>CM077876.1:26416911-32149411 GCA_039720435.1 Amazona ochrocephala | reverse complement strand
TACATGCAAAGAACTAGTACTTTGCCATGTTTCAGTCTTGGATTACACTTTGTGGTTCAATGAGAGATTTCTTTCTTCCTTTTTTGAACTCAGAGCTGACTCAGTAGCTCCTCGTTTCTTTTCAACCTGTCAACTGCCGGGTCTTGCCTGTCTTCCTGCTAGCAAGTGCCCATTTCAGGTTCAGTAAGTGCACGGCTCCCGGCTTCAGCAAGGACATCATCTTGTTATCTCAAACCCTAGTCCAGTGCTCTATGGTTTTCTTTTTCCAGAACTATTGTCCTTTCTTGGCTTTTCCAAAATTTTAATTTGATCTTGTGTTATGTTAATTACCATCCTCAAATCCCACTATCTCATACCCACTTTTTACTTCTCCTTCTGCAAACTTCAGCTTCTGTTTTTTTAATTTCAGTCTCTTAGTGAGGTTCTTCCCAAGTTTCTGGAAAGCTAGCACAGTACATATATGAAGAGATGTTTTTTCTGCCCTTACTTCTGAGTCTCAGTGTCATAGTAGCTTACGGCAATTGGGAACAACTTGATGTGATATTTTCACTCAGTCCTGCAGCTGCAAGTCAGAGTCTGACCATTACAGGCAATATTTTGGGAGAATTTTGAACATAAAATCCAACAAACCTCATTAACCATGTGGAAAGTGAGATTTAATGGCTCCAGAAAAGACATATTCTTGACAGAAAACCCTCCTGTGCTGCATTTCAATTCCTTTCTCAAAAATACAGATACTGCACAGATATTGTTGATATCATTAGTGGGGGAAAAAAAAAGTCACAGCTTTTAAACTGTGAATCTAACATAGAATCATAGAATAGAATCATAGAATCATAGAATAGTAAGGGTTGGGAAGTACCTCAAGATCATCGAGTTCCAACCCCCCTGCCGTGGGCAGGGACATCTCCCACTAAACCATGCCATCCAAGGCTATGTCCAACCCCACCTTGAACGCCGCCAGGGATGAAGCATTCACAACCTCCCTGGGCAACCCATTCCAGGGCCCCACCACCCTCACAGTAAAGAATTTCTTCCTCAGATCCAATCTAAACCTCCCCTGTTTAAGTTTAAACCCATTACCCCTTGTCCTCTCACCACAGTCCCTAATGAAGAGTCCCTCCCCAGCATCCCTATAGGCCCCCTTCAGGTATTGGAAGGCTGCTAGGAGGTCTCCACGCAGCCTTCTTTTCTCCAGGCTCAACAGCCCCAATTTTCTCAGCCTATCTTCATACGGGAGGTGCTCCAGTCCCCTGATCATCCTCGTGGCCCTCCTCTGCACTTGTTCTAACACTTCCATGTCCTTTTTATGTTGAGGACACCAGAACTGCACACAATACTCCAAGTGAGGTCTCACGAGAGCAGAGTAAAGGGGCAGGAGCACCTCCCTCGACCTGCTGGTCACACTCCTTTTCATGCAGCCCAGGATACGGTTGGCCTTCTGGGCTGCAAGCGCACACTGCCGGCTCATGTTCATTTTTTCATCAACCCACACCCCCAAGTCCTTCTCTGCAGGGCTGCTCTGAATCTCCTCCCCGCCCAACCTGTAGCTGTGCCTGGCATTGCTCCGACCCAGGTGGAGGACTTTGCATTTAGCATGGTTAAACTTCATTAGGTTGGCATCAGCCCACCTCACAAGCGTGTCAAGGTCCCTCTGGATGGCATTCCTTCCCTCCAATGTATCAACCGAACCACACAGCTTGGTGTCATCGGCAAACTTGCTGAAGGCGCACTCAATCCCACTGTCCATGTCACCCACAACATGTTTTTCCCCGTTTTATTTGCAGCAATCAGCAATAATAAGATAGATTGTGATGAATGCTTAATAAAAATCTAATGCAAAAAAGATATTTGGCATTAAAAATATGATCCTGCAGAATTAATATTTGACAAAGCTCTATCTAACTGAAAATAGCGCCCTTTAACGGGAGCTTTTTCCTTCAGTGTTAGCTTGACAGATCCTCTACTACCTGTTCCAAGTACTCCGACAACACTCTAATTCTCAGACCGCTTTTCTTCTGCTCATATTAGAAAGAGACTTTTTTTCAGAAAATGTGGGTTGGTCTGTGCATCAACAAGGCATTTGTGTTGCATATCATTTCCTCTCCTCCTCTTGGTGTTTTTGACTGTCCCTTCTCCTAGCTGAAGCCTAGTGGGCATGCCTTCTGTTGAAGTGTTTTCACGCCTTCTCTTGGAAGATGCTCTAACTGAAAAACAGCCTTGTGACAACTGCATCAGCAGTTGAAGAATTTAATATAATTTAATCTACCCCTTAATGCATTCAAGACCTCAAATTAAAGTGCTGAAGTGATCAACAACGGTATTACAGAAATTATCACACTGAAAGCCATTTTCCCATCTCCTTTTAATTTTGCCTTCTTTATCATCCTTAACATTTGGAATTAAAAAATTAAAAATTGTTAACATATATTTCTTCATTAAAGCATTCCAACCATTCTTTCTTTACTGTGTATGTTGTTATACTGTCATGGTTTAAGCCCACCTGGCAACACAGAACCACACAGCTGTTCACTCACTCCTCCCCTTCCCCCCCCCCCCCCCCGAGGGATGGGGAGGAGAATCAAAAGAATCTAACTCCCATGGGTTGAGGTAAGAACAGACCAGTAACTAAGGTATAACACAAAACCACTACTGCTACCACCAATAATAATAATGATAAGGGAAATAACAAGGGAAGAGAATACAACTACTCACCACTCACAGGCTGATACCCAGCAAGACCCAAGCAGTGGTCTAGCCCTTACGGGTAACTGCCGTTAGTTTATATAGTGGGCATGTCATGCTGTGGTATGGAATACCTCTTTGGCTAGTTTGGGTAGGGTGTCCTGTCTCTGCTTCCTCCCAGTTTCCCCTCCTCCCTGGCAGAGCATGAGACTCAGAAACTCCTCAGTCAGAGTAAACATTACTGAGCAGCAACTAAAACCATCGATGTTATCAGCACTGTTCCCAGGCTGAAAGTCAAAAACAGAGCACTGCACCAGCTACTAAGAAGGAGAAAAATGACTGCTACTGCTGAACTCAGGGCAGTATCCACCCCTTATTCCGTACCGTTCACGTCATGCTCAGATCTCATATTTTTCAATATACCATCACTCTTGTCTCATATATATATATACATCCACAAACACACAAAGAGAGAGAGATCATTCCTTAGTGCATGGACCAATCCCTATAAAGCTGCTGAATTCATCTAGTCCATGTTGGGCTCCATCTCTTGTAACAGCCTTTCAGAGCAGGAGAGGCTGTGTGCAGTGTTGGATTTTTGCGTACTGATGATACCGCTGAACTCGTCTGGTTTCATCAAAATTCAGTCTTTGTTGGGATGATGGTTGGAGGGAAGTCAGAGCCAGTCGCTGGTGACCTGAAGACACCTAGTTGGTGGACTATAAAAGTGCTACATAATAGGAAACAGCATGCAATTGAGTTCATTGGCTGTTTTCCCCTAAAATCAGATCCCCTTGAGGTATACATTGGACTTCCCTGTCTTCCCACACTACCCACCAAGTACATCCAGGTCCCTGGGCAAAAGCAACCTCACAAGTGCATTTGCCTTTACCTGAAACAGGGATAACCCAGATTGTCTTCCACAGCAAATTCTTTGTGTGCACCACAGGAACTTTGTCCCCTTCTACAGTACATGAAAGTTCTGACTGGGTTGGACCAGCCCTTTTGGCAGATCCTCTGGTGTTGAGCAATCAGGTGGCTTTTGGTAAATGTGTATTCCAATGTTTGAAAGTCCCACCACTCATTGCTCTCGGTTTAGATTTTAATAATCCATTGTACTGTTCAATTTTCCCAGAGGCTGGTGCATGGTAGGGGATGTGTTATACCCACTCAATGCCATGCTGTTTGGCCCAAGTGTCTATAAGGCTGTTCCTGAAATGAATCCCATTGTCTGACTCAATTGTCTCTGGGGTGCTGTGCTGCCACAAAATCTGTTTCTCAAGGCCCAGGATAGTGTTCCGGGCAGTGGCATGGGGCACAGCATATGTTTCCAGCCATCTGGTGGTTGCTCCATGGCACTTGCCTTGGTGGGTTGGTGGGAGTGTGATATAATCAACCTGCCAGGCCTCCCCATATTTGTACTTCAGCTATCATCCTCCATACCAAAGAGGCTTTAACCGTTTAGCTTGCTTAATTGCAGCACATGTTTCACAGTCATGAATAACCTGGGCTATACTGTCAATTCTTAAGTCCACCCCTCAATCGCAAGCCCATCTCTCTGTTGCATCTCTGCCCTGATTTCCTGAGTGTCATGGGCCCACTGGGATGAAAATAATTCACCCTTATGCTGCCAATCTAAGTCTATCTGAGCCACTTCAATCTTAGCAGCTTTATGCACTTGTTGGTTGTATTGTATCATTCCAGGTTACTGTTGCCAATGAATGGGCAGTCTGATGACTGTGCATTCCATGTGAATTTCCACCATATGGGTCAGGTACATTAGACTTCATCTGGATCTATGGATCATCCGGCTTGTGATAGATCATCTCTACAATGGCTGATTCCCTCAGAGACTGGATGCCTTCCTCTAGAGTAGTCCACTTGGCCGAACGAGTCATAACATCATCCTTGTATGGAAATCTTTCTTTCACAGCTGCCAAGAGCTGCTTCCAAAGGCTGAGGGGCTGTTTCTCTCTTGCAATTGCTTTGTCAATTCCCCCTTCCCTAGCAAGTGATCCCAGCTGCTAGGCTTCCCTACTGTCTCGTTCATGACCATCGGCTCCATTGTTCCAGCATCGGAGCAACCAGGTGATGATGTGCTCCCCTGATTGATGGGTAAAATCATTTTGCATATTCCATAACTCGGTTGAGGTCCAGGGTAAAGAAATCCCCTCTTCTTCTTCTTCCTCTGATTCACGTGATGATGACTCCTGATCAGATGCTGTCCCAGATAGTAAGTGCATTGCCATTGCTTCTTCATCCTGCTTCTTCATCTTTCCTGTCTTTGTTTTGCTTTTCCTTTTGTGTACAGAGGCAACTGATGTTGGCACAAACTGGTCCTCTGTTTTAGCTGTAGTGATTACCACTGTGGTTGGAGTGGCTGCAATATCTGTTGTCGAGGTTTGGATAGCTGCTGTGCTTGGAGCTGGATTAGTTGCACTGTCTGTTGCGATCAGAGTTTGAGTAGCTGCTGCCTTGTTGCTGGGGTTGGTGTAGCTGCTGTGCTCGGAGCTGGCGTAGCTGCTGTATTTGGAGTTAGAGTAGCTGCGTTGTTGGTTGCTTTGCCATCGGATCCAGAGACATTTTTTTACCCTTTAAGGTGTTGGATGGTGTTGAACAGGGGTCTGTAAGCATAGGCCAAGCCCCAGCATGTTGCCATGATTTGTCCCTCTCTGGTATGACCAGGATGACAGCACACCTCATTTAAACGTTTTACGAATTTTTCTGGATTTTACGCTTGTTTAGTGGTGAGGTTCCAAAGCACTGGAGGGGCCCACTGGCCTAGATACTTGCCCATACTATCCCACACACTCTGCCATTCATGACTGTCCAGCCTTGGGGAAAATCTCTTGGTCCTCCTATATCATCATCTAACCCTAGACAAGACCCAAACCCGACTCTGCTTAACTTTTGAGATCAAATGAAATGGTCATGGGTAAAACACACTCTGTACGTGTGCCAACATGGTGATCCCCATCACAGCCAGCAGCCAGGTCTCAAGGGTACCTAAGGGGCATTCAAAACCTTCAGAACTCTCAAATGATGCTGTAAATAGTCGGGGGGGAGGGGGGGGACGACGACTGGGAAGATAAGGGAATATCTCCTTCACAAGTTGACCACCCAAGGAGGGGAAAAAAGATGTGCAATTGCTAAACATTTTTATTATATACCTCCCAAAGTATAGAGGTGGTGACCACATTGGGAATGCAAGCCAGATCAGTTTCATGATCAATGAGTCTATTATATTACAAGTCATTACCTTGAAGTACAATGAAAAAAGAACCTAAGTCGAAGGCCCCCAGCCAATGAACACTGAAACAGCAAATACCAGCTGTAAGTAAGGTACAACATGATGAAACACCGAGATCAAGAGCAACAACTTGGAGAGCCATTGTGATGAGTGACTATTAACCTGAAACCATAAATGCGTATCACAAATATGATTAGACACACTCTGGTCAGATATGTCGTTTTCTCAAGCCTTCCTGCCCCACGTTGGGCTCCAAAAAGAACTGTCGTGGTTTAAGCCCAGCTAGCAACTCAGAACCATGCAGCTGCTCCCATGCCAGCAGGCATGGGAGTGCCTGCCATGCAGACACTCCCCCGCCTTCCTCCTCCTGCTCCCAGAGGGATGGGGAGGAGAATTGAAAGAATCTAGCTCCCATGGGTTGAGATAAGAACAGTCCAGTAACTAAGGTACAACACAAACCACTGCTGCTACCACCAATAATAATAATGATAAGGGAAATAACAAGGGAAGAGAATACAGCCGCTCACCACCCACCGACCGATACCCAAGCCAACCTGAGCAGTGGTTTAGCCCTTCTGGGTAACTGCCCTCAGTTTATATAGTGGGCATAACGTGCTGTGGTATGGAATACCTCTTTGACTAGTTTGAGTCAGTTGTCCTGTCTCTGCTTCCTCCTGGCTTCTCCTCCTCCCTGGCAGAGCATGTAACTCAAAGTCCTTGGTAATGACTTGCAATACTTTACATACCCAGTAAACATTACTGAGCAGCAACTAAAAACATCGGTGTTACCAGTGATGTTCCCAGGCTGAAAGTCAGAGCACTGCACCAGCTACTAAATAGAAAAATGACTGCTACTGCTGAACCCAGGACATATACAATAAAACTTTTCAAATACCTGCAATTGGTTATTATTCCACCATAGGATCTCTCTACATCATAAATGCACCTGGCTATATCACAAATTAAAAAATAATGGTTTCCTTTTATTTTGCTTCCTTGAGACAAACAGGATAGCTGCCACTATTTTTCCTGCTTCTGAGCTTTTTTCCTTCTTTGTGTGTTTGTAGGTGAATGGTAGGATGAAAGTTGAGGGTGTGCTATATTCTAAAGGCCCGGACATTTATAACACTGTTATAACACTGGGCTTGGATGTTCTGGGACATGGACTGAATATACTTTTGATAACTTTCTGATATTTGACTAGTTATTTATATAGGTAAAATAGTAGCAACCAGTCACCTTTTCACTTGTAGGTTTTAATTCCCCAAGGAGATAGCAGTAAGCCAAGACAAGCTATCCATTTATATTTGTTCATACAGCATCAATGTTAACGATCTGGTTTAGACACTGGGCATATGTATGTATTTGACTAGAGGTCAATTGATGAAACCCATCATAAAGTTTCAGATTGATCTGTACATTTGTGAAGATTTACTAAGGCCTCAGCTTTAGAGATATCACCACTTTCTAAATCTGGATCCCAAAGAGCTTGTTAGAAGCTATTCCTTAAACAGATAATTTAATAAGAAAATAAACCTCTTTGCC
The DNA here is from genome assembly GCA_039720435.1 of Amazona ochrocephala. Lineage (NCBI taxonomy): Eukaryota > Metazoa > Chordata > Aves > Psittaciformes > Psittacidae > Amazona > Amazona ochrocephala. The sequence goes on along the minus strand of CM077876.1, from coordinate 32,141,931 downwards.
TGGTAATGCAAGATATATAATAACACATGAGGAGAAATTTGATTTCTGCAAAACTTCAAACTAGAGTAAAACAGGACATCTCATCTTCATTATCCACTGAATTTTTCTCCTTTCTTACAGCTAGACCTCTGCAACTAGAAGGAAAAGAGAATTTTATCTATGTGTATTTTAAGACCCCACATGACAATCTGAAAAACATTCACCCACTTAACTGTTATTTATGAAAAATGACTTTGTGATGTCTTAATGCTTCTTTTTAGGGAATCATTTGGATTATTAGTTCACACTTAGTGTTTTATTTGCCATGTACACCTCAGCATCAACTAATCAAACTTTATTCTTGAACAGTCTGAAGTGCCTGTAGCACTTCACTTCAGAAGGCAAACTGACTCACACTGACAGGAAACAATATGATGTTTTCCCTGAAGGGGCCATCCCATAATATCAATACGAGTATATAGTCATTAGCTAGTCAGGGAACATCTAACAATTACCTCAGTCAAAGCACTTTACAACATTTAGTTTTGTGGAGAATCTGAGATTTCAGCTCTGAAGTTATGCTGAGCATAAGTACCAAACACAACAATGCTGTTTTCTTGTCAACAAAATTAATTGGGGAAAAAAAATCAGATTATCTAACAAGTTAAATCTATTTTAAAAATTTCTCACATATACTCATCTAATATAAAAGCATTTCATCACAGTTTTCTTTTTGTAATTCTAAGGGAAAAAAGATTCCTAATGACAGAGGAATAAAATATGAGCAGGTATGGACAAAACTATTTGCATAAAAAAGGATAAAGTTGCAGAGATTCACACATTATTTCACTGTAAGAGTACTCACTTCCACTCTAAAAAGCTCAGTGAGTTAATAAAGGACAATGTCCTTGTACAAAGCAGTCTGACAATAAGCATGTATAGATACATAAATATTTAAATCTTAATAGCAGCATCTATTATTAAGTATTTCTACTCTTTCTGATAGAAGGCCTTAGAGGCTTCATGCCATTTCAAAAGAGGATAACATGATCTCAGGCCTTAGTCTGACTTACAGCAATTCAGAACTGCTTGGCATGAAGCCATATACCCTTAGGATCTTTAACCAATGCAAAATGTTGCACTACATCTTGCAGACACCTCTGAATCTGATCTCTACTCTCTACATTGATGTCCCATATTGCTGAGGCAAGAATAAAGTCTTAATCCCATTACTTTGGCATATGACATAGGGAACACTTTTTAAAGCTTGGGATGGCTGAAAGTGGCCAAAACGACATCTTCTGTTTTGAAAAAGATCTTTAACTGGAGTCAGACCCAGGCTGTGGAAACAATGACCAACAGACAAAAAGATCAGGACAGACCCTGACACATTCTGCACCAAGTGCAAGAAATTGTGGAAAACATTTGCTTAAGTATACATCAAAGAGTTAATTAAAAAACAAGCTGCCTAAATTCCTAAAAAAATCTGATACTGCATTTCAGATACAGACACCAAAAGCATATCAGCACCAGTAGTGACACTGCTGGAAGCTGTTCAGGTATTTCTTAATAATGTTGGCAAGAAAACCTGAAGTAGCCTTCACTTAACAGAGCACCATGAGTCCTATACAAATAAGCCCTTACAAGTCAAGATCTAAATGCTCTCCTTAACTTTTCACCAAGGCAGTCTGGGATTTAGCACATAAACCATTTAGAAATGCTGAAGATTTCCTCTAGTAGATACTCTAGTGAAATAGAAATAGCATGCTTAAGCATCAGCTCTAATTGGCACTACCCATAAGGCTGAAAAAGAAATTTTAAAATGACAAAGTACTGGACTGACTTTGATATACACAGCATGAACAAAATGTGGGTACTGCTTCACAGCTAGACATTACAATAATTCAGGTTTTGCCAGAAACAAGTTACCACTAGCATACACAATTTTGGAAACACCTGGAGGCTCTCCAGTGCTGCTGTTATCTTTTGCCTACCTAAAAGCTCCCAAAGTAGTAAAACAATACTTCATCAAGCTGGAGATGAAGCGTTATAAAACCTATGATGGGTCTGTTGAAAAATGTTCTTAGGTTCAGCTGCAAGTTTAGAATCTGATTTAAACCACATGGCAACCATGCAGATCCATGTACCGCATGGATAAAAATCTTTACTCCAGCATTTCGTGTATTCCCAGGTTCACTGAAAAATTCTTTAAACCACATGAGTAGGAGTTCAGAGAGGGAAATTTTTTCTTCAATTCCATGTCACAGAATCACAGAATCACAGAATAGTAAGGGCTGGAAAGGACCTCAAGATCATCGAGCTCCAACCCCCCTGCCATGGGCAGGGACACCTCCCACTAAACCATGCCATCCAAGGCTATGTCCAACCCCACCTTGAACGCCGCCAGGGATGAAGCATTCACAACTTCCCTGGGCAACCCATTCCAGGGCCCCACCACCCTCACAGTATAGAACTTCTTCCTCAGATCCAATCTAAACCTCCCCTGTTTAAGTTTAAACCCATTACCCCTTGTCCTCTCACCACAGTCCCTAATGAAGAGTCCCTCCCCAGCATCCCTATAGGCCCCCTTGAGGTATTGGAAGGCTGCTATGAGGTCTCCACGCAGCCTTCTCTTCTCCAGGCTGAACAACCCCAATTTTCTCAGCCTATCTTCATACGAGAGGTGCTCCAGTCCCCTGATCATCTTCGTGGCCCTCCTCTGGACTTGTTCTAACAGTTCCATGTCCTTTTTATGTTGAGGACACCAGAACTGCACACAATACTCCAAGTGAGGTCTCACGAGAGCAGAGTAGAGGGGCAGGATCACCTCCCTCGACCTGCTGGTCACACTCCTTTTGATGCAGCCCAGGATACGGTTGGCCTTCTGGGCTGCAAGCGCACACTGCCGGCTCATGTTCATTTTTTCATCAACCCACACCCCCAAGTCCTTCTCCGCAGGGCTGCTCTCAATCTCCTCCCCGCCCAACCTGTAGCTGTGCCTGGCATTGCTCCGACCCAGGTGGAGGACTTTGCACTTAGCATGGTTGAACTTCATCAGGTTGGCATCAGCCCACCTCACAAGCGTGTCAAGGTCCCTCTGGATGGCATTCCTTCCCTCCAATGTATCGACCGAACCACACAGCTTGGTGTCATCGGCAAACTTGCTGAGGGCGCACTCAATCCCACTGTCCATGTCACCCACAAAGATGTTGAACAAGACCGGTCCCAACACCGATCCCTGGGGGACACCACTCGTTACTGGTCTCCAGCTGGACACTGAGCCACTGAGCACTACTCTTTGCGTGCGGCCATCCAGCCAGTTCTTTATCCACCGAGTGGTCCACCTATCAAATTGATGTCTCTCCAACTTAGAGACAAGGATGTCATGGGAGACAGTGTCAAAGGCTTTACACAAGTCCAGGTAGATGACATCAACTGCTCTGCCCCTGTCCATCAGTTCCGTAGCCCCTTCATAAAAGGTCACCAGATTGGTTAGGCAGGATTTCCCCTTAGTGAAGCCATGCTGGCTGTCACCAACAACCTTGTTGGTTTTCATGTGCCTTAGCATGCCTTCCAGGATAATCCGCTCCAAGATTTTGCCAGGCACAGAGGTGAGACTGACTGGTCTGTAATTCCCCGGCTCATCCATTTTCCCCTTCTTAAAAATGGGGGTTATATTTCCCTTTTTCCAGTCATCGGGAACTTCACCTGACTGCCATGATTTTTCAAATATGATGGACAGTGGCTTAGCAAACTTCTTCATTTACTTTGAGTCTTTGTGTGTGGTAGTATACATATTATTCTCTTTCCCTCTTCCCTTTTTGATAAGGATAATTAATGTGATGGGAGAACAATGATCTTCATGATATCTCAATTTATCTTGATTTGCCAGTCTTCAGCTGCATTTGTTCTACTTTCTGTTACCTTCTACCTCTTGCCTGCCTCATTTTATAAACTCGTGATAACTATGGTGCCTCGTCCCTAGCTGAATATTGTATAAGAATTCTTTCAATTTACGTTTTGAATTATTTGAACTTGCCTTCCAGAATTAAATAAAAAAATAAAAATAAAAAAAATAATAAAAATCTGACAGTCCTCTCTTATAAAAAGAATAAAAAAAAGGTTAAGGAAGAATGATGAGATCCTTACTATCTTATTCCTAGGTTTACTGTTCATATATGTCCACTCTGACTAAAAAAAATGAATATATGCATGTGTTAATGAATACAGAAACTCATCAATACTCAGTTTATGTCCAGTATGAACAAAAATCTGGGTTCTGTTCTGTAAATCTCTGGTTTTTAAAATTTGCATCATGAAATTGATCTCCCAGTCTCTACAGAACATATCATCTATTCTACCACCATAGTGAAATTGTTGGAGTGTTTCATGTTGAGAGTGAACATGTGAGCAATCCAGCCTCTGACTTAGCCTCACTCGAGTAGTGAGCTGAGGGCTTCATAGGCTACTGAAAGAGTTAACAAAGGATGCCTACATGCCGACATGAAGAGGACATTGCCTTGGGGAGGCAGTCAGCAGGCTTACCACAAAGGCACTGAGCACCCGCAATCAGGCACTGAGCACCTGCATTCAGGTTACCACAAAGGCACTGAGCACCTGCATTCAGGTTGCCACAAAGGCACTGAGCAGGATGTCAGCGCCGGATCAGGTTACCACGGAGCAGGCCTTGCTTGCAAGGCAGGAGCCTGTTGCTATGGACGTTTCCTAAGTTAACCAATCAGATAACGACTGTTCCAGTACTTTGTAACTTTTCTATAAAAGGCGGTGCTTGCGTTTAATAAATTGTCAACGTTTGATCACATTGGTCGTTGCTGCGTTGTCCATGTTCTCCCACCGCATGAAATGTCAGAAGAGAATTGCTGAGACCAGCTGATTCTGACCAATGGATTATTTCTCCTTTCCCTAGAGTGCCGACCGCAACACTTTTCAGGAGAGTTAAATAAGTATACTTACTTCATTTGACAATGAAGACATTCTTTAATTGACTGACCATGTAAAAATAGTTCTTGAAAATTCCAATGTACAAATTTTTCTGTTCAGGGGAATCCTTTTTCTGTTGTCCATTGCACCCAGTGAGAACATAGATACTGAGATGGTTGAAAAAAGTCTATCCCCCTTCTGATTGTCTAGGTATCACCCCATGTTTTGGATTTGGATTTTTGTTATCTGGGTCACAGAGAAAGGATCATGCGCACCCAGGGGAGAAGAAGGATAATGAATCTCATCGTGTATCCAATACTGTACAAAGAAGAAAAAAAGTGCACTCTGCGGATTAAAATGAAATATGTAAGAATACCCTGGAAATGATATGTTCAGTCTTTATGTATGAATTAAAGCCTTCATTTTCTAATAGCTTATTCTAATTTCCCTGTGTGGTTAGACCTTAAGCCCAAGAAATGATTAAGAAAAAAAAAATCTCTTTTGCTTTAGGATGTAATCCTTCCATTTGTATATACCAATAGATCGGTCAAGTGGCAAAGACTAAAGAAGCTATAAAAAGACTAGAAAAAGCTATAAAGAGAGTATAGAGGAATTTCATTTACCCACAAGTTTCTGACATCATAACTGAATTTTTAGTGAAGTCTTATCATTATTTCATGTCTGGAACAAATTAACATATCTACATATGAACATGTGATTCTTTTAAAGGTGATAGCAATATGTCCATGTATCTGAAGCACAGACCACAGGCCATGACCATGGTCATCACTACAATTCCAGCAAAGGAATCCTACCTGAATTCTTTTTTTAATGTACTTCTAAAGGAATGGATACTTATTTAGAAATTAAATATGCACAGCTTTTATCAAGCACACACAAGAGAAGGATCACAATTACCTCGATTTAACTGAAGTTCTGTATTTATGCCAATTAGGTCTAGCAATGACCATATAATCATAGAATAGTTAGGGTTGGAAAGGACTTTAAGATATCTAGTTACAACCCCACTGCCCTGGGCAGGGACGTCTTACACAAGACCATGTCACCCAAGACTCCGTCCAACTTGGCCTTGAACACTGCCTGGATGGAGCATTTACCACTTTTCTGGGCAGCCCATTCCAGTGCTTTACCACCCTCATAGTAAAGAACTTCCTCCTTATATCTAACCTGAACTTCCTCTGTGTCAGTTTAAACCCATTTCTCCTTGTCCTATTGCTACAATCCTTAATGAAACAGACAAAGTTTTGCTCAAAATCTATCAAACAACAGCTTTTGAGCTGTTCTGCCTTCTTTTTGCAACATGACAGCATTTCCCTTAAAATCACGTGAGTTCTTGCATTTGCAATATAGCAGGAGACTTTGCATTAGATTTTTTTAAAGCTGTGACATTTTATATCATTTGGGTCATCTGTGCTTTTAGGCAGTGAAAGCAGGGAGAGAGTAGTGTGAGGAATTACAGGCACTGTTTTCTGCTGTGCTGTTCATTAAGCTAAGCCACAACTTAAATTCATAGATTTCAAGGCCGTAAGAGGCCATTACTGTCATCTAGCTTGACCTTTCACTATAGCAAAGGGCAAAGAACGTCACTCAATAATTTCCAAATCAAACCCATAACTTTGGTTTGAGCTATAGTATATCTTCCAAAAAGACATGTAGCCTTAATTTAGAGATTTCAGGTGATAGAAAATCCATTACTTGCACAGGTAAATTGTTCTAATGCTTTATTACTCTTCTGCTAAAAATGTGCATTTTACTTCTCAGCTGAATTTGCCTAACTTCAGACTACTGCTAGTGAGAGCAGAAAAGCTTTTTCTTCTAAATTAAATTTGGTACTACATAAAAAAAAATCTACTTTCCTAGGACATTGTCATCAAGACTGGTCTTGACCTTCTTCTGGAAAGTAAATTGACTATGTTCTTTGTCTGTTCAAATTCAATCAGTCTAATAATTTTTACTCGACTTTTCTGAAATTATCATAGACCAATAATCTAAATATGGTGTTGTTAATTCCATGTGAAAATGTAATGCTACCTTTTTATTGATATAATGTCCTTTGGTTTATGTATTCAGGGACCACAATCCCCATCATAGGTAGAAGATTAGGACAGTCTAATAGCCAGTGCCTTACAGAATGTCACCTTGTGAGTGTGACCTACATGCCTTGTTCCTGGATGCTATGATGCTAAAACACATTTTAAAAAAACCCCAACCTTGTAAATCAACACTTCTCATTGATTTGACTCTGTCATTACCTTTCACTTAATTATTTTTTTATCATCTACATATTCATCATTAATATTTTTATATTCCCCCTTTGGTATCTATATTGCACCATATTTTATTAGACCAATTACATTGGTCTAGAAGTGCACCTATACAGGATTCTGTCAAGAATAATTAAAGCCATTATTTAACCTCATATTAGCCTTTTTGAAAATACTTCTTCCTGCTTTTGTAATCCATCATATTGTCAATTCAATATAGAAAGTATCAGTGCAATATTATTTTTTTCCGTAATGTCGAATACTTTTGAAAACTTTTTAGAAATTTATATGAATGCTGTTTGCTTCATCAGAGAAGTTTGTTATTTTAGATAAAACACTGAAATAGTTTGATTAGACATGTTCTTTGTAAAATCATGTTCATCAGCATAAATCATTTTGCAACTCAAAATTTTCTACTGGTTACTGTAACTACTGTATGACACAGACCTAGAAAGCAGGCATCCTATAAGGGCCACATGTGTAGCATTCTCTACGTCTATGACAAACACCATAGTAATACTAAATTATATCAGGAGCTGATCAGATGCTTTTTTTTTTTTAATCTCCAAACTCAGAGTGTTTAATACCTAAAGAGAGAGGAATTAAACTCTTCATTTCTACTTTGCCTTTCACTTTGATGATCATCATGTATTACCAAAGATTATAAACAATCTGTAGTCTAAATTCACTATCTTGTATTGGAAAACATCCAGTCAGTGAGCTAGTCCTTTTTTAAAATCTTAAAACTGTAAGACTGTGCTGTGCGTCTGATATGCATAAAAGTTGCCAGAGACATAACCTGAAATTCTGCAAATATCTCAAGAGTGTGATCAGGGCCAAGATGGGCAACACTACAGTTAGAAATGGGACTTGTATTTTTTGTAAAAATTGATGCAATGACTAGGATCATATTTGATCAAGGTCACACCGTATATAGAATCATAGAATCATAGAATAGTTAGAGTTGGAAAGGACCACAAGATCATCGAGTTCCAACCCCCCTGCCATGGGCAGGGACACCTCACACTAAACCATGCCATCCAAGGCTAGGTCAAACCCCACCTTGAACGCCGCCAGGGATCAAGCATTCACAACCCCCCTGGGCAACCCATTCCAGTGCCTCACCACCCTTACAGTAAAGAATTTCTTCCTCATATCCAATCTAAACTTCCCCTGTTTAAGTTTGAACCCATTACCCCTTGTCCTCTCACCACAGTCCCTAATGAAGAGTCCCTCCCCAGCATCCCTATAGGCCCCCTTCAGGTATTGGAAGGCTGCTAGGAGGTCTCCACGCAGCCTTCTCTTCTCCACACTGAACAGACCCAATTTTCTCAGCCTATCTTCATACGGGAGGTGCTCCAGTCCCCTGATCGTCCTTGTGGCCCTCCTCTGCACTTGTTCCAACACTTTCATGTCCTTTTTATGTTGAGCACACCAGAACTGCACACAATACTCCAAGTGAGGTCTCATGAGAGCAGAGTAGAGGGGCAGGAGCACCTCCCTCAACCTGCTGGTCACACTCCTTTTCATGCAGCCCAGGATACAGTTGGCTTTCTGGGCTGCAAGCGCACACTGCCGGCTCATGTTCATTTTTTCATTGACCAAAACCCCCAAGTCCTTCTCCGCAGGGCTGCTCTGAATCTCTTCTCTGTCCAACCTGTAACTGTGCCTGGCATTGCTCCGACCCAGGTGTAGGACCTTGCACTTGGCATGGTTAAACTTCATCAGGTTGGCATCAGCCCACCTCACAAGCGTGTCAAGGTCCCCCTGGATGGCATTGCTTCTCTCCAATGTATCAACCGAACCACACAGCTTGGTGTCATCGGCAAACTTGCTGAGGGCACACTCAATCCCACTGTCCATGTCACCCACAAAGATGTTGAGCAAGTCTGGTCCCAACACTGATCCCTGGGGAACACCACTCATTACCGGTCTCCAGCTGGACATTGAGCCATTGAGCACTACTCTTTGCGTGTGGCCATCCAGCCAGTTCTTTATTCACTGAGTGGTCCACCTATCAAATTGATGCCTCTCCAACTTAGAGACAAGGATGTCATGTGAGACAGTGTCAAAGGCTTTACACAAGTCCAGGTAGATGACATCAACTGCTCTGCCCCTGTCCATCAGTTCTGTAGCCTCTTCGTAGAAGGCCACCATGTTGGTCAGGCAGGATTTCCCCTTAGTCAAGCCATGCTGGGTGTCACCAAGCACCTGGTTGGTTTTCATGTGCCTCAACATGCCTTCCAGGAGAATCCACTCCAAGACTTTGGCAGGCACAGAGGTGAGACTGATTGGTCTGTAGTTACCCGGCTCATCCATTTTCCCCTTCTTGAAAATGGGGGTTATATTTCCCTTTTTCCAGTCATCGGGAACTTCACCTGACTGCCATGATTTCTCAAATATGATGGACAGTGGCTTAGCAACTTCATTTGCCAGCTCCTTCAGGACCCGTGGATGGATTTCATCCGGTCCCATGGACTTGTATACATTCAGGTTCCTAAGGTGGTCTCGAAAGAGATCCTCTCCTACAGTGGGCCCAGGGTCTTCATTCTCACTGTCCCTGTGTCTGCCTTCCAAGACTCGGGTGGTGTGGTCAGAGCATTTGCTGGTGAAGACTGAGGCAAAGAAGTCATTAAGAACCTCAGCCTTTTCTAAATCCAGGTTAGCCAGTTCTCCTGATAGCTTCTGGAGAGGACCCACGTTGTCCTTAACCTGTCTTTTATTGGCAATGTACCTATAAAATCCCTTCCTGTTATCCTTAACATCCCTAGCCAATTTCAATTCTTAGCTTTCCTAACCTGGTCCCTTGCTTCCCGGACAACATCCCTGTATTCTTCCCAGGCCGCCTGACCTTGCTTCCACCTTTTATAAGCCTCTTTTTTCCTTCGAATTTTGCTCAGCAGCTCCTTATCCATCCAAGGAGGTCTCCTGGCCCTCCTGCTGAACTTCCTTCTAGTTGGGATGCATCGCTCCTGAGCTTGCAGCAGGTGATCCTTGAATATCAACCAACAGTCTTGGGCCCCCCTGCCCTCTAGGGCTGTATCCCATGGAACCTTACTGAGCAGGTTCCTGAAGAGGCCAAAGTCTGCTCTCTTGAAGTCCAGGGCAGTGAGCTTGCTGCACGCTCTTCTCACTGTCCTGAGGATCTCAAACTCAACCATCTCATGATCGCTGCAATCAAGGCTGCCCTGGAGCATCACATTCCCAACCAGCCCATCCCTGTTGGTGAGGACGAGGTCAAGCATGGCACCTCTCCTTGTCGGCTCCTCTATTACTTGCAGAAGGAAGTTGTCTTCCACACAATCGAGGAACTTCCTGGATTGCTTGTGCCAGGCTGTACCATCCCTCCAACAGATATCAGGGTGGTTGAAGTCCCTCATGAGAACAAGGGCCTGAGAGCGTGAGGCTGTTCCTATCTGTCTATGGAGTGCTTCATCCACCAAGTCCTCTTGATCAGGTGGTCTGTAACAGATCCCCACGTTAATGTCTCCCATTGTTGTTCTCCCTTTAACCCTGACCCACAAACTCTCTGTCGACTGCTCACCTGTCCCCAGACAGAGTTCCATACTCTCTAGCCTATCCCTAACATAAATAGCAACTCCCCCTCCCCGCCTGCCAGGCCTGTCTTTCCTGAAGAGCCTGTAACCTTCCATTCCAACACACCAGCCATAGGAGCCATCCCACCATGTTTCTGTGATGCCTATGATATCATGCCGCCCCATGTTTCTGTGACGCCTATGATATCATACCCGGTAGACATGCACACATCTCTAATTCCTCTTGTTTGTTCCCCATGCTACGGGCATTTGTATAGAGGCATCTGAGCCGAGATCCAGTTGAAGCCAGCTCTTTGGCTGGAGCAGCTGGAATATCTCTACATTGCTCTGAACGTTTACCATAGGTGCTAGCCAGTAACTGGGTGTGTTGGGATGGAATAATGCCCCTCTCCCCCAACACATCTATACAGCCTATAAGAGGCCCATTTCATGTCCACCCTGTAAAGATTCTAGGCAGAATGGATCTTGACTAGATCAAACATTTGTTATCAATTACATACAAAATAAGTTCTTCTTAGTAAACTGCATGTCTCTTGGAGTCAAGTATCTATATTATCTTAAAGGCCAGTGGAGAATGTGAGTACTGAAGTCAGGCAGACTCAATTGCCGTTTTAAGGTCTTTAGAGCACCTTGCCTCTCACCACTGTCTATAATGTAGGGAATATGCACAGTTGCATCACATGGCCTGGATAATTCCTTTGGGGATTGCTGTTAAATGAGAAAGGCTGGGTCCCACGTATTCTAGCTATGCTAAATCATATCTGTACCATAAACCAGGAACACTGTTGCCCATTGAATAGATCTGCCTAATCTAACTTCATATCTGTTACCACAGTTAATAGTTCAATCTTAGCTACAGCACTAGGCTCAGCAAAACTTTGCCTAACCATGCATAGGCACACAAACAGCTTTCTGCTTTTGCAGCCATCTTTGCCAGCGTAGGAATTAGATAGTTTAAAGATGCCTCAGATGAATTCCAGATGCCTAAATTACACAGAATTTCAGCAAATAGGGCTGGAAGCAAAAGACCACTTGGCCCTCCTGTTACGCATGATGTAGAATCACACCACCTGTGTCACTTTGGCTGCAGCAGCATTCCATCTCCTGATTTAAAAGATAAAATGACAGCTCTTGATAATATCAAGCAGTCAAGTAGTCCTATACCAAAGAAGTTGATTAATTCTACAGCAATTGCTTTTGTTCCTGTCACCAGGTCTGATTCAGAGAAAACTCCAGGAACAAACTTGTCAATGAAGTTTTAAGTTGACAAACAGGTATTCTTTATTGCGGCACCGGGAGACACAGGGGATAGCTCCTCCTAACGTGTGTCCCCATATTGTTACATAAGTCGTTCTTATATAGCTGCTGGGCATACATACATATTCATGAGGCCACGTATGTATTACATAATTTCCAGAAAGTTCCCTGCATGCTTACAAAAATGTGGTGGTGGTCTCTGAGGGTCGTTTACTTCTTCCAACAGTCTTCATCTCTTCTGGCAGCCTTCGAAGCAAGCGCAGTAGATACTTATACCAGCTTAATTGGTTCATTTACACCATAGACATAACAATCATCCTGTCCTTCTACTTATCAGTTAGTTTAACTGCAGCATATCCTGGACCCCGCCATTCCAGATACTCCTTATCCTTACGTCGTGTTCTTCTAGCCTGTTTTTCTTACATTCATTTTGTACTAAGGTCATAAAGGCCTGAAACCACAACGGTTTATCTTATACAAGAATTCTCAGTACATTCTCTAGCTGTACTCTATTTTTTTTCCTGTGAATCATGCACCTCAGTAATTGTCCATTGTTACTGTTACAAAGCCATGAAAGTTAACATTACTTAAAATTGATTCTAAAGGTTTATATATTTCATTTTGTGATTTTGTGCCCCTCGTTGTCTCAGGTCTGATAAAAAAATAGAAAGCAATTCAGCCCATTTCCTCTCCTCCAGATGGCAAGCCTTATTTGAAGTGTTCAAGTTTAGAACGAGATGTGAAGTTATTGCCTTTCCAAAAATATTTTACTAGAATATTAAAAATAAATCAGTAAAATTAACCAGACATATCTGAAAAGGAGTTTTTGAGACTGAAGGAAAGATGTGATAGAAAAAGAATGCTGTATGTCTGAGAGTTGTACCCAGTAATGAGGCAGTTTCTGAGTTGTTCTTTTGGAGTCCAAAGAGCAAGAAAAGAAGGAAGGACCAGTCTCACATATCAGTTGCTTTGGCTTCTGACTAGCACATAAGGTGTGAAATTTATCACTAACTTACACTTTTGTTCCTGTTTCCTTTTCATCCTTAGCATTGATAGCACTTCACCTCTGACCTTACAACACTGTAGGTATGGATAAATATAGCATGGTTTGTCTTCATTTTATTAGTAACATTTTGCAGGAAGATGTATTAATAGAACTCTTTTTCTTCTGTTATATTTTTTCGTACCAAAGGTAAAAAATTATTATCTAAATTAAAACACCACTGCATATGTCTCATTTTCACATCTTAAAAAGCAAAACGGTGTAGAATGTGTATGATGTGAATATTCTTTGTAACCTTGTTGATGATTTGAGCTGAATGAATCCTCTATTTTTCTGACTGCCTCCAGTCTTCTGACAGGCCTACCATGTTGTTGTTGAATGTACAATTTTTCTGGTAGTATACCAATGTCTAAGCTTGACCAACATCTATTTCAAAAGACACAATGCTGAGCATGAATTCTTAGCAAGGCCTAACACCAAGCACCAGACACACCTTAATATCTAAACCATATTCCTTAGAATTTATAAAATATATAAACTAGTCCAGCAACAAATTAATATTCAACCCCATTCAGAATATTATTATTCCCACAATTATTGTCACTACTATTTTAGAGATTGAAATGAAGAAATCCAGAGAACAATCAATTTTAGAAATGCAATCAGAATTCAGAATTTTTCAGGTTACAGCATTTTCCACGCCTTGTTCAACTGACCGGAATATTTAAACTGCTTCAGAAATCATTAGTTAATGACCCTGGTACAAAATGATATGTTTACTGGCAGGCATTTGATGTGCTTTCCACATAATCCTGCTGTAGTAAAATGGTTCATACTAATATTTATCTTGCTATTTTATTCTAGGAATTTTTTTTGCTTTTTGTTCTGAAGACTGCCAGTTGGAATTTGGTGTGTTTTTATCATGCATGCCAGTGCCCTGAGCTATCAAGCAAGTAATATTTCCCTGTAGGTCAAGACACAGAGTTTATGCTCAGGTTACTAAAGCTGAAAGCAGAGTTCATCGATACAACAGCAAGGAGTCACTGACCCTACACACACCTAGTGCACTCTCATCACACAAATTTTGAGGGTATCTCTTCAAAATTAAGAAGAAAGTAAATAGAAAACAAACCACAATTATGTGACCTCAGTGCAGCTGCATCCATGTCGCTGCATAACCTGCATCATATGGGATTTTAATAATAATATTATTATTATAATATTGATTACCATTTCAGATGCTTTAAATTTGCAAGCATTTGGCTAGCCATTTAGCCTGGTAGAAGGTAGGAGAACTTCCCTTGGAGCACAGGTATCTAACAGTGAATGAACTCTTTCTTGGCTCTGTCAGTTAAGCTAAACAATCAGCAAAATCTATAGCTGATGGGAGTATATAAATGATAGCACGTCCTCAAATAAGTCGAGGAGAGCAGATGGAAAAAATTCCTTTGCAAATTCTGCAGCAGAATCTGGGAGATAGATAGTCTCAACTTGAAGTGAGGGATCCACATGTCCTCTTCCTCCTTTTCTTGTCTCTCTTAACAACACAGAATTATTAAAAGCAGGGAAACTATTAAAGAAAATTAGCTATTCAAAGATCAGTATGAGCTGGATTTCTAAAGTCTTCTACATTGGGGATGAGCAAATATGACAAGTCAGTCCAGGATTAAACCAACAGATAATCAGATTTCACTACGGCAAACTCTGAGACAAATCATTGTTACGCTCTTTAAAGGCTATGCAATATCTGCAAAAGCTGCAGAAGAGCGATGTTTTCTATTGAGATGGAATTAAGAAAAATTAAAAATGCAGACAATGGACAACATAAGGAGGAAAGCCTTTTGTGAAGGGGCACAGTTAGAGATCATAGATGAAAACACTATTATACTGCTAGTCTGAGAGAGCAAAGGGAAGCTATGTGTTTCTTTTAGCTTGAATTGCTATAAAAGCTGTGAACTGACAAAATTCTATAATCAGATATTAAATTATTGCCTAGCTCAAAAAGAGACCATATTTATTTTTATACTGTCAAAACCTGAAAGAATTTGGAGTCCCTGTGAATAGGGGTTAATGACATAATTTCATTTAAATGGCTTTGATTGTTTAGTGACTATACTGACTCAACCTGCTCCTCTTTGTAGTGTTTCTCTTATGCTATACAACTAGAGGAAAAAAAATCCCATGAAAGGTGAACACTTTGAAACATCAATCATTTTGAACCCTTAATGCATTCTTCACCAAACTCTCAGGACTATAAAACCGTAACTGGATGCAAAATGGCTATTTTACTTTCCTTACAAATATTGAAATTGTGCAGTGTAAACTAAAGAAATAACTTCACAGATTCCCTCAGCCTGTGTGATTCTGAAGCTTTCTATAACTTGTTATGGTGTCTTTTCTGTATGTGATCTGTAAGTGAACAGCTAAAGGAGGCATCCTTGTTCCTTCCAGCTAAGTCTGTCATTAGGATTTTGTGGTGATAAATTTAAGACATCCCAAGCTTTAATCAACATTCCATTTTTAATCCCTTCAACTAAATACCCCAAGCATTAAACACCATTTCAAACAGTCATGTGTTAGCCACTAAACTGTTCTTGAAAGCTGAATTACAGTATTTGCTTTTGCAAATGCAACCAAATTAAATTTTATGGTGACAATAGCTAACATTTTATCTTTTATAAAGCCTGTTTACAGCAGTCATTCCTATCAAAAGTTTTCCTTCAAAAAAGTGAAAATGCTTGCAAAAGATTTCAAAGCACAATCCTAACAACACACTCAACAAAATACTGCTTATGCATTTTAGATTTTTTTTTCTATCCATATGAGGTATTTTTCTCATCCTCATCTTACTTTTCTTTTCTTTTTTTTTTTTTTTTCTTTTTTAAGCTAGGAAATACAGCCATATGTGTTAAAGTTGTTTTTTTTTTCTAGGAAGCATTTTGAGTTGTAAATATAAATTGTTTCCTTTACAGCCATTGTACATTGAAGTAAATTCCACTGCATTTGAAAACGTCAGCTTTATTTTGTACTGGTATTCAGAATCCTCTCTTTTTGACCAATATTATATAAAGTTCCTCTGGGAAGATAATGTGTATGATTGCAGCCCTGCCTTGTTAAAATCCATGGCTTTTTATGCAGTCATGTTTTCACCATGAATTATTCATGAAAAAGTATCTCATTACATTTCATTTTCTTTACAGCAGCATTCCCCTTCTCGACATGCTCAGATTCCCATCAGCCGAGCTCTACTCACCCTGCAGCTTGGCTCCATCTTGATGCTTTCATAGCATTTTAGACAAAATGGGTGTGTTTAACTTGTCACCTCAAGCCTGGTATAAATTATTCACCAGAGCTTTGCACAGATTTGTGAGATAACCACCCTGAACTCAGGGAAACTTCACAGATTTGACTGTGTATGTTGTATTTGACAGGGACATTAATGGCAATTTCCCCTATAGTAATCCCACACAGAGGTTTTTTTTTGTTTGTTTTTTGTTTCTTTTTTCCTTTTTTTTTTTTTTAAAAAAAAAGAATCCCCATTCCAACATTCATTTTTATTGAAATTTGCTTTTTAAGACTTGAGCCACATATTTTTATTTTTAGTATATCTCACAGATGCCACTAAAACAACACTGTTTCTTATGATTCAAAGGTCAAATGAGCAGAAGACCTCTGTAAAATGCTTTGCTTAATATTAAAGGTGTCTGGAAAACTCTAAAATAGTATATATGTATTTAAATTTAACAGAATTTAACAATTTACACCCTTCTCCTTCAGCTGGAACCAAGAAGGTGGTTCTTTATGTCAAGTAACTGATGTTAGGAGGTTATCTGAACTCTGAAGTCGGTGAAACCGGGGTCTTAGAGCCCCTGCTTTGGCACATGACTCGTATGCAGGTCAGAAGTAGGCATGTTAGTGGATATGCAGAAATGCATATGTTACTTATAAAAACAAAAAACAACTTAAAAACTTACTTAAAAAAAAAAAGTGAAAACTCCATCCACTCCTCCTATCCTCCTCCCCAGACACTACTCTGTCCCCTGGGAAGAAAGCATGTTGAGGTTATTGTCTACCATTTTGTGAAACAATGAGGATTTAAATACAAATAAAGCTGAAAAGAAGCGAAGGCCAAGTCAGTGTGATACAAAGACACTTAAATTAAAACATGCAGTTTCCTTACGTTTCAAGTATTTCAGAACATTTCATAAGACATATTCAATTTGGTAATGTGTTCTGTAACCTTTATAACAAAGGCTGCTGCTTTGATAGAATACACAACAAATAGGAGGCTTCAGATGGCTCTGTAGACAGGGAAATAGCTCAGCAGTGTCTGTGACACATCCTTGTTTGGTGGCATTGCAATGATGGTGCTTCCCAAGATGAGCAAGGGATAGATTGGTACTCCCACATACTGGCAGAAGCAGAACACCAAGCAGCCAGACGACTGTTGTCTGGCTTTGAAGTCTGGAAACAGCCCTGCAGGGAGCAGAGCATGAGTGCATTCCCAGGCAAAGCAGGGCACAGGCAGGGAAGATGATGCTGTGGCGGTCGCCAAGGTGGGTTAGGAGCACCTCGCATTGATAGACCTCCTGGCCACAACCACCAATTCCAGCAATTCACAATGCTTCCCAGGTGAGCAGGAGCATAATTTGCATCTGTGACCACTCTCCTTCCAGTGCAGCCTGCCAGGAATGACCCCAGTCCCTGTACAGCTGCATTGCACCCTGCAGCACTGTGGCACTGGGATCTGGGCACCCACCGCTCCTGTCTTGGAAGAAAGGTCAGTCTTAAGAAGTTCTTAACAAGGAAGCTGACTTTAAGCAACCAAATACTTCATTCAGCATCTTACAGTAGAAGGAGAAGCTAAAAGGTTCACAATAAAAAAAAAATTAAACTCTTGTCATTGCTCATGTTCTAAAACCAAACAAAAGTATCACAGTAAGTACTTCTAGGAAACTGAGGTATATTTTTAAAGAGTTTTGATTTCCTATTTAATTGTTTACTTGTGATTTATTTAATTATCTGCTTAATTTTGAGACAAATAGACCATTTAGAATCACAGAATCACAGAATAGTTAGGGTTGAAAAGGACGTCAAGATCATCGAGTTCCAACCCCCCTGCCATGGGCAGGGACACCTCACACTAAACCATGCCATCCAAGGCTATGTCCAACCCAGCCTTGAACACCACCAGCGATGGAGCATTCACAATTTCCCTGGGAAACCCATTCCAGCGCCTCACCACCCTTACAGTAAAGAATTTCTTCCTCATATCCAATCTAAACTTCCCCTGTTTAAGTTTGAATCCGTTACCCATTCTCCTCTCACTACAGTCCCTAATGAAGAGTCCCTCCGCAGCATCCCTATAGGCCCCCTTCAGATATTGGAAGGCTGCAGGAGGTTTCCACACAACCTTCTCTTCTGCAGGCTGAACAGCCCCAACTTTCTCAGCCTCTCTTCATACAGGAGGTGCTCCAGTCCCCTGATCATCCTCGTGGCCCTCCTCTGGACTTGTTCCAACACTTCCATGTCCTTTTTATGTTGAGGACACCAGAACTGCACACAATACTCCAAGTGAGGTCTCACAAGAGCAGAGTAGAGGGGCAGGATCACTTTCGTCAACCTGCTGGTCACGCTCCTTTTGATGCAGCCTTAGGGATTGGTGTTGGGACCGCTCTTGTTCAACATCTTTGTCAGTGACATGGACAGTGGGATTGAGTGTGCCCTCAGCAAGTTTGCCGATGACACCAAGCTGTGTGGTTCGGTTGATACATTGGAGGGAAGGAATGCCATCCAGAGGGACCTTGACACGCTTGTGAGGTGGGCTGATGCCAACCTGATGAAGTTTAACCATGCCAAGTGCAAGGTCCTCCACCTGGGTCGGGGTAATCCCAGGAACAGCTACAGGCTGGACAGAGAAGAAATTCAGAGCAGCCCTGTGGAGAAGGACTTGGGGGTGTTGGTTGATGAGAAGATGAACATGAGCCGGCAGTGTGCACTTGCAGCCCAGAAAGCCAACCGTATCCTGGGCTGCATGAAAAGGAGCATGACCAGCAGGTCCATATTTTTGAATAGTAGGGAGTAACACAAAATAAATTAGTTCTGAAAACAACCTTAGTTTTATTTATAATTCAGGGCATTTCATTTTTTACTGTGGATTGTATTGCTTGTGAGCTGTAAGGTCACTGACAACTTGCAGAGGTACAACATGGCAGGGGAGGGGGACCAAACCAAAAAAATTCGAACAAACCCATACACATAAAACCTCAACTATTCAGTCAGAAATTGAAACAAAGGTCATGATATTTCATGTATGAACCTGATACATTTCAACTGGCAAAGGTTAATGACAAATACGAATTACACTAAGAACTATATGTAAAGAGTCCACAGTGACTTCCATTTCTTTCATTGGGCAATTTTGTAATTTCGTACCGCCTTATATTGTCCTACAAGTAATACACAGAGCTCTTTGACAGTACCTCTCATACACTTTGCATCAGCAAGGTTAAAATGCCCGATGATTCATCAGTGGAAGGAAAAATAGTGCATTTTTTCCTACTGCTGTCTAGAAAAGATTTTTTTTTTTTTTTTTTTTTGCAGGGATTTAGCCACTTTATATACATACCCGTAATAGACTATGTTATGTATGAAATACTTTCATTCTAGTACCAAATACCATTGGCTACAGAAAATTTTTTGATTGACTGTTGCAGAACAATAGTTTCAATTATGGACTACAGAAGCAAAGTGTTTAAAAAATATTCAGTATCTCAGACTGTTTTAAGGTTTTTCAAAAGTAAGAAATGTGACTGAATAAAAATACTTTTAAGTTTTCTTTTAATTACGGGGGGAAAATGTCATTTTTGGTTTCATAGTCCTCATTAAATTCACATCATAATGTCTAGAAAATTTTTGTATGCAACTTCTAATTCAGCTAATGAGTACCACGATGTACTGGAGAGTTATAATTTAAGAAAGGTAATGAAGAGAGAAGTTAAACTATGTCAAAGAAAAATAATAGTATTCATATGTTACTACAAGACTATAATAATAATCATAATTAATAATTTGTTCCCGAGAGAGAGAGGGTGTGATATAAAATCTCTGTGCCAGAAGAATCGAGTCCAACCAAATAGTCACACTGGTTTCTCTCACCTCTCTTTCCAACCACATGCATGCGCCTTCTCAACCAGTAAACCAGAGACCACCTAACCAGACCGTACTCAATTACATGAGCTGATTGTGTGCCCTAGACCAAGCTCTGCTTCCTACAAGTGCAGCCGGCAATAGCTTCAAAAATGTCGGTGTAAAGGAACAAAATCTGAATACTGTGTAAGCATTTGAACTTTGGATAACACCCACTCTGCCTCATGGATAGCTGTGTCTTATGGCCAGCTGCTAGTATATGATCTGCTTTTTATTCCCCAGACCAATAACTAGCACCCAATGCAAGTGAGATAACAAGAAAAAATACAGGCTACAGTGCTTAGCTTATTGAAAGTCAATTCTCTGGAGAGAAAGCAGAGAGAAAGGCATTTTGAGATTCTACTAGAAATTTTCATTGTTTCTCTGCTGAGGGTTTTCAAAGTATTCATAGGGAAAAAAATAGCTTTCTGCAGTCACAACTGTGTTACTCTTGATAATGTTTTGCACAATGTTTTGTACTGTGAAATGCAAATTCTATTTGAGGTACTTTGATAATTTCCTGGTGCAGACTCATTTCATTCAATTATGCTGGTGACTTTAAAATGCTGAAATAAGAACTTATTCATGTTGCTTGTGGGTTAAACTAGACTGTAGAACTTCTGAACAATATAATTTATTTTTATGGACACTTTTACATACTCAAAATCAATAAAATTTTTACAATTAATGACCGCAAATACAGCTGAGTTATAGACAGTATGCACATCTAAATGGGTATGGAGTAAAAATTGTGAAATTGTAACAGCACATAGGTAGTTGAAATCCTATTTTAAGTACACATATACTTTTCCTGTAAGCATTAAGTTTACTTTCTAATTTGGCTTGTGATATTAACATTATTATGAGCAGCTTATTATTATATGGCAGACAAGTAACAATCTGACTTCTCCCTTTAATCAAGACTGGATATTTACTCTTTTATTTAAAGTCTTTATTTATTTCATGTTTCTTGCCACTCCCTCTGCAAAAACACAGAACCAACCTATAAGCAAAGTTGTCAAAAACATTGAAAACTAGAAGGCAATTCTGGTTGCAAGCAAAATATTGTCATTTTGGAGACAGTTTATGACTTAGAATTTAGAAGTAAATTGTCTATGGAAAATACGTATTAAATAAAACAAATTTTATCCACATTAAATACGAGACCAGCAGGTCGAGGGAGGTGCTCCTGCCCCTTTACTCTGCTCTCGTGAGACCTCACTTGGAGTATTGTGTGCAGTTCTGGTGTCCTCAACATAAAAAGGACATGGAACTGTTAGAACAAGTGCAGAGGAGGGCCACGAGGATGATCAGGGGACTGGAGCACCTCTCGTATGAAGATAGGCTGAGAAAATTGGGGCTGTTCAGTGTGGAGAAGAGAAGGCTGCGTGGAGACCTCCTAGCAGCCTTCCAATACCTGAAGGGGGCCTATAGGGATGCTGGGGAGGGACTCTTCATTAGGGACTGTGGTGAGAGGACAAGGGGTAATGGGTTTAAACTTAAACAGGGAGGGTTTAGATTGGATATGAGGAAGAAATTCTTTACTGTGAGGGTGGTGAGGCCCTGGAATGGGTTTCCCAGGGAGGTTGTGGATGCTTCATCCCTGGCGGCGTTCAAGGTGGGGTTGGACATAGCCTTGGATGGCATGGTTTAGTGTGAGGTGTCCCTGCCCATGGCAGGGGGGTTAGAACTCGATGATCTTGAGGTCATTTCCAACCCTTACTATTCTATGATTCTATGATTCTATGTCATACTTTTAAAGTAAATTTAACTTCTCTGCTTTTTCACTAGGACCTTGAATCAGTAACCCGTATTAACAGTCATGCTCTGGATTTCCAAAGAACTTCAGCCACACCCTATTAATCAGTACAGACTCCTAAAGTATCAATCTAGGTTAATGTGGCTACCATCAGTCAGATAAATAAAAGCTTTAGGCATAGAAACCATTGCTGAAGATAGTCAAGGGCCTCATTAACTGATTTTAAAGAGAGGTATTACTTAATCAAATGACACACACAGACATTAAAAGTTTAAAAGTAATTTTTAAAATGAGACTGATGAGACTAAAAAGAACATTTCCTGGTATTATAAAATTCAAAAATGTGGAAAACTGACTCAAGAGTGCAAACATCTAACGTGCAAATAAAGTAATTCAGATTTAAATGTGATTGTCACTTTTTAGATTATTCTGTAAGTCTATTAGAAAAGTTATTAATCCACCACAAATTAAATTTTCTATTGGACTCAGGACTCAGTTTTCCTTTACTTTCAGGCTTTTATCAATATTTTACAGCATAAGAAGATGTTAAAATAAAACAGATTCAAATTCATTGAATCCAACAACTTGGTATTCATGTGACTCCTTATGACCACAAGCTGGTCATTTTTGGACCAGTGGCAAAGCTATAGACTTATCTGGATTTGTTTAACATTAGTAATAATTTTTAAATTTCCTCATTATAAGAAATGGATGTGGTAGATCTGACAGCATGTATGTTATTTCATTTAAATCCATAGCAGGGAGCAAGAGAGATCTATAGAGAGCAGAGAAATCTGACAAACCTGCAACTATAACATTACTTCCCTTATTTGAATACAAAGGTTCCTTACAACATCTTTTGTGATTCTTTACCATTGTCACATGATAAGAGCCTTCCTTGAATTTTGGCAGTTTCTATAAACTTTTTCTTCTGTAAAGAACTTGCTTGTTGCCTTTGCAGATGTCTCCTCATGACCCAGAAATGGAGAAAAGATTGATTTGTCTTCCCAGCTCTGCCTTTTCTCTGTAGTGGTGCCAACGCACATACACAGTTATTCCAACAGCTATTTTATTTTTTTCTTTATGTATTTGCTGCTAGATCATCACTTAGAGTCAAAGTCTCTACCTGTTTTAACGTCTTCCTTTATTCTTATCTCTTGTAGATCCATCCATGCTTTACCTCCCTCCCCCCTTCCCCTCCCCTCCCCTCCACCTTTTTTCCCCCCAGTGCTTTCTTTATTTTTTTTTTAAGTAAATCTTTTTCACTCAGCAACAGCTTAAAAATGTTTTTGTCCAGCCTTTTCCAGCTTCTTCAGTTTGTTTTTCAATTTCTTCTCCATAGCATCCTTATTTTTCTTTTTTCTTTCATGCATGCAGTGCTCCTGGTACATTTTGAGAGATCTATCTCTTCATGATCTGCTTTAGAGAAAAACACTTTTGACATGTTGAAAGATGTCTTTCAATTCAAGCAGGTGATGTCATCAGCTTCCTCTGACTTTGAAACATCATTTCCTGCAGCAATGATCTTCCCAACTCAGAATTCTTTTATTCTGGTTATCCATCACAATTTTATATCACAGGTGATTTTTTCTTTCACCTAGATTAGGTCTGAATTTTGTTTTCTGGAGTAGCAGTGTGTTCAGAATGTATTTCATACCTATTTTAGAATGCCTTTTAAAATGTCACATTGACTAAATATACTATAACTTGAATATAAAATTATTAATTTAACTGTAAGGGTTTCAGGTTTATTCCCAGTTCTTAAGACTTGGCACACAAGAAAACATGATGGTCAGCGTATGGTACTCAACTGGTTTACTCAGAGCTTGGCCCTCCATAGTTTTTGGCTGGTCCTATAGTGTTGTGAAGACACCTTTCTTGTTTGTCCAACTTAGATACTGGCTCACTGGAAACTCTTTCTAGGATCTCGTCAGAGGAAGAAAAGGCAGAGTCTGGATACCATGTCATGCCTGATGTAATAAAGCTTAAACAGTAGTGGCTAAATAGGGCAGTAATTTTTGTCCTGACATGCACCCCATTTTCAAGGAAAATGAGTCAGTTATGACACCGCTAAAAGTCTTTTCCAAAGAACCTAGTTGACCCTCATGGTATTATACCTTCATAACCTGATTCATTTTGCCATAAGAAAAATGAGTGGAGGTGTCCCATGATATAGGAGGGATTATGTTAGCAGAATTAACAAAATTTGAAAAATCCAGCTGCCTGCTGGCTGCTGAAGAACAAGAGCGCTTACTTTTAATTGTACCTATGCATGTGTGTGTATACCTCTGCATGCACAAACTCTATATGTGTCAGTCCTGTTCCAGGGTGTCTATCCAGTTCTGCAGTTCTGTTACTTGTTTTCCAGGAAAGCCTATAAAGAGATCTAGCTACACATGTAGGCTTCTATACTGAGATCAGGATATGGGGAGCCATCCATCTCAGATCTCAAAGCTATCAATTTTCTCCTATCATTGTTCTGATAACGACTTACTGCTTGAGTGTCAAGTTTGCTCTGGTTTCCTGAAAAGAGAGAGAGGGAGAGACTTACCTTCCCACACGACTCCTGTGGCACAAACCATTTTTCTGGTGAATTATATTAAGATGAGAGCACTAACTGAATGTACTCTGACACTAAAAAATTTTAGGCATAATTGGGTCACAGAATCAACAAGAACATAGTGTATAGAAAGAAAACGTTGCACAGCTTGCATAAGACAAATGAAAATTAAAAATATCATTCTCTAAGGGAATTTTTAATTGAATACATTTAAAATTTTCAGGAGCAGTTAAAGCTGACACCTGCTGTTATATAGACTGACATGGTTAGAAGCTATCTAGCACTTTCCAGTAAGCTGAAGAAGCAAAACACCTAATTAAAACCCAAGCTCTAAAGGCGTTTAGTCAAATTGTTTAAAGTGTTCTTTTTTAACGTGTAGAATTGGCTGGGTTTTGTCGGCACAGACAGTTTATCAAAGCAAATGAGTAAAATCGTGGGAGCCCAACAAAACTTGACTATCTGAGCAGACAAAGATTCTGTGGAGCTTCACTTTTTGAAAAGCCTAAAAATTGATTAATACAGCACTTAGGTTAACCTCAAAATAGAAAAGGCTGTACCTTAGCTACTACAAGATTTAAGTCTAAAGCATAGATATGGCCCAGGGGCTGAAAATGTACCAATTGTTAATAAATCTTTTGAGTTTATAATACTTTTTTGAAAGATATTAATTTTTTACGTTTTAACATTTCACATAATGTTTCTGGAATTCGTACATTAAATTTAAAAAGCTAGTGCTCACAGTATGTTAAAGTAACACCAATGCTGGTATACCAAAACCTTCTTTTGATTTCATTATGCTGAAAAAAGGATGTTATTTCTTAAGAACTGCCATGATTTACCTGATGTAGTTGATCAATCTATTATTAGTAGTATTTTCATAGCGTCTTCAGTTCAAATTGCATTATACAGTAAGAGAAGTGTGAGAAAAGTGGCAGTTTCCTCCTCCAAGAAGTTATCATTTAAGGGTCCTATTCAGCACTTCTTACTGTAGCATATCACACTGACTTCAGAGGGGACTTTGCCAAAGAAGGAGTGAATAAGAAGTGCTGAATAGGGCTCTACAAAGGCACAGCGGTACAGCTGGTGCAATTCCACACAGACAAAGCATTGTACGATACAATGTAGACAGTTAAAGCAGTGCATTATGTATCATTATGAAAACCATCCATTTTACATATAATTTAAAATATGAAAGTAGCTATCCTCCCTCCAAGTTTTGCTCCATTTTCTAAGAGTTTTATCAAACTACTGTTGCATGGTAAAGACCACTTAGCATGGAAATACTATGATAAAACTTTAAATTTAGTTGATGAAACAAACAAGCAACAGACCAACTTTTCCTTTTAAAAAATTAAGTGGTCTCTAATTTGTTGATGTTGATAGAGAATTCTCTTCAGTATGGGACCAAGGATTTTAAAGAAATCATTATTATTTTTCATTAAAGTCCAAAATCTATTATTCATAAATTTCAAGGTGCCATACATGCATTAAGGAAGGAAGCCTTCCAGCATTACAGTGAGGATGCTATTGTTCTCTTTGTAAAGCAAGGAAAATTGAGATGGAAAGGTAACGTTACTTAAAGAGCTATACTTTTACTGATTATGGTATTTTAACAGCCCAGATACATGCTTAGAAGTACTGAACCTTGTTACTATTAGGCTTGCCTGAAATGTTAGGTTTAGATCTTCAGCTAAATTACAGTGGCCTGACAAGTTACAGTCAGCAGAACAGTTTGCCCCTACCTATGGCAAACACAAGATAAAGCAGTTTAACTTAACCTTGTTTGTGTTCATGTTGGTAGTGGTTCTGTGTTCTTCTCAATCACAGTAGCAGCATTAAGTGTATCAATATAATTACAAATAAAAACAATTGGGTTCATGTTCCGGGAGGTACATGAAGGAATAGCTTTACGTACTTCAATTTACTGGAGAGTGAAGGCTGGAAGGCCTTAGCAACAATAAGCAGCATCAAGTGTACTGCAAGATACAATAATACCTTCAGAATTCTGCTTCAGAGTTAATTTCTGGTGTTCATAAGTGCCTCCTTAAAAAACAAATGGACACACGGCTGTATTACAGTTCTATTAACTTTGCAGACAACAGAAGGATAAGAAAAATACTTTTGCTACTACACCTTTTTTAGTAAGTCCTAGGCTTCTCATTTGGTCAAGAGAAACAAACTAGGAAGACAAAGGTCAGGAAATTTCCAGTTTTAAGCATTACTCCCATAAACCTTATTCTGACCCTGTATGTCCATGAGACAATTTTGGTTTAGTAATTGGATATTCTGGGTTGGATATCCCAGTGCAGTAACTGCCAAGAATAAATGAAATTATTCTGAACATAGCTGCAGAAAACAAATTTATTCTCTGTGCCTCCTTCAAGTTCCTAAAAATAATGTGGCAAATAATATTATCACATTAAAAGATGAGCGAAGAGCCATCTGAAGAAGCAGATTACGGACTTGTATCACTAGGGAGGGATCTGCTGCAGACCAGTACCAGAGATCAGGAGGTCAGAGACAGAGATTTCAGCTCCTTAACAAATGGAGATGCACTTAAGATCTTGCTGCTGTTCTACATAGAATTTTTAATTTTATGCAGATCATTATGTCTAAGTACAACTCCTTAGCCTCCAAACTACATTGTTCAAGCACACATAATTTGCACAAACATAGAACAGAAAACTACATTCACCACATTTGCAGTATAAACACTTTGTTAAACCAAAGAAAATGAGACAAATATGATTATTTTGTGATTATTTTTTATCATACCACGTACAAGTCATATATTATGCATGACCTTAAAATATTTTGTACTATTCTAAATGATGGCTCTTTGTAGAGTTCTGGAAGGAAGCTTCACCTAAAACATTTGCATTTGTTCCTTGTGGTTTTTTTGCTCAGTCTATATATAGAGCAAATTCTGAAATTCACAGAACTGCCTCCTTCCTGCAAAAGAGCACAAACCCCCTTTACTGAAACCTTCTGCAGTTTAATAATGTTTTCTGTGGTTTTCATTAACAAATGATTCAAAAAAAGATGTGTAGAAACTTAAAAAAAAAATAAAAAATGTACAATACTGGCCCAGCATCTCATCTGCTTCATTTTTTTAATGTCCTGTTTTTTAGGATTTGAGAGGAGGATGACGCAGGACACCATAAAAACAGACATGCATCCACTGGGGTCCCTTATGCTAATGGAGTGCTAGAAAGAGATAAGGCTATTTGTTTTTCCATTTTTGCCACAGTAGGAACACAAAAATAAGTGGACCATCATGTTGAAAGTCCGTCAAAGACTACCAGGAAATTAAGCATTAGAACCAAGGCATAGATGCATGTCACCTGGTATTGACACTGCGATTACACATGGCATGTGTGACTTATGTCCCAGACCAAGTCTCTGAAGCTTAACAAGTTACAGCACATTAGCTCACACACGTATGTGTTCATTCATACCATGCTCCAGTTCAGCCTTGCCTACCATATAGGCTATAGGCCTTAAGTTGAGTTATATTATTTTGCCTTTGTACCAACTAGGAGTGTATGGATGGACAAGCATTGAAGTTCATCTGATGTTCAGTAATTTGACCATGTCTCTGGACCTCTAGGCAGACACCACAGCCGGGGTATGAGCTACAGAGTGGAAAGACTCCATAGTCCACAGACTAACCATTGAAAAACTTGGTTTTTATTATAAAAATATTCAAAATCCAACCTGCCAGAATGTATTTAGGGCCTTGGTTCAGCTTGGGGGAAAGCATTAATTTAAAATTGCTTTCCTGGTTAGAAACTATTTTTTCCATTTACTACTTGTCAAGCAACTAGTTAAAAATGCAAAAGTGTTTTTCAAAGACTATCTTCAATCCAAGGTAGTGATGGTGAACAGAAGGACATTAAAGACACGAAAATTATCAAGCAGAGAACAAAAATGATACAGTAAGTATTTCAGACCAGTATGAATACCCCATTAGTTTGCAAATTAAAAACTGTAAAAACTAAAGAAAAAAATGCATATAATTATGAACCAGTGAAGTCTGCATTTAGTTTTAACAGCTGTTCACCCAGTACACTAACTTTTATTCCTCACACAAATGAAGGTGATACACACAAATATGCATGTGGCTACTGAGGCAGCTTCTTTCAGAAGATATGGATTATCAATGGCACATTACTGCAGCAGAAATTTGAACCAGAGCCCCTGGACCACTTGCTACACATGCACACCAAAAAGCAGCAGCTAAGTGGCCTCAGCAGGAGAACACTTTCTGCTTGCACAACCTGGGACTCCAGCAGGGGAATGGCAAAGCTGCACAGAAATGTACGTTCTGTACACAAGAAAAATATTTGCATCTTACATTTATCTTGTTTAAAAAATAAATCAGATTTCCTAATTTAATAACAATACTTGAATTAAATTCAGGAAGCAATAACTATTTCTTACTTCATTAATTAAATGCTAACTGTAATTATGGAGTACCTCTTTCTGACTAATTCTTAGGGGATTTTGGGAGAAGGGAAGTGGCAAAAGAACGTTTAGGGTCCTGGCTGAGGTGGAGATCATAATTTGTTAAACATTGATCAAAATAAATTTCACCAACTACTATGACAAAAGATAACTGATGATCTGCCACACAGTGTTCATGTATTTTGAGTCTTAAATGCCTAAAGTATACAAAAAAGATTACAAAAATATTATAATAATTTCTAAACCAAAGCTTAAAACAAAAATCCATCAAGCCCATTAAATTTTAAATTTGACGCTACTGAATTGCTTTAATGCCTTCAATAGCACACAGTTAGAAGCATAATGATGTATTTGGTGAGTGTTTCTTACTTTTTGACATAAATTACATTATTTGATTTTTTTTTTTTTTTGTAGCTGGCAAGAAAAAAGACATTATGCACAGTAAACACTATTACATGGCTGGATTAGAAGCACCCAAACATGAATTTGATCAAATGTGCTTAATCTAAAAGAATGTAATTGCGTTTTTATCAGCACTTTAGGTGTCATCATTAATAGGTATCTTCTGAAGATGGTCTCACTGAACTGCAATGCCACTGTAGGATGAAAATGATTGCTGAATGCCACAGCAAATGCACTGTGTTCTTGGACAGTGCAACACTAGGCTTCTTTAGAAATTAGCACAGGGCTTTACATTAATCAAATAAAGCACAAATAAATTTCTGAAGACTATAAATTAACATAGGATTTTATAACCATTTTAAAATAAAGCAAAATCACGTCTCTTCAGCTAATAAAGCTAAAGTGACAAGGAAAGGTGAATGTGGGTGTTTTGGTTTTGGTTTGCTGGGTTTTTTTTTTGTCCTTATGATACACATATAATGATGTTTTCTTAGCGTATTTCCATAGAGGCAGAAATTGCTTAAGAGCTTAAAGAAACATAAGACCCTAAGGGACCGTCGCTTCAGTTAGAGATTTCCTACTTGGCATTCAGTGAAAAATACTCCATGTTCTTTAGAGCTGATCTTACAAATTCCTGTTTCCTATAGAAATCCAGAGTTGCAGTGTGTTAGTTTCCCTGGGATCATGGTTTGGCCTCTGTAGGAGTGCAGGGAAATGTAACATGTTTGTGCAACTTATACACAGAGGAATGGAGGAAGCCCCAGAATGTGTTGCACAGATGAAATTATTATGGGGTGAGTTTTCCACTGAGTGTTTTTTTTTGTTTGTTTGGTTTTTTTTTGTTGTTTTTTTTGTTTGTTTTTTTGTTGTTTTTTTTTTTTTTTTTTTAACATGATGGATGAGCCTTTTTCATCCTCCTGGGTTCCTTCACCACCTTTCTGGGGACATAAGGTCTGCATACAAATGCTGGTCTTTTGCTAGATATTGTGACCTTAAGCACTGACAGCGACGGCATGTCTAGCATGGTAAGGACATGTAGCTAGCTACATAGTAATGAGTGGCAAAGGAAAAAAAAGGAAAGAACTACAAACAAACAGGTTTCTTCTTTTCAGCAACTGGAAATGAGTCAATAAGAAGGCAAGGTCAGCTGCAAAATCCGTTCTAGGCTTTTCATCAGCCTTGACAGGACACCAGTGAGGAAGTGGAAGTGTGGGGGACTCCTGAGGTACACTGTGAACTGGGAAAAGAGACATGAAATGGACATCAAGTTTGTGTTATCTTAAGGTGCAGCAGGGACTGAAAGATTAAAATTATACCATTACTACTCCAGTTCTCTTCCTGCAAAATATGGTGGTTTCTTTCCACTCTTGTTTTTTCCACTTTTTCCTTCTATTGATAAAAAAAGGCCTCAGGTAATACCTAAATTGCGTTTCCGACAGAGTTGAATCACATCTCACATTCCTTCTCTCCTGATCGTCCAGGGCAAGGACTTCTGTTGAAGACATTAGGCAATTAGACAATCCAGGCGTTAATATCTCTTCGATGTGCACTGCTTAGAAATAACCTTAGCATCCAAAGAGGTGTTGATAGGACAGCTGAACTCCAATGTTTCTGAAGTCTAAGGAAAGGCCTTTTGTCTCCTTAATTATTCTCAGAAAGAAAGCATTTAAAACTTATTTAGAAAGAGTTTGAGCACATTATCTATTCTGTAAGGAGCCCAGAAGACAGATCTACAGGCTTTACAAAAATCTACACATAATCTATCTCACTGTGAAAAGATGACACAAACATACTGAAGTGGTTATTTTAAAATAACTTTGCAACTTTGAGGATGCATAATTATTGCAAATTTAATAAAAGTCTGCATATAATTTGTTCCCTTCCACTGCACCCTAAAATTTCCATGTTTCCTCCTGTTCCTCCCAGTTTTCAGAGGGGACTTGACACTCCTGTGCATTCAAAACTAATTTATCCCTATCAGCTCCACACTCATCTTTTCCACAGAGTTTTATGCATCTCCACTATGACTAATTCAGTGCTCTATGTTGTTCCCCCATGACAGTGGAGTTACTTTCTTCCTTCCCTCTCATCTCATTTTCAAGCCCACATCATACACCTCTTCTACAGGTTCTTGATCTCCTTTCCAGCTGCCCTCTGAATTAAGGTTTCTCGTCATTCTGCTAGCTGCTGCCGTGCCTAAAGCTCAGAAACAATTTTAATATGCACACATTTCCCCTAAAGAAGAAGTCTCTGTGTTCACACTCGCTTCTTCTCTCAGACAGCTTTTCAACAACCCTTCCTTACCAGCTACCATTATTGGCCTGGGAGTCAGCCCGTTCAGGCTGTCCACGTCAGCCTGTTAAAGTCTGGAGGACACAGAGAGGATTGGCAAAGTATGCAAGGATACTGTTTGTCACTTACCTGATCTACACACAGACGCAAAGGTGCTTGAAACTACTGTGTTCAATAGATAAGGAGTTTCTGCCACCTCTTTTTTTCTTTTTTCTTATTTTTGCTTCTGGATTTATAATTTTTCCTTAAATTAATCAATTGATTCATTGAATACTCCTTAAAGTAGATGAGATGTCGTATGCCAAATTTAATACCACGTTATGCAGGTACAGACAAATGCAGAAAGGCTCTGAATTGAGCACAGGACCTCAGCATGCTCAGATAGTTAAACTTTCAATGACTGAAACATACTGCAGCAACAACAAGCCACACTGGGTATGTTTGCTTGGCTACTGACACACTTCTTGGGTGTTTGAAGGCACTCAACCCCTGGCCTCATACTTCGAAGTGCAGCTTAAACAGATACCAGTAAGCCCTGTGGTAGCTCACTGCTCAATTGCCACTTGTCTCTGATTCCTGCTATGTAAGTATGTCCCCATGGATATTTCCTCCTTAGCTGAGATGACAGAACAATCATCAAAGAGGAGTGATACATGAGTTTGTACTCAGTGATGTTTCTTGGAAATGTCTTCTGATAAGCCCGAGTTAATGTTAATTGTGAAGTCCCCAGAAGAAAAAAGCTATGGGTCCTTACATGCACGCATATGTGGCATGTGACTCAGGGTTCCTTTTCTGGAACTTGTGGAAATGAAGTAACTGTCTTTCTTTACTTGGTTTTCTTTGAATGGCTGAGATAAAAATTAATATCATTGCTCCTAAAGTGTTTCTGAGGGGAAAAAAAAAAAAAAAAAAAAAAACAATAAAAACATATGAAAATGTGAAAAACAACTTCCTTTCCTTTCTTCGGTTCACAGAAAGTATTTTTTTTAGGGGGAGGAAATGCAAAGGAACAGCTATAGGAAGGAAGAAAAACATAAAAAATACATGTTTGGGATGTATAAGGCACCCAGGTAGGGTAAAAAACCCTACAGCCAAGTTCAAAAGCCTGCAGTTTCACAGGGAAGAAGAAAGTAATCCACCAAGCAGGCCATACAGCCAGTCTGGGAACACTCTTGAGTTCTGAAGGTTCTAACATACACACAAAGTGGAAAAAATCAGGATGTCGGGTGATTCAGTCAGGCGTGTTTATCCCAGCAAAGCAGGGTGTTCAGGAATAGTTCCTATATGAGTTACAGCATGTAATGCATAGTCACAAGGCTCTTAGCTGTGAGCTCCACAACCTTTCTCTGCCAGAGTCCTTCTGCTCAAGTATGGAGCCATAACTGTAAAACAAAACTTGCTTGCCCTCTCATTAGCAAATAGACTTGGTTTCATCTGCCACTGCAGCTGTGACCAGCTCTTCAAAGAGTGCCTCATGCAGACTCCAGTATTCAATGCAGGGTCATGAGTCTTTTCCCTGTGTTTTGAGAGAAAGAACAGGACACAGCACTGAAATATTGGTCATTTAGGGAGTGAGTTTTGTAATGAACTGAAGATGAGTTAGAAATCCCACTTTACACACTGTAAGCTCCAACTTCTGTATGGGAGTTAAAATCCTGTATATTACCTGTCAAGATCTATCCATAGCACAAAGCTGGAGCCCCAGGTCTGGTCTACACTATAAAGAGCTTGTTATGTGAATTTTACTATAAAATTCTTTGAATGTAGAGATACTTTATATAATCAAAAGATTCCTTTTAACAGTCACTTCTATACCAGTTTCCAAAAAGAATAAGGGGTAATATTGCTAGGAAAACATTATAGCTGTGTCAGTTAGGGAAATCATATTTCTCTTTCATACTCTGTCACAGTTGTGTCAGTAGCACTTTTAAGTTTAGATTGGCACTAAAAGAGATAAAACCTTAAGTATAATAATTGTCAGCACTAGTACCCCACCCCTGAAAGCCCATTTCCCCCCCCCCCCTTAATAAAGGACTCGAAACTAAAAATTCTGCTGCAGTGGTTTAGAACTACTTTTCACTTAAACTGTGATGTCTCCCTTCCTTGAATGCAATTTGTGGAAAACATTTTTTAAGTGCTAAGAACTAGTTAGTCTTGAGGATGTGACAGACTTCAACTTTAAAAAGAATATAAGAAAGCAGGAAACCTTGCTTACTCTAGGTTTAGATTACAGCTAAAATGAACCTGATGTGTGGTTGTACAAAATACAAATTACATTAGTTTTAATTTAAATTTGAAGATTACTAATTTGTTACTTATTGATAATATTAAGCTTGAAATGCATGCTAAAAATAGTCTGGTAAGGAGAAATTCGGTATTATTGCTTGCCATTTGCAAATGAACACTTAGTCTTTAAGAACGTCGGTGAATTTCAATATGTATGAGATATTCTGCTGTTTTTATTAGAAAAGCTTACAAAGAATGGCTTACAATGGAAGGCAAAATGTTTGATCTTTCATATGAAAGCTCACTTACTGCTACAACTGCTGTCTTATAAAGCATGACTGAAAACAGACCTGGTTTAATATAGTCACGT
Source organism: Amazona ochrocephala (assembly GCA_039720435.1). Lineage (NCBI taxonomy): Eukaryota > Metazoa > Chordata > Aves > Psittaciformes > Psittacidae > Amazona > Amazona ochrocephala. The sequence goes on along the minus strand of CM077876.1, from coordinate 32,107,645 downwards.
TTATTAATACTTATTACTTATGTAGCATTTTGTATGCAAGGATTTGGCATATTTTATAAATATCAATTAAACTTCACAACCAGGTTGCAATGCATGCAATACTTTGTCACTAAGCCCATTCTCTACAGGGATAAACTGAGATCCCTAGCCTACATCTATTCTGTGGGCTCAATCATTGAGACATGATTGTCCATACAATTAAATTGCTAACACAGTCCCTGGAATCTTTTTTGGGCTCCATCCTAGCCATCTCTCTTCCAGATAAATGCCAGGCAAAGAGCCATTTCAAACAGGTCATTTAGACATACTCACCCTTTTCTGGGGACAAGAGGGCTTAATTGTATGTATTTAAGCATTAAGTCCTGCAGTCTGAGAATGGTCTCTGGCCAAGTCCACCTACTGTCCTAGCTATAACCATAATGCTTCTAGAACAGCACCATGCCATTCATGGATTCCTGATCTAATCTGGGTTCTGCAAGCAGCCCAGCTCAGGAAGCACGCACTGGGCCTGATGGAGCAAAGAGGTAAGGATCTTACTCTACTTCTACTTCCTCAGAGTTGTGTTCTCACATCACTCCACTAATATTTCCTTGGTAAAGCAGGTAGAAGGCATCAGCTTTTTGAAACAAAAAGTAGGATGGGACAGAAAGGTGTAGAAATACATTAATGGATGGAAGAGAACAGCTGACTAATTAGAGAAGTTACTTGTGCAGGCGTATGCACAGGGGTAAGAAATCAGATATGCTGGCGTCAAGAAGCACTAGAGTATAGAGCTCACCAGCTTTGAATTGGGTGGCCAGAGTGGTGGGGTGCCCAGCAGAGTTTCTCAGTGCTTTAGGAAACACTGTATTTTATCATTCTACCGGGAAATGATCTTATCACAGAAAATGGAAGAGGGAAGACAGGAACTGAAATAGGAAGATGTTTTAATAGCAACTTATTAAGAACGTGACACTGTCAGGAAACAAGCGAAAATATGGAAAGGAAGTAAAGGATGGGTGGTGATGGTTGCTGTTGGGAAGATTTGAGGAGTTTTACTGCAATACTATTTTGGTTTCTCTCTGCAACAGTTGTTGCTCCGTCCACCCCACGTCCATTTCTGCCTTCAGAAGCAAGTATAGAAAAACAAAACCCTGTCTTTCTAGAAGTGTGGCCTAGTACTTAGGTCTTTTTTTCAAGCAACCACATGTCTTTGGCAACCAGCCACTATTCCCTGGAGTCTAAGCTAATTGGTTGAGTAGCTGGACACAGTTCAAACCACACTGCAACACCAATGTAGCTACATTGCTCTTAGGGGTCAACCTAGTCTCTCGGCAGAGAACCAAGTGGATGCAGAACCATGCTCTTGGCCCTATGCATGCTTCATCATGTCATGTAAACTTGCCTAAACTCCGTTAGTTTAATAATGTTATTAAACCTACTATGTTAGGATTTCATTACTGCATGATTATATTGATAAACTATTCAAATATAAATATTACCTTACAGCTTATTGAATTGTATGAAATGCAGCAACTTTTTTGAAAAGACTGAAAAATCTCCTGTCAGACTGTGTGAATGAGACGTTTATTTGTAATGAAATCCCTGCATCTGCCAGAACATGAATAATATGGAGCCAGTTTCCTGTGCCTTAACTGTGATCCTTATGGGTATGTCCCTTTGGCTTTTTGGGAAGTTACATTATGCATAGGAATAGGCAGAATTAGGCCTTAATTGCAAAAGATCTTCTCAAATGAAATACTTGGAATTGGAGTCTCCTGGATGTTATCTTAAACTAGGTTTCAAGCCAGCTAGTAGAAATTATGGAACACCTATGAGTAGACAGCCAGCCACCTAAATACCTTCAGAGACCGTGTAACATCACCATGAAGAATAAAAATTCACACCTGTTTTAGAAGCCAGTGACTTAGTTTGTTTTTTGTCTCTGTAGTTTTCTTGTTTCACCCCAATTCTTCTTTATGCTATCACCTAGTGATGAAATTTTGTTTGTTTTGATAAAATTGCCATACAGGTACCCAGTTTATCCATGTAAAAAACAAACTAGTAATATATAGAGTGTTGAATATGCTATTGCTTATTGTGTGGTAATATAATTTCATAGGTAGAGAATTAGAACTGACTTAAAAATTCTCATGTTTTGTGTGTATATCCACTCAGCTAAAAAGGGTAAGCATAGTTGCAATTCTTCCCACGCAGGCATTGTATCAGACAGACACTGCAACAAGTAGCACTATGAGAAACGGTAGCTTAATACTTTTCCCAGAGCAGTGACTAAAGGAGGCAGTGGAGGGGGAAGCTACAGAACCTAGGGCAAGGGGCCAGATCCTCCTTTCCTTCCACCTCTGTTCCTGATCTATCTGCTTTCTCTTCAGCTGGCTTATATTTGTGAAAATCCAGCTTTCACTGGGCAAATCTTGATGGCATGAACAACTTTAGGTTGTAATTGAAGATCCACAGTGAGAGATGAGAACAAGCTGAATTAATACACTTTGTGTGTGTACTGGCCACATAACCTTTGAAGTCAGGTGTATTACAGCATGAGCCCATCCAGGGAAGTTGCCTTCTCCATCCTGAGAATGGAGACTGAGGCACAGAATAACTGATGGCTGTGTTTTGTATTTACTGAAGTCAGCAGATATATCAACTGATTTCAGCGCAGCATCACCAAGACTAGGTGACAGAAGAGTCTAGAGCTCCTTGCATTCAATCCTTTGAAACCAAGATAGAATAAACCACACCAAAAATGTACTTCCTTGGAAGTTAATGAGCTAGGAAGAAGCCAGTAGAAAGGGAAGTTTTGAATTATGAGGGTCAAGTGGGCAATTTTGCTTTTAATAGCTTCTCAGTGGGTCTAAGCAAACTAGAAAATATGGGAGTCTGGTGTTAATGAGCTAAAACTCAGGCCAAGCCTGTGAATAGTAAACTTTCGTATAAATACTATTACTGAAAAAACACAACGTTATCACTGACTTCATACTGTGGTAATTACAAAGCAACAGTGACAAAGTCTCACTGGACTGGTTCTTTCTTGTGTTATTCGTACACAAACATGAAGCTGGAGGCAACACCTCAGCATTTCCCCTACCGCTAAGTCTAGTTGCTCTAGGAAGGATTTAAGCTTCATAAGGATTTAAGCTCCATAAGGATTTAAGAAACCACAAGTGAAATGGAGCAATGATAGTTCCGATTCTGGAGAGAGATATTTTTTTAAAAATATTCTGCTCTTCAAAGACAAGTGAGCAATCACCTTTGAAAAGTTTGCATATGCTGATGAACAGATTTTAAGTTTTGGCACTAATCCACCCATGCTGTTCTAATGAATCACTAAAAATTAAACAATCAGATGAATGGAAAAAGGTCAGATGACAAAAACAATGCAAAGTCGGTATTTGGACAGTCTTCAGACTGTAATTTGGACTCTATTATAACAGTCTTGCCAAAAGCACATCTAACCATGAGGTATTAATAGTGTTACACTTTTAGCCAGAGGTTAATCTGCAATTTTTTTAGTTTCTCTTTTTTTTTTTTTTTTCTTTTCAAATTACCAGGAAGGAGATTCTTTCTGGACTATTAACTTTTTTTTAGTATTTAGATCACAACTCCAAAAGACTTATCTATATTTTGACAGATACTGACAAAGAGTGCCATGGAATTGTGACTCAATTGTCACCTTCAGCATTTTCAAGCTGAAAAACTCTGGATGAGTGCTAGGTACTAATTAGAACTGTTATATTAGGAAAGCAAATACAATGGTGTCTAACATTAAACAAAGCACAGTTCTCATCACAAATGGTTTCTTTTGTGCGCAGGTTAGTCTAAAAACCCATTTTGCATGGTAATGAGACACAAACAATAATTGCTAAAGTAACTAGTTTCAAGCAATTACAAAAACCACATAAAAGGCCCTATTGTTTGTTGTCTTATGATTTTTAATGTTAATTTTGCACTTGATAATTTGGGCATTTCATTTGTACCACAATGTGCAATTTGGGTTTTGTGCGTGTGAAGGTGAAGGTTTCTAATGGGGAGTAAAGGGCATGAGGAAACAAGCCCAAGTGTGTAAAAGTCACGCTCACGGAAGAGATGGACCACCGGAAAAGAGAAGTGGGCGAAGCAGTGGTGAAAAGGGGATATTTCCTCTATAAGAGAGAGGGAAATAGAAGTAGAGAAGAGGGAGGCTGGAGGGGCTGGGTGCGCAGAGGCCAGCTAATGAATATCACTAAGCTGACGCATCCCGTCACTTGGAGTGCATGACAAACCGAGGAGTCGCACAAAGATCTGAGAGAGTACAGAAAATTAGTGAGTAAAAAGTCAGATGGTTAAGTAGTTAAAAATGAAAAGTTTGGGGCCCTGCTCTTCCCTCAAATTGTCTCTCATTACAGCCCATACAAGCCATTTATAATTCACTGAAAGAAAGACTGGACCCCTTCTATTTTAGTATAGACGCTGACTGCTGCAGCTGAAATTTTTCCTGCATTTCTGTGATTTGTCCTTTCATCTTACAGTCACTTGTCTGCAAATTAAGTGGAGAAACACGTATCATGTGGCATTTTTTTTCTGTGGTTCACCCCAGCCTTTAGTTATTTTCTAATGGAATAAAATATCCTATGGTTGAACTGGGATTTTGCACTAGCTTAGAGAAAATGTGCATTTCTTGGAATCTTTTTGCTTCTCTGAGCCTAAGGAAAACCTACCATTCGAAGCAGAAATACTATTTTAAGGTCAGGATTGAATATATTTTGCTCTGAAGTGCATTCTATACATTGTTATCAGGGGATACTAAATTTCATATTCTTGTTTCTTTTAAGAAAATATAATATTGTGTAAGGCCTATCCTACTTTGAAATCATATCTACAAGGTCTAATGTAGAGAGCACAAAACTTGGGTGATGGTCAGAATTCATTTTCCTTTTGTGACAGTCGCGCTCCTTCCATTTACCATGATGTTAAGCATTTCTGCAGATGTCTCTCTCCCTTCTTTTTCCCTGGGTGTTATGCTACTAGTGTTGGTACAGGAAATAAATTTGAAATCAATACATGTTGGTATTGTTGGATATTGTAATGTGTTCTGGTTTGTTTTGGGTTTTTTTTTTAAATCACATTAATCTTACTATAACTAGCTGAGCCCAGCACTTTCACCCTTTCATCCTGTATACTCTTTCTTTTTCCTTCGCCAGCCTTCTGAATGTATTTTCCCTAATAATATATCCCTCTACTATTGTTACTCTCTTCAGCATATTCTCTTCACACACATATGTTGCCCCATTCAGGTTTTGTTTATGGTTTTTACTTGGAAAAATCATGAAGTCTCCAGGAAAATGCTTTTTATATTTTCTTGCTAGTCTGCAGCATTTCAGAAATATTACCAATTGCTATGTGAATAATTGATTCATGGCTGTCACAGCATGGAGGTGACATTGTACCTTCTTACTCTTCTTCCCCACCCCCTAGTGCTCGCTTAACCTTTTCTTCTTTTCTTATTCTTTGTTGACAAAAGAACCATTTAGATTTGGTCAGCACTAGGCTCTACCCATGCAAAATAACTGGCAAAAAAACGCAGAAAAATCCTGCTAGGAAACTTTACCTTAGATAGTGTAGATATTGTTGATGAATTTAGTGTAAACACTGTAATATTTCAGAAATATATAATCAACATTGTATTTAACTGGCACAGTACATACATTTGCTATATAAAGACTATTTAATTCTCTAGACAATTAATTAAGCCTGTTTATATGAAAACACATTTGAGAGAAAAGCAAAAATTTTCTGTAATAGCTATGCCTGAAAAGAACACATTTTTATCTAGTTTGAAAGACACATTTAATATAATACTTAAAGCCTAATTGGTCCACTACATTGGAGCATTAAATGCTAATTATGATTTGCCTTTCCTTTGTTATGATGACGCCGAAATATGTTTTTTTCTTTTTCTAGTTTTCATTCTTTACTAGCTTCTTTTAGGCACACATGCATGTAGATAATAACATTATTCAGCCAAAATACAGGGAAATCAAGTCTAATACTTTATGGCTCTGTTGATAGCACATGTAGATAAGAATTAGACTACTTAATAGCAAGTCTAGGAAAAATGTTTCTTGAAATGAGGATAATATTTTGGAAAAGTCAAGACCATTGGGTACAATGTCTTGCTAAATTGAACATTTATATGCAATCATGATCAATCTTAATAAATGTAGGAGACACAAGGAATCTCAGATTTTTTTTTTAAAAAAAGAAGACTTAAGGCAAATTAAAAGACATTTAATGAATTATTTCCATTAGGTTGTAGAATAAATACTTATAAATAAAAAGAGTTAATGGTAAAGCATTCTCAGAAAAATATTCATGTGAATGATCTAGAAAAGTCAGACCTTAACAAATACACAGAGTGCAAAATAGAAGGGGATATTAGTGAAAAATCATTGAAGGTAAACTGAAGTTTTAAATAAAGGTTAACACACATATTTCCAGGGTAGAACAGCAGCAACTTGGTCAAATCACTTTGTAGGTTCATGCCTCGGTTTCCCCAATCAGAGAGTTTGAAAGCTAGAGATACATGTTAGGAAGTGATGTATGGATATTCAAGACTTACTCTTGCATTGGGAAGCGCAGACACAGCATTTCACAGAGCCCGTGCTGGTTACACCTGTGCTAGTGCTGTCTGTTCTGAGGTTGCTACTCTTAAATTACTTGGCTCAGACTAGCTGGTTTAGATTAGCTGCTTTCTACCACCTCCTGTTTGCCTCATGGAAGTGACAACAGGGATTGATCTACACTCAGCAGCTCTGAGGGGAGCGAGCATGATGGGATCACCCATCTCACACAGTCTCAGCAAAAAGGCTGCAGCTGTGCTGGCCACTAGTATGAGAACAGGTGAAGAGACATGAGAGGCCAAGGGCTCCTCTTCCAGTTTCCATGCTTTTAATGGGGAGTAAAGGGCATGAGGAAACAAGCCCAAGTGTGTAAAAGTAAAAGAAACAGTCACTTTCATGGAAGAGATTGGGCAACCGGAAAAGAGGGGGGATGGGAGAGGTGAAGCAGTGGTGAAAAGGGGACATCCTCTCTATGAGAAAGAGGGAAATCAGAGTGGAGAAGAGGGAGGCTGGAGCAGCTGGGGGGCTGCCCTTTAAGCTTTTCAAGGGCTTTGAAAGCTTTTTCTTAGAAGTGTCAGAATTGCAGAGTAGCCAGCAAACTTGTCATACCTGAGGCCAAATCCAGATGCAGATACAATCCCTAATTAAAGAGAAATTGTTTTGGAAGAAATTCTGACCTACATACCCAGAAATACAACCCAAGCACCTAGGTGGGCATCATCTGTCAGCACACAACCCACCACTTGGTTGATCGGGGTTATCACAATGAAGGCCCCTGAACTATGGCTTTATTGCTTTTCATCTGACCAGCAAAACCAGTATGTAGCAGTGGGGAGACTGGCCTTCGGGGAACACAGGCTGGTGGTCCGTGGTGAAGCTATATGTTCATAGGTTCATCAATCTACAGGTTAGGTATCATGTTAACTAGTTCAAAATTCTAGACACTTGTCTAAAAGATATGTTGGGGGTTATCCACACATACACAAATCATTGTAGATCCACTGATGCTTGAACCTCTTTTTACCCACTGTCACACATTCTTTCCATTACCTATCACATTCATCATCTTTTGCCTTTCCTCTTGCAGAGGTGGAATCAGATTTCCTGGCTCAGAGGCTGTTGTCAAGTGAAGTTCATCATGCTATCTTATATTTCAATATCTTCCTGTCTCTTGTTTGGTTTTCTTGTTTTGTTTTGTTTTTTGGGGGGTTTTGGGTTCTTTTTTTTTCACCTTTTTTTCTTTATTCTGCCCAAGCTAATCATCCTAGGACAAGGACAAAACATGGTTTCAGCAGGATACTTTGGCCAGAAGATGCTATAAAACTACAGCATGCTTTACTTTCCTCTTCAATAAATGAGGATATCACCTAATTTTGTGTCCAGACATCACCAACCTAAGGGTCTGCCACCATAATTTTAACTTCCCAACTGGCCTTCCAGCCAGTACCTCAATACATCGAATGTACAGGATGACTCGCACTACCGTTTTATTTATGATGCAATCAAAGGCTGTAGGAGAATGAGCAGCAACTGCTTTCCCAATGCATAAAATCCCCCTCTTTCTTTTAGCCCTATATTATAAACATTTGAAAGGCTCAATTTTTCCTTCTTCCTCTTTCTTGTACTCTCAGAAAGAGCAGTGGGGGGTAGATAGTGTGCTGAATACAAGTCTCTCTAATTCATCTACATTTAGAGCATGTTTTGTAGGTCTATTAGCGGAAAATGTATTAGTAACCCTTAAACAAAATGGTTTTCTTCAAATCTTCCTTGTTTGGTAGCTCTGGCAACAATAGACATTTCTCATAGTAGAGGAAATAATCATCCACCTGCAGCCTTCTCTAAGGTAAAAAGTGGGAAAATTTATTTGTTATTTCAGAAGTATCAGTGACTCGCAGTAATACTTGAAACTTTATCTTTCACGGGGGGAGAACAGCTTCAGCAGCTATGAAAGCTCTGAAGACAAGCTATCAAATCAACACCCAAAACAGGATGCAGATCTTACCATTATTCTTAATTAATATTTGTTTATGGGAGATTCCAGGAAGTGAAAAATGCTTCCCAATCATTCATGAAATGCAGGTCCCAGGTCTATGATGCATATAGTTTTAGAACAGAGAAATATACCAAGAGGAAGAAAAAAGAAACAATAGCTTCCAATTTATACATAGCTCACAAAGAGCTGCATAAGAAGCAGAAAGGGAGATGTAGAAAGAAGTCTTGTCCATTTTTTTAAAATTGTTTTCAACTGCAGTCACAAATTTTGTAGTCTGCAGCACCAGAAACAACGACGAGGTGTCACATTTGGCATCAAAATCACCTACCTGGTACCAGAAATGCATCTCCCAACTTGCAGTGCATTAGCTGACTTCATACTGTAATTGTAATGAATCTCTTATAGGACCCTTGCTTCCCTGGACAATGCCATACTGTAAGGACTAAATACATCATAATTGAGCCTCATTCTCATGTATTATACTAATATATCATTGGAATGACAACTGCTTCTGATGATATATTAATGTAATACATCAGTAGTGTGGGGCTCCTATGGGGTATTACTCAGGAACAGGGGCCATCTAAAGAAAACAGACCCAGAGTCAAAGTCAGTTTAATTACTGAATGAAAGGGCTATCAGGACCAAGGTTACACGTAATGCTAACATTCTTACATCATCTATGAGATTAATTTGCAACCTCATTACATATTAACCTTGTAATTCTAGATAGTAATTGTAGGATTTTGATTTGCCTGCTGATGTGAGTAATCCACAAACCATAACCTCCCCCATATTTATAGTGATCCATGAATAATGCAGCTATTTTTATTCTGTCCATCCTACATTCCGTGACAGTTAAACAACACATCAAATGTATAGCTATAAAACCAGATTTAGAAAAACAACACTCTATTTGAAACTGTTTGTAGTCACTGGACACCATATAAACATTTGCACTTGCATAGTTCATTCGAAAGAGGAGACAACTGGTATTTGCCTTTGCAGTCAATTATGCAGCACGTTTTTGTGTGTCATTTGTCTTAAAGCTACTTAGAGCATGCACAATTCTGCTAGGGTTTTTGTTTGTTTTTTTCCTTTGTGTTTTCTTTTGGGTGGTTGCTGTTCTTTTTTGTAGAACACATGTTTTTTTCAGAATTCCCAGGGACAGAAATGGTGCATTCTACTGTTCTTTAAGTTAAGTTATGAGTTGGATTCTGAAATGTTTTTAACAAAAGGACATCCATAACAATATTGCAGTATCCACTGACATGAAATATATTCAGAGCTATCTTCTCTTGGCCCTGTTTTTTCCTAATTTTAATGCTATTATATTATAAGATATCCAGAGAATGCACCTATATATTATGAATCAAACTGGCACCAGAGGTGATATCATTTAAACTAGAGCTTCTGGTGGTCTTTTATTCATGTTTATTAAGATTATAACCAAATGCTGAAAAACTTTTCATAGAGCAGCATATAGCATCAAGCTAAAAGACATAATGTACATTTGATTTTATAAACATCTTACTACATCAAATACAGATGCTATACTTATTCTTGAATAGACTGTTTTGTTTAATAAGCATTTATCTATTGTTAATGTCTTTGGAGAATTCATCTTGGGGTTTGTACTGAAGATAAATGCAAGCGTGTGAGCGTTCATGAAAAACGTCTCAGCAAGTGACAGGAAGCCTGATATGAGTTACCACAGCCCGCTTCACATGTGGGGCAATCCACTAGTTGCCTTGCATTTATTATATGCTCTTGCTAGGCATTTTCTCTTTCTTTTCCTGAGACCCTTTGATACTATGTACTTTTAAATACCAAACATTTACAGTAAATCTGAAAAGAATGTGTGATGTAAAAAAGAAGACAAAACTACTGATGAAAAATGTAACTACAATAAAATAAAGAACAAACCACAAAGATTTTCTTTTTTTTTTTAAATGGTGTGTGCATGAGGGAAGGGATCAGAATTTAAAAGGAATTAACTGAAAATCAACTGCACGTCCCAACGATACATCTCATTTTAGCTCACCAGGGTGATGTACATATTATTTAGAAAGCCATTCAAATCTGAAGATAGGAAATCTCCCAAGAATAGATGGAATTTTCACTAAACAAGGTGTCATTGTCTTGTGAGGAAAGTAAATTCTGTGCACATCTGTCTATATCTAATCTTACCTAATCTTTGTGTGCCTCATACCTGGGATGATGCTAAATAATGTATTGTGGGCTTGGGGAGATGCTATGGTAGTGTAGTAAATTAGTGAAAAGCCCCATGTGACCTATCAGCCAAGTTCCCAAGATCTGTTTCACTTCATTATTTTCTAATTACCAGCAACTTCTCCCTTCCTCTGTTGCCTATTTCCCTTAGCCCACTGTCTGAAGTGAAGGCAGTTATGTTACAAACTCTATTGTAGAATCTTCAGGATATCAGTAGTAGCTGGAATTAAATTAGATTTAAACTCCTGCAAATTAATGAGTAACCTTGAGGTGTTTGAATGTATCTAGTATGTCAATAACATAATGCGCAACAGAAAAAGGATGAACTTTGCTCATACAACATGTGGAGGCTTTCCCCTGTGAGTTTTATATGGTGAATTATTTACTAGTTATTGAATTAATCAGACAATTTTTGCTTTTTGCTTTACAATTTAAAAATTTGGCATTTGTAAAATCCAATATTTTAAATCTGCTTATGTGCTTAATTGAATGGACATCACATGCAAATGTGCTGCTTGGTGAGCCAGTCCTGCTTGTTTAATACAGGAATTCAAAAATAAAATAAAAGCGTATTTCCCCCTCACCGTAAACAGGACAGCCTGATGGGAGAGCGTGCTGTGCTGCAGATACCTTGTGCAACTAAAGAGTGTCAGAGGGAGAGGAGAGATGGACTGAAGTGCATCAGTCTGGCTGTACTGAGGGACTGAATGAATTTGAAACATGACCAAGTCTGAATAGAATAGTGGTCAGAAAGCCAGGAACAATTACTTCAGATTACAAAATGCTTGAACGATTTACTTCACAAGACAACTGCACAGTCTCCATGTTCTAAAGGACTATCAATACTGTATTTGGACAAAATTTGATGAGAGGAGTGGAAGAGGTGGTGGCAGCCTGTGTGTGTGAGATTTGCATTGTGTAAGATGAAAAGCAGCAAAGTGCTTAAATAGAAATGTATTCCAGTAACCAAGATCCTTGCCCAACATCATCTTTGTTTCAGAAAGTCTGATTAGTTAACATATTCCATCACCTTGGGAAGAAAGCTGAGGTAAGCGGCTTAATTTACAAATGGATGGAACAAACTTATTTAAAAATTCTCACTATGTTATCATGAATCATGTGGGCCTATTAAACTAATTGCTAAGTAAATTTAAGCAGTATTACAGTAGATTTCAGTGAATTTATCATCAATCTAAAGAGATCTTTGGTGGTCTCATGCTGCCCCCCACAGATATGTCTCAGAACATTCATTATGCCATAATTACAAAGTCTCTTTGAAGAGGCTAAAAATCCCAAGACTCCTCTCATCAATTATTTTCACCTGTTAATTCATTTTGTGTGAGGTAATAACCTCAGCATAATAACAAATGTGCAAGTACTCCGATTTTGCAATTAAAAGCAGCAGGGCTCCTATTTTGATCATACAGACTGTGACATCCATCATAGAAAACAATTTGGGCCTAGCGGGATGACAGATGCCACACTGATGGCTCTACTAACTAACTGCCTGTCCTCAAAAAAAAATGGTCCTGCTTCAGCCTGCAGCTGCAAGCTATCTGATAGCTCCTGACCAGTCAGTGGGGGGAAAGCCTGCAGTGGCTGAATTACTGAAAGGAAATTTTACTTTGCAAATGAAGATTTTGGAATCATATATGTATGCATTCCAGTGGCCAGTGTAATTTGGAAACAAATAGTCCTTTTCATTTGAAAATGACAGGAATCACTGCCAGTGTTCAGTGAGTATTGTTTCTCAGTCTTTTACATGAGAATACAGTGTAATACTCATTAATTCTCCCCTTTCACATCTTATTAGACATAGAAGGCAAGGTGGTTATCTCTGCTTTCTTTAGCTAAATCCGCACAAGTAGGATTTCTTCCAACCTCTGGACAGGTGCCTAAATAATAGAAGAGTGCTCATTTTATCCTTTCAGTTTGTATCAAGGCTGAGTGAGCCCTGTCTGGGGAATGATCCTGCTATCACCACTGAGCCTTAAAGTGATATGCCCTCATCTGAAACTCCACTAAAAACAATGAAGCAAACTGCAAGCACCAGCAGCTCATTAGCCTTGGGACTGATTCACCAAGGAAATAATTTGATGTTGAATTAATGACAGAAAAGCTGTTGTCCTAACTGTGGAGGGTGGTGGAGGAAGTGGAGGGGTGCATGTACTCTAAAAAGAATCTCAGAAAACCCAGCCAATTTATTTTCCTCACTAAAGTTCATAATGTGATACTTTAGTTTTGGACCAATTAGCTTAAAACATTTAGTGCTGAAATACTGCATACTCTGAGTAAACAAGATGACTGATAAGGCCTATAACTTTCTAACGGGAAACACACGATTCTGCTGTCAACTAATATGAAATGTGTCTGTACGGTCTGGGATTTTCAGTTTCATTTTTCTTTGTCCTTTTTGTTTGTTTGTTTGCTTTCTTTTGTTTTGTTTTATCCAGTAAGTCTAAATTCTGGTGACTGGGGGGAAGAAGATAGGCTGTTTGGGCTGCTAAAGTAGCAGATGCAAATTTTGAAGGAAAACCATACTGCTGAAAAAAAGAAAGAAACGTAGTAGGTATTGTAAGGATTATGTTTTCAGTTTTCAGCACACTAATGCAGAGCAACGAAAGATCAGCAGAGGGCCAAAGGTTAAGTACAGCATGAACTTTCTCAGTGCCTGTGCACCTTAAGATGAAAAGATAGCCCTGTTTATGACATCTGCAGACTGCAATGCTTACCATTTTATAATTCCCTCCCACATTCTCTGTGGACAAAGAGCTGTGCTTGGCTTCTTGGGAAAAATCTACTGTTTCTTACTCCATCATATTACACCCATAAACCCTGTCAGCAATAAAGGATGTATTGGTAGGCAGAGGCAGGGATGTGCAGCTAGTAGACTACATAATCATATCAGAAAAGATACCAACATTTCAGTCTTTCAATTGGCTCTGTGTTGAGGAATCTGCCTCCTGTGGAGGTGAGGCTAATTCCTGGGGCAGGAGCATGCTTCAGCTTGGGCAGACAGTATGGCTGAGGTGCTTGTCCAGCATTTCTGGATGCAGAAAGCAGCTTTTCCTAACCAGCTGCAAGATTTACAATGCAGGACATGTGAGGGTTTTTTGTAGGATTATACTGCAATAAAAGCAAACAAAAGAGATTAATCAAAACAAGTAAATTAGTATTACCCATCTTAGATGTTCTTTAATGCAAAGCCAATAGTTCTTGCCCTTTATGCACATGCTGCTACAGTAACTAATGTACAGTGGCCATCAACAAATTACGACTAGTGACACTTTTGCTGCCGCAGTATTAAGCCAAAAGTCCTATGAAGAAAATAGATGGTTTTTATTACCAAATTGTTCTTGTTTACAATTCTAATATCCTCTTCATTATCTACTTTTCCAGACATTTTAGGCAGTTCTGAAGACCTGGGGCAGCACTAGTCCTGTCATAAAGAGAAATTAATGTTGTTAAAGATGGCCTAGCTGCCCTCTGGGACAGCTGAAGATGTGAAAATATAAGGTTCTGTTTTAAAGATGAAAATGATTAAAGGCACAGGCACCTTGCTCTTAGTGCAGCCACTAAAACTTTTAATAAAATACTTGAGCAGAATAAAGCTGCTTTACTTCTTCTACTGTAAGTCTTCAGAAAAAAAATGAGAGAGGGGAAAGGGGGGGAGAGCAAGAACTTTGTTCTATAAGAAGAGGCTTGCTTTAAGGACTAATAAGCGTAAAAAGGACCTCATCATTATAAAGAACCTATTCGTCTCAGCAACAGCTCACTTAATAAAGACTGGATGATAGAAAAACCAGTAGAGCTGTCTCCAAATAGCCAGTAAGCTAATTAGGTGCATTGTAACAGGTAGCCCTTACAAAAACTGACAGGCTTAAGCCAGCATGCCGCACATACTTAAGAACATCGTAGCAGATGTACAGCAGTTATTGTACCCTCTTCAAGGCTGTTGCTGCTGCCACAATTTTATAAGCTTACGTACCTCAAACACTTAAAGAAGCTCAAAACAGGTTTCAGTGGGAGAAACGAAAGGGAAGAGAGAGAGAGAGACAAGAAACACAAACCTGCTGAAGGTATTATATGAGCTTTTAGGGGCCCCAGACCAAAGAGACCTTTCAGAAGGAATGGTTCAGCTGCCTGGAAGAAAATGGCAGGAAACACAAAAGACGAGAGCATAACCTTTGTCCTAGCAGGGATGGAAGAATATCAGTCAGAACTTCACCTTCATAATCGTGCCCACCTCAGTCATTTTTTACTGGTTAAATGAAGGTTACAGGATTTGCTCTGAAGACAAAATGTCCCTTTCTCCTTAAAAAATATTGTTGAATTTAAAAGGCAAGTTTACATTCTCATTTTCCCAAAGAGTCATTCATATTCACTGCTCTCTCTTTTGTTTGGTTTTGTTTGTTTTCTCAACTTTGTGAAGAGGGTAGATCTTACAATTGTGTCTCTCTCATATGCTTTTGATTTTCCAGTAATAATCTGGCACAATTGATGGTATACAGAAGCCATTTGAGGACTTCTAGGTCCCTTAATGATAGTAGTAGTGCTGCAAAGGAAACTGCTGCTGGTCTGGACACTAAGGGAAGCCTAACTTCCCATCATTGGAGCTGGGACCTTGGCACTAACTCACTTTGGGTAAAAGCCCAAGGCAACAGAGAGGGCTGGAAGCAAATAAAGATCTGTTGTCAAGCAGCAGCAGCTCCTCGGAAAGCCGTAGCTTCTGATGGAAAACACAGGGGAGCCAGAGGCCTCAGTATTAGAGAAGCAAAATTATGCAAATACTCCCCCATTCTGGTAGCATTCATGGGGAAAAAGTATGCTACAAATCTCAGTCAGGATACCTTCTTTCTGATCCGCAAAGCTAACTTTATCATGACACCAAATGTAAATTAATATCTGTTAGCATGTATGTGAAAAAGGTATTTTTCAAAACAACAGACACTTAAAAATCCTTCCCATCCCCTGGGGTGAATACACTGAATAACACTGTATTCCTGAAAGAGATATCTAGTACTATATTCAAGACCAGAGAAAAATACTATGAGCTTTGCAAATACATCAGCAGTTACAGAAGTAACTTTTCATTAGGGAAAACATAAAAGCCAAAATGCGGTCCACAGGCTCTAGAGCTACAAAGAAAAGTTATTACTTCCAAAGATGCAACTTATTACACCAAATAATCAAAACATATCCTTGTTGTGATACAGACTATGAAAGTGTTAAGACAGTAAACAGGACTAGTTTGTAATTGTCAGTGCTCTTTAAGAGAATCCTGGGTTCAGCAGTGGCAGTCATTTTTCTCTTTCTTAGTATCTGGCGCAGTGCTGTGTTTTTGCCTTTCAGCCTGGGAACGACGCTGATAACACCAATGGTTTTAGCTGCTGTTCAGTAATATTTCCTCTGACCAAGGACTTTCTGGGTCTCATGCTCTGCCAGGGAGGAGGGGAAGCTGTGAGGGAGCAGAGACAGGACACCTGACTCAAACTAGCCAAAGAGGTATTCCATACCACAGCACGTCATGCCCACTATATAAACTGAGGGCAGCTACCCAGACAAGTTAGATCGCTGCTCAGGTCTTCCTGGGTATTGGTCAGCGGGTGGTGAGCAGTTATATTCTCTTCCCTTGTTACTTCTGTTATCATTATTATTATTTGTGCTAGAAGCAGTGGTTTTGCGTTATACCTAGGTTACTGGACTGTTCTTAACCCATGGGAGTTAGATTCTTTCTGTTCTCCTCCCCATCCCTCTGGGAGCGGGGAGATGAAGGGGGAGGGGAGTGAGGTAATGGCTGCGCGGTTCTGGATTGCCTGCTGGGCTTAAACCACAACAGTTTTTTTTGGCGCCCAACGTGCGGCATGAAGACTTGAGATAACGACAGATCTGACCAGAGTGTGTCTAATCGTATTTGTGATGAGCATTCATTGTTTCGGATTAATAGTCACTCATCACAATGCTGATTTATTGGCTCTTGACCTCACAGTTTCAGCATGTCATACCTTACTTACAGCCAGTATTTGCTGTGTTAGTGTTTATCGGCTGGGGGCCTTACACTAGGGTTCTTGTTTCATTGTAATTTATGGTAATGACTTGTAATACAGCAGATTCATTGTTAATGTCATCTACCTGGACTTGTGCAAAGTGTTTCACACTGTCCCACACGACATCCTTGTCTCTAAATTGGAGAGAAATCAATTTGATAGGTGGACCACTTGGTGGATAAAGAACTGGCTGGATGGCCACACACAAAGAGTAGTGCTCAATGGCTCAATGTCCAGCTGGAGACCAGTAATGAGTGGTGTCCCTTAGGAATCGGTGTTGGGACCGCTCTTGTTCAACATCTCTGTCAGTGACATGGACAGTGGGATTGAGTGTGCCCTCAGCAAGTTTGCCGATGACACCAAGCTGTGTGGTTCGGTTGATACGTTGGAGGGAAGGGATGCCATCCAGAGGGACCTTGACACGCTTGTGAGGTGGGCTGATGCCAACCTGATGAAGTTTAACCATGCCAAGTGCAAGGCCCTACACCTGGGTGGGAGCAATCCCAGGCACAGGTACAGGTTGGACAGAGATGAGATTCAGAGCAGCCCTGCGGAGAAGGACTTGGGGGTGTTGGTAGATGGAAAAATGAACATGAGCCAGCTGTGTGCACTTGCAGCCCAGAAAGTCAACCGTATCCTGGGCTGCCTCAAAAGGAGCATGACCAGCAGGTCGAGGGAGGTGATCCTGCCCCTCTACTCTGCTCCTGTGAGACCTCACTTGGAGTATTGTGTGCAGTTCTGGTGTCCTCAACATAAAAAGGACATGAAAGTGTTGGAACAAGTGCAGAGGAGGGCCACGAGGACGATCAGGGGACTGGAGTACCTCTCGTATGAAGATAGGCTGAGAAAGTTGGGGCTGTTCAGCCTGGAGAAGAGAAGGCTGCATGGAGACCTCCTAGCAGCCTTCCTATATCTGAAGGGGGCCTATAGGGATGCTGGGGAGGACTCTTCATTAGGGACTGTACTGAGAGGATAAGGGATAACGTATTCAAACTTAAACAGGGGAAGTTTAGATTGGATATGAGGAAGAAATTCTTTACTGTAAGGGTAGTGAGGCCCTAGAATGGGTTGCCCAGGGAAGTTGTGAATGCTCCATCGCTGATGGTGTTCAAGGCTGGGCTGGACAGAGCCTTAGGTGGCATGGTTTAGTGCATGTGTCCCTGTCCATGGCAGGGGGTTGGAACTAGATGATCTTAAGCTCCTTTCCAACCCTAACAATTCTATGATTCCATGTTTCTATGAAACTGATCTGGCTTGCATTCCCAGTGTGTTCACCACCTCTATACTTTGGGAGGTATGTAATAGAAGCGTTTAGTAATTACACATCTTTTTTTCCCCTCCTTGGGTGGTCCGCTTATAAGGGAGACATTCCCACACACCCTAGTGACAAGTATAGCAGCTACTCAAGCTCTGACTACGATAGATAATGCAGCTACTGCAACTCCAAGCACAGCAGCTACACCAACCCCAGCGACAAGTACAGCAACTACTCAAACTCTAACCGCAGCAGACAGTGCAGCCACTCCAACTTCAAGCACAGCAGCTACACCAGCCCCAGTGACAAGTGCAGCAGCATCATTTGAGACTTCCAAAGGTTTTGAATCGTCTTTGGGTACCCTTGAGACCTGCCTGCTGATTGTGATGGGGATCACCATGTTGGCACACATACAGATTGTGCTTTATCCACGACCATTTCGTCTGATCTTGAAAGTTAAGCAGAGTCGTGCTTGAGTCTTGTCTAGGATTAGATGATGATATAGGAGGACCAAGAGATTTTTCCTGAGGCTGGACAGTCATGAATGACAGACTGTGTGGGACAGTATGGGCAAGTATATCTAGTCCACTGGGCCCCTCCAGTGCTTTGGAAGTGTCGGAGATGGAAGGCAGCTGTATGGAGTCCCCAACAACAAGCTGCAGAAACTGTTGAAGGGGAGGGTGAATTATTTTGAGCCTGGTGGGCCCATGACACCTCAGGCCATCAGGGCAGAGATGCAGCATACAGATGGACTCATGATCGAGGGGTGGACTTAGCAATGGACACTATTATGCAGGTTATTCACAAGTGTGAAATATGTGCTGCAATTAAGCAAGCTAAGCAGTTAAAGCCTCTTTGCTATGGAGAACGATGGCTGAAGTACAAATATGGGGGGGCCTGGGAGACTATGTCACAGTCTCTCTCCTGCTCTGAAAGACTGTTACAAGAGATGGAGCTTGACATCATGGACTGAATGGACTCAGCAGTTTTATAGGGATTGGTCCATACACTAAGGAATGATCTATCTGTATGTGTGTGTGTGTGTGTGTATGTATATATATGCATATATATGAGATAAGAGTTATGGTATATTGAAAATGTGGGATCTGAGCATATCGTGAACGGTACGGAATAAGGGGTGGATACTGTCCTGGGTTCAGCAGCAGCCATTTTTCTACTTCTTTGTAGCTGGTGTAGTGCTGTGTTTTTGACTTTCAGCCTGGGAACAGCGCTGATAACATCGATGGTTTTAGTTGCTGCTCAGTAACGTTTACTCTGATCAAGGACTTTCTGAGCCTCATGCTCTGCCAGAGAGGAGGGGAAGCCGGGAGGGAGCAGAGACAGGGCATCTGACCCAAACTAACCAAAGAGGTATTCCATACCACAGCACGTCATGCCCACTATATAAACTGAGGACAGTTACGCAAACGAGTTAGATCACTGCTAGGATAGGGCTGGGTATCGGTCAGCGGGTGGTGAGCAGTTGTATTCTCTTCCCTTGTTATTTCCCTTATCATTATTATTATTGGTGGTAGCAGTAGTGGTTTGTGTTATACTTTAGTTACTGGACTGTTCTTATCTCAACCCGTGGGAGTTACATTCTTTCAGTTCTCCTCCTCATCCCTCAAGGAAGGGGGGGAAGAAAGGGGGGGAGTGAGTGAGCAGCTGCGTGGCTGATTTGGCAACTGTGTTTAAACCATGACACAGGGGTGAGTACATAGTATGATAATCACAAATAAAAGAGCATCTATCTTAGAATCAGCCTACACTATATTATACATACACTTGCTTACACGTAAACTATTTATTATTGGAAAGCAAAGTTCAGAACTGTAAGTTAGAATGTGCCAGAATTAAGGTTGCTTGTGTAACATTAATTCACTCATTGAGGTATGTGCATGACAATATGGAGTTTGATAACATGATCAAATTATTTTCCTTTTGTAGCAAGTCTACCTCATTCACTTTATGGCCTCATGTCTTAATAATTGGAATATATTGATGCTTTTCAAATTCTTCTTTAAAGCCAGATTTTTTTTTTCCTAATTTCCTTGTGTACTTTCTGAAGGCATGCACTCTTAAAATATCTGAAACATCATTCATGTGAGGAAATTCCATAATTCCCTTTTTACAGTTGAAGAGTTAAGGATGAAACAAAATGAATGTCAGAAAGGTCTCCTAATTTTGAGTGCTCAGATTAAGAAAACTGGACACTGAGTTTTGAAAGAATTTTAGAGATTTTAGAAAACTTAATCTTTTTTTCCAGGGCTCAAATAATTTCAGTTGTAAACTTAAGTACTCAGTACATCTGCAAATCTGTGTCCCAAGAATATGCAGGATATGCAATTATTGTTATTAGTGTAGCTTCAGCAACCTCCCTGGCAACATATAGGAATGCTGTGACAAAGATGCATACAAACCCCAGTTTCCCAGGTCAACACTTGACTGTTTCAGCTATGAGGCTTTCTCTTGCCTTCTTCCAATCCCTCACCCCATCCACTTCATGATCCCCAGCATGCCCAGCACATGAGCTTTCTACACAACATTGATTACTTTCAAGAGCATCTTACATCCCCTGTACTAAAAGTCTGTCATGAGAATAAAAATGTGTGACATATAATTAAAGACTGCATCTTTTTATATACCCACAACAGAAATCAACAATTCTTTCTACAGTCTTTTATGATTCGTTTTCCAAGTATTAAAAAAAAAAAAAACGCACAAGAAAAAAAAAATCCCACAATCAACCAAATGCAAAAACAAGAAGTTGAAAACTAAGAAGTACTGCCATGTTGATCCTGATGAAGAGAAGAATATTCTATCATGTAATTTAGTGGTCACTGAAATGATTGTCTCTATCTTCACATTAGTGTGTTTGAGGATGCTGATTTAGTCAGTTCAGAAATTACATCAGCTGTTTAATTTTGACTGTTAACAGGAAACAGAAAAGGAAAGATGCTGCTGAAATGGAGACAACGGAGATGCCAGACAGGATTAGTGGGTCTCCTTCTGTGACAAGAAGTCACAGACGCAGCCTGGTGGAGCTGTAGGTTTATTCCATACGCCAGTCATTTTTTGTGATTTTTTCTCAATAAAGCCATTAGGATTTTGAAAAAGTTAGATAGACAACTGAAAGCAAGATACTGTAGTGGGAGCACCTTAGTAGCTGGCAAAACTAATAGCTAACCTCACCTTATAAAATTATCACAAGCAACAGGATTCTTTGCTTTATTGTTACAATAATGGAAGATGTGGGAATCTGCTGTCACTTAATATTGGAAGGTACAGAAAGGAGTACTATGACCTCGCCTGTGGGAAGAAGTATAATCAAAAGAAGCAACAAGCACTGAAATAACGACAGCATAATATGTCTCTTAACAACATTTCTGAAAGTTTCACAAACACTGAACATCATTGATTAAAATAATAATTTCCACCACAGTAATGCCACATGTTCTACAAGCCTGTAACACCTGTTAATGCTCGGTAAAAATGTCCTGATTTGATCTTCCTTGCCTCTACATTCTGTGACAAGTGGCAAGATAGGGGCTTCATGCATTTGGCAGACATTAGGGTCTGATCGCAAAAATCAGTGACACGTGGAATAAAACTTTAGCCACATAAACTGCCTCTGTGAGTTCTTGTCCCAGTTACAGTCCCAAATTGGGAACTGCAGAACAAGAGTTGACTTAGCCACATCTCTAGTCACAGCTTTATGGAGAATTCTCCATGCAGTAACACCTTCCTTCTCCTTCTTCCTCTGAGCCTCAGGAACTCTTCTAGTCAGCATCAACAGCAATTGTACCATGATTTCTATTTCTTTTTAGTCACCTTCTACCCAGATGTAATTAAAGAGTCATCTCTAGGCTTTGTAGGGTGCAAGATTTACATACTTTAGGAGCTCAGGACCTGGTCCACATATAGTAGAATTTACAGGAGATCTGTGAATTTATAAATAAAGTCACTGTAAAAACAAACACAAACATACAAAAAACAACCACAAAGAAAGAAACAAACAAACAAACAAAAAGAATAAAAATCAGGCATTTCTTAGGAGAAGATCACAGCTGACATTCCTTAGCTAGTTATGTTAGAGGGTGGCATGAAAGTTAACATTATGTAAGTAATATAAACCATTAAAAACATATTGCCTCATTAAACCCAAGTGGCCCAAGAATGAGAAATTCTTAAACATTGATAACATTTTCTTTAAAATATAAATGGGTAAATATGTTTCAGAATGAAGGTAACCTTGATGTCTTTTCAACATAGAGGAGTTGTGAAAAAATAACATCTATATGCATTTCTTTGTTAATTCTTTACAGCTAAAATTCCTATCCTTAAAGCAAAACAAAGCCAAGAAAACCCTCAAAAAAGAAGAGGTGAAGTGAGAAGCTCTTGGAGGTGTAAAAGAGTAGCAATGTTGGATGATAGTGTCTCAGAAATCAAACAAGAAAATAAAAAATCAATTAGATAAATATAATTCACAAAGCTCCACAGTAAGTATAAACATCAAGTAAGAAATATCTCTTGTCAGTCCATGAAAGGAGAACTTTCTGGCCTCAGCAACCACATGCTGAGATTTCTAGATCTCTTATATTTCTTATAGAAATAGAACACTAAGAGATAACAGAGTGAACTTGCTAAGCACTAATAAAGTTCTTTAGGATGTTATGAAGCATAAAACCACTGAAGCTAATTTAAAATGTAATTTAAAATGATAAAAAATGTTGCAGAGTTTCTTGTTGTGAGCAATCCAGCCTCTGACTTAGCCTCACTCTCGAGTAGTGAGCTGAGGGCTTCACAGGCTACTGAAAGGGTCAACACAGGATGCCTACGTGCGGACATGAAGAGGACGTTGCCTTGGGGAGGCACTGAGCAGGCTTACCACAAAGGCACTGAGCACCGCAATCAGGCACTGAGCACCTGCATTCAGGTTGCCACAAAGGCACTGAGCACCCGATTCAGGTTGCCACAAAGGCACTGAGCAGGATGTCGGGGCCAGATCAGGTTACCACGGAGCAGGCCTTGCTTGCAAGGCCTGGGCCTGTTGCTATGGACGTTTCACAAGTTAACCAATCAGATAACGACTGTTCCAGTACTTTGTAACTTTTCGATAAAAGCTGGTGCTTGCGTTTAATAAATTGTCAACGTTCGATCACATTGGTCATTGCTGCGTTGTCCATGTTCTCCCGCCGCAAAAAAATGTGCATACTCTTCCAGAATATTTTTACATTAAAATAACATATTCTAATAGTTCTTACATCAAGCTGTATAAACAGAAGATCTACTTTGCTGCACCATTAGCCGAGGTAAACTGCAACCCCACATCAGTTATACATGAAAAAATATATTCTTGATGTTGTGTGCAAGTTCAATAAAAATACAGGTACCATTTGGTCAGGTTAAATTAATCTCATGCACTTCTGCAATTACTTCTTTTGGAGCATGGTCTACAGGCTTTTATTATGCAAACATATTTTAAGGGTATTTTCTTGTGTGTCTTTGTTTTTGCTTCTGTTTTAAAGCAAAGACAAGTTTCCATGTGAGAAGTGTGTTCTTTTGATCTGTAGATATTGCTCAGCTTCAAGAAATTGCCAATGACCCTGGTAAACTGAATAAAATTCTCTCTCAGTCTTGGGGCCTCTTCAGTCCCTTTCCACAGACAAGAAATGTGAAATTCTTTTTTTAAATTGTGAATAGTGCACAGTGTTGTACTATTTCAGAGGATACTGTAACCTTTCGACATACCTTCTCATCTATAAATTGTGAATATGTAGTCTTCTCTGCTTGAATGCAGCATAAGGAATTTTTACTTCTTAATTGCAACTGAAGTTAAAGAAAATTTCCAAATCTGATTGGCAGGTGTAGGAATGCATGGGGATGAGAAGAAGGCAAGGAAGTAACCCATTCCAAAGCTTTTGGCCAGCAGAATATTCATCAGCTCGTATGCAAATATACCTGAGCACGCCTCCCCACAACTCTCACTGTGCAAGGGGGAAAGGGCTACCTTCCCTTCCAGTTTGTTCCCTTCCATTCCATCATCCAATAATGCACAGAAGGATCATAAGTCCTGACCTCCACAAGACGAAAAGGATGCCTCACTCCTCACATTCATCCATGTATGATAATTTAGCTCAAGATGAAAAATCAAGACAGAAATGAAAAAAAAAAAATGGTTCTCTTCCTAAAAAGACAACAAGGTGCTTGATGAAAGCCAGTGTGGCTTCACTAAGGGGAAATCCTGCCTGACCAATTTGGTGGCCTTCGATGATGGGGCTACAGAACTGATGGACAGGGGTAGAGCAGTTGATGTCATCTACCTGGATTTGTGCAAAGCATTCAACACCGTCCCACAAGACATAGAATCATAGAATCATAGAATTGTTAGGGTTGGAAAGGACCTTAAGATCATCGAGTTCCAACTCCACTGCCATGGGCAGGGACACCTCCCACTAAACCATGTCACCCAAGGCTCTGTCCAACCCCACCTTGAACATCGCCAACGATGGAGCATTCACAACTTCCTTGGGCAACCCATTCCAGGGCCTCACTACCCTTAAAGAAAAAGAATTTCTTAATAATATCCAATCTAAACTTCCCCTGTTTAAGTCTGAATCCGTTACCTATTCTCCTCTCACTACAGTCCCTCATGAAGAGTCCCTCCCCAGCATCCCTATAGGCCCCCTTCAGACATAGGAAGGCTGCTAGGAGGTCTTCACACAGCCTTCTCTTCTCCAGGCTGAACAGCCCCAACTTTCTCAGCCTATCTTCATACGGGAGGTGCTCCAGTCCCCTCGTCATCCTCATGGCCCTCCTCTGGACTTGTTCCAACACTTCCATGTCCTTTTTATGTTGAGGACACCAGAACTGCACGCAATACTCCAAGTGAGGTCTCACAGGAGCAGAGTAGAGGGGCAGGATCACTTTCGTTGACCTGCTGATCACACTCCTTTTGATGCAGCCCAGGATACGGTTGACTTTCTGGGCTGCAAGTGCACACAGCTGGCTCATGTTCATTTTTCCATCGACCAACACCCCCAAGTAGTTCTCTGCAGAGTTGCTCTGAATCTCTTCTCTGCTCAACCTGTACCTGTGCCTGGGATTGCTCCCACCCAGGTGTAGGGCCTTGCACTTGGCATGGTTAAATTTCATCAGGTTGGCATCAGCCCACCTCACAAGCGTGTCAAGGTCCCTCTGGATGGCATTGCTTCCCTCCAGCGTATCAACCGAATCACACAGCTTGGTGTCATCAGCACTCTTGCTGAGGGCACACTCAATCCCACTGTCCATGTCACCGACAAAGATGTTGAACAAGACCAGTCCCAACACCTATCCCTGAGGGACACCACTCATTAGTGGTCTCCAGCTGGGCATTGAGCCATTGACCACAACTCTGTGTGCGGCATCTTTGTCTCTAAGTTGGAGAGATACCAACTTGACAAGTGGACCACTCGGTGGATAAAAAACTGGCTGGATGGCCTGAGAAGCCAGAGCAGCCCTGAGGAAAAGGACTTGGGGATGTTGGTCAAGGAGAAAATGAACATGAGCGGGCAGTGTGCGCTCGCAGCCCAGAAAGCCAACCGTATCCTGGGCTGCATCAAAAGAAGTGTGACCAGCAGGTCAAGGGAGGTGCTCCTGCCCCTCTACTCTGCTCTCGTGAGGCCTCACTTGGAGTATTGTGTGCAGTTCTGGTGTCCTGAACATAAAAAGGACATGGAACTGTTAGAACAAGTCCAGAGGAGGGCCATGAGGACGATCAGGGGACTGGAGCACCTCCCGTATGAAGATAGGCTGAGAAAGTTGGGGCTGTTCAGCCTGGAGAAGAGAAGGCTGTGTGAAGACCTCCTCGCAGCCTTCCTATATCTGAAGGGGGCCTATAGGATTACTGGGGAGGGACTCTTCATGAGGGACTGTAGTGAGAGGAGAATAGGTGACAGATTCAGACTTAAACAGGGGAAGTTTAGGATGGATATGAGGAAGAAATTCTTTATGTAAGGGTGGTGAGGCACTGGAATGGGTTGCCCAAGGAAGTTGTGAATGCTCCATCGTTGGCGATGTTCAAAGTGGGGTTGGACAGAGCCTTGGGTGACATGGTTTAGTGGGAGGTGTCCCTGCCCATGGCAGTGGAGTTGGAACTCGATGATCTTAAGGTCCTTTCCAACCCTAACAATTCTACGATTCTATGATTCTAAAATCTGTGTTTTTTTTTTTTTTTGTTTTCCTTAATTTCTCTTCTGTTGGAATTGCAGCACAGAGCAGCTCTGATCTGTAAATTTCATCAGCAGACTCCATCACACTCAAACTCACTTTTTGTATTGTTTTCAGGGGCTGGAACAAGTATCTAATTGATTTCTTATGGAATGAAGAAAGAGCCAACTGGAGAAGTGATGCCAGAATTTCTACACTTCAATATTATCTACGTTATCTTTTAATCTTCTTGGTCCGCCTGTTGGCCTGACTTCTTTTTTCTTTTTTTCTATTTTTCTTTTTAAAAGCAGTTTTTGTAAACAAATTTGCTTCTATTTTAGCTGTTTCATTCCTCTTTTATTGCTCTCAGTTAGATTTCTTACATCTGGATGCAGCATCCCAGGTGTATTAGATCATATTAAAAGCCTTCCTTCTGCTCTTTGTTCTAACATGTGCTCTTTCAGCTGTAAAAGATACTGAATAGCACTAACACTTTGAACCAAAAGGTCAAAGAGCTTCCTGAATTAGCAATAGTCGCTGCTGGTCTAGATACCAGCTTATTTGTTGTTTGGATTTACCAGAAGTTTGCAGTTTGCCTGGCTGTTCTAGGAATTGTATTCAAAGGATTATTTGAAAAGGTTCATATCATTCAATCTCTTGTTAAACGACCAAAATCTGAAGGTAAGCCTGCTCTGCAGCTTTCTAACTTGTCTGACTTTAATTGTAAAGACAAACCCTTTGTAAAGAATTGCAGAGGGGCATTCAAACATTGAAAGTTTGGTTCCATTGTATCTGAGGACTTAGGTCTGATTCAAGATGAGAAAGGAAAGGAGGATTAAAAGCTTAAAGCAAAGATAAAAATAAGTTTGAAACAAGCTTACTGAAAGAAAGAGAAACAAGCTTGTCGTGACCTTGCCACAGGGAAGAGAACAGGTTTACCAGGCATTTCCAAGAAGGCTAAGACAAAGGCCATCTTGAAATTGTGATCCATTTGCTGCTTTAACCTGCCCCAAATTTAAGTGAGTCAGCTGTGGTTAAAGCATCTAGAAAGGGTGAAGTCTGATCTCTTCTTAGACGTACCATCATTGCTTCTCCTGTAAAAACAAAAGCAATCTGAAGCTAGATTGATTTGACGTATTTCTGTCTTTCCAAAATAGCATACTTAACTTTGAGGTGACAACAGCTGCGCAGATCTGTGATGCATAATATCCAGAAAATATATCAGTATTCTACATTTCTGCAACACCAGAACTCCATAAAAAGGGGTAAACAACAACAAAATCCTTTTGTTTAATTTATGCTACTGGCTGACTTTTCTGTTGACTTGGATTAATCAGCTACAGTTGTTGTATAGAAGCCAAAGGGGAGAAAAAAAATCTCTTTACTAGCCTTCCTTCTGTATTTCTGATAGCCATAGCAGGCTGCCTTGCCAGCAACAGAAACACATAAAGTTCAGTTACTTTCCACAGTGAGATAAGAGGATCTTAACCAGTGACTGTGAGCACTCCATTTCCTATTTCACGCTTAGTGCATAAAAATTTTGTTAACTCTCTTCCTATGTCATGGACTCTTTAACATGAAAGCTGCCACTACTCCCCACTCTGGAAATCTAATTCTTTTAAGATTTTTCTTTTTTTCTTTTTAATAGGAGACTAAAATAGTTTTGCAGTAGTAAGCAGTAAGGTGGAACACTTTTTTTTCTCCCTCTTTCACGATGTTAATATCTGCAGATACATTCATTACATCTGCAGATTCTAACCCTTTTATCTGACAGCTTTCCTGGCTTTGAAGTTGCTGTCCACAGCTGGGAGGGAGGACTTCAGAAACTGCACCCCACCCCCAAAAAAAAACAAACAAAACACCAAACCAAGAAAACCCCACCAACACACAAATACCAAAACAATCTGTGACTTAGTCCTGCTTCCATGTGTCATTTGGCATTCAGCAGCTCTCTCACCCTTCCAGGTTCTCCCTGTTCCTTTTACCAATAAGTTGTTGCGTCTTCATTTCATTTTTCCATGGCGGTGATGTCTCTTGGTTCCAGGCCACATCCCCGTTAGGATGGCTTCTTTATTTCCTATCCCTGGGCAAGACTGAATGCAGCCAGATATTTGAACATAGGTGACATAAGGAGAAACAGTAGCTGAATTTGAAAATGTCAGCAGAGCACATAGATGGCTTTTATACTGGTAGGATTCAAGGCTCCTCTTCCAGTTATTTGTCTGATCAAATTAAATTCTGGTGTGAATGAATCAGAGAAAAAAATCTGTTTTCTCACACTTCTGTAGTCTGGAATTTGCTTATAGCTATCACTGATGATAAACAAAATGCAAATAATTGTCCCAGTCATTTCAGAATACTTGTACTTTTACTCATTTTACTGCTTTAGAGCTATTCCCTCATTATCCTCATCTCATGCTCTCCTTTGTGGTTTCTTCAATATCAGCCCAATGACTACAAAAGTCTTCTAAAAACCCGATCCTAAATGAAAAAGGGAAAGTGACTATCAAAGCTAATTTCCTATTTAAAGACACCTCATCTATTTCTACCCGTAACTGTTATATCTTTATAGTTATATATTCTCAATAGCTATATATCAGCTGTGAATACAAAACTGGTAGATACAAATGAGCCATATTTTGCATGCCTAAGCCACCTGGGTCCTCTGGTCAAGGTTGAACTAGGCTCAATGGTTACACTGTCTGTTGTAATAAATTAGTAGTGCTTTTGTGCTGTGCCTCCAGCTGTAATAAGGATACATGCATTATGGGTGTCACCCTGTCTCTGAGGACAATTTTAATATAGCTTAGACAATAGCTTAGCTAAATAAACAATGAACCAGTCATGATATAGAAAAACAGTGTAAGCTCCAGGGTATGCAGTTTAACAAGGGAAAAGAAAGAAGCAAACAAAACATTAAAAAATTATCAAGCAACAATAAGAGAGACATTTGTAACAGCCTAGATAACCTAAGGTAGTCATTTTGTATCACTGTTGAGGATCTGTTTTAGCAAGTCATGTAAAGATAGATTTAACATTAAGTGCTTTCTACACCTTTGGTAACCAGGTTTGAGTAACAGAAATGTGCTAAACATCAAACTCAGTTTTAATTGTTTGAAGAATCAAGGCCTGTAGTTTCAATATATAATCCTAATAGAGTGATGCTAGCAAACTAAGGTAGCCCTACTATCTCCATTGCCAATGTCCTAGCTAAAGCTATGCCCAACGGTGTGACTAGAGGAAATCCAGAATTCATGAAAATGAGAATAACATGATCAACAGTGGTACAAAAACAGCAGGTGTCCCTGGCCTGTTTAGACTTGTCTAAATTTTTATTCCCATGGTGAAAATGAAGCTTAGCCATTTGGCTGCTGTCTTTCCAGGTGATTAAATCCATGTCTCACTAGACCATACCGTGACCTCTGCCTTGATCTATGGCTTCTGGTCAGTCTGTTTTCTGAAGATGCTGGATGCAATGCAGCTTTGGATATCACCTACTGGTGGGCTAACCAAAAAGGAGTCTCATTAAAAAAATCATAGAATCACAGAACGGTTTAGGCTGGATGGTACCTTCAAAGATCATCTATTCCCACACCCCTTCTGTGGGCAGGGATATTTTCCACTGACCAGGTTGCTCAAAATCCTATCCAACCTGGCCTTGAACGCTTCCAGGGATGAGGCATCCACAACTTTTCCCAAGCAACCTGTGCCACTGTCTCACTATTTTATAGTAAAAAAAAATATTCCTTATGTCTAATCTACATCTACCCTCCTTCAGTTTAAAACCATTACTCTTTTTCCTGTCACTAAATACCCTGGTAAAACATCTTTATCTTTCTTATAAGCCCCTTTTATATATTGAACAGTTGTAACAAGGTCTCCCCAGTGTCTTCTCCAGGCTAAGCAGACTTAACGTTCTCAGCCTGGAGTGGAATACAATGTTCGGTCACAAATTAGTGCCATATTCCTTTCCTTCTCACGAAATGTTTTTCTCTTCTCTGACCAAATGCAGAGGTTTCCACAGACAGGGAGAGGAGAACCTGATAGGTTTGGATTATTGCGTACAAAGCTCACTTCAATCAAGTTGCTTCATCAACTTAGTCTTCTGCTCATTCAGGGTGTGTTTGTACCTCCAAGCAGTGTGCAATACCCAGCCTTATCTGTCACTTAAACAGCATTGAGTGGAGAATTATGAATTTTGCTATGTACATCTTTAAAGCAGTCACAAGACTGTTCCAGAAATCTAAATTAATTAAGCTTTACAAATACTTGTATAGAATGGTTTTATTTTTATCTTTTTTTTTTTTTTACAGAAAGAAAATTAAATCACAGAGGCTTTAGGTCAAGGAGCCAAGAGCCCACGGAGTCCCAGAATGAGATGCTTAGATCCCAATTTCCCAAGACATTTACTATTTTATATCACTTCAGATGCTAGATGCTTTTGCAGCATGTTATTTACAACTTTCCAATCAGCCACAGTTACGTTTGTAAGACCAAACACTTCTGCAAATGTGAAAGCTATCAAGTAGATTACAAGGGAAATGAAGAGCACATTCAGCAGTCAATTGCAAAAAGTTGAAGTGACTTCCCTAGCCCCATACGGGCATTCTGGTAGAAAGCAATTTTCCAATGGGACATTTAAGTGCCCTACCAATAAAACAACCTTTTCCTTTCTTGAAATCTTAGCCTTATTTTTACATGCCTTCAGGCTTCTTCAGCAAGTTCAGTTTTTTACCTCATCTCTACTTGAGAAATAAACATTTCTTGTGAGTGGAATTTGTGGTATTTACTAAGAACAGCGTGTGAGACTGTGACACACTGTGTTCCTGGGGTACTGGGGCAGGCAGAACATATAGTTGTAGATAGCTAAACTCAGGGTCTAACGCTGGGGAAAGAAACGGTTTGTACTGGCAGGGCTTGTGTTTGTGCTCATGGAAGTGTGAATGGAGCCATAAAGGGCAAGCCCCAGAGCCATGCAACTTCTGAAAGGAAATGAAGTCTGAGAGTGGCCTCACTGAAGCACAGCAGTTCAAGGGGACCTTTGTGGGTAGCTCTGAAAGGTGTCCAAGATCTCAGGTGTGTGTGGGAGCCTGCTGGTGATATTCACTTCCACTTCAAGATTAAAGAGGGCAGTGGCAAGGCCCTGACTGTACCTGGTGGATCTGTGGCATCTTTTTCCCTCTAAGGGCTTTGGCTGATTGTGCTTGGGGTCATCTATGCGTTGGTTAAAGCTGGGAGGAGGAAGAGCTGTGAGGAGCCTTGTCAGAGATCCTGCTCTGCTTGGAACCCTCACCCTGGGTCCTTGCTGAGCTGCAGCACAGCCATACCTTTACCTAGACTTGTATCTTCTGATCCTGACCTAACAAGCTTGCTTTCTAGCTTGACCCTGGACTTGGCCTATCACTGGGGTTGTGGCTGTAATCCCTGGGAAGAGACTGACCTCACTGCACATTGTCAGGCCTGCTCTGCTCTTCCAGTTGGACACAGCGGGATGGCACTCCATTGGTGTGCCTGGCAAGTCAGTGCCTGGTGTGGCACTGACTTGCCAGCCTGGCTTTCACCACAACCCCAGCTTGACTTCCCTCACAGAGCAGCCCCCTCTCTCTCCTCCCCAGTGGGCATGCTGACACTTTGGTCTCACACTTCTTGCTCCCACTGAAAAGGAAACCAAATCTGTGAGCCAAACAGGAGCCACATTTCACTCCAAAGAGATCCTATAAACAGGCAACTGAAGGACCAGACCTCTAGGTGATGTGCCATGGCATCACCAAAGGTATCTACATTACTCAATATGGCTGCATTTACTGTACAATTGTACTCTTTCCTGATTTCCTGTTGCAATATTTCTCAGTAGTCATAGGACTCCTTGCTCCAGTGAAAATTTTTAGTGTGGGAAGCAATAGGTACTTTTTTTTAATCTTCTTTCTTGGAAATGACTGCACCTTTTGTATTTGATTTTTTCCAAATCATGCAAGCTGAGGCAACTGTCTGGCATGAGAAACTTCATCCTGAACAGTTTAAGTGTAACAATATAATAAGCAAGAGTTCTATTGAGGAGATTTTTAGTCAATCTTTAGAATATAAGCATCATTTTCTGCATTACCTATAATAGCAGGTAATACTTGTACCCATCTGTTAAAGGCTGCTGAACGGAGAGATTGCATGTTAAAGCATCACCTGTTCCAAGAACTGTGAAGAAGTCTTTTATATGTATACCTAGTCTAAAATAGCTTGTAAATGACAGAATCAGAATACAAACTTAGTCCTCTTTAAGGAGACTTTCTGTACTGATTTGTAGAAACCTAGCTTAAGACACAAATAACTGAATTCCATTACAGCACGGAAATATTATCAACATCTCCAGAAATTCACCCAGCATTTACCTTTAAGAAAGCCTGTCCTACTCCCTGAATAGAAACAGCATGCCTTCATGGATGTTTTAGTACATTACATAGGCATGATACACAAAATAAATGTAAGATGCTTGTTGCAGACAATGAGGTGAATTAATATATTATTTAAAGGTAAAACTCTCACATGATTTTCAAATTTAATGTGAAAGGCAAGGAGATCATTTTTTCCTAGCTCTCAGGAAGGAATTAGGGTATAACATTAAAAATAAAACACAGGATAACAATAAAACTGAAACAGAGGAGATAGCAGTTATGCTAATTTGTTTTATTATACACACATCTATGAATACTGCTTACTCTTCTGCAAATGATTTTGCTAAGATCATGTTGTACAGTCAAAAATTTTTGTGGAGGCTTCTGAATATGACTGAATGTGGAGCTGCAATGCTCTGGCAACATATCTAACTTTTCATGCTTTCATCTATCACCTAAGAAGAGTATGTGAATAAAAGAATTAAGAACCCAAGGCAGATCAGCGCTGGCTTGTTATGAGGAAGTGTCCTGTTTCATGTGCCAGACGTCAGTATTAGAGGAAGTTCACTGCTTCAAATTCACTGTGATGGTTAGCATGAAAAGCTGACATGAAATTGGAAAATATTTGCTTTAATAACTGACAAAATGAGCTGTGGGCAGCACTGACACAATTCCACACTTTAAGGCACAACCTTTGAGAGGACATAGGGACAGTCTTCTTGCCCTAGCACAACCTGCCAAAAAATCCCTTCAGTCCAGTCCAGTTGGAGTTTACGACTAAAAGCAAGGAGACTCAAATGTGCTGTTTTACCACTGAGGCAACTAAAGAGCTGAGCAGGTCCACCACAACTGGTAGAAAGCACCTACATGATAATCACCTACCCAGGAAAAGGAATTATGCCATTTCTTTCTGATAGGAGGAAGGATGCAACATCCATCTTTTACTACAAGGAGGGAGGGGAGTCAGGCACTGTGCCAAAACTTGTCAAATAACTGCTGTAACCTGTAAGCATCCTCCCTTTTATGAAAGGTCTAGCACAGATGTGGGAGAGAATGGCAACAGTGGTGTCACACTGAAGTACCAAAACTACCTCTGTGTACCACAGAACAGCACTGGGAAAAAGCAGATGTAACTCCAGCAAGTGACGTAATTCTATCAAGATAATACGCGTAGGTTAATTAGCCCTGTATTTCAAGCCTCTTGCATTTATTTATGCAGACTTAGCTTTTTCATCCATGCATATATATCATTGTAAAACTGAGGAAAATAGTAAATAGGAGAGGATGTGAAGAGGGTGGAATGCAATCCTGGGAAAACCAACTACTGAGACTGAAGCTGGGTCATGTACATGCAAACAATGATGTGGAAACTGACACAGATGTACATATTTGTGGTCCAAAGTACTGGCAAGCTTTTCAGAGGAGGTAGCTCATGAATGAATTTCCTGGTCTTCTGCACTTTGCGGGCAGCAATGACTCATTCATCCCCAATACTGAATTGTGAATAAAACCAGTTCCTTAGAGAATAAAATCTTTGATGAAATTTTATGAGGAACTACCCAGGCTTCTTCTCTGAATAAGCTATTCTCCTTCAGGTGGAAGAAAAAAACTGTTGCTGTTTTCAGTCTTCTTAAATACCTGCTTTCTTGCCCACTATACACCACTAATGGCAGCACTGTCAGACTGAATGGTGTAAAAATCATAGTTTGTGCATCCAAATCATGAGATTAGTTTATATATCATTAGATTTCTTTTTAAAGTTTTGGAGTCAAGCTACTTTGCCTTCCAGGATCTGAGCCATTAGTGAAGCTGAACGAGTAGCAGTTTCTCAATATTCCAATAGTATTTTCTGAATCATTTCACACACTCATAACACACATTTTGAAATTACCAACTGGTTGATGAATTCAGCATATTTGAAAAAAGAGACAACTTCTCTAGAGAACCAAGGACCATTTTTCCATGTAGCACTTTGGCTGCTGGAAAACAAAAAGTGGACTGGAACCCAGCATCATCTTAGTAGATTAGTGCTTTATTGTCTGTCACTGTTATGAAACAACATTTTTTGAAGTCAGATATCATAAATCATCATTATTGATTTTCTCAGAGAAAATTTTCTTCGGGCCTTTGTCCGTGACCTCAGAATGCATTGCAGATGAGAAGAGAAAGCACAGATTTTCCTGGACTGAAAACCAAGCAGCAGGAGGTGAGGATGGTGTTACAGCCATGGAAGCTGTACTTTTTGATAGTGTAGATGTTATCTATGCAAACACTGCAGGATTAAGACTTCTGTTACCGTGTACCAATGACATTAGTGATGTGGATGAAATATAAATATATTTTATTGACAATAAATGTATTTTGCTAAATACTGGTTTTCTTAATTAATGTAAATTATACTTTAAAAAAAAACAAACAATCACTTAAACATAGGTAGAAGGGAATTCATGCACATACCACTCAGGCTCGGAACACAACATTCATGGAAAATTAGCACTCAGGTAGAAAGGGCATTTGTGGAGTTAACTTGGTCAAGGAGATAAATTTGTCACTTACATTGTGCACTTCTGCCAAATGCAAATAGAGAAATACAATAGGATGCAGTTTTCATGAGTGGTGTAGAGTGTATGACAAAATCTCTTTTCAGTGACTAAATAGCAGCTCAATAAATAATCCTGCTAAAGGGAAGGAATTTATTGTTTTTAAAGGTGAAGTATGTGAAAGCTTCTATTGTACTTGATTTTCTCTGCCTCCATTTTGCACAGCACAGAGCTAGAAAGTGGAAAAATATAATTAATAGTTTGGAATTTCTGAAGCTCTGATATTAAAAAAAAAAAAGAAAAAAGAAAAAATCTTGCACAAACTGGCTTGTCTTCATCAACAAAAATTAAATTTCAGAGGAACCTAAAGGAAGATTTAAACCTTTCATTATGGAAAACAATAAGCACTATTGAAATGTCTGTCTTGCCACAAATAAATGATCTAATATATCACTTGGTTAAGAATGGACGATTACACTCCTTCAGAACCTGATAAGCTCTTCCCAAATTCAGTTCTTCTGAAAAGGTTACAAAAAATACTTTTATCAAGCAGCTGATAAAAACTGAAAGGAAATACTTTTTAGATAACGCATGCAATTAACCTGGGAAAATCATTGTCAAAAGATGTTATTGAAGCAAATTGATTATTGGATCTTTAACAAGGTGAGATTTGAATATGAACAATGAGAATACTCAACACCTCATTAAACTGAGAGAAAAATGTGCTAAGATTGTGTTCTCAAGTGTCTGTATAGAAGCAAGTAACTAATTGATCATGGTTAAGAAACTTAGTAGACAGAGTAATTCATAATCATCCACTGAAGGATTTTGTTATCCCTCTGAATCACATAGAATCATAGTATCTGCTAGGTTGGAAAAGACCTTTAAGATCATCAAGTCCAACCATTACCCCAGGACTGACAAATCTACCACTCAATCACATCACTGAGGGTCCCATCTACATGGTTTTTGAACACCTCTAGGAATATTCTACCTATCAGCCAAAACCACTGTAAAAGACTTAGCCATCTCTGGTACAGTGTAATACCTGATATTCCATGTTCCTTAAAATTTCCCTCTGCAATCAAAAACCATCTAATAGGGCAAGTATTGCTCTTAGCTTGAAGGGAAAGAAACATGTCCATTTGGGTTTCCTTGCATAAGGTGGGTGAATGTGTGAGTTAGTTCAGACAAGGTTCATGTTGCGTAGAAGCCTACAGCTCTGCCAGAGCCCTTCTCCCACCCATCAAAGGACCTGTACTTGTGGTGCTTCCTGAAGTCATCAGAACGATAGTTAGCAGCAGCTTAGTTTCTGTTTTGACCTTCATCTAGGTCCTCTCATGTATGCATGGTAATTTCAATGAGAATGCAGCCCTTACCTTTGTTCTGCTTTCTCAGTTACAGCGTGCATATACATTTGGAAGGAATCTCTTTTACTTTAGTGGACTGAATTGTGCCTTCTAGAAATACCCACTACATGTCTTGCTTGCATCTAGTTTTCATGGTAATATGTCTAGTAATGATTTATTACTCAGATTTCTGTATGGATAGAAATACAGCAGTGTATGAATATAGAGCTGGGGCATCATTTCCATGTATGATATTTTATAAAAGAAAAAATGTTTGGGGCTAATTTATCCTTCTAAAATATAAATGTTGTGATTAGCCCTGGAATTACTTCTTACAGTTCCAAAATAATTAAATAATGAGGAGAAAAAATGTTCACTCACTGCATAAAGAAACCATCCAACAGGGCACAATAGACACAGTCATATTAAAACCTGGATCATTACCCTTCTTTTCCTGCAATTAAGGGCTCCACAGGATGTGGATGTTCCATTGATATCAGTCAGTCTAATAACACTTTAATTATTTTTAAAAGTCAGATAAGGCGTGCAGAATCTGAAATAAAACTTGCTCAATATTGTCGCACAGACGTGTCAGCTTACCTTCTCCCTGCTTGCATGCGCTTTCAGAAAATATGCAAGCAGAACATGAGCTCAAGTACCACATGCTTTAATGCTATCTTACTGAGAAGTAGCTCTATGTCTATCATGTCATTTGTTTCCTTTAACTATTCCTCAGGGATTAGTTTGACTAGCCTATTGCTTCATGTTTGGATAATGTGGCTAATCCTTTCCAGTTTCATTATTCTAATCACTTGCAAGCTGGCTCCCTTTTGCCTGACTATATGGCAGCCAGACAGTGCTTCTTTGTAAAGTGGCATGCACTGAAAATGCAGGACACCTTTTTTGTAGCCTCCATGTAAAACCCAGGTTTGGCAGCTAGTTTAGTGTGTGTTTCAAAACTACATAGACAGAAGGGCCTTTGGGAGATGATGCTTTGCATCAGGCTGTCTTCTTAGATCAGTGCAGGCTTTTTAGATTTTCACTTCCAATTGCATTCTATCCATAATTTCTGTGTTTAATTGCTAGCTATAAATGTTCATGCCACTGAAATATCTGAAAACTTTGAAGGGTTTAATTTTAAAGAGTCCCTCTGGTGGTATAATACACTTTGCAAGAAAAAGATATGTTGGTATTACATGCACTCTGCATGCTCTATGATTTCCACGTCACGTTTGCACAGTTTACTAGTAAAAATACGTTTGTGCTGTCCTCACTATTTCAAATTCAGTGTAACTTGTGAAAGAATTAATGGACATTTTCCTCTGCTATGTGCATAAACATGCAGAAGTTACCATAAGTGGCCTGAGGAAACAAATTTAGACACCACTACAATAAGCATGAAAGGTACCTTAAATAATGAAGTGAGGACCAGAGAAGGAACAAAACTGTCATTTGTTTAAGGGAGGTAAAAATACTTGAAATATTATCGGGAGCAATCAGATTTTCTTA
Organism: Amazona ochrocephala; assembly: GCA_039720435.1. Classification (NCBI taxonomy): domain Eukaryota; kingdom Metazoa; phylum Chordata; class Aves; order Psittaciformes; family Psittacidae; genus Amazona; species Amazona ochrocephala. The sequence continues at coordinate 32,069,548 of CM077876.1, read as the reverse complement.
CCAGGATCACTGCAAGAAGAATTTACCACAAATAGACAAAACCGCTTCTTCTTTTCACTGCTTTCAATTTATTGAAACATTTCTCAGCTTCAGATACTGCATCTGTAAAACTGAGGCAATAATTCATACTTACCTGGCTGCTTTCATTGAAGACATGTGAAACTCTGTGTTTGTCCCAAGCTAAATACCACTCACTATTCCCAATTTAAAGATGAGAAAAATTGAGCTGTGAAGAGGTGAATTGCCAGGCATGAAAATTTCCCCTCAATTGCCATGACCTAAACTGAACTTCCCCTACCATCCTAATGTGTATATCTGAAAAGAAGTTTCACTTTTTTGTTTGTTTGTTTGTTTTCGTTTCAATATTGTCGACTAAAATAGTGTCAGTGATTTCCTCCTTTGGGCAGAACTCCAAACTATGGATTTATCTGATGTGAAAAAAAAAAATAGTGGAAAGAATTTAAAGATCAGTTCCATGTACTTCATATTCCTCCTGGTGTTTTTCCAAGTGGCTTGATTTTTTTTTTTTTTTTCAGAAAACACCCTGAGTGCATTCATTTGGCTTCACTTCCAAATTTCCTATTGCATCTGTCTAAATATGCACTTTCCACATTACCGGCTCCATCAGTCACGGAAACTTTCTGTTCTCCCTGTCAATGGAAATGCTCCCTTCAAAATAAAATATTTCAGCCACCACTGGATGTTGTCCACAAACTTTTCGGCATAGAGAGTGTCTTTTGGAGATAGAGGTCTAAAAGAGTTTTGTATTATTTTCTTTTCTGAACTCTTTAGGGTTTTGTGCCTTCTGCTTTGTGCAAGAACAGCCATTCGGTCATCAATTCAGAGTAGTAAAACATGCCTGGTCCTACAAGATCAGTCTATTTCAGACGAAATATTACTAAGATATTTTTGAAAAAGCTCACAGAAAACATCTATCAATGACTCTGAACTTTACATCTCAACTATTGTCCTGTCCTCAAGCCTAATAAACAATAAATTATGAGATACTTGCATTAAATATTTGTGTGGTTTAAATAATCTATTGCAAGTACATGGGAAGAAAAACAGAAGGGTTGAAGTGGGTTACGTATTGACCTTCATTGCAAATCTTAATAATAATAATGTAAAAATTAGATTGGTGATCCTATTTCAGTCACCATTTAAGTCCATTGCCAGTCTACTACCCACACATTATATGATCCTACTCTTCACCATTATACAGTATTATGATCTGTAATGTGGAAAATGTCTCTTTCACATCATAGACCTATACACTGACTCATATACATCAACTAAGCATCACAGAAATTAAAACTCCTGCCAGGCTTTGTTGACAGGATGATCAGGTTGAGAAAATCAGATTTGCTTGAGGCTAGACCTGAGATGAATTTACAGGTCTGTGGTGAATCATGTATGCTTCTCAGCTGACTCAAACCTATAGCTTCCTATTTGCTTGATAATTAAGCTGGTCTTCATGCCGTAAAAGAAAAAAAGAAAAAAAATGTATGGGGAATGGACAATCGCTTTAAATCCAGATTTCTGTGTATATACTTTTGCCACTGTCGCAAATACACCACAGGTTCAATTTTCCTGGGGAAAAAAACCTTGCTATTGTTTGTGTTGCTTGCTACATCTAGGTCAGGAATGAAAGGTTTAAGTGACTGAGAAAAAACAGCGGGTGATTTTTCAAGCAGTTAATTGAAATCTGGTTAATTGTTTCTATTGCACTCTCAGGGAGGGAAATAGATAAAATGAGAAGCAAACTACTTGATAGCATCAGGGTTTGCTGAACCTTTCTTCATCTGTCTAAACTGATTTGCAGAAAGGATTCAATATTTAAGAGTTTGCAACAGGTTTAGTTATGAGATTTTTCTACAGAAGATGCACTCAAAACTTCTGGCTGTTATTTATTCAGAAAACTACAGCGCTGTTACTTTTTAAATTGGTATAAATGAAAACATAACCCTAATATGTGCATTTTATACAACTGTCTTGTGATTTAAATGGTCCATTGTAACAGGCTAAGACCTTTTCTATCATTAATCCCACTTACTATTGTGAAAATGGCATGCTTTTACTCTGATTTGTTTCTGCATATTCAGAGTCCTTGTGTATCTCCTTCAGCTAAAAAATAAATAAATATTTTTTCCTAGAATTTGCAGACTTAACCTCACAGAGAGAGCTGCTATTAATGTTTCTTCTTTGATGCATTATAGTGTTCACTGAAGGTCCAGCTCTGCTTTGCAGAAGGCGTAAAGCTTTTACAGGGTACAAGGTAGAGTCTTTGGGTGTTCTGCTTCATGATATTGGATAAGCAAGGAAAGCAGGCAGGTAAAATACAATTTTTAAAACATTTAGGGGACTTTTGTTTAAGGAAAAATATCTGTATGTATCATAAAGACATCCAATGACTTTTTACTGTGCGCCTGTCTAAATGCTGCTATAAAATCAATTGAAGACAATGCAGGCTACAACTTGAATGGTCTGTGAAAGATTTAGATCTTTGATATACTCTTGAATGCAGGATTTCTGGACCATTTCCTTGGTTTGTGAATTTACTAAATACAAGAAAGGTTGCTTAATATTACTTTACAAGCACCCATAAGTCTTGACTTGAATTAAAACATCATGTTAGAGAAATCTGGCTAAGTTATCTTTTCCTTTTGATGGTTCTAGCTGATCAAAGGATTTTAAATACTTTGGTGACTTTGGACCTAAGCAGGCTTGTCTGCATTAAGGAAAGGAATGTAGAATTTGTCTATGTGATCATAGCTCGTGGGTAAAAGTACACTGATCTTGGAAGGCTGTTTCTAGTGTTTAAAAATGCCATTTTCTATTTCATAGAATCATAGAATCATAGAATAGTTAGGGTTGGAAAGGATCTCAAGATCATCGAGTTCCAACCCCCCTGCCATGGGCAAGGACACCTCCCATTAAACCATGGCACCCAAGGCTATGTCCAACCCCACCTTGAACACCGCCAGGGATGGAGCATTCACAGCTTCCTTGGGCAACCCATTCCAGGGCCTCACCACCCTTACAGTAAAGAATTTCTTCCTTATATCCAATCTAAACTTCCCCTGTTTAAGTTTGAACCCGTTACCCCTTGTCCTATCACTACAGTCCCTAATGAAGAGTCCCTCCCCAGCATCCCTAAAGGCCCCCTTCAGATATTGGAAGGCTGCTATGAGGTCTCCACGCAGCCTTCTCTTCTCCACGCTGAACAGCCCCAATTTTCTCAGCCTATCTATCTTGTGTGAATTGTCTGTCTACTTAAGTGCGAGTAATAGTTACATAATGTATTAAGAGAGTGTTTCAAACCCACCTGATATTAAGCCTTGCTTTAGCTTTACCACTGCTGTATACAAAGACTGTGAATTTGAAAATAATAAATATGTGTTTGACAGCTTTTCTTCCATCAGCCATTTTATACATTTTCTCAGGACACTTTATCCTATACTGAATGAGAAGAAACCAATAAATCTGGATAAATATTTGGAATACGAGTTCATAGCTGTATGATTCTTTAGTTTGTCTATTTGCCTATGTGTTAATGCCAACTTTAATCTGAGAACACGTCTTGAGAAAAAGAAAAAGCTAAAATGTAATCTTGTCATAAATACAAGGGAATTTTTCTAAGAGCAATTAAAAAGAACTCTGACCTGAAACCGCAGCAAGCAATAATCCAGTTTTCTTTGTATCATAATCTAGGAAGGAATTAAATTAGGATAATTCATAACTTGAATTAGATTATTCAGAACTCAAACCACAACTGTATCTCATCATCTCCATCATATGGATGTGTTTTTCTCATTAAAAATAAAAAGGAAAATACATTAAAGACAAACTTCTAACACAAGGAAGGATGGAAGAGAATGTGACAACAACCTCCCTTGCTGCCATTTGCCAACTTATTTTATTTAAATCCAAATTCTTCGCTTATTGAGGACAGTGAAAGTTTGCCTTTGGTTTCTTTGCAGCATGATTTAGCTGTTTGGAACACAATCAGATATATGGCACCACCCATTTTTTGTGTGATCATTGGATATGGCCTATACTGAAGCAGCAAGGATTCCTCTGGTATAGAAGTCTTTCACAAGCACTGGAAACTACTACAGAGGGTTTAAAATTTCATTTGCTTAGTGGGAGCAGAAGGACGACAAAGTAAGTAACAAAGTTCAGTCCTACTAGCTCTGATCGTTGCTTGACCTGCGACAGCATACACTTAGCTTTAATCACATGAGTAATCCTACTAAAATTGACTCTTTCCCTCAGCAATATGTTGCAAAGAAATGCATACTTGTTAAATCCCACAATCATTTTTATCTGTGCTGCAAACATATGAGCTGTGGGTGTGACTTTGAATTTGTGTTTCTGCAATTCTTACATTTTTTATAACTCAAAAGCCAGCAACTCTTTTTTTGTGATACAAAAATCTACTAAAAGTCTAGCTTAGAGTGGGAAAATAGTTCATATTTATGTTCAAATTCATGATTTGATTTTTAGAGAAGTTATAAGTGTCTGAAAGTATAATAAATAATTCAGGTTACATATCCTAAGTTATACAATATTGAAAACTATCTTTGACATAAGAAATATCTTTAAGAAGCTACTGATTCTAGAATTTGGGGACTAACTCTGATCGACAGATTGTAAATGTCTGCTGCAGAAAATAGCTCTTCTTCAGTTTATGCACAGGAGCTACCAGCATTTTCTGTTTCACATGGTGTTTTCTTTTATTATTCCTTTTTTCTTTTTTGTTGTTAACATGCTGCAAACCAACAATTAAAATAAAATCATAGAATCATAGAATAGTTAGGGTTGGAAAAGGCCTTAAGATCACCTAGTTCCAACCCGCTGCCATGGGCAGAGATACCTCCTACTAAACCATGCCATCCAAGGCTATGTCCAACCCCTCCTTGAACGCCACCAGGGATGAAGCATTCACAACTTCCCTGGGCAACCCATTCCAGGGCCTCACCACCCTTACAGTAAAGAATTTCTTCGTCATATCCGATCTAAACTTCCCTTGTTTAAGTTTGAACTGGCTCTTCATGTAAACCATTGCAGGGAAAGTTTTGAATCTGAAGGAAACCATTTGGTTAGGAGGATGGAGGATAATGGACAACTAAATTAGACTTTAGGTCTCTCTTTTCTGTAAGTGAAGTTAGATAAAATTAATTCTCCTATTTCTCTCATTCCATGACCTCTCATTCTTCTCCAGTCACAGACTGGTTTATATGCTGTTTTCAATTTCTTCTTATAATAATATTCTTTGTGCATAAAGTATTCTCCTTTGTTATGGTAATTTTATACTATATCTCAACAAGGATGTGGATAGCAGATTGGTAAAATCTAAAAATTCCAATCAGGAAATAGAATGAAATCATCTTCATTGTCACCAACAAATTCATTGTGCTGCATCAATAATTTTTAATGAGAACACTAAGGAATAATATCGGCTGTCATTGAACAAATCGCAGCAATTTTTGACTCTCACTAAAGTTTTAACTTCAAAAACTGCAATTTCAGAAGTGAGAAACATGTCACAGACTTTATACATATATGTACATGAATTAGAAAAGTGTAGCATAAAAAAAGAACACAAAAAGATATTTCACTCTTATTCCAAATGTTTAAGCATGTTTCTAAATAATGTTGTCAGATCACAAAGCACCTCCAAACTTACTAAGAATTAGCCATCAAAAGAGTCTTTCGATATGTGTTTTAACTTATTTCTCTCCCATAAATAAGATTTTATTTTTTTTTTTTTCTCTAACTAGGCAGTTTACACTAGAGCGGCTCCTTTAAAATCTTAGGCCAGTATTGAAGGTTTCTTATGAAGCATGTAAGTGCTTGCACATTTGTAAAACATGTATGGATAGCATTTCAATGAAATCTAAATAACCCCATTATTCTACATGTGCAAAAGATATTCTGACTGGACTGCCAGTCTGTTTGTTATATTTAACAATTAGTTTAATACACAGGCTCCTTGAGGACAAAAGACAGAAAGGCTGCCAGTTTTCTGCATGGTTGGTAGATCACTCATAGCCTCAGGCTAATGAGCTGTAGTTTATTTCTCTGACCCCTTCCTGAAATGCCTGTAACAGTGTTTGAAGTGTGGTTCTAGGGTTGCTATCATCCATCCTGATTTCACATTTCAAATTAGCCCAAATGTATTCTAATCAAAATGTAGAAAATATGAAAATGCTCTGGTACTAGTAGAGTGCTAACGATGCTATTCACTGGTAACATGATAAAAAATAAAATGAGAAAGGTCAGTATTGAAAATATAAACCTGTTTTTGGAATCAATTTCCAAAGGAGCTCAGCACCAAACGGTTCCAGTTTAACTGTGTAATGACAACGGCTGCATTTTTAGAAGTCATCAGCATCACTGGCAATTTTATTCAAATATGTTAAAGGGAAGAGATTTCTTCTGAAAGTTTGATCCTAGCTGTTGGAATCGCTTGTCTGACCTGAGATAATTTACATATTAGATTTACAGTGCTCTCATAAGATAAATACATAAATGAAAATGCCATGGATGTTCGTTCTGGTATTAGCAAATGACAACCTACTAATTGACAGTTACCTTGGCCCTGATTCATCAAGGAAGTGAGCTTGGACCACATAGCAATCATGTCAGTTAAGGTTGATGGGGGATCTCTGTCACGCACACGCACACACCCCTAATGAGATCATGTGGAGTCTGGACCCATGCAGTTGGTGGATTTGTCAAGAAAATAGAAAATATTTCTTGAGTCATGTAAGGGAATTAGCGAGTGGGATATAGTAACACATATGGAGACATATGGAGGTGAGTAAACCAGAGAAAGACAAATGAAAACTTTGAGGTAGGCTTTATACGCTTTGATAAGTATTTTAAAATTTTCTGAGAGATGCTTTTGAGATTCTTTGCAGTAAATTCCAGATTCACCGGTGCTGATGTGAGATGTGCTTCAAAACAGAGTTTGTTTTTGTTTTTTTTTTAATGCAAAAAAGAAAATTAAAAAAAAATCTATTAGCCACAAATACTACAAGCATTCTCCCTGACATTATTTCTTGATTAGTGAAGAGAACATTCAATAGTTAGTATGATTATTACCCCAGAATATCAAAATGGGTAATTAAAAACTTCATATGAAACATGTAGAGCACTGCTAAGGATGCTCCTTGTCCTAAAGCTGCCTTTTAATCCTCCCTTCTTAAAATATTTTCCCTCCCCGTAACTTCTGTTCTAACACTCTGTTTCTCCTTCGAATTTTTTTCCAATCTCTTCCTAATTTTTCTTTTAGCTGTTCTGTTTCTCCTACCATTCAGATGAGGTTTGCTAAGGTGGTACTAGCTTGTTTCTACATCTGCTCTGCAAGGAATTTCATTTCAACTTCAAGCAAATGCTGGCCATTCACCTACAATTCATTTGCCACTAATGCGTCTAAGAACCTGACAAACTGAAATACAGCTTTTCATTCACCAGGAAGGCTGTGATTGACTCCTAGGCCTCCACTCTGAGCCTTAGAATTGAGTGTAGATAAATGCAGTTCAGCTTGTTTTGTTCCTGAAATAAGTTTCTACGATGGCACTTGCACCCTGGGACACTTGTACCCTGGAGGACAGCCTCACTTTACTGAACTACTCTCAGTTCACCAGGCACTGGCTCAGTTGTGTCAATTCTGCCTGCATCTGCAATATTTTCAAAGGGTCTGAAGACTGAACTACTTTAGGAGACTTGAAGGAAGCAACCCCTGCACTTGGCTATCATATTGCACTGGTGACACATGACACTCTTTGTGTACCTGCCGAGTTCAATATTGTGAAAACTGACACTCTTATTCTTGAAATGGGCCTTTTGACTGCTTTAAACCTCTAAGTTGTTAATGGATGTGTTTCTACCCCAACAGAACTGAATAAACCTCCTTATTTAACCTCTGTCTCCATTGCGACAGGCTGTGCTGAGTCCGACACTGGGCTGTGCTCTGGCACTGGTGCATCATAAAAGAAGTGATTCCCCTACAGCAGAAACTTAGATGTTTGACTTTGTTAGGAGAGAAAAGCTGTCCTAGGAGCTACAAAAGCAGGAAAAGAATGGCTTCACAGAATACACTATCTTCCAGAGTAGGAGTTTGAAATTCTTAGGAGAAAGGAAAAAACATAGTTTTATATATCTGAACTTATGCAAGCTGAATAAAATTATTTTGAGGGACAATCACACAGTCCTGCAGACAGGAGAACATTAAATGCCAGTGATATGGAAAATCTTTTTTTATCAAAGAGTTTCCATGTAGCACAGGTGTCATCATCCTGAATTAACTCAGTAGTCCATTTATTCCATTTCTGATACCCCAAACATTGCCAGCAGTATATGCCTCTGAGGCGTATTCTAAAAGCACGGCATAAAATGGCTTGGGAGAATGGCTTATGGAGAAAACACTTTTTCAGCTTCTCTTTTTGTCAGAGATTAGCTTATTTTGTATCAAGTTACTTGCTAAAACCTTTAGCAGTGTCATTTGAATATTCTTGCTGTTTGATGCATGGGACAAATTTTGCAGAACATTCTGGACACATTGTTTCAATTACATACTTTATAAAATTCACTAACAGGAAGACAGAGACATTTTCACACTGACGCTCTGGATTTATGCTTTTATTTAGCTGTCTAGAAAATGATGCTTGTGATTTTGCAAAGCTATTTGTGGGTCTGTTCTTACTGCATAGTTTTACTGTGCTTAAAAATACACCAGTAGACTCTAAAGATAATTTCTGCATTGTGTTGTGCACGTAAGTTGGTTGGAAACTGATTTCTTTATCTCTATATGGTAATTTAACAGGATAAAATGGTTTTAAGATGCCTGATCTCACCAGAACCATAAACTCCATTCCTAGGCCACATACTAGTATCCAGACAAGTAGCTGTGGCTTCTGTGGTGCTGCTTGTAATCTTTTGCAATCAGATCTTTTCTTCTCAAATTCATTCTAAACTTCCAGCAATTATGAAAGTGCTGAGTGCCACTTCTGCTTGTGACCTATTAGTCTAAGACTAATAATGCATGTTCTTGTTGTAGGGTAACTAATTCTCAACAGCTAAAACTAATGTATGCATTCAGTGAGAAACACTGAAATTGTGGTGAGTAATATGTGCCACAGTTTCTTCCTTGAACTTTATCTAACATAACTGAAGATATCTCTGGTTCTACAATAAGTAAAATAATCCATAAAGCCAATGTTTTGTTGTCTTTATCAAATAAGTTAATTGAGGGCGAACACATTAATGAATAGAAAACATTAGTACTTTTTATCGAAGTTGGTGAGGATATTGAATTGCAATTTCATGAAAATATTCTAAATTCTCTAATTTTCTTCTAGTTCAGTGTAGTCTTTTCTTTCACTAATTATCCTTGGAAGCACAAAGTCTGCTGCATACTCGCTGGTCACTTGTTGGCCGGGAAGCTCACTAGCCAGCCTGCCAGCCAACTGCACAGAGGGAAAACAAGGCATCTAACTTTATAATGCACCTACTTCTTGCAGGATGTTTTAAGCAAACCAGTAAAGAAAAAATGTTCTTCTGAATCCTTTCTAACCCTATTTACCAGTTCCCTATTTTGGCTGCTCCAGCCAATGAGCCGGCTTCAATTGGATCTCGGCTCAGGTGCCTCTGTACAAATGCCCGTAGTATGGGGAACAAACAAGAGGAATTAGAGATGTGTGCACATCTACGGGGGTATGATATCATAGGCATCACAGAAACATGGTGGGATGGCACCTATGACTGGTGTGTTGGAATGGAAAGTTACCGGCTCTTTAGGAAAGACAGGCCCGGCAGACGGGGAGGGGGAGTTGCTATTTATGTTAGGAATAGGCTACAGAGTATGGAACTCTGTCTGGGGACAGGTGAGCAGTCGACAGAGAGTTTGTGGGTCAGGAATAAAGGGAGAACAGCGATGGATGACATTATTGCGGGGATCTGCTACAGACCGCCTGACCAAGGGGACTTGCTGGACGAAGCGCTCCATGGGCAGATAGGAGCAGCCTCACGCTCGCAGGCCCTTGTTCTCGTGCGAGACTTCAACCACCCTGATATCTGTTGGAGGAATGGTACAGCCCAGCACAAGCAATCCAGAAGGTTCCTTGATTGTGTGGAAGACAACTCCCTTCTGCAAGTAATAGAGGAGCCGACAAGGAGAGGTGCCATGCTTGACCTCATCCTCACCAACAGGGAAGGGCTGGTTGGGAATGTGACACTCCAGGGCAGCCTTGATTGCAGCGATCATGAGATGGTCGAATTTGAGATCCTCAGGACAGTGAGAAGAGCGTGCAGCAAGCTCACTGCCCTGGACTTCAAGAGAGCAGACTTTGGCCTCTTCAGGAACCTGCTCAGTAAGGTTCCATGGGATACAGCCCTGGAGGGCAGGGGGGCCCAAGACTCTTGGCTGATAGTCAAGGATCACCTGCTGCAAGCTCAGGAGCGATGCATCCTAACTAGAAGGAAGTTTAGCAGGAGGGCCAGGAGACCTCCTTGGATGGATAAGGAGCTGCTGAGCAAAATTCGAAGGGAAAAAGAGGCTTATAAAAGGTGGAAGCAAGGTGAGGCGGCCTGGGAAGAATACAGGGATGTTGTCCGGGAAGCTAGGGACCAGGTTAGGAAAGCTAAGGCCCACTTAGAATTAAACTTGGCTAGGGATGTTAAGGATAACAGGAAGGGATTTTATAGGTACATTGCAAATAAGACAGGTTAGGGACAACGTGGGCCTGTGGAGAGCTATTTGGCTGTGAACGGGCATGTGAGCAATCCAGACAACTGCTTGACAATTGTAAGGTAGTGACCCACAGGCACTGAGGCCTCGCCTGGGGGTTACTAAAGTTCATGTATGTGCAGAAGCCTTGAGAAAGCTAACACGGAAAGCTACTGAGAGAGATGTGCAGGAGGAACTGATAACTGCAACCTTGAAACATATGCTGTAATAGTTAACCAATCATTAAGCTGTTACTAAGACTTAGATGAGAGATATTAACCAATCATATATTAAGCAGGACACCAAGTAGAACGTAGGTGGAGGGCACTATGCGTGTGGACAGGGGGTCTGAGCGAATCCTATTCTGTATTTAGTCGCGTGAACACTGCATGTATCCAATTAGAGTTGTGTGTGTTAATGATAGACAAGTAGAGTGCCTATATATACTGAGCTATCTGCGCAATAAACTTGGCACAGCCTGATCATATTGGTCTGTGTGCTGTGTCCGGGACTTCTGCGTCAACATGGGCCCTCTCCAGAAGTTATCGGGAGAACTGGCTACCCTGGATTTGGAGAAGGCTGAGGTTCTTAATGACTTCTTTGCCTCAGTCTTCACCAGCAAATGCTCTGACCACACCACCCAAGTCTTGGAAGGCAGATGCAGGGACAGTGAGAATGAAGACCCTGGGCCCACTGTAGGAGAGGATCTGTTTCGAGATCACCTTAGGAACCTGAATGTATACAAGTCCATGGGACCGGATGAAATCCATCCACGGGTCCTGAAGGAGCTGGCAAATGAAGTTGCTAAGCCACTGTCCATCATATTTGAAAAATCATGGCAGTCAGGTGAAGTTGCCAACAACTGGAAAAAGGGAAATATAACCCCCATTTTCAAGAAGGGGAAAATGGATGAGCCGGGTAACTACAGACCAATCAGTCTCACATCTGTGCCTGGCAAAATCTTGGAGCGGATTCTCCTGAAAGGCATGCTAAGGCACATGAAAAAAAAACAAGGTGGTTGGTGACAGCCAGCATGGCTTCACTAAGGGGAAATCCTGCCTGACCAATCTGGTGGCCTTCTATGAAGGGGCTACAGAACTGATGGACAGGGGCAGAGCAGTTGATGTCATCTACCTGGACTTGTGTAAAGCCTTTGACACTGTCTCACATGACATCCTTCTCTCTAAGTTGGAGAGACATCAATTTGATAGGTGGACCACTTGGTGGATAAAGAACTGGCTGGATGGCCACACGCAAAGAGTAGTGCTCAGTGGCTCAATGTCCAGCTGGAGACCAATAACAAGTGGTGTCCCCCAGGGATCAGTGTTGGGACCGGGCTTGTTCAACATCTTTGTGGGTGACATGGACAGTGGGATTGAGTGCGCCCTCAGCAAGTTTGCCGATGACACCAAGCTGTGTGGTTCGGTTGATACATTGGAGGGAAGGAATGCCATCCAGAGGGACCTTGACACGCTTGTGAGGTGAGCAGATGCCAACCTGATGAAGTTTAACCATGCCAAGTGCAAGGTCCTACACCTGGGTCAGAGCAATGCCAGGCACAGCTACAGGTTGGGCGGGGAGGAGATTCAGAGCAGCCCTGTGGAGAAGGACTTGGGGGTGTTCGTTGATGAGAAAATGAACATGAGCCGGCAGTGTGCACTTGCAGCCCAGAAAGCCAACCGTATCCTGGGCTGCATCAAAAGGAGTGTGACCAGGAGGTCGAGGGAGGTGCTCCTGCCCCTTTACTCTGCTCTCGTGAGACCTCACTTGGAGTATTGTGTGCAGTTCTGGTGTCCTCAACATAAAAAGGACATGGAACTGTTAGAACGAGTGCAGAGGAGGGCCACGAGGATGATCAGGGGACTGGACCACCTCCCATATGAAGATAGGCTGAGAAAATTGGGGCTGTTCAGTGTGGAGAAGAGAAGGCTGCGTGGAGACCTCATAGCAGCCTTCCAATACCTGAAGGGGGCCTATAGGGATGCTGGGGAGGGACTCTTCATTAGGGACTGTGGTGAGAGGACAAGGGGAAATGGGTTTAAACTTAAACAGGGGAAGTTTAGATTGGATATGAGGAAGAAATTCTTTACTGTAAGGGTAGTGAGGCCCTGGAATGGGTTGCTCGGGGAAGTTGTGAATGCTTCATCCCTGGCGGCGTTCAAGGTGGGGTCGGACATAGCCTTGGATGGCATGGTTTAGTGGGAGGTGTCCTTGCCCATGGCAGGGGGGTTGGAACTCGATGATCTTGAGGTCCTTTCCAACTCTAACTATTCTATGATTCTATGATTCTATGATTCTAAACTGAGATACTGTCAAAAAATCACACACTGTTTTGGGCTCTAGTGCCACTGCCATAACACAACCACAAACTGTGAAGTCTATAAATTCTGTAGTACTTTCTAGCCATTTCTCAAAATAAATATATCTGTAACTGTGTAATTTATTTGCATTAACTTCTGCTGTCTGATCCTTCTTTCCTAATAGATGACTATAGACATCCTTGACCCTTTCATAATAGCTCCAGTAAACCGCCCTCACATTCTCACGGACACTAATTAGCAAATAGCCTGAAGCAAATTTTATTTGCTGTGTTGCTTCCACAACTGTAGTCTAGTTCTCGTTAAAAAATTTTACTCAAGATGGAAATCTGAAAACTAGGCTCTGACACTAGACTTCATTTCACATCTGAGGGAATCTGCAGGATTTCTAGAGGAAGAAGCATTAAGTGTAGACACACTCATCCATGCATTTCCCTCAGGCCACTTGAAAAAGGAATGTTTTAATCAAGCTTTGAAAAACTGCTTGAGAGTGTCTAACCCAAAAGGAAAAATGCCCAAACGTTAGAAATCTTTTGCCTCAGCTATCTCGCACAGCTACCAGGTAAAAATTACATGCTCATGTCTCCCAAAATAGAGCAATAAGATGCAGATAATACTGCACACTAATGTGCAAATCTTGATTTTGATAAAAAAATGCAAAACATCCAGGGCAAAAATACACATGAGAATGATAAAAAATAAGAAATAGCACTACAGTGTTGTCTGAATATTTTTCATGGAGCTTGTCGTACTTCATTGCTAAAACAGAGTAAAAGAAACAGAAAAAAATGGTGATTTTGAATATAAGCAGCCTTCAATGCTTATTAGACACTCAAATTTTGTACTTTTTGGTTGTAAATTGCTCCTGAAGCATAGCCCTCATCTCACCTGAGCATCTTACCTCTTACTTGTCCCTCACACAATGATTTAGCTGGTCTGACGTTGATCTCAGTTTCAGTGTGGATTCTCATTTAGTGAGACATCTGGGAAGTGACTGTCTCACTGTGTATCAAACAACAAAATTGGGTGGAAAAATCAATCTGTTCAGATTCATAATCAATGCAGAACATCATGCAGCTGTTAAGAAGCCAGACAGAGGCATGAGCTGGGTCCAGGGTCAACCAAAGAAGTCCAAGAAACTGTTCAAGATGAGCTGGGGACACGATTTAGGGCCCTAGGCTGGGCTGAAATCATAAAATCATAGAATGGCTTGAGCTGGAAGGGAACTTCAAGATCATCTAGTTTTAATGCCCCTGCCACAGGCAGGGGCACCTTCCGCTAGGCCAGATTTCCCAAAGCTCCAACCTACCTGGCCTTGAACACTGCCAGAGATGGAGCATTCATGGCTTCCTTGGGCAGTCCGTATTTATGCCTGTACTTAAGGAATTGAAGAGCAACTTATTTGCATCTGTGAGGGGGGGTGGGTTGTAATATTTGTTTTCAAATAAAACTAAGTAATCTTGGAAAGGCAATCCTGATTGCTTGGACTGTTCTGCACTGATATTAGTCTTCTATAGAGTTTGCAGTCCAAACACTCCAATCTGATTTCCATTTCAGCTTTGGAAAAAACAACAAAACAAAACAAAACAAAGCAAGTAAACAAAAAATATATATTAAACAAACAAACAAAAAAACCTCAAAAAACAAACAAACAAACAAAAAAACAACCAAAACAAATCACCACTTTTGTATTTCAAGCGGGAAATTCAGATATTATGATGTAGCATCTGTAAAATGGATCTGTTTATATGATATTGTGTATTCATCTCCCCTTCAGGAAAGCAGGCTCAAGTAATTTGTGATTAAATGTGCTTTCAAAAAGCCAGTATCTTAGATTAATGACTGGTTACATGTAACTCCAGCTGCTCCATGGTTATAGACAATATGGAGGCTTTAATGTTGTCTGTTCATGCTCTGAGAACTTTTATTTACTCCTCTTTTTTTTTGTTATAGATATGGACTTGATAACATATGCTTACTAGCTTTCAGATTACTTCTTCAGAAACAAAATCAAGGTAAGATGTTTAAAAGGTATGTATTATAAGCATATTAGGAGCTATTGTGACAGTCTAGCTTGATCAATTTATATCTTATTTATATGATCCATGTGCATTGCTTGATACCATTGGTCACAAATAATTATTGTTTTATTTTGAGGTTTCTGCTTTAGTGACTCTTGGCTGGCTCTTCTCCTTTTCACAATGACCTGTAAGAAAATTCTAAATAGCCGATGTGATTTCTTTCTAATTGAACACTGCAGTCAGAAGTTACTGGATATTTTTTTGTTGTGTTTTGTTTTTTTCAAAGATGAATTAGTAAATGTATAAGCAATAGAAATTGAAAACCCTGAAAGAGTGTTGATCCAATGTTTCCACTTACCTCAGCAGAAACTGTTTTTTAACGTCTTTCTTATTTGCATGGTGTTTAATCACAGAATGCATTTGTTTGAATAGGTTATGCTTTAGCACTACAGGCATCTATTCCAGGTTAGGGACTTATTTCTTCCCAAGCATCTTGTCTGAGTTCATCGATACAGAATCTTCTGCATGCAAGGACCTGCCTGTGGAGTTGATAAGCGAGCTGCTGATGAGCTACCTTTTTTTTCCTAAGTGCAATTTTCCCTTGAATGGTTGTTGATTATGAAGAATACCTTCCCCCTCTTATCATTCAAATAAATGTCTTCTGCAAATAATCTTTAGAACTAGTTCCAAGTACTGTGTATTTAGCAAAAAGTTGCATTTACCACATCCCCATGCACAACACATTTTGCTGCTCCATCCAGCTGATTTTCTCTTCCTGACAGTGTATTATTCAGTGCTCCCTTTTAAAATAAGTAAATCTAATAAAACTTATGAAAAAGCACCTAGCACTGTTTTGTTGCTCAATTAACTATTAGGTATTCATGTTGAACGCTCTGAAATAATTGTAGCCAAAGAACTATTGCTTCTTAAATCACAGTTTGGACTTGGAGAGAGGACAAGGGGTAATGGGTTTAAACTTAAACAGGGGAGGTTTAGATTGGATCTGAGGAAGAAATTCTTTACTGTGAGGGTGGTGGGGCCCTGGAATGGGTTGCCCAGGGAAGTTGTGAATGCCTCATCCCTGGCGGCGTTCAAGGTGGGGTTGGACATAGCCTTGGATGGCATGGTTTAGTGGGAGGTGTCCCTGCCCATGGCGGGGGGGTTGGAACTCGATGATCTTGAGGTCCTTTCCAGCCTTTACTATTCTGTGATTCTGTGAAAGCAATATTTAAAGTACGATAAATTATCTTAAGTTTCTTATAGAGTTTTTTTTCAAGCTTTATTTATTTGGTTACTTTAACAGATGAGCTTAGCAGTATCAAATTTCGAGTGCAAGTATTCCTGCATTTGGATGCTGAACATTTCTTAGATATATAAGTTGTTATTGCATCTAACTGAGTGAGAGGAAATATTTTTACACCTATGTCTGGTTAGAATACTCTGAAAATGTATTGTGATTTTTTTTTTTTTTTCTGTAAGGACCATTTATTTTTAATACAGAGAAGCATTGAGTCTTGCACTCAACTAGTAATAATTAAAAAAATACTGATGATCCTTTTCATCATTCAAGCACTCTTTTGTTTAAAAGACTGCCTGGTCCTGAGCTGAAACATGAAATTAAAATCTTTAATTTTATAAATCTGCAAAGAAGCAGGAAGCAACGCAATAGTTTTACATAATTCTGGGAAAATAAAAATATCTATTTGAATTTGTCTGATTAATTTTTAAATATATTTAGTTATTTTAATGAAATTTTGTTTCAGTATATGAAGGCTGCATCACTACTTAATTTTTGTTAAAACAGAAGCAGCTACCATTCAGAAGCACTTTTATTTTCTGTCATCTGAATTTTGTTGAGTCTAACATTTACCTGCCAGTGATGTGAATTTTTTCAGCATTTTTTCAACAAATAGCACATATTAAACTGAAAACCTTCTGACCAGATTGAATAGATATATATATTCAGCCATCTGTAAACTGAAGAGTATTGTCTGATGAAGTTCATGGGTTCAAATTAATCCCTGCACTTCAAGATCTTTTCTGGATCATGTGTCTTCTGCCCTTTGTGCTCCTCCCTCTCTCCCTCTGCCAGCGCTGCCCTAAGGGGTCTGTTCCCACAGCTCAGTCTCTCATTTTTGTCCTTATGTGCCATCTCATTGTCTCCAGCGGGCTGTCTCCTGGCCTTCCTCCATGGCCTCCACCCGTTGGCATCATCATTTCGTGTGCCAAAGGAAAAGAGCTTGCTTTGAACCTTCCACTTGATCCCTGTCAGTGATGATGTCTGAGGGTCACCCCTTAGCAGTGCCTTGAAAGATGTGAGCCATGCTCTGCCCCTCCCTCTATTGGTTTGTCTTTTGTTTTACTTTGTATTTTTCATCTTGCACCACCTATTATCCTCCACTTTGTCATTCACTGCTTCACAATTTTTGCTGGAGATTCAGGAGCTCTGTGTTAAGCAATATAGGACTGCCACAGATTATTATTTTTTTGTTTGAACTCAGGTAACCCCCGCAGTAAACCCACATGTATTTCTGTTCCACTTATGCAGACGAGTAAGAGGGAATCTTGAAAGTGAGTTATTAATTTGCATACAGACCTGGGAACCACTTAACTGCCTGAGCAGATCTACCCTTTTGGCACTTCTGCAAATATTTCTGCATCTTCTGTGTTTGCCATTTACAATGCTGCAACCTTTTTGGCTGCCCCAGTAAAACACTACTTATACATGTAAATCCATCTTTTAGATTAACCTACCAAGGAAGCTCATGGCACTGAGTTCCTATTGGAAATTTTCCTTCCCTGCAGGGAATGAAAAAGTAATTTTGACCAGCTGCGCGAAAGGGCTTTGGGGGGTACTGTTTTATGTCAGACTGCAGTCCCATGCGCCATACTCTTAGCACAGGAGAGAGAAAGGGAAAGCACAAATCCAAATCTGGAAAAGGTCTGGAACAAACCAACATACAAAAGTACCTCTAAAACCAAGGCCAATACCCGATCTAGACCATGCCCTTCTGCAAGTGAAGAGATCAGTGACTTCAGTTATGAAAGCATTTTATATCAACTTGGTGGAAGTGCAAGAATATGACTTCATAACCAGCTGCAAAGGGACTGAATTTACAAATATGAGGCTATGTTGTCCCATTAATATATTATGTTAGAGAAACATAGGAGAGTTTATGATAAATTGTAGTACATCCGTGGCCTTTGAACTCCAGATGTAGGCTTTGACTTTATGGGTTGTGGGAAATCTTGTGATTTTGACTGAAATAACCACAGGAAAACACGTCTTATCCATTTACAAAGGAAATGCAAATGTAAATTGACTTCTGTATTAGTATAAAAGTAGTACATGACAATACACAGAGTCTTCTGTCAACTGGGTTCAAATAAGGCATCCTTTTTTCCCACAAAGCTGTTTTTAAAACAAAAGGTTTCTAATATTCTAAATGTAAAATATGAAGCCTTAAAACCAAAAAGACAAAATTAGTAATGAAATACTCAGACAATTAAAGAAGAAAAGAGAAAAAGTGAGTGAATGTAAGCCAGAATGGGCGAGAGAAAGGAGGGAGAGAGGGAGAATGTGAGAGGTGACTTTTTTTAATTAAAAAACGCATGCAGAAAGAAAAAAAATCAAAATATTTGGCAATTAGTATGAAAGGCATTTGGCTCCTGGCATTTTCTTTGTAATGTTTTATGTATTAAAATAGTTTTATAAATAAAATGCTATAGGCTTTTGTTCAAATTAATATTATGTAGATTGCAGTGGTTCTTTATGTTCAGGAGCCGGGAAAAAAAATGAACAGGGACATCTTCGTAGGAATTGCACGTAGAGCCTTATTTTTCAGTAAGCTACCATGCAGCAAGCCAAGTACCACTCATAGGTATCATGATGGCTATTAAAAAATATAAGAATAAGTTTATTATTTTCTGTGAAACATTCTCTGGTTTATCAGCTGGTTCATTTAGACTCTGCTGTGAAATACCTTAAAAGGTAACACAGTATTCTGACTACAGCAGTAATTTATTCCACCAGTTAATCTTCTAAAATTGCCCTCTGGATGTAATAATTTGTTATTCTTTTATTAGGCCTTCTTCTGCATACCATGTTTATCATAAAGATGTCACCAGTGTGATACCTAGCAACCAGTACAATGTTCCGGAGGTGTTTGCATACGTTTTCCCGAGGGAGAGATCTGCCTTGTCCCTGCTTGGGAGAGCTGTCAGTGTATTCTGATGTATGAGGGATAAAAGGAGTCCCTGCTGCAGTCTCCAATAAGCTGAAGTCATGGTCTGAAAGCACTGACTTGAGCATCACTATGCTGTGTTAGAAAATGTGTCAATTATCAGATGGACTGCCTAAGGGTATTGCCTGGGTCTAGGTCATAAAGCTATCGGGACTAAGGGGGGAAAAAATTGATGAGGAAGTAAGTTGAATTAATTGATAACTAGGAGGACTGTAGGTGAAATGTATTTGATATAACCTGGACCTGGACATTTTCTTTCTTAAACTTCTGGTACAATCAATGAATATGGAAAGCCTAAAGTACCTCCCAGGTTTGATCCAGTACCCTTGCAGTCTATCCATGCTTGTAATATTTTATTGACTTTCTCAATATTTCAAAAAAAATAAGTCAAGAAAGACAAGGAGCTATAAAAATAAAAGTAAAATCATACTAATATTTTATAGCTATTTTTCTGTTATTGAAATTTTTAATATACTGTGCAATTGTTTGTATGTGAATACAGTAGGGACCACTTAAATGTCTAGCCTCAGGCCTGATTCATGAAAGCTTTATGCATCATTTATGTAGGTATCTGTGGCATTTACTCAGAAAAAGTAAGGAATACATATTTTTATAACAAAGTTTATTCCTGTGCACATCCACCTCCTGCTGCCTAGCCATAGCTCTCAGTAGCAGAAATGGGAAGAGCATCAAGGGTCCTCTAAGTATCTGCACAGTTCAGGATTTCAGATGTAATAATTAGTAGTTGTTATACAGTGATACCCTGGAAGTTCAACATCCAGCACATTTCAATTCAGAGGCGTATGTGTAACATGTAACTCATCATGAGCTATGTGCCTTGACAGGACAGCAGAATTTGGGTGCTTGCCAGAGGGTAGGGGTCACATGAGGTAACTTTATAATCTGTACAGATACTCCCCAACAAAACAGGTATTTTGAAGGTGTTTCTCCTTAACTGACAACTAATTGTTTAAATGCCTCTTACTCCATTGCTTTCATAACACATCCTGCCTTCCTCTCAGGTTTCTTGAAAAAAAGTGTTTCCCAAATAAGTATCAATCACCTTTAACATGTCATGTCTCATTAGTCCAGTTATTCTCATTTGGAAACCAAGCTACCCACATGTAGGTCTCCAATATTTACAAGTACCTTTCACTTGCTGCTGGAATGCCACATTGTGAGAGCATTGTCGTGCTTTGGCTCTGAGTGTAAAGTCAGTACTTTGGTAAAAAGAAAAAGCTGCTTCTTATCCCATTGATAACACAAACTCACCTCTCTGTCCAAGAGACCATTTGAAGAGGGACAAATAAATGCATTTCTGTCACTTCTCTTTGACTCCGCTCACTCTTTAGAGGAGACCACTCCTCATACAGCAGCGCACAGATTTTGTACAAGGTGGATTGCTGGAACAGCTGCACATATGAATGCAAGACATTCTTTGTAGATGAAAGGAAAAATGCAGTATAACATCACCCTTTTGAAAATAGTCTGGGAATTACAGCCAAGTACTTCTGACTTTTGCTTGGCTGGTTTCTCCACACTAGAGACAGGGAGGGAGCAAAGAACCCTGCTGAGCCTTTCACAGCAGCTAAACCCAAGTGCTGCCTTTGCTGCTTGCTCTGTGCCCTGGGAATCTTCACCCTGCAAATCCCTGGGACAGTCACATCTGAATCCACAAGAGGTTTGCAAAACCACAGACAGAAACAATGAGAAATTGGAATACTTGTTGCATGGGAACCCCTCAATTTTCAGGGAAAAAGAACCAAACCAAACCAAAATACAAAATTTATGAATCAAATTAGAATTTAGTGTTTTTAAACTTCTCTAGAAGGGAAATTCTGGAATGTATTCCCAAGAAATTTTCACTGTGAACTTTTCAAAAATATTTCTAAATATTTCTGAATACTCTTCTGCTCTCTAGAACATTCTGTCCTCTTCTCTCCAGGCAAATCAAAAACTATTGCATGGAACAACAACCTATGTCTCAGCAGCTTTCTATACATCAGACATTTAAGGAACACAGAAACCCTGAGCCACAGCTGGAATAGTCAGACTGTCACCTTACTAGCACATGGAGGATCTGGAAATGAATTTCTGAGGGAAGACTGAAATTAGCTGGAGAACTGAAGTCATTGCGGGGAGAGTTTTAATTTTGGACAAAGCCTAATTTCCACCTGACATTCTGAGAGCAAATCCCAACAAAATCTTCAGAAGCACATCTGGATTCTGAATTCAGTGGGAGCACTGTGCAGAGGGAACAATATGACCCATACTGCTGAACAGACAAGCAGACTCACTCTAAATCACCTTGAGTTTGTTTGGGTTTTTTTGTGTGGTGTTTTCTTGTTTTTTTTTTTTATTAATTCAGCAACTTTTATTCCTAAATTCTATGACTTTCAATGATCAAGCCTAGATGTGACAGAAGCATGTATCCCTGTGCCAGAGGACAGTCTGATAGAATCTGGGGTAATCTTCAAGGCAGACATAGATGGAAGAGAATGTTTCTTGCACTTATGTCTACCTAGGTGTGACTTCATGTTTAAGAAGATCCCAGACCGTAAATCTAGTAATATTTTCCTTATAATGTCTTGTTTAAGGAAATCCTGAACTGCCAATGTAGGTGATTTTTATAGGTCTAGGATTTTGGCCCTCAGCCTATAGCAAAAGCTCTACACTGTAAAAAAGAAAAAAAAAAAAAAAAAAAAAAAAGCAACCAAACAAAAAACCAAACAACGACAACAAAAAAAAAAAAAAGCAGCACAAAAAACAAACAAACAAAAAAAAACACATGCAGGATTATTTCCTCACTTTCTAGGGCAAAAGTCCACCAAAACCCTGAAGTGTTGCTAAAAAGAAACAGTAATTAAATAGACCTTTCCTTAATGATTAAAATGGAGGGATTAGGACACTCTTAGCAACAACTGCAATGGCAGTAATCTGGGCCTGGGTTTCCATATACTAGCTTCTCTAGTTTATCTGAAGTACATAAACATCTCATAACTGCAAAGGTTAAATAGGAATCAGATAATTTGGTGATTTTTCCGGATCTTCCTGATTCCAGTTGTCTTTTGTGCGCAGCTTTTTCTTTTTTCCTGTATTTTGACAGGGTTTTTTTCTGCTCCCTGTAGAATTCAGACATGAGAAAATGTGGGTAAATAATAAAAATAAAATTAAGTACATTCTTCAGACTTCAAAAAGGGAAGATGGGAAGCTCTTATTTCACCTATTTCATCCTCTAGAAACAACAGAATAGTCACTACTATCTTAAATCTATACAGTCACTGGAGGTAATAACAAAATTCTCACTGATTTCAATAATGAAGGAAAAATTCTCAACTTCTCAAACTATCCAAAGACTTCTGACATTTTTCAGTAAACTCAAGAAGGCCAAATGTTATACTGTTGTAACTGACATTCTTTCTGCTCTTTACAATCTGAAATAATCAAATGTTATGCTACAAAGGTAGAAATATGATGAGTTCGGCTTCCAATATATGTGTCAATATGACAGAATTCTGACAAGAAATGTGGGGCAATTACCTCTTAAATATATAATAATAAAGGACAAATCCTGCTTCCTCAGTCTCAGGAAGAATCCTCGGAGCCTGCATCAGTACTGGATTCAGCACCTGGAATCACAGCCATTTTCCAAAGCTTGACAAAACCCAGATTGAATAAACAGACTGCTGGAAATTAAATTGTATAGAAGATGTATCTATGCTTGTGCAAAGATTTTAATTTTGTCTTCCTTTTGCATTGTTAAGGATAAAAAAAGAAAAAAGTATATGATTTGAATAAAGCTAAGTTGCAGTCTTAGCGTAACTACTAGTAAATATAGTAGCTATTTTATAAGTGTTGCTGTCATTTTCTCTGACTAAAGTTACAGAAATTCTTTGAATTTTATATACAGGACTAAATTTGTAATGGAAAATGATGTTTGATGGTGTTTAAATGCAGAGTATGTCACTGTATAAAGCATAGGGCTCTTTTAAGTTATTTTTTTTTTAACTTCTTGACATGTGTCACAATTTGGAATTCTGCTCTCATGGGATAAATGCCAGATTACATGGTGTAGTATTTTTATCCTCTGTACTTTCACTGTAGAAGCATACAACATCAAAGAAGAGGCAGATCACTCACATCAGCAGAAAATGGAATAGGACTATAATACGCTTGCTTTGATCTCTCCTTCTAATAATTATCTTGACTACATGCATACATTGAAAGTAAGATTTGAATTAATAAGGCCAAGAGACCCCGGAACATGTAAGAAGGATATCTGAATACTAACTTTGACTATCTTTAACAAGATAAATTGCAATTGAGCCTACAAACTTGTGGATTGTTAATTTAAGGCAATAATCCTTAAATGTTATTCTTTCTTAAACTTGTCACCACTACATTCAGCATATGCAACCAGTCCAATTAAGACACTATCTTTTCAAAATCACACTCACCTATAGTTGGGATGGGGAGGGTGCTATTTAACTAGCATCCATTTGATTTCATATAGGTTTTCAAACAGGAGGGCAGACGGTAAAAGTCATTAAATTTATATAAAAAAATCATCACTGCACCGTCTGTTATCATTAAAAACTATTCTAATATTGCCTTAGGAAAGATATTGCTTTTGATATGGAAAGTAAATCAAATCATCCACGTCCACATAGGATTTATAAGGCAAGAAACATATTGCATGCCTGGTCAGTCACTTTTTACATTTTTTAACCAATGTTTATCGCTATATTGTGATTTGGGAATCCTACTTCTGCCTGATGTGAGTTGAAATTATAATATAAACAGGGTGGTTGTGTGAAAGCCTCATATGGTTAATACTGGCTGGAAGGGGGGAAATCTACTGCAGTTTGATGGTCCCAGAAAATGAAAATAGGTTCTTCTTCTGCTTCATTTCTAATATGTGTGAGTTACATCAGTAGTTGGGTAGAAAGCACGTTGCTCCTAAACCCAGATGTTGCAAATTCAAATAATTATTTGACAAATCTTGGCTGAGCTATTAACCATCATGCTAATACAATGCCCTGTAGCGTACAAAGGGATGCATAATATGCTAGCCAGACTGACTTAAGCACAGTATGAATTAAACACATGAGAGAGAGCACATCTATGGTTAATATACCAAGTGCAAGTTCCAAAAAGCCGCTTGAACAAAGACAGTCTGTCAAAACAGCAGAGGCTGCTGTTGTCCTCAAAATCCCAGTCAAAGGTTAAGAATGTTCTTTTAAAACAGGGTTACCTGGGCATATATGTAATAGATCAACATGCAGAAAGAAGTGCTTTGAAGAAACTCTCTCTCTGCTGAAAACAGCCACGCTTTTCTCGTCTGCTGAACTTACCTGTCAGTGGGTGGGAGTTGCAAGAGAAAAGGTTTGATTCAGTGAGGATATTAGGAATGGCCTAGTTAAGTTCTGAGACCAGTACTTCTAACTGAAGCACAAGCAACAAGAAATACCCATCACTTGATGGTCCTGTGTTAGACAGAGAAACAAAACGAAGTGTTTGTGAGTGGGTGTAGGTATCACTAGGACAAATTTCTCTGCAGAGAACAGTGTGATACTGCATAGACAGCATGATATTTGCAGAAAAGCACTGTGTGCTTCAGCAGTCACAACTGGTCTCCTGTCCTGCAGTTCTTATACTCTCAGTAGCTACTGAGCTCCCATGCTTGCCAACCAAAATTCAAAAATCTGGTTTTTTTTCCCGATTTGCCAAGTTTTTTGCTAGTTTCCGATGCGGGAGAA
This sequence comes from Amazona ochrocephala, assembly GCA_039720435.1. Taxonomy (NCBI): domain Eukaryota; kingdom Metazoa; phylum Chordata; class Aves; order Psittaciformes; family Psittacidae; genus Amazona; species Amazona ochrocephala. Next base: position 32,044,471 of record CM077876.1, on the reverse strand, counting down.
TAGGTCACTGGAGTTAAAGCAGTGGCTGGGAGTACATCCCATGTAAGCAAAAACTGTTCCCAGCAGTTGTTACATGCTTGTTTTTCTCCAGCTGCACAAAGCCCAGCTGCAGCATGCTGGGATTCAGGCTCCCATCAGCCCAACCACTTCAGTAGTAATGTTAGACTAGCGCAAGGGTGATTTAAGGAGCACCTCATGGTGCTTGGTCCTGGGAGGTAATTCAGCTTGGCTGCACCTTCTTAACACTGCCAAGAAGTGGTTAAGTTCAAGGTTTCTTTTCAATTGCACTGAATTATTGTGGCACACTTTTCTAACAGAGGGGAATATAAGACATCCACAGAGGTTTTGGAACACAGGAGGCTTCTTCCTCCCAGTCAAACTTCAACACCTGATACGTTTAGAAATGCCTCAAGCTATACTGTTACAATGTGAGGATATAGAAGCAGTTTTATTTTATACATCTGTCCTAGAAATATTCCAAGTAGGTGCTATGGTAATAGAATACTGTGGTAAAGGACAATCACAATATAATCACATCAGTGGTGGTTTTATTATATCTGCTTAAAATAAAACTCTTGAAACTTCTTGTGGCAGTATGTTGTTTTCACTACTGACATAGTTCTGAACTCATGAGGCAGAAAGTTTTGTCTAAATGTTAGCTCTCACCTTTCCAAAGAAAAAACAGCTGAGGTGGGTTGACCCTGGGTGGGAGTTCAGCACCACCCAGCCAGTTGCTCACCACCCCCAGTGGGATGGGGGAAGGGCAAAAGTGAGAAAACTCATGAGTTGAGATAAAAACAGTTTAACAAGTAAAGAGAAAAGGAGGGAGAAGGGATGATACCGCAAGTGATGCAAGATAAAGAATTGGCTGGATGGCCACACGCAGAGAATTGCAACCAACGGCTCAATGTCCAGCTGGAGACAGGTAACAAGTGGTGTCCCTCAGGGGTCAGTGTTGGAACTGATCCTGTTCAACATCCTTGTTGGTGACATGGAGAGTGGGATTGAGTGTTTGCTGATGACACCAAGCTGTGTGGTTTGGTTGATACGCAGGAGGGAAGGGATGCCATACAGGGGGACCTTGACATGCCTGAGATGTGGGTCAGTACCAGCCTCATGAAGCTCAACTAAGCCAAGCGCAAGGTCCTACACCTGGGTAGGGGCAATCCCAGGCACAGCTACAGGTTGGGCTGAGAAGTGATTTAGAGCAATAGAAAGAATAGAAAGCTGCATGGAGCCTGCTTCCAGTATTTGAAGGGGGCCTACCAGGATGCCAGAGAGGGACTCTTCATTAGGGGCTGTAGCAACAGGACAAGGGGTAATTGGTTCAAATTTAAACAGGGGAAGTTCAGGTTAGATATAAGGAAGTTCTTCAATGTGAGGATTGTGAGGCACAGGCACAGGTTGCCCAAAGAACTGGTAAATGCTCCATCCCTAGCGGTGTTCAAGGCCAGGTTGGATGGAGTCTTGGGTGACATGGTTTAGTGGGAGGCATCCCTGCCCATGGCAGGGGGGTTGGAACTAGATGATCTTAAGGTCCTTTCCAACCCAAAGCATTCTATGATTCGATGATTCGAAAACCCTTCTCAAGGAAACCAATGCCCTGGCAGTCTCCAAGCAAAGACCAAATTCCATACGGTATGGTGTATCCATTTAGCCAGCTATGTCCACTCCCAGCCTCTTGCCCATCCCCAGCCTACTCACTAGAGAGACAGAGCAAGCAACAGAGAAAGCCTTGATTCTGTGCAAGCACTGGTCAGGAATAGCCAAAACACTGGTGTGGTACTAACATTGATTTGGTCAGAAATCCAAAGCACAGCACCATGTAGGCTGCTACGAGGGAAGTTAACTCTATCCAAGTACAAGAGCAAACATTTATATGCAAGTTTTGCATGATCTCATGACTCAACCTCCAGCTTTTAAAAGAAGGGAACTCAGGAATAAATTTAAATTGTTTATTGTATAAACCAGTAGGACTGGAAATTGCTGCCAGCTAATGTCTGGTTATGTTGCAGAGAAAGATGCAGAGTGACAACTGTATTGTCAGGTAGTAAATAGGTGATTCACAATTTTGTCGTGACTGTGAATGATCAGGGACTGATTTCATTTTAGTAGAAGAAAAAGGAGAAGAAATTAAAAAAAAAGTAAGCAAGTAAACTGCTAAGACTCTTGATTCCACAGGGCAAGCTTTAATAAATTAAGGGAAATAGAGAGATCAGATACACCTAAGAGCAGTGAGACATAAATATTTAGGAAGTCTGGAAAGTCTTCAAATCTAAGATATCAGACTCTGTACCCAAAGCAACGGACAAACACTTCTAGGAAGGAGTTCCTGACACATTTGAAAGAATAACCACACCAGGAAAAAATATACAGAAAAACAGAAAGCCTACAGGGAATGGTAAAAAGTCTTGATATTTTTATCTGGAGACATGAAAAACTTGCTAAGAGTCAAGCTAAACTCATGCATAAAAAGAACATTAAAACAAAGAACAAACTGTTCTTCCTTAACATGAATTTGAAGAAGCAAAAAAGAAAATGGGATATCCACAGGGTGCATTAAAGAAAAAGCAGTTCCAAAAGTCAACAGTAAAATCAATGGGAAAAAAATAAATACTTCATCTCATTTCTTAGCAATGAGTTGACATTTACATAGTTGTAAAAAACATGAAGAATGCAAAAGAGACAGAAATAAATTTCTCTGTAATTAAGACAGAACCAAAAAAAGAAATGAAAATAGAAAATACATTTTTAGAAATTATATTTAAAATTTCAATTTGAAAAAAAGAGATAAATGGATTTCTGAATTAGTTTGGTAGATTAATATATCAATGCAACATGGATACATAACAAATAACTAGACAAAGGAAGTGACACAAATATAATATTCATTTCCTCCAGATTTATATTAAAAACAAGAAGAGTGAAATGATGTGCGGTTTGTTAGTAACAAGGTGTGTTAACAATATAGGGTGAAATTTACTTTAACTTCTCGAAGATCAGTCTTAGGATCCACGCTGCATTATACCTTAATTTATAGCTTTTTTCACAAAAAAAAGAGCAATATTCTAATGACATCTGCTGAGGCTAGCATCACAAAGTATTGATGGTGAAAAAGGATTGTCACATCATACTAAAATATTTGCCTTTTTTTGAAAGCTACAACGCTGCAAATGAGGTAATATTTAGTGATAATGGGAAACTAATGAAGGAACAAAGACAAATCAGCTGAAGAGACAAGGAAGCATAGGGAACAATGCATGTTCACTTGCTCACACCATTGCAGCTAACCACTTGTTAAGCTGCCAATGTGACAAGACCATCAAAAAAGAAAATGTTATCTGAGGAGCTAAAACCAAGGATGCACTTACACCTAAATACTGTCTGGGAACATCTTACAGCTGTTGGTCACCCATCATCAAGAATGTTTTATGAAGGATGGGATGAGCATAGCAAGAACTAACTCAATGGTCAGGATAGAGGAAAAGCCCTGGCAGTGAGCAGTTGTCTAGTCTAACAGCAAGAAACTGAGGAAGTTATATGGTTAATTCAGTAAGAGGAGTAACTACAATGGAAAATGATGAGCTCCTTAACTGAAAAGACCACGCTGGATTTACATGGAAAAATGTTCCCACTGTGGCAGTTGCATTCTGATTCAGAAAGTCTCTGCTGCTGGAGGAATAATTCTGGGTCATCCTTAAAAAGAAACATACGCATGTAACTGTGCCAGAGAGTACTGATACAGAAATTTTAGTTTATCGATATCTCCAAAGACCAGAAAAAATAAAAGGACTTATGTTCTAAAATAAAAACTATGGTTAGCAAAAGCTGAGATAGCCTTCTGAGCTAAAAATAGATGCAAAATTAATGTGGTTTCTTTTCCTCTTGGTCTCCATACAAGTGCTGTAACACTGTCTAAGTGATGAACCAGTGCCACTTAAACTTTCTTTACCGTAAAACCATGGACTGGAAAGCCTAGTTATCATCCTAAAATGAATAAATTGTTGGATGAAAAACAGGGATTGACTTTTGCTGGAATGCACCCTTTTCTCAATAAATATTTTTTCATATATTCAGTTCAGAATTAGTGAAAATGTGGCTTTTCATCACTGCAGCTCACTTAGAAAATTTTCTCCATCTACACAACCTCTTTGTCACACAAGTATGCAATATTCATATTTAAAATCCATTTTTATGAGAGCAACCTTCCTTGCATAGTAAGTAAATAAGCAAAAGCAGACGTTAGAAATTTAATGGAACCATATTTTTTTGAATACTTTTGCTCAGTCCATGACAGGATTTTGATTAGGTTTTTTTCTTCATTTTTTTTGCTGTGATCGTCTGTATGGTTATTGCTGGGTTTTTTATTTTTATGTCACGAATGTCTGGAATATTTTTATCTAGGCGAACATACGTATTCATATATGAATGTGCCTATTTGCATGTGAATCAACATATTTAATACACAAACAAGGTGGGGTATTTTTACATTGAAAGTTGTTGCCCAGCTGATCTATATATGCACATGGCAGAAAATTGAATGCAAAAATAAAATTGAATATAAAATCTGCAAGACAGCCAATAAATCTGGCTTATATACTTCTTTCCTTTCTAGACAGGCAAAACTGAAGCTTTTTTTTTCTCTTAAAAATAAAACATCAGGAGACCACATACACAGTGAGATTCCTTTTTCATCCTCTCTGTCTACTACAAGAATGAATTCAGCAAGTGCTCAATACTTAAAATTCCACTTAAAGACATTAAAAAAATGCAGGTGCTCAGCACTCTTTATAGGCAGATCTTCTGAAAAATTGCTTTGGAAAATCTATATGCCTTTCTCTTAGCATTCACAAAGCTAACATTACCTACCTGTCCGTGTTACCATACCAATACACCCTACAAGTGTCATGTCTTTGGTTCTGTTAGACAGGGGTTGGCCTTAAGTGTCTCTCAGTATGAGTTTGTCTTTCTTCTTTCTCCTCTTGAGAAACTGAAAGAACATTTCATTTTCATAAATACTATCAAAATATTTTTTTGTGATGAATTTCATATTTATCACCTCTCAAGTAATGAGCATCCTGTAGGTCTAATTTGATTCTCATCATTAAGATAAAAAATTGAGTTTAAATCTTTACACAGTATAAATTTTTTTTTATGAGCTTCTTATTTGGTTAATTTACAGTAATGTACATTATTTCGAGGCCTAAACATTTTATTTATAACTCAGTACAGTATGTGCAGTCTTTTTCACTTTTTTGCTTTTAAAAATATATGACTAACCATACTTAGAGTTTACAGTGCTAACTGGTCCAGTGCCCCATTTTGAACCTGGACAGTAACTAAAGACTAGACAAGAATTTAAAAATACATGATGCAAGCAATGAATAACACAGGATTTACTTTTCCTGTTTCCAGCACTATTCCTTATTATTGCAGTTTCTTGCATAACAGCTTGAAAATGGCAGAGGAAAGAAGGTATGCTGCACAAATAAAAAAACAGGGAGTTACAGAACTGATACAGTAAGTTCTAACATGAAGCAAGATATTCACCTGTAAAGGTTAGGCAATCTACCGAGAAAAGAATAAATATACTATGCAAGTTAAATGCCCATATTACACAGAGAGGAGGAAAGAAAAAAAAAGGTCTGTGTAAAAAATGTCAAAATTATTTTCTGAGTTAAGTAGTTCATGAAATGCCCTCAGCTCAGATTCATTTGTAAACACTACCCATTCAACAACAGTAGCTAAGAAAAATATGATTATAATGCAATAATTTGTAAACCAAAGGAAATGCCAGATGTTTTAAAACAGTTTGATCCATGTTTTAACTGTGTCTAATATAAAACCTTTCAAGCCCAAGATAAATTTCATACACTGAATTTGGTTGCTCTATTTCTGAGTTCACCCTCAAAGCTGGAAAAAATGAAACTTTCCCTTCTGTATTCAGTATACCAGGAATCTTCAGAAGGAAAAAACCCCTTAAATTAATGACATTTAAGTTGGAAGACCTTTCTTCGTTGTCAATGCTTTTCATGTGATTTCATACTGATTATTGTTTCAAAAAAAAATAATGATGTCCAACTTCTACACCATTTTTTCATCCCTTTTTTCCCCTGAGGGAAAAAACACAGAGCTGACCAGTAACCTGGCATAAATGTCAAAGCTTTCTCCATGTTTCCCAATATTAGGAGGTTAGTGGTGATAGAGGGTGAGATTGAGATAAATTTATCCACTGCTCCATCAACTCAGTAGGCCCAATTCCTATTTATGCAAAGACCCTTTATAACATTGTTCAGGGTAAGAGGCTTTAAACTGCATACATTTTCAACCACATTAAGGCCTTTTGTATAGATGAGAATCATCTGATCTGAGCCTCTCCAGTAGCTACAATCGAGCATTGGATCAGGGAAATATGCCTATTATTAACCAGAAGTATTAAATGTCCTCTTCTCATGAGTACTACAATTCCACAATATGAATCATGATCTTCTTCCTGAGGAAATACAAAAAACGAGTGCATATGCTGTGTCGTTTTCACATTGTTCATATCTGATTTTATAGTGGTAATTTCTCAAGACTTCCATGAATGGGTAGGACAGCACAGATATCCTGTTCCTTTACATGCCTGACTAGCAGACTGTAACTTGCTTATTGCTTACTCACTCACAGTCACTTTCTAATGGGGAAAAAATCCTTATTCCTTTCAGTTTTTGCAATCCCAGTGAAAAACAAAATGTGCAACAACATGATGTATTTGGCCTGCTCTATTAAAGTTAAATACAGCCTTTTCAATTTTCATTTCCGACAGAAGATATATGACAAATGACATAGTAATTTTCTTATTCCTTCATGTTCATAAAACATTGATAATATGATTTTTACCTTCCCTTTGTTCTCAATTAAATGAAATGGTCCAATACAATTAATGTGTTCTTGCAATTTAGTTTTTCTTTAGAGGTTTCTCTTGTCTCTGATTAACAGCATTTTCTATCCATTTTGAGAACCCCCAACTGCTATTCAGAATGTTTCATTATGCCTGGCAGCTACCAATACAATTGTGAACCAATATCATTTTAATTGTTTCACTAATAACTTGTTTTAAATGATTCAACAGTCATCAGGAAAGATAAGTGCTCTTGTACCCTGCAGGCTTGTAGGCATGATGGTATGAGGCAATGTAACAGTGCTGTATCAGAATAACGGAACCGTATGCACGAGATAATGACAAAGCACTTGCATTGCTGTAAAGATAAATGAAAGCAGTAGATCTTCTTTTCACTGTAATATAACATCCATTCCTATCTCCCATTTCAATCATTAGACTTTCCAAAGAGATTACTACACAAATACACATATGCAACATGTCCCGCAATAATAACTGCATGCTCCCATCTATCCAGGCAGATGGTGAATGATGGAGTTAACGAGCTTTACAAATGCTCTTGTTAATTAACAAAAATTGTTACTTTCTCATTTGAGGGGGGCTTATAAATTAGACTTAATTACACTAGATAATTGCAACTGCCAGCTACTGCACAACTCACTCATGTTCTGCTCTTTCAATGGCAAATCAACAATTGCAACCCTTGCCTATTTGTGTAGATGAATTTAATAAGCAAACAGCCCTTTTATGTTAATGGTTTACTGGCATTCATGGGTTTGGCAGGAGAAATGTGCTGGGGAAGGGTTTGCTAATGGCAGCACATAATCATATTAATTAAAATATAACTGCCATTTAAAGATTTGTAGTGTAGAATTAGAGCATGTTGGGAACTGAGAAAATCAAGCTAGAGTGCATATTAGCACCATTATTCTGTGCTCCCTGCACAGCAGTCAGCAACCTCATGTGTCATAAATGTAATTTATGAGTGCTGTTTTCTTTGAAATATATGTTTTTAGTTCACTCATTAGAATGTAAAAATTTGCAATGTCTGCTTCAGAAGATTCAAAATAAATTCACTTAGAGCTGAGACCCATGATCTGGCTTTAACAAATCCCTCAACAATGATTTTTTTTTATTACTTGTACAATTTCCTATAGTAAAACCAAGCAGTCAGTCCTTTGAAGATGGAGTCCATGTTTTATTACAAATGTAAGTAACGCTATCACTATAATTTTATATTATTAGGCATTTCATAATTCAGTATCATTTTTATGGGGCCTTCAATAAATACACCCTATTATTTTTTGGTTTGGCTTTGGAAAAACTGGTACAAAAATTTTATTACTTTATATTTGGTTGTGCAGAAAGGCAGTATCAGAAAAGCTTTTGAAAGCTTTGGGTTTTTTTTCTGCTTTCCTGGATTCCCTTATCAATTTACAAGCATATTTTTATCTAAATCAATTCCACTTATACGGCTTCCACAGAAATGCTGAGATACATTTTCTGTACAGTGTAGTTACCTATTTGCTGGTATCCCTGGGAAAGCAACTTCCCACAAAGTCCCCCTGAGAGAAAATGATCCCTGGAATAAGAGCCATCTGAGCGACAGGAGGCAAGAAATTGGAATTAAATTAATTCTCTAGTTTCTAAGAGCATAGAGGCAGCAGGGTTTATTATATTTTATATATGTGCATGCATCTGTGTTACAAATGTAACAAATGGGTGGGGTTGTGTGTGTATGTTTTGTTTACAAAACACGTTTATTACATTATCTTCAGCAATACATTACAATTTAGAGGTCATTATTGTGTCATCTGGGATTATCACATTGCCTTTCAATACTGGAGAACACCAAAAGAACTGATACTCCAAATATGTCATGCTAGTAATTTTGCAATTTGTTTTAATATTTGTTTTCATTTTCTCCTCAAAATGTAGAACTGAAAAGCTGGAAAGAGGAAATCCCTGTCTCTCTGAAGCCAAAGATAAAATCCTATCACCTTGCAAAAGGAGACATCTCACAAGTTTAGGGAAATTCTTGGGAAAATGGAAGTGTTATGTTACCCACAGGATTTTCGGCCTTACAGGCTGACAGCACAGAATTGGAAGTGGCACTTCTGTCTCTTATTATTCCAAAAAGAATTGTCACTGGGGAATATTTCAGCATCTAGCAATCAGGGACTTCTGATTCTTCAGCTGTTATGAGAGATACTGCTGTCTCTTCACAGATGACATGAGGTGGAATAATTTCATTTTCAGACCCCCCCCTCCAAAATATGTGCCCCAATATCTGTATCTTATCTGATGTAATTGACATGACTGTAATGGTTGTTTATAAGACTGACTATAGATCTGACAATATATTCCAATGTTTTGATATTATCACTGCATATCATCATACGGGCATGATGGACAATCACTGACAGATATTTGAGCAATTACACCATATTTCATTGACAATTCTACACTGTGAGTATACATTAATTATAGTAGAGAGTATATCATGCCCATGACAATGATACTATTCAGAGCACAGCTGAAATAAAATATTTATAAATTCATGTCCTAAAGTGGAATAGTTATGAGTAAAACTGGAGGTCTACTTTTCTTTGTTCTAAGTTAGTTGTCTGTGGTGATGACCATATCAACAAGCTCTCCAGAAACTTCCTCTTTTGTGATTTCATAACAGTGCTGTTCAGAGCTCAAACCATGGACAAGCAGGCAATTCCTTCCTCTCAGTAGCGAGGCTCCACCTGAGTTTGCGTTACTGGAGCAGAAGAGATAACTCATAGAGCCACGGAATCATAGACCACCACAGAATCATAGACCAGTCCATATTGGAAGGGACCATGAATGATCAGCTGGTCCAACCTTTCCTGGGAAGGGAAGCCTAGATGACATTATCTAGCACCCTGCCAGTCATGTCTTGAAAACCTACAGTGACAGGGACTCTAACACATCCCTGGGGAGGTTATTCCAATGAATAATTTTTCTTACTGCAAAAAATTTTTCTCATGTTGAGGTAAAACATCTCCTGTGCAACTTGCACCCATTGCCCCTTGCCTTTTCCATGTGGCTCCTTGTGAAGAGAGAGCCTCTGTCTTATTTGTAGCTTCCCATTAAGTACTGGAATACTGTGATGAGGCCCTCCTGAGCCTTCTCCAGGGTGCAAAGACCTAACTCCTTCCCTCTTTCTGCATAAGGCAGGTTTTCCTTTCCTTTGATCATCTCTGTGACCATCTTTTGGATATTTTCCTTGCTTGCATCTTTCTTGAATTTTGGGCACCAGAACTGGACACAGCATTCCAGGCATGGCCTGATAAGCAGTGGACAGAATGGGATGATCATGTCTCTGTCTCTCCCAGTAATGCCCCTGCAGATGCATCCCAGGAAGTGACTTGCCTTTGTTGTTGCAGCAGTGCTCTTCTGACTCATATTCAGATTGTAGCTGTCCACCAGAAGCCCCAGGTCCCTTTCGACAAGGCTGCTCCCCAGCCACACACAGACTGTACTGCTTATTTTGGTTATTCTGTCACAGGTGTGGAACTTAGCACTTGTCTTTGTTAAACTTCATATTGTTCTATCAATCTTGACCACTCTACCAGCCTGTCCAGGTCTCTCTCTAAGATGGCTCTCCCTTCTGATGTGTTCACTTCATCATCAAGTTTGGTGTCATCTGCAGACTTGGTGAAAGTGCTTCCAATCCCATCATCTAGCTAATTTCTGAAGATGTTGAACATCTTGGGGCCCAGTGTCAATCCCTGGGGCACTCTACTTGTTACAGGCTCCCAGCCTGAGTGAAAACCATTAGTTAAAATTCCCTGAGTGCAAAAAGTTAACTAGTTTCAAGAGTTAACTAGTGCAAAAGTTAACTAGTTTTCTACCCTTCTTGCAGAATACCCTTCCAATCTATCTTGCCAATTTGCCCAGGAGAATGCTGTGAGAAACAGTGTCAAACACTTTGCTGAAGTCCAGGTGAAAAATATCTACTGTTTTCCCCATGTCAACAGAAGATGCTATTTTGTCGTAGAATGAAACCTTGTTAGTCTACATTTTTTGTTCTTGATGAATTTGAACTGGTTATATTTTAGCTAATCACTCCACACTACTTCATTGCACCAACATGTCCAGAACCCTCAGGTGACAATCGGCATTATCTTCCATGACAGCTGGAATATAATCCAGAATAACACTTTTTTTTTTTCCTTTCCGCTGGTAATTTGACTTCCCAATTCCCTAATAAAATGCTAAGACAACCAGATTCCTTTTTTTTTTGTTTTAATTTATTTCCCCTGCCCCAACTTAAAACCAAAATCCAGTGATTACAAGAGACTAACTTCAGATTTGCAAGCATGCTTTATCCTCACTACATATTTCTCATTTGGAGAGGTAGCCTTTTACTTTGACTGCCTTTAATGCAAGGCTCTTACCTTTGTACTGTGCAATAACAATAGCAAAAAGCTTCCACTAAAGAAACTAAATCCCAATTACCCACTCTATGAATCAACAGCAAAAATAATGCAGAAATCCTTTAATCAACTGATCTCCAGACAGGAAAGGTTTCCAAGACAACCTTAAAATGATGCTGGTAGTTATAGTGACAGCATTCCTAAAGATCATCTTGGAATAATCAAATGTCGGCAAGATGGCAAGAACAACACCTAACATAATTTCCCTAAATCCCTTCTCAGCTATAGGTCTTGTGCAGATGATTTCCAGACAAGCATATATAACTGGACCCACCCTAGGTTACATGGTGGACAAAGAGAACACTAACTATGAATAAATAACAACAGATAGATTAAGGTTAAACAATTGTATCTCGCGATGAAATAACAGAAAAACAAATCTACAAATAAGAAAATGGATTGTGAATAAGGACTTCTGGTCAGTGGCTAATTAACTCCAGTAAATTGCAGATCATTCTCAGTGCAAATGAGAATTCATGGAGATGGATGGAATATCATGCAATAAATGTTTACATTAATGTGACTGTGTATACATATATCTAATGTGTCTAACACAGTTGTCATGCAGACCCCAGAAGTTTTCTTTTACCCTGCATTGGTGAAATGTGAGAAATAAATTTGGAGAAAAATTTCCTGTAGCTGTACTTTTTTTTCCAGACAGCTGTGTGAATACTTATGCTATGGTTACTGCTGTTAAAAGCCTTCTTCATAGAATCATAGAATAGTTAGAGTTGGAAAGGACCTTGTATCATCTAGCTCCAACCTCCCTGCCATGGACAGAGACACCTCCCACTAAACCATGCCATCCAAGGCTCTGTCCAGCCCAACTTTGAACATCACCAGGGACGGAGCATTCACAACTTCCCTGGGCAACCATTCTCGAAACACTTAAAGATTACATTACCGACTGCTGTGATCAGTGATATTTCTTGCACATGCATTTCTACTATCCACATACAATGAGTTTAGTCAGAAAATAATTGGAACTGTTCCTCGTTAAGATTTGTCATTTTGAAGCTTTATACAGTGAGGGTGGCTAACCCAGCATTGTATTTTGGAGGCGAAGTAGCCCTCAGCCATACCCATGGTATAGCTAACAGTAACCAATACTGAACATTTTCTCAAGCCAGTTGCAATCTTCATTCTCAGCACTATGAAAACCAACTCCCTTTCATATGTTCTATGAAGGTGAACTCATTCATTTCAGAAAAACTCCTGCGAGTATGCTAACTACAAACAAAACATTTTTTCTTCTCTGCTTTTCCATTAATATATACACTCATTATTGGATGATGCTTAGTAAATTTCCTTGCTTCAGGTTCAATTCGGGATCAATTTTCCTCTAATTTTGCATAAGTTAAGGTGAAGTTTTAGAAAGGAAATAGATACAGATTAACTTTTTTAGCAAAATATCTGGGGGTTAGAAGGAGGTACGGGTGAGAGAATACAGACACGTGAATAGTTTTTCCTCAGCATACATGAAAGTTTCTTTAAAGTGAATGAAATAAAGGATTTGGTGGGTCTTCATTATTATTAAAAAAAAAAAAAAATCTATGTTGTGGCTTGATTTCTTTTACTTTTTTAGTATTTTTCTGGTGCTCTTCACACAGAGTTTTCCAATTCAGTGTGGATTTTTTGAAAGTTTTGCGTTATTTTCCTCTTTTTAAAACATTTCTATCTTGATAAAAGTGTCCCTCTAAAAACCAGGACAGGTGCAGTTACACATTATTAATCATTTATAAGCAGTTATATACAAACCAAGAAATATCTAGATGGGTGTTAATCAGCAAATTGCCTCACCTGTGCTACGTAATAAATAAATGAATGCCAGGATTTAATATGTTTTCTACCCATTTGCTAATATAGCTTGTTGTATATTTTTCTTCCCCTTTTTCACTAATTATGTGGTAAGTGAACCTGACAGAGGACTAGCAGTGCTGATAGTAGCTGCGCACATCTTCATTTGTCTTCTTCTCTCTTGCCTTCGAGCTCTGTCAAAATGCCCATGTGGCCAGTGGTGGGGTGGCTTTTTGTTACCTAGTTTATAGGTTTCATTCTTAATTTCATGCATCTTGTTATAGAGCCTTAATCATTACAAAACAGATGAGTAAATATAGCATAGGGCAACTCTCGATTTTACATAGAGTTTATGGCTACTACCCAAACTTTAGCTGCTGGTGACTCTACATACACAGTTGTAATGACTGCTCATTTTGGACCCCCTCGTATCCCCAGTCCCACTGAACACCTGTCAAATGATTTCTAGCTTGGCTGTGCATTGCCCACATCTCTCATGAGCCAGAAATCTAACGAAGCTCTCATATAAAATAGCAAAGTTATACTTCCCATGTTGCCCATGCTTACTTCCATGCAATGCCATTCAACAGAAAATAAGACAAACCTGATATGGTGTCCAGAGGTACTCTGTCTTGTGTTTGGCCCTTACACAGCATCAAAGCAACAAGCTGGAGAACATCTCAAGTATTTCCGTCTTCTCAGCTGTAAATAATAGGCAGTATTTATGCATATGAATTATTTTGGTAAATTTTAGTTTCCTTTTCATGAAAAGCTACTGAAGTAATTCACTAAAAAAATTGTGATAGCTGTCTTAAAGTCTTTTACTCTGGGACACCCCAGTGTCTAACATCTCTGTTAACCAGTGGCAAATTATACACCAAATGATTTGCTCATATTTCTTATTCTTTCACAGTGTATCAGCATCTATAAGCCACATGAACCAAGTGAAATGGAGTAGCTGTATCTTGACAACTTGCCTTTGGTGTTCTGATTGAAATGCTTCAAAAGTTTTCTCAAAGGAATTTCATCCTAGTCTTTGGTTTCCTAGCATTTTACCCATTGTACCATTGGGTACTGCAGAAAATTAAAATCAAAGCTAAAAGCTGGCATTGTGACTGAAAAGTTTTAGATTAAGTGAAAGATGCTGTTAAGCTGTTTATAATACATAAATGGTGGTTTATTTCTCTGTAGAGGACCACAGAGAATAAGCCAGAATTCCCTTTACATTTATATCAGTTAACAAAATTCACATCAGGGCTGGCTAAGACATGAAATTTTCTTGTGGTAAAATTAAAGTGACAACAGTGAAAATAAAATTCTGTTTTGCAAGAACGGCTAAAACAGATAAGAGTTAAATTAATAAATCATAAATACTTTCCTTTTTTATGTTATTTATGCTATTTATTAAAAGCAACTGAAATGGCGAGGGTAAGAGTAATTCAATGAAGGAAAAGATGTGTTCTCTTTTCTTAGGACATCTTTAAAACTCATCAGCTGTATTCTATTCGCTACAGAGCCATCTACAATCTATAACTGCACAAATAAGAAGCAATTAGGAAGAAACAAAATCAATTATAGACCTTTGTGAAATACAGCTCTTTACATTTACTACTTACTGAACCATTTGAAAGCTTTTTTCTTTTTTAAAATGAGCAGATTTTCAATCACTGAATTATAAATGATACATAAGGCATTTCTTTTGATTCACCTGTTTCTTAATCAAATAGATGTAATACATAAGAAGATATTTTATATTTTTATTTTCTACACTAATTTTGTTTTTCCATTTTGATTTTAAAATTTTGGTGCTTCTTGAAAACTCTAACCTAAAGAAAAATATAAAAGACTGGAACTTCAGCAAGAAAACAATTGGGAATGAACAAAGCAGAGACCTATAAAGTAGTAAGTGGATGATACAGAGGATACACTGAGTATTTTTATTGTCTCCGTCTCAAAGCACAAGGCAAAGGAGACATTCAGGGGTATTGAAAGGCTGTTAATTCAAAACAGAGAGAGGAAAACATTTTTTTAAACTATGCATGCACAGCTCAAGGTTATAGCAAAATTTAAAATGAGACTGGATTTTATGAAGATGATAAAACTCTCCATAGTTATAACAGTGACTAAGGGGAAAAAAAATTCTGGAAGAGATAAAAAATCAATATAAATGATTTCTAAAAGCCTTGTATTTTAGACATTACACCTAAGACAAATTCCTTTTATTTTCCTTAAAGATGTCTAGAACTTCTGTCAGGAAATCTTGCTCATTACTAGATGAACAAGTTTTACTCAAACAATTCTTGCCAATGTTTCTACAAAACAGAAAATCAATTTCCCTAATGCTCTATTCAACAGCAAGAATCTTAGTTGTAGCTACAAATTAGAAATTCCATGCAAGAAATCAGAGAGTTTCTTAGTGTGATCTTTGATGAACATATAAAAAGATTTTATTCCATTACAGCTTTTAAATGCTGAACATGAATCACTCATATATATGCTTTGTTCTGTGGAATAACATCCCACCTTTGCTCACTGACAAGGAAGACTTCACAATTCTCTAAAAGCACAAATTTCCATCATCTATTCTAAGAGGCCAAGTGAAAAGAGAGCTTGGTCAACTAGTTAATGTAGTCCAAGCTGTTGAAGGATATCAGGATAATTTTTTTCTGATGAAACCAAGCCTAGAACATTTGTAGCCTGTATAACAGTTTCTTAGGCTAATTCTTCTAGGTTGGGGACAAAAAACAGATCAGACATTTTTGATGGTGAAAGGGGTGAAAGACTCATATTGAGTGGTACTTTGTCTAAGAAGTGTTACATTGACTGCTCTGATCACAGAAGACAGGACTGGGTTTACTTGTGACATACAGATTTGTGACCTCATAAACTTTGTTACCTACTTTTTCCATTTTTTTTTTTTTTTTCTACGAAGCCTGGGATTTGGCATAATTTGTGCATGGGCAAATAAAACCTAGGAAAATAATTCTCTTTGTCAAATGTCTGCCATTCAAACTGTTCACAAAATGAATTGCCTTGCATACTCTTTAGTAGATAACACTAGTGCTGACACAGGCTTTCAGTTACATCTCTAAATACGAGTAACTACTCAGTGCACTCTGCTTCTAAAAAGGCTCTCTGCTTTTGTGTCAAGGGAAGTCTGGAGGTAGCAAGAAATCAGCAAAAAAATAAACATTATTCATGTCATTGAAAATATTATTAGTATTGTTAGGAGAAAAATATTTAAAAGCATAGACCTGTCAAGTCTTTATTTTCATTAAGCAATAATTTGAAAAATGTGGGAGTTGGAGTTTTTCCTCTTTTCCTGCTTGTTTTCTTTTGTTTATGCTGTTTTTTAGTTAGACACCATACCAAAGTAGTAATAATGCCCAAATCAAATAACTTAAGATGTGGAAGTCTAGTAAAGGCAGATTTCAGATGTATACCTTGGCTTCTGCAGTATCCCACAGGAAGCATACCAGACTGCAGCTATAGCTAGTACTGTGTTATCCTCTCAAGCACAAAGAGCACAGACTTACTGAGCAATTAAAAAGCTGAAAAAAAATAAGGTTTCTTGGCAAACTTAACTTGAATAAATGAATTTACATTTGGGATTACACAACCACATAGTATGTTCTTATGGAAACATACTACTGAACATAACAGCTGCCCCATCACATGGGATTTATGTTGTCAAGCAACCATTCCAAAAGTAAGTCAAATAAGCAATATGCCCAAGAACATTTGGTATATAAGTTGACCCATTTTCACAGGTTTTAAAATGTATTTTCGAGCAGTTATATCCTGATTTCCTTTGACTGAAAATTAATTGTTCTGAAAAAGATGAAGAAGGTTAAAAGGCTTGGCTTTGGGATCAGGCCCAACGATACTGATGAATATACGAGATGATGATGGGAAACAGATCAAACTGCTACAGAAACAATTGGAAATAAGATACAGTCTAAGGAGGCTAGTGAGAAGAAAGTCATTTGAGCTTGATTGAAGAAAGATATGTGGATGCTTTGGAACAGACCCCACTTCAGAATGCTGTTGATCACTGTAAGGAAGTGATTTGATGCCATCTTTTTCTTTTCATGTGTGTGTAATTTTTAGTGAGATTACCTTTGGCTGAAGAAACTGAAGACTTCTAAGACACTTCATCACTGAACATTCCTGGCCACGTTGATTTCTTAAGAGCAGGCACATTTCCATTGCCTTTCTTTTTTGCCAGATTTCATAAAAGAAGAAGAAATTAAAGACTGATGGAAAATTCTTTAGTAATACAATAAATTCTGTCCCTGTAACTAATAAAATATCTAATGGAAGACCCCACAGGTTGCTATGCATGTCAAAGCATACTTACGATATTGGCACTACTTATGGTAACTGAACTAGAACTGGGAGGTGAAAGATATTTTGTGGCAAATTATTTCTTTGCTTAAAAAATTTATCTTTGGAACAGTCAAAACTGTTTATGAGCTCTACCTAGATCGAAAGACTAGTTTGATATGAGACAGCACCAACAAAACATTTCAGAAATGTTTAGAGTTGCTTACAACATGTTCAAAATCAAATGCTGTGATTTTTCTGAGACATCTAATTTCTGAAAAGTTTTAATGACTAGGGCAAAGATTTGGCTTTGCAGTCATTGATTCCCTTCTCTTCTTCGTCTCTCCTTCTTTCATGACTTCAGTACTCTAGTGACCTAAACCATAACCATACTTAAATGTCTCATCTGCCTCTAGTGATCTGAAAATACAAAGTTGTTTTCTCACAAATGAAGCCTTCTTCAATAGAGCATGTGTTTTTAATGAAGGTTATTCTCCAAATTATTTGTTGGCACTATTCCATATTGAATGATCTTCCTGAATAGTGGCTGACCCCTTCAGTAAATGCATGTAAACCAGGAAGGGTGTTCAAATGCACAGTTAAAATTTAAATTTAAGATTTACACATCTTGGACAAGACTCTTGGGCGATACTTTTGTGGTTTGAGATACCGTTTCCTCATCTTTTTTCAACAGTGCCCAGAAATAGGAGGCTCATTTCTGCTTTACATATCTGTTAGGAATATGTATTCCAGATTCTCTCATTCCAGTCTGGTCATTGGATCGAAATTTCAAGCCTTACTAAGAGTTTCACCAAAATTTTAAATGGTAACAAGACTTAGTCAATACCTCCTTTACAGATTTCTTTGAAACACGTTGAGCATTATGCCAGCAGACAGTAACTGTATTCCCCAAAACCCTGAGTCCACAGATGACAAAATAAGAGCTATATAGGACTGACAGGTAAGCCACAGAATTGTACAAGTTGAGGAGGCACTAAGAAAACCAGTTATACATGATCTCAAAGCACATGTATTTATGTGTCACAGGTCCCTACATTACCTCATATTTATTTCTTTAAATGTAAAAAAAAGTCTCACTTCCTCACTTTTGTAGTTTTGGGCCTGAGTTTCTGCTGTTTTGTATATATTTTTATCTATAAAATGTTATGGAGGACCACAGATATTCTGTTTAAAATTTTTACAGTTGTTTTAGCATTTCCACACATCAGCCTCACAGATTATAGTTTTGATTATCAACAAATTTTATTATTTATATCTTCTCTGACTAATAACATCTTCCTGGTCTGACCTAAGTGGATTTTACTACACAAACATGGAATTTCACTTACTCCTGAGAATCCTGATATCTCATTAACAGGGATATATACTTAGGTCTCATTAATGTAGTTCTTACTATAATTTGCAGATGATTACAGAAGTATATTTTTACTTCTCCATCATCCTTTACAGAAGAGCATGCAGTTTCAAAGTGTGCCTGAAATGATTATAGCAGATAGATATTTTAAATCATTTTTCCTTTCTTTGGACATAGTCTCTTTTATGTGCAACTATTCTCGCTTTCTTTTTCTTTTTTTTTCTTTTTTAATTGTACATGGCTGGTTTTAAAGTGGGTAATCATTTCTCACTGTGGTGCCTCTAACCACTTCAGAATTCTTTCTCTAATTCCTTTAATACTTAGAGAATCACAAACACTGCAGGATCCACTGAGGTTTTAACAGTACACTGGGTTTACTTGAAGGAATAGCTCAGAAACAATGTATTTTCTGTGCACCGAATAATAATATGCATACCACTCCACTATCCCTGATTTTGAGAGCTGTTTCTGATTACTGATTGAAAATTCCCTCTGTTCTTCATTAAAGACTGAGATTCTTTTAAAATGCTTATTTACGGTGGCAGTCCTAAGAGGCAGGCTATGTATTTAACTGCCTACAGCTCCAAATCTCTTTCAACATGAGGCCAACTCTGCGTTAGGTAACTTGTTGGGTGAGTGGTGCCACATTCCTGCTCTGCCTATGGGATAAAGTAGCTGTGGTACAACATGGCTCATTTGTTCCGAGACTATCATTAACATTAATGAGCTTTGTATGTATACATCAAGGAGAGGAAAAGAGAATCATAGCTTCTTATGCTTAATGTTATGTTTTCAGGGTCCTCTCTCTGGCTTAATTTCATTCTTTTTGAGCCAAATCCTGTATGCCTGTGAAAAGCTTGAATAAACAGGCCACGCGCAGGAGATAAGTGGTGGACTGAGAGATGGAAAACATTCCTCCCCCACCCTCCAGGCTCAAATGTGTCACTGCAGCTTATGTGATGCAGCAGCAGTTCCCTCCTGGGGATGGAGTATCTAATAATTTTTTCCTTGACCCTGTCCCTTTGTCAAATGCAGCCCTTTGTTGCAACCCCTATAAATCTGCTGTGAAGACATATGCCATCAAGAAGGGTGAATTAGCAGCAGGGATCCCCCTTCGTGACCTTTCCTTCACATGACTCCTCCCTCCACAACTAGCTAAACCACTGTATTTAGGACCCTCTGCCCTCACAGGGAAAGATATGATTGTTTTGGAAGGAAAAGGCAAAAAAACAATGCATAAATAAGAGGTATTCACTCAGAAGGTTACCTAACACTTACATGAAAATATAAAACACCAGGGCGCAATACCTAAAATAACTGACTTTTTTTTCATAGCATGACTTACAAAGAACACATAGCTAGAGATAGAGCTGGTATACTGAATTCTGTCCTGCCAAGGATAAACTCACCTTCTGCTGTCTTGACCGCACCACTTTACCTGTATATGTGCCTTTTGTCCACATTGAAAAACAGAATAAAAAAGTTTTTCAGTAACATTAGCACTGGAAGTGCTAATATATAGAAAGCTCAAGTTCTGACTTACAAGTACTGACTAGTTCTGTCCAAACAGTCATTTATACCCTGCTCAGACTCAAAACATGTACAGGCTGGAGTGCACTTTTCCTGTAGTACAAGAGTGATTTTTTACCTGTGAAACAATAAATAAAATTAAAAATAATTAAATAAATAAAAACAAACAACCAAAACCAAACTACCAACCAATCAACCAAACAAAAATTCTATCAGCCATAATGTCTAGTGTGAGGTGTCCCTGCCCATGGCAGGGGGGTTGGAACTAGATGATCTTACGGTCCTTTCCAACCCAAAGCATTCTATGATTCTATGAGTCTATAATAAGAAAAACACGAGGTTGAAAATATCTTGCAATTTAAAGCAAGCTATTTCTGGTAAGTTAGGAGACAGGTGCTTGTCTGAACTCTTTGAGGAGCCTCATGTAGAAATAAATGGGACAGAGCAGGTGGAATGAAAAGACCAGATTGATGGTGTGTGTACTAGCTGTGAAAGAACTGGCCAAAAGCTAGCCCAAATGTGTCTGCCTGATATACTGCCGGTGTTGAGCTGACACAAAAAAGCTGAGCAGTGCATTAACTTGTCAGATGAACAGGTAGTCTCTGTTCTGAGCTCTCACTCTGACCATGATGTTAGCAGGCTTGCAGTAGTCACCTGGAAAGGTGGGTCCTATTTTGCAGATGATTTGGGATTGCCACTTACAGGACATACCTCCTCACTTTACAGTGATTCAGAAGAGATGCGCAAGAAAAAAATTTTGTTTGGTTGCATTTAGATTAAGCACTTCTACCCACATATCTGATAGGTTTAGTAAGAGTCTTGTCCATACAGTAGGAAAATGGATTGGTTTCAATATCTTCCACTGGAGAAATTCTGCTTGTATTAATAATTAAACATGTAGCGTAACAAGGACATCGGTAAGAGACTCCTAAATCTTTGTCTTAACAATGAAGCTGCAGACTCAGTCAGAGCCTTTTCTGTTTTCAAGCTCCTTCTGAAGGACATGTACTAGTTTGTAGAAATAATTTACTAAGTCAGAGAAAAACTCACAGCACAGCCCAAGACATTAGGGCACTCAAGGGTTAATGGAAGAGATGTGTTCAAGCTGTGCTCTAAATCTTACAGAATAAAAAATGAAGCCCAGGTTCCTCAAAACCCATGTGAATACCTTCCTGTGGACCACTGGCTTCCTAACTTTGAGCAGAAATTCAGCCAGAGACCAAGAAAACCCCTTCAGAACACAGTGATAGTTGAATCTGTCACCTTTCTGCGAAAGCGACAACTTTAACAAGTCAGCGTATTCTCTGATAACAAAAAAAAAAAAAGCATGTTGACAAAAAATTCTTGATCACCCTAATTGGAACCTCTGGCCTGGGCTGTGAATTTCTGCTCTGGTATGCAATTATAATGGGTAGCACTCAACACAAAATCTAAACCAAAACTGAAAACACTCTGCGTCTTCTCAAGTTCTGCTGCTTGAATTAAATTATTAGAGCCTGCTGTAAAACAATAATGATTTCTACTGTCAGAAACAATGTTTCAAACAGATGTGAACTGCACAACGCATATGTGAAAAATGTGTGATCCGCACACTAAGGTCACAGGAGCCATTTAGACGCCACATGTAAAATATGTGAAACACATGTGGAGGCATGATGCAAATTCACATTTAGTTTGTCCTTTGGCAAGTGTTCCAAGATCACAGGCTAAAAGAACTAAATCTCTCTGAGGCACACTTTGTGCCTGTGAAACTTTCAATCTTTATAAAAGATTAACTTTTTTAAGAAATTCCCTCAGGCCTGACTTCTTAACCCCTCAAATTATCCATTGCTAATGCTGCCTGATACGTCCTTAGTGATGGAATATTCTTGTTACCCTCCTTCTTAATACCTACCAAAGCAAAAGGTTAACAGCTCTCTGCCATCTGCTGTTACACAGCTAATCCTTGGGTGGTAATGCTGCTCTCACCCAGTGGGCAACCCTGCTCTATCTGAGCATGTGACAGCATAACTCTGGGCACTGGGCAGTAGAAAAATCTCACTGACAAAAGTCTCTGCAGTGTTAGAAGTTGCTCACAGATTATGTTTAGTTAATGGTCATGCTAATGATGGAAATTTGGCTCTGGATGCCATTCATCTCACTCAAATTCAGTCTCAGAAAAGTGTTAGTCCTAAACCAGATGTCTAGACCTTACAGATGAGGAGAGAGGCATTTCCAAACTCTGCTTAGGATGCAAAGAACTCCCTCTGAAGGTGCTTCATTGACTATATAAGGGCATCAAACAGCTAATTGAGAACAAAAACTTAACTTCTAGATGGCCAAGAAAGGATATAAAAGCTGTTGGATGTGTGCTGTGCCTGGGAGCCCCAGTCCATTAGACAATACCACCTGTCTCCTCAACAGAAGTGTAGGGAAACCTGGGCTTTGTTTCAAAGTGGAGATCTCAGCAGTCAGCAAGTGTCCCCATTGCACAGGATGTACTCACAACATCTTCAAAAGGAATTTCTTATGCACCCTGTGTAAGGAGGGCCTTGCCACTAGGCTCAGAGCAATCACGACCCAAGGAGAGTCCTGTGTGGAGAAATGTTTGGCTTTTCATACCCATTTTCTTTCTCTCTGTCGCTAGAAATCCTGTGCTGTGGGAAACTGAAAGATCTCCACCCTCCTCATCTTCTCAGCCACTTTTTCATCACCTCAGCTGCACCACATGTGAGCTTGATAAAGTCAGAATTCATGTAGCTGAGAAAAGTAGGCTCTGTCTTGAAACTCCTCTTTATGCAATGACCCCAGTGGAATGATTCATGAGAATAAAGGTTTTTACATGGAGAAAGTGTTACAGATTATGGCCCATTTCTTTCATTGCCACTTCTTAAATGAATCTAAAAGGTAACTGTAACAGAAAAATGTTAAGGGAATAATATATCTGTTCCTGTTCTAACTGAAGGCAATGGAAAATTCCCCTTTGATTTTAAAGCAAGAAAGATAAAACATTTAATGGAAAAATGGAACATATTAACAAAAAATTTAAATGTAAGGATAACATTGATTTCATACAGACTCGTGCACTCACTGCTATCTGTCTCTCTAGTTGCACATCTTATAATGCTATACTTTAGGAAAAAAATGTTTATGAAATATTCATGGCAAAACAAACAACGTCCATAAAAAATCAATTATGAAGTCAATTTGATTTTTATAATTTTTAATACACATATCTGAGGTGCAGAGAGAAAAAATAACTAAGCCCTCAGCAGACCATTATAAGCCAGATAAGGATTTACAATACAAGATACTGCAACCATAATGCTTGAAGGATGATGTCATGTCTTAATTATGTTAGCATTTAGTGGATATACATCAGCTCCACATCTTCAGATATTCAGAATTTACTGTGCCCTTTCTTTGACCCTGACTTTTTTTTTTTTAGACAACTGAAGTAGGGAGAACATATTCAAAGCAGATTTTCTTCCAATATTCACAAAGAGACTTCAGACAGCAAGGGTTCAAGTGAGCTCTAGTTTTAGCTATTTTTCCATCTCTGCTGCTTGCTAAGAGTTTAGAATCACAAGGGGCTGATGATTCTCAGCTCCCCTCAAGGGTCTGATCCCACACCATCAAAAGCCACATTGTCATTGTTTTTTGTGGGTCTTGAGGGTGTTCAACACATCAAAAACTGGAGGACTGAAAGCTGAAGCTTTTTTTGGTCTCAGACTGATAGCAACCTGCTATGACTCCGCAGGACCATTCGCAGATTAAACAATGTAGCACATACAAATTTGCAGGATTTCTAGAAAGAAGCTCGTTCCTTCTTGCCTGCATTATGCTGCAAATACACATAAACACTTCCCAATATGCAGCCACTACAAAATCGGTGTTTTCCTTGTAATGAAGGAATTTACATATTTTGTTGGTTTTGCTAGGCATAAAAGGGTGTGCTTTTTAAGATCACATTTTATTAAAACATTTTAGGTTTGTTGGGTTTTTTTTTGCTTGTTGTTTGTTTTGAGTTGGTTTTGGTTTGTTTTGGTTTGGTTTCTGACAGGATTATTAGGAGAATAAGCATAGCAAAAACCCTTGCAACAATCATCAGTATTTACTCTTATGTTTTTAAGAGCTTGGCTAAACACCCATAGAATTAGCAAACTCTTGTTTTCAAGCAGATTAATGAAGTTTGGACAAGCGGCAAATGTGTCTGAACATCTTCCACCAATTATATCTTTTGGGTTTGGTTTAATAGAGACAGCTTTTCTTTACAGAAAGGCTACAAAATGGCATAAAATGAAACTACAGTAATCCATTGTTCTAAAGCTGCTTTTCCCAAAGCACTACCATGACTTGTCTATCCGACACATTCTCTGCCTTTGGATGCACTGGCAGGTACCATACATTCCCAAACTCACACCCACTGTAGCTACAGAAACTGTGCCTTTTAATTCCAGTGAGTCCTAGCATGCCTTCCCTCCAGATTAGACACAGAAGCGTTTTCCCAGAGCAAATCTTCACTGCCTTCTTTTAAACTGATTTGCACCCAACTTCCACAGAAGAAAAAGGAAAATCCAGGGAGGGAGAGGGGGAGAGCAAAAGGTTCTGCCTTCAAATGTCACATATGCCACAAAATGGTGGAAGGTCAGAGGCTGTTTTCTTGGCAGACACTCTGGCTGTCAGCATGCCCCCCTACTCCATCCACTTTCCATTCAGTTTTGCTGGGCAAGAGCATATGCTTTGGATCCATGTCACCCATTCCGTTAGTCATAGTGCTGCATAGACATGGAAAAGGAAAATATGCATATAAAACAAACTGGGGTGAAGAAGGGGAAGGAAAAAAATAACATATCCATCTTGCAATTCTTTCTTCCCTCTCTACAGACCCTCCTCTGAGCCTGCATCTGAAAGGCAAGAGTGCAAACAAATGTGCTTCCATTTTCTCATTTTTCTTATTTTTTAGCAACACTGTGTTCTAAAAGCATTTTTAATAATGTTACTCTCTGTATATTTCCAAGTAGGTTTGTTTTGTATCCATAGAGAAGACGGGAGTTAAAAAAAAAAAAAAACACTGAAAAAAAAGACCCCAAAGTGATTAACTCTGTGATAATGAAGTCCAGTTTTCTATGAAGCACACGTCACGGAGTGAATTGCTGCTTGCTTTGATTTGTGCTTGAAATGTGAGACATACTGATTCCCAGATGGCTGTTTCATTGTGCAGAAAAGAAGAGAAACACATACATTTCAGTTAACTTGCATATCTTTTCATTTATTCATGTAATTGTGATATATATTCCATATTCCAGAATGAACCAGATGGTGAAGGGAAGGCTTACAGTGCAGCCACATTCCCATTAAATAACCTTGGCTGTCTGCAGCAAACTCTTCACCATGCCAGGTGTCAACATTTGGCTGCTAAAATTTTACTCTCTGAAGCACACTGGGTGAAAGTATTCACAATCTCACATACTTCCTTCTTGATATGCGTAGAAAATACCCTGTCATGCTAATAAGTGTTGCAGGTACACATCAAGGGTGAAATATGCACCCCCTATATAAGCCACATCTGATGTTACCATGATAAGATTTCACCATGACACGTTAAAAAGCATTCCTAATAAATAAAGCTTTGCATAGGGAAGACTGCAAGTTACATTTTCAGCAAAGTTCATGGGAATTCAGCTTGCACTCCTGTCTAACAATAACAGGAGTGGTCTGTGTAATTCCACCCACAGAGCCGGATTAACTAAAAGGATTTATTTTCAAGCAGTGAAACTGCTAAATTCTGGTACCAGCAGCAGGACTGTCTGCCAGTATCATGTAAGCCTTTATTTCCCTAAGGCCCATACCATATGACATGTTTGGATGATGTTTAAACCTTCCCCTTGTGTATGTTCATCCTGTGTATTTTTGTTGTTCTTTTAATTATCTACACACGCATATTAATTCCAGAAAGTACAAACAGGCTCCACTGTCATTTCTCCACCACACTTTATATTATAACATCACTCATGAATGCTAGTTACAAGTTTCCAGGCAGACATGCGGTTGATCTAAACTTCTGGGACAACAATATTCAGATATCTGCTTTCAATTTGTGTGCATGTTTCTCCCTGTTATTTTCATTTTATGGTAGTATTAATTGTTACCAGAAGCCTGTATGAAATGACTGAGGAACCAAACGTTGGAATGCAGCGGATCAGAAATGGTTGTTTCGCCTGCTGTTATGTGAAATGTATTCAGTTAGTTTATTATCCAACTTGAGTATTCCCAGGAACAACTGGAGAATTCAGTTCTGGACATAGAAGAAAAGTCAAGAATCTTGACTGACTGGCAAATTCAGATGTCCAATGCCAATGTATTCACTTAATTGCTTGGAACTACATATAAATGTATAATTTCCAGAAGTACAGTCTCCGAAGAACTGTATTTTTTTTTAATCACTGTGCCCAGATTACTAAGGACTAAACACTACATTAACAGAAAGAATAAGTGGCTTCATCCACTTGGCTGGATGTCAAAATGGAACCGTTCCATAAATGGCCTCCTCCAGTACCCGCTGAAGTGAGTAAGAGTCTTTTTGCTGAGCTCAGTGGGCACTGATTTAGGCACTAATTGCTGTATTACAACACCAAAATGATGAGTAATTCCAAGTGCTCTTTACCCAGCACTGCCCTGCTCTTTCTGCAGAATCATTGGAGAGAGTCAGTTCTACATCCAAATGCCTGCAAGGCAAGACTTTTTCATATGAGCTAATCTCTGAATGATTTACTAAAAAATAGACCTGTGATTAAGCAGGAGTGCAGGTTAACGCACAAGTGTGAATAACTTAAGGAAAACTTTATCCCAAAATCTCTGTTTCTCTGGTGCCACTGCCCCTCATTTTGTACAGGTTCCAGAAAGGTGTGGGTTATCTAAGAATTTAATTTCAAGCAATTTTAAACAGGTGCAGCTTATCTGATATAGACTGTACAGTCTGAAATCCTCACTGCCCTCTTGAACATATGCCTAAATCTCCCTTGGAGGTAACTGAAGGAATCCTGATAAAGGCCAATCCTGAGAAAGTTTAGGAGGGGTTGTGGTCAGCATTTCAAGCAGCGGCTTTGAAATGTGTCTTTAACTGGGGATATTCAGGCAGAACCAAATCAGGTGTAGGGATCCCAAAGCTAGGACTTCCCACAGTGGCTTTTTCATGCTTCATCCTTTTGCCTGTTTGGAATACACACCTGTCCCGTGCCTAGTTTAAGGTGTATTAATTGGACAGGCCTCACAACAGAGTCTCAGCATCAAGATTTATCTTTGCAGTGTGCCATAAGATAGTTGCTGTGCTGAGACTGTTTGTCTCCCAGGGGAGGAAACACAACATGAGTCTGAAAAGCCACCTGATGCCTTGTCATAGGTAGGACTTCATGTTGCCTGTCTAGTCAATGTACAAGGCTTCTAGGTGTGGGTCTTAAATCCTACCTCTTTCCATTGGCGGTAAGGGGCAGCTAAAATATGAGTAACACAAATGTCTAACATTAGGTGTTAGAAATATCCCCTACCAAGTTTTTTCATCAACTCCATCACTTGTAAAACACTGTCAGACACTGGCCATGTGGAAATTGTAGCTTAGGAGTTAAAGTTGTGTTGCTTTTACTTGTGGCAATGACTGCCTTATACCACAAACACAAATATCCATCAAACATTACTTTAGTGCAGGATGCATGCTTGTGTTTTACCACTATAGGCATTGAAGGTGGGATGTGAAATTTGTCAGTGCACGCTCCTGATCCAATTCAAAGTGAATGGGGATGCTAACATGCTAGGGAACCAATTAACAGCTTGGTTTAAGCAGCTTTACAGGTACCTTTATTTTTAAAAGGAAACTAGAATTTATCCTTTTGTGTGAGTAACACAGTTGTAAAGTCAGTGCCACAGATAAAGAAGACATAGAAAGGATTACTCCTGAGGGACACAAATTCAAAAGCACATCTTCTGTTTAACTTAGAACAGTGCTCATTTAGTGAGGCTTTACTCTCAGTATATTGCAAAGCCACATTCCTACATATCCTCTCGTACCTATGCAGAAAGTCTAAATGCTGCAAATATATGCATCCAGGACAGAGCTCAATCACTTTCTCTCTTAAATGACTGACAGCCTGATTGCATACAGGCAGCAGTCAGATAAAGCTCTAGTAAGGGGCCATATGTTGCTAGGAAACAGGGCCTAATGGCATGGGGAGGTATATGTAGGGGAGGTGATGGAGCCAGGGATCAGGGCAGGGAATATAAAGAGAGGAAGCCCATTTTGTTTTTATCTTTGTAACATAATCAGTGCATAAAGTCCTCCTTTTTTTCACACTTATACAGCAAGAAGCTCTGTCTTGTCCTTAAGTGTTGCTATTCACCATATTCATACAGCCAAGGGAAAACTCATGTCATCAGAAGTTCAGCCTACATGTAAGTAGGCAAGTAAATGCAGACTAAGGGAAATGAAAAGAAACACTGTTTTTTATTTTTTTATTTTTTTTTTTTTTAATATACATTGAATAACTGTAAGTAGAAATTGAGTTTTATGCTCAACTTAACTTGAAACAAGTAAAAACCTTGCAAAGGAACTGAAGGTGGTAGTCATGCATAAAAAGGGAAGATGGTGGCTGCTTTAAACACCCATGTTAGTGCTCCAGTTGACTGATGGACCAGATGACTGGGAAAAAACAAAATAAAACAAATAAAAAGGAACCCAGTAGCTAATTAATTATCAGTGAGTCAAAAGACGTCATGATTGAGTTGGAAGAGCATTTGTGAGATGCAGATGTGCAGTGATTGTTGTTTAATTATTGCTACTACAATTTTAGAGGAGGACAACAAAATCATGTGTAGGAAGTAACACAAAACAAGGAGAGCTACACTAAAAAGAACCCAAATAAAAAATAGAGGTGAAATGGGGAACTTGGAGAATGAAATATATATTGTACAATGATTTTTTTTGGTCTCTGAGGAAGGGATAGAGAAGAAGAAAATAGTCATCTCTTCTGGTTATATCTTTGAAAAGACCTTTGTTTTTGTGTTACTTCTCACTCTACCTAAAATTTGTCATTCCATTCATGGCATTTTTATTCTAAATATAACAAATTCTGTAAAAATAATAAACCGCAATGCAGAAAACCATATTAAAAACATATTAAAAACCACATACATATGAGGATGATACAGTGTTTCTTTAAATATATAGATAGCAAGACTTAGGAAAGCAAGAAAACTGTATCTAGATAATAAATCCAGAATCATAATGCATGCCATGTGAAAGATAACCATCTACTTTCAAACCTAAGCCTCTGAAAGGAAAAAGACCTTTTATTTTGTAAAAATATGTTTGATAGAAGTATTGTAAAGCAAATATCAACTGAGGATCTTGTGGCTTGAAAGCAAGAATCATGAATATTAATTCAGGAAATCAACACAAGAGATGTACAAAGCACACTGTTTATTAAAAAAAAAAAAAAAAAAAAAAAAGAAAGAAAAGGTGATAAGCCACTGAAGTGCCAGAAAGAGACAGAGCAAAGGCAACAATAATGACATGATTCAGGTATGTAAATGAAAACACTGCTGGCAAGAAAAAGTAGAGAAGATATTAAAAGTAACCTCTTTTAGTACTTTCTACTAGTACTGTGCCTTTTGCAATGTGCCTCCTTAGAAAAGCTGAGATCATAGCAGATCTCTGAATGTAGATCAGGTTTTATCAAAGCGCATTGCTTTGTCTGTATGTTGAACAGAGTTGTATTTTAACAAATGCAGAAATAATGAGAGCTTCAGATTTCCAGCGTAAGCACAAAAAGATACACTCCACTCTAATATTTCAAAGCATTCAAGCTCACAACTGAAACAGCATTGAGGATACTCAAAATTCCAACACGTATTCATCAGTATTTCTGAAAATAAGAAATTTCAGTCACATATCTTTCTTATTTCCCATCCAAAGTAAATGGGAAAAATCCTGAAGAAATTTAAAATTTGTCTGTAGGTATTATGCCAATTTCTCTATATACTGTAAATATGAATTGGAATTTTAAAATAATTTTTAAAAGACAGTCAGTCTATTTTAAAAGAAGCTAAATTTTTATTTACTTATGTGCATCATTATATTGCATTTTCCTAGAAGCGTGTGCAGCTGTTCTAAAACATGGTTAGATTTGTTTATATTATATTTCAATATAAAGCTTAACATTATTTTATCTGAAATAAGTTCTTTCTTTGTTTATTTCTCCTTTTCTTCCTCTTCCTATGGATGACAAGTCATAAGCTACAATAACAGCTAAAGTTAGGCACAAAGAAATTTAGTTGAGTTTAGTTTAGTTTTAGGTTTAGGTTTTAGTTTTCTTTGTCTGTTTTGGCCAAATTACTTTTTGTTTCACATAACTTCAATAGCTGCAGGTGTCTGACCATGTCCAGTCTTGCCTTTCTTTTGCAGATTCTGGAATTTTATCTCAGCCCAAGCAATCAAAAGTTGTGTTCATCCGATTTTTCTTGTCATACCTTGACATCTTCTGCTTCAGGATCTTTAAGAGTGATTCTGTCATAACTATTACAGATTTCTCACTACAAATCTATTAACTTTTTATTATATAAGTTCTATCCCTCTTCCTTGCATTTGAATAATAAGCAGTGGAGGGGAAGTTTGTCTATTCATTGGCCCCTCAAGAAAGATCTTTATATGCCAAAAATGGATGAGGACATCTATCTTAAGTAATTTCAGCCTCAAGGGAATACCACAGGAAAATGCACATCAAATTTTTTTACAGTCCTCTCGAATTTCTTTATCCTCATACTACCTTGCCTCTTCTGCTAATAGTCTCCAACTTTCAAGAACCTTCACTTTCACTAGGAGCTTTCAAACTGGTATGCTTCCTAAGGTTATATTTTATTTCCACTAAAAAGTTCTCTTCACAGTAATTTTCATTTAGGATATTTGAAAGATCTTTTTATCTGCATGAAAGATCTTTGTATCTACATATATAGAAAATTCTGTGTCTGCATAAAAACGCATTCTACATCTAAAGAAAAATATAATTTACTGCGCATGGTGACCTAAATCGTATCTGATCAGTCTGCTATTTAAGCTGTTATATTGTTCTTTTTTATGTCATTTTGCAACTAGAATCGTAAGTGATGTGCTCTACTGAATGTAGAAATTAAGCACATTTTGCTGTTGGGAATATGTGGCATATAAACAACAAACACCTGGCTGGCAGGACCTCATGTATCTGTCTTTTAAGAGGAGAATTTGGGAGAAGATTCTGCTATGCCAAAGCAGTGGAATTCAGGATAGAAAAGACGTTCAAAGGTCTTAGAAAGTCATTTTTCCTTCTAGCTTTTTTTCTTCAGATTTGTACCATGCACCATGTCTAAAGTCTTACAATATTACTTCACCAGAGGGTCCCTCACTCCATAAATCATGGAGTGACACAGCCATGAAGAAAAACAACTAGAAATTCACAAAAAGCCATGTAAAGACCAGACTTTGCCTGTGAAAGTCAGCAAAAGTAGATGCTTAAGATGCTAGGATATATTTCTAATCAAAACAAGGAAACATTCTTGCTATTTTTTATGTAATTATGTCTCCTCATGTGGAACACTGTGCATGGTTCTAATAGCCTGTGTTAAGAAAAGATTAATTTAAATTGTAACAGCAACACATAGCAGGAGCTGGACTCATTAGGGGAATAGGGATCCTATTTTATAAGCTATGCTCACTTGGAGATGTGAGGGTTTTTTCTACAGTATTAACAGAAATATCTATCCCAGCAAAATTTCTGTACAGTAGATTGGGCTTTAAGGAGTGTCACTTAAGGGGAAGAACTAGAATGAAACCTACTAGTGGAAGGGAGAAATGGGAAAACAAAGAGGAAAGGAGTCTGAATGCCTGCTATAAACAGACCAAAAGGATAAATGTCAAGGAGTGAAATAAACTATTTAAGATAAAGGAAAATGTTGGTGTTAGCAGATATGCATATAAATTGCTTCCAAATGAAAATAAACCATCAAAATGACTAGTATAACAAAGCACTGCTCTCACTAAGCAATGGGAACTCTTGCAATCTTAAATCCTGTGTTTTACATCATACCAAAAAGATGTGGCAATATTTAAAAACATTCTCATTTGGGCTTTCAAATATTGCTTTATCCTAATAAATATTTTAAAGAAAAAAAAAAAAAGCATAAACCAGACATTTGTTAGCACTTTGCCCAGCCAAGATGTCATTCCTTTTCTTTGTCATTCTCTTCTTTCTCTTTGTAATGATATCCAACAAAAGTATGAGATGTGGTTATGGAGTTTGATTAGCCACTTAAAGAAGACAAAAGAATTTTATTGGGATAATATTTGCTTTTCCATGTGTTGACTACTCTGTAACACAGACATCCAGTTTTCACTCATCATAAATTTACAAATGCACAACTACCGTAGTGCATGCACGCATTTAAAGCTACAGTTGTAAATTAAACATTTATTGGTGCATCTATTTTCCCACCAAGCAAAACAATTACAAAGCAAATTGAGAACTGCTAGGATACCACTTGAGCATTAAGTTGGTAGCTGCCTCCCCACCGTGCTGGCACTTCTTTCTAGTGAATAGTCTTGTATCAACAAAGTCAACAGCTGTGGCCAAAGGCAGTCAAGTTTGGCAGCTGCAGTACCCAGATGACAGCCTCTGGTGTATTTCTTTCCAATCACAGCAGCAGCGATGTCTGGATTTATTGACAGCTCAATGGTTTCTCTCTTGGCTGGTTTCCTCCCTAGCAGCTGTGGAACTGTCTCTGTTGCTATCCTGAGGTTGGGCTGTGGTGGGTATTACAGGGTTCCTTCATCCTGCTACAATTATGAGATTCCTAACTATGTATCTCCAGTGAGTATCTCTCCTCAATCACATTACACTGAGTCAAAGAAAACATTTCTATTTAATTGCCTGTTTTTCTAGAAGAGTCTATTCTCTGCCCTTCAAACAGTGCCCACTTATGCACAACGTTGCTTCTGATTACAAGAATTTCAACTCCCTTTACAGACTATTTCAGTGTTGGAGTTTTTTGCTAGTTTCTAGCTGTGAGTGCAATTTCTTTCTAGAAGCAGAAGCATACACTATGGCAAACTAAAGACTTGTGCTAACACAGGCAACCATTACAACTGGGTAAACATGCAAGGTTGAGAGTTGAGCAGAGTTTTGTCTTAAAGGTTGTGGTTACTGACACTTGGGTCACTGGATACCAGTGACCCATAGAAGAGGATGCAGAATATGAAGCGATTGTAACTGCTTGCACTACTAGAAGGGAAAGGGGAAGAATATATAATGCAGCAGCAATTTATGTTGGAGGAAGGAGTCTTCATTCAGGCTGGCTTCTCACCTACAGCCCAAACTCCGTGACAGACATACCTGAAAGGCAGAAATGCAAAGAGTAGTTTGGAAGAAAAGGCAAAACCAAATCTGTGGTGAAGAACCTCTGGAGAAACAGGGAGTGTGACTTAGGAAGTGAAAAATATTAAGCTGGCCTTGCAGCGCAGGATGCTTTCAGACTCTGTTCTTTTTTAAGCAAAATAAAAAAAAAACAAACTATCATATCTTAGTCTTGACCTTTTCAAAGTGTTGTATAGGAATTCAGCTAAGAGCCAGCCACAGTCTTGTGGCTAAAACCCTGCTCAGAGTTTTAGAAATTTAAAGATAAAATGCTTCAGAGTGTGTAAGTGTGGAGAACTTACAGATCTCTCCTATCCCTACAAATAACTACTCAGTAATAATTTGGTGAACCCAGCAATATATTTGTGACCTCAGATGCTGTGTTAAACAAGGAACTCTCCCGCCCGTTTGCTATAATTCTCTCACAAAGGGCTCATGCTTCTTTTAGAAATGTCTGATCACTATGTGAAATGAGGCAGGAAAGCTAGATAAAACTCTGAGGCTTACTAAAGCTGGAAATATAGACTTAGAATTCCACACAAAATATAAATTATTGGCACCACAGTGAAACATATATCACAACATAAATTATTAATATATTAGTGAAATGCTAAGTGTGATATTTAATGCTATATGACAGATTTTCTAATTTGTGAACTATTAAATTTAAAAGTCCTTCCATTTCTTTCTTCTCTATCATATATTAAAATCTCCTTTTGTTTGAGTCTCCTAATCCTTCAATTTTTTTCGATATCGCTCTTTTTCTCTTTTCTTTATTGTTTTTGGGTAATTTTCTTTTCTTCTTTCATGTATTTCTTTTCGCTTTTCAAGCCTCTTGAGATTCAATTTTCATGATAAAATATGTAAGAATTAGACCCAAATATTTTCTTTCTTTCTCTCTATGCATATAATATCTTACATGAATATCTTAAACACACATATGTCACTCTTAGAGTGACCCATAAATAATATAAAATAATAATAAGGCAAATAATACCTATCACCTGTAGTAGGAAAAATATGGTAGCTTTTCTCTTTGGACTTTTTTCTTCTTTACTGCCTTTACTACCTAGTAATTAGTGTCATGTGGAATCCAGATCCACATAATCCTCACCAGAAGTGTTGTTGCCTGCCAGATACTCACTATACAAACATTTATATATGTATCTACGTTGAACAAAATTTCCTGGATCTCTGCTAAATTGAAACCCAGGTCAAAAGGTACAAGGATAGTATCGGAAAGAAAAAAAAAAAAAAAAAATTGTTTTCCTTGTAATTATATTCCTTGGTGGAACTATAAATTCCTATAATCAAAACAGTACATAATTCCAAGATAGTTGCTTTTAAACACACTGATTTGTGTTTGTCATATAAAAGTCCCAGTCCCTTTATAAAATCGTTACCCTTGGGAAGGTCCGTAAATAACATTATTTTTCAGAAGTCTCATTTTTCTAACTGGATGATACATAAAAATTAATATTTTCTACATGTCTTTGTGGCATTTTTTCTGCTTAGACCACAGTGTTTATCCCTAGGATTTGCTTGTGAATTTCAATTGGAGAATATCTGACCCAGGGTGCAGCTCTGCAACCTACACATTATTTAGCAGCTTACTGCAGTAGAAAGAATTGTACAGGGGATTCTGCATATCCTTTGGGAAACCCAACACCACCAAAGCAATGTCTTGCAAACAGTCATCACTGAATTGTTCTGCACATATTTTCTGATCTAACATACCCAGACAGGTTAAGAGAGAAGAGGGCTTTGTAATACAAGTGGCATGAATGATCACATCAAGGGGATCATTTGAGCAGTATCCCTAGCTGGTAAAGATTTCTGCTAGTGCTCTTTCAAGAAGAAGGGAAGAAATGATGTCCACAATCGTACCGCTATCAGTGATTTGTGACAGGACATGTTGTATGTGCATGCCATGGTGTAGTGTCCGGGAGAAATTTGCAAGCTCTTAAAGGGATTATCCTATTGTGAGGCACTTGAATCAATTTAAGGCCACAAGTTTCAGCAAATGAATTGAAATTACTGTGACTGTTGCTTTTATGACTGTCGTCTTGTGTTTCTGGGTGTTAATTTTTAATATGAGTGTTATGAGAATTATTTCATCCTTACTGTTTGACTGAAAAAAATTTTTGGATCTTAAGAGGACTCCTGAGGAAGAACCTGAAGACTAAAACAGTTCTCATCAGAAGAACAGCTTCTAAAAACTCACTGACTGACATACTCCCTGCTGGAATGCTTGAATTTTGCCCTGACACCAAAGAGCAGTTCAATCCACAGACCCGTTTGGACTTTGGTCCCTACATGGAGTCTGCCAAGAGCGGTGTCAGCTGTGATCTAGACACCTGTCTGTCAGAAACTACACTGAAACCACAAACTCATTTCATAGAGATCACTGAAAAGACATTAGATAGTAATAATTGCTGTTACTTCCAACCTGGATTAGATTCGAACCAACAATCTAGGCTTCATATTCTATTACTGGTCCCTTGAGCTGTTCACTACCCTTGAATTCTTTCCCTGGTGCTGTGTTATATACTCTTGAAGTAATATATCAGATTCCTGATTCTGTGCACAAAGGAATGAGAATTCATATGAATAATTTTTCAGGGCATGCGGATTTGTATCCAAAAACATATAACATAAACCCCATCTATTTTAAGAACATTAAATTTCTGACAACTTCCAAGACAATAAAAAAAACAAATATGCCCTTCTCAGGCAAGGATCTTTTGGAAGTCCCTTGCTCCTCCCAAGGACAAGTTTAGGTTTGCTTTATTTACATCTGCAGCATACATCATGAAGATCTGAGTATTTGTGAGGTTACTGAGTTTCCTGACAGGATACTGAATGGGATTAAATACTCTGTTAGAGTAAATCATCTACTGAAATAGATGGATTTACACCAGTATATATCAGCAATGAATAAAGCATGTAAATTGTTGAGACATATTAGTCAAGGGAGGTATATTTTTAAAAAATATGCATA
Source organism: Amazona ochrocephala (assembly GCA_039720435.1). Classification (NCBI taxonomy): domain Eukaryota; kingdom Metazoa; phylum Chordata; class Aves; order Psittaciformes; family Psittacidae; genus Amazona; species Amazona ochrocephala. The sequence continues at coordinate 32,007,678 of CM077876.1, read as the reverse complement.
TTGCCATCAGCAATATCAGCAAAGATTTTGCATAAAAACATGAATGGGATGAAATAACCATCATAAAGGACTATTTTATAACTTGGCTGTTAACTCTGTTTTAAAGGTACATATTTGACCTCACAGTAAATTGGGACTGTGACAAACAGCATTTTTGCTCTTATAATTTGTCAGCTAAACCACAGTGGATTTAGCAGTGTTTGCGCCTGTATTGCATCTACACACATAAAAATCAGGAATAGAACACATTCATTTCAAAGGTGTGCATCATCTAAAATCTCTTTTTAGTTAAAAAAAAAAAAAAGGAAAATCAAAACCCTGAGTCCTAGATAACGCTTTGAATACAGTGCTGTGTTTAACTGAGAGTTTATGTTTACAGATCAGCTGTAAAAAGCTGAGAAAATACAGCTTTGTTACCTAGACACTGATGAAACTCTAAATAGCGTTGCAAGCAGAGCTGTGTAATGAATACATATTAAAATGTCTTTGGTGTCTTCCAGGGTGCAGAACATTACTTGTTAGTCTGATCATAAACATATAACAATTGTGGTTTTGTAAAATAAGTTGAAATCTCCCGCAGTTTAAAATATAGAACAATGCAGATGACTAATTTGAATCAACGACGTTGCACGTGGCATGTCACAGTGGGATTCCTAATGATCTTCTACAAGGATTCTGTTTGTCTAAGGCTCCCATTTTCTGTCCTGGGATGTGAGGATGTGAACTATGCTGAAAATAATATGAGGCTAATTACCAACCTTGTCAATGGCAATTCACACACAATGATAAACCGTATTTCCAAGAAAAAAAAAAAAAAAAAGATAAAATATGTAAAATTAAGCCGCACATCCTTTCAGTAATAAAGACACTGAAACTAAAGATGGTTTCAGCCTCTGTTCATAGTTTCTTTGTTCCAAACAGCTTTTTTCAGGGTGGATGTCAGCATAGGTGAGATTAAAATCAAGAAGAAAAAAACCTCAGAGAGATTAGAGCCTTAAAAAGGATCAGTCATAACATCGTCATCTTCAGCATTCGTTCAGACAAAAAAAATATGAGAAAGGATATAAGAAGGGTTTGTAGGAAGGATGTTTATCCTATTTGTCCTTTTTTTTATAAAGCTCCACCCTTTTTTTCCTTCCTGCACTTATCCTGTGAAACTGTTAGAGAATACTGCAAAGGTTATGTCCTGTACACACAGTTTTAGGTTTAAAGAACTATTTATCACTGCATTTTCATGCAGTTTAGCAACTTCTTTTTTTCGGCAATTTTTACCACTGCACAGCAATTTAAACTGAAACTGCAACCCTTTGACAGACACTGAGTAGCCAAGATTACCAAATGGAACAAGAAAAAATATTTAGCAAACTGACTGGTGATGTATGTTGGTTTAACTTCTCATATAATGCTCTCTGTCCTTGTAAACCATTTTATCCTTACAGTTTAAATACACAGAAGACATCCAATGCCATTTACTATGTAAATGCTAAAGCACACAGTCAAAGCAATTCTCACTTTACTAACTTACTTTCTCTGTTGGCTTTTTTGTGATGCATGACTTTGGGAATGGAGAAAAAGGTACACTTCTGCTAATTATATGTGCTTTTTTCATCAGTGTCTTGTATATGGAGTTGGACATTCAGGTATGCAAATAAGCCCCCTTTATGGCATTCTGTCAACAGCTGTACAGATACACATGCCTATATGCATATGCAGCTTTTCTAGTTCTCAGTAGGTCAGAAAACTATGTATCCTATGAAGTATGACAGAACATTGCGTCAATTGCCATACCACTTTTGGCGCGATGGAAGGCATTAGACACAAATAGCTGTATTATAAGCATTAGAGAATCTACCTTCTTGATATGCTATTGAATTAAAGTAGCTTCTTTTATAGTCAGTGCTTCTGTAGCATAAGTGAGTCTAGTGACAAAACAAAACGAGAGATAGAGCAATTGAAGCAGATGTTCCATGAAACTCTTACTATACAGAACACAAGGGTCTGGCATATAGCTCATCAGTAAAACATGAGAATGTACTTGAGTAGAAAAATCACAATCTGGTACCCACAGGCTATTGCCTGCATCTCATGTAAACTGATAAATTAAAGATGCTGCATCATTTTTCCTTGTCTTTCCTTTGTCAAATGCAATCATTTAAACATGCATTTTGGTGCTGGAAAACTTAAAAAATAAGCAAACATACCAACATATACCTAGTTTGGTAAAGCACAGCCTTCTACAAACATTAGATTTTTTCTTATCATCTTTCTGTGCATTTTTTTTTAAATCTGAAATAATATTTTTTATTTTGCCTGAGGATTTACACTTGCAAAAGCAAATTTCAAAGTCTACCCACTCCACCCCCTCCATCACTATTGGTGGTAGTAAGAGATATTTTTATCAGGGATTCTGCAGAGTAAAAGATCCATTTATGGTCACTTTGTAAGGAAGCATTATAAGAGGTATGCAGGTATTAAATATAAACACCTAGAACAAGTAATAATAATAAAAATATATATATTGCTATGCTGCATAAAATAAAAAGTGTTCTGAAAGTCAAAATAATCAAATAAAGAAAGCAAACTGTCCCCAGACATTTTGATAGACTGTAAAACAATGTACAAGAATGTTCAATAGTGATGTATAAACACAATTTATGGTCTCTGAGAATTTGATTATATTTACACTCACAAAATCTCACCAGATCTAGGACAGTTTTAGTGTTCTGTGCTGACAGAGGTCAGACTTTACAACCACAGAGCAAAACCATGCAGTCTTAATTTGATAAATGTTGAATATTTCATTATAATAAAAATAATAATAAATATAAAAGATGAACAGGGTTTGATTTTTTAGTAATTTAATCTTTTTTACCATTCTTCTTGTCTGTTCTTTAGTCCTTGGAATTTTAGCTTTTGTGCAAGTGTTTTATGATTACTTAATATTCTTTCCTTACTCGTCTCTGACGATCTGATATTAAGTGGGATAAAATGCAAACAGAGGATTGCCCATTAAAATTTTTATGCCACATCACAATTTTCTAATGGAGCAATCAGAATTGCAAAACAGCATAACTTCACTGAAACTAATAATAAAACAGGTGCTAAGAGCAGCACCTCCTGTGAGTAGTGGACTCCAGCCAAACAATGGGAGACTTACAAGGACAAATTGTTTCTTTCATTTCAAAACTTAGCACTGTCTTCTCAAAGTGCTCAAAAAGTAAGCTTGCAACATCTCTTCACAGGTTATGTCAAGGTTTTAATTTGGGCACATTTGAAAAGTTAGGTGCATTAAATGTAATATGTAGATAAATGTAAGTAAGTACTGTAGCTTTAGTTGCAGTCCAGGGCAAAATTACAGTGAAGAAATTTGCATATGTATATACTACATAAAATGTTCTACCATACATGTAGTCCTATGTTTTTGCTCTTTTTATTGACATTACATATTTTAGTGTGAAGTGTCCCTGCCCATGGCAGGGGGGTTGCAACTAGGTGATCGTAAGGTCCTTTCCAACCCTATTTTATGATTCTATGATTACAAAACAGGACATCGAAATATCTTCCTGCAGATATTTCTATGAATAAAGCAGATGAACATGTATCTATTTCCTTAATAAGCAGATTGTCAGAGGTATCTCAAGTAGACAACTTTTCCTTTGCCAATTTGGTGAGCATTGTAATTAGGCTATGCGCTTGCCACTGCAGAAAAAGTGATCATGTCCTAAGAATCCACAACTTCTCAGGAAAAGGGGCAGAAGAAAAGTTTCTCAACCTTTCAAAGATTACAAAATTATTATAAAGGCACTAGAATCCTTTTAAAGTGCAGTTATAGCTGCAAGAAGACTGAAATACACTCTTCCTAAAATCTCATTCTCAATGTCATTATTAATTCCATACCCTCAATGTTAAGATGGCTTTGAGTGCTTATTTTGATGGAGCCATGGCATTTATATTTGTTGTAGCCTTCAGCTTTCACTGTAAAGGCAATGATATTTTCACTCTGTGCTTGCCTAAGTGGATTAGGCTCTGCATTGAGACACATAGCATATGAGCCAGGACCTCTGCATCACAGGGTCTTAGAGCGTGCCCTTCCACAGTGAAAGCAGCAGCAGCATTCCCCAAGTAATGACTTCTTCAGGGACAATCTCACGGCTGCTCCTTTCAATGCCACCCACACATCTGCTCAGTGCTTTCCCTCATAAGAGACCCGGATTAGATGTTTGCCTGAATAAGAGAGGCAATGCTGTTAAACCCTGCTTAACTGCAGTCTATCACACCACAGGTTGTACTCCTAAAACCAAGACTTGCCAGGAGAACCTAGCACCATTTTCCAGGGGTATCTACAGAGACTGGAGCCTCCCACACCCACATTATGCAGCTGCCGGCGCCTCTTACTCCTCATTCCTCTTGAATAAAACTTGTTTGCTTAGTAGCAGAAACGGAACCCACTTGGATAATAAAGTGCTCTTAGAAGTCGCATTTTGAATATGACATTTTGAAAAAGGATGTTTCCATAGAACGCAGAAATGTGGCTTTCTGGAAGGCTCTTTCAGGACAATTTCTCCAATTAATAAATCCCCACAATACAACTCATGGAAGTAACATCCTACCAAAATGGGAGCTATCAATTTCCAGGAGTAGAAGTAAAACACCCACAACACACAACTGAGCAATTTTCATTTTAACTGGGAAGCAGTGTAAAGGGTTATATACTTTGTGATTGCTCGTCATCTTTGAGGACCTGGGCTTCAGTCATGGTTGGGACACAAATAAGAATATGTTCAGTGGCGTCGTCTAAGTCTTCAGCTATCTGTTTCGCAAAACTACCACAATCTGACATGGTGAGCAATATCTGCTTAAGGCCCATAACTAGAATAGCAAGGCTGCTGCAGGTCAGAACTGAGATTTATTGAAAGGGATGTGTGAGGAACCTTAGTCCCTCACTTTCATGAGCACTAAATTCACTCAAGATTTTAATAATAAAAAATGCAGGGTTGTCTGACAACATTCATTTTTTTTTCATGAACCTGTCTTCTCAAATTCCCTGGCTAATGCTGCACGTAGTGACACAGCCAGTGTCACTCATGACAGCATTTACCTGCATTGCAACAACATGACTTGCCTGTCAACCTTAAATGTTTGACAAACTGCTCTTTTTTTTTCAAAATAAATGCATAAATAATATAAAGATATGAGAAACTGAGGGGGTTTTTGTGGGGTTTTGTTCTGTTTTTAAGAACAGGCATCAGGGCTGTCTGCTTTGCAGTTCGGGCCGCAATGCAGATGTGCATGCTATGGACCAAAACATGCAAGAAACTGTGAAAGACTTCCTTTATTTTTGTTACTAGCTGACTCTTTCTCTCCATTTTCTTCCACTACCAACTTGTTCTGCACTGAAAATGTCTTCAGGTGCTTATTCTGTAAAATGCGGACATATATATATGTGCTATACATATTATGTGTCAGGAAAAATGAGGAAAAAAGATTAATGAAATGCTACACACTGAATGAATATAATAATACTGTGAATAATGACATGAAGGCATCTTCATGTGGGTCCTGACAGAACTGCGAAACATGGATCTTTCCCTTTAAGAACTGTGTGTCATCAAAACCAACACAACTTTCATTAACACATTAACAATGAAGTAGTTCCACTAAAAAAAAAGAAAAAACATGAGCTTCTTCTTCTTACAGATACTTTTTTTAACGAAAGCATGCAAATTGGTAGTCATGAAGTGAAATGTGCTGTCATTAACGGTATCAAATATGCTGACTGGCATTACAATATATTTTCTCAATACCTATCTTTATTAGTTGGTTTATTGAGAGCTCTTCTACTTGTAGTCTCCTATAACTACGAAGAAGATATGTGCTGGGCACAAAAGAATTTGTGATGACTGTAGTTCTTCCTTTGGAAGTAATGCTGGGCTCTTCAGGTAGCTTGCTGTTGAACAAGATTTTACATCTTTACTCTAGGAGACAGGCGCTCTTTCATGTTATCTCCTGCATCTTACAGCTTTAATGTGCCTTGTTGAATACAACCACCTGCAGAAACTTTTATGTTTATTTAATCAGCCTGGGTGTAAAACTGGATTACTAGAGAGCACTAATTGGCACTGCCTCATCTCAAAGAAAGTTTGGACAAGATGAGGATGTGCTGGACTAAGAAGGATTTTTCAGTTTGCGTCTGGAATGGCAGGAACAGGACTGCCATTAACATTAACCTCATTTGCCTGCAGCAAAATTACTCTGTAACATTTCAGACCTAAAAAATAAGGAATACAGGGAAAAGCGATCCAATAATATTGACCATTAATCATGAATAGCTTCAACTTCCACTGAATAATACTACATGACCCTTTTGATGTAGGGAACAGGGGAGTAGAATCATCGGTTCAGCAGTTGCTTTCAGTTTTATAAACACAATGTTCATTGTATATGGCTCAATCATCAATTTCTTTTGGTCAAATACTGAAAAAGTGGATTTGAGATCAATTCTCAAACTTCACATATATCTGCAATTAATACTTTGGCTAGCTTTAAAACCACGTGTATATATAACATAAATCAGCACAGCACAAATATCCACATAAGCCTGGAAAACAGTGTCAGTGATATGCATTTCTTTTGTTTCTGTTTGAGTCCTGCTTAATATGTAATCTGCGTTATCTATTCCTTCCCCTGTAAGCAGGTTTGAATATAGTTTTAGGTGAAACTCTTGGATTATTTCATGAGCCTTTCTATAGCTTTTGTTCTAGTAATGCATACACCTGAGGTGTTTTATTTTAATAAAAAAGCTTTAAAAAATTTCTGATTGTCTACTCTGCTGAGTAGGCAGAGAAAAAAGCATAGGTTTGACCTGTAGAATCAGAAACTGCAACACAGTTCTGTTTTTCCCCAGATTCAGTTGTGCTTCAGAAGATCTGTTCTGTGCACTTTCTACCAGGCCAAGAACATATTCATAATTTAAGAAGCAACACTAGAACAACAGACATTGGATGAGAAATAATACTGTCAAATCAATGGCCCTGCGTTTGGTTTTTGTCCTTGCCAAATTCTTAGTGTTTATGTACGTTCTCTCACAAAGTGTTAGCTTTCTTTAGCTGGAATATCAGTGCTCATTTCAGACTGCATAACAGGATGTCATAAACTGCTATACTGGAGAAGAATTCCTCCTGCTCTCAGTTGTCAGTGCTGGGATCACTCAAAAACAGCTGGAATGCCTGATTAATCACATCACGGGGCCTCACATGTGGTTCCTTAGAAGCACACACTAATAATAGCTCTATATTATAAATACAAGAGCGCAGCTTTGGCCATTGTCTTAATCACATGGTTTACTTGATAGTGACCATCAAATGTAGATCATGGCATCTGGAGTATCCACTATTAAATCCACTCTAAGCACATCATGACAACTTGAGAGTGACTGCAAAATGCCATCTTCCATTTCAGTCTCTCATTCTGGTCAAGCCGGCTCAAATGGGATCTGCCTACTTACACAGCTGAAAGTATACTTTAGAAGCAGACATTCAGCACAGTGGGAGAAAGAAGGGTGTTCAGTAATTTAAAGCTTACACGAATTTAAATTCCAATGAGTTCTTGGACCTGCTCAGCTACATGTCTACAGAGTGAATAATTTTACTTTGCTTTTGCTCAGAACTAATAGAGTTCCTCCTTTTCCCGTTCAAAACTAGTGCCAGCTCAGCATACATCTGCTTCTCTGCCATACCCTTATTTTTCCTTAGCTTTCAAAAGCACATGTTGGCTCAGCAAAATAAGGGGAGAATGCAAGTGGTTAACACTGTGGTAAATTTCAGCCATGTTTTTTGTCAGCTAGACAGCACATGTTTCTTCCAGAAAGACTTTAAAGAATGACACAAATTCAACTAATGGAAGCAAACAGCTCTGCTAATGACAGATATTTCATGCAAGATTCGTGACTTCTTTAACTCTCTGTTCTCAGACCTGAAGTGCAGAAGATCTCTGGCAAAGTCATACTTTAGCTTCCAAATCTGCTTATGGAGTGTGCCTGTGTCAACCATTCTAGAAGTGTATGTCCAAGATGTCTATTCTACAAATAAGAATATAAAAAACAAGAGCAACATAAAGAATAAGTGGGGAACAGTACATTGCAGCACTATCCAGAAAGTTCAGCCCATCTGAAGAGGTCTCTATGTACTGTTTTCCTCACAATATGCAAGTTGTATCACAAGATATCCACTAGAAATACTGAAATATCAGGTACTGTTGTAGGCAGCCAGGGCTTGGCGGTCGGAAGATGTCACGCTGTAACGGAAAGACAGAGCCCCTCCCCAGGTCTTAGCTTGTGACGTAAGCAGACGGAAGTGACGTTGTAAACCTAAGCTATATAATGTTGTGTCACTCTGCAATAAACGCCATTTGCCGTCCACCACATTGGTGTTTGCGTGCTGATGGACCTCGTGATCACGCATAGGTGATTGCCTGCGCTGTCCCTGAACCAGGTCACCGCGCCTCCTAGAGGCAACAAATGGTGCCGAAACCTGGGAAAATCGCCTGGACGGGTGAACGGCAGCCAGAGCGGCGGGACCAGCCCGGCGGGGAGGACGCTCCCAGACCTGCAAGGACGATGGAGGTCCTTGTGAAGGTTGTATTAGAATTATATAAGCAGTGGGGTATTGATTGTAAACCTAAAGATTTTATTCTCGCCGTTGAGAAACTTTTGCAGATTGGGGTCATTGACCAGGCGGTGGATATTCTCCACCCAGAAGTGTGGGCTAAATGCACCACAGCATTAGCCGAGGAGACAATATCCTCGGGTTCTGGGAAAAATCCTAAGTCGTGGGGGAAAGTTGTACAAGCCCTGCAGAAAGCTTTACAAGAGCAGGAGACCTGGATAACGGCAAGGAACTGTTTGTTGGTCACCCCGAAAGTAGGAGTCGGGGCAGCCACACGGGCCTTGCACCCCCTAAACGATGATGATTTGGCTAAGTGTAAAGATTTGCGAGAGGGCAGTACGTCCTCTCAATCTCCGAACCCCGACCTGCGTACGGAGGGACAAAACCAAGCAAAATCCTTCTGGGGCGGACTGGCGGAGGAGGCTAGGGGTGCCGCGGTGAAATCAGAGTCCAAAGACGCCTGGGCTAGACCACCGCCCTATGCGCCCCGAGATGGCGCCGAGCGGCAAGGGGAAGGGCGGGGCAAAGATGCCCCGTGCGGGAACAAGGGGGAAGTGCTAGCACGAACAAGCACGCATAACCAGGAAGGGGAGGGAAGCGTGAAAGAGGGGCGGAACGACCATCTGGAAAAATGCCTTGTAAGGCGCACGCCCCCCCCGCTGAAAGGCGGCGTGAGTCAAGAGGGGGGAAAGGCCCACCTGCAAGGGGGGTGGGCGGGGTCGGAGTGAAGAAAAAGCACGGCCCCCCTTGCGGAGCCTGCAAGGGAAGTGGGCAGAGCCAGAGTCCGAGAAGCAGGTGGGGCCGGAGCCCAATCAAAAAGTTTCAAGACCCGGATGAAGTCATGATAACGACTCATGCAGCTACAGATGTTATTCATACAACTTCTAGAACTATTGTCAAACCATAACCATGGTCCACGATAAGACAAAATGAAAGTGAGAGCTTTACGCAATTTGTATAAGTCTATTAAACCAGGTCTTCAGAATAAAACTAATGAAAATTGTGAGGTTTTGTCCATAGGACCGCATCATCGGACATCCCTGCAACCTGTACACTCCGATACCAAGCGTCCCGTCCACTCCACAGCTGAGCATTCAGTCGAAGCCTGAGAATTCTACACCAGCAGAATCCAGACAGCAGCAAATTAGCATCCGTGGGAGGGGGCGGTAATGCCTTTGTGTGATTCTTATTCTGGGGAGTAGGATGATTTGTACACAAAATTCATTGATTAAGTGTAAGTATTCTGTGAAAACACAGAGTGTTAATCCTGTTTTGGAACATACCCACTTGGCGTTCTTAGCAGGAACTAACCAACCACTTGTTTGTGGTATTGTTTCGTTTGCACAAAGATGTTTTTTCCCTTCTGGGATCTGTCCTATGCATCTCCCTTTCTCTGTCACTTGACTGAGGGAGATCCCTTGAGTATTATTTTGCCAATTACATTCCGTCGGATTGTTCCCTATAGTATGGTCAGGCAGACTATCAACCGCAATTGCTTTCGTAATGGGGTGGCATGACACTATAACAAAGCCAATAGTGCTTAGTCAAATTTGGGTGAGCTTGTTTCAATAATTGAAAAGTGGCTTTGAGAATGTACCCATTTAGTGTCACCTTTTAGTATTTATTGTAAAGACAAAATAAGGCAAGTATATTGTGTTTTTATAGTCTTGTTGTGATATTTATATACCAAAAGCTAAATACATATAAGTATGTTTATGTTTTTGACTGGCCCTTGTAAACCTTTCATAGACGCAGGCCATTCCTTCCAATGCAGACTGGCCACCTGCATTGGAATGAGTGTGCATTTCTGCCAGTTTAGAAGCCCAAGCCTCATGCAACGTGAGGGAAGCAGAGCCCGGGCCTGCCTCCTTACATTGCGACGACGCTGTTTGGAGCAAGTTTTTGATTTTACAGGGACATCATACCTCATTTTTGTGTTTTATATTTTGTGGGGAACCTCTTTATAGCATCTCACTTATAGTGCCTTATGTTTTCTATTCAAGGTTTCTTACATATGTTTTCTAAGACTGTTACAAAGTGTATTCCAGTTTGTCATACATATTTTTTAAGATTGTTATACGGTATACATTAAGAATAACAGAATTTATTCTTAGATTAATATATCTTAGCTAATTCACTTAAGCATAGAAAGGGAGCCAGGGCTTGGCGGTCGGAAGATATCGCGCTGTAACAGAAAGACAGAGCCCCTTCCCAGGTCTTAGCTTGTGACGTAAGCAGACGGAAGTGACATTGTAAACCTAAGCTATATAATGTTGTGTCACTCTGCAATAAACACCATTTGCCGTCCACCACATTGGTGTTTGTGTGCTGATGGACCTCGCGATCACGCATAGGTGATTGCCTGCGCTGTCCCTGAACCAGGTCACCGCGCCTCCTAGAGGCAACAACTGTCGTGTTCAACCTCAGTGCAAATATCTTCATTCTACCTCCTCACCCCCCAAAAAAAGTTTAAAAATGCTTCTCTGCAGAGCCTTTGCTGTCAGTCTCCACTTTCCTGGTTCTGTACAGGAACACCAGATTCTGCCTGCAGATACAGTCCTGTTTGTTAGAAATCACAGAAGCATTGGTTGTTAGACCATTCCTATCTCCAGGCAGTCATTCAGGAGCCCCACAGAGTTGAGTTGACAAACCAGAAAATGCTAACTTTGGTAACAGTCACAGAGGTTCATTTCTGGAAATCTGACTGTGTTCACTCACACATACGCGTTCTGCTGAGGATTAACTCTTCCACATGCTCTTCAGCTGACAGAATAGCAAACAAACAGCAGTGCATGATAAGGCATGTGCCATATTCTGTCTTACAGATGTACACCTTCATTGCTCAAGAAGCTTTCTGTTTCCTTATTATTTATCATTAGCAGCGGTCAAAATCCTTCATATATTTCTTTTTTAGCCAAGACATCAGACCGCAGGACAGCAGACATTGCTCAGAATCTTTTCATTGTCAAGACTACCCAATACCTCTACCATTCGAAAGAAACGGAAAAGCCAATGAACTGCAGCAGATGCAATAACAAACCTCCCAAATGGAGAAATCTTCTTTCTAAAGCCCTGAAAGATACTGGTTCAACTGGAGTTGCAAGGGCTTAAACTCAAATTGTCTTTAACATCGGACGGTAGCGTGGTTTCATGTACATCATTACTTCTTAGTCATGCAATATGTCTGAACATTTTTATATCATACAATATGCTTCATAATGACCTGTGTATATTCTCCTGAAAGGTAATAAACTTAAAATTGATTGAATACCTTTATTGATAGAATCATAGAATCACAGAATATTTAGGGCTGGAAAGGACCTTAAGATCATCTACTTCCAACCCGCCTGCCATGGGCAGGGACACCTCCCACTAAACGATGCCATCCAAGGCTCTGTCCAACCCCACCTTGAACACCATCAGGGATGGAGCATTCACAGCTTCCTTGGGAAACCCATTCCAGTGCCTCACCACCCTCACAGTAAAGAATTTCTTCCTCATATCCAATCTAAACTTCCCCTGTTTAAGTTTGAACCCATTACCCCTTGTCCTCTCACCACAGTCCCTAATGAAGAGTCCCTCCCCAGCATCCCTATAGACCCCCTTCGATACCGGAAGGCTGCTATGGGGTTACCACGCAGCCTTCTCTTCTCCAGGCTGAGCAGCCCCCCCAACTTTCTCAGCCTGCCTTCATACGGGAGGTGATCCAGTCCCTTGATCATCCTCGTGGTCCTCCCCTGGACTCGTTCCAACAGTTCCATTTCCTTTTCATGTTGAGGACACCAGAACTGCACGCAATACTCCAAGTGAGGTCTCACAAGAGCAGAGTAGAGGGGCAGGATCACCTACTTCGATCTGCTGGTCATACTCCTTTTGATTCAGCCCAGGATACGGTTGGCATTCTGGGCTGCAAGCTCACACTGCTGGCTCATGTTAAGTTTCTCATCGACCAACACCCCGAAGTCCTTCTCTGCAGGGCTGCTCTGAATCTCTTTGCTGCCCAACCTGTAGCTGTGCCTGGGATTGCTTTTTATTTATTTATTTATTTTATGATATTGATTTTTGTTCTTGTTTTGTTTTCATTTGCAATAAAAAATTGAATATGGGAGCCTGATTTATTTTTTTCCTATGCACCACCCATTATTTGATATGCAACTGTCATGTTCCCTCCTATCTTTTCTATCTCTGAATGTAACAACACTCATCATTTTTCTCTGTCACATTCAAACCTTTCCAAGACTCTGATCATACCTGCCACCTGATTTTGGATTGCTTAAATTTCTTCTTCTTCTTTCTTCTTCTTCTTCTTCTTCCTCTTCTTCTTCTTCTTCTTCTTCTTCTTCTTCTTCTTCTTCTTCTTTCTTCTTTTCTTCTTATTCTTCTTTTCTTTTTTTTTTTTAACAAATAGGGCAGCCAAAATTGAGCAAGGACTTCAAAGGGGAAGAGGCCATTGATGCACACAAACACACAGTATTCTGCATCCAGGTGTACATAAAATCAAATTATTCATTTTTATTTTATGAAAGTGAGCTAAATCAAGGAAACTTTAAAGGGTTACAGGGTAGAGTATGAAAACCTTAAAGGGTTTAAAAGGTAGAGTGAGGAAATAAATGAGACTTTGAGTTAAAGCAAAGAAAGCTTAAAAAAATCTACAGAAACCAATAAGGTCATCTAATCAGACTAAATTTTAACAAAGAATATTATTAAAACCAACTGGCCTATGGATTAGGTGGATTTGTTTCCTGTGGAAGGCAAAAATGAGATGTCAAAGCCCACGAGAAGGAAGAGAGTTCTCAAGAGGCCATTATCACAGAAATTCAAAGGACAATAGGCAATTCATCTGTACAGAAATTTTCTGTACTTTCAGCTATGAATCAATATTGCACCCTGGTATAAACATAAGTATTGTAAGTGAAGGAACAAACACATGATTTCATGATTACCATTTTCTCTGGGTGTTTGTGAACCAAGATCAGTCTATCACCAGGAAGTTATTTATGAAAAGGATTTCAGAGAAGCACCATCAAAGAGAAAGAAGTTACATTTCAGTACATTGGTAAAAGGAGACATGGTGCACAGTTAGACTTATTTAGCCATAGTACAGTATAATGGTCAAACAGTTGAACATCTCCTGTATAAGATTGTTTCTTTTTTCCTAGTTAAGAATCTGCAAGAAGCTCAAAAAAATGCAAAGATCCATATGTAGGTCTAAAACAAAAATGAACAAGTTATTCTGAATTCCACCACAAGAAAAGAGTTTTCTCAACAACTTCAGAAAACAAGCTAAGTGAAGACAAAGGGTCAAAATCCCTCATTTCCTGGGGAGAATGCAACTTGCCACTTTATTCTTCCTGGCAGCTTACCTAAGCTAAGGGCATCTCTCCCACTTTGGCCAACATAGCCAAGAAGTGACCCCTAATCAAAGCAGCTCTGTCAGCAGAAACTCCTAGTAGGTGTGCACTTAGACTAACAAAGTGGTGTTATTACTGTTAGTATTTTCTCTTCTGAAAAACAAAGCAGGTTTAAAAAAAAAAAAAAAAAGAAAAAAAACAAATGGAAGTACTTTCTATATAATACATAATAAAATTGTGAAGCTTACTGCCTACAGGATCAGGCAGAGGACAAAACTTTCTCTGGATTTTAAAAGGCATTAGGCAAATTCATAGAGGAGGTGCACATCATAGGTTATTAAACATGAAATCCCAGAATCAACCCCTGGTTCAGAAAAAAAAAATAAAATACTAAAATGCTGATTGCTGAGAGCTGGGAAATTATACCATGGGAAGGATCACTCTATAGCTGCCCTATATTGATGTTCTTTCCCTAAAGGTCAGTGTTAGAGCTCAGATACTTTGGTCCTTTGATTGAAGCTCCCAAGCAGGTCACAGAAACAATAACTCTTACAAACCTTCAGTGAAAATAAACATGAATACTCCAAGTCCAAGAGGAATCTTACCTTACTCAAACATTATTTGGTCCTTGTGTCCTTTCAAATATTGCAGCCTGCTGATAGTAATGAAAATTTCCATGTACCTCACATTCTATGTGCTTTGTGGGGCATAGAATACACACTTAGTTTCCAGGTCCCACTGTTCTACCACAGAAAGCAAAGGGAAGAGGAGTTTGGCCAAATACAGGAATTTTTAGTGGGTCTTCCCATTTCTGTCGTCTCGATAATTTGTGCTAGCTAGGATCTATATATTCTATATATTCTAGGATCTTACAGAACAAAATATAAGAAAAGACCTACTGGGTCAGACCAAAGTCTGACTCCATCTGACTTAAACTGTCAGTCTTCTGCAGCGTAGTCTTCTACCAGCTGGTGGTCATTTGGCTATACTGTCCCCTGACAAATGCATAAGAAATATTGTCTAAGGAAGAAACATAAAGAGTTTCTTGCTGCTAGATCCTAGACAAAAGTGGACTATAACAAAGGGCTCAACTCTTACCATCCCCACTCCTTCCCTGCTGACCATGATACTTCTTCATTATTATATAAAACTATTTCAACTAGTTTCTATAACAATAGCATGAGAAACAACAAGTACAAGTGAAAGAATAAACCAAGAAGCAGCAATCAATCCATACTCCTGCCTTTCCAAACTCTGGCATTGTCATGCTGAGGCATATACCTCCTAGAGGAATGCAAATACCTCAGCCTTCCCTGAAGCAGTACATTTATAGCAATGAGCAAAGAAGATGGCACCTAAGCCTATAACACCACACTGTCCACATGGCTACTCTCTGTGTGGCATGTTATCACATCAGAGGAAAGAGGGCACAGGGCTATGATTCCTGATAGCCGAAAGAATTTTGGCCCTGATACTATTATTTCATTGTTGAATGTGATAATTTTTTGATGTTGTTTAAAAGGCACTGTACTAAAATATTTCCCTATGAAACAAAAACAAATAGTAAATACAATGGACAAATGACAGGACCTGCTCCCATCAAGCAGTTTACAAAATATTTGTATAAAATTTTGTAGCCTTCGATGGACGCCAAGTTTGTTGTCAGAAGCAAAAGGATATTTTCAGTCTTCTAAAGAAACAGAATGGAAACTTTATGAGTGAGACTTTGAAAAATGTAGCATGAGACCAGGCAACATACTATAAAGGCCTTCCCATTACATCTCTGCTTCATTTCTTTGCAAGGAATGTGATAGTGCTGATAGCATACCTTGCTTCTCTCAAAAAACAGTTGTACTAGAACAGAAATGGTGCAATAGTTTCTTTGCACTAAAACAGAATGTCAGCCCTGGTGATCTGATATTACAGACACAATATAAGTTTCTTCATTTAAATTCATCTGATGAATGAATCATTCTCTTGCCCTCCCAATGCACCTTTAAAATTTTCTCAGTATCTCTGCCTCTGCACTGCCATACTCCCCCATACTGTTTTAACTAAAAAGTTAATAATACTTATAATACAGTAAAACACATGTAGATATGCAGATCACACCTATGTACACAGTGATATAGCCTCTTTTTTTTCTTTCTCCAATTAGTCTCTTATGATATGAGCAGGCTAACATGATTACAGGTAATGAACCAATTACTACTTTTACAGTCATGCTGAACTGTTTTTCCTTTGACTTAATTATTTTTAAAAATAACAAGCTTTCATTATGCTTTTTACTGGTGATCACATTTGCACCCCAAGTCAGCTAATCAGCCATGAGCACATAACAATGTAATGTGAATGCTTATCGCTCATATGGCTACGTTTTTAAACTTAGCAAAGTAACAAGCCAAAATATCTGTAGTTACAATTAATGGACAGAGTCAAAGCCAGGAAATACATAAATGCCGTGGTACGCTTCACAGTAAACACAGATATACACTGCTTGTGCCTTTACGTATCACTAAGCCTTTATCATCAGAGACAGTACTAGGAAGAGAGGAATGAGAAAGAAGTAACAGAGTCAAGGTAAGACAAAGTTTGCTTGGTGTACCTGTTAGAATCATAGAATCATAGAATGCTTTGTGTTTGAAAGGGCCTTAAAATCTTCTAGTTCCAACCCCCCTGCCATGGGCAGGGATGCCTAACCCTAGACCATGTCATCCAAGGCTCTGTCCAACCTGGCCTTGAACACTGCCTGTGATGTAGAGCTTACCACTTCTCTGGGCAGCCTATTTCAGTGCCACACCACCCTCACAGAAAAGTATTTCTTCTTTATATCTAACCTGAACTTCCCCTGTGTAAGTTTAAACTTATTACCCCTCGTCCTATTGCTAGAGCTGCTTATGAAGAGTCCCTCTCTGGCATCCGTGTTGCTCTGACTTAACCTCCATAAGTCTGCTCCACCCCACAGGGGGTTTTGATTAGAATTTTCTCCCTTGTAAGATCTTTTGGGAAGGATTCTGAAGCTATTATATGTGCATATATATATATATTTTTATCTTCCAGCTTGTGTGAGGCAAGAAGTGAACACCTCCGGAGCAAAGCCAGGAGCAGTACAGCCTCAGTGACAATTGGAGCCACCTGGTTGTGGATGGTCTCAGATAGCTAAAACAGTCCCGTGTGGACACATTTTTTTCCCAGGACTCACAAGAAGCTGTATCCTTGCACATCTTTGAACAATAGGAAATCACTGCTTTGCTTTAAGCTTGGAAATCATAGCTCCTGCTCCTGTCCACACTCCTCACTTTGCAAGAGCAGCAGCAAATCCCAGGAGCTTTTCTGCTGCTGAAGCTCTGGCGTGAAATTTACCCTCCAGGGGACTGGCCTAACTTGCCATGAGCTGGTGGAAACGCTTGCCATTCTTCCCAGAAGGTTTTCACAGACAGGCAGAAAAGCTTAGGCTTGCAGACATGCAGCAGGCTTCAGTTTGGTAGTGACAGACAGCGAAATAGCATCCTAATTTCCACTTTCCACTCCAAAACCAGTTTCTAATCTCTTTTCCCACTGACTGATCATTTTAAAAAGAGTAACACTCTACTCAATTATTTTTAAAATATTGAAATGTCTTCAGGAAAGGTCTAAAAATTTGTCTAAGGTACTTAGTTCTGGCCTAAGAGGACCAAGTGGGGGGCTTTAAAACTGTCCTAACAGTTGCTTTTTCATCTCGTTGACTAGTTTGAATCTTATTGTGAGATGCTTAAATCTTCCCTTAAGCACAGAAGCTTGCTGTACTTGGTAGCTTAAGACTTTGGACTGCATTTGAGGAGCCAGATGCCTCAGAGTTAGGTACTGAAGTACTTCGCTTTTAGGCACTTATGTTCTTAATTAGATCTAGCCCTTTAAACTATGAACATCAGGGAAAAGTCTCCCTGCATTAAGAAGAATTTATATCAAGTCACAGAAAAATGTTAAATTTTAATGCGATAGAGCACTCAAACTTGGTTCTTGCTAGTGGGAATCTCATTTACAAAATGGCTGCTACTGAAATCTCAGAGAAAATACCTTGGCTTCAAAGCAAAATTAAAATAAAGACAAATGACTGAGGAGTTATTGTTTTCAATAAGTTCTTTTTCATGTGCTAATTACAGGGTAAGAAAGTGATCTGAGTATTTTTTTATCTATCTTTCCTTTTTTCTGCCAGGAGTTTATAAACGGTGTGAAAATGGAAGAGGATAGTAATAATTTCATTCATGTTTTAAAGAAAATAATCAGGTTAGCCAGCATTTCATACATAGTGCTGGAGGATTCCATTTGCATGACTTTGAAGGACTAATACAATATTACCAGTCATGTCAGTGAAAGCAAAGATGGGGCCTTGAGCAGATGTATTTACTTACATATAGACAAAAAATTGTCTCGTCAAAGAAAGAACTTACACAGGAGAGAAGACCATTGGGATACAGGTAGAGATATTCATTTTGTAATGACTAGTGCAGTTACTTAGATTTGAGACAAAAATCAGAGTTTTGGTGCTATGAGCTTTAACATTCTTTTACATAGAATCTCGGGGGTGGGGGGAACCACTTGAAAGCTAAATATTTCTGAAAACATGTCAGTATCCCAGGTAAAATCTCCTGAAACAATTTAATTATTACAGTGTTTTGAACATTTGCAAATCGCAAACTTCCAGCATACTTTAAAGGAACATAAACACATCTTCTGTGCTCAGGGATTAAAACCAGAGAGGACAAAGATATCAGCTGTGGTTAATGCTACTAAAAATAATTGCCTTGCTTTCAGCAGTAGCAGTCATTTTTTTCAGTCTTAGTAGCTGGTGCAGCGCTGTGTTTTTTGACTTTCAGCCTGGGAACAATGTTGATAACACTGATGCTTTTAGTTGTTGCTCAGTAATGTTTACTCTGACCAAGGACTTTCTGAGCCACATGCTCTGCCAGGGAGGAGGGGAAGCCGGGAGGAAGCAGAGACAGGACACCTGACCCAAACTAGCCAAAGAGGTATTCCATACCGCAGCACATCATGCCCACTGTATAAACTGGGGGCAGTTACCCAGAAGGGTTAGATCAGTGCTAGGGTTGGGCCAGGTATCGGTCAGCGGGTGGTGAGTGGTTGTATTCTCTTCCCTTGTTATTTCTCTTATCATTATTATTATTGGTGGTAGCAGTAGTGGCTTTGTGTTATACCTCAGTTACTAGACTGTTCTTATCTCAACCCATGGGAGTTAGATTCTTTCGATTCTCCTCCACATCCCTCCAGCAGTGGGGGGGAGGAAGGGGGGTGGGAGTGAGTGAGCGGCTGCATGGCTGAGCTGTCGACTGGGCTTACACCATGACAACAATTCAGCGCATTATAAAGCAGGACATAAATTTCTGTTGTTTCAAATGCTAAGACCCCTCTGGACCATCCCTAGGAGACTCAGCTACTCCCAGAGGGTGCTGCAGCCAGAGCATCAGTGTTGAGTTTTCTCAGCACATCACTCTTGTACTTTGCACTCTGCCACGGATGCCCATTAAATCTTAGTATTACATATAAAATTGTATTGCTGTTGCTCAAAGTGGTGCACCAATTTAGTCCTGCTTACCTCAGACCTCATCTAAGTATTTGCTTAATCATTCCCCCAGGTCCTATTGTGTTGTTCTCCCCTCAAAGCCTTTGGTTCTCACACTTTCAGTGTTTCTGCTCCTCTGACGTGGAAGTTGTTCCTGGTGAAGGTTCATGAATCAGGTTTTTTCCTTCCTGTTTTACAAACATCCATTAACTCTTATCTGTTCTCTTCAGGCTCTGCTCAGCATGCTCTACCAAAAAATGCTGCAGGCTGTGTCTTTACTTTGAGCAGCAATTCTTAGGATTTCTTTTTTAATATAAGCAGCCAGGAGGAGTCTGGAGGTGCTAAGCAGATGGAAAGTCTTATGAATAATGTGTGTCAGGCCCAGCTAAACCCCAGAGCAAACACTTCTGTACTACTTGTTAGAGCCACAGGAACAGGCAAGCCAGAAAGTATACACCAAGGCTCCCTGAGACCCAGCAGTGCTCCCTGCCCCCCAGGCAAATGTCCTATATCAACCAGCACACTCTGCCATCTTTCACCAGCCTACAGCATGGCAAGATGGGCCTGAACTGTCACTGAGAGCAAGGCAGGACACTGAAGGCATCGTGCCATAGTTCCCATCTCAAAGACCCAGTTAGGCAGGCTGAAGAGCATCTTTACCAGGAAGACATGTGATATTATGGGTCAAAAGGAAGGCACATTCAAAAAATTCTTATTTCTCAGTCTGCAACACTTGGAGAAATACTTAAAAATAGCAGATGCAGCCTATATCCAAAGGGTTTTAAGCACGTTCTGCTTTCTTTTGAGCAAACCAAGTATCATTCCTTTGTTACCTGGTTACCTTATTTGAGAGGCAAATGAAAAAAAAAAAAATAACAAACACCTGTGAGGTGGTAATTCCTTAATGTCTTGCAGCCATTTCACAGGCAAATGTCTCAGGTTAGAATTTCCTAGTGACCATCTTTTCCTTGTGTGGCAGAGATCAGCTTTATAGCAGTTGAAAAGTTTGCTTGAAACTGCTCCCATCCCTCCCTAAGCCTCTTTGTCTTCCCCCACTCTGGTTAGTAGTAGTTTGCATTTCTCCCCAGGGGTCATTCTCATCCCCAGTGTTTCCTGCCAGACCCATGATTGAAGGACTGACTTCAAAGAATTCCTGTATACCTCCTGAATATGGTAAGTGGGTTTATCTGAGATCAGTGTCTGTACCTCCTGCATATGGGCAAGCTGCAGCTCAGATTTAACACTTTGAGTGCAGAAAGGCAGCACACCGGTAGAAAGAGGCACATGGAGTTCATGCTCATAGAAATAATACCAAAGCCTGCCACATTCTATATGGCAACATTTGCTCAGTCCTCCAGAGCCTGGCCACACACCAGAGGAGCAGGATAAGTTAGTGGGGAAATGTCGATCATGCAGGATATGCATCATTCCCTCTAAGAAATCTAGCATAAAATGATTTCTGCATGAAAATTTAAATGTTGACAACACAGCCACTTTGGGCCTCACTTGTCCTTGGAGATAAAAAGAGACGGAAAGCACATATTCTCCATGTACTTGGATTTGAGCTGTAATATAAAACAATAAGGGACTTAGCCTCAGTATTATTATGAAGTCTTATCTAACACTCTTGGTTTTATCATATATACCAGCCTTAACTGTGCCAACATACAGAATTTCAGGTGTATTCTGAACCTTTTGTTTGTATGTTTTTGTCTTGCTAATTTTATTTTTTTATTTTTCTCTGAGCCTTTTATTAGCAAGTTGCAAAAACCATCTGTTTCAGGAAAACGGATAGATGTGATACTGCATAGTTGCGCTTGGAAAGGCCAGGCAAGAAGGGCAGGGGCTGTTTAAGTCACTCTTGCTGTGATATGCCTCACATTATGGAGCCCTGTCTTCAGGCTGATTCTCCTGGACTGGATAGACTCATCTGGGGACTGTTCTGGGACCTATCCCACAGGCTACCTACCCCAAAACCACTGGAGAGAGTTTGCACAGTAAGGAAAATATCAGGTTTCTTCCTTCTTTGACTTTCCAGTCCCTCTTCCCACAGACTTTCAAATAGAAGAGAACAGGAGTATTCCAGCCTTTTAATGTAACCACATTGGATTCCAAGTCAGTGCTTTCATACTTTAAAATGCCTACTATGTTTTGAGTATTATGCGTATTGCATATTTTTACACCAAAAGAGTAATAAGAGCTGATCAAATAATTTGCAGCGAATAACTTGAAGAATTTCACCTCTTCACTCGTTCACCATTTCGATGGAAGCAGCTAACAATGTTCTTGAATCTGCTGATCATTTGGAGTTGCTCCATCAGTTATTTTAGTGGCTGAATTTCAAGTCTACAGATAGTGGGTGAATTGCTTATTACAGTTACAGGGAAAATATTAATTTTGAGTTGCCTTAGATATTTTCAATTGAATGCAGAGATCACGTGTTCTACATAAATATTTAATATTGAAAGGCATTTCTTTCTGTCAAAATATAAAGGTGATATGACATTTTATTTGGCTTCCCTTACCTCCAGTTCAGCCTCAAAAAGAGCAGTTAAGACACTACCAAAGTTGAAAACAGCTTTACCAGAACATTTGTTTAATGGTGAACAAATGCAGTATATCTTCTTGCCTCAAACTCCAATTAATGATAATAGAATATACATGTTATAAGTTTCCAATACCGAAGAGGCAATAGCAACTGCCTAGTTACATTGGTGGTGTCTCCCCTTTTTTCCATTGTAAATACCAGATCTTGCAAAGTCCTGAACTGTGATTTTTGTTGTGTCAGGATCCACCATCAAGTAAACCTCATGTTATTCTGCTATACTGATATTACCTGAAATAACGGTACAAGCTGTGGGTGTTGCAGCAGCCTTTGCTCAAAACTTTCACATGTATTTTATTTCCACTAACATTTCATCTTAGATTTTCATTAATAAGAAATGCTTATGAATAAACAAATGCTAGAGTGATAAACAAATACTAGAGTTAATAAACAAATACTAGAGTAGATGTGTATTATTCAGTAATTTTGTCATTCAAGATGAAAAATGTCCCTGATTTACGCTGACATATAGTGGGAAGGTTTTTAAAAAAACTCTCTTTTTAGGTGGAGATTAAATATAGGCACCGGGAAAACCCTTTTTGTATACACAAGGCTTGATCACATGGTTAACATCTGGAATGTATTCATTTTTTCTATAAACTACATATAACTCCCTTTCTACTGCATTCCTCAAGCAGCAAGCAACATAGATGTGTTAATATTAACATGCCTTTGATTCACTTCTCCACATTTTACAGTCTATTGCCATATGCCAACAGCATGTCACTGGGCATGATGTAACCAAGCCTGCCACAGGAAATTCAGAAAGACTATTTTACTAGAAACTGGGCCTAAAAAGACCACAATTTAATTTTTATACCATTTCTTAAGCCGAAAAATATGAAAAGAACTTCAGCTCTGTAGTACCTTTATACTCCTGCAGTGACAGAAAGGGGGAAGAGCTTGCTCAAGTCTGCAGCTGAGATTTCCTAAAGGAAAAAGAAACTCCAACATGTAGCAAACTGGATGCAGATAGCCTTACCCCTACCAGTTCCTCTTCCTGGTTAGGATAGAATACAGACGGGAGAAGACTTGCTCGGGATACCTTGCCCTATCCATCCTTAACAGAATGAGTGAGGACAGTACTTAGTCACTGTTTTGCAGCCACCCCTGATATTTAGGTGTTGTCAACACCCCTAGTGTGGTTTTGGATCCTGATGGCTAGTACTTTCCTAGAAAAAGTTATTCAAGGAAAAACCATGGGAGGATCACTGGGGCCACCCTGGTTTGTTCAAAGGGGTGGAGGGGAAGGTAGTCACAGATCTTTCCAGAAAGCACTGAGAGGGGCTTCTTCACCCTGTGCTGATTTAGTGATATTCTCAGTAAACTACAGCACTCAACACACGGGCATTTTAGTTTTTTTGTTCCAGAAAAGGGAAACACACCTCCACACCTCCACCATCTGCCAGGTATGATATTGTCATAGCTGTAGCTCTGGCCTCTGATTTCAGATTGGTCTTGTCCACCATGACCTGTCATCCAGTTCTTGCTCTATATCATTTTCTATACCCAGCAGATGGACTCAGAATTTGAAATTGTTAGTCCATTATGGAAACTGAAAATTTCCAAGATTTTAATGGTATTAAGTATTGTAGAACAATATAAGCTTTGTAACCTGTGTAAGATACTGGGTACCTTGAGGTTTTCAGTAACAGGGCCAACAGATCTTACCAACTGTCAAGAATGAGCAAAAGCAGGTGTGGCATGATTGCTCTTACTATTCAATGAAGAAACACTTTGTTGTTTTCATTTAGTAATGAAACACACCATCAAGATACACCATCAAGGGAGATGGCATGAATTGAACCTAATTTTAAGTAGCTCCAACAAAGAAGTCAGATTCTGACAGGAAATTGAATCTCACTTGTTTCCTTCTTCTAGAATGGAGTCATCTGGAATCTTGTGATGATTTTTGGATACTGCATTGCTAAGACGTTTGGAATAAATCTTAAAGAAAGGTTGTAAGTCCAGGAAACATGCCGGAAAAAGAACAAATATGTAAGTCGTATTATTTTGCTCAGAAAAGAAGGCAGAGTGTGATATCTCTATCATTAAAGGCTTTTAAGAGCAGGCTGGGAAAAGAGCATCTGTCAGAAATGACATGGCTGTAGATAATCCTGTTGTGTGTAGGGTAATAGATTGGATGACTTCCCAAGAGTTTTTTCAGCTGTAAGGTTCTCTTATAGACCAGATTGACTGTCTGTTGTCAGGTGACGCCTCGGGTTGGGGAACATATCCATATGGAGAAGCTTGCTCAGCCCCGAGTATCTTTACATCACAAATTGGGCCCTAGAACTACCCTACTCCACAGAACAGCCCCTGCTGAGGACGGAAGGATGGTACAGCTGGGAGGAGGCTCTTCCCACAAATTAATTCATTTCAAAGTGCAAAGAAATATAGGAATGTAAAAATAAAATTTAGAGACATCTTGGTGGCCTGGAAACTCCGCATAATACATGAGGATCACATTATGAGATAGTGGAGGATATTCAGATGTTTTTTCTTACTTCTCTTCTTCAGAATTATTTCTGTTGATTAAGAGGACAGAATTTTGACCTGACACCTGCAATCTGAGTTGCAATGGAGTATGCAATTATGTGAACACTTCATGTAGCTCATAGAAGGATATTACACCATTTTTTTCCACCACCTTATCCACAAGTATATAGCAACAGTTTGTAAATAAATTAAAAAAAAATCATTTGCATTATTTCAATTTCCATAATAGTACAGTATAACTTTACTGACTCACAACATCTCATATGACAAACTTGGCTTTTTTAAGCTATGTATTTTAATCATCTAAGTACTTCAGATATTTTATTTTTGAGTGGTAGCCTTGGTTTCCCTTGGTACTTTCAGTGATTACACAGACAAACAAAATAAATCCCTAATTTAGCTGTTAATTTTTGACACTGCATTATTACAAACTGCTGCACTGATTCAGTTTGAATTGCCGAATGTTTTTCATTTTGGATATAGCTATGGATACTGTTATTTTCTCTCTAACAAACATACATACTACCATACTGAGCACATTTTCCATGTGTGTATTCAAAGCCTTCAGCCTACATTATACCTCTAGACGCAGCATTGTGTGAGCCCTAGGCAAGCCAGAACAACAGCAGTGCCTAGACAAGTAGAATTAACAGTGCAGGCATCCCAGAGTTAAAACTACTCTGGATGGAGAAAATGCTATTCAAAGTCAGCATGGGCTTCAAGAATGGTGGTTTTGTATCAGTTTCACATCTCTTATAAACTTTTAACCTGTCATTATATATCACAGCTTTCTGCCTTAATGCAATACCTTGTTTATATGTTATTCCATTTATTATTCTTTAGATTTTTAAGCAAATCTTGATGAAAAAAAAGGTGAGATGATTAAATTCTTTCTTATTCTTCACCTTTAAATAAGAAGCAGAGGACGAAAAAATTTTTAGCCATCTTGTCACTCTCTTACCATTTTGCAAACCTTACCCCAGGCAGAGCTCCAGCACTGATGAGTAAGAATAAGAGACTTTTCTGGTAAGTGTAAATCTTCTGATCAGAGTCACATTCTGGTTGCACTCCCAGTTCCCAGCACTGGAAGGAGATGGCATACAAGCCAGAACATCTGCCCATAGTCATCGGAGATTTATCAGATAATCGTCAGGGATCAGATATGTTTGTTGTTCAGCTGCTTTTTTTTTGCCACCAGAGCTCCTGGAATTGACCCCTGGTCTAATAAAAGCAGAAGGAGGGGATTACTTTAAATTTGAAGTAAACCAAAACCAGGCTTCCTGCGACATGTAATTTGTAAGAATGCAGCAAAGACTCCAAAAAGCAGAAGCTGCATCACCACCCCCACCACAAAATTAAAGTATTGTCGTTAACCATGTACAGAACCCACTGAACTCAAACCAGCTTTCCAAAAACAAACCATTCCTTTCTTAAGCAATCACTGCAAATTGCAAAAGCAACAAAGTTTTAGACACAAATGAAGGAGCCACTGCCTGTCCTCAAAGCTTCTTCTGAAATTTCCCACTTACTAAGGAAACATATGAAGACATTTGTTAGTGTTAAATCTGTGAAAGATCTGTGCTTTCTAGGAGGTACTGAAATTCTCTTTTCTGGATGCAGTCATAGGTTGAAGACAGTGAAGGAAAACCACACATTCCAACTGTCAGAAAGCATTTTTTTTTCCTCCATAACGTAATTGGTGAGCAATAGTACCCTTGGAGAAGTAGAATCGAAAAGAAGAAAAAAGAAAACAGCAGCATTCGTTTTGGTTATCGATGAGTGAAGAAATACACAGGACACCATAAAAAACGTAGTAGCACAGAAAGGTGCCTGGAAGGAA
This sequence comes from Amazona ochrocephala, assembly GCA_039720435.1. NCBI lineage: Eukaryota > Metazoa > Chordata > Aves > Psittaciformes > Psittacidae > Amazona > Amazona ochrocephala. Next base: position 31,981,160 of record CM077876.1, on the reverse strand, counting down.
ATATACCAAATGCAGACAGATTATGATGAAAAATCCTTACAACAACATAGCATTTATTTTCTGAAGCAAGAGATTGCCTGCAACAGACATCATTATTGTGATGAGAGCCTTTCTCAGCTAGATCTTGAAAAGGGGGACAGTGAGAATGAAGACCCTGGGCCCACTGTAGGAGAGGATCTGGTTTGAGACCATCTTAGGAACCTAAATGTATACAAGTTCATGGGACCTGATGAAATCCATCCACGGGTCCTGAAGGAGCTGGCAAATGAAGTTGTTAAGCCACGATGAAGTCAGGTGAAGTTCCCGATGACTGGAAAAAGGGAAATATAACCCCCATTTTCAAGAAGGGGAAAACAGATGACCTGGGGAATTACAGACCAGTCAGTCTCACCTCTCTGTGTAGCAAAATCTTGGAGCGGATTATCCTGGAAGGCATGCTAAGGCACATGAAAACCAACAAGGTGCTTGGTGACAGCCAGCATGGCTTCACTAAGGGGAAATCCTGCCTGACCAATCTGGTGGCCTTCTATGAAGGGGCTACAGAACTGATGGACAGGGGCAGAGCAGTTGATGTCATCTACCTGGACTTGTGTAAAGCCTTTGACACTGCCTTACATGACATCCTTCTCTCTAAGTTGGAGAGACATCAATTTGATAGGTGGACCACTTGGTGGATAAAGAACTGGCTGGATGGCCACACGCAAAGAGTAGTGCTCAATGGCTCAATGTCCAGCTGGAGACCAGTAACGAGTGGTGTCCCCCAGGGATCGGTGTTGGGGCCAGTCTTGTTCAACATCTTTGTGGGTGACATGGACAGTGGGATTGAGTGCGCCCTCAGCAAGTTTGCCGGTGACTCCCAGCTGTGTGGTTCAGTTGGTATGCTGGAGGGAAGGAATGCCATCCAGAGGGACCCTGACATGCTTATGAGGTGGGCTGATGCCAACCTGATGAAGTTTAACCATGCCAAGTACAAGGTCCTACACCTGGGTCGGAGCAATTCCAGGCACAGCTACAGGTTGGGAGGGGAGGAGATTCAGAGCAGCCCTGTGGAGAAGGACTTGGGGGTGTTGGTCGATGAAAAAATGAACATGAGCTGGTAGTGTGAGCTTGCAGCCCAGAAAGCCAACCGTATTCTGGGCTGCATCAAAAGGAGTGTGACCAGCAGGTCGAGGGAGGTGCTCCTGCCCCTCTACTCTGCTCCTGTGAGACCTCACTTGGAGTATTGTGTGCAGTTCTGGTGTTCTCAACACAAAAAGGACATCGAACTGTTAGAACAAGTGCAGAGGAGGGCCACGAGGATGATCAGGGGACTGGAGCATCTCCCGTATGAAGATAGGATGAGAAATTTGGGGCTGTTCAGCCTGGAGAAGAGAAGGCTGCGTGGAGACTTCATAGCAGCCTTCCAATACCTGAAGGGGGCCTATAGGGATGCTGGGGAGGGACTCTTCATTAGGGACTGTGGTGAGAGGACAAGGGGTAATGGGTTCAAACTTAAACAGGCGAAGTTTAGATTGGATATGAGGAAGAAATTCTTGACTGTAAGGGTGGTGAGGCACTGGAATGGGTTGTCCAGGGAAGTTGTGAATGCTCCATCGCTGGCGATGTTCAAGGTGGGGTTGGACAGAACCTTGGATGGCATGGTTTAATGGGAGGTGTCCCCGCTCACGGCAGGCGGGTTGGATGTAGATGATCTTAAGGTCCTTTCCAACCCTAACTATTCTATGATTCTATGGTTCTATGATTTGTTCTTTCACTAGATCAAAAAGCTATCATTCTAATTTTTCTGGATTATCCTTCTTCTGGTGTCAGGTTAAAGGAACAAAGACACTGCAAACTCCCTGCTCAGTAAACGGTTTCTTTATCTTTAGCTGCATCCTGGTAAAAACCCACCACATGCTATCTCACAGGTGACCATGGTTCCTGGGGACTGCAGACAGCTCACAAGGGCTCTACAAGACTTGAGGGCCTGTGATATAATTGTACAGGAGTGCATTCTCAATTTCCAGGCTACCTTAGCATTCAAGATAAGATCGAAAACACTCAGAACACCAGGGTCCCAACCGCTGTAGCACAGAGAACTCTATCAGCATCTAACCATTTTCCTGAGGGAAGTTCATTTCCAGTAACTTTCTCCTCTATGGCAAGTTTGCAGATCTGAGCACAGAAGAGCATTTGGTCATTTCTTGCACTTAAGAATGAAGTTCAAGCTATTAAAGTTCAGACATGAATACTAAGCAGCTGGACCTGCACACAGCCTGTATATAAATCTCTGAGTGGGTACTGGGGAGCAGCATTTCATGACTATAAAATGCCACCAAAGATAAAAATCCTCAAGAAGACATTTACTTGCACACTGTTTTAGTGTAATACTGGCAAATAAAAGAAAAATTCAGAAATGAGAAAGCAGTGAGAAAATTGAGAAAAATTAAAGTAAAAGCAAAGGTGTGAAGACATTAGAAGGAGTTACAGAAGCACAAAAGTGATAAAATTAAGTACAAAAATTAATCTGAAAAACCTTTCCAAAACAAAAGAGAAGTAAAAACAGAATCTAATGTGGAATGGATCAGAAGGAAAAAGGGCAAAAAGACTGGGAAAAAATGAAAAATTAAAAAAAAAAAAAAGTGGAATAAAACCAGAACATTACAATATGGAGATAGAAAGTAAATAAACATGCAAGAAAAGTCAGGAAAATATGAGTGAGGTTTTGTTTAATTGTTTTTTCTCCAAAAAAAGGTAAAGCTCTGTGAATTCAAGAATATATGAATGATACACATTGTATTTAGAGCAACAGTGTTCAAGATTCTGATTCAATACATAGCAGTGCTGTTAAATCATTTGGTTTTAGGGTATCAAAGCAAGAAACAATATTTTCTTCAGTATACTGAGTGACAGCAGCAGCGTGGCTTTTCTCTCTAAAGCTCAGAAGCTGAGGCCATAGGGTCTCTCGCTTCCCTTCAGCTTGGCTCTCTAGAAGGCTAGTTTGGACCTGGGTGGGCTGGGTGTTTTTAAAGTGCCTTGCTAAAAGCATACTCTGGTCTCTAAAGTCCTGGTATAAGTGAGCTGGATATTTACACTTGATAGAAGGAGCATTATCCTTCTTTACCTAAGATGCCACATGCCCTGTGGATCTGTCTTTCTACATAATGCTTTCCCTACTCCCACTAGAAGTAGGCAGCCCACTGAAACAGTTCCAAAGAGCACTGTCAGAATCTGTGAAGCCTGCAAAAGCAAAAAGTACTGTTCAAGAAGTTTTAGTCCCTTTCTGCTTGTGGGATTTTGAATCTGCTCTGGAATAGTCTGGAAGGAATACAGTTCAGAGCCTGGTTATGGATCCAAAGAGATCTGGCAAGTGTGCTTTGGGCCCTTCTGCAAACCCATTTGGTTGCCCTGTGAAAGCTCTAATGGATTTTTAACCTTTACCTCTGTCAGCACTAAAATCACACCCACAGATTAAAAATAAAAATCTCAACCAGCTAAATTATATAGGTCTTTTGTTGAAACATACTTTTAAGATTTGCATAATTTAGTATTGTGGTCAGTAATAAACATGGAGTAACACAGCTCCATTTCAGGAACAGCTAATCTTAATAAGGTGGTTATTCAAATGTCTACTTTTGTTTATGGAAATACAGTGTTTAAATTTTGAAAGTGGTTTGGGGTTTTGATCTTCTGTTTAAAAGGAAAAAAGTGATTCAATAGAATTAGTAACACTTGCAGCATATCAACCCACTCTCTCATAGAAATGCAATTTAGCAAAATGAATGTGGTTGGAAAGTCAGGCCAGAATAACAGCAGCTAACTACAGATCCACCCAAGGCTTGTATGGGGGCCATACCAATTAGTATAATAGTCGTGCTTGTTGGGAAGTGAAGTCTTTGTGCTCGGGATGCTTCCCAATTAAAGAATTGTATTTGAAGTGGGATTTAATTTTAACGTTTCAATGCCAGAACATTTACTTGCTGAGTCTGTTTTCATTTCAAGTGATGCTGAGGTTACATTTTCAACTTGGTACTGCTGTCACCAAGCCTCTCCAATGTTTTTATTTACTGTAAGGGAGTGACAGTGGAAGGGAAGTATGCCAAGAATCATGATTTCCCTAAGTTTAACTCAAAATGGATGACCTAAATTGTATAAGGCCCAAGTCATGAAGAATTTTGTGGGTAAAACACCCATTAACGTCAATGGAAGATCTAAGAAGACTGAAGAACTGAGTTTTTTCTCAACAAACTTTACATTTAAGCTCAGAGAGCTCTCTGCCATTAAATCCTTTCAAAAGAAGGCACAACAGATTCAAAACAGCCTCTATATAATCTGAATGGAAAAGCCCATGAATAAAATTTAAGCTTCTTTTCTGTTTGCAGGCTACCAGTGGGGCAGCCATAGTTCATTTGAACTTGTAGATTTATCAAGTGTACTGGGCAAACACATTTCTTAAGAATATATGGGTTGGTCACAAATGTTTAAAATTTGGCTTCCTGTGCTTAGGCATTACTGATTAGCTAAGTCATAAGATGCTTTGTTTCATCCTTCAAGCAGAATGCTTGCTAACTTAAAATGTTACTTCCATGAAAATTTTTTTTTGACACAGAAAAGATTTTCCGCTAAGATATTTGTCAGTAAAACACAACTCCTTGAATTTTTAGAAAAATAAACCAGAATAGGGAAGAAGTAAATTCATTGAAATCCAGATCCACTGAGATATAACATTAATCCTTATAGTATTGAAGAAAGGATTATTATAGGTATATAAACAAGTGAAGCAGAACAAAAGCTATCAGTAGTTCCCGAAGCCACTTGAGTTCAGAATGTGGACAGCATTACACAAGCAGTGTTTAAAAATCAATAAGACATTTTATGGATAGATAATATGAGTTCAAGGAAATGAACCAAGTTTTGCTATGTCAAGAAGACACATGACATAATTCAGTACATTCTGAAGCTGCTAAAGAAATCATCTTATTAGAAGACAATTATAAGTTGCCCAGGAGTATATAAACACACACATATGTACAAACAGCCTCTTTTGCCCGTTTGAGATCTGATTTGGCTATCCTCAACAACTATTATTGGTCTAAGGTCTGGTATATCTCTGACTTAAACATGACAGTTTAATATTTATATTTATATGGTTCAGAAGAGACAGAATCAAGACAAACACAAACCCAAGGTTTCCACCCCTGGGACTGACTCTAGCTTAGAACTGCCAACTTTGAAATTGATGGAAGAGTGTTGACGGAGTGGGGATAAGGTCCAATCAAAGGAATTTTGTTTTATATGGATTCAGTTTCAGAAATTCTCTGGCTTCCCAATATTGTAAATTAGCCAAACAGACACATTGGATAGATGCCACAAAATAGTTTTTTAAGTGCAGAAAAAGTTCTGCATGCCATCTAAATATATACAGTTCGACAGATCATGGGCTTGATTCTCCCTTCCCCTCATTTACATCATTGTAGCTCAGCTAATCTCACTAGAGTTACTTCAAATTACATTTGTAATGGAGAGTGGAATCCAGCTCTAAAGCTGTATGTGATATAAACTTGGTAAAATATACAAATCTAAATAGCTATTGGACCTAACCCTGAGATACCTGATTACACAGCAAGACATAATTGATTTATGAGGGCTGAAATTAAACATGGAATGAAACCAGTCTGAAGTAATATCAGAAAGACCTTTGTTGGAGTGTATTTTCATCAAAAGAATTTGGAGAAGGAAAGCACCAGCAACAACTGATTAGTTCACAAGCAATGTAAAAATAGTCAGAGTATCACTTGACACACTCAAATCAATTTCTAAATTTCTGGAGAATCATTCAGGCACAGTATTTACTTGCTGCTTATTTCTTGAAGTGGCCACAATACAATAGACACTGTCTGAACACAGGGAACACCAGCACATTCACTAGTGATCTGAAAATAAAAAATTCTTGTCTGAAATTAATTATTAATCTAATTCTACAAATATATTTATGAAGCTAAATAATAATTAAAAATAAACTGGTAGAAATTAATTGTTTCTTAATTGTAGAAAGAGTTGAAATTGCAAGTTTTAATTATTGCAATCTATCACAAATCAAAGAGCTTAACTATGAAGGGCTAAACTGAAAGAAGAAATTGACCCTAGCCTCTCTCAAGTGAAGAAGTCCAAGCATTAGTACATAGAAAAATAGATGTTTGAGGCTCTGGGATAAGTATAATTTAATTCTTAACAGAAACAGAAAGCAAATGAAAATTGGACTATTGGCTATCAGATATACAAATATACATACATCCGTGTATTTAAATGCATATATATGTACATACATATATGTATACATATACATACATGCATTTTTATGTATGTATCTGGAATGAAGCATACACAAATAAAATTAAAGCTGCTAGGAAATTCCAACTGAGATAATCTAAAATGTCAATGTAAACAGTGAAATCTCTCAAAATAGGACAGTTTCTAGGCCTTTATAGTAACAGATCCAAAACTAATTGAAGACATTCCACACACAAGTTCCTGGAACTCCAAAGGATATAAATAAGTAAAGTTGCAAAAGCATTAAATCGGAAAGACACAGCTTTATATTTTCCGCTGCTCATATCCAGCTATTCTATTTCAGTGAACAAAATATATTCCAAGGAATCTTTCCTTATTTAACATTACTTTTTCCTCTTCTTCTTCTTACTAAGGAATACCGCCTTGTTTTCTTTTCCCATTGCCCACTAACTTCTATCTTCTGAGTATATACATGAGTCGCTTGTTTCAATGCCCTCCCTCTTGTTGCAGAATGCCAACTGTATAGAGTCAGAAATCCACCAAGCTTTTTGTGAGGTTTGGTTGGATGGTCGGATGGTCCTGGTTTTTTTTAAATCTTCCCTACAACCAGCAATATTTCTAGAAAAACTTAATATTGTCTGGGACCACATTCACTTTTTCATGGATCTTCCATAAACTGCAGAACCTGCTCTGAGATAAATGTTTTAAGGTTGGTGACTTTCCCTGCTAGGGAACCAAAAGAGGTTAAGATAAACCTAAATTCATATCTAAAAAAAAAAAAAAAAAAAAAAAAAAAGCATCCCATATATAGCTGTGAGCTTTCAGTCGCTGTTTTGAGACCCCTGTTTTTACAGACTCTGGAAAAGTGGAGCCAAAAAAAGAGGGGCTTGCCAAAATAGTGCATTCCAATTTTGTTCATTTTCTGCACATTACTTTTGTAACGTTATAGTTATTTATGGTGTAATGATCAAGGAATTGTGTTATTTTATGATAGGTAAAACACAGCAAGTAGAAACATTTCCCTGCCCCTGAGGATTTACAGCCTATCTGTCAAACAGGATGCGGCAGGTGCACAAGGCAGACAATGAAGTTGATGTTGCCTGGAAAAAAGGAAAGAAGTAAAAGTAAAATGGGTTGAGCAGAAAAGATGACTCTCTTCTAAGCCTGCCATTACCAAGCAGTTGTGATTTGTAAGCACAGCAGTTAAAACAGGAGATTTAAGAAAGGATTAAACAATACAGCAGATATTCCCATCAAACTGTATGATTTTTTTAGTTTGGTTTTGGGACTAAACTCTTTGACAGTTTTTTGTGAGTGAGAAATGAGTCAGTGTCTCAGAAAAGAGCAATAAGACTTAATGGAAATGACCGACTTCTAGACTGGAACAAAGGGGAACTGTCTTCTTGTCACCTTTGCCAGCACTTCAAGGGATAATGAAAACATGGTACATTCTTAGGACAAGTTTTAGCTGAGCTAAATATATCACCTTCCTGACTCACAAGCATCCCTGTAAGTTAGGAATTGATGTACACTAACACAGCAATGTTAGAAACCTGGAACTAACACAACATAGAAATTCTACAAACAGAGTACTTCTAGTTGGCAATCGACAGCACAAACCACTCAGATATCAGAGCAGGTTTATGAAAATTAGGGGAGAAAGCATATTGTTTGACCATAGCATGTCTCTGATAAGGCTTACATCAAGCAGTATTTCAGATAAAGACTTAGGGAAGGATAGCCTTCATCAGCTCTTGCAGAGGGGGCCAGAAAGAATTCAGGTTAGAGGCTATACATCAGGAGTATTTTTTCATATTATTCACAAGGAGCAATAAGGCCATTAAAAGTTAATGTGATGGGAAATTGGAAATTGTACAGCAACTTCTGCGTAGTGAAACTCATCTTTTAAAATAAGTTCTGAAGGCAAAGAGGAATAAATCAGACTTATCATGCCAGAAAACCAGGATGATCTGTGACCTGTATAGTAGTCTGCAGTTGTCACACACATGGGTTTTTGTTTGCAAAAGTGACATGAACGTCAGAAACAAATAAATGTTGGTAGTTGCATTTAGTTTGTTCAGAGAAACATAGCATGGGAGTGATCCTTTCTGCTCACAGAGTCTATCACTATATAATTTCTTGCAAAAACTGATGTGGCACTATCTCAAAGCCTGTGAAGGTTTCACTCCCCTGCTATTCTCATAGCTGCGGGAGTGTAGAAGAGAATGTAAACACAGAGCTTTTCTCTCCTCAAACTCTACTACAGAAAGGCAGATTTCATTTTGAAATCTATAAAAAATGGCACTCTGGGGCCCTGAGACCGGAGGTGGGTGTACAGTCACACCAGTAAACCTGTTTGAGGTTGTCAGACTACTAAAGCCTTTCATTTTTGTGGTGAAGCATTTTCAGATTTTCAGAGTCAGGATGAAATAGTCTCATGAGACAGGATTTAATATCGATGGTTCACAGAAAATAACTAAATGAAGCCAAACTCCTGTGCAGAAAAGCCCTCAACTGATGTTTCGCCAGACCAGGAAATGCCTGTAAAGAAACACATGCACTAAAACCAGCTATCCCCAGGGGCTTCTGAAATAGCAGTGGTAGAGACAGGATAGCACAGCCCTCTCCAAGCACACCCCAGAGCTGAACCACACCTACAATACCGCTGCAGAAAGGATGCCAGCAAGGCAAGCGTTAAGCACTCTATGAACAGCTAGAACACAACCGAGACAAAAGAGGAGCAATACTCATTTTGTGACCCTGCTACTCTCTGGTCAAATATACAGAACTGGATGTATTTTGAAAGAAAATCCACAGCTGGTACTTCAGGATATCACTGCCATGACCTAATGAACCGAAAGTCTAAACCTCATATGCGGCTGAATATCTCAGTTTGTACTGAAGAAATTACAAAATCTCATGGGATAGTTTAGGGGAATGTCTTATCGCCCATGAGACCCACTCAACAATGTACCTGCTAACACCCTGCAAACACCAGCCCCGTGCCATCACCCCACACACTGGGACATGAGGCAAAGGTGACCTCCTCATGGCTGCTCAGCAGTCTAGCACTAGTGGTCCTCTTAGCCCTCCCTAGGGCCGTTTGTGTTTTTTTTATCTTACAGCCCCAGCGACATCCTAATTCTGCCAAAATCTTCATCACACTTTCCTATTTGTTACAGTGGCACCTGCTGGCAAAGGCATAGGCAAAAGTACGTTTCTTACTGTTTGGTTAAGCAGATAAGTTTAATTATGACACAAGGTGTGTAATATTTCATTTCTCTCTCACCCTCTCACACCCTCTTTGGGTTTAATATAACACATTATATCGAGCACAAGGAGGCTTGTTAGATTACTGTTGGAAGATGCAAGAATTGGTTAATTTTGCATCGTTTCTCCCTGTCATTATAATCTTTGCCACAAGAATGGCTACATTCTGTGAAATGTTCTGTTCTCAGTGCAGTCATTGTCATGTGAATGAGCTATCACAGAATCCTAATGCCTGAGATGTTTTATTCTTACATTTGTGACATTTGTATTTCAGTGACAAAAGCTTCAGCAAGAAAGGGGAATGGAAGAAATTTAATCCAGTCTCTTGATCATTTTTAAATTCTAATTTCATGGTCTTTTCTTTCCTAGATGCTACAGCGCAGTTTCCTTCATATGTAAGAAGTCTGTATCTAGGCTAATAATGAACTGATGAAATCAGATGTCTGGGATGTTTGTATTTTAATGGTTTCTGCATTAAAGACACCATATCAGTGCAAATTGCCGATAGTTAGGAAAGGTGAAAACCAAGGAATATTTGCTAGTCATTTTTTGCCACTTAGAGTGCATGTGTTCTGTTAAAACCCTGATGAGCTGAAGCTTATATTACACCAGTATATAATAAAAGATCAATTATTTTCTGACATTGGTATCAGCTAATGGGATAGTTGAAACTAATATCAGAGGTAATCAGGACAAGGAAGAGCACCACAAATCACTCTAAATGTGCAGCAATGCAACATTTAGGAAGCTTTTCTGCTTTGCTGATTTCAGGGGCAAAAATTACTGTTGATTTTAATGGGACCAGGATCAAGACCTCCTTCCAACTTCTCCTACCCAATTTAAGTTTTTTTGTCGAGCCATTCTGCAGTAGGTTGCATGAGTAGCAGTTTTGACAATCCAGCTCTTGTTTCATTTCTTCATCTCAAATATTTTTTAAGCATACCTTGCTGTTTCTGCTGATTCTGGATAATGCAATATTTAGCAGGCAATTCTGTAGGGGTTCCTTAGTACCACTCATCAAGGGGTAAATTATTATGACAGAGCAAACAAACATTCAGATCAGCAGGAGGAGGAAAGGATTCTGATTTTTTTTTTTTTTGTTTCCAACCATAGGTACAATATAATTGTTCTTCAATGATCTTTCCTATGGTGTGACCATAAAAGGTGTCTGAGCTGTCAAAACGGTATTCAGATGGCTGACTGTCAAAAATATGCTACAACTGGAGATTTTAATTGCATTCAGACATCACACTGGAGAGTCATGAGTGCATTTTCTCCTTTCCTCTCCTGCTTACATATGCATATTCTTTCAGAATATAAGCTTATATATTAATATTTTTTTTCACAGCTTAAAATTATATAATATTTTAATCTGTCTGTATGTCACATAATAATATCCTCCTCACTCACTCTCCTTTTAAATAAATGTTTGCAGATTCCACTTTTGATACCAGAACTGCAAGGCCTCATTATTTCTTATTTCCAGAGGTTACAGAGTTTTAATGTTAAAATGCAATCTTTGAGATAGTTTCATTTGCCTAGCCTAACCTCTATGATCAAATGAGTACCTTTTTTACTTTTCAAAATACTAGGATCTCAGGACCCATGCATTCTCTTAATCATTGCTCAATTTCTTTTATCCATGTTCCTTTTTTCCCTACACTCATAACAAGACTGCAGCTCAGACCTGCAAGATCTGAACTCTACTCCATATTTTTAAAGTCATGGTTCTATAGATACTATATTTTTTTGATTTTAGTTCACAGGTAGCCTACTTAAAGATACATAGTTATGTATTTTAAATTCTTAAATAAAATGTTCAAGTAGTTGATTTTAACTTACGATAACAAAGAATTCGGAAAAGAAAATCCATAGGAAAAAGCCTAAAAAGCACATGGTTATACTTTTCTACCTATTTTAGAGGGGTTTATTTTACTGGGAATCTCCCTGTTTTCATGCACTGCCTTTTAGTTTCAGTGTGGCTTTGATATTTGCCTTTATAATGAAAAAAAAAAATAAAATAGAGACTTATGTTAACTAGAGAAAAGCCATTGGGTTTATTATTCTGAACATTAAAACTTTTCATCAAAAATGGATGTATGTCGAGGAAAAAAGCTCAGTATTTTTTCCCACCATGAGTTCAACCAGTTTGTGATGGCAACCTTCAGATTCCTCATTACTGAAATTAAGTTTGCAAGAAAAAAAAATAAATCAACAAGATAAGGTGTTTTTTTAATGGCCTTACACGCATACAGCTTTCAAAACAGTGGTAAGATTTGAGCATACAGACTTTCTCTATTTAATTGCTTTGCTACAGCATTGCCAGCTTTAACATCTGTGATGAAGTAGAGTGCTGTGGAGGTCCACAGATCCCAAATCTACTTCAGTATGCTACTGTGATAAGAAGTAACAGAGGAAACACATTTTGCTTTCTTTATATGGCACCTTGTAAAGCAATAAGAATGTTCTCATTTAGAATGGAACACTTTCTGTATGAGGTTTGGAAGAACAGCATGATGTTCTTCCCCGTTGCCCCCCATCTCCGCCTTCCCCTGTTCAGCAAGACTCATGTAAGAAATTTATTACAAAACCAGAACACCATGCAAATTTACTTCCAGTTACACCTTGTTTTGGTATGCAGAAGAGAAATGAGTTGGTAAACTGACTCCTCAAAGAGAAGTTTGAAATCATGTGCCAGTCTCTGGCTTTTATTCTCTTTCACTTGGTGGTAATCACTGGATGCTACTCCAGATAGATAGCTTCCACAGACAATATGTGAGTACAGGTCAGAAGAAGATCATATTCTTGGGATGATGCAATGTTTCTTGTGTTATGTCTCTTAAAAATTCAATCATTTTTAAATTCGGTGTTGTTATTACTAGCTTAGTCTTACTCAACTTGGAAAGAGCTTTAGTACCTCCCATCAGAGTATATTGTAATTTGCTAAGTGTAATGGTATTTTTTTTCTAATCAAACACGAATATTCCACATAACCTACGTGGGATAAGAAAATATCCTGCTAAGAATCAATGTACAAGATAGAGAAACTTGAACATCTCTTTCCTGACATGAATACCTATCTCAATTCCTTTCATAGCTCCCTTTTTTCTCTGTATTGTCATATAATGTTCTTTGTTACCAACATAGGTGCCTACCTTTTCTAAACTTGTCAGTACTGTACTACAAGGTAAACAAAATTGCAAGTCAACCTCCTTCAAAGGATACAGCTATCTTAAATTATGATTAAAAAGATGCTTGGATTATTTTACTTAGTGTCTTTGAGCCTTTTGTGTGCACTCAATCCATGTTTTCAAGCTTTCTTCTATATTTATGAAGACCAGAAACTCAATTTCATTTTTAAATGAAAGCTAAGATTATCAGATAATAATTGATTCCACAGACTAGGATTCGAATAAAATACCAGTATCATAAGACTTCAGATAAAATCACTGAAGTTTGGGACAACTGAAGAGTCAGGCAGAGTATCACTTTTTTAATCTTCTTCTTCTATGTCTATATATAGAAAAAAAAATCAGCACCACGTGTAATAACAAATATTTCTCCATGTTCTTCCTATGTATTTGGTTAAACTAGCAGCAATACCTCCATCTGGCGACCACCTCCATTTGTGCCTCCCAACCTATTAACACCTCAACAATATACATGAAGGCAAATGTCCTCAGTATAGGCATAATACACAGAACACAGGCTCCAGCTATGTACACATCAGTGAAATAGGGGTGGTAATAATACTTTTACCAAAAAAATGAGAACAAAATTCATTCTTTTTTCTTTTTTTTTTTTTTTCAAAACACTTAGACATCTTTGCATAAAAGCTAGTAAGATTAGAATTTTATGGAGTAACCATATGTATTAAAATAATGTGAATAGAAAAGTTGTCTTTACATTCTTTTCAGTTAAATGCCAGTGAAAAGATGAAATATGATTCAGATTTTTGGACCGACTACTCCCAGATACTCATTCCTCTGTTGTTTTCAGAAGAACCTTGAAATATCCAAAAAGATAATTTCATACATCATCTTGTTAAGGTTTAGAAAGCATACTTTCTTCAAGGCTATAAGCAACTAGGGGGTACGATTTGCTTCCTCAAATTATATTGACCTTAACTGGGAACTGAGAGTACTTCTCAGTTTATTATACCTGAAGAAAAGGATACCAAAAGAAAGAAGAAAAAAATAAGTTAGCCAAAAAGGAATTAAAGAGATAAAGAGATGATTTAGCAAATAAAATAAATATAAGACAGGAAAGCTGAAGTAAATATGAAGTAAATATTAAAAAAAAAAAAAAAAGAGCTCAAAAATACTGGTAAGGAAGAGGCCTGGGAATTGTTTGGAGGAAAAAAAGGGAACAAAACAGTCCGCAAAAAAACTGGAACTAGAGCATCCCTCCTTTGGGGAAAGCCTGAGAGAGCTGGGACTGCTCAGCCTGGAGAAGAGAGGGCTCAAGGGAAATCTTATCAATGTATATACATATCTGAAGGGAGAATGCAAAGAGGACAGGGGTGGGATCTTCTCAGTGGTGCCCAATGACAGGGCCAGAGGCAATGGACACACACTGAAACACAGGAGGCTCCCTCTGAATATCAGGAAATATTTTTTTGTTGTGAGAGTGCCCAAACACTGGCACAGGTTGTCCAGGGAGTTTGCGAAGTCTCCATCCATGGAGATATTCCAAAGCCATCTGGACATTTTCCTGAGCAACAAGCTCTAGGTGACCCTGTTTGAGCAGGGGAGTTGAATCAGACGACCTCCAGAGGCACCTTCTTACTTGGGCCATTTTGTGATTGTGTGATACTGTTGGTTTTTGGTTTTTTGGGCTTTTTTATTTTTCCCTTTTCCCTCCCAACTTGCTTCTTAAGTTGTGAGAAACACCCTTTTTACCATACCTGTAAAGACCTTTGCTGAAGCCTCAAAATTACTATGCAAGTTTACACTTCCAAGTAAAAAGCACACCCAAGAAAACAACTATTCACAAAATTTATCTATCAGAGACAAGTGACTTAGTTCTGTGTCTCATTTATTCTCTTATACAAATTCCAAAATACTTGGAACCTCCAAGCTGTGCAGAAAGTTACTTCAGAAGTCAATGATCAGGTCAGTTTATAATCACTTTTCACTTCTTCCTTCTCTTTGGCTATCTGGTGCCTCAGGTTAGGTCTCCATCTAGGCTGGTGCAATCCCCAATGGGTTTTCTGATGCTCTGCACTGTTTTGCCCATATGAATTGGATTTCAGAACTGCAAACATTCCAGGTGTGGGCCTTGTGTTTTACGGTTCTTAGGAAAATGGGTCCTTGATCTAGATCAATTTAAATAATAGGTATCATTGTAGATATAAATACTTGAGTGTGCTTTTCTAAATTAATACTATTAAAACAGCATAGTACTGTAAAATTATTATTTCCTGAAGAAGGCATTAAGCTAGTGATCTTGTATGTCAATAGCATATAGATTTTATAGGACCCTTCAGCCCTCTGTTTCATGATGCTAAAAGTATATTTTAAACACAAGTTCCCTCTTTTACATATGTTTTAATTTAAACATGGAAGGTGTGGGATATGACCTTGTGTTCGTTCCAACAGTTGGATGTTCCTAAACCAAAAGGCTAGCCTATTAACAAATTGCCTAATAAAAATATTTTTAGGGAAACTAGGTCAACCATGAAGATGAGATGCCTGTTAGACTACAAGGACTGAAAGCAATACTTGAAAAACCATAACAATTTTTTTTTTAAGTGATTAAAGTGGTAAATTGTGAAGATTCAGCTCCCTTTGTCACAAAACACAGAATCTACTTTATACCAATTGCTGCTGGCTTCTGTCTTAATTGGACAATCGCCATTGTGCTCATACCAGGATTCCGTATTTCAATGTTTCAAAGATTGACTGCTGCTGGCTTGCACCCTCCCCCATTCATTCATAGGGAGCTTTGAAAGGTGGTCTGCTTTGACATGTACATCATTAGACAGAAGAGGGGAAGCAAGGCATCAATATCAGAAATGAGCAATGGCAGGAAAGAGTGTGGCAGGAAAAGAAAACAATTAGAAACAGTTTGGTGTCCTGAAGTAAAAAAAAAAATAAAATAATAATAATAACTGCCAAGTTGGGTTGACAGTATCCATTTAGAGAAACGAAGAGGCAAAATACGATACATTTGCTCGCTGTCCAGTTTTATCAAAGAAATAACACAGGGAAGCATGCTTATACAGACTTTGATGAGAGTGCCTAATGTAGGGATTCTGGGTCTCAGATTTAATGATCTTGCCTACCTTTTGGCTAATACTGTAGAAATAAAGCACAGTTCAGCAATAACATTATTTTCAAAAAAGCATATATCCAGTTTTATGAAGCTTCTCACAAAAGTCTTCATCAGAACAAAAGACAGCATTTCTAGTTAAAAAAAGAAAATAAAATGATGACTTCTGGAGAGTAAATAAAAACTTATCATCACAGTCATATTCAGGGTAGAAACCTGAGGTCCATCCTGAGGTACAAAGGAGCCGTAGTTGCTTTAGGCAGAAGTTATTTACTGACTGCTTTATTTAGGACCCTTCTACCTTTGTATATTAGTCATGAAATCTCCACGGATGTCCAGGACTGGGCTCATACTGCTTCTAGAGACATCAATAATACAACTCCCATTGACTTTAACAACAGAAAAGCAAAATCAGTGCAAAGAGCTTTTGAAAATCTTCTCCTAAAGGCTTTATATGACATTCTTCCACCACTTCTTATATTATACCAGACATCACTGGAATCTCAGGTTGCATTCAATAATTTGTTTGATGTAGTGGTTACTCTGTTTATTTAAAAATAAAAGCTAAATTCCCAAATGAAATAAAAAGTCAAACTGTTTTTTAAGCTTTTATTGAATTCTTCTTAGGATGTCAAATCCTGTTGTTTGAAGTTTTGCAGGATCAATGCACAGTATTTTGCTAACCTTATTCTTTTTGTTCCAGTTTGCTTGGGTTCTCACTCACAAAATTTCACTTCTAGGTTCAACCTCACTTAAAAGTTCAGAGTGAATTTCAGCCAAGTCCAGTAACTGTGATCTGGTTTATGTTAAAGTCAGCCCATAAACTGCTCAAAACTGGGCCCAGATTCTTTTGAAACTGGGCCTATAGTCTGTGTAAAAGAAAACTCAAGAACATGTTTTGATGAACCTAGGTTCAATATTTCAAAGTCTATAATGAAACCTGAAACAAACCAAATTCCAATTTGTTTGGGGCTTCGTACTGAAAGCATTGTACTGCTCTGTCAAACTGATGACATTTTACCACAACTTTAACAGTGAAGATTTTTCTTCTCATAATTTCCCCCAAACCCCTTGGCTGCTGGAAACAGTAATGTACTACCATGGATACAGATTACAGAGTGGGGTATAGGGAAGAGAGTGGAGGTTACAGTGTATAAAGAGATTTCTTTGCAGCTGGCATTTGGAGCAGGAATCAGACATCATAGAAGCTTTTTTTTTCTTTTTTTTTTTTTAATTCAAATCTGTCCAGATCATAAAAAGATTAACTTCAAGAAGATGAGCTAAAATTGATTGCATTTGAGGTTCTGTGCCTTTGGTAGAGCCATCTCTTTTCTGGAAAGCAAAATGAAAACCTTCACGTATTTGCTTGATTTAGTTTAGAGAAAAAGCAATTTAAAAAATAGTAAATTGATTGTAAATGCTTTCTCCTTTCAGCTGGTCAGAGAGGAAATTGGAGTCTATCTTGTCAACTACAGAAATAGTCAGGCTTGCATGCCTCTACTTCTGACATGGTTGAGTGCAAACATGCTTACATGCTTTGCTGTTTTGAAAACAAAAGCAACCACAGCTTTGCCACCACCATATGCAACAGTGAAAAAGAAGCCAAGACGTGCAATCTGGAGAGTACAAAGATGAGAAGCGATGGGCTTTCCCTGGAAGGCCATCTGCTAAAAGACCTGGCTCTTCAGAAAACAGCAACAAGTAAAAGGAGACCAAGAAGGGGATGTGGGGTTTCCAGTAATATCCTCCTAACTATTCTATAAAATAGCTTTGTGGCATAATCCTGAGTAAAATCTCCAGAAGTGAAAATGGTAAAATTCCATAGAAGTTATCCAGAAAGATTTTACTACTTGCCAAGATAAAAGGCAACCCATTGTAAAGGCAAAAGACATTATTTTCATACACTCAAATCCATTTCATTTGATTGTATAGGAGTCACACGGATATTCTACTATACCCCCTAGGTTAGTTCAAAACCTATTGAAATTTTGTTTTCTACTCCTTCTATAGAAAGTGATCTCAAAAAAGTGATGTACAGTCCAGAGAAAAAATAAGGCTCATGCTACTCATTCTGTCACTAAAAAATACTTATGTGAAAAATATTTGCACACCTGCAAATGCTTTATCTTTATACTCATGGTACAGCTGGGTTTGTTAGGGATGCTGAAATACCCTTCCCAAACAAAGAAGCCAATTAATATCCAGAAAAAAACTACCTGTATTCCCGCTCTAGCCCATGACAATGATTGCACTCAGCTTCACGACAGCAGACTTTGTCCTAGAACAATTTGCAGTGAATGTAAAGGTCAAAAACAGAGGAGTTAACAAGTTTATTTTAGAATTAACTTTTACTTCAGCGAAGATTAATATGTCAAGCTGAACACTAAGTAGAGGTCAGTGCTGAAAGACCACCAGACTAATCACAGGAATGTGTTGGCACAGACATTGATGTGTTGCAGCAAATGTTTCTGGAGGGAAGCAGAGAGCAGTTTCTTCCCAGCTGTTGGCCCAGGGCAGCTCCCAAGCCCTGCAGCTGTACCATTGGTGCTTTTCCTCCCAGGCTTTCCCTCCCCACAGCAGCCTCCTCACAGGCTGCTTTCCTCCCTGCAAAAGCATCCTGGATTTCACCAGCATCAAAGTCCTGCTGCTATCCTCATGAGAGGTGAGGTTCCTGCTCTTCATGAAAAAAATCAAAATGCAGTTTCCATGCATCTTTAGGAGACAGAGGACAGCAGTGTCAAAAAAAAAAGAAGACAGTGTCTTTTCTGCACTTTTAATCCCAGGATTTTATTTAGGCAAGAAAAATCATATAATTTTTCATGTCATTAAATTCTTGGCATGATCATTTCTAAAGACTGAGGAGTACTTACTGAATGCAGGGCATGAGACAGCAGGGCCCAAATGAACACCCTCAAAATGAAGAAGAGTAGGATTCCCTAGCCCTGAAGACAGCTCTATTGCAAAGCAAAACACTTCTACTTTTGCTTTAAAGAGACACTGCTGTTTCACAGCCCTTAAAGCTGCATTTGTAAGGAGCACAATATACTTTTGTTATGGGAATTCTTAATTTCCTGTTACTTACATAAGATGGCAATTCTTATGTAAATAACAGTACATGGGCATATTGCTGCTTCTGCAGGATTTAGCCAGCTGTAACACACAGTCCATGCGCTGATCAGTGGTTCCTCAACTAAAGTTGTGTGTGAAAAGCTTGCATGGGTGATGTTCACGAGTCCAAAGCATTATTCATGGCCAAATCAGACTCCTGTGGTTCAGAGCTCTTCAGCTCAGAGGATGAAAATTTATTCTCTAGTTTCCTAGAATGCTTTTCAATTTTGAGAACTCCTCACATTTCCCTGTATCTCCTGAACAGCCCTTTGGTCATATCCCTTTGGCATTTGAAACTTTCACACCAGGAGAAAGAAAGAGGTGAAGGGAGAAATATTTAAGTCAAGAAGGACCAGATGAAGGATCTGGGGAACTATAGGCCTGTCAGTCTGACCTCTGTCCTGGGGCAAGTTATCAACCATGTAATCCTGAGTGCCAACATATTGCACGTGCAGGACGACCAGGTGATCAGGCCAAGTCAAGACGGGTTTATAAAATGCATGTCTTGCTTGAGCAACCTGGGTTCCTCCTAAGACAAGGTGACCTGTTCAGTGGGTGAGGAGAAGGCTGTGAATGTTGTCTACCTAGACTTTAGTAAAGCCTTGACACTGTTTCCCACAGTATTCTCCAAGAGAAACTGACTGCTCATGGTTTGGACAGACATAGCTTTTGCTAGCTAAAAAAGCTGGCTGCATGGCCTGGCCCAAAAAGTGGTGGTGAATAGAGTTGAATCCAGTTGGTGGATTCACAAGTGGTGTTCTCCAGGACTCAGTGTTGGGACCAGTTAGGTTTAATATCTTTACCAAGGATATGGATGAGATCAAGGGCACCCTCAGTAAACTTGCAGACAACACCAAGTTAGGCAGGAATGTTGACCTGCTTGAGGGTAGGAACACTCTGCAGAGGGATCTGGACAGGCTGATCTATGGGCCAAGGCCAGTTGTATGATATTCAAAGTGTCAAAGTGCCAGATCCTGCACTTGGGCCACAACAACCCCATGCAATGCTACAGGCTTGGGGAAGAGTGGCTGGAAAGCTGCCTGCGGAAAGGGACCTGAGAGGGTTGATTGACGGCTGCTGAACATGAGTCAGATTGTGCCCGAAGGGCCAAGAAGGCCAACGGCATCCTGATTTGTATCAGAAATAGCATAATCAGCAGTGCCAGGACAGTGATCATCCCCCTGTACTTGGCACTGGTGAGGCTACACCTTGAATGCTGTGTTCAGTTCTGGGCCCCTTAATATAAAGAGAGATATTGAGGTGCTGAAGCACATCCAAAGAACAACAAAGCTGGTGAAGGGTCTAGAGCACAAGTCTTATGAGGACTGACTGTGAGATTGCTTAGCCTGGAGAAAAGGAGGCTCAGGGAAGACCTTATCACTCTCTACAACCATCTGAAAGGAGGCTGTAGTGAGTTGGGGGTTGGTCTCTCCTCCAGAGTAAGTAGTGATAGGACAAGAGGAAACAGCCTCAGGTTGCACCACAGAGGGTTTAGACTGCATATTAGGAAAAATTTCTTCATGAAAAGGGTTGTCAAGTATTGGAACAGGCTGCCTGGGGAAGTAGCTGAGTCCCATATCTGGAGGTTTTTAAAACACACATAGATGTGACACTTTGGGACATGGTTTAGTGATGGATGTGGCAGTGTTAGGTTAACAGCTGGACTAAATGATCATAAAGGTCCTTTCCAACCTAAATGATTCTATGATTCTAAGTGGAGCAGTGAAACCTGGAATACATACAAACCTGCAAATTACCCACTCAGAGGTGTGATATCAGAAATATCCAATGTTTCCCCTGACACACAAACTGCCTGCTCTAAGTTGGCTGTGTCATTGTAAGGTATTTATTGCTGAAAAACCCTGTAGAACATTTTCACCTTCATAAATACATGCATTTATTCTGATATGCCTTAAAACTGCAAAATGGAAAAAGAGAAATGCTTTTACTATCACACCAGTTCACATTCACCTAAAAAAAATAGCAAGATTATACCACATCCCTTTATCCCAGGATAACTTATTGGTGTTATTTCCATCTCTGGAGTACAAAGCACTTCTAGTCTGCATGCTGCAAATCAGAGGTGTGTGATAAGGATAAAAAGCAGGACCACTACAGGTAGGGTAGTCATTAGAGTTGAGAACAGCAGCATACTCATTTAAAGAAATCTCTTTCCTCCACAATTCCCTAGTATAGGAGCAGAAGTTTGGAGGCTCTTTCATGGGACCCTTAGCTTTAAATAGATTTACCCAGTTTATAAAGCTCGCTAAGGCTTGAGGATACTCCAAAGCTGCAGGTTTCCTCTGACTGCTATAGATAGGTTTTAATGAAACCTGCTGAAAGACGCAGATATGGAGGCTGACAACCACCAAGAGGCAAAAGGATAGAAAGCAGACCGTGCGCCTGCAAACAGTCACGCCTCCAGAAACACAGGCACATAACACAAGAGCAACTATATTGATTATCAGATAGCATTTGACACCATTAACAGATAAGCTCTTAGGCCAAAGTTGTTGGTTATCACGTATGTATCACACTACACACTACTTTAGCTTTAATAGTCACTCTGACAGAGAGAGGGAGTGAGACAGAAAGGCAGATGATTTTTGAAGAGGTAGGGAAAGATTTTAACCTATAACACAATCGACAACTTTGTTCAAATCTTTCTTGACCAAAAAAAAAAAACAATCCAAAACCAAAAACAGCAACTATGAAACCTAACAAGACATCCTTCATAGAAAATTACTGAGCCCCAAAATAATATCCTTCTGAACGAGCAAGTGGAGGTTATCACAGTATGTATTAAGAGAAACAAGAAAGCAATTAAGATACCTTTGTTAAGGAATTTTTAACCTGTCAGCAATATATGCCTTTTGTTCTTCAATCTTTTAGGTTAATAAAATCAAGGCCAGCTCCCTTAGAGATGCTGAAGCTATTAGATATCTGTAAAACTTAATGTACCACAGGGACCATGTAAGAAAAAAATGCACTTAATTGAGTGTTCAGAGCCAGAGCCACCCGTTGTAAGTATATTCTGGCAATTGAGATGTTATTGCCGAGGCTCTGCCATATGGTTATATAAATGCATCTTTCCTGAATGAAAGCCCTGAACACACGGGTGAAAAGATGGCTGCATTACTTAAAAAGAAGCACTAGAGCTCTTTTGCATTTTGTCACTGCCATTGATAAAAGCATTTGTGTCGTTTAATGGGATTATATTTCTAACAAATTTGTAACTAAATCTGGTAAAAAATTACATTCCAAAATGAGAGATATTCAGTATTTCCTAGTCTGATTTTGCATTTTTAATAATGTCTCTGTCTAAATGGTAACCTTATTATCAGTCTCTCAGTACTGTGTTCAGTCCTTGTGGAGAAAGAGACACTCCTTCTTACTTCATTTCTCCTCTCTGGATGAATGATGTTTGAGCTTTTCCAATGCTTTCAGCATATAAGGTTTCTATTTAGCTACACACTAGAAGTGTTAGGAGTGAATGAAGACAAAGAAACCCAAACAGCAGCACTAGCAGTAATTCAAACTCTGATTACTGATCCAAATTAGACTGGACAAACTGAGAAAGGCAGGGGTTTGATACATGTTTTCCAAATAACAGTGAGCTATGACAAATCCATATTTATCTGATGTATCTAGTGCTCTACTGTCAGATTCTTGAGTTTCAGTAGAGAGAACAAAACCTGATACAAAGGTAAACTCCTCAGCTTTAGTTCCAGGTTATTGATCTTCACTCGAAAACTTCTAACACTAAGTAGGGGTACGTGAACTGGAGGAAACATTTCCCTCAGGGGACATTTGTCCAAGGCAGCAGTTCTCACATAGGGTTTTTTATCAAGCACATACACCTATTCCCTTAGGGACTAAAAATACAGTCTCAAATCTTTTCAGGCTGCAAGTCTCACCTTACTAGAGCACAGGTTTTGTGCTGCAAGCCTGCCTCCACAAGCTGAATATAGACAAGAAAATACTTCCAAGTTTCCCAATATATTTTTTTTTACTTGGGGAAAGAAGAAAAAAACAAACAAACAAAAAAACCCCAAACAAACAAACAACAACAACAACAAAAACACACACACACAATTTTTTAGAGCTTAGAAGCATTTTCAAATAAAAGGAAAGGGTTTTTTTGGCAGCAGATATGAACAGGTTACTGTAATACTAGTGTTCTTCAAAGTAATGGGAACGCTAATAGAAAAGGAAATGTTAAAGAATTGAACGATGGTAGCACAAACTCAATGCAGTTTCATGGAAAACAGATCCTGTAAAAAAGAAATCTTATTTCCTTTTCTTTTACATAATTTCCAGTGTGCTTCTTTTCATAAGGAAAGAATTACCTTTCACCTCCTCACACTAACTTAGCATTGATCACACCTTCATTAACACCACACACACTCCAAAAACAGTATTTATGACTCCACAGGGTATTTCCATCTTCTCCAGGCATATTACCCCTTGTAGCTGCATTTACATTTCTGCAAAGTCCTTTCATCCAAAGTCCTCATCAGCTCTTTCCCATACTACTCCTTCTGGAAAGGTGGCTGTTCCAGACGGAAGACTTTATTATGCCATCTTGCCTAACTAATAGCTTCCCCACCGTCCCCTGAGGATAGGCACACACACACATACTATAGCCCAGCATTGTACATATGAGCACAGAATTCAGGGGCTTTTGAGCTTCCCTCTGAACAGCATATGTTATAACTTTTTAGAGAAAATGTTACTGTAGGCCAGCTTCCAAATATCAGAATGCCAGAGACTAGTTTTGTATGTCTGAAAGCTTGAATTTTGTTTTCTATTTTTGTTCTTAATATCCTGTGGAAGCTTTGTCAAATCCTATATCTTTGGTGTGTCTCAAGGTTCACCTACGAAGTGAGAAGAATTACAGATACAAAAGGGCATCCAGTATTTTTTTCAGCTACAGAAAAGCATACAATAGAAAATAAAGCCTATAAATAAAAGCTATGGGGAAGAAGCATATTACACTTCAAAATAAGGTATGTTGGAAGGGGTAAGGGTCAGCATCGAAATAAATTTGGCTGTAGGCATTTCAATTTCAAGATAAGATATGTTGACATGGTTAAGGGAAACTGATTAGATTAGTTATTTATATTCATTGGTAGAAAACGTTATCATGAAGAAGAGACATCTAGAAAAGGGGATGCAGTTAGTTTACATGTAACTATTAATGAAAATGGTGTCTGTCACTGGGGAGTAAAATTGGAGTCTATATCAAGCTTTTGTCCTCCCTACCCACTCTCACAAGAGTTCCCACCTCTTCGCATCTATCACCTCTTCAACCTGACTCACATTAGCCACGCACCTTAAATCCCACAGGAGAGAAAACATCTTCAGATGCTGAGGTGCTGTCTATAAAAATAGAAGGGAATAGGAAAACCCATATTCTTCGGCCTGGCAAGATTTTGTTAATTGAAATCAGATGCCTTCCAAAGCAGAGTTGGACTCCTGTTTGTGTAAAGTTTTTCTCAGTGGTTCCACAAAATGCCCAAATGGACTTAAAAAACCCTGTTTCAGGACACAATCAGTTCCTTAACCTCCACAACATCCAAATTTTTTTTAGCCACTGCTGTGGCAGAGAGAATCTGCCACTCCAGACATAGCAAAGCCCTGTCTCGGTTCATACTGGAGCACCGTAGAGAGGGAACAGTGATTTTAAGGCTAGAAGCACTATTATTCTCTTGTTAGTTGGAAGTATCTGTGGTTTGTTGCAATAGTAATCCAAGATTTCTGCTTACATATGCTCAGAGCCCAACGAGCAAGCTGCAGGCTCAGGCACACAGGGCTCCCCCATCCCAGCCTGCAGGCAGCAGCACAAGTGACTCGGCAGCTGCTTCCTGGCAGGCCCCAGAGGGTGAAATTAAAGACATTCTTTAAAGTTTCACTTTTTTTAAGTGCAGGACTTAAAGTCTTGAATTTTTGCAGAACATCTGCCATCTGGGCTGTGGCACAGAGTGAGCTCAAGTCAGGCATCCCTAAGACTTGAGCCAGGCTTTTCAGATCAGAACAGACTCTGATGCCTATTCCTTCTATGGATCAAACATAGATAATGACATATGAACCAAAAGCATTCATAGACTAGCAAAACTGAGAAGTCATATCATAGCAATGCACTGCTGCTTGGTAAACTGCGTACAGAGACACACGTTACATGTAAAAGGTCCAAAAGCAGAGTTTAGAAGAAAGGAAGGAATATATATGGCTTTCACCCCTCTGGCCAAATGCAAGGAACCAAGGTATTGGGTTTGCTTAATTAGTCTAATCTTACAGGGCCAGAACACAAAGGGATTTGCTATCCCCCTATTTTAATATCTAGCTTTCAAATTCTGTCATTAATGTGACACTGGGTTCAGAAACAGCTTTGCAGTCAGAAGAGGACAATGACAGAAGGATCCTTCTGTTTTCTAGCAAGTAATTACTGAAACACAAAGATCTGCATTATTAAATTTCCACAGAGTGAGCCTGTGGGTAATACAAAACTAAGGGAAGATTAACAGGATCTATGGACAACATCCAAGGCTCCCTCCTGTGAGGCAGGCATATTTCTCAATATTTTTCCCAACTTTCATCAAATGTACTTTTTGTTAATAACTATTACCTGGTGTCTAGGGGTTTTCTAAGCCTAGGATCTAGATAGTTTCTCTGTTTTTCTCGTAGTCACAGGCACAACAGGCTAAAGCCATGTCAGATAAGTAGGAAAAAGGTGAAAAGTCCTCTGTATTCCTACCTACATCTGAAGGCCTTGGTGTCTGTCTGTTTTATAACAAAGAGGGATAACTGGTTGTAGGCATGTAGCTCACATGAGGACAGCCTTTATCAGGTTAAGTTGTGTGTCAAGACTTTTTAGACCTGGAAATACAGTTTGGTGTTTTAGAGGAATACACACTTCTTGTGCATAATATTTGCCTGCTGTTTTATTGCCACAATCTTGAAGAAAAAAGCTGCATATAGAATTTCTGAGACAACAATTCTTTTCTAGGTCCTTATTGTATGGAAAGAGAATAAATATTTATGTAAGTCAGACCTACCAGTTATTAATGAGAAATCCAGCAAGCATTCATTCCGCTGGCCACACTGACAAGGGTTAATATCACATTTCCATAACCTGCTTACATAGCTCTTCTCTGTATACCATGGATGGCTCTGGAAGGTCAGGCTTACAGAATCCTGTACGCTCAGACTCTAAAGCCCTGCAAAACACACATGACTCACATCTAATTGTTAGCATTTATCATTTTTATATTCTGAGTATACTCAATAAAATGGAATTTACTCTGTTGATGCGACAGTTGAAATATTTTTTGCTTAGATGTAAGCAAGAGGTTATGATCGCTCAGTTTTCTTATTGGCACAGGCACATTACAGCCCCGTGTTTCAAGTATAGAGGTGTTACAAGGGAATAGATGATAGAAATCTTTTGAACAATAACTTTGTATGCATAATATACACAGTACTGTATACACACACATGTGCCCTCTTGAATTCTAATATAAAAACGCAGTCACATCCTATACCAACTTGCTCTAAGAATGAGATGAAAACGCACTTGTATAACGATAACTCTGTGAGAGAGTCACAGGTTAAATTCGCTCACCAGTTTAGGAAGACAAGAGAGAGAAAGAGAGTGCAAACTGAAGAGAGTTCCCTGAGCTAATTTTCTAACAATCAATCAGCTGATAATTTCTACTGAAAGAGAATGAAAGCATAAGAGAAAGAGAATTAGTACAATAAATATAACTACATTCTGCCAGGAGAAACTATATCAAAATGACTGGGATAGCAGGAGAAAAGAGATATGATCTATTGCATTAATTGCACTATAATTAGTTATATATATCCTGCATCCACTTCTCATACACGTATTCTACCTTTTATATAAAAAAATTTCAGCATTAAATGCAGGAGCTGTTGTCCGAACTTGTACCCATTATATTCTGGGATGTTTTTCCCACACATTGCTGGTATCCATTAACTTTTAAGTACTAATTAGCATTAATTCTAGATGGAGGTGATGGGTGGGGGGATGACACTGAACTAGTTCACTTTGCACTTTTTTAGAAAACAGAAAATGAACCATGTGTCTGTGTGTGCCTTTACCCTGTCTTCTTCAGGTTGTTTACACAGAGAATCACTGAATAAGCTTACATTCATTTGAAAGCTGTATGTCTGTGCTCTCAGAGTCTAGGGCCTTGAGCTAGTTGCATTCATACTGCCTTTTGGTCAGAGCTCAAATCTCAGTCATTCCCACCAGGTATATGCAGTTTTTAGCTCACAACAACAGTTGGACCCACTCCAAATAGCATAAGCTCTAATGTGCAGAGACTGCAGCTTATCTAGTGCTTACAGCTAGGATCCAAACTAGCAAGACAGCACAGACATACATGCTATGAATACAGTCTTTCATTATATGCATATATGTACGAACTAAGCAAACAAACTTATTTACGGAAGTTTCATTTCAGTAAAGCAAGGAATATTCCCCACCTCAGATTTGTCCTTCACAGCTGGCTCCTGCAGGACAGTATGTACAAAGACTTTGCCATGGCATCTGCCTGATCCCTGAATAAACATGGCTGTGAACACATGTGCTACTTCTGCTTCTATATTTGTTATAGGGCAATGTATTCAACTATGAAAGTCATGTGACCATTAAAATACAGTCTGCTTTAAGATGTCCCTTTCTGTTTAAGGAAGAAATGTAGTAAGAGGAAGAAAAAGAATAAGGTATTTATTATACACTCAGAAAGCAGAAACAGTGAGTAGTGCTTTCCCATGTAAAGAAAGGAAAATGTTTCTGTTTATTTTATGGGCAATGATTTCTCAAAGTATAAAATCCCTGGATCTACAAAGAGCAACATGAATGTGGCAGTAAAAGTTGTGTATTCCTTTAGCTATTAAAGAAAACTGTAAAGACAGATACTTGCACTCACGTGCAGCTCCTACTGAAATAAACACGACTTGAAGATTGCTTCTATCCTGCAGACTAAGCACTCCCTCAATTTGGAGACTGCACAGCCACAATTCTGCTATCTCCTCTTATTTTGCACATACCATGCAAATAGAGAAAAAGTTCTGAGTACACAAATACCCTCCTTTATATGCAGTCTTATTACAGCACATCCCATGATTCACACTGGACATATTAGACTATGTGCTATGCCAAATCAAGCACTTTTTTTCAGGGAACTGTGCAAGTTCCAGGGCTAAGCACAAATCTCTTTCTGCAGGTACTCACGAGTCTGTCCCCAGTGCTCAGTTACATATGGTCAGAGAGATTATAGGAGTCTTTTGGTTCCCTGGTTGGATGAACATAGAGTTGAAAGATAAACACTTGCACATTTGAATTTTCATGTGAAAATACTTGCCAATATAGCTGCAGATTCACTTTCCACAAATATGCAGGCAAACCAGCTTGACTGAAACGCTCATGAAATTGTACTCGTGCATCTGAAAACAAGTGCAATTAAATATGAAGGGAAACCCAATGCAGAATATTCACAATGTCACTTTACCTCTAACATTTCCTGCAGTAAAGGTCGGTGTGTGCCTCTGATCCTATGAAATAAATAAAAATAATAATTCTAAATTAAAATTTGGTGAACTTTAGTATTCAGCTTCGTTTGGGCAAAAGTGGAAGAGGCAACTGTATCTGATCAGGAGCAAAAAGTCTCTCAGCCCCAAATTACAAAGGCCAGTAGATAAAATTCTGTTAGGGTATATTAGGTATCTCTTCTTTTTTGTCCTTTTTCCCTCGGATCAGCTTTCTCCTTTCCAGGGCGCAGTAATGGGTTAATTGCATGCAACACATGTTCTCTTAATCACTGAAGTTTGTTTTCATCTAAGTGCTCTTTTAAGGGAACCTCATTGTCTTTTCTGGTATTGGAGCAGTAAGAAATTTAATTAGTAGCCAGAAATGTTGTTACTGAAAGAGTCAAAACCTGAAGCAGATAGTTTCCAAATGTAAGACTTGTAGCAGGCCAGCTAAACTAACCCAGGCTCAAATCCTTTGGGATGACCTATTCCCTCCCACAGCTTCAGGATGGAGAGTCACCAGCTCTGCTCCTCATTATTACTGTCTCAGCTTACTGCCCTAAAGAGAAGAGTAGTGAGAGGATGAGAGAGGTGCTAATGCACAGAGCAAAATACAAGAAGATTTACACCAGAGCCGAGTAAATATGGGTAAAGGAATAAACCAAATGTCTTTTTGAACAAAATCCTCTGTAAGTAATCTGCTTGATAAAACACAGCTCACATTTGGGCGGGGAGCTATGTTAGCAGACAGGGTGGAAATAGCATGAAACCTCCTTTAAGATGGCTTGCATAATGTCAAATAGGTTAAAGAAACCCTTCTTCCTAAATTAAAAGCATATTACATTTAAAGGAAAAATTTACTTTGGACAGTGGTAGTGGAAAGAATGACCAAATAGTATGACTATAATTAATTGTTCACATGTGAACAGTATATAGCATTTGTGATTGCCCAGAATGTGTAACGTACATAGAGAAGTAATTGATGTGTGCTTTTGTATTGTCTGGGCCATTGAACAGTGCCAAATCAGGGAGGAAAGGGGAAGCACGTGTTCAGAGTTTATGTATATAGGAAGGCCCATGGCAGCTTTAGACAGGTCTGCAGAAACATGTGTGTCAAGTCAAAAATTCTTCAGGAATAACAGCTTGGTTCCCCCTTTCCAAACCTGTTCCCAGCAGCTTCTCCTCCCCCCGGGGGGGGGAGGGGGGGGAATGAAAAAAAAAATTCCAGTTCCAAAAAGTGGTTATCTTCAGGGCACCTTACACAGAACAAAAACACCTAACTGAAACCAGGACCTGAAGGACCTGGACCTGCCTTTGAGGAGAAAGCAAAGATTTCCAAATGCCAGTCTTCCTCCCTTGATCTCATATACTTCTGTTGTTAGTGAAAACTGTAAAACAGTATTTACAATGTTCTGCACAGCATGAGGCTATTTGTGTGCAGCGTGGCAGACGAAAGTTTGTTCTCTATACAACAGTGCAACCTAGTGGCTCAGAATAAAAGCTCTACCATTCATCCGCAAAGCTCTGACATCTTTTGCAGATATTTTAGCATTTGAAAAACAGTACTTACATCAACCAGCCTTGGTTTGCAAGTCATTCAGTTACCCTGTTAGGAAGGGCACAGGAGAGTGGTCTCTTCATCAGCATCACAGAACTTCTAAAAAGCAATAAGCAAAGAACTCTGGGAGGTTAAATGTAGTTTGGCTTTGTGTTGCGCCTGCGGGCTATTACTCGGGTTGTATAATTTATGCAACTGGTTTTGATGAAACTAACGAGATTATTCATGCGTGTAAGGATTTCTCTCTTGCTTAAGGGTTACTGGACCAGTCCCCAAGTTAGAAATTTTTCAGCAAGCTGTCATCAGTACCAAAGCAGGGCCACTGACAGGCTTGAAGTCATCTGCTCTAAGATGTCTGGGTATTTATTGCAAACCAGTGTTAAGTTTGCCCACATGATTTGGAGTATTTCAGATTCGAAGGATAGGGAATACTGTAGAGTGTAATAATGGCAAATATCGTAGTGTGGTAAACTCCATTAAAATGAAAACATTGTCTAAATAAAGGCTTGATCCAAAGCCCATTTAAAAGTCATTGCACGGAGGATGCTTTACACGTCCTGATCTGCCCATTAGAGAAAAACTCGGGGGGGGGGGGGGAGGGGGAAGCCTCATTTAGTGCTGACACGATGTTTTCAACTCGGCCCATTTGTAATAAGATGCTCTTTAGCCAAATCATTTAAGTCATTTGGAAATCATTTAGAATTCTCTTTCAGAGCAATTAGTAAAAAGCTAAGAGCCTCAAATGGTTTTCTGTGGTGGTTTCATAATTATTATTTTAAACCAGAAAATATCACCCTGAAGCAGAAAAACAAAACCATCAGTTGCAACTGAAAGTATCTCTGTGCATTCTGGAGATCTGAGGGATAGAGAAAAGATGACCTTTTCCAGATCTATGCATTCCATATAACAATCTTTTCCTGCCTCCTGAAGAACACACTGGGGAGGAAATCATTCACTATTCTTTTTTATATGAGGTGTTATAGTAAGAATTAAATGTAATTTAGTGGGACAATAAAATCTTCTCAAGTACTGATATTTGGCACAGTATTGTTGTGTTTGGGGTGGATTTGGGGATGATTAAATGAGTAAATCACACAGATCTGAAACATTTTTTTCACCTCTTCAGATGGCATCTTGATCGTGCATGCACTGTGAACACCAAAAGCCTATAGGTCAGACCTGAAATTATAGCTAAAACTCAGCTCCTGAGGTACATGGACTGTTTATATCGATGAAAATTTATGATCTCTATACCTTAAATCCCTGGCCTCTCTTTTACATTGACTTCTTTACTATTTGCTGCTTTATTTTATGGTGATCCCTTGCCCTCTATAAATATATCACGGTTATTTAACCCTAGATCCCAACCATAGTTTTCAGTATTTCAGGAGGGATCTATTTGTTACATAGTCTGCTACTAGGGGTTTTATATTCCTGTACATTAGTAGCTATCATTTCATTGAAGTTATTTTTAACTATTTTCATCTTGTCATTTAACTTGGTGCTATTTGGTATTACAGCCAAGAACAGAAAACTGTCTGCTGTTTTTCTAAGATTATATTGAGGTAAAAATCTTCTTTAATCTCCAGCAGTGACTGAGTTATTTTCTATTAAATATTTATCCATGGAAAAATGAATAAATTTAACTGCAATAAATTGTAGTTCGGCAGACTTAATTGCCTATTGTTATTTAAAAAAAAAATAAATCAGCCTTATAGAAATCTGACCTAATCCTAGAAACATGTCATGGAGTAATTAAAGTTTTCTGTGGGGATAGACTGCAATAATTATCTTGTTTTGACTGAGCTTCTTATTATTTTAGCCTGAAAAATAAAACTGAAAAACAGGAAGGGAATATAGATTTGCAAAACCTATTGTCTGATGTAAAAATTGTGAAGAAAATATGAGTCAGTATTATGCAAATTCTGACCTAATCCCAGCAACATATCGGTAGGTAATCGTATTTTTCTTTAGAAGGGACAGACCCTACAATAATTATGCCTTGTTAGTGTCCACATTGCTATATTTTTGATTTATGTATTTTTGTGGGAGCTGACAGATAAGTAAGAAAAATTGACATATTATAAACTAATAAAAATAAATAATATCTGAATCTGCCTAGCAGCAATGCACATTGGGAAGCTAAATCAATGCATTAATCACACAAAATTTGAGTAAAGTATAGTTTGTGCTAAATGAAAAAGGGGCCTATGACAAACAGAGCTAAATATTGAAATCTTAACACCACTTCTAGTTGGACCTGCCTTAATTCCTGAGGTCACACAATGCGAGAATTTGACCTGTGCTGTTTTTCTGATTATCCTACACAATATTCCAGGACAAATTTGTGCCTTGCTCATCTTTTTTATGATTTCAATCACCTTCCACCTGTTAGAGCTGCCTTCTTCTCCAAGGAAAGAATTGCGTTTGACAGAAAAAGTGGCTTGTATCTCTCTTTTTCTCTGTGTTTTAGCACATTTATTTTGGAGCACTTGTTTACTAAAATACCCTCGCTTTTTTGTGTGAAAGCATTGCCTGTGCAGTGCCAGAATGAAAAAAAAAAAAAAAAAAAGTCATTTTGGTATCCAGTAACCGCTAGTTCTGGGAGTTCTGCTCTAGTGCATCAGTGTTGTGGACAAATTGACAATCTAAATATTACAGAAATGAGCTTAGGGCTGGGCAGAATCTAGCAATTGATATTGTCTAATGCAACTGGCAGCAAACTGATGAACTGTGAATACTGTACCTTGCTTCAGGTTTCTACCCATACAATCTCATCGTATTGCCATGCGTGTAGACTGGCTGTGCCAAATCCAGACGGGATATAATTAGCACTGAATTAGCAACCTGGATCTGAATTTTTCTCAGTGCTTGTAGTTACAATATAAAGAAAGTATCAAGCTATCAGGAAAAAAGGATATACAGATTTTACTGTCTTCTCTCACGTTGTCTGCAAATGACACTATATGTCATCCTGTTCTGGCATTTACAAAGTAATCCCTTGCTTTAAGGCTTTAAAGCAAAGATTGCCCAAACTTGTCAGTGAAAAAGGAAACAAGGTCTGAAAAACTGCTCAGTTGTAAAACAATCCCCCGCACATCTTCCCAACCCCTGGGTAAAATCCCATTCTTTGTACACTCACAGGCTGCATCACTGCTCCACTTACAAGGACTAGGAGTTCTCTGTTGCACAGGGTGCCTGGCAGTGTGAAACCTGTATTGTTCTTCATACAGCTGAGCTTGAGCTAGGCTACCCACAATTTCTCAGCAGGTGACACAGTCCAAGAACACCAACCCTAGCTTTACCCAGCATGTAATATATATGCTCATGGTGTGTACTCGTCTTCCTAGACTTTTCAGGGCTGCTTTGGACCTGCTGTTACCATGCAAATGCATTTTATTTAATGTGTCATTTCAATGAAAGACCCTAAGAAAGATCAAAAGACAGTGCCAAGTGGTGGGTTCAAAATAAAATATTTTAAAAAAAAAAAAGTAAAAATATAAAAATAAAACTAAAGTCAGTCACTTTTCACACAGAAGCATTTGGTACCACCCATGAATCAGTTTAAAGAAGTGAGAGCTATTCAGCTGACTCTAGATATTGGTGTCAAACAGATGGCTTAATTCAAAAGGTGACTGGACAAATTCTTGCAAAAAAAGCTATCAAATGCTGTTTAAAAAAAAGACTGCAAATACAGACATAAGCTATATGAACATACAATTATTTACACTCAGATATAGTATATGTACCTGAATGCACATTTGTCAAAAACAAATAAAGACAATTTGGCATGGAGTTAGAGGCACAAGATGGCATTTCAGATCCTTCTTTGACTTTGGTATTTCCCACTGGCTGATTTAGACACCCTGTCTCATCAACATATTTGGTAGGTGAATCCCAGACCTAAGTATTTAGCTCTCACACCAACCACGCAGGCATGAAGCTCAGCATTAAGGACTACTAAAATAGGGCTGTCCTTGAGATCATGAGACAAGCATTTCCACCATGGTGCTAAATGGACATCTTGCTTCAGGGTCTTTCATCACTTGTACTGCACTGTAAACCAGGGGTTTGTTAAGTCATGAAAGACAAGAACTATTCCTAAAATGTCCAATACAAAAATGCTTTTAATTTCTACAAAGAACAGCTAAAATGATATCATGTTTTTCATTAATTTGATCTACTTAGTAATGTCATAAAAATATACTGACAAAAATCACCTCGTACTTCCATCCAAATCATACAACCTGTACCTATAGAAACACAGTTATCTGGCATTTTTCTGGCATTTCAACACATGACACTACCAGTGCCAAGATCAATTTCTTCCAAGACAAGTAAGACAATGGTGTCCATGTCAGCTAATCATGAGTCTCAGTCAGGAAGCCTAGAAGTGGCACCTACAAGGGACCCTAATTTGGGAGCCAGATGGCTTCCCCAGCGTTGAACTGGGAACTTGTGGATCTGGCAGAAAGGATGTGGGGAAGCAGAAGAGCCTCTTCACCCAGTTTGGTACTATGATAGGAGAGCAGTAGGATCTGTGCTCTCCTAAATGTACATGGGACTTGGAGCCTGAGACCAATGGGAAAGTGGAGGAAGAACAGGAACTGCTGATGGATAAAGAAGGGAGTTCTGGTAGAGGACTCAGCACCTGTTAGAAGGAGTGCTGGAGAAATAAATATTAACCAACTGTAATAGTTTTAACAACTGGTTTTATCAAGCAGAATGAAACACCTCCCACATAGCCCTCAGAGTGAAACACAGCACAGATATGTACAATAAATTTTAATATAAAGGTTATATTATTTTGAGACTAGTAAACCTACACCAAATGCATTATGCAATTAATTGCTAACCAATTAACTCTGGCACATCTCAAATAGCAGTCTGTCCCAAATACATACAAGGCAGCTGCCATTCTGCCTGGGTGATGGGACTGTCATGCCACTGTTTAGGAGTACATGGTGAGGAAAAACGTGTAGAGTGTGGCAGGCCAGAGAAAGGATCCAGAACAATCTGACCAACATATCTGACTCAAGATACATGGAAACTCCATGTTATTTATCTAAATGCATAAACATGTCATGGACCATTATGACCCAGTGCTTCTGGAGAGCAAAGACAGCTATTATAAATATCTGTATTAACAAATGAAAAAGCAGCATTTTAGCACAAAAATATCCTACATAATCTCAAGCAATTTTGGCACGGAGCTGTTTATAGCAAAGCATTAAGTTTAGCTATAGCAGCAGCTGAATTGTTCTCTGGAAACTATTCCATGAAAGGTAGCATTACAATTAAAGAGCGAAGAGTATTTCAGCTGACATAGCATTCTTGCTATAGGCGCAGTCAATCAAGGGAAACAACAAAGCAACAGTCAGATAAAAGACTAATAAAGTTACGAATGACAATAAAAGTCCACTGAAAGCTTTATTAGACTGGTGAAAACCTAGCTCAGAACATAAAAGAGCCCTTACGCACAATAACCCCCAAACATCTTACCACCAGTTGCAGTAGATGTCACACTATGCTAGTGAGGGCCCTGAAAAGCATAATGGACACCAAAAAATCAAGGACCAATCAGAACTACAAATAGACTGGCATTCTGAGTAAGTTGCTTTATTGTAATATTCTGTGATAGAGGTTAGATTCCCTCCCTGAACTCCCCAGGAACAGCAATTCCTTAGCTACCATTTCTAATCTCTAGATCTCAAATTGCTTTGAAAGAAATTAAATGCCACATTTTTCATCTTCCAGGAAAGTAAGCTGAGGCATAGAGGGAGCTTGTAACGCTTATTTCTAAATTTCTCTTTATAACTTAACCCTCAGATCATGGGTTGATATTATGTGGCCTAATCAAATTCATATACGTATAACTTTTTAATGTGTTTCTTGATAACCAATAAGTTTAAGCTTCAAATTCATAAGGTCAGTACGCTCATATGCTGGTAGCTTTGCGTCAGCAAAACAGGCATAGAATCATAGAATCATAGAATAGCAAGGGTTGGAAAGGACCTCAAGATCATCGAGTTCCAACCCCCCTGCCATGGGCAGGGACACCTCCCACTAAACCATGCCATCCAAGGCTATGTCCAACCCCACCTTGAATGCCGCCCCTTCTTTCTTGTTAATCATAGGTGTATTTTTTAAAAGAACAACATGATATGACATGCTAAATTTCATATATTTTCTTAAAGTAATAATGTGCCCATGTGTCAAAAACACCTTTTGAGCAACAGGCACAGAGTGCCATTCTATCACTTAAATATGCAGTTTTAATAATTATTAAAAGTTTCTGCAAGATTAATACTGTACCATGCCGAATTTGTTCTGTTCTAAGAAGCAATCCCAGTAGAATGAGCACTGCCATGATGAGAAATATTTGAACACAAGAGAACTGTTGAATATGAGCTGAATGAAAGCTGAACCACAACATAGCAGAGTACAACCTTCCTGCACCAAAAGTGAATGGCAAGAATGTGATGTAATCACATAGTTCAGGGACTGTAACAAAAGAATAAAAGACTGGGAGATGGGAACCCATGCTAACAGGTCAAAGTAACTGGGGCTACTGTGTGTTCCACTGCACATATGTTCAATGTGTATATGCTTAGTGCAATGAGGCATTTAAGCATTCTTTGAGCATATCTACCCAAACAGAACTGGTGAAAGCTTGCCTTCTTTGCAAGGATAATTCACAGCAAGAACTGCTCTGAGAAGCCATCATATGTGAGATTTCACAGGATTTCTTTCCCACCCCACAATACCTTCTCCAGCAATATTCTAACAGGATTTGCACCCTGACACAACACTTCTTTCCATGGTGTGCAATATATACTCTTAGTTTCATGACCCTGGTCTTGTCTGCTAGTACAACCTCACATTATTTCAGATATTCTGAACTAAAATAACCACCCCACAAAAAACATCAAAATTATTTCTTGGGGTGAGAGAAATACCATCATAGACCCAGGCAAAACATGAGCCTAAGTAGGAGTACAAATGTAGTCAATTTGCTGTAGCAGGAGCTAATTTTGAGAAGTATAGCTGCAGTCCAGTCTACACCACCGGAGTTTGCTCCCTGATGCAATATCTGATCTTCCTCACTTAGCAGTACGTAAGCACACAGTGAACCCAGGGAATAAAATGTGTATTAGGTAGTCTTTGGGTCCATGCACTACAAGGAAAATTGGCAATAGCATTGATCATTGGACCACTTTGAGGGTTTTTTTAGTCTTATTATTCTTTTACAGCAGATTCAGTGAACACAAGGAAGGTCTTAAGAAGGAGCTTACCTGCTCTCAGACAAATTTTGTATCTCAGGTCTTGGCCCTTCAGTTTAATACTCTCATTAAGGTGTCACTTACAGGGGGGGATCTGGTCATTAGTACTGCATTATTATGTTAAAGAATGAGATCATATGGACTACTGTGCTGAGCACTATGCAAATACATGGAAGGGAGAGTCTTTTCACAAAGAGTTTGCAATCTAAATAAACAGCCCTCAGAAAATATCAGAAGGAGCGCAGAAAGATGAATGGGTTTGCAGAGGGTACAGAGCAAAATGGAGGTTGAGCTAAGCCTCTTGGCACTGATCTTTTCTTAAATTCAGTTAATTCTATTTTACTAATTCTATATCTGCCTGAAGAAAAAAATAATGCATCTAACATTGTTTGAAGTGGTGGAGTTACCATCTTCAGAGATTGGACACAGTTTTGGGCAACCAGCTGTAGGTCGGCCAGCCTAAGTAGGGAGGTTAGGCCAAATGACCTGCAGAAGTCCCTTCCTACCTCAACCATGCTCTGCTACTGTGAATATTAATAACTCATCTTTGAAAATCAGTGAGTTTGTACAGATTTAAGCTAGTAAACTTGGGTACAAATCTCCATATTTCTACTAAGTTAAATATGTATACATGTATACATATATAGTGAATTTTTTATGTATTTAGCATAAAAAATAACTTTTAGCAATTTTCTTAATATGCTTTCCCTTTTTAGATTTAATAATATTTCAAGCAAAGGAAACATCTGACTTTGGAATTATATCAACACAGAGCAGTTGCTTTTGGCTTCCAAACATGATGGGATCATATAAAACATCTGCAAGCCATTGGTTGGAGCTCAGATTAGAAGGAAAAAATTCTAGGATATTATGCATATGTACAATTCATTAGGCCTTGACTCCAATTTAAGCAGCATGCAATCCATGTACCTTGGCTTATAATGAGCTCCTTTAATGCACAAACAAGGTGAACACTGTTCAGACTAATATCTGCAGAACATGACTCAGCTGGCACACACTAAGCACTACACATTCTGAAAACATTATTCCAAATTCTTTCAAGAACTTCTAAACAGCTTTTTTAAGGTGCAGGTGTTTTCAAATTAGGTATAAATTCCTCAAAAGATCAATTAAATTCCCCAAGGATTTTATGTGTTGGAGGGGTGTTTAATCACAGGATCTGGAGATACTCTATTAATTTATGACACAATCAGTTATGTTTGCTCTCTTTGTACAAGGAAAATTTGCTTCCAGTTATCCTTTTTTTTAAAAAAAAAAAAAAAAAAAAAAAAAAGTAATAGCTTTAACTATTTCTAACACCTTAAAACATGAAACAGGGGCAGCTAAGGGGAGATTGCCATTACCTTCTCTTTTTCTTCTTCCTTTTTATTGTCACTGCTAAAGAAAACCTGAGTCAAGAAATAAATCAACACAAATCTTTCCGCAGGGAAGAGGAGGCATGAAGCCTTTAAAAAAAGTAAAATTAAAAAAAAGGAGAGGAGAAAAAGAGATAGATATCAAACTCCTTTAGAAAGCCAGAGTTTACAGTCAGATTTCGCAAAGCTCAGCTCAGTTATGAATAACCCCTACCCAATATGAGAATTCCTACCATGAGAATAGGATGGGATGAGATGGGATGGGATGGCATGGGATGGGATGGGATGGCATGGGATGGGATGAGATGGGATGGGATGAGATGGGATGGGATGGGACGGGATGGCATGGGATGGCATGGGATGGCATGGAATAGAATATACATACATATCACATATCGTGTATATACATATCAGTATGCGTATATGTCTCTCCTGATGTTTGATGACATCCGATTCTTCTGTGTGAGCTCCAGAAATGTATGGGAGGTACAGCCCTTCCAATAGCAAAGAAAGCTCTTGATGACTCCCTGCTTAATGACCACATCTTCCACTCTGACTCTCTGAGGAACATGTGATTTCATGTATAAGTCCATGAACCTTGCAGATCACAGGTGTACTAATCCTTTTTCTTTCCCCCCCCCCTTTTTTTTTTTCTAAGGTACTAAAGATTGCATCATATGTTCTGGCACAAGGCTGGATCAGCTTTTTTCTCATAGCAAGAACATATGGCTAGCAAAGGGATCAACCTGTCTGGTGTCACCTTTCTTTAAACTGGTGTAGAACCATGCCCTGAATTCTCCCATCTCACACAAAAAGTGAAGCTGTGCTCAAAGGAAAGGAAGGAGAAACACCTTACATTCCCACAACTCTGGTCATTCAGGTGTTTGTCTCTCAATTCCCTCACTATTTTTGTACTTTTTCAAATCTTTGTCTTATTTAAATTGGCTAGGCTTAACAGGGGGTTAGAAATTTCCAGGTTGTGAAGCTTTCCAGGTTGTGAAGCTTCTGCAAGATTTGTGAAGAAGTATCTGTGCTGGGGCAGACTTAAAGAGCTCAGCATTCTTAAGATGCAGTAGGAACTCAAGGGGTATCTGTCATCTTTGACCAATCAGCACAACTGGGCAATCAACGCTAGATATTCAAAAACATGATGAACATGCCAGGGTGATGAGGATACTGTGACAAACTATTTAGACATAGAGAAAAACTGTAGGTTCTTGTTAGGAAAAAGAACTGAGGTCATATGGGACATGAGGCGGAAATGAGATGGGTGTAGTCAAAGCATGCATACATGGAATACAAATCCACTTAATTACATCTATTATTCAAGCAAAATTTTGTTAAATTATACTCATTAATTCTAGACACTAGAAACAAATATATTCAATCTTTAA
This sequence comes from Amazona ochrocephala, assembly GCA_039720435.1. Classification (NCBI taxonomy): domain Eukaryota; kingdom Metazoa; phylum Chordata; class Aves; order Psittaciformes; family Psittacidae; genus Amazona; species Amazona ochrocephala. Next base: position 31,941,067 of record CM077876.1, on the reverse strand, counting down.
GTTTTGCTTAGGAAAGTGAACTTTAAAACAGTTGAAATAATTTTTGTAGTTAGGTTTATTAAGACATATCTATTTACATCATTCCATGTGCAGACAAGTTGAAGTCGACTAGAGATGAACTGTGGAACTGCAGGTTTCTTGATACACTTAATTATGTCAGAACCTGATCTACACCATAAAAAGCACAGTAATTAGGAAATCTCAAACAACTAAAGCTTGGATAAGCACTGGAAATAGCAGAATGAAAAATTTCCTGTGACTCCTTCCAGTTCTGGAATTCAGCTGACAGCTAAGAAACATATTCCCATGCCACACTAAATCTGGGGGCAAAGATGCACCAGTAGAAGTACAGAAAAAGAAATACACAGGTACATTTTTAATTGCATCCTAAAAAAGTCAGCAGAGCTTTGAATCACTTGTTTTCCTTTTTCACAGATTCATTCATAGTGCATTTTGGAAAGGCTGGCACACGCATGCTGTCCTTTCCATATCATCTGTTTGGCAACAGATTGAAGGATGAGCAGCAAGTACAGGCTGAGGTTTTTTGCAGGGGCAGAGCAACTTCTGGTGTGAACCTGGGTGGATGGAGGCATTAAGAATAATAAAGAGTAAGGAGCCCACCCCAAACCAAGGTTAGGAGGCTCCACTTCTCAGTGGAGGAGCTGAGGGTAGCAGTATAGGTAGGAAACAGGTTATAACAGGAAGATCAGGGAAGAGATTAGCCAAACTGCTTCCAGGAGATAATATAGTTATTTCTAAGGCAATTGCTATTAAATATCAAAATTATTTAGCATCCTGATTAAATATATGCCTAATACCTTGCATTATTGATGTACATAATAGTCTGAATGGGAAACATGCCATTGCCTTTAACGTAAAAACTTAATGGACTTCTTAAAAATTAATGTAACATCAGTAAAAAAAGGCCAGAAAATTATCATGGTCCTTTCCAGAGTGTATACCTAACCCTGAAACTGCCAAAGACTCAGATATGCTAAGGCTTTTCTTTCTTATGTTGCCCAAACTATTCAAATTGTCTCAGACCCATCATTGCCTATTAGTAGTCTGATAGCAACTTGGAAGACACCTATCTAAAAAGAACATCTTGCTGTAATTAAATGTAGCTGAGTAGAGAGCTCTGATCTAGACAATAAACACCCTTTTCAACACCATGCCAGCTCTCCCAGGTGGGAGCAAGCCTAACTAAGGCAGTACTGAAATGAGGCTGGCAGTCAGCAAGCTGTCTAAGACTTTTGTCAGTGCTGCCAGCATTTGTTCAGTTGAACTGGTGTCATCAGTAGAGATGGGGGGAGGGTTGTTGGTTTTTTTTCCAAAACTTTCCCATGTGTAAACAAGGCTCAAGATGCAGAGTGATTTTGGAAGCATTAATTTAACACTGTAGTGACACTATAAGAGAAAATAAAAATGAAAACAATCTGACAGGAATGGTTTCATCTAATTGGACTGTGCAAAAACAATTACAGGAAAATAATTGCCTGATTGTTTAAAAGGATCGCTAATGGGCAGAGTTAAGGCTATCTGAGTGCATTAGCTGTGTCCTTCTGAGGCTTAGATTTCTATTAAGATTGGCCTTGAATCTTAATTTCCAGAATTTATCCTTTCTCTTTCTAGAGAAATTGTAGCATTCCTGTGATGCATTTCACTTTAGCTTTAGCTTACTGATACATCCTGTCAACTCTGATTCCATTTTAATGTAGATTTAATCTAGGAATATAAACAAGATACTTTTTTTTTTTCTATTTATATTTGAAAGATTTATACATGTGGATTCCATTAAACACACATTCTGTTTTTCACACATATCCTGCTGTGGACCAAAGCATAAGTGCAACTACGTTTTACAGTTCAGAGATACCTTAACACCTCTTTATTTTAACAGTCTGAAATTCAAGACTGGATCTGGATCTCATGTATAACCCTGAAATCTGGAAAAATGATTCGTTGGGATTTCTTACTATAAGTAAGATCAGATCATGGCACGCATAGTGTATTTTTGATTACTTGTGTAATTGTAGCTGCTAGAATGTCTGTCTCATGGCATGTTTAAATCTGATTTTATTTTAACCTCTGCACTACATATCTATTTCTCAGATTATTCTGGACGATTTTGATAGAGAAGTGCATTAAACAAAACCATTTGCAATAATAAACCACATGCAGAGTTTTTTAAATAAAAGTTACTTTTTTCTCATAGATATCTGTCCCTTCAGAAGTCACTGCCTTATAGGGCAGGTGATGAAAAAAAAATGTTTCTACTTAAAATTTATGATCAGCTAGTTGTATTAGGTTACATCACATGTGGAAAAAACATCAATCTTTGGAGGCACGGTAACAGAAGAGTGCCCTCTTAAAGGAAAACATATCTTCACAGATCAGATGCCAGGCACCAGTTTGGTTTATGTTTCATCATTTAGCTTTTCACAACAGACCTAAGAGGAGTTATCCAATAAATTAATATTATAACATTATCCTTGACCAGAGTCATTATCTCTGCTTGTGTGACTAGCATTGCTTTTCTAAGAAGAGCATTTAGTTCCAAAACATAATGCATTTCCATGGTTCCAGAATTTTATTTTATAGACAGGAAAAAGGATAATTATTCTGTATTTAGCTAATTGATTTTAAATTACCCTTGACTGGTTTTCAAACATTTCTAAGAGATCCTACATGACAAGCTATAAAGTAACAGCAACAAATTAAGCAGTAAATGAAATCTTTGGTATTCAACAAACATACATAGCCACTTAAATGACATAACATAAAAACATCAAATCTGTTTACCTCTTTTCAAAGACTAATTTGCTTCCAATTTCATAATTCTTAATTTAGATCTGTAATTTACAGATCAAAGTTGTGCTGACTACTATGAATGCAAACATATAGATTACATATATGTAACATACACTAAGTAGGCACAGTAACAGGTATTTATTAGCAAGGGCATTGCTTCAAATTAATACACACATGAATGTGTGTGTATATATCTATACTGTGGCAAACTGAGTCATGAGTTTGATGGCTAATTTTAAGGATTTTCTGAAACTGTAGTAGCAATTTTTGACTGATTGATTTAGATTCACAGAAAGTGTGTGTGATTCAACAGGTGTCCAGCCTGCGCCCTAACTGTTCTTTAAGAAGCAGTCACATCAATGTAATAGCAATGCATTTCTCACACTTTCAATGAAATTTCATTTCTCCAGAGTTCCAGGGACCATACAAAAACCAAAAATGCAGTAGAACTCACCATGCACTAGCAACACATTTTCTCATGTATCTGGGGGAAGGGACAAAACAGGCTTTGCAGTATGTCCAGAAAATCAGTACATTAGCTAATGGTTTATCAAGAAAGGAGAGGTAAATTGGAGAGGTTAGAAGCCCTCCAGAGATCTCCTTTTGTAACACTTCTTTGCCTACCCTTTCAAACGAAGAGGATCTCAATTAAATTGATATTCCAAATACATCAGTATACAAACAGAAGTTGCCAGCCATGCTTTCTGCCTTTTTAACTTTAAAAAAAAAAATAAAATAAATCAAAAAATCACACTACAAAAAAACAAAAAACACACACACAAAAAAATACAAACAAAAAAACCCCAAACTAACAATAGCCACAAGTCTTAAACATGGTTTATGTCCTAGGCACACAATGATTGTCATAGAATCATAGAATCATAGAATAGTAAGGGTTGGAAAGGACCTCAAGATCATAGAGTTCCAACCCCCCCGCCATGGGCAGGGACACCTCCCACTAAACCATGCCATCCAAGGCTATGTCCAACCCCATCTTGAACACCGCCAGGGATGAAGCATTCACAACTTCCCTGGGCAACCCATTCCAGGGCCCCAACACCCTCACAGTAAAGAATTTCTTCCTCAGATCCAATCTAAACCTCCCCTGTTTAAGTTTAAACCCATTACCCCTTGTCCTCTCACTACAGTCCCTAATGAAGAGTCCCTCCCCAGCATCCCTATAGGCCCCCTTCAGGCTGCTATGAGGTCCCCACGCAGCTTTCTCTTCTCCAGGCTGAACAGTCCCAATTTTCTCAGCCTATCTTCATACGAGAGGTGCTCCAGTCCCCTAATCATCCTCGTGGCCCTCCTCTGCACTTGTTCCAACAGTTCCATGTCCTTTTGACGTTGAGGACACTAGAACTGCGCACAATACTCCAAGTGAGGTCTCAGGAGAACAGAGTAGAGGGGCAGGAGCTCCTCCCTCGACCTGCTGGTCACGCTTCTTTTGATGCAGCCCAGGATACGGTTGGCCTTCTGGGCTGCAAGCGCACACTGCCGGCTCATGTTCATCTTCTCATCAACCCACACCCCCAAGTCCTTCTCCGCAGGGCTGCTCTCAATCTCTTCTCTGCCCAATTTGTAGCTGTGCCTGGCATTGCTCCGACCCAGGTGGAGGACTTTGCATTTAGCATGGTTAAACTTCATTAGGTTGGCATCAGCCCATTGTCACCTTCTGGTACAGGATTCTGCAATCTGAGAAATTACTGTGATTTTTGGCTTTGGCAAAGAATGTAAAGACAGATGGAAGATTATCTAGTCTTAGTATTTTCCCTTTTCATCTGTTTCCTACACATTATGTTATGACAGGCTAGCATGTATATGAATTAAGTATAGGACTTGTTCTGATTAAGCTTTCTTGAATAGAAATAGATTTCATTTCTCATGTAGAAATAGATTTCATTTCTCCAAGTCTTCTTTACAGCTCACTGTTTGTGGTATAAATTAAAGACCCAGTACAGAAACAGACCAAAACACCAAAAAATACACTAGAAGGGATTTTTCTCTCAAGTATACGTATTAAAAAATCTTCTGACAAAATATCCATTTTCTTCTTGTCTTTGTACAAAATTAACCTTGTCTCCCTGGATATAGCTGTGGTTTGTAGAACAGCTTCACTGCAGTTTGTGGGCTTGCACTTTGTTATTCATATAGCCTAAAATGTTAGCCACTGAACAAGAAAAGTTCACTAAATTATTACATCTAGATTCTAAACACTGATGTAGTAAGAACCAGGAAAAGGCCTAAAAGTAATTAAATTACAATTCGAGTCACATGAACTTGAATTTGTGGAGTTCAGACATCAGAATGAAAAGAAGCACTTAATGTGGTAGTGTTACGGTTTAATTATGTGGAGAATTACAATAAAGGTGTTAAAATTAATATGAATGGACAACAACTGAGAAAACACAGCTGTGGAAACAGCAGAAAGATAAAGACAGGAAAGGGTATATGATGAGCACGCACAGATGCATTAACATTAGCAAGTCATTAAGAGCCTAAGGCACATTTAGGTTGGGCTTCACAGGACACCCATGTGGGAACACCAAGGACAGTGGGTAAATCCTGATTCTCACAGAGGTGAGACAGGGTGGGGTGAATTATCATGGTCAGTTCCTAAAGACACAAAAAGCCCCATCCAAAAGAAGCATCTGGTTATCAACCTAAGAAGAATCCAAGCTCATCAAGAAAATCCAAAAACTGGTGTCTCCTGTCTCCCATGTTCTCCCTAGACAAATGACCCAGATACCAATATCTTGGTGTTTGGGAACATACGAGTGTGACAGCAGGAGCTGGGTTGAGTACAAACATTTTTATTTCTGTTTCATTTTAAAACAAAATCATCTGTTTCTTCTAAATGGTTTTGCATTGAGATTTCTTACATTGTTACTGCAATGTTGCAACATTATCTCCTCTGATTGCTTTTCCTTGGTTTACTTGCAGTTTTTATTTTGGTCTTTTTAAACTTTATTTACATCCCAGAAAACTACAGCAGAATATATCTTCCTGTATAACAGATCACAATCAGCTTCATAGGCACAAATAAAACTATTTAGTGCATTTTTTCTATGAAGAGGCAGTTAAAAATGTGAATAGATCTGGAGATTACTGTAAATGTTTTAAAATAAACCTTTTGTTAATCATCCCTGATAGAATGCAGTGTCTTTTGTTTGCTCTAATGCAAACATGTGTACTTTGGCATAGAAATTTTTGCTCAGGTAAGAACAGGAAACTCTTTTCAACACCAGTAGATATACCTGGATGTAAATTAGAGCTTGAATCAATGGTGTATGTGTTTGTTTTCAGAGTGCAGATAATTTTAGTGTAGAAATGTCTGAGTAAGTAAAATGGAAACCTCTGGTTTGGGTTGGTTTGTTTTGGGTTTTTTTGTTGGTTTTTTTTGGTGGTGGTGGTGGTGGTTGTTTTGGTTTTTGTTTTTTCTAGTATTTCTCACCTAGCTGCATACTTACACATTGTACAGTGAAAGTCTGGAAGGCATGCTTTTCACTCCTCCAGAGTGTAACCCTGCCAGTAAATGTTATTAACCAATATGCATATTGCTTATTATTCTCACCCTGCAAATGATGTCTGGGAAGATTTTGAGAGATCGTATGAAAACCTTGAGATTTGTCTCAATCAAAATATTTGCAACCTAGATGCATTTTAATCTGACTAAACTGTTACTCCATACCTACCTCTGCCATCACACAAGAGAAAGAAATTACAAGTTAGACCCTAGTTTCTCAGTTTCTTGACACCATTGTTGCCAGCTGGATCATTTCTTCCAAATCACCTCTGATGGCTAAGATTCATCAGTTGTCACATCATATCTGCTGAAATATGCAGTTTCATACAAAAACTCTGCATTTGCTATCTCTTTTCATATGAAAAGAACTGAAATCTGAAAACATACATATTGTTTTGATCCCGCAACCATCAGTTTCCTTTGTGAGATATATTTGTTTTGAAGAAATACACACCATTACAACGTGATCTTAATTCTCAACTTCTCCTGATGCAATTCTGAAATTCTGAAAATTAGAGGAGATACATACTGTGAGTAGGAGTGCAGAGTTGAAAAGATGCTGTATCTATAAACAATTCTTTCTTATGCTTATAATCTGTTCTTCTCTCTTGTGCTTATTTTAGTTGAAACTGAAACAAGTATTTTCTTTCAAAGCAAAGGAAAAATACTTTGTTATGGTCATCATTCTTCTCCCAGTAAACCACTTGAATAATGAATTATTCACTACCAATATCTAAATATTCAGGTTTTATATATTGTGAATAACTTTTGCTGAATATCCAGGCATAGGCACTGCAGAAGAATGGAAAATAGTCCTTATGTGTAATATATGAATAAAGAAAGGTCATGAAGAGATAGGAAGGTAGTATTTTTTCCTTTTCTATGAGGAAAGGATGAGCTAAAAGAAAAATTAGAAGAATTATCCTGTGATCATGGGCTGCCTTCCCAAATGAGACAACAAAATTACAAAAAAAAAAAAAACAAAACCAAAACAAAACAAAAAAAAAAACACAACCAGAAATTCACCAAGATGGCATTAACACATCAGGAAAGAGTTCTTTAAAAAGAAATAGATATTATTAAAAAATATGAGGAGGTGCCGGGCAGGACCATTAAAATTGTTCATAACCAATTCACTGCTTAAAAAAAATTCAAGGGGTTTCGAATAGTCTTCCCTCCCAAAGTTATTCTGAAACTCTTTGTTCTCAAAGTTGTATATTGGATTTCATGCTCTCTGGCTGATAAGGCAGAAAGCTCAGTATGTAAATAACACGAAAAATAAACCACATCAACCTGTAATAGAGGGTGAGAATGAATTGTGGCACTGAGATATATTGCCTCTCTATATCAATTAAAGCCCTTCTGCAACATGTACTGTATTATTTCAACCTTTCCACAAACAAATGGCCAAATTGCCTCAGGAATAGCTTAGCTTGATGTTCTTTCTGCACTTACCTCTCCACAGGTAGTCAAAAGACTTTAGGGTCTGACACTGTTGTTCCTTCCAGCACAGCCCATAGGACAAAATGAAAAACTGTGCCCTCTCTGTTGCCTCTCAGATACTTCAGTGACAATTTTAAACTGAAAGCCAGAAAAGCTGAAATTCTTTTGGACTGAAACAAAAGTGAAAACAAAGGATTTTTTTGTTATGAATTGGATTCAATTAATTGTTTAACGAGCTTTTAGAGAGTGGCTAAAGTGCTTGCAAAAAGCCTTCCTCATTGTCAGACAGGAGATCTATCTTGCAAAAGTTCTGTCCAGAGAAGACAATCATAAAATCCTAGTAAAGATATGGGTGTTTGAACCATTTTAGTTAACAAAATTCCAAAGATGAGGTAGTCAACTACTCATGTTGAGTTTTGTATTTCTCATTGCATAGTTTCTTTTTCAAACTCATTCCAACCAGAAATCTGATCACCATCTGGGACATCGATGTCCAAAAAGGTTAATTACAACTGAAAAAGGAACACTGAAAATGCATTACAATGATCAGTACAACTGTGTCTTATACAGGAATAATTAAAGAAACTTGACTAGTTTGGCCCGCTAGAATCAGGAGTGAGGGGCAGTGGGATTTCTGTCCATGAATATGCAATGGCAGTAAACATCAAATAAAGCTGAAGACTGTATTTTCAGGAAAACAGACGAGCACAAACTGACCATTAATAAATTTAAGTTAGAAAGGAGAAGTTTCCGAAACACTAGAGCAATCTGCCTTCTCACTGGAATAGTGGTATTATATATATAGATACATATAACATATCTGAAAATAAAATTGTTTACATTTCTGAAGGATGATAACGCCTACTGCCTATAATAACAGGTGACCATGCTGAAGAGGCTTTTCTTGGTCATTCGTCTCTCAGACTGAAATTCACAGGAACACATGCACCAAATAGAGACATGCATAATCCAGTCTCTTCAAAATGCTGAGGAAGGGTGGGTGCTTCCCATCTGAGCTGAGATGGGAATGCTGAGGAATGATGGAAGCACTGGCTTCCCAGAAGTACTGGAAGCCAGTACTGAAGAATAAAGGAAGATATACAGAAAACAAGGTCCTCAGCATTATACACATAACTGTTGTAATCCTTTATGTTGTAGCATCTGCATTCTTTTGGAATGTAAACTTTAATTTTACAAATCAAATCCTAGCAGTGAACTTCTCTTATAGTGTATGGTGGTGACAATAAGGCAGTATTGTACTTGCTTGATATGATGGCAAACTCACATGTGTTTCAGTAAAGACAGGAGTTCACATTTGTCTTTATAAAATAAAAACCCTGAAAACAAGACGTTTTTGTCATCTTACATAAAAATGCTCTCCTTTAGAAAGGAAGAGTTTAATCTTTTCTGTCATTTGGAAAAGTTCTTTACCTTAACTCTTTATCGACTCTTTCTGTATTTAAAGTGTCATCTAAAGTATCACCTTTCACCTAAAACCTCTATTCGTCTTCCTTTCCTATACCTGTTGGTGAAATGAGAGTTCACTAGCATCACACCTATTCTCCATGGTAGTATAGGGTCAGCATGAAAATACTGTGAACTTTTTTTCCCATAGATAACAGATGTGGTCAGGGGTGCAGCTGTTCCATACAATTCCTTTGCTATAAGCAATACCATTTTTTTTCTTGTTAAGTATGGAAAAGGATGGCTTCTGCTATGACTGTCTCTTCATCCGTATGCTGATCAACATAATCTGTTTCCTATCAGAAAACGCAAAATGTTTACACTTTGACATAGGAGAAAATTATGGAGTAATAGGTTATTTCAAATAGGTCAGCACAAAAGGAAGAACATTTTTTTCTTAATTAAAGGCAGATTAAAAAAAAATACATTAGGCATTATGAACAGATTAAAATTTATGAGTGCCATAATAATGTGTTAAAACACCATCTAAAATACCTTAGCTTTTTCTTAATCAACATTTTGAAAAAGGACCTAATAAACATACTGACTACAACAGGATTTTTCTGTACTTTGGAGTCCCCTAAAATGAGGCACATGACTTTTTATTTACTTTCAGCTCAAAGATAAGTCGAAAAGTTCATGAAGGAGAAAGCAAGTAGGTTGTGTTCTGATGTTTTTGAAATGAATCATTTAATCTTTGCCTGTTTCAAAGCATTAAAATAAAAATAAAACATCTTTTGTTTCTGGCATGAACTGTTCTCCAATTTCAGTTCCTAAATACTTGTCCTTCTGAAATTCATTCAATATTCTGAAAATAATTCACTTAGCTCCAAATTTTACAAGTAACAGAGCAAATTTTCCATCAAATGCATCATCTTTTCTTACTGCCCCAAAACTGGTTGTAATCTCCTTGAAAGCCATTGGTATTCAGATTTATTTGATGAACAGGTCTTGCTCAGGATTTCAATTTGCCAACTTATAACCCTACTCCTGATGGGGACTACATAATCAAAGTTGCTCATTTTGCAGCCACTACAGCATGAGCTTTTTCACAGCTTGGCTACAGTAGAAAGCTTTTTATAATAAGGATCTGGTAGACAGCAGTGTACCGGATATTAGACTTGTCCCAGAGGGTCTATTCTCCTATAGCTCTGCATGCATAATGGCGGAAGAAGGATATAGCCCCTTGATCTTTAGCACAGAAAAAATAAGAAATCAATTATGTCTGACTTTCTAGCAATGTTCTGCTATTAATTACAGGTAATGGTTACAAAAATCACATGTAGGAATCCTTATGAAGAAATAAAGAAGCAAAGGGCCAAGGAAACAACACAACTAAACAGGGCACCAGAATATGTGCAAAGCTGCCACAGCTGCCATGCATATACAAAAAGCCCAGTTCAACCCCACCCAAAATCTGAGGAAAATTCCTGTTCTGAATTTTCTTTTCTTATTGAGGCTGAACACAACTAGTGAGGAATCTGAGAAGAGCCTTAGAAACTGGATTTGATCACTCCACTTCCCATTTACAGTATATACTTTTTAAAGAACTAAATATCAGTTTAAACAAATAAAAATTTACCACTATTTAAGTTCTAGAAATACAGAGGAGTTTAATGCCACATTTTAGTTTAGGATGGCAAGTAGTATACCTGTTTGTTCATTTTCTGGTAAGTTACTAAATAAGTATTTAAAAATGAAGGTTCTAAAATGTCATTTGGTTTTAGCACAAAGCATTTTCCCATTTGAGCTTCCAAATAGCTGTAGTCCTTCTGAAAAGCATTTATTTTAGTACTCATGGAAAAATGTGTATTCACATAATTGCATTCAAATTATTTATACCAATTTTTAGTGACTGTAATTGTTACTCTGTATTGTGATGGTTAGCAGCATCAGTGAGTAGGACTAAATAATATTCGGGTAATTATTTATTTGCTGAAATATATGAGGTTGGGCAGTCAAACACTATCTGTGAAGTAAAGTCAAATATGCTTGAAAAGGGGAAATTGGAAACATCAGCAATTTATTTTCCCATTTACAAATATTTTGATTTTTTAGGACAGTTTCACAAGGGGACAGAGACATTTACAACTGAAGGTGGAGGCTGATTGTGAATGTTATTTTCATTTCTTTTGCTTTGATTATAAATCTCATTAAACAAAATATTGCTTGCTAAGGTGCTCTTTTTAACAGGCAAAAATCCTCAAAATATTTAAGATTGTTAGGAAATCATAAAAAACAATCTACAGTAACTGTGATGAGTTCTTCTTCCTTTTATTAATTTCTTTAAGCTAACAGCAACGGAACAGACACAGCAGACTGCTCTTTGCTCACTTAACGCCATTTACTTTTATGATTGAGGTGCTCATGGATCATATGGGGATATTGATATAGGAACTGCTTCTTTTAATCCAAAACCTGTGCTAAAGTTCTGTTCCCAACAGTGACTCTGACTGAACGTGAGAAGGGCATTTCTGGTGCAGGCAGTGAGCAGTGCCTAACGAGGTACAGCAGCTGTGCTAATCCCCTCCTTAAATTTCCCTGATTTTAGAGCTGCTTTAATTATGGGGACTCAAAACCAGGAGAGACCTCCTGGGTCATTGGGAATAGTCTCCTGGCATCACAAGCAACCACTTTGTATAATATCCTTCATAAACTGATTGTATTCTTCATCTGTTTCACACACAACGGCAGTGGATTACAAAGGGACTTAAAACAGAAGTGTCTGTTGAGCCAGGCTTCTATCATGCGTCTCTGAATAATGTCTTATGGCTTTTAGTAGTTTAAAGCATAGAATTTCCTTCTAGTGAAGCATTACTGATACTGATTCTTCACAAACCAGAATACATCTAACCACTATATATCAAATAAGCAATATATTTTAAATAAAATAAAAAAGGTGTACTTCTCATAAAACCAAAGGAAATCAAAATCATCCTGATTTTCAGCTTCCCTTTCTTGGAATTTTGGACTATTGCCTCTCAATTACTATAGGGTATCTCAAATTGAGTCGTTCACACCTTCTTCAGATGCTGCTTGTGAACCAGAAGAACGTGACATGGAACAGTCTGCACCCTGCTGCGAAATAACATAGGCCATTCCTCATTTAAGCCCTCAGTTACCATAAACAGACCAGTTATAGCGGGACTGTAAAATCCACTGTTGCAACCATGCTGTAGACATGACAGAAAGACACTGTCTTTTGGTTTGGAGAGTGAGCCGGAGGAGCCAGAGTATTTGTGTCCATTTGCATGGACACATTCTCTTTACACCTGGAAAGCTACAAATCTACAAATTCAGCTGGGCATCCCTGTTTCTGCCTGGACAAAATATTCTCTAGGCACAAGCACAAAGCACAAGGATCAGATCTTTAACAGAAGCAGGAATCCAGAGGCCTTTTTGCTGACACATATTAGTGCCATCCAGAATGACAGGCATTTACTTGACCCACCTTTAGAATAAAATTAAATAATGCTAACAATAAAATGATCACACTTTCATTCCTGAATAAGATGGTTTATATTTTTTTTTTAAATTACTCCTGATGCCCTTCTGAGATGTTTGATGTTTTTAAAAATGAAAAGGAACAAGAACCCCATTTGGACCTCATCCCACAGCTTCTTGAGTGAGGACAAAACACTGACTTTCTCTTAGACATTCCTTCTGGACTCAGTGCATGAAGGTAGTTTGGCAGGAAGCTTCTTACTTTGGATGGCATATATAAAAGCCCCTCCCTCTTGTTTTCACAACTGTACAATCCACACCTTCAGTAAGCACTGTTTCTAGAAAACCTTCAGGAAATCTATACCCTTTGAGAAACTACAATAACAATGTGATTAAGGAAATAAGGGTATCATGAGGTTGGGATATATACTTCAGGATAAAGCAAATTCTGAAATGAGAAAGAGACTTAAGGGCAGCAAAAGCTGGGGAGTTATTGGGAATGAGAGAGGCTCTGTGTTGTATTTACTTCTGGACACATATAACCTGTACTGACCCTGAACAATGGTTTTTTTGTTTTTTTTTTTTTTTTCATAACTAAGCTCCGTTTATACACAGAAAACTATGGTAAATTTTTTCATTATTATTTTTATTTTTAATTTGGACATTCATTCTGACAACCCCAAGAAACAGCTAAAATTCTCTGCATGTAAATTTCTACCCTCAGTTAAATGTCTAGGGATGTTCAGGGAAGAATTAATTGGAATACAAAAAAAAAAAAAGGAAGAAAGAAAAAAGATTTTCAGTGCCCCAGTGAATAACTTATGGCTGTTTCCTTTTCAACAAAGGGAACATTGAATGTTTTTGACAACAGCAGGTACATAATTGTTTTATGCTGGGGGCATTTATTGTAACTCATTCATTATATCATCTTGCTAGTTTTCATGGCATGCATTTATTTGTTCTCTTAGTGGAACAATTTGAATGACAACTAGGAGAAATAGTGGGGGACAGAGAGTGAGAAATGGCATGTTAAAAGACTTACACCAGTTTGACAGCTTGAAAACACTGTCAATACCATCAACACCATCAGAACTGGAAGAGCAAAAGGCCTAGATCCAGTGACCACCTTTTTTGACAAATGTCTTTTTTTTTTTTTTTTTTTTTTTTTTTTCCTGCAGAGCTGTGTTCATTCATTTCAGTTGATTTGGGTCAGAAAAGAGACTATTATACAATAGAAAGTTTAAAAATGCGAAAGGGGAAAAAAGACAACATAGAACCACATGTGAGAAAATCTTGAGGGAAAGTCAAATGAATGAGCTTCCTCCAAAAAAATAACTAACCCTAGAAGTTTGACCCAGATAGGGAGACCATATATCAGACAGAATTCTGAGGATTTTGTGACCCTTGTCAGTGGGAAAACATTTTAATTACATTGAGTCATTTTCCCTCTATTTTTTTCAATTTGTAAAAACTCAGAGTTCTTTGTATTCCACCAGATCTTTCCATCAGAGAAAGTGTTAATTATAAAGGATGGATGGAGAAAGAGAATGAATGTATGTTAAAACACATAAGCTTCTTCTAACGGTCAAGTTTTGCCAATAGGTCGATTTTTTGAGGTATAAGTGTTGTTTCTGTGGTCTTAATGATGCTACCATGACTTACAGTATCTGATCCAGAAAGCTTACTGAAGTCTTTGCATTATTATTTAATATTATTACTACTATTACTATTAATATGTCAAAATAAATTGTACATCTAATTTTGTTCTCATTTGTATGGACACAGATATAGATATAAGTATACAGATATTTATGCATTACCAACTTTGCTACTGTCAAATAGTCTTTCTGTGTTTTAATTTCCTACACATGCCTTTTAAAATTTGACCATTGCAAAACAGTAATATGAGTTCCTAATAAACAAATATTAACACAGGTAACTGTTTAGAATGGCAGGCACACTGGTCTACCTGTGTTTCTGTAATCTCTTGCTTCCACATCCTTCTCCAGTCCTTTTTGTAAAAAGGGACTTTCATGTCTTATACTGTTTAATTCATTAGTTCTGTAGGGTTTTTGAATTATTATATTTGACATCATATTTCCAGTTTAGTTAATAGTCAGAACTACTCTCTAATTTGAACATACATCAGGTGAGATTTCAATTGCCTTCCATTTCTTTGAATCACAAGGTCTCTGTGCTTTGGCCTGTGAGGAGCTTGTAGGAGGTTGCTGCTACTTTTAATTCTATTCCAGAAGACAGTTTTCCGTATAATATTTTGTTTACTTCTAATAACTTACATGGGTATATAAAACAGAAAAATTAATCATTGATAAAGTTGCATTCAGCATGCAAAAATAGAAAAGTGTATTACATGTGAATATAAATAGTGTACAAACTCACTCCTTCTCCAGCCATTTCCTCATTTGAAGGATGTTTCAGGATGCTTCTGAAATACTCCAAAATCAGTGGAGATTTTTGACTCCATCAAGGCCTAAGTCAGTAAAGAATTGTTTCTTATGGCACTGTATGTGTGACCATATGCATTTACAGGCACTCCAAAATATTTCTATGTATGTGGCATCCTCCAAAGCAAAAAGAAAAAGAAACTAGTACAGCTCTCTGTGGCTTACCCATTTCACTAAGCACGACTGCAGTACTAAAACTCAAAAGGACCCTGGATGCATCCCATGCTATGAATCACAGCTGTGTTGTAGGAGAGTTTCATAAATTATTGTTCTTGTCCTCTCATATTCTCTCTCCCTGTTCACTGCTGAGCTATTTCTGCTAATCCAAGATCCCCTTAAGTCAAAGTCATACCAGTGACTTCAACAGGGTTTGTAAACTTGAGGCAAAATCACAGTATTTTTGTTGAGATAAAGGGCCCAATTTGCCTTTTTTTATTCACTCAAGGCTCTTACTGAATCAAATGGTGTAGTTATATAAGGAACAGCAGAAGAAAAGTAATAATAGAGAGGAAAAAAATAAAAATGTTTAGCTTCCCAAAAAAGTGCTGAATTAATCAAAGAGGTAACAAACTCATATTACTGTAGAAGAGCTAAAATCCAGGTACCGGGTGTCTGTGGATGCCTGTGTAATAGGGAGTTTGCATCCTCCCAGAAGTGCCTGAATCATCAAGACCACATGATTGAGAGCCTCGGACATGCCTTGATGCTAAAAAGGGTCAAGCTCTTCCCCTCCTTGAAAGGTGTAGACTGTGATGAAGTTGTCATTTTTCTTGTGCCTGAATACTGGTAATGTGAATGGTAAACTTCATGTTGAGGAGCAAGATGGAACTGTGCTCACCTGCTTATTTAGATATATATATATAAGACCAGAATCTTAACAGAAAAATCCTCATTCCCTTAAAGTTAATTGGAGTCTTGCCGCTGACTTCAGTGTGGACAGAATTTCATCAATGGGCTTTAATAGGACTGACTATCCAAATAAATAAAGCAAGGAGGATTTGGCTGTCAGTGACCTATGCAAGGTATCACAGTCAGCAACTAAATCCAAATCAACTAACTCAGAATACCTTTCTGAAACCACAAACTTCCTTCCCCAAACCCAAAATACAGGATGTTTGATAACAGAAGAGAAGAGCAGTAAATAGAGGGGCAGCAAAGGAAATGGTGAGAAACTAAATGTGCTTAGTTATTATCAGAGCCATAATATTAACAATTTCAATATCTGCCAGCTTTTAATCTCTCACACATATTACTTTGATTGCATTTAATTTTCTTAGAGTAGGGTTTCTATTTTTGGGATTCATTTTCTTTTAAAGAAAACAGCTGGAAAAGGAGAAAAAAGGTTTTGAAGTTCAACCCAGTTTTAAAATGGCTAGACCTCTGTTTAATATCAAAAGCAATTTTATCAAATCAGGTAAAGATATTTATTGCTGACTGTTTCAGATGTTAATTCTTTTTTCTGAAACCAAGTTTTCTGCTTTCATCATGTATTTTTCTGCTTTGTTGAATTGTAGGACAGCTGAGTAGTTGGTGAAGGAAAAAAATCACCCTGAATCTAGGATTTTTAGCTCACAAGGAAATATTTCGGATGGTCATGAGTGAAGATAGAGAATAAAAATGAACATGTTTTTGCAAACTAAATTATACAGAAAGCTACCAGCTTCCTGTAATAAATGCATTACATATGCATACACATGAACATGTACAGACATGTACATATATGTATGTAGATTTTTTAAAAAAGGACACATTTTTGGAGAAGGAAATCAAAGCATTCTTTTGTGTAAAGACTATATGATTTTCTTACCCTACAGGCTACAGTTAGTACACTGGAATTTAGTTAGATGCCTAACGTTCCTGCCTATGTATCTAATGCAGTACTTTTTTGATTCCCATTCAAACCATCTGTTTATTTTATTCTAATGTATCATGCCATAATACCATGTAATTATGGGCACCCAGTCTTCCAAGACAAATAGCTGACACCTGGACACATGTAAGGAATAACTCATAAGTTAAGGTTAGCTGCCCAACTCTCATTACATTGACATTTAAAATATATTTATATAAAATACATATTTATATTTTATAGCCAAAAATGTTATTCAGTGGGTCTTGGATTCAGAAATAAACATACAATAGGCTAGACAGAGATTGTCAGCCTGTCATTATAATACTGGCTGTTAACAACCACAATTAAGAAAGACTACATATCAATTATTATTTGTCTGGAACATGAACTTCCCTAAGCATAAAAGGAAGTGAGGCAGCCTGTATTACTGTCTCCACTCTTCAGCTAATTAGTACTGTTTTTAATGGCTTCATCTTCCCAGGATCAATTGTCTAATGAGGAACAGTTCTCTGTCAGTTAATAAGGTGAGGAACTGTGTAATATAATTATGTCTGCCTCCAAAATAGTGCTTCAAACAACACTAAAACAATCATGTGATGGAATAAATAGAGTGATGCAGGTCTGCCAGATAATTCTGGAGCAAGCAGACTGTTCCAGTAAGGGTACAGATGCCTGATACAAGAATATGTGGCATGCAGTAAGGGAAGAGTAGGACATTGTCTACAAATGCTGGAAGTTTAATTAAGAGAAGGAGCCAGTGGCAATATGCATTAAAACTGGTGTTTAAAAAACATTAACGTAAGGAATGTGAAAGGGAAGGGCTCTGTTTCCAAAAATACTTGCTGCAGAAATAAACTGCTTTATGGTTGTACTGCTTGGAAAAGTGTGCACTTCGAACTTTCAATGCAGAAAATGCCAGCCGGTACTGAAAAGGGTAGAAAACAGCTTGATGATCTATACTCTGTGTGTCTCCAGGCTGCAAAATGTAGACTGTATATACACATGCATATATCATACCTCTGATTCTGCAGGATAATTGGATGTTCTCCTTTTGGACAGTTATAAAGAATTTGATAAATTATTGTTCATCAGGATGGAGGCATTGGACATCTCAGCACACATCTGCACAAGCAAAAGCAGAAGGTGCATAAACAGCTGTCTAACTTCAGATTTGACTTCTTTCTGCAATAATTGATCACCATTACCTGCAGTCTAATTGGCATTGTTCTTGGCATTTACAAATAAAGGATTATGCCAAGACCGTATAAAAAGAGAAAGCAGACTTTGTGGCATAGGAAATAATGAAGCTCTATAATTAAGCAAGAATAGACGTCACTGGCTTGCCTGAGTTCAGGAGGGAGTTGAGAGTAGCTGGTGAAAGTATTAGAGTAAAACCCAGAATATGCATTTTTTATTCCAGTCCTAATTACCTTATCTACCTTCTTCAGTGACATCCAGTTTTTCCTTTGCTGTCCTTTGCAGCCCTGTTTCCACAAAAGATAGAGAGCATCTTCCTTGGGATAGAAAAGAATGCTGAAAAGTAATGGAGGGGAAAAAGAGTGGTATATTTAATAGGACTTGCTTTATGAAAGAACTTCTCCCAAATTCCTGAGGTTTGCACATAGAATCATAGAATCACTGAATAGTTAGGGTTGGAAAGGACCTTAAGATCATCTAGTTCCAATCCCCCTGCCATGGGCAGGGACACCTCACACTAAACCATGCCATCCAAGGCTCTGTCCAATCTGGCCTTGAACACCGTTAGCAATGGAGCATTCACAACTTCCCTGGGCAACCCATTCCAGGGCCTCACCACCCTTACAGTAAAGAATTTCTTCCTCACATCCAATCTAAACTTCCCCTGTTTAAGTTTAAACCCATTACCCCTTTTCCTCTCACTACAGTCCCTAATGAAGAATCCCTCCCCAGCATCCCTATAGGCCCCCTTCAGATACTGGAAGGCTGTTATGAGGTCTCCACATTTATATATACATTTAAATATACTAAAGTAAAATAGCTGCAAAGATTTACCCTTCCTTCCACAGCTGACTTAAGCTGTTTGAAAACAAAACACATATCTCAATAACTTGCACAGTTCTTATGCCCACCAGAAAAACAAACTAGCACTTCAGGTCTTTGGATCTCAACAAAACCAGACTTTTCTAAGTAAACTGTATTTACAATCCTGTTTGAACCTATTGCCTCTGGAAATATTCATATGTCATTCAGATATCAGCCGTAGCACTGGATGTCTAGAACTCAGTCCTCTTCTGAATAATCTGAAGGGATTGTATGTCCCAGAGGACCATTCCAGTAATTTGGATAGTAGAAATCCTACTAGCATTTCAGGGCTCCTCAGATAAGAAGTCCTGCTTTTCACTGCACTGTGGAAACAAAGCAGAGCCTTGGGGGAGCAGTCTGTTTGTACATACATGGAGGAGATGAAGACTAGTCCATCATCAAAATATGGAAACCATTTATGTTACAGCATTTTTTTTTTCAGGAGTTGTACGTGTATTTTGTATTTGTACTGGGAAAAGACAGGTCACACCATTTTTTGAAATGCTTGACAATAGTACGTTGATGGAAAATGTTGCTCTTGGAAATAGAGTATGCAGAGATACAGCTTAAGCTTTAGCCTGTGATAGTCAGAACACATCAAACATAAAAACATTGCCCAAAGACTGTAATAACTTGAAAAAAAGACATGATAATCACTGCTGTGGAATGGCCCTGTGAAGCCCATAATTCCAGAAAGTAGACACTTGCATTCCTTGACCAGAACAGTATGCAACCAAACAGAGCAGCAGAGTACAAAATTGTGAGAGAAAAGGAAGAAACAAATTCTTCCATCTAAGTTACATCACTCAAAAACGGATATAATTCTCAGCAGATGAATTACCTTTCTTCTATTTTTACTTTTTGTTTCTGGTTCAACTCACTACCAACTAGCACTTGAGACTATTGCGGACAAGTGGAATTTGCAACCAATGAGAGATTTTAGCTATTGCACATGGAAGTATTGACAGTGACCTGTCGGCTTCTCTGTTGCTAGATGCCACAGCTTAGAAAGCAGAAAGGTTCTGGTTGGTACTGCCTTAGGATCCTCTTTCAACTTGCTACTAAAGACAATCTTTGTGGTTTTCCCTTAAAAGGTACATTACAGCAAATAACTAGAGCATGATGTAACATGGACAGTTCAGGACCGAGTCAAGGCAGAACTGCAGTTACTGAGACCTTAATGATGTTATAATAATGCACTCCTTCTCAAAGAGACATTCTACGATCCATTGCTTATGCATGAAAATAGGCCTTATGTTCAACAGACAGTGAGACAGACTTGTGAAAGAGATACCCTTCTGAGTGGAAAACATGCAGTTTTTAATGGGAAACTGTGGAGAGCAATGCAAAAGGATGGAAAGAGAACAAGTTTTAATTGTCTCCCTTCTCCAAATGTGTCTTTCCATTGTCACTGAATGTTAAGTAATAGGAGCATCAGCAATTCATGTGATTTGAAACTGACACTTGGACAATTTACCATTAAAAGAATAACGTGCTTTCTTGGACAAATGATAGAAGTTTAGATATCTTGAGATTCCAGGTACTTTTAAAAATACATTACCAGATACATTTAAAGGGATTAGGAAATCACTCCCTTTTTTTAGCAGGAATTATTTTTCATTGTGGAATGACTGTTCTTAAGCTGATACCCTTTCTTTCATACCCTTTCCCAACATTTCAAAGAGTTGTTTAAAACAATCCCAAACTCACCAATAAATTTAAGATTGAGATGCCATATGGCAATATCAATTAAAAATTGCATTTTCCTTACTGAAAGTTATGGATTCAGCTCAGGAGTTTGTACTTCAAATAGAACATGCAGAGATTTTTTCTAAGCCCAAGAGATTGTTCTCTTCTCCCAAGTGAAAACTGATAGGACAAGGGGAAACAGCCTCAAGCTGCACCAGGGGAAGTTTAAAATCATAGAATCATCCAGGCTGGAAAAGACCTTTAAGATCATCAAGTCCAACCATTACCCCAGAACTGCCAAGACCACCGTTAAACCTGTTTAGACTGGATATTAGGAAGAATTTCTTCCCAATATTTACCTGAAAAGGTAGTCAGGCATTGGAACAGGCACCCCAGGGAAGTGATGGGATCACTGTTCCCGGAAGAGTTCAAAAACCATGTAGATGAGGCCGTCAGTAACACGGATTAGTGGTGAACTTGGCATTCCTGGGGTAATGGTTGGACTTGATGATCTTAAAGATCTTTTCCAACCTAGTTGTTTCTATGATTCTATGATTCATCAATTAAATATGCAGCAGGAGTACTTGTGTTTTTATTACAGAATAAGGAAGTACATGCTAAGTAAATGGGTACACTTATGTTGAAGATATCTGAGGTCTCAATATCTGTACTTTAGAAACAGATTTGTATTACTGAGTGGCTGAACAGAAATTTTGGGATCTATGATCATAGGACTTCACAAATGCTCAGTGGAAAATGTTTCTGCTGGGTCAGGGAGTCACAAAAGGTGTTAAAATGGGAAAATGTGTAAAATGTTCTTGTAGAGGACATGATGGAAACTGATATATGTCTGACTTGGAGAAAGCTAAAGCAGCAGTCATTTTAGCTTAACCTTTTCAGCAGCACTATTGTCTGAGGTCTTTTTAAGTTAAAAAAAGAAGTGTTGCAATACACACGGGCTCTTTGTCTAATAATGAACACATGAATAAGACCTTGCTTATGTTCACGACATGTTAATGCATTACTATTGCCACTATTTTGGATGATAACCTGAAGTATTCTCTCATCTGATGTAAATTCACGCTCCTCAGACCCAGAATGACTCCAAACTATAACCTAATGCTAATATAGAGTCTCACAGCATTCCTATTGGTACCTTTATGAAAAAGCATTGCCTTCTGTGTAGCTGGGACGATGAGGAATTCAGGATGTGCCAAAGGTCCCAGCTTTGAGAGGAGAAACAGAAGACTCATCAACAGTGAAGCAATGCCTGGAAGCAGGCTATGTCTCTGGCAGCACAGTCGACAGTGACTCAAACTTACACACCAAGGATTTCTTCTTCAAAGTACATTACAGGTTTTAGCATGAGCTCAAGATGCTCAGCTATCACAGGAAACACCTTCACTAATTACTATCAGGGTGCTAAGAAACAGGGAAGTGAAAGGGCAATGGCTAAGTTTGGAGGTGGTGCTCACTAAGAAATGCAGGGTAGCAGATTTTGATTCTGTCATGAGCTTTTACTATTCCTAGAGCTCTCTGTAACAGCTTACAGAATCCAAAAGTGGAAAACATCAGTATGGAGCAACTCTTCTTACAAGTGGAGAATTCTGTCCAGGTGGTACTTCTGAACTCTTCTTACAAGTGGAGAATTCTGTCCAGGTGGTACTTCTGGTCATTGAAGGAGGAGGAGGAGGAGAATTAGGAGAGGAAGGATTTATTGAATTTAGGGTGAGAGATTACAGAATCACAGAATCACAGAATAGTAAGGGCTGGAAAGGACCTCAAGATCATCGAGTTCCAACCCCCCCGCCATGGGCAGGGACACCTCCCACTAAACCATGCCATCCAAGGCTATGTCCAACCCCACCTTGAACGCCGCCAGGGATGAAGCATTCACAACTTCCCTGGGCAGCCCATTCCAGGGCCCCACCACCCTCACAGTAAAGAATTTCTTCCTCAGATCCAATCTAAACCTCCCCTGTTTAAGTTTAAACCCATTACCCCTTGTCCTCTCACCACTGTCCCTAATGAAGAGTCCCTCCCCAGCATCCCTATAGGCCCCCTTCAGGTATTGGAAGGCTGCTATGAGGTCTCCACGCAGCCTTCTCTTCTCCAGGCTCAACAGCCCCAACTTTCTCAGCCTATCTTCATATGGGAGGTGCTCCAGTCCCCTGATCATTTTCGTGGCCCTCCTCTGCACTTGTTCTAACACTTCCATGTCCTTTTTATGTTGAGGACACCAGAACTGCACGCAATACTCCAAGTGAGGTCTCACGAGAGCAAATGTCTTGACACTAGGCCACTGTACCTTATCCTTGGCTCTTTCCAGCAAGGAAGAAATGTTCACATGAAAGTGTATTTTGCTTCTTTATGATATTTGGAGCTGTTTGTATCATTTCACACTCTTCACACTCTACTTTAAAGGTGCTTTCTTGTAGTAAGTGCTAATGCCACCAAGGCATTCTTAATTCACTTCAGAATTCACTCTGGAAAGGAGGACAATTATGAAGAGAATTGAAATTTTTAAAGTCATAGAATTAAACAAAGGTCCCAAAGTTTTGTTTATTGATTCACCGCAATGGAAAAAATAAACACTGCAGTACTCCAGCTGATATCACCCTGCCACCTTTCCTCTTTTAACAGCTCAGTGAAAAGCTTTCTATCAAGGACATTTCCTAAGTTAGAACAATTTTCTACAAATATTGCAGGCTTGCTACTGAATGTGATTTTAAAATCATGACTAGGGGCAATCAACTTAGTTGATAATTATGGTTCAATTCAGAGAGGTATTTAGAAGCCGAAGCACTAATCTCCTGCTGAAGTCAGTGGTGTATAAGTACCTACTTCCTAATCAGGTGATTAGAGGCATTTATCTTTCTCTGTGTCTCTTTGATAGAGTATGTGGCCAGAGATCAGGCTTGTGTTGAAGCATGTTTCTATGCCAGACAGCATCTAAACACAATGAATAACATAACAAAAAATAAATAATTAAATAAATAAAATATTAAATAATAATTTTATATTAAATATAGAATAAATATAATAAATTAAATAAAAATAAATAAAATATGCTGGGACTGCCCCTCCCCCTAGCTGGTTGTGCACCAATGTAGTGTGGGGGAGCCACTTGTTCACCCCTTCCCAGACTGGGTTGTACAAGTCAGCAGAATAGAGGGAAATTCAAGCCATGAATTTCAAGGGAAATTCAGTCTCAGTGCTGCAGGTGTCCTGCTGGCACTGAGAGCCTGTGGACACTAGCCCAGTAAGCCAGGTCTGTCCCTGGGGGGGCAGCCACCCCTACCCCCCTCCCCTTGCATGGCACTACCATATCATCTTCCTCCCTGAAACAGGACCAGGAGGTGCTGAGCCAGTTGATGGTCCAGGAGCAGGAGCTGCAGCAAGTCCAGCAGCAGCTGCACAAAGAGATGGCCTCCGAGGTGAGGGGTGGCTCATCCCTGCCATGCAAAACTGACACCTTTGGGGCTTGGTGGCCCAAGGCAGTACCTCTCTGAGGATTCCCACTCCTGGCTTTTCTCTGTGAACCGCAGTGTCCCATGCCAGGGCAGCTGCTTGAGAGAGTGTGTCTGTCTGCAGCTGGACTGCAAGGAGCTGGGGCCTTTCCAGCAGCAGGAGCAGCTCAAGCAGAAGGCTCCGCCAATAGGGGCTGAAAATGCGGCTGGGATTAAGAAGTGAGTGTGATGGGGACAGGGATGGCTTCAGAGACAGCCCTCACCTCACTCCCACTTTGTCCTTGACAGCACCGCCAGTTCCCATGGTGCTCTGGGTGCCCATGGCAGTAGTTCCCACTGACGGTGGTGGGTTTTGGAGCCAACATCCAACTGCTCTCCCTCATCCTCCCCTCAGTCTTCTGTAAGCAGCCAGCAGGTCGGGACCTTGCTGGGGTGCTAGGGGATGATAAACGAGGTTCAAAAACAAGTTTCCCAGCTCACCAGGCCCCTTTCTCCCCTGCCCAGGCAGCTGTTGGCTGATTTCTGATGCCTGTCCTGTGACCGGCAACTCAGCCTGAGTGTGCCTGGCTCATAAGCAGCACCTGTCACAGGAGCATCAGGGGGCTAAATGGGTGGTATGGGGGGGAGATGGGTGCTGACAGTGCTGCATGACAGGCACGGGGTTCAGGGAGTCTGTCTGGGGAATTTGATCCTGCTGAGACCCCTTCAATACCCTGCCCATCAGTGGGGGAATGGGGACCCCTCCCTGAGGGCAGTGTACAGGGGGATGCCATGAGGTACAAGTCCATGGGTTTTGGAGCACTGCCCTGAACCAGGGTAGGTCGTTTGTCCCCTGTCATCCACTGGTGATTCTTGACTTCCGCAGGCCCATCGTGCCCATCCCACCTGTGCCACTGCTGACTGCTCATGGCACTGAGAAAACACATCATTCCCTCAAAACAGGGGAAAGCAAGAGGTAAGGGACATGGGACCCATCCCCTCCTGGGGGTACAGGGTCACCCTGCCTGGGTCAGAAGAGTTCTTTCCTGGATAGGGATAGAAGGCTCCAGGGTGCCTGGGCAGGCCGTCCAGAAACACCCTGTCCCTCACTCTGGCATACCACAGTGCTGGGTGCTGAGTGTCCCCATGCCCCATCCTGCAGGGAGCAGGCAGCCGACTGCCAGTACCCCAGCGTGCTGTGGCAGTGTGGAAGCCAGAACACTGTCCTCCAGCCTGTCCCACCCAGCACCCCACGGCCGCTCAAGCCCATCACAAGGAGCACCCCACGAAGCTCAAGCCCTCCACTGTGCTCCCCAGCAAGGTAGAGATGAAGAAGTTAGGGATCTGGCTGTGGCAACTGAGGCTGGGAGCATGATGCTGAGCATCTGGGATGGGGGAGGATTTGTGCCTCAGTTTCCCTAGGAGGCCCGGATGTGGAGGGCTGCTTGGGGATGCTGAATTCTGCCCCATGCTTTAGCCAGCCCCCTCTCTCCTTCCCAGCAGGATGATGACAAGCACATAGAGCTGCTGGGCAACAACAGCTCCTGGCAGGACAGGCAGCAGCCTGTGCTCAAGTGCAAGGAGGGTACAGCCAGGAGACCCTTGATCCAGGGCCACCTTCCGCAGGCACCACAGCTCCTCCTGCCCCTCCTGCCCTGTTCAATTGAATGAAAACACCGGCAGCCAGGTAAGACTTGGGGTCCCCTGCTGAACCCCTAGCGCCCTGGCAGCCCAGTAGCCAGCCAATAAATATTCGTGATCATCCAAGCGCCTGTGTGGCCTGAGTGGGGGGACCCTGGCTCTGGATCTGCCCATCATGCACAAGGAGGGCTCAGTAGCATCCCTGGCCTGTGGCCACATGTCATTGGAGGAGCTGAAAACAGCCCCTGGCCACCCCACGTTCCCAGGCCCTGTGGCCCCCGAGCTGCTGCACTCCCCCTGGCACCTCCTGGCCTGCACAAGCCCCGTTTGGGAGCCTGTGGCCCCAAAGTACTGGTTAATTTGTTTGCCAAAATGGAAAATGGTCGTTGCCCAAGGACTAATTGAGAATGCTAAGTATTGTCGTGGTAGGGGAAGGGAAGAAGGATGTCTCTCAATTGTCCCAGTATGATTTTAGGTTAGTAATACTTGAGACCTGACCCTTTTAATGATGTTTGGCTGCTTCTCCTTTCTAGTCTTAAGTGGGTGAGTTGAAAGCCTGCCTCTCTCCCATCCCTCCCTCCTTTATGTCTGAATGTGCACGGGAATAAAGTGGAGGTGGAGAAGGCTTTCAGCTGTAGCAGTGTGTGTCAGAGGAATGGAACAGCCCATTGCTTGTGGGAGGTCAGCATGTCCTCCCCAGCCCCTCTGCAAGGTGCCAAACACCTCTCAGATTGTTCACATGGTCCTTCTTGCTGCTGTCTCCTCATCAGATCACACTGACCTTTCCCTGTGTCTACTTACTCCACCATGGGTCTACTTGCAAATGGGATAAACTGAAAAGATTTTAATGATGTTAAAGAAAATCAACGATGGGGAACAAAAGAAGTTTAGGTCTGAGTTAGGCTTTATTATTATAAAACCGTTATGTGGAACAGCCAAACTCAGCAAGAACCAAGCTGTGGGGGATCTACACATAGAAATAGCTTCACAAATCTCTCCATGGGCCACTAGCAGCTTAACAACTGTATGAAATTATTTAGATGTATGGTTTATTCCTGCATAATTTATGCAGATCCATTTTCAGCTATTTTGCCCAAATACAAAATAATAGATTCATGATTACAGCATCATCTGGGGACACCAAAGCACTCCACCATTATGATTCACATCCCCATTAACGATAATGCACAAGACAAATGTGAATCTTTATTAGGTTAATTCTATTTTGCCCATTTTGCAGATGAGTAAGTGGGAGCACAGAGAGGTTAAATGATTTGCCCCAGGTCACAAAGCAAAACCTGGAAGCAAAAAAATATGCGAGTACGACCTAAAAGCCATATATATTACAATTAAATAATGAGGTACTTAATAGCAAACAAATTCTAAAAACTAGGGTTTCATACCACACCTGAGTATGGATTTAACAGGAAATCTTGCATTTCCCATAAATTTTAAACTCCTTGTAATCACTAAATAACTCTGAAGAATGAAAGAAATTAAAAAAAAAAAAAAAGAAAGAAAAAGCTTACCTTTCCCTCTCTAAAAAAGCAAGACAAGAAAAAGTGCTGCTAAAGTTGCAGCAAAGAATAATGAACTGTCCTAAAATGTCACTGATTGTTTTGCAGTTTTTTCCTTATCTAAAATGTCCTTGAGAAACAGAAAGCCACATAAAGCAAAGGTCCTTGGTCTACAGGAGAGTAAAACAAAAGAAAAGATTTGTTCTTTAATTAACAAGGCTTTCCTGAGCTCTCTGTATTTGACTTATTAATAAGGTGGATGTAATTAACTCAGTTTTAACTTAAAGGTCAGTAGCATAAATAGTTAACTACTGCTCTCCAATTAAGGGAGTTTCTAATACAAGCATGCATAACCAGAAATATTGTAAAAAGCATTCTTTTTCTGGTGCAAAAGTGTTTTCAACACAAGAGTTAAAACACTTTAAAAAAGCATCATAAGCGAACAACAATGCACAAAAATGCAGAGAACTCATAGTTATGAAACAACCATTGTTTTCCATATTTGTATTTGTTTTTCCTTCAAGGATTTAAAGTTAAGCCAAGTTTCTATCCTCAGCCATTAAATGAGCACAAAGTTTAAATGAGCCTACATGCTTCATATAACTGTAAAATAGTTAACTGTGCTCAGTTGTTTAGTTTGAGACTGAATTTGCAAAGTTTCAGTCACAAGAGACTTTAAAGTGCAGAAACTTCCACTGCTGAGTGAAAGTTAATATTTGTGGTGCATTAGAAGCAGAAAAATGTAGGGGAAACAGGCATTAACTGCTGCCATATTTAAACTACGTAAAGTTTCCCACTAGATCCATGAGACACTGTCATTACTTGAATTGAATCTTTTGTCATGTAGTGGGGAAGAATACCTGTGATCAGGAATGTCCCTTCTTTTTCTCTCTCAGAATGCCACCCAAACCTAGTGGTGGTACCATGCTGAGAACTGGCACATCCTTTTTCTGATTACACAGGTAACAGAAAACTTAGCAGCACATCAGAAAAGTCAAATATATTCCTTGGCATGGGAATAAGGGAACCTGGTTCCCCTGTTTTTTAATGTTATATCCACTTCCACTATTGTAATGTGCAAAGAATCAGATTCTGGAATTTCAGCATTTCCACATTATTTATGCATTTTAGTGGCCATCTGTTCAACTGTATTGAGAACTCCTGGCCCTGTGTGGTTGCAAAATTAAGCCCACTGACATTCCATCAATGCATTGCTGTGTTCACTAGTACCCAGGAGTTCAGTGCTGCAGACTGAGGTGGTAGAAAGCAGGAGCCCTTGCAGTGGCATGTTTAAGAAGCTTTGTCTAAATGATTCTTCCAGAAAGCTCAGTCTTCTCTATGAATAAATATATTCTTTTCCAGAGGGACTGGGTGGCAGCCAGATCTTATTCACACCATGATCAAAAGTTATTCCCTACTGACAAGGCAAGCATCAGCCGGCCAACTTTTTTTTCTTATATCCAAATATGAATTTTCAACAAAAAGACCCCTTGTCAACAAAGGAAGGACTTTTGCCATGAACTCCCAGAATAATAGCTTTATTCATCAGGAAGTAGCAAATAGCTCAGCAATATACTCCTGTACAGTCATGTTGTTCCTTGTATCTCATTTTCATATCTTCATATTCAGCTTCCTCTGTTTCACAAAGTAGGGAGATCTACAACAAGGGAACAGCTTTCTATACTCCCAGTCCTTTTTCTGCCTTAGCTGATCCACTCCTTTTAAAACTGCTCTCTTGCAAACAGTCCAATATTTTTGTTAGCTTTATGTTTGCAGAAGAAACACTAAAGGTCAATAAAATTTTCTACGTACCTGGGAGGCCCATTCATGCAATATATAAAGGACTGTGAACTTCACTATCCCAATGTATGTTTATGAATCTGCTGTAAAATTAGTTATGTTAGTAAGTTAGCTGGCTCAAAGTTAGGACTAAAGTAAATAATTATCTCATACCTTTGAAATTAACAATAGCCCATTTCACCTCTGGTTTCCTTTACTAATAATTTCCTTGGGAAAAAGTCCCTTGCTAAGTGTAGTGTCAACATCAGCTCTAGAAACACTTCTTTTTGAATTGCAAAAGTTCTGTTGATTTAAAGAAGAGCACTGAGAGAAGCTGAAATACAAAATTATTAAATTACATTAACATGATACATCCAATAAAATAATTTTATTAAAAGTTCAAAGAAAATTTTTAAATGTAGAAAAAAATTATTAATTACACATGGAAAGATAGAGGCTTACAGACTAATATGTGTTTCTAGATTTTAGGATATACATTCTCACTTCTTGCTGCATAATGAACTGCAAAAAGGAATCTACCTGATCCCTCTGACTGAACATTTTTTACAAAAAGTATATGTCATCTACACGAATACCAAACTAAAAGGCCAAATTTTTGCAAAGCATTTAGCCAGAAGCAATGAGACATATTTATTTAATTAATAAGTCCACTACTATCTTATGCATTTCAGTGTGGAGCTGCAAGTGATAAAAGCTATTGATTCCCCTACTCAAAGATAAAAATAAATACAAACAATAACAAAAATGAAATTATGCATGCTAGGCTCAATATAATTTGATCACATGCAGTTAATAATGTCATTCCTTGCATGATATAACTAAAATAGAAGAGAAGGCAGCTGATATACCTTACTTGAATTAATATAATTGGGGTTTTTTCAACTTAACTTCACAAATAAGTTACTGTTCATCATGGAATAAATTGGAGTATTTTTGCTAATTTTTAACAAAAACTCATGGAAAATTATGTTCTTTTTAAAAACTGAAGAAGAATTGTTATTTTTCCAAAAGTAGCAACATTAGCTTTTTCAAAACATTATTCACTCTGATTTGGATTTGCAGTTGCATATGATGTAACTAACTCAAAACACTTCTTATCATGGCTCAGATTCAGTTCTAGTGAGAATATATATCTATAGATTACATGCAGAGTTGTTCAAAATAGCCTGTCCTATTGTAAAACAAATGTATTTCCATACATTTCTGTCAAGCTGTATACTAATACAATGAATCCTAAAGATTTTACCATTTGAATGGCAAAAAGCATGAATCAGATATCTCACAGAAAGAGGTTCTTGCAAAATTTGTTTTCCTCACTGAAAGCCATTCAAGAACTTATTATTATCAGAAGTGGAATATGGGAATATCCAGATATCTTCTCTTGACTTCTTTTCCTTTAGAGACTGACTGGACAATGAATTTGGACCAGTTCTTGCCTCTTTTTCTCTTATTCAGTTCTTTTTTACTTTGATGTACATCAGAGTCTAAGATACAACCAGAATAACCAGATATCCACTTTCATTAGTCCTTTTAGATCAGATTTTATGGTAAACATAAAACAGATACTGAAGTTGGAGTGGATTTGGTCTACGCTAACTGAGAATTTCATCTGAAATGTTCAGAAAAAACACTGTTTACAATTTTGTCCAGAATTTTTGTTGTATCATCAGCTCTTCATTTGAAACACCTTTGCTAGAGGGTTTACTGAGAAGTAGAAAAGCTGAATATAGATTAACTAGAGAAAATTATTTATGAGTACAAACAAGGAAAGCAAGTTTTTTAACAGCATAAAATGGTTAAAAGGAGTTGTTAACAATTAATAGGCAGTTTGGTGCATCTTTGCAAGGCCTCTAAACCTAGCTTTATATACGCATATAAAAAAAACCCAAGATACAGCGTATGGCATTCTGGGTGAAAAAGTTGCATTTGTGTTGGTATGCATATATTGGAAACATTATCATACTTTGGTGTATTAGAACTCATTTCTATTTTCAAATGAAGGCAAACAGCTTAGGGAGGAAAAACAGTTATACAGGTATCACTGAATCTAAATTTGTTATAATAATGGCAATTTACATTTCATAAAAGCAATTCTGAATTAAACCCTAAAATGAACTTATGTTTATGTATCCCTCTTACACTGAAAAAAAAAATTATTAAAACAGTATTCTACTTTGCATTACGGCACTGTATATAATAGCAATACAAGTAACATGGAAGTATCAAAGAATCTTTTGATAAGGCTTTCCTCACCACGGTTATTTATACTTGCAACAAGTTAGGAGACCACATTGTTATATGCTGGCGAAAGTATCCTATGGTCCCTGTTTAATTCCTAGAGAAACCTGCCAGAGGTAAAAGATGTGCTACAAAAGGGATAAAAAGTAAAGAACATGTCTATTATCAATTTAATGACAAGACAGACATTCCCTTCAAAGTTTTTCCTGTTACGAAGCCTCACCAGTGAATAAAAGTATCTAATGTATTATTCAGATAAAGGCCTCTGAACCTTAGACAGAAGGAAATCCATACCGCCTTACACTGCTTTATTAAGTCTATATTAAGGACTCCGTTACTTTAAAGAAACTGTTTAAGTAACATTAAGGCTATGACCCAAACTGACAAAAGTAAGGAAATAGAAATAGCTGAATTTCCATCTTTAAAATATGCTGCTGGGGGAAAAAAAAAAAGGAACAATGGAGTATAAGACTTTGCTTCTCATCATGGTCTGAGAGAAATATTTGGGGGAAAAAAAAAAAAAGCACCAGCCCGAGTCTTCATTCAACTTCAACTGAATCCAAATAAAAACTGTTTAAAGTTTGGATATCTTCCCATTACCTCACACCATGGGTCACTTGCAGATCGAGGAGCAAGTTTTCAAGCTGCTATAGGAATGCCAGACAATTCTTTTCTCCATTGCAACAGCAACTGTTAGAGTGAAAGACCCAATTACTGCTGCCAGGGCTCTATGCAAAACATTGGTGCCCAAGGGTTTCCATGTGTTCTCTGCCCATATGATGTACAACAAAACCTCCAGAGAGTCAAAGATATCTCTCTACCTTCCTTTTTCTTTTATACGGCAAGAATGGAGGAAAGAGAATGTAAGGGGAAAATAAGACCACCACCAAGACCAATAGGTTGCAGAGTGGTCATCACTTTGCACACAGGAAAGTACAGGAAAGAAAAACACCATTAGAAAACTATTTCTTACCTGCAGCTCTTAGCTCAGAGTTAAAATTAATTTACTTTTATACCATGCCACTATTATACCAGATGAAGTCTAACATAATTTTAACAAGTAATAAGTAAATAAACCAGAAACATCTGTTGCATAAATATTGTCTTTTAGGTTGTTTGGTTGGAGTTTATTTTGGTGAAATTGTATTACTCGATTGAATGGCCTTTCATCCTTTGATCTCACTCAAAGGCCTGAAACACAGTTGCATGCTATATCTCTGCCGTTGAAAGCATTGATACAGACCCAAACATCAGTATTTAAGCATGTATTTAAAATCTTTGCTAACAGAGGAAGTGTATGAGTGAATGTTTGTGGCTATGAAAGTCTTTGAATCTCTCAGCAGTTGAATGCTAGTTTTAGTCACAAACTTTGGCTTTATTCTTGCAGTCTCACTTCTGCACTGATATCACAGGCTGCCTTCGTTTACCTCCCATACTGAGATTCCCCATCAGGTGGACAAAAAACGCAGAAAAGCTATATAGTATTACTATAAATTAAAATAGTCTGCATTAGACAGGATTACCCGTAGGGTCATACACACAAAGTCACTGCCCTTCCTATAATCAGATTACTTGTGTTGCAATGTTTTGTGATAAAACTCTTACAAGAGATTAATTTCTTCTCCTATTTCATGACCTATCTAAAATATTCTGTACCCTTAGCATATAAAAATGACTTTTTTTTTTTTTTTTTTTTTAACAAATCTGGGAACCAGTGTCATGAATGCTGAACAAAAAAGCCCATCTTGTTTAAATTCGTAGCTCTGCAAGTGGGTCTCAACAAAGCTGTATCAAAACATCAGTTTCATTAGATACCAGTGTATAACTGTGGGAGTTAACAGTTGGACCAAACTTGGAAATAAATATATTGATAACTTCTCCAGTTCCTCAGATCAAGTTTCGATGGCTTTCTGAAATGTAAGTCTGGCCAAATCTAAATTTAAAACACAGACGGGGTAAATGGGTGAAAGTGAGCAAACTACAGTATTCTTGTAAGATCAGACTTAATGATCTATGGCCTTTTTTGGCTTTACACACTGCGATAAAAGTATATGATATCCAAACTGAAAGAGCATTGATTTGTGTAATTTCCATGGAAAATAATCACAAGATTATTTTTTAAAAGAGATCCATTTTGACAAGACATTAATTTAAAAGGACAAATGCATAACATGATATATTTAAAAGGTTCAAAGTGAGCAGACTCAAACAAAACAAAAATTAACCTCCCATGATGAGGCAAGCAGCTATGTTTCAGTTCTTGTCATTTCCATTCTGATGGAAATAACACACACTACATTACCTTTCCAGACTGTGGTACTTGTTTTATTCATATATTCATTACAACCCAAGCCTTGCACAGGAAAAGAAAATCCCAGGGACTTATTTGTACAGACCCTGACTCCATAGTTCCATGATGATGGGTGGAAACAGTCTTTGTTACCTCATCCTTGGGCCACTATCCTTTCAGTCCCACATCTGCAAGTCCCTTGACAGTAATGTTTGTGGTTCCTGCATTCCTCACCCCCTGATAAGGTTGGGGGTAGTGGTCCTGTCCCTTTCCTAGCTCAAATATACTGTTTTCTGGCAAGTATCTGCATGCCTTACTGCTGTATATCACAGAACCATAGAATTGGAGAATCATAGTATAGTTAGGGTTGGAAAGGACCTTAAGATCATCAAGTTCCAACCCCCCTGCCATGGGCGGGGACATCTCCCACTAAACCATGCCATCCAAGGCTCTGTCCAACCCCGCCTTGAACACCGCTAGCGATGTAGCATTCAGAACTTCCCTGGACAACCCATTCCAGTGCCTCACCACCCTTACAGTCAAGAATTTCTTCCTCATATCCAATCTAAACTTCCCCTCTTTAAGTCTGAACCCATTACCCCTTGACCTATCACTACAGTCCCTCATGAAGAGTCCATCCCCAGCATCCCTATAGGCTCCCTTCAGATATTGGAAGGCTGCTAGGAGGTCTCCACGCAGCCTTCTCTTCTCCAGGCTGAGCAGCCCCAACTTTCTCAGCCTATCTTCGTACAGGAGGTGCTGCAGTCCCCTGATTGTCCTCGGGCCCTCCTCTGGACTTGTTCCAACAGTTCCATGTCCTTTTTATGTCGAGGACACCAGAACTGCACACAGTACTCCAAGTGAGGTCTCACAAGAGCAGAGTAGAGGGGCCGGATCACTTCCCTTGACCTGCTGGTCACTCTCCTTTTGATGCAGCCCAGGATACAGCTGGCTTTCTGGGCTGCAAGCGCACACAGCCGGCTCATGTTCATTTTCTCATCAACGAACACCCCCAAGTCCTTCTCTGCCTTTCCTTCCCTTGAGAACCTCTTAACCACACATTTCCTGAGGAAACTCATTGGCCTCAGTCTTGCTTCCATTCCCAGTGGATCTTGTTTGGAGCCACATAGTCCCAGATACATGTACTCTCTTGAAGCTGCCAATGACAGTAATGAATGATAAGACTAATTCTTATATTAAACTCTCTTACTCTCTCAGAGGGTGAGAGAGAGTTTCCTTCTCTCTTGCCACACAAAGCAAAAGGAAAAACAGGAGCTACTTATCTGCAAGAAAAGCAAATGACATGGCCAAGACCCGGAGAGCTCTGAATAGTGCTTTTCTCTGACAACAATCAACTATCCCAAACAAAAAGAAAATCATTATTTCTGTAACAGGTCTGATATACTTATTCGCATTTTCTATTACAAAGACTCTTGCGCCTAACAAGCTAGTGAATGCATGAGAGCACACCTCTTAACCACAGGTGTGTCATTCTCAAAATGCAATTGGAACACTCTCTGGTATGTCACCAATCTACATCCTTACCAACACAGTTTAACTCTCCAAGGTCAGTAGAAATCACCTAGTAGCTCTTTGTTTGATACAATGTGTTGTTTACCCTGTCTCAGTATTAGTTTATGTAAAATGGGAAAACTAGCTTTCTACATATCTAAGTGCAATGTTTAGTAAATGGAAGATCAATAAGTTAAATTGTTCTGCAAAAATTAAGAACAGCACTTCTAAGTAATCTAATTTATTGCTTGTACTTGATAATACACAGATGGATTAATTCCTTCCCTTCTTGAAGAAATCCTGCTCCTCTATCATATCAAATTGTTTTTTAGGGAAAATATTCTTGCTTTATCTGCATAGTGCATTTTATACCACAAAAGGCAGAATTTAATCTTAAAACTGGGCCTTCTGTGTGAAACATGGGCTATTTGTTTGACCTGGCAAGAGAACATCTGGATCTTCATCCTGTTGATTGAACAGGTGTAAAGACTCATCTTGCGAGGTGTTGTTAACCTGCAGAAAGATCAGGCCTATATTAACATTAAAGCAAAAGGTAGTCCTTTTACAGGTTATATACTCACACATATATGTACAAACACACTCTCATAGGTCTCTATATATGAATACACACACAAATAAATGGCTGACAGCTGGATACAAATGCAAAAATATGTCTTATGCTGAGACACTTTGAATTATCTCTAACAAGTACAATTGAAACCATCTATTTGAAATGTCACAAAGGGAGTTTTATCCCAGGATGCATTCTTGTATGCTAAAATTCAACTAACACTGGACTTCTTTTTGGAAAAATAAATGTTAAAAAGGCCGGGTTTCAAATAGAAGTGCGGACAGGCCTTTAACTATCGCAGCTTGAATAATGTCACCACTGTATATTAACAACTGTAGTCATAAGATCTCAACATTTTTCCCCTTCCCATCTTTCTCTGGAGCTGCTCAAAAAGCTAAGCCCTTTTTCACATTCTTAATGACCAAAAGCTAAAAAAAAAAAAAAAAGAAAAGAAAAAAAAGACTTAAAAGTTCAGCTGGATTTTCTTCTGGTTTCCTAATGAGCTTAACATCTCATAAGACGACTTTGGAAAAGGAGAAAATCTTTTCAAAAAGACCCATTTTCCTGCTGACAGTACAATCTTCTGAAGTAACATCAGAAGACCATAAGGGTGACATCCAAGCCACCTGAGCTGGTGATACAAGCTCTGTAACCTATAGATTTCTATCCCCTCTTTACTCCACATTTTCTAGCAACATAGTTCTTTAGAATAGGGTCAAAAGAAAAATTTCTGTTTAGTTGTTTAAAGGAAACAAATAACTTTCTCATCAGATCTCTGTTAGAGCTTGACCAAACTCAAAGCATACTGTCATTTAATTTGTCACAAAAGACCCAAAGTAGCTGCCTCTTAATAAAACAGAAGATCACAAAGTTATGTAGTTTCATGTCACCTTGAGTATGCATGAACAATGGTACATGACCTATTTCTTGGTGTTGTTTTTTTTTTTTTTTTCGCTGTTAGATAGCAGAAACTAATCTCACAATAAACTTCAATCCTGCACTGTGGCAAAAAAACTAAGAAGCAGTAACCGCTACATCTATGAAAACAGAATACTGTCTTAAATGCAACAACAGTCTATTACAACTGTATATGAAATTTGAACACATAAAGAAGTTACTTACATAGTTGCCATTGCTCATGTGAGTTGTCTGATCGAAAATGGTGGGGGCTACCTCAGTGTTTGGATTATTTATGTGTCAGAGCAGCTACAAAACTGGGTCTTACTGTGTGCTGTATCAGGTATACATATAAATATATCTTTTGCCACTTCTGTTACAATCTGTTAGCACTACAGTACAGCAAGAGGTGGCATTCTCTAGTTTCACAAAGAGGCTGTGTTTTTGGGTCAGAATCAAATTCTGCCATTTATTTTTGTGACAGAAATCCATAACAAGCGTGTAGACTTCAAGGGGTTAATCATAGATCACACCTGAATGAACAAGGCAAGTAACTCAACAATGCTCAGTTTGAAAGTTGGTGAAAGAACAATTCTCATTTTCCAAACTTCTATAATGTTTGTTATGGTCGCTCTAATTTTGTAAATTCAGTAATTATGTAGCATCTATTGTGAAATAAGCCATTAACAATAATTTCAGCGTAACTGAGAGCCTATTTAAGATTTTTTAGGGTTTTGGTTCCTTTTTTATCCTGAAACAGAGCACCAGACCAAGCTACATGGAAAAGTCAGGTTTTCTAACACCCTGAGTTCCCATGTGTACAAGTCCTCCTTCTTGGCATAATTCAACATGAGCTGATTTTGAGATGCATGATCAGAATAGGGGAAGTTCCAGCAGGATGAACTTCTAGAACAAGAACTTCCCAAAGACTTTGAACTTGATCTGGCAGTTGATTGTCTCCAGAGGTAGGAATTAATTCTGCCCTCAGGTCACCTTGATCTGCTTGTGAGAATAAACCTTCAATTATGATAAACTGCTAAATTACTTATAATATCTCTGTGATCTGATGAAGCTTTATTCAGTAAGACCTTTGTCTCAGGCTCAGACAGGGAATGGAATTGGGCAATTGATCCGGAAACTCCAGTAACTGTAGACTTCTGGAACAGAATCAATAAACAGGCTGGTTCAAATTTATTCTTAAAAAAAAATCTGTTGATTTCAGAGGAATTAACATAAGAACAAATCTGCCCCATAAAACCTAATTCTGCCCTGTTTTACACTAAGTATGGTCTCAGAGAGGCAACTGAGTCTGCTGGGGCAGCAATTTAGTTCCTGAGGTAGGCTGCAGGAAGTCCTATAGTCCTGCAATTCTCACATAACCTTTATTGTCTTATTTTTAACTGGCTGCTGTAAGCTGTAAAAATGAATTTGTAAAAACAAATCCCCAAACCCACAAGACTGATCTTGTGGGATATCCAGTCTTAGAACCTGACCCAATAAAAAATATATATGTACATTCAGCTTCCACACCATTAAAGCCAGATATTTTCTTTCAACAAAATCTGGCCCTTAGTTGCAGTCAATACTATGGAGAGGTATTTAGAGAGTAACAAAATCTCACAGGAAATTCTTTATATAAAGGGATTCAGAAATGAAAATACCATTCAGGTCACAGTCATTGGCACATAATGGTACAGTTAAGCTGTTCATTTTTAATTAGGCCTGTGATCAGAAAATAGCCAATTTTGCTTTTTGCTTCTTGGTGTGTTCAACAATTTTGTCAGCCAAAAACTGTTAGCTGCTGAATTTTTAACGATCCTTTATTGGATAATAAGGTTTTGTTTTCAGTTCTCTCAAACTGCTGGAGCCTCTGTTAACAATTATATTGAGGAAAAGGTTTCCACAGTAGGTGGGCCCCACAGACTGTCTAACCCAAGGATTAGCACTACAAAAAAAAAAAAAAGCAGAGGAAAAAAAAAACCCAAACAAAGAACACTTAAGAAAGGCAGATTTGGTTTTGGGTGTGTACAGAATTAGGTTACTTCATTACATAAATTATGCAAAGGAAATGAATACATTCAGTACAGTGAAACCTATATGAATATGTTACTTTCTAGGTTGGCAAGATCCAGAAACCTAGTTGAAGTGGTCTTTAATTAATGGTCAAACAAAACGATACTTGTTACTTCAGGAATAATATGATGTTTTGACAGTAGAGCTGATCCAGACCCTGGCAGGTGCGTGCCTGACTCAAAAGCTCCCTCTGTTCTACCATGATATTTTAGTGACCTGTTCCAAGGATAAGGTCCTTCTGGTTTACAGCGGGATTTGTTAAAATTGAACTCAAAAATATGCTCCTCTTATCACCTCAGGAGTGTCTCTTCTTCAAATCAAGCCAAGTTTTTCCTTCCTTTTCATTTCTAAAGCAAAAAAAAAAGGGTTTCTTACTCACTCAATAAGCTACATTTCTTTGTTCCAGAAGATGGTTTGCGGCTTGTGGATAACCACTACTTTGCTCCTTGGTCTCACATATCACCCATCACTTTGGGACCTTTGAGATGGCACATCAAGAAAGAACGTCTGTTTTGTACTTCTGTCTGAGTGCTGAAATTTTAATATAACTGGTAATTGAATGGTTCTCGGGTTGGAGAGACAAAATCAGTGACTGCAGAAAGAAAGAGGGGAAAAAGAAGACAATTTGAAGGAAGGAAGGAAGTTCAAATGCACTGAAAATAGGGACAGCGCAAGCCATATGTTGTGATTTAACTGTAACTGGCAACTAAATCCTCCACAGCCACTCTCTCCTTCCACCCGTGTTGGGATGGAAGAAAGAATCAGACGAATAAAAGTGAGAAGACTTGTGAATCAACATAAAGACAGATTAACAGCTAATGCAAAAGCTATGTGAGCAAGCAAAGCAAAACAAGGAATTTGCTCACCACTTCAATTGGCAGGCAGCTGTTCAGCCATCAACACCATCACTCCAAAATCCCTCCCTTCCTTCTTCTTCCCCCAGCTTTATATGCTGAGCATGACGTCATATGGTGTGGAATATCCCATGGTTCAGTTGGGGTCAGCTGTCCCAGCTGTGTCCCCTCCCATCTCCTTGTGTACCCCCAGCCTGCTCTCTGGTGGGGTGGTGTGAGGAGCAGAAAAAACCTTGATTCTGTGTAAGCACTTCTCTCAGCAATAACTAAAACATTAGTGTGCTATCCATACTGTTTCCAACACAAATCCAAATTATTGATTAGCTCCTGCGAAGAAAATTAAATCTATCCCAGCCAAAACCACTCAATTTTTAAAAAATCGGTTTGCAGCAGAATTGTATTGCAAAGCCTCCAAATCTGCACAAGTAGGAATGTAGATACAATATATGTAGGGTTCATTACACCACCTATTTCCTGAAAAGACTCTTTGTCACTTTTCATTACAAACTCAATATAGCTCTTAACTTTATTAAACTTTAACAATTTCTTATATGGATATGAAAATGAAGGATAAGATGAAACAAAAATTTTAGCCACACCAGGCCAACTATTTTCCTGCATATGGTAAAGGAAAATTTTTTTACCAATATAAAAAATTACTGGGTGACCTTTTCTTCCTTTTGAAGATTCTGAAGCAGAGATGTAAAATTCAGCATCACAATAAACCATTTTGACAAGGATATGATTTCTGTTGCAACACCTGGACAAACACAGCCAAGCCTCTGAAAAAAATCTCTATTTACCTACATTCATTTCTCCTGTTCATCAGCCAAAATTTCTACAGATTTCAACCCACAAAGCATCCTCACACTTTCACACATTCTAGAGATAAACTGTGTATTCTGGCACTCCCCAGAGTTGATGTCCTGGACTGCATGTTGCAAAGATAAATTAATTTTTATTAGTCTTTCAAATACTATCACAGTCACAACTATATGAAAAAGTATATAAACAAAAACTCTTCCAAGAGAGTGAGGTTTGAATAGAGTATATGTAGAAAGGCACTGGGTCACAGTCTGAATAATTAGAAGGACACCCAGAAAGAAAAATCATCACATATAAATATTTGTTTAAATGAAACACATGCACAAGAAAAGAGGACGGAATTACAGACAGCTTTAAATCTTCATTTTTTTAATTTATAATTTTTTACAGTACTAAACATCTGTGAAATACAGCTTGATACGTTTAGCGTATTTATACATGTAAAGTGAAAGTAAGTGTGTATGCAGGTACATAACCACACACACATACAAATTAAAAGAAGTAGAAATGGTGGTGCAATATAAGGATGTAGGATAAATTGTGTCTACCTCGTTTGTAATTCCATGGTTCATCCTAACTGCATGGTGAAGAATTATGAAAAGCATTCCATTTGGTGTGTACTGACTAGGTGACATTCATCTTAACTTCACAGTCTGCCCAAATGCATTTCATTGGTTGGTAGATGCCAACAAACTGACTCCAAAGTGACAGATGAAAAGAAGTTGTGCTGTCTTGACACAGTCAGTAAAGCAGATTCACCCAAACTGCTGAAGAATAAGGTAACAGAAATGCTTGAAAGCTTTAAGCTACAAGATGTGACAATAAGCATTTGCTGTTTTCTGTGAAAGATGTGTTGTGGTTTTTGGTGCTCATATTTGAATCAATTCAATATTATAGTCAACAGAAAGTCTCCCTAAGGAATCAAAAAACAGAGGGTCTGTCTGCTGAAGAGCTGTATTTAACCTTCTGTGTAGTCATGAAACTGAGATAACCCAGGATCTCCTGCCCAATGGACTGAGGTTTTTTCACTTCTTGATTGTACTGGTCCAGATTCTTTCAAGTCTCAGATTTCTTCAGCACATGCTTCACCTGCTTTACCAGGGTAAACTTTTCTATCTGTGCTTTGCTCTCACCATGCTACCTTAATAGGCTGCTAAGCCTGAAGCTCCAGATGCAATGAGCTCAGTGAAATCAATGGGAAATATCTGTGTGCACCAAAGGCCAGATTTTGATCCATTGTGTTCAAGCAGAATGATCCTCATTAACCTAACAGATAAAGGCAGCAATGAGCGACACTTCTATAATATCCATGAAATCACTATTTCATGATACCAGTGAGAGCCCAGGGAGGAGGATTCTTGGTTGCAATAATTAATAATTTACAAAAAGCTTTAACTAAGCAAGATATTGCCCACCTGGAAATTGGAATAAAAGGATATTAATGAAGCTGCAATACAGATGGTCATGTTGAAGCTGATGAAGAATTTATTAGGAAGACAGCCATCAGAGGCTGTGTAGTATATGAAGCATAAAACTGCTATAACTAATGACAGCAAGTAGTTTAGGCAAGTAATGGACAGCACAGCTACAAAAGGGAACATGGAGATATATTATTTAGTAATAAAGTTCTCATAAAAATGTGAAATATGAAGTAGAAAGATTAATATGATTGCACAAGCCATCTTAAACATCCATGCTGAACTTCTGCCTTTTGAAAGAAGTAGACTGAATTTATGCCCAAGCAGCAACATGCAAGTCGCAGCACTTATTTACATAGTTTATGCAAACTACTACAGACCTATGTGCTTAATTTATTGAAATAATTTTTGAAAGTGGTTTAATTTATTGCATTAGCAATAGAGCAGACATTATATTTCTACCTGCCAAGTGATCCAAGAAGTGTAGGTCAGGTTATCAATCATCATACCTTACTCCAGAAGATACAGGGACCTGCAGGCTAGTGGCTGCTCTGTTTTACTAATTTCAGTCTTCCCTGAGACTGAGTAATAATCATTTCTTTACATCTCCACTGTTGGAATTAATCACTGAACACAATCTGGGTGAAAGTATTGGCTGCAGAAGACAACAGAAATATAAATATTGCTTAAGACAACTTTTCTCTATCATTTTGCATGCAACTGAAGCTAGATATTTTCATTATTATTATTAAACCATCTCTTCTATGATTTCATTTTAGTACCAGAAAGCTGAAGAAGAATTTTAGATTATGAAGAGGAGGTAAGTAGGGGGGAATTACTGAGGATTCTGGGCTATTTTTAAAAGCTATTTCAGCCTGCTTTTCTCTCACCCATCTGAATTCATAATACATTAGGAAATGTGTCTTTAATGCGTACTTTGATCAAGCTACCTAATTAGAGAAAGCCATTCTTTTTACCAGTTATTTTTAAAATGTATGAATTCTTATTCCAGACTAAAACTAGTATACTTGAGTGTGAATTTTCTGTCTAAAGGAAAAGATTGCTCTAGTGCAGATACTCTGTAATATAAATAACACAGCAAATTACTGCACTTCAGTCCACAATACAGGTTTGTCCTTCTTCCATGATTAAAAAGAAAAAATTACTCTAAAATATTCTTGATGGTATCAAAAAGGGGATTTTCATGTATTTGCCCAAATTTATCCGTAATACTCGTCTTTAGTGGAATTACAGTAATGTGAGATTGGCATGAAGTAAAACACAAAAGGATTTTCTTGAGAACATTGACCTGATTATTCATCTAGAAGAACAGCTATTTTCTCAGACACTGTTTTACTTATTGAGGTCTTAATTATTTTTTGTGCCGTAACACTTTTCTATACAGCAGTACTTCTGGAAATGCCAACAGTACTGGGTAACACTGCTTGCATCTCCATTTTGCTGAGATTATTTTAGAAAAAAGCACATGTTGAACTGATCTATTTTTGTCTGACACAGTAATTGGGAAAAAATCAGGGATGTGAAAGATGCTTTCTGTCACACTTTTTTCAGTCTTCCATTGCAATGTGGAGAGTTAAAATGGAGCTGCCAACACTGAAGGTAAACCCAGTCTCCAGAGCACTCAGTCCCTTAAACCAGGACTTAAATAGTGAATGAAAAATACACACACGCACACACACATATCTGTATTCAGATAAATAAAATCAGCTCCTAGTAGATTTCCTTCTTCTCTTTTCTGAAGGTCATGGACAGCTCTGCATGGTAAGGATAGGGAGCTAAGAACTGTAGCTTGCATTTGGAAAAAAGCTCTGCCTACTAATAGAGATGACAGACATTCATAATGGTGGTTATGGAATGAATAATTCCTGAATCACAGTCTAAAGACTACCCCATGTGTGTTTGCTTTTATAAAGAAATAAAAAAGCTACATTGACAGTCATTTGCATAAATCAGAGACATACTGAATGAAATAAAAAGCATTATTTCGGCATGTCAGCAATAATATCATATTTACAAATTCTAGGTCGCTCACTATTGTGAGACTTTTAAAATCTTCTAATGAGTAGTAGCATGAACCAATCTATAGCTTTTGTTGCTTAGGGGCACTTATTTACAAATCACTTAATATGTGCTATGAGGAATATTTCATTTTCCTTTTAAACCATTTTTTTATTTCTTTATCTCTTTCTTTCAGAGGAAGAAAAATCTAAGAAAAATTAACTTACAGGGTGGATAATTTTCTTTTTCAATAATACAATGAATTATTCTGCTACCTGGGTGTAGTTTGTCATATTTAGTAGAGGAGGGTTTTTTTTTTAATTATAAATGAATAAAATAGTTCATTTAACTGTTAGGGGAATTTTACACTTTCCCCTTGTGAGTGGTTTTGCTGGCTTTATAATACTGTTTTGGCAAGTTGAAATCTCATGAGTTATGAATGTTATTTCCTTACAATTGCGCATATTTTCCATATTTCACACAAACCAATTATTTATCACACTCATATACATGTGTTTCAAATTATTTTTAAATTAGTTCCTTCCTATT
Organism: Amazona ochrocephala; assembly: GCA_039720435.1. NCBI lineage: Eukaryota > Metazoa > Chordata > Aves > Psittaciformes > Psittacidae > Amazona > Amazona ochrocephala. Next base: position 31,896,659 of record CM077876.1, on the reverse strand, counting down.
TTATACAGTCTTTAAATTACTCTCAGTGTTTTGAATCTTAAAATAAATGATCTATTCAACACTTACTAACGTTTTTCAAAATTTCATAGAATAGCTGCTGGTTTGTTTATGAAGAACACGCATTCTCACCTATGCATCATATCCTCCTGCACAAAAGGATACTTGGCAGTGAGTTCTCCTTTTCTCTCCTATGAATGCTGTACAGCCTGTTCAGTATGGTAGAAGTTAAGAATGCCTGAGGTTCAAGACATTCCTGAAACAATTATCATTCTATTTCTGTTCTGCCAGACGGGAAAGGCTGCATAGTTCCACATGTCAATCCTGTAAACAATGGGCATAAGAGAAAGGTAATGCATGAGTGTCCATGTGACACCATAAGGTGATGTTTACTACATAATATATTAAAATATTTTAATATAATTTATATACAATGTTTTATATAATATATATTGCATAATTTGATTGCATATATTGTTTCAATATAAAAATACATGTGTCTAGCTGGCTGTCATTTGCAGAGTTCTACGTATGTCCACATACTGCTGCTTTTTTTCCACACTCCTTGTAATTGGTCACCAGTTGTCCTCAGTACGTGAGAGGAAGCTGTACCAGTGCTATAAAAAAAAGTTATTACCTTTTCTGGTTTGTGATGTGGCACTTCTGTAGATTCTACCTAGTATCGCATTGAACCTTACTGCTGTCACTCTACATCACAAATTCATGACTATTTTCCTCTACACTATCATTCGTGATCCCTTTTGCAGTGTTACTGCTTTCCCGGTTTGTGTCTCTGCAAAAATTTGAGTTTTGAATTATATTTCCCCTAGACAGATAAATGTTGTGTGTTTTTTGTCCACACTGAATTTCATTTACTTCTTTTCTGTCTATAATTTTAGCCCCTCTAGCTCCATTTTCATTATTTCTTTTTTCTTTAGTAGTTATTAGAATACTTTGAAATTCAGCACCATCAGTGAATTGCATGAATAGGACTATTACCCAACTTCAAAATATGAAGGATGTTAAACAAAGTAGAAGTTAAAACCAGTTCCTGCTGTCCTTCACTATGCTCCTCCCTTTTCAGTCTATGGCAGTTAATGTTTTTTCTTGCTTTGTGGTTCTGTGGTCGCATTTCAGGCTGTTGATTAATTTGGAGAACATTTAATGAGACGCTGTGTCAGAGGTGTAATGAGAATCCAGACTGCTACTGCTCTTTTTTCAGCCATTCATTTTACATGCAGTAAAAGTTATCATCTATCAAGACATCATCTTCAAGATTTTCTTGCTGCTCTAGATCTTCAGATTCCTGATGATCAGGCTACACCTCTACTGCTTCCAATGAGGAAAGTACTGCTTCTGCAGCACACCAAAAAATAAAATCAAAATATTTTTTAATCACTTTTCCTCTTGAGTAGAAGAAATGATTTTGTTCTTCTTCCAGAGGCATCTTTTCTAAGTGGAAGATAATGAGACAACACAGAAAAGTTTGGTTTGGTTTGGTTTTCAAAAGTGTTCTTCACGACATGACTTGAATGGTGTTCACTTGAGCAAGAGAGAACCTGCTCTCTGGAATAACCTAATTGCAAGTGAGCTTTTACTCTCATTATTTTTGCAGTCGTGTTCTGAGATATGGAGAGAATCTTCAGAAAACAATTGTCAAGATCACTATTCTTTCTTTCTTTTTTGAATTTGTTTTGTTTTCTCTGTAGTTTTTTTGGTGATCACCCAGATATCCATGTCCTAACAAAAATAATTGTCTGTGGCAGAGTAAATGAATTTCCTAATTGCCTTCCTACTAGTTGGCTGGAACAATCAGTAAATATTCCACTTTTCCAACTATTTTTTATTCTGGTCTCTATCAATGCACACTTGAAAATGTCATTATGTGTTAGCCAAATAAGCTTTATTTTGTATGCCTCTTGCTTAACAGAGATATTTCAAAGCAAAACTGAATTTCAACAGTTTTTCACCATTTCTGAAGTCATAGTCTCCCTCTTTTTCTAAATTATACATTTTCTTTCCAAGATTTTTCTTCTTCAAAAAAAAAGAACAAAATTAAAAAATTAAACCCTTTAGTTCCCTTAACTACTTTGTCATACAAGAGGTAACATAGGTTAATTTTTATTAGCCCATTTTCCTTCTAAAGACTTTTTTTTTTTCCGTGTACTTCTCATAAATTTGGGTTCATTTTTCTTTTCCAATTTTGCATTCTGGAAAGAAAAGTTTCCATACAATTGACAGCTCCTTTGAAAAATTACAAGTATGGCCATTTCTTCTTCCTTGCATTCTTCTTTCACAAACATAAATCATGTTGATCCTCAGTTAAAGTATAATTTAAATGAGCTCCTCTGAAAGATGGAAGGGCATCCTAAAGGACATCAAGTCCCACCAAATATCCTACAGGTTATGATTAAACAATATTTTCTTTGTTCCTTCACTAAAGGAAAAAAGAGCCACAGGCCTGTCCATGTGCTCATGGCACAGAAAACTCTTACTGAGGCAGCAGAAATTAGGGGGAAGTAAATGTTGATTAAAGATTTAAACGCATGGACATATACTTATTAATTTCTTCCATTAAATGATTCCTGAACTGTGTTACCTTCTATGTCTTAAGAATCTGTTGGCTTAATACAAATTGGAATTGAGAAGACAGTTACTCAAAATTGGTATTATTCGCACATTCTTTTTTTTTTCCTACTTGTATAAAAATATAAAAAAATATTTACGATTAATTGATCAATTCTCCTTTATTTAATTTACCTATATTTATTAACAAAGTGATTGCTATCTTCTTGCCCTTTAAATATGTTTAAAATTAAATAATTTCTGTGAGCTATAGCAATCAAAGACTTTTTCCTTCTTTCTCCATAACTCTGAGAAACTTGTAACCAGTGTCTGTGCTTTCTCTAATTTTTCCCAAATCCAATAAATTTTGCAACAATATGTTTTTCATTATGCAATTGTAATTCACTAACATCATACTTAAGCTAACTTCAAATTTTTGCTGTCTTTTTACTTTGAGTTACAAATTTAAATGTATATTATAATAGTTCCTTTACAAGAACCACAATTCCAGCCATCAATTAGTCATATTTGTATTAATAAAGCACTATACATAATACCTAATTATTTATACAAATACTTATAGATAAATTATACCATTTCTGTATTCCCAGCTCTTATTTCCTGTGCTTCTTTTATGCACCTGATGAAATTTAAATATAATAGTTTTCCTCTCACCCATAATTTTCTATTTCATAAAGACTCAACCCTCTATTTTATTTTAAAATTAGATGCCAACCATACATATAGTTCTAAGGTAGACACTATAAAGTGGTGGATGCATTATAGAAACTTAAGAACAGAGTGATTGCATGAACAAGATTCATCTCAGACTGGCTGAAGATAAGAAACAAGATAAAGGCAGTTTATACGGCTTGTTATGTCTGAAAGAGACCCAAGACCAAGAAGCTGAATCATATGTTAACAATAGGGAGCTTACCTAGTCTTGCCCCCAAGGTGGCAAACCAATTTATCACTAAAGAGAAGGAAACTATTAAAAAAAAAAAAAAAAAAAAAAGTGAGAGTGTGGGTGGGGGCAGAGAGGTGGAAGGGAAAAATAGGAAGAACAAAATATGAGTAGAATAGCAAAGATATAGTCTTGCTTTTGGTATCAGATGAGAAGTGCACGTGAGTTTTTAAGATGCTGAATTCTCTTCAATTATTATTGAAAGATAGGCTAACATTGAACAGGTGCTGAAGGTTAGAATCATAGAATCATAAGAATATTCACAGTTGGAAAGGAACTTAAGACCATCTACTTCCAATCCCTCTGCCATGGGCAGGGACACCTCCCACTAAACCATGCCACCCAAGGCTCTGTCCAACCCTGCCTTCAAAATCACCAGTGATGGAGCATTCACAACTTCCCTGGACAACCCATTCCAGTGCCTCACCACCCTTAAAGAATTTCTTCCACATATCCAATCTAAACTTCCCTGGTAAAGTTTGAACCCGTTACCTCTTGTCCTATCACTACAGTCCCTCATGAAGAGTCCCTCCCCAGCATCCCTATAGGCCCCCTTCAGATACTGGATGTCTGCAATGAGGTCTTCACACAGCCTTCTCTTCTCCAGGCTGAACAGCCCCAACTTTCTCAGCCTGTCTTCATACAGGAGGTGCTCCATCCCCTGATCATCCTCGTGGCCCTCCTCTGCACTTGTTCCAACAGTTCCATGTCCTTTTTATGTCGAGGACACCAGAACTGCACACAGTACTCCAAGCGAGGTCTCACAAGAGCAGAGTAGAGGGGCAGGATAACCTCCCTCGACCTGCTGGTCATGCTCCTTTTGAGGCAGCCCAGCATACGGTTGGCTTTCTGGGCTGCAAGCGCACACTGCCAGCTCATGTTCATTTTCTCTTCAATGAACACCCGCAAGTCCTTCTCCACAGGGCTGCTCTGAATCTCTCTTCTGCCCAATCTATAGCTGTGCCTAGGATTGTTCCGACCCAGGTGTACGACCTTGCACTTGGCATGGTTAAACTTCATCAGGTTGGCATCTGCCCACCTCACAAGCATGTCAAGGTCCCTCTGGATGGCATTCCTTCCCTCCAATGTATCAACTGAACCACACAGCTTCGTGTCATTGGCAAACTTGCTGAGGGTACACTCAATCCCACTGTCCATGTCACCCACAAAGATGTTGAAAAAGACCGGTCCCAACACCAATCCCTGAGGGACACCACTCGTTACTGGTCTCCAGCTGGACACTGAGCCATTGAGCACTACTCTTTGCGTGCAGCCATCCAGCCAGTTCTTTATCCACCGAGTGGTCCACCCATCAAGTTGATGTCTTTGCAACTTAGAGATAAGGATGCCGTGTGGGAGAGTGTCAAAGGCTTTGCACAAGTCCAGGTAGATGACATCAACTGCTCTGCCCCTGTCCATCAGTTCTGTAGCCCCATCATAGAAGGCCATCAAATTGGTCAGGCAGGATTTCCCCTTAGTGAAGCCATGCTGGCTGTCCCCAACCACCTTGTTGGTTTTCATGTGCCTTAGCATGCCTTCCAGGAGAATCTGCTCCAAGATTTTGCCAGGCACAGAGGTGAGGCTGACTGGTCTATAGCTCCCCAGGTCATCCATTTTCCCCTTCTTGAAAATGGGGGTTACATTTCCCTTTTTCCAGTCATCAGGAACTTCACCTGACTGCCATGATTTTTCAAATATGATGGACAGTGGCTTAGCAACTTCATTTGCCAGCTCCTTCAGGACCCGTGGATGGATTTCATCCGGTCCCATGGACTTGTATACATTCAAGTTCCTAAGATGGTCTTGAAGCAGATCCTCTCCTACAGTGGGCCCAAGGTCTTCATTCTCGCTGTCCCTGCATCTGCCTTCCAAGACTCGGGTAGTGTGGTCAGAGCATTTGCTGGTGAAGACTGAGGCAAAGAAGTCATTAAGAACCTCAGCCTTCTCCAAATCCAGGGTAGCCAGCTCTCCTGATAGCTTCTAGAGGGGGCCCACTTTGTCCCTAACCTGTGTTTTATTTGCAATGTACCTATAGAATCCCTTCCTGTTATCTTTCACATCCCTAGCCAAGTCTAATTCTAAGTAGCCCTCAGCTTTCCTAACCTGGTCCCTAGCTTCCCGGACAACATCCCTGTGTTCTTCCCAGGCCACCTGTCCTTTCTTCCACCCTTTACAAGCCTCTTTTTTCCTTTGAATTTTCCTCAGCAGGTCTTTATCCATTCAAGGTGGTCTCCTGGCCCTCCTGCTAAACTTCCTTCTAGTTGGGATGCATCGCTCCTGAGCTTGCAGCAGGTGATCCTTGAATATCAACCAACAGTCTGGGGCCCCCTTTCCCTCAAGGGCTATATCCCATGGAACCTTACTGAGCAGGTTCCTGAAGAGGCCAAAGACTGCTCTTTTGAAGTCCAGGGCAATGAGCTTGCTGCACGCTCTTCTCACTGTCCTGAAGATCTCGAATTTGACCATCTCATGATCGCTGCAACCAAGGCTGCCCTGGAGCATCACATATTCCAAACACATTTCCCTATTGGTGAGGACGAGGTCAAGCATGGCACCTCTCCTTGTCGGCTCCTCTATTACTTGCAGAAGGAAGTTGTCTTCCACACAATTGAGGAATTTCCTGGATTGCTTGTGCTGGGCCTTGCCATACCTCCAACAGATATCAGGGTGGTTGAAGTCCCCCATGAGAACAAGGGCCTGCGAGCATGAGGCTATTCCTATCTGTGGTTATCAGTGTTACACTGACAATGTTTGGAGCAAAGGATGTCAAAAAATTCCCAAGTTACCATGAATTTTTAAAAACAATTTCACTAAAATATGGTCTAAAAGGAAACAACCAACCAATCTAAACAAAGCAAAAAAACCCCCAATAACCCTCCCCTCCCCAAAAAAAAAAAAATAAAACAACAAAAAAACACACAAAAAAATCCAACCGAACCTAAAACCCCAAAGCTCACCTCTGGAAATACTCAGCACGTAATCACAGACAGTAGCTTTCTGCCTTAATTGTATGAGTGAGAGAGAAAGCAAATGTTTATCGTAATTCCCTTAAATTTTTAAAGGTTACATTGTGAAATGGCCAGAAGGGGGTTTTCTATTACTGCTGGTCCAAAAATCCACCCCAAAACCAGGAAGTTCTGTATCAGCCTTAAAAAATTAAAACTCAAGGTAAACTGCACAAACCCCTTCTTTCCATAAAATACACAGACATTATTCACAGAATTGGTTCTGCTAAGATAAGTCAACACTAAAATGCTTCACTTTCAGAAAACAGGCAATTAATATAATGATACAAGGAAATTTTTAAGATAAAATACATATAGTTGAAAAATCTAAGCGTAGAAATAATTTAAATAGTTAAAATCAGCCTATCATAAGACATGCCATATTGGAAGGAAATTGTCCATCAGAAGTGTATATAGATATAAAATATCTCAGGATGCATGACATATATATGACTATGATGTGTCCATCATAGTGTTCACATGATCTTAGCCAGCTTTACAAGGGATGTTAAGATGAGAAAGCATCATCAGTCATCTATTCTGATTTCCTGCATGATAAAGGACTAGCATTTTCAAAGTGCATACATAATTTAGAAACATGTAGACTGTGGGGTTCTCGTTAGATGCCCGACTCCCACTGATTCCACATTTGATAAATGACATTGAGTATCTTAAATCTCTGAGGTCCAGATCCTCAAAGGCACTTTGGAAGCTAATTCCCCCTACAATCAAAGAAAATCAAACGCCTAAATGTCTTTGAGAACCTGGGCCTAACCCATTTTTGAAAAATTTGCCCTTTATGACTCTCTTGATAAAGATAGGTGCAGTTAGATGAGGGACCATTTTCATTTTCCTTCATAAGGAGGTGATAATGCAGGCAATTGTCTTTAAGCATTCATCCAGGAAGTGGATGACTTGGAATCAGCCCTCTCCTCTGTCTGAGGATATTCTAATTACATCTTCTACCTCCCAAGAGGATGCCCTAAGCAGTACTCTATGCTAAACTATATTCTCCATTCAGGAGAGGGTGCATTATCCACTGTCTTGTACACAGCTGCCCTAACATGAAAGAAAGAGCACTGAAGATTCACTGCGCCAGAAAGAGAAAACAAGCAGAAATATGGTACACATTTGGAGAAAGAGACAACATGGATCCTGGTCATTGCTTGAGTTCATTCCTCATCTATACTACCGGTATACTATGGCAAATACAGCTGTGGATGTGAGAGCAGGAGTCCTAACTGCTCCCAGCTATCAGGGTAATGCCTTAGCCATTGGGCTGCTCTATAAAAGAGATCACCAGCACTAGAACCAGCACTGTCACAGGGACTGCTCTCTGCTCCTTTTTTCACATGTGCAGATCCTGCTCTTTCTCTGAGAGAGTTTTAACACCTCTTTTCAGAAAAGGATAATAGTCCATGCATCGCAAGTAGAAGATCTGAACAAGGCTGCTAACCTTTGAGGACAGGTAAAAATGTATTTTTGTTCACAGGATATTTTTCATTGTCTACTGTCAGCTGTTGCTAACTTCAGAGATGGCTCCTTGCTAAATTAGTCAACTTTTTGATTCCCGTTCTGAGGGAATAGGAATGCTTCCAACAGCTTACACAAGGTGCGCAAATGCTAAACATAGAACCCTGGGCTCCATTCTACGAGAGCATGTGTGGGCACAGCTGACATTGCGCTTGGCTTTTGAAATACCTAAATCTATTGCTGGATTCCTTTGTAAGACACTACAAAACATAGCTGCTCTTTTCAAAAGTGACCAGGCTCAGAAAAAGAAATGTGGGAATTAAGAATTCTCAGGATAATTCTGAAATTAAGTCAAGATAAATGGCTATCACTGCTGTGGTGCAGACAACAACTCTCCAAAGGTACAAGAGCATTAGTACCCTTTAAAAACCTTTCCTACAGCTGTCCCAAAATACAAATACACCTTGTCTCATACGTAATGCATTCCCCTCTGTGATCAGGAGAAACAAGAAAAAAAGCAAACAAGCCGCAGAATGTTCTGGTTAATAAAAATCTAGATGGGAAGCTCCTGTATGGTTTTCCTTCTGCCAGAATAGCACTAACATACTTTTTAGAAAAATTAACAGTAGGCTTTAGGCAAGACATATAAGAGGGCCACAGTAGGCCTGACCCTACAGTTATCCTATGATTTATAGTCTTCTTACAGCAATGTACTGTATTTGACACTGGCTAAGGGGTTAATCAGTTCTGAGCATTGGCTTGGTAATAGGGTCTTGCCCTCAGGGTCTATTCAATCAATCAGAGTTGTCCAATGCTGTAATGCTACAGTTCGGTGTGTAGGGAGATGAGTGTGTTGTCATTCAGCATCCTGGAGGTATATGGACTTTGAGAAGCTCAGTGGAAATTCCACCTAGATCAGGGCTGTCAGGCTTGCTCCACAGAGAGCAGAGGACAAGAAGTGAGGTGACCATGTTGAAACAGGGGTCACCATCTTCTCTGAGGGCAGCCTGGAGCCTTGGACCTACTGAAAATAGGAAGCTATAGCCATTTTGAAGAAACAAAATGCTTGGCCACATCCTTTCTAGAAGGAATTATTCTTCAGACCTCGTTGGATAAAAAATTTCTCATTTTGAAGCATATAAAGGAAAATAACCATTAAATTGAATACATTTATCTTCAAAAAATTACCAAAAAATCCAGGTGGAATAAGCTCAGGAGGAAAGGGAATCCAGGGTATTTCTGTAGGATATATGGTAGACTAGATAATATATTCATATGCATAAAGGGAGATTAGGTCAGAAACTGGAAGAAACTAGCTTGGGTGTCTGGTGTTCTGCTGCACAACATGACAATTAGCTTGTAAAATATAATTCTCAACCTATCAGTTCAGTGCAACATTTTAAACAGTTTCTGAAACAACTAGGGCTGGACAGTTGAACACAACCAGATTGTGTTGCTAGCTATATTACTGTCTTGTGTGCTGTTACTTCAGAAACTAGTATGCATAATCGTCTCAAGACCAGTGGTCTATCCGGGGTTATGGATACCTTTTACCCTGAATATAAGGGGAATTTCCAGCAACATCAGGTATTTGCAATGATGGAGGTCCTTCCATCAACCACCTCTTCCAGATGACTTCCCAGAATAGCTGGTACTCATGAGTACCCCCAAAACACACACATTCATATAAAACTGGCTACACTCGCAATACAATGCATTCAGACAGCGTGTACATTGTCCAAAACAGCCTGGCTACTGTAGAGAAGCAAGATGTTTCAGGTGTAACAGTGAAGGTCAGAGCTCCAACAAAGCATGGAAGGAGGGCATTTTACTTAAACCTTTTGTTAATAATCATTCACAAGAATATTTGAAGAAAAATAATAGCTCTCTAAAGACAGCATTCTTTCTTTATCCTAATTGCATTTCTGTATGAGAGTACCCCAAAGTAGGTATCAAAGGAAAACTAAAGGAGTTTTCTGCAGCAATAGTACATAAGTGTGAGGTCAAGAGTGTTTCAAAAGGCTTCTGAAATACTCTTTGAGCAGGGGAGGAGTGGAAATGTGATCCTTCTTTCTGGGTGGTAAATAGGAGGTGCAGGAAATTGTGTGTGTGCATCTGGGGAAGTGGGAGAAACGTTTCTGTTTAGACCTCAGCAGAGCTTTCAGCAGCCACTATTTCAAAACATAAATGGGAACACATTTGACACAACTGCATATGCTCTTTCTTTCCAATGACAAAAGATGACATCATAAATGATGGTTTGGTCAAAGTAGTGTTGATGATTGATAGAAAAGCAAGCATCAATACAGCCAGTGTGGATTTCACCATTGGCTTCAATGGAGCTAGATAGAAAACCCACTCTTACTGAGAATGGTAGTTCAAAAATTTGCACATGTGAGAATCACACATTTCAGAGATGAATGAATAGAACTTTAAAAATATAGACCTACAGAAACCATTGTTACTTATTCCCTAAAATATCTCTGCATATGAATGACTGGACAGAATGCACTTTTTATATCTCTTATATTTTAAACCTTTATTTACATGGGTATATCTCTTTCTTCTTTATTTTTTATTCTGCTCCAACAAGTTATTTGTATCAATAACATTGACACTTCTGGCAAGATCTGTAGGAGTCCATGAATGGAGAATTTACTGTTTTCCCTGTGTTGACTCACAACTTTGTCTCATCTCCAAATAATAAAAATAATTCATAATAAGAAGAGGGTAAAAAATTACCCGGGTTTTCCCACTAGTGGTCATTTCTAATAAACCTTTGTTGGTTGGCATGTACTTGGTTGGGTTTGGGTTTATTTGTTTGTTTTGTTGGCACTGATGTGCCATGGAAATGACTGAAAGCATCTCCATGATGAAAATATCAGCTGTTAATTACCTATGATGTGGCACTCAGCATATCTAAGTAAAGTGATGAAACCAGATACACAGCACAGTTCATTAGACAAAACAAGTCAAGACACAGGTTTTAGCTCTGCTGCCGTAACATGTGCAAATGATCTATCTTGTCCTCTCTGAGCATCTGTTTATTCTCACCCTGGCACCTGCATACACTTCCTTAAATATTTTAAACTCTCAGGTATGTAGACTGACCATTTCTAATCACTTCTACAACATGTAGGATAAAGCACCTCCAGAGAATGTATGGACATAATTCGAACTATTCTTTCACAAAAAAAAAAAAAAAAAGTGCTTCAAAATATAGGAATTATTACACATTAAATACAGAAAAAATATCGAAGATTTTTTCTTTCTGCCAAAATATTTTTATATTATCTGTGAATATTTCAACAATTTTATTTTATTCAGATGCTGTTCATGCTATTCATCATTGGAAGACAGGTGAGCTTAGTTAAACTTCCCTAACCAGCACAGTATTACTGGGTGCAAGAGTAAGACAAGGAAGCAACTTTTTGCAACCTTTCTATTGTTTTAATACGTTCAAGGCTGATAAAGTGTTAAATGAAATATGTGACCCTTGAAATTCTGAGGTCATTTCAATGATTGCTTTCTAAGAAGAGAGGTAAGAGAATAATAACAATATACCGATATAGCTCCTTCCAGTTCAAGCTCAAAATAATTCACTCACTGTTGAGAAATTGGAATAACAATGGGTTGTGTGAATCAAATGGTTATCATTATTATTATTGACATCGAAATATTTCAGTCATTCTGTACAAAAAAGAAATGACTGGTGAAAAAAACCTCTAAATGAAAAAAGCAGTTTCTGAACAATGCCATGCAGTTTTATTTAATGCTCAGAAAGAATTTGCAATATACATGACCAAACAGATATGTAATGAAGGTAGCATTTTTAACAGGATGAAGCATCTCTTTGACATCTCTTTCTTTGACATCAGCATTGTAATCAGCCACCAATGCTGCCATTTCAGCAGACAGTACAAAATTACCAGTCAAGAGAGAACAAAAGGAGGCAGTTGATCTTTTTATAATGCTTTTAAATAATGTTACAGTTCTAAAAAAAAAAAAAAAAAGAATGTTCATGTGGTGTGTTGTGTAGTACCGCATAGTGCTGTGAAGCTTCATTAACAAATAAAATATTTTTAAGCGAACTGCTCTTGAACGTAGAACGATGTATAAACTGGCCATGGTCTGACTACAATGACAAGTCCTGGAGAAAAACAAAGCTTTATTCTTTAAGTAGATCAGCTTGCTTTCATTATGGTTTCCATACCTTTTTTTTCAGTGTAAATAAAAAATTGAAATCTAAATCAGCAATATGTGGTTTTTTCTGCCACAAAACCTTTATGTGCAAAAAACATCTCTAACAGCTTCTTCACCGTACACCTGTGTATGAGAATATTGTGTATATGATGCTGGGTTTTAATAAAAAATATCTATCACTATAACAAACATTCTATAACAAAAACACTATCCAGATACTTAAAATTTTGTATCCAAAGGTAAATTTTCCAAGATTTTGCTACTTCAGGTGGGAAGTGAATTCAATAGAAAATATAAAATACTCATGGCCCAGGAGTTTAAAAAGCAAACAATAATGTTGATTACTTGATATTTTGTTGATTCAAATTGCAATAACATAGAGCAAACTGAATTTCAGGAAGCACTGACAGCTCTCTCTGCTGTACAAGATGTATTTTAATTGTATCGCATTTAGGCAACACATGCTATGATCCATGCAGAACCCATTTCAACAGTTAATACACTCTAAATATGCTTCTGTTGTACCCTTATTGGTCACAGTCATTGCTATGTCCTGAGTCACTGCAGCAGTAGAAAAAGCTGCTAAGTGAAACTGGACAGACAATTCCACCGAGTGCACTCTGGCCCACAGTTAAAGAGGCAAAATCCAATAGGTCTTTGTGAACTCGACCTTGCAAGCATTCTTAAATCAAAACCTGGAGATCAGTTAGCCCTAAATGACACATATCAGTCAGACCTCTGAGAGTTTTACAAATGCCAATAAGACTTGGAACACCTTTTGTCCATGTTGCAGAACCTCATGCTTCAGAAAAAGGTGGAGAACACAAAACCCATGAACTATATTGAGCACCAGAAAGGTGGAAAAAATCCTTCCTGGCTACTGTTGGTAGCCCTGAAATATACGTTACAAAAACGGCAAGAAATCCTCTTTCTGTTCCTCTTTAAATAACAACTAATTTAATATACGAAGATTTCCAAAAGGAAGCTGATGGTAGAGCAGTGGTTTGGGAACAGGCCAGGCTGCTTACTCTTTTCAGGCTGGAGTCCAGATCCCTGAAGCTGGGAGCATGCTGAGTCTCTCCTCTGGGGCTGAGGGCTGCTGAATTGAGCTCCTTGCCAATGAAGTGTATAGCACTCTTCAGCTGACAGGATGCTGATACCTGATTTAATATCAGCTGAAAGAACCTCCAGGCTCTGCTGGCGATGTTGGCTAAATCTCCACTGATTAACTGTCAGCTTAGACACACAGTGCACATACAGACACTTATATGAAGATACTTAAATTTAAGATTCTTAACTTTGAGTTTACTTCCATTTCTAGCTCAAAAGTTAGAAAGTGAGACTAAAAAAATAGTGGCCTTTTTCCCCAAGAAAGTACACTGTTGACACCAGATGTATTCCATGATGTAAACATGATTTGGAGTCACTGAACTTGCAGTTTGGTCATTTAGGTGCCACAAATGAAATAGGACCAAACAAATGTGTTGCATAAGCAGCATCTATGGACAACTCCCAAAAGCACAGCAGAGAAGCTGATATCTTTACTTACCAAAAGGTTATGCCACACTGCATATAAACTGTATTTCTTGTATCATTTGTCTCTCGGATAGATATGTGTTAATGCCATATGTTTTCATAACACTCTATTGTTCTAATAATGCCTTTTCAATGCCTGAAAAATGGTGACTTCTGATAGTCTGATAAAGAGGATAACCAAAGCACTTGTATCATAGAATCACCAAACAGTTTGAGTTGGAAGTGACCTTTAAGATCTTCTAGTTCCAAATGCCCTGCCATGAGCAGGGACACTTTCCACTACACCGGGTTTCTTGAAGCTTCATCCACCCAGGTCTTGATCTGCCATAAACAGTAAGGCACAATTTTTCATCCTGACACAGACAATCATAGTATGTCTTCTCTGCGTCTAGCTTTTTCCTTAAGAATGCCCTACATGTTTTTCTTTTCTCTCGAAAATACAATTCTCACAGGCTGGGAGCCACCAATAAAGCTGGTAAACAAGATAGCCAATGAAAACACAGGCCCTCTGCCAATAAAAAAAAAGGCAAAGCATATATATAAGTAAATGGTTTGCTGGACCTTTTTACTGCTTTAAGTTTTAATAACAAGCTTTGTTGGATTGATTCCTCACTAAACTTACAATATCAAGTAGAAAAACAAAGCTACTCACAGCTACACGAGAAACTAAACAATCACAAGTGGAAAAGGCCACAATTTAAGCATCAGCAGTTAGGAAGCTAACTGTTATTACCTTTAACACTGCTGGAAAAATTCATTCCAGACTGGAATCTGGATTCATATTCATACAGGAAAAAATATTACATTAAGTTTTCTTAATATTGTAGTCTTTGTGTAAATGAAATGCGAAGTTAAAATGTCACCTATTTGGAAAAAAATGACTTAGTGTATGTTAGACAAGCATATTGACAGAATGATATTTCCTGCCTGAAATCAAAAAGGGATCTATGTTCCCATGAGAATTCGTAATACAACTGGAAAAAATAAATAGCCAATTGTAAGTTAGGGTTTGCGGGGGCAAACTTTCCAATAAGGTTGTTATTATTTTATTATTTTTAGTTGAACTGTTTTCAATGATAAAATCTCATTTAAGGAGTTGATTGGCAAAAAAAGTGAGTCACTACTTTGGGTATAAATTCATTCTTAGCTTTTTCAGTGATTTTTTTTTTTTTTTCACTTTCCAGATTGTCAAACACAATTGAATTTTTATTTGTTTAAGACCTGGAATAGCTTTAACAAGGGTAAAAACTGGGGCTGCTTACCATGAAGTAATCATTGTTTTCCTGCAGGGATTGGATGTTTTCCTCTGAAGTCCAGAGAATATTACCTACCTCTGCCTACTACCTAAGCAAGCTGTGTTTCACTTAAGAAGACAATTAAATTTTCTGCTAAATGTTCATATAAAATGTTATGTCTACAAAGCATTAGAGTCCTCTAGTGCCTGTTATTCTGCTTCCTGTGTACCTCCTGAGGAATAATTCCTTCGATTTTAATGGAGAGGTCAATTCAGCCTGCCCATGCACCACTGTGTGCTGCTACTTTCATCTAAGTTGGTACCACAACAAGAAAAGCCAATATGAATCTGACAGGGAGGTGTTAAAGCTCAACTGCTGGAGCTTTGGGCTGCTGTAGTAGCCCACTTACTAGTTCTAGTAAAGTGCTAGTCACCTGGATAGTAGTATACTGCCTTTTGGAGCTGTGCTTTCTGGGGAAGAACAAAACAGCATCTGTAAATTGCATATGGTGGTGTATTACAATTTGGCAATATAAAATCACAAATTTTTTATGTTTATTTATTGTAGTCATATCCTTACCAAGAAAATAATGGGCTCCATTTGCTGTCTATGTTGGGTTTAGAGGAATCTGTTTACAAGGAAAGCCCAAAAAGCAAAATTGTAGTTCGTATCTATGCACTACTAAAGCTACCTTCTTGGTGTAAGTCTTTGGATTCAGACATTTATAACTCAAAGAAATTCCAGCAATTTTGACTGCATTTCACAGGTCAGATTCAAGTGAGTATTTTTTAGAGGAGCAGGGAGACAAGATATCAGCTATTTCTGATTACAAGGTGAGGGAAATCATTTGCAGAGGAGCCATCAGCTGTTGGAACAGCAGCCATGCCCAGGCATTTGGATGGGGATACGAGGAAGATGGACTTTTATGGGAAAACACTCAAGATGCTTCATATGTAACATCCTTTCTCTCCCACATCATGATACTCAAAAATATATGAAAGTTTCTTTGCTGTGTGACAAAGGAAGATAGGAGCAAGGAGGATCACACATCAGATCTCATGATCAGATTTTCTTCATATATTGCATATGACAATGAGGGAACACTTGCACTTTCATAACATGTGAATGTACATACAGAAGAGTGGAAGAGTCAGAACATTTGAATAAAAGGAGCTGAATTGTTTTCATGAGTTAACAGCCAGCCATGAGAAAGCAGGGCATTCTTGGTACAGGACATTCATAATCTACCTGTTGCAAAAGCTGGACTATTAAAGAGGAGACAAAGCATGGTTTTATCATAAAGCCACTGAATGGTATATTGGAGACTTGACTTCTAACCTTGAAACCAGCTGAAAAAGATTGCTGTTCACATGCATTAGATTCACACTGCTTTGATTTTGATGATAAATGCCCTGAATGCTCCCTCTCTACTTCCACCAGGGATAAAACTACGCATGCAGACAGCCTGTAGCCAGTTGCGGGCCATGCTGTTTGCTGTTCTGATATGTGTATTACTCCTGAGCCCAGAATCAGCAGTTTCCCCCCCTCTCGGCATCTTAGAGAAAGAAGTTATGTGCTCTCAGTGTAAAAGAGTCACTCAAAGACATGAGAAAGAGAAGGAAAAGTGGCTGTAGTAGATCAGAACAGATTCTGGAAGGTGGAAGACTGAACTGTTACCTGATGTTACATGCTTATGGGAGAAATACTGGGTTACAATTAGAGTGAAGGACACTGGGACTGACTGAGCTAGACTGGTTTACAGGCTTATAACAGGAAACAGTAAATTAAAAGCAAGGAAGAATCAGGGCAAGGCAGAACAGAGAATTAGGTACTGGAACAAACTAAAAATGATTTAACAAGGAAATGGGGAAAAAATGGAAGTCAGGACACAAGATGGGTATGAGTAACCTGGACTGTGAAGACTACAACCTGGGAAGCTGCTATCTCTGCCTGTACCACAGAATCCCTACCTGCAAATAATGAGCAGGAAATTAGAGACCTGGAGCCATGCATTCAGCCAAATAATGAAAATTCTTTTCTATCATTCTAGAAGCATCATTTTAGAGTGTTGTTCACCATGGTAATCATTCTACAAAAGGCTTTCAACATAATAATGCCTGGTGCTACAATGCTTAAAAGTTATGTACTCAGCACGTTCAAAAAACGGAATTCACAAAGTTGAATCAGACATCCAACTTTGTCCTGCATTGTCTGGAAGAAAAATTAAGTCCCTAGACAGAAATTCAAAGCAGACAGTATGTGGAACATAAATATGCATGGTCCCACTCTATCGGACTGCTTCAGTGTGCCTAAAATGTCTTATCCTGAGTTAAACACCTGTTTCACGGTCACCATTTAGAGTTCCAAGTTCTGAGTGCCTCAAATCACTTCCTGCATTTAGACACCGGTTTGCTCCCAGGATAGTTTAAGTATTTGGCCTTCAATGAAAATGAGAAAAAAGAAACTGCAGAACTAGAACCCATATGACCCTTACTGGCTAAATGCCCAAACAACTATTTACAGAACAAGGCTCCTACTATCTGGTCTGATCAGCTTTCTCTTTCTGGCTGTAATATATCTCTGTGACAATAGGAAGAGAAGCTAAGTCATGGTCAGATCACGCCAGGGACTTTCAGTACAGATGCCCTCCTAGAATACAAAAGCTGGATGTGAAAATCCTCTTACAGTGAGGAGCTAGATCAAAGAGGTCCTTTGGCAAACAGTTGAATTATTAGTCTATCATGCAAATGCAGCCAGAAGCATCAACTTCCCCTTGCTTCCATGCAGTCAGATATGATCTCAATGATTCTAATTCAGCGTTTATCTCCAGGGTCTGACATACATTTCCGCCTAACAATGGGTATATCTATGGTATCTCATACACCCCAGAACACAAGATTTTCTTAATCTTAAACTCCCAATTGTAGTTGTTTCTTGGTCATGTGTTTAAATTGTCCTATTGGTCTGACTGAACATCCAGAAAAATATATCCGATCATGTCATTAAGTTCTTTATCCTACCAACACTGTGGGTAACAAAAAATTGTGTATTTTTAACTCTTGAGTACTGGTCTTTTCCACTGAATAAACTGAGGAATAAAACATGATGCTTCTTTGCAGCAGGCTAGAGAGCTAAAATCAGCAGTATTAATATCAATGATGCTAAGATCAAAGGGATATTAGAATAATTTTATATAGTACCTGTGCAATGAGAATTAATAGAATGAAATCAAGAAAAAGGAAAATTAAGAGAAAGAGCATCCTTAGCATTAGAACTATTAGACCGATGCATAAATTCCCATGGGAAGTACTAGGTGTCCTGTTGCATTTTTATAAAAATTCCAGTCAAATGCGAATGTTCTTTTACATGTATGCATCGACTTTCTGTTTCAGTACTTTCAGTAGGAACTCAACTCATTTATTTATAGCAACATAAATCTGTAGGAAATCCATTGACTTTACAAGATGCAGTACCCTAAATTGCAAGGTGCTAAGACCCTCCTTCCTAGCTTTAAGTTTGTACACATAGATTGCAAAAATACATAGGTTTTTCTGTTCTTTCCTGTGTTTAGAATTACAGTTCAAAGGTGGTTCAGTTAGTTGTATAATGCTAATATTGTTTTTCTGCTTCAGTGATGGCAAAAATGACAGGGAAATACTACAAATGAAGCCCAACTCAAGACCACCTCTGTATTGGAGACCCTATTTAACAAGCAGATATTTCCCACAGTCTTTTGCAACTAAGAAAAAAGTTGCTAAGTAAATGAATGCAAATATAAGAAGGAATCAGGGGCATTCAGCACTATATATAGATATTTTGATAAAGTTCAACTGGATCTAAATAACTCCTGAAAATTGTGGAAGCCTCCACCAACTATCAGCTTCTTTCAGATTAATTTTTCCAATAAAAATATTGATCAACCACCATTCCTGTTCTGGTTAAATAATTATCAACATTTTGTGGTTTTTGACTGCTTACCTCATGAAATTCAGATCTTGAATGAATAGTATATTTCCTGGGCATCCAGGGATTATTTGAGATAAAACATTTTTCCATTAAAGGAATATATGTTTTTAGGAAAGCAAAAGAACTGTTGATTCTTCCCCACTGCTTCTTTATTTAAAACAAGTGTAATGTATAGAAAGAAATACAGAAGCTCCTGCTGGACTTCTCTCTTGCAAGAGTATACTTCAGAAATCCTGCCTATGTATATCAAGTCCCAATAAAGGTGATAGAGTACACTATTATTTAAAGTTCATTTTGATATTTACCTAGATCTACCATTCGTATATATTGGCAAAATCAACTCATAGACTAATTTCGTTTAGGTCTGTAGGTTCTGGAGTTGAATTAAAAATGGTAAGACTTGGTTTGGAATGAAATGGTTTCAAATCTGAGTACATTCACTCAGTTGACAGTGGTTGTAGTAAAATAATGACCCAAAACTGCTCACAGTTAAGCTAGAAGATCTAAGAGTTTTCAGCCACTTACTTAAATTGGATATTTCAAATGTGAAACATTTTTAGTTAGAGCAAGAATTTGTAGGAAAGAACAGGTTAAATTCTTCTCCTGTACATACAACCAGAATAAAAATAGTTATAATGAGATAACTCTGACTCAAAACATTAAAAATATCAAGCTTTTAAGCACAGTGGCTGTGCTATAAACTTAACATTTTGCAATATGATTAGTGAAGATATAAAAATAAACCCCATTTTCTAATCAGTTACTGTGTTTGGGTTTTAAGCAGATTCTTGGAAGTCAGAATGTTGGCATAAGAGGTAGCTCCCCTGCATACTGTATGTATTGGACATAATTTTGTTGTCATTCATTCAAATGAACAGGATTGCATGCAACAGTATTGCCTACATATATTTGACCAAAGAAACTGGGTCTTAGGGGTAATCAATTGGACAAGTAGATCATTTGAAAGTCCCTTAACTTCTCTTATTTTGGCTTCTATCTTATATTGAATACCAATGAGGGACTGGCTGGCATCATTTCAGAGTACATTGTGGTTTGTTTCCTCATTATGGAAATTTGTGGTTAACTTTGCATTTTGTTTTTTCTTTTCAACATTGTCTCATTGTTCTCTCCTCTTATGCTTAGAAGTATCTTGTTCAAAAAAGAAAAGATACTATTTCCCTGTAGAAATAAACCCAGGCCCACTCATAAAGAGAACTATTCATAATATAGGGTTAGAATTAATCTAAAAAATGCCCATCTGTGTTACAGAAAAGACCTCTGATTCATGAAACTACACTGAATGCCAGTTCAGCCTTCTGAAAGAGCTAATATTTTACTGTTACAAAGTTTAGACAAACATTTACTCCCTCTAAGCATTAGTCCAGATATTTAGAGGGGTAGTCATACTATGGCAGCTAATTTAGGTACTTACACTATTCTGTTTATCGGTTTCCAAAGGTGGCCAATCTAGTAAATGGGAAGAAATAGATCCCTATAAGAGCAAAAGTCAACTATAGGGCTGTGTATCTCTCTCTCCTCCCTGTTTGAAGAGTAGTTAACAGTACTGCTAGGGATGCTTGGAAACTAAAGAGAAGAATCACATTGTTTTATTACAATAATATTATTCATTCAAGCTTCTCTGCCTCTTGTCCAAATAAGTGTTTCTTTCATTCCTCTTTTGCCATCATATCAGAAGGAAACTCAGAAAGATTCATGGAGGGCAAGTGCGGTGTCATAAAGTGAAAGGAAACAGATGGTCACCCATGACCTGAACAGTAACACTGCAAATAAGCAGTCAGGGCTGAACATCTGCACTCTGGTTTCTATAAGCAATGGAAGAGACAGGGTTCTTTGCTCAGCTTTGTCTGACAGTTTTTCATGGGTTTTATTTTATATTTTATTTATTTGTAGACTAACATATTTATTTATAGACTGAAAGTAAACTTCAGCTTCAATTTTAAAATTGTGCAACCCAGCAAAGATCTGAATGGGCTTTATCCACACAATAAAAAGCAGAATGTAGGTCCTGGGAAGAACTTTATGCGTGTGTGCATATTTCTGAGTCTGTGTATAAATACAAAATCCTCATCTAAACCACGAACTAACTGAAACAATTAGTGTTACAAAACAGAAGCTCACAATGGAAGCCTAAGAGGATCATAAACACTGTGCCTTATACTTGGGCAGTGGTGTATCCCAGAGATACACTCAGTAACACTGTGCTTCCATGAGGATAGCAGGTCTATCAATCTCATCAGACTCTCCATTATACACCATTCCTTTTTTAATTCAGAGCTTCTATGAGTCCTTTGCTTTATATATCTAGCAAGGACTATGCGCTTCCTCTAAGTGGTAAGTTCTGCTGATCAATATACAAATTAGCTTGCTTGGTGCTAGCAGTTTGCCTTAAAGAGAAGAAATATCACTTAACAGCGATTGCTTTCTCAATACTGCCCTTTTCACAGAGCAAGCAGTTTGGTTCTTCAGTCTTTTATTAAAAAAAAAAAAAAAGAGAGAAAAAAATGACATTAAAACTGAAGTTAAGAAAGTAATTTGCAGTGGAAGCTGCCAAAATATTAATCTGTAATTGTTTCTACTTCATTGGTCTCATTTTCAATGAATTGCTTTGTAGTCAGTCCTGTAACTGTACTCAATCTGGTTATCAATGGTTCATTGTTAAAACAGAAGACCATATTGTGTGAGTATCCATGGGGGTCTGCTCCAGTTCTGGTATCCATTGACCTGGATGAAAGAATAGAGTATACTTATCAAAAGTTCAGATAATTACATTTTCAGATAATAAGATAGGAAGAACAGCCAGGACTTCCTTTGGAGTACAGGGTAAAAATCAAAATTCATCTTGAGAAACCCAAGGTACAGTCGGAAAAACACTCTGCCAGTAACAATAGTACCAGAAAGAATCAACAGTCTGTGCTGCTAGAACAGTATCTGATCAGAAGTCTTATGGAAAAAAAAAAAAAACAAATGTGGGTTTTAGGTACTATAAGAATACTAAAAGGCCTGACACTGAGATAACATACAAAATAGGTGTCTTGTACACCAGGTAGACTCCAAAAAAATGTTATGTGTCCATACTGTCATTCTGTATCCTGGTTGTTTGCCTATGCATTGGTGGCTTTACAGTGGGTAACACATCCAGCATCAGTCAACGTCATCCTGCTACAAAAAAAGATAAGCACCATGCTGGGATGTATAAATAGAATTGCAACATACAGAAACTCAAAGAATCAATCATTCAAGTTCATTCAGAACTAGTAAGTCTTAGCTGCTTTCCCTGCACTTCAGGAAAGGTGTGGACCAAGTGGAAACCGGAACTGAATGAGAAGAATCATCAAGTATCTAGAAAACAGCACCTAGGAGGAAAGACTGAATACATTTATTCATTTACACTGAAGAGAAGAAGATCAAAGTAAGAGTATGATGGCACAGCCCCCAAAAATATCAAAGATGAGAATAATTTGTTTTCTAAGCTTACGGTGGATTGCATTTAAAGGGCAGAAAAGAAGATTTGGATAAGGTAATAAAAAAAAAAAAAGCCTTTGTAATAGTAAAAGAAAGTGAAGCATCGTAAGAGAGTGGCTGAGAAAGTTGTGGAACATTCCTAATTGGAGGTCTTCCTTGTATAAACAAGGAATCATCAGGAAGTGTATAAGTAAAACTGATTATACTTGAGTTACTGATGAGGCAACCTGGCAAAGTACCTTCTAGGACTACAGTTTTGTGAAGCAACCATTCATTCCCTCCAATCTACTTAGGAATCATATTTTAACAGATGATTAAGACAATATCCAAAAGTAAATTGTTCAAGATATATGGTTTTGCTCCACAAAAAAAAAAAAAAAAAAAAGTCTTTCTTAATTATCCTTGTAGTTTTGTAGACCCAGGCTGCTCAATTCCAGCTCAACAGTAAGTGAACAGCTAAAAGAGACATTAAGTAAACAGCAGAGAAATCATGTACATTTTCTATTTTCCTTGCCATGCAGTGTTATTCTCAAAAAAACTAAATGAACCACATGGGTAGTTCTCATTTCAGACATAATCAGATATTATGGCCAGTGAACACACATAGTGCTTTAAGTGCTGGTTGTCCAGTTATTTAAGTGAGGCCCAAGTCATTAAAATCAAGCTTTCTAAATTGTATTTGGCTCTGTCAGACCTCCAGACAAATCGATTTCCCTAACCTTACTGCTCTTACTATTACGGTCTAAGAAGAATGGTTCTTACTGAATAAAAATGTATTTTTTAATAGTGAAACAAACATTAAGAATGAAAACGCTACAACTAGAAATGTAGCACAGCAACAACAGACCACAGAGAATTAAACTGAAATGATGGCATTAGCTGCAGTGTGATTTAATCCTGATACATTGTCAGAAAGTATAGAGAATTGTCTGAAGTAGCTACTAATGGTGAACAGCACCCTTAGTAAAGCATTTGGAAATTTTGAAACTGCCCAAGGAAGTAACAAATCATAGAATCATAGAATAGTTAGGGTTGGAAAGGACCTTAAGATCATCTAGTTCAAATCCCCTTGCCATGGGCAAGGACACCTCACACTAAACTGTGTCACTCAAGGCTCTGTCCAACCCAGCCTTGAGCACTCCCAAGGATGGAGCGTTCACAACTTCCTTGGGCAACCCATTCCAGTGCCGCACTACCCTTGCAGTAAAGAACTTCCTCCTTATACCTAATCTAAACTTCCCCTGTTTAAGTTTGAACCCATTACCCTTTGTCCTATCACTACAGTCCCTCATAAAGAGTCCCTCCCCAGCATCCGTACAGGCCCCCTTCAGATACTGGAAGGCTGCTATGACATCTCCATGCAGCCTTCTCTTCTCCAGGCTGAACAGCCCCAATTTTCTCAGCCTATCTTCATAAGGGAGGTGCTCCAGTCCCCTGATCATCCTCATGGCCCTCCTCTGCACTTGTTCCAACAGTTCCATGTCCTTTTTATGTTGAGGACACCAGAACTGCACACAATACTCCAAGTGAGTTCTCACGAGAGCAGAGTAGAGGGGCAGGATCACCTCCTTCAACCTGCTGGTCACGCTCCTTTTGATGCAGCCCAGGATACGGTTGGCTTTCTGGGCTGCAAGCGCACACAGCTGGCTCATGTTCATTTTCTCATCGACCAACACCCCCAATTCCTTCTCTGCAGGGCTGCTCTGAATCTCTTCTCTGTTCAACCTGTAGCTGTGCCTGGGACAATTCCCAGTAACAGCATTTCTGAAAGAATTGTTCAGGGAGATCCCAGGGTAAACCACCAGCCTCCAGTCACTGGAACCTATACTCATCATCATGACAGATGCTACAAGTTCCTGAACCATAATCCTTCCACTTAGCTCTCTATATATTCTTGATAGGAATGAAAATGTATTTTGGTTTGACCTAGATAACTCTGTATTACATCTGAACGATACTACTACACTTGAATAAAGAGCAATGATTTTTAATGAAGTATACAAATGAATAGGGATGGCTAAAGTGCTTGTCTATTACTGCGACAGAGGACAATATAATATGTTAGACAGACAAATGGATCAAATTTTATGTCATCAGATTGACCATATTCACAAATTCTGGATTTGTCTTTTTTAATGCACAAATATCAAAAAGAGTGGAGCATAGAAAGATTCACAAATGCAGTTTATCACACAAATTGCAATCACACCACACTGAACAAGGTTAGCCTTGGAAGGAAGAAATGTCTGACAGCAGGGTAGTATTCATCTGATCAAATGTAGACTCCTACAGTGCAAATCTGATCTAGCCAGCTGGATTACTCTTCTTGCTAGTGGAGAAAAACAAGTACACATAGGGTGTTATTCCTCACATCTTATTTAGGATAGGTCAGATTAATTATGCCCTGTAGCGCCTTTGTCTTCCTTCAGACTGTAAATGGAACCTAGGAAAAGTAGTTCAAATGAGGACAGCCAGACTGCAGACCTCTAAAGTGATGTGAGATGAATTCCACTGTTAACAACCAACCAGAAGTTATGCAGAAAAAGGGAACTCTAATTAAGAAAGAAGCCCATATATTTTCCTGTAAAGTTTTCAGAGGAAACGTTTGAGAAAAACATAAACCTGCAAATATCAAAATATATTTTTCATTATCAGATTTTTAAAAATGAACTTCATGAAAAATATTTTATTTTTCATCCCACTTTGATTTTAACCACTTATTAAGTTGTCTTTCCCTTTCTTTCTCCAAGTGGCTCCAATCGAGATAAAAAACAAAGATTTGGTACTAATGAGAGACTAAAAATATAGCTATGGACTCTACTCCATCTTGGTGTGTGTCTTTGTTGACTTCAGTAGAATTCCTCAAAATGAATTTGACCTTGGATGTTTTCAATCAGTGTGTTCCAAATGAGAAAAAATTGTTGTTAGTAAAGACCAAAGAGGGAAATAAATCAAAGACACAAAGGGCAGCCAGTCGTCCAATTCTCTCTGATTCTCAGTGGGAATTGGGTGCTTAACAGCCCTTAGCATCCTTGAAAATCTCCTCTTGGGATTTGAAAATGGAAAGAGAAATGGGTGACCTTTTTTACCTTCCAAAAATTGTTATATGAGAATTTGGGCCTTTCTGTTGTTTCCTGGGAGAAGCAAGAGAGAGAGAAAAAGACTGAGCAATTTTTTATAAATAAAATTTTCCTACAGTGGGTGACTCCAGTAAGAAAGGTGGGGAAAGGGATGTAATTTGTTTCAGTTTTCACGTGTTTGAATCAGTTTGCTTTCCCTCACGCAAAGGCAAGGTAATAAAAACACCCCTGTCTACATTAAAATAGTTCATGTACTGAAAGTACCATGTAAGGCTTCAGCAAGAATGACAGTCATAGCTCTTCAAAAAATACAAGCATGGGAAGTATATACTTTTGGAGGATTATATAGCTATTAACTCTAAAGAGCTGATCAGTCTAGAGAGCTGCCTCTCCTCTTATTCATATGTTAGAATCTCCCTGACTTCTTTCACCAACCAAACTGAAATTAAAACAAGAAACATATACCATTTTCCTTTGTACACGGTGTGGAAGGTAGGAGAGAAGAATTATTAATATATATGGACAAAAGTTTAAGATTAAAACATGAATCTCATTCCAGTTGTGATGGTGAGTCGGGGTTGAAAGGAATTCAAGGCTCTGGATCACTTTGCCTTAACCCAACCATCCACAGAGCAAATTACCTGGAATGGTTAGATTGCAGAATTGCACCCATAGGCCCCTTACACATTAAGCAGGGGGTGCTGGAAACCCTTCCACTGCCTCAGTAGGAATGGAAAGAGCAGCTAACACTGTACAGGGTGTTTCTATTCTGCAGCAAGTGCCAGAAAAGCTGCAGCATCTAATCCCTGCTAGGGAGTTCCCCTGTCCTTCCTCTTTTTTAAATGCATTTGATTGAAAGCTTTTTACTCATTCCTTGCAGAAAAAGGAAGGTAAACACAGCTGTAGGATTTTAATGGCCTGCAGATAAGTGCACATATTTTTGTTGTTTTGGTAGTGCAGGCTGTTGACCGAATTTCAAAGAAAGCAGTAACAACAGAACAGTGAGGAATTGTACTGACTCAGGAGATGCATTAATATTCAGAGCATTCTACTAAATATGCCCGGGAATATATTCAAGTATAATAAAGTCACCACAAACTTCTGAACTGCTATACATTGCATGCTACTATAGGAAGCTGGTGAAATCTTAGGTAACTGACCAAAAACATGAATGCATACTTTATAAATGATTCAGGCCTCAAGCTCCCTTTGACTAAGTGAGAATATGCAGTCAGGTATAAAATGAATAGAGAGGCAATGGCCTTTGTTAAAACAATATAAATGAACACAATCATGACATGGCTATAGAACGTGACTGTACTCAAAGCCTGCTGTACATATCTGATGTCATTACTTATACTAAATGCATTGTGTGGATGCTGACAAAGAAGAAAAGGAATTATTTAAGGTCTGTGAGTCTATTCTGTTTTAAAGATCATTTAGTGCTATGCAGTCAGATTACAGCTTGCAGCTAGCATTTGTATTTCTGGGTGATAGAAAACTAGACAACCTGCAGACATTCGGAGATACTCAGGGAATGTGCCTTTCCCCACACCCCACCCTCCTCAAGAAAAAACAAAAAAAAAGGAAAATAATCAGGCTACTGAAACTGACTGTATAGAAGGCTGAAATGGAACTGAGCTATAATTCTCTATGTATAGGTGCATGCACTAGCGTATATGATTTGTCTCTCAGTATAAGAATTTTCTACGCATCCCTTATAGGTAGGAAACAAAGGATATTTACTATGGCCACTATACACCTAGCATGATTCTGAATTATTTCTAATTTATCCAGACTTTGCAGTATCCAAGAAATATCCACTTGATGAAATTTTCTTCAGATAAATATGCAAAAATCTTTTTCATATTAGGTTCTCCTTTTCCTACTGGATTCCATTTCAGAAGAGCTGCTTGACTCCCAGAGATAATGGATCCTTAAACATGCAGGAAAACACTTCAATTTTCCTGGGAAGTACCCAGGCCTATTAAAGAGATCCTCCAACTGGAGCAAAATCAGAGAACAGTCTAATAGAGATTGCATTTACCACTTTGATCTGATTATGTTGTTAATCCTCCAGTTCAACTTCCTAATCAGAATAACAAAAAAAAAATATTTTACTAAAAGAATAAACAATAGATAATATATTGCATGATAACAAATAATTATGAACTAGGCGACACTTTCTGGATTTCACAGCTCCCCAGTGAATTATAAAGCAGAAAACTTTTACACTTCCTAATTAGATGGAGAGTGGAGAGTGCTCTTTCTGGCTAGTACAACTCTAAGTGATCAATATATCCTGAAAAAAATGAAATTACAGTGGTTCCTCACTCAGGGACTACCTACAGTTTCACTGACAATATTGCTTACCTATACACAGCCATTTCCATATGTTGGTCTGTTAAAATAATCTACATACCAAGCAGATCATGGACCAAAGCAATGAATAGCTGAGTAAACCTCCACTCAGTTGCAGCCCATCTATATTATTCATTGTCTTTTATATGCAAAGTATATGTTTAATCTGCACACAGAATTACTGTCAGTTTGTAAATAAATGAGGTAACCATTCATATAAATGACTGATCAGACATATTTATGCATATGGAATCATAGAATCATTTAGGTTGGAAAAAGCATTTAAGATCATTGAGTCCAACCGTTAACCCGGAACTGCCAAATCCACCGCTAAACTATGTCCCTAAGTGCCGTGTCTACACAGCTTCTAAATACCCTCAGGGATGGGGACTCAACCACTTCCCCAGGCAGCCTGTTCTGGGTGCGATGACCCCTTCAGTGAAGAAATTTTTCCTAATATCCAATCTAAACCTCCCAATCTAAAGCCTTCTCTTCTCCAGACTAAACCACCCCAGTTTCCTCAGCTGCTCCTCGTTTCACCAGCTTCATGGTTCTTTTTCAGCATCTCAATGTCTTCTTTGTAGTGAGGGGCCAGAAGTGAACACAGTACTCGAGGTGTGGCCTCACCAGGGGGCTGAATACAGGGGGACAGACACTTTCCTCTTTTTGCTGGCCACATTATTTCTGATACAAGCCAGGAGGATATTGGCCACCTTGGCCACTTGAGCTCACTGCTGGCTCATATTCAGCCAGCTGCTAATCAACATCTCTGGGTCCTTTTCCACAGGCAGTTTAAATATAATGCTTAAATTCAGTGCCTGCATCTCTGTTTGCTTGAAGCAGATGTTTCTGTGTTCAAGCATTTTGCACATACGATTGCACAAATAAAAAGGTATGAAAAAAGCAGGTTTAAAATGTGATAAGAGATAAAGAAAAACTGCTTTAAAAATAAAAACAGTATTTCAGGACTGCATCATTCTACTGCATTTAATTACAGGGAACACTGGAAGCAGTATCTGGTTAGCTGAGCACTTGGGGCCTCAAATTTCTCATGATGTTGTCAGTAAAAAGGTTCACGAATGTTTGTTACTGCCTGCACAGGCTGTATACAAGGCATCAATATTCTCAAAAAATTTGGAATACAAAAAAAAAATCCTTACACAGTGAAACTGAGAGCCTTCATTAAAACCTTAACTGAAGTCTTATGGGCACTTCACCACAGCATAGAGTAAGTACTAAGAAAAAAACTAGATGAATCAGCCCCTGATTCTCAGACTACTTCTGCAGCCCTGGCTCAGTCTTCTGGCTGCATTTATAAGGAATCCTCTCTTTGTCTGACACTTTCATTTTTGTCCCAGTCCTGAATGCAATTGCTTTGAAACATGAAATCCATGATAATTACAAGAAATTAATCAGGTACATTGGTTTTCCAGTGGTGTCACGGTGAGATGACTGCTGGAATTTCCAAATTCCATAGACATGAATAATCTGATAGCCTGTATTCCCAGTGTTATGCTTGATATGGATTTCAACATTACACTCATACAACTGACTATAATATAAATAGGAGCCTGACTGAAAGCCTTGGAGAAAATCTGGATTTTGACCCAGATTTTTTGCCTGGTCCCAATCTATACTGGGCTGAGTCAAATCATGTCCTGACATTTGGGCAAATTCCCAGCTGGCTTTTACAGTGACAGTTCTGGCTCAAACCTCATCCATTTCCTAGCTTTGGAGTTATAATATAGGGATTCAGGGTTCTAGTTTTCAATAACATTGTCTATTTCAGGCCCAACCAAACACAGAACTAAATGTAGTCAGAACTACACAGAAAAGTCTTTTTCTTCCAAGTATATTTAATCTTAAAGAAATATTTGACATAATATCTTACCAAATTGGATACTATTTAATTCAAATTCCTTATAGTACACTCTCAAGACATAGCTAGCAATATTATCTCTCCTAATGAAATGGCTTCCTGGCAGTTTGATATACAAAGGATTAGAAACACCAATTGCATTGATAGCAGTGCATGAATGACAAGTAATGGCAGTTAAAGAGTGTCTCATAATAATCATGATAACTTCTTTTGAAAAGCACTCCTATAACTTAAATTGAGTCATAGTAATTAGTTAAGAGATGTAAGTTCTTAGGAACAATGTGAAAGTGTCATTATTCTGGGTTTTAAAGGACCTACAGTTTGCTCTGCTTATATTTTATGAATCTATGAAAGAGTTTATAAGCAGAATTTTTATTACAGTTTGTATATTTGCAAAGATTAAGGTGTACAGTAACTACTTTATTTACCAAG
Source organism: Amazona ochrocephala (assembly GCA_039720435.1). NCBI lineage: Eukaryota > Metazoa > Chordata > Aves > Psittaciformes > Psittacidae > Amazona > Amazona ochrocephala. The sequence goes on along the minus strand of CM077876.1, from coordinate 31,866,480 downwards.
TCTTCTACTAGAGGGGCAAACATAATAATAGCAATTAAAATGGAAAACAGCAGGAACACTGAGCACAGCAGTATGGTTACAATGGAATTCCTGCTGGTAGGACAACAGGAACACATCAAACAAGAAGCAATACTGAAGAGAAAAGAAATCAGCAAAAATAATGAGCTTTTAAATTATAAACAGAAATGGACAACCTTCTTTTTAAACAATGTAAAAAAGGTGAATATAAAATTCAGTTACGTGAAATAGGCAGAAAGCAACTATGAATAGAAACACCTTAGACAAGTTATTATAGAATAAGGGCTGTTTGCTGCATGGTTGTCAGTGAAAATGTATTGCTCTTATATTCCTTTCAAAATTAAAATGCTGCATCTGGGGACAGCTGTTGACTGATAAGGAAGGACTGCCTGGATTTCTGTGACATTATTTCTCTGCAACAGCATGTAGAAATTAATTTAGTTAAAGGGAAGACATGAAAATAAAACTGAAATAGAATGGATTTAAAGATGCTTTTTTCCAAAACTCATGGTTTATTATGATTTTTTTTGTTGTTGTTGCCATTGTTATTAATTAGTCTTTATTTCCCTTCAGTTGCTGGTGCTGAAATATGCTTCTTTCAAATGATTCCCTCCTGCATGAACATTTTACATTCTGTACCCTATTTTTAAAAAGCATTATATTAGTTGAGTGAATATCAGCCAATGCAAGATTTGTCTGGAAATGGACCAACAGCCCCACCTTTGCTGCCACTTGTGCACAATGCCTAGGGATTTAATGGAATAGAATATGTGCTGTATATGAAATTTTTACAACAAAATGAGATCACATGTGGGTTTTTTTTTTTCTTCTCACCAAGTAGAATCAGAAAGAAAACCAAAAACAAAACAATTCCCCATATGCTATATTGAATGTCGGGCCTCATACATCCATATTTGGGGGTATTTTTCCTGGAAATAAAATTTGCTTTTGTGTTTATCTCACTGAGACTCAGTATCTCTTTTTTAGGAGTAATCTCATTAAATATTGCCTAACATTCTGTGGGAATAAGGATTCTTTCCCATCATTCCCAGTGGAAATCTTAATTACAGGTTGCCATGAAAAGCTGAGTTACTAAGGCATTCATCACTTTACAGTTCTATAACTTTCCAGTTTTAGTTGCAGTACAAAAGGTAGTTCTTCCAGATGTAGCAAATGCCTGAAAAAATATCCACAGACCAACAATTTAAGATTCAACAAGGAGACAGTACACTTATCTCCCACTCAGGAATGGAGCTCAAAAACATAGCTACTGTGAGCCCTAGGTGTTCTGATTCCGATGACGTTTCATTGCTATGACAGTGCCCTACTCAAACACCAGTGTCTAGACTCATACGACACAGCATTAACAATTTACTCTTTTATTTATAAAGCATGTCCCCTTTCAAGAGCCAAAATGGACTAAGCTAACTACCCAAGATGCTCAATCTATTTTAAATGAGGTCACAATAACTTTTGATAACATGACAAAGAAGGCCCTTACAAAGCTTTCAAATGGCAAAGAAATTTAAAAAGCATTAAGTTTGCAAAGGGAAGCACTCACAAGAAATGTACCACATAACCTTAACTCTGCCCTTCCTGTATGTGAGAGTTGTATCTTCAGTACATAACTACCTGCTGCTCTTATTAAAACAAAAGCTTCTTGCTTTCTTGCTCAGTGCCCAGGATGCATTGTGCGCAGAGAACACAAGCTGTTCTGATACTGCATTTGACCCAAATAGTTTATTTCCCGCACACTCTCAAAGCCTTTTTCCCGCCACTTTAGCACAATTCAATGTTCTTAGCCTTGTTCATTGTCTAGCGGGGAGTGGGACAGCCTGATCATGAGCCAGCTGAAGTCAGTGAGAATCTTCCTACAAATTCCAGTGCACTTGAACTTGATTTGAAGGAGGTGGAGCTCCTGTTGAGGATCAGAATGTGGTTGTTTAAGCTGGGCTGGTAGCATGACACATAACAGGGGGGCACAGATGAGCATAGAGCCATTCCTTAGCTGAATTTATTGTACTTGTAGTATAGTTTTCCAGCAGAATATAAAGACTCCTCCCTGCCCAACAGAAAAGAAAATGAAGAAATGAGTTTATCAGTCGTTTGATTTGAAAAATGTTCTGATCTGAGCAAAATATGGCTTTGTGATATAACTCCAAATTTATATGTAGTAATGAGCAGCATGTAAAGAAAAGGATTTGTCTTAAAACCTTGCATTTTTATGTATCAACCTTCATGTGCACACATGGAGTGAAAGCAGAGAATCTAGCTCAGAAAACAAAAAAATCCAAACATTTTACATGTCCATTATGATGCAGAGAAACAAAAAAATTGTTTTCTTGAAACTACTGAAAACAAATCCCTGATGCAGACTCAATCCAAATCTCAGCTTTCCTATCTGCCACAAAAAGAACAGACTGTTTTCCTCTTTTGAAAACTGAGGTCTTTTCAACACAAAGTCCTTCCTCCTCGCCCCTTCTACTAACTCTTTCTCTCCTTGGGGATAGAAGCATAACAGCTTTTCCTGTAACACTTTCCAGAGTAAAACCGTTTCTCTGGTAGCAACCAAGAAAAATCTTTAAAGTGACTCATCAAAAAGAAAAAAAGAAAAAGAAAAAAAGGAGTCTATGAAACTCTGCAAGATCAATTTAGTCTGTTTAAGGTAATTCAGAGCTGCCCACAAAAACGGATAATCTTTGGTTCCTCTGCACAAGCTGTTTGCATTCCTTCCTTTCTGCTGCACTGGAATTACTATATATGTATGGTCCAAGGTCATTAGAAAAGTAACACAGGTGAAAACAATTAAATAAAAACCCAAACAAACCTTTGTTTTCTCTTCAGTGCAAGGCCTGGTCTGACATAGCATTACTCATTTGGTTCTTGTCGGTGTTTTTTAATACTAAAATCCTAATCATACAAAAGAATTTTTATCAAAGGATAGCTGCTCAGTGAGGAGTGGCTGGCCTGACTTCCTTCTCAAGTTTATTCATCCCAGGAAAACTTCTATCAACATAGCCAGGAATTTATAAGAGCCGGTAATTAAAAGATCTTGAAAAACTGTGTCAGCATTTATCTGTGCAAACAGTGAAACTCAAGAGAGAAGCAAAACAAGACAAATCTTATCAAAATCCATAATAACCATGGTACCATGAACAACATTTCCAAACAAGTTATTTAGATGCTATTTTTATAATTTGAGATAAATGTCCCAAAGAATTAAGTTTGCAACATGGAGAAAGAATTTAAGATAATATATTAGCCACATAAAATCAGTGGAGATTTGAGTTTTGACTGTAGCAAAACAAGGCTTTGATCTGTGCTTTTTCAGGGCAGACTCAAAGTCAAGTTTTTGCCAAGTCAATACATAATGAAACACAAGGCAGCTAATAGAGCATGTTAGGTGCTTATTAAATATCCTGCATACCTACTGTTTCAGGAATCCTACAAGTAACAACAAATCAAAATATAGCTCCATGAACCAGTGCAAATATTAGCTGTCTTTAATGAATATATTCACTGAGTTATCTTCAAATGGCCTCCTTGAAGAATGCTGCAAAACCAGCTGGGTTTGCGGTTGCTTTCCTAGCTTGGCATTGTGCTTCTTTTCTCAAAGCTAACGCTTCGCAGCTTCTTATAAACACAAAATAAGTGTCAAACTCAGAATTTTTTTCTTTTCTCTGGAGAGGAAGCAGCACGCAGCAGCGCTTCTCAGCGTCCACCCGCGCCTCTCCTGAGAACTCAGCGAAGGACGCGACTGCAGGAACGGCAGCAATTTCTTAACCGACGCTGCCACCATGTGGCCAGAGTACCCAAATGCACTAAAAAAACAAGTCACTCGTCTTTTGTAGCAAATGTTTTTTTAAATTAACAGCTTTAATAAGCACATTATCTTACAAATGCTTGTTTTAGAAATGTAGAAATCTAGAAATGTAAGACTACATAAAGCCAACACAAGAGAAACACTATTTTTATTCCAAATTCATTACAAATCTTTTGACAAAAAATAAATTAGAATTTATTCTAATAATAAGTGAGGGATAAGGATGATATGAATTAAGGATGGCCACACTCTGGTGAATTTATTTCCAGTTCTTGCAAATTATACCTATGTAGCTTCAGCATCTATTACATGTATCAGTGCCATGGGGGCCCAGAAACTACATGTTACTATATGAGGATCCCAAAGGACTCAAACAGAAGCTCACAGAAACCATTTAATATATAGTGATAACATTAAGATGAGCACAAAGCACAGCAGCCATAGCTTCTTAGATGAGGGAACGGGAGTGAAGGTAGAATTCTCAACTTTCATTAACCAAGTAGTTAATTCATTCTCTCACAAACAGGAAGAGGAGTCCCCAGCCCTAATGATGGTCTTCCAGATCCACTCTTCAGGAAGACTGTGCATGGAGGAATAAAAGTGGAATGGTAGACAAGATAGAGGGGAGGAAAAAAAAAAATAAAAAATAAAGCTGCTTTCATATTGTATCTGGGGCCTGAGAGCAGAGAGCAGAACTCAGGTCTTCCCCTCCCAGCTGGCTGCTCACATCACTGCGTTATGGAGCCACACTGTTCAACAGAAGAGTGGTTCTTTCAAACCCAAGTAATAGGATTCTCTAATGTGCAGCTTAATATCTTGGGAAACATAGATTTGAGCCCCTTCATTTAAAAAAAAGACGCAAAACTTGACAGTAAAGCCTGCCCCCTGGGATGAAGGTGAAGATGGGAAGTGGGAAGGAGGGTAGTATGCAGACCCAGGGGCTGGCAGCGTGGCTTGTAGGGTTATCTCCTGCCTGCAGCATTAGGTGCACCAACCTGCCACATCCTTAGAGCTGATCCAGACACTGCAGCTGCTGTTAGCCCCATCTCCTAGGCCTCCAGAGTATGTACAAGGAGTGAGGCGAGAAGAGATACAGCAAGATTTAACCTACTCCTACTTCAAATCCCATACCTATTCTTAAACCCACAGGCAGTAATAAGACAGTGTAAGTAATACATTTCATAAAGATCACAAGAAAGGACATTCAATTCAAATGAAAGAGAAGGTCACTCACTATCACTGTCTATGTGCAAGTATTTTAGAGACAGTCACTTTCCAGGTTCCATCAATAATAAGGACAAAAAGCCTTAATGCAAAGGCCTAAACACAGGTATGTAGTGACTTTTGAGACACCACAGGATTTCTGAAATAACTGCATGATGCTGGCAAATGTAACACAAATCTACAGGGAACATGCAGCTGGATCAAAAGGTCTGCATGTGACTTCTGGTTACACCTACATTTAGTCAACAGAATTGTGCCCTAAATCTCAGTTGCTCGTATTGAGAAGTTTAGATACTGAGGAGCTATGCAGACAACTACTGATAGAAAACTGCATTTCAGTCTCTTAGTCCTGAACTAGTTCCCATATTTAGCTGAAATATGAAAAGACCTTGCAACCTGGCAGATCATCTAGAGAGACAGTGATAAGTATTTAGTGGCCACTGAGATGCCTTCAGATACCTCACCTGGACCTTTGCTGCCTCTCAAGAAGAGTTGAAATGCCACACAGATTCTGTGTCATCTTTGCCAGTCCACGCAGGTGCTTTGAATACCCCAATGCACCTCAGAAGGCAGTGAATGCCTTTGTATAGACAACTAAATAAAGATGGTAATAAACTTAATTCATGTCAGTTGAGATGAATGTCTGCTCATAGAGGAAGCAGCAGTAAACTTGCCAAGCCAGAGACTGGTCTCAATTGCAGTCTTCACGTAAGATGTAGACATAGGTGAAAGATCACCCTCCCTGAGCGAGGGTTCTAACCCTTACCAGTGGTTTTCAACCTGAAGACTTATGAACACTTCTTAAAGACTCAAAAAAAAAAAAAATAGCTAGCAATAATAGATTCATATATACCAAACTACATAAAAAACCACATATAAGAGATATATTTTATGTTGTAGGGTTTAATTAGCACTGCTAATTAAAATCATTTAGGTATCCAAAAAACAGAAAAGAAATTGAATGCTGTTTCCCTGAGCTGACATAAAGAAGTTGAGAGCTTCAGGTGCTATTCCTTCCTGAATAAGAATGCTGGAGGCAACTGTAAGCCAAATGTCTGAATCCTAGTCTAACTGATACCGCAGGTATCAGCACTCATACGCACTGCTTCACTGCAAATCCAGTATTGACTTGGTTCGCTGACCCCTCACTCAGGGGCATTGTTTTGAATCCTACCACTGATGTCTGATGCTTCCTAGGCATTGTGCAAGTAACTTGGTATCTAGGGTGGAATGGTAAAAAGTTCGAGTGATGATTCCCAGTGGAAATCTTCTTTTTTGCCTGTTTACTCACTCCCTCTTCAGTGGCATAGGGGAAAGAGTCAGAAGAGTAAAAGTGAGAAAACTCGTGGGTTGAGTTAGACAGTTTAACAGGTAAAGCAAAAGCTGCGTATGCAAGCAAAGAAAAACAAGGAATTAATTGACTACTTCCCACCTCCAGAACAGCAGGGCTCCATCACATGTAATGGTTACTTGGGAAGATGTCATCACTCTCAACATCCCCCCTTCTTTCTTCTTTCCCCAGCTTCATACACTCAGCACGACATCATATGATCTGGAATATCTCTGTGGTCAGTTGGGGTCAGCTGTCCTGGCTGTGTCCCCTCCCAGCTCCTTGTGCACCTCCAGTCTGCTTGCTGGTGGGGTGGTGTGAGGAGCAGAAAAGGCCTTGGCTTTGTATAAGCCCCGCTCAGCAGCAATGAAAACATCCCTGTGTTATCAACACTGTTTTCAGCACAAACCCAAAACATAACCCCATACTAACACTGTGAAAAAAATTGACTCTACCACAGCCAAAACCAGAACACAAGCCCAAGGGCTGAGGGGGTAGAACAAGCCAGGAAAGTTGCAGGGAATCATGAACCGTTCTGGCAGCAACTACAAGTAGCTGCGGTGCAGGAGGGTGCCCTCTTACGCTGCATGCCATGATGTGGGAAGGACTGAGAGTTTTGTGATTACCGCTGGAGAAATGGACAAGAAACTGAATTGGCCACAATTATTTTTTTTTCTAACAAAAAGATCCTTAACTAAAGACAGGAGTCAAAAATAGGCTTTTCCTTTTAAAAAAAAAAAAAAAAAAAAAAAAAAAAAAAAAAAAAAAAGGCCCAAAAGATCTAGCTTTACTCAATTGACTTTTAATCCTGAATCCAATGGTTTAAGAGGGATAGCAAACACAGTACAGCATTATGAAAAGCAATAGCTGGGTATTCTAATAGAAGTGAAGTAAAGGTAAATCATATCCTCAGAACTACAGATAAAATCAAACTTGTTTTTCAGAGGAAGTTGCAAGGAATTCATGTGAACCTATCTACTCCTGTTGGATTCTACCAGAGCTTTTGTTACATAATTTTTTTTCCCCCAGTTTATTTGACTATTCCTTCAGTTCTTCAGACTGCCTCAGAAAAGTACCATTATTTGAGATTGCCACCTCATTTTAATATATCACATTATCTGCACTACTGAATAATGCACAGGATTTTGCGCAGCCATGGTTTATTTTCCAGTAAGATGTTTTTCGTAGCGCATTGATCTTGACAGCTTTCCTGAATTGGGGAAAACAAAAAAGGAAAAAGTTTGTCAGAATTCGGGAAAGACAGATCAGTAAAATCTATCATATATATTACAGCTATGGTCTTCAGTTTTCTGTAAAGGGTACTTTTTCTCATGCTGCAGACAGAAATTGATACATCAGGCTGATGCTAGCATTGTTATGTGTACAGAGGTACTTTCCTGCTCTGGTATGTTAGAAGCTTATTAACATTTTATAGTCTTTCTTTCCAAGGACATATCATGAAATAGGCTGTAATTAATTCAGCATGAACATTCAGAAATGAAGCTATCCAAAGTCAGGCAATGAAAGTAAAAAAAAAAGAAAAAGGCTAAAAAGCTTTTTTGTTTTCATTTTGATGCCAGCACAAAGATATATTAGGCCCCAAATTGTACAGTTTATTTTTGCACTTAGTTTCATGGAATGTAATTGAAATTCTCATGAGAGAAAGGCAAATTGATTTGGCACAGTGTGTTTCTGAACAGACTATTGTGAGAAAATGATACAGACATTAAATGAATCTCCAACTTCTTTATAAAGATATCATTTTCCACATATATCAAATTTCACGCATACTGATTGTCTCTAGACAATTTAGTGAAAACCAGTTAGATTTAGTACACTTTATTTTGACTTTCTGTTCCTTTTTAAGATTTGACTCGAAGAGAGGCTCCCTGGGAACCATTACTTCTATGACTAGATCATCCTAACTTTTACAGCACAGTGGTCAAGTCTACACAGCCTACACTTCACCATTACAGCATCATATTTTATATAATAATACATGGACAAATGCAAAAACACGCAAAAAAAAAAAAAAAAGGCAATAATTAGCATTATTAAACACTGCTGTTGAATTGCTCCAGCAGGAGCATGTAAGTGAATCCACCTCAGCCAAGACTCCTTCAATCATTCCAAGATTCTGAAGACTTTCAAAATATTTTGTTTTTTTCCTTCAACTCAAAATGTGCTTTTTGTGTCTCATTCCCACACATGGAATTTCTGTTCCAAAACAATACTCATCATCATCCGGAATAGACGGCATTTAGTCTTGGCTTCATTTAGTCTTGGCTTCACACCAAGTCATAAGTCTGATATTTCATGCCAGGCAAGTAGTAGAAATGAGAATAAGCCAATTTTCACTTTCTTTTTTTTTTTTTTTTGCTTCCAGAGGGAATACAAAAGTTTATGCTCCAAATCAATACACAGCTATTAATATTAATTATTCATGTTATTAATATTAACATTACTCATTATGAAGGGCTGTTTGAGTAAGTTTTAGATGTCTCTAACAATTACGACTTTCACTTTTTGTCCTTCATGCCTATTTATAATTAGACCCTTGGCATCCAAGCATACTTAGCTAAGAGGCAAGAAGGTATTATCATCAAAAGTTAAAATCAGCTGTGGATCAGTTTTCTTGAATGCAATGGTAGAAGGTGATCCTAATTTGATTTTCCACTTTGTATTTTCTAGCTCCTGTCTAATTTTACACAAATCTGCATGGTCTTTCAGGGCCTGAAAATCCAAGTATTGCCTTTGATTCACTAACTAGGAAGATAACTGGAGGTAACTTACCGTGCATCAGCTACCTGGCATTTCCTGTCTGTGTATATTCTCGTTCTTTTATCAGTTTTATTTACTTTGAATCAGGCTCCTAATCAGTTAAAAAGCTACCTCAGATTGACTGTGGATAGACAGTATGCAGACAAACCCCTGCGCAGCACCTGGCAACTCAGACATGAGTCTGAGATATTACAAGTGAACAGGGTGACCCTTCACCTCCCCATGGGAAGTGCCTTTCTATCATCTCACATGAAATAACTTCAGGCAGCTTAGGCCTCTAGAAAGTACTAAGTGCTCCAGACTGAGAAGAAGTGACTGAAGGTCTGGTGGAGAAAAATAATTGCTCCAAAAGGAGAAAGAAAAAGGAATTACAATACAAATCCATTTGTGCCCTAAAACCATTTGTGCCCCAAAAAATAAGACAGTGATAGCAATTTCAGTAACTAAACAGTATTTGCTTGCTTGGCTTACAGAGTTATAAGGAAAAACTGCAGTTACTGGGAAATGTTATTTGCAGCTGCAGCTTGACATTTGAATAGGCAGAAAAGAAAAATGTATATCTCATGCTCTATATATCCAGTAAAAATATCGCTCTGAGGTTCTCATTACAGAAAATTCTTAAACAATGTGGTTAAAGCAGATCACACTTTGCCTATACTTCCCTAATATTACCTCAGATAAATAATTTCTTTAAATAATAAAACATACAGTCCTCATCCTAAACAAGTTCTGACAATAAAAAACTTTGACTTTTCCTCACAGCCTCACTCCCACACACACGTAGACAAAACACCTCATTCCAAATGACAAGAAGAAAGGCAATTAAAAGTGAAGTTTCCCATCAACATGCATTATTTATATCTTGCCTCATGAAGACACACTGTATCGTTACCACAACTGCTGTACTCCCCAGACTGCTCAGCACTAGCGTAAATCTCAGTCTCAATGTGCCCTGCCTGAATTTTCTGTTCTTTTAGCTATTAACTTAGCTATTAGCTTAATGGTGGATCACAGCAGCTCCAAAATGAGGGGATGAAAAAGCCATAGAGGGATACATTTAATAAGTTTCTCAGTGGCTTTTGTTTGCTTGCTTTTCGGCTTTTGTTGTTTCAAATCTGCCTGGATGAAGTACTCTGGTTCTGAGAGCAGTGCTGAAGTGCAGCTACAGATGGAAGACTATTTTTCCTCAACAGCATAAAGCCTTTGTTATTGCAGAATCTGACTGAAAAGAGAAAAAGATTTTAATGTTGTGTGTCCCCCTCTCCACCACCCCCCCTCCAAATTCCCAGTGATAAAAAACAGTATGTAGGAAAATTCAAAGTCACACATTTACATTTTAAAAAGACCTGTTCCATATTCATATTCACTTCTTAATCAGTCTTGGAGGATTTCTTACAGTTCTTACTCATTTTATTCACCAGCAATTTTAAAACTCCTCAATAAACTGTATGAAAGGAAACAATATAGCACAGAAAAACATAACAAACCCTGCCAGAGTGAGAAACAGCAGCTTTTACGGAGAACCCACCCATTCAGAAAGGCATGCCGGTTCAGCTCTCCTCAGAAAAGTTTAGCTGTCAGTCCCTGACTAATGCTATAATTTAAATCCTCGTATCTTTGCTACTAGCAAAAATTTGTCCGCATTTGTTCGATGAATTGATATACGGCAAGTGGTAGTACTGTCATTTTGCCACTTGAGGGCAGTCATTTCGTGTCCTCTAATAAAATGCTAACATTCAGTAGCAATATCTCATGTTTGCAGCTAGGCTGTTCTGAGCCAAACTGTGTCATTGATATACAGAAACAGAAAACGAACACAGACTATCTCTTCTGAACAGCCAATCTTATCTGAAATTAATCTCAGTCCACTTTTAGGAGAGAAAGCTAATAAGCTATGACAAAATCAGCAATCAAGGAATAAGTTCAAATAGCAATTCAAATAGAACAGCTTAAAGGATACTGAGAAAAAATTAGATGTTTTCAGTCAGCCAGGCCTGGAGGATTTGCCCTGAAGTATGTAAGGCACTTGCTGAAGCAACCCAGCATTGTCAGTAGTTGTAGTTAAACCAAATCATCAGGAACTGGGTGATGTTAGAATCATAGAATAGAATCATAGAATAGTTAGGGTTGGAAAGGACCTCAAGATCATCGAGTTCCAAACCCCCTGCCATGGGCAGGGACACCTCCCACTAAACCATGCCATCCAAGGCTATGTCCAACCCCACCTTGAATGCCGCCAGGGATGAAGCATTCACAACTTCCTTGGGCAACCCATTCCAGGGCCTCACCACCCTTACAGTAAAGAATTTCTTCCTCATATCCAATCTAAACTTCCCCTGTTTAAGTTTAAACCCATTACCCCTTGTCCTCAAAAAATGTTCCTAAAAAACAGAAGAAATGTGGAAAACAGGGAAGATCTTGAAAGCAGGGCAGAACTGGAAAAATCCCAAACATTGCAGATTACCCAATTCACTTCAGAACTATCAAATACTGAAATAACAAAGAAATTTTAAGCTCTTGAAAGGTACAAAGGAAATAAGCAAATGCCAACCTGGGCTGCCAAAATAAAAACTTGTCACACCATTTTAATTGTCATTTCATGCAAAAGAAAGAATAAGTGGATATCATGGATTTTGTCACATCTTGACAACAGCTCAGATAGCTTTACTGAAAGAAAATTAGGAAACCATGGTTTAGCTAAAGCCACAGTCTAGACAAAACATGTTTCAAAATCTGTATATAAAGAATAGTTACCAAAGAATTGATAATTTGTGCAGTAGGACAGAGGGAGCCCTTATTAAATCTGCAGAGGATATGAAGCTTATGGTGAGGTAGAAGGTTTGCATATCACAGTCAGAAGTTCATTCAAAACATATTATAGATCTTTTCTTCCTTAATAATCTTTGTAGTTTGTATTTCCCATTGATTCTGCCACTCCATTCAACACTCCTACACTGCTCTTATTCAGAAGTCCCCTCCAGCCACTGCCTCGTGGAGTTAATTCAACCACATGATCTTCCTGAATTACTCTGGAAGGCCCAAACTCTACACTTCCAACTTCTTCCTCAAAATCTAGTTCTGCTTTACTGTTAGATTCATTCATTCACAGAGAAAAAAAAAAAAAAAAAAAAAAAAATCAAAAAACCTTCCTTTTCCCCTAACCACTCCTGCTGTCTGTATTACAATCTCCAGAAATATGCTTGCACATATTTAGTGAGTTGAACAAATGTCATTTGCTATGAATCCATGTTACTTATCTTAAACTGTGTATACTTTCACATTGAGATTCTTATTTTAAGGGTGTTTTTTTCCTGTTTTCTAGTTATTTTAAATTTTTAGTAGAAAGATACATTAATTTGCCAGATAGCCAAAGTCATTTTTTAAACAAACTCAAGTTTTGCAGCAATTAAAGGACTGCTGTCCTTGTTTTCACTTCTTCACACTATGAGTGGGAAATGCCTGTACGTGCGCTGTGATAAATGTAAGCTGTGCATATACAATGAGGAGAGTCCTTGGATTTCAGCAGTCATTTTCTGCATACAGAAGCTACGGTAATGGCCCTATTGACCTTAGGCAAGAAGGCAGCAACAGGAGGTGAATGGATGATAGAGACCCCTTCCTTTCAGTGGCTGAACTTTGATCCTATACTGCAGCTTTAAAAGCATGAATTCAGCTCCACTAATGGACACAACCTTGGAAAGATTATTATTTTGAATGAAGAACAGTAAGCAAATTTTACTTAAGTACAAATATTGTATTGAAAAGAGAAGGAAAACTTTTTTCTTCATTCAGAGATACCAGATTCTACAATATGAAGCACCAGTGGATAGAGAAGATGTCCAGGGTTTTTACTTTTATAGTCCCTTAAATGACCTTCACACAATCTATTTAAGATATCTCTTTTCTCTTGTTAGGGCAAAGGAAAGCTTATGAAAATGTGAGCACTGTAAGCCTCTGGAACGCTGGGCAGCTCTTTGCTGAAGGCAGCATCACATTTATTGACTACTGTTTAAAAGGATTCAGGAATCTGAGGCGCTGGTCAGGTTGATAAGGTTTCATATTGTATTTAGAGCTGCCACTTAATATGAAGTAGGGATATTAATAAAATCTGTTCTGTATTTACAATGGTAGACTACCAAGGTTGCCCAGAATATTGGGAGGGAGGCAGAAGAGAGGAATTGTTTGCTTTTGATGTTGTTATGCTCCATCAAAATGAACTGCAAAATAATTTCAGGTAGTCTATTCATAAGACTGAGGACTACACATTTTTAACAGTACATCAGACAGGCCAGTCAACCCAGCACAGACTGGACATTACTGCCTTACCCAGGAAAGACTTTAGCACTGTGATTTTAGAGAATTACACTTTCTGAGCTGACCCAGTTGCACTCATTCATTGGTCACAGAAGAGCTCAGTGGCTCAAAGTGGTTTTAAATACAGTTTGCAATCTTGCTTGAGATGAAGAGAAAGTGATTGCTAAACTTTGGAACAGGCCTTCTTTGCCCAGGGAAGTTGTGAATGCTCCATGGCTGGCGGTGTTCAAGGGCAGGCTGGACAGAGAGCCTTGGGTGACATGGTTTAGTGGGAGGCGTCCCTGCTCATGGCAGGGGGATTGGAACTAGATGATCTTAAGGTCCTTTCCAACCCTCACTATTCTATAATTCTGAAAGCCCTGAAAAGAGGTGAGAAAGCTTTTTGGACAGTGATAGTCAGCCTGGCCATAGTGTAGTCTATATTGTTTAGAGACTCGGGAGTTCTATTCAGTGCAGGTAACTACTGTTGCAAGATAGGTTTTAAAGGTGCTTATATAGTACTGAGAATAATATAGTTTATATTGCATCATAAAAAAGCACTTACTAAAAGATAATTAAAGAATATAAATTACAAAACCACATTGTCGCAAAATAACATCTCCCCTTCCTAACTTATGAATCCAATTGTCCAATACTTGCTCAAATAGACCTGTTAGTGAAAACTTTCCTGAGCAGACCTGTGGTTCTTTGTAACATGCACAAACATGTTTCAGGATTGGTTGAATCTACTGAGTAAATAAACTGTATTCCATTTTGTTTGCAAAATATTTAATTATATGCCTCCCAAAGCATTATATCTCATTAGTGTTAAACTTGGGGAAAAAAAATCAAAAGAATAGTTGGAACAGGTGTTCAAAATTTTCCAAGCTAATATTTCCACAGTATTGATAAAGGGCTATTTTATCACTTTTATCATTTTCGTCATGATTCAAATTGCAGTTGCTTTTGACAAAAATTATGATGCTTTTTGACATTTTAAAGGAATGTCATCAAAATATACTTAATCACAAGTTCTTACTGTATTTTGGGTTATTGGCAGCATGTATGTTCTTGTGTATCTATTCAGGAGAAATAGAGCTATCTGTATGTCGTGTGATAGAAATGTATCACTGTTTTCAGTAAAATGAATATATTAGCATTAATAATTTGAAATCATTCTTCCCTCACCAGGATATTTCAAGAAATATTGTATGACTGGTTTGAATCATTAGCTAATGTAAGCCTATACTATCTTAGGATGGGATTCAATAATTCTGAAGTGGAGGCATACATGACCTAACATGAAACAAAAGCGGGCAAATTATACACTGCTCAAAGAAAAGTGTAGTTTACTCTAGCTGAGTAAAACCACACGCTTCTTATAGAAAGTCAATCAAAACATGGATTTCAGAAAGAAAAAAAAATATTTGCATTACTAATAAGTCTAATAATTCAATAATAAGAACTTCATGCAAAATAATGAACAAAAGAAGAAATATATTGCATTCATTATGCTGAAGTGGGAGGAAAATTATAGGTCATTATATACTGCAAGAGACATCAATTCTTAGATTTAAAATGTGCTTTAGTGAAGAACTAGTGGGTTTTGGATAAAAGCAGAACTTAACGAAAGAATGCAAAACCCCATTAGCTTCAAATTTATAAAGCAAATCATTCTCTTTTACATTTGAATATACCAACTCTGATCATATTTTAAAGTGCATTTGCCCTGAACAGTGGAATTCAGGCTGTTTGGAACACATCATCTTGCTGTGACATCTGTCATCCCTTTATTGTGGATTAAGAGAGGTGGCAAAGAGGTGGTCAGATGTAACCACTGTGCTGTGGCAAGTGTTACCAGTAGTGGTAGAAAAAAGAGTTTTGGAAGAGTGGATTGGAAGCCGCTGGATTTTCCACACCTGAAAATTAAACTCCTCTCAAATCTAACAGTATCTTGGGCTTTAAATACCTATTTTTATCTTTAGCTTAACATAAAACATTGAACAAAATATGTATAAGGAAAAAAAATTATAACATTTTTTCACTACTTTGAAATAAAATTGTTTAAAATTGGAGACAAAATTTTACAATCATACAAGCCCCAGAGGCTGCCACCCTGCACCAGTTGCTGGTACAGACCATCACGCTCTCTCTCATACATAGGTACACACACACTCAGAGATGCACAGAGCTGGCCAGGACTCCCCCTGGTCCCATAGCTGACCCCCTGCTCTCTCCCACCTAGAGACACACAGGCACTTTCCAAATCACAGACCTACTCATCCCCTTGCTCCCAGACCACCAGCTCACCAGCTTATCCAGTTTGATTTTACTAGTGAACATATACTCATTCACATACCCACACTCGCTCCAGTCACTGCACAATGGACATACAGGACCTCCAACCTGCGGCCTCAGTCCAGTTGCTGCGCTCATACATGCAGGAATTTAATAAGAAGGCAGGACAGACGGCACTGATGAAGCGCAGGGTATAGATGGACAAGTGCACCAACCAGTCAAATATTTTCATTTTACCAGCCTTTCTTATTCTCTTAACCCTCTGTTTGTCACACTCCTGTCCAAGTCACCTAAATCCCGCCCTTTTTCACCTTTGGTTCCTCCCTGAAATGCCATAAGGACTCCTGTGTGATTTGAAGATGCTCTTCCTCTGCATCCCATTATGTGTCCCCTCCTTGGTCTGAAAGATGCTTTGGAGAGGTGCTCCCCAGGACTCATGGTGATGAGTTTCATGTCTGGGCACTGGGGTTTAGGGTCTCCTGGGGCAGTCCTGGGAGGGGCTTAGAGAAGCTATTTGCTCCTCCAGAGTGCTTAACCCAGGTTCCTGCCTCCCATTATGCCTCTATGCTTGCCAGGCTTGTGAAGATGGGTCTTTGATGGGCTGATGGCTCCTGTGATGAGCCTTTGAGTAGCCCAGCAGGGTATTACTTGGCATCCCCCAAACATAGTCTCTCTGTGCTCCTCTGCAGGTATGCAGAAGAGCATCTATCACATAACCTGACATAAACCAGCATAATGGGACAGCAAGCCTCTTGGACCCTGCAGCCGGTGCATAACAACAGCCAGTTTCCAATACAGGTATATTTAACAAAGATTGGCTGATAAGAGGGATATGAAGCAAAAATAAATGAATAGATAGTTTATTAAATGGATTGCACTCTCTGTTGAAGCATTACTATTTGCTTAGAAACTGTTCAGTTCTCTAGATGCTGCAACATCATTATTTTTTCTCATACTTCTACCTGATTTGTGTTGCTCAACAGTCACTGGAAGCTGGAGCAGCTGAGAGCTCTGCTCCACTTATCAGCCACATTGTAAATTATGAGCTTTATTTAACATATACTTCAGTGAAGTATTACAACAACTTTTTAATTGGTGTATGGCACAGGTCCATAAATATGGTTCCTCCCAGCTTTCCTTATGTGTGATTTAGAGTCACATGAGGCCTGTATATTCAGTAGGGCCTGTTGTGACAGGACAAGAAATAATGGGTTTAAACTAAAACAGACTTAGACTAGGTATAAGGAAGAAATTTGTTACAATGAGGGTAGTAAAACACTGCAACAGGTTGGCCAGAGAGGTGGTAGATGCCCCATCCCTGGAAATATTCAAGGTCAGGCTGGATGGCACTTTGAGCAACATGGTCTACTGGAAGGTCTCCTGGCCCATGGCAGGGCAGTTGGAACTAGATGAGCTTTAAAGGTCCCTTCCAACTCAAACCATTCTATGATTCTATGATGATTCTATGATTCTATGAAATAATACTACCAAATAACAAACGCTTCTGACCGTACTGCTAGCTGAACTAAAGTGTCATGTGCCACAGTATGGCCTGCAAAGTGCCATAACTATTCAGCCTTTATTTGAAGGACTTGTCTGTATTTCAGGAAATCGCCTCTATATCCTTTGTTGGTGATATGAGGAAAGGGAAGACTGAAAAAATTGCAATTATACACTAAAATAAGTTAATCAGCTGAAGAAAGCAGTCCCTTAATAAAAATCAATCACAAAGCACTAAAAAATGTCTTACTTTCATCTTGTCTTAAATATATATCTAAATAAAATAAAAATTATTGATGTGGCTCCCTGGTTTGAGACTCTGCATGTTAGAACTTGATTTTGCCCTGAGGTTCTGAGGGTTTTTTATGTTTGTAACCAAGGCAAGGAAACTAGCACATAAAAAGAAAAATCTGAAAAGGTTAATTAATCACTGTGTAAACAGCTAATATGAGTGATCGTACATTTTACCAGAAATGTTTAGTATCACATGCAAGGAAAACCTTTGAAGAAGCTACAGCTTAAATTGGACTTCAGAATCCTTTTGTATAAGACAGTCTCCATTGTCTTGTATAAAACTACTGAAGAATCAAAGGACTTCAAAACCAGGCATTAGAACCAGATAAGAGATGGTGTTCTTTTGGGCTTACAGCTAAGACTAGGTGTGTGTTACATGAGATTTTCAGAAGACAGTTTGAGGCAGCAGACTACTTGCCTCCCATTCTTCACAGTGGCAACTGTTTAAGAACTAAAAATCTGGTTAGTGAAGTGAAGAACTAGGGATGAATGATGTTGTGCATCTTTAGCGAGGCAGGTGTCCCTCTGACAGGCTGCATCTAGGCTATCTTAGCCAGTGACTTCATCACTACCCAGACAAATATCAATATCAATATCAAGTGCTATCTGCTTGCTATTGAATATTTCATGTGCATACATCTCTAAGGGAGAAGGAACCTTCAATTTCTTTAGATTTTTTTTAAGGAAATTATTAAAGCCATCATTAAAAAATTCTTTTAAAAATACATTTCTGGAAATATTTCTGGAAAATATGTTTCTAGAGTACAAAGCTGCCGACAAACCTGTAGGTGGGATAACTGAATAGATTCAGCTAGCTAGTGAGTAAAGATTCCAGGTTTTGTATTCATCATAGCATAAATGTTATCTAGTATAGACTACACTGTCTGGGAACTATCTCTCTAATATCAATCGGTTACAGAGATTGGCATGACAATAAAAATCAAGGTAGAGACAGGTATTTACTTTTATTTGCTGAAGTTACACCATCCCATGGATCATGAATACAATGCTGATAAACTGTTATGAAGTCATATCCTAAAGAGAAGATATACTTTCAGGAGAATACACTTTGCTCTTTCAGTAATGACAAACATTTTGTAACATGTATGGCTATACTTTCTACTACACTTTACACAGCAGTCGGGGGTTGTTTGGAGTAGGACAGCATGCAAGCAATGCAAATCCTCCAAATGCAATATAGCATCAAGGAACAAAGCTCTTGGTTTGATGTTTTTGTTGGTTATTGCTAACAAATGTGAAAACACAGAACCCCACAAGGTGGCTGCTGCAAAAGCAACTAGTATACCATAACTTTTGAAGTCATTCACATGAATGAGTTGACTGTAATAATAAAGTGGCATAGTTTTCTAAGAGCACTCGTGTCTACAATTTGTATGACAGAACTTTGTTTATTGCTAATTTTCTTTTAACTAAGAAAATCAGAAAAAAAAAAGAAAAAAAAAAAGCCCTCCTTTGTGGCTTTTGGTACTTCAAACAATAAATATATCCAAATAATTTGATAGTCCTACCTTATTAATACTAAAAAAAAACAAACACAAACCCACCAAATCCACTATTTGATGGATTAGTTTCTAAAAGACCAATGAAACTGTAACTGAGATTTTGAAAAAATAAAAAGCACACTGTATTCAACTGGTCTGCACTTTAACAGAGATTAATCATTTCCAGTTGATAGTGTTAACAGCAACTCTGTGAGATATTACTCTGGAAAATTAATGGAGAATAAAAACAAATATTCACTTCTAGCTAATAGCCCATTTCCTGCAGAGCAAAATACACTATAAGTCACAAAATGATCCTGCCAATGATGTAATAATACATTTCATCTTCCTCTCTCATCTTCCAAAATTTCATGATAATGGAAGCTATGTCATTTTGTTAGTTTTAGATACTTAGAAATATTGTATATGCCCTTTAATCTCTGCAGCTGTAAACAGCTAAAAATATTTTACTTTCCAGTATTGCACTTTTGCCATGAGAAGAAACTGCAATTTTTAGTCTCTCTAGAGGTGAAGAAGATGGATTTGAAGAAACTCTCCATGACTGAGAACTATTCCTATTTCTTTAATGACATAATATATTAATTGATTGTTAGGTACTAAAGGAAAAGTGATGACAAATTATTATGGAGCCTGATGAAAAACTTCCTATTGATTGTTTCATAAGGAATATTTTAATTGAGATTCAGAAGAGCATGAAAATTAGAAAAAGAATAGTTTTCCTATCTTTGAATCAGATCTTCTCAAGCTCTTGAAAAGTTTAAAATTTACAAAGTCTATTCCTACCTCAAATGTAGTGCTTAAAATAATGATTTTCCTATTACATAGTCTTGTAGAAATTGCTGAAACTTGCAAAACATTCTGTAAAGGTTGAACGTCAAACTAATTTCAACTACATATTTAAGTTATTAAATATTTTTGGGGTTTAAAATTTTGAAATATATTAAAAGTGGAATGCAGTTTAAATAGGAATTCGAGACATGCTGACTTGTATATATAGAAGCAATAAAGCAGATACAAGAGAAAAAGTCTGAACAGTCTGGAGGAAATGACATTTTTTCCATAATGACCTTTTAATCTATCAAAAAAATATTAATGGATTAAAATTTCATTTTAATCTGTTATTCGGGGGGGTTGTATCCTTTTGCTATGTTCACCATTGCATAGGGGGTGTACTAAATCTTTGGATTTTTCACTTTTTTTCTTTGACTATCAAAGAGGACAGACTGCCCATTAGTTTTTGCACTACAAACAGGGAAACTCTCCTGAGAGCATGAACTGGGGAATGGGTGGATTCCATCAGCTACACTCAGTATAAACAGCATTTTCACAGCAAGTCAACTACACTGCTCTTGCTGAGTCCTTTTGCACAAATTGTAATCAAAGAGTAACGAAGGATTTGAGAGTCCAGAGATGGACAGAGGCATTTCAGGATATGCCCAAACAGTCAGAAAGGAATCTTGTGAATGAAGAACTGCTAAGGCTTTTGCTTTGTTCAAAAGTTAATTTTAATTCAGTAGTAAAATATATAGTCTTTTACATGTATATTGTGCAAGAAAATGTTACTTCCTAGAATAACAGTGAATTTTCTAAGGTGGCAAATGTTATTAAGAAGCAGCTAGCATGTTTCTATGCTATCTTTATTTAGACTTCTAAAGTGCTAAATGTGTCCTGTTAATAAGACCGAAGATAGGTTGCTGGTATTTTAATTCTAAAAGTTGTATTTTCCTGCTTTTCCCTACCACAGAACTTCTTCATCATTATTTTTCCTTATATTTAGAATATTTATCCATATATTTTATTTAAATGCTCCAATACTACATGTAACTCTACCACTATAACAGGCATAACTTAACCACAGTAAACTAAAAATGCATCTGTGTTGGTTTTTTCGCTTCTACTGCACACATTGTATCTTTTTGAGGCAAATGTGCTTTTTTCTAGCAGCACGGGCCTATTAATTAAAGATCTATTTTTTTAAGCTAGTTTTCTAGTTGCCCTATGCGGCAGTGGTACCATTCTTTCTGAGGTCTTTTCTGAGCTAGAATATTCTCCTTTGTTTATGGTATATACATTCTGCTGACTCTTGCAGTTGGTGAAATCCTTTGCAGTTATGACTCTGTTTTACAGACAACAACATTGACTGGTCTTATGCTGACTGGTGTGAACTTGGCAACATGACTTTCATGGATGCCAAATTTGAGCTTTGATTCCCCTTTTTGCTTCAGATTCTCTTTCGTGGTTTGGGATTGGTTGGTTGGTTTTTATTTCCTTTTTTGTATTCTCTCAAACTCATGCTATCCAGGAACTTAACTGTCTTCAGCAAGTTTTGATGTGGGCTGACAATTTTCCTTTGCTTTGCAAATTTGAATCTCTTCAACAAAAATTAGTTCTTTGTGTTTGAGATCTAGGGCAAGTCACAACCTGATCTTTTATAAAACCCCAGCATTCCTGCATAATTAGGTCAACTGTATCCTCTTTTTCTATCTTGTTTTTATATGGACTTTAAAAAAGTTAATTTTTATGTATATTGTGTATACAGTTCTAATTTTTAAATTTAGTGAGGGGAGCAGGGGGAACAAAGGAAAAAACCCCAAACAAACCAAACAACCACACCAAGTGCATATTAACTGTTGTGGTTTTCCATGTTCATCTACGGCATACCTAGAGGAATCAACAGCTCAAAGTATGGCAGATTTGAAACAGAAACACATCACAAATAACACTCTATACCTCCCAACTTTTCTTAGCTGCTGCCTGCTCATTGTGCTCCTTTATACTGTAAGTTTGCGTGATGGAAGCACCCAGTCTGCATGAGTGAACAAACAGCCCTATGGTTCCAGACAGACTGAAATCAGCTCTGCTGTGCAGTCCACAAGAACTGGGCTGGACTGCATCTTCTCAGAAGCCAAGGATACTAAGCCATATCTTAGCAGGAGCTCACAGTACCAGCTTGAGCTGGGACTAGACAGAACTAAAACTGTTACAGCTGCACACATTGCACTATAAGAGTCTGTAACTTCTCCAAGCCCTTTGAGCTCTCCCATACAGCAGCAGGCTGCACAATGCCAATCTCCCCCTTGAGCAGGGCCACCTCTTACCTGTCATCTGATACTTATAATTAGGCCTGAAAGTATACTATATGCTACTGACATTTGTATGTAACCATCTACAGCTTATTTATGGGAAGTCTTTGACTGCTGTCTAAATCATTGTCTAATCATTGCCTAAATTATCATCTAAATCATCACTGAAATCATTGTCAAATCATTCTCAAATCATTGTTAAATCACCATTTAATTAACATTAAATTATTGCTTAATCACAATTTGATTGCCATTTGATTTCCACTCGATCATTGATTACCATGTGATCATCATTTGATCATTAATTAAACCTTTTTAGTCAACCACATAATGATAATGCATCAACTCATCTGTGACAGATTTTTTTTGGAACAGAGTGATAATTCCACTTTTCTTACTTTACTAGATGTCCCAGGTGAAAAACAAATAAATAAATAAATAAACACAACACCCAAAAAATAAAATAAAAAAAAAACAACCAACCAAACAAAAAACTTCAACACTTTAGCTAAAATACTAATTTATTTTGGTCATTTATGATTATTTTGCTCCTTTTCCTGAGTTTTATGCATAAAGATTAGCAATACAGATTCTGATGCACATAAACCCAGCAGAATAATCAAGCAATGGATTTACAGAGTTCAAGACAGACAAGGCATCCACTGTAGAAATATTCATGCAAAGTGTTCAGACAATTCATATATTGTAAATCAAACAAGGAAAAAAAATAGAGCTGCTCAGTCCATTCTTAGAGAAAAAACATGCTATTGTTTTGTTAGAGACAAAGAATGCTGAATAAGTGATGAACTTTGCTTTTGTGTGATTAAGTGCACCAGCTGTATTTCTGAATTCTAACAGTCAACTGAATGAGTTTCAGTAATCTTTGTAATTAAACTTTTGCCTTAATTCTTCCATGATGTTCTTTCACATAATGTAGACTTGAATAGTCACACAGACAGCTACCTGTTCTAGAACAAGTGAGAGGCTTTTAATGTCATGCTGCTTCAAATCAGCATCATTTGCGATATCAGGTTTCACTGAAATTATGCTTATGGAATATGACACATCATAAATTAATGCAAATCAGCCTAAAAAACATCAGTGTTCTGAGTCTCTTTATTACATATTACTAGAATTATCAAAGTAGTCTAGGAATTTCCTATAAAATCAGGCGGAACAGGCCTTCCCAAAGGACTATTTCTCTAAGCAGTAAATAAGCAGAAAAATGGAAGAAGCCAAACCTAGCTACACACAAGAAATAAAATTGCCAGGGAATGTTTCCTACATAAATAGGCTTTACAAATTATTCACATATACATGCACACAAATATTGCATAATAGTAATTCTATCAAGACTATTTTTTCACTTGCTCAGTTTTAGTTCCTCAGTTGAAGGCATTTTCTGACAAAGGAAAGAAAGAACATCATAACGCTCCCTGGTAACTTGCAGGGAGAAACATCTTTTCTTCAAGGGGAAGAATGGCTACATTTAAGTAGCTGAAGGCATGCTGTTTCCAAGGTCTGTTTTGCATATGCAGGATTGGGATAGAGGTTCTTCCACTGTAACCCTCTTATATAAATGTTTCCTTCCCTGAGGCTGTATTCAATTTAGAACTGGGATAATGAAGAGCCAATAGGGGCTTGACAGGGACAGACACACAGGGATAAATTTTTGCCCTGTCAGTATTTTATTTTTGGTGAAGCTGTGAGAAAACTTCAGGAAGAGCTTTAAATTCACACCTGGCCATCATATCGACCTCTCATGGCAAGCTGAGGCAGACTTTTTCAGCAGATTCCAAACCTTTAGTGGCTGAACCCCTATCAAAAACACAGAAGCAACATGAATGCCAGACATCTTTTATAAAAATAGATTGATTCAGGTTTGCTTCTGCTTCTGGGGAAAACTTAAATATCTATGGCAAAGCTGAAGTGATACATTAGAAAAAAACTATCTTTGAATTATGGAAGACACTTCATTAGCAAAAACAACTATATGGACGGATAATGTGAGGACCTCCCTTCTGATTTGCTGTGCCATGAAATAACAATCATATTGTTTTATCAGAAGTTCCTTACTCAGAATAAAAGCAATTATCTAGTTCTTAAGATTTACTAACTAAAATTAAAAATCTTCATACATAATTGGATGACATAAGCTAAGTAAAATAAAGGAACTTGCTGCATATTCAAGTTTGGTTGCATTTTCCTTAAAATAAAATTGATATAAACCTATTCTGCTACTTAACCATACACTACAAGAGGGGATCTTGCTCATAGCAAAAGCCTCATCAAGAGATACTTAATGTGTATTGAGAAAAGAGAGTATAGAACCCACAGAATTTAGGCTTCTATTAGAAGATAATACAGCTCATAATTCTCTTTTTTTTTTGTGAAATTTGAGATGAGATTGGTTTAGTACATTACACAATTCCTCATTAAAAACCACCTCCCAAAGCTATGCCATCTCTCCCAGAATGCAATTTGAACAACCTTTTATGTCATAAGGAAGAAGAATTTAACAATAGTTTGATAAGTGCTTTCCATCTGGAAATGAAGACCAGATCCACAATATTGTCTTTGATTGCTGCAAAAATAGCAGCTGTTGAAAAATTTGAATTTAAACGGTAATGTAAATAGAATTTGGAGTGAAGGAAAGAGAAAAAAGTCAACTTCAGATAATCATTTCAGTGGAGAAAAACCACCACACACTTAACAGAAAATAGTGGTTAAGGCACTCAGAATTCTCAGTTCAGTTTCCAGGTTTGTAAGAGATTTATCTGACCTTGCTTAAATTTCAGGGTGCTGCAGTTCTCCACTTGTAAAGCAAAGAGGAAAGATTCCTTTTTCCTTTCTTTTATCCCTCTGTGCATTCATGATTCAGACTATAAGGTATCTGAGATATACATATATACACCTACATATACACCCTATGAACACTAATCACTTTGTATAGTTGCATGAGTTGAGCGCCATTTTAAGCTTTTTAGTGACGCCAGTGCTGTCAGCACCAGTTAGCTGTTTTCCATATTGTAAGAAAAAATTATTTTAGGGCTTAAGTAAGCAGACACAAACTCCAGACTGAGCAGGGCTTATGCAAAAGCCAAGGATATCTGTGCTCAGTCAGGGTTTTTCCTGAGTATTCCCAGGTCCTAATTTTAGGTATACAAGGCATTCTAAGCACAATGAAGGAGGATAAGAGGTCTCTGGAGATCCTCTCCAACTCAGACTTGAGCAAAATTCAGACACTGAGTGTAAGGCAGAATCCAGGTGACATGAATATTATGTGTATGTACAACACCTAAGACATTGTGGGGTCCAGACTTCTTCTCAGAACTCCTCACACTGCAAGAAATTAATCATTCTCACTACCAAAGATTATCAATGTATCTTTACTTTCTGGTGCATATTTTACCTCACTCACATCACGGATATATGGGGGATTTTTACTGCACATCAGGGAATGAAATTTATAGCTTTGATTCTATAGATTTAAAACAGACATTGCCTACTCTGAGTTTTATATGATAGTACAAAGTCTGCCCAACAGAGCTCTTCAGCAATGAAGATTGCAACAATATGGCAAATCTCTTGGTCTACCAATTTTGTCTCTTTCAAAATTAAAAGTACAGTTAACCACCTAGCTTAATTAGGATTGTCATAAAATTAGCAAAATTGTTACTGCAAAATTAACAAATTAACAACAGGATATTACCTGTGCAAAATATTCACAGGTAACCACCACTAAACACTTAAGATGCAGAAATGTTGCTAGTTATCTACTTAATTAATCTATCTTTTATTGCCTTGAGATAGCTAGCATACACTGTTCAAAGGCTGTTTTCAGATGGAGCATGCTCTGCTGCTCCACTGCCATCTAATGTGGTATTACCTCTGGAAGAGATCATCCACGTGGATATTCAAGACTCATTTTACAGAATTTTATCTGTCTGACTACTCATACCTCTACAATTGCAACGAAATTCCACACATTGTGAAATGTCAATGTTCCACCTGTTGTACAATTTTACCCCCCTGTTTATAACAATAATATCTGAGCTCATTCAAACAACAGCTAAATCTCTTACAGGTTCTTCCCTGGTAATCCTTTCTTTTTTTGACTGGACAAAAAGCGTTTGCAGAAGGATTTTGTGAAAGTTGCACCTTCCATTCAGCTCTTGCTGAAATTAATGCCATTTTTCCAGTCCCTTTTTAATTCCCATACTACAAAACAATATCCCATTAACTTATGGTTGAGAAAGCCATCTCCAAAAAATTATTGTTTGTTTTTTTTTTTTCAAGACTGACACATTTTGCTCTAGGAACATAAACACACTCAAAGAAATCCATGCTCACAACATAAGATTGACTTGAAGATTGTTTTCTTATGGAGTCATTGAGCTTATGAATGGGCAGGCACAAGGAGGAGTTACAGAATTTTCCAATATACACTCAGAAGTGAAACAGCAAAATTAACCCAAAAATTACAAGTAAATTACTTTTTACAAAACTATGGTCAGAAGGAAAAGATTCACTAGTATTGATACAGAATCACTAAAGTACTTGGTTTGAGATTCTTTTTAAGTAGAAAACCCGAACGCCCCAACTGCATTAATTCAAACCACTGACCAGCTTTGTGCACAGCATTTATCAGTAATGAGTTTGCTTCTTCTATTCTGTTGGATAAAAAGAAAAAAATAAAAATCATGAAATACACACATCTATGCAATTAAAACAGTTCTCAGGAAACAAGCAGATGTGTTAATTGTTGAAAACATTCTTAAGGATGACTGTATCAACCAATGTTGTCTTGACTGCACTGAAGTCAGGAATTACACTTGTACAGGAAAAGACAGGAGCAGGAACATTAATGAAAGTTTCAGTAGATGGTATCAAAAGAAACAACTGAGAACTGCAAATGCCTTGAAAACCAGAACTGCATATGCTTAACTGCCACCTACTCATCAACTTTTAAAAAACTACAAGCAACCCACAAGCTTCTGTTATTTAGAAAACTAAGATTAGCCACCATCCAAAACTGGATTTATTTTTTTTAATTCTGAATTGAAAAATTTTGCTCAAGAATACTTCACAGAACGGGATACGGAAAGGGAAAAAGGAAGCAAAGCTAATATACAAATAATATACAACCTAATAGTTAACATACAATCAAAACAACTATTAAAAAGAATAAAAATGAATGTTTTGTCTAAATTGCTTCAGACAAAGTTTTAGAGGTGCTATTATGGTACTGAGAAATCTGCCTAAAAACTGAGTCACCGGTTGTGTTAGATTTGGGATTAGGAAAAGATGGATTTTCTCTGGTCAGACAGACAGGGGTATCATGTTTCTTAGCTGGTGTTAACCGGTTTTGGCAGTAAATGATAACTGAAAGTATATAGGATCACTGTGGCACATTTTTGCTGCGAAACTCTCTGCTTCTGCAAAGGCACCAGGTTTTGGCAGCTCTTACGGTCTTTGCATCTCTCTTTCCTGTTATGCACTGAAACTTTTGGTAGTCACTTTTTAAATTTATTTTTTAAATGAAAGACCTTATCTCTGCTACATCGCAAAATAAAGAGTGGAGAAAAGAACCTTTTTAAAAGCTTGGACATAAGAATAAGCACCTGGACTCATAGACTGCAGTCTGAAATGGATTTCTCCACTAAAACAAACAGATGTAAGGGAAGAAATTTGGAAAAAGATCAGGATTGAAATTGTGCAAAATTTTAAATCTGTATCAATGACAGTCAAAGAAATACAGACTGTACATTGAATGCTAAATATGCCTGCAGGCTGAAATCCTGGGAGTATTTAGTAAGGCAGAAAGACATCGAAGTAAAAATGAAATGCGGACACTGAATGCAAATATATACTAAGAATATCCTATCCATTATAGGAGCTACTGACCACTTTAGACTGGACTCTTTTATTCTTGATTATAACTTTATCAATTTTAACCATTTGATCGGCAAATTTCAGAACTGTATGAGCTTCAAAATGTACTCTAATGTCAGAATTCTTTTTTCCGAAAACTGTCAGGGTAACTCCAACCAGAATAAAAATAAATCTGATGGGTTCTCTTTAGTCCACATGCTTTGGACGAAGAACTAAACTGTTCAGATTCAAACATACTCTGAAAACTACACATGCTTAGAGAGAATTGGGAAGTTTTAGCAACAATCACTTTTGAGAGTCCACTCTCACAAAGCATGCTCCGGAGCAGACCCAGTAGAACTTTTGATTAACTGCTTAGCCTGCTGCTAGCCTTGAAGTTTCCACCTCTTTTGCTCTCTGACAGCCACCTCCATCTATCTGGCACCATACTGCATGGAAAAGGAAGATGCAAAGCTCAAACACAAAGGAGACATGAGCAAGGAAAGGGTTATTCTACGAGTACATTGGCTCAGGCTTTAGAGAAAGAGATTAAGGGATATCATGACACACCAAAATGACACTTGGCAGCTGTGAAGAGTGAAGAGAATGTAAGATTGAACTACAGAGCCTGTAGTTACTTGTTCCACCATATATTAGGAAGTGGAAAATCCTACGATCTGGAAAAGGATCTACATTGAATAGTAGGCAGAAAGAATGAACAACTAACATCTGTGGGGTCTGTAGGGACTAGTACAAGAAACCTTGAAGATGGGAATTAGGTTGAAGATCCAAGAGGATGAAAACGTGTAGTTAGAAGAAGGTATGAACAAGATATGTCAAGATTCTTCTATTTTTGATTTGCCATTGCTGACAAATACTTGTGAAATCAAGAGGTGAAGTACTACATCTCACTTTAATATCATAGAATCATAGAACGGTTTGGTTGGAATGGGCCTTTGTGGATCATCTAATCCACACCCCCTGCCATGGGCAGGGACGACTTTTACTAGATCACTATTTATCCATTCACAGAAGTAAACATATTGAAGACCTTTGAAGGTATCAGAATCGTCACATGGCAATTTTTTTTTTTCTTTAAAAAGAACGTATTCCACATACTACATCTAAAAATGTGAAAAACTTAAGGTTGACAAGTCAGCACTCAGAAAACATTATGGTTAATGCCAGAATTTAGAATGCTAGTACAATCTTAATATGGCATATACGTTATAAAAGCATTATATTACACTACTTTTCCCACTTGGAAGGTTGCTTTATATTGCAATGCTAGTAATGTATTTTTAAGCACAGAAAATGCCACTATGGGACTATTACTCCTACAAAATTTAGAAAAAGTATAAGAAAGCAGTGGCAATAAAAATGTATAAGAAGCTGACAGTGTAAATGAGAAAACCCAAGCAGGTTGCTATAAAAGCGTTAAGAAAATCAGACTCCTTTGTATTAAGACAATGCTGGAAGCCCCGTGGGGGCTGGGGGCGGGGAGGAGAAACACATCTGTTCTTATTGATGTCAGGAGGCTAAGAGCCAGACTCTACCCCTGTCCCTGTATACTTAGAGTAGAACTGAGTCTTGTACATGAAAGTCAAAACACTGTAGCAAAGATACAAGTGCCGTAAATTATTATTAATGCACTTTGCAAGTGCCTAACGACATTGCACAAACTGAAACAGTGAGTCCCTACCTAGAAAACTTGAGTATCCTAGTCTAAGCAAATATGCAACCAGCATTAAAAGGAGGATACTGACAAACAATGGCAGAAGCAGTCTGCATCGAGTTTGGTTATTCAAAACTGTTTAAAACCAAATCATACTACTTAAAAATTCCTGTTGTTGAAGATTAGAAACTAATGCACTGAATGCAGTATGAATTGCTTTTTAATTCATATTATTTTGATAGTTATCAAGTAATCAACAGGAATTTACTTAAATAATTATTCCCTCCAAAATGGTTTAGAAGTTATTGCAGACATGTATCACTACTTTGAATACATTTTCTTTATGATGGTTTTAATTATAAGAAAGTCTATTTGGGTATTGGTGGCATTGTAGTTCCGCTTGCAGTGCTCTTTATCATCATACTACTTTTGGGTCACTATTTCTGCCATAGACATTACACCTTATAAATACAGTCAATGGAACAAAATGTGTTCATTTACTTAATTTACTTGAAGCCAGACCTACACATAACAAGCGATATTAGCAGTGAAAGAATAAAGAAAGAAAGAGTAAGGAATTGAAACAGTGGTCATGGAGAGAGAGCTCAGCCAATTTGCTTTTAAAAAGTATCTTCTGGAACAATCCTTCCAACAGAAAAATTTTAAAGTACTGTTTCTTCTTAGTAGAAAGCCTATAGCAATTTTTATTTGGTACACGATTTTTATTTGTGGGACCTGAAATTATTTCATCTAAATGGTATCAGAGGCATCAGGTGATATTAACTTATTAAAAGGGATAACTAAGGGTTCTTATGCATTCTTATATTGCATTTCAACACCAGTAAGACTGCTTTGATATACAGTAGGGACTGTACTTACTGTATTCTCCATGGGAATTGCAAAATAATGTCCAATATCTTACACTGCACTGCTGGTGACAACTGTTTTTTCTGCCACTTTTTGAATGCTTATGTAAACTTTTTACCTAGATCTGTTACAAGAACTGATAAAATTTCATAAGAACTGTTTATTCATCGGCTTGCTTTTGTTTAAATGAAGTCTGAAGAAATAAAAAAATAATACTGTTATTAAAGTGTACACTAGTACTTAGTTTAATACTAAAAAAAAAAAAGCTTGTGGCAAACTATGATAAATAGTTTATAACAATCATATATAGTTCTCCAGGAAACAGCACATTTACTTGCACTGCAAAGACTCCAAACATATAAGAATTTTGGAACACACAAAAAGAACCTAACACAAGTCCAGAGGAGGTAGGCTACTTAGGCATTAAAAAAAAAAAAAAAATATGAATGGGAGATCAGAGTTCTTTCTTTTTTATATTCAGTACAACCAATTTTTCTAGTTTCAGGAATATAAAATTTATAGAAGTCTGTCATCTGCAGTGGTCCTCACATCTTCTTATGTTCTTGCACTACTTCTGGCTGGGGTACAGTTAATTTTCTTCATAATAGCTAGCAGGGGACTATGTTCTGGATTTGTGCCGAGAACAGTGTTGATAATTCAGGCATGTTTTCATTGCTGCTGAGCAGTGCTTACACAGAGCCAAGTCCTAATACCACCCACCAGTGAGCAGGCTGGGAGCGCACAAGGAGCTGTGAGGGGAGTCAGCCAGGACAGCTGACCCCAACTGACCAAAGGGATATTCCACACCATATGACATCATGCTCAGTATATAAAGCTGGGGGAAGAAGGAGAAGTTGGGGGATGTTTGGAGTGATGGTGTTTGTCTTTCCAAGTAACTGTTCTCTTCCCCATCCCTTTGTGGGATCACATGCAAGCAGACGAGTGGGGCTGAGCTGCCTATATGGGTTAAACCACAACAGTTGTCCATGTAATACATGCCTTCATTAGTCAGATGTCTTGTAAATTAGATCTGCTTTTAACGGCCCTTGTGGTCTATGCTGGTTTTAATACTGGCATCAAGCAAAGTGGTAAAAAAGTTAAGTCAGCTCTAAAAGACTTCTTTTTATTAGGAACTTCTGATGGTCTTAATGCTCATGAAAATACTTATATACTTTCTACATAAGTATATGTAGAAATGCACACATGAGCAACAGTGTAATGAAATATTTCCTAACAAGAGAGCTTCAGAAACCTCCCATAAGCTATTAAATACTGCTATACAATCTATGGCATGGATTTTTGATGCATTAAATGCCTAGGTAAAATTGAAATGAAAAGTAGGCCCATGGGTGTTTACTTTGTCTCTGAACATAGACCAAGAACTCAGAAAATATATACATATTCCTTAAGTTACAGAGACACCAAAGTCAAACCCAGAGGCAATATATGAAGTGATCCACTTTACTGCTAAAATTCACAACTCATGTATTCATGCATACTTGTCCTGTTTATACACTTGCTACAGATAACTCTGCAGATGGACTTGATTCTTGTCATTTGTTTTTATTTTTCAAATCAGTATATGACATGCCACATACTTACTATTTGGCCACTTGACTGAAGTATTTGCAAGTCACTGGTTAATCACAGAGAGGACATAGCTTTCTGTAAAGCTATTTGATAATTGTAATATGCTTTCTACTGAGAAGTGTCACTGCAGCAAACACAGGTAAGCAGAGATACAGCCAGGTCAACATAATTCTGTATCTATACTATCCTCAGTTGATATGCGATAAAAATACATTTTCTTTTCTCAAAACTTACCACGTTGCTAGCACAGAGTCATACTATGATCATCTAACAGTTCTGAATTTTTCTTTCTTTTTACTTTGTGATTTCCAGCTGATGAGTCTCTAGTATATAGTTGAAATTTTTGCCTGTTTTCCATTAAAATTCATCCCAGTTCTGTAATTTTACTCCTCATTTGGTCAGGATGTTATTCCAAACATCCTGTATATTGTGTTTCTTGTCCAAACTTAATTCATTTGTACTTGATTTCCAAGACCGCTACTGAAAATGCTAAATAAAATCAAGTCCAAGATTACTCCTTTAGAACTGCAACCCCTAATTTTTCTCCAGAATGACATCTTGCCTTAACAGCACAACTTTTTTGCCATCTTTCATATTTTTAGTCTCTTACACATACATGGTTATCTACCTTACACCTATCCCTATATTGGGCTGTTTATCAAATGGGCTCCAAAAACAGCCCTGTGAATTTCATGGTTGCATGTTACCACCAACTAGCTCATGTAACTGAAATTTCCTAGATCTCATTTCTTAAATCCTGGTACCGTTTGACAATCTCCAGGAATAGTGTACCACCTCTGGCTTACAAAATAGTTTTGAGATTTTATAGTGTATTTTTTTCCATTACTTTTAAATGGAGATTTACTCTGACATGAAAACACTGTTAATTTTAAGTTCACTGTAGAAACAGTAGCATCCATTTATATACATTCATTCATTCCCTTTAATTGTTTCTCTGTCACTCCACTCTTTACTTCAGCCAGCAATTATCAGGAAAACTTAATTTGAGGGAAAGAGACTAGCTTTTTCATCCCATGCTCATTTAAACAAAGCTCAACTATTTTATTTCAGAATTTGTTTACATCTTTACAAATGATGCATATTTTACTGATCATTATTTATTTTCACAATCTAATTTGATTTGAATGTTGACAAATCTCACCTCACCCTTGCTATTTCTAAGGCCACAACTTTCTCTTCATTTGTTTGTTGACAGCCTACTTCTAATATCTTGTTAGAACTCACCCCCTCTGCAGTTAAGCCTGGAGTTCTTCCTTATACATTGTTCTTCTCATGTTGTTATATATTAAAACCTTACACTAACCTTATACATTGTTCTTCTTATTGTTCTTCTTTATTTCTTTAATAAATTCCCAAGCTTTCCCATATTCAGCTGTTGAACTGATTTCACTAACTACAGATTACCTTTTTAAAGTTGAAATGCTTAGATTTCAATCAATTTGTATTTATAGTTGCATTTATTTTAAACTGATTAGATCTGTGATTACTAAATCGAATATTATATTCTCTAAGTAAAACCGGCTTTCTGAATCATAGAATCATAGAACAGTCAGGGTTGGAAAGGAGCTTAAGATCATCGAGTTCCAACCCCCATGCCATGGGCAGGGATACCTCACACTAAACCATATCACCCAAGGCTCTGTCCAACCTGGCCTTGAACACCGCCAGCCATGGAGCATTCACATCTTTCCTGGGCATCCCATTCCAGTGCCTCACCACCCTTGCAGTAAAGAACTTCTTCCTCATATCCAATCTAAACTTCCCTGTTTAAGTTTGAATCCATTACCCCTTGTCCTATCACTACAGTCCCTCATGAAGAGTTCCTCCCCAGCATCCGTACAGGCCCCCTTGAGACATTGGAAGGCTGCTATGAGGTCTTCACGCAGCCTTCTCTTCTCCAGGCTGAACAGCCCCAACTTTCTCAGTCTATCTTCATACAGGAGGTGCTCCAGTCCCCTGACTATCCTCGTGGCCCTCCTTTGGACTTGTCCCAACAGTCCCATGTCCTTTTTATGTTGAGGACACTAGAACTGCACACAATACTCCAAGTGAGGTCTCACAAGAGGAGAGTAGAGGGGCAGGATCACTTTCGTCGACCTGCTGGTCAGGCTCCTTTTGATGCAGCCCAGGATATGGTTGGCTTTCTGGGCTGCATGTTGCTAAATGATCCACACCTTTATGATTTTGTAATGAAATCAAATTTGTGTCTCATCCATGTGCCCTTCCTTTTTTTTTTTTTTTAATAGTACTAATTAGTACTCTTAAAACAGAAAAGTTACTTCTTTTGACTCTGGAATATACTGCTACCAAAGAAATAATAATACTACTACTAATAGTAGTAGTAATTATAATATAGTAACAATAATAATAATTATTCTTACTTTTGCACAGATCAAAGATTTTCTAGTATGCTAATAATTTTGGGGATTGTGTTAGAAGTGGCTGAACCATGGAGACCAATAGAAGAGAAGCTGCCATGACTCCATTTTCCTAGGTCAAGTCAGTAACAAGTCTGAGCACCTATTCCAAATGGCACACACACACTACGTATATATACACAAATATAATTATGTACATGGCCAACCACACAGATCAACATAGACACAAACACTCAAGCAAACACAGATGGCATGAACAGTTTAATCCTGTCATCCTCTCTGGCATGGGTCCCTATGACTTGAGGTGTGACCTGCTGCTGGGACTTACACCCCATACACACACACAGAGAACAAGGAGTCCCCTCACCCAGTAGAACAGTCAGAAATAGAGTCTAGTGGGAAGACAGGAGATACTGTGCTGATCAGGCACAGGGCATAGCTGGACAGCATACTGACCAGCAGCCCATTTACACAGGACAAGCCCTACTTACCTCCTCACCCCACTATTTTCCCACACTTGCTCATTCCCATATTATCTTGATCCCTTCCTTTCCCTGCCTTTGGCTCTTTCCCTATATATCCCATAATAACCCTTGTACAATCCCCAAATGCTCTTCCTATTATGCATCCCATCATGTGTCCTCCGACCATAGGCTGTAACCCCCTCAATCTGTGACGCACAGAGCTTTGTGTCTGGCTGCTGGGCATGTTGTTTCTCCCACCCTGCCAAGCCTCACAGGGCTGAGGCTCCCTGGGACAGTCCTGGCAGGGGATGGAAAGGGTCTCCCCTTCTCTGACCTGGTTATTGGGGCTCTGCTGCATGCCCACATGCCCTTGAGTTCTTCTGTGTATGTGGAAATGAGCCTTTAATAATCTAACCTAACACGCTGTAAACACAGATTAAATATCACTGTTGAAATGTTGCCAGTGCTGCACATTCAGGTCTGCAATGCCATAATCAGTTGAGCTTCGAGGAGGGAAGTAAACAGGAGCAGTCCAAAATTAGTGCAGCTGTAGGACTGTACAGGTAACAGCAAACCAAATAAGAGACACTGGCACAGTTAAAAGCCCCACCATAACCACAGAATCACTAACGCTAGAAAAGGCCTATGGAGATCATCTAGTCTAACCCCCCTGCCAAGGCAGGGGCACCTAGAGCAGGTTACACAGGAACACATCCTGAAGGATTTTGAATCTCTCCAGACAGGGAGACTCCACAACCTCCCTGGGCAGCAAACACTATACAAAGTAAACAAAATGAATTTCCAAAAGGGAACTCAGGCTGCAAGTTTTTGTATTTCATGTAAGAGACAAAACTCCTTACCTTTGAGATTCCTCTCCCCATTTCTGCCTTCCCCTACCACTACAGAAAACCATCACATCTATGTTCAGGCTGCTGTGGCAGCTCTTCTATTTCAGACCTCAGCACCATGGAAAACAGTAGCATTTACAGTTCAGGTCTACCACAAAACCTTGCTGAGGCACCACACCGCTACCCAGCCAACAGAGCAACATGCCTTGGAAACACCTGTGTTTTGTTTTCCAGGGACCTCTTCCAGCAGGACTTTTTTTGACCAGACACAGCCCTTCCCTGCTTGTGAAATACGAAGAGCTCTGAGACTACAGTGATTTGGCAACACACATTATCTACCTGAACCGGCCTGCCTGGTGTTATTGATGCAGCAGCATAGCCATGTTTGCCCTGCATAAGAAACGGGTTCAGGAGATTGTACACTGTGACAGTAATCCGAGCCTTCTTCATGAGCCTGTCAGTTACCGAGCACATGCACAGCACTCTGTTAAGTAACAAAAATAGACTTGCTGCCTACTGGTGGATCTTAAAAATACCAGAACGCCCTTGGTAAGGGAGAAGTGTGTCCTGGTGACCTTGAACGCTGTGCCTTTCCTCTCTCTCGCCTCCCAGGCACAACGCAAGCCACTGGCAAAGAAACTCCCCTCCACGCCAGGAGCAGCTGCAATTCTAGGGGCACGGGCGCGCCCTGAGGACAGGAGAGAAGGGGGAGAGCTGCATTCCCATATATCAGCACGCTCTTCCTTCAAAACATACACACAAACACGGAGTCCTCACGGAGGAAGGCTCTCTCTTGTCTCCAGCCCTGCGGGAGCCAGCCTGTCCCCACTCCCCGCTGCTTCGCGCGGTACGGCCAAGCCGGCGCAGCCTTCGTCCCGGACACCGGGACAGCAGCTGGAGCGGGCCCGCGGACGGGAGTCCCGAGAGAAAAAGGCTGGCGCGAAGCGGAGCGGCCCATCCTGCCACCGTGCCAGGGGAGGGACCCCCGACCCGCAGCCGCGGCGCCGGGGGGACCGTGCCTCCCGTCGCAGGTCCTCGGGCAGCGGGGTGCGTGTAGAACCGCCAGAATGCCGGTCCCTCTGGTGAAGGTGGAACGCCAAGGCCTCGCGGGGCTCGAGCGGCCGGGCGGAAGGGCCGTCTCCCCCTCCGCGGCGGGAGCAGAGTGCGGCGGCCCGGGGAGGGGGCGGGGAGGATGACTTCATGCTGCCAGAGCGCTGTGAATTTAGGAGCAGCAGCTGCCGCCGGCGGGATGTGGGGGTGAGGTAGTAGCGTGAGCTGTTACCGGTTGAGGGAGACTAGCGCCGGGCACCGCTCTACGCTGAGCCCGGGGACTCGGAGCCGCCAGGGACAGACGGAGGAAGGGAGAAAGGGAGGAAGATGCGCTGAGCCGGTCCCTGAAAGGTGAGCGGGAGCTGCCGGGGCCGAAAGCGGGGGCGGGTGGCGGGCGCTGCGACGTTGCCCGGTCGGGGAGCTGCGGTGCTGCCGCTGCGAGCCTCCTCCCCCCTGGGCTCGCCAGCCTGTCCGCTGCCGGCCGCCAGCTGCGAGCGTGGGGAAGGCCCCGTTGGGCCAGGCTAACGGCTCGGGAAACAGCGGCTGTGCTACGTGCTCGCAAGACGGGTCTGGAGCTGTGCTGAGGCACGTAGCTTTCTCGTTCTTTCTCTTTTTATGGCTCCCTCCAGAAGCAGAAAGGCTGCCCTCTCAGAAGCGCCTCAGTGTTGCGTTTTATCTTTTACTGCCAGGATGTGCGATGGCTCCGTGCCAGCGCTCTGCTCGGCAGCCCGAGCTGCTTTTCTTGCCCTTGTCAGGAGGCATTCACTGGCACGGGGCGGGCGTTTTGTTTGTGGTGTGGGACAGGACGGGCGCGGAAGCGGGGAAGGAGTGTGGAGCGGTGCGACAGGTGCAGGGCAGTGCTCCCGCTCTCCTCCCGCTCTCTCTAGTCCGGTGCGTGCTCCTCAGGTGGCGGGAAGACATCTTAGGGCAGAAGGGTTTCAGGGGAGCACAAGCAAAGAAGGTTGTCGCCTCATTTACATTCCTGGATTTGGAAATCGTTTCGCTAAATAGGGAGTGATGAAGTTGCAGAACCAGTTCTTACACCAAAACGGATTCTGTTGACTTTTTCGGGGGCTTCTCTCTGTGGTTTTTACCTTTTTCCATTTTTATCATCTAGCACAAGGTTTGGGACAAACAAAATAGCAGCAAAATTCAAATGCCTTTGTTTGCAAAATGGAAGAATTAGTGAGCTGCTCTGCCATCATATCACCTGTAGAAGTGGAAAAACGAGCACATGCAGCATTTTAGCTTGGCCATTGACATTGCACATGATTTGTGGTAGGTACACAGGTATTGACATTAGATGAATCTTTTGGATTAGTGTAGAAGGGAAAAAATCTGCCTGGCCTATGTTTCTGTCATGTTGATGATTTTGGTTTTGTTTTCCCTTTGTTCTGCTCTAAAAAAGGTTTGTCTAAAGCAGGCATTTCAGTGCAGGAGGCCAGGGTTAGCATGCAGAGGCAGATCATTACAATGGGTACTATCTGCTGTAGTAATGGTTAATGGTTGTGTGTGGTTTGGAAGCCAAAACAGTGATTGTGCCTCTTGGAAGAAAAGGATAGGATGTTAATCTGTTCT
The DNA here is from genome assembly GCA_039720435.1 of Amazona ochrocephala. Lineage (NCBI taxonomy): Eukaryota > Metazoa > Chordata > Aves > Psittaciformes > Psittacidae > Amazona > Amazona ochrocephala. The sequence goes on along the minus strand of CM077876.1, from coordinate 31,827,968 downwards.
TAATGAAGAAAGGAAGTAGGATCTTGAAAGCTGAAGGTTATCTTATTCAATATCTATTTACTTGTATGTTCATCTTGAAAGATCCTGTTATCCCATGTGTTCACAGAGCAGCTCATGCAGTTGTGGCATCCCCATTTGTGGTTGAAGACTCTGGTCATGGTGCTAGAGTGATAGAGGCAATACTTAGGAAGGTAACAGGTGCTTGCTTGATCTGTTGTCATTTCTGGGACATGTTTAAATGTATTTGTCTCAGTACTGTCGCAGGGTACAGAGAAGACGAATAATGGCAACAGAGACAGGAAATGTGTATAAAAGATAACTGAGGCTTCATAAGGCTGAAACAAAGCATAACTGGTGAATTGTGGTGTCAGAAAATCAGTTCAACAGACAAATCTCTGCTCTGAAGATCAGTCATTAACTGACCCCAAATAAACTTTTCCCTTTTAAGCACTCTGCAGCACATCCAATGTGTGCATTTCAAGCTAGAAAAAAACCCAAAACCTCATTCCATCAAAGCTGTCTATTTCATCTACCAAACATTTATTTTGTTCTTGTAAAAGACTTGGGAGTCTGAGTTGTGGTATGTCTACTGCTTCTTCCTTTCTTTTCTAGAAAGAAAAGAGCATGGCTGTCCTATTCAGCTGTTTCAATATTGTAGTCATTTGCTAATTTCTCCTCTAATTGCCTTTGGCTGAAGGAAAACAAACACAACAGAAAAAATCCAAAGCCAAAACAACCAAACAAAAAACCCGAACATGTAGCTGAGTTCAGATGCTTCTTGGATTAGTCCACCCATTCTGTAGAAAGTCCATTTCCTCACTGAAGAGAGCATCAAGTAATGGTCTCCCCGTTCTGTTGTTGCACACAGCGTAGTATGAGAACTTGCTAATGTTGGCGCAAGTTAGCACAATAAGTTTGGCTGTTTATGCTTCCTTGCAAACCTAAAAAAAATGTTTTAAAGACTGTTAGTATGTTTTAAAACAATGTGTTGTCAGGGATGAAGTATCTGCCCAAGAGCCATATGTTATCATAGATGTGAATGTACATCTCATTGGTTTAACATGGAAAACTTGAATTGCTTTTGATTTTATCTTCTGTGTACTCCAAATTCAGGTGGTGTAGTCGTGTAAACTGAAAGACTGCAAGTGCCTGTGCCCATAGAAAAAATGTATATCGAATTATCAGTGTGAATTTAATTCAGTGGTGTAACTGATGTAAATCCACTTCCTGCAGACTTCTCTTCCAAAACTCCTCTTCCTCCTTCTGTTACTGTGACTTCAATGCCTCTTCCAAGAAAAGAGAAGCATCTTTATTGTGGTTGATCTGGGGCAACAGCAAGAACAGCCTAGTTGGCCAGCTGGTGATGCCAGACAGGCTGGGTAGCAGCTGAGATTTAGCTGCCTTTTCCTCAGAGGGTCTGCTATTTTGGAACTCTTTATTTGGGTTAGTTCTTTAAATTTGTAAGAGCTTAATTATCTTTGAGATTTCTAGGCTGCAGTCAGCCTTTGAGCTAGCAGGTTCATTTGACCAAATTTATGAGTGGGGGCCAGATGTGTATGGTTGCAGAAAGGCTTGTTTCCTTAGAGCAAACTGGAAACCCCAGTAAGTTTGAATGCACTTGCAGTTGCAGAGGTTTTATTTCACTTGCAGCTTTTTCCAAGGGCTGAAATGAAATAGTTCGGTTAATATGTTTTCTATATGAGAATGTTTAGAGCTGGTGCTTCTATGTGCTTTTTGAATTAACTGAAATAACCAATTTTCCAGAGCAACCATGTAGTTTTTCAGTTATATTGTTACTAGGCTTTGAGTTGGATTATTTTCCTTGAACTAATAATTCCTTAAAGGTAGGCTTGAGCAGGGTGAGAGTGGATGGATAACACACAAAACTATGTACTTCAGCATGTGCAAACAATCAAAAGTGTTTTAACAGTAGCGATGCAAATTTTTTTTTTCTGAAGAGCAAATATATTGACACTTTCCAAATGCATGCCCTTTATATGCAGTAGATAACGTTTCTAGGTGAGAAGAAAATTCCATAGGAGAAATTAATGTCAGGCATACTTTTTCTCCTACTTCACAAATAGATTTCATGTTGAACTCTAATTGCTGTCAGTAAAAGATCTTTATGTGAGTGGCCAGTCAATTTCAAAGGTAGCAATTGCTAAGGAGAACTGAGAGTTTTATCCATTTATAATAGATCAGTGGTGGGAACAAGACAGACATTGAGTATGTTTTCATCTTGAATTCGACCCAATCAAACAAATCAGCACTTCACAACCCAGATAATGAGCACTCGAGTTTAATATCTGAAATATGGAGAGAGAAATACAGAGTTCGTGTATGCTTATTGCGAAGGCAAACCAATTCAAGCCTTCCTTTTGAAGAGGACTGCATGTGACAGTGACACAAGCATGAATACGTTTATATGTATTAGTTTCATGATGCATTGAGAGACTAGTTTCAAGGAAGTCTTCATATTGTATACTCTCACAAAACGAGTCTATTAAAACAACATTATGAAAGAAAGGATCGGATTGTACAAGAACTCTATACTTCCAGTGTATATCCCTGGATATGTCTCTAAATATAAACATATCGGAGAAAGTAACATAAAATGGACTCTCATAGGCCAGTTGGTGCAAATGTCCCAGCCAAAGCCAAATCATATAAATTCATTTTTCTTCCTTTAATTCTTACTGTAGAATGAATAAGCTATAGTAGTGTTATTTTTCTTCCCTAACATACTGAAAATAAGCTGCGTTTCTGAGCTGGTTGCATTTCTGTGGTGGTAAGATGATTCCAGGGTATCTCTCCCCTTCTTCCATGGGTGAACCAAGTATAAAACGTCAACTCAGCAGAAGAGCTGCAGTGGAAGAATTTCTGTGCCAGCCAGTGTGTATTTCTCTTCAGTAGCATTTGTGGGGTTTTTTTCTAACCTTTACTGAAATTAATTTTAAAATTGGCTATGTTACTGTTCTTTGGCTTTACAGGACTCATGGGCAGTTTAACCTGCCCGGTGTTCAGAAGTATTTTAAAACAACTGGCTGGTCTTTCCACAATTGTGCATCCCTTTCTGCACTAATGTCCCAATAATTCATCAGATATAATAGGCAAATAGGTCTAACTCCAATATACAATATTAGTTTATCTTACTTTAGCTGCCTTTTTTTGTCACATCTTTGCTCTTGCAACTATTCCGAAAGACCCAAAGGTATATCAAAGTTATCTTGGTAGCTGTTTGCTAGCCTGCAAAATGTGCTGCATCTTTAATGAGATCATATACATCTTAATATATCTATATAATTATATATATTATATAATATATATATTTGCTAACTATTCACTCATTTGCCTTCTACCACCTACAGAATTTCCACTTACACATATGGTGAGCACATAACTGTGGTGAAACGATCTCACCACCTGTTGTTTTAAAATAGCACAGATGCTTATTAATGGCCCTTCCATGGTACTGTTTATAGTACATGTTAAACCTCACTTAAAATACTGTGGATCATATTGGTAAAGGATATTATTACTTTAGCAGTAGCAGCCTTAAAGTGGTTCCTGTTCGGCATCTCTACTCGTTGATTTTTCATGGGTAGAAGTAAACTTCACAGGAGAGTCAAAGCTATGATGCTTAATGAGAAAGCTGTTAGTGAATCCCTCACAAGGTGTTCAGTGAAAATGACTGCTGCTATATGTATAGCTGATCAACCTGAAGAACTGCAAAAAGCATGAGTGCACAGATTCTCTACACACAGAAGGCTTGAACTCAGTTAATGTGAACTCCTTCAGGCCAAGACTCAAAAGCAGAATTGTTACACTTCAAAGCAAGGGAAACAAAATAATAGCCTTCAACATAAGTATCTCCTTATTTTTTTTTTTATTTTTTTTTTTTTTCATGTAAGAATCAGTTCTAAACTGACCAAACCAAATTTAGGTAACCAGATTTTTCCATCAGTTCCCAGTTTTCTTCATATAATCTAATCAGTGACTTGGATTCTCAACTTTGCTTTTAAAGAATTTCTAGAGTTCTGTCTAATTATTCTGGAACTTTCCAAAGTTGCCTTTGGTAGATTAATTTATTTATTAATAATTTATTGAAGATTTGGAGAAGGCTGACGTTCTTAATTACTTCTTTGCCTCAGTCTTCACTGGCAAATGCTCTGACCACACCACCCAAGTCATTGAAGGCAGACTCAAGGACTATGAGAATTAAGACCTTAGGTCCACTGTAGGAGAGGATCTAGTTTGAGACCATCTTAAGAACCTGAACAAGCCCATGGGACCTGATGAAATCCATCCGTGGGTTATGAAGGAGCTTGCAAATGAAGTTGCTAAGCCACTGTCCATCATATTTGAAAAATCATGGCAGTTGGGTGCAGTTCTGGATGACTTGAAAAAGGGAAATGTAACCCCCATTTTCAAGAAGGGGAAAATGGATGAGCTCGGGAACTACAGACCAGTCAATCTCACCTCTGTGCCTGGCAAAATCTTGGAGCGGATTCTCCTGGAAGGCATGCTAGGGCACATGAAAACCAACAAGGTGGTTGGTGACAACCAGCATAGCTTCATTAAGGGCAAATCCTGCCTGAGCAATTTGGTGTCCTTCTATGAAGGGGCTACGGAACTGATGGACAGGGGTAGAGCAGTTGATGTCATCTACCTGGACTTGTGCAAAGCGTTCGACATTGTCCCACATGACATCCTTGTCTCTAAATTGGAGAGACATCAGTTTGATAGATGGACCACTCGGTGGATAAAGAACTGGCTGGATGGCCACACACACAGAGTTGTGGTCAATGGCTCAATGTCCAGCTGGAGATGAGTAACGAGTGGTGTCCCTCAGGGATAGGTGTTGGGACCGCTCTTGTTCAACGTCATCGTCTGTGACACGGACAGTGGGATTGAGTGTGCCCTCAGCAAGTTTGCCGATGACACCAAGCTGTGTGGTTCAGTTGATATGCTGGAGGGAAGGAATGCCATCCAGAGGGACCTTGACACACTTGTGAGGTAGGCTGATGCCAACCTGATGAAGTTTAACCATGCCAAGTGCAAGGTCTTACACCTGGGTCGGAACAATGCCAGGCACAGCTACAGATTGGGCAGAGAAGAGATTGAGAGCAGCCCTGTGGAGAAGGACTTGGGGGTTTTGGTTGATGAGAAACTTAACACAAGCTGGAAGTATGTGCTTGCAGCCCAGAAAGCCAACCGTATCCTTGGCTGCATCAAGAGGAGCACAACCAGCAGGTCGAGGGAGGTCATCCTGCCCCTCTACTCTGCTCTCTTGAGACCTCACTTGGAGTATTACAGTTCTGGTGTCCTCAGCATTAAAAAGGACATGGAACTGTTGGAACAAGTCCAGGGGAGGGCCATGAGGATGGTCAGGGGACTGGAGCACCTCCTGTCTGAAGGCAGGCTGAGAAAGTTGGGACTGTTCAGCCTGGAGAAGAGAAGGCTGTGTGGAGACCTCATAGCAGCCTTCCAGTACCTGAAGGGGGCCTGTAAGGATGCTGGAGAGGGACTCTTGATTAGGAACTGTAGTGAGAGGACAAGGGGTAATGGGTTTAAACTTAAACAGGGGGAGTTTAGATTGGATATAAGGAGGAACTTATTTACTGCAAGGGTGGTGAGGCACTGGAATGGGTTGCCCAGGGAAACTGTGAATGTTCCATGGCTGGCGGTGTTCAAGGGCAGGTTGGACAGAGCCTTGGGTGGCATGGTTTAGTGTGAGGTGTCCCTGCCCATGGCAGGGGGGTTGGGACCAGATGATCTTAAGGTCCTTTCTAACCCTAACTGTTCTATGACTCTGTAATTCTTTTTTGTCTAACCTGGTTAAAGTATCAATTAAGAATGTGTTTGTACTTAGAAATTGTCTATCCTCAAGTGTACCAAGAAGAATTCTTGATGTTAAGTGGCAGTTCGCTATCATTGTCACTTCAGTGAGATGTCAATTTAAAAGGGCAGTCAGGCGAAACACTCTGCTACTTCTAAACTTCCCAAGGTGCTTGCATAAGGCATAGAAATTTCCTGATATCTGCATTTTCCTAGTAAGTTCTAAGAAAACACTACTATACACTGCCAAAAACAAAAAAGACACATTTTCATTTTTTTTTTTTTTTGTAAGGTAGGGTTTACCAAAAGCTCGTAGGAAGTATTAGGGTGGGTGTCTCTCTTTTGTGATATTTTTTTTTTTTTTTTAATGAAATGCGTATGGAGACTTTATTTTGTTCCCTATGGTGCATGATAGATGGCATTGCTTGGGTTTAGTACAGATAGTAAATTAAAAAATAGTTGTTCACAGCAGAATGGTGGCTGTCAAATATCCATTCAAGGTGTACAGAATTGACTAACCCCTCTTGTTCAGAAAAGCTGTGTGGCATATTGTAGACATAGCCTTTAAGGATATACAGCAGTTATTAAAATCAGACCACTGGCAAAATTCCAGGAAAGGATGCTTAGAAGAGTTATGTGTGAATTAAATAATCAACTTTTGATGCAATCTCGTAGTGTTTGGTGCTCAGCATTGATTTAGAGTTTTGTGAGCATGAAGTAGTGTTTGCACTATTACATTGCATCACAGGGGGCATTGTGTTCTCACGGAATGTGTTTGGTTGATCTGATTTGTAGTCCCAGCTTCCACAATATCCTTTGGTACTTGTATGATCCAGTACATGTGGAATATAAGGAAATAAATCTTTTTGTTTTGTCTTAAAATTTGTTGCCTAATGATTTAATTTGGGGCCCTTTTTATTGTCACGATGTTAGAAATGTTAAATAATCATTTCCTTTTCAGTTTCTCATAAGTCATGTTTTCATGTATCTATTACAGTCTCTTTTTTTTCCTCAGGAGTGGAGTTGTCTTGGTGTATTTATACTTTCTGCATGTATGGATTCTGTTCTGTACTCCATTCATTGTCACTTTTTTATGGACTTCCTACAAATGTATTTCTGATGTGCAATGGTCAGAACTTAGGAATTATCATGCTAGTAAACAAAGTTCCTGTTTGTTCCATTCCTCCTCTTTTCTACACCATGTTTTTTTTTTTCCGTGGTTTTTTTTTTTTTTTCTTCCCAGTTACTAATTAGATGTTTCATTTGAACAAATCTTTTGTGTCCATGTTAAGTTCATTTGCACTGTAAGATCAGTACAATAATACATTTGTATGACTGGAAAAAACTGGTGCCATTAACATTATAAGTTGATAGCTGGATATAAAAAAAAATGCCTTTTAAATGTAAGGAAGAGCAAACTGCAGTGTGTAGCCTTATAGAGCTAGAGGGAGTCAGTCATAAGTCTTTCCTTTGTTTTGTGTTACTCTTGTTTTAAACCAGTGGGATGATGGCAGCTTTACAGATTTCAGCTAATATTTGTGAGCTCCAACATAGCAAACAAAAAAATAAGAGAACAGGATTTATTAATGCATATAAGAATTGGAGCATGTGGAAAAAAATGCAGACTCTGAAAGGCAGGCATAACATGAAACACTTTCTTTCACAGCAGCAACAAACAACTAAAAATAGACTGCTGTATTTTAAGTAACTTATTTATAAAATCTCATGGAGTTGAAGTGTGATAAGGGATGTGAATGGAGCATGCATGACTATAGAAGCTGTATGACTTGAAAGAAACACAGCTTATCAAAATTGATTATAGCATGTCTTAAAAGCCTAAGGAAACCACAGCTTTTTATCAGTAAAGCCCATTTTGTCATATATTTGTGTATATAAAAGCTACTAATGTTTACATTCAGGTCTTAGACAAACACAAAAACCTTTTGAAAGCAGAATATTTATCCTGAATAGGGAGTCAAAAAAGTTATCCTAAATAGTGAGAGGCCTTGTTGAACACTTTTTCTTTTTTTTTTTTTTTTTTTCTTTTTTTTTTTTCTTTTTTTTTTGGTGGGGGGTTATGATGTGGGTTTTGCCTGCCTGCAGAGGGGTCAGGTATTGATCTGTTGAGTGGCAGCTCTAACAAGGTAGTGAGGAACTGTATAATGCCAGTGTCATTCACTGTGAGTGACAATGTGCAAAGTAAAGCCACCACCGCTGTGTGTTCTTTTAGAGTATAATTTTGTATACCTGCTGTGGTACTCCTAGGGCCTGACTGGGGCAATGGCAGTATGCTCTTGAATTTTCAAAAGTAAACCCATTGATAAATGATGAAAACGAGGTGCAAAGTCTTTACCCATCCCCAACATGTGCATGGAGCATCTCCAGAACTAATAAAGTTGGAATGCGTATTTATAGAAGAGGAACATGGTAGCCATGCACCCAGCAGAGTACACATACTGTATAAGAAATTTAAGCATGTAACATCACTTCCTCACTGATACTTTAGTATTTATTATATGTTCATGTAACAGTAGGCTTTTAATATATCAAAAGCTAATAATGGGGACTGATTTCATTAGCATGTGAAGAAGGAATTGCATGAAGATAATTTTGATAATATGATGCATTAGCTAATTGTCACTCTAGGAGAGTGTACTTCTCAATTGTATCCTTTGCATATTTATGCAATTGCTGTACAGACCAAAGAGCAAGATGTGTTTCTGTTATCCTCTTAGATGCTGGGGAAATGTATTACTTATGAAGAACCTTTCATCATGGAAGACCTCAGAACACTTTACAGCACTCCCATTTTCAATGATAACATTTGCAAGGGATGAAAGCTGTTATTTAAACCTTGTTTTCCAGCAGTTGTATGGCTGCTAAGACTGCAGATCAAGGCGTTATTTATGCTAATCTCCAGAAAAAGGTACTGATTTCTGGTGACTGCTGCAGCAAGCTGAACCATGCCATTTCCTTCCAAGCGGAAAATTCTTTCCTATCACTTTTGTGCCTCATAGAAGCAATTTTTGAAGGCCATTCATCCGTTACAGACTGCAGCTCTTCTTCTTAAACAGTGTTTCCAGGGTACAACACGCTATGCAAATGTTTTGTTTGTATGCTTACTAGATCCTCCAAGTCCAGTCTTTGATAGCATTTTTGTTCTGTCTTCCTCTAGCCTTCTTGGACTGGCTAAGCCAGCGCAGTTACTTCTTTTGCAAGTTCTGCAAATACATTTTATTTAGCTGAATTTTGTCAGTAAGTAAAATTTGAGTTTATAGTTCGGTCTCTCTTGGTAGTGCAGTATTTTATAAATATGTGTTCTTAACTACTCTCTTGTTCATTTCTTTGGAGACTAACATATTGCATGCCTTAAACAAATAAATACATACCATTTCCTCAGCAAACTCCAGGACAGAATTCTGGAAAGAAGAAAACTTCAGCACTGTTTTGGGATCGTTATCCAAATGACTGCCTATCTTCCTGTAGTGGTATGTTGCATTAATTTCATAATGCAGTGGGAGGACAAAGCACCAAAAATATGCTAATTTTTTTCTGCTTTCCAGGATGTATGATCTGAGCTAATAACTGAACACTGTGGTTTTTGAGCCTTAGGCAGTGTCTGTGCGCCTTTTTTGGTGTCAGGTATGCTTTTGGCAAGTAAGTTCTTTGATCCAGCTCTTTGTGAGAGGAGCAGTTGCCTGTGTCTTTGCACTTTGTAGTAATCCATTATATTCTCCTCTCAGGGCTGCTTTTCAGTGTCTTCTTTCACATTTCTATTCTTGTCTGAATTTTGGTGACAAGTATGGGTTTTTTTTTTTTGGGGGGGGTTGTTTATATGGAACAGGTATCAGTAGGATCAGAGTTGCCCTTTTTGCTTTAAGTTAAATGCTACCTGTGAATACTGCTGAGGGCTAGAAGGGTTTCATGTGTGACTGTTAAACTGTTGCTAAGGATTTTGGTACATTTTTCTCTTGTATCAGCTTGTCCTGAGCAAGTCCAAAACTTGGTCTGGGAATTGGTATGGGTTAGGTGCCACTTTCCAGTAGGTAATATGAATGTTGTTTAAAAAGTAAACTCTCCTATTAGAAGCCTTCTAGTTTACCTGTCTTTCCCTTGATGTGATTTCTGTTGAGGCAGGCCAGATTTTCAGCTGATTTGTCTGGCTTTTTTTTCTGTTTAAACTGATGAAAACGGTGGAAGCTTTCCTATGAGATCTTTCAACTGCTGTTGCTTCTGTGACACACTCTTCTTGAACACTTACTTATCGTACCTGTAGTTAGCTCAGTTGAAAAAATTTCAACTTTTCCATGTCCTTCCTGAAGTATTCCTGCTCTGCTTAGAGAGCAGTAATTCCAGTGAAGTGTTCTAATTTATCTCTGTTCTCTGAGCACATTTGAAGGCCTTGTCAAGGAAGGCAAATATACAGAAATAATTGGGAGCATCATGGCTTACGTAGTAACAGTTTAGAGGCTTTTTCAACAGTGTTTGTTTTGTGGTAAGATGTGATGTGAAAGTCCAAGGGAAGTAATAGTTTAGCATCTTAATTTTGTTGATTCTCCCTATGTAATGTTAATTTATAAAAGTAATTAAGATTCTCATTAACAGTGGTCAAAATACTAGGCTTTTGTTTTCACCAAGAGATTCACTTAAGAGATTCTTGTATATGTAAGGACATAGATATGGTTAGGTTGGAGAGGATAACATAAATAGGACTTAACCGTCAAAAGAAGAATGGGAGGTGGATCTAATGAAGGTCTTTCTGAATAAATCTCTGGAACTAACGAGTGTGAGACCAATATGGGGGCAGAAATAGTTCCTTTTATAAAGATCAGTAAAGCAAAATTTGAGTGACCATAAGGAAAGGTAGGTATGATCTGTACTCTGAACTTTTCCTCTCCTTTTTTTTTTTTTTTTTTTCTACATGTGTATGTATTTGTGTGGTTCAGGTGCTTCTATCCTACACTTTGGGCATAAAGACTTATTACAGTTCGGGCATAAAATTTGTAATTACTTCTTTGTTCTTACAAACTGAGGAACAAAAGATTCTGTCTTGGGTTTTTTTCCTTTCTCTTGCTTTTCTTTTAGGTTCCTACTTCCCTCTCCAACTAGCCAGCTCATTTAAAGCCAAAATCTTTAACTTGGCATGGAGGCTGTTTATATTCAACTCAGCTGATGTGTCATTAAATAAAAAAGTGTTCAGGGAGGCATGAAAAGATTCAGTAGGATTAAATAGGAAAGAATAAGGGTTTATGTCATACACGGGTAGCCTCTGAAAGCTAAAAGCAACCTAAAGAAAGAGGCATTAATTGTGGGAACTGAACATGTAAAATGGGAATAAGAAGAGAAGATTCTTAAAATCCTTTCAGCTACTGAAAGCATTGATTCAGAGGTCTTCAGTTTACAAGTGATCAAGTATATAAAGAGATTGAAAGGAAGCTGATTAAGGATAAAGAAAAAATGTTGAGGTGGCTGTTATATACCTCCTGTAATCAGCTGTTTGTGAGAAGGGTCTCATCTCCTAAACTTGAGTGTGGTTTGAAACCAATTTGACCAGAATTGTTGATTATTTAAAGTGTCATGGATGACATCTGATGGTGAAACATAAATGAAGTGAGTATCCTTGTGCTTCTATAAATAAGATTGCATGCAAGGCCATGCTGAATGCTGGTGTGCCTGGTCACTGAAAGGGCTAAGTATTCACAAGTTTAATTCAGGTCATCTTCCTTCAAGTGCTTTTCTGCTTTGCTTAGGTTTTGAACAATACATAGGTCACTTTCTCAGTCTCTCTCCATCCTTATTTACTGATTGCTTAGTGAGCTTCATGCAGATCTTAATGAAAACACATTCTGGCTTTTGTACTCGTTTGCTTAGTTTCACCTGGAAAATCTGCATGCAATTGTATCTGACAATAACCAGTTACTCCTGGAGAATCCTTTGTCATCCCCTGAAAATCCTTTCCTCTTTGAACACAGGAGGAGTAAACAAAGACTGGAATAAGCTCTAAAATGCCAACTTGAGTGCCTCATCTTTGGCACTTGGAACATCCACACCTACTTGCACTGTGCACAAGTACAGGTCCTTTCTATGGAAACTGGAATGGTGTGCAGAGAATGGGAATGCCTAGGTCTCTTTCTGACAGTCCTGACAAATCTGCATAGTAAGTACTTGTGAAACATGCAACTTTAACATAACCAGGATCTCTTTTTTGGTCTCACTGGTGAACGTGTTTTGGTGTCTGTTTTTTTGGGGATTTTTTTGGGGTTATTTTTTAGTTTCTTCTAATCTTAAAATGACACATGCTACTCTTCTACCTGCACTGAGCAATACTCCATCCGTTTTATATTTGCTAGAGCAGCTCCAGCAAGGTGTCTCAGAAAATATGGCTTAGCTCTCACCTTCTGATGAAAATACTTGTTTTGGCAAGTAATTTCTATTTCCACAGCTGCTTGGACGAGGGTGAACTTGGTGCCTTCTCATCAGTCTTAAGCAGAAAAGAACATACATACTTACACATGTGAGGCTTGTCTCAACAGTCAGACATTCTGCTAGGTGCTCTGAGGGAGCTAAAATTGCTTTACTTCACATAACCCATTTCAGAAACAAAGTAGCTTATCAATTTGTCATTTGCAGTCTTTGCGATGTGAAGTATCTTTCTGACAAGATACTTCATCTAATAACCGAAATAATTTTGACTCATTCCTCAAGCTTCTTAGGAGAAGACATAGGCAAGAAAGAATTTTTTTTTTTTTTTTTTTTTTTTTTATGGCACTCTTCTCATCTAATGACATCTGTGACCAGTTTTCTGGTCTTTTTCTGTTACTATGCTTATATAAGCTACCAGAAAGAGTGGATTTTATTTATCCCACATTGTGGAGTACAGCTGGCTCATAAAAACCTCAGCAGTGCCACTTAAATTTAAATTAAACTGTTTGCTATTCATAGAATCATAGAATAGTTAGGGTTGGAAAGGACCTTAAGATCATGTAGTTCCAACCCCCTTGCCATGGGCAGGGACACCTCCCACTAAACCATGCCACCCAAGGCTCTGTCCCATTCTCTTAACTCAAGTATTTTGGAAAAGCAAGGAAATTCCAGGAGTTAAAAGAAAGCTAATATATATTTTATAAAAAAGGATAAATATAGTGACTTAGTTACTGATCTTATGAATCCCAGGAGAAACAATAGAAATTTGATACGCCTTTCACTTGTAGCTTTGAAGGGCAGCACTGTAATTAATGCAACTCACAGATGGTTAATGAAAAACATCCCATCAAAAAGACCCTGGCTTTAAATATTTTAAAGATTACAAGTTTGGCTGAAGGACATAGGCTTAATAGTGTGTTTTACTCACTGAAAAACTGAAGTTAAGGCTATTTCACATCTGCCAACCTAAACACTTCTTGTATGTTACCTGCCATGTTTACTAGTTAGTTTCAGATGCCAGGCAACACAGTGGTAGCTAATTCAGAACATATGAAGTGTTAAGGTCATTCCTATGTATTGCCACTGAAACTTTTCTGTACCTGTCATAGGTGTGATGAATGCCTTCCCAAGAAGTGTTAGATCAGTACTGGCCCAGGCTGTAAGTAGCTTCTTCTGGGCTCGCTGTGGAAAGATTTCTGGAAGATGAAATAGTTAGAAGCCTTACCTGTTCATAAAATACTGATGAGTATTTATCTGATGAAGAATATGTGGTTTTCCCTTTCTTGCTCAGTCTCTGCAATGGTCTGCAATATTTGTATTGTGTTCCCTTACCTTTCTCTGTCCTTCCTGACCATCCACTACACCAAGAAAGAAAAGCAAGGGTGCAGTTTTTCCTTCAGTACAAAGTAGAAAGAGTATTCAGAAGTACTCTGAAGAGCTGTAAATATCTGGCGAGCCATGTGATTTTTGTACAGCTTCTATATTTTACCAGTGGAAAATTTTTTCTATTGATAATTTACTTTGACACACAAACATGCAATCTTTCTCTTAAAATGAAACTGTGAAACCAAAGAAATGCAAATTAAGATTGCTTGTTCAAGAGTGTTGATCAGAATGCTGTTTAGATATAAGGAATTTGTCAACAGTACCCTAAAATAGCTGTTCATAAGGCTAAGCATGTTTGTTGGATGAATTCAAAGTCAGCACACAGAGTATCAAGGGTCCTCCGAGGCCATTGTAGAGATGTGTATGACTAGTGCTTTTTTGATTGTTTATATGTAGTCCGTCTGTCTTCATGTTCATTGCAAATTTATGTATTAAATCCACCAAAATGATCACTTTCTTGCTGAAAAACTATGAAACTGTTGAAACACTGAAACTCAGTGACTCATCACTTTGTTTGCATCACTTAAATGTTTTACACCTCATTTATTCCTTGTGATTACATTGTGTCTTGGTTCTTTCTACTTTGTACTGGACAATATGAACTTTGTTTTGTAATTTGTCTTTTTGCATTTTGAACTTTGGCACATACTGTTCCCCATTACAGCTCCTTCTTCCATCTATAATAGGGTAGGATTCTTCCAGATATCACCATGTTGCCTAAAAATCAAGAGGGGGGCTTAATGTCACATTATCTTCCCTACTTCCTTTGTAGTAGATATAATGAAGACTTCTGCGAAAACAGAAGACTGCCAGCTGTGCTGTATGCATGTTATCTAGTAACATGAAGAGAAAACTCTTGTGTAACTTGCAGACAGAGATGCTGACTGGTCTTTCAAATTAATTATTGACAATGGCATGAGAAACATGAGATGAAAACATGGGAAAAAAAAATCCACCAATTATAAGCTCTCTTGAGGAGTCTCCGAGAAGGAGCTTTTAAAAATATAAAACAACAACAAAAAGCCACCTAATTTATAAAATTGCTTGTTTTTTAGTGCTGTGGCTGGAACTCCGTGTGAGAGTTGCCTTTGTAGACTCCTTTGTCTTCAGCCTCTAGGAGTTCCAGCTCACCCTGTTCTTGTACCTTCCCCTTTCTTCTTGTTTTCTCTGAAAAGACAAATGTGAAGGTCAGCATTGTGCTTGAGACAGTATGTCAGTGATTGCTTCATACTATATGAATCTGTTGCTTTTTGTTCTTAGTTTCCTTTACAAATGCATAGTTAAGAACAAATTAACTCAAAGGCTTTAAAAGATCATAACTGCAATATAATAATGAGGAAACCTCACTGCAAATGTGTATTATAATGTCGTTTTCAAGATACTGCTAACAGATGGAATTTTGTACTACTCTTACTTTACTACTTCAAAAATTAATTACAACAGATGATCTTATTTTAATGCCTGTTTGCCCTGTGTATTCCTAAGGCTTTCTCTTCTATGCCGGCTTATAATGGAGATCATCATTCTTCCTCCTGTGACATGCTACCGAGCTTGTAGATAAGATGTGTATGTAAAATTTTATTAGATAGAGTATGCGCATGTGTTAGTAGCAAAATGCATGTGTTTCTCTTTCAGTGATCATCCAGTTCAAGGCCAATGAATGTGTATTCTTGCAGATTTAGGAGTTAAATATGCAGATCTTCTTCTTTTGAGAAATTAAATATTTTTGACTGTATGGTTAGAATCTGATGAGAATTCAACCAGTGAACATTTTCCAGTAAAGTTAATTAAAGCTGGTATCTTGAGGACTCTTTGCATTAATTTTATATCAAATTATACTTCTTTCTGCAATCTTAATTAATCAAATCTTAATGGTTACTCAATCTGTAGCACTGGTTTGGGCTTGACAGTTATCAAAGGATATGTTACTAATTGAATATCGGTATCTGGGGAGGGGAGAAGTAGGTACTGGTCCTGTTTCCCAGAGGTGAAATAGATTCTGCAGTCTGTGCAGGGAGAAGGGAAAGAGGTAAAGGGCAGCTTGTCCTTCAGGACAAGAAATGGCAGCAGAAGGCAGACAGCAGTGTAATTAACAGGTCTTTCTCCGGAAGAGAAGGTGGCCTTTACTGTGCCTAATTGCACAGACTGTAATTTAAAACATGCTGTCTTGATGTCACAGTTGGATCTTTCAGTGCCTACTTCATGCAGGCAGTCTGCCTATGTTTTAGACCTGTAAACAGGTATCTATGTAGTCTACCTGAGACCACAAGCTGAGAGGACAGATTGCCTTGTGAAGAGTCAGAACTCTCATCCTTTGAGGATTTGTTGTAGATTAATCTTCTGTAGTTTAGTGGCTTTGGCCTCTAATATTAATGTTTTGAATTGTGCCAGGATACAAAGGAATATCAACTTTATTCTAAATACAGGCTGTTATCCTTCAGCAAGAGCTAAAATCTGATTTTTATAAACTCTATGCAGATGTATGATTAAAAGGAAAGTATGTGGTTACATATATATCGGGGACAAGCCAAGTCTAGAGTAGGCCAAACTAATGTCAGGGAATCATCTTGTCAGCGCTCAGTTGTCTGTGTAAGTTGAGGGCTGAATTTCACAAATGAATTGGTGGTGGTGACAACTTTTTAAACTTGCTAATCATGATTTAAACAATATTTCTGTTAACCAGTGAGCTTCACTTCTACAGTGCTTTTAATGAGACTGGGCTCTTAAGCCAAGAAAATACCTGGGAACTACACGTACCTTTTAGGAGACTGAATTCAAGACTATAATCTTTTCTATTTTACTAAAAACTACAAGCATCTAGAACTGCTGGCCAGACTCTTTCTACGTGCATGCCATCTATACCTCACCTAACGCTATTCCTGATCTGGTAACTAGGACTCTCTAATCCTAAACTAAATAAGGCATCAGTGTGCCATTGCAGCCATTTGGACTGCTAGGTACACAAGGGGTATTGACATACTAACTCCAGTTTAGCGAAGGTTGTCAGAGCCATTCTGAGGCAGGAGCACATGATGTACAAGCAGGAACTGAGGGAACTGGGTTTGTTAAGTGTGGAGAAGACACTATAAGATTTAACTGTACTACTCAAGGAGGGGTTTTGGAGGTCATGTAGGCTTTTCTTGGAGATGTACAACAAAAGGGTAGGTGGCAGTGGTCACAAGCTGCAATGACAGAAATTCCAGTTGCATGGAAGGAAAACTTTTGCTGTAACATGGTTTAGCATTGGTACAGGTTGTCCAGAGCACCTGGCACAAGGACTCTGTCCTTGGAGATACACGAAATTCCCTGAGCATCCAGACTGAAGTTTGAAGTTAGCCTAGCTTTGAACAAGTGGTGGTTGGACTTAATGCCCCAGATGTAAACCCTGGGAGGTTAATTAATTTAGTAGCTGTATATCATTCACACTGTACTGGTGTAGGAAAAGAAACAACAGAAATCAATCAAAGAGTATAGAGGTTCATTACTTTTGTTGGGTTTTTGTATTCGATTTATTTTATTGTTGCTAACCCAGTTCTAGGAGACCCTGCGGCTTCCTCTCCTCAAGTGTATTCACTTCCAACAATGGCTGAAGTCTTTCTGCACAGGCTTAGCAAGGAAAGAGAGCGAGAAGTACTTTACTTGTTCTGGATAGAGGAAGAACTTTTTTTTTTTTTTTTTTTTTTTTTTTTTTGTCTTTTGTTTTTTCTGAGAATCAGAAGATAATGTATATTTGCCAGCATTGTTGATAGTGTTGTAACATGAAGTAATCATTTTATAG
Source organism: Amazona ochrocephala (assembly GCA_039720435.1). NCBI lineage: Eukaryota > Metazoa > Chordata > Aves > Psittaciformes > Psittacidae > Amazona > Amazona ochrocephala. The sequence goes on along the minus strand of CM077876.1, from coordinate 31,810,543 downwards.
AGAGCAGTTTGGGGTTTTTTATGGCTTGTTGCTTTGGGTTTGTTGTTTGGTTTATTTGTATTTTTTTATCATCCCACACTATAATAGTTTATACTTTTACTTATTTATAATTCTTGTATTCTTATAACAAGATTAGCATAGGATTATAGATACTAAATTCTATGCTGATCATTAACCGTGATCAACACAGAATTTTTGAAACTTCTTTACAGCAAATAGAAATAGTCTTACAACATGGCATGTTTTTATCTCTGGGTGTTTTAAGGAAAAACATATTCAGCCTTATAATAGTATATTGAGGGTAACTTACTTAATGAAGTCTGTGAGCCGACTTAAAGCTGCTTATTCTTCTAGATGTACCTCCTTAGCCTTTCATTTTGAAGAATGAACCTTCTTATCAAGTATCAGGCATGGTTCTGTCTCTGGAGCTCCTACGCTACGCCCTATTATTGTTGGTTTTAGGATGCCCAAGATTTATAAGAAGAATGATGAAGAAAGAACCTAATACGAAGCTGAACAGAGCAAAAATGATCTGGAATAGTTGATTGTTACTGTTGTAACATCTGAAAGACATAAGATTATGCAGCTTTGTAGAAACTTCATGTGGTAACATTAGAGCTCTTAGTTTCGATTACATACTTAATTATCAGAGCAAAACAGTTTGCCTTTCTTGGCAGTGTAATCACCATCTATATTCAATCAAATTAGAGGTTGTGGTTTTGTTTAGCTTATCTGGGAAGGTTTTTTTGTGTGGTGGTCTTTTTGTTGGTGGCTTGTTTTGTTTTCGTTTGTTTTGTTTTTTCCTTCAAGTTTCATTTAATTGGAGAGTTGAATGAAAATGTTTCAAATAAGCTTCACTGGGTAAGAAGCATTTTTTTGGTGGTGTATGTGAATGGGAGAAGTGTGGTTGTTTCTCTTGGGAGTGATGATTTTGTTTATTTGTCTGTTTTTAAAAATTCCTTTCTTTCTGTTTATACTCCTAAGTTGAATATGGTGTCTGCCTTTTTCTGTGCTGCTGTTTTTGTCATGAGGATAGCATAACTCTTTGTTTTAATCCTGCCTTCAAATAATATCATCTTTTTATTGCCAGACTCTTAGAATCTGAACACATTCTCTGCAGTCCAATTGTAATGTGTTTTAGGAAAATGAAGTTGTTGGGGTTTTTCTTGTTTGGTTCGTTTTGTATGTGTGTTATGGTGTGGTTTGTGCTTTTGGTTTTGCTTTTGGTGGAGGTTTTTTTGGTGGTTTTATGTGGGGAAAATGTGATTAAGTTTGTCTTTACTTTATTGAACTCATTAGCATTGGTAGTCCGTTAAATGGTGCACTGAGATATGCCAAACAGGACTACAGTTTACTTAAAATGACTTTAATGTTCCTAAGAATCATCACATGTTATGTGATGCATGTTTTGGGCAAATAGTGAAATTCCTTTTGACTTTACAGATAAGTTTGCCTCAGTTGGCAGACAAGTTGAGTGGCAAAAAGATTCGTAGTGATTTCCCTTAAAAAATCTTGGTACACATAGATCACTTTGTCCGGATGCAAATGCCTTATTCCAGTAATGACATCATGCAAAGTAGTTTTGTGAAGAGGAGGGGACGTGTGTCAATTTGTGGATTCAGCAATGCTTCACACACAAAGGCAGGGCCTAGGTGTGTGAGCCTTCATCCAAAGGTCAGTTATGGGCAGATAGTTTTCTATTTCAATTAGCTTTTCAGTTCTTGATTTACTCTTTATTTTTCCTTTCTGTTTTGCAGTTTAAACTTTTTAAAAGTTTATATTTAATAATTAATAATAGAATGTCCTGCATTTGGCTGGAATAGAGTTAACTTTCTTCCATAACACAGAATGAAATATTTAAATTTTTCACTTGTTTTAATATTTGGTGTTAATATTGGAATAATTCCTGTAGGGGGGGTGAGTGAAAAGAGTGGCAAAATATGAAAGGGGAAAATATTGCTTGATTCTGAAAATCATATTTAAAGATATTGCTAGCAACGGGTTAACAAGCAAACTGCTTAGAGGGAGGCAGAATATTTTAGAAAGATTTAAAACAAAGACACTGAGGCTGAGCCAGGGTGTAGTTAAGATCTCTCTCATCTGGATGTTATTTCACTCAGACTGTGCTGAAGAGCTTTTCTGAAATGAAGCTTGTCTTCTCTGAAGCTTGTCTTTTCTGAAATGAAGCTTGAATCTTGTCTTTTAGTTCACTTCTGATTTCTGTGGAGTCTATAATGAAAATAAATATGGAATGTTATCTGTTATACAAGTATGAGTACTAGTTGTTTGAAAATACTGGTGCTGTTTCTGCTGGACCATGAGGAGGATGTAGGTATAAGGTATGCAGTAGCAATGTAGTATTTCTTTCAAAGGAAGGATTGAAAAGATCATTTTCAGTGCCTGAGATAGCAAGTTTCAAAGATACTACACTACAAGTTAAAATCTAGTTACCTAAAGGTTGCCTATGATGTACATGTTTAATTCAGTGTTAATAGTCATGTTAGAAAATGTGGGCATTAATTGCTTACTAGTAGAAAGAAAAAAGTCTGTTTCTTCCTTCTCCCATCTTCCCATCCCCCCCCCCCCTTTTTTTTGCAGTATGGGTGAACTTGAACTCTGCTGAAATAAAAGTGTGTTTTTATCAACTTCTGGTCTTGAAGTTTGCACTGTATCTTCAAATTTCATTAGTGGGGTCCTATATTTCAACATCACATTAAATCAGAAGGGTAAGAGCCTTGGGTTTGCTAGTTTCTTTTACTATTCATCCCAAGATACTTTTTAAAAGGTTGGTTCTTACTAATTCCTGAAGCATGAAGCCCTTTGTAGTACCTCATGTTAGTCACACGAAAGTGAAAATAAGAGTGCTTACATACTGTGTTCCTTCACCTAAACATGGCATGTTACTTGCATATGGGCAAGTGTCTTCTTTTTACCAATTGTTCTTGTGGATTCTTGGGAGTAAACCCACAAGCCAGCATGTCACCTCTTGCAGTGTGCTTGCATCCTTGGCACTTCTTGCTCTTCCAAGAGACATTAATTCCCCTGGATACTGTGGTGTGATCTTGGAAAAAAAACTTGCAGTTTTTTTTTTTGTATAGTGAACGCTTTCTTGAAAGTAGCCTATGGGCTTGAAAAGCTGCTATATGCGCCTCCTCTACCTACCTTGCTAAGAAACCTAAAAATGTCAAAGCTAATTTCATGTTTAAGGTATATAAAATAACAGAGAAAAGATTCCTTGCCCACTCATCTAAAACAAGAGCTTCTGTCTTGGGGGGGAAAACCACACTGCTTCTGGTGTCTGTGGAACAGCTACAGTGGTCATGATCTTGGAGAGTGCTGAGATTTGCTTGGTCTGTGTTGGTAAATTGGTGAGTAGGGAATAGTGTCTTCTTATCTCTCTCTCATGGTATTAATGTACTTGCCACAGAGCCTTTGGCTGGAAAGTAACTGCTTCATACCAGCTGTGAGGTATTGGGGATGTGTGATGGATGAGATCATTATGTGACTGTGATTTCGCAGTCTTCAGTGAAAGAAAGTAACAGAAGGGCCATTTCAGCAAGCAGTGAAACTTAAGGAAGACACTCGAAATGACACTTAGGGTCATTTATATCCAGTTAGTATATTGGATAAATATGAATTTTATTGGTTGTTATAGTGGGTGTTGGTGTCCAGATGTTGGAAGTGAGGTGGCTGCAGGGTGGCTTCTATGAGAAGCCAGGGCTGCCCCATGTTGGGCACAGCCAGTTCCAGTTGGCTCCACAGCCCTGCTGCAGGGTACAGCTGAGCCCCTCAGCCAGGATGGTGGTACCTCTGGGAAAACATCTTTAAGAAAGGGAGAAGGGGAGGAGGAGGAGGGAGAGAAAATAGCCACACAAGTAGAGGAGGAGGAAACAAAAAGAGTGGGAAACAGCAGAGGGAACACAAAGGTTGAAGGAGGAGGAAGAGGAGGTGGTGCTTTAGGCACTAGATAAGAGATTGCTTGTGGAGGAGAGTACAGTGGAGCAGGTATTTGCCTGCCAGTATGTGCCACACTGGAGTTGCCTGATAGTTCCTAAAAGAACTGCAGCCCAGGGAGCCAAGCTGGAACCTGTGGGAAAAGCCCACGGAAAAGACAGAAGTTTGAGGAGGAAGGTGTAGCAGAGAGGAACTGTTGATGCAGAAGTCCCGGACACAGCACACACGACCAATATGATCAGGCTGTGCCAAGTTTATTGCGCAGATAGCTCAGTATATATAGGCATTCTACTTGTCTATCATTAACACACACACAACTCTAATTGGATACATGCATTGTTCACGCAACTAAATACAGAATAGGATTTGCCCAGACCCTCTGTCCACGCGCATAGTGCTCTCCACCTACATTCTACTTGGTGTCCTGCTTAATACGTGATTGGTTAATATCTCTCAGCTAAGTGTTAGTAACAGCTTAATGATTGGTTAACTATTACAGCATATGTTTCAAGGTTACAGTTATCATTCCTCCTTTGCATATCTCTCTCAGTAGCTTTCCGTGCGAACTTTCTCAAGGCTTCTGCACGTACATGAACTTTAGTAACCCTCAGGTGAGGCCTCAGTGCCTGTGGGTTACTACCTTACAATTGTCAAGCAATTGTCTGGATTGCTCACATGCCCATCGAAGTCAAATAGCTCTCCACAAGGAACTGTTATGGACTGACCTGATTGCACCCTCCTATCCCCTTGGGCTACTGTATGGTGTGGAGGTACAGCAATTGGGAACTGAAGGAGTGAAGCTGAGCCTGGAAAAAAAAGGGGGAGGGCGGAGGGGTGGGATTTGAAACAATTCTTTGTTTCTCACTATCCAAACCTAATTTAACTGGCAGTAAATGAATTTTCCCAATGTCAATTTTGCCACTGCTAGTACGTGGTAACAGCTCTCCCTGTCTCCGTATCAACCCACTGTCACCTTATTTTCTCCCCCTCCCTTACTGAGGGGGAAGGAGAGCACAGCTGGGTGGGCATCTGGCAGCCAGATTTTTATGCACTTTCTTATCATGATTTGCATATATATCTGTCTCCTTTTCATTGGTTCTCTGTTAATTAATTCTTCTCCTTAACCTCTAAAGTTTATTTTTTTACTTGAACAAAGCACTTTTGTAGTGACCAAGATGCGTGTGTGTTGTTCCTGTTGCTTTAAATTTAGAGCAACACCTTTCATATAGATACCTTCCTCCCCTTTGCGGTTATACCTGCAGTGTGCCTCTTACAGGAAAAAAAATGGTATCCAGAAAACTCGCATTTATGTGAGTGGTTTGTATTCTTGAGGGGTTTTTACCTTTGTGAGGATTTTAGAATTGGAAGTCTCAGGAAATATTCTGCCCACAGATGTATTCTTTCTGTAAGCAGACAGCTGGTACTTCCTTTTATTATCCACAATACACCAGCAGGTAGAAGAAAAACAAGCAAACAAAATAGAAGGGATTCTGCCCTTTGCATGGCCTCTGAAGGGTCAGGTAAGCTGTCCAAATCAAGTATGGAAGTACTCATGTAGTCTTGACAACATTAATTCTGGAACTTTGTGCAGTAGTAAGGGTTTCTGTACATTTTAATGTTTTCCGCTTATGCCTGTGCGTTTATACTCGTATCTAGAAAATATAGAATCATTGAATAGTTAGGCTTGGAATGGGCCTTAAGGTCATGTAGTTCCAACGCCCCTGCCATGGGCAGGGATACCTCACACTAAACCATGACACCCAAGACTCCATCCAACCTGGCCCTGAACACTGCTACAACATTCACAACTTGTGAATATTGAGAATTCACAACTTCCTATGACAACCCATTCCAGTGCCTCACCACCCTCACAGTGAAGAACTTCTTTCTTATATCCAACCTAAACTTCCTCTATTTAAGCTTGAACCCATTACCCCTTGTCCTCTTACTGCAATCCCTCATGAAGAGTTCCTCCCCAGCATCCCTATAGGCCCCCTTCAGGTATTGGAAGGCTTCTATGAGGTCTTCACTCAGCCTTCTCTTCTCAAGGCTGAACAGCCCCAACTTTCTCAGCCCTGTCTTCATACAGGAGGTGCTCCAGTCCCCTGATCATCCTCGTGGCCCTCCTTTGGACTTGTTCCAACACTTCCATGTCCTTTTTATGTTGAGGACACTAGAACTGCACACAACACTCCAAGTGAGGTCTCACGAGAGCAGAGTAGAGGGGCAGGATCACTTTCGTCGACCTGCTGGTCAGGCTCCTTTTGATGCAGCCCAGGATATGGTTGGCTTTCTGGGCTGTGAGCGCACACTGCTGGCTCATGTTCATTTTCTCATCGACCAACACCCCCAAGTCCTTCTCCACAGGGCTGCTCTGAATCTCATCTCTGTCCAACCTGTAGCTGAGCCTGGGATTGCTCCGACCCAGGTGTAGGGCCTTGCACTTGGCATGGTTAAACTTCATGAGGTTGGCATCAGCCCACCTCACAAGCGTGTCAAGGTCCCTCTGGATGGCATTCCTTCCCTCCAGTGTGTCAACCCAACCACACAGCTTGGTGTCATCGGCAAACTTGCTGAGGGTGCACTCTGTCCCACTGTCCATGTCACAGACAATGATGTTGAACAACAGTGGTCCCAACACCTGTCCCTGGGGGACACCACTCGTTACTGGTCTCCAGCTGGACATTGAGCAGTACAATTTGCGTGTGGCCATCCAGCCAGTTCTTTATCCACCGAGTGGTCCACCTATCAAATTGATGTCTCTCCAGCTTAGAGAGAAGGATGTCGTGAGAGGCAGTGTCAAATGCTTTACACAAGTCGAGGTAGATGACATCAACTGCTCTGCCCCTGTCCATCAGTTCCGTAGCCCCTTCATAGAAGGCCACCAGATTGGTCAGGCAGGATTTGCCCTAATGAAGCTATGCTGTTTGTCACCAGCCACCTTGTCGTTTTTCGTGTGCCTTACCATGCCTTCTTGGAGAATCCGCTCCAAGATTTTTCCAGGCACAGAGCTGAGGCTGACTGGTCTGTAGTTCCGGAGCTCATCCATTTTCCCCTTCTTGAAAATGGGGGTTATGTTTCCCTTTTTCCAGTCATCGGGAACTTCACCTGACTGCCCTGATTTTTCAAATATGATGGACAGTGGCTTAGCAACTTCATTTGCCAGCTCCTTCAGGACCCGTGGATGGATTTCATCAGGTTCCAAGGACTTGTATACATTCAAGTTCCTAAGATGGTCTCGAACCACATCCTCTCCTACACTGGGCCTAGGGTCTTCATTCTCACAGTCCCATTTTGTTAGGTTTTTGCACGTCGGAAGAACTATATGTTAAGATTCTCCTTAGGCACTTCTAATGTTTCTTAGTACTCAACTGCTGTGGAGGGAAGAGTTGTGAGCTAGAATTAAAAGCTTGAGGTGCAGAAAATGTATGCTAGTTCGGTAGAGTAACCTTTCTTGGTGTGAGTACAAAATGTCTACTGTATGTTTTTTTTAATAGGCCATCTCTGAAAGTGATGGAGCAACTCGTATGGTTGGCTGAAAGCATTACAGTTTGTGAGAGCCCAGGAAATTCTACTTTGCTTATAGGCTACCACCACCCCCTTTTGTAAGTTGCCTACCCTGTCATCTTCCTCCTTTGGCCCTTTCTTCCTTTAGAGGAAGAACTGGGACATTGGAGGGATAAGGATTAAGTATTTGAGCTTCAGTTTGGCTTGAAATCAGGATCAAAAGTAATATTTGACTCTCAGATTCAAAGCTGTAACTAGCTCTGATTAAGTAGTTGTTGTTTGCAGAGCTTGCATCTTCCTTGGTAGTTGAGTATCATATTTGTCAGGGTACCTGGGTTTTCATCTAGAAATGCATTTAAATCTGTGTGTCAGGGATAAATTGTGTAAAGCAGCACAACTGCTAATTAAATGTTAGTATGTGCAAACCATTCTGTAATTTGAGGACATGGAAACTTCTCAGCATTAGGGACAGCTCTCCAAAGTGCAGGTTTTACAGTCCAAAGTGTTCAAAATGATCCTATGTCCCAAAGAACTATTGGGAACAAGGGTTGTTGTTTGGTTTTGCTTTATTCCTCTTTAATTCTTTTTTTTTTAAACATGGGCATGCAAAAGAGGTGAGTAAGGCTCTCCTCTTCAATCTTAATATGGCAAATGTGAGGATTTCTTCTAAAATTTTTATGTTAGAAAATATTTGACCTGTCTTTCAAGTCTTACAAGGTGTAAAATGCAAACTGAGCATACTAAAGGATTTTTCCCATTATAAAAGGTTTCTTTATTAATGATTTTATCTCCTCCAGCTGATCATGCAACATTTTCAGGTTTCAAGCTGTTTACATACCATGAAGAGCAGCACCATTTGGAAGGCTCTTCTTTTAAGTCTTGACCTCTTTGCTTTCAAAACAGTATTGATACTGATTTGAGTTTGAGCTGTACTTTTTACGTCTTTTTAAAGAGCAGAGACTTGAAATGCCTCATTCTGGGAGAGTAACACTCACCATGCTGAATCATATTCTTGGATAGCTTGGCTACTATGCATGCATGTGGCTACGCATATGGATATGGAAAACTACCCCTTTAGACCACTTCATATATTTGTTTTTGAGAAGCCCATTCCTGTGCCTGCCACAATCTGTTCTGTTTATGAGAAAGTAATCTTTAAGACTTAGAGTCTTGCAAACATTATGGAAATGCTGCTCTCTCCCTTTAAAAGACTGCAGGTGGACTTGCTTCTGCAAGGGCCTCAATTTAAATGTTGTTCCTGTTTTCTCTGGGTCTGAGAAACAAGCTTCCTCGCTCTACCTCAGTTCTGGACTGGTACACAGCTCTCCATAGACACAACTGCTGCTGAGCGTGCTAAAGAAAAGAGTAGGAGGTAAAGTATTTCCTTTCGTTCAAATCTCTTTTGTACTATTAGAGATCCCGCCTTTGATCCCTTAGCCTGGTACATAGTAAGGAGTTTGGTCCTCTAGAGCTGATTGATGCTTTAATAAGAGCACTATGTTTATATTGCTCCACATATTGTTACAGAAATGATTCCTGAAGAAGCCAGCAATAAGGAAACAAAGCACATTGGTCCACCCTTACACTATAAGGTTGTAACAAGGAAAATGCTGTTTGGGGCTGGAAAGATTGAATGTTACACAAGGCAGTTTCTCAAGGGCTGCTTGAAGGAACCTCAAAAAGCAAATGCAACCCTGGCTTATGGTATCTGTTCTGTGATTTTAAAAATGTGCAACCTTGTCCTAAAGAGTTTTGAAATCAGCTTATTTTATAATGAATTGCAACTTGGAATATTTGCATATATGTTCCTTATGTTGAACTGGTTAAATTTATAATAGACCTCATATAAAGAGGGTTTATTTTTTATCCTGAGTGGTGGCATATTCTACATTAAAAAGATAACTTTTTTTTCTGCTTGAATGAAATCAACAGCAAGTAAGATATTCCCCCCCACCCCCCCCTTATAAATATGTAGCTCTCCTATACCTGTAGAACATCTGGCAAACCCACAGCAATAGTAGACATATTTACTTCCCTGTGCTAATGCAGGAGTTACGTTCTGGATTTTGCAAGCAGTGGCATTGTTTTTTGTCGTCTTAGGTAGCTACCAAAATTTCCCAGGTGACCACTGTCTAATATTATGATAATAATATCAGCAGTCCATTATAATGAAACAGTAAAGTATTCCTGCTGGAAACAAGTCTAAAAAAAACCCATTTGAGACAATTATTTCAGGAAGCTGTAAGTAGGCTATGCTGTTGCATAGCAACAGAGCCAGGCAGTCCTTAGACTCTAAAGTAGTCAGTGTACACATGGGAGCAGAATGCAAAAATAATGGAAACCTTGAAAAATGTAAGGCTAAGACTAACAAAATCATATGCAATATGAAATGTGATTTTATTGTGTGAGGTGTAATAAATTGAACTGCTTTTAAGTTACAAAACCTGAAATTCTGTCAGCCAGATTATGCTGCCTTTTTTTTTTTTTTTTTTTTTTGAAGCTACTAGATAGTAATTAAAAAGCAGAATGTCTGGTGGCTGGAAAAACTAATTCAAATGTAAAGGATGTGTTAAATGACTGCCAGAGGAGAAAAGAAATTATTATTGATGAGCCAAGAAGTTGACCAAATACACCTTGAATTAAGTACTTGTTAATATATTGTGGCACAAAGAGGTTCAAATATTTACATTATTAAAAAGCTGCTTGTCTTATGTTCACTTGGTTCCAGTCTGGCCCAGCAGTATTCGGTTTAGCAAGTACTGAAAAATACGGTATCATTGGGTGTATTCTTGGCAAACTCCAAGCTTGCATGTGAAATGTGAAATTTTAACAGAAGCATATTATACTATAGCAGCTCTGGTTTTGCAAGAGGTAATTGATTATTTTGTTAGAAGCAAACATAAGAACCAATTTTTAATACTTGGTAACATACAGTTGTGTGTGATCTTGCTATCAAAAAAAGGCAAATCCCTTCCTTCAAGTACTGCTTTTGCCACTACCCAAGAAGAAACAGACATAATCTCAAGATCTTCTGTTCTGGATGCTGCGAGACATACTTTCATGATGAGTCATGACTGCATGATTTCTAAAAGGTAGTCACATGCAGACAGAGCTACTCCACCAGAAACTGCTGAAAAGCCACGTAATACAACAAACGGTGCATCTGTCTAGTAACATAAAGTGTTTTAAAGATTTGAGGAAAGGGTCTTGGAAAGGGATGTTGTTTTTTTAAATACTAACAGTTTGAGGATAGCTAAATTGTGGAGCATTTAGGTATGTTGAATACCTGATAGCTAGAATACACATTGTACTGAAACGCTGAAGAATCGTAGCAAGTAGGTCTGGAAGAAACCTTCGGAAAATGCTGCTGCATCTCCCTGTCCACATAGGCTAACGTACAGCCTAATTTTTAAGTGCTGCAGTGATACTGTTATCTAGACATTTTCTTTTTGCTATTCTAACTTCATGCTTTCCCTTTGAAATGCTTTTGTTATCTACAAACTGCTGTTGGAGATCCTGTAAACATATCAAATTGTCAGAATGCTGAACATCGGAAAATGCCAACTTTAGTTAATTTGGGAATAGGAGCAGTGTAATAGGAAGGATAACCATTAAGCCAAGTCTCTTGCTGTGAGTTAAGAAGAAAGGTCTTTAAGACAACCTCATGTGTTGCAATTTCAGAGGAATATGGGTATGATATGAGTATTGCCTGGAAACAAAGTATGCACCATAATTCTGTTGGATCTTGGTTCAGCAGTAACCAGTGGGAATGCTGTTTTCCAAGGATGGAAAATTAAAACAGTTAAGATTAAATCCTCCAGGAGGATATCTGCTTTCTTAGTAAATAGGCTCCACAGTGTTAACTGCAGCCTTTTTAGTGCCTAGTAAATACAAAGATGCCAGATGAAGAATTAGTATATAATATTGTTAAGAACCTGACTAGGTTTAATCTTTACACTGTACGATGTCATAGGCATTGCCACCTTTCCCATAAAATGTCTTTTCAGTGAGCCAAACTTGTTCAAATAAGTGGCCCTGTGTGAAGTCTCTGGTTCACGTTAGCCCACTGGGTACCTCTTGGTAGAACAGCTAGAGGGGTCCACTACAGTAGACAGTATCTTCCATTAGAAGTACAGGCTTAACTGGTTTCTCTAACTGAACTCTGAGTTCTCTAAGGAGATTGCTGCTTCCTCCCCATCTCCATCTGCTTTTTTTTTCTTGCGGGTCTTGTGCTCCAGATAGAGTACCCTTTTGAATGATGTTTCCCCACCTGAAATCTGATTCTTCATACCCATATTGTGGTTTCTGTCATGTTCCCCCACCCCAGCACATACATGGACAAATCTTTGCAGTGCTAGCTAATACCTTCTTGCTGACCATTACATTTACTGTCATTTTAAAATGATGAAGAAGGCAGCTCACATTAGTTCTTACCCTAGCATAACAAAGCTATGTATTTTATCAGATTTGGCATATATTAATATGGAAGAGATGGTCTAAATTTCTTGGCTTTTAACTAGCTAAAGATCATGAATCTTGATGTTAGTTTCATGGTGCGCTGTCAGGAATTGCAGCAACTAAAATTAATTACTTAGGGATGTTTAGCTTTTCAAATCATTAGTCCATCTGAGTATTTCAGTGTTTATAAATGAGTGGGGGTTGCCTTGCACTATGAAGCTATTTCTTAAGATACACTACTGTTCCCATTTAACTGGAAAGTACCCAGCAATGTACTGCATATTGCCTGTGTGCCGTTTCTTGTTTTGCTTTTTCTGGAAATGAAGGGTTTTTTTGGTTTGGTTCGGTTTGGGTTTTGTTTTTTTTTTTGTTGACCTCAAAAGCATTAGTACCAGTAAAGCAATACCTATCAAGATGTATATCTGCAGGGGGGAGGAAAGACATTGTAGGGAAGAGAGCTTGGGTAGGTATTTTTTATATGCTAAATTTAAGAATGTAATGGACCAGAATCCTTTTAGGTCATCTGGAGTAGTCTGAATGTCACCTAAATTAATGCATGTATAATAAAGATCTCTGCTCACTCTCTAGATGTTTTTTTTCTGTTCAGTAGGAAGAGGTAAGCACATTGAAGGTGCTAGTTGCATTCATTCTGTAATTAATGCTCAATATGGATCAGATGAATCACCTCTTACAGGTACTACCTATGTATGTGTACACAGGGATTTAAAATTAGTCCAGGGAGTCTCATTTGTGTGCCCTTTCATAGCATTAATCTTCTGCAAAAAATTGGAGATATGCTTGGTAGAAAACCCTTTATCTGAGTGGTTTCCATATTATTGCCTTTGTAACACTGATTGTTTACACGGCTCGTACTAGTCTGCAAGTAATTCACGGAACTGTTTTGCTATCAGACCTTCAGTTAAAAAATGGCTAAATGTGTAAGGGTTTTTTCAGTTAAAAGTTGTCTGTGAGGATTACAGTGGCTCCTAACAGTTTGGCCCAAAACACTTGTAGGCTACTTGTGACTGATAAGTGGTTTGTTGTTTTTTTTTTTTTCCCCCGCATAAGGCCATATAAATGGTAGTGTATGTAGCAGTGAATAGAGGAGACGTTGTGGCAAAAATAACCTCTATAGTGCTCATTACTTCTATAAAGAATAGATATGAGAAACTCAGCTATGTTTTCTAATGAGTATTGTGTTGATCAATACCTTTAAAGCACTGGCAGTCCAGGCTGGCACTTGTTGATGGAAGTGCCTGACAGAATGAACTTGCTTATAGCATGAATCATGAATTAAGGGCAGGGTTAGAAAGATATGCAGATGCTTCATGAGCAAAGGCTGCACAACTTCGCCTTTTCTGAACATCCTGATGCTAAGCAGACATCTACTTTACATTTCTGCAGAAAGTGTTTTCTCTGCACAAAGCATTCCCAAGCTGTCAGTCCGTTGTGAATCCTCAATAGACTGGGCTTTTCCAGTAACCCAGCAGTTGAGGGAGAATTCCTCTTTCCTGTTGAGAGGTTTATTTTGTGTCGTGACACTCTTCTGCGGCCTTGCCTCTCTGTTTAAAATCACTGTGTTTGAAAAGGCGTGCTGCTGGATTGCCATATAGAGGTCCCAGTGGACAGACTTTCCCCAAAGGCTGAAACCATCCCTTTTGAACAAAACATTGTATTTGTTGAGTATTGTGCAAACCCTGCTCTTTGGGTTAGAGAATCATACCTTTCTAAACAAATAAATTGCAGTGCTGCATACCTGCCTTCATCTTCCCAGAAACCTGTGATGTCAACCTCCCCACAACTTAGAGGGATGTGGGAATGCTCAGCAGGACTGCTAGTTGTGTGTCACATGAGAAGCTTGATAGCTTCCATCTTGCTTGAGGGCCTAATCCACCATTATGGTTATGATGTGCTATAGCAATGGATTTAGTTGCTCAGAGAGAGTATCAGAGCATCCTCAAAAGTGATGCTTTAACTTCCTTCTTCCTTTCAGAAGCCAAGGGGTCTGTTCACCTACTGCAGCTGAAAAAGTCACACAGCAATAGATGCCTCTTTGAAAGCACATTTCGCTTGCCATTCTCTTTAGGTTGAGCAGTGATTAGTGATGGTAGATGATAGCTCACTCCCTTCCATTGCCTAACATAGAGTGCCCATGTGGATACTTAAATGTTGTGATTTGTTTCCTCCCGGTATTCATTTCAAAATATCAAAACACTTAGTATTTATAATTACTGCCAGTAAGCTCACTAGTGATTGGTGGGAAAGACTACTTCTGTGCTGTATCTTTCCAAAGCATCAAAGTTTCTGTAGTATTGCTTCATTGATTAGGTGATGTTTTGTTTTGGTTTTTGTTTTATTTACTGGTGTTATGTCACTGCCTGTTTTTATGCTATAGTAGAAGATAAAACTGAATTTGTGAACCGAAATTAAGTGGTAGATGAGAAACACAAATCCTCATGGTCATGGGCATAGTGGAATTTGCCTGAGCAAGGACACAGTAACAATTTAATTGCTTGGCTTTTAGTTCTGTAGATCTCTTTAGGTAAAATATAATTTAGATAATGCAGAAGGAGAACCTGTCTTACCAAATGATCTGTTTGTACAGGCTATAAACTGAAGGATACCCAACTTCATAGTGCTTTTTAAATGCCATTTAAAACAGCTTATTTTTTTTCTAGTTAAAAAAGAATAAATCTCAGATGCTCATTTTTTTTCTTCTGTTTTTGTTTTTTAACCAGTTGAATTGGCTACTAATTTCCATTAAGATCTTATTAGTACTAGGAGTACTGCATGTACTAGATTCACAGGAAACAAATATATTAACTGTCAAAGGTAAGTGACCTGTTCTATATCACTATTTTATAGATGTGGTCACTTCAGAAACCTCAGGCAGACAAAACTACATAAGGGATTTTCAAAGTGCAGATTAAAATACTGTCCAGCTCACTGGTTGGCATGGACATTTATATTTCCTTTAATTGGTTTTCAAGAGTTAATGCTATTTTCTTGGGTATCTGTGTCTCTGCAAAAGCAGTACTGTTGTGGAGCACAACAGATACCATATCCTGTGGAAAAGTACCCCTTTGTTAAATTGTTCCTATGTTTCTGCTTTCAACATAACAGACCATGCATGCATGAGGTAGCAATCTAGGAACCAGGCTGCTGTGGAATCAAGCTATTGCCTCACTGGAAAGAGCCCTGTCTTTAAGCCAAGGCTACACTTGGAACCCAAGTTTATTTTAAAAGCATAATTACACACCTTCTCTAAAACAGACATGCTATTAAATGACAAGTTCTTTTTTTTTTTTTTTTTCTCTTCCCTTATGAAACCTGAATATAGGTAATTATATTTAAATAATGTGCTGATCGTGATACAACGTTTAGCAGCCAGAGCCTAGGAGAGTTTTATTTTAAAAAATTCCGTATTCAGTGCCACCATTAAGCATATATGGAGAAGAGGGGGAGTAGACATTGAGGGGTAGTATCTCTTAGTCTTACGCTGCAGGTTACCAAGAAAATGGCAGCTCTCCTGTGCTAGCCAGCAACATACGCCAAATCCCATAGACAAGCCATGTGTCAAGGGCCCATTCTTATTAATTTAAAATTATAAATACCAATTAATGAGGGTGCTTTAAAGGCATTTGGGTTTCTTTTAAGTAGCTAGTCCTTTAAACAGGCCAAACAATCCCTTAAACAGCACTTTTATTTCATGCTGGTATACCAACATAACTTCTGTACTCTCACTTCCAAACTCTCGAGAACAATGGCACTATAACACCTGGCTTCACTGAATGATTATGGAACGCAATTAAATTGGATTTTCATTTGTGAAGTCATCACTAACTTTTTAGGGGTTTTTTTTAAGAGTACTTTCAGTAAAACCAAAGTACATAGAAGGAGGAAAACAGCTGTAGAAATTTGACAGTTCAGAAACTTGGGGTTATGATTTGTTCAGAAACTTCAGAAACTTGGGGTTATAATTTGTTATATATAGCGTGGAAATAGGAAACTTAACACAGAAATTAGATTGTGGAGATCAAGAAGCATTCTGGGAACTTTCTGAAAGCACAAATACTGATTTGTGCTGTACATAATAAATTATATGGTTATTGTCATCCTTCTTTTCTTCTCCTGCATTCTCTGGATATTAATTCTACTTCTTATAATGCTTACCTGTAAAATCTATTCATTTGCATAGAATATAGAAGTAGGCCTTTTGCAGGTGTAGCAGTATGTTATCCACGATGTTCATTAATAATTCAGAGATGTCTTGTTACACTGGCTAAAATCTAAGATAGCAACCATGCCTACCTACCTTACTCATCCTTCATAATTCTTTAAATGCTTTCCAATAATTTTCAGCACAGCTTTCTTTGGGAGGAAGGAGTTGGGAGGGGAAAGAGGTGGAAGTCTGATACCCTGTCGTGGTTTAAGTCCAGTCAGCCACGCAGTTTGCTCACTCACTTCCCCCTCTTTCTTCCCCCCAACCCCCCGGGCGGATGGGGAGGAGAATTGAAAGAATGCAACTCCCACAGGTTGAGATAAGAACAGTTCATTAACTAAGGTATAGCACAAACCACTACTGCTACCACCAATAATAATAATGACCAGGGAAAAACAAGGAAAGAGGATACAACTGCTCACCACTCGATACCAAGCCTGACCCAGCAATGGACCCCCAACCCTTCCGAGTCTCTGCCCTCCATTTTTACATCCTGGGCATGATGTGCTGTGGTATGGAATACCTCTTTGCCTAGTTTGGGTCAGGTGTCCTGTCTTCCTGTCTCTCCTTTCTCCCGGCTTCCCCTTCTCCCTGGCAGAGCATGAGACTCAGAAAGTCCTTGGTCAGACGAAAACATTTTAAGCAGTAACTGAAAACATCAGTGTTATCAGCGCTGTTCCCAGGCTGGAAGTCAAAAACACAGCACTGCACCAGCTACCAAGAAGGAGAAAAATGACTGCTACTGCTGAACCCAGGACATGCCCCTACATTTCTAGGAGTCTTATGAAACTAAGAAGCTGAGGAAAGACGCCATATGAAAATACCCAGGTCTGTGTTGCAAACTCTACTCATTACCAGGCTAAGTTGACTCTATGTTGGGGAGGAAGACAAAGCACAGCTGGGAGAGACGTAGGAGGGGATAGTAGCTGATCAGTTACCAAGGAATCCAATCCTCTAACAACAGGTTTCATTGGTCTTTATGCTCACAGAACTGCTTTCTTCAGTTTGCTGGTTCAGTTGGCAGAAGCAGTGAGGTCTGCAGCTTTCTTGTTTCAGCTCAATACCATATAGCAGAGTACTGGTTTTGCAACTTAAAAAAAAAAACTAAACTAAATAAAATTATTCAGTAGAACTAGAGAGACTGTGACCCCAATTCTTAAGACAGGAATATCTGTTAATGGAACTAGTTAAGCAATTCAAATTATGTTTTGCAGGATTATTAGGGAATTCCATTCCTTCCAGAGAGACTGAAGGGGAAAAAAAAAAAGTTTTTTGAGTGAATGGTAATTCCTTAATGACTGGTTCAGCGAATAAGTACAGACTGCTGGGCACTGAGCCATTCATTGGAAGGGGAGCTCTTGGGTGATATCAGTGAAGTTCCATATTTATGCAGTAATGTCTGAAGATAATGCCAACACAAAATAGAATCATGTTTGATATTTAGAAGAAGATGCAGACGGGAAAACTTGGAAGTGTTAATAAATGTATGTTTGGTAACGTTCTTTTTTGATCAGATTGTTGTTATAGTAATGCCATATTTAGCCTATAGAAAATGAAGATTTAAAATAAAGTTCTCCACATGCACATTTTCCTATGGCTTTACAGCTTGTTTCATAGCTAAAATTAAATAAGCTTGAGATTTCCCTGGTGTTTTCTCCATGTGTTATGGAATGTTTCAAGAACGATATAATCTTACAGAAGGGTATTCTGTGCAGTGCAACCTGTATAGCCCAGGGAGTTGCTCATCGAGTACAACATTGCTTACTTTGCCAGCCTCACAGCCTTATAGCTTGTCCTACCTCAACCGTAGTCTTCCCTGCTTATTTGGTTCCTGATGCGCTAATATGCAGCCTCCAAAGTAGCAAAAGAATATTCTTCTGTGGCGTTTTTTTTCTGAGCTGTGATGGAACTAAAGTCTTTACAGGTGTGATAGCTATGACGAGTTTGGGCTGGTGCTGCACTAATGAAAAAATCCAAGCCTATGCATTGATTTTTTTTTTTTTTTTTTCAGGTTTTGCACTTCCTTTTCTACAGGTCAGTTGCAATAACAGGCATGAACAAATATAACTCCGGCAATTTTCATAGAATCATAGAATCATAGAATAGTTAGGGTTGGAAAGGACCTCAAGATCATCGAGTTCCAACCCCCCTGCCATGGGCAGGGACACCTCCCACTAAACCATGCCATCCAGGGCTATGTCCAACCCCACCTTGAACACCGCCAGGGATGAAGCATTCACAACTTCCTTGGGCAACCCATTCCAGGGCCTCACCACCCTTACAGTAAAGAATTTCTTCCTCATATCCAATCTAAACTTCCCCTGTTTAAGTTTAAACCCATTACCCCTTGTCCTCTCACCACAGTCCCTCATGAAGAGTCCCTCCCCAGCATCCCTATAGGCCCCCTTCAGGTATTGGAAGGCTGCTATGAGGTCTCCACGCAGCCTTCTCTTCTCCAGGCTGAACAGCCCCAATTTTCTCAGCCTATTTTCACTAAGAATCTTTTATTTTCTGATGTTGCTGGATGTTATTCTGTAGTGAACAGTTCAGATAAGTCTGAAAAACTTGTGCTGTTTTCTTACCTTATCATGACTGCCCTAGCTCTTTCCCTTCACCTTTGCAAGCTATATGCTTCATTACTACATGGTTGGCATTGTGGCGTCTGCACCTTGGGCAAAGAACAAATGGTAGGCTTTTCATTCCTCATTTGCTTCAATATTCTTGCAGAGTTTCAAGAAGAGGGCACTTCACGGGAAGAAATGTACACGCTGTCATGCTCATGAAAGCATTTGTTAATTGAGATGCGCTATGCTATTTTATGTGTGTCAGGCAGGCTTTCAGTCAGTGCTGACCTCTTTCCATGCCCTAGGTGTTTGTTAGGTTTTGTGGGTTGTTTTTTGGTTCGTGTGAAGGAATTTAAACAATTTCCTGGTTCATAGTGGTTGTTCACAGGAGTAGAATTATCCTGTTAACCATTCAGTATTTGGCATGGGACACCAAAGCTTGATAGGAGTGAACTTATGTCTGTCAGTCGTACAATGATACTTGGTATTGTTATATTTAGACTAAATAAAATATGGTGTAGAACCCTTTTTTTGGCTTCTCAGATACATCATTATGTGCATCCTCTACAGCTAATTGAACTTGGGGAGGGGAAGTCCTAGTGCTTGAATGTTGAGTGTGTGGGGATGTCATACATTCTGTTGGACTCACATTCAGGAATAAGTCTCTTCCAGATAGTTTTCAGGCATAACAATATTTTGAGGATTTTGAGCAATTCCAGTTGTTTTTCTGTTATATCTACTTGACATTTCCCAGGTTAGGTCCCATTTGGATGTAAACTCACAGATCCCATAGAATACCAGACATTTTCATGGAGGTTTAATGTTTAATCATATTACTTACCCCTGGGTGTCAAAGCATTTACAGATACATTAAACTTTTAAAGCGAAGGCCTAAGTTTCCATTAAGACCATAGGAATTTATAACATTAAGCATATGTTTTCTTTTTTATTCTTTTAAGACACTGGAGCTATAAATTAGACCAAAATTTACATCCATCATTATGTAATAGTACTATTATTTAAGGTACCGTGCATCACTGTAAAATAAAACATTCAGCTAAAAAACAGCAGTTTGTCAATTGGCTGTTATTTAACAACACACAACTGAGTTACTCGGGGTAACTTTTCAAATGAATATGCTTTTCCTGGAACAGTACATTATCTTACATGGGAATAAAATGGTAATAAATAGTCTGCTGTCATGTCCAAATTGGTGGCAGCAGCTAGAGCCTGCATCAGTGCTGAAAAGCCAGAGTTTCAGAGTCCTTCACTTCTGTGCATGCAACATTACCCACAGCCTGATTGCAGACATTTGTCTATATGCAGAAAGCCTGATTCCAAGTTTGATGTGGTCAGTAGGCATTGAATCAGTTGCAGATGTCATTGAATGAATGTGTTTTGCTTGGGTTACTTTCACTTTGTGTTCTTAGTTCATTTGTTTTTTTTTTAAACTCTGATGCAGTAACATGGAATAAGACACACAAGTGCTTCAGTCAGTGGTCCAGTCTGCAAGGACGTTTGAAAGCGAAGTTAAAGACTAGGAATTGAAAACTTGTCTCTGTGAATATTGGCTGTTTCCTTTGCAAGGAGATGAGAAAAATCTTCTGATTATCTTTCATTTTTTTACTCGGGTCCTTTAAACACAGGTGAAAGATTATTTCACTGGATGCAGTTGTGACAGGAAATTGTATATATAATATAGTAATAAGACATTAGAAACTGTAGATCTACTTGGATAACTCACATCTCTATAGATCTGTGAGAGCGGGTTTTCCTATTGATGTTCTTTAGGAATTTCAGCTTGGATCTCTAAATCTTACAAAGCATCAAATCTCATGTTCTATGTTTAGTAATTATAGTAATATTTTTGACTTCATAATAATTGAGACCTCACTTGGGAGTATTGTGTGCAGTTCTGGTGTCCTCAACATCAAAAGGACATGGAACTGTTGGAACAAGTGCAGAGGAGGGCCACGAGGACGATCAGGGGACTGGAGCACCTCCCGTATGAAGGCAGGCTGAGAAAATTGGGGCTGTTTAGCCTTGAGAAGAGAAGGCTGTATGGAGACCTCATAGCAGCCTTCCAATGTCTCAAGGGGGCCTATAGGGATGCTGGGGAGGGACTCTTCATGAGGGACTGTAGTGAGAGGACAAGGGGTAATGGGTTCAAACTTAATGGACAGGATTTGTGAAGTTATTTGAGACGTGTAGGGGTGGGGAAGAGTTGCCTGTTGTCTTTTTATGCATCTGTTTTCAAGATAAAAATGTGTTTATAAAAAAAACTGGTTTGGGTTTTTTTTGTTTGGTTGTTTTTTTGGGTTTTTTTTTTTTTTTTTTTTTTCTTAGAGGAAGTGTATCTCTTGCTGCTGTGTTTTCGATGACTTTAGGAGCCCAGCAATAGCAGTAGGAACTGATTAAAAAGATTTGTACACTGTGCAAATGCGAAACTTCAGTAATAATAGCTAAAGCCTCTCACTCTATGCAGCCATGCAATGCTGCCCTTACAGCCACGTCTTCTCTCTGCAGTATGCAAAACCACACAATTACTGCTTAGAAATGAAGGAAGCATGCAGCTGTGGGGGTGCTGGTTTTGTTTTGTGGTTCTTTTCGTTGGAGTACTGCTCTAGGAAAAGGCTTCCCTGATTCCTCTACTACATCCAAACACAAAACATCAGGGAAGCTACATTTGAAGTAGGGTAGTCTAGATTTTTGCAGGAGGCCTTAGATGAGTACAAATGCAACCAGAGTAAAAGCAGTGTGAACACCAAGAGAAAGTGGCTCCCCACCCATTGGTCTCTGGTTACAATTCTATAAAATAAGAAAAATTAAAAAAAGCCTGAACAGGTTAGCTCTATAGCAGATACTCCATCAGGGATGCAAATCATTCTCTTACTGAGGCTGAAATAGGATTTTTCTTGTATTTTTGGCAAATCTTATGTTAACATAAGTCATCATGCTATTCCCTTGAAAACATGAGAAATATTTATTTTATAGTGAAAATAAGTTGTGAGTTTATATGTAGCTTACAGAGTCCTCCTTTATAATCTGTGCATTACAATTTAGCTATTCTGCTTGCTCTGTTAGCCTGTCTCCATTCATTTCAGTGATGTTGTGGTAATGCATTCATTTGCTTTGGTGCAACTACTACACCAGAATAACTTAGTTGAGTCTGAAGAGGTCTATATACAATACCAAAACTAATCATACTAACAGAAAGGAAAATACACAAAACAAAGCTGTGCCTGTGTACGAGGTTCTGCATGCAAAAGCATTATCAATTTATACTTTATTACTCCTTACGCTCTGCTTTTTCTGCAGAAAAGAACGTTGTTCCACCCCCTACCTACCTCCTACTTCTCAGCTAATATTAAAAACAGAGACAGCTCTATAAAGAAATTATGTTGCTGAGGTCATTGCTTTTATAAAGTACTCACACGTTATGAAGTGTGAAAAATGAAGTTGTTTAAAATACTAGTGAATACAGGTTGCATAAAAATTCACACACCTTTTTTGCTTTCTACTCTGTTTCTTCTCTAATTTCCACAAATTTTGAGGCTGGGGCATCTTTTTTTGCTGCTTACTGTTTAGCCAATCTACTGCACAATAAGAAACCTTTAGTTTTCTATTCCTATTCCATAATGTCATGTGTTTTTCTGGTAGTAGAAGTTCTGTCTCTTTTTTTCCTTTGATCCAGGTACTGCTATGTGGATATTTGTTAGCAATGACTGATGTGGAATCTACATATGCAGACTTTATTGCTTCAGGAAGAACAGGTAGAAGAAATGCATTACATGACATTCTTGTGTCCTCTCCGGGTGGGAACTCTAGTGAACTAGCCTTAAAGTTATCAGAGCTTGATATAAACAAAACGGGTGAGTACATCTTGCTCTTTTATTATACTTATTTTAAAGTAAAAATACAAGTGTACTTTTGCAACAAAAATATATTTTTCTGATCAGCAAGGGTTGCCTGCAATAAGAAGCTCAGATTTCATAAATGGGAAGGGAGGCTATTTGCAAGTACAACATATGACGGGAAAAAGAAGTCATTCTGCAGTGAGTGCCTAGTATTAGGGTCCATATGAGGATAAATTTCATGGAAAATTTAGTATAAGGAAGTTTTTATTAAGACCCAACTCTTCATAATGTCCTTCAATGGAAGCTCTCTGGTTTGAAGCCTTTAGGAGAAGCCATGTATCTGCTTGAAAGGTTATTGTTGTAGGCTGATTTTTTTTTCAGCTGTCAAAGGACAGAGCAATAGCACTGCATTGTTGCTTGTTTTACTTGGATCTTTGTTCCTGGGTAAATTGTCTCTTTCCCCTTTCTGCTGATCCTTTGTCCTTCTTTGAAGGTGATTAGTACTAATGCAACCCTAAACCTTATTTCACCTCTGATATTACTAAAATTTTTAGCTGGTTGTGTACCCTCAGCTGACAGGAAGGAGGAACAGTGTATGCTGAAGGGCCTTAAAGGAAAATGATATAAAAATAGTAATATGGCTGTGCAATTATTTTCATGTTATGTGGGTGGGGGTTAATGAATGCATCTTACATATATTTGAAAGCTCTTTTCAGATCTTAGGAAAGATGTCTTATGCTTACTTTAGTAATAGGAGAAGAAAACTAATGTGGCTGTGGTGGGTTGACCCTGGCTAGATGCCTGGTGCCCACCAAAGCTGTTCTATCAGTCTCCTCAGCTGGACGGGGGAGAGAAAATATAACAAAAACCTCATGGGTTGAGATAAGGACAAGAAGAGATCATTTGCCAATAACTGTCACAGCAGAACATTCAACTTGGGGGAAATGAATTTTATCTACTGCCAAATCAAATCAGAGTAGGGCCATAAGAAATAAAACTAAACTTTAAAACACTTTCCCCTCACCCCTCCCTTCTTCCCAGGCTCAACTTCACTTCTGATTTTTTCTACCTCTTTCCCCTCAGTGGTGCAGGGAAATCGCAGTTGTGGTCAGTTCATCATACTTTGTCTCTGTTGCTCCTTCCTCCTCAGGAGGATGGCTCCTCACACTTTTCCTTTGCTCCAGCATGGAGTCCTCCCACAGGAGACAGTCTTTCATGAACTTTTTCAAGGTGAATCCTTCCCACAGGCTGCAGTTCTTCATGAACTGCTCTAGTGTGGGTCCCCTGTGTGGTCACAGGTCCTGTCAGCAAACCTGCTCCATGGGCTGCAGGGGCACAGCCTGCCTTGCCATGGGCTGCACCATGAGCTGTAGGGGAACCTCTGCTCCGGTGCCGGGAGCACCTCGTTCCCTCCTCCTTCACTGGCCTTGGTGCCCGCAGAGCTGGTTCTCTCATGTATTCTTACTCTTCTCTCCAGCTGCAACTGCTCTTGCACAGTAACTTTTTCCCCCCTTCTTAAATTAGTTATCCCTCCATCACTAATGGGCTCAGCCTTGGCCAGTGACAGTTCCATCTAGGAGCTGCTGGCATTGGTTCTGTGTGACTCAGGGGGAGCCTCTGGCAGCTTCTCATGGAAGCCACCCCTGCAGCCACCCTGCTGCCAAAACCTTGCCATGCAAACCAATATAGTGGCAAAAAACAAGCTGTTGATAAGCAGCTGACAGGTTTGTGCACATACACTTCTCAGAGGCAACAGCAGAAGTTCCGCGGGGCATTGTCATTGCTGGACAGTCGGGTGGGTATAGTGCTGTTTGGAGGATAGTACTTTTTTTTGCTTTAAGACTAATGTACATATTAAGTTATTCCTTCTGCAGTTACCAGTTTGGGGCCTGTAGCTTCTAGATGCATGCAATTCTAGCTGGTACAGGCCTCTAATTTATTTTTTTTTCCTATTTAAAAAGGAAAGCTTTATTAGTATGTGTGTAGGTGTGTCTATTTATTTTAACTTGGGGATAAGTGTAAAATGTTTGAAAAACAGAAAGTAGGTGGCATTTGAAATGCATAATGCCAACTTTCCTTCTTGCTTCAATTTTCTTCAGTCTCAGATGTGCATTTATCAAAATTGTCTTTGATCTTGTCCATTTAGAAGACACAAACAATCCCTATTTTTAAGTTAAGCTGTTGGAGTGATTGTAAGCCAGAACTGTGTACTTTTGTGAGATATAAAAAGAATGTGACTTTGTGCCTGTAGTATGTTGGCATGCATTTTGTGCATGCTGTTAGTTCTGTAGTGATGATAATGGCTTAAGTAACTGTTAGCTTCATTTTTAATATATAAGTCAGGAGTTTAGTTTTCCTTGGAGACCTCTTTTGTAGCTTGAGTAATTATTGCAGAAAAGTGTACAGAGTTGCTCATAAAATAACCTTAGGTAGTAGATGCACAAAAATGCCTGCATGCCGCTTCAGGAGGTTATGCAGTTTGAATTGAAAGCAGTGAAAAAATAGTTACATTTTGTATTAGTAGTACACATAGGTGCTGGATAAAAGCCTCTGAACCATGAATACTGGAAAACGTGTTGTATTATCATTTGTAGTAGCGCATTATCCTGCCATGTCCCTCCAAACCAAAGACAGGCTACAAGATAGTTTTCATCCCATATTCCAGTTCACAATATAAGAGTGCTTGCGGGATGTATATATGCCTCATACCCGACAGGATTAAGAGGAAAACATGTCTGGGGGTTGTGTCTTATTTCTTTCAAGTTGCATGTCAAACAATTTATGCTGAGTGCTATCTAATGATACAAATATAGGCATCAAGTTTCAATTCTTTTGTCTCTTATTACAGCTATATGCCTTGTCTTGTAAAAGTGCGAGTACATTTGCTTTCAACTGCATGGAATAATGGGAGAGTAGGATAATGCAGATTAAAAAAAAAAAAGGTTATTATGAAACATATGTAAATTAACTACCCAAGCATATTTAGTACATTCACTCTGAAAAGCCTGCAGATACATTTCCTGTAAAGAACAGGAGCAGCTTCAATCAGCACTAGGCAGTGAGGCCTTATTTAAAGACTGCATATTTTCTGTCATGGACTGTTTGATACCTGGAGTACTGGTTAATCTCCTCATTGATAAGCTGACGACAATCAAGAGTTTACTGCATAATTATGTGTAATACCTGAAATTATTGTATTATACTCTCCCTTCAAAACAACTGTTCCAGTGTTCTTTGTCCATAATAAGCAAACAACCTGCTAATATGTATGGAATGGCCATATTTACTAAACTTCAAAACACAGGTGCGAGGTACTCAGTGGCAAGGCATTTTCTCTAAATTCAGTAAAAGCAACACTGTGTACATCTGTTAAGTAGAAAACAGCAATAGAAATCATAAGGCAGAAGGCAAAAGAAAGATATTAGTAGGGAAATCAGCTGGTACCTCTCCTGCTCAAAGCTCTTTAAAGGTAACCAATTCCAAGAAACTTCATATTCAGGTCATTGTGAAGTAATGGAAGTAGTAAGGGAAAAGTACAATGAAGAAGGAGGACCAGTCTCCCAAAGACTAAGCTCTAAAACAAATTGCTGGTTTTCAGAGTGTCTGCAGATACACACATTCAGTGAAGAAGTGGAAAGGAAACTTGCGTGTAGAAGTTGTGATGGTTGTTGAATCATCTGCAAAATCCTAGGGAGAGTGGAGGTGTTTGAAGTCACACAGAACTGGAATGTAGGACTGATCATAGAAATTTGTGGTTGAAAGTAATTTTAGTTCATGGTAGCAATGTTTTAAGTGTAAGCATTGGGAACACTGATAGACACTGAGAAGTCAGTAATGTTACAGGGAGAAAAATGAGTTAAAAGCTGCACGTTAGCAGAACTAGTAACTGTTGCTAGCTTACCAACTCACGCAACTGTATTATGGCTTACAGTATATTATTTGATTTAGGGTTCTGTAATACTACTTGTTGGTTCCAAAATTCTGTGCAAGAATTGCAGCTCTTATTCTTAAGAGCTTATAGCCTTCATGCTTTGAAGGAAGAATAGTTGAAGAGTGTGCTAAGGGAACTTGGGGATTCTTGTAACTTGTAAGCACAATTATTTCTGCAAAAGTATTTTAAGGCCTTTGATAGGAAAGCTTTGCCAGCAGAAAGGCAAAGTCTGTACGACGGTGTATTATACATTAAATGGATTTAGACTAATGAGTTTTTTCAGTGAGTTAAGAAAATCTTTCAAGAAGTCGTATATTAGAACCTTAGTGCTCCTTCTGTGAATCTTTGTGCACTATGTTTAACATCTAGATAGTGAAATGCTTTCTGTCCAGGATGATTTTTCTTTTAAACACAAATACCTTGCTGGAAACCTTGACTCACCCAGAGAGTATGAGGGATATTAAAGACTTGCCAGTAGTATGGAGTACAGAGGAGGTAAAAAAGGAATAAAAAAGCAAAATCGGGTTCCACCCGTCTGGGCATTTGCACTATCAGAAAAAATGTAGTAAGCTTTGTAGAAAGTGCTTGGACAACCTGGGCAAAAGGGATTTCCATCCAATAAGAAATAATTGTATGTAGATCCATTCCTGATGGAATGAATCCCTTGTCAAGAGGTAAAACTCAGAAATAATTTGCTGAGAAAGTGCCTTGCAAAACAGATTTTTATTTATTACTCAATCCATAATGAGCAGAACAAACCTCAATGTTTAACAGGTTAATCAGTTTATCAGACAACTTTTCATCAGGTTGAATTTGATAATTGCCAATACCTTTTGAGGCATTTGCCACCTTGATACATGCAGAAAACACAGATGCCACATCTGAGCTTTTGCAGTGTTCTTTGAAACTTTTTTTTTCCATTAGCAATGAGCCATTTCTTCTATATAGAAGACAGAAGGTGTTTGTGGTGCAGAGGTACAGTGTGATCTAAAACTGGGAAGTGATAAACATTTTCTATTCAGAGCTCCGATTATATTCTAAAGATCTATAGATTACACGTCAGAGGCACTACCACGTCTGATTAAATCCCTTTATAACTTAGTCTATGGAATCTTGGTCTGTTAACTACTATATCAAGCCAGTTCAATACAAATTACTCTGAATCCTTGCAGGGTACAAGGACAACTTATGACTTAACATTATTCCTTACCTAATTCTATTCCTTATTATGTATCTATAGCTAATAGGTCCAGTGTTCAGGGACTTCTGTCTCACTTGCACTTAGCTTCCACCTGCCTGAACCTGTTAGGTCTTTAACCATTAAGCGAAATACAGTGTTTTGTATATAGGTACTAATGGAACATTTTCAGTGCGCTACTTAGCCTACTTTAGACAGGCTTCATGAGTTGTCTGCTCATGTGCTACTGTAAGATGTTTTCTATTCCTCAGATGATTCTGTGGTTTGCAGTGAGACAGCTGGACTGAGTGCTGTGGGGCATGGTACTGAAAATGGACACACAGAGCAAACAGCTTTAATAAACTATTGCTTTTGCTGAAGTTGTGTCTCTTTATAATAAACTCTGTTCAGAGTTGGTGTAATGAGGCTTTCTTCTCTTATACTGTCATAATATCATTATGAAGAAATTGTCAAAAATACCCTACTATTTTTGTTAAATTCTCATGGCTACTTTAGGTCTGTACTTAAAATGGTAGTGGTGATTGCAGCTAGGAATTCGTTTTTAAAGGTCTCTTGAGATGCAGAGTATGGCTATCTTAGTGAAAGGTTTCATATTTAATGCAAGATTTCAGTTTCATTTTCTCTTTACTTTGTTTTTGAGACTGGTGGCTGACCAACTAGGGTTCTGGGAGGAAGACCTCTTTGGTTTAGGGTGGATCACTCGTCCTTTTCTTGTCTGTTATAGAAGGAGAAGGAGATGCACAACGAAATCCAAGTGAGCAAACTGGTGAGGCCCAAGGAGAGGCAGCAAAGCAAGAAAGCTGACATCCGACTTTGACCGACTGAAGCAGCTGCTGGATGTTTTCAGACTACAGGAGCATGCTGGAACAAATTTGTTTCCATGAGCAAGCTGGTGGAAAAGAAAGTGCATGTGTCTTCACTGCTGGAACCCACTCAACACAATGCTAAAAATGGGGGTGCAAGCTGTGGCAGAAGACAGAATTTTCTCTACCTCTGTCATTAGCAATGGTTGAACATGTGTTGATTTTTTTTGGGATAGTGTCATCAGATGGATCCCTTCATTATGACCACTTAATGGGAACACTTTTAGAAAGCAGAACAGATAAATCTTGTAGCAAATGGCCTGTGAAACATCAGAGGATCTAATTGTGCATCTTAAGCAAAGGCTTGTGTGATCCTCAGAGTTTAAAATTCTCTGGCCAGAGTGTTCACCCATTAAAAAAACTGTAAAGAAAGCACTGTTTTTAGAACTTTGCGTCTGTTTTACAGCTCTGTTATTTACAATGGTTTTTGTATTGTATGACTTAGATGCTCCACACTGCCCCTTCTCAACTGCTTATGAAGGATATTTCTGTTACTGTGAATTTTTCTACCACGCGTTTTGAAAGGGCTGGGATTTTGCATAATGTGGTGATGTGCACATGATAGATTTAAAACGTCAACTGCTAAATTGATTATGCCTAAACTGAAATGATTCAGCATCCCTCTAATTTGTTACTAGATGAGCCTTCAAAATGATTTGTTAATGTGAATACTTCAGCGTGTTTTTGTGTCCTTGGTACAGTTTTGCCACTTGCCTGTAGCTAGTTGCTTATCAGAGACTCAAATTTGAATATTTTATGTTCTTCTTCCCCATTTTTCTAATTTTATTCCCAATTTCTTAATCTTTCTCTGAGATATTTTTTTAAAATGTTAGTCCAAGTATTTTATTGTTAAGGTAGTTTTATGAGTACATTTATAACCTTATATAGGTTAAAATTCAAACAGATTCCATGGTGCTAGAGATTTTCCTGGTTCACATGTTAAGGATGGGCCTTGTTTACACACAGGAAAATAACTGGCATAGGTTATTGCCAATTACGTATTCTGGAATAAGTTTTAGATTGCAAGATAGCCCAGCTAGTGGATCGTGGGCTGGATCCACCTAGGGAGAGTATTTTTTCTATTCCTTGCCTTTGCCTCAGTTGATCAGGCTGTTGAGTTTGCAGAGCCAGTAGCCTGTTACTGATGCACCAGGTTACAGCCAAGTGCTAGAAGCTGCCTCAGCAGCCTCTTGGCTAGAAGGAAAAGGAAGTGAGAGACTTGGCATTCTAGCACCCAAAAGACTGGATTTTTCCCATTTCACTTAATTCCAAAATGACAGTCCTGGACCTTCTTTGAAATATCAGGATAGCTTGTCCATGCAGGAGACTACTTAAAACATCTACAAATTAACAACCTATTTTGTAGTAGCTGTGCTGGTTGATGTCCTTCCCTCATCCTGCCCCAATAGACAAGACCATATATGAAGCAAAATGGGCAGCCGCACCTCTGTGTGACTAAGGTGAGTAGAGAGAGTGACTGACTAGTAAACCATGGCAATCACATAAGCAGCAATCACAAAGTCAGATTAGTTTTCTTTTATTAACAGGAGGTGATGTCACTTTATATATAGTATATATATAATATATATTTTTGTGTTGTTGTTGGTTTCAAATGTTATGCACTTTTTAATGTTTGTAAACTTCTACTAATGAATAGTGTGATTGCTTCCTGAATATATTAATCATCAGTTAACAAAACATCTTTGTGGCCACAGCTGTTTGTTTCTACCATATGTATCATAGTACTTGTCACCTGAAATTCTTTTGTGAGATGTGTGGAGAAAAAACAAACACTTCTGATCAGTATTATGAGCTCACTTATTAGTGTTAATAAAAAACAAGCCAGCAGTATGCTTGTGGCTCATTAGTGTAATATTAACTCTCACCTTTTATTGTTTGGAAGCTGAATGCCTCGCTGTCTTATTAGCTGTCAAATGCCCTATCTTCTTGGTAACAGAAGTAGTCCATTTGCTTTGAAAATACTGTTAGCCTTAAACTAATTATTTATTTGTTTCACTTGATGTTCCTTTCAAACTTAACACAATATTACTAACCTTTCTTTTTTAATTATTTTTCCCTCCCCTTGCTCTTGCATCTAGTCTTCAAGCTGAACTGGTTGCCCCTTTGTCATGGACTAGTTACTATCAATCTAGCACAAACACCAGAAGGAAATAAGATTCTAGGGTTTTTTATAGTGTTACTTTATTGATGATCCATGAAACATCATCAATAAAATGTCGTGGGAAAAGGCAATAGTGGAATAAATAATTACAGTACATTAAATTGTTGGGTTTCCTTATTTTCCTTCAGTGCTTTTTATTTCAGTACACTTTCCTTCTTAATTCTTCTGTGTTGTGAAATAAAATTCATTTCAGCCTTTCCTCTTTATTTTGTACTGGTTTCTTCTATTTCTCTTCCTCGTTTTCTTTTGTTTTTAAAACAATTACGGAGTCCTTCAGTGCTGCCTAAAACACATCTCTCTGTGATGGAAGATAGTGTTAATTTTAGTGGAGTAAAAGGCTGTTTATGGTCCTCATCCCTGGAGGGATAAAGCAAAGCACTCGTACACCTTTGGACTCTCCTTGCTCTCTTTATTTGTGATATTTCTGTAAGCAGGCCACACTTCATGTAAACATGTG
The DNA here is from genome assembly GCA_039720435.1 of Amazona ochrocephala. Classification (NCBI taxonomy): domain Eukaryota; kingdom Metazoa; phylum Chordata; class Aves; order Psittaciformes; family Psittacidae; genus Amazona; species Amazona ochrocephala. The sequence continues at coordinate 31,779,350 of CM077876.1, read as the reverse complement.
GTTAGTCTGTTCCAAATCACAGCACTGCACCTTAAGCACTGTTACCCAAGCAATTATAAAAGAGCTAGTTCAAGTACAGTCACACCTTTACTTCTGAGTAAATGGATCATATAACAGGGACCCTGATGGCAGAATCAGACTTTGAATGGGTTGTTTTTCCCTTTGCTTGTAAGCCTGTTACTCTGGCTTCTGTTCCAGTATCTTTATATTTTATTGTTTTCATGAAGGGTAAAATATTTAAATGTTTGTTTAATCCAGGATTATTTTAGATCTCTCCAAAAGCTGTATAAACTCAACAGTTAGAGCTGAGCTATCAGTTTAATAGTCCCTAAAGGTCCGACTGTGGTGGGGTGGTGGTTTATTTGCTTTGCTGTCTCTCTGTATGTTTTCAGTGCTTCCTTCACCCTGCTGGGCCTGTCACTTCAGAAGAATAGTCTCTGGACTTATTTGCTTCTTGCTGTAATAAAACGTGTTGTTCAACATCTTTGTGGGTGACATGGACAGTGGGATTGAGTGCGCCCTCAGCAAGTTTGCCGATGACACCAAGCTGTGTGGTTCGGTTGATACATTGGAGGGAAGGAATGCCATCCAGAGGGACCTTGACACGCTTGTGAGGTGGGCTGATGCCAACCTGATGAAGTTCAACCATGCTAAGTGCAAAGTCCTCCACCTGGGTCGGAGCAATGCCAGGCACAGCTACAGGTTGGGCGGGGAGGAGATTGAGAGCAGCCCTGCGGAGAAGGACTTGGGGGTGTGGGTTGATGAAAAAATGAACATGAGCCGGCAGTGTGCGCTTGCAGCCCAGAAGGCCAACCGTATCCTGGGCTGCATCAAAAGGAGTGTGACCAGCAGGTCGAGGGAGGTGATCCTGCCCCTCTACTCTGCTCTCGTGAGACCTCACTTGGAGTATTGTGTGCAGTTCTGGTGTCCTCAACATAAAAAGGACATGGAACTGTTAGAACAAGTCCAGAGGAGGGCCACGAAGATGATCAGGGGACTGGAGCACCTCTCGTATGAAGATAGGCTGAGAAAATTGGGGTTGTTCAGCCTGGAGAAGAGAAGGCTGCGTGGAGACCTCATAGCAGCCTTCCAATACCTGAAGGGGGCCTATAGGGATGCTGGGGAGGGACTCTTCATTAGGGACTGTGGTGAGAGGACAAGGGGTAATGGGTTTAAACTTAAACAGGGGAGGTTTAGATTGGATCTGAGGAAGAAGTTCTATACTGTGAGGGTGGTGGGGCCCTGGAATGGGTTGCCCAGGGAAGTTGTGAATGCTTCATCCCTGGCGGTGTTCAAGGTGGGGTTGGACATAGCCTTGGATGGCATGGTTTAGTGGGAGGTGTCCCTGCCCATGGCGGGGGGGTTGGAACTCGATGATCTTGAGGTCCTTTCCAGCCCTTGCTATTCTGTGATTCTGTGATTCTGTGTGTGACTGTGTTTGCAAGCATTGCACTTGCAGGGTTTAGATCATCCATCCACTTGAAGCACAAAGAGTATAGAATTGGAGAGAGATGTTGGCTTTTTTTTTTTCCCCTGCTTATTTCTATTGATGTCCATGTGCATCAAAAAGCTTCTATTAAACAGCAGCAGCAAGTACATACATACCATTATTTCATCAAACTATCATTTTTAGTCAGAAGTTCACCATGACCTTCCATACAATAATTATTGAATAAATACAAATCAAAGGCAGTATACCTGCTACTCATCCCTGTTGTTTCTCTTGCCACTTTTTTTCCTCAGTTTAATGTAGGAAAAATTGTATCTGCTATGAGCGATAGATCATGAGCAGTTAGATTTCATGCAAATGGATAATGAAATTATCGTGTGCCCAGGAGGAGGGAGCTACTACCAAAGTGGTTGAGCTGGAACTTCATGTGGTGTGAATTCCTTCCTCAGCTGAATGGTGAAGAATTCCAGGTGTACTTAGTATTTATACTTTGTTTCAGAAACATCAATGAATTTTGTACAAAAGAAAGACTGAGAGAGCTGCTGTTGAGACTGAGCACAGTAATGTAGCCCATACTTTGGCAAAGTTTACCTTACCTCAGTAGTATTTCTATGTTAGAACGCTGTATTTTTGCTCTGACTTGTTTTCTTGCTTTGCTTTGCTTTGCCTGTCTTCCTGGTTGTTTGGGATTTTATTTTTTGTCTTGTACTTCTCTTGTAAAATAATACCTGAAAACACATGGATATGGATTTTGGATACACACGAATATTGGATTTTCTGTTATTTGACTGACTGAAGTCTTTGGAGTGGAAAGGTTGTTTCTCTTCATCTTTTTGTTCAGTACACAAAGGAGGATCTGCTTCAAAGTTCTCAGCATAAGAGAAGCAATGAAGCCTGGAAGAAAGTGTGGATTGAAGAAGACAGCAATATAAGGAGGTTATCTTTTCTTAATAGTAAGGCAGGTGCAGCCCAATGCAGAAAATAGCTTCCTTTATCATATCATGGACAGATTTGTTGGTCTTGGCTAAAAAGAAGATAAACTGTTTAACTTGGGTGATGTTTTGACTTCAGAACCAACTTCAGGTTTTCAACAGAGCTCCAGAACTGAAGCACACATGAATATATGCCCCTTTTCCTTGAGACAAATGAGAATCACCAGCTTCTAATGAGAAAGAATGAGATTTCTAAGATAAATAAGAAAGGGATACTAGATAACTAAGGCTACTCTTTGAAAAGCAGAAACTTTTAACAAGATATGGAGGTAGTAGCAAGAAAATTCTGACTGTTCTGTGCAGGCTCAAGCAGAAGTCTGTTCTTTCCTGCAGGAGAATAAGGACAGAGATGGTCAATATGAATGTTTGTTGCATTTCCACTATTTTAGTTACGTAACATGCTGCCAATATATGCCTGAGAGAAAATAATGGTCAAACAATGGTCTGTACAAATAGGATAACAGGTTCCTGTTGTGTGTGAATAATAAATCTTATAGCGAGTTAAAATACTAATCATAAAAGCAGAGAGCAAAGATAAATACAGTGCATTCATTTTATCATTCATTTTCAGTGGCATTTTCACTGTGTTTCCTACTAGTCCACACCACTCACTTGCCTGTAACATGATTTCTGTTTATGTTCTTTTCAGTTCAGTGATTTAGCTGGCTGTTGATGTAAGAACATGTACTGTGGAAGTTTAAAAACTCATGTACAGTAATGATAACCATAGGATGCTTTAGTATTTCTGTTTGTCAATGAAACAGGATGTATATGAGTCATTGGGATCAGGAACTATTTGAAAACATCCTTGACAGCTGTCACTTGGGGGAAAGAATCCAGTTACTACTTCTGGAAGAAGCCGTGCTAGGTTTTTGTTGGAATGATGTTATAGCTACAGATGAATATAAAATACCAAGACTATGGGTAAAATTGGGGAGGGAGAGGTTGGGGTTAGGGGCATTAAGCTTGAGGTTTTACACAAGTATCCTGGAAACCATACCCTTGGCGAACTATGATTACTAAATTAGATTGGGCAAACTTACAAGGCTCTTAACGTTTTAAGAAGTTTGGTCATAACCCATACAACACACTATTGTACTTGGAAAACCTTTTCAGGCTGGTTTCTCCTCAACAAGGATGGCATGCTGTTTTTCAAAACACATGCTGATACAAGATGCAATTCGAAGGAGAAATAGTCAATCAGAGACTGTACAGCTACAAAAAAAGTGTCACTCCTCCCCAGTGACTTAACACACATACAGCATCTGCAGGTAGTGTTTGAGACTGTGGCAGCGCATTGAATTTTACCTTGGTCAGAACAGGACTATCTGCAGCCCCTGTGGGACACATCTGAGCCATGCATCTTACCACCAGGCAGGGCTGAGCGTATTTTATGAACTAATTATTTCTTTCTATCCGATGTTCAGATTTAATCAGTTTTCACTCTAATGTATGCTTCTGAATATGCATATGGTAATAAATATGGTAATAAATACTCTAGGATGCAGTTTAATAGAATGTCTTTGAGTCATTTGGACATGGAGGACATTTATAATGTCCTGTGGATCTGTATTTATTTTATGCCTATACTTACACTGAAAATACATATTTTCTGATTAAATATCATAAGCCAAATGGGAATATGCAACATAAAAATACTGTATGATATTTGGCTTTTTGTAGTATACATTCATCTCTTTTTACTAATCCTTGAAGTTGTACATAAGTACAAAGAGGATGCAACTCCCATGTTTCAGTAAAAGATCTTCATTTCCACAGCCTGTCTTTGATCCTGCAATGCAGTCAAAATGTAGACTGTGCAACATCTGATTATAGTCATCATTTCCCTAGCAACAGACTGATACCCTCAATACATTACACAGTGTACTTCAGAGAACAGGGCATGCTGTAAGGGAGGAAGATGGATGACCTAACAGGTCTTTTTCATATACAGTTCTTCTTTTCCAGGAAAAGAATAAAACTCTCTCTGGACACAAACACAACATTCTTACTTGTTTGGAAGTGCAAGTAACAACGCTAAATGATAGTAATGATCCTGTAGAAACTATGACTGTGGCGTTGTTATGGAGCTCTCCGAAAAATAAAATGAAAGCACCCCGGGAAGTGATAAGCAGCACACGGACCCCTCCTGGTGGCACCGGGTAGTATTTTGAATACAAGGATTAGAAATTAAGCCGACCTGTAGAAGCAAAGGGCCAAACAGCTACGGTGGATCTGTGGTGATTAAGGTGTTGAGAAAATTCTCTGGAAATCATGAAAGCAAAGTATTGTAAATGCATCTTTTACATGACTGAGTTACAGCCTTGGCTTTTGACATTAATCTCTTAAAATACCTATTATTTTACTGAGCTTCCCCAGGATCTGCACCTATACCCCATCCGTACAGATAAGATCTCCATAATTGCTGGAAATCAAACTACTGTTTTAAAGTAGGCTTTGCAATTGATTCCAGCAGACGTACTGAAATCAGATACACGTTATTCTCTTGTCTTCATACGATCTCTGACTGCTATGATGGCAGCTCACAGAATCCCAGCCTGCACTCACCAGTTTGACAGCACAGACAAAACAGTGTATATTCCTGGTGACCTGTACTATCAGGAAATTCAGAACCTGTGTATACCAAATAGCCTTTAAGTTAAAACAAATCATCATAGCAAACCCAAAGAATACCCTTCTGATATTTGGGGAAAGTTTGTGCTTACATTTCCTGAGGGAGGTGAGGAGGAACACCACATGGAAGTGTCATTGAAGCAAATTCAGAAGAACAAGAAGAGATATTCTAAAGCCTTACAGGGTGCTTATGATAGACCTCTCTTTCCTGGACCTAATCCCATGAACAGAGCCAAGCAATGAGATGATGAATAAAGGATTTGGTGGCTTTTACCGTGAGTAGCCGGAGATATTTCAAAGAGAAAAGGACCACCAGAGAGCACTCTTTAGTGCAGAAAACAAGAAATCATACAGAAAGGTGGATGAGAAGCCACTTCATTTTAGTAATTATTTAAACAAGATTGTCATTTCTTCATAGAGAGGCTTAGTGTTGGAGGATATGAAAGGGCACAATGAGCTCCTAAACTACAACACTAATCCCAGGCATGACACTAGGAAAAGCTGGTAAAATGCACTGATGTGTTGCTATGGAGAAGTCTCAGAAAGCTGCTTTTCTGAAGATTAATACTTTGCAGCAGTTAAAGTCCTGCCACCTCTTCCGCCTAACCTGCCAAACTGTGTCCTGTTGCTGACAGGCAGTCTCACATCTAGGCTTGTTTTTTTTTTTTCTTAAAGAAACACAACTTTTCAACATGTTTTTATGAAAGACCAGACCAGGCCGGAGACAGAATGCCATGCTCAAATGCCTAAATCAGACAGACACTGCAAAAATCTCAGAGAAAACCTCTTCACTCCAACATTGCTGCATGCTTATATACATACAGCTAAGAAGATGGGAGCTTTCTACTGTCTCTAGTCCAAAATAGCTCTCTAGAGGATCACAATCCATAATACACCTTCTCTCTTTGATTCAGTGTTAATTTAATCACATTTCCAGAAGGCTTGGCAGGTGTTCGAAGCTCTAGAAAAGTCCACAGTCTAAAATACTTGCCTTTCTTAAGGCAATAGTTGCTAAAACAGAAGATTGTCCATTCACTTCAACGACATAATGATTCTTTAAAACACATAATCAGTATTGCCACAACTTTGGTGAGTAAATCTAGTTTCTACCTTCTTTCCTGATGTCTGAAAAGTGACCTACTGCTGCAGTGGGTTCCTTTTTATATCAACAAATTTCTCATAACACTATCTATAATATGGTACTTCTTCAAAATCAAGTAGTCAGATCAATCATTTTTAGAATTGTGAAACAGTTCGGTATGAAACAAAGCCACACAGGGAAATTACATTCCTTTTGAGGTAGCCTATCTATGCTTTCACAAATTCAGGTTCCACAGAACATCGTAATATTATGAATTATGACAGTGATGGTACTGAGTACTGGTTCAAGCGTACCCATCTTCTACAGTTGTTGTCCCAAACACAGCAAAATGTTATGCTTGTATCACTCAAAAAATAGGAGTTACTGTTTATTCCAGACACAGTTCTGCCACGTGCATGACTTTCTCCAGCAGAGTTACCAGTATACCTAGGCATATGTAGCCACCTGTGAACCTCATCAATTGTGAATTTTGATTCTTTTGCTTGGGAACACATTCTTACTTAAAACTTCCTTGGTTTTGAAAGCTGAAAATTATAAATCTACTGTGTATTTTCTTGATCTATCTATCTATCTATCTATCTATATATAAATCTACACATATACGTGAATGTTCAAGGACTGGAAAAAACATTCTTTAGTGTGCTCTGTACTAGTTAGTTACTGGCCTGTGAAAGTCAAAGCAAAACAAGTTCCCATATTTAATATTACAGAAGAATCCACCCACTAAATAGCATTCTACCAAATTTTGGCCCTAAATTATCTAATGTTAATGTCAGCTCCTTGTAGTATCACTGTATTGCCCTGGAGACACTATTGTTTCAAAAGATGAAGTACCTTATTTATTCTACTATGGTGGTTCATAAAGCTTGTATGCAGATGCATCAACATAATATTTTTGTTTGAGCTGCAGGACCCCTGCTTTCATCTCAGCTACCCGCAAGGCTTAAGAGCTTCCTAAGAGCTCACAAACTCTTTTTGGTCCCTCGCTACTGTCTCTCATGAAATATTCAGGCTCTGTTCTGTTTCTCAAAATTACCTCAGTAATTGTTATTCATGTGTTGTGAAGTCAGAAAACATTTAGAATTTACTACTTTTAGCTGTATTAAAACTGATTGTTATTTTTCCTCTGCTGTTTTTATTTCCTTAGGACAAATGAGACTATTCAGTAGATATTCCAGTTTGCTAAACATTTTCACAGTACTACTGAAGGTAAGTGAATGTAAAGAACCAATCAGTTAATTTCAAACTAGAAAAGAAGCAAGTAACTCCTTTGGGTTTTACACCACTCTACATATACACAAAGTAGAGCTCTCAGTACATTCTGCAAAATAACATGTTTCTTTTAAAAAGGGGGGGATCTGATTTTTACAGATTATAGTGCAATCTCATAAAACCTCTCTTCATGGAAGACTTGGATTAGTGTAAAACTCGTGGAGGTACACTCTGACTACCAGAAGCAGATTAATCTGATAAATTTTTGGTGTGGGTTTCAATCACAATGAGAACTAATTGAGTATTTTTTTGCCTTTAAATTTCACTAAATAAATTGCTCCAATTTAAAACCAATGATTCCCATCCTTCATCTAACCATGCGTGCCAAGTGTACTGGTTTTGGCTGAGTTAAAGTTAATTTTCTATGTGTGTCGTCAATAGAGAAGCTTCTGCCGGGGATGATTAAGAAGCACAATCTAGTTTAGGTTTTTTGAATTGCCCCTACAAAAAGTGTTTGGGGGACTATCTGGCCTAGTTACACAGACAATTCTCTTCAGTTTCTAACATGAATATTTCCTTACACCTATACACTGGAGAATCAGGACTCACAGACTCACTTCTCTTTTAATCTTCATTTTTTATTAACTTTGCCATTTCTTACAAAATGTCAAAGCGAGGGCTCATGTGAAGTGGAACAGCTATTCCAAAAATATGTACCAGTTTCACTGCAGTCCATCTACAAACCATCATAGAATGGTTTGGGTTGGAAGAGACCTTAAAGATCATCTAGTTCCAACCCCCTGCCACAGGGAGAGACACCTTCCACCAGACCAGTTTTCTCCAAGCCCCATCCAGCCTGGCCTTGAACACTGCCAGGGATGGGGCAGCCACAGCTTCTCTGGGCAACCTGTGACAGGGCCTCACCACCCTCACAGGGAAGAACTGCTTCCTAGTATCTAGTCTAAATCTACTTTTTTTCAGTTTAACATCATTCCCCCTTGTCCTATCCCTACATGCCCTTGTACAAAGTTCCTCTCTGTCTTTCTTTTAGGCTGGCCCTCTTTAGGTATATCCTTATGTTTTAGGAACCATTTTAACTGGGCAAATAAGGCTTTGCAGATTTAGATACATGATGATTCACAATGAGGTTGCAGTTGACAAACACACTGATACTACTACTCAACATATAATAAGCTAATTAGCTGACAAAGAATCCCATCTTGGAACTGGTAATCAAAGCAGTACCCCAAAAGCCACTAATCTGACCAGCCATGCAAGGTTCTAAAGAATGATATTAATAACCCAAGTAACAGGCATCTGGAGTTCATTTCAGCAACCGTATTGCATATGAAAGTGCATGACTGAGGTGACAATTCAGTGCCTTCAGTGGTAACATGCAGTCTCCACTTTTAAACCTTCAGTGATATTTGATATGAATTTGAAAATTGCTCTTACATGAAAACTTGATACCTTTTTCATATATGAAAAAAATGTTGATTGGGTTGTGCCACTGATTTTATTTTCAAGGGGCAGGATGATACTACTGTGCTTCCTATTATCTTTCTTTGCACTTACATGGTAGAAGGGGGAGGGAGATATATGTCATCTTGAAGTGTATTTCCTTTACATGTACTACCATGTTCTTTAACACTTTCAGATTTTAAGAGTGCTTGAAAGCAAATATAACAGAAGAAGCATCATAACAAATCAAACCAGTGGTGATGTCTGTATCTGTGTCTATATTGTATCTGTATACCTATACCTGTATATCTTTATTTAAATCTGTATATACATGTATATCTACATCTAATCATATGGATTAAATACAACTATATGGAGATATACTAGCTACATTTATACAGATACAATCATATATATACTACAGATATATATTACATATCTCTATAATCCATAATGAGTAGAAAAGTACATTTTCCCAAGCAGAAAAATCGCTTGACTCACCAACAACAATCACATGATAATTCCATCATTATTTTTACAGTTTCAGCAATAGAAAAAGCAGAACACATTTTTCATGAGCATTATAATGCCGAACTAGTCCAGGCAGGCTGAGATTATTTTTGTCTTTGTTCAAATAGATGAACTATTTAATTCAAAGCTGTATGCTTCATCACATGTACATTACAGAGAGGTAATGGCATGTTAGCATTTATATTCCAGTAAAGATAGTCTAAGTCTTTTGCAGAGAAGTTACAGGATAAGTAAGCAATTTTATTGCAAAAGCTTTCATGCTGTAGTTTGACAGCTTGGGCTTTAAAACCTGGGAGTTCTATGAGCCAGTCTGTCAGGCTGCATCATAAGAAAGCACAAATGCACTGTACCTGAAGTGAAGGTGCAGCATATAAACTTGAAGCTTCCCACATGAAAAAGGTAACCCCTTTCAGTTACTCTCTTTTATCCATAAGACGATACTCTCATTCATCCTTACCAGAAAGCTGAAATAAATGTTGGGGGAAAGGGATGTCCCACAGAGGTTTTTACAAACCTCATTTAGTGGCTCACTGCCCAGGGAAGTGGTGGAGTCACCATTCCTGTAGGTATTTAAAAGACATGTAAATATGGCACTTGGGAACACAGTTTAGTGGTGGACTTGGCAGTCCTAAGTGTGCAAAGTTAATGATTGGACTCACTGATCTTAGAGGTCTTTTCTAACCTAAATGATTCTATCATTCCATGACTTTATGACAGCCACTGAGTATGAGACTACTGAGGCCAGAGCCGCCTCCTAAAACCTTAATTCTTTCAGGAAGTTCATTCTTTTTTATTCTATTTATCCTGTTCATCAGATTTGCCAGTTCATCTTTTAAAGTCAAAACTCAGTACCTTAAATAAGGGACCTAAACATAACTGAAGGTCCAAATGCTTTGTCCCTTTGTGGTTGAAGGTGAGATGTCCTCCCCTTTCATAGAATCATAGAATCATAGAATAGTAAGGGTTGGAAAGGACCTCAAGATCATCGAGTTCCAACCCCCCCGCCATGGGCAGGGACACCTCCCACTAAACCATGCCATCCAAGGCTATGTCCAACCCCACCTTGAACGCCGCCAGGGATGAAGCCACAGAAACTTTGGGGCACTTTATTCCTTAAAGAATATACCTCAAGCATACGTGAAACAAAACAGGAGTCAGGTGATCATGACAGTACACTGTGTCTTAGTCTAACATTCAGTCTTCCTAGGACACTACTTAAAAGTAGCAACTGTGCCTGTTTTCACACAGTTTGAAGATTAAAGCTTTGCTCCATGACATCAAAAGTTCAGAATAAATCCCATCCTTTGTCTGAAGCTTTGAATATCCACCATCTACCTTCAAGGCAAGAAAGTCTTCCGGGCCTGAGACCCTCAAGCCTTCCTTTTAAAGTGCTTCCCCACTCTGTAAAAAGAAATTAAAGGCCTTACTTTCTCCCAGGTGAATGCCCTAACCACTAGACTACCTGACAATAGGCCCAAAACTACACTTATTTTCTTCAAAGAAAACGAGTAGGATTGATAAGCTTATCTGCAAAAGAAATTATTCAAAGAGATTTACATGCTTACTAACAGCAGTCAAGCCAAAGAAGAGAAAGGCAGCCAGCCCCCAAGCCCAAAGGGAGAGATTTACATCCCTGACAAGCAGGTCTTAACCACCACTTTGTGCTACTCTTTAGAGGCTTATGTACAGACACATGACTTCCACGTATCGCGTTTCTATGCCCATAACCCAGAATCAGCCCAGACATCCTCAAAGCACAGAGAACTGCAATAGTTGTATCCTCTTCATGAACCCAGTCCCACATTTATTAACTCTCTTCAGCTCCCACAGGAGAGATCACAAGATATGACTGATCTGAAATCTAGATATAACCAATTATTTTCTCTCCAAAAACAAGAATAAAACCTACTTAAACTACAACTATTCAACCAATCAGCACATCTAGGTTCAGATTTGATTCTGACATTGATATTCTAGGCTAATCTTAGTAGAGGTTAATGACTAACAGCTGCTTTTGAAGCTGTCAGTTAACCACTGCTTCCCCATCCTGTGGTCTCTGCCTTCGTAATGTAACCTGCCTTTTTCATGTATGATGTTGCTGGTTCGTAAAAAGTCTCCAAGCATCCTTTATTGAAAGAAATATACAACTAGGTGAATATAATTTGGAGGTCAAGGAAGAACAAAAATCTACAAAATCATTGTAGTTAGTACTTTCCTGGCCTGAGGAGATGCTTTTACAGTATTATGAGCAAATATTTTGACACGACTTTTATAAATAAACACCTGTTCTTCACTAAGAAAATATACTTAAAATAAATAGGAAAAAAACAATAGAGCTTTTACAGCTATGTATAACAGAAAGGTATGTCTGGTATACACAAAAATAGGAATATGCATGACAGAAAAGTATACCATAAATCTATAACCAGATAAATTATTGAAGTCAGGCACTGAAATTGAGTGGTCATCTGACAAAAGAATATTACAAGTGAGTGTTTTCCCTTGACTCCATCTCTCTATAATACGTTGTCTCTGAGTAGATGTGAGATTGTTAGGGAAAATTCAGTTCCTATGATGGAAATTTAGAGTGATAGTGCTGAAGTAAGTATTGCACTTATTTATTGGTTTTGAAAGCAGGAATCAACTGTACTCTGTAATTTCTGCATTGAGCCCATGCTATCCATCAGCTTCATATTTTAGCAGGATTAAAATCTGTATATAGATGTATTTATTCCCAGGGCGTGTTTGCTGCATAACCGCTACTTCAGGTCCACCAGGGGGGGTTCCAACATTGGACTGGAGTTCCTGCTATACAAAATGTCTCTATCCTAAAAAATTATCCTTAAGAGAATATGGCAAAGATATTTCAGAGCTCAGTTCTTTCCTTGAACAAATGAACACAATATTGTTACTTCTTACAGTGTTAGAACTGTATGGCAGCATCTGAGAATAGCATATTGTTCTGGAAGTTTAGAAGTTCAGATGATAAATTTGAAACACAAACAAAATCCCAAACTTTCAAACAAAACCTTGATTATTTTTATTTCCCTCATATTATTTGCCATTCAGCTTTGATACTTTGAGGAGTCATGAGGAGAGGTAATGATGATGATGGTTCTTCTTATTATTAGGTATATAAAAAATACTGTGTTCATTTTTTTCATCATAGAGGGACTCTTTAAGACTCCCTCACAAAACAGTGACCCAAATAAAAACATGGTGTCATCAATATAAGGGTAAAAAATAAAATCACTGCTTGTATATATTTGATACATAGCAAGTAATAATTTCATATAATGTATGTATCAGCCACAGACATCTACGTGCCTCCAAGTTTTACCCTCAGGTCTTATCCACCCTGGTAATTGCCATACCCATGAACCTGGGTGATGCCACTTCTCTACTGAATGCTCACCTGCTTTTTGCTAGGAGGGTAAAAGAGGAAAGTCTCATATGCTAAATCCTCTTTACCTGAGACTGAAGTCTCAGGTAAAAGTTCTCTTTGGAACTTTTCAACTATACTTGCTGAGGTCAAGTGCTGTCTTCAGTACACCTGACTTTCTCATTGTCCAAATCAGAGACTTCTTAGGCCAGCAGATGCACTTTCTATCTGGAAATCATCAGAGCGAGTAGGAAGAGTGAGCCTATACATGCAAAATTTCTACTTCTCTGTGGGGCTGAGGGGCACAAGGGCACAAGCCTGGATCCTTCAACTTAGATGTTTGATGCTGTATCCTAGGAGGGTTCATCCCATTTTTATTTTGTTTGAAATATGTAAAAAGGGAAATAACTTTGTCAATACCATACACTGCCCAGTAGCACATAACTATAATAATATATGTGAGATCTGTTGAAGGAATTCTTTATGTTTTGAATGCTTTCAGAGAGATGACAGAGGACATTTGGAAATTAAAACATTTACTAGGATAGATAACACAGCTGACAGCCAGACAGTGTGCACAGAGATTGCAAAACCTCAATGCACACCTCACTTCTGGTTCAATTTCTGGTTTACATCAGTATTGTTAAGAACAGAGTATGTCGTTGTTCAAGCCCAGTCGGCAACCCAGAACCATGCAGCCACTCACTTACTCCACCTCCATTTCTCCCCCCCGTTCCCAGAGGGATGTGGAGGAGAATTGAAAGAATTTAACTCCCATAGGTTGAGATAAGAACAGTCCAGTCACTAAGGTATAACACAAACCACTGCTGCTACCACCAATAATAATAATGATAAGGGAAATAACAACGGAAGAGAATACAACCGCTCACCACCCGCCAACCGATACCCAGCCCGACCCAGCAGTGATCTAGCCCTTCTGGGTGACTGTCCCCAGTTTATATTCTGGGCATGACGTGCTGTGGTATGGAATACCCCTTTGGCTAGTTTGGGTCAGGTGTCCTGTCTCTGCTTCCTTCCGGCTTCCCCTCCTCCCTGGCAGAGCATGGGACTCAGAAAGTCCTTGGTCAGAGTAAACATTACTGAGCAACAACTAAAAGCATCGGTGTTATCAGCGCTGTTCCCAGGCTGAAAGTCAAAAACACAGCACTGCACCAGCTACTAAGACTAAGAAAAACGACTGCTGCTGCTGAACCCAGGACAGGGTAGGATGGTTACATTTCTTCTGCAAGGACATATTTTGCTCACCACTTCTGTGAATAGCTTTCCTCAGACTTTCCCAGCCTGGATTTTCTTTTCGAAGTTTATCATTAGCAGTTCTGGTTCTAGATAAGCTGAGCTTTACCTCCAGTCCTGCTGATCATAGAACCTTTCTGCTCCATCTGTGACTGGACCTCTCCAATAGCACACAGGCTTTTGGCTTTCTGTTGTAGCCCCTTGGTAGGTGTGAAGCATCCAGACATCCCAGACGGAAGCATCTTCCAAGGACTGTACAGTCAAGTCAGAATTTCATTTTCCTGAATAATCATGGATTGATATTCCCTCTTTTAGATTTCACCTTGTCCCATTTCATGATTTAAGTCCTTCAAGGCTGTTATGGAGTGGGATACTTTTCCTTAAGAGATTTAGAAGCCATATGTAGTCATCTTTTATGTAGTCACACAGCAGATGGATGCAGCATAGCATTGCAAGCTATGAAGTCACATACCAGATGGATGCCTATTAAGGCAATCACAGATCATGACAGTCTCTTCTTCCTTTTTTTTTTTATGAAAAACATTTATTTTCAAGCATTTTGCTTGATTGTATTGCACTAAGGAAAGAACACTTACAAAGCTTCTCCTGTAAGACAGTGTTCTGTACCCAAAATAATTATGATTTACACTACTGGGGACCTAAGTAGAAAGAAGAGGTAGCACTGCTGGTCAGGGAGAATGTCCTCTCTGAACAGAGGCTCTCAGATGCCAGAGGACTCTACACTCACTGTGGTGACACAGGATTTACTGTTATCCCTTTTGTAAAGTCTCATTTGGAAGAGGCCATTGTAGACAGAGACCTGTTCTCACACTTCCTGACCAAGTCACAGGCTAACAAAATTGGAAGGACTGATAATGAAAAAGCTATAATAAATTATTACAGTTATGATAATTGTAATTGGTGATTTGTGCTTTTCAGCACCCTTTAGTGAGATTTTGATAGAGAATGATAAACCTTATTTAGTAATTAAATCTTACTGGTTAATTAAGCAAAGTTGAAACAGGAGAATACTATGCAGCACTCCATTCATGCATTACTAAAAAGCTCTGAGAGTGAATGCTTATGTTGTTTAATATAGTATTATAATAGCTTGGATAAGAAGGAAAAGAAGTACTGTACCAGCGCCTGCCTAGAATTTTAGGAGGGTTGTTAAACAGCATTATTATTTTCAAAATGGCTTTTGACCACATCACTGTGTTTCACTCTCCAATCCTACTTATAAGTTTCCTAACTAAGCTGAACCTTCACAACTTTAGGAATTCATCTTTGAATAAAGCATAGGTGCGTTTTGCACAACTCCTTGAGGCAAAATCCTCTTTGAAATGAAGAGGAGATTTGCAGAGTAACTATAAGAAGAAAGAATAATGTAAGAATGTGAAGTCAGATCTCTAGCCAATGGTTTTGGAAGCACATACTGAACACATGAAAGCATGAAAGAAACGTATAGCATCTTCTAATAACAAAGGTCACATTTTGATATACCAATTATGTGGGTGGAACCTCCTTTAGTCAGAAAGTCAAGCACTGAGGTCAACACCTTTTAAAAAACAATACCATTCTTTCAGTTATTGTTAACTAAGAAAAAAAATCGCATCCTGCAAAATGAAGGGCAAAGCCAAATAATAGTTCAATATTCTCATTTACTTCTTTAGACAATTAAATAATAATTAAAAACTGCCTACCAAATATATTTACCAAACTCCACAGTATTTCTGTATTAGTCATAATAAATAAACATATTTTGTTCTTTTGTACAGAGCTAACACAATGCCATCAATAAAAAAGAGCTAACTTAATGAAAAGAAAGATTTCTCACTCTTTCTTCCCTGCAGCAGGTAGATGAATAGCCATAAACAGAATGATCAAAACATATAAAACTGATGTTTCTCACCTACTCTCAAGCATGGAGAAAACCCTACACCCTCTTATTATTAATTTTCCTGGAATTATGGAGTTGCTGTGAGAAAAAAGCAGAATAAGCTTGTTTTATTGTTCTGATATTCAATGACAGTGCATGCCCATATTGAGTCACCTAGTTTTGCTTCATGGTTGGACAGTACTTTTCAGTACTTATTATTTAGCATTCAGCCAGACCAAGAAGTTCTTTCTTATGTTTAAGGACGTCCTTCCATTTAAAAGAACTGGTCATTTAAAAGAACCAGAGCTAAAAATGAGTACTGGAAAAGGAAGAATCTTTCTTTCTGAAAATGAAGCCAAAATAGTTTCCTTGCCAAGTCCTATAATCATTTGCATGGTTTTCTGCACCGGTAGAAAGCCTTATTTCTGCCAATATCACTCCCCAAAGACTTACTGATAGCAAGATAAGGACACCAGTCATCTGTACCAGAGCAGCATAGAAGTTCAGCCTCTCTGCTGTTTTCATAGTGCTGTAATGACCTGTAGGAGTAATGGGGATGTTTCGTAACTAAACAATGCTTTCTATTACAATGGAGTTTCCTCAGACTGGAAGCCACTGGAGTTTCAGAGCTGCAAACACAAACCTTGTGATGGGACCTGAGATAAATACTTTCTGTTAAGCAAACAAACAACAAAAGAAAAAGGAATTCACTGGGCAAATAGGAACAATGCAGAGTTCCTAAAAAGTACTACATTAAGCAGAATACTGCATGCTGATCCCTATCTCTATAGATATGAAACAGGAACCTCAGCCCTTCTACCAGAACTGAGAAATCTGTTATATACAAAAATAGCTACACACTAATTATATATCATTGGCAGGAAAAAAACCAGTTACCTCAAAGAATGTCAGTGGCAGCATTTGCTTCTAATTTCTGTGTCTGTTTATGGCAAAAATAATAATCATTTTGTTAGCAATTACCAGATGTTTATGCATCAAGCATATCAACTGAACTGGCACACACAAAACTATAGGATAAAATACACAAAAGATGACTGATTAACATAATGGATGATTAAACACATCAGCTGATGGAAATAACATTTGAGATTTCTAAGGACTTGCAGGCGTAGAACTGGGAAGAGCTAAATGTTAGTTCAAATCCAGGGCCTAATGTACAAAATGTTTGGAATCTGAGTGTAGAGAAGCTGAATGACCTGAGAGAAATCTACTCATCCATTAATACACTGTAGTTCTAACATGGAAGTACTAGTGCAAGGGGATGCTCAGACTCTGTCAGGAACTGTGCTGAACTTGTATGTTTGGGATGAATTAAGAATCACAGAATGGTTGAGGTGGGAAAGGACCTCTGGGGGTCATCTGGTCCAATGCCCCTGCTCAAACAGGACTACCTAGAGCCAGTTGTCCAGGACCACATCCAGATGGCTTTGGAATATCTATAAGAGCGGTGACTCCACAACCTCCCTTTGCAACTTGTGCCAGTGCTCAGTTACCCACACAGTGAAAATGTGTTTCCTGATGTTCAGAGGGAATCTCCTGTGTTTCTGTTTGTGCCCACTGCCCCCAGTCATGTTACTGGGCATCACTGAAAAGAGCCTGGCTCTGTTGTCTTTGTACCCTTCCTTCAGGTATTTGTAGATATTGATGAGATCTCCCTGAGTCTTTTCTTCTCCAGGCTGGACAGACCCAGCTCTCGCAGCCTTTCCTCATTAGCAGAGGTGTTCCAGTCCCTCCTTTTTCAGCGCCCTTCACTGGAAGAGGCAGTATGTTTGTGTCTCTCTTGAACTGGGAGTCCAGAACTGGACCCAGCACTCCAGGTGGGGCCTCACCATTGCTGAGTAGAGCATTAGGATCAGCCTCCTTGACCTACTGGCAATACTTCTTTTAATGCAGCCAGGACACTATTCTCCTTTACTGTAAAGGTGTGAGGCCTTGAGGTAACTTGATGTTGTAGGACTGGTCAGTAGGGAGGATATGTCTATATTTAAATACAGGCTAAAGCCTAAACTCAGTAGTTTTGCAGAGTGCTGACTTGTAAGACACAGATTGGACTTGCTTTACAGTGACTCAGCCACGATGCCCTATGCAGAACTCTGTGGTTGTCTGCATGTATTGCATGCACTTTAAAGCCCATTTAGTCACATATTTATCTGAAGCGCAAATAGCCTGGCTCCCAAAGCCTGCCTGAACAGCCTCCATCTATCCCAACTGCATGTGGTGATTTTATGTCTGACACTCAACGGACATGAGAATTTGGGGTACTTTGAGGTGCTCAGGAATCTCCTTCTACAAGGTCAAATCACATTTGTATGCAACTTTAGCTGAAGTTATTTTGCAGGAAAATGTAGGTACAAGTAAACCCCTACTGACTCTGCTCTCCCAAATTTTGTTTATGGTGTATAAATTGTATACAAGGGATAACATAGACATAGCCATCCAATCCAGATCAGAGATGCAAATGAGGAGCTGGACTCATTTTGTTCTGCTTAGAATATAGAAATCAGTGACGGGAATTAACCAGACAGAAGCAATAACCAGGAACAGAAACTGAAGCATCAGGAGGAATTCTGTGAGCAAAGCTTTAGAAAGAAAACCTTGAAAATCTGGATAGAGGACATATGAAACAGCACAGTCTGAAATATCCAGAGAAAGTCAAGTCAATATAGAAACATGGGAGATCAAGCACAAGGTACTCAAAGGAATGATAGAATTCAGTGGGGTTTATACCTGGACTGCTGTTTTCAATACATTGGTAAGAAATGTCTTTCTGTTCTATTGCTAAAGAATTTAGGTCCACAAAATGAAAGAATTTCACACTGGTGGAAGATGAAGTGGTCCCTAGAACCAGACAGAGGCAGCTGGAGATGCAGGAAAGAGAATACTGTGATTTTTGCAGGGGCTGTAACAAGTCAGTATCTTAGAGCTGTAAAAGATTCCTATTGGTTTAGTGGCAGTTAGATGCACACAAAAATCATATTCAAAAATGCAAAACTGGGCTTGAAGCTCAGTTTGATTTCCTTGTTTCTCCCTTTCAGTTTTAACTAGAGCTTTCAAAGAATCAGTTCTTCAAAAGTATTTGAAGAAAAATCAAAGGAAGAAATCAATAAGGAGACGGAAAAACAGCAGTGCCTGATAAGTGAAGAGCCCTTTAATTCTCCCATTACTGCCTACAGTTGACCTCTGCATTTTAATTGACAATACTTGGCACCATATGATGCATCTAAGATATAAACGGCCTGCCCAAAGGGACATAAAAATCTACTGAACTGAGCATTTAAAATATGTTCATGGGTTAAAGACTAAGAAAATGTGGATGTACACACATACAAAATAAAAAAATATTTATTTGAGGAATTCTGCCCTGTCCATTTTATATTAGTCTTATTTTATATATTATCCACTGAGAAAATAAAATTGAATCCCTTTTGAAATCAAAGAACTTCTCAGAAATAACATGAATGGGGTGTAAGGGCAAAAAACCACAAACCAAACACCACCACCACCACACTGCAAACATAAAGAATGTTGTAATCAATGTGGACTACTGTCTTCTCAACACCTCCTTTGATTCCCCCTATTAAATGAAAGCCAAGCCTACATATTTAAATTTTTATTTTGGATGTATTTAGCTTTTTTTCATGCTAAAGGAGGATGATTGTGAGTGAGAATCAGGGGACAATTTCAACTCTTCATTCTGCTTGTGATGTTTTGTGTGATTTCACTTCCCTTTCCATGTCTTACACTGCCAGTGTCAGTTAACAGTTTGAGATCAAATGATTATCTTAGTTGCTATCTACTATTTTCATTAAGTAATAGCTTCTATATACAAATAGGGTTTTTGAGACTGAGTATCTTAAAGATCATCATAATCCAGGTGATAAATTCAAAGTGTGTCTCATACTATTGGATAAACCCAGAAACCTTCACGCAGTTTCAGTTTTGAGACCAATGTATGCAAATCTTAAAATCAATGTGAAATTTCAGTTAACCAAGGAAAAGATTGAAACATTAAGCTATGCTTAATCAAATACTTCCCAGTGAATCAAATAGTCAAGGATTTTTGCACTTCTAAATTCTACAGTTTGATCAAATAACACTTAATATTTAAGATTGTATTGTGAAAATTACTCTGAGCTGTCATATGTCCCCTCTATTTCTGATTTCTGTGATTAAAGGTGGAAGCATGCCACAGCCCACTTGAATCAGTTTAATCAGTTCAATATGATGCCATCAGTATGATGGGCCATTCCTCGAAGTGAAAGCATAGGCTAATATTTCTGTGTTTCCTGTTGGAGCCCATGTAAATTTTGTGACTTTTTATAAAGACGTGAAAATGAAAACTTTGTGCCGAATGGTAAATTCAATTTAAAAAATAAAATGTGACAATCCATTAGTTCTTTATATTAGAACTTGCAGTAATTATTAGAGTCACTCAACTATTCATGAATACTGTTTTCCAATCTACTCTGCACCAAATGTGTCACAGAGTAGACACATTTTCTTCCTTAAGTATTCCCATGAATCTGGAAGAATCAGTCGAGTTGTATCACATGGTAAAATTAACTTTTTATCCTAACATCTCACTACATTGCAAAACCAACTTGTACAGAGAAAGCCATCTCAGTAGCTCAGACTGAGGGCCACCACACTTACCACAATAGCTTTCAGTTTACTGATAACTTTTAGTCTACTGATCTATACCTAAAAAGCCATTTATTGCAATACCCTGTTGAACTGAGGCTGAAGAGACAATTTTCTTGATACCGGAAAACAACATGGGGCATGCAGATATCTGGCATCCAGGAAAAAAAAAGATCACAAACCATTATGAGACAGAAAGAATTCTCACCATGGCCATGCACCAAACGCCACTGGTAAAAAATTGTAAAAGGGAGAAAGAGCAGACACACATGGACTGAGGTTATGGCTTTGGAAGGAAAAATAATAGAAGACAATCACTGGGAGATCAGCTTCAACTAGAACAGGCCTACAAAATTCATTTATGGAGCTCTTTTTCTTTAACTTAAGGAAAGTACATCCAATTTAATGACACTAAATTTTAATCTAAAACTAGATGAAACTTTAGTGTTTTCCTGCTTTGCCAGATTAGTTTGTAAAACTGCTTTGGTTTAAGGATTTTTACCACCATATCCATGGTTACTTATTCCCAAAGAGAAGAACTGTAAATGTGGAAATTTAGTCATATCTTGCAAGTTGATATGGGATATGCTCTGCATAATCAGTCCAGGTTTTTGTCTAAGAATAGAAGGATCATCAGATCACATTCTGGGACAGAAAATGGCAAGAAGCTGAGTGTCTGAAGTGGTAAATAAAAATGGAAGCAAATATATCAGTATATTTTATTCTGAAACAAAATCTATCAATAAATTCTACTCTTACTGTGATATAATATGACCTTTTTATCTGTATAGTGAACACTATAAACCATTATAATCACTATAAAATTACAAGCCAGTAGTATAGATTAAATTGTAATGAGATTTTAATTTCTCAATTGAAAAAAAAAATCTCCCAAAAGGTTGAAACCACCACATCCAATCCACAGACCATGGGACATTTGTATAATTTTAATTTAAATTGCTATACGAGGCATTTGGAGAATCCCACAACAGTATTTCACCAGCTGTGCAGTCAATTTCTTTGTGCAATACATAGATGCAACCAATTTTTACATGCCTACACAGCAAAGTCCATCTTCTAAGCAAACACTTATGGAAAAATAAAGTGCTTTGTGGAACTCTCTCATACAAAATGGCTTTGCAAAATCAGCTTTGTGGCATTGCTTTGTTTCTCAGTAATATTTCAGCTCTGGCTTGAGCCATGCCTTAGAAAACAAGATCACCTCCTAAACCAACAAGATGAAGAGTGCTGGAAATGAAATACAAACAGTGTAGAGGATTTAGTAAAAGTCAATCTGTTTGGTTTACAGATTTTCCTGTAACTGATTTTCCCACTCATCTTTCAAAAACTAACCTGCTAATAGAACTGTGAAAACTAACACTCCAACATTTGAAGACTGTTATATAGGTTGCAAATGCCAATATATGGAAAACAAGTAAACAGCAGAGGTACTACATGCAGCGAAACTTTAACTATTCAGGACTTGGAAGCAGATTATATAAAAAAAATATGTGAATTGTGTCATTTGACATTTCAGCATAAAAATGCTCCTGAATTGGAGCTCGGTAAGTTCCTCAATCACCTGAGCACATGAACATCTGGGCCAGCACAAGGAAGAGGAGAAGGAGGTCAGTGCAGTTCTAAGAAACCATGGTCACTGGAGAAGGACAAGTGTTTTCAATGGCAATGGTGGTTTACTGATCAAGAAGATATGGCATTACTCCAGCAGGATGTCTATTGGGAAATAAACCATTAGACTCTTTTGGTTTTTGCTATCTAACTGAAGAATCGCAGCCTCGGACAAAGTCACAGGCCCTGGCCTCCTCCTGTTTACTGGCTACTTGGCTTGAAAAATATACCTAATAGCATGGCATCCTAGAATTTAAACTATTGTTTTATTTGCATTTTGGGCATTATTACATCTCATTTGCTCTAATACTCCTAGTTTAGACTCAGCTTTATAAGTTGGCCAATTCATGATGGGAGAGAGCAAAACCTGCCCAGTCCAGCACTGCTCACTAATTTTCATTGTGCCCTCTGGTCTTGTTCTCTCTAATTTGGAAGTCCTACAGCAAACAAAACTGTGAAAGTGTACTAAAAAAAACCCTGGGTTGCTAAAAAGTTTGATAACTAAATCACGATACTCCGATCCTGAATATAAATTGGAACTATAACCCATAAAAGAACAAAAGACATTCTTATATTAATTCAATTGAGGAATTATTTTAGTAGGAGAGTAATCATTCTCGTATGTAGACCTCAATTAGTGCTAATTGTAAAAAAAATCTTAATAAGAATATTTAAGTTTTAAAGTCCCGGTGTGCAAACGTATCTGAATTCCCCGAAGCTAGTTATCGTGCAAAGTGTATTACTTAAAATGCCACTTAGGGAAATCCTTTTTATCCAGTGTTCATTATTAACATGAAAGACAGTGAACAGGTTTTGATTTTCTATAAGCATTTGAGTTATCGTGACAGAGATTCAAATGGTGAAGAAAAGCATTTGAAATGTTAATCGGTTTACAGGACTTAGTACTTTTATGACACTTCTGCCCCAAATAATAGATTTGCAGAAATTTGCAAAGATCTAGGTCAATGTATTGTCAAACTCTGGACCTGAGTCACTTTCTAAAGTGGCTAAAGATTTGGAGCACTTCAGTTTAGAGATTTTTCTATACTGATATATACAGTAAGCCATATTTATACCCACCTTACCTGGGGCGGCTGTTGGCCATATGAATATTTCTAAATGCCAGAAAACTCTCCCCATTGCATTTTACTAAATACATCCTGTGATCAGTATGTGCCTTTCAGATGATCAAAATCCAGGTATCTCTAGCAAATGAGGAGCTGCATAACAAACGGTGCATACGCATGGGAGATGGCTTGCATTTACTGTGCGACCAGTCAGGCTCTGCTGGTCACGAACACCACACCTAGGGAAAGACACCACCTTATATATCAGAAGTATATCAGGGACCTATAAGTACTGTAAGTTCAGTCCTATACTTCTACCTTCAGAGATTAAGGCAGACAGATTTCATATCACTGCTCCCCTGTACTTTGAATTCAGGACCTTTTCAAATCTGAGATCATGATGATCGTCATGAGATGGTCAAGTTCAAGATCTTCAGGACAGTGAGAAGAGCGTGCAGCAAGCTCACTGCCCTGGACTTCAAGAGAGCAGACTTTGGCATCTTCAGCGACCAGCTCAGAAAGGTTCCATGGGATATAGCCCAAGAGGACAGGAGGGCCCAAAACTGTTGGTTGATAGTCAAGGATCACCAGCTACAAGCTCAGGAGTGTTGCATCCTGACTACAAGAAAGTGCAGCAGAAGGGCCATGAGACCTCCTTGGATGAATAAGGAGATGCTGAGGAAACTTTGAGGGAAAAAAGAGGCTTACAAAAGGTGGAAGCAAGGACAGGTGGCCTGGGAAGAATACAGGGATGTTGTCCGGGAAGCTAGGGACCAGGTTAGGAAAGCTAAGGCCCACTTAGAATTAAAATTGGCTAGGGATGTGAAAGATAACAGGAAGGGATTCTATAGGTACATTGTGAATGAAAGACATAGACTAGGGACAATGTGGGCCCTCTCTGGAAGCTATCAGGAGAACTGGCTACCCTGGATTTGGAGAAGGCTGTGGTTTTAATGACTTCTTTGCCTCAGTCTTCACCAGCAAATGCTCTGACCACACCACCCAAGTCTTGGAAGGCAGACGCAGGGACAGTGAGAATGAAGACCTTGGGCCCACTGTGGGGAAGGATCTTGTTCGGGAACACCTTAGGAACCTGAATGTATACAAGTCCATGGGACCGGATGAAATCCATCCACGGGTCCTGAAGGAGCTGGTAAATGAAGTTGCTAAGCCACTGTCCATCATATTTGAAAAATCATGGCAGTCAGGTGAAGCTCCCGATGACTGGAAAAAGGGAAATATAACCCCCATTTTCAAGAAGGGGAAAATGGATGAGCTGGGGAACTACAGACCAGTCAGTCTCACCTCTGTTCCTGGCAAAATCTTGGAGCGGATTCTCCTGGAAGGCATGCTAAGGCACATGAAAACAACAAGGTGCTTGGTGACAGCCAGCATGGCTTCACTAAGGGGAAATCCTGTCAGACCAATCTGGTGGCCTTCTATGATAGGGCTACGGAACTGATGGACAGGGGTAGAGCAGTTGATGTCATCTACCTCGACTTGTGCAAAGCATTTGACACTGTCTCCCATGACATCCTTCTCTCTAAGTTGGAGAGACATCAATTTGATAGGTGGACCACTCGGTGGATAAAGAACTGGCTGGATGGCCACATGCAAAGACTAGTGCTCAATGGCTCAGTGTCCAGCTGGAGACCAGAAACAAGTGGTGTCCCCCAGGGATCTGTGTTGGGACCAGTCTTGTCCAACATCTTTGTTGGGGACATGGACAGTGGGATTGAGTGCGCCCTCAGCAAGTTTGCCGATGACACCAAGCTGTGTGGTTTGGTTGATACGTTGGTGGGAAGGAATGCCATCCAGAGGGACCTTGACACGCTTGTGAGGTGGGCTGATGCCAACCTGATGAAGTTTAACCATGCCAAGTGCAAGGTCCTACACCTGGGTCGGAGCAATGCCAGGCACAGCTACAGATTGGGCGGGGAGGAGATTGAGAGCAGCCCTGCGGAGAAGGACTTGGGGGTGTGGGTTGATGAAAAAATGAACATGAGCCGGCAGTGTGCGCTTGCAGCCCAGAAGGCCAACCGTATCCTGGGCTGCATCAAAAGGAGTGTGACCAGCAGGTCGAGGGAGGTGATCCTGCCCCTTTACTCTGCTCTCGTGAGACCTCACTTGGAGTATTGTGTGCAGTTCTGTTGTCCTCAACATAAAAAGGACATGGAACTGTTAGAACGAGTGCAGAGGAGGGCCACGAGGATGATCAGGGGACTGGAGCACCTTCTGTATGAAGATAGGCTGAGAAAATTGAGGTTGTTCAGCCTGGAGAAGAGGAGGCTGCATGGAGACCTCATAGCAGCCTTCCAATACCTGAAGGGGGCCTACAGGGATGCTGGGGAGGGACTCTTCATGAGGGACTGTGGTGAGAGGACAAGGGGTAATGGGTTTAAACTTAAACAGGGGAAGTTTAGATTGGATATGAAGAAGAAATTCTTTACTGTAAGGGTGGTGAGCCTCTGGAATGGGTTTCCCAGGGAAGTTGTGAATGCTTCCATCGCTGGCAGTGTTCAAGGCCAGGTTGGGCAGAGCCTTGGGTGATATGGTTTAGTGTGAGGTGTCCCTGCCAATGGCATGAGGTTGTAACTATATGATCTTAAGGTTCGTTCTAACCCTAAGTATTCTATGATTCTACATCTCCAGGCACTTTTGAAAACACTGACTTATGCAACCAAAGATCCAGCCTAAGTTGTAGCTTAGGAAAATGAGTCCTCATAATTTACCACAGATTCGTAATTTACCACTCACAACTTATCCTTGTGGGCAGACTCCCCTTTTTCACCAGCTGAAACTGAAAAAACACTTCTTCATTGGTCAGCAGAAAGAGACCCAAGTCTTTTTGGAAACTGTGTTTGAATCTTAAGTGGCACCTCTATACTCTGCTTAATGTCTGATCTTACCTTTTAAGTCCCTTCTTTGGAATTCCTTCTGGAATTTGGCCATGTTATGTGTGTCACGTCTATGTGAGTGTTGCTATTTCAGTTATTTAAAACAAGTGTGAGCAATAAAGATATGACTTTTGCATTTAGGGCTGCATTTTCTTGGTCCTTCTCAAAGGCACTGAAGATTCTGAACTGAAGGTGTTTAGACTGTATTAGTCTTTAGAGGAAAAAATTCCTATCAGCATTGCTGCCTCTGCAAAACAACTGATATGGAAAAGGAGCAAAATATACACTGGTGCCTACAAGCTTACCATAACATAGCAAATGTAACCTAAGATGCATTAGTAGAAATACTCCCAGCAGACGCAAAGAACTCTAAGTGATGCAGTAACATCACCTTTCAGGGGCAGTTTAAGGTTATGATCATGTATGAAATATGAATTAACATGGCAAAGGTGGAAATAAAAGGCACCATGATAACTATGGAAACCAAAAGCATAGTTTCTGAGGACAGTTCAGAAGAGCTCCATTTTGTTTAGGCTAACAAGCCAAATACTGAAACAGCATGCATGCTAAGTGCCTATAAACACATCAAAGAGGTAAACAATAAAGAAAATATTTAATCCAGAATCATTACTGGCACAAGCAGGCATGGTGTAAACTAGCAATTAATAAATTTAGCATAGAATTTTTTTGGGGAAAAAAATCTTAAATGTTATAGGAATGCCATTGCAGAATAGACTTGCATTTGGTGTAGTAGGTCTACAGCAGAATAACACAGGCTTGGGTTTTTTTCAGTATGGAGGTAAATTTTGAAGGCATTCACGTAGCACAGCACAATAGATTGGGGGGGAGGCTCGGCGTCTGCGAGCTTCACCTCGGAGCAGCAACTTGCACCGAGGGAGCCTCAAGTCCTCGACAAGGACTGCCCTGGAGCCTGCAGCTCAGCGGAGGCGAGCGGCTGACTCAGAGGGGGCGGCGCCAGGAGGACCGGCGGCAGACCTGACTGGTTAAAATCCTGCCCCAGGGAGCGCGAGCGACCCAGAGCGCGGCGAACAGGGCGGGCTCGAGGCAGCTTGCGCGGGCAGGCGAGTGGGGTGGTGAGCGGGATGGTGAGCACTCGCCGTACGGGCAACGCTCAGTCTGGGAGCTCCGCTCTGGCTGCGCCGGTGGTGGCCAGTGTAGGCACCCAGACGGAGCCGATGGGAAGTGAGGCTGCAGTGCAGAGCTCAGGGTTTAGACAGCGCCTAAATTGCTATCCTAAGGGAAGGGTGAGCAATGGGCAGGGCTGCACTCTGCGCTCCCTGGTGGAGGTCCTCCTTCAGCAGGTGGCTGAACTGCAGGAAGCTGTTACCAGGCTGAAAGGTGTCAGGGAAGCTGAGGGGGAGCAGCACTGCTTGCTCTGGGACCAGCCTGTTCCGGGGCCTCGAGCGTCTACTGTTGCCCATGCAGGAAAGGAGGCTGCTAACCCAGGAAGCTGGGAAACGGTAACAGAAAAAAACAACAAAAAAAGGAGGAAGAGGGCAATTAAAAGCAAGGGTCTTCCTCCTATATCTGTTGTCCCCACCCAGAACCGCTTTGCTGTCCTGCAGGGGGCTGATGAGCAACAGCGCTCCCACCAGGCACAACCAGCTGGTGCACTGGTAAAGAAGGTCACTACTGGTGCTGCCAGGAAAAAGCGGCGGACCATGGTAGTCGGGGACTCTAATCTGAAAGGCACAGAGGCACCCATCTGCCGGCCTGACCCAGCCTCAAGGGAGGTGTGTGGCCTACCAGGGGCTCGGATCAGGGATGTGGCCGAGAAGCTGCCTGCTCTAGTCGGTCCCACTGACTATTACCCACTCCTGGTAATACATGTGGGTGCTACTGATATAGATAGCAGTAGCCCGGAGAACATAAAGAAGGACTACAGAGCTCTGGGAGAGGTGGTTAGGGACTCTGGAGCTCAGATTGTCTTTTCGTCAATTCTCCAGGATACAGGGCAGGACCTTGAAAAGGCTAGGAGGATTGGGCAGGTTAATAAATGGTTAGAAGGGTGGTGCTATAGCCAGGGGTTTGGGTACCTTGAACATGGGACTCAATATAGTAGGCCAGGTCTACTGGGGGCTGGTGGAACTGGTCTGACAAAGAAGGGGAAGAGTGGATTTGGTAGGAGGCTTGCCAGACTGGTCAATGATGCTTTAAACTAGATGTGTTGGGGGAGGGGGGCATCATTCCATCCCAACACACCCAGTCGGTTGGCAGCACATACAGTAAACATTCGGAGCAATGTAGAGATATTCCAGCTGCTCCAGCCAATGAGCCGGCTTCAATTGGATCTCAGCTCAAATGCCTCTACACAAATGCCCGTAGTATGGGGAACAAACAAGAGGAATTAGAGATGTGTGCACGTTTACGGGGGTATGATATCATAGGCATCACAGAAACATGGTGGGATGGCACCTATGACTGGTGTGTTGGAATGGAAGGTTACCGGCTCTTTAGGAAAGACAGGCCCGGCAGACGGGGAGGGGGAGTTGCTATTTATGTTAGGGATAGGCTAGAGAGTATGGAACTCTGTCTGGGGACAGGTGAGCAGTCGACAGAGAGTTTGTGGGTCAGGGTTAAAGGGAGAACAGCGATGGGTGACATTATTATGGGGATCTGTTACAGACTGCCTGACCAAGGGGACTTGCTGGACGAAGCGCTCCATAGGCAGATAGGAGCAGCCTCACGCTCGCAGGCCCTTGTTCTCATGGGAGACTTCAACCACCCTGATATCTGTTGGAGGGATGGTACGGCCCGGCACAAGCAATCCAGAAGGTTCCTTGATTGCGTGGAAGACAACTTCCTTCTGCAAGTAATAGAGGAGCCGACAAGGAGAGGTGCCATGCTTGACCTCGTCCTCACCAACAGGGAAGGGCTGGTTGGGAATGTGATGCTCCAGGGCAGCCTTGATTGCAGCGATCATGAGATGATTGAGTTTGAGATCCTCAGGACAATGAGAAGAGCGTCCAGCAAGCTCACTGCCCTGGACTTCAAGAGAGCAGCCTTTGGCCTCTTCAGGAACCTGCTCAGTAAGGTTCCATGGGATACAGCCCTAGAGGGCAGGGGGGCCCAACACTGTTGGTTGATATTCAAGGATCACCTGCTGCAAGCTCAGGAGCGATGCATCCCAACTAGAAGGAAGTTTAGCAGGAGGGCCAGGAGACCTCCTTGGATGGATAGGGAGCTGCTGAGCAAAATTCGAAGGAAAAAAGAGGCTTATAAAAGGTGGAAGCAAGGTCAGGCAGCCTGGGAAGAATACAGGGATGTTGTCCGGGAAGCTAGGGACCAGGTTAGGAAAGCTAAGGCCCACTTAGAATTAAACTTGGCTAGGGATCTTAAGGATAACAGGAAGGGATTTTACAGGTACATTGCCAATAAAAGACAGGTTAGGGACACCGTGGGCCCTCTCCAGAAGCTATTGGGAGAACTGGCTACCCTGGATTTGGAGAAGGCTGAGGTTCTTAATGACTTCTTTGCCTCAGTCTTTACCGGGAAATGCTCTGACCACACCACCCAAGTCTTGGAAGGCAGACACAGGGACAGTGAGAATGAAGACCCTGGGCCCACTGTGGGGAAGGATCTTGTTCGGGAACACCTTAGGAACCTGAATGTATACAAGTCCATGGGACCTGATGAAATCCATCCACGGGTCCTGAAGGAGCTGGCAAATGCAGTTGCTAAGCCACTGTCCATCATATTTGAAAAATCATGGCAGTCAGGTGAAGCTCCCGATGACTGGAAAAAGGGAAATATAACCCCCATTTTTTAGAAGGGGAAAATGGATGAGCCAGGGAATTACAGACCAGTCAGTCTCACCTCTGTTCCTGGCAAGATCTTGGAGCGGATTCTCCTGGAAGGCATGCTAAGGCACATGAAAACAACAAGGTGCTTGGTGACAGCCAGCATGGCTTCACTAAGGGGAAATCCTGCCTGACCAATCTGGTGACCTTCTATGATAGGGCTACAGAACTGATGGACAGGGTCAGAGCAGTTGATGTCATCTACCTGGACTTGTGTAAAGCCTTTGACACTGTCTCCCATGACATCCTTCTCTCTAAGTTGGAGAGACATCAATTTGATAGGTGGACCACTCGGTGGATAAAGAACTGGCTGGATGGCCGCATGCAAAGAGTAGTGCTCAGTGGATCAATGTCCAGCTGGAGACCAGTAACGAGTGGTGTCCCCCAGGGATAGGTGTTGGGACCGCTCTTGTTCAACATCTTTGTGGGTGACATGGATAGTGGGATTGAGTGCGCCCTCAGCAAGTTTGCCGATGACACCAAGCTGTGTGGTTTGGTTGATACGTTGGAGGGAAGGAATGCCATCCAGAGGGACCTTGACACGCTTGTGAGGTGGGCTGATGCCAACCTGATGAAGTTTAACCATGCTAAGTGCAAAGTCCTCCACCTGGGTTGGAGCAATGCCAGGCACAGCTACAGATTGGGCGGGGAGGAGATTGAGAGCAGCCCTGCGGAGAAGGACTTGGGGGTGTGGGTTGATGAAAAAATGAACATGAGCCGGCAGTGTGCGCTTGCAGCCCAGAAGGCCAACCGTATCCTGGGCTGCATCAAAAGGAGTGTGACCAGCAGGTCGAGGGAGGTGCTCCTGCCCCTTTACTCTGCTCTCGTGAGACCTCACTTGGAGTATTGTGTGCAGTTCTGTTGTCCTCAACATAAAAAGGACATGGAACTGTTAGAACGAGTGCAGAGGAGGGCCACGAGGATGATCAGGGGACTGGAGCACCTTCTGTATGAAGATAGGCTGAGAAAATTGAGGTTGTTCAGCCTGGAGAAGAGGAGGCTGCATGGAGACCTCATAGCAGCCTTCCAATACCTGAAGGGGGCCTACAGGGATGCTGGGGAGGGACTCTTCATGAGGGACTGTGGTGAGAGGACAAGGGGTAATGGGTTTAAACTTAAACAGGGGAAGTTTAGATTGGATATGAAGAAGAAATTCTTTACTGTAAGGGTGGTGAGGCCCTGGAATGAGTTGCCTAAGGAAGCTGTGAATGCTTCATCCCTGGCGGTGTTCAAGGCTGGGTTGGACAGAGCCTTGGATGGCATGGTTTAGTGGGAGGTGTCCCTGCCCATGGCACGGGGGGTGGAACTCGATGATCTTGAGGTCCTTTCCAACCCTAACTATTCTATGATTCTATGATTCTATAATAGATAATAGAGGTCTGGTCCCCTGTTTCTTGGACACAACCATTGATAGACAGCTACTTTCAGTAGTCTTTCAGGAGTCTTCTGAGATATGCTGTCCCTATGCATATTTACATAGAGAATATTCATACACCAGCCACAAGAACCAGGAGAACCTTTCAGCTGTGCAGCAGAACAGCCACTTGTCCATTTGTTTTATAAGCTAGCTCTTATTTCTTTCACTCCTTATATGAATAAGGGGATGGCAAAATCAAACAATGGCACCTTTTGAAGAGCAAAAGCATTATCGTCTGTTTTCAGTATGTGATTCACACTGAAGAAATCTAGAGTAAGATTTGATTACTCTGATGTAGGTGTTGGCTATTTAATTCTCACCCTGAAACATTTGGTCAGGCGGATGGCACCCTCAGCCTTGCAGACTACATTAACTACAGACAAATCTCCATAGATTCTACTGGGGAACTTCACAGGTAGCTCAGGTGTAAGCAGCACATTGTAGACACTTAAAGACAGGTGAGCTGAAGTTATCTCCTGACTTTTTAACAAAAATAACCACAAATTTCAAAGGGAAACAATGACTCAAACCAAACAAAATGTTCCTCTAATACTAAACCTTTAACTAAATTGAGAACACAAAATAAAAATTATGTTTATTTTTTCATTTGGAAGGATTTCCTGCTAAGAGATGACGTTAATCCTGAGCCTCTGTTTTTCAGTTTGCTGTCCAAGTACAGAAATACCACTCAAGTAAGTGCATTCTGACACGCTACCCTAATGGTTAGCTAACAGCAAATGCTTGCTAGCTATGGGCTTATTTAAATTTTATGTCAAAGATATAATAGATAGTTTGCAAAGTTTAGGACTCTGCAACATGGTGGCAAACTAGTTCCTTCTAGCATGGCCTGTAATTTTATAAGCATAAACTCTATAGATAAAAGGCAATTCTGAAATGTATTTTTAGCATGGCTCTAAACTACCAAGAGAAACTGCAGCTAGAATTACCATGAATTTTCAAGTTTTTGGTCTCAAAAGATGATTTTAATCATACATTAATCATGGTTTACATGGTAGCTGTTTGGCATGCAGCATCTGGATCTATTTGTTCCGTGCTAAGGATATGCAGAGAAAACAACATGATCATGATCTTCAACTTAATTTAAGTTTTATGCATTTGTTTTCCTGTCTTTGAGTTGCACTCCCAGATGTACCATGATTGGGACAGTAACTGTGATTGTATGGACAAGTAAATCCGTATCAACTGACTTGTCTAGAGTGCGAAGAGAAATAATTTGCATGTGCCTGTAAAGACAGTAGCAATTTCTGTAAGATTTATTGTACTTTCTACAGAAAAACTTTATTAGTTGCTGATGGCACATGGCCACAAAAAGGCAAATGACAGATCTTAAGAATTAATTCTAAAGTAATGTCTTAAAGGAAAAGAAAACCACCCTTTAAATGATCGTGTTGCTAAAAATGTGGGGAGCTCTTGTAAAAAGAACAGAAGAATTTCAGTATGTGTCAAGCATTATTCATATTCATTAGTCAACAGCAACTTAGTAGTACTATTTTCCAAAAACATCCTTTATGCAAATGTTATCCTGCAGCAGGAGATGCCCTCAGATACTAATTTTATAGTAGCAGCTCTTTCTATTAAAAAAATAAAAGGGGGAGGAATCCACTGACTGCAAGTATTTTCAGGCCATGAACCTCAAAGCCATTTTTTGTGCTTTGCCCATGGTTGCCCATCACTTTCCCACAAGCACCTCTATGGCCACACATTGCACTGCACCACACACTTCTGCGGGCTCACAGGCACCAAGGGCAGCAGGATCCTGCTACCATCATGGTTGCTGCCTGCACTCACCCAGGGACTGGTTGCTGTGGAGCTTTTCAACAGCACAATTATTCCATCTCACTTGCTTGCCTCCAACACAAGAGGGATGTGGACCTGCTTGAGTGAAACCAGAGAGGGCTACAAAGAACCATAGGGCTCGAGCACCTCCCCTGTGAAGACAGGCTGAGAGAGTTGGTTTGTTCAGCCTGGAGAAAAGAAAGCTCCGGGGACACCTTAGAGCAGCTTCCAATTACCTAAGGCCTACAAGAAATCTGCAGAGGGGGCTTTTTACAAAGGCATATAGTGACAGGACAAGGGGGAATTGCTTTAAACTGACAGAGGGGAGATGTAGATTAGATATTAGGACGATGTTCTTCACTGTGAGGATGGTGAGACAGCGGAACAAGCTGAACACGAGAACCTAACAGAGAAGCTGTGGCTGCCCCACCCCTGGCAGTGTTCAAGGCCAGGCTGGATGGGGCCTTGAGCAACCTGGTCTAGTGCAAGGTGTCCCTGCCCATGGCAAGGGGGTTGGAACAAGATGAGCTTTAAGGCTCTTTCTAACCCAAACCACTCCATGCTTCACTTCGGTCGTCAAGGGCTGCTGTTGGAAGAAGAAGATCCTGGCCATAGTGTAACCTCAACACCCTAACTACACGGCAGGACACACTGTACCAGAATTAGGCTAGGGCCGGGTTTTCCAGGAAGACGCTCAGACCCGGGTCCCCGCTCCTTTGGACAGACCGACCGACCTAGCTCGGTGCAGATGAGGGGCTGGGGAGCGGCACCACGCGAAAGCGGTGGGGCAGGGGGCCTCGGCTGCCGGGGCGGCGACCTTCTGGCCGGCTGGCGCGCTGCAGGGCAGGGGCAGACCGGGGAGGGGGAAGGCTCGAACAGGCGGGAGGCGGTCGCAGGCGGCGCCCGAGGCGGGGGGGGGGGGCAGGCCGATCGCTCGCACCGCCCGGCCTGCCAATGGGAGCGGCGGTTGTTAGCGGGCGGGGAGGTGGCGGCGTTGCCACAGCAGCAGCGGTGCGGCTAGAGCTGTTGGTCAGGGTGCACCATGGAGGGGCTGGAAGGTGAGAGGCAGCGGCGAGGCGTTTCCTTCTTTCGCCGGGGACAGCCGGTGGGCGCCTGGGCTGAGCCTCTGTGCTGTTTCGGAGCGTGCTTGGGCGGTGGCTGGACCTAGGGCGCGGGCGCCGCCTTCCCCGTTCTCGGACCCCCCTGCGGAGGAGGGGCGGCCTTGCCTCGCTTCACGGCTGGCAGTGCGGGGGGCGGCGGGGCTGAGGTTGGGAGTGCCGCAGGAGTGGGGCCGTGTGCCTGTGTGGCGACGGACAAAGGTGGGTGTTGGCGGTTCCCTATGCGGAGCTCGGCGGGCTGGGCGGCGGGCAGGGCCGGCCTCTCTGCGCTTTGTCTCGGGCGCCTTTCGACTCTCTCCGCAGATCTGCGGGGCTGTGGCCGTGCCCCGCCGTCCTCTTCCCGCCGTGGCCAAGCTGAGAGCGCGGTGAGCCTGCTTGGTGATCCGCCGCTGGCGGAGGGTTCGCTGCGCGGCGTACGGCAGCGGGTCAGGCGGGTATCCTTGCCAGGCATCCTTTTTTTGCAAACAGATGGCTAACGTGGGTGTTAGGATGCGCTTATGATGCTAGGGAAGTCTTCAGTGCGGTGAAGACTAGGTATGTATTTGCTGAGTTTATCCTTTGCAGCTTTATCCTGTGCCAGCTGCGTTAGTGAAGTTACCATCACTCTCCAGAGTAGCCATCATAGCATAGATTATCTGTGATCAGATAGGAATTTATGAAGTTACAGCTTGCTGTCTGAGCATTTCGGTAGGCTTGTCATTATTGTGTTTTGCAAACTGCTTTAACACTACTACTTAAGAAAAAACCACAGGCTTCTTCTGAGTAACTTTCCCAAAACAGTCATTAAGTCTTCCATGCTGTGTTTCACTAGAGGTAACTGAGTGCTTCAACAGGGGTGAGCACAAGGTAGCCTTTGTTCTTTATCCCTTCTAGCACAGTTGGAGAAGTAATTCTCCCTGAATTACTTTGCCTTCCTTTGTCAGATTTTACAGTCATCAGACAGTATTCTTAGACATAGTGACTTCATCAAAGCTATACATTTGGACAAGATTTGGCATTAAAATCCCTATAGGTTCTCTTATTCGATATACTCATTGTGCTTTGCTGACTATTAATGCCTTTAAATTTGAAGGTGGTGTCTGGTGTTTATCAAATAATGCTTTATCAGGCACTCTGATGACAGTCCTGTGACAAACCTGTGTTGCCTGTCCAGAAGGTGAAAACTTGCTTTAATTTGCATAAGCTTTGTCTTTGACTGCCGTTGGGACTGCATATCAGCTGCAGCCATCCATCAATTGATTTGGCTGTGAGCTAACTTACCAAGGCCAGCTATGCCAGCTGGTTTTGTATCAGCTCTAGCACGTTCATAAC
Source organism: Amazona ochrocephala (assembly GCA_039720435.1). NCBI lineage: Eukaryota > Metazoa > Chordata > Aves > Psittaciformes > Psittacidae > Amazona > Amazona ochrocephala. Next base: position 31,743,734 of record CM077876.1, on the reverse strand, counting down.
AGAGGGTGGGCAGAAAGTAGACTTGCAGGTAACAGCAGAAACCTGAAAGAACATGCCATTTTTGCAGTAGAACTTGTCCAGCTTCTGACTTTGCTGGAAAGAGTTTGCATTTTGTGTATGTTTTGGTAGGTACTGGGCGTGACAGAAGGAAGAACTGCAAAAGCATAGGTGAAATCTCATGTTTATTCTGTGAACCTTTTCTTGTAAGTACTTTCAGAAGTTACAGCTTATCAAAGCATTTTTTTCATAATGTTCCTTCTGAGCACTCAAGATTAATTTGAGAATAACGTGGGTAATAAGCAGTTTCTAGAACTTGAGATGGCATTGCATTGTGAACACTCATATCTCATGCTGTTATCCAGCATCCTTGAATGCTAAAGTTTTTGAAACTGAAGAACATAGTGGTTTTGTGGGTTGCCTTGTGCTGTGTTTTTCCTTCTCTAAAATCATCACAACATAAAATACTTTCTTTTTTATATGAGAAACATTTGAAGCAAGTGACTTTGCTTTTACAGTTTTTCAATGTAAGCTGTCTCTTGATGCGCATTAGGTTAGGCTCAAGATGAAGTTTCTGTAGAAAGGTGGCCCTAAGACAGGAAAAACGTAAGCAAAACTGATAACAATAATAAATTACTTCGCTGGGGATTATGCTTTTTTTTTCCAGGCATTGCTCCACTTAGAGTAGTGTTACTGGTTGCTATTTTAGATTAAATTTGTGTTTAGAAGCACAGTTGCGCAGTCATATCCACCTGACATGGAAGTATGGGCTGCTTCTGAAATCTGGCTTGGACTGCTGCCTCCCTACATTGGTGGTCAGTAAAATCGTTTCCCAGAGCTGATCTCTACAGCAGGTCCTGGCAGTTGTGTGTGCAAGCGATGTGCTGGAGGGTTGGACTTTGTCTTTTGGCAGCAGTGTGTTTTTATGACTGTGTAAGACCCCCTCAGGTGCAGGATGCTTGGTCTGGACTTTCCTCCCTTGGAAGCCAGTGCTTTGCTTTTTGGGAGCTCAGCACTATAGATGCAAGATGTGTTTTACTTTTGTTTATTTGAGCATGCTATTAAATAAGTTTATAATGATTCCTTCATAACATGATGGAGAGTTCTAACTATATTCATGATTAGTTGGCTCATGGAGCTGCATTACTGACATTTAAAAAGCTAAATATTTCTGGTGTTGCAGTTGCATTTTCTCAAGTTTAAATGTTCAGTGAAATGGTGAAGTAGGTTTCTATGAGACTTAAGTTTTTTTTTTTCTAAAAATTTACTAAATTTTCTAAAGTTTTCTTCTGTTGCTTTTTATTTTTTTTGGCAGTTGCTTTATGATTTTATTTGTATATCAGTATTGTTATATTACTAGTTTCATACTGGAAGTGAAATATATAAAGTGTTGTAAAAGCAATCGGTGCACACTTGTGACAAATTTGATGTAAAATCTGAAGTCACTAGTTCAGTATTTGTTACTTTGCAGCCCATGTGCTGTTTGGCTGATTTTCAATTTTCATTTAACTTACTAGTGAAAATACTCTGAGCAATAGACCATCAATGTCTGAAAATGTAGTGATTTCTAAGGTGAACTTAAAAATCCTTTCCTGAGTAGTCCACCATGTGCTGACTGACTCTCAGGACCATTTTTGATAGATTAGCATCTGCTGGTTGCTTTCACTGGTAGATGGCAAGAAAAAGCTGTCATATTGGCATGTCTGTTGGTCTCTTTTTTGCTTGAAGGAGATGGAGGAGGAGATCCAAGCACAGAATTCCTGACTTCACATAAGCTGCAGCAGTCCAGTGATTGGCATTTGATTGGCTTCTCTCCATTCTGTTGTTTTCTCTGGAAGGATACCGGCAACAGCTGCTTGATCCGACTAAATGACAGTTCCCGCACTTGTTCCCAGCCCATCCCAGAGGGTCAGGACTGCTGCTGCCTAAAGCGTGAAGGGCAGAGGGGCAGCTGTGTCTGAGGGCAAAAGTGCAGCTCTTTGTGGTCAATAATGGCAGCACTTACCCAGCCTCAGTGTTCTCCTCCTGCCTGTGCCTGTGCTCTAGCAGCCGGAGAAGGCTGGTTGTGGTTGGGAGGGGATGGATGCCTGCTTGCTCAGGAAATAGCCGGCAGTCTCAAACCCAGAGCTTTCCCATGCAGATGCCAAGTAGAGACTACTGTGATTAAGCATTTAGACTCTGAGCAGTCTGGGTGTGCCCTTGAGGTCTCATAAGAATAAGGCTTGCTGTGTAGCATCTTCTGCTGAGAGCCGAGATCTGTGCTGCAATAGCATTTGTCCCTGGACCCTTCAGTGGCACTGATAATGTCTGAGACACCCCACCCAAACAGTGCAAGCATTCTACTTTGGGGTTTTGTATTAGTAATGCAACTACTGAAAGCAAGTGCTTATACTTGCTTTGACAGGATTTCTGAATAAGCTAATGCCCAGTCCTGTTTTTCCCTGATACTATGGAAGTTTTTTCTGTTTTGAAAAAAAATACATAATACTAATATGAGTCTCCCCTTAGTATTCATCTTTCTCTCGCCTCACTGGCTGCATGTAGCAACTTCCTTGCTTTGGCAGCCATTTTCTTAAGCTGCATTTGAGAGAGGCTCCTTCCTGCCTTTTTCAAATACTTCAGCTTTTTCTTTTTTTTCTTTTAATTAATTTTGTTCTTAAATCAGTAAGTTGCAAACTCTTGAGGATTGAAATGCAAAACTAATATTAATGTATATTCTTTTTAAGCAGTTTTCTGTTTCCAGTAGCCATTAAAACACCCATAAATGTGACTGCATCAAATTGCTGTGTTTCACTAGGCATGTGTGCACCTCCATTAAATGGTTTAGTTTTGACATTTAATACACTGTATAATTGTGGTCAATGTATTTACTTTTTCTACAGCAATTATATTTTTATTTTTTTTGATTAATGGTTATGTTTTGGTGAAGCAACTGAAAGGAAATGTTTTACTTAAGGAAAGTTGTGAAAGCTGAGTTTAGGCCATTATGATAGGGGAAGTGTGCTATCAGAATATGTTTTACCTTTAAAGGAGCAAAGTAATATGTATAGACAGGAATTTGAGTGTTTCAGCTTAGTTTCTTCAGCATCTTGGAACCAGTAGATTTTGCACCCTTTTCTACATTTTTTTTTGTAGAATTCCTTCATTTTTAAATTGCAGAAACTAGATTAATCTAGTAATTGAACTCAGTTGGTTGAGTATAGTAGGAAGATGAATGTATTTTACCTGCACACACACACACACACGATGTGGTTATTGTAAAAAGCAGTTGTTTCATTTCAGTAAAATTAAGTTCTGGGGCTATGTTAAACAGTTGACTGGAGGGAGCAAACTGGGAACTGATACAATATAAATTAAGATTATAAAAATTACCAAAATTGTTTCTAAAACATTATTTTATTGTTAGGTAATACTCTGATAAGCAAGCAGACTTAGATTGGGATTATTCTGTCCAATTACATTTGTGTAGTAGAGTACAGAATTTGTTTGGGGGTCGCTGGTGCAAAGCAGGTTTGGTTTAAGAGTAGTGTAAGAAAGCTCGTCTTTGCTTGATTGCCTGCTTACTGTTATCATGGTGCTTGTAGCCTAATAGAGAAGAATAGTGAGTTTATGACGCCAAAGCAAAATTGTGTAAAATCTACATAAATTTTGTAGATCACACGCTTTCTAGTGGTTTTAGTTAATCTTAAACCTCATTAATAGAAGACCAGATAATGTATCTGAAAGTCAGATCGATCAGATAGTGCTGCTTATTTGCCTTTGGTTTTGTTGTGTTTCCATATGCATTACAGGGGAAACTCTCATCGATTTTTCTGGACAATCATCACAACTGAGTGCCTCTCTAAAATGTATATTAACACTCACAATATGGGAAGAAATGGGAGGATTTGGAGGTCTTCATGCAGTTGGAGGGGTAGGATCTTGCTGAGATCATGTGTAGGACAGCTCACAGGACTGCAGTGTTGAGGTGGATGAGTACAGGCTCTTCAGGAAGAACCAGCTGGACCGCAAGCAGAGAAGTTGCACTTTATGTGGGAGAGCAGTGAGAATGCGCTGAGCTCTGGTATGGAGCCACCTGTGAGCTTATGGATCAGGGTTAGCAGGCAGACCAACGTGGGTAGTGCTGTTCTGGGTGTCTGCTACAGTCCATCTGATCAGGAAAAAGATGAGGCTGCCTTCAGATAATTCGAAGAAGCCTCGTATTCACAGGCCCTGGCCCTCATGAACTACTCAATACCAGCTGGAGGGACAAATCAGCAAGGCACAAGCAATGTAGGAGGCTTCTGGTATGCATTGATGACAAATTCCTTTCTCAGATGATTGAGGAGCTGACAAGGGGATTAATTTCTGCTGATGACATACCAACAAATGCTTGAGATGCGAAGGCCAGGGCAGGCAGCCTTACCTGAAAGTGACCAGGGGATGATTGAATTCAGGGTCCTGAGGGGAGGAAGCTGGGCAAATTGCAGGATCTCAACCCTGGACTTCAGGAGAGCAGGCTTTGACTTGTTTAGGGATCTGCTCGGAAGAATCCCATGAGATACGGCCCTAAAGAGGAGTCCAGGAGAGCTGGTTATTTTTAGTGTGACATTGGTATGTTTTCCACTTTAAAAGTTATGCTTCATATGAGGAAGGGGGGAAAGAAAGACAGACAATTGTAGAAAAGGGGAGTATGCCATGATGCAAGTTGTCTTGGCTGCATGCAATTAATTTCTCAGTCACAAAAAAATACATTACCGAATCTTCCTCCAGGCTCTCATTTTAGAGCAATGGGATGACTTGATGTATTATTTTCAAGGAAGTTATAACAAACTTGCCGTCATCAGAGTCACGTTCAATGGAATAACAGTAATATTGACAAATATAATGCACTTGCATTGTCAGGCTGAACAGCTGATACAAAACATGCAGAGGTACTAGGAAAGTCTCACTCAGGCTTTTCAGCTTGAAGGAATGGAAGTTATGCTGCTTTTTATTATCTTTTGGAAGCAGAAATGACAGGTTTATACAAGATTAGACTGCATTGTCAATACAAAAGTAGAAGAGAATTCATGAGACTTTCCACTAAGATAAGGGGTAGGTAGATAAAAGTAGATAGGTTTCTTATTTGTTATACAGTTGTGACTAACCTAATTGTATAAATATTTCAACGTGTGTGAACAGTTGAATACTAAAAGACAGAGCTTACTTTGATTTTCTCTTTCTTCCTCTAACTCTTCTTGCAAAATGCTGAATAGTATAGGCAAGAAGGGGTTTGCTTGGTGGAGTAAATCATGCACATTGTCAGTTATCAAGCAGACTTTACCGAAGCATGGCAAATACTACCAGTTGCTAAGCAGTATGGCTTCTTTGTCTGACTTCCATTTGCATTTCAGATTTCCTTTTGGCAAAATAAAGAAAACTTGCAAAATTTAGAGCATTATTTCCTGTGTTGATTAAAAATGTAACCTAGTCAATACTGATCAGCAGACATGTTCTGGTGACTTGACAGTCACTAAAGAACTAGATGCTGTGGCTTGAGGATACAGATTCTAATTAATCTAGGAAAATCACTGCGATTTTTTTTTTTTTGTACCCAAAATATGGAAATCTTAAGTGGAGAATACCTTGCTTTTGGAGATGAGGGGGAATTATGCTAAAAGCAATAAATGCAATTTTGTGTGAGAATTTGGCAAACAGTCAAGTGATAACTTTCAGCAGTTGTAGATTGCTCACTGATTTCAAATAGATTGCCTAGTCTCAAGGCTGGAAATTGTACTGGAGTGTTTCTGCAAGTTTAAATTCAGTGAGGCTTGATTGTTGTGATTATCATGATTGACTGGCCCAAGTCATTTAGTGCTGTCACTGCTGCAGATAAATAAAAGGTTTTGAAGAGCAGATTTTACAGCATGACAAAATATTGGTATTGAGACTAAGCAGAGTCTTGTTTCTTTGAAGCTGCACTTTATTTCTAAGTGCAGACATAATCTTGGGTATACATAGCTCTTCAAAACAGAAAACTGTAATAAAACTTCAGTTAATAGCTGTTCAGCAATCCTGAAGACTTCTGCTCCCTCTAGGTGTGGATTTTATTTACACAACTGCTGAATTTGTGAACATGGCAGCAAGAGCTAGCATTATGCTTGTGACTGTCAGATGCAACTTGCATGTATTCATGGGTTCCACATATTGTACTGATAAAGATAAGTCTGAGAACTGGCAATTTACACTTTCTGCTGTAAATCAGTTGCTGTATGTGAATGTGAGAGGAGAGAGAAAAAAATGCAATAGTTCTGTGGAAATCTAGGTTTTGAGGAGGTCTAAATTCATCTGAGTATTGAAAGGACTGGACTACATCTGAGAGACTGTACAGCTGTGCTGTCAGACTTTGAGGTCCACCCAAACTTTACAGCTAAACTCCAACTTCAAAATCAGAAAGTATGGGTAACTAGACTGTGACTGTATTCAAAAGGAATGTGTGCAGTAACTCCTGTGTAGGTAGAAGAACATGATTTGAAAGGAGGTTGTACTCTAGAAGTGGCTGGAGGAGGAGCTCTGTCTGGGACAGTTTAGAAACACAGGCTATGAGATAACTAGTGCTGCTAATTTAACTTCCAATCTAGTTGTTTAATTTGGATACCCATAATTTTGCCAGGTTGTACTCTTGTGTTTTTATTTAAGACCTGGTCTCGAGCAGACAGTAGAAGAATAGAGCGTAAAGCTGTATATCATAGTTTTGGCATCACTTCAACTGAAATACTGCTCCTTCTTTTGGTATTCACATAACCATTCTGAACATAGTTCTCTTTTTCCTAAGTGTGTTTAGATTAGATAGCAGTAATAATTATGTCTGTCTCATTCCAGGTTAACTATGTTCATTCAGGTTTAATACAAGCATGCTAAGTGCTGGTGATTAGTGGTATTAAAGACAGTAAAAGGAGAAAGAGGCATAGCTGCTGCATCTTGGGTCTTCTGTGGTTTTATGACCAAAATGGTGATAATCCCTGCATTGTTGTGAGACTTAGAGAAGTCTGAAGAAAATTACCATGACACTATCTCACTACCACTTTCAATTATCAGATGCATTTGCCAAGCAAATACTTCCTTTTCTTGTTTTGAGTGTTCCTTCTTTTTATTTTATTTAAACCTCCTTCCCCCAGTATAACAACCATTTCTGTTAATGTCTGTTCTGGAAGTGGTGTAGCATTCATGCATATCTAATGCATTAAAAAAAACCCCAACAAAATAAAGCAAAAAACACAAACCCTGAACCAGAACCCACACACAAAAAAATCCCCAAACCACAGCCCCACGCCAAAATCAACTCTACTGCAACTTTGGCAGTTTTATTTTTAAATTATCAGATTTCATGTTGGTGGCATTGCTACCCCTTCTGTTAGGGAAGGCTCATGGGCTCCTAGAGAGATGTATTGAGGTTTTATGATTTTTTTTTTTTTTTTTTTTTTTTTTACTTTAATGGTGGGGATAGTCAAAGAGGAATGATTTAAAAATTGAAAGGACAGATGTGCAAATGTGAATGACTGTAGGCTTCCCAGTTTCAACAGAACTGAAAGAGCTCATTTTTTAAAACGACTTCCTTTTGTGTTTTGGGTCAGTGGTTTGTGTTACAGGGGAGGAGGTGTTGCAGTAGAAATAGCTCTTGGCAAATGTGATTGGGTACCTGCCAGCAGCAAAGGAGGATAGGAATGCTGTAAGAAAATCCACCTCTGTAACTGTAGCTGCAGTGAGTGCTAATTAGCATTTGTTGTGCTCTGGTATGCGATATATAAATACTGCTTGATCAGGTGAGCTTTTCTCAAGTCTCTTTTTAATAGTGAGTTTAAACACAAGCTTGAATTCCAGAGTTTAGTGAATAGAAGAAAATGGTGGAAAATGTAGCTGGTTTTTGTTTGTTTTTTTTAAGAAGACAGATATTTGAAAAAATCCTTCCCTTGGTCAAATTCTTAATCTTATACAATACACTTGTTTGAGATCACTAATTCTGATTAATTTCATCTTACAAATTTCATCTGATTTCTTAGATACGTTGATACATTATATGTAGTTGCAAACTGATGATGAATGTCATTCAAGGAATTGAAAATGCAGAAACAGACCTAATGGTTACATATTGATACTAGAAATCTCACTCGGTTTTAATGTTTGCATTTAGAATAAAATGTTTTCAGTGGGAACCATGACTTCCTGAATCTACATTTTTTTGCCATAAAACATTTTGTTAAATTATCCATTTTCTTTAGGACTGATCTTGCACTTCATTGACAAATATGTATGTTTAGATAAAAAATTGTTTTCCACTGATTAACTGGGAAAAAGTCCTGATGAACTATCATTGAATGTTGCTGTGTTCATAATGTCATTAGTTTAAGGCACTAGTTTGCCTAAAATACATGTGTCCTGGCTTCAGCAGTAGCAGTGATTTTTCTCAGTCTTAGCTGGTGCAGTGCTGTGTTTTTGACTTTCAGCATGGGAACAACGCTGATAACACTGATGTTTTTAGTTGCTGCTCAGTAATGTTTACTCTGACCAAGGACTTTCTGAGCCTCCTGCTCTGCCAGGGAGGAGGGGAAGTTGGGAGGAAGCAGAGACAGGACACCTGACCCAAACTAGCCAAAGAGGTATTCCGTACCACAGCACATCATGCCCACTATATAAACTGGGGGCAGTTACCTGGAAGGGCTAGATCGCTGCTCTGGTCGGGCTGGGAGTTGATTGGCAGCTGTCCTGTCTCTGCTTTCTCCTAGCTTCTTGTGCCCTCCTCACTGGCAGAGCATGAGAGTGGAAAGTCCTTGAGGAGGGTAAGCATTTCTTAGCAACCACTAAAACACTGGTGTGGTATCAGCATTGTTTTTTGGGCTAAAGCTGAAATGCAGCTCTTCACCAGCTACTAGGAAGGAGAAAAATAACTGTTACAGCTGAACCCAGGACAATATGTGATATAAAAATATCCCAGTTATCCTTCTGGTGCTGTACTAAATACAATAGATACCAGTTACTGGGAGAGCCTGTAGAGGTTTTTAGTCTCTGCCATGACTCCATTGCATGGTGCATACTATGTGAATATACTTGCTTTCATAGACTTGGCTATTTTGATTTGTTGGTCATTTATCCGGTTCTGTGAATCTGTTGTATGTCAAGTATACCATTTATGTTTTTTTTTACCATTGCTTGAATAGCAACATCAGAAATGCTTTTGTAAACTCTCAGTGATAATCTGCATAAAATAGAGTAGAAATAGCATTAAAGTTTTTTTACTTTTCAAGAGAAAGTGAAATAGTTTAACTTAGAGAAAAAGAAGTGATGGGATGTGACTCTGATACTGTAACAGGTGATTCTCTTCGAAAGACACAGAAATACTAAATACCATTATGTTGGTATGTATTTGAGCTGTCATTGTGACTTACAGTGAATTTGTTGTTCGCATATTGACATACAGGCATCCTTTTAAAGGTGCAGTGTTTTGTATTGTAAATTAGCAGAATTTATGGTGACATGTTACTGGGCATGTAACTTATGTATCATCTCTTTGTGAGAAATGGTCTCTAGATAGAAACTTAAGCTCAGGGTAGACACAGCAGTGAAGCAGCTATTTTTTAATATTTTTGCAGAAAAGGGTGTCCTAGCAAGTCGGCACACACAGCAAGAGCAGAACTATGATTTATATTTCCCGTCCTGGCTGCAAGTTCCCTCCCTTGTTTGCCCATTGGTTAGACACTCCAAGTTTTACAGCCTATCTGACGTGTATAATCTACATGTTAACTGTCCTGCCTCTGTTTACATCTCCCCTTACTCGATTTTGTACGTCCCTTCCTCTTATTTATCTCCTTTTATGGTTCAATTTCATAGCTCTCTGGCAGACATGTGGTACCCCAGCTTACTGTTTAACCAGCCTGCACCTACTTATTTGCATAGGTTGTACAAAGATAGTATTCTTTTTAACAAGGGAGTGTATCTTTCATCCAGAGATGATACTGTCTTTAACCACAGAGTGTGTCTTTCTAAGTTATGGTATCTCAAATCCTTTGTTTCATTCCCTTAGTAACTTAGCCCCAGTCTCAGTATTGGAAAATCCTTATATTGCAAAGCTTTAATATTGATCTTAAAGCTCTAGTATTGTAAAGGCTTACTATTGCAAAGCCCCATCCCCAATTATGTAAAAACAACGCTCTTTCTCTCACATTTTCCTTTTTGATCTCTGCACAGTTGAAAGAATGTATACTTTTACAGTAACAACTGTTACTTTTGTGAAGTGTATGAGGTTACCAATCTGGAAAGAAATTTTTATCCCGAATTAAATATTTTTTTTTTTTTTTTAAGATGAGGTTACAGTGCAAACTGGAGATCTGTTGCCATGTAGGATTTGTGGAAGGACTTTCTTTCCAGCAGCACTGGTAAGTGGTGTGAGTGAGCACTGTTGGCTTTCAGGTCTGATAAGTTGATAGAAGAGTTAAGCAATGGTCACTGTAGCTAAATAAAGTAGGAATCAAGTGATGCTTGAGTTTTCGTGGGGGTTTTTTGGTGTTTTTTTGTTTGTTTCTTTTTTTTTTTCTTTTTCCCCTCAAATAATTAGCAATTCCACTTGTTCTAATTTTGAAGCTACTTAGAAGGAGGTTAATTTTATTTAAGCTTCCCATGACTTTATGAAAATACATGCTTCTAAAAGCATCCTCTCTGGGGTCACAGAATTGCTGCTTGCCTCTGCAGATGTAAGCCCTAGCATTATGCAGCCTCAGCTGGTAAGCGGAGTGTTTTGTTAGCCATTTTCAACATACTGTGGTTTTCAGCCTGAATAGAAATTGGGCTGTCCTTAAATACGCATACGGATATCAGACAGCACTCAATGCAAATGCTGCCTACCTACTATCATTCTTTTTTTTATTTGCAGGGGCAAATACAGATGCTCCCTATTTTTTCATTGTCCAAATTTTTGTGTCCATGTGTATACAGTCATGGAGTCCTGTAGTTCCACTTTAAAAGTAATGGCTAGCACTGATGTTTGAGTGAAAGCAGTCTGATCTGATTTACCAAGAGTTGGGCCTTGTTTGCTGATTGGCATATTGAGAAAGAGGGAAAGAACATGTTAATAACTTACGTTGAAAGCTAAGTTCTGTATTCTCCTTCTTGGTTTTCCTCTGTTTATAGAAAAAGCATGGACCCATTTGCCAAAAAACTTCTGCCAAGAAAAGGAAGACATTTGATTCCAGCCGACAGAGAGCAGAAGGAACTGACATTCCCACAGTAAAACCTTTGAAGCCACGGGTATGTTGTTATGTACTCTGCATATGAACATTTTAAGCAAACTGTTTATGCATTATAATAAAGCTTTTTTCTGCAGGTGATTTGTGATAATTAGATAAACTAGGATCTAAAAGAAATTGAACTATAATATTGTGTACTAAAATAAGGCACGTACTCAGGTTGAAGTAAGAGCTTCAAACATATAAAGCTCTTTCTTTTTCGGCTTCTTAGCCAGAACCACCCAAAAAACCTTCCAACTGGAGACGAAAGCATGAGGAATTTATAGCTACTATTCGAGCAGCCAAAGGACTTAATCTTAAAGATGGTGGAAAACTCCCTCCACCACCTCCACCATCATATGACCCCGGTATGTAAAACAATCCTATTCTTTAGAGAATTGTTTGGTTTGTTTGTTTTTTTTTCCACTTAATTTATAAAAATTTGAATTGGAAAAGAATTTGTTGAAATATAATAATCACAAGTTCATGAAGATAACTATTTGATTATCCCTATGCAGATGCTGGTTTGTGACTGTGGGTCTGGCTAGCTACCATCCTGTGTAACTTTAAAAGCCTCTGACTGTTTTAATGAATCAAGAGATAGTTAAGGGCAACTTGCAGCTTACTACTGTCTTATAAATCATACACTGGACAAACAGTTTCAACACCTTGTTTCTGTCCACAACAGTGGAACTGCTCAGAAAGAGCAGACTGCCTTTTTAATTAGATGCTGGACACCCACAACCTATTTATATGGTAGGAATGCACGTTGACTGTGTTCTTCAAATATAGTCTCTCCCATTTCTTGCTGAACTTACATTTAGTTTCATGTATACAGTACATGCTCTAGTGTGTATTTGACCCTTCCTCATAAGGTGGGGGTACTTGCATTTTGGGTATGAGATGTGTGGGATTTGTATTAATAAGGGTGCCTTCAGAACCAAGGCTGGATAAAGTGTTGATAACAGTCTGATGTGAGTGAATAAGAAGTATACTTTTCAGTTAACTTTTGAAATGTTATAATAGATTGGAGAATATATTTCCTGCTCCTGTCCTGAGAGCTAAACTGTGTGATCAGCTCAGTGGCTATTTTCAGAAGGATTGCGAAAACCATAAAAAAGCATGTGTTTTCCTTCTGCCTGTGGTCAAGTGAGGATGTGTTCCCTACCTTGTTTCTCCACAGGAAACACATTACCCCAGTATTAGGAATGTAACTGTGAATTAATAAGAAGTGAAGTCATAATATTCAACATTCATACATGCTATCTTGAAATGCCATATGCATTTTAAAGTAAAACCAATAGATAATGTGGATAAGGAATATAAGGCTTGATCATGGAAAGGATCATTAATAATCTAGGCAGAAACAGCCAGAACTAAATGTGACTTGGAAAACCTACTAAAATGGTGCTTCCTTGGTTCTGGACATCACAATGAGTTTGAAGAGAGGGAAGTAACTCTATTCAGCCCGTTTGAAAGCAGATAAGAGGTAGAGGGAAGAGCAAGATATTGTGCTTCTGTTTCTTCCTTCTCTTTTTTACTTTTTCCAAGCTGAGTTTACTGGTTTTAGTCTCCTGACTTCATCCATCTGTGGTGGGTAAAACTCAGGAGGAGGAATGAAGATAAGATGAATTAATCAGTGAATTCTCTTCTTACAAATCAAACCAAACAAAAATAGGGCAGGGACAGCTACTGTTGCTCCTTTTCCACTTTACATGTAAGAGTGAAGGAGAATTATGCATGGTGTCATGGAGTATGTCCATCCTTTCCTACTCAGCTGGCTTTGGCATGAATATTTCTGACTAACTGGTCATTTTTTTTTCTTTTTGTTTTCTCTCCTGTGAAAGGAGTGAGTTCTGTATTAATATTTCCTACTTAATTGTGTGCTTTCAGTTTGCAAACAAGCAATATTACTGGTTCTTTGATCTCCCACCTTTTCTTTAGAAATGTGGAATAGTCTCATGATACTAAGAAGGAACTTAAGTCACCCCATTTGCATAGAACTTGACTACATATGTATACTGTGCTTTATTTTGATTAGTTTGTATTTTATAGAGCTTACGTTGAATCCTAACAGTTCTTCTGTATGAACAGTGCTTCCAGATAGCCAGGTGGCTGACTGGTACTAAGCAGTTTACAAAGTGAGGAAGGTACAATCCCTGATTCTTGAAAAAGTCCGTATTAATCCTCTACAGTCCGAGCCATTTACTTAACTGGGCTTTGAAATTCTTCTGTGGGAATTGAGCCATGAGACAGCTAGAAATGTCTTTTCTTATTATGTAGGGGGTTCCATAGCTGCTTTATTCATCTATTCTGTTTAGGTTTTTTTTGTTTGTTTGTTTGTTTGTTTTTAACTTTGCCCCTGTCTACCTCTTAAGGTGGTATAGTTTTATGTTTGAGTATTCTGATGGTAGTGGAGTTTTATGTAAAATAAATTAAAAAAATCCTTGTTGTTACCACATGAGATTCCCATCCTGTCACTTCTCTGATGGATTCTTGTGTTCTTCCTGTGTACTTTGCTCACACTTCCTGGGTCAGAGTTCGTGGTTTGGTGGCCACTATGTCATTTTAGTTACTTGAAGTAGTAAATAACTCATTTAAAAGGGTAAGTAATTAAGCCAGATCTGCTGCATTTGTAGTAAAATGTAATACAAATTTTATTTTGGATTGTGTAATATCTAAATGTAATATTTGAGGCAGTGACTGAATCCTCATTTTCTTTGACATGTTTCTAAAATCACGTAGGAACATGCTAATTTAATCTGCTTTGTCAGTGTCCAGCACTTCTGAAGTTGGTGTTTACATGGTTCATGATTTTGAATACTGTAATCTAGGGAATTCAGTATCCATATCTCTAGACACTAAAATGCCTGTCTGAAACTGCAGCCCAAATACTTTACTTTGCAGGGGCAGTGTATCTTAAGGGGTATACATTGAGCATACAGATGAGGGATCTTTGAGTACTTTAAACATTTCCGTGGCCTTTCTGTTTTTTTCCCCAATGTTAGTAGTAATAGTTCCTGAAAGTAGTACTGTTTTTAATGTGGTGTCGTGGTTTAAACCCCTCAAACTCACGCAGCCGCTCACTCACTCACTCCCCACTCTTTCTTCCCTCCGCTCCTGGAGGGATGGGAAGGAGAATCAAAAGAATGCAGCTCCCATAGGTTGAGATAAGAACAGTTTAGTTACTAAAGGTATAACACAAACCACTACTGCTACCACCAGTAATAATAATGACAAGGCAAATACAAGGAAAAGAACACAATAGCTCACCATCAAACCCAGCTCGACCAAGCCGTGCACCCCCCACCGTGCACCCCCACCACCCTTCTGGGTCTCTGCTGTCTTTCCATCCTGGACATGACGTGCTGTGGTATGGAATAACCTCTTTGGTCAGTCTGGGTCAGGTGTCCTGTCTCTCCTTCCTCCCAGCTTCCCCTCCTCCCTAGCAGAGTGTGAAACTCACAAAGTCCTTGGCCAGCCTAAACATCACCAAGCAGTAACTGAAAACACTGGTGTTATCAGCGCTGTTCCCAGGCCCAAAATGAAAAACACAGCGCTGCCCCAGCTACCAAGAAGGAGAAAAATGACTGCTGCTGCTGAACCCAGGACATGTGGCTAAATCAATTGTGAAAAATAATAAATACAGCCACCAACTGCCCTGTTTTGCATGTCTCTGTAGTTGGCTCCTAATTTTGGAAGGATTTCCTCTGATTTTTTTTTTTGTGTTAAATTTATGATTTTTTTTTCTTTAATTATAATTTCTAGTATTACAGTTAGTATTTCTTAGTCCTTTCAAAATTGCTAGAGGAAGCAGGTTTTGTTGTCTTTTGCTGTTTGTATGGGAAAAGTTTTAATGTATTTTCATATCTTGAGCAAACTGAACTGTGTTTGTGATTTGGGAGGTGTTTTGGTGGTGCTTTTTTTGGTTTCTAGTTTTGTTTTTGCAGGTTTTTTTTATTTAGTCCCTACTCTTCTCCACTTCCTTCCAGCTGATAACCTTGCCATGTCCATATATCTCTTTGGCCACTTTCTCTGCTGAATTGTATTTCTAAAAGCATTTCTGATTTTGCTTAGGTTATTTCTGATCTTCAGCCACTCTTTTGGCTCTTATCCATCAAATAAGAAGCATCTTTTTTGTTATATATGGGCACTATTCTTTTCCCCTGCTTTCTGTATTTTTCATTTTCAGATTCAAGAGGCTTTAGTTTTCTCTGGGGGTGGGTCTGGTCTTTAGAAGACTTTAAAACAGTTTCTTTTAAAAAATGTTGTTAATGTTAGTTTTTTTGTTTTTAAGATTACATTCAGTGTCCATATTGTCAGAGGAGATTCAATGAAAATGCAGCTGACAGACACATCAATTTCTGTAAGGAACAAGCAGCACGTATTACTAATAAGGGGAAATTTGCAGCTGATACCAAAGGGAAGCTTCCTACTCGAACACAGGTGAACAATAACATTTTCCTTAACTTGTAGATTGCATTCAGCATCAAATCAAGCTTGTTAAAAAGGTATATTGCTCTTAAATGTGATTAACCTTTTTATTCTGTAATACTATTACTTGTGCTAGACTGAAATTGGACAGTAAGCATGGAAGAGATTCTTTCTTTCTTACGAGAGTTGTAGCGATCCATAAATCAGATGGCAGCGGCTGCAAAACCAAAACCAGTCATAAATGTAATTCAGAGATTTGTGAAAATGACAGGTAAGGGTAGCAGCAGGAGGCAGAGACACAATATTTGTTAAAAAAGAAAAAAAGCTGAATTTCTGTTGTGCAAGTCTTGTGAACTCAGTTCAGGACTCTTCGTGAAGTGGACAAAGGTACATGTCCTACTGCAGGACAACTGGCAGAAATATTTTGGCTAATAAGAAACTTAGGAATTCAGGCATATTAAGGTAAGAACTGCAGTAGCTAACTCACAGTGGAAACAAATTAAGGGTTAAAGTGTATGTGTGTTTTCATTTGGTGGCAGTACACTTTTTTTTTTTTATGGAAGCTATGAAGAGTTAAATAGACACTAGCAGTTACTCAGCGATTCTTGCACTGTATTCTGAATCAGTGCTGGGACTGGTCCAGAGAACACAGGTAAAAGTAAAATTTGACAGACAAAAATAATCCTGCCCTTGATATTTTTTTTTTTTTTTGGGTTGTGTGATGTGGGGTTTTTTTTCGTTTGTTTTATTTTGTGTGGTGCTTTTTTGGTTTTTTTTTTTTTGTTTTTTTTTTTTTTAATTAACTGGTAATGAGATGATAATCTCATGAGCGGCTATGGAAAAAGACGAGAAAAGCAGAAAATAGACATAAATAAAAAATACATAACTACTGAGATAATATTTCTTACTAGTATCATCTGTATGTATAATAAAGCAGACTAGTAGAAAACATTTGCATGACCCTCTACCAGAAACAGTATATGTGTTTTCGCACAATACCTGGGATAACTACCTATTGTGTTGTATAGATAGTTTGATCTAATTGCTTACATTTCTAGGTTGTATTTTGTTACAGTACAAACCACCTGCAGTTAAGAAGATGCCTTCTGTAGGATCAACACCACCATCATCATCACGCTTGCCACAGCCAAGTGGTGTTAGCAAAACTGTTGTAGGTATGAAATGAATGTTACAGATTTTCCAGTTCCTTTCCAAATATTCGTTCTCAACCTATGCAGTAAAAGTAGTATGATTTTAATATCTGGAAGGATTTCTACAGCATTACCCAGTGATTTAAACTGATGGAGTAAAAATATTCATAGGAGTTCAGTGTTACACAAGCAGATAAGATGATGTCTGGTTTTCATAACACTATTTTAAATTTAACCAATAGCTTTGTGACTTGATATTTCTTGGTTTCGCCTACATATATACTTATTGTTGAAATTGATATAGTGGCTGGTAAAAACATTTGAACTAAAGTTGGAAGGGGCATTGATTAGCATCTGTCCAACGAGGCTGTTAAGCACACAGGATTGTCTTCTGTTTTATTAGGTCAAATTGGGTTTTTTTCTTAATTCAACTTGCAGAATCATTCTGTGTAGTAATGCAAAATTTGATTGAATACTGGTCTCTGACCTGATATTTTTCTGTTGCTTAATTCTGTAACTAATTTGTATGCTGAATATGATTGTGATCATGAACATAAAAGCCATGTAAATTATAATTATGCTAACACTGGTCTTATTCCAATTTCAGGTATCATTATGTATCAGACATGTTCTGTCTGTACACATTTTGATGTTCTAGACTTCTTTTCCTTCCTTTTTCTTTCTGAAGAAAATGATTGAGATGCAATGTTTTTTATTAGAATAGAATATTCTAATTAAACAGAGTATATGCAAAACATATGCAACTCAATTGCATATGTTCTGTAAATTTCTGGAAACATGCTTGCTTTTTTGTAGTATCTTGACACTTGTTCATATCTTGATATTTCTAAAACTCTTGTTTTGAATTTTGATATTAAAAAATTATAATGAGTTGTATCATCCCAGCAGCAAAATCTTATGTTATCTTGTATTTCCATGCTTGCTTTCAACTGCAAGGTGCCTCTTCAAGTAAAGCATTATCTTCATCTGGATCCAGTGGGAGCAAAATTCAGACATTGTCACCAGCTCATAAAAACTCATTTGGAATGGTGAACTCACAAGCTGGGTAAGTTTCCATCTAATGTTGTCATTTACACTTTATTTCGTAGAGTGATAGAATTATGGAATCATAGAATAGTTAGGGTTGGAAAGGACCTTAAGATCATCTAGTTCCAACCCCCCTGCCATGAGCAGGGACACCTCCCACTAAACCATGCCACCAAGGCTCTGTCCAACCCAGCCTTGGGCACTGCCAGCAATGGAGCATTCACAACTTCCCTGGGCAACCCATTCCAGTGCCTCACCACCCTAACAGTAAAGAATTTCTTCCTCATATCCAATCTAAACTTCCCCTGTTTAAGTTTAAACCCATTACCCCTTGTCCTCTCACCACAGTCCCTAATGAAGAGTCCCTCCCCAGCATCCCTATAGGCCCCCTTCAGATACTGGAAGGCTGCTATGAGGTTTCCATGCAGCCTTCTCTTCTCCAGGCTGACCAGCCCCAACTTTCTCATCCGATCTTCATACAGAAGGTGCTCCAGTCCCCTGATATCCTCGTGGCCCTCCTTTGGACTTGTTCCGACACTTCCATGTCCTTTTTGTGTTGAGGACACTAGAACTGCGCACAATACTCCAAGTGAGGTCTCACGAGAGCAGAGTAGAGGGTCAGGATCACCTCCCTCGACCTGCTGGTCACGCTTCTTTTGATGCAGGCCAGGATACGGTTGGCTTTCTGGGCTGCAAGCACACACTGCCGGCTCATGTTCATTTTTTCATCAACCAACACCCCCAAGTCCTTCTCCGCAGGGCTGCTCTGAATATGTTCTCTGCCCAGCCTATATAGCTGTGCCTGGCATTGCTCCGACCCAGGTGTAGGACCTTGCACTTGGCATGGTTAAACTTCATGAGGTTTGCATCAGCCCACCTCACAAGCATGTCAGGGTCCCTCTGGATGGCATTCCTTCCCTCCAGTGTATCAACTGAACCACACAGCTGGGAGTCATCGGCAAACTTGCTGAGGGCACACTCAATCCCACTGTCTATGTCACCAACAGAGATGTTGAACAATTGTGTTTATGTTGTGCTAGTTCTGGCGGTCTTTGTGGTCTATTTCACTTACTTTTTTTTTTTTTTTTTTTTTTTGCTGTGAGCTTCAGAAATGCAGTGTTATTAATTTATCCTTAATTTATGAATGCAATTAATGTTTAAGGAGCATAGAAGTAGGTGAAGATACATTTTCTGGTGTTAAAGTAATGGCAAAGGTGGTTAAGTGTGAAAAATAGAAAGTAGATTTGAAAGTAATAGAATATGCAGAAATGGTTGGGGCTATATATTTTTCCTTCTGTAAAAGAGAAGAAACTTGAAGGGGGAAACGTTAGGCAATATTTCCTGCAATTCATAGAAAGGCAATGGAAAGCAGTGCTCTACAACAGCAACAAAAAGTGGTAGATGTATGTAATTAGAGTTCAGTGAAAGTGCGGGTGTGATCACGGCTGTTACTGATACCTTGCTGGGGGGGTAGTCAGTAAACACTATCTCACAGAATAAATGTGTGAAGGGATTGAAGAAAAGTAGTGCAATTTTACAGAATTTTGAGGAGTACTGAGAGAAAACATACAACAAAGTGATTGCAGTTATAAAACTGGTGATTGAAGAATCCTACAAAAGTGAGTATTAGATTGGTAAAGGCTGTATAAGGTGGAGAAAAACAATGACTTAAGTTTGTATTGTGGTTTAAGCCCAGCCGGCAGCTGCTCGCTCACTCCCCCCTTTCTTCTCCCCACTCCCGGAGGGATGGGGAGGAGAATCAAAAGAATGTAACTCCCACAGGTTGAGATAAGAACAGTCCAGTGACTAAGTTATAACACCAAACCACTGCTGCTACCACCAATAATGATAATGATAAGAGAAAGAACAAGGGAAGAGAATACAACCGCTCACCACCCACCGACCGATACCCAGCCTGACCCGAGCAGTGATCTAGCCCTTCTGAGTAACTGCCTCCAGTTTATATAGTGGGCATGACGTGCTGTGGTGTGGAATACCCCTTTGGCTAGTCTGGGTCAGGTGTCCTGTCTCTGCTTCCTCCCGACTGCCCCTTCTCTCTGGCAGAGCATGAGCATCAGAAAGCCCTTGGTCAGAGTAAACATTACTGACCAACAACTAAAAACATTGGTGTTATCAGTACTGTTCGCATGCTGAAAGTCAAAACCACAGTACTGCGCCAGCTACTGAGGAGAAAAATAACTGCTACTGCTGAACTCAGGGCAGTTTGTGAGGAAGAGGGACGTTCTGAAAGAGCTCATTGGGATGGATAACTTTATTAATTACACAAAACTAGTGATTTTTAATTTATTGCCCTTAAGGCTTACAAGTTACAAGTATGAGCTACAGCACCTCTTAATACCATGTCACATGAGGATGCAGTTCTGTCCCTCCTTGTTCTACCCACTCTTTCAGATATAGACTGGAGATAGAGTCCATGAGCTTATCAGTTATTATTATTCCCTGCACTGTTGTAGGAGCCTTTGGTCTATGGATCAGCTTCACTACTGTTTGTAGGCATTTATGCTTCAGCTGTTAGAAAATCCTACCCTGTGTTATGCGCTGACATATTTTTATATCTTATTTCTCCATTTTCAGAAGTGAACACCTACTGATGAGTGGCAAAAGGAGTAGGTCTGCAAACCACAGTGAAAAAGTCAGGGGAGATAATTTCAAGTCATGTTTCTGGCCCCAGTGGTGAATCCCAGCTGTCTGGAGAAGGCCTTTTCTGTTGAGAGTAAATTGCTGACTGTGTTGCTTATTGAGAGGTCACAGGTTTTGGTCTTAAGTTCTTAACAAGGAAGTTCTGTTTAATTTTGCTAGACCGTTGCTCATTGGACTTTTTATTCTGTAGTCTTCCATTTCCTCTACTGAAGCTTTGAGAAAGAATACCGACATGGCCAAACCAAGTAGTTAATATCTGAAGAGGTGTTGGGCAAATTCTCTCTGTTCACACGTTAACTAACCACAAATAGATGGCTTCTAGTTGGCGCAGCTCTCACGTAATGATCTCTGCTGAGAAGCAGTGAATGTAGCTTGGCTTATAACCTTGCATATTTCAGAGTACAGATGAGTGTGTTTCTGCCTGTAGTCCTTATCACTTTTCTGCTCTAAAAAACATGTGTTCTCATCTTTGCCAGCCAGTCCTTAGGATTCCTTGCTGATTATACATTAGACTTCTCACAGATGGCTGTTTGAATGGCTTTCCTAGGTGAGACCTAACAATCTTTTTCTTATAGCTAGTTTGTATTCATTTCTGAGGTTTGTCAGGACCTACCTTGAAGCAAAGAGGTGTAGGAGCAGTTACAACATGGAAGAGTGAGGTGACTTAGGTTGTACTAGTGACAGTTTTGGCCCTGATCGTTTTGGCCTCAGGGTGTGAGGGGGAAGTAGGTAGGATTCTGTTGAGATACCTACAAAATTCTATGAGAGCAGGGACTGAGACACAGTCAGTATCCTAAGTCAGAGAGGGAGAATAGTTAATACTGTTGTGACACAGATTTTCAACATTAAACCATCTTATAATTTAGGCTATAGCTAATTGCAGCTAGAATTATTTCAAAAAATAAAAGCACTTTTACAATTCTATAAAAATAGCCTTCATTAGGATGGAGCAAGATGTATTTTTTTTTGCTGTGTTCACAAGATAACCAGTAAAATGAGAAGCCATAGCATGATACCTGCTCCTGCAGTTGTCCCTAAGGAAAGCTTTTTTTTTTTTTTTTTTTTTTTTTTTTTTACTTTTTACATTTTAATTGCATGAAACCTAACTTGTCATTCCTGATTTGGCATAGAGAGGCTTCATAGTAGAATTAAGATTAATATTGGAGAGAGAGGGGAGGCAATTAAATCAGACATTGCTTCTTTCTGTAGACTCATGGTATCTGTTTGCTTTGCGTAAGCGAATAGGCAAGAAACGATTATCTGCTGGCTAACGTTACAGCCAAAAGTGATTAAAATATACAGGCGTGTAGTTTCCCTCTTGCTCTTTAGGTGGCACTCTTGTACTGCTGCCTGAAACTGTTGGAGGGGCGCATGAAGCAGTTTCTGCGTTCATGTTAAAGGTGAAGACTAGAAGGAAATTGATCTCTAAGGCATTTCGTTCGGTAAAGGAAAGATTCTTGACCTTAATTTGATATGAAGTTCAACTTAAATATCACAGTATACATTTTTATTTTGTGTGAGAAGAAATTAAACCAAATTTTATGAACTCCTGTATTGTAAGTAATTTTTGCTATACTAATTCCTTTTTTAATTTGGATTCTCTTTTGCTCCCCAAGTAAAGGATCACTGAGAGAGCACACCACAACATCGTCAGTATAAGCTAGGTTAGTGTTAGTGATGCTTACTCTGTATGCATAGATCAGGATGTGTCAGTTGAGCTCTGTAGTGAAAATTTTCTTCTGCCTGGACAGAGTATAAGCACAGGCAGTTATAAGTATTAATGGAAGTGTAGCAAAAGGGCATTATTTCTGAGTCCTAGAGAATCAATTGAGAGTGCAAGAGCAGCATGTGACTCTGTACTGTAGTGAGTAATAAAACCTTCCTTCACTTGCATGAAAGTAGGATTTACTCTCTTTGATGTCGAAGAACTGGGAAAAGGAAAATTAATTCTACATAAATTGTCGTTAGGTGTATATATTGAGAGTGAATCACGTTAAGATCTTAAGATTGATACATATTTTGTAAGAATATGAAGCTTAGTTCTGTCTTGTATTTCTTGAGGAGCAGGGCAGTTCTAGTAACTGTCAGACGTAATCAGATCTTCAGAAGAAAAAATTGGTTAGGTTCCTCTTATCCTAAGACTAAGTGAACAGGCAAACTGCACCCCCATGTGTAAACTGTTTTGCCTAGCAGAACCTGACACCACTGTTTGTGGTCAGTCAGGGATCTTTTGGATGTACAGATTAATTGTCTGTGCATGGTTCTTTTATGAGCAATACTGTTTTTTTTTTTTATCGGGACTTGGAAAATTATGTGATGATTTTCAGTATAATAAATGAACCCTTAGAAATTACTTTGTCATTTTTATTTTATTTTGGGGATAGAACATACTATTTAGTGTTAAGATGATTAGTGATACATTCAATACTGTCTTACAGCTGAAATGCAATGTGAATAGCACACCTAACCAGTATCAGTAAATTCTAAATTCCACTTGTATGTTTGCCTTGCAGCATGTTTAGCCTTTAAAAACTTATTTTGTAAGCATGTATTCTTTTCATTAAGACTGTAACTTACACAGCTTTGTTCAATGAAGTCTAGTAAATAGGAAGCTGTATTCGTGTTCTTTGCATTTAATAAGATTCTTCTGTTTGTCCTTTTTTTTCATTAGTACATGAAAGACCTGTCTGGGGGGGGGGGGTTGGTTTTGTTGAAGTGTGGAAGAATCCTGTAGTTTTTTATTTTTATCATGACTGTTTCTAGATTATTGTCTTCCGTAGTCTACACTGTAGGTGCCTGAAGTTCATAGATCATGTTGATAAATTGTTTAAGGATCAGAAAAGAGCTAAAAAAAGCGTGATAGGTTGGAGTCCAGAGAAAGGCCACAAAGGTGATCAGAGGTTAGAGCATCTCTGCTGTGAAGACAGGCTGTCAGAGTGGGTTTGTCTAGCCTGGGAAAGAGAAGGCTCCGGCTAGACTTTATTGCAGAACTTCCAGTACTTAAAGGGGCCAACAAGAAATCTGGAGAGGGGTTTTTTTTAAGGGCATGTAGTGGCAAGACAAGGAGGAATGGCTTTAAACTTGGAGTGGGGATATTTAGATTAGATATTGGGAAGAAACTCTTTACTGTGAAGGTGGGAAGATATCATTTAATGCTTTTGAGGTGTGGATTGCAAGGTTCACACCAAAAGCTTCTCAAGAATCAAATTACGTAGCAAACTTGATGGGTTCTTTCCTTTTTAATATGATGTTATTGTAAGTGCATGAAAAGTAGTATGATATAACTGTTGGAGATACAGCAGTACCCAAGAACTTTTTTTTTTATGGTTGTATCTTTTATTTTAAAAGCTAAATTGTAAAGAATATGCTTCCTTGACAGCAATTAGCTGTTGCCTTCCAGGCATTGTATTTTATTAAGGTTGTATGATAAGAATCAAAAAAACTGCAGAGTAATTATAAGAAATTATTTCTCTTGGTGGGAGGATGTGTTTTGCTAGTTTTGGTTCTTTGGTTTTGCCTTATGATTTCCCTCTAGCGGTGGGGAGGTTACAGAATAGTTAAGCTTCAGCTATCCAGATATTTCCATCAATCTTGCTTGGTTTGTTTCTCTATAATTCTTTAATTTCAGAAAGATCAATAAAAAATATTTTGAAGTGCCATCATTTTCCAGTTCAGGCTTAAGTTAGTAAGTTTTTCTTGAGATGAAATTTCAGTTATATTATTGAGGTAGGGCTGGAGATATCACAGGCTTTATGCAGTTTTTGGTGTATGATCTAAGATGCTAGGAATGCACAACTTTACTTGAAGATCTAATTTTCCTAATATAAGCTGTGGTTTCTGAAAAGCTGCAGTTTTCCTTTAAGCTGATATGTGGAAGGGATGGTGGTATGGGGTTTTTTGTTTAGTTTTATTGTTTTTAAAATTTGATTTTTGGTTTATTCTTTTTGGGTTGAAAATATTACCCATAGTAGTAAACAAGTGTATGGTACTGTCTATTGTGGGGTTTTTTTATACTAAAACAAAGTTGTTTTTCTTTCAAGCTTTCTCTGTTGTTATCTCCATAAAAGAAAAGAGAATGGAAGGCATGTTATTCTCTCTGGGCACAATGTTCAGCTGTTACCAAAAAAAGTGAAAAAGGAAAAATTTTCCTTCTTGCTAATTCTAAAGTCAAGGAGGCTTCTACTTACATCTCTGTTCTTTCCTAACATCTTAATAAAGTTACTGTGGCTTGGAATTATGAGCCCCCTTTACTTGAGAAGTTTGATGTTATATAAGCTGTTCTTAAAAGAAAAAAGGCCAAATGTGAGTGCATTGTGCAGATAGTGAGGATAACTGGCATTAGTTTTTTGTCTTGCTTTTAAAAAGAGTATGTATTGGAAACCTAATCCAAATATAAGTCTATGAAGTCCTGTCCTCTTCAAAGTAAAAACCACCTCTTTGTTTGCTGAATTATTAAAGTCATTTTAGTCAATGGGGATTCTTTGGGAATGTAAGTATTTAGTTGTGAGTACTTTAAATTGTTTGCGATAACTTGAATAGCAATCTAGCAATCTCCTTATGAATATCCCTTTATGCGTTTTAATAGTAAGATGGACAAGTTAGGCCTACCACTGCGAACTGGAAGAGATGTGGTAAGTTTTTATGACACTGATACAAAAACAGACAGTACCATCAAAAGACCAAATGAGTTGTTGCCTATAAAGAAGTGTTACAAATCAATGTGGTTTATCTGTTTTGCAGAATCTTCCTCTAAAGCATTGGAATAGTAAAAGTATGACCTTGGCAGACATCTGTCACCCCGGTCGTCTGCTATATAGTGCTGTGGGAGAAGAGTATATAATATAATTAGTATAAGCATCTGTTTTATGTAAAGTAAACAGCTTTACAGTGGAACAGAAAAGATTAAGACTTTCACAGGAATTGACTTGTTTTGTTACTGATTATGGACTAAGAGTAATGAATGTCTATCTTTGTAAACCTGAGATAAAACTGTCGAATGATGTAAAGCTGAAGTAAGCATTTAAGCCTGATAACTATACAAATGCCTTACAGGCAGATATTTTATGACAAAGTAATTTTATTCCCTGAAAGTCAGATACTTATCTGTCTTCTACTTCTGTAAGATAGCTGTGGTGGTCCAAGAATTTGGACCGGGAAGACTTTGTAATAAGATGTCCAGCATTTTATTAAGTCCAACTTATCTAAAGACTTTTGAATATTCAGCTAGTTGTAAGATCTAAATTTGGAAGAAATTTTATTCCAATCTTTTTAAAAGGAAGTAGATAACTATGTAGTAGCTAACCCTTTGATTTTAATTTGGAAGATGCCAAATTCCATTGGGTTGATTCTTTGTGAACAATAACTTAAAGCATATTGCAAAAGGGAAATTACCAAGGAATTATGTGACACAGGGAATGTAATGCTTTAAATAATAGAAACATGATTAAATATCTTACTGTTATTTTAGTATTGTGACTAAAGCTGAAGTATCTTTGGGACAGGACCAGAATATTTGAACTTAGTTTTCTATTTGAAGAAGCAAAAGTAATGGAGGAGGGTGGTATCTTTTTTTGACACACAGATTTTTTTTTTTATTTTTTTTTTTGGGGAGGGTTCTTTTGTTCTTTCGCATGTTTGGCTAGAGCTATAAATCCTGTGAACTATCAAAAATCAGGTCAGTTTTTCATTTCATAATACATTATAAGATGCTGAAAATCTGAGTAACTGAAACTGCTTACAATAGCCCCTATCCATAGCACAGTGATTTGATTTTTCTTCTTGAGAGAACTTGTGTAAGAGTATGGGTACTTACTCTGCTCTTCATAACTTCTCTGTTGTTCTTATTTGAATGTCCACTGAGTTTATGAATTAAATCTGCCTTCTGTACAGGACGTCATTCAGTATGTTACATGCCAACAGCATTTGACAAATGTGAATAGCTACTGATTGTTGTTAAATTCAGCATAGCAATGTGGATGGTTATAGTTTATGATTTCTGGACTTTGGTATGCATACCATTAGTCATAAGGACCTTATTTATTATTTTGCACAGAACTATGAGCTGTTGAGGGTGACAGTGATAACTGTCAAGAGTATGTGAAAACACCCTGTCTAGGGAGCAAGCTTGATACTTCAGTGTGTTATTGCAAACTCCAACCAAATTGCAAATGCATAAATAAAGCTTTTTGTTTTGCAAGCAGTCATAATTCAACTAGGTGTACAACATGAGCCGAAGTCACCTTCAGTCTTATTTCTTTGGAAATTCAGAACGGATAATAAACATCTTTAAAGGTATGTCTAGATTTTAAGACTTCAATGTGGCATTGTTACACAGCTTCATCTGCTGTCGGGCGCCATTAATACTTCACGTGGTACAACTTAGAACAGGGATTTATATAACCTTGCAAAAACAAGACCAAAAAAAAAAAAATCCAACCAAAACCTAAAAAAAATCTAGGCAAGTAAATAGAAGTGGCAGAGGTTGGACAGACTGGAAGAGGTCAAGCTGTGGTGGCAGAAGTTGAGATAAGAATGTCCAACTCTGTTGAAAAACATCTGTCTATAGAGACCAGATTGCAACTTAAGGATGCAATTTCAAGATTTGTCATCAAATATACATGAAACCTAATGCTAATCATGTGTCTAGATCTGGGATGAATAAAGCTGTAGACCATGGTAGCCTGCTACTTCTGCTGATTTACTCATCAAATATCTCAGAAACCATTGCAGTTAACTATAAGACTCATATTAAAGTTTCTAGTCTAAAAATAGGTTTGGGTTTTGATTTTGGTTTTGGGGGGTATTTTTTGTATTTTTAGAAAACTATTTGGGGAAAAGAGTCTGCAGAAATTAGGCAGTAAGCTATGTTTAAATATTTCAGAATCAAGACATGATAAACGTTTAATAAATGATGTTTTACCTCTTTGTGCCTCCCTCAATAGACAGGGTAGACAGTGCACTTTCAAGGTGGCTTTTCAATATTTTGGTGGAGTTTTTTTCCTGATTCAGTCAGCGGCCTCTGTTCTGTACTAGATGTCACACAAATCATGTATATAAGACACTGATTTCTGAGAAATTTCTCTAGTATATACTTCGAATCAGGTGAATTTTCAGATTAATTAGTGGGATGAGGGTGTATTACATATATTTTAGGGAACTGAACAGTTAAATTCAAGAAAGAATATTTGTCAGTTTTTTCATATTAATTTGTGTCAAATATCTGGGACTCCTAGTATTATGTTTAAAAATAATTGAGTCAAAGTACACCTTGAAGAGACTTCAGTTTAAGAAATTAATGCTGTTAATTGCAATATGTTTGTCCCGAAAAAAAATCCAGAGAAAACTGAGTCAATAATACTTTGGGGGGGAAGTTTTTAGTTATTTGCAGTTGTGTAAACAGGAACTGAGACACAATTCTGTTCTTTACATCATAGTCTGATCGTCCACAATCCTTGATGATGTATACCATTTCTGTGTCTACAGCTGAATTTTTCTTTATGTGCTTTTTCAGCTTCCTTAACAAAGTAACAGTACAGAATGTTCTTTCTCCTATTGAGCTTTAATGACTTTTACTCAATTAGAAGCAAAGGTCTCTCTTCAGTGTAAAATCAGATGAGGGAAATAACATAAGATAGAGAATTTAGCATCTATACTGTTGTGTATACTTGTAACAGTGTAATTTAGGTTACATTTAGAACATTTATCCTGGAATTTTGTAAAGTCTGAGAGACATAACTTTCAAAAGTTTAATTCTAATATAACTTATGTAGTGCTTTTCAGTTGTGTTTTTTTTTGTTTTTTTTTTTTTTTTGGTTGTTGTTTGGTTGTTGTTATTTTCTTTTTTATTATAAAACTATGTTTAGAATCTCCTTGCTAAAGAAGTTGAGCAGACAGGAGAACTAAGGAAGAAGGTTGGTGTTTTGCCCAGTGAGTCAGAATCTTTGATGCTTCCACTCTACCTGTTGCATGTAGAAGCCATTCTTGTTAAACTTGAATATTTTAGTTAAATATAATATCACTTGATTTAATCTTAAATTTAGTTCCTGATTTCAGCTCTCTCATAGTGAATCATTTGATCACTTTTCCCCTGAAGTGTTTCCACTTAAGCTGACAAGCCATCTTTAATCTATGCTCATAAACATGAAGGAAGAAATGTTTAATGCAACATGTCTAAAATTCAGGAGTTCTTACATTGTTCCTCAGTTGTGTTAATGTTACATTTGAAGTTACTGGAGTTGAATGCATTTTCTGCCATATACTTTGAAAACCAAACCAAGATGAAGTTGTTTATTAATATGAAACAAGCGGTTAGATTCATCTGAAGGGATGAAAAAATTTAAAGTCACTTCTGGGATTTGTTGCCAGTTGGGCTCTTGGTAACAATTTTTTTTTTAAATGGAGTCTAATTTTATTTTAATGTCTATGAGCCAGTCCCAACTTAAATTTCATTTGTGCATTGGTGTTCCAAGAATGGAAACAGCAAAACTTGGTGCAAAACTTCCTTGTATTTGCCTTGTAATTATTATTATTGGTGGTAGCAGCAGTGGTTTGTGTTATACCTTAGTTACTAAGCTGTTCTTATCTCAACCCATGGGAGTTGCATTCTTTTGATTCTCCTCCCCATCCCCCCGGGACTAGGGGAAGAAAGAGTGGGGAGTGAGTGAGAGAGCGGCTGCATGAGTTATAGAGGCTTAACCCACAACAATACTAAACCACCAGTACTGCAGGATCTACCTGTATTTTGGTGTGAAAGCAGGTAAAACACATGAACAAGAAGGGATCTGCTGTTCTGTTTTGTTTCTCATTGTAAGATTGAAGTCATATTCAGTCCAAACCATGCAAGTTCATGCCAGAGCTCTTCTGTCTGCTCCTAGTAGGAAATAAGTTATATTTTTCATGCAGTTAATTGATGGGTAGATTGTTGAACTCATTTTTTTTATCATTTGTAAATATATGTTCTTGTATGTATTTTTGTGTACATATAAATCATCAGATTTTTTTTCTGTTTTAGAGGTGCAACAAAGCCACGGACATCAACCCCTCCTAGTGTGGCAAGAACCATGAGCACAGGTGCTCTAACAAACAAAAGAAAAGCTAGCAGTTCAGACAGTCACTCAAGGTAGCTTTGAATTTTGTGGATTTTTGTCAGCAATAAAACCTTCATTAAAGGGGAGTACTTATTACAAAAGAAATTGGAGAAATTCTCTGCAGTTAATAGATAACTCATGGTCAATATTATTTAGCATGTTTAATATATGGAATATATCTTGCATATTTGTCATCTAACAGCACCTTTGTCATCAGCCATCTTGCATGCAAGACTGTTAGAAATGTCAAAAACATCTTAGGAGAGCTGTTGAAAAAAATAAGTGAATGATCTTTCAGATGATGAGTGGTTCAGTTGAAATTTAATTACATTGCATGCTAAGCACAGAAATTCTATTGTCTGCCCTTTTAAAAGGTAGGATAAAAATTGTATTACTGTATTGTATTTTAGCCTTTCTTGTTTTGGCAAGCTAAGTTTTAGGTTTTTCAGCATTCCATTTAATACACCTAGCAAAATCAAATATCCTAAATTAGATCCTAATTTAGATTAGATCCTAATTTAGATTAGATCCTAATTTAGATTAGATCCTAATTTAGATTAGATCCTAATTTAGATTAGATCCTAATTTAGATTAGATCCTAATTTAGATTAGATCTTACTTATTCAGATCTTACTAATTAATAATCTTAATTTAGATATTACGAGAGCTAAATTCTAGATCCTAGTCCTAAATTTTTGGCATGTTTTTTTGTTTTCTTGTAGGAAAGGTGAGTATCTGGTGATAAGTAGGGGAGTCTGTAGAGTTATAAGATATGTCACTGTAAATAAACAAGAAGCGTAAGATGACAGTAACAATAGCAGTAATTCACTGCAAGGATTAGAATAATTTTGCATCAAGTTATACTGAACTGAGTTACAGAAAATGTTCTTTATCTGGGCATTTTCAGGTCTGACAGTAAAATTGGGTATGACAGTGGAGACTGCACATCCTCAGTCAATGGAAGTTCAAAAAGCAGTGAAGGAAATTCACCTGTACATTTATCTAAGTTCTGCCATGAATGTGGAACAAGGTATCCAGTGGAATGGGCAAAGTTTTGCTGTGAGTGTGGAATTAGAAGAATGGTTGTGTGAACACATTCTTAAAAGCAAAAAGAAAATGAGAAATTGGAAGCATCTACTATATACTTCTGCATGGAAAACTAGAGCACTCCTTCCAGTTAGACTTCATGCTGCAAACATGTTGAAACATCACATTGTAATTTTCTGAGTGCGATCTTCTGGTTACACAGTTATTTATAAAGAAATATATATACTGTATATAAATAGCAGGTACCTAAAACTGTGCCATTCAAGGAAATACTCTTTAATCTCTGGAAATATTTAAAATTAAGGTAAAAATGTGTTAAGTAACTTAGGTAGGAGAAGTGGTTCAGTGTTATTTTTTGTGTAAATCCTACTGGATAGGTGATGTAAATAATTCTTTATCTAGTAGGATAATACTTACCCATAGAGAACTAGCCATGGAAAAACTTGGGATTCAGAAGTTTCTCTGGAAATATTACCTTCAGGTATGACAGTACCTTAGATTCTATGTTCTAAGTGACAACAATATGAGCAGCTCCTTATAAATTCCTAGCTAAAAGTGCAAGACGTCTGGATCCCTTTAAACTCTTCGAATTGTAATATTCTAATTGGACTTCCTAGGATTTTTTTAAAGAATCAAAATGGAATAACTACCTGAGAATTCTGTCTGCATGTAAGAAAAGCAAGGTTTTTGTTTGTGGCTTTCCATGTTCTATTTTCTAATAAGAACATGTAAATACTTTTATGTATTTATAAGGAAACATATGAAATTGTCATTTTATTAAGTTCCTTTTGTTCAGAAATACTTGTCTTCCTCCTCCTGTGCTCCGCCATGACTAACATATGTAAAAGTTTTGTGCTTTTTGCCTTTAAAGGTTTCCAAAGGTCCTGCTCCTTTTTTATCTTCCGTCATTTCTTGAAGGAAAGACAAAGTCTATGCTTGTCCTACCTAAATGATGAACTCTTATTTTGGAAACAAGCCTTCTTGATGTATCCAATACAATAAAAAGAGTTCTATAGAAAATTGATGTTATTAGAGCAGTCGAACTTGATGCAAGCAGTGACTGGTTTATATTCTTATTCCTGTGCAAGAAGCACAGCTTATACATGAGCATGTGATGGAGAAACTGTGCTCCACAGGTTGATGTGTTAATACTTTACGTGGAGTTTTTGCTATTTTCTATGTTCCCAGGCTCTGTAGGGCAGTCTCTTGAAGTTAGTAGCGTACTTTGCATTAATTCACTGGGGAGAAAGGTCAGGCCCTGGAAGCTCTTATTGTTTTTATAAATTAAACTGGATATTAAAACCATTCAAGCCAAATCACATAACTTGTATCTTAATGTAGTAAACTGTTTTGTGAAGTTTTGCTTCAAAGTACTGGCACCATCTTAGTCATGTGTGCAGGAACAGTCTGAAAGAATTTAATTGTGCCTTTCCCACAATAAATACACTCAGAAATGGTTACTTTCAGCTCACAAACACTGTTGGTATCTATTCATATAATTTCTTTGTAGCTTATGCAAAATATAATGTAGCGTTCCATGACAGCATTAGGATCGTTGTTTGCATTCTCAACGCTTGTGATTACGATCAATGGGGCCAATTTTGAAGAAAGCAAGATTGAAGAAAAGCATCTTCAAAGCAGGTTCCTGTCTTGGAAGATGAGAGATTTAAAAGCCTTGACTAGTCATGTTGCAGGCCACAAATTGTAGATTTTTTATTATTAGTTCAAAGGTATGGAATTCTCTTACACTTTTTATACAAAATTATTTTTAGAAACTATCCTTCATTAGTCTTATTATAATTTTCGTTAACTGAGCATGGTAGGTGGATGACTGGTAATGATACTTAGAACTGATAAATCACAGCTAAAGGATGCTCTAGGTAGTTTAGGTTTTAGGATCGATATTTTGGCATATTTGTATCCGTACTTGGAAAAAATGGAATCCTGCATCCTTTGCATAAGTAAGCCTGCTTTAGAAAATTGGGCCGTGGAGTTCTGCAGAATGAATTACTGCAAAGCAAGTGTCAATCAGCAAAGATAAAATCCGGAATAATTTGGGTCAGTTAGTGAATCTACTGAGAAACCAAATCCCTTATCTGACTTGATGAACTTGCAGTTCTTGTTTCTACTGGAAAAATGCATTTTACTATTTATTGAAAATGCTTTCTATGAAGGAAGAGTTTAGTAAGAAACAAATACCTTCTAGGTTTTCCAGGATTGCTGTAACTGTGGAAAAAACAATGATGGTTTGTCCTGTGAATTGTAGGTGGCAGGTTTCCTAGTTTCGTATCAATCCACATACAGTTACTGTAATTTCTGCCTTCTGAGCTGTTTCTGTGAGTCTCTGTTTCCAGTGTTCCATTTAGTAAATTTCTCCAGCGACATATCACTTATTTTATTTACATTTCTATGATTTATAGCAAGGACTAGACAGGAGATTAACCTGAACTGAAAGAATTTTAAGATTTCCTGAACTTTTAATTTGTTCTTTCAAAAAAGACTAGTGAAACATAAATAACTGTTGATAGTAACATTGGATAATGTGTGTGTTTGAACCTACAATAAATACAAGCAAGGAAAATATGATCAACTATGCAGTTTACTGATGTACAGTGAAACTATCAGAAGCCTTGTATTTTTCCACTTTAGCAACTGGTTTTGTTGCTGAATTACATAGGTTTCTGAAGTCTCTGGTACTACAGACCATAGACTGTATTACACAAGATATCAGCACACATTGCTGTAGTTCCATCTCAATGTGTCATGAAATTAGTGGTTTAGGGTTACTCAAAGAATCACCATCAAAACTATTGTGAAGAGTAGCTTTAATATGAATTTATTAGAGTGTGACTTAACAAAATTTGATGGTAAGGTTCACTCCATTACTTTCTACATGGATAAAACATACCAAGGAAAATCAAGGTAAAATCAGAGACTGAAGGCACAAAAGGGTAAGATTAAGTCAAGAGGTTCAGAGTGGATCCCCTTGCTTTGTAAACTGGTGTTGCTTAGGTGTAATTAAGTCTGGTCTTCATCACAGACTTGGTCAGTGGTTTGTATCTGAAGGGTTACATGTGTGCCAGTTCACCACAGATGGGATTTTTACACGGCTTTTACTGAGCAGCAGTCTGTGGTTTTAACATTTTGCACTGCGATTCAGTAGGACTCAAGCGTAGCGTTCACTACACTTGTTATGTGGTGTCTCAGTTAATTTACATGCAGATACAGAGACATATAAAGGTACCCATTAAAAATTCCCCTAAAGTTCAGTGAAATAAGTCTCTACATTTCTAAATGGCAGAGGGTTGAGCCTTGAGGAGTGGGGAGTCTTCAGCCAGCTCCCATTTGTTGCTGTCTGCGATGGTCCTCTGGTTATCACAAACTTGGGCGTAAGCTCTGAGGGGCATCCCATTCAGAGAGAGATGCTGGTAGCAGCCCACTGTAATCCAGGAGTGTTCAAAGGGCCTCACTTCGGACCACTTTTTACGGGGTCCTGGAATTATTGTCTTTAGTCAGGAGTAAATTTCCATCTTGGCCGCAATCTGAGTTGGTAACTACTAGAATTTTTTTGGCACTTCAGTAACAATGGTACCTGTTCCACTCAGGCTATGATCAAGGGAAGGAATATTCCAAGCCTATTGGAGGATGGCTGATTATCCCTGCCCTTTCTTTTCCACCTTGGCCAGGAAACAGGAGTCCCTGGTATGGCCAGTGCCTCCCTTGCAAAAGTGCTTGGTACAGGTGCTTGAGCACCCAACTCGTTACAGGAAGGCCAAGGCTTGATGGGAATTCCTGAAATTGTAGAGCAGCCCAGTGGGGAGAAATGCACTATCACACAATGGAATGTTTTTTAGGAAATAACAGATTTCATATATTTTCATAATGCCGCTTCAGAACTGAACATGGGGAACAAGTTTGTTACATTTAGAGAGAAAGATAATTATTAAGGGAGATGGACTCTGAATTTTGAATTTTTAGGTACATTAATGACCTAAAAGTAAAACCTGTTTCCCTAGCCCTCCCTCTGCTTTTATACCTTGATTTTTATGGCAGGAAAAAGCAGGTATACTAAAAGGGGAGTGTTCCAAAATGGCTCAAGAGTCAAAATGTTGCTAATTGCGAAGATAAAACTGGTAGACAAGCTATGCACCACTGATGCACTTCATTGATGAGTCTAAGCTTAGTTAGTGTCATTCTCTGGATGCCTTGTTGACAGATATTCACTTTAAAAGCCCAAATTCCTTAGAGTTCATGTGTAAAATTAGGGTGATGCGATTACTTAATTTAGCATCTGTATTTTCAGTTCTCTGTGTGTGTGTGTGTGTGTGTGTGTGTGTGTGTGTGTGAGCAAGCACGTGAGAACTGGTAAGTTGCACAAATGTAAAAAGTTGTTTCACTAAAGCAGAGTTTATACAAAACAGGAGTAAGTGCTGTTGGAGGATTATGAAGCCTCAGGCAATAGGCTAATGTAGTTACTGTCCATTTAAAGTGAAATTTATTGATGTGACTGTTTTAATGATTTGTGTACCAGTGTCTGACCCTATGACAGACTTACTGTCTGCCACTGTACCTTCCTAATGTGCTTACTAAGGTTATTCCATTCAGTTAAAAATAGAAAAAGGAAAAAAAGGTCAGAGGTAAAATCCATGTAAAGGAGCAAGGAGGAGGCTTGTTTGGGAGTCTGGCCTGAGGGTGCTTGCATTCCCATTCTGCTTTTGTGATGTGTGTTGCACAAGGGATATGTCTGTGCCTGAATGAGTGCAGGGTCATTTGAACTGGTGTAAGTGCAATGGAGTTATGCAAAATACCAGCTTCAACAGTTAAAACAACATAGCTTAAGGTTTAATCTTTATATGATGTATCTGCACACAGGTTTATATTTATGCATGATACTCACTACCTATGTAGCTTCAGAACTCGAATCTCTAAATATGCAGCAAATTAAGTGTATGGTTATGTGGATAGTTATGCCCTCAGTCATACACACCACCACAGGGAGGTGGGCATGGGGAAGCACTTACCCCTTTCAGCTCATGTCTACAAAATGGACATTTAGGCAGAGTTTTGAGGCTTGAGAAGTCGTTGGAGGGTGGGGGAAGTGGGGAGCTCTCCATGGTGCTGGTGGTGCTCAGCCTCCTGCAGCTCCAGCTCTTCCCTGGGCTGCAGGTAGCAGAGTCCATGGGCTGATGGTTCTTAAGTGTATTCCAAGAGCTGAGCAAGTCATTGGGCTTGTGCCTCCCCATTGCAGCTGAGAGAGTAGTGCCTGAAATGCAGTGTGCAAAGAGGACAGTTTTGTGATGCATACTGAACAAGTCAGTGGAAGGAGGTGTGGCTGCAGTAGTTTAAATGCTAATAAAGCATGTAGCAGTTCACACAGTACACCATGTAATTAGTCTGAGTATAAAATGAAGTGGTATTGTCTATGTAGCACAAAGTTCTCCAGAAGTGCTAGATGCCAGTCTATAGACTTTATATATGTGCAAGGAACAAACTTGTTACGAGTTTTCTTTTAATATTGACTGACAAATCTTTGTTTTGTAAGAGCACTTTTTGCAACGTTAAGTCTTTCCAGTTTGACTAAGCTAAGAATTACATGGGTTGTATGACAGGGTAGACAGGTAAATAGGTTTTGGTGACTCTGATGAAAATAGTTTTATTGCCTTTCAAGTACAGCTCATTCCAACTTTTGATGGTTTTGGTTTTCTGTTTGTTCTTTTCCAACTCTCTGGTAAGGTTTGGTACCTAATTATGTTGTTGAAGAAGTGTTTGGTTGATATTTTCTTCCCAGTGTTCACAGTTTAAGTGATAACTCTTTCATACTAGTTCAGTGGAGTGGATTCTTTTCTTATGTCATTCCAGAATGCAAATTTCTGGGGTATCCTCCTTAGCCCCATTCCATTCCGTCTTGCCAGAAAACAGCTTATTCATACTTTCTCTTAATTAGTATTTCTTCTTTACAAAAATAATCAATGGAAAAAATCATATTTCTCCAATGAGAATATTAACTTTTGAGTTAGCAAATCAAATATTCAGTTTAATATAACTGAATATCGAAGTGGAGTTCTAAATGGTAGCGCATGGTTTACCATAGTTCTGTATTTGGATTTCTGGCAGAAGTGTGAATGGATTTGGGTCTGATGTGTAAAGTGTTGAGTATTCTAAGGCCATTACCTACATTGTATGATTGCTGTAGCTGTTGGTGTTCATCCTTTATATGATACTTAGTACGTATATTCATAATTTTATTTACTGATGTTCTGTGTTTTTAAATGAAGTATTCATGTGTTTGTGGTGATTAATTTTGTTAACATTGGATTTATTATGTTTGCCTTGCCCCTCGTACATTGATTATTTGTGTTTATGACCATCCAAAGGGTTTGGGATTTGGGTTTGGTTGGGGTTTTTTTTCAGAATCCCTGGGTTTGTTTTTATCTTATTTGGTACATTATGTTTTTTTTAAAGTGTCAGTTCTGTTTAAATTAATAAATGTCAATCACCACCTAATGCTAATTTGCTATTTGTTAACAATAAAGCAAATATACCAGTAAAGCTGTTTGTGATGTACACATTTTTGTTGTCAAATGTGAAATTGTAGTAACAAAAATAGCACGGGGGTAAGTAACATCATTTCAACCTTAAGAATATTTTGATGTCTTTGGTCTCAAGTACACCAGACCTGATGTGAGAACCATCCCCTGTCTTCTACTGGCTGAGAGAGAACACTTAGTTATTCTTTTCAAAGGATAGGGGGTTTTTATTGACTTGTGAGATAAGATTCCTCAGCCACCTTGAAAAATACTCTATACCAGATACTTCAGTCAGTGTCATCTGCCTGCATAAAGTTAACCGTATCTCTTTTTCCCAACTTTTTTTATTTAATAAGGCTATAAGGTATAATTTATAATACATAACCTAAACTTGATCTGGGCTTGTTCTTGTCTGTGAGGTTACAGCACTGTTTTCTTATGATGATGAAGCAGGAAAAATGCAGAAGTTACATTTTTCTCAGTGAAATTCACTTACGTGAGCAGAAATCGTAGTGAGGGTTGGGTTCCTGATTTTTTTTTTTTTTTGCTACATAGAGACGAGTAGAGATCAATTCGTCTTTTCTTTCCTCATTTTAAGGGAAAGTTCCTCCTACTGGGCTTTCCTGTTTATTTCACCACACCCTCTTCAGAGGAAAGCAGATATATTTTCAATTCATGGGTGAAATTTAGTTATGTGCCAAGAGTCTGCAGAATCTCTTGTCACCTCTGAGTTTCCATGATATTCCACATCCTGGTTTCCTCTTTATTCTAGTTCACCAGGAACAATCCCAATAGCAGGTGGGAAAAAAACAACTAACCAAGCAAACCAAAAACCACAACCCAACAAAAACCTAAGGAGCTGCTGAATGAAACCTGTCGTAAAGCAAACATCTCTTCTGTTCAGCACAGGGCTAAAAAGATGGAACTGGAAGGAAACATATAACAAGCCAGAAGAGGTTTACTTCTGCATCTTTAGCTAAAGAACTGCAGTGACCTTCCTTAACCTGGCTTCCTAACCACCAGAAATTCTTCCTTCTGATAAACCACAGAAGACCTAATTCTTGCTGTTAGAAATGTGCAACATTCTCTTGCTTGCAGGGGTTAGTCACCCCTTTTTGCATTCTCATAATCCCTTGCAACAGCTTTTTACTTATTTAAAAACCTAAGATTTTTCCCTTGACACCTTCCCATAAAATCCACATATTTCTAAATCATGAATCTGACCTACTCATATTCCTTATTTACTGTGGCCAGATAAATAAATACATAAATGACAGTGGCAGAGAGGTAGGCACAGTGGTGATACCCTGCAAGGTTTCCATCCCTTCACCCATTCCTGCAGAGCAGTTTATTGTTGTTAGATCTGTAGTTTCGGGAGAGACTGGAGAAGGTTTTCAAATGGAAGGGACAAATCAAAAAGTACAAGCAACTGCACTTAGCATTTAGTCTTTGCATGTAAGTGGTGACTCAGAAAATTTGGCAACAAGGATTAGGCAGGCAAGATATTAAGAGAAGCAATCAGAAAAAAATCCAGTTTCATAATCTATCCATTTAGATTCCTGCTCTGAATGTAACCTTGGTCTTTTTCCCAGGATAGGCTTGAAACTGCTTGATTTGACTCAAGATTTAAGTTGTGGGCTGCTGCTCAAGTCATTTACGATGACTGGACTTACAGTTTTTTAATAGCTAATCCTGCATCTGTGTGTTTTTCTTTTGATTCCCACTGACCTTTTCTTGCCAAGCGGTTATTAGGAAATTCATCTTGGCTTTTGACTGTTCCTAAATTAAAAAAAAAAAAAAAAAAACAAACCACCAGAAAACCACAAATTTAATCCTCAGTCTCCTGAGGGCTTCTTTTAGTAGAAAGGATTTCTAGAGAAGTCCTTACATTCTCCTATCTGCAGTATGATATTGGGAAATCTGTTTCCTATTACATAAGAGTTATGGGTGGGGTTTGGGTTGGGTTTTTTTCAGTGTTTGGAATTGAAGTTGTAATCTATTACATCAAGATCTAAAGACAGTATGTTAAAGTCTCAATCACAGTTCTACAAAGATCCTACTCCTGCCTCAAGCCTCTTCACCATAGATACATGGGGGGCTGAAGGGAGTGTATTCCAGGAAAGCATAACAGTATGTTCGCTTTGCTTTTAACCTCTTCCCTCACCATTAGCAGTAGGGCACACTGGGTTTCATGGATTCAGTACAGTGATCTTATGCCAGTCCAGGGAGATGTATATGATTCTTTGAAGCACATCCCACCATTTTTCAGGCCTTTTATTTGAATACCACGAATTTTTCAGAGCAGTTCTGTGGAAAAGTTATTTTCACCAGATAAAACAACCTTATTCTGAACCAGGGAACAACAGTCTGACTTAACTAAAGATTTCCCGAAGTATTTAGTCCGAGGTAGATACGTGGTATGGGAATGTCTACCTAAGCTGGCCAGGCAACAAGCAACGAAGAAATGGGTATTTTATCATGGGAAGTCCCAGGCAGCTGAACGTTGCATTACTAGCTGTGTTTTTAATGTGAAAAAAAGCTAAAAAAGGATTAACAACACCCAAAACAACAGCCCAATACTATAGAAGAAAATATTTTATTACCAAAGGAGTTATAATATCAAAGTAAGAAACTGCAAAAGAGTTATAAACAACTATAAAAATACTTCTATTTATCCAAAATTAAATATGAACACTTCATTAGTTAAATGCCAATATATTATTCTCTGACAATATTCACACATTTTAAGTCATGTATGTCTAACATGTCGAACACATTATATAAAATAATTGCATATAAGAAATCACAATCTGAAGGTCAGACATTATAGCTCCTCTTGCAGCTAACTCTAGGATAACCAAATACACAAGAATAGTGCTGTTTCCAGTCAGCTGAACAAACTTACATTCAGGAATCTCCTTTTTCACCTTCTATAGGTCTCACTGTCTTGCCTCTACTCACAGCCAGTAGAAGTGTGCTACATCTCTCAAAAATCAGTACCCTTCCTAAGTTTTTCATGAAGTTAACTTTTTGCTTATTTTTCCAAACTTAAATCAGTTTGCAGACCTATTAGATATCCACACTGAAAACATTACTGCATCAGCAGAACAGATCCCAGATCAGCTGCTTGTTTGGTAAATTGCTCTTTTTGGTCCTTGAAATGTTTTATATCGATAGTATGAAAACTTTTCCATACCGTTTACTTCACTTGAAGCTTCTAAGATGGTTTTATAAATTGCAGTAGACACTTACATATATTGCTTTCATATGACAGTATTATAAACTGACTCAAAAGATCAGAAAATTCAGAGTAACTTTTGAAGGTGGGACTCAGCCTTCTGCCAAGCTCTTTGTTTCAAATGCTGGTCTTTTATTTCCACTTCTAGGGCTTCAGCAGCTTGGTTTAGCCATTTCCATTTATTCTTTCTCCAGGAACAAGGTACAGTAGCTTTCCATCAGAATTCTGGCATAAAGTGTTCATATAAGCGAGCAGAGTTACTCAAGGAATGCATATAAAATGCAAAGACACCAAGTAATGCCACTTTGGAAGAAAAGACCAAGATCCACCTGGAATCATCTGGAAATTATTTTTTCAAATTTATTCCAGCAGGATCGAAGGCTAGATATGTTTTCCTTCAGTTCACATAATTCTTGGTTACATTTCTTTTTGCACTGTTCACCTGTTTCTGTATCTTTGTTATTATGCATATTTACCTGCATGCAAACCTGAAAAAGAATAGCTTGTGTTGTTAATTGTGAAGTGCTTATACTTCTCATACAGTTATCTTTTAAACAAACTGATTCCATTACATCTCAATAAACAATGGAGGTACCTTACACAGTAGTTAATTCAGAAAGCTGGGCTACTTACAGAATGTACCTTGGGGATACCCAGCCTGCATCACTCTGATGTTCCCCCTCTGAGCACAACCCTGCTGCTGCCCTACTGAACTGGGAAAATGTGGCTTTTGACAGATGTGGAGAGCTGAATATGGAACTGATATGGACAAATATGGAGAGCCGAAACCAGTGTGTGCAACTAAGAACATGTGTCCTCTGTCAGTGTTTTAAAACTCATCCTCCATTATTTAAAGGACTGGAAAAATAAAGCAAACTAAATTGTGAGCCAGACTTGACTACATGTGTGGTACGTTGAGACTGGCGGAACAAGACAGACCTATTCACAGGGGTCAATGCTATGGCCCAGTGTTCAGGATGTCACCCAGAGAGAAGACTGTGGCTCTTGTCCATATTCAATGACTGTTCATTATTTGTACCAAATTACTTTAACTGCTCTTTAAATGCAACTAGGCATCCACAAGGTTAGGTATGAGTTTCAAAGGTGACAACCCTTTGCCTTCTATGACATAACTGGGATAACTTTTATGGTAAGGCAAATGTTAGACTTACCACAGGCGGCTAAACAAATTGTAGACACCAACATTACTTTGAAGATCTGGTCCTGGATTGTACATGTTTCTCCATTTCAAGGAGAAAAGAATGAGTCAAATGCAGCCTTCAGTCCAACTATTTAAGCCAGTCATAAAGAATTATATCCTTAGCTACATGTGGAGAGGCTTTTTGATGTTGGTCAATATTTTTGTGTTCAACAGGTAACTGTGAGCCACACTTAAAAGAATGCTCCTCCTCTCTGTAGGTCACTAGATATGAGTGACACGTCAACAAGCAGAGTCTGACAATGATCAAAAATCCAAATATTTTTACACGTAACTGTTCTGGTTGAGTTAGATATTGTGGTTAAAATAAAATCAAAGGTATTATGGAAGTGAGAGAAATTCCCACTAATTGTTTGATGAAACAAAGCAAATCAATCATTCACCTCATGATAAAACCCCAATGAGAAGTAACAAAGTATAATTTTATACACTAGAGAAGTTTAAGTCCTTCTTCACACAAGTGTAATCTTTGTCTTCTACTGGAGAATTAACTCAGGTATTTCAGCACTGAACCACGGTATGTATCTTCACTCTGGACCTCCAGATCATTGTCTCAGTCTTTGCACTGGGCTTAATGTCTATTACAAGATATATGCTACGCAGAGCAAAATTTATCATGCATGGAACATGTTTGTGATAGGTTTGAGAGGTAGATGTGATAGTCTGTGTTGAAGAGCTCTAATTAATAAGTCACATGCTTACAGTAAACTTCAGATTCTCAGTACCACTCACCTTTTCTTTTTTGTGTCTTTCACATTTGCACTGTAGAACTTGTAATGTCCCACATGAGACTAATGCTGCTCTCCATCTGAAGTCTTTGCCGATTTTTTGCTTATGAAAGAATCTGAGCATGTTGCAGGCCATACTCTGTAGTGCTTCTATTTCCTGTAAAGAGAGCAAGAAAAATGTGTCCTGAAAAGTCTGTGCACCATTAATTCTTATAATGTTGATCTGTCTTTTCTAAAAAAGCTTCATTAGTTGCCATTACTTTATTTTGCTTTCATAGTGCCAGTCTTTTCCAATAAAACACGACTAATCTGACCTACCTGCCACCTCTTCCTAATATTTAAAGTATAAATTTGTAGTAGTAATAATAATAGCATAAGGAAATTAGCCGATGCAATTCAGAAAGCACTGAATTACTTTTAGACTCAGTCCTGTTATCAAGTCATGATAAAATCTGCACCAAGAGCTGCCAATTGTGCTTTTTGTCATTTGAGATCTGCCCAAGCAATTACTAGTAAGGCTTTCAGATCTGAAGTGAAAAGCTTAGCTAATATGAACTTCTGTAGAAAAATGAAAACAGATGTGAAATTTTTATGTTTACTTCCATTGGCAAAATAAAATAAGAAAACAAGATTTCTGCACTATTTTGGATTAAAAATATAAAATAATCCTTATAGTAGGGGAAAAAAAAAGCATTTCTTGGATATGGAATTATTCTTATTTTAATTTTTAAAGTATCATTTTACATGACAAATTTTATGACTCCAAATTCAAAGAAATATCATGATTTGACTATTAAGAGGTAGCATTACTCTGTATCACAATGTAGTTTTAAGGGACTGAACTGTACAAAGAACCCACTTGAGTTTGTACAGTCAAATTTTGAGAAGTTAAATTTTACCTGAGTATCATTGCAGAAAAACACTTTGCTATTTTCATTTTTTTTATTCTTGCAGCACCTGTCACGATACTCTGCAGACATATTTACCTGTAAAATATCATATATGATTAAACATGGAAGTACTTTTAATCAAGTGAGCCAAGTTTCCCACTAAGAGCTGGTGATGTCAACACTAAATTGTCCTGCAGCATCTCTTCAGGGGTCAGTGTACAACTCTGAGCTTTTCCTTTGCAAGCAGGCAAAGAAAACCCTAATTCAGCCCCAATTTCTACAGGTATTTACCGATTCATACAGAATCACAGAATGGTTGAGGGGGGAAGGGACCTCTGGAGGTCATCTGGTCCAAATCCCCTGCTCAAACAGGGTCACCAAAAGCTGCTTGCAGGGACCACAACCAGATGGCTTTGGAATATCTCCAGGGATGCAGACTCCGCAACCTCCCTGGACAACCTGAGCCAGTGCTCGGTCACCCTCACAGTGAAAAAGCGTTTCCTGATGTTCAGAGGGAACCTCCTGTGTTTCACTGTGTGTCCATTGCGTCTGGTCCTGTCACTGGGCACCACTGAGAAAAGACCAGCTCTGTCCTCTTTGCTCCCTCTCTGCATGGATTGATAGTCATTGATGGTACGGCCTGGCACAAGCAATCCAGAAGGTTCCTCGATTGTGTGGAAGACAACTTCCTTCTGCAAGTAATTGAGGAGCTGACAAGGAGAGGTGCCATGCTTGACCTCGTCCTCACCAACAGGGAAGGGCTGGTTGGAAATGTGACGCTCCAGGGCAGCCTTGATTGCAGCGATCATGAGATGGTCAAGTTTGAGATCCTCAGGACAGTGAGAAGAGCATGCAGCAAGCTCACTGCCCTGGACTTCAAGAGAGCAGACTTTGGCCTCTTCAGGAACCTGCTCAGTAAGGTTCCATGGGATACAGCCCTAGAGGGCAGGGGGGCCCAAGACTGCTGGTTAATAATCAAGGATCACCTGCTGCAAGCTCAGGAGCGATGCATCCCAACTAGAAGGAAGTTTAGCAGGAGGGCCAGGAGACCTCCTTGGATGGATAAGGAGCTGCTGAGCAAAATTCGAAGGAAAAAAGGGGCTTATAAAAGGTGGAAGCAAGGTCAGGTGGCCTGGGAAGAATACAGGGATGTTGTCCGGGAAGCTACGGACCAGGTTAGGAAAGCTAAAGCCCACTTAGAATTAAACTTGGCTAGGGATGTTAAGGATAACAGGAAGGGATTTTATAGGTACATTGCCAATAAAAGACAGGTTAGGGACACCGTGGGCCCTCTCCAGAAGCTATCGGGAGAACTGGCTTCCCTGGATTTGGAGAAGGCTGAGGTTCTTAATGACTTCTTTGCCTCAGTCTTTACCGGCAAATGCTCTGACCACACCACCCAAGTCTTGGAAGGCAGACACAGGGACAGTGAGAATGAAGACCTTGGGCCCACTGTAGGAGAGGATCTGGTTTGAGACCATCTTAGGAACCTGAATGTATACAAGTCCATGGGACCTGATGAAATCCATCTGTGGGTCCTGAAGGAGCTG
Organism: Amazona ochrocephala; assembly: GCA_039720435.1. Lineage (NCBI taxonomy): Eukaryota > Metazoa > Chordata > Aves > Psittaciformes > Psittacidae > Amazona > Amazona ochrocephala. The sequence goes on along the minus strand of CM077876.1, from coordinate 31,698,922 downwards.
GCAAATGAAGTTGCTAAGCCACTGTCCATCATATTTGAAAAATCATGGCAGTCAGGTGAAGTTCCCGATGACTGGAAAAAGGGAAATATAACCCCCATTTTTTAGAAGGGGAAAATGGATGAGCCGGGGAACTACAGACCAATCAGCCTCACCTCTGTGCCTGGCAAAATCTTGGAGCAGATTCTCCTGGAAGGCATGCTAAGGCACATGAAAACCAACAAGGTGCTTGGTGACAGCCAGCATGGCTTCACTAAGGGGAAATCCTGTCAGACCAATCTGGTGGCCTTCTATGAAGGGGCTACAGAACTGATGGACAGGGGCAGAGCAGTTGATGTCATCTACCTGGACTTGTGTAAAGCCTTTGACACTGTCTCGCATGACATCCTTCTCTCTAAGCTGGAGAGACATCAATTTGATGGGTGGACCACTCGGTGGATAAAGAACTGGCTGGATGGCCACACGCAAAGAGTAGTGCTCAGTGGTTCAATGTCCAGCTGGAGACCAGTAACAAGTGGTGTCCTCAGGGATCGGTGTTGGGACCGGTCTTGTTCAACATCTTTGTGGGTGACATGGACAGTGGGATTGAGTGCGCCCTCAGCAAGTTTGCCGATGACACCAAGCTGTGTGGTTCGGTTGATACATTGGAGGGAAGGAATGCCATCCAGAGGGATCTTGACACGCTTGTGAGGTGGGCTGATGCCAACCTCATGAAGTTTAACCATGCTAAATGCAAAGGGTACACCTGGTCGGAGCAATGCCAGGCACAGCTACAGGTTGGGTGGGGAGGAGATTCAGAGCAGCCCTGCGGAGAAGGACTTGGGGGTGTGGGTTGATGAAAAAATGAACATGAGCCGGCAGTGTGCGCTTGCACCCCAGAAAGCCAACCGTGTCCTGGGCTGCATCAAAAGGAGCGTGACCAGCAGGTCAACGGAGGTGCTCCTGCCCCTTTACTCTGCTCTCATGAGACCTCACTTGGAGTATGGTGCGCAGTTCTGGGGTCCTCAACATAAAAAAGGACATGGAACTGTTGGAACAAGTGCAGAGGAGGGCCACGAGGATGATCAGGGGACTGGACCACCTCCCATATGAAGATAGTCTGAGAAAATTGGGGCTGTTCAGCCTGGAGAAGAGAAGGCTGCATGGAGAACTCATAGCAGCCTTCCAATACCTGAAGGGGGCCTATAGGGATGCTGGGGAGGGACTCTTCATTAGGGACTGTGGTGAGAGGACAAGGGGTAATGGGTTTAAACTTAAACAGGGGAAGTTTAGATTGGATATGAGGAAGAAATTCTTTACTGCAAGGGTGGTGAGGCCCTGGAATGGGCTGCCCGGGGAAGTTGTGAATGCTTCATCCCTGGTGGCGTTCAAGGTGGGGTTGGACATGGCCTTGGATGGCATGGTTTAGTGGGAGGTGTCCCTGCCCATGGCAGGGGGGTTGGAACTCGATGATCTTGAGGTCCTTTCCAACCCTAACTATTCTGTGATTCTATGATTCTATAAATCCCAAGTCTTCTCTTCTCCAGGCTGAATGGTCCCAACTCTCTCAGCTTTTCTTTATTGGACAGATGCTCCAGTCCCTTAATTATCTCCATGGCCCTTTGCTGGACTCTCTCCAGTAGTTCTGTATTTCTCATATACTGAGGAGTCCGGAACTGGAGGAAATCTATTCATTTTAAACCTTAACATTCTATCAAATTACTTGATTCTTTGGAATTTGAAAACATACAGGAATATTTAAATCTCACACAGACATCGAATACAATGTTTCTCAATGTTTATCTCAATAAACCCATGCCCCAGACATCTAAAAAGACTGTAGCACACACTTGGCATATACACTGACAGAAGACATCCGAAGCAATATCACTTGTTGCTTTTTTGTGACCACAGTCTTTTATCAATGGTTTATTCTCTGTGGCTTTTTTCTTCTACTTTCACACTTGTCATCAAGATGACATCAAGATGACAACTGAACACAACAAAATTCCTTTGCTTTCTTCTTCAGCCTGTATCTAGACAGCCTAACGCAATCAGAAGGGGTTTAAAACAGGCAGCTCATGACAATATCGTGTTAGATCTCCTCACTTAGGCATGCATTAGACACACATTAGACAGTTTAGTTCTAAAAGTTTTCCTGCAGATGTTTTGGTAATGTTGCCTGTATTTCAGAAATTCACCCAAGATGAATAGCACTTCATCCTTGAAGTGTTTTCAAGACCAAGAATTAAGGGAGTCAAATACTCAACAAAAAAAAAAAAAATTAAAAAAAAATATGGGAGATAATGCATATCTCTGCTTGTACCACAACAGAATGAAGGTTTGCTGCAGTCACACAACACCAAGATTTAGAAACAATCAAATAAATAAATAAATAAATAAATAATCACCCTAAACCCTATATACCTGAGGCTTCATTTGCTCACTGCTGAGGGATTTACTCATTCTCACTGACTCCCTCAGAACATCTCTAACATAACACACAGTAACCATTTTTGAAGGAAGTTTATTGGCTGTGACTAAAGCAACCAAAGGGAAATCCTGGCCTCAGAAAAGGCATTAGTGAAAATCAAATCAACTTATGGAGGTCAAGTACACAACCCACTAGACATCTCTATAACTGCCTCCAAACATCAGGCTGAGGGGACGAAGGTTCCTGAGATTGGCTCCGCAATTGCAGCAAAGTGCCTGGTGGGCAGTTCTATCACCCAAACAGCACTGTCCATAATATCTGCTGTTAAGTTATAGTGACAAGACTATACACTGCTTTTACAGAGAAGGTAATAAATCTCTCTTACACTGGGAAAAAATAAAAGACAGGAAAATGAAGAAACTGGCACAGTAGGTGCTTGCACATGCCTGTTCTATGAAGGAAAATCTTCAGAGCTCCTTACATTCCCATTACCTTTGACAAACCCCAATTAATTACAGTTTAGTTAGTTAGTTAGTTAGTTAGTCAGTTATTTGGATAACCATTTTAGTTCTCATACAGTCTCCTAAAAAACCTCACCTGGAATATTGTGTTCAGCTTTGGTCCCTGTGTACAAAAAAAGATGTGGACAGGCTGGAGAGGGTCCAGAGAAGGTACACAAAATGGTCAAAGAACTAGGAAGCCTGCCATGTGAGGAAAGGCTGAGAGAGCTGGGCTTGTTCAGCTTCGAGAAAAAATGGCTCAGGGGAGACATTACCACCATGTTCCAGTACTTAAAGGGTGGTTGCAAGGACGGAGATTCCCTTTCTACAAGGAGTCACATGAAAAAGAGGAGGAGTACTGGGCACAAGCTATTCCTGGGGAGATTCCGACTGGACACAGGAAATTATTTCACAATGAGATCAACCATTGGAATAATCTCCCCAGGGACATGGTGGATTCCTCAACACTGGTCACTTTCAAGAACTGCCTGGACAGGATGCTGGGGCATCTAGTCTAGGTCATGCTTTGCCCAGAAGGGTTGGACCTGATGATTTTTGAGATCACCACCAACCTAGTACTCTGTGATTCTGTGATTTATTACAATTAAAAATAGATAATCAAAAGGTGTCTGAAGAATGACGTTGTCTGAGAAAGTTGGGGTTGTTCAGCCTAGAGAAGAGAAGGCTGCATGGAGACCTCATAGCAGCCTTCCAGTATCTGAAGGGGGCCTATAGGGATGCTGGGGAGGGACTCTTCATTAGGGACTGTGGTGAGAGGACAAGGGGTAATGGGTTCAAACTTAAACAGGGGAGGTTTAGATTGGATATGAGGAAGAAATTCTTTACTGTAAGGGTGGTGAGGCCCTGGAATGGGTTGCCCAGGGAAGTTGTGAATGCTCCATCGCTGGCGGTGCTCAAGGCCGGGTTGGACAGAGCCTTGGATGGCATGGTTTAGTGGGAGGTGTCCCTGCCCATGGCAGGGCGGTTGGAACTAGATGATCTTCAGGTCCTTTCGAACCCCAACTATTCTATGATTCAATGATTCTATTGCTCCATTCAAATCCTTGATGGCACCCTGGGGCACTCAGTACATGAAGCTTCATCCTGCAATTGGGCAGCCTTTGGCAGAAATAAGATAACAAACTAAAGAGAATACTTATCTTTTCTAATATGGCCATGAATATTTTCCCCAACTTTGGTGCCTTGTTCAGGATAAGGTCATTTATCTATGGAGAAGTAGTACAGTTCTTTTTTTATAACCTCAACAAACACAAAGTGATCAGAATGTTTTTGGAGATTAAATGATCGTTCCCTGTCCCTAAAGGTATTTTGTTTCCAGGTGAAGAGCTGATGTGTTTTGATAGAGAAAGGTTGGAAACCACTGGCATAATGGTCTGAAGGATGGTGGTGGATCTTAAGTGTGAAGAAATACAACAGCTCCTGATTTCTCCTTTGGAAAAGCACCACGTATCACTTGTATTTCATGCAAATAGATCTTGATTTAGGACTGTAAGAGAATGGTGAGCTCTCATTTAAGTGACTAATGGTCAGAAAAATCCCATTTTCATAGAAAGTGCCTCTGCTAATCCAGCTATGGAACGTGCTTTCTCCCATGAAAGTGTTCTTGACAGGTAATTTAATTGTTAATAATTCATGGTGAAGAATTGGAAGGTAGGTTTTGGGCATGGATTGGTAAACTGTTACGATACTGTTTTCAAAGCTGTAATAAATGTGGCTGATAAAGCTAAAGATTTACAACTGAAAAAGAAAATTTTCTCTGCTGCCGTCTAGAAAAGTTGATTCTTTGTTGACTAAACATGATACATTAATAGACAAAATACAAATAAACTTTTATGGTTGTATGAATTTTGTGCCTCTGATCACTTGTATTCAATGGACACCATGAAAATTCAGTCAAGCAGTCCACAATTAGTAGAACAAAATACAGCTTGTGTAATGCTTTCTCCTTTTGATAAGAAGATGTAAATGGAGATTACTCCAGAAAAGAGTACTTTTAAATGTAATATATTAGACTATTTATGGCCAAATAGTACATGTATCTAACTAGATGATGCACAGGCACAAATACCTGTATCACAGTATTTGTACATGCAGACAGGCAGCATCGTTATCCCCGCCAGCATTCCATAATGTGATGTGTGATCTTAAACTGGTCTTTTATTGTATGTTAACATTAGAGCTTTTTTATTATTATTATTTGCTAGCATCTAAAAATACTCAACATTTTTTGAAAGCCCAAGAGCTATTACCTACCAGCTCATGGATGTCGTGGCTTAGTATATTCTCATACTTCACACGGATTTCAGTTGTTCTATTTCCCATTGCACAGCTAGATGAATTCACTGGAGAAAGAACAAGGAGCAGTGGCAGAACCCGAAAGATACATCTAAAAAAGGCTGGATTACAACAAGAGCAGTTCAGTACATATTAAATGACATAGAGTGCATTCTGTATTAACAAATAGGTTGTACAATCCGTTAAAATAGTTTAAAAGAGATCTTTGTGCAAGCAAATTACTTGAACCTTGAGGGAATGATTCAGCTCCAGATTAAGACACTATCTGTGTGTCTAAACTCCCTCACACTCAATGATGATTCAGCCAGCATGGTTAAGAGCCTTTCTGCTATTGAGCTGACCAGCTACTTGCTGTCTACTTGAGCTGAATTCATCTTTAGGCTTCACTGCAAGTGCTGATGGCGCCTCTCCATTGACCATAATTGGACCATAACTACCTAGCACACATGCAGACAAGTAAATCTCTTAGTCAGATAGGTATAGACATTTACTCAGTAAGAACAGCTGCTTACAGACTTAACTGTGGGGTTGCAGCCAGGAAATGCAAAAGGGATGCCATGATTAGCTGCTACCTTCCTTCCTCTCTGGTGAGGATGGGAGCTTTGGGTACCACCAGTCCAGCACTCAGAAACAGGCATCTCTGGACTTGGGCATCACTAGTAAATCCCAACCTCAGAGAGAAACCTTGAGTAACTAAGAAGAAAGCAATGAAACTTGGCCACAATCTTTATTGACTGAGCAGTGTGGCAGAGGAACACAGTCCCTCACAGCCCAGCCCAGCTGGCTGCCACCACACACTGCTGCTTCAAAGCAGAATCTTTACTACCTTTCCTGGCTACAAAAGCCCTTTTTTCTCTCTACTAGATCACTTGTGAGCATGCTGGGATGTACACCTCTGTCCTAGAAACTGGACTGGAAAATCCATACTCGTACAAGCTGAATTCCAAAATTATTCTTGTGGCAAGCTGCCAGCCAAATGGGAAATCCGATGGCCCAAATTCTCAAACCTTTTCATATACTGATCAACCAGGGTCTATTAATATCTCAAAAAATCTAGTCTGAGGAGCTAAATGGATCCTAACTAGATCCTACATGTAATAAATATTAAAGCTCTGTAAGGCAAATTTATGATAATCTTCAAGCTCCAAGAGCCTGACTTCCATAGAGCTTTACCTTTGTAAATCTCCATGCTAACTATACCTGTGCTGAGCAAATTATCAATTTGTAGGGCTGAGTTTTCATATTTTAGAAGAAGTTTACAAAAAAATGCAAGAACTCAATTACAGGACAACATTTTCCCAATATGCCGTTGTACCTCTTGATCTCAGTGCAAAAAAAGGAACAGCAGTGCTTGTTTCTACAGAACAGTGATATAAGCAACTTGGATCTGCTGCTTCAAAAACACTCTTCAAAAGACACAAGTAACAATTTTCTAAATTTAAATCAATCTAACAGACTCCATCACTTCAAACTGGGTTTGCCCAGCAACAAGTGGAGATACTAGGTGAAAACTGCAAAGTCACTTGTGTTCATTTTTGCTTTCTCTATACTGTACAGATGGTGAAACTTTTCTAAATGAGGAAAATACAGAATCAAAGCAGGTAATTCTGAAAGAGATGTTGCACACTCCTTTAATTCCCTTGACCCATTGCAGGATCACAATGAAACCTGTTCCTAAACGAGTCCTCTGGAACCCATTAGATGAGTGTCATAAAAGGTTCCAGGAGCTTTCAATTAAAATTGAAAGGGATTTTCTCAAAGCTGGATATCGTCAAAGAAGTGGAATTCATAGTACTCCATACAACCAGCACTCCAAAAGAAAGAACGAGCACATTGCTGGTAAATACCCAATCCCTTCAGTAAACTCTTGAAAACTCGTAAGCCGTATCTGGAAAACCCCAGAGTTCTCCCAGAACAGCCAGTTACAGCCAGTATTCCAGTATTTCCAAATAGAAAAAAGTCCCTTTGGAGGTTTCGATTAACCCCCCCCTCCCATGCAGGGAGCCTGAAGCAGCGCTTAAGGCGCACCCGAGGCGCGCCCCCGGCCGCCGCCAGTTGCGGGGTCGCTTCCACCCCGCTCGGAACCTCCACAGCTGCTTCGGCCACCTGGCCCCGCTGCGCTGCGCCGCGCTCCGCAGTCCGCGGGGCGCGGTTAACACCCAGTTGTCCTCCCTCCGCCCCGCGGAACGCGTGTGAAGGTGTCGCTCCAGCCGGGCGAGGACACGGGGCTCCGCCGGCCCCAGGGCGACGTATCCCCGGCGCTGCGCGGTACCTCAGCCGGGCGCACAGGTGGCCGCGGTGAGCAGCGCGGCACAGAGCAAAGCAATGCCTCGCCGCCGCTCCTGCGTCCCACAGCGTCCCGCTGCCTCCGCCGCTCCCAGGTCCCGCTTTCTGCAGCGGGCGGGATGGGAACCAGGCGCTTTTACTTTCATTCTAAGTGGAAAACGGAAAAGAAAAAAAAAAAGCAAAACTGGGAATTTCCGCGGCCGTCACCGCGGGTTTAAAAGGGCACCAGGAGGCAACGCGCCAGCACAGCAGGCGAGGCGGCGGGGTGGCCAGCGTGGAGACGGTAAGGAGACGGCGCGGCGCGGCGGAGCCCAGCCCAGCCCGGGCTTAGGTAGAACAGGAGCCCCGCGGCTATGCCTGCTGTCCGCGGAGCGGCGCGGTGGGGCGCGATGCGGTGCGGTGCGCGCTCCTTACCATGGAACATGGTCCGCGGGGGGGGTGCCAGGGAGCTGCGCCGGCGGCTCCGCGGTCATGGTGGCGGCGCCGCCTCGCCCATGGTGCCTGCCGCCCGCAGGGCAACGCGCAGGGGGGCGAGAGGAGCCGCGGCGGCCGGGCAGAAATCAGCAGCCCCCGCCGCCCGCCTGCCGGGTGGGGGCGCGGCGCTGTCAGCGGCGGCTGCGGGACGGCCGGGCTGTGCCAGTCCCATGGGGCTTCCGCCGCCGGCAGGTAGTTTCACTTTCTCCTCCGCCGGCAGCCGCGGTGCTCCCCGACGGGGCGGCGGGTCCGCGGCCTCAGCGCGGCGCGGCGGGCGGGTGGGCAGCCGCCGGAGGAGGAGGCATCCCCGTCCGCCACGGGGGAAGGTCGGCGAGCACCGCCAGCGGGGCCGGGGCGCGCCTGGAGGACAGCGGCAGCAGCGGGAGCCGACGGGATCCCCGCGGGCGGCGCGGAGTGGCTGTGGCGAGGCCGTGCCGCGCCGGCGGGGCTTACATAGAGCCCCGGCTACACGCCCAGTGCCGTGTGCGCGGCCAGGGAGGGAAGGATGGACCTTGGCAGTGCGCGTGGAAAGAGCCGCTCATCCGCGGGGAGGAAATCCTGAAAAAACCCACAATTAAAAAAAAAACACCACAAAACTCAAATAAGAAACCACCCAACACAGCGTGCTGCGGAGCGCTGTTGCGGAGGGGAGACACTTCGTGTCTGAGCACCCTGTCGCGCCCTCAGCTGTCCTTCGGTAGGCAGGGGGAGCTGGGGCTGCTAGGAGGCCCCCCGCTGAGGTGGAGGGTTACCTCCGGCTGGTGGCATCAGGTCACCAGCGCAAGGTTGATGATTTTCTGCAGACTTCGCCCCCCACCTCCCAGTACATCATCTTGAGAAACCTAAGAGGATAAAGAAAAGACAGCGAATGGCTCAGGAAGGTGTTTTAGTGTAGAAGCTCGTGTTCTAAAAGACAGAGCTGCAGCCAGATGTTTTTTTCTAGGTGAATTCAGAATGCAAAACCTGATGCTTTGGTGCAGGTGAAAAGGCTTGGAATAAAATAGTGTATGAAATGACTTTGTAGCATCCCCTTCACCTCTCCTGCCCAACATACTTTTTGAGTTTTGACTTTGAAATCACTTTTGTTGCTCCATGTGAGAGACAGCTGATTCCAGAACCCCTCTCCCTTCTCATAGAGGTGCTCTTCCAAGTGTGTGTGAGAAATGGGTGTGTAGATCAAGGAGCAAACATATGGAGTTGGCTCTGCATGTCAACTGGCTGCTCAGGATGGTTTCCTTTCTTTTCTTCGTACTGGAACTGTGCCACTTCATTCATGTACAAGGAGGTACTTAGCCCTCTTCACTTGTCTTTGGACTGGGCTGTTTTGGATTGGTGTACATATCTTGTTAGTTTTATTCTGAGGAAAAACAAAAATTTCCAGATTCTCTCTAGAAGCATTCTGACAGGTCAAGAGCGAGGGTGTTTCCTGCCCATTCAGCTTTGACCAGGTTGACTTTAGTAGTAATTTCACATCACTACTATTCTGTTTGGGTAAGGCACAGCGATCGATATCAACACAGGTCCAGACAAGAGTAAGCACCTGTCCTTGCTATGTGCCAGGCTGGATGTGACGAATGGCTCAGATCGTTAATCTGGACAGGGATTTTGCCTCACTAGTAGATATGTGGTGTAGTTCTTAGATGTGTCTGAAGTTTTCCCTCTTTTTTTTTTATTATTATTTTCTTTTCCTTCTTCTGCCAGATATTGACTGAAAACATCCCTCTGTGCACGTTTGAATTTGCTGGTGTGTGCAAGGCAGAGAATGGTATGGGAGTCTTTGGAGGAATAGCACCTGGTATAACACAAGCATATTTAAGACTAGGTGTTTTTAAGGTCTGGCAGTCAAAAACCGATTTGAAAAAGCTACCCTGTAAAGATGCAGTCATGCAAAACCACAGCCACAAGATCAACTTTCCTTCTAGGCAAATGGTTCTTCCAAATTCTAATGATAGCACATGTGTGCTCACAAAATGAGGTATTTTATGTGGATGCTAGTAAATTGTCATGATGTAAAACTAAAGGAAAACTCCCTTAGCTGTTTGGTTATGCTTGTTTTCTGTCTGAAACATCTGGAGGACTGATAATTTCTTCAGTTTCTAGTGTGATTGATGGAAGAAGACAGTATGGTAGCTTTACACATTAATGGCAACATGACTCTGAAAAGTGATGCTGGACTGTTAACAGCAGTCTTGCTCTTTTCTTCAGGGTCTTGTCTGCTAGATGGTGTGATCTTAGCCCTGATTGTATTTAGATCCCAACCATTCCCTATTGTGTGACCTAACCCCGACTGTGGTGTAGATTTATGACATAAATGTTATTTGATGTATTTTTGTGTGGAGGGTGCTTAAATATTCAAGCTTTGACTGTAACTTTTATGTGCTTTTTAAAATATCTTAAATCATTACGTGCATTTTGTTTTCAAAGTACTTTTTTTGGTGATTTAGTGATCATTTTTTTCTGAAAAGATTACATACAGAAAGTTCAAATGTTCAGCAGATGTAATTGCCTATTTTTTAAAGAAGAAACTGAACACCAGGAATTTGAAATATTAAAAGAGGGAATTTAGGACTGATTATATGAATATCATCTGAACATCCCATTTTAATCAAGAACTCATGAAAGGAGTTTTGAAGGCATAGAAGTTTATTCAGTCTGAGACTTACCTAGTCCAAGTGGCTGCTACTGGTTTGCCCATTTTATGAAAAGCAGTTGATGCCAGGCTATAGTGAGCTCTCCTTCTGGAGTTAAGCTGCAGCCTGCCTGTGTCAGAGTGTAAAACCTTTGGGAAGAGAATGAAACTGGAATATTTCTACAGCATTTGCCAAATGTTAGGCGCCTTACTTCTCTTTAATACCTTGACAATTTATAGGGCTGTCTGTTTTAGTAATAGATATGTTAGCTGTAGCATGTAAATAATTTGACTAAGTAAAATTACAAATATGTGACTTCTGAGAGATGTAGTCTAGTGCAGGGCATTGGTGCAAATGTGTGCTGTTTTCTCTTCCACACTGGTTTCAGAAATATGGTACTGTGAATTGCATTGCTGCAACTGAAAGGCACCAGTAATTTTATCTATTTATCTATTATTCATCTATCTATTTATTTATTTTAAACATAGTCCATGGTTATTTTTAGTGTATTTTCCAAGGATAGGTTCACTAAACAAGTTTGAATTTAAAGTTCCAATTGTCTCCTGACCTGGTCAAATTTATTGCTAGAGAAGCAGCTATTTTGGTACAGCATATTAACCTCCACCTTATTACCAGTGTTCCTGGGTAGCTGCATGATTGCAAAGCACATGATTTCTTGCTAAGTTTCGGGTTTTGAAAAGACTAAGCACTTCTGGGAATGTTGCTGACTTTCCGCAGCCGTGGCTTGTCAGCTTGAAAAGGTCTTTTAGTCACAGCTTTAGATTTTCCTTCAGGCTGTTTGCAGACTTACAGAACCATTAGTGAATGCATTACTGAATAAAATTAGTTGAAAAGTTATCAATTTTTTGTCTGATTTTGGAGTAAAATGTACATGCTGAGGTTGTTGCAAACTGGTGGGCCACAAGGGGAGTGTGGCCACTGTTACTGGTGTCCTTATTTTTAAAAATAAATATGTCTAGTGCTTAAAATTATTTTCATCTAACTGTGGGGGATGGGAAGAAGGAAAGACATATTCATTCCTACTCCACTTTCCAGAAAAAAACCCAAACCACAGGAGGATCCCTACTTAACTGGAATTCAGAGCTAAGTTGATTGTGCACCCAAACCTCCTGTTTGTGGTACTTAGGTCTCGGAAGTTCTAATCTGCTATCATATTTAAGCAAGCCCAAGGACCTAATTTTGTATTTGCACTAGAACACCCATTTTGTCGAATGACGGTTGTTACTTTTTCTTTTTCACAAATCACTTGTCCTGTCATTGGGGTGTGTGCTGAACAAACCCATGAACTGATAGACTGTTTTCTACCACAGAATTATATCCTCTGTTCACTCAAATGAAATTTATATATCAGCGGGGTTTTTTAGTTTAGTTTATTTTTTATAATTCAACATAATTTTCCAATGGACGTTAAGAAAGAAAAAAAAAATCCAGAAAACTATTAAGAGAAGAATTATGGAAGCATGGGAAGGAAATTTTTGTTATCAAGCTGTGGAAGAGCTTATTCCTTCAATAGAAAGCAGTAATTATTTTATCTTCCTGTCTTGCAATACAGGAAGGTGCCAGTAAAGATTTTATCATGAACAACATGCCAAATAAAGTATTTTGATAAACTGTTGGGAAGGGGGTGTTTCCTAGAAGCAGCACAACCAGTGTTGAGGAGATGGTGTGGCATAAGGCAGGAGTAGTGGGAATCAGGCTCCTCACGCCTAGCTGCTAAGGGCATTATCCACATTCCTGGCCATGAATACATCTGAGAGCCTGGTCCATTGGTCAGGCGTCGCCTGTACTGAGCCGGTGGTGTGAGGAGGTTTGTACCCCTCTGGGCTTCCAGCTTGCAGGTCAGGTCACTCAACCAAAGAGGCAACAAACAGCCCTTGCCACCTTGTTCGGCAGGCACCTGGGGCGTGTCCATCAGGTGTGAGAGCCATTTCTGGTCTTCGTTTGTTGGTGCCTGGTGTGTGCCCAGTACCCAGCCTTACAGTGCCTGTGGGTCACATCAGCTGCTCACATCAACCCCGTGGCAATGAGAGGCTTTGGTGAGGTTGTCCTTTTCATTGAGTGGAGGTTTTTGAGCTTCTTGTTGTGTGTTTCAGTTCCTCGGTTGAGGCTCTCAAATGTGGGAGAAATGAATATATCAGCTGGGGCAAATAATGAAAATCCTGCTTGTGCTGTAGTGAGACACAGAAGAAAGAAGGAATTGTGGGGGGGTGGCTTCAAGTGCATTTTCTCTTGGTTTTCCTGTTTAAAAAAGTGCAGCTTCAGAGAGGGGGGAGGTTTGGTATGTGCAGTGGTCTTTGCAGATTGTCACCCATACTGGAATTATGAAAATGTCATTGCATTTCAGGGTTGTGGAGATTTACTTGGTTTTGATGCTGTGCTTTTAGGAGTTTTTACCAAATTGTAATCAATTATATTTTATGATTTGTGTGAACTCTTTTAGTGGTGGCTCTTTTTTACAGCCCTACATATACAAGTACAAAAGGACATTTGTTGAACTTTCTTTTTACTTTTCACTCTCCCTCTGCACTCCCATTATTTATCTTGAGAAAAAGCGGTGAGTAATACCCATGGCAAACTGACCCTGAAATATTACTCCATTTCTTTATTGTCCTTTTCCAATCTGCTTTGTTTTAAGGAAGTTTCTCCTGATTTTAAAAGCAGGCAGATGGTCACCCTGGAAGTGACAGCAACTTCTTCAGTGGAGCCACTGTGCCAGGGAGTAAAGTTAAATAGTTGCAGTTTTGTAGAACCAGAGTCTACCCAAGGAATAAATTTCAGGTCTTAAATCTTGGAAATATATTGCAAGGTTCTAATGGCTATTTTATCTTTGCTTTGGATGGTTATTAATTATTATTAGTGATTATTATTATTATTAATAATGCAAATATTAATATGTGTGTGTCCCATTACAACCATTCTGATGAGGAGTTTAGGCCTGTTAATAAAGTCATTGAAAGCCTTTTTTTTTCCTATCAAAGACATTTTTTTAACTTTTTTTTTTTTTAAATCCGTTCTCTGGATAAATGCTTTTTTTGGGAAAGTATATTCCATGTCTGTCATGCATAACGAAAAGCTGACTAATTTCTCCAAGTGTGAAAACAAACTTAAATGTGATGACTTCTGTGAACTTCAGGTATTTTTTTCTTTTGCTAACCATGCCTTCCCAGTCTTGACAACTTTTATTTGACTTGCTTGGTCAAACAACATGTTCAAATCCACACACTTAAAAAACCTCAGGAAATGCACTCTTAACCACCAAGGAGTTACATTTTATTGCGTGGTAGTAAGCTGTCTTGGAGGGAAAGTCTGCTCTTAAAATGATTTAAAAAACATCTAAACAAACCAAAACCAGAAAAAAAAAAAACCAACAATTAATACAAAGAAATTGTTTAAAACAGGGATCTCCTATAAGTGTGGACTTCGTGGGCCTAATCCTGCAAGCATGTGCCTGCTTAACCCTGATTTCAGCAAGCCTAACTTGCATGCTTATTTTTAAGCAAAATAATTGTTTGAAGATTTGAAGCTCAGATGAAAATAGAGCATCTCCATTTTGACTCCTGACATTTATTTTGCTGCTGTCTGGAGTTACCCCAAAATAATTCCAAGCACATCTCTGTCTTTGAAGATCCTCAATACAGATGTGCCTTTCTCCCTTGTTTGCAGTGAGTGTGAGGTCCGTGTGTGGTTAGAGCGGGAAGGGGCAGCTAATCAAAATTACAATTAAAATATGGTGTGTTAATGCAATTTACCCAGTAAGCATCACCTGGCAAATCAAAACAGTGGGTGCATGTTCAGACTTAAATTTCTTTTTTGACAGAGAACGTACACTTGAATATTACATGAAGATCTAGGAAATGTATTTTATAAGAACAGTGTACAGGTACTCTGTTTTTAGTTTCATTGTAACCGTTTTAAAGAGCTGACTTTGCAGCAGTCAATAGGATAGGCATGTGCTTGTTCTGCGGCATTTGAGCCTTTCAGTGTCTTTGTTTTTTGCCCTCTCGTTCAGCACAGGTAACAAAAGCTTTCAAAGATGGCAGGTTACCTGAAATGGTGTGAATGTTCTAACTGAAAAAAATGGATCAAATAATGATGTAAACTCTAAAACTAAAAGGAAGAAATGAGTGGTTAATAGTAGCTTCTCAATTTTTTTTTTCAATGTCATTCAGAAATTGTTCAACAGTCACACTTTTCAAACTTACAGTAGAGGACCAAAGCTAAACATGGCTGTCAAGACTCTCTCTGCCTCACACCATAGTTAATACTATCTAGTTAATCAGTCTTTAATAATCTGTTCTGATTTCAGAAACATATTCTAGAATGACCCACTGTGCGTTGAAGATTTGAGTCTTTTTCAAGGTAAATTCATTTAAAAAAAAGTATTTAATTTTGCAGGAACAACATCAATAACAGACACAGCTAATGAAGGTTACTTCATTTTTATTATTAAATCAATAATAAAGTTTTCCTGACTCAGCAGTTTCTAGCCCCTTCCTCTCTAGAAATATTGAAGAAATGTACCGTACATCTCTTATTTCTTATTCCTGGTTTATTTTTTTGATTTCTGGGCCCATTTCTGGGCCATTTGAAAGGAAAAGCAAGTTGCTAGTAATTCACAGGCCATTTCATGGGCATTTTGGCACCTGTTTTATTTGATGTCTTTTTATATGGGTGCCAACAAGCTGTGGCATTTTTAGTGTGTGTCACACCCAGTGTTGTCTGTTATCTTGTCTGACCCAGATGATACAATTTAGTGCCTTTTTTTCTGTGTATGGGTAAGATTAGGGCATGGCTGTGAGCAAGGCAGCTAATGCTGTGTCTAGGTAAGAGTGTGTGACTGGGACAGTTAAGGACATGAACGGGAGTTGCAGGAGAAGGACATGGGCCTCTTTGGATGTGCTGGTCAAACTGGGCTCATAAATTAGGCATGGTTTTATAAGGTGGTAGAACTGCCAGATCTTCTTCCTTGGAGACAGAGTCTTGCAGACATCATGGCATCATATATGCTGTCTTCAGTTTATATGCTTCTGAGGAACACCCTAGAAAGAGATCCCTGTGCCATAGGTTTCTCATATTTCTGTTATGATCCCTTAAGGCACTTCTGGTACTGTTGGTGCACCCGTACGTGGGTTACTCCTGGTCAAAATATCAGTATCAAATCCATGTGGTATCCTTCTTGCACATATCCTGCCCCAACTAAATATTCCTGCTTATAAGGGTCTTGTTTGAATGCAAACATTACCCAGTGGTGCTCGTAACACAGCTTGTGAACCTGGGCAAAAAGTTATCCCCAGTTCTTATTAGTATATAGCTAGCAGGTCAAAACCTCAAACATTTGCTTCCATAGGTCATTCAGGACCCATACAGACAAATTCCTCTAGCTGCAGCTCCTGGAGCACAAGCTAAAACTGCTGTTACCTCCATTTCCCTGGCATGTAAACCTCTTCTCACTGAGAACGGCTATAATCAGAGCTCACCATTACATGTAGTTTGACAAACAGAAGACATGGAAACTTCCTGGGTTTGTATGCTTCTAGGAAAAGAAGTTCTAGGGAAGAGTCTAGGGAAACAATACACAAAGTAAATGCCAAATGTTCAAATTCTGGTAAAAGGAAAAAAAAAGTCTTTACTCTTGTAAAAATGAAGAACCTTTGGCTTTTAGCCCTTGGAGAGGGTAAACAGAGGATGTACCCATAAAAAGTAGAACTCAAGGTCTCTGTGTGGTATGGAGAACTCCATTAATCTCATGGCTTCCAGTAACCATGAACCCCTTGACAGAGGCAGCCTCTCCTGCTGCCTCACCATAGCACAAACCAGTGCTATATGAGCAGGTTGCAAAATTGTTAAAAAGCCAAGTCTGTCTCATAAGCAGTATTTCAGTGGATACAGCAGTGTGTATGTGACTGAAAGCTAACATTACTGAAAGAATTTGGACTTCAACATTGTGAGTCTTTAACCTTGAAACTGGATTGCATAAAGAACAATAAGAAGATATAACGGTGTGTGGCACCACTGTCATCACCACATTAGACTCCACCTGAGGAAGGATCCTAGAATAACCTTTGGCCACGTGCCAGTCAGGCTTATGCTGCTGGAAATCTGCCTCTCAATGACTCTGTCAAAAGAAGTCTTCTTAGCCACTGCCCTGCAAAGAAGCCCTCCATTGTCAGTAACTTCTGGCAGGCAAATTACCTAGGAGCCCACCAAGAAAACTTACATGCTAAAGTGACCTTTGAAGCTTGTCTAAATCCAAGATGGAGATCTACCCAGGCAGTCAAGAAATTGGTGTGGTCAAAACAAGACAGGGCAGCCTTCTGCTCCCTGCCCAGGAGGCGTTTCCAACAGAAGCTTCAGAGAGTGAATAAGGCATTTTCCCTGAGGTATATCTGTAGAGAGTCAAATGGGATGCTTGCTACCGTCCCTTGGCTCTCTGAATTCAGTGGGATACCTACCTGTCGGGTCATTCTGGTGCTAATTAATTCTTCTCCCTTTTCTAGGAGCATTTCAAAAAGCTTCCAGGTCCGAAAAAGTGAAAAGTGCTCAGGACTGTTGAGGTTGGAGTCACTGCTACACAGCTGGAGCGCAGCTTGGATGAGTGCCTTAGGACGAACCAGGAGGAGCATGCAAAGGCAGGACAGGGCCAAAACAATTGGTAAACAAACTGATTAATTACTCAGGATTCATTCCCTCCCTTTTCAGCACAGGGTATGCACCAGGATTTTGTGCCATGGTGTGCCAGCCTGAGAGTGCTGAGAAGGGGCCGGTTCCATATGAATGATATGGTGACTGGTGTTCACAGGGAGCTGGGGTGTAACAACCTTCATTTCCCAGGTTGTCTGCATGATCTGTGGGCATAGGGAGGTAGAAAGCTACAGTCTTTTACTTTTCCCTCCACAAACACTTTGTGTTGGAGCACTTTGGGTTTACCTTGCCCCAGCACAGGCAGAAATTGAACATCATAAATATGGCAGTTTGATATTTCCTTTAAAATAGTGTTTTAAGAAAACCCAGATAGCAAGAAGGTGAAGTGGACATGACTCCCTGTGTAACACTAGTTATGAAAATGTTGGAGATACTCTTTGAAAGAACTGAAGAGTTAGCCTGTTTCTTTTGCCCTAGTCAGCTCTCCTAGCTGTCCCTAGGAGCCTGCCAGAACAAAGTCAGGCTGGTGATAAACTCTTTCTGCAGAGGTAGCCTGAGATACAGGTGAATGCCCAACTATCATGGCAGGAGATGGGCTGATGGCTGTGTGGGACAGAGGTGGGGTCAGTTCAAGACTTGCCAGTGCTGACAACCCCAGGGGTAACGGCTGCGATGAAGCTCTGATCACGTCCTGGGCTATGTGTGTCTGTCAGGGACTGAGCCACTGCTCAGCCCTTTGACCTCTTACAGTGCATTGGCATCACTGCCCTTGGAGCAAACAAGGAAAGTAGTTGTTTAAGGATAAAATGTCAAAACCATGCATGTGTGGCACTATGGATATCAGCCACAGCTAGCTCCCATGTACGTTTTTGCTTGTGCATTTAACTGCACAAGCGCATGTTGCAGTGTATTTGACTGGCTCGCTTTGAACAGGGGCACAAGACAAAGGGGAGAAGGAAGAGGAAAAAGTGGGTAGGCTGGAAATCACCCTCATCTTTCAGCCAGGCACCTCTCTGCATGTTGCTGTGGAGGTGAGACAGGCTTTTGTTGTGCTACGTGTGAAATGACTGCCACATGCTGCATGTCAATCCAACAGTCAGCAGCTAAACAAAATGATGTGAGATGTACCTGAAAAGGGGAGAGGCTGGAAAGAGGTTGCTAGCATGTGTAACATGAGCAGCTTGTGCGGCACTATTATGTGGACCACATGGACATTTCTGGCACAAGGCTATGAGCTAGGCAGTCTGGAAAAGCTAAAGGTGCAGTCAGGAATACAGGATACTTTGGCCCACAGAGAATGAAATTGCTTATATGATGCCTTGCTCACGAGGGGTGATCTGCCTGCTGGTGCTCCCCACGGTGTTCATGCTCTTTAAAATTAAGTTGTCTGTTTCACACAATTTGGATGTACTCCTGGAAATGAGGTCTGGGATTCACACATAGCATTTATTTTTCAATATAGCTGTAATAAGTGCTGAAGAGTTAGGAGATTAAACAAATTTACATGATACAGGTATGGGGAAAGTAAATAAAGCATGCTCCTCTAAGATATCTCTAGCTTTTATTATTATCAGAATATCTCACAAATCATTCTTTACTAAAAATATCTTCACAAAAATAAAGGGTTGAAGGTCTTTGTTTCCCTTCCAAGGCTATTTGGAGAGGAAGTGGGCTAGAGTAGTTTTTAAATTGGAAAAAGCCCTCAGGATGACTCTAATGATTAGTTTTAAGTATATGTACAATTGATGGTCCAACGGCTTCTTAGCCGCTGCCTTATTCTTGTGTCCCTTTACTTTTAAATTGAAGGAAGGCATGTCTGTTCCCAGCCTAACAATGCTATTGATAGATTATTCTAGGAAAGGCCAAGTAAAAACAGGCTGGCTGACTTCTGAAAGGAGGACAAGTGCTGAAGAAAAGTACTTGTTAAGACGCATGTAACGTGTTCACTCTAGCTGCCCACAAGCGGGATAAAGTTTGGCATGACCCACACAAAGCATTTTTAATGCTCCAGTTAAAATCTGATATGATCTGTCAGCTGTAGCAAATGCTTGTGTTGGCTTTTGCAGATATCTGTCAGTGTTTGCTGGCTCTGCCTGTGTGTGCAAATGTTAAAGGGTGCCCTTCCCTCACTCTTTGAGAGTGCTTGCAGTAGAATGGTAAAGAAGGACCTCAGCTCTGGAGCAGTGTGGGATACACATGGCAAATGCTCATGGAAAGCACCTTATTGCTCCACATAAATAGGGTCAAAATAAAAGGTGTTGCATATGATGTAAACATTTCCATGTTGTTTCTCATGTAATTATTAAAGCAATTTCCGTTCTTTCTTTCTGATGACCAATGAAGATTTTATTTGCTTTCCCCTTTCTGTGCTGACTGTGAGACAATCCATTTTTTACCCTTGTAGGGGCATGAATACAGGTTGATTTCAGAGAAGCATACTTTTGTGTTAAATATGCAAAAAAGTGGTATTGGTAGACATTCCAAGGCTGAAAGATAGTACATTTGATCTGGGTAACTGTAATGATAACTGAATCCCATAGCATGCACCACAGTGATCACTATGCAGTTAACTGCTTCAGCTAAGTGCCACTGTCAGTACTGTCATGAACAATTAACGTGGTGGCTATGAACTCAAAACCACCACTACTAAGTTTCCTCCTGATCGTTCCTTTGACATAGAAAAAGAAGCATGAAGATATAATTATTTTTTATCTGGTAGGTCTTTCGCCCCTTGCCATGAAGAAAATGACCCATAAGGTAGAAATAATGCCCTACAGTTTTACAAAGTAGAAGATAATTATGGGATATGAAGACCTGTTAGAAATCAGAAGAATAATCTATGATAGGCATATATTATCTCTGGTGGAGTTTCAAGTCAAGCAGGCTGGTAAGCCAAAAACTTTTGAACTCTGCCACTTAGGTATTGAGTAATACTGGTGGTCATAAAGCAACTGATACTTTTTAATTGACATGAAAATTTGTACATCTCAAGACACCTTGTTATTTCCAATGCTTTTGTAGAAAGAAACCTGTTCGAGCTCAGAATAAAAGGATTTATTGAGTAAATATGCTTTTTGCTTTGACTATCCTCCTTCTATAGTAAAGATGAATGCAGTTTTGATCTTGCCTGAAATTGCATTTGAGAATTCTGTGGAGGTTGTTAACAAAGAAAGTTGCCTAAATTCAGCAGCTTGCAAAGATGAAAACGTATCTTCAAGTCTCATCTCCAAAGCCACAAATGCCTGACAGTTGTTCTGAGTCCTTCTCTTTTGTCTCCTAATTAAGGTAAGTGGAGCCCAGCTCAGAGGTTGGGAGAGACATATTATGCAATGCTTGTTTAGTGTGACAGATTTTGGCCAACACATACCAGATGAAACTTGGCAGTCTAGGTATACTGGAAGGTTAAAATCTGCATAAACATGTTTACATTTTGTTAAGTACAGAACATGTTTGGGGGATTACATCAAATACTGTGCTCTGATAACAGGAAATTTAAATTGCTGATGTTTTACACATGGAATTTGTACACTGCAATGGGTGTGAAACTTTCCCAGTAGCTCATCACTAGCTTAGGCCAGTGGATGCCAGTTTGAAGGTCAGATATGCTGTGTCCTAGAAGTATGAATAAGTATTCCTACAGCTGCTTGTTTATTTGAGATTATAACATTCTGACCTCATGTTTTGTGTAGCTATCTGAAATTGTATGTGCTTTCTGAATGGATTAGGTGACTTTTCATTGTAGTTTAACTAATTCCTTCCAAACACACCAAACTTTGCTAATGTGTCATATTTGCGTCTTCTGGATCTAGATTCTGTTGGAAAAAGTAATAAATTGTTCAACAGTGGGTCAGTTTCTGGAATACCTCTTGTCTTCCTAATTAATCTTGAAGTTCTGGTCTACATATCTATTCAGGCTACTACTCTGAGAAGTGGTGCCCTAAAGATCTTTTTGTTTTAGATGTTTTGATATATGAAGGTGTGAAGTGGTGACAGTGAAGGATGTAAAACCTTTTTTTATAAACTTCAGTGATTCAACCATTTATTGAATAATTAACTTCCTTGTAGCACTAGGTCATACTATAATGCAGTAGTTGTTGGACTTAGGCCTGGTAAGCTTCTTTCAGACTTAGACCACAGACAATATCTACTATCTAAACATCACAAAGGTTTCCTTCAGTGTCTTTTAAAAAGTGCAGGATTTACTTTCTTATTTGATAGAGTCCTGTTACAGATTTTATATGTTAAGTATTTTTCAGTTATTCTACAGTTGGTTTTAAGCCATTTACCAATATGCAATCAAAACTGTCAGTGTGCCAGTAATATTTTGTGTGTAGTCTCAGACTATGAAACACCTATAATACTTTTTCCCTTTGAGCTTACTCTTATTTTAGTAACAGGGTTATGTAAGAATTAGACAAACCCCATTATCAACACTTTTCGCTGCCAAAAACAAAGGAGATATTAGTTCTGTGATCAAGAGAAAAATTTTCAAAGGCTCAATAGATTAAAAAAGATTGTTACAACCAAGATTTACAAACCTTAGAACTATAATCAACTTTAACCAATTCTGGAAATGTTATCTGTACTTTACTAAAGAGACACTATTTAAATGAGCTACCTAGTGCTTAGCTTGTAAGCCAATAGGCTGTGCAAGGAGTCCTTCCCTATCCACTACTTTGTCACTGCAGCCTCCTCTTCTTAGCCAAACCCTACCTTTCCAGCAGTGCTCTGACTGAATTTGTACCTTCTTATCCCAAAATTCTGGTTTCATCGCTTGATGTGATCAGCAAATCAGCAGTCACAAAGATACGCAGTTGCTCCAAGTTCTGTGAAAATTGGTTGCTGGCTGGAAGAAACTCAGTGCCTTGACTGAAGGAAAGGCTTTAATATACACTTTGTTGTACATCAGATAATCAACATAAGAGAATTATGAAATCTTACAGTTTACAGCTATCCTGATAGGCAAAGCTAGAGAAAAGGAAGTGTCGTTTGGTCCCTAGGCATTTGTGCGTGTGTTTTTTCTGTAAGTGGCACTGTACAAAATTGTGCCTGACAAATGTGGTGGCCTTTTACAAGAGGGTGACAGTGTTGGTGGATAAGGGAAGAGTGACTGATGTCACCTACCTGGACTTGTGCTCAGTATTCTTGTCTCTAAACTGGAGAGGCGTGGATTTGGTGTATGGACCCCTTGGTAGATGAGAAATTGGCTGAATGGTTCCACTCAGACTTACCATCAACAGCTTGATGTCTGAGTGAAGACCAGTGACAAGTGGTGTTCCTTAGGAGTAGGTATTGGAACTGGCACTGTTCTTAGTTGGTGACACAGACAGGGGAATCGAGTGCACCCTCAGCAAGTTTGCCAACAACACCAGGCTTTCATTACCCTGACAAATTATGATTGATTACATTTATGAGAATATATGAGTTTGTGTGAGCTTAAAAGGCGTACTGCTGTTGAAATGGTGTTTTCTGGAGCCCTTCTACTGCCTGTCATGATTTAAGCCCAGATGGTAACTCAGAACTAGCTGAACCCAGGACACTGCCTTTATGTCTCTCTGAAGTTTATTCTGTGGGTTTGAAAAATCTAGTAAGAAAATATTTTTGCAGACATGAATGCTCTATTTGCTCATGCGAGGGTTTTGGAATTGTTGGTCTGCAGAACTTGCCTTGGGACAGTGGCTGATAATGATTGAGCAGGCACTGCTCCAGACACTAAGTGCTTACAGCATCTTACAGGTATCTCATGCAGTTCAGTGGAGTAGATATGGATCTTCTGTGACTGCAAATAGAAGTAGTGATTTCTGTATATCTGTTGAGATCCAGCCCCATGATAAAAGCATTTGAGAACTTCCAATTTAATACTAAATAATGATAATGCCTCCTGCAATAAAAGTACAGCCACACTAAGCTTCCTCCTTAATAAAAAAAGCAACTAAACAAACTTGAACAAACCATTAATTTTATATGATTTTTATTTGCTCTTTGCATATCCACTCTACTGTCAGGATTATTTTTTGTTAGACTTCATCTTCTTCAGAGCTATGACATAGCTTCATGGTAGTCTAATCATAGAATTGTAGAATCATACAATAGTTAGGGTTGGAAAGGACCTTAAGATCATCTAGTTCCAACCCCCCTGCCATGGGCAGGGACACCTCCCACTAAACCATGCCATCCAAGGCTCTGTCCAGCCCGGCCTTGAACACCACCATGGATGGAGCATTCACAACTTCCCTGGGCAGCCCATTCCAGAGTCTCACCACCCTTACAGTAAAGAATTTCTTCTTCATATCCAATCTAAACTTCCCCTGTTTAAGTTTAAACCCATTACCCCTTGTCCTATCACTACAGTCCCTCATAAAGAGTCCTTCCCCAGCATCCCTATAGCCCATCTTCAGATACTGGAAGGCTGCTATGAGGTTTCCACGCAACCTTCTCTTCTCCAGGCTGAACAGCCCCAACTTTCTCAGCCTATCTTCATACGAGAGGTGCTCCAGTCCCCTGATCATCCTCATGGCCCTCCTCTGGACTTCTTCCGACAGTTCCATCTCCTTTTGATGTTGAGGACACCAGAACTGCACACAATACTCCAAGTGAGGTCCCACGAGACCAGAGTAGATGGGCAGGATCACCTCCTTCAACCTGCTAGTCACGCCCCTTTTGATGCAGCCCAGGATACGGTTGGCTTTCTGGGGTGCAAGCACACACTGCTGGCTCATGTTCATTTTCTCATAGACCAACACCCCTGTCGTGGTTTAAGTCTATAAACTCACACAGCCGCTCTCTCACTCACTCCCCACTCTTTCTTTCCTCCGCTCCTGGAGGGATGGGGAGGAGAATCGAAAGAATGCAACTCCCACAGGTTGAGATAAGAACAGTTTAGTAACTAAGGTAAAACACAAACCACTACTGCTACCACCAATAATAATAATGACAAGAGAAATACAAGGAAAGAATACAATTGTCTCACCATCCAATATCAAGCCTGACCACACAGTGCACCCCCACCAGTAACAATAATGACAAGGCAAATACAAGGGAAGGATACAATTGCTCACTACCCAGTATCAAGCCGTGCACCCCCACCAGTGCACCCCCACCACCCTTCCGGGTCTCTGCTCTCCGTTTCTACATCCTGGACATGACATGCTGTGGTATGGAATAATCTCTTTGGTTGGTCTGGGTCAGGTGCCCTGTCTCTCCTTCCTCCCGGCTTCCCCTCCTTTCCCTGGCAGAGCATGAGACTCACAAAGTCCTTGGCCAGCCTAAACATCACCAAGCAGTAACTGAAAACACTGGTGTTATCGGCACTGTTCCCAGGCCCAAAATCAAAAACACAGCGCTGCACCAGCTACCAAGGAGGAGAAAAATGACTGCTACTGCTGAACCCAGGACAACCCCCAAATCCTTCTCCGCAGGGCTGCTCTGAATCCCTTCTCTGCCCAGCCTGTAGCTGTGCCTGGGATTGCTCCAACCCAGCTGTAAGACCTTGCACTTGGCATGGTTAAACTTCATCAGGTTGGCATCAGCCCACCTCACAAGTGTGTCAAGGTCCCTCTGGATGGCATTCCTTCCCTCCAGCTTATCAATCGAACCACACAGCTGGGTGTAACTGGCAAACTTGCTGAGGGCGCACTCAATCCCACTGTCCATGTCACCAACAAAGACATTGAACAAGACCGGTCCCAACACTGATCCCTGAGGGACACCACTCATTACTGGTCTCCAGCTGGACATTGAGCCACTGACCACAACTCTTCGCATGTGGCCATCCAGCCAGTTCTTTTTCCACCAAGTGGTCCATCTGTCAAATTGATGTCTCTCCAATTTAGAGAGAAGGATGTCATGTGAGACAGTGTCGAACGCTTTACACAAGTCCAGGTAGATGACATCAACTGCTCTGCCCCTGTCCATCAGTTCTGTAGCTCCATCATAGAAGGCCACCAAATTGGTCAGCAGGATTTCCCCTTAGTGAAGCCATGCTGGCTGTCCCCAAGCACCTTGTTGGTTTTTGTGTGCCTCAGCATGACTTCCGGGAGAATCTGCTCCAAGATTTTGCCAGGAACAGAGGTGAGACTGACTGGTCTGTAATTCCCTGGCTCACCCATTTTCCCCTTCTTGAAAATGGGGGTTATATTTCCCTTTTTCCAGTTGTTGGGAACTTCACCTGACTGCCATGATTTTTCAAATATGATGGACAGTGGCTTAGCAACTTCATTTGCCAGCTCCCTCAGGACCTGCGGATGGATTTCATCTGGTCCCATGGACTTGTGTGCATTCAGGTTCTTAAGATGGTCTCAAACCAGATCCTCTCCTACAGTGGACCCAGGGTCTTCATTCTCACTGTCCCTGTGTCTGCCTTCCAAGACTTGGGTGGTGTGGTCAGAGCATTTGCTGGTGAAGACCAAGGCAAAGAAGTCATTAAAACCACAGCCTTCTCCAAATCCAGGGTAGCCAGTTCTCCTGATTGCTTCCAGAGAGGGCCCACGTTGTCCCTAGTCTGTCTTTTATTTGCAGTGTACATATAGAATCCTTTCCTGTTATCTTTCACATCCCTAACCAAGTTTAATTCTGAGTGGGCCTTAGCTTTCCTAACCTGGTCCCTAGCTTCCCGGACAACATCCCTGTGTTCTTCTCAGGCCACCTGTCCTTGCTTCCACCTTTTATAAGCCTCTTTTTTCCTTCATATTTTCCTCAGCAGCTCCCTATCCATCCAAGGAGGTCTCCTGGCCCTCCTGCACTGCTTCCTTCTAGTCAGGATGCAACACTCCTGAGCTTGCAGCAGGTGATCCTTGAATATCAACCAACAGTCTTGGGCCCCCCTGCCCTCTAGGGCTGTATCCCATGGAACCTTACTGAGCAGGTTCCTGAAGAGGCCAAAGTCTGCTCTCTGGAAGTCCAGGGCAGTGAGCTTGCTGCACGCTCTTCTCACTGTCCTGAGGATCTCGAAGTCGACCATTTCAAAGGCTTCCCTGGAGCGTTACATTCCCAACCAGCCCTTCCCTGTTGGTGAGGACGAGGTCAAGCATGGCACCTCTCCTTGTTGGCTCCTCTATTACTTGCAGAAGGAAGTTGTTTTCCACACAATCAAGGAACCTCCTGGATTGTTTGTGCCGGGCCGTACCATCCCTCCAGCAGATATCAGGGTGGTTGAAGTCCCCCATGAAAACAAGGGCCTGCGAGCGTGAGGCTATTCCTATCTGTCTATAGAGCGCTTCATCCACAGATTCCTCTTGATCAGGAGGTCTATAACATCCCCACAGTAACGTACCCCATTGCTGTTCTCCCTTTAACCCTGACCCGCAAACTGTTTATTGACTGCTCACCTGTCCCCAGAGTTCCATACTCTCCAGCTTATCCCTAACCTAAATATCAACTCCCCCTCCCCGCTTGCCTTAATAAAAAAAGCAGCTAAACAAACTTGAACAAACCATTGATTCTACAGGATTTTTATTTGCTCTTTTGCATATCCACTCTACTGTCAGGATTATTTTTTGTTTGTTAGACTTCATCTTCTTCAGTACTATGACATGGCTTCATGGTGGTCTAATACATGAGATATATTTTAAATAGACTTTTCCCCAGCCTAATTAGTGGGAATAATGTTATACAAATAAAACTCCAAGATACTGAGTCTTTGCCTCTGTTGTCACGATTCTTGGTATAGGCATGTCTGAATGATGTGTATATTTTTAGCAACTCTTCAGCTTGAAATCTGGTGACAATAAAATCCCAGACTTTCTGTAGGCTAGCCCTAGCCTATTTTATTTGATTTGATTTGATTTGATTTGATTTTTATTTATTTGATTTTATTATATTTTATTATTTTTATTTTATTTTCATTTTTCTGAACCCATCGCTGTAGATAGAATGAGGAAGCAGCAAAACAGCAAAATGAGTTCAGGGGACTTTCTCCCAAGAGGAAGACAAGCACTGCTGTTGCAAGTAATTAGAAGAAGTAGTGTTCCAGTTCTGTGTATTGCACCAGCTTTGCCGAACAGAGTTCTAGGTAGGGATGTTTGGTCTGGGGGAGGATGTCTCCTTGTCCCTCTTGCCCTCCAAGTTCTTTTCAAACAGGAAAGGATTTCTCTGACAAGCTTCCTTTAAATAAAGGATAAAAAAATCGCACTGAGAAGAAAAAGGGGTAAATGAAAATGGATTTCATACTTTAATGGAATCTCATGTACCAGAGTTGTTTATAGATTTTAGCTTATTAAGCAAAATCAAAAAGCAAATCCTTTCAATCTTGGATATATTGCAAGATCTGTGTCCCTCAGTAAGAATTCTTGGGAGAAAATGACAAGCTGCCAGCACTGAGTAAAAATTTATACTCTTGTTCAAAAGATACATGAGTGAGGGGTGCAATGCTGAGTACCTGAGACTTCCAGGAAAGAGAGAGTCAAGAAATTAATCAGCAAACATGAAGAGAGAATATTTAAAATTTCAAAGACTAGACATCTGTTATGAGATATGGATTTATTTCTTGTCTTCATTTTCAGCTGAGACTCTGTCTGGCTACTCTGTAGTCTGCTTTTGGGAATGTAGAGATTAGAAGTATCTGCCTATTAAAGTACTTTCATTTGGAAATGAGGAAAGAGAATAAAAATATGAAATAAATTATATGGTACCCATGTCTTTTTTTTCATGACTTTCATTAGCATAAACATAATATCATAACATGTTAATATTTTTTGCTATCTGTCCATAGTCTTTTCATTCGATTTTTTAAACTAGGGTGTCTGATACACCCTTACTTAAACAGATTTCTCACTGATTATTTTAACATATTGCATTTAATTTTTTACTGCATGTGAAGTGCAAACTACTAGACTTTATACCAACTGTCTTAATTTCAATGGGGGGTCATTTGTTTACTTACCTCTGATTCTGCCTCTGATTTTGGACTATTTGGAAATAATCTTTGTAGGAAGGCATGTCTGTTATTTATACTACTGAGAGTTATTGTCCTTCACCAGTAATAGAATTCATTGCAGCAATGAAAGAGGGAGGATGTTGCATCCCTCAACATTTTAGGCACCTCCAAATTAAATTTATTTGAAGTTGTTTGAAAATCAGAGCTGCTTGCACTGTCTGCAAACTTGGAACATGGGAAAAGTACTGTGAAAAGAGTTCTGGTACGTATTTTTACTATGGAAGAAGGGGAGGGCAAGGAGGAAGACAAGGGGTGGGTAGCCAGTGGTAGACCTAGTTAGTTGCAAACTAGCTCTGATTGTCAGATAAATTCTGGAATAAAAAATTCCAAATACATGTAAGTACTTGAAAGATCAAAATGAGATGAATTACAGTCAATAACCTGTGTCGAGCCAATTTCTTTCTTTCTAGAATAACATGTCTTTTGAACAGAGAGGAAGCAGTAAATTTCTGTCTTGGCATTATTAGGATTTTTGATAGTTGCATATGACATGCTCCTACACTAAGTAAGGTAGAAAAATATGGACAAGGCAATGGAGGAAATATGGAGCAGCTGAATGCAAGACTGAGAATTCAGATTTCAGACCAAGGGTGCCAGGAATACTATCAAGTACAATATGTATTGGCTGGGGGCTTGCAAGGTTTGTACTCCATACTAGTGCGTGTTTTGCCTAGGTGATGGAGAGTGTGCTATTGAGTTTTCAGATGCCCATGGAGCTAAAAGGGTATAATGCATGTTGGAGGATGGGATAAATATTGAAAATAACCTTGATGAGCTAGGGTGGTTTTGGGGCATGAGGAGACAAATAAGCATTTCAGTAGGAAGATGGGAAAGATCTGCAGCTGGTAGGAGTAAGCCAGTAAAAAAGCAAAATATGAACTTGTGAATGTGACTCTAAACCAGGCAATGTGTCCTGGGTTCAGCAGTAGCAGTCATTTTTCTCCTTCTTAGTAGCTGGTGCAGCACTGTGTTTTTGACTTTTGGCCTGGGAACAGCACTGATAACACCGGTGTTTTCAGTTACAGCTGAAATGTTCAGTCAACCAAGGACTTTCTGAGCCTCATGCTCTGCCAGGGAGGAGGGGAAGCAGGGAGGAAGTAGAGGTAGGACCCCTGACCCAAACTGACCAAAGAGGTATTCCATACCACAGCACGTCATGTCCAGGATGTAAAAACTAGGGGCAGTTACTTGGAAGGGTGGGAGCACTGCTGGGTCAGGCTTGGTATCGGGTGGTGAGCAGTTGGATTCTCTTCCCTTGTATTTCCTTCGTCATTATTATTATTGGTGGTAGCAGCAGTGGTTTGTGTTATACCTTAGTTACTGGACTGTTCTTATCTCAGCCCGTGGGAGTTACATTCTTTTGATTCTCCTCCCCATCCCCCTGGGAGCTGGGGGAAGAAAGAGTTGGGAGTGAGTGAGAGAATTGCATGAGAGGCTTAAACCACAACACAATGAACAAACATTGCCTTTTTCTGTACCATCTCTTTCCCTCTTTTCCCTTTAAAATGTGTGTTGACAGAATGTTTTCTTCTGTCCTTTATGACCTTTGACTGTTGGATCTGCTATTGTGCCTTGGACAGCCTCATTCCATCCGTTGTGTCTCCAAAGTTTTTTGCTCCTCATTCATTTCCTCTTGCATACTTCTTTGAGTTCAGATTATTGAGGACCCGTGACACTGTGAAGCTGATCTCTTTAAATTTCCTCATTCTGGTTTGTTTGTTTGTTTC
This sequence comes from Amazona ochrocephala, assembly GCA_039720435.1. Lineage (NCBI taxonomy): Eukaryota > Metazoa > Chordata > Aves > Psittaciformes > Psittacidae > Amazona > Amazona ochrocephala. The sequence continues at coordinate 31,668,983 of CM077876.1, read as the reverse complement.
TTTTTAATGTGGTGCAATTGCTTCATTTTTTCTCTGAAGTGTACTACTTTTCTGCCAGTGAAATCAGTTCCTTGAGACTGGTGTCTTCTATCTTCATGTTCGCTTCTTCTTCCTCTTTTTTTCTAGAAATTCTAAACTATCATTTCTAGGAAATAAACTAGCGTGTAATGGTTCTGCTACTTGAGCTGCCTATGTATGTGCAGCTCATTCTAGAAGCACTGCTGACTAATGGGTCACTCTTCTGTCAGGATGCTGGGTCTCCTCACCTTTGCCTGGTCACTTCCAACAACATCTTCCTCTACTACTCCTGTGCCAAGTGGGTTCTCCCCTGGCACAAGGTAACAGCATGTCTCTTCCCCACCCCAGCTATCTTCCTTTGTGCACATCCAGCCTGCACAAATTACCCCACCCATTCTCAGTTATGCTAACTGGCGTAGGTAATCACACATACTATTTAATGTGTTCAGGGACTTTGATTTAGTTTCCTACGTTTCTTTCACTGGTACAGATGTCTGAAGTGTTCTGTAGAAGAACTGTTTGGTTTTGTTTCCTTGCTACCTTGCATGACTTTATTTGAAGGAATAATCACGCCAGATTTCTTTCTTGTTTCTAGTCAGGCAGGTTATCAGGAAAGACAATTCCCTTGAGGAGCGGAAATATTAGTGGTAAAGCATTGTGGAAATACAAATCTGGAAGAAGGGCTTGGGAGCATATTTAAAAAACACCAAAAGTTGACAAGAACGATGCAGACACTTGAGATTAAGGGGCCTGAGATGCTCTAGAGCAAAAGGAAGCTCATAGGCTATCTCTTCCACCTGCCAAAGATAAAGAATGGGGTCATTACTCATAGGTAAATCTAGAAACTGAGCACAGTGGGAAAGAGGCAGCTAAACTAATGAATGGGTGATGGATGCCAGAACAAATGCATGTAGATAGGTTACAAATAACTTCAAGCTAGGCGCTGGAAGATGACTGCTAACCAGGGGAGAAAACACATTTCTAGAGCAGTTTCCACTAGAAGAAGTGTTTAGGCTATTTGGTGACAAGGATGAAAAGAATAATTAAAAAAAACCCAAACCCAAATGTGGTAACAATATGAAAATGCTCTTCCTAGAAGATTGTAGGAGACATGGTAAAATGGCCCAATGGTACCTTTCTGTCCTGAGCTTTAGAGAAGATTTCAAAATACACTAAGTCTGTCTCTCATACTCCCATTTTCTCTTTTGATACAAACATTTTTATATCCCCTCCATAATTAAAAGTAGGGAGTGATTTAGCAAAACCACACAAATGTACCTGCTGTGATTCTTTGAAGCTATGAGTTAAAAGGAGTAGTTTTCTGGGTGAGAAAGGAGTGATTCTGTTAGATCAGGGCTAACTGGTAACTTCTGGTCATGGTTAGCTTATTCATTTTCCCCAGGAATTGATTGCTCATCTTAAAATCAATGGTTGCCTAGTGACAAGCAGTTAAGGTATAATTTGATTACTTGTTTACAAATAAAATATTGTCTTGGCCTCTAATGACAGTAAGAAGCCCAAGGTTATGATGTTATCAGAGCTTTGGAGGTTTTAACAAGGCACTCACATCGGTTTTGGCATTTCTGTGAGCCTCTTGTAAATTTTAGTTAATGTGTAGAAAAATGTGAATGGTATACTTTATATTTCAAGGGTAGAATAAGGAGGCACACTTGGGGTTTTGTTTTAGTTTGTTTTTTTAAATCCTGTAATATCATATATTAAACAAATATTTTTGCTAGAAAAAGAAAGCTCTCTGCAGGTCTTCTTTACTCGGAACTCTGGCTGGCTGAGCACCACCAACCCTGGCAGAATCAGTGTTTGCCACTTATTTCTCCCAAGTATCCTGAGCAGGAGGGTAAATTCCTGGTGGATGTGAATTTGTTGATAGTGAGTTTCCTCAAAATACTGAAATAAGGTATTTCAAAGATCTGTCACAAGAGCCATAATGAAAGTATGTTATTCTTGCTTACAAAGTTTCATTTGTGCTTCCACAGGTTCATGTTATTGCAAATTGGATTGTTTTCAAGAGGCAGTGTCCAAAAATTTAAGTGAAAATAAGAGACATAGCAAATGTAAGAGAAGATGCATTACTACCCTCTCATCCTCAATTTATGAGGAGCATGACTTTCAAAAGATGTTCATCGTTTCTGTCAGATTTCACTGGTACAGAAGTTTCAAATCAGAATTGTTAAATTATCTCAAAGCAGATTGTATTCAGCATCATTATTATTCTTTACTGCTGGCAGGAGTGTTCACACAGTGACAAAAACTGCTATCCAAGCATTTGAACCTGGGATAGTCAAGTAGCCTGCTGCAGAGTGTGTTGGGACTACAGAGACATTTTCAAGCCTTGAGTACAGGCCAGAGGTGTAGGAGGCGTCCACTATTTCTACAGAAGTATCCATATTACTTATTTTGGCTTCATATTCCTTGGAAACAGCTGCTGTATTTGTTTTCTTTGCAGCTGTAGAGATGAAACTCAACATCTCTCTGTGGTGGAACAACTTCACTGCTTCAGCAGAGGACAGTGCAGACTAGGAAAAATGCAAGTAATTGTTTTCTAAGGGATGCTTCTGTGTAAAAGCATCCACCTCTCATGGCAGTCTTGTGGGTGATTTTTTTAATTTACCAGTTGCAATATCTAGTACCACTATACAGACAAAAATAAAACACTTCATATAAAAATTACTTGGCTTAGTTTATCAACGAACAGCAGGGGTAGTGAATGGCATTTTAAGTGCTACAGAACACTACTGTTATGCAAGCACTTTCCTTTTGTATCTCTAAAGCTATATAACTTGCTTTTTAAAGAAGCACATGGTCTGTACTTTAAGTGCAGTGATGAACATGATGTGGTGGCATTCTGGACTTAACAAAAGAGCGCTTGTTTTGATATGCCATAACAATTAATACTTTATATAAATAGCATATGGAAAACGTAATGTAAAAATGAAACAGCAAGGTACTTTCTCACTAGTCAGACACAGTGTGGGATCATTTTGTAAGGGTTTAAGTCTAGATTATGCTTTTTTTCCCCTGGTTCTTGTTTCACTTTTGTTTTTCGTCAGTTTAATGAAGGAAAGAAAGGACTTCAGATCATGAAGGACCATCAAATAAACATGAACACTTAGTAAGATGATGTCATCGTCATATTTTATGCATCCATGGGGAACTGAATAGAAATATGAAGGAAGAACAGAGAAGCGGGTATTGCTGTTGTGTGTGGCATCAGCTATTCTCTTACCAGATTGCATTTTTACTTTTTGTATCACTGCTATGAAAGAGACACTGTAAAAAAAAAAAAAAAAAAAATAAATTGAAACAGCTCAGAAAACAACTGCAGGAATGAAGTGTAAATGCTGTCTTCATAAAGAGCTCAGTTGGTTCAGTTTATCCTAGAGGTAGTAGTCATTTGCATGACACTGAGTACTGAAGGAATGCTCTGGCAAGAAGAGCATCTTCCATCGTCAGGTATGGTGCAAGCAGGAGCTAGCTGTCAGTTGGCAAGGTGGGTGTCACACATGCAGAGCTGGGGAAGTGCTGAGGAGAGAAAGAAGCCTGGTGAAGCTTTGCTGAAGTCAGATGAAGAAAGGGAGTATTGTGCTGATATGGTGGTTTAGTGTAGTAAGACAGTGCATATAAAAACAATTTTTTTAGAAATAGGAGTGTGAAGTCCTTTTAATCTATTTAATAGTTTCTCTTACTAGTATATGAACTCTGGGGCCAGGAATATATAAATGTGTAACCAGTATGTCTTGTTCATCGCGAACACGTTTCTGATGGCTAATCCTCCACGAGAGGGAGCCAGAACTGTCTTTAAAATGTTGGCGATAAAGCCTGTGAAATAATGCATTCTAAACTCGACCTGAAGCGCTTATATTATCTTATTTGAAAGCCAGCATTTTAGCTCAAAAGCCTTATGCAAAAAGCTGCTCCTGTACACTCTTTGCCCACCACCATGTCGGAGCAGCCGAGCCTTCCAGGGCTGTGCGAGTCCAACATCCAGGGAACTGCTCTGGTGCACTCCAGCTGCAATCGCCACCACCTCCTCCTTTATTTTTTCTACGTACTCACTATGTACTGTGTCAAGGAGGAATGATCAGTGCAGAGAATTCTGTTGTGGCAGTGTAAAGGCACAGGAGTCTCACTGCTATTAGTTTGGACAATTAGCAAAAACTGCAGTTCCTTATCTGCAAGTGTAGTTTATTGTGCTGCATATCTGAGGCAATAAATAGAGGGGATTAAACTGGGGGGTGAAACTGGAAATAAAATATGCCACACCTCGCTGAGCATTACAAAAGAATAGGTTTTGGATCCTAAAGCTTAAAGCTGTACTTCCTACTCACTCAAAAACAATCAAAACAACCAAGACACTAATTGGAACCTTCTTCTAGGAAAAAGCCCAGACTTATAAATCAGCTAGTGGATGATAATGGATTTCAGAGTAGCACGGAATTTTGAAATCGACTGCAATAAAAAATAACTGGTCTGGAGGAAGAGTCAAGGATACTGAAAAACACTGCCTCTAAAGAAACTTCCTCTGACAAGTAATTGTCCCCTAAAAAGGTCAGCTGGAACTGCTGGCTGAGCACATGAAGCTTGAGCTGAATCCTATGCTGCTAGCTAACTGAGGAAGGTGTATGCTGAGGGAAGCCTGTGAAGAAACCTTTCCAGGAAGATTCCTGGCCAGAGAAGTGGTCAATATCAAAGACAGAGGTCTGCAAGGACAAAAATCTGGAGACGCATAAAGAAAATGAGAAATTATGGAAAACAAATGTGAAGAGTACAGAAATACCTTTGTTTTCAAGTCAACAGTATTAAGCAAGAACAGTCTCATTTTTGCAGTTGGAAGAATCATTTAGTGAATCATTGGATGTACAAACCAAATAACACTGTTCTTTGGGCATGAGGTGGAAGGATTTTAGGATTTGGCATGTGTGCATGTGACAAAGGTGGACAGAAAGTACAACACAGTTTACTCGAGGCAAAATGCCTTGAATGCTGCACACAATTACCAGTCAGTGTCTACTTAGACTAGTGTGCAAAGCAAGCTGCTTTGCCTCTAGAATCCATGCTGGATTTGCCTATGTGTGAAATCAGTCTTGTCGGCCTGAGCCTGGTGTCTGATGGACCTGATGGCCAGTGCTGAGGAGCAGGAAAGGCTGGTTAAAAGAATCAATGAAAAAATCTGACTTAAGGCAGGGGATATGTTCTGGATTGTAAAGTGTTGTTTCTATTTATTTGGGCATGTGAGTGAGGGTGTGTGTGGATGTACAAACACTTGCTGTATCACACCCTAGGGTGGAATTGTTAGTGTGCTTTTCTTCTGTGCTGAGAGTAATGGGGGCTGTGGGGTAGTGTGAAGCACTAGGAAGTATCTGGTTTGACTCCTGATAACTTCACATGACGTGTGTAAAGCTGACCAGTAGGTCAGAGACTAAACCAGAGACTAAATTTGGTAACTTTGGTTTTGACGAGGCCAAAAAGCTTTTCTTGTTTAAAGGTCTCTCATAATACACATTACTGCTGGTCTCTCCACCACTTTGTCCTTTGGTCTGCTAGCAGCCACCAAATACTGAAACATGGTATTATTGAGGATTATGCAAACAAAGGAAATATTTCCATATAGAGAATAATATTGACATTTGCATGTGGGTCACAGTTCCTCTTCAATTTATACTGAGCAAGGTTATAATTTGCATGCTGCATAAATTATGACTGATTCTTAAAAATACAAAGTACATTACTAGAGAGCTCAGACATGAAGTAATGTGTGGCTAAAACTTACACTCAAGGCTAATATTAACAGCCAATGCAAACAACTGGAAAATTATATAGCACAAAAAGCAGTTAAAGTATCTAGTGCCCAACAACTGAAACTGCACTCAGATTTTTCTTCAGCCAGCACGCTTTATTGAAAACATCCCGTAAGAGTCGGTGCCGTACAGTTACCCTCTTTTTGATGTTAGCAGTCATATGACAAAATAGCTATGTGGGAAGAAATATCTTTGAAGAAGCATCTTAGCAAGTGTCTTAATTGTTATGTAAAAATAACTTTCTGTCTGTCAAGGGAAGAAATACTTGCCAAATACCAATATGGGATTCTTTTTAAGATTGCTTTTTTATAAATATTATGAAATCATAAAGTAAACATTTTCAGTGTGAAATATGTTTCTCTCATTTATTCTTAAAACTCAAAACAATACTTTCAGCATATGTCTTTAAAAAGGAGAGGCAAAAAAACCCCGAGGAACTCAAAAGTTAGAGAATATACCGGCGTACTTACTGACTTCTTTGTTTTAAGTGGCAAAGGCAAAGCTGAGGCTGTCCTGACCTTTATGAAAGAACAGAATGGGGAAAGAAGGTTTTTTCATGCTAGACAGGAAGCTATCCTGCTCAACATTTAAGGATAGTGAAGGAGGATGTTTAAGTCAGTCATCTGTTATTCCAGTGGGTGAAAAGCAACGTCAGGGCTATTGTTTCTCTAAGGGTAAAGGCATACTTACACAGACCATCTCATTTACAGAAACAATAAAATACTGCAATTAGTTTAATCCAATAAACAAGCTATCTGGTAGTGTTTCAAAGTAATTTTTGAGTTTAAAATATTTATTGTTTTTCTTTCAATGTTTGTTTTCTCACTGTGCACATAATCCTAAATTTCATATTCTCATTATTATACTACATAAATCTCCATGTCTGCTCTCTGTTAATCATTGTACTACATTTCCAAAACCCTAAGTAAACTTTTTATTTGCTTATGCAAAAAAGATTTTCTGGCTCCCAATGCACATCTGGATACCAGAAATAGTTACAGATAATATTTACTAAACCAAAGTTAAAATTAAGCATCTCTGATGGACATAGGTGTAATCACAGTACAGACTCTGAGTACTATAGCAACTCACTATGTAAATGCAAATGATTGTACTGTATGATAGGTGATTAACCTATGAAATTTAGGAACCCCACCTCAGTGTGGTACATCTTTACATAGGAAAAAGAAAACACATATCATGCAAAAAAGTCACCCTGACTTTATACAGTAAGAGAGAAATCATCCATAGTAGGTACTTGTTAGTAGCTTGTTTCTCTTCCTTGGTTTTCCTTACAATTGATTGCGTGATTACATATTTTCTCTTTTGTTTGGTGAAACTTCTCTTATAAAGCCAGCCAAAACACCACTACTGTGAGAAGTTAGTATTTTAAAGAGCATTAATGAGACAGTGGCTTCACCTGCATTATGCAGTGCTCTCATTCAAAAGAATTCACATGAAACTCCTAAAACTGAAGGGGGAGGAAGAATGTTGCTACATAAGAAGATGCAAACTCCCAGTAAGATAGCTGAATCAATATAAAAATGAAATTGCAATGTCTAAATACTCAGCATGATGGATAGTGAGCAGAACACAAAGAGAGAAGGTAGACTAGCTCTCCCAAGCTAACTTTGAAATCTAACTAAACAGTGCATTCTTCTGTGAAACTAAAGTGTAGAATTAAAAATTACTCCAGTTAAGCAAAGTAAGTTAAAAATGTGGTACAGATCATTCTGATGTCTGTAGAGCATCCCATGTGTCACACATTCGGTAATGGGAGCTCTTTAGTGCACATGTTGTGACTTCTCCGCTGCCATCAGGCTGGGGGTGGAGTAGGTGGGACGCAGTGTCCATTCCCCAGAAGCGAGGCCCTGCACGGTGGTGTTCTCCTTTCCCACCCTGGAATCCTGAGCACCGTCAGCAAGTGTCACAGCAGAGAAAACAAATCAGGAAGAAATCAAAGATGAGTCAGGCGCTGAGAATGTGACGACTGAATATTGCAGAGTGCCATGAAGTGCTAATGTCTGTCTGATGGTTAAATTGCATCAAGATAGCTTCCCCAAAGGGTGGCAACCAGCAAGCAAGTCCTTTGAAGCCTTTGCCATGCACTCTGCTCTTCAGACTTAGACAACATAGTAGTTGCATCATAACTTTCAGAGGTTAGTCTGCCACAGAAGTGTACTTCCCAACCTGTTAATTTCCAGTTGTGTAGCAAAACCAAAATCTAGTTTGTAGAATGATCCAGCTCCATGGTTTTGTAAGACAAATTATTGTTAAGTCTTTCTGTCATGTATTTAGGCTCCTCAGAATAGGTAATGAATTGTACTTTAATTAGGAGTTTCCAATACAACGAAACATTGTGGAACCATAGGCTGTAACCACTGCCGCAGTATATTTTGTGCTGAGTATAAAATGTGTTGGGTTTCCTCAGTGGTGCTGCATGTAGACAGTGTTGGGCAAACATCAGTTTGCTGATTGTCTGTATGATGGATACAGTTCATCACAGTTTGCACAGCACACTGGCAATCACATCAGATTAAATGGTACCTAAAGTTCGGACTGAATGGAAACCTGTTCTGCCCAGGGTCACTAAGCAGGTTGATGCTTATGCTTGTTCAGAATGTTCCAGAGCATCAGCTGGTTAGGTGTGTGCTAAATTTACAGAGCCAGACTTACTTAATTTAGAAAATCTTCAAGCTAAACTTGGTCATAATGTTAAGACTGTGGCAAGGACTGACAGTTAATACAAATCTGACAGAGCATTAACTGTATAAGTTTTAATCCAGATGAGGCAAAAAGCATAAATGACAAAACATGTATTATTCTTCTTATTCTTGAGTTAATATGATTTGACCTCCATTGTAATATCCACTGTAATATATTGGCATCTAGTGGAAGGACAGTGTAACTACAGTGTAAATTTTGAGCAAACTCTTCGGTATTACTGTATGGATCCTTACATAGAATCATAGAATCATAGAATAGTTATGGTTGGAAAGGACCTTAAGATCATCTAGTACCAACCCCCCTGCCCATCATAGCCACCAGTGTATCACATTGCTAGAATAAGATGTGATTCTGCTCATAATCCTGTGGTGATATGGATTTGCAAGGAGCATACGTAGCTGAAGCTCTGTATTTCCTAAATAAAATAAATATATACTGTTGCAAATAGATTTTACAGTGGTGCCTGGGGATGGTGTAAATTCAATGCTTTTCAGCAATTAGAATTTAGGAACTGACTGTTCAGAGCCTATATCATTACCTTACCATAAGCAAATTATTTGACAGGGAAAACATCGTTACTGTATGAAAATACATGAATTATTGCAATATATTTATTTCAGTTTACCTTCCAGGGGGAAAAAACCATACTAAAAAAACAGTTGCATTGCAGTACAGAGGTGTATGGTTATATGAAATAAGAGAAATTCAGGATTTGAAGTAAAAGAATATGCCTTATTTATATGACAGTTATAATCATTCCAAGAAATGTCTGTATATATTGTTTATGAACAGTATGTACATAAATCAGATGCTAAATCACACAGCCAGATAGTAAGGCTGAAAGGGAGTTGAAGAGAGTATCTTGTCTGTACACTGAAACTGGTGAATTCTCAAAACTTACTCTTGATCTACAGCTTTCTGCCCCTCTCTTTGTAATGTGAATTGGAACAAAAGAATCTGTGCTCCTCCCAGGAATTTTCACAGAACTAGTACAAACTAATAATGATCACTGTGATGAAAAACAGGACTTCAATACCTGTCAGTGGTGTTGATATAATCGGAAACTTTCCAAAATTATTGGCTGTGTGGCATTAAAGTACATGAAAACCGAATACAAGTACTAACACTGAATACAAGTAATCTGAAATCTGAAATAACCAATTAAGGTAAACTTAGAATAAAACCAAAACAAAACAAAAGAAAAACAAAAAAACAACACCTCAATTGAATATGAAAAGCGTAAGGTAAACAAGCTTTTATCCAAAAGGAGATAAGGGTATAAACGCTGTTCTGGAATGTATAAACAATGTCTTGTAGATTGCTTTAATATATTCAGGAATACAAGAGGACTAATGGGCAAAAGCTAGTGAAAATGATAGTGAAAACTGAAGTTAAATATTCTTTGATAGTCATGAATTCATTGATGTACATTTTAATAAGTGTTATTAAAAAGTATGGTTTTAAATAAATTTCCTAATAAACACTCCCTAGAAAACTCTGAAGTACATATTTAGTGAATAACATCTTAAGTAGGATGACATTTGTTAATGGTTAGTAAAAACAATCTTAAGCTAGAAAGCCGTCTTAACTGATGCATAAAACAAAAGGACATAGTGGTGAAGATTTATATAACTACTTCGTCTGTTTGGAAATGTATCCCTTCATTTTGGATGCTTACTGCAAATGATGAAAAAATAATCTAATGAAGTGGAAATAAATGATGGGTCAACTGAATCCCTGATATAAAGTTCTCCTGTGAGTTCTTGATTGTGGGGCTGATATTTACAGGCTGAAATTCTGCAGTGTATTGAAAGTTAGATGAATTCCTGCTTTTCATGCAAAATTCAGCTGTTTCAATTATAGAGCCATGACTAGTTCCACCATAATGTATATATATGCGTTTGTACATACTTTTTTATAATGTAGCATATACTTTTTTTCAAGTGAACATTTGCTTAATTGTGGCAATGGAATATAGTAAAATGAGTATGACATGGATTTATCTGGCAGCATAAAGTTAATTTTATGCTACACTATTTTGTATCTGTTGAATCAGAGAAAGGTGTAATAGCCTGTGAGATTTGCATCTGATATGGGTATTTTCCTGTTTGCACGTTTAAATGTTGACATCACATTTTAAATAGTGTGCAAGAGATTTTTTCCTATTATTTATAAGAGTAGTTGAAACATGAAAGTTGAAACATGAAAGATTGTTTCATGTTATTTCAGAGTATTCATGGCTCCTTAAGTATTTTTTTGAAAAAGGAAATTATAGAAGTCAATTTCTGTGAAAAAGATTGAAATAGAAATGGCGAGTAGTATGTACATAGCATTTGCAGTTATAATTTCTTGAAAACTTGTGGTTGCTTGAGAACGGATTTGCCTAATTACTAAAAAATAACCTATTAAATATGGGATATTAATCTTATAATTTGGGCTAATGAAAAGTAACAGACCATTTAAAGATCCTCTGTAGCAATGAGGCTGGTTTAGTGGAGTTTGCACAATTCCTTTTTCACGATTCTGTTTGCATTTCGGTCACATCAAGTGGATCAGGAATAAGGGCTTCTTTCACTTTTCAGGTGAGCGTGTTCCACAGCTTTATGCTGTTGGTTTGGCATAACTTACAGCACTTCTAAAACTTGCTAGAAAGTTACTGACTTGAAAAAAAAAAAAAGAAGTGGAAGTATGTAATTACATCCCTCAGACCAAAATTATGCTTCAATACCTTTTCCTTTCTGGTGCTTTGACCTGAAAGGAAATATAAATGCCAGTTACTGGCAACACTAGACATTGTCTGCTCCCTATAGCATGGAGGATACCTATGCATGTTTCTATGCACACACACATAGTCTTTTACCTTGGATCGCAGTTCCTGGCAGCAGCTAGGAAATTATATGTAATCTCTTTCGGTTTCTTGTTTGTCTTATCCGTCATGCATTGGAAAAGACCTTGGGTCACTGTCCCAACGGATGGTCACAGTCCATATCACATGGAGAGACAGGAAGCAATTGCACAGCATGAGCCAGGCTGCTTACTCGGCAGTACATAGAGGGCTTCACCTGAAATTATATCTTATTCATGTGGAATAGTTTTTGCTTCTTACTCACCTCCTAGAGGTGATACCAAGCTAGCTACCCCCAACAAAGCATTTGAGAGTCTTCCAGCAGCAGTGGGAACTGAAGAGGAGACACAGCGAGACCCTTCAGAGGGCTGCCAGCTGGAAGAAGCATCCCTGGGGTAGAGATGAGGGATTTCCCATGCTAAGGCAGCCGCACCGCTTCCTGAGCTGTGTTACTGTCTCCCCCCACTAACTGTCACCCCTGCTGTGTAGTGAAGGAGAAGGCAAGGGCTTGCTGCATTAGCATCCGTTCCAAAACTGGAAAGGTCCACCAGGAATCAGCCCTTTGGGGTAGGGAAGAGGTCGTTTCCACTTTTCTCCAGATTTTTGCACAACTGAACATTCTGTCACATTTATTTTCCGTGGTTTCTTTTTTCTTTCCTTTCCTTCCCCCACCCCCTTATTTTTTCTTTTTCCCAGCTGCTCTACTCTTTGAATCCATGATGTTTGTGAAGTCAAAATACAGAGTATGAAATAAAATAGGTTTGCAAATTCTAGAATGTAGTCAAAGTGCTGAAAGGTTTGGGTTTTTTTGTGCAGATGTTCATTATAGAAATTGGCTCTTATATCAGAGAATCATGTATTTTGAGTGATTTTTTCTTCTCCTCCAGGGCACTGGCACTCAGTTGCATCCTCCAGAATTGCAGATGACAGAAGACAATAGTTTGCAATGGAGTACTCATTTAAAAGACATGTCCTAAAAATCTTTACACGAGAGGTGTCCTCAAGGCTGTGTGTTAGGCCCGGTCTTGTTCAACATCTTTGTGGGTGACATGGACAGTGGCATTGAGTGTGCCCTCAGCAAGTTTGCCGATGACACCAAGCTGTGTGGTTCGGTTGATAGGCTGGAGGGAAGGAATGCCATCCGGAGGGACCTTGACACGTTTCTGAGGTGGGCTGATGCCAACCTGATGAAGTTTAACCATGCCAAGTGCAAGGTCCTACAGCTGGGTCGGAGCAATCCCAGGCACAGCTACAGATTGGGCGGGGAAGAGATTCAGAGCAGCCCTGTGGAGAAGGACTTGGGAGTGTTGGTCGATGAGAAAATGAACATGAGCTGGCAGTATGTGCTTGCAGCCCAGAAAGCCAACCGTATCCTGGGCTGCATCAAAAGGAGCATGACCAGTAGGTTGAAGGAGGTGATCCTGCCCCTCTACTGTGGTCTCCTGGGACCTCACTTGGAGTATTACAGTTCTGGTGTCCTCAACTTAAGAAGGAGATGGAACTGTTGGAACAAGTGCAGAGGAGGGCCATGAGGATGATCAGGGGACTGGAGCACCTCCCGTCTGAAGACAGGCTGAGAAAGTTTGGGCTGTTCAGCCTGGAGAAGAGAAGGCTGCGTGGAGACCTCATAGCAGCCTTCCAGTATCTGAAGGTGGGCTATAGGGATGCTAGGGAGGGACTCTTCGTGAGGGACTGTAGTGAGAGGACAAGGGGTAATGGATTCAAACTTAAACAGGGGAAGTTTAGATTGGATATGAAGAAGAAATTCTTTACTGTAAGTGTGGTGAGGCCCGGGAATGGGCTGCCCAGGGAAGTTGTGAATGCTCCATCCCTGGTGATGTTCAAGGCCGGGCTGGACATAGCCTTGGATGGCATGGTTTAGTGTGAGGTGTCCCTGCCCATGGCATGGGGGTTGGAACTAGATGAACTTAAGGTCTTTTTCAACCCTTACTATTCTACAATTCTATAAAAGTAAACTTTACCTGGGTGCGTTTCAGTGTTGTCCTACCTGGCATTCCACCGACCTTGCTGCAGGTGCCGTTTTTCCTTGAGTGCCTGCCAGAAACAAGAAGCAATGATTTCCAGCACATGCCCTACTAAAACCTGTTGCTGTCTGAGGAGTGGGCTGCTTCATTGTGGTACTTGACCATGTAATTACACCTCTGATCAGCTCAGCTTTGCCCATGTTAGCAGGCTGCTATTGCCCTGACTAGGCTAGGAGGGTTTTTTGATCCAGAGCTACCTTACGGCAGGGTTGCTGCCCCTGGGGTCTGGCTGGGTTGCAGCATTACTGGTGTTGATGTGAAGCCATGGCAAATACTACATGTGCCACTGAGCAGCTTCTCTCTGCTCAGATACCCACTGCTCTCTTTTTGTGCTGGATACAGTTGGGGTCAAAAAGCCTCAAGCTTCTCAAGTGAAGTCCTAACTGTTTCAGACCACAGAGGGACAGGGGTTTGCTGCAGAGAGAGGGCTGTCAAATTGATTTCCTGGGGAGATGGGTCCTTCCTTCCTTCCTGTCTTCCTTCCTTCCTTTTCTTCCTTTCTTCCTGCCTGCCTGCCTTGCTTTGCCTTGCCTTGCCTTGCCTTGCCTTGCCTACCTGCCTGCCTTCTTTCCCTTCCTTTCCTTCCTTTTTTTCCTTCCATTTTTCCCTTCCTTTCCTTCCTTTCCTTTCCTTTTTTCTTTTTTTTTTTATTTCCTTCCTTTCTCAAACCTGTATCATTTTACTGTTATTATGGGATTTTTTTTTTCTAATAACTGCTTCCCACGAGTGGGTGATTTGGTGGAAGTGCTCATTTCTATCAGTCCCTTAAAGCCTACTGAAAAAAAAATAGAATACCCAAACAGGATGGGAAACATATCTTGGCAGGATTTTTGTCCTATCTGGGTGCATGATTCAGTACTTCATAAACGGATAATTATTTAATCTTTTTCCTTTGTAATCAGTACTGGTGTTTTACTAGTCTTTCTTTCTGTTGACATCCAGTTGGGCCCAAGGAATTTGCAGAAGTGTTACTATTATTGGCACCCCTAGAGAGTTTTCTGATATTGTCAAGAACAAAGCACTGTAAAGGAACACATGACCAAAGATGATAGAAGATCTGTGCACACAGAATCATAGAATCATAGAATGGTTTGGGTTGGAAAGAACCTTAAGATCATCTAGTTCCAACCGATGTATAATAAATTTGTCAGCAATTAATTTCTTAATAGAAGTCACAATAAATAAAGGAATCCCCCTAAGATATGCTATTTGAAATCCTGTAGATATTTGAAATTCTTGAACACTCTGTTCTGTGAGCAGGATTTTATTAAAATGCATGTATCTTTGCTCCAGTAATTCAGTCCAAAGAGCAACCTGTTGGTTTTTTACTTCCATTCACACAAGGCCTTGAAATATTTTGGCAGCAATACCAGGAAGACAGTCACTCCACCAGTGTCTGATTCATTGCACTGCGTGTGAGGGGGGAGGTTATGGTGGCTTAATGGCAGCGTTGGATCCAGATGCTCTAGCATCTCCCAGCTTAGTGAGCAAGTAATCCCTGCCACTCACATGGTCCTTCTGATTAAGTGCCTTTTACTCTTTTTAGGAAATCATTTACTGCCCTGCAGTGCTCTCCGATTCATGAACGCTCATGTGCATCTCTTTGTGGTTTGTCTGTCCTCCACTCAGGCTGCTGTGTACCATAATGTGGAAGAGCAGATTTAACCCCACAGTGATCTATTATGACTCAGTATTTCATAGGCAGATGCCAAGACTGCCTCTAGTAACATTAGTAACAAAATACTAAGGAAACATTACCTATTTTTTCACCTTCAGACTGATGTCAATTAAAAAAATCCCCCATATTGTGACTACTGCATGATAGAGTAGTCCTCAGACTCTTCTAACAAAAGCAGGGTTAAATATTGAAGTGAAGGGACATGCTTTTAATTTTCTGTCGTGGAAGCGCAACTGGGAACTGTGATGACTCTGTATCTCAGGAGGTGAAAAATGACCAACCCGTGATGAGCAAACACTGGCAGAAAACGTAAAAGCAGACACATAATTCACAGGCCAGACAGCAAGAAATAAGACACTGCATACGAATGAGATTATGTGGGTGTGAGTGCAAACGAGTTCTGAAGGAGAGGATTTAACTGCTTCACTGAAAATGCAATTACACAAACAGCTCTTCTGACTGCATTTCATCAGTAGATGCTACCCAGTGGCATAAAACAGTTTAAAAAACCCACAGCAAACTGCATGAAAATGGTAGGCTTGCTCCCAGCCACAATAAATAACAATCAGTTAAAAATACCAATATTTAACTTCTGCCTTTTAAGGAAGCAGCTCGGGTTTAGTTTCTGTTTCTTCTGCAGAATGTGTATTTTGGGCCCAGATTTAGAGAGTTTGTTCTGCTTTCAGCAGACCCTTTGGACAAGACCATGCATTCCGGACAACTACCACACAGAAATTTTGGCTGGCTGAATGTGTCGTTAATTAGATAAAAATAGTACTTCTTACATTAATTAGTATTTTTCTTCCATTAATATCCTTTAAAAAAGATCACTGGAAAATAGAGTACTGATACTGCTTGATTTCCATGAATACCCTATGCTCTAATAGAATATAATCCTCTGCTTAGCCATGTGGTAAAAGACCATTACAGGCTGTAGATCTGTCCTGAAATAAACACAGTATTCCAGGTCCTGAGGACTTTATCGGTGGCTGCATAAAATAAAACAAGAGACTTCTTCCAGAGTCAGATGAGAAAGAGGATGGGCCCAAAATGAAGTTGAGGGGTGTTTGTTCAGCCCAGAAGCAGCTTCAAAATCTTAAGTTGATGCAAGACATCAGTTGACTCTGATTCCCAGAGTCAAGCTGGAAGGGCTATTGTGTAGCTCAGCTCTCCTAAGGAACATTTGCATGCAGAGTTACCATTCAAAGGCTTAGAGAGCTCCTGTTTGAGGACCTGGACACAGGGAGGACCCTCTTCCTCTGCTATGGAAATTCAGGCTGTGCTCAGCTGTGGCAGGCTCAAGCTGAGGACCACTCTTTTGTAAAGCAGGCATAAGTGGATTTTCAGAAGTGACAACTTTAGGTTTTGCAATGATTATTACTATAATTTTAGATCCAGACAAATGAGAGTTCAGTTTTCACTCCACTCAGTACTTTTGCCATTGCTTTCAGTATTACATGTCCATACTGCCCTATTTGTTTCAGTGAAGGCCCCTATTTCCTTGTTAATGTATTTAACTGCTTAATAGACTTAAAAATATTTATTTTTATGAATTAAGAATACTTGTTTTCCCAATATCACAAGCCTATATGCATAACACTTTATTCCCATGACCCAGGCATTGTGTGAAAGACAATTTATGAGTAAAATGAATAAACATTTTTCATTGTTCTGATTGCTGAGTTCTGGGCCACTTACACTAGCTTTGTGGAAGTAGCTGATTGCACTTTAGATTTGTAAAGCCAGTCTGGATTTCCTGCTTATCTGTTTAATTTAACTGACTTTAATGATCCAGTACATATGGCCCGATGCAGTAATACTGGATTACAAGCTATTTAGTTTTTATGTTGGAGAAAGGTTCAATCGCCGTGACTGTTTCACCCAGACGTTACAAAACTTGGCTGGAGTTTTCCAACTGTCTTTTAAATGAAATTAAACTCCTTCACTGAAGGCTTCTTCGTGCTCTTGCGAATTTCAGGATGCCCCTATATGGGTATTTAGTTCTGCAGGTTTCATTTGAGTGTTTAAGAAGGGATATAGTCCAGTGCATACTCAAACATACTTCTACGGAGTTCTCTTTTTAAATTTATTTTTATTGTAGCAATACTTCCCAGCTGGTGATACTTGTATTGTCTGGCTCTGATTTAGCCAAATGACAAACAAACACACTCTTAAGTGGCTAGCTCTCCATTTGGAAGTTTCGTAGCTTAATTTTCCAAATTATTTATCTGAACTGTTCAATTTTTAGTAGCATGACTAACATTAGATTTTGCAAACTATTTGTAAAACAGACAAGAGTGGCTGAATAAAATATAATTATATTATATAAACATAGGAGTCTCAGTCAGGATCTGGTATTCTAGCATTAAACTGCAGTGGAAATGGGGACTTCAGTTTTCAGAATGTTTGTATCAGAGAAGGTTATGTCGTTCTGTCATGCCCCTACACTTCTCAGGTGGCAGGGAAGGCATGATCAGGACATTAATTTCCAAGGTAGTGTGTTCATTCAGGTGAATTAAATTATTTCAACAGATTTTTGCAATGTACGTATATAATATGTTTTATATCTTCAGGTTAGACAACTTCTTTTCTTTGTACTGTTGAGTCACTCGTCTTTTGGAGGTAGCCAAAATAGTGTAATTCCTCCAATAGTTCTATATCTACTCTTGGCCATGAGTTCTGCTTGTAGAAGGGTACATTACTCTCCCTAGAGTGAAAAGGAGCTGGGAAAGCCATTCTTTTAACAGCTAACATCTTACCCAGAAGTATGAAAGCAGAGCATCTCTTTTGCTCACTTGCAAAAGTAAGCCTACCTGCAGGCCATCTTGCATGGTTTCAGCCTTTCATGGTTCATTGCCATTCAGTGCTCCTCTTAAGTGCCTGCATTTTAAACCAACTCTAACTACAATCCAGGGACCTATACAATTGCACTTAAATTTAAATGCCATTAACTGACTGAATAATTTATCAGTGTATACAGCAAAGGTTAATTGATGGCAACATTAATTCTATGGATGATAGAAATACTTAAACATTTTCTGATGTTCTGATTAGCTTTTGAAAAGCCTTAAAGTTTCTCCTCCAATTCAGCCTTATGATCTATAGAAACATCTCAATTTAATTTCGCATCTCTTAGTTTCAGGAAGGCAGCTCTACCTTTCATACAGAAATTGCATATTTTTCCTCAGAAGCTGACAGGACCATAAGAAAATACCCCTTCAGGTGCTTTTGTTCATTCTGCTTCATTAGCTAATAGCTATGCACTGGCCTAAACTAGAAAGATACACAAACAATCCCTGCAACCACCAAGAACATTGGTGTGATTTAAGCCTTCACTGCAAAACCTGAGAAGTACTCTGACACACCAAGGCTAGCATAGAAGTCAAGGACATCTAACATGATGCTTTTTTTGCTTGAGAAATTACACAAAAACAGTTCATCCATATTTGCATGAATCTTTAAGGAAATTATGCCATTTGGGCTTAACAAAGTGTTCTCTTGCAAGCCGAGAGGATGGAAGTAATTTACCATGTGCCTAACCCAAAAATTCCAGGTTGCATCTCTGTAGCATTTCTCCCCCTGGGAAAGACAGCCTGTCTACATCTGGCATAATGAATATGAGTAGTGCCATCACATGTTTACACATTTTACAGTGTGTTACATGTATGATTAGGTCTGCTTTGCAGAAGGAGGACTCAAAGTGGAGAAAAATGATGTAATTTGACCAATGCTTTGTGAGAAGTCAGTAACAAAAGTAAAACTGAAAAGCTTCGGAGTCTGTCGTGTTTCTCCGATTGCTACTACTACAGACTAGAATAGGTAGTTACAAGCATCCGCTTGTTTTAAATTACTTGTACCAGTGCAATCTGTGATGCCCTTTCTCAGAACAGTTACAATGCTCAGGTCTTACCGAGACTTTAAACAATCCTTAAAGTTTTATTAAGCATAATGATTTTAGCACTTTTGCTTTAATGGCTCCTGTTATTCACCAAAGCCTATAGAGTGAGAAGGCGAGTTTACAGTGTGAAGCAGTATCTTTTATTGAAAAAGCTCACAGAGCAGGAGAGGAAGACATGGATGATCTTTTCGGGGCTGAGGAACTCAGAAATAACCAGTGCTAGAACTCTAACCAGGTGTGAAAATTTGACATAGAGTAGCAAAAACTCTATTTCTTTTCAGCAGAGTGAAACCACTGTAAAAGTATTTAATCTTTGAGATAGCTTTTCCTTATAAAGCGTGTTAGCTGCTTGAGGTGCTGGATGAATACCTAAAAGGCAATAAGGGCACCTATACATAATAGATTATGTAACATTCATAAATAATTATCATACAATAATAATAAAACTCCTAATTTATTCTGCTCCACTGGATTAATTTTAATATTGTCCGTTCTGAAATATTTCTCAATATTTTCAATTAATTTTTTGTAATCTGTCCTATTTCAGTTATGTTTTAAAAATGGGGCTTAATAAAATACCCTTAATATTTTGCTTTTGCTTTATATTTTTATGAAAAATAGATTGTCTCTTAAAGTAATAGAGTTGTACTCCATGTTGAGCTGGAAAAAAAACTGGGGGAAAATTGAAGTAGTTCATGTGTTCGAACTACTAGGTTGAGGGACATTTATAGCTTCATTTTAGAATGCTGGCATAGGCAAGGCAAGAAGATAAGTAAATTGCTGAGTAGATTTAACCTGGTGTGGTTAGACATAAGTAACTGCAGGTACACATAAAAAGTGTACTTGTGTGTGGAATTGGTTATGCATTTAAATTTCTCTTTCTATATATGGGATATCTAGGCAGTCTGTGAGAAGGCATGTTTTGCATCTGTAGGACTGTTTGCGAATCCAGGACAGAATAAGTAACTGAAGTCCATATTGATGCCAGAATATCAAGTGATACTCTATTCCCTGTCCTCAGTTTTCCTTCCAGAACACTTGGTTCAATCCACCCCAAATAATTAAACGCTCCTTGGAAAAGATTATCAGCAGTGTAATTGTAATTCTATCATGAAATTATAGTCTACAGATTAGGAAACCTAAACATTCTTTAAAATTAAGAGGAAACTTGATATGGTGGAATAAACAACAGTTATTAAACTAATTACAAGCTGGAATATGTTTTTGACAGTTTGAAAATTACAAGTAAAATACAATTAATGATTGGAATAGTAACAATCACATTTTACTCACTATGCCAAACATAATTTCCTATCTTGTAAACCACAGACAATCCTCATAAACAGGCCAACTGCTAGATTGATGTGATTAATCAGTTTTTATTAATGCACTGTTCCTGGGTGACCAATTTTATACAGTGAAAGCAGAAAAATCTGGAGAATCATAAATGAAAAGGCTCCATCTTGTATGAATGAAGAGCGATTTTTTCCCCCGTAAGTAGGGTAAAATAACCTTATGGAAGTCACTGTAGAGGAGCTGTTTTGTAGGCAGCTCCTGACATATTCCTGTGGCCAATGTTGTGATCTCTAATACTCCATCTGTAAAGCCTCTGATTCTACTTCTTCAGCTGTACACCCTTTTAGCAGGGACCTCCAGCCAAGGCTGGTGTACCTCAGTGCACAGATTGGTCCCCTTGCGATCCGCAGCCGTCCTTGTCCTCTGACCTCACAAGGAAAACTTGTCTTTCATAGAACGAATTCAAAGAGAAAAAATGTTCAAGGTTAATTTTGTTTGTTTGTTTGTTGTGGGTTCTTTTTTCATTTGTCTGTTTGTGGTGGTTTTTTAGTGTTTTTTTGTTTGGTTGGTTTTGCTCGGGGGTTTTTTGTTGGTTTGTTTTTTTTTTTTTTACTTGAACCAAATAATCTCAACTGTGGACTCTGGTCAGAGTGAAATTACAGACAGGAACATGTAGAATGAATGTGTTTGCATATCCATTATGGCAATGGAATCACAGAATCATTCAAGTTGGAAAAGACCCTTGAGATCAAGTCCAACCATTAACCTAACACTGCCAAGTCCACCACTGAGCCATGTCCCTAAGCCACATCTACCTTTTAAATACCTCCAGGGGTAATAATGTCATTGCATAGCCAATTGAAACATCACCTGAAAACTTGCCTTACGAAGTATTAACTCTGCATATATTTATGAACAGTGAGATGGCAACAACTAGTCTCGTATAGAAGTATAAATCACTGACATGGTAGTAGTAGTGGTGACTGTTTTGTTGATGTGAAGCTTCCTTTCAGGCAGTAAATTATGGTACTTAAAAGCGTTTCCAAAATATTGAAATAATCTATACTTTTTTCTTTGGAGAAAAGATTAGTATTTTTTTTGACTGGCTGATCATTATATATGTAGTATATATAAATAATATTTTTTTTACTATGATGATTAAACTGATTTTTACACTGAAGTCTTCTGCAGCATTTCTGAAACGTCATATTTATTTCGAAGTATGTCTTTGATAAAGTAGTGGATTTTTTTCTCTTACTGTTGGATTATTGCCAGGTTTTAAGAGGAAATGCATCACCAGCGCTTACCATGCTGAAGCCTTGAAGGATAAAGTACCATATTATGGGACACAGAAAATTATAGTCTTACCAGACCAGGTATAAGTGATGTTTTCCACATACTGCAAAAATGCTTTTCAATAAAACACATTGTCATTGAACTAGCAGTGGCCCTAGTTTTTCTGACAAATAATTCCAGTCACCTTGGAGTATTTTTATTCATGCTCTTTCACTATTTCTGTTCTCAAACCCTGATCCTGATTAGTCACTATGTATGAATTCCAGTCCAAGCCATCTTCACCAAAATGTATTTAATAGATAATTTTAATAATGCAATTTAGAAATGCATTTAATAGATGATTTTAACCTATTAAATATCACTTCAGTGACACACTCCCTATCACGGATTTCCATGTGTGGAAAGCCCAAATAAATTGAGGGGTGAAGGACAAAGCCAGCTAGCAATGCTAAGGGAGCAGGTGATTTGCTTTCTGGTGCCTGGTCTGACTGGACTGTTGTATAACTGATTTTACAGACTACTGGGCTAAATGTAAGACCTGACTACATCAAATGAACCTTCAAGTGTAATCAGAAAGACAAATCTGATATGTGTGAAAGCAGGAAGATTTTTCTTCTTTGAAAAAGAGGCCTTTGGGGACTGCCTCCTTTGAGGACTTCTCCATCTTGAAAGAATCACTGTATACATCAGTATTTTTTATATAGCGTCAGCCACTGAAACTGTGTTCCAGTCAAACAGTGAAGCCACAAAAGTCTGTGTAATCACCCTGTTTATTGTTCACTTTGATTAGCTTCTATACAATGGCATTACTGAGGAAAAAGACAATAATATTCTAAAAACACTAACATAGGTTAGTTTAACTTAATCTCTCGTATCAGCTTACAGGACTTGTCAGAAAAAGTGTATTAATGTGGGACTTTCTGTTCTGGGTAGTCTTTGTCAGGAGAAATGTCTGAAATGTTGTTTGAAATGTCTGAAGCAAGATACAGTGTACTTCAGTGTTTATAGAATCATAGAATAGAATCAACTAGGTTGGAAAAGACCTGTAAGATCATCCTACCATTACCCCAGGACTGCCAAGAGCACCACTAAACGATATCACTGAGGGCCTTATCTGGACGGTTTTTGAGCACTTCCAGGGACGGTGATTCCTCCACTTCCCTGGGAAGCCTGTATCTTTCTTCATATCTTATAGTTGGTCTGAAATAAATTCAGCATATCATTCTGAAAAAAATCTGAGAAGCCAGTCCTATTAAACTATATTTCTATTGTAAACTATCCCCCTGGTTATATTCAACGCCATACTCTCCATTGAGTTTCACAGCTCTGACTCTAGAACAGTGATTAACACTTCAATATACTATCTTGGTGGAGACCTATTTATAGACCTATTTTACAAAATTTCTTCCTGCAAGGAAAAGTACATCATATTTGGAATTAAAAAGACCTGTCACATTCTTTCCTGTTCAACCTCCTACAAAAGCAAGTTCATTTCTACAGTATGCCAACTGTTTGCTCCATAATGTGTTGCATAAAACTCCAGGGCTTTACATCTCTGAGAAAACTGCAGCAGAGCAACACTTCTTCCTCCCACACTTAAGACATTTTCCTGACTTAAAAATTCTTCCTAATTAGCTGTGCACATTGATATGCTGTCGTACCGTTCTGTCTTCCATCTCTATTCTTCACAAGGAGCAGTAGTCTTTACAAAACTTTTCTCATTAGTAAATATTTTTAGCTCTTACCAAAGTAAGTGAAAAATAACAGTGAAAATGTAGACTCCATTTTTTTTACGTGCTTGCTTATTTCTTTTTAAGACCAGAACAACTATATTTTCATATTCACAAAAATGTCTGGCACCTTCACTTGACATCTGAATTATCATAACCTCAAGTTCTGAAAAACTCATACGTACATCTTCTATTTCTTTTATACGCAGAAATGCTTGTTTACACCAAACTCTGCTTTCTTTACATACTGAAACACTGCTGCTTCCATGGAGTAATTAATCCAGCTTTCCCTGATCATTCTTATATGTTCATACTTGTCCTGAATGCTGTTCTTGATATACCTCAAAGTGTGGGCTCACACTCCTTGGCAACAAGCAAGAATTTTACTGCCTCTGAGGATTTAGATCAGGTTTTGCAGTAATTTGCTGTGATTTTTCTTTTATAGGCATATAGAATCACTGTGAACATGGCTCCTCAAGTAGTTTTTTTAATCGAATGGGTTGTTGGTTCATCCATTTGCAAATGTAGAAAGTTATACGTATGCAGCTGCTCATGCCAATATAACAAGGAAAATTGTGACAAAGATGACATATTTTTAAAATCTCAGCACAGTAATTTCTTTTAGACATATCCTCATATACAAATAAGAAAATGGTCTTAAAATTTTCATTTTAAGAAATTAAAAAATTCCAAGATTTCCAGAGAGACTGTTTGTCTCAGCTATAGTGTTTCTGTCATGTGCTTTGAAATGCTGACCTGCAGCATTTAGAGAGTAACAGTTTCAGAGAAAGAGCACTCACTGAACCTGATTTCCCAGAATGGCCACAGGCAAAAGTCTTTCTTATTTGCACAAATGGGTTTCACGACTGTGTGCACAAATTGTATCCTAATGTGGCCATAAAGCAAAGGTTAGTAGTGACAATCAGTACAGAACTGCAAAAGCATTTGGAGAGCAAATGTGTGCGAAGGATCTGACATTCACACCATATGCACTTTAGGGGAAGTTTTCAGCTTTAAAGGCTGCGGACTAAATATTTTAGGGTTTGGAGGACCGTGCTTTGGGATCAAGTCTTCCAGTTTGGTTTCCTCTGAGAGGGACTGAGGCTGAGCATGCAGAGCCTGCTCCCTGTGTGAATCTAACTGGTAAGTGGGGATGATAAGAAGGTTTTATCTCAGAACTGCACTCCTGAACTGAACATTAATTCAGGACACCCAGAACTAGTCAAACATTCAATTGCTCTCTTCAGCAAACTTGTCATACTCAATTCAGGAACATAATTATTCACAAAAGCAAAATATTCCAATGTCTATATGCTTTTTTTGCCATATATAGCATCTGGTGGCTTGGGGGGGGAGTGTGTTATTTGGTTGGTTGGTTGGTTTTGGTTTGGTTTTTATTTTGGTTTTGGTTTCTTTCTTTTAGATTTTTTTTTTTTTTTGTGGCTTCTGTTTTTTGTTTGGGTTTTTTTGTTTGTAATTAAATATTTACCAACATCTTTTCTAGAAGAGGGAAGTGTCCTGAGGGACTTACAGCACCATTGTGATCAGGCCTCTCTCAGCCAAGATTCTGGATGAGTGCTTTGAAAAATAACTTCCTTTCCTAAAACAATGGATATACTCCCAAGCAGAATTGTGCAATCCATCATTTCTGCATAGGTTTGTAGATTGAAAGCAAGGTTAGAGAGGGGGAACAAACAGAAGAGGAGGATTCTAAATAGGCAATAAACACTATTAAAACTCTTTGGTTTTCACAGTTTGAAATTTACAAAGTATAAGATGTGTTGTTTAGTCACATATGCGCTGTCAAAGTGCTCTCAGGGAGCATCAGTCTGGCACTGAAAGTTACCTTAGTGATTCTGCTCTGAGACAGGAAAAAAGGCTGAACCAGATAGGAAACTAAAGGCATTGCCAAATTGTCACGAACCCTAAAGGACTGTTTTTATGACAGTTTTAAAGAACTCCAGACTGAAGCATTGTATTTTGAAGTAAAAAGGAGAGGAAAGTGAGGGAGAAAAAGATACTCATAGATGTTTTTCTTTGTATGTTTTTGAATAGCTTATGTAGTGTAAATGAAGCTTATATTTTCATGTATGGTTTAGACGAACTAGGAAAGTCCTAGTTTCTGCCTGTATTTTCCTCCATTCAGCTGATGGAAAAGAAAATAATTTTCACAGCACGGTGCTTGAATTTGGGAAAAAGAAAATAAAGCATGCTGCACTTTTCCTCAAATTTAATGAAGTGCCAATCAGCAAAGCATTCAAGCTTTGTCCTACTGAGTATGTGCTTCAGTCTTATCCTAAATCAAGGCAAATAAATTGTGGTGTTCAGAAGTGCTGCCTATCTTTGTATGTGCTTTTTTTATGATAATAGACCTCTCCAATGACACTGTATCTTTTCTATTGTAGCACAAAATTATGTGGGAAGTTAATAATATTGTAATTTAATTTTAATATTAAAAGCACAAAACATTTTAAATGCCCTAGTATTTTTTTAAACACAATTATCATCTGTTGCATACAGAGTTGTTATTATTCTTACTTCTCTTAAGAAATTTTTAGAAGTACAAGAAAAATCCAGCCAAAAAAGTCCCCCAAAAAAGTCTTGCTGAAGACATAAGGAATTTGGGGTCATGAATTAACTATTGTTTTAAGTAAGTAGTCACTTTTGCAAAGAGCAGACAGTGTCCAAGAGAATCATTGAGTTTCTCAGTTTTCTGTGGTTAGTCCCCACAGAAATAAAAGTTTTTCTGCTATGATTATCTGAATATAAAATTAAAAGTTAGTTTTATGGAGATATGTATCTGAGCCTGTGTATTCTGAATGGCAGATAATATTTGAACTTCAAAGTCTATAGTGATTTGGCAACTAGAAAAAGAATCTGTGTTTGTTAAAGGAAATGTAATAAAATCTGTAAAACCTCACTACCTTAGTAATTGTCTTCTCGGATACAACCTGTCTATCAGGAATAGGTTAAGAAATAAAGAGTATATTCTGCTTTTCCTGTGACCTGTCTTCTTTGAACTACTTTTCTTTCAATTCTGTGTAATCTGTATTTTCTATCTGTTTTGCTCGTATTTAGTCAAATTCTAACACTTCTACTGAGCCACTCAAACACCAAGAATTGATGCCTAATGCCCTGAAAGAAATTAAGATTATAAAAGATTGATAAAAATGCTCCAGATGCTAGATTAACAGAGGATATGGGGCACTGAGATTTCACCTAAACTCCCTTCTAGGACTATGCAACCCTTGATAACCTACAATACAGATTGACTCTAATGTACTTTTAGATCTTAATTCAGCTCTATCATGCCTTGAACATAGACTCACTGTGTCTCTCTCAAACTTTCAACAGTAAATTGTATAGCAAACAGATATACAGAAGTCCAAACTGGCTCTACTGTCTCATCTCTCCAGAATGAGAGAGGATAGAAGTTGGATTGGTCATGATATTTTTCATGAAGTAACTTATGTCTAAAAGCCTGTTATCTGGAACTCTGATCATCTTTGTCATTCATCATTCACATTAAGAATGTAATAAAGAATTTAGATTTCTTCATGTATATTCTGCAGTTCTTCTTGAGATGCTGACTTTAGATCTACAATTCTCTTACTGTTCAGGAAGATCAGAATCAGGACTTTCTTTTTTTTCTTTCAGAAGCCAGTACACTCCTGTTGTAAAGAGCACAAAGACCCTAGTGTATATATACTTCACTAGTGTCTTTCTTTTGCCAGGCCTGTCTAAATCATGAAGGCTTCTTGCTTTCAGGTTCAACTACCATCAGGAATGGAGTTGGTTTCTGTGACAACTTTCATCATAATTGTTATAAATGTTAGGAGAGAAGACACATCTTGCTTTAATATAGGCAGTCATTTTTGCTAGGTTGTGACTTGTAAATAAACTACAATTTTGAGTGCAACACAAATCACTGAAAATGCGTGGAAGAAGCATTGAACACATCCTTACAGAGAAATGTGATGCAGGTCAGAAACTGCTAAGGGTTATTACTGTTTTGGGCCATTCTGATGTTCAGGATAGGAAAGGGAATTGAATTTAGTCTCTGGGGCTACATCTCTATCAGCACACTCAGCATGGCCTGTGCTTGGGCTTATGCACTACCCAGAATAGTTTATTCTTTTAAATTGTTAACATTCTCCAAGAAACAGTTTTAGTCCATATCTGATGAAAAAGCTCTCTGCCCAGGCACGGAAATAATACCACAGGGCATGAGAAGTAAGCCATGGGGCTGCTTGCACTTCATTTCATTTACTGGTGTAGCTGTAGTCCCAGACTTTACAGTCAGCCCTCTGAGTATTGTATGCTACTGAGGAGAATTCAGATATGATGAGGGCTTGACAGATATGATTGATTTTAATCATATATTTGATTGGGAAGGAGCTATAAGAAGCAAGATATCAAGTTTCATAAATAGCAATTTGTAAAATCCATTAATTGCTGTTAGTTGCACTGAGGAAATATATAGCAGAGCTCTCCTGGGGAATGGAAAAGCCTTCAGTTTTGAACACGAGACCAGAGGGCAAGTATATCGATCTTTTTTTCATAATTGTACAACACTATTTGGTAAGCGACTATGCTTGCTCCACTAGGATTGATCTTGACTACTTTTTTCTTCTGACGAATCGATTTGACCACATTTTCCAATAGGTTTGTGCATATGGAGTTGCTTTCTTTGTGGAAAACACAAAAAGAGAGATTGTTCATTTCATCTTACAAGTTTGCAGGTTAGTTTGATCTTGTTAACATGCACTGTAGTCAGTAACATACAAATCACTAGCATACCAGCTCTAACAACATGCTTTGGACTCTCCTATTTTTTTTATAATTAGCAATGTGTATGTACTCCTTTTGTCAATAACCAGAAGAGACATGACTTATTTTTGCTGGTTAAGTTCTCTAACAGCAGTAATATATATTGAACAAACACATTCAAAGAATATTCACAGTGCATATGGGTTTCATCAAAATATTTCTAAAACTTTCACAGCAGAACTGTCTTTCATTTGGTTTTGATCATGTTGAAGAACATGATGTTCCCTTTCAAACTGAAAAACCTTGAATAGTACTAACTATAATAGGCACTGGAACAGGTTGCCTAAAGAAGTGGTAAATGCTCCATCCCTAGCAGTGTTCAAGGTCAGGTTGGACAGAGCCTTGGGCGACATGGTCTAGTGCGAAGTGTCCCTGCCCATGGCAGGGGGGTTGGAACTAGATGATCTTAAGGTCCTTTCCAACCCAAATAATTCTATGAATCAATGATCTTCATATGAGACCAAACAGCAGGGTTTTTTCCTCCCAACCTCATTTGCAGAAATGGTTGAAGTATTCCGGCAGAAACTGAGGGAAAAGGTATAATTCACTTAATAAGTAGAATAGAAAAGTTTCATTTAAAACTGTTAACATTTGGAAAAGTTCTAGCTATTGGACATAAAGCCTTTTCACACCAAATGGAGTTCTATTTAAGTTTGCTATGGACAGCTTTGCCTGTAGTTAGCAACACATAAGGACTTTTTACTTCTGTCAAATATTTCATACTGAATACTTGCTGAATTGTTTGTATGAATAACTCCAACCTGCAGGTTGTTTAGAAACTGCCCAGTGATATTTATTAGCTGTCTTGGGTTATGTGACTAATTTTATCATGCATTACCTAGAATAAAAACAATTAAGCCAGGATCAGTGTGCTGTTGGTATGACCAAGTATACACACACTTTGCCCATTGTAACTTACATTCTAATACAAATCAGGTCCCAACAAGCCAGGGAACAACAGAAGACAGTGCAGAATGCACTGCATGTGTCAATGAGCATAACGTGGGCGTGATTCTGTCACTTTGCCAGTAGCTTTCAGTGACGCAAGTCCAGGATTAGTGTATTTAATTTGGAAGTAGTAAATCATTAAAGATTGTTTTAGAGGCAAATAAATACAATGAGTGTGTTCCCTGATAGATACACATGCATCCAAGTATCTCAGCCCCATTCTCAGTCTCCCATTTGGCATTGCAGTCGCCTCTCATTTTGCTCCCCTGGTCATGGCTGTGCTGGCAAGAGGCAAGGCAGCAGCCCTAGCTCCTCAACTGCAAATACTCTGCAATTAGCAGTTCCTGGAGTTTGGACATAACTCAGTAACAGAGGTTGTAGTTAACACTTGAGAGCATTTACGCAGGCTGTCCTGAGTTGCTGAGGATTCACAAACTGTCCTGCAAAGGGATGCTGTCACAATAATTGCAAGTAAAAATCATCCCATGAGTAATAGCAGGTCCTTGTTCCTGAAAATATTTGAGTCTATGTATTCAGCTACCCTAAATAACTTGTGCAATGAATAAGCTATTAACTTTTATATGGAAAAATTAATTAGCCATATGTGTTCCTTTAGTGATGTTGTAATCTTCTTGCTCTGTAATTAAGATTTACCACAACAGCATTAACTATTAAGGGAAATCAGTTTGCTGAGGAGTAGAGGCAAGAACAAAGTTGTTCTTTTTTGCTCATGGCTCTTAGGTTACACATGAACTTTGTCCTCTTTGAAGGTCTATTCTCTTTTTGACAATACCCACCCTGCTTGATCAAAGGTGCTGTTTGAATCCAGTGAAGAACATCTGCTGTGCTGGCTCATGATTTGTCACATTGGGCACAGTCTTGCTCTGACAGGGTCAGAATTCCTGAAAGAAACAGAGGCAGTAGAGATCTGAAACAGCAACCTTATTAGCTGTCTTAAATCCTCCAAATGAAGCAAGCTTGGGATCAAACAGTGTACCAAACAGAGTATCTTCAAAGCTTACTTAAGTAGTTCCTGCAGTAAAAGGCAGTAGTTGTCCCTGGATGGTCTTGTTTACTCTGACTCTTAGATACTTGTGATTGTAAGCAACTGACAAGCAGTCATATAGACTGACATAAGTCATTGAAGTATCAGAATTAAAGTTAGTGTAGATATGTAGCTCAGCACAATGCTAAGGGAAATGTTGCTGGAGATTCTTTGCTAGGTGAAAGGTAAAACAAAGGCACTTCTGCTCTTTGCCAGACTCACAAACCAGAGAGCCCACACGGCTTCTGAAATGGTGGCATTTTGCTTTTTGCAGATGCATTTTCTTCCCCAGGCCCATAAGGAAAGCAGAGTAGTGCTTTACTTATTTTGGTTTGTTGCCCGAGGAACAGAAAGTTTGGGGAAAACCATCATAGGCATAGAGTATGTTTTAGGGCCAGTTATAGCTATAGGAAAGGTTTTATCTGAGCAGGTATACTGAGCACTAGTGACTGCCAAATACTAAAGCAGGCAATAACATGATTTTGTTTTATTTCTGTGTGATGCGTTAGTTAGCTTCACATTCGCCATGTTCCACTCCAAAATATTGTGCGTTATTGTCGTATGTAATTTACCCATGTATATATACCTGGGTATGTATACATGTATATACCTGGTTTCATATATATATATATATATATATTCACACATATACAGTTTATAAGAGCATCTGGTTTTTATTGATCCATGAATAAATCAGTCTCTGCTCTGGTCCTGGTTTAGAGATGTCATAGATTACTTGAAACCTTTTCCTAAAAAAAAAAAAAAAAAAAAAAGAAAATGAAGCAAAACCAAACCCCAACAAAAAAGCTGTAGTGTTTTATATAACACTTTTAAAAAGTGTAAACTGTAATTTCCCATTCAACATCTATGATTTGGTTGTCAAAAAGCATGTGATAATTTGGTGAACACATGACACACCTGCTTTTCTGCTGCCCTGTGTTAACAGAAGCACTTACCTTGTATCTGGACAATCTGTCAATCTGGAACATACTGTTCACTGTGCTCTCACCAGGCACATGATGAATAAAGGTATCATTGCCCCACTGCTCCACAAGGAACGTAGTTCCTTTGTCCATAAGAGTATTTCTGTAACTCATGCTGCAAGGTACCCTTCACCAACATTTATATCCCGGGAAAGCATCCATTGCTGTGCTTGACTACTGGAAAAAGAAATAGAGGTTTGGATGCCATGAGCAGTTCACCCCACTTTCTCAGTCTATTCCAGTGCTATTAGAAGAAAACAATACTCTGGATGTGTCTAGTTGCTTTAAGGAGGTTTGTGCTGGAGTGAAAGACATTCAGGAGCAGGCAGGTAGAGGCTGTCTTTAATGGGAGACAGAATTGGTACTTTGCCAGAGCCAGGCATGTCAGGTACTCATCACAGTTCCCAGCTATGACTCAGACATAATCTCTAATGAGACGCATCAAAGAATACTGTATTGCAGCCATGAGTTCCACAACTCATTCATGTGGTGTGTTTTAAGCTATTCCACATCTCTTCCTATGAAGGAGTTTGTTCCTTTGTCATAGGTATTGTTCATTTCCCTAGTTCTCAGGACAGTAAAAACCTCTAAAAATAGCTACTTTTCTCCAACCCTGTTTTGGCTGGCTTGGATATATCACTTTTCTAGTCGAGAAGGAGACAACATTTTCTAAAGGGATTTCTTCTCAGCTCAGTAAGGCTTCAAAATTGCAGAGTCTTGCATCCGTCATCTTTTTCTCAGAGCATGTGTGGGAAAAAAAGTGTTTGCACCCTGTGCAGATGACTTGCTTTTTTTGGCTGCCCAGTGTTACTCATGACACATCTGTTAACCAAACAAGGCAAACATGGTTCAGTGTTGCAACTGTCTACAAATATTGAAAAACCAAGCTCAAAGAACTGCCATAAGGAAGTAGTACTATTGGATCTAGATTAGAAAGTCTGGAGGATTTATATTCGAATGCATGCTATTTTCACTTGGTCAAAATCACCAAGACAGGCTGTGATGAAAGCAGAGCCAAAACACAAACGTGTGCAATTTATTTCATCCACATATCTCCAGGTTTCTGTGACTTTTTCTTATTACCAAAATAAGGCAAACAAAAATTCCAAGAAACAAATAAGGAATTAATTATTTTTTCCATGTGTTTCTAGTGAACTTTTACTATGATTCAAAATGTATCTTTGTAACCATTAACAATCTCTGCATTGATCTGGTTTATATCTAATCACAGATACTGAATGTTACTTATCTCAAAAATAGTTCCTCTTTCTCAGGTTAAAAAGAAGTCTCCTGTGGATAATAGTCTAGATGAACAATAGAGGAATTATAGGTCTCTGTAGGGGAAAATATCATTATATTACAATGAGAAACTGAAAATAGATTGCTGGTATTATTCAGCCTGGAGCACAGAAGAATTAGAGAGCACTTGTCTGAGACACTGAAAGTGATGTAAGACTTCAATTTCTTTTTACCTTTTTTATTGTTTTGCTTTGCCATATTTTAGTGAAACCCAGTAATATATTAAATTAAGGGGCACTAATCTGAAGATCGATAAAAGGAGTTGTATAAACCATGCATGGCTTCTCCTTTTCTCTGACCTTAGTCTATCAAATTGCATGTTATTATGGCAGCTCCTCTTTCCGTAAAGTACAAAAATACAGGATATCTTCAGAGTCCCTCTTTAATAAACCCTCATGCCCATCATTAGTTTATAACATAAACCAGGTCAATTCAACATATCAGTAAATAGGGGAGGAACAACAGAATTCCCATTAATCCATGTTACTAGGCTATCTCACAACAGTTATGTAATCATGTAAATGCTGATTTGGCATCTAGCCTTATAGAAGGAAAAGTTTTGACAGCCAAATATTTTTCTTTTCTTTTGTCAGCAGGAGATGAAAAGAAACACTTAGACTGCTAAGAAAAACAGCTATTTGTTGAGCTATTTGTTACCTAAGAATGAAGGCTCAGATCTTCAGAGAACTTACGTATGCATCATTTTGTGATTTATTGCAATATCTATCCCTTCAAGACTTTTTTAGTTATTGTTTTCTAATACTAAAATGTTTCCTGCTTGTGAAAATTATTTCAATATTGACACAAAGATGCTTTGATTTAGAAAAGAGGCTGTTTCAATCACTGTTAGGCCAGCAGTTGTCTCAAAGATTCTATTTTTTTTAAACAGCAAAACATAGACTGTTTAAAGCATTTTAACTGTCTTAAAAATCTTGCAGTATTTATGTGCTTAATATGTATAAGAGAGGCATGCTTTCAAATAATAGAAAAATAATATAAGAAGTCAAAATAAATGTTCAGAGCTCTGTAATGAATCTCTTTTCCCCCAGTATTTTTTGGATGTTCATTTTAGAAGGAAAGCTGAAGATAATTTCTTTCATTCTGCATCATCACAAGACTGTGTTTTGCAATGTTGGATTTTCCACTGTGTGTCAAAAGGAAGTTTTAACTCATTCCACTCAAAGGTGAAAATTCAGAGCAGGCAGTGAGCTATGAGGCAGCATGAGCTTGGTTTGGTACTGCTGACCGCAGAAAGGCAGTTCTGTGAGCCTCAGCATTGCTCAGCTGTTACCAGTGGTTACCTTAGGACTTTTGAAGTTCTTGCCTTTCCTAGGAGTAGAGTGCAGTTTGTAAGAAGTCCATACTTTTCCAATTAAGTTTGCTATTTGTGAGTTTTCATCCTACTGATGTTTTTGCCGGCCTTGGTCTGAGCATTTGGTATTCATCACCTATGAATACGTTGAGGACTGAAGTGCTGGATGGAGTCAGTAAACTGGCAGATCAGTTCAGTGATTCAGCTAAAACACCTCTGTTAAAACCTAAGGCCACATAGCCTTGCTAATCTACTCAGTGATTTCAAACATGTTTCATAAAAACTGCTATTTGCAGAACAGTTACAGCCACAGATGGCTTGTGCTCAGAGTTTCCTTATGAATTTGCTTATCTTGAGGGATTCATTTTATCTTGCACTGTGTCAGTTGAGTGCAGCACGAATTGTTAGTAACCCACTGCTCTTTGTCCTTCTTACCACTGAGTATAGGACACTCATACTTTTGTTAGCAATGATGGAGAGAAAGCAGTGGTCATTTGCACCCCATCTGCATGTCTGTCTTTTTATACTGGATAGCAGATTGAGCTAGTGCCCACTGGTTTGCTAATGTAGCTCTTGTACTCCCAATCTTGTTCCAGTTTTGTTGTGCCTGTAGCTGAGCACTTATGACCCTATATTAGTGAAAAACAGCTTTAGCTTGCAGTAGCCGTAAGTAACAGTATTCTGGCAGTTTGCACAATTGGCAGTTCTGGAAAAGCTTACATGACCAAATGTCTGTCCATCATCAGCAGCACAAGGGCAGGTGAGGTGGATAATGCCTTTCCCCCCCTTTCAGCTCTGTGTGCGCACATGCATTGAGTAGCAAGGATCTGCATTTTTGTTGTCCCAAATTATCAGCTAAAGATTCTGCCACGAAGAACAAGAGCCACATTTGGCTTCAGGAACAAGCTGGAAATTGCTTAAATCACAGCCCTGATGTACTTATAAAGAGTACAAAAGTGCATTAGCTGTGTTCCTGGTGTTTACTGTGGGAGCACGTAAGTTAGTATGAGGCTGTTACAACTGACAGCATATATAGAAAAATATTAACTATAATTGATTACAGTTATCAGATGCATTTTATATCCACATAGAACTTTTTGTGAGTAATAGATTGTGAGATGCTTTCTCTGTTCCTTGACTCAGTATGAATTATAGGAGATTATGGTGAATTAATAAGTGCCTAGTTTGCATATTTTTTCGTTAGAGCCCACAAACATAACTTGTGAATAATGAATAATAAGATTTTGGAAGCCATGGCAAATGGCAATAGAAGTTTTTATCAAAACAAACCATTTTTTAACCAGAAATTGGTTACAATTTGACCCACTTTAATTGGAAAGCATTTTTTTTCTAGTAGCATAACAAATGCACAACTAAGAATATAACAGGTTTTTAATTCTATGTAACACTGAAAAATACAGTTGCTACAGTATGTTATAACAGTGTACTACTTCAAAAGCTAAACAATCGTTCTTTGACAATTGGTTCTCTTTAAGTATAATTTGTTTGTAAATGCAAAACTAGCACTATCTTAAAATTCAAAGAAATCACAATAGCTACATTGCAGTCAAAGTTATCTTGGATAAGCCTGGATATGGAGCTGACCCATACAGTGAAGTCCAGATAATGTAGCACCATGTGGATTTAACAGCTCAAATCCAAGCCAGTATAGTTATGTTTATACTGCAATATTTGTAAGCTGAGTAGTCCTGCCATTCATGTTTGTCTGTGGGCATTTCCATGTGGTGAGCTTGGGTGTCTCTGCACTGTTTTCAGTTCTGGAGTTACCTCAGGAGGAATCAGTTCAACCTTGGCTATAGGTTGTTCTTAAAATAGCTATTGCTACCACACCTTTTCTTTGAGGTCCACTCAGGCATCCTCTTGTGTATCTTGTGAGTTCCCTCTTTTGCTGTCAGCAAATCATGTTGGGGATAGACTAATAAAACATTTCTGAAAGGAAGGACTAAAGTTTAGGTCTGAATGTATTATGAATGATCCTTTTCCTTATAACATGAAGAAAAGACCAAGTAATTTGATGAACAGGTCGGGGAAGAGTTTCTGGAGATCTGAAAGCTAGAAGTTGTGCTTTGCCAGTGATGTTCTATATGACTCTCAATAAATAATTTCTCTCCAATTTCCACTTACATGCTCTTTGTCTTAAGGTGGTATCTCAGTGGGAAAGGGCTGCTTCTTGAAATGGGGAATATAGTACCTGCACCCTCTGATTTTGTTTATTGTACTTAACCACTAGCAGAATATGAATGCTAGGCAATGATTACATGCAATTGCTTCAAAGGAAAACACGCAGAAGTTCAATTCAAAATACTGCCAGCAGCTGAATATACAGAATGAATGAGCATTATATGCTAAGGTCTTGAAGAGCCCCTTTTCAACTTGTTCATGAGGACTTGAACTTGTACCTTAATGAGGGTGAAAGTAAAAACCCCAACAGGTCGTATTTACAAAGAAATGTATTAGAATTATATTGCACCCAAAACATGGTGCATCTGAAGTAGCTGTAGTAAAGCAGGCATTTAGTTGATTTCCAAAGGAATTTCCATAGAAAGTCAAAGAAATCAGACACATGACTTAATCCAGGCACTTTTCTAAATACTGACAGACATTTAGCTGCATCTTTAAGCAATGTTTAGAAATCTGATCACACAACTGAGATGTATAGAAGCCCTTTGTTTATGTAATGACCACATTAGTTCTGTAAGGTAATTTTTTAGGCACTATCAACATCCTTAAAACAACCATACAGCTTTTGTTCGTGTGCTGTAAGGCCCTACATGTCCAATATGTCTAAAGTCCATGACTGATAGACAGCCACAAATGTGGTGGTGGTGGGGAAGATAGTCAGATATATATTTGGCCCATTCTATTCAGTATTTCCTATTGTACAAGCTGTTCAGTGATACGTAAATCTTTCTGTAAATTGCGTGGTGCCTGGGCATTTAACATGGGATTGATGTTTCTTTCCAGAACAAGACCCCTTTTAGCCTGCCAAAGTCACTAACAAACCTCTGTTTTTAGTGTCTGTCTGTCTGGTTTTGTTTGTCACCCCTCATGAACCCAGAGCTGAGAAGCTGCAGCAACTTCAGGCTGTTTCAGGACCTTCCTTTCTTTCCTTTTTCTCTCTCCAGCCATTGTGCCTGCATCCCAGCTGTCACAGCTTGGAGCGTGGAAAACTGCGATGGATTAAGTCCAGAGGATGGATTCAGGGAAACAGTCTCTGTTCATGCTGGCCTTTGTCCTATGGAAATGGTTGCATCTGAAGAAGTATTGGATAGAGAGCTAAGGGTGGTACCATCTAAATTGAGTTGTGTAACAAAGGCCCTTCGAGCCCGCCTGTTACAGTCCTAAGTTACTGAAGCTCATTTATGCATTCTGCTACAAATACCCCAATACTTACCAATTATTGTCAAATGCTGCATATTTCTAAATTTCATTTCTAAATGTCTGCGGCTTTAAAGCTACACTTAGTGCAGAGGTGAGTGTTGTTGCTGATGATGACATTTTATACAGCCACCTTTGGGACTTACAGTGAAAGGAAGTGGAACAACCAAAGAGGACCCAGCTCATGTAATTTCATAGAGAAAAAATGGACTTGGGAGAAGTCATGGAGGAGTCTCGTCAAGAGCAAACAGTGTGGCTAATAATGGTTGCTGGCAGGCTTTAGGTGCTTTTTGCCACCTTTTCCTAACTGAATAGAGCACAAATTGAAAACTGAAATTGGGAGAACCTTGGCCTTTCAAAAATAAATTATTCTCGGATACTTTTCAGAACCTGGACTTGAACAATGTTTCTGCTGAGTACCAGAGGTGCCACTTTTCCTTTTATTTCACACCTGTAGATACTGTAAAGCTATTTTTGTGAGAGATCTGGTTTTGCTGTGAAATGTTGTGCAATGCAGGATTCTTCATTGCACTTGTAATGTCCTTCTGTCCTGGACTATCCACAAAGTCCACTGACATATAAGGATCAGTAGGAAAGTATGAGTTTCAGTTATTAGTGCCTTTTTGTGTGTGTGTGAATGCTAATACCTTTCTGCCCCAGGGGGGATAGATGATTCTGTCTTCACAAATTTGGCAAAGGCTTTAAATACCAGACACAGAAACAGAACTTTTTTTTCCCCTCTTCACAAGGGTGATTTTTCATATGAATCATCTACATATTATTTTCTCCAAGACACAGGATATTTTGATTGCTAAGTATCTTTT
The DNA here is from genome assembly GCA_039720435.1 of Amazona ochrocephala. Lineage (NCBI taxonomy): Eukaryota > Metazoa > Chordata > Aves > Psittaciformes > Psittacidae > Amazona > Amazona ochrocephala. The sequence goes on along the minus strand of CM077876.1, from coordinate 31,630,994 downwards.
TACATATATAGTTTTTCCAGTAAGATTTTCTCTTCTTATTCATATTCTATGAGGGGCTGGTTCTCATTACAGATGCATTAGTGTGCATTCCAACTCGATGTGGAATAGCTGGGTGGAGGGAACAGCTGTTGATACTTCCATAATAATTTAGAAAGCCAGTGGGTTGTAGCTACAGAATGAATGAGCCAGATTGTACACCTTAGCCATGTTGAGTTTGAATTTACATGGAACCAGTTTTGTTCCATTACACAAAAAACATTACCACCTGAGTAGTCCCATTGATCAATGAAATTAGTCACAGAGCACAGTGCTGTCGATAGGGAGCTGGCAGAACCTGATTATTTTCTCTGAAATTTCTTTCTGCCCCTAGTGAACTAGTTTTTCACCCTTCAGGAAAGCTAATCTGAACTATTAGAGCTGTGCTTCAGTTCAGCTGGTAGCAGTGGGCATTTTTTTGCAAATGATGTGTTATATTGCAGAGATTGCCATTCTCAGTTTGTAGGCAGCTATGTTAATCATAGCATTGGCCTCAATCAATCAATCAGTCATGTAAGACCAATTATTTAAAGAAAGATACATTGAATTTACGACTTACTGTGCCCATCACTGGAGATGCTAATAATTGCAGAATTGTGTAGGTGGAATTCTTGCTATTACACTTCGGACATTTTAAAAAGTTAATACTGTTTCTTGTCTGCCTCTGCCCTGTGCCTGATCAGTGCAGTCTGTTCTATCTTCTTATTAAATTGTTTTCCAACTGTTTCCTGGATATTTCTATTTCTGTGCATGTGTGTTTAGGGCTTGCTCTCCCTGCCCCAGTGGGACAGGGAGGAGAATTGGGAAACAAAAGCAAAACCTGTGGGCTGAGGTAAGAACAGCTTAAAAATAAAATAAAGTACAATTTACTACTAATACTAACAATAACATTAATACTACTATTATTATTAATAATAGTAATAATAATAAAAAGGGAAATAAAAGGAGGAACATAAAACTAAAAGGGGAAAAAACCCAAAACCAGCAGTGATGCACAATACAATTGCTTCACCACTTGCTGGCCAGTACCCAGCCTGACCCAAGCAGGTCAGGCCAAGCAGACCAAGAGACCAAGCAGGTCTCTTCTAGGTAACTTCCTCCAGTTTACATACTGGGCACAACGTGCTGTGGTATGGAAAACCGCTTTGGCTAGTTCAGGTCAGGTGTCCTGTCTCTGCTCCCTCCTGCCTTCCTGTGCCCCTCCTCACTGCAGAGCATGAGAGATGGAAAAGTTCTTTATCAGGGTAAGTGCTACTCAGCAACAACTAAAATATTGGTGTGTTATCAGCATTGTTGTCAGACTAAAGGCAAAACACAGCATTGCACCAGCTGCTAGGAAGAAAATTAACTCTATCCCAGCCGAAACCAGGACAATGTGCCTGCTGGGAATGCATCTTCAGCCTCACTGCTGTTTGGACCCGAGTACATGGAGCTACAGTAGCCTTGCCTCTCTTGAGCTGTTGAATGTGGCATGATACACTTTTCCCTAAAAAAAATATCATTTATGTCCACTATGTTTTCCTGCCTGCTTAATCTGTGGACGAATTTTGTTGACAGATCTGTACATATTCTTTTACCACCTTAAACTCCTTCAGATCACATAATGATTCATAACGCTAGAAGTTATTTAGGATTTATTTTGAATACCACCACACTGTTATGAGCAGGGGTGCCATAGTTTGTTTTCTGAATGCCTGTAGGAAATGAGTGGTAATGGCTGCTGCTCATGGAGCCAGAGATGGCTTCTTCTGGGGAGAAGGAACTCCAACCTTTGTTGAGTTCCCATAGGCACTGCAGAGGACACTGGTGTAAGCCCACACCTTGGGCAGGAGCAGGACCAGGGCACTGCTTACTTGGTGGTAACCTTTACCAGGATGAGAGGGCTTCTGCCATGGTGCCCCCAGGAACTCACCTCAACCCCAGAGAGGTTGAGGGCAGAGCATCCCACAGTGCAATACTTCTTTGTGTTCATTGCTTTGCAAAAATTTCAGTGGCCTTCATTGCTTTGCAAAATTTTATACCGCTGGTTAACCTGCCTGAAGCCCACTGGATAGCTATTAAATTTTCCCTTCTTACCTCTCTACACATCCCATATTTCTGAAGATTGTGAAAGGAAGAAATGAAGCTTGTGAGGATCAGAATAAAATACTTTCTGTTACGAGGTATGTGGCTTTTCAGCCTCATAAGTGGTTAATCTATTTGTAAAAAGGCTCTATGTGGATGAAAATACATGTGTAGTAATGTATATTTGCATTCTAGAAACAAAATTGAAATCTAATAAACAAAATAAATAAGGTTTTGACAGCAGCACAAGATTTCTGGTCTAGTGTTGCTAATCTAAGTAGCTCAATTTATTTGAAACTATGTTTTGGAAATAATCTTGTTTTTATAAAACCAGGGTTATTAGAATACGGATTAATGGCGTTTAAAAATACTTCCAAAAGTGGCAGCTACTGGAATAGCAGAAATTCTCACAGTGGCATGCATTTTCAGGCCCCATTGCCATAGAACAGTTTCCTTCTGATGAAATGTCATGACCTTTCCACATTTATACTCCAAATCAGTTTGTCATTGTTAGCTGTCTGACAAACTGAAACTAGCCCTTAAGAGCAAGAAGTTACAATCATAGAATCATAGAATAGTTAGGGTTGGAAAAGACCTTAAGATCATCTAGTTCCAACCCACCTGCCATGGGCAGGGACACCTCACACTAAACCATGCCATCCAAGGCTATGTCCAGCCCGGCCTTGAACGCTGCCTTGTAGTTTGAAATCTTTTAGTCTTGCCTACAAATGATTATATGATAGTAAGGATACTTTGATTGCCAATATGAGAAAAAACAAATCTTAAGGCAAAAATATCTGCTCTGTATTTGCAAAACATTGTCTAAAAAGAAACAGAAAAGATTAAAACTTTCTGAAATCTTCCTTTACTATCCTCAACTCCTGTTTTGTCTGAAGTTACCTGTCAAAAAATCCCTTTCTGTCAGACCTTGCTTTCTACCCTGAGATGATTTACGATACTATTTAAGCTTGACATCTGAATGGTAGTGGCAATGGAAATAATAATGTGCTAACTTTATTCTGTTACTTTCATTGCCATTGATTTAGGTTTTTTTTCTGCTGTGTTATCATAAAGATGTTCTATTTCAATATGTGACAACCGCTTACCTATAGGAATTTACTTCATGGATTTTTCTTTTGATAAAAGCTTTCTAACATTTTCAGAAACTATATCCTTTAATAAAACAAAAAGCTTCCTAACCAGTTTTACAGGGAAATACAGTTCAGGTTAGTTCAATCTTTTATGAGTTGGTGTATGGCCACTTTTTCTACAGAAGTTTCTGCAGTTTTTATCGTGTTTGATTCATAAATGTATTACTTCACATTAGGCTACAGCAAGTTAGTGTGAGTTTTACTTGTGTAGAAAGTATAACCTCTTAAATATCATTTCCGTACCTGATAACAAAAGTAAGGATTGCTAGAACCCTGAAGCACTACCCCTTAATTCAGCTGTCTGTTGTCTTTGTAGAACCTGTTCCTTAATACATACCTGTAGCTCTCTTCTCCTACCTCACTTGTGACCTTGGTAGACCCATCTTTTTTGCATGGCAGAGTGTTTCTTACAGTTGCGTACACTTTGTTCTTTCATTTCCTGATTTCAAATAAATTCAAAATGAACTCTAGCAATACATTTGCTTTTCAGAATCTCATACCTGTTACTCTGCATATTTCTAAACAGTGTATTCTCTTTGTATTGTACACACATTCACCCCTTTTGCCCTCAGAAAAGTCAGAATGATACATATATGTGCAATAGGGTACTTGATTTCCTTTCACTCATTCTCCAGATTCCTTGATCTTTCCTTGTTCCCTGACAGCAACTACAAGTCTGTTGATGCCAAAGAATTCTATCTGTACATTTGCTTTTTTTTAATATTAAAAAAAAAAAAAAAGTCCCAATGTGTACTTCATTTGGTTCTGGTGCTGCATCTGCTTTAGGCATTGCTTCTAAGTAGCTTTCCAGGTAAGCAAATACCAGCAGTGTGAGATGAGATCTGGTGGAAACTTTTGTCTTCCTGAAGCCAAGTGAAACCTAACCCTTTTCCAAAAGTAATAATTATCTCAAGACTTAAAGTCTTCCATCAGTGCTCAATATTAACTAAAGACAGAGATTTCAGCCAATGAATGAACATTGCACTAGAAAACTTGTGATGTGAGACCATAGAATTTTGAGACTAAGCTACTGTCAAAGTGGCACTTTTTTTGATCAGTCCCTAAGTATTTTATGCTTTAAGTGAAAATTTAAGTTATATCTATAAAAGCTACTTGGTTGAGATTCTGCTTTCCTCTTGCATCTTTGGTGCTTCCTTTTCCCTTTTGTATAGAGAGATTTGGGAAAGGAAAAATACAAAAACCCTCTGCAAAATGTGAGGTGAACTTTGTAGAGCTTTTATGGTTTGCTTCAAACCCTGACAATCTATATTCCTCATTTGTTTCCCTGTAAAGCTTTTCTCCTCCTAGTGATCAGAAGCAAGAGTGCATGATTAAAATTATCCTACAGTCTCTTGAGAAAATGGATATCAAAGGTGCAAAAACTTCAAGTGGCTGAAAAATAACTTTAAGGATGTACATCTCTCCCTCAGAAATTCACAATAAAAAAAATTGAGAGTATGTTTTGAGAAGAAGATTTAGAACAAAACTGAAAGATAAGTCATGAGGCCTCTCACATTTGATGTATGACGTTTTAATTTCAGGGCAGCCAATAAAGTGTTGTCTATACTTAGAGCTTTAGAAAATTATTATCTGTGGATGCAGTACCTTTATTGTTTTCTCCCTTTCTGCATCTAAACCTGTGGAACTTATAATTACATTATGTAATTACATTATGTATGTGGAAACATATACAAGTGGCTTTGGTTCACCACTTAGTTGGCAGTCAGGTGTACATAATCATGAGGAAGTAACATTTCAACATTAACAGATCAGAAGGCTGCAGCCATTTGTTCAGATGGCTTCTGGTATTCATATCTCTCACCTTGAATTTAAATTGCTTCAAGATTCAAAAGATATGTAGACTGAGGAGCATAAATCTATTCAGAAGCTGAAGTCGATCAAAACCTCACAGATTGCTAATTGTCACTCTAACGCTTTAAAAGTTGTTTAAGCACAGTAGTTGTCAAAACTGGGATTGATTTTTAAATCCCGGTGTATCATCTATTGGCCCAGTGGTGCTATGTTCATATCTTTGTATGCAGATATTTTTCTGTAGAAATCAGGGTGCTGGAGATGAATGAAAAATATGACACTGGTTAATACAAAGTAAATAAAAAAGAAGGAAAGAGGCAAACTCTTCCAGTAGCAGGAGGATATTGTTTAGGCATGCTCTGATGAGGACATCATGATGACATGATATGGGAATGACCAGGAGAAATTCTCTGCTAGGGAACACTGGCATGGAGCCATGACTTCAACATGATCGTAGAAGGAGCTTTGCTCTGGGAGGATGTCAGAGGGAACCCTGTGCATAGCACTAAGTGCTGACAGGCAGAAATGGTATTTGTTGATGTTAAATGATGTTAGAACTTGGAGGAAGATTATAAGGATACCAAAACCAAATGGCAACAAAGAAGTTACCTCCTTTGCAAAAAACTATTTAATTATTTTTCTTCCCTAAAAACTGTATCACTGGCAATTTTGTATGGCTACAAACACATAGACTTTTGCAATGGAAATGGCAACTAGAACACATTTAACAGAAAAAATAAAACACAGAAAAATAAATATACTAGAAGAAGAGTAGTATCTACAAATTACAGTCACTACAGCTAAAAATGATCGAGTGCATTAGAATGTGATTTGCTTTGCATTACACAATCAATACCAATTATTCCTACTTCCTCTGTCATTTGTTATAGATATCTTCTGTTCTTTAAATTTCTATTGCCCTGGAAAGTGAAGAGAATCAAATGAAAAATCTATTTCTTTTAGCTTCCCCAAATCTACCTTTTAAGCATAAGGACATTATATATCATTTGGTCTTATGGTGATGTTTTATTTAATGCTGAAAGGTTATAAAGATCATTGAAGCCAACAGGATACCCTCGATGAAAATACAATGATAAAGCCTCTGCCATTTTGGGAACATTATTATATTCTAAGTGATAATCTTACAACTGCCAAGAATTTTGCAACCTAATAGCTAGCCAGCTGTGTGTATGACTCATGATCCACTCCTTGTCCCAGTGGAAATTTACAATAAATAGACGAGCTTTAAGAAGAGCAACTGAGGGTGGTCCAGAACAGAACACCCCACTAACCTAGAGCTTAATGCCTTGTTCTGACAAGTAGGAGATTTTGGCTTAGTTGCTGCCGTCTTAGCAAATGTGGGGAAAAGTTGGATTTCTCTACTTGTGAGTGAACTTTTAAGTTGCTGAACCATTGGTATAAAGACTGGCATCTTTCTTTCTTTGTAGCTTTGGAAAAAGGGGGAAGTGATTATCTCATGAGGAGGTCCATGCCTTCAAATCCTCAGCAGGAGAAGTTGTTTCATTACTGTACAGACATTTGCATTCAAAACCTGGAGAAAAGCAAGATTGTCCAGATCCTCCACCTCCTACAAGAATCATACATGTACAGTGTCCTAACCTTTGTAAATCCCATGCTTAGGATCTGGTTTAATATTAACTAGATATTAATTAACCAATATTAATTAATATTAATACTAATGCCAATTAAACAAAAAATTGTAATCTTTGCTTACTTGCAGGCAGTTATTCACTTTACTCATTCATTCCTCTTCAGTTATGCTTGTATCACTCAGTAAATCATTAAAAGAATGGGAAACACCTACATGGGCTTTGCTTTAATGAAATTACCATGAAGAACAGGACTCATAGGCAACTTGTTCTTCCTCTGTCACAGAAAAAGCCATGAATGATGTGAGAAGGCAGGGCTGGCACTGTGAAGCTGAGCCTACATCTGAGTTATAATTCCTGTACGAAGAACAAGAATCATCAGTAGCAATAATCATCCTAGAGAGCAAATTTCCACCACTGTACTCACTTTTGCAGCTGTAGAATGGTCTAACATAGCATATTTTGTAGTGGATATGCTAAAAAGCCTGGAATATCTCCCGTTGTTGTACAAAAAGCAAAAATATTCACTATGAAGATCTTGCTTCTGCATTCAGTTCCATACAAACTGAAATCTCTGTTGCACCTTCATGTGAATAGGACTCTCATGTGACTTCTGGTCTGAGTACATAGGTTGCCATCTAAGATTTTCTATTATAGCATTGGGATAGCTTACATAGAATAAAAAAATGATGATGTTCAAGTCAAATATAAACATTTTGGTTTTAATCGGCATAGAACTATAAATAACTTAAATGAAGTTACATCTCTTATGTAGTTTCTTGATGAAGGATGCATGTAACTTTAATAAATCTAACCAGAGCAAAAGCAAGTGTGCTGTTGCACATTTTATGAGTCATGTTTTAAATAATTATAATTTCTAACTTATTTTGGAACTTGACATCTAAATGCTAAGATTTAGCAATCCCAATTCTGTTTGCCAGTCTTTTCAATTCTTACTCATTGGAACAAGCAAAAAAAAAATTGTTTTATCTTGTTTTTAATTTTATTTTCTTTACAGATAATGTGTTTTATAGATTAAATTTTTTAAAGTTTCATATATTTCACCATTTTATATTTCAAGTTCTAAATGCTGACATGTATGAGATAACTATACTAGAACCTGACTGTAGTGAAAAATATGTAGGGTGATACTTCCATAGATAAATAAATACTGTGGTTTCATCTTTGAATTCTCAGTAAAGAAAAAGTGCCTCATTAAATGTCTGACGTTCTGAATGTCATTCTGAAATATTTCATGCACATGTCAAAATTGTGCTGCACGGATAAACTGAGGATTAGAGGCTTTTCTACAGATCCCATTTTGCAATCCCTAATCCAGACCATTCAATCTCTTCTTCATCGTTTGTGTTCTTCATTAAAACTATCAGAATATGTATTTGAATTGCCTTTTCATGTGAAAATTAACAAGGCATTTATCCTTTATGAGAGGAATAGTATATTATCATAGAATCATAGAATAGTTAGGGTTGGAAAGGACCTTAAGATCATCTAGTTCTAACCCCCCTGCTATGGGGGTTATTATATATCATATCATATCATATCATATCATATCATATCATATCATATCATATCATATCATATCATATATCATATCATATATATCATATCATATCATATATCATATCATATATCATATTATATTGACATTAATAAGTTTAACAATATTCTGTACATGTAATAACTTGAATTAAGCTTTCAAAAACTGGATGGAGTTCTACTCAAGCTCCATGTTTACTGTTTCTGTCAGAGTAATTAATAAATCACAATTTCCTTCTTTAATGATATCTTTATCCTTTATTTATGCTCCATTTTGTATTTGTTTTCCCTATATTTCCTCTTCAGTCATATTACTAGCAAAAAAGGAGGAAAAGGGTGTGAGACAGACAACAGTTATTTGCCCTTGCAGGAGAATAATATGTAATTGTGAGAACTGATTAAACACTAGACTGTTTAAACAGTGAGGTGAAAATAAAGTTTCCAACTGAAAAGCATTCAGGCTTTTTTTCTTAATTTCTAATATGAGGACAAGAAATTATTACAAAAAAAATACTTCCTTACCACTGTTGTCATGTCGGTTCTTTATGGCTTACTTTGCAAAGACACCAAAGGCGGGGTGGTTTGCCAGGAGGCTCTGCCAAGTGCAACTCATAGCAGACTTCTGGCATGGGACCTCATTTGTTGAATACATTTGTGCACAGCAGGAACACGTGATTCTACAGCCTAAGCTGTAACTGCACTTCACAGTACCTGGGCAGCAGACTGTTGTGGGAGTGCTGACATGTAATGGGAAATGTAAGTTTACATTATACAAATGTACAAATGGGGGAAAAATGATAACCCTGTGTCCAGGGTTAAGCTTGTCCTCTGTAAGACCTAGGATGAGCTGTGTCCTCACAATACCCATATCCACTCAAAAAGGGGTGAGGGAGCCCTTCTAATAAGGAATCCATACTAGTCCAACTACTTAAGCTTTGAGCAGATGCTTGTGTAACCAGATAGGCATATGTTCAATGACCACTGTGCTGATATTTTCGTATTTATTTATTTTTTCTTTTTAATGAGATATTAAAAAATCACCGGAGAGAGATACTGCTGTCATGCAGGAAATGCGGAAGTAAAGAAAAAGTTGGATGAGGCTATAAAATTCTGGCTTGATTCAGAAGCAGGTGTAAATGAGCGTATAAAGGGAATGCATTATTGAAGATTTATTTACTTTTTAAAATTTTACTTAGGCAAACTGTAACATGAATATAAGGCCAAAGCAAGAGCAGAAGAACAACTGAGGGTTATTAAGTTGACGAGAAACTGAACATGAGCTGGCACTTTATACTCACAGCCCAGAAAGCCAACTGTATCCTGGACTGCATCAAAAGGAGCATGACCAGCGGGTTGAAGGAAGTGAACCTGCCCCTCTACTCTGTTCTCGTGGGACCTCACTTGGGAGTACTGTGTGCAGTTCTGGTGTCCTCAACATAAAAAGGACATGGAACTGTTGGAACAAGTTCAGAGGAGGGCCATGAGGATGATCAGGGCACTGGAGCAGCTCCCATATGAAGATAGGCTGAGGAAGTTGGGGCTGTTCAGCCTGGAGAAGAGAAGGCTGTGTGGAGACCTCATAGCAGCCTTCCTGTGTCTGAACGGGGGCTATAAGGATGCTGGGGAGGGACTCTTCATGAGGGACTGTAGTGAGAGGACAAGGGGTAATGGGTTCAAACTTAAACAGGGAAAGTTTAGATTGGATATAAGGAACAAGTTCTTTACTGTAAGGTTGGTGAGGCATTGGAATGGGTTTCACAGGGAAGTTGTGAATGCTTCATCCCTGGCGGTGTTCAAGGCCAGATTGGACAGAGCCTTGGGTGACATATTTGTAACTAGATGTTCTTAAGGTCCTCTCCAACCCAAACCATTCTATGATTCTAAGTCAAATCCGTATAAAAACCCCTAACTCTTTCCAGCCTTGTAATCTGATGTTATTTTCTTTCGTGGGATTTTCTCTTCTGAAAAAAAAAACCTCCAAAAATCTGAAGAAATAGTAAAATGATGTAGCAGCAGCCGCCAACAAGGTCCCCAGTGAGAATCTTCCCTTCACTCTAAGTTTGATATTAAAAAAAAATATTCTTCATATATGATTATAATCTTTGCCTTCTGTTGTTTGCAGTCATGTATTATTCCTCATAATAGAGGTAAACAGGCAGCTGATGTTTCTGCCTTTAATACTGATCCATTGCTGATGTTCATCTCAACATTTTTGAATATTTATGTGGCTTTCGTTAAGAAGAGAAATTGCAAATGCTGAATATTTACATGTAACTTGTGTGGAGGATATTTAGGCTGCTCTCTTGGTAGGGTAGACTCTAACTGGAATTTTGCCAAGCAGATTTGGATCCATTTGGCAAAATGGTAAAAAAATGGCCATTATAGGTCCTGGTTGCATGGAAGTGTCAAATACCTTTCCTAATTTTTATTCCTAAGTTTCTAGAAAAGCAATACGAAAACTGTGCAGATTTCCAGAAAGAGCTCGACCTCTTTCACTCACCCCAAAACATCTGCTGGCAGTAGACTAAGTGCAATAGAAACAAGTATCAGAATGTTCATCCAAGAGTCTGCATGCATGACAGGGTGTCCTGGGTTCAGCAGTAGCAGTCATTTTTCTCCTTCTTAGTAGCTGGCGCAGTGCTGTGTTTTTGACTTTCAGCCTGGGAACAGCGCTGATAACACCAATGTTTTTAGTTACTGCTCAGTAATGTTTACTCTGACCAAGCACTTTCTGAGTCTCATGCTCTGCCAGGAAGAAGGAAAAGCTGGGAGGAAGCAGAGACAGGACACCTGACCCAAACTAACCAAAGAAGTATTCCACACCACAGCACGTCATGCCCACTATATAAACTGGGGGCAGTTACCCAGAAGGGCTAGATCACTGCTGGGTCGGGCTGGGTATCGGTTGGCAGGTGGTGAGCGGTTGTATTCTCTTCCCTTGTTATTTCCCTCATCATTATTATTATTGGTGGTAGCAGCACCGGTGGTTTGTGTTATACCTTAGTTACTGGACTGTTCTTATCTCAACCCATGGGAGTTACATTCTTTCAATTCTTCTCCCCATCCCTCCAGGAGCCGGAGGGAGGAAGGGGGTGAGGAGTGAGTGAGCGGCTGCGTGGCTGAGTTGCTGACTGGGCTTAAGCGACGACACAGGAGAATTGGAGTGCTTGTGAGAGGAATGATAATGATAACATTTGTTATTTGAAAAAATTATTAGAATTTCAGTCTGAGAAAGAGAAATCAGAAAGAGAACATCCTATTTTTTAAAGCATATAATTTGGAAATGGCTATTTAGAAAAACCAGCCACCTTTAGCAAAGACTTGCATTTCCAAGGAAAACACTCTGATTCTGACAGCATCCAGAAGATAGGGCATATATTCCCAGCTAAAATCTCTTTCAAGCAGCAACCAGAATTATTAATCTAAGCAAATTGTTTATATGAAGGTCCAGGAATGGCTTTGAGAGCTAAACTGTAGTCAGAAGAGACTCAGTATGTGCACTATGAAAGGCAGCATTTCAACAAAGGACAACTGTATAAACCAAGAGTCTGTTGTTTTAAACAAGTCAGTGCAGGACTAGGTGATCTAATAGCATAACAGATGTTGAGATGTCATATTTGTTTACAGAGAAAATGGAGTTTTTCAATAAACAGTCCAAATTTAGAATGAGCAGTTAAATTTGTTTAGCAAAGAATAAGATGTGTCACCCAAAAGACTTAGAAGCTGCTTTCAAAAAAGCTTGACTTTCTCAGGAGCTGTATCATCCAGGTCCTTTGAAAATAAGTCTCTGACTTATCCATTTAAAGTGGTAATATTCAGTTCTCACTCTTTTGAGACATGGCACATTCAGAAAGCAAAACCTCTATGTTAAAAAGAATTCCTCACTGATAGAATTTATATCAGAGCTAAAGTGAATTGAATGTACTCATAAAGAGCATGAAGAAGGTATCAAGAGGAAATCTTGATCCACCTTGCTGTTGAAAGTCCATCTGAATCTTTAGAGTTAATTTAAAACGAGTGGCTGATTGCATTCTAGATATATTAAAGCATAATCTTTAGTAGTGAAAACACCAAACCTTTATGGTTACTGCCAACAAAACTTATAGTGCTTGTCCAGCTGGTACAGTTAAAATCCTGAGAAATGAAGGCATTTATAAGCTGTCTTCCTTGTTAATATGAATAAAAATGGACATGCTTATCATAAATATTTCTTGCTGAGACATGTAGGAAAAAAATGAATAGATAAACTGTGGCTAGCGTTGTCTACTTTGACCTGTTATTTATAGCAAATACTTTCTTTGCTTTATCTTACCTGTCTCTTCAGGAAACATTTCTTTAAAAAAACCTGCTTGGTTACTGCTTCTTATTTCTAATGTGTAAAGAAAATGAACAAACAACAGTCTTGCTTCTGGCTTTAATTAACAGTTGAACATACAAGAAATGTAACCCTAGGTGACAGAATGTATTTAGGTATTCCAGAAACACATGTATAGTCTAGTCTCAGTTAATTGAAATAACATGTGAAGAGTCTCTTGAATAAACACAGACTGTATTTAAACTAAGATGCATATTCCATCAGTGAGGCTGTCATGGAGAAAAGAGAAGAAAATAAGGAGAGACAATGTTAGCTTCAATAACTTCCCGTAGTGACCTGCAAAGAATGCTGCACTTCTTTCTGGTACGAGCTTACTCATCTGAGGTCAATGCAAATGCTTGCTTATAGGCAGTGTGATTAAACTGTGATTTGCCCCTGGTCAGCAGCCTTACCTTATGACCAGGTTGCTTTGGAAGGATTTTAAAGAACTGGAGGACACTAAGAAATATTCCTCAGGAGAACAAGTATCAGCTCTGGCCAAATTCCAACAAAGTTCTCTGAGGACTCTGTACAAAAATAGGTTCTATTTCCCATTCCACTTGATGCAAATGAAGCAAGATGCTTTGCTTGTCAAAGGTGGTCACTGCTGCCATCCAGCACCTTCACACAGCAGCAAAGTGACTATTTCCCTTAGATATTTTCCAGTTGTTCAGGTATAATGTACATGCAAGTTTAAACAAATATACCTGTGGGCTGTAGTAAGCGTCTAACAGGAAGGCAGAGAAAATGAATGTATAGGGGGTGATCCTTGTTGCAAAAGATAAAAATGATGCATGATCTAGCTGCTTGGTGAACCCTAGTATTGCTTGTTAGCCTGCTCTGATTGCATTAACTACTCCTAAGTGATTATGAATTGTGCTACTATTATTATTATTATTAAATTTTTACAGATAAATTCCTAGAGAGCTCAAAGTTTAAAATGTAAATAAGAGCGATGGTACCTTTTTACAGGTCAGAGCGCGAAAACATTTGGAAGTGTGGAAGTGCATCGTTAGGTAACTGCTGCCCTTTAGGGACAGCATGAGAGAGAAATCCAAATGTAGCTTCAAAAACATGGCAGTAAAATTTTAAATACCTTAACCTTCTGGTCTTAATTGTGTGGTTCTTCATAGTACAATTTTCTGGATGCTCCACTTACAGTTGATGTGCAAGTTGTGATTAAAGTGATTCGTTGAAGAAAGAGAGTAATTCAATGAAAACATCTTGTAGTGAGCAGACTTTTGCTGAAGCTATGGCATGCCTTGGGGGAATTTTCTGTGGTTTCCTTCTCCACGGCAGAGGCCCTACTGCTCTTGGGGTTGTCAGCTCTCCAAAGGGGATCATGTCTGGATCATCTCCTCATGGCTGTGAAGATGCAAAGATCTCGAGTGCCACTGGTTGGAAAATGTGAATTGTTTGGCTTCAGTTATGCAGATCCAAAAGGCTCCTGTTTCTTCTCCCCTGTGAGAATGGGCAAAGAAGTCAAATTGGCAGGTGGAACACATTATAGTTGTCCTGGAAAGGAAAGAAATGCAAGCTGCCACAGGGCTTCTGCAGAATAAGTGGAAAGCTGTGAATTTCACTATGAAATTGTGAATCAAAATGTATATTTCTTGGCCCATTATTTTACTGAAGTTGTAAAATCACACACTTCCCCTTTCCAGGACTACCTGCAAAATACAGCTGATTCAGGATTAAGGTTGCAATTTCTTTTGCAAATGAATATAGCTAGAAATTAAGCAAATTGCCTGGGTGTTCCTGACAAGTAGAAATAGATGTATTTAGTGGCAGCTTGAGATGTTTTAGGTAGCACAGAGGGTTTCCAAACTAAGTTTCCATTTGTATGTATGTATTCGTGTTTGTGTAACTAAAAGCCTAACTATGCTGCTAGCAATTAATTTGCGGGCACACAAACAGAATAAATTGTTGCACTTATTCTGGACATGCCTAGTTTTGAAAATCAAGACTTCTGTTATTGCAAAACTGCAAAAGTTTGTAGGTCTTAGACTAGTTTTAGAAAAATTGCCCTGAAATGCAGTTCTCCATCCCTCATTTTCTAGATTATGTCTTCTTAGATTCACACTCTGATGCCATTTAAGGTTGAAACCCCATAAGAGAATTCTACCTCTGCTAAGTCAAAATTTGTATAATTGACTCAATTGCTGTGTAAAGTGATTGCCTTCATGCTTGCCATCTCCTGTACGGACCACGTGACAAAACCAGAAAGATTACTAGAGTATAATGTTTCCATATTTTTTTAGAAATCTGTATACTATGTCACTCTAGTTTTTGTCATTCAGGAAAGCGTTCATCTTTGTATTCCATCACACTTCACTGGAGAACACAAAATACTAACCAGACTTTCTCACAATCAAGAATTCAATACAGTAAAAAGCAGGTAGGATTTAAATTGCACTGTGGAGTTGAGAGAGGCATTTAAAATTTAGTGTACAGCATCAGCTTTTAAGACTGGGGTAATCTTGCATTATCATTTATTTATATAACAGTTCTTAACTTTTATTTCTCTCGTTGGCTCTGAAAATGGAAGGCCAGGGCTAACAGACCATTAAGATACTGTGACAGAGATGCTGGAAACTTAATCTCAAATGATGCATAGCAACAGGGAATTAAAATGTATTTTTCATGATTTGCATTGCTCCAAACTCTTGAAATACAATATACAAAGAGTTGACAGTGCCCCAAAACTACCTTAGTTAAAAGAACACTACTAGGATAGGGTGAAATACAGTTATATTTTTGGCTTCAGAAACTTGGACTGCTCTCTTAGTAACCTGTCTGTTGCTGTACCACTGCAGCATGTAATAAAAAAGAAAGATGACTTCATACTCATCTTCTGACACAATAAATAGGAGGTCATAAGTGATAGTTCTGTTAGTGTTTCCTTGTTTAGGTCACAAATCTATTTTTTCTACTGATTTAATGTAAAACCACTGATTACAAACATCAAACCCAAACGATTTAGCTTACATTAAAGTGATTGGAATAAAACCCTCAGTCTTCTGCTTTCTCTAGGATTTTCCAGCTCTAATCTGAACTGAGCAAAACCAATGAAAACCAACTAAAGAACAACCTTATAGATCAGCGGCAATGGAGAAGAAAGCCATTGCTTAACCTAAACTGATAACACTGGAGTTCTCTCCATTTTTCACTGTGGAGTGCTGAGACCTCTGTAACATGATAGAAAATACTGCATAAGATCACAAGTGTGGCATAACAGGAATTAAATAGAGGGGCTATGGGGAAACTTGTCACCTCAGAACAAACCTGCTGTGGAGAAGTACTTTCCAACATGGTGCAGTACAGCTCACCACTGGTTGCCTTCTTGCTTTTTGAACCTTTCTCGTCTTGCTTCCTGAGCCCTTTTTCCATTCAGTATGTGCTGACATCCTTTTATGACCCTTAGTGAGAGTTTCAATTCAAATTTTGTATCAAGCAGTATTATTAAATCTGGAAAGTGCCTCCAAAGCAGCATAGGTATCAGCTGTTCCTTGTCTCACAGGCAGCTGTTTGAACCCCTTCCTTCCAGTTTTACGTTTTCAGATATTTTTGGTGAATCTTTGATTCCTCCTGCAGTACACCTAAATTCTACTTCTCTCAAATATTAGTCCCAAAATTTGTCTTGCAGATTACTTTGCTAGTTCACAGCAAAATTGCATTTGACTCAAACAGGAAGCTTGATCCAAATAAATATAATGCAAAACTAAATTTCAGTGCTTTCCTAAAGCAAAAAGTATAGTTCATATCATTATTTTCACATCCCAATGTTGTTTTGTTTAAAAATGAGCGATATATTTGTTTCTGCAGTGTATCAATAAGCCAAGATTGGATTCCTCCTTTTAATGGGAAAAACAATTTATTTTATTTTACTTTGTTTTCAGGGCTTTATTTATTGACATTATGCTCTTTATGCCAGTTAATGAAATAGGCGCCTTTTAACCTGTTAATATCTCTCCACTCTAATTAGCTATATATTTCCATTGCTTGAGCTAAATAGTCATGATATCCAGCTACCTACTCCACCTGTCGGTCTCTGCAGAGAGATTATTCTGTTGACTGCAGTAAAGGGCAAACATGCACTACTCACTGGGCTGTTCTTAGAAAGGCAAAACTACAAGGCCTGAAGAGGTTGCCATAGTTATTTCTACCGTGTCTTCATATTGATGTAGAAACTCATAAAAAAACAGTAAAAAAATGGAGAAGTCTATTCCTCTTTTTCCCTGGAGCTTACTACAGTTTAACATCATTGGTATGGTCATTTCTTGAACTCCTTCTTGGTCTCTAAGGCACCTCAGCCATGAACGAGAAGACACTATCAAATCACTAACACAGCAAAGGGAAGAGGCTAATTATTTTCTGTTTTCCTATGAAATGTGACTTACAGCTTTGGGCCAAAAGAGGAAGAAGAAAAATCACCTCAGGAAACACTCTGAATTATAATGATGCTGGTTTGGCTTAGAATGCAAGAAGAAAAAGTAGAAATCATGGGTCCAAGGGCTTGTGGCCAAACATCCATTTAGTCTAAAGGGAATGAGCAGTGAAAATTAGTTTATGCATCTTTTACAATTGTGAGTACTAGCATAATGGAAACCATCATCTTCCCCTCCTCTGCTGCAGGTAACTAGAGGTGCCACATGGCTGTTATCTTCTCATTACACTGAAGTCAAATGCAGGATCTGGAAAAGCAGAGAAGGATTTTCCCAAATGCTTTTCAGGTTAGGATGTATCACATATTGGTGGACTGGAATATGGAAGAGAATTTCCAAGCTGGGAGTAGTGAAAAGCCCCTAAGCTTTATGGATCCCATACAGGCCTTATTTGAACCCTTCCTGTTTTTGACACAGTGCGGCCAGGTTTTTGGTGGCTATTCCACACAGTAACAGTACCACCCCCCAAAAAAAAACCCCCGACATAAACTACAGTCTCCTGTATAAGGACAAAGTCACCTCATGTAGTGCTAGTTGTGTCAGAGATCCAGGGACTGGATGTTTATTTTTCATTTGATTTGAAAAAGCTGTGAACCAGACATGAAGTATAAGGTATTACAATCATTTATACGTTGTAAGTGCCCTTCACTCGTGGTATCTCAAATGCTTTAGAGAAAGAGATTTAGATGTAAACTAAGGAAAATTAATAATCTTAAGGTCAAATATGAAAAGAGAAATAAATAACTGTCTTCCAAAAGAGAGTTCTGGAGAGCTAGATTTTCCCTGTAAAACAGTGATCCTGATAGTGGTACTAATTCTTCAGTTCCTCAATTGCCTTCATTAAATAGAGATGAATCCTCCCTTGCACTTGCAGCACTCAGAACACCAATGGGCTATCCACTGAGCTGGCCACTGCTGTAGTTTCCAGTTTCTGGAAATCTTTGCAATAATTTCAAGTTTCTAGAAACCTGAGCAATACTGTCATGTTCATGGTAGGGAATGGTCTACAGGAGGTAGGTATGAGCATATCCTTGCAAACTCTGTGCTTTTGGCAAGCGTTCTTGCTACTGCAATAATCAAGTTGATGCAGTTAGGTGTAAGGTCTAATTTGGTGCTGGTTTGTGAGAAGCTTTGCTTTTGTATGGCTCATTCTACATCTGTTTGCCTGGAATGAATAACATATCTTTCCATTCCACTTGTAACTGCAAACCAAAGTCCATTTGCTGTGTTTCCATTGCATTTCATTTGCATTTTCTGATGAAATTCTGTGAGGCCTGGCCTGTGGAAATCAGCACCTGAGTCACTGAGCCCTAACACTGAAGTTTCAACAACTGTGGCAAAGAGAGCTTTCAAAACATCTTCCCACACCTACAGTCCCTCAAACAATAGAAAGAAATCCCAAAAAATGGCTTCAACAAAAGACACAGAGATTAAATGGGGACTGAGTTTCATGTGCAAAGTATCTGGATTTACATGTTTTATCCAACAAAAGAATGTGAAGGGGCCTCAAAATAGATGCAAAAGTAATTCAGTTCTACTTAAAGCCCCTATATATTGCTGGAATGGAGCAAAAAGGTCCCTTATAAACAAGAACGAGATGTACCAGATCAATCTATAGTCCTCTGTTACAGGAAGGCACACATCCTTTGAAGTCAGTCATGTTGTATCAACTTGCATTGTGACTGTACTTGCAGAAATTCACTTTTACAGCTGAATCAAATGTTTGGTAAATGTGTTTGAATGGTA
This sequence comes from Amazona ochrocephala, assembly GCA_039720435.1. Lineage (NCBI taxonomy): Eukaryota > Metazoa > Chordata > Aves > Psittaciformes > Psittacidae > Amazona > Amazona ochrocephala. The sequence continues at coordinate 31,612,219 of CM077876.1, read as the reverse complement.
AACATATCATGTTGACAAAGATAACATAAATTTTCATCAAAGCAGCTCAGTCATGAGCTGTGTGTAAAGCCAGATAGTCTAAACCCAACCCTTTTCCAGGTTTCTGGACAATGTTGTTTACAACTTTTAACTGCTGCTCTTTGTGAGTTTTTAATTCTGAAGTTTATCACACTATGCTGTAAATCACCATAATCACATTTTTCTCAGATTTTTCTCATGGATCACTTTCAGCATCTTATATAAATGAACAATGTTTTTCAAGTTTTCTTCCTCTGAGCAATTGTATTTAATACATGTGTTTATTGAAGCTTTTCTGTCTTTTGGAAGAGAAATGGGTTATAACAACAATTGTGCACCATCTGGGAAATGCACAGCATGGGTAAAATGGCAACAGGTTCCTTTTGCTCACAGCTGCATAACCTAGTCAAATTTGGTCTCCCTCCTTGCAGCCCCACTTATGCCAGAGTTTGCCTGAGACTGGACATCCTCGGAATTGTTAAAAGACTGGAAATGGAAAGCAGTCTGCCTGCAGAGACCTGGGCATCTCTGACAATTGTTTGCAGAAAGGCTTCAGAGCACCTATGCGGTCTCTGTGTGTGTGAAAATTCAGAAATGGGGCAGTGGCCTGGTAAAATACACACGTGCCAAATACTTCTCATAGCAGGTAACATCTGGACCTCCAAAGATTTATAAATACGCATCAGGCCCTTGAACACAGATTCATAAGAAATCAAAATACAACAGCTACTTTTTAAGGCAGCTGTGAAGCAGAGGTCATAGCCAGGGGATGTGAACACTAGGAGAGACAGCTTAAGGTCTAAGTTATCAATTACATAGGACCTCAGAGAAGTGCAGAGATTGTCTGGGAAGAAACAGGGATCATAGGCTGCCCCACGAAGCCTGTCCAGGGAGCACTATGCTTTTGTCTTGCCTGTTACTCTTTTTCCCAATGCACAGTCCAGTCTGAACCTCGGCTGTGTCACCATCAAATTAATCTCTCCTTTGCTGTATATTAAAAAGCCTGTCTACTGACGTGGATCTGTGTTATATCAAAAGGAGCGTGACCAGCAGGTCGAGGGAGGTGATCCTGCCCCTCTACTCTGGTCTCCTGAGACCTCACTTGGAGTATTGTGTGCAGTTCTGGTGTCCTCAACATAAAAAGGACATGGAACAGTTGGAACAAGTCCAGAGGAGGGCCACGAGGATGATCAGGGGACTGAAGCAGCTCCCGCATGAAGATAGGCTGAGAAAGCTGGAACTGTTCAGCCTGGAGAAGAGAAGGCTGCATGGAGACCTCATAGCAGCCTTCCAATATCTCAAGGGGGCCTGTAGGGATGCTGGGGAGGAACTCTTCATGAGGGACTGTAGTGAGAGGACAAGGGGTAACGGGTTCAAACTTACACAGGGGAAGTTTAGATTGGATATGAGGAAGAAGTTCTTTACTGTAAGGGTGGTGAGGCACTGGAATGGGTTTCCCAGGGAAGTTGTGAATGCTCCATCCCTGGCGGTGTTCAAGGCCAGGTTGGGCAGAGCCTTGGATGGCATGGTTTAGTGTGAGGTGTCCCTGCCCATGGCAGGGGGGTTGGAACTAGATGAATCTTAAAGTCCTTTCCAACCTTAACTATTCTATGATTCTATGATTCTATATGGGGCATGGTGAACCAATAGATGCCCCCAGGGGAGACTTGCCTCTGGAGATTGGTATCACTGTATGGACTAGGAAGCCAAGTACCATCTTCAGAAGTTCCACAGGTTGCCAAAGAAGTGTTTTCATCACACAGTAAACAGGCAGTACTTTATTCCTCTGGTGAAATATTCCCAGACACATTAGGATGCCTAACGCTCCATTTTTGACCTGAAGGTCTTCTAATTATACCTGACTTCTGGAAGTCAGAAAAGAAGTAAAAGATTGTAATACCTGCATTTACAATGTCTTGGAGGACAAAATAGACAGCCTGTTTGCATTGTCTGCATACAAATTGCTGGACAAACAGAATGGTGGTGTAAGTAGCAAAACCTCATCTCCAGTAATCTGGATATATGATTTAGAAAAAGACAATTCTTGCATCATCAGGTATCCCATCTCCCCAGGAAAAAGGCAGTGGAGCCTTGCACTTCCTAAAAAAACTGTGTGACATCAGTTTACAGTTTACATCTTTAAAGTCAGAGGTTGTAAGCAACCTTGTAAGATATCTTGGAGACCGGCCCCAGTTGGTCCTGGTCCCGGATCGTGGGCAACATCTTTGGGTTAAGGATGTTGTTGTAAGAGGCAGAACTGTAGACTGAGAACCTTGATCTTCATCTGCAGGTGTTACAAACTACAGTAATAGATATTTATTTTGTGAGGGTACAGAGACTCCATTTAGCACTAACAAACTCCCAAGGAGCTGAGAAAAACACAAATAAGATTTAACCAGTGAACCCAGCTGTTTGTCCCTTGTGTGGTCAGGGAGGAGGTGCAGAGTGCCTGTTCTGCCTGTGGGGCTGCTCAAAGAATTACCTACAGAACTTCTTACTCATAAATGCTGAACCCAAACATTTATCTTGTTCTGACTCTTCTAAAGAGCTGTTAATTTGTGAAATAAAGTAGTTAGACCCTTCAAACAATGACAATCTACAGTAATGTTTCACGTGCTGCGGCTCATATTGAGTAGGGTGTTGCTGCTGTTCAGCTGGAAAGGGATGGACCTTGTTCAGTAAACTCAGACTATAACCCTGCTGTTTTTGTGTCTGGCTCTTTGTGAGAGCAGCCAGCCTGTCAGTGATGTGCATCTTAGCCTTTCACAATACTGCAAATAGCACACTTGCCGCTGATCAGTTGAGAAGTTTACCCAGCTGTATGGGGTTAGAGAAATTTTGTAAGGCTGCTCCTGAGGCTTTTGGTTGCTCCCTTTTCACCTCTATGCATAATGCCTTTCTCCACCAGTCTGGTCTGAGGGCCTGCCCCTGGTGATGTCACTTGGCTCCACTGTGGAGGCTGCATTGTAAAGTACTTCAGCAGTGCACTGACAGCACATGGCCAGGCAATTCCACATCATCTTCTCTTTTGCATGTGGAGAGCCTTGCATACCCCAATATTTTGAGCAGCTATGCCCTGCTCAAGCACTTTGAAGAGAAGAGCAAGCAGAAGTACCACTTGTTGCAGAAAAGAAGAAAGGTCATACAGCCCACCTCCAGCCTTTCCAGGTCCTCACTGCTGGATCTGGGCCAAGAGAACAGCGAAGGCTGTGAGATCACAGCTGATAATTTTGGTATCAGTGGGTGTTGGTGACACATTGATAAATATACTGTTGATACTGTTGTTACTAAGATACTATTGGAGCAGATACATGTTGCCCATCGCTACTTAGTCTTGAGTGAGTGTCTGATGCCTGGAATGAAGGAAGGAATGTGACTATAGACAGTGCTGTTAAATCTCTGTCTGGACGGGGAACTAGTTTCCTTTTGTGAAATGCTGGACCAGCTAATATACTTCTTGAAAGTGGCATGAGGGAAGAGCCTATATAGTGCAATTCACTTTGTGATTTTTCATAAAGACAGGCAGTACAGTTGATTTATAATTTACTGATCTAGTTTTAAGCTCATTTACGGTACCCTAGACCTCCCATCTCCTGGGCATACTTTTCTCTAGAGGCAGTAGTTCCTACAGAAACAAAACAGCTATTTTGTTCTATTTGACAGTTTTACAGCCATCATAAATAACATGAAATGACCTTAATATGAACCATCCTGGCACCCTGCCCTTTCCTGCCACAGGTCAGACTGAAGATGGCATGAAGTTCAGCATAGCTTAAGGAAACATTCGTGTGAACATGCTCACAGCTTAAAAGCAGTTCAAGATAAGGGGCCCTTTGTTGAAGAGTCTTTAAAAACATGTTTTCCAATACCAAAAAAAAAAGGTTCTTCATAAGTGAAATCTATTTACACACTCATAAAAAAAAAAAAAAAAAAAGGAAAAGAAGTATGTTCTGAAATTGCCCTATATAGAGGTCTTTTAAAGAACAAGTTTCCTTCTCTTGAATTACTTTTTCTTTTGAAATTTACCCTGGCTACAGTAAAACTACAGCAAGTGGCTAACATCCCATCAGAACACAATGCTTTAATAGTGACATTTTTTTGTTTGATTTTGTTGATTTATGGAATATTTTTAAATTATCTTCATCTTGGCTGGCAGTAAGACGTTTTCCCAATACTCTGGGTGTTTTTTAGCCAGAGAGCTGAAGCACAGAATCACAGCATAGTTGAGGTTAGAAGGCACTTCTGGCAGTCCCTCTAGTCCAAGCCCCCAACGAAAAGCAGGGTAAATGCAAGGAGGTTGCTTAGAACTTTTATCTATGGTAAATAACTTTGCTTAGAACATCTCTTTTTTTATTCAGAACAGTAAGTGGGAAAAAGAAAAATCAAACCAGAATACATTCACGTAACAGTGAAGTAGAAGGCAGCTTTCATACATGACTTCTCCTTCAAGCACAAAGTAAACAGAGCCTGGCATTTTGCCTCACAGAATGCTGTTGGAGTTGCAGAAAGACTTCTTTTCTTTGCAGTGAAGACTTAAATGCCCAGTTGGACCAGTGTTTACTGATCAGCTCCCTTAGACGTATCGGCCACAATTTCAGTAGCTTTCCGTGTTGTGTACAAAATGATACTAGACAGTGTATTGCATGCACATGGCATGTTGAAGGACTGACTCCAATCAGAGACGTAGGGAACCAGAGAACAGATTTTCACAGTCTCTCTGGTTAATTCTGCAGCATTCTACCAGCCAACTTAAACATGTAATTCCTGTGACCTGAGGCAACACAGATACAGCAGAACATGCCAAAAGGGAATAATATAAAGTCAGTGAAGTCTAGTTTTGATTCTGCTCTAAGTTCTGTGATGTAATCTAGAAACAGAAGTATCACAGTATCAAATTCCTGGATTTAAATAGATCTGTTGAAAGATGCTATGCTTATACTCCATTTCAATGCGTCATGAAAACACTGGAATTCTGCCACCAACTTCACTAGGAGCAGAAGCTGTCACCTTAGAGGCTATATTAGGGCCTCTTGATGCCATCATGAATATTGGGAGGGGGGTCATTTCTATAAAATCCATTGAAAGTTAGTAAAAGATAGTGAAGGCTAGTAAAAGATCATCATACCAAAAGGTGATTGGATCTGATATTTGATCAGACACAAAACATGTAAGAGAAAAAGATGAAGGTGAGATGAAAGGTGAGGAAAACTTTGAGATCCAGACCACTGATAAAAAGCCAAGAGGAGCAAACCATACATAGATTAAAAAATGGAAAGAATGCTATACTTGCCAGTGAGATCAGTGAACAAACTGCATACCATCTGCAATGCAGGAATACAAGTAACTCACAGAAAATAGCCTGGTCTAAGGAATACTCTTCTGAACAGGTTCTGGAAGTACAGTTTTGCCACTTGCAAACAGGATTTTGCAGGACTGAAATAGCGATCTTCCATTGAATACTAAGAGGAATAGTAACAGTCAGGGAGAATGACACTGCTGATCCTTTCTGTGGTCTGGCTGGCTGCAGAAACAGTGCTGGGCAGTGTTGAACAGCCACCCACATCTGTGCCCCTCATAAGGAGGAGAGCCACAGCTAAGTGGGTCTTGCTAACGTTCACTTCGAAGTGGCAAAATGAAAAGCTTTAGGACAGATGCCTAAAATGTTACAAGAAAACCACTGTTTACTACAGTTCACAATCAAATAATCACGCTGGCAAGGGAAGAAAATGTTTTGTTGAAGCAAATGTTCAAACATAGAAACATAGTTCACCTGGCAGCTTGTCACATTTCACCGAAGTATCTGAGTGGGCAAGTGAGTTCATTCCACAAGCTGAAAGTGTGCTTGTTCTGATATCCAACTCTGGCAGCAGCAGAGGCTGCATGGGGTTACAGATACTTGCAGAGTGACTGTGGGCACCCTGATTTCTCACCCTTTCATCTTAGAAACAAAAAAGGAGAAGCTACGCAAAGGATAAAAGAGATGGTAGATAAAGCCTGGAGGTACCAGATATACCTCTGAGCAAGAACTGAACAGCTGCACACATGCATTACAAAGAGCCAAATCTAGAGTGAAGAAGAAAATGAAGGGAAATAGCCCATATTTTTTAGTTGAAGTTTTTGGACTGCAAGTAACATTTGAGGATAATGCATAACAGATGGTAACTTAATGGGAAGGGAAGCAGGAGGCAATTTACAGTATATAAACTGTTCTATGAAATATCAGGGCAAAAGAAAGTGCTAAAGGGATTAGGTGTAGCTAGCAAATGGTACCAAATGTGAAGAACCTGTGGCCTGCTTGAGGTAAATGAGGACCTGCATTAGCTGGATATTTTCTGTGTAAGAGATAAGATATGCACTGACAGTAATGTATATGAGAAAAGGGACAACATGTACAGAGGGATAGAGAACATAAGCACAGGTGCACAGGTCAATGCACAGACTGCCAGTAAAACCATAACAAAAGAAGTGTCTGAATCCCAGCAAAAATAAGGCTAGAAATCAGAAGAACAAACACATGGGGATTCACATATGAGTTAAAAAACGGAACAAATCTTATTTCGACTACTTTCAAACAGCCAATGTAGAGGAGCAAATAAGGAAAGGATAGTACTATATTCACTGAGAAAGTAAATATACAACATCCAGGCAGCTAAATGTTGCAGTTATATCCCTCTGAAACACCTCTAGTCATAGAATCATAGAATAGTTAGGGTTGGAAAGGACCTTAAAATCATCTAGTTCCAACCGCCCTGCCATGGGCAGGGACACCTCACACTAAACCATGCCATCTAAGGCTATGTCCAACCCTGCCTTGAACTCCGCCAGGGATGGAGCATTCACAACTTCCCTGGGCAACCCATTCCAGTGCCTCACCACCCTTACAGTAAAGAATTTCCTCCTCATATCCAACCTAAACTTCCCATGTTTAAGTCTGAACCCATTACCCCTTGCCCTATTACTACAGTCCCTCATGAAGAGTCCCTCCCCAGCATCCGTATAACCCCCCTTCAGATACCAGAAGGCTGCTATGAGGTCTCCATGCAGCCTTCTCTTCTCCAGGCTGAACAGCCCCAACTTTCTCAGCCTGTCTTCTTACAACCTTCATCTGCCCTTTGATACTAGGATTTTTAGGCTGTTGGGCTCATGCACAACTGCATGAGGCCATGATATTATTGGGGTGCTTGGAGCGTTAGACCGCACTAGACTTCTACTAGGATCATCATACCAGAACCTCCACTGATCTTACCTGGAGATCCAAACTCCTGAGGGAAGAGGAAAAGGATCTGGAATCAGTCTCTCATTTCCCAGCAAGGTGTTCCTTGCACACAGTAATAAAGTGTGCTTAGGCAGGAAGCTTTGCTGTTAGGGCTTCTCCATTTGTATGAATACATGAATCCATATTAACTGGTCCAAGGAGGGCAACTCTAACCCATCTGTCAAAGCACTAAAGTAAGAATAAACATCTGAATATTAGACAAACCCAGAAATCTTCCTGGGGATAGCCTAACTCAAGGATTAATAAGAGAAAGTGTATGTAGGAGTTTTGAGGTGAAGTGAGCGCCACTGTAACACCTAGTGCCTGAAGGCTGCAAAGGAAACCTAAGTAGCAGTAGAGTGACAGTATCCAAACATGAGCACACCTCTCCCCAAAATGCAGAACTGAGCAGCATCTATGCTCTATATGTCATACATGAGGAGAATTATGTAGCATCCACACCAACCAGCCTACAGAGCCAATGGGCAGTGCAGCTGACAAAATATATCAAGAGAAGTGCAGTTCTGCAGATGTTGCACTTCAGTGTGTATCTTGCCCAGGCTGAAACAGCAGCAACTTAAATCCAGAAGTCACAGCTCTGATTCTTCCCCTGAAGTCCTATTGCCTATTGCCAGGCCTCAGATGAAGGAGCTCACTTTTTAATTCAGAGTCCAGAGATTAGGGTAGTTAATTAACATGTGATAACCTGCCTCACCTTGCTTTCTGCAAGACAGCATTTCAACAGTCTGGAGAAGAATAGACACTACGAAAAAAGAAATGGATAAAACAGAATTCTTGTGGAAAAGAGGCCAGTTTTAACTTTAAAATGTGGAAATAAATATCTGGGCAACTGTTTATTGGCAAAGTAAAACATTATGAAATTAATTAGGATGAATTTAAAAGCAGCAAGAATCATCAAGCTGGAGTCAAGCTGAAAACACAAAAATGAAAAAAATAAAGCATTTCATAAAATTAATTCCTTATGTCTGTAGCTAAGAATATTTTCCTGCATCTGTTGTATTCTTTTCAGCAGTTATTTATCTGAATGTAGACTCTAGTAAGCTCCAGTGTGTGTTAATATGTAACTCATACATTTTAATGGGTCTGTATTCGCTTCATTGCCTCTACAAAACTCCTGCTAATAGCAGGTAACATTGCACTAATGGGGGTAATGCAAACACATTAAAAGCCATATAGGCCTCCAAGCAACGAAGCCTTGAGAATGATGCAATTGAGATTAATGGTCTTACAATTGTCCTATGGATTCTTCTAAAATCTAGAAGTAACTGGTCCTTATTAAAATAACCAAACGCGATAACTACAAGAGTTTGAGTTACAGTGGCGGTTTGAAAATAAACAAAAAGTGGTCTTTATTAACAAATCTACTTCACAGTGCTGATTTGCAGCTATTCACGTGGTAACTGAAAAGTTTTTACTAAGATTTTTTTTTCCTCCTTTGCCTCTGCAATTCCTTAGCTGCCAGGCAGATTAGGTGGATCCCACTTTGTCATGAGCATCTTCAGAAGAATTGTAAGCAGTTGCCACTAATGAATGAATGCAAAGTTGCCACTAATGCCCTAATCTAGTTTGCTAAAACTTTATAAATGCTGGAGGTGAGCTGGAACAATGTATGAAAATGAAGTAAACTGAGTATGACTACAAATTACTAAAAAAAAAAGAAGGCTTTAAGCAGCTTGCTTCTATATGTCAATGGCAAAACTAGCTAAACTGTTAAAATAGATTGGTTCTGTAGAAAGGTTAGGCTTTCTGGTGAGAAATGCGTTTCAATTCACTAGCAAAAATCAAGACTTGTTACTAAATGCCATCATGTACATGGTCGCATTTGTTAAATTGAAGTGGGCCTCCCACAGCGTAGCATGGCAATTTAGCTAGAGGGTGATTGTGGATGCATTGTGGAAGTCTTGTGGCTTTATAGAAAGGGAAATAAGGCATTCTCGAGTTATTATTGAAGTGTATAGAGTGTCAAAGTTATATTATTAGGCAATTTATACAACAAAACTGGAACTCTCCCAAAATAGATAAAGGTTAAGCAAGACAATGGCTTACAGAATGTTTTATATCTGGTAGTCTTTAAAGTTAATGACTTAAAAAACACAAAACCTTATGCCTTATTTGCAAATGGGAAAATGGGCTTACTATCTCCAAAGAAGATGTAAGGGAAGTGCTGACAAGGCCTGCCTTTATCAAGGGGTAGCTGATGGTTATCCAGCCTAACATAGCCCAGCTGAGGACAGGTCACTTCTACTGGAGTGGAGCCTTCACTTGCATTTGCTCATTGTTCCACGCAACCTTGATGGCTCGGGGACTGATGTCTACCCCCATCATGTTCCTTTTATAAGTAATTTTTCCTGTTTTTTTCTTCAGTCACTGTGTTATGTTTTGTTGTATTTTGGTTATTCAATGCCAGATAATTGCTTTAGATTTTTGGATCTAAAACTACTTGCATAGGAAGAATAGATTATGTTTGCCTGTTACGGCCTTCTCAGATGAGTAATTAGTTGGACTATCTTAACTTTCAGAATAGTACAGTAGTTGATTTGAAAATTACTCTGACACAAATATTGAATAATGAAGTATTCATATCAATCTTCTGTATTTTGCAGAGTCAAATAAATCGAGAACCTATAGTCCTGCATAACAGTCATCAAATAAAGTAGTGAATGCAGCATGACTTACTTCCATTCATGCCAAAAGTGGTTTATGGCAGTAATATATTATTGGTGCTCTATCTACCTGCAAAATTCAGATACTCTCAAAAATGAATGGACCCATATGTCCCATAAATAATTTTCCTACTGTACGTAATATAACACAGTGTTCTCATCAGGCTTTCTAAAATACTATGTGACCAACAAAATGGTAAAGAAAGAAATATTTAGCAAGTGGAAATCTGTTTAGTAGCATTCCTAGCTAATCACATGGAAGAGTTAAAATTTTAAATTTCTTAGCAATGTCACTAAATCCTCTCCAATCAGTTTCTCCAGCCTGAATGTACCTTCTTCTGAATTGCTCCTATTGGTCTAGGTGGCCCATTGGCTGGTTTTGCTGCACAAATCCTTCAAATGTCTAGGATTCTCTCTGCTTTCCTTCCCTTCTGCTGGATCCTATCATGGCCATTTCTAGTTTCTTGTTTCTTGTTTCATTGTTTGAAGATTGGTCTGCAGTGCTGCGTACACAGTTTGCTTCCTGCTCTATTCAGGGTTCCTTGCACATCCTAGGAATATGGTTTTTCAGTTTTTGTGATTCATTATGAACTGTGAAAGCCCATTTCCCTTGTCATAAAGAATAATGGCACAATACGCATTTGAAAAGTAAGTTTTTTAGAGTTCTCAAGAAAGAAGAGAGGCCTTCAAGCCCCAAGGACAAAGCTATTGAAATAAAGATATTAAAATGACATAAGTATGAATAAAAAAGAGAGGGGAACTGGGCCTTCAGAAGTGTTGGCTTTAATAAAAAATATTTTAAAAAAAGCCACTTCAGAAACAGTCTCTGTCTAGGTATTATTTCTCTATGGGATATACCCAAGATTATTGTTGAAAAGTGTCTTTCACTCTTCCAGTGCATTAAGATAAAGTGCTGCGGCTTACATTTCCTATTGGTATTTTTCTCATTTTAAAAGCATCAGAGCACCAAGGAGGTATTTTAAAATGACATGCATTGACTTGTATATTGGTGCTAAGATTTTTCTATACCGCCTGCAAGCAAAAAATCACAGAACTGTGGTGTTTCCATAGCAACTGCATTTTAATAAGGTAAAATTTCCAGTTTGATAGAGCTGAACAACTAATAATGTCAGCTTCCAATGTTGCAGAAGCTCAGATGTCAGGAAGGGTCAGCATAAAACATGGGGCTGAAATTGATTCTTTGCAACATTCATCTTTATTGCTGGTATAATTTTGGGAAAAGCCAATAAAAGGTATGATTAAAACAGTAATCTTATTTTCACACATTTCTCATATCATAAAGCATCAGCATTCAAAATATATCAATTTAAGCTTATTTGTACATCTCCATGAAAACCATCATGCTCTTACCGCAAGCTTGCTTTTCAGCTTTGATCTTCTACTAAACAATTCTTCATAGGAGAGTTCTGGCAATAGTTTTCAGGTTGTGGGTGTCAGCTGATACCCACTGACCCTCAGCGTATGCTGATAAAAACGTGTTAGCAACTTCAGGTGTAAAATCACATTTCCCTTAAGGTCAAGAACTGAATTTAAGTGAGATTTCTTTTTAGAACCCAGAAGAAAACGCGAATTAGGAGTTGACTTTTAAAGTCAGTGGAAGATTCTACCCCCCTCTGCTCTGCCTTTGTGAGACCACACTTGAAGCATCCTGGAGCATACAGTTCTGGTGTCCCTAACATAGGAGCATGGAGCTATAAGAGCAAGTCCAGAGGAGGACCACGAGGATGATAGGGGGGCTGGAGCATCTCCCGTACAAAGAGAGGGTGAGAAAATTGGAGCTGCTCGACCTGAAGAAGAGAAGGCTGCGTGGAGACCTCAAAGTTTTCTACTGTGAGGGTGGAGAGGCACTGGCAAAGGCTGCTTAAGGAGGTGGTACATGCTCCATCACTGGGGGTGTTTAAGGCCAGGTTGGACAGAGCCTTGAGCAGCCTGGTGTATTGTGAGGTGTCCTTGTGCATGGCAGAGAGGTTGGAACAAGATGACCTTAAGGTCCTTTCTAACTGTAGCCAACTCTCATTCTATGATTCTTTCAAAGGCTAGACAGGTCTTTGGTTTTCTTTGCACTCCCTTTCTCTCTAGCTTTTTTTTTTTTGGGTGGGGGGGGGGAGTGTGTTGCAGTGCCTTTAGGCTGGAGATACTTGGTAAAAAAGTAATCTAAAGAATGAATTTATCTTTGTGACAGGAAACTTCTTCTTTGGGTTAAAAGTGCAGTGGATGGCTAGTGTTAAGTGATCTTGTTAGGCTCCAGCATGGTGCTGGTTTTCTCAAAACAAGTGATGTTAGAATTAGTTCAGGTCACATTTTGTAGCTGAATACTGCAGCTTCCCCTCCAATATAATAAAAATGAAGATAAGAAGTAAAATAAAAGTGAAAATAAAAATAAAAAAGAACTGTTAAGATGCTTTTCTAAAGGAAGATAACTTTTATATCACTTATTTCCAGAAATTAAGTTTTTAAGTAAAATACCAAACATCAAGCTACTTTACAATAAAATCCAAGTTGACAGCATAGAAACTTCTCTGAAATTTCTATTTAAGAGGTTGTTTTTTCCATGTGTTTTGTTATGAACCGTATGGCTCCATCTGTGTTAGTAAGTAATCATGCCATTGCATGGCTTGGAGGCCAACTGTCAAGGAAAGAACCATGTGTAAATTGTAGAATTCTCTAAAATAGGATGACCATAGCCAAATTCCCTATTGGGTGTGACTGGTTTTATTTCCTGAGCTGTCCTTGAGACTGCTGGAAACTGCTGGCTTGGGCCAAATGTTTGCCAGGGACCATCCTTCTGCCTACACCAAGTAGACAGCAAACATCCTTCCCTGGAAACGTTCTCCAGAACTTTCTTGGTTCATACCTGTTTGTTTTATTGTATCAGTGAAAACAATGAGCAAACAGTGGCCAAACCATTTTTTTATATTGTCCCATTAGCAATGTGTGCTATAGCCTGAACATCATATAAATCTCCTTATAAAATGTAAAAGAGCAAGATATATCCTAGCAGAGCACATTTAGGACTTACTGAGTGCAATTGCTGTGTAGTACTGTTGTGAATTAAACTCCTCTTTTATTGCAACCACACTTTAACTTCACCAGAATTGAGAGGTTTTGAAGACTTCATCATGTTAAAGTTGGTACAGTGTAAAATCTCTGTAAATTCATTTTTATCTATGTAGATGTCTGTTGATGACACATAATTTTAGTCCTCTGTGTTAAAATCTTTCATTTGAAACATTAATGTAAATTAAGGAATGTTTATATTTTATATAGATAATGTTATTGTATGAAAATTCAGACATCTCAAAATATTGTCCACATAACCCTACACAGTCATTTCAGCTATTTTTAAGTTAGTTTCCTTTTCTTATTACACACAATTAATAAAAAAATGTAATCTTAAGCCATGAATGTGAGAAATATTGACAGTGCAAACTTATAAAAACATGTAAACTGAAGTATTAACATAATAATAGGACACTATCTTGAATAATTAATTGTATTTCTTTAAAATTAGATTGCTTTGCATGCAGAGACTCAGATGCCATTAATTCAGCAGGACTATATATGGTTTAAGTTACAAATCTGGCCCGAGATATTGTTTGTGTTTGCTATGAATTTCACGTGGATGCTGATTTCAGAGCACTCATATTTGTGGCGTTTCTGTCTGCTGCAGTGGGGTAATGGAGTAAGAGGTGATGCTTGAGATCAGGCTGTGAGCTGGGATGGAAAGTTCAACATAAGCTATGGATCGTATTTAACTAAGACATCTCAATATCATCTTTAAAACAGCCTCATCCTGCAATCCTCTTTCAAGCTGAGCTCCTAGTGAGAGATCGTGAGCAGGACACCCATGTGTCTATGGTGGTGGTTATGTGAGGTACCAGACTGATGGAGCTGGAGATACTGATCTGGTGTCTGTGCAGAGGTGCTAGTGCAGTTGAGGATTGCACAGTGCCATCTAAGGAGTCACAAACAGGTATAAATGGACAGCTGGCCTTCTCAAGTGGCTGAAAGCCCCTGGCTTCTCATAATGTGCTGACAGCCTCATAGCAGCTCCTGACAGCTGTGCCTGGGCTCTGCATCCCGCCTGGGTACTGCCTGGGTATCACAGCACATCCTCCCAGCAGGAGCAAAGGGACAGAACAGTCTGCATACACCTTTTGCTGCCTCCAGTGCTAATGCATCCTGAGGTTCCTTAGTGTCCCAACCTCAACACTCAATCTGTCTGGTTGCAAGACAGGTGGGTTTTTTTTTAACTTCTTGCACACAAAAATCATAAGAGGTTTTGTATTTGAACAGGAAATTTTAACATTCGGATGTAACAACCCTCTCCTTAACTGTGATTTAATCTAGATTACTGTGCTCTGATTAATGGCATTACTTAGCAAATATGGAAATTTATGTCGTACAAATAGTTAGAAGCAACATTTAAATAGTGTTTAAGTGGCAAATGTGACATATAAATAAATAATATACCAGCCTTCACTGGATTTAGAGAATGCAAAATGCAAGAGATGGTCCCTGCCCTATAAATCTAATAAACTAAGTACAAGAAGACAAAATGCCTGATGTGATGGATGGAAAAAAAGGGTAAAGGTGATGTGACTGTGAGCGGTAGCAGCAGTCTTGGTTCTGTAGGACATTGACCTTGCTAGAGAAAAGGTTGGAAAAGTAATGTTGAGGAGTGTGGGGAATATATCTCCTAACTAGAGTCTTAGCTGACATTTACAACTGGGTTGCAAATATCCAGTATATGACACCTTTATCATTTCTGTTTCCTTTGTAAACCATATTAAAGCTGCTAAAACAGCTAAACAGGCTGCACTATAGCTTGAAAAATGCTTTAATACTGAACAGAAGATTCAGTTTTCAATCACATGACAATATGGAAGTAATTCGGAGTATTTGTGTTCACTGGACCAACTGCTAATTGTGGTATTTGCATAAAAAATTTAGGCAAGCTGCTGGATATAAAATTATATGCAATTGTGCTCTGCAGAATGTATTAACTTGCTAAGCTTCAAAATACCCAGCCCTACAGACATAGAGAAACCTTACTATTGTGGATATTAACTAACGTAAATAACTGAATTGTCTCAACATTAAATTCTGTTATCTACAGTAATTATCCTAAGAAATGTATTTATTGCAAGGACTTCAAAATGCTGGGTTATTTTATTTCATTTAACATAGAGAAAATCACTTTGATCGGAAAAATCCGTAACACAGCTAAAGAATATGTATTTGCTACTAGCTGTAGTACAGCAAACTTTCACCAGCCTGACCAGCAGCAGGACTGTGTGATGCTCTAATTAGCAAGATTCCATGGTATTTATTGCTCCCATTAGTGCTGCATGGCAAACCAGGACATGGCATTTAAATAGCTTGCCTAATGATAGGCAATATGTTTGCTGCAAAATCAGATGAGCAGTGAGGAGCTGTAAGCTCCTGGCTGTGAGTGTCATTCAGTAGATCATGCTGCAATCAGTTTTCCAGATGTCATTTAATTTCAGCAACTCACTGACAAACTCATAATGGCTTTGTGGCATAAAGGTGTTTAGGTGACTGTGGGATTCACACAATAAAAAGAGCTTGAAACTATGTAACTGGGGGGTTTAATTAGCTTTACAAGTTGGACTGTATTCTCCATAGCTTCTTTGGGAAGCTGGAAAGCCACTGTCCACATGATTAATTGCAAATAATTACAAAGTATGGGTTAGTTTTCATAATAGAAACTAACACCTAGGGACCTTTCTCCTCAAATCTAAGTTCTGTTGTGTAAAGTAGTAACCTCACAGTAAATGTTCATGTTATTGCAGTGTTCCTGGATGTATGTGGGCTGGAATTTGTTTTTCTGATATATATTTCAGATAACAGCAGGTAATTTAGCAAGCACTGGGGAAAGATTATTATAATGGGGGGTATGGGATCCCTGCCATCCACTAAGGCACACTGACAAGCCTCATGGGTTTATTTTATACGGCTTTTTTTAGATGTGTGGGTTCCTATTCATCATGGCCTGAGCTGCATGCATCCACAGTGCCTGTAGGGACAGGACTGCAGACAGGACTGCAACACCCATCATGTATTTGCCTTCCCTACCTGACATGCCAGATGAGTGGCTGCAGGATTAAAATCTGAATAATGATTATTTAGATGGTTCAGTTTCAATGGAGCTCAAACCTAAGCTAAAATGACAGTACAAATATATTAATGAGAATGTTTCATTTCAGCCCAATGTTTTTAAAAGCCTATTACCCTCGTGTTATTTTCAGTGAAAATGTCTAATGGAGGCATAAGATAGCACTCAAAATACATAAGACTGGCAGAAATGACTGTTGAAAATTCCAGTATTTCACGTGTCCTGGTTTCAGCTGTAACAGGTTTTTTTGTTTGTTTTTTTTTTTTTTCCTACTAGCTGGCGCAGTGCTGTGTTTTGTCTTTAGTCTGAGAACAATGCTGATAACACATCAATGTTTTAGTTGTTGCAAAACAATGCTTACCCTGACCAAGGTCTTTCCAGTCTCTCATGCTCTGCCAGGGAGGAGTGGCACAAGAAACCAGGAGGAAGCAGGGACAGGACACCTGACCCAAAGCAGCAAAAGGGGTATTCCATACCACAGCACGTCATGCCCAGTATATAAACTGGGAGGAGTTACCCAGAAGGGTCCTATCACTGCTTGGGTCAGGCTGGGTATTGATCAGTGAGTGGTGAGCAATTGTATTGCGCATCGCTGCTGTTTGTTGTTTTTTGTTTTCCTTTTAGTTTTCTATTCTCTCCCCTTGTTATTTCCCTTATCATTAGTTCCAGTAGTAGTATTATATTGTACTTTATTTATTAAGCTGTTTTTATCTCAACATTTGGTGTTTACATCTTTTGGTTTTTTCCCATCCCAGCCAGTGGGGGGAAAGTGGGTGATGAGGGAATGGCTGTGTGGTGCTGACTTACCGGCAGGGTTTAAACCACGACATCACATAACTGATCCTTGCGTATTTGTATCAGATGTTAGGGAGGCAGAAAACATTTTGATTTTGTTTGAAATACAAAGAAAAAATTTATTATGAATTCTCTCAAGTTAGGAGGCAGTTTTAAACTTAGTTATGTGTGCATCAAACAATTAATACTTTAAACACACAAGTTCAACAAAAATTTCGAGTGATGCATTTTAGTAATTATAGGAAGGATTGTGAACAGGTTCATAACCAATGGGATATAAAACATCTAATAGGCAGTTCAATTTATGGGCCTGTTGTAAGCCAAGCTTATATTTAATTTTTATTGTGATAAATAGTACTTAAGGAGATGTGACTTCTGCACATAGGTGGAGTTTAATTTGGGAGATTAACAGTGCTGAAGAATTACAATCAAAGAATTTTCTGTCTGTTGGAAAGCTTTATACATGGGCTATTGATCAAGCAAGAAGAATGGTCTAGCAAACTATGCTGGTTCTTCCTATTGGCTTGTAAGTTGTTTTACCCCACTCAGTTTAGTATTTAATGACTATTAAGGGTAATTTTTTCTGACAGCAAAAGTTGAAATTAATAGGAAAGAGAACTGCCTGTGAAATAAAAGGCATTTTACAGGAATAAGGGGTAAATCGTTATGTAAATTTTCAGTGCCATGAAGATGTCCTAGCTCTAGATAAGAAGTGGTGTCTGTTGAGAAAAAAAACACATGTTCCATATAAGGCTGTAAGCTTTCTCTCAGTTTTCCTTGTGCAGTGAGCATTGTACGGGCTTTCTCCAGGTCAAAGCTTACAGCAATACTGACAACACACTTTCTCTCCATTGCCAGCATTGAAATCTGAGCAATCTCAGCATCAGCTCTTAGTTCAGGTCTTGATTAATAAACTTCCTCCATCCAGCAGCCATTACTCAACTTTGGCCCCTGCTACTCAGCTCCTCCCTGATTCCCCCGCACCTGCTTTCCTGACAAGCTTTACATGCTTGGGCTTCTTTTAGCAAGAAATTCTCCCGAGATTAATCTTGGGTTAATACAGAGTTACTGAGGATATCCATTGGCTGGAGATGGAAAAGAGCTGCTAGCAGGGTATTGAAGATTATTGACAGCTTGTCACATAGCCAAGGAATTCCTGGCACATATCCTGTCTAAGCACCTGAAAGCAAGATGGAAAACCTCATCAGTTATTCTCTTTACCCCATCAATTGTATGTCTTTCCCCAGACTGGTGGTGGAATCACACTTGAAGTCTGAATATTTCATTGCTAGATCAACATTTATTTTCCATAAATGTCTTCTCAGATTTGTTGCAAAATGCAATGCACATATTTGGGTATATATGGTAATATAAAAAAGCAGTAGAATCGTTGCATCCAACAGGATGGTGGTTAACCATACTCAGCCCTATTTCCAGTGTTGTCCTGGAAATACATCTATCTACCCATCAGCTATTTAAAGTATCTACTGAGGCAGTTTTTGCATAAAAGTTTACAACAGAGGGTAAAAAGAAGTAACACTATAATTATACAGGCGCTCTTTAAACTGGCACTACACAAGCACAATATTCTTTTCCAAACAGTAATAAATTGAAACACAGGCAGAAAATATCACATGGCTGTTTCACAAGACCAGTTGCTGGGGCTGTAAAAAATATCACCAGTGATGTGTTTAAAACCTTATAAGATTTCAGTGCATTGGTAATGTGAAGGAATCACAGAATCATTAAATGGTTTGGGTTAGAAGTGACATTAAAGATCATCTTTTTCCAACCCCCCTGCCATGGGCAGGAACACCTTTCACTAGACCAGGTTGCTCGAAGCCCTTCCAACCTGGCCTTGAACACTGCCAGGAATGACGAAAGAAGATGCAACTCTTCTTCTTTAGGGTTCTAATAAAGAATAATTTATCAGGTACCCACTAGGCTGCCTGAACTTAAAAAGCAAAAATATTTCACAAACATCTGAAGCAGAATATTTAAATGATATACAAAAATAGTCTCCTCACCCCTGAGATTTGTGCTATGCTACAAATTCATTACAAGTAGAGACTGCCTGATTTTTTAAAGCCAAGACAAACATGTCTCAAGGCAAAAAGTCAGAAGTTAGAATCCTGTGGTACAGCTTTTTGTGTACAGACTAGCCAGTTCTCAGAAAAGACAAACAGGAATGTCTCCAGCTTTAGCTGGAGTACAACTTACGCGATAAAGTATCACTTTACTAAGCCATTTCCTTTTGCAAAGAAGAAAAGTTAAGATTTACTAAAAAAAAAAAAAGAAAGCTTAGAAATACCAAATAATTAGAGAATGGTTCAGATACTTCAAGAATGACTTTTTACAGCAGGACCACAGTGATTGCTGTAGGTGCCGAATATGTTGCAGAAATTTTGAAGGTGTGGGGATGGAGCAGTTTTGTAATCCACATCAAGTTCTATTTATACAAAAGTGTTTCTACTTCACTCTATAATAATCCAATATATTTTTAGAAAGAAAGTAAGAATAACTTTCTAACCTTCCACAGTTTAAAAGAATCAGGTCAGAATAATTCAAAATATCAGGTCGATCAGCTAGAAAACAGGACCAGACTGGCTCAGGGGAAGCGTGGAATCAAAAGAAATGTATGTTAAAAGGGACTTCTGGAGGTCTTCCACTCCAACCACCCACTCAAAGCAGAGACGACTTCAAAGCTGATTCAGGTTGCATAACAATTGCGAAATTAAAAAACTAAAATTTGTGTCAGAAATAATTTTCTTTTCAGCTGGTGAAGGCCAAAATTTTCTTTTAGGTTACTAAAATGAATGGCACCTGCTTTGGCTATAGCTACATTAAACATTAGTTCAGGACAGTAAGAGCAGACCTGTAATGTGGAAAATATGGTTACTGCACATATCCACTTAAAACGTGCTGCAGGAGCTTTATTTTAGAGGGACTGAATTACCATCTGGAGTAAATTAGGCACCTGTGGGTTACATCTTTTGAATTTTCTCCCAAACAGAGTACAGCTTTTGCTCTAGAAGGCTGCTCTGTGCTGTAAACTAATTTGCTTAAAAATGCACCAATTGCACCTGAAATACTTATGGAAATGCATCCACAGAATCCTTTAAATTCTCACTGTTACACAGTGAACCGTAGTGAGTGTCTGCATATCATTTTATGTTTAAGACTACAGGCAATAAAGTTTTTACAGTTTTGTTGGTTTTACATAATTGTGCCATAATTTATTTTTCTTTCATGCTAAAAATGACAAAAGTCCATAGCTAATCCTTACAGACAATTTTGTTCAAAATATTGCTAAAGCACATGAACAGAAAGTCATACATGATGTCTTGTATTTCAGCTGAAAGCAATAGAAGAATTCTGTAAATGATTCTGACTTAGGTCCAGCCTGACTCCTCATGGTAATTGCAAATTGAAAGAGAAAAAACTTTACAGGAGTTATTCTCGTCACAAGCAGAGTATATAAGCATTGAGAAGTCCTTTAAGGAAAACAATCCTACTGCCAGACTGGGAAGGGTACAGTTGGATTTATTTATTTATTTTGTGGTTTCTGAATTCAATTGTGACAGATTTATTTTGAGGCTGTTTTTTTTTTGTTTTTTTTTTTTTTAAAAAAGGTTTCTAAACACTCAAAAGCATGTGAAAGATAAATGTAAGCGCAGCAAAATATAAAAGTAGCTCATTGTAAGCAGTTTATTACTGAATTCTTTCAGCAAGCTGTGACCCTGGGGAGTCACAGTTTCAGGTATATGCTTCCAGACCTTGTCGAATACTGAAAGCTTTCAAGGTTGCAAAAAAACACTAGAAAACAGTTATGTTTTCCTTGATCACTGCAGGACCAGCTGTCGACCTAACCCAGACAGGCAGGTGTTGAGTACTGTGGAGGATGTACTAGATCCTGGAGAAGGCGATTAGATTCACCACCTTTTTAGAGGAAAGCCTGTTTGTTACTTTTAGGTATACATAAGTCAAGTTAAGTTATACCTAGCTCAAGCCAGATTTACTTTGTTGCTTCTTAAGGTTTTTTCAGTAGTTTTTTTTGCATTTTCTGATGATACCTTTTCTTTCATCTACCATCTCTTTATATCAGTCACTGTTCTTCACCACTACTTTGTTCATATGTTATGATTATGATAAAGGTACACATTCGTCCCTCTTAAAATATCCGTTATACACTGATCTCATGTTTGTTGTCTCATTCTCTTGAGCCTTGGCTCTTGTCATACTCCCCAATTTCTTATTGCATTTTTGCATTGAATCAGTCCAGATTCGAAGCTGTTTTCTTGCTTTGATGAAGAATTACACTATCAGAAGCCTCTTTGGCTTTCCCAAGCCTACTGAAATTCCTGTAATCTACAATTTACAACTTTTATGACCTATTTCTGGCTTCATAACTCCAAATTAAAAACACTGCATATTAAAAATGCAATCCAACTCTTGTTTTGACTTGTGTGTCTTAAAGTTCAAATTGCACTGTGGAGCATAGATATATTTTCCCAGAAAAGGTCCTGTGTGTGATGGTTGTATTCCAACTTCAATTCAAAACACCACCTGAAGGTCCTTTCATGCAAAGAAAATGTGTTCATGGTCTGGAAGGGGGTCTTGCGGTACTCTGGCCAGGTCCCTGAACCTGAAACTTGAGAGCCAGGAAGCAGTGCACACCTTTCCAACCCTATCCATTCTATGATTTTATAAAGCTTCTGTGCTCTACAGGCACACTAACCAGCTCTTCGTGGTGCAAGGTTCTCAGGTCAGGGTTCTCACTAATTAGTGTATTGACCCTTAAGCATTAGGATTCCTGAGATATTAACCATTCTCAGAAAAGAAATTTTGTCAAAGGACAGTATTTTTATCTTGCAAACACATCCTGAATTTGTAAGAATTTGTAATCAAAGTAGAGGGCAGAGTGGTAGTCAGGTTGAAGTTTAAAAAGTGCACTGACTACCATGCAGGCAGTTTTATATGCTAGGTAAGTGAAGTTTGGAAGTATCGCTTTTTCCAGATATTGCTTCCTCTTGCTGTCATTACTTGGTTTTTGTTTTTTCTTTTCGTGTTTGCCTTGTATTCATTTGAATCTAGCGGGTGACTGACTGTGCTTCAGTCACCCATAAGCACAGCTCTGCATGATAGCGAGGGCTGTGTGTCTGATTGATTCCTAGAACTACATTAGGAGAGACATTTCAGTACAGCAAAGTACAGCAACTTGAGCAAGCAAATATTTAAATCTTAAGAGATGATGTACTGTGATAAATTTCAGTAAGCTATGGTTTGGATTTAGGTGAACAGATTTCTGACCCATGCAAAAAAAAAAAACCTAAAATGAATAACCAAATGAAAATCCTTGTAGCAAAATGAAATTTGTTGGATTTTTTAAAGTTCAGTTCTTGCTCAAGCTCTCCTTTAGTCTGATTTGTTAAGATATAAATATATGCCAGAAGACTACAAATTTGAAAAGCCTTGAAAATACTGCTTTTAATGTAATACTACTATTGCTAATTCTATCCTGCTATGATGCTGCTAGAGACACTTTTTCCTCCTTTGTAAAGAGAAACTATCTGGAGACTTGTTCTCATTTAACCCCTGCACAAAGCTCAAGGGATGTCAGTACTCTAAATTTGTTCTTGGAATGGCTACATTTTTTCCTTAATCTTGTGCTAAAAAAAGATAAATATATGTTACCGGGATTTGGTACGTAGTTCATTATCCATACCTCACTAGCACTCTGGAAGTGAAACTATTGGGTGCACAGAGCTATGTGCCCCAATTATTAATTTGAACTCTTATACTTTGCATTTCCGAGAAGTAATTCTTAGTTTGCTAGCTCTTTAGTATAGCTAAAAGATAAATGTTGACATGTTGGGCAATAGTGGCAGGCGTCCATACAATTGACAAGAACGGTGGTGAAACTTGCAAACTTACCAAAATCAGGTTGCTGCTTCTGCGGAGGAGTTTGGCAAACCCTTCCAGAAAGTGGAAGGTAGTTACTTTCTCCACATTTCACAAGGGCACTGAAACTTTCCAGCCCATTGCAGTAAGTACATCTTTGAAGTATGTATGTGTTCATTCTAAGTTTTTCATAGAGCAGAAGACAGAATTCAGTCTCAAAGTATTAAAGGTCTGAAACAATCTTCAGAGTCCAGCACTCTTTTAAAACAAATCCCATTTTATAGGCTGGTGGGTGGCAATTCTGTGTTGGTTTGTGTGCTCGAAACCTCCCTGTAACATCCACACGTTTATTCATGGTTGGTTTACACCCAGTTGCTTTTATGCCAGCATTTTACACAAGCCAGCTGTGTTCTATTTTGGCTGTTATTTTCTGACAGACACAGATTAAGTATTCAATGGCAACTGGGTAATCTAACAGAACAATGACCACTGAATTGTGCTCACATGTCAATAAGGGTGCATTTGCAATTTCCTCTTCAGATTTCTTTTTAGCAGTGTAAACAAGGATCAAATAAAATAAAACAACCCTAATGTAAAACTCTACTAAAACAAGTGGAACTACCCTTTGGGTGGGGAAGGGAAAGGAGAAAAGAGTCCATTATTTGAACAGCAGGGAAGTACATAATGTGATAGAAATTATGATAGTTTTAGGGAGATATTAAAGCAGTATCTTTGTGGTACCATGTGGTAAGGCTCTAATCGCTAAATAAAGTGACAGTAATTACAAATACTTAGTCGTTATCATAGCTGCAGAATAATTCTCTGGGACTTGAGAAATAGAAATACTTTTAGGACAAAAACAACATCAAAATAAAAGCTCAATCTACAAAACAAGCTGAGTTGGTCAAATACTCAAAGTAATTTTCAACATTTTATTAAAAAAAAGAAAAAAAGATTTTGCCCTTAGGTGGTAATGACAATTTGATTGTAATGTGGTAATCAATCAGACAAGTCTAGAAGGGCTCATTTTCTTGCTACATTATTTCAATTTGCTGAGGGTGTCCCAAACTCTACTGCAGTTGTATTAATGGAATTTTAACAAGGCGTGTTATACCAGATATGAAGAGTATAATACTTGGAAATAGTCTTGCATATGGTTAATTTATTATTCACCATGGACTTTGTGCCATGAGTAATTCTTTCTGGTTGAGTAGGCAACTGTAGCAGCAATCTGACTATCTTTATAGTTAAAAAACATTTTAAAGTCCTCCTAACAAATTGACATCCTTCCAGTGTCACTCCCAACACCAGTTCAGATAGTGCTCCTATCTTAGAGCTGCTGTCTTGGATAAAAAGAATGAAAAGGATTACTTCGTTTTTTGAAGCACTTCTGGGTATTTAGCAGCATATACATCAAGTCAGACGTATAAGCCGATATATTGAACCGTAAGTTTAGTGAAGTTTGTGAACAGTCAATTCCTGATAGATTCTTAAACTTTAGATATTTGTGAATCTGTCCATGTTTTAAAGAAGTTCTCCATAAACACAATATTTAACAAGCATCTCTCAATTTCTTGAAGCATTCAAGAAACCAAGTTTTCAGAGCATAAATAGCAGTGGTATCTTCCAAGCACCGGAAAACAAAAATAAAAGAATTCTGACAAAAATTTAAACTAATATTCTGTAACAATTCCAAGATCAACTACCTGTTAGAAACTGTACTGTTCATATTCCTGGCTTGCTGCTGCAGTTAAACATCTATCGTCCGACTTTTCCAAACTGGTAATTTCAGCTCCTTGCTCTACCATAGTACATACAGTTTCCAACTTTGAATATGGTAATTGTAGCAACATTGCAAGCAAATGGTGTGTTCTGTGATCAGACAGGCATTATTCTGGGTAATCAAAGAGTAACGCAAGAAGACAATCAGTTGTGAGATAACAGCTACAGTCATACCCCTGCTGTGACCTAATTGGCTACCAGCTTGGAAATAGAAATTGCAGAGCACCGCTGAGTCGTGGCCATCTTGAACACCATCAGGCAGCAAGGACAGTCTTTACTCTGAACGTGAACAGTAGTGACAACATTTGCAATGTGAAAAGAGTAGTTCATCAGCTGTCATATTCAGGTATGCTTCAATAGAGCACAAGTATGGATTTTAAATGGTAACTGCTGTCCCCCTATGCCAGACTTCCTATCACTTCTAATAACTGTTTTGTGACTTTGTCTTTTTAAAAATAACATCTTTGAAATGGATTCTTGAGGCTGTAATAAAAATTAATGACACCTGGCTGGCAGGACTAAGGTTAAATAGGTAGCATAATATTCAAATTGAAATAACATAAAATATCACATTCTCAGATTTAAAGATTTGGATAACTTAGACGGATGTTTTAAGTTCACAGCATACTTTTGCCCATTGTTGCTGTCTTTGCTTATAACTTGAAGACACTAGAAAAATCTACAGTCAATGTAAAACAAAAGAAACCAGAACAAACTGTCTGGAGCTCAGAGCAAGGTTTGTGTTCTAAAAGCCTGGCTAATCAGCTGAATTTTCCCTTGTTCTCCATGAAGCTGGTGAGGAGCCTAGGATGCTCCATCGAGGTGTCTTGGAGCACCTGTGACACCATACAGCTCTCCATGACATCTGCATGGCAGCTGTGGGGCAAGATTTAGGAATATTCATGTCCTGCAGGGTAGATGACTGGAGACCAAATGGTATAACTGACTACTTTTTTTTTTTTCCAGAGGGCTAACAAATGCATCTAACTTCCCTTGATGTGCTCCAAGTATATAACAGCAGACATGCAATTTGTAATGAATGGTTAACATGTACAGTTTAGTCATATTATTCTTGCGGAATGTCTGTGAGCAGGTTAGGCTTTATTTGAATCTATCCATTATTTAAAATTATTAACATTTTTTTTTCTTGTTGCAGTTTTTATACTCTATGGATTGGCTGTACTTGATTCTCTAAACATTATGAATATTTAATTTTCCACTTCTACTGTTTGCTGAGGAGAAATTGCACAGGACAGAAATGAATATATCTCATGTTTAAGTACAGTCATATACTTTGATGCCACTGGCACTTCTCACTGCTTTTCCTGATAATAGTGTCCTATTTAGGTGAAACAGGGTTTCTAAATTCTGTGACTGGGAGAGTGAAAGATTTCTTTGATAGGTTGTTTATTGGTTTTAAGGGTAAATACTTTGCTTTACTCTTGCAACTCCCACAATCAGTTGTATCTTATCAACTGCTGAAGGCAGGTGAATATTTAGTTAAGCAATAAGACATCAGCCACCTCTCCAGATCATTGTCTCTCTTCATCTGGAAGGTTGCCTTGAGATGAGCACCCTGTAGCACCCTCTGCAATCTGGCGATGCCTTATGGCACACTAAGAGCCACAGGAAACCAGCTGCATTTCAAGAAAACATTTGAGTCACATACAGAAAGGAAGCTGAAAATGAACAGCAATGTTTAATGTTCCAAGATGTAGAAAAATTTATTGTCCTGGAGGTGCAGTTTCAGTGGGAAGAAATTAATCCACTTGCTAAACATAGTAAACAGACTGAAATATATCTGCCCCCAAACCTCTTGGTTTTACCTAATGGCTTAATAGAAAAAGTAGAACTCAACAAATCAGCAAAAACTTCCAAAATGAACATTGTTGTCTTATGTTTGTGACCTATCTGGGCATTTCAGAAAATTTCAGAAGCTTTTGCTATTTGCTGATATCCCTGTGGGTCATGAGAAGCAAGTTAAGAATATGCCTGATTAAATTGAGTCTTCTGTCCAAATAAATCATGGAGACTTGCAGGCTTTTTAGTGGTGGAGTACTGACACTATTATGGAGAAACATAGCTTACTTCTCAGCTGCAGAAGGAATGATACTCTCTCCTAGACTTGATTTCTTAATGATAATTATGGTACTGATAAGACCAGTTTCACTTGGTAGGAAGGGAATTGGTTGGACCTTGGCTAGAAACACTACAGATTACTACATGACTACCACTGTAGAGGCTTAATTGAGTGCTTATGAAGCTGAATACAAAAGAGGAGAGATGACAAGCCTCACCATGGATTTGATCAGGAGGATAACCCAACATGTCACATAGCATATTGGATTTTCTTCCCAATTAGTATGTTAAGACAGTAACTGTGCTGAATTGCAGTGTTTACTGGCTTAATAATTTTTTTAAATTAATTGCTGTGCAATCAACATGCCAGTGAGCAGGGATGCAGGACACCAAGTGCCTATTCTCAAGTGGGGATTCAGTGTTTGGTCTTCCCGTTTATACTAACAGCAAAGCTAGCTAGCTCATAAGGTCATAGGACCCACAACTGAGCAGTTTAAAGGACAGGACAACGACTGTGATGGAATTGCTACCTGAATCATACAAACTGTCATCTGCTGTGTTAAAAGGGTAACATAGCTGCCTTTGAAGAGTGTTGCCTGAAATGTCATGCATTAGATATTTGCTTCCCTCAAGGTATATGGCTGCAGAACAGATCCTTCTCAGTCAGCAAAATGCAACTTATTCTGAAACCAGGATTGCAATGCTTAGAAAGACAAAAAAACATTAAACACTTACAGAACATGGATATATATTTAAAGCTTTTGCAGAAAAATACTGCTCGTGCAAAACGGCTTAACTTTTTTCAGTGTGAGACTGCCAAACAACAAGTTTTAACAGCAGGAAAGCTGAACGCATGACAGGTCATAAGAAGAGAAACCAAAATAAGCATCATGGGGATAGCTGTAAAACACATGAATATCAAAATTTGTACAGGAAAGCACAAGTAACAAGCTATCATGGAGAACATAACTGCTCAAGGACAGAACTTTTGAGATGCAGAGCAGACTAGGAGTAACTAAAATGTTATTTTAATCTCAAATAAATGCTCTAAACCAGATTATTTAGTGTTTGTTTTATACAATTTCTATGAGTGGGACTTTATGGAATGGAATCAGAAAAGATTGTCAGGAGGAAACATCATAAAATTAAACAATGACAAATGAAATTATATCTTTAGACAAACAACTTCAAATAATCCAAGAAAACAATATGTTGGGCAGACCACTGGGATTTGGAAGGATGCAGAGAGTTTTCCCTTGATTTGCCAGGGCTTGGGAATAAGCAGCAAATATGGAAAACCATTTCCTTCATAAAAAAGGATCGAAGACAGTTTTCAGGACTTGTCTGACGTGTGGAGCTGCAAGCCCTATGGGGTGGCTGGAAAGCAGAGAGGCTTTGAGGAAAAAAGACCTTGAGAAAAACAGTGTGTAGCTTCTGCTGCTTTAGTCACCTCTTTTAGTTACCAGCTACAAACTTGACAAAAAAGACTTGCTAGAAGGGCAACAAGTGGAGGCTTCTTATTGCTTGTATTGTGGGTGACTTTGATTTCAAAAGCTTGTCATATTATACCTTTTTTCATTTATTTTTAAGGTGTTGGTCACTATTCCACCAGTAAGGCAATAGAGATTTAAGTTTTTAGTGTATTTCATTCTCTCCTGTGGCCCCATGACAGTAAGAATGAGATCTTTTTTTCCCCTATGAACTTAAAGGCTTTATATATCCTGCAAACTCGTTGTCCAACAGTGGCAGCAAGAAAACAGAGGAAAAAAAAGGTTGCAATATGCTCTATATTGTAACTTTCTGTTCCCTTCTCTCAGCAGCCCACTCAGTTTAGAAATGCTTGTGTTCATTTCAGCTTCAGTTCAGCATATCCATTTTCACTATAGCCTAGGACCAAAGACTATTAAAAAAATACTTTGCAGTCTATTACTAACATCACACTTTCAGACTTCACCCCTGGCCTCTGAAGTGACAAATCTAGTGGCATAATGCAAGGGAGGTGATTAAATTTTGGCTTAGAGTATTTGTCTGAAACTACTTTGCAAACAAAATGAGTGTTACTCTGACAGGTCTAGCCTTGTGCTAAAATATAGATTCATCTCCTCAGCAGTGGTGGTAAGCTGGGAGCAGAGATCTGAAAAACTGGATTTTTGGAGCCGAAAAATTTTCCCAATTACCATACTTATAATCTGTTAGACTAATCATGTTAAAATTAATGTGGCAGCAAAGATTCAAGCTCTTATTAGAGCAAATTAAATTTATCTGTTCAGTTTGGAGAAGAATGCACAATTTTTGTCTTAAAAACATAAAGTGAAGCTAAATCACTTTCTTTTTTTTTCTTTCCTTGAAACAAAGCTAAATGGAGTAAGGGATCTACAGCTGGGCCAAAATTCTCAGATGAACATCACGTGTCTGATCTACCGAGGGAAATAAAAAGTTAGTATTTTCAAGCATTTTGGGGTTGTTCATAACAATTAAATAAAATTTAAATGGTTAATTTTGAAAAGGACAAAATATTAATTAACTATTCTTTTGTGCTATACTATTTTCTCATTTTAAAATGACTGCTTGGTGTAAAAAGTTATCTCAATTTAAAATGAAAAACCAACAAAAAATGTTTAATAACTCAGAAACAAGAATAAACTAAAATACTGCACATATAACCAAAATGAATTCGGTATTTCATTTGAAAAAACAAAAATATTCAGCTTTGGCAGAAAGAAAACTTCTTTCTCCCGCTGATAGGGGTCATGTACATAGGTAGCAAGTACATTTTATTTCCTAATAACAGGAAATAAATAGGAAATGCAAGGTTGCATTTAAGAATAACGCTAAAATGTGTAATTTCTTAGCTTACATTTGAAATTGGTGTGGGGTTTTTATATCATCGTACATTGAAATAACACATTTTAAGATTCAGTTCCTTGCACCAGATTTTGAAACATAGGAACTGTTTTACTGAGACATACCTGGGAGCACAATGGTTACTACTCTAATACTTCATCTCTGATTAGCACCAGAAGGAGCACTATTTGTGTATGTAAATAGTTAATAAAATGCCAGTAGATGGCACTCAAGAATGCATAGCATCGATCTTACCTAAGAAGTAGCAACCTTGTCATGCTCTGCAAATGGCTTCGTCTGCCTTCTCTGCACATGAGATCTTAACACCAGAGGCTTGAAAGGAACCTGAAAGAAACACAGCACTTTGGATTTCAATTTTTTGCCCATCCTCCTCTGTTAAGCACACAGGTCTTGATTTTCTATATTTAATAGAAATAATTACAAGTAGCTGCTGAATGCAGTAAGAATAAATTAGAAACCTATAGGGAATCTTTCTGGTTCTTTTTTGGCTCTATGTAACACTGGGCATGAGTTGTCTCATGCAACTTCTTGCATTTTCTTCAAATACAGCATGTGCTCATGCTATTTTTCCCGAGACAGGATTTATTCTTTTAAAATAGGCCTCATAGCATTCCCTTTTGACCTGATATACCTACCTAATATTTCTACCTTCTTTCTTTGCGTAATTGGCATCACAGCCTATGCAGTTCTGAACACTAATGTAATGTAAACTCTCGTAACCAATATTGATAAGACATTGTTATGTTCCAGGGACGTTGACACGCTTGTGAGGTGGGCTGATGCCAACCTGATGACGTTTAACCATGCCAAGTGCAAGGTCCTCCACCTGGGTCGGAGCAATGCCAGGCACAGCTACAGGTTGGGTAGAGAAGAGATTCAGAGCAGCCCTGCGGAGCAGGATTTCGGGGTGTTGATTAATGAGAAAATGAACATGAGCTGGCAGTGTGCACTTGCACCCCAGAAAGCCAACCGTATCCTGGGCTGCATCAAAAGGAGTGTGACCAGCAGGTCGAAGGAGGTGATCCTGCCCCTCTACTCTGCTCTCATGAGACCTCACTTGGAGTATTGTGTGCAGTTCTGGTGTCCTCAACATAAGAAGGACATGGAACTGTTGGAAGAAGTCCAGAGGAGGACCATGATGGTGATCATGGGGCTGGAGCACCTCCCGTATGAAGATAGGCTGAGAAAGTTAGGGCTGTTCAGCCTGGAGAAGAGAAGGCTGCGTGGAGACCTCATAGCAGCCTTCCAATACCTGAAGGGGGCCTATAGGGATGCTGGGGAGGGACTCTTCATGAGGGACTGTAGTGATAGGACAAGGGGTAACGAGTTAAAACTTAAACAAGGGAAGTTTAGATTTGATATAAGGAATAAATTCTTTACTGTAAGGGTGGTGAGGCACTGGAATGGGTTTCCCAAGGAATCTGTGAATGCTTCATCCATGAAGGTGTTCAAAGCCAGGTTAGGCAGAGCCTTGGATGGCATGGTTTAGTGTGAGGTGTCCCTGCCCGTAGCAGGGGGGTTGGAACTAGATGATCTTAAGGTCCTTTCCAACCCTGACTATTCTATGATTCTATGATAATAGTGAAATATTAGCTAAAACAGTGAGTTGTGTTCTCTGTGAAGTGTGCTTCAAAGAAACACAAGGATGCATTTTTTCTTTCAAGAGTTTGCCTCTTTGCAGGAGAATAGATTGTATATGCTTACATATATGTATATATGATCCATAGTTGTTTGTCCACATCAGACTGGATTGACATAGAAGAGATTCCTGTCACAAAGTAGTTAACCAATATTCAAGTCAGACAGCTTACTGAAAGGATAACAGCCTTTCCTGTGGTCACAAAAGAGATTACTTTCTCTGAACTTGTACAGCTCTGACCTCAAGAAACCATAATCTTACACTCTCAGAAATCATATTTCTGGTGAAGGCAATATTGAGAAAATTTTCTGCAACAGGGCATATAAAAACTGAAGGGATTGACAGTAAAGGTCTTCAGTTTACCACTTTCCCCTACCTTCTCCCTGGCATAATCAGTTCAATTTAACACCACATGTGACTGTAAACATCCAAAGCAGCAAAAATCAGTGCAGGCAGGAGAGAATTTTAAGGTGCTCTGAAAATAACAATGCTCTATGTCCACTGCCTTTCAAATGAGCTTTAATGAGCATCTTTCACCTCTTTTCTCTGGATATTTTCCAGTGTTGGCAAGGGTGGAAAGCACCTTTTAGATCAGAGTCCAACCATTATGTCCTGGATTTTCTTCCTATCACTAATTCCCACCGGCTACCAAGATTCCCAGGTTTGGGCCGTGATCTGTGGGACACGACTGTGGCAAAGATAGACCCTCCTTCCTACGAAAGATTGCCTATTATACTGGAATATATACCTTTCTTGCATACCATTTTGTTCCAGATGTAGCACAGAAGAAAGGAAGAGCAAGTTTCTCTTTGAGAGCACTGACAGCAGCTCTTGGTGAATGGTTCTGCACATCAGTTTCTTTGCAGCAAGCCTTGCTCGGTGGAGCAGAGGAAGTATGGTAAAGGCCTCCCAGCACTTCAATAAAAGCAGGTTTTTGTGCTCATATGAACTGAAACAAGATGCAAGATCTTGTCAGAGATTTTTATAGAACAATGCAAGTTCATGCTGCCTTCTGTGCATCTTTTTTAATCCCTTGGAGTGTGTTAAGATTACTGAAAGAGGATAATGTTTGGATATTCTTCTGATTTCATAGAATCATAGAATAGTTAGGGTTGGAAAGGACCTTAAGATCATCTAGTTCCAACCCCCCTGCTACGGGCAGGGACACCTCACACTAAACCATGCCATCCAAGGCTCTGCCTAACCTGGCTTTGAACACCTTCATGGATGAAGCATTCACAGATTCCTTGGGAAACCCATTCCAGTGCCTCACCACCCTTACAGTAAAGAATTTATTCCTTATATCAAATCTAAACTTCCCTTGTTTAAGTTTTAACTCGTTACCCCTTGTCCTATCACTACAGTCCCTCATGAAGAGTCCCTCCCCAGCATCCCTATAGGCCCCCTTCAGGTACTGGAAGGCTGCTATGAGGTCTCCACGCAGCCTTCTCTTCTCCAGGCTGAACAGCCCTAACTTTCTCAGCCTATCTTCATACGGGAGGTGCTCCAGCCCCATGATCACCATCATGGTCCTCCTCTGGACTTCTTCCAACAGTTCCATGTCCTTCTTATGTTGAGGACACCAGAACTGCACACAATACTCCAAGTGAGGTCTCACGAGAGCAGAGTAGAGGGGCAGGATCACCTCCTTCGACCTGCTGGTCACACTCCTTTTGATGCAGCCCAGGATACGGTTGGCTTTCTGGGGTGCAAGTGCACACTGCCAGCTCATGTTCATTTTCTCATCAACCAACACCCCCAAGTCCTTCTCCTCAGGATTGTTCTGAATCTCTTCTCTGCCCAACTTGTAGCTGTGCCTGGCATTGCTCCGACCCAGGTGGAGGACCTTGCACTTGGCATGGTTAAACTTCATCAGGTTGGCATCAGTCCACCTCACAAGCATGTCAAGGTCCCTCTGGATGGCATTCCTTCCCTCCAGCATATCAACTGAACCACACAGCTTGGTGTCATCGGCAAACTTGCTGAGGGCACACTCAATCCCACTGCCCATGTCACCCACAAAGATGTTGAACAAGACCGGTCCCAACACCGATCCCTGGGGGACACCACTCGCCACTGGTCTCCAGCTGGACATTGAGCCATTGAGCACCACTCTTTGCGTGTGGCCATCCAGCCAGTTCTTTATCCTCCGAGTGGTCCACCTATCAAACTGATGTCTCTCCAACTTAGAGAGAAGGCTGTCATGTGAGACAGTGTCAAATGCTTTACAGTTCCTCTCTGGTTTTTTTGATAGCCTACCTGGCCCTGGGCACCTCAATCCTGCCTGTTATTGGTGATGCACTAATGTTTGGAGCCTCCATACCAACAGAAGCTTGCGAGCCTGGCCTCGGCCTGGACCAGCTTTGCTAGCTCCTCACAGAACTAAACAGACTGACATAAAACATGGGTCTTGATTTGAAGCCATGTTCTTCTTGCCAGCTGGAGTCATTTTTGGAAAGAGCGCAGTCACTTGGAAGGTCAAATACTGTAACTTCACCCGTATCAAGTACATTATTTTAATCAAAAAAAGGTGAAGGCTCAAAAATAAAACATTGCAATATAATATAAACCAGTATCGGGGCGCTATTTAATGCTAAAAACTGGGGAAAAGTGTCAAACCTAAACAGAGATGCCTGCAGAAGAAAACTGAAAGAAGCGCAGAATTCAATTTTGTACTTTACTAAAGCAGATCTAAAAACCTAGCATATAATAATCAGATTTTGCTTCTACAATAAAATGTAGAAGCAATTCTACAATTGAATTTTGAATTCTACAATTTTCACAAATGGTTTCTCTGGTATGATTTATATTATTTGTTAGAGGAAAAGGTTTTACTGTACCGGTCATCACTATTTTTTGCTTTTTTACACAAAATAAATAACACATGGGCTAGTGTTAAGACTATGCCATTACCTAAACATGAAGTGACTCTGAAGAAACGCAACTGGTGTGAAATCAGTAGAAAAATTGATAAAATGAGTGCGCACAAGAGGGCGGAAAGAGATCGTGGAGATTTTTCTTACATCTACAAAATTTTCAAATGCAGTTTTTCAGAAAGAAGATGCAGATGACAAGGGAGTTTATAGATCTTACTGCATTGGGCCTACTTAATACAAAGCACTCAGCACCCTACTCTTAATGGAACAAACACTACAAGTAAAACTTGCAAAAGTACCTAAATAACTTAGAAACTTAAGTTTCATTAGAAATCAGATATTTTCCGTGAAATGTATGATTTTCGTAGCAT
The DNA here is from genome assembly GCA_039720435.1 of Amazona ochrocephala. Taxonomy (NCBI): domain Eukaryota; kingdom Metazoa; phylum Chordata; class Aves; order Psittaciformes; family Psittacidae; genus Amazona; species Amazona ochrocephala. The sequence goes on along the minus strand of CM077876.1, from coordinate 31,577,794 downwards.
GAAGAGCAATCACATTAAAGGGGAAATTTTTCCAAAAGCAGAAAATATGGAACTAATTAGATTAAAGCCAATTGAAAGGTAAATCTAGAAAAAGTTTTCTCAGAGAAAGATGCACCATGTATTAACTTACACAGGTTCCATTACCTCCTAGCTGCTGTCATTTGAAAATCCATCCTCACTTCTGCTGTGGCATGTACCCAATTCTCACCCAGCAAACTGGCAGATTCATAGCGTGAATTTGCTACTCAGCTGAGACGTAGTGATTCCAGCTGTCTGTCCCAGTTTTCTGTATTGGACAATCCTTTCATAGCAAAACAAGACTAAACTTGGAGACAATAAAAAGACCAAACAATTTAAACTGCTTGATATTGAGGTCAGATATAGTCCCATCCTAAGACTCGTCAGGGAATGATAACAAAGCTGCTGAACATAAACCTCACCAAAGAACAAGAACAACATATTAAAAGTTTTTATTTATGTTTTAAAGTGTCCCTAGGTGTAATACAAGCTTAAATTTTTTATTTTTATTTTTTATGTTCAAACAGCACGATTAGAAGAGAATGCAGCAATAATATGCCATGTGTCAGTCAGTAATTCAGAAAAAGAAAACTTGTAAAAATTAATAATCAGAAAATAATAAGTAGCTATATTTCAAGAGAGGCATTATTAAAACAAGAAGGAACACCATATGCTTGCATAACAAGGAAAGAGTCAAGCCATTTCAGCAGCTTACACTTTTATGAGCCCCTTAGCCTCAAAGCATCAGTGGAAGCAATGATTGGCCTCTGAGCATCAATAGAGGTAGCACTGTTACATCCCAAGCTCTGGTTCATTATGATTTGTTTCTAGCATATTTTACAGTGTGTTCTAAACCATTGAAAGCAAGGAATAAAATAATTGACAACAGCTCAGCTTCTTGCCAATACAAGATATCATATACCCCAGGATTTGCCATGATGCATATTCATTATGATTGCTAATCCCTCCTCCAAAAACCATGATTTAAGACGTGAAAATAAAACACAGTAAACTCACAGAGAGACAGAAAGGCAATGTCTTCTTCTGTTGTTTTGTTGTTTTTGTTTTATTGGGTTTTTTTTTGCAACTCATTCTATACAGGTAGAATCTGATTCCATAATACTTAAAATTTCAATTTTTCTCCATACGTATGACCTCCAAGAAATATTCCAAACATGCAGCTACAATTTAGTGCATTATTTTTCCTTACACTAATCACACCACAGATGCTGCCAGGCTGTTCAGGGCTTTGTGTTTAGGACTGTGTTCAGTTTTCAATTAGGAGTATGAAGGTTCATGGAATACTCATTTGCCTGTTTCTTACAGGAAGGATTCGATGGCTGCAAGGTCAAACATGATTACTGAAAGTTGCCATGGTAACTATATATTGATTCATTAAATATCAGAGTTTGTTCTGAAGCCTGTCCAAAGCAGGATATTGTCCTACCATAATCATCTATCTCTGCTCTTAGCCTTCAGTGTTTTGTGCCACAGCTAACTGATTCTGAATGCAAAAAGAACTAAAGCACAGTAAGGACTCAGTTATGCAAGATAAAAAGGGAAAAAAGGAGGGAAAAGAAGCTCAGAGAAAGAACAAAATCCTAAATAAGGCTGGAGGGTGCGCAGTATGCACATCATGGGAGAATTAAAAAAAGTGGGGGAAAAAGGTGATCCTGATGTTGACTATGACAAACTGAGTCAATAAATTCACTTTAGAATGGCTTGAGCATAAATGTGCTCCTTCCTTATCTGCACCCAATGCTGCTATGACGTGATTCTGTAATCCCAATAGCTGGTTGTGGAAAACATGAGACAAATACGTTTCTTTCAAGTTGCTGGTACCAGAAATCATTTTGAAGAAAAGCGACAACCTAGACAGTTAAGTCTATAGAGTCCATGAGTTATATAATATCATCATTCTGACATCTTTATGCAGAAGAACTGTGAAGCAAACATTGCTTGTAGTCACAGAAGCACCCAGCTAGTATGCACACTTCCATAGTACATTTCCAAATTTCTGTTTGTCTTCTTAGCTAAATACAGGGGTAAAACAACACAATGTAAAAGCATTTCACAATCTAAAAGCAGATTTTGGTTTCTGATTTCATATGGGCTGAGATACACAGGGTTCAATATGTAAGATATTAATTAACTAATGTTTGTTATTTACATTAGTACACCTTTTATTGGAACCAAATCTATTTCCATCCATGTTAGAGTAAGAAATGTAGACATCACAATCATTAGCTCTATCAGTTTTCTTCAACTATAAGTCAGATTGTTTCTCTGATAACTGGCAACAATAAGGTAATTGGAACAAGGAAATAAAATAAGGAATAAAGTATAACAGTGAGGCTATGATCTTTCTGCAGTCTTTTTCTACTTCTTAAGGTAGAGAGAGGTCCTCCTTCTCTCTTCTCTTGATCACCGTCTGTACTTCCACTTCAAATTCACATTCACCTTGATAGGTAAAAGGGGCCCTTCCATGAGGCATCGTGTTATTCATTCAACATAAACCAGTGTCTATAACATTGAAATCATGTGGCATATAGAAAAAGATGAACATTATGGTGTTTTTTCTGCTTTTTTTTCTGATAAGCTCTCAATTCTGTCTTTCATTCTGGTGGTTACTAAATATCCATTACAGACCAGATAACCAAGCAAAGCCTACCACCCCCTCTGAATTGTGGTGAATTGCAAAAGCATGATGTTTTTTTCATGGAATAAGAAAATGACCTTCAGGAGGCTGCACCCAAACCAGATTTCAAGTTATCTCTCCAGCAGACGTGCCACCTTAACAAACCTGATCCTCCAATCACTGAGTACAGTCTGCAGACTCCTGCTCATCGGCAGATCAGGAGAATTCAATTTTAACAAACATTATGACAAATTTACCCTTGCACTGACAGTAGCAGGTGTATATATATCCCCGTTCTTACTTCAGTGCGGAGCTTATAAAACTGACATAAAAATTGAGCATTGCAAATAGTTGACAAAGTTGGAACACTGTAATTTTCTGAACCCCATATAAAAAAAAGTAGGTTGCAAAAAACAGTTAAAATATAAAATACTAACATTTTGTTATTTCATCATATTTTCTTCTAAAATGATCCTGGCTTTCTGCTAGTGATAGTCAACAATTTTGTGATTTACCTTTTCTTCAAAGGTCCACAGTAACAGATATAAGCAAAATTTTCATGAATTTTATGTTTTACCATCAAAAGCCTGTGTCAACATCTGTGTGATCAGTGTAGCATAGTGTCATGTCACAGAAAAGAGTTATGACCAACTGATACAGCTACATTTTAATGCTATCTACTTCTTCATAAGCCTTTTCAGTAAGTGTATACTTTTGTTTTTCTCTCTTCTACTGTCATTAGGTTTGCTGGGTCACCTTTTTTCTCTGAAGACTAATCTGTTCTATTTTATCCACTACTTAAGGGAAATCAAATCAAAAGCATTTATCTGTGAAATTTCCCTATGAAGTATCAATACAGAAATATAGAGTGAAAACAATCATGTGTCTTGCCAACAGACCCTTTGCTGAGTTTTCTGGCAGAGAAAATGGGAAAGCCAAATACCAGTTTTTATGCTTATGTCTCATCTCAGTCAAATAAAACTCAGCGTTGCATCCAAACATATTGCTTTACACTGTTTATCAGCTTTCAGAGCTAAGTAGGATCAGTTTTGGTCTGTAAGTGCAAAATATTAGAAATATTTGGAAAAGAGTTACTGGAAATGGGATTCCTTGACAAAAAACAAGACTCTAGATCTACTGATTTTTAACTCATTTTTTTATGTGATTTTAATTCTTAGAGATCCAGCACTGTTTGGTTTAAGCCTCTATTTTGTGACTACATTTAAGTACAGGCAACTGCACATTTGCCGTGTAAGCTCTGCCCTGTAGAGCAATGAGGAGGTACCCTGCCTCTCCATGGTGGAGAAGGAACACCTGGTAGCTGCTGGACTAGCTGAGAGAGGTCTGCCTGGTTCTGTACAGCTCCCACTTATATGAGCTGGTGAAGACTCTGAAAGTGAACATTACTTGATGGGCAGAAGGAGATTGTGTGAGCTTTTGTCCTTCCGTGAGAGCAAGTATATGAGAACCTGTGTTTTACTTGCCCTCTGTCCTCTTCACATCAGAGTGACTTGACCTTTTCAAGCACAAAGAGGAACATGAAGCCAGAACTTCTATGATTTATTGATGCTGCCACTCAGATGCTTTCCCCTCAGATTTCCTGTGACACCAGGTCTTCACAGCTGAAAGTCCCGCAGGGGCTGGGTGGAGTAGAATCATAGAATCATAGAATCATGAATAGTTAGGGTTGGAAAGGACCTTAAGATCATCTAGTTCCAACCCTCCCACTAAACCATGCCACTCAAGGCTCTGTCCAGCCTGTCCTTGAACACTGCCAGCAATGGAGCATTCACAGCTTCCCTGGGCAACCCATTCCAGTGCCTCACCACCCTTGCAGTAAAGGATTTCTTCCTCATATCCAATTTAAACTTCCCCTGTTTAAGTTTGAACCCATTACCCCTTGTCCTCTCCCTACAGTCCCTCATGAATAGTCCCTCCCCAGCATCCCTATAGGCCCCCTTGAAATATTGAAAGGCTGGTATGAGGTCTCCACACAGCCTACTCTTCCCCATGATGGACTTCACCAAAAGCCATCCACTGAACTCCTCTGGTTAAGGTATATGAGACTGAGTTTCCAGGAGGCACTGGGTGAGATGATAGCTTGTGAAGGATTTTAGGCTGACAGAGCTCAGACCATGTTTCCCACAGCTCCCCCAGCCACTGGAAAAAATGGAGCATATCTTCCTACCCTGAAAGTGTTTTCCCTGTCAGTGTCTTATATGGGTTAGGGTACTCCAGGTGTGTTTGTGGAGCAGTGCTGTTTTGACATACACACATCAATAATGCCACATTGACAGTGCAAGTGCTTCTCCACAGGCCTCAGTGGGGTCCTATGAGACCAGACAGCAACTGAGAGAGTGATTTTAGGATCACAGCCACACCTGCATGTCCCTCTCAGGCAGCTAATTGCCGCAACTACATTTCTTTGTAAATTAAGCTCTTTGCTGTGCTTAGATGGCTTATGTGTTTTAGTAAATTTCCTTCTCCATTTGAATTAAGACTTTTAAAATTTCTGTAGTTCATCTTAGGAGAAATACTGGAGCACTGCAGAGCTGCATTTGTGTAGTGATGAGTGAATACAAAATCTTCTGAGAAAGCCTGAGCATACACCCTTTTTAATGGTGAAGGGTTCAGAGGGAAAAGATCAATGATGCAAGTGTGAATGCCAGCCTATGTTAGTGTGAACCAACAGCTTATAGTTATTTAGAAACTTGTGAGAAAATGCTGAAGAGGAAAACACATAAGCTTACTCATTTCTGTGTTTGCAAGGGTAGATTGTATTAACTTTTTCACACGTTGATAAATACCGGCCATTTTCTAGGCCTGATCCTGCCATCCTTCTGCCAGCTAGTTTTCATGTGTTCTCACTGGAAGAAGTCTTTCAATAACACAGGGGAAAAAAAAGAAATTTGCATTCAAAAGTTAAGGAACCATCTTTGAAAATTGTCGTGGTTTAAGCTTCTCAGCCACACGCAGTTTTGCTCACTCACTCACTTCCCCCTCTTTCTTCCCTCTGCTCCCGGAGGGATGGGAAGGAGAATCGAAAGAATGCAACTCCCACAGGTTGAGATGAGAACAGTTTAGTAACTAAGGTATAACACAAATCACTACTGCTACCACCAATAATAATAAAAGAAAATACAAGGGAAAAGAATACAATTTCTCACCATCCAATATCAAGCCCGACCACACAGTGCACCCCCACCAGTGCCCCCCACCGTGCACCCTCACCCTTCTGGGTCTCTGCTCTCCGTTTCTACATCCTGAACATGACGTGCTGTGGTATGGAATAAGCTCTTTGGTTTGTCTGGGTCAGGTGTCCTGTCTCTCCTTCCTCCCGGCTTCCCCTCCTCCCTGGCAGAGCATGAAACTCACAAAGTCCTTGGCCAGCCTAAACATCACCAAGCAGTAATTGAAAACATTGGTGTTATCAGCGCTGTTCCCAGGCCCAAAATCAAAAACACAGCGCTGCACCAGCTACCAAGAAGGAGAAAAATGACTGCTGCTGCTGAACCCAGGACAAAAATCCAACTGTATGTTTCGGCATTCAGCACTGCTGAGGGTCAAGAGCTGAAACTCAGGGATGATCTTATGCAGGAACTGGGTGGCATGACAAGAAACAAGGTTATCACCCTCTCCTGAAAAATGTTCTCTAAAGCATCAGGGAAGAAACAGAACTACAATTAAGTCTTGCTTAACAATAAGTCGTATTTCTGAAGTATCCATATTTTTTTTTACCAACTTCATCTGTAATATTGATCACAAGGCTGAATTTAGCTCAGCTCTCCCCACTGTCATTCATCACTGTTGTCTTGTATCTTAAACATGCTGGTGTACGAAAGAGCCTATAATTTTATTACTACTCACAAACACTGTCACTGAAAGGATCGAAGAGCATATATATGTAAGAAAGCACGGAAATGAGGTTTAGGGGGTCCAGTCACTGATTGCCGGGTGACAGCATTCAGGGTTATGTGTGAGAATCATTTCAAAATAATTTTAAATGTGGGTTTGATTATTATTTTGTTCCCAGAATACTGACACAGCAATTTGCATAGATTAAGAAGGGGTCAAAGGACCTTCAGAAAGACTATTGTCTCACTAGCCCTAATTCCAGGATGCAATGGAAACAACCCCTATTCTGTTCTGGTTGTTTATACAGCTATGTAACGTTTAGGAATGACAAATGATGAGTGATGAATGACAGCTGCAAGTATCAAGAGGTCATTTTAATCACCATATTTCTTGATCTGTATTTCTAAAAAATACATTCCTGGACTTACCTTCAAACAAATGATAAAAAAAGCAGACCAGTAATCAGTGTAAACAACAATCAAAATTTTTGTAAGGCTGTCCCCATAACATCTGAAAATATACCTTCCTGATTTGGGGCCGGACATCTTCCTCAGTGCTGTGATTACCATTCGTTACCTCACAATGAACCAGCACCAGTACATTCAAAACAAACATTTTAGACATTAAAGTGTTATCTCTATACTTGTACAGCATCCTCAGGAAAAAATATTTTCCACTGTGAACATTTTGACAGCAGCAGGATGAAATGATGAGATAGAATTAGTATCTGCTAGACCATTCAAACAAAAGGAGAAGCTATAAATTCATTCTTGCAGGACCAAATGTTTGAGCATGTTCAAAATTTCTGCCATCACCACCAGGAATAATATGTGCTTTGAAAATACTCTGTCATATCGTGGCAGTTTTATAGGAGTAAAATTTATTTATCAGTGAAGTTACTTATCAAATTTTATGAAAAATGCCCATCTCCTACTGCAAAATAATAAATAATCCAAGCTTAAAAAAACAACTTCCACAATATGCTCTTCCAACCCAATGTTATGGACTTCCAGTGAATTGCGAATGTACATAGGCAAACACACAGAGCCTCCCAGGCTGTTTATTTAGAGGAATAAAGATAGCAAATGAAGGTTAATGCTGTGCTTAATGCAATTTTTTGCTGTTTGAATCTGTAAGTGAATAAAAGCTAGGCAGCAATAGCCAGAAATATTTCAATCTTTCAAATGTGAAGGTCACAAATATAATTAATCTTTTTAGTTAGGTTCTACTTTGAATAAAAAGACGACTCTACCATAGTTCTAAATTATCTCTTGCTACGTATATGATAAGGAGCATGGAAAAATATTGTTTCCAAATTATAACTTTGAGATGCAAACTGAAGGTGAGGTAATGCAAAGAGCAGAACAGAGGGCTGAGATGTCACCATGTTAAATGAAATGAGGGGTTGTTGAAGTGAATAGAGAACTAAGGGGACTTAAATCTGAAGCTTTACATTTGATTAAACTACATCCTGAATTTGCTAATTGGATGTTTTCATGATATGTTGTTGTGGGACACTGACAGATGGCATTGCACTCATGGCAATTAATCCTAGTTGCACTTTTAAAATAAGGCATAAATGTATCTGGCTATACCTGTTTCTGCAGTCATTTCTCTGAAAACCTAAGACTGAAATAGCTATGAGCCTCCGTATGAGGAAGACAAAAATGAGTATTAAACTAGTTCTAAATAGCATTTAATTGCTTGTTACTGGGTAATTACTTTTAAGTAAAGAGATTTGGTGACATTTACTGATGGTGTCTACCTTTTAGTTAACACCTTTAGTAAGGATAGAAATAAACACTTAATTTTACATCTTTTTATTGTATCCTGTACAAGAGAAACACTTTAAATAGTTGGTAGTGCAAAGTCACCAGAGAAGAAGCAGGAAAGAGCTCCAAAGGACCCATGATAGGAAAAGCACATTTCTATTGGTTCTTTTTGGGTGTTTCCTCTATTTTTAATATCATAAGGGTACACATGCAAGAGCAGGTATCTTTTTTGGACTGACAGTGGTATAAACAATGAAACATTTGACTTCCACTGTGAGTTTCCAGGGAATTTGCATTTTATGATATATTAAAGCTTGATATGTGTTTTGATTTATCCTACTGAAGAAATCCAGGTGATAACTTTGATAAAACCTCACTGATAAAACTTCTCATGAATTATTCAGGAGCCTGCTCAGTAAGGTTCCATGGGATATAGCCCTAGAGGGCAGGGGGGCCCAAGACTGTTGGTTGATATTCAAGGATCACCTGCTGCAAGCTCAGGAGTGATGCATCCCAACTAGAAGGAAGTTTAGCAGGAGGGCCAGGAGACCTCCTTGGATGGATAAGGAGCTGCTGAGCAAAATTTGAAGGAAAAGAGAGGCTTATAAAAGGTGGAAGCAAGGTCAGGCGGCCTGGGAAGAATACAGGGATGTCGTCCGGGAAGCTAGGGACCAGGTTAGGAAAGCTAAGGCCCACTTAGAATTAAAATTGGCTAAGGATTTTAAGGGTAACAGGAAGGGATTTTATAGGTACATTGCCAATAAAAGACAGGTTAGGGACACCGTGGGCCCTCTCCAGAAGCTATCGGGAGAACTGGCTACCCTGGATTTGGAGAAGGCTGAGGTTCCTAATGACTTCTTTGCCTCAGTCTTTACCGGGAAATGCTCTGACCACGCCACCCAAGTCTTGGAAGGCAGACGCGGGGACGGTGAGGGTGGGGACCCTGGGCCCACTGTGGGGGAGGATCTTGTTCGGGACCACCTTAGGAACCTGAATGTATACAAGTCCATGGGACCGGATGAAATCCATCTGTGGGTCCTGAAGGAGCTGGCAAATGAAGTTGCTAAGCCACTGCCCATCATATTTGAAAAATCATGGCAGTCAGGTGAAGTTCCCAATGGCTGGAAAAAGGGAAATATAACCCCCATTTTTAAGAATGGGAAAATGGATGAGCCAGGGAATTACAGACCAGTCAGTCTCACCTCTGTGCCTGGAAAAATCTTGGAGCAGATTCTCCTGGAAGGCATGCTAAGACACATGAAAACCAACAAGGTGCTTGGGGACAGCCAGCATGGCTTCACTAAGGGGAAATCCTATCTGACCAATCTGGTGACCTTCTATGAAGGGGCTACGGAACTGATGGACAGGGGTAGAGCAGTTGATGTCATCTACCTGGACTTGTGTAAAGCCTTTGACACTGTCTCACATGACAGCCTTCTCTCTAAATTGGAGAGACATCAATTTGATAGGTGGACCACTCGGTAGATAAAGAACTGGCTGGATGGCCACACGCAAAGAGTAGTGCTCAATGGCTCAATGTCCAGCTGGAGACCAGTAATGAGTGGTGTCCCCCAGGGATCGGTGTTGGGACCGGTCTTGTTCAACATCTTTGTGGGTGACATGGACAGTGGGATTGAGTGCGCCCTCAGCAAGTTTGCCGATGACACCAAGCTGTGTGGTTCAGTTGATACATTGGAGGGAAGGAATGCCATCCAGAGGGACCTTGACACGCTTGTGAGGTGGGCTGATGCCAACCTAATGAAGTTTAACCATGCTAAGGGCAAAGTCCTACACCCGGGTCGGAGCAATGCCAGGCACAGCTACAGGTTGGGTGGGGAGGAGATTCAGAGCAGCCCTGTGGAGAAGGACTTGCGGGTGTGGGTCGATGAAAAAATGAACATGAGCCGGCAGTGTGCGCTTGCAGCCCAGAAGGCCAACTGTATCCTGGGCTGCATCAAAAGGAGCATGACCAGCAGGTCGAGAGAGGTGCTCCTGCCCCTTTACTCTGCTCTCGTGAGACCTCACTTGGAGTATTGTGTGCAGTTCTGGTGCCCTCAACACAAAAAGGACATGGAACTGTTAGAACAAGTGCAGAGGAGGGCCACGAGGATGATCAGGGGACTGGAGCACCACTCGTATGAAGATAGGCTGAGAAAATTGGGGCTGTTCAGCCTGGAGAAGAGAAGGCTGCGTGGAGACCTCATAGCAGCCTTCCAATACCTGAAGGGGGCCTATAGGGATGCTGGGGAGGGACTCTTCATTAGGGACTGTGGTGAGAGGACAAGGGGTAATGGGTTTAAACTTAAACAGGGGAAGTTTAGATTGGATATGAGGAAGAAATTCTTTACTGTGAGGGTGGTGAGGCCCTGGAATGGGTTGCCCAGGGAGGTTGTGAGTGCTTCATCCCTGGCGGCGTTCAAGGTGGGGTTGGACATAGCCTTGGATGGCATGGTTTAGTGTGAGGTGTCCCTGCCCATGGCAGGGGGGTTGGAACTCGATGATCTTGAGGTCCTTTCCAAACCTTACTATTCTATGATTCTATTCCCTGAGAAGAATTTAATACTGTGATATAGGTCACTTAAAAATAAACACAAGGGAAGTCAAGATTCAGTGTTGTACGTGCTGACTTGCCCTTTTTATCTCGCTTGGTAGTTTAAATTGGTGGAGAAGTCTGGGTGGTTGGTTTTCATCACTTGTAAGTCACATGTGAAAACGAAAGTACACATTAATATAGTCAGAAATAACATTTTGCTAAGATTACTTTTCACATTTCCCCCCTTTATTTTTCTTATGGGCAATCGTTTCAGTCAGAAGCCATAAAGAGTGGAAATTATTCCATTTGATGAAAAAGTTTGGTTCTGCCATAGGATTTATCAAAGCTTGGGCAAACCCAGGAAGTGCTCTGCAAAATAAAGACAATAATAATAAAAATAATAACCTTTTCCTCTGTATTTCTTACCCTTTGATGTAACCTTGCAGGAAATGCTACATTGGCAAAGAATAACTAGGCTGTATAAGATCTTAGTCCAGGTCTTTAAGAATGCTAGGGCATGTCTCTTAAAACAAGTGTGTCCAATATCTAGAATTACCTCATCTCAGTTAATGCCTCTAGAAGTTGCTGTAATTAAAATAACAAATTTATTTATGTTTCACGATGTGAAATCTCTAGGTCAGAGTAGTCTGTGCAACTGAATAAGGAATGCATGTTGACTGCAAAATAGTAGAAGAAAAAACATCATTTTGCATTTTAAATAGATGTACTTATAATAGATTGAGATTCCTTGAAATAAGAGGCTGCATTCTTTGCTCTTTGTTGCTCTTTACAGTTCCTTCTATGTCTCACACTGTATGAATCCATGCATACAAACTGGATTTATGGAACAGATTAAAAAGCACATATAAATACAGAATGATAACCATAGGACATAAGGACATAAAATTAACATTATCTACCCTCAGAGCATAAGAAAAAAAGAATGAAAATACATTTTTTTCTTTAATAAGGCCCAGAGTCATAAGGTTCCAAAGTTGTTCCAACCACCTAATTTATTGACTACTGACCAATGCCAAAAGGTCTGAATTATCACTTCTAGAGCAAAGCTGTGAAATAATTCTGATAGATAATGGAAAGGGAAAACAGCTTTTAACCTGACCATAGAAAGCTTTGGCTCAAATCTGTGTTTTCATTTACACTTCTTCGTTTAAAATTCCAAAAGCTTTACTTCTTAAAGGGAAATACTGGATCCCATATGAAATAAGCAGTGTCCTTTAATTTCTTTTTTCTTATCAACACTGCTTCTTCTACAGAATGGTAGAATTACAGCAGATCAGCAGGATATTAATCCTTCTTTTGACCTCATACATTGTAAATTCAGGTCACGTGTAGGTGTTTGCCCTACAAGTCTCTATTACCATATTGATTACTAGCATTTTATAGTCTTCTACATAGTTTCATATGGTGCCTCTGAAAACAATCACTGTTTTGCAGCTATCTATACACAGTCCATATGATAATAATAAATTAATGAATTGTGGAAGCAGCTAAGATAAATCTGCCTGAGAAGCCTGGAACAGTGATATTTGGACATAGAGAGGAAGATACTGCTGACTTTCAAACAGAGCTGAGACATTATAGCGCCTAGTTAATCTTTGCCTCTTTTGCTGGTGAATTTCTGGGCACCACATTGTGGTATAGAAAGTATATGTTTATTTCAACAGAAACTTAGAAAATAAGGTTATCATTATTACTATAACCAAGGAGAACCCTTCTAAAGCAAAACATTACTTGCAGTTTTCTATATTGTGCATAGTGAAAAGCGCTTGGACTTGTAAAACAAAACTACCAACTGCTTCTAAAGACGACATCTTGGATAAACCTGTGAAGCGTTTTTATACAATAGCGTCTTTCATAGTGTTTGTTTACTTATATGTTTTCAGTGGTGTGCTTGAGAAATGCTGTTCCACTGAGTTAATCTACAACACACTTAGAACTACCTCAGTTCCACATCTTCATCATGTTTATGGTCATAGTGACCTTACAGTATTTTATAAAATCCTTTGGTGATAAATTAGCAAAAGCCAATAAATATCTTGAAGGAACATACCTCATGCCCCAGTGTCAAATCACTCTTATTATCTGCCTAAACTCATTCTGCCCCAATGTAACACATTAACATATGATGCGGCTGTGTTACTTAATGAACCAAACCAGATATCTTCTGAATCACAGCAAATGCTTTAAATTTCCATTATCCCAACCAACACTGCTAGAGCAATGAACTAGATTTGTCAGGTGCATGGATTTTTATTAACACCAGTACTGTGCTAATTTAGATTGTTGGGGCCTCCAGAGCTGGACACAGTACTCCAGCTGGGGTCTCACATGAGTGGAGTAGAGGGGAAGAATCACTTCCCTCGACCTGCTGGTCATGCTTCTTTTGATGCAGCCCAGGATATGTTTGCTTTCTGGGCTGCAAGGACACCTTGCTGGGTCATATTGAACTTCTAATCTACCAACAGCTGCAAGTCCTTCCCCTCAAGGCTGCTCTCAACCCATTCTGCACCCAGCCTGTATTATTGCTTGGGATTGCCCTGACCCATGTGCAGGACCTTGAACATGGCCTTGTTGAACTTCAGGAAGTTTAAATGGCCCCACCTCTTGAGCTAGTCCAGGTCGCTCTAGATGGCATCCCTTCCCTCCAGTGTGTTGACTGCACCACACAGCTTAGTGTCATCAGCAAACTTGCTGAGGGCACACTCAATCCCACTGTCCATGTTGCAACAAAAATATCTAACAGTGTCAGTCCCAAACTAACCTCTGAGAAATCTCACTTGTCACTGGTCTCCACAAGATTGAGCCACATTAAGCGTAACTGGTTTGGACCAGTGTAACTTGATGCAGCTTTATCTGTGGCCACACTGCATTGAAACCTTTTCATAGTTTACCTGCCCAGGCAGTTAAAAAGGATTTGTTTAATTTGTGAGATGTTATACGAGATGAGGACTGATCATAGAATCATAGAATCATAGAATCATAGAATAGTAAGGGTTGGAAAGGACCTCAAGATCATCGAGTTCCAACCCCCCCGCCATGGGCAGGGACACCTCACACTAAACCATGCCATCCAAGGCTATGTCCAACCCCACCTTGAACACCGCCAGGGATGAAGCATTCACAACCTCCCTGGGCAACCCATTCCAGTGCCCCACCACCCTCACAGTAAAGAATTTCTTCCTCAGATCCAGTCTAAACCTCCCCTGGTTAAGTTTAAACCCATTACCCCTTGTCCTCTCACCACAGTCCCTAATGAAGAGTCCCTCCCCAGCATCCCTATAGGCCCCCTTCAGGTATTGGAAGGCTGCTATGAGGTCTCCACGCAGCCTTCTCTTCTCCAGGCTGAACAGCCCCAATTTTCTCAGCCTATCTTCATACGAGTGGTGCTCCAGTCCCCTGATCATCTTCGTGGCCCTCCTCTGCACTTGTTCTAACAGTTCCATGTCCTTTTTATGTTGAGGACACCAGAACTGCACGCAATACTCCAAGTGAGGACAATCCTTTCAGGAAGCTTCTGAACACTGAAAAACTTAGTTCAAGCTTTATGATAGAGAAAAGTTTTAGCTGAAGTAACTGTAGGGAAGAGGATTCCTTGCACAAAGTTAGGACAGAAGATCTCGAACAGTAAGCCTCTTGCCACAGCTCTATCAACAGCAATAATTGCAACTATTTAAAATAGAGAATAAATTATGACGACCATAAAATAAAAATATATTAACATTACTTATGCTAGTACTAATATATTTACATTAATAATTATATTTAGAAATTATATTATATAACATTTATATTTGTTTTATACTTTGTAATATTGTCATTATATGCCATCTTTGTGTATAAACATCAATAGGAAATATTTCTATCAGTATTAAATGTAAAATACTATAAAATATGTCCTGGAAGAGGACAGAATTGCTAAGATGCGAAAATTTGTGAGGTTTTCCTCATTAAGGAAAATGTCGATGCCCTTACTGTACATGAGATTGTGAAATACCTGAAAATACAGTAGTTGTCACCAACCACAATATGAGGAAACACAGTATGAAGAAACACAATATGAGGAAAGCCGTGATTTGGTTGCTAACTCTTCAGCAAGCTGAGAAGGTCTATGCAACAACAAATTACACCAGTGGAACATATGAAGGAGTTATGTGCAAAACCAAAGGAAAATATTTTGTCCCCCAAACAAGACATGCTTGGAAGAAATTGCCTATAAACATTTTAAATCTGTTTTCTGTACATTCCCTTAAAGTTTTCCTTTGCTAAGTACATCTCCTATCATCTATACTTCCCTGTTTTTTTTTTTGTCATTGTTTGTTAATTTTTACTAGTACCATCTGATTCCATAATGATGTATCTTTATGAAGTAGGTGTTTGGTTGTGAAGAGCAGCAGATGTAAGACACATCACCGACTTTCCCTCCCTGCAGAATTTAATGAAGCTGTATGAAGCTACACAAATGCAAACAACAGCTTAATGGAGTGGAAATCATATTGTGCTTCCTAAGAATTATAACCAAAGGCAAGCAAGGCCTTCAAATCAGGTAACTTATTTTTCATTTTCCTGTCAAAGGAAGAATCAGAAATGTGAATGCAGAATTTTCATGTTAAAGCTCTTGAATTTTGCATAGCAGTGGAGTGGGCAAATGCAGATTCTGTTGATCCAACAGCTCAATTACAGGAAAGGTAAATGTAATAGACTTTGCCCACTAGTTATTAGTGATATTTGGTATTACTTATGTATCAACTAGAGGATGCTTGCATCTCTAACCCAAGAGTTCATGAGAACTCACTCATATTAAGAAAAATGGCTATTCAGGTTCTGAAAAAATAAGCTGAATCCTGTATTTAAAATTATCAATGCCTCAACTTTGTACATAAGCAGCATGATTTTAGAAGTAGTACAAAATAGGCCTTCAGTAAACAACATGCTTCACAAAGTGTAATGATATGATGATAAGAAAGTTTGGCATGCTGACACCTGAAAATAATACCAGTGATTAATTTTTAACATAAGACCCCGCAATTTCCGGTATAATCAAGCTTACATCTCTCATTACAGCTTAATGCCTAATCACATGAATTCTTGATAGGAAAAGATAAATGGTAGCGTGACCAGATAGTCAGGATTTATGGCGTCTAGCAAATGTACACACAGAGAACTGCTGCGTCTACTCTTGGATATGATCAAAGTTTTAGAAGCACTTGTTTTACTGCAGTGTTCATACATCTTAAAGACTTTAGAGGCCACTGTACGAAGATGGTCCCCTGAGAGTTTTGGAGGATTAGCACCTTCAGGAAGGTCTGATTATGCATGCTGTATGAGAAGACATTGAATAAAATACAACCACCACAGGGACTGCCATTAGTGAGTTACTGAGCTTTGCTCTTTTTCTTTTTTTTCTCTATGCTCTCATAAATCTTCAATTCTTTTCAGCAGAGTATCCTAAAGGATAGTTTGACATTGCCCAGGGCCTGGGATCTGGCAGAAGACTCGGGGGCTGCTGCAGGAGTGCAAGGCTGAGGCTGCCCAATGTTGGGGGGCACCCAGGAGATATTGTTTGACAGAGCAACCTACTGCTCAGTCCCTATCAGCAACCACAGTGTGGCCTGATGTGTGCACCAGGGTTGTATTTTGCTAGATTGTCTAGCTTTCAACTTAGAAAAGGTAATCAGTTAGGTTCTGGGGCTATCCCAAGTATTGCATCATTACTCTCTGCTTCGTGTTCTTCAAGAGGGTGAAGTTCCCAATGACTGGAAAAAGGGTAATATAACCCCCATTTTCAAGAAGAGAAAAATGGATGAGCCGGGGAATTACAGACCAGTCAGTCTCACCTCTGTGCCTGGCAAAATCTTGGAGCAGATTCTCCTGGAAGGCATGCTGAGGCACATGAAAAATAACAAGGTTCTTGGTGACAGCAGCATGGCTTCACTAAGGGAAAATCCTGCCTGACCAATCTGGTGGCCTTCTAGGATGGGGCTACGGAACTGATGGACAGGAGTAAAGCATTGATGTCATCTACCT
Source organism: Amazona ochrocephala (assembly GCA_039720435.1). NCBI lineage: Eukaryota > Metazoa > Chordata > Aves > Psittaciformes > Psittacidae > Amazona > Amazona ochrocephala. The sequence goes on along the minus strand of CM077876.1, from coordinate 31,560,933 downwards.
GGACTTGTGCAAAGCATTCAACACTGTCCCACACAACATCCTTGTGTCTAAAATGGAAAGACATCAGTTTGATAGGTGGACCACTCAGTGGATAAAGCACTGGCTGGCTGGCTGCACGCAGAGTTGTGCTCAATGGCTCAATGTCCAGCTGCAGACCAGTAACGAGTGGTGTCCATCAGGGATGGACATTGGGACCGGTCTTGTTCAACATCTTTGTGGGTGACATGGAAAGCTTGATTGAGTGTGCAATCAGCAAGTTTGCTGATGACACCAAGCTGTGTGGTTCGGTTGATAGGCTGGAGGGAAGGAATGCTATCCAGAGGGACCTTGACATGCTTGTGAGGTGGGCTGATGCCAATCTGATCAAGTTTAACCATGACAAGTGCAAGGTCCTACACCTGGGTCGGAGCAATGCCAGGCACAGCTACAGGTTGGGCAGAGGAGAGATTCAGAGCAGCCCTGTGGAGCAGGACTTGGGGGTGTTGGTCTATGAGAAACTTAACATGAGCCGGCAGTGTGCGCTCACAGCCCAGAAAGCCAACCATATCCTGGGCTGCATCAAAAGGAGTGTGACCAGCAGGTTGAAGGAGGTGATCCTCTTCATTAGGGACTGTGGTGAGAGGACAAGGGGTAATGGGTTCAAACTTAAACAGGGGAAGTTTAGTTTGGATATGAGGAAGAAATTCTTTACTGTAAGGGTGGTGAGGCCCTGGAATGGGTTGCCCAGGGAAGTTGTGAATGCTTCATCCCTGGTGGCATTCCATGTGGGGTTGGACATAGCCTTGGATGGCATGGTTTAGTGTGAGGTGTCCCTGCCCATGGCGGGGGGGTTGGAACTTGATGATCTTGAGGTCCTTTCCAACCCTAACTATTCTATGATTTTATGATTCTATGATTCTATCCTGCCCCTCTACTCTGCTCTCGTGAGACCTCACTTGGAGTATTGTGTGCAGTTCTGGTGTCCTCAACATAAAAAGGACATAGAACTGTTGGAACAAGTGCAGAGGAGGGCCACGAGGATGATCAGGGAACTGGAGCACCACTCGTATGAAGATAGGCTGAGAAAATTGGGGCTGTTCAGCCTGGAGAAGAGAAGGCTGCGTGGAGACCTCATAGCAGCCTTCCAATATCTCAAGGGGGTCTATAGGGAGCTGGGGAGGGACTCTTCATGAGGGATTGTAGTGAGAGGACAAGGGGTAATGGGTTTAAACTTAAACAGGGGAGGTTTAGATTGGATATGAGGAAGAAATTCTTTACTGTAAGGGTGGTGAGGCACTGGAGTGGGTTTCCCAGGGAAGTTGTGAATGCTCCATCCATGGTGGTGTTCAAGGCCGGGCTGGACATAGCCTTGGATGGCATGGTTTAGTGGGAGGTGTCCCTGCCCATGGCAGGTGGGCTGGAACTAGAGGATAAGGTCCTTTCCAAGCCTAACTATTCTATGATTCTATGTCACTAAAGACAAGGGTTTTGCGTACAAAGAGAGTAAGGAAAACGCAGTGAAAAGTGGCAGGACAACTAATGATCTACAGTTATCAGGAACCACTGTTTTTCTAAAATCTTCCGAAGCTTTTACAGTTCTCTATTTGCTTTTGAAAGCTTGTGGATGGGAAAAATGTGTTTTATTGATACACTCTGAATCTCCTTAAGATAAAAGGGCACATACCATAGAGAAAGAATTGAGAATTTCCCTGTGGTCCAGCTAATGTCTTAACTGTATAATAGCCCATAATTATGTAGAAAAATCTCTTCAATAACACGTTTTAGATTGGGTTGTGACAATAGAAACAAAATTGGTGGGTGTGTGGGAGTATTTCCATGAAGTAACCAACATTCTATAACATGGCCAGCAGGACTAGGGAAGTGATTGTTCCCCTGTACTCAGCACTGGTGAGGCAGCACCTCAAATACAGTGTTCAGTTCTGGGTCACTCACTTTGAGAGAGGCATTGAGGTGCTTGAGTGGGTCCAGAGAAAGGCAACTAAGCTGGCGAAGGGTCTGGAGCACAAGTGTGATGAGGAATGGCTGAGGAAACTGGGGTGGTTTAGTCTAGAGAAAAAAAGGCTCAGGGAGGACCTTAACTGGCCTCTACAACTACCTGAAAGGAGGTTATAGAGAGGTGGGTGCTGGTCTCTTCTCTCAAATAACACGCAATAGGACAAGAGAACATGCCCTTAAGTTCCACTGGGGGAGGTTTAGATTGTATATTATGAAAAATTTCTTCACTGAGAGGGTTGTCAAACATTGGAACAGGCTACCCAGGGAAGGGTTTGAGTCCTCATCCCTGGAGGTATTTAAAAATGCATATATGTGGCACTTAGGAACATGGTTTAGTGGTGGACTTGGCAGTGCTGGGCTAAAGGTACTTCATGATCTTAAAGATCTTTCCAACCTGAACAATTCTATGATTCTACAGAGAATCCTGATTAATGAGCAACTTGCTAAAAAAAAGTCTCTTCCCAAGGAGCTGTCAAGCCCTTAACAATTGTGCCTGCACTTGCTAGCTGTGCCCTCTACACCTCAGTGAGCCCAAATTGTTCAATTCGTCTTGTAGCTTTTTGGAGGCATGGGAAGTTTTCTCATCTTTCACAGTGGATCTGTCAAGATGTTTGGCTGTCATAAAAAATGCCTTTCCTTATCCTAGAGTATTTATTTTTTCAGATAAAGTTATGTAAGAAACAGCCTTCCTTTCTATTTTGGGTCATAGCTGCTGGCTGTGTGCTGACCATGGACTTTGTTAAGGAGCCTGCATCCAGAGCCTGCTACAGATGTCCAGCTAAGCCTATCTGGAACAGGACTGCAATGGAAGAAAAAATCATTTTCTTTCTCATTGTTTCTCCAGTCTGGTAGAAGAAAGAGGCACAGCCATAGTTCCCTGCTCATATGCTATAAGACTTCCAAGACTACTGTGATCTATATTAGCTGTCAGAACAACTTTGGTGTGACTATATTGGTGAGGAAAAAATGAGCTTTAATAAAATCCATTGTTTTAGCATGCCCCTTCGCTAAGGTACAGAATTCGCTCAACTGAAATTTTTCCAAAGGCGAAGGAAAATCCTAGCGCCCTTTATGACAGTTGTAGGAGTCACTGTAGAATTCATCGCACAGGCTACAGGCAAGTCAGAGGTTTATGGGATATACTTCTAGCAGCAGTGGTCAGCCTTTATAACCATACAAGTCATGTGCCAAAATTCTTCCTTGAAGCAATATCCAAAATGTAAAATGCTGTTTCTCTAATGATGGAGAACTGTTGTGGGATAGTGCTGTCCAGGAATTCACAGTAAAGCAACTCTGCCCTGTCCTGCAGTGCAGCATGGCAACAGGAAGGTTAACAAGAGATATTGCCTTGGCCTTCATCTTGCTCAGAATAGGAGGGCTTGTCTGCTAACCCAGAGAAATGATAAATGTCAAACTACATGGATTACGTAATAACTAATGAGTTTACATATCAAGTACTAGTTTAAAAAAAGTAAATAAAAATGGGGCAGTGCAATTAGCCCAGGCTATTAGAATATTACTTTAAAAAATTAAAGCAAAATAAAAATTCAGGGTTCGCTGGATTTTGGTCTTCATTTCAACTGCTGTTACCCTCATTTAGCCTCTCAACAGAGTGCTGGTCGAAGAATTTTCCTTCTGAAATTAATGGCCTTCAGCCGCTGGCTTCAGAAAATGAAAAATTGGTCTTCCTCTGTGGCTGAGCACTCAATTTGACTCTCAGTTACACTTGTACAATCTAATTAGCTTGGGAATAATCAAGAAAAATGCATCAACGATGCCTCTACAACCTTCAGTCTTTTTGCTTTTAATATATTATATTATATATCTTATATATATGTATATTATATATTATATATATGTTATAATAATATAGTAGCACATTGAATTTCACTTCAATGTACAGAAAATGAAATCCATGCAAAAACTAGTTATCTGTTTTGAAGTAGGCAGTAGCCTGAATACTTGGTATATCCACAGCAGGTAGAGCATTTTTCACAAAATTTTGAAGAAATTCTAAGCTGTATGAATGTTTCTATGTACAACATCCCATGAAAGCAGCTCGAACCAGTTTCTGTAAGATGATCTTCATAACCACTCAGAGGAATCAATTAATGATTCCAGTGCCTTCCTGCATTTTCGGCGCATTTTGTAATAAATTAAAATCTAAGATCAGGACAAGAGTCAGTCTCAACTTACAAACAGCACATTTTATTTTGAAAAATAGCTTTAGCTACAAGGAACATTGTTGCTGAAATTGGCTCTTTTCAGTAGCCAGAATCTCTGCTACTGTTGGGCCTAGCCATTTCATGCAAAGTCCAGACAGTCAAATATCTAACACAACACTGGAAGATTTTGTTTGTTTTTTTCTTTAAAGAGAGAAGAGAAAATGAGAGTGAAAACATACAGGCAACATATTTATGATACTACATTTGAAGAAAAATATTGCGATCACATTGAATTTGTCTGAGTTGTCAAGATTAACACATGCTTCTATGATAACAGGAGTAAAATATGCTCTTTATCCTGATACAAAACATATATTTTCTATTTCATCCTACAACCTTCTGATGAAAATAATAGTCTCAGGAAGCTTCTGAGTTTAATCACAGTTGAATTTCAGATGTCTGCTTCTCTTCTGTTATCTTTTTTTGTTTAGGCAACCAAATTTCAAACCAAAACAGATAGTTTACTTTGACCCCATATTGGTTCTGAATGCACAGGGAGTTAAAAAATACATGCATACTAAGTCAGTGCTTGCTCATGCAGAATAGAAATAGCCTAAAAATGCTGTTTCATAATAGGAAGCTAAATTATTTTTTAAGCTACTACCCACAATTAAGTTATAAAATTCAATAAAGTTGAAATAATGGCAAAACAAAGAAGCTGTGTATGCTTTTCACTGTCTGCATTTTCCATCAGATCATAATAATTATGCAGTCCTGTGAACACAGTTAATGTAACCTCTGCTCAGAAGCTATACTCCGTGGCTACAGACTGCAATTGCTCTATAATAAAACATTAGGTCCATCACTTGATATTAGAAAGCAATAACTGTATCAGGGCATTTCAGGTTTCTTTCCCTTCATAAAACTACCGTTCTTGAAAGGATTATCCTGACAGACAACACGCTCGCCTTTTAAAAGCAGCAGTATAATTAGCTTCCTCCCACCCTGCTGCTACTTGTTTCTCTTATCTCTGAGCAGATCTGAGAAATAAGAGTGGTGGAAATGTTTGCTCCAACTTAGCACAATGGCAGCAGAGGCAAAGCTGCTGCCTTGATTTAGTGGGTCAGGAGGGTCCCTGTGGATGCAGGAGCCCCAGGCACGTAGCCCTGTTGCTAGGGAACTGTATCGATCCTTTCCAGCATCTTCACTGACACCCTCTCTGCTACACTGTGATTGAACACCATCTTTTACAGGAGTGGGAGAGTTAGAAGCTTTGCCTTGGCTTTAATATTTATGAAGTAAACGTTTTAACCATTGAAGCTTTAAATGTCTAATGCTGTTTTCTTTTTCCAGAGCTGTAGCTTACCTTTGGGAATACCTTGATCACTCTAGTAAAGCAAATTAGTTCAAGTTGGAGGCAGATAGCTTATCTTCTCTGAGCTAAATGCAACTGTAGGAGGTTTAACACGAACACAAAAATAATTAAAGCATACTTTTCCCCATTCACTTTAATTTTCTTATTATTTCAAGATAATTTACTCTTAAAATACATCATGCTATGGGCTTAACTGAAAATCATCAAAATCAGATTGAAGGTAGATCAGGATATCTTGAATATTTTTATATAGGCTAAAAAAATAAGGCTTGTGCATAAAAATGTAGTGTGTACCTACAGAGAATGCTGTTAGGCAGAAATTGTTAGCATAGCCCAGTGGGGTGCTTTGTGAAATGCTCACTACCCTTACCCAGGGGAACAAGGATTGCAGGTTATATATCTTTAGCTAGTTAATTTGGAGGTTCATCTCTGTGCATAGACAACAGGGGGGGTTTTAATGCCAAGCTTTTTAAGAAGGTTCCACAATGGATCTCCTCAGGTGATGCTGCAGCCCCCAGCTTCGTTGTAGCTTTGCTCCTACATGTCTGGCCCGTGTGGAGCTTGGAGGCACCATCCACAGGATGACAGTCATCTCTGGGGAAAGGGTGGGCCAAGCAGATAACTCAGCTGTTGCAGGCAATGTGCAAGCATACCTTATCAAACAATATAATTGAAGGAGATTGAGCACCTGAGTCCTGTCCCAGTAGATTCCCGGGGAGTATGTATTTATAGAAAGGTGATGCCATGAAACCTCACAGATTAGAAGGATTATCAGATGATGTGAAACCCAAATGAGACAATATTTAACCTTTCATACCACCTCTCCTACAGCACAAGCAGAAGCTGACTAATGTTTTTTCAGTTTAAATGTGGAAAATTCTCCATCTGAATTTTAAAAATCAACACTAGAAATTAATAAAAGCTATATACATAAAAAGCTGTTGATTTTACTTCATTGTAAAAGAAAAAATCAATTTAAATGTGTGTGAGATGATGAAGATCTTGGGATTCTTCGTATAAATACTCAACACTGGCTAGAAAATGTCTACCAGCAGCCTTAGAAATTTAAATAATTGCTTTAATCAGACACCAGATGCCTGATACAGACCTGCATGATAGATCCCACAGTGACCCAAGGGAATTAAATGTAGCATAAGGAGAAGGAGGTACCTCTGTGAGCAAGAACAAATTTATCAGATGTGCTGCAGAGACAGTATCTCCCAATTAGTCTGATCCTGTGTGGCACATGCTCTAGTCACACAGTAGGAAATGCTGCTTTGTGCTGTTGTGCTGTCCTCCTAATTATTGGGAAGGCCACATCTGGCCCTGCACCCAGTCCTGTCTATTAGGAAGCCCACACTGACAACATCCCCCACTGAAGTTCCTGAACAAAAATTCAGAAAGTCAGGCTTGTAAAAGATGCAACAATTCCCTGCAAGGGAGCCAGTGGCTCACACCACCTGAACACATGCAAAAATTCTTTGGTATTGATATCATGTAGGTGCACACATCTGGGTCTGGCTTATAAACAAAACTCTGTACCTTTAACCTAAATCATGCTGCATATTATGTAGTTAACTGAATTCCTCTGATTGAAATACAAGACTAATAAACACAAGAGTCCTTTTAAAAAAAATAAAAATGTTCAAACTTGTGCTTTGTAAAAGATGTCAGCGAGTTCTAGAGGATCTGCCTTCAGGCTTTCTACAGCTTTTATTCTTCATTTTAAATAAACTCTCATTCTTCCCCATTTGAAAGCTAATCTCCCACTGACTCTAATATTCATTGTTACTACATTAGAGACCATGAATTGGGACAATGGCTGCTAACACAGTACTGAAATTCTTTTTTCTAACACCCTTACAAATAAGAGTTACATCATTGTCTACAGTGTACAACATAATGGTCTTTGAAGAAACTCCTCTAACTAAACTGCTGCTAGCACTCAAACAAGCAGTCTTTCCTAATACAACACTGACACAATAATAGCATAATACCTCAGGCCATCAAGTCTGCTGAAAGTAAATTATTACTATCAGACACGATAAAACCTAGTCAGATGCATTAACAACCTTACATTCTGTCTTGGTAACACTACTAAAATAGTGATTGCCTCTGTTAAGCCTTGCATAATATTTGCTATATGTTTTTTTCTTGAAATGCATTGAACAAACATCCTGCCAGGGTCACTGCTCACAAAACATTAGTGCAATATTTTGCATCCTGATCTAAAGTCTGGTGAACAAAGTGGGGAGCCTGCTATTAGCTGCAATGGCTTCAGCTCTTTACATGCTATCTATCTCATGTAATCAATAACAGAGATGATATAAAAAATTCTAATTCCTCTAAAATCTGCCTATTTATGCATAAATGTTATATATATATGCATGTATATACATGTGCACATGTATTATACAGACGCACATTTTACTTATTGTGCCATGAATAACATGAATTCTCATGGATCTGCTCTGACAGCTAAAACCTGTTTACCCACTGGTTTGGTTTTTGGATTTTTTTTTATTTCTTTAGTGACTTCTGTAGACAAATGTTGCAAAAAAAGTTGTTAGAAGTATCTGAGGGACATGTACAAGGTTGAAAGACTTCCAGTGGGACATGTGTCTCCGTTACTGCATTTTCTAAAAGTGACTGTAAATTTCCTAGAATTTTTCAATATCTATTTTCTGAGCAGAATGCACAAGTTATCTGACAGTTATCTATGTAGTATCACTTACTTGTAGAAACATAAAAAGCCATGCCAAAAAATAACTTTAGAATTTACTAGACTTTTGTCTAAGACTCTGGACCAGGGAATGGCAGACTTGTCTCTGATGTGTCAATCTAGCCCCCACTGCACATAGGATAGAGAAGTAACACCAAATAAAATCATTTTCAGTAGCTGTGAACTCTGTTCCCAGATACAATCAATTAAGCAAATGGTAACGGTATAGTCTGTGGACCTTTACACACCAGTAGATTCGACAAGCCCCACTCTTACTTGTGGGGTTGATATCAAACAAGCCTAGGTCACACTTAGCCCTGGCTGCTACAAAAACTTCAGTCACAGATACCTGCCACCCTGCCAGAGTGAAACACTGCCAGTGTGCATGTGATAAAATAAACGCAGTGTCCCACCTCCACTACTGACAGACATTGGGTCAGACATTGCAGCTGCCCTGAAAGTAAATGGATTCTTCCTCGATTAAAGCAATTATCAGAGCTGTTCTCCACAGCCCTATCTACTACTTTATTCGTATTCAAAGCTGCATGGTTTCTCTGGGGTAGTTAATGTTAAATGCACTGCAGTGTGATGGTGCTCACTGCTTAGCATTCAGTTCTGAAGCCTCTCAAAGTGGAAGTGTGAAGGTATCTGGCTGCCTGTCAAAAATGCTGGCCTGGATGAATTGCAACTGCCTGGAACCATATGGTAAATAAGACCAAAAAGCTTCTACTGAGAGTTTACAGGCTCTGGGCTAACGTGTTCACTCATAGTCATTACATCTGACAGCTTGTAGCCCTCAAGTGATCCCTGTGATTTTTAACAAAACTTCAACTTATTTCTTCTCAATACATTCAACTGTGTTAAATCTTTCACAGGAAGATGGAGTTTCTTTTTCATGAAGATTTTTTCTGTATGCATTTACTGGGAGAAAGTAGTGACAACAATGCAACCTCTCACACATGATTTCTCTTCACCAGGTAACAGGGAAAAGGGTTCCCTTTTGCCTCCGAATACTATAGTATACTAGCCAGACAGAGGATCAGAAGTAACACTGTCTCTGCAGCTTTCTGGAGCTGGGTAAAAGTTCAGTTAAAGCAGTGTGTGGGTAAAGGGGACAGGACACTCAGGAGTCAGCCCTGGCAGTAGACGTATCTGGCAGGGAAAACATGATGTCGGTGATGCTTTAAATCTCTATTCATCTTTCAGCCCATTTTCTCATTTGCAGAGACCTCTGCTTTTAAATATTTGGAGTTAAAACCCCTTAAGTGTCATTAATGTAATTACTGATTTTATCATTTGCCCACTGGATAGCTTCAACATATTCTTATTAGTTCTTTTGTGTATGGAATGAGTTGGGTTTTGCACGTCACAAATACACTTCAGGAGCGAGGAATTTAGTATGTGATGGAAAAGAGTGAACTACTTAAAGGTATTCCTTTATTCAATTTCTGACTAAGCGTGCAGAGAACTTTATAGTATTGGGATATTAAAAGCTGAAGATGATAATTTTCTAAGAATGCCCTACATGTCCAAACAATCATTGGTAAAAGCTTTTGCAGGCCATTTAAGAAGACATTGACCCCCATTTTCTGGCAGACTGAAAGCATTACATACAAACTTAGTAAGAGAAAAAGGGGGAAACTAATTGACATGAAAGGGTCAAAGCAATGTGAATGTGATGTTTTCATTATGGGAAATATCTTCAAGGCAGAAAAAGAAATGAGTAAGGTTATTGCAGATATTAATATTAAAAAAGCATGCTGTTAAGATTAACATTTGATTTGCCTAATATAGAGTTCATTACCATGCAACATGTCAACTAAATTGTTTTCTTATTAATGCTACCCAATGCCAAATAACTCCCTAGCACTTGCCTCAGACATCTCTATGAATACTGAGCAAATTTATTGTGCTTGGTCCTGTTGTCATGAAGCTTCAATAGATTCACAATGATCAGATAGTTAGAATAAGCAGTGAGCATTGAGAAGACTCTGCTTGTGTGAGCACAGTAAAATACCAGAGGTACACTAAAGACCTCCTCAGATCTGGACAGATAGTAAGGCTGAGGGAAAAAGATCTACTTTTTCTAGTTGTAAAAAGGCACAAAAAAGTTAACTTGACTTCATCTCACTGCTCCAGGGGATTGTACTAGGATTGATTACGTATATCAGCTATTCAGCCAGTCTTTACCTGGGGAAAAGGTAGCCTGTCGACTATTTACATGCTGGACCGCATAGAATCATAGAATCATAGAACAGTTAGGGTTGGAAAGGACCTTAAGATCATCTAGTCCCAACCCCCCTGCCATGGGCAGGGACACCTCACACTAAACCGTGCCACCCAAGGCTCTGTCCAACCTGGCCTTGAACACCACCAGCGATGAAGCATTCACAGCTTCCTTGGGAAACCCATTCCAGTGCCTCACCACCCTTACAGTAAAGAATTTCTTCCTCATATCCAATCTAAACTTCCCCTGTTTAAGTTAGAATCCATTACCCCTTGTCCTCTCATCGACCAACATACCCAAGTCCTTCTCTGCAGAGCTGCTCTGATTCTCTTCTCTGCCCAACCTGTAGCTGCACCTGGGATTGCTCCAACCCAGGTGTAGGACCTTGCACTTGGCATGGTTAAACTTCATAAGGCTGGCATGGGCCCACCTTACAAGCATATCATGGTCCATCTGAATGGCATTCCTTCCCTCCAGCATATCAATCGAACCACACAGCTTCGTGTCATCGGCAAACTTGCTGAGGGTGCACTCCATCCCACTGACAAAGATTTTGTACAAAACTGGTCCCAACACCCAGCCCTAAGGGACACTACTCATTACTGGTCTCCAGCTGGACATTGAGCCATTGAGCACAACTCTTTGCATGCAGGCATCCAGCCAGTTCTTTATCCACTGAGTGGTCCACCTATCAAATTGATGTCTCTCCAACTTAGAGACAAGAATGTCATGTGAGCCAGTGTCGAACGCTTTGCACAAGTCCAGGTGCATCCTTCACCAAGAGACTAGAAAATTTTCAGAACTTTCTCTCTCACTTCTCTTTTAAATTTCAAAACATTTGACAACAGAAAAAGTAAAGTTCAAGAGTTTGATAATTCAGATTCTAAGAAATAAATCAATGCCTCAGCAAGAGAAGAGGTGTGTTATGACAAAATGTGTAATATCTAATTACTGACAGCAGTTTTTAGAAGATGTTATTCTTGACAGAACTTCAGGGGAAAAGATTGCTATAGGTTGATTCAACCATTGTAATCAGAGTATCTGCATTGTAATTAACACATGAGAATATATGCATGCCAGACTTTGTAAGAAAACTGTATTAAAGCACCTTTGTCTGAGGACACTTCATAGGTGTTAGAAGCTCTGTCATTAGAAAGCTATATATTACCTACCTTCTTTTCAATCACAGAATCGCAGAATAGGTGGAAGGGGCCACTGGGGGTCATCTAGTCCAAGCTCCCTGCTCAAGCAAGGAGCGCATTACTCACAGCAAGGCAGATGGGAGCATGCGATTTTTACTGTGGCACTTTCTAACTTTGGTGTTCAGCTGACTGCACTGCATTTCAAGTATAGTATTTTTTTCGCATTTAATTTATTCAATATTTTATAACAGCAAATCTCAATGTCACAGTCAGTAGCCCAAACCAGTTTTGTAATGTGACACACGTCACAGGTGAGAATCTGTGTACTGAAGACTCACCCTGGACCATTTAAAATGCTGGTCACAGCAAACACGGATGTACGGTTGATGGTAGCCATGGAAACCAGCCAGAGCTTACCTTCATAATATTTTTTTTAATAAAAATTAGATTCCAAAGGGTAATTTTTCTCTTATTTTGGGAGCACAATGTGATATAGTGTCTAGCAAATTATCCATTAGAGGTTTTTAAAAGCAATTCTACCTTAAAATCCCATGCAGATGTTGCACCATGCTCATTTCTGGACACTAAAGACCAGGTGTGTTACTAAAGCATGCTAAAGGCTCCAAAACCTCCCTGGGAAATGCAGCAAATGTGAGGAGCAGAATCAGAGCACATCACGGGCTGCACCAGGAGGAGGCAGGTCCACTGGTGTCATTTGCAACCACTCCTGGAGACACCAGATGACTGGGTAGGATGTGCAAAGCCACAGGGAAGACAGGCAGCTGGAGAATGCGTGCAGGGCAGGAGAGAAGGGGAGGAGTCCTGGCTATTGTCAAGGCAGATGCATGGAGGGATTTAATGCTTGGAGACTGGAAATTGGTTTAGACAGTAGCTCTTGATAAATAGGGGCTTTGCTGTGAAACTTGCAGTGTGGAACAAGAAGTTTCCTGGGAGGAAATAATAATTTAGAATATACCTTTCATAGGAAGCAAAAAATACTTTAAAAAGCTTTTTGACAGGACATTGAAACTATGTACTGAAAAGCTAAAATAAGATCTCCCCCTGTAGAGGATAGCCAACTGGTTGGCAGTGGTCCCTGGGGAGATATGCTGTCCAACTTGGCAGTTCCCTTGTCTGTGAAAAGTGAGCAGGGGGATCTGACAAGGACATGGTTTAGATCAGGTTAAATATCAGCCCCAAAGCTGTGTAAAGTGTAGGGATAGAGAAAATGTGAGAGAAAAACCTCACCTCCCTTTACCCCGATCTGTGATACAGCACACCTCCACTTTGGCTCCTCTGGTGAGAAGCTTTAAGGAAGCAGAAAAAGCAAGGGAAAGAGTATCAAATGCACAGAAGGGGAAAATCAAATGAAGAACAAAAGCAGAATATAGGACATTTTCCACTTCTTTGAAAGAACAAGACATCTATATCAGTGTATTTTAAAATACACTTAGCTGTGATATGACCTAATGAATGTTTCCCTACTAGCAGTTCCTCTAACACCTACTGAGTTACTATGTTTTTCAAAGTTAAGATAGCAGATGAAGAGTTTGGAAAGGCTGGTTTTCCTCCCATTCACTGGTAACTACACAGATCTGGGTTTATAGCATAAGAAAACCTGAAAACATCCCCAAAATACATCAATGAACTCACTTGTCATGCTGGCTTGTTCGTAGCTTTATTTAGAGAAGAGTTAAAGCTGGAGCTACTACAAAGGCTTGAGAAACTCAAACCTCTGTCTAACCCACTTACTGAACTGAAATCAGGAGTTCCCTGTAAAACAGAGGGGTCACACAGGACACTCCGAGGAACAGTAAACCCTGAGGAACAGTAAAATGAGCGCAAGATACAAATATTTGTAAGAGCAAAATTAGTGTACACAATGCATTAAAAAATACCATTGACAATTTTGGATCCAAAGGTTCTGTCAGAAAAAATGTGTGGAAAAGCAGTGGTGCCTTTTCTAACCTGTACATAGAGTAGGTGGATGTTGAGGCTGTATTACCACTCTGCTATCAGATGTAATGTGGTTAACCCAGTATCTTCTACCCTACATTTACAAAATGCGATTACTTACACTTTTAGAGTGTGAAAGGTTGTGTGGATAATCTAAAACAAATACAATATTCTAGACTCTAACTACTGAACTGTGCAGGCATAGATATGTTACATCTGGAGAAAAAGTCTAAATATTGTGGACAATCAAAAAAATATCATGGTTTTTTGCTGTATGGACCTTGGGTAGTCCACAATGCTACAATTTGTTGTGGCCCTTGTGGGCCAGATCTGCTTGGCTCATACAAAAGTGAAAACCACTTTGGAATTACCAAAAGAGTCTTCTTATGCAGCTCATATTTATATTGTGAAGGCACTTAACTATTGCACAGAAAGAAGACAAAGAAATATTTAAGTAGATACGTGAATAATTAAAACTGAATTTAAACACTGAAAAGTGATAAATCTCAAGGACTTGACATGCAATTTTGCAGTTCAGCTGTTGAAGACACAGTATTTGTTGAAAAGAGACACCAGAGTTTGACAGAAACAGCAGTAAGACAATATATAAAAATTAGATGCATTTCTTTCATGCCTTGAAATCTCTGTACATTCAAATTTGCCCATGAATGTTCACTTTGATATGATTTCCTAGTCCCCTTAGTTGGGCTTTACTAGGAGCATATGACCTCACAGCACGTATTTCTCCTTAATGGACTTCTCCAGGCAAATTAGCAAAAGATAATATGCAGTTGAGGGCCTGAATTCACCCCTTGTCACATTTTTCATGACTTTTTGTGCAAGAATAAGAAAAGCCCTTATGAATGCTAGATACCTGCCACACTAGTTAGGAAATAACACCACTAGATAAAAATACTGCTTCATTGTACTGTACAGGGCATCCAAAGTATTAATTTCAATTCAAGTTCAAATTTAGCAGAGGGCCAAGCAACGTCCCAGTTGATGTCTGTATGAGTCTGAGTGAATCTATAGCTGAAACTGGATTAAGGTCCAAATTTTATAGTACAGTGAACAGCATTTAACTGCAAATAGCTGATAGATTACTATGCAGGCTTCCTCATAAACCAAATATAAAGCTGTCTTACTACAAGATTATTTCCTGGCAAATTAAGAACCAGTTTTTTCCTGTCTGGTTGGCAGTTGTACAACACTTACATGACAAGCTAGCTGTCTGATCTCAAATTAAATCAGCAGATTTGTGACATTATAGCTGTTCTCTCAAAAATTCTGGTGCACGGAGAAGACAGGAAAAGCAACAGCAACAAATTTTACAAGATTTTACATCTAAACCCTGGAATTATTCCCTAGTAAGATACTAGTTTGCCTCTGCTAGAATAAAGTAAAAATGTTCAGGATAACTGAGACAGCCCTGCAGAGACAATGGTAAAGCAAAAGCTTGAATAGCATTCATATTCCTCAAAGAAATAACTTACCATTGAATTGCTATGAAAATATGACTCATAATAACCAACAGCACAGATGACTAACTTATGCTCCAGAACATGTCCTCTGCCTTAAATATCAATCACAAAGTGCAGCAGAGCCATTAATATTTAAGAGCATCACCACCAGGAAACATAGAGCCACTTGAATACCCTTGCTTAAAATTTATTGTCACATTTCAGAATGATAAACGAGATATTTTCTGAAGTTTTGTTTCATGGTGTTGTTTTGATTGTCTTCTGAAGTGCATAAAATGATACACTCTAAGGCAGAAACTTTCTGATGCCGAGAAAAAAAAGGGACCTATGTATACAAAAAAGAGGGTTTGCCCCCCTCACTGTCAATATGCTAGAATCAAATTCAAGAAGCTTTTAAATCCTGTGCAGAAAAAAACATCTCAGTGTGTCACTGTGGTCAGTCTTCCCATGTGCTCAATTTCACTAGTCCGTGTGAATAAGAATTCTTTCTACTGCTCACTGAAAGGGTCTTAAGGGATGGTCCCAATTTCTGGCCTTTGTATTTTTTTGTTAGTAATTGGGCGTTGCTTTCATAAAGGCACCACCTTTCCTTTCGCACCTCTCTTCTTATAAAATTATTTAGTACAGGGCTTTTCATGGCTTTCTAAGGCAAATGTTAACCATATTCATTGAGGAAATTACAGATGGAGAGCAATTATTCGCAAACTGTGTAATTTCTGTTTTATCATATTATTGATAAACAGTGACTCTCAGAATAAGGTGAAGGTTTATAATGAAGGCACCATTCCTTCTCTCCTTTCCCTGTCTTTCCTTTTCATAGATCTAAGACAAACAACCTACTGAGGAATTCAAAACTTACTAATAACTAAGCAAAATCTAAAGAGCCTATGGCTTGGTGAAAGTACAATAACAAACACCTAAAAGGTCACAATTTAATAATATTATGGTGAACTTGAAAGGAATTATCTGCATTAATTTCAAATCCCAAAATAACTCATCATGGGTCCTTCCTTAATATGAAAGTGTGACATTTCTCTCAAAAATGCAATTTAGACTGCATTTTAGATCTATATTTCAGAATTTTAATTGGAGTTTACTGTGCACCAACCTTTTTATCATGAAGCAGACTCTGATTTCAGAAGATTGGGAAAGGCTATTATAGGCTGAGAGGTGAAATGGCTGAGTAAGGAAGAAGACTTATCCAAAAGAAAATGTATGCTGCAATGACTGTAAGTCACATTGAAGAGACTGAGACAACTGCCTTATTTTGATCTGGTTTAGCACAGGTAGAGGTAACCAAATACTAAAGAAAAGGAAAAGCCTGTTTTGCTTTTGTAGGAAAACCCATGTGAATCCTGGGATCCCCAGTGGTGTTAAAAGCACATTAAAGCCAAAATTAAAATACCACCCAAACATATAATAAACCCAGACTGAATAATACATTGACTCTAAGCATTGCATTTAAAACTAACTTTTTTACATCTTCTGTCAGATGCAAATAAATAATGTATAAAAATGCCAATTATTCCTTACAACAGAACAAAAAAATTATTTCTTTCTTTAGCTGGGACCAACCAGCTTTATTTACCTTGTGTATAACCTTTCTCTTCTCTTGACTTCTAGAATTTGCTGCAGCTTCTCAGACCATTACATTTTATTCTTTCCTTCCCCCCCCCCAGTTCAGCCTTCTCTTTTTTACAAGCTAGAGTAGCAGTTTATTGCATATTAAATCAATCTCCTTGGAATTCCAGTAATTTCAGCAATTTTTTTTTTTTTCCAGCTTCTTCTGCAGTCTGTTCCATGGCATTTCAGCAATTGTTACTGTCAAACTCCCTATTAATATGCTCACAACAGGTGACATAAGTGAGCATTAGTATTAATTAACTGATACCACTCAGTTTTCTTGTCAAATGAACTGGCGTGCTTCTCCTGGCAAATCTTTTATTCTTGTTTCTCAAGCAGTAGATGTAATCCCATCATACTGTGCATGGTGCGTTCTATATAATATCATTAGGACACTGTACATTTAATGATACATCGCCATCTTTCTTTGGCAGGCAGGGGTATTTGTTTTCATGGTTGCTATGGTACAACTTGTTGGCCTATGGAGTATGTGGAAGATTTTACATGATTCTAAATACACACAACCAGAAATTTCAAACCTTCTTAAGCAAGAAGAAGAGATCCCTATAAATATGCAAATTTGCCTGCTATGTTGTACTAGTCGCAGCTGCATCATCGCTGTTTGCAGAATGGTTTATTTGACTCACTTTTATTGTTACAATCCAATTGGGGATAAATAGGCTTTACTTTCAGCTAGAGGATGCCACCTAAATAGCAGACAAAGACTTTGGATATTATTCTCACATTAACATGTGCTATGTGTACAATTCATGTGCACAAATAAATTCGGGATCAGAATGAGGAACTTTATGTGGTGGATGTCAATGGCAGAAACAGTCAAATTTAGTCTGGAAGGGGAACCTTTCCTAGAATAAATAAAAGAATGATTCAGATCTTCGCTGAGCATAATATCTATGAACCTGGAGAACTAAATTTGAACCTTTCTAAACATTTTGTTTGTCGCTTACCAAACAGTCAGCAATCCCTGGGAAACTGGAAAACGTGAGCAAATATATGACCAGAAAGAGGGAAGAGAAAGAGAGAGGGCTATTCACCTAAGAGGGCTATTCCACTGCCCAGTTAAGTTAGACTTGGAAAGTTGTCCTTTTCTACCCACATGTACTTCAATCTAGAGAATTCCACTTTAAAATGTCCAGTTTAGATGTTCACCTAACCTGTCATCCAGTCCAAGGTTGTCAGAATCATGAAAGCAGAAGAGCACATTTTTCCTTGCTACACAAATCTGTTCTATTCATTGCAGATATTACTTTCATTGCTTTTTTTAGATTTGCTCATCTGTGCTGGCTGCAGATGGCATCATCTTCTGGCTAATATGTATCCTATCCAATTCCACTGATAAAATCACAGCACATAGGGAGCAGAAATTTCAGTTGTAGAATAAAGTAAAAAAAAACCCTATTTTGTGCACTTCCATTTCTTAGAGAATTCTCTAATTGCTACTACTTTTGATCCATAGGATACAAACTCAAACTTGCCTTTATTTCACCTATATCCTAGGGCATATAATGCTTTGAAATATCAGGATGACTCACTTATTCCAGAGTATGTATTACATAATAGTTGTATCTACTTTTAATACAGTAGATGCAATAACTTATTCTTCATATAAATGTAAATTAATTATAATTGTAAACGAATTATAATTAAAGCAATAAAAAAATCTGTGTCTTAATTCGTGTACATAAGACTGGTCGTTGATTTTTTAATCTTCTAGTAATTTTCCAGCCTAGGTTCTCAGCTTGAGGCTTGGGCAACCATAGAAATGAATATATTTATTCATAGAAAGGAATTTATTTATTATCCATGTGACTGCTGCAACCTTTGCACACAGTCTTGATAAGTATCCTCTTGGTAAGCTCTGCCATGTTATCAAATAGCTGCTTTTCTCAATTATCCTTATCAACAGCAGATGTAAAAGGTCTGTCATGCAAAGATTCTTCTGCCTTTTGACTATCTGCTCCTGTCTTTGGTTGTGGGAAAACTTTCTGTTTAGAGCTGTTAAGACACATGCTGTCCTCTGACATATTCTGGAGATAAAAGATTATATTTGTTCTTGTAACTCTAGGCCATAACCATCTCTGTCACTCAGATGAAGAACAGGCCCCTGGGATGGCTTTCTCAAAAAATGAGGCAGCAAGCCATCTATCTCCTCTTCTCCACAACTTTTGCATGTTATCCCACAGAGGTATGGATGGCAACAGAAAGGCCCCAGAAGCTTTAACAAGTGAATTGCACTGGATATGCGGGAGAGCAGGGCCCACTACACTCTGCATTCCCAAACACATGCAGTCCCCCTTGCATTTCCTCAAAAAGCATATCTTGCAGTTAATGTTGTATTGAGCAAGTTATCAGTGTCAGGGATATTATTTCAGTCTCTGTGGACTCAGGCAAGTGACATCCTATTTGTTATGCTTGATTGTTATTTTCAAATAATTCTTTGAAAAATGAAGAGTGGAAATGTGCCCCTTTTAATGAAAACAGGGATTACTTCTTTAACCATTTAGGAAAGGCTTATATGTTTTAGAGGGAATACACTACTAAAGCCTAATACTGTTATAAATATTCAGTACCTAGAAATGCACACTCTTTAATTTCCTTTTACTTACCCATTTGGAAGGATTTGTAATTATGTGTGTCTGGAACCTTCCTTTTTGTAAGAGTATAATCTGGAGCATTTCCAGGTGTATTAATAACTGAGTCTGTATAAAGTCCACTGCAGATGTCTTATTTAGAGCAGCAAAGGCAGGAATGACAATAATAAGGTTCAGTTATGGAAAGAGTACAATTTCCTGATTGCAGGCAAAGCGTGAAAAATGCTGGCAGTTAATTGCCATCACTGAGAGAACACTACAGTCACAGTCTGTTAACTCTTGTAAATCTGTCATTACTTATGGGGTAGTGGCTAAGGAAGTCTAAGGAAGGTAGTGAGGAGGACTTAAATGTAGCAGCACACAGAAGATGCCAAAACCTATGTCTCCATACTAATCTTTGGACCTGTGTACTTCCTACAGAAGAAGAAGCTGGAGAACATCTTCAGTGGCCAACATAGGAACACGAATTTGGGCAGGCTCTAGCTAAGGTCTGATTAAGCTGGTGTCATTAATGTAAGTCATAACTTGAGGTGTACATTACCCCATTGTTTTGGTGATGTCCTGTGTAGCTAATGTTCACTCCATTTGCTCTGGAACCATCTCCAAAACGTCTTGTGATTTCTTCTAGCATCAGCATGCGAAGATACACAAAATCAGAGCTTCTCTGAGAGAAGAGGCAACTTGAAGCCTGAGGAAGAATCAGGAGCACCCTCTCCCCAAAAAACAGCTCATCACATTGATAACTGGAGTACTGCTCAACAAAAATTTGGTGAGGCTAGAAAACTTCTTCCCTTCGTTTCAAGAAGAAACAGATAAATTGCTGCAGAGTGAAAGCGTAGTTATCTGTATAGTTCTGAACTGTGAAACACAGACATGCTGAGGTTGTCAGTCATGTGCAGCAAAAATGCAGGACATGTGAGGAGCTTGGTCATTAGGATAATGCAACACCACAGGTAGGTAGGCTGCCTTGCACTGGTAAGCATGTAACTATCCACTCTAAAGTTATCATGCCCTGAAAAAACACCCAAAACCAAAAAGAAATCCAAAGCGCTGGACACATAGTAGAAACCAGACTTTTTGAGAACTGAAACCTTAAAAGAAGTGACAGAATAAAGGCAGAGGAAGGAAGGAATCCATTATTAATATCTGCATTTTACAGTTGTGAACTAGGGCACGGTATGGTTAAGTGGCAAAAGAGGAATAGGCATGAAAAAAAGTAATAATGAATTGGCATGTAAATTAATGTTTACAGTAAGGGTGGATTGTCAGGTATTTGCACAGGACTTTGGAGGAAGTTTTTCACATTAGT
The DNA here is from genome assembly GCA_039720435.1 of Amazona ochrocephala. Taxonomy (NCBI): domain Eukaryota; kingdom Metazoa; phylum Chordata; class Aves; order Psittaciformes; family Psittacidae; genus Amazona; species Amazona ochrocephala. The sequence goes on along the minus strand of CM077876.1, from coordinate 31,540,326 downwards.
AAAATAGAAATCCTTTAAAATCTAATGTTTTAGTACCACAGTTTAACACACTTTCTTGACCCTCTCCGTTCTTTTCTGTATTTCTGGTCTTCAGAACTATGCTGCAAATTGCATATGAAAATGTTCAGGTCTAGTATTTATTCTCTTTATCAAGTTATATTTTTCTGAAATGGTTATGAGTGTTTTCAGTTCCTAGTTCCATTTTGGCAATGGGAAATGAATTTCTAAATCACTCTTGGAGGTTCCTTACAACAACTGTACACTTTCATGGATAATTGACCCACTTTATCCTGACAAGAACTACATTTCTGAGAACTGTTTATGCAGAATCATAGAATCATAGTCTTTTTACCTTGATACAATATCTGTTTTACCAGGACACCAAGCTGTGTGGTTCAGTTGATACATTGGAGGGAAGGAATGCCATCCAGAGGGACCTTGACACGCTTGTGAGGTGGGCTGATGCCAACCTGATGAAGTTTAACCATGCCAAGTGCAAGGTCCTACAGCTGGGTCGAAGCAATGCCAGGCACAGCTACAGATTGGGCGGGGAGGAGATTCAGAGCAGCCCTGTGGAGAAGGACTTGGGGGTGTGGGTTGATGAAAAAATGAACATGAGCCGGCAGTGTGCACTTGCAGCCCAGAAGGCCAACCGTACTCTGGGCTGCATCAGAAGGAGTGTGACCAGCAGGTCGAGGGAGGTGCTCCTGCCCCTTTACTCTGCTCTCGTGAGACCTCACTTGGAGTATTGTGTGCAGTTCTGGTGTCCTCAACATAAAAAGGACATGGAACTGTTAGAACAAGTGCAGAGGAGGGCCACGAAGATGATCAGGGGACTGGAGCACCACTCGTATGAAGATAGGCTGAGAAAGTTGGGGCTGTTGAGCCTGGAGAAGAGAAGGCTGCATGGAGACCTCATAGCAGCCTTCCAATACCTGAAGGGGGCCTATAGGGATGCTGGGGAGGGACTCTTCATTAGGGACTGTGGTGAGAGGACAAGGGGTAATGGGTTTAAACTTAAACAGGGGAGGTTTAGATTGGATCTGAGGAAGAAATTCTTTGCTGTGAGGGTGGTGGGGCCCTGGAATGGGTTGCCCAGGGAAGTTGTGAATGCTTCATCCCTGGCGGCGTTCAAGGTGGGGTTGGACATAGCCTTGGATGGCATGGTTTAGTGGGAGGTGTCCCTGCCCGTGGCGGGGGGGTTGGAACTTGATGATCTTGAGGTCCTTTCCAACCCTTACTATTCTATGATTCTATGATTCTATGTTTCACTGGGAAGACAACTATGCTGGTGAAAACAAATGTCTTATGAGTGAACCTTTAGTGAATTGGTTTGGGTTTTAGTTTAACCTTGGGATGGATTGATTCTGTCACTCTCTGGAAGTGGCTACTTGAATTTGTTTTTCATGATTGTGGTTGTAATGAGCTGTGCAAGAAATTGTCCACCTTCTGCCCCTTCAGTTTTCGAGAGCAGTAACTGCTTTAGAGTGAAGCATTTATAAAGGCAGAAATGCACACAGTGGTGTCTTTATGGAAGGGGAAATATATTGCAATTACAACTGTTACTTAAGTCATCCTATAAGCTTTACTTCGTGCTAATTAGATCCACAATGAAATTTTCACTGTGGTGATGAACTGTAGTAAAAAAGCTCATAAAACCTGCAGGGTTATTTCCATTTGCTCAGTGTCATTGGACTGTGTTGCAAATGTGACTAAGTTCTTACTGGAACACTCAATTACACATACTCACTGAAAACATTCCTGTACATAAGTAAAGATTCAGGAAAAAATAATTAGGTTAATTTGATTTCTCTCTTTTCCGAATTACATTCGGGACCACTTGTCTTTTTATGAAGTGTCTTGCTTTTCATATTTTATTGGTCAGTAATTTGACATTATAAAATCCTTTTCTAACTTTGCTTTATCAGTGTTTTTTTTTTTGTCCAGTGATTTTAACATTTAACAATGTTTGTTTCATTTTATTATCTTATTTTAAAAGTAATCAATAAGTAATTTGTATTTTGACGCAACTATGACACTATTTCAGTAACAAGCGACTAAGTAGCAGAACCTTTATACTACACCATTATGAATGGATGGAATAATCGTTATGGAGCATGACTGCTACAAAGAAACCTGAAGAGTTCTCCTTCATAATTTGTGGTAGAAATGGAGATGATGGTGTGTGTTTTTCCCCATTATTTTCACAATCCATATCCTTAGTCTCCCAGTACTACTGCTGCAGAAGGAAATTGCATTTCCATTGTTAATGGAAGAGAATTTATATGCCTACACACTGGAATTTTCCAAGGCACTGGATGAGAAAGCATTATAGTAGGATAACCTGTGTAAAAGGAGAGCCACGTGTTTTGAGTGCTATTGATTTTTCTTCTTTAAATTTAGTATTGATTGCTCCTGTCCATTGATTTCTGAAAGAGTCCATTTTTCACTATCAGGAGAATCCTTTTCATTGCTTTGCTGCCCTTTATTCCTAAGCAAAATTCCTATAGATGCTACACTTCAGGAATTTGTAGGCATATGCGACCTTTTCATTATTTATGACTTGAATGTCCGTCAACTGAAAACTTGTGGCAGGAAGTGAGATTAAATTGCTCTGAAAGAAGAATCAGGTTCTCCGAGTTGTATCCCTCAGTGATGCCAAAGCATGGCATCCAGAGGCAAACTGTTCTGCACAGATTTTGCCTTGTCATATTAAGAATAATTTGAAGATTACATGTCCAAACTTCTACAACCTTTTGCTTTATATCTCAACAAATAGGAAATGCCATCATCTTATTTAAGAAGAAAAAGTAGGAGCTGTTTCTCTGCCAGGTTCTGGTCTTCTAGCTCACCAGCCAGCAGCACTGGCAGCCTACCTTGATCTTCCTCAAAAGAATACAACTGCTCCTCCATCCTGTAGAAGAAACAGCCCCACCCTCTCCTGCAGAGACACACCCCTGCAGCTCTCCAGCACAGAGATGGGCATCAAGAACATGATCAAGCCCTTATAATAATTTGTTCTGCTATGCAGAACAGAAGTATTCAAATTGATTACAAAATACAGAAAATAAATATTAACTGCTGTTTGGGAGCATACAGTTGTGGCAACATGTGGGGGTTGGATGGCTTTCTTATTTTGTTGATTTGCCTTATGTTGCTACAGCAAAAATAAATGGCCAGTTAAACCTGCAATGTGCTCCAACTCTAGAGACGCACAAAAGCTAGCTTGATAAAAAATGAGGATTGTGGAGAGTGCAGGGTGCTTTCTTGTTTAGGCTTGGTTTGTTGTAGGTTTTTTTTTTTTTAATTCCTCTTCAAGAATTTTATTGATTTACCTGCAGTCATCCAAATTTGATATTTATTTTTCAGGAAGAAGCAAAAACAAGTTTCACATTGTTAATGCCTTTACCATTTCAGAAATGTATTTGAAACATAAAAAAACCTGCTTTTAACTATGCTTTCTCCAAAGACAGTGATAGGTTTTAATGGCTGAGAAAGAATATTATAATACAACATCATCAAACCTAATCTACCAGAAGAAGAATAGTAATATCAAATGGCCTCTCCTATAGATATGAATTGTAATTAATTACCTAATTTGTTGGAGCATTTGTAATATATATTTAATGGCACTGCAGTCTGGCATAGTCTTCCAGACAGAGTTTGAAGAAACATGATCTAAGCATAGCCTCAAGTTGATATTATCAAATAACTCAGCATGCTGTGCAAAAAATCCAGATAAAACAAGCAGCTAATGTTTCAGCTTCTAGGGCCTCAGGAAAGCCTGTTTCTACCCTAATATTTATCACTAGCAGCCCTGCCTCCTGTGTCTTTATAGCAGGAACATGCAGTAAATAAGTATTCAGCACTGGCCTCATTGTAGGTAGCACCAAGCAAACAATAGCCCGTTACTACATATCACACTCCAATTACTAAAGATCTTGCTATGTGTCTAATAGTGTGATATAAACAGTCCATTAGGTTTTCTAATGGTGGTGTTAAATAAAGGGTGAATGAATAGTACTAAAATAGTTAGAAGCCCCTGGGCAGCTTTGCATCTTCCCATGCCACTCCTTTTAATGAGATTATGCTATTACTTCAGTCAATATAAACTGTCATTTGAAGTTTTCCAGTTCTCCTGCCTTTTTGTGTTCAACTGACAAGGCAGATGTATCTAAATCTCTACTTTTTGTCTATTTATTTTCTTCAACGATGTAAAGTTCTTCTCTTTTATTCCCCACTTACATTGCTGCCTCTTTTTGCCTGGTGAAGCAATGCATCTTTTATTGGTGCAGACTCTTTCTGGAATATAATGCAGCCCATGAATCAGACAGCATTTTTGAGAGACAACATTAGTCATACAAATGACCCCTGCATCAATGTTCTGGCAAGGCATTGTAAGAGTTTGCTCAATATTGGCATAATACTTTTTCCAGTTAGAGGAATGTCCATTATTTTTCTTTACTCGCATTAAAAATAGTAGAGCCTTTTAAACTCAGAATAGCTACAACAGAAAAGCTCATTAAGACTTGGAAATGTAAGTTCAAACAAGATATTAGAAAAGTAAAATAATTGAAGAAGTATTAGGTCAGGCTAAAAATGCTTACAGAACTATAAAACTGAGCTGTCTCTAGAAATGCTATAGCATAGATGTTGTATGGACAATTAGTAGTGAAACACCAGAGAATATCATTGAGCAGTGTTCTGGGTCATAGACTGCTACTGTATTAACTACAGAGCTATAGTACAAACATATAAATGTAAATTTGATGCCAGCAGTTGTGCAGCCTGGTGCAATGCATCAATACTGAAGAAAATGACAAGACTGATTTTAAACGTCTGATATCTCACAGTATCTCAAAATATTGTTTAGTTCAGACCATAATGAAGAGTAAAGCTATGGATATGGTGTTTACTATTAGAGAGGTTAGCATACCAGAAGAAGACAGCAACTAAGCAACCATCCCAACTCAGTGGTTTTGATATATCTAAGTGAACCTGTTAAATGATGGTAAAAATTGAACCTTTGATATCATCCACTGACAAACTTCAGAATGATGGTGTGTGTATTTTATACATAAAATACAACAAAATGTTATAATTTGTTTCAGTAGTATTTCTTTCTCTGTTAAATCCTGCCTCAAAGGAACCACCTTTGAAGACCAGAAGGTCAGTATTTTACTTCCTCTAGTTTTGGAGAACCTGCCTAGCATAACACTATGGGTGTCAGCTAGGGATGACTGTGATGATGGTTTACAATGGGGGGACTCTACCATATAGATGAAGAAATTTACCAAATCATTTTAGAGTTATCATTGTGCATTTCAAATAATGTCAACCAAAGGCTATATGATACCTTCCGCTATGCATTTTAGTAATTAATGTAAGCAGGGGGTTCCTTGGAAGGATTTAGGTTCTTAGTAAAATATTTTTACCTTTACATGTGAGGCTTTAAACAGAAAGGATTGTCTCTTCAATTGTGGTAAGAGTACTACTTGTGTTCCCAAGCCCCATGTAATTTCTGTGAGCAAGTACTATGAAAGATGGTTTCAAAAATACTACTGCTGTAAATATTTCCCAGGGAGTCAAGTTTGTATAGACTGAAATATGGCAGATTTTAACTATGACCCCCTGGGGAGCAATGACACTGCAGAAAAGTCAGCAGTGGTTTTCAACAGAGATGTCCAAGCCCCTCATGAGGAGCTTTTGATCATGATTCATGGATGTCCCAGTCAGTTGTGCAAGCCCAAGTACTAAAAACGTCATTGGTTTGTACAGTTTGGTGGATGGTGCTTTCCCTAAAGACTGAAGTGCAATCAAGAATAAAAAAAGACACCTTAGCCTAGCATTGAACCATGACACAGCCTCAAATAGAAAACAGATTTTAAATAAATGGGTGGTGCTCCAGAGCTTGCTGGTGAAGGAAGGTGATCTATTGAGGCACTCATGGGCCGCAGGCAGGAGCAGAAACTGTAATTTCTTCCAGTCTATCAGCTGTTAGCTCTCAGTGTGTAGGAGCTTGCTTTATACTTCTGAGCTCTAAGAAAAGAGCTGCTAAAAAAATCTGAAAAGGAGAAAATGCAAAGCGTTCACAGAAGTCCCAGAATCAGAGGAAAAGTTCTGTCCCTTGAATAAGATGAGGCCTGATGGTCATTTGGTGGTAAGAAAAAAACAAAAGCTCTTGGAAATGGGACTGCACATACAAATGGCAACCGCATTCAAGGATGTCAGCAGTTTCTGGTGGAAGTGAGAGGCATTAGGGCAGACTACATATTAAATTTCCCAGATACGTGTTATGTTTTAGACTGACCTCACTTTAGATGTATAAACTGTAGATTTCTACCTCTGACCTCATTACCAGAGGTTCTTCTTCTAATTAATAGTGTGAAATACATGTACGGATAGTTTTAGCACATGTTTATCTTAGCTGCATTAGCCTTAGACAAATCTTGTTTTACAAGTGCATATTTCTTTTCACTCATTAAAAATTAATTTTAGGCCACTAGTTCAGACACAAAGGCATGTCTACAGTTTAGACTATCACATCAGATCAGATGTGCAGCTGGAAATGTCAATGTCCCAAACCACAAAGTTCTTAGACCAGAGAATCTGAAAAAAAGTCTAACTCATGGGACAAAAATGAAAGCAGAACTTGTGTCCTGCTGGATTTCAGTTAAGACCTAAAAATCATTAGCCACTTAGTGTGCTGTGAGAAAGCCAACAGATAATGAATTTGGACTTTTTGTTACTATGACTTTATGCAACATCAAATAATGATTAAACCAGGGTGTGAGGCAGCTACTATGCTGTATTACCCCAGCATATTACTTAGATGCAAAAAAATATGATAAATCACGAAGCAGCGACTGGTCTACTCGAACAACGTTCACCACCTCCAAAATTGTAAGAAAGCCAAGTGGTGATGTGAGGCTGCACACTGATGTTAGGAAACAGTTCATAATTTCTCTCATGTTCACAATACCTAAATAACAGGATAAAAAATGTAGCTGCTTAAATTTTCTATAAATTGTCATTTTCAATGCACATGAGGATGAAAAGAAATGCCTCCTGATTGTCCCACTTTCACAAAAGCCTTTTAGATTCATTAAAATACTGAGGGCTTTTCCGAGTTAATAAATGGTCCCCATCTAAGGCATTAGAATTGAAGACATGCATCATGTGACTGTCTCTGATTTCACAGAATGAAGAAGAAATATTTGGTGGGAGGGGAAATGTTTGTTTAGAACAGCAGTTGCATAACCAAACAGGACTGGGAAGGGCAATCTGGGTCACCACATCCAGTCCCACTCTCTGATTGAGAGTCTATTACAGAACCGTCACTGAACCTATAAGCTGAAGACAGGATTTCCCCCCCCCCCCCCAATTCCAATAGGAACTTCTGCAGTTTATTTACAGGCTTATTGAAGAGAATGATAACTTTTTATAAACTCTGCCTATCTTGTGTTCCATATTAGCCCTCCTGCTGAGCAGTAGAACCATTTTCAGCCTACTCATATCTCACAGGGAACCTTTTACTCCACTACTGTGGCCTCCTCATCAGAATGCTTCCTTGTACGTCATTCTTTCAGTGGTTTAGAGAGAATACTGATAATTAAAAAAAAAAAAATGTGCTTTTTTCACCATCAACACTAGTTTTGTCTAAAGAAACAGGTGTGGAAAGATGCTTGAAGGGGGGATTAAAATCCCCTTAGCCTTTTCATCACACTAAATAAACATGCATCTCTAATCCTGATAATACTCCTTTTAAAACCAGTATAGCCATGCTTGCACTTAAACCTGGGTACATGCATATGTCTTTGTTATGTCAGCTCCAAAGTAGCAATTGAACCAGCAATTTGTCAGATATTTTAAGCCATGAAATTTTCATCTCTGAAAAAAAACTAACAGCAGGGCTTTATGAGTATCCTATGGAATAACAAGTTTGATCATGAACTCTAGGATAGTTAAACACTGTCCTTACTATTTGTGTCAGAAATAAAATGAGTTTATGCATCTCCACTCTCACTGACAGTTGAAGCCTACTTATTTCAGTTCCTGCAGCATTTCTACAAAATCATCTAACACTGTAATTTTATGGAACAGCTTTTATTACTAATGCACATTAATGAAGGAAAAAAAAAATAGGCACACTAAGAAGATCAAGACAGATTGATACTGTAGTGATAGGACAAGGGGTAACGGGTTCAAACTTAAACAGGGAAAGTTTAGATTGGATATGAGGAAGAAATTCTTTACTGTAAGGGTGGTGAGGCACTGGAATGGGTTGCCCAGGGAAGTTGTGAATGCTTCGTCCCTGGCGGCGTTCAAGGTGGGGTTGGACATAGCCTTGGATGGCATGGTTTAGTGGGAGGTGTCCCTGCCCGTGGCAGGGGGGTTGGAACTAGATGATCTTAAGGTCCTTTCCAACCCTAACTATTCTATGATTCTATGATTCTATGATACGAGGTAGATGTTATGTTTATTATTCCTCCAGTATTGGTTATGAAACATTTACAATAATTTTGTGATATCTCATTTAAAGCAAGTAACCTTAAGGTTTTTCATATTAAACTAAGTATCTGTTGGGTTTCTTATGAAAAAAATTAATAACTTAAGGTCTTAGGCATCAAACATCATCCAAAGACCAAACCTGACAACCCTGCTCTCAAATTATTCAAAGAAGAGTGATTTGAGCAAGTGAAAATTTATAGCCCATTTTTTAATCCCAGATGCTCTGGTTAATCTACAGGCATATTATTTGGCTTGCTTTAGTGAACATCACTGTAAAATAAACTCATTTCTTTGGGAAAAACATGCCAAAGGAATATGTGATGAGATGCATATTATGAATAATTTTTGCTGTTATAATTAATAAAACTATGATATCTAACTAATCAGAAATGACAATTGATTGTTTATTGATGTTTTACAATCTTCCGTGAAAATGTAGTTTCCTTTTGAACACCTGAAGTCATACCAAGCAAAATCTGTCAGAATTCTGCCAAGAGTTAACTTTCATCTTCTGTAATGACTCCGTTCCATTTAAATAGATGTATTCTAGTTGTATTTCCAGAAGTGTTTATTGGTCATTATTTGTTGTAGTGCCATTGAAAATTCTGTGGATAACCACTAGGGAAAAGAAATGACACCATATGAGTTAGATGTGCAATCATGCTTTACAGAGAGAGAGTAACAACCAGCAGACAGTTGAGATGAGTAATTGGGGTTTAAAGTGAAAAGGTTGAGAGTTAGATGGGGAAGGGCGTACAGGTTTAATGTCACACAGGGAACAGAAAACCGTATTACAAAAGAGTTTTCTGCAGTAGCTCACCAAAGAAATGTGTTAGCATAATGGCACGAAGGAAAATTGTGAAGAACCGAGTGAGTCATACTGATGTTTTAACACAACTGAAAGGCAAATGCCCAATCGATATTTATTTACAAAGACATATCAGCAGAAGCAATTGTTACCTGAAATGTAAAAGAGCTCTTGCAGTAACAGCTGTTTTGTCATTGTCCTGATTAAACCACATAAATTCTGGAAATCAGCTGAAATTAAACACACGTATCTGCACTGAGATCAGTCTCCAAACCCAAAGAAAAAACCTTCTGCAGGCTGTGCCTGTGCTATAACCAAATCTCCACAAAGATCATGCTCACAAACCACACACACACAAAATCTAAGGGAAAGAAGCATTTGAAAAATAAACAGGCATTTAAGACCATGAACTTTGCTTTGACATTTCAGCCTTCCCCAATCATGTCTTGGATTTTCTCTCTTGTCTGAAAACCCTTTAGCAAGGTCTACTTGGCCTATGTGAGTTAGAGAGAGAACTCTGGCTAAGACACCCACATTAGTCAATATGAGAACTCCTTGCAGGTCTCCTTCACATAAAACATACATTCCCAAAAAGACTCTGTGATTGCTTCAACAGGGCATTGAATCTCAAGTTTAATCTATTGGCTATCTTCATTATTTCCTTCTATATTATTTACTTCCTAAAAGAACCTGTTAAAAGCCTATACTGGGTGAAAGTCCACCTGGAATTTGTGGATGTAGAAAGTCTCCAGAGAAAAATATGCAAGTAAAAAATATAGAAGCAATTATTTTAGGAAAGGCAAAAGCGGATTCTGAGACAAATTTACTTGTTACTTTTTCCTCCTCTAAATAATTCAGCAACTGAGAGATCTCATGTCAGTGATTTCATTACAGGAATGAAATTATTTCACAAAACCTTTCCCTTTCACATTTGACACAGATTCAGCTCCTCAGAGATCCTTGTGAGTTCTTAAATGGCAGTACTATTGCTAATAACCATCAGCCCCCTCACTTCTTTTCCCTACATTTCCCCACTACATTGAAGAATGGATCCTTTGCTATCTGGTTTACTGTATTTCTGGAGAGAATGGAAAGAAAACTGCACTGAAACTAACTGGGCATCATGAGCTTGCAGTGGGATTTAGAAGCTGTTAATAACAACGACCTGTCTCCATAAGATAAAAAACAATACCTGGCTTCTTATAGTTTTCCCTCATTTGGTACCTGTCTGTCTTGCTCATGTTCTGTGGTGGCTGCTATTGCATTTATTGTACTAGAGATTAAAATTTCCCAAATGGAAGATGTATTTCTAGTAAAAACTGTCAGCACTGTACAGGCAAGATAAATACTGTCCCTCAATAAATATGAGGAAGGCAAGCACTTTGAATGTTTTAATCTTTGCACAAAATATCGAAAACTGTCTTCCTTAAGCAAGGAGGAAACATGAAACCAGCACTGCAGTTAATGCATTTCCTGGGATTAATATAAAAAAAAATAAACCAGAGAAAAATAGATAAATTATGTTAAAGGCAGGATATAAAAATGCAGGCATAAGAGAACACCTGCAATAGCTAACAACAAAGAAATAAAAACAAATGCTGTCTGTAGCACAACCCATGGGCATTAGCACACAGATAGCACATATTTACCTTGTTAATCTTCTCCAATCTGGCTTTAAAAGTACATATATTGTCCCAAAAAAATCTATATCTGGATTCTGATACAGTTATATTTCCTCTAAGTTCTGCAGAAACTGTCTTACTTGTTTTCTCTGCATTACTGTATCACAGTGGCACATACTCCCTTCCCTTCTCAGTCCAGCCATGCACAGGGATGGGCTCCAGAAACATGGACTTTTCCTCTGCTCCTCTCCTGAGCAGGAGAAGAACAACCTGTAAGAAGCTATATGTAAGCAGAAAAATGGGTAAGGTGCTGGACGACTGGGAATTATTTTCCCTTTCCAATCATCCTGCATTAAGTTCCCCACCCCCCCATTTAGTAATGCTGAGGATTATGAGATGCTAACACTTGAAACCTGTGTTGAACAGGCTGTGAAGACAAGGGACGTAAGGCCATTCTCTCTTCTTACTTCCACCTACCTTTCCTCTGAAACGACCTCTTGCAGTTGCTGCCTAATTTCAAAATGCTGCAGTGTGTTCCCAGCATGTTCCGCTGGCCCCCATGTGTCCCTGAGGGATCACAGAGACCTGAGTCCCCAAAATGGATCTCCCCTCAAGCTCCAAGACTGTTTATGTTTCAAAACCCTTGGGTTTATAGTTTTTGAGAGAAATAGCTATCTGTATTTTAAATTGCTGAATCTTTCTTTAAAATCCTTTAATCTGGTGAAAAGGGTTCCTATAGCTGTGGGAAAAATGCAGTTCAGATTGTTGGTGGGTTTTATGTTCTTTCATTATGTATATCATTTTTCGTAGACAATTCACTGTGAAATGTGAAGATTACTAAATGAAGACATTATATTATTATGAGATGTAAAGTCCTAATGAAAAAAAAAAAACAGAACAAAACAAAACAAGTCCAAAAACTTTTGTAAATAATATCACTGCCTCTCTAGGTATCTTGGAAATTTGATATTTTGTTGAACCAGTAACCTGCCAGTATTAATGATGCTTGACTGTGGATCAGTGCTTTAATCATGATCAGTCATTTTTCTCTTCCTGTTGTCTCATTCTCTCACTGGTAATTAATACCTTAAATGATGCATCCACTGGAATAGAGAGAGAAAAAAACAGCCTCCGGTTGACCATTAAGCTTTTTTATCTTTTCAGATTCTCTCCCAGAACTCACTTCTGACAAGTATCTGTCTTCCAACTAATTGTTACTTTTTGCACTCTTCTTCATCCCTTTCTTTCCTTCTCACACACATGCATGTGTACACATGCATGTATACACATGCACATAGAAGCTTTTTCCATAGGAAGTAAGAAAAGGGACTGGTAAAGGCAACATATCAAGTCCAGTTTTCATGAAGAGAATAAATAACCTTCTCTAAGCACAGTTCTAATCCTCTATCAAGCAATACTAAATGGTTCCAGGTATCATGACTAATAATGGTTTTACTCTCCACTTTACTGGCACTGCACACATCACATCATTACCTTTTAGAATACTTAGTCTATCACTAGTAAAAGCTATCCATTGCCTTATTCGTCTGCATGAATTCCTGCTCTCAGAAAGTGAGAAACTTCTGCCAACAAATTGTAGCCAGAAAAACACTACTTGTCAAAATGCTGGTAAACAGGAGGAAATCACATTAGTGGTGCCCCTTACTGGTTTCTTGGAGGCTCTTTGTCCTTCATGGTTTGCAAAAGCATGAGCTTTTACCGAACAGGAGAAATTAGATTTTTTTTTTTGTCTCTTAACATAGAAAATTTATTGCTTTCCCACAATGTAAATGAGGGGAAAATTATGCAGATGTTATTACATGGACAGATAAAATCACTGTTTTAATACCTGCTAGAAATTTCTGCAATCTTTGGAGTTCTGATATCCACTTGTATGATATATATATGGGTCACTTCAAAAAGAGTAAATCCAAGCTTTAAGAGCTACTGTTACTAATTAGTTTTAATAAATGATTTAGCAAGCCTGTTTCAGATGGGAGGTTTCATTAAATACTGGAAAATATTTAATAATTTTGCTTCTTTTCACATCTGACACAGGTTCATATCCTCAGAGATGTCTCTAGGTTTTAAGTACAATAGCACTGTTATTCTACTATATCATTCACAGTTATCCTGCACACATTTGCTTTGGCATATTGATTATTTGAATTCTTTATTTTAGAGTTCATTTGTATTCACCCTCTAAAGCAGGAAATCTTAACCTGAGGCTAATAAAGGTCTGTCTTGCCTCTGAAACTTTTTTCTATTAAGGGATTAATAGAAGTTGCATAGAAAATAATTTAATAAGAAAAAAATTTTTGTACTATGCTGCCTTATTTCACAAATTGGATTGACTGTCTTAATTTGAAATCAGCTTTGCTTCATAATTAAGCAGTTCTTGTGTTCAATATTTTTCTCTCATCACAAACAAGGCTTCAGTCTGTTAAATCTGCATGGGAAAATAACTGAACGTTCCTTTTTTATGGGTGGTGCTTGACGTCATTACAGTGTCTTATTAATGGCTCTGTTGTACTTATCTGAATAATTAAATTGTGATAATGGTTGTATTTTCATAAACAACATTATCCTTTCTTATTATTACTGCCAATGAAGGATGGTAGGATGCCAACCACTAAAATGCAGCTTTTGTGGAACCCAAGGACATATTTTTAGCAAAAATCTATCCAATCAGAATGAGCTAGAGAAGAAAGCAGACAGTTTTTCTGGAAGACTTTCAAAATGCCATCAATAAAGTGATGCTACAGTTGATTAATTCTCATTGTGCATTCTAAGATAAATGACCTATAATTCCATTTAAAAGTTAATGCTGAAAAAAATCTTCAAATGCTAATAGCAAACAGCAATGTATAAACACTATAGAAAGAGCTGAGCAGACATTTGAGGTAAAAAAGCCGGGGCTGCAGATACAGCAATATCATAAAAATACACACAAAGACATCTTTCAATACCCTAAAATGTTAACTTCACAGCTATTCACAATATAAAAGACAATTACTATACAAATAGAAAGAGCAACTAAACTTTAAATGTATAATTCAGGTAATCTTGCAGCAGCATGAAGTTTGTAGCTGAATTTAGTTAATGAAATATTGTATCAGTTACTGCCTAAACTCTTAAATTTTTCCTGTAGTAAATACCCAAGGGATAAATCATGCCATTAAAGCAATAGTATGCTTATTTGTTCAGAGCTAGTTTGTCTCAGAGGCAGGTAATGGTAGTGACCGATTCACAATAAAAATGGGAACTATATACTTATCAGACTTCTGTGAACCTTGACTGTTCTGTAGAATGTGCACAGATATCAGACAAAAGAATAGTATGAGGCAGACAAACAAGCAAATAGACTGTCAACCTCTTTTTGGCCTTTGTAATGTGGAAACTTTGATCATGATCTCATGACACTACTGCCAGCCCAGCCAGGCGCACACATCTGGGAGTCAAAACCAATTGTCCTGATGCGGCCATTTCTGGGAATATCAATAACATCTGTGCATTACGTTTAGACTGGCAGCGAGAGAAAAAATTCTATGCATCGCAAAAGGGAGGCACTGAAATACTTTTTCCACATAGAAATAGTGGACGGTAACAGTGATTTTAAGACCAAGGTTCATAAAGAATTTATAGTAAGTTACATTATTGAATGGCATATAATATAGTCACCTCAAATAGCCATTATAACACAGCTTTCTCCTTCCAATTGTTCACTCAACTAGTACGTTTATTTGCAAAATGGTATCAATATGCCAGAACAGTTTTGTTATAAAGAAGATGTTTACATTCAGAATACATTCACAAAGTCATTATATCCCCACTGATTATGGATGAATCTGACAAACTATGGAAATCTGCTTAGGTTTTTTGATTTCTTGTTGAAAGATCATCTCATAAAAAATGCTGGCTTATTCCAATGTGTTTATTTTTGATCAATATATAACACTTTTGCAAATATGTCTGGTGACATATTAAATCAGAAATTATTTCATTCATGTATAATTTTCGTACATCACTGTAGAAAATACATGGGCTGGGCACATGGATTCGTCCACCGTCAAAGATGCCCATTGTCAAGAGCTGAACTCACTTCTTATGTACACAACCCAGTTACAATCATCTGCATAATTTTCAGCCAAACTTGATGGCTAACTGCTTTTCTAAAGTAAGTTCATTATCTGTGTTCTGCTAATAGAAATAATAAAAGCTTTAATGTTCATGAAGCTTTTAAAGCAGAATTGTGGTAAATAGGTGATTTTTAAAACCAGATTAGTCTACAGCACATAGTGCTTCTTTTGTCAAGAAAATGAGCATATCACTCTTGATAATACAGAGAAAAGAGAAGAAAACTTTGTCTTTTCATCTTATGACAAGAATAAAAGTGTATTGCATATTTTCTCTCTATTTTTTTTTTTCCCCACATAGGGAAAGCTTGACATGGTAGGTATTTACCTGAAATACAAAAGGTATTTACCTTTTGTTTAACAGCTATATAGTGCACCACATAGATACCTTCTACAGATACTTACTTAGGTAATAGTTAGACCTCAGAAACGTATTTAAAACCACCAAAAGAATTTCCTTCACTTGGTAGATGACTATAGAAATTTACTTTAAGGTTTATCCTCTCTTAGTATGCGTGTCTGTATGTGTGTGTCCCTTAATGTGTGCATGCATATGAAGACACAGGGAGATGAAACTGCACATACTGTGGATTTATATAACAAACATTTCCTTTCTTCTCCATAGATCACACTCAGAAGTCCAAGTTCAATTTCTGGTCAGGTAGGAGCTCAGCATGTGTCAATGGGAGTGTGACTCATTTCAAGGATGAATTAAAAAAGTGAACTGGAGATTACTTGAGGGTCATCTTATACTGACATATTATAATATAACGCCCTATAACGGTGTCCTGGGTTCAGCAGTAGCAGTCATTTTTCTCCTTCTTAGTAGCTGGTGCAGTGCTGTGTCTTTGTCAGCCTGGGAACAGCACTGATAACACCAATGGTTTTAGTTGCTGCTCAGTAATGTTTACCCTGACCAAGGACTTTCTGAGTCTCATGCTCTTCCAGGGAGGAGGGGAGGACAGGAGGAAGCAGAGACAGGACACCTGACCCAAACTAGCCAAAGAGGTATTCCATACCACAGCACTTCATGCCCAGTATATAAACTGGGGGCAGTTACCCGGAAGTTCTAGATCACTGCTTCGGTTCGGCTGGGTATCAGTTGGCAGGTGGTAAGAAGTTGTATTCTTTTCCCCTGTTATTTCCCTCATCATTCTTATTATTGGTGGTAGCAGCAGTGGTTTTGTATTATCCCTTAGTTACTGGACTGTTCTTATCTCAGACCGTGGGAGTTACATTCTTTTGATTCTCCTCCCCATCCTCCAGGAGCGGGGGGAGCAAGGTGGAGGGGAGTGAGTGAGCAGCTGTGTGGTTCTGAGTTACCAGCTGGGCTTAAACCATGGCAGTTCTTTCTGGGTAAGGGAAATAACAAGGGAAGAGAATACAACCGCTCACCACCAGCTGACCGATACCCAGCCTGACTTGAGCAGTGATTTAGCCCTGCCGAGTAACTGCCCCTAGCTTATATAGTGGGCATGACATGCTGTGGTATGGAATACCTCTTTGGTTAGTTTGGGTCAGGTGTCCTGTCTCTGCTTCCTTCTGGCTTCCCCTCCTCACTGGCAGAGCATGAGGCTCAGAAAGTCCTTGGTCAGAGTAAACATTACTGAGCAGCAACTAAAACCATTGGTGTTATCAGTGCTGTTCCCAGGATGAAAGTCAAAAACACAGCACTGCACCAGCTACTAAGAAGGAGAAAAATGACTGCTACTGCTGAAGCCAGGAAAAAATGGTCTCTTCCAAAACTTTACAAAGCAACAGGCACAGCCTCAGCTTCAAGCAAAGATCCTTCCAGCTGAAATGGTCCCATGCACAAACCATCTTCTGCGCAAGTGTTTCTGACCCAAGGAGAAACACAGAAAATTGTTTTGGCTTGCAGTCCTTGTCTTGTCTTTAAAGACTTTGTTATGGAAGTCCATAGGCAGAAGGACTAGCAGCACAATATCTGGCCTTTCTTTTTTGGCAACCAATCTCTCCATCACATCTCCTGAATTATGATTGTCGTAAGAGGATTATGCTTCCATCATCAGTTTTCAAAGCTGTCAGCGAAACACCTACTAGGAAACAACATGGTCTTGATTTCTGCACGATCTCCCTCTGTTACCTCCCTCTTCTCCTCTGCAAGGAAGGCAGAATACATCTCTATACAGAGGAGGCAACAAGAATAATGTCGACCTCCTCCATGTGTGAATGAAATACAAGAGAGCACTCCATGGATAGCTGGAGATCACAGATGAACTTTTCCCATTCCTGGTGTTTTACCTTACAAAAGGCAATTAGACACCTGCCATCCTGATACATATGCATCTAAAATGCTCCCAGAATCCTTGCAAACCTTAACAAAGTTATCAAATCTCACTTGCAATGAAAGTTAAAATAAACTTGCTGGTGTTTTTTTAGAATGTGTATGGGCCATTTCGTGCATAATAATGTTATGCTGAATGTCCTGCAGTCCAGGAGTCTTTTCTGTACTGAGTGAGCAGCTGCATACATTACTCTAATGTCCATTCCTGCCTAGATTTATAGTGCCTGCTCATTGTCCTTTATTAAATGCTTCCATTAACTTTTCTGTTACATTTTTGCCCAGCTTACAGATCTATAAAATTGAGTTACTAGCTATGCAAATTCATACCATTTACATTTGTAGAAGTCTTGCTTCAAGTAAATGTGTTATCTCTCTACATATTTGACATATTTGGAAGCAAATCTCTGCCAAGGTTTTCAAGATGCACTGACTTTTTACATTTCACCAGATCTGTTTATAATAAGACTCTGTACCATCTTGTGATGATGTGGGAGCAGGGTGTTGGGTCAAGGGCCAATCTGACCAGTAGCCAGCCATGATGATGATTCTTTGACTCTTTAGCCCTGCAAAGAAGAAACGACAAAGTTGGTTTTTTGTTCTTTCGTTTGGTTGGTCGGTTTGGTTGCTTTTTTTTTTTTTTTTTTTTTTTGTGGTCTATATCCACAAAAATATTACATTACAATTCTTTGAGGATATATTTTGAAAGATCTTGGCTGCTTACCCTTAGCACAGATTCTTAAATTCTCAATTCATTGAACTACTGTGAGTGATGAACTTCCGTGAGTGATATGCCTTTAAACTATCCTTTGATGAAAGAGAAATACAAAGGGGAAAGAATACTGAATATGATAAATAGAATCATAGAATCATAGAATAGTAAGGGTTGGAAAGGACCT
Organism: Amazona ochrocephala; assembly: GCA_039720435.1. Taxonomy (NCBI): domain Eukaryota; kingdom Metazoa; phylum Chordata; class Aves; order Psittaciformes; family Psittacidae; genus Amazona; species Amazona ochrocephala. Next base: position 31,522,048 of record CM077876.1, on the reverse strand, counting down.
CAAGATCATCGAGTTCCAACCCCCCTGCCATGGGCAGGACACCTCACACTAAACCATGCCATCCAAGGCTATGTCCAACCCCACCTTGAATGCCGCCAGGGATGAAGCATCCACAAACTCCCTGGGCAACCCATTCCAGGGCCTCACCACCCTCACAGTAAAGAATTTCTTCCTCATATCCAATCTAAACCTCCCCTGTTTAAGTTTAAACCCATTACCCCTTGTCCTCTCACCACAGTCCCTCATGAAGAGTCCCTCCCCAGCATCCCTATAGGCCCCCTTCAGGTATTGGAAGGCTGCTATGAGGTCTCCATGCAGCCTTCTCTTCTCCAGGCTGAACAGTTCCAGCTTTCTCAGCCTATCTTCATACGGGAGGTGCTCCAGTCCCCTGATCATCTTCGTGGCCCTCCTCTGCACTTGTTCTAACAGTTCCATGTCCTTTTTATGTTGAGGACACCAGAATTGCACACAATACTCCAAGTGAGGTCTCACGAGAGCAGAGTAAAGGGGCAGGAGCACCTCCCTCGACCTGCTGGTCACACTCCTTTTGATGCAGCCCAGGATACGGTTGGCCTTCTGGGCTGCAAGTGCACACTGCCGGCTCATGTTCATTTTTTCATCAACCCACACCCCCAAGTCCTTCTCCACAGGGCTGCTCTGAATCTCCTCCCCGCCCAACCTGTAGCTGTGCCTGGCATTGCTCCGACCCAGGTGGAGGAATTTGCACTTAGCATGGTTAAACTTCATTAGGTTGGCATCAGCCCATCTCACAAGCGTGTCAAGGTCCCTCTGGATGGCATTCCTTCCCTCCAATGTATCAACCGAACCACACAGCTTGGTGTCATCGGCAAACTTGCTGAGGGCACACTCAATCCCACTGTCCATGTCACCCACAAAGATGTTGAACAAGACCGGTCCCAACACCGATCCCTGGGGGACACCACTCGTTACTGGTCTCCAGTTGGACATTAAGCCACTGAGCACTACTCTTTGTGTGCGGCCATCCAGCCAGTTCTTTATCTACCGAGTGGTCCACCTATCAAATTGATGTCTCTCCAACTTAGAGAGAAGGATGTCATGTGAGACAGTGTCAAAGGCTTTACACAAGTCCAGGTAGATGACGTCAACTGCTCTGCCCCTGTCCATCAGTTCCGTAGCGCCTTCATAGAAGGCCACCAGATTGGTCAGGCAGGATTTCCCCTTAGTAAAGCCATGCTGGCTGTCCCCAAGCACCTTGTTGGTTTTCATGTGCCTTAGCATGCCTTCCAGGAGAATCTGCTCCAAGATTTTGCCAGGCCCAGAGGTGAGACTGACTGGTCTGTAATTCCCTGGCCCATCCATTTTCCCCTTCTTAAAAATGGGGTTTATATTTCCCTTTTTCTGGTCGTCGGGAGCTTCACCTGACTGTCATGATTTTTCAAATATGATGGACAGTGGCTTAGCAACTTCATTTGCCAGCTCCTTCAGGACCCGTGGATGGATTTCATCTGGTCCCATGGACTTGTGCACGTTCAGGTTCCTAAGATGGTGTCGAACCAGATCCTCTCCTACAGTGGGCCCAGGGTCTTCATTCTCACAGTCCCTGCATCTGCCTTCCGTGACTTGGGTGGTACAGATGTGCAAATACACCCTTCTGAACATTCTCAGAATTCAGGTGTTTTTTCACACTGGTGAATGAATAGAACAGTGAGATCCATGCCTTAATTTATTTCTCATCTAAATCTAATTTCCATACCAATATACCAAGACTTTTCCATATTGAGTTCTCACTTGATCGTAGAATCATAAAATCATAGAATAGTTAGGCTTGGAAAGGACCTTAAGATCATCTAGTTCCAACCCCCCTGCCATGGGCAGGACACCTCACACTAAACCATGCCATCCAAGGCTATGTCCAACCCCGCATTGAACACCACCAGCGATGGAGCATTCACAGCTTCTTGGGAAACCCATTCGAGTGCCTCATCACCCTCACAGTAAACAACTCTGCCTTATATCCAATCTAAACTTCCCCTGTTTAAGTCTGAACCCATTACCCCTTGTCCTATCACTACAGTCCCTAATGAAGAGTCCCTCCCCAGCATCCCTATGGCCCCCCTTGATATACTGGAAGGCTGCTATGAGGTCTCCATGCAGCCTTCTCTTCTCCAGGCTGAACAGCCCCAACTTTCTCAGCCTATCTTCATATGAGAGGTGCTCCAGTCCCCTGATCATCCTCGTGGCCCTCCTCTGGACTTGTTCCAACAGTTCCATGTCCTTTTTATGTTGAGGACACCAGAACTGCACACAATACTCCAAGTGAGGTCTCAGGAGAGCAGAGTAGAGGGGCAGGATCGCCTCCTTCAACCTGCTGGTCATGCTTCTTTTGATGCAGCCCGAGATATGGTTGGCCTTCTGGGCTGCAAGTGCACACTGCCGGCTTGTGTTAATTTTCTCATCGTCATACCCAAGCTCAGCACGTTCTTTGGGACTCATGAGCGTTTTGCTCTGTGTTATTTCACCTTTTTGTGTGTTTCCAAATGACTACTCTTATTGTAAGTAAATAGTGTATTTTCTACATCTTGTTTGCTTTCCTGTGCTCAAATTCAATACTTATCAATATCTGGTAGAATCTGATTATGAAAGTACATTTTCCATGTGTCAGAGAGTAAGAGATGTGACTCCTCTTTATCAGAAGTTTATCAGAAGTATCCTGAGAGCCTTGGATTAGTGATGCAACAGAAATAAAAGTCTCTTGATTTTTTCTGCAATTACTGAATTCTGCAGTTACTGTTGAAAGCATTGTCACACAAGAGATACTATCTCTTTTTGATTTACTTCAACAGTAGCTTCTGTTTTATGTTCATAGTTTGTAAATTCTAAAATCTATATGACCAGACTATATAAATAGAACTTTTGAATGGATGGACCAATGTTACCCTGGCACTGTGTGCTTTGAGACAAAACATAAGGGAGATAGAGAGATAGAAAAAAAGAAATCAAATGAAAGCCTGAAGGCAAGATTAGCTCTCCTGATATCACTTCCATTGATTTTAATGATAAAGGGGTTTGTCCTAAGTTTGAAGTTGATTAAAGGGAAATCATAAAGAGAGGGATACAGACAGCACTGGGGAACAGCTTATGCATCTATTGGATATTGGAGTACCCTAAAACTAATGTATTTCTGTCTGATACACTTTCTGTCGGCTCAGATGTGGTCTTGTTCAATCTGTAAAGACAATTCTTGCCAATTCTTGTATATTGGATTTTGAGATGTGTTATGATCCAGAATTTTAAAAATCCAATTTTGCCACTCAATCAGCTTTTCTTAATAGGAGGCTGGTTATGCTGAGATAGTATCCTGCATCCCTGTGACTATGAGAGATTTTTTTTCTTTCTTTTCTTTGAGAAGCCCTTTTCTGACAGAGGCTTGGAATTATGGATGCACTTTTTTTCAAGAGCCTTCTTTGAACAAAAACTCAAATGCTAAAACTGTGGAATTAGTGTGGATTTGAATATGAAAGAGCTTTTACCTGCTTCTGACAAAACTACTTAAGGCAAAAGCAAATGTATTGAAGTGAACAATTTGTGGCATGCTCACGTTGCGTTGGAAATTTAGATCCTACAAATGAGATTGCAAAGGCCCAGTGCCAGGCCCTGGGCAGTGAATTTCAGGGTCAGAACCCTGCAGCTTCTTGCACTTCTATAACTGTGTGGAGATTTTGATTTCCTGCGGCTTTCACCTTTGTTTCCTTGAACTGCTGCAGACAGCAGGCAGGCTGAGAGGAGGAGTGGGTTACACTGAGCTGTGGTCAAAAAATGTTTGAAATAATGCAAGATATGCAGTTTTGCATCTGCAATTAGTTTTAAAAGTGCTTTTGAAATATTAACTTTTATTTTAAGTTAGGATTAAAGGTAATCTTTAATAATACAGGTAATGAATACTTCCAGAACTGTATTTCTTGAAAAGATACAGATACTGCCTTTCTTCGTAATTTTGCCATTTTATTTCTTCTAAAGAAACATCTTTGGAAGTCTGATTGGAGAGCATAAGAAAATCTGTCATATTTATTCTAATGATTAAGAGATATATGAGAATAACTGAATTTTCCATAAACAATGTCTATCGGTACATATATAAGGGGTCCCTGCTGCCTCATACCTTTTAATTTCTCTTTTCATGTCAAATGACAATTTATGTGGTCAGCTATATCTTCGTTATCTTCCTTTTGCCTTTAGGTCTTTTATTTTTCCTGGCATCATCTGTCTTTCATTTTCTCTAGCTGGGGTTGGACGCATTCAATGCTGTGAAACTTACTACGCGTCTTGGAAACAGACGCCTTAACGGATCACTTCTTCGCTGTAAATAGTATGACAAAAGCAGGAGCTCATATCAGATGGCTATCATCTTAAAATGGCTCTGGACACCACTCACCAAACAGAGTTTAAAGCAGAAAAATTTGTTCTTCCCTAGGCAGAGTATAAACAGAATTGAAAACAGATTTCTGGAACCTTCTTGAAATTAAAAAAAAAAAAAAAAAAAAAAAGGAAAAAAAAAAGAAGCAATCCTGGACTCCAAGCACACACATGCTTTGACCAAAAATTTCTTAATTATCACTTGTCACTACATATGTCTGAAACAATCATAGATGCTCGTTTCATCTGAGCTTCTTTCCCTTGAAGTGTACTTCACAAAACATTTTTATGCTATTCCCTGTTGAGCAGACTAATCTTGTCTCTGACTTGCAGTGTGCTCACTTGTTCTTAAGCGCTCCTGGGTAAGCAGTCTCTATTTTCCAGACTTGTTTCTTTCCCTGGGATTCAGTTCAGTTCTGAAGTTCCAATTTCTAGCAGTGTAGGAGTAATTAAAATTCTCCTTGATCCATGTATGCTAATGTTTTTGCAGGCTTCTTTTGTCTGTAGAAATATGACTTTGAATGTGCTTTCTCTATTTAGGCAACAGTGACAGATGCTAGTAAATGTTTCTTTAAGTGTGGTCATATCCTCTGTTCCGGTTACTCAACTGCTAAAGATCTTTCCCCTTCCCTTCCATTCCCTTCCCTTTCTCCTTCCCTTCCCTTTCTCTTTCCTTCCCCTTTCTCCTTCCCTTCCCTTTCTCTTTCCCTCCCCTTTCTCCTTCCCTGCCCTTTCTCCTTTCCTTTCCTTTCCTTTCCTTTCCTTTCCTTTCCTTTCCTTTCCTTTCCTTTCCTTTCCTTTCCTTTCCTTTCCTTTCCTTTCCTTTCCTTTCCTTTCCTTTCCTTTCCTTTCCTTTCCTTTCCTTTCCTTTCTTTCCCTTTCCTTTCACTTCTTTTCCCTTCTTTTCTCTCCCTTTTCCTCTTCCTCTTCCCCTTCTCCTTCCCCTTCCCCTTCCTCAGATCAAAGGTAGAGCAAGTATTAAAGCAGTGTGGAGAAAAGTGAAAGAAGAAACTGACAAAAATAAGGAGGAAAAAAGAAAGCCAAGACAGTAAGCATTTTTTTTCTCAGCCAGTTTTGTCTAAACCACCTTTGGTTGTAATTTTTGTCATATTTTGTTTCAAATGATAAATGTTAATTCAATGACACCTGAATTAAGAGAAAACACTTTAGATATCAAGAGTGATTTTAGCACTCCACAGCTGTTACATATACAAAAGTTAAAGCATTTCATGTTAGAATTGCAGTTACTGTACCAGAAAAAAAAAAATCATACTCTAGTCTGATTAAAACAAAAACCTCATAAAATAGATTTTAAAAAGCATCTACTAAAACCAGCTCAACATGCAGAAAAGCCAGAGTAGTGTGGTAAGTATAGAATCATAGAATCATAGAATAGTTAGGGTTGGAAAGGACCTTAAGATCATCTGTTTCCAACCCACATGCCATGGGCAGGGACACCTCCCACTAAACCATGCCACCCAAGGCTCTGTCCAACCTGCCCTTGAACACCGCCAGGGATAGAGCATTCATAACTTCACTGGGCAACCCATTCCAGTGCCTCACCACCCTCACAGTAAACAACTTCTTCCTTATATCCAATCTAAACTACCTCTGTTTAAGTTTGAACCCGTTACCCCTTGTCCTATCACTGCAGTCACTAATGAAGAGTCCCTCTCCAGCATCCTTATAGCCCCCCTTCAGGTATGACTGCTTTTAAATGACGAGTTAGGCATGACAAGCCAACAAAAAAAAAATTGTTCTTCTATTTGGTTTTGATAACCATGATTCTGAAGAAAACCACACAGATGTTAACGTCTCCTCAAACTCATACAGCCTGAGTTGTATGTCATTCAGAGAGTCATCACTCCAACTCACCTTTAGAACATCTGGCACCATTTTTTGCAGGAGTTTTCAAAACACCGTGTGATATTCCATGAAGTTTTTCCATTAAGATATTCACAGAAGGGAATAAACAGTCAGCAATATTCAAGTGCTATAAGTATAATGGATTAGAGGACAAAAATACTTGTTCATCTCCATAGTGATGCAAAAAATGTAGCTTTTACTCTCCACCATGAAAGAGTCCAGTAGATCCAGAGTCCAACACATCTCATTCATTTACATCTCCTATTCAGTCAGCCTTGCTTAAAATTTTCTCCTCCCCTCTTTTTGCTTTATTCCATTGGCAACTGGGCAGGCATAGCCTTCAGTGTGATGCACAGAACACTCTCCAGAAAGGCAAAGGATGTGATCTGAATCCACTTGGGATAAGGAGGGACAGGAAAATATAAGGCAACAAGCAGCAGCACCATGACAACAATCTTTGAAAGACAGTTATGGGGTACTACTATTGAAAGAGGGTGCTGGACTTAGCAGTGGAAAGAAAAGCCTGCTGAAGTCTCAAACCCCAGAGAAGGACAAGATTCTGGTTACAAGAATAGTAGAGGAGCTGTCTGTCTTGCCAGTAGTCTACCATAGGTGGCTCCCAGCCAAACATGCTACTTCTCTGGATCCTAGGGAGCACAGATCGATCAGAATTTACACCTGGGATGGACACAGGAAAAAAAAAAAAAAAAAAATACCAACAACCACCAAAACCAAATACTGAAACACTGCAGGCTATGGTGAACATATCATGATGTCGAACACCTCTTAATTTTTCCTTTAGGCACTGATTTACAAGGTTCTATGGACTCCCGTTCTCTCTCCTTTGTTCTTCTTGAGATGTAACATCCGCCAGCAGGAAGTGTTTTGCGAGTCAAGTCCCAGAGGTGCAGAAGAATCATAGAATCATAGAATCATAGAATAGTTAGGGTTGAAAAGGACCTCAAGATCATCGAGTTCCAACCCCCCTGCCATGGGCAGGACACCTCACACTAAACCATGCCATCCAAGGCTATGTCCAACCCCACCTTGAACGCTGCCAGGGATGAAGCATTCACAACTTCCCTGGGCAACCCATTCCAGGGCCTCACCACCCTCACAGTAAAGAATTTCTTCCTCATATCCAGTCTAAACTTCCCCTGTTTAAGTTTAAACCCATTACCCCTTGTCCTCTCACCACAGTCCCTAATGAAGAGTCCCTCCCCAGCATCCCTATAGGCCCCCTTGAGATATTGGAAGGCTGCTATGAGGTCTCCATGCAGCCTTCTCTTCTCCAGGCTGAACAGCCCCAACTTTCTCAGCCTATCTTCATACGGGAGGTGCTCCAGTCCCCTGATCATCCTCGTGGCCCTCCTCTGCACTTGTTCTAACAGTTCCATGTCCTTTTTATGTTGAGGACACCAGAATTGCACACAATACTCCAAGTGAGGTCTCACGAGAGCAGAGTAAAGGGGCAGGAGCACCTCCCTCGACCTGCTGGTCACACTTCTTTTGATGCAGCCCAGGATACGGTTGGCCTTCTGGGCTGCAAGTGCACACTGCCGGCTCATGTTCATTTTTTCATCAACCCACACCCCCAAGTCCTTCTCCACAGGGCTGCTCTGAATCTCCTCCCCGCCCAACCTGTAGCTGTGCCTGGCATTGCTCCGACCCAGGTGGAGGACTTTGCACTTAGCATGGTTAAACTTCATCAGGTTGGCATCAGCCCATCTCACAAGCGTGCCAATGTCCCTCTGGATGGCATTCCTTCCCTCCAATGTATCAACCGAACCACACAGCTTGGTGTCATCGGCAAACTCGCTGAGGGCGCACTCAATCCCACTGTCCATGTCACCCACAAAGATGCTGAACAAGACCAAGAAGGGTGCCTTGACTGCACTTAGGGTAGTGAGGAACCTACTAAATTCCACTAGATCAACAAATCAAAAGTTTTCCCATGTGCCCTAATCCATAAGGATTTTCGAAACAGATTGCCAAAGGAAATATGGCTGTGGCAGTATGCTGGCTTCTCTAGGAGCTCTTACTTTAAAGTGCACTCGTGAGATGCAGAAATATTGTTTTACTCTTCCATCCTGTGCCTCTTTCTGCTGTTGACTTCATACCTGAGGAATGGGATTCATTTTTCATTAAGCTGAAAAGAAGGCAAGAGCCTGTAGTGCAGAGTTTGAACAGCTGCCTGGGAGGACTGGGAGGACACCTTACTATGATGTTGCTTTAATCAGTATGCTATTTAATCCCATTCTCTTCACAGCCCATTGCACATGAAGTTTGATTGGTCTATGAAACAGAAGTGAGAGCTAACCATACAACTGAAAGCTGACCCTGACCTTACCTTCAGGCTTTCTCCCATTTCTGGTGTAAAACCCTTAAATACACCACAGAGGGGCATGGAGGGGCAAAGGCTTCATCAACTGCAACCTGAGGAATGAACAGCTGTTGCTTCTGCTTACTAACACTGGAGCACTCCGAAATCTACTCATTTGTCTTTGGCTAGCCAACTGACCATGAACTCAGTCTTATAATTTCTCCTAAGGTGAGAATAAAAGAACTAAATGCTTTTAATTGTGATTTATTTTATAGCAAAACAACTGTTTGAGTGAAAGTTTTTAGTTCACTCTATGAAAAAAAATTCTGTTTTCCAAGGAACATTTCCCATGCCCTCACAAATCAGCATTTAACACATAAAAAACAGCTTGATGTAAGCACTGATGCAAGAATTACTCTAATCTCTGTTAAGTTTGCTCTGATAATCATGTTTACAACCTCATCCTTCTTATTTTTTGAACATTTCTTCCTACATTGTACAGCTCAGACTACCTTTTTCCAATCAAAACCACATTAGTACATGTATTTCAGGAATTAGGGATACTTGCAAAAATAATAGAGCTTGTATGAGAATCATCAAGAACCAAGTGATGCGTTATTCCCAAAGCAGAATGTAACACCTCTTATTCATCTTTCACATGGCAAAAGGGAAAAGAAAGTCACTATGTTTCTCTTAATATTCATCACTAGAGCAGAATATTGTCTTTGATTGTTCATCTCTTTGCAGCTCCAGTGCAGGTGTATGTATTTTAAAATAGATTATAGAAGAATCCTGAATACACTAAAGAAATAATTAGACACTAAACAAAAGAGATCTACCTGCAGCTGAGCTGTGGAACACATTGATGGCTTTGGGGTTGCTGAATTTCCTTTTAGGATCTCTTGGAGACAAAATAAAATTCTACGAACCTTTTATGTGCTATTTTTAGCTTAGGCTCAAAGGAAGAAGTTGGCTTAAAGTTTGCCCTTGTCCCTTCTATTCCTAAAGTTTTTTAAGGAACAGGAAGATTACCCAAATAAACCTTGTCAAATACTCACTAACACTTAGCAGCATGCTGTGGTCTTTGCAGTTCTCCTTCATCCCTTCCAACAGGGCATAATTTTTATGCTCTCGGAGAACTTTGTAATTCTATCTTAGAACAGGCTGATTAATTTTGCTGAACTAACTCCATAGCCCATGGAAGGCAAACAATAAGAAACAAAAGAAAAAAATATTCTTAATAGGGCTGAATTTAGATGGCACATTATCTTGTGTAACATTTTTGTCATATGAACCTCTGTCTGGGTATTGTACTTGAGGTTATCCCATTACCCAGGTTTGTCCTATAGGAGTGCACAGTGGGTGTTAATCTCAAAGTCTGCTCGTGGATGTCTTCTATTTACTAAACTTATTCTGTAAGATCCAAACTTTAAAGTAAATCTTGATTTAATAATTGTGAACTATAAAATCTTGACGTTTTAAACGCACTGGAACTGATGAAAAGCATTTTAACTATGTATGAATATACTCATTTTAAACACATTTGAGGTGATCATATTCATTGGACAAACTTTCACTCAAAAACGAAACCTGTCTCTGACTGGATCTTAATGTAGACCACTTCCCATTGAAATCATTGCTCCATTGAGGAGCTAAAGATGGCCTCATTTGGGAATTAAAATGCCTTCAGAGATGCAGAATAGTACACACACTGATGTCTGCACTTTACAGAGTCCTTATTGAACCTATTCCTGCGATGGCAGTAATCAACACAAGTTTAAAAGAGTCATAATAAGTTTTGACGGCAGATATAAAGTTCTATCATCAGGATAGTTTGTTTATTAAAACAGAGCATCCCAGCAAACTTCTGACATGTAATGAGGATGCATTTCAGTTCCCTGAAATACTGCTTTTCTCAAAATCTCGGTGATGCTGTTAAACTTAGTTGTCCTTGCAAGCAACAAGCTGGCTCCCACATACTCTTCGCCTTTCTTAGCATTCAATTTCTATCACTCTTCTTCTTAGAGATACAAAATAAGATCTGCAAAGAGGCTACAAAATGGGTAAAAAACCAATAGCAATTGCTAAGTACAGAATGCCAAAATAAAAAGGATAACATTTTGGAGCTGAAGAGGAAGTAATCACAAAGAAAACAAAGCTGAACCTCACCAGACTATTATAACACTTCCATGAAAATGCATTCCTGTAAGAACAATTTGTAAATGGGTCTCTTTCAAATCTCATTTCTGTTTTAGTTCGCATTGAGAATTCATTCCTTCAACCCTAACACATTTATAAAATGAAAAGTTATACAATACGGTGGTAATGGTTATCTTCATGCCAGTCCTCCAAGATAGATGGATACCATAGTCCCTGAAATGAATGGTCATTAGACCTTTCTCCATAAATTTTCATTTCTCATGAGAGTTATTCAAGCAATATGAATAATTATAGAATAACTGCTATAGATCTGTGGGGGAAAACAAGATTCTTGTTCTGGAAAATAAAACATGTATGGGGAAGAAGAGACGGAAGAGAAGAAGGGTTTCTTCAAAATTTTTTCAAGATTTCTTCAAGATTTTGGTCGCAAACCGAAAATCACTCAAGTACGATAGCAAAATCTTTACAAACAGCATATTGTTTTGGTAGAGACATTCTGTCACTATAAGTCTGTATTTTTCTCATAATACCTAAGGAATAATTGCTTTTAGAAGGTTTGTAAATTGCTTTGTCTGTCACACATCCTTAAGGAGCAAAAGTTCACTCAAAGAAGAGCTCTGTCAGCCAGGGTACTCATCAATGCAGAGATCTAGAATGGGCATGTTTTCCCTAGAAACACAGGGATGTCCGTACAGGTTGTATGACAGCACAGAGCTCACTCAGAGTTTCTTAGACACAAACACACGTCAAGGGTGAGGGAAAACCAGTTTTGACCTGAAATAACAAAAAAGAAATTTCACAGCACTGATATAAGAGGGCCCAGGTGTGATCCCTGAGAAGGATCAGGAAGGTTTCATGAGAATCTGTTGTCAGAGAACGAGCCTAAGAGGGCTCAGAGAGCTGTTGTGGGGCTGGAGAAACTCCAAGGAGTTTTAGGATATGTGGAAGTATAAAGGGAAGAAGGCATCTCCGTAAGTTTTCATCTGCCTTCTGCCCTTAGGAGCCAACCTGATTTGCCAGGAAGTTCAGGGGCCATTTCAGGTGGATTTCAAGCTGGCTGGTGTCTACGGTGTCAGGGAGGGTTGGCTCAGTGGCATCTGGTGGTGAGGTAGAGGCACTGGTGATGGGCCAGGATGTGAAGACACTCAGAGCCCAGACTTCGCTCCAAACGCTGCTGCCTGCAGAGAAGCATAGTAGAGGAGCAGGCGCAGCCACTGTATTCATTGCAGAGTCATGGAGACCCAGTGCCAAAAAGGAAAGGTAGAGGCAGTGAAATGCATCTTCGAACGTGGATCTGCTGAGTCTTGCCTGCCTATGTTTCATTGACAACATGTGACAAAAGCCGTTTGCTCCAAAAAAAAAATATAGGAACTAATGTTAAGAAACCTAACAAACTGTTTTTCCCACTGCTTTTTTTTCCTTTGTGTCCTACAGAGAAAGTCAACTCTTAGAGAGCCTTTTGGCTGCTCTGAAAAATACCAGTTCTCCAGAGAGGTACTAGGTGATGCTGGAGCCTTACAAGGGGCACCTCATGGAGACAGTCAAAGTCAGAAATGTCACTAGGGTTTGTCTCAGCCTACCCCAGCTTTAAAATATTGGTGCCTGCTGCCTGGGGAGTGTCAAGCGAGGAGCTATACCAGAATGCTCACCAAGTGCTGGCTGAAAGGAAAAGTACGCCCTCTACTTTAATTTCAGAAATGTAGAGGAAAGATTAAACAATAAGAAGAGCAAATGTCATAACCCACATCTTTATAAGTGGCTGCCTTCCCAACTTTTCCACTCTTCTTAGTTGGCAGATTTTGCTAACGCTGCTATATCTAAACTTGTGGCCTTCCAAAGAGATGGGTAACTAAAACTGCATGCTAGCGTGTTTTCCTCAGCACAGGATGTTTTAAAGGCACTCCATGGATCATCTATAAGACATGATGTTCTGCTAAACAAAAGGAAGAAAGAAGACTTCAACAGGGGAAGAACCATTTTCTCGAGGCCAAAAATAAGTGGTAAAATAACTGTCACAGAAATGTCTATGTACATAAATGGTGTTGCCTTGGATTTATAAAAGCTCTGAAAAAGCACAGTTCAAAGCTCATGTGATATTAAAGAGAGTGTAAGGGAGGCCAGTGTCAACCCCAATGGATCCAAAATGGTCAGGTTGATGCTGTAATTACAGTGTGCTGTAACACACTGAGTGCTGGCAGTTTTCAGGGGAAGACTATCCTCAATAAATTATTCACAGTGTCATTTGGTAAAACTTCTAGATACTGATTTTTAAAGCCATGCAGTCTGTAGGACAGGACTGAAAAGGCAGGCAGCTTCTGACTCAATGTCAACTCTGAGAGAACAGGATCCATGTTAAGGAAAGAGAGTTAAGTTCCTTTTACGAGCCTGTAACTGCTTGCTTCTGTGATGGCATTGCAGCTGTAGTCAGGGATGGATTAGTGGCTTCAGATGGGAAATCAACGGGGAGAAACTTGAAATCCATTTTGTGCACTGCTGTATTAATGTGCTAAACGTCACTGTCTCGCGGTTGGCTGCCTTGGGGGAGGTACTTGCATTTTTCTATCAATTCCCTGTAGGTTGCCAATTTGGAAGATCTTAAGTAAAGCAAACTTACGTTACTTCACTGAAGCAACAATGCAGAATGAAAATTGATAATATCATTTGAGAATGCAGAACTGTTAAAACAGAGTTTGCTTGAAATTGTAATTTACACAGCAGAGCCTGGCTACAGATTATAGAAATCAAGAATCAGGAAAAATGATATTCACACTCCCTCTTTTCCACATGTTCTTTGCCATTGTAATTAATATCGTGGTGCAAACCAAAGGGCACTATAGGGAACACATACATGTTAGGGGATGTGTGCAAATGTAGCAACAACCCTAGAGCCCTTGTAGTCTAGACAAGATAGAAACAGAACTAGAAACACATTTCCCATCTCCCTGATGAACAGAGCAGTTAAATGACTTGCTTAAGGCAATGTGGGAATCCTGTGGCAAAAGGCAGGACCACTTCTCCCAGGTGTCCATTCAGTATACCATCCAGAATGCCTTTCTATATAGCTGATTGTCAGCTACTTGCATTTGTACGGTTCTAGCAAGCCTTAGAAAATGCTCGTTTAGTAAAAAAAAGACATCTGCAAAAATTGAAGGAAAAAAAAAGGTCTGTAAAAGGCAAAGTGAAGACATTTCTCAATGGCAAAAAATGTTGCCTCACTGGCCAAGATGAGTTTACCTAGGAGACTTTCAAAGGATAAAAAATGTGACTGCAAGGAAGGAAAGAATGACTGGCAAGTCACTTACAATGGATGAAAACTGTGAAACTGGTTGATGATATTTACATTCAGCTAGAGTAACAGCCCTGCAGTAACCTGTTCAAACCTATAAAATCCAGGTCTGTATTCACAAACTGTTAATGTCAGTGGAAAGCCTCCCTTAGTTTTGTCTACAAGGAATTGAGAAAGAGGGGAGTTAGGCATTCTGTGAGTTACGTGCAAGCAGTGTTTACATGATGTAATGGCAAATTAAGTCCTGGCATGCAAAAACATGATCACTTGTTTTTAAAGCGTGACAGTAAAGACAGTATACGTATGAGATAGAAGGGCACGGATGGGGGAGAAAAAGGAAGGAAGAGAACAGATTGCAAAACAACCAAATTCAGTATGTGAAATGCATATTTTAGGTATGGGAACAGTACTGACTTCAAACCTGAGGTTGAAAGCTCTTCTGACGGTTTCCATCTGAAAATGCAAACTGATTGAAATCAAAAGTATTTATGGAAATATTTTTTCTCCATTATTTCTATCAATGGCTTTTATCCTAGAATTTTTACTGCAAAGAAAAAGAGACAACTTCACTGTGGAATAGCTAATAGACTAGTGATCTTTGCACTCTACCTGCTTACAGGTAGGTAGTGCTATATTCTAAGAGAATACCCTCAGTACTAAACTGCTTTATAATGAGCACATGATCTCTCTGATATTATTTTTTTTTCCTCTTAACACACAAAAAATACTTTGGAAGATCAATTCCTTTTGATTGTGGAAAAGAAAGAATATCTATAAAATATTCACAAGTATAAAAAATGTGCTTCCATCAGTGGGGCATATTCAGCATTTAGGTCATTTGCTTATTATGTTAATTGAGTGTCTTTATGCATTAAGAACTGGTGGCACTTTTGGGAGGAGGGAAGGGGAGCAGTTCATTTAAAGTCGTTACACTATGAAAGGCCGCCTTCCAGGGCAGGCTGAGTGATTAACAATGAATAATTTATTCTCCGCTTTCTCTCGTGTAACAGTGACAAGCAGATTGTGAAGGGGTTTTTTAACTCTGCACTTCTATATTGTGATTTTAAGCCTGGTCAAAAGCCAGTCTGAGACAGTGGAGGACTTTGAACTGAGACATGCTTCATGGTTCATAATGAATGTCAGTAGGTAGCAGGCCAGGGAAAATTATGCTTTCGGGATCTTTTGCCATATAGAAAGGAAAAATCAATTATTCTCTTTTAAGAATTAGGTTATAACATACAGTCCAAGATAGAAATAGCTTAAGCAGCAGCTCTGAAGTCCCTCCACATAGGTTATAATACATAGTCCAAGATGGAAATACCTTAAGCAGCAGCTCTGAAGTCCCTCCACATGGGTTTTTGTAGGGACGGAAGAGGAAAGCACAAATACTCCACTTTCTCCCAGCAGCACATGTTGAGATCATAATAAGAAATTCCCTACTAGCTCTTCCGAACACAGCAGACTGCAACTGCTCTGTGAGAAATGGGATGGACTATACAGAAAGATCAAAGCTTATTATCTCAGTGCTATTACTTAGTTATGAGTGATAAAAAAATATAGCATTTTTTTTTCTGTTTCTTCTTTGGTTTATGCATGAGCATTACTGCAAGTATGAATTAAAACACTTCCTCTATATTGTTCATATTTTCTATGAACATTCATATTAGATAATCACAGCCACTTGGTCCTCAGGCTTTAATGTAAGCTATACACAAAAAGGCCAATGAAGCAAAATATGTTACTATCAGTAAATATTGGAAAATTATTTAAAATATTTAGGCAGCTTCCCTTGTTTAGTTGTATTTCATGTCTCACCTCAAAACGGAAAGAAATAAACTGAACCACAGTTTGAAAACCTGCATGGAACCTTAACTACAACTTTTTTTTCTGATTCTCTGATTGGGAAATTCAAGAGATCAGCAGGGTTTTTTTGTAGAGAGATATTTTTAGGCTATACTGCTGTTTCTGTGCTGCTACACTGGACAGGCTGGAGCCCAGTGTGAACTGGAGTTGAAGTAACTGTGATCTGTAGATGAATCCACATGGGAACAGGTTACCCCAAAGAATCTATGGTCGTGGTTATGTCTGTGCAGCAGCAGGTAAACCTCTGAACGGATCGTGGCCCACGCTGGAGAAGGTATGCCTTAAAGCATCAGTGGCTGTTCATGAGGTAGTGCTGCAGCGCCTCAAATTGTGTGGCCATGGATAAATCCACAACACATATTGCATATAATAATATTCCTTAAATAAGACTAATGTCTACAAGGAAGCACCATGCCATGTTTCATAAAATGAAAATGGTCTGAATCTTTTCAATCATTCTGTAGATACTTATCCGTATCAAAAGAAAAGCTCAAGAAAATACTTTGAAATACTATAAGTGGATTCAGATTCAATGCAAAGAAAAGAGTAGGAAACATGAGCCTCATTTCTGATTCCTAGGTGAAAAAGTCTGCACAAAGCTGTGACAGCACAGGTGCTGTACCATAGTGAAGATCACTTTATCACTCATGTTTCTGCTCCTCACTATAAAAGTAAATATTGCAGGGCTGAGACATCTGAAAACTGAACTTTGACAGTTACTGAGTAAAATAATTAATTTCTGCCACAATAACCGTACCAAAGATCAGAGTAGAAAACTGCCATCAAATGTTTCTGGTGGATTTATCTTCTCATAAGACTCAGTATTATGTTTTTCCCACCATCTATTTCCTTCTTATTTCCTTCTGACAAGCCTCTGTAGTGTCTTCCAAGCTTGTAGCTTTTTCCAGCTAGATTAACCAAGGTGAGGTGTGTCTTTTTTTCCCCTCACACCATTTTTCTTTCTTTGTGCTTCTAGGGCCAGCGCAAAGTCAAGCACTCAAAATACAGCGCTTGATATTATTTCCTGTTCTTACACCTGATTCCAAAATAGCCTGCAGCAGACCAGGGAACACGTGCTGACTTGCCTGATCTGGAGCATGAAAAATGAAGTTGGATAAGTAGGGATGTTTGACAATAAAGTACTGGCAAATCTCTACTACCCATATGCACAGAGAGCCATTTCAAGGGTCAACAGCAAAGCCAATTTGAATAGATACATGGACTGGAGATTGTAAAAATATATACTCATTTGTTAACATTTGTGTCCTGCTTATTCATTTGAATTCTCTTACAATTTGTGTGCATTAAAGCATTCTTAGGCTTATTATTCTAACTGGGTAGAGTTTCAAATTTGATTGTTTTGGAGGACTGCGATGGCAAGTAAATGACTGATATTAAAACGAATGTCTAGAGACTATAATACAATTTCTTATTCATGCTGCCCAGTTCCTTTTGTCTGTTTTTCTATATGGTGCATTATGTATTCACATCTGTTTCTGCTGTAGGTAAATTTGAGTCTTCACTACTGCCAAGATTTTGCACGGTGGATCTGTCATATTTATTTTTGACCCTTAACAAAGCAGTATACTAAATGATGTAGGTATTGCCTATGTGGATATTCATTTATTTTTTAAAAACAGCAGAATGTAGACCTATTTCTCTAGGAATAAAAAGCAATTGCATTTTTCTACTAATGAATGACTGATTTGGAGTAAATTCTGAATGCCAATATCAAGCACGTAATTTGAAACTGTAAGATCTGAAAAAATGTACAATCTTACGGAGCTCTTCTTTAATAACTTCAAGTAACAATCAAATAAAAAGATTGTCTCACATGCAGACTACCTAAAAATACCGAGCAACCCACTCCTAAAAGATTATTAGATACTTGAAACTTCTCTACTTAAAAGGTAGAACATATGCAATGACAGAGAAAATTCTTGGACTGCAAGAGCTGTCTCAGAAAAGAGACAGTCCTCAAATTCGGAAACTGCTTCCACGTCAATACACTTGTGTCATTTATTTTGTCCATTGTTTTTTGCTATGAAACGTAGCAGAGATGTTTTCTCTTGCTCTGTATTTCAAACAGCATTGAGGTCTGGGACTGTGACAGTTTAAGTATTTTAACTTCATGGGGGATTTAGCTGTTTTGTTTTCTTCCTTTTCCCTGTGATGAAGGAGCTTTGGAAATTGGTATAGGGGGCAGAGGAGTGTTGATTTTGACCTCTATGGAGCATATTTTACTTTTCTAATTTCTTCAAGAAATTGTTTGCCGAAGAAAGCCTACTGTCATTCTTCTCTGGCCTTTGCAGACTCCCTGAAAAGTGATCTGGCAGTGAGAAAAGGATATGCTCCAGTGAAGTGAGAAATTTTCTTACAGGTTCATGGTTTATTGTCAGAACTACATTTTCAAGTGTTTTCACAAACTCTAAAGCTTGCTAAAGCAAGAGGAACAGTTTGATGAGCTCTTCCAGATTTTCTTTGGTCTCACAGAAGCAGAGGAGGATATGGGCAGAGACAAATAATTTGCTTCTGGTTTCTCCCTTTATTCATTTATTCTTGTGCTCTTACCACATATGCTTGTTGCGCAGGAGAAAGAGGGACAGCGCACCTTTTTTGTTTGTAAAGCTATATCACATCATCTCTTTGCTGAAGCTGGAATGAGAAGTAAGCATACCAGAGACAGGTTCTTGATGTCCTGAACTGCTTTCCTTAACTATATGAATAGATTCTACTGGAAATGGGTTACTAGGTTACAAGGCCCCTCTCTCACTCACTCTTTCAGCAGGAAAACAGCTGTTGTTGGTTTGTAATCACTGATCTGAAGAGCTCACTGCCAGGGTTTTTATTATTCTCTATAAATCTCAAAGACAAAATTACTTCAAAATATTTTAGAAAACAATCTTGATTGTTGTTCAGGGACCGCCAGTTTCCACTTCAGTATAAATTACAGCATTCCGCTCAACATTGATAATTTTTCTTGGCAATAATTTTATTTCATTATTCCATTCAAATGCACAAATTAGACATCTTGGATCCATTTTCCAGCCTCATTTTCTAAAGAGGTAGTTCCTTCTATAGACATTTTTATCTAATAGGCAATTCTAATGAAATATGAAAGAGGGACAGAAGCCTCCAAGATTAAGGAATCCCTAAAAGTTTGTGAAAATAAATGGCCAGCAAAGATGTCACTATTTCTTCTGAAGAACTCCTTGTTTTCTGTCCCCTGGAAAAATGCATTGTTGTAACGTATCTTATTTTTTCTTACTTACTTCCATTCCAGTTTCTTTAAAGCTGGTATTACTACCTTTTTGACTCTATCTCAGACCATGCTTCTCAAAAGAAGGAGGCAATGCCTTGCTTCTGTGTATCAGCCCACATGTATGCACATACGAACAAGTGCTTACATGCAAAGACAAGAATGTGGGGAAGGGTATGTACTATGCGTATATATATATAAACACACTAAAAAGCAAAAATTTCATCTCCAATTTCCTGGGGGGGGGGGGGGGGGGGATGATGGGATATTGGCTTTTTGTTTGTTTGTTTTTAATGTTGTGATATTCTGTGTCATCTTTTATTACACCTTTATTTTCTCAGTGAGTAGCATTCAGATCTTTGCTTCAGAAAGTCTGCCTGGTGAACAACAGAAGTAATTTCTACTTAGGAGACCTGTCATTTTCTAGTGCACCTCAGTCTTCAACGCATTTCAGAATTCTTATTCCTATTTCCATCACAAATCTTTAGGGTCTTCAAGAGGTTTAGAAAGTCAATTTCCTCATACAAAGATCATTTAAATGGTGTCAAAAATCAAATCAATGAAGTTTTCATTTCTGTATAGCATTTTAGAGATATTTGGCTGACTTTCCTAGGAGTGTGTTATGAAACTGTAGAATATAATCACAGTCATCATGAATCTGAAAACAATTCTGTTTAATTTCCAGAAATGTAAGTCTGAAATCCCCTGTGAGTGGGTAACAATTTTTCAAACTTATGGAATTTTATTCAACTTGCTTTCTGTATTTCATTCTTAAACAGCAACAATATTCATATAATTGTCAAAATACAACATAATATAGATATTTTTACTTCATTTCAGAGGTATGTGACCTTATACTTTGAATGGAGTTATCTGCAAACATGCAGTAGTATTTTTAAAAATCATGTGAATATTGATGTTATTTCTACTTGCAAACCGATAGCAGTAAATGTGTTATTTAGGGATCATTCCCATTAGAGTTGTTCGTCCATATTTCTCTTGGAGTTTTTTTTTTTTCTGCTGAAAGCATGATATAACCTAAAAAAAAATGATAATTTTCAGTGGTTTTATACACTTCTTTTATATGGAGTTTGGGAAGGGTGCTTTTTGACATTTTTCTTTTCCGGTCAGTTATCCCACTGACTTGTGAAATATCTCATTTGTGAATTTTAGAGTCAGCGATAGATTTGTCCCAAAAGGACAAAACAGTATAATGAACTATGCCGATGCACTCTGAATAAAACATTTCTTAAAACAGCAGTAAATCTCATGACCTGCCTTTAAATGCTTCAGAATGCAGGGTTTCTGGATATCATTAGCATATCAAACACATGATTATTCTCAAAGAACAGAAGAATTACAGTTACTAGATGTTTCACAAAATCATTTAGGTAGAAAAGACCTTTAAGATCATTGAGTCCAACTGTTAACCTAGCACTGTGGAGTCCACCACTACACCATGTCTGTAATTGCCACTTTTACACATACTTTAAATATCTCCAGGGTTGGGACCCAACCACTTCCCTGGCCAGCCTGTTCCAATGTTTGACAACCCTTTTGGAGAAGAAATTTTTCCTAATTCCAATCTAAACTCCCCTGGCACGACTTGAGGCCATTTCCTCCTGTCCTATCACTTGTTACTTGGGAAAAAAGACCAGGCAGCTCCTCTCTCCATCCTCCTTTCAAGTAATTGTGGAGAGCTAAAAGGTCCTCCTGAGAATCCTTTTCTCCAGGCTAAAGAACCCGAGTTCTCTCAGCCTTTCCTTACAGGACTTGTGCTCTAGACCTTTCACCAGCTTCCTTGCCCTTCTCTGAACATGCTCCAGCATCTCAATCTCTCTTGCACCGAGGGGCTCAAAACTGAACACGTCATTCAAGGTGCAGCCTCACCAGTGCCAAGCAGAGTGGGGAAGATCACTTCCATAGTTCTGCTGGCCACGCTATTTCTGATACCAGACAGGATACAATCACAGAGTCACAGAATAGTTTGGGTTGGATGGACCTTCAATGGTCATCTATTCCAAACCCCTTCAATGAGCAGGGACATCTTCAACTAGATCAGATAGCCCAGAAAAACATCCAGTCTGGCCATGAATGTCTTTAGGGATGGCACATCCACACCTCTCTGGACAACCTGTTCCAGTATTTTATCACCCTCATTGTAAAGAAATTCTTCCTCATATCCAACCTGAGCCTCCCTTCTTTTAGTTTAAAACCATTACTCCTCATCCTATTGCAACAAGCACTGTTAAAAAAATCTCTCTTTCTCACAGGCCCCTTTTGAGAACTGGAAGGCTGCAATAAGTTCTCCTGGAGCCTTCTCTTCTCCAGGCTGGACAACCCCAGCTCTTTCAGCCATTCTTCACAGGAGAGATTTTCCCTCTTACAATTTGTGGCCTTTCCCTAGACCCTTTCCAACAGGTCCGTACCTTTCCTGTGCTGAGGACTGCAGGGCTGAACACTACTCCGGGTAAGGTCTCACCAGAGCAGAGTAGAAGGGCAGAATCACCTCCCTTGACTTGCTGGCCACACTCCTTTGGATGCAGAACAAGGTAAGATTTACCTTCTGGGCTGCAAGCGCATAACCCCCAGCCTGTATCGACACTGGGGGTTGCCCTGACCCAGGTGTAGGACCCTGCACTTTCATCTGCCTCTTCATCCCTGTTGGGTGGTCTAAAACAGATTCCCATCATATCTGCCTTGCTGGCCTTCCCTCTGATTTTTACCCATACACACTGAATCCTATAGGCACCTTCGTTAAGCCCTAGATAATCGAAACATTCTCTAACATACAAGACTACCCACCACCTCTCCTTCCTTGCCTATCCCTTCCAAGAGGTTTATGCCCATTTATTGCAGCACTTCAGCTGTGTGAGTCATCCCACCACATTTCCATGATGGCAACTATGTCATAGTTTTCTTGCTGGATGATGGTTTCCAGCTCCTGTTTATTGCTGTCATTTTTAATTTATGGATGCAGTTTTGACAGGGGGCATAGGGCAACTTAACCTCAGCGACACCTCCATCCTAGATCGACTACTGTCCTCATTATATAGTTCTATTTGCAGAGCCTCACACCTATTACGCAAGGGAACCTGGGAAGGTGGGGTAGTCACAGAGGAGACAAGCCTGCTGCACTGGGTAGGAACTTGATGTCATTGCTGCTTATCCCCTAAGTCACTATGTTCAGCCACATGGAGAGAGCATAGGATATCCTCTGCATTATGAGTCCTCTGTGTCATGCATTTCATCAATGGGGAAGATGCTGTACTCTCTAAAAGGGAAAAAACTTATACAGGACATGAGACCATCATAATGGTGATTCAGCCCATGTAGGTCTAACGCCTACCATCCGGCTCTGAGTCCATTAAAAAGAAGTCACATGACTATTGATTGTAATTAACTGTAGACACTGTGTTAAGCACTTCCAGGGAACGATGTGTTTTCAGCTACATCACATAAAAAACTTGATAGGACAATTTAAGAAAACCCTTTTACACCTTTAAATATGTATTTTTTGAAGAAGGATTTCATATCCTATACTATAATATCACTTAAACCTATTTTCATTCTGTTTCATAAAAGGCTATGCATTTCAGTATTTTTCACCACAAACAATTTATACTCTCTATATTGAGGGCAGGTAAAAAGAAGGTGTTACGAAGTAGTGAACAGATGCCAGTACTGTCAGGCCTGGAACAGGTGTGGACACAGGGGTACACAGGTGCTTGATCCGTCCACCGAGTTCTCTCCTTGCTCACAGTGAAAGGATACCCCTGATTTTCAGGATTTGCTGTTAATGTGAGGAAACGAATATGTGTGAAAATCTGTAGGAAACAAGCATATTCCTCTCTCTCTGTGAGTGACAGAACAGATTTGGGTTTCTCTCACCCACCAAGAATGAAAAGGAAAAAAAAAAAAAGCAGTAGAAGACTTCAAACTGAATGCACCAACTTTCTGGAAAAGCTATGAGGTCTAGCATGAAATTAAATGGTACTTGCAGCAAACGACTTCAAGTAAACACCAGGAAGAAAGAAGAAAGAAACAACTTGTAAGTTTTTAATCACATTAGATTTTCCAGTGACGAGTCCAATTGACATCAAACAGCAATGTATTGACATAAACTACTTCCTGAGGTTTCCTCCTGTCTAGACCAATAAGAATGCCTTTCACTATCTGTGTTCCTACAATTGCAACTATCATCTCTTCCAGTCATCCACAGTCTTACCTAACCATGCTGAGTCTCCTAAGTATGGATCCTCATTTTAAAAGCTTAGTTTGAAGTGCCAGTTCTTCTATGTAAAACTTTTTGCAACCTATCTGTATGAAGAACCTAACTTATGAATGTAGATCTACTTAATGTGATTATGGCTGGAAAACTGAGCAGCAGAGGTCGTTTATTCTCCATTCCTACTCCAGACAAGGGTGATCATTGTCCATTGATAGCACTGGAGTAAAGCTTCCCAGAGAGGACAAACACAGCTGCTGCCAGAAGAACAAAGGAGACAACATTGTGATCAATGTGAGAAGATTATCAAACACTATTTGAGATAATCATTAAAAACAGCCAACAAGGCTCAGTGTCATTAGCAAAGTGTTTGGTGCAGACCAATTTAATGGACCATATTGGCAGCTTCAGTAAATTATGGTGTTTCAGAGCAGCTGCACTGGAAGTCAACTTGAGGGCAAGAGGAAGGATGAATCAATTCCTTTTAAAAGGCATTTGCCACTAAAATTATAGTTTAGACCTTCACTGGCTTCAGAGACAAAACCTGAGATGTAAATTAGGAAGAGGAAAATAGGCTTTCTATCTAGTTGCTTTCCTAAAAAATGTAGATCCTCTCTACTTAGATATTATATTATAACTATCTTTTATTATTAGAACAACTTTTCAGTAATTTCTTTCTTTGTAAAGCAATCTTGGAACCTATCTACCATTTTGCACTTAAGGCACGCATGCTCCGTTCTACTTCAGTTTGCAGATAGAGACTGGATCAGATCAGTGTATCATCACATTGTATAGGATCTGACATAAAATAAGTTTCCACAAATTAGGACAAGGAACCTGAACTTATTATTGTGTTTATTCTTTGTCTTTTTAACTAGCTTAGATTCATCTCTAAGATAGAACCTATAAAACAGTACAAAACAGTTCAGAATGAAAACATAATGAATAACTATGTAACCTTGAACCTATTTCTCAGTCATTCACAAGTTCCTGTAACATTCACCACAAAGACTGCAAATACTTTTTTCCCATAGGCAGAAGCAGTTAGTTTCAATAATTACTAAATAAATTACTATTGTAAAATGAACATATCCATAAATGCTGATCTCTAATTTTCACAGAGGTTCATCTGAAGCGCATTTTGTAAGTATACACATAAATGAACATGTGAATGAATATACATTAATGGCCCTGAATAGAGCAGTAGGCATACTACAATCAGAAGCACAACTCTTCCAGACATAACACAGCCTCAGTCATTTGGATGGGCCTCTGCATGATAACAGGAAAGGTAATGAACTTAATCACATCCTAACAATGTCTTTCTGTCACAGGGGGTTTTAGTACACTTTGATTTTGAAATAAAACCATATAGAGGAAAAAAATGTTGGACCATGTCAGAATAACCTTGATATTTTCTGACAGAAAGATGTTTTCTCATTTTATTTTTGAAAATGTGTTTAATTTGATTTTTAGGTTGCATAATTGCTATGAAAACACTTTAACTGCAACAAATATATGGAAAGTTCACAATATCTGGCATTTGAAGTTGTATTTTGTGTTTAGTACTTATTGTACACATTCGACAGATTATTTTCTTCAAAGTACTGTTAACTGAGATCGTAGAATCAAAGAATCAACTAGGTTGGAAAAGACTTTATGATGGCCAAGTGAGACATATTAAGGCAAATGAGTAACTTGTTTTGTTTCCATTCTTCACATAAAACTTTCCATTCTTCACATCAAACTTTCCATTCTTCACATCAGCTGGATTTCCCTAGTTTTTAATTCATAAACTCTTATCTTCTTTCATATTGCTTTATCTCTTTACAACAAGAGATAAGAAATGGATAGACACCACCCATCTCCATGAGCAGTGAATTTGTTGGCCATCTAAGGCTGTTAGTTTTGTCAAAATATAATTCTGATAACTCTCAAGGGAAAGTAACACAAAAAGTAATTAGTATACAAATTTAACAAATTTATGTAAGATACATTTTGATTAAATATACCATATAATGATATTTTGGTTAAACGTGTTAACAGCCAACAAGAAACACTCAGTGCTGCAGCACTCTGTGACTTCTGACCACGGTTTGTGGTCAGCAGAACTGTCACTCTTCTGTGACTCCCACCAGCACTGCACATGCAGTCTGAAAGAGCCATTAGCACGTTTTTGATGGACAAATTCCTGTTTTCATCAGCATGTAATGCTTCCAGAAAATGAAATTTCAATCCCCAGACAGCAGTGCAATTATATTTTTTAAGTCTGTGGGTTCTTGCAGTTTTTCTGGTATCTTCCGCACATACAGAATATTGCTGAATGAAATGTATTGGTGAAATGTATTCTGTGCATTTTCTTCTGGGTAGTCTTATTGATCTTCATCTTTTTCACATTTTCCGAATGAGAATTCTTTTGCAAATTCAAAACTATACTTCTACTCTGCTCTTGTGAGACCTCACTTGGAGTATTGTGTACAGTTCTGGTGTCCTCAACATAAAAAAAGGGCATGGAACTGTTGGAACAAGTCCAGAGGAGGGCCATGAGGATGATCAGGGGACTGGAGCACCTCCTGTAAGAAGACAGGCTGAGAAAGCTGGAGCTGTCCAGCCTGCAGAAAAGAAGGCTGCGTGAAGATGTCATAGCAGCCTTCCAATATCTGAAGGGGGCCTATAAAGTTGCTGGACTCTTCATTAGGGACTGTGGTGATAGAACAAGGGGTAACAGGTTTAAACTGAAACAGGGGAAGTTTAGATTGGATATGAGGAGGAAGTTCTTTACTGTGAGGGTGGTGAGGCACTGGAATGGGTTGCCCAAGGAAGTTGTGAATGCTCCATCCCTGGCAGTGTTCAAGGCCAGGCTAGACAGAGCCTTGGGTGACATGGTTTAGTCAGAGGTGTCCCTGCCCATGGCAGGGGGGTTGGAACTAGATGATCTTAAGGTCCTTTCCAACCCTAACTATTCTATGATTCTGTATTGTCTGCATAAAGCTTGTACTGTGGACATTAGTCTGTTACTGTGTGTAAGTTACCTGTGTGCTCCAATACACTAGTGAGTGGATTTTGGCTGTTCAGTTTGGCACACGTGAAAGTGATATCACAGTCACACATTGGGAACGTTTCTCCCTGGTAGCTGCTGGTATGACTAAAATCTCCCACAGCTTTCTAGCAAAGGTCAATTCTGAGGCTCCAATAGTGAATATTCTCAAATCATCCTAAAGTTCTGAAAAGACTCCAAGGTGCTTTTGAAGTGTCAGCCATCACCATTTGCTTTAACATTTTAACTCATCTAGAAAAACCATGCTACACAAAACAAGTTTGTTTGCCACCATATATACCAAAGATGGTGAAGACCCTGGCTGTGCTTTAATCAGTATGAGCATTTCCATTGACGAAACCTTTCTATCCTGCCTCATGGTACATCTGAAGTCAAAAATCTCCATAAGAACCCTTTTTATGTTTTAGAAATTATGAACAACTAGTGCTTCTGGGTTCCTCTGTACAAGAGAGTCATGAACATACTGGAGAGCAAGAGAAACAACAATCATTAAGTGACTGGAGCATCTCTCCTATGAGGAATGGCTGAGAGATGCAAATGTTCAGCCTGAAGAGAAGAAGCGTCACAGGTGATTTTATTAAAGCCTATAAATGCCTGAAGGGGGGATGCAAAAAGGACGGAGTCATCTGAACATCAGTAAAAATATTTTTACTGTGAGGGTGATCGAGCACTGGCGTAGGTTTCCCAGAGAGACTGTGGAGTCTCCAACCTTAGAGATATCTAAAAGCCATCTGGACATGCTCCTAGACAACCCGCTTGAACAGTGGGGCTAGACCAGATCACCCCCAAGGGTATCTTCCAACCTCAACCATTCTATGATTCTGGGTGATTCTGCTTATAGACACAAACTCTGGATTGTGGAGATAATTGTATTTCTGCCATTACAGTATTGGAACTCAAAACATGAAACATTCAACCCCAGACCTTATATGGTGTCATAATGATACAGCTAAGGGCAGCATTTGTAAAGGAATACTTAAGCTCGGGACCTTGTTGCTTGGGTCCAGTAAACACTGTCAATAGCAAAGCTCCTCCACAGAGCATTGAAGAGCAGAAATCTACTCCAGCTATCAAACATCTTTTTTCCTCTCTCTCTCTTGACTACGTAGCTGAGAAAGAAAAGCTTCCGAATAAGGCAGCATTTGGGACTATGCACCAAAGACTTATAAACAGCTGTCCCATTGCAATGCTGGACAGGATACCATGTATTGCAGCAGGAAACCTTGTCTTTTCAATAGCTCATTAAAACATAGCTTTCAGGGTCAGAGCATGAAATGTTTGTTTATTCTCCAGGAGCACACACGCACGCAAGTCACTGCTGTCAAGGGAATGACTCACACAGCTGGCCAAGCTCAGAAGAGACATGCTATTAAAGCATACACAGTACACTGCTGGTTTGCAACTGGCACAGGGCTCTGGTCACAGTGGTAGGAAGAGGTTTTGTCGATGGTCCCAGACAAGGCAAGGAGATGAATCAGGATGAGACCCCATCCAGGGACTCCCACAAGGAGCTGCAGGTGATGGAGACAGACACAGGGCTGGAGGCAAGCCTACTACGCAGATCCAACATCCATCCTGGGAACAAGGACTAGGAAGAGGTTAATCTAAAATATAGCTTGGACAAAGACTTGGTGCCCAGGCCTGAGCTGAAATGGGGCACCTGGGCCCATGGTTAGGGATGGGGGGAGGCTGGGTAGGGCCAGCGACCTCAGGGTGTGGACAACTTTTTACCCTATGGGTAACAAATGATGGATCCTCCTTGGCCACATGGTGGCCTGTGAGGATTGGTTTGTATTTTCAAAGCTACAATTTCACAGTTTCTCTTGTGTCGACTAATGCCATGCTTCCTGGTGTGGAGTGACCTCTGAATGCAGCCTTTTCCAGCCATTCCTGCACAGAAGATTCTGCTGGGAATCACTGCAGGTGACTTGGAAAAATTTTGTGAACAACATGACAAAAGGAGTTGAGTGGGGATTTACACACACCAGTCCTTCGACTGGATAAAAATTGGACTCAGACAACTTAAAGCATTTTTATTTCTTAATTTACTAGAAAATTTGTCACAGTCAGTAACTGGGGCATCCAACTAACCTTTAATCTATCCTTTATGTTTTTCACTCTTTTACATTTTTACAAACATTTACCACTTTAAAATTTAAGGTACCATTTTTCTAGGAAGATAATCATGAAATAACTGGGGAATCAGAATAATCTTGTTTATCCTTGACTTAAAGGTAAACCCTGATTACTTTCTGCTTTCAACTAGTAATACAGTATTTCTTCAATATTATTTAAAAAAGTGTCTGATAATATTATGGCACAAACAAATCTCTGCTCCTCACAAGTCCTTCCAAACTTTATTTTAGAAGTCTAAATAAACAAATGTCCTAAAGCAGTTAGCTTAGAAATGTGCAGAAATTAATGTTCTTGGTTTATAACCTGCTTTATAAAGGCAGATAATTTTCTCTCGTATTCTTGAGGGCTTTCTGACCAGGGCAGAAAGGCTGCATCTTGATTGAAAAAAGAGGGTTAAAAAAATACCTGGAAAAGATGGGATCTTTTCAGGGCTGTCACAGCACTGTGCCCAATGGCAATGAGCAGGAGGTGACCAGCTGTTCCCCTGGGACTGAATGTTGCCTGGAGAAGAGCAGAGCAGTCAGCAATGCAGGAGGGAGGATCAGAGACCTGGATTCAATGTGGGTTGTGCGTCACTTGGCCGAAATAGCTAACCGGATAGATGTGCAGTCACTAGTAAATGTGCAAACAGACTGTTTCATAAGGTCAGATGACATGCTGACTTTCTACAACTGTGCAGGAGATGCACAGGATTTCAGTTCAGCACAGATTAAAGCATTTCTAGAGAATGCATTCATCCCACACTGTTCATTTTGATTTTTTTAAATTTTCCTTTGCTGTGTTATTTACTGAATTCATACTCTGCAGCATCCAAAATAGGAACCTCATATGAGCAGAGTGCAAAATTGTCTCAGCCTGTACAGCAACAAAAACCAAAATGCAATCAGTTGGGCCTTCCATAAATAAGACAGAAATTTATAGAGTACTATTATTGTCTATTTACATCTCTGCAGAATACACCCAGCTCTGCTATGTTGCTTCTAAAGCATTTTTCCCACAAATTCAAAGCAACTAATAATGCTCTCCTTTGCCCTGGCCCTACTATACAAAACACATTTTCTCATATTCCAGCATCTGTTCCAGCATTTTGTACATAGAGTAAATCACAGAGGTCACACCTATCTGTCAGAAGACAAACATGTTCTTGTTCTGTAACATGATGGGCTGCCTGAGTGCATTTAGAGGTGCTAAGTAATTTTCATTCTCCAGGCCTCCAGCCTCCCTTTAATCTTCACATATCACCTTTCAATTCTATTCACATGTGCATGGATGCAGCTATGCAAAAACAGAGGTTATTTGTAATTAACCCCAAATTGAAGACATGACCTTCTTGCCAAGCACCAGCCCTAGAACAAAGCCTTCTCCACCTTTCCTGCTTGTATGGTTAATTGCGGCTGTGCCAGTGGTATTCCCCATGAAGTGTCTGCACACAGCTTAAAGAGCAAAGGTAGCAATGAGGGACCTGCATATTCCGATGCAAAGACAACATGGCTAATCACACTAAAATTACAGCTTGTTTAGCAGCCTGATTCAACCAGATGCTTAACCATACACATAAAAATAAATAGGCTGTATCCATTTGAAGTCAATGGGCCAGAAATAAATACAACAAAGTGTGTGTCTGACAAATTCTGTACTGAATCAAGGCTTTCTACCATAAGGTTTTAATAACTAATCTCATGAGTTCCAGTCATATTTCTATTCTTACAAGCTCCTTACAGTTACGACAGTGCTTGAGAGTCATGGACAAGATCCCCATTTTGTTTGGCTCTGTACAAGGTCAGGGGAAAAAAAAAGGACAAAGCCCTGACAACATGAGAACAGATAACCAGCAAGGAAGGAGGTGGGAGTGATGAGACCCAGGGTGGGCAGTACGGCTAACAGTGGGCTCAGCCTGGCAGCAGCCTCATTGCCTTGAGACTATCACAGGCACCCTGGCCAGGGAGAGCTTTCAGCAGTGCCTGATGGAGGGTAATGAGACAGCTTCACCAAGGTGTGCAGCAAGCTCCTAGGAGGCAGCAGGAGAGAAGACATGAAAGTGCTTGTTTGAAACGTTAACAAGTGAATGCCGAAGCTGGCATCAGTGACCTATCAGGGCTGAGAGATGACACTTCCTGTGAATTACAGATGATCTGTAGGGAAGGTGCAGCTTTGAAGGACCTTCAAGGTGAAGTTAAGTGCTTCACATTTGATAAGATATAAAAAGAAAAGCCAGCCAGCAGTGGGATGATGAGGGGATGGGAGGGAGCAAAGTGACAACCCAGTGGAATTAATTTTGCAGCAGCATGATGAAGTGCAGGGAAAGGCAATATCCCTGCTCAGATCACTCCCTCCAATGACCACGGTCTTCCAGCTGATCCTCCCCAGTACAATACATGGGGCAGTTCCACTAACACCTGGCAAGTTCGATTATTTTTCTCAAATTCAGGAGCATGTGTGTGATGGAGAATGTACCCAGCATGAGGACTACAATAAAAATATTGCAAAATGGTAAAAAAAAAACCACTATTTGATTAGATTAGAGATGAATAAAATTATCATCAAATAATCACAGAAAAGTAATAAATAATTATCTTAATTTTAGATTTTGATTCATGTTCATAATTTCCCAAGAATTCACAAGACAAAGGGGCATATTACTCCACTAATATCTGCATTTCATCAAAGAATCAATATTACACATAGGAAGAAATACTGACATTGTTAGCATAGCCATCAGGTATAGATAAATGGAAAAATAAATTATACTAACAAATATAAGTACTTTGCTTAATTGTTAGGGATTTTTTTCCTCCCATAAAGCATTTGCTTTCATATTCTTTTATCTTTTCATCTTTCATAATTACATGGGTAGTGTCATATTCTCCAGACATTGACCTTCTCAATAGATCACTAGAGACCCAATCCATCACACCCTTTGGCATGTCTGATTCCCCACATGAGGCATATAGTCATCATTGTAACACATTCCATATCAACACACTGAGGTATGTCCAGCTGTAATTTCCTGCTTTTATTCTGCTGTCCACCTCTTGCTAATAACCTGACTGTTTTAACAGCAGTCCCAGATTTTGCTCCTTAACGGTCAACAGTGACCAAACATCAGCAGTAAGCCAGGAAGTGAGCAGCATTCTTCCACATCTTTCATTAATATCCAAGTATGGATTACAGATCTCCTCAGCATTGTTTCCTGCTGGGTTCTTTACAGAACATTACTTCCTTCCATTTCCTTGCATTCAGCTGTGCTTGCCACACACACATACACACACACAAACAAAAAACCCCACATTATGTACATTTGTACATAATCAGTAGCATTTGGCTGGGATTCACCTCTCTTCTTTTTAGCCATTTGAAAGGCATTCCATCTTAGTCAGTCATTCTGACTTGCTGTAGTGAATGAAGTGGCTATCGCCAGGCAGTGATTCATCCTAGCCTTTTCTCGCATCTGCTCACACTAAGCATCTAACTTTCAAATAGATGAAACAGCACAGCGCAGACCCCTGAAGGGGAGGATTCTTCCTCCTGTCAACAAGGCTCCTTCTTCTTGTAGTGCAATGTTGCTACAGTATTGCCAGAGTCCTGCATTCAACAGGAATTAATGCATTTGCCTTAGGTAAAACAGAAATGCTGGAAAAAGACTCCCTGTCTCCCCATCAAATGGAAAGAGCTATTCTTTTTCAACTGATTTCTCTGAAATGAGAAGGTGGTGATTTAGCCTTCTATAAATGTCCTTAAGTGTACTATATTACAGACCTCCCTGGAAGCTCACTTCATCTGGTCCGTTGTGTGATAACCTCTGGGGCACCGTATTTCTGGATATTGTCCCCATCACTCAGCAGTTACTCAATTCACTGAAGCATTTCCAGTTCTAGGAAAACTTTCCTGGATAAGCAAATAAGCTTCTAGCTAATTGCATACATGTGTGAAAGAGCTCGGCATTATTTGCATGGGCAAGTTCACTGAGATTTAAAAGTACTCAAATATCTGTTAAAGCAAAACAACATTTTAGTTCCCAAACTCATAGTTTTGCTTTCTTGTGAAGGTCATGCCTCTTTCATCTATTCACCCATTCTTACTCCTGATCCATCAAAACCAAGAGAGAAGAAATACATGCATCATATTTAGAGAAGTAATAACTATTCATGCATAGCTCTGAAAGAGCAAGCAGTGTCGTGGTAAGGCCCCACCATTAGAAGAAAACATCTTCATATTAATGAAGTGCTTAAAAATGTTATCAAAATATCAAATAGTTTGAGAAGTTCTGAGCAGCAAACCTGAGGCAGAGTGAACACTTCTCCACCTTGGCTGCTAGAACAGCTGTGGATATAGCTGAAATGTATCACAGCAAAGAGTCTATCTCCTTCGCAATTTCCAGGTGCATGTTTAAGGTTCTTTTTTGTTTTCGTGCTTCCTATTATCTCACTTGCTTTCCTGTTAACTTTGATGTCTCCTGTGTTCTTAGTTTCCACTTTTATCCCAGTGATTGCCGTTTTCCATAGAAGTTCTGGTTACACTCTAAGAAAATTTGCATTCCTACTAATATTCCAAGAAGGTTCCACTCACAGCATTAATCTTTGATTTAGAAATTCATGTGAAACTCAGAAAAATTAAAAGAAAATATCAAGATTAAAAAAATACACAAAAAAGTGAAGAACTTTTTGTTGCAAATCCACCATTGACAGTGGAGGAAAGACAGATATTTGGATTAAGAATGGATGAGAATTAATGGTCCAAATTAAATTTTATTGGGCAATTTGACAAACTATGTTTCTATACCAAGACCCAAGATCAGATATTTTAGGGTTCTAAGTCTGAGCTCTAAGAAATATTTGAAACATCCTTCTTGAAACTGTAAAATGCGGTATGTGCTCATTTACTGAGTTAACTAGCCCAAAATGAAAACGGAAAGTGTGCTAAAACCAGAATAAAGTTGAGGCTTTCCCAGTTCTTAAAAAGTTGTTTCTTCAGTCTTTGAATACAGTCTGATTAAGCAGCACACAACATAGCTGCAACCCAATGTTCCACAAGCAGGAATAAGGTACTTTGAATTTTGGATAAAAATCCTTGTTTTGTGATTTTAACTGAAATAAATGAAACATAGCCATTTAATTATCTCCTAGAAGTTTTAAATTATACAAATATAAATAAAACCAACTGCATTTGTGCTGTCCTTATCTAAGAAGAGCAAATGTCATACTAGTTGTTCTAGGCTTTGGTTTACGAGATTTCAGCGTGATTGTTTATACTGGAAGATTAAAGCAAACATCAAAGAATAACTTTTGTCCCAAAAAGATGACTGAGAAATAACAAATCATTAATAAGTCTATAAGGTGTGGGAAGTCTTTAACTCAAGTTATTGGAAATAACCTTTTGTGCTCTCAGGTCAGAGAAATCTGTGACTGGTCAGGTATGAGTGGTGACTGTGACCAGTCACTCTTTGCGGGCTTTAGTCCTGCAAATAACTGAACTTGCCACATCAAGAGAATGTGACTTCATGTCCACCCAACCACATACCTGAGAAAAAATCAAAAAGGACTTAAAAAGGACGCTTCATAAAAGGAAGATAACCTTTTTCCATAAAGATGCTATAGCCCCTCCTGCAGAAACATGCCTCTTGAAGGGATAAAAAAATCAGACAGCCATTAAAACTGAAGGAAACCCAACTAAAAGCAGCTCCAAAGAAGTAGCTTGTCTGCCACAGCACTCTGCAGAGGGAGCGACACAGCGGGAGTGCTGCATCCAGAGTGCAGAGCCATGCTCCAGCAGGGATCATTCTTAAATCAAGTCAAAGCAAAAACTCGGAAACCGACAGTCAGCCTCTGGGTGAACCTCCTGGTACACTACGTCTTGAACTGTATCTTACACAGGGTCTTACACAACTCCATTTTTAGTTTCTATTTTTGATTTTTAGTTTAACCCAAGTTTTCTATTTTTGTCAGGAATTTATCCACATCTGACCTTGATTTTCCAGAAAAAGTTGAAATATCTCAACCCCAGCTATTGAAAAAAAAACCTTCATTTAGAAGTAATGAAAACCCTTTTTTTACTTTTTTCAAACACTATCTTTTCCACTTACCCAATTTCTGAAGGCATATACTCTTTCCTCAATTTACTTTTTCAGTCATATGAATGAAAATATGTAAGCTTAAACTTTAAGTGAATTTCTTCCCTTATCCCAGAAGTAATTTTCTCCATATTAAATTGTTGATTACTCAGGCACATCTACTGTAGATATATATATGTGATTGCCTACATACATATTTTTTGTCTATATTTGTGCATGCATATCTAGTGATGAAATACAATTTTAGGTACAAAATACAACATACCCCATTTTGCCAGACTGAAAACAGAAATTGAAACAACTCTGGTACTTTGATTTGCTATTCTTCCACTGGGATTTTTGAACTGTGTTTTATATTTTCCTTGCTGATAATTATGATGTAAAACTTTAGCTGTGCTTTTTTTTTTCCTATTGGTTCCAAGCAGAAATTTCATGCCAGATAGAACATGTTCTTCCACGCACATCCCAAAATTATTTTTCCTCTTACTGGAATGCAATAAGGACCAAGTTGACTTGGGAACCCATGCTATGGGTCTGACCACTGTCGAATAAACCAATTTAATATTGCATTAGGAGAAAGAACAATTACACTTCTAATACTCGGAATATTAATGGGTTTTGTTGATGGTTTTTAATCATATGTCCTAAAAATATTTTATAAAACTCAAAACTTCCCCACAAAAATATTTCCTTTGTTGAAAGCAAACTGAGCCATAGAAACACAACTTTACTATAACATTTTTGAACATCCTTGTCCATCAGCGATTAAACAATGTTATTTACAAAGAAAAATAATTATGAAAAAATGTTGTAATAAATCTGCACTGGAATGAGATTACATTCCTACTCTTGTGCTAAGCGCAAAGACACCTTTAATTTCACAGAATTGTTAAGTACATAACAGTGTCAGGATTGACCTTTTTCCAGGACTATTTTCTTCAGTGCATTTGATAGCAAAAAAACGGGTGGAAAAAAGAAGTGCACTTAAAAATTAGAGAAACTTAATTGTTACAATTTATGGAAGCATAGGTTCCTTGATGTCAGAAGAGGGGCTTTTTGGCTGCTCTCAATGTAAGAAAAAAAGGTAGAAAATCTGTCCTCCTCTTCAAAAAGCACTTAGTTAACTACACTTGCTCACAGGAAACAGAGACATGGGGATCTCTATTAGTTAGTGGAAGAAATACATCAGAAAGAAGAGAGAGGTGAGACTGTCCAGATGGATTTTTCTAACCATTTCCTGAAATTGCAGTCATGTGTATACAAATTCCACTAGCATACTTGGCCTCAGGTATCATACCCTAAAGAACATACTCTGCTCAGTTTACTAGATAAGACAAAACCTTTTCCTCCTTTAATTTTTTTTTCTGTTTATTGAGATTATTTTAATATATATCAATGACGCATAAATTCTAGGTCACATAACACACTAGCTAGAGCAACTATTCTATGCAATACTTCAATTATATGCACTTTTTTACAAGAGTACTTTTTCAGTATGCAGAGTGAATTATACAAGCCCATCTTGGAAAGGATGGGCCACCAGAAGAACAGCCTCTCATGAATAAATGCATTTGGATCCAGAGCTCCAAGTGTTCACATCAGCTGCTTACTTACCATGGGATGAGGGGAAAGTCAGAAATAAAACACAAGCATCAGTTTGTCAAATGTGATCAGACTACAAGTCGCAAAATGTCTTGCCCAGGTTTGTCAGTTTTAACAAGGACATAGTTAAAGTATTGGAGATGTTAATACTGTCCATTTTGATTATTTTGATTCCACTGTTCCATACATACGTGCACAGTAATCGACTAGTGCACCATCACTAGCGCAGTTAGTAGTTCACTTTAAAGTAGTTAAAGTAGTTCATTTTCACATGGCTAGCAATCTACCAAGGAGAAAATAAGGATGACATACAAAGCTAATATCACTATTAAGATGTTTACTAAAGATGGCAACATACTCAAATGATCAAGAATTACAGCACTGACAGTAATGAAGATACTTGTTTCATAACTGAGGAAGACCTCAAAGCAGATTTTTACATGGCATTCTCATATTTCAGCTGTTTCGGGTATTTCTTTGAACCCGAAGAGCAGTGATGAGCTCCCACTGAAGTCACTGACAGACTACCATGTGCCCTTGAAATAACTGGAGAGATCTCTATGGGCTCCAAGCAGAAGGATTAATTGGGGTTTCTAGGCTAAACTTCCTCATACCCTGATTAAATTTCTGTAAATCTCTAAAGCAGGGTCTCAGCTGAAGTCCAGGTGCACTCTTTATCAGAACATCACCTGGCCTTAGCCATTTTCTGTATGGCAGCACAGTTTTATATAGCTACTTATATGGAACAGGAATCATTCCATCAGTCACTGATAATCACCGTTTTATAATGTCATATGGAAACATTATCCAATGATGCAGCTGAGGCCAGTGCAAACAGCATTAATTGAAGACAAGAGACTTTCCACGGGCCAAAGCACTTACAACCCAAATAAATAACATAATAAAAGAGGTGAGAAAGTTAATAAGTTTGATCAATATTGTCAAGTTCATATTAACTGATGAAGATAGGAAAGACTGTAACCTATGCCTGAATGCACATGCAGCCCTCCAGTGGATGTCTGTTAGTGTCCCCCCCAACGTTAATCTGCAGAGGATATGAGTTGTTACATTTGGATTCCTGCTCTCTGTTAGTACATGCTCTTGCAACTCACATCATTACTTAAGGAAGTTTGTGTCTTAACCTGTCATGTATCAGCAAGAGAGGAGCAGGCAGAAAATTTATTGATTACTGAGTACTAAGAAGGAAAATGGACTAAATTGTTGTCTTGGTTCATGGGATGAACCTTGGCAACTCACCCTTGAGCATAGTACTTGCTAACTAAAATTCATTAGTTTTAAACTGCCATCACATTTGCCTTGACAGTTGCATATAAACAGAGAGCT
Source organism: Amazona ochrocephala (assembly GCA_039720435.1). NCBI lineage: Eukaryota > Metazoa > Chordata > Aves > Psittaciformes > Psittacidae > Amazona > Amazona ochrocephala. The sequence continues at coordinate 31,484,461 of CM077876.1, read as the reverse complement.
GACTTGCTAAGTTGTAGTAACTCTTTTTGTTCCAAGTATCTCTTCACAGCCTTCTCACCTAAACAAAGGTGGTGTAAATGTATTAAATTAAAAACAAGGAAACACATCAATTTTTTTGACAGTAACCTAACTCTCTGTTTTCCTTTCCTACATGCCTGTATGTCACATCTCTTCTGAACAAATACCCATTGGTCATATATATCAGAGACAATATCTACCACTAGTGCAATGAGGACATGGACCCATTGCCCTCATGTTTAGCTCCTGAGGTTGCAGTGTGGAAGATCCAAGTGCTGATCTGGCAGGCAGTCCGAAGCAAAGCAGGGCAGTAGGCAGGACTGCAGGCAGGAGGCCCAAGGCAGATCAGTGACTAAAGCCACAATCCTGAGCTACAGCTTCAAAAAGAAAGAGGATATAAAATCCTAAAACTTATACCTTGGCTAGGCAGAGAAAAGGGCTGACTGTGAGGTGTCCTGTGTTTCTTTCCCTTAGCCAACATGCAGCCTAACATCCTACCACCACAGCAATTAAATATGCTTCTAAGGCCTCTTTCCCTTAAAAAGATAGCAAAGGTAATGTTGCTGTGCTGGGTTTTTTTTTTTCAGCTCTCCACAAGCTATTTTTTAAACTTGGATCCAATCTCCAAACCAAGTTAGACCTGAGCATAAACTACAAGCAAACTCAGATTTCAAAAATTAAGAGCACAGAATTAGGTTCCTCCTCCAAAGTCAGAATTGAAAAATGAATGACCTGATTTTCTGAAGGTCATACTTTAACAACTCCCACAGATGTCAGCAAAACCCTTAATTCGGAGTTTGACTTCAGTGCTTCAGAAAACGGGTCACTTGTTCAGGTTCCTAAATATAGCTACAGCCTTTGTTTATTTTTTAAATACTCAGATTCAGTGTTCAGAGCAGGTTGTTTCTCCAGCTCCTGTGAGAGAATTTTGTCAAACTTAGGCCAGGATGCAAACCTATTAAAGAGACATAAAGTCCAGGCGCATGCAGAGTCAGAGTTTCAGTCCTTCACACTGACCACAGGTCCCCACACATCTGTAGGAGGCATCTCAGCCTTTTGTTCTAGTGACCCTGTAAATGACCCTGACAGCTCAACAGCCCTTCCTCTGCTACTCTGTACTTCTTCACACAGTGTTTCCTAAAACACTGAATTAGAGAAATAGTAAGTGCATGGCTAGATGCAAGAAACTTAGGCAAGGATTAAAGTGCCACCATTACATATTAAAAAGCGTGAGTATGCAGAAATTAATTACATGGTTCTGATTGTTTATAATGATATAATGTACATAACTATAAAAATAAATGGAAAGAGGCAGATATTTCTCTGAGCACTTTTCTTTGATTTGCCTAAAAAAGAAGCATATTTGATTTTGTGTTCGTGTCTATCTGATTTGCTGGCAGAAGGTAGAGACATTAACCAAGGAACAACTTCTACAAATAACAGATGTGGAATCACTAATGGGAAAACAACTAAAGCCATAATCAGATGTTAACCTCAAAATTTTCATGACGTGTCCAGTGTATGAGATGATCCTTACTGAAATCATGTTTGGTTTAGGCTTCCATTCTTTATTGCTTTACATATGCTTAATACTATAGATACAGCTATATGAGAGGTGATTTTTTTGAGCCTGTCAAAGCCATGCAGCATTACTCCTTCACAACCAAGTCTTTGTGGTTCTGTCCCTAATCTTCCCTCTATTTTAACCAAAGAAATTAAGTTTGGAAGCCTAAAGAACTTAAACAACTGAGAGAACAAAATTACTCCAAAACAGCTTCTTCAAAACAAAACATTTTTTTTCCTGCACCCCAAGATAAAAAACATGCCAAAAAAAAAAAAAAAAACCACAAAAAAACAACAACCACACCCAGAAAAAGACAGTAAATATTGGATTTCTACACATGTATTTCCACTTAGCTAAATCTTTCTTTGCATTAGTCGGCACACTTTTCTTCAGCCCAGATGGCCTTCATCTCTAGCTGGAAGACACGAAGAATCCTTATTGCAGAGTAACATGCATGTCTGTGAGTGGGTCAATAGTCTGTTTACTCCCTCCCATTCTTTCTAAAGTCATCTTGTGTAAGATTCAGCATGTCCTTTAATGACCAGCTGAATATTCATAAATCCGTAGGTCTACTTTCTAGCATAGTCTACCAAGAATGACACTCTGTGCCAAGTCCATTACTAATACATAGACATACCTCATTCCTATACTGTCAAAAAAAATGGCAGGCAGCAACACTGTGGGTGACAGGATGCAAGATGACACTTGAGAATAGCTCCTGTTTCGGGGAGTTTGTAACAGGAACAATAGATGAGTCTTACTCCTTACCATATCTATTTCTAAAAGGATCATAGAAACACAGTGCAAATTTGTCAGTGTCTCTTGGATTATATGCACAAGAAGCTGGATTTGAGGAATTTCATTAACCCATCAAAAACTGAGAAACCCAACATGTGTTGTGGCCAGTTGGGGCAGACAGACTGGTGCAACAGCAGAGGGCCAGTGCATTCAGGTGCAACAGAAAAGAGAGTGATCTTTCATACAGCTTGCCATGTTGTTGGTATATTACGGCCCAGAAGCCTCAACAGCGTGCTCCTAGGGATAGGAGACCTAATCCAGGCTTGCAGTCCAGTCTGAAGAAGCCAGGAGGAACCGTCCAGGGCCTGCAAATTGTACAAGGGGTCCTGAACACCCCCTTGGGACTGCAAACCTGGGCACTCTCCTCTCACCACATCCTCAGCCCTGCTCTGCCTGAGGTCCCTTCCAACCCTAACAATTCTATGGTTCTGTGACCCCAAAAGCCCCAGGTGCTCCAGGCAGGTCTCAGCTGGCAACAGCCAGGCAGCTGCTTCTGACAACATCGTCTTTACTGCCTCCCCCTCCTTCCACTGCCTTACGTTTTCATTCTCTCACCATGCAACACTTCGCTAGAAACCGGATGGATTTCACAAGTCATAGAGAGAAGGCTTTGCTATCCCGGAAGACAACTAAGCCAACCATTCAGATTTTCATACACATGCAGCCCCCATCCACATTGCAGGATTCCACCTACCTCCCATAAGCTGTGAGGGAAAGGCAAAAAATGAACACTCTTTCTGCATTTCTACACATCTGTGTTATTTCCATATTGCTTAAACTACTTGGATGGGTTTTCAAGTGACCTGAGCATAGACAGAAAGGTTCAGGATGCTGACAGCAGGGACGTTGTCATGGTAACAGAGAGGGAGCCCCAGTGGTTGGAAACTTGGAGGCAGGTAATTAAAGATACCCAGAAGGGCAAACAAGGGTTTGATACTGCCCTGTTACCCTGAGGGAAATTTCAAATGAAGATGAAACCTTCTGCCCCATGCTCATAATTAACGCTCTGAGTTGTGCTCTCAGGCACAGGGATTCACAGCCTTTGCATTCAAAGCACTGTTTCTAACAGAATACTGAATCATCATTTTCCTGTGCATTTTGTTATCTGTTTCTCTAGTGACAGTATATAACTGAAACAAAATCTTCAGCCAGCTGCAGATGACCCCATAATTGGTGACATCAAGTTTATTTGGCATCCATTATTCATGAAGTAAGTTGTCAGCGAGTGTGGAGAGTTGACCCTGGCTGAACATCAGATGCCTACCAATCTGCTCTATCACTCCCCTCCTCAGCACTACAGGGGCGGGGTGGAAATAAGGTGGAAAGGACCTTGTGGGTCAAGATAAAGGCAGTTTAATAAAGCAAAAACAAAGGCCATGCACAGAAGCAAAGGAAAACAGAAGATTTATTCTCTACTTCCCATCAGCAGAGGATGTCTGGCCACTGCCTGGGAAGCAGGGCTTCAGCACGAGTAGCAGTTGCTCTGGAAGACAAATGCTGTAATAATGAATGATCACCCTTCCTCCTCCTGTCTTTTAGCTTTATTGCTAAGGATGACATCCTTAGTATGGTGTAGAGTATGTCTTTGATCAGTTTGAGTCAGCTGTCCTGGTTACATCCCCTCACAACCTTTTGCCCAAGGCCAGCCTAGTGGCTTTTGGGGTTAAGGGGATGATGGAAGGATGGCCTGGATGCTGTGGGAGCACTGCTCAGCAGTAGCCAAAACACAGGTGTGTCATCAACACCATTCTAACTACCAACACAAAGCACAGCACTATGATGGCTGCTACAGGGAAAATTAACTCCATCTCAGCCAGACCTAATATAATGAGTCAAAATATTCTGAAAATGTACCTGATTGTGCCCAAAGATCTGTCTGACTCGTTTCAGGATGAATGATGGTATGATTTACAGAAAAAAAAATAAAAATTGCCCACTTCCTAGGAGAAACAAAAAAAAAATCCCAGCCTTGCTCCTTTGGGTTGCAAATATGTATGGTTCAGCTTGACAAATAAAATTTTAACTTGCTTCCCTCTGTGTTAGTAAGCACATAATTATGCACAGTTAATTTACTTGCATCCATTATGTCCACATGGTTACTTAAGTATCCATATGAACTCATAGAGACAGATGTGTTGCTACAGGCAGGGTCCTGTACGCTACATGATTTGGTGACTCTGCAGTTTATCCCTTGCTGCAAAATATGTTCCAGGTACTTGGATTTCTTCATGCAGAAAAGTAGCCCTAGCAAAGCCTTTGCGGTGCAAGGGAAAGCCTGAGATGTGAGCTGAATATAAACTGCAACAGTCATGTCTTCCTGCACTAGCAAGCAGATTAAAACAGTACGACACAGATTTCAGCAACATCATGTATTTTAAAGGGCTGCTAATTCTTAAACTCTGACAGTAGGAAATGATCATCAGAACACATGGGAACACCACAAAATAATATAGCAATAACAACAAAAGATTATATGTCCAGATTGAAATCTGAAACTTCATTTTAAACATATCTGAAGCTCCCAGGCACTGATGCAGAATCTAAGGTTCCTAGCACAAATTCTGGATTAATTTGATTTCTAGCAGGATACCTGTCACCTACAAACTCATGCAATTATACAGGCACAGATCTAAATATATGCTTTTTTACTATATATTTGCAGGAAATATCATAGCTAGTGCAACACAGCCCACTAACTAAAACTCAGAAAACATAAAATTAATGATATGTAAGTCATATTTTTTACACTGAAAGCCTTTCAGAGAGTGATTTTATCCACTGCATGTTGTCTATATTTTAAGCTAGGTACACATTAACTATAAACCTGAAATTAAATAATTGTTGTGAATTTAGTAAAACAAACAAACAAACAAGTGCCTTCCAATATCTGAAGGGGGCCTATAGAGATGCTGGGGAGGGACTCTTCATGAGGGACTGTGGTGAGAGGACAAGGGGTAATGGGTTCAAACTTAAACAAGGGAAGTTTAGATTGGATATGAGGAAGAAATTCTTTACTGTAAGGGTGGTGAGGCAGTGGAATGGGTTGCCCAGGGAAGTCGTGAATGCTTCATCCCAGGCGGTGTTCAAGGTGGGGTTGGACATAGCCTTGGATGGCATGGTTTAGTGTGAGGTGTCCTTGCCCATGGCATGGGGGTTGGAACTAGATGATCTTAAGGTCTTTTCCAACCCTAACTATTCTATGATTCTATGAAAAAACTAAACAAAACAAAAAAACAAACAAAAAAACAACAACAAAAAAATCCCCCCCCAGAACACAAAATATACAGAGAAAGCAGACTCTCACTTTTGTTTTGTTTCAAAGTGTTCAGGATTCAGACCATATCAATATCATCTTAAAACATTGAATAGTATGACATTCTAAAGAAGTGAGGAGCACAAATAACCTCAACTCTGCCCTCGATCACTACTATATGAAAAGGTTTTTTTCTGTCAGATTATTACAGCCACCTTCACTTGCAGCAAGTAAGAGGTCATGTGGCTCCACACCTGGCAACCTGCCTTGCTAAATTTCTGTGTTGCAGACTTTCAGGGAAGATAACAGTGGGAGACTCTTTAATACCAGCTGCTACATTTAATGAAGGGAAGGTCTTATTATTGCAGTCATTTGTTGCTATAGCTTCCCATGTTAAAGCCAAAAAGAACATTAGAGCATCTTCTACCACAGGCCAAAGATTTTCATTCAAGTACACTTTTTCTGAGTGCAGTAGTTTGAGTTCAGCAAAAGCATATCTTCCCAAAAGCCATCTACATAAGCATGCTATTTTTCATTTCAGTTTCTGACATTCTGACTTCCACATTTAGACATTTTAATCAAGTTCCTTCTTGATCTTCCATTTGTTAAACTGTTTGCTGTGGTTATTTGTGAAGTAAAGAATTAGCCTTGGAAGAAAAAAATCTGATTCTGGTCAACTCAGTTCTGCAGCATCACTTTTCCAGGGCATCCTACCTTGCACCCCTACTCTACAATTTTTGGCTCATATGTTGATCTAATCTTGACATAAATAACACCATCACTTCTTTCAAACTATGCTGATTTCTGACCTCCCCTTACAGGTTTATAACACCTTCATATGCATCAGAGAGATTTTTACTCCCCTAAGGAGTAAATCCCTCCCTCTCTTACTTTCTCTCACCGTCTCTTAACCAGGGAAGTCAGCGGCTTTATGCTTAATTTAAAGACTGTCAAACAGAGAGGATAACACCTTACTTAGTATCACAAGGGCAGACCGCTGCAACCTAAATCTCCTGGCCAAATCCAGCAATGCATTAGTAACGCTAGTTCTGCTATGGCTAACCCTTACTGTTGGTTGTCTTCACTACACACCCAGACTGTCAAATTTCAGTTTCATGTGTTAAAATATATCAAAGATGCCTAGGATTGACATTTTTCCAGGGAAATTCTATTTGATTCCCTATAAGGCATTTGATCAGAGCGAATCCACTACAGTGGGATTTTCTGCTTTGGTTTCTTAACAGACAGGAAATCTATGCAGGCAGGAAACCAGACCACTATTACTTTTAGGTTAGGAATTTCTGCTTAAGCTGCATACCAAACAAAATATAAAAAAGAAACATCTGAAGCGCTCCATAGGCAGATAGGAGCAGCCTCACGCTTGCAGGCCCTTGTTCTCATGGGAGACTTCAACCACCCTGATATCTGTTGGAGGGATGGTACGGCCCGGTACAAGCAATCCAGAAGGTTCCTCGATTGTGTGGAAGACAACTTCCTTCTGCAAGTAATAGAGGAGCCGACAAGGAGAGGTGCCATGCTTGATCTCATCCTCACCAACAGGGAAGGGCTGGTTGGGAATGTAACGCTCCAGGGCAGCCTTGATTGCAGCGATCATGAGATGGTTGAGTTTGAGATCCTCAGGACAGTGAGAAGAGCGTGCAGCAAGCTCACTGCCCTGGACTTCAAAAGAGCAGACTTTGGCCTCTTCAGGAACCTGCTCAGTAAGGTTCCATGGGATACAGCCCTAGAGGGCAGGGGGGCCCAAGACTGTTGGTTGATATTCAAGGATCACCTGCTGCAAGCTCAGGAGCGATGCATCCCAACTAGAAGGAAGTTTAGCAGGAGGGCCAGGAGACCTCCTTGGATGGATAAGGAGCTGCTGAGCAAAATTCGAAAGAAAAAAGAGGCTTATAAAAGGTGGAAGCAAGGTCAGGCGGCCTGGGGAGAATACAGGGATGTTGTCCGGGAAGCTAGGGACCAGGTTAGGAAAGCTAAGGCCCATTTAGAATTAAACTTGGCTAGGGATGTTAAGGATAACAGGAAGGGATTTTATAGGTACATTGCTGATAAGAGACAGGTTAGGGACACCGTGGGCCCTCTCCAGAAGCTATCGGGAGAACTGGCTACCCTGGATTTGGAGAAGGCTGAGGTTCTTAATGACTTCTTTGCCTCAGTCTTTACGGGCAAATGCTCTGACCACACCACCCAAGTCTTGGAAGGCAGACGCGGGGATGGTGAGGGTGGGGACCCTGGGCCCACTGTGGGGGAGGATCTGGTTCGAGACCACCTTAGGAACCTGAATGTATACAAGTCCATGGGACCGGATGAAATCCATCCAAGGGTCCTGAAGGAGCTGGCAAATGAAGTTGCTAAGCCACTGTCCATCATATTTGAAAAATCATGGCAGTCAGGTGAAGTTCCCGATGACTGGAAAAAGGGAAATATAACCCCCATTTTCAAGAAGGGGAAAATGGATGAGCCAGGGAATTACAGACCAGTCAGTCTCACCTCTGTGCCTGGCAAAATCTTGGAGCAGATTATCCTGGAAGCCATGCTAAGGCACATGAAAACCAACAAGGTTGTTGGTGACAGCCAGCATGGCTTCACTAAGGGGAAATCCTGCCTAACCAATCTGGTGACCTTTTATGAAGGGGCTACGGAACTGATGGACAGGGGCAGAGCAGTTGATGTCATCTACCTGGACTTGTGTAAAGCCTTTGACACTGTCTCCCATGACATCCTTCTCTCTAAGTTGGAGAGACATCAATTTGATAGGTGGACCACTCGGTGGATAAAGAACTGGCTGGATGGCCGCACGCAAAGAGTAGTGCTCAGTGGCTCAGTGTCCAGCTGGAGACCAGTAACGAGTGGTGTCCCCCAGGGATCGGTGTTGGGACTGGTCTTGTTCAACATCTTTGTGGGTGACATGGACAGTGGGATTGAGTGCACCCTCAGCAAGTTTGCCGATGACACCAAGCTGTGTGGTTCGGTTGATACATTGGAGGGAAGGAATGCCATCCAGAGGGACCTTGACACGCTTGTGAGGTGGGCTGATGCCAACCTGATGAAGTTCAACCATGCTAAGTGCAAAGTCCTCCACCTGGGTCGGAGCAATGCCAGGCACAGCTACAGGTTGGGCGGGGAGGAGATTCAGAGCAGCCCTGCGGAGAAGGACTTGGGGGTGTGGGTTGATGAAAAAATGAACATGAGCCGGCAGTGTGCGCTTGCAGCCCAGAAGGCCAACCGTATCCTGGGCTGCATCAAAAGGAGTGTGACCAGCAGGTCGAGGGAGGTGATCCTGCCCCTCTACTCTGCTCTCGTGAGACCTCACTTGGAGTATTGTGTGCAATTCTGGTGTCCTCAACATAAAAAGGACATGGAAGTGTTAGAACAAGTGCAGAGGAGGGCCACGAAGATGATCAGGGGACTGGAGCACCTCTCGTATGAAGATAGGCTGAGAAAATTGGGGCTGTTGAGCCTGGAGAAGAGAAGGCTGCGTGGAGACCTCATAGCAGCCTTCCAATACCTGAAGGGGGCCTATAGGGATGCTGGGGAGGGACTCTTCATTAGGGACTGTGGTGAGAGGACAAGGGGTAATGGGTTTAAACTTAAACAGGGGAGGTTTAGATTGGATCTGAGGAAGAAGTTCTATACTGTGAGGGTGGTGGGGCCCTGGAATGGGTTGCCCAGGGAAGTTGTGAATGCTTCATCCCTGGCGGTGTTCAAGGTGGGGTTGGACATAGCCTTGGATGGCATGGTTTAGTGGGAGGTGTCCCTGCCCATGGCGGGGGGGTTGGAACTCGATGATCTTGAGGTCCTTTCCAGCCCTTACTATTCTGTGATTCTGTGATTCTGTGACTCTACCAGAAAAAATTAAAGAGCAATTTGGACATAAAACATCAACAGTGCGTCCTGCCCCCTGTATTCTTAATATACCAATCTCTCAGACTAATGGAAAGACAATCTCCTAAAAACAAGGTATTGATCTCCTCCACATTGCATGCACAATCATTTTCTGGAAGTGTCAGATGATGGATTTACAAACTCTGTAAACATTAGGAGCGTAGATGTGCATTTAGTGAATAATTTTAGTACTACAGATGCCATGCAGTCTCATGTTATGTTTGATTTGAAATAGGCAGTGTGTGTTTTCTGAGTTTAGTGATTTAATTATTGTGAAGTCTCAATGTAGACATGCAATAGTAAGTCACAGCTTGTGGTCAAATCAGGCAAAACTGATTCACGTTACAGATGTAGGCCAATACAGTGAAAAGCACCCATCACACTGCAGATTTGCTGTTGCAGGAGAAAAAATTAAAGAAATAATCAAATAATCACTTTCTACAGTAAAAGTTAATGAGGATGCTAACAGACCCATGGGGTGGACAATCCAATGGAAGACTTGCTAACTGTTTAACCGTTTACTGAGATTTCCAAACAGTAAGTGACTGACTTATCCGACATAATGTGAATCTGCCAGAATGATACAATAGTGTTATTCAAGGTGGGGTTGGACATAGCCTTGGATGGCATGGTTTAGTGGGAGGTGGCCCTGCCCATGGCAGGGGGGGTGGAACTCGATGATCTTGAGGTCCTTTCCAACCCTAACTATTCTATGATTCTATGATTCTATACATAATTTCGATAAATCATTCACAATTTACCACTTATAAATGATACCTACCTACCCATGTTCTCAAATAGATCCCATTAAATGTACCTTCGCAGTGGTCATGGATCTCTCCTGATGTCTCTGACTATAAAGGCTGGAAAAGTCACCAAACCTTACACCATAATTGGTCTATAGATGCCCATAAAACATAATCATACAGTGGCAGTAAAGATAGGGTGACTATCTAAGGTGAAGTTCAGTATCCAGGACAACCAGAAGAAAATGAAAGACAGGGTTAGTCCTGCAGTAGACCCATTGCCTCCTCAATTGGTGTCTGGGATACAGGTAAGATTCCCTGAGGAATCTAAAAGAATAACTAGTCCAGACACAACACTTGCTTAAGTGCTTCTAACCAAGAGATCAAATTTAACCTTCAAAATTATAACAACAAACATGAAAGTCAATTTCTTATCACCATAGAGTAATATGCTGTTGATATATGTGATCACCCAACCATTTCAAACTCCAGGTTGGACTTAGACCAGGAGCAAAACTGTATACACATGTGCATAACTGCACAGCTGTGAGTGGGGCTGTAGGGGGACATACCTATGTGTTCATGCTTGCCCACCCACCTGTCTGTGACTATATGAGAAAGTGTAAGAAAGATTTAAAGAACTGTTTTCTCTTCTGCTTTCCTGCATCTTTTCTACTGATTGCTGCAAGAATGCTTTGATTATGATTCTGATCCCACTACTTCTATGGGATCTACCGTATCATCAGAACAGTATAATTTTCACAGCATGCTGAAAGAACAATAAGTGGTGTTTTTGCAGGTTTCCTCTGATGGACTATATAGAGAATGAAGAGAGAAATCTTACTGCCTCACTCACAGAGGGATGGACACAAACTATCCCATGTATTTTGCACCTACAGAACTTATTTGTCTGATTACACAAAGGATATATTTCTGCTTGTCAGATTTTTAGTTTAGCTGGTATACACAGGGAAGAAATCTGAATTATCAGATTCCTACTGGCACAGGAATTCCTGTCAGACTTCTGTGGACTCCAAAAGTCTGAGAATTTTGCTGTCAACTCAGTTTCTCAGGTATCTCTTGATTTTTGCAATATTCATAATCTAGATAACCTCAGTTTGCAATTCCACAACTGTTTCAAAGTACAACTGATTAGCAAAATGTCATGTGGGTGCATGCCTTCTTGAATACTACTACTATATTTCACTATGAACAGATGATAGACAAAACTTACCTTTGTTTCTGTATCTGCTTTGCATCAATTTAAAGCCCACTAAAGGCTAAAATCCTTTCCAAGAGTGTACATCACTCCTGATCTTGGAGGAGGTGATCCGTGAATATTAACCGGCTTTCTTGGGCTTCTCTTTGTTCCATGGGATTATGGCTTAATCCCATAGTACTCTTTGAAGAAAATCACTGAAGAGGCAAGCATATACTCTTCTGAAGTCCAGGGTACTGAGCTTGCTGTGAACTCTCCTTGCTGCCCTAAGGACCTCAAACTCAACCGTGTCATGGTCACTGCAGCCAGGGCAGTCCTTGAGTTTGATAGGTATTGTTAGATATTAGTCACTAGATAGATTAAAAGCTTTTCACACCTGACATTGCTACCTCAAAAGGTCAAATATACCTAAAGACAAGTAAGTCTGTGTAAGGGAAACAGAGCCGATGACAGCTTTGATTGAAGACTGAAAGATTCCAACAGTATTCAGGAATGGTTGGCAAATGGTTATTATCTGCATGAATAGGAAACAACTTACTAAGACACACTCAGAATGAAACATCAGGAGAATAATAGTAGTCCTGAAGTAACAGAAGGTCTTATAACAGAGACAATTTACTGGGCGGGGGGGGGTGGGGGGCACTGTGTAGATAAAGTAATTGTGTCTGGAAGCACCCCAGATCTGGAGTACCCACTCCTGAAAGCAACTAAATGTTATCATTTGTTATGTAGGCATTTTAATTTATTTTCATTTCCCTGAGAGGAGCAATGATACCCAGACTTAAATTTAGGAGCTGAAATTACTTTTGAAAACGATATCGAGGATAATAATTAGAAATATCATCTCCTTAATAAGAATTCTGATGCAAGAAAAATATGGTAATATATAAACGTACTACAACTACCACATTTTTGTGTGATTTACTGCCCTCAGAGTTAGAAAGCATGAAAAAAAAATATTGACTGCTCTCTTCTGTGTAACGGGGCTTTTTTCTCTTTTTTTTAATCATTTTATACCAGTAGAACACAGGTGGTTTTATGGTGTACTTTCTATTATATTTCCCTCTACTTTTACACTTGGAAGAAAATTTTAATTGATCTTAAAATGATGTATCTCTAAATCAAAAATAGAAGAAAAATTATCTCCTTTAGCAGATAATGTATTAATAAAAAAAAATACTCCAGAAAAATGCATATTATTATTTCCATCAAACCTGAAAAACCTATCAGTTCCTCTAGCTCACTTATGTGCACAATAAAAGGCAAGAGAGTCTTGGAGTCTGTCAAATCTTAGATTAATAATAAATGAACACCAAATGATAAACAGAACCTTTCACAGTTCTATCGATGAAGATTACTGCAGGGTAAATACTAACAGGAAACTGAGGAATGTTAAACATGCAGCTTGATCTGAAATTCACACTAAATAAAAGGACCAGGCATATGTTAAAAACATAATGTGTTTTGGAACACATTGCATTATATGAAAAAATATTTCAACAGAAATTACTTTTCAAGATTTAATTCCAGAAATGTCCAGAAAATTCAGAGTTATGTTAGGCTGTACAAATACAGCATTTGATTTGCTGATGCTGCTAATAGAAACAGTGACTGGGAAGGGAACACTGGTGAATGTGCCAGGAAACGTTGCAGTGGAAATAGTGCAATAACATGCAACCTTTCCAGGAAGCAGGCTGATTTCTAGTTTATTCCTCTTCTTTAGTAACAGGGCATAGATGATTGAAGATTCAGCCAAGTAGTGGGTGAGCAGAAGGTATATCAGAAAATCTACTACCAGCGCAGTGCAGAGCTGGAGCAGAATAAAGGACCACCACTCTGTCGTATTCTTAGATGGCTGGGTAGGAGACCTAAAATTGCAAGCAAAATTTTGGTGGAGAGAATGAAATAACCCAAATCAGAATATGTGCAGGGGACTTCTTGTATGACCTACTTATCATAATCGTACTTAAAGGGTGCAAGAGGCCATTAGAGTTTATCTTTTAGAAAATGAAAACCAAAATATCTTCTAACACATTTTACTATAGCCAGATGGAGGGTCACATAGTTATGAACATTGCTCAAAGAATTCATAAAAGCAGTAACAATAAGGAAGATCTCAGAGTCCCAATACATAACCAGTTAGACCAGCTGTATTTGCATCCTGCTGTAACTAAGGCAGTAAGCAGAAATGGATGCACAAAAATAGGTACTTACAGTAATATTTCCTCTGTCTGGCACATAAATGCAACTGCTATATATCAGTAGCAAACAGTTGTACTGTCAAATATCTGTTGGAAACATGCTTCATCCTGAAAGCATTCAAAGGTTTAACCTGTTTAGTTTGTTCATAAAACAAGACAACTTGCTTGTGGTCTACCAATATTCATATGAGAGGAGATTTCTAATGACAGGCTGCTCTCTAATCTAGCAAAACAAACTCACCATGAGATCCCAAAGGTAAAGGGTAAAAAATAGACACTGAATAGACAAAAACTATGAAAAAAAATAGGGCATTTTTAGTAAGGCCTGGGTTGTTTGTTTCTTTGTATTTAAATGAAAATGTTTTTTTTTTAATACGGACAGCAAATATAGATCAAGGCAATATCATGCTTACAAAATAATTATTGATGCCTATATTTTTTTGTCCAGTACGTTGTGATCAACATTCTTTCCTGGACACTGAGTATGTGACCCTTGCTAGGGACTGGTCTGCTCACAGGAATTTTGAGTCCTCACCCAGCAATCTAACTGCACCCTATAGTTCTCAGGGAATGTTGCTATGCAATCTGTCACCATCCAAAGGGATGAGACCACTGTGGAGGAATTTCATTAAACACAGTGCCACTTTGTTCTCTCTCTCTGTGGCCATCTTTGCAAAGATTTTATTTCATAGTCCTAATATTCTTATTTCCTTATGGATACTACCTGTGCTTTTTAATGAACAGAGAGAGACCCTATTGTGAATACTAAGTGTTAATGTAAAATACATATTTAGAAATGCTTAGTAGCTTGAGAAGAGCTGGAAATGTACTCCTGGATTTTTACAGCAATGGTAGGCAGGATTAGATTACAAAAATTGCCAAAAGGGTTGTTTTCAGACTCCTGGATGCTTCCTTCTGCTCAAACTTGCATCTAGGGCTATTCTTTGGTTAGTACCTGTTAATAAATTGTGCAAGATAAGTAAATTATCATCACTCCACTAAAGACGTGACCTCCTGGAAATAAGGGAGCATTAATCAGTCTATTCCTAGCTCAGCTATTACTTCTTAATACCTCCCCTGCACTTACAGATAAAAAGTTCTTCCCCCATGCAGGAGGGAGAAGAAATGGGAAAAGCAGTCACCTCTTTGACCTCTATGGGTAAATGCCTAGTTCAACACACCATACTTTTGTTTGTTTTCCACATGAGAAAAGTCTTATTACTCTATTTCAGAGTCTTCACAATCATCACATTTGTTGTTATAAAGGTGATAAAAGACCAATTTAATTGACCCCTGGAAAATAGATATATTAATAGTGACAACTCCTCTTTCCTGCCTTGCACAGAAAGAGAGCTCAGCTTCATTCAAATGTAAGGCAACATTATAGAATTTGATTAACTAACAGCCCAGAGACCCCAGTAGGAAGAGCACTGAAATAGGGATGTGTCTCTCCAGGACTGTGTTCACC
The DNA here is from genome assembly GCA_039720435.1 of Amazona ochrocephala. Classification (NCBI taxonomy): domain Eukaryota; kingdom Metazoa; phylum Chordata; class Aves; order Psittaciformes; family Psittacidae; genus Amazona; species Amazona ochrocephala. The sequence goes on along the minus strand of CM077876.1, from coordinate 31,469,291 downwards.
ACATTAAAAAAAAAAAAAATCAATGAATAAAAAGGAAGTTCAAAAATAAAAAAAAAAATCAGGTATTCCTTTTCTGATTTCTTTGCAACCAAAATCTCAGGCTGTCTTAAGGCCAAAATTAATGATGCATGAACATAGTGGTTTGCAATATCATTCCTTTCTCAAACACAAACATTAACAGACAATCGGTATCAAGTTCTTCAATAAACTATTTTCTTCAGTAGAAAGAAAAGGCAAAGATGTGCCACTAATCTATTATTATCACTCATATTCCTCACACATTTAGCACTGTGCTTTCAGAGCTGATGCACAGCCATATGTCTCAGGTTTCTACCATTTTCACAGTCTTTCTCTGCCTTGTCCTTGTGTTGCCGCTTACGCTTGGATTGTCTGATTAGTTGCCTCTACAGAATGAGCTATTCAATTTGACATGCCTAAAACCATCCAAAAAGGAGCACCAGAAAAAAAGGTCAGGTCTTTACCATTCAACTCTGGTAGGATTTTCAACCTTAGCTTTCCTCAAGCCCTCATATACTTAGCCAGTGTCCACTGCAAAAAGCAATACATCTGACAGAACAACATAATACAATTCACGTATGTGGATTTTCAAATCATCTTGTTAAAAAAGTAAAACCTAAAATTCTCTACTGCTTGTTCACATTGTACCTTTTCCACTGCTGCACAAATCTAGGGCTTTGGAGAGCAGATATAACAAAGGACAAACCACAGCTTACAATAGCTGTATTTTGGTTTTTAATTTTTCTCCTTAATGTAAAGATGATTGTACACCATTAAGAGCTAGTGACATCATTAGTGAAAATCAAATCAATTATATCAAGTTTCCATTAATCACCTTCCCTTCTGCCATCCCTATTGCATGCTTAATAATTCTTGAAAAAATAACAGGCTAGATTCTCCTACATGAGAAGCTTTGATCTCAGTGGATTAACACAGAATGCTAAGTGCTACTCAGCACACAAGGAAAAAAGGGGGAAGAAAAAGGCCTCAACTCTTGCCACCAAGGGTTTTGCCTCCACTTTGTTTCACTTTTCGTAGCCTGAGGCCCTGTTCTCCATTGCTTTCTCTCTCAGTTTTCACGTCTCATCTCAGGGTGACCACTACAGACTTCACTGGCAAGACTTTGCAGTCTTCTCAGGCATTGTTACTGTGAAACCTTTCATGTGAAATCTCAAAATGCCTTGCAAATGATTATTTGTTAAACTGCATTGTACTCAATGACATTGTATCATCACCATAGTATAAATGAGCAAGCTGAAATAAGAAGCTAAGTGACTTTCCTAAAGTTAAAGTGGGAACTAGAGCTATATTTGCTGGTATATTTAAAGTGTCCTTCCCCTTCCCTGGTCACAGCAGTACATCTTTTTGGCAAAACCGCAATTTTGGAGCCAAAGTTCACAGTTCAATGAACATCCAAATTAGCAGAGTATTGAAGAAAAACTGGCCTGAGTTACCATGTAAGCGTATCATCAGAAATCTGCTCAGGCTAATGCCAGTCCAGTCATAAAATATTGTTTGTGACAGCCTAATACTAGTAGAATGATTGCTGTCCAGTGACAATTACTGTTTGGCACAGGCCTTTAGTCCCATGTTAGAAATCCAGGCATCCACAGAAAGCATAAAAACCATCTCTTTGCTTATACATTCTTCAGGACTTGCAAATGGAAAAAAAGAGAATACAGCAAATGCCACGGTTTTATAAACCTCAAAAAGATTTTTTTCTACATATTTTCTGTACACCCTGGCACTCACTGCATCTGCTACATCAGGAAGAATTCACTTAGAGGACTGTCTTATTAATTTCTATCAGGAACCAAGGAAAGCAATGTTCCAGGGAAGACTTAGGTAAGACCTACACATTTCTTACCAATATTTGACTGAGGACAGAGTTAGGGAAATAGAAATAATGAGATTCATCCCCTTATACTGAATAGCCATCCAAGAAAGTGGCGGCCAGTTTCTCAGCATAATCAGATCATTACACTACCCTGCAGTATGTCCAGCCTTTGTCTCCTTTATTTGCTTGTTCACTGCTTATCTGTGCTGAAAATCAAAGCTTAATGGCTGACACCCATTTCTAATGAATCCATGTGACAGGCAGAAGGGGCACAATCATTACTGCCATCCCAATATATGCAAATATTGCTTTTGTTCAACTGCCCTTTCCACATCACTTGATCAAATTGGACGTGTTTCTCACAGATCATACTCCCAACCAATTTACAAACGTCAGCTATTTCAAAGCCGGAGGTTTTCGTTGTATTGTACATAGCCCTTCACTCCACTAATAATAATAACCTGCTTTCTCTAAATTAAACAAAAAAGAAACTGAGTGAACTGTGTCTAGGAAAAGACTTAAATATGGTAGATCTTGTTTCCATCTTTGCTCTACTTCTGTAAATTATTATGCTGCAGCTACAAGGAGAACATAAGCGATTATGACCTGCAGTGTTTCTCCAGGGATACAGTACAAAAGTGCTCTATCAGAAATGCAATCAGTTCCAGAGATGACTGCTTCCTGCATGTTTCCAAGCTGCTGCTTTATAAAACAGCTTCTCATAAAAGGAGGAGGAAATGCATGACATCGTTTAGCAACCAGTCATTAGAATTTAATGGAAGAGGATTAAAATACAAAATGCCATGCTTATAGACCTTCCCATATTTTACCCCAGCCTTTGAGAGGAGGAATTAGCAACATATTGGTAGAGCTTTAACCCTTTCCTCTACCTTAAGAGATGGAAACATTCCACAATCAAATGAAAACCTTTGTCGTATTAGGAGGCAGTCAAATAAAAAACAAACCTCTGAATGAAACTGGAGTAAAAGATTAGGTTTCTCCCTTTTGTATCATCTCTCAATTTAAAAATTTCTGGGGGAAAGAGAAATGTGCTCCCTAATCTTGATTTCTCCTTATTTGTCTTTCTACAGGTGATGCCTTACCTTAGCATTTCTTGTGTTTTAGTAGCTTTCTCATCTCTAGTTGCCTAAAGTGCGTGTGCACTCCCTCTTGCATACACATGAGGTACAATGAGAACAAACAAAATAACCTCTGAAATTATGCTACTGAGCTATGTTGAAGACATTTTTCATACTGAAAACACCTGGTGCACAGTATCATGTGCATTGATAATAACTCTGGCACAGCTTTTTTGTAGAGCAAGGCAAGTATTTAAGCTACATGAGCAGAAAGCTGGTGATGAAGTCTTTCTTATCACAATCAAAAGATAACTTGAACAGCCAGAATATATCAACCTCTTGAGACTCAACTGTCTCTGAATCTCCCCCAGCAGGTTCTGTGAGTCTCTCTCTCCTCTGCAATTTTTAAAACTGACGACTGCATGGTGCTGATAACCAATATCTGCACAAATACTTTTCTATATGTTAAATTGTACCTAAAAGTGAGTTACAAACTATCTATCTTTAAAAAGCATATTACGTATCTCTTCATGATTACATAACTTTTTAAAGACAAGTCTTTTCAGTGTACTAAGCAAGAAGCCAGAGTGAAGGTATGTTCTTTTTTGGAAACTTTTCCATCTCTTATGGTGCTTCGCTCTTCAGTTAAGCACAGTTCAAACCACACAAGTAATTGGAAGCCAGAGCTCCACCTAGCATCCAAATGACCTGGTCAGTGATAGGCCAACAGAGTCACATCTTGCCATCCCATAGTCTGAGATCATTACCAGCAGAGTACAGTTACAGGAATCCAAGGTCCTCAACTGGTATGAAAATGCATCTTGCAATACTGCAATGTGTTGACTCATAAGGCTTGCCTGACGCACATTAAATATTTACTGTTATTGGTTAGTTTAGTCATTCAGATGTAATAAAAAGTATTCCCTGTAGCCATGATATCCCAGGATGTGATCTAACCACACTCTGCACCACAGGTCATGTCAGCTAACCAGGTGACCCTGCCATCTCCAAAGGAGTGTGGCAAGGACTGGTGTCCAACACGGAGAACTGCTGCCCTCCCATAACCAACACTTCTTCCAAGAAGAGCTGTCTGGAAAATGGTGCAGCTGGAAGCATTGTGCTCTGGGTGAAATAAAATATAGGCAAAAAATGTTCTGACAATTTCTGGCTATTAGATGAAGCAAGTTCCTTTTTTCCCTCAAAGCATAGAGCTTTAATTCATCACTCTGAACCAATTGCTCTTTATTTGACTCAGAGTTTGACAATCCTCTTATGGTTTTGGCATAGCATCACCTAATTATACCATCTCTCCAAGGAGAATGTTTCAAATCTTCTACCATCACAGTCAGACATTGCATTCCTAGTATCGTAAATGTCAAATACAGTGTTGCTGTTTACTGTTAAAAATTGTCATGTTCAACACAAAGGTGTATTTATTTCACTACTACACACAGGCATGCATATATATATATATGTATATATATATAAAGAGAAGGAGGTTTTGCCATAAATGATATAAACACTGAGATTAAGAAGACTCGGGGTCTCCCTCAGGTATCTCACCTCCTCCTTTCCAACTGCACATTTAACACACCGAGCTTTTCTACACATCCATGAAATTATGCAGTGTTGCAATGATAAAGGTTAAACCAAAATGAACATAAATCTCCACAGGAAATTTGGCTGCTTCAAATGACTGCCCTTTACTGTTGCCATCATGTAGAGTCTAGGTAGCTTGTGATGCTGAAAATCATCTAAATGACTCAATTAAAACTTCTTTAGAATAACATGGTTTAATTTAACATGCAGAGGTTTCTGTGAAACATTTCTAGTATGGACATCACCAGCATCAGCCACAAAGGTAATATTCAAGTTTAACTGTCTATTCAATGATCATTTTTAAAGCACTTCTTAAAAAAAAATGTATATAGGAACATAACACACGAAAGAACATACCACCAGCTCAAGGCTTGCCTTGATCAGCATTCTGTCTCCAGCAGTGATCACAAGCGGACGTGTAGGGGAGAGAAAGAAAAGGGAACATACGTGATCTAGCCACTTGCAGCCAAAGAGATTCCATGATCCTTACACAATTGGTACTCCAGTTACTAAATGTCAGCAAGTACTTGTCTGTCTGCCTTCAAATCCACCTAAACTTCATCCATATACAACATCCTTTGATAAGGAGTTCCACAGGTCCACTGCATGCCACATGGTGAACCACACCCTTTTTTTTTGTTTCAAGCCTGATCAAAATTAATGTCATATCTAATTCAATGGGATCTCTATCTGAAAAATACAATGACCGGTTGATCTCTAGCATTCCTCTCCATGACACTCAGAACTGTGTTGACCTCTCTCATATCTCCAATAAATCATCTCTTTCTCAGGTTAAGGCATCCTAGCCTACCTCAGCAGTGCTTATATTATACAGTAGGCAATAGGAGTGCATTTGTAAAACAAAACTACTGATGCAGAGTCTCCAGCATTTTCAGGGGGGGTTTTGTTTCCAACTACTATAAAATTGGCTGGGCAGATTGCACTACACATGTTCTAGAACTGCACAAGGCATGTTCAAGGACGTGAGGCTGTTTTGTTTCATCGAAAAGGAATTCAGTTCAGCTGCTCCATGACTGCATTTGAACCAAAGTGCAGTAAATGAGGGCGGTTTGAAGATTATTTTTTTTCAAAACCAGATGCCTTATCTGAACTAAAACTGGTAGATGTTCCTTAATTCTCTGCATACAGAAGCTGTTCCATACCTCTGTATTATCCTGGTTGTTATTCTCCAAACTCTTTACACTTTTAAGCTTTTTAATTCTTAAATTGGGAGAACCAGAATTGCACACAGCTGTCACGGTGTGGGCAAACAATGAATGTATTTGTTGTCATTATGGTGTCCTCTGTTTCCTCCTCTATTCCTTTCCTAGTATTTCTGAACATTTGTTTGCTTTTCAGACTGCTGCCGAACAATAAGCTGACAATTTCACGGCACTATCTACAATCTCCCCAAGGTCTCATTCCTGAGTGGTGGTGGTCTCTCAAAACACAACATATTATATGTGAAGTTAAAATTGCTTTTCCCCGTATGCATCTCTTTACATTTATCAATCTGATTTTTGACACACACACGTATGAAATCTAAGAATTATTAGAAACATTATGCATAGCATAAAAGTCAATTAATCAACCTGTCCTGCCCCACAATGTTGGGGTTTTTTTGTTTGGTTGGTTGGTTTTGTTTGGGTTTTTTTTGAGGTATGTAAGCATTATTTTACCCCCTTATACACTATTATACCAATTTTTTAAGAAATAAACCCACTTCAACAAGCAAACTCAAATGAGGGGGAGTTTTTTCACCAATGGAGCAAGGAATTCCCCTTTGCTCCACTGATAAAAAAAAAACAAACATTTATCCTACTTCTAATTGTTAAAAAAATTGCCTCTGTTAGAAAGGAATCCTGGAAAATGCTTTCTGGTACAGCTCCTTCCTGCACAGATCCTTCTAGCCAAAATGCAGTTTGGGAACACCAGGATCACCTAAAGATCACATTATAACCTTGGGTTATCATGTCAGAAAAGAGAATCCAAAAGTTAATGTTTTTGAATTGCTTGGCTGTTCCTCACCACTTGCCAGGAGTTACCTTTAGAACGGCATTCAGGTGCTCCCGGCACCAGCATTCTCTGGTAATAATAAATCAAGTTCAAATAAGCACAGCTAAACTCACTCTTTTTCACACTGAGATATTCATAGAATCATAGAATCATAGAATAGTAAGGGTTGGAAAGGACCTCAAGATCATCGAGTTCCAACCCCCCCGCCATGGGCAGGGACACCTCCCACTAAACCATGCCATCCAAGGCTATGTCCAACCCCACCTTGAACGCCGCCAGGGATGAAGCATCCACAACCTCCCTGGGCAACCCATTCCAGGACCCCACCACCCTCACAGTAAAGAATCTCTTCCTCATATCCAATCTAAACCTCCCCTGTTTAAGTTTAAACCCATTACCCCTTGTCCTCTCACCACAGTCCCTAATGAAGAGTCCCTCCCCAGCATCCCTATAGGCCCCCTTCAGGTATTGGAAGGCTGCTATGAGGTCTCCACGCAGCCTTCTCTTCTCCAGGCTGAACAGCCCCAATTTTCTCAGCCTATCTTCATACGAGAGGTGCTCCAGTCCCCTGATCATCCTCGTGGCCCTCCTCTGCACTTGTTCTAACAGTTCCATGTCCTTTTTATGTTGAGGACACCAGAACTGCACACAATACTCCAAGTGAGGTCTCACGAGAGCAGAGTAAAGGGGCAGGAGCACCTCCCTCAACCTGCTGGTCACACTCCTTTTGATGCAGCCCAGGATACGGTTGGCTTTCTGGGCTGCAAGCGCACACTGCCGGCTCATGTTCATTTTTTCATCAACCCACACCCCCAAGTCCTTCTCCGCAGGGCTGCTCTGAATCTCCTCCCCGCCCAATCTGTAGCTGTGCCTGGCATTGCTCCAACCCAGGTGTAGGACTTTGCACTTAGCATGGTTAAACTTCATTAGGTTGGCATCAGCCCACCTCACAAGCATGTTAAGTGTTCCTAGATTCCTTATCAAGACCCTGCTGTGAGTGAAATTGTTCAAATTTTTCATAAATTTAATGCAAAGCTGATAAATTTTATGAATTTTAATGCAGAACGCCAGACAATGAGCTCCAGAAAGAGAGTTCTGAAAATAAAAAAGAAAATTAAATTTAAAGAGACATTGAAGCTGGGACCTTAGCTAGCCCATGCATCAGACTTTTTATGGGAACAGCTTAACTAAAAAAAGCTTGCATTTTAATTTCAGGTTTTCAATTACTTTCTCCAAAAAAACTTGCTTTGTAACTTTTTTTATTTTCCTTCTTTAGGAAAGCTTTTTCAATGTTGATAGCTATGAATGTTCCAGAAGCACAGAGACTCTTGAAAAAGAAGATATTAATCTGAAAATCGCAAGATTAAATATGCTTTATGCATTCTATTATATAAAATATATGTATTATATAACTGTAATATATATGTATGCATCATATTAATGCCTTCTGGCGTTGTAATCTTGGCATGCCTTCAGATTGCATTTTCTTCATGAAAATGGAGGCTGGAGAGCTTTTTGAAAATGAAAGGTTAGATTTTCCTGTACTATGGTTTAGGTCTGACAAAGCAGTCCTTTTTGAAGCAAATGTCCTTCTGCTTGTTTTTTCACAAGGTACTCATTCACTTTCATCTATAACAAGAAGACCCCACATAAAACCCCCAAACAAGACAGAAAAATGCTTTGTTTGCACCAGGCAGAAATCCTTTGTGCATCAGCGAAATTCTTGAAGAAACAAAACCATTGGAGAAATCAAAGTAATATTTCATTTTCTGCTGAGCTCTTACTGTGCAGTCCCTTCTATCCTAGCTGATATGTGCTACCACTGGAGGTGGATTGAGCAGGACTAGCAGAGATCTGCTAAAGTGCTTTGCCTTATGAACCAGGTAGGTACATCATTGCAAGCTGCTAGTGCAGATGAAGTTACAGTAGAAATAAGACAGATATTACATATACAGATTATACCTGTAACCATACTAAAACAGGCTAGGCACTCTAAAGGCACCTTTGTGTAAGGCAGATAAATCGTGCTCGTCAGTGAGGCAGTATCAATTTAACTACTCTGTCCTAAGCCTGGTATGGTTTTATCCTCAAAATGTCCTCAAAAATGTGTGGACAAGCTCTGAAGGTCCAGGTCTGCATCTGTACCTGAAAGCTTTTCCTATAAGAAGCAGCTGTGGGGAATTTCCTTAGAGAAGGATCTCCAAAAACTCTGTACTATGCAATGATTTCTGGATCTAGAGAAGTGTGCTCCATTATGAATCTCTCCTTTTCCCTAAGGAAGTGTGGTTGACGTAACGCTAAAGCATCACTTATTCAGAAAGGCCTCTCGTTCTGATAACCTAAATTTGTTTATTCCAATCTGATGATTGAAGGTATATTATAGCCTTAACTTTTAAATTAAAGTAGTGGTTAAAACCATTTAAATGAAAATTTATAATCCATTTTCAGTAGTCTGTAGGGATAACCCATTTAGCGCTTCCTAAGACTACATACAGAGAGTATCAGAATTTTAGGAAGTGTGTTAATCAACAGAATATATGTCTGTGACTGTGTCTAATACCCACAACTTCAAAGACAGCTACAATACCACTGGACATCCAGGCACTAACTCAAGAGAATACACAAAAAAAACATGCATTCAGGTCAATATATGATGAAGAATACTCTTAAAAGATCACTTGGCATAGAACTAAACCTGTTAAAGGAAGGATTTACTATATTCCATGGGTGTGCTTTGAAGAAGCTTCTACTGTATTCAATTACTATTGATTCATTAGGTACATGAACAGCTCTAATTAAAAACCTTTTTCGTTCCTTCTTTGAAACCAGCAGGGAACCTTAAATAGATTTTCTCTGAACTGAAAAAAAGTGATAAAAAGATTAATCAGAAAAATGCTAACTCAAATTCCCTGGCCGCCTTTGTGTAGATGTCTAAGTAACCATAGTCTCCCAGGCTCCCCCTGACGTGAGGCAGCCGATGATGTACCTTCCTAAGCTCTTTGATTGCTTGTCTTCAACTCGAGCATGCTTTGGCATGTCGCACAGGCAGGTGGTGCTTGCTCACACACACTGTCCTTACTGTCTCTGGCAGAGAAAGATTCCAGCGCTGTGAATCCTAGACTGAAAAGATGGGAGCAGAAAAGCAGGAATTACTTTATTTTACTAACTGGGCTTCTGACACACTTTCTCGGGGCAGGGGAAGGGCTGATGAAGCACAGTGCTGTGAATAGGTCAGGCCAAGGGAAATTCTGCTGTCAGGCTGCATTGGAAGATCTATGGAATAATTGCTGGATTGGGCTAAGCTTTCTATCTCACGCCAGGGGTGAAATCCAGCCTACACTAGTGAGCAAGGGCCCTGACTGTGTAAACCGCAACAGCCTTTGGAACTGCAAAAAAGGTTTCCTCAGATAAGGTTCTTCATCTTATTGGCCTGTCCCACAGCATTAAAGAATTTAGACAGCCCTCCAGATGTTAGAGTATTGGTCAAGGCTTTGCCTGCTGGACTGAGATGAAAATGCTCCAGACCTAGACAAGAGATGGAAATAGTCATCTCTCAAGGTAGCTTCATGCTTAAAAGCCTGCCACCTCTGCTACTTAGGCTTTGATAGTCGCTCACAGAAACAATAATATTAAAGTTTGAAATATTTTATGCCTTCTGATTGCCCTACAGTTAGCAGCTAATCTAATTAGTAAGTCATCTCATCCTTCCACAATGCCTTCCCATGATAGTGAGTGGTTAGACTTCCTTAGGACGAATGCACAATCTAAACATTCTCAGTATTCTCCAAAGCAATAATGCATCTAAACCTTTTTTTCTAATTTCATGCAACTACCTGTAGGTTTGGGCCCCATTTTGTGGTCATTCACCAAGCCAGGATTTAAAGAGATCTGTTACTGTAGGGATGAGCTCTTTGACAGACTCCTACAACGTCCCTGCTGTCGCTTTTCCTGCAGAGGTGAAGTTGGATTCATTCTTTTTCAGGACTGTAGTGGTTTGGGTAGGCACAGCCTGTGTGCCCATTCAACTCAGCATGACTGGCAGCTGTCATACTATCAGCCCCTGCCTCAGCAATGCCACAGCTGGGCACCAGCTCCCACAGCCCTATCCTGCCCAGCCACCATCACAGGTCTTTGAAAGATCTGTTAATATTCATCTGTTAGTATGATTACTTCAGATATTTCTATGGAATAGAAAATTTCACCTCCAATCTCCTTTGATTAGCCTATAAAATCTTAGAGCGTATACAACTGTATACAAATAACTGCAGTCAGTGGATTTTTCCATAAGGATTTCCTAGACTCAGTTGACTTTAGATAATAATTTTCAATACAGATCTCCAGTTCTGCTTTAATTTTTTTCAAAGTTTCTTCCTGCTGTGTGATGGAAGTGATGTATTTGTCAATGAGTAATGATGAGCATTTTCCTATACCTGCTATATCCAATTCTGTAATCATGACAAGCTGCAGGTTTGTCAAATTCTTCACACAGTGGCTACTTCTGCTCACCTTCCACCAGGGATCCAGACCATTCTGCAGGTACCTCTGCACATTAATAAACTTTCACCGACAGTTGCTGCTTTAATGAACTGTGTGTGCAATTCAGAAAAATACTGGCCTACCATCAGTTTTTTCCACTTTAATATGGTTTAGCCTGTCAAGCCTGAACAGAAAGAGGAAGCCATTACTTTTGTAAATGTAACAAGAAAAGTGTCAGGAGTCCCATTATTTAAAACTGAGCTGGCAGGGTGGAGGGTAATGCATGGTAGAGACCAATCCAGCATGCAATGGACTAAACAATCCACTGAACTCCATTTCATCAGCAATTTACTGACTTTCATTTCATTTACCTGCATCAACAAGCTTGGTTAATAAGGTACAGACCCCTGCCATTCGTTTGAAAGGCTTCAGCACTACATTATAGAGCAATTTCACTTCCCCAACACTAAAAGTATGCTATTTTCTTCATGTTGAGGGTACATTTAATCTAACTTAAACATAAATGGGAAATAATTTAAACAATGCCACAAACCCTGCTCCCCCTTGCCATCTTCAACAGCTCTTTTTGCTCACATGCTGCTTTCAGATGCTGGGGAAAGAGGGCACACTTTTCAAAGGAGCTCTAAAGGCCATGAATTTCATTTTCATATAGATCATTTTCATAGTCTGAACAGCTTCAGTAGGAGCTGGCTAAATCACTGCACAATTACTTGAAACTTCAGTGCTTGGATTCTTTCACTGCTTTATGGGGTTATAGAAAAAATCCAAACTCTAATTGCTAAAGCCAAAAGGAAGTCTCTCAAAGGTTATTAATTCCCCAGCATCTTCTGAGACATGAATGTGTATTATCAAATAACATTATGTATTACAGTCTTCCTTTAGAGGGCATTCTGTGAATAACCAATATGCTCTGGGTTAACACTGAGGGTCAGATCTACTGTGGTGGATATTTCCATATTTGCACTTAACCCAATAAAAATGTATGAGTTACACCACTTGCAGACATTACTCTTTGTCTTTAAATGTTTATTCTTAAAGCCTGAACTGACCTTAATTTTCTCAAATGGATCTACACACCTCAATAGATTTCACATGTAGCTTACAACTGTTCATTTCTGGTTTATTCTTGACTACATATATAACTTGGCTAAGTTACATAAAGAAACATGATAAAGAAACAGAACCACCCAAAGGGAATGGTCATTGCTTACTATCCCATAGCCTTCATTGGTAGGAACTGCTACATATCTGACTTCTCTCTTCCCAGGTCTCGTGACGCAGGCATAAAAAAGGAGTTCAAGACACCAGATGGTTCATCAATGATATCAAACTACTTAATTCTAAGGGGTTTATCAGTCTGTCACTCCATAAGAATAAAAAAAAATATTTTGAAATGCAGTTGGCCTCTGGTTCATTCACAAGAATTAACATCACTGGTTAATACTGGAAAAAAACATCAGCATGTCCATGGCAATTTACTAAATCTTGTACTTAGCCCTTCAGTAGAGGCGACTTTTGGAATGGATTTGCTGAAAGCTTTCCAGGTTGGTGATTTCATTGACATAGTTTTGGAAACCAGAATTATAAAGAGAACTGGACTGGATGCAAAGTTCAGCAATGTAAAGGATGGGAAAGCATGAAATACGAGACAATTTTAAAGAATCAGCCAATTTGGATTAGAGAGATATAAGGACACTCAACAAAGACTAAAATATATTGGGATAATGTTGAGCACAAGAGAGGAAATGTCTTCTGTATTGAAAGAGGACAGGAAAGGTATGGAAAGATTAGGCTGGTAAAGGAGAAGATGGGGTTGTGTACCAGGAAAGGTTTCTAACAGAAAGACCATAGCATGAAGGAGAGACAGGGCCACCAAAGGCTCTCCAACAAAAATTTAGCCTCAAAGCAGGATTCGAACATTGCATGCAATCATTTAAAATAGACATGGACAAATGCTGGGAGCACACTTCCAAAATGAAAGTCCAAAATATACTTCATCTGATCTCACATTAATATGTTTAATCCTGTGAAAAGAAATGTGTTCTTTGAGGTTATTTAAATGCCTAAAGTTGATTTGAAGCACATGCCAGTGGGTTCACAGATGGCATTAAAAATGAGATTAGGTGGGAGTTTCTTCAGAAACTCCCATCTGAATTCCTGTCCCAAATCTGAAAGGTTGCGTAATTCCGAGTGGTGGGGCTGATATAACCAAATATGTAAAATTCCATAACAATGACTCACCCTGTACAATGATGAATTTCAGTATGACAAAGAGAAATAAGAAAGTTGAACTTCTATGCATCTTCTGGTCTCAGAAAAGGCTACATTGTCATTTGTACCTTGAAATGAAACTCAAAGCCAGTTATTTGCAGCATCAGCAGCTCTATTCTCCCTGATCACTGTTATTGTGCATTACGCTCAGAAGCATACAAGATTTCTCTTTAGTATATTATTTTCAATGAAAATATTTGCCAGCTCAAAAGGACAGATTGCTATGAAAATAAGTGCCACTTTTTCTAGCAATAAATACCTCTAATTATTGCATATCTCAGAATTTCCAGGACTTGGCAGTTCTCACCCTCTGACATCCCAGCACATTCTGAAGAAGTCTTTCATTGATCCCATTTTCTGCAATCCTTAAAAATCAAATATTGCTAGTAAGGATAATTTTAAAATGCATCATGTTTCTCTACAAATCAATCTGGTATCTATGGGACAGTGCAAGAACTCCCAGAGGTATCCAGGTTCCTTCAAACATAATTATTTTCCTGAAACCTCAAAGAGCATCACAAGAAATAATGCAGTAAATAGTTCCCACTAATTTAGGAAACTGTTCTCTACCTCTTCTGAGAATCCAGTTGATAAACTAGGAACCACAAAACATTTATAGGGTTAAAATACGAACATCAGGCAAAGAAGGACTAAACAACTATGCGTATTCAGCAGGACCAAGACAAAGTTCATACTCTGCACAATCTAAGTGAATTCAAAATTCAAGTTTGACTACATCCGTACACGTATCTATCTGAGTGTTTGTGTGCATGTGAAGCCAGCCATGCCCCTCCCATTTACTCCACATCTGATTTTTCCTCTCTGAGGTTCTACTTATCATTACATACAATGGTTGAACTGTACTTTGAGCTCCTTGATAAATGTCATCTATTGCTACCTAGTTAATCTGCATGTTGATTAAATGTTAAAATGTGCAAGCCACTAACCTTTTGGCTAAGCATGTGTGTGGTTCCTCAGACTGTCTGTGCATTTTTCAGTAACAAAAAAGGGAAACTAATGCAGTTTGGTGGACATTTCATTGTGGACATATGCAAACCTCTCCTAGAAACCAACTACAAAACAAATGGACAAGGCTGGGATTTGGTTGGGATTTTTGCCATTTCTCTTTGCTATAAACTTACCTGAAGTACATTAAGCAAATCTCTGAGAGCAAATATAGGCTACATAACCTCAGAAAGAAAGCAGGTCTGAGTGTGCAGAAATGGCCAGTCTGTTTTTAGTAACAGACCTAGGTGCAGGCAGTGCAATGTGCACATTCTGTGAGAGAAACCTGAACAGGCACATCCACCACCTCAGAGAGCTGCCTAAACCTTGTCATCAGCAGCTGGAAGCAACAGTCCACCTGCCTTGTCAAACTGTATGTGAGGATGTGCATTTAAGCAGTTTGTCTGCCTTGGCAAAGAGCAGCTGACGAACTCAGCAAGCAACAGGCATCATATTTTTCTAAATGAAAGGTCTTGGTTGCACCATATTCTTATGCAAGAACTGACTTACCTAGGAGAAGAAACCAAGTGCAGAGATGAAGAACACTTACCTCTATTTCAAGAAAGAAAGACTGCAACTACAGAATCTAAAGGAACTGCTTTTGAAGAACACAGATTATTTACTTATAAATAATATTTGCCATTGCCTTTCCTCTTGGACAAAATGACAGCAGTAGCAAATATTTTTCCAGTATCACTAGCCAATCCATACAAAAGACAGCACTCCCCTATTACTCATGTTCAGCCTTCCAGTCACTGGTAAACATTTGTCTCCTCAGTTTGGAGCAGAACATAATTGCAATAGCAGGAGGTAGATATGACAAAGTAGTCAAAGAAAAATGAAACGTGTGAAAACAATGTTAAACATAACAGTTAAACACATACTTAAGGCATATGAGGAAAGTGCTTTGAGATCTCCTGAAAATCTGAAAACTTTAATTCCACTTTAGACCAAATACATGAATACCAGATTTTATCTGTGATCCTGCCTTCTTTTTGTCTTGAAATAAGTCAAGATTTAATACCCCTCTGACTCCTTTTTCCCAGGCATTGTTTGGTGGGTTGCAATTATGGAAAAGCCAACACAATTGTGAAGTTTCTCTCACATTCATTGGAAGTGCCACCAAATGACTCCATCTTAATGTCCACAGTCCTGAGCCAGTTAGTAGTAAAGCTCCCTCCTTACTGAAATTGCCTTTTAGTAGCAAACTTCTAACTCCTGAGGAACATAAGTTAAGAGAAATCTGAAATCTGTGGTGAGAAAAAGTATCTGAGACCTACAGTATGGTTGTCATACGGAATCAGTAATGGTGTCTTTATTTAAACCTAGTGTTGCAGGAGACCTGTGGATGTGTTCCTAGTAACTGATGCTCTTGATGTAGCAAGTTTTGTTTTCTGGAAAACTGGAATATATTAAGTCTATATTTGCATTTGCCAGTCTGAGATGCTTAACAAGTCAGCTTTATTCCTCAGCACTGTTTCAGATGCAGGCCAGGTTCAACCCAGGTTCACTTTAAATTTAATTTGTATTCTGGTAACATTAAGCTGCTGCCAGAGGCATAGATTAGAGAGTGGTGAAGAGTCAGCCTTTGTGAGTGTCTCTCTAATTGTGATGAGAAAGAGATGACTGTGTTCCAAAAATTAATGTCTCAGAAGATAAAGGTAGACAATGCAACCCTGTCCTCTGGTTTCATGGCAGCCACAAGCAGTTAACTGAATATCTAGCAGCATTCCTGATGACAATACTCATAGCACAGGACAGCATGACTGGCTCAAGACTGTTTCCAGTTCAAATTCATGACTACGCACAAATCGTGTGAAGCCCTTCTCTGAAATCTCCTTTAACAGTCTACGAGCTGTCACTGGCTTGTGTATTTTTAATAGTCTACCCAGCCGCTCTCAACAGAGTAGGTGTGCTGTGCATGGGGAAAAAGAGGGGTTCCAATGCCCAAAGAATGACTAATTTCTAGAAATAAAGAGGTCACAGAAGCCTGGGTTGGATTTTAGTTAGATTACAGAAGAAAAAGTTCTGTATAGCACCATCCATCACTGTAACCAGGGCATAAATAATAACACTTGTGTTTTCACTGCCTAGCTTCAGGTTCAGAGCCTGTGCAGGAAATTCCTCTTTCTCCCTCTCTCCCCTAGCAGAACAGCTCACACCAGCATGTGAGCTTTATTCTTCTTATGAATCCTTATCAGAGATGCTTTCCCTGCCAAACCCAGGGGAAATCCAAGTGCAATTCCATTAGTGAAAGCAAATGAGGGCAACTATCACCTGCAACCTGATGGGATTGTCTGACAGGGCACTGGAAACATCTGTGTACCCTAAAGCATCACACAATTAATATTTTTCTAAAGGACAGTGAAATACTTCCTTGCCCCTGAGTATTTCACAGATGGCTGAGAGGATCTTCCTTGTTAATGAAGTCAGACTTCACAACAACTTCTCTTGACAAAAGGATGACATTTAAAGTTTCAAAGAAAGTAAGTGGCAAAAGAGGTTGTCTGAAATAATTTAGATGAATGATGTTCTTCGATTAATTTCAAGGTCCCTTGAGTATAGCCTGTTAAAAAGAAATCCTGTGCATAAGATTATAAAAATTTTAAATATATCTACTTAAGCAACACCAGGAGTCTGATATAAACTTAGTTGTGAAAAATAATATCAAAATTTAAGATCTTGGTGCTGTTCCTCACTGATATCCACATTCAGTTTTTGTCATGTTTTATGGCTGGGAATTTATAAACAAAAATTCTGAAGACTTCTCTAGGAACAGATTGAAAAATTAAGATCCTATCTATAGCTATGACTTTCATCATTTTCAGTGGCATGAACCAATACTCATGCCTTGCTTCACTGTAGTTTAAAGGTTGGAACACGCTATCTTTTTCAAAGCTTCCCTCTCATTACGAAGGGAGGATTATGACCAGCCTTCTGCTTAGAGTATGAAACAGTCTCCATGAGTATAATGAGCCATGGCTAGCATGTGGTTCGGCACTGCTGGTGTTCACAAGGCTATAATACAGTAAGAGGGAGAGGAATCTCCTCTTACAGCAATTTGTAAACAGATCTCAGAAATATCTATCTCTGAAATTCCCAATATAACAAAGTAAATTAGAGTCTTAAATACACTGAGTAAATGCTGCTGATACCTACATTTTAAGCAAGGAAAGCTCTCAACAAGAGGTGGAGCACTTAAGAGAACATAGATGGATTTTGCCAGCTGGACACAGCAGAATCTAATGAAGAGAGGTCCAAGGGTCTTGTAGTTGTGTCATGAAAAGACAATTATAACACAATCTTCTTGACACAGTTAAGTTCTTCTTGCACCAAGTAAAAACAGGTGTTTGCACCTGTAGAAATGAGAGCGAGACCATGACAGCCTGCCCACCTCCAGCCATTGCTCCGAGCAGAGAAAGGGTTTATTCTTCCTGATGCATTGTTGGAAAAATTTCCAAAGCAGCCAAAACCAGATAAAAAGTATCTGTAAATCATCTGTCTTATCCTCAGTAATCTGGTAGCACTGAAGACAGAGGAACTATGGTTTCCAACTGATCGTCAAGGTACCTAGGGAGATACTGTGCTGCCAGAGTAGCATGGTAACTTAAAATAAATGAGTAAGGAAGAAAAATTTGCTCAAGAATTTGCCTAGATTGCTAGAACCAGTGGGAAATGTTGCTTCAGAGAGGTACTCTGACAAGGAAGGCCACTTATGCAAAAGCATCAGAATTTTCTAGGGGAAATGTCATTTTCTGCTAGGAGAAAGAGATGCAATTTTCTGTCAGGAAAATAAAAATGATAGATTTGTGATTGCCTAGCTGGAAGAACCCTATCTATTAAACTTACTTCTAGGAGGAAGGAAGTAAATAGGTAAAAGCAATCCCACAGTATGCTGCTACCTGCTGCAGACATTGTTGTCTCCCACTCAGATAATGATTAAGGCCCCAGATTTTCTTTTATATTTCCTGCCTTCCCATCAGCTTTTTAATTACTGTTATTTTTGTTTCAGATAAAAACCTTCTATATGCACAGGCAACATTTAATAAAATCCTAAAATCCATGCTGATTCCAGCAATGATACCAGCAATGCCTTGCAGGTGAACAGCTTTAGGAAGGATCTACTATTACAGAAAGCATGGTAAATTAGTTCTTACTGAATGATTTCCAGGGTCTGCTCAAAAGCCTCTGGTTACTGAGCAATATGCAGGCCACATTATTTCCACCCACATGGATTTGCACTGATGTCCAAGGTTAATTTTTATGTAAAATGCATGGGAAATGGGATGCAAACCCCAGACCCAAGAAGAAGGTAAGAAAATGTAGATGAATGGTATCATCTGAGATAAAATAAAGAAATGAAGGAGGAGGTTGTAGTTCATAACAATGCCCCATAGATCACAAGAACTATCTCACCTTTGCAGAATTTCTTTTCTATGTCAACATCAGGGTCCAGATTCTGATCTTGATTAACCTTTTTCCAAGAGCAATGCCTGATTTCCTGAGCATTTAATTTGATTCCCTTGGACATATTTGCGAATGGGATGCTACATAACTTACGAAAGTGTAGCAGAATGTAGCACATTTCCTGTTTCGTCTACAGTGAAACTATGACATGATTGTTGTGAAGAAAAGTATGCTGTCCATGACCTTAAATACTTCGCCTTTGAAATGAAATTGAAAGAGGAGAAAAGTAGGTTGTGATATTTATCTTTTTTAACTCTATAGATCCAGGACAGAAGTGTATCCCAGTAGAATCTGCAGGAGATGCCATACCTTCATTTCAAATGGAAAATCCATACCTCCAAGATGCTAAAACTTAGTGCTCTGAAACTAGAAAGAAATAGTTATAATGAAAGTCCTGGACACTGGTATATTTGTAATCAAAGCCACCTCTGCAGAAAGAATTGGGACAAATGGCAAAGTGAGGGCTGTGCAAGGCAAAATGAGAAACTAGGAGTAACGGAATTAAGAAGTAGCAAATAGCAAACATCTGCAAGAAAACTGATGATTTGTGACTGAGTAACCTCTTACTAAGCCAGATGGTTTGTTACAAAAAGCATGGGTAGATGCCAAAGCAGCTTTTAACTCAGGAGTAACACCTATACGTAGTGATTTCAGGAGTGTTACAGAGACAGAGCACTCCAGAGCTGTATCACACAGTTTAATGTTAAGGCAGCTAGTACTGGATCATGGGTCTCCACAGCAAATTCTAGCCTGTAAATAACTCTGGCATGCATGGAGCTTGGGAGATGAGGCAGCAGACCTTTTTAAAGGTCTATTGCTTTGTAGCAGCATGTTACTGCCCTTTGCTGTTATCTCTTATGACCTCTTTCCACCATCCATTACATTCCAGGGCAAATGTGGGTTTGCACAATATCCAATTTGAGATGTTTTTCATTTCTCAAGGCATTAGATATGCTTTTTCCGACTGTGCATTTACCTTTCTCTGTGACACTGACATTGGCTGCAAGGGATTACTCTTGTGCTCAAGGCAGAAACTTATTTTTAACATAGTAAATATACCACATACTGTGGCCAAATTTCCAGTTGCTCTTTGCTCTCACATTAGTCTCAACAATGGGTGAATAAGCATGTTTGAAAATCAGGCCCATCCAGGCTCACAGAAATGCCTTACAGCAAGCATAGAGTAGGCAGAAACATTACTGCCCTCTTTCACCTCAAGAACATCAGCACTGTAGATTGTGAAAGGAGGCCTCTGAGAATGCCTGAGATTCCTATCTCCAGGACCATTACTGGGGGTCTCAGCTGATACTTAATACCACTGTCACTGAATGTTTTCTTAACATCACACATAGCTGATTTTTGGTTGTCTTTTTCAGGCTTTCTTCCCCAGGAGGCTGCCTCTTGTACCTGCCCAGTCATCTCTGTTGTTTTACTTCCTGGTCCTGGACATCTTTTAGGAGGTCCTTTATCAGTTTAAGCCAGCGTCTGCCTTGCCCTGGCTGGAGAGGCTACTTCAGTATCTCAAAGAGACATTCAGCGCCAATACAAGTACTATAAGCATTAATACAGGCTTCCTAACCTCTCATTGCATCTTCCCCAGTGCTCCAAATACATGGTGAGGGTCTTCTTTATGGTGAAAACGAATCTGTGTTTGTACCTTCCCAAGGCCATGTCTAAAAAAAAAGAGTGGTGGAGTGAGAGATGACTTCAGTAATTTGTAATTACAATGCTTTTCCCAGGATGATGTGGTACATAGTGTCCATCAAGGACAAGTAAATGCTTAGTAGATACTGAGTCAGGCTTGTAATTTCCCCCCAGCTGGCAAGGATGCCCTCTCAGTGGCTGAGTATGCTTTCTGTCATGCTGGCAGCTTTGTGCTTAAGGCTAATATTATATTTAAAAGTATACTTAACATGATATCAATATAATGCAGCTCCTTCACCTTGCTGGAGGCATCTGTCTGGAGTACAAATGGCTATGAAAGTCAGGCACCATCAGCAGTGGTGCTGTTCTCTTTCTTTTTTCTGGAAGCAGTAGTATCACTTCCAAGAACATAGATACAAACTGCCCGATATAGCTAGCCACACACACAAAAATGCATACATCTGTCTTCTTTCGCTATTTGTGATAATCTGTCTGCATTGCGTCTGGACATTATTTCACCATGTGTTTTATATTCCTCTTGCCTAGAAGACTGAAGGACAAAGCTCACTTATAATCTGAACACACTATCCAGGGATTGCTTTCAATCTTTCTTTATATCCAAATTCAGAAAAAAAAGAATCCTGATCTCATGCAGCTTATCTTCCCATTGTTCTTTGTTTGAATACTGTTTTATACATTCCTGATGGGGCCAGAGAAACTGAAAAATGAAAAACAGTTGCATCCACTGAGCAGATGACATTATTCTGAACTCCAGGTGTGGAAAGACAGACTCCCTGCTGCCTCGGCTTCACCCTTCTGGACACAGGGATACACCAAAGTCCTTTGGTTAAAACCAGTTAGCACTTCATCAAATATCCCTTAGATTTGGATTCACATTTACCTACCAGAAAGCCACCGGGGTTAGGACATCACTACCTGTCTTTCTATCAGGATACGGGATTCCTTTGTTGTTTCCTATTTTTACATCTCACTCAGCTCTTGGTTTTCACTAGCAGCTTCTTTGGGTTTTGACCTTAATTCAAGGACTCTTTCTTTTTCTTTTTTTTTTTTTTTTTTTTTTATGGCAGTGTCTACATATGATAACAGATGCAGTTGTTTCATCCTTGAGAGAACCCATCCTTTAATTTCTGCACCACCTAATCTAAAGGATTACAGTGCTTTACTGTCCTTTGATTTCCTATTTGTACTTCCTCTGATAACTTGTGTGATTAGGCTCAGCTTGGGTTTACAGAGATAAGGTGCTACTTGAAAGTCTTGCTTTTCCACCTTCCCCATGCAAAACAATTTTTCTACATGTGGCTCAACCAGCTTCTATTTCAAAGCATTTCATGTGGATCCTTGCCATTTCGCAAATAGCTTGTACTGCAAACCTTCCTGCAATACTTTAACTTTGCTGTAATTCTGACCCCTGTTCTTTGGCTTTATCCTCAAGGAATTACCCCAATAATCCCTGTTCAGCAAGGCCACCTGGAAATTTTTCTTCTTCCTTCTCACCCCAGTCTTACAATCCAGTTGTTGGCTGCAGGTGTTACAACCTTGCTGCTGCCTCCTAGACAAAGAGAAGGGTGTCAATAAATGACCCAATGCTTGTGATCTAATTAAGAAGTGCTCTATCATGTCCTCTGGTGTCTGACTAAAACACCCTAACCACTCATCAGCTGTGCATGATAGGTTGACATCCATGGCACATAAAGAGACAGATGTTCTTTAGAATAGCAGACACCTTTTTTCTTAGGCATAGTACACAGTGCATCAATCAGTTGACATTTCTTTGTGCGATCAAACTCAGGAAATGACTTAGTTTTGCTATTCATATTTTGGGATAGCACACAGCATAATTTATCAGGATGTGCATACATGGTCACATATCTGACAACTGATTTGCAGCTCTGAGCCCCTCAATATACACCTAAAGATAATCACCAGTAGCTGTCTTGTTATTGTTCCCCTGGCATCTTAAGGATGTTTATTCATGGGCCTCCACCTGTCTTCCTATCACTTTGGCCCTGCTCTCAAGTCAGTAGATCAGAGCCTATGTCATCAACTGTATTTCTTATTGTCATTATAGAATAATAATTTGTATTTCCACCCATTTTTACTGAGCCTTGATCAAAACTAAAGTCACTGTCTAGAGCTGTCATAGCTTTCATGCACCTGCATTGTGCAGACAGACAATAAAAAGACATCACACTGCTATGGAAGAGCAGTACTCTGGGACCCTAATTTTGTGCCTTGCTTCATGACTATGATATTTCAACCACATAACTTTGGCTCTTTGTCCTTCTACTTCTCCAGTCCCCATCTATGCTTTCACTCTTCCAACATAGTCTCCATTAGTTTCATGCCACAATCTATTCACAGTTTCTCACTTTTGCTTCACTGCAGTCAAAAGCTGAAGTTACCATCTCCTGTTCCTTGCTCATACTGTCAGCATCAGGGATCAGAGACATGAGAGTAATTACTCCTTAAAATGTCATTACTACTGTTGTGGGGTTTTTTATTCCATCATTTTTAGAAATACGGGATACCTGATGCAGTACTGGAGCTGGACACATGTCATGGTTTAAGCCCAGCCATAACTCAGAACCACGCAGCTGCTCACCCACTCCCCCCACCCTCCTCCCCGCTCCCGAAAGGATGGGGAGGAGAATTGGAAGAATGCAACTCCCACGGGCTGAGATAAGAACAGTCCAGTAACTAAGGTACAACACAAACCACTGCTGCTACCACCAATAATAATAATGATAAGGGAAACAACAAGGGAAGAGAATACAACCGCTCACCACCAGCTGACTGATACCCAGCCTGACCGAGCAGCGATCTAACCCTTCCGGGTAACTGCCCCCAGTTTGTATAGTGGGCATGACGTGCTGTGGTATGGAATACCTCTTTGGTTAGTTTGGGTCAGGTGTCCTGTCTCTCCTTCCTCCTGGCTTCTCCTCTTCCCTGGCAGAGCATGAGACTCAGAAAGTCCTTGGTCAGTGTAAGCATTACTGAGCAGCAACTAAAAACATAGGTGTTATCAGCGCTGTTCCCAGGCTGAAAGTCAAAAACACAGCGCTGCAACAGCTACTAAGAAGGAGAAAAAATGACTGCTACTGCTGACACTACAGTAAAATCACCTTAACTGCTGAGATGTCAGCGAGACTGATGCAATCTTCGAATCATGCATTAAAGTTCATATTGCATCTTCAACCTTTGGCTCTCTTGTAGGTACAAGAAAAGAAAGATGGGAGAAAATTCATTTATGCATTTAATGTGTGATTTTTCTTAGGAGGTAAGACAATGAAAACATACAAAAACAGCCTCAGAAATAACAGTCATGTCTTCTGAATCAACATTAGCATAGAGATTTCATAGAAAGAAAACATACCGTTATTTCCTCTATTTTAACCAGTAAACCCAATGGAAATTAATCTATTTACAACGAATGAACAAAATATTTCATAATTCTACAAAATTAATTACAAGTCTGTGTGTCACAGGAAAGATAAGTTCAATTGATTGAGAAGGCAACCATGACACAGGAAGGTCTTATGCTGAGAAGTGAGTACATAAGTATGTAGAATTAGATATAGTTTGATCAATAGTATCTTTATCAACAGTACCATTAGAATACAGAGTTAAGATCCTGCCAAGTATATACCTTACATGTCTGGGGATTTGATATGGTTGTGTATAGAGCCTGACAAATTTTTCCAGACATGAGTCCTTCACACATACCTCTACTGCCCTTCAGCTGCATGGTATGGTGATAAAGACTACTGGTAGGAGGAATTTTAACCATATATAACATTTATATTATACCATTGTTATGGGTTCAGCAGCAGCAGTCAATTTTTTCTCCTTCATAGTAGCTGGTGCAGTGCTGTGTTTTCGACTTTCGGTCTGGTAACAGCGCTGATAACACCGATGTTTATAGTTACGGCTTAGAACGTTTTGGTCTGACCAAGGACCTTCTGAGTCTCATGCTCTGCCAGGGAGGGGGGGGAAGCCGGGAGGAAGCAGAGACAGGACATCTGTTCTAAACTGACCAAAGAGGTTATTCCATGCCACAGCACGTCATGCCCAGGACGTAAAAAAACTGGGGGCCGGAACCCGGAAGAGTTTTTGGTTTAGTTCACAGCTCAGTCGTCGGGTGGTGAGCAGTTCTATCCTCTTCCCTTGTATTTCTCTTGTTATTATTGTTATTGGTGGTGGCGGCAGTGGTTTGTGTTGTACCTTGGTTGCTGGGCTATTCTTGTCTCGACCCGTGGGAGTTGCGTTCTTTCGATTCTTCTTCCCATTCCTCCCCCCCCCCACCCCTTGGAGTGGGGGGGAAGAAAAACTCTTCCCTTGTATTTTTCTCTTGTCATTATTATTATTGGTGGTAGCAGTGGTGGTTTGTGTTACACCTTAGTTGCTGGACTGTTCTTATCTCAACCTGTGGGAGTTGCATTCTTTCGATTCTCCTTCCCATCCCTCCAGGAGCGGAGGGAAGAAAGAGGGGGAAGTGAGTGAGTGAGCAAAACTGTGCGTGGCTGAGAAGCTTAAACCACGACAACCATATAGTGAGATTAACTGTAACTCTTCACTAGGATTCTAATATCTCTGATACATTCATTGTATGCAGCACAAAATAATGTAGTGAAAAATGCCATTCATATGCAGACAGGTGGAAATTGACCCCTTGCAACTATTAGCTGATCTCTATAAACGTAAAGACCCCCTTGTGTTGTATTTCCCTTTGCTAACAGCCATATTTGAGTAGCTAACAAAGGCAAATCTGACAAAACTCAAAGAGTGTTTGATGATCAAACCCACTAGCCTGACATTCAGAGTGTGTGTTCTACAACAGAGCAACTTCTACCCTGGATTTGGAGAAGGCAGAGGTTCTTAATGACTTCTTTGCCTCGGTCTTCGCCAGCAAATGCTCTGACCACACCACCCAAGTCTTGGAAGACAGACACAGGGACAGTGAGAATGAAGACCTTGGGCCCACTGTAGGAGAGGATCTGGTTCGAGACCATCTTAGGTCCTGAACGTACACAAGTCCATGGGACCTGATGAAATCCATCTGTGGGTCCTGAAGGAGCTGGCAAATGAAGTCGCTAAGCCACTGTCCATCATATTTGAAAAATCAGGGCAGTCAGGTGAAGTTCCCGACAACTGGAAAAAGGGAAATATAACCCCCATTTTCAAGAATGGGAAAATGGATGAGCTGGGGAACTGCAGACCAGTCAGTCTCACCTCTGTGCCTGGCAAAATCTTGGAGCAGATTCTCCTGGAAGGCATGCTGAGGCACATGAAAAACAAGTTTCTTGGTGACAGCCAGCATGGGTTCACTAAGGGGAAATCCTGCCTGGCCAATTTGGTGGCCTTCTATGATGAGGTTATGGAACTTATGGTCAGGGGTAGAGCACTTGACGTCATCTACCTGGACTTGTGCAAAGCATTCGACACTGTCCCACATGACATAGAATCATAGAATCATAGAATAGTTAGGGTTAGAAAGGACCTTAAGATCCTCTAGTTACAATCCCCCTGCCATGGGCAGGGACACCTCCCACTAAACCATGTCACCCAAGGCTCTGTCCAACCTGGCCTTGAACACCGCCAGGGGTGAAGCATTCATAACTTCCTTTCCAAACCTAACTATTCTATGATTCTATGAACTTATATTGAGACTCCAAGAACAAATGCAGATTTTTTTTCAACAATAGTCTCCATCTGAATAACATTTTTTCCTGGTAGCAGCAGAATATAGGCATTGAAGCAATATAAAACTTTGCCAAGGATCAGTTTCAGATGCAAAGATAGTTTTGCTTTTTAAACAATCTCAGAATAAAAAGCCAAAGCCTCAAAGACTGGAGCCCAGAACACATTCTACAGAAGAAATAACAGCATAACTTTCTCTTTAAATTTGATGACAACTGCAAGTAAATCACATATTTTTTGGTTTCATAGTTAACAAAAATCAGCCAATCTCTCTGAAAATATCACTTGAGTCTAAAAGTATCTGGACAGCTCTTGGTGCTACTGAGTCAAGGAAACGCAAAGTTCCTAAAAGGCTTTGACAGCAAATTGGAGGTTTGTTTTTCAGTCTGATAAAACCAACAAGACTGGCAACACCCTACCAATGTAACACAACTGTCATAATCCATTTTAGAGTGGAGACTGCAGGCACAATTAATATTCCTATAAAATACTATACACTTTGACCTTTTTTTTCTCAAAGGTACACAATGGAGAAACGGAGTCAATCGCATTGCTGAATCCCTGGAGTAACCCAGGAGGTCAGGATGTCACTGCCCAGTTCTCTTCAAATAATTTTTTTCTTCAAGATTCTTAACGGGAATTTCAGTCATCTTCCCAGGTTCAAAGGACGCTTCTACATCACTGTTGCATTTTAACCCCAGTCAACAACTAAGCAGCAGATAAAGCCATTTGCTTATATCGCCCCTGCAGGATGGAAGAGAGAAACCTAAGAATGAAAGTAAAAAACCTTGCGGGTTATTTTAAAAACAGTTGAATACATAAAGCAAGAGCCACATACTCAGGCAAAGCAAAACAAGAAATTCATTCACCACTTTCCATCAGCAGGCAGGTGTTCAGCCATCTCCAGGGTAGTAGAGCTCTATCATGTCTAACGGTTACTTGGGAAAACAAACACCAAAACTCTGAACACTCCCCTCCCTTCTTCCTTCTTCCCCCAGCTTTATATGCTGAGCGTGACATCCTATGGTCTGGAATATCCCCGTGGTCAGTTAGGGTCAGCTGTCCTGGCGGCATCCCTTCACAACAACTCGTGTGCCCCCAGCCTGCCCATGGGTGGGGTGGTGTGAGGAGTAGAAAAGGACTTGGCTCTTGTAAGTATTGGCCAGCAATAATAAAAACATTCCTGTTTTCAGCACAGATCCAAAACACAGCTCTTTGCAGCTACTATGAAGAAAACTAACTCTATCCCAGCCAAAAACAGCACAATAGTTCAAACAAGCTTGCTTTTCCAGGAGACGCGTTTCCATGTTTGTAGTGGCCTGGAGCACTGTATGAGGCTGAAATGGTGGATGGCTTCACGGTTATATTTCTATTCTGCTCCAAAACTCACAAAACCTGCTTTTCTTTAACCAAGATTTTCATATTTGTTGCCCTTAATAGCTACCTTGGGCTACAATTGCCTTAGTATTCAGATTTCATTCCTCTTATTGTTAGACTGCAAGTGTGAGAGTCTGAGAGTGGCTGCCAGTGAGCTGGCATCATGAGGCATGTCTTTGCACCTATACACAGGACAGCAGTAAGTTGAACCCACATGGTGTATGGCAAAACCAGAATTTTGTCTTGCTCAATTTCACATTCATTTGGGAAGAGTTCTCATTATAATGTATTTCCAGATTTAGGAAAGAAATATGCTGGGTTGTCAGGTCTTAAGCGGTTTAAAATTTCCCTTGATCTAAATGTTGCTCTCACAAGAATTTGTCTGATTGTCACTTGGAATGATTTTATGTATCAGAAAACAACTAGAGGTAAGAGGTAAAATAACTCTTAACTATTAACATTAGTTATTTACACCTAAAGCAAAGCAAAGATATCAAGAAGGCATTATTTTAAAAAGAAATAAAAACACTTGCGTGTTTAAGATAAAGAAATGGCTCATAAGGGATCTTGCTTTCTCACCTGGGTTCTTAGTGACTCACATGTGGTTTTAGACAGGTTGTTTGTGCACTGTGCTGTAGCCTTGCTCCCTGAAGGAGCATTAACAACCTTCAGCAGTTCACCTGTTCTGCATAGTCTGATGACGGGTATTCATGAAGACTGGCAAGAGCTACTAAACCCTAACCAGTAGGCAAAGCTGAATGACTTCTAAATTCTACCACTCCTCAGGGTATACAAAGCATCTGAAGTGCTATGAGGAGGTAGATCATTCCATTCAGGGTTCTCAAGCCTACATCATCTTCTACAGGTAGTTTTGCTACAAGATCAAGACAAAAGTCACCATTTACAGATTTTAATATTAAATAGCCTTTAAATAAAATGCACAAGTCATCAATGGAGCTAGCACTGGAGATCCAGCTTACTTTTAATCAGGCAAATATCCTATGGCCAGAGAACCCAATTTCTTCTGGAAACTCAGAAATAGCCCAGCAGTTTTATGAGAATCACTAAGAACTTTAGATGTAGGTTCTGAAGTAGGCTTTCATTTATGTTTATGAACCATGTTCTGACTCTTTGAGGAAACTAAGGACAAATTAATAAAACCAAGGTCCATAGAGGTACTTGAAAACTTCATTTTCTTATTTCTAAAATGGGACCAGGGATCTAAACTATGAATTATGTGTTGCTGTATCAGTGCTAACTGTATAATTTTTTTGCTTATGCCACTTACAGGTGCACTATGTTATGCAGTTTTGCCTGGTTTGATACATTGCTCCATAGAAACTGACTTTTAGCTAATCATATGTGTAGACATCCAGAAACATTTTTGAAAGGATTTTGGTTCTTTGATTTCAATCAAATATTCCCTTCAAATTAATATTTCTTTTTTTCCACTCCACTCATCCAGTGCTCTAAATGTTAGGCTATACATATTTCCTAAAGGGGCTGAGGCATTAGATGTATTCACGTGCTCCTAAAGCTATTTCCGAGAGATGCTGATTGTAAAGAGAAGCTTCTTTGTCTCAGCCTCATTATATATACATACATTTATGCACATGTAAGAGAAATAGCCCTGCAGACTCCAAGCTCAGAGAAGAAGGAAGGAGAGGCATTGGAGCAGAGATTCCCCTGCAGCACATGGTACAGACCGTGGTGAAGCAGGTTTTTCTCCTGCAGCCCATAGAGGAATACCGTGGAGCAGATAGATACCCATACTGCAGCCTATGGAGAACCTTATAGGTTATCCCACCCCATTCTTCAGCTTCTGTCATATTTTCCCGGCTTGCAGCCTTACATGGATAACTATAGGCTACCAAACCTCTGCTTCCACCACCATACATTTTCAATAACTTTCTAGCTAATAAAAGTGAAGCTAAGAAGGATTCAAAGCAGGTTTGCCTTTGATTTCATTGTCATGAAGTTTCCCTCAATAGTTTCCTCCTACTTCCAGCAGCACCTAATAGCTATGGCAGCTACATAGATACCTAACATGCCATTACAGAAAATCAGCACCTTGCTGCTCTACTGCAGTTATCCACTTGTTTTTGTCATTCTGGCAGAAGGGTGATTAAAACGCCCTTCAGCTTTTGCCGTGCAGAAGACATGTCTTCCCACCAGTACCACTAACATAAGCATGACATCCCAAACTCTGCTTTCTTGATTTCCGTTTCTGGCACTGACTCCCACAGGAGTTTACCTCTGCCTTAGGATGTTTGTTCACTCAGCCAAAAAGTTTACAAGACTTGAGACATTATAGAAACAATAGATCCTAAAGTAATGGGGTATGCTGCAAAGGAGAATCAAATTTCACTCTTTAGACTAAAAATGCCTAAATCTCAGCTCTGACCTAGCAGTTCACATGAGACCCCATCAGGAATGAAACCAATAATCAGAAAAGTGAAAGGGCTCTGTCTTCACGGGAAGAGTCAGAGAGCAGTGGTCTCCACGCCTTCATGTTAGCTGTCAAAATGCAGATACAGCTCCCAGCTTTCAACTGAGTTACTGCAAGAGTTCTGTCAGTTTGCAAAGGAGACCAACAACACTGTTAAGACAACTAATTCTGCATGTTTATGTTATCAGCATCAGAAAGCATATGTCTGAAAAACCTTAAGTCCAAAGATTGAATGAAAGATTAGGCTCTAACAAGTATCAGTACAACTGCTTCACAAAAGATCATGTTTAGACAACATCAGCCAGTCAGTAACTGATCTGTGGTAATTTTCTATCCAATGCAAGTTTACTGCTCACATGCTTTTTTCAGGCACAGAAAGCTGCTGTGATGCTAAAGGAGGACATCTTATCAAGATGAGTAATCACAGACTGCTGGAAATGTGCTCCTGAACAAATCACCATCAGCTGCACTCATGGGGCTGCATCAGTAGCATACCCTGTACTGCAGATCTAATGGATCCCAGGATTTTTCCAAGACACTTATCCTCAGACACAGATCTTTTTTGAGGGCGTTGTTCAGCTTTGGGAATCTTTTAAGATTCCCTCAACTTCCCCTAAAGAGTTGCTATTCAGCAAGCAATACAAAAAATAAATATGCTTCAGCAAGGTAACTCACAAATACAGACTCATGAGTCTGTATATAGAAGACATCCACCCAAAGTAACTGATGATATAACTCTGATTCCCTCCTATAGTATTACCCAGGTATTTACACATCTTCATAGCTTTATTTCCAGGAATTACTTCATACCATTACAGGAATTTTCAATTTCTGATAAGTCTATTCTCCCACATTGTCATCTTTTTCAAGCAGCACTGCTGGGAAACATAAGAAATACCAATATGTTGGAGAATGGTTAACAGCACAAGGTAACGGATCACTGGTGGAGCTCTGCGAACAATCGCCTGTGTGAGTGTGATAACATCTGTTCTAGCTTGTTGCTGTGGTACATCAAGAAACCATTATCAGAAGATGTCACCATGGTAATAACGATCTAGAGAACCAATAATGGACAAGGACAGTTTCTCCTTGAGCCTTGGGGGAAGTACCTAGGAAGATGGTATCAGGTAGAAGAATGAAGAGAAGACTGATAAGCAGACCACCACTGGGAAGGACTTGGCAAGATTGTGTTGTATGGTAACCAATCATGTTATAGCACGTTGCAACATGTATCCAATCAATGTATACGACGTGTATTGCAATCAGAGTAAAACATATATAAAGCGATGATTTTTGCTAATAAAGTAGAAGCTTGCTTTATCAACCATATTGGTTCGTCTGCTTGCTTCTCCCACTGTCGCACCAATACATTACATTCTTATAAGCATTCTTACAAGCATTCTTACAGGCAAAAATGCCTATATAATTTTTGTATTCATAAATTAACAATTAATAAGAAGATTTTTAAGTGTTCAGGTACACTCTGGACAGCTCAGATTTCTAGCACTGATAATACGTCACACTTAGGCACCAAAAATTGCCATGTAATTTGCCAAAAAAAAAAAATCTGTTGTAACTAAACCATCTCATTAGCATCAATTTTAGTGTTTGCCACAAGTTTTTAATTCTCAGATGAAGCAATCTGCAGGAATCTGTGCAAAATCCAGACATCTTCTCATGAAATTACTAAACTACTCCATTTCAACTCTATCATTACAACCTTTCAGTTACCTATAGGATTGTGAAAAGGGTGTGGTTCATCAGAGTAAGGCTTGCAGAATATTTGGATTTGTGAAGAGTTCCACAATGTTGATTTTTCATCTTAATCGGGGGGGGGGGGGGGGGCGGAATTGCTGAAATTTCAGCACTTCTGAAATAGGGCTTTCACTATTCTACTGACTTGACATTTCTCAGAAACTGCAGTCTCATGTACAGCTCTGCCACTGTGCTATAGTATACACTGGGTCTAAAGGATGTATGCATTTTAAAAGTATTTGAGAAAAGCCATTGGTCCTGTAAGATATATTCATAATGTTCCTGGTCAAAATTAACAACATTTTTACAAGCAGCTATGTGACACTGCATATTAAAGACTAGTAAGAATAACATTATATGGGATTTTCTATCTGAGAATGGTAAAAAGGCTTAGTTACAAAATCATTGAATAAGCCCTAGGATAAATTTTGTGGTGTTGCAATTCATTTTATGCAGTACCCCTTTAAATTATTCTGATTCAATAAAGCATTACAGCATGTGGGCATGAATGTGAATTCTGTTCAAAATCAAGCAGAAGCTTAGACAATTTGGGATCCCAAAAGGCCTTAATTCAGGAGAAAACAAAACATGGCTACAAATCCTACTTCTGGGTAACGTCCCTGGAGTTGACAGGTTAAATCCACACTTCAGGAAATAAGGCAGTGGAGGGAGGTCTGTCCTTCTAACAGAGACATCTGGAAAAATTGTGCAGACGGAATCTGATAGTGCTCACCTGCTACCTTTCCAGCCCTCCAAGTATAAGCAGCCATGTGACCAGGGAGCTGGGAGACAATACAGCAAAGAAATTAATTACAGACTGATTCACATAGCATCAGTTTCATGCCTTCTCACCGTATCACCAGGAGACACGGACACACATCAGCAGATCTCAGTTCCTGCATACACGCTTTTCTGGTAACAGCTACCATGATGCTACATTACACTAGGAATATTTTTCTTTTCTCTGCTATCTCTTTTTGCTTTTATAGTTAAAATAAGAGTACAGAGGCAGTTGAAGCTGACCTAAAAAGGTGGGGTTAATGAAAATCATGCAGATGGTGAATGTGAGAAGAATGGGCCAAGGATCTGCATTCATCATACTGGAGCCACTGCATACATTTACATAACAGTAAGTGATGAATAATAAAATGTACAACTTATGTTTTTATCATGTCATCATCTGATTTACTATACCGCTAAGTATATTTTGTTTTCTTCCTTGTCCACAGTGTTCCTTCCTTCATTATTTAGTTCAAATAATAAACCTTTCTCCACCTTTGGGAGTTTTAGAATTATAGAATCATAGAATAGTTAGGGTTGGAAAGGACCTCAAGATCATCGAGTTCCAACCCCCTGCCATGGGCAGGACACCTCACACTCATGCCACCCAACACTCTGTCCAACCTGGCCTTGAGCACCTCCAGGGATGGAGCATTCACAACTTGCCTGGGCAACCCATTCCAGTGCCTCACCACCCTCACAGTCAAGAATTTCTTGGTCAGATCCAATCTAAACTTCCCCTGTTTAAGTTTGAACCCATCACCCCTTGTCCTATCACTACAGTCCCTAATGAAGGGTCCCTCCCCAGCATCCCTATGACCCCCCTTCAGGTACTGGAAGGATGCTATGAGGTCTCCACGCAGCCTTCTCTTCTCCAGGCTGAACAGCCCCAATTTTCTCAGCCTATCTTCATACGAGAGGTGCTCCAGTCCCCTGATCATCCTCGTGGCCCTCCTCTGCACTTGTTCTAACAGTTCCATGTCCTTTTTATGTTGAGGACACCAGAACTGCACCCAATACTCCAAGTGAGGTCTCACGAGAGCAGAGTAGAGGGGCAGGATCACCTCCTTCGACCTGCTGGTCATGCTTCTTTTGATGCAGCCCAGGATACGGTTGGCTTTCTGGGATGCAAGCGCACACTGCCGGCTCATGTTCATTTTCTCATTGACCAACCCCCCCCCCAAGTTCTTCTCTGCAGGTCTGCTCTGAATCTCTTCTCTGCCCAACCTGTAGCTGTGCCTGGCATTGCTCCAACCCAGGTGTAGGACCTTGCACTTGACATGGTTAAACTTCATCAGGTTGGCATCAGCCCACCTCACAAGTGTGTCAAGGTCCCTCTGGATGGCATTCCTTCCCTCCAGCATATCAACTGAACCACACAGCTTGATGTCATCTGCAAACTTGCTGAGGGCACACTCAATCCCACTGTCCATGTCACCGACAAAGACGTTGAACAAGAGCGGTCCCAACACCGACCCCTGAGGGACACCACTCGTTACTGGTCTCCAGCTAGACATTGAGCCACTGAGCACTACTCTTTGCATGCGGCCATCCAGCCAGTTCTTTATCCATCCTTTCACACTGAACCCAAAGAGAATGTTCACCTTTAATTTTGAAGCAAACATGACCAAGATTTATGCAGGAGTTTATTATCTCTGTTTTGCAAATGAAGACCAGAACAGGACACAGTTGCCTAGCTATCTTTTGGACCAAATTTTACATTCTGCCATTAACCACTGTATGCAAGGTGGCAGTTGAGGGGAAGCTGAACTGCACTGAGCTGTCACCTAACCAGAGGGGCATCCAAATTTCCTTCAGCAAGAGATTTCCTCTTTTCAGTTTGTGGGGCCCAAGACAATTTTCAGTGAACACTACATAATCATGACTGCATGACTGTATGGCCACTGTCAACTTGCTTTAAGACCTTGAGAATAATGCAGGAATTCCCCAAGGGTCTGCAGCACAGAGCTTGAAAAAATCAGCATTGGGTGCTTAATTTTCTAACAGAAAAATGTTTTTGTTGCCTGGACTCTTCATGAGGGACTGTAGTGATAGGATAAGGGGTAACGAGTTCAAACTTAAACAAGGGAAATTTAGATTGGATATGAGGAAGAAATTCTTTACTGTAAGGGTGGTGAGGCCCTGGAATGGGTTGCCCAGGGAAGTTGTGAATGCTCCATTGTTGGTGGTGTTACAGGCCAGGCTGGACATAGCCTTGGATGGCATGGTTTAGTGGGAGGTGTCCTTGCCCATGGCAGAGGGGGTTGTAACTAGATGATCTTAAGGTCCTTTCCAACCCTAACTATTCTATGATTCTGTGATTCTATGACTGTCCCTGGCGAGGATCACCTAAGTGTCGACGATATTGAATTATTTAATTCCCAGCCTTTACACCTGCTTATGAGGATTCAGAGCGTCAGTGCTCCTCCATCAGCTCCACCCACAGAGCTATTTCCAATACACTTTCTTTGGAGTACACCTACTTGAGCAGGTCTGAGCTGATCAAGGTAAACATTTAAATATTTTGAGTTAGACCAAAGCTATTAGCTTTAGACATAGCTTGATCCTACATCCCACCTTATTCTTTGCTAACTTACTCTCTTATTTTATTCTAAATACATTAAGATACTAATGTTGTGAACTGATAAACAAGATACATTTGCCAAATGTGACTAATTTATTTTAAATTAATTTTAAGCCTGCAGTTTTGACAGCCTTCAACAAAAGCTGAAACAATTACAACAGCTGCCAATTATCACAATAGCTGGTACCAGAGACCAAAGAAATTAAAATAGGTGCAAAGAGTAACAACTAATACAGATTTTTATGGGGGACAGTAAAATCATTTGGACATTAAGAATTCATTTGATAAATGATTTTTATCTTCCCAAATGTATTTTGCTCAACCTTTTTAAAAGGGACCCTTTAGACTCCTGCCAAAAAAGTATTTTTCTTTTTCAGCATTTAAAAAGGGAGATAAAAGGAGCTAAAAACTAAATCCTTTGCTGAAATACTCTGTTTGATTTATTTGACCTGCTTTGGTTTATGTTTGTTTAAAAACAAAGCACCCTGAAATGTTGTCAATTAGGGATGACCTGAATTACATATTCCTTCCAACACTAATTTTTATAACTCAAACTGAAATCAGAAAAAATAAACAAAAACACCCAGCCAATTACTTGCACAGACATGTTACAGCCCTCAAAAGGCCAGAAGCCTCAGCTCCCACTGAGAAGAAGACAAAAGGCAGACGACAACCTGCTTGCATCATTGATTAGATGGGAGAGAAAAGGGAGGGGAAAGCCCACTTCACATATGAATGGGGGATAAACTATTTCTCCAGATCCTGCTGACTGGCTGGATCCTGAGCTTGAGCTGGTACATGTGTCTCACCTCGACGATCCAGTTCCCTCTCTCCTATACAGGTTCCATTTCAACTGGTCAGGATGTGGGGCAGGAAGGTAGAGAAAGATGTTACCATCCAGCTTTCTTTAATGTAGAGCAAATAAGGAAGAACCTGACTTTGCCTTTCAACATGCTTAGCCTGTGAAAAAGTGAAATTGGTTAAAAAAATCACCAGAAGAGATTTATAAGAGTTTGCAAGCCTGTTTTTTTCTTTTTGTTTAGCTTAAATGAAAATATAAGCAGAAAACTGAGAATAATATGCCAGAAATTAACTTTCTTCCCCCCATTCAAAGGGAAAATACTCATTGGGATAGGAATTTCATCCCAGATGGCTTCGCCAAGGAACGCATGCCAGCAGTGTGAACCTCACTGTATGTGATTTGACATCTTGACATTTAGCACACACAGAAAATGTTACTGAAAGAGACAGATATTGTAAAGATGAGCCTTACTAATCCTAATACACCTATTTTCTGCCACTGTTTTCCTGGATTATCTGGCAGTGTGGAAGGCAGCTCAGGCTGTATGCAAAATACATAAATTCATACAGTAGCGTACCCTCACTAACAAGATTTGCCCCCTTCCAAACATTTCTGCAATGCACCTTACCCAATCCATGCCCTGGTAAAAACAATGCTTTGGGGAACTGAAGCCTATGATAGGAGTCAAGAGAGCTCAGAAAAATCATTTAATAGGGCAAATCCGCACTTCATGAAGGCTTCTCTCTGCTCTGATAGAGATGAGGCTGAACCAGACTGGTCAGCAGGGATGAACAGCAGTGAGAAATTAATCCAAAGCAAAGACAGCAATACAGGACTAATGAGGAACAAAACCCCTTACAACATGACACCCACCCCTACAGTGCATACGTTCTCTGCATGACACGCTCTCTGGAAGTGATAGTACACCTCAAATGGTATACCTACCTTAGTTCAAACCAGGAGTGTGCTTCTAATAGCAAATGTCTTGATATCCCTTACCTACCTCGTTTATGCTTTCACCACAGAGGGAGTTTGGAGATGAAATTCTGAATATAAACTGAAATGAATTTGAATATAATTCTTTCTGGATGAAACTGAACAAGAATGTATACTCCAGAAAAGCACCTGAATCAAATTCATTATTGTTCAGCTTTCAGAAATATAATTGCAGAGCTCACAACCAGATAAGAATTAGTCCAAAGTAAAGACTCTTGAAATGCACTCAGTGTGGACATGGGGTCTCATGGCATGTCACCATACAGACCCTGCACCCTCTGGACCACAGTTCTGGCTAATGTAAATATGTCAGCTAGTGCATCAAGGGAAACAAAGAGCCCTAGAGTCCCTCAGGTGCAAGTGTCTGAGCCATCTTGCAATCAGATTTCAAAGCACTGAATATTCATTACAATGAATGCAATCAATCCTTATTGTATACAGAAGTGCAATTGCAAAGTATTCTACAGGCAATTTCTGAAAGTAATTTTTATTGACATTTCCAATACAGCTGCAAATAGAAATTTGCTCTGTTTTCATAGAAGTCTCCCACTTGAGCTGCTATCATGAAATATATATTCTGTCATGAAGTACTGAGGACAGCACAGCAGAGATGGGATGGGCAATATAAAATTATTTAGGAAATGGATCCTATTAACAAGCAGTTGACATGGTAAAAATTAGAAGAAAGGGTGACAGGATTATCTTACAAAATAGGATTCAGAGGAATATGGATTACTTCTAATGAGATTTATTCACTATTATGCTGCTTGGTTTTTTTTCTAACGTAGAGTTGAGACTTCAAAGACCATTAAAAGTAAGGCAATACATTTTAATTATAGAGAGTTTTTCCTTTTTTTCCTGGGGTTCTGTAGACTTAGGGAGACACCAGAGGAAGGTATCCAAAGATGGCTCTGTACAACACTCTTATCTAAACACTCTGCAGTTGAAAACATACAGTTATTTATGGAGTAATCAAATTAATTATTGTCAGCTCTCAGAAATATAATTTTTGAAGGAATTCCTAACAATGTCCTTTTGCTTTCTAATGTGACTCATGGAGGATGCCAGTTGAGACTACAGCTGGCAACATAATTAGTTGATTTAGCAGAGTGACTCTGGAGTGTTCACTGCTCTGAATCATGTGATTTAAATAATGAAATGTTCTGTCCCTCCAAACAGGGATGCTTCTCAAGCACATGCCTAAATCAAAAACCATGTGGTCGCGC
This sequence comes from Amazona ochrocephala, assembly GCA_039720435.1. Taxonomy (NCBI): domain Eukaryota; kingdom Metazoa; phylum Chordata; class Aves; order Psittaciformes; family Psittacidae; genus Amazona; species Amazona ochrocephala. The sequence goes on along the minus strand of CM077876.1, from coordinate 31,431,171 downwards.
TGTGGCAATGTTCCAGGGATGCACCAATGGTTACAAGATGCACCTTGCACCTAGCACCAGCACAAAATTGGACTTCATGTGCCATTCTTCTGAAGCACAAGACAGTGTACAGAGAAAGCATAAAAATGCCTTACAGGACAAAATTATACCATTTCCAGAACAACCTTATAGACACTTGGGTCAAAGAGCATGGCATTCAGAGGGTATATCACATCCCCTACCATGCACCAGCCTCTGGGAAAATCGAACGGTACAATGGGCTGTTAAAAACTACACTGAGAGCAATGGGTGGTGGGACTTTCAGACATTGGGATACACACCTACCAAAAGCCACCTGGTTGGTCAGCACCAGAGGATCTGCCAACAGGGCTGGTCCAGCCCAGTCAGAACTTTTACATACTGTAGAAGGGGATAAAGTTCCTGTGGTGCACATAAAGAATTTGCTGTGGAAGACAGTCTGGGTTATTCCTGCTTCAGGTAAAGGCAAACCCACTCATGGGATTGCTTTTGCTCAGGGACCCGGATATACTTGGTGGGTAATGCAGGAAGATGGGGAAGTCCGATGTGTACCTCAAGGGGATTTGATTTTAGGGGAAAACAGACAAGTAACTCAATTGTATCCTGTTGCCTGCTATGCAGCGCTTTTATAGCCCACCAACTAGATGTCTTCAGGTCACCAGCAACCTGCCCTGACTTCCCTCTGACCATCATCCCAACAAAGAATGAACTTTTGACAAAACCAGAAGAGCTCAGCAGTGACCAGACGAGTTCCGGGGTGTCATCAGCAGGACTGTTACAAGAGATAAAGCCTGACATTATGGACTGGATGAATTCAGCAGCTTTATAGGGATTGGTCCATGGACTAAGGAATGATATCTCTCTTTGTGTTGGCGTGGGTGTGTGCATATACATAGAATCATAGAATCATAGAATAGTAAGGGTTGGAAAGGACCTCAAGATCATCGAGTTCCAACCCCCCTGCCATGGGCAGCGACACCTCCCACTAAACCATGCCATCCAAGGCTATGTCCAACCCCACCTTGAACGCCGCCATATATATATATATATGAGACAAGAGCAATGGTATATTGAAAAATGTGGGATCTGAGCATCACGTGAATGGTATGGAATAAGGGGTGGATACTGTCCTGGGTTCAGCAGTAGCAGACATTTTTCTCCTCCTTAGTAGCTGGTGCAGTGCTGTGTTTTTGACTTTCAGCCTGGGAACAACACTGATAACACCGATGGTTTTAGTTGCTGCTCAGTAACAGTTACTCCAATCAAGGACTTTCTCAGTCTCATTCTCTGCCAGGGAGTAGGGGAGGTTGGTAGGAAGCAGAGACAGGACATCTGACCCAAACCAACCAAAGAGGTATTCCATACCACAGCACATCATGCCCACTATATAAACTGGGTGCAGTTACCCAGAAGGCCCATATCGCTGCTTGGGTTGGGCTGGGTATCAGTCGGCAGGTGGTGAGCGGTTGTATTCTCGTCCCTTGTTATTTCCTTATCATTATTATTATTGGTGATAGCAGTAGTGGTTTGTGTTATACCTTAGTTACTGGACTGTCCTTATCTCAACCCGGAGGAGTTATGTTCTTTCGATTCTCCTCCTCATCACTCCCGCAGAGGGGACAGGAAGAAGAGGGGGGGGAGTGAGAGAGCGGCTGCGTGGTTCTGTGTTACCCACTGGGCTTAAACCACAACTATCACACTGTATTTTAACAAGGAGTCACCATCTTCAATGGGAACAAGTAAACCATAAAAATGCTACTGCAAATTGCATAAAAAGAAGTATCTTCCCTCATTTCACAGGCACTTTTCTGCTAAGAAATCAAATGCTACTGAACCAACCAAACTTTTCAAATAAACTCTTTAAGCTTATTTTTGTTTTATTTGAGATGATAAATTCATTTTTATAGTAAAATTAAACCAGTCATGTATTCCCTCCTCCCACCTCGAACAGGGAATCGGCTCCCTGGAAATGCTGAAAAAGAATTTCCTACAAAATCCAATCCCATCTGATAGGTTTGTTGGAAAAATTCATATTGGCTATTACGAAGACTACTATTTTTCACCTGCCTTCTCTTGCTTCATCAGGGGTAGTGAATAAATGATCTGAATAACATCTCATAGTCCATTAACAGTAGCAAGAGGTATTGATTTTAAAATAGAAAATTAAATTGTTGTAAATATTTTTACTGCAGGTAAAGCCTCTGCTTTGTTATTAACAGTCCCGGGGAAATGCACTCAAGATTTTTCTGGTAATACACAATTCCTATTTAATGATATTTGAAAATTACCCTAGGTTTCTCCTCTGGGATATTCATTTATTTCTACTGTTAATGTGAAAAAATGCATGTCTATTTATCAGTCCACATGGTAAGTAGCCAGTGTTTAGTCAACCGTCACTAATTAATGTTCACAACATTTCTGTGAGGTTTTGTTTATGCCATTTTATTCTCAAAAATGAATCCAAGATAGAAAAAAAGAAATGAATGGATCAAGACTTCAACAGATTCAGTAGTAAAGCTACAACTGTAAGCTGCAGCTTCCTAATACTCACGGCTATATAAATTTCTCCACATCCCCAAGAGAGAGCTAACACTTATTACCTCACTCCATGCCAAATAGCCAATGAGGACCCAAGGAGGACCTAAAAGCCAGAAGTTTTCCATGTTGGTTTGGAAAAACTAAGCATTTTTCCTCCTTTTTTCTTACTCAGCTATAAAAGTTTAACTTCACTTACTGTTCTACACAGTATACACGAAGGCTAACTTGCCATATCCTTCTACAGAGCCATTTTTTTACTAAATTTCAAGGATAATGGTCTTTGGTTGACAAATAATGAATAAGGGTCTGAATGAGGGTCTGACCTCCTATTTTCTGGCAGCACTACATGTTCAAATTCTGCAAAATTATTCAAGAACAACCTCCTGGAAGCGCAAGAACAGTCCATCCACTACAAACGGAAATGAAAAAGGCAAAGCAACCTGATCTGTTGTATGATACTATGAAAATCAGGATCCCATTGCAACGTTAAGAGAAAAACTGAACACGGAGGTTGAACCTGTAAAGAGATGAACCATCTGATATTATAATATTATTGACATCAAATGGGGAAAAAAAAAAAAAAAAAACAAACATAAAATCAGAAGCACTTTGTAACTAGAATGTTTATTAGTAACTAGAATTGAAGGGTGTATCTGAGCAGAAGAAAGCAGAAAATGCTTTGGGTGGCTGGCCTCCATTAAATGAGTAGGGATACATTTCAGCAAGGTAAGGAATGACATGGTCCCTTCTCATAGAGCTTCCCAGTATGGACATACATGTGTGATGAGTTGTGCCAAGGCTGGGGTTGCCAATGAGCAGTTCACTTTATTGTGGATCCTATGATTTTTTCTCATAGAACAGAAGTTTCCACAGACAGGGCTTTTTCTTTATATGCACTCTATGATGCAGACATTTAAAAAAGTTAAATCACAAAGCAAAGTTATTAGCAGAAAACCTCCTCATAATTCTGTAACTCCAAAACAAGGAGTATCTCTGTTCTGTAACTTTATTAAAGAATCAAGTAATTTAGGTCATCTAGGCAGACCTCCCAGAGCAGGGCCAGCTTCCAGTTTAATGAGCTTGCTCAAGGCTGTGTCCAAGAAAGTTTCAAGAATCTCCAAGGATGGCAACTCACCAACTTTCCTAGGAAACTATTTCAGTGTTTCCCATTCTCATTGAGCAGAAATATTTTCTTTATATCTATCCAGAAAATTTAATGTTTTAATTGCTATACCGAAGGTAAAAATTGCCAATTATGGTCTTTCCAGCATGCCAAATAAATATATTTAAATAGACAAAAGTCCAGCTTTTGTAGAACTTGCAGTGTAGTCTGGAATACAATAATGCATTTTTAATAGCATATGTCTTGCAGGAAAAAAAAAAAAAGAAATCAAGGACTTTCAGGATTTCCAAGTTACTACTTTCCCAATTTGAACAATGGGAACAGGGATAGCTGTTCATAGATAGACTGTTCATAGATAGCTGTGCATAGATAGATCACAGCTTTCCATCCTGCTTTTTAAAATAATAATAATAATAAAATAATGATAATAATCTTTCTTTGGTTCCTTCCAAAAGGAGGATTTTGATGCACCCTGTTGCAGCTCTGTCTCCTAGACAGGACACATTGTATGCTTCAACAGCACTCACCAAAGTTTCACTGAAGTAGATTCAGATAATGTGTTAGAAATTATAGTAGCTATTTTTATATGTATCCCAGTGTCTTAAAAGACACAGTTATGCTATTGACTATGCATCACAGAATAGTACAAGGTTTTCTGTCAAATTTAAGCAATAAAACAGAACCCTCATGGGCATGGACTGGTCAAGGAGGAAGAGAGGATGTTACAGGACCTCATGTCTTCATCTCTGACTTCTGTCCCAGCACTGGGCTATCCAAATCACAGTCCCAGGTGCACTAGGCAGAGACCTGCTGCAGGGAGCTCAGAACTGCAGAATTGTGAGACTCCTCATCCCAGAAGCATGAAGAGAAATAGGTCCCCCACTACACACTGGGATCACCTTGCCCTTCTCCCCTGCCACCCAAATTGGGGCTGCTGTGACCTCAGAGCCAAGTGTCACTGGTGAACAATCAAAAAGACGAAAGGACAGAGAAGAGACAACAGTTATTGTAGACCCAAGCAGCACACAGAAATGTCCTTCTCTACGTGGCTGGTTTTACCTCAGCGAAGTATCCAGGCCCATGTCATGACAGTATTTAGAGCAAGTCAATGCACACAATGCCATTGTGCTTTTTGTAGTCAAAAACTGTGAGTGATTTAGCAATTACCAAGCAAGCTGAGAGCACTGGGATAAAGTAACAGTGTCTTTTTTTTCTAACTATAGATGTTTCCTGACTTTATTTCTCTTTGGATAAGAATGTATCTCTAAGAAAACACTGGTTTGTAAAAATGCCAGTGGCAGTAAAACCATAGCAACCTTTGAGAAATAATAGAGATGATTAGTTACCTTCATGGTTAAAAATGTAAACCATACTTAGAGGCTGAAATAATCTTTCAGTTTCTTATCTTTACCTTTTTTTTTACACCTGGGTCTGTTAAAATGAAGGTCCCATTATCAAACTTCGGTTCCTTATGCAAAACTCCCCTGAAGTCATTTTTCTTCCTCCTCAGGGAGCTCAATGGATTAGTCGTCCTTATTTTCTTAATAAGTGGGTCCTGTCCTTCCAGCTGTTGATGTTTTCAGCACTTCACATTTCTTCAAGGACATTTACATAATAGTTCACTTGAACTGTGCTTATTACTCCAGCAGCTGAAGCAGGGCACACCATGGTAACAGGCCCACAGTTACTTCTGAGATCTCTGACAGCACTACAGCAGTCATTGCTATATGAATGGGATGAACACATTTACTGACAATCTTAGGGAGAAAAAACCTGGAAAATTATTGTATAAACACACATCATAGTCTTCTACCCTAAATTCAAAACCATCTAGGACAAAACACCAACTGAATCAAACATTTGTATTTTCCTTCGCTATTAAGGTTATACGTGCATATAAAGATGTAATTTGGTTTTATCCCATGAAAAGAATGATGCAATACAGATCTAGGGACATAAAAGTGTAAAAGCAGATATTTTCAGCCTCAAACAGTATTCTTTCTTCCTCTATTTTATCTATCTTATACAAATGCTGCTCTGAAATACACTACAGAATGAATCAAAGCACCATTGCAGTAATGGGAGCAGGACTGGCACCTGAATGCCTAATTTTGAAAAATACAGATTGCTCCTAACTCTCCTGAATGGTGTAATAACCCCACCCAAGGCTACAAGGATCCTGGATTGCTCCTGTTGCTATTACTTGGATGCATGTCACTCCTGTGGCTTCCATGCTGCAGAGTTTCCAAAGTACTGCAGGAGGTTTCAAATGAACTCCAATTTTCAAAGCAATACCGAGGGAGAAGCAGTGAATTTCATTTGGGTTTGTTTTGAAGCAAAGACCTTCAAGCATGAACCTCAGAGCTTCCTAAACTTGAGTGAAGCTTTCAGAAAAACTGACTTGAGTCAGTAATAAAAGCTTTTGGTTTCAGAAACTACTAGAAGTAGCTCACATCACTATCACAATGTTCTAACCTCAAAGTAAAATACCACCATAAAAGTGTGATCTTTGTTATATATGCAGAGTAAACTTACGAAAAAATGTCTGCTAACTGCAGCTGGTTGGAACCATCATATATGACTTCATAATTAAGTCATTCCAGGAGTCAACAAATGACTTTAAAAAACTCTGCTGAGAAACTAGTGGAGCTGCTTTCTCAGAATGATAGTTCATCATTTCCAGTTCAATAAGATGAGGGAAACACAGGAAACCTGTGAAAGCTAAATGTAGCATTTACCTCAGGATGTTCAGCAGCTAGCTTTTAAGGGACGCTGTTGCCAAAATCCTTCTAAGCCAGAATCTCTGAACAGACCGGCTCTGCAAGCTCTGGCCAAGAAGGTTGCTGCTTCCACCTCCTAGTGGGGATCAAATCAAGCCCTGAGAGCTTGCAACTGTGCTCATCAACTGCAGTGAAGGAACTGCAGGGTAGCCAAGTCTCTGCTCCTCGTAGACTGTTAATGCACATCCACAGACTCCCATTGGGGCTGTTTCTGTGCAATTCTGCAGAGCACAGAAACACAGCTTCACTCATGCTAAGCAAATAATACACACTTCCTGCTCAGACCTTGCCTCTTTGTACTAATATCTGCAGCCTGCAGGACTGAGATGAAGCTTATTCATTGTGTACAATACTTCAGCTTGAAAGTTGGCACCCTAATGTGCAGAGGATTTATGGCATGTGAGTGTGCAGAACAGAATCAGATTGTTATTCCAAGAAATTGGACCCAATCTCATCCCGACAAAGCTAGTGGTAATTTTCCTGATTAATGCATTGGGAGCAGTCCTCAGGAGCTATACTGAAATGTAGTTTTCCATTAGCCTCTGCAGGGCTGTAGTTTTACAACATGACAATTATTCAAATCTCATTTCACTGTAAAAATTATAGTTTTGAGCTGTGTCATGGGTTTTGGCATTTGATAAATTCATGACACATTTTACTACATGTTCCTGCTCAGGTGTTAATGTGCAAAATCACACAAATGCAACAAAATACAATAAAGCTTCTGATTTAAGATATTGATTAGGTGATTAAACTGTCACACGAGATTTGTTTGTCATTTGTAAATTAATAGCTCAATCCTCACAATTTATAAGCAGAACAAATTATAAAACAAAAGGCTTGGTTCACTATAAAAACCACTAAGCTTTTGCACAAGGCCAAAGCAGTCATGGAAAATTGATTTTCCACAGCTTACATAGTCTTGAATAGGCTTTGCTTTGTAGAAGACTTTTATTGAGTGAAGCCAAAATTCATTATAGCTAAGACCTTTGGGAACAACGTATGTTTGCTCCATTATTTTTAATGTCATCAACATCACAGTTTAATCTCCCGTATTGAAGTGGGAAGAGTGCAAAGATGTATTTGCATTTTATTACCAGGGTAAAAGAGGGTGATTATTGTAGATCTTTAGAAAAATGTGGATTGTGGAAGAAGGTAAATTAGTATTCATTATTTCTCCCAGGATAAGCTGTGGGTAAAGAGCAGGTTTAAGGTAATTTTGAGCTGGGCTTTTTGTATAACATACAATTATGTTGTATGGAACTCTTTATCATCAAACCTAAGGACAGTTGACACATAAATAGTCCTAGACAAATTTGGGAACAGGAAACTAAACACAGCATTCCAGGTGTTGCTGAAGAAACCTCTCGGCCAGTGATCACCGTTAATATAGAAAGCCTTGAGCAACCTGGTCTCTTCTCCTGGCCTTGCTGTAGGCAGCAGGTTGGACCAGAGTCCTCCTGAGGTGCCTTCCTGCGGGGGTTTAAGGAACAACACAATACTGATCAATGTGATCAACACTGAATAATTTATTGTGCGCAATCGTGCCTTTTATAGGAAAGTTTCAGAACAGTAGAACATTCGATAACACTTGATTGGTTAACTTCACTTAGCCGAGTGCTAGCAACAGTTTAATGATTGGTTAACTATTACAGCATATGTTTCAAGGTTACAGTTAACATTCCTTCTCTGCGTATCTCTCTCAGTAGTTTTCCATGCTAACTTTTCCCAAGGCACGTACACGAACTTTAGTAACCCCCAGGCGAGGCCTCAGTGCCTGTGGGTCACTACCTTACAATTGTCAAGCAGTTGTCTGGATTGCTCACATGCCCGTTTACAGCCGAATAGCTCTCCACACCTTCCAACCTGAACTGTGCTACACCCCCCTGTACATGCTCTTTTCTTACACTGTTATCATCCTGGCTGGTATCAGAAGCAAGTTAAAGGACTACAGGGATGGAAGTTTTTACACTCTTTTAACAGACAAAATTTTGTCATCTTGATCCAAGATATGTTAGCTTCTCCAGTTATTGAATTGGTCTAGTTAATTTTGCCAGGATTATCAGAAAGACATTGTTCTAGACACACCTGAACAATAATAGTGATGGGGCTGGCCAATCTGCATCTTACAAGTTATGATCCACACAAAAAACATTAGCTGCTCACCCAGCTCTTGGCAGACACACGATCTTATGGAGTCACAGTGCTTAAATCCAGAAGTGCCATTTGTGATCACCTAATCTGATCTATTTATCACAGGCTATTACCTTTGTACTGAGCTCAGTAATTCTGCGTTTGACTTAAATGCATCTTTCAGAATGACATACCACCTTAATTTGAAAATGAGGGATGGGGAATCCATCTCTCCCCTTAATTATATATTTAAATGATTAATCACTCTTTCTGTTAAAAATGGGCACAGATTTTCTAATTTGAATTTGGCGGATGACAGCTTCCAGCCACTGCTTCTGTAGTACTCAGAATTTTCTTATTGTGAATATGCTCACGCATTTTAATGAGGTCACCTCTGAGTCTTGTTTGTAATTCACTAACATGCCAATTTCCTTATTCCTCATGGGATGAGGTATTTCTCCCAGCTCATGACTCATTTTCATAGTTCTTTCTCTTGCTTTCTCAAATCTTTGAACAGTTTTTAAAATATGAATATGAACTGGATACAAGATTCCATTTCTGCGCAGATAAGACAGATATCTTCCACACTCCTGTCAGGAATGTGTTTATCAGTGGACATCCTACCATTGACTGGAACATGTAAACTGGAATATACAGTGACTGTATGAGAGGATTTTTTTATATACAAAGGTTTAGTTGAGTACCCAGATCCCTGAGTAAAGAAAACAAATTTCTCAGTTAAGCTGTGGCTTTTCAAAAGTCACAGTACCATCTGACCTCAGTTTCCATAACCATAAAACTGGATTAAAATCTTGTTAAACCTGATACTCCAGGAAAAATTAAAAACTATTTGCTGTATATCCTGGGCTCAGCAGCAGCAGTCATTTTTCTCTTTCTTGGTAGCTCGTGCATTGCTGTGTTTTCTACTTTCAGCCTGGGAACAGCAATGATAACATCAATGTTTTCAGTTGCTGCTCAGTAATGTTTACTCTGACCAAGGACTTTCTGCGTCTCATGCTCTGCCAGGGAGGAGGGGAAGCTGTGAGGAAGCAGAGGCAGGGCACCTGACCCAAACTGATCAAAGAGGTATTCCATACCACAGCACATCATGCCCAGGATGTGAAAACGGAGGGCAGAGACCCGTAAGGGGTGGGGGTGTGTGCACTGCTTGGCCGGGCTGGGTATAGGTGGTGAGCGATTGTATTCTTTCCTTGTATTTGCCTTGTTATTATTATTATTGGTGGTAGCAGTAGTGGTTTGTGTTATACCTTCGTTACTAAACTGTTCTTATCTCAACCTGTGGGAGTTGCATTCTTTCGATTCTCCTTCCCATCCCTCCAGGAGCAGGGGGGAAGAAAGAGGAGGGAGGGAGTGAGCAAATTGCGTGGCTGAGAGGCTTAAACCATGATACTGTATTACTGTCATGGCAACTCCATTCTTCGCCACAACTGAAACTTTCAAACAACTAGTCCTCTTTATGTCAAAACATTAATTTTATGCTACAGTCCTTGCTTCTCCTGTGGCTTTGCAAAGTAAATTCTTATCCCCTAGAACCACCACAGACATGGCAAAAACTATTATCCTATTACTACAATGATGAGATAGATGACTACTGAGATAAAAAAGAGCATGTGCTTAGTATATTAGTTCAAACCTACTGAATTTTGTAAAATTTTAGCTGACGATTTCCACTTTAGAATCACTGCTGCCATAGTTGATGTTTAATAATGCCAATTTAAATTCATCACAGAATTGAAAATTCGAGCTATCCAGAATGTGCTTTATTTACTTTCAAAATTATTTCTTTTTAGCAATAGAGATACATGGTTTCTCAGAATTGATGGATGCTGCATTCCTGTTGCTGCTCAGGATTCTTATCATCCTTTCAGACAACTGAACTTCTTCCATTTGTAAAATCTATCGTCAGAGGCAGGATTGCAAGTAGCACCCGACGACTGGAATTGGAACTGTTCTAGCAATACAGGAATACCTCATTGATCCATATTAATACCTAGGAATCCCGTTAAAAAAATTTTTGCATTTACTCAGCCTTAGGAATTAGAACTTGAGCAATACCATGGAAAAGCTCATGAGGGAAATAAACTTGTTATATTCATGTAACAGATTTCTATAAGATACTTATATTTGAATTAACTTGATTTTTGATTTTAGGAAATTCTCTAAATAAATGTGACCACATTAAATGTCAAAAGGCTGATTAACCAGAGAGACTGAAGAAAACAATAGCATGTACAGCATCTTTATTCAAAGAGGTATTTTGTAGACATGTTCCCAAAAAATTATCCCTTTAAAACAGATGTGAAGCATTTGCCAACAATCTGAATGGGACTATTAAATCATCATGATGATGAGTGAAAATACTGATAAAAATTGTGACTTCATAAATATTTACAGAACAAATCAGACAAAGCAATAGCCATTTCCAGACTTAAAAAATCATGAACTGATGACACCCTATTGATTGGAGCCTTTACTTCACCTTCATTAGGTCTAATTAATGAAACTGTTCACAGAATTAAACATAGTACTTAACAGGATGACACTATGCCCTAGTTCTTTGCAAACATCTCCACATTCAAGCATTTTCATGATCATGGAGTAGCCTACTGAGGAGCCTACTGGCTATTCTTGTGAAGTCAGGCAGTGTTTCTCATTAACTTCAAGCATCTTATGTTAACCTATGTATCAGTATAAAGATATTTATAAGACATGTAATTTGCAGGATCTGATGAAACAACAATCTTGATGAAACAACACTGTTAATAATCAGATGTAAAAGAATACTTGGTTTGTTTATTTAATGAGTTAATTTTAAATCATTACTATAGCAATGAAGATGTGGAAAAATAAATTTGCTCTGTTTTGCAAATAATATAAATTTGCATTTTAATATGTTCCAACACAAAGGTATATATCCAGAAATAGGCAGTCTAATGTAACAGAGAGCAACGACCTGGAAAGCAGAGTCTGAAAGGGATCTGTAGAGAAGTGGAGAAGTGGCATAAACTCTTCAGCAGCTACATTCTATCAAGAAAAGCTAATACAGTTTTGAATACATTAAAAAAAAAAAATGAGCAAAAGTGGAGAGGCAGGTTTTGCCTGTCGATGTGACCATTTTAGAATAATGTGTTCCTGCTTACTACCCTTCTATTAAGATGCTAAAAAAGAGGGATAGAAATGGAAGAAGAAAAGCCGTAAAGCTCAGGCCTAAGCAAGGAACTTCAGGGGCCAGAAGATCTTGGTTTTTCAGTAGAAGGACTCAGAAGACACTGCAAACTAAAGCGAAGACACAAAGAAAATGAGATGGACTCAGAAGGCAGAGAAATTAAAATTTAGACATAATTTTTCACAAAGATTAGTGAATTTTTCATCTCTCTGTGCCTTCAAGTAAAGACTAGGTACCTTTCTTTTAGGATAGCTTTAGGAAAATATTGGTCATTTCGCCAAATAGTTGTTAGAGTGTAAGAGTAACTGTTCATTTTTCAATACATGAAAGAAAGAGAATTTACGATTTACTATTCTTTCCTGTCCATCTACAAAGTTAGAAATGTCAGTGGAGCAAGGATTTCAGCCAAAGGAGAAAAAAGTTTTCTGGATCAGTAGTGCTGTTACCACAATTTCAGTGCTAATCAGGCATCTAACAAGCAATTTCGGAAGATCATATCTTAAAAGAATGGAATGTGATCCTTGCCTAACTATTCAGTCTATAAATCCAAGAGTTTAACATTTTTATCCTCAAAGTCATATTGTTAAATCTGTAGTATACTACTTGCATTGCACTATCTCATGTCACATATACACTGCAATATGGAACAGCTTCAAAAGGAGATGACAGCCTTAGTTTTCTTGGTTTGTGAGCTTCAATCACAACTTCCCTACTTACACTGTAGAGATGTGTCAAAATACCAAGGACAGCAAAAAAGTCTGGGTTAGCAACTGCATTTTCTACTTCAAACCATCATAAAATGTGGTATTCTAAATTATGAAATTTTGGGTAATGAAGCACTTCTAAAATTGACGTAGCTGTAAAAGCAACCAGCCTTTGGAAGGTGATATACTACAGTAGTCCACAGAATATAGCTGTGGCTACCAACAGCTGTACATACTCATCTGCCAGTGCAGATTCCTACTCGAATCTTCCCAAGAAAGAGAGTGCATCACTCTTCAGCTTACAACCTCGTTTGTTCTCAAGAAACTTCCCTTAATCATCTCTCCTTTTCACCCTTCAGATAACAACAGCTTTCATGTGTTGAATGAATCTGTAATCTGTAGGTTACCAACACTATGACCCATCCAGACTTCTCTATCTACCCTCTTTCCTGTTAATAAGTCCACTCCAAACCACCACTTCAAAGAACTTTTGAACAATTTGCACTTACGTTTAAAAAACAGTATAAAAATGCATTCCTGGCCAGTCCCATTCAGCTGCTGAACTGGAAGTTTTAATCTAATGTGATCTTCCATGTTTGGTTATTACAATGGCTATGTACCATGGAGCCATCAAAAAAGGCAGGCAGCTTTTGCTCTTTTTTTTTTAATTATTATTATTTTCTGGCTAAAGTTAGAGCCCTTACATGACTTGAATCTAATAGCATTTGACTGAATAGGAAATCAGAAGTCAGACAAGAATGTTTTCAGCCCTAGAAAAGATAAAACTTAGCTACTACTTTAAATTGCTGTTGAATTAGCTCTTATGAATGATAGCTCACGGTCTTTTCAAGTTCCGTGGCTTAATAAGACTCCTTTTTACTTCCTGTCTGAAGATTTACTAGAAAATATTCACCCCTTCTGGACACAGTGATTACATTCAAACTCAAGAGATGAAAAAAGAAACAGCTATGCAAAGCAAAAGGTGTAAATAGCATTGGCTCCTGGTAGCAGTTTTCTTACCACCTTCATGCGACAAACACAAAGGTCTACAGGACAAAAACTGAGGGAACACTTCATAGCATGGGACTGCAGCACACAGGCTTTGCAGAGCTGTGTATAAGAATAGGAAAAGGCCAAAAGGGACAGAACAGATGTGAGCCAGTCAACAGAACTATCACCCATATCATGGAGCTGGAACTCGGGTGGTACATGGGCTTTTGTAAGTTCAGAGCTGAGCAAACAAATACGGGGAGAAAATTTATGTGATCCAAAAAGTAGATTCCTATTGAGCTGCATACCTACAGTACCTACAAGCAAACACTACCAAAAAGCCACCTCTTGTATATCAACAAAAGGTCAATACAAAAGTAAACAATTCTTTATTCTCCTTGAACAACTTTTATTGTTAGTTACTAAGCCAGTAGCTCCCTACCTGCATGAACTTTCACTATAACACCCTCTTCCTTTCAAACAGCAGCATTAAGATGTTTATCCAACCACTAACCAGACACAATCTGCTAATGCATTGCTGCTACATTCCATGGCACCAATTAAATATCTACTTAAGCATTATTTGCTTTTAGTGTACCCAACCATACTGCTTGGAGGCAGTGACTACGTGGGGCATAGTGTGGAACAAATTCCCACTAGAGACAAGAACCTCCAAAAACTCCATCATCTCCTACTCAGTACAATGTACACTCATGAACCCTATGCATTTAAAATAGGAGTATAACCATCAAAGTACTCATTACAAACCCAAAACACCATACTAGCTGAACAACAAACTCTACCCTAGAGACAGAAAAAGGCACACTGGGCATCTAATTCCCCTCTTGTAAATCTCTCCTGTACAAGGGTGATAGTAACATTTTGTATCTGTGTATTTTGACACAGTCTTTAATCATTGTTTTGCATGGGACCACTGCTTCATTTACCAAGCAGCTAATCAATATTTTGCTTTCACCTCTTAACTCACAGTGTGGCCCATGCTTTGTTTACTGACCATTATTCAATTGTGTTATGATGGCAGAATAATTAATCTCCTCCAGGGCTTCTCAACGGTGCTCATTACTTCAATATCTAAGTGCTGCACAAATGCAAATCAACTTAGCTTCACAAAAATCCAGTGGCAGAGAAAAGGTACTACTGCTGTCTAAATTGTAGGGTTTGGAGGCACAGCACAATTAAAGCAGAGGTGTTCAGTGATTTTAGATGTCCTGTCTGAGGGATCATAGATGTAGTTTAAAAGTATTTAACAATATTCCAAACACAGACGTTGCAGCGTCAGTCGCAGTTATGACTGCTGAGCAAATTATATTTAAGACTCTAAAGATGGTAATTAAAAATTAGACAATTAGAAACTATTAAAGGTTCCACATATAGACAACACAGAACTTGTTCAAGTGGTTATATTAGCACCAGGTGGGAAAAGTCCAGCGCAACAGTGCATTATTTTGCTCACATGACCTTCCTTTACCCTCCCTTGCTTCCTTCATTAATGACTTCGCAGCTCCAGCAATAAAAGAGGCAGGAGTCACACAGGCATCACTCATCTCTCCTGCACAGCCCTAGTACATCCCTAGAGCAGGTCCATCCTGCTCAACACTTGGGCCAGAAATCCTGCAATAAAAACAATGTGTAATCACACATGCATCATAAGGGGACCAAATTAAGGTTGCCAGGCAACCACCTCCCCATATTATGCCGCAAATCCCTGTCATCTCTTCAGCAAACAAATGCCAGGCCCTGTCTCACAACCCAGCTCTCTCCCTAGTCTGCTCCTGCAACCCTAATTACCCGTACTCCCAAAGGCTTCTTCATTGTAGTTGCTTTGTCCAGCCAGTGCCTGCTTTCACTCACTACACCAGTTGTTTTTCTGTCTTAGTGCTCTTCATAATTAACATTTAGTTCACTCCATTTCCTATTTCCCTGACCAGCTGTCAGTCCCAAAAGATGAAACAGACACTGTTAGAAAAATAAAAAAATTAAAGCATGCTCAGCAAGGAAACTTCAGAGACTTCAGCTATTAAGGTTTTAGTAAGTCTCCAAAAGCAGTGTAAAGCAGTTTTTTCTAAAGCATTAAAATGTCACCAAGTTTAAGTGGATTTTTACAGTGAAAAAACAGTTCATGTCTCTGCTACCAAAACAATTGCCTGCCAGATTTCAATTATCTGTTGCAGAATAGGGCATGCTGCTTCATTTCCAAGGAAAGATCACCAGAATTAGCAAAATATTGTCATTTTGCACAAAATTTATCACCAAAACCAGCAAAGACATCTCAGCTGACTTTTTTCAAGGACAAACAATAATGGGCATGCAACAGAGAATGTTAGATGAAGACAATGAAGTATGGCAAAGCTGAGAGCAAAAACAGTGTTAAATGAAATTTCCTGTAAACTCTTTAATGGAAAAAGAAATTTCTTTAATAGAGAACGACTGAAAGTTAAAAAAGAAGTTCTCCTACACTTCATTGTCAAAGTTGTTTTCTGTTACTGTTTCCCTTTAAGTGTGAATTTCACCCAAATGCAACTAATATTTTCAGTCTGGTTTATCTATTCTCAGCATATTTTTACTTCGTCATCACATATTGTCTTTACCATGATAAGTCACTGAGTAAGTCAAAATAAATTTTAGTTGCAAAACGAATAGATGATGAGCCTGATATGAAGAACTTATTTGAGAGCCAGCAATAGCATAGCACTTATTGTTCTAAAACACATATTTATGGATATACCTGACTGTAAAGAGAAAACCAGTCTAGAATACAGATGGAAGCAGCAAATGGTCTGCTGATCTTCTCCAGGGGGCACACGACAAAAGCTATGATGAAACAGCTGATAAGCAGCCAAGTCACAAGAAATCTAGTCAATCTGAACAAGAGCAAAACCAGAAAGTTAAACCACTTGTGTACTTATTCATATAGGGAGACAGAGCAAAGTGAATTAGACACTTTGCAGCATAATTTGGTTGCTGGTTTCTTGGTACACAAAGCATTTTGCTGTGCCGAAAAATACAGTCAGGAAACCAAACCACAAAATGCGCCAGTATAATACCTTGTTTCAATAGGATACTCAGAGGACACGTTCAAACTAGGCCTCCTGGTCTTGGAATAACTTGCGATTTAGATCTGCTAAATACTGGCACTTTTATTTTTCTAGGAAACTTTCATTGTGAATCTCCGAGGTGCAGCGGATGGCATTGTACCCCATTAGCCTAATCTTTATGACTCCTGCATCACCTACTTGTCTCCTCCCATTTTAAAAGAACTGGATCTGGTATTCTTATCTCCACTAATTTTTACCTTAAGAAATGAAGAACCCTATGACTCTACGAACAAAAGTGTACTTAGTATCCCAGATCTAGATAAACATAATAGTTCTTAGTAGGACACATGCTTAAAATAAGCAAAACAAGACGTCTCTTTACACAGCAAGGAGCCACCCTATGGAACCAACTGCCAGGGGACATTGTGGATATTGCAGAAGAAAGAAAGATCTGTCAGGGGTTACAGAGTAGGAAAACTGTGTCAGGCCCAGGCAGCTCCTGAGAGCAGTCAGTGGCTGGAACAATCCCTGTGGGAATACAGCATGTGCTGCTCCTACTTTCAGCCTTCCCCCAGCATTCACCTACAGCCAGCAGTAACAGAGAGAGGCTGGAATACACGGGGGTTACTAAATGTGTAGAAGACCACAGGAAGGCCCCAAGCTGCATACACTGGTAGAATAATAGGAGCTCTACCATACATGCTAGTCCTCTGCTGTTACTCCTAGGCCTGTGTTTATGGCTGCTCTTCCTACATGATTTTCCATTTCAGAGACAGGTGTCAGCTCTTCCCTAAAAAAGCCAACCAACGAACCAGAAACACTAAGGTAAGGGAGTACATAAGAGGGAACAAGAAAGCAGGAGAAGTCAAAGGGTTACAAATGCAGAAAATACAGATTTGCTAGGGGACATTGAGCTGCGCATCTCTAACAGCTTTTCTGTGAACACTCTGAACATATTAAGGATGTGGGGAGGCTGTCCAGTGGTGTCCTACCCAGAGATGGATTAGGATGAGAAAACCAAAATGGGCGCAAAGGTACTGGGACTCCCCTACAAGCTGCCTCCTTGAAGAGCTGCTGCCAACAGGTTCACCTAAGGCAAGAATGTCACTGACTAGAAAATCTTGTTATTTGCTTGGGCCTTGGACAGGGAGAATATACAATTTACAACCTACTGGATAGATGGTCCCTTGGTCTGATCCCACACAACAGTTCTCATGATCTCATGAACATGCTGTCCTCATTCAGAATGAATGACACAGTTGGTTTCTGCTTCAATGTGCTCTATTTTCCCCCATAAGGCCTATGGTGGTTTATGTATTTGCAGCACAGGACAGAGTCTAGACACAACCAATCCGCTCTCATCACATGGCCTGGCACAGCTCACATCTCATGGACAAGGGTGTTGAGGGAGACCTCATTATGTACAATCCCTGTGTTAACATTAAGCCATCGCTTACAGATTTCTAGGGGAAAAAAAAAATATCTGCAAATAGTGTAATACCATTATTCAGCTTCCCCATAGTGATCCTGAATGCTGCTGAAAGGAGCACCATGTGCAGCCATGCACGTACAAAAGCCTGCATGAAACCAGGCAAGTGCTAAAGCTGTGCTATTCTAACGTGTATGCGGAATGAGCAGCAACTGAAATCACTAATGGTGACATTGTTTGCAGCTGGCTTATGAAGCCACGACCAAGCTTTAACAAGATGATTTTTAGATAGGCTATACCCAGCAAAAAAGCACAAATTCAGAAGCAAGGGAAATGCTAACACAGCAGTAATGTGCTGTTATGTTTCTGTAACCTGAATGTTACATAGGAAAATGAAAGGATAAGAAAAATATAATTCAAGAAGAAAATTGTGCCATGATTCATATATAAGACACAGGTATGCATGCGTATCAGTGCTCTTCATTCTCCCTATGCTTTCAGCACACAGCTGATCTTCACATCTGCTTAGTGTAGTGACAGCATTCTGCAGAAAATTGCAGGCCAAGTTACAGAAAAAGCCAAAACATTACAGAAATTACAAAATTTCACCAGCAAATGTTTGTAGTCCTCTCCTTAAATTTCACATCAAAATAGACAGGGTTTAGTTGCTTACTGAAACACAAATTCTGCTAACACCTTCTAAACAAGCTTAACCAGCTGTGATGAATAAGGCTAGACAAAAGATTTTTTCACCAATGCTAGAAAAAGATTCTGGCAAACATCCCTGCAAGAAAATCTTTATTGTACCCATGGTTTCAGGGCACAGAGGACTGTTTCAAGGTTCGGGTTTATGAGAACAGAATGAAAACAAAATATCAAATAGTGCTCACCAAGGGACAACCATCTATCTTGTTATGTACGTAGGGAGAATCCAGTGGAAAAAATAGCATATGAACATATAATTAAAAAATGTATCATGATATTTATGCATAGGAAGGGTAACTAAGGTTGCACAGGCACCATTCTTTTCTGAATTCTGAGGACTTCATCTTAGATTCTGAATAGTATCTTTTACCATAGGTTTTGGTGAGGGGTTGGAAAGAATAGGGATGAGAAAACAAGCTAATCATGAACTAATTACTAGTTAATTTTCTAAAATTGCATAGACACAAAGAGAATTTGCTCCATGAGGCCTAAAGAGGAACCAGGAGTAGCCAAAGGGAAAAAAATCAGCTGTTCTAAATAAGGTCTGTTACATTCCCTAATGATAAAGGCTAATGGTAAATAAGTCTCCCAAAAGTCAGTAAGAAAAAGCTGAATTTCTCAACTTATTTAGGAAAGTGAAACAAGGCTGCACAGTCTCCCAGCCAATGCAGAAGGGACACAAAGCCCAGGCAGACAGGAAGAGATTCATGACCTACTCCTATCTCTGCCATTTGTACTGCGCCAGTGCCAACGTAGTTCATTTGCCTAGCAACAACAGTCTTCAAAGTGCTGCATAAACATTTTTCTTTCCAGTATCATCTCCCTTTTCCTCTTGTCTGCAAGGCAGTAAAAAGTAAGATCCTTTTTAAGAAATGGAGAAAAGAACAAGAGTTTTTCACTGATATGGCCCAGGCCACCAAAGAAGCATCTGACAAAGGTGGGGTAAAAGCCGCAGTTATATCCCACTGCTATTTAGAAGCAGTTAAGGAGTGCTTTGCTCAGCAGCGCATCCTTAAAGCCTGGGCATCCACGCATCTGGAGCTAGGCTAGGCTGGAAACGCATTTTAATGCCAGTCAAGAGAAGGCCCACACTGTGAAGGAAAACATGTCCTAGGCTTGCTAGGACACGCAGGAGCTTGATTCACACTCCCTCTAAAACTTATGAGAAACACAACATCAAAAGGTGGCAGTGGATCAGAGATGATATATGGAGTGTCTCATAACTGCTCCAGCATATGCCAAGAGCTTGACATGACAACTGATTGCCATGCAACTTCTTGCACCGCTTTCTCGGCAACTCCGTACCTCTCCCTGAGGAAGAGCCAAGCCCCTGCTCCCGGCCTGATAGCCTGCTGCAGCACCGCGCTGGCTCCCCCGGAAGGCGGGTGCAGAGGGTCCGGGCGCTGTCCCCGGCCTCGGGCACCGCAGCCCGGGCAGAGGAGCTGCTCCCGCACCGCCGGGTGGCAGGGCCAGGAGAGGGAAGTTCTGCTGTCCCAGCGGCGGTGGCTGAGGGGAAGGCGGGAGCGATGGAACTCTTGCAGGGGCTGTGGGAACCCACGCCCGACGGAACCCTCCCGCTCTGCCTGCAGCCCTTCGCCGCCGGCTGAGCTCTGCGGAAAGGCAAAACAGGATTAAACAGAATGGACAGGTGCTAGGGCGGGCTTGCTGCCTGCTGGCGTGACGGGTGCCGCGAAGGGGGAACGACACCGAGAATGGAACCCAGCGCAGTCCTGGCGCCCCCTCCGCCCCCGGGCATCCGAGCCTCACCGCTTCCCGGTGCCGTCCCGTGCCGGGAAGGAAGCAGGGGAGCGGCTAGCGGCCGGGCCCGGCGGAGTCACATCGCGGCCCCTCACCCGCTCCACGCTGCGGCTGCCGCTCTGGCGCAGGGCCCGCGGGGGGGGCAGGGGGAGGACAGCCGCGCCCAACGCTGCCTGCCCCAGCCCTGCCTGCCCCTCCTCGGTGCGTGCCTGCTTCCTCTGCCTATCTCCCTACCCCTCCTTCCCTGCCTCCTTGCCTGTACCCCGGTTTGCTCCCTCCTTGCCTGTCCGCCCGCACCCTGCCCCGAGGAGCGCCGCCGCCTCCAGCACCACGGACAGCGCTCGGACACTCTGTCCGCACCACGCCGAGCCGGACTGATCTGTGCTCCCGTCTGCTGCCCCGCCTGGCCCGGGGTAGGGCCACCCCTGCTGGGGTACCGGGGGCCGGGGGTGTCTCTCGGTTAGGGAGAGGCGTGCCCCTTCCTCCGCCCTCCCATTCACTGCACTCAGTCGTTTCTCACCATTTCTTTCAGGAGTAAGCTCCTCTCACTATAGACACCCCAACACTACTAGATCTCTGATTCCTGCTCACCCTACCCCATATGCAACCCAGCTGAAAGACCAGAAGTGTTTTCCCTCAAATGCCGCAGGGCCCTCCTGCCGCCTTCTTTCTCTCGGTGCCTTGCAGGCCCAGCCCCTGCATCCCAGCACCTCACCCCCTCCGCCGAGCAGTGCTGCCTTGCCAGGCAGCCACCGCAGCATCTGCCCCGCCACAGCTCTCACCCTGGTGAATCACACACATCTCCCTGGGCACATTGTGCAGTCTGGGGATGCTCCTCTCCCCAGAATCACTTCCAGACTTTACTATTCTCATTCAAAGGCGGGGAAAAAAAAAAAAAAAAAAAAAAAAAAAAGAAAAAGCCACCTAGTTCCTGCAGTTCAGAAATCACCAGTAGTGACTCCAAAAGAGAAAGCTGGCCCTCAGACTCATGCTCAGGGCCCTGCTTTACTCAAAGATGCTGTTCACTGACATCAAGGAAGCTTGAAAAGTGTAATCCTACAATATCTGTCCTAAGGAAACACACATGGAGGAAGAATATCCCAGCCAGCGCTGGCACACCACAGGGACTGTGCAGCTGCAATGGCACTGCTGAAGGAAGGAGAATGGTGCCAGTGTCCTGCCTGTGCTCTGGCTGCTCCAGGAGAACACAGCTCCACCCGGGAGACCTCTGCCTCTCTCCTACTTTTCTCACCCACCCATAAACACTGTGAAACAACTCCACAAGTAGCATCCTCCAAATTCCAAGCTGAAAATTTGCCATGTCTGTCTACAAGCAGTGTGGGAGTCTGTTATCACTGATAGCTTCTAACAATAGGGCTGGTTTCCCTTGGGAGATGCAAATGAGCTCCTGCTGGACAGCACATGGATGAAACAGTAAAGATGGAATGTTCTCCTTTTTGTATCACCCTCTTGGATACTGTCTCCTTCAGGCAAGCAACTGGTTCCAGCCCTAGCAGATGTACAAATAGGCCCCACCACTGCCATGTTTCTATCAAGAATTTGAATTAAACACCCACATTTGTGTAGTGTCTATCAGTCATGTCACTGGTGTTCCTCTTGCTGGTGAGAGAGAATCCTTAAAGTGAATGTAGAGAATCCTTACAATGTGTCCATCCCCTTTCATATGATACTAACATCAGGTCCCTTCCTGAACACTTTATCAGGTGAATCAAGCTCACAGCTTCCCAGTGGCTTGTATTATAGCACAGCAGGGGAGTGGTTATTGCTTTCTTTTCCCAATTATCCTGAGTTTGGCTTTCCACATCCCTTCAAGAGTGTGAGCATGTCCAGCTGCCATTCCCCCATGTTTTAGCAGAGTTCCAGTTGTCCATGGTGGGGTCTGGGGATACTAAAACAAATACCAACATGGAGAAACATTCAATATAAAACTATTGTTTGTGGTATCTGTATACCTTTGTAAGAAATGGGATGCAGAGGTAAAAAAAATCTGAGCAGCAGTTTTATTGGAACGGTTTAGAAAATCCCTTGTGTTGGTCCCTTCTTTTTTTGGTTGTATCTTTGGAATAAAATGTGTTAAAATGAATTTGTACATGTTTTACAGGTAGCAACAGCAGAGCCTTCAACACCAATAGGCTTCTCTCATGTAAGACATAAAACATTTGACATGGAATGTACTATTGAAGCCAGGCCGAGGGGGGAGAGGCATTCAAGGGCTGATTTCCATTTCAAACTGCATTCTGGCACTTTGTACTCCAGCACCATTGGTGGATCAATATTTAATGCCCGGAGATTCTGGCTCTGCAGGAGTCATGTCAGGGGACCTCTAGAGCCAATCTGCTTGGGTAGAGGAGTGATAATTATTCATGGGCTCCTGCCTCTCACTCCTTCTCTTGCACAGCCCCACTCTGCTGACTCAGTGCCTTACTCAGTCTCCTCTCCCTCTCTCCGCCGCTGTAGCTGGACCCCTTTGCCTTCACAGCCTCTGAGAGCCTGCGCGTCCCACCATGGCCAAAACAGCGATGGGTAAGAAAACGCCTCTCTTTCCTCCAGCCACTACACCGGCCACTATTCCCTGGGTATGCTGGTGGCACTGGCCGCTCCTCTCAGCATCCGTGGAGCTTAGGAGGAAATCAAGACAACGCTAAACAGATTTTTGATTTCTTTAATCAGAGAAAAAAAAAAAAAAAAAAGGAGAGGGTGGGGGACCCCGGGGCTCTTTTAACATCCTGAGATCGGATTAATTATTTACTGATGGGTGAGGTCGGCACATGAGCACAGCCTGATTTTGAAACGGCTTTCGTTATTTTGAAGATTAATATATATATTATGGTATTAATATATATATTAAATATATATATATAAAAAAGAAAACGAGACGGAAAGTTATCCCCGCTGTAGATACACCTCCCCCGCTGTTGTAGCCCCCGGTCTGTGCTCCCCTCTGCTCCTGAAACGCACCGCGTAGGGAGGACAAAAAAAGCAGGGAGGGGACAAGCACCGCCGGACCGGGGGGTGCGGGTGCCCGTGGTGGTGCTGTGGGGAAGGGGAAGGGTCGGGTGGGGGGGCTGCAGCGGGGCGGGCAGCGGCCGCGGCGCGCACTGCGGGCCTGCCGCGCCCAGCCCGGCGGAAGGGGCGGTGGCGGGGGGGGGGGAGCAGCGGGAGTCTCCGCTCTGCTGCTGCCCAGGTGGTGCCTGCACCTACAGTCTGAGGGGGACTGGGGTCAGGCAGAAGTAGGTCACTGCATCATGGCTAGCTGGTATTTTCTAGCAGCTTTCACCCTGCTTTTCTCTGTCGCGGGAGCTGTTGTTACCTTGCGGTTGTGAGCTGCAAGCAGAGCATCCTCCCACCCTCCCGGTTGCACTCCCCCCATCCCCCGGCCAGAGCCGCGCCCTGCCACCGCCCTCCCCCTCCCGCCTCTTCCCCGCCGGGCCCCGAGGAGCGGTCGGGCGGGGCCGGGCGAGCTCCGCTCTCTCCGCCGCAGACCCCGGCCCCGAGAGCCCTCAGGAGCCCTTTGCTCTCCGGTCCTCTCTGGCCATCGGGCGGTTGTCCCGGCGCCCGCGGCGGGAGCGAAAGGCGCAGCCCCACGCCGGCCCCTTTGTTCGAGGGAGGCGGGAGGGGGGGGGGGCAGGAATCGCAGTGGAGGGTGTGGGAGCGAGAGAACAGGCTGCTGAAAGCATCCAGACACTATTGATCTTTGATTTTTCTTTTGGGGCAGATGAGGCAGGACCTACGTTTGACGCATTCAAGTTTTCACAATCATTCACCATTAAAGTCATGCATGCACAAATCCCCCAGAATAAGGTTGGAGAGCTCCAACACAATTATTGTCCTTCTGCAAGAAACAAAACCCATTCAAATTCCTATTTTGTGCAGACTCTTTCTAAATCACAAAGTTATACCAAATCCTCTTGTCACTGATGCATTATATATTTATTCATTTGAACGCTTATGGTCCAATCCTGAGGAATAATTGGTGTGGACTGAAAGCATTTTAACTGGCCATGGCACCCCTGGGAGCAAGGCACGAGACAGCTATAGGTGCAAGCAGAGGAGGGAAAGCAGGACTGTGGGAGTCTGGCCAGCCCTGCAGTGCCGAGCACGCCATCCCCTCCCCACTGCAGCAGCCTGGTAATCAGTATTGATAATTTGTAGGCAGTCAGAGACTGATCTCCGCAGAAGGCCCTGTTAGGAATTCTGTCACTAGGGAAGAAAGGGCTCTTCAGCCTTCGATAATGATCTCACAGCGCGCAAATGGGAAGCTTTCTGCAGCAAGAGATGCCTGGAATCATTGGGTTTGCCTAGAGACAGGCTGACCGTGTCTCGTCAGTTTGCCTATTAATAATATCTGGTTAAGGAGCTGCATACGCAAGCAATAAAAAGCAATGTAACTACCTAGTTTGGGTTTCTAACAACACTAATTACAGCAGCATTCAACAAAAAAGTGAAAGATATGTTATGAAAAGCGTCTTCCCTCTTTAAACTCCCAAAGATTAAGTATGCTCTTCACCATTTCTTTAAACCTTATTCTTCCTTGGCATAGTTATTACTAGAAAAAATTTGGATCTAGGCAGCCGATTAGAGTAAGCCACTTTATCGTGAGAGTTTCTTCAAGGCAGCAGATTTTATTTTCATGTGGAAAAATAAATGCATTCTTAGTCATACGCTTTTCCAGTTAGTGCTAATAAGCTAATTTGTTTTGTACTCAAGCTGTACCCAGTAGACCACTGGGACAACTACAGAGTGCCTGACTTTTCCCTATTTTTTCCCTGTTGAGGACTGTATTTTGCAAAGTGGCAGTGAAGGCTTGATCCTGCTGCCACCAGAGCCAACAGAACATTTCTAATCAGCTTAAGCTGGCCCGCTATTATGTTTCTGGCCCTGGTCCAGCAAGGCACTTAAGCAGGTGTCTGAGTTGGAGCATGTGAATAGTCCTGCGGGCTTTGGACAAAGCACCATGTAACTTAGGTTAGGCAGATGCTAAATACCTTGATAAGCCTGTGTTTATTTTCTGCCATAGAAGGAAGAATTAAGCCTAATTTTCTCTTCAGCTCTCTTAATAAAAGGTTTTAAGGAAAGCCCCTTTGTCATACATAGGAATTTCAACAGCTGCAGGAACCTCTGGAGTTCAATACACCCTCAAGCTCCATGGAGTTCTTTCTGTTTAGCTTACAGAGTATATGAATGATGCACATGAGGCACACGCACACATTTATGTATTTACATTTAAGTGTGTCTTATTTTTAAATTTCATATAACACAACCATACAGACATTCTGGGAGCATTTATATTGCATCTTCCCCTTGACACCATTCTCCAAATGAAGCCAGGGTTGGATAAATGGACTCCTTCATACATTATGCTCCCTACCTTACAGGCCATGCACCTAGCTGGATAAACATTCTTAGGGTACGTACATGGCAGTGTGAAGGTGAAGCTGTCAGTAATGCCACTAGAGCTAAATAAGGTGTCTGAAACCATTATTTCATTCTTTCCTTGTGGTGTTTAATTAAAAGAATTTATTTTGAAGACATCTTCAGACAAACATCACACAGAAAGTCTCAGTCACTGTTAAGGTTCTTGTTTATTTTATAGGAAGTTGTTCAACAGAAATATATGGGATATGTGTTAGTAATGTGTTAAAGAAGTGTTTTAATTCAAACTGCTTTTAAGACAGTCAGAAACTCTGTGAGGTTATAAATAGGTGGAATTCTGAGGAAACAGAAGAGAGAGTTCAGGCAGCTCCACGCTGGCTCCTTTGCATATCTCAGTAAGACTGATTAAACTGTTGTAAAAGTGCTTCAGAGTTGTTCTTCTATTTTGTCATTTGTGTTTTAGTTACAAGCTCAGTCTTCCATCCTTAGGCTGATGGATGCAGTGTCACTGTTAAGTTTGTCTATTAACTGAGTACTGCATTATTCTTTTATCTGGTATACAAACGTACATGTGAAGTCACAAGTAACTATGGTTGTTGAATTTAACTGGTTTAACTATTTTAACAACTAGGGGGCTTTACTGCAAAGGGGTAAGCATTTTGCCTCTGATCTGCCAATACACTTCAAGAATTGCTTGATATTCCACAACTGTGCATGAGTAGTCATCTGCACATCAATCACAGAGGCAAGCTTCAAGTTAAACAGCATATGGCTAAGTGCCAGGCTGAATTTGGAAAGAACATGCTCCTTTCCATATTATGCAGTTTTTAGCAGAAGGTTTTAACCTTCTCCTTTTATAAATAAATCCAGTTCTTCCACTTTATCAATAAATTAACACAAATCAGCACTACATTATTCTCAACTGTTATAAAATTGCATATTTGAATAGACAAATAGGAAACTAAGATGAGAATGAATTTAGACAAGATTCAGAAAAGTTTGTTGTCTCATAATGTTAGCAGAAATGTGATTTGACTGAGACACTGTTATTCCAAATTTGATCAAGATCTAGAAGAAACATTTCACTATTTTTCAAAAACTTTTGATTACTAAGCTAATATAAAGTTGGTGGCAGGTACAATTCACTAGAGACCTGAAGGTTAACACCCATTCACACTCTTTCCCTGTTTTTAAAAAGTAGATTGCTCTTCCTGCTATTGAAAATTGAGGCAGTAAAAACAGTCCATATGGCTGGGAATTTATGTTGCTTCATAGCAGTTCTTTACTTACCCTGTGAAGTGTACAGGCAGGAGTATGGAAGCGTCATCTATTCCATCATCTTATGGAAGAGATCCCATAACATGCTGAGGAAATAAAAATAAAATTCAGCAGCTTGAACATTTCTAAAATGTTTTCTCACCTCCACCTCCATCACCTCTTTTTTCTAATATAAGCTCTATTTAGACTAAAGGCTTCCCTGTTTGATAAAGTATACCTGGAATTAATTCACATGGATTTTGTCAATTTGAATTGCCTTTAATTCATTGTGGATTTATTTTTTGTTTTTTGTTTCTTTGGAATTTTACAACAATAATACATTTCTGTAGATCACATTTTGCACAGCTATTTTTTACTATTAATAAATGTGTAATCCAGTCTTATGGTTAGGTTTCTCTGGTGACATTTATAGCTATTTCTTTACAAAAGAATTCTCCATTTTCAAATTAATAGCATTAATGAAAAAACAAACAAACAAAACAACAAAAAAAACCCAACAAACCCACATAAAAAACCCCAATCACCTCATTGCAGAGGAGGGATGGGACACTCAAATCCAGCAATATCTTTAGATTGCATTTTAGCCTTCAAAGACTATATGAAATTAACTAATTATTTCTCCTAAGAGCCTTCTGTGGGTCGTAGGCATTATTATGTAGTCTGAAACACAGAGATCAAAGAGTTCCTATCACAGGTAGGTCTGGCCAATACTTGACCCATACAGCATTTTCATGTAGGTCTAATTTAACTACCTTCATAATCAAAAGGAACAAGAGATATTCATCATTCCTGAAAAACATCAGGCTCTAGGTGTCTTAAAGTGACGCCCTCCTAAAATGGTGTCACTCCAAATAATTAATACAGTTGGAAAATTAACTCGCTAAAATTTTTTATGAAGATTATACAGCAAGAAAGCCACCTCTTGAATGTGAGGGACTGAGGGTGTCTCCTAGCCCCGGGACCAGCAAGCAACATCACAGCTGGGAGTAAAGTCCTCCAAGTCTTCTCACTTGGTGTGCTCCCCCCAGGCTGTATGTATATATTGAGTAGATTTGCCTGACAGCTTCTGTTACCAGCCTTCACAGCTGGTACTGTCCAGTGCTTTAAGGAGGATCAAATATCACATCATGAAACAGTGCTCACTTATCTCTGCAGTAACTACCTTCAAAAATCCAGTGTTCTCCGTACATGTCACCTTTATAAACAAAAAAAACCTGTTGCTGATACCAGGTAGCTTATAGAGAACATGTTCTTCGGCGGTATCCATAAAATGGATGATAGATGAACCAACTTTGCAAGTAAGGTTTGCTTCACTGGAGCCAAGGGAGTTCAGGCACTAACCTCAGCACCATCAGCTGATCCTCATCCCATGGGGGCCACAGAAATTGCTGGATGATTTGAAGGAATGTGTGCCGCTCACAATTCTTTCTAGGCTGCACAAAATGCTCATGCTGTGAATTCTGTGGATACAGCCTGAGATGGTGGTGGTTTCCATGTGAGTCCACCTGTGATCATCAGCTGGCAATTCTACCTGGGACACATACTCAATCCTGCAAGGTGCTGGGTACCCATGACAACAGGACAGGCAGTACCTATTGCTGTGGTTGTTCAACACTTTTCAAAACCAGTAAAAGATTGCTTCAGAGACCTCAATCTGCACAGACCTGAATCCTCAGTCAAAATAAATGGACTGATGCAGAAATGCTGGCTCCTGAGACATCGTGTGTGTGAGCAATACCAGCACAAAAACCGACTCTGTAATTATTTAATTTTCCACTTACTACATTTTTCCTTTTTCTGTCTGCTAAAATATCGTTTAACCAATGAAATGAATTTAAGCTCTTTCCACCAGCATGTGCAGTTAAACCAATGCCAGCATCTACACAAGACATTCAACTTTGCTGAAGTTGTTGATATTTAGAAATGTATTTTTTTAAGATATAGCTATGTAATCTAAGAAGTTCACTAATAAATTATAATTTATGCATTCATTCTAATACACAAAACCCATCACTGTTGTAGCAGTTACTGTGTGGAGACATTGTGATCCTTCATGCGTTCAATCACAAAACAGCATTGTTAGGACTTGGTGGGGCTTCGGGGGATTTTTTGCACTTTTGCCCCAAGGAGGTGGTGTAGTCTATACAGGAGACTTCGGATAGAGTACCTAAAGTTCTAAGGCAACTGTCGTGGGATCCAGGTGTGACTGTACCTCCTCAACACACCAGGAAAGTTCAGTGAGCCTCTCACTATGGCTGAACAGAACGTTGCTGGGGGCTGCCCAGAGTGAAGGTACTCATCACTTAGCGACCCAGAGGGATATGCAGGGGGGAATGGTAAGCCTTCAGCCATCCCTTGGGCACTTAATCTGTGGCTGCAGAGAAACCCTGCTTCAGTCTCCTCCATCATGGTGGGAGAAAAAAGAGGTGTCAGTGGGTGCACTCCTGCCCCTCAGGCAAACATCTGGTGGTTGGCCTCCAAGTGTTCTGCTGGGATGTGGTAGTCCTTGTCCCTCCCCAGAGAACACTAGAGCCACCAAGCTGCGGCTGCTTTCCACCCTCCTGTGGGAAGAGCATCATGCTGGAGAGAGGACAAAAGAGCACACACGAGGGAAGATGACCTCCACCTATAAGTGGGAAGCTCTGGCTTATAAGACCATTGCTGGATATTGTATGATACAGCAAAATACACCAGAGCAGAAAATAAAGCTTGAGTTTCAGTGGGTGGCAGATGGGACCCTTTGTCTTGAATCCCCTCATTTCTGTAAGAGGTTGAACCCAGCTCTGGCACTTCCCAGTCAAAGGTGCTCACTGTAGACAGTTGTCCCAAAGGACCATAAGACTTCCAGCAACATTTCCTTTCAGGTGCATCTTAAAAGAAAGCAGTGGCTGCCCCTCCATTTAAGCAGGACCCTGTACTATCTATGCATGCCACGTGCTCTCATGAAATAGGCTACACAGATTTCAGGACAAGGTCTGGGTTGGAAGAACACCCGGTTTCCAGTGTTAGGGGATTAAACAGTTCAAGTCTGAGGCACCCTTGCTTATACAAAAAAGTAGCACACTACAGTGCGCCACCAATTTGATGAGCACAAATTGTGCTGTTAATGGATGTTCCTAATCGCTCTGCAGCCATGCAGGAATTTGCAGAATCTACATTTTTGATTTAGAAGCCTGAATTTTTCTTAAACATCAGTTTAGGCAGCTAGCTCCTCTATCAGATTTGTCCCTTAAACGTTTTATGAACTGTCTTTCTCTTCATTAAGATGGGGATAATCTTCAATACTTACCCCAGAGCTGTAATGTGAGGTTATGTTCCATAGTACATGGAAATGCGTAACAATACTTGAATGCTACAGAAGTTGCAAAATCGGTAGTGATCAAATTAGGAAACCAACCAGTTTACCATCTGAAGCTATATTAGCATTCAGGTTCTTTTTATAATCCTTGAGGGATTTATTAGGTAAAGAAAGAATTATGATGTGTATATTTAATATTACTTATTGCTCTAGAAGTCTACAAATTGAGAATTTGCCTTAAGGTGAGGTATGCTTTACCTGAAGCTTGGTATTGCTTTAATTTTTTACATTTAAATACAATCACTAGTCACTAAATTACTACGTAGCTAAAACTTTTGATCTTTGTACTATTTTTGAACCTTTCTGAAGTTAGTGAAAAGACAAATTGTCCTTTTGGCTGAAAATTTCTGATATACACATGTTCACATTCATCCTCTGGTTTCCACTAGGATGTCTCCTGATGTGATTTCATTGCAGGGCTCCTTGAAGTGTTCAATATTATTACAGTTATTATTTTTGTCCTTTACAAAAGACTGCAAAGACTACAGCCAGGTCAAAGATGCACAAAAAATTTACCTATATTTGTACATAAAAGTGTAGCAAAATTTGGTTTTTGGTTTTTGTACTGTAATTACTCCAGTTACCTGAATGGAGCTGCAAAAAAATGTTTGCATGCTCCTAGGAAATCTGCTGATATAAATGGATGCACGAATCAAACTTTATAGTTTTTCAAAGACTTTTTTTTAAGTTATATTCACTCCTATAACTGATTTTATTAGCTTTTACTAAATATCATATTTTGATATTTTGATTTATTAGTTTCCTACATCACTCATGTGAAAAGAAAGAGCAACTGATGTCACTGAGCAAATATGTTTTTAGTCACTTGAATATGCAGTCTTTGTCTCCATGTACTGGCATTTATTCAATATATTATGTAGAGTAATACAGGAGACTTATTTCTAAGCTGATGTCTTTTCTATGTGTTTAGATTTATTTTTTTTCTTTTCACACTGTCAAGGCTGTAATCAGGGAGCTTTCGATAGTATATATTGTAAAGAATCCCATTCTCACCGCAGTTTAAAAACCAAAATATTTAATATTTGTCAACAAACCACTTGTTCTCAAGGCAAATATCTTCCTGCTGGGGAAATAATTTTCTGTCTCTAAACATCATTATTTTCTAAGAAAAATATCAATAATGACTTCTTAAGAAAGCTAATAGTAAGATACTGATTTTAATCTGCATTGAGGATTCAAGTTATTCCTTTTTGAAGTGCATTTTGATTTTTTTCAGGGAAATGTTAAAAAAGGAAATATCTTACTTAGAGAATCCTACTGCGTTAGATCAATGGAGTAAAGAATTTCACCTTCTAGTGGTAGGAGGCCTGAAAAACAGGATTAAGCACGATGGGGTACTTTTAAATGCTCTGCAGAATTGTAATTATCAGTCTGCATAGCTCGCCAATGCTGTTCTAGAGGTCTCAGCCCTGCTGGCACGCCGATTTCTGCACAGAAGATGTGAACAGTCCTGTCAAGGGTAAAAAATTGCCACAGTAAGAATAAATACTGAACCCTGGCAGAAAATTCAAGGCATTTAGAGAAGCAAACAGGGGTAATCTACATTGCAAAGGTTACAAAATTATATTTAGTATTTTTCTATGTAATTAGATGGATATAATTTTCTAGATTAAAACAAAAACTGAAAACAGAGTCTTAGGGACCTCAGTCTGCCCCTGCACTGCTACTGTAATATTTTTATAGTCTTTTAGTGTCATTTACATATTAGAGGAAAGTCTGAGTTAGCAGTCAGGAAGACTTTCTTGTGAGCAATCTGCTATCCTCATCAAAGTTTTCCATCTGCTTCATCTCCACCACCTACTGATTTCCAGTCCCAGTCCATTTCCTTGGTATTTTTTCCCTCATTTTCCTAATCCAACCTTATTATCTATTCAGTCATAGTATCACCCTCATTCTTGGTCCAGTTTCAATCTTCCCATTTCCTGACTGACTTTACATTTTTTCTTATTATTTTATTTTTAATTCGCCCTCTCTTTGCAAGTTCTTTCACCAGGCAGATTGAACTGCCTTCCCTTCACACAGCCCATTCCTTCTGCTAATTGCTAATCCTCCACACTTCTGTTGCGCCAGAAGGGAAGGAATTAAGACCACAGGATGGTTCTTTTCTCTTCTTTTTCCGATTTCCAGCTCTCCTTTAGTCCACAGTGACAAGGAAGAGCACTGCAAATCAATTGACTGTAAAGCTTGGATGTGTTTCTGCCAGCGACGGTTGAAGCTTGAAATCAGGTATTTCAGCGACTTCTTCCACAGCCAGGCCTGGGCAGATTTTTCAAATGAGGAATGGTTTCCTGGCACAAACCACTAGAGCCTTCCAAATAAATAAAATAAGTGCTTATTTAGTTTACCACATGCGTCTGTTTTTCCTTAGCCATCTTCCTAGAAATGGTGAAATAATTTTTGCCAAGAGCTCCTCCAAAATTCAGCAAGAGGCAGCCCTCCAGACAAGAAAACTGTAGGCCAAATTGTAATTTAACAAAGTCATGTTCAGTGGAAGGAGGACTCCCATATTTTCTAGTGCAGTGGAAGAAAAAAGGTGGCATTAGGTGAGAAATAGCAATGTCTCACTGTGGTGTATGGGTCACACATTTAAGCTGCTCAGATGTGCAAAAGGCAGGATCACCAGTCTTGCTAGGATTAGATCCTAAAACAGTGGAAATCTATGGTAGTAGACCCATGTTGATTTAAGTGTGATGAACCCATTTTTTTCATCCTTTAAATCTCCCACAACATCCTCTTAGGAAGGAAACATCTCCTTTATTATTTTGAAAAGTCATACAAAAGCCAGCTACACTAATAAAGGAGGATTTGATTATACAGGAAAGGAGACTTTTTAATACATAAAAAAGAATTTGATTATACAAAGAAGAGAAAAAACAGACTGCTACAAGTTGACGCTTGGCTATCTCCAGGTCCTGCTACTTACTGAAAAAGTAAAACATACTGAAAAATATGAAGGCCAAGCCAGCCCTGGAAGTTTGATAAGTCTGTTAGAAAGGATGGGCTGATACACAGAATAAGTTCTGATTTGCCTTGAGTGACAGGCTGCTGATGCTGGGACATGCTGGTGCACAATGCCCTGAAAATCTAACTATTTTATTCTAAATGAGCCAAGCACCTTCACACCAGAGCCCCACAGAAACCAATGGAGCATCTCTGCAGGGATTGACTCCTCGTGTGGTTCCTTTTAGTAGCAGAGCGGTGTCTCTGAATTCAAGATCCGTTTCTGCATGAGTGGAGGCCAGTACTGCAGAAAAATAGAGACAGAGGCTCTGTCTAACGGATAGATAGCTGCAGAGAGATAAATAGATTGACAGAGCAAATGAGTTCTAAGAATCTTGAGTAATGTTTCAGCACAGGAAAAAAAATCACTGAATTGAAAAAGAAGGAAGGAGAAGAGAAAAGAGGTGAATTGTGAAAGATTTCATTTACAGCAGTTACATTACTGAAAGTCCATATGAATTGTAGCATAGACATTTAAGATTAATTTTACATCTTAAAAAGAATCTCTGTATTTCTATGATGGAAGTCTGAGCAGAGCTACCTAAAACACAAGTCGCTTCCTCTGGTGATTGGTTCTTGTTCTAGTTTTATTGTAGCAACAATTGTAACAAAATATTCCACCAGCAAATGTTTTCTCCCAGCTAATTTTATAAATTCTGAATAATATAGTAATTTCTTTGCACAATCCACATGGCTTTAAAGAAGAGGCTGTCATTCCTTGTTTTTCTTTTTTTTTCCATTCATTTTCATATCTTCTGATTAAAGTATTCTGTAATGTTTACAATCTATTCCTAACTATGATATATTTTAGCAATGCGATATTGAGTGGTATCATTATTTGCTTAATGGAAGCAATCAAAATGTTTGAATATATGCATAAAGATATGGCTAGGTACAATACTAGAAATATAGGAATACTTCTATAGTAGAAGTAGTAGAAATATTATTCAGGTAATTAGTAATTATAATATAGTTTAGTTAAAGAACATACAGAAAAAACTGAAGCCACAGAAGCACAGGTATATGTTATGTGGAACAGCTTGTGCCTGTCATTTCATTGATCTTTCTTTCAAATAGTTGTAAGCAGCTAGTATGTTGTCCCTTTGCCACCTCTGCCCAACTAAACAACCTTACCCCTTCTACCATGTTTCACAGGCCACATGCTTCAGGTCCCCCACCTTCCTGGTAGTCCTCCACTGGACCTTCACCTTTTCTTCCGTGTCCCTCTTATATTGGAGGCCCAGAAGTGGATGCAGTACCTGAGTTACAGCTCCACAGCACCAAACACCTTCAACTACTGCTGAACCTAACCTCCCCTCCTGCTGAGTCATACGTACCTCTGCTGCCAGCCTTCTTCACCTCTCCATTTTCCCAGTCTAACCCATTTAAAAGAAAGGTGGAAGAAACAAACTCTTCCTTGTGAGATTTTCAGAGCCAGCCTACATACTCTGAATATATTTCTGTAAATTTACTAAAAAAAAAAAAAGAAAAGAAAAGAAAAAAGTCACTGCCCCAGTATCTGTTCCTATTTTGGTGCTTAGATTTCAGCATTGACAGTTATGGGTTTATGTAGACATAGACTGAAACATCATCTGAAATCTCACTTGGGCTTTTGTATTCTCTTGAGGACTCTGTAGAAGACTAATAGAAAATTATGTCTTCAACTGCTGTGAAATAAATTTTCACAGTGAACATTGAACAATGAAATATCTAGAAGTAACCCTAGTTTCTAGATTTAGGGACCTTCCAAAAGATCCTTGTCCTAGTCATGCTGCCGCCCACAGGTTAGGAGATAATGCCAAATGAAAAGATGAGTTTTACAGATTCTGCTTCCTATCAACAGGGTTGATGAGGGAGTTGGTGTCATTTTTGCTTACTCTGTGCAGTGCTTTCAAAGTCCTTCAAAACCTAAAGACGTTATTTTTGAATGAAAAGATTTCTCCGGGAATAAACACACCCTTGATAGGCTTTCTCCTAGGGAGACATCCTTAAATTCGACCCAGAAATTCAGTCCTTTGGAATATCTTGTAATAAATAAATACAGCCCCTTGCTCCCGCATATACCAAGCTAAGTAGACTCTTAAATTTGTATAAAAGCATTTAAATATCTGTAGTGTTTGTTATGAAAAAAAGGGGAATTAAACCATATGACATAAAACATCAGAGTATAAATGAGACTATTGGGTATCCATGACACAATTTCAATTATCACACTTCCTTGGGTTTAAAGTAAAATCTTCCACAAATACAAATTGCTTAAATAGACAAACTCTAATACAGTTTTATACAGAAACTTTAAAGTCATTTACTAGGAGCTTATTTTGTCATTTACTAAGAGCATTCAGATTTTAAATACTATTGTTAATTAACGCAGTTATAGTGTGAATGCCATTGTCTGTATTATTGCAAGGATAGGAACCCTTCATTTTTAAGTAATCTGCTTGCATACATCATTTGCAAGTGTGTACAGAAAGCAAACTAATGCCTTTATTCAAACTGATGAGATATCCTTATTTTAAAATGTCCCACAAAATTAAAATTCCATTCGAAACCCAGAAGAATATTGGATTTTTCAGACTGTCTCCTTTCACTGTCTTTTGCATTTCAACATGTAGTCGGTAGTCATGGCAGCCAGAAAGAGTGATTGCAGTAGCATAAAGATGCAGTTACACATACTTGGCCTTAGGTTAAGTACATTAAATACATATGTTGCTCTAAAACCACCAATAAACATACGTAAAAAAAACTGTCTATATATACATTTTTATGTATAAACATATGTATAAACTAAATAATGAAGGATTCTATGTGCCTGCTATTCAGACACTATAAGGTGGGCTTTCTAGTCTATATGAAATAATTAGTTTGAGGGGTAGCTTCCACAGCCCTCACAGCAGCATATTGTCTGTAAAATTGATTCTCCTGATAATTATGGTGTGAAAATAATTGCAGTAGGCTCTGCAGTCAGTGGAATGACTCAGCAAGCAAGAAATATGTTTCATTACTGAAATGTAAAGATCAAGAGTCCAACCCTACTGTAAATTATGATTGCATTTATCCCATATAATGTAAACACAAGTGTCTACTTAGCTGATTGCCCTCAGTATTTTCTTTGCCTAAAGGAATTAAAATGCACCTTGCAATTGAATTTGCTTACTGTTTTCTGAGCCCTGAGTTGTGAATAATTCACATTTTGGCCTTCATCAGTTCAAAGCACAATTGTTTAAATATTGGAAGGTGTCAAGATATCTGCACTTTGGAATGACACAGGATGTGTATTAATGAGGGCTGTGGTTACAAGCCCAATGTGAATTATAAAAAAAGTCACATTTATATGTGACTTACTGTTCTCATAAAACCACATGCATATCTGGACCCAGAAAAATGACAAGGACCAGCCTGTTTGTGTATGAAAACTGGAACTGTAGTAATGTGTCTCTGTTCCCTCGATTGAGGTACACAACAGCTCAGACTCTCTGAACGATGAAAACAGAAAAAGTTGGATTTTTTATCCATTCTTTCTAAACTGCCTGCCTCGCTGAAGGATTTTGTGCTATTCCTTTGCTTGATGCTGCATTACTGTCTTGCTTTCAGAACATAGAATCATAGCATCACAGAATGGTTTGGGTTAGAAAGGACCTTAAGATCATCTAGTTCCAACCCCCCTGCCATGGGCAGGGACACCTCACACTAAACCATGCCACCCAAGGCTCTGTCCAACCTGGCCTTGAACACCGCCAGGGATGGAGCATTCACCACTTCTTGGGCAGCCCATTCTAGTGCCTCACCACCCTTGCAGCAAAGAACTTCTTCCTTGTATCTAATATGAACTTTCCTTTAAACCCATTACCCCTTGTCCTATTGTCCTGCAGTCCCTGTTGATGAGTTCCTCCCCAGCATCCTGTAGATAGTCCTCTTCAGATATTGGAAGGCTGCTATGAGGTCTCCATGCAGCCTTCCCTTCTCCAGGGTGAGCAAGCCCAGCTTGCTAAAAATTTGCTGTCTTGAGAAGCTCAGTCTGGCTCCTAGAACAGTTTTGAAAGTGATCTCAGTCCAAAGACCGGGGATGGCATTTCATAATATGAAATTATACCAGTGCAAATCCAGAAAGGATCTACTGTGTCCAGATGAAAAGAAACAGCAGCAAGGCTCCTATTTCTATTGTGAAGACTGACAACATGCCAGGATTATGTCATTACTCTCTAGGCATGATAATACACAGCTGCCATGGAACAAAAAGGCATCCAGTGTCAGCAGGTGACATGTGGCCAGATGTTATAAGACCAGGAAGAGTTTGTTGAGCCTATATAGAGGGATCAAGGTGATGCAAAATTAAGTCACTGGAAGCCTCTGAAGAGATCATTACAAAAAACTGAATATATGCCAGTGTTCCAGACACACGTGGCTGAAGGGGAGATTCAGAAAAATGAAAGATACTGGCAGCCAGCTCTGTCATACCTGCTTTAGTAACCCAGGTTTACTGTGCTAAAACAAAACCCGTAGCATGATTCATACCTTGGAAAGATGTTGTTTGATCATATAGGCTTCATAACTAAACTGTTGCCGTTTTATTTCATCATACTTTACTTGCATCCTCACTCTAGGGGCTGTTTCACCAGCCAGTATCAGTATTGCCAGCAGCTTTCTCAAGGAGACAGCCTGTGCCAATGGAGGTGTCACTCCAGAAATCAGGAGACCTGTGTTCTCCATTAAACTTTTCTATAGAGAAGGTCTGTGACCTGAGGCAGGTTTTTTCAGCTCTGAGTAATTTCTCCCCCAGCATCCCTTGCCTGTCTTTTATCATTTACACCATAAGCTCTTTGGCATGGGGTGTTAGCATCCAACTTCTTTGTGCGGAAGGCAGTGCACAGGTAGATGGACCTCCACGTGTTCCCACCATGCAATAAGAAGATCACCTTAAGAGTTCAATGGGAGACAGCAGCCATCTCCTAGTCCCTGACTGCTTGGTGCTCAAGGGAGACCAGTGTGCTCAACACAAGGACTCAAAATTGTGCTTCCCACCCTGTTTCTGGATCAGCACAAGCACAGGCACGCTGGCATTGTGGTGATGATACCTACATGCCAGGGCTGGTGGTGGAAAGCAGGCTGCCTGCAGGCTCTGCACCTTTCAAGCTGTAACACAGTCCACCCCATACTGTCAAGGACGCTGAAGAACTACTTCCTCTGCAAGTCCTTCCCTGGTGCCGCAGCCATGAGCATGGCCCCAGGACTAAGCACCGCAGCTTTGCAGCCAGGAAACAGCATGACTCCAGGAGCTCCTAAGCATTACACAGCCACTTCTGAGGGAAGGATCATACCTCTGTAGGTTGTTCGGCTGCAAGGAAGTCCTGAAGCAAACTCTAATAGCTGCTGTTATGGCAGGCTAGTACAGGTGGTAGCCCCAGTCTCTGACATCCTGAGACCAGGTAATCTGTGAACAGCAGAGCTGGGGTGGATGTGTTAGGAGAGTCTCTAAGAAGCTTTCTGCTTCTCTGGCCTTTTTACATGGACATTAGCATCCCTGAAAACACTGCTTTTAGCCTGCATGGAGACTGAGATTCTGATTCAGTGCTGCTTACCAGGGGGCATCTTCAAAGCCATGTTAGTGGAAATTTTGGGGTGAAATACCTGGCTTTTTAAGCCATTTTGTATTTAACCTGTCTCAGAAGTAAAAGAGTTTAATGGCTTTGTGTGCTAGCGAAAGGGTGTATGTCACAACCCTTCAGGTATACAATGAGAAAGAAATGCTTTTCACACAGTGAGAGCTAAATCATGAAGAGCAAATCTGCCCATTCAGAAATTCCAGGGATTAAGGTTTTTATTCTTAAATCATGCATACGAGACTCTGAGTGATAGCTGAGGGGATAGGGATTTTTCTTGAGAACAGCAAAATTAATTATAGGATCAGACCCAGAATAGTACGAGTAGAGTCATTACTGCTGTATCAGTAGTCCTGAATTAAAAGTAAAACAGAGTTTTTCTGTAAGACATGATACAGCCAGGCTTGCTACAATACCAAAAGAGACTGTTTTTCCTGTGTGCAGGTATGTACAGGAAACCATCACCAGTTCTCAAGCAGGTAAGTTGAGTCAAATAAAGACTAAACCTACAGCCTACTCCCTTTTACCATCCAGTTCACATTCAGGAAAATCTCTTTGGTTCACATCATCCCATAGCTGAATTTCCATAGTCTTTTGTGCTTCCTTAAAATACTGGAGACAGCAGATAGCAGAACAGTTACTGGGTGGGGCTGCCTTAAAGATTTGCAAACTACAGATGCTTGCACAACTTTCACAGTTAGGTGATAATAGGATGTATGGCTGAGGTAGCCTCTTATGAAGATAGGTGTAAGTCCAGCATCTTAAACATCAGCATTCTGCCAAAGCATCTGAGGAACAGGGATTAAACTTCTCACTGAAAAAAACTGAACAGTTGTTTTTAGTTAACCATCAGGAAATAAAGGTGTCTTAGCCATTGAGTTCATTCCTCTTCCTTGTCTTCAAAGTCTGCTTTGGTAGCTCACAATCTTTTCTTACATAAAAATCTCTATGGGAAGAAGATTTGGGGAAAGGAAATAAGGTGTGGAGGTGAGGAGGGAGATACAGTGGGAGATGCCTTGAAAAAATTGCAAAGGCAAAGCAGATCTTAAAGGAGATCTTTTCCCCTTGGAAAAAAACATCACTGCAATTTTTGTTTTCACCCTGGATGAAGTTCCCTGAAGTTTAAATGGATTTCAGGAGGATCACAGACCTCTGTATTAGCACTAGGCTACGTTCCCTTCCCCTCAGTCCTGAAGGATTGTTGGAACTGAACTGCCAGTGGCTTCCTCATGCTGATGTGATGCACTGGCTCCCCAAAGGGATGGCTCAGACAACAGAGTGCAGCATCTGGCTCAGCCACTGCTGCCGACCAGTCTCTGCAGAGCTGGAGAAGGAGGAGAAGCCTACCAGTAGCTTTCCTGTCTGTTCTTCCCATGTCTATCAGCATGCTGTGCGGTGAGGCTGTCATGGCTCTGAGTTCACTGACAAGCTCTGGAGAGGCACATGTCTATATTCTTTCCACACTGGAAGAAAATGTGTGAGTTTTTCTTTCTACAAACAGACAGTACAATCTGTCTCAAGTTTCTTTAATAATGACTATGGCAAAGCATCTGCATCACTGTTTGTTTTGGGTAACTATGACAAGATAAATTATTTTTTCATTATTAAAAAAAAAAATCTTAAATTAAAATCTCATTTTGACAATGCAGTTGCATTAGCATAACAAAATAGTCCCATTAAGTCATGTCACAGGTGACTGTAACAGTCAGGGTTCAGTAAAT
The DNA here is from genome assembly GCA_039720435.1 of Amazona ochrocephala. Taxonomy (NCBI): domain Eukaryota; kingdom Metazoa; phylum Chordata; class Aves; order Psittaciformes; family Psittacidae; genus Amazona; species Amazona ochrocephala. The sequence continues at coordinate 31,390,378 of CM077876.1, read as the reverse complement.
GGGTTCTCTCATTGCTTCAGCAGTGAAAATTACACAAATAGAAATAATACAAAATAGTAACTTTACATCTTAACATTAACATTCTGATACCAGGAAATAAAATAAACAAAACCAAAACTGAATCCAATCACACACATTAAGTAAAAATCACAGACGTGTCATCTGGAGTAGTCTATTTGAATCCAAAAATCCATACTCATAATCAATGATTAAGCTGGAAATTTAGAGGCAATTTTCAGTCAGACTTGTGCCATGCTCCAGTCTGCATGTTTGTATGTGTGTGCATCTACACAACATGCATGCAAGAAAACCACTATTGGGCAGTCTTTGCATAACCAAACAGCTGCTTGTGTATCCTCGGCATGGGCTTTCAGCCAGATCCTATTTTGTCACCCTGAACTATGCTGTAGAACTACCATGCAGGAGCTTGCACTTAAGAGCAGGGTTCGGTGGAACAATTTGACACAGGCTTAGTAGAAAGCTGAAGGGTCAGATCTGTCCCGTCTTTTTTTGTGTTTTTGAAGAACTGATGGGCAGTAGGTGCTCCCTGATTTCACTGCCACCCTATGAATGACATTAATGCTTGATTCCATCCCAAAGCATTTTAAAGCTGTTTGTTAAAAGGATGTCTTGAAGAACAAAATTACTAATATTTCTACCGAAACCAAGGTCACTTTAGTGGCCTTGGAATGGCCATAGAGTTTCAGCACTTAATGCCTAAAAGTACTTTTAAAAATTCTCAGTTGCCACAAGAGCAGATTAGATTTATCCAAGTTCTTTCTCCCTCATTTTCTGGACATGAGGTAGGAAATGCTAGAGTCACTGTTGGCAAAGGAAACTCAGTAATACACAATTTCTTCTCCTTGTTTTCTGTTCCTTGTTTCTTTTCATAGTACCAACTTACTCTGTGGCCTAGATACTGAAATACCCAAAATTTCAGGGACAGAGGACATGACCAAAACTCTGTACTCATCTCTATATTAAACTGCATTGTAGTATATGAAGAGTGCAATTTTAAAGACTTAGCCACCAATGACAAAGCCACCTAAGTGAGGGACCCATGCAACCTTTACCACCAGTGAAACAGCTGAGGACTGTAAGGCATTAAAGAGCCCATGCTCTGTGAGTACGATTTAAAGCAACCTTATTTTTGTTGGGGAAAGTGGAAAAGCACATACTCAAGGTAGTGAGGTAGAGTCACGCCAAATAACTCTGTTGAGAAGTGTTTTGCTTTCAGAGAGACAGTAAGAAAATAAGCCCCACCTCTGTGAACCACCAAAATGAGATATCACTCATGACTGAACATGAATAAGATGTGTTCGCTGCAGGGTCTTTTGCTTTCATTCCCTCCATTACTGACAACTCCATAAGCCTCTCAACATCCTTAGGTTTTCAGTCAACATAGAGATTCACTGGCTTTAAAACAACCTAATTCATTTATCTCTTGGAACTAGACCAGTCACTATCTGGTGACGCTCATCTTTCCATTGACTAAAAAGAAAGCTTTCATGACTGCTGCAAACTAGCTGTCTTAAATGTTAGATCACAAACTCATACATCTCAGACAAGTGCTGAAAATTAAATTATATGTGGGATCCCTATCATTCATGCCCCGTCTTGAGTTTTAGTTCTCCCAGTCCCATATACTAGTCCCAGTACTAATTCACCACTTTGCCAACACTCAGCATGCAGCTTTCTTCAAATACTCCACCAGCTGTGGGGAGCCAATTACAGTTATGATCATATAACACCATTTCATTTGACAGAAAAGGATGCAGCACTCTTCTGAAATGGTTTATTTAAAAAAAAAAAAAATGCTGGCCAAAAGATTGTGCCGTTTGGTGTTCACAAAATGATGTGTTTTTTCATTACTTAAAGCGTTGTCTTGACAGACCAAAAACTCTATCATCTCAAAGGATCATTAACAAAGTGAAATTTTACAGCAAACTGCTTTGTCAACAACATCCGTGAGAAGTCGATGTACAGGATAGGTGTAGTAGGTCTTCTCTACCTTGCAGTAAAGATGCTTCATCTAATCTTAATTCATACTCTCTGCAGTCTCTTTCAAAGCAGAAAGCAAAGCAGGATGCCTCATTCCTGGCAGTATTCAAAGCCAGGCTGTACGGGGCTTTGAGCAACCTGGTCTAGTGGAAGGTGTCCCTGCCTGTGGCAGGGGGGTTGGAACAAGATGAGCTTTAAGGCCACTTCCAACTGAAACCATTCTATGTTCTATGATTTCAGTTTAGTCGCAGAAATCTGACTGTCTCACAGGTACCTGGCATGGGAACATGGGGCTGAGCCATATAATCAGTTGCACATTTTGACCATGGGCAACCTGCCAGTTTCTGTTTCCTTCCAGGTGTGCAGAACTTCAAGATCCAGTTGGTTGGTAGGACTTGAACCATCAAAAATGAGGAACGCTTCATTATATGTGGACTGGATTCAGGAAAGCAAAAGGAATCAATATATTTGCTTTCATCAGATATTAATTATAAGTAACATTTACACTTATATCTCTTGCTTTCATGCATTAAAAATAGTCTTGCTTATGAATAATGGTCTCTGCTGTGACACTGCAATCTGTCCTAGCTGTGCTTTGCCAAGGAACAAAATATGACCCAAACTGCCAGTGGCCTGTCAGTCAGGACAGATTTTCATTTTACAGTTTAAACTGTAAAATATTCCTTATAGCTACCGGTTAATAGATGAAAACAGGGTGGTTTTACCAGTGTTTTCCCTAATCTTCCTATGTCTGCCAGCAACAAAAATTGGTTACTGATTTCTAATGGCAGACATGGCGCTCTTCCTTATTAGCTTTACTGAATGTGCAAATGAGCTTCAGGACTGGCAATGGAGTCATTTTCTGTCATCTGTAGAGGAATATGGAATGTATCTGAGTTAGCATATTATTTGATATCAGGAGAGCACTTTCAAAGAGAATCATCAAACACCCCAGCTGACCGTGCTTTGTCTGACGCTGTAGAACAGTCTCTGAGAACACAAACTGGTTTACTTGGTAGGTAATGAAACTGGAAGGTGTGCATTAGCGCATTAGCACTATATCCGCTATGCTGCAGGCATTAATGGGACTGAACCAGTCTAAAGAAAAAAATCCCAAAATACACACAGCATGGGCGTGGACTCCCTAGTATTGTTTCCCTCTGGAGAGCCAGTCCTGCTGTCCTTCCCTGCTTGCTCATGCAGACGTAGCACTGGCACCGTTGAAAGTGTGTGGCAGATCTTACCTAGACCAGCAAGTAGAAAGCCCACAAAGAAAGAGCATGGAAATGTTCACCCAACACAGGGTGTGGTTTCACAGTTTCTAAACAGTGTTGTTAAAATTGAGAAAGTAGCTTAAAACACTGATATTAAGGTACATTTGGGACTCATTCAGAAAAAATAATGCATTCTTGAATTTCAAAGCTATCTGACTTTCTTCTCTGAAGCTGTTGCAACTTTTGAGGGGATTAGTATTTCTAAGGCTTCCTCTGCAACTCTGAATATGAGGAATTTATTTAAAAAAATAGATGTTCTGAAATATTCATAGAGCTTTAGAATTTAAGACCTGTAAATTCTAGGATATTCACAGCAAAACTGCAAGGATACTGAAATCCCTTCTGATTTTAACAAAAATCAGTGTTCTGCTCTTGCCCAACGTTGAAGATTTTAATGCATATAAACATTGAAATCTTGCTGTATATAAGAGGATTCTGTTGCCATCTTTTATCAGCATTGTTCTTTCATAGTAATTTCCCTATCAAAGCTTTTGTAGTATTACAATTACCATCACTTACTTTACTTCATTTAACTTGCACAGTTAATGGAATGATATGTCCCCTACATGACTGCACAAGGAGATATGTAATTAGCAAGCCAGTCGAAACACATTTGGAAAATAAACATTGTTGCAATCACTGCTTGTCTTCAAGGGTTTTCAAAAGCTCCACTGTAAGACAGATAATTTTTGTGCCTACTTCAGTTAACACAAGAAGTCCTGTGCAGACTGCATTTATGCAGCAGCTGTGCTGTTTGCTTTCTGGCCTGAGTGGGCTGCTTTTCTAATAGAAGCACATTTATTTTTGGGAGAATGGTCTTCTGTGGCTAAAACTCTAACTTCTTGGGGTTTCAGAGGGCACAGTTATCTCACCGTTCAACCAGTGTGACATGGGCCAGCCACTCTTATCAAATCAGTAGCTGGGCTAACTGTAGTGCTTTTGGGATTTTTAATGTATGGTAGTTTAAGGAAAGGACAGCTGAGCCAAGCAGGGCTCCTGCTACTCAGTGCGGCTAAATAAGCTGTTCTTTGGCTGGTCAAAGGGGAGAGGTCGTCACCATGCTGATGTTGGACCCCTGAGGAGGTGTGTAGTTCTTCAGTTCCTTTGAAGCCCTCAGCCCTAAAGTCTCCAACAGGAAAAACAGTATTTGTCAAAGCAGCAGGTCTCTTGGTTCCCAGGGTTGCAGCAGCCTCCAGAACGTTCTGTGAGTATTCAAGCCAAGTTCCAGCTATGGTTGAAGGATTTTCTAGGGCAAATGGAGAGTAAATCAATACCATGAAAAAAGAAAATGCAATGCTTATTAAGCTTGGAAAGTCATCCTAATTCTGTCAGTGGTCAGAATGAAACAGGACAATGATTTCACCAGTGTGCTTTCAATGCAGCTATTGTACTGAAAGGAAAGAGAACTGAGCATGTTCTTACCTTTCTCCAGCCATGTTTTGCAGATGGCAAGCTAGGACCTTTTTCTAATTGTTTTAAATGCTGTTAGAAAACAACACACCTTCAATGTCAAGCAAAGATAAAAGTAACAACAAAGGCCACAAAAGACAGGGTTCCTTGGACACTGCTTTGTATGGATCTTTCTACAAGGACATTTATAGGTATTCACTGTAGTAGCTATTGCAGACCTTGTGCAAGAATGGTTAGCTTTCAGCTCATGTCATCAGTGGCCATGTCTTTAACTCTCAACCCTGCATCCATGTTTTGTAGGTTTAGCAACCTCCTGGGCAGCAAGCTGACTCTTATGCGCTCCCACTCCACTTCTCCATCCTGGAAAGGATGTGCACTATTGGTAGGGTAGGAAGCTGGCTGTGCAAGCCTTCCTCAAAGGACAGTCTGGGCAATGACACCTGTGTGCTTAGGATTATGAATGCCGGTGAATGCTTTGTTGGATGGAGGCATAAAGGAACATATAATTAGGTTTGACTATTAACACACATCAGTTGGACATGATTGGACATAATCAGTTGGACCCTCTTTGGAGGGTTTTTGAGTTATTCCTTGCAAGTTGGTACGTTTCCAACCAAAAAACTTGTCAAGTCCAAGCTTCCTTGACAACCTCAGGTCACAGAAAGCAAAATTTTCAGTATGCTCTTCACCTGAGATGCTGGCTTTCACCAATGGTTTACAAAAAGTTATATGTCCTTCAGGTGGGTTATTTAGTGTCCATGATTAAAGGCCCCTATGCAAATTAATAAGATTAATCAACCATCCACTGGCAGCTAGAAATCCATTCCTAAACTGATAGGTCATTCAAATACCACCATACTGAGCAGCTCACAAAGTCTCTCAAGCCCTCAGTAACTTCAGGGGCCTTTCTGAGCAGGAAAAATATTCAGAAAGCACAAAAGCATCTATGCAAAAAGCTGAATAACTATTCCATATGCATCCACAGTTTGAACATCAAAGGGCTGTCTGATTTTCCTTTAGTAACATCTAGGATTAATTTAATCTGTTACATACAATACTTTCAGCTGCAGTTGTATTTTAAGCCATGTTTCACATGCTGGCAGCAAATGTGTGTCTGTCTCTGTACTTATGATTTTGATAGTAGCAGGAATTTGTGTGTGCCAAGAGAAATTGTGAAACAATCCCCTCCCTCAACATGTATACTTTATGCAGTGTGGGCAGTGGCTAGGGTATTGCCCTCGGACCCAGGAGAGATGTCTCTAGTCTGGGATCTGTCATTGACTTGCCAGATACAAAACAATTTTCTTACGTACAAGCTGGGATGATAGAAATTAGAAAAGGTGAATGCAGAACACTGTATGATGGTTAGGCATTGGTATCACCATTTCTAGGTGAACTCCTCATCAGTCCACAACTGGGGCCTATAGACATTGCAAAGTCAATAGAAGTAACGCTGTAAAGGTAAATTTCAAGGGTATTTATTGCATCAGCTGATGAATGCTGGACCAGGAAGCAACATATTTTGGCCAGTAAGTAAGGAAGGAAGAATTTTGTTTGAAGTACTTAAGCTTAATAAGGATATTATGCAAAGGATTTGATAAATATATCCTCATTTCGGGTTTTATTTTTAATTATCTGGATGACATTTTCATTTGTAACAGATAATGTCTTTAGCATCTGCCTATGGCAACACATGGGCAGTATTTCAGAGCTGTTCTCAATTGCATTTGGATACGTCAGAGTATTTGTAAGAGCATCATGTCTCTCCACCTGCCAGGAGAGAGTGGAGTCATGGCACCCTTCCAATGCTAAACACATTTCCTGGTAGCCAGATTCATTTTCCATAAACCAGAGAGGGCTGTCTGCGTTGCACCCAAGGCTGAGGTCATGTAAGACATCAGAAGCAGCCTCCGCAGTACTGGGCATCTCATGTGTGATTTGATAAAGACTCAATGTTTGGGAAAAATAGTTGAAAGTAAATATTCTAGAGAAACCTGCCAGGTGGAGAACAGAGCAGATTTGCTGATCTCCAGCCAGTCACCCCAGCAAGAGATTCACCAAGGGGGACCTGGGGAAGTGAAGCATGCTAACAATATCTCTCATTTCAGCTTACAAGGAAAAGATGAAGGAGCTGTCCATGCTTTCTCTGATCTGCTCCTGTTTTTACCCGGAACCTCGCAACATGAACATCTATAAATATGATGGTGAGTCTTTCTCTGGGAATCACCCTGCAGGTCAGATAATGTGCTGGTGCTGGGCAATGACCCAGGTCATCATCCCAGTCCATAGTATTAGTCAGTGAATAATTTGCTGATCCAACCACTTATTTGCTAGTTTTGGCTATTACTATTTACTGATTGTGTACTGCCCATGATGTTGGCTATTATTCCTCATAGCAACTCACTAAATTAATAAAGCTAGCTCTGTTGTACTGAGCTGTTCTTTTCCTACTACTCACTTAAGAATTACAGCTCTTCATAGCTAGCATAATTCCTAAGGAAACCAAGGAAAGATGAAAGCACACTTAAAAAAATAAATCAGCTTGGCCACTGCTCACAGGGGGTGTGAAATGACACAGAACCCCAATAAGCTTCCAAAACTGCTGTAAATTTTTATCTTTATGAGATTGAGGTATAATTAAGCTATTACAGATAAAATGAAATATACTTCTCCCAAGATGAGTTTTCAGCCCATAATCTGCCATTGCATTTAAAATACCCAAGGCAAAGATGCTTAATCTTTTTTCTATACTTCTGATCCTACACTAATGTTCGTGCTGCTTCTCTCCTCACTATTGCTGAGAATTGAAGAGCTTACCATTTCTCATGTCATTGTGCAGACATGGAAGTGAAACAAATCAACAAACGTGCCTCAGGCCAGGCCTTTGAACTGATCCTAAAGCCGCCATCTCCGGTCTCAGAAGCACCACGAACTTTAGCTTCTCCAAAGAAGAAAGAACTCTCTCTTGAGGAGATCCAGAAAAAGCTGGAGGCTGCAGAGGAGAGGAGAAAGGTATCTTTCCTTCAAAACAAAATGCTAGTAATTTTAGTGTATGGAATAAGAGCCAAGTTTCCTGTCGGTTTGTATGTTTTCCATTACCATTACTGACTCCCAGTGGCATCCATGGACAAAAATTAACGCGGTTAGAGAAACAAATGAGTTTATTTTCTTTCAGCTGCTTGCAAACAAACCTCAGTGGTTTTGATGCTTGAGAACTATGCATCACAAAATACAGATGGCTTCAGACACAAGGCCCACATGGGTTCAAATACGCATGCTTGCTGTGTGAACATAAGTGGTTCATTCAGAGCACCTGTAGTAGTTGCCCAAACCCAGTGCAATTCTTCTGGTGCCTAAGTTTAAGAGATAGACGTGTAATTCAAACAGCTCCTGTCTGGGATGACAGATCTTGACTCCATGTAGTGCCCGTGGTAATTACTCACAAGGCCTACCTGAGGCAGCTAAAATATCCTATTTGTGCAGTATGAAGGCAAGTCAGCCCTGAATAAAGAGTGTTCTGGATGAACATGCTTGAATGAAGACACCAGCATAGCACAACTAGTAAGAGAGGCATTTCTAGCAGACACTCTCAATAGTGCTGTAAGTTTGCCTTGTAGGGTTATCTACAGACTAAGTCTTCCCTTCTTTATGACCTTACCCATAATGGTAAAAACCTGTTTCATAATCAGTAAGTTTCTCACACAGGGTTTAGGAGGGTTGTTAGACCTCCTTCACAAAGGTTAGCACAAATGCAAGGTGCATGCAGCAGGAAGCGCACATTAAATGTATATTTGGCTTTCTGTCATGACTGGTGGTTTGAAGAGGTCTTTATTTGCTCTTAGCCAGAACTAGCTCAGATTCCTTTTGGGTTGTTTTTCAGAAGATAAAATTCCAGATCAGATGATTTGGAGGACGACAGGCAAAGCCAATGAGACACAGCCAGCCTGAATTGCCAGTCTGAAAACTGGCAGTGTTCTGTAATGGGCCCAGTGTTTGTGCTGTGTTGCACCATTTCAGGAAAATCATGGCTGGCTGCCATGGCTACTCAAGATATGGTAAGACATTGTCCTGGTTAATCTCTGCTGTGGCACAAAAGGAGAGCCGCAGAAGCCGGAAAAGCCTCAGGAGCCAAAGAAGGACTTTCTGTGTCCTTCTACCAGGTGATCAATGTTATTTTGGAGCAAATCTGTTTGCAGCAGTTAAATTGAAGTTCGAAACCCCTTCCAGCTGCTCATGGAGTCCCTGGTAGAGAGTATCTGAAAATGAAACAAGCTTAGGTGCATCTAAGCCTTTCATTTATCTGAAAGAAACAAGTGATTTGTTACTAAAACTGATGTGCACAGAATCTTCTCCAGATATCAACAAAAATGTATACAGAAGTCCAGGGACAGCAGGTAGATGTACCACAGGCAGCACATGGAGCAGCTCCAACAAAACAGCTCCCTTCTCCTTTCACTCCTGTCAGATCAGAGCAGGGTTGCTTCCAAAGAACCGTATGGAGTGATTGCACTGGTGTATGGTGAGATGTGAGCCCATAAGTCAGTAGATCTGGATTACTGACAGGTCCTTAAAACCTGTCCCTCAGTTTTGATTTGCAGTGAAACCTGACTATTCTGGTCCTCGCTTATTTGAATAATTCATTCAGATGAACACTGAATCATTGCTGCATCTGCCATTTCTGCTGCCTTGCTAACACAAGGACTCTCAGCTCCTAATGCATACACATTAGCACTATTGCTTCTTTCAAAGTAATACTTCTGCCAGAATATTCATTTCAGTAAAAGCACATGACCATATGTAAAAGGAATATGCATTTGCACTAGCACCTGCCTGAAAGTATGAGCTTTCACACACCGAAGAGGTGGTATGACCCAATGACTGAATCTGTGAAGTGCCTCTGTAGCAAGTACAAATACTCAAGTAAATATATGGAAACAGAATGAAATGGCAGCAATTAAGAAGCCTAATATTATGCATATACTTAGTGGGAAATATAAATTTAATGTCCCTGACATTTCATTTCATTGATTTCATTACTGTTCATTTCTTCTAAAGAAAAACTCATAATGCAATAAACTGGTAATCAGTGATACCAATACAGACACCTGCCATTTCTTTCGCTTGGTACTGTATTCATTTTGAATTAACACATAACCAAGTTATTTTAATAGACAAGATCTTCCACATCAACATTGCAGCAGAAATTGCTGGGAAAAGAACAAAGAACAGAGCAAGAAACTTAATGACATCACTGTTAAAATCCCTGGTGCTTTCACACCTCAACTACTGCCTTCATTTTTGGCCTGAAAAAGAGTATAGAGCATAGAAGGATAAAAAAGCAATCAGAGGAAAAGAAAATCTTCAAATAAGAAGATAAATTAAATAGTCCACTTCTCAGCTCAGAAAGAGACAACAGACGAAAGATAAGACAGAAGGAGAAGAAACAATTAAATCATCAGACAGCAATTTCAAAACAAAGACAGTGAATCACCTTTTCATGCATTGTGAATCAAGCCCAATTTGTTATCACAGATTATTAAGAGATTATTAAAGTACTATTTATTTCAAAAAGATAATAGCAAAATTGATAGAGAACCACGTTTCAGGAACTGATTTTGTGAATGCAATCCCCAGCTCAGAAAATATGTGAATTAGTGACTGGTGAAAGCCTCTATCTAATCTATCTATCTATCTATCCATCTCTATCTATCTATCTATCTATCTGTTTGTCTATCTATCCATCTATCTCTGTGTATTTGCAGGAAAGGACGAGGAAGATTTGCCCAACTTCATTCACAATTTCCTTGAGCATCTTCCACTTTCTGCTGCGAGACAAAGCAGGCAGACTTTTTCTGTCATCCAGCATGGCAGTTGTTATCATACTTTTCGATCTATGTACAACAGTTGTCAGGCATGACCATTCTCGAGCATGTCCTTCCAGCATAGTTCTAATTAAAATCCAGTATAACTAATGGATGAGAATTGCCTTTTTGGAAAAAAAACCTAATTGATTTCACACTGTTTAGGATTTAGGTTTGGCTCTGTTAATTAGGCTGTGTTCATTAATAAATTTTCAGAGTCATGAGAACATCTACTGTAGTGCATGCACTTCAGCACTCTCCTGCTTATGCTATGTCCTGTTTATCATCTTGTTTATTCCCCACAAGCTTTTACAGGGCTCTTTCACTTTCTGCCCCTTTTTTTCTACCTCACTTGACAGTCATGACCTCATATACTCAGACCAAACCAAGAGTTTCACCTGAGGCTTTTTTCCTTTTGCACCACACAGTGAGACCCATTTGGGCTAGTTACAGATTTGTCCTTTCCATTTATAGAATCCTCTTTACAGCATGTCATTATTCTCCCATTATTTTTTTGGCTTTTGTGTGCTATATTTTCCCACCTTGGCAGACAATCAGAAAGATCTTTTCATCCTTCCCACTTAAGAAATTAGAGCACAGTGACATTGTATGCAGCAGAAGTTTATTTCTTACAGAGTCTTTACCATTCATCTATTTTAACCCATTGGCCTTGAATGTTGTTGGCCTTATTACCGTTGATGTACAGACTTCAAGAGCACATGTCGAATTATGTATCTTTATTGCCTATGTTCAACTTGCTAGTATAAAAATGAAACACTAATGGGACATGCATTTGTACTAGACTTTGGATTATGGGAGTGAAATGGTATGTAATTAAATCCTTTTAATGGCTTTATATTGGGATAAAATAGAATCAGGCTCATCCCTAGTGCTTAGCACTACAAGGAAAGCAGGAGAACAGTCATAATTTTTAACTTTCATGCTGTTGAACACAGACTTAGAACTACATGAGTTTTTAATACCATTACTATGAAAGCTGCATGATAAGCCCTCATGCGACCTAGCTGGCTGAGCCCCCTGCAGCAGGCTGTCAGCCCAGGCATCTCTGCCAGCATCATGGCTATACTCTGCATCAGGCTTCAGCACTCAACTCACTGCCCCTTTGAGCCAGCACCAAAGCCTGCCCACAGGCACTTCTTAGTACTCTTGATCCATCTCTCCTTTGGCGCTGAAAAAAACACCCGTGCTTAACCACATGGTACAACAGGCTGTTGCGGGGAAAAGGTTTTGCCCAGGCAGGGAACATGGTAGAGCTGGGTGGCAAATCCTCACTCCTAGACATTGCATGGGACCTACAAAACTACTTCTGTAGGGGAGGTTTAGGCAGACAAGGAACCAACACCTTCCCTGGCAAAAGTGGAACTTTCTTTCTTCCAACTCATTCTTGCTCCCCTCCTTGGTTTGCCACCAAATTTGTAAGTAAGCAAGCTGGGAGGGAGGACAGGCACTGCCTGACACATTAGCCTCCCATATTGTCCATCTATTGATCTCCCTTTCTGTTAATGATGTCCCTTTGCTGTGCTTGTGAGGAGAAGGAATACAGCATGAAGTACTTTTCCATGTAAAAGTCCCAGTAACGTGTGGAATCAGCCCTGGAAACGGGTGGTTTGAACACATTTTGGTTTACACTGCAGTATTTCCATACATTGTGCTTCACCCTTAACGTTTACAAAAGATAACCAAACCTGGCAAGCCACCTTGCAGTTCCTCATCCAAACAGCATAAGCCTGTGTAATATGTGCCCTCAGTAAGATGTTTGCTACCATCTAGGAGAGGATTTGGTGTTAGGCACCAGGGTCTGCCTCAGAGGACGCAGTCATGAGCGGACACAGCGTACGTTCCAGTGCTGACAAAAGTGCTCCCCACAATCTTCCACTGGCTTTGCTGCTAACAAACTGTCATAAGACAAAGACAAGATCATGAGATTGATCTTCATTAACCTTAAAATGCTAGTCCTCAAGCTGCAGCAGATAATGAAATGCCCTGAGCAGGTAAGACAGCATCAGACAGAGGGCTCATGCCTCTTGCATCCCTCTAACATGCCTTGTTCACCCCCATGGGTCACAAGCCTGAGAGCAGCAATTTTGTTCCACCTGATGAAGAGAAAGAGTCTTCTCTTGAATCACACTGTGGATGGGCTTTTAATGATTTTTACTCTACTTCACGTTTCCAGCAGCCCTGACCCAAAGCTCCCTTGGCAGGCTGGATGATAAGAAAAAGAAAAAACAAAGACCCTCATTTAAATTCCAACACCATCTAGCCTGGTAGAAGTAGGACTTCACCCCACAGCTACAGCTCAGATATCTCTGACTCTCCTACCATATGGCCATTTCACTTCTCTGCTCTGATCCCGTGCAGCACGAACATCCCCCTCTTCACGTCTTTTCAGAATGCCATTACTCCGGGAGAAGAATTGCCTCTCTGTGTGCATTTGCACACTGCCTGGGACAGTGAGTCCTGGTGACAGCCAGAACAGGTGCTAATGTGTTACAGATAGAATACTGTTCCCACTGAGGAACTGGATGCAACCATGGAGAGATTTGAAGAGGCCCATGCCATGAGTGAGGTCTGACTTGAGTACATTCCCTTATTTTTAAAAGGAAAAAATCTCAACCTCAATTCCTTCCCCTGCGAACATCACTTCTTCAAGTTACCATTTCTTTCTGATTAATACCTAGGGTTTACCTTGGCATTTACATTTCAGTAGGAGCCTTTAATCCTGTCTTTGCATTCTGCTCCATCAGTAGTACCTGTTAAATACACAATACTCTGTTCTGCTGAACGAATGGATTTTAAAAAATCCAGCCAGTGAATGAACATGTTGTGAAAGTGGAGCTTTCATGACTGTAGGGTGCCTCATGCATCTTTGTAACTAAGGGTGCTAGTAACTAAGGTGAATGCATTCAAGATGAAATTCCCAGCTTAAAAGCAGTTGTCTGAGCCTCATTATTGCTTTAAAGTAATCCTTTAATTTTATCTCTGCATAAATTACTTCAATGTTTTGATGTACACGTCAAATAAAAATAGATAAATGTGAGAAAATAAAGCACGCGCTACTCAGATTAGTAGAATTTTCTTCCTGTGAGTAATAATTTAAAAATATGTGTATCTCCAAAGCCAGCTTCCATAAATAATTTTGCTCGTGTTGTAAGTGTTCAGTTGCCTGCTTCTATCTCTGGCCAGATACGCATGAGATGCGGATTTCCTTTTGAAGCGCTCATCTCTGAAAGGTGGGTGTGCACACGATCCTTTAGAGATATGACATGAATATCATAGGAGTTGGCCTGCATTAGCACGTTTTTAGCACAGCAGTACTTTTCTACGAGCAAAGGTTTCTTTACCAGGAATGCTTTACAGCACTTTTATTCCTCCACATCTACCATTAGATGCTGCAGCTGTAGCTGCATTGATTATTCCTTGCTGTATTTAAGAATTCTTCTGGATATTCCCCCTTGAGTATTGCTTTTTTTCCTTTCGCCTCAATTTCATACTTTTCTCTCCTTATTAATTTTCTTTATTTTCATCCCATTTCCAGCCTTTTTTTACTCATTTTCTCACAGTAACTGTACTAGAAGCAATTACCATAAGCCATTTACAGCTGTGTTAGAACATAGACTATCAAGGATTTGAAAATATCCTTTCCAGCCTTTCAAACAATACACTGTTGAAAATAAACTTCCTATGTATGTTGGAATCCTGGATCAACACTGTGGGAATCCAAACACAGCAGTTAAAAGCCAGCACAAACAACAAAGGGAGTCTATTAATCCCAGCCCCACTAGGTATCTGGGTCATTCATTTACCCATTTCTGGATGTATAGTAGACTTTGAACAGACAGGGTGGCCAAGTTCTTTTGCCAGATATGTTGGAAGCAGAAAATCGTGTGACAATCCAATACAAAAAAAATATCAACCACCTTCCAAAGTGTCGTAAGGGGATTTCAAATATGGTCTGAACACCAGGGAAACAGGCAGACTCACAGCTGTTGTACAGTGACACCAGAAGAGGGATGTCAGTCTAAATGATGCTCTACCCTGTGGATGTTTTGTGGCTGGGAGGGGTGTTCCTTTATTTTGAACGAGTCCTCATTACCTTGAACATTCTGAATGAGGAAAAAGAATGCTGTTTAAGGCATATGTAAAAGGAAAATTGCATTAAGTGTATACAGTCAGTTCTTGAGGCCTGGTTTAGCTTTCGTTCTGACTTTTACTGCTGCCAATGTAATTTGCATCCAGTAAATACCAAACTAGAGAATAAGGATTTTCTTCATTATCATGGGTTAGTGGACAGATTACTTTTGAACGTGTTGTCTGCCAATGTAGCCTCCAGAACTGTATGTTCTTTGATATGCAACTCTAATTTTTCACTATTCTCCTGGATTTATGATTATAAGAAGCAGTTTCAGAAGGCAAAGGGTTTGAATGGAAGAAGAGAAATCATGAAAAATAGACAAGTGCCACAAGGTCTCAAAGGCATTTTGCTA
Source organism: Amazona ochrocephala (assembly GCA_039720435.1). Taxonomy (NCBI): domain Eukaryota; kingdom Metazoa; phylum Chordata; class Aves; order Psittaciformes; family Psittacidae; genus Amazona; species Amazona ochrocephala. Next base: position 31,375,327 of record CM077876.1, on the reverse strand, counting down.
CCTCCCGTTAAAAGCCAATGCTCTTTTCAAAAATGCTGCTTACAAACACAGTCCAAATCTTACTGTTTATTATAGCATCTTCGTGGGCCCTGTATATATCCTCTGAAATGTTTGTTTTCCAAATCTGAAAAGGCTTGGTTTTATGATATGTTATATATACATATTGAAACAGTACGAAATGTTTGCTTTTCAAATTAACACGTCACTTTTTAAACATTTCATAGAAAAGCATATTACAATTAATATCATAGTACCTTTTGTAGTAAAGTGCCAATAGAAAGGGAAATAGATTCTGAGACCATCAAAATCACTGTAAGATCACTTAAGCAAAAGGTTCACAAAATTCATATTTGCAACCAAAATTTAATGACAGTAACTTCCAAAAGTAGATGAAAGGTTGTGATTGAGTAGTAAATTAAACAGAAAATGCAGAATAACTTCACAAGCAATGATCAAACTGAGCCACTCAAGTTGGTCCATGTCAAGATGAAGATGTTCAAATATTTCAGTTATAACATTGTACCAAATCTTTCAAAGTAACTTTCTTACATTTTGAACTAGCCTGCAGTTAAAGAAATGTAAAATGCTTAGTACCTGAAATAAAATATTTTTCTTCAAAATCACCTATTTTTATTATAAGATTATTAAAATTATTGATGTTTTTCTTAAACTTATGGGTCTTTCATGTTTTTTAGTTAGTCTACAAAATTGCTTCTTTGACCAGCAGTTTTTCCCTTTGGCTCATGTGCCTTCCATTCTCTACCAGTGAAACTCCCTCTGCTTTTGGCTGCAGCTCTCTGGGAACATTTTGTTCCCATTGGCAACATCTTTTGGCCTGCACAACAGTTATTTTCTCTGATTCTAATATCTGAAAAATGCTTGCTCAATTACTCTCTGTTCAGCATACGCTATAATGGAGGTAAGAGCCAGAAAGAGCCTTTGTGAGGTACCAACCATTTCAATAGATCATTCCCATCAGCAAGTGCTCCCAGAATTACAGTTTGAGAAATGAGAACATAACTGTGACCAGGCCAGAGGTGAAAGCAAATACCTTAAGTGGCCAAGATGGATGAAAGTAGCTCTTTCTTCTGATCTCAAGTAAGCCATTACAGCCTTTCAAAGCTAAAAATGTTTTACTCCAGTGTCTTGCTGCAAGATGTTCTCCCTGGCTTTTGCAGCTTTTTCTAGATAGTATTTAATTTGCCTTGTCAATGCATTTGGCTTGATGTGTATCTTACCTTTGTTAAACTATTTGTTTTCTCCTCTTACATGGTTCTTAATCATGTAAAAGAATGGCAGCCTTTTTCACTCTGTTTCAAGCCATACGACAGAATTTAATAGGATGCATTACCGCTAATTGTAATTATTGGTTAAAGCCCTTAATTTAAGCCTTAAATTAATTCATTTTTACAGATAACAATAGCAACAGCATATTGTAATCTGCACTGAAATACACACTTAGCTTCCCAGAGCCATATTTCATTCCCTGTTTTCTGTTTGCTTCTCATGCTCCCTCTAACTTATTTTATCCAAAAGCATACAATGTTGTTTATCATTTCCAAATAACCCCTCTCAAACATGTTGTCTTTTCAACTAGACTTGTTTGGAGGACGAGCCCAATGCTGCAAGTTCTTTGGCTTCTCTCCTAGGATTAATAGTTTCATGTCAGTAGTTTGATTTAAAATAAATAACAAAGCTTATGCTTCTGAGCAATGAATTTACAAAGAAAAATAACACAGTACTACACATAGGCTGCATCCTACCTGCAGTTTTCATCTTCCTTGCAAAATTCTAACTTTCAACAAAAATAGTGCTCTTTTTTGTTATTTTCTATAGAATAAACACTTTTTTTTCCTTCCTAATCAAGGAGATGAAGCCAAACATAAATATAATGGAGGAAAAAGCATTGTCTTAATTGATTCTGTCTTTCGCAACGGTAAACTTAGAAGTCCATTTTAAACTGTTTAAACACATTAAAGGGCAGTCCACCTTAGGTGAAAAATGCACCCTTCCTATGTCTCCTTTTAACACTGCACGTACCTTTAGCCATCCATCCCCTCTCTCTACAAATACAATGCTCATAGCTGAAAGACTGCAGCTCTCAGAGATTGGGCAACAGCAGCAGTAACCCATACAACCCAGGGCAGTAACACATGGCAGCATTTCTCGTTAATAGAAGTGCTTTGGACACCTCTCTGCTGCTGTCTCAGACGCACACCCTATTAGTGGAGATAATCTGCTTTATACACAGAAGTGATCATTCCAAACAGTGCATGTAACAACAAAGTAACAAACTTTATGCAGTTTCCAAACTCAGTAAACTGTTGCCCCTGGGGATTACTTTGCTCGGAGTATTTCATTTCAGTTGTGTGTCTCTCTGTTTCCAGTCCCAGGAGGCCCAGGTGCTGAAACATCTGGCAGAGAAGAGAGAACATGAGCGAGAAGTGCTTCAAAAAGCTTTGGAGGAGAACAATAACTTCAGCAAAATGGCAGAGGAAAAGCTGATACTGAAAATGGAACAGATCAAAGAAAACCGTGAAGCTAATTTAGCTGCTCTTATTGAACGTCTCCAAGAGAAGGTAACCACACCATCACTCCTCACCTTAGATTACAGAGGAAAATCTAACCAACATTTTGAAGAGGTGTTGTGGGTAGATCTTATCTCAGTTGCTACATGCTAGACTTGAGCGATTTATAAGTCAGAGCCGCTTATGCCTGTCTAAACCAACACTCGCTTTTGAGGTAAGAAGGGACCTCTGGGGGTCATCTGGTCCAACCCCCCTGCTCAGGCAGGGACACCAAGACCTAGTTGTCCAGGAGTATATCCAGATGGCTTTTGAATATCTCCAAGAAAGGAGACTCCACAACCTCCCTGGACAATCTGTGCCAGTGCTCAGTCACCCTCACAGTGAAAATGTGTTTCCTGATGTTCAGAGGGAGCCTTCTGTGTTTCGGTGTGTGCCCTTTGCCACTGATCATGTCACTGAGCACCACTGAGAAGAGCCTGGCTCTGTGTATCCTCCCTTAAGGCATTTATATACAATGAGGAGTTCCCCCTGAGCTTTCTCTTCTCCGAGGGGAACAGCCTCAGCTCTCTTAGCCTTTCCTCCAGTTCCTTCATCTCCATGGCTCTCTATTGGACTCTCCCCAAAGAAAGGTTGACTTTCTAGCTTTTAAGAAGTGCTGTGAGCAAATGAAAGGTCACTTTTGCTCAGATTTCAGGTTTTAAGTAAGTCATTGATCAAATCAAACAGTTGCCCTCTGTCTGCAGCTCTTGATTTCTCAGAGGAGAAAGATGAAAAAATATGGGGAAAAAGTCTTTCCTATACATCCCTGTACAAAAGGGGTCTGTTCTTCCATAAGTCTTACAATGAAAAGACTATAAATTTTCTCTTGGAGATCTTTGATACAGCCAAAGGAAACAGGTAAACCACAAACCCCACCACTCAGCACCAAGCCTGCCACTCTCAAAACAACCCTTCCATACAGGAGAGGGAATATGTGAATAAAGATTTAGAATTGTTAAGGAAAAAATAATTAGCTCTGCATGAGTGATCACGTGTGTCTTTCAGTGATTAACTTTCTAATATGTTAGTGAATTGACTAACAAAGAAAATAGCTCCCAGTGTTTTTCAATGAGATCTTCTCCGTAAGCACTTCTGCGTCTTTGATGAAGACAAAAATCCCAGAAAGTAGGAAAGAAACAACGGAAACCAAAGGATGATGCTACAATTAACTATGCACATGGGATAATTCTTGAACTTAAGAGCTGTACACAGATTACTTGACATTTTTGCATTAGATTAGTTTGCAGGCACATATCTCAGAGCTTGTGAAAACAAGAGAAAAAGCAATTAGCCATCCTTGAGGTCCAGAAGGAAATGAAAAGGACAGCTGAAGCACCTATCTGTCCTAGGTTAATGTTAACACACTGTTAAACCCCATTTCTACAGCAATAAGATAGCATATGTGCATGATGTCCAAAAAAAGCTTCTGAAAAAAAGATGACAGTAACTCATTTGGGAACATTTGTACAGACCAGTAATTAAAAATTGCATGACTATACAGTTTTGCCAGCACAAAAGTGAATCCTGAATATGCAGGAAAAGAAAAAGTGAGGTATCTGGATCCAAGTCTTCGAAAGTTACACGGAACTGTGGATGCCCAAAGGTATTGGTGTTTAGAAGTTCCTATTTAGAAGCTCCTGTTTAGAAGTTTAAAATTAAAGGTAACTTCTGTATACTGCAGTTAATAGGAGCTCTGAGGAAAAAGTCCCTTATAAAATCTAGCCTTCAGAATTATGGATCTTTAAGAACTGTGATTTACAGGTTCACTTGATGCAATAAGCTGGCCTTTGATCCATAGTCCAACTCAGACAATAATAAGATAACCGTTGTTTTCTGAAAAATGTTTATCATAAAAAGACCCACTAATGCATGGAAATACCTAGGAGGTGCCTTAAACAAGCCAGCTAGGGATGCATGTTTTCTTCTGTAGTCAATTTATGCTTGTCATTTCATTGTCTGGGGGTTTTTTTAGTGATCAGACACAAGAGGTAAAAGTCTGATAGTTTGGCAGTTGAAAGGAGAGAGGCATAAACCAAAACCCCTAAAACCCAGAAGCTGCCAAAAATGATGGTTTTATAAACACTGCAAATAGATAATTATTAAATTAGTTTGGTATCTGTTATTCCTGACCACAGGCTGATTTCCGCAGAAGTATATGAATATACAGTGGCCCAAATAAGTATAAATTAATAATGACTGCTTTTGTAAAAGGTAAGACAGCATGTCTGAAAGTGGACTGAAAGGCCAATATTGACTTTTGGTTACCATGTCCCTTCTCCATCACAGCCAGATAAACAACAGAGAGGACAGATAGCTTCAACATTCAGTGTAAAGGGATGTTTGAGATGTTCAGATTGACCCATCTTGATAGAATTGAATTCTTGGGCCGTTATATATGGTTCCTAGATGCTGCAAATAGATAACACAGTAACTAAACACTACTTCAGCATACAATGTGGACAAAACTAATTCAAGCCCACTCATCCTTCCCTAGATTAAGTTCAACATCTAGGAATTCAAAGGGCAAATGTGAGCATGAGGCACATTTTATGCTGGAAGCAGCACCTCTCTGTGTGGGCCTTTAAAATGAAACTCTGTGAGGTGCTGAGGAGTCTAAGGCCATATCAGATGTAAGACTGAGCTCCACAGAATAAGTAGAATGTCGGCCTCAGGCTGGTCTGGTGGATGGCACCTTTCCTGAGTTGCAGCCTCTAACGATGGTTGCACTGCAAAACAAGTTTTGCACAAGCATTAAACATGCAGCCTACACAGGTTGTTATCAGGAGCTTCCCTGGGCGGGCAAAATGAGAAAAACATTTGATTTTTCCCTTCTTGATGTTTTTCAGGAGAGGCATGCTGCAGAGGTCCGTAGAAACAAGGAGCTCCAGGTGGAACTGTCTGGCTGAAAACAGTAATGGTGGATGGGACCCATCCCCACCATTAGTAAACTCCCCCTGCCTATATTATTATGGATCATGTGATATCAGTATGGGAAATGTATGACATGGTTTAAAAAAAAATAAAAATCAAGAACTCAATAAAAAACTTTAAAAAAGAAACAAAAATGAAAACAAAACCAATGTGGTCTCTTTGCAGAATGATTTGCTTGATGTTTAAAAAACTTGGATCTTATTTTGTAAATACTTACATTTTTGTTAAAAAATACAAGTATTGCATTATGCAAGTTATTTCATAATCTTACATGTCCTGTAACAGGCTTCTGATGTTGTCTACTTCCACACGGTTGAATTTGCTGGGTCTGTTCATCTGAAGCACTTCATGTCTAATTCCATCTCCTGCGACTTTCATTCCAATCCACCACGAAGTCAGTAGTAGTTCTATGGTGCTAGAGACCAGTCATTGCCTAATAACCTAGACTGCTTTGCCATCAATAAGCTTTGTTGAAACAGTGACTAGATCACAGGTATTGTGACTTCACATTCAGCTGTCCAAGACAAAAGGCTCTTAAAATGTAGTTTCTTCAAATGCAACTTGCACTACAGGACTCTGTAGTGTACTAAATAATTCAGGTTAAATAGCCACGTGCAGTACTTGTTGTTTCTGCTTCCTGGGGTAAGAGGCAACAAATACAGCTGTGCAACAGAATGAAAGCAAGTGGGATCAGTTTGAGGCAAATTTAAGAGGCACATTGTAACCATCAAGCTATGACAAATTCTGGATGATGCCAAACAGCCATACAAATGCTAATTGTAAAGTAAGCTTAATTCACCACTTGAAAATTTATTGATGGAGCAACTAATAAACAGCATCAAGTGGCTTTATCTGTAGGTGCCGTGATCTATACTTATCTGATGCTGCCACATTACATGTGTAATAAATAGTACAAGAGGCTAAGGAATATTTCATCTGGAACCCATAAGCCAGTTGTTACCTTTTATTTTTGACACTGCTGACTTCCATTCATCATGACCTTAACTCTTCAGTGTTAGCCAACCCTACCTAGAGACAGACATCTAGGACTAAGAGGGCTGAAGCAGGAGGAATGACTAGACAGGGTGCTTGTGCCAAGTACAGTATCACCAAACCTAACACATCACTCCCAAAATAGCTGCAGTTTTGAAGTTGTCCCTACCCCCCTGGAGGTTGCTGCCTGCATATTCTACTCTTCATTAGTGCTATTTTCCTGTATGTCATTGTGAGCAAGCTGTGATTAATAAAGAATTGGGGTTCTGTGAACTGAAAAAGGGCTTGTCTCTTCTCTCGCTCCATTACTTCTCTTGACATGTGCCCATGTGAAAACCTAATGTAGTCATACAAGCATAGAAATGAGACTTAAATAAGGCTTACTAATAAATCAAGCCTATCCCTCTTCTAATACAGGACTAACTCCTGCTGTGTGTTTTCCAGAGCTTAGGCTGTTATTTTATAAATATTACCATAAAAACTGAGCCTATAAATGTGACCTCTAGCACTGAATTTATTAAAAGAGAACTAGTTACACACGCATGGACATGCACCCCTCAGTCCTGACTCAATATTGAGAAAAAAAGGAATTTGGGGAAATAAAAGTGAATAATGTATCTCTGGGTACATGTCAGTAGCTGCAGCAAGATTCTAGCTGTTAACGCGCTGATTTTCAGGGTAAAAAGGATTCATTTACATGATTTTTTGAAAAACACAAAATAGCTACGAAAGCTGCTGGGCTGCAGAGCTGAGATATAAAATTGGATCAGGCCCCATTTAAAACTGGACCGGTGATTGAGAATTACCTCTAGCACTAGTTTTTTGATTCAAAGTCATGCATTTACTTGCTCTTTTGGAGGGATGGACCAAAAGCTACAGATCTGCAACAGTCAGTTTCTGACCCATAAAGCCTGTTTTATTTCAGAGCCAAGTTATTGCCCTGAAAGACTTGGCACTCAGTCAAAAAGCAGCAGAAGCTGATCCATGTGCAAGGCTGCAAGCTGAGCTCTGCGTGCAGTGAGCTCTGTACCTCAGAATGACAGGAGTACTCCAGCTCGTTATGGCAGCTGGGTTTCCTTGCCTAAATTCCTTGTCTTTCTGGCAAAACTACCAGAAGTAAACTTGGCAGAGAAGCCAAATAGCAAACTTTGAATCTGAATGTCACGAGCTTCAATGTTGCCAACCCTTCAAAGTTTGTATATTGCTTTAAGCCCCAGTAAAAAAGGTCACTCAGTCATGTTTATATTTCAATGTAAGGTCCAGGATCTTGGTTTGAGGGCTCCTGGATTTCCACTTCATTTCCCAATGGCAAGTCACTTACAGTTTTCCCTGTGCATTGATTTAACAAGCTCTAGTCGCGCTTTAAGCCCTTTTGCTGTTTGTCCTGCTGGCTATGCTTGCTTGGAGAACAGGCCAAGGACAAACCTTTGGTGCTGAGGCCAAGCAGGGCAGCCTGCCTCCATGAGGCTAAACTCTCTTTCCCCACAAATGAGGGTGTCCACATCCAAAGTGCCTATTGGGATTGTCCCCAACACATGCTCACCCCAGCACAGACCTGGCCACTGCCTGGCAAATGCTTCTCACCAAGTACCAAGACTGCACTAGGGAAACAAGTGAGGAACAATACACTGTGAGCGCCAGAGACCCATGTTAAAGCCATACTCTGCTCCTGTTCACTTGAATCTTTTAACAGTTGTGGGTCTGAAGTTCCTTTTATTAAGGTATAACTATATTTTGAAAGTCTGTTTGCAAATACACTGCATATTTAATCCATAATAGCAAGAAGAACTATCTGGAGAGCTGCAGTATGGCAGCTTACATTATTTCCTTGTATTTTGCTTTAGTACTGCCTTCCTAGCTCCTCCCTGCTTGTGCTAGCAAAAGCACATTTTTGCCATGGGTCTCTCATGTGGATTTACAGATTAAGGATCACCTTGACAAGTAATGAAATATTCAAAACATACATTTTTAAAGTATCACCATTCTTGCTACTTGAACTATTTCAGCTTATTTTTTAATTCAATGGCAAATAGAGTGCTCAGGATTTTCAGATACAAAAAGTAGGCCACAGCTTTGACTAGCTGTAGATGCCCAACTACATGCTGTGAGCAGCTGATGCTGAAACGCAGAGCATTTTCTGTAGGCCACCTGAAAGCTCCTGCAGGACATGAAGGGAGCCTGAAGCACTAGTGCTGCACTATGCAGATGCCCCCCCCCCCTCCCCCCACTAAAACAGATATATGATGGCTCAGCAGCAGGGTAGAGCTGTGCAGCACGTGGAGAAAGGCACTTTTGTCCTGTGGCTTCCAGCCCTAGGACTGCTCCTCTGAGACTGGGTAGGGCTCTCCCATCATAACCCTTCAGTTATGTCCAGACTGCCACGAGAAGACTGCCTGAGTAATCAAACAGGAACGATTTAAACCTGTCACATTTCATGTGGTCCTACTGAAGCCACAGAATTTATGTTCAAACCAAGCCAAGCATTTCCAAAGTCAGGAGTCTTGGATGTAGGGTTTAAACCCATCACTGGTCCAGAACTTGAAAACAATGCCCTTTCCCCTTTGTTATCACGCTTCTCGTCGTGTGGAGGTTTGAGGTTTGGGGTTTTGTTTTGAATGACTGAAACAAAATCCTGACCCTTCTATAGCCAAATAGCAATGTCTGTTCCTTCATTCCAGAATCCCCAAACACCTCACTGATGTACAGCAACATCTTACCACACACGGAGTTCGCTACTTGTCTGCTTTTCAGCAGTCCTGTCACAGAGATGGGCTTTGTGATCAGAGTAGGAAACAGTTTTACTCCCAGCACCTTAAAGCATACAAAGAAGTACTTCTCTCATCTCCCAGAAGGAGAGGGACATGGTTTAAAACCTACATTTAGGGCAGTATGGACATCTTTCTCATCCAGATCCCATCATGTCACATCAAGCCTTTTCATCAGGTTTTTGGTGGAGAGAAGAAAGGATTGCACAGGAAGAGGTAGGCCCCACTTCCGTCTTACGGTACATGTCCCATTCTGAGCATATTTCAGCGATGGCAGAAGGAATATTTCGAGGAAGGCAATGGGAGAACGTTAGACAGTCCTTCCCACGCCTCAGGGTTGGTGCTGCAGTGATGGTGGTGCAATAGTGCCGTGCAGTGGCCAGTCTTAATAATGAGGATCATCTCTAAATACACCAGGGATTGCAAGAATTTCCTCTGAGGGACATCCATCTAGTGCGCTGTGCACTGAGTCGTGTAGATGGTGGCTCTGAAATCTGAAGCCTGAGTCCAGGCATGTTCAGGTTTAACTCCACTGTAACAGGAATGCCACAACCACGGATAGCTGTAGGACCAAAAAGGGCTGATATTTTTGTGTGGAACACGAAGTAGCCAGAATTAAACTATTGCAACAGCACCATCAGAAACTCTCATGACTATGAGAATACCTGCATTACTGAAACTTCAAACATGTACAGAAAGCAGCAGATAATACACAGTGCCCAGCTCAGAAGAAAGACCAAGGACATGATAAAAGCAATGTTGTAAGCATATGGAAAGACAAGAAAAGCTAACATCAAAAACTGCCAGCAGATCAGGGGCTAAATGAACCATGAAACAGTTCTCACATTTGAAAAGTAGTCTGTGTCCCAGCAGAGGAGATGTGATGATCACACCTGAAGCTGTCTCCCTTGAAAAACACTGAACTTTTTCCACCCCAATCCCAATACTTGCAACTAGGCCACAAGACAGAGGACCCTAAAACCCAGCCTACAGTATATATGCAAATGTAACCCATAGCTTTGTACACAGAAGAAACCAGAGTATGCTATGGACTTACCATGGGTTGGGGCCCTCTCCAGTGTGTAATAAAACACATGTGCTTCAGCCATTTGTAACTTCCAGTGTCACACTGATGCTCTGATAGCATCTGAGCTTTAACTTTTGCTCTGGGGAAATTAATTGAGGTTTTGTTTTCTATTCCAATGTCCAAGAAGACCATAGGAATGCATATAATTGATCATTTACTTAGGGAAATAGTCATCTTCTTCAAGTTTACAACATGATGCTGCTTTCTCTTTCTTTTGGGTGGCAATAAATAGCTGCTGAAAACTGTCCTCCTACTGTAACAGGTTGGCTTTGGTCAAATGGGTCCCACAAAAGGATGCTCCTGGGAAGTTCCTGGAGATGGAGTATCCTGGGTTCAGCAGTAGCAGTCATTTTTCTCCTTCTTGGTAGCTGGTGCAGCACTGTGTTTTTGGCTTTCGGCCTGGGAACAGCGCTGATAACACCGATGTTTTGGTTACTGCTTGGTAATATTTTGGTCTGGCCAAGGACTTTCTGAGTCTCATGCTCTGCAAAGGGAGGAGGGGAAGCTGGGAGGAAGCAGAGACAGGACACCTGACACAAACTAACCAAAGAGGTATTCCATACCACAGCATGTCATGCCTAGGATGTAAAACAGAGGGCAGAGACCCAGAAGGGGAGGGGCTCGCAGCTGGGGGGTTCACTCACTGCTTGGTTGGGCTGGGTATCTGTGGTGAGCAGTTGTATTCTCTTCCCTTGTTATTTCCCTTGTCATTATTATTATCGGTGGCAGCAGCAGCGGTTTGTGTTATACCTTAGTTACTAAACTGTTCTTATCTCAACCTGTGGGAGTTGCATTCTTTCAATTCTCCTCCCCATCCCCCCGGGACTGGGGGAAGAGGGGGGAGCGAGTGAATGAACTGCCTGAGAGGCTTAAACCACGACATGGAGGACATGAAAGGCATTATCCAAGATAGAGCCCAGGTAAGTGTGATAGAAAGAAACAGATGAGCTACAATTTAAATTTCTTTTAGCTACTGTAGTTGCAACAGATTTCTAAACAAACTTTGAAAAACAAGTACGCCATAATAAAATACATTCTAAGAACATTAGCTCTTAAAATCTGTCATTTTCCAAGGGGTCTTTTAGGTAGTGATTTCCACAGGTTCACAGTTTACAAAAAAAATATCCCCATGTACATTGCTTGTCACCAGAAGAGGGCAAACTCTGATTATTTAACAGACAACTACAGATGGCGAGTTTTATCCTTGAAAAGCCTGTCAAGCCGTGCACTATCCTGAAATCTCTCTTCATGGAGATTGATGTTCTATATTTACCCTAAACTCTGTATTTGGGTTTATATACAACATAAAAGATAGTATTATTTCCTTGGGCAAAATTCTTTACTCTTGCTACGTTTCCTTAAGAATACAGCACCAAGCAGGCACTGCATATAAGCAAAAGGCTAGGGCAGCCATATGAATAAACAGCTTAAAATTAGCTGTTCCGTTATTCTGGAGTTTAGGGGATAGTTCCTGCTCCTAGCAAATCTGAACCAGCGCTCCTGAGTGCTGAGTGGAAGCACTGAATTGAATCAGCTGGATCCAGTACTGGATAAATACACATTTACATAAAAATAAATAATAATAAAATAATAATAAATAAAAATAAATACACAATCTGCCTTCAGGGACAGGTTTGGAAGGAGCACAGATGCTTGCTCACAAGAAAACAGCCTGCACCTGGATTAACAGTTTCTGTCAGACCTTTAGATATCCCCATGAAGGGGAAGCTCAGTTTTCCTTGTGCCGTGCTCCTAGGACACCCTGCCAGTGCTGGAGGGAGCCTGGCTCTGCCCAACCTGGTGTGTCAGCTTGGGTGACTGCCCATGCAGCCACAATCAGCAGCAGAGCTGTGGAGAAAGGCATCCCCTGAGAACTGCAGAGAAAGAGGAGGCTGCCGGCTGCCCCTGGAAAACAGCAGAAAATTGGCAGCAGCAGCTGAGCTGGAGGAAAACAAGGGTGAAGTGGAAAACAAGGGTGAAGTTGGAGGTGTGTCGTGGTTTAAGTCCCTCATGCAGTTTTGCTCACTCACTCCCCCCTCCTTCTTCCCCCCACTCCTGGAGGGATGGAGAGGAGAATCAAAAGAATGGAACTCCCACAGGTTGAGATAAGAACAGTTTAGTAACTAAGGTATAACACAAACCACTGCTGCTACCACCGATAATAATAATGATATGTGGAATAACAAGGGAAAAGAATACAACTGCTCATCACCCAATACCAAGCCCGACCCAGCAGCGAACCCTCCCACCCTTCTGGGTCTCTGCCCTCCATTTTACATCCTGGGCATGACGTGCTGTGGTATGGAATACCTCTTTGGTCAGTTTGGGTCAGGTGTCCTGTCTCTCCTTCCTCCCGGCTTCCCCTCCTCCCTGGCTGAGCATGAGACTCAGAGAGTCCTTGGCCAGACCAAAACATTACCAAGCAGTAACTGAAAACACTGGTGTTATCAGCACTGTTCCCAGGCCAAAAATCAAAAACACAGCGCTGCACGAGCTACCAAGAAGGAGAAAAATGACTGCTACTGCTGAACCCAGGACAAGGTGCTGCTTTGAGTTCCATCCATCTCTGGGATCTCAGGAGCGGTCTTGTGGGAAGGTGATCTGTGTGGGGGTGTCATGGTTTAATCCAGCAGGTAGCTAAACAGCATGCAGGTGCTGGCTTACTCCATGTACACCACAGTGGGATAGGGGAGAGAACTGGGGAAGGAAAAGTAAAATTCATGGGCTGAGATAAAGACAGTTTAAGAATACAGCAACTGAAAATAAAAAATAAAAAAAAAAGTGGAAAAAGTGAAAGAAAAAGGAAAAGCAATTTAAAAGTTAGAATATACAAAACAGTTGATGCACAATGCAATTGCTCACCACCAGCTGACTGATGCCCAGACAGTTCCTGAGCAGTGGCCCTTCACCAGCTTTCTTCCTAGTTTATATACTGAGCATGACATTATATAGTATGGAATATCCCATGGGTTACTTGGGGTCAGCTGTCCCGGCTGCGTCCCCTCCCAGTTACATGTGCACCCCCAGCCTCCTCACTGGTGGGCTGGGGTGAGAAGCCAAACAGTCCTTGACTTAGGATAAGTACTACTTAGCAACAACTAAAGCATCCTTGTGTGATCAATGTTATTCTCATGCTATATCCAAAATACAGCACTGCACCAGCTACTAGGAAGAAAATTAAGTCTATCCCAGCTGAAACAGGACAGTGGGATCACAGGGTGTCCTGGGAGCTGCAGCATGGAGCCATCCGAGGTGCTCCCCAACCCTGACACCACTACGTGGATGTGTGCCCCTGTGCTCCCCAGCTTACAGCAGATCAGCCTTGGGCATTATCTGCATGTCCTGGCCAGCTGTTGGCTCCATATTAGAGCTGACTGTAGAAATTATAATACTTTGGTATTTTTCTGCACATTTTTGCCCTTGTGCTTTATGCAACAATCAAATGCTTGGGCTAGCTCTAAAGATGTTTGTATTTTTCTATGAAAGGCTTGATGATGACTTTTGAAGGCAGGCTAGCATCATTGTGTTCTCAGGAGGCCACCTCCATAACTTTGATACAGCTCATCAACAAACCAATCTGGAATTTACAATGTTGAGATTAGAGAGATTCTTCCTCATTATTTCCCAGTACTTTTATGGTTATACAAGGTGCTCAGTCCCTCCACATCAACGCTGAGGACTTCTTTTCTTTCAAAGTGACATAGTTATGGAGGACTAGGAGGAAACAATTAAAAACAATAGTCACCTAGTATCATTTTACCATGAAGTTGATAACTCAGACATCTTCTTCCAGAGCTCTGGAATATGCAGAATTTACAGTGTTGCCAAGCACCCTTTCGGCCAGTGCAAGCTGCTGCTATGCCAAGAAGGTCTCAGGCAGGGTTGGGGGGTCCCAGATCCCTATCAAGCAGCCTACATGCAGCTGCACTGCTCGGACACCCTGATTGTTTACTGAGACATGGGCTATTTGCACCATTTGGCCTCCATGCTGAAGCATGTTTAATGATCATAGATGTATCAAGCAGTCTTGGCTATACAAAGTCCTTTGCATTGCCCAAGGCATCTTCTGGCTCTTGCAGCACATATGCAAGGATGTATTCAAACAGCCCTCAGCTCCCTAGCCTGGGCTTAGAGCCAGCTGAGTGCAGGCAGCTTGAAAGCAGGATCTCCCCAGCCAAGCAACTCCATGCTGGGAGTCCCAGGACATGGCAGTGCAAGCACTTGACTGCTGTAGCACAGCTACATGGGCTCCACTCACTGCTGGCTCGGCTCAGCTGGTGTGGAGGGCAGGCAGATCCACCACAACTGCACAGAACTCTCCAGACCCAAGTCAAGGCAGAGCTGGCACTTTGTCCTCCACCAGTCTCTGTCTCTTTCTCCTCTAGTGCAGCAGGTTCCTCTGGTCAAGGTTTCCCATGCCATGGTTCCCCACTCTTTCTGCAGCCAAGTTGGCTGCTCCTGTCTTTTACTACTAAAACCCAGTTAGTCCTTGGGTGTTTTGGGGAGCATTAAAGTGGATTTGATTCCCTTTCTCTTCCAGGAAATATTCTGGAAGTCCAGTGGGCTGCCATGGTGTTGAGACTGACTTCCAAAGCTACTCAGACACTTTCTTCTCTTTGCTGCACTGAGATCTCTGAGAAAGCAGGTAGGAAGGGAAGGGTGTGGGTGGGACTTGCAGGTTTCTCCTGTAGGTCTCAGCAGAGTTCTCAACACATCAACTGATTTTTCAAGCTTCCAATGGACTCAAAGACAGGACAAAACCAAGAAATAAGTATTCCAGCCTGCTAAAGAGCTCTGTATGCGCATTTTGTAGCTCTGAAGTCCTATGTCCAGCATAGGATGACGTACAGCTCTGCAGTGTAAACAAAAACAGATGTTTAACACACAATGTTTCTAAAGAGTATATTGTTTTTTGCTCAATGTAGTATCTAGCCTTCTATCCCTGCAGTGGAAATCAAACACAAATACTCTGGTACTAGATCCTGGCATGGCTATACCCATAAGCTTTCTTGCTTTGTGTAATATGGGAAAACACAATCTTTCTCCTTATTCTGCTCAGTGATCTATTTGTTATTCTGGTGTTAACAATAATTTATTTTCTTTCTGCTACCCCTTTAGGAGAAGCACTATTTGACAGAAAAGTTTTTGCACAATGCATATTATCTCACTATGAAAAAGTCTTAAAACAAGCTTTTGCATCTTTGTATCACTATGAAGACACTATTGTTCTCCAAACGACCACTGTGTTTATAGTGGTCTTAAAAGAATGCAAAGAGAAATTAAATATTAAATTATCTCCGTGACAGTTGGCCAGACAAGGGTTGGCTGAAAATCAGCTGCAAGTTGCTAGAGAAGTTGCAGTTTTACTCAGCAGCTGATCTTCAAGGAAGACAATAAATCGGAGATATCAAAATGCCAAAAGAAGAATCAATAACTCCACAGTTTTCTCAGAATTAGGAAAGACTCATGAATCTTACCATCTTGAGGCTTACTTCTGAGAAAATGCCTGGAGATGGAGATAAATCACATTGATGAAGCAACAAGCTTTAGAAAGTCAAAAGCAAGTGGGTATATGGGAGATGCTACGAATATTCTCGGTATTCATTGCATTGCATGAGGTAGCTGCTACAGATCAACAGCAATAACCATGTCAGTAACAGCAGATATTTTATTAAATTTAAATATGAGGAACAAGTCCACTAGGAACTTACAAATGTGTCACTTTCAATAGCAAAGGTAGCAATCAGCCTGCTACCGGAGAAACTATTATCTACGTGGCGTCACAGGCTTTGTGAATGATACACCCCTAAAGTAGTACAAACTGTGAAGCAGTAACAGCTCCATATGGAATCATAAAATTATTTTCACATAATTATCGAAAAAGCTGCAGGAAAGAAAGAAACCCCACCCTCTGACAAGGGGCCAGCGAATAGAGTTCTTCATGTAGTCCACAGTGCCGCACAGAAACATCCTCCTCAGGAACTGGAGACAACTTGCAAGACACAGAATGGCGACTCCTGCAAACAGCAGGCCAGATAGCTATGTGGTTCAGGTAAAAATGTCCTGCATTCGGGTACCTGCTACTACCCAGCCACCACTAACAGATTTTAAGCTACATTTGGAAAGCTGCTGAAAGTACAGACACTGTTCCTTTAGATAGTATTAAATTCAAGGCAACTCAAAAGAGAAATTAAAGTTTCTCTAATTTTGTCTTCTCACTCACACTTTGGACAACTAACATGCTACCTACCTTAGTTAAATGGGCCTCTCTCATGACTCAAGTCCCTCAGACAACTTCTCTAGGTACCCTTAGAAGCTACCATCCTTAGTAATCCTGTGCATGGCACTGGGCTTCATTTAGTACAGCAGTCATAAGAGAACGTGAACCCATGAACTTCTTAAGTGCTACTGAACATCTTAGGAAGGACACAACCCCCTTACTTCAAACTTCTTAATATTTGCTGGCAAAAGAGGCCTCAGAGGCCATAGTAGAGAAAAACATGTAAAGGAGGAGGCAGTTTCTAAAATGTGTCTGGTTTACTGCACCTTACGCATTTTGTCCATCATACCACAAGATAATATTCACAAGTCTCAGTAAAAGTGTTTCATAGCAAATGCAGGTCATTCTTTGGGATCTGCACAAGGGGATAAAGCAACATATATATCAAGGTAACACATAATTTTGGGTCTTTGAACTTCATCAGTTCATGCACGCTTCTTGAAACAGTGCAATGCTTACCCTGTGGAAACCTGTCTAAGTCACACATAAGGAACTGCACAGAATCCAGTACCCATTGTCAAACTGAAGTGTTTTACTTTGTAAAGAATTAATTTTGCCTCTCAAAAAACAGACGTGGATCTGCAAAATTACTTAAGGAAAAGTTTCTTTCCCATTAATCACTATCTGATTTACTTCATTTTCTTACACCAGGACCATTTTCATGGATTCTTGAAAAAGAATGGATTACAGGGGATGTTTAGACTGGACTTTAGGCAGCATTTCTCTATCAAGAGGGTGGCCAAACACTGGAACAGGCTTCCAATGGAGGTGGTCGATGCCCCAAGCCTGTATAAGAGGCTTTTGGACAATGTCCTTAACAACAGGCTTTAACTTGGTAAGCCCTGAATTGGTCAGACAGGAGGATGAGGCAGTTCTTGGAAGGGCCTTCCATCTGAAATATTATTCTGTTCTGTTCTATAATGAAGTGGCTGTGGCATTCTGAACAGATATGGAATTCTTTAACTGGACATCACTGGTAAGTGCTGCAAATGTTTTGCATTATGTTAGCATATAATTGGTTTTGATCATTCATGTTTTCATCCCTGACAGTGTACTGAATGAACTTTTGGTATTGAAGCATCATCTCAGTTCTCATTATTCTAAAGAAAAAATGATGATTACATATAATAGTCACAATAAATACATCCTCAAAGTAAAATCCTTTCAGTTGTAGATGTAAACCTTTGCATTTTGATCACACTTCATAAAAACACACAATTAAAAATTAACTGTAAACATCAAAAAGCACAATATAAGACTTAGGAGGTGTGGTTGTTCATTTGACCTTTGCATGGCTAATAAAGGATCTGACCTGAATATTCACTAATACCGTCAGAAATTTGTTCCACAGTGTCAGTAAATGTTGAATCAGGCTCCAAATAGGTCATTCAGAATCTCACAGTTGAAAATCTGAGTCATTGTAAAAAGGAAACATTTAGAGTCACTTAAGTAAATAAGTTAAGGCACGCACTGTGGCACTTTAGACAACATCGTTTTTTTATCTAGACCCCATGGCATAATTTTCCCTAAAATGGAAAGTACATTGCTGTTGATCTAGAATTGTGGCAATCATTCTTCCATTCATCACATGTATCCAAACAGTACCTGTATCTGACTTCAAACTGAAAAAAAAAAAACAGTATCAGCAAATGAAATGCTGTCTTTGGCTTCCTACCAAGAAAGAAAAAGTTACCTGGTTAAGTACCTGTGACTCCATGTGGGACTCAGCTTAGGAGCTGCATGTTCCATCCTCTAACACAGATGAACTTTCTGGATGAGCTACCTTCCTGCTTGCCAGAGCTCTCTTGAGTTTATCAGTCCTTGTGCTATTAATGAAGCCATCAGACTAGTAGGTTTGGTACTCTACATCTCAACAAAGTACCTAAACAGTGGCATTTATTAAGAGTAAGCCCTTGTGTGCCTGATGCAAGTACTGCAGGTCTCATGTTAACAGCAAGAAGAAATGCATGAAGGAGCTTGCCTGCTTTACCATAACTCCCAGTTACAAACCAACACATCCTTAAAGTAGAAAGTCAGGCCACCGCTCTGTGCATCCTATCTAATTCTCCCATCATGTAAAGTGCTAAACATGAAGCAAAGGACATGTTGTGTAGGTTGTAGTTAAGCATCTGTGAAGATGACTGAAAAAATTACTTGTATCTATTTTAACCCACCCCAAAAAGAAATTTCTTATCACTTCTTTTTGAGAGAGGTGAAAATAACAGAACATTTATGCTCACTTGATTAATGATACCTGATTTGAGGCGAACACCCAGTAGTCCATCACCCAGAATATTTAAGGGAATCAGAAGAAACTGTTAGAAGTAGGAGAGCTCAGTAATGATCCCACATCATCTAGGGTTATTTAGGATTCTAGCAGGATACCCCAAGTGAGCACAGCATCATGCAGGACCCAAACAAGGGAAGTACCCATTTCATTGCAGTGTTAAAAATGACTGACCTTTGAGCAAATCCACTGGTTATTGTATGTACCAGAGCAGGCCCCAAGTAAAGACAACAACAAATGATGCCTGGTGATGACAGCTAAAACCACATCCCTAATACATATATTTATTGCACAGAGCCAAGCAAATCATGAGCTTGTGCCTCTGATCAAAGTCCACCAAGAAAGAGCTGCAGCATTCCTTGGCACATTCAGGAGATCCCGTGGCTATTTTTGACAACTACCATGTGGTGGCCAGGCAGTATATTCTGTAGATGGACAGATGATCACATCTTGGTGCCAACAAGCTTTAAGAGATTTACTCTCTTAAAGAGATCCACACTATATCTAAGATGTCTGCCAGGCAGTGGCATCTCAGCACAGGGTGAGCTGCGACAAAGTGTCCAGTAGGAGATGGGACGCTTTAGCTCACATCTCAAAAGATAACATAGAGCTGATGGTGCTCTTTCAACAAATTCAGGGGACGCCTCAAAGTCACCCCTATGCCCAGAGGAAGGATTGTGTCAAGATCATAAAGGTGCCTTTGTCATGGATGAAGTCTGTTTCTGGGCATAGATGTGCTGTTTTGCAGCGCAGCTCAGGTAACCAGTGCAAACATAAATCTGTTCAAATCTGAGGACTGCTTTACAGAGAGCTGAAGCCCCTTTGAGTAACACTCTTCTGTCAGCAGAAAATAAATCGTGTGGATATTATGCCGGCTGAGCATCCCTTTTAGCATTTTAAACACAATGTCACGCAGGAGGATGCCAGAGTAGTAAGAAAATAAAAGAAACTGCAAGCCAGGGTCTTGCAAGTCTCCAGTGGAAACGGTTTTCATGTCAAATTACGTAAGTGTCAAATATGAGTCACTGCTGCCATTTCTCCCTGCTCAGAACAGAGGAATGTACACTCTGTGGTCGAGGCAGAGCAGGGCAGGATGATAGATTTTACTCTGTTTGACTCCAGTGCAAATGAGCAGTTAGGGTTTAATAAAGGTATCTCTCTATCATGCATATTACATTTCCATAGCACTCCATGAAAGGCTGGAAACTGAACCTCCCAGCCAGAGTGAGTTTACCAACACTTCAGTGACAGAAAGCAATACTCTTGGAAAGTTCTCCTGAACCGCTGCCCGCTTTTGGTAGCTGTGGTGACTAATATGAAGCTGTTGTTTTAGAAACAGCTTTGGAACAAGAAAACTGTAGTTCTGCTTCATTTTCCTCCCTGTTTTTATGCCAACGGCCAGCAATGACTGACAGTTTGATGAAAGAAAAGTGTTATTTTTTAGACACAAAAAAAAGATGAATCACCTGCAAAAGTATGTGAACATAGGTCATGTCTTCCCTTTCCGAGAGCACAGTCTTATATAAAGAGGGCTGCTTAAACTAAGAGCAAAGTGGGGCAATCCTTACTCATTGCAATATTCTGAGCAAAGCTCCACCAGCTCACAAATGCCAGAAATCCGGCCTATTGTTTGCCTTGTGACCCCACTTTATTGTGTATGAGGCTTGCCTTCAGTTTAGCAAAGCTTAGTGTACTTCTGTAACTCAGTCAACAGAGGGAAGTAGACGGCAAACATTCCCTCCCAGAAGCTGGGTTTACTTTCTGGAGCTTCAGCGACATGAGAGGCATTGCTGATGCAAATCATCTGGCCAGCACTGTCCTTTGCCATCAGGTTTTCCCTCTGGTCAAGGCATCACTGCCTATTAAAAGTCAAAGTGACCTGGTTTGGTTTTGATAACGGCAGTGTACGTGGTTTGAATTGTATCTGACTCCTTCAACAATATGTCCATAATTGTTAATACTGATCCTTCCCTGCTCATCTGGACACCTTAGAAGTGTGCATGTTGCTAAGGTCACACTGTGCCATCCCTTACATGTGAGGCACAGGCTGGGTTATCTCTGAGATTACAGGAGAAAGTTCAGGGGCCAGGAGGGAGGATTTGCAGTGATGCCTGCAACCACTTGAGCTTTCAGGTATCCTTGTATGCGAGCCTGCGGGACTCTGACAGTTCAGAATGCCCACCACATTTCACTTTTCAGACTGAGCTTCCCAGTAAATTTTATCATTTTTTTAATAACAGTTAATTCAAACCTATCAACAGTGACTACTTCACCAGAACATGAACCTCTCATCTGGAATAGGCATTTGCAGGAGTGTAATGCTCTCGCTCCACAGAGATGCCAGTACAGCTCCAGAGCAGGAGGATATTTTCAGACACCAGATCACTTTCTCTAAGGGATCTCTCAGTGCTCAGTGGCGCTGAAATTATTATTTTGTACTTATAACCATGTCATGCCTGTTCCATAGATCCCAGAAAGAAATAGCACTCTTGGGCTACAACAGTGATCCCCATGAAGACAACATGGTGAAGCCTGTAATTATTACCCCATGGTTCCAAGCCTCTGCACAGGTTTTTTGATTTGTTTGGGGTTTTCAAGGAAATCCTCTTTTCCTTGTGCCATACATGTTCGAACTGAGCTCGGACACGGTTGCTGGGCTTAGAGGGAGATGAAGGAGCACCAAGGAGAGTCAGCCTACTCTACAGAGACCTCAAAACACAATACATACTATAAAGTCCTCTGCTGAACAAAAGCACCTTCATTGCACTCTCATTCTCTTTCAAATGAAGTTGTAAAAGTTATTTCTATAGGCACCTATTTTCTCTCTCTCATAAAATTGTATGAAAGTGTTTCCCAAACAGCTCCATGGTTATTGTGCAGCCAACACCCCCACCCCAAATGGTGCTCTTTTCGCTCCCAAGGGCCATGCCACTGAAAGCAGCAATTGCTCTGCTGCCTCTCAGATTTCCTCCTCTGTCTTGTGAAAGTCAGAGCACAAAGCAAAGCTGTTGCAGAGACACGACTCTGTAACGTTTTCTCTTCACTCCCTCAGAAGAGAGGTAACTGATATATTTTTTGTGTCCTGCAGAAAAGTTTTCCTTCCTGCTCTAAGGAGATTTACTTTTTATCTTCTTATAAAGGATTCCTAAGCAAACCTCCTGTACAAATTACATTTTTCTGACTTACATCATCATGAGGAGACAACTTGCCCAATATTGTAAGGGCTCTATGTTCATTTCTTGCCCAGGTTCTTGCCACCACTCCAAGGTACAAACTGGTCATTTGAAGTAACCGAGCCATATGCAGGCACAAATGCTTTGCTAAAGCACCTAGCTGTTTACTTAGTGCTACACACTTGTGAGTGTTCCTGGTATCAGACAGTAGAACTAGAGAGGCAACAGAAGGGAAATAAGCAATTAGTCAGAGGAAAAATATGCTACTATGGTACTGCTTGTGCCCAGGGAAGACTGCAAGAGCACAGCTGTGTCTGCAGCAATTCAGGCTCCAGGCCACCTTGTGTAAAAGGAACAAAGTTTTCCTGCAAACTTCTCATCCAGGTAATTACATTCATTTCACGAATAGAGAGGCACCTTCAGTCAGCATAAAGGTACAGCCCAACCGATGGCGATTCTGCCTCTTGTGTCCAAGTTGCCGATGAGTCAGGGTTGGTAACCACTACGACACTTCCGGCAAATGGGGAGGATTGAGGAGAGTATCCTTTCCCTTCACACACTATTCTTTCCTCAACCCTAACCTCTTTCCACAGCCCCAGGCAGCTTCATTTCATGCCTTTACTCCTCCCAATACTGCACTCCAACTGCCAATTTTCACCTCCTAAACATTTCTATGATAGGTTTTCCCCTGGGGTCCCAGCTTGCACCTCTCCACATCCCTACCATAGCTCAGCACCACACTGGTTATCTGTGCTCTTTCAACAGATCCTTCAGCTATGCATCCCCCCCATCACCCCCATGCTGAGCTCCTCAGCTGGGTACTTTTTCCCCTTAAACCCACTCTTCTCCAGATCTGGTCCACATGAAGAAAACCTACATGTGTCATCAATTATATCTCCCAGTTGAAGTGCTTCAAGTAGCAAATCCAAGACCTTCAGCCCTACCAACGAACTATACATATGATGATCTGAGACACCGTAAGGGGAGATGTGACTTCAAATAATTTATTTGAGACTTAGTGCATTATACACAAACGACTGTGTTAAAATACAATGCTGACTTGTGAAGTCAAATACACAAAAACACATACAAGGGGAATATAAATATTGCCTAAGAAATCTGTTTCATTTTAACCACTGGCTGGGTTTTCTTTCATCAGGGAGTAGTGAAGGGGTCTAATTGTTGCTGAAATAGTTGAATGTGCTAGGAGACTTTGGAGTGTCAAATAGTCTTACAGTTAAGGGTACTGGAAGGTACTGTGGAAACTGGATTCCTTTTGTTGGGGTTTTTTTTTTTTTGCTTCCATTTGTTTAAGTGCTATAAGAGACTAAGAAAAGGCTTTCCAAATGTTCCCTGTGCTCCCCATTGCCTGAAACTCTGACATGGGAAGTAGCTCAGGCTGATGTGAAGAAGTACTCACCCTCTGCAGCTTCCAGAAAGTCAAGAGCGGCTGTACTTGGAATCCAGGAACTGCTGCAAAAGTAAAAAAAGCAAGAAACAAACCCAGTTTGAAACACATCAGCCAAGCAACTCAGCTATTTGATTTTCAACTTTCCGATTCCCAACTCCCTACCCAGAATGTAGTGCTACACCTACACAGGACACTGCAAATATCACTGAGCTTTGGGTGAGCAAATGTAATAGTCCTGAGACTGAAAAGCACTGGTGATAGGGAGAAAGAGGCTTTTTAATAAAAAAAATCTCCTCTTTAGAGTCAGGCTTCAACATAAAAGGGGTCTCAACTTTTCCCCTGTGCCCTACCCACTCCCTGGAATACACTTAATTTTGCAACTTCTGCAATCTCGGAACAAAATGGGGCTAGATGCTGGGTACAAGTCTGGTACACAAATTTGTTTTCATCATCTCTCACCGTCCCATAGGATTAACTGTATTGCTGCAACAGCTCTTCTAGTACAAACGAGCGAGGAGCAGACACTGTCACCAAAAAATTAAATCTGAGGTGGCACTAGCCCCTGGCGAAGTCTTCTCCAGCCTTTTTCAGTCAGTCAGACACAGTTGTTAAAGGAACCTTGTTTGGGATGTGTCAAATACAACCTCATAAAAACCTCCTTTCTGATGGGAGTTTTGGGTTATAAAAGTTAATGCAATGCAGACAGCAGAGCTGAACAGGCTGTTTCCCCAACAGGTTCTTGTATAAAAACTGTATCATTATATAAAGCTGCATCACAGCTTTCTCAGCAACAGCTTGGTACAGACTGGGTTCCTATCTCACACAAGGCAAACAAAATAGCATGGAGGGAAGGCTGCACTTCCTAGCAGAGCACATAGCAATAAAAAGTGATGTTGAACCTTTTGTTTTATTTATTTTATTTTGCATTAGAAAATATACAGCCAAAAAGAAAGCTAGAGAATAATTTCATTATTGCTCCTTCTTTGCTTAAAAAAGGCTTTGAGTCAGACTGTCTGGCTAGCACATTATGAGGCTACTGATGTTGTTAAAAAAAAAGTAAAATAAAATAAAAAGCAAAGCAGGGATTTTTCTACCCGGAAACCTGATGCGTCACTCCTTCAGCTTTGTCCCTGGGGGCAGACCATGGGAATTCCCAGTCTTGGGCCCCTGTGGCTCTCAGCCAGCCTTGCCATTGAAACTGTGCTTTCAGCCTGGGATGTTGCTGTGCTGCAGGGGCAGAAAATGAGGCTTCAGTCTGTTAACTGGCAGGATGAGGTCAGGCCTGAGGGAGCTGTGTAAAGAGTCCTGCAGACCTCTGTCAGCACCATGAAGAAGCAGGGGACACTCTTACTTCCCAAAGAGGACATAAAAATTAGATGAACCCTGCCTAAAACAACAACCACCCAAAGACTTGTAAAGCCCCATAACCAATTTTGCTTTAACTTCTTTCACTGAGTATCTCACTCCTTCACAGCTCTCACAGCTTCACAGCTGGTTGGGCCAGGGATGATACCTGGGATTTCAACCCTTTCCTTTGTAACAGGCATGGCTTTAACAAGTGAGGAAGTGCCAACCATTCAGCTTTAGATCTACAATCACACCTCTCTGTGCTCTTGGTTGATTTGCTGCCACAAACCTCAGGACATGGCTGTGGCCACAGGGCAGTTCAGCCCCAGCTTCAGGTTGGGACTGCTGCTCCCCCGGCTCGACCCATACTGGTTTATGTGGTGGAAAAATGTCTGCATCTGGAACTGAAGCACAGAGGGACAGATGTCGGAAACCTAATGGAAGGGAAGGGTTTGTCATCAAAAGAGCTACTCTTTCTGCTTGCATTGCCTTTGCAACACACCACTCACTAATGCACCTTACCTCTGCCCACACCAGATGAATAGGTATTTGATTTTGTCCAACAGATATGTGCACCATTTGCATCCCCACTTATTCCAATTCTGAACAGGATAAAGTTTAATCATTATTATTCCTGGAGCTATTTTTGGAAAGAAATAGAGTAATTTTGTCATTGCGTGCTCCAGAAAACATGAAAGTCTCTAAGGAGCCTAAACTTCCTGTTACCAATGCCTTAAACTTTGCCCCACCTCTGGGAAGCACAGGCAGCTCGTGGAAGAATGTCGTCCACTCTAACAATTGATTTTCTTAGGTACAATAACGTCAGACCTCTTGAATAAAAGGCTGAGCAGTCTCCTTTCAAAATAATTCGTCTGTTTTACAGAGTGTTGTTCTGATTATATACAATTCCCACAAGAAGGGAAGTACCTTTAAAATAAGGACTATTCAGTACTAGTACAGGATTTCCTCTTGTTGTTGATAATTTCCTCTTAACAGAAGACGCAATGAATCCCAGAGAAATTCAAAGGGGCAATCTACAGACAGTTAGGCATCTACATTATACAGGGAACATTGTTCAATCACACTGATGTTTTCCTGATGAAGTAAAAAATAGATCTACCTGCTGTGTAACATGTAAAAGAGTTCCTACAGTACACACTTTGGTTCCCTCTGCTACATTTTTGATCACTCTCCAATCCCAAAAATTTTTACGTAGCCATCTCTGAAGAACAACAGATGAAAATTATTTGCATTTTGTCTTTTGATATTGAAATTCAGCCTCTGAACTGACCCCTCTATAAAGAAGATGGGCTTGGTGATAATAAGAACCAGTGTTACCAAGTTACTATCCACTCTATCAATAGCAGAGATTTAATACTAAGCAAGTTAGCAACCTTGTGTTCTCTCTACCAGATGTTCCTTAACTCAGGATTGGGCTCCACACTCATTTTCACTAGGAGAGCTGTTTTTCCACTACTGGTCTGAACACACACCCGCCCTACTCACCTGATGGTGAAGGAGACCTCATGCCTACATAGACGGCAAACACATGCCCAGAAATACCATACCAAAGTCCAGAAGCTAAGCAGCTGCACCAGCAGCTGGTTGGTAGCTGCTACTGAAGGCTGAGGGATCTGTAGAAGTGGCTGCCAGTCATTAGGCGTTCATATCAGTTATCTTGGTGTATCAAATTCTCTGTCAAGTTGAGCACAAGCCCCATCTCATTCATGGGCCATGCTTTAATTCCTTGTCCTCCTTACACTCAGTTGACCAGATTGTACAAATGCAATCAGTAAATCATGTTGGGATGCATTCCTATAGCCAGCAATAGTCCATCTGAGCCCTGGTTCCTCCTTAGCTAGTGACCCATCAAATTCAACGAAGACATTCACACACATTTGTTTCAGCACCTTGCCAGTCTCTAATTTATGTGCCTCAGTCTGTGTACGTTGTTCATCTGATTCTAACTTACCGAGCAAAGTTATGAATACTAAGAGTATTACCTGCCCCACTCTGAATCCTTTACATACTTGCATGCAGCTTACCTTGTTGTCTGACATCACTTATTTCCATATCTTTGCAACAGGCAACGTAAACATTCATTCATCTGTTCACAGCCTCAGTTTTCCTCTGATCCTGCACATCAGTCTTCCTTCCTGCTCCCTGCCATTCTCTTGCAGAGCTCTTCCACCAACTTTTCTATTCCAACATCCTTTCTTTTGAGAAAGTGGTGCAAAACAGAGAAATGCACATACCATCAGTGTGTAACCTGTTACTACTGTCCATGCCTAGGTTTTACAGCTTACCTTGGTGAAGCACAAATCACCTGGAAAGCTCCAAGATGCCTTTCCTCCAATGCAGAGAGGAAAGAGTGGTCCACAAAGGTCTCCCTGTGCTGAAGTTGCCTCAATGAGCAGCTGTGCAGACAACATGCAGAACTGGCTCCAGCTACCCTACCTTCCTTTCCAGGAGGCTTCACCTGGAGAAAGCAGCCTCATAAAACTCTGAAAAGGTCTGAGCGATGTGGTTAAGGCCTCTTATAAGCAGGGAACAATGGCCCTAGTGCTCAGCTGTTTTGAGCACTTAGACAAGCCCTTTCTGCGTTACACAGCTGTGTTACATGAAGAAGAAAAAAGAAGAACCAGCTGGGAGAGAGCCTCCACCTATGAGCTGTGCTCTTCTGGAAAGTCTTGGGGAGGCTCACACAGCACATGTCAAAGCAAGGCAGTTTGGTCTGCTCCTTCGAGCTGCATGAATAATTAGCAGAATTTGCCAGAGAAAAAAATATGCGTGGGACTAACTGGAATAACAGAGAACAACACATAATAGCCAAGCACTTCCTTAATAAAAGCTTTCAACAAATGAACACTTCAGACTCCCAAAAGACACCTTCAAGAGTCTGTATCTTACTATGCACTGGCGTTTCAACATTTACTGCAGTCAAGCTCCTATATTGCAAGCATGAGTCAATGCCTGCATTTTCTGGCTCCAGAAGAAAAGGACTGTTCTAGTTTTTATTTATAAGCTGCGCAAGTGGAGAGAGAGGCATTCAGTTACAGGCAAAGCACGCTCTGCTCCATGAGGCTGGGTAGGCTGGTTAATACATGGGCTTATTCCTGCCTCAGCATACTGAGTCACCAGTACCACAACCCATCTCGGCAACCTTTCATGTAAGGCTTCAGAAGAGGGCTTTGTAAACCATTTTTGTTGCCTTCCAGCACAAAGCCCATGACCTCCATGTTATTCACTACAGACTTCCAGCTCCATACAGAGTATGTTACAATCCGAACTGGGAGTTTCTGGCAAGAAGCACCTGCAAATATGCACACAATATGAAACAGGAAGAAGGATTTCAGTTTATCTGTGCTCACTTGGGCTTGTTCGCTGATTGGAAGAAAAGCTGGCAGGCTTCCCACTGCTATGCAACGGTCTAGGAAGGCTGCTGTCACCTGGGGACTCTCATGCTGATGTGTGAGTGAAGAGAGCAATAGCCAAGATTCAGAGGGTTTTCAGCATGATCCTAATAAACTCTGTCATGTTACTAGTGTTAAGACAGGAGCACTGAACAGAAACTGTCTTAAGAACTACTGACAGCTTCTTTCCAAAAGCTAAAAAATGTCACTTTCATGAGCTATTCCTTTTTGCCAGAGCAAGAATGGATTTCCAGAGGTTTGGATCTGCATTTATGCAGCATTTACCAGCCTCTTGCATTTATTCTGACCTCAAATACAGCTTCCTTGGTAAAGGAAGATAATACTAGCTTATATGAAATACCCCATCATCTTACTTCCCACACAAAGCTTTAGCCTGAGGATTTCCCGGGCAGACACAGTTCTTCCAAAGCACTTGAAGGTAGCTGGGGGGGTCATGGGATCAAGTCACATATGCATTTCCTTTCTTCTCCAGCATCTCTCTGGTTAAGCTTGTGCTCCTGAATTGCTCTTTTGCAATAGGGTAAACAAGTAAAAGTTTTGGGCTCAAGAGATATATGGTGTCTATAGAAGCAAGTTTATTTTGCCTTTTTCAGTCTGTCTTTGGCACCCTACATGAAAGAAAAATAGCAAAATACCTCAAAACTGCAGGTTTTGAGAAAGAAAAAAAAACCCAGCATTTGCCATTCGCATAGAAAATTTCTAACTACCACTGTCTCTTGATGAAAGGAGAACAAACCCTGCCCACCTTTTTTTACAGCTGACAAAACAGGTATGGATTAAGTGATCACCAAGCACAATTTACTAAGTTTGCAGCACAAGTAGTAATATAACCCTGGACTTCCAATCCTGGTGCTTCAGCTTCTGGGCCAGTGCTCTTCCCATTTGAATTACTAGGTTTTCTGAGTTCCTAGGATTTGTTCATCTCCTTCTACGATAACAATCAGTAGGGTTTGAGTCTCTAAAACTTAAGAAAAATGAATAAAATCAGTACTTTCTATTAATACCTTTGCTATTGATGATAATGGAAAGAGACAACAGTAGATATAGAGACAAACACCAGCAGCTAAACTTTTATTGCACTCTCTGCTTCTGAAGTCTATTCAAGAATAGGACAGTGGGACAAAAATAATTATAGGGGTCTTTCCACACAAAAGCACCAGCTATTTAGAGGCAGGCAAAGTCATTTGAATGTCAATGAAATAACCATTAAAAGGCTGAGAAGCACTGCCATTTATTAAAAGATCTAAAGAATAGTTGCATGCACTATAGCAATCTTCTAGGTAGGAGTTGTTAATTTGGTATAAAAACGTATTACGGACAGGGCAGAGCATAATTAAACAGGAGACAATACACACTGTGAAAAGGAAACTGGATTTGGAGTTTTACAGCCTCTTATTTCATGTTTCTACATGAAATACTATGCTCTGTAATCTGTCCTTAATAACACCTATGTATTTCCAGCTCCCACAGTGTTTTGCCTTTCATTTCTAGCAGTGGTCTCCTGCAGCCTAGGGAGGAAGGTAAAACAAGGTTACGCACTTGAATGCTCTCCCGCTCTTTCCAGCCTCACTGCAATCCTTCTTCCAAGAAAGCCTCCCATCAATGCCACTCCTTAATTGGCCCGAGAGCCCCACTTTAAACAAAGCTCTGGTCTCCCACAGGGCCGACTCTTTCTGCTATTCTGGCAGAGCTAAATCCAGACAACGATGTGCCATTTACCACTGCAAGCATCCTACAAATTCAATAGGGAAGAAGCAAAGTACTTCCAGGAAAAGTTCTTCGTGTTCTGCAGGTAGAGATTTGCAGGTAACATGGACTGCATTTGGAGAAAAGATATCTAAGTGTCAGCCTGTTGGGTTTTCACTTAAAGAAAAAGTGTAAGACACCAGTAACAAATACAGGATCCATAGAAGCCCTTGGGTAGATTCTGTTCTAATGCACTGAATGTGAGTTAATCAAATTTTTGTTAGGTACAAAACTATGCTACAGAGCTCTAGGACAGATAAAGATCTCATGAGACTCTACATTTTTAAAGATGATCACTTTTTAATATCAATACAAATCAGTAGGAGTACTCAGGTGCAGTGCAGCTTTAACCTCCTCTTCAGCAGTAACCCAAGTGCGTTCGCTGTGTGCCCACACACTGCCAGGCGAGTAAAAGTGACACGCAAAATGAATTCTAGGTTCTCCTTACCTCCACTGTCACTCTGAGGCACTGTGGTTCTTTATGTACTCAGCCAGTGTAACCAACAATGCCATAGTATTTGGGAAAAAAAATACAGATGTCCACAGCAGGACTAAGTAGCAATTGCTTGACATCTCCCACGATACCCAGAGGCATAGAATTCTCCACTGATATATATCAGAGAAGCATGTAGTTTAAAATACTTTGTTCTTTCTCCTTTATTTAGCCACAACACAAACACAAGAGCAGCCAAACCCGGTCCAGTGGAACTCACTAGATAAACCTGTTCAGATTAAGATTCTTATGAAATCGACCGAAATATAGATGTACATGCACACACACTCATGCACACAAGAACACAGCAGAGCCCTTACAAAATGAGGGGTGGCACTGAACTGCACCTAAAAGCAAATCACCAGAGAAAAATCAATGGGTTAGGATGTATCTGTTAAGTAACAAGGATGTGCACTGAACAGGTTCCTGCTGTACTACTCTGTTGGCTATTTAAATACCAGCATCATCCATTTCAGGTACAAGTCTGAAGCTCACACAGGGGAAGAAGTCTGACTTCAGTTACCCAAGAATACAGGGCAATAGAACAATTACTCCACTGCACTCAAAGCAGACTCTGGCCCAATGAAATGAATGCATGTACGTCCAGGTCCAGCTGGAAGACTACTACAGGTGACAACTTTCCTCCCTCTCTCTCTTCACTTCCCCAGCAATTAGACCCACCACCAACACAGCATGTAATTTGGCTTGTGTACCCTCCCCCACTCTAGACTTTGCTCATACTGCTCCTTTTGGTGGAAGAAATAATGTTACTGATGTGAGAAACTGCCCACTAGGGAAGAGAATAAGACCAAACCACTGCAGAAGAAATAGAAGTTGACCTCTTAGATAAAAGCTGGTCCAACTGATTTGTCAACGCTCTGTTCAGAAATGTAAGACTCAAATATAGTTTACAAAAGGAGTAATTCTTTATAGAACATCTCAATGTCAAAACACAAAACCACAGCTCGTTAGCACTGAGAAGAGTGGTCTTGGAAAAATGGACAAGCTGCTGCTAACAATACTAGGTGATAGATCTTCATAAAAAGGCAGTTTGACGTACTCAGGAAAAATGAAACATTTGAAACAAATTGTTTACAAAAGCGATTTAAATCCTCAGCACAGATCTAACACAAGTGCTAACAACCACTACTGCAATTTTATTTTTGGACAACTTTAGCAACCATTAAAAAAAAAAATCCTAACAAAATTGCTAATACAAAAACATAGGGAACAAAAAAAGAAAAATCCAAAGAGCTAGATTTTAGACAAACTTAGTTAAGGTGAAGCTGTACCTCTGACCCAGTTATTAAGAACTTCAAATTTTAAGCGTAGCATATAACCCAGCTCAGCTAGGCTTGTAGGCTTCCCCACCTCCACTAAAGAGTTCTTAGAAGGCTCCAATCTCAGTCCCCCAGGGTCTGTATGGTTTGCTAAGGGCTGCTGACTGTGTTGGTGTAGACGGGCTCAGCACACTGGGGGACAGCAGATGGAAGGAGCCAAACGAAAAAGGGAACGCAGACAGAGATGCCATGGAGGAGAGGAGAGGAGGAGACAGTTTGGTAGTTGATGTGACCACAGGGAGCACTGGTCCAGCACTGCCATTTGGGGGCACTCTGAGTGAGGAAGTTTCAGCATGTGGGGCAGCAATTCTGGTCTGGTGATGCGGTTCTGCGGAAGATGCTGTAGTACTGGTACTACCGTGCCCATTTTGAGCCAGCAGCAACGGGTGAGATAAGTGAGGGTGATGTCCAAAGGCACTGCCCCAAGGAATGTGTCCAATGCCAGTGTGTGCACTACTCGCTGCTTCCCGCTGAGAGGCATAGTTGTTGAGATGAGACACGAGGCGAACTCGCAGAGGATCAGAGGCGTCCAGACCCTCTATAATGCTCAGGTATCGAGCAACTTCAGCCAGGCACTCTCGAAAGCCCAGACTCCGATAGTCCATAGCCAAAGCATGAGCATCAAAATAACCTAAGAGAACAAAGAATGGAGTCTCAAGATGCTGTTTTCTAGTCACTGTCTGCATGCAGGCTCCCCACTCCACCCTCTCCTATAAGCATATTTCACTTGGATGTGGTTAGTATTCCCAACCATAGATTAGCTGCCAAGCTCCTGGTTTTTTTCCCCCTTCTTTTCTGTCTAACAAGCTTTTCTTTTATATCTGTGCTGTGATGCCTCAAGTCCCAAGACCAGTCACAGACTGCCATTTTCAAACTGGAACTGCACACTGCCAGTGGATGAAAGTATGTTTGTTCTTTCCATGTCTCCCCCAGTGCAAGCAAAACCACAGTGCAGTGAAGTTCATTAGAAACACAAGTCCTAACTTATCAGAGGGGAATTAGGCAGACAACATACTTTTTCCCTAAAACTGCATTTCACCATTTGTATCAACTCTTTCCACTACTTATTTCCACCTGTATTTCTTTCTAGTTTCTGTTCTGACCTTTCTAAAAGTCAGAGAAACAAGCACTTGACAACAACAAAAACTCTTGAGTTTTCCAAGTTGCCAAAAGCCTTCCAGCAGTACTGACGCATCGGTAGAGACTTGTAGTTTCTCCCCTAGAACAACCTAGAGCTCGCTTCAGTGCTAGTGATGCCACAAATCTTGTCAAGTAGAAGAAAGTCCCAAATTCCTGGTGAAACCTAAGAGTTTCCATTCAGCACTCCCACAGCACTCAGCGCACCCCATGCTGGGAAACGCACTTCTCTCATAGCAGCCTCTCTGCAGAGCTGCTCACTACTGTCAGGCATGAAACTTTACCTTTCCCTCCTGCTGTATGCAGCATTTTCAGGTGATCAACAGTCATCTGAAGAATCTCTGCTTTTTCCAGCTTGGCCGATCCCTAGGAGAGAACGGGAAGCACGACGCGGTTTAGGCAGATCCAGAGACGTTAAAGAGGGGTGACCCTTCCTCCCGGGAACAGCAGGGAGGCCGAGCGAAGGATCACAGGGAGCTACCTGCTTCTCAAAGGCGCTGGGCACCAACCTCCTCAGCTCGGACAGGCTGTTGTTGATGCGATCGCGGCGGCGCTTCTCGATGATCTAGGGCAAAAAGCAGAGGGTCACAGGGGCGGGCGGCCGGGGCTGAGGGGGAGCCGGGGCTGAGGGGGGAAAACACTCACCCCTCGGCGCCTCTTCCTGGCCAAGATCTGCGAGGTGGTGGAAGGAGACATGGAGCCCGCCGCCGAGCTCAGGTTCCTGCCGGGAATAGCGGGACACCGGTCACCACAGGCACCGCCACCACCGAGGAAGGGGGCCGGAGGGTGCCGGTGCTCCGCGGGGCTGAGGGGAGGGCAGGGGCTGCCTCACGCTCACCCATTCTCGTCCGCGCTCTCCTTCTCCACCTCGATGGCCTCGTCCAGCTCCTCGCTGTCCGAGGAGCTGTACTCGGGGTGCGCCCGCTTCATGGCGATGGCTGCGGTCACGGCGGTGGTCGCACTGGGACGCGGGCGGCCGTCGGGGAGGCGGCGCGCGCTGCGCGGGAGGAGGGAGCCCAGCGCACGACCCGCGCCTCGTCCGGCGCCTGTCTCCCCCATGGCGTTCCCACGGCTCGCCTCTTACCCGCCGAGGGGAGGGCGGGAGGACGGGCGGGCCGGCGGCAAGCGGGCGGGCGGGCAGGCGGGCCCGGCCAGGCCGGGCCGGGCCGGGCCGGGCAGGGCAGGGCAGGGCACGGCAGGGCAGGGCAGGGCAGGGCAGGGCAGGGCACGGCAGGGCAGGGTAGGGCAGGAGGCGGCAGGGCCGACCGGAGGCAGCAGCCGGTCAGGCAGCCGGGCAGAGCACGCCAGCCGCCGCCCGCCGCCCAGCACAGCCACGCGCGGCCCCCGCCACCCCCATTGGCAGCCGGCGCCCCGGCCTTAGCCAATTGCCGCGAGCCGGTGGCTGAGCCCCGCCCCCTCGGCTGGGAGCGGGGCGGGGGGGGGAGCTGGTTGGCTCGGCCGCGCGCCGCCGGCCGTGGGAAAGTGGGGTGGGGTGCGGCGGGCGGCGGCGCTCCGGCGCGGGGCGGCGCGCGGCAGCGGTGGCCGCCGCGGCCGCCGCGTGCGGGCCTCGGCAGGGGGGAGCAGGCGAGGGGGGGGGGTGGGTGGGGTAGGGATGGGGATGGGGATGGGGATGGGGATGGGGATGGGGGTGGGGGTGGGGGTGGGGGAGGCGGAGGCGGAGGCGCAGGCGCGTCTCCGGCTGGGAAGGGGGCTGTGCGGGTACGCAGGGCGAAGCCGGGGTGCCCGCCGAGCTGCTTTCAGCCCTCCCGCCCCGCTGTCCCGAGCCCTGCGGGTTACTGACACCCAGCGGAGGCCGGCGTGGCGTCGGAGCGGCTACCCGAGACCCCGACGTGCTGCATGAGGAGGAGGGGAAGCCTGCGCTGGAGCTGCTCGCCCCTCGTCCTCCTTCGAGAAGATGCGTTAAATGGGAGACTAAAGCCCCAAAGTTGAGGGGGGTTAAACTTGAGGGCTTTAATGTGTTGGCAGTGCAAAGGAAATCAAGGCGTCCCTCTTGTCTGTGCCTTTCTAACCTACAAATCTGCCAGCCAAATCCTTTCCATGTCTCCCACCCTCCCTGTATTTTCGGGGTGGGGAGAAGCAGGAGCAGCTTTTAAGAATCGAAAGCAAACAACGGGCTTTGCTGTGCAGTGGCTGGCCAGGAAGAAGGGGTGACAAGACAGGTTAGCGTTGCCTGCAGTGTGTGCAGAGATCAGGCTGGTGCGCTCTCAGTGGGCGCACGCTGCTTTGCGCCGAACGAGGGGGCCCTGAGTCCCACTAGTGTTTGCCCCTGAATTGCCGTGTTCCCCAGCACAAGTGCTCGTCATTCTGCCAGCTTTCTCATACTCAGGTACTGGCAAAATGGGACAGGTGAAATGAGGGTGTTCTCTTTGAGGTGGTTTCATACTAATTAAGTTTTCATTTACATGAAGCCTTTCAACTAAAGCTCCTTTTCCAAACTGATTCTTTTGCATTTTGCAAGTGGAGGGGCTGGAGGATAACCAAGGTGTGCGCCGTGTGACAGGAAAGAATTGATGAACTCAGATCTCCCCATTTCAAGACCCTGGAATAGCTGCCTGCAGCCTCCTGCTTCTTTAGGTAAAAGTTCCTGGCGCAGAGTTGCTCCAGATTTCATGGAGTTGCCCGTATTTTGCAAAGCGTCCCTAGTGGGAAAAAAATGGAAGCAAGGACCAGGCTAAAGGTAGTAAAAGAGCTCCAGTGAGCAAGATAGAAACATTCCTGCGGCCACCTCTGAGAAGCTAACAGAAGGTGATAGAAATATTCTGTTCCCACATTACATTTTTCATGAATCTATGCTTTCTGCAGTGCTATGATTAAGCTTGTGTCACCACTTCTATTACATCCACATTTCCAGCTTCTATGGTTTAGTTGTGAAATCTCAGCCTGCACCATGTGCTATTACAGGAGCAAAAGCCAGGTCATTGGAAGGTACAATGACACGCCTTTTCGGCTTGCAGACCACAGATCTGTCGTCTCCCATCCAGGCACGTGTATGTCTTTTTCCTACTATGGGGAAAAAACATTGTAAAAGAAGTTACTTGGCATTAAGCATTCACAAAGGTCTGGCCACCCAAGTTCCCAGCAGTCAGATCCTGCCTCCCATCCTTGGCTCTGTGAACCACTGGGGCCAGGCAGCCTTCAAAGGTGCTTTCGGAGCTTGTGAAGACACTGACTTCTCCAAATGATTTACAGGAAGAAGCAGGTAGAAGTGTGGCTGGACCTCAGTGTGGACAACTGCAGTTGGCTATCAGCAGCCGTAGGAAGATAAGGAATGTTTGCCCATGTGTGGTTTCAGACTTCCCAACCAGCACTTAGGAGAAACAGGCAGCCAAACCAGCTTTAAATTACTCCTGTGCTTTTATGATACCGGGCAGGGCCTGATCCTCAGCATTGGTCTAATTGTTAACAGTGTCCCAAAGGGAAGTTTTGTTAGCAGAAATTACCAATACGTTGAGACAGTGCTGTCATGCTCCTCTCTCGCGAGAAGCGCAGACTTTGCTCCCCAAAGTCGAAGGAAATTAAAATGACAGTGTACAAGAAGATGGACACTTCTAAAAACAGCTTAATTTCGGGCCCCACACAGATACCTTCACAGCAATGAGGCAATTTAGGATGAACTTTAGGAGATTACAGCCTTCTCCCTTGTCCCCTACACTGCCACATTGCCTCCCTTCTCCTTGCTTCACACTGCAGCGCAGGCATACTCTTACCTTCTACATGCCTACCTCTCTACAGCCATGCCAGTGCCTCAGTGACCCCACCCTGCAAACATTTCGTCCCACACCTTTCCTACCATACACACCAGTATGCTTGCCTCCCGGCTGCTTCCCTGTCTCTTCCAGGTCTTGCAAAACTCTGTGCTTCCAGATCCAGGCACTGCAGCCACATCTGGCCATCCCAGTGCTGGGAGCACAGATGGCAGAACAGAGTAAAGCCATCACAGTAAAGCAGAGACTCAGGTTGGAGCACTCAGGAGCTGTTGGTTGCAACTGTCCCTTTGCAAGACAGAAGACTGTCACTTTTTATATGCACCCCTGCTTTTCTTTGTTGAATGCCTCCTACTGCGATTTCAGTGATAGTCAAAGCGCCGCTGAAAGGGAGTTGTTTATTGCTGCTGCAGGCTTCCCTCCAGCAGAGACCTGCCACTGCTGACCCTTGCTCTACTGTGTGCGCTAAATTAACTCCCATCCCCTTCCTTTAGGTCTTCTCTCCCAAGGGAGCAAGTGCTTTGAAGAGTAATCCCGTCAACCTGTCGCCCGAGTCCCGGAAATTCACCGTTACTATGGCGACTGTGCCCAATTCAACCAGTGGCTTTGGCACTCCACCCAGGCAAAACGACCAACGCTCCCCACGACCCTTACAATCCCCCCTCCCTCCCGTGTATACCAAGCTGCACAATCAGTTCGGCAAGCAATAAGTTGCTGTGTTGATTATTGGTTCCACTGGCTCAATTCAAAACTAGTTGTCACGGAATGGAAGTGAACAGGAGTGACAAAAGAGTTCTTTAGACTTCTTGCGTGATCTGTGAGGAGTAAATAACTGTAGATGTCATGTAAATGACTGTAAATGTATTTTCGCAAGAGCTGAACACTGGAATTCGTGTCTGCACATCTCTGATACCCAGTTCAGAAGTCAGATTTGAGCGCTCTCTGAACTGCTTTGCTGGCCTGACATTCTGCAGTGCAGATGCCTTTGTTCTGGAGCATCAGCTGCAGCAGAAGGACATAAGCATTACACATTCACACTGACATGCATCTATAGTGATGTTCAGGTCGTCAGGACATTTCTGTCTTCAAGCTGGCCAAGGATGAAGATAATTTTTACAAAGTCCTTGCTGTAACCAGAATGCCTTAGCTGCAACACTTCTGCTGCAGCATTAGGTTTCAGCTCTCATTTTTTATAAGTAGCGTATAGCTATAAATAAGGAAGACTAGCACTGTCAGCATATTAACAGCAGCAGTGCAGACAGATCTCTCTTCTGAATGGCTCCAAACAATGCAGGTAGTCTTTGCATTTACCTGATAAGGCTTCAACTCATCTCCAAAGCCAGACCTGTGCTATAACTGTGTAAAAGGCTAATCTGTGAACCCACATTCAAGATGCTGACAGGCAAAGCTACCTCATATTCAGTCAGTCCTCTGATTGAGGGGGAACAGGCAGATTGTCTATTTTACCACCTGGTTTCTTCCCAATCAATTCAACCCCTTTTCTTCTTTTATGCAAGCCTCCCTCTGAGCCAGGGTTCTTAAAGACAGCAGCTCCTTCCACTAGACATCCCTTCTTCCATTCCCAAAGCACAACCCATCCTGTGCACTGAAGGAGGCCGACATCCTACAGGAGGAATGACACCAGGTCATGTTAATTAATGGCTGTCTCATAACAGATGAAAACGGGTCTGACTTGGAGTGGCACAGTGTAGAAAATTCTGGTTTCATCTGCAGCCACCTTTGCTCAGGAAAATGTCATGTCCACTTGTATAACCTTGTGTGTGCCTTGTGTGTGAAATCCCACAAGGAATTTAGTGGCATCTTATTGCAGGACAGCCTCCATCAGCACTGCCAAATGCTAGAGTGGACAGTGGCCACAGATGCGGGTCACCTACAGACACCACTATCGTTTCACGATAGCTGGGCTGTTTATTTATGCCCATGTTCATTTCTCAGTATCACAGTTTGATCACAGTGCAGTTTGCACCAGATATTGCAGAGTAAAATCCTGGTTTTCTTTTTGCGGACCTCTTTTCAAGCAAACCCTCTGTAGTTTGCCCAGAAAGTTTTATTCTGTTCCTGCAGTACTTTTCTCATAATTGGACTGAGGAATAATCATACAGAAACTTGCTCTGGTTTCCTGCTGTCGAAATCACAGAATCATAGAATCATAGAATAGTAAGGGTTGGAAAGGACCTCAAGATCATCGAGTTCCAACCCCCCTGCCATGGACACGGACACCTCCCACTAAACCATGCCATCCAAGGCTATGTCCAACCCCACCTTGAACGCTGCCAGGGATGAAGCATCCACAACCTCCCTGGGCAACCCATTCCAGGGCCTCACCACCCTCACAGTAAAGAATTTCTTCCTCATATCCAATCTAAACTTCCCCTGTTTAAGTTTAAACCCATTACCCCTTGTCCTCTCACCACAGTCCCTCATGAAGAGTCCCTCCCCAGCATCCCTATAGGCCCCCTTCAGGTATTGGAAGGCTGCTATGAGGTCTCCACGCAGCCTTCTCTTCTCCAGGCTGAACAGCCCCAATTTTCTCATCCTATCTTCATACGGGAGGTGCTCCAGTCCCCTGATCATCCTCGTGGCCCTCCTCTGCACTTGTTCTAACAGTTCCATGTCCTATTTATGTTGAGGACACCAGAACTGCACACAATACTCCAAGTGAGGTCTCACGAGAGCAGAGTAAAGGGGCAGGAGCACCTCCCTCGACCTGCTGGTCACGCTCCTTTTGATGCAGCCCAGGATACGGTTGGCCTTCTGGGCTGCAAGTGCACACTGCCGGCTCATGTTCATTTTTTCATCAACCCACACCCCCAAGTCCTTCTCCGCAGGGCTGCTCTGAATCTCCTCCCTGCCCAACCTGTAGCTGTGCCTGGGATTGCTCCGACCCAGGTGTAGGGCCTTGCACTTGGCATGGTTAAACTTCATCAGGTTGGCATCCGCCCACCTCACAAGCGTGTCAAGGTCCCTCTGGATGGCATTCCTTCCCTCCAATGTATCAACCGAACCACACAGCTTGGTGTCATCGGCAAACTTGCTGAGGGCGCACTCAATCCCACTGTCCATGTCACCCACAAAGATGTTGAACAAGAGCGGTCCCAACACCGATCCCTGAGGGACACCACTCATTATTGGTCTCCAGCTGGACACTGAGCCACTGAGCACTACCCTTTGCGTGCGGCCATCCAGCCAGTTCTTTATCCACCGAGTGGTCCACCTATCAAATTGGTGTCTCTCCAACTTAGAGAGAAGGATGTCATGTGAGACAGTGTCAAAGGCTTTACACAAGTCCAGGTAGATGACATCAACTGCTCTGCCCCTGTCCATCAGTTCCGTAGCCCCTTCATAGGAGGTCACCAGATTGGTCAGGCAGGATTTCCCCTTAGTGAAGCCATGCTGGCTGTCCCCAAGTACCTTGTTGGTTTTCATGTGCCTTAGCATGCCTTCCAGGAGAATCCGCTCCAAGATTTTGCCAGGCACAGAGGTGAGACTGACTGGTCTGTAATTCCCTGGGTCATCCATTTTCCCCTTCTTAAAAATGGGGGGGGTTATATTTCTCTTTTTCCAGTCATCGGGAACTTCACCTGACTGCCATGATTTTTCAAATATGATGGACAGTGGCTTAGCAACTTCATTTGCCAGCTCCTTCAGGACCCGCGGATGGATTTCATCCGGTCCCATGGACTTGTATACATTCAGGTTCCTAAGGTGGTCCCGAACAAGATCCTCCCCCACAGTGGGCCCAGGCTCCCCAACCTCACTGTCCCCGCGTCTGCCTTCCAAGACTTGGGTGGTGTGGTGAGAGCATTTGCCCGTAAAGACTGAGGCAAAGAAGTCATTAAGAACCTCAGCCTTCTCCAAATCCAGGGTAGCCAGTTCTCCCGATAGCTTCTGGAGAGGGCCCACGGTGTCTCTAACCTGTCTTTTATTGGCAATGTACCTATAAAATCCCTTCCTGTTATCCTTAACATCCCTAGCCAAGTTTAATTCTAAGTGGGCTTTAGCTTTCCTAACCTGGTCCCTAGCTTCCCGGACAACATCCCTGTATTCTTCCCAGGCCGCCTGACCTTGCTTCCACCTTTTATAAGCCTCTTTTTTCCTTCGAATTTTGCTCAGCAGCTCCTTATCCATCCAAGGAGGTCTCCTGGCCCTCCTGCTAAACTTCCTGCTAGTTGGGATGCATCGCTCCTGAGCTTGCAGCAGGTCCTCGCAGTTCGCCAAGAAACAGCCTGACTAGCCATTTTTCCTGTGTAATTTTGCAACTTCAGTGTTCTGAGAGCAGTGTTCAAACCATGTTCTGTATTATACACTGATGTACGGAAGTCCCTGCTCCAAAGAGTGCTTACAGTCTGAGCCCTACTTTGAATTTTCTTTGCCAATAAGGTGAAACTGAGAAAATTGTGTGTGCTTGTGTGGAAGCATAGGATAGAAAACAACTCCCAGACCTTCTGTTCCACCATGCAGATTTTATTTAAAAGTCCACTTTTCAAGGGGAAAACCTGACTTTGGGGCAAATAGAAGCAATCTTTTTTCCTAAAAAGTTTCCAAGAACCTGATTTCATCATGCAAAAATAAAAATGCAAGTTGAGCATGCAACTTACATGTTGGTAAGTACAGCTTGGAATAAAGCAAATCAAAGCAATAGTTTATTGCTTTTGAAGGTATAGCTATTGAAAGCTTTGATGACCATTTGCACAGACAGGTTAAATGAAAGCAGTGGATATTACCTATCAGATGTGATGAGTGCTGACTCCTGGAAAAGTGTCTCTATTTTCCCTGAAATGATAACTTATATTCACCTCACACCTTTCTGCCATAGCATTTACTAGACGCCTGCTGGCCCACAGCAATCAGCCACCTGAACAAAAGCTAGACCTGGGGAAACAAGTCATGAGACACCCTGAGCCACAAAGTAATGAACTGTGAGGGGATGTTTACCATGTGTGACAAGAGTGAGAAAGTGCCAGGGATTTTTAATTGCCACATGGCCATCAGGGCTTTGGCTGAGTTTTCATGGAGATCTGGGCAAAGTAACCTGATTTTGCCTACTTCAGATGAAATAAAGACTTAAGTTTGACTAGCTTGAATGTGAAACCTTACTCCAAGCAGGCAGAGTATTTGGGCATTGGAGGATAGCAAAATCAAATCCTATCATCAGTTGTCTCTTCCATTACGTTATGGAATACCAGGATAAAAATAAACAACCGAAGTGCCACTCTGATTTTGCCAGAACAAAGTTACATACTGAGCCTACTTTTTGTTCGGCTCCTAAATTGTTTTTATTTCCTAAATAGTCTACATGCATATCAGCATCTGACCTGAGAGTTTTTGACTCAAAACTGAGGGGTTGTAAAGCAGCTGAGTTTTGAGATTCAAGCCAATTTTGAAGCGCACTGAAAACATTGTAACAAAATAGCAATGGCCTGTGCTGACACCGAGGGTATTTTCCAGCAAAATGCGTTATTTCAGTCTTGCTCACAGTGCTTAAAAGCTGCAGCGTTCCTACAGGTTTCAGAAAAGTCATGACTTGTGAATCCTGCAGAGCTGACCAGTACAGCAGTGCAAAACTAATACCCTGTGTGGATTCACTGTTCTCAGAGTGACCTTCATCTGCTTTTAAATAAGAAAAACTATAACTAGTACCCTCTTTGGGTCCATAGTTCTCAGAGTGACCTTCATTTCATCTGCTTTTAAAGAAGAAAAATTATTCCAGGAGAAATAATTTTCTTCCAAAATAGCATCCACCTGAAAGGTTTATTCCAGATAATCTCAGTTACATGGGAACAGGAACTACCAAAGCAGCATGCCAGGTCAGCTATAACAGTACCTTCCCATGCATACCCAGGCTTCCTTTCTGATTTATGCTTCTGTAGCTGCAATAAAAATCCCTTGGGTTTACCTGTCAAAAAACCAAATCAGTAGGACATCCTTTTTGATACATAACTGTCTGAGCACTGTGACACCATGATGATGAGCTCTGTATGAACACCTCCACAGTCAGTATTAATGGCAGTGCTCTAAAGCAAGTGCAAATAGTCACAAGCTCGTAATGCTTAAACCACAGCAAATGTGTTTAATCCCACACAATAGCTCTGTTATAATGTCTTAAAGCTGTGGTCGGCTGGGGAAGTGGTGACCACTTCTCACATATATAACGTATACCAAACATATTCAGCTTGGCAGGAAGACAAGAAGCTGGAAGTGTCACACTGGAGCCTAGCCCCCTGACAGCATGAGACATGTGCTTGTAAGCTGTCTCAAGGAGGATATTTGATTGCCCCCTTTCTTCTTCTGCCTCTCTCCCAACAAAAGTGGAGTGACCTCCCCCATGACCTGGCAAGTGCTGAAATTCCCCAAACACATTTTTCTGTTGTGCCCCAACGCTGAACAAAAGGAAACGGAGCAGCTTCAATATACTTGAAGTATGGAATGAAAGCAGTAGCTGGCTCTTGCTCGTCCTGCAAACGCAGACCTTCGCCTCCTGCTCTGCATGGTTTGCACTGCCTCCCACGCTTATCTGCTGTATCCTCAGCAGCTCTTTGGGATTTATACACTTATTTATTTATGCCTTTATTTATTTATTTGGAGCAGGGCAGAGTGTGGGGAGGCGGGGGGGGGTGTCTATGTAATTGCAGTTTACACTGCGTTCCCACGCTACTATTGTTTGTGGCTTTATTTCCTATTCCCATCACATGTGCTAATTAGTTGGAGCTGCTGGCTAGCTGGGAGGCGTGTGTCTGGACTAAAAGCAGAAAGATCACTTCCTGGAGGGATCTAGGCAATCTGAACAATTCTTTGCTTTACTTTCAGCCCTCTCCCTCCCCCTGGCTTTACCACTCAGGGAAGAGAGAAGAAGTGCTGATTGTCAAACGCTAGCAATGGAAAAGGCACAGATTTTCTTTTCTGAAA
Source organism: Amazona ochrocephala (assembly GCA_039720435.1). Classification (NCBI taxonomy): domain Eukaryota; kingdom Metazoa; phylum Chordata; class Aves; order Psittaciformes; family Psittacidae; genus Amazona; species Amazona ochrocephala. Next base: position 31,331,684 of record CM077876.1, on the reverse strand, counting down.
AGGAGCAGCTCACAGTCAAAGAAAATCAGGCTGGAAAGAACATCTCATCTGTGTTTAAAAAACCTGATTTTTATTTCTTTTTTTTCCCTGAAGAAATCCCCAACATCTTTCTGTTGTAGCTAAGAAGGTGAAAGCAGCATTTTAAAAAGTCCTCAGGTTATTTTTGCCTGCCCTTAGGAAGTGAGTCAGATTTTTATGGCAAGGCTAAAGCTAGCTCATGCCATGGCTTGCAAAACAAAATGAGACCCAGAGAGAGAGAGGGAAAGAATTACCTGAGTCATGGCATTTGCTTATTAGTGCAGGCGTCAGGCAGCAAGCCCAAGTCACATGACGAGACCAAGTGCCTGTGCATGGATCAGGTTTTAGACTCAATGTTTGATTTGATTTAGGGTGTTGGGTTTTTTCTTTTAGATCTCCGCTTAAATCCTCCTACCCATAGCCCTGGTGCTTTCCAAACACTGAGCACACCAGACCCTCCTCAGCATGGGCAGGCAACATGCAGCCCACACAGGCACAGGATGGAGCCCCTCCAGTGGGAGCTGCCAGGGTCCCACTGACCCCCGGTGTCACATCAGTGACCTTGGCTGAAACCCATCCTTCTCTTGCAGTCAGCAAGCCCTGGGGCTGTTCTCCTCAGGCATCAATAGTCCTCGACCCACTGGTCTAGAGTGACCCTCCATGTTCTCCAGTTTCACAGGCTGGGGAAAAAAGTGGGGGGCTAAGAGTGTGTGAGCAAGGACAAGTGCTGCAGCTGCACAGGCCTGCATCAGCATCAGGGTCAGGCTCCGCAAAGGCATGGGCGTGCTCAGGAGGAGGCAGGTCTTGACGTATTACATTGGAGGTAGAGTGCAAAGCACTCACCCAGAAACAGAAGGTCTACGGCTTCATTTGATTCTCTTTCACCACACACAAGCTCATGAAAGCAGAGGTTTGCTGCTAATAACCCTGGTCAGGCTCAGTGCAAGTACAGCCTGTGCTATGCAGCTCCAGTAATGTCTAAGGAACAGCCCAAAGAAATCGCTCAGCTGCCATGCTGCTGTGGGATTGCAGCTAGAAAAAAAAGCTAAATTTCCATCCTCTGGGAAATTCCAATATTTTTGTTTTGGTTTGTTTTTACTTGGGTCAGGGAAAATTGACGCATCTTCAGTCTGTTTGGTTTGGGGTTTTCCTGTCCTTTCTGTGGGGAAAACAAGGCCCAGGTTTTGGAAACAGTGTAACCCTTCCCTGTGAGTCAGCTCAGCTTTAGGGAGCATCTCTTTGAGTGTCACATTAATACTTGGACATTGTCATTTGTGTCATCCCCCAGCCCTTTTTTTCTTTCTGGGTTACCTGTCTCACGATACCCTCTTAATCTCGGAGTACAGGAAAATACTTCGAATTACTGAAGGTACAGGCTGGCCCAGAGCAAGGCTGGATAGTTTTTCTGCCATGGAAAGAAGTGTTTTACAGAGTCACTATGCAAGGCTTCAGAGCTGGCATCCTCATACCACCATGCACATCCTGCTTTCTCTTCATAATATCTTTTGCCACTTACAGACACTTCACATCCACGCGGTAGCTCCAATCTCTTTGGTAGGTAAATTGGGGAAATATTTGCAGTCTAGCTTTCAATGAGATAAGGAGCTAGAATTTCAGGAGAGATGTGATCAAGTAGCTGGTGTCCCAGCCCTCTGCAGATGAGCAGGCATGGTCTGCCTTGGAGTCAGGGTCATCCACCACGAATGTGGAGAAGCTTAATGAGGTGAAGACCTGCAGAGCCCTCCCTGCATCACAGCCTGCTTTGCTCAGGAAACAGGTGGCCAGCGAGGAAGGCACCCTATAGAAATATGGAGGGCATTTTTATGTGCATCATTAACTTCATTATTTCCATTAAATAACCCCAGGCTTGGCCCCAGGTTTATACCTTTGTCAGTCGTGACAAGCAAATAGGCCTGAGCAGTGCTCTGTTAGCTCTTGCTTTTCATGGTGGAAAGCATCCCTTTCCTTGGGAATGAATGCTCTGTTACTGAGGGGAAAGCTGGGCTTTAATGTATCCCTAAGAGTCGATGGAGTCTGCAGCTTTTGGCAATGGTGGTCTTCCACTGGCCTTAAACACTACCATTTATTATTATTTATTTGTTTTATAGTACAACTTACAAACTGTTCTAGCCGCTGACTTCCCAGAGATTTTGCTAATCAAGCAGAATTGCACTGCAGGGAGTGTTGAGTGTTCTGTTCTGATAACTTCTAAGGATTTGTGAAGACCACCAACATCTTTGTGCAAAGCAACCTGAACCAAAGGAAAAATACTCTAGCAAAGCAACTCTGTCCACTATAACAATTACAAAACCTCATCAGGACTTAATCTATTTAATGCTTTTTAGTTCTTGCAACTCATTATTTATATTTAGAAATTAAAAAGCTACAGCAAGAACAAAAAACCCAGCCCATCAGTGAGTCATTCGAAAGCTCTCTGTTCTTTTTCCTGTTTTCTCACTGAATATGGAAAGCAGCTCACGATTTCTGTCCTGATATGCAAAGCCTATTGGCGACTGGTTTAGCTGCCTGAGGGAGCTTCACACAGACTTCATGGCCACAGCTGCCTACAACAGCCACTGCAATGGAACAACATAGTTCCAGATAAAAGAGAGGCTTCTGGGTGCATTGGTCATGGTAATTGCAAAATGCTCTGTGAAGATGTCCACCCTGTTTGGAACTACAAATTAAGTGAATGACCTAATTTCAACATTCTGTGTGTGTGTATACTGGTAGAGTATACTTGGTTGCACACAGAAATTTAAAAAATGGTGCTTTTCCATGGTCAACAGAATTAATCAAACTTTGTTTCCTATGGAGTGATGCTCTACATCCTGATACTGACCCAGTATGTGTACCTGCCAGCTCGCTCCACAGTGCTGCTGCCTGTACCCACAGGCTGGCACATGGACAGGGGGCAGACTGTGCTGCAGTGGACATGAAGGCTTGGGCATGCTGACTACCCAGATCGATTCCACTGGTATGACCATTGTAAAACTAATCTAGGTCCTTCTTCTCCAGTTTTGCATAAAACAGGTAGGATCTTCATTACTTTAAATCTGCCATTTGTCAAATGGCGGGTGTTGGCCAACAGGCTTCAGTGTTACTGAGTGGGGAGTGACTGATCAATAGACAGATAAACAGCAGCACAGATAAATGAGATGGTTGCCAAAGCTTGGTCACCAAAGGAAATGCATCTTAAAAGAGCCTCTTTTGACTACTAAAATGTTTCCCCACGGATTAGGAGGAAGAAATTATCTCTGTCCTTAGAGGTAGTAGTAGGAATGATATTGCTGTAGGCCTGATGGTTTAAATAAATGAGATGCAGTCATTTTAGGAAGAGTCAATATCTTTAGATCTAAGGTTTGTGTACCCAGTTTATCCACTTTCTCAGCTATACCACCTGGTCTAGTAAAAGATACTCTCTTTCTCTGCAAACTTTGCCTCTCTTAAGGATTTGGAAGACTCTTAGACACTGAAGCAATGGGCCTCAGAGTAGGTACACAGATTAGATAGTTAATCAGTCACTCATAGATTGTTTCTGAGATAGGAGAGCTTTCATACGCTCTCTTGGAGATTTCCCAGGACTGTGATAACTGAGAATGGAGGATGGTTTCAGTACTCTGTTTGCAACTACGGGAATGTAGAGCACACCTTTAACTTGAACATATTTGCATAAAGCATTCAGGCAATATAAAGGAAACTGATTACTTTATACCAGCTGGATTACAGCAGACCAATATTGACTTCAGATTTTGGTTGTCAGCAACATTTATTTTACTCAAGGTAAATATTGACTGTGGCACAGCCAAGGCCAGTATTTACTTTGGAGGAATATCAATCTTGTGGCTCAAAACTGGAAGTCGATATCTTCATTGTTATACTATTTCATAAATACTGGGGGTGGCGGGGCTTTGGAATGGGAAACATATACATACATAATTTAAGACGGTTGTTCTGATTCAGTGAAGAAAAAAGAAAACGTGGAAAGAAGGTTATTACCTTGGACCAGTAAAAGACAGGAGCTGCTGAAAAGAACAACACAATTGGAATATTATAACTCCCAGACAAAGCCTCTCTGCATACACTGGTTGTTGACCTCTTGAAAGGTAAACAGCAAGAAATGTAAGTGGTAGCTGCTGTCAGGAATGGCATAATGTATGGAACAGGAATTTCTGTCCCATCCTCCTTTGAACTGTCAGTTGATTTGGCTTAGTACTCTGTAAGCCCTACAAAATACAACATGCCTGCTGTGTTATGGTATGAGTTTAGAAAGCCGTTGAAATTATGCTCATTGGAGTCTTTGTCACTTGTGTCTCCATAAAGAAATGCAGCATCTAAACTTAAACCAAGAGGAAGACAGGGAGTCTGGATTTGGGGACACTAACATGGAAAGTGCTCAATGCTGCTTTTCACTCTGTTGCCAAAACTGTGGAGGAGGGCATTAAAATCCATAGTTATGATGTTGTCCACAAAACCTCTTGGCACAGGCACACACACAACATATTCCTTGAGGCAATGTACAACGCTTTCCCAGTTGAAGTGCTACAAGAATATAAAAATAGCCATTACCCTGCTAATGTCACAGGTAGTCCTGTTAATTACAGAGATAGGCGAAGAGCCCACAGGATCCTGTGGAGCTGGAAGAGGAGGGGTGCTCCTCAGGACAGAGCCTACATGTAATGGCATGCAGCAGGTGCTCACAGGTAACCCCAGCTGTGAAGAGCCAGCCGCCATCTGGACAAGTCTACCAAGGACTATGGCTGGTTTCCCAGAGTTCATGCCACTGGACTGCTGCTGGTAGCAGGACAAGTTTGGTGCAGGTTAGCTAAAATACACCTGCTATATAAGAAGCCAATGGACTGATGCCTAGCTAGGCATAGCTTACAGCTGCTGGAACTGAGACCTTCCTGACCTGGAGCTCAGTTCCCTCCAGATGACAAAGGTGTTACTGGAACCAGAACTGGGTCTTTGATCTGGAAATCCACCCTTGACATGGTCAGTTATTCCATGCAGTGCCAAAGGCACCCTGTCAAGGGCATGTACCCGCAAAGGAGAACTATATGGCCTTGGGCTGCTTCTCACCCGCCAGCCGCATCAGAAGGCATGAGCAGCAGTGGGGACGCTCGCTGAGCCCACAAACGTGACAGGAGTCAGGTCTCTGCAGCAGGCCATTCTCTATCTCTAGAAAATCCTCAGCTGGTGGCTTACAGCTGGATTTGCCATCATCTTTGCTTGCCAGCATTAATGTTTGCCTTTCAAAAGCTCTACGGACTTAACAGCTGTTGTGGCGATTGCTGAGAAGATCCAGGCTGAGCTTGTTCGAAATGCCGGCCTCCTTGCTTCATGTGTTATTTGCATTTGTATGTTGTAGCCCCTCTGAAATGTAGACATCGGAGCTGAGAAAACTCATAGTGGCCTTTCTGCGTCTGTTCACTCCCTTTGCTTCTCTGTGCTTGTCCAACACAGGCAAGTTCCCATCTAGAAGCCTTGCTGAGGCCAATCTTATATGTGAGCAATCACGGCTCTTCAAACAGCTTTCAGGGGACTCAAATGCTGTAGAAGAGTTGCCCAAGTCATCCAACAGCAATGTTAGCTTATGTCCATCCTTCCTTGCAGTAAGTGACTATATATTTGGGATCAGGGTCAGCCTGTTTTGAAATGACTTAATGAGATTAAGTTACTGTAGAAGATAACACCAGGGTAATGCGATCACCTATTGCCTTTAACCAGGCAGTAAATTGCTATTTTATTGTTTTTTTCTTCTTCTTGTATTTTTATGGTTCCATCTAGAAAGTGGAAGAATTTCTGGCTACAGAACTCTACATTTTTGAGGTAATAGATATGAATTTTGTCTCTCAATTCACATGAAAAGAATTCAGTCCTGACTGATGCAAACACCAAGAGAAACACAATGGGTTTGGAATAAGATACTTCCCTGTGTGGCTGCCTCAGAATATTGTAGGTGGGAACTCCACAAAGTAATTGGCAGCAGTCCTTTCATTACAGCATCTACGACACATAGGGTTGTTTAGGAAAAGATAGTTGCCACACAGATGAAAAACTGTCACATGCTAAAAATTCATCTGACAGCAGCTTGTCTTGTGAAAAGCATTTGCTCTTATAGTGGCAGGAGGCTCACTTTTGGCTGAGATAATTGGTAGCGTGTGTGTATTCATCTTAATCAGCTGTAACTTACAGATCTCATCTTTTTTTCCATGCAGACTTCTTCCTTTCGTACGAAGTGCTGTTCCAAGGGTGGGACACATCCAACCCCTTCCCACATGTCAGGCCTTCAGCCTCAGTCTTGAAAAAAATGTAGGTTCTCCCAGTGGGCTCATGTGAGGGGTAACCAGGCTATAATTGGGTCCTCTGGGAGGGTTTTACTTGAAGACGGGATGAGGTCTGTGGCTTTGTCCAAGCCAAGGAGCCAAGGGAAGAAATGAAGGGGGACCCAAGAGGAGCTCCCATTGCTCTCACCTCCCATGCCAAGAAAGGCATAATGATGCATTTTGAAATGAATATTTGTCTTCTGTTCCTCCGTTCAGAAATATGCCAGTCCTTGTGTTTGTGTAGTTTTAAGGCTTCTTTGGCTTTAGTGATATCCCTCTCCTTGCTGAGATTCATAACGTTTTAAGAACTGACCATGCTAGAGGCCTGAAACTCTGTCCGCCTCTTCAGAAAATAATTACCATTTGTGTGGTCTAATAAACGGTCCCAGAGGGTTCAACATGAAATGGCTGGGTTCTACAGGAAAGAAAGCTATGTGGAAAGGCATACAGCCCCACTAATCTGCAAGGAAGAAACCAAAGTTGTACCCTGGGGTAAGAACCAGTAGTGACTCGCTTAATTGCTACCATGTCAGCGTGTGAAACTCCTACCTCCGCACAAGCTAATGCGAACCTGATGCAGTTAGATTTCTGATTAAGACCAGCTAAATTTCACTTCAAACGAGTAGATAATCCCCACGACAGATCTGCTGTGCAGCCAGGGCTCTGTTTGTTATCTGAGTCTCGTGAGGCAGCCAGTGGGGGGGACACCAACACCCCAGGGCGGTCACCTTTAATGTTCAATGGATATAAATAGGGTGCCTGGTGCCCCTGAATTCCTGTCACTCCCTCACCCACCTTGCTCATCCTGCCTGTGGAAGGGAAACTAAGTTGGAGGGTGATGAGAGCAGAAGGGAAAGCCTCTTTGATTAGACCACAAATGATCCTCTGTATTTCAATCCAGCTTTCTTCCTTCCCCTAAGAAGTTGTGCTTGGATGAAGAAAGCTTTACAGTCTCCCAAGTCCACTCCCATCATGACTGCATGAGGAGGGACTGTGGGTGCAGAGGAGGAGGCCATGACACTCTGCTGCCCCTGAGCAACATATATGTGTGCTTAGAAAGTCATAACTCAAGCCCCCGCTTTGTTCCAGGTGCACAAGTCCAGTGGGGCCGCCCAGCCCAGCCAGAGGCAGTGATGCCATGACCAAGATGCCCCTCCAGCAGAAGACAGCCTTCCCATGATGGCTCTTCTCCACATCTGTGCCTCAGACAAGGCCTCCCACTCCTTGGCTTAGAGTTTGAGAGCAGCTCCTGAGCAAAGTCCTGACCCCACAAACACCCTGGCCACAGTTCCAGGGCATTGCTTCCGGTGCGCACCCTGACGTGCTTGCACTGCCTGGCCCTTCAGGGCCTGCCCAGGCACACAGGAAGCCTGTGATAGGAAGCCAGGAATAAAACTGTTGCCAGAAAGACCTCCTGGCAGTTCTGCGCCTGCCTTAATCACTAGATTGCACTTCCTTTGCCTCACCCGTTACACAAGATTTCTTCTTTTTTGATATTTTTAGTGGGCCACTCTCCAGTTTCCAGTGGTTTCGGACATGGTAAATAACAAGGCTGCTGTTTGTTTCTTTTGGGTGTACGTGAACACTTTCAGATACAAATTCCTGTAGTCTTCAAAAGGAATCAAAATTTAGAAGCGTGGAAAGCTTTTCTTATAATGCTTTCAAGGCTCCTGTAAATCTTTCCTGTTTTAATTATAGCTACAGAAAAATGTGCATGACCATGATGCTGTAGCTCCCCTGTTACATGCTGCAGTCACTGAAGGAGAGATCCCATGGGTGCTCAGTGGTGCACCAGGCAGCTTTTAGTACACGGCCAAGGTGTCCTCATTCATCACCAGTGGAGATACTATGAAGATGTTGGGTAGGTGCAACAAGGAGGTGTGGCACCAAGACATTGCCCAACTCTGCATTCTGCATACACCATATATTTTAAAGTATGCTACAATAAAACAAGCTAGTTTTGTTTTATCTGAAAATACCGAGACATTTCATTATGAGCTCTCGGACAAGGAAACTTCTTTTGAAGGGAGTATCAGGCAGGTTGTTAGGAGTATAGGGGCAATGAAAGAGAAGAGAGCAGCTGTCTGAGACTGATCAGGGGAGCTTTAAGTAGGTGAGAGCAACAGTACCTGTCTTCTGTTTCAGGTCTCTCAGGGTCCTGTGTCCACACCCCTTCACAGGACCCCTAGTTTGGGTGGCATGTGCAGACAAGGAAAAGTGGGGCATTTATCTTCTGCGGCCAGACAACATCCTGAATGACTTCTGGAGGAATAGGTGTTGAAGACCAAGGGCTATCACTGCTGTTGCCAGCAGCAGAGGAGCTGACCCACACTTGCAGCTACTACCCTGTGGATGGCTTCTGAAGGTCAGGGCAGATTAAACAGCTCACAATGCATGCATTTGCAGAAGTACACCCTGATAAGTTGTTTCATCGGTGATGTCCTCCCCACCATCCCTCCAAGACCTGCTTTGCTCTGTCAGCAGCGCACCACCTCTGTGGGTCACGCCACCCCACTTTGCACTGTCTCTTTTTGCCTGCCCAGAAAACAACATCCTGCTCTGCAACCTTATAATGCACGCTAGCTAATCTCACACACCCAGAGAGCAGTGCTGATAACAGAGTTGACATCAAAGGGATGAATCCCCTGATTTGCATTGCCCAGCCATAAATTAACTGAACTCTACCCCTAGCACCTCATCCCTATGACCTCCGAGGTACTATATTTACCAGGGCACTCTGTGTGCTAAGTCAATGTGAAATTGGGTTTGTCATACTTTCCTGGAAGTGTGATCTTGCTCTGCTTGGCTGCAACCTGTGAGGTTCCCCAGAGCCACAAGTGCTTTCAAACCCAAATGCTTCTGCAGTAGAAAACCTTCCTGCTCCATTGTGAGCCAGGACCCAAACAACTGCATTGGGAGCCGTCAGGTATTCGGGTTAAAAACAAATAAACAATAAAAGAAAGGGGTGTGCTGAAGTGGCTGAATCAGTGCGTTTCACACTGATTTGCTTTCAGCAAAGAGAGGGATCAGTGGTTATGTGAGATAGGAGAGTCCTGCATAGGGACTGGGTCGTTCACTACCTGAACTGCTGCATCTCTCCTGAAAACTGGAGCAGCCCAAACACAAAACATAATTTCTGATCCTTAACATGTCATGAGAATGAGAAGAAAAATGATATTGCAACCAGGCAGTAAACAAGAAGAGGAGTTACCTGTTGCAGGTAAATAAATAACCAGGATCTCATCAGAGCATGATACACTCAAGTTGTATGAAGGACAGCATCATCCTCTTTCTTGATGTTCCTGTTTGGTGGGTCTTCTCTGAAGCTACAGGATGAAGACCCCTCATAGTAAGCATTCAGACTCTGAATTGAATTCTCAAAAATATTGGCAAGTTCATAATACAGGAAAGAGGCACAACTATTTATTTAACAGCAATTTTATTTCAATCATGTTTTAAAGTAAATTAACTACAATGTCAAAACTGAATTATATTTCATTGACTATGACACAGCATATTCATTTCAAACATTGAATAAATCGAAGCACTTCTCTCTCCAAAATCTTATTCTGGGAAGAGTTCTGCTTTGAGGAATTGCTGTTTGCTGTTGTATGACACTTCACCGAAAGCTCCTGATGGCCAGACTTCGTGGATTCACTGATTCATTCCAGATAGCACTGGAAATGCAAAGGTGAGTTATTTGCACTGTATGCCTTGACTGTCCTCTGCAGAACTACAAATGGACCCCATGCTGCCTCCTGCCCTGCCACACTGCATTAGCATCTCCTCACCCAAGGGCCAATACCTGCCAAAATGTCTGACTCAAATACACCTGTAGCTCTGACTTCCAACCTCATTCAATGGTTACCTCTCATAAAGGCCATGAAAAAGGCTCATAAAGCCATGAAAAGTTTTTCAATTATAAAACTTGCACAGTATAAAAGCCTCTATTTTTTTTCACAGTCTTTGTTGTTTTGCACAAGAAAATGTGTCCAGTAATGCTCTGCTGTCAAATAGCAGATTCTTCAGAAGAATTTGTTTCTCTCTTCTCAGGACACAAACTGCTTAGCTGCATCTGTGAGGATATGGAAGCAATCCCTCTTTCCCTGCAGCCCTTCCACAGGGTGGATTGACTGTCATTATCCGGTTAGTGGTTATTGCTGAGTGACAGCAGCAGGGACCAGAATCTGTGAGTTATTCAGCACATGAGCTGTGACAAACTGCACATCTGTAACAAGCTGGAGAAGCATCTTCTCTACTTGCAGAGTAATATAGCACTGAAAAACATCTCCTAGTCCTACAGGATCAACCTGAAGGAGTCATACCTTCCCTCCTGGGCATCCTAAGCTGAGCTGAGACTTCAACAAAACATATCTGCAAGAAGAAACATCTTCCCATGGCTAGTACTAGCTGGAGGAAGTCTGGCCATTGGGCAAAGAGTGGGCATCTGGATCCTATCACACTTCCACAAGGCTGTGTCAGCTTCACCAGACAGTTGGGTTGATCTCCTCCAGCAAGGTTAGACCTGGCCAAAAGACAAGGTCAGGCAGTGATCTGGTCAGTGAGAGCATGAAGCTCTACTGGAGCTTGCAGGCAGAGAACAGAGGGATGCTGCCTGACACATCTTTCCAGTTCTCATTTTATAAGTGTAATAGGGTATGAATATCAAAACGACATGAACTGGGGGTTTGTTGTCTACCAACAACTTCTAGAATAATCCTTACACTGTTTCCAAAGGCGAACAAACTATAAACAACTATGAAATTGAATGTACACCCCCCACTCCCCCGGATACTGTAGCAGACAGAACCATAAGGAACTCTGAATAAACAGTAAGAAAACCTATGTGGATGAGGCTTGCAAGCAGTCAGAGTTTAAAGCTCCCCTTACACTGAGTAACAAAGACATCTCTTAAAGCAGGAGACATAAAGATCTGTTCATCCTCATGTGGCTTTCCCTGACCTTGGCTGGCCTGTGAGCAAGCGGACTGAGCAAAAGATGCGCAGCAGGGGACACTTTCCCTGCAGAGTCAGCTTCAGTCTGGAGACCTAACTTCCTTTGACCCAAAGCAGTGTCAGAGTCTGTTGGGTTGCAGGTTGTCTGATGAACTGGGAGTAGCAAAGCCCTGCTGTAAAGCTCTGGGCTTACTTTACCCGGACCATGTCCATACTCCTAAATAAAGAGGCAAGGGCTCATGAAGCCAAATATCACAACACAGCTTAACTTTCTTTCCCCTAGAAAGAGTGGCCTTCTCCCTTCTGCATATTGGAGACTGGACTAAAACCATGCTGGTGAGCAACCAGACAACCTAGATAGTCATGGAAGAGTGGCCAAGCCCACTGCCAACCACTCCTGCTGCCAAGGTACATCCTGCTGTAAATAGGGATCCTGAAGCAGGTCTGGCTGCAGCTGATACAGCTGAAGCAGTTGCTGTTCCCACCACAGCTGTGGGAATTATTCACCAAAGCTAGATCAGCCAAATCTGGCTTAGTTTGAAAGGATTTGGTAGAAGGTTCTTTAAGGACCTTCTTCAACACAACCCATCAGTGTGTGCTTGCAGCCCAGAAAGCCAACAGTATCCTGGGCTGCATTCAAAGCAGTGTGACCAGCAGATCAGGGAAGGTGATTCTCCCCCTCTACTCCATTCTTGTGAGACCCCACACCAGGAGTGATGCGTTCAGCTGTGGGACCCCCAACACAAGAGAGACGTAGACCTGCTCACATGAGTCCAGAGGAGTCCACAAAGATGATCAGGGGGCTGGAGCACCTATCCCATGAAGACAGGCTGAAAGAGCTGGGCTTATTCAGCCTGGAGAAGGCTCTGGGGAGACCTTATAGCAGCCTTCCAGTACCTAAAGGGGCCTAGAAGAAAGCTGGAGAGGGACTTTTTTTACAAGGGCAAATAGTGATATGATAAGGGGAATGGTTTTAAAGTGGGAGAGGGTAGATTAAGATTGAACATTAGGAAGTTCTTCCCTGTGAGGGTGCTGAGGTGCTGGCACAGGTTGCCCAGAGAAGTTGTAGCTGCCCCATCCCTGGCAATGTTCAAGGCCAGGTTGGACGGGGCTGGGAGCAACCTGGTCTAGTGGAAGGTGTCCCTGCGCATGGCAGGGGGTTGGAACGGAATGATCTCTAATGTCTTTTCCAGCCCAAACCAATCTGTGATTCTATGAGTGGGGTCATTCAGAGGGATGTCAATTAAGGACTGATTTTGCAATCAGCTGTGGTGTATGTATGAGGTGAAAGAACCTGAAGCCAGGGAAGTTTCCCACCAGCTGACATGTAGGCAGGGGATGTGTGGTGATCCTCTGCGTGCCCTTCACACCAAGCACAAGTAATTTGCTACTTGCTTCAGGCTGCAGCTCGGTGTGACAAAATGCAACAGTGCTGGGGGTCTGCCTTTACTGGGAGCAGCCTACAGGACTCCATTCCAGTCTGTAAATCCCTGGAAAGAGCAGAAGAAAAATGCCTCTGTTTTTTATATTGCAGGGCCACTTGCTACAAATCACAGCATACCTTTATGTCCAATTCTGGACTCATGGTCTCAGCAACAGCCTCTCCCTGCTGCCAGCCACTCTGGTTTTCAGCCAAGCTGCACAGATCAGCCTTTGCAGCAAGTCTCCAAGACTTCAAGAGCTGTAAAGCATAGGTCTGATCTTGCCCTGTAGCTGGGGGCAAGCTGCCCTCTGGATCTGCAGGCTCTGCAGAGCCCCGGCTCCACTGTCAGGCATTGTCTTGCTCTTTGGCTTGGGTTTTATTTATGAGAATTAGCCTGGAGGCTGAGAAATTCCAAATGGACTGGCCAGTATTTGGAGTAGAGTTGGGCAGAGAGATTATGCAAAGCAGGGGACACTGGAAAATCAAATAAAAGATCGTGTCCTGAAAAACGGGTTGCACAACAAAAATAACAATTAGAAACAAAAAAATGAGAAAGTCTGGTCTCTGGTTATGAGCCTTTATGGTCATTTTCTGACCCCTGCTCACCCAGCCCTCAGGGAGATGTGCAAACACAGGCAATTAAAGGGGAGGCGAGGAGGCTACTTCTTCCCCAGCAAAAGAAAGCTGATTCCTCCTGTGGTGGGATGGCAGTGGGTGAAGCGGGATGGTGGTGGGTGAAGCCACGTGGCAGCAGATGAAGTGGGGTGGCAGTGAGTGAAGCGGGGTGGTGGTGGGTGAAGCCGGGTGGCTGCAGATGAAGTGGGGTGGCAGCGGGTGAAGCCGGGTGGCAGCAGGCGCCGAGGTGCGATGGCCCCACAGAAGGCCATGCATTGTCAAGCTGGCGCTTCGGTGCCAGCCAAGAAAACAAATGCCTTCCCGCTGTCTCCTGGAAATGCTTGCACTGCTCCTGCTGAGCGAGTTCATTTCAAAGCCAGCTGACTTTTTGCCCTTTCTAATAGAGCTTAAAATGCGTCTGTTTTCCAGCCCCACCCCCTCCAGCTTGGGGGCATTAATACCGCAGGTTTGTGAAATGCCAGCAGAGTATATGGCAAATCAAAAGGATTAGGAGGGCGATTGGTGTCTGAGGGGGCCTGTAGGGTCTTGAGATTCTTCCCCACAGTGGCAGTGAAATGCTATAAACCCGCGAATCTTAAAAGGTTTCCGTTAAAGCCAGCAAAATCCCCTTTGGAGTCTGTCCTTTCCAGCTGCGGGGCTGCCACCCCGCCATTCCCATCCCGGACTTTTTCCTTTATTTTTTGGTGGTGTGAGGAGGTTTTGTATTTGTTTGTTTCGGAGGGGTTGAGGCTGTTTGATTTGGCTTTTTGGCTCTTCTGTCCAACTGCCAGCTGAGGAGAGGTGGGCTGGGGGGGCAGTGGAGCCAGGGCCCCACGGGATGGTCGGGGCAGCTTCAGCTCCAGCCCCATTCTCATCCCCAGCTTCAGTTTCAGCCCCAGCTACAACTGCAGCCGAGCCCCAGATCCATCTCCATCCCCATCCACAGCTACAGATCAACTACAGCTCCATTACCATCCCCAGCTTCAGGTCCAGCCCAGTCCCTGCCCCAGCCTTTTCCTCATCCCCAGCTCCATTCCCAACCCCAGCTCCAGCCCCAGCTCCATTCCTGTCCCCAGCTCTAATCCTATTCCCATCTTCAGCTCCATCCCCCTTCCCAGCTCCAGATCCAGCCCAGTCCCTGTCCCAGTCCCATTCCCAGCTCCATTCCTATTCCCATTCTTATTCCCATTCCCATCCCTATTCCCATTCCCATCCCCTTCCCCGCTCCGCCCGCGCTGCCCTCGGTCCAGCCCCGCAGCTGCCTGCCCTCCCTCCCTGCCGCCCGCCCGCCGCTCGGCCCCCGCCGCGGCCGTGTGTGTGTTTAGGAGGTGCCGTTTCCCACAGCTCTGATCTAATGCAGCTGTAATTCAATCTCCGTGTGACCGACACTCCGCCGGCGCTCTCCCACCCGCCGGCAGGCTCCTCTCTCCCAGGCTGTGTGTGTTACACATTTACACTGTCAATCTGACAGGCTCCCCTCAAACAACCTCTCTGTATAGATTTACAATGTCAGTCAGGAGGGCTTCGGGGGCCGGCGGCGGCAAGAGCTCCCGCCGCTCCATGCCCTCCTCCTCCCCTGCCGCAGAGTCACCCTATACCTGCCACTCAGCCCCGGCAAAAGGACTTTTGTTTAATGGCATTTGTGCGCAACCACAAAGAGTAAAGGCAGCTGAAGCAGATAAGGCTGAGAACCTGGAACAGATGTAAAAGAGATCAGATCGAGTTTTCTGCGGATCCTGAACTCCTGTAGAGATTTATGACCCCTTTTAACCCCATTTTAAATAGGTTAAACTGGGCTTGTTCTATATGGGCCGGCGCTTGTATAGAAATTCACACAGAGGAATGGATCAGCCCCCAGTTTTGCCCCATTCCTCATCATTAAGCCAACCCCTTTGGCCACTGCGCTGCTCATAGTTTGAGCGCTTTTCGGTGATCTCATTATAACTCACATCCTCCGAAAGATCCCAAAGCTGCCAGTTGACCTTTAGCCCCTGAAGAGTCCTAATTTGAGGTTGGCAACTTACAACTCAGCAAGCGAGGCCAGGCAGGCGGACAATAGCAGCTGCTGAGGACGGGGAGCACGGCACAACAATAAGCTGTCCTTGGAAGTGCTGGGCTGCGATTGTCATCCCAGACACAATCATGGGAGACTTGGTTGGGATCGTTTTCTTTCGGCAGATGGCTTTGAACTCTGCTTTTCCCTTCCTGCTTCTCCGTTAATTATAAGTTTCTGCTTCTTCCCAATGACAGATGAATCCGCCACGGGCGAGAAAAACCAAAGGGATAAATTCTGCTGGGTTAGCACTGCTGAGCCTCTGTCAGTTCACACCACCTCACTGCAGATTTACACCAGAGGGCCTGAACTGAGAGGAGAATATAGCTTAGTAGCATGGCCAGAGGTTCGTACAACGGGCGCTAACCAGTCCTCCTTGCAGGTTTGGCAAAGTGCTGGGATGTTCACTATGGATAACAGCAAAGCTTTCCTGCTCACTTACTGCCACAGAAATGCCCTCTTCCTCTTCCTGCAGGTACCAACAGCACCAGTTTCTAGCGGACCCTGGGGGTCATTTCTCATGGGCTACACCAGAACTGGAGCCCACATAAGACCCATTCTGCATGTCACAGTCTGAGGCTGGGGCACAGCGTGAGCCAGGGCAGTGCTGGTGCCTGAGCTGCATTTTGCAGATCACCAGCCAGCATCACTGGGCTGAGCCATCAGCTGGAGCCTCCAGCTTCTGCTCTGCTTGATGGAAATGGCGGTGGCTCTGCAGCCCGCTTATAACTCCAGTACCATTGCCCTTACCTGTGAGGTGATTTCATAGGTTTTTTAAATAAGAGTATCAGAATTTTGATGATATCAGGAGGGGGCTTTTAGAAGAGTTTTTCCCGCTGTTCTCCTAAAATGGAGGCTTGAAACAAAGCAGACCTAGAAACACTAATGAGAAGAACCATGTCAATTATTTTACTTTCACGGGTATTACTGACTCATCACAGTTTTCTGTTGCCCTGAGCTTCTGAAGCCAGCTGTAAGAGGTGAAACATATCTCATTTCTGTCACAAAGGCTTCCTCAGAACTCCCATATTTTCTCTGATTGCGGATGAAGGTACAAGAGGAAAGTCCTCTCGCAGAGAAACAAAGATGGTTCAACTTGTGGCTGTGCCTCTGCTCTCCCACACATGCACCTGTGTCCCCTCCAACAACAGCAGCAGAGCTAAAAAAAAGCTTTGCTGTGCTCAAAGGAAAATGAGAAATGTGACCATTAGCCTGGGAGGGACAGAGAGAGGAAAGAAGTCCAGAGGTCACGTCTCAAATCAGTGTTCACAGGGCACATGCTACCAAAGGGCTCCAGAAGCGAAGAAAGAACATGCAGATAAAAAATAGAAGTGTCATGAAATAGAAAAGGAGACATGTACATTTTCCCACTTTTGGGTGGGTACGTTCTGCTTATCTTCTGCCCAGCGCCTGACTCACACCCATGCAAATGACCGCAGATGCCAGTATTTTTCCCAGCATTTTGCACATACATGAGAGAATTCAGCTAGCACCAAGAGGCAGAAAAGCAAGTGTTTCCCACAGCTGCCAGTGCGGTGGGTTCATGTCCATTAGCAAACACTCAGGGCTGCAGGGAGAAGGCTCCAAGCACTGGCAGCTGCCCGTGAGGGGCAACACACCCACTGCAACCCATGTCCAGTGGCTGCTGTGGGGCTCAGATTCAGCCCATGCCCTGGCCTCTCCTCTCCCCATGTTCCTGGGGGAATTGAACTTCCTCTGGCTTCGTGCAGACAATGTCCCATGGACAAGAACAACAGCGCACAAGGAGATGTTATTGCTTCTTCAGCAGGAGGCCAGGTAAAGCTTATCCTAACTCCCTGTTCCCGTCATCTCTGCCTCAGCCTATAAATTAACACCATCACCCCAAATCCATAAGTTGAGCAGAGAGAGTTGTTTTTATTTAAAGGCAACATAAAAAGCCTATAAAAAGGTTAAAAACCCCATATAATTATTTTATTTTATTTTCGGTCCCATGATATTAATTAAAAAAACATTTTACCCAGATTGAGAATTTGATTCCTTCTGCCTACTATGGAGAAGGAAAGGAATCTCTCTTAAGAAAGGTCTCTAGAGTCCTTAATCACCATTTAGGGGCCCTGCTCTTTGAAGGGCCATAGAGGAACAAAGTGGTTTGGGGATTAGCGAATGGCTTTTATTTCTTCCCTAATGATGAGCAAAGTGCAACGAATGCCTAGGGCAGATGATAAATTGAGTCAGAAAATGTTGTACGAGTGCCCTTTGCTAAGCTAGAGGATCAGTGTCAACAATATAAAAAAATGCCTCTGTTTGCTAAAAAGAAATGATGTTTGAATCATTAAACAGTAGAGATGGTATTGGCCATATTTGACCGCCTTGTACCTGCAGCCCCTTTGTAAACAGCCCCTTTGAAGTCACTTCAAAGGGTCTGTGCACAGAAGGAGAGGCTGCAGTATCAGTCACTTCACTAGGTACTCATGGGACTGCAGAGCAGAGCACAAGGGAGCTGAGCTGCCTCTGCCCAACAACCTCATTCAGGGATGAGAGTAAAAAGGAAGGCCATCCAAAAGCCTCTGAGAATATTTTACTCCGAAGAAGAGAAAGAATAAAATACAGTATGTTCCCTTTGACGCTGTTGCCCAAACAATTCCCAAGACACTTTGAGCTGGGGGTTCCTTCAGCCTTGAGAAAAAACAAACAAACAGAAGTTAATTCTAGGAAAAAAAAAAAAAAAAGAAAGGAAAATGAAGAAGTAGGGTTGTGATGCTCTGTAGCATGTTTCTGAAAGCATCTGTGGTGAGGAATCCAGGATGGAGCCAACATGCCCAGAAGTCACTGGAGACACTCTCTAGATTTTGAGAGTGCTAAGCCAGGCCCGAGTCAAAGTTAGCAGGCAGCACAAGTCAGAAAGCTCTGCTGGCAAGAGGGCCATGGGTCAGGAGCTGACTTACTAGGAAACAGCCTAATCTGCAAACCAGACTGTCATTTGTTTCCTTTCATAAGGCTGAGATACAGCTCCACGTCAGTGTGCAGACAGGAATTAAGCAAACCAGTGATAAGGCAGGATCTGTGGAAGCACCTTTTCTTCTTTCCTTCTTTTTATAGACAATTTTTCCCTCTTTGCACAGACACCACATGAGTCATAGAATGTAAGCTGTCTGTGCTGTCCAGATACGCAAAGATAACACCGGGATGCTCCAACTCAATGTTTTTTAACTTAGAGGAATGAGAAAAGTTCCTTGAGTAGATCTGTAGCTCAGATCACCTTCTTTGGAAACTAGTGAGATACTGAGAGGAGGTTAATTTTATGTGCTCATTTTCCCTCTCTGCTCATTAAAGAGGAAGCCTACAAAGATAAGATGTTCAAAAGTGTAGGTTTTTTTGTCCAGGGCTATACATTTCAGTGATATGTGATGTCCTTCTCCTGCTTACTATTATGGCCATTTAAAAGGTTCAAAAGCACTTTCTGAGGAAAGACAAAGTATAAATGCATAAGACAGGATTTTATTCTGGAAGATATTCTTAGTGAATAACCCTCACCAGCAATGTGTAAATGTTCTTCTTTTGTTAAAAATCTATAATCAGGTTTTAGGGTTTTAGGTTTAGAGGCTTTCATAAGGAACTTGGGCAGGATGAGGAGTCAGGCAAGAACCTCAGGATTTCTGAGATAATTCGTATTTTTGAATGATGAAACAGCATGAATGAAAATGCCAACAGTTTATCACCACAGAGACAAATGAATTACCTGCAACTACAGAAAAGCAACCTGGTTAGCACCTCAGATGTTTGTAGGGAATGAAGAAAATAGTGGTAGGGCAAGTGCTCCTCAATTACCAATTGGCAGAGAAAGAAAATATGTTGTAATGGAGGATGAAGACTAGCAACATGCTTTACTGCATGTTACCTGAATATATACAATAAATGCTGAGCTAGCAGTATTGTCTTCATTAAAATACCTATACTGCGCAGGTGACATAAATGGATGAAATGGGAAAATTGCTGAGGGATTTTAAATATAAGAAGCTGGAGAGTTTATGTTTGCCTCTCTTGCATGAAACAAAACAAATGTGGGAGCAAAAGCTTTTTGCTAAGGTTGAAATTGGAAGCACATACTTTAACTAAGCCAGGGAAGTGTAGAGATTAGGAAAACACTGTGGTCAAGAAATGTGAGGATGGATGCTATATGGACCTCCAAAGATGCTGAGGAGAGACATCTGGGAGATGGTTTTTACATACGTCAAGGATGTAACACTGCCAGCATTTACATCTCTGGAAAAGTGGAAACATGTATCAGTGGTTCAGAATGGCTTCTAGAAATAGCAAAAATGGGTTCAAAAAGGGGCTCAGGCAAATCGCCATGAACGAGGGGGAGCAAAGGGAGGAAGCAAGAAGGAAAGCTTCATGGAGAAGAGCAGTGCCACAGCTTACAAGCCTGTAGGTCATGGGAGGGCTAGGAACGAAAACAATTCCCAGGGACTGAGGGCACTGTGGTCCTCTCACAATCCAGAAAAAGGGAATGCTGTCCTTAATCAGGAGCAAACCAAAGGGTGTCTGCCTCAGACATAAGGCTGATGGGGGAGTAGCTAAAGACAGCTTTAGCTTTGGAGCTAATCTTAGGGAAAAGGATCATTCTGCAAGGTAAGAGTTAACCCTGGAAGCATGTTTGTGATCCTGGAAACTGCAAACACATTGTGAATAGACAGAAAAGCTAAACAGACAAAGAGAGAGGGGATTCACAAAGAAAGCGAAATCAACTGTAGTAAAGTGGAGACAGGGATGAGGGCAATAGGTTCAGCGTTGCTAAGTAAAGATGCAAGAGATTAGGATGAGCAATAAGCAGAAGGCCTTCCAACTATAAACAAGCTGGGGAAAGAGGACTCTGGGAAAGCTGTACAAATAAGCAGAAGTGACTTTAGAGGATATTTAGAGGAGCAAAAATAAATCGTGAGTAGAGTCTTTCTGAGAGCGCTCTACAACAGTCCCATCACGTGGCACCAGGCATTCAGAGAAGGGCCCGCTGCCCCCCTGCACACTCCCCTCCACCAGTATTGCCCCATGAGCTCGGCCATACGCTTCCTGATGACCAGGCTGAGCTTTGGATCTGATTTCTGCAGATGCTGGAGGTTGTGTGAGTTCTTAAGGAAGAAATACCAGAACATTTGGCTAAAGAAGTATAGCACAAGACAGAGGAGCTTCCTGGGCAGTCAGGTGTTGATTTTATCTGAACGAAGGGCAAATAGTGGAACAGAAAAAAGAGATAAGCCAAATTTACTCTGTATTTTATTAATATTTTGAAAAGGCTTTTTATGCTAAGTTGATGAACAGGTTAATACATGACAAGCCAGGAAATGAAGCTTTAATCTGTCAGCTAACAGTGTTTCATAGACAGCTTTTCAGCTCTCCCAGTCATGATATTTTGTGTATTTACATCAGAAAACACGAAGTAGAAAACCCGATAATTTTAATCTTCTTACAGCCTGAATTGCTGCTGAGGGAAAAAAAAAGAAAAAGAAGAAGAAAAAGATGCTTTTTCATTATTTCCTTTTGGGAGAAAATCAGATAGCACATGGTTATAAAGCCTTGAATTGAGAGCGATAACAAGTACTCTTTCCCAAAGAGCTTACAATGTGGTGAGGGAAAAAAATGGGTTTGTGTTTAGAGGGGATAAATGGTCTTTTCACATCCATAAATGCTTTATTTTCGCATGAGTCATAGTGGGTTTGAGTAAGTCCTTTAAAATGCCTCACATTTTGGCTCTGGGCACGGAAAGCCTCTGTCAGAAGTCAAGTTTCTTAAAGACACTCAAAGGATGTATATGAGCTGGGAAACTTGGAGCCATTTCTGCAGACCCCGTCCCAGGTCACTGGCTGAGGCAGTGCTGGTGACCCCGCAGCCATCACCACCATGGGAGCTTCAACATGTGCATGTGAGCCTGCTTGGATCACGCCAGAGTGATTCAGCTTTCAGATGTGAGCAGGGACATGGAGATTGATGCTAGCAGCCAGATTTGGGGTGTTTGAGTGTTTTTTGTTGTTTTTTTTTTTTATGTTGTGTTTTTGTCTACAAAACATCCCTAGGGATGGCAACAGTGGCTCCTGTCGGGGAAGTCTTTTGTGCCAGCATTTAAACAGGATCTGTTCAGGATGCTCACACTTGGTTAATACCATTCCACATTTTCAGAGCCTTTTTCAGTCCTTTTACCTAAGCCTGAAAGCTTTCAATTGTTCCCTCAGTGTTTCAAGATTGGAATCAGCTCAGGTCCCTGGGTGGGGATATCCTCTGGGCCATGGTATTGTTGCCCTGTCCCCTCATGAGTGAGTAGCACATTTGCTAGGATGCCCAGCAGGCCTCGCTGGAGCCGTGTAAGTGCTGCTACAAAACTCAGTGGTGTACATGGCCAATTCCAGTCCATGCTTGGGGGCATGAAAGAAAACAGAAGTGACAGGAGGCAGTGCAGCCCTCATGGCTTCCTTTCCATCAGCCAAAAGTAATTCCCCATCTGTCTCCCTGGGAGAGGCAGGGGAAAGATAGGCGAAGAGCCTCCAGGAGCACGAGTGTCTGACACAGCTCTTGTTACAGGGTTTCTGGATCATCGAATCATGGAATAGTTAGGGTTGGAAAGGACCTTAAGATCATCTAGTTCCAGCCCCCCTGCCATGGGCAGGGACGTCTCACACCAAACCATGCCACCCAAGGCTCTGTCCAACCTGGCCTTGAACATGGCCAGGGATGAAGCATTCACAACTTCCCTGGGCAACCCATTCCAGTGCTTCACCACCCTTACAGTAAAGAATTTCTTCCTTAACAGTAAAGAATTTCTTCCTTATCACTTCATGTGTTTCCCTTTTATCACTACAGGCCATTCCTTAGACATAGAGAAGCCTCCACAGAAAACCTGCTCTGACTGGCTTTCCTGCTCTGAATTATTCTGAGGAGAGGGGAGGATTTTCAAGCAGAAATTTTGGAGACGGCACTTTGAATGATGAAAATGATTCCCTTACCCAGTGGAAGTGCTTTGCATCTCCCCTTTGGCCTTTTTGGCCTCTTCCAAGGCTGAATAAGAGTCATTAAAACTTCTCAGAGTTTGCTGTAAGCCAGGCCTAATGTTGAAGGAAGGCTATCCCTGAGGATTTTATCGAACTACATATAAAAATAAATTATACAGTCAGTACAATAGCCCTGCATTGCCTGGTGGATACTAAAATCAGCTTTGTCCCATCTGTTCACCTCCCAGTGCACTTTCAATGTGTCTAATGAGAGATTTTGACCATGGAAATGATTGGGAGAGGCTGTCCTGCTGCTCAGACACCTTTCTCTCGTTGCAGCCAGCAGCTTATGGCTGGATTTCTTCCTGACATCTTGGTGCCTTATCTACCACATATTCACATCCATTAATGAGCCTCTCTCCTATTCTGAATGTTACTTGTCACATGGGAAAGGTGAACCTATTACAAGGCGAGTCACGAAACAGTCAAGACCAAGCAGAAAAAGCCACAGAGATTCCCTTAACACGCACTGACCACAGGATGCACCCAACAGAAGACAGTCTTCAGCAATTATAATGAAAAATCATAGCCAAGACACCAGTAAGGTCTGAATTTGTCCTTTTTATCTTACTGCATTGCTCTGTGGCCACATCACCTAATTTAACCAAGTCCATCATCACCCTGCCTTTAGGCACTGGCAAGGAGCTGCAGGTACCCAAAATGGAAATGAACCTCTGAGGGTGCATTCTTGCTCCATTCAATCAAACCAATTTGCTGCCAGGCCAACATGTGTATGACACACCTAAACCCCCTTTGACCTGCATGCCCCGAGAGGACAGCTCCTGAGTTTATAAAGGTATGTCACAGTCCAGTCCTGCTAGTATTGAATTGCCAGCACTGTCTGTAGCAAGTACTTCAGTCACCATTCCCATCTGTCAGGCTAATCCCAAAACAAGCACTGTGACTGCTTATCCCATAGGACACCCAACCTGGAAATGTCTGTCTGAGGAAGTAAGTTGCAGTTCAAAGTGGGGCTCCTGTGGCTGTGGTTGATAAGGAGCACTGCCCGATCTGCCTTGACAGGAAATGGTGAAGCAACCTGCAAAGCTCCAGGAGAGCTGGTCTGTCCTGTCATGGTTGAGGGACAGCAGTGGGAGTTGTTTTAGCACTGGTAGGGGGGGAAATAGAAAGGCAGTTCTGTGAGAGGAGGATAAGCCACACTGAGGAGTACAAAGGAGAAAGGGGCTCTGCCTGAGCCAGGTGACTGCTGGATTTTTCTGTACTTTGACCCAGGTCTTGGGCACAGCCAAGAGAAATCCTTCTCTGGACCCTGCAAGTTGAAGTACCAGTCAAGCTCCTCTCCATCCATCTCTTGATACCCACAACTGGGAAGTCTGAAAAAGATCTAGCTAAACTTGATGTAAACCATAAAGCCTTTCAAACCTAACCTAAGCTTAGCATTGCCAAGTCTCCTGAGATTTTTCTTGATGTCTTGTGATAATGGATGTTTTTCCTAAAGCTCCAGCTCCCAAATGGAAATAATTACACGAGAATCTCAGCTTTCATTACAAAGTAGATTTCTACCCCCCAGGGCCATGAAAGAAAGCTCAAAATGTCAAAATTTGAAGAAAGCTCAAAAAAATGTGAATCAAGCACATCCTACTGGCTAAGAAAACAGAAGGCAAGTTAAAAGAAGGCCATGATAACTACCATGCCCGGAGGTCAACATTGCTCCAGGACAGCTAGGGCATCACTGCACGGCTGTGACTGTTCTAAGGTGCACTGTCCTGTGCCACCACGCACTACAAAATGAAGGCGTATACACTTCTCTTGGGCTGTTGTTGAGTGATTGGATGCCTTCATTATGTTTTATTTTGGAGTGCACAGAGGTTCAAAGACGTTCACCAATATAGGCGCATGCACAAGCACCGAGGCAAGCATGTCAACTATCAGGTTTGCTGGTGTAGACACAGACATCATTTCGGTCACACCAATGCAAAATCAAGGCAAATTCATCAGCCTCACAAAAGTCCCACTGCAGACATTGTTCAGTTATAATGAGGATACAAAAATAACCTGAAGATTCTTAGTTTTCTGATCACGATACTGGGAATAAACATTACACACCAAAACATGACAACTGCTTACATGTCGCCTCCTGATTTTCCAACTAAATTCCTCTGAGTACAAAAAAGGAGACAGAAAGAAACAATTTAATTCTCTTCCTAATATGAAAACACATTAAAAGGGAGCAGGAAGAATAGGATGTTTGGCATCTCTGCCAGTCTTTTATGTACAGATTTCACTACAGTGAATGCTTGAACTGTTTTATTTTAATTTTGAGAACTTAATCACGTTATTTTCAATACAGAAAGAGCTGGTTGTTCCCCACCATGAATGGTTTGGAGATTCCTTTCTGCAAGTGAAGCACACAGTTTTCCAGAGCAAGCGCATCACTGAATTTGCTGCCCAGATGCAGCAAAATGCAGAGGTATATGCTTCACTCCTGCACTGCTGCTGTTTCCTTTGGGATTGAACTGAACTCCTATAGAAAAGGAGCAGGGAAGTAAACTTCAGGTTGATCAAAATTTGTGACCTTTGAAACATCCCTGCAGAAATCCAATCATCTCACGAGCGAGCACCAGACACAGCAGCATTAGTAAGCTTTGCATCCAGGGAGTCAGTCTGAAGGTTTCCTTGGAGGGGAAAGTGTTCATTTGAAGGTTTTTAAAAGCTCAGCTCACATGTGCGCACACCCTGCCCAGCAAAATGTATTCTGAGCCTTTTCTCTTAACACTTCTTATTTTCTAGCTAAGATAATTGAATGACTCAGTGAACATGGCTGGCATTAAAATCTTGGGGGAGGGAAAAGCAGAGGTAGCGAACTCTAAATCCTCTGCCAAATCCCCTTTTCATAATTTATAGCCTGTCACCAGTTTATCACCGAGAACTGTCCCTCTTTTTCTCATTCTCCAGGCTCCTTTCCCAGTGGACAGTCCATGCCAGCTGTCTCGGCAGCAGGAACGTCCTTTTTTTCCCAAGCCTCGACCTGTGGGAAAATCTTCATTGGCCAGTAATTGATTCCACCCTGCCAGCTCCATTACTTTAGTCTACAGTCAAACTGCCAGCAGGCTGGAGAGAGGCAGCCTCAGCCCTCCCCTGCTCCCGCTATTGAAGCCTGCTCCTGCCCCAGCCGTTAGCTACTGGGGCTCTGAGTTGATGTGTCAGCCCGCCCTGCAATTAGCACTAATCTGAAAATTGGCCTTTGCTAGCAAAGCCAAGCACCTGACAGCTAATTGTTGATGTCAGATTGATGTGCATTTAATATGGAAAGGTTATTTATCAAAGGGATTTTTTCTCCTGTTGGTCTTGGTTTGTCTCTGGATTGCCACAGGCGCTTACAGCCCACAAACCAATAAAGATCTTATACTTCATTTAACTTAAGGAGCCTTCTAAATACCCTTTTCAAACTCTCCGTGTAGGGCAGTGCAGTACTCATCTATTTATACTGTTTATAAAGAAACCGCTGCTAACCAAGCAGTTATTGGTTTTAGTCTCTTTTTTTGGGATCAAAATATTGAGGGGCGAAGAAAGGTTGATAACAGAATAGCAACTGTGGGCCAGCAGTTTGGACTCATCCCCAGAGTCTCGCCAGCCTTCCTTTACATCAGGCTTCTTGCAGTACTACCTTCGCCTTCCGCGGCTGCACAGGGGAAAACATCGGTCCTGTTGGTTTTAACACAGGTTTTGCTACTCGTTGCAACAGAGCTGGAACTACCCTGGTGGCTTTTAGGAAACGAAAGGACATGCTCTTTCAGGTCCTCATCCTGTGCATATATGGCAGAAGGCAATGCCTCATGCACACAGAAACCTCCATGTGCTGCAGTGAAGTTGGCTGACATCTATCTGCCTAGGTAGGGGTAATAGAATGGGGTCTCTTGCTGATGATAGCCATAGCTAAATGTTTTCCAAGAGTGCAGGGCAATTGCCAGACTGAAAACAGGCTGCAAGATGAGCATCACCATTGGGAGCACCTGCCCAAGGTTACCATCCAGCACCCTTGTAAATAGCTTAAAAAAGCAAACTCACCATTCTGCATTTAAACAGAATCACATTGGTTCAGATTGGATGCATACATTTCAAATCATGCTGAAGTCCTGCTAAAAATAGCAGAAAGGTTTTGCAATTGCTTGGAGGAAATTAATATATCCTAAGGAGGCTGGGAGGTCAGCAAACATGCTAGTGGCACACAAAAAACCCAGGCACATAACCTACAGTAAGGAAAAAAAGCTGATGGCTTTAAATGAAGCAAGAGAGAAGACAGTGTCCAGCATGGAAAGCATGCATGAAAAGTGGTTAATCAGACAGGACACAAACACAACAACTGTTTGATGCAAATCATATTCTGACAGGGAAATGAAAAGTGCCACTGTGAGTTGTGTGAAGGAATTGCTTGCATTCATTCCACAGGTGGAGGAAATAATGTTTCATGTATATTGATGTATGCCCTTTTCAAATGAAGGTGGTCAAGTATTTCACAGACTGTCTGTCCTCTAAATGCTGTGTTTTAAAATATGGAAGTGTGTAATTTGTATTCTTCCACCAACTTCACACCACAAAAATTTAAGCAGAAAATATCCAACTATGCAGGATCTAAAGAAGGGCTTTAACATACAAAATACTGTCAAATGAAAATATTAATTCACATTTCATCAGTCATTTGGCATTGCTTGGCAATAACATCTGTGCATCACTTTCAAGACTAAATTTTATCCTCTGCAGTGAGGTGTTCAAAAAATTTTGGGGTGATGGAAAACTACAGTAAACATTACCCAGAGCAATGAGCAGAGTGACATGAGCAGTCAAAGTGGAGGTGCCTGACTTACTGGGGCTGGGTGTTGGGGCAGGCAAGAGCTGCTCTCAGCCCCCAGCATCCAGCAGAGCTGATGGCAAAATCCTGCATGTCCTGGTGGTCCCCAGACAGGTGGATGATAGACAAAACCTTCATCACCTGAAGGGCTGCCACTCTGCCAGGCCCACTGCACGCTGCTGAGACCAGGAATCACCTCACTTGCACTGATAAACCCTGGGCATGCTGATCCTCTCAGGCAGAAACCAGATCTAGGGGGAGCAGCCCCTGCCCAGGGCTGTGCACAGGGCAATGGGCCACCGGCAAAGGCTGGGCTCATCCTTCACACATCAACCATGATGTGTCCTCCCACTGGGTGAGCGCCTACCCCAGACACAAAGCTCCCCACCTGGCACCCTTGGAGGCAGCACATAAAGTAAGCTTCATTTTAAACACATGCTCAAACCCCTCTGGGTTGGTCCTTAGCCGGGACCTAAAGATGTGTTGGGATATTCTGGCAGCACTGCTTTCAACTTGGCCAGCGAGCTGCTGAAAGCTACACGACTGCATCCACACTGGAGTTCTGAAACGTGTTAATTAAGACATTCTGTTACCAGCCCTTTCCTTCCTACGCAAGACAAAACCCACTGGGTGATAAACGTGTCTGAAATGATTCGTATGTTTTAATGCTTTCCTGAACATGGATCAATTTTAGCACTTTTTATAACACTTGTATCCTAGCCAGGACAAAGCTGATGACTCCAGTCTGATTCAAGCACACGTTTAACACCCTCCACTGAGTAAGTCCTAGAAGAGGAGAGAGTTCAAGAAGTCATCTCAGTTACTCCCCTGCTCAGGGCAGGAGAGCAGCCAGGTAGTGTTTGTCTGAGCTGTCCTTCAAGATTTCCAGTGACAAAAGCTCCACAAATCCCTTCAGGAAGTTTATCCTACTCCGTCAGTTTCCTTACTGATAGAAATGATTTTATGACGGCCAGTGCAATGCTCCTCCAGTGCAACTTAAACCATCATTTTTCTTTCCTGTCTTCCATGGACATGGAGAATACCGCTCCCTGCGTCTGACGTGTATGAATTGAAATGCTCCTTATTTTCATTAGTCCG
Source organism: Amazona ochrocephala (assembly GCA_039720435.1). NCBI lineage: Eukaryota > Metazoa > Chordata > Aves > Psittaciformes > Psittacidae > Amazona > Amazona ochrocephala. The sequence continues at coordinate 31,303,361 of CM077876.1, read as the reverse complement.
AACCACGCTGATTTTTCACTGTTTCCTCAGAAATGTAACCCAGGCCCCTGAGCACTGTTTTCTTCTGCATTCTCAGCAACTGACCCACCTCCTTTCTGCAGCACTGAAACTAAAACTGGAACTGGTGTCCCAGTGGAGGACACACAAGTGTGAGGAGAGTGGAAGGACTGGATTGTAGGTCCTACCAAGCTATTCTCCTGTTACATGTCCCAGTAGGGCACTTGCCTTCCCTGCCGCAGCACAACAATGCTGAATTGTTAACCTCTGCAATGCCATTTTTGCAGAATTGATGCCTCTCCTATAGCTGCACAGCTCAAGTCGGGAGAGCCACTGGGCCCAGGCGCCTCCCTGCCGCCCCTCTGCAGCACGGATGTTTGGAGCAGGATTCCATCAAACCTGCTATTCCCAAGGGGCAGCCTCTTCTCACCAGTCCTTCCCCAAAACACATATCTGTCCCCACACCCTCTCACACCACAGGGGCCTTCCTCTTCCCCGTAAAAATGAAATTCTCCTTTGTTGAAGTCGTGCTGGCTCCCTCCATACTCGACATTGCTCTCCATCCGGGCAGGGCAGGATGGAGCTGAGGCAGAACTGTGACAGACCCACTAAGATGTCCTGAATGTGGACAAGCATCCCTGACTCCATGAAGGGGCATTTTGGGAAGGGCCAGTTTCACAAGGTCATCGATGCCTTCATTGATGCCAGGGCACCAGCACTGCCTTGGAGAACGTCTTCCTCAGCAGAGCTGAGGACAACCAGCACACTCAGGAACTGAGGTGCACATGCAAGGGACAGATGCCGGAGCCTGACTCCATTCCCCTCACCTTTGAATACAAGGAAGCTAAAAGCCCTGCTCCATGTTCTCCCAATGCTCAGTTGGCAAACACAGGCACCTCCTGCGTGACTGAAGGAGGTTTTCTTTATAATACCTCCATGACAAGCCCCAGAAGATGACTTTGGTGATAGACTGCCCTTATATCATTCTCATCTGCAATTAAAGTGCTATTTAGACACCCATCAGCATACATCCTGGTATGGAGTACAACAGCTGCTAGTTCAGCAAGAGTTCCAGCAAAAAGAAGGGGGAAATTTTCATTACATGAAGTTTTCTCTTACTGAAGTATCAATGCCACTGGATAATACATATCCCTGTAATCTGGAAAAAGGGTTTTTTTTACTTCTTAGGATGTAAAAGCCTCTTTCTATCAGATTAGAACACGTGTATCTTGGTTAGCTTATATCTCGAGTTACTTAAAAAAGAAAGAATAAAACACAATTTTCGCATCAGCTAAAATGAGGAAAAGATCTCAGCCTGTCCAACCGAAACAATGACCTGATGCAGGACCCAAATCTATCAGGTAATGCTCAAGGGAACATTTCAAATAAGGAAAAAAGAGTGGAAGTGGGAAAAAAATAATCATCATTGTATTCTTGTTCAGTAATGTTCCTCCACTAGCATTAACAGCTTATCTCACCATCTAAGCACTTCTAGATAACAGACTGGGAGACTGGGTTCTATGTCGAGTACAGGCTGTACCAAGGCACTAAACCCCTTCTATTGTTAAAGATTATGTAAAATGGTCAATCAAAGTGTCACTTCTTCCTGCCCGTCCCCCAGGCTGTTATGCTGCATAGCTCCCTATAAAAGCCAAGCATGAAGGGAGAGCAAAGCATCAAGACATAGAAAATGGCGCATCCCAGAGCATGCAGACACATAGGACATCCTACCCCTGTGGAGATGCATTTCAGAGGGTCATACCGCAAAGTCACCTAAGCAGAGAAGAATATACAAATTAAATTTGTTTAGTGAGTTTGTCTTTATAAAACCATTTGCGTTTAGCAGCCTGTGCACCTGCAGAGCTGCTGAGGCCCTTTCCATGACTTGCCTGGTACAGCAAATCCCAGCAAAACACAGATTTGGAAGATGAAACTGGAATAGCCTGGGCAGAAGTATGCTTTCCTAGCATTTCAAATGAGATTCTAGATATTAACCCCATGTTCATCGTTTAGAAATAAGCTGTGTCAGATCAAAACAATGAAAAATCATGACATTTGATAATTGAATTTTAACAATTGCTTGGTTTTGCTCATGGTGGTGGGTTTGGGTTTGTTTTTTTCATACCTATTTTAGTGCAATTTTGAAGGTGCCTTCTGAGGAGGCCTTAACTGGTACAAGGTGGCAGCTGCAGTTTGGAACAACCTGGCCAGTGCTTATGTGCGATGAGAAACAGCTCCTCTGAGCCAGAGCAATCTCATCGCATCATAAGCAGCAGCACTCTGGGGGCCAACTCCTTTGCATGAAGGCAAAGTAATGACCTCAGCCATGGAAATACGTGCCGAGCTCAGCGCAGCTTTGACTGAGCCTCCTTCACAGACCAGCTCAAGCAGAGTGATTTTCCAGGCCAGTCACAGATAGGCATTGATAAATGCCTTGGAGGACACAGAGCTCCTGAAGCCCATCAGAGGAAAGGTGGGGATAGACAAATGTCATGGGTGAAGCTCATCTTAGCCAACCACAAGCTGTTTGACGCAGTGCATGGGATGTGGCCCAGACACCTCATCAAGAGCAGATCTCCTGTTTGGGGGAAGGCTGAGACGAGAGCAGCTGTACTGGGTCAGTCCAGCATTGCCCAGCTTCCAACTGCTGACAGATTTGCTGCAGCCATTCTGTGCATTTAGGAACCCACGACAGCTTTCCCCTCCTTCAGTGTGTGGAGTCGCCCCTTCAATGTGTCTACCCTTCCAGCTTCCCCAGCATCCTGCAGCAAGGAGTTTGCTACACATCACCTGGAGAGGGTTTTGTCTTTTGTTTGCTCTGAACTTGCCTCTTGCTGGCTTCATTGGATGCCCCTGCTCCTTGCACTGGAAGAACAAGCAATCCCTACCATAAAATGGTGTTAGAGACCTCTATCACACCTGCCCTCAGCCATCTCTTTTTCTCAGCACCAGAAGGACACAAATGGCTGCATCTTCCCCTTAATGCCCATATTCCTGGGAAAACTGAGCAGGCTGGAGAGCCGCATACATTTGTGCAGGGTTGAAATGAGCCTTTGTTAAGTATTTGCTTAACATACAAATGCCTTTCACATTTCAAGATAGACAAATCAAGCCTGTGTTCTAATTAGGGAAGGGATCAGATGATGTCTTCCCCCCAGCAGAGATTTTCCAACATTTTTGCCTGGATTCAGCTGTGTATTCTGAGTACATGATTGACAGGGAGGGGAGATGGCTAACAGAGGGCTTGTGCTATTTGTGATTGTGCCAGAGAGTACATAAAGAAAAGGAACAAGAAAAATAATTCTCTCTTCTCAAATGCCCAAGAGCTGGTCAAGACTAAATACGGTTTGTGTCAACAAGAGCAGAAACCCATCAGCGTGTCTCATTTTCATCTGCTGTACATGCGGGCCTGACATGATGGATTTAAAAGAAACCTGTGTATCACTGCACCAGGATACATGTCTTCTTATATGCAGCATGCATGCACACGCAGGCATAGCTGTATCATGTGCTGGCAAGTAATGGAGAAGTTTAGCAAACATACCTGAAATAGCTTGCATGCTTAGGGATGCCAAACAACAGGCTCATTGCACTATTGCCAGAGGGGCTTTTTCCCCAGCCCTCTGCATCCGCCAGCTACCCAAGCCACAGTTGTTCATGTGGGCTCACAGTTTCAAGCAGTCAGTCATCAATTAGAAAGTGATGAAAACCTGTCATTTGTCACTGCAAGTGAAAACAAGAGCCCTGCTCCTTCATGCCCAGCTCTGACCAGGAGCTTCTGAAGGCCTGGGCTTGCTCTGGGGCTGTGCGTGCTCTTGCCCCACTGTCCAGTCTCTCTGCTGCCTCCTCCTGTGTAGTTTCCTGTCCCCTGTACCCACCATTGAACACTCTTGCCTCCCTCCCTCCTTTCCTTCCAGCCCACTCTCCCAAGCTTTGGAGGGAGGAAGGCTTTCTCTCCTCTTTTCCGCCTCTCCACCTTGCTCCAAGCATGTCTGTTGGCAATCCACCCTCCCAGGCACTCCCAATGGGTGTGACAGCTGAGCAGCAGCTACAAATACCACAATAGAACATAACCATTGTGTTTTGGGACCTGAATCCTGCTATTCCCCCCACTGCACAAGTACCCAAAACTGAAAGCTAGTGTGTTCATAGAGTTGACTGATCAGCGAGGACAACTGAGAACCAAATCTGCTTCGCAGAAGAACCTGAAGGGTTTACGGAGCAGAGAAGGTACCTGAGCAATTCAGGGAGGGCGCCTGAGCCATTGTAAGGGGTGGCCCAGCTAAGGGTGGGGAAGATAGTCTGGAAATAGCAAAGTAAAAAAGAAAAGAGAGGAGAGGGTTGTCATGAAGAAATCTAAGAGACAAGACAGGGAGAGGATACTCCTTTGCTTTAGCTGTTTAAAACTGGACTGATGGCCGCTCCAGACTCCACACTGGAGGACAGTCCCCTGCAAGCCAGCTGGGGCTGGTGGCCCTGATGCCCTGCCGCAGGACTTGGGCCATGGAACCTGCTCGTCTCAGGCAGGCAGTGTCCTGCCTGCCCTGGGGCAGCGCTCACAAAACCCTCAGGCACCAATTAGTCCCTAAAACAACTGTGTTCCCCTGGGGCAGGGGCTTCTCCTGCGCTCCCCGGGGGCCCCGGCATATGGGAGTCACTGGGTCTGGCCTCGCAGTTCAGTTAAATTAAGGAAAAAGGAAGAAAGAAGCCTCAGCAGCCTTGCAGGGGAGGGCGAGGAGGAGGACGGTCTCCCAGTAGCTGCCCAATCACTCACAGGATGACAGCTCTGCTCCTGTCAGCACAAACTAGTAATTACGATTAATGGTCTGTGGCAATCGGATCCCAGCACTAACAGAGACAGCAGGTCCCACCGTTTGCATGCAGTAAATTATTCAGGCTGTCAGCTGTTGGGATGCGAGCTGGTGATGTTGCGGTTAAACGCTGGCCACATGGCTAATACAAGGTGTGCCCACAGCCCTGCACTGCAGAGCTGGCTCTGTGCTGGGGCCAGCAGCACAGCTGTGCCACCGACACGGCATGGCCAGACCCTGGCTGTCGCAGCTCTCACACAGATAACACGGCCTCTGGGAGGAAAAGCACCAGGAAAAGCCCAGCAGAGTCTCCTTTAGGTTCAGTTTCAAGGGAGCATGAACTTAGGAAGATGGGAGGGCTGGATGCCAGCAAGTAAGCTCCAGTGACTAAACTTACCTGTGGCTGAGGCCATGGGCATGTGCTTCACAGGAATCAGATGCAAGGCCAGACTCAGAACTGGAGCACCTCTATACCAAAATGTAGCATCAGACAATAAACTCAGGTTTGCCAGTTAACCCTGGTTTCTTAAAAAGCCAGAGGTAGCACTCCAGAAGGGCCTCCATTCAGGGGAGCATGCAGTGAACACCGGGCATGAGCATCCACAAACTGCTCCAGGTGAATGAGATGTGCACTGCCAACATCCTGCTCTGCCTAGGTGTGAGAGCTGTGTGTTAATGTACCCACTCTCATGCAGAAAGTAATTCTTTCACAATAACCCTTCAGGGTGGAAAGACTGAACTCACCTAAGCTGAACTACTGCTTTTCAGGAGCACAGCATGAAGAGTAGCAAACATGTGGCAGAAGGGGAGAGGTATTTGGAAAGTAATGGGAAAACAATGGCATAGGCAGTTGTCTCCTCATGCATTGATCCAGTTTGTCACCCCTCTTTTCCCACGAAGAGAAGGGATGGTGAGGAATCTAGCACAAGCACACCAATCTCAAGCTGTTTCTTCACTAGCACCTCAGTGTGGACAACTGTAGCAAAGTCCCATCATTTACATTCAAATCAGACTTGCTTTGTTCAGGGGGCTGCCACATTCACTGGTACACAGCCTGAGAGGGGCTATATTTCATGTCAGGAGCTTGAAATGGTTCACAGTTGTCCCACGTGGCTCAGTATCTCAGAAGTGCCTGTACCCTTGCTAAGCGCCATCCCTCTAGCAAACAGGCTGGGCTGTAGTACTAGCAGCTTCCTTGGGAATACTTGGCTTTTCCAAATATGCAGGTCTTTTAGTAGGAAGGAAACATTTCATTGAGAAACATAAAGAGTGACAGGCATTCTTCTGAGGAAACAAAAAAAAACCCCATAGAGCAATCCTCAGGCATTTGAAGTTTGAAATTAAAAATTAAGACAAATGAAAGGGGGATGCAGACGGTCTGTGGAGGCATGGTGGCATAAATTGGTAAGAAAGTCATGATAATGATAGCAAAAGGTAAGTTTAAGGGCATGAGGTCACTTTCCTATCAAAGTACCTACCTCTGAGCATACAGGCAGATCAAGGGCCCATGTCAGCCCAATCTCTTCAGCACTGAGCTCACATCTATTAGAAAATATCTGGGCATATCCCATTCAGTCCTCCTGTATTTAGGACAAGTAATTAAGAGAGTGCGACTGTCAAAAGGTCAAGCTATTTCAGATCTACACAGACCTAAAATCCATTCAAATCCTCAAATCTATGCACTGAATAGTTCCATCGTGTCCAAAGACCCACAGAGCAGCGTGGAAATTTAAGCAGCAGTACGGGGTTTCACACATCAGAGCCATATTTTTATCCTCATTGGGGCCCAAAGTACTTCTGCAGATATCCACTAGCAGTAAAACAACAGAGTGATCCTTTATGACAGTATGACCATAATCTAACTTGACAAATGCAGTTGTCAGCATCCCTTAAAGTAAATTACAACTACACCCCCTTGGCTGAATCCTGAGCCCTTTCAAATAACAAAACAAACGTCTCTCTCCCAAGAGTTGTGTTCTCTGCATTGTGTTTCCTGACATGCTTTCCCACCATCAACCTTTCATCCCGCTGAACTAATCTCCATTGTAAGCAGCGGAAGGCAGGGAAGATAACTCCTGCTAACTTCATGCTGGCCGAATTGTGGGGCTGCCGAGAGGGAAGGTAGTAGAGAGGGTTCATCCCTGCAGGGCCAGACACCACGTCCCATGCCAAGGAGCTCAAATAGGGTAACATGTATGTACAGCTGTGCTTTCCTATGAATAGCAGGTAATCTGGGGCTAATGAATTGCAAAAGGTTCTCCACAGCTGTCCATCTTCAGAGCTCACAAGGTACTACTGTGTTTGCATCAAGGTGCTCAGCAGCAGCTCCTCCAGCCTGTACCAGCAAACAAAGCACCCACAATAAGGTCAGAGACGTTGCAATTGGACCTTTTACAGGAGGGACTCAGCTCAGCTTTGGGTCTTACCATGACATTGAAGGGAGATGCAGTGATGTGCTGCCAGACGTACTGCTGTGGACAGCCAGCAGCATGCTTTTTCTATGTGAGTTCAAGAAATATGCCTTTTACATCCTATTTTCTCCACCCAGTACCCATGCACATTTGTGCTCCATACTGTACACTATGAACCTCTCTGGGCTGCACAAGGAACCACGCACTTGTTCAGCCCAGCAAAATGACAGTGATGCTCTCAGGGTTGTGCAGGTGCTTCATCACAGGGAGACTTTCAATGCAACACTATATGCCTGCTCGGAGAGCAGATAGAGCCTGAGATGAGCAGGAATTTTGTTTGCTTTGCTTTCACTCTGTTCTCTGTATTTCCTTTACCCTAATGTTTTGGTTTTCACCCATAAAAACCCGACGTTGGCTTCCCTTCTGATTTGTGGGTCAGTCAGGGCAATGTGCAAAGCTGTATTGACGTAACACACAGAACATTTAATTCCACAGCCTTGCCAGAGCCTAACCAAGGTCGTTGGGGCTGTCATAGGATAGTTCAAGGAAAATCACTGTCATAATGACTGGTGGCAATTCATTAAGTGAACACTTCTTTTCGCACCAGCATTGGATCTCAGCCCCAGCCTGTGTGCGATGATAATTTTAGGTGAAGACGAAGGCTTGGGGTTCTGCTTACACATATAGCTTGCTTCACCATGAGAAGAGATGAAGCTGTCAAACCCTAACCTTGGGGTTCCATCCTGGCCTTATGCTGCCTCACCCATGGGCATCCTTTTGCTCCAGTGCTCAGCTGCGCTCTACCTCCTGGAGACGGAAAGGCAACTGCCCCCATCTCATGCCAGATGCCTTTCCTCCCACTCCCTCTCGCTCCCTCTCACTCCCCACCCCTGGTCCCGTAAGCACATCTTCCAAAAGAAGCAACCAGAATAACCAGCTAGCCTTAAACTGTACAAACAGCACGGTCAAAGCTGGTTGGAAGCTCACCCAGACGTGTGCCTCTGGAGTGGGAAGTAGCAGAGCAGCTGCACAAGAGCACAGCCTCTCCAGATGGCTCAGCAGCACCAGGGAGGATGTGTCCATGGCCTTAGCACAAGGCAGTTATCTCAAGGTATCCAACGTTGGCTTTGAAAACCATCTTAGATATGGACCTCTTTGGCTGCTCAAGTGCACAGCTTTCAGCAACAAGACAAAACCCCAGAGACCTAGCAGGTTCATCAAGTCATGCTCTAGTCCTTGTTGTACATGTCAAGCACTTCTGTTGCTGCCAAGAGACACGGTAGAAAGATTTGTCAGCCTGTCCACCTTCCAACACAGCCAACAGCAGGAGCAACAGAAGCACCTTGCCATGCTGCCTCCTGCAGTCCTCGCTCAGCCAGCCATGGAGCACAGCTCGTGTCTGAAGAGGACAAGCTGGAGTCAGATTAAATCCTTCTTCCTTGTCCTAACAGCCAAGGATAAGCAAGACAGCCTGGCATGCATGGTCACTGCTGCCTTTACCCCATCAGGTGACTCTGATGGACTCTGCAGACACAGGGAGGAGATCTCCACCATGTCATCTAAACTGAGTCCAAACCAGGCACCTCAGAGATGCAGAGCACAGCTATCTGGATGTGACTAACTGCAAGGCTGAGCCCTGATCACAGGCAGGAAAGATTCAACCCCCTGGCCTGACCCTGCACACCATGGCAGGTCTCCTTAGTGACTTGGGATCAGCAGTGTCCACAGACATGAGACGCCTGGGGGGGGACACATTTACAGCTGCAAAGCAGCTTCTGCCCACTGCTGTTTCAAGAGCCTCAGCAGATAGAAAATAGCAGGTGCATTAAGCCCTAAAATAAGATTATAACATGCTGTAAATTAAAATATGCTCAGCTCTCTGCATATGGTCAAAAAAGAAATCATGCATGGAAAAAACACAGGTGCTCACATTCATCTCCGGATGACCATTCACAGGATGCACAACAATGCAATTTCACACACAGAAATCAGAGACTCTCTCTGAAATGAAAGATCTGCTCTTTCCGGGTGGGTTGGGTTTTGTTCCAGTAAAGATTTCCAATGTGCTGAAACCGTTTATAGCAATAATTGGGAAAAAAAAGAAAGCCTCTGGGAAATTATTGGCATGAACTTCCAGGGCTGTAAACGAAGGCCAGCCTAATTTTCCAATTAGGCAGCTTGATAGGCAAGATGACATGTGCGGAGTAGAAGGGCAGGCTCTAAACGGCATTTTTATGAACACTTCTCATGCCTGCAGCAGCCTTTCTATTCCCAACAGCTGAGGAGTGCACTTTCCCATGCCGTCAGGGGTGAGGAGGTTACGACTCCCGCATTGTGCCCCTTGTTTTTCACACAAGAACCCGGCGCGCCGCAGCTCACTTGAAAGGGTCCAGCGCCCCGGTCCCCTGTCGGCGCGCGCGGTGCGCCCCCCTGCCGGAGTCCCGCGGCCCCGCGCCACTCGGTTTAACCCGCCGTCGGGCGCGACGACTGCAGCGCTAATTGGGACGGGGGCACCTTTTCAGAGCGGCTCCATCGGTAAATGAAACCGCGGCTCCCCCGGGGCACAGCGTGTGCAGAGGAGCCGCGGCCCGAGCTGCAGAGGGCACGGCGCGCATTTTGAGCCAGCGCTGCTCTTCCGCAGCTCGAGCTGTCAGGCCGGCTCCCGCTTCCCCGCTGCTCGCCCAGAGGAGGGAAACCCCAACCACTGGGGCCAATGCGTCCTTCCTCAGCTTGCTGAAGGCCCTGCCACCCAAACGCTGCTATGAATGCAGCGACGGTCTTACAGAGTAAATGGGAATCTAAATGGGCACATGAGCCCCTCAATTACCCCATCAATTACATACCGCAAAGTCTGGCCCTCAAGACACCATGAAATCACACTCCAGTGCCTGCTCAGCACTTATATGATCCTGAGTAAATCACACAAGCCCTATTTAAATGTCATTCTCCAGGTGAAGCAACTTGACAGCTAGATCCATGCTAGCTCGCAACAAGGCAGGGGAGCTCACACAAGGGCTCTGGCAGATGGGGAAGTGACTGTCAAGAAAGGATATTCAAACACAGTCCATGGACCATCACCACTCTGAAAAACCATCCTTGAAGAGCAGCTGTGGCAGCTGCAAGCCACGTTGACAAAACTGCCCTTTAACTTAGTGTGGTTGACGCCAGACTCTGAGCTGATGTAGCTGACCCCTACCACACTGTACAGGAGCCTGAAGCTAAGGAAATCTAAGTTTGGACCTATTCTTGGTTTGCCCATACATACAGTAAGAATAAAGCAAGAGGAACAATACCTTTGGTGAAAGTGGGAGATGGCAATAGCCACATGCAGTAGCCACCATTTCCCTTCCACTGCAGGGAAGACCATGCCGAACAAAGAGCAAGCCAGCCTCGAGGATACAGAGAAGGTACCAATTTCCACCTTTGTCACTTCTCAAGAAAGCCTTTTAGCACTTGGATCTCGAAGTGAAAACCGCAGCCTCCTAGCTCAGGAGCAGATCATCTCCATGTCAGGGTGTACAAAGGGAGTTCGAAGCTTTCACAAGCTTATAGAAATAAAAGCAGCAGCGTTCAGAGTGGTATCAGAAGATGCTGGCAGATCACACAACCATAGCACAGCTGAGGTGGGAAAGGACCTCTGGAGGTCATCTGGTCCATTGCCACCGCTGAAGCAGGGCCACATAGAGCTGCTTGCCCAGGAGCATGTCCAGATGGCTTTTGAATATCTCTACGGATGGAGACTCCACAACCTTCCTTGGCAACCTGTGCCAGTGCTCAGTCACCCTCACAGTGAAAACATGTTTCATGATGGTCAGAGGGAACCTCCTGTGTTTCAGTGTGTGCCCACTGCCTCTGGACCTGTAACTGGGCATCACTGGGGTCCTCCTTCAGGCCCTTTTTGAGGGTAGGAGTAACATTTTCTTTCCTCCAGTCCTCAGGCACATCTCTTGGTCACCACGAACATTCAGAGATGTTCAGCACAATGCCCATACACTGATACGTACACCTGTGAGGCAGGTCAGGACATATCCTGAACTCGTTTCTCTGACATCTCTGTATGTTTTGTGTATTGGCACGTTAGACTATGGCCTTCAGCTTCAGTTAGTTTCGTGTTTTATTTGTATTCAATTTATCTATTTTATCTAATTTTATTTATTTTCATGAGAAGATGGCAACTCCTCTCCCTGGGAAGAGGAGTATTAATAAAGCTCTCAACGTTCTTCCCCATGCTAACTGGACTGAGACTGAAATAACACAACTTCCCCTGTGCGTCATGTCTTAAACACCAACCAGGTGTGGGGCTGAGAAGACAGACAAGCAAAGATTCCATCAGCTGAGCTACTGTTGTGTGCAAGGCAGTTAATAAAAGGGCTGATTATTTCTGTAGCTCTTTGATTTCTCCTAAAGACGGAGAAAAAAAGACCTTTTCACTACTTTAAATGCCAACTTTTTAAAATAATCTAAACATGCTGCCACTTTCAGAAGCAAACCCAAAGGTGCAGAGTGACTACAGCATCTGCCCCAAAGGGTGCCTTGGATGGATTAACCCATTTGGGAAGCGTAACTCTTGGCTGCACTTGCCACCCAGCCTGCAGTAGGCAGGCTGCAACGTTAACACATGGCTGATTCCCTTGCTACAGCCACTACGTAGAGAGAGCGCATCAGCCTGCTTAACTCTGATTGAACAAGACACAACCCAGAAGGAAACAAGAACACTTACAGAGCATTTAAGAACTTACTGGTGTTAGTCTAATGCAGTCATACCAGGGATAATATTTATTTTGGGTTATGGCCAGATGACAACGTAATAGCCTCATTTGGGCAGTCCAGACCCTTCATATGTGATAAACACTTCCCCAGAATCCATAATTTACTAGAAAACACATGTAGTGCGCAGGCTTGTATCTAGCAGAAATGCTCTGCAGCCAAAACAGACTTGAAAAACTTTCCCAGCATAAGGGACTAAAGCTGTCAGAAGAAAAGCCTGAACAACAATTTGCCAGGTTTATAAATGTGACAGTATTAAGAAACGAGGAGGAACCCAAACTTTGCAGAATGCCCTGAAGAAAAGTAAAATGTGAAGTATTCTTTTCTTTAGAAATGAGCTCAGTGCCAAAGTTTTGGTGGCAAGGTGCTAATTTGCTCTCAATAGGCAGGCCTGATTTCTTCAGCATTTCCCTTTTTCCTCATCTCAGCACCTAAAGGCCTGCAATATGAAAGTACAGACAAACCCAGGGGGATTTACCAGGCCTTGTTATTGCACATCAGCCATCAAAAGAACATTGAACTACTTTCATTTTTCTTCCAAGTCCATATCATGATAAAGCTATTTCGCTTTCCAAGCATGTATAAGGTGTTTTAATGCTCTGTTCATAAAATAAAAGGTAGAGTTTTAGGAGTGTTTATTAAAGCCTTCAAATAGGACCTGAATAACACAAAAGGTAAAGTATTGCTTTAGCTAAGACCCAAACCCTCTTTGATTCAGGTTTTTATTAAAGCTAACCTTGCTTATAAGCACATCTGTAAAACCAGAAAGCACTATGGACATTCACATATAGTATTTGGGTGGAGTAAGAAGTGAATGTGGGGCAGGGTGAAGTTAATGGCTCATCAGTTATGGCTTAGAAAAAGTAAGTGTCCTTCTAGCAGTATGTACGGAAACATTTCTTGCTTGCATAGAAGTGAAGATTTGTACCTGCCCACAGCTACTCACCATCAAATCACCCAGCACTCTACTGCCAGCACATACATAGAGAACCCAATGGAGCAGGGACAACAAGACTGAGAGGGGAGCAAGCCCTTCGCCCTCTGCTGAGGATGTGTTTCATGCTGTTCTCCGAGCGCTCAGCATTACATCCCCAAGTATAAATTTTACACCATGTTGAGCATGAATTACAACTACTTGAAGTGAATCTGTCATCCTTAAGTGAGAAATTTGTCTGTTAAGAGATGTGGGCAGCACGCAAAGCTGTATCTGATGGAGGAGGATGGAGAACTGAGTATCTGCTAATGAATTGGGGTCTGTTACCTGAGACCTGTTTCAGGTATCTGAAAATTTTCAGAGAAAATCAAACCTTAAGCACTCTCAAAAATCAAGACTGTTTATAGGAAAAAACCCAAACCCTAACTTCTGAAAAACAGATCAAGAAACAAAGAGATCTGCTAATGCCAACTGTCTTCTCAGCTGCATAATCCAAAAAGTGAATTGTGTGAGATTAAATCAGAGAAATCACAGAATGGTTTGTGTTGGAAGGGACCTTAAGGGTCATCTAGTTCCAATCCCCTGGCCATGGGCAGGGACATAGAATCATAGAATAGTAAGGGTTGGAAAGGACCTCAAGATCATCGAGTTCCAACCCCCCTGCCATGGGCAGGGACACCTCCCACTAAACCATGTCACCCAAGGCTATGTCCAACCCCACCTTGAACGCCACCAGGGATGAAGCATTCACAACCTCCCTGGGCAACCCATTCCAGGGCCCCACCACCCTCACAGTAAAGAATTTCTTCCTCAGATCCAATCTAAACCTCCCCTGTTTAAGTTTAAACCCATTACCCCTTGTCCTCTCACCACAGTCCCTAATGAAGAGTCCCTCCCCAGCATCCCTATAGGTCCCCTTCAGATACTGGAAGGCTGCTATGAGGTCTCCACGCAGCCTTCTCTTCTCCAGGCTGAACAGCCCCAATTTTCTCAGCCTATCTTCATACGACATCTTCCACTATACCAGGTTTCTCAAAGTCCCATCCAACCTGGCCTTGAGCACTGCCACGGATGGGCGGCCACAAGGTCCTTGGGCATTCTCCACATTACTTTCATATTTGCCTTTGCTCATCTGGTCAGTGATTCAGAGTAAGACAAAATTCCAAAATTTAAAAGAAAACACAGCATGGCATATGGAGATATTCCTACTTTTGGCAGTCAGACAAAAGTAGCTGCAGAACTCAGCTTACACCAGCCTCAGGATCTGCAGCAAAATGGTGGATTTACACGTAAAGCTACAAAGTCTCAGTATGCTGAATCAGTAGCATTCATTTGGTTAATACTAGTAATGCACGTATTAGACTTCGTGATAAGAGTATCCCAGGCGGCAGTGTGGACTGGGCACAGTGCTGCAGGAGCTGCTGGGGTGGTGTTACCCTTCCTTTTGCCAGTAGAAACAACTATCATCATACATATGAGGATAGAAATAAGAATGACCTCCAAACAAGAAGTTGGATTCATGCAACTGCCCAATCCAAGGCACATGCAAGGCCACTCAGGAATCTGAACCATGTGGGCAAGGAGACTTCACTGTGCATTGTCCAAGAACGGGGTTGTACATACCCTTGTGTGTGTCTGGAAAAATGCAAAGAGAAGGAGCAAAAACGAATGTGGCCACGAAGGAGGGAACTCCAGGGGATAGGTGGCAACCAGCAGGAAAATGTCTGCATTTGTTAATTTTTCTGTGTGGATGGCCCTAGAAATACCTCTTTACATTATCAGTGTCTACTTGGATTAAAGATTGGTGTCAAAAATGAGAACAGCCTTATAGACACAGGGCCATGGAGTTGTGCCATCGCTGTTGTTCGGTAATGAGCATTGATGGCTCCTTACTTTGCATTAAGGACATCTATTCTGCACATATTCTTGGCATATGTAGGTATTACAAGTATACTTAGTATACAAGTATGCTAAGAGCCCACCACAAAGACATTTCAGAATTCACTGCTCTGCCATTGTAATTCTGCATTTGGGAGTTATACAGAATTGAGGCTATGTGGGATGGGCACAGGCTACTCCAGTCAGAGATTCCTTCATGGGACAGCTCTTGTCTGGTGAGTTTAGAGGTCCAATAAATAACTGCCTTGAAGGTCACCAAAGATGAGCTTTGGGGATATCGGTTCTCCAAAGGCCAGAAAGGCCAGCAGCAGCCTAAAGCCACTGAAGGTTCAACCACACAATTTTTAAGACTGCGTTGGTTTATGTGAACTTGTGGGTTTCCAAATAAAACACTAAACTGGATTTGAAATAGCAATGACTACAGTCTCCAAAAGCCACTTCTCTAATGGTTATCCAGAGGAAGATTTGATAAAATCATTATCTGACACCCTAACTGAAATAACTCTTAGCCCGCCCCCAAAATGTTCACATTTCCTCCCAAATCACTCCTATTTAAGGTTGATCAAGCATGTAGGATGAGTTACATTGAACAGACAGGACTTCTCTTTGATATGATTTTAAATTCTCTCCAGCTTCTTAAAAAGGCCTTCCTTTCCTGCTCCAGTGCTGGAATAACTCTTTGCCTGGAGCCTAACACCCAATGAAATTCATGTTCAAACTCCCCTAATTAAGATCCCTGAGATGAATGAGCAAATTAAAGCAAAAGAGGAAACAAGCTCACACTGCTGGTTTCCTCTCCTGCTTGGTTCCTTACCGACTTCAAACTTCAGTTTGAAAAACTAGGAAAGGATCTGCTAAAACATGCCCATTCCCTTCAGAATGACTGTATTTTCCAAGTGATTCCTGCTAGTATATTGGGCAAATAAATATATTAAAAATATTCTCCTTGACAGACTATCTGTGAGATGCATTTTGGAAACTACCCATAGCCTGCACTATGCCTCTCTTGTGGTGTTACAAAGGGGCAAAGGTAGGAAAGGAGTTTTCTTTTGTCTCTTTTGTCAAGCTGTTCTTTTGGGCAGAGGAGTAAGAAAGAATCAAACCACTGTGTCACAGGCTCTTCGCAGGTCACTTCAGCTTTACTTCTACTCTTCTTTGTATATGCTTTCAAACAAAAAAAAAAATCACAGAATCATAGAATGGTTTGGGTTGGAAAGGACCTTAAAGATCATTCAGTTCCACACCCACAGCAGAGACCCTTTCCACAAGGTCACAGGTTGCTCAAAGTCCCATCAAAACTAAAAGACAACAACCTTTAAAAGAGAAACGACAATGGTTTTGGAAAAGACCTCTAAACAGATTAAAGTTTTTGTGTCCCGTTCTAAATCACTTTTGTTGGGCCATATGAAGACTTGCAGTTTGGGTGGCAATCTGGCCCATAGGCCAGCTGCAATCTAACAGAATTGCTCCCATTTTCTGCTCTGATCCCATCTCATCCAAGTATGTTTCAGATGCAGGCAAGGAAAGGGGCACGTGAGCTATGGCAGCCTGGAGCTGGCTCCCTGATATCCTGCTTGTTTAGGGATCCCTTATCTCCTCTTCTCTCATGTGACTGAAATATCAATATACTCAGTAATGAGAGGCAGAAGGAGCTATACCACCTTTCAGTGTCCCCATCCCTGCTCATGTGGCCAGCTCCAGAAGAAAGACTGTGGCAGATTTGAATAATACATGCTTAAGCCAGTGTGCATGTTGCTGAATTAGTACATACAGCAAAAAACACATTGTCACTGGACCGTCTCTGCAGACCAACAAGGCATACCACCTTAGCCAATCTCATCCCAACATTTGGGAAAAGTATCTTAAGGTTAAACAGGCTTTATTTTGTCATTTGGTGATATAAATAGCAAATTTTACTTAACCTCAGCACACTGCCAGGGACTAAGCAGATGGCAAATGACTGCAGAATTCAGATTTGGATATACCAGAAATCAAAAGAAACGCTGATAGCGAATGCTCCAAAAAGATATGGGAAACACTATAGCACGACTCTTTGGTTGTGTGTTCAAACACCCATTATATTTATCTTAAATATATTTACAGAAACCTGAGACCTACACTTAGCCTACTACATTGAAATAGTTTCTTTATACTAATAACCACAGAAAATTTATTCACATGCATTGCAAATGAGAGCTCCAATTAAAGCAAAAAAATAATCTCTAGTTCTTCATGCAGATGGAGATAAAAGCACAATGTATTATAACAGATTAAACCCAATATCTGCAGTAAACCTTTTGCATTGCAACTCAGAAATCAGGAACCCTGATATTGTTCTGTTTGAAACACAGTACTTGAAGGAGCACCATGATCGCAGCTTTGGACTTCCTCCATGGGAGTGCAATCGACATCCCTTTGGGATGGAAAGACGAACTCTGGAATTCTTTATAAAAGAATATGCAAACATTCAACTAATATTACCTGAATTAACCTTAATTTATACCTAAAGGCAAATAGCCAGAAGGATGAGTGAATGAATATGGAGGAGCAAGAATCAGGTAAAGTGTGCTTATTGTCTTTTATTGATCTCATTATTTACATACCCAAGCTGACAGAAACTTTTCATGTATTTCCTGAGGAAACATTTCATCTGTACAATTTGATATAAAGCACAATTGCATTTATTTACATTAAATTTACTCTGCTTTTACTTTGTTTGCTTGCCTTCGACAAGCCCTAAAAGCACCGCGTCAGCTTCCAGCAAGGTTGTATCAGTTGTTGCACCCAAGAATCTAGATGTGAGTTCAAGATCCACCAGTCTCAGGCGCACTCGGGTTCCTCTCTGATATTTTCTGTGAAGAAAAGAGAAGGGGGGAACAAGGTAAGTTTTGTTAAGCTACGGTCTTGCATCTCTTAAGGCTGTTCTCCTGTCTGCAGACTGAAGCAGCAGCCCCACAGAAAACAAGTGCTGCAACGGAAGTCCAAAATGGTTGTAATACATCAGCACTAAAACTGCTGAGACAATCCCTGTAACACCACAAAGCCAGTCTCTTGTTGGTACAATCCTGACCGTAGAAGAGCAGATACCACCAGACCCCACTGACAGAAATCAGGCTTCATAAAGAAGCAGTTTATTATACAGGAAATTGTCTCTTCCATTAAAATATTTTACTGTATCATCTGCTACCATGCACACAATTATTTGCAGGACAACATACTATTAAAAGGGAGGACAAGCCATCATTAGATCACTGGTGATGTTGCTATTATGAAAAAGTATAATGCCAGCTAACTATGGTTTATATTTCCAACTCTGGGTCTTAGGCAAGGAAGCTTTTCTTGTCTTATCCCCTTCTCCAAAGACTGGTATAATCTGCAAGTTTTTATTACATATAATTAAAAAGAAACCCCACAACTACTGTAATGAAACATTCTGCCTAAGAGGTCGAGTTTTATTGTTTTACATTTTCTTTTTCCTTTTAAGTCAGAAGATGCAAGTGTTTGACATGTTTTAAAAATGTGTGCCAAGATGGCCCTGCCAAATTAGTGAGGATTTCTGAAATGCTGGAATCTTTATAATGTACCTGCATAGCTACTGATCAAAGTCCAGCAATGAAAACGAGAATTATTCTTCTTTATAAAGTTCAAGCCACACTTCTGTTTGTTTTTTTTTTTTCTAGTCGAAGCATAAAGAGCAGAAGATGCATCAAACTTGGCCACCTTGAGCAAAAGCAAGACATAGTTTGAAACATCCTCCAGTTACCAACTGGAGCAAATGCAGCAGGGAAGTCTGGCTGCACACATTTCCACCTTGCCCATTTTCACCTTCAGCTTGGGCAGACAGTCTTTACTGACAACTGATTGCTAGCATGGAGCAAAACTGAACCAGGTTTCAACTTGCATATCAAACCAAGATCCTTTTGGAGAATGAAACATCTTACAAAAAAAGACCCTGGACTTGCACTTCCCTTTTTTTCCTCCATTTTCTGTCAATTCTATCTTACATTAATTTCTTGTGGCTCTTGGTTAATCCTGGGTAATATACTTGGTGTTGTTACAAACTGCAAAAGAAGATCCTTTGATATCTCCACTCCGAACAAGTAATTACACAGGATGCTCTGCCCAGCAAGGTTTCTACTGACATTCATCCCAATGAATCCCATGATGATCTGCATGAAGCAACACAGTGGAAATACCACATATTTCCTTAAAAACATAAAAGTGAAGCCCTTCATCTGTCCAAAATGTGAGTAAACACTGTTGCAGTGAAGAGTACGGCACAGCTAGCGGAGACAGACACCAGGTTATGTCTGATTGTTACCTGGATAACTGGAGAGGATCAATTCTGCCCCTTTCTCCGTGAAATATTTACATTTAAATGGAACAGTTTCACAACAGATGACAGTTATTCACAGAAGCTAATGTACAACATTTCAGAGGAGTAAGACAAGAGTAAAACAAAATTAAAAGACAATGCATAAGACCTTAAAAATCAGCAGTATCTTCCCGGATTTGTTAGGCTTACTGAAAACAGACAGTACCCCAGAGAAGTCAGGATGCTTTGAGATAAGAAGAGGAATGAAGAGGAAAGCTGCTCACTGAAGAACCTTAACTGAAGATACCAGCTGACCTGTGGTTTTAGATATTTGGATATATGGGAGAAATGTCCAGAAAATTATCTAGCATGAACAAAACCTTTACCTCACTGACAGCTGCTGGCTACATGGCTTGCCTTTGCATCCAGCCATAAAGTTATCATGATCCTGAATATCACCTTCGGTATAAATAACCTGCCTTTATCGATGAGTGTGAGAAGTGGATGAAGCAAGAGAAAAGACAAATTTTTTTAAAGAGTGAAAGGTATTGTTTTGTGAGAAAGCAAAATAAGAGGAACAAAAGGAAATCTGAGAGGGAGAATGGTCTGTGGAAACAGAAAAGAGGGAGCAGACACACTATAATGAGAAAAAAGCATGCTTGGGAAGACATAAAAGAGGGGATAAATGATAAAGCAGGTGACAAAAAGCACTGAAAACACTGTGGGCAAATAGTGTAGAAATGAAGGAAACTGTATACAGAGTAGAGCCACAGAAGAGGAAAAAACATCACTGAAAAGACGGCATAAAACTATTAAAGCTTGAGTGACACTGAACTCACACCTGTGACCTACAACATTCTGTGCTGTTTTTACAAGATGGACACATTTTTAACCTAAT
This sequence comes from Amazona ochrocephala, assembly GCA_039720435.1. Classification (NCBI taxonomy): domain Eukaryota; kingdom Metazoa; phylum Chordata; class Aves; order Psittaciformes; family Psittacidae; genus Amazona; species Amazona ochrocephala. The sequence goes on along the minus strand of CM077876.1, from coordinate 31,283,329 downwards.
AGAACTTAACACTAAGCCTAGTCATTCTGTGACAAATTTTAAAGCCACCCACCACCCCTTTGCCTTTTTCTCCTCTCCTTCCTCCTAGAGAAACAGCTCACCAGTTACCTAAGGCAGGAGGCTAGCTTGAAAACCAGCTCCAGGGTCCAACAAACCTTCTGCAAAAGACTGAACTGAACAAGGTTTAAATTCAATTAGAAATTCTCTCTCTATTTGACAGCACAGTGTGGGAGAGACAATTGAGCTCCATCTTTGTAACCGAAATACAAAACACTACTTTCATCATCCAACGGTTCCTTTTGGGGTGGTTGCTAGACTACAGTGGTGTCTGGCAAGTGAACAGGTGACACTTCATTTTCCAATCAAGCCTTTAAAAGTGCTATTTAGAACCAGGAAAATCCATGAAGAAAATATGTGAAGAAAGTGTACTTCTCATGATTAATACATCTAATTTAATAATAAATTAATAATCTTAAGTGCCGCTCCCCCATTTTAGCATTATGAAGACTTTGCTCATATTTCCAGACATGACTTTAGCATATATTTCTAATGCAAAATCCAACCAACTGAATTTTCATAAAACCCCCCACAATCTTCAATGCTGCTTCAGCAACTCAAACAGATTCCAACGATTCTTTAACTGTACTTAACTCAATTATTAAAGAAGGTTTTCCAGTCACAGCACATCTGCTTACAAAGAGATCCTGAAGAACATCACTTTAAGGAGCTGACACAACTGCCAATTTGTATGAATATAAACATTTGGGTTTGTGACAGATGTTCCCTACAGCCAGCACACTTTAGATTAAATGAGAAGTGGAAGATGCAGAAAAAGTAGAAACAAAGACAACACGCAGTGGTGGTCTCTCCACCACATTTAGAGCAAGAGGCAATGATAGGCTGCTCTATGCATAGTAAGCATATTCTATCCATTAAGTTATTTATCCTTAAACCAGATAAAACTATCCTACAGTTAAAGCAGAAGCTTGAAACAGGACCCAGAAACAAAGCAGGCATTTTATGACTCTCAGGAACAGTGTTCTTGGAGACACAGGACACCAGTGAAAAAGGAAAGAAACCATTTACTTTGTTTTGCAAAAGAAATTGCTTTATTTTTAAGGAACAATGCTGGTATTCAAGATCACCCTATCTCATGACCACCATCAGGAACCATTAACCTTCACTCAACCACCAAGTACTGTGTCTGTCAGGGTTGCATGCGTTTTCCTCCTACCACTTCCTATTGCCAGGTAGTTTGAAGTAGACAAAGGAAGTTTAGTTGCATATACAAGTGAAGACATAGGAATTATCTATATATTCTATATACAGAACGTAAAAGAATTATTTTGCAAGTAGAGCCAAAGCTTTCTCTAATTCTACAGAATTTATTTACAAGAGCTACCAATTTTAACCCCTTGGGAACACCAGTTTTGCATGGAAGGATTCTGCCTAACACCCAGCTCCAGAGGCGGGAATCCACTAGCTCCTGTTGCTGAGCCATGACCCCATCTCAGGACAGTGTCAGTAGAGCACCAATTGAAGTACCCACCAGAAACCTTCACCTGAGCTTCAGCCAAGGATCAATAGGCTCCAAAAACCTTTCTCTAGCTTGAATGAACGCTAGCAGGCTTCTCTCCATCAATTTTGGAGTGGGCAAAGCACTGGGTACAGGTGTACCTCTCCTCAAACATCTGCTTCTACAACATGACTTTAAGTTACTTCAGGGCTCTTTGCCATTTTTGGATTGTCACAGAAAAGAATTTGGAAAGAAGCAAGATGAAATCACTTCTTAATTGAACCATAAGTCTGTACAACCATGCATCACCAATATAATACAGTATGCAAGAACACAGAGGAAGAACACAGCACAGCCTTGCTAATGCTGCTTTAAGAAACTTTAAAAGCAAATACAAAACCTGAAGTTTAGGTCCTCTTATTACATTAAAACTAGGGTATTTTGTCTGCATGCAAACTACTGTGTCTTAACTTACATAAAGTAGGTCTTCTCTTTGCTAAACACATATGAATAGCACAGCATTTACTTCCAAACTGAAGTAACATGGAAGCTTCCTTCAAACTGACTCTATCCCTTTTATTGTAATTCGGTGTCTATGCTAATCCTTTTACTCTCGCACTGAAGCTCTAAATCTCTGAAAACCTTCATGATAAATTAAAGGAAAACTCCAAAACTCTTCAATCAAGACTTCAACCTATGATTTTTAAGAAGTAAATTTACTACGTCCCTGTAGAATAGATGAACAAACACCACCCCCACCCTCAGGATTTTTACCCAATAAAATTGGAGGGGAGGACATGGAATGATGGCTTTCAGCTCTCACTAATTTTCAAGAATGCTGGAGGGGAAATGTTCTTTTTTTTTTTTTAATTTAAAAGTCATTTCAGGCTACAGCGAAAGGTTTACAAAGGGAGTTAACTTGGAAAGCAATAAGCATGTAAAAATAAGGAGAATATAACTAAAAGTGGAGTTTTGAGCCTAATTATACCATTTGCTACCAAGAAAATGGGGCAGTAGTTTTGCAGGTGTGCAATTTCACATGACGAAGAAGCATCCTAATTACTAAATGGCAGTAAGGACTTAACTCAAACTCTAAATTTCAGGCGTAGACTTTAAAGCATTTTGTTAAACTACCCAATATTTAAAACTGCATGTAATCACAAATTAGCAAGCAGTCCTTATTCTATTAAAACTACTCAAGTTATTAGTTTAAAATTTAAAGCAACAAACCTTCTATTAATGGAAACAATACTACAAAAATAACAGCACAATTACAGAAATGGTGGAGTCTCACCAGATCTTGGCTAGTATTTCCCACACGTGCACTTACAGATACCCTTTATTCTATACTATAAAACCACAGAAATGATATTTTCAGACAAATGGAATATTTTATCGTATATTCCCTCTCTTTTGCTACTGTTTTCAGTTTCCATTGCCCCATTTTGGAATGATAACCTCTGCACTGCCAAGCTGAATCAACTAACAAGGGCTGGCTCGACCACGCACACCCACTGTTGATTCTTCTATGCCATCGCTCCCATCCTACATAAACATGCATTTCTGAATGGAGTAGGAAGGCAACTATTAAACCTGGGCTCTAATTCCTATATAGAGGGTGTCATTTAGAGAACTTAATTTGAATTTTTTACATATTTTGCATCATTATTTTTTAACATCTCCCAACACATTCTAGTGATGGCTTTCAAAAACTGCAATAATAGGAATTCCTGGATTATAGAATCATAGAATAGTTAGGGTTGGAAAGGACCTCAAGATCATCGAGTTCCAACCCCTGCCATGGGCAGGGACACCTCACGCTAAACCATGCCATCCAAGGCTCTGTCCAACTTGGCCTTGAACATCGCCAGCGAAGGAGCATTCACAACTTCCCTAGGCAATCCATTCCAGTGCCTCATCACCCTTACAGTAAAGAATTTCTTCCTCATATCCAATCTAAACTTCCCCTGTTTAAGTTTGAACCCATCAACCCTTGTCCTAGTACCACAGTCCCTAATGAAGAGTCCCTCCCCAGCATCCCTATAGCCCCCCTTCAGATACTGGAAGGCTGCTATGAGGTCTCCATGCAGTCTTCTCTTCTCCAGGCTGAACAGCCCCAACTTTCTCAGCCTATCTTCATATGGAAGGTGCTCCAGTCCCCTGATCGTCCTCATGGCCCTCCTTTGGACTTGTTCCAACACTTCCATGTCCTTTTTATGTTGAGGACACCAGAACTGCACACAATACTCCAAGTGAGGTCTCACAAGAGCAGAGTAGAGGGGCAGGAGCACCTCCTTCGACCTGCTGGTCACGCTCCTTTTGATGCAGCCCAGGATATGGTTGGCTTTCTGGGCTGCAAGTGCACACTGCCGGCTCATGTTCGTTGTCTCATCGACCAACACCTCCAAGTCCTTCTCCGCAGGGCTGCTCTGAATCGTAGCAGATTTCTGTCAAGTTGGAGACAGCATAGTTCTGTGTAGCCATTTTCATCTTGCTGAAGTAGGTTTTTCCAGCAGAGGTTCACATTGCATATATAGTGATGGGGGGACGGTGATCCTGCTTCCAGCAGCTTGATAAAGCAGTCGTAACACACACACCCCCCTCAGTATGAGCTCTGAGGCTGGAGAAAAAAACCAAATCCTAGCTTTGTTTGTAGAAACCATTGGGCAGAAAGTGGCAGTAGAAAGGTAACATGAATTCAGCACAGAGCAGAACATGGCATGCAGGAGAGATATCAGGAGACTGTGTAGTATCTGACTGCCTAACTTTCTTTAAAGGCTGTTAAAGAGAGGACAAAGAACATGCATAGAACTGAATAACCATGTAAAGATCTTGATCTGTTATTAGAAAGACTGAGCTGTCCAGACACCTTTACAGAAAGAAAATACTGGCATGAAAAGGTACTTATATCTATGTGGGAAAAGCATGTAATGGCAGGAAAGGGAAGTCCAACAGATGCAAATAAGAATCACAATTTTGCCAACAATATTGATGAACTACTAGGAAAAAGACTCTAAGCACCGAGACTTTTCAGCCACTGATGGCTTCAGCTAAAGAGATGTGAAAACAGATGTATTTGTTCAGTTCAGGATAACCTGCCGAAATGTCACGCCTCGTGATACAGTGAAGTCCTGAGAGACGACCTGAAGGTCCCTTCTGGCTTCAATTTGATTCATCCATTATTTATTACCACTGCACCCTGCCAGTCAAATAAAGAATGGATGCTCTAAATAGGATTTTCAAAGCATCTCTGCTCTCTGCAATCAAACACTTCACAAAAAATGCTCAAAGGTTGCTGGTTATATTCTGTCAGAAAAATGCAATCTTCTTGGGACTCATCAAACCATTGCCACTTCAGCTGTATTTGTGCCCTGCTCAATTTGTTTTCCTCCTTCCATGAACTAAGCAAGAAACATGCTCTTATTTGTTCTGAAAATCTACCATTTGTGACACCCACTTAATAATTTTTCAGAATATTTCTGCTCCTTGTGTCAAAGCCATCCTTTTATAAGGAAAAAGGCTATATATTCTGCTAGATACAAGCAGAGATCTAGATACTCTGCTAGATAAAAGCCTCTCATATTCTTGGAAGCATTTAGCAGAATGCTGTAAGTGTATGTGAAACCATCAGCCTAAACAACAGTCATTGTCACCTTGTGTTTTCAAACAAGAGTGCATAAGTAGAGCCTAGTCCAAGCACCCTTAAAATCAACAGGTGCTCTGTGCTCTAAAACCAAACCCCACTTTGCTCTGACCACTGCTAAAGCAGAAATGTGAAATGAATACCATGAAGAGATTGAGGATATTAGCTAGATCCTGATGACAAAACCACCCTGAAGCCTTGAATATACCCCTGGCCAACTGGAGCTTACAAAGCAAGCATACATGCTAACGAAACTGCAGGTACTGACACTAGCTGAGAAGACAACTATCAGACTGGTAAGAGCAGCAGAGTCTGAGGGTCACCTCAACATAAGGTGGCAACATATTATCTCTGTTTATGCTTACAGAGCTGTCCAAAACTTAAACATGCTGGTGAAGCCCTGGCATCTTCATTCTGTGGGACCCAAGTTCAGAGACCTTGTCACCATTCCCTGTGTTTCCACTGTTGGCAGGAGACCAATAGTGGCGCAGACATAGGTGAATGAAACATGGAAGTTTCAGTCTGGACATTTAGACCCAGCAGAACTTCTTAGTTGTGAAAAACTTCTAAAAAGTAACCTTCTTGCCATCAATTAAACCCAAAGTATCCAATATTTACTAGAACAACTCCAAAAAATCTTGCTGTAATTTTTGTTCTAGTCTTTGCAAGAATCAATTTTCATTCACTAGGACTTTTGGGATGGGATTGCTCCCTTTTTTATAGAAGGAATCCAGAGAATAATCTATATTTTAAAATTACTTCATATCGCATCAAAGATGAATGCTATAACCTTTTCTCTATGGCATGGTAAGGTAAGCTTTGACAAACGAAACTTGCAATAGGTGGCTCCTGTCATCTAAGAACTTGTATCAGATATAGTTATGTCATCATATAGTAATTTATGCCAGTTGCTTTCTCAGTCCATAACATTAAACATATCCTTTAACTTCAGAGGAAACATGACTCTAAAATAAATCTGAGTCATTAGCCCTAATTGTTATATTTTTTTCTGCTGTTTAAACTATGCAATGAACTATTTTGATTTAAAATATTCCTTTGTAATTACAAAATGCTAAAAAATAAAGATTATATACTTAAATATATTAAAAAATTAGCCATTATACCACAAAACATTAAAAAACCTCATAGCCCTTCATGCTTACGCACTAGAAGTTAGGCAAACTGCTCAAAAGATATAAGAAAAATAGGAAAAAAAGCAATCAAACTCACGTGAAGCATGCTCTAGCTTATACCCTTCTGTCCATCTTTCCACAAGTGATCTATCTCTACTGCAGCTCCTGACCCTTCCCCTTCCCATGCTGGGATGGTGTCTCAGTGAAATACTTTTCATGCACACAGTCATAAACCTTCAGCCCTCCAAATTTCAAACACAGTTACACAATATTGTTCTAGTTTTAACACACAGTCTCAATCTCTTCCTCCACTTACTCCATTACCCTAATCATAACTTCTCTGATCTCTCACTGGCTGCCTCAGACCTCTTACCAGGTTGTTTCCAGTTTTCATTTTCTATCCCAGGAAAAGCTGTCAGACACTTTTTCTTGTCCTCTCTTACTTACTGCCTCCTCACCGATCCTCATCCCAGCCAACCTCATTCTCTTTTCAGTTTCTTACCCCATCACAGTTTTTTCTTTCGCCAGTACCAACTAAGTTCAGTTGTCTTCTTTTCTTGCAGTGCTTCTCAGTCTTCTCACTCATTTGATTCCAGTCCGCTTGCACCAGCCATCCTGGCAGGGCTCATATATAATAAAGGATTTTATACATATGTATATGCGATTAAAAATAGTAGGTTTTGATAATCCAGACATGGTTATCACCAAAATTCAAATCAGACTGTTTCTGCCCCTTGCCGTCTGGGTAATGCCAGTACCTATAGGAAGAATGACAATGAATTTAAAAACCTGCCCAGCCTCAGTGCTCAACCCTCAAGCTTTGTACAGCTTGGAGAAGCTGTCACACAGGAAAAACTTCAGCAAACCAGGAGAATTCCCATACCATCAGCAGGTTTTTGCAGACACGTCTTCTAATCCTACTCTGAAGTTCCTGTCTGTGCTGATGGTGAGTACTGCTCATGTCCTTTCTTTGCCTTTAAACTATATTGTCATCTTAAGTTTGATTTATTCTTCTCTTAGGAGAGTTGGATGCAGAAGATGGGTAAGGTGGCTGAAACAGCTATTCCAGTGGCAGAGAGTGCTGGTAACCATGTTAATGTAAGGGCTGGCATATACACACAGACAGAAAATGGAGGTGCTGAACAGCTGAAGCAGATGTCTGAATTCTCAGTTGCATGTGAATCCAACAGGAGAGACGGCAAAGGTGCTAAAGATGGGGGAAGGCTGGGCATTAATGGTTTGGGATCTCAGAGAAAGACTGAGAGGAGAGCGGGGTCTGGAGGAGAGGTAGGGTGAGAAATGCAACTTCGGAGAATGTGGGTGAAGTCTATGGAGAATACTGGGTTGGTGAGAGTGGGTTCAGTGAAGAGGAGGAAGAACTGGATGGGGCTCTAAGACAAGAGGAGCTGGAGTTCTCCTTTATCAATCCACTAAAGCAGCAGGACTGCTTCTTCCCAAAGGACTGCTGAAAAATAACAGTCTCTTCCCTGAACCTCTCTACCCATGTCTTTCCCCAATTCTCCTCTTGGCTGTTGGTGCCTATGCAAAAGCACTGCCTGTAATATCTGCCCACTGGCTTGCTTAGTCACTCTTACTGTTCACCCGCGGTAAAATACATTTCAGTGGCAGTTGATCTAGAAGATGCAGCATATGCAGGTTGCTCAGACAACTGCAAGACAGTGAAGAAGTAAACAAAAATTTTAGCTAAAAATATCTGACAACATCAACACTATGGTCTTACAAAGCAGAAAGAGGATAAAATGGGACCTTGCAGGGAAAAAGCACCACTGTAACAGCAGATTATAAACCTATTTCCAGTGCACTCAAATCACCCTGAAGCATCACTGAGTGCTCAAATCTAGAATACACACCTGCATTTAAATACCAGAGAACATTATCCAACATTTTAAGATATGTCAAGTAATACTTCACTAAGTTTCAGTTCCTTGTTAGTGTCCATTTAATCTGAGAGTCCTATGAACAATCTCAGCTACTTATATTATGAATAAACAACACAGACTCATACTGAACAGACTTTTTGATGAAAAAAGAGGTCATGGTACTCCTGTAAAAGGGACATTCTCAGATTTGGTCAGGAACATTTCTGTGTCAGCTAACACTTGTATTATTCATTCACATGGCTTTCACAGTTAATAAAACCTATTCAGAGGCAACATGAAAATCTTATTGGGGAGGGGCACCTTAAAAATACAACTGGTTTGATGTTCCCAGTTTGACTTTCACGAACTGGCAAGGAAGCTTCACAGAAGCATGGGGAAGGCTCACTTCTCTGCAGAATGCCATGCACCCGTCTGAGTAAACCCCATATTTGATGGTTGCACTTTCTGCTGAAAATAACTAACAATAAGAGATCTTAACTGGAGTCTGGAGAGAGGCAGTTGTGCAAAAAAGTGCATTTCAGATTTGAAAAAAAGATGTGTTTCATGAAACAGAGGAAAACATACAGAGAATATCCATGAAGAAGACTGTGGGCCTAGGCAAGGAGTCCACAGTGAGACAGCTCACCTAGCAAGCCACTCACCTATTGCACCAATGATATGTCATAGAATCATAGAACGGTTTGGGTTGGAAAGGACCTTAAGATCATCAAGTTCCAACCTGCTGCCGTGGGCAGGGATGCCTCACACTAAACCATGTCACCCAAGCCTGTCCAACCTGGCCTTGAACACTGCCAGGGGTGAGCTCATACTGCTCATGGCAGCTTTTAGAAATACTAAAGGGAGGGGAGAAGTGTACAAAATAGCATGAAACAAGGTATTACCAGATACGATAAAGGTATTAGAAATGACAAAGGTTAACCTAATGCTATAATGCCTGAGGTTAAGGAAATACAGATTATCACTGAATATAACTATCAAAAGGAATCTAGAAGGAATGTCAGAAAATTTCATTTTGGAGGCAATAAGGAAAAAATGTACAGTTTATATCAAAAGAGATATGCAGGCAAAAATGGCAATTGCACGTTGGAAGGAGATCACGACGGACCTCCAGGGAAAGCTAGGAAAGAACCTGTGCTGCTGGGTACAGCAGCAGAACACGTCCTGGGCTCCTGAAACCAAGATAGCAGAAGGGTACGAAGGGTTTCCAAAGGGAATTCTGTTCAGGAGACACTGACACAAAAGCAGGAGCATGCTTGTAGTTTTTGAAGGTGAAGTGGAAAAAAAAGTGAAAAGCTTGAGTAAGCACAATCTAAGCAATTCAGGGAAATTGGAGAGACAAACAAGAAACAGGCCTCGGGGACGAAAAAAAGCTTATTTAAAAATAGCAAAAAGTAGGTGTATTCATGACAGCAGAACTGCACTCAGTATGTGGAATACACTTGGAAATGAGCTTGCAACAATTGCTGTGATGACATATGAGGAGAATAACCATCTTCCTGATCTATTTGTTTGATTTATGCCTTCTTTTATAACCGTGATATTCTCTTCCGGTCAACAGAGAAACACTGATACATTCTCATTAAACACAATACACAAACATGGACCTAGAAAACATACCAAACAAGGTTATGTTTTGGGTTTTTTTTTTTTTTGTTTTTTTGTTTTCTAGATGAGGAAAGATGGAAATTCTACAGAAAATTAAATCGTTATTTTCATCAATCTTTCTCCACAGTGAGGAAAGTAGAGATAAATAAAAATACCTGGGGAAAAAAGGAAGGAATAGAGCTTCTGTCTGTAGAGGAACAAACTGAAAAACGAAATAATTAATGGTAACTTTCTCCTCTATAGTCTCACCTTCAAATTCTCCCTCGAAGCAGCTTCTTTGAGAAATTTTTCATCTATAAGCTCTTTCTTGAGCCATACCTCGCTTTCTCAATCTTAAACTGCACACTCTTTCAACTGGATCTACACAGGCAGATCTTTCACACTAGAACATATTTATTATGTGGGTATAAAACTGCCAACCGAATGAGTTAAAGTCATGACGACCTGTGAATATTTCAGGAACAGAGATAAAAAATAACATGATATGAACAAAAAGATCTTAATCCAAATCCCAGATGACACGTCTGTGTTTCTCTTGCTTGGTACCATCAACAACAGAAGAGTTGGATTGAGCTTCAGGTTGGCAACGTCATCAGCTGTGCTCAAAGAAGCACCAATGTTCTCTGACAGGCTGCAGCACATGAAAAAATTTGAAAGGGCTACATCCTTTTCTGTATGAAAATTCAGGCAAACACCTACTGCTATTAGCTTCTAATTTTAAGCTGTTTCTTAACACCATTACATAGAAAACCTAAAACCAATGTCCTCAATATTATATAGAAGAAGGCACGTATCACATTAGATCTTCATACAACTGAAAAATTAAGAGCTGAAAGTACAACAGCTCTGTTTTCACAGATAGACCACTTCTGTTAGCTCACCAAACATGGCTCGTCAGACTTCCTACTCAACACAGCAGAACCACAGCACATGCCCAGGACAAACCCCGTGATCGTCCAAACTATGCCAACCATACCTTGTACAACTGCTTGCCAAGGAGAGAGTATTAGCCAGGCTTGGCTCAAACAATTCACTGCCCACAAAGCTACTTTAATGTACTGTCTCTACTGGGGAAAAAAACACAGTAATCCAACAATACATTACGATACTTTCCCATCACTGCAGCAGTTCCCACCACAGGCAACACTTTATCTCCAACAAAGAAGCCTCACATTCTGCGCCTGCAAAAAAACCTATCCACACTGTAGGGATGCCAAGAGGAACATCTGTGTGCTCAGAAGGACACAAAACTGGCTTTTTGTGTGCGTGTGTGTGCGCCTGGGTGAAAGAGATGGGGGTGGGGAGCCCACAGACAATAGCTTGTGTGACTGCCTGGTAAGGAAATGCTCTTTCATTCCCTTCCTCCTTTCTTTATTTTTTAATCTGAACAAGGAAGTCAAAGAGCTGCCGCAGTTACCAACTACTTCTCCAAGCCCAGTGAAAAGGGTTAAGCTTCTCCCACATATCTAGCTTTAGCCTGGATTTGGTTTTACCCAGAAAGAATTTCTTTTGGTGTTAAACACATATGTCTACTTTTCATAAAACAATCTCAGGATTCTGGGTCTACTTAAGAAGTTATGATAACTGAAATGCAGATCTTATTCATTAAATGCTGAACTACAGATAGTAAAATGTCTCCTACAGGATGGATGCATTCATGGGCTTTGATTATGAACAAAGTGAAGTTTAAGAAGAATTAAAACAAAACCAGACAAAAAGAAGCACAAATACTGCTGCCTTGCTGAATGTTGGGTCAATCACTTGGAGAGCAGCAAAAGAGAATGTGAACCAGGAACTTGCAGTACCATGAAATTAAGACAATAAAGCAATGAAAACCAGCCCAGTGGAAGCAAGTGATTATAGAAAGACCCTCTACAGAGGCTGAAGACCATCACTTACTGATGAGCATTTATACTTTGTTTTTGTAAGACCTACTTAACCAGCTGTTTAAATAATTCAACAATTCTTTACTGATGGATGAAAAAATGCTGTGGAGAAGTACTTTCTGGTGGTGTGAGTACCCTGACCCAGTGACACTTAAATATGTGCAGGTTCCTGGCCACATACAAAAATCAGAAGAAACTCTAAGTGCTTTTCTGGAACTGTGCTTATTAACACCAAATTCTCCTTTTGTTCCTGCCCTTTCTCCAGCTGCTCCTTCCCAACCTGTGCGGTGCAATCTAATAATCTGGCAGAGACCACTAACTCAGGCTGCTTCATGCCTCATCTTTAATGAAAGCAGTACTTCCAAAACTGGGAACAAGTGGCCCCAGGAATCAATTAGCAGCAACTCATCTGTTTCCCCAAATATTTGTAACTCTTTAACCAAGGGTCTGAAATTACATCCCCTTCCCTTTGGGGAAAATGGAGCCTTTCAATCAGCCTCTCAAACATTCACCTTGCTGGGAACACGCCTGAGCAAAACGGAGGTTTTGACATACCTGTTGCATGTCAGGCAAAGAATATAACATTTCCTGCTCACAGTATGCAGTGTTATCTTAAGTGTGCCTTCTCCAGAGAGGAAACTGAGTTACAGGAACTCCTACAACTCCTGCCCACAGGGAACAAAACAGCCCTGTCCTCTGGGAGGAGTGTCCATGGCATTCTACTCTGGATTCGGAGACCCTAGTCCAGCACTCCCAGTTTAGGAGACTCTGTGCAGAGAGGGGTGAACTCAGGCATGCAGGGCTCAGCTGCAGCAGGGCTCCCTGTGTGTGGAAGTAGGCCAAGCACCTTTACCAGGCAGACCTTGACTACCAAACCACACAGATCCAAACTGCTTCTCTGTGGTGCCAGATCTGATACACTAGACTCCCAACATCAGGAGCTCCAAGAGGCACAGTGAAAGTGACTTGTCAGACCATCTGCTAAGGACAAGAAAAAACTTTTAGCTCCTGTTTAGCCCTGAGCCTGCCAAATCAAGACTGGTTACACATTTCTGCACTGGGCTGCAACTTCCAGAAGGTCTTGTTGACCCAAGTATAAAGCTACCTGCATGGGAAGAGTCAGCTCCAGCTCAGCATTGCACTTTAGCTAGTATATCCTGCTGGAACTCAGGACAGCAAGGACCACGACACAGCACTGCAAGAAACCAGCCCACATCTGAAGGACCTCATGGTTAGCGGATGCTAACATCTCCTGCATAGAACCACCTGGATGTACTTCGCAGTGCATCCCATCATAGCCGTGAGATCCTGGGAAATGGAATAAACTATATCTGCATCCCAATCACCTTGGAAAAGAGGTGACTGCAAAGCATGAAATCTAAATGAGGACTCTATTAGATAAAATACAACTAAATACTTGAATAGTTAAAGAATTTACTTGAGCTTAATACCATGTGAAAAATGTTTTAGCTGTTCTATGCACGAATAAAAATTATCAGAAAATAACAATAATTTCTTAATATCTGGGCACATACAGAAAATACATTTTAATTCTCATTTTGCCATTTTCAGTGAAACTCGTCGATGTGAATGCTCATGAAAACACGATTAAAATGGTGATGTCAGTCAAATGTAAGAAGCGCATGTGTTATTTAGAGAATTTTCCTTTTCCCTCAACCCAGTTTCAGAGAGTGACTGTGCTGGGCTCTGTGCAAGCATGTACAGAGACAGCAAATCCTGAAGTATCTGCTTGCACTCTCCAACAGTTCTGGTCCACATCACTGTCATGGATAAGCTTACTGATCTCTGTAGGACTACATACAGCTGTACAATATGGCTGCACAAGTGGCTGCTGAATTGGGGCTAAAAAAGCCCAACCCAAGTAATTTCAAACAGATAGAATGAAATAAGGAGGCAACATCTCTCATTTGCTGGACTATTTTCAGAGCAGTAATTTGTCTTCATGAATGTAACGCATTTCTACTCTACTTCCCACATTCTCCTCCAAACTTCAAGCAGTAAAACTGGAATGCCCCATGTAACTTCCTCTGGTATCCCTCTTCTCATCAGAGTTTATTTCATTTTTAAAACATCACCACAAGTTTCTGTAGCTGGTGTCACATGATACAAGCATTCAGCGAGAACACTTCCTCCCAGCTAATGCTCACACCAACTCCTGGAAGACCAAGCACCTCGGCCTATATCCTATATTAGTGGAGTGGAAAGGGGAAGCTGTTAAGAGGCTGTCTCATTTTCTCTCTGTTACCTACCCCTGCTGAACATTCTACACCCAACCCTTGATAATATGCAAAAATACTCAAACCTTGTATCACAATCTCCTTAATTCATCACTGCAGTTCCTTTGTAGTGCTTCCAAGTCCTGATCTTCAAGCCCTACTGCTCAATACTAAAGAAAGCAAAAGTCCACGGCCTTTGTGTCTAGTAATTCTGCAAGGGTCTTCACGTGTTCAATCAGAATTATTTGCACTGTAGCTCTGAAAGGTTTCCCCCTTTATCTGCAAATCACAGCAACAGACTTCAAGCCCTCTCCCTATTCTTCTTGTATATGCAAAATAATTCTGCTGAACATTTAAGTCTATATTCTTAAAAACACTGCAAAGATATTTTAAGACTCCAAAGATTTCAAATAGTTACAAAATGCACTTTGCCCTTTTACAAACACAGGAAACCATTCTACAGCAAATTGTAATCAGATGTTTGTCATGTTCACCTTGGGTTCCGACAGGTAAGAATGAGTTTTGTATTTTAGTAGGTTTTAAAGCTGTTCGGGAATAGTAAACCAAATACATCCTGCCAGTGAATTATGGCAGACTCTGAGTTCATGTGGCACACATGAACAGAACCAAATGGTTAGGGAATTATTTGCAAAGAAGCCCAGCACATCCACCCACCACCCTTCCATGCACATCTCCAAGACACACACCCTTTAGTTTTCCATTTTTAACCTTTTATTCTCTTTTCCTTTTCCCAAGCTTCCTTGAAAACCTCGACTGCTTACCTCACCACTCTCAAACTCCAAGGAACTATGTTGTAGCGAGCTGTGGAAGAGGCTGTGCATGCACTGGCTTTGCTATGGTAAATTACCTCAAAAGAGCTGAAGGAAAAGGTTACACACATGCAGAGCAGAACAAAACTAAGAGCTGCAAATGAATCAGCAATGCGGGAGTCTATGACGCTGGGTCATGCTCACTCAGTACAAACCTGAGCTGTTTGAAGGGCAGCCTGAACCTTCTTCAGCCTGACCTGCCCACCCCTGATGCTGTCCTTGTGACAGGACAACCCCTCTGGTGCCAACTTGACCAGGAATACATTTGAAGAATAATAAAAGAAAAAAAGAAAAGGCAGTTTTTTTCTGCACTGGCTCCCTGACCCAGCTCCAAATGCAGCTGCACAAGGGAGATAGCCAGTGCAAGCAGCTGAGGACAATACCAGTGTGGACCCTGCCTGCTTCTGCTCACAGAAGAAGACAAGGATATGATAATGATTTGTGACCCCTCCATCCCTTTGTCCACTGCTAACTGAGATCAAGAGGAACTAATCAGACTGAGAATAGGAAAGAATGACAACAGGCTTTGGCAGTGTATTATATTATTTCATTAAAGCAAATGAAAGCCAATGGAAAACTCAGTTTATAAGCCTGGAATCAAATGGGCACTCAAAATGTTAGAAACCAGTCTGCAGTAAAGGCAGCCCTTGGCTCAAATGCCAACTCTGTACTAAAGATTCAGCAATCCTAATAAAACAAAGAATAGTTTTGTTTAAATAAGCTTGGTCATTGAAAAGGGAGCTGCTTATCACTTCCATCTATCTCAGAAGCCAGAGCTCGTGGTTATATTTGTTAGCAGAAGTAAGAGAGATCTCAAGACTGCTTCTGTACCTTTCACTTGTTAAGTCTTTTCTTTCTGCCTATCGTTCAAGAATTTCAGCTCCTGCTATTGCTTTCCTCCTGGTGATGTAGGGTAAGACGCAATCAATCACGATAACAAAATCCTCTTCTTGTTTGTGAGTAAAACTAATTGTAGTACAGTATTTCTTTTCCATCACCTTAGAAGGCACCTCGCAGCTTTCCCACAGTATCAAGTTCCCGATACATGCACACACACGGAGAGCGCCTAGGTGACGACTCATTCCAGCTTAACCTACCTTTTCAACCAAACTTCTTCAAACAATGTATTATCTGCATCTTAAATGGGGGGTGAAATTCTACCACTTGCTCTATAAAAAGGACAGGCAGGTTTATTGTACTTCACAAAAGATTTAAGGGAAGTACTGAAGGTCCAAGCAATCTGCAATGCTCTTGGGGTGGAAAGAATCGTTCTGAAAGTTTTCTCACGCGGGCCAAGGAAAAAAACCTACACAAATGATTTTTGCCTGTTGGTACGTCAGTTCCATTGAAGATTTTTATCAACTCTGAAAGAATTTACTTATGTATTTGAAAGATTTACACCTGTGGTAAAAAACTTCTGCAGCTGGTGGCATTAGTTATAACAATAATGAGTATACAAGGCAAAACCAGGCACTCAGTCACACAGGTTCAATTCAGTTTCTCTTATAGTTGGGAATAAACTGAGATTATGTGGGTGATAAAACACACACAAAGCCCAGAGTATGGCTGAGCACCGGGAAGCAGGTACAGGTATTTTGCTATAGACTCATCTTCAGTACCTGCTTGGCCATTTATCACCTGCAGAAATTCAATCTTCAACCAGGACACACAGCATACATCCCTCCACAGACAGACAGGCATTCAGCACTGCTACCATCACCACTTGTCTATCTACCAAGTTCTTTAAGCATGTTGCACTTGCACCCTCTCAGACCCTGTCTCAGCCACATCTCATCTGACCCATTTCAGCATTAACCACACTTACAAACTTCAGTGAACTATTAGAAGAAACTTAGAAGAAAGTGCGCTGCTTAAGATGAAGTTATTCAACCTCAATACTGATGGCTGCACACAACTAATGCACCAAGAAAATTACGTCAGTTAAAGAGTTACCATTTACTCCACACTGCAATTAAAAGGTCTTAAATGGAAATGTTCAAATACTTTTAACTTTAGTTTTACCACATGCGATCAGATTTTTAGCCTTTTGTCCATGGGCAGAACACGGGAGTAATTAACGAAACCTTAAAATAGCACTTTTTGCATAGCAATCATTTTAATACATGAATCATAGAATCATAGAATCATAGAATAGTAAGGGTTGGAAAGGACCTCAAGATCATCGAGTTCCAACCCCCCTGCCATGGGTAGGGACACCTCCCACTAAACCATGCCATCCAAGGCTATGTCCAACCCCACCTTGAACGCCGCCAGGGATGAAGCATTCACAACTTCCCTGGGCAACCCATTCCAGGGCCCCACCACCCTCACAGTAAAGAATTTCTTCCTCAGATCCAATCTAAACCTCCCCTGTTTAAGTTTAAACCCATTACCCCTTGTCCTCTCATCACAGTCCCTAATGAAGAGTCCCTCCCCAGCATCCCTATAGGCCCCCTTCAGGTATTGGAAGGCTGCTATGAGGTCTCCACACAGCCTTCTCTTCTCCAGGCTGAACAGCCCCAATTTTCTCAGCCTATCTTCATACGGGAGGTGCTCCAGTCCCCTGATCATCTTCGTGGCCCTCCTCTGCACTTGTTCTAACAGTTCCATGTCCTTTTTATGCTGAGGACCCCAGAACTGCACACAATACTCCAAGTGAGGTCTCACGAGAGCAGAGTAGAGGGGCAGGAGCACCTCCCTCGACCTGCTGGTCACACTCCTTTTGATGCAGCCCAGGATACGGTTGGCCTTCTGGGCTGCGAGCGCACACTGCCGGCTCATGTTCATTTTTTCATCAACCAACACCCCCAAGTCCTTCTCTGCAGGGCTGCTCTGAATCTCCTCCCCGCCCAATCTGTAGCTGTGCCTGGGATTGCTCCGACCCAGGTGGAGGACTTTGCATTTAGCATGGTTGAACTTCATTAGGTTGGCATCAGCCCACCTCACAAGCGTGTCAAGGTCCCTCTGGATGGCATTCCTTTCCTCCAATGTATCAACCGAACCACACAGCTTGGTGTCATCGGCAAACTTGCTGAGGGCGCACTCAATCCCACTGTCCATGTCACCCACAAACATGTTGAACAAGACCGGTCCCAACACCGATCCCTGGGGGACACCACTCGTTATTGGTCTCCAGCTGGACATTGAGCCACTGAGCACTACTCTTTGCGTGCGGCCATCCAGCCAGTTCTTTATCCACCGAGTGGTCCACCTATCAAATTGATGTCTCTCCAACTTAGAGACAAGGATGTCATGGGAGACAGTGTCAAAGGCTTTACACAAGTCCAGGTAGATGACATCAACTGCTCTGCCCCTGTCCATCAGTTCCGTAGCCCCTTCATAGAAGGTCACCAGATTGGTCAGGCAGGATTTCCCCTTAGTGAAGCCATGCTGGGTGTCACCAAGCACCTTGTTGGTTTTCATGTGCCTTAGCATGCCTTCCAGGAGAATCCGCTCCAAGATTTTGTCATGTTGTTTATAATATGTAAATAAAACTTACATAAAGACATATAAAAGCTAATATACAAAAGGATTTACCATTATTTTAGAATTGTGTCACACGTAACACCCAGAAAGCCAGCAAATAAAGGCAAAAATGATGGCTTTATGGCTTTATTTCATCAACTGCAGTAAAAATCGGAAAGAAACACAAGTTTTACAGTTCAGCTAGCACTGCAATTACTGTCTGTTAGACAAGATTTGGAAAGCCCTGGTAGGGGACTTAGATTTTTCTGTACATGGGATTCTCTGCCCCAAGAGCAATGTTTGCAGCTGAGAGACACAACAGCAGCATTTCTGAATGGCAGCGGGAAACAGGAGGCTGGCTCACCCTGCCGAGCTGGGGTAATGGAAAGGCAGCAGCTATTGTAACCTCACTGCTACAACTGTGATAGTGAAGTGGCTCTGGAAAGTCCAAGGGTTCCCTTTTGCTATGTGAACAGTCGCCTCCTCACACTCTTGTCATGTAATGATGTAGAGAACAGATTTAGCTCACCATAATTATTTCACTGGTTTTCTACCAGCTTCATCAGGTGTGATTCCAGTGTTTCAACCTTACTTAAGAAACCAAATTAAATTTGCTGGAGGGACTAGAGAAGAGACTGGGAAGTATTTACTGAATCTTGCTGGAATACCATCATCATAGTCTGCATGTCGCATACATGCTCATCCATCTTTGTGATAGAAAAAGAACAAATCATAACACTCTGTCATTTGATATTGCAATATAAGCACCATTCTAGCTACAACCTACAATTTATGTTCAAACATAACAACTGCGAAGGTAACACAGGACTAAAAATGTCTTTTACTGCTATTATTCTAAAGAAATTTGAATAAAGTATAAAAAACCCCAAAACATAAAAAAGTGAGGACTAATAAAATTAAATAATTTAATATTCAAACACCTGAGTTTTATCCTTAATTCATGCCTTGGATGTTGCAAGATAAATGCTTCACAGCAAACTACTTCATGCAGTAATTGTGTAGGCTGTGCAGTAATCTGCAGGTTAGCAGTCTGATATCAAACACAGGTAACTAAACTGCATCCATCAAAAGACTGAAAATACAGAGATTTTTCAGTGTAGTAGTATGCCAGTCTTAAAGATGCCATCCTCCAACACGAGTTATAGCAGAGTCTCACTCCCAAGCTGCTAGAGCGTGTCACAGTAAGTGATGGAAAACAACTGTAAATCCAAGTTAAGGACTCTTTAGCATTGTCAACACGTATTTCCTGATTTTGATATCCAAATAACTTCTATGAAATAACTGATACATTTGGCAATACCAAGGCCCCTTCTTAAAAAACTTCCTTTTCAGGAGCACACTGGTTTATGCATGTGCGTGCAAGCAAGCAGTCAAGCAATGACAGATTTTAATTAAACTATAATGTGTGTGTAGGTTTGTATTAAATACTGCTATGTGATGGTGATACTGGATATTCATGTGTTTCTTTTTCTTTTCTTTTCCCTAACATTTTCTAGTTTGAAAGCAATACAGGTGCAAAGCTGTAAGTATTATATTCATTCTTCAACAGAAACACTTTTCATAATAGCATAGGTGAGATAACAGGAAATTAGAAGGACAGAAGTTCAGAAGGCACATCACGAGGTTATTTCTAGCTAAACAGCGCAAGCTCTTGGTGAGCCAGAAAAGTTATTATTACTCAAGTTACAGTTTAGCAAAGCTTGCTAGTAAACTGTTTCAGAGATAAGGTTGTGTGACTGACCACCTCAGCTCCTTTGAGCACTTACCAAGCTAATGAATGTAATAAGAACTGACTGAAATGCACAAAACGAAACCGAGGTGGCAGAATCAATTCTGGATAACATCAGTATTTCAGCCAAATGCTCCCCTGATTATTTCATGGTCATTTACAAAAGAAGTTGAGCAGATTACTACAAGATTGTATTTTTGAGCATTTCTCATCCAGCTGGGTCACTTATAAGGAACATAAAATCTTGGAAAAAAAGACTGTGTTTTAACATGCAGCATGCAGAAATGTTTACTGCAGAAATTTGGAAGTGCTTACTGGCACCTACTGCATTGGAAAGGTGGATTTTCTACTGTACTTGCTTAAAGGGTCTCAAAAGCAAGTCTTCAGTGACCAGCCACTTTTTAAATGCTTGACTTAAATTAGAAAAACTAAAGGTGGGAGGAGGCTGCCAGTCTTCCCATTTACACTAAAGGAGGTTACCCCTGACAAATATTTATCTAACTTGTTTTTAAGAAACTTCTATAAAGGAAAGATTTGTTTAAACAGCCCCTAGGTAAGCCCTCTCAGAGTTTCACTGCCCTAACAGTGGTACTTGTTTACCTAATACCTAAGCTAATTGTTCAAGCTAATTGTCTAAACCAAGCTAACTTTCTTTTTGTTCTTCCTCCAGCAAAGATCAAAAGATATGACTGCATCACCTTCTATGAATCATTTTCTATAGTGAAAGTAGGTTTCAAATACATGCACTAATTGTTTTCATGTTGAAATGATTAAAACACAAAAAAAATTGTAAAATACATGACTTCCTTTAACACTTTTTAATTCTGGTATATATGACATGAAAGAAAGCTATAAGAAAGTTAAGGTGACAAAAATAAGTTTTCTAAAGCTAAAGATGAAAACCAAATTTCTCCAACAGTCCCTTAGGTATACATTCAAGGTATTCAACATCATCAGTTTTACTGCTATAGGATGCATATCATAAAGGAGAAAAAATAGGCTAACTTTTCCAAGGCCCAGCTTAGTTTTCTCTTCTTCCTCCAAGAGCATAAGCACTGCTACTAGCTGTTATTCTTGGCACCAGCAGCAATCATCCTGTGCTATCTCTATTATCCAACACAAAAAATGATACTTGATTCTTAATTATGTGACTGATGACTGGTACAGTGATCAAGGGACTGTGAAATGCAAAACATTCTTTTTCTGTCCAGAAGAAATAAAACAAGAAGTCTAGAAATCATCGTTTCTTCTTGACTAATGCCCATCCTCTCTCGCTGGGCTGCAGTACATGAAAAGCTGTCAGCACTCAAGTTGCCTTTGGTCTGGCAGAAGAACCAGTAGACACTAAAGGAGACTGAAAACAACAGAGTCATATGAAGATGACCACTGCCCAGAGAAGCTGATGAATTAAAAAATCCTCAACAGAAGCACCTACAAAATCTCTATGCATATACAAACACCAATATCTTCGTTCAGTCTATGTGGATTAGGAAACAAGTAGCATGAGGCACCTCCCTGATGAAGGCTACCCCAGTAAAATTTCAAGGATTTGCCCAGAAGCAGGGCGGGACAACACACCATTAAAAACACCCACAGCAATGTACTTCCAGAAACGCTTGAAACATTTCTGAAATGCAAAAAGCAAACCAAACAAACAGCAGACTCAAGGAAAAATTACAACGGATAACTTAATTCCAAGCACTCAAAATCTGACAGAATTCAGCATGACGAGTACCAGGAGGTATAGAACACAGTGCATAAGACAAGCTTGCTTGGTAGCACCACAATCAGTTTTGCCTGAGTAGTATAAACAGATGTACGCATTTAACAATTGCTTGCTAATAATGAACTGCACTGAAGAGTTGCTTTGCTATGGGAACAACTGTCCCACATCAAAAGAACCTCATTTGTGTATCAAAGGAGAAATTACACCCAATAATAATGTTTCTTTGAACTGTCACCCCAAAATAGTATAGGACAAACTAAACTTTGGGTCTGCAGACTTCTAAAAGGACAGGAAAAAAAAACAAACTAAAAAACCACTTCCACTCTGCATACTGCAAATATCATAGGAAAGAACAAAAACTAATTTTAACTATGAGGCGTGAGGAGGTGGGTGTGAAAAAGGGGAAAACTACTTCTTACACGTACTCCAAAACCTCTCTGCAACATCAAAGGAAAGCATGCCACATTCTTCCAAGAGGTGTTTGTTTATGCTCCAAGAGCAGCTTACGGTGCGTGGGACTTCCAATCGCATGGAAGAACACGCTCCCATCAATACTGAGATCCTCTCACTCTTTCCTATTTACTCCTCAAACACCTCCTTTATTTCACTAGCTCTATATGAAAGCTTGCTAGAGACTCAAGAGGTGCACAGTATTGTGCCACTGAAGCCTTCTTTGCCCACTCAGAACAGAATATTAAGTATCACCTTGTTCGCTCTCTCTGTTTTCCTCTTTCAACAAACACTATGGTGCTCCCTGCAGAATTCTGCTACTTCATTCAACACTGTCCTCAAAGCCTGAAGTAGCTTAGTGGTGGGCTTTATGTCATTTACCGATGATGGCATGGCTTTATGTCGTACACAGCACTTCCAGGCTTTTCACTAATCCCCATTCTTCTTTTCTTCTAACCCGTATGTTACTTGAGAATTTGACAGAAAGAAGTTTCATATGGACAAGGCCTTCCAAAACCAAGCTGCTGCTGGCTGTTGATGACCAGATGAAATACAGCAGAGTAGAGCTTTCATCTGTCAAAAGCTGCACAAACCGCAACGCAAGCGCTCATTCTTTCTCTCTAAATAAGGGCAGAAGTAAAAGCTTAAGGTTCAAACTCATCTGAATCTTTAAACCCCACAAAAGTACTGTGAATAAATAGCCAAGTGCTACAAGCAAGGATGGCCATGCACTAGTTTCCATTTTACCTCTCTGTGTGTATGAGAATCATAGAAAAACATGAAAACTTTTGTGAACAGATCCTAACAGTAACTGTACAATTTAAAGAGATAGTGTTACATGATCTTAAATTCAGTACAGAATTTCAACTCGTGGTTAATATTAAGCAATAAAACTATTTTTGCTTAAAAAAAATAAAAATCAAGTTACACAGTAACTTTGTCACCAGTCTAAAACCCATAAAAAGCAGAAGAAAAAAATGGTAACTTCAATGTACTCAATTACTTCCATTAATTGTTTACACTTCCTAATGAAATCAAACAGTTTTGCAGCCCTAAGCAATACAGCTTAGAGATGAAAAAGAGGGTCATATCCTCCTTGTTTTGGAGTCTCTCCACTCTTATGAGCTGTTCCTAGTAGGAAACACCCTTCCCCCAGCTGTAAGGACAGATGAGCAGCTGCCTTAATAAGCAATGCCAGCTTCACATATTAATACGTAAAAGCAGCTGCCTGCCTGCCTATTCAGCTGAAGGAAAAGTGCTGGAGGCACAGGCCAATACTGGCACTGACTGCAAAGGCAGCTGCTTGGTTCATACAGTTGCAGGAAGAGTGCTGGGTATCAAAGTCAGATGAGAAATGGAAGATGAAATGGCTCAAGCTGTGCAATCGTAATTCCCAGAATTTATAATAGATACTTGCACCCTTAATCTCTGATCCTGAGCTGAGCACTTGCAAACTGGGATAAATATAGGATAAATATGCTTCTCTGCTCATAGGATCCTGAAAAATTAAATTCATTTGTGACTTTGAAGCATATTATTATAATGATATCTTACCAATGTCAAGAAGAAACAGGGAACTCTCATCTTCTTTACAAACTATTCAAAGCATGACATAGTTGTTCATTGCATAAATACCATTTGTTCTATGCAGCAAACAATATAAAGACTTAGAAAAATTGAAGACAAAAATTAAGGATGGATAGGCAACTTAAGCACTCTTCAACTTCTGAGTGCTACCTAGATTCTGTAAACAGCTATAAGGATCTCTCTGGTAGCTTTTCAAGCATGTTTGTGCATAAGAAAGGAGAGCACGAATATACAACACATACATACCAGAGAAACATGCCCTGCTTTCCCTGCTCCCTGACTCAGCAGGCTTATGTAGCAGTTCATACTTTACTGCATAGCATAAATACTGCCCACAGCTTGTACCACTTTTGGAAAAAGCGATCTCTGCTGATACTCTGCAGCTGACAACAAACACTGAACATATTCACAGAATCATAGAATGGCTTGGGTTGGAAGGGACCTTAGAGACCATCTAGCTCCAACCCCTCTGCTGTGGGCAGGGCCACCTTCCACTACACCAGGTTTCTCAAAGCCCCATCCAATCTGGCCTTAAGCACTGCCAGCGACGGTTCAGCCACAACTTCTCTATCCATCTTTTGCCTCGCCTCAAAACTGAGGATATAACCATACATATTACATTAAATGTACACTGAAATCACTGGTACCATTAGGTATGCTTGCACTGCGCTGGTTTAATACCAAATAAATTTTAACACTGGTATCAAATTGAGTGAACTTACGAGGACAACCCTTCATTGTGCTGCTGGCAGTGTTTTTCTGCTTTGGAACTGAAGCACACAGTAAACAAACCACTCACACCTCTCATTATAGGTCCGATTATATATAAAACTCCAGTTGATAATTACTGCTTCCTGCCCAATTCCTGTCATTCACACAACATTTCTAATGAAAGGGAACACATCAGTGTGCGACATGCTGCATTTTATCAATACCCTATATACAAAGGTAAAATTAATTCACTACCAATAATGTTATCTTCCACTCAATTACATTATCTTCTACTGCTCTATCAGTGAAGAACTTCCCTGCCCACTCTCCAAGACTCTGGTAAATGAAGAGCCTCTTGTAATTTCTTCCCAAAATGGCAATGGCATTTTCCTTTTTCTGTGACACATCTGCTGTGTTGAATGCTAATGTACATTGAAATAGCTGAGGAAATCAAACAAGAACTTTCAAAGTATCTCGCAAACCAAAGATTTAGAGCAGAAAAGGAATGGCAAGGTACACAAGCTAAAAGAAAACAGCAGCGATAATCAGCATGTCAAGGGAGGTGATTCTCCCCCTCTACTCTGCTCTCTTGAGACCACACAGTACTGTGTTCAGCTCTGGGGCCCCCAGCACAAGGAACATGGACCTGATGAAGTGGGCCCAGAGGAGGGCTATGAAGATTATATGAGATTGGAGCACCTCTGCTATGGAGACAGACTGAGAGAGGTGGAGTTGTTCAGCCTGGAGAAGAGAAAGATCTGGGGAGATCTTCTAACAGCCTTTCAATAAATAAAGCAGGCTTATTAGAAAGATGGGGACAGACTTTTTACCAAAGCCTGTAGTGACAGGACAAGGGGCAATGGTTTTAAACTGAAAGAGGGTAGATACACACTGAACATAAGGAAGAAATTTTTTAAGATGAACACGGGGAGGCGCTGGCACAGGTTGCCAAGAGAAGCTGTGGCTGCCCCATCCTTGGCAATGTTCAAGGCCAGGTTGGATGGAGCCTTGAGCAACCTGGTCTAGTGGAAGGTGTCCCTGCCCGCGGCAGGGGGGTTGGAACTAGATGGTCTTTAAGGTCTCTTGGAAACCAAACCATTCTGTGATTCAATGATTCCTCTAGCTGAAGACTAGACTCCTACCATGACAGCCAACACACACCAGTGCTATGGAAAGGATGACTTCTATCATTCACCCAAAAATATCAATGAAGGATCTGGAGATTTTAAGCAAGTTAGGGTTCTCTCTAGTTTAGCTAGGTTTAGAGAAACAATAGCTACACTATCCTGCTGTTAGGTCCTCTCCTGCTTTCCGAAAGACACTATATTTGATTGCTATCAGACAGGTAGTGGACTATCGTATCTACAGTACCAGAGGCACAATGGGAAGAGTGTCTGATGTGGAACTGGAGGACGTACAAGATAGGGAATAAGAACAAAACTCTTCTTCCTATCTCTGAAACAGTTACTGTCAGCAGAATACGCAGTCCTAGATAGTAAAATCTCCTGCAAGAAATACTCCCAGATACATTGCAGAGATGGGCCAATCCCCAACAATAGACTACACAAGCAATATGTACTCTGGAGAAGATAATAGTTTTAGTTCTACTCCTCTATTCATAGCATAATAACTATGCTGCTTCATACAGGTTGTTTTTGTTATATTCCACACGTGGCAACTCCAATTCATACATGGGTTGGGTGAAAATTTGACTTTCTTCATTTTCTTTCTCTAGGTACTGAAAATTCCCACATACCTCAGAGGAATTCCACACTCATTTAGCCTTTACTTTTCTGAGATGAAATCAAATCAGGTATTAACGTTTTCCCTACAAACAAGTCTTACATAGAAAAAGCTCACTAAACAACTCCAGTACACAATAAATAATGGGATTATAGCAAAATCCATATTTTTTTTTTCCAAAAACGTGCAATTCTCTATACATCTTGATCCAAAACATAAGAAAAACCTGTTTACAGGACCATGTGCATCATTTTTATCTCAGCATTCAGAAATGTTACATTAAGCAAAACATCAATGTTTAATTCCAGCAACTGGCTGAGAGATGACATAACTATTTGCTTTTATACAGTAATTACATGTATCACACTATTAACCCTCCTAATTTATTCTTACAAATCTCAAGTAAGCAAAATAAGAATCTAAACACTAAGGAAGAAGGCAGCGTTGAGTTTCTTTTCTCACTGCAAACCAGAGCAGGAGAATCCTGCTGATGCCTTCCATTAAAGCATGGCTCTGCAAACTGCCACGAGTAGAGGTAGAGGCTTCACTAGCTCCAGTCTGATTGCCACAAAACTAGCTGCTGGAAAGCCATAGCAACATTTATGCCATTTATCAGAAGCATCCTTTTCAATTATGATGTGAATCAAAGAATTTCAGCCACGAAGAATAACGTCTTCTGGTTAAAACACAGAAATAATACATTCAGTTACTTTCTACTCCTGCCAAGAAAGTGTGCATGCATGGGTACCTTAAGTTTTCAATGGTATAATTTTTTTCCTTCCTAAAATGGGAATAATAGTTTATTATGGCAGTGGGATGTTGAAAAACATGTTTCATTAATATTTAAACATATCTCGAGGATCCCAAAGTCAGCAACAAAAAATTAGTAATTTGATACGACAACCTGTACAGAGACACATCTTACTGAGAGTTATTCACACAAATTAGGATATGTACACGTGACAGGCTGTTTCCCCTATAATGTCATTAACCCTTCACATGAGCCCAAGATCATGAACAGGAACAAAACAGGCAAGATGATACAAGTCCTACACTGAAAAGCCTACAAACCTATTTTTAAGGAAAAAAGCCTACAAACGTATTTTTAAGGAAAAATTAATTGAGCTTACAACAGCAGGAGGGAAGGACAGGTAAAGATGAAAAACAGGCCATGAGGTTACTCAGGACATATTTTTAAAAACACAGATCATAGAATCGTAGAATAGTTAGGGTTGGAAAGGACCTTAAGATCATCTAGTTCCAACCCCCCTGCCATGGGCAGGGACACCTCCCACTAAACCATGCCACCCAAGGCTCTGACCAACCCCGCCTTGAACATCGCCACAGATGGAGCATTCACAACTTCCCTGGGCAACCCATTCCAGGGCCCCACCACCCTTACAGTACAGAATTTCTTCCTCATATCCAATCTAAACTTCCCCTGTTTAAGTTTTAAACTGTTACCCCTTACCCTATCATTACAGTCCCTACTGAAGAGTCCTTCCCCAGCATCCTTTGTAGGCCCCCTTCAGATACTGGAAGGCTGCTATGAGGTCTCCACGCAGCCTTCTCTTCTCCAGGCTGAACAGCCCCAATTTTCTCAGCCTATCTTCATACGGGAGGTGCTCCAGTCCCCTGATCATCCTCGTGGCCCTCCTCTGCACTTGTTCTAACACTTCCATGTCTTTTTTATGTTGAGGACACCAGAACTGCACACAATACTCCAAGTGAGGTCTCACGAGAGCAGAGTAGAGGGGCAGGAGCACCTCCCTCGACCTGCTAATCACTCTCCCTTTGATGCAGCCCAGGATATGGTTGGCTTTCTGGGCTGCAAGCGCACACTGCCGGCTCATGCTCATTTTCTCATCGACCAACACCCCCAAGTCCTTCTCCACAGGGCTGCTCTGAATCTCCTCCCCGCCCAATCTGTAGCTATGCCTGGCATTGCTCCGACCCAGGTGTAGGACCTTGCACTTGGCATGGTTAAACTTCATTAGGTTGGCATCAGCCCACCTCACAAGCGTGTCAAGGTCCCTCTGGATGGCATTCCTTCCCTCCAATGTATCAACCGAACCACATAGCTGGGTGTCATCGGCAAACTTGCTGAGGGCGCACTCAATCCCACTGTCCATGTCACCAACAAAGATGTTGAACAAGACCGGTCCCAACACCGATCCCTGGGGGACACCACTCATTACTGGTCTCCACCTGGACATTGAGCCATTGAGCACTACTCTTTGCGTGCGGCCATCCAGCCAGTTCTTTATCCACCGAGTGGTCCACCTATCAAATTCATGTCTCTCCAACTTAGAGAGAAGGATGTCATGGGAGACAGTGTCAAAGGCTTTACACAAGTCCAGGTAGATGACATCAACTGCTCTGCCCCTGTCCATCAGTTCCGTAGCCCCTTCATAGAAGGCCACCAGATTGGTCAGGCAGGATTTCCCCTTAGTGAAGCCATGCTGGCTGTCGCCAAGCACCTTGTTGGTTTTCATGTGCCTTAGCATGCCTTCCAGGAGAATCCGCTCCAAGATTTTGCCAGGCACAGAGGTGAGGGTGACTGGTCTGTAGTTCCCTGGCTCATCCATTTTCCCCTTCTTAAAAATTGGGGTTATATTTCCCTTTTTCCAGTCATTGGGAACTTCACCTGACTGCCATGATTTTTCAAATATGATGGACAGTGGCTTAGCAACTTCATTCTCCAGATCACAGTAATTCGGAACAATTTTAAACAACATAAATAAGGATGGAAGTTCATTCTAGGGATTGTCCATACCACAAAGAGGTTACAATTAAAATTACAGGAAAAAACATTCCTAAGAGCAGTCAATAAAAGAAAGGTAGAAAAATGGTGAGAGACAAGGATAGGAAAACAAACAAAAAATCCAAACGCATTTGTTCTGCAGACAGGGTAGCCAGGCATTTGTCTTTAGGGTTCCTATGAATGTCTGCTCATGTATCTCTGTAGTGCAATATCTGCTTGTCTAATGTGACCTAAATATTCAGCAACTCTACCAGGTAGGCCAATGAACTCTCCTTAGCCTCTTCCTCAGCTTTCCTCCTGGTGGGAAAATACCCCTGACCAGGAGTACCACTCTCGTGGAGTTTGGCCAAGTGGAAACAGTGGCTCCAGGCCGCATCTCGTACACAGTGAGTGCTGCCACATTTCACGTCCCGCGTCCCCTCTCCTACTGTAAGCCATGCAGGTAAACATTTAGGCAAATGAAAAGGATTTTACCCTTCAAATGTGGTTTGTTTTCCTACAGAAAGCTTCAGAAGGAAAGGATGCCAATGCATTTGGTGAAGTTTTAAAAGCTATTCAGAAAATAACTGGGTTTTCAGGAGTATTTCAGGGTGTGATGTAAGTCACCATTTACAGCGAGACACCGCCAGTCACAGGGGAACGCAGAAAAGATCCAATGCTTTTATCTATTACAGACTTGCTTGACTTGGCTTATGCTCTCAGTGTATTGGCGAGGCGGGCTGTCTCTCCTCGTAGAACAGCACTTGTGTTTTTCCAAGGCTCCTCAAGTTCCCACCAGCCTCTTACTCTGTGGGCGAGAACAGCAGCGTACTTGTTCACTTCAGCATACTTTTTCAGTAGAGAAGAAATGTTGATTTCAGGGGATGCCTCAAAAATAATTACGTAGAACAAAAGCATCTCTTAAGTTTGAGATTACTACCTATGAAAATTATAAATTTTACTTCCACATGCCAAAACACAGACCATGCAGAACTATGGCAATACAAGATACAACACTTGTATGACAAATCAAATCATCAAAGTACATCTGTGAAAACAGCACCAGTTCCCTACACACTGTATACTAGAATAAACTGAAATTTAAAAACTAAATATATAAACAAATACTAAAACAATCACAAGATCAGAATCAAAGCACATCAGCCTGTATAAAAAATTATTTATAATATTTTTGGATGCCACCCTCCACCAGCCCCCCTACTACGTTTTCTCCAATTCCAACATATGTTTGTGTCTCAGCTTGAGATAATTTTTGATAGTGGGCAAACTAATTAAACATTCTTTAGAAGCCACAGGGCTGAAGTCACTGCGTGGTGACTAAACACTGCAGCTGTCAGGAGAGGCAAAGTGGGTTCCCATCCTAATCCCGCGCTGACCTTGGAGCCGAGCCTGAGAACCTGTCAGAAAGGTGCTCTCACAGCACAAGACAGCGAGCAGCAGCTGCTTACACTCAGCAGGCTGCAGCCAGTCTTTTTCTTCCTCTTTTCTCTTTTTTTTCCTCTCCTCCCTCCTTTTTCTTTACTGTCACTCTGGATACATGCTGCATAACACTGGCACATGCACATCCCTGCTCCTGGTGAGAAGGAGCTGCCTGTAAGCTCAGTTCTTCACATGCTCAAAAGCTGCTCAAGCCCTGATCGACATGAAACCCATAGTCTTCTTAGTCAAACTGCAGGCAGAAAACTTGCACCCACCTTGTGCATGGAACAGTAAACATGAAACATATTTAAAGGTAATTCCAAATCCTAATAAAAGCAGGTACTTGACAATGTTAATTCTGTTATGTAATTAACAAAAGTATGAAGCTTTTTTTCCCTTGAAAACAAAGGAAAATAATCTGCAAGGTACATCAATAATATAAGCAAAAGGGAAAGAAAGCTTCTTCAGTTATACTAAATTAGCCACTAAAGCATAAATATATGCAGAATCACAGAACAGTTTGGGTTGGAAGGGACCTTCAAAGGTCATCTAGTGCAACCCCCCTGCAACGACCAGGGAAATATCTAACCTATATTCAATTTGAAGGCGTGATTTTAGTATTTTTTTAAATATAAGGTAGAAATCATAGACAAAGCAAACATGCAAACTTTTGAATATATTTTAACAGAGATGCAAAGCAGATATAATATTAACTCACAGTGAAAGACATGACAAATAACAGATCCAACAGAGAAGGAAAATCTGAATAATGTCTTTGAAATAGCATTCACTCGAACAAATAAACAAACTTCAGCAATTCAAGTAGGTATGGTCTGTTCACAAAGGCTCAAATTACCAAACTGACTGAAGGACAGCAGTATTCTGCCTGCAAATCTGTAAAGAAGGTGGTGTATCAGTGGTGACAATACTCTGGTCATCATACTTCTTATCCCAGCGAGCAACTCATGGCACCTTAGACCAGCCTAATTTTCTAAAATGAAAAAGAAAGCAAATGTGATCACTGTTTACGGAAAGCTAATTCTGAAAACAAGAGGCTGGAAAAAGACACTTTCTTTTGGTGTGAGCTACTAAAACACAGTTCGAAGAATAACTCAGCATCTCAGCATTACTCAGCACTGCCTCCTCAGTTTAGCTCACAGTTCACTGCAGGGTCTAGCTCAATGTAAACCACAGACCCGTTCTCATCACAGGTATCCAGAATTTTCCTTTAGTGCCATAAGCTCATCCTTCCACCACCAATTAATCAATGCTGCAAATTTCCTCCAGTTCAATCCTTGCACACATAAGGAAATACTGAACAAGCCTGAAGGGATTTCAAGCCAACTTCTGCAAATTTGACCCATGTGTTTCCTGAGTTTGTAGCAGGGGGACATTTCCTGACTAGAAGAGTCAGGAAACCAATATGGTTTCAGTGAAGAAAAACGAATACAGAAGTCCCATGTGCACTAAGGTCTCACGTAAAACCTAAAATAATACTTTGTAATGTCCACAACCAGATATTGAAAAAATAAATGTCACATCATGATTGATGCTGACTTCAGAAATAAATACATCTTAAACTAGGCAAGCAGGGCAACTGCCTTCTTCTGAAGTTATTTTCTGACACTGCTTTCTTACTGCTTCTCAGGAGTGCTCAGACAACAAAATGACCAGACCTCCTCTAAAGAGGTGGGAATTGAGGAAAACACTCATATTCCACCTTCTCCTGTCAACAGCAATTTCAACCACCCAAAAGACATCAAGCCACCCAAAGACTCAGTTTCCCAACTGTCAGGGCAATAGGACAGAGGTAAGTAACAGGCACTTGGACAACAGCATCATCACTTCTCCAGGCACCAAGCCATTCCTGAGGAAACAACAGCTGTAAGTTCCTTGACAAAACAGGTCACCAGGAACACATCAAACCCTTCCTTTGATCAGCATACTGAGTTATAAAACACTGGATTACAAGATCTTCATCCCTTGGCCTAAAGAGGTACTTCAAGACAATGGGTGGGGATACATAAAAGATCTTCTAGTGGGCAGATCTCTATTATTTAGTGGTATTTTTGAAGCTGAGGCATGTGGAGTTATTTATTCACAAACCTAAACTAAGGTCTCCAAGACAGGCTCTGAAAAGAGTGCCTGCCTACGTGAAAACTACCCCTTGGCACACCTTTGTGTTTCAAGTACAAGCTGCATTCCTTCAGCTGGGGCTCCTTCTAGGAAGCAAACTTAACGAACAAGATACGAATTGAAATCTGTAGAAACAAAATTCCATATGAAACTTTACCCTTGGGAAAAGGAAAGAGACACAAAGAGTGGACTGCACGCGACAGATGTTAGCCATGCCTCTCATGGCGTTGCTGGAATGTGCACGTGCACATGGCAATGGGTGCAGGAGAGGGGACATAACCAGAATAGAACTTCACTGCCCTAATCTACAGTAGGACATTGGTGAAAGTTTGTTTTAAATATTCAAAGTGCAGTTGGGACCATTATCCTTTCATATTTAAGTAATGTTCAAAACAACTAAAACCTTAAGGGAATACTGCAAACTATGAGAGGCTGAGCCTGGATACACATGAGGCTCACTGCTATGAACAGCCTATAAAATACTTCTTAAAACTCTATGGGAGAAGTTTAAGGCTTGATAACAAGAGTGAGCATAGATGAGCACTGCTGAACAAAAGTATCTTCTTGTCATAAGTGAGAATTCTAAGTAATTACGTAGACCATTTGTTTCCAACCATGAATTATTAACAGCCTCACTACTACCTGAATTAAACGCTGCTTTTCTCATGAATCAAAATTTTTACTCTTTTACACTTTTTTAAAAAAAAACTTATTTTTTATTATCCTAGAAGCTACCTGATTTATTGATATGAAAAATGGGAAAATATTTTATACTTTTGTCAGTACATGTCATGCAGTTCACTATATAATGAATGCTTTCTGCTATGATTAAAGTTGGCTACAAAGCAACCTTCTGTGAAATGACTGAAAATTGCACTTTCCAATCAAGAAAGGAGGAGTACCAGAGTAGGAGATACTCTGTTAGGAAAACGACTGATTGATAGAATGGTGTATCTGCTGTATTGCCAGCTGGTCCAGGTGTTTGCCTTCAGAGGCAAGGCTGTACCACTATTCATATAACTATAATCACGTGCTGATGTATACCTGACAGGTGCCAATTTCAAGCCTGGTTAAAACAAAAGCATTCCTAAGAGCAGTACTTCCGTGATCACATCATTCTATCAGCTGCAGGATGTAAAAAGCTCAAATAAACAACCCAGGTAAAAGCTATCCATGCTGTGAGACTGCATGGTACACGCATTTATCGCCAATTTGCACAGCCAGAAAGTTTTAAGTATATTAAATGTATCAAGGAGGAAAATAACTGACTGTGCAGAGGGGGCATAGACGGGAGGAGAAGTATCTTTCCAAAACGCAACCTTTTGATTTTCTTTCACTTTAACACTAGTTCAAGCAATAGTCATTTTTCATATTCACATAGAAACAGAATAGTGTTCTTTTTCTCCATCTGCTGGCTCTGCAGCAGTAGTTGACCATGATTTCCAGAATATTCTATAAGGCAGCGAGGAGCCAGATGCAAAAGTTTTACCCTGCACCCCTTGCTGTTAATATTTGATGAAGTTATGGCTGCAATGAAATAAAAGCAGACATAACAGACCCAGAAATAATCTCAGAACCAATCAGACAGAAAATATGAAGGTCATGACCTTCACTTATGACTGCTAAGAATTCACTGCTTTAGCCACATTCATTTCTTCTGAGTAAATTTATTTTAGAATGGAGACCTGGTAAGAATGCTATTTCTTTTTATTTGCTATATTATGATAATTGTGACCATCACTGATTAATATCACTGACATGACATTACTGATCTCACAGCTTATACTGTACCATATCCTGGAGTCCTTCTACTTCATCCAAGTGTTAACAGTTACCTTCAAAATAATCCCACACACTGAGCCTACCATGAAAGCTGGCATCGGTCTCTTACTGACAGTTTCTAATATCCAGTAAACCAAGCTCTTTTAAAAAAATAACAGCAAATTAGAAGTTATAGATGTATAATCACACCCTTGCAAGTATATGAGATAGGCACACTCCAGCACACATGCTAGCACAGAGGAGGATGCTTCAGAAGATAGACTCCTGGAGAGGCTTGCCTAAAATAGCATCCAGGCATTGAACACCGTGGTTTCACTAATCCAACACCTCTGATGTGCAGTATGATCAAACTTCCGTGGAGTCAATGGGACTACTCCGAAGAAAGTCTTATCCCAGACAGTCCCATATCACACAAAATTGCTTAATCTGTGAATAAAGGCCCAGGCACCAAGAAAAAAGTTACTTTTAAAGAACACTGTAGCGATAGGACAAGGGGCAACAGGTTAAAACTTAAACAGTGGAAGTCTAGATTGGATAAAAGGAGGAAGTTTTTTACTGAAGGGTGGTGAGGCACTGGAATGGGTTGCCCAAGGAAGCTGTGAATGCTCCATAGCTGGCGGTGTTCAAGGCCAGGCTGGACAGAGCCTTGGGTGACATAGTTTAGTGTGAGGTGCCTTGACTGGAACTTGATGGTTGGAACTTGATGATCTTAAGGTCCTTTCCAACCCTAACTATTCTATGATTCTAACACAACTGATGACTTGGTAGCATTCCATTTATGTCCTTTTAAGTTTTCACATCTCATTTCCCACTCCCTGGATTTACCTCAAATTTTGATTTCTTCTTCCCTTCGCTGAGGGCACCGGTTACCTCATAAAACTAGCACAATCTGGTCGACATGGTGGACCAAGAGCCACTCCAGCTTCTGCAGGGAAGGAGAGGCAGCCTCTAGATGCCCTCCTGCCCCACTTTTTATTGTGGAAACTAAGAGACTAAATAACCAGGTCAGATTGTTTGGTGCAAGGCTGAAAGGAGCCGAACTACAGATCTGTATAATTCCAAAATGCTTTACTTAAATTTCCAGAGGTTTTCAGATGGTCCCTTCCAAGGAGATCATAAAAACCTTACCCTGCACAGAACACCAAGCTAAGCTGGCATGAGGTAAGAAGGATAATCATCGCATCAGTGAATGGGATAAGACAGGAAAATAAATGAGGAATAAAGTGGTTAATGTTCTCAATAAAAGGAAATCATTAATCAAGTCCCACAGGGCTTGGGTTACAACTCTTAATGTTAGTAAAAAAGCCAGTCACAAAGAGCTGTGAATGGGATATAAACCAACAAATGAAATTCAGTACAGGTAAGTGTGAAGCACTTTACACCGAGGGAAAAATGCCCAAACTTTACATGCATATTAAACTATTTTCTATTGCTCAGGAAGAACATTGTGGGGTTACAAGGAAATGATTTTGAAGAAAACATCTGCTTCAGACTCTGCTGTAGGCAAAAAACAAATTGAGTATTCAGATACAAAAGAGAACTAAACCAAAAATATTTAAAGCTGCTGTACAAAATAATAACCTGAAGAAGCGCCCCCTTTATTCATTCTCCTTCTTGTAAAAGGATATAGTTAAACTTCCAAGTGTTCAAAGAATAGTTGAAAAAATATCTAGGACTGGACTGAACAGTGTGACCGGTATCCCCTGCTTCTGACCCCCGGTAAACTTCAAATTTGTGTGACAAACAGAAATATATTGGAGTCTTGAATCATGGAAAGCATTAAGTGAGTCAAATAGTTCATTGCTGCTTCTAATGCAAGAATAAGTGGGTATTAAATAAAACTGGCTTGATAAGCTAAGAAAGAGTAACTTCATTTATCACACAGACTGTGATACTCTGTCATAGACTCACAGAATAGTTAGGGTTGGAAAGGACCTTAAGATCACCTAATTCCAACCTCCCTGCCATGGGCAGGGACACCTCACACTAAACCACGTCACCCAAGGCTCTGTCCAGCCTGGCCTTGAACACCTCCAGGGATGGAGTATTCACAACTTCCCTGGGCAACCCATTCCAATGCCTCACCACCCTTACAGTAAAGAACTTCTTCTTTAGCTACTGCTGATCCTGAAACAGTTGACAGAAGTTCAAGAAGTATTTTACTGAGGCATGAGAGATCTGCAATAGGCCACTAACCACAAGGACACTACCTCTTGCTCGGGAAGCCCCTCCAGTCCCAAGTGGCAGGAAGCTGAACAAATGCACCACTTTGCTATTGCCCTGTCCCATAAAGCTTCCCCAAACACTGGCTACTGCTGGAGACCAAGTACTGCAAAATGTATTGCTCTCTTGCCCAAAATAGCTGTTCTTACATCCTTGTTTCTGCCACCAGAAGCCATAAGCAACCACAGTGAGAGGCTCTGGGGGTAGGAGATCAGCTCCCAGGCAGGCTGGAGGGATATGGATGCAAAAGGAAACTGGAGTCCTCAGCTGGTTAGTCCTTCATTTCCTTTCAATTCTGTGTTCTGCATTCACTCAAAACACCTTAAAAACCTCAATTACTTTCAAATATCCCCAGACAAGAATTAAACAGTTGTGATTAGAGGGAAGTAGAGTCTTTAAAAGCTACCCTTATACTTAATCCAAAATACCCAAAGACTAAGGAATCTCATGACTTACCTAGAAGTAAAACTTAAGTCACTGAAAAATGAAAACACAGGTGCCCTGGAAACTTTCTGTTGTTCAAACAAACATGAAAAAGTTTTAAAAAAAACTGGTTTAAAAATACTGATGCAAAAAATAAGTCTGAATCAAAATGAAGGTAATTCAGCAAAAAAGTCCTTTTTTTTCCATCAGGAATGCAACCTGGTTTTAATTGCTTTAAATTCTTTCAAATGGCTCATTTTTTTATGCTTGTACAGCCTCTTTTCACTTGAGGGAATAAAACCCTGAGATTTGACTGAAAATTGCATGCTGAGAAAACTGCTATGTCTTCATACCTATTAAAATGCATACAACTGACTCAGCACTTCTTTTAACATAATTTCATCAAAACAAGAGATCCTCCATTAAAAACATACATTTTCAATCCCTGAATAGCTATGGAAACAAGTTTCTCTACAGCAAAATCTTTTTATATCGAGGGAAACCGTCGATAACACATACTTTGTTCACCAAAAACACACTGCGACTGACTCTGATCTGACACGGAAGGAAGTCATTCAGCCTGAAAGATCACAATACGTCTTTTGACCAGTGACTATCTGTCCCAGCCGCAGGATACCACAGCTGCACCCTGACGAGGGCAGCTATGGTGCTCAACTCACCAAAACCAAGGCAGGCCAATGCCACCTTCCTAATACAACACGTCTTATGATACCTATGGATTTGTCCCATCATGAGGGACAGCAAGAGGACAGACTCACTGGTTTCTCACATGATCAGAGATGGACAGGGAGGATTGAGAGAAGGGAGCTGTATGGATTACAAACATGGGAAGGGTGAAAAAAGTTACCATAGGACCCAGAATTCTTTACTATGGGCACTTACTCCAAACTAAGAGAGATTACCCTTTTCAAGCAGAAGGCAACCCTTCCTCATACAGTAAGACCTAAGCAGGTGGCATTCCCTGCAAAAAAGGTCATTCTCTTCTGAAGTAGCCTGTGCTATGATTGAATGCTATGGAAAACGGTCTCTTTTTTTCCATTTACAGGATAGACTTTCACTGCTGGAAGATTCTGATGGCTTCCTCTGAAGTGATACATAATCCCAGGCAAAATGCCAAACTCGTGAGCAGAAAGAATAAATTGAGAGATAGTCTTTCCAGGGCCTGTACCATCTTTTTCCAAGTGGGGTTTTATCAGAGCAAACTGCAGACTGTAATTCACATCTGACATTTTAGGTTTCTCTCCATATAACCAAAGCCCACTCAGTGCAGAACAGGTCCACAATGGTACCTGCCAGCTGGCACACACAAAGCCAACACTAGCATTGCCACTCTGCTGTCACTAAATGGGCAAAGGTAGAGTTAGAAACTCAAGAAATGCTCCAGTGAGGTGCTAAAGTAACAATCTTGTTATGTACACAACTGGCATGGATTAAATGGTCATTCAGCACCTAATTAGCAGGACTTCCACTCTGCTGTGACCTGCAAGTCTCCTCTGATGGGATTTACTATGCCATGCAGAGTCCCACTGAACTGAATAGTGTGTATCTGGACATTCAAATATACACACAAGTATGTTTTTGATTCAATCTTGTTAGTTATTATGAAATATTAATACCAGTAAAGATTATTTTTGGTATTGTGGATTTGTAAATTCAGACTGCAATGCATTACTGATGTTGTGCCTAAATGGAGATGACTTTCAGGCCTCCACAGACTGGTTCTAGGTGTTTAATTTCCACAGAAATTTAGCAGGAGATAGAAGAGCTTAACTACTGCTGGTACCTCTGAAAACTCCCTCTAACTTACAACACATTTTTCTTCTCTTCAAACACACTTCAACATTCACATAGGCCCCAAGATGCAGTCCTAAAAATTCGGTTGTTTGCTGGGTTTGGAGGGTTTTTTTCAAAACACATTTCTTTCTACACACTTTACAAACATACCAGCTTAAAGAGTACCTACCCTACTGTCCCTAAATACGTGCCTCTACATACACAATGCTATTAGCTCAATTTTATCACAGGTCTGTATCTATTTCTCGTTGTAAGATCCAGCAACTTAGTCCTGAAATTATAACCAGTTTTAGTGTTTCATTTTAAGCAGCAGGTTTGATGTTCTGCTTTACATTTGATCTGTAGCATCCATTCTGTGAGAATATATGATTAATTGGACAACTTGGTAATACGCTTGTCACATCAGGAAGGTAAATAACTTTGGGAAAGCAGCATTTATTAATACTTCTTACAATGAAATCATCATCCTCATTCTTCAAAAACATGCAGTAATTCCCAATTTCAAAAGCATCACCATAGGTCATCAATGTTTTAAAATCTTCTCAGACTCAAACTTCAAATTCTCCCATTTTAAGGCAAATATTGTACCCGTTCTCTGCAGTGCACAAAACCAGATTTGCCCTGCAGTTTTAACTAGCCCCTCCTTCAACTGCAGTCTGCTATGTGCAGCGAGCCGCTGCACAAACTACTTTTATTGACAGGTATCTCCCCCCTCTCCGCATCCCCACATCCTTTCTTTTTAAGGCTACAATAGTGAAGCTGGGTGGGAAAAAGCTGCTTTGTTTCAGGTCTGGACAGCATCATGCTTTCCCACAACAGGTAGGCACAAGCAGAGAGCGCTGCTGAATGCAGGAGACCTCGCCAGAGGCTCGAACCACTAGTTATTGCCGCTGTCTCAGGCACAGCACATTTTCTACTGACCATGGCTCTCTGCCAAGTTCTAATTAAGACACTTCAGTATGTCAGAGAGTTAACCCTCTGCTGCACCCACCTTCTCCAAAAGCAACCAAGGTATAAGCATCTTCTTGCTAGAAATACCTGAACAGCCTTCCCACCACCGGTACTGGGAGGGCTCCAAGCCCTCTGCGTTTTTACCTCACCAATTCTATAGATCAAGATGAATTAACCAGGCAGTTGGCACTATTGACTTTGAGCAGAATTTCTAGAAGCAAGTATTTCTCCTGCTTGAATTTGGTGTGTACTGCCATGTGTATTTTCCTTCAAAGAACAACAGACAGATCTCAGATTATCCAAGAGCAGAAACTGCTTTACAAAAATAAAGCAAGAATAGACTGTCAAAAATTCTTTACTCTCCAAACAGCTTTTTGCTTCGTTCTTAAAGGCTGCAGAACAGTAACGTTGTCATGAGGGAAATGAAGAATTCTGAAGGATCCAGAGCTGTATTTCGATTTTACAAGAGATCAAATATAAACAAGACATTTGCTGACCTATCAATACTATAAATATAACAAATATAAACACATTTGCTGATCTATCAATACTATCTATTGGTCTCACACAAAGAACCACCACCAAACTGAATGAGGGGAAGCTGTGACAATAGTCAGAGGGGGTAAAAGGAAGCCCACGTCAAGGCTGACTTGTATTGATTGTAATCTATATTTTCTTGTTCTAAAACCCTGTTTAACCACTACATCCTGTCTATACACAGAAATCTCCCCTAATGAAAAGCAATATAAACCACAATGTGACTGAGAGATTAACTAAGTTAATTTCATTCTAATAACTGGGGGAAAAAAAAAAAAAATCTTAACTTGAATATGAGAAATGCCTACATGCAATAAAACCAGCAGGAAAAATCAAACTGTTTCAACTTTTAAAGTTACAAAACCGGAAAACATATTTGACCAGCCAAATGCCCTCATATTATGGAGTATAACAAGGCATTTGTAATGGAGGTTTTGATTACTTTGGGGCAATAAATCTAAATTTCACTCAGTCTAAATGAGGAAATTTGTAAACCAACACTACTTCTTTGCTTTTATTGTGCATTAGCCTCCACTGCAAGAAAAACAGAGCTATCTTCCAAAGCTATTACTGATCCCATCTTGGTTATGGACAAGTTTTCCTTTTTTAAAGTGAATTTCTCTGCTTTAGACAGTATGTTAACAAATAAGATATTTGATCCTCCCTATAGGTGTGCTTCTGTAAAGCAACATCTGAGGTCTTCATTTCAACACATCCAGAAAACGTTACACGAACATGCTTACAATAAGGAAAATGGTTAACGTTCAGTTGCAAGTTCACAGAACCAGAAATCCTTTCCCATGGCTGTACAAAGACAAATACTAAAAGGAGCAGTGGTGACAGTTAAGCCTTCATCTATAGGTACTGTCCATTCCTATGTTTCACTGCTGTGTATTCTTTATAGCTGTTATCCACAGACAATATGCATGGGAAAAGGGCTGTCCCACACTGCGCTACCTGAACCTTATTTCCAGTACTCAAAGGCTGCCCTGAATGTATTTTTAGAAAGGTTATTTCAGTTTCCACAGAGTTCTTTTCAACCCGCAGCGGCAATGCATGCCAAGCATAGTGTTGTTTTTACACACAGGTTATGACATCCTGAGGCCCTCTGTTGAAACAAGCCAACTAATTTCTCTTATAAACCTTTTCTTGACTCACACTTCATTCTCCTTCTAAGAAAAGTACATGAACTATGCACACTGAGATTATGGCTACATATGCATTATATTTAGGCTGACTTCACGAGTAAGTATACCATTTTCAGAAAGAATATTACATGTTTCCATTTCCATTGCATAGATACTGATCAATACTGTTGAATTATGATTACCACTACACAAACAAATATATGTGAAAAACAATATGTTAAAAAGGCATTTCTTTGTAAGTAATTACTATAATTTTTTTTCATGTGATACATGCTGCTATTATAAAAGATAAAGATACTAAGCAATGATGAGAGATATCTTGTTTCCTATTTAACAGTAAGCATTTCAAGTACTATCACCTCCAAGGAAAAAAATAAATAAACCCACATCATTATTAAGGACAACTCAAATTCTTTATGCTTATTTGCCTTTTACTTCTGCATGCTACAACTGCTTCAAGAAAATGAATTAGATAAATGAAGTAATTATGCATTTTCATTCTGGGAAGCCCACACTGAAGTTGGTCTCTGTGAAGTGTAGGCCCGGATGTTGAGTACACACATCACATGTGCGGGGAGTCAGTTTTCAGTGCACATCCAAGCAGTCTATGTTCTCTGCCCAGGAGGCTTCTTGATCTCTGCTGGGAATTCTCATTTCAAGTTCTTCATTCCTTTCCAGATTTGGAGTGGAACAGGTTTTCTTGCTTATAGAATTAAAGTATTTTAAAGAGCGTAACGCATTTACGGACTTCTATAGGATAACTCTTCAGTCTCATTCACTTCCTCTACAGATAACAGAGATGAGGGAAACACTGTTTTAGGCAGTTAAGTCCATCACATAAATATTATTCTTTGGTATTCCCTTTACAGTAGTAAAAACAGTAGGTACTGAAAACAAAATACTCTATTTTGAGTATTTTCTTTTATAAGCACAGAAATGGGTGAATGGTTTAGGAGACAGAGCTATGCAGGTGAGAAACAACAAATTCAGAAGACTATGTCATATTTTTATGAAGCTAATCAATCTGTTGGGGAAGGCACAAATAGTATCTTCTGCATATTTTGAAAAAACTCGTTGACACACAGGCAGCAAAGAGACTGTATATAGCCCTAGTACACCCTAGAGAAGTCCCTAAGGAAATATACTCCTTCCTACACCAGTAAGTATCGAAAAGCCACAGAATCAGACAATTTTGAACAAGCAATTTAATTGCTGTTTGCCAGCAGACGGACTTGATTCTTCCTTGCTGTCCTCTGCCTGAAAAGGATGCTAATGTCAGCATATTTGGGGATACATTTGAAATATTTTTGGATTCCGCTCTTCCACCCTTGCTTCTTGCATAGTAGACTCAGTAAATTCCATAGAGGCCTAAAAGGAGTAAGAAAAAGGAAGGAATAAAGTATAACACCAACCTACAGAAAAAGAGAAAAGAGCTACTTGTGTAACAGATGCCTGTACAAGACAATTTCAGAGACCCACAATATAAGCAGGTTCCCATAAGAGTGAGCAGACCAGCTTCTCTTCCTCCCTGATCCACAAGTGAAGAGCTAAACCCCTGCTCCAAAACAGTGGACATGCCTTCACAGGAGAAAGTTTCATACTTTTAGTAATTACAATCTTCCCATAACTGTGAAGAATTATATATATATATTTGCCGTAACATGTAGCACCAACTCTCCCTGTTGCATTACACTCCACATTGCAACAACTCTTCAGAGTAATTGGCTCCTAAGGATCAGTGCTGGGATGCAAATGCAAGGAGAAGCAGCTAACCATTCATTCTTGCAAGAGATCACTTAGAGCAGGGATTCATCTGCTGGCTGCACTGCCCTCCTGCCCTG
Source organism: Amazona ochrocephala (assembly GCA_039720435.1). NCBI lineage: Eukaryota > Metazoa > Chordata > Aves > Psittaciformes > Psittacidae > Amazona > Amazona ochrocephala. The sequence goes on along the minus strand of CM077876.1, from coordinate 31,240,107 downwards.
CAGCCAGGGCTGCCCAGTACTCAGTGTGCTCCCAGCTCTGATGTGCCATGACAGTCACCCAGGGCCCTGGAATCCTGTCTCCTAATTTCCATAGTGGTTATTGCCACTGAAAGTTGCTCAGGACAGAAAAACACACTGTTTTAATAATTATGTATGTTACGTGGAGACCTCTTCCCTCCTAGGAGAAGGGGGGAGCAGAAGGGAGTGAGAGAGAGGATGTGTCAGACTAATTCACATGCAAATACTATGCCTCAGTTCCAAAGTACATTCAAAGAAAAAGCAGTTGCCCTAAAATAATTTATGGCCAGCCATGTTTTATTACCCCTGTACACTTACCACGAAGTTTTGAAATGCTGGCCTACAGATAATGAAGGTTTGTTATCTGTAAATCCTGGCAACCTGGCCTCCAGGGACCAGAGCCATTGTAAGCTGCTTGGTTTAGGAAAAAGAAATAAAATTAGTTAATGTGGCGGCCGTTTGCAGAGCTGTTCTGCACATTCTGCCAGACAGGATGACAAAAGTATTCTGCAGCCTCCCCTGATCTAAAACCTCTAAATAAGAACTGGATTTAGAGCCCAGCAAAGCTCACAGCTATGGGAGAAATCTGATACATAAGGTAGCAGAAATACCCAAGCAACTGCGCTCAGACTTATTTCTGCCTACACGGATAAAGTATCCACCTTGTTGACCCGTCAGTCTCACTAATCCACCCTCTATTTTCAGTTAATATCATTAAAGTTCAGCGCTTGAGAGCCTGGAGGGAGAGGCGAGCACCCCATCCCCTTTTTCCACAGGGCGGTAACCAGATGTCAATGGCCGCAGCTGTGACTACATAATTACCTGCTTGCATGAACGCGGACCGCAGTTTAGATTTAATAGGTCAGATGACAATGCAGCAAAATGCATTTAGCCCACGATTACCCCTTTTCAAACATTCTCTCGCTCGCAACTTCGACCCTGGGAACATTGCGGGCACAGACTCGGGTCAATAAGAAACATTGGCTGGCACAATGGGGCTGGCCTCAAACAGCGCTGTTGACAGACACCGGCACAAAGGCGGTGAATAGAGTCCCCCTCAGTTCTCACACAGAGCGAAGAATGAGTCAGTGTACTGCCGCTTTAGTGCTCTGTTTGTACAGTGTATACAGCTTTTGTCCCTCGCCACTGTTCGCCACTCAATGGGGGCTAAAGAGCCGAGGAAGTGAAGGCGGAAGAATGGCTCCACGCTCGCCCTGGCAGCCAACGGTGTATCCCCCTGCACTTGACGGCTCCGGCGGGAAGCCTGGAGCCACCGGTCATGCAGCTCCCACAGACCCACCATGCGGCAGCGAGTTCCTCTCTTCGGCCTCGCGCCATGATGATGATGATGATGATGATGCAGCAGCTATGGAGACAGCATGGTAGTTTCAAGGAACATGTTATATCTCCTTCAAAAACACAATAACCTGCCCTGCCTTGCCTCCCACCATGACCCAACTCACGGTTGCATCCTCATCCAAGGAAAACTGAGCACAGGAAGCGGAATTACAGCTACATTCCTTCAAAAGGCATGTTAAAGACAGTACCATAGTGATCGTTTTCATCGAATCACAGAATGATTTGGGTTGGAAAGGACCTTAAGGTCATCTACTTCCAACATCCCTACCATGAGCAGGCACATCTTCCACTAGGCCAGGTTGCTCAAGAAAATCACCACTGCAATCACTTTTAAAGGAACTGTAAGAGAGTCGTTCCTCTCTTAGCAGGATGAGAGAAGTAGCAAAAGACAATCACATCTGTATTTCACATAAAACATTTGGACTGTGTGAATAAAGGGTCAGAGAAAATTTATCAGATATATATAATATTGCATATACACCTGGGTATTAGTTACCGATTATCAGAGGAAAAAAACAAACCCAACCAGCCAACAACACTTCATATAGATTACTGCTACTCCTCAAACAATTAACTTGATCAACTTTCCCTCTATGGAAACCATACTTATATAACTTACATTACCATCCTTTTCAACATATTTAAGAAACAAAAGTAGCCCTCTACCACAACATCAAACCTGCTACCTTCACCTCCTTCGTATACAAGAGCATAGAACAAAATATGGACACTTTATTCTAAGGAGTGAAGTCTTTCCTTGCAAAAGGTATTTAGACTTGGAATCATTAGCATGAAGCTAGTAAGGGAGTCAGTAACTTCTCTAACTCACGCAGACTGCACTACAGGTATAGTCATACACGACAATACAATACTCTCACAAGAGTGAAAGAACTGTTACACATGTTTTAAGATTGTGAATTGGTTTAAAAAAAGGGGGGGGGGGGGAGGAGGGAAAAAAAAGCATTTGAAATTAAACAAATCCCTGGATTTCCATGAGTGGAACGCAACATTGTATGTTTCATCACTAATAGCCAAGATAGTATTAGCATGCCTCCTACTGCTCTTTCATTTATTTTTAGGTCTAAATAATGGAATGTTATTACATCAACCAGCTACAGAAGCAGCCCCAGAATACTGAAAAATAAATGTGTCTAATGCCAGGAAAAAAACCCTCACAAATTGCAAGTTTCATTATGTGCGAGCTAGTCATAAAGATCTGGGGAGACTGAAGCCATGCCTTCCACTCTTGGTAAACGAGTTATGAGTGACTAACCTGAAAGATACATGAAGATCATTACCTTATTCACCAATACTTTATTTTTAAACAGCACAAGAATATCTACTGTTTGTATCTCCAGAGAGCCTTATTTGAATAAAGCAGGTCTGCCTGCTTTTAACACGAGCTATAAGATGTACAACTGCACGTGAGTATACTGGCACTGAGTATGTACAGTAGGCAGACATTCTTACAAACACCAAAGTACGCCTGCAAGCCTACCAAGGACCTGATCAATCACAATCCAGAACAGACAGGTTTTAGCTTACTTTAAAGGAGGAAAATCCTCACCTTTCAACTACTATTAGGGTTATTACATACCCTACCATGGGAATACTCATCACAATGCCAGAAGAATTAACATCTGACACATTTTTTTTAATAATAAATGGAAAATTCTCTGCAAAGAAACACTTTCCAAGTTTGCCTCGTGAAGAGGAAAAAGGGAAATAGAGAAATAAACTCTGCTCCACCAATTCTTTCAGCAGTGATTCTAAATGGGGATGGATGAGAAGCCAACAGAGAGCTCATGGGTCAGGATTAAAGAAAGGGCAGGGACACGGGACATTACAGTGCAGGTCTGCTACAGGATGCCCAACCAGTAAGACCAAGTGGATGAGACCCTCCATAGACAGGTAGGTGCAGCGTCACGTTCACAAGCCCTGGTCCTCACGGCAGACTTCAGCCACCCCTTTATCTGTTGGACATACAACATAGCAGGGAGGAAGCAATCCAGGAGTTGTGGTCAACAGCTCAATATCCGAGTGGAGACCAGTGACAAGTGGCATTCCTTAGGGACCAGTGCTGTTTAACACCTTTGTCAGCAACAGTGGGAATGAGCACACCCTCAGCAAGTTTGCCAGTGACACCACACTGCCGCTCAGTGTTTAAGGTCTCTTCTAACCCAAACCATTTTGTGATAAATCACTGCAAAATTCCTTTCCAGTTATCATTTTTTTAAGCTTAAATAACTGCTTAGCAAGTTACACCTAGCCTAACCTACTCCAGCCATACATTATTCCTTTCCCCCGGCTTCCTGTAATTTAGTTCTAGCTAAATGGACTGCTGGCATGTACACAAGGCCAAAGCTTAGCATACGCTTATTACATTCTGCAGAACCAGAGGAGTATTTCACAAACCTTCACATTACAGCAATGTGTGATTCAAGTCACTGAAAGACCCAGAAAGGGATATTGAATGTGCTGCCACGCATCACCACTGCTCTGCATTCCCCCTCCCCAGGCTGGCAGCAGTGGCAGCGCTGCCTCCTGCCAAGCAGAGGATCACAGCTTGTTCACTGAGCTCTGTCTGGAGTAAGCAGAGCGTGTTTCAGTCTCGTCTTCAGCAGCCCTGTCAAGCCAGCTGCCAAGAACAGTCTTGGAAGGCTGCAGAGGGAGCAAAATCTAATACTTAGGTGGTAAAGTAAGCTGGTCAGGCACCAGTGACCCAAAGCTGAGTGAGGGGTAGCAGGCACTACTCAATCTGAAAGATTAGAACACTTTTGGGTAACTTCAAATGTATAAAGTCATAGGAAAAGAAGTAACTGAACTCCCGAGTGGAAGCACAAATTAGCAATCAATTCATAACTACCACTCAGATTAAGATCTCTACCCGAATACCTGAAGTTAATGAGTACAAATTGCTAATTTATTAAACTTGTGCGCTACTCACATTTCCTTATGTAAGGAAATGAATGCATGGAAAGGATGCATGGAAAAAACCTGAAAAGTTTGACTGGGATTTCATGTTGCAGAAGATTATAGTTTGGATATTTAAATTTTTAAAACTAACGGTCCATTTCCTCCAGAAGATTTCAAAAAGGGTTAAACCTGGGTGCTCTGTATTTCTATAAAGACACGCTTTATATGGGTTTATATGAGCCGTGAAACTGGTTTAGAAGATCTCACTGCCTCTGGAAGAGCCTGCTAACTACTATGAAAATAAAGAACAAGAGGTTTCACAGAGGATAAGAAAGCAATCCTTCATTCCTTCTAATAAAATCATTAATCAAATAAAAATTGCTTAAGCCCTTTTCCCCTACTAATGGGAAGTCACCAAACACCAGTAAGCGATAGGCTTTTTTCATTGTATGCAGTAGTTATTTCCCTGCCTTTAGTGTTGTATCTCAATTTCTTGGTTAAGGGGGTACGTGCTCACGCAGCGTGAGCACATTATGTGCACTTTTCCGTGTGATCAGAGCCTGCCAAGTCTCAAAGCAGACCATTTAAAATATAGCTTCAGTATTTTTCAGAACAATCCCTTCGGGGATTTGGAGCACTGGGAGGTGTTATTATTTCTCACCCAAGCTGGGTGGCTGGATTTTGAGCTCTTTAGACAAAAATAAATGGCTGTAAAATGCTAAGAGAGGAAAACAGAAAATTTGTCTCTCTTGACAGCTATCACAAGAGGAAAAAGCAGAGTTTCGGTTTTGTTTTAAAAAAAAGATCCATGATTGAATATCATCATACTTCGTATTTCAGTGTCCATAAATCACAGCTATGCTCAGGAAGTTCACAAAGCAGCAGACATCTGCATCCCTCCTTGGCTGCTACCATGCCTAAAATGCTGACAGAGCCATGGAAGCAGTGACCACACACAGACTCCAAAATCTATTAAGGCAAGTTATAACAGCTACTGAATACTCTTAGAAGAGTAACACTTTTTTATTTCTTGCCTGTTCTTTTCTTCTTTCAGAATACCTAAGTCTCCGTTTCACTGCAGTTCTTCCAGCACAACAGAAACACCTGCCTAGGATCTCAAATTTAACCTTGAAAATTCAAAGAAAATCAGGCGAGCAAACACAAGAGTAGCGACTGCATCATCAGATGCTCCTTACTCAGTACAGGCAATTACACACAACCCAAGTGTTGCCTTAGTTTTTCTAAAGCAACTTCTAAAAGTTCTTCTATTGCCTCTGCTTCTTCCTCAAAAACATCTCATACAAAAATTATACCCAACTGCTATTCCCACCCTAATTCCACACAAGTGCATGTGAAAAGTGAGGTGGCAAGAGCTGTGTTGGTTTTGTTAGCATACTGATGAACAGAAAAGGAAAATAATCATGCAGTAAAATGGTATTTGTCTCCTTTTTTTTTTCCTTTTTATTCAGATTTGCTGAGGTGCCTAATAGTAGCAAAGCAGCTGGATCCCCTACACAGCTCACAGACATTCTGCCTTAAAAGGCTTACCTTGCTTTGTAGGTGTGTTTACCTGCTTTTATCCAACCATGATCTGGTTGGATAACTGCATCTAAATAAGCTGACAAGAAGTTACAGAAAGCATCAGGGGAAGAACAGCATCTGTCAGTGGCTTGGTGTGTAGGAGTAACAACTCATTTTATCAATCTTTTGGGCCTATTCCAAGCAGCAGCCAACACTCACTCCTCCCTCTGATGAGCAATCTCTCTGTACAGACAGTTGACTGCAAATACAAATGCGTGACTAAATCATCAATGGCCACAGGCAGCTTTCAAGTATCTCCAAGGACAGACTCCACGAACTCCCTGGAAAATCTGTGCCCGTGCTCGGTCACCCTCACACTGAAAAAGCATTTCAGAGGGAACCTCCTGTGTTTCAGTGTGTGCCCATTGCCTCTGGTCCTGTCATTAGACACCACTGAAAAGGGCCTGGCTCCATCCACAGGTATTCCTACACACTGAGGAGATCCCCCTGAGCCTTCTCTTTCCCAGACTGAACAGTCCCAGGTCTCTCAGCCTTTCCTCTTTGGAAAGATGCTCCAGTCCACCTTCTTAGGGACCCTTCACTTAGGTGTCTCTTTAACTGGGGAGCCCAAAACTGGACCCAGCACTCCAGGTCTGAGTGGAGAAGGATCACCTCCCTCCACCTACTGTTAATACCCTGTCTAATACAGCCCAGGACACCATTCACCTTCTCTGTCAGAAGGGCACATTGCTGCCTCAAGCTCAAAGTACGTCCACGAGACCCCCCCCCGGGGCCATTCCTGCCAATCTGCTTTCCAGCCAGATGGCCCCAGCATGTACTGGTGCCTGGGGCGGCTCCTCCCCAGAGGAGGGACTGCACTTCTCTTTGTTGAACTTCACGAGGTTCCCATCAGCCCATTTCTTCAGCCTGTTGAGGTCCCTCTGGATGGCAGCACAGCCACCCTGTGTAACAACTACTCTGAGTTTTGTACCCTACGCAACTTTGCTGAGGGTGAATTCTGCCCCAACTGAGGTCACTGTGAAGATGTCAAACAGCACTAGACCCAGTACTGCCCCCTGGGGTACACAGCTAGTTGCTGGCCTCTAGCTTGAGTAATCTTAGTATTCTATAGCAGAGAAGAATTATCAGTGAAATAATTCCATATAACATCTCCTAGCTTTGCTAACACTAACAAGTTTATTGTATCTTTCCAGTACTTAGTGTCTTAAAATGTTGGCTGCTGCAGTCACACAAGAAGCTCAACTGCCTTTAAAAAAAGTTGGTTTAATTAAAAATTCTTATTCTGCCAAGTTTAAAAAAAAAAAAAAAAAAAAAAGTGAACCCAAAGACTAAAGAACCCAAAAAGAAATAAAACAAAAAATAAAACCAACTTTAATATCATGATCTGTGGGAGGCTTGACTCATGCTTTCTGAAGAGATCAAGGTTGATATATTACCTGCAGTGTGTTTCCCTAGCTGTGTTAATTCCCTTCTCAGACTTGCTTACTGAAACTGCTCCAGAGTGATGAGTAATTACCACTCCATGGTTATACGATAGCATTAATTTTCCTGAGTAAGATCTATGCTATATGAAGACTTATAATTCACATTTGGTCCAAACCATCATTAATTCAGTTTCTCAACCCAGAAACTTAACAGCTTCTGTCTTTGGGCAAGTCTACACCTCTCTGCCATGCACTGCAAGAGCCATGGGCTAGTTTACACCAAGCTGGCTCCCAAACTGGAATCAAAGGCCACATCAGCGCAGCACTGCAGCTCAACTCATTATGCTAAGAAGAGGGTTTAAGGCACAGTTACACCCAAGCTAATAAAGCAGTTATACTGCTTTGGTAACCTGGACTGTTTTTCCATCTAGTCCTTACCTGTGTTACAGGAACAGGTCAAACTGACCAGACTTCAAGACAGAAACATCTGCACCTTGCTCTGTGGGTTAGTAAAGTATAGGTCCCTGTACCCCTGAGAAGCACCACACACCTGTATAACTGACATGTCCCTACCTCATCTGCTGTCACCCAGAGTCACTGGTCAGCGAACCATGTTGGCAGGCATTAGGATTTTCACTAAAATTCATAATCATATGCATCTGGAACGGCTGAAATCCCTTGAGTCTTGTCTAGCTACTGAAGTCATTGCACTTTACTAGAAGTGAGAGAGCTCCTCACTGCATGTAAACAGCAAGGCTTTCTCAAAGTGTGTGTATGTGGGGAGCTAGAATTAGCAAACACACTGCATACAGACATTTGAATCATTTCTTCTCATCAAATTGAAAACAAAATATTAGGCAGAAGAATTTAAATTGTTTCAAGCCATGACTTTACAATTCTAGTTTCTAAAGTTCTTGACAGCCAATGCTTAGATTAGGGGAAAAGAGAGAGTTAACTGACCTCATCCTTCTACAGACTCAAGCCTTCTACTGAAGTAATAAGTTTCCTAAGCCTTTTATTTTTCTTACCGTGTATGTGTGCATGTCCACATATGAGAAAAAGTGTGACTTAAAGAGTATTTACAGACTTTGACATTGCCAAAAAGTCTCCAGGTCACCTATGGACTGCTTTGTTCTCCCAAGATGTTTTATACAGCATATTCCATCTCCCATTCATCATGATGCCCTGGGAAGACAGAGCTGGCACAAAGTTTCACTAGTAAATGCTACCAGTTTTGTGAGTTTTTTCCTCCAAAGGTCATCAAATCCTGTAACTCTCTGCTACTTTAAACTAACAACAGAAGTGAAAACAAAGATGAAAGAGTGATTACCAGGCTCGCATGCAGAGCTGTGGCTGTAATCCTAGGTCTACGCTGTACACTTTGTACCAAATGCTGTGTGGGATGCCTCATTAAGATGGATTAATTGTACTTTTGATAACTGACACCTGTCCCATGGCATTATTACATTAACTAAACTTTAATGTATCATCTAGGATGAAGAATTTGCAGTATAGTCCAAGAAAAATGTTTACAGACTGAGCGCCAGGAACCCTGGAAGTACAGTCTTGCGTATTGCAGAGCCACACAAAGCCAACACCTCCATTTGTGGTTGAAAATAACCACTGAAGAACGATATACAGTGGGTGGTAAAAGCAGTCACAATTGTAAAGAAACCATGCAAATAATAAGCTATGTCCATAGGGGATAAAAATGCTGTAATTTCCAAAATGCATGCTGCTATAAATAAGTGAGAGGTTATTTGCTGAAGTACAAAGATTAAGTTTGCAATCACAGCTATTCTGCATGCCTGCTTTTTAAAAAAGGGAGCTGAAATTGTTCAAGAGCAGACAGAGTGGCACCACGTGCATTGTTTGGGCTCGGAGCAATGGTCAATTGCACTATATGGAAGCTTTGTAGAAAAGGGAGCTCATGCCACCTCCTTGAATTTAGCCCTCTTCAACATAAACAATAAAACTTCCTTTTTAAGTAAGTTGCAACGCTGCTATGTGGGAACAGGACATCATCACCAGTCCTGCTTAGCATTTCTCCCTGGAATTTGGGCAACGTTTGAGACCAAAAGCCGACCAGAGTGCCAAACCCCAAGTTTGCTGATGACTACTGCAAATCAGCTTGGTCCTCAGAGAATTTCAACATGGCATTCTGGTAATTTTAATCACAGAAAGAGACTGTTTCCACAGTGTGGAAACCAGCTGTCTGATTATGTTTTCCATAAAAGATACAAACTGGAAGAGATTCAGGAATGTGCGTGTGTGTGCACACTTTCTTTTATACTTTAGCAAATTTGAACAGGTCATAATTGTTCAACATAAAAATAATATAATCTAAGTTCACCTTTGAAAATGCAGAGGAATTCTGCCTTCCAATAAGTAGCTGCTTACCTAATAGGTAAGACAACTTGGAAGCTAATGAGGGTGAGGAAGGAGCAGGGAAGTATGAAGATTGCTTTGATTTCATATAGCTATTTAGTACTACAAACGTATTAGCAACATGGCGCTGATGGACATAAACCACATGTAGTTATAGGCAGAAAGGAAATCATTGCCATGTAAACTTACCAAATTCTCCCAGGTTGCTTACTTATGCCACTAATATTGATGGGGTTTTGATAGGCAAGAAGTTCCTTCCAAACAAACAAATCAGTTGATGACAAAGGACTAGAGCAAATCTTGTGGGAAAGGCCAGGAAAATGTTCATGCAGACTAAATGAGATTATGGTAATAGGTATTTTGGGTAAGTTATGTAATTTCTGCTTTAATTATGTATAAATGAGCAAAAATTATTTACAAAACTTTCCAAAAGCATTACTAGAAGGAATATGCACTGCTGCAATATTGGCAGCTCTAGAACATGGTGACTGCTTAAAAACACAGACCAAAACTGCAAATACTAATGGTTCACTGGGATAACTTTGGTAAAAAGGTGAGCAATAATACGTAAGCTTAAAATGCTTAACAACATATAATGAACAGAAGTAATGTAAAACTGTAGTTAACTATGTATGTAACTACATTATATTTGTGTTTGAAATTAATATTAGCAATCAGTATTGGAAAAAAGAATACAGAAAACAAGCCTGGAAGGAGTACCAACAGTTAACAACAGAGCACATAAACAAGGCAATGGCAGCAAAAGATGATGGAAGGAAGAAAGATGATGAATTCTCCAAGACTGGTTATGTATTTTCTCCATCTTCTTATGAGATTTTTTTTACAGCATGGTAACCACTAGAAATACTTGTAAGAAAAAGACTGATCTGTGGGAATGAAAACTGCAACAGAACGGAAGCAGCAAAGGAGGAAACCACCGACTTAATGCCAATGAGCAAACAGCAACAACGTGAACACATAAATAGAATGAGAAAACACTGCTAGTATTTTACACTTACCAAAAGTGGAAGTTAAAGAAATTTTCCTCAGGAGACCTTGAGCCTTTTTTAGGCACTAATACATTACAAAAATCAAAACCAATTTTGCACCCCAGTCCAGCATGGTGTGCATTTTATTGGTACCTTCAACATGCATCATTAAAAGAATAAAAAACAACCACCAGCAAAAAACCAAACCCCAATCAAGTTTCTATAGGTTTTCAGTCTCTTTCATACGATCTTGGTTTTCTGTGTCTGCACAAGTTTGAAAATTGTACTTGCAAAAGCATCATCTATTTTATCACTTGTACTGCTGGTTAGGAATTTCCTTCTTCCCCTCCCCCCCCCCCCCGAGAATTACATATTATAAATGGACGCTATTTTATTGGCAAAAAACAGCAAAAAGGAAGTAGAACACTATAAAAGCAAACACGTAAAACTAAAATTAGCAAGAAATGTTTCCTTAATACATCACATTAATTACCTTCTCTTTTTTTTTAGCAGCAATAGTTTCAACAACATACAAAGTTTGACATGAAAGCTGTAGGATGCACCAGGCTGCCAGAACAGCACCACTCCAGCCAGCAGTAGTACAGAATAGGGAAGAAATACATATTCTAAGGAAAAACAGCATTAAGTCTCTCCACTGCCACCAGACCTGTATCCTACAGGTGGCTCATACTGCTACTCAGATACTTTTGCCCCCAGTTAGTCAAGACACCACGTTAAGTGTGAATCTGATGCTTGTGACTCCTCTCGCAATGAAAGAGTGAAGGCCCCAGGGAAGGAAGAGGGGTGCTGCGTCTCTCTACTGGGCCAGTCTCCTGCCTGTTGTTTGGTCCTTATATCATAGAACGGTTAGGGTTAGAAAGGAACTTAAAGCTCATCTTGTTCCAACCCCCTGCCATGGGCAGGGACACCTTCCACTAGACCAGGTTGCTCAAAGCCCCATCCAACCTGGTCTTGAACACTGCCAGGGATGGAGCACCCAGAGCTTCTCTGGGCAACCTCTTCCAGTGTCTCACTACAATTTAATTCTAAAAGGAAAGAGTTAGAAAGGTTATGTCTTTTATGTCATCTCTTTAAATCCTTCCATAATAATCCTGCACCATTATATACACAACAGTCAGGAAAACTAGGGCTCAGCAAGCAAAGGGTGAATTTACCACACACTGACATCTTTCTTCATGCAACTATCTTTGCTGCACACCGAGAGCAAGGTAGCTTACTCATTGCTGTATGTGAGGCAGCTCATTCTGGTTGAAAGATGCACTAATTATTCAAACAGCATATTCATATAGCATCAAAATGGGGCAGTTAACTACAAACTCACCCTCCAGCCTAACAGGCAGTGACTTTGTTTAATACTCAAGCTGGAAGTAAACCAAATGGTGTCTTATTGAAATCCTCCCCCCTGCAGAGCATCTCTCTCCATGCGCCTTTTTTTTTTCCAGAAAATGATATTTTTAATCTTACAAGACCTTTTAAATAATTTCACCTATCACTATTACCTTAAATTTAAGACTATTTTAATAAATGGAATGTGCCAGTAAACAGCCAGCGTTATTCACATTACCTGGTCTAAAAAGACACATTACTTTTAATTGGATTCCATTCTACCCTAATCCATAAAATATTTTAAAAATAGAACAAAAAGAGAAGAATTTAGAATGTTTCCCAAATAAAGCTTACCCTGGCAGCCATTCAAACAGTGTAAATATTTTGATACAATTTACAGAAACAGCATTAGGTAATGTTTTATGATGCACATTAACCTGTCATGTTCTGAATCACAACCGGCACCAAATGATTTTTTCCCTTCTCTACTATTTAAGTTTGGCAAATATGCACTGTATAAAAGGTGTCAAATAAAATCACCACAGGATATACTGGAAATCCTTGCGCCAGCTGCATACTCAAACATAAAGGAAGTATCTTTCTGATCCTACATCCTGATAATACTGGGGTTGATGGAGTGTTACAGCAGTCTTTGAAAATAAAGCTTCATTACACTGGCATGGAGAGGTGCAGTTTAATCCTCTTTGGAAACTGGTCCCACAATCCTCTGTCTTAGAAAATTGCTGAAAGCCATTGTGCTTTTGATGGGAATTGGTCATTAACAGTACAGGTGCAGACCATGCAACAGGCACTGTCAGCACAACCCCTTCCCTCATTTTCTGGTTATTAGGAATTTCATCTGATAATGGCAGAAGCAGGTTGCAACAGCACCTTTTTGCCATGGATTAAGTTGTTGCTCATTTGGAGACCTAAGACAGACACTTTCCTCTTTAAGATTTATTTCCTCTGCATGTTGAAAGAAAAAAAAAAAAAAAAGGAAAAATATACTGCTTGCTTCCTACAACTAAAAAGTTACTTTACCTTTACTTTCCTACAGACCCTTTCTCATTTGTATAAACTCTAGCTACTTGACAGAATTGCTATATGTTGTTAGCATCAAACAATGTAAATTTAATACAGCATTTAAGTCAAAGTGTATCAAGAAATGTGTTTTTACTAATTACAATATACATTTAATAATCACAGCATATGTTAAATAGGACCTTGAAATCATAAGGGTAATAAATACCCGTCACATTCAATAAATCATAGACTCATAGAATAGTTAGGGTTGGAAAGGACCACAAGATAATCTAGTTCCAACCCCCCTGCCATGGGCAGGGACACCTCCCACTAAACCATGCCACCCAAGGCCCTGCCCAACCCGGCCTTGAACACTGCCAGCGATGGAGCATTCACAACTTCCCTGGGAAACCCATTCCAGTGCCTCACCACCCTTACAGTAAAGAATTTCTTCCTCATATCCAGTCTAAACTTTCCCTGTTTAAGTTTGAACCCGTTACCCCTTGTCCTATCACCACAGTCCCTAATGAAGAGTCCCCCAAACAACAAAATGCTGTTATATTAAATTAAAATATTTATAACCAAATACATCCTTGCCTGACTCCAGTCTGGCCCCTAACTACGCTGATGTATGCTTCCAATCTCAATACCATGAAATACGTTTTTGCAACCCTCTGAAACAGCTTTCCCAAAGAGGATAGGAAGAAGGGGGTTGGGGTGCTAACTGCTGCTAGCAGGCTCTTCAAATGTTTATTCTATTTCAATTTTGTATCATTACTGTTCTAAGGTTTCCTTTACTTGACAGTTTGTGGTGTTTTGTTTGGGTTTTAGTTATTTGTTTGTTTGTTAATGTTTAAGTTTGCTTTAGAACAACTGATAGGAAAAAAGTATTTATAGCTACTCCAGACTTTCCAAGTGAGGAACACTTCTTTGTTTGTAGTTGCTCTTTTACCCAAGACAATCTTGAGGGTGGAATCCTTTCTTATTGCCACCTGGTGATAGCACTTATAGGGTCTTTCACTTGGACAAGAAATCTCAACTTTTGGTATCAGGATTGATCAGTTTAAGAGAACACGCTTTACAGATACAAACCTCTTGTTTCTTTTCAATAATTCGTGTTTATTTTCAAGTAACTTCTAACACCTTCAAAAAGCAAAGAATATTACATAAGAAAAACAAAGTTTGATTTTAGTATCACAAAAATAGTTGAGTTCTGCTGAGGAAAAAAAAAAAACAACAAAACTACAAATTACCACGGAAATATCGAAAGCAGATGTCCTCATGGAAATACCTCATATAAATGGCAAGAGAAAGGGTGATTTTCTTTTAAAGATGCTAAACTAGTATTTTGAAGGAGTTGCCAAATACCTGAAAAGACAACACTAAAACCAAAGCAGTGGGCTCAGCATTCAGAAGGTGAATGAATCGTAGTTAGGGATTTGAAAACAATGCACAAAGCTGCCTGCTCCCCAAACCTGGGAGCAAACATGGGACCAGGAAGAGGGGGCGGCACTGGAAGCAAGGAAGAGGCATGAGTTCATGGAAGCCTTCCTATGAACCACGCAAGGAGACAGTTGAGAGCTACAGGTCAGAATAAGAGAGGAGACCAACAAAGACAGTATCAGGGTGGATGCCTGCTATAGGCTGTCTGGTCAGGATGAGGGAGAGGATGAAGACTCATTCAAACAACCAGAAGTCACCTCATGATTGCAGGCTCTGGCTCTCACAAGGGATTTCAAATGCCCTGGTGTCTGCTTAAGCAGAAACACACACAGAGGGGAGCAAGCAATTCTGAATAAGCGTCCTGGTGATATTTTTTTGCCAGAGGTGCCAGACAGGGTCTTCTGCTGGACACGTTACTCACGGGCAGCAAAGAACTGTTTGGGAACACAGCAGCTGATGGCAGCTTCAGCTGACCACTGATGCACTGATCACTGATGACAGAGCTTAAATACTGAAAGAAAGTGAGACAGGCAAGCTGCAGAAGAGAAATGTGGTCTTCAGAACAGCAGATTTTGGTTTATACAGGGTAGACAAGCTGTCCTGATGTGCAAAGGTGCCCGGAAGAGGCTATTTATCTATAAGGATAAACTTTTCAATGCTCTTCCCAGCATGCAAAAAGTGAGCAGGCCTGGCAGAAGGCTACCTCAGCTGAACTGAGAACTTCAGTCTGAACTCCACCACAAAACCAAAATGACTGGTCATAGATTGAGATGAATGGAGAAACACTCCACAAGCATACAAGAATGGGATTGGGAAAGGCAAAGCTCATCTTCATCTAGAATTAGTAAGAGATGCAAAAAGCAGCATCAAGACTAAGAATAATCTTCACCTGCAGCCAGATGCGACAGGCACAAAGGACTCAGTTCATCCTAGAATTCAAAAACATGGTATTTTGCCTACATATTAAAAACTAGGCATCAAAGCAACCTGAAGACAAATTAAATAAACAAGATATCTTTGAAGAATACATAATCATAAGGCACTAAAGACACATTAGAAAGCTTATAAATACCATTTCCACTAGAAGTCATTGCTTCGTTATCTTTTAGTTCTAACTACTACATTCCCTAGCACAACTCTTTCAATTCAGAACACACACTGAGACTTGCCACCAAAATCTATATAAAATCTTCTACAATACGGAATATTTTGACCACATTATCACTGATCATCTATTATGAACTATATTATCACAAATACTGTGTGAACTCCCCATTACATCACCTCATGTACATATATTTAGCATAGATGGCTCCTGCCCAAGGAAGCTTACAACTTACATGGGATTAAAGTTCCACATTCACAGAACTGCCAAGTATTTCAATAAACAGTACTTGTTTTAACAACTCAGATGATAATGATTTCCCTTTTCCCCAGTGACAAAACATCCAGTAACATCCCTTGGTCATCATAAGTTGGAATAATGTAGATAGCAGTAGTGCAAGCTTGAAAAGTAATCCGCATTCAAGACAACAATGTCTGAGTTACACAGATCTGTTTGTGATCATACTTTCATTTTGCACAGTATGTTAACGACTACAGCTTAAACCACAAAATTCACATGAACTATGCAAGTTCAGTCCAGAAGATTGTCAAGTCCCATTAGCTAAGCATGTCACTCACATACATATACTGCTTACCATGAGTTTATTACTTACTTTCCATCTACTTCCGGTCTCTTGCACACACAGTGAAACTTTCCACCAAAATCTATATAAAGATCATCTTCTACAATATGGAATATTTGACCAATGGCAATTTTATCTTTGGCAGGTCCCATCTGAATTAAAGGAGAGCGTCTCAACATGGATGCAAAGGATTCCGACTTCCCTGAAGGGACCTACAGATAAATAATAAAATAAATCAAAAAACATTTCACAAAACATAGTATCTGAAGGAAGAATTGAGTTAAACATACAAAAAGGCTTTCCACTCTAAATTATAAGCAAAGATTTCATGCATACAGTGCATTTTTAGTAAAACTTCTAATGAGGCATCTGGTCCATTTCTCCAACCCAAGCATCGTACACATTAAATGTAAAGCTTTCATTAATTCAGTCACACAAAAAAACATAACACTTTGCATCTCCCAAAATCATCTGCCGGTTGTACTATTGGTTAGGTAAGTTGATTTTAAAAAGGCAGTCCCAATACTAGGAGACACTCCTGAAAAGAACATCCCCCATCTCTTTGTTATCTCCTTAGTGAAAACCAGAACATAATTAATCTCTTGTAGCTATTCATGCAACTGTTTAAAAATTAACAATACTTTATGTTTTATTTTAAAGAACAAACCCATTTTGCCAAAGCAGCAGAGGTAGAAAGCATGCATAGGACTAATCTAACACATTAAGCAAAACTGAACCACCATTTCTCTGATTTTTCACTCTGCATTATCAAAGTAAATACTTAAATTCAGTAACTAGATAAACGAAACGCCAGTTTCTTCTCACAGAGCTTTGGGAATATGAGAAAACACAAATTCTCCTGCTTTTCTTCATGGAGACGTCTCTATCCTTTCACCTGAGAAAGCTGACTTATCTCAGGCTTCCCATCATATGCTTGGTGAAAACACCCAGCTATACCAAAGTGAGACTCATTCTTCACATACTCTTTCCCTGATAGACTAAATTTGACCACTTTTTAAGATTCCCAACCTTGAAATAGAATCAGAGAGAAAACCCTTCTTGCCATCAACAAATGAAAGGGAAGATGCGTTTTGGAAGCAGTATGTACCTGCAATCTGAAAGTGAATCCATGGAAATTATTTCACAGATGGATAAACAGATTCAAAAATAAGAAAGCCTATTAATTTTCCCCTGCATTTAGTGGTAAGTAACTCATATAATAATTACTTCATGAAAGATTTCAGACTACTTTCAAGCCAGCAGAAGAACTAAAGAGAACAAAATAATCAAGCAATTATAGGTTTAGAGCTCTGTTGGCTTCAGAAACATACTTCCCCACTGACTACTTCAAGCGGATGCTAAAAATCTATCTATATTTTATGCGAACAGAGAATAATGACATCATTTTCCACTTGTGCATTTGGAAGCTTATTTTTAAATCAAAACATGAGACAGTTCTGAATTCCAACTCTGCTGGAAGGCACAAACAGTACGGACTGCTCTGACATGACATCGCCTCAGGAATTCTGAGCTAGAGATCTGACACATGGTAAATGTGCTGCTTCAGAAATGAACTGTTAAATGCAACATCCCAAGGACAAGAGCCGAACAAAGTGCAACACGCACACATGAGCATGCATACACACCATAAAAAGAAAAGGGCTGGTGACGGTAAACCTCAACAGTAGGATTTTACACAGGAAAGTCAGTATCAAAGTTCCAAACATAGGAATGTTTCAATTTCACAATGCAGTCTAAATTCAAACACATGAAAATTAACTGCACAGGATGCACCAGGAACAAATGCAAAACAGTGGAAGCAATAAGGGAATTTATTAATTCTCTGAATTATATTTCTCATATGAATTAATGGGGCAGCAGCAATCTAAATGCAACTATAAATCAATGTATAAATCATAAACTAAAAGTAAATACTTCAAAATTAACATCCCCTCAAAAGAACTCCTTCTGGGCAAGATAGTATAAATCAATCCTCACACCGAAATGCCAAAATCTGTTTTAAAGGAAACTGAGGTACACCAAAGCGCAAAATTAAGTGGTATTCCACTGCTTTTCTCACTGTGTGCTCTCCAGAGTTTGCAGAATCACTTGATTGCCTTGGAATTCAGCTGCTTGCCCCTAAAAAGCAATAAAACCCCTTTCCCATCATCCTGTATGCTCAGAAATATTGTTTTCAAAGATGATGCGTCTCATCTTAGCTATACCTTGTGACTCAACACAAAGTTAGAGCAGCCAAATACAACAAAACTCTATGCATCGAGTTGACGGTTCAATTCCCCATTTCTCTAGCCAGTGTTAGCTCATTTCTTCACCCTTCACTCCTGATCTAACTTGATTTGTCTAAGGAAGATGATGCCAATGAAAGCAATCATTCAGAAAGTGAGAGAGGGAATGAGTGAGAAGACAACAAAAAAACCCACAAAAGAAGGCAGATGTTATCATTAATAGGCTAACACACACATATATATATATATATATATATATATATATACACACACACACTCCAAAGCTAAGTTCAGGTCTCAGGTAAAGAGCAGCTTTGTTTTCATATTTTGACAGGATGTGAAGATGTCCACCTATGCTTTGAAATAAATTAATGCTTGTGGAATCAGACACTACACTGAATGATCCATTTCCAACGACTTAACTGCCTTTACTTCTATGTAGATCATATGGAAAAAGCCTGAGCTAGAAGAACTTCTGAGTTTGGTTTGAAGGAGATTTTCCTATGCTATCTAGAAAGATGGCATTAGTAATGGCCATTGAACTGAGCAACACTGAGCTTTTCTTAAACTAATGATACAATTCACAGTAAATTCACCCACCTCTGCAATCACACTCGTTAAATGGCACTCATCCCATTCTTGTTGCCTTTACACAACATCACACACAATGGTTCTCAACTGTAAAAAAACCCATTGCTTGTGAAATTTTCATCTCCACATTGTGAAGTGGGTACACTAACATCCTATGGATTTTCCTGTCTTTATCACCTAAAAATGGTCCATTATGGTTAATATCCCTCCTGTTTACCTTCCTGGCACGAAAAAGTACAGATACAAAATTGTCTGTGTGAAATAATTCTGCCTGTGAAATAATCTCCATACACAACACACAAGCGCTAGCTTTACACACTGACAGATGTGCTCATTCCTTACTATAACCGAGTTTAAACTCACTAAGATACAGACACTGATGTACAAAGAAATCCCTGGCCATTCTTCACTGTGGACAGTTTTTCAAGAAGCCACTGGGGGGGAACAGGTTTGAATTCTATCATAGGTCTACATGTCTGCAGCATTCTCCGTTCTGCTGCCAGTATGGGAACTTCTCAAGAGTGCAGATATCTGATTTATGTGTAGAAGAATCCTCAGGAGACTCCACTGGTTACTGCCATCAATGACTCTCTTATGGACAGTCTAGAAACAGAGGGAGCTAAAATACAGTATTTCCTCCAGTTTTTCTGCATAACCTAGAGGAGATCTCATTAACAGTAATTTATCTCCACCGTTTAAAGAGATTTAATGACATTTGGAGTACTTTCCTCCACAACTTCTAAAGCTTCTTAACTGGATTGCCCGCAGTAGCGTGACAGAAAAACAGTAAAACAGTAAGATACCAGGGCAACATCCTTTATTAAGCATTCTACTTTTCTGATTCTTGAGGAGTGTTGGCCATGCAGTTGTGACAGATACATCAATAACACATCAAGTTGCAAAAACTGGAGAATATTACATAATTCAGAAGCACAACGGGAGCTTTCAAGTACGTGAACTACAAAGGCTCTTCCCCCTCCTCCTCAAACGGCTAACCTATTCCCTCCTAATTTCTAGGTTTTATAATTTTTCACAAATTTTTGGATGCCTTTCACTTTCTGTACACCTAATCCAACAAAAACACAACAGCAGAATACTCTGCAGGACAACAGATATTAACCAGAGGGTGGAAAAAGTCACAGATTTAAAACCGAGTAAGATCCAAATGAAAGTAGTAACTCCAATGGAGGAATGTAACATAACATTTCTGGAGCAAAGCCTAAGATTATACACAAGCAGGGTGGTCTATCCCACCCACTGAGCAATTTGTCCTTAAAACCCTAGCTAGGTGTTTTATGTTTGCTTGGAAAGGCAAGCAGCTTGCATGTTAGAATGTCAGAGATATGGATAAAACATGAAGAAGTCAGATAGGAGGTTGGTAATCTGACTGCTACGATTAAGGGGTAAATAACATTAACATCAAGCAGCATGCTACAAACACAACCTTCTCTAACTAGCAAATTTGTCTTTCTCGGCACTATCACCAATAGCTAGAAACAGCTGTCCAAAGTTAGATACACAAAACAACAAAATGGGAAAACTGACTTGCAATAACAAGTTAGTAGGATGCCACAACAGCTAAAGGCCCAATGGTTTAGAGATTCTCAACATTTGAGTGGAAAAGGACCTGAGCAACCTGAACCAAGTTTGTCCTGCCTGGAGTCTGAACAGATGACCTCCTGAGATCACTTTCAATGCATACTATTTTATTTAGGAAAGAGAGAAGACTGGAAGCCTGCTATAAAGAGTATTAAACAAAACCCTAATACATTAAGCTACTCTCTGACCAAGTATATATAGATAAAGCATGCACTTCAACCAGCAGCTTAAAACAGAATTCACTATGTACTAGCCCACAAGACCTTAACTTCCCATACCTTGTAGCTACTACTCAAAGTGTGCTTTGCTGCTTAGATATAAATGGAAATCCCAGGAACATTTTAAAAGTTGGTTTCAGCATTACTAGAATGTAACAGGTCACAGTGATTCAATTACCAAACTCCTCTTTAGCACAGAGGAAAAAAAGCTTCCCTGCACACTGAAGTTCTCCCAGGAAACGAGGGTGAAGACTCAGGATAAGCACTGTGAGGACTGATGAACAGTGCTTACGGTGACTGAAATTTCAGCATACAAGCATGCAAGCAATTATAGCTCAAAGTAATTTCTCTGGCTGTTGCCTTCTTTTTATACATTAAACTATTTGGTCTCGCTTCTCCATCTCCACTCTATCACTTGGAAAGAAAACATTTGCAAAAAATATCAAATTACTTATCCTCTTATTTGTGACCAGCAGTTGTCTCAAGAAGTGTTAAAGAGGACAGCCTGCAAACTGCTAGCTAATAAACATTATCCACACATGGAGATACATACCACAGACACCAGCTCGATGCTCCGGTGACTAAAAGACACACAAGGCTATTTTGAAGTCTGATTCAAAGCCAAGGCAAATATTAAAATGCTGTTATTTAAAAACCCCAACTGTTTATGGATAAACCAGCCGTGTGAAACTATGTATATAGCAGAAAATGGGGAGATTATTCTTAGACTGCTCTGTGTAATGCAAACTAGGACACAAGTTTTAGCTAGTATATGAGTAATTAAATACCACTGCCATGAAAATCATCTACTAAGGCTCACAAGTAACAGCGCAACATCATCCCATTCACAGTACACAGTTAAAGATGTAAACTCAACAGTTTGTTCTTCTAAAGTCCACTGTCTGTTTTGCATTTCCTCCCCACCATAATATAGATCTTTCTCCTCCCTGATTAGCAGCCTGAGGTTTTGTCCTATAAGAGAAATACCAAAACAACTGGAGTTCATACTGCTTCCTGAAAGATTCAACTTACAATCCAAATTGGGCCACGAAGGCAAGGAAGATCTCCCCAGTTTCCTCTAAATAGGATACTTTTCCTTCTTATTCCATACAAACGGATGAAAGTGAAGAACTAATATAAACTTCTTGCTAACAAAGGGTTTTAAAGATTAGCTACTGTATAAAGCTGAAAGAAAAGCAAGATTTGTGTCATTTAATAAAACTACTGCAGGAAAATAACCCAAAGATAAAGCATAAAAGGAGGAGCTGTGATTCAAAGCAATAAAAAAAAGCAGTGATTTAGGGGAAAATCTAAGATTAATGACTGCAAAGTTAAAAAGGAGAGCTCTGAAAGCAGTCAAGGAGCAAGCTGGAAGCTTCCCTGATAGTAAGCAAGGAGATACTTATAAAAAGCTTCATATGAATCACTTCCTACGCAGATTGTTACAAGGCCTGATTTCTGCAAAGATGGCACTTGCACAACAGCTTATGCTATGATGACCTGAATTAAGGTAATTATTTTAGTTAAAAGGGTTCTAATATATATTTAATAGTAATTATTTAATATCTCCAGTCCAATAAAAGAAGTATCAGTATAGCTAAAAATTCCAGCAGATATCATATTCATTAATTTCTGTCCATACCTGAGTAAGGCTTTGAATTGCACCAGCAAAGACAGCAAACTTCAAATTGTATAGTGTTAGAATAAACACAGATAGCGTCTGTATCCATCTTTTTAAAGGTAAGTTTTGAAGAAAGCAGGAGAGAAAGAAAACAGAATCACTTTTTAATACAATATGGCACTACAATACTGCTATTCAAAAAGAGCACAGTGAGCAATGAAAACTTCTAGAATCACAGAACGGACTTCAAAGATCATCTAGTTCCAGTCCCCCACCATGGGCAGGGATACCTTCCACTAGACCAGGTTGCTCAAACCGCAGATACTATGATAGGAAAAAGCAAAGGAAAACAGGTTTTTTTGCCTAGAAGAGGATGAAGGAAATTCACTGATATATTTTTCATTTTTATCTTTATGATATCTGTATTAACTTCCAAAAACCTTGCATACTTTGGAGTCTAACTGTCCACAGCTTTTTCCCATCACAACCTTTAAACTACAAGCACCCCCACCGAACTGCCAGAAAACAAAGCAAACCTCTGCTGTTTCAACCAGAAGAGAAGCATTCATATATTCTCCTCAGCACAGTGCAGAAATGCAGTTTTATTTTAGAAAGCAAAACAAACTAAACTCTTCAGCCAAAAGGGCTGGAAGTAAAAAGCTGATATTAGGCATTTAAGCATCCCTTAGTGAGAAACAGTGACTGTTTTGGCAAAGCGTCATTTAAATTCCAGTGTAGGTATGGGAATTTTTGGCAACTAATTTACTATGCAAGCCTAATAGTATTTTGTAAAGACCTCTTTATTTTAACCCTGACTCATTTTATTTTTTTAAACACACTACATGATTAGGCTGTAAGGAGCAAAGGTATCAAAGCTAAGTTATCTCCATACTTCATGGCTAACCTGAAGGTAAAATCTGGCAATGACTTGGCTGCATACAATCTGCTAGAAGTCTCAGTGTCCCAGCATGACCTGGGAGTACATCTGAACTGAACTGCCTCGAGAAGAGCATGCTCTCCTCTCCCCTGCGGAACATCTGAAAGAGCATGATCTACTCCATAAACTTTCTGTGCAGCCTGGACAAAACAATCGGACAATATTACAAACCTTAGTTGTAAACCCGAGAACTTAAAGTTGCTCTTGCCAATCCATGTGAAACCAGCTGAGCAATAAACCTGGGAAATTCAGAATATCTTACTCTATTTTTCAATTTACTCCCAAGTAAACTAGACAACACTGAAGAAGAAAAAAACAACAACAACAAAAAAAAAGCCTCTAGAAAATCCCATTAAACAGATATCCAAGCTGCCCCCATAAAGCAGAAAACATCAGAAGCAGTGCTGGAATATAAACCCTAATGTTGCTTTCTTACATGCATGTATTATGATTGACACTTATTTCATAGAATGGCTTAGGTTGGAAGGGACCTTTAAAGCTCATCCAGCTCCAATCCCCCCCTCCCCCGCCACGGGCAAGGACACCTTCGACTGGACCTAGTTGCTCAAAGCCCCATCCAACCTGGCCTTGAACACTGCCAGGGATGGGGCAGCCACAACTTCTCTGGACAACCTGTCCCTACCACCATCCTTCAGACTAACACCACTGTCCCTTTCCCAAGATGGAGAAAGATTTTTTACAAGCCCTCTAATACTGAAGGGTCATAATAAAGTCTCCTTGAAGTTTTTTCTTCTCCAGACTGAACCCCAACTCTCAGCTTATCTTAATGAAGAGATACTTTGATCATTTTCATGGCCCTCCCTGGACCCATTAGGTCTTTCTTACACTGCGGACCTCAGAATTGGACTGAGTGCGCCAGGAGGAATCTCACAAGAGCAGAGTAGAGGGTATTTATTTATTTTTAAGTCCACTGATTTATCTGAAAGGCAAGGTTGCTAAGGTAAGTGCAAGAGTCTCTGACTGAAATACAGCACCTTACGTCAAAGTCAGCCTAGATGGCCACAGTGATCCTTTCCAGCCTAAAAATCAATTGGTTAATCTTCAGTTACATAAATGTGTGGTTATACTGTCAAAAACAGATACCATTTTTCCAACATCATATGCAAGCAACAAAATCTTGTGGCACATAACTCCTAAAGAAAATCTGTAAGAGATGTGTTGCTTCATTGACTTCCACCTAGGAAAAACTGTGACTCAGAAAGAGGCTACTACACAAAAATATCTACAAAGCAATTCTGAAATGCATGTAATGTGCAAAAAACTGATTTTCACTGAATATCTTTATTTTGTCTAAGTCACAGTTCCTATTTACCAACTTTTCTCATCCCAAAATGAAAAAAATATGGGAAGAACTAAACTTCAGTTTTACTAAGAATAGGACGATTCATATTTCATAGCTTTATCCAAAGGGAAACAAACATAGTAATAGGAAGATATAAGGGTAATAGTTGTCATACTTGGCAAAGAGCATTGGAAGATTTTGCTTGGCTACAGACAGGATTTTTAAGCCAACCTCACAGATTGAAATTAGCCTTCTAAAAAGGCTAATTATATATATAATGTTTTAAATTATATTTTTATTGGAGATTAGGAAAAGATTACACTTGTATTTTCAAAACAATGAAAGGTTCACTCTACATGATTTGGTATCAGTTTACATTCATCAACATCCTTCCATCAAGCCTTGTGTTTTGGTACTGACTGCAATGCTGACTGATTAATATAGTATGTTCCACACCTAATTTTACTTTTGCATACAGAATAACTTCTAATTAAGAGTACCACAGCTGTGCAGAGAACACGCAACAAACTTGTATGTATATATTTGTATATATATAGTCCTCATAATAATGAACAACGTAATATTGTGAACTAAGCACATCTTTAAAAGAGATGCTAATAACAATTAACCAAATACATGTAGCACAATCAGTAAAACATCATGGTGAAAACAACTTTTGTCTCTCATAATTACAGTTTTCAATTACAGTTTTCAAGTAGAGTCATGCAGATCTCAAAAAGAAACCCACGAAAAACCAACGAAACCTAAAGAGAGATCACAGGAATAGGATTTGTCATAATATTCAACAGACTTTCCTCAATTGCAATTTTAATGTTAGAACTTCTCTCTTGTCTATAAATCTCTTTATGCTGCTGTTAAGGCTATCTGCAGCTTTTTTTCCTGTATTTGAAGATGGATGTATCTTCAGACTTACCATCAAGATGCAGTACACGAACTGTTCTTCAAACTCATGAAAGAGAATAAGTATTTACAATAATAATGACAAATATTGTATTATTGCCTACATGTTGCCCAAAGACAGATGACTTTTTTAGTCAACTATCGCTATACTGTATTTTGTTTGAGTCCGAATTTTCTGGTGTTACATACAGCAACATACAATACTAAGATTAAATACCACATTTCTTTTTCCTGTGACTTTACACAACTGAACTTAGGAGAAATAGCATAAAACAGTAAGAGTACATCCAGGGAGGGGAAAGACATCATGGCTGGATCCACAGCTGCTTCTAGACACTGTTTTGAAACTTCTTCATCAATCAGTTGCCCATTTAAAACAGCAGAAAGCAGCAAAATCATATCGCTAGCATACTATAATGCTACCCAAACAATCAAGGCTTACACAACCCATCTTATAAATGTACAAGTTGCTGCACTGAGTGACTCCATACCAGCTTCTTTGTGTTTGTAGTAAAAAGCTTTTCCAGTTATCTTCACACTTCAATTCGATACATAGTGCAGAAACCATGAAACAAGACTTCCATGAAGAATTTCAAACACAGCTTTGAAAATACGCTGTTGACTAGCCAGAAGGATCATTTGCTAAACAATCTAAGAATTTATTTCCTAATATAAAATAGCACATGATTTGGTCACACTAAAGCTGCTTATTTTCCTTGAAATTAAGTAACTTCTGTACATAATTAAAAAAAAAATATTTGCCTGTAGCTTTCTTTTAAAGACTATTTTATAGGAAAAAATCAGGACACTGCCTGTTCTGCATTTCTTCCCTGCTATAATATAATGTATAACCCTCCAGTGCAATTCTGAACAGAAACCACCTACTCTCTAAACCAGGAAAAGTGGATGAACCTACCACATGGATTACTTCAAAAAGAAAATTGTGCCAGATAAGCACACACAGAACAATCACATGTCCGTGTCCTCACATTTTAGGTTGCTGTATAGGGTGGCTATGCTGAAATGGGAAGCTGGCAACCCCATACAACAGCACAGTCTTATCTCCAGACTGACAGCTTCTCCAATTATCACCGCCCTGCTCTTCCAGGCCCTTTTTTGCCAGGCTCCTGGAGGACAGGTTGCTGTTTCAATAGTCATAGGAGAGTAACTGGGATTTCCTACAGCAACAGTGGACGTAAATATCCTGTTGCTAACATTAACCACTAGGAAGTATTTAAATTCCTATTTAACCTTTACATTACCATGCACCTTCTTCCAGATATATTGCATGTAGTCAATCAAGAGTGGGCAGCTGACATCCACTTGCTTTTCTCCATGATCCTGGCAGTCCCAAGACAGTTTGAATTTTGGGATTCTATCCTGACAGCCAGTCATCCAAGTCATATCACATAATGTCTATCATTCACAGACCTCCTGCAATGCCGAAGTGAGCACTTGCCAACCCAGAGCTTCCTGAAGGGGTGAGTTCCAGGAGACAACTGCAACCCACTCTTCGCCAGCACTGTGGTCTTCCTCATGCCAACCAAAGACAGAGCTGTGCAAGGTACTCGGGGTCCACCCACATTGATTTGTGCTCCCAAGTCACCACTGCTTACTACAACCATGTACAATTTTACTATAATTACATCTCCAAAGGGGCAACATGCATTTTTCTCCTGCCACCCCACAACAGCACAAGTCCCATCTACTTCAGTGTTGCTCCAACATCATGCGAGTTTTACGAAATCCTGCCATACAAGCACTTCAGTCATATGCAAAGCAGGTCATCTATCAGGCCCAACTGTGCCCACAGACGGGACAAACCCAAGTTGGAAGAGCCAAGTTTTGGTGCCTCAGTCAGAGCATTCACAAGTTAGAACTGCTCCTTCACAGAGGTCAAGTGAGGGACAAACAGGCTCATTCCCACTATAATGCAAACCAGCATTTCGAGCAGATCCAGCTGAGAGGATGCCGAGAAGCCTGTGATACAGTCCTTGTTTAGTATCAACCTGAAAGCACCTGCACGTGTCCACGGCGCAGCGGTAGCAGATATATCGCAAGTTCCTCAAATGCTGCCGTACAACCTGGCAAAGTAAGCCAAGAGAAACTTCCAGGCAAAGAAAAGTCACTCCAGCTCCCACTAATCCCACAGCTGGGAAGTTCAACTCTCAGTTAGTCAGCAGTTTCCAGTACCTGAATGCTGGCCAGAAGGTAATCTACCTAAAAGAGTAACCTCTGTCCTTGGCATATAGGTTTTATACAATGTCGCTATATTTGCCACTAAAACAAAAAAAGTTCATAAGCTACTTAACACCACTGGAAGAGCACTCCATCCACACAAAGATTATAGGGGTCTGTCCTCAGAAATATTATGCTATGAAAATTACAGGTGAAAACTGCACAAAATAAAAACAAGTATTTTCATTCTTAAATAACTGCAACTTCAGTAAAATCATCTTTTACATGTTAACTTAGCTGGGAAGATACATTGGGAAAAATATTTCCCCACCAACAATTACATTTGAAAGAGGTTGGATTTTTTTTTAATGTTTGATTTCAAAACATCCAGTGTTACACATTATTTTCAACTGGGATTGCCAAGATACTGCACAAGCGCGGCAGATACAAATCCTTCATAAAGCATATCCATGTAGCTTTCAGAACTAAGTGCAGTACTTCTTCTACAATTCTCACTTTTGTGTTTTAGTTTTCAATCCCTCCCCTAAAACATAGAGAAGGCAACTCTTTGTATCACCTATTTAAATAGCTTGTATCTGCTCTGATATTGGCATTTCATTTATTTAAATAGTGAAATGAAATTTAAACACATGGACACACTCCTGAAACTTCTGAATCCCAGAATCCTTTGAAGAAAGAACCTACAGCTGACTAGATTTAAAAATAGTCGTTTCTGGAAGAATACTTCCTAATCTCTGTCAGTAATTACTTCCTATGATGCACTGATACCAACCCAGCCCCCTCCATCTGAACTTTGGACAAAGTCAGTTACACTCCTTAATGAATGCTTTCCCTTAAAAACAGTATTCAAGGAACTAAACGCGAAATTCCTCAAACACGCTACTTTCCCTGCGACATCTAGAAACAAGCAATGCCCTCTGCTGTGCCGGACACGGAAGTGCACCCAAACCCAAAAGCACCACCTCTGTGGGCTGGAGATCTCTGCTTCTCAACAAAGACAACGTTTCCCTCGTTTCACTGAGCTCCAGCACTCACTTGATGGATGGTCCCTGTTACTATAAAGTAAAAAGTTACGAGAAGAGAAGTTTTATCACACCATGATACATATTACAGATCACCAGTAAAGCTAGCATAGCGATAACCCATTTCTACCTAAAAATACATTTGACAAATTTACCACTTATTTTTTAAAACACTTTAAGGCTATTTAGTTCACAGTGCACAAAAATATGCCATTTATTCTTAATTAGTTGCTTCATTCTTACATTTCCTTCAAATGTTAGTAACCTACCTATGAACGTAGTTCAACAATCATTTCTCTACCCATACCAACAAGAATCATTAGGTCCATCCTAAAAGTGAGTTTTCCCATTTTGCTCAGCAGGCAGCTTCAGCCTGCAAATAAAGGCAACATCTAAAGTATTTCCTGTCCTTCTGAAAGGTTTAAGCAATTCCACAGAGAAGAAAAGAACTTCAAACATGTCATTTTTTTGTTCAGCTTAGAATGCAAAACTTAGGACATTATAAAAACACAGACCAAAAAAAAGGCAGTAAGAAGCTGCCTGTTGCAGACAAAGTTAAATATCATGTGTTTTTAGCAAATATTTTGCTTATAAAGCTGCTAACTTTTTAACAATTCTAAGCACTATTTAAGTGCTCTGTAAGTTTCCCTATTTGCAAAACAGTAACAAAAGAACAAAACCCTAAGAAATTACCAACATGGCAGAGAGCACTATAAGGTACCTACAAAGCAAGGTCAAAAGCAACACAAACACTAAGGACCTAAATAACATCTCTGTGCTCTTACCGGTACAAGTAAACCAAAAGCCAGGTAGCACTTTGTACCTGTCTCTTTGCCATCAGATTAGGAGCAGAAACTTTCCCCTGGCTGCAGCTCAGGCAAGGGATGAGCAAGACCACGTTCCACCTGCTTGGAAGAGCAGATCCTGCAGATGTATGGCACCCCAGGAAGGGACTGCAGCTGGAGCCACCGCACCCTCCCCTTAGGCAAGCTCCTGAGTTGCTCCTCTTAGAGGGATTTTCTTACAAGTGCTCTGTTTTTTCCAGCGGCATCTAGTACATCCTCCCATAAGTATTACCCAGCTTTACGCTGGGTAATCACACATTAACATCAGGGTTGCTGTGGAAAATTTATTTACCAAGTAACATAATTCCTAGCATTTTAAAATCAGTTAAAAATGGTGGAAAGGTGATTTCAAGGAAACTACACAGAACTAAGAGATTACACTACAAGCCAGAGCACTTTCATTTCCCTCTTCTGTACACTCTCAAAAGAGCAATCAGTGAATAATCATCAATCACACACAGGCTCACCAAAGTCTTTCCTAACAGGGCTAAGAACAGCATGAAAGTAGACTCATGGTAATCTTACTTCATCTCACTGTAATGCTTTTAACATCACCATGACACTGCAAAGCAAGCTACTGCTCTTCCTCTTTTCGAGAGAGTAACTCAACAGTGTTGAGAAATCCAGAGTTATAGGCCAGCTCTTCACTTTACACTTCCAGTTCGATTTCTGTATTGCATTGTTTATACTTGTGCATGTAATTCCACTTGGAAATGACGCTGTGGATACTACGTAACATCTCAGTTTAAAGTCTTCATGACTATTTACTTATTGATAGAAAGAGAAAAGATGAGGTTACTTCTTACTTCAGTGGAAAGAAAAAGAGAAAGAAAAATCAATCCCTCAAATACTTGAAGTAGCATTCAGCATCTTCTATGGCTAAATCAAATGAATCCCTGCCTCAACCCTGCCATGGACATCACCTTTGGGCACCACCTGAGCCAGCACCCTGGGTTAGGCAGACGTTTGCTCTTTGCTTAGCCAGCCTTGCTAGTGCAGATATTCAATGGAAAGCAGAGCTACAGATTATGCAGTAATTTGAGATATCAAGTTCTGGATTCAATGACAGATGCATTTCTTGTTCTATACTCCCAGTACTAAACCAGTCCTGCATTATTCATTCACAGCATTAATCTCCATAGCCTACCAGCCACACTCCAAGCCTCTCACGTGATCAAACGGAATTGGAAAAGTTAGAAAATGAAGAGTGGCAAGGATGAAGAGCAGCACAGAATCACTGCCAACCAAGTTAAAATCAGAGGTTGGGGGTTTTCACCCTGGAAGAGGTACATCGGTACAAACACGCAGTGCTTTTTTCCACCTCCCTAGATGTCCGCTACAGCCACTGTCACAACAGACACTGTGAGGAAAATCAGCATGACAAAAATCAGCACAACAGCCAGAAAAAGCAACGGTTCATAAAACCTCCATGTTCACTTTACCACTCACACTCACTCTTTCCCAGGTTCCATACACTCACATTCTCATACCCACAGGCACATAACCGAAGTGTTCTAGGACTAGAGCACTTAAGTACAACACCAAGGACAAAGGATGGCAGCTATCAAGGCCTTACCACACCTCTGAGATTCTTCCTGTTTAGCAAGGATGAACTTGGGTTTGGACAGATCTTTGACACCCCTCAGGACCAACAGTTGTTTACTGGGTGTTCCTTTGCTCCAGAATCTCTAAGTGCAGACCCAATAAACAGCAGGCTGCTGCTCACTGTCTATCTCTCCACATTTGTTTTCATGATGGAGTAACAGGAAAACAAATGGCATGTGAAATACAACACAAGCCTGTTGCCCTCCTGTTGTGGCTCAGAAGCAGGGCCTGCCCACTTCCAAAACCGGCTTCCCAGAGAACTGTGCTTTTCCACGTTAACATATATTCTTTCTACCCCTGTCCTGCTATTTCTTTCGATGCCTTCACATACCTGCATTTCCAGAGGTGCTTCATTCACAACAGCCTTCATATTTCCACTACAAATCTGTAAAGTACTGGCCTGAAAGGTCTTTGACTTGACCTGCTAAAATACTTTCAGCTAAAGATTTTCCACATCTTCCTTGCCTGCCTGTAAAAGCCAGAAGACAGTTTTACCCAGATAGTTGTACTCTGCATTCCACACACCCAAAACTACTTGTACACTTTCTATATTAGACTTTGGTAGGAGTAGGTTAAAAATAAAGCAGCATGAAAATTGTCAATATTTCTGGAGAAT
Organism: Amazona ochrocephala; assembly: GCA_039720435.1. NCBI lineage: Eukaryota > Metazoa > Chordata > Aves > Psittaciformes > Psittacidae > Amazona > Amazona ochrocephala. The sequence continues at coordinate 31,208,247 of CM077876.1, read as the reverse complement.
GGTCATTACGAAGGATGAAGAGGAGAGAAGCACAGAATGGTTTGGGTTAGAAGGGACCTCAAAGCTCATCCAGTTCCAACCCCCCCCCCCCCCCCCCCCATGGGCAGGGACACCTTCCACTAGACCAAGTTGCTCAAAGCCCCATCCAGCCTGGCCTTGAACATTGACAGGGATGGGGGAAATACAACTTCTCCGGGCAGGCGATACACACAAGCGACAAAGAGCAGGGTGGCGGGCAAACGGCTGCGCACGGGGCCAGCGTTTCAGGAAGACTAAAGCGAAGCAGCGGGGAGGCACGCTGCCTGCACCGGCCGAAGAACAGAGGAAGGCGGCAGCAGGTCCGCGGGGAGGCGCTGGCGAGGCGGCCCCACAGGGGCAGCGGAGCCGGAACCACGCCGGACACTGCCCTACCCTACCCGGCCTCCCCACCGCGCCCTCACCTGCCGGGGGCCGGGGGCCACGGTATCTGTGCTCGGCCGCTCTGCCGTCTGCTGCGGAAGAGCGGGGCCACCCACGGCTGCCGCCGGCGGCGCACCGCTGCAGCGCCTCACCGCCCGCAGGCGCCACGGCCGGAGCACGGCCCGGACAGCGGACAGGGCCCAGCCCGGCGCAGCCATGACTTCCCGCGTATAGGGCGGAGCGTGAACTCTGACCCTGCGCTACGCCCAACCGCGCGGCGGGCGCAGGCGCATCAGGCTGGGCTGAGGCGGAGCAGGGTGGCCACCATCGTCGCTGAGGAAGCTCGGGCTGCGGCGCGCTTTGCGGGCCGGAGGCGGCCGGTCCCGGCGCCCCTGGTGCTCCTGCTGCGGGAGGAGACCCGGCTGGCCGCCGGACAGTGCAGGGAAAGCCGCCGTGTGCCCGGCCAGGCGGCCAGGACCTAGCATGGGGAGGGGAACGAAGCTGGCAGCTGTATCTTAGCTGGTGGAGCCGGTCCGGCGCAACGGGGCTGGAGACAGCGACATTAGGACAGACTGCCGGGAAAGTAAAACTTCAGTGGCAACAGCCACCCTAAGGGTGTTAGCACGCGAGGGTGTGGCTGCAAATCTGAGTGTAACTGGGTGCAGACCCAGCGATGCAGCCAGTGACCCAGCTGTGGACTAGATGTCTGTTCATCAGTTACATAAACGGAACAGAACCCATCCAAGAAGGACCGTATTCCGGAAGAAGGCCCTGCTCTACATGGTACTGACAGTTGAGAGAAAGAGCTCCACTCCTGCTGTGTTATCAGTTCTCCATTCTCAGCTGTCAGAGGCTGAGGGTGCACCTCGACCCCTTTTCTAAACTTCCGACTGTAATCGTGGCAGTTTATGTAAGTCACTAGAAGTCAGCCTAGGCTTAGTCTCTAGGGACACCAAGCTCCTCAGTGTAGATCCCCCATGTGCTACTTTGAAACCAAACTTAAAAGCACTGTTTGAAGTAGAAATAAAAAAGTCAATTATCCTCCATAGTCACAGGACAATACATTCCTCACATACATGTTTTTATTAAGCTTCTCATATGTAATTAAGCATATTTAGCACATCTGACACACAAGGCTGTCAGGAGCCAACTTTTTTTCCCTCCAGACAGTTGTGGCAGGTTAAAATTTCATGAATTTCACAGAACTGTTTTCAAAACTTGTTTCCAGTTCAAACCATACCAACTCCATGTGCCAGAAACACACAACATACAAGAGACTTGAAGAGTACATCAGCTAAAGCAACATGTAGGAGAAAAGATCTTGTAGGACAGCTACACTGCGCTATGACAGACTGCTGGAGTCTTAAACAGGAACAGGGCTTTTAACATGAAAAAAGAGTAAGACAGTCTAGCAGATGTTTCCAATGGTCAGCCTACGAGGGAAACAGCATCAGCATTTGAGAGCAGTTCTCTTGCTGCCTAGAAAAGAACCACTGTCATTCTCAGGCTTATTCTTACAGTCCGTGCTTCGTTTAGTCTAAGCGTGATGCCACCATGTGTAAATTAAGACGAATTTATTCACAACTGATCAGAAGTTCAGCAGTGTATCCTGCCACATTAGCATCATGTACAAAAAACAAAACTGAAAATGTTACTGTAACTGAACCAAACCAGCACTGCTAGGCATATTGCTTCCATCTGTGATGGTCCAGGAGCTTCCTTCCTAGGTGGATAATCCACAAACAAATGGGTAAATTCTAGATGTTATGTATTACCCTGTCTGCAACTGTTGTATGAGGAACATGCTTGTAAGACAGTTCCTTCCTACCCAGGTGTAATCCTGCCACAAGTAACTTATTTAAAGCCTGAAGAAGTCCTGTCATTAGCAGGACACGATCCCCCTGGCCTGATGTCCTCTGCAAGCAACACTTAACTGAAGTAATCATAAGCTTCAGTTTGGCAGCAGCAGCAGATTCATAATGATTAAGTCAAGCAGCAGTTACAGATTCAAAAGGAATTATGTATCCACAGTATATGTACAATATAATTAACTTTCTCCAAAGAGGGTTTTTTCATTGCTATATTTTAAAGGTTGCCTTCAAATTACAAGTAAGTCCTTTAAACGCTTGAAACGCATAAAAATTCCCCTTCCCACACAAAACCCCAAACAGTGTATTTTAGTTTCAAAAATATTTTGAACCCACGAAAAAGCTTGGTATCAGTTAACCTGGTAAAACAGCTACATGCTAAATAAAAGCACATCTGGTGGAAAAAGCGCAAAGAATGTTACAAGTGTGCTTAGTTTTTGCTTGCAGCATCTGGCAGTGGGTAGCAGGACAGCAGCAGGAATCTCAGTGGGTCTCCTCCTGTGTTTGTTCTGCAATCGTTTCTGTGGCACTGGCATTGGCAGCAGAGTTGAGAACTTCTCCAAAGTCTCCCCCAGCAGGTTGTCTTCCTCCAACTTTAGACTAGAACACACAGAGCACCTCAAAGTAAAACTGCAGTTACTTGACATGCCAAACATGCTGAACTGTGTAAATCAGTACCTCTGCAGGAGAAAGTTTAATAACTTTTCAGCAGAGCAGCTTTTCCAGGATGGAGCTACCTCCACAATACTCTTAAAGACAAGTTTTTAAGTATCATGTGGAAAGCAATCACCAGCAGCAGGCTAACACAGTAGTCTCCCTCTGCCTTCCTGATGCACACAACATGAAGCAGCAGCCCTCATTCCAAGGAGTCTGAAGGTTGACATGCCCTCAGTTAAAAATGGATATGGGTTTGCAGCCTTTAAAGCCATTTAGGCTTTGAAAGGTTCAGAGTTAAAACTCATTTCTGTATTGCTTAAAAAAGAACATTGATCCTCAAAATCCTGAAGAATTTTCATTCTCAACAGCTATTTCCAAGATCTTTAGTGAAGCACAGCAACTATTTTATTTTCTCCAGGTGATGTGTTTTCCTTTTCCCACTACATTATATCCCTGTGGGAATGGCACGAGTGTTAACGTCCATTAGTTTGCAAGGCGACATCTAGTTCACTATCACTTGCATGCTTCTCATTCAGCCCAGTCTGCTCACGAGAACAGTTAAATCTGGTTCCAGATACATGTATTATAGTGAGGTTTTTTATCTCGAGAAGTTAATAATAGTTATTTCTGGCACTTGAACCTTTTGTGAGTAAACTCTAAATTAAAGTACAAAGGCCTTGTGTATTTTATGCCAGAAATAAGAGAAACATTCCAAGCTGTTCTCTTGTGCAGGATACTAGTCCTGAAGAAGACATGGAAATAAAATGCTAGACCATTTTGGATACATAACACTAGGTATGTTGTCCTAGCTGTTTGCGCGGGTTAGCTAGCTGTTAGTCCCCCTAGTTAAAGGCATCCTCCTGAAAGAGGTGAAGGAAGCCCATTTTTTATCCTCAGATCATTAAGCAGAGAAACAATTTCCACAGCACTTAAAAAGATGTCATCTAAGCACCTTCAACACTTTACCAGTAACTAAAACACAGGTTGCCCTGAGTCCACTTCTGTCTTTTCTCCACATCCACAGCTCCACAATCACAAAGGAGTTTTAATTATGTTTACCTTCAAGTTTTCAACCTTTTCTTCAAAGGATTTGAAAGTAGGAGAATTTCTAGGAAAACAATAATAAAAGAAAAGGGAACCACAGAATTACAACATATCTACGTCAGTCTATAAATATCACAAAACAAGCAGACAGTTGCTTTTTCTAATGTCGACATAAGTTTTGTTTGTTTGGGGCTCTTTCCTTGGTTTAAGGGTAGCCTAAAAATAGTTTCTATCTGGATTTCCCAAATACTACATAACTAAAATTCAAACTCACTCAAGACATATCTCATTTGCATCTCTTGCAACTGAGCACTGCCACGCTCAGTGATAGGGTATTTCATCATATCATGGAAGGGAGAACTAGCAAGTATTTTAGGTTTAGCTTATTATTCCCAGTGATTTCAAACATGTTTCTGGCTTAAATGGTTTCAGAACAGCTTAGTCATCACTTCTGGTTAGCCAAGTATGTTACTGCTAAAGAAAGCTTGCCAGAGTTTCCACTTGTTATAGGAAAACCAGCTTAATCTAATAGGGCATTTGTTCCATTAATGAAATTGGTTAATAGGGGCATTTTCTGCTAACATGTTAAATTTAGGGGAGAATCTCCCTTGCCTTTAAATTGCTGGAGACAGTTGTGATTACAAACGGTAAGTTCTCTATATGAAAAGCAGTACTCAGCATTGAATATCCTTAGGTTATTCAATGCGGAGGGCCAGTGTATTATTTATTAGGGTCAGAATAGTGGCTTAATGCTCCAACTAGCTAGCACTGCCATTTGCAAATTTGTGCAACAGCCTGTATACCTTTCCTGCATTTATGCGGAATGGAAAATGCTTGCCTTCAGCAGACCAGGCCCAAGGATTCGCAGAAGACTAAAAATAACTATTAAAGGTGAAAAACAGGAGGGGTTTTTGGTTTTGTTGGGTTTTTTTGTTGTTGGTTGTTGTTGTTGGGTTGGGTTTTTTTTTGGGGGGGGGTTAGGGGTATTTTTTGCTTGGGTTTTTTTTTTTCAAAAGAGGTCTTAAACGTCCCTTCCCCCTTAGACTGGTATTTGTGTAAGTCACCCACACTTAGCAGCACTCTTTCATTTGAGAAAGCACACAGTGGCACCAATATATATATAAAACCAAACTCTCCTAGGAGATGGAAGCACACAGTGCCAAGCAAGGGGAGAGAAAAGGCCAGCACTCCAAGTCAGCAAGAGCTTTGTTGTGAAACCACAGTATTTTTTACTCACTTTCATTGTTCTAACCCATGTGAGAAGCTACTGCCTTTTAAACTTGTAGTCATTTAGTAGCAGTACATTCCTATCGGGCAGGGAAAAGTTGTCATAGTTCCCTAAATAGCAGGAAGGTATACTTGGTCACATCCCAGATGTGTGATAACTACCACCAATAAGCAGAAATAAAACCAAATTTTATGTTACATTCCAATCCACTACAAAGTTGGGTGGCTTTTTTGATTTTGTTTTAAATCTATGTGAGTTGACTTAAGTGCAGTTTAAGTTGATTCCATAAATGAACATAAACAAACTCAACAGTTGCATTATGCATACATTACCTCATAATAGGCATGCTAATTGAATGTTGTATGGAGCGTATACTAAATGCCAGCATTAAGAAAAAAAGAAAGCAAGAAGTTAGTTTAAGTGATAGACTGAGAAGCAATTGGCTCAGAGAGCTGACTTCTGGATACTATCTTTGGTAAACAGCCAGTCTTATGTACCAACTGCTTGGTTTTGCTTTTACAAATTGCTTAGCCATGCACACACACAAGTACATCAGAGCAAAAGCTGCAACAACTTTTTCCCTTTTTAGGAAGACTGAAGTGCCATGCTTGCTAGTACATATTCTGTATAGCTGCTATGGTGTGTCTACTCAAGTTTCTCAAGCAATGAGAGTCATGCTGCATTTACGGTTGTGACAATATCAGGTACAAAGTGAACACGCAAGAGTCTTATCAAGCAACTAATCTTCCTATGGAAAGAATTATTCCTACATCTGGAAGTCTTCAGTTTCAGTTCAGTGTAAGATTTCCATACTCACCAATACAAATTTTCCAGCGAGAACAGTCACATCAATCTATAGTCAAGGTCAGGTTTATGCTGAGGGCACGAAAAAGTCCTAGTCTCAACCCTGTTCTGATATTCATGGAGGATTTCTGTAACCTGCCAGTGCTGACATTACAGTTACTCTTTGCTTACTGACAACACATACCTAACACCTAGAAGGTGACTGGATGTAGATTAAGGAGCTCCAAAATACCTTCAAGACCATCCAATTTAGTTCCATATTCTACAAAAATCTCAGTTTACTCTTGATGCATATTAGTCTTCTATTAACTTCTATGTTTCTTGTCAAATACCATAATATTAAGTTAGAAAAGTTAGGAGAAATTATGATCATAGTTTTTCATAACTATATTTGAAATGTTAAATTTTGACTGGGTTTTATGATGCCTTTCAAAAGAATACTGTCCAGACAATTGCTGGGGGGGAAAGGGTGGAAGGAACTCTCATATTTGATGCATTTCCAAAACTCCAATTAGTATTTCAGCACAATGGAAGATACATTCACAGATACAAAAAGGTTCTGTGCTCATTGCAGAACAAGTTTTAAGAGATTCATCTGGGAGGCTCATCAGTAAAATACAGTGATAGAAAAATACACCACACATAAAAAGTTCCCTTAAGGCTGGGATGCCTTAAGGCAGATGCTCAACTGAAGGTTGGTTTGTATGTTAAGCATACTGAGAATCAGGTATGCAAAGGCTAGGTGCTGTCCTGACACGTTAGTAATACATGCCACCCACGTCTCTGTCACCCATTCCTTTCCTCAGCTGCTGTGCTTCATCTTCATGGATGGTTTGGCTTCCACAAGCTTTTCCAGAGCATATAGAAGCTGACTGTCTTCTGTAGCGTAATTTATATTCCTCACTGTGATGTAGATTGCTACAAGTTCTGGTCTTGCCAAGTTTTAGTATAGAACTAGGCTGATACTAAAATAGTTCTCTTTGCTCAGTCATGCTCAGCAACTTCCCCTCACCCTGCAAGTAGTTTAAGGCTAAAGAGGGTAAAAAGTAGCTCCTTTTCCCATATATATTCACAATCTGTAATCTGCTACACTGAAAAGCAACAACATATGGTGTATTGCAGATCTTTTTAACAGGCATCTAGGGAAGTTTAGTTTAATCTCAGAGAGATCATTTAATGTAAGAACTATTCATAGATTCATGAAGGATTTACTTGCTGTTGTACAATACACTTACGGACACTCAGCATCCATTTTGTAAAATATTACCATGAGATAGTATATAGTTTTATCACAGAATGATCTGGTTTGCAAGAGAAGTAAATTAGATAAATGAAGTCGATGTTTTTTTAACATCAAATCACTTGTTCTTCAAGTAGTGTAAATGAAAATGCCACATCAGAGCACTCACTCAACTGGCCCATCAAGTTGGGTGGTGTGAAAAGAGAACCCTTTTTACAATTCTCATAAGCAAACCTCTAGCTTTAAAAAAAAAAAAAAAAAGGCAACTGCAAGTTGTTCTCCAGCCTTCCGTGTATTTTTTATTGCATTAAAAGCTTTTTTTATCCTTTACATGATTATTTTTTATAGCCACTACATTGCCTCACATTTTGGAAAGGTATAGGGAGGTATGCCAGAATCCCTGCCTGGAAAACATGGGCTTAAGAGTGCACAAGCACTAGTTATTTGCTTTTGTTAATAGTTGATATGCTGATACATGATGATGTTTAGGAATCCATGATCATATCATATTTCCAAAGCAAGCAAAGAATATTATTCTGCAATCTCAGAACAGGGCACAGGTGGACTTCTGCCCCATAACAGGGATGCAGCACAAGAGGAGCCAAGTGCAAAATCATGATTGCCAAGGAAGTTTGCAGAGCGCTAAATCTTGGTATTACTGCTGTTTTGCACATAACACTGTGCAAAACAAGGTTGTCTACACAAGGATGGCTAGCTCGTTAGAAGTTCAAGATGCTCTTATAAAAGGAGAATGAAGTATTAGGAGAAACCTAAGAAGGAACAGAGTTCACTTTCAGCATAACAAAAAGCAGAGAAAACAAACACAAAAGAGAAGCAATAATGCACTGACTTCACATAACCAGTCCTCTCTTCCTCTATTTCAGTACTTTCCAAGCTCACATTTCCGCTAGCTGCCTTACTCCCTTTAGCAAGTCCCTCTGAAATCTTCTTTGCAGTGCAGGAATGAAAACCTGCATGTGATGTTTGCTGCATGGAACATGTATAAATAGTCCAACACAGAGGAAATCATACCATGACAGCTGAGAAGTCCCTAAGCTAAAACCATATAAGAAAAGCAAAGCCATGAAGAAGATACATGAGACTAAGAATAAAAACACACCTGCATATCCAGTATTTATTCAGTTAAACATCAGGCCCATGAGGTCTCATTCCCAGGGAAGAACTTGGGCCTCTCATATTTTAGGAAGTTCAGACTTGTGCAGTCTTAAAAAAGTAGACACCACTACAGTAGCCACATAACCCTGGGACCTGAGTTCACTGGTTGCATCCCAGACGAACTTGGTCCTTATGAAAGCAAAAAACACAGGTTTTAAATCCCCTGTTTAAGTGCAACTAAGATCTTGAGCAGCACTAGCTCTTCCTACTTTTTGATCCTGTTGTCTTGTTTTTAAACCCAGCTGCTCCTGAATTATAACAATACCTTGAATTTCCACTTCCATGATTCTCCCCAAGAAGCACACCAACAGTGTGGACTCCTCTGGCTCTGCTGTATCACCTTCCAGTGATCCAGTTTCTTATAGAAAGTACTTATCACTGACTTAGCCACTAACTTGTGTAATTAGGACACTTCTTTTGAGGTATTGAATTCCTGAACCCAGAAGAGAGCTATGAGTCTGCCCTTGTCAAATGCAGTAGTCTAATACTAGTAGGAGAACACCGTAGCCTTAAGGAAGAAACCAGCAGAACCCTGCTGAGTGAGTAGCTGAGCTCTGCACCCAAAAGGTATAGAGACATCTTCCAGGCTCCTGTTGTCTCACTGATGCTAAAGGAGAGGTATTTCAGACAGGCTGCTATTCTTATACTTGAGCAAACTGTGCTTGCTTCAGAGCCTGAGTTCTGTTAGCACCCACCCTGTCGCTGACCATCTCCTCCCCAGGCGTTGCCCCTGGGGCATTAGATCCTAGTTAGTATTCCACAAGCCAGATCCCTGCATCTTTGCAGAGATTCTACTGCTGTCTTTAGCTACTTAGTGGGAGAGTACAGAAAAGGTGAAGCCACACTCAGAGGTGCACAGATGGATGAGAGCAATGGACAGAAGTTGCTACACAGGAATTTTAACTACTGAAAACTTAACATTGAATATTTGCTTAGACTAGGCAAATAAAAGGCAATGCAGAAAAGGTAACTAAAACACTCAGTCTGGAGCTGCTAAAGTACTTACTCAAAGATAAGGACTGTTTCACTAGACAAACTATGAACAGAGAATGCATAAACTATTTTACACTCAGACTCTAGAGATTTGATTAGAGTGACAATGCTAAACACCCATTGTAATAGACAAAAAAAAGGGAATATTTTTATTCTGTCAAGGCACAAACACTGTACAGATAAGGACAAGGAGGAATTCTGCATGCCATTGACCTCAGAACCATATTCTGTCTCTTTACAAAAAAAAACAAACAACCTTGCAGAATCATTTTAACAGATTCCTTTCTTACAAGGAAGAGAGACTAACTGATTAGTATGCGTGCTCAGGACTTCATGGTTTTGGATAGTTACCAGCTGAACATGAAGAAACATCTTCCTTGACATTAAAAGATCTTCAGTTTTACATTAACACTGGAGGAAAAAAATTACCTTTTACAGACAAAACCTTAATACTGTAATGGAGACAGTTCGACTACATGCTTAGTTTCAGAAACAACTCTTGCGCCCACCTTACCTAAAGGAATGTGAAAATGCCTGTAGTCTGCACAATGCCAGAGTAAGCATTAAAGAGAGAAAGGAAGTTCTGATAAATCTGAAGAAAAATATGTAACTGTGTAACTACACCTCAAAGTGTTTTCTCACTAGACTTCAAAAGCGAGAAAGAGGTGAATGGCAGCACTTGAAAATAGAGAGCTGATTTTATTACACTGCTTTCCAATGCAGTAATATTTTGTGAGAATGTGTGAATTTTTATTTGTCCAATAATTGAAAACAACTAGTTTCATCCACTATTCACAATAAATGACAAGCAGAGATGAATATCTGTGTATGTTCCAGTAGTAAAAATCATACAAACAAAGAATCGTAAGCTAAACACATGATTGGATTGCATCCAGGAAGAGTTTTGCATGCAGCTCACAAGAGTGCTAAAAATGACCACCAAACTTCCCTAACTTGCATGAAAGACTGTGTCATCTGACACAGTCAAAACATGTTGCACGCCAATATTTAAGAATTAGAAACTGCCAATAGTCTATTAAAAAGGTAATAAAATCAAGCCACTGGTATGAGGTAGAACAGCTTACAAGAAATAAGACACACCTGAAAGGAATCCACATGAAAGACAAAAAAGAAACCAAATCCACAAAACAACCACCAAACCACAAACACTTACAAGACATTAGCTGTTAAAATGTTTCTCACAAGCTGAGAAAGTCAGAGAACAGAAATGACAGCGCTGTGTGTATCACACAGAGGTAGGCAGAGCCGCTGCCACCTGCAATACCATCAGAAATACAAAAGTAGCAGTGGATGTGATAGCATACGTTGCTTTCCTTCCATACATAAATTACACACCACAGAACTTTGCAGATATTTTTCTGCATCAGAGAGGACATGCAAGATTTTGCAGCAAGTCACTCAGATCTCCCAGAACAGATGCTGAGGGTTCTTGACAGACTGACTTTTAGAAGTGCTAGGTATGTTAACAGCAGAAATTTATTTCAGTGATCGTATGCTTAAACCAAAATGCAACTACTTGGGAAAAGCTAAAGAAACCTACCTGACATCTTCAAACTTCTTGGTTAGGACTGAACCAACAGATGAAAAAGCAGCAGAAGCCTTCTGACTAGCCTGAGACAGGGTTTCTGATGTTTTTTTGTATCTGTAACAAAATTAAGTCTATGGTTACTTTAACAAACCACATAAGGAACCTTTTAGTGTACATAGACTTGTATCAGAGATATACTTCAACTTTAGGATCAAATGGATAAGCTACTTAAGAGGTTATTTTTAGCCACTGCAGTCCCTCCTGGCTACAGCATCTCTGCCACCTCAGACTTCAGATCAGGTTCCCCAACACACACCTACTGCCCCACCCCCAGATCAGATGCCATCTGCTATTGCAGGACTTAAAAATAAAAGCACACGCAAAAAAAAACATAAACACACAAAACTCCAAGAAAACAACACCCTGAAAAGCACACACACTGAAAAAGGACAGAGGATTAGTTTTTTGTGGTGCCAAGTGCCTAAAATCTTGTACCAAATGGTTTCGTTAATAAATTTCAGCATAAAAAGTCTGAGGTATATCCTCCTACATTCTGTGTAGTCATTAACTGCAGAATGCAGTTCACTCTAGACCTTAAGCTAACAGTTGTGTTTGGCAAGAATGTTATCTGTGACTTTGCAGTCTTCCTGCATGAACTCAGTTTACCACAATTTTTCAGGCTGAAAAAGAAGAGTATTCTGTTGGACTTGGGACACCATGGTATCTCAGTAACGGTATCTCAGGTATATCAGACAAAAAGTGTAGTGGAATTGCCTGTTATTATGGCCAATCGTGCTTATTTTGCACGAGACAATATGGCTAATAGTGACCATAACTGTTACCTGTACTCATCTTATTTCACAAGAACAGAGGGTTTAGACATGACACAAGAACAACATAGTTTTCACCTCAACAGCTGAGGCAATCATCATGAACCGGTACATACGCTGTGGTTGAGGTGACATCTTGCCAGCTTTTGGTAATGTTCTGCTTTAGTTCCTGTAACGAGTTCATTCCCAGCTTTCTCTTGATTTCCGCTAAATGCTTCTCTTTAGCAGCTAGCACTTGTGAGAGTGTCTGGATTTCCTCTTCCACCTGTGGCAGTAGAGTTGGTGAGAGGTAAATGACAAAGCAATATACCCAGCCACTTAACTATGTATTTATTAAAACATCTACTAGGTATCAGTAATGGAAGGGCTAATGTTTTTAACACTGCCTCAAAGTTGTTTCTAAATACTAAAAGGGAAATCCAGCATAGTCTACAAGAAAAGCTGATCAGAAAGTAATCTACCTGCAGCTAGCTCTGTTACTGGGATATGCACAAGGAAGTTGGCAACTATAAGACTGTGTAGTTAGAAATCATTACCTTTAGACAACATGAGTCTATATGAAGCTTGAAGATTAGACAAACCTGGGACAATTGCCAAGCCTGTATTCTCCTTCCACGTCAGAAGAGATACCAAGGTATGACCAGTATCAGGAAACTCAGAGGGTATCTGATCCATATACAAGTCTGTATCCTTGCTTGAACAGAAATGTTCTTTTGTGGCTTAAGCCAGCAACTGCAGGCTGGATCTAGCCAGAGGAGTGCCTTCCCCAGAGCAGGGGTAGAAATGGTGAAAGACTGAGCAGTTAAAAAAGTAAATAAAAAGAAAACCAAAAAAGCAAACCAACAACCCTCCCCCAGCAACCACAAAAACACAGCACCTCTTCAGCAACTAGAAAACTCTATTGGTTGTGTACTTCCTTCTTCATACAGATGGTCACTTAAGCCTTTCAAGGAAGCACCACTAGACCATCATCAGAGGTATCAACAGCTTTACAATGCCATTCTGCGGGCTGTATAGATGTGACATAGGCACAAAGGCCACATGTATAAAGGCGAAGGCATACATCCAAACCTTCAACACACCTGTGTTTGGATACTGTCAGAAGTCCAGCATGACATACCACACCTAGCAGGACCAGATTTCCCTCACCATCTTTGGCTGATAGGTTTGGCATGAAATAATACTCATTAGGACTGCCAAAACCAAGACTGCATTAAATGTGCTTATCTCACAGCTGACCTTCATTTGCCAACCTTAGGCTTAAGTTCCAGTCTTTTGTTAGGGTGCTAAAGTCCTAAAGAGCTACAAAAGAAAAAAGACTGGTGACTCAATAAAGCTTGACTTTAACAATTGTTTTAATTCATGTATCAGGCTTGAATATTTGACTGTGTTTTGAAGAGTGCTTCCTTAATTCGCTCTTAAAAAAATTCTGCTGCATGAATTATAAACAAGAATAGTTACATGGTTAGACATTAGCAAAACAGTGCTTACCTGGATATTACTACAAAGCATGCTTCATGAAAACATCAGCTTCAGTTACTCCACACCAGTTAATACTTGGTTTTGGCTTCCAACCGTGTTCTCTTTGACAGCCTATTTACCCCCTCCCACTTGAGTTAAAAAAGGGATAAGCATTCATGTATCTAGGTTTAAGATCTGTACACTCAGCACTTTCAGCTTAATTCCCTATAGCCAGAACTGGATGTTCTCCTTGACACCTTCCCTCACCCTCCCCACAATACACGTAAGTGTTACACTCAGCTTTAAACACTCACAGAAAAAATACGCAAAGCATTAACTGTACGTTCAAAGATAGCACTATCCCAGATTTTCATTCTCAAAACCAGTTTAAGAGCTATTTGCAAGAGATTTACCTTAGCAAGTTCTTTTCTTAGCTCATCCTGTTCTTCTTCTGAAAACGTTTCTGCCATACCAACTGTAGCAGCAGCATCCTCCCCAACCTCAGGTATAGAGTCACTTCTCAGCAGCCCTTGAGGTGAACAAACCAGTAGAAGTCAGATCACCACGTCTGCCAGATAGCAGCTAATGTTAATAATATACAGCCTTCTTGTGCCAGTGCACCAAGAAAACTGATGAGAGGACACCAAAGTCACACTCTCCAAGTAGCACAGCATAGAGAAAACCAAAGGTATTTTACTGCCTGTTTCACTCTATCAAGTGGTATTAAAGCTCAATATAACTGCAACTACTGCTACAATAGGAGACTGGAAACACATTGAGAACGCATCCCACAGCTCTGACAGAGACCAAGGTGCAGAACCCTACACCCCAACCAGCAGGTCTTACACAACCTAGAAGCCCATGCACACCCTGCTCACTCATGCAGCACAGAAACTCTGGAAGTGCTGGAGGTACTCAGGACCAAGACAGAGGCTCTCCTCTCACTGCTCTCTGCATCAGATTAAAAACTAATATCCATTCTGCACACACTGCGAATGGTTATGGTGATAAGCAAGCTCAACAACAGCAGAGAAAAGGGTTGCACTGCAAGTATAAACTTCCCTCATACCCTATTCAACCTCTCTGTCCTGACTAATCAGGACCGCTGTGTCTAGAAAGTCACTGATACGGTAGAACTAGAAGTAAGCCGCTGGTTTGCACCTGGACTGATGATAAGCCTGGAAAAGGAACTTGGGAACAAAAGGCCATCACTTCACAAAAAGTGGTGGAATACTGAGAAGGGACTGATAAGGATGTGTATCACTCACACTGCTGCCTCTTCCCCTTCTAAACTCAGAAACCAAACCTCTGCTAAACTCCTCTATATGAATCCCAGACATCCCTATGGCCTTCCTCAGTTTTCATGTTCACAGCTTCAGGGACAGGAAGGAGAACAATATGATTTGTATTGCCATGATGTGCTCACTTTTTATTCCTAGTCCGTGCAGTAAGATCACTTTGAACACCTTTTAATGCAACAAACAAATCTTTCAGCAGAAGATTTACTATTCTGAATCTCTGTAGCTGATGCTTAAACATACAGTAAGGAATCCTGTTCTAATTTGCAAAGAGACCAGCTTGCAGAGAGACTGCACGCTGGAATGGTTTGTGGATTCCCAGAACTAATTCTTTATTCAAGCTATAAAATAGCTTTATATATCATAGAAAAAAAAATAAATAAAAAACTGAACATGAGAGGGAAAAAAACCCACACAAACCACGAGGACTGTTTGTTTGTGTGTGTGTGTGTGTGTATGTATTTATATAACTATATAAATCAGATAAAGTGAGGACATATTAAGTAATGTAACCTTACTAGTCAGTATAGTAATTAATGAAATACAATCCCACCCTGATTTCAGCAGCTTCCGATGGCAGCCCATACTACCACTTGGTCTGGGAATTTGAGAACTCATTCATGTGCAATGAGACCACCACTATGATTTCACTGTGAGGCTTGGTATCTAATAGCTACATCACAATCAACTGAAAAGTCAGTGGGAAAAAAGATTCTGAGTGTCTGTAATGAGTTGCATGTATCCTATGAAACATGCTCCTAGCAGCTGTCAAGCCTAAGAAGAGTCTTTGTTCTTGATCAAATTACTGTACTCAGGTAAAGCTCAATTCCACAAATTCTTTTCAAAACAACATGCTTTGAACGTGTATTTGTGTCCAGAAATATACAGCAGCACGTATCTTCCTCTAAAAGCACACTGCTGCATGGGCAGAACATTTGTAAATGGTAAGTTACAAAGGAGCATGCTGAGAAGGAAGCATACAGAAACCAAATAAATGCAGAATGGGGTTTAGTTTTGAAACCTACATATTCTCCCAGAGATTTATGTCTGTCTTCTACACAAATATAACATCATTTCTACAGTCTTCCCAATACATTATTTTCTGGCAGAAATCTAGGGCAGAAAAAAAGTTTGAGTCTAATGCCCAAACCAAAGCATAGCACTGCAGCACCAAAAAAAAAAAAGGTTTATGGCTTATATCTCAGAACAAATGAGGTAATTTTTTGTTTTGCTCATGGCAAGGGGGTTGGAATGAGATGATCTTAAGGTTCTTTCCAATCCTAACTGTTCTATGATTCTACATATTTCTTTTTCTTAATATCAAACTGTTAAGAACGCCATACCTTTCTGTCAAGTTGCTATTTATCCTATTCACTACACAGGTCTGTAAGACTGAAGGAAAACCAACAATTTAAGCTGCATTTTCCCTCACACTCTATGACCCCTGGTACATCAGCCTGTGGCTCCTGGCCTTGTTCTCCATTCGCAGGCCTTTCAAGGACTACAGAGCTTGCTGTTGGAAAAGCCATTTCAGAAAGTTTGTAAGTACCAAAGACCACACTGACTCCAAGAGCATTAGCACATCCAGAGGAAAGACTGTTCAATCTGGTTACAAAGAGTCATCTGGATTATCACACCAAAAATAGATCAAGGGAATCCAGCAGTAGGAAATCATGCTGGACTGTCTCCCACTGCAATAGCTTCTGCTTTGGGAATGTACCTTTTGTTTGGAAAAGCAGTGTTCTAAAGAAATTTGTGTTGCTGGTTGCCTACACTGAACTCAAGACACAATGCTAAGAAACAAGGGAACGATCTCTCTCCCTTCCCATTCCTAGATACTGCTACTCACAGCCCTCCATACCTCGCCGTGTACACCTAACCATGCCTTCCTCTCCTCACTGCCTGCCCCCCTCCCATTTACAACTTTTCCTTTAGCTCCATCTGAAGTATGCAAATACCTGATCACTGTTTATACTGGCACCTCCCTCTCACCCTGTTACTCTTCACCTTTCTACTCACTTTGCTCTCATTCCTCAGTTCAAGTCAATACAAGCAGGATACTGAGTTCATTTGTGCTACATGAAGGCCTGGTCAAGCAGCAGTTGTCTACACAGATAACAACCCACAGACCTCAACAATGGTGTGGCTACAATCCAAATATCCTAGTGACTGGACAAAAGATAACGGTTATAAACTAAGAAAGAGTAGATATAAGTAAAAAATTGTTTACTATAAGGGTGGTGAGACATTGGAAGAGACTGCCCTGAGAATCTGTGTAAGTCCAAAGTTGTGAAAGTGCTCAAGGCCAGGCTGGACGAGACTTCAAGCAAACTGTTCTAGTGGAAGTTGTCACTGCCCATTGCAGGGGTGTTGAAACTAGATGACCTTAAAGGTCCCTTCCAACCCAAGCTGTTCTGTCATTCTATCATCATAAACCAGGGCTGACAGTAAGATCCTGGCCTTGAGCAAGCTTTCTACGGAAATGTGCACAGCCCAACTCAGATAATTTTGTGGGGTGTGGGGCAAGAAACCAGGAAAATGGCAGTCAGTCAACAAATAGAAACACTTTGGCTCACTCTGTTATTAAGAGAGCATTTCTCATGGGTCGTCTTCTCTGTTAACCAGCAGAACTGTTGTAACCAGCTTTTAATTCACCACCTTTTGTTATGTTAGTTCTCTTGCACCTTTAGAGTTGCAAAGGACTTAAAATTTGGTACTCTGCAAGTTTAGCTGAGCATTTCACATCTCAAACTCTTTAAGCAGAGTAAAAATTCTATTGGGGAAAAAAATGGGAAGACTTACCTAATATTCAGAGAACTTACCTAGGTTTAAGGTCAGTTTTTAGGTGTCTGTAAGATTAACACATTATCCCAGCAGTTTATTAGATCTACTTAAATGAATCAAATAAAGACATGAACAAGGTGGTTGATAAGCACTCCACAGATCACATTACAGGAAATGGCACTTATGTCCCTATTATTCTGCCGGGGTAGGCAAGGCATTAGAGTCATTCAGTTCACACTCGGGTTTTCTGGTTTGGGGTTTGCTGTGGTTGGTTTCAACCCAAGTTCATGCCCTGTTATGACCAGAAGTTCCTACCTCTTCCTGGCCTGAATTCAAAGATCAGCAGTAAACACCAGCAGTTTAAGGAAGTACTGGTCATTTCACGTAGCAGCCCTTGGTGTGGGGGAGGGCCAGCCTTCACACAGCTTTATCTTTAGACAGACACATCCTGTGTCAGACACACAGAATGAGCATTTTAGCTATCACTACACATTTGCCAAAGCTAAAGAAAAATGGCACTTCTTAGAGTTCAGGAGAACAAGCTGTTACAAGATTGAAAGATCACTCCAACATTTGAGTAATGTACAGTACTACAGAGGATATTTATTTTGCTATATACAAGAAAGATTCAATTTAAGTGCTTCCCATTTATCTCAGCGAAGAAGCAAAAAGAGACATATCTCTTGAGGGGAGAAAGTGCTGGGACGTCTCCTGAACACCAACCATTCAAAGTGAATGAAAAATTCGATGACTGGAAAAAGGGAAATATAACCCCCATTTTCAAGAAGGGGAAAATGGATGAGCCAGGGAACTACAGACCAGTCACTCTCACCTCTGTGCCTGGCAAAATCTTGGAGCGGATTCTCCTGGAAGGCATGCTGAGGCACATGAAAACCAACAAGGTACTTGGGGACAGCCAGCATGGCTTCACTAAGGGGAAATCCTGCCTGACCAATCTGGTGGCTTTCTATGACGGGGCTACGGAACTGATGGACAGGGGTGGAGCAACTGATGTCATTTACCTGGACTTGTGCAAAGCATTCAACACTGTCTCCCATGACATCCTTGTCTCTAAGTTGGAGAGACATCAATTTGATAGGTGGACCACTCAGTGGATAAAGAACTGGCTGGATGGCCGCACGCAAAGAGTAGTGCTCAATGGCTCAATGTCCAGCTGGAGATCGGTAACGAGAGGTGTCCCTCAGGGACCGGTGTTGGGACCACTCTTCTCCAACATCTTTGTTGGTGACATGGACAGTGGGATTGAGTGCGCCCTCAGCAAGTTTGCCGATGACACCAACCTGTGTGGTTCGGTTGATACATTGGAGGAAAGGAATGCCATCCAGAGGGACCTTGACACGCTTGTGAGGTGGGCTGATGCCAACCTAATGAAGTTTAACCATGCTAAGTACAAGGTCCTACACCTGGGCTGGAGCAATCCCAGGCACAGCTACAGGGTGGGCAGAGAAGAGATTCAGAGCAGTCCTGCGGAGAAGGACTTGGGGGTTTTGGTTGATGAGAAACTTAACATGAGCCAACAGTGTGCACTCGCAGCCCAGAAAGCCAACTGTATCCTGGGTTGTATCAAAAGGAGCGTGACCAGCAGGTCGAGGGACGTGCTCCTGCCCCTTTAACTCTGCTCTCGTGAGACCTCACTTGGAGTATTGTGTGCAGTTCTGGTGTCCTCAACATAAAAAGGACACGGAACTGTTAGAACAAGTCCAGAGGAGGGCCACGAGGATGATCAGGGGACTGGAGCACCTCCCGTATGAAGATAGGATGAGAAAGTTGGGGCTGTTCAGGTTGAAGAATGGAAGGCTCGGTGGAGACCCCATAGCAGCCTTCCAGTATCTGAAAGGGGCCTACAAAGATGCTGGGGAGGGACTCTTCTTTAGGGACTGTGGTGAGAGGACAAGGGGTAATGGGTTCAAACTTAAACAGGGGAAGTTTAGATTGGATATGAGGAAGAAGTTCTTTACTGTAAGGGTGGTGAGGCACTGGAATGGGTTGCCCAGGGAAGCTGTGAATGCTCCATCCCTGGCGCTGTTCAAGGCCAGGTTGGACAGAGCCTTGGGTGACAGGTTTAGTGGGAGGTGTCCCTGCCCATGGCAGGGGGTTGGAACTAGATGATTTTAAGGTCCTTTCCAACCCTAACTATTCTATGATTCTATGAAAAAGAACGTTAAAAGACCCAGCAAAGGTCGGTGCTTGTGGTGATGCATCACCAGATACAAAGGATGGTTCCCCCACCTTTAGAAGAGGTGGGAGATGCAGTAACCGCAGAGGTGAAAGTGGCCTGAAGTTCACAGAGGGGCTTGGTTCACTTCATGCAGAGGTCCCCCAAGGGATGCACGTTTCTTTAGTATGTTAAAGAACAAGCCCACCAAAAAGAAGTCCACACCCTTGTAACTTTGCTTTGCCACACCTGAAGTAGGGCTAAGCTGTCTATATTTTAAATTATTCTGGAAGATGACATCTGGCAACACAGAAATGTAAGTAAGGCTGTAAAACCAGGCCAGGATGTATTGAGAGGCATGGCTGTAGATGTTCGGTACAAGAGGTTACCAGCTAGAAACTAATATGGTTAAGCAATATGTGGATGCTGCTGCAGAACAGCACCAAACAGCCACCTCCTCAAGAGAGTGCAATCACAGAATCTACAGGTGTATTATTTACAGCATTTTAAGTGCTGTATGGAACAGAGTAAAGGTTTTAGACAGCATTTTCGTTCATCAGTGATATTTTCAGTACTAAGGCAAGGGCAGATATTAAGACTACCAGAGCTCTGAGGTCATACTAAGCATACAATTCCTACCTTCCCCCCAAAAATAAACAAATAGACAAAATAGGCCAATTGCTCCAGTCTCGCAGAAGTTGCCCTTTTGTTCCTCATCTTTTTTTGCTCACTTTGTTTTACCTCAAAATGCCTTTCCACTGAATTAAGAAATATCAAATAAGGTAAAGCTGGTAAATACATAGCACATGGGATATAACTTACCTTACACACTGAAGCTAATAAGCTACCAAAGTTAACAGCAGGACAGCCTTTCCCTTCATTTACACCTGCATTTCAGCCAAATTTTACAGGTTCTTAATCTGAGAAGTTCCTTTTTACAGATACTGATCACTAAGCTTTCCATGTAGGGTGTTAGAAAAGGAAGAGAACAAGTTACCAGACTTTGACAGCGTAGGTGATCCAGGTGGAGAAAGGTTTATGGTAGGCGAGAGGTAAAGATAGTTTCTGTTCACTCCAACATTGAAATCAAAGGGTGATTTGTAATCCTCATACAGATCCATGCCTGAAAACTCAGAGTATACAGCCATCCTCTTCTTCTACCGAAGCATTCATCTTCGTGTCCTGGGGTGAGCTAAGCAGCAGGATTCAGACACCCTCTGGTTCTTCACATGGACACTTGCTGCACCTCCTCAGAAAATTCATCTCTCTTACCCCGTTAGATTTGAGAGAGCTGTCTAGCAAGTGACTCCTTAGCCATCTTGTAGCTGCTGCTGTTTACACGGCACAAGTTGAGTTCCTGTAAATTTATAACCGAGCTGGACTTACACAGACCGTTCCTTTGACAAACATTCACAGTGCACTATCCGTGGCTTCTGAAAGAGCCTGGTCCTCTGCAGAACTGCAGCAAGAACTTCCAATCATTCAACTAAAAAAGGTCAGCTGACTGCAGCTACACCAGGATATTCTTAATCTTCTAGGACACAAAAGGATTACTAACCGTAATCTATCCTATATGCCATCTGTGCAAGACTTTTTCCTCTGCTAATGGAAAATTCTGCATGCATAACTATCTCTCCAGCAGCCAGTTATGCCATGAACCAGCCACACTGGAATGCGCTCTCCTGATGAAATGCATTTACGTTTCAACACGTTTATGATAAAGAAAGATGAACTTACGTAAGCCATCTAACATCATGCTGCATGTATGGATTTAGCCCTGGAAGCAGAAGGGCTTCTTACCTAAAAGAAGCACTCAGCACAGCTTTGCTGTGCTTTACTACATTCTATTTTTCACTTCCAAGGTCAGCTTCTTTCAGTGAAAAAAACAGCCAGCGCAGACCACCTTCACAGTCAACAACAATTTCCTACCAACTCACACCTTCACATGGGCTCCTCACTGCAGCCTGCACACAGAGAAACACGACCAAATGGAAGTTAATCTTTTCCTTCCTGGCAAGAGCGATGTTTTAAGATGCTGACAATGACAGACATTACACCAGCCTCAGCTCAAAGCAGCAGAAGGGAAGGAGCCCTGCAGCATACCCATGTGGAGCCTGGCCAGTGTATTCTCTGGAGACACAAGAAGAAAGCATATCACTTCTGAAGTTTTAAGTTCCCATTTCCACTGCAGTCCGGAACAGACCTTCCAGATAATTAAAGATCCGTTCCTTTAGGCTGCAGACCTACATTGGCTGCTGCTGCAGACTACCTGCAGGCTCATAATGATGACAGCATTGGAGCCTGAAACACAGGTCTCTGCTATTTTCCAAACCCACTGAGAAGAAGAAAATAAAATGCCCCTCTGCAGTTCTGACACATTGCTATGGCATCTGCCAGAAAAACTTCAAAGTTCACCTGACAAAGGTCAAAGCTTTGGTTGCAGAGTCTAGTTAAAGCATCCAGAAGTAGCAAAGAATTGTAACACAGCTACAGTAATGATATACTCCCTATTAATCAAGCACACTAACATGAATAGCTACCAATTCTGCTTTGCATGCTTTCTTCATGTAAGTCAGCAGATGGGGACTGCCTTCTGTACAAAAGGCTCAGGCAATCATTATACTAACTGGTTAGATGAAATGATCACTATCAGATATGTTTTCTACTATCACTCTCTCAACAGCGAAAGAGTTGAAGTGAGGTTACCCACTAGGACTCTTCTCACCCCAAAGAGTCACTCGGTGTGACACCAGTCAATGCTAGCCAGTTATGACAACTGAAGTAGCCATTACACACAAAAAAAACCCTGAAGAAGATCTGTTCACCTGTGCTAGCAATCAGGAACACTGTTTCCTGGCCAAGGGCATTTACTGGATTCAACATTTACGTTCTTGTCATTTACAGGAAACACTCTGTGTTCAGTTTTACCCCATACCAGCCATTCAAAAAAGTCTGGTCCCGTTCCTGCATCTTCATGTGCAAAAGTTGGTTTCATGTCTCTAGAGGCATCTGCATTGCCAGTCTAAGACCACTGGTCTGGCCCGTCACTGCTGCAGACAGAACCATGCACGAACAAACTCTTTAGCCTGGGCGGAGACAAGTGCAGGACCACTGCCTGCTGCCAGAACACCTTTGCCTTACAGGGAAGGTTTGCCAAGTTACAGATCTGAGGCTCCGTAAGAGGCTGAATTCTGCTTTTCCCCTGACTTATTCCCAGCCTGAGCACAAGCCCAGAAGTCACCCAAGACAATTTTGTAGTTTTAAGAAACATTACTGTCCTAAGATCATTGCCAGAAGACGGACCATACAAGCACTACTTACTTAAGACTACCCTGTCTGCTCAGATTAATCTTACAGTGGCCATACAGCTGGGTTGCTACAGCGCCTCCCAAACAAATCAGCTTCCTGCTGTCTTCCCTGCAGGAGTTTATTTACAGGAGCATCCCTCCTTGCTCAGTGTCAAATCCTGACTGGTGATGAAGGAAGCTGTCTTGCTCAACAAGCTGCTTGCTCATCACCTAGGGAAGTTTTATGGTCTTCACCCTGAAGTACAAGCCAATCCAGCTGTAAGGAGAAAGAACTGAAATCCACCCTTCCAAACCTGCTGCAGCACAGCTTTTAGGCTGTTATCCCTAACTCAACCACTTCTAGGAAGACAAGTACTCCCCTGCCAGTCACAAGAGTCAGCTACTTTCCCAGTAGCTTCTTAGCACACCCAAAGATTCAGGGCAGAGCAAGGCAGCACTCCCCCTGTACTGCCTAAAGACAGTCTGAAGAGAGACTCTACTAGCCGCTGGTGGCGCTTTTGGAGGAGGAATTAATTTCTCTTCAAAGGACTTTACAAATTAAAGCAATGACCCCAAGGAAGACCAAGGAAAAGTAAGATAGGGATGACAGCAGCCACATGGAACCAAAAATAACAGTTTTGCTCTGCAGTGCAAAGCTTTTTAGTGTTTGGTTTAGCAGCTCTTGACAGTCTGAACATAGCAAGGCAATGGAAAGAATCAAGATTTCTCTATGCTATAAAAACCGGCTCATTATGATGCCTTTCTAAAGGGCCCTCCTGTGACCAAAATATCCCACTGCACGGCCTTCCTCCTCCTCCTCATGGTAAGTCAGAGCACATGCAGCTGGCACACCTCGCAAGATTGACTCTGCTCCCAGTGCAAGACATACATTTGAGTGCTGAAGCTTTAGACTTCTGTTCTGTGCTTTAGAGCACTTATTGTGCATCAAGTACCTTTGTTCTTTGCCCTGCAAAGCAAATTCAATTGTTATAGGTGTACTTTGGCTGTTACTGCAGGTACCTCCTCCAAGCCAGTACCCAAAGAGATCCGGAACCCTAAGGATGCACCTGCTCCAGAGACAGGTAGCAGTGGGGTTTTGCTCCCTATATAGAGATTAAAACTGAAGCTTTTGCTGTTCCAGAACAAGTATTTATTTGCCTTAACAACTCAGGATAACTAACAGCCTGGGATTTAAGGCATCAATGCCATTTTAGAACCTGGTGTTTGAGGCATGACATAGGCAGCTTCTGTCAAGGATGCCTGAACCAATTACTGCCAAGTTCAACTGAATGTCACCAAGCAGCTCAGGAAAGCCTCAGCAAAGCGTTACCACCAGAACTCCTGCCCTTAAGCATGTTGCAATCTCCTCTGTTAAGGTAAGAGAGTCTACTTAAAGCTTTCCCAGGCACTGTTTATCATCAATAGTCAGCAATCCTGAATCACAAGGGCAGGAACTTCCTGCCCAGCCACAAAAGCTGTTAAGTTTGAGCAAACACTGTTAGCCAGGTTATCTGCTTGCCTAGTCTCAGATAACATTCTTTCTTCAAACACCACCTGCTATTCAGGTCCACAGCTTCCACCTTAGCCCAAAGTTCTAGCAGCAATTTAAGTAAGGCAGGATAGTATTAAGGCACTTCCTACCTTGTTGGTAGCTAAGCAAGGATAAGATGTTATGGTAGCCTTGCAGAGAAACTGCTTTTCCCACATTTAGATCTAGCAGAACAGTATTTTGTTTATACATGAAAAAGTTATATCCCTCTTTCCCTAAAGAAACCAAACCCAGCTCAAGTATGACTGAACACCATCTCAGGGCTTTGGAGAAACTACGCTATGTATTCAGTAGCGTTTCATAGCAAGAGTTAAATGCAAAATGGAAAGGCTACCACTAATGCTCGGGATTGGAGGAATGCAGAGGCTACCCTAGGTGAGATCCAAATAATACTTTGGGTACAGCTACCTAAATAATCAATTGACAAGATCTGTGCCTAATCAAGGCACAGTTCTGCTGCTAGGTGGGCACCTTCGCCATCTTGGACATCCTATGTTTGTGTCCAGTTTAAGCACAGATCTGCCAAACTCATACACCACAGTCCCTAATTTTGGCAAGCCTAACATTACTTCAGCACTTAAATCAGCAATCAAAAGAGGACAGGGAAGATGAGGAGAAGAATTTGGTGCCAAAGAGGGGGAAGAGGCACTTGCTCTTTGTGAGGCTTAGCAAAAGATCCAATCTCTTACTTCAAGGTTGGTAGATACAACTGAACTGCCAGCTCAGCTGATACTAGGTTTGAATTTGCACCTCTGGAGGCCATCTGGTAACTGCAGGTGGGGTAAGGACTTCCAGCCAGGTTTTCCCCTACCCCATCTTTCGGAGGTAGATACAAATCAGGCAGCAACAGGCTCTTTTCCCAGCTCCAACTGAGTTGTAATGGACATAAGCCATTTTAACAGCTATAAAGCTACTTAAGTATCTTAAGCCAACCTAGGTTCTGTAGCACCAATTTGATCTTCAAAGTCTTACCAGCTTACAGATGAGTAAAGCTTTTCAGCACCTGATCCAAAGCTTTAAAACTGCATAGAAAGATGCCATGAAACTATAGGACAGAAGCCCAAACGCTAAGCAAGCCTTATATAAGTACATTCAAGCTCCTATTTCCACAATGTGCTCTCTCAGCTACAGCAGCTGCTGAATAGTGTGAGCACAGGCTTCTGCAGTCCTGTTAGTAATGCTCAATAGACTGCATCATATAGCTCCAACACCCCTGCCATGGGCAGGGACACCTCACACTAAACCATGCCATCCAAGGCTCTGTCCAACCCCGCCTTGAACACCTCCAGTGATGGAGCACTCACAGCTTCCCTGGGCAACCCATTCCAGGGCCTCACCACCCTTACAGCAAAGAATTTCTTCCTCATATCCAGTCTAAACTCCCCCTGTTTAAGTTTGAACCTGTTACCCCTTGTCCTCTCACCACAGTCCCTAATGAAGAGTCCCTCCCCAGCATCCCTATAGGCCCCCTTCAGGTATTGGAAGGCTGCTATGAGGTCTCCACGCAGCCTTCTCTTCTCCAGGCCATCCAAGGAGGTCTCCTGGCCGTCCTGCTGCACTTCCTTCTAATCTCTAATTCCTCTTGTTTGTCCCCCATGCTACCGGCCTTTGTATAGAGGCATCTGAGCCGTGCTCCAAATGAAGCCGGCTCATTGGCTGGGGCGGCTGCAATATCTCTACATTGCTCCAAGCATTTATTATATATAGGTGGTAGCAAATGACTGGGAATGTTGGGATGGAATGATGCCCCCCTCCCCAACACATCTAGTTTAAAGCATCCTTGACCAGCCTGGCAAGCCTCCTACCAAATCCACTCTTCCCCTTCTTTGTCAGATCAGCTCCACCAGCCCCCAGTAGACCTGGCCTACTATATTGAGTCCCATGTTCAAGGTACCCTGACTATGGCACCATCCTTCTAACCATTTATTAACCTGCCCAATCCTCCTAGCCCTTTTAAGATCTTCCCCTGTATCCTGGAGAATTGATGAAAAGACAATCTGAGCTCCAGAGCCCCTAACCACCTCTCCCAGAGCCCTGTAGTCCTTCTTTATAGTCTCCGGGCTACTGCTATCTATATCAGTAGCACCCACACGGATCACTAGAAGTGGGTAATAGTCAGTGGGACCGACTAGAGCAGGCAGCTTCTCGGCAACATCCCTCATCGGAGCCCCTGGTAGGCAACACACCTCCCTTGAGGCTGGGTCAGGCCGACAGATGGGTGCCTCTGTGCCTTTCAGATTAGAGTCCCCTACTGCTACGGCCTGCTGCTTTTTCCTGGCAGCACCAGTAGTGATCTTCTTTGCCAGTGCATAGGCCGGTTATTCCTGGTGGGAGTGTGGTTCCTCATCAGCCCCCTGCAGGACAGCAAAGCGGTTCTGGGTGGGGACAACAGATTTAGGAGGAAGCCCCTTGCTTTTACTTGTCCTCTTCCTCCTTTTTTTGTTGTTTTTTTTGTTACAAGCTTCCTGGGTTAGCAGCCTCCTTCTTCCCTCCATGAACTATGATGGACGCTTGAGGCCCCTGCACAGTCTGGTCCTGGAGCAAGCAGCGCTGCTTCCCCTCAGCTACCCTGACACCTTTCAGCCTATTGACAGCATCCTGCAGCTCAGCCCCTGCTGCAGGAGGACCTCCACCAGGGAGCACAGAGTGCAGCCCTACCCATTGTCCACCCTCCTCTCAGGAGAGCAGTGCAGGCACTCTCTACGCTACACTGCAACCTCCCCTCTCATCGGCTCTGTCTGGGTGCCTACACTGGCCACTGCCGGGGCAGCCAGAGCAGAGCTCCCAGACCGAGCCCGGGTCACACGGTGAGTGCTCCCTACCCCGCTAGCCTGCCCGCACAAACCGCCTCGAAGCCACCCTGTTCACTGCGATCCCTGGGGCAGGCTTTTACCCAGTCAGGGCTGGTGCCGCCCCTCCTGGCTCCGCCCCCCTGTGAGTCAGCTGATTGGGTCAGCCAAGCCACCGGCTCCTGGGCAAGTCCTGTCGAGGACTTGAGGCTCCCTCGGTGGCTCTTGCTGCTCTGAGTTGAGGCTCCTGGACCCTGAGTTTCCCCGGCTCAGGTGTTGAAGGCGCCCTCGCTGGAGCTGCTCACCTCAGCAACTGACCCAATTTGCTGTCTTCTAGCAGAGTTGAACTCAACACCACTGTGTTAATCTCATTACTCCAACCTTCCCCATATACTTTTTCTGGACTAGCTCTCCCTGATGCAACAGCATTGTCCAACATAGTTCTTTGTATAGAAACACCTTCTTCAGCATTTTCTTAAGACTAAATGCTGCCTTCCCTTACTCATATTAAAACAGACACACAAAAAACCCCAACCAAACTAAACCCTCATGGAATGATCAGTATTCTCCCAAGATGTATCCCCGTGCAAAACAAATCCCTGTGAATGTCACCATTAAGGTTACAGGGTTGCTGGTATTGCTCTTTTCTGACACCAAAGTCTCAGCACACAGCACTTCTGACAGCTGACACACATCTTAGCAAAGGCACCAATTCTCTCCTCCTTTCAATCCAATTATAAACTCAGACTAATTTCCTGAGATCTTGTGAGGGAGTAGATCCACGCTTCCGCATGTTTTGCCACTAGGCAAGCTGACACCACAGTAAGACTTTTAACACATTCCTATCAGAGAGAAGTCCGTATATCCACAGATTCTCTGCTACAAGACGTCTGCTCAGCACTTCAAAGGTTTTTGTTAGGCCAAAATCCCTGGCTTATAGCAAAGTTTTGTGTCTCAAACAGTGGTCGAAGCAGACATGTTTGTCAGCTCCAGCAATAAGAGGAGAAAACCGTTTCAAACCTATAGGAAGAGTCACAGTAGCCAGCATCCCCGAACCAGTGATCAGGTAGGCATTGCATTGACTTTGGAGAAGTCAGGTCAAACTCTGCAAATACAGAGGAACGTCTCCAAGTGAGACATGCAGAGACAAAACCCTGCCAGGTAGATTTTAGAGGAACGTATTTAGTTATTTGACTTCAGCTGCTTATCCCAGTTAAGTGCCATTCTCCAGAGACTTGGTGAGAAGTCAATCTGCGGTGAGAGACTGAACCTGTCAAAAAAGCTGGAAAAGCAGCGCTGAGCTGCAGCCAGATGACAGCTGGAAGAGATGAGGAAGAAGAGGCTGTAGTGCAGAACAGAATTGTTTTAAACAAAGCTTTAGTATGGAACCTTACAGTCTAATTAAAAGCTTTACTTCAGTGAGTTGAAGTAGAGCAACTCCCAGCCTCCTTCAGAAGACAAGTCTGCTCTACTCTTAAAACAAAGCTCCCTCTTTCAACACTGCATCCCAGAGCTTCCATTTCTGAAAAGCAGCTCCAGAAAAGCCCAAAATTCACACTCCACAATATCAGGCACCACCATGAAAACAATACTGAAGTTTTGTCCCGTAAGTCAGTCCCTTTTATGCAAGTACATTCTGCTTACAACATGAATGAGTGAGCAACTTCTTGAACCTGACACATGATTCCAGAGCTTTAACACAGAATCAGCTCTTGGCAAATATGTTTTAGAAAGCCATCCACTTCTCCCTGATAAACCCCCTTCCCCAGAGGGAAGTGAATGTATGCTTCTACAGCAGAAAGAGTTCATTCTTATATACAAAGAAAAGCTCGACATAGACAAATTAGCTATCAGTGTCACCCTGCTAAAGCTTCCTTATAGCAGAAGGCTCCTCTCCTCTTACCCTTTAATCAGTTGATTAAACAGAGCCCAAGAAAACTAGACTGAAGTTAAGTCTTTGAGTACCCTTCTCAGACTCCTCAATTTATTCCTCACCCACTCCAGTACAGCTTCCTGTAGTCCTCCAGCAACTCTCTCTAGTGCTTACTCTTGGGTTCTCCTAGCAAGGCTCCTGAGTCCAGACAAAAGCTGGCACAAGCACTTCCAAATACGTATCATAGAATCATAGAATAGTTAGTGTTGGAAAGGACCTCAAGATCATCTAGTTCCAACCCCCTGCCATGGGCAGGGACACCTCCCACTAAACCATGCCATCCAAGGCTATGTCCAACCTGGCCTTGAACAGCGCCAGGGCTGAAGCATTCACAACCTCCCTGGGCAACCCATTCCAGGGCCTCACCACCCTTACAGTAAAGAATTTCTTCCTCATATCCAATCTAAACTTCCCCTGTTTAAGTTTAAACCCATTACCCCTTGTCCTCTCACCACAGTCCCTAATGAAGAGTCCCTCCCCAGCATCCCTATAGGCCCCCTTCAGGTACTGGAAGGCTACTATGAGGTCTCCACGCAGCCTTCTCTTCTCCAGGCTGAACAGCCCCAATTTTCTCAGCCTATCTTCATACGGGAGGTGCTCCAGTCCCCTGATCATTTTCGTGGCCCTCCTCTGCACTTGTTCCAACAGTTCCATGTCCTTTTTATGTTGAGGACACCAGAACTGCACACCATACTCCAAGTGAGGTCTCACGAGAGCAGAGTAAAGGGTATCAGTCCCACTCCAGATGCTAGCTTGCCCTTCAAAAGTACTGTGAGAGTCACTTCTGTGCTTGGGACTTAGTAATTTTTAGCAATGTTGTACAAGTTGCCCAGAAATAGTCAGAGCACAGTAATATGCAGGTGGGCTCCCACAAAGGATGCACACAGCACCAATCAGAAGGGAATTGTCAGAAGCATGGTTAATTTTACCATCAGAAGACAATGAGGTATGGAAAGCTCCGTTTTTTCAAAACAGCCTTCTGCTGTTGACATAATTCAACTCCAAACATCCCTAGCACTAGGGGAGGAAACAGCTAGCTGGCTGTGCTCTCCAAAAATCCCACACAACTTTCCAAATGCGGGCAGTGTTCAGACAGCTTCACCTCAGGCCACCTCAGTGCAGATTTGATCGGACTTAATGGAAGCACCACTTTGACTTCCGTTGTTACACAGTGGCAGCCTTTATACAGAAGCTTGACAATCAACCTTTTACCAGATTGTTTGGATGCCTTACTAGGGTTTTTTCTGCTTTAATCCCCTCATTGAGCTTCCCTTCCCTCCTCTAGGGTCACAGCATCAGCTGGCTTAAAACAGATCCAAACAATGTATCAGAAGTCACTTGAAAGTACTTGATGCTAGCCTGGAGGCATTTCAAGTAAGCTACAAACGTGAACAGGAGCCCACACTTCTAACTTACTCTTTTTATCTCCAAACCCTTGAACTTATTGCAACTTGGGAGAGAATTATATCCCTCTGATAAATGCACATTAAAATGTGGAAATTAATTTGAAAACTTACAGCTGAATGTTGCCCTTGTTGTACACACTGTTAGCAAACAGGGAACTACGCACAAGTTCCTGGGACACAGTCACTTTTAAGTGGTCCCTCCTCCTGAAACATCCCACAAATGTTTCTAATTTCTCAAGTCTCACAGCTCCTTGCAGTCACATCATGTTCTTGGAAACTGCAGAGCTGTGAAAACATACCTTTTTTTGCCTGAATTTCCACACACAAGCTAGTGGCTGTATGATTAAGCTGCACCCCTGCTGCAGTCTCGTTCCTTATTCAGTTATCAGCAACAAAAGATAAGCTCTTTGCTTAATAATTCAACATGATGGCAACCACCAGGTTGATACTCTTTCCTTCTCAGGCCTTGACTGACCTTTAAGGTTTAGACTGGTGCTGTCAAAAAAGTGCAATTGTATAACATAAAGGATGGTTTCTCCACACAAACAACTGCAAGTAGCAAGCTGTGTAGAAATCCTATTAGCATTTTTGCTCTTGGCTTATATGAGAACATCATGTGAAATGTCCATGAAACTACAAAACCCTGCCTAGCCAGCAGAAGTGCTGCACTGGTACAGCAAACATGCAATAATATGTGACCCAGGAATCTCTTGGGTCATAAGAACATTCTCCTGATCTCCTTTCCCCAACTGGTCAAATCACACCTTTAGACTAGCAATGCTTTCTGCCAGACATCCTTCAGAGAACCAGCCTGTCCATGGGGTACTTAAAAGCTGGCAACAGACCTCGAGTCTGTTACGTAGCTATCCAAGCAGACGAGCCCATGTTATTCATCTATGTTTCTCACCCACTACAGAATTTTGGCGAGCCCACCTAAACTTAGGAAAATAAGACCTAACATAGGAGTGCATGTGGCACACCAACAGGTTGCTGGCACAAAGTGCTCTCTGCAGCTCACTAGCAGAGAGTAAGTTGTACTGTTTTCTCTGCAGCATCAAACAAGATACCTTTCCTATTCCTCCACAGTCCAGCATTTTATCAGTCACCCACCCAACCGTGTAGTGCTTAAAGTGTTCTATTCCAGATGGAGTTTGGCTGCTACTTGCCCATACAGAGCATACTCAGCTGTGCAGCACCCGTTCCTGCAGTGCTTCCAGATTTGGAGCAATGGCTGTCACTAGCAAAAGGACCGTGAACCACATTCTGCCAGGGCTGCAAATTGGTTAAACTCAAGATACAGGGCTTGAATATTTCTGCACTGTTTTTATTTCATTTGAGAGATAAGAGGGAGAATCCTGCAACCATCCACACAATGAACAAGAGCAATTCACTAACAAACCAGCTGCACTGATGGGTTTATTTTTCCCTTACATAATGCAAATAATGCATCTACCTTTAAAGTATTATGACCGCTGAAGTTCCCATTATATTAATAAATACTCCAAGATTTTATCTGACTGGTATGTCCTTGACTAACTTTTAATGCTGCTTGAGCTGAGTAAATTCCGTTAAGAGACATTTGCTCCTACTCCCAAGTCAGACTGGAACAGTAAATTAAATGAAACTGTTAGCCTGGAGAGATACTGCTGCCACACAAATCAACAGTCATAAAACACTAATCATTACAGAAGCATGGGGGGAAAAAAAAGGTCAAGAGAGTTTGTTCAGAGATGATTCCTCCAAAAAGAGAGAAAGCTTTTACTGATTTCCAGGTCTTAGAAGAACCTGAACATACCCTCTTCCATCAGATCAGACTTTGGACGTGAGAGATCACTTTTCACCTTGGGTGACATTACAAGCAATTTGTATTTGCTTTTTTACAACCTACCATAAAAGTATCAATCTCTAAAGATTTCCAAACAGTATTCCTGTATTTAAGCAAGATGTAGTTGTGTCCCAGTCCATTCCACATGCAGGTAAGTTTTCCTAAACATCAACATGCTTGGGTAAACTGATCTCCAGGCTCCTCACTTTTATTTCACAGCAAAGTAAGCAGAGCATGTTAAACCATTTATTTTACTGAAGTATGAGACTGGACAAACCTGGAAAGCCATACCTAGATGAACACAAACTCAGGCAGACAGTTTGCCTGATTCTAGCACATCCAATGTGATGGAGCCTACGGGGGAGGGGGGGGAGAAGCACAGTGTGTTTGAAGAACATATCTTGAAGGAAACTAAGATTCAGTTCTAAAAGTTGGGGGGGGGGGGGGGAGAAGAGAAAGGGGTTTTGTTGGGTTTATGTGGTTTTGGTTATTTGGGGTTTTGTTGCTGGTTATTTTGTTTAAGAAAGCACACATCCACTGCTTTTAGTGAGCAGCTGGCCCAGAACTGCATTCACTGTTTCTACAAGTTGCCTTCCTACACTGTTCGACCTGGAATTGAACGTCACTGCAAACCCTAAGAATAAAGCCTTGCATTACTAAGTGAATTCTAAGTTTAGCAATGCTCCCTATTGCACAAGCTAACCCAGCACACACCCCATTTCACAACTATAAACACCAGACAACCAAAAAATACATGTATCTGCAGCCACCCTAAGTACTAATCATACTCCATGAGTTTAATGGATCGGGTCTTTTTAATGGATTAGCCTGGTAAACTTTTCAAACTTTATGGACTGGTCTAGTTGATACCCAGCAAATAACTGTTACATCAGGTTTGGCATATCACAGCTCAGCCATCAGCACAAAAACCGCTCAGAATAATTCAGAGCTTAAATAGGTATGAATAATGCAATTCACCATTCTTCATGCTGCTTTGCCAGATAGAAACTTGATCAGGATATTGAAGAAGGGGAAGTCCAAGCATTGACTTGCATACTGCTGTCAATCCCCAAGTGCACACTTCAGCCAGGGAGCTGTACGGCATTGTTATTAAGGAGCCATCACAGCCCTCAGACATGCTGCTGCCACCACCTCGCATGAAGCAGAAACAGGACCTCTCAAGTGACATTGCCTTGGAACAGGCAGACTACAGAAGTCTAGTTATTTCACTTGATACTTGCTTTGTCCTCAACTTAGCAGCTCTCCCCCTTAAAGAGCTTAAAAAGTCTTCTCAGCTCCTCCTGACGATTCAGAGGTCTTCCGTTGACTTCCTATTCTGTATTTCTACTTTCTTGAAAGACGCTTTTTGTATAGGAAGGTACTTTCATTGGGGATGGAAATACGTTTCTGTCATTCACTAAGGTGAAGTTTGCTCTCGAATTGTAAATAAAAAACAAAATCATGTTAAAGACTTCATGAACCAATGTGCTAGAACAGAGTTAAAAATAACTGTGACTTTATCCCAGTAAAGCTCTCCCCTTTACATTTACTGAAAAAAATGCGCCCTTCCTACTGCTGGAAGCACTTAACAGGTTGATCTGCAGATGCCACTGACACTCGAGTTGCTTTCCTTCTTATACCATCTCCAAAACCCCACGATGCCAAAAACCCTTCTCAGTGACAGGCACATAAGCCAACCAAAACCATTCAGCTTCAGAGCATTAATTCCAATTTTTTTCACTTGCTACTGCTCAGAAACGCGCAGAAACGAATTCTCCCTGCTCACCCCTGCTCCTGTCAACCACAGCGCTCATGTTCACCTGCAATCCACACAGAAAGGTATCAAACCAGGATGCCCCAAATAATATTTAAGGGTTGCAAGTTTCCCAATTATAGATTCAGACAGTGTCTGTGATTTATCATAGAATAGTTTGGGTTGGAAGGGACCTCTAAAGGTCATCTAGCCCATCCCCCTGCAATGAGCAGAGATGTTTCCAGAGATGGGGTATCTGCCACCTCTCTGGCCAACCTCTTCCAGTGCCTCACCACCCTCATCATAAAAATTGTCTTCCTTGTATCTGGTCTCAATCTACCCTCCTTCAGTTTAAAACCATTACCCCCAGTCCTGTCACAACAGGCCCTGCTAAAGACGTCTCTCCCTGTCAATCTTATAAGCCCCCTTTAAGTATTGGAAGGCTGCAGTAAGATCTCCCAAGAGCCTGCTCTTCTCCAGGCTGAAGCCCAACACTCAGCCTTTCCTCAGAGGAGAGGTGCTCCAGCCCTCTTGAGCATTTCTGTGGCCTCCTCTGGACCCTCTCCAACAGGTCCATGTCTTTGCTGTCCTGAGGGCTCAAGAGCTGGACGAAGGACTGCAGGTGGGGTCTCACCAGTGCAGAGTAAAGGGGCAGGATCACCTCCTTCTCCCTTCTGGTCACACTCCTTTTGATGCGGCCCAGGATATGGCTGGCTTTCTGAGCTGCAAGCATGCACTGCCAACTCATGTCCAGCTTTTCAACCACCACTACCCCAAGTCCTCTGCAGGGCTGCTCTCAATCCCTCCATCCCCCAGCCTGTACTGATAGTGGGGGTTACCCTGACCCACAACAATTTTTCAGAACAAATTTCACACTTAATAGTGTGCACAACTTACAACTCAGAAGCTGGTGTTTTAATCAACACACCCAGGCGGGCGCATTAGGGAAAAGGCTCACCTACCATTCCAGCTATGCTCTCAGAGCACCAATTACCTTTCCTGCAGGACTGCTGGACTGTTAAAACCAAATCTTCACAACCATGATTCACAGGGAAACATACTGAACAAGTACCCCCATACACACCTCAGCAAAGCAAGAAACACTTCTTTACAGCAGTTCTCTGTACTGTCTGACCAGCCCAGCCAGCAGGCAGTTGTGCAGCCCTGCACACAGCAGCAGGGTCCTGCAGCCTATCCAATGTCACTCTGGCAGATGTCACAGGCCTGGTGAGCTTCTGGTTTTCCCTCAATGGGAAACACAACTGAACAAGTTTGTACTGAACGGCAGCACTGGTGGTTGCTGAAACTGAGTAATAGAGGATGCACTTGAGGCAGACACATTTCTTTGAACAAATTAACTGTCGGATACGATGCAGTCCAAAACTGAATACTGCCCCTAATATGGAATACTCAACGACTCCTCAAAAAAAGAACACAGTTCACTAAGTATTTAAAGATTAACATTCAGCCACTGCATATTACTTTTCCACAGTTTATTACTACTTACTATCCACACTGGTTCTGCTAGACTGAGTAGTGCTAACATTTTTTAGCAAGGCATTGAACCCAGAAAGGACCATTACTTAGGCTGACCTGCAGCCCTGGCAGAGCATTAGGATGGAACAGGAACTGGTAGGGAGGATAGCATGCAAGGGTCAAAACATGGCCTGAGACATGGGAGAAGTAGAGAGCAGGACACACCCTGTGTTCAGTCTTGCTCTGTAAGATAAGGAATGGGCAATCACTTGGCAAGGAGCAGCACAACCCCAGCTTGCCATTTCAGACACGTCACCCAGCCATCTTCAGATGTCCAAGACAACCATGTCTTTGGGATCCTCACTGCAGTAACTTCTGCTCCCTGGCCCTTCACATGATTCCACAAGTGGTGACAGCCCACATGGTAATGCTCTAATTACAGTGGGTAGACACATCCCTTGCTCAAGAGCCCATACACTACCTACCTGGAGCACTGTAGCTGCATGGCACCCAAAGAGCATTCCTATGCAGGGGACATAAAGGGCTGTCACAACCCAGAGGACAAGAAGGTAAAACAAATACCCGCCACGCAGGCATCAGAGTGATTCTGGGAGAAGAGAAAGAGAAAAACTCACTGCAGGTCTACCCTTTTACTCAAGCTCAAATCACCTCCAAAAAACTTTTGGAGCACAAGAGTGCAAGCGGCTTGTGAAGGAGATGAAACACAGCATGAATGGTGCTTTCAAGAGCTCATGGCTCCAAGCAAAGCACACGGCAGTAAAATGGCCTGTTTTCCTTCTATCAAAACAGAGACATCTGGCAACAGGAAAGTCAATACTAAAACCGGGCTCCTTCCCCAGCTGGTTCACTAGGCTGGTGCTACCACTGATGCTCCTCATCCCTGAAGGCCCGTCAGCTGCTCAGCAGGCTTTTTAAGGGACTACCTATCACAGATTTGATTGGGCACTATGGAAAACAGCATGCAGCAGCCTGCAATCCACTCACACAGGCTGAAGCCAGTCTATGTTCAGGCACAAAGCTAAGCTTTGCAAACAGCAATCAAAGAGTACAGAAGAGTCAGCAGCTTAGTTAAAAACAGCGGTTGATTTGGACACTTCTGCTCTGCCTTCAGTCTGCTCCTCGAGACTCCTCAGATGTAGGCAAAACACTTGTGAGCTTTGCTGAAGGCATGTGTCTTCTACAGAGCAATACAGTGACTGGTGAGCAAGACACACTTCAGCCAGCGTGAGCTGTGCACATTTAATACCCCCGACCTTTCTTTGGGGTTGGAAGCACTGGCTCGTACTTACAGGACAGCTTATTTAAAGACACTTACAGGAAAGTCTTCGTATAGCTCCAATCCTGGGAGCCTTTCTGAGGAAAAGCAGGGGACATATCAGGAGTCAAACTACACTGCAGAGACTACAGGGGACCAGAAGATCCAAATTTAGATTAATGGCCTTCTTCAAAGGCAGCCCTCCCTTCCAGGCTCTGCAGATTCCCAGCAGAGTATTCCCAGTCTCTGGACTGCTGTAGAGCACTGCAATGAACACCAGACAGTGATGACTCAAGAGGAAGCATCAGAGGGGTTTCTTTTAAATTCTGACATCCCAATAAAGTTAATCAAGAGTTTCTAATGCCATAATGTGATACTGTTTAAGCCGAAAACAGCTGAAGGGATAGGGATGAGTTGGATTGCTTTTTGCTCATCATAGGACTTCTGCTAGTAGTTTACTTTAGAAACAAGTAAACAAAGCAAAACAGACATGAGCAACATCCCCAGCGCTGACAGCTGAGGCATGCTGTTTGCCATGCTAAAAATGCAGCTGAGAAGCATTACCATACAAAGCTTCTTTTTCAAAGTTTTTGAGGTTTTTCCTCATAACCCAAGACCACTGCCAAGCATGGGCTCTGATCCTAGCAAAGCACAGGGGAGACACCTGATTGAAAACAGCAGCTCCAACCCAGGTCACCTCCCTTGGCCCATCTTTCAATCTGTATCCCAGGTTCAGGGGGCTCTGATGAAACTCCACTCTCCTCTAGCTGCTAAAGAGAAGAAAGCAAAACAGGAAAAAAACTCTGCTTTTCTGCCTCTGCTGGCCTCTCCCACCACCCCCAGCAAGCTGCAGCTGCTCACCAGCCTCTTTGTTACCCCGCAACACCATACTGCCACTGCTAGAAACAGGCTATAAGCTTTAAATCAAGTCTGCAAGGCCTCAGGACTAGAGGCTTCTCAGGCTTGCTCTGTCTAAACTCTTCTTGATTAGCCTGCAGCTTTATTTGGTGTACCTCAGAAAGTAGAGATGGGATGTGACAGTACAGACACGGTATGGTAAGTAATAGGGCACAGGGCTGACATTGGAGACCCCATGGCTGTAGGAAAGTCTTCAACCACCAACAGAGATCTGCAGCTAGACAAAACTACTTTAAAGGTAACAAACAGAGCGAAGAAATAATATCTAACATACATTCTTTATAGAATAGATTTGGACATAACACAGAGCTCGCAGAGCAATGAAAGAAACAGCAAACATGCAAAAAACAAATATGACAGAAGGATCCCAGTGGATACTAGAGTGAGGAAGAAGCAGCCATCAATATCCTATTGCTCCAGCAAAGGAGTTACAATGCTGACAATGTGCTGTAATATCCTTGCCATCACCCAAATCACACTATCAGTCTCAGAAGCCAGGGGAAGGATGAAAATAACACCAGGAAGAAGTGTAGAAAGTAAGTAATAATAAAAGCAATGTTGTATGCACTAAGACTTCATCTGCATAGTCTTTTTCTGAAATGAGATCTAAACTAATCTCATTCTGGAATTAGATCATTAAAATTTCAATTGAACCAACTTCAATTCTTTTTGCTTTTAGATATATAGATAGATACACACACACAAAGCATGCTTCCTATCTGCCTATGATGTTTTTAAGCACAGCACACATTTATTGTGCTGCTGTTAGGCTACAAGCAGGAGAGGGCAGTTCAAAACCTGTCACTCTGAACACGTGCAGCACAGCATGTTCCTACAGACCTCAGTTCTGCAGGAACTGCTGAACATCCATCCCAGGCTCAACCAAGGTAGTGTGTACATTTGCTGGACCACTGTCAGTGAGCATCTGAAGACATGTACTGCTCGGCTCTCACACTCTGCAATGGAGAAGTCAACTTGTGAAACAGGAAAGCTGCTTCTGCCAGTGACAGCATTCAGACCACAACAGCAGTGCTGGTTTCTCACTAGATAACATCAATCCACCCTTTCTGTTAGGAGCAAGTAACAGCAGGAGTGTTCTTCCCCACACCAGCATTTCCTGGCAGCCAGTGAACTCCCTGCTGTGTCCCCAAACCCCCCTGGGCAAGTGGCTGCAGACTCAGACAGGTGACTGCCACCACTTGTAGCTGCAACAGAATTAAAACCCATAGAGCCGCCTACACCTCTGCCAGAATTGTTTTCACAATGGGGCAACCACTTTATCACCGGTTCATGCTACCACTCTGCCAAACCACCAAAGCCAACACACAGCTACATATTCAGCTCCCTTAACCAGGGGCAGAAAGGAAGGAGGAAGAGTAGCAACAGGAAAGAGCAGGAGTGACACTGAACCTTCAGGAGATCCAGATCAGAAAGTTATGGAAAGCTGGTCTGCTACTGCTGCCCTTTTCAAAACAGAAGGCTTGGAGTTGAAAGCCTGTCCTCCAGCATGAGGGGTCTGTGTCAAGGCTCCCAGTCTCTCTAATATATACCAAAATATGAGGGGTTCTGAAGATGCTTGCTACCTCTAACAGGAGAGAAAGCCATCCCTCCAGAGTCTTAAATTGAAGCTGACATAGAGTGACAGTTCTGGCTGAATGAGAGCATTTCAATTTAGTGCTTAATCTCACTTAATGCTTGTTTTCCCTTTCAGTCACCCTTTGTTTGACATTTTTCTGCTTACTCACTGCAGGATATTAAAAGGACAATGGTAAACACCTCGTTTGCTCCATACAGCAGATCTCAAATCAGAAGTACCCACATCACAAAAAGGCAACAGCAGGGTCGTCATCATCATGATTCTACCTGAATGTGAGCTTCTCTTAAAAACACAAAAAACCGGACATCCATCAGATGCCTGCTGCACAGGTTGAAACAACCAACACTGTTGTTCTTTCCTATTAAACTAAGAATGGAGTTGTTTAGGGTTTTGTTTATGTTTTGAAAGCTGGTCAAGAAAACATTGGCTTTCAAGATGACTCCCTGCACTGCAACTGCTGCCATGGAAACATCATTTTTTGAAAGAGACAGCCAATATCCTCCTTCACCTACAGCAATGTCCAGCACCCTCAGCAATCTGGAATCCACAGTCCACAAACAACTCACTGATTTCAGGTGGCAAATCTTGCCCCTTAACTTCACACAAGCCTTTTCTGTATTGGCTGAGGGGATCCCTCCCCACGAAGACTGTCTGGACCTGCTCCTATTAAAGGAGCAAATGGTTGTGAAGGAAGAGGAAAAGCCTACCCAACACCCCAGCCTTTACAACACTTAGGACAGCCAAAGGTTTCAGGGTGCACTCACCCAGTGCACAGCAGAAAGCATCAGAAGCCTCAGTGCCCACTTCCCTTGACACCCAGCTTCCCCCAGGGCTATGCTGAAATCTGGCTCATGAAGCAGCAGCTGTTAGTTAAGATCTACTGTATTTAGCAGCTGTAGAAGATAAGGAAAAAAAGATGCATGTACAAGACAGGAGCAAGAAAATTAATACAAATAGAATTCCCAAGGCAGACTAGGACAGGCCGTGGTTACTGCCAGCCCCCACAGATGGAAGGGGATGTGCTTGGCAGTTTCCACGTGCAGCTGAAAGCAGCTCAATAGCACCTGTGCCCAGACCAGCTTTAGGAAAGCTGTT
Organism: Amazona ochrocephala; assembly: GCA_039720435.1. Taxonomy (NCBI): domain Eukaryota; kingdom Metazoa; phylum Chordata; class Aves; order Psittaciformes; family Psittacidae; genus Amazona; species Amazona ochrocephala. Next base: position 31,167,836 of record CM077876.1, on the reverse strand, counting down.
AACATATGGCAGCCAACTTCAGCCATAGAAATCAGCTGTTCTCACTTTCCCCACAAAGCACCCAGATCAAGCAGAGCAAGTCACCTGCCCAGCCTGCATCAGTGCAGTTCTTAAACCAGAGCCAAGGCACAATGCTTTGTTTTGAGCCGGCAAGCCCAAACATAGTCCCCAAGGTCTCCCAGTGCTTAGGTGGGCATTTGCAGTGGGAGAAGGGGGAGCCCATGGGCTGTTTCACACGGCTTCAAAGTTTGGGAAACTGGAACAAACAGGACTTGCATCAATTTCATGTCACTGGGATTTTAAAAGCCCCAAGCAGTTACAGCTTGACCTCAGTGGAGGATCAAAGGAAGCAGATCCTTAGCCAAGCTCTACCTATCACAAAAGGTCTGAGAGCAGGTTTTAGCCTGGCTGGGTGAAGCACTTGAAGTCATGACTGCAGGCAACAGCGATGGTTATAGGAAACAGGGACAGAATATTCACAAGCAACAGATTCTTTCCACTGCTGAAGAGCAGGGCAGGCTCCCTCTTCCACCTCCTCTTGAGGCAGGTGCAAGCATGAATGAAGAGTTCAAGTTACCCCTTAATGCCCAAGTGCTGGAGACAGCAGGAACAGCTGACACTGCTCTAGCCTCCCACCCCGCGCTGATGCATGGGCAGCTGCTTATGCATCAGCTGCTGCAGCATCCCCACAACACAGCACAGCAACCCCCTGCACGTCAGCACCTTATTCTTGCACCAGCTGACGGGGAAGACAGCAATAGCACTAAATAACACGTAACACCACTCTGTCAAGCCAGGACCCTCAGCCTGAGTCACAACATGACTCCCACACCCCCTTCCCAAGTTTTTCATGCAAGAGAGGGGCAGACTTGCTGTTGTTCAAGGGACCTACTGATAGAACTTGGTTTGCTATTTTTTCCTCTTTCACCTTCAACCTGCTGCTGCAGACAGTCAGATCAGTGAAACTATTTTTCCTTTGCAGTTCCAACAACAGCTGTCCACTCGTGTTTACCTAAAAGTGTTTGATTTCACAATTGCATGCTAAGGGAATAAAAAGTTTCTCACCTACAGTACTGCAAGTACCCAGTGATAAAGAAAGCAAAGCGGCAGAGAAAGGTGGAGCTGCATCCATTAAGACAATCGGGGAAATCTTGCCCTACTGCCAGCAACAAGACCTTCCTGAACAAAAGGAACACTAAGGTCCATTTTGTCAGCCCCAGAAATGCACATCAAGGCTCTAGGAAAAGAAAGGCTTATCTACTGTCTCAAGGAATCATGTACAGTGGTTTGAGACTCCCAAGTCTCACAAGGCCGAAAGACTTTGAAAGACACCAGGTTACATAAGTGAAGAGCTGCTGAAGAGTAAATACAACTTCCTAAACACAACATCAGGGATGCAGTATTTACCAGGGAACTGTTTGTGCTGTGCTGCGCATTTCCATGAAACTGCTCAGCAGCACTCTCCTCATTCACAGGACACCAGCACATCGTTTATACTGTTGAGGTGGCTTCATCCTTGTTTTCCCAATGGTGAACTGCACCAGCACTAACAGTGGCAAGACAAACAGAGACTCTTTTTGCAAGCAAAACAAGGTACAGGATTTGTCTGGGTCTTTTTGGAGGTGGGGGGACAGGGACACACTCTTCATCTCAAGGAAATACTTATTATATGCATTTGGCTTGAGCCAGCCCTACTGCTTTGGTGCTTGTAATCACAAAGCAAGAGATCCCAAGAACTTGCCGCCCAAGCTCCCCACAGCAGATGGGAGTGCACCAAGCACCATGCAGAGGCACAGAGCCAGGCCAAACATCTCTCGCTGGAAACAATGACACTTCACGTGAACGGTTGCTCACCAGTTCCCATGCTGCTGATGGCAGGTTAGTAACAACTGTTTAAGGACTGTTGCCATATCTGACTGCTCAAGAGAAAGGGAAGACTTAAACGCATTATACACCTGGATTATCAGCCTTGTCTAGTTTGGTGGCAGTCTTAACTACAACGTGGATTTTCTTCCCACCTCCTAACTTTGCTAGCCGAGAGAGCTGTCATCATAACAACAAAAAGTGCAACCTCTGACTCACACTTCTAAACAAATTAATTTCTGGTTAGAGGAGGCAATACAGGATGTTTAAGCCAGCCCCAGAGACAGGACCTGGCAGCCTGGATTTTAGCCAAGTACGTGGCTCTGGTGAGTAATACCATATCATCAAGCACAATTTCAAACGCCAGCACTCCAACTTCCCAGGAAAATGGGTCTTTGAAGGCTAACTAGCAGGGTATTAGAAGCCATTGATTCAACAAGCGCAAGTGTATTGGCCAGTCTAGGTTTTCCTGCTGTACCTGTAGGTCTTCACCTCACCCAAAAGAGAAAACAGCATAATCACCTCCAAAAAGAAGGCAGAGGTGTTGCACCATGTTTGATCCACAGCAGCCACGTCACACCAGATACACTGTTCTGATCTATCTCTGCACCCGAGGTGCGGTTCTGAGGTACAGTTCAGATGAACCTTCTTCATCCAAAGCAGGACTCATACAAAATGAGCTCACCAGCAAAACAAGCCTCTAGAAAACATCAGCATTGTCACTAAAGCTTTTCAAACTATAGCAGTCTTTTACTCTCCCACTATAAGTTGTACAAGACCCTACAGTTGCAATAAGGGTGTTTGCTTTTTAATAGGTTCAAACACAGGGAAAGAACTTCAGGACAAATACTGAAATCTATGTTAACATTCCGGCAGTTGCAATTAAAATCTTGATATAACTGACAGCTGTGCTATTTTCTAGCTGAATGGTTCCACTTGTCAGTCCCCGGGAATATGGCTGGGGGGAAGAGGGGTTGTCCTTTTTTGTTGTTGTTGTTTTGGGGGGGTTGTGTTTGTTTGGTTGCTTGTTTTAATGCATATAAATTGAAGATAGACACACGATTTCAGAATGGCTGAAGGAACCTCCCTGAAGAGGTTCGAGCCCCTCTACCAGATTATCTTCTGCTCTTGCAAAGATAATCTGTATATAGAGAAAAATGCAAGTTAAATCAGAAGTCATTGCCAATTGCACAAATGTATTACAGCAACCTTACAACACTTAAACAAGAGTATGGACAAATGAAGGATGGTGCCCGAACCAGCTCGCCTGGCAGAGATGACCCTGCAGAGTCCCAGGGCCTCGTGTGCCTCCAACACCTGTGCTGCCACAAGTGAACAGTTCCCACCGTCCCGGGCATGCTGAGCAGGCAAACGCAGAACAGAGCTAGCCCAAGGGCACAAAGGCCTAGCAGCCCTACCAGCTTACTCAAAGTAGCTAATTAACCCGGGCCTGCCTTACTTTGGCCAGTGGAAAGCAGCTCGTGTACAGTTCGGTACTACACCATATAAAAGACTCAAACTGACACATGGATCAGTAGGATGTACGTAATACATCTCTGTGGGAGAAGCTTTTCTAGCAAGAAACCCTGCTCTGCCCGCAATCAGGTCAGCCCTCATCAAGGCACCAACTACTCTCTTCGGCAGCAGTCCCAAGGGTTTTTCCTCTGTTTTAAATAAACCATTAAGTTTAAGGCAGGCTGTTCCAACCGCGGCAGCCAGCATAGCGCTCTTCCCCAGGCCACAAGCACCCGGTGAGGGAAGCACCATCGCCCTGGGCAGCCGCGGAGCCGCCCTGCAACCGCTGGGGAGCGGCGGGGCAGCCGCCAACATGGAGCTGTCGAGCAGCGCCGGGCTGGGCAGAAGGAAGAGGGAATAACCCCGCGAAGCGCGCCAGTTAATCACAAGTTGCACACCCGTAACACAGACTCGTTCTACTTCAGGGGCCAAGCACAAAGTTTACTGTCCCCACAACCGCGGCGGGAAGGTCGGCACACACCGCCGCGGCCCGGCGAGCGGGCGGGCTGCCGGCAGCCGCTCGGTTCCACATTTCCCACGGCGGGAGGCGCAGCCCGCGGCAGGCCGGGGGACCCCTCCCACGCCGCCCCGGGCTCGGCGGAGCTGCCACGGCAGGGATCCCCTCACGCCCGCCGCGGGAGGTACCTCAAGAGGGGACTTCCCCGCCCGACCCGGGGAGCGGAGGGGAACACAGGGCGAGGTGAACCGAGCCGGGCCCACCGCAGCCAGGGCAGGCAGATCCCGGCAGAGCGCGCCGACGGCCGCGAAAGGAACCGCCGTCGCTCCGCGCAACGCAGCGCCAGGCACCACCACCCACGGCGCCGGACCGCCTGAGGCGCTGCAACAGCCCCCGCCCCCCCGCTCTACCTTGGTCCCTCGGGGGCTCCATAACGGCCCCCGGCGCAGGTCCCTTCTCCGCTCCCCTCGGCCCGGCTGCTGGTTGGCAGCGAAGGCACCGCCCGGGCTCAAGGGGGCGGGGCCACAACGTCAGTCAGCGGCGCGCCCCGCCCCGCCCAGGTGCGCGCGGCCCGGTCGCGGCCGGCAGCCGGGGCAGGGCGGGTGCTGTCCCGGCAGCCACCGGCAGCCGTCGCGGGTGACCGGCCGGGCGAACACAGAGGGTCTTAGCGCTTTCAGTCTGGTGCTAGCAGTGCTGGACACGGACCCGGGCGCCTCCCGCCGCCGGCTCTCCGTCGGTCCAGATGCGCCGGCCGTATCTGCCGCTGCCGGGCAGTGCCTGGTCCCTGCAGTGCTCCTCGCACCTCCGCGTCCTGGGCAGCTCGTCCTGCCATGTGCAATCCCTAACGCGACCCTGCGCGGGCTGGGTGAGGACAGAGCACAGCCTGTGCCCGTAATTAACACAACGAGCAGGAGGAGGCTGCCGAAGCACAGCGAGGGAAGAAATCCAGCAGTGCTGCTGTGGAAGGCGCCCGTGCTGGCGGTTCTCCCGTCTATCTTATGCTCGTTAGCAAAGCATATGCACGCTCATGAATCACACCACGTTACAGAGATTAAACTGTGATTCTATTTTCTCTTTGGAGATTGCACTGCTGGGCTCGCTAGCGTTGCAGCAGCCAAGCCATGCATGGTGTGTTAGTGAGACTTGAAAAGAGAACCACCACCAACTGTCCCAGCTGCAATCTGAGCTCTTGCCATTAAAATAACATTAAGTGAAGAGAGGTGTGCTTTGCACAGCAGGCTGCTTTACAGGACCACCAAGAATATTAACCTACCAAAGAGATCTTTTCGTCCACCCTTTTCAAATCCCCAGCCTTGACATCTATGGATTTAATTGTTTGAAAAGATCAATGTGCAGACCGAGCAGCAAGGCCTTCACGGCATGAGCTGTGTGAATAGCTGAATTGTCACCAGCGTTCAGGGTAAGAGGTCACAAGGGAGAGCACAATAGACAGTCAGGGGGTGCCAACTCAGAATGACTTTGTTCTGCATAACAAACAGCAGCAGCAAATCCAGGTATTTTTAAATCTACAGGGCAGCTGAGGAAGGTGAGTTTCTGCTAGGGTAAAGGAATGCTTGCTGATATTCTAGGATCTGCATAGCTGCAGCAGAAGGCTGTTACAATGGTGCCATAAAAAGAGCAAGTAGAATAGAATATATCCCTGCACGTTTATACCTTGTTCCATCTCATAGCACAGAAACAAACTTGCTCAAATGTACGGTTCTCAGCACAGGCTCATCCCACATTTCTCAGTTATGTTTTATGACTGCTTCAAAACTCAAACTCAGATATTTCAGAAAGTACATCAGCTTCTTTAAAAAAAATAAAATAGATTTTTCCCACAGTACTCCACTTGGAGTCTCAAGCTTTCCCACTGAGCAGCTGTTACGTGATACGTGATCTGTAATCACAGTGGAAGAATATCAACAGCAGTAAAGTTTGCCCCACTTTGCATCTACCTTACACTAACAGCAGTCCTGGCAGTGCTGAAACGCTGGTCAGGAACCAACCTGCAGAGCAGTGAAGCTGTCAGCATCTCACTGCTCTGTTAGGGACAGGGATATTTCACTAGCACATTCCAAAAAGCAAGAGCTAGAGACCAGGAGAGGAGTATGACGTGGAGAGCTGGCTCAGGACCCTCTGCCAGTGACACTCACCAGCCCACCTGAGTGGATCAGACCACTGCTGATGCACTCACCACTCACCCAGCTGAGGAATGCCCTGTTCAATGCAGGTGTGGCCTTAATGTACATGGTCATGCACCCATTTTCCTGAATTCAGTGTCCAAGTTAATAAATGCACCTTCCCAGTCTCCTTAGGCACTCCACAGTTCAGTTTCCCTATCAGCTGTATCTCACTCACAGTGGCAATGGGGCTATCTGTGGGATCAGATCCCAATCAAGTCCCCAGTTGTCCTGTTCAGAAAGATTTTAGATGCAAGAGAGACATGCAAAACCTACATCTCCAGATATAGTGACATATTCCCTTTTTACACATAGCCCTGGCTAGAGAGGAGATGGAAGACGGAAAGTGCTAAGCCACCATCACAGCCTCTGGTCCCTCTCCCCAGAGGTAAAGAATTAGCACTTTGCTCCTATCCCCCTTGTAAAGCAGCATTAGTTGCCCTCTGACTTCAGTTTGGAGCTGGATTTAGCCACTCCCTGACAAGCAGAGCAGACTTTCAGTCTGCAACGATTAAAGAAAGGCAAGAACTAAGCAAATCACTCTCAAACTTCAACAGCTCCACTTCATGCTTCCTCGGCCTGTGTCAGGACAAGCTGCCAGAGCGTGAGAGTGATTTTACAGAGGAGAAAAAGCATCTATGGGGGTGAAGCAGCCCCCAGTAGACAGCCACATCTGTGTGCACACATGAGAGACTGGCTCCCCCAGCAGCCAAGCACGCACAGGGGAAGGGTTGCAAGGCAGTGACCAAGGAAACCCATTGGAATGGACATAGCTGCTAATAATAGTATCATTGCCAGAACAGTCTGGAAAGAGCTTGCCCTGCCCTGCACTAGAACAGGAGCCCACACAACCCCACCCGGCATACATCTCTCCAAGCTACAATCCCAAGCAAGCTCTTGGGTCTCCTAGCACCCCTGCTGGGCTTGCGCTGGGGAAACAGGAGGAAAGCCACACCGACTGTAAGCATTTGTTGTTCTGAAGTAGCAAAACAGTTTTTGCAGATTGCTAAACCTTTCATTGACCAGGGTTTAGCTGCACAGGCTGACACTGCAGCAGTCAGACCCTGACCTGAGGCCACACAAGAAACACAGGCTGGCAGGAAATAAGCACCTTGCTCCACAGCATGTTTGAATAGCAATGAGTTCTATTGAAGTGATAACAATATTGTCTAGATTTCCTTCCTGCACATTGAGTGTAAAAATCCCTGTCTCCTGCATCAGCAGCAGACACACTGGTGCACTGCATCACCAGTGCTTCCCCAGCCTTGAAGTGAATGCTGCTTTCAGAGAGCTCACAAAACAGCTCTCTCCTCACTGCCTGCACTCTCATAGTTGTAAGGGGTACTTGAGCTCCTTCACATCCCATTTCCCTGTTTATTCCCCATCTATACTACAGCAGTTCCTCAAATTGTATGCAACAAAAAGCTCTACAAGTATTACTTCATCCTGTTGCAATCGTAAATGCTGGTGCGAAATGTACTTCTTGAAATCAAGTCCAAAGGCAGCAGTGTTTGTTAACGCAAATACCTTCCTTTGCAAGCCACATGGGAAAAGTATGTTTCAGTGTCAGACAGCCCTCTTTGATAGGACAAGATGGGATTAATAGCTATTAGCTTCCATAGTGCTGTCCAGATTCACACTGTGGGATTCAGTCCGACACTAGAACAAACACTAGAGAATATATCTGCACAGTCAGGTCATCAGAGGGATCTGCACCAAGACCTGTGGTAGGGTGCAACAGGTCCTAAGTTGTGTGTTTGCTAACAGGCAGTCACAGCACAGTTCTCTCCCTTCCTACGCACCCCTCTCACCACACACAGGTTACCTCTGGCCAAGTAACATCCCCATGCCTTTGTTTAATAAGGGATGATGTTTAATAAGCTTGTTAGAGCTCATCCCTGAAAGCTGTTGCTGTGTGTCACCTCCACATGGCAAGCACTGGAACAGGCCCACCAACATTCACAGCATGTTCATACGCAGCCCAACCCCAAGAGGCTCTGATCCCTGCTGAAGACTGAGGCATATGCGGAATAACATGGCTCTAGCACAGACTTTGAGAGCATGAAGCTGAAATGTGTATTTTACAAATCTAAATTGCATTTCACAAATATTTTATCCTCACATCAGGATGAGCACAGAAACTGAACTTCAGAGAACTGGAAATACAGAACTAGTGCATTAACACTAACACAGGAACCTCTCTAGAATTCATAACACCTTGTGAGATGCCTTTACACAAGTTAAGTTCCATTACAGAGGTGGGGAACTGTGACAACTATCTGCTAGAATCTCTTGTGCTGAGCAAAATAATGGCATTGTCTGTCACATTCAGCACAACACGAGATGTGTATATGTTTCTCCAGAAGCCTTTCCAGTGAATAAAATGGTCCTAATAATGAATAATATAACTAATAGTACTTGTTATTTAGACAGTGCCATCCTTGCTTGGGATCTCTTCTAAACAGACTTCAGCAGCAGCATAAGGAACAATATTTTTTTCAGATATATTTGAGTCTGATATAACATAGGTATTTTCTACAGAAAAACATGCTTCAGATGTGGCGTACCAAAGACAGACACTAGTTCTGGTGAAATCTGAAGACCTTTATTTCATGTCTGGCATCCCTTTTATAGTCTCCTAAGTGCCAAGTAGTAACTTTCCACTCTCTTGCTTCCTTATCATCCCGATTTAGCAAAACTACTAAGGGTTACAAACATTCACATTGCTTGGTCTGTCTTTGAGATGCACATCCTGCTTTATCTTGCAAACTGCTTGCTTTGTTTTGCTAACGGATCTTTACCCTTCATTGCTCTCTTCACAGTTCCCAAGGCTTTGGCCCAACCAGGGCAATGGCACCTGGTGTTTTTCTTCACTGTTCCCAGGGCTTAAGTTGGACCAGGGCGATAACTCCTGAATCTATTTCGTTAACTATTTCTATCCCATCACCCACATTCAGATTTCTCATTTATATACAAAGCTAACCCAAAATTTCTCAGCTGCTTCCGGGTAATACATGATGGTAACTTGGAAGTAAAGCAGTTTTACCGGTTATGTATGATGTATAAAAACATATAAATATTACTTCCTGTCAGATGATCAAGTTTCTGGTACGTAGGGAGAGGATGGAAGGTATTCCAGCAGTCTTCCCTGGATTTCTTCTAGTCTTCCTCTGGATGATCACATGCAGACAAGAGCAGCAACAAAGCTGAGGAAAAATAATGAAGAATTGACAACATAAGACCAGCAAAAGCATTACTAGAGTGGTCTAAACCTTTTTGCTAATACAATCCAGCATCATCAAAGCTCTTCAAAACATCAGGTAGTGCCAACAAGATGCAAACATTTTGGAGAATGTGCTGGAACCTTGAAAAATGGCTTTAGACTCTCTTGTTTCCCCCTATTTCCCTTTGTACCCTTATTTTTACTGTCTGTGGAGGACTGCTGTCACTAGCACACTTGTTTCATTGCAGCACAGAATGACTGATGCCTGTGTAGCTGACTCAAGTCTGTGGCTGAAAAGGACTATTTGGTATTTCTGTGGTAGCTGCTTTCCAAAGAAACATAGAGGGGGGTTAAATAAAACTGGTAACTTGGGAAACCCAGAGAAGCAGAGAAATTGCTAATGTGCCTGATTTACAGATAGGAAAAGTGAGGCACCAACCACTGAAATCATTACAGAAAAGCTCTAAGGGGAGAGATGGAGAGCTTGGAAAAGACCCAGAGCAGGGGTTCACAAGGACGCAATCTGAATTTTCCTCTGCTCTCAAGACCCAAGATTAAGATTTTGCAGGAATATCCCTGCTGAGGCAAACAGCATCATAGTTAGCAAAGCAGACTTTCCTCATCCTCTCTGTTAAAAGGGTTTCTGATCCATTTAACAAGAGGTAAAGGCTCTTTCTGATAGACACAAACCTCTGATGCCTGGCATATTCTCACACCTACTCTAACCATATGGAGGAATATTTGTAGTCCCATCAGGTAAACGAGCTGTGGGCAGAGAACACAACTAATTTAATAGCATGAGTGACTGACACACACATTCAGGAAAGCCATCTTGCTCCACTGCAGGCTCAGCAGCAGGGATTATTCATTTATAACTCCACAACAGCTACATTCAACAGGATAAGGCTTCTGCAAAACTCCAGCTGTGGAGACACAGGAAATACACTGCCAGCCAGAAAGAACATCAGGATTCCCTAAGACAGCCTCAGCCAAAAGCCAGTCCCATCTCTGGAGCAATCCACAACATTCATCAGCTTCCAGTTTGAATCCAGACACACCTACTTGCCTGCTGTACATCCTGAAGCAGGATTTGCCTTTGAGCTTTGGTTAGCTTCCAAAATAGCACAACATTCCTCCCTTTGAGAACAGCAGTGCCAACACACCTTCCTCCATCAGCCAGCAGACACCCCAAAGGGAAAACAGGAGAGGCATTTTGGAATGGGATGCTGGGAATGACAAGATTTGATGGGAAGCTGCTGCAGAACAAGCGGAGAAAAGGAGCGGACTGTAAACACCTGAGCAATCACAGAGAAAGGAATGGGGCATGGAGCACAACTACAGAGGGAGCCTACAAAGAGTCAGAGTGGAGGTTGTGGCCATGGGAATTTAGGCAAGATGAGCCAGGGAATGTAGGGAGACACACTGGTCTAATTCCCTCTGGAAGAAGAAATGTAGATGATAAATCTGGAGGGAGAAATCTGGTCAGCAATGAGAAGTATGAAGACTGGCAATAGATAAGAAAGAGGCGAGACTGAGCATGGGACAAGAGATGCTCCATGCTCCATAGTGCCACTTGGCAGCTTTAACCAAAGCCTGTAGTTAGGAGTTTACTTGCCAGAACCCCCCATCACGGTGTGCAATGCCAAGACATGGGTTTAGAGAGACATGGGTTTTTCCTCAGTTTAGCTCCCAGCTAGATGCCTCATATTCTTAAGTCCTGATGGTGCGTTTTGTACCATCACGATGGTACCAATGGCCATGTTGGGCATCACCTACGCATGGAGACCTCTGGAACAGTGCTGCCAACATGGCAATCTGCCCTTGTTTTGCCACCTAAAACTCCATCTGCTTAGTGCCCCTCTGCTGAGCACTCTCCGATGTCATGGAGCACGGCTTGCAGAGTGCTAACTTGGACTCCCTTCCTCCCCATGACCCATGGCTAGGCTAGATTCTTTGCCTCAGTTTCCCCATGGCACTGTGTTGTATGCAGCATCCGCCGCTGCTGTGCTGTCAGGCCATGAGGTAGTGCACAACATGGGGTCCCAGCAATCCTTTATATGCAGCCTTTGCTTTTCAGCCGTGTCCTGTCCCCTGAACTCACCTGGATCAGCCCCAAACTGCCCACTTTGAGCCAGTTCCTTGGGCAGAGACCTTCAGCCTGACCTCCAGGAGGTCCCAAGCCCCTGCTCTCCAGCACAGGGATGCAGGCCGAGGCAGTATGCTCCCACCCTGCAAGGGGCAGAGTCACTCTGCACAGTTTCTGGAAATTTGGAGGTCCCTGCAAGCCCTGAGGAGCCTGAGGAGGGGTTGGATTTCAGCAAAGCTGTGGCTGGAGCTGACTCAGAGCTTCCCAGTGCAAGTTTCCTGCTGTCTCAGGGTTTTCCATGCCTTCCTCCCTCCCAAGATCTCCCCAGCTCCTTGTGAGGATGCTGAGCTCCCTTGGGTCCCCGCAGAGCTGCCAGAGGCCCCTTTCCCTTTCGAGGCAGTCGAGAGGCTGGTGTGTGCTCACCCGTTCTGCTGTAGTTGAAAAGCTCCTTCTGGGTGACCCTCACTCATTCTGGGTTGATGAGCGCCTCAGAGCGGGGCTGAGCCCTGCTCTGGGGCTGGCACGGGAGCCCAACTGCTGGAGCTCAGCCAGCTGGGATGCGAGCACAGGGGACACTGTCACACAGGCTCTCCTTGGCTTCTCTTGCAAATGGACATCCTGGGGCACCGAGTAGTGCTGCCCAGCACCAGCAAGTCGAGACAGGAGCAGACACACCGTCTGCCACCATCGGTGACAATGGCACCCTGGCCACCACCTTGCTCAGAGAGGACAGTCATCAGCTGCTGCAGGCTGCCACTTGCAACCCCAGCAGCCCCTGCAGCTTCTGGCAGTGTGGGTGACTTGGCCATAATCACCTCAAGCACTAAGCCATGGCAGCTTCTAACAGCTACAGCCCAGGTGTGCTGTGTCCCCAGTTATGGCAGCAGAGACGCATGGCCAGAGACCTGTCAGCCTGCCCCACTCAGGTCCACAGTCTGTGCTCCCACAACTAAGAGCTCAGGGAGCACAAGCACAGCCAACAGCTGCAGGACACAAATGAGAAGGCCCCAGCCATTCAGCCCACACTGAGGAGTGCTGGGCGAGCAGCAGAGCACCTGACAGCAATGCCAGCAGTCGGCAGCAAGGGCAGCCTCAACACCAAGTCACTGGGAATGCACCAGAAGGTGTTTCCCCAGCGTCTGCCCCCGCTGCCCCACATCAAGGCTTCAGAGCAGCCAAAGAGGAGCTGCCCGGCCGGAGCTCCTGAGAAGCACCAGGCACCTCTTCCCCCTGTGGCACTGGCATGAGGTTCCCATCGTGCTGGTAAGCAGGAGGCAGCAGCACAGGGACAGAGACAGGCACCTGCCCTGCAGACCACCAAAGTAACAAATGCAGATCTGCAGCTGACAGCCACATGTAAAGAGAGGAAGACACTTGTCTGGTCTGTGGCTGTGGTCGAAAGAAACAACCAGCAGTGAGTGGAACAGCAGTACATGGCCCAAAGAGTGTATGTGGCGATGGAAGCAGAAGAGGAGGAGGAAGCATCAGCACCAGCTTCCCCTGGCTTTGATGTGCAGGAGGCAGAAGCCGAGGCACTGACAAACGCATTTGACCTGCTCAGCCCCACAGCGTTTGAGTTGGTTTGTCAGGAAATAGCCAGGTGCTTCGTGAGAGGCACTGTGCACAAGGCTTTGGCTGTCACACAGGAAATGGATGAGCAGTCTCTGCAATAGCAGGACATTGATGAAAGCCATGTGGATATGTCGAAGGGAGCAATGAGGCCTGCAGCAGTTGAGGACACAGAGTCTCCTGCGGCTCTAGTGTCTCAGGCAGAGCCTATCTCAGCTCCTCTTGTCCCAGTGGCAGGTGAGGCTGGAGAAGACATGCTCTCTCTCGTGTCTCTACAAGATGAAAAACAGGACAGCAGTTCTGATGTCTCCTTGGCAGAACATGAGGAAGAAGTGGCAACTTCATTGCCTGAGGTCCCTAAGGCAGAGTCTGGAACACCGCACCTTGCGCCTGGAGCAGATGATGAGGGAGAAGCAGCAGCTTCTCCCTTGACTCAGAACTCTCAGCCCCAGGTGAGTGACACTCGTGTGGCTGGCACTAGGGATCCCGAGGTGCTGGAGGCAGCCCCAGATCCCAGGGGGTGTGTGGCAGGGACATTGCTGGTGCTCCCTGGGCCATCCTGCTGACATTCCCTCCCTCCCTTGCCTGTAGTCTTGCTTTCCTGTCCCGCACCCCTCCTCTGGATCAAAGGCACTGAAAGAGAGCAGCCAGTGAGGGACCTCCCCAGCGAGCAGCTGCCAGCAGCAGCCCCAGAGCCCAAGTGACAGGCCAATGCACCACCCAGCCGTGGCACTGCTCACCGGGCCGCAGGGGAGACGGCAGCCCACAGCACAGCACCCGCACAGCTACCTGCAGCCCCGAGAGAGACACGGCTGGGGAGAGCTGTCAGCTCCTGATGTTCTGCTGTGTTTATGGGGGGAGCCAGCGGCCTTGCCCACACCTCTGTGAGAGACAGTGTGTTGAGGACATCAAGAACATGGTGTCCCAAGTAAAAGTCATAAAGTTACAAAACATCTGGGTTAACCCCCTGGTCCCACAGCTCTACCACGACCCACGGCCGGATATCCAGGATGGATCCAGAAACCAAAGCAGCATGGGCATGGATGAAGCAGGAGAGACAGCTGGAGACCTGCAGAGTGTGTCTCCTGCCCCAGCCGTTTCCACGGACACGGAGCCGGCAGCTCTTACCTTGTCTGGAGCTGCTGAGGAAGAGCAGCACCGCTCACCTCTCGCTGCTGTGGAATAAAAGGGTAAGAGCCAAAGCTTACATGAGGCCATGGCAGCAATGTTGCCTGCACCAGCTGAGGACTCTGGAAAGGCTGAGCTTCAGGGAGAGCCCAGTACAGTCCCTCTTATCCAAGCAGCAAGTGAGGATGGAGAAGACATGGTGTCTCCCATGTCTGTCGAACATCAGAAAGAGGCCACAACAGCAGATACCTGCCCAGCCGCTGAGGAAGAGCAGCACCGCAGACCTCTCGCTGCCATGGCAGAAGCGGAGGATGAAGTACATGTACCATGAGCGGATATGCAGGATGGATCAAGCAGCCAAAGCAGCATGGATACAGACGTGACAGGACAGGCAGCTGGAGAACTGCAGAGCATGTCTCCTGCCCTGGCCATTCCCACGGACACTGAGCCAGCAGCTCCTACCCTGTCTGGAATTGCTGAGGAAGTGACGTTCGGAAATCAGACTCCACAATCTGGTAGATTGTAAAGTAGGTGTGCTTATTCAGTGCTGGGTGGCATGGGGGGTAGTCCCACCAAAGACGTGTAGACCCCAGGCTGCAGTTCGCCCTGTTTATATAAAGCAGGACATTGAATATTCATGAAGTTGTTCCCCCCCCCCCCCCCCCCCCCGATACGCCTATACATATGGCATAACGTGTCCCCACTTCATATTAAAATTAGTCTCAAGAAGTGATTTCCATAAACTCCTCCCTGCTGTGCTTGCGCAGTCCTTTCTGGTGGTGGTCTCCGGGGTCGTGGGGATGAAGGCTGATAGCTCCCCTTCATCCCCGCTAGTAACCTTTTGTTCCTGGGCAGACTCAGTTATCCCTTGGCTCCCATCCAGACCGCAGGGTCGGTTTCAACCAGTTCTTAAGGCGGGTCCCTGGGTCTTCTTAGGAGCTGTACCTTAGGGGGAGTCATGTGACTTCTTTAGTTACTTTGTTAAGCTAGATCTCTACCAACTTGGATTTCTTAACCTTTCTCTCAGAAGAGCGGCACTGCTCGCCTCTTGCGGCCATGGCAGAAGAGGAGGAAGCACCAGTGCCAGCTTCCCCTGGCTTTGACGTGCAGGAGGCAGAAGCAGAGGCACACACAAATGCGTTTGACCTGCTCAGCCCCACAGCTTCTGAGTTGGTGTGTCAGGAAACAGCCAGGTGCTTCGTGAGGGGCACTGTGCACAAGGCTTTGGCTGTTACACATGAAATGGATGAGCAGCCTCAGGAGCAGGAGGACATGGCTCAGAGCCATGTGGATGTCTCAGCTGCAGCAATGACACCTGGAACAGTTCAGAGCATGGAGTCTCCATTGGATGTAGAGCTTCAGGTAGAGGCCAGCATAGGCCCTCTTATCCCAGCGGCAGGCAAGGCTGGAGAAGACATGGTGTCTCTCGTGTGTAGAACAGCAGGAAGAGGCCATGACAGTAGATGTCTGCCCAGCTGCTGAGGAAGAGCAGCACCGTGCACCTTCTGCTGCCGTGGAACAAGAGGAGGAGGAAGCACTAAAACCAGCTTCCCATGGCTTTGTTGAGCAGGAGGCAGAAACAGAGGCACAGAGAAATGCATTTGCACTGCTCAGGCCTACAGTGTCAGAGTTGGTTCGTCAGGAAGCAGCCAGGTGCCACGTGAGTGATGTCCTGCACAAGGCTTTGGCTGTGATGCAGGAAACGGATGAGCAGCCTCTGGAACAGCAGGACGTTGATGAAAGCCATGTGGATGTGTTGAAGGGAGCAATGAGGACTGCAGCAGTTGAGGACATTGAGACTGCTGTGGCTGCAGAGCCTCAGGCAGAGGCCAGCATGGACACAGGGCCAGGAGCTCCTACTCTGGCTGGAGCTGCTGAGGAAGAGGAGTGCTGCACACCTACTGCTGCCATGGAACAGCAGGAAATTGACGAAAGCATGTATGTGTCAATTTCACTATTAATGTGGACGCCATCTAATCGCATAGAGGTACACGTGCATGAGGAAATATCCCCACCATCTCCTTTGATCAGTATACCCTTATTTCTACCACCAAAACCAACAAAGCATGTAGCACCTGAGGATGAGCAACGGGCACTGGCTCGAAGGTGGTGCACACTTTTTCGGGGAGCTCTGCAGGTCTCATTCAGGCACAAAGTGAGGAGAGCACCTGAAAAGCATGAGGAAGAGGCCAGCACAGCTGTTGCCTCCCCACCATTACACAAGGATGAACTGGCAGCAGTTCACGACACCAAGTATGAGCCAGGTATGTCCCTGAGTCGAGTGGCACTAAGGCCAGGCAGGCAGCAGTGTGTGCCCCGGCTTCCCCTCCCTGGGCGAGGGCTGAAAGCCTTCGGTGGAAAGTCCCTGGGGTAAGCTCTCAGTGGCGGGTGGCAGCTGGAGCTTGCTCGGTGCCCGCCCAGCCCCACACCTATGGCTCTCCTTCCCCCGCAGGCACTGCTGCCCTCTTGGATACAAGAGCAGCCCAACAGCGACGATCATCCTGCTTCAGAAGGGCACTAAAGGCTCTGCGAAGGGCTTTCCGCTGCTCCTGTATCAGTCTGCAAGTGGAGGAGTAGTGCCCCACTGCCAGCTCCAGGCCCGAGGGAGCTGCGCTGAGGGCATTGTGCTGCAGCCTGCGCTCGCTGTGGACATTTTCTCGGCCAATAAACCATATCCCTTCCCCCCCAGTGCTTGCCTCTGCCTGCTCCAGCTTTTCCCTCGTGTTGGTAGCAGAGAATCTTGCAGAGTGACCTCTTTCCTTGCAGCACTTCCTAGCTGGTGAACTTGCATTCCTGCTGGCTCTTGGCTGTGCATGCTTCCCATGTAGGAAAAGCACATCCCAATGGGATGAAACAGTGTGTGATGCAGTGGCACCCACGTCAACTGGCTTTTGAAGCATGGTGCATGCTGCAGCCAGGTGACCGGAATGAGAGGGGTGTAGAAGGGGTGGGGGGAATAAGGAGCAAGGCTTGGAGTCGCTAAGGCCAGAGATAAGGGACAAGAGATTGCGATTTTCCTGCTCCTCTTGCACGCGCAAGCACCAGAGCAATGCAGTGAGGAGTTGGCAGTGTTTCCAGAAGAACTGTAAATGGGCAGCGGACAGGTGACTCCACTCAATGCCCCCATCCCCATCCTGCAGCTTCTAACCGACTGAGCTCAGGGGGCCTTGCAGCTTCCCTGAGCCATGGGCTTGTGTCTCCAGGGCTGCAGCAGAGGAAGGACAGGGAGGTGGGCCTGAGGCTGCAGATGTACTTGTGCAGGAATGCAGACACAGGTCTTGGTTTGAGTTTGGGGTTGGGAAACCACCTTGTACTCCTGGCCACCCTGTGTGCGGCTGGCATGCGAAGCTCCACAGTGCAACTGGAACAAGCAGAGAACAACTTGATTTTGCTGGAAACCAGCTCTAAAGACTGTTTCTGGGAAGCTGTAGTGTAGCATGAACACGTGCATGGCCTTGGCTTCCCTCCCTGATCCCATGTGCCCGGCTATTTCCTCACTCGGGGTCTGTGGCCGTGAAGGCAGAGAGGGAATGCATCACAGAAGGTCCCAGAAGTCGGAAAGGGAAGTCATGGAGAGAGGCCTGGAGCAACTTCTCTTGACTGACTGGTGTGTCAATCACTCCTGGAACTGGGCGAGAGAAGCTTCCAGAAGTGCAGGAACTGGGGCCAATAAACAGGGGCGTGTGTGAGCCCCTGGCGCACTCTCTCCACACCAAACACCCCCATTGGCAGACTAGTGATCTCTCAATTTCTCTGCCTCCCCACCACCCCCCTTTCTCCCTCTCTCTCTCGTTTTTTGAAAGCTGCTAAGTAACACAAGGCCCACCTCAACTTCTTATGAAGCTGCAAAGCTTAGGTGGAGTATAACTGTGAGAGCTGAACTTCTACAGAATATTTGTTCCATTAAAGTTGGTGTTTCTGTAGGGGCCTTGGGTGTTAACTCAGCTGAATACACACAGAAGGGCTTTTGAGGGAGATTCAGATTAGACATTAGGCAGAAATTCTTCCATGTGAGGGTCCTGAGGTGCTGGCACAGGTTGCCCGGAGAAGCTGTGGGTGCCCCATCCCTGGCAGTGTTCAAGACCAGGTTGGACGGGTTGTGGAGCAATCTGCTCTAGGGGAAGGTGTCTGTGCCCATGGCATGGGGTTGCAACTGGAGAAGCTTTAAGGTCCCTTCCAACCCTGGTGTCTTCTGCTGGAAGGCATGGAGCATTTACCACTTCTTTGGGCAGCCTGTTGCCTCTGCCTTTCAAAGCAGAATCTCCTACTGCTATCCACTGCCACTGTTTCTTGGCTGCACTAGCAGTTTTCCTCTTGATTAGTGCACCAATGGGTTGTTCCTCTGTTGTGGTGCTTTTGGCCATACAGCCCTGTCATGGGCAGGAGAGCTGTATTCTTTTCTGGGTTGGACACTGGCTGGATGGCTGGGCCCCAAGAGCCACGGTGAATATTATCACATCTAGTTGGCAACTGGTCACTGCCAGTGTCCCCTAGGGCTCAGTATTGGGGCCAGTGTTGCTTAATATCTTCATAGGAATTATAGAATCACAGAACCAGATCACTGATGATCTGGATGAGGGGATCAAATGTACCCTCAGTAAGTTTGAGGATGACACCAAGTTGGGTGGGAGTGTTGTTCTGCTGTAGGGCAGAAAGCTCTGCAGAGGGATCTGGGCAGGCTGGATCAATGGGCTGTGGCCAGTGGTACGAGGTTCAACAAGGTAAAGTGCCGGGTCCTGAACTTGAGAGCATCCTGGCCTGTATCAGCCCTAGTGTGTCCAGCAGAACCGGGGCAGTGATTGTCCCCCTGTACTGGGCACTGGTGTGGCCACCCCTTGAATCCTGTGTTCAGCCCTGGGCTCCCACTTACAGGAGGGTCATTGAGGTGCTGGAGCGGGGCCAGAGAAGGGCAACGGAGCTGGTGAAGGGCCTGGAGCACAAATGTGATGAAGAATGGCTGAGGGACCGGGGGGCGGTTAGCCTGGAGAGCAGAAGGGTTAGGGGGGACCTTATCGCTCTCTATAGCTGCCTGACACGAGGCTGGAACCAGGAGGTGCCTGATCTCTCCTAAGGAACAAGGGATAGAACAAGAAGAAACGACCTCAAGCTGAGCCAGTGGTGTTCTAGACTGGAGATTAGGAATAATTTTTTCAGTTCAGGTGTAGTCAGGCATTGGAAGAGGCTGTCCAAGGCAGCAGTGGAGTCACTGTCCCTGGAAGTGGGACACAGTGGTGCTGCCCCGCAGCAGCTTGACAGCGCAGGAGCAGATGCTCCATCTGGTGGCAATGGTACCCCGGCTGCCACCTCATTCAGAGAGGACTGTCAGCCGGTGCTGCAGGCTGCCTCCTGTGACAGTGAGCCAGGGACCCTGCCAGCAGCCTGCAGCTCAGCAGGAGCCAGCACAAAGCAGGGCTGCAGTGACAAGAACAATAACAGACACTATCCTGGTGGCTGACAGTAACAAGGCCCCAGCCACTCAGCCCACACATCATCCCCACACCCATGGCAGCACTGGTGCTTCCCAGAGCAGGAACATGGGGCAAGCAGCACAGCACCTGCCAGCAATGCCGGCAGCAAGCATCAATTCCTGCATCAACAGCAAGCTCCTTAGTGTGCACTACAGGCCTCTCACAGGCTGCCTCCTGTGACACCAGCAGCCTCTGCTGAGCACCCCTGCATGGGGGAACCTCTGAGCTGTTCCCAGCCCATCACCTCTTTGCTCCATCACCAGCTCTCCGTCAGTGCTGGCTTTTTAATTCCTTTTGTGCATTTTCTACAGCGGGACATGCTGGGAGAAGTGATGGTCCTGTCCCAATTCCTCCTATTGCTAAAGTAGTCATCAGCTCTTTCTGTGGTTTTTGGTAGAGTGGAACCTTGCCCAGAAGGGAAGCATTCCACTTCTCCAAAGAGGCCACACTCTGGTTTCCATTAACACTTTCCAGAGTGGCAGGAAGAAAGCTGCACCTGGAGTGCAGCAGATGCAGAGCATGAGCAGACCCAGTCTGAAAAACGCTCCTTATTGGATGGGTTGGTTTGAATTCTCCAAAGGGCTCTGGAGGTTTCTGGGAAGTGAGTCTCAAAACCTTCTTGGATTGTGCTTGCTCTGTATGACCGCAACAAACTAGGGCTGAGGGTGAGGACAAGGGTGTGATCCCCTAAGGATGGAAAACCACATTGTGGCTAGTTGAAAATCAGAGCTCTCAGTTGTTTTGTGCAGCCAGGTCGCAGGTAACTTCTCCTGGAGATAAGCTGGCCAAGGTAGCTCCTGGAATTTGGAGTAGAACACAAGTGCAGACCTTCCCAGCACTGCCAGTGCCAGAACTGCCGTGCTGGGAAGTCACCGATGGGGTCTGAGTGAATGGACCTGCACCCAAGAGATACCTTGAATGGAGATGTCTCTTCTCCTTGGAGGCAGAGAGCTTGAAGAGCTGTGCCCTTGCTGCCTTCCCCTGATGGTGGGTGCTGCCTGCAGGGCACCAGATGTCTGATGTTGTCCAGCCTCTTCTGGGCTCACCTCTGAATTGCTCAGGGGCTGAATCCCATGAATATTTTTGTGTAAAACCCTAGACTGGGCTGTTCTGTGCTGCCCTGCTCCTCCCCTGGCACCGTGCACATCCCTGACAGGGCTGGATGTGGCTGTTGTGCTGCAGAGCTCCTGACCTCACCTGGCTTTCTCCAGAAGCTGTGCGGGCTGAGTGCTTGTGGGTGGGCTGACAGTTCTGGAAGGAGGCACCATCCCCACTGGACAGACACCCGGTCCCACTAGTGCTGGTGTGTGCTGCAGTGCCAGCTCTGCCTGCCCAGGGCTTGAGCCCCTCACCTTGGCCTCCTGGGGTGCTGTTGTGTGCTGTGTCTGGGACTTGCCAGGGTTGATCGGGGGCTAGGACCATGGGCATTCTACTCAGCTTGGTCCTTAGAAGGAGGGAAAAGGGCAGGATTTTGATGTCATGGAACTGAGGAGTCCAGGAGATGTGTGAAGGTGGCAGGGGATGTGTCCTGGGTTCAGCAGTAGCAGTTATGTTTCTCCTTCTTAGTAGCTGGTGCAGTGCTGTGCTTTTGACTTTCAGTCTGGGAACAGCGCTGATAACACCGATGTTTTTAGTTGTTGCTCAGTAATGTTTACTCTGACCAAGGACTCTCTGAGTCTCATGCTCTGCCAGGGAGGAGGGGAAGCTGGGAGGAAGCAGAGACAGGACACCTGACCCAGACTAGCCAAAGGGGTATTCCATACCACAGCACATCATGCCCACTATATAAACTGGGGACACATACCCAGAAGGGTTAGATCACTGCTTGGGTTGGGCTGGGTATCTTTCGGCGGGTGGTGAGCAATTGTATTTTCTTCCCTTGTTACTTCCCTTATCATTATTATTGGTGTTAGCAGCAGCAGTGGTTTGTGTTATACCTTAGTTACTGGACTGCTCTTATCTCAACCCGAGAGAGTTACATTCTTTCAATTCTCCTCCCCATCCCTCCGGGAGCGGGGGGCAGGAAGGTGGGGGGAGTGACAGAGAGACTGCGTGGTTTTTCTGAGTTACGGCTGGGCTTAAGCCCTGTCAGGATGGAGCAACAAGGTTGTTTTGTTTCAGAAAGCAAAACTCCCCATGCTGGTGTGTTATAGCAGCGGTGTGCTTGGAGGGGAGATGCAGGGATGTTCCCCAGCCCAGCTCCTCTGTCCTCCAGCCTTGGGTTCTGGTAGGATCTGGGACATCCCCTCCTCTTCCAAGCAACTGCACATGGGTTGTACATGTGCTGATGTGTGCCTGCCCTGCACTCCTGTGGGTGACAGGAGATGATGGGAGGCTTGGTCTGGTTTGGTTTGGCCAGGGCAGCACTGGTCAGCTCTCCTGTTGTCACCCTTCCCCATGCTGCTTCTGCAAAGCTCTTCTGGGCTTTGCCTGTGAGGAGGGTGTTATTTGTTCTCATAGTGGAAATTACTGGAGAAAGCTGGATGCTCCCCCAGGAGTGCTGAACCTCTCAAAGTGCCTTGACTGATCCTGGGGCTGGGGTGTTCGCACCCGTCATTCATTCCAGTGGGTCAACTCCAGGTCCAGCACCCCACTGAGTCAGTCCGCAACCCACTGCAGGGTGCAGGCATTTTGGGTGCCCTGGTCTAGCTACTGGATGGTCACATCTCTCCCAGAACAACCGGTGGCTTGGGGCCATCTTGCTCCAAGGCACTGTCAACAAATGGAGAACAGTACAGGGTGATGTTCCTGTTGCTTGTGTCTGCTTCTTCTGCAGCAAAAGGCTTTCCTGGCCTGAGGAGCGGTGGGTTTCCCTCTCCTCAGAGTTATCCCTTCTCTTTGGAGAATAGAAATGCACTAAGGAGAGGCTCAGGTCATATCCCATGGCGTGAGCAGTCGCTAGGCTGTCCCACACCTTTTCCCAGAACAAACAGGGAGGTAGCCACGTGGTTGCAGAAAATACTTCACTGAACCTTTCAGAGTTGCCTGTGAACCATTTTGGAGACATTTTGGTGTTTTAAGGTTTGCTGCTACTAATAAAAGGGGGTGTGTTATCCCCGTTGATACTGTCATGATCTTCAAGGCTGGGAAATGACCCCTCGGGGGTACCCAAAGTCTGCAACAGTGCAGGCATGTGCTCCCTGCTGCTGGGCTTTGGTGGGCAGACCTTGGGAATGCTGGATTTCTGCTGATACCCAGCTCTTCTGCATCCCCATCCTCTCGCTCCCCAAGCAGCCCAGCTTCTCCTGCGGCTGTTACGGCTCAGGGGCTGAGCTGGGTTTAAAACCACCCCACAGCCTTGCTCTGAAGTCGGGTGTGGGTATTTTTAACTGGTATCAGTGCCTTGAGTCACTGGGATCTGGCACGCAGTTGCACTGGCACAGCCAGTAGTCCCAGGGGCAGCTGGACGGGGCAGAAGATGCCACCTGGGTGAGACAAGGTCAGAACTGCCTCTGAGCTTTCCCAGTGAAGTAGGAGCACGTCTGTGCTTATTTTAATTAAGACCTCGAAACTCATATCAAGGCTTATTTTGCATGAAATTAAAGAAATTTGGCATAGATGTGATCACAGGTGCATGAATGCTGTAAGTTTCATCACATGAAAGACAATGATATAATGCAACTATTAATTTGATGTTAATGACACTACTTTTTGCCTTTGAAGAGTTACTAAAACTCATGTATATCTAGGAATATTTGTATTTTTCCTTCCCCTGTCCCTTCCCACCCTCACTCCTGGTGAACAGAAGAAATGTTTCTAACTTCTCATTCTAACTTTTGTACCATAACTTCTTTGATAGCATTTGCTCAATTATAGCTCCAGGAATGATGTGATAAAGTGTTCTCAAGCCTCCGAGCTGTTTCTACTGTATTCATTGGGCAACAGAGTCCTTTCTTTGCCACATGCATTACCATCTTCAGCAAGCACCTTTAGTACTGTAGTAAACGTACTGTAGATAAAGCTTTAGCTAAACTTCGTCAGTGTCAACTAACTGATGCTAATTAGTCAGTCCCAAGTACTCTATTCCAGAAAATAGACTAAATGGAATATTTTCATGTTCTAAAATTTGATACTAGGAATAAAATGAGGTCATGTCTCCAGTAACTCAATACTAAATTATTTTTAAGGCTGCAGTGCTGTACAGCTACTACATAGCAATTAAGAACCAGAGGATTTAGGATTGCTTTTCAAATTGTAGTTAACTTTCAGTATACTCTTGTGAGATGACTAGATATTACCAGGTCTACTTTATTACTGGTAAGCCAAAACATAAAGATTATTGATCATTTGCTAGAAGCAGACAAGAAAAACAGAACTAGAGCCAGCAGAAATATATAGGAGTACAATTAATAGGTTACAAGGGAGAAAAAAAGCTATGACCCAATTAACTAAAACTGCCGCAAATCGTTTACGGATTTAAAAGCAAAAAAAGACTATTGCAAAAGTCTGCTTGCTTGCATAGCACAAGCCACACAACTTCAGCCTTAAAATTCCTCAGCAGGCATCTTTTCCTTCCCTATTTTGCAAACAAAAAGCCAAGCCTCACAGTTCCTTAATAATCTAGCCTCTTGAAGAGAAAAAAATCTTTGTTTCAAGCTGCTAAGCAAATGGCTGCTTTCATTGATAAGGCAGTTCACTGAGCTAGGCGATGTAAAGTGAAAATAAGAGCAACAAATTAGACTATAAACACTGAGATTAAAGATTTATTCATCTCATTAATCTTTTACTAGTAACACTGTCGGCTCCCTGCTGCCATTACCCAGCCATGAGGCAGTTCATCACAATCTCATTTAGAAATGTTTCCAACACATGAGATGCATAAATCAGATATCATAGAATTGTAAAATAGTTTGGGATGGAAGGAACCTTAAAGATCACCTAGTTCCAATCTCTCTGCCATGGGCAGGGAGGGACACCTTCCATTTGACCAGAAAGTCCGATCCATCCTAGCCTTGAGCACTTCCAGGGATGGGGCATCCACAACTTTTCTGGGCAACCTGTGTCAAGGCCTCACCACCCTCACAACTCATGGAAGTTAGATTTTCCTTCAGACTATTGTGAAGCTATTTACACTACATCCCTTAACATAGTTTCTACCTGATCTTACGAAGCTCACTTTAAAACTCCTTGCAAAAATCCTGCCTTGGAATTTCCCCAGAGAAGACAGACCATCCTTCCAGTTTCATCCACAACAGAACAGATAAAGCAGGCTTCTTCTGCTTTTTTCCTACCATGTATCTACTTGTTTAGAAGCAGCACAGAGTTTATATGATTTCTCAGTGAACCTAAACCTCCACCAGAAGTTGTCAAAACTGGGGCAGCCACTTCCCTGCTCACCAGCAGCACAGAGGCACAGATGTGGTTCTGCACAGGCAGAACCATCTCCAGCCTGAGCAGGTTTTGGTTTTACTTTTTCTCTCTTCAAAGAGGAAATCCCGGTACCTGTTTTATTTGCAAAAGCCTGTGTATGTTGTGCATGAATTATACACTGCTGCATGTGCTAAATGCAACCATGAGGGTGTTCATACTTGCCCATGCAATCACTGAGGAGGGTTATGGATAAGCAATGCCGCTGGCTGATTGCAAGCAGTGTACCTGCAGTACATAACCTAAAGTAACCTGAAGGAGAACTTACGCCTCTTAGAGTAGTATTCCGCCCTCCTACAGCACTAGCTGGGCCGAATATAGCTGTTAACACCGTCATTCCAAATCTGCGTCCTCAGCTCTTTCTCTCAGCTCAAGATTGCTCAGATGATGCTCTGAGAGCTCCGGTCTCAGTCCTTGCTGCAGCAGCAGCTCTCCAAGTCAATGCATAAATGCAAACTGGGTGAATAGCTGTGAAAATTCTGTGCCTAAAAAATTCCCCTACTCTCCCCAAACGGTATTTTTGCATTGCACATTTTTCATTTCCGTGACTTCACGAAGTAAACAGTCTGAGTTTCTGGTATGAATCTGATTAATAGCCAGGCTTAGATTCAGTACAGATTGTGCTCCCTTCATGGCAGCAGAAGCTGACGGGCATTCCTCGTGTGCTGTTAGCAAGGTGGCTTTCCTTTGTGATTTTGGAGGAAGTCATGTTGTGGTATGTTGAAGTACCATGCTGCAGGGTGGCTGCCTCTCAGTGGTAGCTGGAAGTGGCTGGAAGATAAATAATGTAAAGCTCTTCCCAGAACTCCATGTGTGCAGTACAGCAGGAGACAGAGCTACAGTCTGCGCATGTTTAACCTCCATGTCTCCCTCTGTAACGTAACTGTTCACACATCCATCCAGCCCTTCATGTGCACACTTGTTTGCTCTCTTTTGCATATGCATCCAGTCCCTGCTGCTCCATTTCTCCCTCACGCAGCCATGAACATGCTTGGTCACTCCAACTCGCAGTTATTCTTATTTCGCTCATCCTCAAAGTCAAAGACGGCAGCTGGGGGATCTTGGTCAGGTTTCCACAGGCAGGACCCTGCAAGGCAAGCCAGAACTTTGGTCACAGCCTTGTCCTTTTAAACCTCTACCAGGTGTGTACACTGGGCTTCTGGCTGGGTTTATGTTTATTGCCGCTCACTTTGCACTGCAGTAAGGGACTATGTCCAAAGGCAAAAACTTTTAATCTGTTTTGTAAAGCCCTGGGAGCATGCAAAACACAGTAAATAATAGCACCCTCAGCACCAGTAAGGAGGTCTCAGAAAACAGGTGGGTGTCTGTTCTTCTGCGGAAAGGATTTGTATTTACCCTCTTCCACATAGCCAGGAGAAGTCAACGCATGACAGCCCCCTATACACACAGATCTTGGGGTGCTGTGGGTTGAGGGTATAGAAGAGTGTGAGTTCAAAATCGTGAGGCACCATGTCCTGCAATTCACCTCCTAACACATCCGTGATAATTAATCATAGAATCATAGAATAGTTAGGGTTGGAAAGGACATTAAGATCATCTAGTTCCAACCCCCCTGCCATGGGCAGGGACACCTCACGCTAAACCATGCCATCCAAGGCTCTGTCCAACCTGGCCTTGAACAGCGCCAGTGATGGAGCATTCACAACTTCCTTGGGCAGCCCATTCCAGTGCCTCACCACCCTTACAACAAAGAATTTCTTCCTCATATCCAATCTAAACTTCCCCTGTTTAAGTTTGAACCCATTACCCCTTGTCCTGTCAGTACAGTTCCTAATGAAGAATTCCTCCCCAGCATCCCTATAGGCCACCTTCAGATACTGGAAGGCTGCTATGAGGTCTCCACACAGCCTTCTCTTCTCCAGGCTGAACAGCCCCAACTTTCTCAGCCTATCTTCATACGGGAGGTGCTCCAGTCACCTGATCGTCCTCATGGCCCTCCTCTGGACTAATCATTTGATCAAGGTCTTCACGGTAGGTTTATGAGCAATATTTGGTTTGCTGTGAAGGCAACCACATGAATGGTTTTGCTGATCAGCCTGGAGCCAGGAACTTCTTACCTGGGTGAAGAACTAATATTTGTGGCTGTTCTCTCTGAACACTGAACTCTATTTTTATTCCTCTTGTGGTTGCAGTACATGGTGGTGTCTCCAGTGTGCTTTCCACTTAATGTCTTGTCTTCTGCTGTCAACTTAAAACAGACTAGGACAAAGTATATAGCTTCTTTTGCATCTCTTCCATGCTTTATCTTCTGGGTTAGGTTTAGGAAGTAAGTCAGTATGTGGCTCTGTGTCTCCAACCAGTTTCAGCATTAAGAGAAAATATCACACATAACACACCTAATTCTCTTCTTATGTTTACCAAGATACAGTTAGAGTGAATTCACTGATGTGAAGTTTTCACTGCCATCAAAACAGAAAATGAGAGGGGAATCAGGCTACCCGTGTAGCATGCATCTTGAAGAAATTAGAGATGTGCTACACACTCTTTCTCCTTATTGAACAGAGCAGCAATAAAAGTTATTTAATTGTGAATAAACAACTATCTTCTAAAGACATTTCCTGCTTCTGTGAGGAAGCTTGATTTTGTGCAGCATATTTCTTTCAAACTGGAGTCTCAAGTGCCTTGCAGTATTAAATGCATCAGCTGAAGAACTAAATAATAAATAAGGCTGGGGGAAGATAGACCTTTTAGCAAAGCTTCCTCTGTCTCTAAGTGGTCATTTCTTTCATTTTTAAAGAGGATGCACAGTCCTCCTCCCCCCCTCCGCCAAACAAACAAACAAACAAAAACAGGAAAAAAGAACCTCTCAAACTGGCTGATGATAAATACTCCACCTATGTACACACTCTGTCTATGTGCCTACAACAGGAGGTGTGGATGTTTAGGAAGTCCTCTTACACATGGATGATTTCCTTGGCTTTTACTAGCCTAATTGCTTGGCTCTTCAAGCAACCTGTTTCTGTAGCAACTGCCACCTCACTGCATTTATGCTGTCTCACAGCCATCAGACAACATTTGGAAGGTACACCTACTCATTTATCAAAGCCAGGGTGAATGCTGGTACCTTCCACTTGATGTTTATAGGTTTCTCCTCAGAGCACCTCCAGGTGCTGTGCAGTGAATGGTTATAGGAGCTATAGTTAAACAGCCTGGTCTGCTGACAGTGAATTCCCTTCTTGCTGCTTATCATGCATTGCTTGCAGCCTCCCAGCCTGCAAACCATATGGTTCCCTCACCCAGGGCAGAGCAGGAGGAGCAGCAGACTGGAGGGCAGAAACAACCTGTGAGACCAGCAGCCAGAGGAAGGCACCCTGAGGTGGCTTTTAGGGGGGGGAGAAAAAAAGACAAAGCTCCAATAGTCTTCCTTTCTCATAAGGCTTCTCTTTGTTTACCTTGTCTTTTCTTCTTCACGGACAACAAGACTATAAATACTAAAAGGAATTGGCAAGAATGTCCCCTTTCGCAGCCCTAATGTACTTGCGTGCACTGGGCAAATGAGCAGTGCAAAGTGACCGGGCTCACACGCTCTCCCTAGACAGCTGCCTTCTTATTGCCACTGTTGAAGACAGGATAAAATCTCCAAAATCATGAAAATGGCTAAAAAAATGGTGTTTGATATGATTCTCACTCTTTTCACTTTCTTTTCCAGTCCAGGAGGTTGAGGGAACACACTGATCATGTCCTCAGACTCATCTTTCTGCCTTCTGGGAATTTTTAATGACACAGTTTTAGTGTCCCTGTCTGGATCATGTGTACATCAGAGTCAAAACAGCTTAATTAGCCCTGCTCCATTAAGAAAAGAAGAAAAATCAAGGTGAATGGCATATATAATCAAGAACTGAGAAAAAGTGGGTCTTAGAGAAAAAAACAACACTGTGGCTTACACATCAAGCTGCAAGACCTATTCACCACAGATCTGATGCCTTGTGCTCAGAACTCGTTTTCCAAACCCACATGTTACCATTTTTAGATCACTTCTACAAGCTTATTGCTGTCATCTTTACTGGCAAAACAATGCCAGATACAAATGGAAACACATTTCACAGGCTCAGTCAATGATGGTACTCTATTGCTGTCCCTCTTGTCCATCACCCTGTTGTGTCACGGCAGTCTGAAGAACCTGCAATGCCACATCACTGTGGTGTCTCCAGATCAGCTTCACACTACCTAGCTTTGGGATTTTCAGTAATGTAACTGTAGTGCAAGGAATTGAATTGTAGATTGTAATATCTACCCAAGGAGCAGCATAAATACAGACTGCAGTGTGAGTCCCATGCTTGCACAGCTACTCATAATCAGTCCCTGAACTAGTCAGGGTGTACCTTCATGAGGCAAAGTTTTGGTGGTGAGTCCAGTATGCAGAGATACATCTTTGCTTATTGTGGGGTACATACTGCAACAGGAGATGTCCGAGTGATCTCCACATAATACATCACAACTGAGCTCAGGGTTGAGTTTTATAAAGGAGGCCAATCTGATAGCATTTATTCACATAAGAAATGGAGTAAAAATGGTGCCTCTAAATATTTGTTTAGTACCTGATATATACATCCGGAAAGTTAACACTGCTTTCATAAAGCTATGCCTCTATTCTTATATCCTATGCTTATGCCCAGGGTCACCCATGAACCAGGAGGGGTGGATTTGATTTTTAGGGCCCCATTCCGTTCTCTCTCTGCTGATGTGGTATCCTTATAGCCACTGCAAAGGTAACAGTGGAAACAGAGATCATTTGCATATATGACATTGCTTCACTAGAAACTTGTGAGGATGTTTACATGAGACATTGTGTGACAGCTGAATAATACTTTGCATAAATACATAACTTGGTGTCTTCAGCCTGCTGACTCTGCTTTCATAATGTGCTTTATCGATGACAGGAAGCTGTCAAAAGCTATAAATGGCACTGAAGGAAAAGTGCTAGTGTCATTTCCCCAACTCTGATCTGCATAACGGGAAAATGTTAACCTTCCTGTGGCTTCCCTTGCCCCTTTTGAGTTCTCTGCACAGACACTGCAAGGAACAGCTCTGAACAATTGTGCTGGGGCCAGATCCAGCAGTACTGGATGGAAATTCATACAGAGCAACCTCTCCTTTTCCATTCTTCCATACAAATGGTAGTGCTTGTCAAAGGAGGCAGAAAAACTCCTATTAATGTGGTTGTTTTAATTTTATTCATTCTGTGCTAGATACTGGCAGAATTAAGATAAGAAACAGTAATGGAGAAGAACAGGCACATTGAGAGCCAGAGGGGGACACATGGACCAATTATTCTATATTGAAACCTTTTAGTGCTTATCGTATTACTTAAATATCAACAATTTGGAGGTGAGCAGTCACATAGAATCAGACACATGTTGTAAATGAGATGGAGCCTAAGGTAGGTCTGAAGAAAGGAGAGAATAGGGAGTGTGCAGAATCAAACAGGAAAATCCTGACCCAGGGGTTCATTTTGATGTTTCACAGGACTTCCCACTGGCAGAGCAGCCCCGACTTACTGCTTCCCACTGACTGCCTTGGGAAGAAGGAACAACCTGCCTGGTTTTGGAGTCAAGCAATTACCTCCTCAACCAGCAAGAATCTGATATCACTTGTCTGCCTCTGAGGGTGAGAAGAGACATTTACAGGGACCTAAATCCCCCAGAGAGCAGTTTTTCAGCCATGGGGCCCTGAAGGGCTTCAGGGGCTTCTGCAGGGGCAGCAGGCAGGGCCCTGTGGTGTATGGAACAGACTGCCCAAGGTGCTGTTTGAAGCAATCGCTATCAGAGCATTTGGATCTGAACTGCTGGAATGTCCAGGGCTGCTCTGTTCCAGACATAGCAATGGACGCAGGGTTTGTGGTGGAACATGAGATCAGGAAAACTAAGGAGGTTTTTCCCCATCCTCATTCTACATGTTGCTAAGATGTAACAACAGATGCCCACAATCAACTCTTTCTCAGCACCATGTGGTACAGCCTGAAACCTGCACATTGGCATTTGATGTTCAGGTCCTACAGGGATCCTACATCTGTGGAAGTCAACATAGGTATTTAGTCTGTTCGGGCTTTTACATGAGGTAGGAGGGAACTGCAAAGTCTCAGATGTAAAGTAATAATTCAGAAATAGTTGATTTTACATTATCATTAAATGATCAACGCAAGTGTGTCCAACCATTCAGCTTTCAGACATTCACTGAGTTAAACCTCTATTTCTAGGTGCAAAGCTTAAAATCCTGACTATCTATATTTATTGATCTATCAGTTTTCATCCCATGGGCTGGCAAATTGCTGTGGGAAATTAGCAGTTCAAATTTTTCTCATCCTAACTCTCACATATTGGTTGCTCTGAGTAAGATTCAGGTATGGCAAAGAGGCTTGTCACTGCTGCAATCTCACATAGAGAATACGTGAAGAAAAAGGAGACAAGTGTGTGCAGGGAATTTTGCACAATTAGGTACCCTTGAAAGAGACTTGGGTCTCTTCTTCTATACAGGTGTTGGCCCTGTATATGAAAGAATGGAGGATCAAAGGAATGTTTAATGAAAGGCAAATAATTCACAGTAATTTGTGTCCCATGTTTCCATCTTCTCCCAGAGCAGATGCTTTTCCAGCCCATAACAGGAAATAATGGTCCAGAAGAGAGGAGAAAGGAAGAGGGGGAAGCAAAGCTCCGTAGATAAAGCTGTTGTAAATGCTGCTCTGGCCTGCAGTTGGTCTCACCTCTCCAAACATTTCAGAGCTAATCTGGGCAAGAGTTCACTTTTATTAACTCATGGGCAATTCAAAGAAATCAAGAAACAAGCCTCTGATTAAATTCAAGGGGATTAGGTAATCGGATGCTTTCAACTTGATCTATTCTACTTTGGGTATCCCGCATATCTTATGCGGGGTTACAGTAAGCTCGGTTTACTTCCTCAAGCTGTTGGAAAGAGAATTGACGTGAGAAGGAGGCAGATCACACAGAAAAGACTCCAAGGACCAAATGTCAGGCCACCAACTCTGTTCAGCTGAAGGGTGCTAAAGGAAGACATTCCAGGCAAATTCCTAAGGAGTAGCAATGTGTTAAAGCCAGGAAAGAAGTGAGTGCAGGGATCCCTCTTTTTACTTGACCTACATATGCATGTATTCATTCTTTGAATATTTTATACTGCTCTGGCTTGTTGTATGCATTCCACTGCTGTGTCCTGGTTTGAACATTTCTCATGCTGTTTGCAACAGTCTCAAGAAAGAAAATGTATATATATAAAAAAAACTTTATAAAGAAAAAGCAAAATGAGCAAAATGGGCATTTCCATCTGTAGTATTTGGGACCACAGACGGGCTGGAGAAAAAAGTGCCTGCAGGGCAAAGTTCTGCTCCAATCACTCTCATGCCCACAGCAGACAGTTTTAATTTAAAGCACTGAGGATTATGTACTACAGAGCTACACTTTGTTATTATTCCTCATGTTAATCCAGTGTGTGAATCATGACAACAGGCAAGGGCATAGCAAAAGATGTTGGCTGCTCTGCCCTAGCAAGCAAGCAGAGTTAGATTAGGAGGTTCAAATATGCAAAAACCTTTACATGTCAATTCAAAAAGCTCCCACGTTTTCTGTGTTAAAATACCCATCAGCCCAGCAGCAGTCTTTCACAGACGAGGCAGGAAGTACAGTATACAAAATGGAGAGAGGGAAAGTTTGATAAATAAACTATTTTCAGTATCAAGCCTCTGAGAATTCCTGAGGATGAGACAAAGTTCAGACTTTTTGGTTGGCCATTTTTAAAGTAGCAACAGTCAAAAAGAGAAGTTTTACCTCTAATTTCAAGTCAGGTGTTTCTTCAGACATGACAAATTGGGTCAGGAATCACATGGTGATCTCAGAAAAGTGTGCAAAACCTGTTCTTCGAGATGCCTGCTTGGAGATACTGGAACTGTGGAATGATAGGGCAATGCATAAATAAGCTACTGGATAACAGATGAAGTTATTCTATATGAAAACACTGCCTTGCTGGGGGCACAGTTCCTGGATGTTTCCTGCAACGTGAGGAATCAAAAGGAACCACCCAAAACCACAGAACCACCTTTGTGGACAACTGGTTTGCAGCCTACATAAGGAACTTCTGTCAGATTACGTAGAGTGTAGTAATGGTTGTGTCCACCTATGGATGGATATATTGTCCAGCCATTACAGAGTCCACCTATGGGTGGACAAATTGCCCTGCATTCAAATTCAAAATTCAAAGGCTCTTCTCCTTGTTTGGGGAAGATGAAAACAGGAGCTCCTGCAACGCGCTATGCATAAAGGAAGCATTCCACAGAGGTGCCAATCAATAAGTGATGAATTGCTTCAGGCACATCTCAACTGTACCAACTGTGCTCATCTAATAGAAAGACTTCACATCAGTGAAATCTGTGTGCACAAAGTGGATGGGATCTATACAGAAAGGCTGGGGGAAGGCATGTAGTAGACAGCAAAAATAATTAGAGAGCTGGGTAGTGTTCAAAAATGTTTGCATATGATTAGAATAATAATAATAAACCCACAGATTTTTAGAATAGACTGCTTACACATAAGGCTTACTAACACTTCTAGGGGAGGTGGGTTAATGAGTGCAGTGTAAGAGGTCAGAGGTACCTAAAAAATGTGGTTTTTCTCTGGGCTTCATGCACCACTAGTACAATACACACCAAACCATTTGATTGCCTTGGGCAGTGTGCCAGAATTCCCAAGCCCAATGGTTTTAAAAATCACTTGCTTCTTCATTTCTAAAATTTCAGTCCAGTACCATTAATTTAATGAATTGTTTGCTTGTTCCTGGAGGCAGACATTCCTTTACATCTGAGTAATAGCTTTCTAACTATTCATCTTCAGTTGATGGGCAGGCAATAAGTAGGTGATTCACCTACCCACAGGTTACTGTCTGATTTATCTATGTTCTCGGTTTAAAGATTAGAAGATTGCATTGCCGGGAAGTCTTTATCCTGCATTCCCTTGCTGATGTTTGGAGCAAGGGTAACATCCAGTGGTCAAAATGTTAATTGCATTACATGAGGGCATTGCTTGCAGGCAGCACTTTACAACTGCACCTTCCTTGCAATAAAAAAGCAGGTGAGAACAAGCCTTGAAAACTCAGGATTGTGCTTACAGTGCACAAAAGTAAACTTACAGTCAGTAACATAGCAGTCTTCCTGCAAGGCTGGTTGTTTCTCCTGCTCATGCCCAGGGAGATGTGCCGACCTTTAAGTCTGTAAACACTGATATTTTTCTGGCTGGCTGGATGTCAGTGCACATGGATGCCATAAACCAAGTCATGTTGTAAGGAAACATGAAGGATGGGGGACAGGAAGAAGGCACTGTGGCCTTGGGCTGATGTCTGGGGAATGAAGCCCTGAGCACAGGACACTGCAAGGTAGCTGGGCTGCAGTCATGGGACTTGTTGTCACCTCAGGTACCTCAGGCACCACACAGGGCTCAGGCACCATGCACAGCAGCTACAAGCTCTGACCTGGAAATGGGATGCCAGCACTGAAGGGGAGCATAGGTGGATTTTGACTCTCAGGGTGAAAGGAGAGGGGATCTCCTTAGAGAAAGCAGTCACCTACCTGTTCATTGGTGAGGGCACACAGTTTTAGGGGGGGATCTGCCTTCCATCTCCCCAAATGCTCTTTATTTTGACCTGGGCTGGGGAGTGAGAAAAAAAGGTCAAAATATGCATCCCACACCAAGTGAACAATCTTTGCTTGCACTTTGTGTACTACAAGAAACAAGCAATCACAGATAAAGGCACTGCTTGTGCCAAGGTCATGAGAAAAGGAGACTGCTTTGTGCTCTCACCCAGGAGAAGAGGCTTCATTGATTGCACTGTAAGTGAGGGAGCTGCCAGGTATTTGTGGGGGAGAGATGGGTTTAATCTTCCCAGCAACACAGATACCAACCAGAGCACAGAGAGCACACTGTCCAGTGAGGAAAACAAGACCTTGAAGACTAGGCAACTAGACCAGGATGTTAGAAATTTAGCAGTTAGACATCTAGGGATAATTTTCCCTTAAACGGCAATAAAGGGGAAAAAAAAAATAAAAAAAATAAAGAAACAGCTTTTAGGACATCAGTTGCTCACATCCTTGTGCTGGGTCAGCATCAGGGATGAAGAATGCCAGAAGCGAACCTGGATACAGCTTTATAGGTGTGTGCAGAGCTCTGCCTTTCATGGACAAGGTGCTCTGGTTTCCCCCAGCACCAACAGAGTTGTTTTGCTGCGCTCCTGCAGTCTTCCAGCGCACCACGGCTCTGTGTCCTTGAGGCCAGGAACCTTGGCAGGGGCAGTTAATGATTCTCTGAGCCCTGATGAGGTCTCCCACTCCTGTGCAGACAGCGCGGGAAGCAGCTGTGAGGGCTGTCTCGCTTTCATTCCCTCCTCCTTTTTTAACAGCAGAAATTCTGCAGTTCTCACACAGAACCATGCTTGCCCAAGGTGCTGCAGAGAGGAATTGTCCCTCACCATCCTTCCTGCTGTGCATGCCTCCCCACAAAAATACTGTGAAAGGGTCAGGTACAGGCACATGCGGGGAGAGCTCACCCCGAGGGCAGGTATGTTGTTTAGATTCCAGTCTGCCTCACATGCCCGCATAGATGTGCTTTCAAAATTGTTTAGTTCAGGTTCAAACTCTCTGACACGAAATGGAGTATCTCTGAAACAACAGTCTTTTACAGAAGAATTTCTCACTGCTCCCCTGGGAAGGCACTGGGAATTTTCCACCATGTATGTGCTCAGAGCAGCATGTGTTGTGCTGAGCCCCACATGCCACGGGATCACTTGCTGAGTCTTTACATGGTATCCTGGCAGGATACAGGTAACTCCAGTCTTTGGGGCAAAGTGAAGGGCTCTTCTCTCCACACCCCATCCGGCTGCTCAGGTAGGCCGACATTTTCAAACTGCCAGCAGACAGCTATGGGCATGGCAGCTCTTTACGCCATGATGGTGTTAGGGCAGTAAATCCCATCGCTTGTGCCTTCGGATCTCTCTGAGAAGGGAGAAGGGAGAACAAATGTCACACACAGCAGGCAGATGCAGCTGCATGAAGACAGGGTCATGTGAACCTTTGACGCATGGGCTAGTCCTCATTGCATGGAAGCTTAGAGCACCATAAGCTCTTCTTCTGTCTGATGCATGTTAACAGACTCAGCTCTTCTCCTGAAGCACCCTGTGCCCTCCTGCATAAGGCAATGAAGCCGCCTGCTGCCTGACAGAGCAAAACTTTAACTCTCCCATCTTAAGAGGACTGAAAGTGGCTGGGAAAATGAGCCATACATGGTAGCTATTAAGAGCAAGATGAAGGCAATGGAGCAATACTTGTTTCAAACTGTAGCTGTTTCTGCACAGCACATGGGAAAGCAAAGGACATGGCTTTCCCATGCCATGGCTGGGACATGAAGACTCAGTGGCTTTCCAGAGGTTTTGATGTCCTTTGGAAAACCTGACCACATGGGACACATTATATGAGATGCCTAAGTCCCATGGTGCATCACATTTGGCTGTGTTATGAACCATTCGTGGGGCATGCTGTGCTTTTGGTGCCCCATGAATCTTAAACACTGGGGTTCAAGGTTAAACACTGTAGGTTCATAATCTGTACAAAGGCTTTGTGCTGTAGGTGCTTCGTGAATCTTACATGGGAAACACCAAGTGTTCACAAAACCATTCCTACACTTAAAACAAAATGCCACTTTGGTATCCCTGAAGTGCCCCTACTTAAAGAGCAAACAGCAGTAAATGTGCAAACACCAATAACGCGTACACTGTGGAAACAGAGAAGTTTAAGTAAGTTGATGGCTAGAAGTGATTTACACTGAGAAGATGGAAGTTTGGAAGAAGGCTCACAGCTGCAATGGTAGCTTCTCTTTCAGACTGTGCGGTGTTTCTTGTGCCTGGACATAGGCCTGAGGGATAACAAGAGTTGGCTCATTTGCTTAGTTTCTGTAGTAACGATGCTAAAAATCACATCATATCCAATTCTGGAAAGCCGTGTTCCGAGGACACTGCACAGACATACAAGGCCTTAGATATAGGGAGTCCTTTTCAGATGTTCCTCTCAGGTTTGTTGGTATGCTGATAAAGGAAAGCACCCTGGTACGAGCATCTGGTATCTAATGGGCTGCATACTGTCTGCCTGCTGCTTTGCATTTATTGATTCCTGGTGCAGCTTCACTGATTCTGCACCTATAGGATTAGAAGCCTAATGAGCAGCATAAGCAAGACAGGTCTAAGAGATCGTGTGGGTGAGAACTGCTTGTGAAGGCAGGCAAACGGGTGTTACATGTTTGCACTCTGCAGGCTTTCTTGCCTGTTAGACACCATATTTTGAGCTGCATAACAAACAGCAAAGAAAACACATTTATGAGCAGCCATAAGAACCAGGCACGGTGCAGAGCTGGTGCTCATCGCAGCACTGCCTTCTGCCACTGTGCTTAGCCAAGGGCAATGCAGGCATCTCTCCTGACCTAGCAAAGAGGAAGACCTGACTAGCAATGATAGCACCTTGACAGAGCCCTCTCTGAACCTGAAATACCATTTCCACTCCCGTGTGGCCATGATCAGATTCTTGTCCAATCATCAGTTCTGTCTTGCAAGCAGTTCCAGAGTCAGAGGGGTTTGTGCCTTTGCTTTGCAATGTGCTCTTACTTTGCTTGTTACTAAAATAAGGCCAGCAGTACATTTGATGCTTCATAGGAAAGGCTCTGCTATCAAAAGCTTCTTAGCACAGTAGTATTTTACAGAAAGCAAACCAAAGTCCTAAGATCTGTGAATGTAACAAACTAACTCTGGCTTCCTATGCTTATTTCATACAGCAATTCCCAGCACAGACAAATAGCACAATTCACAGCTCCTTTGTCTGTAAACACATTTCAAGGCCACTTGAGTAGAATGAGGTGTGGGTGTTCAGGCTGATTTGTTTAGTGCTTCCCAGCTGGTTTTGTCCTCCCTTCTGTCCTTGAGCTTCCTAGCTATATCTGAGATGAAGTGTGGTTTCACTCCGAGGTCTCATGCCAAAGTCTTGTTACAGGGAGGGCAGCAAGGGCTGCTTTCTTCTCCCAAGTTATCTTCCAGAATCCTCCTGGGCACTTGCAGATGTAACCAGAATAGCCTGTGAGTGTAGTGAAGTCAGAAAACACTTGTAGTCAAACCAAACAGTGTGGTTTATAGGCACCAGATACATGTTTTCACTTTCTCTAACATGAAAGTATTCCCAACCAAACAGCAATAAAATCGCTAGCCAGGTCTTCAATTCCACTGATGTCCTACCTCTGCCCCTGAAATGCAAGTCTTGTGCCCATACAAAGTGCATTTAAAGTGCCTCAGGCCTGCAGGTGGAGCAGTAGAGTCATTGTGTAGTAGCATCAGAGCCTCCTGACACTTTCGAGTTCCTGCCTATTTTAAATACAGCTGCAAAGTGGAGTCCCCCCGAAACAGGAGGGCAGCCGCAGCTTGTTGGGAAATAACGTACAATTAGTACTAAAGAAAGAAGAGCCAAAGAAAAACACTCACTGCAAATATTAAAGATACTTCCCTGAAGTATGACTTTTATCTAAAAGCCTTGAAAGTAACATTTTATTCCTCTCAAGTTTAAAGTTTTCACTGAAGTAGTCACGGGAATGCAACACGAAGGTTTCGTTGCCGCTTGTGATTCAAAACAATGTACAGTTGTTCAAAATCTTTGAAGCAGCCCAGGATTTATAATGCTTGCAAAGCTGGTTTAACTAGCCTGGCAGAAGGTCAAGGTCTTGCTTTTAGGACTCAAATTCGAGTGTTACCCTGCACAAAGGCATTTCTTCAAGAAAGAAGACTGTAGCAGAGACTAAGGTTGTTGCATTTGCTTTTACGAGGAGACCCTTTGTGACTGCGTGTTCTGTTAAATATACCTGGAAGGATTTCATCCACCTATATTTTCCAGGTCATCTGTTTCTCAGGGAAAAGAAATTAAGGGGGCAGAGGACTTGTCATAGAATCATTGAATAGTTTGGGTTGGAAGGGTCCTTTAAAGGTCATCTAATCCAACCCCCCTGCAATGACCAGGTATATCAACTAGCTTATGCCAGAGTATGATAAAATCATGACTGATGCAGCAAACAAAAGCAGTGAACAGCTTTCTCTTATGGCACGAAAAATCAGGAGGCATGAAACAAAAGTTAAATAATGGAAAGTATTCAGCACCATACAGCGTTAAGCTGGGAACCTCCTTGTTACACAGCACTAGGAGTCTGTGAAGTTACCATAATTTCAAGGACCAAAGACAAAAAGGGCAGAAAAAGCCATTAAATACCATTTAATACGAGTCATCCAGTCTATCTAAGGTGGTCACAAGCTGCAACTGGCCAAGAAAGTATTTTATATAGTATTCCTGTATTTTTCCTGGGTTTATATTCTTCCTTAAGTATCTGCTATTGTTCAGTGTTTCGCTTTGTGGAAAGAAGGGATGGAGATGAGGATCAAACCTTTAAATGACAGAACTGCAGAGCTTGAACATGAGCACCCTCAACAGTACCTGTTGCTCCCTGTCAGTGAGCTCCTGAAAACTACCTGCTGGTGTACTGGCCACTGCTCGTGGTTTCCCCTTTAAGGATGCCAAGCCCTAACAACATTAGAAGCCCTCTCCTCACCTTATTCCACACAAAAAGGGGAAAAGTTGAATAACAGCAATTCATAGTAGATGACAAACACTGGGAATTCTTTTATTTCCTTTCCCTTTTTATTTCCAAACTGAAATTTTCCGGTTTCCTGAAACATGCAGCAAGGACTCCCAGTAAATAAAATTCTTCAATTGTGGTTCGAGTTTTTTCTGGAAAAGAGAAAAAGGGCCCACCCTGGTCTGTATGCTTCCCCACCCTCTTCTGTCCTCTGCTTCTGTGTTCAGTGAGACCTGGAGTTCAGAAGGAAGGTAAATAGGGATGGGATGTTGTCACTGTAATACATACAGAGCATTCTGTCTGTATCTTAAAAAAGAGAGGAGGAATTACTCTAAGTGCAACTAAAATCTTTAAGATTTTATTACCCTTCACAAACCTATGCCCTTTCCGAGACTGGTCCTTGTCTGCTTTGCAGAATAGCACTACACTACCTGGGATCAGGAAGCTAGCGTGCTCCTCACTGCAGTGCTTCATTGCAGAGGTACCCCAAGACCAAGCAATAGTGGGCTTTCATTGAACAAAATCTGGATCCTAAGACTAACCTACGAGACAACATGAAGAAATTGTTTCAGGCTCTTGGTTCATACGGGTATCTCCAGGAGCAATATTCAGACTGCCGATGGGAGCTAGCACTGGAGAAGAGATACATGAACTCTCCGCACTCTGTTCGAGGTGACTGCAAAAACCATGGTGTATTTTCTCAGAGTGGTGACCTGAGCCGGTACCTCTCACTTGTCACAGCCACCCCGTTCTCCGCAGTGGTTCACAGCTGGTCCGTGCTGTGCCCAGGGAGCTTCATGTGCAGAGCACATTCCCCAGCCTCTCCCCCTGGTGCAGACAGAGGTTGGAGCTGGCAGAGAAGCAGACCAAGGGCCAGTTTTTATTGCTGTCAGAGGGAGGTGATTATCTCCCTCCCACCACAGCCTCCACAGTTTTTCAGGGACCCACTCCCTAGCACGGCTCTGGCATCACTTCAGATTGCAAGTGTAGCTAAAGGCAGAATTTGGCTCATGATCTATTTTTGTTCCTGTCTGTTTTCAAGAATATAATCTGTTAAATGAAATCAAACATTTCCTCCTGAATAAACAAACCACTACATATTTTCCTTTTGCCTCCAAGTGTACCATTTAATTACAATAGAAGAGGGCTTGGCAACTCCAACTTCTCCCCCAAGCAAACAAACAAGCAAGTAAATAAAAGGGCTCTGCAGAAGCCTATCTTCATATAAAGGACTACTTTTTAACCTAATTTTGAGATTAAGTTTATGTGTAAAGTACCAAATTAGCCGAGCGGAAAACAATGAGTATTCTGAGGTTAGCAATACCACACTCTGAAATTACAATTAATAACTGAAATGCAGCAGGGGAGGAACTTCAAAGGATCTGATGAAGCCCACGGCACAAACCCTCAGTCTTTGAAATACCCTCAGATGACTAACTGCATGAGAAGAGTATCAGTGTTGTCTGAGAAGGCTGGGATATTTCCAGGTCCACTTTCTTTTTCCAGAAGAACAGATGTAGCTATAGATACTTTTTGCCTTAAGGAGCTCTTACAAGCCAATGAGATTTGGTTTTGAAATTCTATAGGATGTGTTTCAATCTCAACTGTTTTCTTTAAAGCTTCCAGGAATTGTTTGTTTGTGGGGAATTTAAACCTTTACAATAAGATTTTAAAGAAAAATCTTCTTCACGTTTGAGAAGGACTGAAAAGGGGAAGTCTCAGCCACCAGAGTTACAAATTATAAATTCTTCAGTCATATAAAGACCCCAAATCTCCTTTTATCCCTCAAAATTTATGTGCTGATTTTGGGAGCAACAGGTTTCAGGGTTCAGCCACTGTTTACTTGAACTTGAAACCAAGGTACTTACCAGTTCTACTTGGAAATGATTATACACTTTTCCAACAGAGGAATCTATTGAAAATGATAAAAATAAGAAATGTGTCATGAAATAATGAAGGAAAACTTACAGTTTAAATGCATTGGAGAGTGTATGATATGACTCTTCCAATGTATATTCCTAAGAAGAAATGATTTTCAAATGCAATAAAAACTCAATAGCTCTGCCATTATAGGGAACAACATTTCCCTTTTTTAGAGAACAATATTCTGAGCTTTCTCATCAGGCCTTGTTTGGAAGTCTTTTTAGCAGTTTCAGCTCAACGTGCGCACTACTGACTGCAGGGCTCAGCCCTTTCTGGAAAAATAAACCAGATCCTCACTGGCTCCAGTCACCATCATTTCCCCAAAGCACCACCGGGAAAAAGACTTAAATGATGGCAGTGGGTTCCAGTTAAGCTGTTTTTCTTAAATTGTTCAAATTAAATTGTTTGTCTTGCACGGGTAAGACTTTCTGTTTTGCAAAATAGCTAAAAGAAACCAAAAGGGTGATTATGTGCTCCTGAGCACGCATAGAGGAGGAAAGAAGGAAATTCATAGAATCGTAGAATAGTTAGGGTTGGAAAGGACCTTAAGATCATCGAGTTCCAACCCCCCTGCCATGGGCAGGGACACCTCACACTAAACCATGCCATCCAAGGCTCTGTCCAACCCCGCCTTGAACACCACCACAGATGGAGCATTCACAGCTTCCCTGGGCAACCCATTCCAGTGCCTCACCACCCTTACGGTAAAGAATTTCTTCCTCATACCCAATCTAAACTTCCCCTGTTTAAGTTTGAACCCGTTACTCCTTGTCCTGTCAGTACAGTTCCTAATGAAGAGTCCCTCCCCAGCATCCCTATAGGCCCCCTTCAGATACTGGAAGGCTGCTATGAGGTCTCCACGCAGCCTTCTCTTCTGCAGGCTGAACAGCCCCAACTTTCTCAGCCTATCTTCACACAGGAGGTGCTCCAGTCCCCTGATTGTCCTCGTGGCCCTCCTCTGCACTTGTTCCAACAGTTCCATGTCCTTTTTATGTTGAGGACACCAGAACTGCACACCATACTCCAAGTGAGGTCTCACAAGAGCAGAGTAGAGGGGCAGGAGCACCTCCCTCGA
This sequence comes from Amazona ochrocephala, assembly GCA_039720435.1. Taxonomy (NCBI): domain Eukaryota; kingdom Metazoa; phylum Chordata; class Aves; order Psittaciformes; family Psittacidae; genus Amazona; species Amazona ochrocephala. The sequence continues at coordinate 31,125,313 of CM077876.1, read as the reverse complement.
CCTGCTGGTTGCGCTCCTTTTGATGCAGCCCAGGATACGGTTGGCTTTCTGGGCTGCGAGCGCACACTGCCGGCTCATGTCCATTTCTTCATCGACCAACACCCCCAAGTCCTTCTCCGCAGGGCTGCTCTGAATCTCTTCTCTGCCCAACCTGTAGCTCTGCCTGGGATTGCTCCGGCCCAGGAGCAATCCTTTTGTTATGTTCCAAAAGGCTAAGGCAGAATTATCAACACAAGATACACCAAACAGTAACCCAAGCTACTTTAAAGCTTGAAGCAATCTGTGCTTTAAAATGCTGGGCTTTGTGTGAAAGAGAAACAAGGAGAAAACAGAACTCAGGTTCTTTTGCTTTGAAATAGTTCCAGTAAAGGTGGCTCCCTAACTTTGCCTGCCAGAGATAAGCAAGGATTTAATGACTTAATTAACTCACCTTTCCCTTGAAAGCTCTCACAGTGTGGAATTTCCACAGCTGACTACCGAGCTTCGCCCCAACCCCGGGAGCCCTGTCCCAGCCCTGCCAGGGAAGGCAGCAAGGAGCAGCATGGGGGATGGGGCAGGAGGGATAAGGGAGAGCCCTGCACAGGGAGAGAGCAGCAGAGGGAAAGGAGGGTGAACTGTAGCAAGTTGAAATGCATAAATAAGCTAAATGGGCAGATGTAAGGGGAGGACAGCATACACCAGACTGCAGCTAATGTCACTCCAGTTCCTTGCTTACTCTTCCTTTCTCCTTAGACCTGACAGCATGCACAGATTTGCACAAAGTGAATGCTCTTCTTACAGCCCTTGAAATGACTGGAGGAATAAGTGACTTTGTGCTTCAGAATAATTCCTCTCTTCCCCAAATATTACCCCTATTATATTTGCTGCAGCTCTGACATCGCTACCGCTGCAACTCTGTTAGTCAATACCTCCTTCAACCTTCAGCTCCCAAAAGCCCTGCCCTGCATGGCATATGGGGCCCCACAGAGCCATGTCCATGTCCCAGCTGGTCCCCATCCCGAGGAGGTGCCCAATGCCCAGAGCTGGCACTACACTGGTGTCCCCCAGCCCCCTGCTCCTGGCTGTCTTGGTGGGACTAGCCCAGCCGAGCAAGTGGCTGGGCTGTGAAGCCACCCAACAGGGGCAGGAGCCGGCTATTGCATTTGCCAGTTTCTTGTGGGATGTGAGGAAACCCACCATACCAGGGCTCCAAGGTGGCCGAGTCAAAGAGGGTCTTTGGCCCCATCCTCCAGGACGATCTGACGTTTAAAAGCTGATCTCCTGTCTTGCCTCTTCCCCCATCTCCTGCTGTTCCCAGTGTTTTCCTCCCCTGCTGAAACTCTTGTCACTCATATCAAATCTGTCCTCTAGTGAAAACAAAGTGAAAAAGCCTGTCCCTTCTGGATTTACTTTTCCTTCGTGGAAACAGAATTGTACATTAGCTACAGCAATGGAGCCCTAGATGGTTTTTTAGTCTTTTCCTCTTTCTGTAGCCCAAAGGAATGCTTGTTGCCATCATTAACCACTATAAAGACCATGCCAAAGGAGGTTTTAATATTCTTTGTGGCTTGGAAGAAATGAGAAGATGATATTTTGTTCAAATGAAAGTGCTTGTAATTACTTCAGATTATCCATTCTAGCTGCCTTTTCTTTGCTTACAGGCTTTTGAATAAGAGGTTGAAGGTTTACAATGATGGTTGTCCCCTCAGAAATAAATAAGGTCTCCTCTCAGTGTTCTCAATCTCCAATAAACATGTTCAGCCATAGCAGGATCATGTTTCCACCTTGGATGCAGTGACCCATTTATCACACTGAAGTTAAGCCAGCAGAGCACGCCTGAGAGATTCGGGAAGTACCACTCTGAAGTCTGATAGAGGAGGAAAGAGCAGGGATAGCTGAGAGAGCAGAAATGCCTTCCCAGATGAGGGTCTGGACACCTCAGAAGAGGTTGCTAAAGGAGTATAAGAACACTGCTCCTCTGTATCTCTCCTCCTTTGTTTGAATTGTTCCCCTCTTTCATCTGCAGTATCTCTACTCCAAATATTTTTATACTTAACAACACCTTTCCCTTGGGCATTGTTTTTTTTCTCAACCCACAGTATTATTTCTTTGAGAACAAAACCCTTCAGCTTCTCTGGGCAGGATTAGGAAAGATGGCAGCTTAAATTACCAAAAGTGCTATTTCGTTAGTGCAGCTAACACCAGTTTCCCTATTCAGCTGTGCCATGAGATAACTTTCACTACCCCTGTGTAAGTCCACGCTGAAGACTTTGCAGATGCAAATATGTAAATTAGTATGCAGTGTGGGTCTCTTCTTGTCTTTCACTTTCAGCCACAGCTATGCCAACACAGTGCTGCCGATCAACCCGTATTTTGCACATCATATTTAGCATGGCCTTGTTACTCTATCCCATTAATGATTTTTATTTAATTTCCCATTTACCAGGAGAACTGGAGCCTGGCTCTCAAGCCTTCCTTGCAGTCAAAGTGAGGCCCTTTCCCTTCTGCATTGTAGAATCACAGAATCATAGACTAATAGAATAGTTAGGGTTGGAAAGGACCTTAAGATCATCTAGTTCCAACCCCCTGCCATAGGCAGGGACACCTCACACTAAACCGTGCCACCCAAGGCTCTGTCCAACCCCGCCTTGAACATCACCACAGATGGAGCATTCACAACTTCCCTGGGCAACCCATTCCAGTGCCTCACCACCCTTACAGTAAAGAATTTCTTCCTCAGATCCAATCTAAACTTCCCCTGTTTAAGTTTGAACGTGTTACCCCTTGTCCTATCACTACAGTTCCTAATGAAGAGTCCCTCTCCAGCATCCTTGGAGGTCCATGTGCTCTAAAAGTAAACTTTTGCAACATTTAAAGCAAAGGTGTCAGAGAACAGACCACAGCCTCCTCATCAGCTCTAATAAATCCGTGCGCTAGATCGCAACCTGCACAGTTGTGAGCTGATACAACTGAAGACCACACCTGGTGAGTACAAAGGATCCTCAGTTATTACTGAATGAACAATGGAAAGGTGGTGGGTGTCTTTTATGATATCCAGAACTGGGGGGAATTCAGACAAATCTGTCAGTGGGTTTTCCAGCTGTACCTTTAGAACTAACTTAAATTCTTTTCCTTTGTATGTCTGTAGGTCTGGCCTGTACTTGAGATGTTATAGTAGTTTCCTTTGGTACCCAAGCTCTGAAGAGCTCCAACTCTACAGCAAACTGCAGGGTACAATAGACACATAGTCTTAATCAGTGCCCACTGCCCACTGGTCTCAGAAACTTGGTTGTATGTGGTTTCACCCTGTAGGTGATGTCTCAACAGAGATGAAGCTTCACCATTCTCTGTTGCAGGCAGCTCCATTCTTTCTAGCTCTGTATGCCATCAAGCACGTTTCTGCCTTTCCCTTCCCATCCCCCTGTGCTCCATTTCAAAGCTGATGCTTGTGCACAGAGAAACCTTGAAAAGAATGAACCCAGAGCAGCAGGTTCACTGCAGAAATCAGAGGCAAAGGTTAAAGAAAAGCTACAGTCCATACCTTGTTAAGCTGCTGTATTCAGGTCTTAAAAAGACTGGGGTTTAAGTGGGATGTAGTTTAAAGGTTGACTTGCTGGGCTGCAGGGCTTCAAAGCAACAAGTGATGTAGCTGAATTTGAGCTGTATGCGCCATGAGAACCTCCCCATCACTTCCAGTTTTCTGAAGCTGGATAAGTCCTCTCAGAAGTCTGTGTCTGCAGAGGCTTTCGGCTTGGCATAATGATTTAACTGTATTTGTCTATGTAAGTTTTATCTTCTGTTTGTTTGTGCAATGTTTTAATGGCTTTGACTTTGTGCCTTTCAGGTGCTTGAAGTGCTGCAGCAGATGGGTGCTATAAAGTTTTTATTAAAAAGCCTTGCCAATATCTGGGATTTAATTCAGACTTTTCCATCTGCTAATCTGTGATACAGTGACTGAAATGTATATCCAGTGCATTTTCCTTTATACAGCTGAAAACAAGAGGATAAATCCCATGCTTTCTGTATGGGTCCAAACCAGGCCTTTGAGAGCCCGTGTGCAATCATGGTTACGTCCCTCTAGAAACATAACTCCTGTGTAAGAGCACAGTATGTGCCCACCAGTGTGCCTGATTCGTAAAGTATATGAACACCCAAGCTTTACAATGTGCTTCTTTGCTTCCAGGTCCCTAAAAATGAGCCTTGCTTTATCATCACTATAAAGCTCCCCAGCCTTAACCCTGAAGCCTGTAAAGTGGGCGCTGGACCAGGGACTGTACAGTTCCCTTATTGACCCAGTATAAATGGTAAATAAACGCTAAGCAGCCTGAAGCTGTAGTAACAGGTTTATGCATGCTTTCTTCGCTAGAAATACTCTTCTTAAGCAGGATCTCAGGCTGGCTGACACCACAATGCCCTGGAGAGTTTGAGCTGACAGAGAGGAAACCCAGCACTGCATGATTCTAGCTACCATGATCAATTTTGCAGAGATTCAAGCTAAATTGTCCAGTCCTACCTCACAGGTCCACTTTCCAGGAGGTATCCTGGGCCTCCACTTTTCTTCAGGCCTCACTTAGGCTTCTACATTTAAAAACATTTGCTAATACTGTTACTTTAGGTAGGCTAGCAAGTCCCTTTTCATGTAAGGAATTATTCAAAGAGGTTTTTCGCTAGCATAGCTGCTGCTAGTTTTCCAAACAAAATTGGTTGCACCAATCAAAGTACTTTTTTGGCTAATACGACCTCCAAAATTACTAAGTTCCCTGGCCTCGCTACATTTATTTGAGTACATTTGTGTGTCCGTATCCCCACCAGTACCACAACAGTGATACACGTCAGTGGCAGAGCCAAACTTCAGGCAGGTCTTGCTGCACTTAGCAGAACGCCTGCAAATCCTCTGCAAATTCTTCCTGCTCATTGCAGCAGGAGAGCACACCAGGTGAGCACATGAAGATTCATCTCTTTGGCCTTAACCTGGGTGCCATAAAACATCTCTCTTTTTGTTTTTCAGTTGCTAGCTAACATGATCTGGTAACTTAGTAAAATTTTCCATGGATGACTGTAAATCATACTTTGCGTTTATTCAATTATGCTTTTCCTTTTGGCAAACAGTTGCTCAATAGCAACTTCTTACAAGAAGGCACCCATTTTTTTAGGACAGGTTGATATTTCACAGGTACACAAGGGCAGAGATTCCCCTCTAAAATTTCTGCCAGAAAGAGAATAGTTTAAAATCATTCAGCTAAAGACAAAGCAAGCCTAAGAGTAAAGCTAAGGGAACAACAGGAAACAAATCAAACAGCATGGTCAGCTTATTCCTCAGCATTACTGTACAATGTAACAGTGTCATAGCAACCCTGGCCCTGGCATTTGTCAATGTTCTTGCTTTGTTCCGTATTCTGCAGCAGTATTTACTAGTAATGCATTAACAGAACTCACATTCCCAAGGCATGGAAACACTTTTTATAGCTCCTGACATAACAGACATATCTTGAATCAACAGAGCTGGCCACATACTGTGGAAACCGGAAATACTGTGAAAGGTAATTGCTTCACAGCAAAGGACTTCACACAATTCGATAATCACTAAGTCCCAGTCATTATTCTTGCTGTTAACCCGTTGTGATATATTGACCATTTCTACTCTGTCATCAGATTATTGTGCCAGGGTTCTTCTTGATCACTGGTTCTCAGAGCCCAGCTGCACATTTCATTGTTGGCAGTTAAAAAAAAAATAAGTTAGATTAAATATCATTTGAAATGCTACGGCCGAAGAATATGTTTCACCTGTGCTGTGTCTGGAGGGTTTCCTGGGCAATCCTCAGTTATTGTTCCATTTTTCAGTCTTCGTGGTGAGTCAAAGGGAGTATGTCAGTAAAACTCCCCTCTCTGGAGTAATAATGGCATACAAACACATAGCACTGCACTTCTTTATGGTGCAGTTGGCATTTATTGAACATGTGTCAGAATGTTTTGAAAATACAATATTATTCAGTGCTTGTGTCTAACATGCTTCTTGGGTTTTAAGGGCTGTCAGAAGGAGGCAGCATTTCCATGAGGTTGGTCTAAATGACCATCGATTCTGTAGGATGCCATACTCTGCTCTAGTGAGACCTCACTTGGAGTATTGTGTGCAGTTCTGGTGTCCTCAACATAAAAAGGACATGGAACTGTTAGAACAAGTCCAGAGGAGGGCCACGAGGATGATCAGGGGACTGGAGCACCTCTCGTATGAAGATAGGCTGAGAAAATTGGCGCTGTTCAGCCTGGAGAAGAGAAGGCTGCGTGGAGACCTCATAGCAGCCTTCCAATACCTGAAGGGGGCCTATAGGGATGCTGGGGAGGGACTCTTCATTAGGGACTGTGGTGAGAGGACAAGGGGTAATGGGTTTAAACTTAAACAGGGGAGGTTTAGATTGGATCTGAGGAAGAAATTCTTTACTGTGAGGGTGGTGGGGCCCTGGAATGGGTTGCCCAGGGAGGTTGTGGATGCTTCATCCCTGGCAGCGTTCAAGGTGGGGTTGGACATAGCCTTGGATGGCATGGTTTAGTGGGAGGTGTCCCTGCCCATGGCGGGGGGGTTGGAACTCGATGATCTTGAGGTCCTTTCCAACCCTTACTATTCTATGATTCTATGATTCTAATACCAAAGCACAAGCAGAATTCTAGCCTGAGAGAGACTTGAGTGGTGAAGATCATTCACCACCCCAGATGGTGATAGGGTAGCTGGACTATTTGCTAGGTTACTTAGCCAATGGGTTTCCTCTCATGTTACAGGAGGAGAAGGCATCTTCTCTCTTGTGCCTTCAGAATGTAGGAGGTTTGCCACGCTGATGCTTCATTTCCCTTTCTAGTGAAAGCAGTTTTCTTTGTGTTACACACAGACTCCTAGACTATATTTAGGAATGCATGGCCATTAAAGATGCCCAGAGAGATAGGTAAAACTGAAGGCATTTGTTTTGATGGGGATACTTTATTAGTAAATGAGACCTTTGTTTCAGCTGACAGTTCAACAGCAGGGCTGACTGTACTTTACACGCTTGACATTTTTTGTGGCTAAAGCCCATTTTACTCGGTAGCAATACATCATCAGGAGAGTACCGGGCTTTTTTTCCTTGACCTTCTGTACTTCCTGTTCTCGTTTTTATAAGTAATTTCAAACATTGGTGCTGGTTATGTTCCCTTTATATTCACTGCTCCACACATTGCTGTTGTCACTCCCACTGGCTAACTATGAAACTGAGAATCAAGATTTTTCTTCTTCAGTGAAAATGCATTTTAAGCCTCCTTATTTATCACGTAGTAATTGGAACTTCAGCATTACCTGCAACATGCATTTCCTTTTCCTGTCTTTACTCATTGCTTGACATATTCAAATTATAAGCGACTGCTGAAAAGGGATTTTCCTACAGTGCAGTCAATGATAATTTGTGACTTCTGCAGATGTCGGGTAAAGCCGCTGTCTCTTTCTGGTAAAACTGTGACATAACAATCATCAGCAGTGATGGAGTTGCATTCACAGCCTCAGCTCTCCCTGTGGCTTTGCTTTCTATCCCTTTTTAAAACAAATGGTGTCACAGCCATGGTGTCACCACTTCCTTGTAGGATGCACAGATTTTCCCCTCTCCTTCTCCCCTCATTCCTAAGCCAAAGATGCAAAGCTGCTGGAAGAGCTCTTCCCCAGGCCTGCCTGCCAAAAGCTGGTCTTGTCACTACCTGTTTTCTGCAGGCTTGATACTATTTTCCCACGGGATGAGAGTCTAAAGGTGACAGTTTCAATTACACAGACACCTCCAACTGACAGGCAAGTCTATCACTAAATATAGTGGTTTATATCCTCTGCCACAGTCATTGTTTTTGCCATAAATGTACCATTAAGCAGGGTATTAAAAATGGACTTCAGTTATATTATAAACAGGAGATTTTTGCTGTACATGGCAGAGACCTTTATGGAGCAGTGAACACTATCACTGTTCTTGTGGCTGCAATCTGAAGGGTCAGTGGGTCTCCACAGGACCTGGAGGAAGCAGAACCTCCATCAACTATGCTCAAACAGATCTGTTTCCTCAGGGCTTATTTAGGTGAAAGAGGAACACCCTACTTGAATGTGTGTGTCCTCCCTCCTTCTCCAACCGCCATTTCATTTGTACCCCTTTCAGATGGTGAGCAGGCTTGGACTGCATTGTGCTGCTAGTGTTAGAGCCTGTCCCACATCTAACAGACATGAGTTTGTTACTAAGCAGTCTTCCCTGATGGACTTACTTACACTGTCGGGGTGAGTAAAGCACAAAGTTTAAAATCGCCATGGCAAAGTCTGATCATAACAATTTGATGCAGCTGACATACACCTGAAAGGAGACTGGCTTTGAGGGCTGTGATCCTGGTCTAGTGGAAGGTGTCGTTGCCTGTGGCAGAGCGGTTGGAAGTGGATGATGTTTAAGGTCCCTTACAACTCAAAGCGATTCTGTAATGAACTACACAAACACAGTTGTCAGGAAAGAAGTCTGGAACTAGCTGTCTTGGAGATGTCTATGTGAAAATGAGCATCTGGTCTTGCGAAGGACTACCCTGGACTAGACCTAGGTAAAACTTCCCAGGTAAAACCTGATTTATCTCACCGAAAGTTACTACATCTATGTGGGTATGACTTTTCATTTCCTTTGAAACAGCTGGGGGTTTCCCAAGATAACTTACTCATGGCCAAGTGACAAGGGTTCTATTTAATGCTGCACTGAAAGTGAACAGGCAGCGATATTCCTTTAGAGCATGTTCCATTATGACTGAGTTATGTCAATAACAGTTTGCTGAATCTGAAACTAAGATATATTTTGCCTGAGCTTCTCAAGAGAGCTATTGCCCAGGATATGATCTGCACAGTCACCCCCGAAACAACCAGACCTATATGACTCTCTAGCATGTATAGCTTCGGCCTCTATTTTTAAGCAAAGCTCTAATTTTCTTCATGCTTTCTGAGCGCCAATATCTTGATAGATCACAGAGCAGTACCCTGGCACCAAATGGAAGTGCACCTAAGGAAACCTCTTGCTGACGAACATTGTTCTGAGGAACCCTGAGTCACATCTACAGTGCTCTGGCAGGTCAAACCTGATGTGCCCCTTTGGGTGCTGCATGAAGCAGCACTGAACTTACACACCTGCTGCAGATCCTGGGCTCTCTGGCATGACACTTTCCGTGTAAATCTTTGCAAGCTGCCGTGCAAGGCCCTTCTTGTATTATCTTCTCCACCACTCTGACGTATTCATACCCTACACATAGAGTGATGCAAAGGCAGGCAGCACCCACCAAATCCATACAGCAATACAGGGGGAAAAGGAACTCTTCCATACTGGTAAGGAGCAGCCTTCCAGTGCAGTGCCCCCCAAAACCTGAATGCATTTGACAGGGGTTCAGCCTAAATCAGAGTCTGTACAGACCAGAAGGCTCCAGATTCCCCATAGGAGACAAGATCTTATCTCAGGCATTCACAGGCATGTGGTACAGCTACATGCAGGAACGGGTGTGTTTGCACACATTTTGGTATGGCAGAGTTCCCCGTTTCCACCTCCAGTTCTGGATAAATGCTCCCAGGGTGCTCAAAGAGGGTTTTGGGTTTATTTTCTAAGCACAGAAGACTTTGGCCAAAGAGTCCACAGTGTGAGCGCATTACAGGTACCTCCATTCCAGAGTGGGTGAATATGCAGCTAGAAATGCGTGCCCTGTGGCAGTAACACTGGCTGGGCTGGCAGCGACAGGGAGCTGGCAGCAGGCTGGCGGCAGTGTGCCACCTTGGCAAGCATGAGGACAACAAAGCGTGCAGGGAAATATTCTGACATGGCTGCCCCAGCTGGTCCCTTTCTGCCTTGATCACTTCCTCGGCAGACGGTGCTCAAGCCACAGCCCCCGTCCCTGGAAGCCCACCTGAACAGATGCGGTACCAGCCTTACTACCTGCTTTGAAAAGCTGACTGTGCAGAAATGAAGGCTCAGGGGACTGAGGATTTGCAGGGACTGAGCAGTAGCCAAAGATGGCCCCTGGTGGGAGGCAGAGACTGAGTGAACAGGCCATGGCTGGTCATGGACCCCAAAGCATCCATGTTTGTCCCTGAGACATGACCTTGACCTCCTAACATGACCTGCCCTGGGCTGTTTCCTATAGGTGCTCGCAGCCCAGCTTTTCCACGATGACTTTGCGTGAAATTCTCCTGAGGTGCGCAGGAAGCCCCCCTCAGAGCCCCACCGTATTGTCAATGTATCCTGTTCAATAGTGAGCAAGGCTATGCCTGGGTCAGAGCTCAGATTCCTGCCTGTGCCATGAAGATCAATAGGTGTATTGTGGCACCTAAAAACAGTGACCTTCAGGTGACCTTTAAACTCAAGACCATGCGGACTGTCAGAAAGCTTAGCCCCAGAGGCACTGCTGCAGGAGGACTGCGGGAGTCTATAAACAGGCTGAGTCCAGCCCGCTGCTATCACAGCAACCACCTCAGGCAAGTCCCTCCACAAACTCGACAAGCTTACTCCTGAATTAGCTACATTTCTGTTCCCATCCTTCTGTTGTCAAACACGTTGAATGTCATGCACCCTGACAGACCACCCCTGACAAACTCAGCTTTCAGCCGGAAATTGTGTGCATCTCCCACCGCTTGCTCAAAGCGACATTTAGGGTTGCACCCGCAGCACCCTGCCTGGCCAGGGAAACACGTCATTCGCAAGAGGCTACAGGGAGGATCAGTGTCACAGAAATTTTCCTCATTGGCTTCTCTCCATGGCTTTAAACTGGGGTGGACACCCTGCAGAAACACACACATGGCTTGCAAGGCTGCAGGAGAAGCAATGGGCAGGGTGCTCAGTAGCTGCCCTGTAACTACAGTACAGCTGTCTCGGACCTTGCTGCTTGGCTGCTTTCTGCTCGCCAGAGACAGACCAGGACATGGATATGCAATCAGATGCCAGCAGTTCCAGAGCTAAGATACTGCTCAGAGGTTGAATGATGACTTTCCAGACATGTCTGCTATGGGACCCTGCTCCACCTGGATTCCTGTGCATGAGGGCTCAGTTACAACAACACAGATGATGCAGCAGGAGCCAGTTTTCCAACATGCTCCTATTTTATGACTATTTTGTTTCAGTCAACTCGTACTCAGTGGCACTGTGTGTTTACTGCTGGCAAGAGAAGAAAATTATTATATGAGTAAGGTTATTCTTGGTTGTGCAGTCCTGTTTGTTTACAGGGAAGTCCACGCATGCCTATGTCCCCAAAACAATCTGGAAACAAACAGCACACAGTTGTGTTGCTCACTCTTTCCAAGGCTGCTTTTCCTCCCGGCTGTGCTTGCCCAAATTCTCTGTCTCCAGGAGATCTGTCCCTGGGCAACTCTCTCCATTACTTTTCTTATTTTTCCTGGCTTCCAGCCTCTAATACACTTACAGCAGCCAGCCTGCTTTCCTCAGCATTTGCAACTCATTCCATCAGGTCAGGTTTTAGTTCCTGATACTCTTTAATGCCATGTATTACATAAGTTTCTACTCTTTAACTATTGCAGCCTTCAGATGACGTTTTTCTCTTTCCATTTAATTTGGAGAAATCCTACCCAGATTACCCACTGTGTCTGCCTTTTATCTATAGAAGGGTATTGGATTTCAGGTTGAAATAGCCCCTACTAGGGTAGTCAGATACACTTTTCATCACTTGTGTGAATGGTAACTAAAGGCCAGATCCAACAGGACTCAGGAGAAAGTTTACAGTGAAAAATTATTGTGAAATAAGCAGAAGTATGTATTGTTGCACCCTAATTATTCTGTAGTTCCTCCTGCGTTGCTCTTAACATGCACTGAGTTCAAAGAGATTCGGTTTTGAAACTTCAGGCACCCTAAAATTATATTTATTGCAACCTGCTCTACCTCCATAGCTCCACCTAAGCCAGGAAATTCCCTATTTCAGGAGCTGCTTCCATTTTCTTTCCTACACCTGAAGCGCTGCTTCAGAGCACGATGCGGTGCAGCTCTGCCTTGACAGTGGAGAGCAACCCAGTGCCTACCTAATGCTGAATTGCCTGAGTTTGAGAGACCAGGTTCTTCACACCCATACCTGTGTGAGGAACACCATCTGCTCTGAGCACGCTGAGCACACCCACAGGATGGGCTCTGTACAGAGGCGTTCCTGCTCCCTCTCACTGAACACAGTTCTCTGTGCAGAAAATGATAGCTGGGCAGGAGAGGAGGAGGACTTGCCAAGCTGGGCAGCGGGAGGGCTTAAATTCAAATTGTCTGTTGAACTCCGATCCACTGAGCGAAACAGAGGCATTTGGTTATGCAGTGTATTGATATCGCAAATCATATGATGGTACCTCATAAAGGCCTGACTGTACTGGTGCAAGGCAGTTGGGATTTGCCAGAAATCTGCTCTGCCATGTGCTCCTGTGTTAACAGGTTGCTGGGAGAGTTCAAAGTGCCAGTGATTAAGCAGCTAAGGGGGAGAAGCAGACACATGTTCAACTTTTTAAGACATATTTATTGCCAGTCAATAAAGTAGCAATTCTCACTGCATTTTCCACAGCGAGGAGGCTGGTTATTCACTACCTGTCAGTTATCTGCTGATGTTTGATTTGCACTTCACGGAGATTGACTTTATTTTTGTGCCTGTGCAGCCACGCGAGGACTTCTGAAGAGGCAGTTGAACACTGGTGAAGGTGAGAGCTAGCTGTAGGCCAGTGGGAAATGGGAAGTAGGAAAAAATGTCAGTCCAAGCAGCCTGCAGTGACCTGAGAAAAGGGCTCTGTCTACATCATGAGTAATGCAGCATGATAGGAGCGGATCGGCAGAGTGAAACAGTTCATGCTGAAAGCCTGACATCTACATTAGGTGCCTTTTAGGAGGGTTACTTAAGATGAGCTCTTTTCTGGTCCAGTGGACTGAATGTGCACATGTGGCTTGAGCACATCAGACGTGCTCCTGGGGCACATCGCATGGTTTAATTTAATCTGAAAGGAGTGTTAGATTGCAGACTTCAAGCATGCTACACTAGATGCAGTAAGCGGGGACAACTGGACAGTTTCTTTCAAAAGCACATATCTCTGCTAAAACACCAGCATAGATAAGGCAAAAACCTGCTTGAAATAGATTAAATTTAGAGTAAATGAATCAATGTTTGCCCCATGTGATGTGTAGGAACAATGCTGCAGGTTCACAATAAACTGTAGCTGACAAAAGAACCCCAGATGAAAGTGCAGTTTCTTCTTCTTTCTGCATCCCTCTACTTCTTTCCTGATGTACCACAAAGGAAGCTTGGGTGCTGACTTCTGCATTCTGGATCTCACCAAAGAAGCCGGACATTTAGAAGTTCGATAGTGCGATGCAACCTTACAGCATCTAATAATAAGCATTTTTGTTTTAATTAAATATTACATGCCTCATATTTTAAACAGGGAAGAGTCAGATCTTTCAGTTACACTGAATGTGTACTGGAGCAACATTTATTCTATAAATATTTAAAAAACCTTATTCATTAAATTAGTTTTCCTCACAGTCTTTCTATTGACTTCTATTTGCCATCAAAAGTTCCATTATGGATTCAGCTCAGGTTCTCCCTGGAGGCAGTAGCCACAATAATATTGTTTGATGTAAATAGGTTGTGGTGACTGAATTTTTTACTCCAGTAAGCATATTGCCTGGAACATGCTGCTCACTGCCATGGTCCAAAAAACTGTGAAGGGATGACTCACACCTGACAACTGCTACTGATCTCATTTCCCTTACTCAAACTTCACAATTTATGTACAGTTCTGTTTTGAGCAGTAGGATGTGTGAATGTGTCCCCAGTCTTTGTTTATTCAGCCTTAGGAGCAAAGAAGGGACTTTCTTTTAGTGGAGTGCACATCTCACTAGTGTTGACTCCATTTACAAAAAGTTTTAACTTCAGTTTATCCCACAGCAGCTGCATGTGGTATTTTTAGACCTACTTTCTGAGCATTTTTGAGATAGATGGATGGCCAGGTGGATTCACACTAGCCTAGGTTTTAAGGGGTTATTTACGTGTATGCATTACACACACTATGCTGCTTGCCTCCATGTGTAAAGATCTACATACACGTTGTGCTTCCTTCCTGGAATGTAGCAAGATCACTGTTGTGGTCTTCCCCTGCTCAGATCAGCCACACAGATTTTATGCTGCAATACTCCTCTTCTGACATGTTTAATCCAGTGTTTCTCCCACTGCCTTCACATGTGACTTTTGCGCTGTGTGTGACCAGCTGAAGTGCTGGCCCGTGTGCAGTACAGCTTCAGGGTCACTGTGACTGAAGTCTCGGCACCATGCCAGCATCAGCACAACTGCCGACACAAATGCAAGTGCACGCTCCTGCCTCAGGAATGAGCATGCTGGACCTCATCTTCTCCCTTGCCCTGCATTTCTGCATTGCGTTTCTGCCTGAAGCCACTCAAAGGGCCTCAAAAAAGGAGGTGATGCAGGGAGCTCCATGATCCCAGCAACAGAAGCTGGCATTTTTAAAGAGGAGCCGTAGAGAGACTGGCCAAGCAAGACTATGACTGGGCTCCCATGTGGTGCCCTAATAACCCAAGGCTATCGAGATGACTTAAAAAGGTGAAGGGAAAACTAGTGATGGTTGTGCCCATATTATGCACTGAAATGGATTTATTAACATGAGTCATACACTAATCCTCACCTTAAGCCATCCATTTAGAACTGAACATTTAATTTTCCTTCTCCACTGTCATCCTATAGCTAAGCAGTTATTTTCTATTAAGATTTCAGTAAAATCATTAGCAAAAGCTTTCATCATCCATGTTAGGGGATGTAAACAGGTTCTCTTAGAATCAAACACTGTTAGCTGATGCTCCTTATCCCACATTGTTCACCATGCTAGCAAAGCAAGACACTAGGGGAAAGAAATGAGCATTCATGCATTTTCTCATCAAGCAGCATTAATGTTATTAAACCCACAACAATACTAACTGGGCTTTGGTGGAAAATACCAGTTTTATTAATGAAGTCCAAGGTCTTGCACAGGAGAAAAGCCATGAAAATATAGTTTCAACAAGCTATTCCACACAAGCAACATCACAAATAACCTCATGAGGAGGTCACAGACCTTATTCATGCTATGACATTTGTCATTTTGTAGAATCATAGAATAGTTTGGGTTGGAAGGGACCTTAAAAGGTCATCTAGTCCAACCCTCCTTGCAAGGAACAGGAACACCTTCCACTAGACCAGGTTGCTCAAAGCAATGTTGACTTGTAGAGCATACAGCAGTGAGCAGACTCCTTGAGTGTGGAACAGGAAACAAAAAGAGCCTGAGTGGTGATGGGCAAAGCCTTCTGAGGAAAAGAAAGACAGAATTAGAAAAGAGAAGAAGAAAAAAGAAATGAAGAGGCAGTAAAGAGGACCTAAAGACGACAATGCACTGAAAACTGTGCTGTAAACAATATTGAAAAGATTAAAGAGAACTAGCTTGAAGGTCAGGCTTTAGAAAAGTATCGGCAGAGGCCATAATGAGAGGAAATAGAGGGCGGAAGCCACATTTTAAAGATTCATGATGCTGTTAGAAGAGATATCCCAGTCACATGATGTTTATTAAATACACAATTTTAGACTAGTGATAAGGTCAGACATTAGTACCCAGATCCTATGTTAATATTTAATACTTATTGACCCCCATTCTCTTGTTTCAGGGGAACATGCTGAAAACTGCCCTAATAACAATTACATGGGGATGTGATACATAAATATATGGGAAGACCAGCTGCAAGACTAATTTCTTTGTTGCCTGAAACTGGATTAATTTGCTTCTCATCTGCAGCTAAGTAGGACCTGTAGGATATGACAAATATTTATGCTCAGTGTAGGATGTTGCTGCACATACAGAAAAGTTGTGGCTGTTTCTGGATGCTCCCTGGCTGCTGCATCCATGGTGATGCCATTCAGTGCAAAGAAATGAGCAGGGGGAGTATTCATTTCAGCCAAAAGCACCAGTTTACAGCATCACCTTTTTTCTCCTGAACTACAATAACTCAGTGCCAAACACAGACCTCACAATTCCCCTTTAAACTGTTCTGTAGCCAAAAAAGATGATGCTATCTGGCAGCACAACTTCAGTTACCAATGAATTAATGAATACTGAATTAGAGATATCTGATTATTGTTTGATAAATGTGATAGTGACAACATGTTATACAGATAATCTGTCCTAAGATACTGCCATTTGCTGAAGTTAGCCCCACATGGATACTGGATGACCAATCACTGTATCTGCTGACAATCCAAATCAAAACCTTTTAAAGACACATAAAAGGAAGTTCAACACCTATACTTTGAGAAGGGAGAAGCACAGCTGAAGGTCATGCACACCAGTTGGTGATAAGTGGAAAGCTTGTGATTCAAGCCCTCAGACTGCCACCTGTGAAAAAGCCCATAAAGATGAGAAGAATGAATCATTACAGTGTTCATCTATTTTTACACATTCTAACTTCAGAAAGGACAAAGCAGAATAAGTAGTGAGCATTAGCATGACAAAATGAGCTTGGCAGTGGTACATATATTATCAGTGATCTTCTGCAGAAGGTCATGCACTACAGCTGAGGTGCCAATATTTGCCAGGTGACTCATTTTGTAGATAGGCTGACCTCAGATAGGACTAATTTCTAAATGAGGCGGGAGACCTGAATGAATCACAGCATGATGAGAGCCTGGAAAGGCTGACTTGAACTAGTTCCAAAACTGTAACAAAGTAAAGTGCAAGTATTCAGCTGAATATGGTGCTTGTAATAGAGGCATACTGGTAGCTTTTCAAAACAACATCTTTCCTCTGCAGGACAGATGCCTTATATACAAGTCGTAGGCACTTCTGGGGTGACCCTGTTTCTTTTCAGTGTTTTGTTACTGCAGGGTTAAGGGAAGCTATTCTACATGTTTGAAGCCCCAAATTAGTATTAGGACATAGTGCATGACAGAAGGGAAGACATTTTCCCTGCATACCTTATACATTTATCACCATATTTGGGCCTCAAGTGTCCATTCCCTGGAGGGGAAACTTTTCAGGCACACAGTTTTTCTACATAATACCACCAACAGTGATATTAAGGGTACTAATTATATTGTATAATACCTTACAATGTAATATAATAATATCATAATGTAATCCATAATTAAATAAATTAAAATATAATAGTAATAATATATGTTAATGTTAAAATACAGTATATGGTAATGGCAATATAACTATTAACATATGACTATACTAACAATAGTAATACTAATGAGAAAAAATATAACAAGAACAACAAAGCAGAATAGCTTTTCTCTCATCTATGCGGATTCATTCCTTCTTTGTTGTTCTAGACACAGGAACAGCCTTGCCTGAGCCTTGTGTCTTAATTCTTCCTTCTGCCTTCCAAACCTAAGAGCAGGTTGAAATCAGCTCTTTTAAAATGCAAATGGAGCTTATAGAAGTGCTGTTCTTCATACTATGACTGCCATGCAGATCTGAGCAGATGCAATGAGATCATAACGCATAGTCAGGAGCACTTACAGTTTGTCCTGATGTCTTCAGTACTGGATCATTCATCTCAACACCAGCACAGAAGCACAGATATGGGGTCCCAGTTGCATCTCACTAACCAGGAGATGCTGCTCATCAGGGAGCATATCCAGCTTCTAGAGGAAGTCTTGGTGGCTATTTCCAAGATGGTCCAGACACAAACAGCAGGTACTCTGGGGTCAGCACTTCCCCAGCTTAGAGGAGCACCGACCTGTGTCCTAGCAGTGAGTGAGCTCCTGTTCCCTCATGGAGTCAGAGCTGCGGGCTTCTACACACTTGAACACAAGCACACACCATTGCTCCTACCTTGGAAATCATAGAATCATAGAATAGTTACGGTTGGAAAGGACCTTAAGATCATCGAGTTCCAAACTCCCTGCCATGGGCAGGGACACCTCACACTAAACTGTGTCACCCAAGGCTCTGTCCAGCCTGGCCTTGAACAATGCCAGGGATGGAGCATTCACAACTTCCCTGGGCAACCCATTCCAGTGCCTCACCACCCTTACAGTAAAGAATTTCTTCCTCATATCCAATCTAAACTTCCCCCGTTTAAGTTTGAAACCGTTACCTCTCGTCCTCTCACCACAGTCCCTAATGAAGAGTCCCTCTCCAGCATCCCTATAGCCCCCCTTCAGATACTGGAAGGCTGCTATGAGGTCTCCACACAGCCTTCTCTTCTCCAGGCTGAACAGCCCCAACTTTCTTAGCCTGTCTTCACACAGGAGGTGCTCCAGTCCCCTGATCATCCTCGGGCCCTCTTCTGGACTTGTTTCAACAGTTCCATGTCCTTTTTATGTTGAGGACACCAGAACTGCACACAGTACTCCATACTCCCTACTACTTCACAAAATACACAGCTCTGGTGCCTCTATTCCGTGATTTTACAGCACCCTCTATTTTTCTTTACCTTTTTTTTTTTTTAACACAATTATCTTCTGCCTCTGGCTCCTGGAAATAAGTGATTAGATAGGAATGTCAGCTTCCATTGAATCATTTTGTCGTCATCTTCACTATCGTCATGGGTTCAGCAGTAGCAGTCATTTTTCTCCTTCGTAGTACCTGGTGCAGTGCTGTGTTTTCAACTTTCGGCCTGGGAACAGCGCTGATAACACCGATGTTTATAGTTACGGCTTAGAATGTTTTGGTCTGACCAAGGACCTTCTGAGCCTCATGCTCTGCCAGGGAGGAGGGGAAGCCAGGAGGAAGCAGAGACAGGACACCTGACCCAAACTGACCAAAGAGGTTATTCCATACCACAGCACGTCATGCCCAGGATGGAAAAACTGGGGGCAGGAACCCGGAAGAGTTCAGTTCATGGCTCGGTTGTTGGGTGGTGAGCAGCTGTATTCTCTTCCCTTGTATTTCCCTTGTCATTATTATTATTGGTGGTAGCAGTAGTGGTTTGTGTTATACCTTAGTTAATAAACTGTTCTTATCTCAACCTGTGGGAGTTGCATTCTTTCGATTCTTCTCCCCGTTCCCCCCCCCTCGGAGTGGGGGGGAAGAAAGAGGGGAGAGTGAGTGAGCGGGCTGCGTGATTTACGGCTCAAACCACGACAACTATAAAGAGTGTGAAACCTGATATCAAAGGCTTGAAGAAATGAGAACAAATAAGCTCAGAAGTTCCTGAAGTTACATTTTTGAGTTCTAAAGAACAGTTTTGAGGTCTGATTCATTATTTGGGGGTGTTTGAGGTTAGAAATTATGAAACCCAACAAACCTTTCAAGTCAAACAAGTTCCGCAACTAGAAACTTGTATAGAGTTCACCTTCAAGTTAGGCACATCAATTGTGAGGCTTACATTCATGTATATGTACACATATGGATAGATGTATGGATGGACGGACGGGCAATTTTTTTGTGGAATATCACTTCCACTGAAATCAGTTGGGGCCAATTTCCTCAGAGCAGCCTTAATCATTATTTTACAATCAGTGTGGTTTATATGGGAGTAGTTACATATTCTGTACTTAGAATAGGAAGCTGTAGGTAGTAGCTGTGTAGCTGTAGGGAAGCGCAGTACTGGGTGTAGCTAACTCTGTGTATGTGGAGGCACAGTTTATGTGTCAATGGGTCCTCCACCTGGCTTTAAACAATGGCCATTGTCCCCCTCGGAAGCCCTGCAAAGTTCTCATTGACTCGCCTATACCGCAGGGCCTCCTCTCCAGGGCTGCCTGCTCCCTGCAGAAAGGGAGCTCCCGGTTCCTTTTCTTTCAGGTGACTGCTGATAGCACCTCATAGGGAATTGCAAGTTAAACACTTGTAAGAGAAGAGACAAAAGGAAGCCTCCCACTGATAAAAGATAAAGGCAGCACACACACCCTACTGAGCTTACCTTATCTTGTTATCTCCTAAATTAGCAGAGTTCAATCTAATTAAGTGCTGGTATGGAAGAAACCCAAGTTGTGGTGTGATTAATCAGCTTGAAGGCTCTTCTAACCACAGCACTGATAGGGCTCTATTGTGCTGGGGGCTGAGAGAAGATACAATTCATGCCCATAATGGTTTGCAAGCTAAAGCCTGGCCTCCTCTCAAAAGGGTCGGCAGGCAGTCATTTTATAGACGCAGTTTGTATCTTTAAAGGGTAATTCTGCCAGGTTATTGCAACTCTTAAAACAAGATCAGCATATGCTTGTGTCTTTTTTGCTGCTATAACCTGCATTTACTATGCCAGGGCTGTTGCCTAATACGATTATAGTGATAAGTTATATTACATCTAAGACAGAAGCTTCTGTAGTAGATAAGGCCTACGGAATCAACTGCATAGAGGTTTATATCTCAGTTTATCTATTTATACCACGAGGTTTATCAGCAACGGAGTAGTTGATAATTTGCTTTCTTCAGAAATGCCCAAGAACCAGCCAAAAACATAAGATCAGGAGCAGATTTGGATCACAAAGCTGTGACCAGGTAGACTCAACTGCCAACAACAAGAGAGCAATGTGGTGGTGTTGTGTTTGCATCTGATGATTTATTATTTCCTGCTCCATATAGCTGGATGCCCCTTCCGCGTAAGTGGTCTTTTGCGCACGCCTTCAGCAAGGCCTTGAAATCACACAGCTGGATCTCACAGTAAACTGGAAATACTGTCACTGTGCCCCAGTTAATCCATACAGGTGGATAGCAAGCCTGTTGCATACGGTCATATTGTGTGGTATCAGTGAAGCTACCTGACCAGTACTGGTTTATGTTGCATTTGTCTAAATATTAACTGAACTCTCTTTAGAGTGACAGGGGCTTCAGTTACTTCTGCTGAGGTCTGACAATGATGTAGATACTGAGAATTAAACCATGACACAGCATGTCTAGAGTAGACCAACATACATGCGGTACGGGATGGTGCTGGTGAACGTCATCCGTGGCGCAGCAGCAGAAGTTTGCTGACAGGTTGCTGGCCCTTGCTGTCTGGTCCATGCAGAATACAAGCCCCAGGGAGGGTGGGAACCAGAACTGGAAGGAGAACAAGCTGGGAAGCTGATCAGGCTCTTGTATTTCTCTCCTTTTGCCTGGAGGGGTGGAATCCTGCCAGTGAAAAAGTCAACTGGCTCCTTCATTCGAATGAACTACAAAAACAAGAAGAAAAAAAGAAGGCAGTGCTAATGCGGTATGGCCTCCCATGCTGATTCATCTCAGCTACTAAAGAGAGGGAAATGGGAGAAGACAGACAAGCATCTGGTCTTCCCAGTTATCTGACTAGTGAATTTAAAACCCTGTGAAATTCAGAGGTGGGAGGGTTTCTCCCAGGGAACTGTGCAGCATCCCTGGGAGCAAAGAACACCCAACACCCAAAGCAATTCACCTGCAGAACAGCTCAGCTATTCATACCCCTAAGTAAGTGAGAAGATGAAAACTCCTTTCTGCACCTTTTCTCCTCCCTCATATGAACTGTACAGCCCAGAGGTTCAAAGCCCTTGCCTGCAGTCCAGTTTATAACCCCCTTCACAACCCTGCTGCCATGACTGACTGCAGTCCTTTTGACAAACCTCATGTGTTATCAGAGGATCTTGGTACCTGCAGGGCTTTGAGCACCTCCTGCACTCAAAGGGAGCAGTGTTGCAGCCAAGAGCAGCCCCATTTCCCATGCACAGCCTTGCAGAAATGAGTTTCAGCTGGGGGCTCAAGGCTGCCCGAGCTGATCCATACCCATCAGAGCTCTGAATTAAAAATGACTGCTGCTGCTGAACCCATGACAGGTTTCTACTGCACATCTCCAGTGGGCTTCACTGCATCTAGCCCCCTGCTACTGACTAGTGCAGGGGCAGGTACACATGGATACAGGGTTGTTTTAATTTGAGCTGCAGGTGAAACAGAAGGGGTGCAGACAGTAGAGAGGTGCAGCAGATAGAGCTAGTGATGCCTGGTCACAGTTATAGTCTAATCCCAGCTGCTGCATCTGCAGAAGGTAGCCAGGACCGTTCCTATCATGTACTGAAAGCCACAGGAAAAAGATATAGTCTCTATTCAGTGTCCTAACAGCTGCTTCCCAGATGGGAGTACCTGGGCCACAAACATCTGCACCATGCAGCAGTTGGCTTTCAGGAGGCAAAGGAGAGATGGAGGAAGGGATGGGCAGAAGTGGGGCACCCACCTCCCCACATTTATTTGTTGCCTCCTTCCCTGACCCCTTCCAGGTGAGAACAAGGCATTTACATACCCACAAGGCCGGATGGTGTTACCAAATGGTGAGATAAGAGTTTTGAGTAAATAGAGGGAAGAGAACTGCTGCAGTGGCTACATGTATTATAGACATACATTCATACACACATCTGTTTCTTTCTTCTTCTTTTTAATCAGATCTATGAGATCATGCCCCCTAAAAGATCCTCCTAAAAAGAGGAGAGGAAAACAGTATCAAGTAGCATATTAAAGAACGGACCCTGTGTTGTGTCAGCTGAAGGACATACACCCAGACCCCTTTACAGTGGGCACATAATTAGATGGTCTCTCCACCAAAATCTTCGGGATATCTAAAGCAAAATAGACCAGTGGAATTCTTCACCCTAAAAAAGTTACTTGGAGAAGCTGCCTAAGGAATATGTGTGGCACTACTTCCTGTTGGAAATGGACAGAACTGTGCAGTCGCAGACTGCCAGTTTTGCTGCCAGCACCTAGCGTCACTGGCATCCAGCATCACTGCCACCCAGCATCACCAGCCCTGCATGCTTCCTGGCACTCAGCGCCTGAGAGCCTAGGTAGCCCTGGGAATCGTGTCTCTCCTACAGTATCAACTTTTACCATGTCACCCTTCATCTGTGGAAAACTGACCATATACACAGGTTAAACACCATGCTCCTGCTTTGGGGCACAGACCTTGCAAAAAGGCATTATCAGATCTGTAGAGCTTTAAAGCTAATGCTATTACTGCTCACCAAAAGTGTACAGAACTATTTCAGAGAAAACATGTCATGAGTGAGCTACCATAATGTTTCATCCATTTAAATGTCACTCAGTGTTTAAAATAACAATGCAGTTCTTTTTAGATTTACCATACCATGATTAAAACAAACAGTGCCAATACTCAATGAATTCACAGCCTTTGTGTTCCATGTTTAAACAAAATGAACCATAAACCGCTGGCACTGGATAAGTCCACGGTCTTGACAGATTAACATTAAACATGCTCTATGACCCAGAGACAAGCTCCAGAAGCAATGGCTTCAAAAACTCTCCACCCCTTGGCTGTCACATTCGGCTGGTGAGCACAGACCTGGGGCTCCTGGGCAGGGCTTTCAGCTCTTTTGCGCACTACATGGAAGGTTATTTTCAGCCATGTGCTCTGTTGGTCTCCTCATTGCCCTCATCCTCTAACCACACAGGGACCTGGAGGTCCCTGATACTGCCAACAGTTATCCACTTATCGTGGATGAGCCTTGCTGCCATCATGAGGGGCTGTGGTTGCTTCTCAGACACTTGAAGCTGAGCAGGATCATGCACCAGCAAAGCAGCAAATGCATTAGAGAGCAAGAAATGGAGACCCTTTGCCAGCTGGAAGTATCTCACAGTGTGCTGCAAACCAGTTGCATTGTTTGGTACATGATAACTTGGGAGAAATACTTAGGAACTGTAGTACTACAGAGAAGATTCAAGAGGGAGTAAGAACCTAGATAAATCAGCTTTATACTAAGTAGGTTTACCTCCAAACACAAGCAAATTAAGCACTCACAAAGAGCCTGGGACTACCTATACCAGTCTCAGAAAGCCAGGTATCAGTGGCAGATGCAGCCAAAACTAGAGCAGTAATACCAGTGTGTATACTGCTGCAAAGCCTGAACTGATTCCTAGGATGAATTATTTTCTCTCCCATCACTGGAAGAGCAACAAAAATTGTCAGCCCGAAACACACAGGTAGGTAACTCTCAGTGTAGCCTTATTGAAAAGTAGAAGACAAAAGCAAACCCAACAATCATAATACGGGCAAGGAAAAAATACAAGGCTAGTAAGGATTGTCAAGCAAGATAGAGCAGATTCAACAGAAACTGGAGATTTGCAGTCTAACTCCAAACAAGCTACTTCTAAGTTTTCTTAGAAATGCCTGGTATGATTGGATGTAAAAGCATGTGAGTTGTTCCTCTGCCCTCCCCAGGGCAGATAAGCAGTCAAAACAAACACATTTATCTGGGGAATCTCTTAATCCTCTGCATAAACGTTTCACCATGCAAGTCATAGTGGGCTTAGTGTTCCTTGAGCATTGAGAAGCTTAACGCTGCAGTTCAGTCTTTATCCTATGAGCACAATCACAAAATCCAAGCCATGTTTGCATGTCCTAAGGTTACCCAAGAGGCAGGGATAAAGGCCACGCTTGGCCTCCCTCTGCACAAAATGCAGTCCACCAAAATCCCTGTTTCCTGGTAAAAGTGAGTAGGCACAGACTCTGTAGCAGACAAAGGACGTATATTCACTTTTCCTTAGTTTAGCAGTAACATTCATGGGGATCTTTCTCAAACCAAAGGAGCTCCTTAGGTTGTTCTTTCGGTGCTCTAAGATCGGAGTGGCAGATCCCTGCATAGCTGCGGGGCAGAGAAGGGTGAAGTCTGGCACAGGGAGAGCACATGCCCTTAGGGTCTCTAGGCTGGAGTGAGGGAGGCAAAGCTATACAGGGGAAAGGTAAGCAGAACCCGTTCCGAAATGCTGCCAAACCTGAAAGTTCAGGGGATCCTCTCCAGAGCATGCCTGCTGGGCACGACCTGCTGCTCACACCGACTGAAGAGCCGGAAAGGTGAGTAAGGAGGGTGGCCCTGCTGGGAAGCAAAAGCTTCTTCCCCCAACAGGCTTCCAAGAGACTTCTGGCCACTGTGCCTTGCAGCTATGGACCTTCCTGGTTCTTGCCCTGATCTTCCCTATGGGTGCTCAGGTTCTTTCTGGATATAGGACTTCACCAGGGAAGAAAAGGTCACTGACTGAATCTGTGGCCACTCAGACACAAGCAGGTTGTATTTGGAAGCACATTTCTCTGTGCAAAACTTTGTCGGAGGGGCTGGTTTTGCAAGTTAAACTGCAAAGTGCTGGAAGGAAAAGGAGCTGCCAGAATCTAGAAGTGCTCTGACATGTGCTCTCTTAGATGCAGAGGGTTTAATTCTGAAAGAGGAACTTGGAAAGGCTGGTAGGGAGGCCAGGGGAAAGGAAAAAATAGAAGAGTTTTTCCCTATATGCTACATGGTAAGATAGCAAAGGCATTGCTCAGGTTGTTATTCAGAAAGGAGGAGTTGAATGAGCTGTTAGATAAATCTCTTCTCCCCTGAGGGCACACTGGGGATGGGGAGGTTCAGGCAACCAGAGGCTGCTCTCTTCTCTTCGCTTGGTTGAGGGTCTTATCATCAGCATCTCAGTAGGAAGTGGATCTTCCTCTGAATAAAAAAGAAGACTTGGCTTTGATCCTCCGGTCTGGACTAATCATCCTCTGTCAGGCAGCTGGTTTTATTTATCCCTTCCTTCTTAAACGCTATTATCTCAATCACAGCAAAGTTACATGTTGTTTTGTGAAATACTTGTGGGGAAAGGTAAATTATTTTCCAAAAGCAGGAAATCTGATACCAAGTTTGGGAAAAAGATGTCATCCAAGGCTTTTCAGATTTTACAATGATTAAGAAATGTTATTTATAGCTACCAAAGGTAATTGGTGATAAAAGGTATCTTTACTCCAGTTTGATAAATGAGGTAACTGAGACATGGAAAAATTGAGGGGCTTGTTCAGGACTGTACAGAAAGCCTTGGGCATGGCCAGGAGCAGATACATTGTGAGCCGCCAGTCCCAAGCCTTCTAAGTGTCTTTTACTACTTCTTCCTGACAAGAAGTGAGCCTCTGTTGAAGATGGGAACATTCTGTGAGAACAGCTTCAGACAGTTTCCTGTAAGCAGCAAACTAATGAATCCTGCTTTTCCTGTGGATTTGCATCCTGAAAGCTGAGCTTCTCATGCTCAGCAGACTCCCGTGACACCAGCACCCTTCCCCCCAGCTCCCTCCCATATCCGCTTGTCTCCTCAGGTCCTGCTACTGCAGGAGAGCTGCTGGTGATGGCCGTTCTTCTCTTCCGGAAGGAGGTGATTCTGGGTCTCTCCTCTGCACAGTAGCTGGTCTTCATGGAAAACTCATCAGGACCATTGTCTCCCTGCAAGCCCTTCTTTGAAATGCAGTCGGATAGGTTCAATGGTAACTGGGAGATTAGTTTCTTTAGGGAAGCAGACTAAAGCACACTCAGGCTTGAGCTGAAGCGCCTGTCAGTATCTGGAGCTGTGGAAGCACTGCAAAATTTCCCTTTCAGCAAGCTGCTAAGTGGGGCATTATGGAAATAGTGCACTTTATTAGTGTTGACCCTATTTATCCTCCAGGAAATCACAGCAACGATGACAGTGCTGCTCTGTGGATGTTCCTGAGCAGCACACCAGCTCCCCAGTGCGTGTGTCACTGCCGGGAGACCACAAACCCATGACCACCCTCAGCCACAGGCTAGTGGCTATGCGGTCAAGTGCCATCTTATCCCAGCACAGACCTTGGGGCAAGCTTCTCTGAGGTTCGCCTCTCACATTTGTAGGAGTGCCGCTAAAGTGCACTGACAATCAGGATTTTGTAGAAGTCATTAAAAGGCTGTTAATTTTCCTGGGGGTGGTTTCCACTACTCTTCATAGATTGCCATATTTCCTGGCTGAGACAAGGATACTGATGGGACAGATACAAAAGGGAAAATGCAGCCCAGATTTATTAGCCTGCTCTACCACATTCGTCCCACTCCAGTGGATTTTGTCTCACTCTGGATGTGACTATGGTCCCTGCAGAACACACACCCTCTTAAAATTTATTGGTGTTACCTATAGGTACACTACAGGGTTACAGGTACTGTGATGTCTTTTTTCCTCATACATCATTCTATATGGTTAATTGTATACCTTAGTCTACCTGATGCAGGAAGCACAGCGTAGTGTGCCCTGGCTGTTACAAAAGAACCAGGACATTTAAACCAAGTAATAACAGCCTGAGCAAGAAGTCTCAGAGTCCATCTTGCATCACCACAATCACAGATGCCCTTCTTAAGGTCTTTTTGTCTACATCACACTGAAAATAGCATACTGTTTAGTGCAGCCCAACAATAGAGACTGTGACAGCACTGCAGACATGTTTTCTGAAAAATAAGGAACTTCTTTCCATAGTAAAAATCCACATTTCCTTCTTTCGTGCACTTCAGTAGGGACAGCAATTGCAACAGCTGGAGGGCAGGCTGGATGGTTGATTGCCAAAAGCTTGAAAAACTAAACCAGAAAACTGATCTGGCACCTGAGAAGCTGGGAATGATGGAGCAAGATCCATACACAGAAGTCAACAGAACACTACGAGACATCTCTGTGAAATGATCATGGAAAAGGCAAACCACGATCACAGGATGTAACTGCTGAGGTATGTCTGGGAGGAGGGAAGTGTGAACGCCACACTGCAAGACCTTACTTAGGCATCCTCTGAAACTTTGTGTGTGACTCTTTTCACCTATATATATGCAGCGTGATCTCATACTAGAACACACAAGGAGAGTATCTACCATAACTCTTCAGGTACAGAAGCAGAACCTCCAGCTTCGTGAAAAAGAAACCCAGAACCCATAATTTGTGCAGCCTGGCCATGTGAGGCTTCATCTTCTTTCAACTTTTATCTTATTCTATGCCTTTTTATGTTCTTTGTTTAATCTTTCGGTTTTCCACTGTTCTCTTGTCTTTCCTCTTCCTTCCCCTTTGCTTCTCCACCTACTGCCACCCCCTCCAGCAAACAGTGCTACTCCTCACCTCCTGCTCTACTTGGTGTTATTCCCCAGTAGGAAGCGGGACACCCAAATGGCAAAGAGACCTCCATCATCCAGAGGGACCGGTTTAGAAATGAGATTCAGGGAACAGAAAGTTCAGAAGAGGCCTCTGCTTTGGGCTGAGTGGGATACTTGATGTAGGACAGTGTCAAAACAAGCATGATGGTGCTGTGTCATTGCGCATAATAAGCAATAAAGCAGAGACTCAAAGAAGGTGTATTGACCCCTCCTTTGGAGGAAAAAACTTTCAGAGTGAGTGTGTGATAGGGTTGCCTTTGATAGAAGGGATTGGACTAGGTGATACAGGCAGTCTCTTCCAGCTGCTTCACTACCTCTCACATACCCTCAATACCCCTAGACTGGCAGTCTAGGACTTTAACATGGGAAAAACAAAGACTTGGGTTTAAGAGGCTCCACCTCCAGTTATTCAATTACTAAGAACAAAACAAAACAACAACAAAACCCCTACTTGCCATTGGCTACAGTTGTTGTGGGCTTGTGGTTGGGATTATTTTTTAAAGTGTAGCTACTTCTCAGATCCTTCTGACAACCAGCTCATTACTCATGTGGAGCGTTAACTATCACTACTAACCTTTTGAATTGCTCCTGCCAGTAGAGCAGAAATCCAAGCCTCAGAATTATGTAGTCATCCTAAATTGTAGTACCACAGTTGGGAAGGGAAAACCTGTCTGTGCCAGACCTCATTTCAAGGCTGACTTCAGTAACATCCCGAAGTTGAAGACACTGTAGCATCTAGACCCACTCACCTTACAGGAGATGGCTCCAATCCCTTGCCCCATCAAAGCACCTTCAAATGATCATGATTAATTCAGTAGGACCCATTAGCTCTCATCTATTTCAAGGGTAATCTCAATATATGTCTCTGAAAGACTGTTCATACAGAATCAGCTTCACTGCATGACTCCCTTTTTAGTTTTCTTGAGTCATTTGTAGTTCAGTCATCCATATGAGCATCTTAGCTGGGTGCTTTCTAGTAAATGGAAAGACAGTGCTGGACTGAGTATCTTCTGTACTGCAGTGACAATAGAACTCCCACAACGACCTGTCAGCCTCACTGCCTTGCTTTAAATTGCAAACAGGCAAGGTACAACTTAAACATCTCAGGCTGATAAACAGTTGTATCTGCCTGGATATAAGATGAAAACCATGAAGGGTTTCTATACTCTACTATTGGCAAATGGCAGTCATTGTTACACCACAAGAGATTACTCCAGCACAGCATTTACTAATGAGTGACTCCTACCCCACCTGAGAATGTCCAGAACTACCCATGAAATTTGCCTCATGGGTAGCCTTATGTGCGCATTAAATGGCTTGTTAACGGCTTGCACTGCTATCCAGCCCACTGCCCTGGAAGTTTTTCATCTCAGAAGTCACGAATCCAATATGTCTTTCCACTTTGAAAAAAAAGTCTGTATTAGAAACAGAAGACAAATGCTTAGAATAATGTTTTTAATTGCTGTTTCAACATACTATTGTTTGGGATTTTTCATAAAACTTTTACCAGATGTGGCTTCTTTCTTAGATAGTCCTTTGTAACATTTCCTCTTTAGAAACTTCAGTGCTATTTTAGCCACAGTTTGTGGCAAATATCTCCATTTCATTTCATTTCATTTCATTTCATTTCATTTCATTTCATTTCATTTCATTTCATTTCATGTCTATTTTCTTTTATTTCATAAATAATAATGTTGGCTTGTAATCTATTTAAAAAAGAAAAATGTGAAAAGAAGCTGGAAGCTGTAGGTTATCTCAAAATGCATTTCTTCATGAGTGTTTCTTTTTCTGAACACCTCATTTCTTTATTTACTCACCTTCCAAAGTATTTAACAAAACAGGGATAAGGTGGCTATTTGCCTGGCATTTGGGGGAGGTTTGGTGTTTTTATTTGTTTTCAGTGTTATGCTTCCTCACCATTCACAGAAGACGTGGATAAGACATCACCACAAAGCCAAATGGGTCATCTTTTGGCTTAGGCAGGTTGAGCTCTTCCGAACTGAACAGATGCATCATTTTTGTTAAAGCATCTTACGAAGTGAGGTAGTTCTATTAGTTTAGAGTTTAAAGGCAAGTTATTTATGGGAAGACTTAGCGAGCGTGGAGAGCACACAGCTCTCCCTTCTCTTTCAACCACTGCAGCCGTGTACAAAAATCCATTACTTTCATTCATTCACTGGTCAAAGATTCACTGGATAACAATTTACTGTTGATAAATTTTGAAGCCATTTGCTGCCACTTACTGGATAACTAGACATTCTGCTTCATAAAAAGGAAAAAAGAATCAGAAATGGGCTTACAATGAAATTCACAGTAGGCATTGCCTTAAGCCAGTGTAAGAAAAATGTCAAGGGCAAAATGAACATCAAAGCTGTTCCACTCACTGGAGACTGAGCTCTTTGTTAATGACTTACAGCTATAAAATGCTTGTAAACTATACTGCTTTATTTCGCTTCCTCCTTGTCTGCGGCACTCCACACTGGCTGTGTGAATCTGTGAGTTGGAGCAGGCAATCTGAATATCTATGCGAAAGGAAATTGAATCTATTTGCAGAAGAGTGAAAGTTACACATACCAGGGAGAGAGAGTACATTCTCCTACCTTTTTAGTTTTATTTCCACATGATTTCATTTCCTGAGGATAAATGAAGCAGCCAGCTCTCAAGCAGGCAAAGAGAAGAGAGAAACACCACCAGCAGCCACTTTGAAAAGTCTGGGTTTATCAGTGTGTATGAGGTTTCTGTGGCAGAGCCAAGGATGGAGCACAGTTCTGCACCATAACACCCATCTTCTCGGCTGTGCCTTATTTAGCTCCCTATAATATGGCCAGCCGAACAGCTTCCTTCAGCCAATAGGCCTGATCCATCCCCAGAACAGGTCTCTGACATCCATCAATTGAGCTGGGATCTCAGGACAATACCAAGTGATCACATTTTTTAAACTTCTGGACTGGATGTCACTAGCCAAATTTTAAGGCTGGAGCAGGAAAATTTCAGCTGCCCAGGAGGCTTCCTGACAGGTCATGAGATGCCAGGTCTTGCTTCCTGGAGAGACAAACCAGTGAACTGGGCGAGCAGAGAAGATCTTAGGTCAGTTCAGAATGTCCCCCAAGGCATCTCCATGTCACCTTCTGATGAATTACAAGGTATAAAAAGTGGAATATCAAAAACAAAGACTTTGTGGTTTAATGTTTCCTGTTGCACATAGGGATTTAAAGTCCAGGTTGAGGCTTCACCCTCACGATGTGACCAGTAACCAACCCATTCCTCTACATTGCTTTCTGACTTTCTCGCCAATTCATCTAAGCATTTTTAATAATTATGATTTGTTGGTTTTAGCCACAGAAAATGTTGAAAAATGAAGAAATGAGAAATCTTGTTTGTCAGCAGGGTCACCCCCTAACACCAAAGCTGCCTCTAGTTCTATGAATACACAACTTACAGAATGTTAAGATACTGCCAAAAGCAAAGCCTGATGGAGAAGGAAGCATGAGCTTATGCATGCTAGACTTCTCCCAGACAGGTTTGCATCCCTCATCTCCACAAAGCGGAAAAGTATTCAGAAATGGGGCATAACCAGTGAGGCAACCCCCGGGGCAATCACACTGCCCTTACTCATTAATTGTTTCATTTATTCGCTGTATATATACACTTTTTTTTCAAAAGCAAACCCAACGCACGGTGTTTGGCTGGCACTGTGCACACAGCTGGCTATGAAACAGCTAAGAGCATGCTGTGCCCCAGCCCTATTCCACCGCCTTCGTAGCTCCAAGCAAAGGCTTGTCCAAGGAGCACATCGCCTGTGCTGCCTGCATGGTCAGGGAAGAAGTGAGGAATGCTGTGGTGTGGCTTGGGGACAGAAGACAGGGAGATAACAGCAGGTATGTGGGGTGAGGGAGCTTCCTTTTACTCCTTGTTGGTCTCTGGGCAAGGACAGCCTGGTCTGTGAACAGGCCTGGCTGTTTCAAGAGAAACATCTCCATGTCTACTGAGGAGAAAGGTGATGTTTGAGCTTTGCCTGAAGGTACAGCCATTTTTAACATAGCTGCTGGACTGTTTTCTGGTCATAAAGTGGGGTAGTGGGGTAGGTCTTACAACATGGCAAGCCTTATCGTTTGTTGGGCACAAAGAAAGCTGCACACTCACTGCACGGGATGCTGCACTTCATGCCTCACTCATAGCATGATCATGAAGAAAAAAGAAATCCAAAGGCTCAGCCCTCCTGAAGTGTCTTCTGTTTACCTTTTCCTGTTGCTTTTTTAAGTAAATCTTGAGTGAAAAATAAATTGCTGCATCTCCTCTGAGCTTTACCTTTTCCTTCTGCCAAAGATGTAACAGAAACCTGGCTCTTAGCGGGAAGAGGCCACAGTGTCCCAGGGGAACAATATGTCCATTGTGACTCTCCCTCTGCATTACCCTTAGGAAGTGTGTTCTGCCAGCAGATGCCAAAGGTAAACCGTACCATATGCTGACACCAGGTCCACCTGGTTAACACATTAGGGTCAAAACAGAAGAAAATGCGCATACTGAAGTATGTACACGCACAGACAGAAAATGGCATGAGGAACAACCTAACTGGCTGATCCCTAACTGGGAGTCTCTGTTCATCAGCTGTGTTTAAATTTTAGATTAATATGCAGGTACACTAACACCGAGGCTCAGGGACCACTGGAAGGATGCATTACTTACAGAAATCACACACGGTACTGACTTTTAAAGAAGCTTGAGGGAGACGGTTTCTGTAGTGATATTGTACACACCACATGAAACCATTCCAAAGCCACATGAGGTCTGAAACTGACAGCTTGTCCTCCTGCAGCTCATGCACCAGCAGGAGAGTCCAGCTGTTATTAAAACTGATGACATCGAATTGGCTGCCATGTCTGGCAGCCTGTGTTTTAAAAACCCTTGACAGAGGAAGGTCAGCATGAGGTAGGTTGAACACAGATCTGGTTATGGACACGCTGTGAGCTCCAGATGCAAGTTGCTGTGAAGGTAGATGCAGATGCATTCAGCCTTTCCCAAGGCTGAGCTTAAAAGCCAAATGGAAAGACAGATTCAGCCATTTAGCTGCTCCATCTTTGTAAATGGCCACCAGGACTTGGACTCAAACCTCTGGTCTGAAAGAGGCCCCCTTGGTTGGCTGTGCATGGCTGGTCAGGACACACCAACGCTCTGTCCAGACAGAGCCAGAACACACTGGAATACTACGGCTATTAGGAGACAGGAGTTAGACACCTGTCATTCCCAAGACCTCCAGACCTCTGAAGGTGGTCCTGGGTTTCTCTGTCCTCGGACATTATGTGAAGGAGAAATTTTACAGAAATGGGACAGCAGTGTGCTTTGTTAACCTGTATGACTAAGACTGTGATTACATTTTCTACTCGAGATAACAGCTTTCCTCCAGCAACTGCTTTCCTGTCATTCCAGGTGGATTGGTTTGACCTTAATAAGCAAAATGTAAACAAAAGTTATAATTTCTCAAAAAATTTTCTTCTGCCCTATTTGCACTTGGGGTTTCTGCCTTTTAAACAACTTTTCTACCCCAATTTGTGCATACTTTCTTTTTTACAAACATGTGCATATGTATACATATTTGTGTCTCCTATGATAACTCATCTTTAACAGTTCAGGGGCTCAGGTGGCATTTAAACCACCTGTATATAACTGACTGAGCCAGGTCCTTTGCTTCTCTAAAACTCGTTTCTGCTACCCTGATTTGCAGGAATACTGTAAGACAAGCACTGAGTCTCTGAGAAACACCAATGTTCAGCAGGGACATCAGATAGCACAGGACAAGGGCAGTCCCTGGAGGATGCAGCCTGGGAATTACCTATTCTGGCTCCTATTTCAGCTGAACAGTGGCTGAAGTATGTTACAGCGTACTTAGGGGCCTTGGTTCTTCAGTACCCAGACTGAGCACTTGCTGAAGCACACTACAGCTCACATTTAGCCCATATATTTGTGCCTTTCCCAATGGGACATGACCAAGAAGTGCAGACCTTTGCAGGAGCCTGAAAGCACACCTGGGTGCTGCAGGTTAGATGGAGTCTCTGAGGCCACTTCAGGGCAAAGAGATATGACTGAGGTGTCCTTACTCCTTGGCAAGTCGCAGCTACCTTATTTCATGTCAGGCAGCCTTCCAGTCCCTGCCTAAGTGTGAGTTCTGCAGTGCACAAGGAGTCTGAATTCCTCCTTCTACAGGTGACTCAGACAGTAGGAACTTAGACTCACCATAATTCACGCTCAGTTGCCTTTATAACTTGTACTTTAATTAACTGATGCATGCAAGAAACCTATTCTCATACCTATTCAATATGTGGCTATTCAACATTAATTTATGGTCTCTTACTGTATCAACAGTCACCTGCACAAATTATTGCAACTACCTGACTCGGATCAGTTTGGACAGAAGTGAAGTCACTGTAAATAAAGGAACATTGTTCCAGACCAGCCTTTCCTATGAACACTATTATAGACTTTCAATTCAAAACTGAGTTCCCAAAACGTCATGGGATACTGAAGTCTACTAATTACACACATCCTGAGCTGATAAGAGTGGTTATCTTAAAGAACAAACAGGTTTATTTTTCTTGAGCTCTGGTGGAAGTATTTGCTAAAACATGTAGCCCCCACACAAGCTAGTGAATAGCAATATACCTAGATAATAGACCTGAGAATCTTCCTTCATGATTAGTTAGGCTTTTCCTCTGCTCCTAAGATCTGCTTTTGTACAGTGCTATTGAATATTGTTAACCACCCATTGTCCTTAATTCCTGAAAAGATTGCATTTTACTTATGGGTGAAAACAACGTTATAGCTCCATGTTATCTCTTATTTTCCAACAAAGCTGGCTGGCAGGCCTGTGCAGAGCTGCCTGTTCCCAGCCCTGCACTGTTACCATGCTGCCCTCACAGTTGTACCAACACTGAGCGCAGGACTGTCCCGTAAACCAGAACAGTGAACTGATCTTCTAGCTCGGTTAAAAGGCCTCCAAAAAATCTCAAACCAAAACACAACCAGGGCTGCACTGCTCACAAAGAAAATGTAACATGAAACTATGGCCTCCTTCAATCCCTCCTTCAACATAGTCTCAGTTCTTGTCACACTGAGTTTTCTCACTGTGCCTGTTCTGATTCTAATTCAGGATGGAAAACGTCAGCACATCAGATTTTTATAAAGAACAGAAATTCCATTTCCTTATTGAGGTTAATTAAACAATTGGGGTTCTTTCAAAGCAGGAGAAAATATTTTTAATGGCAGAAAATGAAAACGATGATTCTTAGTGGTATTTTTGAACCCTACACATTTTTTTTCCCTCATGACTTTCCCTTTTCCTTTCCTTCATCTATCTTGTGGAGGGAAACAAAAGCTTGAAAACATGCAAGTATAAGCTCCCTATCAGATCTGCCTTATCTCATCTTGAGGGTTTCCTCATCTTTGGCAGGGCTGAACACAGGAAGAAGCCGTGTGCCTCCAACTGCTCTCCTGCTGCCTCCTGAGTAGCCAGGAAGAAGGATGCTGGCACCTCACAAAGAGCCAAGTCCGGGCAGACCTGAAAAGCCATTGGTGAGACTTCTTTCACGAGAGGAACTCCAGTCTCCTCTTTTCCCTGAATAGCTTCCTTCAGCTCTCTTGTTCTCCTGAAATAATCACAGATGGACTCCATATCTCCATCCTGCAGAGTGACCCAGCCACAGCCCCTCACTCCCAGTCTCCAGCACGTTTTGCCTCTTCCCCCCAGAACTGCATGTCCTTCCACCCACCCAAGACCACCGTGAACCAGGACTTCCTCTTGCCCCCTCCACCTACAGCCAGCACCCTCAAAATTATCTGCAAATCCTGGCTATTTCTCACCCAGCCCTTAGGCAACAAACAGAAAACACAGAAATGCCAGATACTGCAGGTACCCACACAAGCCCAATACATCCACCCTTCACTCAGAATAGCCATCATTCCCGACTGGAGCCCATTCCTACTCTGCTTCCCCAAACTTCACGACTTTGGGCAGCCGGTTGCCTGCCATGGCTCTGGAAAGGTACTCACTGCAAGCAGAAGCATACGTTCATATAAATTATTTGCAAATCCGCATGTTAGTTCAATCCAAAATGAGCATAAGACAACACGTGGAGCTGTGCAGAATTTAGCAGCCAGATAAGAAATGGCAGCCTGCCTCTGCAGACAGCAGAAGCAATAGGTCCAAGCAAACTGCTTTGGCCATCTCTGCCTTGACATCTGCTGCCTCCTCAGGGATGGACAAAGCCCTCAGCTGGGAATGAAGCTCAGCACAGGTAAGGGGCAAGTAGAGTACCAAAGTAGGGAGTGCCCTGGGCTTTGTTTGCTTTAATTCAGACTTGCTGAACTTGGTTTTCCACAAGTCCTTTTCCTTCAAGGGTGCCTTTACTCCACCTAGTTCTGGGTAAGAAAGAAAAACAGATCCAAAGGCCAAGCTTTTCCATGTGTATTGCAGAACAGGGATTTCTACATGAAGAGGATTGGCAGAGTTTGGAAGTACATCAACACAGAAACAAGGACCTTTTACCTTTCAGCAAGGAAAAACATCTTCCAGAAAAATATTTAACTGCCTCTGCCTTCAGACAGACAGTCCAATGTGGGTGAGGATGTGCTTATTTTGGCAAGACGCTCCCAAACTGAGTGTTTTCTGTGTGGTTAGGAGTGCTCAGTAATTTGCGAGTGGCATCTTGTGGTAAGCAGTTCTTGCAAGGAGGTTGACTGGATAGCCAAATGTGGGTCACCAGTGGGTGGAGTTCACAGCCTCCCAACTCTGCTGAAGTCAGGATGCAGAGCTTGCTTCTCCCACATACTGTACAATTCTTGACAAAGTCTGAAAGCTTGGCCACTAAATATAAGCTTTTAGGATGATAATTTAATTGGTCACTCTGCAATAGGTGTTGGTATATTATGCCCAGTCTGTTCCTGGATTACCTGTCATTTAGGAGAACTTCAGACCATGTGCAAAGACATGGGCCTTACTCCATAGGGTTTAAATGTGTACAGGCATCTGCAGCTGACACATAAACCAAATCTTGATAGTACAGTTGAAGATCATATTTCCAACGAGTGTCTTTCCCTATTGCGCTTATGGCAGTTGAGACCGATCTTCTGGCTCCTAAGCTGCTGGGGGTGACAGCCATGAGGTTCTTCATCCATGCCTGTCTCTCAGTTGCCTGGCCAAGCATTTAGCAAGAGCAGTTGGGGAGAGCACTAGTTTCTCAAGTGGCCATTTAAAAGAAGTTGTATATAGAAACATGCCAGTCTTTATCCTTCCTGCCGCACATGTTTCAGAGAGAAAAAAAAAAACAACCAACAAGACCTAAAAAAGCCCCAACTTCATAATTCTTCTAAACAAAGAAGCCAAAACAACACATCCTTTTATGCTTGCACACCCTCCATAGCTGCCTTCACTCCAGGCTAAACCACTTTTGTATATCTGCATAATCTTAAACCTTAGCAAATTAGAAAATAAATATATGTGCATGCATTTGAAATAGCACATTCTCCTCCAGGCTTCATCTTTCTTGTAACAGCTGAAGCTGTCTGACAGGGATATTCCTCGGAGCCCCATCACACAGATCTGTGGTGAAAAGGTTTCAGCAGTCTGCAGTGCACATGTACCATTGGGATTGTCACCGGGATGCTGTGGGGGGATCTGTAGAAAACGGCTGCCCCTGGAGAAGATTGCTGCATGTGAGCAGGTCTCCTCTGCGTACACTGCCCGCACAGACATGGAGTTATTGCATGTAGCACCTCTGATACATCAAATATCACACTTACTACCTAATAAAATGGTAACTTCCGTTGTCTCTGCCAATAGGAAAACTGACCAGGCCATTTAGAAAGTGCCTATGTGATGTCTGAGACGTATTGGTAGGATTTGTGATACAAAGCTGGTGAGGATATCTGGTGCTTAAGGCTTTAAACAGGCAGGACTTTTATCCTGATCAAGTAACATAAACAGAAGCTTGTTCCATAGGGCTTCATGTTTGTAGTCTGCTACCCAGTGCGAAAAGGATTGTCAACAAAGCTATTTCACGTAAAGGAAGCACTACTGGCACTAACACTGGCCCTGTAGCAGGATGCATTTTAACGTGGATGCCTGTCCTTGCTGCTGACTCCGAGCGGTCAGCCTGGATTAGGCATAATCACGTATCAGACTGGTCTCTTAGAAGAGCAGGGGTGCTTGGGTCATGAGCCCAAAGCTGGAAATAAAACAGAGACAATAGGCGCAGCACAGACAAGTCAAGGGGTGCTCAGGAAATAAGAAGTTATTAGTTACTACAGGTGAAAATGCAGGTGTCCCAGAAGAGGTAGGTACTGCAGAATGAGGAACGTTTACTGTCACTTGGGTTTAGGAGGCCAAATTCCACCTGGGATGCACGTTAGGCATGTGACTGCTTTTCTGGATTGGACTGTATATTGAATTTACACAGGAAATCTGTGGTGGAGAAGGAGGCTGATTTCCCAAATCCCAGTCCACTGCCTTAACCACAAGCTCCTCCTCCACCAGTGGCTCTGACCTCACACAGATGCTACAGTGCCATTGCTATTTATTTCACTGGAGTTGTTCCAGATTAGCACTGATACCAGAACAGGAATAGGCCATTTGAGCACAAAATAGGCATAAATAGTCCCTAAACGTTAATGACACAATGTGTCATTTTGGGGAGTACAGCCTCCCAGCCCCAAATGCTGGCAGCTGGAGTTTCTTTTGTCTGAGACCAAACATTGATTAGTTTAATGGGCTTTGTCTCAGTAATCTATTTTAACATCAGGGTTAATACCTGACGATTATGCTAGATTAACATCCAAGAGTAATGGAAAGACAGAGGTAAATGTACTCAGAGCAGAGTCCCCATAAAGTTCAACCTAAAGGTGTTGGCTGTCAGAGAAAGTTTTCGTATTATAAACAAGTACGTTACTAATGCTGCTGTAGAACTAGAAGTAGGAAGTGGGCAAAAGTAAATGCAAAAAGTATCGGTTCTTCTCACACACACACCCCCCCCACACACACAAAGGTAGATAAAAGAACAGCAAAAACCTGCAATGATCTGCCTCTTCTTGTCTCTCCATCACAATCCCAGCCTCTGTAGTTGCCCTGCCTGTCCATTCAGTGCATGCATGCCCAGTCAAAGATTGAAACCAACAGAATCAGATTTCATAGGATGCTCTGGTATCTAAGGAATGATGCAAGGGTGAGACAAGGTACAGAAAGGAATTTAAACCTCACTGAAAAATAACTATCCAGCCTGAGAACACACAGTGTGAGAAACAAGGATACACATATTTTATTTGTACATTTATGCTCCATTAGAATGACATTCATTGAAGTACATCATTAAAAATCTCCCCAAAAGTTCCAGGTTCCTTAACTAATGATGTTTCTGCCTCACAAAGTACAGACACTGAAACACTGAAGAACTTCCACTGAGCTCCACTCAGGAAATCACTGGCACAATACACACGTAGTATTTTAAGGACAATATTCCATAACATCTTTTTTTAACAGTTTCTGTTGGTTTCACTGCTTCTATTTCATGAATGATTAAGCAAGAAACGTAGTTGTGTGTACAAATACTGGAGCATGAGACAGTGGCAAAAGCACAGATTTCCACTTCAGTTGTATGACAAGTGTTTTGATCAGTATGCAGAACTATTATTTTTCTGTGTCATTAGTGATCAAATCCCACAGTATAGGGATAGAAGAGATCTGTGACCTGCTGTTAACCATGATTCTTCATAAGTTATTTAGTGAAAACACATCATTAATGCAGCATTTCCAGTGTGCACTGCTGCCTTTCAGATTCAGCCTATGGCTCCTAGACTTCCAGTATGATGATGTAGCTTTTACTGGAGACAGTGCTGTCAAGGCTGCCACATTTCATCTCCTTCAGAAGTGGATTTTCACAGAGCCACAGAATCACAGAGATCATCCAGTGCAACCCTCTGCTCAAAGCAGTCACCCAGAACCTGTTGCGTGTTTGGGGATTGAATAACTGCAAGGATGGAGACCACAACCTCTCTGGGCAACCTGTGCCAGGGTTTGAACACCCACACAGTAAAAAAAAGTGCCTTCTTAAATTTAAACAGAATTTCTTGTGTTTTAATTTGTGCCTATTCCCTTTTGTCCTTTCACTGGATACCATTCAGAGGAGTTCTACGCTGTTATTTTTATTCGTAATTACGTCTTATGTTGTATTATAACATAATAATATGTCGTAATGTTATTATGTGATTATTAGACATGTTATGTCTTATGTAATATTATTATGTCTTTCTTATTAAGTCTTGTCACACCCCCCATCAGGTATTTCTCTGCATTGATAAGATAACCCTCACCGCAAAACCCTCCTATTGTCACAATCTGTTTACTTGCTTTCTGTGAACTTAGTGGTTTCCTAAATGCTGGCCCTAACTCTGGCATGCATTTGAGCTCAAGGACTGCCCTTCTCCTTAAAACGAATGCTCAGTGGGACAGCAGCACTGCCCCTATAAAGACATTGCTGGTTCAAATCTCAGGATAGACATGATAAATAAGAATACAATGGGTTTACCAAGTTTCTTTTTCTCCTCACACTGAAGCCCATATGTCTTTTAAATACAGTAAAGGAAACTGCCTTCTCCTTTTGGCAAATCCTGTAAGAAAGGCTCTGTAGAAAGATAAAAAAAAAACAAGAGGTGGAATACAGATGACACTTCACCATAATTTTAAGCACTTGGCCCTGGGAACCAATCCAATCCATATGACATGTTACTCAGACACTCTATACAGTCACTGGAGAGTAATCAAGTTCAAACACTTCCCCCTCTCCACTGACAACATATCACAGGGACTATATGCACCTCAGCAGCAATTCGCTCTTCTCGAGGGTGTTGTTTACCTTCTTCACTAACAACATATGGAACTAGGGGGAAAGTTATGCCCCTTCATTCATTTGGCATCATGGCCACAGGGCCTCCTTTGATGACAGGCACCAGGAAGACCACAACTGGTGATTATACGGTAGTCCTTTGAGGTTTAGGAATTAGAGGCTGTATTTTGAAGTATCTGTGTAGTCCACAGGCTGAGGCCCCGGTCAGAAGAGAGCTTTAACCACCTGGGCAGGACACTCTGGATGAACATGGCTGACCTTTGGAAGGCAGACAGCAATTGAAATCTGCAGGACTCATGGTAGCATGCTAGTGGGGTCGCTTTGGCTATGGGGAAGGAAAACTGATACTCAGATACTGCTTTCTGCATCAGACTACCTACCATGGGATAAAAGATTGTTTCTCTTCTGCCACTGACATGATGTCCTGTTCTCCAAATGCATCAGTCTTATAAAAACTGAAAGCAGCCTCAAATCAACACCTCCAGCTGTCACTGCTTTGGCTGTGAAGCTTCCTGGCACCATACTCTGCCTTTTTCTGATCCCAAGAGCTTTATAAACTGCATTGACTCAGTATTTAAAGCTGTTAAAAATACCAAGCTATTTAAAAATAATGTTGTTTGGGTATCAAATTCAGGCACTTAGACATTAGGAAATGCTAGATCTGTGCAACTGCAGTGTTGTTCCCTTTTAAATTCTGTGCTTTTAAATTCTTCTCTCTTAAATTTTGTGCTTCAGTGTTTGTTTGTGTCAGTGAGTACATAAGTGACTACTTTAACTGCGGTTCTGACATTAATGTCAGCACCATCCTAAGCATGCACAGAGGGGAAATAATTACAGTGGCCCAAGCAGAAAAATTGTTTTCTCTTCAAGCACTTGCCTTGGTAACCTATCAGTAAACTGGTCTTCCTCCTGCCCTTCCTCTGCCCCTCCTCTCCTTTCTCTTTTCCTTCCTTCCTCCCTCCCTCCCTTCTTCCCTTTTCCTTTTAGCCATAGTTCTCTCACCACTGAAGTATCAACAGCATTTGGAGCTGTGAACTTTGTATATCGTATATTGAACCAAGATTTAAGACTAATTCCAACTAGCAAGAAGAAAAGGTATACTTTTAAAGCCATAGAATCATGGGATCATAGAATCAATGAGGTTGGAAAAGACCTTTAAGATCAAGTCCAACCATTACCCCAGGACTGCCAAGCCCACCACTAAACCATGTCACTGAGGGCCTCGTCTACACAGTTTTGAACACTTCCAGGGACGGTGATTCCACCACTTCCCTGGGCACCCTGTTCCAATGCCTGAGCACCCTCTCTGTGAAGAAATTTTTCCTAATATCCAGTCTAAACCTTCCCGGGGCAGCTTCAGACCATTTCCTCTTGTCCTATTGCTTGTTATATGGGAGAGGAGACCGACATGGAGAGTTTGCAGAGCCCCAGATCAAGACTGAAGGAGTGTCAGTGTAAAGGCTGACCTATACTGTTTCTCCCTGGTGCAAAAGTCAGGGAACTTCTGCTTTATGTCATGCTGCTGACCTACACAATAACTAGGTGCTTGGGCCATGCGCCATGCCCACGCGATGTTAGTCTAACTGCTTCTTTCTGCTTGGGAGCTGAAAAGTGAGAGAAGGATTGGTGTTTCCAGTACCATGTTATTCATGGAGAAACCCTAAAATAAGAGCATGTGTGAAGCATGTGTGAAGGAGGTAACACAAAATCTCTCCCTCAACCTTCATTTTTTATCCCTGAAAAAATGGGAAGAAGTCTGAAGGTCTTTGTTCCACATAAAAACACCCAGTGCTTTTTCCTTGGAGAAGAAACACATATTCAATTGACAACATATGATCTCCATCAGTAAAGAGGTTCCTGAGCACTTATTTTCCTGAGTAAATTGGTTAATTAGTTTGGCTTATAGTTAAGTACATGAACACTTTGAGCACCTTCCTATCTCAAAACATGTTGAGGATTTTACAGGTTTAAACCTAAGACCTGTGAAAAGCCAGACAGTTTTTAAGAAAGTAATTATAATATTATAAACCCCAAATATTATAACACCCACTATTCACTACATTCATTATCTCACTTCAACAGGTTCCATTTGCAGTGTCATTACTGAAGTCCTTGAGGATTTTTGTTTCTTGATTGGCTGCCTTGTGTAGGTAAAATCTTAACACAGTTTATGGTACGCATGGCTGCCAGCCACATGTTCTCTGCCAAGCACAGCTGTGTGACCCAGACATCAGGATCAGGAGTCACTAGGACAGGTCTTGTGCTCAGTCATATTCAGTTCTCTCCTCTCCCTGGTAACTTATTTATACTGGACATGAAGGAAGGTTGAGACATATGCCCTTGTATTAGATGTGGTCAAAGCTGCAAGTAGACTGGAAGATGTTAATCAGAGGAAAACACAGACATAGAGGAGATCACACAGTTCTGCTTCCCTAGAAATGGTGGGGCATGTTGCATGCTGGTGATAAAAACAGATGGAAAACACCATCAGAGAGGCTTAGCATTTGATTGCTCCTTTGCTTCCAGGGGTGTTACACTCCATGGGGTGCTAATTCCACTGGGAGGGCTCCTGCTGCCAGCTCAAATGCATCACAGCCATCTGATGAAAGGTGTTGAAGTGGTGCAAAATCTTTCTGCCAGTTCAAGTGTGTGCAAAAGATGTTTGAAGAAACAGTTTTGTCCCTAAAGACCTTTCTTTTTTATCTCGTGGGGTGTAATCTGTCCTTCTCCAGATGGCATTACCATTATTGTTATGGATAATTCATCAGAAATACAATTGTAAGTTCACATCAGACCTGCATTAGGGTTGTTAGTGGGTGGTTATCCACAGTTTTAATGAGAGCAGAGCCATGCCCTGATATGCAGTATAGTGCCTGTAT
Organism: Amazona ochrocephala; assembly: GCA_039720435.1. NCBI lineage: Eukaryota > Metazoa > Chordata > Aves > Psittaciformes > Psittacidae > Amazona > Amazona ochrocephala. The sequence continues at coordinate 31,081,713 of CM077876.1, read as the reverse complement.
GTGAAAAGACTCAAAACCATGAGAAATTAGCTCTTATTTCAAGGTCTTTCAACAATTGTGTACTTCACCTTTGGCAGGTTGCTGAATATCTTCCCCTCTTCTTAACAGCAAAATGGGAATGATAATTACTTTCCCATGTAATGAGATAGGGATGACAAAAAGGAAGCATGGCTGTCATACAAACAAGCCTTAGCTCCTCAGTATTAATTCACATCTATTATTCCATATCTATCTGTTATTATTATTATCTATTATATCTATTTTTGTGACTGCTCCATCCTTGGCAGTGTTCAAGGCCAGGTTGAGAAGAGCCTTGGGTGACAAGGCTTAGTGTGAGGCGTCCCTGCTCATGGCAGGGGGGTTGGACCTGGATGATCCTAAGGTCCTTTCCAACCCTAACTATTCTATGATTCTATGATTCTGTTCAGAAGCACCTTGTTAATCTCAGGAGTTGCAAATTTTTGCTTGTGCTGGCACATGTATGAGAGTAGATCAGGATTAACTATCCTGAAGTTCATAATAAAGCCGGACTGAGAAAATGCAGAATCAAACCCTCCCAGGAATGAAACACCCTAGAGTCAATCTCACAGGAGCTCAACTTTATCCATCTTCACCATCCTCACAATATGCTGTGACAAAAGACACCTGTTTCATGCTTTTACTCCTCCAGGAATCCATGCAGGTCTAATGGTTCTAAATCTGACCTGTTTCCCAAGTCAAGAGGTTAATTTTCTCTCCAGGAGGAGCAGTTAGGTAAAACACCGATCTTGGTGTTTTACTCCCATGCATACACTTCGCAACAAGAAGCTTTCAGAACCTTCACCAGCGATGAAGACCACACACTGAATAAATCCAGCCACTTGATCTCTGCTGTACCTATTTTGCTCAACTATTACTGAATGATGGCAACGATTTCAAGCAGAGTCTGTGACTGTACAAAGGACAGTGGGCACCAGCTGGAACATCTTCCCTGCCCACATAAACCTGCTGTCTGAAGTCAAGCAGTCCTGTTGCACACCATGCCTTCCAGGCTCCTTCTCTTCTTTCATAAGCCACCTTTAGCATACAAAACATACCTGGAAGAAACCTTTCAGAAGCATTCATCCTCTCAACATGAGGAAGACATAAAACTGCAGATTTAATTGCAGCTGTATTACATTGCATCAGAGAGCTAAAACATAGTAAGCAAATCTCATAAACATGATTCCCACTTCTTATAGATCTTGAATAGTTCGTGCGGTTTTTTGTTGTTGAGTTTTTGTTTGCTTTACTGTGCACTATAGATCACGTCCCAAAATTAAGGAAATTTTCTCTGCAATATTTTTATGTCTTTGTAGACTTTTCATACAGCCTGATGTTCAGTATAAATGTCTTTGCTTTGGTGTAAGGTATGCTTTATTTTCTGGGAAGAAACCAGGGAGTCTGTAGCTCTGGACTCTCTGTACCTCAAAAAGGAGCCCTCAGGACATGCAAGAGAATAGGGGCTGCTCCAGAGCATGGATGCATGCAGAGCAACTGCAACCCCACATCAGTGACAGCAAACTTTTAGGGTGACTGCCACATGATGTATTTGAGAAAAGACTGTAGCCTCTGGCTGCTGGGTCCAATCCAAATCTGTCAGTGACAAAAATGGCTCCAAAATGTAAGCAGCCACAGCACAGGATAAGGGTGGAAGACGGCAACCCAGATGCGTAGGAAAAATTTAACTGCAAATGTGGTGCGGACCCTGGCTTCCCTGCAGCAAAGAGACCACCACTGTAGCAATGCTGATACCATTTCATTCAGCCTCTGCTGCTGCCAACAATTTAGGTTGCAAACTACTTTTCCCTCTTTCTCCCTCAGCTACAATTCAGTTTTGATGCCTTCTGCATGGTGGCTGCCACGACTCTGAGCTCCCCCTTGCCTCAAATGGCCCAACCCTGCTCCAGCATCTAGGTGTGGGCTCCCACTACAGTCACCTCAGCCAGCCCCCCTGACCTATTTCACCTAGAGAGGGGGGAAACGACTGTGGGGAAGTGTGAGGTTTCTCCCTCTGCCCACGCCTGCGCAGCAGCAGAGCATGGATCATCCCCGCTAGCATTGCCTCAGCCACCCAGGAGTCATTGCCTTATAAAGACCATTTGTCTGTGCCTCACACCCATGCCGTGTATACATACAGAGATTTGAAATGTTCCAGACTCCACTGTCATATTATGAGCAAAGTAATAATAAATAAACCTGCACCTCCTCTTCGCTTCAGCTGGGCTTCTATCCCTGCACATGGCTGAAGAGGACATTTGGTGAGAGGCTCGGCTGGCTGGGGCAGCACCAGCCTGGCTGAGCCTGCTGCCATGAGGAACTGCCTGGGATGGATTTGCAGCTGAGGTAGCGTCTTAAAACCTTAGCAATAAACTGGTAACTGCCACTCACCCTTCCTCAGCTACCGGGTAATAAAGCTGTACTGTTCGACAGAGGGACTCGTAGTGGAAGACTATCTCAAAATCTCAACCAGGACAGCTCCCATCTTTCCACTTAAAAATCTGCAAGAGCGCAGGAAGACCAGCGTTTCATCCTCAGCAGCTCATCACGTGTTTGATGGCAAGAGGAGGGCAGCACAGCGGCCCTCAAACTGTAACTCACTAAAACAGCTCAGAGCAGCAAAAAAGCTGCTGCCACTGACAGAAATGAATTGGGCGCAATTTCTGTTCCAAACAGTGTCACAGCTGAGGCTCTGGTGTGACATGGTGGGGGTGGTGATAATTGATTCTTGCCCCCTCTCCTTCCTCCTCTGCAGTTACAGGGGCTTGAAAGGAAAATCAGGCTTGAGGGCTTTACGTAGAGCCTTTTCCAGTAAAAAAGATCATGAAATTCTTCATTTACTTACAGAAAGGCTGGTCAACACCTGTTTTGGACACAAGAATATTTGGCCACTGGTGGTAAAGAAATCCCTCCATCTTACCTGTTACCATTCAACCTAGACAAGAAAACCTTGTGAAGTCTGTGACCTAAACCTCTCCCTCATAAGCAGAGATTTAGACTAAATATGTATTATTCCCGATAGATATATTGCTTTGCGTATGCCAACATACATCCTGCATTCAGTTCTAATTATATGAATAGTGACCTCTTCTATTCATAGAAGGGGAAGCTGGTCACACAAGCATTTCTCCTTTTTTCCCTTTTTGGCTACTACATGAGCCCTTCTGACACAAATATGCAAAAAGCTTCTAGGTCAATTGATTTATGCTGAAAGCCCAGCTTTAGCTTCAGGCTTGTGTTAACTGATTCCTATTGAAGCTGTTCTTGTTAGCCCATCAGCACTGCATTTCCTCAGCAAAGATGTGTCACAGCAAAACACTACTGTAACTTCCCATATGATCCTTCTGTTGCTCCCAAGCAGGGCTCTGCTTCAGGACTGATACCTACAGTACAAAGAAGTGGGGGACCAGAGGCCATCACAGCTGACCACACTTTGCTGCTTTGCTTTCACTTGACCAGGCTAGCAGGGGCTTTTAGCACCTTTCCTCAGTCAGGCTGGGAGCTGGCCATCATCTCCAACCCATTCCCCAGGGTGACAGAGAGGTGGGCAGGCCAGGCCAGAAGGGTCCAGCTCTTCTTGCATGGCAGACAGTGAGGGGAAGGGATAGACCTAACACGCAGGTATAGGGAGAGATCTTGACATGGCACACCCTCAAATATGCTGCAGTCCCACAAAGACTGAACCTGGGACAAACCCATGTGTGTATGTGTATATATATAATAAATATTATTCCAGAATATATATATAGTATTCCAGAAATAACATTTCTGGAAGAAATATATATATATATAAGAATATACAAGAGGCTAAACACTTTCAGGCCATTTACAACAGATGAGCTACTTCTTTGCTCAGTGGCCTCCAAAGATCTATGTCATCTGTAGCAATAGGAAGGAGAGGATCAAGACAAAGGAAAAGCTCCTGACTTAAACTGGGTATTTTTTTCCCCACACAAAAGAGGCATGTGTGTTCTGCAGCCTGGCAAAAGCCCAAGGGCGAATTCTGGAGGACAAAGGAGATAAACAAACAGTGGTTTAAATTAGCAAACCACAGATTGATACACAGCATACACAGCTAGAGCAAAAGTGAAAGCTTAGGGAGAGGCTTCAAAAGGCAAGCAGACTGTTTTGCCAGAAGCAGGATAAAGACTTGCCTGCAGCCTGGAAACAAGCTCAGATCAGGAGCACCCACCTCCCCACAGCTGCTATATTTGCAAGACTAAAATTATGCTGTGTAAAACTTCAGATGGGTTGATGCGGTATCTGCAGTTGTGTCCAGACTTTGCAAAGAAAATTTGGATGTGATAAGTAATACCTTTTAGAAAGGGGAAAAAAATCATTATTTGGGGAAAAAATTAGTTTGCATCATTTCAGTCAGTGGGAAGGGCCTAAAACCATGGATTTGGTAATAGGGACTCAATTCAGTTGCCTAAATAAGCAATTTACTTCTCTTAAGGTGCCCTAGAGAATCCTGTCTGACCCCATGTGCTGCTCCAGTAGGGCATGGGTGCCCTGTAGGCCCCATGCTTTATCCACCAGTGAACATCAATGTCTCACAAGCCAGTCAGGGCATTCTGGGGTACCAGCTACCAGTGTCCAGCAAAATGACCTTGATGCCTCAGCGTCATTAGCAAGAGCACTCATGACAGTCAGACAGGCCCATGAGGACAAAATAAAACAACACTAAACACAAGTATAGACATCGGGGGGGGGGTGGGGGGGTGGGGGTGGGGGGGTGTAAATAAAAGTTTACAAGAAGTAGACAAATAGCAAATGGATAAAATTCTGCTACTACTAAGTGTGAATTGAAAAAGTTAGAGCAAAGACCAGACTCCAAAGTTGGGCACACTAATGTACTAATAAAAAGTATTTGCACTGGTGGATGCAGATTTGCCCCTTGGGCACAACCTGAGCTCAGAGGGCTGTGATGAGAGGCACAAATCTTTGCTGGAGGCCAGTCACTGGGGGTACCCCAGGGGTCCTGGGCAAACTGCTCCAGCTGACCCTGCTTTGAGCATACAGTTTGCAGAGGGACAGTCTGTTCGGTGATTGCATGTGGAAAAATGTTCCATGCTGTCTCTCAGTTATGATTTCTTCTGTCCAGAAATACGACACAGATGATGACCACATAATCGATGTTGTAGTCATGGTATTTGCCAGGAGTAGTGTACTGATAATGCCAGTAGTAGACAATGGACACCAGCTTGGTTCTTACAAGCTTAAAAATCAAAGCCTTTGCAAATCATGCAAACATTTTACTTCAAGTGTAGGATATTCACAGTGTGAATGTATCAAGGATAGTGGTGCTACAACAGGCAACCATCTAAGGACATTATGGCATGCAGATTTTAGGGAAGACATGTTTTGTGAAAAATAACCAAAAAGAATTAGAAGAGCTCATACGAATGACAGAAAAGGAAGGAATTCTCAAGTGCCAGCAGCCTGTAAAATAGCCTAAGGAAAACCTGGATTGAGTTATACCAGATGAATGTCTGTGAAGGGAGGAAAAGAGAGGGAACAGAAAACTGCCAGTGCAGGCCATTCAGAGGGGCTAGTCAGAAGTGTAAGATGGGTTCTATGGAAAAAAAGATACTATCCAGCTAAGGAAAAGGTGGACATAAGCAGCCCATGGGAGATGGCAGCAGCTGAAAGATTGAGAAGGATATGAATAAATGACAAATTTATTTCAGGAAGAACTCTAAAGGAGATGCAACCATGTCTTCAGCAAAATGTTTTGAAAGAAAGTCTTACTCAAGGGGACCTCCAAGAGGAAATGGCACAGAAAAAAGATTGAAAACTGTGACGCCTCTAACCTGAAAAGGAAGGAACATTAGGCAATGACTGTTCAGCCTGTGACAGATTTGTGGAAGAGCTCATCATCCCACTGTGTGAAGAAAAGACAAGGCAGAAAAGATTCAGATGCACGTACACAATAAAGTTGAAATTCTGTAGAGGGCATGTCTCCAGGAAAAGGAAAGGTGTAAGAGCATTTGTAGTCTGTGGAGAAGAAAAACTGTCACACGACACATGGCGAGGTTCATCTTTGCATTTGAACTGAGCTGGCCACAAAACCGAGAAGGTGTCTGGGGAGTCTCTCAACTGTTTGAGCAGCTGGGATGCAGGAACCGCTTCCTGACAGAGGTTTTTGTGCCAGGATCCCTTGCAAGGGACAGATTGTTACTGGGACTGTTGCACTGACTTTGCCCACTGAACATTTATTAGAAGGATTTCTTAAGCAACCGTAGGTGGTTTATGATTACCTTATTCACACCCTGGATATGGGACCAGGACAACCTGGTAAAATACAAAGGACAAATTCTGTGGTGTAGGCAATAAGCAAGGACAAGAGATCAGACAGTGAAGGATAAATAACAGTTAAAAATGCAGCAGAATGCATCTGTACAGGAGACTGAAAATGAAAGCAAGACCTTGGGAAAGAGTGGAAAAAAGGTTTCACAATTTTTGTGAAGATACGGTGTCACCATAGCAATGCTGTTATCACTATCTTCATTAGCCAAAAATAAAAGCCAAACCCAAACCTGCAAAGATGGATTTGATTTGAAGAATAAGGCACTTGAGAGACATCTGGACTTTCTCCAGCTCCATTCAACAGCCAAAGGTGTGAGCAAGATGAAAAGCAGAGACCAGTCAATGCTAGAGAGTGTCACAGATGCCAGAATGTGAAACAAGAAGACTGAAGACAAAGAATTACGGTAGTGAGATGCACAAAGTCCACAACCAGCTCAGGGGAAACACTCCCTACCCCATGTTACCGTGTTATTTGCAGGAAATGCTAGCACAATGGGGGTTGATGGAGAATTTAATAAGGAGGATTTTACAGTCTGTGGTATTGTCTAAAAGGAGCTGAACCAAACGTGGTCTGATTCAATGGCCAAAACTCTTCTCGAAGAGATGCGCCATTTTGTTTGCGACCCTGCAGGCCACACGCCCCCAGTGCAGATCAGAAGCTGAATGCCACGGACAAAACATAGCTCGCCAACTTCGATTAAGACATTTTGCAAGAGCCCACAGTGAAAAAACTAAAGGGGTGGGGAAAAGATTTTCTTTCCAGCGGAACTCCTGCTTCCTTCCTATGCAAAATTACTCCATTTCATACTTGTCTGAAGAAGATGTTACTGAGGAAGCCTCTTCTTTGCAGAGTTTACTGGGACAGGCTAACAAGCATGTACCCTAACTGAACTGCACAGCAGCCAGTGTTTGCCATGAGTCACAGTATCTACTGGGACTTCTGGAGAAAATATCAGTGCTCACCAGCAGTAAGCTAGTGTACATTAGGTGTTATGAGAGAACTTGTCTACCCTTGCTGATCCCAGGGCAGAAGGCTCCTAATCCACCAGTGTTTGCTGACATGCTCTGCAAGCTCATCACACCTCTCCCCTGCTGCCCCACATGGATCCAGAACAGGAAGCTGATCTGTTCCCATATTTAGCTACTCCGATAACTCACAAAGATTTACATCAGACATACAGGACATGAAGAGGGCATGTCAGCAATAATACATGATCTCTGAAGGCAAGTTTTGATGATGCAGTCACGTGGGCTTGCTGGTGATGTGACAGACTGAAGATACCTGATGCAGGTTGTGAGATTTTTGTCCACGCTACTTCCTAACTTTGGTGCAGGGTTATAACTTCAGAGAAGTGCAGCTCCACTGTCCTGAAAGAGTTAACAGCATCTTCAGAGCTTAGAACTGAACCGTATAACCCACTCACCCAACGTTGGAGGGAACTATGAGAAATACTCTCCCAGCTCAAAAGCAGGTTCACAGAGCTAGTGATGGTGCTTCACAATCACTGCAGAGTGAGAACACCTACACAGGGATCAAAATGCAGCTCAGGCACTACCTGTTTATATCTTAGCTTGTTTGCAGTAACGTGAACATCTGCCTATATTTCATGCCATTGCATGCATAATTGGAACAGAGCACTCAAATTGGCACTTTATTTCTCCTGAACATGATGGAGGGTCTATAGTAATAACACCATTTATTATCATCAGCAGCAACAAGATCTGGGGATATATGCACTTGGAGTGGAAGGGGAGTTAAGGCCCTATAGTCCTCTTCTCCCCATGAGCACTACCTGGTTTAACATGCACTCCAGACCACATAACACTAGAATTTTACTGTGCCTGTGCTTCCAGCTCTGACAGCAGCTGCATTTAGCCACAGTTCAAAGGGCTGAGTCTGCATCTGTGTTTACTGGGTTGCACACACCGGCCAAAACCCTTCCAGTAATAAGTGTGAAACCACCTTTGCTGGTAGGTGAAGGAGCAACAGAATGAAACTTTGTAAGATTTTGATTTCCATATAACTTGACAAGAGGATTTATTGTTTTAGATGAGGGTAAAACCAAAGCAATACTACATTTCTGGAACCATTCAGCAATGACTCTTTTTCCACAAGTCTGAAGCAAAATTTCATTGCATAAAACCCTACTAGCATTGATTGTCATTTACAGATTAGTTATGCCAGATATCATTTTTATTAGATTATCAGAATCAGTCATGGTTACTGTAGTTGAAAGTAGGTTGTTCTGTCTTGAAGACACTGCACAAGCATGAATGAATTAATGCACTCAAAAGAGTAGAAAAATTCATCAAGTGCAATTGTTAATGAAGAAATACACCCAAAGAAGGGTAGTGGCAATGTTTTGGGGCCAAGAATTTCAGAACAAGAACGACATGTTTCTGTAACAGCCATTTGAGCACTATGTTGACTCTCAATAATATTCACTGATTTCTTCAGACATACTTCTAGAAATACTAGGAAGTCATAGATCTTTCAATCTACTTGCCATCACACCACAGCTTACTTTTTACCTTAACCTTTTACTTCAAAGTCATCCATTCCTCAGAAATAAGGCTAAATATATTCAAGATTAAAATAGTCCATACTAACAGAATTAATCCTGCAGTTTTGTTTTCCCACATAAACATTTGTTTGTGACTTTGATGCCTGCAGTGGTTTTAAAATATTGGCTTTGATACAAAACATGCATTACTTATGAAAGACTGGACAAGAAGCAGGTTGCTAGTATACTTACTGAGCTATTACACAAAACGTTATGGAAATGTTACTAAAGTGTCCTACTTTGCATTCAGATCAGCTTCATAAGAAGCATTTAATATCTGAGGAAAGTTAAGTGATAGGTTTATGCAAACTTACCAAGGAAGATCTTGCTTTACATCAAGCTCAGGAAATTAGGAAGTGTCAGTATCTGTTTTTATCCTGATTTATGATCCCAAAGAAAGCTGACATTTCAACATTTCCTACATGAAACCAGCAGCTAGTCACCACGAAGAACCAGGCTTCAGCTATAGGCAAGACATCAATTTGTTAAAGCTGGTCCAGAGGAGAGTCAAGAAAATGATCAGAGGGCTGAAGCGCCTCTTCCATGAAGAAAGGCTGAGAGAGTTGGAGTTATTCAGCCTGGAGAAGGCTCAGGGGAGACCTTATTGCAGGTTGGATGGGGCTTTGAGCAACCTGGTCTAGTGCAAGGTGTCCCTGACCATGGGAGGGGGGATTGGAACTAGATGATCTTTAAGGTCCCTTCCAACCCAAACTATTCTGTGATTCTATGATTCTATTAATAGATGCAAATTCTGCTGCAGTTTTATTTATTGTTATACCAGTCAAGCAAGTTGTTTATATTTTACACCAATGGTTACTCTCCCATACTCAAAGACATTGATAGCTGCATTTGACTGTTTAAAGGTACTGTTGCAAGGTATATCCTGAAGAAGCACAGAACATAAATTCCAAAGCTTTTGGTTAGGAAACATCATTATAGAGAATTATCTTGAAAAAATATTTGCTTCTCGTCATCTCAATTTTAAACTTCCATTTTGCATTGTGGTGTAGCTCCATAGCTTAAAAGAGCTGTTGTTTCAAGTAAAGATGTCCCATTCTTAGCCTTGGATGGCATGGTTTAGTGGGAGGTGTCCCTGCCCATGGCAGGGGGGTTGGAACTCGATGATCTTGAGGTCCTTTCCAACCCTTACTATTCTATGATTCTATGATTCTTTCCCACAGGCATGGCAAGTTGGTCAAACTATATCTCCCATAACAAACCAGCCAGGGCAGTCAGAGGGAAAGCATTGTGCTACAGTGAGAGATGTAATTTTTCAGAAACACCAGCCAAAAAAAAGATATTGTAAAAAAAATAATTTAAAATTGCCTATAAAACCACTTTTTTTTTTTTTCCTCCAGAAAGTACATTTCTGATGCAAAACACAGGTTTCTAGCCAGCTCTAATCACTAAAACCTAGAGTCCTTTCCTGTCATAATCAAGAAAGTGGTGAATGAAGCAGGAAGTTAGCCTCTTCCTATTCCCACATGCACCTGGAAACTGAGTAACTTGCTATAAATGATGTGGGAGCATGCAGCATGTCTTTCCTAGTACTTCCCCTTGTGCAAAGGACACAGGGGCAGAAAAATTCCTGACTCCAGGTTCATCCCAACTCATGCGATGAATGACTAGGAGAGTTAGTCAGGCATCAGTGTGGAATGAACTTGACCCTCTAGGTAAACTAGTTATGTACCTCCAGGAAGGCTGAGATTCACTGTCTTGTGTATCAACTCTATTTCTGACTCAGAATACATCTTTGAACCAATTTTGGAAGCAAGTAATTTAAAGGTTGACCTATATTTAGAGTTGCGCTAACAAAGCAATCCAGCTTTACTGAAATATGACCCAAGAAAGCCTCTCGAAGTGAGCTCAAGAAATTGGCTTATTTTACAGCCATACACAACTAGAGTCAATGGTTTATAGTAACTTACAGTTCCACAGTCACTGAAGGAATTTACTCACAGTGCCACTGAGGAAGGAAGAAAACAACAGAAGAATCCTAAGCAAGTAGTATTCAATTAAAAAAAAGAATGTATATGCCTGTTGACCTGAAATGGACATATAATTCTCATTGGTGCAGCTTATCAATTGAGTAGAAACATGCTAGTCTATTCACGTTCTCACCCCATTGCAGCAATATCCAGTTGCTTTCCAGTAGTGCATTAAGCAACACATCATTTGTTCTCCCTTCCTCTGCCCCAGGGGAGAGCTTTGCGGAATGATTTGCTTTGATAATTTGGGTGCTTTTCTTTAATATATATGTTGCAATGTATTTTTGTCATAAAGGCAGGGTAAAGAAACCTTGTTTTCATTTGGATGATGATGTTTGTGATAGCTTTAGCTCCTGAGGGAATTCTTTCCATAGTCCTGGACCAGACTTTGAAAGTCTTTAACCTCCTGCACAGGGTACCTTAGGGCCAAAGAGTAAATATTTTTTTTAATCTTTGTCCTCTTTTTCCGCCTTGAGCTTTTGCCCATCTTCTAGATCACTGGATTTGAAAGTGAGGTGTGTGCACCCAAAGGGTTTACAAGACAATCCATGCAAGAAAATACATTCTGTACTGTTGATAAATAAAATAACTAAATTTAAAAGGTGATTATTTTATCTTTGGTTTACCCTTTTTTAATTTCTATTTTGTGTGTATGGTTTATAATGTACATAATATATTAGAATAATAGTAGATGTATATAAATTATAAATTAAAAATAAAGGATGTATTGGGGGGGTGTGCTCAAATATTTTTAGCGATAGGGTTATACTATCAAAACACTTTGGAGACCATTGTTCCAAATAGCAGTTCCCTAATAACACACACAGAGATACTGAGTTTTGATCAGTATTCGTAAGTCAATGCAAAAAACCACAAAAATATCTGTCAAACATACTTAGAAGAACCCCTGCTCTTGTGGAGAGCTGCTACAAGCTTGCCATATCGCATGGAGTTGCCTGGTGCCAGGAATCTCCTGCAGAAACAGAATGTAGCTGCTGTCTAACCAAGAGGTGGAAGGGCTGTGCGAATTGGGCATGGCAGATCTGCCGACACACGAGACTCCTGGCCAAGCAGAGATGATTAAACAGTGCTGGCTTCATGAGCTACTGTTTGAGTATCAGCAAGAAACCCAGAATTGCTCCCAAGCTACGGACTGCATAGACTATGGGTTTGTGCATTTGCGCAACAGAAACTGCAGTGGATCATAAACTCATCAGACAAATTTCTGGGAGCACCACTTCTGTTTTGCTGAGATTTCTGACCCAAGAGCTGATACCATTATGTGTGTCCTTAAAAACTCAGTCACACTGCTGAAATGAGTGTGTTAATGTAGTTGGGTGACCAACACTAAGTGCTTTGGCATTAGCACATGGTTTGAAAATGCAGTCTCTCCAGATTAAATCAAAACATTACAGGGGTGCCAACTGTAACTTCAAAACCCATTTGCATAGATGTGTCTGCAGGGCCTTTTTTTTTGTTTACTCTACTTTAACATGATTAACTTAATTATGATATACGCCTAATTTCTAGGAACACTTGCAAAATACACTGACAGAAAGTCAAGTAGCCACTGTGATTTAATGTCAGTAGTACTACACCTCCATCCATTCTCTCACATGCAAAACCAATTCAGTGTTTTCCAGTTTACTTACAACTTCGAGAAAAGCCTGAGTAGTTTCACTGAGGTAAATCTGAAGTTTTCCTGACTAAACCAGGATTTTACAAAGCATTAGAGTTCACATTTTAGCAGTACCATACAAACAGGTGGTGTTTGTTTTTTTTCCTGGTGAAAATAGACATGCCTTTCTGAAACACCCATTTGGTAACAATGTTCCCCACAGCAGCAAAAGGCTGTTAAGATTCAGTAGATGCGGACAACAGTCTATCCATATCACAAAGAGGAGGAAGAGGAGGAAAAGAGGAGGACATTGAGCAAGAATACTTCAGACAGGCACCGCAGGTCCTAATGCTTCTGGTGCATGCTTCAGTTCCATACCATAGTGAAGGGAACAGCCACCAATGTTTAGGCAACACTTTCCCAAGCCCTACTTAACAAGGTATCTGAGATGACCATGGATATTATTATGATTTGGAATGCAATAGTCAGAAGGTCCTCAACACTGGATGTTAAGAACTCAAGCTGCACTCTGTGCGGAGAGGAGCATGTTGGCACGGCTGAGGGCTTTGATGGTTCGGAAAAATGTACATTAAGGATGGCACGAAGGCAGTACAAAGGTAGTCAATTGTGGACTCCTTCCTTTGCTTGCACTATCCTGCTTTGGGAAAACTAAAATGAGAGCATTAGGTCAAAAAATGTCTGGTGAAACAGTCAGGGGACTCCAGTAAGGACAAAACTGGGCTAACTGGACATATCAGGGCCCTGAGCCCACTCCCATCCTCCCAGGGGTTTGGCTGCCCAGGCTCAGGCCCAATTCACAGATAGTGCAGCTGGTGACCTTGGGGAAAGATCTTCCCAAAAGAAATGCATGGAGGCTTTGGCCAAGGCTGCTTGTCTTTCCCTTGGGACCTGCTTTGAAGTCGAGTCAAGATCTTCCCCTTGGTCCCTGCTTGAGCTACACTGCAGCTGCACTGCAGCCATGCCAGACTGACAGAAGAAAAGATTTGCGTCACCATGTCTGGCATTGGCAACAGCAGAAACTGCAGCATCCTATAATGCGTACATCAGTAATAACATCTGAGAGTTATTTACTGCTCCTTACTGACCTGGCATCTGCATCTTTGCTGATAGATGTCACACAATTTAAGGAATTTCTGTTCAAATTTCATTTTCTGAGTGATTAAAGATATCCTGCAAAAGTATTTTTAGGAATCCCTTGAATTTCCTCCAGCAAATATAATTATGGATGCTGTATAGAATTGAAAGATTAGCAAAGTGTGCCACAATCAATCAGTTTGTGTTGTTCCCTTACCTCCCCACAAGACAGGGAGGAGGACATTTTAATAAGCAAAATTTTCAAGTTTCAGTTCTGTTCACCACTGCATGGACTAACTCTGCTCAGTTGAGACTCTGCAGCCCATGGTAACTGTAGTAAGTGCTCAGTAATTAGTATCAGGAAGGTTTAATGGCAATAGATGCTTTCTATGAATTCTGGTAACTTAAGAAAAAGACAATACCCTTGGCACATTGACAGACCTAGAAATAAGAAAGTGTATAAGCACATCTAGGAAAACAAAAGATGGATAGTGGGCTAAAAAGAGGAGGCTAAATGGTATTCCCTGAAGTCAGTAGTCAGAGCATTAGAGGGAGGCTGTAGCCTCACAAACACTGATCAAAGCCATGGGAAACATGCAGTTGTTTAAATACCCAGCAGAGAAGCTACATTCCCCTCCTGATTGATTAGAGTGTATCTTTCACAGCTCGTTCACTCCCTGATAAAGCACATCTGTTCCAGCTGCAGACGGAAAAACACAGGGTTACTGTGGAGGACCATCAAAGAAACAAAAGACATGAAATACCAAGAGTGGACTACTTTTTTTCAGTCAGGTAAAGGTTGAAATCCAGCTTGCTTTCACAGCTGACCTCCATTCAGAGTAGATGCCTAACCCAAAGACAGAAAAAATGATCAGCAAGATGTGAATAAGAAAAGGCAAACAAGTCTTAGGTGGAAACAAGCTATGTTACTTTAAAAGAGGGCTGGGACTAAGAGGAAACACCTTGCATGTGTTCCGGCTAAACTGGCCATAGCTGTAGCCATAGGAATACAGAAAAATATCCCTAACTCTTCTGAGCACTTGGGCCTAAAGAGTGAGCAGATTTCCACCTCTTGCAGCATGCTTCGCATCAGCTCTTCCAGTCCTACTTCTGAAAAAAAATATAACTCTTTGGCAAAACCCTATGTCCTTTCCTCCTGGAAGCACATGAAAACACTTATCTAGAGGTAAACACATGCTCAAGTGCTTTGCTGGGAAAAATCATTGTTTTTCATGTAGGCTGCAGGTGACTGAGGAAGCCAATAGCAGTGCTGGCCATGTGCAGGCTGAAAACAGGAAGGAAAAAAATAAATAACCAAAACCAACTGTGTGAAGCTACAACTTCAAGATCAGACTAAGCAGAACTTTCCAAAAGAAGCCATACAGGTAGAAGTCATAATAGCAACAACAGCAGTGGATAAAGCACAATCTCTTGGCAAGGATGTCTAGAAGTCCCAACTTGAAAACACAAGAAAATACAAACTAAACAGATTAGGAAAATGCTGAAAAGGAGAAGAAAACAGAAAGCAGGAGATAGACTCTGCAATTAATCTGGTAGAGCGCAACAGTTTGCCAAAGTCAGCTGGGGGATCTGTGACAAGAGGGAGGCCACTGCATGTCCCACAGGTCTTTCAGGCAAGGTGATGACGCAGCCAGAGATTGCTCTACAATTTGAACAGATATATGGAAAGAGGAGGACAAGGACACCTGTTCCCAGCCAGGCAGATAAAACTCTGTTTTGTACCTAGCTTTAAGAGTAACAGAAGTCACACACACCCCAACCATGAGAAAATGCGCAAACTGGGAATGAAGGCTGAACACCATTCTGCAATGTGAATTTCCCACAGTAATGTAAAACCGGTGTGATGCAGCACCAAAACAGCCCATCCGTTGGCTGAAGGGCAGCAGTGCCACCCCACATCCAGGGCTCCCTGTGCATCTGGCACCCTTTAAAGGAATAAATAGCTCAGGTTCTGGATGAGAAAATGAAGGATTTAATTCTGCAGACTAGTCACTGATATTCACCTGTTGGACCTTTTCACATTGTTTTGCTCAATAAGGAGTCTTTAACACCTCTGGATGCTTTGAAATTGTTTTGCATTGCCAGAGTGATATAAAAGTATTTAGTATGAAAGAGAATTAAACCAGGCATGTGTAACAGACAAGGCACGGGCATGTCTGGGAGAGATGTAACACCTACAGCATGTGCAGGACTAAGCCATGCACTGGCACCCAGCTCACAGACAGGTGAGCTGGCCAGTGACATTATTGTTCCTCCAGTTGTTTCTTATCACTCCTTTGCTGAGGGCTTCCACTCCTGCAGCTCTGCTGACAGAAGGAATTCAATGAGCATGTGCTTCCAACAGGGCAGATGGATCAGACAACAAAGAGGGCTTAAACCAACCTTCTCACTTTGCCTGAAGCAAACCAAAGTGCTCTTAAAGAAAGCCTTTTACCAGCAGAGCTACAGCAAAGGTGGTGTAGGTAAAAACTGGCAAAATCTTCAAATGGCAGAGTTACATCTGGAACAGGCTGTCTGTCCATAGCTTTACAAGTACGCACAAGCATCTTATGTGCAGAACACCTGTCCACGTGAATGTTTTATTCTGCAGCAAATACAAAGTTAACACAATTACACTGAAAATCCCTTCACTGTGAGCCAGGTTAAGGCATGTTATCTCATATTTGCTGTGTGTTAAGAGAGTGAACAGTTATCAGACAATGGATGGTAAAGTTTTAATTCATGACACCTTCCTATCCTGTCAAAGGTCACAAGGTGGGATTGTGCGAAATTAAGTAATTGACCCGAAAAATGTTGTGATTTACCTTTCCAAATATCACTTAAAAGGAATTCCAAGAGGAGTAACTGCATGAACTCAATTTGAATTCAGTTTACTACAGAAACAGCTACTGACTGTAGTCTAAACATTCTGCTGACACTTTACAAATGTGTGAGATACAAATTATTGCGAATTACACTTTCAAAAGCCTTCTCTAATTGTAATCTGGAAGGAAAGATTGTGACATGAATAGATAAGCCTGTGCCAGGTTGGACGTAAATGAAATCTCAGCACACAAGCTTTCCCAGGGCACTCAGTGCTCCCCAGGCAGCTGAACCCATGCCACCAAATTCTACTTCGGTATGCCTACTTTAGCAGCACCTGAGCATGCAGCGTAAGCATAACCTCAGGCTAGGGATGGCATCGAGGTTTCCGAGTCCTTCCTAGTGAGCTTCAATCACTGTATTCTCTTCCTGGTACTTGCTCTGTGGAGCAGCAGAGCACAAAGTGACAGCTTATACTATTTATTTTCTGCTATGATCTATTTTTCCACTTTTGGAATATCAGAACAAATATATGCTTGTTCCTGCCTCAGTAACAAGGCTCTGATTCTGACACAGACACTTTGCTGTGTGGTCCATGCAGCAGATCAGCCTCTTCTCCAGAATAATGCTTTTGCCGGAGAGACAGAAGAGCCTCCTCTCCCAACACTCAACTTCTAGCTTCCAAAATCCCTCAATACACAGGAGCATTTGAACTGAAACCTTCATATGCCCAGGAATACAGATCTCCAGTAACACAAACTCCATGTAAGTGAAACTTGAACTCTCTTTGAAACAAATCTTGAATCTTCCTCACTGTTCAAACATCTATTGCAGAGATGTGCTCTAGGGTATAGGACCACAACCCATTGGTTTCAGAAGCTGTCTTGGAAGAGTCAGCTCCATCATGAACGTGTTTCTTAGGTCACAGCAGGAATCTCAGGACACAAATCTTTCTAGGTACAATGTGCTGTTAGTATCAGGAGCATTTTTCTAAAAGTGCTATGATTGGTATACACTGGACCTGCATGAGATGTCTCTCATGGCATGATCTACTTCTCACTCATTTCTGTAAGGGTTGGATCAGAATTTAAGTACTCTCCCCAGATGCAAGAAAAGGAGACACTGGATGTGCATAACAAGCTCACTACCCCTATGGGTAACACAGTGTCCCTAATCAGCAGGGTACTCTACATCAGGCATCATATCAGTATGAAAATTTAATCCTCAGAGTCTTGCGCAAAGGGTTTGATTATCTAAAAGCAAAAGATCCTACTCTTTGTGTAGGAGCTTGCAATTTGTTCATTGAAATCCTAATTCAGCGGAATATATAAATGCACATTTACATGTTTTGTTAGAATGGGCTTTAAGTGGTATTAAATATGGAATTTATCAGTGATGACATGCACCCTCACAGGAGTTTTATAAACCATTCTCCCCAGATACATATGCAGGTGGAATGATAAAGAGGATTTTATGCCATGTTTGCTCCCTTTCACAGCATTATGTTCATTTACTTGTGTTTAAATACCATTTTTTATCCTGGAAAACAAAACTAAGTGATAAGTGACGCCTTCCTAGGGTGTGTGCCCTGCACAACGTACTACCAGTACTGGCAACTGCACAGTTTAGATTTGGGTTAGTCTAGATTTGGAGCAAAATGCCACACTGGAGCAGTGTATGTATCATGATGAATCAATTATTAATTCCGCTATCTGGTGTGAGGCACTGATTTTTCATTTGCAGGCAGCCAAATCAGTTTATGACTCTTTCCCAGTGAACAGTGGGAGATTTTTATGTCTTTCTGTAACACAGCAGAAAGAAACAGAAACAGTCAAAACAGTATCAGAGAAATGAACCTGCATGTTGTATCTGGAAAATTTATTCAAACTGAATAAAACAGCATTTGCTACCTACAGGATGAGGACGGTTAACCACTACGGGTGAAAAAGGTATGATGAAAAATTGCCATGAGGTGTACATCGATGATTATTTTTCAGTTATGTGAAATGTAGCATGTGGGTTTGACAGGGGGACTGAAGACCAGTTGATGAAGAAACAGCAAATTAATGTTTCTGCAAAATAACTGCATTTTTATTACAGCATCTCCAGAGGCTTTTTAAAATATTTAGTCCCATCATGAATACAGTATAAAACCTCACTTGCAACTAACCAGTCTGAAAACAAGAATTTCTGCAGTGAAGATCAAGTGGTTTGAAAAGTTTTGTTACACAAAAGTTAAGACACTCCGTAAAATGGAATTATTAAACAGACCAATACAACCTCAGTTCTGACGTGACAGAGCTATGCTGATTATAGACGGGTTAAATGAGGCACAGTGATTTGGCTCAGTTCCCTTTCCTGAGTGCACTGCATAGCACTGGAATCCCTGCTAGCAAACTGACAAAGCAAAACTCTGAAGAGATGATTTGGGAGGAGCTACTACCAAAGATCTTCTCAGCCAACGTCCCAGAAGAGTCTGAGACGTCAGACGCCTGAGCAACCTACTGTCACTTTGAAGTTGGCCCTGAGTGAACTCTGGAGGCTTCCTCCAACCTAAATTACTTTATGATTCTGCATTGATCTGTTAGCACTCCGGATTACCTGCTGCAATGAAATAACATTTCTCTGCACTCCAAGATAGGGACCTATAGCTCGTTAGCCTACCGTTCATCTTAAGTATCTTATCCCACCTCATTCCTGGATGTCCACTGGGTAGGCATGAAACACACCAGTCCTGGGCGCGGGGTATGTTCCTTGAGATCACAAGTAATCCACTCTGTAAATGTGAATCCCAGTAGGGATTCTTAATGTAACCTTCCTGCATACACTTGCTGCAGCCTGTACTAGTTTAAACATATGGTGAGAAACAACCCACAAACGTTTCTTAAAAGCGATATAAAATGGGTAAGAAATTTTGATGTAGGTAAGTGCTGAGTCAGCTGTCAAACAAGGAGCAAGCGCCTCAGGAATGTAAAACCACCGATACCTCACAAAGCTCAAAGGTTTATGAAATATGGGTCTGTTCTGTATTTTAGGGAGGCTGCATTGTGGGAATCCTTTGCTTTGATGGACCCAGACCTGAATCGCTATCTCCATCCTGTGCCCCAGTGAGACACAGCAAATTTCAAAACTCTTCATCTCCCATCACCCCTCTGCCCCCTCACCTAAATTTAGACCATCTTTGCTCCTCTCCTGGAGACCTGAAACCGCCTTTTACAGTTTATATTTCTCCAGGATAGATTCTTCCCTCCTCTCTCCCCCAGAATTTTAGAAAATATTTCCTTAATCTTTCCAGAATATCAATTAATTTTCTATCAAAGGTCTCCTATTCCCAAGTAATTTTTGGAATGAGGAAAGCATTCTCCTTTACAGCAGATTTGCAGCATTCATAGTATTTTTGTAAATTCCTCTCCAAAGTTTAAGCCAAAGTCATCTCTCCCAGACCCCTGCATGTATTTCCAGGCCAAGACATAGATGTATCTCTTTTTACTGACGAATGTAGTATGTACCTGCATTACAGGACAGTGACACCAGCTCACTTTATCTGGAGGACACCATGGCCCCCTCTTTCTGGCATCATTTGTTGTCCGTTGTCCTGGCTCTGGCTGGGATGGAGTCAGTTTTCCCCACAGAAAGCTGAATGGGCTGTGATTGCTAGGAGTGCTCTCACAGCACCGAGGTCTCTGCTGTTCCTTACAGTGCACAGACTGGGCGTACCAAAGAGATTGGGAGGTGATGCAACTGTGCAGCTGACCTGAACCAGAAGAGCGGTTCCATGGTGTGTAACATCTGCAGCAGCACTGGGAGAAGGTGATTAAGGGAAATCAATCATCTTTCCCCAGGAACCGGCTGGGCATCAGTCTACACGTGGGAGGTGCAGAGTGACTGCCTCAGGACGGCTCTCCTACTTTCCTTCGTTCTCCTCCCGGTTCCTCACTCATTAAGCGATGATGCAGGGGTTTCCCTGCTTCTCCTCTCGTGCTCCCTGAGCGAGGCCGCCGCCCGCGGGGGAGCGGCGGGGCGCTGCTCGGAGCGGCGCAGGACCACCACTGCTCCCGTCTGCCCCGTTACCGGCCGCGCCTCGAGTCTTCGCCCGGCGGAGGTACCCGCCCCGCCGGCACGTGCGGGCTGCGCGCGCCCCGCCTAACGGTACCGCTGAGCCGCGCTCCCGCCTGGGAGCCCCGAGACGCTGCCGCCGCCGCCGCCGCTCACCCCCAGGAACCCGCGGCCGGGCCCACGCTGCGCTTGCGCGGGTGAATGAAGCGGGGGCTGCAACCCCGCTGTGGGAGGGGAGGGTCGATGCTTACCCCGGGCTCCCCCCTCCGCCGTGCGGTGGGCGGGGCGCGGCGCGCGGGCGGTGCAGGGTCGCGTGACGCGCCCCATGTGTGGCGCCCGCCCCGCCGGCCCCCCGCCTGCCCGCCCCCCGCTCGCGCTCCCCCTCCCCTGCGGCGGCTCTCCCGGTGCATTGTGGGAGCAGCCCGTTGTTCATTTGCCATTCGACCCGATCCGGGGCCTGTAGGGACGGAAGCGTCGCCGAGCGGGATCCATTGTGGGCAGCCTGCGGCAGTGATCTAGGCCGGGGCGGGGGGGGGACGCGGCCGGACTCTCTTTCTCGCGGCCGCCACCCCCGCCCTTCCCGCACGGCAGCCGGCGCCTCCTTCCCCCGTTCCCGCGGGCAGAGCCCTCGACCGGGCGGGGAGCGGCGGGGCAGGGGCGCGAGGCGGAGGCGGGCGGGGGGCGCGCGCGCCATGTTCGCGGAGATGAACCGGCGGACGCTGGCGTTCCGCGGAGGAGGCCTCGTCACCGCGGCGGCGGCGGCGGCTGCCGGCGGCGCGGCTGAGGCCTGGGACCGGCAGGACCCCGAGCCGCTGAACGGACGCGGGGCGGACGAGGAAGTGGAGCTGGAGGGGCTGGAGGCCGAGGAGCTGGAGGGCGCCGCCGACGAGAAGGAGCTGCTACTGCCTCAGGACGCCGTGTTGCCCCCCGCCGCCGGCCCCATGTTCTCTGAGAGAAATCGACGGACACTGGCCTTTCGGGGCGGTGGGGGGCTCCTCGCCGCCCCGTCTGCCGCTAACAATGGCTGCGAGGCCTCGGCCTGGCCGCGGAAGCACTTCAATGGGCGGGGGGCGGACGAGGAGATGGAGCTGGAGGGCGCGGAGGGCTTGGAGCCGGAGGGCCTGCTGGAGGGGAAGGAGCTGGTCCAGGACGGGGGCTCCCTGAGCGACAGCAGCGACGACGAGGAGGACGGTGAAGGGGGCAGCCTGGGCGACGGCAGCGGCGCCGAGGGCGGCAGCTGCAGCAGCAGCAGGCGGTCGGGCGGCGATGGAGGTGACGAGGCAGAGGGCAGCAGCGTGGGCGCGGGCGAGGGGGAGAGCATCAAGCACTTTCCACTGGCCAGGCCCAAGTCCCTTCTGCAGAAGCTGCACATCTCCTTCCAGGGCTCCTGGCTCAAGGAGTTCCCATGGCTCTACTACTGCCAGGAGACCGGCCTCATGTCCTGCGCCTGGTGCACGGCCGCCTTGGCCGCCGCCGCGCCTCCCGAGCTCATCATAGCCGGGGGGCCCCTGCCTGGGGGACACGACGAGCTCTGCAAGGGCACCCGCAACTACAAGCGTACTCTGCTCCTGCGGCACCACCTCTCCGCTGAGCATCGCCTCAACGAGCCTGTCAGCCCCGAGCAGGTAGGGTTGGGACGGGTTAAGCTCGAGGGGGAGGCTGGGCTCCCCTTTCGCTTCGGTGGCTGGATTTTTTTATACCCACGTGTGTTAACTTACTTAAATGGCTTCCTGCGTGTGGTGTTGCCTGGAGGGCTCGGCACGCTGCGCTGCTGTCCCCGGCGCGGGGGACGAGTCTGCTCCCGGTTTGGGGTGACGCTCCCGTGGGGTTTGGGCGGTCACGGCGCTGTCAGCGTTGTCGTTTTGCGGCCCCGGGGCGCGAACTGTTGTTTATGCCTGTGCCTGGTTAACGTTACCCGTTCGAAGGGAGTGAGTGCCGTTTTCATTAGTTTATGTTGTGAAGATAAACTAGTAACGTGGGAAAAAAAAGTTGCGTGCGAATAGTGTCGCAGCACTGATTTAAAAACACTCGTTACAACTTCCTCCTGCGGTACCGGGGAGGAGGGGGTAGTGTCCAGCTACCAACTGCGTGTAAAACTGGTACTTGTCAGCGTGAAGGTAGAATTACTTTGCTGTTCTTAATGATGTGATCCCCGCGCATTGATCGGATAACTCTGGGTAGTCAAGATCTTTTAAATCTTCTATTTTTTTTTTTTTATTACCGACTGTGTTGCTTTACATTGAGTTACTGAGCAAGAAGTCTGCAATTGCTTGGTGTGTGTTAGAGATAACCGTGGTTTCCTGAAAGTCATGTTAATATGCGAGCTCTTCTTAATGCTTTAGGACTAGTGAAGTTCTTCATGTTCCCCGCTAAACTTAAAATTACTACATTTCCTGGTTGCTGTTACGAATAAGGCAGGGTTAACTCCAGAAAATATGTGGATGAAAAGCTCCTATAGAATACTTGAGCCGAATTGCCAGCCTTCTGCAGCCTTTCCTCCTGAGGAAAGGAAAGGCTCTACCGCAGAAGTTCCCTCGGATTGCCTAGCTGGCGTTAAACTTTTCAGCTGGCACAAACCAATGTGCTTCAGGTTAGGCTAATACGAGAGCTGTTGAGCTGATCTGGATTTGTTAGCTGGAATTAGCCCACGATCTCTCCGGTTTTCACTATTTAGAACTAAGTTGCAATTAAAACACTCACCTTGGTTGTACTGCTGTATCCGGAGTCCAAATTGTAGTGCAGTAGTTAAATGGAGCTTATTGCTTGAGTGCTTTAAGGAGCTCGGGGTACCTTGGACAAGAGCTGCTATTCTAATGTTTAGTTAGGATATCAGGATGGCAGATAAAATGTTAAGTGGACGTACGTTTTCTTAGAGCTAGTTGAAAACGATATGCAAGTTTCATGTGAAGCTGCTGCAGGGCTGCAAGGAAAACCTTGCAGGGTATAAATATCAGTTATCAGAAACATTTTTGGATTTACAAATGAAACATTCATGTTCAAGATGAGTGAGTACTACCTTTTTAGTAAGTGTATCTCTAAGGCAGCTATTGTTACAGACATTTCGTGGCAGTAGGTCATTTTATCAGTTTCCTCCAATCTGGGATTTGTTTTTTAGCCAAACTTGCTTTAAATAACTTGTTTCTAATTTTGAAACTTTCATAATTAGTTTCTTTTGCCTCTTTGTATCTTTGAAAATAATATTTTTCTAAAATGCTTTTGCAGTATATTCCTTACCACCTTGTTGCCTAGTTTCTAACTTTGAGTCATGAAGGTATGTCCCGTCATAGTGTAGCCTTACGAGTTACTAGGTGTGACTACTTCTTGCCTCACTTCAGGAGTTGCTCTCCCTCACAGTAAGCTACAAATAAACAAGCAAGAAAATTTGAAACCTCTTCCAAACAGTTTTTCCTACTGAACTTAGTAGCTTTTTCTTTGTGTTCCTATCCCTAGACTGTTGTAAGACTGCTAAATACTGGGAGATCAGAAGGGGGACAAAGTATTATTGGCTTGTGTGCCACAGTAGCTTAAAAGTTCATGTAAGTATTTATTTGAAGATTAGCCTTTCATTGTCATAGGTATCTTTATAAACAATGAGCCTCTGCTTTTATACCACTGAGAGTTTAAGAAAAAGTATTTGTAGTAGCTGTAATAAATTGAGCAGTAGGGCAGGTGAGATGCATCAGTGGTTCTTTTGTGCTGTATTAAAGATAAGCTTCTATGAGGTAGCTGTACAGAGATTAGTGTTTTCAAGTGTGAAAACTGCTGGATGCATCCCTGTGTAATTACATTTCAGTTAAAAACTTCTCACAAGGGGAAGAACTGCAGTTTTTCGAGAGTCAATGTAGTTTTCTTTGTGGTGCAGTTTTAGGTTACACTTGCTTAATCAAAAATCTGATCAAGAATCTCTGTTTCTTTTGGCTTTTCTGTTTAATTTCCATATCCTTTCACAGTTTTAATAGCACTTGAATTTCTCGATACATGTGCTTAAATTAATACCAAAACAATAGACCCATTTTTTCCTTAATGCCATGATACCAGATACTTGGAACAAAAGTAGGTAATTTGTACCCTGACCATATTTCCGATGTACATAATGAGGCAGAAAAGCCTTTTAGATTTAATGAAACTTGGGAGAGATCTTTCAGCCTTTGTGTTAGAGACAGCACACATGTATTCTTGACTTGACAAGCTTCAACTGCAGGGCATGTTTAGCAGCTGCTAATAAACATATGGCATAATGCCACTGTTTGAGTGTGAAAAGGAAATTGTAGGTGTTGAGACAGTAAAACAGTGGGAATTTCTATAGGTCTGTTGGATATTACACTCATGAAGAAATGAGTGATGATTTTGGTTTATTTTTGGGATACATTTAATTTGGAATGCCAAAATACATCACAAGTGGCTGCAGCTGCTGTAATTCAAGGGTACTGAGCTGTCAGTTGGTGCCTCTTTTTAAGACAAAAATCTTGACTTATTTTTTCTATTCTAATTTTTAAAATAACATCTCAATTTTAAAGGTTAGCAAATGATACAATCTGCTTGGAACTACGTTTTTTTTTTAAATAAATAGACTATTGTGTTGCAAAAATCTTAAATAGGCATTTACTGGGAAATCACTAAATAATTCTGTTATGAATCTAGATCCCCAAGATGCAGATTTATTGGCTGATGTGGGTTATCCCTCTTGAAGAAGCTTCTTAAAACGTTTTCTCTCTGGACATAATTCGAAGCTGAGCTTTGGAAATACTGCCAGAAAAGCTTTATCCAGCCTAGCAGGCATGTTGGTTTAAAGCAGAAGCTCTCCAAAAGAAGGAAGGCCTTTGATGTGTTATTTTTATCATGTGAACTGTAATTGTTTGGTTTTTGTGAGCTGTGATGAATAGAAGTCATGCTTCAGATGTAAGAGTTATGCTGTAGTATTCTAAGTTAACTTCTTCAATTACTCTTAGCAGAGCAAAGAAGTTGAGGAGTCAGGCCATCAGAGTAAGGACTGTCATTTACTGTTTGTTTGGTTTTTTACATTGCTCTTTTACCAGACCTCGAACTACTGGTTTGGATGTTTAGCACTTAATGGGACAGTTTGAAATCGTTTGCATGCCTTAGCACTTCTGTGGGCAATGCTAAGGCATGTAAAACAGTAACAGAGCATTATGTGTGCAGCTGGTAGGACCATATTTTGAAATAAGTTTCCTCTGTAGCAGCACGTGCTCCTGATAGTTCACTTTTGTTAGAGGATCCACTTTTCAGGATGAGAATTAATTTGGGGGCATAGGAAACTGCTGTAGAGTAAGGTGTGGTAGTGGGGAAGGGATTACAAAAATGTAGCATAACTACTTTTCATTCCATCTGAGGTGGAACCTATGGTTACATTGGTTTTGCTTTTCTTTTTCTCTCTCCTTTCGCCCCTCACTGTTCTTGCTCCTGGGGGCAGAGTACACTGATGGCGCAGGCAGAGAAAGAAAAGCAAGTTTCTAGTAGCAGAGATTTGTCGTTTGTTTCTGCTCCTATTAGCTTTTAGGCGAGTTTAATTAGTGAATTATACATATGAAAGTAATTTAGGTGTATTCAGATGAGTCTAACGTAATTGAAAATGAGGACAACATTAGTTTCCTTGAGTGGTCTCTGTTTTGTTAGATGGCTTCTTGATCTCGCCTACAGAGAGAAGTTTTTCAACTTATAATGCTGTGGATTCTACAAACAAAACTGAAGTACTCCTGATTTTTAGTCTAGATTTCTTATTTTTATTAAAGATATGGTAGTTTGGTGTTGGGAGAGGAATATTGGGTGATGCTAGTATTCAGTCTGTATTCTGAAAATACAGTCTAAGCGAATGTCATTAGTTTGTGATTTTCATGAGGAAAAACAGTACCCATATGATGTGCCATGAGCACAGCAAACGTAACAGAAGCTTGAAAATACACTTGATTTTCTGTAATTATTTTTTGCACCTTACTTCCTGTTGAACTGTATTGTACTTGTTCTGCACAAAGGGGAGATGCTTAAAACTGTCCAAGGGACATTGTTTATTTCGTTTTTCTCATTGTAAATATCAGTTCTACCTGTCAGGCTGGCTGTACAGAGGCTCGATAACGGTCTCATTTCATTTGAGGTGTGGCATTAGGGTTACCTACTTCCATACCAACAGGCAAGCAGTTGTTTCCAGTATTACAGTTAGTTTTAAAAATCTTTTTGTACCCATTTCTGTGAAGCTGTAATATCAATCTCTTTTCACCACCACGCATCCCTATAGATTGGACATTAGTTGAATAATATATCTTATTTTTTACTTGGTTTTCTGGTATTCTCATAATGAAAACTTCAGTCTTGTGTTTCTGTGGCACTTCTGTGATCTGCAGCTCCTTTTTCCATGATGGCTTGTTTTCTTCTTAGGAAAACAACAATAAAACACCCACATTGTAAAGCTCTATATCTCTTTCTGTCAGCTTGGCTGGATACATACACATACTCAGTTAAAATGTTACATATCTCTCAATTTTTGAATCAGACATTTGTAAAAAGAAAACAGCTGCAAATTATTTTTAAATTTTATGTGGTGTTTAACATGTTCTCAGAGAATCAAATTGTCAGCTATCATAGCATCTACCTAACATTTATTGTATGAGGTGCAAGTCACTGATGATTGACTTTGACTAGAGTGACAACACTTTAGCGGATGATAATTTTATCTTAATCGGATCCGAAGTCAGTGTAATTTGTGCTTTGAAACTATGCAGTATGCTGTTGCTGGAGTGACAGGAAGCTAGTCCAGATCTGAAATCTGTTGAGAACTTAGAGTGATAGACATAGCTGTCACACATTTGGGATACACTCTCTCTTTCAGAGCTCTGATCTGATGGAGTACTCTTGGGTATGTTAGGAAGTACACAGAAAAAAATTACACCAAGGTTGGACAAAGATCTGTTGCCTTTTTTTCACAGAAACTAATTGCTTTTATTTCTACCTCATCTTGTCCCTGAAGTGTTCTTCTGAGTAGGGTAGAGATTTAGACACAAGTTCAGTGTGACAGCAGTCTGAAATTTCTCTGCAGGAGATGCTGAAATGGTACATTGTCTGTTGTGGTTATGCTGGGCATTATTTGCTGCCTATAGATGTAAGTATCATTTTAGAAGATATAGTTGCAGCTTCTGTTGTCATCCCAGGGATCCACATTGGAATTATAAATTGAGGTGAGTATTAATTTAATGCACTAATTCCTGTGTGATGGAAAGTGACTTTTTATTTTTTAACATAGCTGGTTTCTGCCATAGTCCCAAATTAAGGGTAATGCTTATCTGCAACATCTGTTTTAGCTCCAGTATAGGTGATGGGCTCATGACAGCATTAGCATTACCTTATTAATGCTGATTTCAACCTAAAATGTTGAGGCAGTTTAGTTTTAAGGATACCTCTAGCCCCAAAATCTATGATTTCCTGTGTTTTAGGAAATGAGAGGTAAAAATAATGGTGGACTCTGCAAAAGCTCATCTGTCATCCAAAACTGTATTTGAGCCAGCCAGTTCTGCCCTTCTTGCTAGGGAAGAAGAGAGAATCTCGGAGATCCAGCATAAAATAAAACACTCATTGTTGCTGCTCTTGATGGCAGCATGTTTCAGTTGAATGTAAGAATGGTGTCAAACCTGCCAGTCTGTGTTGTCATCTTCTTTCTCCTAGCTGTTCCTTTGTAGCAGCTCTGAATTATCATTGTCTAAACATCAGTTAGAAGTTTTCTAAGTACTCTAAAATCCATTTCAGATCTCTTGTTACTTATCAGCCTTTCACTGTCTGAACTAATCTTTCATAACAAGTAATTTCCTGGTGTTGGTTTGTCTGATACTGCTTTGAGCAAAATCTTCAAACCACATTTGAGATCACATCTAAACAGGTTGTAGAGAGACAAATAAGTACATATTGTCTGTGTAATAAGTATGTACTAGTTAAAGGTGTTGCTACAAGAAAGTTCAGTGGAGCTTGATTCAGGAAAATCACAGTTAAGTAATGTAAGAGAAGCTTAAGTTTTGTTTGGTCACTGCAATATTCTGTCACTTGTCATATAACTGTTTAATCCTAACCATGTCACAATTAGAAAATAAAGAATAAATACCTGATGTGTAGAACTGTATAAGAAATATATCTGCTATTATAGCTGCTTCAGTGACGTACAAAACATACAAGCCAGATTGGGAGATACAGAGAGATACAGACCTAACCTTTATGTATTCATCTTTCATCATGAGAAAATGTTGAATCATTTATCAGGGTTCTACTTGCCTGTTTGAGTGGAGATTTCTAGGGAAGAGCAGGGGGTTAGATATGTGAGAACCATCTATTTAAAACTTTAGAGACTCGTGAATCTTTAATATATGTGGTTTAAGAAAAACAATTACTTTGCACTCAACTAAATCTTCTTACTTTTGACTAAAATGTAATTTCTTTTGCCCTCAAGGAATTCTGCTGGTTCCGGGTTTGTGTCAAATTTGGGGCAGAGGATGCAGAATGAGGTCGTGATACTTAGTTTTCAGAAGTGTAATTCTTTTAATTATATATCCCTCCCTGCCTTTGTGACCAAGAACATAAATAACAAAAAATTGTTGAAGTAAAATTATTTTAAGTTTATTTCCATATCCATATTATAGTGTTGGAGGACTAAGGAGAGCGTTCATTAAGAGGTAATTATGGTTGTGTTTTTTTTAATTGCAGGAGTCGGAGTTACCGGCAGAACTGAATAATGAAGGATACTGTGATTTTAACAGCAGGCCAAATGAGAACTCTTACTGCTATCAGCTCCTGCAGGAGCTCAACGAGCAGAGGAAGAAAGGCATTCTTTGTGATGTTAATATTGTGGTGAGTGGGAGGGTCTTCAGAGCTCACAAGAACATCCTGGTTGCAGGCAGCCGCTTCTTTAAGACTCTGTACTGCTTTACAAACAAAGAAAGCCGTAACCAAACCACTGTTACCTATTTAGACGTTGTTGCTGTTCAAGGTTTTTCTGTCATCTTGGACTTCTTATATTCTGGTAACCTCGTACTTACGAGCCAAAATGCCATTGAAGTGATGTCAGTGGCCAGCTACCTTCAGATGACGGAGGTTGTCCAGTCCTGCCGCAACTTCATTAAAGATGCCTTAAACATAAGCATAAAATCAGAAGCTCCAGAGACCGTTGTAGTGGATTACAACAGAAGATCTGTTAGTAGGGATGGTTTGTCTCCAAGGGATCAGAAAGTTGCCAGCTTCTGGGCAACACGAAACCTTACCAACCTGGCAAGTAGCATAAAAACTGAGAACGATGGTTACTCGATTGATGAGGGCCAGATGGAAAGCTACCAAATGAATGACTGCAGTTGGGTCCAGGACAGCTCACCTGAAATGGCTGAGAATGAATCACAAGGTGAGGGAAAAGTTTTTGTATGGAATGACGTGGGTGCACAGGGACAATCGGTTCAAGAGCCTGGAAAAGCAAGAAGGAAAAACCAAACTGCAAAGAGATTTATTTATAATATACCACCTAATACTGAAGAGAACTCAGAAGATTGCTCAGTGTTGCAACCGTCAGTCCCATATCCAGAAGAAGATTTGTCATTTATTAAAGAAGAAGCAGGTAAATATTGCTTAATGTCAGTTGTGTCATTTGAATAAAGTACATGGCAATGTAACTTTTATAGGGGTGTATTGGGTAGGATCTTTTAGTAAAGGCAGCACACCAACCAAGTTTTACTAAAGTAGTAATCTGCTTTAAATCTGATTCTGTGCCTTATGGCCCAGCAGCGTATCTTTGACTAGAGAAAGAAATGGCCCTCCTATGCCACACAGTATGTAACATGGTGTTTTCATGCTTGGGTTGAGGATCGTTATCAGCAGTAGAAACTAAAATTCTTACATTTACATTTAATCTGTAGCTGCTATTTGGCACAAAATTGAGGAGTGAGAACTGATGGGTGATGATGTTAGCTGGTTGCACAGGGGGAAAGGGCTGTTACAATTTCCTTTCCTACACTAACAAAAGATTCTGTACAGAGGGACTTCTACCTCCATCACTTTGTGCTGGAAAAGAGCTACATGGGACAGGATTATGTAACTTTTATGGCTTTTAAAAAATGTTCCACTGCTAGAAATGTGTACAGATTGGACCAGATGATTCTTGAGGTCCATCCTGACCTGTTATTCTGTGGTTCTGTGATCCTTCTGGTGATTCCCCTCATCTGAGTGTCACACACAAACAGAAGTCAAGTTCTTATTGCTGTCTATGGTAGAGTATGTGTGAAGCTACAAAATGGAGCAATCCTGGCTAGTGTAATAGAAACTCTTAAAAGCAAACATGTGAAACTAATTGGAAAGAGATGCCACAATGACATATAATAGAGGGAATATCTTCTTATTGAGCTATTGTTTAGTCAAATCCAGAGAGTAAATTCACAGGATATTTTTTCCCTTAAGGATCTATGGTTAATCTAAATGCTAGAATAAGATTAAATATCTGTTTTCTAAACAGATACGATTCCACAAAGAATTATAAGCAGGCCGTTCACAGTATAATTGGGATTTGGGGCAATATCATTAAGTTCAGGTTTTTATTTTTTTAAATTATTATACTGTTTGAATAGTTCAAGTATCTATTTGAAGTGCTGCCATTTACCTGTATTGCTTTTAGATGAATTATCAGTTTTGAAAATGTACTGCAGTTCAGGAGTCAAAGGTAGGTTTGAGACGTAGGTGGAACCAAGTTCTTTAGATGTCTGTTGGAAAAGCTTTTTAAAACATATGCCTCCTTCAAACATCAAGGCACTGTAGATATCCTCTGCATCTCAGGGTCAAGGGGTAGAATGGAGAGGGGAAATAAAAAACAAACAAAAAAGCACTTACCCCTGTGGGTACAGAGTATTTCTGGATGTTTTTGTGTTCCAGTGACAAAACAGATTTGAAAGCAGCCTGACTTCTGGGAGGGTTCAGGAACCTCTATTTATTTTGGTGGAAGGAAGGGTGGCCATAGTTTCTTCCTGTACCCCCAGAATTGTTCAAAAACAAGGCTGAAATAAATGCTTTCAGTAATGGCAGGGGCAAGCCATTTCTTCTAAGGCCTTGCAGTGCCTCTGCCTGTGGTAGTGCAGATGCCCATCCACGTGGCTGGCAGTACCTAGGTGCGAGTAGGCAATAGCCAAAGAGCAGCTCAGCGAAGGGCATGTGGTCATTCCACTCTGTGCTGTACCCTCCAGTGTATGTGCGTGAGCACCAGTGACTTGTGACAACAGGGAGTAATGAAGACTGGAGCTATGGATGTATACATCTAGCATGTGAGCAGGAAAAGACAGTATAAAATGCATCTGTATAGTTGGCAAGCAGTGTGGCACACCAGGGAGCAGCTCTGGAGAAACAGCTGTGCTGAGGAGCTAACATTAATTCTGTAATTGCTTCAGGGGTTTGCTTATCTCTGATCTTCATCTCTGGATGCAGTGGATAGATCTACTTTAGCTTTGCAGTTCAGCTGGGGAGAGTGTACTTGTAGAGTGAGTTTCCTGATTTTCTCATACCATCTAAGCTTTTTTTAAGGTTTCTTCTGGCCAAAGTGAAAATAGGACCTGCCTTTCAGAAACATGCTTGTCGTGTGCCAACTGCTAATAGGCCTAGGGTCAACAGCCAGGTTAGATCTAGCCTTAACTAAAGCCCCTTTAGATGTTGAGTCCACAGCACCTACACAACACATCTGCCCATGCTGCACTGTACTACTTGCTAATACAAGCTTAGTTGCTACAGCATGAAAAAGGGCTGCAGAAGGACTGGAGTAGGAGCTGAGGACCTGTATATTCACTTCATAAACATCAATTTCTGACACAATTTAGCATGTGTAGTTGTGGGGTAGATATTCAGCCTCTTTCTCTGTTGGAAACACCACAGAGAATATGTCTACTAAATGATGTCAGCAACAGAAATAAATACGTGTTTGCATTCTGCATAATTTGAGTATGTGCTGTGGAGCTTCCTTGAAGAAATAATAGAGAATGCAGTTAAACAAGTTTAGTCCTCGTTCAGTTCTTTTGGACAGAAGCACCAAGGTTTCCATTAAGTCACTGTGCTAAAAAAATTAAATTACAAAATACATCCACGCAACATCTTAATGAAAGGAGCTGTATTAGAGGCCAGGAACACGCTGAATTTGTGCTGTGATGTCTGTCCATTGAAAGTTCTGTGAATGCAGGGGAAGTTCATTTTATGATGTCAACTAATGATCTCTTTGGTACTCTTAGAGGGCACCATAATTGGTCTAAAGTTAAAAATTATGTCTCCTGTCAGTGCTAGAGCTATTTTTGGGAGCCATATCTAGTATTTTCGTAAGACCCTTACTTTTATGAAGTTCTTATGTACACGCACATTATTTAAGATGAGATATTGGAAGTAGGCCTTAGTATAGCTTGCCTTTCACCCATAGTTTGTGCTTCAGCATTCAGTTTTCTTTCTCCTATATTCTGGCAAATGTTTCTTTGCTCTGTGGATAGATTCTACCCTTAAACACTCTGCTTTCAATTGTTCCCTCTATGCCAAAGAAAAGGTGGAAGAGGGAGGAGTAAAGAACTGGAAGAATGACAAAAATGAGTTGTAGAGTAACCTGCAGGTTTTACAGTAACTTTTTAGTTGTGGATTAAATTTCTGGTGGAGTTGAAAAGCTACAAAAAATAATAGGAACTGGGAGTTAAAAACGCATAAGAAAATGTCTTCTGGAAGAGATAAAAGACAATGGTGTGATAAGAAAAAGAAAAAAAAGCATAGCAAGTGCTTATGATGAAAGCTAAGGAGCGCCCTTTTTGGTTGCTAAAAGGGAAAGAATGAGCTGATTCTGTTACGCTTTGTCATGGGCTGATGGGGGAAACCAGCACCAGCTGTGGTTAGGGTATGTCTCATTACATGCAAAGTAAGTTGCTATGTCTTCGATTATGGTTTTGGGTTGTTTGGTGGTTTTGTGAGAAATACCATAGGTATGATAGTAGGGAAGCCTATCTAAGAACACTCTTCTCACTGTGAAATTTTGCCCCAGAAGTCCCTACTGTGTATTCTGTAGTAAAGGGACTTTCCAGTTGGGTACTGCTAGGTAAGTATTAGATAATCAACCATAACAGTGTCCTGAGCTATCTGCTGCTGCCCTTGTCCCAGTAAAACAAACATGTTTTACTGCTGCTTGCCAAATGTGCGTTTTCCTACAGGTATCCATAAGGAAATGTCAGCTACTCCTTCTCCTTACCTTCTGCTGCCCAGTGAGTTAATATTTAACACCTTGTCTGTAAAAGTAGCACTTTGGTGAGCTTGAGGAAACTCCATGAAGTTGAGATAGATTTTAAATTGCATGCACTGTCTTACTTCAGTTACCTACTCTTACTGAAGCTTTCAAGCCTTTCTGCAGTTTTAGCTATACTAATCACAATAGCCATGTTTCTTCACGCTGAATGTTACAGTCTATCTTGCTATTTTCCCTTCCCTAGCAGTTGCTAATCTGCTAAAAAATGTGTTTATTGTTTAGAGCTGTGGTACATCCTGCAATTGACCATTTACCATGGTGAAAATAATAGTGTAGGCAGTCAGAGTCTCTCGGCTTCCAGTTCACAAAAACTCAGTGATTCTAATTCGTTGCATTCTTAATGTCCATTCTCATTTGGGTCTGGTTTTTGGAGTGCAAGTATCCTATCCCCAGGCTTCAGAACACACTTGGGAAGTGTTGCTTATGCTTTCCAGAGCTGATAAGGAGACTTGTATGTAATATTCCAACATCTTTACAAAACTACCACTGGATTACTTGTTACCATGATTTTCAGGCTAGATAGTGCTGTATCATATACTGGGGGAGGTGGGTGGTGAGTGTGGGGGGTGGTGGTGGTGAGGCAAATGATATCAAGGGCTGGATGAAAACAGCCCTTTTGTGGAACAACCGGATTCCCAAATGATTTTGTGAGCATTCTGAAAGATTTTAATTTGGCTTGTTATAGAAGCAACTACTTTTCAGAAGGATACAAGCATCAGCTAAACCTGCTTACAAATAATGTCATGACCAAAACTGTGACCAGAGCTACATGAGGGAGCAGTATAACACATGTAGGCAAGCAAGGTGGATGGGTTGGGGAAGGTTATATGGTGTCCACAGGCCTTTCCTACCTGACACACCTCTTCTTGTCTCTGTGCTAGTGAAGTGCAGGAAATGCATTCACTTTGTCAATCTGAAGTGCTGATTTGATTTTTCTGCTAACTCATTTATGAGATAATGATGATGACAGCAACTCCATTGGAAAAAAAAAAAAAAAGCCTGTGTATCTTCTTGGTTAATCTGGGGGCATAACTCCAGTCACAGAAGTTAGCTGTGCTATTTCTTCAGCTAGCTTCCCTTCTGCATCTTAGAGATGTAGCTCAGTAAGTCAAATCTAATTAATTTTCTTGCATGTTGAGCAGTGAGATGTTTCAAATCCTTTTGGATTGAAGCTGATTTTCAGAGTAGTGTGGAGCTTTTTTTAAAAAACTATCGTGAAAATTAGAATGCAACTTCCTTTAAAAGTTTTTTTCCAGATAGTAATTACCCTAGAAAATAGTGCATTTATCCACAGCCTGTTTATCTCCGTCCATTCCCATATGATATTTATGAAGCTAAATGTCCACCAAAGGGTATTTTTAAAATACCCTTTATGCTTCACTGATACAGTACAGGCAACCAATGTTAGGTATCTTATTTAACCTGTAGGTTTTCTACATTGGAGACCAGTTCAGTTACACTACCATAACTCTTCTGAGAGGCGCCCTAAGCTAGTGATGTTGTCATGAAAGAGTAATACAAGTATAAATTCATCAGTTCAGTTACTCTGGGCTTGTAAGGCTTAGTGTGTTTTGAAGTTTTGGGTTGGTTGTTTTTTTGCTTGCTCTAAATTTGAGGGAAGGAGTAGGTCATCCGCAGTGTTGGTAGCTGAGTAGAATAGGTTTTAAGTGGCACATACCTTGACTAGAAGACTTCTCTTCAACTTCTCTTTTGGGTTCTCTCCCCTTGCTGAGTTGTTTTGCTCACTGCCCAACCATTTATTCTCTGTGTACATTCTGGAATTATTGTGTGCATAACTTGTAGTTATTTTTGAGGTGGAGGAGAGAGGTAGGCAGCATTTCTTACTTGTGCCAGTTTCTGACAGGTGTCAGTAAATGTATACAACCAGAAATGTGCTCAATATAGAAAGTTTATGTGAAATGTTTGAATACTATAGCATAGCAAGCT
This sequence comes from Amazona ochrocephala, assembly GCA_039720435.1. Lineage (NCBI taxonomy): Eukaryota > Metazoa > Chordata > Aves > Psittaciformes > Psittacidae > Amazona > Amazona ochrocephala. Next base: position 31,046,016 of record CM077876.1, on the reverse strand, counting down.
TACACTTGTGTGTTTACCCTAAAGTGCTGTAGTACTTGCAGTACATGTGTGCTGGTAGTACAGCTTTAGCAGCCAATTTCACTTAAACTGTACTAGCCTTCATTGCTGCAGATTTTTAAGTTAGAAGCTTTATTCTGTCGTACTGGGAATGGAGAAGAGGGGACATAGCAAGATCAGAGTTGCCATTTTTACTGTAAAAATGTAGCCACAGTTGCTGAACTTCAGTCAGTTCTGGTAGTAGCACTGCTGGAGGGGTGGGGTGGGGATGGAGTGGTATTGAGGGGATGCGATCTTTAAAGCTGAACCCCCCCAAGCCCTTTGTTAAGGAACAGTTGTCTTTCATGATCAAGTCATGTGTATGCGAAGTATGAGCTACATAAAAAAAAGCCAGTCCGTTACACATTTGCTTGCTTGTGACTTGAGTTGATCCGCTTTCTTCAGGATGTAATGTTGCATGTTACTTTGTGAGGAGAACATGGTACCAGATTGACCAACTTATTTTCTCAGTACTGCCAGATTTTATTATGCGGAGTTCTTGAAGAAGTATTTGTGATTGGTTTTTAGTTAGTTTGGTTGGGGTTTTTTTGGGTTTGTTGGTTTGTTTTTTGGAAGGTTTGGGGTTTTTTCTTAATTTTGGTATTTTTACAGATATGTGCCTCTATCTTGTACCTGACTTTTCTTCAAAGCCCAGTGTAAGGACAAAATTCTTTGGTATTCCTGGACACAGGCTTTGGCAAAACAAGTCTGGAATAAATGCTGCTGAGATACCAGTTCAACACAAGGGGTTTGGTCAGTTACAGTACTGTTTCTAAGACTGTCTGTGATTAGAGAAACTAAGATGAAGATGGCCTTAGCATTTTCTTTCACTGTTTTAGCTAAAAAGTTGTTTGGATTGAAGCAGTCTCTATGCAGCAGTGGTATCTGTGCTTATGTACTTACATAAGAATAAGTATAAATGAAAACCTGTATCTGTTTTCAGTGTACTTGTGTCAACTACAGTGACATCAGTGGTCTTCAGCTGTGGCGCTCTTCCATTTCTTGTCATTCAAGCTGACATTTAATTCTTCAAGCAAATGTGTTTGTGAGCTACAACAGATAGCTGATAGAATGGTAGCAATAGCAGTTCTCTAATGCTGATGCAGAAAGGAAGTAATGGCTTTACCGTGTAGAAACCCCTTGTGTTAGGGCTAAGAAGAAAATAAACTTAATTTTCCTATTTTCTTTTCTTAATTGGATGCTTTTTTTACCCCCTCATTAGGAAGAAACTGACAGCTTTGAGGACAAATCCAACTTAATTCCTTGGATTTGTCCTGCAGTCACTCTTCCAAAGAGTTAGCAAGGAAATAGGAGCAGAACATGATGCCAAAACATTTAATTTATCAGAGTATCTAGAGTGGTTGGTGGTTTTTACTGTATTGAAGGATCTTAATTCTGAATGCCAGTCAGTTTCTAGGAGTGTCATGCAGCCTTTCAGGTGTGTTATCTCCTTGAAAGTCCTACTTATATTAACACTTAACTTGAGGTACATCCTTAAATTGACTTGCTAGCAGTGTTCGTGATCGAGCCCTTGAGCTCACAACTTAGTCCTGAAGTTTATTGAATTTATTTTCTTGACAGTGAAGTCAAAAAGGGCTCTTTTCCTGAAAATAGCTAGCAGAGTCTCATACTATTCAGTATCTTCATCAGTGATGGGGATAGTAGTACAGAAGATGCTGTCTGCAAGTTTTGCAGATGACATCAAATTGGTGGGAAATGTTGATATGCTGGAGGGCAGGGCTGGGTGGCTGTTCAGATGGACCTCAACAATCTGTAGGCATTGGTGAACAGGAGCCCCCAAGATGCTGTGCAAAGATGAATGTGAAGTTCTGCATCTGGAAGTAACAGCCCAGTGCATCAGTACAAGCTGAGTGCTGTGTAATAACTGTCAAAAAGAATGACTGGGTATTTGTGGACAGCGAGCTGAACATGAGTCAGTGCTGCATTCTAGGAGTGATGAAGGCCAGCCTCATGGTGGTGGTATTAGCAAGAACATAGCCCACAGGCTGAGGGAGTACTCCTGTACTCAGGACTGGCAAGACCACATTTGAAATCCTGTGCCCAGGTTAGGGCAGCCCAGAGCATGCTGGCAAGCTGGAGGGATTCCAGTGAAGGGGCACTAATGTGGTTAGGGGGATGGAGAACATGTTGAGAACATGAGGAGCTAGATTTATTTAGTATGGAGGAGGTTGAGATGTGTACCTGCTGTCTTCTACCACCTTAAGGGGATTAAAGAGAGAATGAACCTAGCTGCCCTTCAGGGGCGCACAGGGAAAGGGCAAGAGTCAGTTGTCACAAGTTGAAGCTAAGGAAATTTCAGTTGTATATTAAGAAAACGTGGCCATGAGAAGAACAGTTGTGTTGGAGCCGATTGTTCAGAGGGTTTATGGAATCTCCCGTCCTTGTAGATTTTTAGAGCTTGGCAAGGTCCAAAGCAACGTACAGTCCAGCTTTGAAGTTAGCCCTGCTGTGAACAGGAGGTTGAAACTTGGTGACCTTCAGAGGTCCCTTCGGACCTAAGTTTTTGTTTGAGTCTGTGATAGTCCCTGGAGAACAGTAACTCCCCCACAAACGAATGTCCTGGATGAGGAAAACTCTTACTATCTTGTGTTTCACTGATTTAGCCTTTGTGGGGAAGAGAGCAGCAAAATAGTTTTGTAATGTGAATGGCACCCCTTTCTCATGAAGGAGTTTTTCAGGGAATAAATGATAACTAAGTGGATGGTATATTTGACATCAATTTTATGGTTATCTGGCAGGATTAAAAGAGTGGTAGATCTGCCTCCATAGTCAAGGCAATAAAACTTTATTTTTTTATTTCCTGTGAATGAGAAATAGTAAAAATAAAGATCAGTTTGGATCGGTACATAAGATTGCATTGGCTGAATGTCTTAAATTTGTCTGAGCCTTCTGTTGCAAGAGGCAGTTGAGAAGTAATATGCTTTGACCCCTTTTTAGAAGCAGTGTTACCCTGTGAGTAGTACTCTGGAAACAAATAGAGTACAATATATTTTCTTTCCCCTACCTCCCCAGTACGTCTGTCTGTGCAGTCCTGTTTTTTATGTCATGTTACTTAACACAAGCAACAAATCCAGCTCTCCAATAGCAATCCAGATTATATCAGTAGATTACCACTGCTCTCTTCACAATCCTTGGAAGCTATGGCCTAATCGCTTATCCTGTCTGTTTTCTGTCTGTTTTTAATTGATGTGGATGAGCAGTGAGTGCCAGAAAACCTGGTGGGAAATAGTAGTATCCTCTTATTTTCTGTTGTTGCTGTTTTTAGCCTTAAGGTGTATAAAGCAAGCAAAGGTTAAGTTCTTCAGGCAACTGTAACCAGTGTGAATTTTTGTATCTCCTCTCAGTGCACCCTGCCTCCATGTCCCTTTCTGTGATGACCTGTCCAATGGCTTCTGTTGTTGATCTTCTTGTCAGTCTCCTGGATCACTCCCTATTCAGTAATGTCTCCTTTTCTTCCTAAAATATCTGTATAATTCTGGTTGCAGAAAGACAAGAAAACCTGTCAAGCTAAAGATGTTTCTGCTTGGATATGTTCTTTCTGGTGGTACTCCCCTACTTTTTGCCTTCAAAACTGAAAACCCATGTGTCCCACTTCTGGTTATCCTTTTTCGGGAGAACAAGCACAGCGGAACCTAAAATCCTTCCATAAAATTTCTGTTAGTTGTGTAAAAGCCTACACAACCAGTTCATTGTATGTCAGACTGTCTTTATCTCTTCTCAAATGGACATCATGAGAATTTTAGTGCTGATAGTTAATCAGCTTATTTGTATCCTGGTTTGGTTTTATTATTTTGGGTTTGTTTGTTATGGGGTTTTTGTTTGGTTGGTTGGGGGTGGGGGGGAGGTGCTTAGTTTCTTTTTAAGATCAGGCTACTGTAAAAACTGTAAAAAGTTATCCTTTGATCAGATAAAAATTGTATTCAGATGACCTGGTGTGGAGTTACAGAACATCAGTGCTTTGAAGCGCCCTCTGTTATTTTGTGGTTTCATTTTGGTTTTGTTGGAGATTTTTTTTTTTTTTAAGATCTTTCCTATTGCTGTCTGTATTTCCCCCTTTGCCCCCCCCCCCTCCCCCCACCCCCTTAATCTACCAGTACAACTGCATATGCTGACAGGAATAGTTTTGCAAGCAGATTTCAGGGGGGCGGTGGCTTGGGTGGGAGGAGGAATGGGAGCAGGTGTTACAAGCCAGAGGGGTCCATAACATCTTACGGTTGGCTCAGCTACAGCCAGAAGCTTGTTTCACTGTAAGCTCTGTGTCCACTTGGGAAGAACTAGCAGGGGCTGGGTCCAACTCTCAGTCTGTAAGAAAATCATGTCTTTCCTATATGGATGAGCCATTAGGCATTAAAAATGCATTTTTCTTGTTGTTTTGGACACATTATATGTGAACTTAATCTAGAAAGCAGGTTTTCTAGGTCAACAAATTATTCTAAGAATAAGCATTAGGTTTAGTTATCATCTGCCTAGTCCTGTATTGTGCAGAGACTGAAGTGTCTGTAGCAACCTCTTATCTTGTGGTATCAGCGCCAATGTTCTTTCATGTTATAGCGGGTTTTCTTTTCAAATTCGAGGTAGGAAGATTTAGAAGCTGTTATCTGCACTGCAGCTCTTAATTGTTTGGCTCTATGCCGAGTCTTACATTAAGATCTAGACCTATGCAGGGATTTGAGCTCCTAACTTCCTTCAGACTTCAGTACCAGCTGTGAGTATGAATGTTCCTAATGAAATTCAATGTGTGTTCTCTTAGATCCAAAAGAACTGTCAAAGTGACAGTGTTACAAATGTGCTCAGCTTGGTACAACTGTTACTTATGGTCAGTCTTTGATGTATGCTTATTTTGAAGGGATCTATGTGATATTTGCTACACACAGCATATACATGACATCTGTTGATCATATAGATAATTCCTTCCATAAGAGAGGTGTGTGTGATTAAAATATTTTGATCATTCATCTTCCACTGGTCAACTAAAGATGGAACAGTTCTATTAGAGGGAAAAACCTATAAAGAAAATGTCTAATATTCAAAACAGATTATAGAATGTTTTCACTTTGTTTTGCTTTTTTTTTTTTTTCCTGATAATTCCTGAAGCCTGCTTTAATTTTCAGGCTTTTAGTCTTAAAGTCATCTTTGCTCTTGCCCAGACTGTACGTCACTGCTTTCTCACTAATCCTTTCTTGTGTATTGCAGAAGGAAGTTTGACTGCTCACCTCAAAGAAATGTGTAGTTGGCATGTCTATAGGGTATCTGTGTTCTATTTCTTGAGCTGCTCTGAGATGCCTTTGCTGGAGTCCATAGCTCCAAGTTAGTGTAAAGAGTTCTTGCCTCTTTTGGACATAACAGCTATTAGAGTTAATAATTAAAAAAAAAAATAAATTTCCTCACTACTGTGTTTCTTAAAGGAGAGGGAGATTTATTCCCTTCTCCTTGCCCTTCTTCCTTTCTGCACCAAAATAGCTAGGTGCGTGAGCTAAAACGGTGGGATTTCTCTTCCTTCGTCCACTCAGGCTCTGCTTTTTAAAAGCTCCAGTGGGATACTTATTTTGGAAGTCATGATCGAGCTTTGATTATAGTTTGCCATTGTCTAACAGGTAGGACAGAATTATAAACTTCCTAGTTGTTAATTGGTATCCTTTTGAACTGCTGTCTTATGCTGCAGACGAACCTGCTACTGCCAAATGTAACGCTGCCTGAGCAGTAAATGAAACTACTGTATATGTCTAGTGCTGTGAGGACTTGTAATCTGTACTTTTTTTCCAGTAAAACTGTAAGTTGGGAGGGAGTGTTTCAGTATGCAGTTTACCATGAGCTGCATGTAATTTACATTAAGAGCATTTCCTTTCCCAGGAAAATACCCTTTGTCCCTATACTGCTCAAGGAAAGTCTTTGAAATATTAAAATGTACAGTCTCAGACTTTAAAGTAAAAATGTATCTATTTGCTATGAAGCCCTTCTCAAGACTTCTCACATGGGTGACATTAGGAACCCAGTGTGAGGACCTGAGTGCCATGCAGGCAAATGAAAGGACATCTGCCAGTTTCCACTGCAGTCTGTTTATTTAACAACGGTGTACCTGTGAGGAAAGTAATGGATTTATGAGTTCATGTTTTCCAACAAACTCCTGTCTGGGGGAGACGGGAAGAACGATTTGCACTCTTGCCAGAAGAGTCTTTAGCCCTCAAATACAATTTTGTCAAATGCCTAGTGTAGCTTTCTTATGTGCTATTTATAGTTTTCTGTGATGTGTAGTACTGATACAAAGTTCACGCATGCAATTCCTCCTTGTTACAAAAGTACAGGATTAGACAAGCAAGGATCTCTTTAAGGCATTGTTCACTTCTGAATAATTTTGTTCTTTTAAAGTGGGGGGAAAAAAGCTACGAAGACCATGCAAACTGCATGAAGAGCTTGTCTAAAGACCAAATGTAAATATGCAAACTAGTCTTTTAAGCTGGTATATTATGAGTAATTGTGGTCTCTTGAATTGGTGTGGTTACAGAGTAATGGAGATGATTATTCAAGAAAGGGTTTAGACATAGCTGTAGGATACTTCATACAAATAAAGGCACTTTAAAGCACTTAATATACCACTGAGATATTTTAAGGCAATAAAGAAAATTACACCTCCATTTGAAAATATTTACTTTTGTATCAGCTAGACTGCCTGTGGTAGACCAGATGAAGTCACTGCACAAAGTAGTTGTAAAGAGCATCCAATGGAAAACTTTTTAGCCTTGTCATGATGATAGTGAAGGAATAAGTATCCTTACCATAGAAGTTCCTGTAGTATGAAAAAGGCTTTGAATTTTTCTCAGGATGGGGAGAAGAAATGATGCTGTTCAGAGTAGTTCAAAGGTCTCATTCAATTGAAATTAGGAATGCAGTTATTTCTTCATTCCAGTGTTGGAGATTGTGTGCAAAAAAAGATTATAATTACTATTCTAAGCTTTGAAACTTTTGTCACAGTTTAAAAAGTATATGTATTTCATTAAAAAACATGACTGATTAGAACCTGGGAAGCTAAAGTAAGACTGTGTCTGTAATAGGTACTTCAAGTGACTTCAAGTATGGACTGATGCCGGGTACTTCAAGTGACTTCAAGTACGGACTGCTACCGGGTACTTCAAGTGACTTCAAGTACGGACTGTTGCCAGGTACTTCAAGTGACTTCAAGTATGGACTGCTGCCAGAATCTTGGCCAAAAGAAGCTTGGGAAAATGGCAAGTATATCTGATGGAGAGGAGGTTGTTTTTTTGCCTCTGATAGGGGTTATCTTCTGTGTCGCTGTTGGTAATATCTGATTAATTTGGTTAGAGATTTATAAGATCAAGTGCTGACATCATTATCTTCCACTTCATTTGCCATTCTGGATAGCGTAAATAGGAATACTTTCTTGGAGGGAGAAGAATTCAGATGTATGAAGAAGTAAAAACAACGTGATTTAGATCAGCTTTTGTGCCTGAATAGGAAGATACGTGAGGTCTTTAATGATCTGATGGCTTCCCCCCTCCCTTCCCCTTAGTAAGCTACCTATAGATAAATGGGCTTTGAAATTGAACACTTTGAAGATACAATGTTAAATATCATTTTAAAGGCAAATCTCTGAGCATACTTCCTGCTAGTAAGAATACTTCATTGCAGTAAAGGTTTTGAATTCAGTGCAGCCATAATGAAAGCCCTCTTCAGCGAAACCTAGTTACATCTTCTACTCTTTTGCCATTTGTGTGCCTTTATTAATAGTTCAAGCAAGCAATTATTTGGAATTATTTTTCTGTCTGAAAACATGCTAAAAACACAATCAGATATAACATAATTATTGCTAGATCCTTAAAATACGTAATCTTCAGTGACAAGAGGATCTTGGGGACTGGGTAATAGTAATGTCTACATCTTCTCTGTAACTTCAAGCTATTACTGTGATGTAGTTTATGTTTTTCTGTAAATATTTTGATTTTTATGGAGGAAGATATTGGGTTAGAAGAAGGTGAAATTCAGTAGCAGGCAAGGAATTAGACCTTGGGTTTTAGAAGGTCTGCTTGGTCTTAAACCATTAAATTTCCATATATCTTACAGCCCTGATGCCAGCCTGTCATATCCCTGTTGATGTGCATAAGAGTGCAGTTTACCTTGATAAACTTACATTTCTTCATGGAAGCATGTAACATTATGTTGTCATGCAGATTGCAAGAGTGCTCTGATACACCAAAGCAAACTTTTTAGTATTAGCAAAACTTAACTTCCATGTTATGATGGGTTTTGAAACTGGGAGGCAGCATCTTGGGTATAGGCATTCTAATCCAGAATAGTGTTTTCTGGTATAAGTGACTTCCAGAAAACAGAATGCTGCTAACTTGTAGCTAACTTACATCAGCCTTCTTTTCAAAGAATTGATCTGTACTTGTGTAGTAAAAACCCCCTGGTTACAGGTAGGCATTTTTCTAGCAAGATCATACATGCAGGACCTACCAGTATTTGTGGTTTCTGGAGGTGGGCGTTGCTGTGATTTGGCTGATGAAAAGTCATGTGGGTGCTTTATTGTTTTGGCACCTGTTTAGTTTTGTGCACCAGACAGTACATACTGAATTTTTTATTTTTTCTCTTCTTTGGTGTTTGTTCATCTTTTCTCCTGATGGCTTATTATCTTGTAGGCGATTCCTCTGCTTTAATCATGAACAAGTTGAAGTGTCCACACTGTAATTACGTAGCCAAATACAGAAGAACACTAAAGAGACACTTGCTCATTCACACAGGCGTGAGATCTTTCAGTTGTGACATCTGTGGGAAGCTGTTTACTCGAAGAGAGCACGTAAAGAGACATTCCTTGGTAGGTAACCTCAAATGTGTGTATGTATATGTGCACATGTACAAGTGGGTTTTGCATTTGTTACAAATGTTTTGAAAGCTGGAAAAAACACTGTTCTCTGGTCTGCCATAATGTAAGTTGTTTTATCTTAATCTAAAATGGGTGAAGATAAACATCTCTTTATGTTAACTACACCTCTAGTATTCTATCTAAATGGAAAATGCAGTGTCAATTAAGACAGAAGTCTGATAAAGATGTGATAAAGAAATGCATTATATCTAAGTATTCTATGGATAATGAAAGGAAGTCTTGGCTTAATGTTACTGCAGTAGAATAGTACATCTTGTTCTATAATGCTGCATCACCATTTTCTGTGAGGGCACTCTGTTAATCAGCAATTGCAATGTATCTTGACGAAGTTCTGAAATACTTATTTCACAGCTGGACAAAGCTATAGTATAGTGTCTGCTTTAAGATTTAGGAAAGAATGAAAAATGCAGAAAGTAAATGTCCTCCTGACTTGCATTCCGCCAGTACCATAATCAGCAGTTGAGCTTACGCTGTCCTGTGCATCTTGCATAACTCAGGATTTGACTTGAGCACTGTTTATCTGAGGATCCAGAGAAAGTATTATCTGCCTTGGGTATTGTGCAGGTACTTTGCATCTTTGTAGGAAATGACTTCATTATGATATTTAACATATAAAATCTAAGGTATATTTTAGGGGAGTAGTTAAAGCAAGATCATATTGGTGGTGAGAGGGAAATTATATTTCTCTAAGCTGTGATTTAAAAAAAAACAAACTCATTTTGCAGATATTCAGTACATGGAATGGGGTAAATTGCACTTCTCCATTTTTAGTAGCTTTCCTCAGTCCTTTGATAATCAGTGGATCACCTTGCTCTCTCATGAAGGTGTTCTATAAGTTTCCATAATATTGTCACAATTGGCTTTTTGTTCCTCAGCAAGCAGGAAGAGTGGTGGTGAGCTTCCAAATTTTAATGCAGATGCAGAAAGACTTTTTGTGCAAGTCTTCCTAACTTTATTTTTTAGCTTTTGCTATCATGAAATGGACTTTCTGTTAGCCAGTAATATTATTAAAAGTAAATAATAACCTGAGTCATATCAGGATATAATTCTAGCAGGTATTTCTAAGACCACTGTAGTAATTTTAAGTATTCCCGAAACTGCTGTACAGGTAGGAAAGGCATATATTAATAGCTCCTATGTAAATTTTAGAACCAGCATCTTTCTTACATTCCATGGGACTTCTTTCATCATAGATACGCATCTTTCCACCCTGCTACTGCTGCTGTTCTTCACTGGGTGGTATGGGAGGAGGAAGGCTTAGATACCTGAAGGAACAAGAATACCTGTGGTGTCTGAAAGACATTCTGTTGTGTAGCATGCGTAGATGACTGCAGTGATGGGAGGTACCAGTGGTATGGGGAGGGTAGGTCATTATCACCTTATTGGTGGTGCAGCAGCTGCTTTACTTCTTCCTTTGTGGCTCACCACAGATAATGGCAGCAGTGGATAGTAGTCAGTCTACTAGGAGGTGTAGAGTGGGACTTCAGGTTTCTGTCCTGCACTTTATGACCAGGTCTTGTAGCTGAAGACTTTTCTCTCCAGGAAAGAAGATGGAGTCATACAGCGTGAATGTAGCTGCAGAGTAAGTTCTATACAGCCGTGTGCTTTCACTGAAGTGTACTCTCCCTGACGGAGCTGGAACACCTTCCTCCTCACCCCCCTCCAAGAAACATGTTAAACATTCTGCTTTATGTGAAACATTATCATGACAAGTCTAGAGGCTGAGGAAAAAACATGTTGTATCATCTGTACAGATTGCCCAGTGGGACTAAAGTAACTATTTGTATCTTGACCTTGGGGTTTGTTTTTTTCTTTTTTTCCTCATTTAGGTGGGAATTTCTGTTTTATCTAAAATGGCAACTTTTTCAGTGTGACCTCAAATAAGATACTTAAGCACATAGTTGTAGTCTGTTGTGAGGACACCAGATAGAAGAAAGAAATTTTCAACTCATTTTTTTTTATCCAAGATAATAACTACTGTCCATGAATTGTTCAAGTAATGTATACCCAAGCTCAATTAAAATTCAAGTTTAGTCAAGTTAGTCAACAACAGCCTTCTAATTTTACACACAGCCTCACTCTAAATACAGGGCATAAAATTCACCAGAGGAACCTGGAAAGGTGATGTTGGGTCTGCTTGTGTTGGGAGGGAGGCTTCTTCAGCTCTTTGAATTCACACACAATTTAACTCCTGTTTGTTCTTGAAGTTTCTAGGACTTAAAATTATAAAGGCAATTTTCTAGATGACAGATGACCCTGTGCACAACGCAAGTGCTGGCTTTGAGTTTTGTTCTGTACACTGAATAGTCATTAAATGAGCACTCAGTTGCTTATGAACCAGGCAGTTATTCAGCTTCTTGCTGAACAGTGAGCAGTTAGCTTGGTTGTGGGCAATGGCTTATGGAGTCAAAAGAGATCTCTAGTAGTACTTCTCTTTCTCTGAGCAGTGCTGGGTATCTTTCGGAAGAGTTCAAAAAGTTTTCTTGATTAGTAGTTATTGTCTTCTAGTCCTGTATACCAGTGCAAGCCGATATGCATATTTTCAGCTGTTAATATTTCTCTTCCATAGGTGCATAAAAAGGATAAAAAGTATAAATGTATGGTGTGTAAGAAGATTTTCATGCTGGCAGCAAGTGTTGGAATAAGACATGGATCACGACGTTATGGCGTTTGTGTAGACTGTGCAGATAAATCTCAACCTGGAGGGCAGGAGGGAGCAGACCAGGTGCAGGACACAGATTTCCCTAGGGATGAAGAATACGAAGAAAATGAAGTGGGAGAAGGTGATGAGGAGCTTGGTGATGATGTGGAAGAACAGAATGACCAGTCTCGATGGGATGAGTCTGCAGAAGTTTGTATGCCTTTAGATGACTGACAGAGCATATAGCTTCAGGGTGCCACAGATGGACACTGTATGGATTGACTATTTGAATTTTTTTTTGGACTGAAGGCTTGCGGAATATGGTACAGGCTGGATGGTAGTTATGTTGCTGTGAAAAATGTAGGGTCAAAGCCTTATAGCAAAAAAGGATTATTAATTTTTTTATGATATTTGCACAGGACTGTACAGCATACAACCATTTGGTTGAATTATACAGAGTCCTCACATCTACAGTCAGTTATCAAAAGAAAAATGTATTTTTTATTATTTATAGGATATAGCTACTTGGGTCCTATTCAGACATAGTAGTAACTGTACGTATGTTACACATTCATGTATCTGTTAACATGAATGAAGAAAATTGCTACTTGGTATGGAAATACAAAGATCTCCCAAATCTACTCCTACTTTGCCAGTGAACCAGAGAATCTAATTTGGGCTAGTGGCTCTTGTTTCCACAAGCATGTCTTCATGATACAAACCTTACCTCTCCCATATGCTGGTAGATGAAAGCCAATCATTTAAACATGCAGCACAGATAATGCCAACACCATATTGAAATTGGGTTTTGAAACTTGTGGCTCTATGTTGGCAGGTGGTATAGGTGATAAGCACTGGAAAAGTTAATAATGGCATTAATTTAGCATCTTGTTTCTTCACAGTTTTGAGTTTTCAAAAAGGTTGTTGCTGATGTGTCAGTTCCAAAATGGTTTTGCAGAAGAAATGACCAATAATGGAAATAATAAACTGATCACAGCATGGGTAGCTCTTCTGCCAGTCAGTCAAAAGAGATAGTCATGCTAAAACGTATCTGATGTAATAATGTTTCCTTCTTCCTCTAAGGCCCCCCTTCTCTCAGACTTTGACTTCCCTGGTGTGTACCTCAGTCCCATAGAATAAAAATACAAGAAATGGAGAAAGTGTCATATTAAACAACTTTTTGGTTGATAATTTCTTACTTGTCCGGTTTTTGGCTAGTTTGTGATGTGAATTGGACACTACGCTGTTGTGCCCATTGTTTGTCATGGAAATGAACACAGACTTTTTTATTCTTTTGTACTTAATGGGGTTGTTGCTAGTGTTTAATGTAAACCAATTACATTTAACTTGTCAACTTAATTTGCTGCAATTATTTTTTTGTTAAGAAAAAAGGAAAAGTCCAAAGCAAAATAATGCTCCTTGAGTTTCTACTTTTCAGGATGACCTCTCCCTGCATTCTATATTTCAGATTTTCTGGGAGGCATTGAAACTTGAATTTCTGTAGCCACGTGGATTTTTTTTTTTCTTTCCCCCCAAGCTTCTAATACTGTACCAATGATTTTGGCCCCTTTCAAAGGGAGGGGAGGGCATTACACCTTAATCTTCAGCCTCTCTGTGTTGTCTAGTCTAAGGCAAATGAAATCAGGCTATCATTGGAACAATGCATCTGATTTACTATTATGTCACAACAGTAAATATGTCATTTATCATGACACATAGCTAGGCCAGTGTGGCAGTACTGTATAAAAACCAATTGAGGGTCACCATATTTTCAGCTTTGCTTAATTTTAAAATGAGTATATTTTTTCCTATTTTATATCAAGTAACTAAATTATGTTAGTTGTGTGGATGAATTTGAACTATGCTTTGACAGACAGAATCCTAATGGTGCTCCATCTGAACACAGTTAGTATGTATTTAAAGAGCCAAGCTTTACTGTTGTCCTTTACATCATTAGAACAGTAACATAATGTTAAGACATTGGTTTTGCTGATTGAAGCTGAGATGAGTTTGAACTACAGTTAAATGGGAATTAAAATGCTTCCTTTTTTTATCATCCACTTGTTTCATTGGTAGCTTCCACATCACTGTAAACCTGAGAGATGATTAGTTTCTTGGTGAGGGTGGGAGGGTGGGGTGCCTTTTTTTACACTGAAGAATACATTTTATTCTCTCTGTTCTAGACTGAAATGAGTAATGTGTAATTCTGGTGGGGTCCAAAGTAGAAATTAGTTGGGCAAAGATGATATGAATGAAAAAGTATTTTAAACGTTAAAGTAATGTTCTGCTTTGTGAATATGTAAGTATAGCATAAAGGTTTTTTCCATCCCATTTATCCCCTTTAAAACCATAGTTTACAATTGGTAGATCTGTCTATATATAAAAATATATATATATCTGAAATTCACCTAAATCTGCTTTATTAAAATACTGCTCACTTAGTGCTTAGAAACTGGACCTGGCTCTGCATTCTTCATGTATTTTTCCTTTTCTCTCTTCCCCCACCCTTCCCCCTTGTTTTTTTTTGTTTGTTTGTTTGTTTTTTTGGGTTTTTTGTTTTATTTTTTTTTGTCCCCTGAAGATATGATCTTATTCTCTTGGAACTGAATCTTCTTTTACTACTTAAATCATTTATGTATATCTGGTAAATTATGACCAAATTTGTTGTTAGACTGCATACAGTAAATTGAAATATACACTTGGTACACTACAGAATTGTTGTGCTTTTGTTCTGGTTATATTTGGAAAAGCAAGCTTTAATAGAAATTAGTGTTATTTATAAATATTCAGTTATTATTCACTGGCCTTGATATTCTTCAGCATTTGCATTGTGACAGTCATAGTTTCCTTTGTAATACTTAACTCCTTGCTTTTTAGAAGTCACATGTAATTGCCCTTGGGATTGGAGGGCAAAGGATGGCTGTGGAAATGGGATACTAGCTCTTAGCAAATGGTGTGAAACAGTTTAACCAACATCCATTGCTCTTGTGCTGGAGAACTGAAAGAACTTGTTTGGATGCTATCTGCAGTCTGGATTTTCTGAGCTGCTTATTCAGAAGTTATTTAAAATAAGCTACTTTAATTGGGGAGCTCTAAATCAATAAAAGTGAGTTTCTGAAGAATTACCTTAAAAGGGACAGCTTGAGTTTCTTTGCTGTTGTAAAAAGTAGGAAGACATTTCTGTTTGCACTAGAAACTGTCTTCCCCTTAAGATGCGCTGGAGCTATGCTGTAGCAACATGGCAGTGAATTTTAATTTGGCTACTTTGGCGTTTTTTGTACCTTTTTTCCCCTTTTTAAAAGGGAGACTAATGCCTTTAAACTGTCTTCCTTATCAAATTAAGGTACCCGGTCTTTCATTTGTCTTCTGATGAACTACTGCTCACACCAAATGTCTGAGATTTGCATATTTGGGGCAATGCCACGCGAGAGTAGTTTTATGAAGAGAATCATGGAAGTTATAAAAACATACAGTTCCGGTGTTGAGTTCCCCCTTTCTGTGGGTTGGTTTGCTTTTTCGTCTCTTCAAGCAGTGATGGTTACCTTTTACAAATAAGCTTAGCACTTTCTGGCAGGACAAAACTGATACAGGATGAAATCAAATCAATAATTGCACTTTGAGTAGAAGTGGATGAATTAGTCCATGTCAAGGTACATGTCATATAAGGAAGACAGGCAATGTAAAATGCGTTTGCCAGTGTTACTACAATCAATAGTAAGCACTTTTCAATTGGCATGTGAAATGTATCGTGTATTTTCTGAAGTGACACTAATTTTGAAAACCAGAAATGGTACTTGGTTGTCAACACAATAATGCTCCCACAGAAGTAAGAGTTGAAATTACTGGTCACCATAGTGTATATATACACTGTCAACTTTTTGAGATGCATGTACTTCTGCAGTTGCACAGTCTTCAGGCATTACTACGTGCCCCTCTTCCTTCTGAAAAGAGTAAGCATTATCAGGTGAAGAAAAGTTTGGGGCCAGGACACTGGCATGTGGTAGGCTTCTAGTAGTGGGTCACAGCAGTAATGCTGTTAGCAGAAGATGCTTTCTTTGCCTAGCTTTAAGTTGATAAGGCTTTTAATAGGATTTTCTTTAATGAGGCCAATCTCTGTGGTTTGCTTGCTTTAAATTTTGTCTCACTTGACTTTTCCTGTTCTCGCTGCTCAGTAACAGAAGTCTCCCCCTATACTAGAATATGTCTGTGCTCTGCTGACTCCACACAGATGCAGAATTCACTTTGCAAGAACTGTACATTGTTGTCTGTTCCTTTGTACTTTGTTATATTTAAATGGCTTTGCAAAGTAATAAGAGGAATTAATGCAAGATAGTTGACACCACAACCAGCCTGGGAAAAATCCCCAAAACTTGTTGTGCCAAAAGAAAGTGACAAAGGAGACAAATGTTGAGTGCAATGTGATAAGAAAAAGGCTTTGAATTAGAGTTGTTACAATTTCTTTGGTTTGCTACTTGAATGTTTTGGACAATTCACTGTATTTCTCTCTAGCATAATTTTGTGACAACCTTCTGATGAAGAAGCTATGCAAGAAGCCCACTTGAGTTTATTCGGTGTCCCCAAAATGTGTTTCACGCTCTGCAGAGGTAGTACCACTGAGTAGTTCTCTGTAGTTATTTTACCATATCCCTCTTCACCATGTAATGTGTTACCCTTTTTTTATTTGATAAATGTTTGCTCCTTAGAACTGAGATTTGTCTTTATATGTTTTAGTAGCACATTCCTGTGTTTCACTAAACAGTATTGTAAAGGTTAAATATTGATATAATTAAGAAAAAGAAGTAAGTTGGGTTTAATATTCTTCAACAAACCTGTAATAAAATATGTTTGAAATCCAGGGGCAGGGCGTTGCTGAGCTGAACTGTTTGAGGTATTGAAAATTCCACGTATAGTTAATGTACCATGGGTTTTTAAAATACTTTTATGTGGAAAAAAAGGTAAAAATCATCTCAGAAGGATCCTATGGCTTAGGCTGAAAAATAAAATTGGCATTAACAAGTACATTGTATTTAATATTCTTGCAATTTGGGGCGAATGTTTACAACAAGCTACATGTATAATGTTTTCTTTACCTGAACTGATTTGGATTAGCCACCTCACAATACAGACATCAGTAATTTCTCATTAACATATTTATATGTGAACACAATTTGAAGAGTTCTAATAGTCTGTGCGCCAGTCTTGAAGTTACCGTGCTGCAAATAAATTTTAACGCTGTTTCATTCTATCTATTTTTATCTGTGCCCTGCCTCCTCACCCTCCACAAGTAGGTGCAGAGAGATTTCTGTGGATGGATAAGTGTTGATGTACAATCATTTTCTGCAAATGACTGATTTCTGCTTCTGACATAAAACAGAATTTATAGAAAATAGAATCTATTTTAAGGTTGTATTTTAAACTTCTCTTATAAGGCAGATCAACTGAGGGATACTTCAGACACAGTCTAGTGCGTGCCAGAAGGATTGCATCCCCTAGGTGGTTGTCCCGTGTGTGCCCAAAACCTTTGCTTTTGGTGTTTAGTTCTCTTCTTCCAGTCCCATCAACCTGAGACGTTGGGGAAAAGTGCTTTCACCTGCATTTCTCAAAGCTACTTGACTGAATAAGGCTGGATGTGTGTGTGAATTGATCCTTCGGTTCCTGTTATCTTCCTAAATAAGTGGGGGGTTTGGTAGGTTACACACAACTGGGTTCCTTCAGTTAGAAAACTATCAACTCTTTGGGTTAGTTCTTTCATATCCAAAACTTTTCTGTTTGCCCTGAAGAGAAAACTTTCAGTTCTGTGACCTGAACAGGCAGGTCTGCTTGTCTTGACTTGATACTAGGGGGTTCTGAACATAAGGTCTCTGTCTTGTCAGCTTTCCCTGTTAGTTGGCTCTGCACAGCTTTTTATCTCCTATATAGGTAAAGTGCGTAAGAACATTGTCTTGTGGGGGACAATAGCTCTGGTTTTGGGAGAGCCTGGAAGATAACTTGCAGTCTATTAAACAAATTTCTGCATTTCTTCTGAAATTATCTGAATGGTATTTCTCTAGAGGATTGTTTCAAGTCTTGAATATGTTTTCAGCTTGTTGAAGTGCTATATAGTAATGTGATGTGTTTGTGTTAAATTTATGTAAGCTATTCTGTTGTGTCTAAATATGTTAAGAAATGAGTTTCAGATTCCATATGATAGGATTAACTTTGTAGCCAGAAAGAGCAGCAGAAAAAGAAACATGTTTGTTGACATGTTAGTTTGTTAAAATTCAGCAAAATGAGTTTAATTAGGTAAGAATTGACAGTGGGGCAGTAAGCACATGTAGATGAGCTGCAAAGTTTGTAGGAGGGTCATGAAAAAAGCTAGTGCAGAACTGAAATGGTCTTTAGCAGCTTTCTTAACAGACCTGAAGTCTAGCTGCCTACATCTAGGACAGGAAAAGATGCTTATCTCTGCTGCAGACTGGAGTTGATGTTGCTGTAAGCCCTTAACTCTTGAAATGCTGGCCTTTAAAGGATAGACCCAACACCACTTTTCAGCGGTCAGCCTCTTTCTAGCCCTTTAACTTGAAAACGACTGTAGGGTTAACTGCTGAGACATGACAAACTTATGCTGAGAAACAGCCCAAATTATTTTAAAAACAAATTAAGAGGGTTTTTAGTATATAAGCAATTATACCACCGCAGTGCATTTATTTCCTAAATTTGTCCAGTGAAGACACATCACTGGTTCAGTTCATTCAAAGATTTTATTGATACTGAATGCCAAAACTGTCACCTCGATAGGAAATGGTAACTGCATCCTGCTGTGTTTAACTCCTAAGATGCCTCTGACTTCGAAGGGCCGCTTTTATCAGTCAGTGTGTGCCATGTTCTCCAAAGATGTGGCCTGCCTAGGTTACATCTTGTTCAAACAAGCCTCAAGTTCCTCTTCCTGGATATAGATTGTGAAATGTTCTCAGTGAAGAACAGTCATTAAATGAATCTACGTGGGAATGTTTTTCTTATGTTTCTCACTGCTAAAATGTAGGAAGTACCTTTCTGATGGGTTCTTTAACTGAAAGATTCTTTGGCTTCAACTCTTTTTCTCAAGGAGCGCTGGTTTGGTGAGTGACCTGCATGTGCTCTTCAAGTGTTGTCATACCATCTTTCTGCAAGTTATTCTCTACATCCACTTGAAAAATCAGATTATTGGGGTCATAGGGTATAATATTCTCTATGCATTTTTGTCATCTTTCTCAAAGATCGAGGTAATTGGAAAAGAGGGGGGAGTGGGAAGGTTTATCTTTAACTTCTGAGTAACTGCAGTTTAGAAAGAGGTTTGCTTTTAAACCTTGCTGAGACTTGATGTGCCAAGGTGTTTGTATGCTGCATGGGGTGGATAACATTCCTGTGGCTAAGTTGGCAAAAACTGCCATTGCCGTGTTTAATTACTGGGTGGTTTTTTGAAACTATTGGAGTTGTAATCTGAAAGTTGCTTTTATTGTTATACCTGTAATACAATTTACAGCTTTAGAGGACCTGCTCACTCTCTAGAAACAGCAAGATATGAAAATACAATGTTCACAACAAAGTTGTCAGCAGCTCTTCCTGTTGAAAGGTGTTATTCTGCTCTAGGTTCCTCTTCGAATGATGTTTTTTGCTGTCTGGAAGATGTGGAAAGGGGCACAGTGCCCACTATATGCTGAGGGGGGGCAGAATGTTAATCTACAAAAAGGGCATATATGTGTCCGCAGGGAAAGCAGAATTTTCCCTTGGAATTTCTTGCACTTTCCTATGAAACATTTTAATTTTGAAGCCTGACTAGTATGAAGAGACCAGTAGTCAGTCTGAACTGCTATGGCAATTCTAGTGCATACACACCACTGATGTTGTTAAAAATGTGATGTTGTTATAGTGCTGCACAGGTCTTAACTGCAGCTGTTACTCTTTGTACTGCTTTAATAACAGTGGCTATCAAAGTGGTGTGGTCTGATGGCAGTGTTTGACAGCCCTTTTGTTGTCCATTTGTGCCATGGCCTCTTGGGTGATCTCAGCAGGGGGGAGGTGGGAAAGGGGGTGGGGGGTGGGGGTATTTTGCCCCCTATGTGTCTTTCCCCAGTTGTATCATTTGTCTCTTTTTTTCCTTCTGCTGAGATACTTCATAAAGCTTTCCTGGAATAGTGAGAAAAGCGCTATTCAAGGGCCTGAGTACTGGAGTACCTGTGTAAGTCTGTGGTGGTTAATGAGAATTATTGGAAGTTCCTCCTCTTTGATGTAGGTTTAGAAAAGAATCTAAAGCTGAATGTGGTTTTAAGTTACCACATCAAATGATTTAACTGTAGAGTATATTCATTGTGATGGATGATGACTCATTTCTTTATTGCCACAGGCTAAAATCTCAAACAGCTGTTCTCCAAGAAACACTTCTACCTGTTTGTCTTGCACCACATGTCTTATTTACTTTCTCTTCACAGGCTGGAATGCTTCAATTTTGCTTATAGTTGTCTTTTCTCTACGCCTGTTAGCTGGCTCTGAAGTGATAGTTCCTCTAGATCCATGGACTTCCTTCCTTGCTGGAGATACGAAAACTCTGGAAAGGAGCTGTGTAGGAAGAATGCCAGTGGAACCAGGGAGAACTGGGTCTGCCTGACATGAGCTGATAGTTGCATACTTGCTGCTCCTCAATGCGATTATAAGAATTAAACAATGAAAAAAGCATAACAATTATTTAGCACAAGGATCTCCTACTGGGCTAGGTGGGGGTTTTCATGATGCTGCTTTGGTTTTACCACTCCTGAAGAAGGTGATTGGCTTCCCCCACACCTATTGAAGGTAAAACAGTTATGTGAGTGCACCATGGACACTGCAAAACCATTGCCTGCAAATCTGGTGTATCCTGAAGATTGCTAGCGTACCTAAGAAATTATTGGTAAGGAAGCAAATAGTAGCTTTTAATTATGGATTTGATGCCACTCTTAAAATATTTTGGGTGAAATAGCTTGACATGTGTGTGTGGGGGGGTTCATGTAACAGTATTTTGAACTACATCACACGAATTATATTACTGCAAGTCATTTGTATTTATATAACTTGATTCTAGGCCTTCAAAGGAATATGTTTGATATCAACAAGTAACAACCTGGTTGCTGGAGCAGACATGGAGCCTGCAGGTCAGTTCTCATGAAGAATGGCAGGGAACAACTTGAAAATATCTCAGGACAGGGAATCTTCCGCTTCAGCACAGCGGGGAAGAGGACTCCTGCTTTTAAGAATTCCTTTCACAGTAAAACTGCATGGAATTAGATTTATGTACTTTGGAAGGCAGAAGGACTGAGTCAACCCTATTGGAATTTGAACTTTTGTGCTAGGGCACTCAGATATTTCAAGTCTGAGCTTACACCGCAACCCTTTTAACAGTATATGAGTTTTCTTAGTATAATGTAGCATGAAGCCTGCAGCCTGTTGTTGTCATGTGAAGGTCAGATTCTGTTTTAAAACCGGTTTTCAACTTAACATTCATTTTTTTAAAGCTGGTTCTGTGTGAGCATTTGAGAATCCACTATTTGACACCCTGTGTGTAGTCAGTATTTAATGCAAGTGGTACGTGAAAGAAAGAACATAAGGTACCTTCTCGCATGCAACAAGGTTGCATGCTTTGTGTTTCATCTTGCAGTTGTTGCTTCAGATAAGCAAGCCTGAGCTCAGGCTGCCTTCCTTTGTTTCTATAGGGAGGCTAGCTCTGAATTTCGCTTTGAAATGCAGCTGCTCCCCAACGCTCAGCTGCTTTTCCTGTACCAAATGAAACATCAAAGTCCTCATACTGTGTTTAGCTTATTTGGTAAGCACATTGTTTGAAACTTGCCATTTTTTCACACTCTACATGAGTTCTAAGAAAAAACCCTGCAAAGTTTGTTTTTTTTTTCAGGTGCTAAAATAAAAGTTGTTCCTGAACATTTGGCCTAAGTTCAGGATGGCCCAAGCAATATCTTATTAATGCATTTAGTATTAATGTAGTACCAACCTTGCCTCGAAAGCAGTCTCTGGTGGTTCCATGCTGAACTGTGTGCCTTCAGGCACAAGTACTTGTGAATAAAACACAGTACAGAATGCAGCTTTATTAAAGAAATGCAGTAGATCTTTTGGGCAAGTGAAGTGGAAGAAATCACGGTATTGCTGAAGCTTGAGGTACTAGGGCACAAACCTTGCCAGCAGCTTTGTGTCACAGAAAGCTTTTCTGAACCCTTGGTCATGTCCTTTTTGCTTGCGTTCTGCCATGAAGCGATGTTTGTCCTCTGTAGTGTGTGGTTTTTCTCCTTAGCATCCTCTCTGAGGAAGAAAATGCAATTACATCAGGTGCCCACTTCCTCTCCAGGGAGAGGGTTGTTATTTTGAGCTCGCTGTAACTTAGTTTACACCTTCTTTTAAATAGTGTGGGAAAAGCATGACAGTTGTTGAGGCTTCAGATGCTTAGTGAACTGCCATGAGAGGTGGTGTATCTTCAGTTCTTCAAGTTTGATGCTGAGCTCTCTCTTACCTTGTAGTAGAGATCACATGTTATGTAGGGGATAGGGATGACAGGCTCAATACTGACAGATTTTATGTCAAGTCTGTACTATTGCTTCTCCTGTCAGTTTTAACAGAGTTGGTGACTGATGCAATAGATTCATTGGTATCCTCTGTCTTCTGCTGTTAACCAGCTGAAAAGCAAGGGGCAGGGATTCAGTTTGTGATTTAAACCCTTTTTATGATGTTTGCTGGTTGAGCTGCCAGTGCCAATAAGCTGCTTTTGCTCATAAGCTTTATCAGTTTGCTACTACTGTTGTTAAATCTGAGTATGGTACAAATCAGCCTTAGCACATCAGTACAATTTGGAAGAAATAACGAGGGAATTGGAATAGGTGCCATAAAAAGGACAAAAGAGACAACTCTACTTGGGTTTAGCTTGGTTAGAATTTACTGGACTTGCACATCTCTATTCAGAGGAATAGAATCATAGAATCATAGAATAGTTAGGGTTGGAAAGGACCTCAAGATCATCAAGTTCCAACCCCCTGCCATGGGCAGGGACACCTCACACTAAACCATGCCATCCAAGGCTCTGTCCAACCCCGCCTTGAACACCGCCAGCCATGGAGCATTCACAACTTCCCTGGGCAACCCATTCCAGTGCCTCACCACCCTTACAGTAAAGAATTTCTTCCTCATATCCAATCTAAACTTCCCTTGTTTAAGTTTAAACCCATTACCCCTTGTCCTATCACTATAGTCCCTAAAGAAGAGTCCCTCCCAGCATCCCTATAGGCCCCCTTCAGATATTGGAACGCTGCTATGAGGTCTCCATGCAGCCTTCTCTTCTCCAGGCTGAACAGCCCCAACTTTCTCATCCGATCTTCATACGGGAGGTGCTCCAGTCCCCTGATCATCCTCGTGGCCCTCCTCTGGATTTGTCCCAACAGTTCCATGTCCTTTTTATGTTGAGGACACCAGAACTGCACACAGTACTCCAAGTGAGGTCTCACGAGAGCAGAGTAGAGGGACAGGATCAGCTCCCTTGACCTGCTGGTCACACTCCTTTTGATGCAGCCCAGGATACGGTTGGCTTTCTGGGCTGCAAGCGCACGCTGCCGGCTCATAAAAATTACCTTCTGAAAGGTTATCCACACCAAGTTTCTCTCATACTTGTGACTTTGGGGGTGGTGGTGTCTTTTTTTTCCAGCAAACTATAAAATAAACCCACTTTTTCTAGTCCTCCCATCTTTTCTTCCCCCATTTAGACTGAATGAACTTGCTTTAATAAAGGACACTTTTGAATTCTCTTCTGCCTTACAGTATGTGAGCCTGCAAAAGCCCAATTTCTGTTGTTAGGCATCCACCATCTTTTTGCCATTTTGTTGCATGGGCATTTTTCATTGCTGGAAGGTTCTTAGTTCTTTGAGCTGCTTTCTAGGGTTTTTTGCTTCCTTGCTAAATATATAAACTTAATTATAATGTATTGTTCAAAAATAGTGCATGAATCCCACTCATTAAACTTCAAATTTCCAAACGCAAAAAACTGCCCCAGATTGACCATTTTTGCCAATATTCCTTAATATTTTGGACCCTTTCTGCCTGTTAATAACACCCAAACCCAAAGGGCTGATGAGGCAAAGGCAATTTAGTATTCCTCTTAAAAACATTAGGGATAAAGCTGCTTATGAGTGGTCTGTTTGCTGAGCATCTTGCAAGAAGGCTGTCTAGGCAATGGCTGTCACCATGATGGAAACATTTACTTTGCTTTTCCATTGCTGTATGTGCCATCCTTGAAATTGCATTGACTGAACATGGGACCAAGTCATTTTACTTCCTCACTATCTTAACTTTGGTAAAGAGCGCAGCTTTGGTTTTACCTTCTGCCAGCAGTGCAAGCAGAAGCCCAGTGAGACAGACACACACACACACACAGAGGAGCTGTTTGTTGTGACTTGGATGCCTGCTTTGCTGTTTACCGCAGACCAGGTTGGGGAAGGTTGCAAAATAACTTGTAGGCACAGAGCTAAAGCTGTCTGAGTTCAGCAGCCTTCTCTAATGATCATAAAAGAAACCCCTTTCCCATGAAGGGAACTAGGGCTGGATTGAGCTGCCCAATTTCAGATGCTTCAGGATATATCACTTAGCCTCCAGCTGCTGGTCAGAAAGTGTGGGGGTGACTTTATAGATGCTGCCAGTCCCCTGTGGATGTTTTGAAGAACTTTGAATTGCTGAGGTGAGCAGCTCCAGAGAGGGCGCCTTCAACACCCAATGGGGAGGAAGCTCAGCGTCCAGGAGCCTCAGCTCAGAGCGGCGAGAGCCACCGAAGGAGCCTCAAGTCTTCGACGGGACTCGCCCAGGAGCCGGCAGCTCAGCTGACGCGAGCAGCTGACTCACAGGGGGCGGAGCCAGGAGGAGCGGCACCGGCCCTGACTGGGTAAAAACCCGCCCCAGGGAGCGCAGCGAACAGGGCGGGTGAGAGGCAGCTCGACTGAGATGGTGAGCCCTCCCCGTATGACCCGAGCCCGGTCTGGGAGCTCTGCTCTGGCTGCCCCCGCGGTGACCAGTGTAGGCACCCAGACAGGGCCGATGAGAGGGGAGGCTGCAGTGCAGATCTCCGGGTGTAGAGAGCCCCTGCACTGCTCTCGTGAGGGAAGGGTGAGCAATGGGCAGGGCTGCACTCTGTGCTCCCTGGTGGAGGTCCTCCTGCAGCAGGGGCTGACCTGCGGGATGCTGTCAATAGGCTGAAAGGTGTCAGGGAAACTGAGGGGAAGCAGCACTGCTTGCTCCAGGACCAGACTGTTCCGGGGCCTCGAGCATCTGCTGTCGCTCATGCAGGAAAGGAGGCTGCTAACCCAGGAAGCTGGGAAACAGTAACAGAAAAGAACAAAAAAAGGAGGAAGGGGACAACTAAAAGCAAGGGGCTTCCTCCTACATCTGTTGTCCCCACCCAGAACCGCTTTGCTGTCCTGCAGGGGGCTGATGAGCAACAGCGCTCCCACCAGGCGCAACCAGCTGGTGCACTGGTAAAGAAGGTCACTACTGGTGCTGCCAGGAAAAAGCGGCGGACCGTAGTAGTCGGGGACTCTAATCTGAAAGGCACAGAGGCACCCATCTGCCGGCCTGACCCAGCCTCAAGGGAGGTGTGTTGCCTACCAGGGGCTCGGATCAGGGATGTGGCCGAGAAGCTGCCTGCTCTAGTCGGTCCCACTGACTATTACCCACTTCTAGTGATCCGTGTGGGTGCTACTGATATAGATAGCAGCAGCCCGGAGAACGTGAAGAAGGACTACAGGGCTTTGGCAGAGGTGGTTAGGGGCTCTGGAGCGCAGATTGTCTTTTCGTCAATTCTCCAGGATACAGGGCAGGACCTTGAAAAGGCTAGGAGGATTGGGCAGGTTAATAAATGGTTAGAAGGTTGGTGCCATAGTCAGGGGTTTGGGTACCTTGAACATGGGACTCAATATAGTAGGCCAGGTCTACTGGGGGCTGGTGGAGCTGGTCTGACAAAGGAGAAGAAAAGCAGTTTTGGTAGGAGGCTTGCCAGACTGGTCAAGGATGCGCTAAACTAATTATTGTTGGTGGTAGCAGTAGTGATTTGTGTTATACCTTAGTTACTAAACTGTTCTTATCTCAACCTGTGGGAGTTGCATTCTTTCGATTCTCCTTCCCATCCCTCCAGGACTGGGGGAAGAAAAAGGGGGGAGTGAGTGAGAAAACTTTGTGGTTGAGAGGCTTAAACCATGATAGATGGATAAGAAGCTGCTGAGGAAAATTCAAAGGAAAAGAGGCTTATAAAAGGTGGAAGCAAGGACAGGCGGCCTGGGAAGAACACAGGGATGTTGTCCGGGAAGCTAGGGACCAGGTTAGGAAAGCTAAGGCCCACTTAGAATTAAACTTGGCTAGGAATGTTAAGGATAACAGGAAGGGATTTTATAGGTACATTGCCAATAAAAGACAGGATAGGGACAACAGAAGCTACTGGGAGAACTGGCTACACTGGATTTGGAGAAGGCTGAGGTTCTTAATGACTTCTTTGCCTCAGTCTTCACCAGAAAATGCTCTGACCACACCACCCAAGTCTTGGAAGGCAGATGCAGAGACAGTGAGAATGAAGACCTTGGGCCCACTGTAGGAGAGGATCTGGTTCGAGACCATCTTAGGTCCTGAACGTATACAAGTCCATGGGACCTGATGAAATCCATCCACGGGTCCTGAAGGAGCTGGCAAATGAAGTTGCTAAGCCACTGTCCATCATATTTGAAAAATCATGGCAGTCAGGTGAAGTTCCCGACGACTGAAAAAAGGGAAATATAACCCCCATTTTTAATAAGGGGAAAATGGGTGAGGCGGGGAACTACAGACCAGTCAGTCTCACCTCTGTGCCTGGCAAAATCTTGGAGCGGATTCTCCTGAAAGGCATGCTGAGGCACATGAAAAACAACAGGGTACTTGGGGACAGCCAGCATGGCTTCACTAAGGGGAAATCCTGCCTGACCAATCTGGTGGCCTTCTATGATGGGGCTATGGAGCTGGTGGATAAGGGTAGAGCAGTTGATGTCATCCACCTGGACTTGTGCAAAGTGTACAACACTGTCTCCCATGACATCCTTGTCTCTAAGTTGGAGAGACATCAATTTGATAGGTGGACCACTCGGAGGATAAAGAACTGGCTGCATGACTGCACACAAAGAGTAGTGCTCAATGGCTCAGTGTCCAGCTGGAGACCAGTAACGAGTGGTGTCCCCCAGGGATCGGTGTTGGGCCCGGTCTTGTTCAACATCTTTGTGGGTGACATGGACAGTGGGATTGAGTGCGCCCTCAGCAAGTTTGCCGATGACACCAAGCTGTGTGGTTCGGTTGATACATTGGAGGGAAGGAATGCCATCCAGAGGGACCTTGACATGATTGGGCTGATGGCTGATGGGCCGATGCCAACGTGATGAATTTTAACCATGCCAAGTCAGAGCAATGCCAGGCACAGCTACAGGTTGGGCAGAGAAGAGATTCAGAGCAGCCCTGCGGAGAAGGACTTGGGGGTGTTGGTCAATGAGAAAATGGACATGAGCCGGCAGTGTGCGCTCACAGCCCAGAAGGCCAACCATATCCTGGGCTGCATCAATAGGAGTGTGACCAGCAGGTCGAAGGAGGTGATCCTGCCCCTTTACTCTGCTCTTGTGAGATCTCACTTGGAGTATTGTGTGCAGTTCTGGTGTCCTCAACATAAAAAGGACATGGAACTGTTGGAACAAGTGCAGAGGAGGGCCACGAGGATGATCAGGGGACTGGAGCACCTCCTGTATGAAGATAGGCTGAGAAAATTGGGGCTGTTCAGCTTGGAGAAGAGAAGGCTGCGTGGAGACCTCATAGCAGCCTTCCAGTATCTGAAGGGGGCCTATAGGGATGCTGGGGAGGGACTCTTCATTAAGAACTGCAGTGATAGGACAGGGGTAACGGGTTCAAACTTGAACAAGGGAAGTTTAGATTGGATATGAGGAAGAAATTCTTTACTGTAAGGGTGGTGAGGCCCTGGAATGGGCTGCCCAGGGAAGTTGTGAATGCTCCATGGCTGGTGGTGTTCAAGGTGGGGTTGGACATAGCCTTGGATGGCATGGTTTAGTGGGAGGTGTCCCTGCCCATGGCAGGGGGGTTGGAGCTCGATGATCTTGAGGTCCTTTCCAACCCTGACTATTCTATGATTCTATGATTCTAACTGAAGTATTGAATTGATTCCATAGGATGGAGTTTGGTTTGATGCCAAGACACCAATGCAGGTGTCTGCATTTGAGGTCCATTAGAGACAGTGGGAGTTAGTCACTACACCTGACTGCACTGTAAGCTCAGATCAGGTGCAGGTTAAAAGCCCTTTAGTGGACAAGCTATCAAGAGTCTCTCTAGGGGTAAACAGAATCACTTTATAGGCTTCATTGAGCTGCCTTTGACAGGTAGGCACCTGAATTTAGGTGCCTTGACCTGGAGCTAAACCTCACATTTTATTTGGTCAGATAAAAACTTGAGTTGATGCATCTACTCCTTTCTGAAACTTCAGGAGGCAAAAAAAGTAGAGGAACTGAAAGCTAAAAGAGAGCCCTAACGAAAAGCCAGAGCAGTAACGGGTATGTGGCCTTGGGAAGGACCTGGAAAAGGCTTGTTGACAGCTAAATGCTGTTCTCTGCTGAGGGAAACAGGCTTTGTTAAGTACACAGGGCCGCAGAGGACTCTGGGTTTTTGTTAGCTACTTGGGCCAAAGAGCAAGACTTGTCTATCCTTTATTCTTCATTTCACTAAACAATGCGATACAGCAACTTTCACATGCGTATGAGTCAGCCGTGGCAAACAGCGCCACAGAAAGTCAGGGAATGCTACATCTGCCAGGGAAATCCTCAGACTGGAATCCAATTCTTTTGATCATAATTTCTTTAGAAGTGGCCGCTGCTTATGATTATATTCATAGAATCATAGAATGGTTTGGGTTGGAAGGGACCTTAAAGACCATCTAGTTCCAATCCCCTGCCATGGGCAGGGGCACCTTCCTCTAGACCAAGTTGCTCAAAGGCCCATCCAGTCTGGCCTTGAACATTGCCAGGGATGGGGCAGCCACAAATTCCTTGGGCAGCATGTGCCAGTGTCTCACCACTCCCACATTAAAGAATTTCCTCCTTATATCTAACCTACATCTCCCCTGTTTAGGTTTGAAACATTGTAATGTGTGGAAAATATCAGACTGTCTATTGCAGGAGAAGCTGTATTATCCACTTTTGATAAATACATGGAGTATAATAATTAAAGGGAGTCAGAAGTTAAGCAAAAGCTCAGCAAAACAAACTGGTGTTGACATACAGATAATGTCAACTGATAGCTGGTTGGCATTATGAATTGTTTTATAATTAGGTAATTAAAGCAAGTCTGGACAAACTTTAACTTTCAGGAAACTAAAAATACATGTAGCTGTAAAATTATATTTAGCCATTAATTTCTTGTCAAGTCTATCACACCTGTTCATAAAATGCTCAATAAAGAAGCTTAAACATGCACAGTCTCATGCACGTGTTGCAGTTCAGGCCTATGCAGCATCAAGGCTATTGATACCCTGCAGGAAAGAGTGAATCAGAGAAGCTGTGGCTGCCCCATCCATGGCACTGTTCAAGGCCAGGTTGGATGGGACTTGGAGCAACCTGGACTAGTGGAAGGTGTCCCTGCCCATGGCAGGGGCTTGGAATGAGATGAGCTTTAAGGTTCCTTCCAACCCAAGCCATTCTGTGATTCTACAGATCAGCCACCCTGGTTTTAGCCAACGCTGCAGAATCGCACTGGGCCCACCTGGACCACCAGCCTGACTCCTCCTGTGGTGAATTTACGGAACTCCTGTGCACCATCACTTCCTCCCCATGAGCCATTTCTAGCACATTCTCTGACCTGATTACAAGGTTAGGTATGATTTGTTGCTTGTGGGTATTGATTTGGATGAAGATTTTTGTGTTGTCGCTGGAAGGCTCAAGAAGGTTGGTCAAATCCAGGCTAGTTTTAAGTAGTTTTGTAGTCAATGCTCATTATTTTACTTCTGGTTTTTATGTTCCTGCATCCAGACACAATTTACATTCCTCAAGCACAGGGAATGACAGTTCTGCTTTAAATGCCAAGAAGCACAGGGGCTCCTATGCCTAATGACATGGCTCTACAACATCAGCATATTAAGTGCAGACAATTCATACAATTTTGGTTTTTTTTAAGGCGGCTTTATACAGGAGGAGGACAAATGATACCTGAAATTCTGTGGAATTAGAGCAGTGTAGGACATTGGCAACAATAACTGATTTAGCAATGACAGGTACAACTCCAAACTTTCCCTTCTAATGGGTTCGTAGTGGTTTAATGCTTTGGGTTCTGTGCCTGCAAATGTTTCATCTGTATCAGGTTCCTTAGTGGAGCTGTAGTCTGCAAGCTGTGTGGCACAGAGCTTTCTGTAACCTTTTTTTGCCTCAGCTGTGCAGGCGGCAAATATAATATGGGCATCACTGCCTTCACCTGGTTTTGAGCTCTGCCTTCTTTAGAATCTCAGTGTCTGACACCAAATTAAAATATATGGCCAATATATGAAACTGTCAGTATTACAAAATGGAGCTGGGAGATACAAAGCTCTATTTGGGACCATGGCAGAGCACTGTAAGCGTTGAAACTGCTATGAGCACACTAGGGCATATTTGAAATAGAAAATAAATGTAATTGGGATGAGGCTGAGAGAAAATCTGTTTTCTCTAGCAGTTTTCCTGAATGTGATAGATTGCAATGTATTTTTCCCATCTGCACCTCAAGAAAAGGAGAGGAATGAATTCTACTAGGCTATTTCATCTAAGGGAGTGGAAATTCACTGTGTATGCTGGAGGAAAGCTCTTACTCTCAAATTCTTGGCAGAATAATAGCTTTGTAGCCAGAACTGTAAGAGCAGTAACTGTAATAGTTTCTGAATAAATGAGGGCAGTCAGGCTGGAGGGACTGGAGGTGATTGTACTGCCTTGTCAAACTGGTTAGGAGAGAAGGGTGCAGCGCAGAAAAGGGCAGCCACAAGAGAATCCACATCTCCAGGGGAAAAAAGGCCCTCATGTATCAGCAAGCTGTGGAGTCAGCTTTGGAGGTGTCATGCAATGAGGAGGTCTAAGTACGGAGAATTAGAGAACTCCCTTCACCTTCTGCAAGAGCTGATCCGCACAAATGGTGGGGTTTGGTTGGGTGCTGGTAGCCTTGTTGTCCTGACCTCATAAATTACTGTACAGGAGTTGTTGGCTTGGGCACAGAGCAGTGCAGGCTTCATTTTTCCAAAGGTCACATAACTGGAACTGTGTAATAGCTGCAATTTTCTTACTTCATGCTAGAACATAGTATTTTGGCACAACAATTACTAGATACCTACTCTTTTCACCTTGCAGCAAACAGACCACTACACCGCTCCTGAGCCCCCCGCCTTGTTCCAGTAATGCGCAGTGGGGAGGTGCTAGCTTCTATTGGCTTTGCAGCTTATTTTATACTAGATTTTTTCCTCCTCAAGATTTGAGTTGCAGGAATAGAGTGATTGCAATAGAACAGAACTTTTCTAATGAGAAAATAAAATAAGCCCCAGAGCTGCACAGCACTTGGAGAATGTGAGTCAGGCCCGTCCTCAAGCTCGGAAACCCAGAAGTATATAAAAGCAGCTAACAGTGTTGCCCCAGATAAATCAACCACAGAGTGGGGGCACCTGACTGGGGTGTGTGTGGGGGAGAAGTTCTTCATGTTTGTTAATCCTCAGGCTTGGCGCGTCTGCCACAAACTAAATAAACAGATTGTTATTGGAGTCAGGAAAGGACGAGCTAATGTAAAACAGACTGAGACATAAATGAGTAGCCATAGTGATCCGTCACAGGTGAGCGCTTCTCAGAGGAGTGACTTGAAATGCCAAACCAACCTTCCACTAAAACCCTGGGAAAGTGTTTATCCAACCACTTCATTTTAATCTAAGTATTAGTGACAGCTACCATGAAGAATGCCTATAGAGAAACATAAACACTGCAAACTGTTGTAAAACATACAAGTAAACTTCCCTCTGTGGCTTCTCTGCCATTGTAATGCCTGTGTGGTCATGTGCAGCACCCAGTAGTCACACTAAGTCAGGCCTCTTTAAATCAAAAGTCATGAAATCTTTAGGCATGGCTTTTCCTTTCTAAATTCCAATCTTTTGTGGAATACAATTTCTTCTTTTTCTTTTCAACCAGTAGAATTATCATCAGCAAAGAAAATAAAAGGTGGAATTCCTGAATAATCTCAACTCCAACAATGCAGTTTATGATTTTATGGGGAAAAAAACAAACCTGTGGTGCAAGACTAAGGATAAAACAGTGACAGCTGGTAACAAGTAAATGTGCTCATGTTCTAAAGGCTTTTATACTCACAGCAACTGTTAAAGCCAACTTTGCCAGAGCTTGTCAGGAAATGCCATATTATTGGTTTCTATTTGTTCCTTGGGTTAGCCCTGGCTTGTGACATTTCAGTCTCAGGATGGAATATTAAGCTAAGGATCAGACAAACACTGAGGAAAGTGGTAAGTACACGTCAGAATTACTGACCCAAATGGATAAATAATTAACACTCCTCACTTTGCCCAAATGAGCAAATCTAGTACAGGACACACACAAATATGTGCTCTGAAATTAATTGAATGGGAGCTGTTTCTGGAGCGTTTGAGGAGCATTATGGCAGCATTTTTGCTCTTGCAGTTCATCCAGCCTTAATCATCATCTCATGTTCCTTACTTCAGATTACAACTGTCTAAAAAGTTACTTCTGTCTGAAATGCTCTTAAATTTGGAAAACAATGTGATGGGTTGACTCTGGTTAGACACCAGGTGTCCACCAAAGCTGCTCTATCCCTCCCCTGCTCAGCTGGACAGGGGAAACAAAACGTAATGAAAGGCTTGTGGGTTGAGATAAGGACAAGAAGAGATCACTCACCAATTACCATCATGGGAAAACCAGACTCGACTTGGGGAAATTAGTTAAATATATTACAAATCAAATCAGAGCAGGGTAATGAGAAATAAACCCAAATCTTAAACCACCTTCCCCCCACCCCTCCCATCTTCCTGGGCTCAACCTCACTTCCAGATTCTCTACCTCCTTTCCTTCAACTGGCACAGGGGACAGAGAATGGGGGTTGTGGTCAGTTCATCGCATGTGGTCTCTGCTGCTCCTTCCTCCTCAGGGGTAGGGCTCCTCACACTCTTCCCCTGCTCCAAGTGTGGGGTCCCTCCCACAGGAAGCAGTTCTCCATGAACTTCTCTAATACGAATCCTTCCCACAGGCTGCAGTTCTTCATGAACTGCTCCAGTGTGGGTCCCCTGTGTGGTCACAAATCCTGAGAGCAAACCTGCTCCATGGGCTGCAGGGGCACAGCCTGCCTTACCATGGGCTGCACCATGGGCTGTAGGGGAACGTCTGCTCTGGCGCTGGAGCACCTCCTGCCCTGCTCCTTCACTGGCCTTGGTGTCTACAGAGCTGGTTCTCTCACATATTCTCACTCCCCTCTCGGGCTGTAATCGCACATGTGTTTTTTTCCTTCTTAAATATGTTGTCCCTGAGGTGCTAACACTGTCACTGACTGGCTCAGCCTTGGCCAGCAGCAGATCCATCTTGGAACCAGCTGGCAACTGGCTCTATTGGACATGGGGGAAGCTTCTGGCAGCTGCTCACAGAAGCCATCCTGTAGCTCCCCTGCTTCCTGCTCAGGCTCACACTGGTTTTATCAGAACTCAGTTTCTTTTGCATGTGTAAAGCTGAAACAATGGCCCTAGAGGCTTTATTGAATCTTTGTGATATGGGCTGTTTGGGTATAATAACAAAAACAGGTTTACTTGATGTCTGAACAGTCTAAACAGAGTTAAATAGCTTAGATGGAAAATCTTTATTTAGATTTAATTGCAGCAGATTTTAATTAATAGCTGTATATTAAAAGACTTGAGAGTCTCTGATCTATTTGAAAATCACTAACACTGCCAAAAGTGCAAACTCATAAAAAGTGATTCACATCGTGAGATTTCTGCACTGAAGTCATGCATGCAATTTCTGTGGAAGGAAAGTAATAGCTGTCATTCAAACCCAACAAAAATACTGAAGGGATTTAAAGAGCCAAACCTAGGAGAAAGTTTGAACTATCGGAAGAACTGGTAACAAAGAGACTTGCCTCATGAAGGCAGCAGGCAACTCCAGTATCAGTTAGATACTGCAAAGTTTCAGAGGTTTCCATGCTAGCATAAGGAGGAATCTAGGAAGCATATTTATATTTTAACTACAGAGTTACAATGGCAAAACTCTGCCCCTGGCATGGGTGTGTGCAGCCCTGCTCTGCCCGGCTCCCACCTGCTGCGGTGGGCTACAGCACAGGCCTCCAGGTAACGTGAGGCTGCAGCTTATTTCTCAGGTTCCTCTGCAGCAGTGCAGACACTCTGGTCTACTTCATCTGATGTGCAGACAGGGAAGCAAAAGAAGCTACAATACTCCACTGAAAAGGAGGGAAGCAAGAGCTAAGATCACCTACAGTGACTTCATGTCTCTTCTCCCTTCGAAATCCTTGCCTGCTGCATTCCTTCCATAAGAAGAATGTTCAGAAGTAAAGACAAAAGAAAACCCATGTGACTTATTCTTTTATTGTTTTTTCCTTCCTACAGCTCCCCTGCAGATGACTAATTTCCCCTCCAGGCCTCGGAGGGACAGGCAGTACAGCACGGCCCCCAGCTGCTTCAAAAACGGCTCTTCCTTTTGGTAGGAGAAATTTGCCTGGATGCAGAATGTGCAGCCCATGCGCAGCGTCCCTACTGTGTCTTTCTTAGATGTAGCTACTGACCACATGTGCAATGTGGAAATAAGGCCTACAGCTTCCTTTTTGCAGGTAACACAGTACCAGAATAGGAAAGACTTTGTAACTTCTCTTCTTCTGTCCCATAAACTTTTTAGGTCTGGCAAGGACATCTGATTGCAACCGTTGGACTAGCAAGCAGACTACTCCACTTACCTGCTTGACTTCTTTCTGCTCTTGCAAGCAATAGCATCTGCCCAGCTTCCACCACCTGACTCTTTGGGTGTGTAGGTCCCCTCCAAGGATTGCCACACAAAGAGAAAATACAATGCTCAAAACAATACCACACAAATATTCAATGCAATTCAGGAAAAGTCAAACAGTTGCTTTGTATCTGACAACAACTTTTTGGTGAGCAGTAAGCTGCAGCTGTACTCTGATACTGCAGAAATGGAGAAGTCTGATGTGCCTGCAGGTTAATGAGACCATGAAAAATGCAAACTTAGGGGTTGTTCCTTCCGCATGGAATTCTCGTGTTTTTTATGGCTTTTCTCTGAATCTCTTTTGAGATTTTGACACAGGGCAGCTGGGAATATTAGCCCTCCAGAAACAAGTTTTGCAGGAAATCTAATTACATACACCGTATTTCAACCCAGAGCACATTTTATAGCCTACTTGGAAAACAAAACTACTAGTTATGGTGCTATAATGTTATTACTGATGTTATAATAAGGATTTTGTGTCTGACCTGACTCCTATCTCAGCAGTCTATCAGATTGGTTGGCTTTTGCAAAGTCTGATTAAGCATTAACTCAAAACATAAATCCTAAGGAATTTTCCCAGTCACTTTGACATGTTCTAGTTTGCTGCCATGCATAAAACCCCCATTCTACCAAACCCTATGCTCTCGCTTTAGTGAATGAATGCAAACACTCTTGGAGCCACAGTAAATACAGACTTTTACATGAAGACACTAAATTTATTCCAGCTGCATGATTTCTCCTCTATTGCCCCATCCTGCATTTTCCTAATCAAACCACCTGTTGTTTCAGATGAACAGCTAAACCTACTATCTGCCTGTTTTGAGTTTGTAATTCAAAGAGCATGTAATAACAAGATGGTCATTCAATCTGTATTCTCCAAACAGATAACTAAACTCAACATTCAAATGAAAGACAAATGTTCAGTTGGACAGAGAAGCAGCTGGAGCAGCTTGGTAGGCTGCATTCCTAGTGGGAGGAAAGTCCTCTGCCTTTAAAATCTGGGCTGTTCTCACAGTTAGGAACACACCCTTAGGAAAGAGCAAACAGATTCTCCCAAATACGGGGAACTGTGCACAGTTTCCAAATAAGGAATTCTCCTGGAGCCTTAAACAAAGGAAATCATCCTCTTTTCCTACTGTAAGTTAAATGAATCATTTTCCCCTAGAAGAGACTGAAATATACTTTCCTAGATGAACACATTCAGTTCAGCATTTGGAAGTTCCTATGCTTTCAGTTTTGTTTTTGCAAAAGGATCGAGGAATGATGTCTCAAGTTCCAGAAGGCAGACCCGTTTCCCTAGCTTCTTTATATTCTCTGCTCCAATTGCACTGGGAGAGCCTGCCTGTCTGCAGAGACAAAATTAAAAGCTTTTTTTTTAAACACAAACTATCTTTCTGAAGTCTGTAGAGAATCTGTTCATATGACAAATATTTGTTACTGCTCCCAGAACAAAGGGACCAAACCCAGATGTGTGTAACTCATTTAGGAAAGCAGGAAATAAAAAAAGCCTCAAAAACTGTCCAATCTGCTTTTGCTCCACTAGCCTTTTGCTGAGTGTCAGGCTGTAGGAACCTCTTGGAATCAAGGTCAAAGATTGCTACACTCGCATGGATTTAAAACACCACCATTGAGCCTGTAGCTGATGTGCCCTTGCCTTCCAGATCCAGCAAAGCCACCTCTATCTCCCTGTTACTTGTGAGCTCTTGGACAGATCTGACAATGTCAGTTACACACAGATCTACAGTTCTTGTCTGGATTTCAGACTTTTCTCCTACACTAGTGCTTTGTATCAAGTTCTTACTTGCAACTTTCTGAGAGCTGTTTTAGCCCACAGGCAGACCTCTCAATTACTGTTGCAAGATCTCCCAATAAAATCAGTACGTAATTATTAGTGATTTTTTTTCCCTCCAAGATGTTGGTAAGCAATCAAATTTAGTGAGGGCATGGCCTCTGACAGTCTACACCCTAAATATCTCCCTCATACCCTTGTGGGCTGCTGGCCGCTCCAGCCAACTCAGTCCTTGGAAGGTGTCAGCAGGCCTTCTAGTGATGCTCCCCCAGAACTGGCTTCAAGGACAAATACAGCAGCGTTAGACCCTATAAAGAAGGCAACACTGCTGGAATTTTAAACAGGGGAAGTTTAGATTGGATATGAGGAAGAAATTCTTTACTGTGAGGGTGGTGAGGCACTGGAATGGGTTGCCCAGGGAGGTTGTGGATGCTTCATCCCTGGCGGCATTCAAGGTGGGGTTGGACATAGCCTTGGATGGCATGGTTTAGTGGGAGGTGTCCCTGCCCATGGCATGGGGGTTGAAACTTGATGATCTTGAGGTCCTTTCCAACCCTTACTATTCTATGATTCTATGATTCTATGATTCTATGATTCACTTTCCATCTCTAAGCTGAAGGCTCAGTTCACAACAATGTTTTTCTGCTCCAGCAGAGGCTGCAGTTCCTCAGACTTTTTTGCTGGTAACAACAGTACAGTCAATAAACACTGTGAAAGGAATACTGGGAGGAGTGAAAAGGTTGGTTTGGCTTCAAGGAAAAAATGCCCTCATTCCATAAAGTTTCCTTTTCTATTTGGAAAGAGGGGAAAGGTGGAGAGGAGAGGAGATTCACACATCTTCCATTTCACTTCTCTGAGACACAGTGGAGGGAGTTGGGGTTCTACATGTGGCCTTGAGCGCTGGACAAACACCACCCCAGGCACTGCTGCTCAGCTACCTTCTTTGCTGTCACTCAGCAGCGTTCATCCCTGGGAAGGCTTGCCAGGCATGTTCTTGCCTCCTCCTTCCACCCACCCAAGTTTCCCTGGCAGCTGTCTTAGCCTTGCTCCAGCCCTTAGGATGTCTCCACCTACCACTTCCTGCTATAAACCCTTCAGATTTATACCACATCTGCTAACGTGGATAAAGAGGCACCGAGCGCTGAGCTGTATCACCTCTCAAAGGCACAGATGGAGGAAGGGATGCAGAAATGACTTAAAGTCACTTGGCAGCTCTTTTTCTGCTTAGAATCTAGGGGATCAGCACACTTCAAGAACTAACGCTATTTTAGCAGCCCTTGAATTTCTTGAATCCATTCCAGCAGGCCCTATAGCACAGTCACCACAGTGAACACTCCCTGTGCAGCAACTACTGTGTGGGAGTATTTATGGCTGTCCCATACAGCTCTCCAGATATGACAGTTCTCCTGCGACAGTTGTGATCATTCATGAACTCTTCAGCTGTAATATCCTGGCCTCAATGTGATCCCCAGTAACTGTTAGGGTCCTTATGCCATCCCTGTGAGTACCAATATGCAGCTCTAGCCTACCTAGGTGTGGAAGTGTGCAAAGGTTTTTAAGAGAGAAGGAAGCTGGGGGAAGGGGGCAGGAAAGTGACAGCTGTATAGCTGTGTGGAGATCAAGAACAGGAGGTGCGAAGAGCCATGTCTTTTGGCAGATGTTCCACAGGAAGCTCAGCAAGGAAGAGGAGTCTGCTTCAGATTCCCTCTGACATTTTTTCTATGGAAAAGGGAGTGAATTAGTTCAATGCATCATTATTCAAGAGATGGCTTGTTCTGTTTGCTCCATTCCAAGTTATTAAAAACACAAAAAATGAAATAAATTTTCCAGAATTTCACTCCATCAGTGACTTAAAAGAAACAAACGTTGCAACATTTTATTTCTAGCAGGTATGTCATTTAGTGTTGCAAAACTGCAATGTGTGGGCTGTAGATGCTTCAGGGAACTTGAAAGAAAACTGTGCCCACTGGATCTTAAAACACAGAAACATTTCTATTAGTAGGAATTTCTCCCACTTGTACAAAAATGAGCTTTGATGCTTTGAAATTTAGCTCTTCTTTATTTACCTCTTAACATTACAGCATGAAAGGGTTCGTAACTACTATTATACTCCAAACAATATCAAAACAATGACTGTCAAGATTCCTAAAAACTGTAGTTTTATGACAGTAGGCAGCAGAGACAGAAGAGAGAGAGACGGAGAGACAAAGAGAGCTCATTTATTAAAAGCTGAACATTATACAGAAGCAAATATATGACTGTATTTCTAGTAATGTAACTCTCAGAAAACGTACGCTATGAATCCTTTTGAACCCCTCAAGACTTATGTGTGGAATGCAATATGTGGCGTGGGCCCAAAACAAAGAACATACAAATTTTTCGAGGAATTAATTTAAAATACTATAGGATCCCTGCATGTGGTGTAAATTACTCTGATTGCAAGTTCAAGGCTCTTTATGCTTGAGGTGAATAACAGCAAGTTTCTTCTATTCCCAGAATACGGGAATAGAGCTGTGAAATGAGTGATGTCCATCAAAATAAAGGTCATGTGAGAATTCTGAGATTCTGCTCCACCACATGATAAATCAGGCCTTTCTCTCCTCACATTTACTGGCTTTCTTACATTAGGAAAACCTCACTGCTGACCAAAAGCAAATTGTTCTGTTTGTTTGTTCTTTTTCTTCCCCAAGAGACAAATTATTATAACATTTCCTCTCCACCCCACATTTCTATCTCTTTTTTCCTGGGGACTATCAGAGTCCCCACCACGCCATAATTGCCATGACAATAAAACTATGCCCTGCTTAGTTTCTGAAAGACAAAACAGGATCCAAATCCAGAAAAGGGTTCATGGCTGTGAATCAGTTAAGCAGACCTCCTCCAGTCCGGAGTTAGTTAAGTAAGATTCTGAGACTCAAAGATTTAGATGTCTAACTTGTATTTAAAGGTACCTAATTACCTTTAAGAATCTGAGACTAAGTCCCTTGGGGTTAACTTGTGGCTCCCTCCTTAGCATTTCCTACAGCTACTTCAGAGAGAACCCTGTTCAGTCTGCTGACACTAGACATCTCAGGAGGGTCTCTCATTTCAAACCCGTGGATGCTATTAGGTATTAGGGCAGTTAAAAGCTAAGGTGCTTCAGAGGAACTGCTGGCACCTTTTAAATCACCAGCATGAATTTAACTTCTTGTTCTCACTGACTTTGCATACACCCAAAACCCACCTCCTGTCCCTTCTTCTTTTGCTTTCCACCTTCTCCATGCTTAAAGACAGCAGCTTCTTCCATGAGCCCTACATAACAAGCTGCCTTTCTTTAAGAAGCAGCAGGCTTTTTCTTTCCTCTCCTACTTTGCAACATTCTTGCTTTGGAACCCATCCAGTAAGCTCCTTAAGCACACAGAGTCACAAGTACTTAGCACAGAAGGGTATTACATTAATAATAATAATTAATAGCCCATAAATGGAACCTTAAGGGATTTCTGATCTTCACACGTGCTTGGAAAACAGCTTTCCGAAACTATTTAATTTGGGTGAGAGATCTTAGGAGCAACATAATAAGCAAAATATCAAACAAGTTTGTACAATTACACAGCCAAGTGGGCTCCAGCACAAGGCAATATGTGTATATAGTTCAGCTGTGGCAGAACATTGCCCATCCCCAGATTCCTGAAGCTGATTTTTAAACACAGTTTGCAGGGAACGTGTAGGATGTGCTACTCTTCTGCACTACTCGCTTGCAACTGGGTGCCAGGTTGGACGACTGAATCATTTTGGAAGAAGTGGGCTCCTTTACATTTCCTGGAATAAGAAATGACATAATGTATGCAGTTACACACACTAGCAATACACTGTTGATGCCTGTTTTAAATGGTCTTGATTTTTTTAAGTGAAGTGATGTCATATATCATTTCAACAATGCTGGTGTTTGTCAGGACATTTTGTTCTCCATTTTCATGAAGGCTTTTAGTATCAAAGTTGTGAGCACAGCGTGCAGAAGCAACAGTGCTGCTGGAGTTTCTGGTCTTGTGACTGAAATGCTGCTTGTGTATAAAAAATAGATATCCTTGAATAGCCATTTTTGCTTCAGATCAGTTTGCTTCAAACCCCCCTGCTGATCAGAGGTGGGACCTTTGAAGAGATAATAATCACTGAGTTTTCCATGAAATACATGTATTTTAGTAAAAAGCTGGATGGTTGGGAGTGGAGTACTGGCTTGTGCTCAGGAAAGAGCTGTCCTGGAAACTTCAAATCCCAAAAGCAGCTAATACACAGGGCACAAACCCTATCCCTGACACAGTAGTAGTTTGCTACTACTTTCCAGTTCCAGTACCTTGCTTTGCTGCCAGTCCTGGGAAGCCACCGGCGTGTTTTCCGCAGTGACATGGAAATCTGGAGAAAACCAGCCTTCCTTTGGGAAAAACAAGCTATCACAGGGAGGAATGGGGAAAACTGCTGGCTTGGAAACAGAAGCACAGAGGTATCCCTTAGGGCTGCCCCCCTCTCAAAGGCCATCCCCACATCTTGTGTGTGGGATAACACAGGATCCTCTGGGGTGAAAAACAAAATATTTGCCCTTATCAGCCCTCCGTTTCCCTCACGTTTTCCCTCCTGGCTCCTCCGAAAGGTCTCCGGGTGGGATGATACGGCCTGGCCGGCAGCGTCCCCCACCCCCCCGGCAGCGGGAAGGAAGGCGGCCATTGCCGCCATAGTAACGCCATTCTGCTTAGCGGAACCGGAGGGCGGTGGGCGCGGCGGGGTCGGCGGCGGCGGCGCAAAGCCGCCGCCGCCGACCCCGCCGCGCCCACCGCCCCTTTCGGCCCGTCCCGCTGAGGGAATGAGAGAAGCCCGCCCAAAATGCACCGTCATGGGGTCTCCTTCGCGCCGCCCTGCGCTGGTTGTGTGTTTGTGTGTGTGTGTGTGTGTACGGAAATTCGTCCAAATTTAGTCAGCGCACCGCTTGTTGTATTTCTTTATTTTTAACAACCTAGGAAAGCGGCAGCGGGCCGAGCTGGTGGGGCGTTTTTCCTGGCTGAAACAGGAGGGATTGTACTTGAGGGGGGAGAAGAGGCGCTGAGGGGAGGCTGACGAGGCGGGAGCTGACGGGGATGGAGGAGTCGGTGGAACAGAAAAGAAGGAGAGGTCGGGCGGGAGCTTATGTGGATGGGGAGGCAGATGTGGCTTCTTTAAGCCAGTGCGTAAAACAAGCAAAGGCAAAGAGAAAGAAACACACTGGGTTAAAGCTGAGGAATGTGAGGTTTGCCTAGGAGGGGCAAAAGCAGCAAGGCTACTACTGTTCATCAGCTGCCGTTCCCCTCGCAAACGAGGAGGAGGGCCCATTGTCCCTCAGGGTGCCGGCTGACACAGCTGCACAGCCTTCCACCACCACCTCGATCCATCTCTCCTCATTCCTTCTTTGTGCTGCCCTCTGCTCATCCTGCCCAAAACCAGGGCAAGGAAGCAGAATGGTGGACGGGCTGGTCACTACGGCAGAGTTGAGGGGAATGGGATGTCCCCTGCTGACAGACCAGCTGGGCTGGAAATGCGGGGCTGCGCCCATTACTTGCTGTTCCTCTGCTGTCGAGAAATAACAGCAGGAAACCATCAAGTCCCTGCACCACTCATCTGTATACAAGATGGCAGTTTGCCACTGGCAGAGGTTAATCCTCCAGCTCAAATGGCAGAAGGGCATGTTGTGGAGTTACAGTGTTCACCAAGCCTGCTAATGATCACGCAGTAAAATACATGAATTCACACGATGGGATGAGTGTCCTCTCTTTGCTTTTAATACAACCTGCAAAATCATGATGCTCGATTTAACCTCTTCCTGCATATATTCATAGAATCACAGAATAGTTAGGGTTGGAAAGGACCTCAAGATCATCGAGTTCCAACCCCCCTGCCGTGGGCAGGGACACCTCACACTAAACCATGCCATCCAAGGCTATGTCCAACCCCACCTTGAACACTGCCAGGGATGGAGCATTCACAACTTCCTTGGGCAACCCATTCCAGTGCCTCACCACCCTTACAGTAAAGAACTTCTTCCTTTTATCTAATCTAAACTTCCCCTAAGTTAACCCATTACCCCTTGTCCTATCACTGCAGTTCCTAATGAAGAGTCCCTCCCCAGCATCCCTATAGGCCCCCTTCAGATACTGGAAGACTGCTATGAGGTCTCCACACAGCCTTCTCTTCTCCAGGCTGAAGAGCCCCAACTTTCTCAGCCTATCTTCATACAGGAGGTGCTCCAGTCCCCTGATCATCCTCGTGGCCCTCCTCTGGACTTGTTCCAACAATTCCGTGTCCTTTTTATGTTGAGGACACCAGAACTGCACACAATACTCCAAGTGAGGTCTCGTGAGAGCAGAGTAGAGGGGCAGGAGCACCTCCTTGGACCTGCTGGTCACGCTCCTTTTGATGCAGCCCAGGATATGGTTGGCTTTCTGGGCTGTGAGCGCACACTGCTGGCTCATGTTAAGTTTCTCATCAGATTCATCACACTGTAGGTTTAAATGGCATGATTGTGTGTTTTTTTCTTTCACAGAATGCCTTTCTTCCCCAGTGCGTGAGGTGGATGATGCTCCAGGGATGAACTGTAGCTGGGCACTTGAAGGGGGATGTTACCCAGCTGGCTCCTGCTTCAGTTTTGCAGGAACTGGAACACATACGGCAAGGAATATGAGGGAGGTCCAAAGGATGGCCTTGGGAGCAAGGTGATTAAACACCACTTAGCAGACTCTGCCTGCACAACAGAGCTACTACAGAATGCTGCGCTACAGCTTAAAACTTCAGCAGGCTTGCCACTGCAGGTATATGCTCCATTGCTCATATAGCCAGTCTGCACTGCCACAGTTACAGCTGAGATCACCAGACTTCTAGTCCCAATAAAGTGAGTGCAGCAAAATGCTAAATACTCTGTAAAAGTAAGTGAAATGAAAGTTAGAGGTGCTTTGGACTGAGAATCCAAAGCACCCTGACTCTTGTTCATATTCTTTACCAGACTTAAGGTTTATTTAGATTAACATTTTCTATGATATCAAAGTTAGACTCTGTTGCCTCATGTCACATCTGCTCATATGCTGCTCCCTGCCTCTGTGCGGCAGCTACTGACTCCACAAAGGCACTAATGAAACTGTTTGTGGGCCTGCAGTGCAGATGATATACAGACCAATCTCATAAATGATTGCATCTGCGGTGCTACGGAGGCGGTGAGCTGCGCTGCCAGAGTGAGACTGGCAGCTGAAGATGGCGCCACTGTATTGTCTTCAACTGTCTTTGCCATGGGA
The DNA here is from genome assembly GCA_039720435.1 of Amazona ochrocephala. NCBI lineage: Eukaryota > Metazoa > Chordata > Aves > Psittaciformes > Psittacidae > Amazona > Amazona ochrocephala. The sequence goes on along the minus strand of CM077876.1, from coordinate 31,002,284 downwards.
GGAAACTTCCCTATAACTACACTGAGTCCTTCATAGCTCAAGTAGTAGTGATGGCATGGAAACTTGCCCCTCGCCTTCAAATGGCTTGTAACAACATCTGCATTAATGCTGGGGAGTAACTTTGCCATCTGAGTCCCTGAGCAACATCAGCAAGTAATTTTCTGCACAGAGCAGAGTTGGGGCAACGTCTGGCATATATATGGACACACAGGCACAGGCAGAACAAAGAAGAAATCAAAATATTGACCAGACTCTCACCAAGTGATCACTGGTTGTTCTGCTCACCAAATGATGCCAGAATCCCACAGGAAAAAGCCCACCCTGAACATCACGTGATTAAAGACTGCAGCCTCGCGCAGTTGTGCAAAGGGCTAAGTGAAGGGCACAGCTCTTAACCCAGCATTTGACTAAAATACTAATTGTTTTGAAATACTCTGTTTACCAAAAGAAAAATAGCACTGTCTTCCCATTTACGTCTGTTCAGCTGTTACTCCATTTCAACCTGCCTGTGACGCCTGCAAGGGTGCTGCAGGCAGTGAGCAGTATCCTGGTGCCTGAGGAGCAGCAATGAACTGAGAGGGGTGTACTGCCAGGGCAGCCCAGTATAGTCCTTGCCCTGACAGGGGCTGCTGCATTCATTTCCTCCCCCTGAAAGCAGCGTGTGAGCCAGGAGCTGTGAGGGTGGGGAAGGGCAGGCTTTGGGGTATGTTACTGGCTTGTTGGCGGAGACTCTTGCCACAGGGCAGAGAGAACAGGTCAGCTGGGCCATATGAGAGGATGGTGTGCTCCACCAAACATCAATACACTTAACCAAACTGGGGAGCAAGCGCTGCTCCCAGAAGTTAGAAGGGGAGAAGTTTCCTTTGTTCTGTTTGTCGTATGGGGAAAAGAAATGAGGAAATAGGTTTAAGGATTCTAGATATAGAGAAGGGAATAACCTCTTTATTTCCACAGTAGCTCAGCCCATTCAGCAGTGACAGTTTTTAAAGATGGTTTTAAGCTTCTCTGCTGCTGAGGAAACAGTGACTGGTAGTGGCGGGGAATCTAGAGAGTTTAGTGCGTGTTTGTCTGCTTACTTTTGGTTTGAAATAAGGGCAGCTTCAAGGACAAGTGACCAAGTTCCCAAGCCAGTATTTTGTGGTTTTACAATCACACTTTCAAAAATGTTTTCTCCTTCCTGTTGCTCTGCAGAAGATCCACCGAAATAGCCCTGAAGATTGCCAGCACACCAGGCAAAAGCAGAAAATATTTCTAATAGCATCTGTTTTGCAGTTTGTGTGACATACAACACCAGGAGACAAATAGGTTTGAAATGCAAGTGTGTTTTCTATTGGTTTTAATTTGACAGTGACTCTTTAAGAACATAACATTGCCTCCAGAGTTTATTTTGCAGTCCCCAGTAAGTAAGAGTTAAGCTGCCAGGCACGCCTTCTTTGGGGTTTTTTCAGTTGTTCCTAAAATCATAGTCTAAAAACTCCTAAAATGCAGATGGAGATGTTGCATGGTTTTGGAAGGACTTGTTAATTGCATCCCCTCAGTACTCCATACTCTGCTTTCCATGTCTGTATTCAAAGAAATAATTTTCATAAATTTATTCTCTTTAATTAGAAAATATGAAGAACACTTCCCTTTTTTGGAATAACTATGATAGAAAAGTAATGAGCTAAAGAGGGCACGAGTGGTGACTGAGGAGTGACTGTTCATGCTGATAGCATGCTGCTTCGGATGGCTTTGGTCCATGCAGCTGGTGCTCTTCAGGCAATGCCCAGGCACAAGCCAGAAACCGTTCCCAGTAAGGGAGCATGGAGACTTGTTTCAGGAGAGAAGGAGAGTGCTGCCGCATGAATACAAGCTGTGCAGCGTCACTGACCCTTGGAGTCAGAGAACAGGCACTGAACCTGTTGAGGTTGCTAATACAGACATAACTGAATGATTTATGAAGGAGGCAATTCCCCATTTTCAAGTGGAAGGCTGAGGAGCAGTGAGGTGAAACAGCTAGGTCAAGCAATAGGAGAGCTTGAGATACAGCACATCTTTTTATAAGTTTCAGGGCCATAAATTCACAATGTTGATGTTTCAGGTTTCGATAATCAGGTAACTAGTATGAAGCACTGCCACAAATCTCAGCTTCATTAAGTGCTAAGCTCTCCTACCCTTTTCCTGTATAGTGGTCCTGGTCCTCTGCACAATCTGTTAGGAGCGTCTCAAGCTGGGGTGCATGGAGGTGTTTGCCTGATTTCTTTTTAGAGTGGATTTAGGTAACAAAATGCAGACTTCAGCTAAACCAGATATATCTGAGTAGTGTTCTTTTCATCAGGAAAATGCATGTTTCCTGTAGGATATGAAATATGAACTACAAGGTAAAGGGAGGAAAAAGCTGGATGAAATCTGTGGTTTTTTGTCCTACCAGAAGTCTGTAACCTCTGGCAGTAAGTGTCATGTCACCTGGGTGTGTTTATGCCTAGGATGTTACTGCTAAGCATTTGTCTGTGAGAAACTAGCATGAGTTTGAAGAAGAGAGACGCCAGGAACCTGTCTCCTTCAGCATGCTACTTCAGCTTTCCAGCCACTAAACTTAGGGATACAGCAGCAATAAAACAACAAGATAAATTCCAGCTTTTCCTCTCCTCCCTCCCCAAACCCCCAGGGTTCTCCCTAAATAATGTCTGTGGTCACCTATTTAGGTTACTTACAAAATTTCCACTTAACCACAGTAATTTTGTAGGAATGAGTGTGTTCCTTCAGTGCTAGAGAATATGGCTTTGTCATAATAAGGGAAGAAATAGGGAATGGAAAAAAGACCAAAGGAAAGTAGAGGCTTTGCCTAGTACTGTCCTTTTACCAAATAGCCTGAGTAGGGAATCGGGGAAAGGCCAGGCAGTACTTCATCCTGAGTTCTTGTGTCAACAAAGACTGAAAGCAAGTTGTGACAGTTTCACAGGGTTAAGACCATGTTTTGGGTTGGATGATGTTTGTTCAGGCAGGAAGGCTGCCTATGCAGGTAACTTTAAGCACTTTTATTTTGTCTGGTTCACAGGTTGCCACACCTGAAAAAAGGGAAGTCCAGTTAAGCTTGGAAACAGAACAAGGGGTCCCATGTATACCTTAAAACTGCCTTTGTTAAAAACAAAACAAATATAAGTCCTCACTTCTCAAGCAGCTCTGCTTTAAAATCCTGAGATTTTTCTCCTCTCTTTTCCTGTTACACTGTATGAATATACCTGAGGAGTTTAAGACACAAAGACTTTCACTGGAGTGCCTTGCTGACTTGGAGCTTCATCAGAGCATTACCCTTTCACCCCAAAATAGCAGTGTATGGAAGAGCAAGTGAGTTATGCAGTTGATGAGCCTTTAAAATCAGGTAACAAGCTCACCTGCTACATATTTTAAGACCGGTCTTTTCAACGTAGGAAAGACACAGATGTTAAGGAAAAGGTTATACACATGCATACAATAGAGGAGGAGAGCTATTTCCAGCAGAAAGTTGGATGTGCGTGGGATCAGGATGTGCTGATCCAGATTTCTGCAGGTAACATGCTGAATTCATACACTCCTCTGGTTTATGAGCTTGAAATTTCCAAAGGTGCCTTTGGGATACAGGCATTCAGTTTGTAGTGGTACCAGGGTGCTTAAATGCAATAATCATAAGTACAAACTTACTGTGAGGACACAAAGAGAAGAGCAAAGTGACTGAGTAATCAGTTTTTCACCCAAAGTAATGCCAGTATGTACTCCCAGCTCCCATGAAGCAGCTATAGGTGTGCACCATTTCAGTGAGAGTGTCATCCTTGAACAGCTCCAGCCATTCCACTTTTGTAAATTGGCTTCCAAAGGTTCTAGATTTTCCTGATCAGTATGGAGGAGGGCAAGCCTCTTTTAAAATGCCTATTGATCCTACTTCTTACCTTACAGGAGGGGCATCCTGGCTTGACCCAGAGAAGTCTGCAGAGCTTCTGAAATGAGCTGTCACTGCTTTTACATCACTCTTAAGTAGAAGGCTTTCTGTGCTTGATGTTGTAAGTGTTGAAAGTCTCTGACCTACACAGGTTTACAGCTACACAACTGTGTATTTCCTTTTTTATTTCAGTCTTTCCTCAAAACTGGGTACAGAAAAAAAGGTTACATTTCACCGAACAATTCCACTAATTAAATAGGAGAACAGTAGAAAAATCTGTATGCAAATCTCACAGAAAATTGAAGTGTATTTTCATATAGCATATTTTTAAAGACAATAAGGAGCTAAAAATGCACTTCACCCTTGGAATTTCACATGCAAACCACTTCTAAAAGGAAACACCCCTGTTTCTCTTTTTTCTTAGCTCCTGGGGTACTTGCCACTGCTTGTATTTTGTGTGGTGAAATTAGTGTACTAAGCACTAAACTGAAAGAAGCAAAATGATAGAACTTGTCCTTCATTTATCTTGTTTATTTGCTTGCTTCTTGCCTTCCAGGCCTGAGTTGATGCCTTCTGTCCTTTACAGGAATAACACTCCTTAACATTACATGCACATGCCACCAGCCCCTTGGAACGGCCCACACTTTAGACACTAGTAACCTCCCCCATCCCACTTTTAAAAGGCTGGTGAGCTGAACTTGTCAGACTCTTTTTGTGGACTTCTATGACATTTAATGGGGAAAAACAAGAAGACATGAACATGGTAAACGGATGAACTGCAGTGCACAGCAGTGTAGATAATAGGCAATGGCTAAGGAATACAGAAAGGCTTAAAAATTTCTTTTAAGAAAATTTTAAGATACTTTTGGCAAAACACGTGTGTGTCTATTACAGTGCTGTGCTTTACAGATTTATAAGCCAGACCTTTAAAAAGTCTTGGCCTCCACCCCACTCATTTGTTGCCAACTAAGCCAAACATTTCACTGGTTTTCCCTCCTTCCTGCCTGCCTCCTTGGGGAGTTCTTCTTCTCTCTCCCTTTTCTCCACACAAAGTGCTCATTAGCCATCCGCTACTTTTCTAGCCCTTTTCCCTTCCATGCAGTAGACTGTCTGATCACATCTTTCAGATAACTTTAAGGTACTTTAGAAAATACCACATTAATATTCCTCCAGTTTTGAAGCCTCTCTTGTTACAGTTCCCTCAACTATACACTGGTAGATCAAAGAAGCAGAAATCATTGCCAGCTTGAGATAAAAATGTCTCTGCTCAGTGTAAGCACAGCTCTGTGATGAGCACAGACTGTCTTTTGTCTGTTCTTTCCAGTGGCTGCTGTCCCTACTACCCCATTTTTCAATTTCCTACCTCAGCTTGTACCAAAAGTAGGATCCAGCTATCAAGGTATAATGAAGTGCACTAGAAGGGCTCAGAAATTCATCTTTACAGCAGGCCAACAAGCACCAGCCTTTCAAAAAGTAGGATCAACAGAAGGGTGCCTCCTGTTTTACCTCCCTAAAGCAAACAGAGAATTGCACAAAGCTGTGAATTATACTCACATGGATGGCATAAATGATGGAATAGAAGTGTTCTCAGAGTAATAACAACAAATAAGATAGGTACCTTGGACACCTAAACCGAATCCTGTCCAATTCACTGATCAAATACTTTGTTTTTCTAGGAAAAATATTATTAACTTGTTGATAGTTGAATTTTCCTAAAAAGTGGTTTAGATCAAGTTTTAAAGCAACTGTAAAACAATATATTTGACGATCATCCTCTTATTTACAGACCTCAATACAGACTAAGGGCACCAAGACTCAGCTCTTCAAAGTTCTGGTCAGGAAAGAAAGTGTTCAAATGTTTACTGAATAGGACTACTATCAACTGGATTAATCTCTAACATAATTTTCCTAGACAAAAATGTCTCTTCCAACTTGATTCCTTGCTGATGTTGATCTTCCCCTCCAGCAACCAACTCCTTGCTGTCTGCAGCACAACAGATCAGTTCTCTTGTGAAAGAAGGAAATTGGCATGGCCACAAGCTCTGCATCAGCTCAGAATAAAGCTGAAGCCTCAGAAAATAAGCTGAGGTTAGGGGACACCATTGAGCAGCTCCAAGAAGCCAGTTTAATTTGATGGCAAGGAAGCATTACCGTGAATTGAAGCAGAAGTCCTCAGTACTGCAGCTTTAACAATATAAACTCAGTATTTTCATCTTCTGTCACAAGTCATTAGGAATATCAGTTCCTGTTCAGACAGCCTCACTGTGGACTGTACCTCAGTTGGAGGTACTGCTTTTCTAATTTACTGTCTTTGTGTATGCTTTAAGGCTGCTGAACCAAATTTCCTGGCAACACCTGCAGTTATGACCCCTGCAATGAGAATTCAGTAACTCTTCCCATCTGTGTGGATAAAGAGCTATAGCAACCAAGTGTTTCCTCTGAAGTCCATGTGCACCCTTCTCCCCAATAGCCTTTGTATCTGTGCTCTTCTGTTTGAAGTCAGCAGGTGACTGCAGTCTCCTTTCTGAGCTGAGGATCTGCAGTTGCCAGCGCACTCTCCCCTTCTCCCAGAAGTTACATAGAATAACAGGGAGGGGTTACAGCCCTATGCTCTGGCCAGCTTCCACTTGGGATAATTACATCCTGCTTGTGTCTATCCCCTTTGCAGATTAAAGGAGAGGCACAGGGCCCAGTTCACTTCCCACCAGAGCTTGCCATGTGGTTTGCTGGGTGGTTAAGATACAGTTCAGCAAGAAGATGGTGGACAGCCTTTGTGTACCTGAAGTGTTCTGTCGTCATTCTAGATGAAATACAGGCTGTTGGCCTCTGACAGAAAACAGCATCTGAACAGACTGAGCATAGCCTCGAGTCTTTAGGCTATGAAAAAAGAAAAGCCCTTACATATGCTACTGAAACCTGATTCCAGATGAAACATGCATCACACAGACTCAATATCACACCTTAAGATCAGAAGGAAAAACATCAAAACCTGAGACAGACCTCAGTATCTAGTGATTAATTCTTTCCCCTTATAATAGGAGACACCTCACTCCAGTTGGACTCCAGCTTAGTTTAGGAGACAGGCCACTAAAGGATTTCATTGCACACCACAGCTCTGGGCTTCTGACAGCAGAAGGCTACCTAAAGAGTTCTGACGCCACAGGGAATCTGAGTTGCCAGAATAGCCTGTGAGAACCCTTTTGCTTTGCACTGCTAAGACAGGAAAGGCTGAATGGAGAACCCAGAGCTCACCTCTCATGGAAGCAACATCAAAAGTTACCCCTAGTGATCTAGCTCCGCTCTCTCGATGTCAGACACATCACCACACCAGACAAAGAGTACATTTACACACATATTTTATCAGTGATCTACATATTCTAGCTCCAGCCCCACAATTGTTTGTTGTGAGCTACCAGGCTGATCAAGCATCATACCTCTTACCAGCCTACTAAAAGAACTGCTACCACTATTAAATCAGCAGCAATATGTATATTGTCTTCTAAAGCCTAGGAAATCAGAACACTGAAACCAAGCAAAACTAAACGAACGACTCCAGTATTTGCTTATTTTCTTTCATCAAGTCCATCATAAGAAACTTGAATCACCAAGGCAAACAATCTTTGAAGTCCCTGAGCTAGGCATCCAGCCCTATGAGTCTATTCATGACAGCTGTGCCCATCCACACTCCCTAGGGGGGGCAGCTGCCCTTTGGAAGTCTTAAAGGGCCCCCACAGTCTTATATATCCCCTGCATGTAATACTCTCCAACACTTAGTAGCTGTTTGTTGGCTTGTTGATGGTAATGTTCTGTGAACTCTTATCAGATATATTTATTACCATGGTTGTTCATGTTCTGGGAAGGCACAGGCTGGCTTGAGTTCAAAGGAGGACCACAAGAATGGAAAATAAGCCCTGAAGGTGCTTATTTCAGGAGCCTGACTAATGCACCTTACTGAAGAGAAGGTTGAAAAAGGCAACGTGATGAGTGGGTGTTGATGCTCACAGCTGCAAAAGGTGTTTTGGCACAGGGCTTTTGAGTTCTGCTAGTGAGATCCAGTTTCTTGCTCCTGATCTATCAAGCAAAGTATTTTTCTGAGAGGGGAATGTAATTAATCACCAGGGCATGGGGCATGAATAAACTCACCATTGTTTGAGATTTTAAATGGAGAAATAGGGGGCAGTACTGCCTCATCTGAGGAGAGTACAGCATGTGAAGGATTTGAGTAGCAAGATTTTGAGGACTTTTTTTTTAGCTCAATAACATATGCAAATCCTTCGTGTTTCTGCAGTCCTGTCTGTGAAGGTGCCAGTGGAAAGATGCTCAAGGACATGTTGTGATCTGAGAATACTAGCAAATGAGGTGCTGCATCTTGCTTTATTACTAGTGAATTTGTTTGAATGCAGAGCAGCATAAGAAACAGCCGTGCTCCCATTTAATTCAGAGAGATAATGCTGCATGTGCAAGAGCTTAAGGCAAAAACATCTGAATACTTTTTGCCATTCTCATCTCTGCAGATCCTTTGTTCAGTGCTTATTAGTACCAAACTCACGAGGGGAAAAAAAATTGAAAGCACTTGTTGCTCTTTAAAAATCTCAGCTAGCTCTCATCTTCACAAGGAAGGTGGCAGGGAAGACAGCATGGTGGTGATGATGGATAGGAGGTTGTAACTGTGGATGTAGAAGTCAAGGAATGACAGAAAATGAATCTGGAGGGGGAACTGATACTCTGGAGGACATGAAGAGCAGATCCTCTTTATAGCCAATGAGAATAAAAGCTTGATTTTCTGGAAGATGTGTTGCTTTGTGAAAGATTTGTGTAGGCCAGGATTAAAGTTACAGCTCAGGTGCTCTCCTTCCTCCTTTCTATGGCTCCTTTCAATGGCTCACTCTTTTGTCCTGAGATATCAGGGTGCTTACTGTAGCTGTTTGAGGGGAATTCAGCCTGTGTGAGCAATGTAAAGAATTTTCCAGTATGTTCTATGATTCTGTGTTCCTTATAAAAGCGTAAGGTTTAATTAACAATATCCATACTATAGACTGCTTAAATATTATGTGGGTTTTGGTATTTTTTTTGACACTTCTTATAGCATTCACAAATGCAGTTGACTACCTTACAACATCCAAACACTGTTCCTTCAGTATTCCCTTTGAAGAAGAATGAAGATGAAACTTCTTGACCAGCCCAGGTCAGCGTGTTTCATACACTCAAAAGGATGCAGCACAGCTAAAAAAGTGTGTCAGCCCTAAAACCAGTGAGGAGGAGAGGAAACAGAGTAGGACTTTACCTGGTCCCTCTTGGTGTCAGCCGTGTGTGAGAATGGCTGCCTCTGAGCAGGGAGCTGCCCCCCGCAGAGGGATGGATAGGGCCAGGCTGGGCTGGGCAGCTCTTCTTTGCCTCCTGTTTCCCACCAGAGAAGGAAGCACCGGCTTTTCCTTTGGAGGAGTGTCTTACCTATGAACTTTCTGACTCTGCCCTGTTCCTTGTCGTCTCTGAGCACTTCTCTGGGACCTCAGTTCCCAGCCTTCTTCAGCCCTGCTAGTCCTGGTGTCAAGCCCAGTTTGCAAGGACACGGGACAGGGCAAGCTGTGGTCCCAGGGCAGGCTGGTAGGAGGGAGAGAGAAGCAGGAGAAGGTGCTTGTTTTGTGTTTTGGGTTTTTATTTTCAATAAATAGAAGAGAAAGAGTCAACAGTCTGCCAGTAATAGGTTTGTCTCTTCCAACTGAACTCAGCATAGCCTCTCAGTGAAGGGCATAATTAGGTGTCCCTTTCTGTAGTTGTTCCTTTATTGTATACAATTATAACTGTAACTTAAGTGCAAAAATAAAGATGCTAGAAGGAGCTTTTCATTCTCAACGTTTTTACTGGGAGCTGAATCCACCCTAACTGAGGTAAGCAGAAAAGTTTTTGTGAAGGACACACAACTTTGCCCAGACTGTGCTGGGGACACAATGGTGAAACCAGGTTGAAAAAAAAAGTATGCTTTTACATATATATGCAGCAGTCACACAATCAGTCATATGGCAAGGAGGTGTGTACTGCACTGGATCAAAGGGGAAGAGCCTAGCATGAGATTAAAGGGGGAATAATTGCAAGCAACCAGAAAGTTTTATAATAGAGGTGATAATAATATACAGCAGAGGAAGGAAACGGCAAGGAATAGAAATGAGGATAAAATGCAAATAAAAAGATCCTTTGATCCTTCTGGGTTTCTGTCTGTATAACAGAACTATTTTATCACCCACTTACCTAATTTCCCTTCCACTTTCATCTTGCTTTCCTCTGACAGCTTTCTAGTTCCCCTGCCTTGACACTATATTGGGTCTGCCTCTCTCCACGTGTCTTGGAGCAGTGCAGGATTCAACTTTATCAAGTGCCGATTCTAAATATGAAACATCTTCAATGAGAGACTCTGCTTCTCATTTTGCTGCCGACTCTGGGAAGCGGCAGAGCTGGCAGAGGGAGGAGCTCTGAGAACCACCCCCCATAGCGAGCCACATGGTGTAAGTTCAGCCTGAAATGCCTCAACTCCTGAGCAGTTCTGGGAGGAAACATAAACATTTAAAGGAATGAGAACCCAAGGAAGCAGCTGCCTGGGAGTGGAATTTTGCAGGTAGTTTTGGAAATTCCTTATTTTTACCAAAGCTGAAGAAGTAAAAAACATTTTCCTTCCTCCTTCCTTCCTTCCCTCCCTTACTCTGTATCCTGTTTGGTTTCACAGGTCAAGAGGTCTGTGACCAGAAGGAAGGAAACAGCCCTTTCTAAAGAGGATGTTATGTGAGTCCCCTAACAGAAACCTCTGCACCACAGTGCTTCAGAGAGCCTGACCAGTCCTAGCTAAAATCTCAGGCTAAACTTGCTTATGTGAGTCACCACTTACTAACTTCATACCTCAGGCATGATGGAAAGTAACGGTGTTGATACTAGTATACATGAGAGCAAGGAACCTGCAAGGAACATAAAAGGCTAAAAATAAGGAGCCAGTTTCTGCTCTGAGATGGCTGGAAGGTGTGTTGATGGCCTAAAAAGGACTAAAAAGCATGCCTGGCAGTGATTTCTGGGTGGGGCTGCTCTCAGCTCACTCTGAGGCAGTGAGACTTCAAAGCCCAGGAGCTTCAGCTTGAAGGACGCTGGTGTTTGTGTTTGAGTAGCAGTTCCAGCTGTGTGGGAAGATGAAGACGTCCTCACTGCGCTCCCATTTCTGAGGGTGCACAAGGAAGGCCTGCTTTGTGAATAGTGCTTTTTCTGATGACACTAAAAGCGCAAGGCTGCAGGAACGAAATTGTTCTCTCTTCTGAGGTAAGACTCAAAGTGGCCTTTATATTGAATGCTTGTACATGAAAGTTGGTGAAAACCTTGCCCCTCTCAGGGTAGGGGGATGCCCGTGTCGGCTGAAGAGTGGTGACCAGGTCTAGTGGGACAGGTGTAAGCACAACAGTACGAAAGGGTGCCTCCTGCAGGCAGCTGACCTTCAGAGTGCTGTAAGAAAGTGATTCAGGTCAGATTTGAAGGGAGTGTATGTGTGTGTGCTCTCTGGGGTGGGCTGTCTGTGTTCTCCGGGTTCCCAGCCTGGGTCTGGTTGGAACACCAGTTTATCGGTGTTTCGCCTACCTCGTCCTGGTGTTGACTTTTGCCAGGGATTTTTAGCCACTGCAGATTCCTTGCGTACCACAAGAGGTCAGCACCGGATAAGTTTGCGCCGCCAGTGAACGGTCTGAATTTTTTTTCAGATCCCGAGAATGTGCAGTTCCTGTTTCAGTGAAACTGGTGAGCGCCGAGTTCCTTTCAGTAACACCTGTATGTAATACAGGTTTATTTTGCCCCCAGTTTTTATCTTGTCTCTCCTAAAAAGGATGATTTTCTAGTTATTTTCCCTTTTCCTGCATGTTCTTAGTTTGAAAATTTACTGTGAAAAGGGTCTCTAAACCATATGCACACACACGTATTATTATACCTATATTTTATATATATATATATGAAAAATGCTGCTTGTAGTATTATGAAGGAAAGCTAAAAAGCCTGCAAAGCTAACAGTCTGGACAGGAGGGGTACGTCAGCTGCTTCTAGCCAAAAGGAAATGTTCACGTATTACTGAAAAATACTGAAGTTACTGTTTGGTGAGCTTAAACCATGACAACCAGTGATCTGTAGAGCCAGGTTAAGACACTTGGAGCTATGCCATAAGGCTGGGTAAAAGCAAGCTTCCTTGTTTAAGCCAGTCCTTGGTAATGGTGTCTCCCTTTCTCCCCATCCAAAAGTTTTGTTTTTACAAGTTGGCAAAAAATTGCAAGAATCATAGAATGGTTTGGGTTGGAAAGGACCTTAAGATCATCTACTTCCAACCCCCATGCCATGGGCAGGGACACCTCACACTAGACCATGTCCCCCAAGGCAATGAAGTCTTGTTTCAGAGCAAGCTGTTGTGCTAAGGTGACCATGAAGACCACAAAGATGAGAAAAAGAGTAAGGAGAAATTTGCTTGTTGTTTGCCTTGCTGGGCTTAAACCAAAACACTTGCATTGAAACAACAGTGTTTGAAAACTCTGTTCCTTCCCTCAAAATTGTAGAGGAAAAAACCCTGCATCTGTTCGTGGTGGTATTATCTGTGGATAAAGCAGGAAAATGTAATTCAGGAAAGTACAAGTTCTTTCTTTCTCTTCTCCAAAGCTAAATTTAGTACACAAATCATAGCAAAATATTTGCTTTGTATTTTGTTAGCCAAAAAGAGAACTGTAGCACAGTCTTCAAACCAGCGTGGCAATTTTTATAACCTAAATATTTGTTTAAGCAAATAAACTAGAAAATAATGTGTTCAATTAAAGGCACCGATATAATGCTATTGTTCTCTAAGTGGTATTTTCATTACTAGAATGTTGCTTTTGGTGTCCCAGGTTTCCACTAGGACCTCACGGAAGAAGTAAGATTGTAACAAAATGATTTTTAATCCCACACTTGGAGAAGAGCTTTCAAAGGTGGTGGCATAAAACAAGACAATGGCAGCATCTGAAGTAAAAAATGCACAGGACATTTCAACAAAATATGTTTTCTTGCAGCTAGCAGTATTTGAAACCCAAATTTGAATTTAGTGAATTATTTTAGATAAAAGAAATGAGGTAGAGGAAGTTATTGATGCAGGCAGGGAAGGAATCATTCTGTCCCAACATTTTCTAATGGAAGGACATGAAGGTGACAAATGTTTGTAAACCAAATGTGCCTAAGGTAGTCACCCTCAAAACTGTTTAGAACTGGCTCAGGAAGACAAAGCCTGGAGAGGGGAGTGTAAGAGTCGAATGTTGGGGTAAAATGAAATATCTTTTCTGTAATGTACAAAAGTAGAAAACATGTTTGCATAAAGGGAACTTTAATGGCCTGTCTTCGTGTCTTCAGAAAGATCAGCTACAACAGTGTATCATCTCTTTAAGTGGCATTTCAGTAGCGGAATTTAATCTGAAATACCACACAACACTTCCCTGCTAATTATATGAGTCTGGATTGCTTCCTTTTTAGATCTGAAGGAACTGGCCATAAGATTACCTAATCTAATGATGCAGGTCATCAGCCATTGGAATAACCTCCCCAGGTGGACTCCACAGCACTGGACATTTTTAAGATTCACTGGATAGGGAGCTGGGACATCTGGTCTAGGCCATGTTTTGCCTAGAATGGTTTGACCAGATGATTCTTAAGGTCCCTTTTGACCTTGTACTCTATCATTCTATGAAGACAGACAGCTCTGGGTAGCTGCCTGGCAGGAGTGGGGCTATGAAGACAACAGACCCCTCTAAGAGAAGCTACAAGGAGTGTTGCCCACTCCAGCAGCACCTGGGACCTGCTGCATCCAATGCATGTTCAGGAAGGGGCTGTTTGGACAAGCCTGGCTGTTGGTGACAATACATGTTGTGGGCAGCAGGGCAGGGTCTTTGCCTGAGCTGTTTTGCCTCTGGCTTAGAGAACAGATTAGTTTAGAGATCTTCCTTACCAGAGAAGGATGAGGGAGTATGCATGTGTGTGGTGAGGAGGTGTTGCCTGAAGGGAGGAAAATGCAAACAGAAGAGTGATTAAACCACTCATTAAATTTAATAGCCTTGCTATTTATATTGGAGTTGGCTTTGCAGCAGTGGGTAGGAACGCATTAACCAAAGGAAAATCTAAATATGACCTAACAAAGCTAGAAGGGGAGTTGAGAACTTGGACAGAAATGGTAGTAGTTTATCTTTTTATTCTTTCAAGAAACTACTCCCTCTTTCAGGAATGTCTCTTCAACCTGCAAGTTTAAAGCAGTAACTTCATTAGCTACTCATACCATGAGAAAGGTATATGCAGTTCAAATGAAGCTTTGCTTATCAGGAGTGTTCCTTGTTGTGCACAAGAAGACAGCTGTTCCTCCACTGCCAGGCAGGGGCAGGACCGGAAAAGTGTTGTTAGCTCGATGCATCAGAAGATGCAGTTCTATAGCATGAACCTGGGAGTGGGAAACCACAGTCAGTAGCTAAAGGCTGCACTTCACATTCACAGGGCCAAAACTTAAAAATCAAGGGCCATGTTACTGTTGTCTTTTGTGTCTCAGCTCATGCTATAGTGTCTAAATATATGCCTTAGGAAAGGAGCTCAGTGTTGTTTGTAATGAAGTTGATGCAAAGGCTAACACTGACTGGAGCTGGTCCTTGGTTGATGCACTGACATTTGTGGTTGTAGAAGAACTAAAGTTCACATAAACAAGTAGAAAAAGCTATACACAAGGGGTTTATTACAGGAATAATTTGACATACTCTGCGGTAGTCAGAAACAAGTGTATTTAATTAATGTTTTGTGGACATCATAACAGTCGGAGTATTTCAGCTGAACAGTCAGTATTTGGCTGAATTCAAGCCAGTGCAAATTATGACATAACCATAAACAGGAAGTTACAGGTCTACAATGAGGTTAGACTAGATAGCAACAGCATATTTATTGTCACATCAAAGCATTACAAAGTATGAAAGCCCCAAAATTTCAACTATCTCTAAAATGGTATTTGTACAAACCTGTTGTAGATACCTAAATGTAAGGATGCATCTCATCAGTAATGGATCATGATTTTATTTTGGGGAGTTATTTCAATAACCAAAACTATTTGGGGTAACAAGAAGAAATGTAAACATCTCATGGTCCTTTGAAAGTCCCTTCTGAGAAAATACAATGTGTGCCACAGGAAAAGTGCATTCTAACTGGTGTGTCTGCTATGGGCAGTTTGACTCAAATTCACATAGCACCAGGTATTTATCCATTTCTGCAGTAAAAAGTTAGAAAATCTTTGTATTAACTCAGAAAAGAGAAAACAAAGTCAAAAGGTTTTCTTCTTCTTTCTTTAGAGGAACAAGAACGAAATTAAAAAAAACCCACCCAACATTTAAACAGTTATCTCTTATGTACAAAGGAACCAACAGCTAGCAAAGCGCATAGCCACTGAACAGTCTTTATCTTGTTTTCTTCAGGTTCATGTATCTGAATATGAGAGTTTATTTACAGGTGGACAGGTATCCACAGAAGTAATAATCAGAATACTTCCATTTGGCTAAAAGTTGTATAAAAAAAAGACAAAATGCTTTTTTCAAATACTTCCCAAATATATATATATAAGTATTCAGTATTTCCATCAGTGCCAGAGTTGGAAGCTCTTTCTCATTTTAAAAAGTTACCTTTGTGATAGGAAGGGACAGCAGAGGACTGCAGTTGCAGTCCAAGCTTTGATTTGAGGGACTGCAGCTGGAGCTACACTGGGCACACCGAAGGGTTGCAGAGAAATGCAGTGTCTTTCTGTTGCCGTTATTTGTTATATTGTTTCTGTTGCATCCTGGTACCAGAGATGTGTCAGCCTCCTGGACCAGTTTGAGCATCCCTACAGCCACCTCTGCCCAACCCTCCTGGGCAGGTCCCCCCCTGACAGAAGTGGTCATGTCTATGGGAGACACAGCAGCTGACAACCTCAAAGACCTGCCCTTAAGCATTGTTTTCAAGTCACTGAGTTCTTGGATGGTGTGGTCAGGGCCCTGCAAGGAGTATGTTTTTCTACTGAGCAACATACAAAAAGCACTGCATTCTTTGAAAAGCACAGTGTTTACAAAAAACCAACCCAAACCCCTCTGAAGTAGTTAGAAATATTCTTTACACAAATGAACATCTAGCATGGGCAGGTAGCTCAGTAAAGGGGAAAACATGATTTCCACACCAATTCCTGTAAAGAATATAAAATGGAAGCCGTAGCCTATCAAATACAAATACATACTGCAAAATTATTTTTCAATTAAACATAACCTAGGAGAGTGCACATCTCTGGATAGATAAGAATGCTACTACCTTCAGACTGGTATCAAATGTTTAAACAGTTTGCATATAAACAGAATCTTTCTTTGTTGTTCTCTCCAGGCTTGCTTTACTCTAAAGCAAGGATATTCTTAATACTTCTATTTTTAATTTTCTTTCTTGCTGTAGGATAAGCTGTAAGAAATATACCTCATTAACAGACCAGACTGGGCTGATGTACAGTACAGCAACAACCCAAAGTTTGAGTAAGAATGTCGCATGCAATACCTTTTTAATTAATTGTACACACAACAAGATACCCATTTTCCATCTTTTCTACTCCCTTCCAACAGATGTTACATTAAAAACAAGGTCTGATCCTTTGTGTCTTACACATCCCAGCCCTGGAGTCCAGTCAATGATTAGGATGAAGGATTGGGTGTTTTGAGCATAACATCATCTGGGGCAGCAGGTATCAGTTGTGAGTCTACAACCCCTAAGGACTCATCCACACATCCTAAGTGGTGTGCTGCAGGGCACTGTGGAGGAGTGGTGGCAAGAACAAACCTGGGATGGTAGGGTGCCTGAATAGGCTCTTTCGAGAGGGAGGATGATGGCTGCAAGCCCTATTTGCAGTGGCCTCCTCCTTGGCATAGCTTGTTCTAGTGTTGCTGCAGTCTCTTACTGACCCTGTGTGAGAGAGCAACTCCTGGTCCTGCACTTCTGCCCAAGCATGTGAGATGCTGAGCAGAAGTGCAAGAGGTGCTGGGGCTGAATAAGCACAGGTACTCCACCCCTCTGCTTGGATATGCTGGGCCTGGGATTCCAGACTGGTCCCCCAGAGCATGCCAGACCCCCGCTTGGTCCTAAGCCTCCGGCCACTCTGCTGCTGCTGAGCTGTACCTCAGCACACCTCTGTCCTGCACCTCTGGCTTTTGGAGAGCAGAAACAAGACAGAGACAAACATTTGCTAAAAGAGATAGGAGCACCTTCAGCTCCTGAATTTTGGCGATTGCTAACCTAGGGGAAAAGGTTGGCGTTGAACTGATTCAAGGTACAGTATGCAGCTGTATGAAAATGCATAGTTCACATGTATACATTCATTTACAAAGATCAAAGGAAGGTTCTTTGCTATGTAGTTTTATCAGCATTTGCTTTCAACAAAAATGCGACCTGAAAAAGCTACAGGAGACCAGTTAAGCACACAGCCTGGGAGTTAATGGTAGCTGAATGGCATTTCTCAAATAAAGCATTAGCTTCTTTTTCTTCTTGCTTTTTTTGAGATAATTTTAAGTAGTTTTTCATTCAAAGACTGTCATTTCTGTAATAATGTGTAACAGATTTGGGGATTTTGAGAGATTCCAATTTCACCGTGGTCATATGAGGTATTGGCATACCCTGTTCTGAGGTTTATTATCAAGCACAAGCCCTGTAAGACAAGCAAGCAAACCAACAGAAATCTGCTTTTAACTATGGTGTGTGAGCTACATTAAAGCACGATTCTTCTAAAATGCTGAATTCCAGTTCAGAGGCGAGTAGTGATTTTTGGCATTTTTTGGCAATCGCTGTGCTAGCAAATCCTACGAGTTTGCTCACTTTTTCTTTTATTTGAGATAACACTTTGGAACCTAGCTACTTTCCTTGAGGAATGTCTATTGTCCTGAGCATCCCTGAATGTACAACAGTAACATACCAGGCAGGGTGGGCTTAAAGACAAGGAGGAAACCTTGGTTTAAATGAGATACCTTAATCTTGTTTTCCATTTGTGTTTTTTTCTGAAGAAGCCTGCTTTCTCACTTGCTATACTTAATAAAACACAGTGGTTTGCTCCTAAAGGTAACTTCCACAAAGATCACTGTTTTTATTAATCAAGATGTTCTATAAATATTTAATTCAGCAATGAATTGACTTTGTTCATGATACTTCATGTTTCTTCATGTTCTGGACTTTTACTTGCAGAAAAAAGTGGTTAAAACACTTACTAGATTACTTAAGATTCTTCCTTGCAATTGTTATTCAACCATATCTATGAAAATTGCACAAAAGCTAGAAAAAATAATCAGATAATCAGGAATTGCATGGAGGAGTAAATTTATGAAAGCCTATTTTGCAATCTACGTGAAGAAACTTTGCCTGTAGCTAGTGACCTGATCATTCACTGGGAAATGAAACAGCAGGAAAGATTCTTTCCATACAAGCAATGGAGATTAGAAGTGCAAGAGGATGAGATTTGCTCATTCTAAAACCCAGTGACCAGAAACAAACTATTTATTACCTGAGTGAATGAGCTTGGGCAACATGGTCGAGTGTGATATGTCCCTGCCTGTGGCAGGGGGTTGGAACTAGATGATCTTAAGGTCCTTTCCAACCCTAACTATTCTATGAGTCTATGAATAATTTGAATAACTCGAGGAAAAAAATATTCCTTCTCGGTTCTTATAAGTAACTGTCCAAAGCTGGTTTAGTGCATTAATCAAACCCAGGAGCAAGCGCTGAGCAAACTGGTAATTCAGTAGTCTTTCTTTAACATCTCAAGTGCAAGCACATTCTTCTTAGTATTTTCACTCAATTCTTTTCATAGACATTTAGGCATTAACATTCACATTGCTAATTTCACAAATGATTTTAAGAAAAACATTCAGAATGTTTGGAGCATCATGACTTGTACTGAGAATGACTCCCTACGTGGCTGAAGTCTGTCACAAGTGCTTTTGGTTCAGCAGGCAGAATTGACTTAGATGCAGATGCAAAGATTTTAACACCATTTTCATATAAAGGAACAGCAACAGGAATTTTGGAGAGCCCAAGTCTCTATGTTCTTGATCAAGCACGAGAACATTTTCAGTAGCAATAGATTGCAGAGGCTTTTTGATGAGTTATGGCCACGGTTCTCTGAACTTTTAAGAGTTCTCCCCAGCTGCTGGTGCTACAGGGAGACAGAGTTTAACAAAAGTCTGCAGAATGGCATTTTGGTGTGGTTTGTTATCTTAAGAAAAAGCAAAGAAAAAGCACCTGCTTCTAGGAAACAGGTTTTTTTGCTATGTGCAAGTTACTGGCAGCGGAAGTACCTTATCTAAATCTGCTGTGCTGGCCCACAGATGCCCCCAGAGGGCAGAATCAAATCAGCCTGTGATCGTGCAGAAGTTGTCTTTTTTAAGCTTTCCTTCAGACATACATGAAAATAGGGAAACTAGTTGGGCAACAGATCTGTTATTTGTGCTGCCTGATGGGTCGCCACCTTGGAATAGGCCTGTCACTGCTCTTGCTCCTCAGCCAAACTCAAACTGAGTATTCAGAGACACTCTGTGCTTAGGACAAAGCTTTTAAGCTTAGTTTTTCCACACTTACAAGACCTGAGCAGTGTTGTGCAGCGCTCAACTCTGGCAGGTTGTATAGGTGACATTAACCTACGATTTCTCGTCAGCACAGGTATCCCAGTGCCCACAAATGCCAAGCACGAAGCTTGCATGCCACTGGCGGTGCACTTGCCATGTTCTAGAGTCTCCCGTTACTCCCTAAAAGGATACCACAGCTTTACAGCATGCAGAAATACCTGGATCTTGCCCTTTTTTGTAGGCAAAACTGTAGCTTGATTAAAACCAGCAGGATTATCTACTTGCAGCTCAAGGTGAGACAGTGATCATGCTATTGGAGCAGAGGTTAGCTTTTAGTTTTACCTATGGACGTAGAAATGAAAAGGCCAGATGTCTGAAAGCCTCTTCAAAAGGCTGTGGGAGGTGACTGACAAAGCGCTTTTGAAAGGGTTCCACATCATGGTGTCGAGGACTTCAGAGCTGTGTGTGGTCTGTGCACACACACACACATCAGCCTGGGAGAGGGGAGCCCAGGAAGAAAGTAAGAGTCTCACCATCTCTCTCTCTCAATCTCTCTCTCTCTCTCCCTCTCCTCTTTCACTACCGTATGCTTTGTTTTCCAGTCACTGCAGACTTCCATCTTCCCAGGTATGATTTAGAATAAAGAGTTTGGACAAAGTAAAAGTAAAAAAGGTCTTTATTTTTCAGTACACTCGACAAGATTTGAAGGGATTCTGTGCTGGGGTAGAGTAGCTGTTCTTTGTTTAAATACTTTCAACTGGCAACTAAAAATTCTTAAGCTAAACTACGTGCAGTTGTATTAGGGCTGCAAGTTCAACTCCAAAACCAGAGGGAAGGTAAGTAAGCTCTTCATTAGCTCACTTAGGAACAAGAAGATTGTCTTTAGGACACTGGCTCCCATAATTAAAGGGGATGAAGGCAGGAACAAGACAAATGGAAGTACTATTGTCACCCTGGAAATGTGTCTGTAATCATAACAGTTTGGAGAGCTATTGCTTATAGCGGGGAAATACATACTCCCACTCGACTTCGGGTAGTGTCTTATACTTGTATGAATTCAGCCCCTCCAGGGACAAGGGGCTTATCAGACTTCCCACTAGACAGCTCTGCATAAGCCTGGTGGAAGATATTATTTCTTCAGCAATTAGGTTAAACCAATTTCAAATTTTCTGTAACCTCTTTTCATTTGAACCTGGCTTATTAATTAGTTTTATAATTCTTTAACCTAGATTAGACTAATTTTGTTAAGACCCGTATCAGTTAAACTAATGCACGTAAGCAGATCCAATGTGTAGAACTTTGTTTCCTGCTTACTCGTATTCAATTTTAAACCATGCTATCCGTTAATGTATTAAATTTACCAAATGGTAAATAATTAAAGAAGCTATAGTATTTCAACATATCATTAAAAACATCTCCAACCTAAATAGTTTATTTGCTGTATTTTATGGAATTTGCATGTTTATAAAAACATCTTAGTTTCATGGTTAATTTCTAGTTAAAACTAGATTAACAAAAGCCCAACAAGTGAAAAAAAATACATAAAGTGCAATGCAGAGCAAATTAAAGTACAGTAATTTTACACTCAGTGAAAGAGAAATGCTCTGGTTCCAAAAATAATAATTCACAAAAAATATCTTTTAAAAAAGAACTTATATTTATATTCTGCAAACCTGTATTTGATAGGAAACAAAGGAAGAACAATGTATGTGGGCAGTTATTTCCCTTTTGTGACTGAAGTGAGATGGAAGGGTGCACAGCTCAAAGTACTGCAGTCTTAGTCTGTAGTGCTTAGTCTTACTTGCACTTTGCAAGCACAGCGTATTAGAAATCCCATATTCGTAAAAACTGGGCCAACTGGGCTTTTGTTTTCCTGCAGCTGCTTAACTGGTGCTAAATTCGCCCCCTTTTGTGATGGAAATACTTTTCTTATATGAAATAGTATGACTAGCAGAGGAGAAGAAAACAATTATTTTCTTCACAGAGTTTAACAAACATAGTGGAACTGATGCTGGCAGTTACCTTCCTTCAGCTAACCGACGAGCCTTTTACCTTTTCCCAGCAGTCCCATCACCATTACACTGATCCTATAATAAAGAGAGGCTGGAAAACTGCACTAGCAAAGCAGCTGAGGATCTTTCCTACTTGCCATCATGTCTGGGTAAGAAGTACATCCTGGTTTTCTGTGGCCCAGAGATCTTGCACAGTGATCACATTCCCCAGTAAACTTTGCATGGCCTGAGATTACCCTGAATAACATCAGGCTGGCTCCAGGACACCCCTGGACTAGGGAGGAACATGGATCAGTAAGGTTGCTTTTCATGTTCCTTAACTCTTCTGGTATCTGCTTAGCAAAACCATGGCATAGTTACTGGTCTTAAGACTCATTGCAGGTAGGATTATTGATCTTACTCTCCCCCCTTCCCAAAGACTCCATATCAAAATCAATGCTGTTTTTACGGTATTCTATTAGTGCTAAGCAACCATGTGTTAGTGGAGCTCTCCTGAGCTAGCTGCTGGAGGAGTATGCGCAAGTCCAGGCTTTTAATGAGTCTCCAGCCAAGACAGAGTGGGATAAAGGCACTATTATCATGCCTGCCACATGAAGAGCAGAGGTACCAACCCAGCAAGCCATACCCTGATGTAGCCTTTAGGCATTTTATACAGACCTACACTTTAAGGAGTGGTTCAAGCTAGCATATCCCAGCATACTTCTAGAAATGTCTCTGCCAGGGGTAGAACAGCTCTTTCAACAGTAGCATGAGCTTATGCCAACTTAATCTGCTGTGGAACTACAGTGTTAGGTGAAACGTAGAGATAAAATCTAAAATAATATGGCCCAAACTCCATGACTAACAAAGATGATGTCTGGTTCCTTGCAAATGCAGGGGTTGCTGGTGCTGTGTTAGCAATGCCATGGGAAGTCATGGGGCAATGCTCTCTTTACAAAAGTCTACTAATAAAACACTTGTTTAGAAAGAGTTGGGAAAGAGCTAGAAATAGCTTCCTTTAGCGGAGGGTCAGACTCATTGGCCTGGTGTAGGGCTCTTTAGGGTTCCAGTAAATCTTGGGGAAAAAGACTCAGTAAGGTTATGGGGGTCTGAAGAGCCCAGATGGGAGTGTGCTCCCACCAGCTGGTCAAGGAGCTGTAGCATGGCTCTGGAAGGAGGGAAACCACCACTTCTGGTTTCAGCTCTGGCAATACTGTAATTTATTCAGTGACTTTCCATAACATAAAAGTCCTCCAAAAGTTTTATTTAAAGCTCTGAACGAGTATTCTTCAAAAGAGCATTCTGCAGTGTGGGTCACAAATGAATGCAGATAACCATCTCCCTCAAGCTGGACACAACACATACAGCACTTGCTCCAGCTGACAGCAACCAACCATGGTGGTGACTCCCTTCACAACAGGTTTGCTATACTTGATCCCATCCCTAGAATCCTCCTTCTCCCTGGGCCTGCTATCAGTAGGGTGGATTACAGGCTGAATTCCATGTACTCAACAGCTCTTAAATCTGTCACAAAGTGACACATCCAAAGTACTGCTACTTTGGTATTGCTAGAAACTGGGCCAACATCTTCCAACCGCCACACCAATGTGCCCGAGTGCCTGTCCATCCCTCTCACAAAGCCTAACAGCAAAATCCTCTTCTCAAGCAGTCACACTCTCGATTACAGTAGAAATAGTCACACAGCGGAAAAACC
Organism: Amazona ochrocephala; assembly: GCA_039720435.1. NCBI lineage: Eukaryota > Metazoa > Chordata > Aves > Psittaciformes > Psittacidae > Amazona > Amazona ochrocephala. The sequence continues at coordinate 30,979,070 of CM077876.1, read as the reverse complement.
CACGTGCTTTTGCTCTACACCCCTTACCTGTATGAGCAGTCCTATTCAGTGCAGTTGTTTATGTAAGTAGTTGCAACTCTCCTGAGAAAATCTGCAGTGCTTCAAGGGCCCAGATAGTTACACCACTGTCTGCATTTTGCTCCTAACTGCATAACAAGATTTCCCATCAGGCTTGTAATGAAAAAGAAACCCAAAACAAAACAACAAACCAAAAAACTTCTGCAACTGACTGCTTAAGACTAGTTTCCTCCTACTGTGATCTGATTCTGAGCAGTTCTGTTTCAAGTCTTACCTGACTGCCTCAAGCCTCTTTCAACTAATGTCCCTGAATTTGAGCCTGTCCTTTCAGCCTTTGCTATAAGTCAGTCAAACAGGGAAACAACCAAAGAACTTTTGTCCAACAGATGGGATTATTTCTGCCTTTTAGTTAATTCTGGACTTTTAAGACAGAACAATAAGAGCAATGGAAAAATGGCATGTCTGTCATTATTTAACAGCAAAAAAAAAGGTGTATGATAGCAAGACACACCATACTTGGCAGCCTGTATTCTGCTGACCCCATGGTGCAGATGGAGAGAAAAAAATGTAAGTGGAGCTTTTAGTCTGATTGTTGAAACCCTTTTCATAACTGAACCACAAAACTTTAATGTAATCTTTTCCTGTATAACCTCCTTGATGTCACATACCTCTATGTCAGTATATAAGCTATATAAACTTGCATGAACTCTCCATATAAGATGGAGCAGGTCATGTCGTATGATCCCATTCATTCTGTATAGTGTGATGAAGAAATCTATTTTAAAAGTTATTTTCAAAGGAATACAATTTCAAGCCAAGGAATCCCAAATCCTGTTTCATGGTGTATAAAATGATTATAAAATAATACCAACATTATAATTTCAGAGAGGTAATAAGATCCCAGTGCTATAAAAGTCAGTTTTAAAAGAGTGCACATTTTGCAGTGTTGTACGAACGCAACTTGTTTCCATAGTTTAGCCCTTTGTAAAGTATTGCACCTTGTTAATAAGGCTACCATCTATTCCCTTTTAACACTACAAATTACACAGACAACATCATCTGTAGCTTAAAAGCACAGCATTCCTTAAGTTTTTAGGGAAACTTACTTACGTATTTCCTTGCACACTCAGAGCTCCGATGACTCCAGTTGCCTGGAGGAGTGTTGAGTGTACAGGGGATACAGATGGAACTACATACATTTATGTAACCTGACCTGCTTGTCATGTGCTGTTTTTTCTGACATGCTCAAATTAGTTCCTTTGAACTTGATGGCAAATGGACACCATTTACAAACCTAGGCAATGCTTTCATATGCTCAAATGCATTGTTTAAACCTGTATTCATTCTCACTTTCCCTCTGCAATGCAAAAAGTAATTAAAAACCAAAATTCTCCAAATTTGTCTGGTCTCTAAATACAAGATAAATTGCATAAAAGCAGTGAAAGATTGTCTTACAGAGTGCATATTTCAAACAAAGCTGTAAGAGTATGTGCTCTTGCCAAAAGCCTGGTTTCAGAAGAGCATACAAATGTGTGCCTAACTTTAAAAACACAGGTAGTCTCGTCAACAAACAACTCACACACAGTTAAACCCCTACTTGAGTGCTCTGATCTATGTGACCCTACATTTTACTGCTGGAATACCAGTAGCTCTACCTCTGCACAGCCAAACCTGCTGCTTTACAGGTTAGGTGCTCCCCTTCCCTGAAAGATTTGTTGGCTTCACTGCAAGAATTAATTACTACAGCTAAATACTGATACTACAAATTCTGATGCCAGGTGCTATTTGCACTTTTAGGTCCTAATATTAAAGAACCTCATTTTCATTCACTTCAGTATAAATATCTGGGAATTTGCAGAATGGAGTCCCTGGACACAGGAGAAAGAGTTGGCAGAAAAATTATTATGGGCCCAAAGTAATTTCTTTGCATAAAAATAAAGAAAAAAAAGAGAATTTGCCTACGTATTCCTTCAAAGTACCAGTTAACAGAGTTCAACAAAATCTCGGGTTTCCTGAAGCTGATATCTTTGCAGATACGAAAAAACCTACCAAACCCATGGTGCCACATTTTTTTTAATTCCATGTAGAATGAGCACTTTGCAAAGTGGGTACTCAGCACCTCCATGATATCATGCTAAAGTATTATTTTTTTGCTTGCTGAAGTAATTTGGTAAGAAGTATACAATTATATAGACACAATTACAGATAAAGTATCCTTTGACCAAGCAGCTATATACACAAGAAGCTTTCATATTTACAGTAGATTTCCTAAAAGATCTATACAAATGTATAGATTTATACTATAATTAGTTATGGTTCAAGCTCATTTTCCATATTTTTATATCATCAAACATGTTTTTTTTTTTCCCCTATTTGGAACATCACAAGCTGTAGCATTAAGACCTTGTTCAGTAATTAGTGCTTCCTTCTAATTTCAGTAATTCAAGTAGTGACATATTGCTCTTTAATTTTGCCTAGGAAAAAATAAATTTCTTAGCCATCTTCCCCTTCAAATAAAGCTACATCCTGCCTTTACATCCCTCTTATGTTCCCTGAGGAAATCTGCATTGACTCTTTTCCTGTCTTCCAAAGGCAGTTTTTACAAGCATTTTAGTAACATCTTTTATCTGAGCCTTACACATCATACATTAATTGCTGAGATAAAGACTCCAAAGTAAAACCTGATTTCTTCAAAAGGACTGGCGAATGGCAAACACTAACATTCAAATGTTATAAAATGTTTGAGTCCATCTTTAACACTGAATTACATCAAGAATTCAGATTTAATCTTGAAACTCATTAGTATAATATTGTGTAGATGCCCAAGTCATAGGAGAGCCGAAACAGAACTTGTATCACTGAATTCACTTCCCTCAAGGGTATTTAGAGATCTCACATTTAGAGTCATACACATAAGGAAAGTAATTCTTAGTGTTGTGTTAAAAAGCAGAACACTGGCTCGTTACTAAATTTATCTGTTCCCTTACGTGTCATCAGCTGGCTAGCCAAATGAATTCTTGCTGTGGGTATGAGCAGGCACAGGAGCAATCCGCGCTTTATTTCTCTTGGTGTCATCGGAAAAAGACTGATTTCTGTTTTCAGGGTTGTTCTGGATTCTCCTCACAGATGCAGACAAGGCCTGCTCAGACCTAGCAGATGCAGAATGAATTTAAACCCTCAGCCTCATTAATTTTTCTTGTGGCTTACTTTCTAGCTATTTTGCTAAAGGTGCCATAAAACTCTCCTGAACTTACACTACAACAAAACCTAAGCTATGATGCTTTGCAACAGCCCACAGTTATCATTGAGAAAACCCCTGATGAATGCAGATTAAATCCCATATTCCATACAGGTCTCAGTTTCAGTTCTGGAACTGAGTGCTACCACCTTACAGGAAGATTGAATAAAGTGTAAATATAAAACCAAGATGACACTTTACAAACGTTTCCTTATCAAAATATTTCTATGAAAAGGCGCAGCGCAACTTCCTCCAACAGATGACCAACGTCTGAACCAACAGAAAGCCTCACGGGTAACCTCTGACGTCTCTGTACATAGCTAGCAAGATTCTGATTTCATGTTCTATTTCTGAGGTGGTGTTTCAACATACTTACAGGCAGGGGAAGAAGAAACTACTCTGTATTGCCACACTTGAGAGTGATTGTCCTGAATTCTTGGCAGGGTCATTCTCACTGGTCCCAGACCATAGCAAGAGAGAGAAAACCATCCTGCCTCACTGGGTCAGAATGACTGAAAAATAAAAAGTGAGTGACAAGAACACCTGGGATATTGCATAAAGCTGGAATTGTTCTTACATGCAGGTTCTACAAGAACTTCTTGCCAAAGCTTTGCTTCCTGTAGCGTTGCATACCTGGTCACTACCTTAAAAAAGTGAAGGGGGGAAGGAACGAACAAGGTGATGGTGGGGATAGTGTATAGGTGCAAGGAATCTGGGGTCATTTGACAGCTGGTGTTCATACCAGGCTAGTGATTTGGAAAAAGCAATTCAACAGACAGGCATTCTGCTCAGCTTATTCACACAGGCAGGGCATACAGGTCTGGTTTACACAACAACAGATACCCACCTGGTGACAAGTGGCATTGGTTAGAAGTCAGTGTAAACCTGCTGATTGGAATGAAAGAGTTCTTTCTCCCTTTGCATCGTGTTACATTTGTGCAAGGCACTAGAGAATCAGGCACATTGTTTTGGGTGGAAACTGTTTTATTACTATGACGATCTGAGTTTGCAATGTCCAATAGCTTCATATAGGAGCAGTTGGAGCACAGTGACATTTTCAAAATTGCCATTAAAAGTTCTCACTTCTAAAATTATCTTTTTTTTCTATACCTTTTGGGGGATGGGGTAGAGGGGGAAGTGGGAAACAGCTTTGTTAAGCAAGACAACACCTGAAGAAAAGTATTAGGGATCTATACAGCTGATCTCCACTGATACTGATGTTGGCAGTTTCTGTTACCAGCGTCAATACCAGTATAGTGGTTAAAGCCAATAAAATAGATCCTTCCATTTTTGTATCTCAGGGGGAAGCTCTGGCTCTTGACATGAACAAACCCACATCCAAATCCCTGCAGCACACAGAGTCTGTGTGATGCATTTGGGTCACTTCTCTGGGAGTTCAGAGACAATGACCTACCTCCTGCAGAGAAACCGCAACAGGGGAAATGGCATGTACTGATGATGACAGATGCCCGCAGCATTCAGGCTAGCCCTTTCTTGGGAAGACAGAGAAATCTGACTCTTCCAGAGAGGCTGGTGCAGAAGTGTGAGATGAACAAACAGTAGAAGGACAGCGACGCAGCTTAAAGCAACACAGAAGCAACAGACTGAAAACCAGAAGAGGTTATTCCAGATAATGCTGGTACTGCCAGCACAGGAAAGGCTTTGCTGACGTTTCTGTTCCCTGCTGGGTGTGTCAGGAGGGTGAAGGGAATCCCGGTGGGAGCCGCAGTGCTCCTGCGACATGAAGTAATCTGAGTTCAAGGCACGAAGCAACTGGTGAGCGCTTCATGCAGGTCCAGGTGGCCGCACTGCCTCGCTACCGCTATCCATGGTAACTGGAGAAGTGCCTGCTTTTGAATCAAAATGCCACAGCCATAAGATGCAAAACTGATTTAATATAAACTGCTGATTAAACGTTGTGCAAAAACACTGGTAACTGAGCTTTGTCCTGGCAGGATTTACCAAGTATCTTCTGTCCTCTGTTTTGTTAACACCAACTTTCTATCGCGCTTTGATGATTTGTGGCTTTTGTGCCTCTGTGTAATCCATATCAAATCTGTACCAGAGGGCAATCTGGTCTGGCAACAAAACCATTCTTTTGTGCAGAAATTAATAAAGAATAATCTTTTTACAATAATTCGTAAAGTGCCCTCGGGAAGGTGCTCATGATGCCATGACATTATAGGAACAATATACAATCTGATACATTATTTTCCAATAAAATTCTCCAAAGCAAAAAGGGAAAATATCAAAGGAGGGGAACAACAAATATAGAGGCAAATACTGTCAGTCTAATGATAATCAAATTGATTATGGAACACTTCATAATTAGTCTTAGAGTACTTGTAAAAAGGGGGGGGGAACTGGCAGGAGTATCTTGGAAAGATCCCACATTTTCTAAGTTCTACCAAAATAAATGCACCATCAGCAAGCTCAGTGTTTGAAGATGAATGACTGTGAATTACTATAAGGTATTTTACTAAGGAAATTGAAAAAAATACAACATCCAAAGAAATACCATGACCCACATTTTACTAAGAGGAAAGAAGATAATACAGTGGCTATGCATACCCACTGACCTTCCGTGTCTTGGGGTTTATATTTATAAAGAAAACAATCTTTTTCCTCCTTGCTGATCCCAGATTTATCTATATATATGTAACTACATAACTTATAGTTTCATATATATATATATACTCATACACATGTGTATATATTTCAAGGTCTTACTACATTTCAGAGTCCTATTTTTCTTTCTTTCTTTAATGACAGAACACATTGGGCAAAAAATCAAGTAATTGGGTGCATGCAAGTGTGTCTTGCCACTTGTGCATGTAAATCACACCATTTATAAACAACTGCAGCAATAGCGTGCTCAAATGAAGCATTTGATTGCCCAGTTAACTTGTTCAAAGAAAATCAGATGATAACCTTCAGTAGCTCCTATTACAGATTTTACTTCTCAGTACTACTTTACTGAATACGTAGTGTATATTCTAAACGACTGCATTGTTGTTCTGTGCCTTTACATAGGCATAAGCAGCAATGCACACTTCATAATGCTATCAAGTCGACTCTGGACTGGATTTTAGAGAGCTGTTTAGATACTTTGAGTCCTCTTAGAGACATCGTAGACAATTGTCTGTCCTCATGGACAGAGAAACTGAAGTACCCAAATCTATCCAAGCTCTGCAAGTACAGAAACTTGTTAATTAGTGCATCAAGATTAGTTAAGAAATGGACTTTTACCATAAATACATTGCTGCTTTGCTGCTGAACTTCTACTTCTGAGATGATGTTGTAGAAAGGGGGCATTTTCTTTTCTCTACCAACTTTTTGCGTCAAATAAATCTTAGCAACTATAATAAGGTGAAAAAAAAAAAGCTGAACAAACCTTATCTTAACAACAACCTCTCAAATAAGAGAAAAGGAAGCAAAGAGCAGAACTGCTGGGCTGGATCGTGTCCCTGAATAGGTATTACATATAATCTTAGTGGCTGCATTTACCAGTTCTTTATAGGCCTCCTGCAGCAACAGGCGCACTGGTCCAACTCTTCATCCTCCCTCAGGAATGGGGGAGCAGCAAGACAAGCTACTGGACCCCATTATTTTCTTACAGGTTTCAAGCAAGCATCCCTGGATTTCTTCTCAGCTTCTTGCTGTGACAGTATCTGCTGGTGACTTTCCATTGCTGCTTTTCTTCCTCTAGAGTATCAAAATCCAATTTGGTACTTAAATTACTTCGTTCCACTTCACTGACCTGTGCCTGGTGTAAGAATCTTCCAGGAGCACTGCTTGTCCTTCTTGTGAATTCAGACTTTGCTTGGCTCCCATAAACAAACAAATGAAAATCCCAACTCCTCCCCACATGCCCTTTCCAAAAATAAAATATAATCACGACCATTTGTGTCAGGAGAATTATTTAGCAGTCTCCAGTCTCAGTACAGCTTTTGCTGAGAAAACTGTAGCTTATAGGACTCTGAAGTGTTTATTAGAAAGCTTTCAAAAAGAGATCTTTGTTTCAGGAAAAGAAAAAGTGTTCAGTTCAGCAAATACAGATGTCCATGCCACAGAGACTGAAATGGTTAAAAATGACCTTAGGGAGCACGTAGCTCACAGAGTTAGCAAAAAATTAACTTTTTCCTTTCTTTTACAGAAAACCACCAATAGCTGCTCTGGTTTCCATACTTAGATTTCTGCTGTATGTTCTCGGTTTTGCTTGCCTGTTTTTTTTTCTCTATTGCTCCACACAGGTTTTGATTAGTGCTTTTCCTTGGCGACAAGTGCTTCACTTTGAAATACAAAGCTCTTCTTAAAAAAAACCACCCAGAAAAAACAAAACCCCCAACACCACATCACTGGAGGGAAAATGGGAAGTGATACAGTGCAGCTGAGCAATCTGGTTCTGCTGTTGTCCTCCCCCATCCCAAAATCCTCTGCACTATTTCAATCTTTAGTCGATGAACCTTTGGCAGGCCTTCTTCCATCGGCAGGCAGTACACCACATATCTCTGTTCTCCATCCCATAGACCTTCCGACATTTCTTCCCCTCCCCTCTAGGCTTCCTGTCAGAGAGAAAGGGAAGCTTGTTAACGGCATGCTTTTGTAGCTTTGCTTTATCACCATAAGATCAGGACAACAATCTCAAAGGAGTGCAGTAGGCAGAGAACCCTCCAGCTTTTCAAAGGGATTTGGGTTTACTTCAAGTCACCTGGGAGCTGACGAAGCATACAGACATACAGCTGTGACTTCACAACTCTGCGGGAGCAGTCCTCCTCACCTGGCTTCTACAGCCTCTGAGCCTGCTCCTCTGCACCAGGGACGACCCCAGGAATGTACAGCCCTGACTTTAGCCAGAGACTAAACCCAGCCTGCATAAACAGTACTTTAGCCAGGGTAAGTGCACAGCTGTAACGGGCAGCCACAGCTATTCTACAGTACATCCTGGCCACATCAGGCAGAAGTCACCTTCGTTGTAGAGCTGTGGTACCAGTATTCTGCATAGTTCTGAGCAGCAGACCTTGACTACCAGCAGGTAGCAGCTATGCAGAAGAGGAGGAAAAGCTACCAGCTCCTAAGCTTGCCTGTCCTTCCTGTGTGGTTTGCTCTGAGCTCACTGTCCAAAACCAACAAAGTGATCAAGAACTAGTTTTAACCCTTGCCCCCATTAACAGCACATTCACATGTGCTCTTTCTCTGCTGTCCCCAATGTCAGCAAGGCAGACAGTATGTGCTTTCAGAGCTGTAATAATTGTCATGTTTTCAATCTTAAAACTGCACTCAAAAGTTCACGGATTTGGAAAATGATCAAAGTAACTGTTAAAATGGAACCTTTTTTTCTCAACACTTAGCAAGAGAGCAAACCTGAGGAGTGATGCTACAGCAAGTAACCCAATGCTCGCTCCAGCAGTGCCACTGGCCCTGGTGTCTTTAAAAAGTAACTGCACAGACAGAATTGTTTTACACCCATATCACATGCTGCATGGCACACACAGGAATTGCCTGGTGATTCCTCTCTTGCATACCTACACATTTTTTGAATACTGAACATTCGTTAATAGGCACAATCCATGAATTAGGAAGATCCTAAGTTTGGTTTGTAGCATATGCAATGATCTGAGTGATGAAGAAAATGGAAAGCATGAAATCTTCCTTTTATTTTGTTTTAGAGTACAGTCACCTTCGAAACTGTGAGAAATAGTTGCTTTATTCTAAGAAATTTAGTGTCACAGTTTGATTTTCTTAGTATGACTTTTTGAATGTTTTTAAAGCAGACTCCACTCATCAGTTAGCTTTAATGGAAGTGAATGTAGCTTATGTCTAGGAAGACAAGGTATAAGAAGCTCTGCTTTGATCTAATTTACTATAAGATATGGTTTCTTATACTTCAGTTGAAGCCAAATACCAGACTGACTGAATGGTGATGAATACATTACAGCCCAGCCTTTCAGGGGAAAAAAACAAAGCCATGTAATGCAGCCCATGAAGCTTCAGTTGGAGCAGTGAATCTGGGCAGCACTTCTTTGCAGGGCAATTTAGATCTGCAACTGAACTCCAGACATGCTGGCAGAAGGCCTGCAGTTGTGCTCCACAGTCTTTTTCATTTCGCAACAACTCACTTTTCCCCTGAACTTTACCTCTGATGGTAATGAAAAGCAAAACAGGTCCACAATGCTTAACTCTGAAGTGTTCTAGTAATGAACTGCCCAACAACTGCAATCGCAGTTGGTGGTGAGGTTTTCTGTTTCTTTGGCCATTGATATCTTATTTACTAAATGCCTTCCAGGTTCTGAGGTTGCTGGTCTGTCCGCAGGAGCAAATAGTGCCATACCTCAAGCCAAATGCTACTCTAGGCGGCGATGAAAGAACTGTGTGGGACTGTTTCTGCTCTCCACTCCCTGCAGGACGATTATGAGTTGGTGAGACCTGTCAATACAGACAAAAGAGCTGCTTATGAAGAACGTACACATGTGAATGCAGTATCAACACTTTTCCCAGAAAAGGCAATTCATGATGCACAGTGGCAGGGATACCCAGGAGAGGTCATTATATAACATACATACATAACTTGTTGTAGGTCTATTTAGAAAGATGTTCATTTAGCATCAGCTACATTATATTACCTCCACTTTGTTTTCCTGTTCTATCAGTCATCCTAGCAGAGCAAACCAGAATACAGATCAGCATCACTGCAGGTTTTGTCAATATGGAAAATAATATATTAATTCTTATTTAAGAACTCTCAATGGCTCTTATGGAAACTTGCTCCAATTTAAGCAGAGAAAATAAATGGAAAAATAAACTCCATCTTGTGCTGAGATCAATACCAATAACCCCCTGTGACATGAATGGATTCCACGTGTTGCTCCTGTCTGTGAGTCGTCACTCTTTGTGGAGAAGGCCTTGGGGAAGGGGATTTGCTGCAGGGCAGTTACAGTGTGGCCCTCAGGGTTTTCAGGGGAGCACAAGGCAGCCCTTCTGACCAAGACTGCTAGCAACACACACTGCATTATTTTCTTTATTGTGCACTGTGAACCTCCTCAGCAGGTGTCTGTCCTCCTTTGTCGATGCTCCCGAGCAAAGGGCGTAGCTTGGTCCTCTGAGACCTTCCAGATAAGCCTCCTACATGAGCCTGGGGGTTGGCAGCATCATTCAAGTAATCACATGGCATAAAACCTGGCCTTAAATAATTCCTAAATTATTTACTGCCAGGGTCTCATTTTGCTCCTGGGTAAAGGCCACATCTAAAGCACCATAAAAATTTATGAACACTCATTTTTTGTTGTGTACCAAACAAAAAGCTTCATTTGGGCATCTGGTGCGTGGAGTCATTGCCTCCTGCAGCCACAACTGTCAAGAGTTCCCTGCATTGCTGTGACTTCACTCCTGCCCTTTTGAAGTCTCACAGTATCCGGAAGAATGGGAACTGACCTGACTTGAAGAGAGTTACTGAATGTGCTTTGATCCTTGATATGAAGCCTATTTTATAGCTACTCCACAGCAGCAAAAAGCTAGTACTCCTAACGGAGTGCGGACACTCTTTCAACTTTTACTCTTGGCTGGTAACTACAGAAATTTCTGCTGTAACTCCATGTGCAGCTCACACTGAACTAGTTTAGACCATTACTGATATATGAAATATATCTCCAAAACTCGAAAGAAATTTACTGTCTGCCTCTGCCTGCTTACCATCAGTCATGCTTTGTACATGCAGAGAACACACCAGCTCCCTCTGTCCTATCACTCCAGAATGTTGAGGGCAGCTTGTTGTCTACTGCTTTTCTCCCCATCTTTTATCAGCTACTTCTCTTGTTTTACTGAAGAATAACTGGAACACTGAAGACAAAATGCAAAGCAGTTACACTTTTCTAGTCTTTGGCATTTACCACACACTGTGGTTTTCTAGTCATTACCAGCAACCAGAGACCTTCAGTCAATTCTTCCAGGGCTTCTTTTACATCTACCACTACTAACTGATACTCAGTGTATTCCTTGGTTATCACTGAACAAAGAAGTACTCTGATGGCCTCCTGTGTTATAACTGATTACCCTGAAAGCTTCCAAACACAGAACAGGATTGAGCAGTAACTGCAGCGTGCACACTGTGCCTCCTCTCTCATGCTCCAGAGAGGGTTTCTGCACAATGGTTTGCACAGATTGGCATGCCAAGGCAGCTAAACTGCACTGAAGTTGAGCTGTAGTGCATTCTGATATTCTCTGCAGCAGGTCTAAACAATACCAGGCAGTTGTATTCCTTTGTAGGCAACAGCAGAGCAGATTAAGAGGAGGGTGTGAGAAGGCAATCTTTGCCCTCGGAGGCTTTTCACATTTGAAGTGTTGTCTAACACAGAGAATTAATGTGGAACAAAAGTGTCTGTTTGAAGCAAGGACCTGGAGTTTCCAGTTACATCTCCTGGGGAAAACTGTGCTTACAGAGTAGACTTGTGATCTGTAAACATCAGGTTATCAAGCTTAAAGATCTCTCCTGTTCAACCTTTTTAGGTCTTATGGGCAGGTAAAACAGTATCACACAGCAGAGATCACGCTGGCATTCAAGACGACTTTCATCCTACATGACATAAAAGTGGAAGTATACAGTGGTTAACTCCTCCAGTACCAAGAGATACAGACTCCACTGCTGTTCATCCCACTCGCACCATTTAATTCACCCCCCTTGTACATCTCCATGCTGTGCTGTATTTTTTCTTCTAGTTCAGCCTCAAGTGGTACAGCAAACATGAACTTGTCCTTACTGCTTCAGAGAACAACACCCAACAACAACTCATAGCTGTGCCAACATTCAACCTGCTCTTGCACCTTCAAAGTTATCTTGCGAAAATGGTAAGAAAAAGGGCATTCTCCATTTGCCTTCGGAATCTAACGTATGCATGATTCAGAGCACAAAGCATAAGGACTTTGGAGGCTCCCCTTACTCCCCTCCTTTATGATTACAAGACTTCTACATAAATGCCTATGGTGAGAGAGGTCAGTGTCATTGAAATGAATGGGAAGACACCTACGGTAGGTGTCAAAAAACCCCCAACCACAAAAGAAGACTACTGAAATTTTGTCTCTCTCGTGGACTCAGCTGCTGGCACAGAGGTCTAGAAAGAAGCCTGTTCAAAACCCGGATGCAACAGCTTTCTCAGGAATCAAGGACAGAATGGCCTCATTCCCGTATCATCAGTAACATCAAGAAATGTGTAGACCTATGCACTTTTGCAAATCTGTAACTAATCCTTTACTCCTCAGTGGTTTGTCCAGGCCAAAAAAGTGTTCCAAAGCCATTGTAGGAAACTGCTTGAATAAATATTAAGGGTCAGGCAAAAATAACAGTTTAGACTTACTCTCTGAAGTTCCTTTGGGTGCTACAGACATGCATCTAATCTCAGGGACAACACACGTATATAGCTGCACGAGTTTATAGCACGCTGGCTCTTTCACACGGTCTAGGCTTAAATGCACCTCATAACTGAAGGAAGAAGTCCCCTGAACTATAGTTTTCCTAAAGTAGCTACATCCAGTGTTAGGGTGGGAATTGACAGAGCCCTTTTTTTATAAAGCAATATCAAATTTACTCTGAAAGAAGAAAAACAAAACTTTCATTTAATGTGCAGTTATTTAACATCACCTTGCATTTGCACCCTCACATACTGCACATGATTCTTCACTGCAGGCAAGTCTTAGTAATTCATAAATAATCTCACTGATGACAGAAGAGTCAAGTGTGTGCCAACCTAGAAGGCTTTCTTCTTCTTCCCCTTTTCTTTTGCTAAACAGCCTATAAATGTTGTTACACAAGAGATATAAGGGCAGTTCAGAGGTTCCTTGAGTGGTTTATAATGCTGCCATCATCACTGCTTCCCCAGGCTTTTGTATTGGGATTATTCTGAAATTGTACTTAAATCATTGGCATCTCCATACAGTTCTCAGAGAGTGATCTGGCATTTCTTAAATTCTTTTGAGAACTCTAAACTCTACAGCCACAGATCAAAGTTGTTGCTTGAACAAGTAAACTGAACACATAAGTGTCTAATCCTGTTCTCTTAAGAGTCTGATTTACAATGTGGCTAATTGCGTTTTTAGATTCCCAACACTCCCGGTACCAGTTTCTGCTACTCCACAGAAGGAGCCAGTTTCATAATTGCTCTGTATCAACCCCACTGTTGTGAAATCAAATTCTCGAGGAACATTATGGATAGCACGCTCTGTCAAGGCACCCTTGCTGAAATTGCTGCCAGCGTGATGTCTTTCAGTGTTAGCTGCTCCTTGATGGAACTGAATAAATATTCATTGGCAGAGTGCAATGTAATTGATTCAGCCACTGTCATTTTTTATCAGCCCTGCAGGGTGCCACAGCCTCTGCAGAAAATCTCCCAAGGTTTGCCAAAAGTTGACAGTAAGAAGCTTTGGAGATTTACTTGGTGAAGAGAGAAGGGAGGGAAATAGCATCTCTTATTGCCATGCCTAATAGTCACTGTCAAGATTAAAAAAGCTATATGGTTCTCTGGATGAGCAATGTACTTTATATATCACACTTTAAAAATTCATAAATTCGTGAAGCGTAATAGTAAATTAGATGTTATGATAGCAGAAAGGTTTCTGATTACACAGTATCAATTTATACTGAAAAATGCTTTCCAGTAAGAATTAGGATACATTACATTACTGTTTATTTCTACTCATTATACAGAAGATCTTCCACTACTCGTAGTGATTTACATTTACTTTCAGTATTCACATGCTAGGCACTAGAAGGCCAATCCCTTTGAACTCTTCATAAAGGTTTCTAACTCCCCCTACAGTACCCACACCTATATTGCATTACGTTTGGGACAAGCAAACATCGCATTTCTGCAGTCCCGGTTATGAAATGAGGCTTGGTACACCAACTTTTTTGAATTTAAGAAAGGGTCAGAGCTGACTTTACCTCTAATACATGCATCTAATACATCTTCATTAGAAAGCTGTCAAACACCAATACACATAAAAATGCAGTATGAACTGAACCTATATTCTGTATAAAACAATAATTTTCTGCTATCAATAGGGGCTGTATATATGTAGCCTCCTAGAATCAGACTTTGCATTTCTTCTTTCAGTTGCCTTTCAAAAATGCTTCATTTTCAAGAGTTCATTGAGGTAACAGCTCTACTGCTTGAATCCAGTTGGCCTGTTAACATAACCATCACCTCACTGACTTTACATCTAGTTTTGTAAGGAACCATAGTGGCACAAAAAGGAACATACAGCGCCAGGCTCTGCACCTACCACAGTGTTCTTTGTCAGCGTATTGTTAAAAGAATAGACGCCATATATCCAATTCTCTGCTTGTAGACACCCAAATATATTTAATTGGTTTCTTTTTGGGATCTGCTATGTCCAATTTACTTTTATCATGAGGCACTGTGAAACAACACAAAAAGTTCTAAAAACTTATTCTTTTTAATTTCTTCCTTTTTCTGTCATTCACTTACTGGAATGCCGGTGAAGGTAACTGGAGGCGACTGCCAAGAGATGCTAAAGCTACTGCCATTGGGAGTGAATTTTGCTGACCCTGGAATGTTCACTGGAGGAGTGGCCTGTGTGGAAAGAAAATATTATTCCAGTAAGAAGAACCGTTCCTCTCCCAAAGCATTTCAAGGGGTCTTTCACTCCTTGAAACTGTAAATCTACAACAGACTTTCCAAGGCAGAAAAAACCTGCATGGCAACAAGCATTTTACCCTTCTGAGAGGGAAAATCATGGACAAGCCAGTAAGGAAAGGACATAATTACATCTTAAAACTTGTTTTAGAGAAAGACGATAGCTCTCAGCAGAATCCACGCACAACCCTTAAAAGCCTGATCTGATGAAAACCCACTCAAAACCAAACATCATATACAAATAACTTAAATAATGCCAGGTGGCAGTGATAAACAAGGCAGTGTTTAAACTGATGGCAGCTGGTGTAAATGGAAGACTGGATAGTGAGGCTTCCTGGACAACAGGGGTAATGATCAGCGGTAAGGGCTTGTTTATCAGATAAACGCTATTAAGAATCATCTCAATTAAAACAGTCTTTCCTATTAAAAACATGGAGCTGAAAATCATCCTTGGGATTCAGAAAACAGCTCTTACAAAACTAAGCTGAAGTAAATACTTGAGAGACCCCTGGGCCCCTTGAATAATTATCTTCCTCCCATCTGGGGTGCTCAGACTGCTGAGCATCTTTCATCTTGGACCTTCCCTCCGGTTTTCTCACTGGGCTGTGAGCCCTCAGGAATTCTTCCCTGCTTATTTTTAAATCCCATTTAATCTACAGAGTCAGAAAATTCATACCTTTGCAGTTACCCTGGGCAGCAGCAGCATGAGCAGCCACCATAAGCAGCCTCCCTTTGATTCTTGAATTTCAAGATGTCACCACAGAAAAGGCTCCTTGCTTTAAACTTACAAAGAACCCACTATTAAAAATGAGTTTTACTTCTGCCTTTAGGTTGCCTGTTCTTGACAATAAAGCAATACACCTGAGAAGCGTTTGTGTTTGGGGCTGCTGAAGTTACCTCACCACTTCAGGTAAGAGTGCTTCCCTGAGCCACCACCAGGCAGAGAGGAGTGATGACAAACTACAACCTCGTAGTCCCCATTAAAGATAATCTTCTGAGTAAAAAAGCGCTGATGTAATCTCTGGAGTCTCCCCAAGCAAGAGAAAACGAGACCACCGGATGCCTCTACCTAAGGCAGTGATGCTCTGCTGGCTGCTGAGCCTGCTGACATCTCCAAGAGAATCATAGAATAGTTAGGGTTGGAAAGGACCTTAAGATCATCTAGTTCCAACCCCCCTGCCATGGGCAGGGACACCTCACACTAAAAGATGCCATCCAAGGCTCTGTACAACCCAGCCTTGAACACCGCCAGCAATGGAGCATTCACAACTTCCCTGGGCAACCCATTCCAGTGCCTCACCACCCTTACGGTAAAGAATTTCTTCCTCATATCCAATCTAAACTTCCCCTGTTTAAGTTTGAACCCGTTACCCCTTGTCCTATCACCACAGTCCCTAATGAAGAGTCCCTCCCCAGCATTCTCCTAGGCCCCCTTCAGATACTGGAAGGCTGCTATGAGGTCTCCACGCAGCCTTCTCTTCTCCAGGCTGAACAGCCCCAACTTCCTCAGCCTATCTTCATACAAGAGGTGCTCCAGTCCCCTGATCATCCTCCTGGCCCTCCTCTGCACTTGTTCCAACAGTTCCATGTCCTTTTTATGTTGAGGACACCAGAACTGCACACAATACTCCAAGTGAGGTCTCACAAGAGCAGAGTAAAGGGGCAGGATCACCTCCCTCGACCTGCTGGTCACACTCCTTTTGATGCAGCCCAGGATACGGTTGGCTTTCTGGGCTGCAAGTGCACACTGCCGGCTCATGTTCATTTTTTCATCAATCCACACCCCCAAGTCCTTCTCCACAGGGCTGCTCTGAATCTCTTCTCTGCCCAACCTGCAGCTGTGCCTGGGATTGCTCCGACCCAGGTGGAGGACCTTGCATTTAGCGTGGTTAAACTTCATCAGGTTGGCATCAGCCCACCTCACAAGCATGTCAAGGTCCCTCTGGATGGCATTCCTTCCCTCCAATGTATCAACCGAACCACACAGCTTGGCGTCATCGGCAAACTTGCTGAGGGTGCACTCAATCCCACTGTCCATGTCCCCAACAAAGATGTTGAACAAGACCGGTCCCAACACCGATCCCTGAGGGACACCACTCGTTACTGGTCTCCAGCTGGACACTGAGCCATTAACCGCAACTCTTTGCATGCGGCCATCCAGCCAGTTCTTTATCCTCCGAGTGGTCCACCTATCAAATTGATGTCTCTCCAACTTAGAGACAAGGATGTCGTGTGGGACAGTGTCAAAGGCTTTGCACAAGTCCAGGCAGATGACATCAACTGCTCTGCTCCTGTCCATCAGTTCCGTAGCCCCATCATAGAAGGTCACCAGATTGGTCAGGCAGGATTTCCCCTTAGTGAAGCCATGCTGGCTGTCACCAAGCACCTTGTTGGTTTTCATGTGCCTTAGCATGCCTTCCAGGAGAATCCGCTCCAAGATTTTGCCAGGCACAGAGGTGAGACTGACTGGTCTGTAGTTCCTGAGCTCATCCATTTTCCCCTTCTTGAAAATGGGGGTTATATTTCCCTTTTTCCAGTCATCGGGAACTTCACCTGACTGCCATGATTTTTCAAATATGATGGACAGTGGCTTAGCAACTTCATTTGCCAGCTCCTTCAGGACCCGCGGATGGATTTCATCAGGTCCCATGGACTTGTGCACATTCAGGTTCCTAAGATGGTCTCGAACCAGATCCTCTCCTACAGTGGGCCCAGGGTCTTCATTCTCACTGTCCCCACGTCTGCCTTCCATGACTTGGGTGGTGTGGTCAGAGCATTTGCCGGTGAATACTGAGGCAAAGAAGTCATGAAGAACCTCAGCTTTCTCTAAATCCAGTGTAGCCAGTTCTCCTGATAGCTTCCAGAGAGGGCCCACGTTGTCCCTAGTCTGTCTTTTATTTGCAGTGTACCTATAAAATCCCTTCCTGTTATCTTTAACATCCCTAGCCAAGTTTAATTCTAAGTGGTCCCCAGCTTCCCAGACAACATCCCTGTATTCTTCCCAGGCCGCCTGACCTTGCTTCCACCTTTTATAAGCCTCTTTTTTCCTTCGAATTTTGCTCAGCAGCTCCTTACCCATCCAAGGAGGTCTCCTGGCCCTCCTGCTAAACTTCCTTCTAGTTGAGATGCATCGCTCCTGAGCTTGCAGCAGGTGATCCTTGAATATCAACCAACAGTCTTGGGCCCCCCTGCCCTCTAGGGCTGTATCCCATGGAATCTTACTGAGCAGGTTCCTGAAGAGGCCAGAGTGTGCTGTCTTGAAGTCCAGGGCAGTGAGCTTGCTGCACGTTCTTCTCACTGTCCTGAGGATCTCGAATTCGACCATCTCATGATCGCTGCAATCAAGTTTGCCCTGGAGCATCACATTTCCAACCAGCCCTTCCCTGTTGGTGAGGATATGAGGAAGAAATTCTTTACTGTAAGGGTGGTGAGGCACTGGAATGGGTTGCCCAGGGAAGTTGTGAATGCTCCATCCCTGGCAGTGTTCAAGGTGGGCTTGGACATAGCCTTGGATGGCATGGTTTAGTGGGAGGTGTCCCTGCCCATGGCAGGGTGGTTGGAACTAGATGATCTTAAGGTCCTTTCCAACCCTTACTATTCTGTGATTCTATGATTTGTGCCAACACTGCCCTTATGTCTGAAATAGCACATGCTCCTCCTCTTCCCTCTCATGTTTAACCTCCCACTTTCTTCCCAGGCAGCAATCCCATCCTGTCCTCCCCGCTTCTGTTCCCGAACTGTCAGTCCGAGGCCTGGAGAGGTCCTCTGAGGTCCCTGACCTCATCTTCACTCTGATCACCTTTGTCCTACCTCTTGTAATAGGAACCTATCAGCCTTCAGCTTGACTGACCAGCACTCTACTCTGGATCTCAGCTCAAGTTATCTCAGGGGTCTTGTACAAGAACATTAAAATTCCCTGTCTCTCCCAGGTATTTCTACCGCAGGAAAGCTGACAACTTCTTTTTTTAGCCTGCTACAGCTCTATTGTTGTTGGCTCATGGTCATTCTGTGCTTGATTAATGAACATCAGTTTCCCCCTCACATCATTTTCTAACCACCACAGTTCATAGCAGAAAAATCTCATTATCATAGAATCACAGAACAGCTTAGATTGGAAGGGACCTTAAAAATCGTCTAGTTCCAACCCTCCCACCATGGGCAGTGACACCTTCCACCAGAGCAGGTTGCTCAAAGCTTCATCCAACTTGGCCAACAACTTTCAGAGATGGGGCAGCCACAACTCCAGTGCCTCACCACCCTCACAGTAAAGAATTTCTTCCTCATATCTGATCTAGACCTACACTTTTCCAGTTTAAAGCCATTCCCCTTTGTCCTATCACTAGACACCCTTGAAAAAGTCCCCCTCCAGATTCAGGTACTGGAAGGTGGCTATAAGGTCTCTCTGGAGCCTTTTCTTCTGCAGGCTGAACAAGCACAACTCTCTGTCAGTGCCCATAGCAGAGGTGCTCCAGCTCTCTGATTATCTTCGTGGCCTCCTCTGGACCCTCTTCAACAGGTCCACATCCTTCTTATATTGGGGGCCCCAGAGCTGAAAGCAGTACTCCAGGTGGGGTTTCATGTTCTGCCATTAAATTGCATCAAAACCCTATTGTTAAGATCACCCAGTCATGTAAGCATAATATATATATATATATCTTTGTTCTGTTGATGTCTCCCAAGTTTATTACAGTATTTGTGTAGTACCCAAATGCTTTAATGAATATGAGATCAGGCGCCAAAACAGCTTTTTATTCAGCTCCACTAACAACATTCAATAGCTCTTTCAAAATAACTCACTGCAGTTCTCCCTGACTCCCCAGCTTTCTCCCCTACACTACATTTAATCTCTACCCTAAAAAATACTGCCTAGATGTTGGAAGATAAAATGCTCTCCTCAAATCCGCAGGGATTTGTTCTTCTGTACTGCCTCTTTGTTGTTTACAAAGCTACCTTATCCAAGCAAGATGTTAGACTGTTCTAGCATAATCTTTCTTTGGGGCTCCTCCATTGCAGTTCACCCCATTTACTGTACTTTCCGCATTTCCTTCATTTATTCTAAATCCTTCCTCCTCCATAGAAGTGCATCAGAGAAGAGAGTCAAGACGTGCCTGCTCGCTTTCCCTTTATACTTTTTCTTACTACAGATAGTACATTCTCATGTTGTACAGGAAATAGCAGTTAACAGATCTGGTTTGGATTCTCGTGACCCAGCTTTGGATTCTGCATTTTTTTCCCTTTTTTAACAGGAATACTGGGATTCCTGTTAATATTATTCAGCCTCCTTTATCTGAGTTCATTAAGCTGTGAATTTTGCCTTGTCGCTCCCAATGAAGTAATTGCCACTTTTCATGCTCTCATTCACATGAGATATGACCTTCAC
Organism: Amazona ochrocephala; assembly: GCA_039720435.1. Lineage (NCBI taxonomy): Eukaryota > Metazoa > Chordata > Aves > Psittaciformes > Psittacidae > Amazona > Amazona ochrocephala. Next base: position 30,958,789 of record CM077876.1, on the reverse strand, counting down.
CACTACATTCCCATTTGATATTTTCAGGTTTGATACGGACAATAAAAGAAGTAAAAAAAAGTTTTGAAATTCTGCACATGGCTCACCCCAGCAACCAAAGTGCAGGAAATATGGTGGTATGAAAGATGCTGTTATCACCTTCTCTTCCAGTCCACTAAGTTCTATTTGAACCACGATTTCCTTGGCAAGTGCTTTACTCAAAGGCTGCTTATAAAAAAGAATCGAGTGAGCCTCCAAGTTGCAGAGGAGACTGTCACCACTGTACATCCCAAATGAAGTAAGACTCTTCTCAGCAGCTTAGACTTGCAGGGCTTAAGCTAGACTTAAAAAAGTCTTTCTCCTAGCTGGCTTGATCAGTCCCCAGGTTGGTGTGCTACCTGATGCAGCTCCCACCTGAGATGCCAAGCTTCCACCCATGCTTTCTGCCATGCAAGAGAGCCTGAAACAACCCTGTGAGTTCTGTGTGGTTCCCTCTCTGTGGTGCCTTTTTTAGTGGGTCTGCTTCAGACACACAACAAAAAGGTTTCAACTGTATAATGCTGTATATAAAGAATTAGTCCTTCTGATAAATTTAACAGAGTCCAGTTCTCCAGTGCATACGCAGGTCACAGACCACAGTACTTCAAAGCCTTTGTTCGCCTTTTCTCATATGGTATCCAGACCAAAACATGTCAAGTTTTAGTGAACTTTTAAAGTTAATGTTTTCTGTCTGAACTTGGAAGTTTTGGGTACAATAGGTTTTGAATCTGATTGGATTTTTGCCATTTGCAAAGCATTACCTCTAAGAGTAGGAGGATACCATATATGCCTTTTTATTCATCCTGCCCTGCTTCACATATGAAAACTGACATCTCAGACTGTACAAATAAAGGAAACTCATTTCCCGGCATCCCTTGGGTACTTGCCAACAGTACAAGCAGAGCTGAAATGAAGACTCTGGGAGAGATTCAGCTGACTGAGAGTTTTTACAATGCAGGACACTACATCCGAGCACGTCACCTTGGGCTCTCCTTATCGTCAGTGAAGAATTAACTGAGGTAGGCAATGACATACACAGAGCAGCTCTTCTCAGCCTTAAGTATGCATCTGAGTGTGGCTGGATAAATAGCACCCCAATACCCACTGGCTATGGTGGGAGCACAATTAACTCAGAAGCAGACATCTGAATTTAAATAAGACAAACCTCTTGAACTGCCCTGAAAACCTTTCAACCTTTCAAATTTTTGACCTAACACTAGACTTGGCTTTTCAAATTCCAGACACTGTGATCTGACGTTTCTTTACGCGTTAATGGCACTAGTGTAATCGGTTGAGTTCGCTCTCACTGGCGTTACCTGGTAAGCATGGTCCGTGTGTACGAGGTAGAGGTTGGTAGGAGCTGAGCGGCTCAGAGGTGTCATCAATTTAGTCTCGGTTTTGGCACAGGAAGTTTCGGGACGGATTGCGTCTTGGGTGGGAAAGGCAGGAGGAGATGCTAAAGATGGAGAGACTGGGGAAAGACTGCTTAAGCCATCAGCTACTGAGTCCGTATTGAGCCTGATTTCTGTGTAGTAAAAATCCTCCTCTCCATCACTGTAGTCAGACTCTCCTACACGTCTGTATCAAGACAAAGAATGAAAGACTGATTAGATGAAAGCAAGAACCCCAAGGTAAATTTTAAGATCTAGATACATGAGCAAATATATTCATACTGGCAATAAATTACTATTCCCAGTTTCAACCCTACCTACTTCATCAGCAATCTGGCTGCAAGAAAGGGGAAGAGGAAGATAAAATCATCTCATCTGAAGGGAAAGAAGAATTAGATTTTTTTCTTTCTGTGTTCTTCCTGACTAATTTTTTGACCTTGACGTAAATGTTCAACTTCAATGCTTCAGCTTAAATATCAGCTTCTCATTCCTAAGTACTGAAGTTAACAAGAATCTCAGTGTACTCTGACTTCAGAAATGACAAAGCAGTCACAGAAGGATGGGAAAAGATAAAAAAACATAGGCAAGATATACTTCACTAATGTTATAGCAAGCAGTAAGTAACTTATTATAGGTTACTTAATTAAACCACATACAGTCATGGCTGTGGTTCACCATAACCTCGCTGGTGTAACAGAAGAAGCTGCTAGCAGTCTCACCATGCAACTCCTTCAGACACAGGTAGAAAAGAGACATGTATTGGTTTGCTTGCCAGCGCAAGACTTTATGGCCCTGCTCTCCAGAAGCAGAATTACTGAAGGAGGAAACCTAAAAGGTTTAATTGCCCCTGCATTCCTGGCAGTATCTGCTGTGTATCTGAGTGCAAGTGCTAGAAGAAATAGCTACCAGGAGGCTACATGTCCATCTTGAAGTTCAAAACAACCACTCTCTTAGCACATTAATAATCCACATGCTATACAGAGGTAACTCACAGCTCATACATCCCTATTTTCTCCTGAATCTTCCATATGGGAAATCTGAGAGCCCTAAACATCCTTCAGGCTGCATGTCCGTATCAGGGCTGAACACTGGGCCTCCCTTTTTCCAGGCACACACCACAAAATCAGCGCCTAACCAGCTGTTCACCCTGCTTGCTCCCATACCTCTATCTGTGGTCCTCTCACCACCTTGCCCAGTAGAACTTGTTGAGAGAGCATGTGATTACCAGTTTGAAAGGCTCTACCAGAAGTACCATACATCAAACTGCAGCCACATTCACCAAAACTCCTCTCAGGCAATGTTACAAACTCTAAATTCCAGAGAAGTTCTGCTGTTTACTTCTCCATCTTCTGTGCCCCAAAAAGGCTCTCCCCATAATACACAGGACAAAGCACCAACACCCATAACTCCATTTTGAGAGATATTTTCTGTTTCTGATTACTTCACTCTTCAGATCCCAACAGCAATTACTATGCCCTTTGCAAGACTCTCCTGAGCTCTGCACCACACTGCTTCCTCATGGTCACTTTAATTTTTAAGCACTGCGTAACAGACTACACAACAGAGATGCATTTCCACGTACCTAACAGCTGAAGGCCATGAGTCCCCACTATAAATACAGATGAGACAGCTAAGCCACTCAGCAAACTGCACTGGAGATTTCAGTTGCAAATTAAAGCTCTGAAACAAGCTTGTGTCATACAAGATTCATCTGCTTTTGCTTCTAGTCCAAGTAACATACACATGGAATTGCAATTCAGTTTCTTTTCCTTGTGTTTCTTAGGTGGCTTGTTTGGAGGTTTTTTTGGTATTAATTTGACTCAGAACTAGCACAAGTACCTGACCTGATGTGAAACAAGGCTGGACAGTATTTGTGCAAGACCCTGAAACTTGCTGTCTTTCACACCACATCAGCCTGGGCATGACATGCAGAGAGCTGCACTTGATACGCAGTAAATGCCACTGAGTTGTGTGGCCACTATTAGGGCAGTGCAGTGACTTAGAGCTGTATGTGATCTTCTAGCAAAGGTCACAAAAGTTCAGGAAAGAAAGTGCCTCGCTGCTGAGTAAGTTCTTGTTCACCTTGACACACTACTCCCCAACTTCCTCAGGAACCTAGGGATCTGAGACACAATAGCCAAGGGCAATCTAGATCATCTCCCCAGCCAAGTGCGACTGCTCCTCTTCTATACCAAATCCTTCTGAAGAGAGTGCTTTCTTACCCAAGGTGAATGGTCCGTATGTGTTTCTGAATCCCTGCAGCTGTGCTCAGTACCTTCCCACAGTTCTTCCACAGGCATTTGAACATCACCTTCATGGAGTTCTGAAAATTACGAGTAAAGCAACATTACTTGTATGGAAGACAGAACAAAACCCAAACCACCCCAAACAGACACACAGTTACAAAGCACTGTGAAGGTTCAGAGCCCCTAATTCCAAATCTGTAATGATGTAAGAGTGTCAATAGGGTCATCCTACTGAACTCAGCAGAATCCCAGTGAAAAGCTGCAAGAGCAGCTTGTGAGAAAACTTCACATCTCTCTACTCTTTGGCACAGCGTCTTCATTTGCAAGTTCCAGTTTCTGTCTACCCACTAAAGGAGGCAGATGATATAAAAACTTCCAACACTTCTTTGGAGCCTTTCAAAGAACAACTGTTGAGGGCTTCTCACTTCATGCAAAGCATCTTCTTAAATTAAGATCTTCCTAAAGCAAACTCTTATGAATATTTCTGCTTGTGAATTTCGCAACACATAAAAAACACTGTGCCAGGAAACTGTAGCTTCTGCTGTGACAATATTCACCCGTGAGTTGGCAAAACCTGCTCCGATTTCATGCAGAAGCTGCTGTGACCCTTACTTGGACAAGAGAACGAGAAGCCATCTGGCAGTGTTCAACATTTTAACCAGAATACATGTATAATGTAATTTTAATATTCTTCTTACATTATTCAATATAACTTCATTGGCCTAAACCGAGTTATCACTGACTTAGAGCACAGCCAACAAGGCTGTAAGCAGCCCAATCTTTAACAGAGAAAACCAGTCTTAATTTAAAGCCCAGTGCGTGGTAACAAACAACAAAGATGTTGCAGAGCTGTATAGATTTGTTTCAAAGCTACTTCTATCACAAAATCAAACTTACTTTATGAATTTTAAGAAAACATATAATAATTTTTACTTCTCAGAAATAATTTTCTCTATTATTACAGAACACATTAGGAAACAAAAAAGAGGAAGAGCTTCAAAATATTGTATTACTATCTTATAATTTTAGTTACATGTAAGATTAAATGAACATTTTCATATAACACTCAATTGAAAAAACAAGGAGGGAACAAGCACATCCTCAGGAGTTAAATACATGGCTTCACTGTGTCTTGAACAAAAGTTTTTCAGTTTAGACCCTTTGGACCATTGGAACCGCATGGTAGTTTCAGCATTTGCTAGAAAGATGATGATAAGAAAATGTTAACAAACCTCAGCTGATGGACTTTAAGCTGACTGTAGCAGCATGTTCTCATTGTTCCTTGGCAGTCTAACATCTCTTCGGAAGTACGGATGCTAAGGGCTTTAAGATTTGAGGCACCTGGTCATACTGTTTGTATGAAAACCTTCTACTTTGGAATAAGTTGCATGTAAATCCCCTCTGTAATTTTTTAATCTAACAATACAAGTGCCATTCAAATAGATACAGAACTCCTTTTTTCCCCCTAAATATAATCCATCTAGCAATTCTCATGAATATGTTTATTACTTTTGTAATATAATACTAAATACTATCAGCATCTCAAAACTTTACAACCAATCATCAGCCACAGTGACAAGATGAAGACTATGCTTATTATTTACATCTTGGGAATTCCTATATCACTTTGTGAACACCATGCACATCTTTATGAGCACAGAATGGCTTAACATCCATCTCCAGTTTGAAGGCAAAACCTATCTCTTAGCTGCACTGTGTTTCTGGTTTTACTGTCAGTGCTATGAGTCTGCAAAACCCCACGGGTTTTAATGTAACCAAATGAAATCTCGCTCAGTAGAAACACAGAACAAAAACCATGCTTCCATTTCTGACTAGTCCAAAAATTGCCTAATCGGGCTTAAGGTTTTATTTAAGAGAACAATGGAATACAAATGTTTTGGTGAGGAACAACTACATTAGTGGAAACTTCTAAGCAAACAAATTTCTTAATGGGAAGTGCTTGCTAACATGTCATTTTCCAAACATGAAATGGAAGAAACTTTCATGAGGAAAAGTGAGGTTATCAATTGCTCTATTTCCAGGTTTATTCCTGATGATTTTTGCAGCCCTGATGAAGAAATAACCTGAACATTTTTATTTCAGCTTCTAAAGGCGCGAAGCTGTACTCAGATAAAGTACCATGCTGGGGCCAGATTAAAAATACCTGCAGGAAACACAGTTCATTTATAAAACAAAGTTTGGCAGGTAATGTCATTATTTAATTCAAACACTTGGCATACAGAGCAAGATCCCTGCCAACCAGAACAGATAGCGTAATAGATCTGTGGTGGGTACATAAATAGAAATATTATAAGACAACTTAGAAAACAATGAAGATGGCAGCTGCAAACCCATCTGTCTCATCACAGCCGAGCAGTAAGTGATGCTAGCAAGCTGAACTTTAACTGAGAAGTATGAGGCAAACCGGCCCACTTCTGCATTCCTACTCCTCTTGTCCCACACCCCCCAAAATTGTCTCTTTAGTTTAACAGTCAGCTCTAACTTCTAATTAATCACAACAAAATGTCCTCCAAAATAGTATTTCTTTTTTCCTCTTTAGCAAGAAACACAAACATTTCCCACCCCTCGCCCACAGACAAGGGCAGAACACTGTGGGTCAGCAAACAAGCAACTTCTGGAGCAGAAGGATAAATCTGAACAGGTTTAAACAATCACTAAAACTTCATCCTGCTGGTGATGAAGCAATTAACTGTCTCAGACTGAGCCAGAAACAAAGTCACTAAGGAGGATAAATTCACTGCTTTATCTCCTTACAAAAAGCCCTTTTTCATCTTGCTATGTAAAATCTGACTGTTGCGTTGGGAGGGAACGAAACTTGGACTAGTGCCATCTCTTTGTTTTCTTTTTCTTTGAGAGGAGCTTGCTACCAGAACAGTTCTTTCTGGGGGTTAGTTTTGGACTTTTTTTACGCTGTGGTTTACTTAGTCTGCTTTTGCACTCCTACCAAGGATAAATTTGACCAGTATCAAAAGCCATCAGGTTTGACCTCTCCTGTTTTCACTCCGTATGTTTGTGCAGAGAAAGCTTCACAGTATTAAGGTATCTGACATGCTATCAGACAAACAGCACTTCTAGGGAACAAGAAATATTAAGGCCATATCCTGTTTTTTGTGATAACATTATCATGTAAAGGCTGCCTGTTGAATCCTGCATACAAAGGATTTGCCAAAACAGGACAGAAATCTCCTGGACGGCCAGAGGCAACACCTTCTGGAAATCACTCTAGTGTTTTCTGAGCAGGAGGATCTGTACAACCTCACCATCTGCCAGCAAGTATGCAGCACTGATGGCACCATGTGTGTGCAAAGGTGACAAGGCTGAACAAGACAGAGTGACTACACCAAGTACCTACACTAACTGGATGCCATGAGGGACACAAATACAGAGCTGTTTGGGTGACTGGTTCCTTTCTCACAGCAAAATAAATCTACCAACATCCTACCTGCCCATGGGTATGGAATTTAATATGAGGCTAACCTTTCTCTTCCTAGGAATGGGTTCATCAAAGAGAAGGTTGCTTGTTTCGGCTTCGTCAATACCATCATCTGTCTGGGAAGGTGTCCGAAAAACTTTGAAGCTATCAGCTGACAGAGGTGGAGATGGGGTGGATGGATTGGACTGGTCACTGGGAGCATTCCAGCTCCAGTATCCACTGCTGCTGGTACTAGAAGGCACAAATCCTCCTTCTTTCCAAGATCCATTTAGGGATTCTGTCAAGGACAACAACAGCCATCATTACAACAGTATGTGTTAGGGCTAAGGAACTCTTTTAACTTACGCTTAGATGCCATATTGGTAATTAACTGCATGTTTAATAAGGAAAAGCAAAAGTGTTGGAAGTAGAGATGAGAACATCTGTCCTACTGCATATAAATCATATATTCCACACATGATTTTTCATAAAAAATGAAACAACAAAACCAAAACCAAGCAACATTTTCCCAAAAAGAAATGCTGGGTTTGGAAAAATAACCTGTTCTGGAGCATAAACTGCACTAAGCAGTCAGATACTGCATGCACCATCAAGGGAAAACATTCAAATACATCCTCAACTTTCAACAGGAACACAGGACTCTGGTGGGGCATCAGAGCAAGCTCTAAGCCACTGCATGGCCAGCGGGAGATCCCCTGGGAAGGGGACATACACTCTGAGCTCCAGGGCACTAAGTAGATCTGCAAAAACATTATACGACACCCCAGTAGACACCAAAGAAAACCATAATTAACACTCCATTATCTCATAATCCCCCAGTGCACACACCTCTGCATAATCTGAATGCCTAAATGAGGGGGAAAGTACCCTTGGATGGATATCCCTTTGTCTTCATAAAGGTGTATCATTAGCATCTGGTTTCAGAAGTAGGAGGCACAGATGCTGGATCACCTCCATACCTACTTGCTGGAGGAACCCCCTCCTTCATGCAGCAGTTTCCCTGACATTAGGTGGTAAGCAGACACTCCAACTAACATACTACTCTACAACATGGTGGGTGACAGTAACATCTGCATGTCACTCTTCCCAATCCCTACAGAGATTTTGCCAGGAGAGGAGTATGTAGATCATCAGCTCAGCAAAGGCATGGCTCGAGTGTGTCCAGAAGTACAAACATGGGTGGCTCTGCCTGAAGATTCAGGCTCTTACAGGGCTCGGGCACATGTGCAAGGATGGGTTAGGTGCAGCTTCTCCCTAACTCAGGCACTGGAAACTTTTCCCAATGACACCATGTTGTGCAATACCCGACTTTGGAGTTGGCAAGCAAATAACATCTTATCTGTTCGTGAAACATTATTTAAGTGTGAGACAGGAGTCTTTTCAAGCCAGCGCCTGCCTTAAAGAGTTCTGCAGAAGTCACTCCTTCATTCCTTCTCAGTTTCTTACACACAAATTTAACTCATGACATCAGCAAGAAAATAATTTCTACCACCTGCTACCAAAAGCTCAACCCAAAACCAATAACTTTTTTTTCCTTTCTCCTAATTCAGTTGATTTTGGATTAAACCCTTAATCATTAACATCAGCTGCTCACAAAAGAGAACACAGTGCTCCATCATCTAAACACATGCATAAAAATGGCCCCTTACTTACTTACACAGAGCATAAACATGATCTCCTCCCACCCTCCCAAATTCCACTTTGGAAAAGGACATAAATATTTCTTGGCACCTACTGAGTTAACACATTAAAATGTTATGTTTTGTTTCATGATTACAGCCTTCATGTGAATGTAATGGAGGTGGGGTTTGTCTCTTGTAAGTATTTGTACTTGAGTCTCGTGCCAAAGCCAAGTGGTACATCTGGTATCAACTTGTGACCTTAGCCTAGCTTAAAATGTCCAGCTCTTCAGAAAAGCAAAGAAAACAGCACTCCTTCAACTAGTACTTTCTGACACATTTATGGTGGTATTTCATATTCTCAGGGTTTACAGCTACTCCTCACCTTGCTGAGAAAGAGATGGAAATCAAGAATATTTTTAAAGTAGTACGGAAAAGACTGAATAAGGCTGACAACAGGAAAAAACAAACACTGGTTCTCGTTAACACCAACAAATCTGTCAATGTAAACAAATTTAAAATATAAATAAATGCAACTTACTCTCATTTGGGGGCTCTTTTCACATTGCTGGAGTTGCGTGAAAGAGAACCAGACCAAATATTACTCAGCTGCAGGGAAACAAGGGCCAAACTCTGATACAGTTTACATGGGTGATCATCCCCAGTAATTCCAGCACAGATCAGACTTTAATATATATGCTAATGTTATCTCTTTATACTTTTAGGCAAAATTCCATTTGTTTAAACAAATATTCCTTTAATTTCACTGCTACTTACTGCCCCTTTTTAGAAAAAGATGTAGATAGAATTAATCATTAGTGCATTTGTAGCTTATATTACTAAGATAAGAGCCCAGCCTTGCAACACCACATGAGCTTTAAATTATCAAATCTTTACACTTCAAGCCTTTTAGTAAGTCTTCATTCAGGATATTCAGGGAGAAGGTGCCCAGAAACAGCTTCAAATTCTTGCCTCTGACTACTGAAAACACATGTATTACTTTCTCAGGCTAGTCTTCCCAGATTCAGAGAAACAGACAAGCTATGTGAAGACATATCAAAGAGCACTCAGACTGCATGAAGAAATATCAAAGGCAGTTAACAGCTACCATTTACCTATTAGCAATTCAAAAGGACTTGTTTGGAACATCTTTCCAACCAACAGCTGCTAGCTAATGTGCACTGCTGCTCCTGACAAGTGCTGTCTGCTCAAACTGTCTACGGTGGCAGACACTGCCTTGCCCCACAGCAGAGCAGCTCCCTCTGAACAAAGATGCAACATGGGACATGTTCATGCCTCAGCCACTCCAAATCCCTGCCTGGCACACCAGCACAGATCCATCTTTATCTGTGGTTCTGGCTGTCTGCTGAGCGGCTGGAGAACAGGTTTGTTTCACCCCTCCACTGGCCTTCCCTGTGGGCTGACAACCTCCAGCCCTGAGGCAGGATGGTCACTGGGGATGTCACTGCTGGAAGCTTCCCAGGGCTCCTCTGAGCAGAGGCACTCCTTAAATACTTCTTGTTTTCAGCACTGGAGAGCACACAAACAGAAGCAATGGGTGTTCATGGCTATAATTCCAGCTAAACGTTTTGAGGAAAGAAATGGAAAAACCACACAATTTGTTCAAAAATCTTAAAAAATGGGATATTTGGTATGAATTACTATTAAGAACACTATTCACTGGATTGCCCCTGCTTCCATGAAGAACTGTAAAGACTTTCACTGTTAGTTTGTATCTCTTCCTTAAAGTCCTCTGACTTTTTACAGTTGGAGGGCATATAGCGTCTATTCAAGAGTCACATGAGAGTAAGAAAAGCAAGAGTCACACAATGCTGAGACATCCTAATAAGGGTTTCCTAATTTAAACTATTCCTTCAAACATAACACTTCTACACATTTTTTGCAACTCCAGCCTGGCTTGCACAGATTCATTACATTTGATTACCACTCACATTACTACCACTGACTTTTTAGATTTATTTTTATTTGTGTGTCTTCTGCTAAACCATGAGTAGTCGTTTAAGAAATTATGGATGGGTTCCATAATTGACCTCGTGCTCACCAACAGGGAAGGGCTGGTTGGACATGTGACGCTCCAGGGCAGCCTTGGTTGCAGCAATCATGAGATGGTTGAGTTCAAGATCCTCAGGACAGTGAGAAGAGCGTGCAGCAAGCTCACTGCCCTGGGCTTCAAGAGAGCAGACTTTGGCCTCTTCAGGAACCTGCTCAGTAAGGTTCCATGGGATACAGCCCTAGAGGGCAGGGGGGCCCAAGACTGTTGGTTGATATTCAAGGATCACCTGCTGCAAGCTCAGGAGCAATGTATCCCAACTAGAAGGAAGTTTAGCAGGAGGGCCAGGAGACCTCCCTGGATGGATAAGGACCTGCTGAGCAAAATTCGAAGGAAAAAAGAGGCTTATAAAAGGTGGAAGCAAGGTCAGGTGGCCTGGGAAGAATACAGGTGTGTTGTCTGGGAAGCTGGGGACCAGGTTAGGAAAGCTAAGGCTCACTTAGAATTGAAATTGGCTAGGGATGTTAAAGATAACAGGAAGGGATTTTATAGGTACATTGCCAATAAAAGACAGGTTAGGGACACCATGGGCCCTCTCCAGAAGCTATCGGGAGAACTGGCTACCCTGGATTTGGAGAAGGCTGAGGTTCCTAATGACTTCTTTGCCTCAGTCTTCACCGGCAAATGCTCTGACCACACCACCCAAGTCTTGGAAGGCAGACGTGGGGACAGTGAGAATGAAGACCCTGGGCCCACTGTAGGAGAGGATCTGGTTCGAGACCATCTTAGGAACCTGAATGTATACAAGTCCATGGGACATGATGAAATCCATCTGTGGGTCCTGAAGGAGCTGGTGAATGAAGTTGCTAAGCCACTGTCCATCATATTTGAAAAATCAGGGCAGTCAGGTGAAGTTCCCGACGACTGGAAAAAGGGAAATATAACCCCCATTTTTAAGAAGGGGAAAATGGATGAGCCAGGGAACAACAGACCAGTCAGTCTCACCTCTGTGCCTGGCAAAATCTTGGAGCGGATTCTCCTGGAAGGCATGCTAAGGCACATGAAAAACAACAAGGTGCTTGGTGACAGCCAGCATGGCTTCACTAAGGGGAAATCCTGCCTGTCCAATCTGGTGGCCTTCTATGATGGCGTTATGGAACTGATGGACAGGGGTCGAGCAGTTGATGTCATCTACCTGGACTTGTGCAAGGTGTTTGACACTGTCTCACATGACATCCTTGTCTCTAAGTTGGAGAGACATCAATTTGACAGATGGACCACTCAGTGGATAAAGAAATGGCTGGATGGCCACATGCAAAGAGTTGCGGTCAATGGCTCAGTGTCCAGCTGGAGACCAGGAATGAGTGGTGTCCCTCAGGGATCGGTGTTGGGACCGGTCTTGTTCAACATCTTTGTGGGTGACATGGACAGTGGGATTGAGTGCGCCCTCAGCAAGTTTGCCGATGACACCAAGCTGTGGGGTTCAGTTGATACATTGGAGGGAAGGAATGCCATCCAGAGGGACCTTGACACGCTTGTGAGGTGGGCTGATGCCAACCTAATGAAGTTTAACCATGACAAGCGCAAGGTCCTACACCCGGGTTGGAGCGATCCCAGGCACAGCTACAGGTTGGGCGGGGAGGAGATTCAGAGCAGCCCTGCGGAGAAGGACTTGGGGGTGTTGGTCGATGAGATAATGAACATGAGCCGGCAGTGTGCGCTCACAGCCAGGAAAGACAACCATATCCTGGGCTGCATCAAAAGAAGCGTGACCAGCAGGTCGAGGGAGCTGATCCTGCCCCTCTACTCTTGTGAGACCTCACTTGGAGTATGGTGTGCAGTTCTGGTGTCCTCAACATAAAAAGGACATGGAACTGTTGGAACAAATCCAAAGGAGGGCCATGAGGATGATCAGGGGACTGGAGCACCTCTCGTATGAAGATAGGCTGAGAAAGTTGGGGCTGTTCAGCCTGCAGAAGAGAAGGCTGTGTGGAGACCTCATAGCAGCCTTCCAGTATCTGAAGGGGGCCTATAAGGATGCTGGGGAGGGACTCTTCATTAGGGACTGGAGTGATAGGAGAAGGAGTAAAGGGTTCAAACTTAAACACGGGAAGTTTAGACTGGATATAAGGAGGAAGTAATTCTTTACTGTGAGGGTGGTGAGGCACTGGAACAGGTTGCACAGAGAAGTTGTGGATGACCCATCCCTGGTAGCGTTCAAGGCCAGGCTGGATGGGGCCTTGAGCAATCTGGTCTAGTGGAAGGTGTCCCTGCCCATGGCAGGGGGGTTGGAACTTGATGATCTTTAAGGTCCCTTCCAACCAAAACCATTCTATGATTCTATGATTTTCTGTGTGCAATTGCAAATAAACTGTTAGAAAAATTAGCACTTCAGATTGTTCAGTAGACCTTCTGCAGCACTGTCCTGGTTCAGCAGCAGCAGTCATTTTTCTCCTTCTTGGTAGCTGGTGCAGCGCTGTGTTTTTGATTTCAGGCCTGGGAACAGCGCTGATAACACCAGTGTTTTCAGTTACTGCTTGGTGATGTTTAGGCTGGCCAAGGACTTTGTGAGTCTCATGCTCTGCTAGGGAGGAGGGGAAGCCGGGAGGAAGGAGAGACAGGACACCTGACCCAGACTAACCAAAGTGGTTATTCCATACCACAGCACGTCATGTCCAGGATGTAAAAATGGAAAGCAGAGACCTGGGAAGGGTGGTGAGGGTGCACGGTGGGGGTGCACTGGTGGGGGTGCACTGCGTGGTCGGGCTTGATATTGGATGGTGAGAAATTGTATTCTTTTCCCTTGTATTTCTCTTGTCATTATTATTATTGGTGGTAGCAGCAGTGGTTTGTGTTATACCTTATTACTAAACTGTTCTTATCTCAACCTATGGGAGTTGCATTCTTTTGATTCTCCTCCCCATCCCCCCAGGACTGGGGGAAGAAAGAGTGGGGAGTGAGTGAAAGAGCGGCTGTGTGAGTTTATAGAGACTTAAACCATGACAAGCACTCATATCCCACTTACGAAATGAGGCATCTCCCATTTCATATACTGGAGCAGCCCTACGGTTACAGAAAAGGCTTCTTCTTATTTCTGCCAATGCTGCACCAAAGACCTCGACTAGGTTGGAGCACAGCTCAGTATGGCCCCCAGCATGCACAGGGATTGCCAGAAGACAGCCACTCACCCTCTGTCCCCCACCACAGCTAAAGCTGCTGGGAACAAGTCCCCACATACAGAGCCCTGGCACCCTCCCTGCAGGTCCTGCTCTGCCCAGCTCTGCAGGCTTACCATTGGGTCGGACAGGAGGGCTGCGGACCAAGGGGCTGGTGGATAAACTGGTGAGTACCATGGCTGCTGTTACTTTATCCATGTCCAGTTCTTCAGATGATTTTCTGAAACATAGTGAATGGGGCACAGAAAACACATTAGCAAATATTTAATTTTTTCTAAGTGGTGATTTTTGTTTTTAACACCAGCCTAAACCCTGAGCCAGAACAGTACAGTAGTGAAAGCAAGCCACCAAGCAGAGCTCTCAAAGCTTTTGCCCTCTGGCAACCTGAGCATAGCAAGTGGCTACTTTAATCAAACCAGCTCAAAGCAAATAGGAAAAGCAGTGGCTAAAGAGAATATATCTTCCCATAAGGTCAACTCTGTTCCCCCCCTTTCTTTTTTACTTCAGAATTCCAGCTATTCACATCCTTAGAGCTAAGTGTGTACTTAAGGGTTGTTTTTTAATTATTGGATGAAGACATAAAGATGCAAAACCAGGTAAGATTACTAGTAAAATTAACAACATACACTACGCTGTGGTGAGGAAGAACTATGAACTGGAGCTAAGGGATGCAATTTTTTCTTTGTTGCTTCTGCTTAACACTAATAACCTTCCTGTACTCTCGGAAAGACTGATCCTAATTTTCCCTGGTCAGATTACAAACCAATTATTTAAAATAACTATGAAACTGGCAGAAAATCTGCACAGGGGAATTAAATAGAGAGAGAGAGAAGGGTTTTTTTGCAGGTGTAATGGGCACCTGAGCAAGCAGGATGGTGGAAAGAGAGGGACTCATTGCTGCCTTAGCTTGGTCTTGTTGGGAATCAGCTCTGCGTCAGAGGAGAAGGCATAGGGAATGTACAATTTCTGAAGAGAGAACATACCAAAGTAAAACTACTAAATCCACTAGCTCTAGCAAACTTTTGCTCTCCATCCTTGCGGGACACTGGAATCAAAGCAGATAGCTTCTTACAAACATTTGCTTTCAGACATATGACTGATTATCCACAACCATCTTCTCTTTACTGGAGATCAAACTAAATTTGTTCTTACATAAGGACATTTCCCCCCCCTCTATTCTGCATTGAGGGGTTTCTAAAATCTCCTCTGTGGCTTGCCAGGAGCTCTATTTAACCAATCAGGTTCTGTCTTTATAGCCCATTATGAGAAGTGTTCAGCTACCTGATGTCTTCTATCAGCCATTGATCGGTAAGTCACCAAGAGAATTAGGATGTGCTGGTTGTAGTCCCCTTTCCAGAATCCCATTTCACCCATCTCATGGAAGGCTCATTAACCGGAAACTTCAACAGTCAAAGCCTCTTGATATTTTCGCAAACAAACCTTGAATTTGTCCATGAAATGGTTCACAGCTGCTATCTGGCTGCTGCAAGGACCCATGCAGATACCGATGAATACTCCATGCCGCACAACAGCTTAGCTCTCATGACTGTCTTCTGCAACACATCAGTGCCTGGAACTGAAACACTGATGATGGTTCCTGCTGCATTCTAATTATATCCATAGAAACCCTCCTTTCCTTCAGCCAAGTGTTTTGCAAAAAGCACAGCAGCCATATGGTCATCATCAAGTACTGGAAAGGTCTCGGATATCTGCTGCAATCAGCTAATACCTGGATGTGTCACCTGTCAGGTCCTCTCACCTACAGAGTATTTCTCTCAGAATACTAAATTCCTCTGGGCTCAGAAGACCTTTCCTCAGGGATGACACAGAGATGCTACATTTCCTGGAGATCAATGCTGCCAGATGATTTTCCAATTACCTAATATCCCAGTATGAAAATCCACTCTGAGAAGGATTCAGCTGCTCTGTAGCGCACTCCTGCAAGAGTACACCAACTGTTCCTTCTCCCTTATCTAGCTGTGGATGAGCCACTAATATTTGCACTTCTGCAACGTATGGGGACAAAACGACCACAGGTTCCTGATGTACTGGAGAAGCTGATTCCTAGCGTTTGCAATCATCTTTCCAACAAAGTTCTTATGTGTGTGTGGCAACAGGACTAACACCCTCCTGGCCAGGGCTCTGCAGAGCTGCAAAATCACACTACAGCAGTTGTTGCAAGCATTTGCCAAGTTAGCGTCAAGATGTCAGAGTACAGACATAGAGCTAATTCCAAAGTTCCTCCAAGGAGTCTATAATTTTAACCTCTTCTAGCTCTTCTGTATCGATGTTTTTTTCCCCCTCTACCATGATTCAGACTGCTGCTCTGAAAAACTAAACTTTGCTCCAAATAATTTTGTCAATAATGCCCCATAATTGCCAGCAACTGGCATCCATGCCCAAAATGAAAGTCTTCACAGGCAGGCAAAGGATGGGAAAAGTCATGAAAATCCCTGACATTTCTAGCCATGCTAAACCACACTCTTGCAATTAGTGGAACACTTTTTTCTACTTGATCCAACTTCACAGATTTTTAATATGGAAAGCCCAAGTAAATAAAACTTTGGACTTTTTCTCTGCCCATTTTGAATCACAGTAATTTTTACTACTTGCTGCTCCTCAGCTGCATCCAGCAAACAATGAATGCTCTGCTCGTACTTCCCAGCCACAAGAATTTCAGCAGCTACAAGAGCTGGCTTATGCAACTGCTCCCAAACAGATGTTTACAGTTTGGCTCATAAATATGAGATATATGAAATATGTATGTTTACATACTTCATACACCACTCAGCCAGCACCACTGCACCAGCAGCAGCTTTCAAGACAGAGGCAAAGCATAAAACTGAAGACAGGAATCACTTAAGCCATCTGCATTTAGTCAGCATCACATGAAAGTCGATGCCTTAAGACTGCTCCAGTCTTTCCCAGCTTTCTTTGCTGGAAAGCTGAACATGTACACAGCTGTTCAACAGTACTTGCACTCAGAGGGGAGAACAACTTGTTTGTTACACATCCTGGAAGTGTTCACAAACTGTGTAGATGGGCCCTTAGTAACGTGGTTTAGTGGTGGACTTGCCAGTCCTGGAGTAACGGTTGGACTTTAACTTAAAGGTCTTTTCCAACCTACTTGATTCTATGACTATTCACAAACCATTTGTTCCACCATTGCTAAGGTGACTTTCTGCAGACTGAAGTTATAATCCCTGATGTTGCTAGTTGTAATGAAATCTAAATCAGTTGTAAGATCATCTACTACATCAGCTATGAAGATTACTCTCTCCTCTGTTCCATATCCCAGGCTCAAAATGCCACCTCCCAACTCCTGGACAGATATATTTGTGTCAGCCCAGTCTGCATGTGAGACCAAGCAGTTCTAGATCCTTTATTTCCAAGCCTTTGTAAATCCAAACCCAAGCCAATAGCTGAATTGTAATGAAATAGCTGAGACATAAGCAGCAGAAGTTAGAGAACCCTGGGGACAGATCTTTTACCACCACTCCATGTCTCAACTTCATGTCTCCCTGCTTCCTCAGCACGGAGAATGGTTTTGCTTGATCCCTGCAACACCCTAACCTAGCTAGCCTGGTATTTAAAATTGTCATTTGCTTTAATAGCCAAGCTCTAATTAAACTTGGTTCCTACCTTCACTCTGTCCCAATCCTTTCCTTGGTTTGATTGATGAATTCACTGCTTTTTTGATAAACATTTAAGAAACCAGCCCATCTTCCTCAATCAGAGCTCTCTGTGAAGAAAAGCTGGGTTTAAACTCCAAAAGATGAGCAGAAGAGGATCCAAGATGACTCCAAGGCCATGCAACTCCAAACGAACACAACATCCAATCTCCCACTGTCTTGTTTCCTCAGCCAGCAGCATACTCACTCTAGAACCTGTGTTTCCTTATGGGCCTGAATCCATGGTTAAAGCTCTTGATGCAATTGCTCCCTCCTAGCAACCTCCTGACAAGCGGATGTCTTCCTGTCCTCTCTTTGGGAAAGATGCACAGGTCCTCTGGCCACTGTCACCTTCACACCCTCTTCTAAGTGTTATTCCCACCTGGACACACCTATACCACACTTCTGGTTTTAGTTCTATCAGCCACACCATCGTCTATGGTTGCAACTTCTTTTTTTTTAAACTGTTTCTCAAAAAATCCTTAGAAAGACGTCATTTTCTTCTCTAGTTCTGAAGGCTTTAGTCTGTTTTTTATTATTTGCCTGCCTTAGATCGAAAAGCCTGCAGGTCTTCCTCATGGAAAGACTCTTAGGTCAGCATTTTACTGAAGCCCATTTTAAGGCTTCTAGAGAATATTCTTAGAGCAGACACTCATAGTGGTAGCAGGTGTTTTTGATAAAACTGACCTTATTCAAAAGGACAACTAAGTCCATTTTAAGCAAATTAAAACCCAGACAAATTTATTTTCCCTGCCAGCAACTCAAAAGCTTTCAGTTAATCCCCTGACCAGAAGCCTCTAACTCCAGTGCAGCAATTCTCAAAGCACTGAGGTTCACCCTATAGAAAGTGCTGTCCTATGCTCCCGAGCTGCCCTAACACAGCGTGAGTGTGGACAAGGCAGAACAGAGCTGCTCCAAGTGGTACTGAGGAAAGCATTACTATTCACACATCTAAAGAGAGAACTGAGCTACAATGATACAATGCACTAATTAGAAGCAAGGGATTTCTGCCTTTGCTCATTGCGGCAAAACAGAAAATTAACATTTTCCACACTTTGTGGTATTTGCAGACTAATTCATATACAGAATAACTGACCTTACTTTGTTGGTCTCTGCTGTCTTTGTCATACGCAAGCAACTTTTTTTGATACCAACAGTTGCTAGAAATTCACTGCGATCAAAATCCTTATTACACAAATATAGGAAATTTTCCTCTAAAAACCACATAAACCTGAACTAAAAAGGAAAAATGGAATGGGTTGCCCAGGGAAGTTGTGAATGCTTCATCCCTGGCGGTGTTCAAGGTGGGGTTGGACATAGCCTTGGATGGCATGGTTTAGTGGGAGGTGTCCCTGCCCATGGCAGGGGGGTTGGAACTCGATGATCTTGAGGTCCTTTCCAACCCTTACTATTCTATGATTCTATGATCAACGGCCACCTCAAAGCTCTCCACTTCCTTCTGGCCAAGATGACAGATTTTGCAATTCCCTTATTCAAAGGACCTTTGTAAGTCTGGCTGGTGCATTGGAGCCCGAGGAGAGACCACAGAGTCATCACTGACTCAGGTACTGAGTTCAGATCTGGACCATAATGGTTTAAAGACAATAAAAAAATCTCTGCAAATTAGTCATATCAGCTGAGATGATGGGAGACATTCACAGAGTAGTTCTCAGCATCCTGGAGCAGAAAATACTTTTAACAGAACTTAAGAGAAAGGGATGTGCAATGCAAGTATGATTCTCAAAGTCTATTTTAATTTGCATCAGTCCATGCAACACTTTTCACTGCTCCACTAAAAAGAGGACTCTGTAAAAACAGGTATTTCTCCAGCCATTATCACTAAAAGTACTAGAACTTAATGGATAATAATAAATTAGTTTTCACAACCATTTTATAGATATAGAAAACCAAGAAAACGCAGTATTTAGGCTCTAAAGGCTGGCTGATGTACTCCCCCATACAGGGCTGTAGCCTGTCTCTCCCTCCACCATCTCTGCCTCCTCCTCAAACCACTAGACAGATGGCTTCCCAAGCCAAGCATGTCCCCAGAAGCACCCTTTCCCAGTGCCTCTCTCCTCCACATGGGCTACAACCCAGTGATGCCCCTGGCTGCTCTGTAGGCTGCTACGACCACACCAGACCTCTCCTTCAGGGAGTGTTGGCAGAGCTGCACCAGCAACAAGTTGAATGCCAAATTACTGTGATTTCTGTGGCCTGGTGTAAACACAACTCATGGACATGCTCTGCTGCTGCAGTCCTCTCTGCAGCCCAGTGGCTGCAATAGCTGCTTTGCCCTCCAAAACTCCCCAGAAAGGTTTAAGGCAAAGCCTGCAAAACAGATGGAAAATGCCTTTTTCATAGCAGCCTTTTTATCACTGCTTCTTAAGCAACTCATCTGACTTCCTTAAAGGCAACTGAAATTTCAAACCTATCCAAATGGGAACAGGACTGAACTCTAGGTCTCGCTCTCTGATTTAAAACCAGAGGATACAGGATACAGTGAGTGGGGGATGAGCAGGGAGAGGATGGGTAAGTAAAACACTGCTCTTATTACTGTCTGGTGATATGATCTATAGTTTTCAAACGCTCTGCATAAATAGGAACAGTTAAGCGAGCCAAATTCAACACTGGGAGATAAGCTGCAGTGTACAAGAACAATTTATTCTATATATTGAAAACGTTGATTCAATGAATAATTTTTACTTTTCAAACAGCTGCGACGTATCAGGAGAACTGATCTGGCAAAGAGCCCTCAAGGCAACCACGGAGGCTGAAGCAGGATATGACATAGAAATCGTCTGCTTCAAAACACAGCAATCAAATAAATGGTAATCACTTGATAGATTATGAGTGCAAGGCAAAAATTAAATTCAGAAAGGAATATCAGAACCTTGCTGAGAATGGTTATCCTTCACTGTCACCCACAAACCTTGAAGACTTTATGGGAATATTTTCCCTTCCATTTCCTCTACTTTAAAGGCCACTTGCTGATGCAGTAAATAATTCAGTCTCTTCAAACCAGGTATCAATAGCACCCTGAAGCAACAGACATTCCAAACATTATCCAAAATATTACTGTTCATCCCCTTCCTGCCTCTGCCTGATGCTATTGTTCTAGCCTGTTCACAGGCATATCCCCTCTCACAAATGGGATTGCTTTGATGGGGTACTGTCCGCAGGAGAAAATTTCACAGTTCCAATACCGTCCTCAGGGAAAAGGGCTAGACAAATTGCTACAATGCCCAAAGAGGTACTGTGTAGCCCAATGCAACACAAGTTGTCATGCTGAAAAGGGCTAAAGGTGGAAAAGTAAAAAACCCAACAAACTAAACCCAAAGGTCCAAGTTCATTAAATGCAACAAGAAGGTCTGTGATGTGCTAAGAGGACAGCTGATGCCTCCTGATGCCACCTTGCCTCCAGGTAGCTGGCATTCCCACTACAAAGCCTGCTGCCAAAGAGCAGCACGGTTTGCCACCGTCACCCGACCCGCAGTCAGAAACACCCAAACACGTCTATGTCTTGATATCTCTTTTTCAGAATGCTCTCACTGCGCCTTTTACAAAACTGTTTTCTCTGTAAATCCTCCTTAACTTTTGAGAATTATTTTACCAGTGACTGGCTGAGAATATCCATTTAGCAGATGTCTTTTTCCGAAGTAAATACTAAATGCAAGGCCAGAAATGTTTTGCTCTTCCTTCTTCTTTCCTCATATCCATTGCAAACAGTGTGATTCCCACCTTGTATGAATTCAATTCTAACATTCCCAAAATATGTTTTATAATATCAATACCTATATACAGTCCTAACACATCTGCATGGGTTATTTGTTTAGCACAATTTACTTCTAAAAAGCTGCTGTAAGTCAATTTCAAAATAATATGCAACTGCATTTATATTTATATTAAAACAATTTTTTCTAATAAAGTATACATTGATGAACCTCTTGAAAAAGCCTGCAAGTTTTCCTCTCACAAAATCAAAGAGCCACAAGCATGCTGTCCTGTTGATATGTACAACTACTAATGTGAACAAAACGGTGAGCACTTTGCTGAAATCACACCAGTCTCAAAAATGACCCGAGGGTCGGTTTCTGTTCACTGTTGCTATTTATATGTCAATCTTTCTGAGCTTTCCAGTTCCTTTCTTTTTTTTTTTTTGTTTTTTTTTTTCAAGCTAGAAGCAAACAGAATTGAAAAGGAAAAAGCCACATTCAGGATTCTGGACAAAGCTGTCCACCAGCCACTGGTACCGCTGAAAGAGATCTGGAGACCAAAGGCAGAAACACCTCTGAGATTACCCTCTGCTTCCTGCCAAGGTGAGATACTATATCCCAAAAAGTGGAATTTCCAAAAATTAAACCGTTGTTGCGATGGCATACATAGGCAATAGGTCACAGCACTGTATCTTCCAGGTCACCCTTGCTATTGTAGCAAACCAGGAGACACGCATTTTGGTTCACCTCACAACTGGTTGAGTTTTTGTCCTTCTCAATCCACTAGAAACCTGCTTCAGAAAAAGGCAGGTGTCCTGGGTTCAGCAGCAGCAGTCATTTTTCTCCTTCTTGGCAGCTGGTGCAGCGCTGTGTTTTTGATTTCGGGCCTGGGAACAGTGCTGATAACACCAGTGTTTTCAGTTACTGCTTGGTAATGTTTAGGCTGGCCAAGGACTTCGTGAGTCTCATGCTCTGCCACGGAGGAGGGGAAGCCGGGAGGAAGGAGAGGCAGGACACCTGACCCAAACTGACCAAAGAGCTTATTCCATACCACAGCACGTCATGTCCAGGATGTAAAAATGGAGAGCAGAGACCCGGGAAGGGTGGTGGGGGTGCACTGTGGGGGGTGCACTGCTTGGTCGGGTTGAGATTGATGGTGAGCTATCGTATTCTTTCCTTGTATTTGCCTTGTCATTATTATTGGTGGTAGCAGTAGTGATTTGTGTTATACCTTAGTTACTAAACTGTTCTTATCTCAACCTGTGGGAGTTGCATTCTTTCGATTCTCCTTCCCATCCCTTCAGGAGCGGAGGGAAGAAAGAGCGGAAAGTGAGTGAGCGAGCAAAACTGCGTGGCTGAGAAGCTTAAACCACGACAGCAGGCACAGAACTAGGCCATCTTGTTCTCTCCACTCCTGTCTCCCCTACATCTTCATCTTCTTGGACTAGCTCTGCAGAGTTACGTTGACAACAGTACTTGGATAGCTAGCTCACAGCTATTTTGTCTATCCACACACGTTCCCTGGAGAACATCCAAGTACACCTCTTCAGATGTGTTTTTTTTTTTAAGATTTCCATGATCATCCTGCAAATCTGTATTCTTCTTTGTGGCTGTTACTGACATAATCTTACCCATGTCTGTAAGGACAGTGTTGTTTCCCTGTCCCTGCTGAAATCTCTCTGATTTGGCACACAAGGATAGCTCAGTTACCTGCAATAAGCAATATGAGCCCACTGCCATTCTCTTCATCACTTGTTTACAGCTAATAAAAATGGACTAGGAAGTCCTATGAAACTTGTTTGTTTTTTTCATAAAACACTGTAAACATACCAGATGGTCAATTTTGATGGATTAAAACTGAAGGGAGGTATCAGGAATATTTAAAAGTAGTCCTGATCCAAATATTTTTCCAAGATGCTTTTATCATTAAACATTCACTGTGCTCTATAGTAAGCTCGCTCTATGAGTCCAGGGGTGGTATTTTCATTCGTTTTTAATTACTTGAATGCTTTCCATTTAAAAGAATGAAACCACTGATGTAATATGTGGTAGCAGAAAAACACATCTGGCTTAGACCTACTGTCATCTTTAGTGTTCTTGTCTTAAATTCAACCTTTTTCATTACAAGATACAACCTGAACTGTGGCCTGCAGGTATCAAAGGGAAACTGAGCATACACTGCCCAGCCTCTGGCTAGTACTAGGTCCATCTCATTCTCCAGTTTGTTCTGTTTTTGGAAACACATATAGAATCACAGAATAGTTAGGGCTGGAAAGGACCTTAAGATCATCTAGTTACAACCCCCTGCCATGGGCAGAGACACCTCCCACTAAACCATGCCACCCAAGGCTCTGTCCAACCCGGCCTTGAACACTGCCAGCAATGGAGCATTCACAACTTCCCTGGGCAACCTGTTCCAGGGCCTCACCACCCTCACAGTAAAGAATTACTTCCTCATATCCAATCCAAACTTCCCCTGTTTACATTTGAACTCATTACCCTTGTCCTATCACTACAGCCCCTAATGAAGGATCCCTCCCCAACATCCTTATAGGCCCCCTTCAGGTACTGGAAGGCTGCTATGAGGTCTCCATGCAGCCTTCTCTTCTCCAGGCTGAACAGCCCCAACTTTCTCAGCCTATCTTCATACGGGAGGTGCTCCAGTCCCCTGATCACCCTCGTGGCCCTCCTCTGGACTTGTTCCAACAGTTCCATATCCTTTTTATATTGAGGACACCAGAACTGTACACAATACTCCAAGTGAGGTCTCACAGGAGCAGAGTAGAGGGGCAGGATCACCTCCCTCGACCTGCTGGTCACGCTCCTTTTGATGCAGCCCAGGATATGGTTGGCTTTCTGGGCTGCGGGCGCACACTGCCAGCTCATGTACATTTTCTCTGCTTGAGTTTTCCTATACTCCCTTTTCTTCTTGATGCTGGACTTTCCCTAGCATATCTGCCTTTTCCTACAGCCATTCTCCCTGCTGCTCTCCTGGGAGGTCCCAAGTATGTTAGTTACTTCAGATAAAAGAGATGTGGCTTTCACAGAAATTAGTTACTTCTCCATGAATCTCTGCCTGAAAGCATCATTCACCTTGCAGCAGCTTTTAATATGATACTTTTCAATATGAACATGACCACTTCCAGGGACATCTACTATCCTGTAGATACACTACATTTTCTGCAACATCAAGCACTGCAACTAAACACTATCTTTGCAGAACATTACTGGGTTTTGGAAATTTACCATTTTTATTTAAAGAATAAGCTTTATCAGTAATTATTATTTTTTTTCTTCCTCCAGAAAAAGTAAGAGGACTGAATTAATTCTATCTCCTTTGCACATCTCAGAACAGACATACAATACTGTAGTATAGCTGCAAGTCCCCAGTGGAGCTGAGGGCACAGCCTAACTGCAGCCCCTTCTCTTCTGGCTTTTCAGAATAGATAGATCATACTATTTCTCTCTTACTTCCCATCAACAGTCTCTTCTTGCACTCATACAACATCGACTCTCTTCCCCTCCTAAGCACAATTCAGCAAGTCACCAATTTCCCCGGCTTGCTTAGTGCAATCTTTACCTTATTTCACCTCCAGTGTAAGTCCATATATAACTTGACATTAAGGAAAAGGTGTAGGTAGGAAAGTTCTCCTGGATGCACTACTCATCCCATCCCCTCCTGCCTTTAAAAGCTCCCTTTCTCCTTCCCAACTCCCAATCCCACCAGTAGTGTCCTGATGATGATGGGAAAAGTTTTGTAAATTATCCAAACCTCTTCTTTTTTTTTCAGGGAAAGAAGATGATATTCTTACAGCCCAGATCATTGCAGCTGCAGTAGTAGGTTCAACTCACCCCCTGGTTTGCATTATCAGAAAGCTACTGACCACTGACAACAGACAGACTTCACCAAAAAGTACCAGTGTGCTTCAGGCTCTACTCCATAGGGAAGGGAAAGAGAGGGGGGAAAAAAGGACCCTGAACTGTTTGACTTGGGACTTTGAGAACTGAGGGACTCAAAACTTGGCCAACTGAATAGAATAAACTAACATTCATGACAAACAGTTTGGAGAGGAAAGTGCAACTTCTGTGCTTCAGGGATGACTGCTAATGGTGAACAAATACAGGACAGAGCCTGTCACAGAGCCTGCATTAACTGCAATGCCTGGAAATTTTACTCATGTTTTGGTAATGTACATAATTAAACTGCGGTAAATGGGAAGAGAGAGAAAGAGCATGTGCGCATGCACACAGAATATGAGAAAAGCATCATTCAAAATGACTCTTTTGTTTAGTTCTACATCTCATTTTTCACACTCCTGCACAGGACATTACAGTTAAAGAACCACGCACCAGATGTGTATTTGTCCATCACTTTAAAGGACTATCTTAGAAAGAGAATCATTAACTTATTAAAAAAAAAAAAATCACAAGTTACACACTTATGTACGAGATCCAAAAATGGGATTTGCTAATGAAAGGTATTCAGCTATAAACAGCAATATGCAGAGCATGGTAAAACACTTTGAAGCAAGCACTTGTAGTGTCATAGCCTCCAAAAAAACATTTCAGAAGCAAAATATTATGAAAACACATGCTTTAGGAGGGATTTTTTGAAGGGCAGATTCAGACTGACGGTTTCCATATCCCTGCTCTCCCCTCTGCCCTGCCTGCTCTGCGCCACTCTGAAGGGATGCTCTGCCACAACAGATGTATGAACCCCAATCAGCAAGGCTGTAATACAGTATGTCCATCTGTGGCTCCTCCGCCAGCTCTGACTACTTCTCTCAGGAGAGCCAAGCGTGTCGGCATCCTTGTTTTGTATTTAAAAGGCTCTCCTTGTTCTTTAAATAACTCTAAGGATGATGTTTGTGTGACTCCTCACTGCTGTTCCTGGCTCATGAAGAGCAGCACATGGAGCGCTGGCAGTACAACACTGGCCTCTGGGACTGCAACATCAAGAACTGGCAAAATCCCACCTTTCCACAGCAGAAATCCAGCAAAAAATCCCCAACCCAACAAAACAGAATGGGAGGTGAAAAAGCAATGGCTTC
Source organism: Amazona ochrocephala (assembly GCA_039720435.1). Lineage (NCBI taxonomy): Eukaryota > Metazoa > Chordata > Aves > Psittaciformes > Psittacidae > Amazona > Amazona ochrocephala. Next base: position 30,932,439 of record CM077876.1, on the reverse strand, counting down.
ATCCTTAACCATGTTATTTTGCCTAACTCTCTATCCAGGCTCACATCTGATGACCAAGTATGCTTGTGGTTGAGCTGAAGCAAAGACCCCAGGCCAGGAGGGGAAAGGGAAAGCTGCTCCCTCCTGCTCCCGCTAGTCCATCAGCACCCTGAGTACCTCGGTACTGGGATGTACAAGTCTCCCACTGGTTTGAACCGGACTGGTTTCTGTGCTTCTGCCTGGATAATGATACTGTTGGTAACTGCAAAGGTCTGTCCCCAATTTAATGGTGTTTAGATAAAAACACACCTAAATAACCTTAGCCAAAAATGAGTAATTAGAAAACACGGGTTTTCAATTGGATAGTGCTGGGTGCAAGCACACAAATATACTGGGGGGAGGTGGAGAGAAAGAAGGAAAGAAAAAAGCTTTGGCCAACTTCTGTAACTCACACCTTCCTTCAGCATGCCTCACTCCCAAGCAACATAGCTGAGACAAATTTAAACATTTATCTATTGATGTGAGAACAGACAACTGTATCTACAGACAGTAAGGCTAAATGTATAAAGGCTGCTTAAATGCATTCATGTGCTGTAAACTTCAGGAGACAGATGTCATTTGGTATCCAGATTCAGAGGAGCACACCTGAGCCACCTTAATCACTTCATGTTGGAACACCTGTCAAAAATATCATCTTCCCAAAACATTTCATGAAAATCTAAACCAAAATAAAGCCATGCTGCCGCATGTGCGCTCAGGTCACGGTTTTTCTGGAATAACCAGCAATGCGGGGCACGCTAACCTGGCAACTGGGAAGGACCAGCTTTTCAGAAAGTGTTCAGGTGGCAACTGTCCAAAAAGAAGTAAAAAAAGAAGTCGCTGTAAGCAGTTGTTGCAATTGGGCAACGTTATCAACCCAGCCTCATGCACCACTCTTGAATCAGAGATGTGTAGAACTAAAACCGATTTTGCATTTCAGCCTAGAGGGCAGCTGAGTTAATAGAGGGAAGCCCCAATGCCTAGTGCAGCTTTGTTGCAGTATTATTACCATGGTGAACAGTCAGGATTTTGGATAACCAAAAAAGTAATTGCAGCTTTCATTTTTTGATTCATCTTTTTATTCTTCTTCATGAATAAGCAGTTTCTTTCTCAGTTGATTTTTAAAACTACCATTACTAAAAAATTCAGAGCAGACTCACCAGAGTCAGAGAAACCTGTGATGTTTTAAAGCTGCTTCACAAAAATTTTCACTAGTAACTTGTTAGAATATAACCCAGCAAGCCAGGGCTGTGTTCTCAACCAAATACAACATGGAACAATATTTCTATAGTATATGTAATATGTTCTCTAACACTGCAGAATGTTTGCAACTGTAATATCCAGTTTTTCTGAGCTGCTAGAAGTGGGCTGGGGGTTATTACAGTGTCGGTTCTGAAAAGGGATATTTGCTTCAAAAACTGAGAAGAGAGACAGCGATGAGAGAGACTTTAATGAATTCTGGCAGCGATCTGACTAAGGCCGGTTCCCAAAACTAAATCACAGGAACAAAACCTGCGGGGTAAATATTTACCTTTGTTAACTTAAACCTCACTTCAGCTTCAATTTCTATGAACAGAAGTCTGTAAAAACCAAACACTTAGAGAAGCTTTTTTGCAGCCAGAATTTGAACTATACTCTTAAATCAAGCTTTAGAGTATCTATTTTCCACTACTTTTCCATTTTACTACCTTCTCAGCTGAAAATCATGCATCCTCAAGCCATGCCTTAGACTACGACATAGCAAAGCTGTATGTATAGACCAGAGGATTTCAGCACACTTATAGACTGCATTTTCCCAAAGTTAGACTGCTGCTAGAACTCATCAGCTGAAATTTTGTTTCAGTAGCCCACAGTCTTTTGTACTTACCAAAAAGCAGACAGAATAAAAGGGGTACCCTTTTTCCCCCTATATTTTCACTCCAAAAATATTTCATGAAGTTATATGCTGCCTTTTTCTTCTCTTAGTTAAGATGTAATTTGATGAGGGAAGTTTTACAGGTTGAACCACAGCTTGTTAATGTGCAATAGCAATTGATCATGTAACGTTTTTAAAAAATCATCTGTAGTGGTGACAAGAATATAGTTATTGGTGGAAAGAGAAAGTAAATACCTGCTCTGCTCAGGAACCAATCAGCTGACAGCCCTGGTGAGTTGCTACTTGATTTAATTTCCATTAATTTTCCACTGAAGAAACTCGCAGCAGGGAACAAACACAAAAGACTCAACAAGAAGTTTCTGCAAATACTTGTCTCCTTTAGCCAAGTGATCCTTTTCCCTTTGCTGTTGTTAAGCTGAATGCGCTATAATCAATGTTTTTGTGCATGAATGGCTATTCCAAACCTTGTGGAAACAACCAGAAAGCAAGAGACCACCAGTGCACTGCATGAAATGCTTGGAGAACTTCTCAGATTAGAAAAATCAAATGGGCAACTAATGACAGCTATGTATTTTTCCCAAATAATTTACTTTTTATTATATTTGCCATAAATATCAAGGGTCTAATCTTGTAAAATTCAGTTCATGCGAAGAATCTTACCAAACCTCACAGTTGTTTAGTTGTTTTGTTTCGCTCTTCTCTCCAGAACAGAACCTCCGTCCACCCAGAAAATGCCTGTTTGGCATGTATTACAGGATTTAAATGCATCTGCATTATGACTTTAGCCCTATAAAAGGGAGTGTGATGAATTACTTCCGTTTTATTTATTTATTTAGGAAAACGAAATGCAGGATTAAGCAGCAGCTAAGTGGATAAATTGCTTTACATTTTCAAAGCAAGCAAAACATTTCCAAAACAGGAAAAAACATTCATTTAAAACTCAGTTCTGGAAACTGCATACTAGAAAAGGCCCATGAAAAGGTATGTGTCAGGTCACTTGTAAATAATCCTTTTAAAAATGAGAGCTCCTGAAATTCTCAGTAACTAAACAGGAGTACAACCTAAAATACATCTGTACAGCACAGCACAAGGTTACATGGCATATAATACATATGCATTTATAATCTATGTATATAAATGTGGGCATATATATAAACACATAAAATATGTTTATATATAGACAATGGAGATATGGATACAAATATACATATAAATAATTATACATATACATATACATATACATATACATATACATATACATATACATATACATATACATATACATATACATATACATATACACACACAATGGTGCTGCTGCTCACTGTTAGTCTGACAGCTCAGGATTAGGTCCAGGCAATGGATGACCAGGCATGATGCCAGCTAAGGAAGTTCAAACCTGCATCTCCCCCATCTCCCAGGCAAAGTTCTTACGCCTGCAGGAACCTGGAAATCTCAGCTGCACCTCAGGAAATAAAAAACCAGCCCTGAATTTAAAACCCATATTCTATCGAGTTTGCTAATATATGAAACCAAGAGGTGGTTTCCCTCCTTCCAACTTCAGACCCATCTTCTCCCATCACACCTATAGTCAGCAGTATCTTAAACAATACAGCAAAACCCAAAAAAATATTCAGAAGGCTTTGGTAACAAATCTAGGACACTCATGCCTTTATTTAAGCTTTTAAATGTAGTAAAACATTGCCTCCAGCTACATTAATTCAGTTTCCTGGGAAAAAAAAGGGTATAGTTGATAGCACTGATTATTCTCACTCTCCCACAAGCCACATGCAATATGCTTCTGTAACTACCATAACAGAGGGATACTTTTTGGTTGCAGCTCTGAAACCCATTTTGTACCCTTACCAGGGCTAGCAAGAAAGCAGCACTACATGTCCTTACCAGTCCCCCTGCTCAAAAACCTACATAACCTCAATGCCTAGAACTGGGTGCTCATCAGTGCAACACCCAGCACTGCTCCATCTGCAGGACCTAGAAAGGGAAGCACAGGTTCCTGCCAAGAAGCACTTCTCTCACAGAAGCCTTTTGCATTTTAAAACAAATTGTCTTTAAAGCATCAGTAAGTTTTACAAATCACTGTCATAGGCAAGAAATGTGTTTTTCAAACACTCCTTCTGAGGATTTTTAAAACAAAAATTTGGGATACCCAACACTGAGCCTCAGTTAGAGAACACGTTAGAAATACATGCAAAGCTGGATAACATAGGGTGGGGTTTACCTCCAGTTCAGGACACCTATACTTGTGTGCACAAGTGGACTACATGTCCATGCTCCCACCACCGTAAACAGAAACCCGGTCTACAGAACAATTATTAGGTGAGCACAGAGAATAGCCATTACCAGCACGATCAAGGTTGGGCTTGCCTAAACTTTGGCATCCATCATCTCTGAGATGCCCTAGCACGTACCCCTGACAGCTGCTGCTTCCCGAGCAAGGTCTCTGACACTTCACAGTCACATCCAGACTTCTTTACAGGCATGTCAAATACCTGATGGCATGTAACATGGCACTGGATGCTTATGTCTAGACAACTTCATCTCCCACTCAGTGCGTCCATCAGAGTAAGATGAACCAACTGGCCTCTGTATTGAGGAGACATCCCAACCACAATGACAGCTTACAAGAGATACCTACATTCTACCATACCGAATTCCCCACTGTGAAATTCTGCAGTCTGAAATTCCCATTCATGGGAAAATCTCACTCTTACTAAATAAAAATAAGAAATCTCTTGTATTTAATCAACAACTTCTACCAAGCAAAGTACTTGCTGTTGACTGACAAGCTTAATCATAACTACACTCCTAAAATTAAGATATACCCTACTACCCTACAGTATTTAGCTCTTTACAGGAAACCCCCAGAAGTACAATAGCATAGTTCCAATTTTACATATGGAAAGGTCAAAGAGGGAAGGATTTTGCCCAGCATCAAATACGCCATCAGTATCAGCTAGTGCTACCAATTCAGCAGTGAGCCCCAGACCAGATTCCCCTCTGTCATTATTCCTGGAACCAGCAGCATCCCCAGAAACATTTCAAGGCAACTTTCCAAAACAACCAATTAAGTTTTACTTCAACAAAACCAAGGTGTGGGTCTGCCTCAAGACTTCTAAATTTGGGTAGCAGGCTTATTTTTGCTTTTGTCTCTCCAAAACTGCTTGCCATCTTGAAGATTAAGTTCATCCTCGAGCACAGCTGTAAAGCGCTGCAAAATACTGGAAACTAAATGGTGTTTATTCAACATGCACTTTGTTCTGTGGGACACACTGCGTTTTTAAATGCTGAAGGTATTTTGAGCTCACCTCTGAGTAAGCGTATTTTGGCACCACTCCCATTCACAGGGTGAAATTAAACGATTACCATTTTGAAACTAGCATGGTATGCAATTTGTCTGTTGCAGATAAAGCTGATTATACAGAAGTAGGCGTTAAAACTGCAAGTCTATGTGTTTTGCTCCAGACTTTCCTAATGCTCTGGGAGAAGGACAGGGAGCATTAGCAGGCTCCCAACTGAAGCATTTCATAGGCGCTGAAGAGCTGTTACCTGCTGCCCACGCTTCTAGAATATTTTAATGAAGATAAACCCCTATTTCTTCATCTGTCTGAATTATAGAGACTACAAAAATTACACAAAGTCCTTCTACACCTTCAGTAACAGTATTAAAAACCTTCTTCTTTTTTCCCTAAGAGGACAGTTAGTGCAGAATTTCCATCCTCTAACTGGCTGCAGTGATTTTCAGACAATGATTTTCTTACTGGGCCACTTTTTTGTGAACTTATTGATTAAACCAGCTTGACCTCTGGGTTGAGTCACTTCTGTCAGCAACAAGCTTTTTTAGTTTGACTTCCTGCCAAATATTCACCTGTTTGTTCATTTTTGGGGTATTTAGCCACTCTCCTCCAAACCCAAATCTGAAAGGGGGACAGAGTGATAATAGAGCAATCGAGTGTCGTAACTCAAACCCCACCTCTACTTTATTTCAAATTTCCCTGTATTTCTATCTCTTGCTGTACTACAATTATCAAGACAGATGCATCTTAAAGGATGCATGTTAAAGTACCTCACATGAGGAGTGAATAATGCTATTAAGCTGTTACAAATAGTAGCAATAATTAGGGCTTTAGAAACTGAGAAGTTCACCTTATTCTCGTCTGAGGAGGCAAATGATGCACTGAAGGGGAAGGTACTAGTTACCTATAATGCTGAACATTTATCCTGTTTTATGCTTTTTAGAGAGGTTCCAAAGTATTTTCCAGAGGCTAGGCACAATTCTGCTCTCACCATTTCCACCCAACAACTCAACTCAGTATCTTAATCTTTGGAAAAATCTGTCAAATGCCTTCCTGAGCAGAATTTCACTGAATGTAAGTATACAAATCCACTAATGCCTCTAGCCTGTGGCAAGGCAGGAGGCAGAATGCAGCAGCACCAGTTCCCACATCCTTCCAAAAACCACAAAGCAAACCAAAACCAAAAGCCGAGAACGGATCTTTGGCTGTTTTAGGAGGCCAACTTCCTTCACAGCGGAAGCAGAACCTAAAATTTGTGTAGGGAAAATCCTAACTATCTTACATGAAATGCAGTCAAATCCCTGAAACCAGAGAAAACCTATTTAGTACTTAGATATTTTCTCATGGATTATTTAAAAAAAATCAGTAATGAGTCTAAACATGGCTTCTAGACATACAAAAATTTGCTAGATTTTTTCCTTAAAGTCCAAGTTTTATATTCAAATTCCTATTAGAAATGAAAACCTAGCTTTAGAATGGCAGAGCATGGCCTTGTCAATGCTACAGTGTTACCTAAACAACAAACATATATATAGATAGATATCAGATGTACCTACCCACCTTCCACAAAAAGGCAACTCAGATTGTAATTGCAAACTAACAGCACAAAAATGTTAAGAAGCCGGAATGGGGGACAAAAAACCCCAAACCTAACTATCCTTTTGAGGATGGCAGACATGCCATTTTCTAACACTGTGGAAGCAAACTGGAGTGCACTCGTTTTTGTTTAACGCTGATGCTTGTTTTTATTTAGTAGTGGCTCTCACAGGTCTTTAAATAATTCATAACACAGCGCCTGTTGTTTAGTTCAAGGAGGGAGCTGGAAGAATGTTAATCAAACCAGAGATGAATTGGCACAGCTGTAAATGTGCAAGACCCCTCCCGGATGAGCTCATCCCCTAACAGTGCAGATCAGAATGACATCATGCTTGCCAAGCCATGCGCTCACACTTACTCCCTGTCTCCTCCTCCCCACACAGGATTTCTGCTCCGTTTTTTACACAGCTTTTTTTCCAAACAATATTGTTATATACAGATACACCTGGGTAGCAGGAACAGAAGCTGGAGGACCTGCCATTAAAACCATGAGGTTTGACCTGTTAGATCTGTCACAGCTCTGGCACGGCCACGAAAGACACCTCTTTCTATTTGGAAAAGAATGAAACTGCGTTATCAGTCCAGCTCAAAAAAACACTTAAGAAAAGCACTAGAGATATGGTTTTGAATAAGATCCACAAGTACTTTTCAAAGGGTTGCTCAATGCTTTTACTTGATTTTCACCAAGCATGCAGCTTCACAATCTTTAGCTCGCAAAACCAGGGCTCAAACAGATGTGTTTGCAAAAGAAAATCTTTGTATAACCATGCTATAGGAAGGTTGAAACCTTTAATTTCTTTACAGCTGTTTCAGTTACCCATCAGACACACAAGGCAGATACAAAAATATGCAACATAGGTCAACAGTCAGAACCCATTAATAATAGGTAACAACAGATAAATTAAACAGATCATAAAAAGTCAGATAGAAATAATGTATGGGAGTGAAATGCTCCGAGAAGAATTCTGATACTAACCTGCAGAAATCCAAGGTGTTTTGCTAATCCTCCATGAACAGAAAGGGCAGCTGCATCTGTTTACTGTTATGAATCTGCTCGCCCAGGTCCATGACAAGCTCAGTAACTTCAGTAAGTACACTAAGCATTAATATTAACAAGCTCATTTAAGTCTATTTCATACTCTTCAGTAACTAAAGTTATCATTTTACTGGAGAAGTTCATAAAATTCCTGACTGCAGCAGAAAGCAGAGCTCAGTTGCCCAATGCAGTCAGCATACCACTCAACGAAACGAAATTGGAAACACCTCTCAGCCTCATAGCATCTACGGGTCTGGTAAACAGCCCACACAAAGATCAGGTTTCGCTCTTCATATTGAATAAGAGCATACTATATAAACCCCCATATGAGAACGTAATGGGGAAGAAATATAACCTAAGAAAAGTTTCAAATTGTATCCCTATGAACTCCTCATAAAACAAAACAAATGCTTTCTGCAACTTTGACATTTTAGATACTTGTTTTCCTGTCCGCTTGTAAAAGCCTTCATAGATAAACAACCTATGTTAACATACCCAAAGCTAAGTACTGTAGTTTTAATGTGCAGTGTCTCCTCTTACTTTGTGGTTCAGATCAAAACTAAGGGACCGGGTTTCTACTCCAGGTGAGAGTGGCAGAATACAGCTGCAGATGTTTACGGAGTTGCCAGTCATAATTCCAAACTGCTGGATTCTCAACTGCCTGGCTTCATGTTGCCTGTTGAACTGTGCTATCTAAAATGTACAGTTTGGAGCAAAAACAGGCACACGGTGAGTTCTTGGTAGTGGCTGAAGACCTCTGCAGACAGCAACATACAGGCCTCTGAAGAAAATTATTATAGCTTTTTAGATGCACAGTAAAAATAGAAACTAAGAAGAAACCAAACACAGAGAAGACACAGAAGCAGTGCCCTTGACAGTGATGAAGGATGTGGGACAGCAGGATGACTTCAGAAGTCAGCACCATGTGGCCTAAGCCAAGATAAAATGTGCACCACAGCAAGAAGGGTTAGCGAGAGGGGTTTTACAGCTGTCATGGAGGCATGGCTGCTCACCTCAGGGGGGAACACAACCAGGGTGGTTTGAAAGCATTAGAAATGTCTGGGGAGCACTTACAAACACCACCAAAAGAAAGCAATTGGTAGGAAGACACAAGTAGAGGGATTGCAGAGAGGCAAAGGATCACTACAGCCTGACACAACCTGCCCAGAGCGGCAGCAGAAGAAGAAGCCATACTCTTAGGTCAAAGGATCTTTTTAGGTTTGAGGACCTTAGGACAATGACTTTGAATAGCATTTTTAGTATCTAGTGGCGTCATTCCTTGACTAGACTTCTTCAGATAATAACATTAATTGCCCACTGAACTGTGAAGTAACTTTTCCATGAACAAGCACAAAGCCTCATTATTTCAAACTAATACAAGTCCCAAATACATATTCAGGTATGAGATTTAAAAAAAATTAAAACTACATATGTCCAGAAAAGAATAAATGTATCAACAAAACCACACTTTAGCTATGGCATTGTACAAGCAAAGCTACTACAGAACACCAAGACCAAAGCAAAGGACTGCAGGCATTCTATGATTCTATGATATCCCGCTGGGGTGGAGCAGTTCGAAGTCCTTCTGGTGAGCAGCAAGTGGAACAGCAGAGACTCATATCACAGGAGGGCACAGTAAGGCAAGGCCTGAACCCCTCAGACGGGGAATTTCTGTGGCACTTTGGGACATGCACGAACACAGAATGCAGTAAAGCAATGCCTGCACAAACGCTCTGCCTCTTCCTTGAACCTCCTTCCACTCTGAGGAATCCTGCCTAGCTTTCCTACGTAAATGACTGCACATTGATATGCTCAAGATTTCAGAAAATAAGACTGCAGCAGAGGAAAACAAGCAAAAACATCCCTTCTGATCCAAGTGCAGATTTTAAATCTTGTAAACACACTTTGTGTTACGAAGAATTGTTTGGAAATCTCCCATCTTAGCTTCAAAGAGTTTGGAAATTAGCCCTCAGATCCAAATTCTGTAGCTTCATTCTACCAGTTTGAGGGTACATACTTATCCTTCAATATTTACTCTTCTTATAAGGTCAAACAGCTTGAACCTCTCTCCTCTCCCACCCAAAATGAGATGCTTTGAATTAATCTGGACAAAGGCTATGCAAAAAAGATAAAAGTTCAGATGAAACAACAGATTGTTTAATTTCTCTATGCTATTACAGTGCCCCAGAAGATGCTAACACAACACGTCAGTAATGCTTCTGCTTAAAAAAAGAAGTTTTAGATTAGTAATTGAGAAAAATTACTTTTTACCTAAGCTCTTCCCCATCTTCTTTCCATCCGCACACAGCAGCAGAAAGATTTAACGTAATTTAGTGACTAATGGCACACAATCTTAGTCTTTAGTGCTTGATAAGCCTCTCCAAGCAGAAAATATGTAAATGGAAATAATGGAAAAACATTATTGACATAGAAGACTTGAATTTCTGCTGCTTTCAAAAGATGTACAAAATGATTCCCACTTGGATAGTCAAAGTGTTAGGCTCACTTTGATTACTGATTATTAATGTTCTTTTTAAACAATCTAATTCTGTATAAGTTACTCTGAAAATATATGGAATACAAAGCATGTATTTTCTGGAGATCATTTCAATGATACTACTACTATAGATATACCGACAGCAAGCATAACTTATTTTCAACTTTTTAAAGGATGGTTTAAAGAAACCTCACAGAAGTACCATAACTGCATGCAAGAACTGCTTATGTGGCTTTTTCATAATGATATGTATTAATTTACATTTAGTTGATCTGCATAACAGAAGACTGGAACCAAGGACCTCTGCCAGTTTCTTGCAGGCAAAGATCTAAACCATGGGCACCACCTCCAGCTACAAAAGAAAGTGGATGCCCAAAAACGGACAGAGGTGATCAATCTGTTGTGTAACATCAGGAAGAAGGGGCACTTTAAGGTATATTTGAAGACCCATGGAGCAAATCAGGTTGTGGAAGCCACACAAAACACGCAGCAGGGAACAGTGAAAGTATGTATAGAGAATAAGCAACAAAGGGACTTTTGGATGAAATAACTAGAAAGGTTCAAAAGCTAAGATGGTCAGAAATAAAAGGAGTTGGACAATGCAGAAGGATAACTGGCAATGAAAGGACTACGTACTGAGAGGTAAGACACAGAAGTTAACTCACAGCAGAGAACAGAGACTTCACCACTGACATGGGTACCAGCGGACCAAAAAACACACCCAGAGGCGAAAATGAGACAGAACAGATCCCCAGGGAACAAAACAGGCAATCTGTTGGACAAAGCTCAGTGATATGGAGGCACCAGCAGAGGTGCTGAAATGCCAGTAGGCAGAGTGGAAAGGCTTCCTGTCAGCACAGGATTTTGGAAACCAGCAGAGAAGACAAAATCACTGTTCCTCACCATCTACTTAATTTCTCCACTCATGGTTTCTCTTTGATGTGCCAGTGAGGCATTATAAAATATTGCTAATAAAAGAGGAAAGAGAAAATCAGCTCAGGTCTTGTGCTGGCCTGGTTAGAGAGGGAAAACCATCAATTTGGGTGACATTGTTTAGTGTGAGGTGTCCCTGCTCATGGCAGGGGGGCTGGAACTTGATGGTCTTAAGGTCCTTTCCAACCCAAACCATTCTATGAGTCTATGATCCTGTGAATTCACCAAAGCACAGCTCTAACCAATATAAAAAAAAAAAAAAAAAAAAAAGGTTTTAAAGTCAAGTGAAGTTACTGCCTCTTCTAAAAATGCTTATTCTCCAGTTAAAGATAAATAGCACTGGCACGATCAGAAGAATGCTAACTCTACTCTTCAAAGCTCTTCCTGACCCTAACATCTGCTGCAAAAAGAGGTTTACTTTGGTTAAACACAGCTTTTCCAGTTTCAACAAGATAAGGCAACCCTGTATTTTGGGGAGCTTCATTATTCCAAACTTCAACTAATATGATGCAACAAGAACTGCAGGGCACCGATGCACTACTTCAGATCCTCACATCAGCCATTAAACACAATGTTTTCTTCAGCTGAATCATACACTTAAATAACCATTTATTTAACTCTGTTTCCCTCCACTAACAGCAGACTGTCACATTTCAAATACAATTTTGTTTCTTTGGACTCAGAGGTTTCCACTGTGTGGAACAAGAAAAAGGAGTTCATCAGAATGAGATTAGTCTTGTAAGCATTTCCACACTATTCAGTCCTTGTGACAGGGTGCTTAGTTTGGAGAGCCTTGCTGACCAAAAGTGAAGCCCTGTGAGAGACTGGTAACGTAAGGTGTAGGAATCACTGACAGTGTACAGAGCCACTTTAGTACTGTGACTGTGATTGACATGTATTATCTGCAGTATAGTTTAATTTATTTATATGTACTTATGAAATATGCACACATACTTTATAGCCCATTTTAAGTCTCCCAGAAAGTTTTGAGTTATTTTTCAGCAAAATAACCTAAAAACAAAATGATCTACCAAAGCATTCTTGTTGGTGCTTCTTTGATGGACATTTAAAGCATGACCAAATTTGCAGCTGTATCACAAACGGAGGAAGGAAGATCTGAAAATGCTGAAAGATGGGAAATTTAAAACAAGAGTTTGAATATTACACAGCTGAGAAAAGGCCTGCTCTGCAAAAATTCATATTGCCCATATAGCTTTGAGAAGAACTTCTTCACCTTCTAAGGGTGAACAGTAAGAGAAAAATTACATGTGATGCAGTGGATCTCAATTATCAAGCCCTTCATCCAGTTTCAACTACCCAACCACCCCGGACCTCCAGTGCGCTCGTGCTGGCAATATTGGGCTGGCAGGGCAGAACGACCTGCACAGAGCTGCACAGCAAGTCCTTGAAACCACCTTCCAAGAGCACTTCCAAATCAATTTCTGCTTCCAAACCAGTTACACTGACTTTTAAATAAGATCTGGTGGGTGTGGAGTGAGTAACTCCACTCTTTTCAGCCTTCTGTCCAGCTGGACATAATGGCTGCATAACTAATGATCAAACCAGACCACTCGCTGCAGGCACTGCCTCCTCCTCCTTCTCCCCCACCCCCCCGGGAATGCCCATCCCTCAGCGATAACACTCCTAGAACCACAATTTACTTAATAGATGATTGGTAACAATTATTTGTGAATCACAAACTCATCTCAAAGTTTAAAAGGTCCCCTGCTTTTTTAAGCTCCTCTTAAAAACCCTCTCAAATTCACTGCCTCCTTAACATAGAATTACAGAATGATTTGGGTTGCAAGGGACCTTTAAAGATCACCTAGTTCCAACCCCCTGTCACAAGCAGGGACACCTTCTACTAGACCAGGTTGCTGAAGGCCCATCCAACTTGGCCTCGAACACTGCCACTTGTGTGAGCTTGCATTTGAACCAGAGGGACACGCAGGTTATTTATCTGGAACATTTTAGCTAAATCTGTTCAGCAGTTTGAGCTCTTCATCTATAAAACCAAACCTTTTTTTGCCATATGTTATACTAAAGAAATTTACATGCATGTAAAATCCGCAGTGAATAAATGTAACTTACTCTGCCTTAAAGATCTTATTGAGAATAAACGTGTTTGAAAGAAACTTGTGAAGTCTGAGCTCCCCCCTTCCTTCTAGGAGCACACATGAAGGATTTGCAAAGGCTGTGGAGTGCCTGCTGCAGGAAGTGGCCAGCCCCTCGTGCTCCATGGAGGGGACCCCATGCATGTCCCCCCAGCAGACTGCCTGCACCTCACTTCTGTTACACGCTTGTCACAATACGCAGTGCTAACATAGCTGAAGTAGGCTCTGGCAGCTGTAACCTCTTCTACAAACACCCTCAGACTTCAAAGGCTATCAATGTCCACAGGTGTTTCCTTTGTTATTTTTTAATTGAAAGCAAAGAAACTAGATGTAATTAATCACTGCAGCTAACAGATTATGTGGAATTTGCTCCCTTGAGGTTTTCCTCAGGAGCCGGAGTGACTTGGGAGCCTAAATCCCATTTTCAGTAATTCTTCATGAAGCTGAGGCTGATGAGGAGGTAACTGCTGAAAGCACCGTACAGGTGCTTTAAACCACCTAGTGTCAAAGTAGTCATCTAGAGTCAAAGGAGACATCCAGCTCATTCCTGTGGCCTGAGCTGTATGGAATATCAAACATATGAACATGTGTTTTCTTACCCCAAAATTGTACCCTTCTGCTATTCACTTTTATCTTTGGGGTAAGCAAGGTGTGAGTTAAGGTTAGTTAGCTGAACTCCTTTAACTGAGTTCTTGTGACTAGGTGGTCTTGCTTAGCATGAGTAGTCTTTTAGCATGGAAAGCTGAAGTTGCTGTAGGCTTAGGCCTCATGCAGCTAACTACCACCTAGATAAAGCTGACCTTAATTTACAACCTGTACTTAGTTATGTAAATGAAGGCCTTGAGACCAATGCAAACTGGAAGATAATAGGGGTTGCATCCCTTAACAAGGAGCAACATCTGGAGGGATAAGAAATTTACAGTCCCACGGGAACCCAGTGACGGACGACGAGACCCCAGACCAAAATTCACCATTGGATGAAGAGGCATGTGCAACGTGCATGAAGTGCTGTTTAACAGCTCATCTGGACTGATCAGAGATTGGCAATGAACTAAAACTGCTACGTGCAGCAGGACAGTCAGAATTCACCACTAAGGCTAACAACTCCATTGTGTCCACCTAGAAAATTCACTTATCCCAACATTTTGAGAGAGTTTGACAAACTCATGCCCAGGTCGCACCACAAACCATCTTGGACAACTGCAAGTCTGGGTACTCAGCACCTTTAAAAGTCGTGCTTTACATGAGTTAATCACCCAGAGGTAAAAGGTTTTAAATAAATAAATGACATTTTAAGAATGTATACTTTTGACCATCCTTTGAATTCAAGTATGAGAGAAGAAAAAGCATTTGACCATCTAAGAGAAACCATGCCTTTTTTTTTTTTTTAGGTCATCAGGCATATAAGGCAGGAATGACAGATTTTTTTTTATGAGTGGTGTAAGCTTTTATATGGAATGGAAGGAATTTTGTTTTGTGTTTGGATCAGAGGTTTCTCCCTATTTTTCAACTCAACTTTGAGGCGCGATTTTGAATGGGGACCTTAGATGGTAGGTATAAAAGTGGCACGAAAGTTAGAAACAGGAGCTCGCTGCTGGGAGTCAGAAGAAGGAAGGCAGAGCTGGCAGGAAGTCTCCGCTTCTAATCGTGGTACAGCTCCTGCCTTGCTGGGAGGCCACTTCCTCCTGCTCAATCACTTCTTGAACATCTTTAAAGCGGTTTTGCTTACTGCTCTCTGTTATTTTAGAACATTACTGCCTGTATAGCACTGAATCATAAAAATGCTATACTAAGCATTATTATTTTAATTGTCAGCACAGTTGCTATCCTGCGCAGATTGAAGCAGACTTGATACTTGTTGAAGTTACATCACCATTTGAGTATTTTTTTCCACAAAAATAAACTGTCATCTTCCTGTGCATGCATGAAGTTCAGTTAAAAAGCAGAATGCATCTTCTCTTCTACATTAAACAGCACATTAGTAAGAAGTGCTGCAGTACATCAGTATGTAACAGCGCACACACGTGGACGAGGGAATGTACATGGGAAACCACTTGTATCAAATGTAGTCAGCAAAGCAGCTATCCTCAGAGTGATTAAGTTTTGGACACCACACATTTCAACTGGATGATGTACCTGAAAAATACTCAATAGGAAACGGTCGTTCACTTTCAACAGAAGGTCATCTGTCCAACTGTTCTCAGGTCTAACTTCAACCCAGTTCCCACAGAAAACAAAGTATCTTTGGGAGGCGAAAGGAAAACAGAAATGACCACTGAGACTCATCTAAACCACAGACTTTTGGAATTCATGTTCAAAAGACCCTACAGATGTGCATATATATTTTATATATACTACTATATGTATATATACACACACTTATACAAAATAAATGCTCCATCACCACTGTTTTGAAATCTGGAGCTTGTCAAAACCTATCTACAGCATCACTATTCAAATGAATAGTGATCAAGTTTCAGAGCTGCACAAATGGATGGTTGCCAACCCTCCCCCTTCTTTAGAGAATAAAATGATGCATCTGCTTTATACATGCTGTAAACAAGCCACGTTTGAAGCACTGAATCCTCAAACCAAGCCTCCCTACCTCCAGCAGCACTCTGCTGTTGGGAACCTACGTACGTTTTGGGGGTCACGGAGGGAAGGAGACATGAGCAGAAGGAGCAGCTGAAGTATACTAAGCATTATAAAAAAAGAGACGTCTCAGTTTAAATTGCAGAGCTAACAGCAGTGATAAGACTATTGCTTTCACAAGTGAACAACAGACATGCCTTCTCTAAACTAGTTTTAGTGCCATCCTTCCGTGGAAAAAAGTGGCATTTCTGGGCTTTCAGCCATGCATGAGCTACAGCAAATTGGGTCAGGTCCAACACTGAGCCCATACAACACATTAATGTGGAAAATGTTATGCTCCCTTTCCCAGAAAACAAATTCTGGATTCGGTTTTCAGAACCTGTTACTGCTACTACCACGTGAAAATGCCAGCAGTCTCACCCAGTTATTCTACTCACTAACCTCACAGAGGTAATTCAACTTGACCAGCTATGGAGCTCCTCTCATTTTCCTCACCACTAGTTTACCTTCTGTGCTAAAATCAGAGAACAGAGGCAGAAGTGGAAAAACAAATAACAAAGCCACAGAAAATGCTGATGCTTAAAGGGCATGACCAGAAATTCCTTATGAGCAACACAGAAGCCACAGGCATCTTTGGTCCCTGCTTGTGATGTGCTCAAGGGTTTCTGCCACTATGCAACTCTGCTGCCTTGCCTGAGTCCTGTCCCCTTCTCTTCCCTTCTGCAACCTGACTACCCAGCTCCCTGGAGGGTGCTTCAACCCCTTGCCCCTGGCAAAAGGCCACAGCCTCAACATCTGTGCCACCATGAAATGGGATATTCACCCATAGAATGTTAATTTTCAACTTGATTCATGCAACCTGCATTAAACAGCAAGTGGATAAAAGGAGTCACTTCCATTCACCATAAAGAGATTGGTTTCCACTATGTAAAATGATTGGGGGCAAATTAAAGAAAAAAAAGGGGGGGGGGCTATATTGTTCTCCATGCCTACTGGGAATGGGGAAGAAGCAATGGATGAAAAAATTAGGGAGGAGGGATTTAGCTGCAACTGGAAAAAAATCTAGCAGTAAAAACATATAAACCCTGGAACCGACTGATGATATTCTGAACAATAACCTCTCAATAGGTACCGATCGTTAAGAACAGATGAGACAAACAGTTACCAAAAGGGATACACACCACTGATCTTGCTGGGGGCAAGTGAAGAACTGTATGACTTGTGGAGGACCTTCTATCTGCATTTTTGCTGTTCCAATGTTATAAATCAAAATATGCTAATACCCATCATATCTTCTAAACACATCTCAACAGTATTTAGGCTACCAGTATAATAAGTGAGTAATTATTTCGCATAGATGATACAGGAAATCTGGAAATACACCAGAAATAAAACACGCAGTCATGCATCTCCTAAAAGAGTTGGGGAAAGTATTCAGCACATTTTTTAAACAGAACACTGCATGAGTTTAAGGTTGTTAAAATCTGCTCAAATATTTTCCATTAAAACTGCAACAATTCTCTCTAGCAACAAGACAAGGCCCTAAGGTAATGACATTATATCCAGTTTTCCCATTAAGAAAATCTCTAACATAAAATAAGAATTTATTCTATGTACATACATACACAGATGTTTCAAGGAAATAAATCTTTACTAATCACAGTGTAGCTTTTTGTAATGCCTTTTATAAATCCCACAGATTTTTCTGTGGATGTTGGATACTGCAGACGATGGTCAGATCTTGTTTTCATTGAAATTGATTAGGGAAGATGTACGGTAGCAGAGCCAATTTGCTCCAGCAGAGCTACACTATTTTCAAGAGCAGCCCACTGCATGTGCAACTTGGCATTGCTCACTCCACCTCCAGTTCTTGTCCTCTAGAGGTAGCAGCCCCCACTGAGTAAGGAACAAAGCTTTCTGACAGCCTAAAGAGGACCTAACTTTGTACACTGGGAGGAACCACGGTACTCTAAAACCTCACAAAACATGATTTCCGTAACAGGCACTCACTGTGCAGGAGTGACAGAATGGGGTTCCTGTATGGCTATGAAAGGGCTCCTGTAATGGTCTAGGGACTACTATGCACATTTTGGGCCCAAGTATAGTGCAAACAGAAACCTACTCAAACTTAGTAATATGTAGTGACAAAATTGGTTTAGGAACAGAGGAAATCAGCCATCTGCTCATGATGGCTGGTCTGGCTTTTCATTATCTACCTTTAAATTGGCTTGTAGGTTTTTGGTTTGGTTGGGTTGGTTTGGTGGTTTTTAGGGTTTTTTTCCTGTTCTGTTTGTTTGATGTTGCTCTTTAAACCAGAAAGAGAAGCTTATCAAAGTCTAGTGTTTTCTTTAGGTTGTACTGGTTATAGAAATTGGTAACAATCTGTCTGTCGCTGCTTATATAGAGGAAATAATATACATGTTGTTTGTGGTCTCACCACAAGCATTACTCAGCAAATTTTAACTATCCTGTTGGTGATTTAGTGCTGTACAGAAACATATCCTAGCATGTATACACATCTGCCCTTGCTTATGAAAGTTTGTTACTGTTGGCTGGATCACAGAAATGAAGATACTTGCCACCAAATAAAGCAGATTTGAACTTCAGACTCTTGTTCACTGCTCCCCCACAAACAAAAACTGGATCTAATCAGATATCATTGGATATACATGCTGATAACTTCACAAAGATAGTAGAAAAAAAAAGACAACTGGGTTCACGTATTTAATTAGGCAGATTTGCTTTCTCCCAGCTACTTCCTTTCCTCCGTGAGCTTGCACTGGTCTCAGCCTTTTTTCCCAATGCAGTAGGGGAGGCAGAAGTCATCTGGATATTTTCCAGGCACACACATATACTCAGTGCATAATATGTAAACAGGAGCTTTTAACTATGTAATTCCTTAATTCAGTACAATACAATTTATCCTAAACATTATTCATAAAGCACATCATAGAAGCATGAAGACAGACATTTCACAGGATTTGGAAATAAATCTTTTGGAGAGGAAGAAAAATACATTCCTCATTGGAACTGAAGGGAAGATTTCAGTAGTCCAACTGTGAAAAATGTGAAGTATTTGAAAGAAGGTGAGGTTTGGAGAGTTGCTGGTGATTTTCTCACAGAAGGAACAGCACAGGGAGAACAAGTGGGAGGAAGAGAATACGCAGCAATAGGTGGGAGGCTGTATTGCACAGGGAGTCAACAGGAGATTTTACAAAGCAGGAGGGCAGTCTAGGCCAGATGCTTTGTAGTTCCCATGGCATCAAGGGATAGATGTAGCTCAGACAAGGTATAATTTAAAAAAGTAGGCAAGGGAGGCAGAAACAGAGTGGTTGAATATTTGCTCCTCAATGTAACGATGGAGAGGCAGACAGGTTATTCTCTGTTTTGAAGTCTGACTAAAGATTTTATCTTCCATAGTTCCTGTTTCTGATATAGTTGATAGCAAGTAAATAAGCCATACTGCTAGGATCACAGAGAAGCAAATACTGATAGAACCAAAAGTACTTTAAAAGACACAGATGGCACTCAAGGACTGTGATGAATCTGAGCTCCTTTACGAGGGCTGTATTTTACCAATACATACAATAAAAACTCCCTGGGAGCCAGGGTCTCCTCTACAGTACCCAAGCAGTTCCCTCCATCTCAGGGGGATTTCATGGGTGAAAAGAGGACAGCATCGACTGCTGTGGAAGTTCAGTTGCAACCACCACACTGAGGGGCAACAGTTCTGCTGAGACCTCAATCCTTGTCCCACGGAAGGAAGCCTCAGTCATGCTGGGCAGTGCTGGCACCTACTGACTGACCCCTCGCGGCTCCCTTCACAGCAACTACGTTTTTCTCTGGCATGTAAATGCAACTCCCTATTGCAGATATGCTGCCTTTCCAATTCCTCTGCCATAATAATGACAGGGAAACTCAATTAATACTGTGAACAGTTTGGATGTCTGCACAACAGGTTGCCAGGAAAAAAAGATCCCAAGAAAAAAAAACCCAAAGATAACTAAGAACATTTGCTGCATAATGAAATTCAAAGCTTCTATCTGTAGGATCAATACAAGCCCTGTTTATTAATGTTATACATTATGTCCTAAATTAAGATGTGAAAGCTAGGTTTTGCACTGGTTTAATGCTAATGATTTATTATAAATGTAGCATATTCCAATTTATTTGGTAAGACCTGTATTATACATTCAATGTAGATATTCATAGAATCATAGAATAGTTAGGGTTGGAAAGGACCTTAAGATCATCGAGTTCCAACCCCACTGCCAGGGGCAGGGCCACCTCACACTAAACCATGCCATCCAAGGCTCTGTCCAACCTGGCCTTGAACACCGCCAGCAATGGAGCATTCACAACTTCCCTGGGCAACACATTCCAGTGCCTCACCACTCTTACAGTAAAGGATTTCCTCTTCATATCCAATCTAAACTTCCCCTGTTTAAGTTTAAACCCATTACCCCTTATCCTCTCACTACAGTCCCTAATGAAGAGTCCCTCCCCAGCATCCCTATAGGCCCCCTTCAGATACTGGAAGGCTGCTATGAGGTCTCCACGCAGCCTTCTCTTCTGCAGGCTGAACAGCCCCAACTTTCTCAGCCTATCTTCATACGGGAGGTGCTCCAGGCCCCTGATCATCCTCACCCCAAGCTTCTTCATCAGATCAAAACATAATGACAAAATTGGTGCACTCCCCTGCAGATATTTACTTCAGAGATTAGCAAGAGATTGTAATGCATCTTCCTCTGTAATACTTTGAATTTCTGTCAACATAATCAGAAAACATATACCACAAAACACAAATAAGTGTAACCACAAGCCTTTTAATGTGACATATTTTAAAGGGCTTTCAACATCAATTAGATTTTTAGTATTGCTGTTGTTATTCCTGTGATCTAAAAGTACTAAAAGATCTAGCTAGGTACTAAAAGGAGAAACACTAGCTTAGAAAGGTTAAATATCAGCAAGATATTTCTCAGGATATTAGAGATGAGGGCACAAGTATGTCACACAAACACATGCTTACCCTCTGATTATATCTACATGTATATATAAATAAAAGTTAACATTTAGTAGCTACTCAGCACTTACTAGGAGAATTACACATCTGTATTCTTGGTGCCAAAGGCCCAATGAACGCTATAAAAGCAACCATCATTATGTAAAATAAACTAAGCAACACTGAGAAGCAACAGATGGCATGAGCACGCCCCATATTAATAGCCTTGCTACTGCCAATTGAGAGAGAAGAGAGAAGGCAAGTAATTTCGTCCAAGAAGACATTAATGAAACAAATGTCCATGACTTCTCAAGAGTTAACAAGTGTTGAAAAAGCAGCCAAAACATTCTTTCTAAATCATTAGCACAGACTTATCAGGAAATGGCACCAAACCTTTTTTTTACAGGCACTTTTCATTAGAAGGAAATATCAAAATAGGCCCAGCACATGCTCATCATCTTTTCCTTCCTCACTCAGCCAGGTGAGGAATCTCCTCACACCAATCCACCAAGCACACAGTGCTTTCTGCTCCATGCTGCCGCATGTGGCACTGTGTGCGTTTATGGGAAAGTCCTAAATGCCTTTTTTTTTTTAAACCTTCCTTCACCGCCCGCCTCAGCTTCATGAGAGGAACTGAATGGACCTTCACAGTGAAAACAGAAGAGATGATCCAAGTTAAGGAGAAAAGCAGACAACAGGGAGCTCAAGTTTGGGAACACAATATGGGATGAAGAATGCAGCTGCCTCTAATACAGTATGCCAGTGTTGACGCTGCAGAGGACAGCTGTTTCCATCGGACAACACAGCTGGGGTGTCCAGCAACATGTGGGCTTCTGTTATGCTCCTGGAGAGAAGGAAGCATAACTCTCCGATACCTAGCATTTACTATAACGCATAATTTAAAAAAAGAAACACACTGCTACTCTATTCTGGCAAGGTTATTCTATACTTCTTCCGTCAGTTCTCCAAGGAGGCTATTTTGAAGATATGGTTATCCAACAAACCATTTCACATACACAGCCACTAACAGTGAATGTTTTATCCCAAATTGAGAACAAAGTTGTTTCTAAACGTTGCTTCTATGCAAAGTGTAAACATACATTTGCTTAGGAATTTTAAATAGTTTTAGCAAAACGTCTCATTTCATCTTTACTCTATGGATGGAAAAGCAAAGTACTTTGGGATGCACCTTCTTTGCTAGGACCACTAACAGCAGAAGTTCCTATTTCATGCACAGTTTCCTTGTGGCCCACTGAAGATGCGACTACCACTGTTCTGTCCACTGGATACCAAGCACAGATGGCTCAAGGGTCACTTGTCGGACACAGTATCAGATCACCTGCAGGAATTTCCGTGGCAGAATTTAAAACACAGAGCAGCGCAAAATCATGAAACTCCTTACATAGTGAGCTTAACGAGTGCACCTGCAGAACGAAATCTATCTCTTATTGCTGGCTCAAGAAAACTGTGAACTAATCATTCAGTATGTGTTATAAGTATATTGAACACAACAGCTAAACTCTTAAAAGCTTCCAAAAAGTGTCCTTCCAGGTATGGAATCAGGCTTTCCACAGGGAACCGAAGCCATGCTGCAGGTCATGTGCAGCACATGTCCAATGCAACACACTGCCATCAAGCGCTGCTCCAGTAAAAAAGTCAAAGGATATTTTATTTGGAAAGACTAGCAACTTATCAAAAATCGTAGTTGCTTCATGCAGACCTTGTATATATAGCAACACTACTGTTCCACCATTTTCCCAAAATGATCAGGGAGTAAAAAGGGAAGACTTGGAACTTACATTAAAGCATGCAGATTACTAAAACCACAAGGAGATGCAGTTCTGCTTCAAATAAAAATAACCCGTTAGAAAAACCTAATTTACAAACATATCCTAATCTAGACATTGATATTTGAAAGTGATGAAGTGTGCCATCCTTTCATAAGTCTCCCCTTGTCACAAAAATTGAAGCAGTAATAGGCAAAGCGGGTACTTGATGCATATAAACCATCATATAGCAGAGATCAGAAAATCTTTCTTACAGAAATTAATAAAAGGCACCTTAAAAATAGCCTTTCATCTATACAAATTATATACTTTACATACCACATAAAAATATAGGGTTAGCTGATTTTCATTGTAGTGTAGCTGTCTTAGGGATACAAACAAAACACTGAAAAACTCTTGTAACACAAGCATATTACTGTAAATGGAGAAAAGTCATGCTTTCTACCTCCCTTTTTTTAAATGTGAAAAATACATGTTTTCATGGAGATGATACTTAAGGAGTTAAGACAGAAATGTCTAAAATATTTTACAAGTCACAATCCATGATGCAACTTCTCTCAGAGAGACAAGTTTCACGTCTTTGCTGACATCAACGATGCAACATTGAACACCACTGCATAAACAAGAATATTTTCATTTTATAGCATCTAAATAAAACAGCTACAATGTATGTAATCTATGTAACCATACACACAGAAGCCCCTGCTTGCGCATTTCAGATACACAAGTTATAAACCATGTACCCATTGACTTTTTTTCTTTTCTCAGCACAGATGGCATTTCAAGAGGATTTTTTTTTGTGCCACAGCTAACACAAACCACAAAGAAATTACTCTTATTGAATATTGCCTGCTGTTGAAGAGTGTTTTGAAATTACACTCCATTTTTTAAGGGAACTGAAGAGCTGAGAACAAGCTACGCATTCACAGCAATGGCTAACAGATAAAACAGCAATGCTGACTGAATGCAGCTCTTCAAGAACCAGCGCCTAATGGTCGCTGCAGATTAAGGACACATTTTTCCTCTGTGCCACATTAGAGGAATTCATTGAAATTTGCTTGTAAATGAGATCACTGTCCACTGGCAACTCCCATCACACAGACAAAATTATTTAGCCTTCTGTCTTGGCCACCAGTGGAAGAAAATTTTAAAGAGGAGCATCTTCTATAGATGAAGACAAATATTTCTCAGCAGTGCTCTGAATATGAGATTTTCTAAAGAAATTCGAACTTAATTCTACGTATAGATATACATACGTTTGTGCATATATATGTATACATGCACAAGCAAAATCTTCTTTTGAAAATAATAATTACCTAAAATAATACAGACTGCAATGTCAGGCAGTACGACAACTACAACGATTTATTACAAAAATTTTCATGCTTCGTTTTCACTGGAATTTCATTTCCTGGAAATGCCATTACAAGTCCGCAGTTAAAAAACTGGACAAAAACACTGGCCAAAATCCAGATGCCTGAAGTCACCGGCTGGTGTTAGAAGTTCCCTCTCCTAATACTAATCACTGAATCAACTAAGTTGGAAAAGACCTTTTAAGATCAAGTCCAACCATTACCCCAGGACTGCCAACCTGTCACTAAAGGCCTCATCTACATGGTTTGTGAACACTTCTAGGGATGGCAATTCCACTTCCCTGGGCAGCCTGTTCCAATGCTTGACAATCCTTTTGGTGAAGAAATTTTTCCTAATACACAGTCTAACCCTCACCCCCCTGGCACAGCTTGAGGCCATTTCCTCTTGTCTTATCACTTGTTACTTAGGAGAAGAGATCAGCCAGCACCTCCACCAGTAATACTACTGCACACATCAGAAGACAAAAGTCCACTGGAAAATAAAAATACACTATGCACACTTTCAGAGTAAATTTTTCTACAGCTGGGTATGTTACCCCTTTACCAACAAATGATCCAATCCAAGATATCACTGTAGCTCTCTGGCAGTGCAGACTTCTGAATGCTAATGCCCAAGTTAGTACCACCAGCCATGAAATCCGATCTTACTTACAGCAAGCTCAGCCATCCCTATGGTCAGGATGCTTTGAAAGGGACAATCCCACTGAGTGTGTGCCCTGTTCCCCAGAACTTGAGACTTGATCCATCGCACCACTTGAAAAGTGAGTTTACAACAGTCTGCAAGCTGTTATCTGTCTCAGCATCATGAGAAGCTGTTTCAGCTATCATGGCAGTAACCACTATGCATACCCAGCCAAGAAATCTGGAAGATGACAGTCCAGTTAAATGAACAAGGTGGCTTTCGGAGTTCTAGTTTGGCTCTGCGGTAGCTACCTGCAAAGCTTTTAATCTGCAATTTAACCTACATTTTCCAAAGAAGCTTCTGCTACAGCACTTTTGCATGCTGCAGGCAGATCGAAGGCATCTCAAGTTTAAAGCACATATACAGTCCTTCTAGATCACAAAGAAAATTTAGTATTAGAAAACAGCATCAAGAAATATAGTTTTTTTACTTCAAAATGTGTTAACGGACAGATTCTCTCATTGCTCTTTGGGGAAGCCTCTTTTTCCCATGAACAATCAGATCCCAGAAGGCACTACACCTTTTTGCAGCAGGCCATGACGAGCAACATGAAACATAATGAAGCTGTAATGAGTGCTTGGATGAAATCCAATCAAGCTGCACACATATTTAGCTAAAGTTTAGCATAACAAAGCAACAATTTACTACTTCAATAATTAGCTGGTGTGGATATTTGGAGAAGCTGCTTTTAGATGCATAATATTGCCAACCACCAGCATTTCTACAGAAGCCCTGAGATATGGGAATGACCCTGGGAGTAATTCTCATTACATGATAAACATCTGTTTTCAAAGTTTCTAACAATCTTGGATGCGCAGAAAATGAAATTTAAGAAACAGGAGCACTCAACCCATAGGACGGTGAAAAAATATGGAGAAAACCTCACACCCCAATTAAGTGCTTTTGGGCTAGAAGGAAAAGCTGGAGAGCTCAGAAGCTTGCAGAGCTACAGTCACTAAATGTGAAGCACAGCCTGGTTTCTCAGCATTTTGTTTGCATCCAGTTTGACTGAAAAGCCTCAGCAGCCAACAAATAGTTGATGCCTTCTACAGTTGCCCCGTCAATCACCTCTGCCAAAATTTGAGAGATACAGAGGAGGAGCTCTCCCAAGGAGAACTGATGAGGCTTCTAAAACAGATGGAGAAGAATAACAGAATACGATCTCCAAATAAACACTACCTCTGGATAAACAGAAACACACAGTTTGATCACCAGGTTCTTCCCTCTGCAAGCAGATAGGGCAGTCACAGTGAGGGTACCACAGTCAAGCAGATACTGCTTCTGATCTTGGAGTCAGGCATCTGGAGAGTTTTGCCTATGAAAATAGGCAAATGTTTCTACTGAAATGCACAGTGCATAATCAATCATGCCCAGCAGGGCTTACAGGTCAACAAACCACTCTCTAATCAGAAGGCTGCCCAGACCTGCACTCCTGGAGAGACCAGGCAAGAAAATCATTTAGGGCTGAAAATGCAGCACTGCCTACACTGTTTCTTTATAATGATGGTCAGAAAACATGGCTGCAATTAATTTTGCCCCTCTTATCTGTAGCTATTCTAGAAGGACCTAAAGAGGCAATGGGGGAGAGAATTCCTAGAGATGTTTCATTTACTCTAGCTCAAAATTACTTCACATACTCTTTCGTTAAATTAGATATAAATAGGTGAAGTATAGGTAAGTGAATAAAAATTAATTTCACCATAACAAGCAACTTTCTATATGTATAAAAGAAACAGAAGACAGCAATATGCAATATATTACTGCCATGGTAAATGTCACAGCTTAATAGCAGTGAACCAGAAGAGCATAGGAACTAGAAGGTTTTACTGAACAATAGCTGCTTTCACCCCACAGGAAGTGCTTAAGCAGCTCAGGTTTAGCTCTGGCTTGTTCTTTAAGAACAAAAACTTAATGTAGAAAAAGGCAGTTGGAAAGTTTTTATTTCTTTTTCAGAGTAGATAGGGCAGAGGAGGACTGGCAGAAAGAAAAATGATGTGGCAAGGGGATAATAAAAAATTCACAGTATTTTGAGGTCATCCAGCAAAAGCTGAATGAAAGCACAACTATTCAAATACTTCCACCAATCAGAGGGGTAGAAGTGATGCCTGCCTAGCTCCTTCTTTAATTCTCATAACCTTTCGGGTGTTTCCAGTCCCAGAAAGGACAACACATCTGACACTAATGCATCAAAGTTTTGGAGAGTGGTAAAAACACTTCTGTCTAAAAGGACCTTTAACTCCGTCACCATTTCCTAACAATTATCCTCATATTTTACTCAAAAAAAAAAAAAAAAAAAAAGGAAATTTCATCCCTTGCTCTCCATCTCCCACCCTTACAACCTCATCCTCCAAGAGGCAGAAGTCATCCCCTGCATGCCTGGCCTGCACTGGGTCCCTACATCATGTCTCACACCCTCCCACCCACCACATCAGCAGCCCAGGCTTTTCCCCATTTTCTTGCTGACTTGCTTTGGGAGTAAGCCTGAGTTATGGTAAGTAACTGATGAAAATACGAATGAGCAAACAGCTCTGTGAACTCCACGCTGCTGCCTACTGAGAACATCATCTTTAGTTACATCTGACCTCTACAGATGCAGCTGCCCAGAACACTGGTAGACCTGCGCTTGCTTCTGCCCACAAGACAAGGCAATTTGTCCCTGCGGGACACCACTCTCATTTTAGTAAATGACCTTTCACTACTCAAATCCTAGGTATCTGGGCTGTGTTTGATCACTCATGTTTGAACTGGAGGTCAGTCTAAAGCGTACTCTGTTGTACAGATAACATCGCAACTCTCAGAGAGAATTGCAGTTTATAGTCGAGTAGTCAGACCCCCTTCTTCAAGACAGCAGTCCTTCATGCACCAAAACTACCAACAGATTAAAACTTAAGAAGGCAAGCAAGGAATTCAAATTTCCTTATTATATTAAATAATTTGTCTACTCAAGCTGAACAGCTTCATTTATGCTTATCTGAGTTACAGAAGTAGGAAAGCTATTGAACTCATATAAATTTCGTTCAAAATGCCCAAATGAAGAAATCTGAAAAGACTTAATGCTGTTAATCTCTCATTTCATTTTTGCATTCCAAAACATAAAAATCAGGAAAAAAAACGTCACAGTCTCCTATTTTACTCCAAAAGACACTTCCAGTACAGCACATAATGCAGAGAGCAAGGTCTGCAATGTTTTCTCAAAATTAAAAAGAAAATGTAAACAATGAACTTTAAAAAGCAATTTAATTTCGATGTTAGAATCCTCCTGTATGCAATAAAATAATTATTTCAGGTCAGCCACATTTAGCCTGACACTATTACTTTAAAGAGCTGCCCTATGAAGCACCTTGAATACATCAGGACTTTGACAGTTAAGATACCTACTCCAAACACTAAAGACCCCTGTTCAGAACCTTGCTCCAAATGCAACAACAGAAGAACCTGAACGCACACCACACCCCAGACAAGCATGTAACTGCTGGGCTATTACCGAGTATGGACCTACCCCTTTTCTCCAGACATCATTGACAAACATTTTAAACTGTCCATGTTCCTGTTAGCGTCTTCTTTTCCTGCATGAGAACACGAGAGGGCCACCAGTCTGTCCCTGCTCTACAGTTCCACCTACTGTAATTTCAGCACACCTGAAACACCAGGTACTTGGTTAAGGCATTTTCGCATTTCTAAAATTTCAGAATCTGCAAGCAATAATGAAAGCCCTGTGGCGGAATACCTCAGAAGAACATTCATTATGCTGGCGCCTTCTGAGCTGTTATTTTGGATACATTGCCTCACAACGATTTTCATTCTTATTCACTGAGATCCCTAAAAACAGATAAGGTGTGATGGGCTTTGCCTTATTTTGTGGTCAGTGAAGTATACTCATCCATGCTACCAAGTCTTTTGCAGCCAGTTTTTCAGAGTTCTGACAGAGATACTCATATGCCCTTGCTAATAAGGATTCTGCAGTATGATAACCTTCTGTCTCAAAATCACATATTGTCCTGGGTTTAGTAGGATACTGAAGAATTTAATGTTACTCTTCACTTCAGCATCTGAAGAGAAGTGGGTGACCTGAGCTCCACTAAGGATTTAAAACAATAAATAGCAAGCTTCATTTCCACAGCATTTTTCTACTCCATTAACAATAGCTGGGAGGGTTTTTTTTGTAAAAAGGGTGAATGCAGCAATAAGAAACTGAAGGTCATATTAAACCTCTTATTTCTTCCATGTTTTTGTAAACATCATCTAATTAATTCAAGATGACCTTCCACAATTGGATATGACAAATCTGAGAAGCGGATGGAAGTTCTCATCAGAGCAGAGGACAGCCGACCCAACAAGTCCTGCCAGGAGGCGAAGGGAGAAGGAATTCAGCTCTAGGGAACACATAACTCCATCAAAACAGAAGACAGAAGACTGGAAGTGGCTTCTAAGGAGGCAGGAGAACATCAAATGTGTTGAACATGTGGACAAATGGCTCAATATCTCACCTTAGATTAAAAGTGAAACTTAAACTTGTCTGCAAAACTGTAGCAAGAGTGACAGAGATGTTTACCATGCTATTCAATCTAGACTCCAGGTTTGTTTTCTACTTCATTTTCTAATTCTGCTAATGTAGCAGCTCAACCTGTATGTCTGAAAATATGCAACAACAAAATATGCTAATTTTTCTGTTCCAAACAATACATGGAAACAAAGAACAATTTTAGAGACAACTTTATATGTGAAATTAAGTTATTTCCTATAATCTTAAGTATCCTGTGCTCACAACTGGTGTCACAATTAGTCTTAAAAAGGCATTAAAGATGTTTATTCATCCTATTTTTCACCTTGTTTGGGAAAAAATATCCATCCTTCCAACGATGGATATTTTACAGTGACAGGAAAGGGGAGATCAACCACTTCTGGAAGTGGATTATCTCCATGAAGTGACACAAAAAGGCACTTAAATCCCATACTTCAGCCACCTGAACTGTAAAATAGAAATGCTAATGCGTGGTTTGAGCAGGAAGTTGGACTAGGTGATTTCCTGAGGTCCCTGCTAACCTGAATTTTCTGATGTACTGTATTTGGGGGGGAAAAAAGGTGTCAAAATGCTCATGAACTTTGTGGTTTTCACAAGCGTCATCTATGAGAGCAAGAGGAAAACGACAGTCACCCTGTTCTGGGTAATGTGGCAGAACCTGCTGCTTTATGTTGGTTTTTAGATAGCAAGCAAACCAAAAAAGAAAAAAGCATCCAGTATTTTTCAAATGACAATATAAACTCAGAAGGTGTTTCACTGAATACTACGTGCAAATCCATTTACCAGGCAGGTCAAGGAAAAAAATCTTTGTAGACTGATGACAATACCAAATCATGAACAGCAAAAAGAAACAGCACTTGTCATCTTGCAACATAGAACACCCGATTTGTTGTCATTTTCCTCACCGTGAATAGAAGTGAGTCTGTTTAGCATTACTGGATATGGGTTTTTTTATACTAATGTTCAGCATTTCCTAGAAAAGTCATCCCTTTTCTTTCTCAAAGCAGTGAAGTCCTTGCCCAAAATGCAAGATTCTTTAGATTACTGAGATTCTCAAGATTATGACCCAGCTGTATGCCCATACCAGGATGTAATGGCACTGCAGATACTACATTCCCTCTATGCAGTGTAAGTCACATCCATGACTATAAAGTGGTTGCAGGTATGATAATAAAAAAAAATAACTAAAAAAATGGTATCAGGTAGGATGATTCTGTGTCTAATTTAGAAGATTACATCTTGGGGTGAAGGTGGGTCAACAATCTCTTTCTGTTAAGACACATCCTCTTCTGAGAGTAACTCAGCTGCATCGCATTCTAAAGGCAAAAACATTGCAAAAGCAATACAAAGTCCTACAGTGCAGATGGCCTCAGTTTCTGCTAGTACTGCTTTCAGTTTTCTAGCCAATCTCTCAAATAGTGGAGTTGTGATTGATTTTGGACTACTTGGACACAAATACTTATCATTTCACAGTATCGCTTACCAAACTTACCTCTAACATCCCATTGAAAATAAAACATTAAAACGGCAAGCAGAAACAAAGATTAAACAAAACAGAAAAAACCCAACTGTCCTTACCTTGCTGGAGGCACATCAATATTTGAAGAAACAACCTTGCGCTTCTGTTCCAGAAGACAAACAGAACGAGTGTTTTCCTTCTCATACTCATGAGCTCTGTTTGGTTTTTTGGTCTCTGCTGGTTTTAAATCTTCCTCCTTTGTGGTGAACAGGAGAAACTGTTGGTCTGGCAGCTTTTGACTGACGTCATATTTTACATCCTCCTGTTGAAACGCAGGAAAGGTCATTTCACGCTTGATGCTGGCTGCCTGTAAAATTGAAAGCAACTGTTAAATCACAGAATCACAGAATCACAGAATAGTAAGGGCTGGAAAGGACCTCAAGATCATCGAGTTCCAACCCCCCTGATGTGGGCAGGAACACCTCCCACTAAACCATGCCATCCAAGGCTATGTCCAACCCCACCTTGAACGCCGCCAGGGATGAAGCATTCACAACTTCCTTGCGCAACCCATTCCAGGGCCCCACCACCCTCACAGTAAAGAACTTCTTCCTCAGATCCAATCTAAACCTCCCCTGTTTAAGTTTAAACCCATTACCCCTTGTCCTCTCACCACAGTCCCTAATGAAGAGTCCCTCCCCAGCATCCCTATAGGCCCCCTTCAGGTATTGGAAGGCTGCTATGAGGTCTCCACGCAGCCTTCTCTTCTCCAGGCTGAACAGCCCCAACTTTCTCAGCCTATCTTCATACGAGAGGTGCTCCAGTCCCCTGGTCATCCTCGTGGCCCTCCTCTGCACTTGTTCTAACACTTCCATGTCCTTTTTATGTTGAGGACACCAGAACTGCACACCATACTCCAAGTGAGGTCTCACGAGAGCAGAGTAGAGGGGCAGGAGCACCTCCCTCATCCTGCTGGTCACACTCCTTTTGATGCAGCCCAGGATACGGTTGGCCTTCTGGGCTGCAAGCGCACACTGCCGGCTCATGTTCATTTTTTCATCAACCCACACCCTTCTCCGCAGGGCTGCTCTCAATCTCCTCCCCTCCCAACCTGTAGCTGTGCCTGGCATTGCTCTGACCCAGGTGGAGGACTTTGCATTTAGCATGGTTGAACTTCATCAGGTTGGCATCAGCCCACCTCACAAGCGTGTCAAGGTCCCTCTGGATGGCATTCCTTCCCTCCAATGTATCAACCGAACCACACAGCTTGGTGTCATCGGCAAACTTGCTGAGGGCGCACTCAATCCCACTGTCCATGTCACCCACAAAGATGTTGAACAAGACCGGTCCCAACACCGATCCCTGGGGGACACCACTCGTTACCGGTCTCCAGCTGGACATTGAGCCACTGAGCACTACTCTTTGCGTGCGGCCATCCAGCCAGTTCTTTATCCACCGAGTGGTCCACCTATCAAATTGATGTCTCTCCAACTTAGAGAGAAGGATGTCATGGGAGACAGTGTCAAAGGCTTTACACAAGTCCAGGTAGATGACATCAACTGCTCTGCCCCTGTCCATCAGTTCCGTAGCCCCTTCATAGAAGGTCACCAGATTGGTCAGGCAGGATTTCCCCTTAGTGAAGCCATGCTGGCTGTCACCAAGCACCTTGTTGGTTTTCATGTGCCTTAGCATGCCTTCCAGGATAATCCGCTCCAAGATTTTGCCAAGCACAGAGGTGAGACTGACTGGTCTGTAATTCCCTGGCTCATCCATTTTTCCCTTCTTAAAAATGGGGGTTATATTTTCCTTTTTCCAGTCATCAGGAACTTCACCTGACTGCCATGATTTTTCAAATATGATGGACAGTGGCTTAGCAACTTCATTTGCCAGCTCCTTCAGGACCCACGGATGGATTTCATCTGGTCCCATTGACTTGTATACATTCAGGTTCCTAAGGTGGTCCCGAACAAGATCCTCCCCCACAGTGGGCCCAGGGTCCCCACCCTCACTGTCCCCGCGTCTGCCTTCCAAGACTTGGGTGGTGTGGACAGAGCATTTGCCCGTAAAGACTGAGGCAAAGAAGTCATTAAGAACCTCAGCCTTCTCCAAATCCAGTGTAGCCAGTTCTCCCGATAGCTTCTGGAGAGGGCCCACGGTGTCCCTAACCTGTCTCTTATCGGCAATGTACCTATAAAATCCCTTCCTGTTATCCTTAACATCCCTAGCCAAGTTTAATTCTAAGTGGGCCTTAGCTTTCCTAACCTGGTCCCTAGCTTCCCGGACAGCATCCCTGTATTCTCCCCAGGCCGCCTGACCTTGCTTCCACCTTTTATAAGCCTCTTTTTTCTTTCGAATTTTGCTCAGCAGCTCCTTATCCATCCAAGGAGGTCTTCCTCTAATTCTCCCAAAATGTAAAGGGGAGGGACACACACAACACACGACCCAATGCCCACAGGCATTTACTTCTAATTAGTTCTTTGAATCAGAGAATACCATTTCTTTGCCCTTCATAAAGTCTAAACCTGCCATTAATTTCTCAACAGTGTTGAAGACTACGCAGAAAAATGAGCAATTATTTTCCATTTGATAAAGCAATCAGCTGCCTCTCATTGTTAAATCAAAAAGGTATTTGAAGTATCAGAAACCACAGAATATATACATTGAATGTATACACATCTGTGCTGCAAAACTACACAAAATAAATGCCAGCTTTCCTCCTCCTAAAATTCCAGGAAAAAAGTCAGAATCCAGATAAAAGGCAATAAAGAAAGCAAAGCTCTTCTGCCAGTCACTTACTGGATTCTTTAACAGCTGCGTTTGTAAATAAGGGTTTCTCCAGGAGCAGAAAAATTATTCATTATGATCCAACTCAGGTGCCAGAAGGCAAAGGGGAGGAAGTTACGCCAGCTGGATCTCCATGAGGAGCCCATCCAACAACAAGGAGCACAGACATGGACAGGAGCAGTGTCAGGTTGTCTCTTTGGCTGCCAGCACTTCCCACATCTTCAGGTCTGCTGCTTCCCATAACCAGAGATTTTCTTAGCAAACAGGTATCTTAACAAATACACTGCCTCTCTGGAATACAATGCATTGGTGTTTATTAACTAAACTCTTGCAAGGTTACAGTGAAGAGCAAGGAAAACCAACAGAACCAACCCACTCCATCTTCCCAGCAAGCAAAACAAAGCCCAGGACCTAGACTTTTCTCTGGAATGCCATTCCCTGGTCAACTATGCTGAGATAGGTCACAGGGACAGACTATCTCAAAGACTGTCACGAGTCTCTCATTCTGCTGTACATCAGCCAAACTCCTCCAGACCCTCAGCCTGCTAGCTCCCTCATGTCCCTACCTACCAGAAACACCCGCTAACAGAGTTATTTCTAGATACTCGTGCTTTTAAGATCAGGGGCTTTAACTGCTAACTTGCGGTAAGTCCAGGAGATGCACCAGGGAGGCAACCCAAACAGCCACACAAAATACAACCCAACATAATAGATGCTTAGCCCACCATGAGCAGAGGTACTTCCATGACACATGCACCATCTTGGAGAAGCCCAGACACCTAGGACATGCAAACTGGATTTGTAGATGCCTGTAAATTATTGCTCATCTTTACAGTGGAGAGATCGAGAACATGTTGCCCTCAGAAAGTACCCCCACCAATAAGCTGAAATTCCCTACGTAAGCTCTTCCCCTGTACTGCTTTTGATCATCCGAAAAGTTAATCAATATATGTGTATATGTTTACACATTAAAATATATAAAAATATAGTCCTCTCTCCACATACCTCCCTGTTTATAGCTTTCAGACCTTGGCAGGTATAAAAACAGTGCAAGCAATTTTAAGTTCACAGGAAAGACAACCTTGCCAAGGTAATTTTGGTTTGTTTGGTAAAGTATGTAACACTGCTAACGTGTAAATACTTCAGACCAATTGTCTTATTCTAGAGTTTCCACAGAAGGGCTTTTAGCCATTGCTTGAAGAACAAAACTAGAATTGTTCCTTTATGAATGTAAATACTAGGAAGAATTAGTCATTTTACACATCTTCACACACAAATAGATGACACATTACCAAGAAAATCTGCCTGGAAGACAAAACAATCAGCATGTGATCACACAGAGTTAGGAGAAAACGTATAAACAACATAAATTCAATTCTGATTTAAGGATTATTGTATTAAAAAATTCTTAGCTTTACAGTAAGCTCTTTTTTGAAGGTCTGAGGATCTTAGCAAATGCTGAGTTCCCTTCAATTTTCAACAGAACTGACTTAGAAGTGATGCACTAAAGCAAAAAACACCTCCCAAAACCTGAAAATAGCCACATTCCGGTATCAAGCCCCTAGAAGTTATAAAATGCCAAATGAAGGTACATACAAGTCTTGAATTCTATCCATTCCATTGCCATATGGTCTTGCATTGCATAACCACGCATCATTTCCTCCCTCCCTAGGGTTTCCACCTTATCCAGTGCAGAGGACGGTGCTGAACAGGGCATGAGCAGCTACACATGCTGCGCATGGCAGGGTGCTGGTGGGCACACGTATGAGGCAGGACCCAGCAGTTTCCTCCTTGCTCTGCACAGCCCTTAGTGAAGAAAGCCCTGAGAGCACAGGGGCAGCCTCCCTTACTCCCTACTCTCCAATGCCAGACTGAACACAGTATTCATCAGGATGATTTAATTTTTTTTAACCCAATAAATCCATGATTATATAAAAGGAAAAAAAAACAAAACACCCCCCCACCCCCAAAAAGAAACAACAACCAACAAACAAAGACCAACCAACAACCAAAACCTCCTCAGTTTATGGAACTATAATATTTTATTCAGTTTCAGCAAACATACTGTGCCATACATTATCAAGTTTTCTTTACAGACCTAAACAGTGATGACAAAAGGTTACAGACTCAGACTACAGCTGTACAAATAAAACCTAACCATAAAGAGCAGAATACTTGTACTGTGATACCAGATAACCTATTTATATATGTCAAAACCATTCACATCCAGTTCAAATATAGTCAAATAACAGCTTCGTTTTCATATGTCAATATGCCATAATTAACAGCCAGCTCCATGTAAGTGTATGGAAGTGAGAAATGACTAAATCCACAGAAACAAGTGCTTAGGTTGCCAAGCAGTCCCAGGTCCACTGGCTAAAATGGCCAGAAACAGCAGAAGACCAAATCCAATGCTTAGACTCTCTTCCACTCCTTCAGTTTTCAACAGATGTTTGGAAACATTAACCTCTTTCTAAACTTTCCCTTGAGAGCAACTGCAGATAAAGAATCTTTTCTGCTTCAAAAACAGGATCACAAGAGAAAGCCATGAGCTTCCCCTGGGGGCCACGCTCCTGTAGCATTCTCCTGCTCTACAGGCAGTTTTTCTGTTTTAATTCATCCATGTCTACAGGAGCCATTTCCACTTGAGACACCTGCCCTAAATGGAAGGGTACAGGGTCTTTTGCTGGAAACCGCATCACCTACACAAGCAGACGTTGATGTGCAGAGTGCCAAAGGCCACAGACTGATCAATTCTTGGCAAACACACTGATTAACCACCAGGACCCTGCTGCTTTCAAGCTCTGCCTCAACATCACTCACAGTTCTGAAAAACATGAACAATTTCCAGTATATTTTTCCAGATAACTGTTCAACAATAACCAATCAGGAATTCTTGTTTTTCCCCTGACAGATCCTTCATATTCTTTTAAACACTTTGAGGCTTGTGGTCGTCCTCTAAGTCCATAGCATGTTTCATCAAAAATTTTGTGGAAGGTCTAGCCCAAAGAGAAGCAGCCTGTCTTGCAGACAGCCAGATGCTAACACTGTAACTTCAATTTATTTCAGCTTACTTCAAACACTTCACATTTCTCTCTCCTTTGTTGTTCTCAAACTCCATTTTTATGCTGTTCCCTTCTGGTTTGGGCTTTTCTCACATCTCTGTATTTGCCCCCTTACTGCCTTCAGCATCAACCGCTGACAAAAACACACCCAGTTTTTTCCATACACTTAGATTGTCACTCATATAAACCATGCTGTAATAGGCTAACACTTTTTCTATGTCATTCATTGCATATTTTCACCCTTAAGCCATCAACTTCAACCTTCAACTTACTTTCAACTGAGTCCTTTGCAACCTGGCCTCAGGCAACTGACATCACTTGGAAGCTCAGTCACAGAAACAGGAGTTACAAACCATGTCCGAATTTTAAAAACTAGCTTTGTTTCTGTCTGCAGTTACCCTCATCTGCCTTTGACAACTTCCCTCCATAACCACTTGGGCAAGGGAAACTTTTGATACGTCACTGCTTGGAAACAACAGCTCAGTATTACCTGCACCTTTCCTGCTAGAGCTCTGCTCCGGCACTGCCCCACACTTGGGGGCTGATCTGGCTTTACTTGTTCCACTGCTTTTCAGCAAGCACTGGCCTTCCCACCCACTCTCCTCTGACTTTTCAACACCTGATAGTGCAAACATGTCAAAAACTTCTTCAAAGGCATAAGCTGGGTCACAGAGTGGAGAGCTATGAAGATAATGAGAGGGCTGGAGCACGTCTCCTGAGAAGACAGGCTGAGAGAGTTGGGCTTGTTCAGCCTGGAGAAGAGGCTGCGGGGAGACCCTATAACCATCCTTCCAGTACCTAAAGAGACCTACAAGAAAGCCAAAGAGGGACTTTTTACAAGGGCATGAAGTGGTAGGACAAGGGGGAATGTCTTTAAACTAACAGAGGGGAGATTTAGATTAGATATTAGGAAGAAATTCTTTACTGTGAGGGTGGTGAGGCACTGGCACAGGTTGCCCAGAGAAGCTGTGGCTGCCCCATCCCTGGCAGTGTTCAAGGACAGGTTGGACAGGGCTTGGAGCAACCTGGTCTAGTGGAAGGTGTCCCTGCCCACGGCAAGGGGGTCAGAACTAGATGATCTTAAGGTCACTTGCAGCCCAAACCATTCTATGATTCTATGAATTGTGAG
Organism: Amazona ochrocephala; assembly: GCA_039720435.1. Lineage (NCBI taxonomy): Eukaryota > Metazoa > Chordata > Aves > Psittaciformes > Psittacidae > Amazona > Amazona ochrocephala. The sequence goes on along the minus strand of CM077876.1, from coordinate 30,894,660 downwards.
CCCTCAGCCTATGTACAATATTAACACCCTGTAACTCTTAAAAAAGACACAGTTCAGGATGAGGATTTATGATTTCCATCTGATTTAATATGCAACCAGTTGGTCTAATTTTATCCCAAAAACTCCTTTGATTAAGCACCAATTAAAAAAACACCAATAGCTACAAGCCAGTTTAGCATCAGTCAATGTGCTGTATAACTGTTGGTTTGTATAAACAATATTTTCGTTCTGACTTTGTGACCAACTCTTTCCGTTTTCTGAAATAGATGCAAGCACGCTAAATGGTAGGGACTGCCAATAAACCTTCCATCCGTTAAAAAAACAAAAGTCACAGGATTTTATTTTTTTCTTTTTAAACAAGGCTTTTGCAATATTTTTATCCACGACAGAACAAACAGGCAGCTCAAAAAAAGGCAAAAGAAAGAATCAGTATATTCCAGCCTAGTGTATTAATGTAAAACAATAATTAGATGTGTATATTTAACATGATACACATTTTAAATGTGCAGCCAAAACAAGAGCTTAATAACTGCAAGGCTCTTTTCAGGCCAGCGTGAACAGCTAGGTTATGCTCTAGGGACAGGGATAAGCCACATTTCTGAACAAGAAAGAAATCAGGAGTAAAGTTCACAGCAAAATATGAACTTATTATCAAGATAACAGCACGCAAGTAAAAAATATTTAAATTAAATCCACAGATGGACAAATGTTTTTGTTTATTCTTACTACTTCGTACAGTATTTCCAGTTCAAGTTCCCATAACAGTTTTTTTTATGTAAAAAGGCTCTAATTTTTGCCATCCCAAAACGCCATCCTCACTGGAAGGAAAGAATGCACTGAATATCCATTTTGCCAGAAATCTCTTTTTATACTGGAATACAGAAAGATAACACAGATTCTTGTAATGATGCTTGAAAATAATCTGCCCTGAATTTCAATGTATTATTACATTTTCAAGTATACTTTGCATTTAATTACCCACTTCACCGGCAGTTGCTCATTACACATAAACCATGTCAATCTAATCACTCTAAGCATTTGTAAACTGCTGCTCTCTAACAAGACGGAAGATAATGCATTTTAAGGTCATTGTAAGACTTCTTTATAATGTATAGTATGCACTAATGTATAGTAATGTAGTATTTATCTTCAGCCAGGCTAGGACAAAGTCCTATCTTCACCATTTGACTGAATATACAAAACCATCCATAGAATATATTTTCTAGTTATTAAAATACAAATTTAAACATTAATGTTGCCTGGATCCACAATACGGTGTAAGGCAGCAAGAACTGGAGTCAGCTAGAAACTTCAACCCTTTTCATCATCAGACGTATGTCAGTGTTTATGCAGCTAAATACAACTTATCTCCAAAAACCGTGTGCCCCAGTACCAGCCTAAGGTGCTACTGAATTATACAGCATCTATCCAGATGAATGACAGAAACTTTCAGTCCCACATGTGAAATCCCGTACATAGAGATACCTGTTGAATGCCAAATAAAACAACTGCCAACTTGTGACATCTGAAATTCTGCACTAACTGGCACAAGAAGCATATGTGTTATTAAAACTGGACAGAGGTGTTACTGAGATTACAGGGGGAGACAGTGAAGAACACTGGGAAGCTACAGTCCTTCCCCACACACTGTTGTTGGGTCTAAACAAAAACGATTCAGAGATATTTGAGCCTTTCTACAACATGAACAAAGGGATGAAGATGTGAAAGTATGGCAACTTCCTTTCCCATCCCATATGCAGCCATAGCAAGTTCCTTGTAGAAAAGTACATGACATGACTTCTAAGATAATCAGACACCAATTAGTAGCAATTAAAAATATTAATATTACTTATTGAATGCTTGCATCTTCAAAACTTGCTTGCAATGTTTAAGTCTCACAGAAATAACTCGTTCTGTGTTCTGTATACGCTGCACATGCAAGTGGATGATTTGCAGTCACTGTTCTGTGAACCCGGCTAGCTGGGTTCAACTGGATGACAGCCCACGGTCATGGCATCTCCATAAGTATCTCAGTGGAAGTTCTTCAGCCCTGTTTTCCTTTTCTTAAATAAAACAAGCTCCTGAGAATCACACTGCCTCAAAATATCTAAAAATTAAGAAGCTGTCTTGGAAAGCCTTAAACAGAAGTGGAGGTTCATAGTTGCAAAAAACAGGGTTCATTTTTCATTTAGCAGTCCTGCTGCTGCACTTCAAGGTTTTCTAAACATGCTCACCATCAAGAACTCAGGTACTCCACCAGGCTAAAAAGGGCTTTGCTGGCCAGGAACGGGCACCCATAATTGCCTTCCCAATTACTGGTTTCACAAACAGTGAGTTTAGAATGAACTAAACCAATTATCACATTTTCTTGCAGCAGCCTACGTGCCCGGCTGTGCAAGCGGGAAGGGAACTGCCAGGCAGGTGGCTCCCCTCACCTCTCCTGCGGCAAAAGCAGTGCAAGGAGTGCCCAGTGCCACTGAGGCTAGCTGAGGACATGCACAGGACATGAGAGGGACTGGAAATGTGCCCTGGGCTGGACGACAAGCACTGAAGGCCAGAAAAAGGGGAAGATACACCTGGAGTTTGCTGGCCACCTCTGGGAAAATTCAAAAACCCTGGAACTGGAGATAAAACCAAGCATGCTAATGCAGGGTAGCGGGGAAGTTCAAACTAACTTTTTTGTTCCTATTTCTATTACATTACTGGTTGTAATTACAAGCTGTAATTAGTAAGTGCCATCAAATCAGGAGTTCTACTCTACTGTCCTTGTGTATGGACTATCTCATGGACATATCAAACAAACAGAAATATCAATCTAGTCTTTGTTTACCAAATTTCATGTGCAAATAAAATATCTTTCATTTCTACTATTTTGAGTTCATTGCTGAAGATCTACTTGTTTCTCTTTTCAATTGCTTGGGGGGCTGGGAACAGTAAGGACGGCAGCAGTTCAAAGAAGAATGGAGAAATACCATCACTTCTATCATCTTACTCAGGATCAAGCAAGCAAAGCTCCAAAAAAAAAACCCGACCATGCAAGAGACAGTGGGGAACTCCCCACACTTTGATGAAGATTTTGGAAATGCTGACTCACTGTTCCTCACTAAGAAACACTTGATCAGCTCATCTACATTTGAAAGCCCTCCTCCCCTGCCTAGATAGAGATATATAGTGGAGTAAGCCTAGTGAAAAGAAAACCAAATTACCTTTACTTTCAAGACTTCTTGCAGATAAGGTACAGATGGGTGTGAGATTTCTAAGGTCAGAAGCAATTGTCCTACTTTGGAAGCAGACAGCTGAGATGAGATGCTGCATATCCTACATCTCTTCAAAGGTTATTGAAATGTAAACCTTAACATCCTGGGAATAAAGAGACTTTGCTCTTTCTCATTTGTTTTTCTTTTCTTTTTCATGATTGAATTTCAGTGAAATTATACCAAGGTAGTTCACAGATGCATCCAACTGTTATAACTTTGGAATTAAATACCCACTGTGAATGACAACTTAAAGGGGCAGTGCTGATCCCTGAAGCTGAGAGCCTGGAGGAACTATTAAAAGATCAGAATTAAGCACACATCCTTATCTTCTCTAACTGATTCCAAGCCTGGAAGTAGAAAGTATGGTCCTTCAGAGGAGATGAAGAAGCAAGGAGCGTTGCACCCAGACAAGAGTTTCTCCCAAGTCTATGTCTGGCTCGAGACAAAAACATTTAGCAGCTTTCCTGTCCAGAGTGGGAGAGATGCCAAAAAAAAGTTTATTTTGGGATCTGACTATGCAGAGTAATACCACAGAGTTTCATCTCCTTATCCCTGGAAGCAATGGAGTAACACTTGCAGAAACCAGCAGAGGCCAAACATGATCTCTTCCTCCTCAGCCACTCCAGAAACCAGCCCTCAATTAAACTACTATAGGGATGCAACCACATTGCATGGCAGCAGGCTCTTTAGAACAGGCCTGGCAGACAGGGAGGGGGAGTTGCTTTTTATGTTAGGGACAGGCTGGAGAGTATGGAACTCTGTCTGGGGACAGGTGAGCAGTCGACAGAGAGTTTGTGGGTCAGGGTTAAAGGGAGAACAGCAATGGGTGACATTATTCTGGGGATCTGCTACAGACCTCCTGATCAAGAGGACTCTGTGGATGAAGCGCTCTATAGACAGATAGGAACAGCCTCATGCTCGCAGGCCCTTGTTCTCATGGGAGACTTCAACCACCCTGAAATCTGTTGGAAGGATGGTACAGCCTGGCACAAGCAATCCAGGAGGTTCCTCAATTGCGTGGAAGTCAACATCCTTCTGTAAGTAATAGAGGAGCCGACAAGGAGAGGTGCCATGCTTGACCTCGTCCTCACCAACAGGGAAGGGCTGGTTGGGAATGAGACGCTCCAGGGCAGCCTTGATTGCAGCGATCATGAGATGGTCGAGTTTGAGATCCTCAGGACAGTGAGAAGAGCGTGCAGCAAGCTCACTGCCCTGGACTTCAAGAGAGCAGACTTTGGCCTCTTCAGGAACCTGCTCAGTAAGGTTCCATGGGATACAGCCCTAGAGGGCAGGGCAGGGGGGCCCAAGACTGTTGGTTGATATTCAAGGATCACCTGCTGCAAGCTCAGGAGCGATACATCCCAACTAGAAGGAAGTGCAGCAGGAGGGCCAGGAGACCTCCTTGGATGGATAAGGAGCTGCTGAGGAAAATTTGAAGGAAAAAAGAGGCTTATAAAAGGTGGAAGCAAGGACAGGTGGCCTGGGAAGAATACAGGGATGTTGTCTGGGAAGCTAGGGACCAGATTAGGAAAGCTAAGGCCCAGTTAAAATTAAACTTGGCTAGGGATGTTAAAGATAACTGGAAGGGATTCTATAGGTACATTGCAAGTAAAAGACATAGACTAGGGACAACGTGGGCCCTCTCCAGAAGTTATCAGGAGAACTGGCTACCCTGGATTTGGAGAAGGCTGAGGTTCTTAATGACTTCTTTGCCTCGGTCTTCAACAGAAAATGCTCTGTCCACACCACCCAAGTCTTGGAAGGCAGACGCAGGGACAGTGAGGGTGGGGACCCTGGGCCCACTGTGGGGGAGGATCTTGTTCGGGACCACCTTAGGAACCTGAATGTATACAAGTCCATGGGACCGGATGAAATCCATCCGCGGGTCCTGAAGGAGCTGGCAAATGAAGTTGCTAAGCCACTGTCCATCATATTTGAAAAATCAGGGCAGTCAGGTGAAGTTCCCGATGACTGGAAAAAGGGAAATACAATCCCCATTTTTAAGAAGGGGAAAATGGATGAGCCAGGGAACTACAGACCAGTCAGTCTCACCTCTGTGCCTGGCAAAATCTTGGAGTGGATTCTCCTGGAAGGCATGCTGAGGCACATGAAAACCAACAAGGTGCTTGGTGACAGCCAGCATGGCTTCACTAAGGGCAAATCCTGCCTGACCAATCTGGTGGGCCTCTATGATGGGGCTACAGAACTGATGGACAGAGGTAGAGCAGTTGATGTCATCTACCTGGACTTGTGAAAAGCCTTTCACACTGTCCCAAACAAAATCCTTGTCTCTAAATTGGAGAGACATCAATTTGATAGGTGGACCACTCGGTGGATAAAGCACTGGATGGATGGCCGCATGCAAAGAATTGTGGTCAATGGCTCAATGTCCAGCTGGAGACCAGTAACGAGTGGTGTCCCTCAGGGATCGGTGTTGGGACCGGTCTTGTTCAACATCTTTGTGGGTGACATGGACAGTGGGATTGAGTGCGCCCTCAGCAAGTTTGCCGATGACACCAAGCTGTGTGGTTCAGTTGATACATTGGAGGGAAGGAATGCCATCCAGAGGGACCTTGACACGCTTGTGAGGTGGGCTGATGCCAACCTAATGAAGTTTAACCATGACAAGTGCAAGGTCCTACAGCTGGGTCGGAGCAACCCCAGGCACAGCTACAGGTTGGGCAGGGAAGAGATTCAGAGCAGCCCTGCGGAGAAGGACTTGGGGGTGTTGGTCGATGTGAAAATGAACATGAGCCGGCAGTGTGCGCTCACAGCCCAGAAAGCCAACCGTAACCTGGGCTGCATCAAAAGGGGCGTGACCAGCAGGTCGAGGGAGGTGCTCCTGCCCCTCTACTCTGCTCTTGTGAGACCTCACTTGGAGTATTGTGTGCAGTTCTGGTGTCCTCAACATAAAAAGGACATGGAACTGTTGGGACAAGTCCAGAGGAGGGCCAGGAGGATGATCAGGGGACTGGAGCACCTCCCGTATGAAGACAGGCTGAAAAATTTGGGGCTGTTCAGCCTGCAGAAGAGAAGGCTGTGTGGAGACCTCATAGCAGCCTTCCAGTATCTGAAGGGGGCCTATAGGGATGCTGGGGAGGGACTCTTCATTAGGGACTGTAGTGAGAGGACTAGGGGTGAAGGGTTCAAACTTAACCAGGGGAAGTTTAGACTGGATATAAGGAAGAAATTCTTTACTGTGTAAGGGTGGTGAGGCACTGGAATGGGTTGCGCAAGGAAGTTGTGAATGCTCCATTGCTGGCGGTGTTCAATGCTGGGTTGGACATAGCCTTGGATGGCATGGTTTAGTGTGAGGTGTTCCTGCCCACATCAGGGGGGTTGGAACTAGATGATCTTAAGGTCCTTTCCAACCCTAACTATTCTATGATTCTAAGGGCTTTCACAAAGAACCCGAACAAACAAATGCCTGCTGTCTTCCAAAGGAGGAACGCTTGCTCCTTTTCTCGCTTTCCTCTTCCTCTCTATGCATGCCTTAGCTGTGATATCCCATCTTTTCCTCTGCACTGTTAAGATGATTGACAAGCCCTTCCTTGTGTCACCTTATTGAAGTTACAGGTTCTACAGACTCTTTGCTGCGTTTCCCACTGTTTCTCATTTTTCTGCTTTTTCTATACAGCTCTGTAAGCCACAGGAGCACTAAAACTTCATCTGGGCCAGGATTTCATGGAAGTCTGATTCTTTATGTTTTGCAAAAGCACCAATAAAAAGATCTGTATTTTTATGCGAAGTTCAGGCAACAGAAGTTGTTCAGTTTCCTGTCTTCATTAGTTTTGTTGTCAAACAACAAATACCACCCACACATGTACTTTTTAATACAATGAGACAAATGTCAATGCAATCATCATCTTGGAAAGTTTGGCAACGCACCAGAGCAGGGAAAGTGATCCCATCACAGACTGTTCAGCAACAGCTATAATATTAAATTCCTACATGCTCTGTTTGACAACATACTACAGTGAAAAACAGCAGCACAAGTTCATGAAATTAAAGCTGGTCACCATAGGAGCTATTTTCACTCACTCTGTATTTCCTGCTCAATTTCAGCAAATAAAAACACTAATAAGAGTTTCTCTCTTAGCCTACCACCCTTCTGTAGTCTTTGGGCTGGCTTCAAGCAGCAGGAATGGTCAAGCTGCTCGTCATTTTTAGAAATAAGCAATTCAATAAATATTACAAAGCCAACTATAAACTACTCTCATTCTGAGGGAAAAATAAATAATATAAAAAAAGCATCATCGCTCAATCTACAGCAGTGTTTACAGAGCAGACACCAACAAGGGCTATTGCATGCCCAAGCAGCAAAGCTCTCACCTTTGAGATGGCCAAGTGGCACAGTTTGAGGCATATTTATCCCACAGCCTGCTAAGATCTCTCTGGTGCTCTCATACCACTGAAATTGCTGATCTAGCACTGGTAAAAGAGTAGGACTCAAGAGTTCAAAGCTGATCTACAGGACTGTTAGGCTTCGCTGTAAGCTTGGGTCAAAAGCAAGGTTGAAAGAGCACAGAGTCAGAAAAGGCACAGATGGCCTGTTCATCCGCACTTGTCATAAGACACATTACAAATGTTAATTACCAGACCACGAAAAGCACCTTCTCAATACTCAGTTTGCAGATGCAAAACAATGTCACTTCTATCTTCAAGAAGGAGGACCCAGGGAACTACAGGTGGGTCAACCTCACCTTGATTCCCAGGAACATGACTGAGCTGCTAATCCAACATACCATTTCCAGGCATGTGAAGGGCAAAAGCATTGTGAGTAGTCAGCATGACTTCACCAAGGGGAACTCGTGCTTGGCCAGCCCGATAAACTTCTAGGACAAAATGACTGGCCTGGTAGATGAAGGGAGAGCAGTGGATATTTTCTATCCATACTTCAGGAAGGCTTTTGATGTCATCTCCTATAACATTTTTACATATCAGGTGTCGATGTATGGACTGAATAAGCAGGCAGTGAAATGGTCTGGAACTTGGCTGAATGGACAGGCCAAGAGGATGCTGATTAGCAGCACGAAGTCTAGTTGGAGGCCAGTAAATGGTGGTATACCCAAAGAGTCAATACCACATTCGGTCCTGTTCAAAATCTTTGTTACTGATCTGGATGATGAGGAAGAGTGCGTCCTCAGCAAGTTTGCAGATGACACAAAACTGGGAAGAGTGACTGATACACCAGAAAGTCACACTGCCATCAAGAGAAACTTTGACAGGTAAGAGAAATGAGCCAACATGAACCTCATGAAGTTCAACAAGGAGAAATGTAAAGTCCTGTACCTGGGGAGGCCCAATCCTATGCACCAGTGTATGCTAGGGACCACCCAGTTGGAAAGCAGCTTTGCAGAAAAGGCCCTGAGGTCCTAGTAGGCACCAAGTTGAACTTGAGCCAGCAATCTGCACTTGTAGCAAGAAGGTGAATGGTGACCTGCGCTGCACTAGACAAAAGTACTGACAGGAACTGGAGGGAGGTGATTCTGCTCAGCACTAGTGAGGCCACACCTGGAGCGCTGCATCCAGTACTGGGATCCCAATACAGGAAAGACAGGGACATACTGGAGACAGGCCAGTAAAGGGCCACCAGGATGATGCAAGGGCTGAAACATCAATCCTATGAGGAGAGGCTGAGTGAGCTGGGACTGTTCAGCCTGAAGAAAAGGTGGCTCAGGGGGATCTTACACATGCCTATAAATACCTGAAGGGAGGGTACAAAGAAGACAAGACTGGGTTTTTCTCAGTGGTGTCCAGTGACAGGACCAGAGGCAACGAACACACAATGAAACACAGGAGGTTCCCTCTGAACATCAGGAAACACTTTCTCACTGTGAGGGTGACCGAGCACTGCCTCAGGTTGTCCAGGTAGGTTGTGGAGTCCCCATTCTTGGAAATATTCCAAAACCAAGTGGGCATGTTCCTGTGCAACTGGCTCTTGGTGGCCCTGCTTGGCCAGGAGGGTTAGACCAGGTAACCCCCAGAGGTTCCTTCTCACCTCAACCATTCTGTGATAAAGACTGAGCAGCACACCTCCACCCACAGGTACAGACTGCATATCTGAAGGCAGCCAACTGAGCATTCTCAACTAAACTCATTCTAGACTGAAAACAGCCTAGCAAATAAGGACCAAAACTGTTCATGGCTATACTGCACCCCTTTATTCTCACATAGTTACAGTTTTGTAATACAATTTCTTTTAAGGGAAAAGTGCTTATGCTTGGTCTGTGTCTAACAAACAGCAACAACAAATTACATCAAAGATCCTCAGCAAATTACTCCCATTCATTCTTTATTATGGGAGAGTTAAGAAAAAAACCATCTTGCAAGCCCAAGACCCTCAGCTGTGCCCCCAGTAATTCACGCTACATATCAACCTTTTTAAATTCTAATAAGAAAAAAGAAATCCCAAGTCTAGGTGTGCAGTTCCCACAAGAGCTCCACCAGCCAGGTTTTCACTCAAGGCCTGTAAGGAACAAAACGGAGTCGAAAATTTAAAAATTAATTCAGTTTATCTACTTACAAAAACATGGCTAAGCCGCTGGTATGCATCTACCTCTCGTCTCCCCCTGCAGTTGTTCCCCAGAGTCCACCAGTATCCATTTAGTATCTCTCATGTTACTCTTCAACCTTGCAGAAGAGGGTAGAGCAAGATCATGCTTGCTCTGGGTTTGTACACAGCCTAGACTAACAGGATCCAAGATGAGAACATGAGTGCTGATGTTCAAATAACTAGCAGTATTTAAAAAAATATACCATTATTAGTCTGAGAGGGAACATTTCAGTTTACTCTTAGGTTAGCATGCAAGTTCCTAATGTGCCTTAGAGATCTCTCCACCACTAAGCAAATCTGGTACTTGAAGTTTGCATCTTGCAAGTTGCCTATTAAAGTGCATTTGCACACACACACACAAGCTAGATTAAACAGCACTTTGATAATCAAGCAAAAACCAAAAAGTATATTTTGCCCAAGACGAGCCTATAGTCCAATTCAAACAGTAAAGCTGAAAGTCTGATTGAAATGACAATGAATTCACACCTGGCTTTAGAATGCAGAGAAAAAGAGCAAAGCAGCAGAGTAAATTCAACCCAGCCAAGCAACTCATGTAAGCAACAGGCAACTGATTTCTACCAGAGAAACTGACAATTCTTCTACATCCTATATGTTACACAGATGTCCCTATCTTAAAAAAAAATAAAATAAAAATCCCAGCCAAAACAACCCAAACCACAAAAATGTCCAAAAGCATATTTTTTCCTGGATTAACCTAGACTCCTACCAGTGTCTGCCATCTCCCTTCTGAAACCTCTGGCACAGACTTGCACGTGCTCCGTACTTTGTACTTGTTGCAAATTCCTCTTTGCAAGGTGGGCAAAACTGAGCCCAATGTTCATGAAGTTGACATCTTGCTTATGCAGCTTGGGCTTTCATATTCCTCCTGTGTCGCAGCACAGCTCTCTGGGCCTTTAGTTTCCAGAGTCTTCACCTGCTAATTTCCCATGATTCTGGGAGCTGCATATCTGCAGGAACAAATCCATTTGCAGGAAAATTCATCCTTCTGAACTACCAAGAAGTGCTCACACACAAGCCAGTATCTGGAATGGGTAATCTCATGGGTGCATATGGTAAGGAAAGAGCAGAGACCATGGCAACATAATGCCTGAGGAACAGGAGCTGTCCCCATAGTCAGCTAGGTTAGAAACATCCTGCACCCATACTCTGAGCCCGCGGACAGCAACTGCGCTGGACATAGAGTGACAGCTCACCTGGGCTAAACAGAATAAAGCACTAATTCCTTTACTATTTTAATGGTAGAGAAAACACTGCAACACACTGGCAAGTTATCACAAGCCCGTGCCATTACCAGCCCAAATCCTCAATCACAGCGCTCCAGCGGTTTACAGACAAATTAGTGTAGCTCTGCTACTTGCACTGGGGTTTGCTTACAAGTACCAGATAAACTCAGCATCGCAGACCACTGATCGACCCTACTTCAAAGCCTTCTCTCCGTATCCCCAAACCCAGCAGTTCCCAGGGAATGAATTAACCCCAGCACGGTACTAATGTGGCTGCTTGTAGCATGTAAATCAAGCTCCCTACAAAAGATGAAATAAACAGGACTGCAAATTAATCCACGTTTGCAAGACTAAGTACTGGTAATTAGGCTATTTACTCTTTTTCATATAATTTCAAATGGCTGGAAATCTAGCTGTAGCTGAAGCAGCAATATGGGTCGCACAGAAAGAGTTTCATGTGCAAAATAAGTCTATAATCAACACGTTAGTGTTATTTGTTTCCCTATGCAGATGAATGAACTAGTATCTGACACAGTAAGAAATTCTAGCACATCTCAACAAGGCTTTACAGGCTCTGAAAGACTCTCCAGCTATCTCCTGACATTGCCCACCAGCTACGCACAGCATGCTCATGCTTCTTCCAGCATCGTGTTAGAATAGCAGGGGGAAGGAGAGCAACGAAAGTTTCCTCCAGCATCCTCCACCTGGACATCTATGTGTTTACAGCAATATAAAGAAGCGATTTTTGTATCTTTCTCATAACCAGCAGTCTCTCTTACGACATGAAAGTGGGTCCTGTTCTCTCCTTCCAAGACTTTAGATATTGGAGAAATAAGATTTGTCTTTATAAAGTACTTCTTCCTCTCTACCCCCATGCTTAAAAGTGAGGGTCAAAAACAGACTACCAGTGGTGTAACCACACTGTGGACTTCTTTCTGGTGGAGGCAACACAGCTGTGACCTGATGGTGCTGGTACTTTCTTCATCTTAACTATTCTCAGGTACTTAAAAAAAATATTAATTCCCTTGCAGGCCCTATGATGCATTCATCCACATATGGGCACTTCATGGAAGTGACTTGGTGAGGAGCCCATGAAACATCTAGCTTTAAAATTCTATTCCACCCAAGGGCACAGACATTTAGTTCATGTGTGCATCACCTGTATCAATACCACACCCCAAATCATTGCATGCTGGTTTTTAATTGCATTATCTGGATAACATACACTGCAAAACCAGCACCCAGACCATATTGCTTTCAAGTGTGATTAAATTCTGAAGCTCTTCAGGATGTCTCTTGTTCTGAAGGGTACTGAATGCTGCGATCATTTATGCCCTCTCTCAGCAGTGGACACCCTGTCATTTCCCTTTGCATGCAGACCCCAACTCAGAAGGCCACGCACAGGAGTCAAACACCACTAATCCCATGCCAGTTCTCCATTTGGCAGGAATCCTGTTTGACAAACCACAGCCAGATCATGCTAGTCCTATTACTCTCCTGCAGCTCTGCAGGTGGCCCTCTGCATTCATTTTATGCCAACTTCAATCCAGAGTAATCTGCTGCTTTAAAATTACTTGGAAGAACCCTTAAACTTTCTGTACTTGTACACTAACAAGCCCTAGAGAAACATACAGAAACCAAGACAATTTCTTTAAAATATTAAATTTTAACAGTTTCCTTATTTTATAGTACTCAAAAGTATACACAGTGAAAACAAAACCCAAGCAGGTCACGATGATTAGAAATATTCACCTAAAGAGAGTAAATACCTACACCACAAACCAAAGATGACTTGAGAGTTTATTAGGTACACTAAAAGTATCTTAACATACATTACTCATCTATGAGGCAGATTCACTGTTCAGGGAAGTAAATACAAGCAAGCACAATGTTCTTAGACGAACATATAGTCTTAAGTGCAAAGCAGAAATACCAGCAACCTTTAACATAAGTATTAACAGAGACCAGGGTTGGCCTAGTAGTGCTGCTATGCTCCCATTGGGGTCTTCCCTGAAATCTCATAAAAAGAGGAAAAAAACCAAACCAAAACAAAACTGAAACCAACCAACCAACAGAAAAATCCCTAAAGTAAAGCAGCAGCAGAAGTATAAGTTATCCCCATATTGCTTCAGAACAAGTTTGTTATGGCAATGGCAGGATAAATCTGCCCCAGTTGGGTTGCTGTAACCTCTCCATGTAGCTCTTCAGTGAGTCTGTAGAAGGCCATGCGATGTGGTTATGGTCTGGCTGTGTCAAACTATCCGTGCTGAGGCCTGACAGGCTGGGACAATTTTGTTGCTACGAATGTAAGCACATTCATTCTGGCTGAGCACAGGAGGAAAATTTTTAACAATGAAACAACCAGCCATTGGAATCATCTCCCCAGGGACATGGTGGATTCCCCAGCACTGGACACTTTTAAGATTCAGCTGGATACGGAACTGGGACATCTAGTCTAAGTCATGCTTTGCTTAGACAGGTTGGACTAGATGATCCTCGTGGTCCCTTTCAACCTGATATTCTATGATTCCTTGGTTCTATGAAGAGATCAGAGTTGGCCTAGTAGTGCTGCTATGCCTCTGTTGGGGTCTTCACTGTAATCTCATAAAAAGGGGGAAAAACCCAAACCAAACAAAATTGAAACCAACCAACCAACAGAAAAATCCCTAAAGTAAAGCAGCAGCAGCAATTATCCCTATATTGCTTCAGAAAAAGTTTGTTATAGCAGTGGTAAGATATACATATATATAACTCTTCAAAGGCATGTTGAGAGCTGACAAAGAGAACAGTACACTCCAATAACCCGTGTAAAATGCAGATTATACCAATGTGATCGAGTTGATATTTCAGATTATTGTGCTCCATTTGATAATTTCATACTTTTTTCCTATTAGGTACACAGGGGAAGTTTCTCTAAGCCCCCTCTACTACCTGGAGTTCCATGCAATGGGAAAACTGATGGAACAAGAAGCCCATTATGGTGCCCTTCACCCTTAGGCCACCAGCCAAGTGGCAAAAGGTTTTGTAGCAACAAAATTGTCCCAGCCTGTCAGGCCTCAGCACGGATAGTTTGACACAGCCAGACCATAACCACATCTCAGGGCCTTCAACAGACTCACTGAAGAGCTACATGCAGAGGTTACAGCAACCCAACTAGGGCAGATTTATCCTACCATTGGCATAAAAAACTTGTTCTGAAGCAATATGGGGATAACTTATACTTCTGCTGCTGCTTTACTTTAGGGATTTTTCTGTTGGTTGGTTGGTTTCAGTTTTGTTTGGTTTTGTTTCTTTTTCCCTTTTTATGAGATTACAGTGAAGACCCCAACAGAGGCATAGCAGCACTACTAGGCCAACTCTGATCTCTTCATAGAACCAAGGAATCATAGAATATCAGGTTGAAAGGGACCACAAGGATCATCTAGTCCAACCTGTCTAAGCAAAGCATGACCTAGACTAGATGTCCTAGTTCTGTATCCAGCTGAATCTTAAAAGTGTCCAGTGCTGGGGAATCCACCATGTCCCTGGGGAGATGATTGCAATGGCCAGTTGATCTCATTGTCAAAAATTTCCCCCCTGTGCTCTGCCAGAATCTCCCCAGGAGTAACTTGTGCCCATTACCCATGTTTTCTATGTGACTCCTCGTAAAAAAGGAGTCTCTGTCTTCTTTGTAGCCACCCTTTAAAAACTGGAACATGGTGATAAGGTCTCCCATGAGCCTTCTTTTCTCGAGGCTGAACAAACCTAGTTCTTGTTAAGTAAGGATCATTATATACCTTTTTTAAAAAAATAAAAATAAAATTAAACTCACATGGACCCCCTTTAAACTTTTATGCACATTTATTTTCCATAATCCAGTGCACAACTACCACATAAATTCTCCACAGACCTACCTACACACAAATTTAACCCTACTATCCAGCTTATCCCAAGAGAAAAATAGTTACAGAAAACCCATCATGATAAAATAAGGCCTAGTCTGCAGATCTCTGCAGGCGACTGTGCTCAGCAGGCTCCTCCAAAACGCACCAAACTCAGAGGACAGCCCGATCACGCTCCCATGGGATTTGAACCGGGCCTCTGCACAGTGCTGCTGCATTCAGAAACTTCTCACTCGCCGTCCATCCATGCCTCGTCTCCACGGCCACCCTCCCCGTACACCACACACCGGGTGGGCACGACTCGAGTCTTTAAAACCTCCCCCATGGCAAACGGCCAGGCTGCACATCCTCCACCGCCCCAGCAGCCCCGCACTCTGCCCAGGAAAGTCTATGTCTGGTACTCAAACCACTCCAGACACCGGTGACTCCCCACGCACGCCGACTGAGCCGCGCAGCTGCCCGCACCGCCCTCCCCCCCGTCGGACTCCGAAGCTCCCGGGCCGGCCCGCCGCGGCTTCTGGCGGGCCGCACCGGACACCCGCTTCCCCTGGGACTTGTTGAGCGCAGGCCCGTCCGCACCGGCCCCCCACAGCACCCACCCGCGCCGGGGACCGCCGCGCCGACAGCCCGCTCCCAGCCCCGCCGACAGCCGCAGGCCACCCGGCTGCGGCGGGACACAGAGGCCGGCCCCCCCCCGGCTCAGCCAACCGGACTGCCCCGCCCCGCCGGCCCGGCACCCCTGTCCGGACCCCTCTACCGGCACCGAGCCGAGCCGAGCCGGGCCGGGCGGCTGCCGCTACCCCCCACTCCTGCCTCACCCCCCTCCGGGACGCACCTTGAGGCTCCCGCGGAGGGGACCCTTCCCGTGTCCGGTCAGCGCTGGGGGTGGACTCCCCAGGCCGCCGTCTTCTTCCTCCTCCTCCTCCTCTACCTCTACCACCACGTCCTCGTCTTCGTCCTCCTCTTCCAGCGCTGCAGCGGAGCCCTCCCGCCGGGGCGGCCTCCAAGCGCTCTCGGGCTTGGGGAGCCGGCCCGCGTCCGCCTGCGCGGCGACCGGCCCCGCGCTCAGCCGCCGGCTGCCCATGCTGGAGCGTTTGGCCAAGCGCCGCGCCTGCATGGTGCCTCCTCCTCCGCCCGGCCCGCCTCGCCTCCCGCCGCGCTCAGCTCCGGCTGCGGGTAGCGGCCCCGCCGCGGGCGCGCAGCGGCAGCGCCGAGCCCCAGGGGCGGCGGCGGCGCTCACAGGGGGGCGGCGGTGGGTGTGTGCGGCGGGCGCGGCGAGGCCATGGGGGCCCGGGGGCGCGGCGAGGCGGGCCCGGTGCCGGCGCTGCCGCCCCGCCGCTCGCCCACCTGCTCCAGCCGCCTTCCCCCTCCTTCGCCGGCCTGCCTTGCCGGCCTGGCCCGGCTGTCGGGCGCGGCACGGGGTCTGCTCCCGCTCGCCCTTCCTCGCCGCCGCCGGTCCCCGGCACCAAAACCCGGACTGGATTCCCGCCGGCCGCGGCTCCGCCAGGCGCTGTGCGGAGCGGTGGGGCCGCACTGCTTCCGCCGGCAGCCGCAAGCCGGTTTCCCTGCGGAGTGCCACCGGCTGCGCCGACCGCCGTTTTCGGCCCGGGTGGGAGCAGGGTGCAGGTCCGTGCTCGCCGCCGCGTTTAGTCAGCGCGAAAGGCAGGAGGGCCGGGGAGCAGGACAGGGAGCAGGTGTCCCGGGCCTGGGTGGCACGAAGTGGTTTCACCTCTCCCCAGAAAACATGAATGGGAGAAATAGAACTTTTGGGGAATAAAGCTGAGAAGGAGCTGGAGGGTTAGGGAGGTTCAGTATGAAAAAGCAGAACAATTAACACCCTACTGAGGAAGAAACTACCCACAATAGCTAGGGAAATAATTTCCCGTTGAAGTTGTAGTACTTACGCACTTTAAGCTTTAAAATACCTTTCTGAAAAGTGTTTTTAACTTAATATGGTTTCCAGAGTTTTAAGTTACTGCAGTCACTATTTAAATTTATTATCGGTTTTTATACCATTTATTAAAGCCTCCTGAGACTGAGTTAACTGAGACTTCAGTTTGTCACATGCTTTTCCTATCCTGTTCTTCTACATATAAGCTTTAAGTCTGCATTTACATGTTATTTTTGAGCCGTATATATTCTTTTCTATTTACTAGTGAATGACAGTAATTCCCTTTTCAGTGTTCAGTGTCTTTCTCAACACACATTCTATTTGAGAGAGGTGCCAATGGGCCAAATGTACACCTAACAGCATGGGGCCAGCTTCACCTCTAAAGCTGGGTTAACTTGTTCCTGTCAAAAAGTAACGGTATTTATTCATTTTGGAATACAGCATGCAGCACGTTCTATGTGAGAAATGATGGATAATACAGTACCCATTCTTAAAGAAATAATAAAGTTACTTTTCATGTCAACCCAACCCCACAAACCAGTTGTTTTCATTCGTTCTTCCAAGGTTTCCAATTTGACAGTGAAGTTATACTTGTTTTGCCTTAAACATGAATTCCACCATGAATTTAAAAGGTATTCTCAGTTCCCTCAGACTTGTACCTCAAAGGCATAGAAATTGAATCATTCAGACACATCCTAGTATTGAAATTATTTGAAATATTTCATGTCATTTGAATATCACTTCAACCCAATGTTGATCGTCTGTAGAGGCCTGTGTTCAGCTACCTGTGATATGTGATTATAATCCTGTTACTGAAGGTCTCACTCCTATCAGCCACATACTGGGATATGCACGAAGAGTCTCCTTAACTTCTTCAAAGCTCTGCATGTTTTAATTGTAGCAAAACCAGAACCAACCTTAGAAATTCTATGCACCTAATCATTGGATTGGATTATATTTTCTAGTGTGAACACCACAAACAATAGAATGGAGACCAAAGGATCTCTTGTGGAAAGCAGTAATGATAAAGAGTAGCTGGGCTTGCACAGACATGTCTGTTGACTTCCAGCACTGCTCACATTTCAACCTCTGTTTGAACTCTGTATTCAGCCATTCCATCACGTTGGTTCCAAGAACCCTGTGTAAGATACAGCTGACTTGATGCCTCTTGCCCTGAGGTTTTGCTAGGTGAACATAAAAAGAGGCTGTTAACCAGTAATCAGGCTTTCAGTTGTCAGTTCAGCAATAATTCTTTCCAAAACTCCTAGCTGGGCTCTCTGTTTTGGCAGCATGGTGGCAGGAACCAGAGAGGCTCAGGCAGGTTCTTAGGGACATGTAAAACATCCCAGTCCTGCCTGCTGGCCAGCAGGAAGCTGCCCCATCCTCAGGAATGCTGCTTCTTATCCGTCCCCCGTCCCCCCCCCATAAGGCTCCAGCAGATCATGGTCCCTCAGCAGTCAAAGCAGGGCAGGAGAGTAGGTGAGCCCTGGAAAAGTTGGACAGGGTGGCTGAAGAATAGTGTATCCGAATTCTGGTGAAGGGAGAGGCGGCAAAAGGGTTTTGGGGGCAGGAGGGATAAGGACAGGTAGTCCAGAGTCCACTAACAGGCAGGGCAATCCTGGGAAGGGGTTTAGAGGGGAATATTGACTTTTGATCAGTAATCTGAGCTGCTAATGGTTTTTATTCCTGCTGGGTTACCAAATGCAATGAGAAGCCCGTGTTGACAACTCTACAACAGATTGGTTAAAGATTTCTAGCACATCTGAGGCAAGCCAGATTGGAGCTGTAGTAAGAATAGCTTCTCTCACAATATTTGATACACACAAAAGATAGAAATGACTGTTTGCTCCATTTCTTCCAGTCTGTCTGACTTGCAGTATGAATGGAGCTGAAGCTGAACCTGTTTCCCTTTCAGTGCTTCCCAGAGGAGTTAAATTATGGAGGAAGTTTTCTAAGGATGGTCAGGGAGTCCTAGATACAGTTCTCCTCAGTGTCTTTACACTCACAAGTAGAACAGAGACAAACACAAGCCATAATCCACTCTCACCCGTCAACATTTTTTCCCTGAGACTCAGTCTTAGCACTCTTGGGGTGAACTGCTGAACAATTCTGGCCCACAGCCATGTCCTGACATCAAGTAAACTCATGTGATACACAGAGTAATATGGTATCACTTCACTCAACAGAGATAGCTCCTGATTGTGCTACAGCATAATATGCCTCTAATGAAAGTACAGCTCTGGCTGTAATAATAGCTGTTTACATGTCAATGATTTCCAAGCTTATTAAAAGTTAATGTGCACATTCACACCTCCTTTGTGTACACAGCTTTCCAACACAGCACAAGTGTTTCAGATGCTTCTTCACCTCTAACCTTAGCAATCAGTTCATATTTCCAAACAAGAAATGTCTCCAAGACATATGAGATAATTCTACTGATAATTATATGTAAGTATATATCCCCCTCCAGGAGTTCTTCTAGAACA
Organism: Amazona ochrocephala; assembly: GCA_039720435.1. Lineage (NCBI taxonomy): Eukaryota > Metazoa > Chordata > Aves > Psittaciformes > Psittacidae > Amazona > Amazona ochrocephala. Next base: position 30,875,345 of record CM077876.1, on the reverse strand, counting down.
TTCTGTAAAGGTGAATTACAGTGACAGCTGTGCAGTTCATCTTGAATAATTATTGTCTAACTTCTTTCAGGAAACCTACTGGGCAGTTCCATGCCACTAGCCACTGAAAAAAATCTAGCTTTCCCTGGCATTGACTTATACTGATAAAATCTGGTAGAGTTTTCTTACAATACATACTTTCCCCAAACATTTTTTACAGTCCATCTCTCAGTTAAGCACTCCTCTCCTTTTAATACAATTATTTACTGATCCGTTTGACATTTTGTTCCATTCAGCTACTGCTCCTTTGTACTGTGATCGTGACTGCAGGCACAGCTCGCTTGACACCACACTGGGGGAAGAGTTCTTTTGCTTTGGAAAGCAGAGATTCTTCCATAACGCTCAGGCAGGCATTACTCCATAACCATCCTGTTTGCTGGTCCCACAACTGCTTCCAGCAGGAACAACCTATCTATCGACAATGCGGCTGCCAGCAGCAATAAGCACTAGCCATGGCTACCAAGCACCAGTAGGGGTGTGCTTTAGTTTGCCTCACACAAGCCCACAGATACATAGCTGTGTGCAGTTTGCTGGATCACCCAGAATCCTGCCTTGACTAGCTCTGCTTTTTCTTTCCCCTTCTTTTTGTGTCTGATGTGCCTGTAAAAAAGTAATACATTTCTTGATTTATTTTGTTTCGTCTCTGAATATTTCTTCCCCTTGTCCATGAATGCCAGCTTTTTACCACTAGAGGCAAGATGCCCTCTACACCTACCTGCTCCCAGACTGATGCTGTGCTGCAGTTCCATGACTAAAAAAAGTCTAGCAGCAAAAGGAAGCAAAGAAAGCCTCAATTTTCTGCATTCAATCACCACCCTTTTTTTTAAACACAACCCACTTGAGTAGCCCTTCACTTTTCACTTTTCAGAGTGCAACAAATGTATTTGTTTGAGCTTTAGTATTCAAACCAGCATGTGCAGTGTGTGTGTGTTCCACTTCTCTCCTAATCCCAGGCATTTGAGTCCCTGCCAACTTCTTTATTTGGGGACCTGCCTTCTCCACACCCACTTTGTAAACTTTGCATTTGTTTTGCTTTATAGTGATCATTGAAGTTCTCACTCCAGCTGGGAGGACAGCCAGGCACCTTCAAGAACAAGGGAATGATTGACAATATTAAGCAGAAAATTGTCTACCAGATGCTGTTCAAAAGGAGAGGTGGCAACCTCCTGACCCCCTTCTCAGTGAGCAACATCATCGCTTCTGTGACATGCCTCTGCCCTGCTCATCAACTGAGTTGGGAGCACAAGGTCACTTCTGCGTCTGGCTGTTGTGCAGTGACATGCAACCCTGCAGACAAGGCTATGCCTTCTGCTTGACTGAAGCTCCAGTGCCAGCCATGCAATGGAATGAAGCATCAAAATTCATCAACCATTATGTGTTTTAGTGTGAGGTGTCCCTGCCCATGGCAGGGGGGTTGGAACTAGATGATCTTAAGGTCCTTTCCAACCCTAACTATTCTATGATTTTATGATTCTTCCCAGTTACTGCTCCAAAGCACTGGCTAATTCTGAATAATCTTACTGGTATGGAAAGGAGTTCTGGGTAGTCCATCCTTGCACTGTGAGAAAATGAACATCAACTTGAATTGCACAGCTTTTTTAAATGCCCTCCCCAGATTTTTGCTGTTGTCAATTACTAATTTCATGCATTTTACATTCTTATGCCTCTTAAAAAGCCTTGTTTCCTAGAAAAAAAGGCCAGTTCATTGGAGTTTCATGCTAGTACTGATACAGGGATTCCAGTTCCTTTTTATTCAAATTAACTAGTCTGAGGAAGACAAAGGGATGAATTTGAAAAAAGGAAGACTAACATTTTAACCATGAAGAAGAAAAAGAGAAACACTTTTTCTTAACAAAAGCAGTGCAGGACAGAAAAAAACCCCAAGCATACTACAAACCCAACCACTTTACAGAAATAACTATACAAATATATATAGGTTTGGGTTTGTTTGATTTGTTTGGGGTTTTTTTGGGTTTTTTTTTTTTGTTTGTTTGTGGGGTTTTTTGGTGTTGCTTTTTTTTTTTTTTTTTTTTTTTACACAAAACCTGCATTTGGGGGAGTTTCAAAGCTGTTTGTGCTCATTCATGCATAGTACAAGGAATGTGTGTGACCCCTAAAATGACACCCTAGATTATTAAAGGAAGGTTATAGAAATGGAAGATGGTAACTGAAATCCTATTTTAAGTAAGTGTATTCATTGTCTTAACTTAGGTGGAAATTCCCATGTAAGTTAGATTGAACATACCTTAAGAAAACTGCAAGAATGGCATGTCAACTTCCTCTTTCTCAGTGAAGCGTCACTCTTCTTGATTTCTAGTGTCAAGGCTGAATTTGCAGAGGTAGCAATTATACATAAAATAACCATTCTTTTCAAAATGAACAAATTATATCAGGCACTCAGAAAAACATAAACATTACAGGACCACATAAAACAGTACTTGCAGACTCACTTCTTGCATGGAAACTCCACTGTAAATCTTGTGGAACCATGAAAAAAGATGGTACAGCTGTCAGTCAACAAATATTTACTCCAGAAAGTTGAGCAAAAACTACAATTTTATTTTGATCATCTCACTGTCATATAGTTTAGTATAGTCTTATTTGCATAAATTCTTTAACGCTGGAGATGAACACTCTGCTTTGAAAAGGGCACTCATTTTTGGCTTGCTTACCACACTGACATTAACCCTGAAGGCTCTGTAAGTAAATAGCACTGTAACCAATATATAAGGGAAACATCAGATAACTTGAGAACCACCCATACCTCAAAGATTTCATTGATCAGCTGAACACCTGTCACTAGCTTGAGATGTAGGAACCATTTTCTGTATTGTACAAGTTCCTACCTTCTAGTGAATACAGAGGACTTTCGGTTTTGTGGTGTGGGTTTTTCTGTTGCTGTTTGTTTTGTTATCTTGGTTTTGTTATTTATTTGCCATTTTCCCCAGGGAAGAGGTGCTCCTTCCCGTCAATTCCTCAGGAGTCTTCAGAAAAAAACTGACGGTTTTGATAGTCCGGGTTTTCCCTAACAAAAAAGGCTGAAAAAGACAACTCCAGACAACCTGGCCTGCTTTTCTCCTCGGTCCTCATGCGGGAACGAGCTTCCCCGTTTTCCCGGGAAAACTCCGTTGACCTTGCCGCCTCTCCCGCCCTGTTCTCCTCCATAAAAAATAACATACATCCCTCCCCCCCACCCCCTCCACCCCCCCTCCCCGGAGCTGGAAAGGCACAAATAAAACGGACTCTCCCCCTCCAGCAACATGCCCTTTGCAGTCACACCGAAGAGGATCTGAGGCAGGAGCCGGCAGAGACACGTCGCGGCTCGACACTGCCGCTGGATGCATGAGGGCCGGCCGAGCTCCCGCAGCCCTCGCTCCATGCTCCCGCCCGCGATCCTGTTCAGCTTTTGCCTCCGATTTCTCCTCCTGCCGGCAGAACGCGGCCCGTAAACATGTGCGGCCCTGTCAGCGGGGTCCGCCATGCCCGCCCTCCGCTCCGCGGCCCAGTCGCCGCCGGGCACGGGCCACCCGTTGCGCAGCAGTCAGGCAGGGAGGAGGGGGAGCGCAGCAGGCGCTCGCTCCGCTGAAGAGAATGGCAGGCGGCGGCGCTCCGCGGGGTCGCGGACCGGGCCGGTGGGGAGGGTGGGACAGCCCCGGTCCCGTTCGGTCGCAGGGCAGAGGAGGCGGGGAGGCGCAGGCACCCCCTGCGTGCCGCACCGCTGGGGCGCGCTCCTCCGCCTTTCCTACGCGATGGCGGGGGTGGGCGAATGGGCTGGGCTCTGTCTCTCTCTGCGGCCCACCCCTCCACCGCAAACCGCGCTCCTTCGGCCCGCTCGCTTGCCCTGTGAAGTGCGGTCTGTGCGGTAGTCAGCCCTGCGGCTGGGTATAAATAAACATCTTAACCACCCCCATTACTGAAATCGGAGGATTCTATAAGGCTTTCAGCTCCCTTAATACAATCAAACAAAATCTTTGTAATCTTTTTCCGGGGAAAAAAATGTTTGGAAACTTGTTTGGAAACAGCTCAGAAATCAGCAAATACATAAAATGACCCAAGCTCGGCTCAGTTGCACCTCCTGATTGTTGAGCTAAAATGGAGTAGCTGGGAATTTATGACTTGCATTGTATCAGGACAATATGTAGTCCAGCGATTAATACATAATACAAGTGCAAGCATGCAATATTAAACACATTGTGGGTTTTGGACAGAATATGCTTAGTATAAATGCATTCAAGGTCACAACTGATGGCTGTGGCAAAGATCAGTTCTTCAGCTGCAGGACCACCTCCCCCCCCCCGGAAATGGCAAAAGCTCTTACATTTCACATATTAAATCTCATTTATTTCTTTGGCTGTGGTGGTTGGGGCTTTGGTTTTGTTTTGGGAGGGAAGATCTTGTGAAACTGAAAAACTCAGTTTTGAAGTGGTGATGTTTTAAGGGTTTTCTTGCGATTATTTTATTAAGTGTAATGTTTTGGCTTAAATTTCTGAGGTATTCTAATTAATTTTTGGTGTCTAAGTGGTTGGGGTTTGTTCAGACACACTCGAGCTATCCTGTTTTCTGACTTCCTTTGCTAGTGGCGTGTTGTATTTTAATTATGATTTGTGTAAGCAAAAATAAAACCTTGCGGGTACTGAAAGTGCTACTAAATTAAAAAAGGTTCTTTTCCAGTATTTATAGAACAAACTTATTTGTGTATATACATTCTGTTTTTTTTATTTTTTTAATATGAACTAGCTGCTATACCAGACAGTTGTTGTGGGAGGAACGGGGCAGCAGGGAGGAGGGGAACACAAGGAGAAGCCAATCTGATTCCCCTGGAGGCTTTCCCTCTTCTTGGTGTTGGAGATACTTGATCAAAAGGTGCTAACACAATGCACAAGTTTGGTGTAGATGGCAGGACAATGAGTTTCACTTGGGCTACAGTTTAATGAAGCATCTACTGCCTTATCCGAGTTAGTGATTTGGAACATGTTACTTAGATACACAGTTTCAAAGCAGAAAACAAAGGCAGAGTGAAGCATTTCAGGAAAGCACAGCATAGAGGAGCAACAGGAATGACAGAGGATGTACTCACAGAGGAAGGACAGCAAAAGAGGAGTGGGGGTGCAGGGCCATCTGTAGTGGGAATGGGAGCGTAGTCCTGGGGCAATGAATGATAGCAGAGATGTTGATGAAACCAGCGACTTTGTTTCTAATGTTTATATCCTTAGGGTTTTCACTTGAACACAGCTCTCCTTCACAAGCAGTTTATTGGGACAGGGGAGAAGTAGGTAATAAAACTGACATTACGCCCTTGTGAAAGAGGCTTGGTATAATTATGCATGACACAGGTAAGTGTCCTGAAGGTATCTGATGTGGCTCTTGTTAAAAATTTGGATCATTTTCTTTCTGTGTCTCAGTTTCTGAGGTCACATTGCCCCTCTATCTGCTCACAAGTTCAGCTGCCTGCAAAGCCCACATTTGGGAGACTTGGGACCTAGATTACCATTTTCCTACAGTAGTGTGGAGTTCTTCCAGAACACTGATTTTAGATGAGAATTAACCTCTTCTGCCACAGAGCATTAGGTGAGCAGCCTGTCACATGAGTTATTATTTTGAGCATTTTAACTTTAATAACTAACGTGTAGCATAGTTCTTTCAAGAAGGAATTAGTTAACCGCCACCATCTATCCCTGCTAGTTATCTGTAAGTAGATTAAAGAGGATGATACTGCTTTTGCACATGCATTTTGCAAACGTAGTCCTTGGTTGTACTCCATTTTGCAAATTGCAGACATTGAGATGAAGGGTCTATAATTTTCTAGCTTGCCTTTCTCTTGGAACACTGGTGTTGCACTGGCATGCATCCACTCTGCTGTGACTTCATTTGAATACAGCAAATTCTTTATTATGATTAACAAAGGGTTGCTCTCTGGTCTGCTTTGAATCTCAGTCTGCTCATTGAGATTAGTGGGTTTTGAGCAATGCCAACTCACTAAATATCTCGCTTCACTGATCTCAAAGACATTTGTGACAATGGATTTAGTAGTCATTTTCATGCATGTTCTTGCCTTTGAATGGATAATACCTTAGTAGTTCTGCTTTCCATTGCTGTTTGATCCTCCATCTCATTGAAAAGTGTTTAAATTCAAAACCTCTCTTTCCTCATATGTTGCTTCTTTGGGATACGTAAACACATGTGTGGTTTTAATCCTCAAGTACAACCCTCCTTCCCCTCTTTATTTTGGGTGAATACATTGCAAATGTCTATGTATTATCTCCTTCACAGTAGAAACAAATCTTGCCTTTCCCAAGGCAACATTAACAGAAGTTGTTCTTCAAATGAGCAAGAAGAGGCCAGTAGTTTCAAAGTAGGGAGGTCCCAGTTACATGTCCTGATGTGGCCCTATGTCTCATATGGCCACAAGAATTTAAAGAGTGAGCAACAGTAAAACTTTAGGTGACATCATATCAGCAGCCCCTTTTATTTTTTAATGCCAGTGTCTCAACTAACTTGTTTGCCAGTTAGCAATCCCTAGTCTTCTCTAGGGACTCCTCACCACTAGAATGTTTGGGGTTTAAAGCTCTTGTTGCCCGCAGTTTTAAGACGTATTTGTTTTCTGAAAGGAAGAAGTGCTCTTGCGTAGTTAAAGCTCAGTGGTTCTGAATAGCTTCCATTTAAAAATGAAACAACTATTAGCAAACTCTTCCATGTGGTATACTATTCACTGCAAAACGGTCACACAGGTAAGATTTTCTAATGTGTAATGATGGTATGGTGGTCCAAGTATGAAAAGATCTTCCATTTGCGTATTTCTCTTGCTGCAGCTGGAGCAGGACATCAGCATTATCATCACCTAAAATATAAAATGTGTTCATTAAGATAAATCTCTCATGGAAACAGAGCTTTCTGTTGCTCATTTATTTCAATGAATAGAACTAGGCAGTAATAGAGAAGTAAGCCCAGGAGTTAAGTTTTTTTAGGAGTATTTGCAGTCTGGGGTTTATTTTAATTCATGTTAGTAAGACATATCATGTGGCTAAACAATATCTGATATTGATGTTTAGCACATTACTTCTGTGCATGTATTGAACACAACCTCATATAATAGAGTAGGATCCTGGAATGACAAATCTAAAATTATCTTAAAGAAAGGTGATCAGCCTCTCTTCATCCCAAAAATTTCTGAAGTTAAGGAGTATTATTTTATCTTGATGTATGACAGAAAATTATAAACCCTTAAAAGTACTAAGCTAAATTCTGGAAGCAAACAGACCCAAAGAGCCTTGTATTGCTACCAGGTCAAGCTATAGACTACTCTTAATTGCCCCAGGAGCACAGCAGTTAATCTCCAAAGCTGTGTCTGGTTTCAGAAAATGGGTGAGTGCAATGAATTCCTTATTAAACCAAATAAATTTACTAAATCAACTTTCTCAAAAGAATAAAAGTAGTGTTCAGAGCTCTTGGTTCACAGAAAGCCCAGATCTACCAGCACAAGCATAAAATAAGTAAAAGGAGTAGAAAGTATTAAGTAATACTGAAAAAAAACCCAAATAGACCCTGGTAGTTTCTCTACAGGAAGTTGCTGCCAGTTCAGGATTTGGATGTCTTACTCCCAATCCATGTACAGCAAAGGATATAATATATTCATAGTATTTGAGAGGTTTCTTCTAAACAAATCTCTGAAGATCTGTACTACTCAGTATCTACCTGTATTCTGAAGGTCAAAATTCTACACTGCACTCTGAGATACAGCTTCCCACTGATGAATCCAGTGGATCAGCCAGGGCCTTCCCTTCTCTGCATAACATACACTCTGACATGAGCAACAGAAAACCAAAGGAGGTGGCATAAAAACCTTGCAGGAAAGCTATATCAGTGCTGTGCTACACTCACAGCAATAAGCCACAAACAACATGTTCACTGGCAGCAGCCTGCCTGGGAGAATTACTGTCACTTCTCTCTCTCTCCAAGTGCCAGATCAGACTGAGCTGTGAACCGCTGATCACTTCCACCTGGTGCTTATGATTTAGGGTGGGAAAGATACTGTAGCCTGGGGCTGTTAAATCTGGGGCAAGGTTTCACTAAAGGCAGTGTCTGAACTGCCACCCAGCAATGTGAGGACACCCCTGCCTTCATGCCCATGGATGTAGTAAATCTTGCTCAGCTGGATTTATATTGTTATGAAGTGTTGAAAAATTGGGTTTTGCTTTTGTACTCAAATAGATATTTTCTTGCAGTGTAACCGTGGTCTTTACTACTCAGATAGCCGCCTCCAGATCCAGTGTTTCCATATACTTTTTCTGGGCTGTACTTCACTGGGATCACATCACCTTTACAGATTTACATAGCTTCCACCTCAAGTCACACTGTAGCTGAACCATCTTTCAGCTGTCGGCATTTCCATCCAAGGTAAAAAATACAGACCTCTACACCTTGAGTTCCAGTTATGCTCCAGCTACCTTGATTCTGGTACTCTGACCCAGCCTGAAGATACCAGCAATAGCAAGAGATACTGGTTTTTGGTGCATTTTTTGCCTCAAAGTGTAATTGAGCCACAAGTTTTGCATGTAGGCATACACCAACAGGGCCTGAGCCTGATGAAATTTTCCAGTTGATCGAACTTGAGTTCCATTCAGAGTTGCAGTCAGGGAAGCAGCTTCCAATGCAAGCATAGAATATTTGCTTGATAACGAACAATTTAAAAACCTGTCCATGAAACGTGGTAGCACTAGATGAAGCCAGAAGGATTGTTACTGAATCTGCCCAAAATTCTCACTGCTGAAAAGAGCAAGATGTTTGAATAAAAAGCAAGGTTTTGAAGTTTGCCTGTCAGCAATTATGAGGAGTGGGTGATAATTAGGAAGAAACTAATGGCATTATTTTGGAGCCAGAGCTAGAAAAAAATACCCAGTGCATGGTTCATCACAGGGCTCATACTATATACTGATTGATGATTCTGTAATCAGAGACCACATAGAGAGAAACAGGCTGTAAATTAAATGATGGAACACTTCACAAATGGATTGGAATTGTAATGCAGTGATTAAGAATTTACAGAGAAAGACTTTATGGCCCCTTTTTAACAAGCTGCAGCATTTCTAACAGGAATAATTAGGGTTCTGACAATGAAGGATTGAGTTTGACAATAAAAAATAGCCTGTAATCTGTGTGTCACATGCAGCTTTCTACTGGCACACAACCTCATGGTCTAGTGCACCAGCATTCACAGCAAATTAGTCTCAGTTTTACAGTATTCTTTAACCACATCAAGTGGTACCTGGAGAAATAGAGTTCTTTTACTATGTCATTGCTATTTAGATAGCTCTTACAGCTGAAAAATTGGAGACTGATTCAGTAATAGACTTAAAATCAATGTCTCACTGTGGTTAGAACTTTCTGGTTTTAGACCTAGTAGTAAAGAAAAAAAGGAGAAGGAATCCTTTTCCCTTTTGAAATCCTCAGGCCGGCAAGCCAATTGGCAAGCCAATGGACTTCCTCGAGCAATTCACTGCAATTGCTTGCTGGAAAGCTTCCTCCTCTCTAGAAGAAACTCATCCCTCTTAGCTTTCCACAGAAATGAAAAAGTGCATATTGAAAGTAAATTATAGCATACATTTGAGGTGATGAGTAGAGTTATGGTTAGGAAAGTAGACTAACATGAGCAAACACGCACCAAAGAGTCCATGCTGATTTGAACTAAATAAAATGTCTCTTCTTTTGGTCAAAGTCAGCTATATCCAGCACATGGGCATTTCAGCCATGCAGTACACATAATGCCTCTGACAACTTTACAAAACACAGGGTCTGTTGCAACCTTCAAGAAAATTTGAGATGTTCATGAAGTTTTGAATTTACCTTTTCTGCATTCGACAAAGGATATGTACATATTCTATTTGGGAAGTGGTACTGATAGCAGCCAGAATTCTTTCTGACATCTAATGTCACAGTGCAGTGGACCTCTTTCTTAAGGCAATCTAAGAGGCACTGAAACTGCCAGTTCTCAGATATTCTGGACACAGTTTTTCATCAGCTCATCAGAAAATGGAACAGTTTTGTTTGCTATCTCAAGCAGCTGGTAAATAGAAAGGGATTATCTTCTCTGTGGTGACTCATAGAATCATAGAATAGTTAGGGTTAGAAAGGACCTTAAGATCATCTAGTTCCAGTCCCCTGCCATGGACAGGAACACCTCCCACTAAACCATGTCATCCAAGGCTATGTCCAACCTGGCCTTGAGCACTGCCAGCGATGGAGCATTCACAACTTCCCTGGGCAACCCATTCCAGGGCCTCACCACCCTCACAGTAAAGAACTTCTTCCTTATATCCAATCTAAACTTCTCCTGTTTAAGTTTGAACCCGTTACCCCTTGTCCTATCACTACAGTCCCTAATGAAGAGTCCCTCCCCAGCATCCCTATAGGCCCCCTTCAGGTATTGGAAGGCTGCTATGAGGTTTCCACGCAGCCTTCTCTTCTCCAGGCTCAACAGCCCCAAGTTTCTCAGCCTATCTTCATACGAGAGGTGCTCCAGTCCCCTGATCATCCTCTTGGCCCTCCTCTGCACTTGTTCCAGCAGTTCCATGTCCTTTTTATGTTGAGGACACCAGAACTGCACACAATACTCCAAGTGAGGTCTCACAAGAGCAGAGTAGAGGGGCAGGATCAGCTCCCTCGACCTGCTGGTCGCGCTCCTTTTGATGCAGCCCAGGATACGGTTGGCCTTCTGGGCTGCAAGCGCACACTGCCGGCTCATGTTCATTTTTTCATCGACCAACACCCCCAAGTCCTTCTCCGCAGGGCTGCTCTCAATCTCTTCTCTGCCCAACCTGTAGCCGTGCCTGGGATTGCTCCAACCCAGCTGTAGGACCTTGCACTTGTCATGGTTAAACTTCATCAGGTTGGCATCAGCCCACCTCACAAGCGTGCCAAGGTCCCTCTGGATGGCATTCCTTCCCTCCAATGTATCAACCGAGCCATGCAGCTTGGTGTTATCAGCAAACTTGCTGAGGGCGCACTCAATCCCACTGTCCATGTCACCGACAAAGATGTTGAACAAGACCGGTCCCAACACTGATCCCTGAGGGACACCACTCATTCCTGATCTCCAGCTGGACATTGAGCCATTGAGCACAATTCTTTGCATGCGGCCATCCATCCAGTGCTTTATCCACCGAGTGGTCCACCTATTGAACTGGTGTCTCCTCAATTTAGAGACAAGGATTTTGTTTGGGACAGTGTCAAAGGCTTTACACAAGTCCAGGTAGATGACATCAACTGCTCTGCCCCTGTCCATCAGTTCTGTAGCCCCATCATAGAAGGTCACCAGATTGGTCAGGCAGGATTTCCCCTTAGTGAAGCCATGCTGGCTGTCACCAACCACCTTGTTGTTTTTCATGTGCCTCAGCATGCCTTCCAGGAGAATCCACTCCAGGAATTTTGCCAGGCACAGGGGTGACACTGACTGGTCTGTAGTTCCCCAGCTCATCCATTTTCCCCTTCTTAAAAATGGGGGTTATATTTCCCTTTTTCCAGTCATTGGGAACTTCACCTGACTGCCATGATTTTTCAAATATGATGGACAGTGGCTTAGCAACTTCATTTGCCAGCTCCTTCTGGACCCGTGGATGGATTTCATCAGGTCCCATGGACTTGTATACATTCAGGTTCTTAAGATGGTCTCAAACCAGATCCTCTCCTACAGTGGGACCAAGGTCTTCATTCTCACAGTCCCTGCGTCTGCCTTCCAAGACTTGGGTGATGTGGTCAGAGCATTTGCCAGTGGAGACTGAGGCAAAGAAGTCATTAAGAACCTCAGCCTTCTCCAAATCCAGGGTAGCCAGTTCTCCCTATAGCTTCCAGAGAGGGCCCACATTCATGGATTCTACCAAAACTCCATTTATAAGTTAACTTAACCATATTGGGGTCCAGCCTAATCATTTCAGATTCAGGGGTAAGCAATTCCAGCAAGGATTACTTCTGGACATTCACAAACTGCTCCCAAAATAGTGTATGTTCAAGTTGGGGCAGCTCTTACGTCGGGGACAGTGGCATCCATCCTGGTGAGAAATTTGTAAGCCTTGTTAATACCTTCCTTTGTCTATTTGTTTTAATAATGATATAACAAATTTCCTAGTTTTTTAATATGTGACTGTGTTCTTGTCCATTCGTGGTGGCATGTCCGAGTCAAATTTTTCTCTAATGCTGAGAAGAAGGTGCACACATCAGCATGTGGAGGCGACGAGACCCCCATTCACAACAGCTGTATTTCTTGGCTAACTTGTGCACCAATGTGGTTATGACAACAAATGAAAATGTGTCTGTGCAGTAGTCATCAGTGAGGATTTCGTTGACTGTCCCCAAGCTTGCAGGGATGAGCATGTGACAACACTTACCTGTGAAAAGGGGCACACAGGAGAATGACACAAGCTTTTGTCTGCTGCCCCCTGATTTTGATCATGAAGCTAGTCGGGAGAATTTACAGGGTAACTGTATGCTTCGGTGCTCTAAGGATTATTAGTATTATTTTAATATTATTTTGTGCAGTATTTTTCTCCTACATCTCCCTTGTGTTATACGTATATACACTTGCATGCACATATCAAATTTGCTGTTAAGATACCACTAGTTAACACGAATTAGAGCTGTCACTGGTGAAGAAAACACATCCAGTGAGTAGCAGCCCTTTTCCTGTAGACTGGTTGAGATGTCTTGTAGACCACACTCTTCTAACTTGAAGATATTCAGCAGTTCACGTTTGGCCCTTTGGACAATTTTTCTTTGGATGCTTATTTTTACCTTTTTAGTATTACTGCATTCAGCTTTGTTGTACCACACACACTTACCAAATAATAAGTATGTCAAAGAGTTAGGGAAATAAGTGGCATTAATGTTCATGAAATAATCAGATGCTCTAATGATGGGCAGGACAGAAGCACCCAACAAGGGTGCTAAATCATTAGGTTTTTATAGTGGGATTTGAGATGCATGTGGTAAACAAAGGATGGGGCCACATGCTAGCTGCTTAAGTGAATATTGTCCATTCTGTGCACTGGGTCAAACAAAGGGCTAGTGGTTAAAGACAGCATGTGACTGTAAAGACTTTTAGATGACATAGGCACAAATTAACTTCAGGCTTTTCCTACCCACCAGTATTCATCTTACAATCGCTACAGTGCTCTTCTGCTGCAAGGTTGTGTATGATACCCTTAGCACACACGGATCCCTCGGCGACATTCTAGCTGGAGTTTTCTGCTAGCAGTGCTAGTAAACTGCTTGGTTTCCTTTGCCTTGGATCTGTTTCTTTGCTCCAGTGGCAGAGTGGCTCACCTGGGTGGAGGATTAGGCTACAAGCCATAGGCACAAGTGGGTGATAAAGAGGTGGGAATGGTATGTGTGCCCCAACACAGTTTGCACAAATTCGTTTGACATAATGGGCAAACCCAGTGAGAAAACAGCAATGCTGGTGTAAGGTGCAAGTCACGCTTCCCTTGCAGCCTAGACAGTAAGTTTGTCCAGTCATAGATTGACCTTTTTAGGCACTATATTTGGTACATGGGTTGGCTGTGTTCATAACAGCACCTTCCAGAAGACATTTTATGCAGTGAATAACGGCTAGCAAGGGATGGCCCTAGCAAAGGAATGGTGCTTGCTGGCAAGTATTACAGTGGTGGGGGGGGGAGGAGAGGGAGCATTCAGTTACTTGTGTGTGCACATTGTAAACCGCTTCATGAACTGTCCTTGGTCTCATCTTGGTCTTTCTAAAGCAAGGAGATGTTCTTCAGTGCAGCTTACAAAGTTAGCAAGCACTGACTTCACTGTACTTTGAAGCCCATATCCTGGCAGCACTTCAGAGGTAATGATGCAGAATCCACATGCCACCCGCAGAATAGAGCTGCAGTCAAGGAGCAGCTTGGAAAAAGCAGCTCAAGATCTACATAAACAGCCCTGTTCAGTTCTGGGGAAGCACCTGTGGGATACGTTGTGGGAGCTGGCCTACTATCACCACCAATAACTGATTTGCTCATAGCCCAGAGGGATTCTTCTCTTCCAGTCCTGCATTGTCCCACTTTTCTTTGGGGCTGGGAAGCACTTTTTTCCACTTCTAACCTTCAGGCAATGGTTCTCAGATCTTCTTTTCCTTGCAGAAATGGTGTCAGACGAGGGGCTCACTGTGCAGAACTGAGCTGGTGGAAGTGCCTGATGTGCATGGTGGATTACATGGCTGGGGAGATGCCATGCTGTAGCCACCTATCAAGCCATCTTTGAGTGAGGGAACTGATAACAAGAGCATTCCTCATTGTTTCACTCTTTGCTTGTTTCTCCAGAGAGCCCACATTACAGTGAGGTTTTGTATTGCTTAACCCTGTCCCAGAAAATTTTAATGAAAAACTAGTCAAACTACTGGATTTGTCCTATGACCATAAGGGCACTTGCAGGTGTGCATCCATGAGCTAGGTAGGCCTTTTACAGAGAACATGAAATCACAATAGAAGTTACAAAGCATTTCTATCCCTTATTAGCTCTTGGATGTGTCCAGCTGGGCATGGCTACCCCACAAAAACAGTTTCCAGCTACTGCAACCTAGAGTCTTGTCCAGCACTGAAATTGGTGGTCTCAGTCATACAGATGGCAACGACAGCTGTGACTGCAGTGAGCTCAGCAGAGCCAGAGTGAAATCTGCATAACCACCAGTTATCTATCCTAAAGACACTGAAATTGGAGAAATCTTTTCAATTCCAGATTTGCACAAATAAAACAATCCTTTAACATTGAATCCAAATAGGTACCTACTGTGCTTCTGACTTGTGTTTCATGCTTTTTGTGATGGTTTTAGGGCTAGAGACAATTTCAAGGGAGGCTGAGCCAACACTTTCACACATATTCAGTTTATTTACACTGCAGTTTGTTTTGTATGTTGCCTACACAATTACGCTTCATAGAAGAAAAGCCTGGCAACACAAGGGAAATTGTTGTAAACAGCCAGAGTGAGTGCTCCAGCCCGTGTACAATAGACATGCTAGAACTCAAAATAGCACCAGAGGACAAAAAAAGAAAAACCCAAATCCCAAACCAAGCCACCCTTAACAAACAGTAAGAACACTGTTTGTTTTTAAGAAGCACTGAGCATTGTTTTCAGTTTCCACGTTAAGCCCAATTGCCAAAAAAGCCTTTGTTGCTGCCTTAGCCAAACTCAAGTTGGGAAGCATAGTTAATAATTATTTCATTTCCCAATATACTGCCAGAAACCGTGGGGTGATAATGCAAGAAGTGAACAGTTGTTCAAAACAAAGGGCTTCATCCTCTCCCTGTCCTTTGTCTTTTCTTTTTCCAGGTGTAGGAATAGCAGCTGTAATTAATAGCAATAGAAATGGAGTTTCTGAGAGAAACTGAGTTTGAAATGGAGAGCTTTTGGCAGCAGTCCCTGTCCCACTCTCCCTGTTTTTGACATGCTTAACACATGCCAAAGCTTTCCTCTTAACACTTGCCAGGGCTATTGAATGCTGAAGTCACTGTTTTGAACTTAAAACCTCCCAGAACTCTGAGACATCTGTATGGAGGGTGCTTTTTGCTCTGTGTATCTGCCAGAACTCAAGTTCTGGCAGATAATTTTAATTGTAGATTCAACTTTAGAATCTTAGAAATGAAAATTAATCCTGATCGAGTTCTGTCTCCTGTCCCTTTTCTTCCCTTCCCAGCTCTTCCACCCCATCAAGCACAAACAATAGTTCCTTGTACCCTTCCGTACCCACCTTCTTCCCTTCAGGAATGGAAGACTGGCAACCTCCCTTGATGGCCATGCTGGTCCAAAATTGTCTTTAGGATGCATGCTTTCTTTTGGTCTCGGTGGAGTGAGGGCTACATCCCTTGCAGCACAAATATTGCTCACAATAAAATGGGCAGGACCAGAAGTTGTTCACTAGTGGGTGCTATTACAAGCAGATATAAGTTATATAAATAGTAAGTACATTAAGGCTGTCCAAGACCATGGACTCTGGGGATTGTCTCCCTTTTCGTCCTTTTGGTACCAAATCTGTTTATCAGGTACAAAAACAGATTAGGGAATAATTGGCAGCTTAATAGCAAGCTTTTTATTTTTGCCCCAACAGGAAGTGCAGTTCATGAATCAAACAGCCGAGGTACCTTTATAGTGCATGAGAAAAAACTATGTGAAGGCCCCAAACCCTACAGAACAACAATGATAGGACCATCAGAACTGCACTGAGAAGAGTATTTGAAATCTGTGACCCTGTAGACACCGTTAATGGATCCAGAGCCAATCATGCCAAGGGCTTTCAGCTGTCTAGGAAAGACAGAACACTTTTGAGTATGGTGAGGAAAGGCAAACATACAACAGCTGTTACTGGTTAGGCCTCCCGTGTCAAATCTACAAGCTGGATGTAGTAACATGGCTGTGTTTCAACAGGAAAGGTAAAACATTCCCTTACGTCAGGTAACACAGTGGCTGGATCTCTTCTGGAGGTGAGGAGGTGGTTTTAAAGACTCTTTGCCTGGGAATAAAGCACACCTTGCCTAGCATTTAGGCAAAAAGCATTCCACCTTCTCTGAATATACCTGTGTCTGTTCTTATACAAACTCCATGATACAGAGTTGCACTAGGCGTGCTCAGACCATGGCTGCTGGACCAGTGCCCTCAGAATAGGAACATAATTAAATCAGACACCTAATTACTTGGAGTACTCCTGGGATAGTCCAGTTGGTGTGCAAGCAAGTACTCAGAGGACTTGCAGGTCATACAGGGGAATATGTAGTGAATTTATGTATTTCTAAGCCTAACCAAGCAGCTGCTAAACAGCAGTAATCTGGATTTTGGGTGATTTTTTGGTATGTAAATCATCCTTTGGTTCTAGCCCCCTGTCGTGGTTTAAGCCCAGCTGGTAACTCAGAACCACGCAGCCACTCGCTCGCATCCCGCCTTCTTCTTCCTCTCCCTCCCGGAGCGATGGGGAGGAGAATCGAAAGAATGTAGCTTGCACAGGCTGAGATAAGAACAGTCCAGTAACTAAAGTATAACACAAACCACTGCTGCTACCACCAGTAATAATAATGACAAGGGGAATGCCAAGGGAAGAGAATACAACTGCTCACCACCTGCTGACCAATACCCAGCCGGACCCGAGCAGTGATCTAACCCTTCTGGGGCCCTGCCCCCAGTTTATATAGTGGGCATGACGTGCTGTGGTATGGAATACCTCTTTGGCTAGTTTGGGTCAGGTGTCCTGTCTCTGCTTCCTCCCAGCTTCCCCTCCTCCTTGGCAGAGCATGAGGCTCAGAAAGTCTTTGGTCAGACTAAACACTACTTAGCAACAACTAAAACCATTGGTGTTATCAGCATTGTTCCCAGGCTGAAAGTTAAAAACACAACACTGCACCAGCTACTAAGAAGGAGAAAAATAACTGCTACTGCTGAACCCAGGACACCACCACACTAACATGACTGAAGTCTACCAAACTGGATATCTCAAGCCAAGAACAGGAACTGCTGGGTTAGCAGTTCCCGTCAGTGAAGGTGTACTTTAAAAAACAGTAAATCAAGCAAATTTAGGTAAAGTCTGACTCTGTCTGAAGAAAATTCCTGTAGTTCATTCATCTAGCTCAAACTGTCCTCTCTGGCCATGAACAGTAAGTGTAGCAGTAGCAAGAACCCCTCATGATGTGATAGCATTCTCATTCTTTTTCCTCTGTTGAAAATGTGCTTCACAGTGGCAGAGATGAATCAACTTTATCATGGATTAACTGCGCTTCCAATGGCACTATTTGGCTTGCCTGCCTGTCAGTGCTGCAACTTTCTTCTTCCTGCAGTAGGAAAATTGCATGTGCATCACTGCAGACAAGTCCCTCAATTTGCAGTTTGTGCTGTTAGTTCTGAAACACTAGAGGGATATCTGGACTCCACTGGAATTTATGAGGGATATCCTGTCCTGGCCAGATCTTAATCTCAGGTGAGTTCAAGCACTCCTCTAAATCAATTCTGAATGCAGTCTTTAGTGTTACATAGCACTTTACATTTCTTAATACACTGTAATGGAGATAATATGTGTTTTAAAGTGTTGGATTTATGAAGATTTGCCAGGAGGGCAAGGGTGCACAGATAGAGGCATTTTTAACTGAAAGTACATGTGCTCTCATAGGGATGCAGTCATGGTTGCTTAGTCTCTAAAGGAGTTCTTACTTGCACTTCTCGGGAAGAGAGTATGTGCTAAGTATTTATGCAGGCTAATTTTTTCATGCTACAAACAGTTGTCATCATCTCACCCCACATACAGGTTTCAAGAGACAAGCTGTCAGAACAAACTGGAACAGTTTGTGTCTGTGAAAGGTCACTCCAGGAGGTATCTGCCTGTCTTAGGTTGGACCCTGAAAGGGACTGGCAAACCATTATTATTGTGCTCTGTGCTCCTCACTGACTACCTCAAGCAGTTTTTTCTCAGTACATTGCCCGTTTGAGACTTCTCTGATGGCACCTAATTCCATTAGTGGTACAGGGGACCCAGGCACTCAACTCTTATTTTGTGTTAAGCATCTAGGACTGTAATATCTTCACAAGTACCCTCCATAAATGTTAAAGTTTGGATTGTCTTCTTTCTGTTTGGTTGGTTCTTTGACAGCGAATGAAAAGTTGCTGAGCTTGGGTCCTGAAAGGAATAATTCGTAGTTTGAAGATTTTTTAGACTAACCTAAAATTGCTTGATTTATTAAGAACATGCCCCTACAGCTACCTTAGGCACCAGGATAGTGATGTTGGTTTTAACATATACGTGACTGAAAGTTACGTGATATCAAACCTGTGATTGCCTGTTTTCTCTCCCTTGCCACATGTGCACACATATAATTAAACAAATAAAATCACCTAATTACCTCTGTTAAGTGTGGTAATTACTAAGTTTGTGGCCAAACCACAGACATAGCAGCTCCCTCTGCACAGGCTTGCTTGGCTCCAGGGAGGCTCATTAGCTGGGGCTTGGTGCTTGATCTGCAGGACCCAGGCTGGAGTTGTGCTGCTGCAGCAGCTCAGAGGGTGTTGTGCTGTGTGCCAGAGTAATATGCCAACTGTGTGTTCTGGTAACATGGGCTTCAAAAGCAAGTTGTGTGTGAGCTAGGAGGCTCTAGACACTACATGTATTGGAGAGCACTGTAGATGAACCCAGGACCTAGCAGGGATTTGGAAGCCATGGGAAAAAGTTAATCTCACTGTCTAGAGTATCATAATGATCCTATTACAATGAACAAGGGAGAATGGACTTTACACTCACTCATCTCCCCAGCAGGTATTTTAGTTGCAAGTTACAAAGGACAGGATCCTTGTTATCTTACCTTTCCACTTAGCAGTCTGCATAGCATCACCTACAGACATGTCATAGGCATGTGGCCATCATCATCTTTCAATTATGTATTAAACCTGTAAGTGTTACCTAGGCTGCAAAATCTGGAGGGGAAAAAAAAGTTTTACATTTACAAATACCTTCACATACTTTTTATAGTTTCTTGCTACTTTTATGCTTAAAACTCACAAAGTTTCCATGGGGAAAAAAAACAACACAAACTGTCACAAAAAGACATGATCAAGCAATTAAAGATGAAGTAATTAAAAATAAGATCACAATAATACTTTTCCACAAGAATTCCTTTATTTGGTGAATGAGGTGGCTGGACGGGCTCCTCTTAAAAGAGTCCAATGGGATAAGGCCCTGAAGAGAAGAGGGGTCCAAGAAAGCTGATTGATATGCAAGCCTCATCCCTTCCAAGGTCAGGAGCGATCCATCCTAAGGAGCAGGAAGTCGGGCAAAAATGCCAGGAGGCCTGCATGGGTGAACAAGAGGCTTCTGATAAAACACAGACAGGAAGCACAGAAAGGAAGCATACCAAAAGTGGAAGCAGGGAAAGGTAACCTGTGAGGAATATAGCAACACTGTCCAAGCATGCAGCCCTCTAACCCAGAAACAGCCCAAGGGTCATCCAGCTGCTGAGTTAAGGGATGATGAGATTTACATTCTATTTCAGTCACATCTGTAAATATGCAGATCTTGACTACTTTGGTCAATATACTCTTTAGATGGGACTATTTCAGAAGTATCTATTATAGCTCTGATAGGCTTTCTAGCACAACGACACACATGGGATGCCTGGTTTCTGCCTGAAATGGCAGTTCTTGCCTATCAGTTCTTCCACAAAGGCTGCACAGAAATTCCAGTTGTGTGAATTATATGAAAGGTCAATCTTATTTGTGTAATAACTGGCTGAGAAGAAGTAGTGGTAAAGAAGCACTCAGCTAGAGTGCTAGGAAGAACAGCCATTCATGAAAGATCATATCACTGCAAAGTTGGGCTTTTGAAACTAATCTGGTAGGTATTTTCTACCAAGTACTGTCAAGCCACTCTTTAGCTCCGACACTTTCTAGTTCAATATACTGTTATGTTCCATGAACACAGGGTGAACTCTGAGGCTTTGAGTGAATGTGTACCCAATTACAAGTAAATTGACAGTCACACTTCACAGAGAATAATTCTATTTTAAACACCAGGTGTCACTGCAGCATACTCTCGATTGCACACCAAGCTCCCTTCAGGTTAAAGCTTTACTTTCAAGCGGTGTCAAAGATCAGTGGAGAACAAAGATGCTCGTACTTTCTGTTCCCAAGTGTGTGCATGCAGCTACATGATTAGCCAGAATATGGGCAAAGTGTGCAGTACTTCAACCAGCCACATTTATAGCTCTATGTGGTTGGCCTCAAACCTGAAGCCTAGCCACTATAATAGAACTATTTTATGGCTGATACCAACAGTTTGGAATGAAGAATGAAAAAAAAATGAAGTGTCTGCACTACAGTTCTCTTGATAATAATAATGCACGCATTTTGCAGAAGAACAGCCTGTATTGAGTAATACTCAGCAATTACTTCATAAGAAAATTATACCAGGTTACATATCTTGTAGCTCCTTGATTCATAAGCAAACATTCAGTAAAAAGCAATCTTCCTTTAAACTATCAAATCCTGAATGATATTTCACATTATTTTTTCTTTGGATTTATATGCTTCCTATTAGATCTATAACCTTTTATCTTTGAGTATTAAAATATACTCACCCAGACTAAAGAGCCATCACCTTCACAGTGAACAGATAGTATTTGCCTAGTTGACTCATTTTTTTCAGCCTCTCAGCTCAGCGTAACTAATCCATGGCTGCACTGCTAATTTTCCAGGAACCTGTTCATCAGTAACTACTCAGTATTAAAAGCTGTTCTTCTCTGTAATTAAAGATAATGAGGAGGAAGGTGCAGCTCATAGAGATGCAAGTCCCAGCAGGCTATGTACCAATTCAGCCTCATGCTTTAACGTACAAAGAGGTCTTGCTCCACTGGCACTCTTAAAAGGTGACATTTCCTTGTCTTAGACTTACATGCAGAATCTGTGTTACATACTCAGCTGTGGTCCTAACTCAAGCGGCCTCTGAAATGCTTCAGGATGCTCTCAAAATATTTCTGCACAAATTAGTCTTGCCATTGACAGTGCAGCAAGTGGCTGGGGAACATTACCTGGAGAGCATCTTTAGCAAACAAAAAGGAATCAAATGCCATGGCAATATCAGAAGATAATCCATAAGGCTGGTGATTGCAGCCCTTTAAAAATGCTGAAAGCTGCACAACTTTCAAAGGCTTAAATCCAATATACTTACCTGCACTAAAGAGCATAGTGCCACTATTTTAGTGCCACTATATTCAAGGAAGTTCCTGCTTCAGTCTAGAGACGATTTAAAATTGGTGCTGTTGTGTGCATGCTTGAGTCTTAATGGGATTGTGGCTTTGGGAGGAGTAAGATGCTATATAACACAAAGAAGACTTAATAGTTCTTGTCAGGTAATGAAATCAGCAAAAAATGCACAGAACAAACCAGAATTCTATCAAATAATGCAGACTCAAAAACCTGCAGGAAGAAGTGACTACAAGGACTGGATAAAATATTTGTTAAGAAAACACCAAAGAAAGGCCTGGGTTAAAAAAACTCCAAACACAACAAACCAAAAGACAAAGCTTATTTATTGTGTTTCATTCTGCCTGGCTATTGAATTTATATAGGGATTTCAATCCAAGGAATTCTGCCAGGATTTTTGAATTAAACTCATTTCATTGCAATGTAGTATGTTTCCCATTTGACATAATTTACACAGACTTCCAATAAGTTCAGAAGTTATTTGCAAATATATTAACCAGAGAAAATGGCAGAGCCCCTTTTAAAAGCTTTCAGAGAATACACTACGGTTTCTTCAGGGTTTTTTTTTCTGCATATAAACAAGTAAATGTTAGGTTAGTACTGTACATAAATAAAACCAGTATTTTATATTATTAACCTATGTTCTTACTTTTGGGTAACTGCCTCATATGCTTATGTAGCATTTTCCCCCCCTGAAATATTTACATAAAACTTATCTACATTTACAGTAAATAACCATAATTACCTACTGTGCTTTCAGCAGCCAAAAGCTGAATTGGCTAGAAACATCAGATGAAGATTCTTGGAATAACGGTATGACTAAATTACATCGACTCGGGTATACTGCTACAAAATGTTGAGAGGAATTGCATGGCATTTATCAATTTACAAAATGCAATTTGGTGTTGGATCTGAACTTCTCTAACAGTAGGATAAGCTACAGTATTTCAGTGTCTGCAGCAGTGTTAATAAAACTATATTGATTTCAAACAGGTAGCAAGCCAAATAACCCATCACGTAGCAAGCAAGCCTCAGCTAGTGCCATCTCAGAAGTCTGCATGCACCGACTCCAGCTTTGTATGGACAGTCATTTTTTAATGTACAGTCATTTCTCTGAACTGCTCTCACTGCCTACAGATCTGAACTGTACAGGATATTTGACTGTATTCATACTAAGACAGCCAGAGATAGTTCTAATCCTCTCTTTTCAGAAGCTCATAGTGGTTTGAGGGTGTTTTGCAGTTCAACCAATCAAATGGTTGTGCAGAAACACACTTTGTGCGAGAACGTTATGTAAGAGAACACTGCCGGAAAACCAATCCAGTAATAAATACTTTTTCTATTATAAAACAATGGATAAAATAAATGAAGGTGTAATTACAAATATTTATCCACTATGTTCCAAGTATGCAATGTTCCATATATAAAGCAATTTTATGCTGAAGCTCATAGAGTACCCAATTTAAAGTGGCTCCTACTGAGGCATGATTTTAATAATAGCTATTAGAAATAATTAACCATATACCAGACTTTTTTTATTGTTCCTATGGAAGTTATACCAAATCACTAACATAAAAGAAAGTATTTTTCATTGAAAATACAAAAATACGTAGTACCAAACCAAACTGTCTTCTAAACTTTCTCAGGGTCCAGTCCTGCACCCTTGTCTCATGCAAGTAATCCCCTTCAAATAAAGTACGAGTTTACTGTTTGCTTGTTTGTTTTTGCTAAAAACCATCTGTGCAAGTCCAGATCTGCACATGGTACTTACATTAGTGCATCTACATTTGTCCTTTTAGGGTTTATGGTAGAACAAAACCATGTATCTATAATTTATTTAGTAATTTCATTTCTGTTGATGTGGAGGCTTGACAAAAGATCAGCAAACTGCATCATGGTGGGGCACAGAGGACCTGCCCCTGCCTCTACAGGTACAGGGAATACTGAGAAGAATAAATAATTCCATCCATCTCCTGCAAGATTCTTGGCAACGTGACCCTTAACTGTAACCTCTTCTACCATAAACATCTTTCTAAACGCAGTCTGTGATATGGGTGAAATGCAATTGTTCCTTTTACCTCTCTCTTCCCAGCTGCTGCAGTAGGCTATCCCTGTCTCACCCAAGTAGTAAATATTCTTTCCTGGGCTATCACACTTTCAGCAAGACAGACTAGTCACTTTGAGGAGACACAGCCCACATTCCCATTTCTTAAACAAAGGGGTCAGGACTGTGAAACAAAGGGCATTCCTAAGTAGTCATTGCCTGCTGGAAGTCATGAAGGTGGTATGTGCAGAAAATCAGGAGCTACCAGAGTGATCCAGATGCTCATTCAAAGACTTGTCTGATGGTAGGATGTTCTGAGGAGACCGGTTACGTGACCATTCTCAAATAGCCTCAGAGATAAAGACCAAATTCCAGTATTCTCAGACATGGGAGAAAGAAGGTTCTTGTGCTGTTAGGGTTTTTTTTACTAACACATTTAAACATTGTACCGTTTCACCTCTTATACACATCTTCCCCTGTCAGTTGAGTGCTTGCAAGCTACAGAACTTCTTGCCTTGAAAGAAAGTGAAGGCCTCCACAGAAGTCTGCAAGACAGGAGGTAATTTCCCTAGAACATCTGACTTCAGTCCAGGCTTCTAAATCTCACAGGCACACTAAAAAGGTTCCATTCAGAAGCGTGATGTGACACAGTTTCTGTCCTCTCTGGACAACTGCCGTATTTCATCAAGGACAAAAGAAATGCTTCGATGGTGATGGCTGATGAGGAGGGGGGTTCATAAATAAGAGGGTAGTCCAAATCTAACTGATGCTGAAAGTTAAAATGCAAGTCTCTGTAGACATTAGGAAGTGAAAACATCAGCACAGCATTTTTTTTTTAAGTAATAAGATTTGTAAGGGTTAAAATCCCCTTCCCAGTATTTCAAGATTAAAATGACAAGAGTTGGTAACATTGTCTGGTAGTGAATGGGATGCATCCTGAAATCCAAATGAAGCATTTTGAAGTCAAGCGATACTTACATACTTTGCAAATCATCTAAGCAGATAGTTGCATTACCCTAAACTGTAAGAAATAACATAGCTGCCCCCTAAACTGAACAAAGGATCTCATTTTATATTTTCTGTAACAAATATATGCTCAGTAAAATTAGACAATTAATTTGGAGAGACAAAAACCTTGTCAGACTATGCTAATGTAACCATAAGTGAAGATAACAAATGAAAGCCAGTATTTAGGAATGTGTATGGCAAGAGAGTACCACATACAGCAGACAACTTGCTGTGCAGTAACAGTGAGCATTTTAACAGAAACACCTTTATTTTTAGGCACTTTGCTGTTATGTTTGTAGCGACTGTCCTGGCCAGTTTGAAACCAAACACCTCCAGAAACAAAACCTCACAGCTTGAAAAAACAGAACTGGAAGTTTAATATTATTTTTAGACTGGGCACAGGCCAATGGGTATGTAATACAAATCAGGGTGCTGGAATGAGCTATGCGAGTGGGTCAGACCAAGCAGAACATTAAATTGTTCTAGTGATTCTGCTTACAACGCCTGAGCTGGATCATTTACAGTTAGCTTAAATAGATGTATCTACATTGTGTAGACGCTCTTGCTGACCTTTGACTTACATCTAAAGTAAATTTTATCAATTAATCAATAGGAACCTTGTATCACAAATAAGCTTTCATCTTCCTGCTGTCCACAGGAAAAGAACAGTGTCTAGTGTATATGACACCCTACTGCATTCCTGGAAAGTTACCACACATGCAATCAATTTAATACTTCTGTTGTTTAATACTTTTTCTAACCCTGGGATCTTCCATACTGACCCAACCAAAAGGGGTTCTCCCTCCTTTAAGAAAGGGAACCCTGTGCTTTCACCTCTGTGATGTTCTATCCGTAGCATTTATCGTTACCATAATCCCCAACGTATGTTGCTAGCAAACCATTTAAAATACTTCATTTTTTTTTTGAGGCTGAGATCTGCTCAAAAGAGATGCTGCAAATCAACTCCAGCACCAGGGTATGACATCATATTAACAGCAATGGTGCTCCGTGCTCCCAGGAAGAAACCTGCCCTTGAATGTCTTCAGCACATCATCACAGGAGCACCTGTCTGGCTGAGCATCTCTCTGCAGTCTCCTGTTTTGCAACAGACTACACACATTGAGTTACTTGTGAGGCACATAGCAGCCTTATTCAGGCATGTTCCAACCTAAATAAATAACACTTGTCTGAAATAACTGGTAATTTGCCTAACAGCAAAAGTCTCCACATTGGAGTGTGGCCCAAATGGAAATGTTTGTCGCAGAAACAGATTTCTTACAGCCATATTGCAAACAAATATATATGAACAATAGGACACAGTAAAAAGTCCTTGAGCTGGGCTCTATGATGTTTCCAATCCCATACTGCACAGATGAGCGGCATGTCTCTCACCGCTTTCAAGCCAAGCCATTTAGCCTGAATTGGCTGGTTTCAAACACCCGTGGCCCAACCTAGGCTTGTTACATTGGTGACTACATTCTGGATGTGTGTGGGACAAGAGACAGGGCAGCGCTGTCAGCCTTTTGTAGTCAGAGTAACACAGTTAACACTAAATTCTGGGAAGCAGACAATACTAGAGAGCACTCCACGTCACAGCTTTACATGTCAGCTTCCAGAAAACACACTGAAACCATTTACCCAGAATCTTATAAAAGCACCATTGAAAGGCTGAACAGAGAGCACTGTGATCAGCATTGAGCAGAACTGTGGTTAAGACAGCGGACAGGAGCTGTCCAGGGAGCCATGCAGAAGCACACGGCCTAGAAGAATCCCTGCAGGATGGATTCCCTGAAGGCACAATAAACAAGGGCTTAGAGAACAAGGCAGCTGGTCCTCAGCCAGGTGCTGCTGTGGGAATGGTCCAGGTCTGGGTGACCCATGAATATGAATCCCCACACCTACTCATCCCTCTCCCCATGAATCCTGCTACATATAAGCAAGCCTGCAACTGATATTAACAGAAAGATGGAAGCAACCAATTGTTCACAGCTGACATGAACAAAGACCACCACCTCCCTGAATGCTCACTGTTCAAAAAATTAGGTTCTTCAAAAGGAGACTGGTAATTCTTATTGCAAAGCTTAGTCATCATAGCTACATTACTGGGCTTTTTGGAGGATCTTTGCAAGAGACTATTGCTACTGTAGGGCCAAACTGAGGTCCAATACCTTTATTGTGTCTCTATAAAGTAGTTTCCAATTAAACAAGTAAAAATTGAGGTTGTCCCTTTGAATTAAACAAGCACAGTGTGGAAAGGTGTATGGGAGTACTAGCTACTTAGTGAAAAAGGCACTATAACTGATCTAACTGTGGTAATTAGGTACATACCTATGCTACAGGTATCTGTAAAGAATCTATTTCTCTCTGGGACTGAGAAAGCAATTCTGCACTCATCATTGTAGGAAAGGGGGACTGGTTTATGAATGGGGTTAGCACTGGTGTAGGTATGTGGTTTAGGTATGTGGTGAGCACAACTCCCACAAGAGACACAGATTCATGGAAGAGATGCCCAAACTGCATTTCCTGTTTCTACTGGTTTCCAGGAGGAAACCAGAAAAGACCTTTTCAGTAGTGCAGTTATGCAAGTTACAGCTTACAGCTTGTCTTGGCCTTACTGTGGCAATTTGATGTCAGATCTTCTTACATAGTTGTGCTTAAAAATGGAGGCAAATAGACTGAAGCTTCCCCAGGAAAGATCACCAGGTAATAAATACTTTATTTTGGATCCTGACATTTTATTCAGGGATATAGTGAAAGAGGAAACAATAGCAATGAAGAGACAAGCAGAAGAGACTCCCTTTTCCTTACACTCAGATTCATCTATTTGGGGATTACTGTCAGAAAGTCTATCCAATATATCAGTGAAAAGGAAGCATTTGCAACAGCTGTACAAGAACAGATCTTACTTCTGGGAAGAGGGAACTAAACCATAAGCTTGATTCTTAGTCAAGAGATGTAATTATCCACATAAGAACCTTGGACTGAATTCTCAAACATTTTTCTTTAGCATTAAGCTATATAATGGATAGTGTAGGGGAGTTACAGACTCCCCCATCCATCCTTGTTCAGGAGATTGATTTCTTTTCGCAGCTCTCAGGAGTTCAACGTATGTGGGGTCTCAATGGCTGAGGGCAGGTACACATCCCTCAAGCAGCAATCCAAAAATCTGAGCTCTTTCCCTACCAGGCTGAGGGTCTGGTGGATGATGAAGAGGTTGTGACCAGCCTGTCATTTAAATGGGAAGGAACGTGCCAGCATCACAGGACTGCTGAGACAGAACCAGCTCCCAGTGCAAGGCTGCATGAGCCAGGTTAAAAGCAGAAACAAACAAAAAGATAAGGGGAGGCGTTTCACTGTGAAAAAGGGAAATCGGGGGATCTCAAGGAGTAGCTCTTGGAACGGGAGAAAGGAATGAAGAAGCTGAGTCTCATGTCCCTTCCTCCAAACCAACACGCTTGGATTCTACTCTAAAAGACACAAGGAACGGCTGGGCAGCCCTCTTCCTTTCTTTGACTTGCTTCTTGATGAGGGCACTTCTGGAGAGATGTTTGATTTTCTTCTTTTACACCTTAAAATTCTACAATCAAGAGTTCAGTGTTACTCTTTGCCATAGTTAACTGCCATTATCTCTTTTCTTTAAACTGGTCTTAAGCTGGTGATCCTGACGAACCTCATGTTGCTACTGTTTCTCCAAAAGCAGTCATCTATCTAACAAGTCACACAATCCTTACGGTATAACTTAAGGGATAATTACATCTTGAGATGTATTTGGGAATTTCAGGAGTTGAGGTATGCCTGCCACTACGTTGAGGAGTCAGATTGAGAACTACACATATAAACCCATCCCCCTGAGCAAGGAACAGACAGCAAAAACATAGTTAAAGACTTTAGAAATTCTCCAGACTTAGCACAACAGATCTTCTGAAACATGGTGTATCTTATCTTTGGCCTTAAAGAGTGTGAAGTAGAAGAAGAGAACAGTCAAAGGCGAACTTCATGAATTCACATTCAAGGGAACAGAAATAGAAACTTTTTTTGAGGGAAAAACTCCAGAAAGGAAGACCAAAGTCAGCTTTTGAAAGCACTGTAATGAACTGGAAGCAATGATCTGCTGCAGCTGTGGAAACATGGCAGCATGGTCATGAACAAGATGGATGTAGACTTGTCTGAACTGCTCCTCCTCAAAGGAAGAGAGTCACAGATCAAGCATGCTGCACTCTTGCACGAGGTCAGGATCCGTGCAGTTTCAATCACCACGTGTTTGACTGCACACTTGCACTGCTTCTCAGAGCCACAGTACTTACAGGCAAAGCCCATAAATCAGTACACTGCTTTCAGTTATAAAGTTATTTCTTATAAATGTGCATAACCAGATCTGTGTTTGCTCTCTATAGTACCAAGTGATATTGAATGCTGGCTACTGATCTGAGAAGGACTCAATCTGGTATATCCAAACCCAGTACCAAGTGAGCTGAAATGAAACCTCTTTTGTCTACTACGTAATAAGCCAACCTCAGTTTATATACTGTTTATTTCAAATAAAAAATAAACTACTCTTCAAGCACATGCCAGATATTACGTACGTGAATGTATTTGAATGTTACCAAGTTTGGACTATAATTTATACTTGTGTCCAAATTGCATGTGTATGCTTATTTACATGGGGATATATGCACATGTGTACACATAACCAGTTTGCTACTGTCAGGCTATTCTTGTACTATTGTACTGTTCATTCACAGAATAGCACGATGGTTGGGGTTGGAAGGGACCTCTGGAGATCATCTGGTACAACCCCCTGCTAAAGCAGGTACACCTAGAGCAAGCTGCACAGGATCGTGCCCAGGCAGGCTTTAAGTATCTCCAGAGAAGGAGACTGCACAACCTGTTTGGGCAGCCTGTTCCAGTGCTCTGACACCCTCACAGTAAAGAAGTTTTTCCCCATATTCAGAAAGAACTTCCTGTGTTTCAGTTTTTGCCCTTGGCCCATTATCCTGTTGCTGGGCATCACTGAAGAGTCTGGCCCCATCCTGTTGACATCCATCATTTAGGCCTTTGTGTGCATTGGTAAGATCCCTTCTCAGGGATCTTTGTCTCTTCTCCAGGCTGAACAGGCCCAGCTCTCTCAGACTTTCTTCATAGGGGAGATGCTCCAGACCCTGATCATCTCTGTGGCCCTCTGCTGGAGCCTCTCCTTTGTCTTTCTTGAACTGGGTAGCCCAGAACAGAGCACATTACATCAGGGCTGAGTAGAGGGGCAGGATCACCTCCGTTGACCTGCTGGCCACACTTCTCTTAATGCACCACAGGATACTATTGGCCTTCTTGGCCACAATGGCGCATTGCTGGCTCATGGTTAACAAGTTGTCCCAGTGACTTGTTGTCATTGCACTGTTCTTGAAGAAAACAAAATTATGAACCCAGCACTTACTTATTTCATCCAAGATCTGTACTTTGCTTTTAACAGTAACAGAATAACCCAGTATCCTTGCAAAGCCAGTGGCTTTCAAACTGCTTGTCAGAGCCCCAGAGAGTTCTTGGTTGCCCTCCTGCTCCTTTTAGCAGAGGAACAAGGAGGACCACTGGCTGCCCCAGACTAAATCCCACTGTCTCTTCTGCCTCTCTTTTGCCCTCTGGCAGTTCATAGACTCCACTATTTTAAGCTTAAAAACAGCAAAACATGTTCCACATCCCCGCTGAAGACAACAACAACAACAAAGGCAGTTGTTCATTTACATACTTCTGAAATAGGAAAAGAGAAATTACAGGAAAAAAACAAATTAAGCCAAAAGAATGGGCTTCCTCCTGTTACCTAACACAGTAAGTTAATCTACAAAAAACTCTGAAGATGAAAAACATGTAAAAATAAAAAATATAATCCACTCTGAACACAGTATGCAGATTTTCCTACATGATAAACTAGACAAACGTATTAAAACATTTCCAGTCTTAAAAAAGCGCAAAGCTATTCAAAAAATGACTCAACACTATTAAGGTTAGACTGAATATTATACCAATGCATTCATTTGCACAACTTTCTGCAACATGACAATTGTCTGCTGCATGTTTACGTAGGTATATGTGTGCATGTGAGTGGAACACAGCAAGAACATTGAGTGTCACTTGCCATTTTAAAGTGGTATTTCATAAATAATCAAACAAAACCCCACCCAAAAATACCAGTACACATCTCAAATATTGCAAGTCACATTCTGCAGCCCTTCACGTATAAAAAAGCTGACAGAATTAATTCAAGTACATTTGGAGTAGGTCCCTTGTGAAGTACTGCTGTTTGCACTTCAGTTGCAATGAGTGTGAACAGAGCTCCCCAAAAGACACAGAATTGAGCACGCCTTCCCCAGCCCTGCAAAGCAAGTCTGCGTTGAGGTACAATGATCCGTGATTTGCTCAATGTTGTGTGCCCAAACTTGAATGAAAATGATGCTTGAAAAACACTAAAGAAAATGACATAAAATTAAAAGCTAGCTTTGTGTAAAGCAGTCTTTTTGGTATGTAATCCTATCAGGACGACAAGCATGGCACTCCTTCCCTAATTCTGGTTTTCTTGAAGCTAAAAATAAAGAAGCTTTTATGCTGTCCTGGTCATCATTCTGACCTGACGTACGCTTTCCCGTGAGCCTCCATCCACCACCCAGAATAACCTAGCGGGTATCACACCCTGGCTGAAACGTACATTGACTCTTCACAACTTTTGTTCCCTACTTCGCTTTGTTCCTCAAAGGCAGAACAACTTCTCTCTCCATGTGTCACACGTTCCTTTGAAAAAAACAGTGGAGAAATTTGCCCACCAGAGTAGTTAAAGCCTGGTGAAATCCCTGTGGTGCTGCAAGTCCCCGATGCTCTCATAGTCATTCTCTCCTGAAAGAGCAGAGTGGTTTGTGCTAGGCACAGACAAGGTCCTGTCTTCTTCTTGGCTCACTGACTGGATTGCTTCATAGTCAGGCTCCAGCTCCCCATTTGGTCTGTCTGCTGACTGAGGCACAGTGGTAGTACTTAGGGCATTCTCAAAGTCCTTCACACTTGCATAGAGGCCACTGCAAACAGATGGAGACCTCTGAGATGCAATTTCTTGAATACAGGTGTAAGGAGAATCCAGTGCCTTGAGGGCCTGTCCTGGCTTACTCACTGATGAGTACATGGCTGAGATCTAGGAAAAGGAGACATGTGCTAAGTATTTAAGCATGACATAAAGCTTGTGTGCCAGTTTGTACCCCTTTCCACCACAAGGATGCCAGTTACTTAAGAAAAGACAGGATCTTCTAATAAAACATATCTAAACCCAAACAATTTCTTACAAACCATTTCATTTCTGGCATGTGTTTTATGAACTTATTTTCTTTCAGAAAAGAAAGAATATTTATAAATGTAAAAATTGGTTGAATATAAATCCCTTGCAGGTACATCAGATGTGGGACTAAAGGGAATGGCTTTATGAGCAGGAGCTCTTACAACTTTTGCTATGGTCCTGGAGCCAGCTGCCAAAGGGATGGATGACCAGGTTTAACTGCCATAATGTGGGAAAAGGATGCTGTCTGGTCCTTGGAGGTTTAAAAATTATGAATAATTGTAATGGTAGTGGCTACATTTAGAGACCCCAACAGGAGAGCGGTTATTTGTTGTGCTCATAGGCAGGACCAGAGGCATCAAGTCGTGTGAAGAAAATGTCAAAAATCAGGAGATAAATTACCCACACCAGAAAACAGTAAACAGTCAGTGCTGATCCTGAAACACAAAGTCTGTTCCATTGACTAAACTGCCTACAGAGAGAAGCTGCATCTCAGTCACTGTGTATCAGCACTTCAGACTAGAGACTGAAACCTTTCAGCTACTATAAACACAAGAGAGGGTGCTGGAGTCTCTGAGGAGGTGGTATGCTTAAACAAATGCACTGAGATGGCCCTTAACAAAAAGCTGAAGGAGAAGTCCATGTCCACACATGTCCCTCTGCTCAGGGCTCACCAGCGTTGGTGCTGAGTGCAGGGAGTCACCCTTGGCTCCCTCTCCCAGTCCAAGTGGATACCACCCCTTGCACAGGGCAGATGGTTGAAACTCCCTCTGCTGTTTCTCTGCTACTTAATACTGCAATAGCAATGTAGCTCTTCTGTTACGTTTAAAGTCCTTCCCAAGCATGCAAGGCCACTCTGGATTGGTATCAGTGCAATTAAAATAGCAGATTAGTAGGAAAACATCCATTGCCATTAAGCACCACTGACAGATGCAGATGAACCAGATCACTTCTGTTAATTCTATATGTTTGTTTTTTTAATAGAGACATCCAATGCAGATGGCAATACTTCTTACTTTTTACTGCTTTTAGCCAACCAAACCAAAAAAAGGCTTTTCTGTCCATCCTTACATAACCCCCTCCAGCAACCCAGTTCAAGGATCGATTTATTCATTAACATCTGGGAACACTTCACCCAGCAGAAAGCATTAGCTTGCTCAGCTCATTGCCAAGTTTGTGTTTACTTTTATGTCCAGAAATGTCTTTATAAATTGCATGGGTCTGCTGGAGACGATCACAAGCAAACTCATTTCTGCTTCACTTGTCTTTGTTTCAACCTCCTCAATTTATTTAAATAACAGTTTATGTTCCAGTGCTTTTATGGTGCTTCTGTTTATTTCCCAGAGCCCCAAACACTTTGTGTGGGGAAGGTGGAGCATGTTTCAAAAGGCTACTGATTATTAGCCTTAAATAAAGCTTGTAATCCAAATCAAGAATCAGTTGATCAATGATCAGCTAAATGTGGCCTCCTGTTATCTTACGACACCATTTTTTAACTCATTGGCCTGATACAGCCATATGCTAGAATAGTACTGATTTCAGGAATGTGGCAGTACAAACTGTGCAGAGAAACTTTGGCTTTCATTTTCCCTTCAGACAAATTTCACCTTTCTTAGATCCTGCTTAATCATGCATATCTTATGCTAATTTCTGCCTGTAAAAAGGTCTCTAGTTGGTTATTGAATTTTGTGCAAGAAACCTACCTCATCTTCTGTAAGAGATGGATCTTCCTCTCGAGACTTGTAAGACATTGAACTATGCCTCTGTAAAATAGGAAGAAAGAAAGAAAGAAGAAAAAGCTCATTACCAGTCAACAGTGTGAAACATAACAAAGTCTTCCAATTACAATCAATACATTATATTTTACAGTCATTCGCTCACTCATTCCATTTTACCTAGCGAATATCCCTAATATCCAGAGTACATCTTTGGAGATAACAGCCCTGAGGATACTAGAGCTTTTTAATGGATCTGCTCTTGTTCTGACCTGAAAAGGGTAAAAATAATGTAATGGTTAAAATAAACTCTGCTCCACTGTATTCCTGCCTTTACATTTCTAATGAAGCAAGAAAGAGTCTGCAAAGGCTTTTGAACTATTAAAAGTCAGCTGTTGTGACATGCTAGTTGGCCTTCCATGTGATTTTCAGATATGTTTTCAGATGACGAAAGAACAAACCTGACACCTTCCTGACAACTATTACCATACAATCAGTGGATCCTGGAAGTGCTGCAAGGGAGGTGCTGTGTCCTCTTCCCACAGGAAATGCAGCAGCTGTGCACAGATCATAGAATGACAGAATGGTTTGGGTGGGAAAGGGACCTCTAAAGACCATCCAATTCCAACCCCCCTGCCATAGGCATGGACACCTTCCACTAGACCAGGTTGCTCCAAGCCCCATCCAACCTGGCCTTGAACATTGCCAGGGATGGGGCAGCCACAGCTTCTCTGGGCAACCTGTTCCATTGTCTCACCACCCTCACAGGGAAGATGCACAGCAGACATGCAGAGGTGTATGGCAGCATCATCTCACAACTGCTCAGACTGCAAACTCAGAAAAGGCCTGCTGCAACCCACACTGAGATGGGCAGCTCAACCCTCAAAGCATCTGCCTGGATGCAGTTCACATTTCAAAGATCCTAGAGGGTGAAGGGTTTGGTTTGGTATCAAGTCTAACTTCAAACATGTCAAGCACCATGTAGAAATTAGGCCATGAAACACTGCGGGAAAAGGATTCTGCTCTTATGAAAAAAGTCTTACGGCTTTTATGGCAACAAAAACCCTTGCTTCTTCAGAGTGGCCACGTGATTCCTCCTCCCTGGGGCAAGAAGGCTTTGCTGGACTCCTGCTCCACGGTGATTCAGAGGGAACCTTCCATCACTGTTTCTAAAGGGCCATATTTTAGAGTTTCATACAAATTCTCCACCTAAAATACTTCAGACTCCCTCCAAGTGCAGACCAAGGTGGAGAAGCAAGCAGAGCCATTCTTAGCACAGTCAATTAAATACCGCTTTCAGGCACACACTAGACACACAAGACCTTTTCTTTGTCTTTCCCCCCACAGAGGCTCATTACAACAGATTCTTTCCTACTTCCATTTTTCTTGTTGTTTTTAATTCTGGTAAATACCAGGCTTCAAACCCCTGGGGCATTTGTGATGAAGACCCTGACCCAAAGCACACTGAAGTCTGTGTGCTGCTTCCCATGAGGCTTCCTTCCCACCTCACAACTCCCTTGCTTCTTTATCACTGTCTGGAGAATGCACTCTTTAAATTGTGGTTTGTTTACTCACAACAACAAAAAAAGAAAGATGAAAAGGAGAAGTTCAAGCGGATTTTGGCCTTTTCTGCTTCACTACAGCAGCTCAGTTTAGTCCTTATTTGCAGGATATATATTATGTTCAGGAGTAAGTTACTAATTTCATCCTCACACATTAGAACAAACATGTGCTTGCAAAATTCTTCAGAAATTATTTTCTCTCATCAGTTTCTCTATAAGCACCATGTGTCAGGACCTCTTCTACAGCTTCCCACTCAAGTATTGACAAATACCCCCGGGTGCTGGCAGTCCTGTTCTTGTTTCCTTGGGACCCAGAGTTCTTTCCTCTAAATGTGAAAGCTGTGACACATCAATTTTGAAGGATATTGTCATTTTGGAAACTGAAAAAAAACGAACTTGCTCCTAAACATTTTGTACTTAGCAATGTTATAAATTACGCTTCAAGCCTCAGCACTGCAACACAAACAAGCATGTGTCCTTATTTGCCTTCCACTTTCTTTTTGTTCCTCGACAGCATTTGATTTTTCCCTCTTTGGCTCAGCTGCTGCTCCAGACTCGGGCACTAGAACAAGAAGACTATTCTCCTCTGGTGCATCTGTAAGAGATGCTTTGCCCATCCTCAAGCTGCACAAGTCTGAAATCAGATGGCAGCAGCCAGATGTACACATGGAGAGCATTTCTACCAGCGCTCACTCTGGAAAGACTTGGGTGAAAAAGGAGATCCATACTTCCTTTTTTGAATAAAGAAGGAAGAACTACAGAAAAACTATTCTGCCTCTCTAGTTTTATTAGAACTATGTCCAAGTTTTTCCAGCTGATAGAAGCCTCTAAGAGCCTTGTGCTATTAAAGGTGTCTTGCTTCACCAAAACCTTCCAAAGGATTTGGCTGGGTCATTGCCAATAACCAAGTTAGATTATTTTTCACCCATTTTGCACATTTGGCTCTGGAAATGATTATTTATGCTTTTCAAATTGTTATATACTGGAACAGTCTCTGGCTTAATCCACCCAGCTCTCTCCCAAACGAGTGTGCTTCAGAACTGGCATGGGCTGGGGATCATCTTGGCTGCCCTCACACAGGGTGAGACTGAAACACCTTGGACATGGTCTGTTTTCTCTGTGTTGGCAGGTACAGGCCTCAGTTACACGAACAGGCTTCCTGCCTGTCCCTTCTTTGTGCCCTACTAAAGCAAAGCCTAATTGTGGCAAGAAAGACTTCCACAACTTACGCCCACCCTCTCTCTGCATCAGGGTCAGGGCAGAAGGTTGAAAAAGTTTGGGGTATGGATATAATGTTAAGCAGGGCAGCTAAGCAGACTCGCAAGAGAAGAAGCTAAAAGAGACACCTCTGGAGTCTGTTTAACTAAAAGAGTTATCAATATAACATACATTTCCATAAATATCTTGCTTTTGGTTGCCACACTGGAAATAACAGGCATTGCTCCGCATTGTTGGAAGCAGCAAAATAGAAGGAAAAATTATCATCATCACAACAGAAAACAATCCCACAACCACCTCTCCACACAATGCTAACGATAATGATATTTATATATTCCATCAATTACCATTTCCAACTCTGCTGCAGCTGTAGCTCTCAAGGACAGGACAGGAACACGCTTCAATGCATAATGCATGCACCTAGCAGTGAATGCGGGAATGATCTGATGCTGCCGAAGCTTTAACTCAGGATGGCTTTAGCTCTGAGTAAATTTTAATTAGACAAACACCTTTTTCCTGGCACTTAGGGGCCTGCATGTGTCATCTCTTGATTAATCCTTCAAAACCTGAACCATTTTAATCAATTCCCACCCCATGCAGTTACTGACACTGTATATACGGTGTGCTGGGGAGCTACAGAGTTGCAAATGCTTTTCCTTTGTATTGGTGCCTGGGAAATACAATGATTTTCTGCAAGTCTTTTCACACCTGGTAGGAAAAATGTCACTGGTACAGAAAGCTGTTTCTCTAAAAGTTTAATTAGAAATTACATATGGCGTGAATTTGGGAGGGGGGAGTGGTAGTGGGTTATTGTTGACAATCACATCTTAATTTCTTGTTTAACGAGCTCATTATAGGTAAGAACTGAGGAGTCCAGATAAACAGTTTTTATATTAGCAGCAATCTTCAGTTAATTCATTTTGACTGTACTGCGCTTCATAGGTTACATAGTTAGTCCATTATTTAACAAGGTATTTTCCTGCCCTCTGCCTGGATTACTGAAATACTTCAAATAAGACAACAACCAGAAACAAGTAACACCATCTCAGCTCTGCTATGATTTTTCAGGTAAATATTCACATTAAAATTTCTCATTGCATCTTAAAGATTTCTTTTTTCAATTTTCATCAGTGCCTATTATTGGATGCCACAAACACTGAAATTCTATTAAGCTGCTAAAAATCATAGTTCTTTCATTCACAATTACTAAGAAGTGACCTAAACTAGTTCAGAAAAATGCAAAATCAACAGTTTAGGAAAAATCTATGCAATGATCTGAAAGCATCCTTTAATTCTGGTTAAAAACTAAATATGGGAAGATAAATTGTTGAAAATCTCATCATTCTATTTTTCAATGAGTTCCTAGGCTGGGACGAAGAATAAGCTGCTGAGAAAACATAACTTTTGGCCAAGATTTCAGCAGGTAGAAATGCATTACTCTATTTACATGTGACATATAGAATTTGACTAATATAAAAGCCTACAGTTGCAATCTCTTTTTCTTGCTGTCCCTCTCTCCTACAGCAGGAGATGAGACAAGTGGCTTTGAGCAGATGCTTAACACTTGCACAAGCTAAGACAAGGCAGCCCAACAAAGGAGGCACATCTTAAATTAGGGAATCTACCAAGAATTCTCCCTTCCCCTCTCTGTAAATTGAGGTTTCATTAGAAAACAAAACGAGGAGGGTGAGGGATTCAGAACAAGATATAGATGCTGACAGAGATACTGGATAGCCGTTGTAATAGCTCCCACAAATATAATACCATTAAATAAAGAAGCAGAGTCCTCCTGTGCAATTTCTGGCTAATATTTGGGGAAAGCCTTAATGAAGTGCATACTGCAACAATCCAAAATATAGACAGGAACAGAATGAGTGCATGCCTATAATGTAAAGACTATACTGTACATTTTCATATTTATGTATTTTACAGTCTTGCATCACCTTGAGTGTTTTTATTTCCTTGGCATTTTTTTGTTATTAAAGAACCATAAATCCTCTCCCACCCGTATGTTCTCTATCATTATTTGGCTCTTTGACGAGTATCAGCAGTATTTACCTTCTCTGGTTTACTTGCTCCTTCTGTCACTTCTTCCACTTCTTTTTCTTGCACATTCTCATTTTCATCGAGAAGCTTCATGGGTACTGGTGGGGGAAGCTCATCTTCTACATCTGGTGTGCTGTCAAGAGGGCTTTCTGAATTAGCGCTTTGGCGACTTTTCTTATTTCGGTCAACAGATGCATATTCTGCTGATTCAACTCTGCACTCAGGAATCTGATTCTGACCTTCAGAAACTGTCAGTGGAGCTTTTGATTTGCTGTTACAGCTCCCTTCCATGCTGGCTACTGCTCCAACATCTTTAATTTCCTTCACAGTTTCGTACAAGCAGTCTTCAACTATGTTCTCCTGAGAGGAGCTGTCTTTCAGGACTTCGTAAGGCCCTTCCATTCCAAGACCTTGATCATTTTCTGCATTTCTAGCCAAGACGATGGTTTCCATGGTGGTATTAGGGGGAATACTGGGTAATTCCCGGCTCTGGTGACATTTTATAGACTTTCCAAGACTATCCTGTTGATCTAGCAGATCAGACGTCTGCACTTCTTCATAAGGCTGGATACAAGCAGCTGCACTGTCCTCTGAGAGTACTAGAAAACATTATAAAGAAGTATTTAAAACCTATGTGTAACTATATGGTGAGTATAATTTGGTGCCTTCCTACATCACTCGGGTTTTGCATCTCACTGGAGAGGATAAATGATTCTAATGCATGGAAATGTCTAGTGGTCATCATGCTTTTTGTTGATTAAAAGGTTTCAGTTACAGAGATTTCTGCACTCTACTGTTAAAATATCTTTCTCACAACATCTTAAATACTCTGTGCAGCCCCAAGTCACATTATATAGCAACAGCATTCACAGTGAGCACAGGAGATGGGTGAGTAGGTGCAGGTAGGCATGGATAGTCATCTGGCTTGTACTCAATTATACTGAATGCTCACAGGCTGCCCAGTAGTCCCAGATGGGGAACACTGGTAGGAGGCCTCAAACCAAGCGGCTTTGAAAAAAGCCTTGTCAGATTTTCCTCTTTCCGTTTCCCTATCCTTTGGAATCAAAAAGGAAAGCATTCTTGCTTCCTCCCTGCCCAGCCCTCGCCTTGTTTAACATGCTGGACAAACTCCTGTCTGTGTTCAGCCCTGCTGCAGTCAGCTCCCCGCACACTACACCAGAAGCTCCTCCAGTGGGAAGGCTATGCCATACTTCTGTTAGTCTCACAGCACATACTGTAGGTTGACAACCTACTAACGAGCCGGCCGTATACACAAAAAAGAATGGGCTTCAGAAAGCAGTGTTAGGCAGAACATGTTATTTTATGTCCCAGACTGAGCCACATGTTGCTGTCACTAGGGGGACTGAGATCTATGGGATTTCTCACCTTACAAGTGCACATGTATGACATTTGCCTGCATTCAGGGATGTATACATGGGCATATAAAAGCATGTTTCAGGTAGTAGATAGCATGTAACTGTATGTCACGCTATTCTTTGAAAATCACTTCTGAATAGCTTTACTTTTCTTAGTATAGTTCCTATGGTTCCTACTCTCTAAGCAAAATCAACCCATTCTTCCTTCAGCATGTCTGACATGAAGACATGAAGTACTGCTGAAGCAATCAATACACCTGATTTCATGGTTTGCTTTCTCTGGTGCTCAGGACATGCAGCCACAAGCAGTCAGCACCCACAGGGACCTGTACCCTGACAGCAAAACTCAGGTTGGAACTGGGAGGTATGAGATGGCAGTCACTGTCTGAATGGGAGGTGGGAGGAGGAGGAAAGGAGAACTACCTTCTCCATTCACTTGGCTCCTACATACCACCTGGGGAAGAACAGGAGACACGCAAGGTGTTCTACTCAGTCCCCAGGATGCCTCCGGACTTTCTGAAGGACATCAGGAACCACCCTGAAGAAGCTAAAAGATGCTCTCCCTTCCTGGCCCTTGCTCCTAGGGATTTCTGTGCTGCGTAGAGCACCATTACAGGCCCCAGACAGCACCCACCCCGTTCAGCCTGAGGAGGATAGTCAGAAGCAATGAGCTTGTGTTTCTGTGCTCTTGTGATTATGGGTAGTAGCACAAAAGGGGTTGGTGTAGCTAAAGGGTTGGCATGGATAAACACAATGCTGGTGGGTTGGGTAAAAGAAAAACTATTTGATGGTGCTGCTTCTATAGCCCTGCCTCTGTTCAAAAGGCTAGAAACAGCAAAATAAAAAGAACTATTAACAAAAAACCACAAAGTATAAATAAGAAGTTGAAGCACATTGGTTCCCATTATCCAAAAGGGTTGTTATGCAGTGTAAGCTGAGTAGTATCAGAGAGCCTATAAACCGTCTGCTGGTTGACAGCACACCTTTCTGTAGCAGCTTTGGCAGCTGCATGTGTGGTGACTTATGGCAAAGAGAAATGCTTCCCTTCTGCAGGGCTTTGCTTTGCACATCAAGCCCCTTGGTAAGCCACATACCTAAATACACAACAAGCCAATGGATGGGAGCAGCAATTAGCTGCAAACCAAAGGTTAAAATTTCCTTTGCATACTCATCTCTGAGGGGGAAGGACTGAAGACCTCTGGCCACACAAGGAGATGAGGAGGTGAGTTCTAAGTCAGGAGCATGATCCCCAGTGTTAGTGCCTAGTGTGGAGACAACAGTTGGTTCCCAGTGGCTCTGAGCTGAGAGCCAGTTTATTTTTAGGTGCATGTGAGAAAGATATTTTCCAGTGACACTTCAGTGTGAATCATTTTGGGTGTTCAGCAAAACAAAGACTAAAAAAAAAAAAAAAAAAAAAGGAAAAGCCTATTTATGTTGATTGTTTAAAAAAACAGAAAAATACACACAATTACCA
Organism: Amazona ochrocephala; assembly: GCA_039720435.1. Lineage (NCBI taxonomy): Eukaryota > Metazoa > Chordata > Aves > Psittaciformes > Psittacidae > Amazona > Amazona ochrocephala. The sequence continues at coordinate 30,833,845 of CM077876.1, read as the reverse complement.
GGTTGGAAGGGACCTCAAGGATCATCTGGTCCAACCTTTCCAGGCAAAGCATGACCTAGATGAGATGACCTAGACTAACACCCTGTCCATCTAAATCTTAAAGGTGTCCAGCGTTGGGGAACCCACTACTTCCCTGAGGAAATTATTCCAACAGCTGATTTTTTTCATTGTGAAAAAATTTCCTCCTGTGTCCAGTCAGAATCTCCCCAAGAGCAATTTCTGCCCATTACCCCTCAACTTTTCCATCCGACTCCTTGTAAAAAGGGAGTCTCCTTCTTCCTTGTAGCCCAACTTTAAATACTGGAACATGCTGATACTGTATCCCCTTGAGTCTTCCTTTCTCAAGGCTGAATAAACCCAGCTCTCTCAACCTTTCCTCATATGGCAGGCTTCCCAGTCCTTTGTGCGGAGGAGGACCTGACAGATTTCCACAGTCTCCTGGAGTGCTTTTGAAGCTCTAAGGTGTGACTGCATCCTCTGGTCACATCCCAGTTCCATTGCTGGCCAAGATTAGGGAACACCAGTCTTTGCCTGATGGCCTTGTCAATCTGCAGGTGTAGCTCTGGTGGCCCAGAGGAGGCCCTTAGCCCTTTCCCAGTATTGGCTGGTGCAGAGGACTGGGAGCTGGGGTGTGGTGCTATGCCAGAGCATGCCCAGCAGTTAAGTGGAGATGCAGCCTAAAATTCCAACATATCTTTGGGATGGACTACTTCCCAGTAAGGCAAACATCTCATGTGAATTATGTTCTGTGTGCCATGACTGCCTGCCAGAGAGCTGCATGCCCAGCCTCTACCCTGGGATACAGAAGCTGATCTGGTGTCAGACCTCCAGAGATGAGCAAAGGGAAACAAAGGGTATTCAGACAAATGGCATGACTTTGTGCTTGGAAAGCTAATCCAGAAGACTCAAGGGTTCACCAGTGTAGGAGCTGTGAGCAAAGGGATGGTGATGCTCATTCATCCCACCCGCAGGGTCTGTGCTACTCACCCTCACCGTTGCTGAGTGCCCCATTCTGGTCAGTGCTCGGAGGGGGTTCAGTAGCTGAACTTGTGATTGAGTGGCTGAACACCTCCTTGTCAGAAGGCTGGAACACAAATAGTGAGATCTAACCACTGCTGGATCAGAATACATGTCTGCATAAATATACAGGTGACAAATTCTGTTCTGATCTTGGGAGCTGTGATTCACAGGTATTATTGGCAGGAAGAGTCAAACCATGCTGACTGTACTCAAAGATTTAGGTACTTGTGTTTACAGACGTAAATCAAATAAATGCAAGTATGTCCAGAGTGATCTGCATTCCAACCTTTGTCATAATAGACACTACCATGGCTTTAATCCGGAGGAAGACAGCAGCTGACAAAGGGTACACTGGGCCTGTGCTGCAAATGGAGTGAGTGGCAGGTGGAAGATCTGGAGTACAGCAGTGGCAGAAAGAGCACTGAGAAAGTGCAGATTATCGGGGTCTACTCAGGTCCTCTCCTCTTCCTGTTCTGCAGCTTTCTGCGAGTTTCCCTTGCTCAACCATCTCCACATTCCTGAGCTATTTTCCAATCTGCAGTATTTTGCAGGGAGCTTGGTGCAAACCAACTCCAAGACAGACACAAGCTGCCAGAAATAAATACTTACCACATTCATCAGATTTTCATGATCTCCATTCTGATATTTGGCCTTCTTTTCCCTTAATGAAAAAGACATACGAACTGTTACTACAGATTATGCTAATATACTAATGTCAATCATTAACAGACCTTATACTCCTACAGGGAATAGAATTGTGATTCACAATAATGTTGAAAACAAAGTAACTGAAAATTATTACAGGGACTGGTATGATCTCTGTGTGAGGTCCCAATCAAGGGAGGCAGGGTGGTATCTGAAGAGGCACGTATATCACCTCCTTTTTCTTGTTCAGTAGAAGGCCACAGAAAGGAGTAACTGATGATAATAAAAATAAAATTATGCTCAATTTAATCATATCCAAAATGCTCAGAGATAAATGAGATACATGTTTTGGTGACAGACTACTTGGGAAGTTCCTTAAACTGGTTCAGCAGAAGGTATTTATCCTATGAAGAATTAGAAAAGGCCCACAAAATCTAGCTTATTCCCACTCGGGATGCTAGCAACAGTTAATAATATGCATGAGCAATTCAGGAAGGCCTACAAATTTCATAGCAGCAGAAGCCTTCATTTCAAAATGAGTCCTGCTTCACCAGGTACTTCACAGGACTCAAAGTATGGATCAAGTTTTCAGTTTTTACCATTTTGGAAATACAGCTCTTATTCTGAAATAGTGTAATAAACTATGAGCTTAAAATGATTACAGTCCTTTAACTAGATGAAAAGCCAAGTAAAAAGGTGAGGAAATACTGACAATATGGTATCTGTGCTGCTTCTGAAGTCTGCAGTGCCCTGTAGTTCCCACATTAGCAACTGTTAAAATTCTACCTAATTGGGAAATAAGAAATCAGAGCAAGTAAGGATCAACGCAGAACAGAGTTAAAGTTCAAAAATACTTTATTTCCTCTCTGGAATTTTTTCTGACTCTGACATTACAGAAGGAGCAGATTTTGTTCAGTTTTCCATATCCACAACCATTAGTAAATAATAAACTAGAAAGAAATTCTACATTACTGCTTATATGCATAACAACCTGCCCTACAGAATGATCTGAAATAAAAGAAACTGCATTCAGACTAGCAACACAAGAATTGAATAAAGAGCATCACCAGACAGTTTCTGACAATCTATCTCTAACTGCAAAGACATACTCAGTGGTTTGACTTTGTTTTAAAAACATCTTTCTAGAGATGTTTCTAGCTTCAAAGCCTGGACTGTTACAAGGCAAAACATGGTACCTAAATGCAATGTTTGTGGGCTTAAGGATTTTTAAATTAGATTTTATACTTTTAAATAAATAAAAAATTACATATTTCTACTATTTTTACACAGGTATCACAGGGAACTGTGATAAATAGGAATGCATAGGAAGTGTTCAAGGCCAGATTGGATGGGGCCTTGATCAACCTGGTCTACTGGAAGGTGTCCTGCCCATGGCAGGGAGATTGAAACTTGATGATTTTTAAGGTCCCTTCCAACCCAAACCATTCTAAGATACAGAAATGTTATCTTACAGCTTACAAAAGCATGTCTCCTGAATCACATGAAATTACAAGTTCCGACCTATGCTTTTTAGGGTTTCAACCAACTTCTGGGGTCTAGTCTTTCCCATGACTGTTTTTCACAACATTGGCAATAGAGAAATCCTGCTGAAAACCTTCCACTGTAGACACATCTAATGCCAATACAGTGTATGTTACAGCTGCACAGCTTCCTCAATGCTCTCAATGTTGAATGGCTCAAAGAACATGCTCCTACAGGCATAAGGGTGCTGCTGTACTGAGTTATGGGTACGTTTCCCCCCAACACACACACTTGGCTGACTGAGCTATGCTGGCAAAATATGGCAATATGGACCCCAGCAGTTGTGCTCCTCATTATGAAGGGTCTGACCTGGTGGAAGGGCAATGTGGATTAAGCACAGGTTGCCCAGCTCCCTGTGCAATCAGCAGGGCTCTGCTTAAGTGTCATGAAGGGGCCTTGAAATGTGACTCAACGAAGTCAGTAGAAATGCTTGTATTGGTAAAATTGAACCCTCTTCTGGAGAAGAAAATAAGGATAAGGTATGAATGCAAGACATTAATTAGTATAACTGTTTCAGGTTAGCAGTGTGATCTGCTAACAGTCAGTGTCTGCCTGTGCTCCACGCTTCAGTGTAGAAGAAAGTACCCAGCAAACACAACAGTGTTTTTCCTTCACAGCAAAAGAAAAAAAAATATCAGATTTTAGAATGAACAGAACTGTTCAAACTCAGGTTTGCTCCAAAAACACATGTTGTACTGTATGTTTTTACTTCTGCACCCAAGTCCTCACTGTGTCTTTCTAACTAGTTATTAGTGAAGCTACTTCAATCCCTACACTATTTGACTCAAGAACCATTTCTGCCTGCTAAGCTCTTGACCTTACCTGTTGCAGCTGGAGCAGAGAAAGATGAGGAAGGTGAGGAACAAGAGTGTTGTCATGGCTGCCAGACTTCCCCACAAGATGATGTGGACCTCACCACTCCCTAAGAAACCACCTTCTGGCCCCATGGTACTAGCAGGAGCTGGAGTCACTTGGGGATGAAGAGGTTACTCCTTGGAGAAGGCTGCCATCTGTGCTGCGTGCACCTTCTGCTGCTGCAGGAAGAAAAACACCATTAAGAGGCTAATGTAAATTTTTGAAGGTAATGAATCTGACAGCTACAAGTCTGGCAGGAGAGATTTTCGAACCCAGATCTTACAAAAAGACAGTTTCAAGTACAAGCCAGCCAGCCAAAGAGATTTTCAGCTACGTTTCTGACAGTGACAAAGAACAAACCTTGTCAAATAATAACACAAGCTGTTACTTATCTACAATCTCAACATGAATAAAACGCAATACAGTATCTCTGTACTCTTATTTTGAGGAAAAAGACTATAAATCCCCTTTGAGGGATAAAGCAGTGATATTTGTTAAATTCATTGAAAAGTGAGCTTTCAAGCCAACTACAACTTCTGAAAAGTTACAGGCCAAAAAGAGAACTGAAGCACGCATTCACCTCCTTCCCTTGTAATGTCTCCTGCCTCCACGTGATTCGGTGCTTGACATACAGTGACAAATAAGCTAGGTAAACCTTCAAAAGGAGTACCACAAAAACCTATCTTGCAGTGGATCAGCTCTAGTCTTCTTTCGATGTGAAATGCTTATTTTCTCCATGGTATGTCTGCAGAGTAACAATAATGAACATTCTTTTTTTGCTTCTCCCCACCTGAGCCTAAGAAAACAGCTAACAAGAAAAGTAGACAGAGTGGTTTTCAAGAACTTGAACAAACGCAACTTTTGCTTCAGCACATCAGCGCATGGAGAGACATCCTGGGTAACAGTATTTACAGAATGACAGAATGGTTTGGGTTGTAAGGGACCTTAAAGGCCATCTAGTTCCAACAAGTTTTGGTATACAATATATTCTAAAATTTTATACACATTCCTAATGTAATATATTGTAATACATGGCAAAATTCGAAAGGTGTCTTTCATTCTGCACTGCTGAAGATATCAGTGTATCCATAATTTAGGAATTGGTTATGCAAAGTCCATTTACAGGCTTTCTCCATGTCACCATTTTGTTATTAAAATCTTATAAGAAAAAAAGATTAGTTTTCAGAAAAAGGCCATCTGGTGAGTCAGCAGAAGAAACTTCAGCTATGTGACTGGGTAGCTCCTATAAATAACATTTCTGTTTCTACGTAAAATGAGCTCATTGGTTTCTAGCACAGATGTCTTACTGGTACCCTTGAGGACCAACATTAAAGAGCCACCACTCTTTGGAGATGACCTCTGCCAAGCAATATACCTCTCTCATTAGCTTGGTAGAGTTTGAAAAACTACACATTAAAAAGCAATGGCAGACAACTCTAAAAAATACATATATTGCAGTTGTGAATCTGATACAGCCCTGCATCATCCCTACTATAAAGCAAAACTTAGGTTATTTCTATGCTGGGTTACAGTCACACCACTGACTGTGAAATGGAGAGACCTTAAGAGAAGGTGAATCAGATTTAGTCAGGAGAAAACTTGGTGTAATGCCCACAGAGACTCCAATGAGGTGCAAGGGTACCGTGCACTGGGATGGATTCCTGCAGAGGTGATGGACTGCTCTCATTTAGAAAACTCTACAAAGCCCACTGCATTGGCTGCCTTAACTAGCTTCAAACCTTCGTTGCGTATTTTGAATAGAAAGCATTTTTCTTTACAACTTTCAATCTTCATGAATTTTCAAAGAGATTTTCTGCCCTGCTAAAGCTTTTAAAAGTTATTGTTAAAAGATCTTTTCCTTTTTTTCCCACATCCTTTTGTCTTAAAAAAATACTAATTTTTTTCCTTTCTTGACAAAAAAGGATGAAATGAAAATGAAACATGAAAAAAATAATAACCAAATGGTATCTTCTGTGAACATTTCGGTTGTCTCTTTTTTCCTTAGTCTTCCCAAGAAACAAAAAGAGAGGATGCAAATTAAAAAGAAAACTTGTCTTTTTTTTTTCCCCAAATATTTGTCAGAGATAAATATATGAAAGAGAGCAGAGATTTGAAAATATTTTTTGTTTTTTCTTAAACCAGGATCACAAATTCATTTTTTCTAAAAGCAGACACAAAATTGTCATAAAAGATATAATTTAAATAATTCATGAATTTATACCTACTCTGAAAAACATTACACTACTCTCATACGACTAGGAAAAGTTATTCTTTTATTATATATACTTAAGGCTGCTGGCCTTTGTATAAAGATAATAGCTGATCCAAGGAAAGCTAAGGATGCATGGGGAGCAGCTCCATGGAAAAGCTGTGTCTTTAAGGACTTCAGTACACAGTAAGGAAATGAGGGGATGAGCAGGAGCAGATGGAGTTGAGACTGAACATAAAGAGGAGTGAGATCAAGAGAGAGAGATTCAGGGGAGACCTACATGTGAATGTCAGGAGTGAAGTGAAAGACTGAAGATAGACACGAGACATCCCACCAGGCAGAAGCTAAATGGAGCAAAGAGAACGACCAAGGACAGAAGATGTAGTTAATGTACAGCAAAAAAGCAGGAATTCAGATACCAAAGCTTTGGCTGTAAGTTGAGAGAAAGAGGTCAGAAAAGTACAGTGACACTTAAACCAGGGGAGACAACTACTGGAGACACCAGTTACCAGTGCAAGCAGAACAGAGTAATAAATGGAAAGATTGATGACAGATGAAGCCCTCCATGAGGGAAGCTGAGCAGGCAAGATGCAACCAGTGACACCTCTTAGCTCCTTCAGTGGTGAGCATCTGGCATAAGTGCTAGAGGACCTAGAAGCTGCCCAGCATACAGGACAACCAGAAGAAAATATAATACAAAAGAAGCATGCCTACGCTCACCCTCTGTGCATCCTTCTCATGAAGTGCCATCAGAGGGCTTACTCCTACTGTTTAATGCTTCCCAAATGATGAGGCTGAAGTATTCACTCAGTTGGTGCCTTTAACACAGGAGAGCTTCTGAAATACTTGAAGCTGGACAAGCACCCATTGGTGCTCTGACCAGCCCTGGAGAGAAACCTGGCAGAGAGATACATTGAAAACACAACTGTCTGGACTCCCCTTGCTTGCACATGGTAAATCCCTGGACCCTAAAGCATTAATGTATGCGTAATACAAGGGATTGTGGAGCTGATTCAGAGGCCAGCTTTAAAAAGAAACTTATTTGCAATCATGACTATGGAACAACAAACAGCTAATTTCAAAAAGCTTTTATACAGCTGAAATAGTTAACTCCTACTTTTACAATATCAAGTGATATTGTGCTGCCCTCTGGTGAATCTCTCCATCTGGGACAGGGATTTGTGGTTCTGGCGAGGGTGCTTCAGAGCTGGATGCAAGCCATGAAGTTTACATGGGGCCATTCTTCTGCTGGGCTTGAAAAAGACCTACCTCCACCCTTGCAGACTGCCAGAATTGAACAGTTTACAGAGAGACATGGCTAGGAAAGAATAACAGTCAACTAAACTGATTTTTTTTAATTATTATCATTTTTGTATGCGATGATCTTTTAAGATGAAGGTTTCTTGCACTGTGCCCTTTCCACAGAAATCTCCACACAGATTGCTGGTGATGCCAAAGTCTGAAAAAAGAGTAGTAGAGACAGGCCTGAAATACCTGCACAAGAACCTTGGTTATTTCACTGAAGACAAAACGCTAACAACAGCTTGCATTCACATTTCAAAGCCACTATCGCCTTAGAAAACCAATTCTTACACTAGATTGAATAAAATTTCTCCTACTTGTGGGAACTTTCTCTTGCTTTTTAGACATCAATATTTGCCATTAGTGGAACCCATATGACACATAAAACCTGTAGCCATTTCCTCAAAATTGCACTTAAATGCCCAACTACGTTTGCAGTTTCAGAAACGTATTTTGCTGCATGACATGCACTTCCACAGTGAGGCATGTGTTATTTTTCCTTGCAGCTGTTGGAGGGGTAAAGCAGAGCTGAGGCTGTGCAGTGAGATGCAGTGATGTAGGGAGTGTACAACATGCAAGTATAAGTTTGTGGTCAAACAGAAGAAGAAAAAGCTGTATCTGGGGTGAAGCAATTTTGAGCCCAAGATGTAGGCTGCAATTTTAGGGAGCACATGGAGTGAAAAGTTTTAACTAGTGGGGAAGCTGCTGCAAAAACTTGGGCTGAAACCTGGGCTTCTGAAGCTCAGGAACTGACCAATCCAGTGTGCTTCAGGTCCAGCATCCGGCCTGGGTTTTCCAAGCAAAGATTTGGCCAAGCTTGTGGCAGAACGCATATGGGATGTGCTTTGCGAGAAGCAGACACCATGCCCTGGTGGCCTTGCAGGAGATAGCAGCATGTCCCTCTCCCGCCACCCTCCTCTTGGCTTCTGGGTTTTATGGCTGCTTCATTCATGCCCTTCTGCAAACCATGCTCAGCCCACGTCTTCCAGAGGGGAAGGAGTGGGAAAAACCGACTGCTTCAGCCCTCCAGGCTTTTTAATGAATTATAGACGGAGCGAAGGCAAGAGAAGAAATTATTCTGACAACTGAGTGACTCTGAATGCAAGAAGCCAAATGTGACAGGACAGGAGAGATTTGGGGAGGGCTGCAGGATCATGACTCCCTGTCCTGGGCTGTCAGGCCAGATTCAGCTAACATGGGCACTGCCCAGGAGCTCCACATGCTCTTCTCTGTGCAGAGCTTCAGTTACTGGGCTCCTCTTCAAGCTGCTTGGTCTCCTGCTTCTCTCTTCTCCTTCTCTTCCCTCATTTTCCCAGTGACTTCAGTTATCTACTGCTAAACTGCAGAACAGATCAGTGAGATCACCCGGTTCAGAAGATCCCCTTCACCCCAATAGTGCAGAGGGAGGGAGAGGTGAGAGCAGAGAAGAAGGTTGCAGTTTTTAAATGAGATTTTTATTGCTCTGGTAGCAAGCCCTCGAGAGCTGTGTTAAACCAGAAAATGGTGAAGTATGAGATACGTGGAATCATAAACTGAGGCAGGAGCTGAGAAGTGTGAAACTATCATCCCCTTGTCTGCATCCAGCTGCAAACATGGTCATTCAAACATGAAACCAGAACAGAAACCTGGACTAGGAAGAAGAGGCAGTAGCAGAAACAGTTCTGCAGGTGTGAATAACACCCCCAAACCTAGATCCTTCTATCTTCCATTCCTCCAAATCCTCAAAATGGCCTTTCTCTATGAAGCTAGCATCCTACAGGAGACTCAGTGAGGTCCTGTTACCTTACTCCCTCTCCAGAAAACTCTCCAGGAAATCTCCAAGGGCTCAAAGACTGAACACATCCCTGTATGACATCCTCAGGCCATTCTAAAGAAAACACCAGAAGAAAGGCAGTCCATTACCTTGCTGTTCTAACTTTGTAAAAGCAGATCCTTCAAATCTCAGACTGAACATCTGACAATAGTGTGTCTCCTTTTGACCTCAGCCCCACTGTGCAAGAGCTCCTTCCCTTCTTTTGGTACTCCACCACAAGACATGCCCAGTGTTCTACCCACTCCAGCTCCTCTCTCTTCTTCCAGTTCCCAGTTGCCTGCTGTTAAGGGGCAATCACCTCTATTACAGGTGACAAAAACCATATTTTGAGAATTTGAGATCCTCAGGACAGTGAGTAGAGTGTGCAGCAAGCTCACTGCCCTGGACTTCAAGAGAGCAGACTTTGGCCTCTTCAGGAACCTGCTCAGTAAGGTTCCATGGGATACAGCCCTAGAGGGCAGGGGGGCCCAAGACTGTTGCTTGATATTCAAGGATCACCTGCTGCAAGCTCAGGAGCGATGCATCCCAACTAGAAGGAAGTTCAGCAGGAGGGCCAGGAGACCTCCTTGGATGGATAAGGAGCTGCTGAGCAAAATTCGAAGGAAAAAAGAGGCTTATAAAAGGTGGAAGCAAGGTCAGGCAGCCTGGGAGAATACAGGGATGTTGTCCGGGAAGCTAGGGACCAGGTTAGGAAAGCTAAGGCCCACTTAGAATTAAACTTGGCTAGGGATGTTAAGGATAACAGGAAGGGATTTTATAGGTACACTGCCAATAAAAGACAGGTTAGGGACACCGTGGGCCCTCTCCAGAAGCTATCGGGAGAACTGGCTACCCTGGATTTGGAGAAGGCTGAGGTTCTTAATGACTTCTTTGCCTCAGTATTCACCGGCAAATGCTCTGACCACACCACCCAAGTCTTGGAAGGCAGATGCAGGGACACTGAGAATGAAGACCCTGGGCCCACTGTAGGAGAGGATCTGGTTCGAGACCATCTTAGGAACCTGAACGTATACAAGTCCATGGGACCGGATGAAATCCATCCACGGGTCCTGAAGGAGCTGGCAAATGAAGTTGCTAAGCCACTGTCCAAAATCTTGGAGCGGATTCTCCTGGAAGGCATGCTAAGGCACATGAAAAGCAACAAGGTGCTTGGTGACAGCCAGCATGGCTTCACTAAGGGGAAATCCTGCTGACCAATCTGGTGACCTTCTATGAAGGGGCTACGGAACTGATGGACAGGGGCAGAGCAGTTGATGTCATCTACCTGGACTTGTGTAAAGCCTTTGACACTGTCTCCCATGACATCCTTCTCTCTAAGTTGGAGAGACATCAATTTGATAGGTGGACCACTCGGTGGATAAAGAACTGGCTGGATGGCCGCACGCAAAGAGTAGTGCTCAGTGGCTCAGTGTCCAGCTGGAGACCAGTAACGAGTGGTGTCCCCCAGGGATCGGTGTTAGGACCGGTCTTGTTCAACATCTTTGTGGGTGACATGGACAGTGGGATTGAGTGCGCCCTCAGCAAGTTTGCCGATGACACCAAGCTGTGTGGTTCGGTTGATACATTGGAGGGAAGGAATGCCATCCAGAGGGACCTTGACACGCTTGTGAGGTGGGCTGATGCCAACCTAATGAAGTTTAACCATGCTAAATGCAAAGTCCTCCACCTGGGTCAGAGTAATCCCAGGCACAGCTACAGGTTGGGCAGGGAGGAGATTCAGAGCAGCCCTGCGGAGAAGGACTTGGGGGTGTGGGTTGATGAAAAAATGAACATGAACTGGCAGTGTGTGCTTGCAGCCCAGAAAGCCAACCGTATCCTGGGCTGCATCAAAAGGAGTGTGACCAGCAGGTCGAGGGAGGTGCTCCTGCCCCTCTACTCTGCTCTCGTGAGACCTCACTTGGAGTATTGTGTGCAGTTCTGGTGTCCTCAACATAAAAAGGACATGGAACTGTTAGAACAAGTGCAGAGGAGGGCCACGAGGATGATCAGGGGACTGGAGCACCTCCCGTATGAAGATAGGCTGAGAAAATTGGGGCTGTTCAGGCTGGAGAAGAGAAGGCTGCATGGAGACCTCATAGCAGCCTTTCAATACCTGAAGGGGGCCTATAGGGATGCAGGGGAGGGACTCTTCATTAGGGACTGTGGTGAGAGGACAAGGGGTAACAGGTTCAAACTTAAACAGGGGAAGTTTAGATTGGATATGAGGAAGAAATTCTTTACTGTGAGGGTGGTGAGGCCCTGGAATGGGTTGCCCAGGGAAGTTGTGGATGCTTCATCCCTGGCTGCATTCAAGTTGGGGTTGGACATAGCCTTGGATGGCATGGTTTAGTGTGAGGTGTCCCTGCCCATGGCAGGGGGGTTGGAACTAGATGATCTTAAGGTCCTTTCCAACCCTAACTATTCTATGATTCTATGATTCTATATTAAGATATCAAAATAGCAATAAGCATGCAGAAGTACTTAATAAAGTACAGAGATACTGAAATTTTATCAAAAAGATACAACACAGATAATTCTCAGGAATTGCTACTTTAAAATGCATAGCACTATGGAACAGCCTGAATACACAAACATTATCCTTGCTTTAAACTGCTGCTAGGAGGATAAGCACAATTAAATGCTTCTGGAAACAACAGGTGACAGGGACTGCTGCTTAGACTGAGGTCAGGCTTGATGGAACATCTCTTACCACCACAGTGCCACTAGAACCAAGATTGTGACATTTCTCCAAATGCCCTGGAACAAAGTTTTAAGACAGATATGCATTATTGTTTCTGCACCTGTGTTGCCTTGTTTTGGCTTCTAGATTTTTGTATGTAGATCCAGTACTGAACTACACAAACCTTAAGACCAAGCTCACCTTTTTCATGCAGCACCTACTGCATTTACCTCTTGGGGTTCCTACACACTTGAACCAGGACAAATCCTTCCCTACAACAGATTAAAGCTCCTCTGGTGCCGCTGTGTTTTGAGCTGCTTGTCTTGGCAGCACCCATTTAATGAGAACAGTTTAAGACAGACATGTCTTACTCCAAGCAGCAAAGACCAGATGTGCACATAATTAAGGCCTGGTCCTGGAAGCCTGGTGCTGGAAGGAATTACTGACACGGACTACGCTGCTGTTGCAGGCTGTCAGACAAGCCTTGCAGAAACTGCATGCCGTAAGCCTTCAAAATAGTTCATGTTTCTGCTTTGTGAAGCAGCGGAATAATGAGGTTCTGATCTAATTCCCCACTGCATCTACTTTTACAGAAATCATAGCTGGCTTATCAAAGGATACATGTGCTCTATGACGCAAAAAGAGATCGAAGACAAAACTGAACAGGCCCAAACCACTGGTCACTTTTAACCCCTTCTAAGTCTCAGCTTCTAAAGAGAAACCGAGTCTCTCTGACAACATCTATCTGTGGCACTGCAGAAAAAATAAAAAAGGTTTTGCAGCAGAAAATGCTGATCTATGCCGCAATCTGCATTTAGACTCCAATCAACTCATTCATGCCTTTGTCAGACAACATCACCTCAAGGTCAACATATTCAAAGTTGACCTGACTTCTCTTTCCATGCTTTCCTTTGTATTCCTACTAGAATTTTAGCAATTCCACATGAGCCTGCATTGCAGGCTCCCTTTCCTCCTCAGAAAGACATTTGGGAAAGTGGGAAGAATCAGAACAATTAAGTGTGTGAATTCAAGAGCTTGCTTTAAGGCAGTAGAACAGTTTCCATTAAAATGGTGGAGAAATTCAGAGCATAAGAGATGTCACTAGCAAGGTTTTCTAGCAGACTGTAAAATTAGATTTTCAAAGGAAGGTGAGCATAATTGCATGTGAACATGATTATGTCCCCGTGAAACACAATCTGCATCCCAGGGTTAATACATGTGCATAATTATGTACCTAACTTGTCATGTAGCTAGCACATTTATTTCCCGCATTCGCAAGGTCTTTCTGTGTATAAACCACACACACTCAAAAATCTCCGATAAAGCTATCTTTCATTATAAATCAGGTCCTGAGCAAACAGGTCTTTAAACTAATAACTTAAAACTTACAAATTCCTTCCATGGTGGGTAATAACATTACCCCCGTTCCACTGCCAGTAGTACAAAACCTTCAGCACAAGCAAGGAAAAGTGGAGCACTGTAGACACAGCTTGCAAATGCAGAGCCGGCTGGACTTGGCCAGCTGCTGAGGAAGAAACCAATAATGAAGCCTCTGTGAAACAGCTCCTAGGAACACCACCACATATTTTCCCCATGCTTTTAGCAGCCAAATAATGACTGTTTAGAATGCAACAGCAGAAAAGCTTTATCTGACGCGTGACCATGCCAAAGATTACAGCTTAATTGCAGCATATTATGCTCTTTCCCACACCCCCACAATATCCCATATTGCTTTCTGGCTTCGGTGAGGTAATTAGACCACAATTACTGCATACTTTAGAGCATATAGAAATGAAAGCTGTCTTTGTGCTTTCCAGCTCTGACACAACTACTCCTGGTATCTTTGCTTTCCCTGGAACGAGGTGCTATTTCAAGTTCAGCACAGCCTGTTTATAATTGCACTTTACTGTTTATGTAATTCTACCATCCCAAGTCCCTTTTCAGTCTTTGCAGTGAAAGAACATTTTAAGCAACTCTTTTGCAAACTCAGGTAATAATAGAAAAACAGAACTCCTCTAGCCTGCGAAGTGGGAACACACAGAGATTGCCTCTGCCATCTGACCTAGAAGACCTCTAAAACCCATGGCAATCAGACTAATTCTCAAAATGATGTCTGAATCAGGCCCATGAAACACAACAGACAGTACTTTTCCAGAGACCACTTCCGATTTCCAAAAGACCCCGAACATAGAAATACAGAAGATTGAAAAATGCGCAATGGCAAACCACAGTGCTCCGACTGTCCCCAGTGAAATGCTGCTGAAGAAGAAGTTGGAACTTCTCTTAAAAAACAAAGCTCTTACTTAGAGTGGGATTCAACTTCTGTAGGTTTACGTCTCTAAAAACAGGCTTCTCTTCGCCAAGATGCTATCTACGGGATCCCACCTGAGAGATCTCACCTCTGTTCCCATCACAAGAGAAGGCTAAATTACTTCCATTGATGCTTCACTTCCAGATTGCTAAAATTTTAGTACTAATAGTTAGATTAATTCTACCTAAACTGAGAAATTTAAGAAGTGCCTTGCATCCAACTGTCAGGACATTACAGCCTTAACCTAAAAAGCCCAGATTACTGAGCGCCAAAGATAGCATATATCTATATATACATAAAAGTCTGGAAGACAAGAGTGTTCCAGGGAAGCTAAGTGATGGTCCTTAGAGGTAGAGCACAAATTACATCAGAAGGATTTATTATATATAAGATCAAATAATCTTGAAGCAAAAGGAGTTAGTGAGAATTGAACTGTATAATATCACACAGCCAGACAGGCAGCAATCAGTAAGTTAGGGACTGACCAATTTTAAGAAAACAGCATTCAGCTTGTGATGTGCTTTGTAAAGCTGAAGGGCTATATCAAGCTCAAATCTCTTGTTATTCACTCTAATTGATTCAGTAAAATTAATTTTAACTTTCCAGCATTTGTATGTCATTAGGAATGCCAGCTTTTCTTAAATATTTGGTGCAGATATAGGTGCAAAAGCCTTCTTCATTGCTGATAATGGTCCATGTCCTGAAGAGTTTATATTTTACCTAGGTAAGACTAAGGTAGCACAGCAGAGACTCCCTTTTCGTGAATAAAAAAAAAAAAGTCCAAGACAGAGGTGGATTCAGTGGTTTTTGAAGAGCTCTTTGGCAGAGATAAGAACTGCTCCCAATTACCTGGCGTCCCTTGCCAATGCCTCATCTACGTGATCTTCCTTTTCTTCTTCGACTTGGGAACATGGTCCTCAAGGACCACGTGGACCTTGAGGAAAGGTGCTGCCTTAACTTCAGTCATCTAAAAATAATCTAAACTGTCTGCAGGGTCAGTGAAGACAAACTTCTGCCTGCCGAGAGAGGAGTACCTTCTCAGGTAGAGGAGACTAGGAATGGCCTTCACAGCTGGTCATACCTAGTCTCCTCTTACAGACCAGTGAAATTCCAGACACCTAAAATAAGGAGAGGAGATATCTATACATCATGGGCAAAAGCAGAGAAGTTAATGTGAGGCGACCAACTGGGAAAGGTCTCCAGACGCACTCCTTTGAGTTGACTTCCTTGGCTGACACGTCAGAACAGAAAATGTGTTCTTTGTGCAGTGGGAGCAGCACTGACAGACCAGGGCTTTTCATGGCCTCACGTTGCTGCACTATTTCATTGCAATTTCTCCTTGACATTTACATGATGATGTCATTCTGTCCTTTCAATGAGAAGCAGAGCTGGGGCAAATGAAAACACTACTTTCCTGTGACAG
The DNA here is from genome assembly GCA_039720435.1 of Amazona ochrocephala. Lineage (NCBI taxonomy): Eukaryota > Metazoa > Chordata > Aves > Psittaciformes > Psittacidae > Amazona > Amazona ochrocephala. The sequence continues at coordinate 30,818,066 of CM077876.1, read as the reverse complement.
TCTAGCACACCCTGCAACTTCACCTCCCCTCTGAGGTGCAGGCACTGCTCTTCTTGCCAGCTGGAGCAGCATGGGGTAGTGAGGCAAAATAAAACCAACCATTTCCTGCTCCCCACACCAACATCCCGGCACGTGGCACATTTTATCCTATGGAGAGGGAAATAAAAAACTCTGGGCTTGATCCTGATGGACTGAAGCAGCAGAAGCTAATCATGTATCCTGTGGGAATGATCTACTAGCTGGGTCTCCCCCATGCACACCCAAACTCCTCACTCCATCATGACTCACAGCAAATACAATTATAAGATCTAATGAACTGCAACTAATGTAATTCTGAAAGTCTTCACAGCTAATGAAAACCAGGTCTTCCCCTTCTTGATCTGAGATGTTTAGTTCATACACTGTGGAAAAGAAACTGTCCATAAAGCTATGTATGAATACTGCATTTACACACCCAGTAAATGCAGTTGCCTGTCACAGTGTTGGACTCTTTCTCCTGACTGCTGGATATTTAACAGTAGGAAACTACCTGTGAAGGGAAATGGACTTCAGAAGATGCATACTTTCTCACACTGTTTCAAGGGAACTCACCGGTTTTAGTATCATCTACTGACTACCACTTTTCAATCTGAACTAGGCGTAAACAGAACATTTCCTCAACATGAATAAATCATGATCACTAATAAAAATACACCCCTCTTCCACCTAAGCAAGAATCAGAAGACAGAATCTGGCCTACAGCTTGTAAACTTGAATAACAAATGACTAAAAACAACCCTAACTTTTTTCCCTTTCCTCCAGTCAGTTCTTTCTGCTGTCTGTTGTCATCTGTTTTTCTCCAATTTAAGCATCACTAATGCTGCAAGACTTCCCATGCCTCTCTGCTTTCCCACATTACTATCATTAACCTTATTTTAGCAGGAAGCACTACAATATGGGTAGCACTGCAGATAAAAGGGTAAATACATCATGCCTCCGACAAGGAGTTTGAGCTAGTACTTGGAGTTACAAGCTGCCAAAGCAGGATGACAGAGAAGCAATTGCTGGTAAGCAGGACAAGCAGAGCATCACATCATAGAGTCAGTAATCTGCTTGTCTTTTCTTCTTACAAGTTTTGCTTTTTTGCCCAAATCATTACTTTATCCCCACAGAACTTGGTCTTGTTAAGGCTTTGAAGGAGAATAAGAAGACTCAAATTTGATGAAAACCCTACAGTGGATACAAGGATAACTCCTCTCCAGGGACAGGAGAGCAATTAAGACAGACCAGGTAAGATGAAGAACAGTCTCAGACTGGTGATGCATGAGGGGAAGAACAGAAAGCAAGTTCAAAACCTCCATACAGTAGTCCAATCCATACAGAGCTGAGAGAGTCTTTTAGCTGCACACATGCAATCACAGTGTGCATGCACACCAAAGCAACTACTGTTTCCACTCCTGCATGGCCAGGAAGCCTTGACCTCTGCTGTCTCACTTCCTTCTGGTACCTTCACCCACCCTCTACCACCAGTGAAGCCTTGTTCCTTCTTCCGTAACTACCACCTTCTCCTTTCCAGAGGCCACACCAGTGCTTCCGTAGTGCCGCAGCTCCACGAGGGCATTAGCTGAGTATTTCTCACCCTGGACAATACTTCTGGTTTAGCACTTCTTCTTCCCCTAATTATTTTTCCACAATAATATACCAATCAAGCAAAATCACACAAATTCCTTACAAAATTACCAGTGCAGATATCAATATCTATTGATTACTTCAGATATGGCCTATTAATACTAATGAGAAGTCAGCTCAAGAACATATACAGCTACAATACACCCCTCACCCCCACCACTTTCAATAGCTAGTTATCTTTCACAATTTACCATTACTACACTGCTACAATACCCTGTTCAGGTTTGACTTTCTTTCTCCAAGCAGTCTGGATTTCATCTGCTTTATCTTTACTCTTTGAGAGATTCGCCATGCTCAGGCTTGCAGTAATACCCTCCCAAATGTGGCTCATTTCAAAGGATAACCTAATACTAAGTGCTGAAAAAACGCTTTATCTTTTATCCTTTTCCATAACTTCGGAATACAGTTTTATTGTAAAGCAATCAGATCCCGAAGGAAGAAACAGGTTTCAAAAGAAACCATTCCCAAATCAAGAGGGTGACCATTAGCCACTGAAAGCTGAAACATTTACAGGTTAATTTGGTGGCAGCAAGAGCAAATTAATTTTTCCTTTAGTTGAAAGGTTTTCTCAGCTACAGCAAACAGCCGGCAAACTGCCCCAAGAGCAGGGGCCATCAGCTCTGCGCTTACGCAGACACAATATCAAAATGACACGCTGCTTTCAGAAAAACAACTGTGCCATCCTTCCAGAGAGCCCTCTTTGAATTTTCAGCTGGCTTTTAACATACGACCACAGACCTCAGTTTTGGGCAGCTGCTAAACTACGTGTGTTGCTATGTATTCCCATGAGCTGCTCAATCAACAGGAGAAACACAAGACTGAGTTTGGCTGGAAGAAAGCAAAACCAACAGAAAGACTCATCACCCTCTTTATCCCAGTTTCACAAGTCTAAAGACAGCGGAAGGGAACTAAGAGATACAACGTGGGCAAGGATGAGAACCAGATTAGCAAGGGAAAATTTATTCTTGGAAAACCCCTCACTTTGGAATGGTTCCACACAGCCATGCACTGACCCAAATAGATTGTGGCTCCTTTCATTCCCTAGTGCATGCAAACAGACAAAATGCTGATGTACACCAAAACAGTTTGAGGCAAAAGAGCCAGCAGAATCTGCACAGAAACTGCCAAAAAAAGAAAAAGCACAGCAGCTGGTGCACAACTGCTAATAGGCAAAGACAGCACTGCTGGCAAACACAGGTGAAGCAAAGGCAAGGAAAAGGCAAAATGACCACGGAAAATCCAAAGGTCAGCCCAAAAATGATGGAGAAAACAATCAAGTTACCATAGAGTACCTACTGCTGCCTCAGAAGGGCAGTCATTTGACCCATTTCAGGACATCAAATTTATTCCGCGGTGTGGTGCTGCCCAGTGATCAAGCCTCAGGGCCACCGATTTCCCTCTGGTGCAGCTTTCTGACTTGGCTTGATTGCCTGCGTTGCCACTCTGTGCCTCTGCAGAGGAGACTGGAGGACAGGGAGATCACGGGTCAAATCCACAGCACGTCTCACCAGCTGAGATACAGAGCACAGCAGAGCAGTAATATGGACAGCAACTACAGTTTTCTCTCCTTTACTCCTCTCAACCCTTCCATAGTCTTTTAATTTCCTATCAATGAAGTCCCATATGGCACTGCAGGCTCAGTGAAATGTCACACGTGTGACATGGTGGGTGGGAGTCAGCTACCCATCATGTGATGTGAGATGCCCAAGTGTGTTTACGGGCAAACAATGCATTTGAGCCTCCATGTTCTGAGGGGCTACAAGGCCATGGAGCTTCACAAGGGACGCAGCTGACCAGCTCATGGAAATGCTACTTAGTTGCCTAAACACTGGCCGATAGGATCACCTGAGTTTTCAAGGGCATCCAAGCTATCTGGATGTCTGTGCAGATATGTTCGTGGAGGTGGGCAACTTGATGCAGGAACTGCAGGACATTCATGCCCTTCTAAAGTGGCAGCGGGGGGTCAAGGGGCACAGCCTATGCCATTTAAAACAGCACTAAGTGCCCTCTCTCTAGGCAGATGAAACCTGCATCTGGATGCCATTGGCAGACCTGGCACAGCACTTACAGAAAACTCTCATGCTTCTCGAATAGCTTTTAGAGGCTACGGAAAAAGTCCCAGGGCATCTCAAATGGCACCAGCTGCTTCTGCATGGGCAGCTGAAGGGGGCCCCTATTGCCACTGACTGTAGGGCTTGAAGATGCCTTACAGGTATTTGCCTAAATTTGGGAATTTTCTTTTGCACTTCAATCTCATACCAGTAACACCATGCTAACTGTTACACAGATGCAAGCATCTTCCTCTACAATAATTTCCTAAACAAGGCTGAATGCTTTTAGCACTAAATCGTTCTCAGAAAATCACAAGGATTTATGCAGGGATGAAACATTTTAGTCTAATATCAGAAAAATACTTTTTCTCCAAGCAGAACAATGCCAGAGCATCACACTCCTTCCAGCTGGCAGGATGAAAAATGAATGTCCAGATTTTCAGGAACATTCACTATCACAGACCCTGTAATGTTTAATTACCTGATGGTGCTTAAGACTCCCAAGTAGAGAAGAAAAGCAGCAAATAAAACCACATGAATCTAGTCACAGTATGAATTTTTAAAACCCCTCTGCTGGAGCATCAGCATGCGGGCCCATATCAACGCAGTGTTAAACATCCTTATGCAGCTACAGAATGCATGTGTAAGCATAAGGCTAGCAAACTACCATCAAAAGGCCCCTATTCTGAAAAGAAGTTCTCCATTCATGAACATTTTTTAAAAAGTGTTCATTTCCCTGTATCTTTTCCCCATTAAAATTTTATGTTACCACAAAGAGATAGGTAGGAAGGGAGCTTCTGGCCCAAACCTGTTCCAAATTGCACTTGTAGAGTAACTGCAGTCAGAACCTTGTCCTCTCTGTGGAATTACATGCAACTCTAGGTTTCTCTTTATTTAACGCAACATTAACATACGCATAGAACCACAGAATAGTTAGGGCTGGAAAGGACCTCAAGATCATCAAGTTCCAACCCCCCTGCCATGGGCAGGGACACCTCACACTAAACCATACCACCCAAGGCTCTGTCCAACCCCGCCTTGAACACCGCCAGCAATGGAGCATTCACAACTTCCCTAGGCAACCCATTCCAGGGCCTCACCACCCTTACGGTAAAGAATTTCTTCCTTATATCCAATCTAAACTTCCCCTGGTTAAGTTTGAACCCGTTACCCCTTGTCCTATCACTACAGTCCCTAATGAAGAGTCCCTCCCCAGCATCCCTATAGGCCCCCTTCAGATACTGGAAGGCTGCTATGAGGTCTCCACGCAGCCTTCTCTTCTCCACACTGAACAGCCCCAACTTTCTCAGCCTATCTTCATAAGGGAGGTGCTCCAGCCCCCTGATCATCCTCATGGCCATCTCTGCAGTAAAATATTAAATGTGCACTACAGGCACCTATTTGCCCAAGTACTTTACATAAAAGTAGGATAAATAACAAGGCCTTTTATTACCCAGTTAAAGAGCCCAACACATTTAAAAGGCTTCGACAATTCAGAGACCTTAAGGAAAATACAGAAGTACTGTTGTAACAGGACATTTCCAGTAAGTCAGGTCATGGACTTCTCTTATAGTCTATTCCTGCTTTGTCTTTAATACTGGTGTGCTGCTATGAAAAGAAACAAACAAAAAAGCTAAGAGCCCTGCAGTTAGTGCTAAACATTAGTTACTATTTTGTAAAAGTAAGCTGAAACTTGAATCTCATCTTTCAGTGTAAATCTGCTGAGATTGAGTCTCTTCCCAGAGTAAATCTATTACACTTCAGTAAATAGATGGGATATAAATAAAGTAGGAACCCAGCAGAGTTTAAAACAGGAACTGCCACTGTATTACTATGCTTATGGCAATGTTACTTAGAAGTATTTGTTTTAAAGTCTCAGCAGGCTCATCCTGCTGAATGGTTTGTGTAGAACATCTACCAAACAGACAGAATTGATTTCTGAGTGTGTCCTGCTTGGTCTGCAAATTTACCTACTGTGACTAAGTACGTAACTCATTATTAAAAACAGTCAGACCTGGTCTTTCTTGAGGGTAAACTAATGTTTCCCATTATCCTTAAGAAAAACCCCACATAACAAGAGATATGGAATAGGTAAGGCATTTAAATAAGAGCCATTATTTGAAAAGCTTACTCCCATGGCCTGAATCAACATGCAAACATGGACTCCCAATCATCTTCACAAGACAATTATAATTCATAATTGGCACTTCTAAAGTGTTTTTACAGAACTGTGCAAATATTGACTAGCCACATCAGAATCCTGTGGGGTAGGTGAGCAGATACATTAACCCTCTTGCCTGCTGAAGGGGTTGAGAAGGTGGCGAGCTTTCCAGCCCCATGCCCCTAGTCCAGCCCATGTTGCTCCCTCCACTGATCTGCAGAGAGGGGATGAGAAGAGCTCTGTGTTAGCAGAGCTCTGGAAACAGTGACCAAACCTCAGTTAGTTATTCAAAGTCTTGTTAAACAAAAGGTCTAGATATTCAAATGTCAAAATAAAGCCTAATGATTTGATACAATTTACATGTGAATGGTAGCCTCTTCTGCTGAGGAACACTCAAACAATTATGTACTACTGCACAATCATTGCTTATTCCCAGGAACAAAATATTACACAGGTCCTCGTAACTGAAGAGTAGAAGAGCTCTATATGAATGGAGTAAGACACTCCTTTACTTGAAATTCAGAGGAATCTACTGTGTTCCCAAAATGAACCATGAAGAAACTGTGGAAGTCCTGATAGAGCCTCCAAGAGGTTTTACCTTCCCCATGTAATAAAACACACAAGGCAGGCAGCATCACTAGTCTAGAAGAAGGGTCTAAAAATGAACTGAAGATCCTCCGTTAAATCTATCTCTTCAATTAAGTTGCCCTTAGGAAAGCAAATCATTAGTGTCTCAGGTTTTCTGGTTTAAACCAGCAAACAGTAATGATGGCTTTATTCCAGAGCTTTGTTATTAAGCACCACTTTCAGGGGTGACAATCAGATCTTTTCCAAATAATTGTATTATCATAAGCTCACAACATATATAATATACAACATACAAAACATTTTTATTTGGTGTAATCCTGCTTTGTCTATTGAAGCCACTGGTTTTGTGTTGTGTCTAATTTCAGCCACAATCTCCTCTGGGGAAAGATTGTGTCCCTGTGGTTTTGTAAAGCCTCATTCACAGTTATAATGGCATATAAACAAAATAAATAAGGAGAAATCACAAACTGTGGGAATTTATTCTGCATTTATCAGGAATTCACAAGTGAGGATTTACGTAGTTTTAAAAATGGATTTTGAGACAATGTCTTCCAGAGATCTGGTTCTTTTCCATTTTTTAGAAACTGAAAATTGGGAGATCTCTTTTATTCACCTGCAGCAACTACCTAGGTAAAAATAATAACAGAAAAATCCAGCTAGTGTGGACTGGCTGAATACTAAACCCAGGGTTATTCCACTCTGAAGCTCATTCTTCAGCCTGGTTCATGTGTAACTGCTCCTGAAACAAGCAGGTTTCCATCCCTGGTAAAGAACATTGATATGATGGCATTTTAACTGCTGCATTAGTTATCTACCCTGAGCAAGGCTAGACAAAACAAAACGTAAGAATAGAGTAGAACTGGATGCGCTAGTGAGCAAAATTTGTCAAAAAATGCCCAAACCAAAGGAGTACAGATTAGGTGGCTTGGGCTGCAATACGATAAAAGGGCAAAAAGAGGGGGAATCTTGGAACAGTCCAACAAAAATTAGTATTCTATAAATTGGGCACTGATGGCCACTCATCCCCCACAAGTCCCCTACACAGTGAAGCAGGGGCCAAGGGATCACAGCCACATCCAGAAACACACTGTTGATAGTAATAGGTAGAGTCATAAGCCAAAGCAAGTTTATAATAAAGTTCTGTATATTTACTGTTTTGGTACACACAATTCTGCTCTGCAGGAGGAAGAAGGGGGGGGGGAGCAATTTTTATCTCTATATAGAAGTATGTTTATGAAGACAAGCGTTCAGCCTGCTTTGATGAGCAGCTTAAAGGATCTCAGGAGGCTGCTAGGCTCTTGCACCTGGAGACGGCAAGTTACTGAAAACACAGGGTGACTTTGGTCTGTAGGAATAAAGGACAAAGACTAGGGTGAGTGCCTCTTTTCAGGTACATCAGTGTTCATCTACAGTAGGTAAAATGCAGCAATACAGGAAAAATAAGCGGCTGTGTTATTAGAAATATTACTTGTCCTGGCTAGCCTTAAAGACCTGCAACTCAACACTCATGTAAGGTGAGGGGTCTGTTCCCTACGGTCAGAGCATGGACATCCCCCATCCTTCAAGATGCCAACCCCAAGTTATCAAATCCGTAATTTTTCTCATTTTTCTTTTCGGTCAACAAACCTAAAACCTACAAAAGGAACAGCACGTGAGGTCAGCTCTGTACACTATGATGGAAAATGTACCCATTTGCACACAGTTAATAACATCTCCTAAAATGGCCATTCACCCTCAAAAGACATTAGCATGAAATAGCAGCTGCTCCTCCTCTGAGTGCAGACAAGTGCTGGGAAGAGGTGCTGAGAGGCTTTGTCCTAGAATGACATGTCACTGCTTTAAACACGATGTCAGGAAATTATTTTAATTGCCTGTATCAGCCAGGGACTGAACTGGTCCTATATTGGTAGGAGTGGTGCAAATATCTTTCCCTGGTCAGGGTGCTGTTTGAGAAGGACATGTACACACCCAAATGTCTAGAAAAACCTCAACATGAAATAAAATGAAAGAAAATCACCCAAATAAAATAGATTTGCAAATATTAGCTAGGAATGATAGATTCTGACTGCAAGTCTTACATACAAAGATCCGTTTTCTTCCAAGTATGAGCACTAAAAGAGCAAGAACTGTTATTTTTGAGAGCAATGTTACAGTTCAAATGCCACAGACCGCATTAAAGGCATTCACAATTGGCTCTGGGATTTAGAAAGAAAAAAAAAGGCTTACACTGTCATAGGGAGGTTGGTGGTGATCACAGTGCTAATGACCATGAGAGATTTTTTTCTAAGCATTGTTATCTAGTGGCGTTGAGTGCTAATCAAAACAAGGACTATAATGCCTGCTTTAATGGGGTTTGTCTCAGTAATGCTCCTAAATGGAATAAACTACATTAAATCCAGACAAACTACAAAGAGAGAAAAATGGCAAAACAATGCGCTGAAAACCTAAAGATTCTTTTAGTTTACTATTAACTGAGTTGCCACCCATGGCATTCACAGTTAACTGCAGTTTCGTAATCCATTTGCTGAATTGTACAACTGAGGCAGAAATGTGCAGTCCTTCCTTTTAAAACAACAGACTAAAGGCCCAAATTAACATCCAAAACGGCTGCTTTGGCAAATGCTGTACTAGAACAGGCTGCATACCTATTTTTTTCTTTACAAATAATGACAGCAGCTCCCCCAGAGTTTTTCTGTTAAAGTAAATAGATGGAATCTGACCCCACCAAGGCAGTCCTGCTCATAAGCTGAGCCTCTGCACATCACAAGAAGGATGCCCTGGATGACAAAGGACCTCACATACTCCTTCAGCAACCACTGCCATTCCCCATGGCTGCAGCACTGCAGCGACAGAAGGTAACTGATCTCAGTAGGCTTCAGATTACCCTGTTAATGCTTATGGGAACAAAAACTGAATGCCAGGAAGCTTAATTCATTGCAATGTCCTTCTCCTCCTTGTTCCTTTGGCCTTGTTCATCTCTCCTCTGCATACCCTGGCCCACTGCATAGCCACGCTGAATTTCTTCAGCTAGATACCAGAAGATCAGCTACATTTGAAATCCTCAAAAGCAATTAGATAGGTTTCCTGATGTATCTATTTTGCTGTACCTCTCACACTGAGATGGCAGGATCCTCAGCAGAGGGGAATGCAGACTACAGGATTTTGGACAGATTCGGCAGGAAAAGATGAAAATGTATAGATAAAAATGACAGCTAAGGTATAGAAGCAGGGATACTTCAGTGCTCATTTAGAAGCAAGAGTGAAATGCTTCCAGGGGTCCAGTTTTGGAAAAGATGGATTAGCTCTTTGTTCACAGTGTACACAAAGTGTAGGATCACATTTTATCTTGAGGAAATTTTTAATAAAGGTCTTTACAAACTGAAGCTGTAGCTTAGGGAACATAAAATACATTCTGTAATTAATTGGTTCCCCCCCGTATTGCAGAGGAAAAATTCCTGTGGCTTGACTGCTTTTGTAAAACGGTTGTTCTTCTGCTCTCATGGGACTGTGAAAGGTCAGTGGTGTTGGCTATACATGATTTATAAAGTACTCTGGGATGAGAGGTGCTGTGTAAATGTAAAATATTATTAGAGCATACTCTCCTTAATTCACATGCACTGAAATGGAATTGGCTGTGCCACAAGAGCAGAACTAAGGAACCAAGTTAGCCTGATAACAGAGAATTGTCTAAGCTACTGCTAGGCTATGACAGCACAAACATAGATTAATCTCACAAAGAGATTTACCTAATGCTGAAAGTTACTGCTGTTCATCTGGAACAGGTTATATGTAGATTATGTACGTGCAGACTGTGCTAAACAGAAATGACTAAGTAGGCAAACTGTAGGCTACTCTGTACCACAAGAAAAATGTGGCTTTTGAAGCAGATCTAGGCACAGAAGCTCCTGTGTAGCCCATCTACCTTCCACAGAAACACTGCCTCACACAAGCCAGTTCTCAAGTGTACGCCAGAGATGCTTGGCATGCCATGGTCCTCACAGGCTTTGCAAAGCCACACTCAGAGGCACTTTCAGACTCAAAATATGCATCCTATTTATCCCTGGCTTTGCTGGAGGCTTCCAAGTTCCCCTTGCAGATTTGAACGCTGAGACTTGTTCACTTACAGCTATACCTAAAGAGGCTTACCAAAAAGCAGTGTCACCAGTGATAATGACCTGGACTGGACTAGCAGTCCCAACCCCTCTCAGGGAAGCATAAATTGTGCTTTCACCCCACTTTTTGGGTTCAATTCCAATTTCTCTCTTTCTTCTGACCACAACAGTTTATACTTCAACACTACAATAAATACTCAGTTTGAAGTAGATCTTAAAATATTTTAACAGCTGGGGCAATGACCTTATTACTCCACTTCACCGTAAATGGAAAAACTCCCATTCCCCCTCCCAAAGAGATTGCAGATCATATTCTGAATTCTTTTCAAGACCTAGGTCAAAAGATCTCCCCAGCACAGTCTGTTCCCCTTCACATTGTTGTTCCCACTCTCACAGATTCTTTTATCGAATTCCCTTCCTCCCTGAAGTTTACAACGTCCTTCCAAAAATTTTTCAAATGTACCTCCCTTCTTTTACATTCCCTGTCATCGCCATCCAAAACCCTTCTTCAAATAATGCTAGTTTCTTTTAGAGAAATGACACTACAAATTCAGCACCACGAAGCAATCTCTTCCTGCCTTTTCTCCTGTGCTAAACCATTTTAGAGCCTTTGTTGAAGGGGGAAAAAAATGGCAAGAAAAAAAAATCACACAATAAAGCGCTTTGGCGAAAGTATATGAGCTTCCTGCTCCTAAAGGTAAAAATGAAGACCTTACTTTTGAATGTGTTCATGCTTTCCCATGAAAATTGATACATCTGTCTGAGCAGTAAAGAAGATTCGGATTACCTGTATTTGAGAGAACACTTACATGAAGTTATTGCATAAAATGATTGATTTTCTAGCAACAGAAGTTTTATTCCAGGATAACATCAAAGTTATTCTCATTTGTACAAAGCACTTCTCATCCATCCACAAAAAAAAGTCTCCTAATTTCCTCTATACTGAAAAAAAAAAAATTGTATTTTTCTCTTCACCGTTGACTGGAGTATTTGGTTTCTTCTACTTTCTTTGGATAATTTTTACACTCACAAGATTTGCTCATTTGGCTACAGTTAAATTGCTGTAGTAATAGCAGACAATGACACTCTTAGGCTACACTGTATGTGATTAATCCATGCTCCAACTAAAATAATTTATCATCTAGGGGCTACCATTCCCATTTGTCTTTACCCTGTGTTTCCAGTTCTCTTTTCTAACAAGGAGAATGACAAAAATCAGTATGGGTTTTTAACCTAGGGAATGACATTTTTAGCTCTGAGCCCTATGTGTAAATGTAAATTCCCAGCTGTTAGAACAAAGAAACAGAAAATATGAGGCAGATGTTAATATACTACCCATTGTTGGTAATACAAGCAAAAATCAACTTTAAAAGTCCCCCAGCTATTCCAGTAATGAAAGCTAACTTGCTTGGATATGTACATAGGCCTCTGTCTACAGAAATAAGACCTGACTAGTTTCCTGCGATCCATGGAGTCTAGTCGAATCCTCTGTGTCATTTCTTCTTCTTCTGATATTAACAAGCCATGGGCTAGAACATAAAGGCAATGAAATAATGTCCAGATGTTTCTTCTGTTTAGCAATCTGATAAATACCCAAAGAACATTTATAGAGTCTCTACTGCCCAGTAAAGCCAAGTGGTATCTGGACAATTTTGAATCCTATGCTATAGGACTATTTTCAGGAACATGCTTGGCATCAAAAGTTAAACCCCATGTCTAGTTTCCATCAACTACAACTTGAATATGTTTCCTAGAGCTTATGAAGCTAGTGTAGGCAGAAATAATGAGCAACTGCTCTGAGCTCCTCAAGAACTCTGCTTTCCTTTGAAACCACTAACTGAAAACCCCACAGACTGTCTGTGAATGAAATAAGGTGCTTCTTGCTGTATCTAGCATCTTTGTTGCGTCTAACATCTTCTAACCCTTGGAAACTTACGAATTAACTGCCCTGGCATGGTGAACACAAGTCACAGCCAGAGGCACAGTTAAGCATGGATATTCAGGGTATAATTACAGCTTAGATTCTCCTCCAGGGTCTCCAGCCTCTCTCTAGCTCTCACCAGCTCACATCTCTCATCATTTCTTCTCTCTCATCTCACATCACCCTTCCCATAGACCTCGATCCCCATGAATCCTGAAAGCCCTTCCTTCTAACGTTAATAGAGCAGTGACTTCCGATCGTCTTGCGTCAGGCACACTTGTGTTTGTAATTCCTTTCACACTAGGCAATTCATTAAGGGCTCTGTTTTGATTACCAAAATGTGTGAACACAATTTTGTATCTCATCTATACAGGGTCACTCCTATGTCAACTCATTTTTGACTGCAACAGTCTTTTCCCATCCTAAAGGCAAAACAGTATTTACATTTGGTTAGTTAAAATATTTACATTGCACATTCAAATGATGCATTTTCCCAGTGACAGGGCTCTCTGTGGTATTTCCTCCTGTACCTACTATGCAGCGGAAAGAGATGATTAAGATGAATATTCTGGGTGTCTCTAAACAAGTGGATTAAGGAAACAAGCAGCACAGCTATGCTATGCTAATGTTGCTGGACTTTGTAATATCCCTGCAGGCTGTGTAATCTGTACTGCATGAAAGCCTGCCTTTAAAGACCCCCAATCAGAAGAGCTACATACTTTCCAGTCATTGTATTTCAAATAGATTCTTCATTTATTGACCATTTATTTGTTCATTCAGTGCATGAGGTAGAGTAAAACATGACAGATACAGGTCCTGGGAAAGGAGGCAAGAACGATGCTGTTGCTGAGCATCAGCCTGCCTGTGGGTAAAAGCCTTGAGTGCACCATGTCTGAACGGCTGCAGAGATGATGGAGGCTGCTACTCTGCAGAAGACAGAAGTGAAGTTGAGAAGGAAAGGCAACAATAAAGCTGGCAGCAGAAGGCCACAAAGCCATGGTATTTCTGGGAATCAGAAAACACACCAGACTCCCAGTGTTAATTTAGCACTACAGAGCTCAGTAAAACGCTGCAAGCGATGCTGCACAGGGACCTTCTGCAGACAGCACAATCCTTTCCCCAAAGACACTGCTGGAGCCTCATGGGAGAGAAAGAGTATGCATATAAAACTTCACATGACAGTGAAATTCATCATCATTTAAGACATACTAACATGCACACGCTAAACTCATGTACTTATTTTGCTCATGCATTTGTTACTACTGAACAAAAAGTACCACCATATGCAAGTCTTTCTGAGAAGAAACCAGATGCAGAGTGAAGCAACTTCTCACACAGGTATTCCACAGCAATGCAAAATTCGGGAAAACTCAAAAACCCCAGCTCTCAGTGGGTATATTCCTTACCTTGCAACACCGTCCACACAGGTCTTCATACAGGCTCTCCCAGTGAGGAAGCAAAGTTTCTGTGCCGAAAAAAATGATGATGTGCTGGTTAAGAAGTTACTGCAAAGACCCTGCCTGTGCTTACATCCATCACAAACTCTGCTGCATCTTTTTGTTTACAGAAACATATACAATAGATGAAAGTTCACTGTCTAAGCAAAAGCTATTTATTTGAGATTGACCCTGCCCGCTTAGTGTTATATACTCGGGAGGAAATGGGTTGTAAAAGCCACTGTATAAATGAGGCATGCAGCGTTTAGAAAATGAACTTTAAGCAAGATTATTTTATGTGTGGGAGACGTAGTTGCTCCGTTTTATTGAACTAACAGCAAACGAAACTTTGTGTTTGCCAGTTAAAACACAGCAGTAAAAGTAAAGCAACACCCTACACCAGTATGAAGTAGTATGTCACAATAATAAATGACCAACTTTGATTTAACCTAAAAGCCCGCGCTTATTCCTGTGTATTTTTATTTCCTGATATGACTGCCTTTAGTAAAGTGCCTTTAGTAAAGTGCCTTTAGTAAAGCATTGACTGAAAAACGATTGTGAATTGCAACTCCTTTAATTATGCTGGTCCCATTGCTTTGCTTGTGCAGAACAGCTCTGCTTTGGTATTTCCACACTTGCTGGTCCTTGACAAGTGCAAGAAAATCATTGAAAGACACAGAGTCTAATCTGGGGCCTCACTTCTTTTTCTCATGGAGTTAATGACCATAAATATCTCACATTTGATAGAAAAAAAAATAGACAGGCCTAAATATCCGTATTATTACTTTAAAATGTCCTTCTTTACTGTAACAGGTGTGGTCTGTCATGTCTCTCCCTGATGAGAAGAGTACTGCTAAAATGCTGATGCCCAAAAGGCAGGATGCAGGGTCCAGCACCATCCCTCCAGCCCTGCTGCTGGCTGAAGGGGCTGGGGAGCAGGGACCCAGCTCCCCCATGCTGGAGCCCACAGTTCCCTCTCCCTCAGTGAGGATGGGCACATAGTGAAAGCCTTCATGAAGGGAGCAAACAAGTTCATTACCTGCCCACCTGGTGCCTTGCACCGCCCCATCATGGAGCAGCCCCGGGAGCTGTGTGTGGACAACTTGGGTGGACACTCCTGCACAAAGGGGATACTGCAAATCCCCAGGTTGAGGGCCACGATAAATCCAGATACCACATTCTGAGCAAGCAGTTAACAGCCTCACGATTTTAATGTAACTCTGTTATTTCCCCCAGCCATGCCCCTGGGTACACAGCCTGCAGCTCCCAGCTTTGGCTGGCTGGCTAGCAAAGCCCCTCCGGTTTTGGCAGAGGGATGTGCAGTGCGATAGGCAGCGGCTGCCGCTGTCACTAGCAGGATGTTTTCCAGAGTTTCTCCTACAAGGCAATGTGTTTATTCTTTGAAACAGTTGCTCCCTAAAGATTAAAACTGAGCAGGAGCACAAAAGCAGTGTGTGTCCTCTGGGGCTGCTACGTGCCATCAAGGAAACAGGAGGTACAAGCTACGTTCTCCTGAATTACACACAACACGTAGTGCGGCACTGGCAGAAAACAGTGAAATTCTTCAGTGCACAAATTAAACTCTTTTTTCTTTACGTTCCCTTGGGGAAAAAAAAAAAAAAAAAAAATCAACAGAAAATTCTCCAATCTCTTTCAGACATCACTTGTAACACTAAGAGCTCCAGATCTAGAGCTGTGTTGGGGGTACCCACTGCAGCTGAGCCCATTCACTTCAACCAGGGCAAACAAAATGAACAACAGCCACAGCTCCAAGACAAGCACTTTAAAGACCATGTTCGTTATCATCCCCAAATAGCAGTGTATACTCTCAAAAATACAGTCATTAATTGCAAGGGACAGAAAGCATTAGGAACAGCAAAGAGATCCAGAGAAGCACTCAGACAAAGAATGCGTTTACTTTAGAAAAATATTAAGAATTTTTAAAACTACTAAAAATATCACTGAAGTAGTAAGAACACAGCAGAAATATCTGCACAACAGCAGAAATTCTGTTTATTACAGTCTGCATAATCTTAGTTATTACAAAGTGGCTGGAAAAATAAATGCAACAATGATTTTTCTTTCTGCTGAGGCGTGTGGAACAGATGTTAATTTTTACCACTGCACAGGATGTTTCATACCCCAGGAAGTACCTGCAGGGGTGAGGAACTGTCTCTGGTAACAGGAAGAAGTATTTACCTTGCCTAATGGCTGTATGTTAATGTATTCCTATTAGCAAAATCTATTTAATATTGTACATACACAGAAGCTTCTGGCTTAAAAAATAGGAATGCTGGAGAAGAAGACTAAAGAGACTTTCTTCCTCTGATGGGAACACATACAGATTTCCTCATTACTGGTAATGCGAACTAAGCCTGTATAAAGGGGACAAACTTCAATAACCCTCAAGCTGCAGGACGATGCCACCATGAAGCTTTATTCTTCTAAGGAGTACAGCCGACTTCACAACTTTTCCCATTGTATCACCCATATTTCAATTAATAACTGAATAGCGGCAATCACCACCATGCTACTATAAAGATATAAACATTACCTTTGATTAACAAGGTCTCTTCATCCCAGTCCTCATCTGCATTGTGCAGAAGACACCAGGAGAAGCTATTAGTGGTGCTCTGAAACTGCCTCTTGTTGTTAATGCAGCTCTAGGAGTTTCTGGACCCCTGTCCTCGGCTGCTCGCTGATTCCATATGCACGGCGCAGATCCCCACCTTCTCTGACTGCCAAGCCGGGCACAGCCTGTGAACAATGCTGCCTCTGTCAGCCCGCCCAGCCAACAGTGGCACAAAGACACGCTCATGTACAGCCCCGGACTTTCTTTTTCCTCCTCCTTCTTTCTGGAGTACAGGCTGATGAGAACGGGTGGGAGAAAAATGCTTATGGATCTGTGATTAGCCAAAGCTTCGCTGTGTTCAGGAGGAGCAAGACGGTGTCGGCACAGGATGGGCACCCCGGCGCCTAGAGGGGAGATGGAATCTACACTGGTGAGAGTGCTCCCTGCCTCACTTCACACATTTTGATTTCAGATCCGTGGGTGGCTGTGTGAGCAAGCAGCCCAAACAGGGAGGAGTTACACGAAATGCAATGCATGACTTGAAGCCTTGTCTGCCTTCTCGAGAGCAGGACGGAGAGGCGAAATCACAGCGCAGTGACAAAGCAGCGAGCCTCAGTCAGCCCACCTGCCACTGCCTGCCTCTCCAAACTGGCTGGGAAAGCTCCCCTCCCTGCTGAGGAGTTATGCTAGGACGGAGCACGGAGGCAGCAGCTGCTCTTCCGCCCCTCGGAAACCACACTCCGGAGAGCATGAGCCTCTGAACATGCTGGCTGTCTCCTCCCTCCCCACAGCATTGCCAGTTTGATTGTCAAAGATGCTCCATGATCTTAACAAATGACTGTAGGATGAGACAATGAACGACATCCTCAGCAGATGTTTACAGCTGTCACTAGGAAGTGGGGAAGATGGCAACATCTTAAATCTCATTTTTCTGCAAAGCTCCCCTTGGAAATCAGAGAGGAGAAGCAGAAAGACCTTTTAAAATCTGGTATCTGTATTTTTCTTGCTGCGAAAGGATTATCATATGCATCATGCACACATTTCATATAACTTCAGCTTTGTTTTCTTTCCTATCAGAAATTAAGAAGTGATCTGGCCCAGCTCCCGAAGAGTCACAGAATGATAGAATACCAGGCTGCAAGAGATCTCAGGAATCATCTGGTCCAACCTTTCTAGGCAGAGCATGACCTAGACTAGATGTCTCAGTACCCTGTCCAGCCAAATTCTAGAAGTGTCCAGTGTTGGGGAATTATCACTTCCCTGGGGAGATTATTTCAATGGCTGACTGCCCTCATTGTGAAAAAAATTTCCTGAGTGACAATCTCTACTGAAACCAATTGGAATTTTAATTTAACTCCAATATTCCCAAGCCAAATTCCACAATAGATGGTAGCTGTTCAGATTCCTCCACATTAATTATAGTTCAGAACTTAAAATGCTGCAACTGAATGGAGCAGTGAGCAACAATGTGCTTTCTTCTGGAAGCACAACCAAGGGACATGCAGCCCTAGGGTGCAGCACAGCTGTGAACTCATTCCAGGTCCCTGATGAACCATTGCAGTGTTATAATAATTTCCCATGCAATTAATATTAATTGGTGACTTCCTGGCAATCCCCCAGGGGCTCTATCTCACCCTTTTGGCAGATCCTACCAGATCAGGCTTGGTCATCAGCGGGGCCATCACTGGTGCCACAGCAATCAGGGTGCATTTTTGAGCTGTATTTCATGGGAAGTGGCAAGGGCTACCTTGAATAATGAACAATTACAGATACGCCACTTTCAACGTAATCCATATGAGTTTGTAACATGAGACACTAAAACAAGAGGAATTAAATATAATTAAAATTTTCAGACTAAATAAAATAAAATACAATAAAAACTTCTAGAGGGAAATTATAAACTTGTTTTGAAAATAACTTCTTTAAAAGCATTTCGCCGATGCCAAGCTCCAACATCATTTTCATGAGCAGTGGTGCTAATAGATAGCAACAGACCAGTAATAGTCTGCATCTTGTGCTCAAAATTAAGCTGAAACTAGAGCACTACAGATGAGCAACCACCTCGTCTAATTTATTATTTAATGACAGTTCTTAAGGAAGTGTCTTCCCTTTATCTATTAATAAGATCAAGTTGTCTTAAACATCTTCCCAGATGGACTTGAGTAGGATGAGGATTGATTGATATCAGCAAAGCCCCACGACTCCACGGCAATAAGCAAAATCAGATGCTCTTTGACAGAACATTGGAAATATCCAAAACATATTTCAGAGTAGCTTCCGGGTCAGTATCACAGCTGATGAATATCAAATGTGATCTCTTTTTGCTCTCCAGAATTATTTAAGTAATCCTAAACATCCAGATATTTCTACCCTGAAAAAAAAAAAAAGGGCTGAGGGAGTTATTTAGAGTCAAAAGGATGCCCTAAATGAGAACTGTACAGAGACCAGCCTACATACACCATTCAACTAGTAAAGGATGCAACAACTAATGGTAAAATACATTAGGAAATGCTTGTTGCTAGAGGCAAGTAGAACTACTTCAACTAAAACAGGTCAAGTATAATTAAGAACAAAGTCCTACAGGCCAGCTTTATTCCTCCTCCCTTTCCTGCTTCTCCTAAGTTTTTAGCCCACAATACTCAGTGGCCCTCAGCATTACTCTTCTTGTACAATTTTCCTCCTTTGCCACATAATGTTTGGGAATCACAACACGGCATCAATTGGCTGACTAATGTTCTATTTGATTTTTTAAAGGCCTTATTGTCTTTCGCCTCAAACCCATCTACGTCATGTAAAGATCCATTACCTTTTAGCTTTACACGAAAAAGGAGTACTTTCAAACTATTCTCGCAATTATTTTAAACGTACAGAACATGACCTAATTTTCACTGGTGTAACCCCACAGTAATTCCGTTAACTTCCAGTATCTTTGCAAGTACACCACCTGAGATGCCCCTCATCTCTCTCTCACACGTCCTTAGCTCTCAAGGGATACAAAATCGCAAAGATATTGCCCAGGGCAGTTTAGGTAGCAAAAGAGGTTTGTCATTCAGTGGAGGGATGAATTAAGGAAGCACAGAATGAAAGTTTCAGAGAAGATCTTAACCATAAAAGCATGCAAGAGGAAGAAGCACATTGCACACGCCGTCAAGGACACTGAGGTGCAGTATGTGCCTTTGGAGTTGCAGAAAGATTATTACATTTCTTAGTATGCTGCTACTCTGAAAAAACCCTGGTCTGCTCACAGGCTCTTACAACACACACATGGTCACACTCCCATTTTACATCTACAGCCAAGAGCGCATGGGGTATAACATTCAGTTTTCCAAAAACACAAGACCAGGAGTTTCTCCAGTGAAGCATGCCAAGGCTTTGTCCCTGCCACTCTAATACTCTGATATAAAATTCAATCTTTACAAATACAAAGCAAACATCATTAAGCAAATTATGAACATCTCTGTCCATACAGATAAGGGTTACAGTTGTAAATTACTTCTCTAAATAGGTGCTACATCAAATCTTCATCCAGTAGAAGACAAATGTGTTCAGCCTGCATAAGGTGATAATGAAGCCCTAATCCTAGAGATCTTAGTTATATTTGAATTAGCTGTCGATGAAAACCAATTTGATAACATTGCTTATTCTAGACTTCCCTTATTTTTTTTCAGTCAAACTTGTCACTGCTAAACTTAAACAGGGGAAGTTTAGATTGGATATGAGGAAGAAATTCTTTACTGTAAGGGTGGTGAGGCACTGGAATGGGCTGCCCAGGGAAGTTGAGAATGCTCCATCACTGGCAGTGTTCAAGGCTGGGCTGGACAGAACCTTGGGTGGCATGGTTTAGTGTGAGGTGTCCCTGCCCATGGCAGGGGGGTTGGAACTCGATGATCTTAAGGTCCTTTCCAACCCTAACTATTCTATGATTCTATGATTCCTTCCTGCATTAACTTCCTGAGAGTGTTACTTCCAGTAACAGTTTTATTTGTAGCACTGCACAGCATCAGCAGGTGCGCCTCATCAGGTCCTTCTACCAGCCTGAGCACAGTGCTGGGCTGTACCAGGTTCACTACAACTACAGGAGATCCAGAGATTAAACAGGTAATTACATGTAATTGAGCATTACCTTTTGCTCTGGCTCGCAGTTCACCAGACCTGGGAAGTACCTGCATATTTCCTATGTCTGCTGAAAGAAATACATATGCTGGACTGCCTCCACTGCTGAGAGCCATATTTCATTTTGAGCTATCTTCCTGAAGTATTTCACTTGGACATGGTCGGTTCTCTGCTAAAAGCTCTTGACTAACTCAGGTGAATACATCATCTATACAAGTTAAGTGACACTTGCGGCCTTGTGGATTTTATTTTGTCAAATTCAGCATGTGTCTATAGCCCCTTCTTAGAACAGTGAAGTCATAGAATGAGAATCATTTAGTTTGGAAAAGCCCCTTAAGATCATTGAGTCCCAACCATTAACCCAACCCTGCCATGTATACCACTAACCTACGTCCCTAAGCATCACATCTACACAGATTTAAAGTGCACCAATAAAACCTAAGTTCAGTATTAGTATGTTACGACAATGCAAATAATTTTTCTAAATCTTATTTCTTATGGAAGTTGGCTTGCAGCATTACAGTAATTATGAACTACTCCACATTCAGCAAAACATTTTTAAGAATACCTGATGTCCTTAAAAACAAATTTATTTCTCGTCTTTCCATCTCTCTGATTAGCACCGATAATGGAATTGGAACTTTCACGTCATCTGCTTCCAGTATTTATCAAGCATTTGAGCATAGCTCTTCAGTTTCCATTCGCAGTAACCAGAATTTCCAACTGTTTTTTTCACCCAAATACTTCATAGATTTGAGCTTGCTTCATCCAGACAAGATCAAAAGTATTCAATCTGCTACAGTCAAGACTAAATACTTACATATGGTTTCCTAATGCTACTCACTGGGACATGGTTGGCTACAAACGTGCTTCCTTCAACCTCAGCTTGCTCATTTTTATTAAAAATGAAGAAACAAATCACATTACTAAGTTTTCATTTTCCACGCTTCCTAATTTTCAAGTTTATTCCATTTATAAGGCCCAACTATGACAAGAGCTTTTTAGACCATTTAACAGGAGCAAAGTCGTAAGTGACCCAGGAATCTTATTTTTTGTTGAATCTTCTCCTGCATCCTCCCACTTTTCCTGCTTTCCACTCCTTAATTAAATTTCAGGTTAAAGCTTTCTGACTCACAACATTCACATGTTTTTCAGATTTGGTTAAAAAGTCTTGCAAATCCATTATCTTCTACTGTCACAGCTAACCAGGAGAAACTCCTGAATTATCTGGATATACGGACAAGATCTAATTATCTAAATGAGACCACTAAACCGTAATGCACAAGGAATATATATATATATTTTTAAAAATGTCAAATCTGATTAAAGTGTGCTCAAAATAATTGGCCAGACTATAGGGTACTAGTGGGCAGAGGTTCTGGAAATGGAAATGACACGATGCTAGTTGGCAAAACAGCCACCAGGAAATACAGATCTAGTTGTGATTCAAGAATTTCTTTTTGAGATTACAAATACAAGAAACAAAGAATGAGAGCCTCCTGTCATTTACTGACAAGCTGCATTACAGCAGCTGAGAAGAAGAACACCTGGGTCACTACTTCATCACCAGCCTAACTGCCCCTCATCCTGCCTCCTACAGCTGACTTGCATTTCCACATCCTGATCCTGTTAGACCTGTCTGAATTATCCTAGTTTCGCTGCCAGGAATTGTGGCATCATACTCAGTGAAAGCATACCAGATAAAACTGTATTCAGAAAATTGCATTATGTGAAAAGCCATTATTAACATGCAATTTTCTCTGTACAAGCATTTGCACAAACTATACAAGTCCTCCTACCAGAGCTCCTCCTCTGTAAAAACTGTTGGAAGCAATGTAAGTATTGAATTAGTGCTAAAGATGTCTGTTGCATTTATTTATTCATAAAACAAGGAATATATAATAAAAGGAAAAGAAACCACTCTTAGAAACTTCTGTTTAACCACAGTGAATTGAAATAGTGTTTAATACTGGAAGATTAATTTCAGGAAAAACAGGATGTAGACTATCCTGGTCTCTGATTATTGAAACAGTTCCTGGTCTCTTTGATTATCACTGTATCTTTCACAGTGAAAACTGGTTTAAAAGACAGGAAAAACAAGATGAACAACCTTAATCCCTCTCAAAACATAAAGTTGGGGAATTACATCAAACATTTCTTAAAGCCACACAGGCTGTTTGTGCTGTCCTCCTAAGTACTTATAGGACAGAGCAGAGACCGGGCTGCCCATGCACCTGCTTCATACGCACTAGACTGAAATCCAGTGATAATGTCCAAAGTTTGACCTATGTCAAAAAAGCCCCACCCAAACCCCAAACAAAATAGCCTAAATAAGCTGCTGTTACCTCAAATTCATAGAGCTCCTGAAGCAGATGATCAGTATGAGAAACCATTTACAGCTCCTTTCTGCTACTGCTGTCTTGGGATTTTACGCCTTTTACCTGAACTCCACACTACCTGCGAGGGACCAGACCTAATTTCATACCTGATACTATATTGTCCTTTGATACTTTGTTCTAATACATGTGGGTGCTACTGATATAGATAGCAGTAGCCCGGAGACTATAAGGAAGGACTACAGGGCTCTGGGAGAGGTGGTTAGGGGCTCTGGAGCTCAGGTTGTCTTTTCGTCAATTCTCCAGGATACAGGGCAGGACCTTGAAAAGGCTAGGAGGATTGGGCAGGTTAATAAATGGTTAGAAGGGTGGTGCTATAGTCAGGGGTTTGGGTACCTTGACCATGGGACTCAATATAGTAGGCCAGGTCTCCTGGGGGCTGGTGGAGCTGGTCTGACAAACAAGGGGAAGAGTGGATTTGGTAGGAGGCTTGCCAGGCTGGTCAAGGATGCTTTAAACTAGATGTGTTGGGGGAGGGGGGCATCATTCCATCCCAACACACCCAGTCGGTTGGTAGCACTTATAGTAAACATTTGGAGCAATGTAGGGATATTCCAGCTGCTCCAGCCAATGACCCAACTTCAATTGGATCTCGGCTCAAATGCCTCTACACAAATGCCCGTAGTATGGGGAACAAACAAGAGGAATTAGAGATGTGTGCGCATCTACGGGGGTATGATATCATAGGCATCACAGAAACATGGTGGGATGGCACCTATGACTGGTGTGTTGGAATGGAAGGTTACCGGCTCTTTAGGAAAGACAGGCCTGGCAGACGGGGAGGGGGAGTTGCTATTTATATTAGGGATAGGCTAGAGAGTATGGAACTCTGTCTGGGGACAGGTGAACAGTCGACAGAGAGTTTGTGGGTCAGGGTTAAAGGGAGAACAGCGATGGGTGACATTATTGTGGGGATCTGTTACAGACCGCCTGACCAAGGGGACTTGCTGGACGAAGCGCTCCATAGGCAGATAGGAGCAGCCTCACGCTTGCAGGCCCTTGTTCTCATGGGAGACTTCAACCACCCTGATATCTGTTGGAGGGATGGTACGGCCCGGTACAAGCAATCCAGAAGGTTCTTCGATTGTGTGGAAGACAACTTCCTTCTGCAAGTAATAGAGGAGCCGACAAGGAGAGGTGCCATGCTTGACCTTGTCCTCACCAACAGGGAAGGGCTGGTTGGGAATGTAACGCTCCAGGGCAGCCTTGATTGCAGCGATCATGAGATGGTTGAGTTTGAGATCCTCAGGACAGTGAGAAGAGCATGCAGCAAGCTCACTGCCCTGGACTTCAAGAGAGCAGACTTTGGCCTCTTCAGGAACCTGCTCAGTAAGGTTCCATGGGATACAGCCCTAGAGGGCAGGGGGGCCCAAGACTGTTGGTTGATATTCAAGGCTCACCTGCTGCAAGCTCAGGAGCGATGCATCCCAACTAGAAGGAAGTTCAGCAGGAGGGCCAGGAGACCTCCTTGGATGGATAAGGAGCTGCTGAGCAAAATTCGAAAGAAAAAAGAGGCTTATAAAAGGTGGAAGCAAGGTCAGGCGGCCTGGGGAGAATACAGGGATGTTGTCCGGGAAGCTAGGGACCAGGTTAGGAAAGCTAAGGCCCATTTAGAATTAAACTTGGCTAGGGATGTTAAGGATAACAGGAAGGGATTTTATAGGTACATTGCTGATAAGAGACAGGTTAGGGACACCGTGGGCCCTCTCCAGAAGCTATCGGGAGAATTGGCTACCCTGGATTTGGAGAAGGCTGAGGTTCTTAATGACTTCTTTGCCTCAGTCTTTACGGGCAAATGCTCTGACCACACCACCCAAGTCTTGGAAGGCAGACGCGGGGACGGTGAGGGTGGGGACCCTGGGCCCACTGTGGGGGAGGATATTGTTCGGGACCACCTTAGGAACCTGAATGTATACAAGTCCATGGGACCGGATGAAATCCATCCAAGGGTCCTGAAGGAGCTGGCAAATGAAGTTGCTAAGCCACTGTCCATCATATTTGAAAAATCATGGCAGTCAGGTGAAGTTCCCGATGACTGGAAAAAGGGAAATATAACCCCCATTTTTAAGAAGGGGAAAATGGATGAGCCGGGGAATTACAGACCAGTCAGTCTCACCTCTGTGCCTGGCAAAATCTTGGAGCGGACTATCCTGGAAGCCATGCTAAGGCACATGAAAACCAACAAGGTTGTTGGTGACAGCCAGCATGGCTTCACTAAGGGGAAATCCTGCCTAACCAATCTGGTGACCTTTTATGAAGGGGCTACGGAACTGATGGACAGGGGCAGAGCAGTTGATGTCATCTACCTGGACTTGTGTAAAGCCTTTGACACTGTCTCCCATGACATCCTTCTCTCTAAGTTGGAGAGACATCAATTTGATAGGTGGACCACTCGGTGGATAAAGAGCTGGCTGGATGGCCGCACGCAAAGAGTAGTGCTCAGTGGCTCAGTGTCCAGCTGGAGACCAGTAACGAGTGGTGTCCCCCAGGGATCGGTGTTGGGACCGGTCTTGTTCAACATCTTTGTGGGTGACATGGACAGTGGGATTGAGTGCGCCCTCAGCAAGTTTGCCGATGACACCAAGCTGTGTGGTTCGGTTGATACATTGGAGGGAAGGAATGCCATCCAGAGGGACCTTGACACGCTTGTGAGGTGGGCTGATGCCAACCTGATGAAGTTCAACCATGCTAAGTGCAAAGTCCTCCACCTGGGTCGGAGCAATGCCAGGCACAGCTACAGGTTGGGCGGGGAGGAGATTGAGAGCAGCCCTGCAGAGAAGGACTTGGGGGTGTGGGTTGATGAAAAAATGAACATGAGCCGGCAGTGTGCGCTTGCAGCCCAGAAGGCCAACCGTATCCTGGGCTGCATCAAAAGGAGTGTGACCAGCAGGTCGAGGGAGGTGATCCTGCCCCTCTACTCTGCTCTTGTGAGACCTCACTTGGAGTATTGTGTGCAGTTCTGATGTCCTCAACATAAAAAGGACATGGAACTGTTAGAACAAGTCCAGAGGAGGGCCACGAAGATGATCAGGGGACTGGAGCACCTCTCGTATGAAGATAGGCTGAGAAAATTGGGGTTGTTCAGCCTGGAGAAGAGAAGGCTGCGTGGAGACCTCATAGCAGCCTTCCAATACCTCAAGGGGGCCTATAGGGATGCTGGGGAGGGACTCTTCCTTAGGGACTGTGGTGAGAGGACAAGGGGTAATGGGTTTAAACTTAAACAGGGGAGGTTTAGATTGGATCTGAGGAAGAAGTTCTATACTGTGAGGGTGGTGGGGCCCTGGAATGGGTTGCCCAGGGAAGTTGTGAATGCTTCATCCCTGGCGGCGTTCAAGGTGGGGTTGGACATAGCGTTGGATGGCATGGTTTAGTGGGAGGTGTCCCTGCCCATGGCAGGGGGGTTGGAACTCGATGATCTTGAGGTCCTTTCCAGCCCTTACTATTCTGTGATTCTGTGATTCTGTGTTCTGACTTGGACATACTCGCCGTGGACGGATTGGCACATATCTGAAAGCCTCACCCAAACTTGGTTCACTAGGCTGGGCTGAAAGAACTCAGAAAGTAATTAAAAAGGAATCTTAAAATAGCCAATCTCTCAAGTACCTGATAAAGCGAGGCTTGCATAAGGGTACCGAGAAACTGGACCCTGCCCTGCTTTTCAAGTATATCTTCAACAAACATTCCTGAGAGCGAAGTGGCCCAGTAAGGCAGTGTCTGACAACCTGGGGAGCTCTCTAAAACCTCTGGGAGTATCTGGCCATAAAGTTTTTCCTCCGATCATACACCACGCAGTAACAGAAGCTGGTTGGTTTAGTTTTTATGGTGCTGTTATTAGCTATTAAAAACCAAACCAAAACCTCCAAACCTCTCAAGCATCAGGAATCAGTGAGAGGCAGCGGAGGCTCAGCCTTTGGCATGCTTCTACTCCATCAGCCGTAAAGGAAAGCCAGTATCTGCAATGGAGACATTACCCTGTGATTTTAAGTCCACTACAGGACCATGGCTCAATAAGGCAGGCAAAGCCAAAGTGAAGCTGCTGAGACAGACCACCATCACCAGGCCTTCATCTACCATGATGCCTTCATTCCAGTGGATGTGTTCTGCAGGTACCTGCTGTCTGTGTGCCATCAGCAACCACCTTCGTCTCACACACGGGAAGTGGCAGATCGAGTGGACTGATGGACAAAGGGCACAGAGCATCCCTGCTCTGACCAGAGCCAGGAGAAGGGAGACTTCCCAGAACATTTCTATGCCTCTTGTCTTTGGAAAATAACCTTTTAAATCACTCTGTCAGTGGGAACAGAATACGAGGCTTAAGGAATCCTGCAATAACTTGTGGATGACAAAGACTTTTTTCTTTTTAATCTTTGAATGTGACCCCTGTCATTTTTACAGAAGTTGCTGAGGTAGCCAGTGAGTTAGCAGAAGCCTATTCACTACCTCCAGGCTCTGTGCTGGACAAAATACGCTAGACAAGACACTAAATGGTATTGCCTACGCCAATTTACATAACTGGGACAGATGCTAGAATAAAATCCTAAACCAGAGATCAGAGACCGCATTTGTTAATCAAGAAAGCTTTGCCAGAAGATGTAATTGCACACCACAGAGGATCACATAAGACTACTTTTAGAAAAAAACTCCACACTTCACCAAATCCTGAAATTCTTCTTCAGTATTTGCATTAAATCCATGGGAATTGTATAGGCTTCAGCATGTGTTTTCTCCCACACCAAAGCAGCCAGATGGGCAGACAGGGATGTGAGAAAAACATTTTCTGTTAAGCCTGAGGGGAGATGAACAAGTAAAAAAGCCCTCATGTGCTTCCCCCCACCCAAAGCATTCCCCCCTCCTACTGACAGCCTGGCTTTCACAGAGCTGCCTTCCCTTGACTACAGAGAAAGCAGTGGCTGGGGGGCAGTACCCCGGCCAGCACCTCTGCCACAGCCAGGAAGCATTTGTCAGAGTGGGAAACAAGCCTGAGGCTCCCCATCTCCATTGCCCTGCCACCCAGCACAGTCCCAGGAAGAGGTGTCACCCTGTTTCACAGCCATCAGTCACAGCAACACAGAAGGTGGCTTTGTAGAAATAGTTTGTTATACTAAAATTTATCAACCATAGCTTGTTTCCTTCCTAACAGTTGTTAATGGATTTCCGTATGTTTTTTTCTCCTTTTTCATGCACTTTCCTCCCTCTGCGAGGAAGGCATCAGAGCAGCTGCAGCCAACTATGAAGTCCCCAATGGGGACCCTTACTGCTGCTGCTGAGATACCAGCAACAGTCCCACGATGATGGAGAGCATCTCAACTTCAGATAAGATCACTTGCTACTGCTGTGGGAATCAGGCAGCAAAGCACCGTTACAAGAGAGTGTGCCTTACACACTATGAGAACACAAATTAATCATGCAGTATGTTTAGGAAAACCTCACCTTCTCCGAAGTGTTTCAGGAACAACGTTCAATCTGTACACTCCTCAAAGACAAAATATTAGTTCTTGTCTCCCATCACTTTTAAAATCAGATTTTTGGGGTGGCTGCCACCATCCTCTCTGTATTAGACACCAGAAGTCACAGTGAGTCAAAGCCTGAATCTTTGCTCAAACAAGTCTCCTAGGAACATCAGCTTCGAAAGCATGCCCTGGGAAATGAACTCCTATTCTCTGCCCCTGGAAGCATCGCAGCCAGCAATCCCCATAATCAGGCCAACTAATGCAGGTCTCTTGATTTTTTTACTTTCCTAATAGTAAAAATAAACTCAAAGAAGGGTGGGTTATCTCACATATGCAGCCCCTTCAACACTAAACCACAGACATTAAGAATGTGAAATACCAGCCATATACAGATCTTCTCCAAGAAATGCTATTAGCACAGAGACATAACTTGGCTGGCAGATAAGCTTCCAAAAATTGCAGGTCTTGCAGACACAGAGAAATCTCCTTGCCTCTTTTTATGAAGCAGCTTTATCTGTTTCGTTGGTTAGTTTTGTTCAAGTCAATCTTTCCATTAATTCCAAATCCTGACAAAGCAAAACTTATTTGCTTGTGTTTTATGAGTTTACAACCAAGAAAAGCTTCACGTGAACAAACATTAGTATGTTAGGCAGTCATTTACATATTTGCTCATTTAAATAAGAGGCCTTTCTTCACATTAATTTAATCTTGTCAGTAAGCACAGGAGGTGTCAAATGCTTTGGCCTGTGTGTTGATTCTTACTGACATAGTAACAACTGCCAATGGCTCCTTTTTCAAAAAGTAAACCAGAGTGCTACCTAGATTTTTTATAACAATACTTAATGTGGAGGAGGGCACAAAAGGGTAGGCAACTGAAGTCACGCCTCCAGACAAAGTACGTATTTACCACCCAGTGTACATGCCTGTGCAAACCCACTTTTAGCAGATGCAAAGACAAGAGAGTTAAGCTCTGTTGTTACCTGTGACCTACCATCTCCTCCTTCTGCTCTGTGCTCCTGTTCTTCAGCCGTTCCTTTGCTGCAGCCGCATCCCTGTCTTTCCGCTGCTGGCTACTGCAGCCCTTTCAGCATTAGCAGCACCACTCAAAGCACTGGATATTGCCTACTTGATTCATCACTGAATCAACACAACATAAATCCCCCAGGCATTCCGAAGCAGCATGACATTAATGCTTCATCTGTCCTGCAACAGCATCTCTCAAAACTCCTAGAAAATAATTTCAGATGACCGTGGCTTTGTTCTTACTGAACTCTGGCCAGGAAGTGGTTAAAACGGATGAGGATAACCACTACAAATAATCTGAAGGACTGCATTCCTGTTATGTTTGCCACTTTAAAACCTATTTTTGCCTATATAAATCTTTGTTCAATACTGCTCTGCTGAAATCATTAGAAACACTTGGCTTTGTGGAGGTGGAGAAGTCCAAAACCTGATCCAGCATGCAGGAGTACCACTGCTTTGCCTGCCATGAGCCTGCAGCGCTGAGTCAGTCATTTATTCTTCCAGACATCCGCCTGCTTAGGAAGAAGCTTTTACAGGAATTGTTTTAACTACATTCTGCGCCATGCAAGCGCGCAGCCAAAAAAATTCAAACCCTGCTCTTGACATAGTCTTTTTCAATACAGATGGAGTTCATAGGAAGTGTTTTTCTTTCACATTTGTGTTGTCAGCTTTATCAATTCATTTTGTTCATGACCCCTTGTCACATCTCATTCTTAGTTTGGTGCTAGCCCTAAAAGAGTCACAGATGGGATTATTTTTACTCAGCATCATCTTGCTATCCTCAACTCTGCCTTAATGTAAAAAAGATAAAAGCAAAACCCCTACTCCTCCATATAATTTTACGTTCTTAATAAGAGTGTCCAAATGGTAGGTGTACCTGTGAAAACAAAACAGAGCTGCACACGTGCAACATGAGAGATTCCTGTCACTGCACAGACCTTATCTTCTGTGTTGTCCTGACTGCATTTAAGTTAGAGACACTCCCAAATGGTGAAAACTAGCAAAAAATTCCCATAAAAAAGTCTTGCAAGGAACTATTTGGTAGCGTTAAACTTTTCGTCTTTTAACATGTAATTCTCTACTGAAAGAAGACAATGTGAACTAAAGTACCAGAAAATGAAGTGGCTTAATATTACACACAGTCAGTTGGGCTTTCTCTAAAGAAACATTACACGGGCCCTTTACGGCTTGCAAAGCTGAGTTTTTAGAAGTCAAAAGAAGCACCACGGAGACTTGTGTCAAAGGACAGCAGCGGGCAGGATTCCGCACAATGGGTCTGCATTGCAACTGCACTAATACCCTTGTTGCATGAAGGGACAGAGTGATAAATGGGAATGAAAAGGAAGATTAATTCCTGGTAGCTTTTATAGAGCCATACCATCAAGGCAGCAACACCAGCCAGGAAGTTTTGCTCCCAAAGGCTAGGTTGGCCCCAGCTCTAAACTAGGACCTTTACTCTGCAGCATCACAAGCAGGACACCTCACAAACACTACAGATGAGGAGTCTTTGGAGAGCTGAATGGGGAAAATATATAAGGATACAGCACTCTCCCCTGTTGCTTGAGAATACGTGATTCCGGCCATTGGGAGAGCCCATCATTTCTGTACCATCAGTGCGGAGCACACCCTGAAGCACTGCAAGAGCGTCTGGCAGCTAGAAAGGCAAAAGATGGATCTTCAAGCCCCTAGGAAGATAGAGGCAACTGAGGACAAGCAGGTTAGAAGGATATCTGCGCTAAAACAAGAAGCAGTGAGATCAGTGAGCTTAGTGGCTAGGCTGGATGGCCACCAGAGATTCACCAGCCTGAAGCTTTCTGTCCGGTGGCCTTGCAGACAAAGTATAGGAAAAGTGCCCTGAAACAATATTTAATATCTTTCCACTGAACAAAACTTCAAAAACCTCCAGAAAACCTTACACCAGTTTCTTTGAAAGCCAAAGCTTTCACATTTTTTCATGAAGCCTGTCTCAGATTCTTAAAACAGAGCATGCCTAAGCAAATAATCTCCTTCATGGCTTTAACTTTTTTAAAGGAGCAAAACTAAAAGCAAACAAATGACAGTGGTCATGCTTGCAATCACTGCCAAAGAGTAGAATCTACCATATGAGCTGAAAAATTAAAAATGTAGGAGTTCAAGAGTATAGGAAGAACTAGGTGAAACCAGAGCAAAGATGTGTCTTGCAACAAAGCTATGAAAAGAGTAATAATTAAAACTGACACAAGTACCGGTGCACTACAAAAAAATACAAAGAGAAAAAATATTTAAATCATCAAGTTCAAATCAATATTACTTAGACCTAGCTAAAGGTATGAAAAAAAATACACCTATAAGGAAGAAAATAAAGCAATACAGACTCAATCAGAAATGTAACTGAGCTAAAATAAAGCCATATAAAATTGTGTGCAAGTTCAGAAAGGCTCTTTGCCTTTTATTTCTTTTTAATAGTACAGCTTCCCATCTGCTGGTGGACAGCAGACAAGAAGAGTCCTGGGGCCTTGAAGAGATCCATACCAGAAACCTCCACACTCACTCTGGTGTCCCACAGCACAGCCACACCAAGTTTAACTCTCCATACGTCGCTGAAACATTTCTGAGCTGCTGGAGCCCAGAGGAGCTCACGAGTCTCCACAGACAGAACGCTCTTTTGGAGTGCCCAAGAGAAATATCCTTTAATTTTGGGACTACGCTCACCTAGGGGCTTAACACAGCCATCCACGCTGGCCTGCAGAAATGAATCATAGAATCACAGAATAGTTAGGGTTGGAAAGGGCCTTAAGATCATCGAGTTCCAACCCCCCTGCCATGGGCAGGGACACCTCACACTAAACCATGCCATCCAAGGCTATGTCCAACCCCACCTTGAACGCAGCCAGGGATGAAGCATTCAAAACCTCCCTGGGCAACCCATTCCAGTGCCTCACCACCCTCACAGTAAAGAATTTCTTCCTCAGATCCAATCTAAACTTCCCCTGTTTAAGTTTGAACCTGTTACCCCTTGTCCTCTCACCACAGTCCCTAATGAAGAGTCCCTCCCCAGCATCCCTATAGGCCCCCTTCAGGTATTGGAAGGCTGCTATAAGGTCTCCATGCAGCCTTCTCTTCTGCAGGCTGAACAGCCCCAATTTTCTCAGCCTATCTTCATACGAGAGATGCTCCAGCCCCCTGATCATCCTCATGGCCCTCCTCTGCACTTGTTCTAACAGTTCCATGTCCTTTTTATGTTGAGGACATCAGAACTGCACACAATACTCCAAGTGAGGTCTCACAAGAGCAGAGTAAAGGATGTCTTTCCTGGACAAGACACCCTGGCGTGCTGCATCGTGGACAGGCAGTAGCATTGCCCTGTCCCCAGGCACTGCCTTGGCTGCCTTCCTTGGCAGGCACTTGTTGCTGATCACGAGGGAGGGCTTGCTGGAGGAGAAAAGCCAGGAAAGACAGAGAAACTGAAATAAAAGTTCTATCCTCATTCTCCCCCTATACAAGGGCCTGCCAAATTGTTGCTTTGCAATTCTTTACCCTCTCCACCCCAAGCATCAAGACTGCAAGCCTTCCAGGCTGAGGAGATGGCTGCCACATCAATATTCATTGAGGAGATCCTGAAGAAAGTTCATTCATCTTTCGGAATTATTACAGTTAATTGGAAACATCTGCTACAAACATCTGTATGCCAGAAACATCCCAATCTACCAGGCAGCCTCTGCAGGAATACCCACTCCGTCCTTTCTGGATAGGTTTTGCCAAGGGCATCTTTATTGTCAAAGAAAAGACACCCTAAGACTAATCGGCCAAATGCAGAGTTTAAATTGTCTCTGTTCATTTTCACACAAAGTAGTAACATATGTTGTGCTGTCACAGCTGTGAAAGATATTTTCATCTCCTCGTTTGGCTTTTAACTGCTTTCCTGCAGTGGAACAGGTCAAGGAGTTTTGGGAACACCATTCCCCTCTGATACCCAGTAGCATCCTTAACCTAATACAGTTCAAGCACATGCAATTAACATTTTACATTTGTATTGAGATTAGTGTCAATATATTACATTAATGTAAGTACATTATTTAATGTAATGTGAACGTTAAATATTAGTGTAAGCATTTATGTGAATAAAGGGTAATTATTTGAATGTCCAGGGGCATAAAGTTCCTGTAGGAATAGAATGCAACCTAAGTATGAAGTATTTGCAAATCCCAATAAATATATTAATTGAAACCTACTAAGAATCCAGGCTGGAATTTACACAGACTTTCTAAACAGGCTGTCAAAGACAATGAAAAATTTAAGCACAGACTGGACTTCCTAAGTATTATCAGCCCTCTGACTCTGTTGTAACCTTCTTTTTAATAGGCTGAAATGTGAGGCATGATGATTTTTAGCAGATCTGTCAAAACTGTGACTAATGAAAGCAAATCACAGTGTCAAATTTATTGTTTTAGAGAAAAGATGAACAAAGACATTCATATTAAGGAGTGAAGTGTGTTTCTTTCTCTAATGAAGTCAGATGAGACTAGATAATGTCTACATAGTATAGAGCTTGCCCACAACAGCTGGAGACTTCTCACTGGCTGCACAAGGCAGCATGATAGAAAAACTTGTTTAAAAAGGTGAAGAGTAGTAACTCAGAATCTCCAAAGACATCTTTCAAGCAGATGCTCTTCCCTCAGATGCCAGAGAAGGAAACTTTATTCAGGGATATTAAAAAAAAGCAACCAACCCCAAAACAAACCAAAAGGCGCTGAGATTTTGAGCCAGATTTCTTTTCTTTTAAATTACCATGGGTAAAACTTCACGCAGATGGTCACTATGGATTCTTATCTCAAACCAGATTAGAAACAGATTTTCCTTTTACATGAAGAGCAGAAATTAATCTTCTGTAATACAATCTTCTTAGATCCTCTCCCACCCCAAGGGTAAGAACAGCCCCAAATTTCTCATTTAACAGTGTGGGAATGGGCATTTCTTTGCTTGACACCGTTAAGAAGTTCCAAATCATGGTGAAAGAACTTGCACTCATCAACAGACAGACAAAATGGGCTGTGAAAAGCAGAAGACCACCTAATGTCTGGATACATATTTTCACTTGGCAGAATCATGATGCTGACAGTGATAATACAAAAATAACAAGGCTTCTGACTGAAAGAGCTAGTATTCCCTTATTCCCCGAAACAGAATAGTTCCCACACTACATCTGAACTGCAACAATAATTAGGATGTGAACTTCTGGGCTAATTTTCTTCATTTCGTGTAATGAGTTTATGACAATCATCTTCAAAACACCTCTCATGTCTGAACAAGCTACTTTGTATTTCTTTCCGTTTTCCTCAAGAATAGGCAATGATCAGGTTGGCAGTGATTATCACCTGTACTAAATTCAAGAGGTATTAAGTGAATAAACCTATGGACCTCAGTGTCCAAGTTAAAGTTCAATACTGGTTAAACAGTATTCTTGATCCCTCACCATACTGCTATACAAAAATTAACACAACTGCTTCACAATTTTAAGCCATCATCAACCAGGAAATTATACAGTGAAGTGCTTTGTTCCTGAGCATGTTCATAGGTTTTTACGCCATGAAAAACACAATTACACTCTTTTGCTCCTCTGGGCTGTGAAACAGCTTTCTCTTAGAGAAGTGGTGGGTTCGGTGGACAGTGCCACAGCTTCCTCTGTCCCCCTGGGGAAAGTCCTGATCAAACGACTGTGGATTCACTTCGGAATGCAGAAGTTGTACTCACACAAAGGTGGGAGATGTGCCATTTCTGTTGGTATGAAACAGAACTAGATGAAGGAAAGAAAATCGTACATTCTTGTTTGCAGCATCAACTCACTCTAGATTCTCACGTTTGCTGGCTTGCCATGCTGCTCGTCTGACACAAAAGAAAATCTCACTCTCAAAGCAGAGTAAACCAGCAAGTAAAATTTTTGGAACAAAACCAGTGAAATCTGTCCAATACTTTCCTAAAAATGCATATTAAACCTGCTTCAGCCATGAAAACTCGATTAATGTGTTTAATATATTTGGAAGACAGTAATTCATGTCAAGGGTAAACAATGTAAGCTAGGAAACTAGGTGAGAATAATCTTAAGAAAAAAAAATGATGCTGATGTTTCAGAACACAGCCCCACTACTGATAACCATTGTGTAATGTGCCCTAAGTGGAATAAACTGTCACCCCCACTCTTTCCTTGTGTGGCAGTTAAAGAAAGACAAGCATTAGCACATGAATTAATGAAACAAATGGCTGGATTTCCAATGAAATCTTAAATTCTGCTTTTTCAAGATGAGGGAGAACAGAAATCATGACACATGCTTTCTCCTGAAACCCACAGAGCCCTACAAACCTCAGAGGACCAATGCAAGGAGGAAATATGAGCAGTGACAAGAGCGGAGAAATGGCACCTGCTCTGGCCTGAGCATCACAAGCATGGCCCTGGCGCAGAGCTGCCATCCCCTAGGCCTGCCCAGCAAACCACCTGCTATGTTCTCCTCTCATGCTGAATCTCCCTTCTTCACACGTCCAAGTTCCTCTCCCAACGGCAATATGTGAGCATCAGAAAAGATATGCTTTGCTCAGAGCATAGATGGCACAACTACAGCATGTAAGGGTTGCCCAGGGAGGTTGTGAATGCTTCATCCCTGGCGGCGTTCAAGGTGGGGCTGGACATAGCCTTGGATGGCATGGTTTAGTGTGAGGTGTCCCTGCCCATGGCAGGGGGGTTGGAACTCGATGATCTTGAGGTCCTTTCCAACCCTTACTATTCTATGATTCTATATGTCTACTTTGGGCAGCACAGGCTGCTGGAATGTGGCACAGCACAGCTGGTAGTTACCCATAGTGTACCTGGCATGGAAAGTCAACCTGACCACTGAATCAATTTTAGAGCTTCAGACTGCCTTTGAGAACTATGTGAATGCACGATGTGGCACTCACCACACAATCAGGATTTGTCTCTCTCTCGTCTCCTGCATCTTGGCAACCTAAACCTCACTCCAACTCCAAACCTCCCCGCAACTGTCAGGAATCTTCCCTTCTAATGCCTGTCTGTATGATGTCAACCTACTTCCACAGAAAAACTTCCACAGGTAGTGGCGTCTCCATCCTTGAAGATACTCAAAAACCTGGGCAACTGGCTCTAGGTGGCTCTGCTTGAGCAATGGTTTGGATCAGATGACCTCCAGAGGCCTGTTCCCATCGCAACTCTCCTAAGATTCTGTGAAACTGCTTAAGTTTCCTTCACAGCACAAGTAGTCTTCCAAGAGGGAAGCCAAAGTGCTGTAGAAAGAGAGATTTTCTATTTCTCTGCAGGCAGGGCAATATTTAGGCTGTGCTCATCAGCAGTGATCACCGGCCATCCAAAGAGGAACAGAAACTCAGCACATTCCCACAACAGCAAAAGGCCCCAGATGAGTGGATGTGACTGACAACTGCCCCTCCAGGAGATGCAGAGTTTGCTGTCTCTTAAGTGCTCCCTTTTTCAGCTGTGCCGCGGCTGCATGCACAAGAACACATCTTCGTTCACGCTGCCCACAGTGCACAGACACGTGCACCACAGGGGAATGCTTCAAACACATGGAAGCAGCTAGCAAGTTAATTAAAACATCCACACACAGAGAGGCACGGGCACAACCCATTCCTCAAGAGAAACACCTTAAATATATAACAGGAGCACAGGACTGCAAGAAAGCTCCCGATTCCCTCTCATCAACTGAAGACACTCCATCGTCAAGCTGCTCTTTGTATTTTACCTCTGCTACACCCAGGAAAAGGCTGTTCACAAACCTCAGAGAAAACCAGGGACTGTTTTCTATTGTCTGGCCTCACTTCATCCATGGTCTGTTTACTTTCCTGATGCCTGCTCTATCATTTTACCTAAAATTTAGCTCCTTTCATCCCCTGGTGTTTACTTTCCTCCTGTGTATTTACCCTCCTGAAGACAGCGGTACCTCATCTGCTTTATTACCTGAACAAGCCAAGGTTTTTACAGTGCCTTCTGGTAAAACATATGATCCATTGTCCCCCTGGTTATCCTGACAGCCCTTCTGTAAGCCTGCTCTGGGCTGAACTCATCTTTCTTCAATGTGAATGGTACACACTATTCTCACTGTGCACTGTCAACATTACAAAATATGTTGTTAATACTTTCTTTCTCTGCTAGAAATCTCAGCCACTATCCTATCAGCATGCATTTATCTTATTACAGTAGCATCATACTGGTAGCTTAATCCTAGATAGGATAGGCCCTAGGATCCTAGATCTACAATAGGCCATAGATCTAAGATCATGGTCCTAGATGACCTCATTAGCCATACTTATTTTTTCCTGATTTTCAGCTGACGAGTTCCCAGCTACAGACTGAATTCAGATGCTTATTCCCTGAAAACACAGCCTTGCACTTGGCACAATTACATCTCATGCCCTATCTATTACATCAGCTTGGAAGAAAACCTTACCCTTCTTGCATGATGCTATGAATCTTCTCTGAAATGTCAGTGACTCTTACCTTTGAGTCATCTGTAGATTCATAAGCGTACTACTACTTATTTGCGACAGTGATAGGAAGATATCAAACATGTTTCATCTCCTTTGAGGAACTTAATTTGCAGTCTCCCTCTGGCCCAACACTCCCGTTTCAAGACTAATGTTGCCATCTCCTCTTTATTGAATTCTCTACCTATTTAAAGTTCATTCTATAAATCTCCTTCTTTTCTTACCATACTGATAAATCTCCTTGCAGGAACCATATTCAAATTCTTTATCAAAATTGAGATGGATTACATCCATTGCTTTTGTTCAGCAACAGAAGTGAAGATGAAATGGCTACCCTTGGCACAAAATATTTATTAACATTTTTTTATTTACTCCCACTTTCTGTTTGCTTCCCTGACTTTATTATCTTGTTCAAAATTTGCTCTAAAATATTACATGCTCTAAAGATTGGCCTAAGAGGCTGGTGTTTGCCCAAATCCACTTCCCCTGGATCTATCTCATAATTTGGTATATGAATTTTGTATTTCTCATTCTCATGCCCCATTGTTCAATATATTCATTAGAAATTCTGAAATCTCATATAACAATAAATGTCCTTCTGGGGAGGAGCAGAAATGTTTTAGAAGTAAAATCTGATGACCTCTCACTGTTAGTCTCTGGCAAAGATGTGCTGGATATGTTTCTGTAACTTGCCCCTGAAACTGCAATGACGTTCTTAATGTCTCTCTGTATTGGGCTTTTTTAATAGCTGTTACAGGCAACATGTGGTTGCTCTTTAAAGAGGCCTTCCAAATCAAACCTAAAATCAAGTACCTCCCCATAAGAATTTAAAAGGTTAAAAAGGTCAAGAGTCTCTTCACCTCCAAAGTACTCGTCCAATTCTCAATGAGAAATTTAATTTCTCCCATCTGGAGCAAATGTGTATAATGCAAATGGCACTCAGAAACTCTAATGCATTTTGGAATTAAATGCACTTTTTGCAGCTGCTGTTTTAAATATCATCAGAGTCTGGAAATGAAACAAAGCTTTGTCTCATTGACATATCCTTTCATTAACATCAAATTCAGCAAATGAGTTTAAATGTTTTCAGCCACTAACCGTGGAACTTTGCTGTATATTCCACAGTACACTAGCCCAAAACCTAATTAGCAGCACTGCGAATACCCTAGATATCTGCTAATATTATGCACAACGATGTAATTAGAAGTGTGTGTGAACACAGATAGATTTGTGAAAAAAAGAACAAACGTACAGCTCCAACTGATACCTTTATTAACTCATTCTCAGTGGCAGTATCATATACAGGGTTAGTGCGAGGTTAATGCATACCCCACACTGTGACCTTTCAGACTGAATTTAATTGCATCCCTACCAAGGATACAGAAAAATGATAAGGTGCACACTGATTGATTTTCTTCCTTCCAGACCACAAGAGCTTATTTCAACAAAACCTTGCCATTAAATTTATAGCACAACTGGAAGAGTTTCAAATTATATACACCCTAATCTAATTTTTGAAACTGTTATATCAAAGACTGTCCATCATAAGCCACAAAATCCACATGTAACTCTTCAGTAA
This sequence comes from Amazona ochrocephala, assembly GCA_039720435.1. Lineage (NCBI taxonomy): Eukaryota > Metazoa > Chordata > Aves > Psittaciformes > Psittacidae > Amazona > Amazona ochrocephala. Next base: position 30,778,512 of record CM077876.1, on the reverse strand, counting down.
ACCCTCTACACTGCATACTGCACTATCCTTCAATAGTTTGCGTGCTTAAAATGTGTGTATAACACTGTCAGAGCCTTGCTGTCAAGCATCAAAGAGCACTTTCAGGCATTCTGCCCCTGTAATCTTTGGGGACTTCAGTAACTACAAGTCAGGGGGAAAATCAAAGTAAAAAGAAAAAGACAGGTCATCATGAACCTAAATGCAGTGAAACCTCACAACAGACATTTCTACTCTACATGCACAACACATTTAGGTTCTACAAGAATTTTACTGTCCTTACTTTAGTAAAGCTGGGATGAGTATCCCCGTGAACACACCAGCGCACAGTGAAATTTTGCCTGAACTGGGAAATTTTGACAGAGTATTTTATACAGTGTGACTGCTGTATAAAATATGATATGCCTCATTATAGAGGGTTTTATTCTAAGCTTTAGTCTCTTTTCTTTGATACCAACTTAGACTGTTTTGCCAATTTTTCAATATTTTTATATATAAATTTTTTGTGATATTTCCAGACACTCAACAGTAACACTATACCCTGCACTAAAAATACCCATGGGGAAATTTGAGGTATTTGTGTGTTCAAAACAGTTTCCACTTGCAGTAGATGATAATAACAGCCAACCACACTGAGGTTTCAGGTTTTTTAAGGAGATGATGGCAGGTACATTTTTGTTATTAATGCATAGGGGGTTTATCTATTGCATTCATCATCACAGTCAGAACAACTCATCTACATTAAAGTACTGACAAGCACTACGCACAGCTGAACCATCATTTGGATCAGTTGCATTTAGAGGAGCAGAAACTTGGATGAGCCCCAAATTACGATGGACCTAACATCTCATTTGCCAGCAAATCATTTGTATCAGAAATTACTTTAAACGACAATGCTAAAATTAAATTTGTCCCATGTTTAACATGCCCATTAAAAAGAAATCCTTCAATGCCATTCATGAAGGCTCAGATGTGCATAGTCAAAATGACCATGTGGTTGGCCACAGTCCATCCTCCGCAGAATCCCTGATTTAAACAATCTGCAAATGCTGTGGAGTCAAGGACAGATTTATCCACTCACAAATTCATCTTTACAGTACCCCATTTCCATGAGTCTCTGATGCTCAGAGGTACTGGGAGTGCCATCAGTAGCCTCAGCAAACAAAACTCTGGGTAGACTGGGACAGTCTGACCTATATGGGGCTTTGTCACTTCACCAGGTAAAACTGATTTTAATTTCACAGCAAGGCTGTACCCAAAGCACCACTGCAGCTTCCTGAAGCCTTCAATCACTCCTAGCTTCCTTTGGATGACCCTCGAGAAATAGAGCATAGTGGTGGGGGCAGACCTGGGGCTGGGTGAGTTGCACAGAGCTTTGAACAAACAAATAACAAAGCAATCTCCAGAGAGCTTACTGTGAACCTAAATTCGTAATTCCTCATTTAATTCATCAGAATGGAAGCTCAGTGTCAAAGACTTCACTATGGCAAAGACAGAATTAGCCTCATCACACATGCAGCAGCATATGTCTCTTTCAACATGCACTGCAAAATAGATACCAAATGGAAAACAGATGATTTTAACTTCCTATTCTGTCTACTGGTTAAGAAAACATTCTCAAACCCCTGCATATCTTCATGTAAACTATTACAAAGATAAATATCAAAGTTATGCAAGATGCTAGATAAGTAGCAAAAAAGGCTTCAAAGAACAAGGAAGAAATAAAAACACCTACAAAATCTCCAAGGACAAAAAAGAAACAGGAGTTTATTTGTGTTCCCAGGAAAGCCCAAAGCCAAACATTAGCATTTTCTTTTGGAGGCAACTTTCTGCATATTGAGAGCCAGCTTAAATAAAGGGCTGGCTTTTCTTCTTAGAATATTTAGGGAGCCTGCAAATTTTCTTCTCCTTTGAGAAAATAAACACAGAAACCAACAGAGGAAGAACTCCACACAGGAGTAGCACAGAAGAAACTCAAATGCCTTCTCAGATTTATAAATGAGATCTTGGCCAGGCAGGAATGCATATGAAATGATGTCAGATGGAGTGTCTGCCAGCCATCCTTCAGGAGCAACCATCACAGAAATCCACCCTTGTCATCTTCTTGTTGATATCCTTTTCCCACCCTTCATGAATTTTACATGGCTTTTCATTTTTATTCCCATACTTCTCTCTGAATCTTGCCTTAGTCTATCCCCTGCTAGGTCCCAAGACTCTTCTATCCCCAGAAACCTCAGCTGGTATCTACATGACAGGTTCAGGGCCTCCAGTCAGCATTAAGACGTAGTAATTTTCTTCCACTTAGTAAAGCCTGAAGGGAAAGTACTTCTCCTTCCTTGCTAGATAGTAAACATTCTTCTTCCACTGGGCAAACAAATTATCTTCTGTTAGTTGTAAAATCACTCAAGTAATGTTCTTGTTTCCCTTTATAAATGTCTTTGTACTATCCCTAGTTTAGCTCAGGGAACCGAGACAAAGATATTGCAGGTAATACTCTGTGAACAGGAGTAAGAGCCTGAACACTGGAAAGCAGTGCCCAGACAAACCCATGTACAGCAAAACACAGGAAGAGTCACTCTGAAGTCCAAGTTCAGGCTAAGATAGCAGCAGCAAAATGGATCTGAAGACAGTAAATATCTTTGGTGAGCAAGTTCATTTAACTCATCAACTCAGCAGAAACATTGTTTTCTGCCTCTGGCAGGGTGCAATGTGGAGTCATTAATGACTATTTATACAGATCAACACCACTGCTATATTAATTTCACCCCCTTACATGAGGTATTTCATGATCAAAGTACCGAAATCAACGCTGCCAACACAACAGTATTTGAGCAGTCAAGTTAAGCACAGGCACATTTGAAGGATCAGATCCTAATGAGGGTTTTTGGTCGCTTTTTGGCATGAACACAACAAACACTTCAACACAAATATAACTCTGCCCATGCAAAGTGAAGAGCTCTGCTTATGTAATTAGCATCTACAAGCACAAGTATTTGTTTATAGGAATCAAACAAATAATTAAATATTTGTTAGATTATTTCATAAATAGACTAATTAGCTCTGAAATAGCTGCTTTCTTAAACCAATATGTAATCTTTTATCCTTCAATTTATCAGTTTTCATCAAAATGAATCCTGCAAATCTGACATAACGTTAGTGAACTCAACAACTGTTGTTCAAATCTTTGCAGGTGGCACATGAAACTCAATACACCCAAATGAAAACCTGTCTACTGCCAATCCAGTCAACAAGGTTGTAGACAAACCCTCACCTTTAACCTCGTCATCACAACCTCAACTGTTGGACGTGCATCAGCATAGACCTTAGACACAAAGGTCCCTCTGAAAATGTGAGCATATCCACTGCTCACCCAGGTTAGTTTAAGTTACCAAAGCTGGCTCCAAATTTATCAAATTTGTTTTGAAACTGAAGGCAATGCATATGTTTTTGCAGTAATACATCACTTCCCAAGGAAGTGGATATTAGAAGTATTTCCTAGATGTGGATTAAGATTTCCAGATGAATAAAGAGAGCACGAGAAACCAGGAGATAACAGTTACTGACCAAAAGCCATTGACTGTCTGCATTAAACGGCATTTGTTCAGGATGTGTTGGACAAGAGACCTGAGGCTGAGTTCTTGGTGTACAGAAAAGTGCCTGGCCAAAACACACTTAGCTTCTCTGGGATGATTTTTTTTCTCCATGTTGTTTCATTAATGTTTCAAAAAGGCCCAGTATTGCTTCTGTATAAAAAAGTAAGCTTCAAATCTAGCATTTTGTATCAAAATAAATTAGGTTTGACCAGTCATAGACACAAGCACTTTTGTATCAAAATAAATTAGGTTTGACCAGTCATAGACACAACCAACCAGGCTTCCAGGGCATCTTCTGAATTACCAATGCACAACAGAAGATTAATATGAACTTTTCATAACACTCAATACAAAAATTTACCTAAGCATCTCCTTCAAACTCCTATCGGTACTGGCTATATCTCAGATAACTTTTTGTGTGCATTTTCCACATTCAGAACCATTTTTAAACTTACTTATGATATCAATAAGCTACATCAGGAATGAGACAACTGACATAGCAAAACCAAAAGTAACACAAAAGGTCTCTACTGTATGCTGTAATGTCAGAAACAGACAATAACTACAGAAACATATTAAAAATAGAGGCAATAAATTGAAGCTATGTGAATATTTATTTTTATTTTCAAGACAACTCCTGGAATTATGAGATCAATTTGGCTGTGTTTTTCTCTCACCACTTTTCCATCTTGTCAGAAGGTATTGCAAAAACCACTGCAATCAATACTTTCTTGCTAGTTTGGATTGACAGATTTATACTAATTGCAGACATCTACACAAAAATACTCCCTATTAATCTTCCACAGGACTTTACTGAGGATGAAGTTCTGAACACACAAATAAAGTAAAAATAAAAGCTGTTGGGTTTTTTTAAGGAAAAACGTACCTTGTAACACACTTTCAGCAGATGTCATGAAGAGGTCTGATTGCTTCCAGCACCTTTCATCTTGCTATCGTGCAGCAGCTCCTGATTGAAACAAGTGACCTCAGGGGGACTGGGAAGGAATGAGGATCGCTCAGCTCAGAAATGGTGTCCTCACACCAGATATGCTTTTTCATACTCTATTTACTTTCCATCTGGGCTGCGTGAAATATGAAATCTCTGCAGCCCGAGCTAACGGGATGGGAGCGATCAGCTCCACAAAGGTTCATGCTCCTCAGCCACAAACAAGACAGCAGAAAACCTGCTCCCACAAAGGCCCTGCTGATTCTGGTGGTGTGATGCTGAACTTCACCTCAGTTGTGTGAAGAACACCAAACGGTGAAATAACAGAAAGACAACTAGCAAGCATATATCGCTTCCAGACAGGGAGAAAACCAGGAGAAGAAAAAGCCTTAGCCAATGTGCTGGGGGGTTTGTAGCATTTGCCATTTCTTTCAACAGCATGAACTAAGCCCTGGTAAACAAGACATGATGAATGAGTTGCTTGTCCTGGCTAAGTACCAAGCTTAGATCATGGGATAGAAGCTAACAAGAAAGATCACTGAAAAGGCAGCACCTGCAGACATCTTCTAATATGCACTGACCTTTCCAACACCATTAGATTCAGCTTTGCAGCACAAATACACTGTTTTAGTGTATCATTACATATCAATAAGGTCCTCATTATCTGATTCTATCAAAATCTTTACACTTCTAGTGAAAGCAAAAAAAAAGGCATTACGGTAAAAGGTGTGTCTGAAATGATGCTCAGTTCAGTGACACCAGAAAGACTCCCACATGGCTGCTGGGGTTAATCGTTCACACCACTAAGTACTGTGTGGATGACTCCTGGTGACAGTAGTAGGTAGCCAAAGAGCAACCCATACAATATTCAAGGACAGAGTATAGAAAATGAGCCTTGCAATCACAAGCACACCTGCAAACCAGAGATCATTTCAAATACGTGAGAATAGTCCAAGTTCATTTACCACTCAGAACACATACTTCCGTATTCTCCCTTGTTTAACTCACTTGCTGAGGTTGATCCCCATATTCTCTCTTGTTTAACTCACTTCATGAGGTTTTACTTCAATGATTAGTTTTACTTCTAGCAAACCTAGCAAATTTGCTTTCCTTCATTTCCCCTCCTCCATTTACATTTGCTTAATATGGAAAGGTGATGCACTTTATTAAAGAAATAAGGAAGATCTGCACTAAGTCATGTCTGCTTCAGAACCCAGTTGACTCCCCACCAGCTGGAATCTATTATTTGATTAAAAATGCTGTTGTGCCAGCTGCCATGCAGCACATTTCACTACCCTGATTCCTGGTGGAATTAAATCCATACTGAAAATGTAGCCTAGCATGTATCAGCCTCTTGTCAATATTAATGCATACCTGGAAAATGAAAGCATTAAAAAAAGAACACAGCCCTCCTAGACCTGGCCACTCCAATCCCTAATGCAGAAGGTGCTCATTGGGGAAGAACTTCAAATTTCACATATTCTAAAGTAGTCATTTCAGAAGGCAATATCCTAATTATACCCTCATGTTTGTTTTTAGGACTGATCTCTCTCGCAATAAAAACAAACCAATCTCCTCTTCCCACAGAACCAGTCCTGAAATAAAAGATGGCTGCTGGGTTTAAAGAATTAAAAGCTCTTGTATCTACTGATACAGTGCAGTATTTACTAGTGGAGGGCAATTATTAGGGAATGTGCTCAGAGCAAAAAATATTACTGCTAATTTAGTTAAAATGAGAGACTGTGTCAGGCAAAAAGCCCCTTTAATTTGAGGGGGATTTTTGCCTGATGTGGACTGCAGGAATATATGCCAAGAGTACGCTGTGAATAAGCACTGACAATGTTACGCAGCTTCTTACAGTGCAAGAATGTTAAAAGCTTTAAGGCAATCATTTGCAAAGGCATGTTTAAAAGGCCTCTAAATAGAAACACAGCAATGGTATATCGATAGGACTGATTCTTCCCATTTTCTTTTTCAGTTACCTCAAAGCAAGTTGCAGACTCCAGCTTCACTAGCTCTGTGAAAAAGTCCATCAATAGCTCTGAAGAAAGGTTATATTCAATGGGATATTTGCAGCTTGCTCTGTTTAACAGATGGCCATGAAGTTAAAAAGGTTTTGATGGCTTCAGACAATATACAGCGTTTTAATATACAGACATAAGAACATGCAGAGGTAAGGCTGAAAGCCCAAGCCCACAAACATTGCTTGTGGTATCAAGGCAGAGAGTGCTCAATTCCTTCTTTAGAAGAATTAGCATTACATGGGTATTTCACTGATTAAACTGATTAACAATAGTCAATCTAAATTCCCAAGCAGCAGTTAAGTTATGCCTTGTATAAAATAGCTGGAAGATAATATAGTAGGTTTTAGTCAAAGTACTAAATATAATTGAGGGGTCAAGCCACTACTGAGCCAAGCTGCTATGATTTGATGGTTGCTTAAACTGAATATGGATGCATATGGATCCATATGCATGATAGAAAGTATCCCCGTGTCTGCACTACCAAAAGTGTCATTGTAACAGCAGCTTTGCTGACAGTGTCCACAGGGAGGCAAGTCCCTGTAGCGGAAGGCCCACAGGTACTGACCTCCTCTTCAACCCTGAACATGAATATCTAGCTTAAACTCTCCACAGAAACAAAAATAAACAAACTGTGCTGCATCTGAGAGATCCTCCTTTCAAATAAATTTTAATTCAGCTTGGAAAACCCTGACCTAATGCTTCTGATTTTGTGGGTTTAGATTCTTTCCATTTCTAGATCCATTGTATGACTTTCTCAACAATCAAGAAGTGTATTATTTTATCTTCAGTATTATATCTTATACTTTCACTCTAGAGCCTCTTTCACACAATTAAAAGTGATATAGTTATGTTTGTTCAAGCATGAATTAGAAATACATTATGCATGCGCACATAGACAGATATCATAGAATCATAGAATAGTTAGGGTTAGAAAGGACCTTAGGATCATCTAGTTCCAACCCCCCTGCCATGGGCAGGGACACCTCACACTAAACCATGCCACCCAAGGCTCTCTCCAACACAGCCTTGAACACTGCCAGTGATGGAGCATTCACAACTTACCTGGGCAACCCATTCCATTACCTCACCACCCTCACAGTAAAGAATTTCTTCCTCATATCCAATCTAAGTTTTCTGGCAGTGTATGCCAGCAACCTCAATCCACCACCATAAAATGAGTCAACCTGTCATGGAAGCATTGCTCTTGTCTAGCATGCAAAATGGAGATACTCTACATGTAAAAGACACCAAGTACTTCAAAGAGTACCAGCTTTACTGATCGAGAGCAATGGCTCACCTAAAGATATCACCAAGAGGATTTATACCACCAAAAAGGAAGTTTAGTTTCTCCCTGGTTATGCTACTTGTCTCAAAAGTGTCACAAACAGTGATATTTAAAGTCATTATGTTCCTATACACCAAGAAAACCCCATATACCGAGATTTAGCATGATTTCAGGAAGGGAACACCATCAAACCCTGTATAATAAAAGTACAACACCCAGCTTTGCCATCAGAGACATTAAAAAATAGATTCAATGGCAGTTACAATACTCCTATCCCAAACAGTAGCTGAAAACTTTATCCCACACTGGCATGTATTTTGTGTAGGCTCTATATTTCAATGAATGGAAGCAAATGCTTTCTACAGCACACTGGAGAGTTTTATGAGATATGCAATCTACAGGAAGACTACTGTCCCTCAATAAATGTTTGTTGACTAAATGTGCTATTCCAATTAACACTAGCCTTATTGCAATGATAAAATATACAGAAGCTTAACTTAAATTTTAAGAAAAAAAAAAACTGAATAGTAACAGCACTAATGTATTTTATGTTAAAAAAAGACTTTGATATTTGTATTTCTTACAGTATTTATATTTTGATAGTATGGTGTAAAAAACCTCCATACGTGTTGCAGGTGTGGAGGAACCTTTGTCCCAGTGTAAACACCCCAAATCTTCCCATGCTGATGTTCTCCCAATAGGAGCAGCCTCCCAGGCTCAGCTGAGCGTTGCAGCAGTGTGTGGAGCCTGTGACTCCGCCACATGCCTGTCTGTGGCAAAACGCATACTGCCCACAGCTCCTAATGCCTGTAGTCCTGACTCTGCCTGTCTGTGTGGCACAGGCATACATCATGCCCCCATGGAAAAGCTCATGGTATACACAGTAGGGGAAGGATCCTATATTACTGATTTTTTGAGCACTGCAGCCCATAGGATCATGTTGCCTTGGGTCCATAATCTGGAAGGCATAAAATCACCATGGCAGGAGACCTGAAGAGGTGTTATGATTAAGGTCCTGCACCTGGGTCAGGGCAGTCCCAAGCACAAACACAGGCTGGGCAGAGAATGGACTGACAGCAGCCCTGAGAAGGACTTGGGAGTGTTGGCTGATGAGAAACTGAACACGAGCTGGCAGTGTGCGCTCACAGCACACAAGGCCAACTGTATCCTGGGCTGCATCAAAAGGAGCGTGTGCTCTTCTCCTCTGCTCCGTTCTCATGAGACCCCAGCTGCAGTACTATGTTCAGCTCTGGGGCCTCCAGCATTAAGATGTGAACCCTTTGGAGCAGGTGCAGAGAAAGCTATGAAGATGATCAGGACACTGGACCACCTCTGCTATTAAGACATTCTGAGAGAGCTGGGGTTGTTCAGCCTGGTGACGCACTGGAACAGGTTGCCCAGAGAAGCTGTGGCTGCCTCATTCCTGAAGTGTTCAAGGCCAGGTGGGAAACGGGTTTTAGCAACCTGGTCTGGTGAACGCGTCCCTACCCATGGTAGGGAGGTGGGAACTTGATGATCTTAAGGTCCTTTCCAACCCAAACTCTTCTATGATTAAACTGGTGCCACAGGTTCTGGCAAAGAGCTCCTATGGATGCTTGGGAAAACACTGAGCAAATGTCCCATCTATACTCAAACTTCCCATTTCTCAAGCTCCTGATCTGCAGCACTGCTGAACATATGCCTGCAAATGGAAGCACTGGGAGATCTGATATTAAAACACTAAGGAATGCAAGAGAAAAGATATCTGTATTTCAGCTCAGACCTTTAAAATTAACAGAAATATTTATAGAACATTCCTCATTAAGGACATAAGCCTTCATTCTTCACTTTTGTCATATGATAAAAACACCCATTTTACTCGTTTGGTGCTGTGAAAAAAGCTTTTGAAAGTTGTGAAGCACTGAGCCATCAGTTATTTTCTCTTCCTTGTGGTACGGAGGCTCAGGACAGGCAACAGGCACATAGGAAGCTCAGGGAGTACAAAAAAGATGGATCCTGCCTTGAAATATTAGAAAAGAAAAAAAGTCCATCAGGCGCCTATGGATGGTTGACAAGGAAGTAGGAGGAAACGAAGAGACAGCACCAGTCAACACGAGGGGCAGTGGCCATAACTTAATCACTAACCTACTTTGTTTCTTTCAGGGATTATCTCGGAGGAGATTTTAAGAAGGGATTTAAAAGGCGAAAATGAGGTTAAGTGTGTTTATGTCTGCCCACAGCTCATCCTTAACTTCGGCAGTAGCAATGAATAAAGCCCACAGATGGTTTCAATATACAGCAGGTCAGTGGTGAAGCTGATATTAAAGCTGAACTGGAGGCATATATGGACAGATGGGCCAGAAGGACTTTGAATACGACATCAGGCTGCTTTGTACTACCATTATGATAAGAACGAATGATGTGTATTACAGAAATGCTCACAAGAAAACAAGTTGCTTTTTACAGCAGATTTGAACAAGGTAAAAGCTACACAAGCTATATGTGGACCATGCTTGGCAGTGGACTGAGGGGTGGCATTACTTCATGACCAAGGCATCCCTCTAGGGCTGGCTCCTAAACACCTTTCAGTCCACAGACATCTCTGGAGAAAGGAACATGCCTTACTCAATATCCTTCACAGCTGCTTTTTTAAGTCCAGGACATCATTAGCTAAGCTGGTTGTTTTCGTAAGTTACTCTCTTGTACTGACTTGCAAAATACCTGTATGCACCAGTTGGAAACTTCTGTGCTCCACAACTAATTTGGTCTTTTATAAATTGATTTACATATGTACTTGCTATTTAATTCTGTTAGAAAACATTTCAGGTACTAGTTTATCTGTCATTTTTCCTTAGGTCAGCCATTTTACAAAGTTAAGAGACCAGAGGCATCTGAGGTCCATTTCAGCTCAGTAACAAACCTTGGCCTTAAAATATATTTGCCTTTCAGTAGCTGAGAGACTCAACAGAATTGATTCCTTTTGTCCAACTGACGTGTGAGATGGATTAGTATCCATCAACCTCTTACTAAGCCTCTGAAAATACCTGTTGTTTGGCAAGGAAGGGTGTACAACCAAAGACATGTTAAATTAGGTAAATTATTGCTTAGGGAAAGAAAAGGTAAAAATAGAAAATGCAACAGGCCTCTTCCCATACACAACCTTTTTAATGGTGGTTTCCAAACCAACCACTTTCCATTAAAAGTTCCAGCAAAGCATCAGAAGAAAGCAATTTTAGGAATACAACAACATCACAAAACTAAGGAAACTTGTTGCTGTACTGTATTCAGGTAAACCTAAACAACAAAATGCCTGTTACAAACACGGCTTACCTTTCATTTTTTTGCTTAGCGCCCTTCACTATGTCCTTCAAAAGCTTGTAAGAATCAACACCCAAAGTAAAGTCCATAGGTAACATGCTAGCTTTCTAATGTATCACTGTCCTAAATAACTGTAGTTGGAAGAGCACAATGAGTCCCAAGATCCTGATGACAAGCACACTGTGCCCTGTTCAGCCCCGTGGGTTGTGCACAGAGAGCAATCCCACAGTGCAGCGCCGGGCCACCAGCCACAGGGACAACATCCCCACTGATTCAAAGGGAGAAGTGGTACTCACATGAGGACCCAGCTGGGCAGAAGTAACATGACATGAGCGTGTCAGCCTGAAGCTGAATCCACCCCACAAATGGGTACCTACAGTCTCTTCAGAATACCGCATCCTCTTAAGATGCGACTTACCACACAATAAAATCAGCCATCCCAGAATATGTTAAATGGACCATGTCCTAAAAGCAGCTACTTCCTTCCCTTGGCTAGAAAGACACCTTGGGTGACCAGCTCTGAAATCCTCCATCTGAGTGACCTGAAGAGCACTCCAGTTTGGTGAAGCAGGAAATGAATGTATTCATGTTTTAGTGCATTACCTGGGGGTGGGTATTATTCTGCTGTCAAAAGCAAAGCGCTGTGTTCTTGACAACAGTAATGACAGAACTAAATTAAGAAAACAGTTCAGAGAGGCAGAGAGTTGCAGTTGAGCTTTGGATGAACAAACCTCATTAACTGACTGGCTACTAGCTATCTAAATACATTAAAGGAATTATTACTACAGCTGTAGTTCAACAATTTGGAAAAGTCACATTTAAAGTCACTACTTAACATTGTCCTGGGTTCAGCAGTAGCAGTCATTTTTCTCCTTCTTAGTAGCTGGTGCAGTGTTGTGTTTTTGACTTTCAGCCTGGGAACAGCGCTGATAACACCAATGTTTTTAGTTGCTGCTCAGTAATGTTTACTCTGACCATGGACTTTCTGAGTCTCATGCTCTGTCAGGGAGGAGGGGAAGCTGGAGGAAGCAGAGACAGGACACCCGACCCACATTAACCAAAAAGGTATTCCATACCACAGCATGTCATGCCCAGTAGATAAAATGGGGGCAGTTACCCGGAAGGTTTAGATCACTGCTCAGTCAGGCTGGGTATCAGTTGGAGGGTGGTGAGCGGTTGTATTCTCTTCCCTTGTTATTTCCCTTATCATTATTATTATTGGTGGTAGCAGTAGTGATTTGTGTTATACCTTAGTTACTGAACTGTTCTTATCTCAACCCGTGGGAGTTGCATTCTTTCAATTCTCCTCCCCATCCCTCCAGGAGTTGGGGAAGGAAGGGGGGGGGAGTGAGTGAGAGGCTGCGTGGTTCCTGGGCTGCTGACTGGGCTTAAAACACAACAAACGTTCCGACAGTAAATTTGTTATTTAAAACCTACTTGTAAATACAAGATAACTCTTGGAAGTTAAGGGCAGCATCTGAAAGTATGGGGAAGAACAAATCAAGATGTATCAATTTTTGAGAAATGAAGTATTTTCATGCCTTCATGTTCTCATCAGATAGCAACAATAAAAAATGTGCCATTGCAAGAGGTACAATAGCCCAGAAAAATGTTACTTTGCTACATTTTCTTCCAATAGAGTCAAGTGAAATTAGATTTTCAAATCCATTGATTTATATGCCTGAAAGACAGGCATATAAAAACACTGTAGTGCTTCCCCAATGCCATCTTCATATGCCACAACACCAAATGTGAAAGTTCATTTGATTTCCTAGAAGACAGCAATGAGGTATCACATTTTCCCCTTACTTTTAAAGCCATTCTGCTTCCGGGAGGGGGGGGGATAAAATATAAGTGTGTGCATGCTTCAGGCACTCTTACTTATTCTGGATGGGTGCAGATTATGGTGCCCCAGCTCAGTGATTTAAAACTGCATTTACTGTGATGTTTCATGATTGAAGAGGTCAAAGACTTCTTTCAGGAAAACAACTGTAAGTTGTTTTGCAGACCAGCTTGAGGGATACATGTTAACTTCTTAGCTCCATGAGGTTAATGTGTGCCTTGGTTTCCTTTGTAAATAACCTGACCTTATTAACCAAGAGAAAGACAGTAACCTTCATGTTTATAGAGTAGAAATGAATTATTTTCTCACATTTCCCCCTCCCCCTCAAAATATGCAAAGCAAATATTGAAATTCACAACCCTGTATATCAAAGAACATTCAGGTTCAAAGTCAAGTACTAGAAAGTCAAGAAGTGCCAGAACAAATTTAGTTCAGTTCCCTCGTGTTTATATATTAAGATGAAATATTTAATTACCTGATGACATTCTATTTTTTTGACTGCATTATCTGGGTTTTAAATAACAAGATACGAATTCTGTAGTGGCCTGATTTTACCAGATATTCCAGATGCCCATCTCATTTTAAATATAATACCTCACTTATTGCAGTTATCTTGCTGAGAGAAGTACAACGTTGGATAAAAAAAAATTTCTTAAGATTACCTGTGAGTGTGACTTTTTTTTTCCAGTAGAGAAAGCATTTTTTGAAATAAATCATACCATCTACCAGCAAATACTGCTTGAGAGCATTCTGTGATCTAATTCTGAATGAACAAAACCAGAACAAATCTCTCTTTCCCTATTTTTTTTTCCCAAACAGGTCTATCACAATGATTACCTTATCAAAATATTTCAAACTCACGTTCTAAGATTACTAGCTATTTATTATTTTAATCTGCTGCACAGACATCAGTCTAACACTCAATTAGAGAAAGTGGTTATGAATCATGTACATTTTAGGAAATATCTTGTCTCTCTGAACAACATTTGGGTTTTACATCTTTATTGATAAAAATATCTTGCTTCCAACAGAAATCTACATACAAAAATGCAAATTACTGCTAGAGCAGCAAGCCTGCTTTATGACTGAGAGATGTCTGGGCTTGGCTAGCTGCCTTCAGTGCCTACTTCCACCTTGGCTCCGATAATTGGAATAAAGATGAATGAAAATTTAGGCCTGCAGTTTTAATAGTAACTATTTGTTATTTAAATTTCCTTTTCCACACTGAATGATTGCAAGAATGTGTGCTCAGAATTTAAAGGCTATTCTTTAGCATCAGCACATTGATTTCTTGGGGTCCTTGCAAATCTCTTCACATTGTTTCTGGCCTACAGCTCTACACCCCTCTAACTGCCTGTCAGACGTAATTTCTGCTTTATGAATAAATAATACGATGCCCAGGGGAAATGTTGGGCTAAGACAAAAAAATCAATACATGTCTAGCACGTGTTAGGCAGTTGTTGAGCTGAAGTCTGTCTCAAATACGTGGAGTAATTTTAATAACAAGACAAATGCTTTCTAAACTGAGCTTAAAGGAGGGCTATTAAGAAAGCACTACCACTATGTCACTGCATATCCTATTTGAAGAATAACAATTATCCTCCTAAAATGTGAACAGATATTCTGATTGCAAAGTATTTGGCGATTACTTGTCTACAAATTTCAAATACTCAAGTTACAGAGCCATGGTAGCAACTGATTTTTCACTCTGTTCCTCTTGGAGTAGTTTTGGCGCCCATTTATGAAGTAAAGCTGTTATTACAACTGACATATAGTTTTATTTCAAAAACACCTTCCAAAACTGCCTTTTTTTTTTTCTTTCCTTTGCAGAGGGCCTGGGATCAGAAGTGAAACAAAAGCAGGGTAAATTAATCATTCATGCAGCTCTGTAATCGCCTTAGTCATTCCTGCGCGTAAGCCTATTTTTGCAGTCAACACAGCTCAGACACCCACCACTGTAGTCCCAGAAATGTAAACCCATCACAGGAATATTTGAATCACTCTACTTCTATAGGACAGGTCTAAATACAACAACATTAACTCCTGCGGGGGGGTTGGAACTCGATGATCTTGAGGTCCTTTCCAGCCCTTACTATTCTGTGATTCTGTGATTCTGTGTTGCGAGGCAGTTCCTTAATTCCTTTACATTATGTACAAGAAGGGCGGGTTATGTTAAATACACCATATTGTGAGCAGAATAGTAGGAACCTCTGCTTGCTTGCTTTCCCACACCTTGTTGAAGGCGGACCTGTACAAGCTTGACTCCTGCACCTCCTTCCTTCCACCGACGTGTCCCCCAGCACCAGGAAAGCTTGGTCTGTAACAGGTTACAGCAGTCAGCTCTTGCTGAGGTCCCTTCCTGGCTCACTGATGGCCAGCAGGGCTGACGTCTTATGGATCCTCACCTCCCCAGAAACATCATCTTTGAACCGTGTTCCTTGCAATCATCAGCCTCATGCTGGAGACCCATGAGGAAGCGTCTGAATTAATTTTGGGCAGGGGGCAAGCTGCTGGTGCTCACGGCCAGCGGCCTTCCCAACAGCCACAGGCACCCAGGCTTACCAGCAGTCACACAAACAGCAAAGGAGGAAGAAAATGAAGAGGTAAAGGTGAGACAACAAGCTGTAGTCAGACCTACGGGTGACCTCTGAGATCACTGACTCCAAGTCACCAACATCCAGCCCAGGGACATTGCTCTCAAAGGGGTTTTTTTTTGCCTCCCCTGCTGTTATGTAGACCTTTTAGTGCAGATCCTCCCCTTGGGAGCATGCTGAGAAGGCAGCTCCCTCTGTTTCACTCAGTGTAATGAAAAGCCCAAACTTCACGTATTTATGACCCTTTCAGATTGAGGAGCTGCAGCTGAGTGCCCTTGCCTGGGGGTGCTTGCTCCTGCAGGAGAGCAGGCCATCTGGAAGGGCAATCTAAAGAAAACAGAGGGAAAACCTGACATCTCAGGGAAGGACACCCGCAGACATGTAGAAGCTACCACTGACAGCAGCAAAGAGATGTCTTGAGGCTCTGTCCTAGCCAACATGGTGGAGCCCATTAGCATCAACACAGACAGAAAAGGCTTTTATCAACGCAAAGAAAGGGAAATGCTAAAGGCAAGGAGAGGGGGCTTTCCAGAAGAAATGAAACTAAAAAACCCACAACCCCCCCAAAAAAACTCAAATAAAACAACCAATCTCAAACCCCCCAAAACCCACACAAGTAAAAAGGAGAGGGCTCAAGCTGAAGCTTATATGGTTTATTTATACTGAGTATATACAAACCCCAACCCCTGGGTGCAGCGGTGGACTGTTTGCATGTGAATGTTATTAGCAAAATGGGCAGGATGGAAATGGAAAGCAAAGCAGCTGTTCCTGAGCAACTTCCAACACAGGCAAGCTGTAAATTTTAAGTGCCAAACCATGTGTCCTGTGTACTGAAGGCACTCTGAGAAAAAAGGCTTTTCACTCCTTCAAATCACAGAATCATAGACCTTGACGTGATAGAGCCATACTAGTCCCAGGGAGGAACCCCTCAGTGAAATACCCAGACCTGCTTGTGCATGCAGTGCCTGGAGACGTGAGAGAGACTGAGAGACCCTCAGCAGCCTGACTGGCTAAAGAAGGCCTCAATTCACCCACTTCCTTTATCACTGGCCACACCTGCCTTCCCACCTCCATCTGCAGGCACTTCCTCTGGCTGCTCTCTAAACCATACCTGTCGAGTCACCCACGGAGGGGTGATTTGTTTTTTCCACACAGTCAAAAATCCCACGCTGCCAGGCTCGAGTCTGATACCAACACAGATGGTTGAAAGGATCCTGTCCTCACTTTCCAGCACCACCCAAGGCCAAACTGCTGTTACTGTGAACAGGATCAGAGAAATGCATCCAGGCTTTTTAAAGAACCTGGAAGCCCAATAAAACAATCTTCCTTCCTCCCTCCTCCCCCCAGCTGTAGGATTCCCAACCTTCTTGAACTGGAAAGATAATTCACTGGACTTACAGCTGTGCTCAGATGGCCCTGCATCACCGTCGAATGCTGATGGAGGATTACACGGCAGGACAACAGGTTTACAGTTTCTGATTTCCTGTGCCAGTCAAGAGTTCAGGTTACCCAAGCCCTTTACACACACAGGGTCATCAACACAAATTTTACAGGAAACAGAATTTCCAAAATTATAAACCAGTCCACAGGGAAGAGAGAAACCCCCTCACCTTTCAGAGGTGTTTCATTTCCAGATCTGAGAATCTTTTACAGAGAACGAGAACTCAAAACTAAACCGCTTCATCTTTGACAGATTTAAAGACAACTATCACAGTCCTCTGACTTCCACAAGGTAAGACTCCAGAAGCACTAGTGGTATTAAACTGATTTTACATTAACTTTATCTCTAAAGTGTCTGTTCAACCTCTTGGATTTCTGTGGTCATTTTAAAGACAAATACTACAATGAAGCAATGTTTCCATGAACCATGTGTCAGTTATATTTATGCATTTCTCATGAGGTCAAGATCTGGGACTGAAGCATCTCTGCACTATATACAGGTAACAAAAAGAGGCTGAGAGAAGAACTCACAGCAGACCCACACAAACCCATACAACCAGTACTGTAGCTCAGGAGGTGCCTGGTCAGACAAGTTGTGGTAACTTAGTACATTACCGGAGATGTGCTCTCTGTTTCTACAAAGGAAAAGCTAAACCAGTAAACTTGTCTGAGCAAACCATCTTTCCTTTAGGAAAAGTTAGGAACATGCACCACTTCAGTTACTGCAATGTGGTTACCTTGGAAGTTTTTACTTGTGGTATTATCAATATACTGTAAGTCAATACCACCTGTTTGGCATGCAGTAGCAAACACTGGCTCCCCAGAAAGATTCAAAGCTATTAACCGTGCTAAGAAAGAGACTTGAAATCTTCCCAGAGTTTCTCAACTCAGATGCAAACTGTGCACACTACGTACAAGCAAATCCAGCCTGGTACCATATCATTACTTATTAGTAACAGCCACCCAGGGATACTTGGGATAAAAAATAACTGCAGTGTTTGAAAATTCACCATCTGCCAGGTGTTGGGAGATGTTAATTATTTAAGTGGCAAACCAGTATAAATCGGATGCTGCTCAAATCTCATCAGACCTCCAGTAAATGAATGCAAGCAATAAATGAATGCAAGCAACACCAGCCTACACACTGCAGACTGTATCTCACTCGTCTCCATGCAAAGGTACCAGATTTGCTTTGCAGACTGCATGCCCAGACCAACTTCCCAACCACAGTGTTCTTTTCCACACCCTCTGTAGCGGGATAGCTTTGTAACTTGAACATGAAATATGAACCCCCAGCTGTCTATTTTGTTATTTAGGTTCTGACCATACCCAAGGAGACCCCATGAGCTATGCTCTCAAAAAGAGGCTTTGAAATGAGCAAACTTGATGTACAGATCTGCAGCATCCACAGCAATCGCAACAGCAGAAACAGCTTTTAAGAACTTGGCAAAGTGAGTAAAGATGGTGATTTCCAATGAGGTAGTCATTGCTCTGCTTGACCAAAACAGATCCACTGACCAAAACTTCCATCACCTGGCGCAGGAAAGCCTGTGCCAGTGCCGCAGAGCACGTGGTGCCTCTTGCACAGCTCCCAGAAGACAACCAGCTAGAAAACCAGGATAGTGAGGGGTAAGCAGAGACTTCCTGAATGACCATATACAAATCCATATACAGCTATTTTACCTTTCAGCTGATACTGCTGCTTTTGAAGACATGAAAACAAGAACTGTATTTTCAAAACGTATCACATCCTTATTTTATACACACACAGGCAATCTCACACAGCACACCATGGATCACAAAGCTGTATGCAACAGCTTCCATAAAAGCTGTTGCTGCTACCCAGTTTAATTGCTTAGCACTGGCACCTTCATAAATTACAGGGGTCTTCAAGAAAACTGAACTAAAGCCAATCTGATCACCACAGGAAACAAAAAGCAGTTGCATAAATAATGCCCTTGGAGCTCTGTAGAGCTTGATGTTGAAGTGATATACTGTCTTGATAAATGTTTCCTCCTAGGCAAAAAAACCCAAACCAATAAAACAAAAATAAAGGGAAGAAAAATTCATACTTCTGAATCCCATAATGCTACACTATGAGAGAATAAGAGACAATATTCATTATCCTCTGTTTCTACAAATTTAAAATCATATCCAGAGAAAAGTACTTTAGAAAAAGGTTTCCTTCCTGAATTTTAAACATCCAAGGATAACTAATAGAGGTTTTACATTCCTTTTTCTTATTTTTGTCTGTGTACTATCTGACTTTCAAAGATCTGATAAAGAAGTTAGGTTGATAATTAAAATATTTTTATTCTCTCACCTATGTAATGTTGCCAATAAATACAGATTTCATAGACCAAATCAGAATTAAAGGCTCCTATAGGTAAAGTTAGGGCAGTTTATATCCTTGCATTGACAGTATCTTCAGAGAGATTTCTGCAACTGCTTGGGTTTCATGAGCAGAAGCTCATCTTTACTTAGTAATTGTATTTGTTTGGTATCTAAAGAAAGCACAACCAGTTCAGTGATGAGAGATTTACTAGGAACAGAGAGAGGTAAAGAGGTTGCAAACTTTCCACTAGCCGCAGCCTTGGAATATTTTCAGTTAGGGGAGGACAGAGTGGCCATGTGGTTGCAATCAATCCTGCAATGCCTACATGATAAAAATGTCAAACTTCTCAGACTGATTTTCTTTCCATTGTCTTCAAGAAAAATTATAATAACTTAGTTTGTAAATTGAATTAGTCAGAAGAAAGTCCTTTCCTTGGATGTTTATTTCGGATTTAACCGTTAACTCTGTAGGGAACTAGCTTGCTATATAGTATCGTATGACAAAAGCTAAAGCAATGAATATTTCAGGCTGTACAGTGCTAACCATAATATGGTTAGGAAATTCAATTACTGACAAAGTAAGCAGAAATAGATATAAAATAGAGTATTTCTGCAGTAATACGCCATTTCTTCTACACCATTAATTTTCAGAAGACACTCAAGTCTCTAAAGCAGCTTAAGAAATCAGAGATACTGTCAGGCTATCTGCTTGTTCAGGCCACAGAAGGACATACTGATTCAATTACTTTCTTTAGACACAGACCCAAATTAAAATCGCTATAAGCACACATTACCACTCAAACTTTTTGCACAAAGCCAGAAATAATGTCTTTTTTGTAAGCATTAACCAGTTGCTTGGCTCATTCACACCACACACACACTCTCTCCTCCCTTACTGGTGTAGTCTACTAAAAATAAAGCAGCGCAAGCTCCTGGAGAACTGTTGCTTAGCTACATTCTCAATTATCACAATGCTGGCCTTACTCATTCAGTGTCAAGGTCAAAGCAATTGTTTCTTTACTTTAATGATGAAGTATCCTGTTTATAAAAATCTTATCATCTGTTTCCTACTTGGTAAAATATTGCACATTTCAGTCAATCATTGCTGGCTACTCCTCCAGAGAGACAAAGTGTGAGAACAAAACCAGTAGTGTTAATTTTTGCTCTTAACGGAGAGCTTTTTTCCTAACTCCACCCAGAATGCCAACTGCCTCGCACTGACACACAGGCAACCAATTATACCAACATTTTTTTCCTTCTTTGCTGTAGCCAGGCAAGTGTGGCAGAAATGCAGTAGTCATGTATTCATTCTTATTCTTCTCCTCACCCAATTACAAGCACAAGCAAAGCAGCAACTTTCAATCAGTCAACATTGTGGGAAAGTTAAAACAAAGAAGGAATTTCCCTATCAGTTTTAAACATGAGAAGTTTTTGGTTCCTCTTTGAGGGCAGGTGTTCAGCGGCAAGGACTGCGATTCTCCCCAGACTAGTGCAGGCTGCTGAATATTTCATAGCCCCTGAGAAATGCAGCTGTAATCAACTTGCAAATAATGAAATGGGCAGTGATAATGGAGCAGAGGTAAAGTGTGCCATTAGAAAGCATCAGTGCTTTGGCTGCTGCTGCAGTCTTGCTGTAGCAATTTATCAGGTTATTTGATAAAATAATGATGCTATCAACTATGGAATAAAAATGAATGTTATGCCAAAAAAAAAAAAAAAATATATCAGCAAGTGTCTCAGGTGGCCAACATGAATAGCAAAGAGAAAAAAATCAGAAAGAATGCCAAGAGAATCATGTTCGTGACCAAAACTCCATTACATGTATTAATCACATGCCAATTACTTTTCTATTAATATCCTAAATGGCTTTATGTAACTTTAAAAAAGTTACTTGAGGCAGAAGAAGATTTACAAAAATTAAAATAAAACAAAGAAAATATTTAAGAAGTGGTAAATATCTCATTTTAATCAAAGCTTGTAGAGTAATCAAAGCTGCTGTCCTAACTTCTTTGTAACAAGATCTTGAGGTTTTGACATTTGGAACCTCAGATATTTACACTGTCCCCTCCGTATTGTTTGGTGCTGGCGAGCATTGAAAGACAGCGCAAGGCCAACAGTGAGATAACTATAATGGCATTTCCTGAAGATAGGACATGAGCTATGATTAAGAACGTCATTAAATGAAACAGACAGTGATCGGATGGATAGCCAAATGTACCTGTGAATTACGCAAGGAAGCTACACAGCAAGTAATTCTTTATCTTACTTCAGAAGTCCTGCCCAAAACCTGACTGTTCCCTGTCTGCCACTTCACGTGACTCTATGTGATGTTCAACTGTGGGGAAGAGCAGACAAGAACCAAGCACAGGCTGAAGAATAAACATAGCGCTCCAGTCGCTCCTGCTGGAAACATAGCAATCCCCTAAAGTACTATGCGGCAGCTGGACCTTCATCCTATGGACCAGAATATGCTCCAGTACAGAAGAAGGCAAAGACTGTCTTCCCAGCACATGCTTCCCCAGGCACCAGAGGAATCACAACTCGCATCGTTACATAGTCCTTTCTTGTCATTCCTCTAAGCAAGGACTGACACTCATAGCTGCCTTCCTACAGGTACATAGAGGTTACATGCTGAAGTGGTAGGGAATTCACAGAAGGCTGACTGACTCCAGTGTTTAATTCCTGATACTCACAAGAATAAACTGAATGTTATTCCTTTTATTTCAGAAATGAAAGTCTGGATGAAGGACTCCTGGTAGGTTCACATGCAGCACTGCATGTTGCAAAGAGAAGTCTTGACAGAAGTGTGAGGTTGCTCAATGGGATACTGGAAATGTGTGCAAGCAGAAAGCCAACAGCAGCAGGAAATACAAATTGCTACACCCTGAGAAAGTACCTTTACATTCAAGGAATGACTTCAATTAATGTCAGCCTAATAATCTTTAACGTGTTTCAAAAAGTAGTTCATAGAAACTCCAAGAACCCAAAGCAGACTGTAAAAGAAGTATTAATGAAGGTGATAAACGTATCTTTTTATTTTGGTCCCTTTGTACTTGCTATGTTCTCTACATGGATACTCTGTATTTTCATTTCTTTCCTCACTAGAAACAGATACAGAAGGTGAATAGGTTTAATATTGCCAAAGAAAATCTGGTGTACACATGTTCACTGCAGCAGGGGTAAATGAGCTCTCTCTAACATCCCAGAAACATCACCTGCCACTCTGAAAGAAAGAGGTGTCCCAGCATGATACTGCACTGGAGTAATTCCCATGCTTTGACAATCAAAGGACTTCTCCTAGTGTTATCTTCCATCTGCCAGAAAAGAGATCACACAGATAGACCTTTCAGCCAGATGGAGTCACCAAAAATTCTCTTAATCTATCAGAAAGCTCAGACACAACTGAGACGCACTCATTCATATTCCTGTTCTCTCTCCTGCAAATATCCAAAGATAAATTACTCAGACTAACTCAGATTTAGACTTTAAATGTCACAGGCAAATCTTACGCTGCTCATTTTGCCTTTCACTTCTTTTTTTTTTCCTGGCATGAAAGAATTATTCTTACTAACTCACTGGAGATCATGTCTTCCTTTTACTATCTGAGAAAAAGTACAACATGACAGACAGACCTTGTACAATATAAGGCTGGTGGAACTGCTGTCTGAATTTACCCATTAAAAATCAAAAAATCTATTTCAACAGTTGTGAATTTTCTGCAGTATCACCAACCTTCTTCTGGATATCAGCATCCCAGTCTGACTCTTCCATAAAATGGGAAGGCTACAGTGATACAGGCTCCTGTAATTTGAGAGGCATCTTTAATTTTTTTGATATATGTATATAGAACTAACCTTGGAGCAGGAAGATCAGGAGCTACACATGCACATCTACCATCAGTGCAGTGCTACCATCAAGGGACTCCCAAACAATGCCCAACTCCAAAGTGGGCTTTCACTCCTCAACTAACTCTTACAACCCAGCAAGGCTGGCAGCAGTTCACGGCTCATGCATCTCCTCCTTGGACAACTGACTTCACTGGCAGCCTTGTAAAAACCTCCTTAAATCTTTCCAAGACTACATATCTGCCAATACGTGGAGAAAAAAGGACTTTCAAGGCTATAATGACATTTCCTGATGGTAAGTACCAGAGGTGAGGCTGGCAGCAGCATTGCTTATCAAAGCTGTCTGGCATTCCCCCCTTTTCAGAGCCATTTTCAAATGTTGCAAAACACAGCCTCGTACTGAAAGTAATTTTTGGTATCTCCATTAAAACGATGGACATGTTTCTGAAAATACAGCCAAAGAAAAGTACTTTTCACTGCCCAAGTTAAAAGGATTTGGCATCTTTTTTCTTCTAGAAGCCTGAGTATCTCTACTTTTTGAAACAGGAATTTGGTATGACATAGGAAAAAGCTTTATGTCAGAGATAAGTTTTTTTAACTGCCTTCTGAAATGGGGAAGGTATACAATCCAGGAATGAGAGTGAGGAAACTCTAGGAGTAAGCAAGGGAAAGTGGGGAAAACTGGGAACAAGAGATACATGGGGAAGATGAGGGATAAAAACAGGCAAAGAAATTTGGCTCAGGAATCTGGCAGAAAAGCAGGATAAAGGAGGGCAAGTGAGTAGGGAGAAAGAAAGGTGTGAGAGTCAATTTAGGCAAAAGATAAGGAGATAAAAACGTGTGAAAAAGGAGAGTGAGATCAGGAACTTCTTGGATAAGAACTGGTACAAGGGCAGAGTGGCACTGCCTTGGCAGAAACAGGAGGAGACAGAGCTAAGGAGACAGCAGCACAGACCCAAGAGGTTAGGTGAGAGACTGGCAACAACGGGGGGTCAGGAGAATGACAGGAAAGTAATGTAAGTCCTTTTGGGCAAAGAGAGCAAACATACAGATTGCTAACATGGGAAGACTGGCTGCAGAAAGAAATACACCTAGAGGAGCTGAGAGGGAGGAAAAGAGGCAAGAGAAATGCCAAGGAAAAAACAAGCAACACAGAAGTAGAAAGAAACAGGTCTACTCAAAAGCAGAAAGTCAGAAGAGACCATCTTTGGGCAGAACTATACAGAAAAGTCTGTACCGCTAAAGCACATTCCCCTCCAGAGCCAAATTCATGCAGGACTGCAGATATGCAGCCACAGTAAAATACAGACTTTGGAGACAACTGGGCCAGAATATATGTTTTGCTTTACCTTGTTTCTCAGCTTTGCTAACACCAATAGCACAAAGCAGAAGAGTAATAAAATGGACTGATATTACAGCATAGTTCTTTCAAAATATGAAACAATAACACTGTGCCTGTTAAGAATATGATAGCAAATTATGTGAGCTGTGGATCTTGTTCAAACTGTCTTTAGACACACCAATGGCTCGAGGGGCTGCCACTGAAAACCACTTCTTACTCCCACAGAAAACCAGACTGGCCTGTCCTGTAATCTCGCACACCCAGGGTCTGCAGAAGACTGTGAGGAGTCAGCTACAGCTCTGCAGGGTGTTGACTGGTCCCATCCTTGCATTGCCTCCAGCACGAATACTGCTCTCCAGGTACAACCACAGCAGTGGGATAAATGACCCTCAGCATCTGCTGGAAAAGACAGGGACAAGGCTGGCAAACTACATGAGAGGCAAGCAAGACGGGTGGCCACATCCTTTGGGTACTTGTGACTGAATGAGAAAAACCACCCACCTAAATAAATATAGGCCTAAACCCTGCTAGAAACACTCAGGCACTGCTGTCACTGCAGCTCTCCCTAGGCTTCTGGAGGCTGGCAAGTGAAGCGGGGGGGGGGCTCCCTTTGAACCCCACACCCAGCTGCTGTTCCTGCAGAACTCACACTGCAAGGGAGGGACAGAGACTAGAAGGTGGGGGACACATATGCCCCAGTGTCACCCTAGTGGGTCGAACGCACTGTATACCCAGATCTGAATGCTCATGGGTCCTCTATTCTAAGCATGCCCTTAATTATTTCCATACTAACTGGTAGGTACACAACCACTCCCCTTATCCTGTATTCTCTTTGTGCATTTTAATTTATGGAACTGGTGTGCAGAGCCTAGGAAAGATGACAGTGAGATTTATTTCTTTATTGAAAAAGCTGCAGAAGTGATGCTGCTGAAGGCTGCTGCTGGAGTTAGAGATGCACCAGCATAAAATAGTGTACTGAAAACCTTTCCCATGACCCAGTACGGAAGTAGTTTTTAAAGCAACTCAGGAATAAACTTAAGTGCCAACAGCAGCCTCTACACCACTGGGAAAAAGCATGTGTGTGATGTGCCTGATACAGTCATTCCAATAAAGCCTAATTTCACATAATTGGCTAGAGCAAGTTCAAGGGAAGGTACAGGGTGGGGGAGAGATAGGAAAGGCAAGAGAATAAGCAGCAGGCGTCCAAAACCATAAAAGTCAAGTTCCTGATATTCCACCTACCCACAGTCCTGTGCCCAAATCACCCTTAAAGCCTTAGGCAATGTTTTCTTCAGTCTGTCAGACTGTTAGAGATACTGAAACTTCCGATAAAGGAAGGTTATCCAGCAAGAGTTTACTGTATGCACCTTGAAAGAAGTGCAGGAGAACTTCAGCCTCACCTTTTACTCCTAACACTGACCAGTATTAAACACACACTATTAATAGCGGTATCTGATTTATAGATTTCACAATAAATCAAAGAGAATAAGCTTATAAAAACTTGCTCCCAGAATTTCCCCATACCCTATAGAGTACTCTCTGACAGCATGTGATCTGGTTCACAGCTCTTGAGCTAAACAAAGAGGTGAGGTTATTGTCTTCAGAGACCTTTCTGTAGTAATACCCCAGTGAATTCATGCCACTCTTTGCTTTGAGACTGCACCACTTACTTCTGAAACAAACCAATTTCAAAAGTTCTGCTTAATTTTAGGAGTGTTTTGTATTAACTAGGCATTAGATGATTTCCTGCAGATTCAGGAATATTGTTTCTGTGCCTCCTACCACTTCCGGCCTTTTTTTGCCTTCTTCATCCACAGGCTGATCTGCTACCTCAGACTGCTCCTTTGCCTACAAAGTCACAATGTGATTAAAATATGTATGAAAGATGGTCTCCATGTTCCTCAGTAGTAATCTCCCACACTGACTGTATTTTAGAGGTAAATAAATACTAGAAAGAACTCTTTTGATTGCAGAGGGATGCAAATTCTTCCTTTCAAAGTGAGATACAGCAAGATGCAGCTAACAAAATGGCTAGTGGCACAACAGCCAAAGCATTCTCTTCCCAATTAGTCTAGACCCAGCTGCAAGGAACCAAGGGCATGTGATATATTTAAGAATATTACCCAAATATAGTTCTCTTCACCTTCCTCCTAACAGCCCTGCACATGCCAGCGCTTAAGTTGCCCACGGAACAGAGAGCACAGCAGACAGTCATCGCACTCCACAGTCTTCACAGACTTGCCTTTAATCAGGCAGCATGGTTCAGAGCCAGCTCAAAAAATGCATCTCACTAAGAAAATACCCTGCACCACAGCCACAGAGAGCTTGCTTCAGGAAATCTGCAGACAACACTGAAAAATGCAGCAATTTTAAAGGAGCAGAACTGGACAGTGAGAGCATTAACCTTTTATCTGAAAATGATTCATGAGACACCCCTACAAAGTGTCAGACAACAGCAAAGCAGTTCATCTACTATTGATAACCCAGCATTCCCAAGCCATCAATAGCCATTTGAGTACTCCTAAAGTAATTTTAGCTTCATCTTCATTATTTTCTTTATTGAAAGACCAGAGATATATTCATGGATGTTTACGCAATGGCAAGAGAGCACAGTATTGTATGTTTCATTACACTACCTAAGCAGAATCCTGTTCAGACACTGCTAGTGTATAATTTCTGTCTCTGTAGAAGCTGGAAGGCAATCATTAGCATGTTGGATCTGGCAAGTTTGTATTATCTATCTGGTAATTACAGAAAGATGGAAAAGCCTTCAAAAAAGAATCCCCTCCAACTTCTCCATTTACTACATACCTGACAAAAATACTATCACTTTAAGCTAGATTAGCAGATCTTTCCCATAAATCATTATTCAGAACATATTAACATTAGCATAAAATGTATTAAATAATTATCAGAGGCTGTACCAACTGTATTTAATCTTTCTTTCCAAGTTCAAAAATATACAACTATGCAATGACAACCTGAATGCTGGAAAACATTTTATTGATGGTGATGACAAGCTAGGCTACTTGGTAATTTTTTAAGCATTACCAGCCCAAATGAACACTACAGTACCACTTAGGTCTTTAAAATATGTATACCATTAGTCAATGCTATTCCTACTGCGGCAGCGCTAAAAACACTCCAAAAGATAATCCCATCCTCCAGAGACTGCTGTAGAAACGGACAGAAAGATGAGAGACAAGGGGGTGGCTGAAGGCATACATATGCATACATACACAAAGTAATTGGGACCACTGGCCTGTGTCTTATAATCTCATTTATTCATGCTTCAGGTAAAGAGAAGACAAGGAGGTGCCAGGAAGATCGCAGAAGCCGGGACAAGATGGCTACAAAAGGAGCTGGAAGAATAGAAAGAGAAATCAAACAGAGCAAGGAAAGTGAGGTGACAGAGCAGAGATCGTGAATAAAGAGGTTCAGCCAAAAACAGTGATCAGGGATAAAAAAAACCCCAACATATAAATGCAAGGGTGAGACTGCTGGGAGCAGAGGAGTACAGGAAAGGCCTCTGAGGTGCTTTGGTTGCCGTGCAGGGACTTCACACACCCCAGCATCTCTTGGGCTCACAGCAAGCCCCACATCATATCCTGAGTGACACCAGCTGAAAAGGCAGGGCTCCTTATCTCTCTGGCTTATATACCATTTTAATTACGGCAGTTGTCAGGGCCCTGGGCAGGTTGTCCCCATGGGGGCTGGCTGCCTGGCTCAGGACCAGTGCAGATAACTGGGATGTCCCTGGGGAGCTCTCTTCAGCTCCTAGCCCCTGCCTAAGCTGCAGCACCGCCGACCCCCATCTCAACCCTTGCCTGTTGTTCTTTTCAAAGAAGCTTTAGGATAAGGTACGGCTATGAAGGCTGCAGTAGAAGCACATCAGCACATGCATCCGGCTCCCTGCCAATTCCCCAAACTACAGCAACAAATAAATAGATTCAATTACCAAGGTAGACGCTAGCCCAATTCAAGGGGATTGGTACATACGTTATAACAAGATGCTGGAGCCGCAGCCCCATCACATTAACATTAAGAAATCATTTTATGCAGATCTCTTATCCATGAGTGAGGGATGTACAGGAGAGGAGAAACAGTGCTGTATGGAGATTCACGATGCATGGCAGATGGGCAATTTAAGGTAAATCACACAGCTCAGTTATACAAGACACATAACCTGGGGAGAAAGTGTGTAGCTTCAAGGTCATAAATTATTTATAAATAATACAGCCTTCTCATGAAACATCCAAAAGGCCAGGCACCCATTTTTTCCGTTATTTTTCTCCACTTACAAATCACAGGCAGATGAAGAGCAGTATCTTATCAAGAACGAGCTCATTTTGGGGGAGGAAGATGGACTTAGATAGTAAAGTTAGTAGTTAGTGGCTTGCAAGCAGGACGGCAGGAACTGAAGGCAGCAGGACTGCTGTGCCCATCTACCTAGGAGCAAAGCAGCAGCAGTCAGAAGGGGGAAGCTGCAGTAGGCTGAGGAGAGAAACTGTTGCCCTGGGAGCTCAGGCCCCCCTGTCACTGCCAGCCTGTTCAAAACCAATCTGCTAAAAATTTCAGAGCTTTTTAAGCGCGATCCAGTGCTCAGATTCACAAATCACAGCTGGTGTGATTTGTGAATCTGATTTGTGATTTGTGGACATTCACGTGCGTGGTGTGTCTTCTGTCAGCAGTGCTGCTGCCTCTTCGGAGTGCTGGCTATGTTCTGTACAACACAGTGACATCTCCGTACTCAACTCTCCAGCTTCCTTCAGCACTTTTATTGTGATACCTCAGCAGCCTGACACCTTCTCATCTTTGTTACCCAACACAATGCCTGCTCAAATTTCCCTGCAATGACGAATTCAACTAACTTCTCATTTTTCTGATGTCCTTCCTGATGACCCTGTATGCCCACCAGTACCCTTTGCAAGTATCCACCTTTTGATAGATACATACACAGTTCATCATTTACTTTTATGTTGCAGACTCTTTGGTCTTCAAAGTCCTTTCGAGTCTTCATGCGCAGTTTGCATTTTATTCAACGCAGTCTGGCTGGGTTTTTGTTGAAATCATTAGGGGCAGACACCCATATGATCGAGAACATCTTTATAGTTTGAGCAACTCCTAACACTCGTGCTTTCAGCAGACCACTGTTTCTGCTTGCTTACAGACAGATGCAGATGCCTTATGTGACTTTCACAACATGCTTAAGCGGCCTCCCATGCCAAGCCTGAGGATATTAAATTTATCCCTTATTCGGGTGTGGGAAAGGTACTTCAGTGTCTAAAAAGCCCTAGAAGTGAAAAGATAGATATATACACGTGTGATTCAGACTTTCCCAAAACTCTTTGAAGTCGTGGTGTGCATTTGTGTTACAAGTGGTAAGTTTGCCTAATTGCAACAGGAGTGTAATTCTTTAGTTCACTGCTCATGCCACAGGTGCAGTACAGGGCAAATTAAATATGACAGGACAAAAAACCCCTCTGAATTGTTTTCTTATTAGCTACAGATAATAGCATCACTGTCTCATATCATTTAGCTACAATAAAAAAAAGTAATAACAGAATATTTTTTCTCAGTTTTCCGAGTATTGTGTTTTTGACATGAACACATGTAAAATTAAACGTACCTCTTCCATAATAAAGAGCAAACGTAGCACCAAGTGTCACTTTATCCATGCAGTCACCTCTCCGCACCAGCAGTTTGCATATACAATCAATCCCTCTGAAGCCACAACAGGGTATGACCATGCAAATTCCAAAGTGATAAGAAACCTACATTTTTAGTTATCATGGAAATCTTCTCAATAGCTATTATTCATGTACGCTTTGGTCTATCAGCCTTCGCAACCTCTTGGCTAACAATGAGGTTTGTTTCTGAAGCTTCCTAAACGTTTTAAAATGAATTAGAATGCCATGTGACCTCCCCCTCCTCCCCCAAGCATTTTTTCTTTCTCACACCACACACATTAGGTACCAAACCCAAAGAACAAACTCTCTTTTTGAGGAACGATTATCTCTCTTGGCTAAACTTGTTCCTAAGCCTACATCCACCTTCCAAGACAGATTTTAAGTGAAGTTTTCACCCATTTTGCAGCTCACTAAGGTCTTGGCCACTCTATCACATACGCAGCCGTTTCTCATTTGAAGTCTCTGATATTACCAGTATATTCAAAACTTAAAGGGTTCCTAAGCTCTCGTGCATGCCTTTAACTGGGGTGGAACTGCATAAAGTTTTAGTTTTCATCCTGTCCTAAAATGTGAATGCTCCTCCTCCTCCTCCTTTGGGAAAATCAAACAACTTGCATTAAAACTGCTCCTCTTTCGCCTGAAAAAACTTTACGCCTGTCCTGGAAAGCTTCTTATGGTCTCCAAGGATTGCACTAGAGCAATAGTATTTACACTGAGAAGGCAGTACCAGTATGTCTAAGATCAGGCTCTTTGTGAATTTTAAAAATCATGAATAGGAAATTAATTTATATGAAAAATGCTTCAGTCCTTAGTTTGCAAACAGAGTCAGGGAATAAAAGCAAATTGGACATCAGTAGTCAAAGGGTAACTCTATTGTTGCTGTCTTGTTGCCAAAGATTAAAGCCATGCCTGTAATTAATACTAAATTAGCTGCCAAGCCAAAGCAAGAAGACTAAGGTC
Organism: Amazona ochrocephala; assembly: GCA_039720435.1. NCBI lineage: Eukaryota > Metazoa > Chordata > Aves > Psittaciformes > Psittacidae > Amazona > Amazona ochrocephala. Next base: position 30,747,322 of record CM077876.1, on the reverse strand, counting down.
ACTGATAACAGCTCCACTGCTCCCCCATGCATAAAAAGCAGCACATTTGGTGGGTTTGTTTCCAGCCAGGTGCTAACTCGCCAGGAGGAAGAAACATGCAGTGGCACACCGTACCATTGTGGTTTACAACAAAAGCCCTCTCTGTAGGCTTGTGTTGATAAAAGTATCGTGCTTTGAGTTTTAGACATGATACCGCTTAAGGCCTATTAGTACAACAGCTAAGCTCAGCACCTCATCAGCTATTCCATAGAGACACATGGGACACAACCCTAGCTACAAATGGCTCAGAAATGCAGCTAGTAAGAGAGAGGCTTTAAAGGAAAGGAAATACTAGAAAACGCAAGACAGGAGGCTTGCACAGTAACTCTTTTTGTCCAGTATTCACAGGCTCAAGTCACGGCAAAGAATTTTTCCTTATTTTTCACATAAGTGGTTAGAACAGAGATGAAATGACTGCTCTTTTGTACACACCCTGCAGGAACAGGAGACAACGACCGATACTGCATTGCTGCCTTACAGGAAACCACGTAGGAGATTTTTTTGTTTTAAAAACTGAAGGTGAAAAAGGGGGAGTGACCTGAGAAGCAAACATAAGGTACCAAGAATATGTCACTATCCCTCTTCTTCCGTGAGATGGACAGTCTTCTTCAAATTTTTAAAGAACAAACTAGGAAGCTGTTGGTTTAGAACAGGTTCTCTCAGAAAAAAAAATCTGTCCGCAGAGAAGGTGGCACAGAGGTGCTCCTACCATCACACTCTGGAAGTCATCTGGTCCATCCCCCCTGCTCAAGCAGGGCCACCAGAAGCCACTTGCCCAGAACCATGTCCACATGGTTTTGGGGTATCTCCAAGAAAGGAGACTCCACAACCTCCCTCTGCAACCTGTGCCAGTGCTCGGTCACCCTCACAGTGAAAAAGGGTTTCCTGATGTTCAGAGGGAACCTCCTGTTTTCAGATCCACTAGAGAAGATCACACAGGAAAGTGAGGAAAAGGCAAGTTCAAGTTTGCAGTGCATGGCTTCAGACAGTTCTCCCCTGCTAAGCAGAAAAACCAGTTGCAGGAAGGGAAACCAGCACTGCACTTCCCCCTGCCACCAAAAACTCGCTCTTCAGCATATGACTGACTCAGTAGCACTGATTTTTTTGCACAAGCTTGCTCCTCTCTGCATAAAATCAGGCTGATACAGATACACACCACAGGCGCTGGAGCGTAATAAAACCAGGTAGCTAAGGGTTTAAATCTCTAAACAGTGGTCATTCACCTACAGCAATCTTCACACTTCTTTCTTATTAATTCAGCCTAAGTACCAGCTGATGATGAACTGCAGGGAGCATGATTTTTGTTATATGATGAACACTAACATTTCAGAGTTATACCTCAGAACATCGATTACTACCTACTGACAGGCAGCTGAAGCACAGCAATTCCTGAGGGGTTCTGCTGTTGAGGCTCTTTTATTCCTTGACTCCAGTGAAAGGAAGCCTTTTCTGTTTAAAGCTGTTTCTTTTTTCTTTTTTTGTTAAGCATCGGTGTAATTGATTTTACAGGCTAATACTTAATACAGAAAAGACAACTGCTCTGTGGAGCAGGGCACACTTCATGCCTGCTGGGACACAGAAACTGCAAACTGAAATTGTCCTTCTCAGGGAAACACAGCACTGCAACACATAATTTCTGCCTAGTTCGGAAAACAAAGTGAAACAAGTTTTCTTGGTCACTGTGTTTCCTGAACAAAACATTATTTACTGCTGATTCAAACTGACAACTCGCGCTAATTTTACCACTGCCCAAAAACCAGTATTTCAGTAATTCCCACAGCTCGGAGAGCTAATAAATAACAAAAATCAACCAAGGGCTTCCAGGTTCCCAGACTGTCAACAACGAAGTCCAAGCCTCCAGGGCTTTGGCATCCTGGAGTAGCTACAAACAGCTCCTCAGGCCACCTCATTTCTGCATGAAGCCACATCCCATGGTGCCAGATAACTCCAGCACTTCCAGTCTCTGTGGTCCGCAGCTGTGGATGAAATCCCTAGGTTGCCTGCCTCCAGAAAACCCCTAAGTGAAGACCCCCACCACTGCATGGTCTTGCCCCTGCCCTACCCTGACAGCATCTCTTCAGGTGCTGGAAACCAGGGCATGACCAGGCGGGTCCATCAAGGCCACCCTGTAGGAATCTGGGGGTCTCATCATTTGTTTCACAGATCAGGCTTCTCCTCCCAGGCCAGCAACGTGTTGATGTGCCTGTCTGGAACCAACCCCACCACGCTATATGTGATCACTATGCCTGAGCTCCGAATAAATGGGAAACACACAAATGTTGAATTATTTGCTATCTGCCCCTTTGCTGAGTTAATAATTTATCTAATTTCCTCATAATAATGACCTCAATTTTTGTGGGAAATCAATCATCTGCTTCTGGGCTAGTATGCCTTTTCCAGTACTTCTCTAGGGCTGGTTTTCGCCAAACCTGTTGAGGAAGGTAACAGGATCACCTGTGAACCAGCATCTGCCATTTCACTGTAACTGGCCAGACCCCACACCAGACCCAGTCATCACTTCTTTTCCTGCCATTTACCTGACTGTTAATGCTGATCAATTCCTGGTGTATATGCTCTCCAGAAATGAGATGGACTTCTTAGGTAAAATTAAAGATGGAGTCACAAGTGAGTAAGGGCTTCAAGGTTCACTACACAAATTAAAATACACAACTGATACTGAAATGTAACTCAAGAGTTTGGTAATAAATCTTCATGTTAAGAATGGGAAAAAAAGATTAATTCTTGCTTTTACTTCAGTCAATATAATTGACTGGAACAATTTAAAAGATTTAACAGACTGTCCACCAACACACTCTGGAGAACTGACCTGCTGCACCTCTACATAGCTAGCATAAGACCACCTCGCAGTGCCCCGGCAAATTTCATGTCCTAAATTGCCAGGAATATTTTTTTCCAAATTCAGCTACACTGGCAACACCAGAAGGTGACTGTGCGTGCATCCCATTTGACTCTCAGGGACATAGCTAAGAACACGGATAAAACAAACGGGAAAGAAAATCACACTAGAAAAATCAAACTGCGTTAACAGACAACATTTGAAGTACAGAATCATTATAGGCGGTCTATAGATACTTGTTTACCTCAAGTCCACGTGCATAGTGTCACATGCTACTACGCCCTCGAGTGATTAATTAATCCACACAGAAAAGCTCTGCAACATGTCATGTCACAGGAATCCCAAAATGGAGGTCACTGTGCCAGCTAGCAAATGACACATTAAAAAGAGGGGAAAAAGGCAGAAAATGCTCTTTATGCTTTCCATTTCACTGTGAACGTGAGGGATTTATTTCACTAATCCATGGCTGGCAGTGTCAGGGCTACTTGGAGCTGCAGAGATGGAGAGAAATACCCAATTTTCAAATCCCCTCCAGCTACATAAAGGTAAGAAAGAAAAGCACTTCTATCCCCACCGGGCTGCTACTGCACCGCTGCCTGTGTTAGATCAACACCATTTTCTGAAAAGGCTAAATTAGAGGAAGGCACGGCTCCTCCTGTAACCAAGACAGTCAATCAAGACAGCCAAGACATACATTTTTACAGCAATGCACATACGCAGTTTATTTTGCCTGTCCCATTACAACGTTATACCCCTACACGAATGGTGTGAGATGGAGGAACCATACAAGTGACTTTGCCTATCCAAATATGAGCTTGTTCAGACTATTTAAGCATTAAGTCATAACTTACCTTTCTGAGGGGAAAAGCAGTGTCCTTTGTTACGAAGTGAACTGAAAATGAGGCAGTATTTGACTGTACCTCAAAGCGTGTCACAACAGTGTGAGACAATACAGATATCTAGTTTGGCCTTTCTATATTTTCTTCTTCCTTAGGCAAGCAAATCTATAAAGCCTCTCATCTAATGTGTTAGATTAATAAATGATGAAGCTACAAACAAGAGAGCCCAACTTCCCATGATTTGTGTTTAATTATTGTGCATTTAACAAGAGTAAAGGAAAACGAAATTTATTTCATCCTGGTAATTACCAAACTAAATGACCCAATCCTGCCTATTATAACAGATCAAAACAATACATTTGCATTTAGCAAATCATTGAAAAAAGTAATTTTTACTCTGAATAGCTTCTTGTGATATATCAGCTTCCATCCCTGGAAAAGTACCTACCAAACGCTGCAACAGAGGTCATGGAGATCATGCTTTTCTTCACAGCTAGGCTCTGGACCAGAGCTACTTTTCAGCTAAGCTTAAAGCTGAGCTGACATAATTAAAAAAAAATAAAATATATATTTCAGAATGTGGTTGATGAATATTCCTCACAACGTAAGTCTGGAACCCTAGGTTTTCTTACAGTACGTAGGCTCTAACAGTCTGAATGCTGGTCTCTGCACTGCACTAAAAGGAAAAATTAGCTATTATTTATTAAAGGAAGAAACTTCTGCAGTCAATGCAATTCATTAGGACATCATTAGGATACCATCAATAGCTAATTCTTTAGCAATTTCTTCCTGCATCTCCCTCATGCTCCAGTCCCCTGAATCATGTGGCAGCAGGTACAACAGTGTGGTACCCAGCGCTCCTCTGCAGCCCTCAACCCCAACTCTGCACCCCTCTTCCACTGTTCTTCCTAACTCGTGCTCCCATTGCACATCTGACCTCCTCAGCAACTCTCCCCTACCATGGTACAATTCCTAGAAGAGGGCTCCAGGTCATCGTTCTCTGTGTATTTCTTTCCCTTTGAAGCAATTTTGCTTGGACACTAGTAACAACTCCCTCTCAGCAGGACAGTAGATGAGTAAGGTTTCTCCACAGAGTGGCACCAGCCCTTTCATACATCTCAGGAAATAGCCTGCCTGAGGCAACCGAAGATCCTCCTGAGCCATTTTTTGTGGCCTCGGCCGGGTGGTGGCTCACAGCCATGTGATGAAAAGCATATCCAGGTCTTTCTTTCCTTCAGTCACTTCCAAACGATAAGTCTCTAATCCTTTTGGCTTCAGCTGCAAAATTCCCATTGATTGATAATGGATTTTCCACTGATGCAGAATCAAGCATTTCGACTACACCATTACGAATTAACAGAAGAGAGCTCTGTTAATCCTTTATAAGCAAGCTTAATCTTTGGTTTCTAGGAGGAGTGAAGGCCCTGTTTTCTCCAGTATCAGCCAGAAGGCGATTATTATTTCAGAATTTTCTTCTCATTTTATTTGATTGAAACCAGGTTTTTGGGGTTTTGGTTTTCTTTTTTTAAGACACAAATCCAGACATCACCACACATACACACTTTCTCCAAGTGGAAAAGGAAAAGTTTGAGCTGTGACACTGAAGCTGAAAGCTAGTATTGGCACTCAGGGACTTACAGTCACTCCATAGAAAATGCTGTCATCTGGAAATAGCAGACTGATGAAGCCTTTATAGCATTCACCTTTCAATTCAAAAAGAGCAACATATGAAACCTCACATTAAAATAGCTGTAAGATTTGTTAGGGTGCTCTCTCAACGATGTGATTTGAACATTTCCTGTACATTAGCAATAGTTAGGGCTATTAAACTGCAAGCAAGTACTAGCACCTTTAAAGATTGTTACAGAACTTGGCTAATAACTATAGCAATCAAGTCATCAGTAAGATGAACTGATGTTTCATTAAGACACTTTTTCCATTAAAATGAGATTTTGTTAGATCAAATCAGATACACATTAAGTCAGTGTATAGCAGAACAGCCCATTTGTTTTTTCCAGGAAAGGAAACCCATCACTATGCTTCAATGTCTGGTAAACAGGAGCTCAAACCACACAAACCCCTGCTCAAATGGGAAACCAGTGCTCACAAAGACTTGTCCCACTGCGGTCAACAGTCTGAGCAAGGATGCTTAACAGCAGTAAAATCTTGAAAGACCAAGCCCAAATATTTCAGTTCTAATTGGTACTGCACATCAAACAACCCTTAATTTGACGTCATGTCCTGCAGCGCACCAGACACAACCATTTCATTGATCTAATAATTCATCACTGCTTCTGTGCTAAGATGAAAAGAAGTCTTAAACACAGCAGCTAAGTGGTTCCTCTAAAACACTGGAATGCCACTTATCTCCATAAGACAATAAAATGTTTATCTTTTGTCAAGCATTTCATTGCTGCTGTTTAGTATATGACCTTTCGAAAGAAGCAGCAGAGGCTGACATACACCTTCATTAAAGCAGCGCCTCCTTCTTCCCCCTGCCTGCAACAATGAGCATGGGAGGGAAGAGGTGAGCAATCCACTGAGTAATGAAGAGATTTTGTTTCAGGGGGTTATCAATTATTTATGAGTAAATCCCCACATGAACACATCCAAAGCTGTATAGTTTTAAATATGTTTCACTTCTATACACATGGCACAACACAACCAGATGTGAGCTAAATTGGATGTCTGACTATTTGAGGAGTCAAATAGTGAGTTGAATCTGGGTGTTAGCAAATCATTGTTCTGTTTTTTTAAAGTACAACAGCCTCCTGGATTTATAGCTCTTCCACAAAATTCCTCCAACACTCACAGAAATCATCTTTTAAAGTACTGCCCACTCATCGAGACCTTTGCAAAGAAAAAGCTCATACTGAAGAATTTCTGTAATTATGCTGACACAGTTGTCTAAGTAGTCTAACATTGACCAGCTTTGAATGGAATTTTATTCCACATGGAATGAAATGGACCTGAACTTTTCCTATTAAGGTCAAGTTATGGTATGGTCTGGGCTTTTTTTCCCTCAACACAAGGGTTATCCTTTTCAAAACAAACTACTTGTCTTTACAGTAAAATTGTTTCATAACTGTGTTTTTAAAGTGAAGATCCAAAGACTCTTTGTCATATGGGACATGCAAACATTACACCTTGGTCTTAATAAAGCAAGGACAGGAAGACCAAGCAGTTGTATCTGCTAGGCACTCTTTCCACAAAAAGTTGTTAATCTATTTACAAATGTTGTCATTGAAATCAGCCATCCTGCAAGTCCTGAAATGAAATCAAATCTACTGCCATGCAATTAACATCCAGATCTGCAAAACTGTTCTTTGAGCTCCTCTTTCCCACAGCTTCCAACCAAAAAGATGCTGCCAAAATCAAAACCCCCGCTGCAGTCACACTTCAATGACTGTGCCTGCAGCAGGTGCCACAATGGTTCCGAGACCGCCTTTAACACTGAATTCAGGTACACTGTGAAGCTGGAAACTAGGCTAGGGCACTGCCAGGGCATACCCGGCAGAGCAAGCCCCCTTCTCGAAGCCTCATCTACAAGCTGCCTTTTAAAGGGACAAGTCTGGGGAGAAGCTCTTCAAATAACTTGTTCTAAACATGTGGAATAGGCACTTCCTGCCTTTTTTGCAGAACTGCAGGAGAAGAGTCAGGTCTCTCACACACTCTCTGTGCCCTCCCATTTAGGCTAGCCCTCACATCAGCACTTCCACAGCTCCACTCCCACTCTAGCCTGGCTAAACTGCTTCAGTGCCAAAATAAAACCACCAAAAACCAGCCACTTAGAAATCCATTTTAGATTTGTTTGCATTACTTTAGAGGGTTTGTTATGTGTTGGGATGAAAGAAGCCCATTAAGAACATCTATATTTACTTCATTACTGTGTGGCTCTTGAAGTTAGATGAAAAGATTTACTCTGGCCAAGTTTGTTTATTCATCAACATCAGCTTAGATATGTTTTCAAAGGCTCATCCTCATCGTATTTACATGAAAGCACATTTTTTTTCAAGGGTTTTATCACATTCTGAGAGCTGGAAAAGGACAAAAGAAACTTCTGTGAGAATTATGAAATCAAGGATCAGCAGAGAAACAATTCCAACAAATCCCAGTTATTTACGGAACTGGAAACCACCCTTTCCTACCTGGAGTCATTCTTTCTCACACTGCAGCTGCATCAACAGCCACAAACTGTAAGTGAATGATCAATCACCATGCCCCTAGCCTACAGCCACTGGTACATTGCTTAGGCAGGAACGCCTGAAGAGTTAACACAACCTGAAGCAGAAGAGTTTAAGCAAACGTAGTTTCACAAATTTCTGTGGACTGTTGGGGTTTTTTATATACCTGCACTTTAACAAGAACAATCAGATTTTCTTCATAGGTGGTGGGAAAGAAGAGCTCTTCGTTGCTGGTAGCAAAGCATTACATAGAAATACAGTCCACCAAAAACCAACCCCAGCAGTAAAAGTCCTAGCAACCTCTGACAGGAACCCAAATATGACTTGGTAATTGCATGCTTTTAATACCAAATTTTTATGCTTGAGTTATGTAAATATTTAAATGACATTTATGGACACTATCTTTCCTTGTGAGTTTACACTTTCCCACGGAAGACTTCCAGAGTGATTAACAATCCTGATCTTTATCCTTCACACTAACTATTCATTCATCCTTCCTAAAAGGAATACTGCTCACATACGACCCAAGAGGGCTGTAACAAGGCAGTATTTATCTGCCCTAATAATCTACTACCACCGCTTTAATTACAACTTGGTTATATCACATCCAGGAAGCGAGGGAATGCCTCTCATCGCTCATCATCTTCACCTGACAGCTGCGCTTGGCACACCTTTGCAGGAGCAAACTCTGGAGGTCCCACCACCTGCAGCTTGCCCTCCCCAGCCCAGGTAACTGTTTCTGGGAGGTGAGGGGCCAGGGGGAAGATGAACTGGATGCAGCACACATACCCCTGAGACACCTACAGAGGAGTTATGGAACGGCACAGCAATTCAGAGCATAGAATCACAGAATCATAGAACAGTTAGGGTTGGAAAGGACCTTAAGATCATCTAGTGGATACCAGGATGGCGATGGGGGAACAGCAACTAAGGACATATTAATTCCTTTCAGTTAAGTTCACAGGCATAGCAGGATTTTACAGGGCCTCCAAGAGCCTACATGAGCGCACAGTAGTTTCAAGTCCAGAGTTTTTTACTTGCAGTAGTATATGCAAGAATGTGCGCTGCTCATGCTTTCCATGTTTTAATCAATGTATGCAGTATCTGATCATACAGACATTTATAAATGCACCATTTTCCTACGGAAAAAGCCATCCTGAACTTCTTTCCCCACCAGAACACAAGTTTTTTTGGCATCATTATACACAGCATAAGACCTGCATCCTTGGGATGCAGAGATGGGCTGCAAGGAGCCAGGCAGCCCGTCTGCAAGCTACAGGCTGTACAACCAGGACCCCATCCAACACACCTTCCCTGCTAGCTCCAGCAGCTCCCATTCATCCAGCATACACTCAAACTTGGGAAGGGGCTCTCCCACCCCCACTTTGGAAACCTGCAGGCGAGGGCAGCACTCCTGCCCTCCCACCACTACCCTAGGCTGAGCCACCTAGCACCCCGCACCCAAAATCTGGTCACTTCTCAACACCTAGAAGCAGAAGCATCACTACAGCAGCCCAGGTAATAGTATTTGAATGATTCATTGTTTCAATCAAGTGTTAAATAATGTTTTCAAGCCTTTATGGTCTATTAATCTTATTCTTACATTATGTTTTGCAGTTACAAATGAAACTGTGCTGGAACCACTTGAAAAAGCCCCTCCATTCTCCATCCCTGTCCTTAAGGGACAGAAAAAGACCATCCTCTGTTCCAACTATTGAACTCTACAGCACTTTACCAGGGGCATCAATGAGCTGATAAACAAATTTAACTCCTTTCCCCAGGAAAGAGTGCTCGTTAACTAAATGCCAGAGCATAGCCAGCAAGAAGAACTCAGCTGCATTTTGTCTGGATTCCTCAGAACAGTGCTTCTTAAAACATAAATTAGCTCTAGATTTCTGAGCATTTCTTATTACAACTTGAAATCCAGTTGCCACTTTCTGATCAATATAACTTTAATAGTAGAATAAATTTAAAGCTTAAGTTATCTAGTTGCAGTCATCTGTATACAATACATGATCTAAAGCCACATTCACATCCAAATGCCTGGCAGTAAAGCTTACCAGGAGCACTGCGCCTTAAAATGCAATGGATTACCTGTCCCTTCTCCTCATTAGACATTTCATAAAAGGAACAGAACAAAAGACAGGTGAGCTTGTTCAGTGTCATATCCCACAACCTTTACTCATACGAGCAATGTGCTGCCTTCAGATCAGCTTCTCATTCAAAAGTTGCAGATCTCATTGCTGACCTGAATACTGATTTTATGTTAATAAAATCCTGTATTGAGAGACTGGTTAAAGATAAAATTGCTCTTGTACTTCATGCCTGCAAGGCATTGTCCATACTGTACTCACTGTTTCCTTTGCCACTGAGGGCAGGAGACACCCCTTAGAGGAGATGTTTCACAGGCTGCAGAATTTGGCCCTTGTTGAATAAGTTAACACCTGAATTAATCACTTATTCAGTAAGAGGAGGCACTTTTACTATGATGAAGCTGCACACCTCACATATAGATATACTTATCAGGGCAAAATTGTTAAAGATGTAAAATAAGAAACCCTGGAATTTGAAGTTTCTGCTACTGTATTGTCTAAGAGAAGCAAATACAATGAAAATGTACTTCCATTTACCTACTGAGTGTCTTTAGCAGAGCTCACTTCTGCAGATGCTCTTAACAGACACTGCTCCAATCATTTAACTGCAACGCAGACAGACTTTGAGAGGACTGAGGAGGATTTGCTTCTGATTTCACAAGGCACACTTATATTTTTGACATACAATTTAATAAAATAAGAACTCTGGATAAAAGTCAGTCGAGCATGGCTGCTAGGAAGGTGGGGAAATACTATCTGCCAAAATCTTATCTTTGCTCTTTCTCTTTTTCTGCATTTATTACTTAATGGCTCAGAATTATGTCAAAGGCCGTTCCTTTTACAAATATAATCAACTATTCAGTGCCACAGATGATGTATTATTCTCCTTAAACCCAAATTTCTGAGGGACAGATTAAAAACAAGGTTAAAGAGCTCTATCGTTCAAAGCATTACAGTTAAGACACATATAAATCACTATGCTTGTTTATTTAGATAATAGGCTCCATTAGCGTACATAACACCTCCAGCCACACAACTTTCTTGGTATGACCGTTCGCCAGCTTTCTTCCCCTCCCATCCTAGAAGCACTAAGGAGAAGTGAATGCTCCAAGCCGAGCGGCACACCCGGCAAATGGGGTGCCCGGACTCATTTGCGCGCTCAGCTCCCTTCGCGACGCTTTGAAAAGCAGCCTCTGCTCTTCTCTGATGATCCCTTCCTCTTAGAAGACTTTCCAAGACTAAGAGCAGATGCCACTGACAAACTGGAGTCTGTCACCATGCAATAGCATGTGAATGAAAACGCGGGGCTCGCTCGCGGGGGATCCCACCGCCGCGGGATGCCTCACACGACCCTGCCCCGCACCTGTGACCGCGCCGAATTACTCCCCAAGTCACCACATAACCCGCAGCACGGATAGCGGCCAGCCAGAACAGCCTCGCAGCCCTGCGGCGGCCCCTCCACCGGCCTCCCGCAGCCGCGCAGCGACCCGCGCCCGCAGCGACAGCACGCCCCAATACACACACATTTCTCCCCTCCACCCCCCAAAACACAGGCACAGCAACTTCTCGCACCGCCCCCAACTCACCGAGAGGCGCCAGCCCCGCGGAGGGGCGCGCCCGAAGATGCCGCCTCCCGCGGAGCGCTGCCCGCGGAGTGCAGCCCGCAGGGGCCGGGCACCGGCGCGGGGAGGGAAGGAGGGGACGGAGGGAGGGAGGAGCAGCAGCAAGTTGCGGCGCGTCTCCTCTCTTCTTCCCTCCTCTGCTCTTCCCTCTCTCCTCCTTCTCCTCCTCCCCACCGCGGTCCCTCCCCTCCTCCGCCCGGCAGGAGGGTCGGAGGGAGGCGGCGGAGCAGGGCGGCGCGCGGCCGCGGATCGCTGCGCGGACAGGGGCGCGGCAGTGCGCATGTCCCCGCGCCTGGCACCGGGAGGTGAACGATGCGGCAGCGCTGGCAACACGGGCCCGCCAGCCCCTGCGCACCGCATCGCGCCTCTGCGGAGGCTGCGCGGGCAGCGCTGGCACCGCATCGCCTCGCTCCGCGGAGCTGGTGGAGGGAGGGGACGGACACACGGACGTGTCGGCGGCTGCAGCGGCTCTGTGAGGCCACCGCCCCCCGGTGCTGCACACGGGCAGCCCCGCTGCTCGGCTGGAGGGCGCTACGGTGAGCGCCGTGGGAAAGGAGGAAACGGGGATAGATCCAGGCGTCCTGTTTCATGTTCCCCTTTTTAGCGACCGTGACTAATGAAGACAGGTATTATGACAAAAGGGACCTCCGCATAGTTATTGGTGGGATTTTAATGTTGTACCGAGGTCTTTAAGTGAAAATAGTCATATTTTACCTGGTGTAGGGAAGTGCAAGGGCTTCGAGTGAAAAGCTCTGTAGGAGCAAAGGCAGGAAAGGCTGCAATGGTAAAATGCCTAACTTAGATCTCTGAGGATATTTACGGAAATTGCACAGTTACTACAAGTCTCCACCAGATGTAAGGGTTGACCTAACACCCAGTAAGTTTCTTACTTCCTGAGAACAAGTTCAAACCCCATATTCCATTCTGTAGTAGCACTGGTGTCACATGCATGGCTGGCTCAAGATTTGAGTCTGAATCTGCATTTGATGTTTACCAAGCAAGGGTTTACGTATGCAGGGAAGCACTAGAGATTTCTTTGGAGTTTTTAATAACCCAAATACAGCAGTGCTACCAGCATTTTCGTCTTCACCTAATCTTTGGCTCCATTTATTCACATTCATCCAATGAATCCTCAGAGCCGATCCTTTATTCATACCGTCTTTCAGCATCACCAGCTGTTGGGTTCCTCTGTTGATTTTTTTTGTCATGCTTTTTTATTTTCCTTCTAGGCCTTTAAGCTCTTTGTCCAACAACTTCTGTCCTCATGAGGCAGCACAGTCCCAGTCTAGCAGACTCCAGCCCATCTTAGTTTGTCCACATGGGCCCTGCAACAAAATGCGTATTATTCTACTACGTAGCTGCCAGCTCTTCTGATATCCAACTGATGGTTGTCATTTTACCAAGCTGGTGTTGCTTTTCTTCTTGATTCCTAACAAGCCACTGTACTGGCATATTGTAGCCAACATAATGATGTTTTCCCCAGAGTTTTTAAAGAAGAGGGGGGAAACTGCGATAGCAATGCAGCTGAAGAAGGGAATAAGAATATGTGACAGGTACAGCTCTGCAGTTCCCAAGGTCAGTGCAGAAGGAGGGCAGGAGGGCCCTTCAGCCCATGGTGAGTCAGGCTGTGCCTCTGCTGCCCATGGAGGTTCATGGTGGAGCAGATCCACCTGCAGCCCATGGAGGATGCCACACTGGAGCAGGAGGATGCTCGAAGGAGGCTGTGACTCTGTGGGAAGCCTGTGCTGGAGCAGGCCTCTGGCAAGACCTGTGGCTCCTTGGAGAGATGAGTCCATGCTGGAACAGGTTTGCTGTCAGGAGCTGCCAAGAGAAGTGGGATGCACAAAGCATGCCAGTACACAGAAGCTCAGAGGAACGTTCGATCTCTTTAAACCTACTGTAGATATTCCTAGTCCTCTGGATACTTAGTTTATTTGGATTTTACCAGTTGAAAAAGCTTCCAAAAAGTGTAAGCTAAATCAAAACCATGTACTTGCTTTTAAACAAGGGTCGCTACATATGGAATAAAAAGGGTATTACCATAACAATCTATATTCTCATCTTAACCTACACTGCTGTTGAAATATAAACAAAGCCAAAGACAGCTCCAAAGGAGAGGGGCGGATCTCCTTTGCCTCTTCCTTTCTTCTCTGCCACCTCCTCTCTCCCCTTTGCCCTCCAGCTCCAAATACCATTTGGTTTAATTTGTCTTCCTCTGTGTTTAGGAAGAAAACTATTATTATACATTTCTGTTTTAAATCTAGGGCAGTGGGGTTTTGCTCATTAGCTAACCTTTTTTTTCCCCTTGTTTTTTTATTTTTGGAGCCCTATTCAGCATGCAGGCAAAGATCAGGAAGGTAAGAGGAGATGTGCAGAATGGAGGAAAGGAGGCAGCCTGTGATCTCTTGACAAAAGGGGAACAATCATCCATGGAGTCAAAATGGAGCGGGAGTGTGTCTGTAAAGGCGGAGGCAAGAAGCAAAGATGAAGTCCTTCAAAAAAGGCTAACGAAAATCAAGCACTCTTAAACATGATTAATTCTGCACTCCACAAGAGTGAAACTATTCCCCCCTGTCATTTCTGTGACAGGCGCTCCCAGAGGCCCCCATCACTGCTAAAGCTCCATTATCTGAGGCATTGCACTGATACATAAATGACGTGGTCCCTGCCACAAGGGCCTTACAGTTTAACATGAGCCAAAATGCAATAAAGTAATGTAAAATACAGGATAAAGGACCAGGAGAGGAAGGACAGCCAAAACCTTGCAAGCCTGCATTGCAGCCTGTGTATGTTATACAACTTCACAGGTATAATCATGTAGATAATACAAGAATAATGTTCATACACAGTAGCGACCCACCATCCATTTCAGGCACTTCCATTTCTTTTCTTTTTTTTCCCATTGAAGAACCAGGAAAAATCACAACACATTTAACCTTTTGCCCGAACAGCTGTTGGTGGTAGTAGGGCAGCAGGCTAACACAGTAATAGCTGGAGCAAAAGGTGTATGAGCTGCTGGAGGTCACAGCCCTTGACTTGTAACATCTTGTGAGAGCTGGACATGTACAAACTCCTCCCCTCTGACCCGAACTGGAATTGCCTACGTCTGTCTCTGCTCAGCCCCTGCGCTGCCCCACATGGTTCCAGTGCAACTCTTTGTAAGTGAGCTGGATACAGACGTTGTTTTTCAGCTGGATCAGTTCCCCTCCCAGCTCCCAGTGAAGGCATAGAAATACCCTGGCCAGCCAGCGTGGGAAGGAACACCAGGGCCAGGCAGAGAGACAGTTGGGCTTACACAAGCTGCTGGAGGCCTTATGTTCCAGAAGCAAAGTATTAGCCTCAGCTGCGCTTGTGCAGAGCAGGTGGTTTTACTATTAGGTGCTCAAATTTAGACGCGGTTTCAGTTTCCTAGGATGGCATGTACTAAGGCAGCAGCTCACCTCCACCAAAATGAGGAGGCCCTGTTCCCAGCCATGTGATCCCATCATCTTTTTTATCAGCTCTGCTACCTGTGAATGAATGAAGCCCTTCACTCACCACTGCTGTTCACTGACCAAGCAGAAATATGACCCAGAAGGAAACAGCTGCCTGATATTTTCTCTGCTGGGTCAGTGAGTTGAATCAGCTTACAGGCAAGTTCATGAAGCTCCAGAGCTACCACAAGTGAGACGGCAGGGTCTGTGGCTGGGAAGAGGTCTGGGTTAGCAGGAGAAGGAACAAGACTTCCCCTTATGGCAAGAGCAAGCCATCAAATATACTTAGGTGCTTATAACTGCAACTTTAGAGGTCAATTTACCTGTGTTATCCCAGGAATACACAAACTCTGTGGGAGCAGGCAGCTCTGCAGTTTGCTGCAATCCCTAAGTTCATTCCCATTCCCATTTATATACTAGTGTGGTCCTAGTTCCATATATCTTATTCATGTAGAAATAGAATCATAGAATAGTTAGGGTTGGAAAGGACCTTAAAATCATCTAGTTCCAACCCCCCTGCCATGGGCAGGGACACCTCACACTAAACCATACCACCCAAGGCTCTGTCCAGCCCAGCCTTGAACACCGCCAGGGATGGGGCATTCACAACTTCCCTGGGCAACCCATTCCAGGGCCTCACCACCCTTACAGTAAAGAATTTCTTCCTCATATCCAATCTAAACTTCCCCTGGTTAAGTTTGAACCCGTTACCCCTTGTCCTGTCACTACAGTCCCTAATGAAGAGTCCCTCCCCAGCATCCCCATAGGCCCCCTTCAGACACTGGAAGGCTGCTTTGAGGTTTCCACGCAGCCTTCTCTTCTGCAGGCTGAACAGCCACAATTTTCTCAGCCTACCTTCATACGAGAGGTGCTCCAGTCCCCTGATCATCCTTGTGGCCCTCTTTTGGACTTGTTACAACAGTTCCATGTCCTTTTTATGTTGAGGACACCAGAACTGCACACAATACACCAAGTGAGGTTCTCACAAGAGGAGAGTAGAGGGGCAGGATCACCTCCCTCTCATTAAAGAAGTTTTATTAAGTAACTTGGGGAAAATCTGAGCTCTCTGCCTGCAGGTTTCTGTGGTTTGGGGAAACTGAAGTATCTTTTGAAGGTATATCCCCTAATTATCATTTGTGTACAGTATAACCAAACCCATTATAAAAGAGAATGCAACTTTAAAGTACACAAGTGTAAATTTCCCATAGGTAACTAATGCAGTAAGTACCATGGTTTTAAACAAGCCCTTCCAGTGTCCCTCACCCATGCCAGTTTGTGTGGTTTAATGTGCTCTCTCTGCGTTAAGACAGGGGAGAAGCTCATCCTTGCTCAGCTCCCTCTCCCTGCACACTGGAAAAAACTTTGAATAAACTGATGTGTGTTCCTTTCTGTGTGCCAGCCCTGCATCCCTCCTAGCCTCTCATCCATCTAGTGTGGACTTTGTCGTCACTTAGCAGAGCGTATTATGACATTGCCTGGAGCTGCTCACAAAGATAGCAATTACACCTCTATAAGTACATTGTTGGCCTGGTTTTCAAGAGGTCTGAGGAGCTCCACTTCTTAAGGAGCAGAAGGACCTGAGGATACCATCACCTTTGGAAATCAAGCCATTAGGGATAGGAAGGGGAGTTTAAAGCAGGCATGGGGGCTGGTAGGAAAGCATTGCTTCCATTCAAGGAGCACATCAGTAAGAAGCTGCCACCATCAAGAGGACAGAATAAATATCCTAATAGAACTTTACTATGGGCCAGAAAAATCCTGTGAAAGCCTGGATGGCTACATGCTGCATCTCTGAAATCAGTCACAAAGCGCATTATGGTTGAGGCATGTAATATCGTTCTGTCAAAGGAATGGCTCCTAGCACAGCCAGTTTATCTGAGACGGTCATTGTTAGTTCTGCCTGCTCGTTAATGTTGAGGCCTTGTTTGCAAGTAAGCTATCTTTTGACAGAAGCACTGGGCCTAGGCTTTCTCCAACGGAGAGAAATTCATTAAACGGACAAAATCATTCCTTGTGATGCTGCTGTCAGGGAAGCCCACTTCCATGCTTCTTATCAAGGAGGAAGGAGAGAAGACCAAAGGAGCTGCTGTACCTGCTGAGCAGCGCCTGGACCCACACTCCGCCTTAGCAAATAACCAGTCTTCAGCATGGGGTGGGCTCCACCATCCTGGCTGTGGCTTCTGACTTTGCCAGCCTTGGAGTGCCTTGACTTGGCTGCGATTACTCTTCAGCAGCATAACTACAGGGGAGCACAGTGAGGTTTGCGGTACATCTGCCTGGCACTTTTCCACACACAGCTTTCCACCCAGGAATTCTATTGTCATGAGACATTAGATTCTTTAGGCTCATCA
Organism: Amazona ochrocephala; assembly: GCA_039720435.1. Taxonomy (NCBI): domain Eukaryota; kingdom Metazoa; phylum Chordata; class Aves; order Psittaciformes; family Psittacidae; genus Amazona; species Amazona ochrocephala. Next base: position 30,729,864 of record CM077876.1, on the reverse strand, counting down.
ATTCTGATGACACAATCCAGCAATTTATTTTTAGAGGGAGCAAGCAAGTGTCCATGGCAGCATTTTAGCTGACAGTGCTGCAGTATTGCTATGCAGGAGCACTTCGTTGTTCTTTGTGTCTTGACTTGTTACTGTAAAAGGTGTTTTTTACTGCTTAACTTGGTTTTAGCTTTAGGAATGCCTGAATGAGACAAAGGAAAACACTTGCACCCTTAAACTGAACTTCATCCATCAGACTTTCAGCATGCTGATGAGAAACTGGAGAAGTGGGACTAATGATTCATGTGCAGCATTGATTGTAGATGATGGTTGGAAAAGAGAATGAAAATAATAGATTAAAACTAATGACCGTAACTGATTGATTGAGAAAATATTTCGGTTCAGAAAATCACATAAAAATTAGTTGGGTTTATTTTTTTTTTCCACAAGTATTAGAAATCTGCATATGAATGATTCAGTCAGAAAACTGATTCCTTGTATTAAAGATACTGACAATCTACATTCAGCTATAAACTATTTTTTTCATAACTACATTAAATAATATCTTTAAGATTGCTGTGATATAATCCCTCATCAATATTTGTAAACTGCCACTCAAGAACATGTAGGACCATAGTATTCATTTTCTAGGAGAAACAATAAGTGAGTTTGACCCAAACTCATCTGAATGTAATTATTAGACTGGCAGACTAGCTTCTCATGACAGTCACAACCATCACGCTTGAATCTACAAATTACTTAGTCTAGCTGAGCTCCCACTATTTATATTAAAATGTGATAACTACACAATTTGAGTTTGCTGCTGCAAAGTTCAGGGCATATTGCTAGCTTTGGGAAATAAATGACCAATTTCTCACTGCTGAATATGAACAGAGATGATGCTGCATCGTGTGTAAAGAGGCTGAAGTGGTCCTTAAAAACACACTGAAAAACCCCGTTAAGAAACCCAAGCTATTACCACAGAGGAGCCATTACGAACGTCTAGCCAGACCACAGAGCAAGTATTTGGAAGCAAATCAAAACCTGCCTGAGGAGCTGAGTAAAAAATATTTTCCAAATTTACTAATGCTCACTTCAATTAATAGCCCACCTGCCAAGTGTAATGAACCTGAACATATTGTGGCCATTAATGCTCAAAAGTAGTTTTTCTCCAAAAAAAAAGCCAAAAGATGAATTATTGAAAGGAAAATCAGTACCACTGCCACTCAGTCACACTCTGAGGTAAATGGTTGATTCTTGCAAAGGCTTGAAAGAAATCTTTGCCTTTAGGCTAAGAATGATTAATTATTACTCAAAGACGCCAGAAAAACATGGAGATCAGGAAGGAGAAGGACTGAAGTCACAGCCCAGAGTGAGAGCTGTGGTGGTGCAGGATGTGAATTACATTTCTCAAGGTGAAAATTGTCTGCTGTGAGATCAGGAATTAGCAGATGAGGCACTGCAGCCCATTCCCACCCTCCCCAGATGGGAAAGTACAGTCTGTCTCCCTGGTTTGCTCTCTGGGTAAGGGGCTGCGAGGGGGGTTCGGGTCCTGGGGCTGGAAGGAGCCCAGGAGAATGCTCAATTTGGATGACAAATGCTTCATCAATGTATGACTTCTTGTCACAGCTGCCTGCATTTAGGAAGAGGTTGGAAGGATTACAGCCTGAAGTGGTTGACCTTTCCCACCTCCCTTACCAGGAAGCTGGAGGTCAAATTAAAGATTCAGAGTTCCATGGCATGCTAAATGCCATGTGTAGGGTCAGGCTTGTGGCTAGCAGCCTTACAAGAAGTGCCATCAGAAAGGCTACAGGCGAGGGGGAATGACTACAGAAGCATCAGCTACTCTGAAAGCAGCAGCAGCCCAAGGGAGTTGAGCTGAGCCAGTCCTGATGCAGAGCTGTGACATCAAGGAGTCCAATTCCCATACAGTCTTTTACCTTTTACTTCTGTAATAGTTTTTCTTTCAGACTTCTCTGGATGGCTTTGTGTTGTCAGGCAATCAGAAGCGAAGCCTGGAGGACCTGAAAAAAATGAATAAATATGTTTTGAACCTCATGAATGATTTTAAGGGCTATGTCTATCTCCCCTCTCTGGTGGTATCTTACAAATAAGAGAAAAGGATTTTAAAAATAACCTTGAAGTTCATTTTTAATACAGGCGTGATAATTAATTAAAACTCCAGAAATTAATTTTGAGCTAAATGCATAATTCAGGTGCACCAAGATAGGGATGTATTTAAAATGAGAAAACAAAATCCATTACATAGAGGAAAATTACAGACAGAATAAAATTTAAACAAGTCGTAATTTGAAATGCAAAAATGTAATATATGTGTTTTAAACTAAGCCAGATGAAGGATGTCTCCCCTTTCTTTTCCCACCTTTTCAAATCTTGTAGAAGGAAACATGCCTCAGGCAAACTCGGGCACTGTTTCCTTTTTGATGAAAAGGCTTTTCTGTTTCAAAGGCTATTGGCTCCATAGCATAGCTAAATCTATTTCAGATTCAGGAAAAGTAAAGCTTTTGATTTAGTACAGTGTTAATGTTAGGAAAGACATTTAATCCTCAATTTTCTGAAGTCTCTTCGAACTACCCTATATCACTATGCAACATTCACTCTTAAAAATGTCTGCTACTTTCTTTACTATTGGTATCTTGGTTGGAAGCATTAGTTCACTTCCAAGGGACCTGCTAGAGGGGGATCAGTTGCCCCATGTGGCTGGAACAATCCTAGGGCGCAAACTCTTTTTTTTTAACACCTTTGGACCTTCAGTCACTGTTTTCTTCCAGCTCTTATATGCTGTAGGCTGCATACCCCACTTCTGCCTGTGTGACCTTGCAATTACCACCCACAATTATTGATAAAAATGTAATTTCTCTAAGTATTGTTCTCAATTCCTTGAACTACTGACTAGAACTGAAGAGCTGATGAAGAAACAATATGCAGTTCCGTACATATCCTTCAAGCTACACTGCTGACTTGTGTCCTTTTTTTCCTGTATCAGGTCCTTTTTCTTCTCTTTCCCACTGGCTGTACTGTGTAACCATGCCATAGAGATATTAATGTAATTACTGGGCAAGACAAATCAATGTGGGTTTTGAACTGCCTGGGTGTTATGTTCATGTCCTCTTTTCTGGGGCAGCCCTTGTACCGCTTGTGCAGGGAAGCAGAAACAAGCTCTCTAATAACCTCAACAAATCCTCAGAAGGACTACAGTGATGAAGGAGATCATTTTACCATTATAGTAGTAGTGATACAGCACTTACAATGTCTGTCTGATCTTCTGCTGTAAAATCACATACTTCAGGAGTTCCTAACGCAGCTACAGAAAACGTTGCTCAGCTTTTCGCTGAGGCTGATATTATAAAATCAGAAGCAAATCCTTAGAAAGCTTAAGATAATAACCTGGCTGGGTTTAATTTACAAGAAGTCTTTCTTGTGTTTAAGAGAGCAATTACGGATTTGCTGTGTATAAGCTCACACATCTCTGATGGGTATTCCTTTGTCTTTGTTTTAGGGTGAAAAGTCCATGTCTCCAGGCCTGGTGCTCTGTATCGCCTAGCTTGATAGCATCCATCTACCACGTGCTCAGCTCAAGGAGCACAAATATGGAGAGTGGCAGAAGGTGCTGAACACACCTGTCCTGGGCTTTCATCACTTCCCTCTTGGGCTGGTAAAAATTCAAAGGCTGCTTTCTGGAGAAACTCCCTTAGTGGGGAGCAAAGACTATGGAGAAAGTTGGTGTTCTTTTGACCTCAAGAATTAGTATATTTAACTGAGATGGACTGTGCTGTGCCTAATGGACTTGGTGTAATTCTACATGGACATAAGCCTAGTTTTAATGCAGTTGGTGTTTTACATGAAGAAAGAAAGAAAAAAGGGGGCAGGGGGCAGAACCCCCAAGTCTTCAAGCAACTTGCTTACAAAAAGGAGAAGAGCAGAAGGAGGCCATCAGAGATTATAACAGCTTTGGGGATGCAGAAACTGCCCTTTCAGACAAATTACTACAGGACATTTTAGTAGGGGCCATCCATGTCAGCTTGCTCCTTGGGTGTGCTCATTATGAAAACAACCGTCTTCCCAATGTGAAGAGTCCAAATTCCATTTACCACTTTTGTCTTATTTGCTGTTTCAGTAAGAGGCTACATTTCTGTAAACCATTACAATTTTATGGTGCTGAGACACCAGAAGGGTTTGAAGTGACTCTCACCAAACCACCTGAAAAATAGGTCAGTGCCTCTACATATTCAAGAGAACTGCAGTGCTACAGCAGAAACCGAGTTAATCCTGATGTATATGATGAATATACCCCCTAGCCTTACTGCAGGGGACAGTGTGGACATAAATACATCTTCATTAATCTTTTCTCACCTGATTATTTCTAAAGAGGAAGGCCTCATGACATTTTCTTTTTGCATTAAATACCATGGGGTAAAATCTGTTGAGTTTGCTTCTTCAGAGGCATCTAAACCCAGATTTAGACTGTAGACTCTTGGGATGGGAAAAAAAATTTCATGGAAACATGAAAATATGTAATAAGACTTAATTTATATATGGAATTTTTCTTCACAAAGTAAATCTACAGTTAACTATACTTAGATAAAAGACAGTCCTCTCATAGTGATGATTCAGCTAATGAAATGTATAGATTTAGGTCTATGCAGCTACACAAAGTCATCGTTAAACCCCTGCAGGAAAGCCCTGGTGTATTCTAACTTACTGAGTTTCCCCAGAGCAGTTCTTTCCTGCTGTATTTCATTTCCGTCTTGGTTTGCTGCTTTTAAATAGCTATTTTTAAAATTCTGAAATCTCTTTACAGCTGGCAGGCAGAAAGCGTGGGCTGCAGGCAGAGATGGGTAAGGAAAAGGAGGGAAAGAGGGAGAGCAAATCTGAAGTACGTCAGAATGAATGTAAACATTACGTTACATAATGTAACACGGAAACTCTTTCAAGCAATATTAAAGGCCTTTTGGACAGAGCAGACACCAGAGGACAGAGCAGGGACAAATGCACTAACTAAGCTTATATATATTGCATGGAGGCACTCTCAGAACAGTTCCCATTGAGTTATAAACCCTTAGACTAATGTGATGTAAAAAGACAAATTACATGTCAATGACTAAAACTAGAAATAGAAACATCCAAGTAACCACAGGGTGCCTAAGATGGGGATTGATGTGGGTAGATCAGGGATTGTGCAAAGGATTTAGGTGGCCTCCTAAGTGATGGGAGGTCCTGGTGGGACGTGTGGTTTCAGGGAACTAACAGAGAGGGTGAAGAAGAAGGAGATAGATAGACAGGAAGAAACACTGCAGTGACAGACCCATTACGCAACATCTGGCTTTGAAGGCTGCATGTCAGAAAGGCTATGGGAAAAACACCAGCAGCAACCAGCACTGTTGCTGGTGCTGTTGGGAAGATCAGCAGAGCGGGCAGTGGTGAGGGCAGGGACAGTCTGACAGCCTCAAAAGGCTTTGTCCTGATGGACTGGAGACTCTGCTGGTAAGGAGCAGCTTCTGTTGAGATCTGCAGAGAGGTAGAGGCATGAGCAAGAGTACCAAAGCTGTTCTCCAGGGCTCTTCTTTTGATGAGAGAGATGGAAATATCTGCAAAATCTAATTAGCTTGTAAATGAGGAGATTTCTGAAGTGATCTGTCACAGGCTATAAATAACACAGTTCAGAAAACAAAGTCCCAACAAAGATTCAGTGCATGGAAGCTGAAGCTGGGTAAGTTCGAGCTAAAAATAAAATGTAGATCTTGACCAGTGAAACAGCTTATGACAGGATGTGGTTAGTGTCTCTCTCACGTTAATGCTTTAAATCAGGATTAGATTCCCTTCTTTACAAAAATGCTCTCATCCAGTCATCAGAGAGATGTGCAGTGCTGCATTCCCAGGATAAAGCGTAAAATCCTAGGGAGTTATGCTGAAGCCTGCAATGATGCACCCCAGACTTAAAATCTGTGACTCTAGAATAACCACCCTTGAGCAATATGTGATTAGAAGGGTTGAAAATGTGTATTAATTAACACTGAAAAGCTAATCAAAGAGGGTTGGTAAATCAGGCAACCATAAAGGACAGACTATAGAAACAAGTTAAGTTTCAGCACTAGGAAAATATGTAGGAAAGAAAGTGTTTCCAGAGAGTAACATTTCTCCTTCAAAACAGCTTTGTAGGATGATTAACGTATTGTAGGCTTTTTGTGGCTAATGCATATTTAAATATTCCTCACTTTTTCGTAGGTACATAAATTGCAAAAGGTCTATGTGCAGCTACATAGGATTACAGAATTGCCATTAGGCTGTATATTTTGAGCACGGTCTCACAGTGAAAGCAGAGATGGGACTTGGGTCCTTCTCCTGCACAGCAAGATTATTTCTGATGGGAGGATGTGGCTTCTGTGAGACACGGCTCAACAGCTCCAGCTTTGCCCAACTGAGTTTGCTATAGGAAAGTAAACCTTAGAAGCATGTAGATGCTTGTGAAATCCTCTTGGGATTTCACCTCTAGTGTCTTAATGCATCTGGTTAATTGTCAAGTGCCAAGTCTACATTCATCAATTAAATGAGAATCATTACAAACTGTCTCACCCATTGTCACAGAGGCAAAGGTTCCTTTCAACTCTAACAAATTAAATTAAATTGGCTTAAACCCTGCAACCATAGACAGATTGGCTTTGTGTTGAGAGGCATTAGTTTGATTGACACCTGTCTGGTTGACCAGGAATGGTTACCAGAATGAACAGCATCAGACAAAGGGATTTCGTGTGCTATGGGAGGGATTTTCCATGTACACCATCAGCTGGTGGATGCAGCACCTGGAAGAAGCATCCAACCAGTTATGAAGCATTAGTGGCTTTACATTAGAATGTAGGAGTTTTCTTATGAAGCTATGAACACGTAGCTAAATATGTGTAAATGTTACCACTGTTGCTCTTTCATCCACCTCTATTCAAGATATCGAGCAGGACACAATATGTATTTAGTAAGAAAATGTATCTCACATGAGATTTTCTCAACATTTCTTCCCAGATATCAGGTGCTCCAGTGACCGACAAGACAGTTTTTACCTCTGTTGCCAGAAAGTGAATCCAGCTGGTCTTTACCCTGTGTTTTTTAAAGAAGTCTTTTTTTTTTTTTACAGTAACAGCCGCCTGCTCACCAGAGCTTCCTGGTTTTTAAGTTTCATAAGATCACTGCCCACAAACATAAGCCCCTACATGGCATCACTGGTAATTCACCTTTGCTAAACCTCATCTGCATTGAATGTGTTCTGAGCAACTGCTGCAGACTTGCATCCAGTATGGGGAATCTGTATCGCTACACCAACTGCCACATGATTGTGTTCTGGCAGCAGACGGTTGCATATGAAATAAGGATCTGGCTGGGAGCAGTTCAGGATTGGTGCTGACAGTTTAGCTTCACAGCCAGTGCAGCTCAAGGTGGCTTTACTTAAGGCACTGAGCATTCTTCCACCTAAGGCTCTGGCACATGGGATTTCTGAGAATAATGGGAGAAGCTGGAGAGAAGATGTTCATGGTTTTTTTAATTTTCTCGACTATTTATTTTAAAGGTGCCCTTTGTTAACGTGTTGTGTAGTTGAATTACACAGCTGCAGCCACTTCAAAATACAGTTAAACTAGCTGCAATTTTGCAAACATTTCAAATTGAGAATAAAGAGCAAGAGAACTGGATGGCTATGGTTACATGCAAATCAATAATCCAACTTTATAAGAAAGGCTTAATGTTCTGACTTGATGTTATGAATTTAGGTACAAAAGGTTTCAAAGTGATAGTAATCCATATGCCAATAATTTCACTATGTAAATGTAACTGATTGTCAGCTGAATATATTTAATGTTGAGTTTTCTGGGCTAGCTCTTGTAGGATACCTCACCCTGAGAAATGTTCAGTCAAATTTAATTGCAGCATTGTCTTCTGGCCTCTGTTACTAGGATCCCTCGTCTAGAAGTAGTGGTGTTGCTTCTACCTTCCTTTCAATGCTTTTGGTGTGACTCTCACAGCAGAGAGACAGGTGGGTGTAACCACAAACAAACACCTCCAGTTACAGAGCAGAAGTGGTTTCGTCAGGGCTGGCAGCAGATGAGGGCGATGGCTTGCACTTGAGAACATGGTGCTTGTGATTTTACTCAGCGCCCTGAAGATAGGGGCTCTTTCTAATCTATTTTGCTTTCTCCTCTCAGTCATCTGAGCACAGCAGATTGCAGTAATTTGCCACTGACTTGTCCATGTGCTATAGACTGTCATATCAGTCAGTAAGAGTGATTTGTACAGTAAAGCAGTGGGTGCTGAAGAGCCAGTGTCCATTCCATATGAGGAAGCTGTATTTCTACAGGGTTTGCAATAGGCTTATGTAATGGCATTAGAAATTTGCATCTTTCTGGACCAGATCTAGTCTGCTGTTATGTATGGCCCATTTCTGGCTGGACCACATTAAGTGTCTTCTGTTTTAGTTTCATCCGAAAGTTCATCTTTCATCTTTGGCCCCCCAAGACCACCTGAGGATGACAACCAAACCAGCTAGCTGAGTGTGGTAAGAAGTTTCACCTTAGAACTGAAATGGTAATGTAGATGTGTAGACACTACCATTATAAAATACTGATCTTTCTGGTCAAGTTGTGAAAAAGGTTATTTTTAAAATACTGAAAGAAAAAAAAATATCTCATTCTGGGTCCAGAAAATCTACTGTTATAGAGATGAGAAAGGTACAATACTTGAACTATTAATGCAATCAGAGGTAAGTCTAGCAAGCATAATGCCATGATCCACAGCTCCTAGAACTGTTTGTCACAGGATAGGCCTTTACAGGCACCTACCTCCTTCTTGCTTATAAAAGGAAAGCAGCCAAAAAGCAATTCTTCCTTTGCGTAAAACTGAGATGGAATCTAGGGAGCCAGGAATAACCAAGCTGCTGTCCCAAAATCTTCTTGCAGAGATGGAAGCAGAATGCTGTGACCCCAACGTGGCCTTGGGTCCTTGAGATATTGTCAGTTGCATGAGGCGTGCTCAAAGCCTTCAGCTGCTCCTGTCCAGTGAGCCTCCAGCACATTGCTGCTACCTCACCCAGCCACAGATAAAGCCCAAGGCTTATATATTATAAGTCTTTATATTATCTTATAAATCAGCCAGACTGAACACAGTATTGTGTATGCCAGCATCACTCTGATGATAGAGGTGGGGAACCTGTGTGTCTGTTAGAGCCACAGAGACATTCACAGAGGGTGAAGTGGCTGCAGTCTTTGCAAAGATTCCTGCATAAATCTGTAGTAAATCTGGAAAAAATAGTTCTGGGAAATGACCATTCATAGTTCAGTGAGATATCCACGTGTCCAGGTCAATGCTTAACTGTCAGCTTTGACAAGCATTTCATTGCTCGTGCAAGAGACCCAAAGGAAAATCACAGATAGGGAATTTATGCTGATGGCACTGCTGGGCCTGTGAAGGAGATTACACAAGACGTCAATAAAATGAATTTATAGTAGCATTTCTAAAGAACAGAATCAGCGGATGCATCAAAAAGTTTAATATGTTAAAAAGAGTGGACACCTCTCTGGGCAAGGCAGATCATGTCTCCAAAAGGTACGGGAGCATGAGAAGTCAACAAGCATGTGGACAACTCATTGCGTTGATACATTCTTCTTGGACTTTCAAAAGCTATTTGAAAGAACTTCTCACCAAAAGCTTCTAAACCCCACAAAAAATGTTGGTTTTCACCTGGATAAATGACTATTTTAAAGATAGCAAGCAAAGGGTAGAAATAAATGGTTTGTTTGCACAGAAGGGAGAGGTCACTCCGGGAAGATAGAAACTTGAAGGCATCTCTGTGAGAGCTTGTGCTGTTCAAAATCTTCATAACTGATCTGAGATCAATGATGAATTGTAGGGTATCGCTATGTGATGATCCTAAGATATTCAAGTAGGAAAGGAAAAGGCCAGCTATGAATAGATACAGAATTAATAACCTTGGTGTCCCGGCTTAGGCTGTGATAGAGTTAATTTTCTAGTAGCTGGTGCAGAGGTGTGGTTTGGTTTTACTCTGACAACAATACTGATGACACACCAATTTTCTAGTTGTTGCTAAGTAGCATCTACCCTGCCCAAGGACTTTTCAGTCTCATGCTCTGTCAGTGAGGAGGGGCACAAGAGACAGGACACCTGACCTGAACTAGTCAAAGGGGTATTCCGTACCACTGCATGTTATGCCCAATATATAAACTGCGGGGAGTTACCTGGAAGAGGCTGATTGCTGCTTAGGGTATTGGTCTGCAGGTAGTGAGCAATTGTATTGTGCATCTCTGCTGTTAATTGGGTTTTATTATTTCTCTCTTTGGTTTAAAAAAATATTATTATCATCATTCTCATTATTATCATTATCATTATCTTTATTTCAATTATTAAACCGTTCTTATATCAACCCATGCATTTTACGTTTTTCTGAGTCTCTTCCCCATCCCACTGTGGCAGTGAGAGTGAGCAAACAGCTGCGTGGTACTTAGTTGCCTGCTGGGGTTAAACCACAACATTTGGTAATGAAATGCAAGCTGAAATGCAATGTAGGTAAATGTAAAGCAATGAACACGGGAAAAACCAACTCTACAATGATGGGTTCTGAGTGAGTTGAACCATCTAAAATAAATAATTCTTTTCAAATGTCAGTTCAATGCACATTAGTGATCAAAAACCAAGTCTAATGTTAGGAATTACTACAGAAAGGAATAAAGATCAAATCAGAAATTATTATTATGCATAATATTAATCCACATTTTGGACGTTGTGTATGCAATTCTGGTCTCCCTATCTCAATATGTATAAAATAGAGCTAAAACATATGTACAGAGGGAGAAAGGGAAGATAAGAAGAAAACAAAAAAAGGAAGAAGGAACCGAGGGAAACGTAACAGAGTCTACAGAGTCATGAGGGACACAAAAAGGCTTCATGATCATTCTTTGTCTCAGTACAAGAATCAGCAACAAACACAACCAGCATGCAGAAAATTCAAAACTAACAAAAGGAAATATTTTTCATACATGGTACTGTTTAAACTATGAAATGATTTGCCACTGGGTATGCGAGATGGTAAAAAAGTGCATGGGTTAAAAAAGCAACTGGGATAAAATAATGGAAGAATAATCTATTGAGGACTATTAAGTACATGCTATATATTAAGTACCTACTGTTGAGTGCATTTAATAGGCTGTTAAATACCACCTCTAGCTAAGTAAGTCCCCGAGTCACAGCACAGTGGAAGCAGGGAGAGACTTTAAGAGAAATACCATTATGTGCTTGTCTTTCTCTCATGCCCTTCTTTTGGCATTTGGACTTGGTCCCTGATGAACTGAAGAAATAGAATTAAACAGACCTTTGATCTGGCCCAATATGGTCACTCTTATGTCCACGGTGATATCTGGAAGATGCTACCCTCACATTTTTCTTTTGGGATTAAAAGATGACAAACCAAAGAAAGATAGAAGTGGCTTGGGCCCAACCTACACCTCACCAAGAAGAAGACATGTTCTAGTGGCTGGTAAGATTTTCAATGGGCAGGACATATCTACTCTGACAAGAGTATTTTGGCACCTCTGTGTTAGGAATTCATTTTGGGGAGGGGCATAGCTCACACAGAACTAGTGCAGTTTTTACCTTCTCAGGCTAAGCCGTGGGTAGAAACTCTGAAAAATATGCTTTTCCTATTACACAAGCAAACACGTGGATGGGTCTCCCACAGAAGGAATTGTGCAGCAACATATTACCTAATTTCTCACATATTAAGTTTGTGCCTGCAAGGATGAAAGAATAGCTCCTGACAGGGCCACCACCTGTATGCAAAGAGATGATAAAAAATACTTTCTTTTCAATCTCTAGCATACTTTACATATTGCTATTCAATACTATGTTCCAGCTGTCATTCATAAATTACTTTCACTGTATTCCCTCCTTTAATGATAGAAGCACACTCATTAACAAAAGCTGGCTGCCAAAACACAGTATTCCATTTTGAATCAATTAATTTTATGTCTACGTCTAGACCCACAATAAAATACATGTAGAATAATTGTCTGTTGGAGTTGAGTTTATGTCTAACACCAAAGTAGTTAAAACTACGTGAGGCCAGTTTTGATAGGGTACTTTATTATTGGGACCTATCTTCCCAGCATACTCTCAGAGGGTAATTTGATGACCTGGTAAGCAATTAATCACCTATGACTGAACTATGAAAACTGTCTCAACAGTCCAGAGATTTCATTTCCTTAGCAAGCCCATCTGCACATAGCAACATCAGGATTAGTTACCAGCACCACAGACATAGAATAGACATCATGTGGGAGGTGCTGGTTGGTAAAGCAGAAGAGGAATTTTGCTCCCTTTGCTCCTCAAAAAAATCCAGTCTGCTCTGCTCTGGCCATCCGATTTGAGGAGGAAACGCAGTGAGTTACACTATACAACACAAGTTACTACCAGACACCCATGTTATGAAGACATGGTTTTAATCCATCAGACCATTGTTATTTGATGACATGAATGCTTAAAGTAGCTGATCTGAGCATCTGCCTTGGTACAAAGATTCGTGTACACTTGACTTGGATTCATAGAGGGAACTAGGTGGAATTCCCCTCCTCCTTGTCCTTCTGCCAGCCCCTGTTCCATGTCTCTTGCTGTACTTCTAATCCTGAAATGTGGTAGCACCCTCCTCCTCCATGTCCTCATCTGGCACTGAATGCTGCTTGTTTTCACAAAACGATGAAGAAAGCACTTCCCCTTGTGGCTGCTACACACGGTGGTTGCTCCCAAGTGGACTTCTCTCAAGACCACATGTAGTGAGAAAGATGGGAGGAGGATAAGCTATTCAAACAAACTGAATACTAAATGCAGAGCTGGCCTCTGCTTACAGCACCCTGAAGATTCATGCTTGTATGATCAACATACTCATGTCTTGTATCTGCATGGATATTGGAAAGACACCAAGCTCATTAAAGGTTTATGCACACGAGTCAAGAAACCAATGCGCTGTGGGCGGTGGAGGTTGTGTTGTGTCCTGGGACGCACCTGCAGCATTGTGTCGTGGTGGAGGAATTTCAGCACACAACAAGTATGCCAGAGAATTAAAGCAGTATGTAGGAACCTGATCCTCCACCGAACTTGGATAAACGTGTATTGCTTCCCTGCTGCAATAAGAGAAGTATCTAGTATTGCAGCCATAGCACAGAGGTTTTGGTCCTGCATTTTCTAAACTTGAGCAAAACTAGTCCTGGCTTTGGGGTAGCAAATCCCAGTTCCCTCCCTCTAGTTTCTCATTCCTGCCACTGTCAGAGAAGCATTGCAGGGACTAAAATAGGGAACAGGTCCCTGGAGACCCTAGGATAAACAGAGCCATAATGACAGAGAGTCCTTGGAGAGAGCTGTGTACAAATTCACCTTTACCCTTGAAGGTGAGTACTGGAAACTGTTGAGTTCTGAGAAGAGAAAGACTGGTGAGCTTTGTTTTGTTTAGAAAAACATATTTGAGCAGGGATAAGCAGAAAGGCAGTTTTTATCTTGGGAATGTAATTATTAAATATAATTATTACCTTTTAAAAACCAGAACTTCATACAATTGTATTGCACTTTTTTTTTGTTTGGTTTTTGTTGTTGATGTGGGGTTGTTTGGTTTTTTTCTTTTTTTAATGGTTTGGGGTTTCTTTTTTGTTGTTTGGTTGTTTATTTCAGGGCTTTTTTTGGCATTTTTTTATTTAATGTTTGTGGGTTTTGTACAAGCATGTGCCCAAACACCTGCATCTGAATAAATGACTGATCCTCTCAATTCCTGGGTGCTCAGCTCTGTTACCAGACCATGGAGCTGCACTTTTAAAATTTCTGACTAATTGCACTGCGGACAGCTTAAAACACAAAGCCATGCAAAAATCTGCTGAAGCAGAATTCATAACAGGCCTTTTTGCTGCTACTGCAGCAGTCAGCACAAGTTGAGTGAGCTTAACCTAGCCTGGCAGTGCTTCTGTGAACAGTCACTGCAGTGCAGGCATACTCAGAGGAACAGGAAAAGGAGGAATGGCTGTGGATGATGAAGAGGAGTTAGGGTCTATCCCACATGCCAGAGATTTGGTATGGTGCAATTGCTTAAAACCCAGTATTTTCTGAGGTGTTTCTCAGACATGTTCCTAATTTTTAAGCACGGCAGACAGCTGGCTTTTCCACCCCTAAGCTAGACAGGAGCAGAGGAGCTCCGCCTGAGTACAGCTTGTCCCTACTGGTGTGTCTAATCAAGCCTGGAGAGAGGCCAAGCAGAAGTGATAGCTGAGGGCTCAGGGAGCTCCAGTGGAAAGAATGCCATGAGCTGAGAAGGCAGGTTTCTGTATGTGGCTGGGTCTCTGCAAAGCTTCACTCTGTTTTATTCATTGGCTGTGTAAAGGGGTGCCCTGTTGAGACAGCCTTGAAGGAGGCATAGGGTGATTTAGTCTGCCTTAAGAAGATGCTCAACGGATTTAAAGTGCCTGTGTTGTTGTTTTGGTTTAGTCTGGGATAGAGTTAATTTTTTTCCTAGTAGCTGGTACAGTGCTGTGGTTTTGGATTTAGGATGAGAATAATGCTGGTAACACACTGGTGGCGTAGTTGTTGCTGAGCAGTGACATTAAGTCAGTTTACACTAAGTCAGCTTCTCATACTGCCCTGCCAGCAAGGAGGCTCAGGTTGCACAAGAAGCTGGGAGGAGACACAGCCAGAACAGCTGACCCCAACTTCTGTGTGCTCTTTTACCATCGTTGTTATTTTCCCTTTCTTTCTGTGTTACTAAGCTGCCTTTATCTCAACCCACGAGTTTTACCTTTTTTCTAATTTAATGCTCCGTCCCACTGGGGGGTGGTGAGCAAATGGCTGTGTGGTGTTCAGCTGCCTGCCAGGTTAAACTAGAGCACTTGTAAACCACCATAAATCAGCAAAACAGAATAGGGAAGCAAAACCTTTTCTCCCCATCCCTGCTGATGAGGGCACTGAGGTCAGAAACCAACTGCCTAAAGGAGAATTGTACCAGACAGAGAAGTCTAAGGAGTTTTATATGTTTGAAAAAATTTGCACTGGTTTGTATTGTTAAAATTCTAATGTGCACAAATAAAGGATCAGGATGCTCTCTAGTTGTGAAGGCTTTTTGTGTCTTTTAGGGCAGAAACCCCAGAGATTTCTTTAATAAAACAGAAAAGCAAAGAAGGTCCAGAAATTAATTCTTTATAAAGACTTGTTAATTAGATCTTAATTATGATACAGTGTAAAAAGAGTTTGCAGTGTGCCCACATCATTTATTTGCTGAAAGCTACTTCCCTAGTTAAAAATGTGCCCTGGCTTTTGCTGGGATCAAGGGTTTGGTTTGTTCTCCTAGTAGCTGCTGCAGTGCTGTGCTTTGACGTTAGTCTGAGAACAATGCTGATAACACACCGATCTTTTAGTTGTCCTGGAAGGGACTGATCGCTGTTTGGGTTGGGGTGTGTATTGGTCAATGATTGGTGAGCAACTGTATTGTGCATCACTTGTCTTTCTTGGATTTTATATCTCTCTCTCTTTTCCACACTATTATTTCCATATTATTATTCTATTTTACTTTATTTCAATTATTAAACTGTTCTGATTGCAAACCAAGGGTTTTACCTTTTTCCAGTTCTTCCCATCTCACTGGGGATGGCACGGGGAGGGGCATTAAGCAAGCGGCTGTGTGGTACTTAGTTGCCCAGTGGAGTTAAACCACAACAAAATGGCAGAGTAAAACATTTATATAGTCACAGTTTTAAAACTCCTTATGTGCAACCTATCCTGATGGGTAAGATAGCAGTACCTTATCCCAACGATATGAAAACAGTTGTTCATCTCTTGGAAGACAGAGCTTTCTTTTCTTTAAAGAGAACCATTTTAAGTAGAAAAAGAAAACCTCATTGTAATTTATAAATAAAAGCCAGATATTTTCTGCATGGATCACTGTATTTAGATGCAAATGTAGCCTTTGGATCATGCTCCATTAGGTGTACAGGGTAGTGCTTCTGAAAGGATATTGCTGATTTCAATTTATATAATATGAATTAAAAAGACAACACTACAACAGTCTGCTAGTACTGTGGTGTTACAGGCATTTAGACTCACTACTAGATGTCTTCTTTTGAATTCAGCTTGTATACTTCATGGAGTCCCTCAAATGGACAGATACACAATATTCATGTATAGTAGAGTCATATTATTCACTTTGTGTAGATGTCTGGTTCATGGCAGAAATTAATTTCTGACTTACTTGGAATTGTAAAGCTCAGTCTCTTTGCCAGTTAATTGCTGCACTAGCTTATGCTTCACACCATACGGAAACACCCTTTTAAATATGCAAAGAAAAAAAGCTAAAAATAAATCACAGCTGCTGTTAGATGGGGGTCTAAAGATATGGCTGAGGCAGAAAAAGAAAAAAAGGAACCATCTTGGTTTAAACACAGCTAAACTGCTGTTAATGCTGAGAAGTTCATTCTCTGTTCTCCAATTCAATATTCATTAATAGTATCCAGAACAGAGAACTTTGAATATAAAACACTGAGATAACACCAGTAATTACAACATGCAGTTTCATAGCTCTAATATTTCTGTACTCACAGTTATTTTAATGATTGCTGTAATAATTTGTTTTGGGCTTATGAGGATCAAGTTATACCAACACATGTTTCTTACTGGTATGTTCAATTTAAGTCCAGACCACGACCTTAATTTACAACATAGAGCTCTGTAGATGGAAATGAGTTTTATCTTTGCAGCAGTGACTGTTTCTGACCAGTAATGGTGCCTTGACCTCACTCACACAAGATCAAGTGAGTATATTAAGTCCTCACACATTATCTCTGATTTCCTACAGCCAGCAAAGTACAAATCTAAGAAACACTTTACTATGTTGTGCATGTTATCCAGAACAGATCTATGATGGAAACCTCTCATTTGTTGTACAGCCCAGTTATTCTGCATAATGAGGATGAGGACTCAGGGCTGGGCCAGGGAGGGGGGTGGCACAGTGTCTGGTGACAGCCAGGAAGGCATGCCTGGGTGTGCACTGCCTGCGAGGGCAGTCTCGGTCACGCTGGCAGGTAGGACGGTGTAAGCTGGTGTGGCAGAGACGGCCTCACTAGGGAAGGGTTATTTTTAATTCTGATCATTTCCCTGGTCCATCTGGCTGCCTGCTCCACCCGGACCTGGGGTCACCCTGCTGAGGGGATGGCAGGACTAAGACTGAGAGGGGGAAGAGGGAACTGCTGAAAACACCTTCACCATGGAGAAAATTGTTCGGGACCTCACATGTACTCAGTCATTCTGCTCTTCCCCATTCTCTTTCTTCAGACCCAGCTAACACTGCTGGGAAAGCAAAAGCAAGCCCTCGTAGGCAGAAGAAGAGAGCTCTTGAAGAGAAAATAGTTTCTGGGAAAGCATGTTGTGGAAACTATCTTGGGAGCTAAAGAGGGGCAGCAGCAAGTTCCAGATTAGTGAAAACTGCATTCAAATTTACCACGGGAGCAACCTGGCAATGACAGAGCAGACTCCCATACGAATACCTGCTCCTGCTCTTCCTTAAGTTGGCAACAAAACTTATATTGCCACTCGCTTCCATAGAGTGTACCACCAACAGAAATTTTAAAACTTCCAGTTTTACACAGTTTTACACAGTTCAACATCTTTTGTGTGTTTGGAGCAGTCTTCAAAGTAAAATTGCCTGCTTGCAGCAGAAAGCAGCACTAGACCCACCTGAGACAGGTTGCACCTCACAAAGCCAAGCCAGCAAGGAGGCTGGTTTACCGACCTAAGTGACTTACCTGCGAAAATGTCAGATGTGTTACCAAAATGATAAAAGGTTGGTGGTTGGTGGACTCCTCCAGGATGCACGTGTGATTGTCAGGTAAGGAAGTTAAAGCAGGAATGCATGTGAAAAAATTAGCTGTCCTCTGTGTTGTAGTGAAGAGCAGGTGCTTGGGCGATATTTTGTTCCTTGTGAACAGACACCTGTAACTAAGGCTGTCTGCCCACTGGAATTCACTGCTTCAAAACCTTCACATTTTCAGCTGGATTGCAATGAATGGTCTTCCAAAGTAGTCCCTATCCTACTTAGCAACTACTTAGGAAGTCTCATCTCTGTAGTGAGTGGAACTGTTGTGGGTCATTGCATCCCCCATTGCAGAAGTTGATCCGATGTCACCCCATGTCACTTCACTCTTCTCTTCCAACTCTGTTGCTGCTGATTCCTGTCGTGAAACAGGGCTACAGGCAAGTGCTGTCCTGGAGATAAGAACTGAGGCAGGCAGTTTAAAAACTGCTGACAGAATCTTCTGCCCATTCTATTTCCCTATTCTAATCCCAGAATTTATCCTTTGGATGAAGGATGCAAATCCAAAGCCAAATTCTTGATGTCCATTTGGCTTCTGCTCTGAGAGTTGGGAGTGCACTTACAGCCTTCTCTGGGGCCCTGAGTGGTACAAGCCTCATATCTGAACTGAGGTATGCTCGGCCCTCTACCTGGTGTGACTTCCTTGGTTGTCCCAGATCTGTCTCAGTACAGATATGTCTGGTGATCCCTGGGCTGCCTCTGAGCCTGTCCCCATCACTGGCCATGCCCTGTTCTCCATGCTGGGCACAGGGGGACAGCACCCCATCCATGAAACACTGCCTGTATGTCTAGGTTGGTATTCCCAGCTCTCTGCTCCTGGACAGTGCTATTCACTCTCTTTCTCTGCAGGACCACTGTAGATACTGTCCTCTGGAAAAGCCTGTGTTGCTGTCAATTTCAGAGGGTTCCAATAAATGCACCCTTGATTCTGCTTCGACTGCTCTTTGCGTCCTTCCCAGCCAGAACTGGCATCAGTTACCAACTGTGATGGTTGCTCATTTCACATCCGTACTAGTACCAGAAAATGAATGATAAAAATCTTGCTCTGGCAGGCATCAAGCAGAGCTAGAAAGCATATGTTTGTTCCAGAGACTCCTCCACAACTACAGCAAATGGTTTTATTCTGTCTTTAAGGATTTTCTTCATCCAAGGCACTGTGCAAGCCATGACAAATGAGTTACTCCTTAACAAACAATTTGTATCAATTAATGATACTTCACTTCATACTGACAAGCCTCAGGGCTTCGCTGGTTAATACGATGTTTTCTAATTATCCTTTCAGACATACTCAGTCTTTTCTAATTGGGAGAGATGACCACTGGGACATGTGTTTGTCCTACTGGCTTTTCTTGTAATGATCCCACGCAATGCCAGCATGAACCTGACTATCAGCAGTCTCCTCCTAGCTACCATACAGGATTTTCCCTGAGCCCTGCAGCTGAATTAGACAAACAGCCAGCCTGAGCATAACCAGTCCTCATGTCCAAACTGGTGCTACCGTAATTCAGGGCAGGCATGTTAGATTTTGAGGATCATATTCTGGTGTCCCTACTCCCCTGGTGCACATCACACTCAGTGCAATTTGACTGTTACTTCTTTGCCCTCCAACATGGCAAACTAATGTGTAGTCTCCTCACTGCTGTCCCTCTCCACTGCTGAATTTAATAATATGGGGCAGTATATGGAAAACTTACTTCTCACTTCCTCAAATCTGGATGAAAATGAAGAATGTGAAACTTGGAAAAGATCTTTAGAGATCTTGGGGCAGGCCATGACATGGAGACCATCTAGGAGAGTACATGGAGATAGATGACTTAGGCTGCAGCCTGCCTGGATACTCTCTGTGCTCCCCAGGTCACAGGGACAAGGAGATAAGTAAGCACAGACTGCTGCTTCTTCATGGTGGGACAAAAGGACTGCAATGGGAATACAGATTGCCAGCCCCTGTTTCCTGCCCTCACAGGCAAGCAGGTTGTTCTGTTCTTCTTTCAGACTTAATAAGCACTGCCTAAAATCTCTTCCTTTATGTCATTATTGCTGTGCTCAAATAGCTGCTTCAGAAAGGACTGGTTTAGAGACGAGGAACATCTTTTAATTCCCAACCTAACTTTTTTATATCTAGCATGAAAATGTTTGCCTGTGCCAACATTTTCTTTTCTCTGAAGTGTTCCTGTGCCACTTTCATTGTACAATTGGTGTACTTCCCTTCCTAACCTCCACTGTTATTAGGATGACCAAGTTAAGAGCTGCCAGCCTTCTGCCATCAGAGAGGCTGCTCTTTCCCCTGCCCCTCCTGCCTGTTTTGCTTACTGTCCAGTAAGCGCTGCATAAGGAACTGTCCCTGAAAACACTTCTGCAGTTTCAATTGCTTTTTATATGATTGTCTCCCATGGTGGTTCATAGTCATTCTCCAGTCAGTTGGCAACACATGCATTCCTCTCTGGCTGACAACAATAAGGTCCTTGCTGTCACACAATTCTCAAATATGTAGTGTTCATTTTATTGAAGTTCATCCTGTTTCTGCTACTGCAGTACTGAAGTTCATTGGCTAATTACAATAGGATATCCAAGCCTCCAAACCTTCTCTCTTTTCATGATACCACCCAGCTTCATGCATTAACAAATCTCACCAACATTACTCTTATTTGTGCTGAAATTACTAATGGAAATATTAAAGGAGATGGATCTTAAGATTGAGGAATTTCCACTACTAACATTTTCCTGATTTCACGTCTGCTTCATTTATTCTACAGACCCTAGACAGCAAGGACTGACTGAAGAGCTTGTGCACACTGAGCGGTATCTTCATGGAAAAGATACTGTGCAAAGTATGTGCAATAAAGGAAGCACCAGCCCACACAGGCTGCAACTGAGATCTGGCAGGCGGTGACTTCACTGCAAGCCAGCGACAAGTCAGTTTGATGCCAGCCAGTGTTGAACAATTGATGCAGTGGTGGTGGAAGTATGTGAGGTAATAACTAATGTGTTGTGGCTGCAAAATGGTTGATTTTCCTATCACCCGTACAGTGATATCAAGATTGAGAACAGTCACAAAGTGCCAATACTGGCATTTGTAAACATTCCTTTCCTATACACACAGTGATTGTGCTACAGAGGCTCTTGTGGACACATCAGTGTGAATGAGTAAGACCACTGAGGATAGCTTATTTGACCAGGGGGGCAAATTCAGCTGCTTCTGTGTTAGCAGATTCGAGTGTGCACAGGGTACCTCCAAGTATCTATTCTAGTGAACTGTTACACTGACCCCTGGCCCACTCACTCCTGGCCCGCTGCAGCAAGCACGCTTCCTGAGTAATGCCTGGGCACGGTTGGAGTGGTGTAGGTGGTTTGCATTCAGAAACCCTGCTTTGGAAGATGAGACAATTTATTAGCATAGATGTAAGCCATTCTATGCCAGTTGGCATCAGCACCTGGGCACGTTCCTACGCACATCTAATTTATCACTGTAGACACAGCCTTTTTGAATACCACTGCAGGATACCTTGGCAATGTGCATGGTGCTATGTGGTCCAGATCTATTTGAATATGAAAGCATCTTTTTGCCTTTAAAAAGATGAGTACATGCTGTTGTTTCAGGAGAGCTCAGTGTACCCTCTCGTAGCCTGGCTGATGAGGCCATTCCCTGCTATGAGACCACCTGGCAGGAGATGGCTCATTTGTGCACTGACATGCTCCCTAATGGATGCAGAACCAGTATTAGGCAAACTGAAAGCAAAATGGCGCTGTCTGTAACCCAGCCAAGGTGCCAGGAACCCTGGTGTTCTTCACAGTAGTGGGGTGGGAGGTAAATCATAGAATCATAGAATAGTAAGGGTTGGAAAGGACCTCAAGATCATCGAGTTCCAACCCCCCCGCCATGGGCAGGGACACCTCCCACTAAACCATGCCATCCAAGGCTATGTCCAACCCCACCTTGAACGCCGCCAGGGATGAAGCATTCACAACTTCCCTGGGCAACCCATTCCAGGGCCCCACCACCCTCACAGTAAAGAATTTCTTCCTCAGATCCAATCTAAACCTCCCCTGTTTAAGTTTAAACCCATTACCCCTTGTCCTCTCACCACAGTCCCTAATGAAGAGTCCCTCCCCAGCATCCCTATAGGCCCCCTTCAGGTATTGGAAGGCTGCTATGAGGTCTCCACGCAGCCTTCTCTTCTCCAGGCTGAACAGCCCCAATTTTCTCAGCCTATCTTCATACGAGAGGTGCTCCAGTCCCCTGATCATCCTCGTGGCCCTCCTCTGCACTTGTTCTAACACTTCCATGTCCTTTTTATGTTGAGGACACCAGAACTGCACACAATACTCTAAGTGAGGTCTCATGAGAGCAGAGTAAAGGGGCAGGAGCACCTCCCTCGACCTGCTGGTCACACTCCTTTTGATGCAGCCCAGGATACGGTTGGCCTTCTGGGCTGCAAGCACACACTGCCAGTTCATGTTCATTTTTTCATCAACCCACACCCCCAAGTCCTTCTCCGCAGGGCTGCTCTGAATCTCCTCCCCGCCCAATCTGCAGCTGTGCCTGGCATTGCTCCGACCCAGGTGGAAGACTTTGCACTTAGCATGGTTAAACTTCATCAGGTTGGCATCAGCCCACCTCACAAGCGTGTCAAGGTCCCTCTGGATAGCATTCCTTCCCTCCAATGTATCAACCGAACCACACAGCTTGGTGTCATCGGCAAACTTGCTGAGGGCGCACTCAATCCCACTGTCCATGTCACCCACAAAGATGTTGAACAAGACCGGTCCCAACACCGATCCCTGGGGGACACCACTCGTTACTGGTCTCCAGCTGGACACTGAGCCACTGAGCACTACTCTTTGCGTGCGGCCATCCAGCCAGTTCTTTATCCACCGAGTGGTCCACCTATCAAATTGATGTCTCTCCAACTTAGAGAGAAGAATGTCATGGGAGACAGTGTCAGAGGCTTTACACAAGTCCAGGTAGATGACATCAACTGCTCTGCCCCTGTCCATCAGTTCCGTAGCCCCTTCATAGAAGGTCACCAGATTGGTCAGGCAGGATTTCCCCTTAGTGAAGCCATGCTGGCTGTCACCAAGCACCTTGTTGGTTTTCATGTGCCTTAGCATGCCTTCCAGGATAATCCGCTCCAAGATTTTGCCAGGCACAGAGGTGAGACTGACTGGTCTGTTAACCAGGATTATGCATAGAGCTTTTGCCAGCATGGGCTGAGGACACTATCAGTTCTCAGGCCTGGCACAGGCAAAGAAAAAGATCATGTGTCATCACTGGGAGCAAGCAGTCCAGAAGAGGCAGGCATTGCAAGGGCTTTGTGTGCCTGGAGCTCTGTGTGGCAAGTAGCGTTGCACAAGGAAAGAGGTGAGGAAATGTGATGTTGTGTTACTTTGTCACATCCGTGCCAACTGGCAACTGCTTTATGTAATTTTGAAGTCTATTAAAAATTTGTAACAGCTTGCCTGTTTTTTGTGTTTTCTTACGTACTTTTCTGCAATGGAGTATGTAACCAAGGTCTGTACTAATGCAGGTAAAATGTTTTAAAAGAACAAAAATATCTTCATTAAAAACTAAGTAGACAGTAAGCAAAGTTTGCAAATGGCACCAAAATGTCTGCCATGCTACCTGTGAAGAGGATCTCAGCCACATGCAGTGTCACCTCCCCAGTGACAGGCAGTATTTCTGCTCTTTTCCCCTGTGTTGCAGTGGGCAGAAGAGGAAGAGGCCCAAGGCCCTGCCAATGTTATGACCAACCTCCTGCCCACCACAGCATTTTCCAGGTGGTTTCTCAGGTCTGGAGTGCAATAGTATAGAAACGGTACTGGAGTTGGAGAGATGTGCTGCAGAATCCCCTTTACTCACAGTTTCTCACCCTCCAGCTACACTTGTGGCACTCTGATAGCACCTAACCCTCCTTGGCCATTAGCAATCTGCCCGTCTCCTCTAGCTCCTTGCTCACTGAGGTGGCCTATCTGAGACTCAACCTGTGCATCACTGTAGTTTCTTTTTTGTCCTCCTCTCCCCTGGTGCGTGAAGTTCCCTTCCCCAAAGCCCTCAGTGGCTGTTGTAGTCTAGAAAAAGTGCAAGTCCTGATATACAACAATGAGGGAATCACAACATTTTCTTTGTCCTAGGAAAGTAATAAAATACCTTTTAATGATCTTTCCAATAGCAAGGTCACAGCTAGATATCTCTGACAGTTCGCTAAGCCTTTATTTCTTCTTTTGATGTGTGCCTGCCAGAAGCGTTTGCCTCCTAGGTTATTATTTTGCAGAAACAGCAGTTATTTATATAAAAATCACGAACTTTTTTGTTTGTTTGATTGTTTGTTTGGCTGAAGGTCTGGGCAAACTTTAAACGTGACCCTTTTTTACCAGTTATGATCTTCACATCCACTCACATTTACTGCAGGTGCTAAGCTGGAAAAGGCAGTATTTTCTCTGCTTTCACATAAAAGTGTTTCTGTGCTAAAAAGCATATGATCACTTGGTGGTGGAACAGCAAATCAATGGATGAAGAAGGTCTCCAAACAGAAACCACCCAGGACACTGCCTGAATTAGTGTCCTAAACTCAGTATGTGTTATGCATATAAGTATACAGTCCTGTAATGTTATGTCTGCCATTTTAGATGCTCAAAAAGCAGTATTCATACCAGTATTTCTCAATTTGCCCAGGAGAACTTCTACATTGCCATTTCAACCAGGATGTACCATTGCAATGCTGTAAGTATGCCAACATAGCTGTGTTCATGGCTTAGCATTCCAGAGTGAAACTAGCTTTGTTTCTATGCAGGGATATGTTTCCCTGATCAATTTACACTTAAGCACAGGAAATCAAGAAAAGTGGCATACTAGTCTTTTTTTCTGGCTGGTTGTAGGAAATGCCTTCTCTGCTTTTCACTTATGGTTTGGGCGGAATGGTTTTACTACCACTGAACCATAAGGGGAAGAGAGGAAAAGTAAAGAGCAGCTGGGTTTAATGAGCTGGAACAGATGTAGGCATTAAAGCAGTGTGTTCACTTTTCATGTGAGGAGTACCTACACGTATATAAATGACAAGCAATTTAAATCAAGACTTCAGTTGCTGTGTTCACAATGGGCATTTGAACCTGAAAAAGGTTCAAAACTTGGTGTCTTATTTTATTTGCTACAAATAAGTCCAAAGCAACTTAATTTATGGGGGTGTGAACTATCAATCTGTATTTTAATATGTGATGGACTTTTCATTTTGGGGTATGTCATGGCTTTCTTTAGAGCTATCTGTTCCTTTTCTTTCACACTTTATGTCAGGCTATATGGGTGTTTCCAAGGCAAATTCCTATAATGCTGGTTGAGCAATCATTTATTCTTTTGAAGACTACTCCAGAGGTGACGCCACAACAGTTTTGAGTCTTTGTGCAGTGCTTATGTGTTGCTGGAAAGGAAAAGCTTTAATCCATTGAAGAGAAATGTGATAGTTGTATAATTTCAGTGAAAGCATTAAAAATAAATCATATGTTAAGAGGATCTCCATATTTCAACACCAATGCAATCTTATGTGACAGGATCTGGTATTTGGGCATACAGAATTTTCTCTGTGGGATTAATAATGTCAATTTATATTTATGCAGATAAATTTAACTGCTTAATTTTAGTCTGAGATTAACTGTTTTCATGCTGGTGTCTTGACAGTTTCCAGTACTTAAGCGAGACTGGGATGAAATCATGATGGAAAACTTTTAATCGGCCTTTATGCTTTAAATCAATGCTAATAGTTAGTCCTAGGGCTAGACATTTAATGAAACCATAATGATTATTAAAGATGGCTTAGAGGAATTTAAATGGCCCCAAAAGGTGTTGCTTTTGCAATAATTAGGGTATTTGTGTTTAAAATTCAAAACAGCTTTTCCTAATTACGCATGAAAAATTACTATTTCATTTTCATGGATTCAGTCCATGAAAGTCTTCCCCTACCTTCATACAGCCACCTGGAGACACATGGGCAGCAAGCATAATTAGCAGCTGCCCTCTGGCCAGTGAAATCGTGTGTCTCCAGAGGGGATTCATCCTGCGAGAATTCGGATGGTCCACTTTGTCAAAAGGCTGGTGCTTGGCAGGCATTTATAAGGTACCTTCTGCTAAGAGCTCTTTCCAGCAGATGGTAACAGCTGGGTTGTGCCTAACTTTGGAAAAGTACAGAAGAAGCCCTTATGAAGGGCCCATTGTGTGATTCCAATGGCTTTTTCTTGCAAATGGGCTTTTGCTGTACCAGGGCATGATTTACTCAGGCCTTTGGGGAGGACATGCGTTGAGGGATCTGCCTTGGTACAGCTGAATGTTGGTCTGGGTCCCGCACTACAGGAGAAGTCTCAAGAACTCGAATGGAATCTGACCTTTGTGAATGTGAAATATATTCGTTAAAGTAACAGAGGTCTCCTCTTACTGCTGATGTTGAAAATACTTTTGATACTGGATATTTTTAATTACTCCAAGACAGGCCACTGTAAGGCTATTTAAGGAAAAGCAGAAGAGTGCCTCGACTTTCTGTGCTAGTCTTTTTATTAATGGGTGGACCTATGCCACACAACACTTGATACAACAGATGACTATGTATATTACTTATCTCACTCCATATGTATATTATAAATGATCAGTTTAAGCTAAAATCATACAAAATATGTTTTGATTAGGTGTGTCAATAAATGATGTGTCATGGGTTTGCTTTTCTAGCAATAGTCTTATTTTACCTGTATTATGCTGTCAAATTCTTTAAAGTTGCTCTGGAGTAACCAAGAGCTTAATTAGCAGGCCCGCAATGGCTCAGCAAGCTGTATTTTCAAGTCCTGGCTGTCATCCAATATTGAATAATCCAAATTTCATTCAAAGAATTTTTTCCTGACTGTACCTCTAGCACATGGCAGACCTGTATCATGTGCCAGTTTCTGTATAGTTTAAAAAATTCCAGTGAAAAGAGTTGATTGCAACTTCTCACCTTTAGTCAGAGATAAATTACTGCATACTAAATCACAGTTGATTAAAGCAGATAAGGAAAGGGAAGGTTCTGGAGGCACAAAGATTTGTGGTATCTCATGGTAACATTAACATAGGGAGTGTCTGGCTTGTGGCCAGATCCTGAATTTTGAGGCAGATCTGGTGCTTACATACAACAGTCAAAATGTAGTTCTTGTTATGTGACATTTTTAACTTGCTTTCATTTAGAAATGAGGTTCGGGTGCTCCTGTTGTCTTTGTGTGAGGTTTGACTGCCTGTAATCCCCCATCCTTTTATTTTAAATACTGTGTCCAGTTGGAAGCACACTTGACAGGTAATGATTTAAATCTGTATGAGTTTCATGGAGATAAGCAGCTCAAATGGAAAAGTACAAACTGCTTTTACCCATACTGTGAGAATTACTTGAACAAAAATACTTGGATAGGCATTTTAATATCTTCTTAAACATGAGGGAATCCTCAGGAAATTAATACCATTAGTTCTGCTGCTCAAAAACCTACTTGCTTAAGATGCGCCTAATACAAAACTTTCGCCAGTCCAACCTAAGAGCGAGTAAGGCAAATTCTTTGTATTGCTTGGTGCTTGTGCTTATGTCTGTGAAACACCAGGCAAAGATCTACCTCTAAACTCAAGGCCTTCAAATGTTATTGTGATACCTGACTTTCATCCTTCAGGCTGAGAATAATATTGCCACATCTTACAGAAGGACACAGCTTTTTTTCAGCAGTGAGCCTCTTGCTAAAAACCTCAAATCAAAGTCCAAAATGCACTAGATAACTAAGGGGAAAGATAGGCGCAGATTTTGCTGCAGTCTATACTACTGTAAATCACAAGGAACTCCTTTTGTATGCAGTGGGATTAAACTAGATTTACAGCAGTGTTACCAAAAGGATACAGGCTTGGGGTCTTGATGTGACCTGACACAGTAATTTATTCAGTTGTGGGCATTTTCTTCAGATAATTGCACAACAGACTCGTGGCCGCACAGAGGAATAACATAATCATCTTTATTACTGTTCCACTAATCCTAACATCTGCCAATTATTGTTTTGCTACTGTCCAGATCCCAAGTAAATTTTGCCCAGTGCAGCCCCGCTATAATCCCAGCAGATCCTGAATTCAGCTATGACCATGCAACCATGCCAGGCAGCTCCCACAAAAGAAGATATGCTGTGGGTTAAAGCCTGGCTCAAGTACTGCAGCCTTCCTAATCACACTTTCAAATTGTTTTTATCTCTGGTCTTTTATATCTCCCTGCATGTTGTCTTTGGCTGCATCCAGAAGGAAATATATTTATGCAAAATGCAGATCAACTTCTGGATACGTGGCTGGTGCCGTTGTGAGGGTTTTGACTTTTATGAGGACGGGACATTCTTCGATGTCTATAGCCTGTTAGGGAGGGGTGGGATCCATGTGTCTAGAAGAAGCAAGGGAATCTTTGGCAGGAGGCTGTCCAACTTGGTAAGGCTAGTTTTAAACTGAAGGACTAGGGGCAGGGTCCAAAGTGGTAACACTCGCACTGTTGCAACCAGCTGGGGAATAAGGAGGCCAATCAGAGCAGCAACAAATGTTCCTTAGCTGCCTACCAAGATAAGAACCAGAAAACCAACCAGCTCAAGTGTATGTATACCAGTGCGCACAGCCTGGGGAACAAACAGGAGGAATGGGAGCTTTGTGCTCAGTCGGAGAGTTATGATATCATAGGAATAACTGAAACATGGTGAACAACTCACCTGACTGGAGAATTGCAATGGATGACTGTAGACTTTTTTAGTATATAAAAGTCAACTATGGAAATCATGGAAGCCCTGTTGAATGCCTCTAGGTCAAGATCAGAGGGGTCATCTCCAAAGGGGATCTTACAGCAGGCATCTGCTACCAGCTTCTATCTATCTGAATTTCTCCAAGGCTTTTTATGTGGCTTCTCACAGCCTCCTCCTGGAGAGACCTCTGCATTACAGTCTCGACAAGTGTTCTGTATAGTGGGTGGGGAACTGGCTGACTGTACTCAGAGGGTGGCAGTGAATAGCTCTTTTTCCATCTGGTGACCTGTTACAAGTGGGGTCCTGCGGAGATCAATATTGGGCCCTTTACTGTTTAATATATTTGTAAGTGATCTGGATGACGGGATCAAATGTACCCTGATAAGGTTTGCTGATGATCAAACTGAGTGGAAGTAGACATTTTTGATGGGAGAGCCACCCTGCAGGAAGACCTAGATAGTTTAGAAGAGTAGGCTAACAAGAACCTTATGTAGTCCAGCAAAGACAAGTATAAGGTCTTCCACCTGGGAAGACATAATCCAGGAGTGTAGCACAGGCTGGGATCTACCCGTCTGTGGTAGGAGCTCTGTGGAAAGGGACCTGGGGGTCCTGGTGGACAGCAAAATCAAGATGAGTAAACAGTATGCTGTTGTGGCAAAGAAAGCCAACAAGATGCTGGGCATAAAGAAGTCATGATCCCATTGTGCTTAGTGCTTGTCAGGCCACACCTAGAATACTGTGTTCAGTTTTGGTCCCCACCCTGCAAAAAAGATATGGATGAGCTGGAAAGCATCCAGAGAAGGGCAAAAAAGATGATCAAAGGACTGGGAAGCCATATGATTAAAGGATGAGAGAGCTGGGTTTGTTCAAAAGAAGGCTCAGGGGAGACCTTATCATCGTGTTCCAGTATTTAAAGGGTGGCTACAGAGAAGATGGAGATTCACTTTTTACAAGGAGTCACATGAAAAAGATAAGGGGTAATGGGTACAGATTCCAGTTGGACACAAGAGGACATTTTTTTCACAATGAGAACAGTCAGCCATCGGAATCTCCCCAGTGGTGAATTCTCCAACATTGGACACTTTTAACATTCAGCTGGAGAGTGTGCTGGGATATCTTATCTAACCATGCTTTTGCCAAGAAAGGTTGAACCAGATGATCCTTGAAGTCCCTTCTGACCTAGTATTCTATGATTCTATGAAATATAAGGAAGCCACAAATATTGAGGGATCCCTCTTGTGTACTCCCTCATTTCAGAAATCAGGGAGTTAGTAAGCTGAGCTCAAGTGGAGGCACTGTACTCAACAGTGCATAATAAACCTATTCTTCATAATTTTTTTTTAATCCTGTTTTTAAGCCATTTATACATTTAAGCCTACTTTGATGTTTTCTTCCTATAAAACTTTGTTAAAAGCCCCATATATATCTATCTGCCTGGCACAGAGGTTTGTATAGTGTATTTCAAAGCTGTTGAGACAAGCATGTATGTAATTGAAAATTTGCAGTCATACCTAGTCACCCAGCCAGGGAATAACTCAGAAAAAATTGGGTCAATTACAACAAAATCTTATCACTCAGATTTCCACAGTTCAGCACTAAAGTCCTTGTCACATAAATTTAAGGAAATATGAATACTCTGTGAACAAAAAATAGCCAATTACATTCAGCCAAAGACACTTGGGTTTCTTTAGACATCTTCCGTCCAAATATTGATCAATCTTTTCAAGTTTTTCTTATGAAAGCTGAAATGGTTAAAACTGTGTAATTCTACCTTTCTTTAGAGAAACTTCCCCCTTTGATCCTTCCAGGCAGTACCAGTATGCCATTGATATTACTTTGTTTTTAAATACTGACAAGGAACCAATAAAAAATACTTCGGTTCCTCATGTCCCTTGCAGCACAAATTTCTATTTCATATAACCTAATGTCTTCGAGATTTGTTTCACCTTTACCTTTATGTTGAACCTTGCAGCCTTTTAGTGTACAGGAAATGATAAATTACAGTAGTTTTGAGTGGAGAACACCTTGAACACCTTTGCTTGTTTCCTGGGGGAAAGCAAAGCCAATATAATTTCACTCTCTGTGTGAAGCTGCTGTGTGTTGCTTCCAAACAGCTGAAGTAGCCACTGGGATGATCCAAATTTAAGTAGGCTGAGAACCTAATAGTCTAAGGAAATAAGCATATGGGGGGTGGGGGGGGGGGGGGGAAGGAAAAAAAGAAAAATTACCAGAAAAATTAGGACTCCTGTCAGCAAGCGCGGAGCTGGCACAAGAGGCTGCAAGAGGAAGTAAGGAGGTCAAGGCCCCCAGACCTGGGGTGGGATAGGCCAGAACGGTGCCCCAGCACTCCTGGAGCAGGGAGGCTCTGCTAAGACAACAGCAGGCACCCACAGCCTGGCTTTGCCTGGCCCCTGGCCCCAGCCCAGGAGCACATGGGTGCTTTGATACTTACAGGTGCCTGCTCCAGCACAGGTGTCACACTCCCAGCTGGTTGTGCTGTGCTTCAGGGAGGAGCAGCATTTGTGGGTGCCCTCGGCAGCACAGCAGCAGCACAGCAGCAGTTGCCAGGGCCTGGGGAAAGAAAGGGAGTCATGGCTCTGAGACAAAGAGCCCACAGCACGGGGTCGTCCAGCACAGCTCTTGTTCTCAGCCCTTCTGCTTCGAGCCCATGGCGAGACAGAGGTCCCGTGCTGAGCCCCAGGGTGCAGCTTTAGCAACTTACCCCTCTCGCTCTGCCTCCTTCCTGCCTGCTGGACAAAGGCACTGCCTGCCATCGCAGCGGCTGTGCCTCTCACGTAATTGTGCGTAGGCGCCCTCTTCCATCCATGATGGTCCTCTTTTGGGGCAGGAAGGGAAACTTCATGAGCTCCTGCTGCCCCGACATAAGGCAGATGCAGGGCTTCCCTGCTCTTCCCACCTCTTTGCCAGCACCTCTGTGAAGCTGAAGCCCAGACTGAGGGGACAGTGGAAGGCCATGACTGTGCACAGCACTGAGACCCTCCTGCCTTTTGTGCTGGGAAGAAAAAGAAACCAACCTCCTGGGGATTCAGATCCCCGTGGTGCGCATTCCCATCAGGAACTGATACTGATTCTGATAGTGCAGGCACGAGAAGCAGACGAAACCCGCACGGACAGCATAATTCTGAACACAGGCCCTGCGGAACCAGGCATGTTTGCATGCTAGGCACCCCAGGGTCCCGTAGCTGGTTCTGCCCTCCACAAGGTCCAGGCAGATGAGGCAAGCGGTGTTCTCTGGAGCTACCATCCTTGCCTGCTGTGGGCTGTGCTCCCAGCAGAAGGACCTGGGGAAAGAAGAGGAAGATGGGTGATGTGCAAAGCACTGGGTCCTTCCCCTGTGGTGGCAAGGAGGGCACAGGATGTGTGAAGGAGCCCCAGTCCTTTCCTGGCTCGGGCTCTGGCTCTGGCTCTGGCTTTGGCTCTGATCAGCTGCTGGGAAGAGTCACTGCAGGTTTCCTTCTTCTTTGGCTGACCCAGGCAGTAAGGGTGCAGAAAGCTAGTAGCCTGACTCGCAAGGCCTGCCTGCCCTTACCTGTAGTGCTTAAAGAACTGAGTGGTGCATTTACCCTCCACGGCACAGGGAATATGGAATCTGCATTTGCAGCCCTTCTGCCAGCAAGTGATGGTGGCCCCCTCTTGCCACAGATGAAGCAGTCCTGGAGAGAGCAGGGCAGACCCCATCAGTGGCCCCCACAGCCAGCCCCACACATCAGGGTAGGGGGAAGGATGTGGCCGCTGCTGGGTCACAGCCTGCAGATAAACCTGGAAGAGCTGGCTCCTGTGACGGTGGAGCATCTATGGAGCTGCTGGGAGCAAGACTTTTGTGCCAGGGCTGGTTGGAAGGGCTGGGATTTTGTTCTGGGCATCTGGGCTAAGCTGCCACCCAGCTCTCCTGGCGCAAAGCTCCCTGATCATCGCAGGTGCTCATCTTGTATGCAGCCTGCTTGATCACGCGGCTAATATCCTTAAGATGAAACTCATCTGTGTTCTCTTGCTGTGAATTGCCTTTGGCAAAACACTACAGAAAAGAGAGGAGCCGATGAGGAGTGTCCAGAAGGGCCTGCCTGTCAGAAAGCCACAGGCAGCTCCAGAGGAACACACCAGGCAAAAGCGATGGGCACAGATCCCTTCGTTCTTCAGTTTGGGACCGCTGATGTCTGGGTCTGCATGTGCCCAGCGACACAGCATGCATGCTGGAGGGGAGAGAGCAAATGCCAGCGGGAAGGAGCACCTCTGCAAGGTCAGGGACACGTCCAAGGGCTGCTGCGTCCCTGCCTATCTGGCTGCTGGGCAGGACTGGAGGCCTTTTAGAGCAATTAGATTTGGAGGCGTGAGTGTCACAGTGGGTGTCTGCTGCCCAGCCTGGGTCCTGCTTGCCGAGGAGATTAGGAGCCCTGCCCCAGCATGGGTTGTGAGCTCCTTTCTCCCCCTGCCAATGCTCCCAGCCCCATGCTGATTTCCTCAAGAGCCCTCTGACAGGCTGTGGGAGGGGGACTTTGCTCTCACCCTGCTCCACTGAGTCAGCCGTCTTACACTTCTGTGTGGAGACTGCACATGTCAACAGTGGGTGTTTAGAGAGTTTCTGTCCCAGCAGCACTTGGGCCTCTTCTCCAAATGCTCCTCTGCTACCTCTGAGGGAGAAGAGTGACACGTGTGAGCTTGTAGCAATGACCCAGAGCCCTCTGGTGTGGGCCCCCCTCCTCCCTGAGTAGCCCCCTGACAATCCTGTCCCTGCCCTGCCCTCTCCACTCCTCACCTCAGCAGGTCGCAGTGAGACATTTTGCCCCAGCGTAGGGGCTGCCTGCCCCTGTGGGCCACAGTGGCCCCGTGGATGAAGCACCGAGGGGTTTCTCACAGGGGTGGCTGTGTCGTGGGGGCCTGAACCCTCCGCACCCGCGTCACCAGGGCAGCTGCTCCTGCATCAACTGCAAAGTCAAGGGCCAGCTTAGCGACGTGGTTTTGTGGTGGACTTGGCAGTGTTAGGTTAATGGGTAGACTCAGTGACCCGTAGGGTCTCCTCCAACCTAATTGATTCTGTTATTCTAGTTACCGTTCCATGATTGCTTAATCACCATTTGCTTACCCTCTGATTTTCATTCAGTCATTGATTCCTTACCATTTGATCATCACTTCATGATGAAGAAAGCCCTTTTAATTAACCTGCCAAGGATGACTTTCCTGAATAATTCACCTGCGACACCAGGACAAACACCAGACGGTGTCTCAGGCACAGCCACAGTAGGAGAAAAGGCACCACAGAATAGTTTATGTTGGCTGAACTTTCAAAGGTCATCTATTCCACTCCCCTGCAATGCACAGGGACATCTTCAACTAGATCAGGTTGCCTAGAACCACATCCTGGCTGGTCTGGAATGTCTCCAGGGATGGGGCACCTACTGTCTCTTTGGGCAGCCTGTATCAGTATTTTACCACCCTCATTGTAAAGAATTTCTTCATCACATCCAGCCTCAATTTTCTATCTTTTAGTTTAAAAGCATAATCTCTCATGCTGTCACAAGAGGCCCTGCTAAATAGTGTCTCCCCATCTTTCTTATAGGCCCCTTTTAAGAGCTGAAAGGCCAGAAGAAGGTATCCCTGGAATCTTTTCTTCTCCAGGGTGAAGAGCCCCAACTCTATCAGCCTTTTCTTATAGAAGAGGTGTTTCATCCATTGTTTTTGTGGCCCTCCTCTGGACCCTCACCAACAGGTCCATGTCTTTCCTGTACAGAGGACTCCACAGCTGGATGTAGGACTGCAGGGGGGTCTCACCAGAGCACAGTCAGAGGAGAAGAATTCCCTCCCTTGACCTGCTGCCCACGTTCCTTTGGATGTAGCCTAGGACACGGCTGTTTTCTGGGCTCTGAGTGCACACTGCTGGCTCATGTTGAGCTTTTAGCCAACACCCCAAGTCTTTCTCCTCAGAGCTGCAGTTAACCAAGTAACAGAAGTTGAAACACTCCTCAAGCAATAATCCACATCTGTCTTCCCAACCATCTTTTTCTTCACCAAGATCTACTGATTTACAAAATAATATAGGGCCTCTGCACAAAAAGAATAAATTAACATGGTTTCACCCTCCTGAATGTGTTCCTCCCTGTAACTCTCATGAGCAACGTAGCAACAAAGTCATAGAATCACAGAATCATAGAATAGTTAGGGTTGGAAAGGACCTCAAGATCATCGAGTTCCAACCCCCCTGCCATGGGCAGGGACACCTCCCACTAAACCATGCCATCCAAGGCTATGTCCAACCCCACCTTGAACGCCGCCAGGGATGAAGCATTCACAACTTCCCTGGGCAACCCATTCCAGTGCCTCACCACCCTTACAGTAAAGAACTTCTTCCTTATATCCAATCTAAACTTCCCCTGTTTAAGTTTGAATCCGTTACCCCTTATCCTATCACTACAGTTCCTAATGAAGAGTACTTCTCCAGCATCCCTAATAGGCCCCCTTCAGACACTGGAAGGCTGCTATGAGGTCTCCATGCAGCCTTCTCCACACTGAACAGCCCCAACTTTCTCAGCCTATCTTCATACGAGAGGTGCTCCAGTCCCCTGATCATCCTCGTGGCCCTCCTCTGCACTTGTTCTAACACTTCCATGTCCTTTTTATGTTGAGGACACCAGAACTGCACACAATACTCCAAGTGAGGTCTCACGAGAGCAGAGTAAAGGGGCAGGATCACCTCCGTCGACCTGCTGGTCACGCTTCTTTTGATGCAGCCCAGGATACGGTTGGCTTTCTGGGCTGCGAGCGCACACTGCTGGCTCATGTTCATTTTTTCATCGACCAACACCCCCAAGTCCTTCTC
Organism: Amazona ochrocephala; assembly: GCA_039720435.1. Lineage (NCBI taxonomy): Eukaryota > Metazoa > Chordata > Aves > Psittaciformes > Psittacidae > Amazona > Amazona ochrocephala. Next base: position 30,694,402 of record CM077876.1, on the reverse strand, counting down.
CACAGGGCTGCTCTGAATCTCTTCTCTGCCCAACCTGTAGTTGTGCCTGGGATTGCTCCGACCCAGGTGGAGGACCTTGCACTTGGCATGGTTAAACTTCATTAGGTTGGCATCAGCCCACCTCACAAGCGTGCCAAGGTCCCTCTGGATGGCATTCCTTCCCTCCAGCATATCAACCGAACCACACAGCTTGGTGTCATCAGCAAACTTGCTGAGAGTGCACTCAATCCCACTGTCCTTGTCACCCACAAAGATGTTGAACAATACCGGTCCCAACACCAATCCCTGGGGGACACCACTGGTCTCCAGCTGGACATTGAGCCATTGAGCACTACTCTTTGCATGTGGCCATCCAGCCAGTTCTTTATCCACCGAGTGGTCCACCTATCAAATTGATGTCTCTCCAACTTAGAGACAAGGATGTCATGTGAGACAGTGTCAAATGCTTTGCACAATTCCAGGTAGATGACATCAATTGCTTTAGCCTTGTCCATCAGTTCTGTAACCCCATCATAGACGGCCACCAGATTGGTCAGGCAGGATTTCCCCTTAGTGAAGCCATGCTGGCCATCGCCAAGCACCTTGTTGGTTTTCATGTGTCTCAGCATGCCTTCCAGGATAATCCGCTCCAAGATTTTGCCAGGCACAGAGGTGAGGGTGACTGCTCTGTAGTTCCCTGGGACATCCATTTTCCCCTTCTTGAAAATGGGGGTTATATTTCCCTTTTTCCAGTCATCGGGAACTTCACCTGACTGCCATGATATTTCAAATATGATGGACTGTGGCTTAGCAACTTCATTTGCCAGCTCTTTCAGGACCCGCGGATGGATTTCATCAGGTCCCATGGACTTGTGCATGTTCAGGTTCTTCAGATGGTCGCCACCACGGGCAGGTCTGCGTTTTGTTGCAGAACACCAGTGTGTTCAATGGATGTTCCCCAGCATAAACCTTGATCCCTGTTGAAATTAACATTAGCAAGAGAAAGGATCAGATCCTTCTTCAGAAACTCCAGTGCACTACACAAGTAGGTACCCATGGCCACCTAATACATTTCCAAGGCACCATCAGCCTGATGTATTTCCAAGTTTCTTGTGGTTACTCATCTTTCATTATTAAACATCTGAAAATCATATAACATGATATTGGCTTATTATTTGGGGGGGCTTTTTTTTTTTTTTCCCTACTCTTTGCTGGTTACCTGACTTCAGTAGTTTCTAGATCACAACTCAAGAATGAGCTTGGTGTTTAATGCTTTGTTTCTCTCTTCTGTGTCATTATTACCATTTACCATTAATTGGCTGTTTTGAAACAACTTCATTTAGATTCTGTGTTTGGTACAATATGTAAAGGCTTTAAAGACTGCTTTTTTAACTGAGACATCTCTACTGAATGTCACCTGGAATAAAATGTCTTTTTCTAGCACTGGCTAACCAGTACTTCTTGCATCACATCAGGCTCCTAAAGAGGCAGAGCAATTCCTTTAATGTACTGATACCAAAAAAAGGCATTCATATCACTTTTGTATTTCATTTAGATGTGATGTATTTTTATGCATACTCTTGTGCTCTGTGAATCCTATGGAAAAGTGAAAGCACTATGGAAGCAGACTAAGACTGCTTCACGTTTAACTACTTTTCCTAATAGAAAAGTTTCATAAATACATAACACATGTCATTCCCATGGCATTTCTCTTTATATAGCAGCCTGATTTTTGCTCTGAGAACTTGATCATTCTCATCATAATATGGAGCCACTTATGCATATATTTAAACCCGATGTTGATAGAGCATTTTCATGCATGAGTGTGCAGTGCCACTCAAAAATGAGCAGTTTTAGTAAAGTCATTGATGGCTTCAGCAAATTTCTGATGAGGATCAGAATCCTGATCAGCCATTTCTGTTTGTAAAAATTAATTTTAGTAACACAGAGAATGGAGAATGGTTTAGACTGCTATTTCTTAGAGCACAGCTTCTTTCTGTCCCCATCTGTCTTTATGAGGCTCCTTTAAGTGTGATTTTCTCCTATGACTTGCCCTCCCCACATTTCTAGGTTGAGAAAGCAGCAGCCTAATTTCTTCAGCTGGAGAAAATGATAAATGTTTGTAGTTACTAGCTGCAAGGACTTACAGCAAATTTGGAAACTGCTGGGTTTTGTTAGATGGTGGGTGGTTGTTTTGGGGCTCTTTAGCCACCTGCAGCTCTCAAGCTGTTCAAGTGCAATTTGTTATGCCAGGGCTGCATCCTTGAGCAGAAGGAGGCTGTGCTAACATGGGACTGACTGGTTAATAAGAATATCTAACTGCAGGAGATGTAGGAGAGACTGCTGAAGCCAGCACTGCTGGCTTGCAAAGGAGCAATGGAGATGCCCTGGGAATCTGCTGTTATCTCATGCCCACAATCTGTCAACACTTTGAACTATGTGGACTCTGAAGTATTGTAGGGTTAGGAAGCTGGGTAGCTGTTCCTTCACTTACATTTTTACCTTCTGACCCTCCTTTAAGCCCCTTAAAAATGCTCTAAGACAGAAAAAAAGGATGACTCATAACCCAGTTTCCAGACACCTTAGCAACATGACACAGTCAGAACCACAGGTATGATAAGATCAATAGGAAAAAAAGCCCTGACAGCTATGATATTCCTATGGACAGGTCTTTACTGAGGATTTGTACCCCTAAAGAATAAAAAATTGCATTATTTACATAAGTACAGTGAAAAATATGGTAGAGAAGCAGTATCTGAAAGCAATATAAATAATTACCCCAGAACCCAATCTTCTGGAAGAACAATTCTACCATTGGGCTATTTGGGCTATTGCAGTGATCTATAAACATCTCAACAGTGCATAAGAAAAATGTAGAACATAAAGCAAAAATCCCCTAGTAAGTCCTTTGACATACTTGAGTACAATCCCCAGGGCACACAATACATTCATAAGACAACACTGATATTAAAGGTCAGAAATTGTGAACACAAATCACAAAGGGGAATAAAGAAATCTCTTGTGGAGCACTTTAATGAGATGAAACTTCCTGTCACATTAGAGTTTATAGGTATTGACTATGTCCCGAAAGCCCCCGGAAAGAAGGAGGCAGGAGCAGCTTGTTAAGACAGCAAGAAGCACACAGGATTTAAAACTTAATTGCGTCACTACCAAACAGCACAAATCAATAACTGAAATAGATTACATATATTTAAGACTGGGAGAAGTCTGTTCCTCTGAGCTGATAGCATCTGCTACAGATGGTTATGTTGTAGCCCCCACAAATGGCTGAACAGGGTTGTTAGCTGTGTGCAGTGCAGGGTAAGGCAGCAGAGACCTTTGGTTCATCACGACTATTCCACAGGAGCTGTCTGCTGTCATAAACATACTTTGTGAGAAGCCACAGGCAGTTGCCTCTGCTGTGCACTGCTGGTTTTCTCAAGTGGTTTGCTCATTTCTCTGCAGTCATGGCAAAAGCATTGGTCTTACTAGTCCAGACAACAGAGTGTCTGTGGAGACAAACCTGTTTTGTGCTTGTAGCTGGGGAGTGGGCTATGAATTGTCAGACATCACCTGAATTCTAGTATTGCCGATAAACCCAGCTGCCACTGTATAAGGGATACATATAAAAGGACTGCTTGTGTCCACGAAACCTCACATTGTTACGATACCTGGAGTCAACATGGTATGGATGCATTTTGCAAGAAATAGCGTCTTTGGAAAATGATTTTTTGCTGTTTTATTCTTTCTTTGTTGATACAGACTTGTTGGGAGAGACTACAGTAGGCAGTAAATGAATGCAATTCTTCATCACAGACATGATAGAGATTGACTAAATGTAAATAAGTTCACAGTTTCTCTGGCTTCATTTTGAAGTGCCTATCCCTTGAATATTTGCTTGAATCTCTGCATAGCTCTTTTTAGTATGGCAACACCTCAACACAAATGTTTGATTTTCACTAAGTTGATTTTCACTAAGTTGATTTTTCCTTCTCAGTGAGGGTTTGATAAGTAGAAATTAGCTAGCTTACTGCTAGAAATGACCATTGGAAAATAAATCGTAATTCTTAATCTCTTATCTTCATACATTGCTAATTCATTACAAATGGGAAAACAACATAAAAATAGATATATTGCAAACATTTCTAGTTTTATAGTGTTGATTCATCTGGATAATTTTTATCAGTCAATACTAGAGAGAGAAATGTAACTGACCTATATGAAATATGATCCAGCAATTTCAATATGTGAGCATTATGCACAAAACTAAGCACAGGTGATTTAAATCTCTGACTCATACAGTCTCTGCTTAATACATATATATACTTCACAGAAGAAAGTGAATAAAGGTAAGAATTTGTTATCCCAAGGGCCTTGAGTTGTTTAACTTGTCTAATGTAGTTAGAGGGATGAAATATGTATATGCTGTCAGTAATTCAAGATCGAGAAAAGATTGTCATGATTTCTTCTGGTTTGAGTGATACAGAGAAGAATCTTTGATATTTTTAAAACATTAAGAAACCCCGTCTGGAGAATCTGACCAGCTGGAACTAGCCTAGTAAACCAATGCTCTGCTATCTCCCATTGTCAGGCCTGAACAGTGACCATGTACACTGTGGTGATTTATCTTTACTGATCTGTGGATCCTCACAATTTACAAGTGGAGTCTGAGACTGCTTGATCCTGACTGGATGCCTGCCAACAGTAAAATTCTCCTTCATGAACCCACTGAGAGTAGTCCACAGATGACTAAGGGTCCACAGGTTGAAAACCACTGCTTTAAGACATGACACTTACTTCATTCCTGTATCAATGGGCAATATATGCTTAAATAAAATTCACCAGTTTTGCTATTTATATAGCATTCTATATTCCTAATTTCATCTGTGTAAAATAAATTCCCTGGGAATACCTGTTTCAATTGTCATCTGCTGCCTATTCTTTAAATAATGTCGTTTCTGTATGCATAACACCTCCTACATTACCTTATTTATTCTCCTCTATCTTCCGACCTGCTTACTTCAATTAGTACAAAATACTGTAAGTAGTACAGTATTATTATAATCACATAAGGAGATATCTCATGAATACTTCAAAATGGCTCAGACCTTTATGCTACCAATGCTTCAGTAAGTCTGTGCATATCAGTGGCTGTATTGCATCTGGAATTCGTGTGTGGCATCACCTGAATCATACTCCTCCTGTGCTATGCAGAAGCTTTAACCAAACATACCTCTGTTACCTTAAAAGACCACTAGATTCATGATCCAGTTGCTAAGGGGTTTGGTGTGGGTTGTTTGTTGGGATGTTTTGTTTTGGTGTGGTTTTTTTTTTTTTTTTTTTTTTTTGTTTTTTTGTTTTTTGTTTTTTGTTTTTTTAAAAAACCCTCATTCTGACTCCAAACAGGAAGAGTTTCATGTGAAAGATCTTGTTCGGGACCACCTTAGGAACCTGAATGTATACAAGTCAATGGGACCGGATGAAATCCATCCAAGGGTCCTGAAGGAGCTGGCAAATGAAGTTGCTAAGCCACTGTCCATCATATTTGAAAAATCATGGCAGTCAGGTGAAGTTCCCGATGACTGGAAAAAGGGAAATATAACCCCCATTTTCAAGAAGGGAAAAATGGATGAGCCAGGGAATTACAGACCAGTCAGTCTCACCTCTGTGCCTGGCAAAATCTTGGAGCAGATTATCCTGGAAGGCATGCTAAGGCACATGAAAACCAACAAGGTGCTTGGTGACAGCCAGCATGGCTTCACTAAGGGGAAATCCTGCCTGACCAATCTGGTGACCTTCTATGAAGGGGCTACGGAACTGATGGACAGGGGCAGAGCAGTTGATGTCATCTACCTGGACTTGTGTAAAGCCTTTGACACTGTCTCCCATGACATCCTTCTCTCTAAGTTGGAGAGACATCAATTTGATAGGTGGACCACTCGGTGGATAAAGAACTGGCTGGATGGCCGCACGCAAAGAGTAGTGCTCAGTGGCTCAGTGTCCAGCTGGAGACCAGTAACGAGTGGTGTCCCCCAGGGATCGGTGTTGGGACCGGTCTTGTTCAACATCTTTGTGGGTGACATGGACAGTGGGATTGAGTGCGCCCTCAGCAAGTTTGCCGATGACACCAAGCTGTGTGGTTCGGCTGATACATTGGAGGGAAGGAATGCCATCCAGAGGGACCTTGACACGCTTGTGAGGTGGGCTGATGCCAACCTGATGAAGTTTAACCATGCTAAGTGCAAAGTCCTCCACCTGGGTCGGAGCAATGCCAGGCACAGCTGCAGATTGGGCGGGGAGGAGATTCAGAGCAGCCCTGCGGAGAAGGACTTGGGGGTGTGGGTTGATGAAAAAATGAATATGAGCCAGCAGTGTGCGCTTGCAGCCCAGAAGGCCAACCGTATCCTGGGCTGCATCAAAAGGAGTGTGACCAGCAGGTCGAGGGAGGTGCTCCTGCCCCTTTACTCTGCTCTCATGAGACCTCACTTAGAGTATTGTGTGCAGTTCTGGTGTCCTCAACATAAAAAGGACATGGAAGTGTTAGAACAAGTGCAGAGGAGGGCCACGAGGATGATCAGGGGACTGGAGCACCTCTCGTATGAAGACAGGCTGAGAAAATTGGGGCTGTTCAGCCTGGAGAAGAGAAGGCTGCATGGAGACCTCATAGCAGCCTTCCAATACCTGAAGGGGGCCTATAGGGATGCTGGGGAGGGACTCTTCATTAGGGACTGTGGTGAGAGGACAAGGGGTAATGGGTTTAAACTTAAACAGGGGAGGTTTAGATTGGATCTGAGGAGGAAATTCTTTACTGTGAGGGTGGTGGGGCCCTGGAATGGGTTGCCCAGGGAAGTTGTGAATGCTTCATCCCTGGCGGCGTTCAAGGTGGGGTTGGACATAGCCTTGGATGGCATGGTTTAGTGGGAGGTGTCCCTGCCCATGGCGGGGGGGTTGGAACTCGATGATCTTGAGGTCCTTTCCAACCCTTACTATTCTGTGATTCTATGATAAGTTATCCAAAGCACAGACAAACCTTCAGGAAGTCTTTGTGAATACAGATGAAATTCCAACACAACTGTTTTCTCCAAATTCTGCACTTCTGGAAACCCGTTCCTTCTTAAATTGTAGCAATGTCTCCGTTAGAGTTACGTCTGTCAAATGAGTATGTTCCTATGATCTGTGAGTCACTGTGTGCAAGGACCTTTAAGGTAAAATTGTACACAGTTAATCTACCTGGCGTTTCAAGCACAGATTCTAGACCTCAAGGGCTCGATTGCTAACCTTGGGTTGTTGCTATTCATTTCAGTTTACCTTTAATAGCACGGTGCCTTGTGCTATTATGATAATTAACTTTATTTTCTGGAAGCAACTGCATATATTAAATTAACATAAAAATCCAAATGATAGCTGTATATATTCAATGTAGTATTTATTAGGGAAGAAAAATAGATGAAGCAAACCTTTGTTCTATCTCTTATGTAGGTGTATCTTGAAAAACTTCAGTACTACTCTCAAGAAAATCAATTACAAAGGTCAGGAACTGGCACAGTATGTGCTCAGCCAGTTAAATGCTGCGTATTATTTTAGCAAACATTTCTGCTGGCTGTTGTTAACCTCCGGCAATAGAGATACATGTTTGCAGAGGAGTAAAGAGCGACCAGGGAATCTGTTTATTCACTCTCATAAAGGCTTTTCTTAACTGATACGCAGAGTTACTATTGCAGAACTAATTGTAAACCAAGTACATTTTAAGTGACACCTTTGCTGGCTGATTTAGTTTTACTTCTGAAATCTGCACTGCCAACACACAACTATTATTTGGTTTATAAATGACATACAAAATTAGTAGTACTATTAATCTAAAACTATGCTTGACTTCAACAATTTTCAGAGAACAAAGGAACTTTACTTCTCTTTGGGGAAATACTTTTAAAATTCAGTAACTAACATATGGTGTAAGAATATTCAGTTCAAAGGAATCACAGAATCACAGAATCACAGAATAGTAAGGGCTGGAAAGGACCTCAAGATCATCGAGTTCCAACCCCCCCGCCATGGGCAGGGACACCTCCCACTAAACCATGCCATCCAAGGCTATGTCCAACCCCACCTTGAACGCCGCCAGGGATGAAGCATTCACAACTTCCCTGGGCAACCCATTCCAGGGCCCCACCACCCTCACAGTAAAGAATTTCTTCCTCAGATCCAATCTAAACTTCCCCTGTTTAAGTTTAAACCCATTACCCCTTGTCCTCTCACCACAGTCCCTAATGAAGAGTCCCTCCCCAGCATCCCTATAGCCCCCTTCAGATACTGGAAGGCTGCTATGAGGTCTCCACGCAGCCTTCTCTTCTCCAGGCTGAACAGCCCCAACTTTCTCAGCCTGTCTTCATACGAGAGGTGCTCCAGTCCCCTGATCATTTTCGTGGCCCTCCTCTGCACTTGTTCTAACACTTCCATGTCCTTTTTATGTTGAGGACACCAGAACTGCACGCAATACTCCAAGTGAGGTCTCACGAGAGCGGAAGAAACAAAACCAGACAGAAAACACAGACTGGTTAATATTTGTGTGACTATAAGCATAGTTCCTCCAGTATGGTAGGGATTCATCCCAACATGCCCTTCAATGTGGCACTAGTATTTTGTAATAACTTCGTACAAGTCCTTTGTGATCTCAAACGTCTCTGTCCATTTCTCTTACAAAGCTGTGCTCCATGACACTGCACTTGCCAGAGGGTTTTTCTGTTTCTAGAAATAACTTGTTTCTCCTCTCAGGTCCAGCATACCATCTTTCTCAAAGAGCCTCTTTTGGGTGGCCATCTGGAAGCATCACCTCAGTGCAAAACAGACAGGCTGCTGGCTTTGTGTTGGCTCATTTCTCTGTACTGGCTACTGCCTTAAAGGCAGCATTACATTTTATTCCTGGACTACACAGCATTGTAACTAGGTGTGCAGACATGAAATTTTGATTGCTAAATTCTGGGCCTATTGACATTTGTGACAAGTCTCAGAGAAAGACCCAGGAAAAAAAGGATAAAGATGCAGAGGAAGGAATCAGCTAAGGACAAGCAGAGATAATGATCCAGGACTCCAAACTGAGTAAGTGCATGGAAATGTAATACTGTACCTCTAACGCAGCACTGAGAGCACTCTCTCGTGCAGTGTTTTGGATGAAGAATTGGAAAACCCACCAGATTTTAAAGGAAGAAATGAGCTGAAGAGCAATCAAAAGCCAGAGCCAAGGTACTAAAAGCAGGCATACCCAAACTATTGAGAAATTAGATGTCAAGAGTTCTGACGTGTGTGTCTTTCTATAGTCAGACAACATTACAGAAAGTGTAAGAAACAGGGGGAAAAGTGGAATAATCTTCCCTGGATCTAAGAGAGCTGGGAGGATCAATGAGAAAAAAAAAGAAAATTGACTTACTTAATATTATAGCTTTTTCCTCCCCGTCTTCATAATTAAAATGTAAAGTATGGCTACACATTTTCCTTGCCATGTATGGTGCTTAGATATAAATCATCTATGGGCTTGTGACTGCACTTCAGTGAAACTAATGACATGAAAGTCTGCTGAAAGGCACCATTTATAATAACAATGATCAGCCTGGTGAAAAGAATACTAAAATTGTTTCTAGTTTAATCTTGTAACTTTTATGCCTCTTCATGTTACTGTGCTTTAGGAATGTGTATGATTATCACTAGGTGTAAGAATCATTGGTCATTCAGTTTCCCAAGTGCATCCCTGGAGAACAGTCTCAAATGAAGAAGTGAGAATTCCCAGATTGCCTGCTGGAGCTGGAGAGCCTGATTCAAGGTCTTTCCTGGATAAATTATCAGCTTTCCTGAAGTGGCATTTAAATGTTGTGCTTCAGAGATCAGTTGGAGTTACTCTCGTGTAAACTGAGGACAGTCCAACCTGCTGGGGTTATGAGTTGAAAGGCAGATGAAGAAATACTGGGTTGTTTTTTTTCAACAGCTCATCTATCTAATCTAGTAACTGAAAAAGTTAGCACTCTCACCATAATTATCATCAGCTAAAACTATTGCATTTACATTAAGTGTTGAGAAAGACCTGGTCATCAACAAGTAGGGTAGCATCCAAGGGTGAAATATTCCTCCTGCTTGTGGATGAGAAGCAACCTTTGGTTTCATTTCACAGACACAGTCCTGTCTGTGAGGGGAAGAAAAGAGCATAGAGGCTTTCACATTCACAGTAATGTACCTTTTTACCAGGCACCTTACTGAAAATATCTCAGACTTCAAAAAATTAAAAATTACTTTGAGAAAGCAGAGCTGGTTTTCAATTATTCCAAACAGATGGCCTAAGGGGAAAGATGCAACTTTTACTGCTGACAATAGATGTTTAGAAATTGAGTGATCTGAGTGTGGAAAGGAGTAAACAAATTTTTCTCTTCATTTAATTGTGCAATGTAAGCTGAACATTCTTCATGAAATTATTATCAAAATGCAATAAGAGCAAATATAGAGATGGTTTTGCCATGCATATTTCTAAGTCAGTAAGTGCCATTGTAGCAAGTGTGGAGAACGGAGCCCTTAGAAAAATCAGTGATTGTTCTTTCTTCCCTGGTCCTTTGCTCATGTTGTTCCTTCAGTGCTGTTGTAGGAGCTAATGGGAATTCTGCTACAGATTTAAACCAGAATGTATCAAGCTCTTTGTGTTATAATGAAGAAAAATATGTTGAAATTTTGTAAGCTGCTTCCACCTTCTAAGTAGGAAAAAATCCTATTTAAATCAGCCATTTATTGGTTACAGTGAAGTCTTTCAAAAATATCTCACAGAAATGCATTTTTTTTCATAAATGAAGACTAAGATATATATTTTAAAAATAATAGAAACATTAAACATTAAAACTACATTGACTCTGCTGTATTTAGTTTTGCTGCATAACTTCTCTTGGCTGAATCTCAGCAAAGAGGGAGATTTTTCCTCAATGACTACATGATTTTTTAAAAAAGAAGGCTTCCAATAAGCAAAGATAAGATTCTAAATACAGGTTATCTGTTACAAGGGATGCTAGATACTTAATGCAGTTCCTGCCGATCAGCAGCATGGGTCTGTATTGAACATTCCACAGAAATTCACGCCGCTTGTTTAAATGCCGTTGCTACTGGGTTTCTTCCATAACCCATCCCTAACCCTGGCCAAGATCTGGGTGCTGTTGAGCATTTCTCAGGGAGGTTTGTGCCACCTAGTGGAAAATGCCCAGCTGGCACCCACCACACCAACACCCAGACCCCCTTGTCTACAGCCTCGGGGTGCAACACCTGGATCTAACCCCTTAGGGAAAAAAAACCGAAAACAGACATATTCATTTCCCATAGCATTACCTCTTACAAGTCTCTCTTCTGCTTAATCTATTGCAGAATATGGCCTCTAATTTATCCTTAACTGCATTGGCTGCTTCTTATTGACCTTCCTTAATTTCCCTGAATATTCAATTGTAGTAAATTTCTGGAAGACATCAAGAACTCTCACATCATAGAGATAGATTTAACATACAGAAAACAAACCCACCCTTATATTTCAGTTTCTTCATTTAACAGACACTGTGTTCTCCTCTCCCAAGTAACAAGTGATAACACAAGAGGAAATGGCCTCAAGCTGTGCCAGGAGAGGTTTAGATAAGATATTAGAAACATTTCTGTGCTGAAAGGCTGATCAGACATTGGAACAGGCTGCCCAGGGAAGTGGTGGAATCACTGTCCCTGGAAGTGTTCAAAAACCATTTGGACGAGGTCCTCAATGACATGGTTTAGTGCTGGCCTTGGCAGTCCTCCAGTAATGGTTGGACTCGATGATCTTTAAGGTCTTTCCAGCCTAGTTGATTCTGTGATTCTACATACTATAGCTTCCCATAAGCACTACCCCTCATGCTCTGCCCCCTGCACAAGTCTTAATGGCACAAGGGCCCACTAGTTCTGCTGCAGAGTCCAAAGAAGGCGTTTATGTCAAATTCATGCCAAAAGTTTGTTTGTTTATTTCCATTTACAGTGTTATAGAGCCAGAGGAGGAGCTGGGACCGGTTGATCAATCGGTCCCTCTCCCGGCCTGAGCTCCTCGGGTTATTAGATGAGACTGGGAGGCAGGCAACCGCCACCCCCGCTGCCGCCGCGCCTGCCGGCTGCCACCCCGCCGCAGGGCTGCCGCGCTGAGAGCGGCCGGCGCTGACTACATTTCCCAGGTGCCTGTGGGGCGGACGGCACGCTCACGTCGCTTTTCCGGCTCTTCCGCGGGGACTGCTGGGAGTTGTAGTAGGGGGCAGAAAGAAGATGGCGTCCAAGATCCACGTTGTGCTGCGGCCGGTCAAGAGTATTGTGGTCCGCTTCTGCCCCTTCGAGTCCAACGTGGAGAGCACGAGGTGAGGGGACTGCAGGGGCAGCGCCGGCGACGGCCCCGCGGCAGCCTGGACATGCTCGGGCCTGCGCCCTCCGGGGAAGCCTTGGCCGGGCTCCCCAGTGTGTAAAGACCCGGTGTCCTTCCTGCGCCCGCGGGTTGTGTGCCCCTCACGGCAGGGGTGAGGGACGTGGATTTTGCCTTTATTTATTTGGGGAAGAGGGGTAGAGGCTGGGTTTTATGCGCCAGACCCTGCCCCAGGCCCCGAGCACGGCGACGGGCACAGGCCTGCTGCCTCTCTGACCGTGGAAGCGTTGAAGGTTCCCGGAGGGCAGGGAGAGCGGCCGCCCCGGCCTGCTGCTGCCCAGGTCACTGCAGTGGCAGGTGCAAAACGAAGCTTATCGCTCTTCACAGTACCTGAAAGGAGCATGGAGAGAAAAGCTGGCTGGTCTCTTCTGCCAAGTAACAAGTGATAGGACAAGAAGAAATGGACTGAGCTGCACCAGGGGAGGTTTAGATTGGGTATTGTGAAAAATTTTCTCACAGGTTGCTGAAGCATTGGAACAGGCTGCCCAGGGAAGTGGTGGAATCGCCATCCCTGGAAGTGTTCAAAGATCATGTAGATGATGCCCTTAGTGACATGGTTTAGTGGTGGACTTGGCAGTCTCGGGGTGGAAGTTGGGACTTCATCTTAAAGGTCTTTTCCAACCTAGCTGATTCTGTGACTCTGTGAAGCCATTAGAACTGCTGTCACTGCAGTGCCCTGTGACTTGCTGTCACTGTAGCCACCAGAAGTAAGAAGACATTGTGGGGGCAAATAATGAGGGAAAGGGCAGCATCTGTTATGCCCTCTCTGGAGAAGAATCTCCTTTCCCCAAGCACATGCATCTGCTGTACTTTAACTTTCATGCTCATGGTCTTTGAAGGCTTGTATTTGTCACAGCTTTGTAGCTTAGTCTGGGTGGAACCTTCATATTTCAGAATGAGAAGATGCTCCATCTGCTTTAGGGGCTCATTTATACCAGGATGCACAGAGAATTCATTCTGTGCTGACTTGAGCCGGATCTCTGTGCTGAAAGGGAGACCCTGACATGTAGGCATGTGTGTTTAGCTTTACCAGCCTGCCCGGGGAGATGCCCCTCTCAGTTGCTGGGCCTGTAGATGAGGGTCTGTAATCACTAGTCCAGATGCTGGTAATGGGAAAGAAAGAGGGCACAGCTGCTGCTGTAGTATGGTAATTAACTATTGGAGAAATTCAAGTTATTGTGCTTCTTGAGTGATGTAAGTTCCGCACCAAACAATTGTAAAATGTCATTTTGCAATAGCTTTACAGACACATTTACTTTTGAAATGAACTTAGTAACACAACTTAACTTAGAATGTCTTTAAGCAACCAGAATGTCCAGTAGCTGTCATGCATTTCAGAAATCTGCGGGAGGCCAGTGATGTTAAATAAATACTGGGTCAAACCGAAAGAATCAAACATTGGCAAGCAATCACTGTATAAAGAAAAATGGAAATTGCTGATTCTTCTTTTATTATTATTACTAACCCAGCTGAAACGCAAGAAGCATGTACACTGAATTTTTGCAAAATTCTTTGGTATGCGTTTTACCTGTTAGCATATAAGGACTATCCATTTAGATCTTTAACAGTGATTATCCCATAAGAAGTCTGTCTTCTGAAATTGGTGTATCAAATCCTATTTTGTTTATACTTTTGTTGCCAGCAATATCAAGATACTCAAATTAGGTTTAGAAATATGCTTTCTATAATTTCTATCTACAACATACCTAATATATTTTCAAATATATTTTCAGAAATTTTCTTGGATGCATAAACCATAAAAGAATCCAGGCCACTAATAAAAACTGTGAAGTGACTGCTGATGTGAGACATGATGGATCTGAACCTCTTGTAGATGTTATGTTTGGTAAGGAGCTCATTTTCAATCTTGCTCAAAAAAAGACCTTTGTGGTTTGTGTTGTTATGATGTTATTGTCTTCTCTATGATTTTTTTTTTTTTAACTGTGCTTACTTTTTTTTGTTCTGGTCCATAGCTAGATGTTGTGCAGCTGGGAGGGAAAAAAAAAGAAGAGGGACTCATAACAGCTTGGTGTCTAGTAAATGTTTATATATGTCCTACTATAGTTAGATTTGGTGGATCTTAGATCAAAGAATTGACTTAACTTTAGGATTGAGTCAGCTTTCATAGCAACATACTTCTGTGACCTTGCAGTCAGGTACAGTTCCTGAAGTTAAGTGTAGCTCTGTTTTGGTGTAAGAATCTGCTCATTCTGAAATTTCTTCTGTTATCCATGGTGGAGGCATCTCCATCTTGAGAGCAGAAAGGCTGAATACCTTCAGTTGCTTATGCAATTGAATATCTTACTATGCAGTTTGAAGGAACTGCTCATATGGATAAAACCATACATGTGCAGATGGGACTTGCAGAATGAGGTCAATTGATGTACAACAAATTTCTTGATTTCCTTTGAGGGTATAGTGAGCCCGCAGGGAATTGATGGTGAAAATTTCATCAGACCTGGAAGCAGCCCAGATTCTAGGCTGTGAACAGATGGCTCTAATCTGCTTTTGTCCTTTTCTCTGGCTGCATCTTCTTTCCTGCTGTGCTGTAATGGACAAATATGTCATGTAGCCTGTTAAAGTTTTCATTATTATTGATACTTGATACCCATTTTTCTTTAAACTTCCATCTATTTAGTGAATCAGTAGATATGTCAAGAATGTTGAATGTACTTAATTTTGCTTGGGAAAGTCTGGTTAGTTCAGACATGAAGTATGTTGACAATGTGTTTCTTCCCCCTCTGTGCCTCTGTCTTTCCCATGCCTGTCTCTAACTGTGATGTATAAGGACTTAAGCAGTAAAGCTCAATGTTTTTCACAGCATAAAACCAAAACAATTTATTTCATTAATGCCAAGAGCTACAGCTCTGAATTCTTCATTTTATGAGAGCTGATTACTTAACAAGTAAAGAGTTTGCAGCCCTTGAAGATGGCAAACATGGGGCTGGAACTTGGATGCCGTACATGGTATTGCAATATATGGGTTTGAGTATGGCTTTTGTATTTGCAAATCTTGGAAAAAAAATAATTAACTTAGGTACAGCGCTTAACTTCTACTGCCTCCTCCCTGTTTTAAAATAATGCCTTTCAGAATTTTAGAAATCCTAATCCTCTTTTTTTTTTTTTTTTTTTTTTAACGTTATAATCACCAGATTGTGTAAACCAATTCATTATTTTGGCAAAGAAGTAAGTTAAACGGGCCATGGACAACATGCTGCTAAAATACTGAGCCATGTGTGGAAATTATGCCTTCCAGTGCCTTCTGTGCCTTCTGTCAGATGATTTTGAGGGCATAGTATGAGCCATTCTTACCAAATATGTGTTCTTACTATAGGTATACCTAGACAAATGTTTCAGATTTTTCAATAATGCATTACAGAAATGAAAATTTCATGTGTCCTGTGTGCAGTTTAATATATTTGTTTGTGGGCGAGGTATAATCAAATTCCTTGGTAAGTGGAGTACTTTCTAATCAGACAAAATGAGCAGGGTGTTTGGATTTATATATACCAAACAGAACTGCACACTTGAGTAATTGTGATTTAGATTTTGTAACTTCTTGAATTTTTTCCCTTTACAGTTGATGGAGATCGATTGATAATGAAGGGAGCCAACCTGACGACAGCAGAAATGTTAACAGCATTGGGGACCAGGTGTAATGCAAAAGAGATTAAGGAAGAACAGAAAAGCAAGAAGAAGAGCCCCTGAAGAACAGAAAAACAACTGTGTTTGCATTTACGTGTGTTGAAAACAGCAGGCTGCACAGAAGGCTTTTCTCCTATGCAACAAAATCTGCAAGAGAGAAACGTCCAAACATTGACCAGTTTAACGTGCAGCAGAATGAACTGTTTAAAGCACAGTGGATCAGCAAGTCTTCCAGCACTAGTGGGTCAGCGTGTCTTAATATGTATGAATGCATCTTTCTAAGCAGCTGCCTCTGTCATCTGTGTGTCAGACTAATATCACATGTATTTGCAGATAAATGTGAATAACACACATTATTAAATTAATATTACAATAAAGACGGATCTCTTTGGGCATCATTTGCTCAAAATTTCTGTACAGTGAATGCAAAATATTATTACAGTGGTTATTATTTTTGGGAATTATTAAATACAAATGTTTAAAGATAACTGAAAGTATTTATCATAGACTTAGCTGAGGGACATCATGCTGCATGTACAGAGTAGATTTTGTAATATTGTGTTTGTAATATGTATGTTGCTAAGTCCCTGCCATTTTCTTTCTCTGTTTTTTAAGAGGGTCTGAGATTTGCAAAATTTAGCTCCTCAGTTAATGTAATCAGGTAATGGAGCTGTGAACACACAGTAGAGCTACTCGTCCTGCATAAAAGTAGCAAAGTTTAGCTCAAAGGGAAAGGTAGGTTGGGTTTTTTTGTTTTGTTTTTTTTTTTTTTTTTTTTTTTTATAATTGCAGAAAAGGGCATCTTTGAAGTTCAGTTTTGTAATATTTTGGTCATTTTTGGGAGATCTCTAATATTTTGTAAAGATCAAAGGGAAAGCTTTTTTTGGTGTTTATAGCCCTATGCCCATCCCTAATATTTATTAAAGTAAATGCTTGGGTGTCACATCTCTGTTGCAAAGCTCTGTGGGTTTGGGAGGGTTGATCTCTCCTCAGGCTGTGCAGGCGAAGGTGTCAACTGCACACGTATTTCATGTGCATCAGTTTTGTTCTAATTCAATTCACAATGAAAATGTAATTCAAGTTCCAGTTTTGAGAATTGCAGGTGCAGTACTATTGAGAGGCATTAGTTCTACCTGTTGTTAATCAGATGCCTGACTTCTATAAAATTGTAGTATGTATATTTCCAAATGGGGCACAAATCTGAAATTAGTTTTGCCTTTTGCCAAGATTTGTAAATGGATGCTGTCCTTTCTGAAAGCAGGATTGTTTTAAATAGCACTGTCGAGGCAGTTCATTGCAGTGTCCTCAATAGGATGCTGAAGTCAAGGCAGCATGTTAGAGAAGCAGAGCTGTGCTAAAGACATTTGATGATATTTTATGCTGGCCTCCTCTCTGTGTTTGCAACAAACATCAGGTGATTGAGGCAGATGGGTCAATGAAGTTTTGATGTGGGAACAACAGATGTGAGTGGCTTGGTTAGGAATGAAAACCTTCTCTGCAGTCTGTTATCCTTTTATTATATTAGGCCACCAAGTCTTCCAAGTGGTTTCAGAGTGCAAAGTTCCCAAACCTGCTACTGGGCTCCCTTCTAGTGGAGGAGTTACAAGAGCATCTGAAACAGAAGATTTTAAATCCTGTCAAGCTGGAGGAGTATTCTAGAAAGTAGACCAAACAGAAATAAGGTGGTTCAAAGGACAGTTTGGGGTCTTGTCTTGTGTTTCCTTTCCTCAGTTTAAAAGAACATCATATAGCATGGCTTTAGTTGAAGTAGCCTTACAGGGAAGGTGAGAAATGTTCAAGTGGAAAAACATTGCAGAATTATGCATTCCCAGGTTAATGATGTATTCATATGCTCAAAAGTCCTCTTACTGTAATGTATCAGTGATCTTTGTGACTTTTTTCTTTTGACAGTTTTTACAATGATATCAGTATGTAAAACTTAGGTTTTAATGTGAACCACTTACATGCATCTTAAATAATTAGCCACTTGTAACTATTTAAAAGAGTGAAATAGGGATTAAGCAATATTAAGTGTTTACAGTGTATAGCAATAACAAGTTTCTATAGCCCATGACTGGGATTTATATTTAAGAAGAGAAAAGGGAGAAAAATAAGATCCTAGTTCAGGCTTTTTACGGCCAAAATAAATCCTTTCCACTGTTCAGGAAAGGTGTTGTTTTGTTTGTTTTTCTTTACTCTTGCTCTGTAAAGACAAGCTCTTGCTGGGTGCTTTCATTTTAACCCAGAGATGCCCAGTCTTTTTGCTTGGGTTAGGTGAAAGGCCTGTAACGTAGCTGTCAAGAGATGGCTGACAATTCAGTGGACAGAGGTGTTGGCTGATGCTGCTTTTGCTGTGTATGCTAGTAGCTGAAATTTGCAGTGGTAAAGCTCCAATGTTTTGTTCATGAAACGGAAATAATGACTAGGATTTGAAATATGTAAGGTAGAAAGGAAAACATACAGGATAGAAAAATAAAGCTAAGACCATTCACTCTTGAGACTACAAGATACTGAAGTGATATGAACAAGCAATATGGGCAAGGAGGTAATCGTCTGGTGATTATTATGCTAATACGTAGAAAATTGCTCTCCCTGTACCACGTACTTAAAAGTATGAGTTCACTTTTCAAGTGTGTTAACAATAATCTTTAATGCATTTCTTCTCTAAGCATTTAGATAACTTTGCTGCAAGCTGTTCATACGGTGTCAATTTCTGCTGCTGTTTGACTGACTGAAACAAAGCCGAGTGACCTGCTGCTCTGACATCTTCCTGACAGGCACAGTCTGGGGCTGTGCATGTACAGGGTATTAAGGTCAGTCACGCAGAACAAAGCGTGGCTGGGAGAGCATTGACTTTGCATATTAATATTCTCTAGCACACTAATCTTGATTACTATACCCCACCAAGAATGTGAGTGCTTGCCTAAATATAAAAGGAGCTGGATCAGGCCCTAAAACCACTAGGATTAACTGAATACAAACACAGCATCCATGTAGGGCATCCAATAGCAGGTGATGACATTAAAATGCCTAGATCTATAATACCTGGAGATTTAAAACAACGATTAGAATCATCTTAGACCTGTTAATTGTGCAAATGCATATTTATTTGGAAGTTCTTGTCAATGTGTAGGGAAAAGAGTCCTGAAACAGATGAATGTGCCATTCAGATCCTTTTTAAATACCTGCAGCATTGATTTTAGGAAAAGAGAATAGTGTCTTTATTAAAGATTTCAGCCAGGAGCAGCAGTGTTAGTGAATGTTTCCACATCAAGTTTTCACTACTAGCTGGCCCAAGTAAGTACAAAATTGCAATGTCCTAATGGCTTTCTCGCAGAGTAGGAACAAGTAGAAACATGCTGTCAGAGGTAGTTCACGGATGCCAGTGCTAATTCTGTTCTTTGTTATTTGTGGAGAATTTCAATTTGGGCAACTTGGTGCTACATACTGTAGGAAAAACTGTGTGCAGTACAGTATTGCTGTGCAAACCCCACTTGAGGAGTGGAAGATGCCTTAAATCCCAGTTATTTTGAAAATGTTGCAATCTAACACGTTTTTGCTGTTTGTGAACATACGAAAGTGTCATCTACTAATTTCAGAAAATTGCCCACAAGAATTCTCCCTGTTAGACGTGAGGAGTGCATTCATTTTGGTTGGCTTTTCCTAGTTCTTCACCTCTACTATATATGAATTTTGAATGACCAAGGAGTTTATATGGTGTAAGGGCACCCTCCCCCCCCCCCCCCCCCTTAAACATCCTTGGACTGCATTTAACCAAGACTTTTGCTCCCAAATGGATCTTCTGCACTCTCAAGGTGTACACACCCCTTGCAGTTCAAGAATTGCTGGCTTACTGCCCACCTCTTCAACTACATGTGTGACCAGTTTCCCTGGATGCCAGGCCTGCTTCTCCACAGAGTAGTTTGGAGTCGCCTTCAGAGTAACAGGTCACTTACCAGCAGTGCTTTTACCCAGTGCACTTTCCTCCTTCCCTTCTGGTGTAATGGAGTTTTTCCTTCCTGGTACTATTTCATCGCATCACCTTTTTCCTGGAAGGCCTGAGTCACTCTTCTGAGCCTTTTTTATTGTCTGCCAAGAGCTTGCAGTAGCTTTAAGCCACCAAGGTGCTTTGCTCCTGGTGGGCCACTATTTCTTCTCTTCTTTCTGCTCAACCTTGTTCTGTGTTCTGAGAAATGCTGGGACAGAGCAGCACGAATGCTACTTTGCTCCTGATCATCTTTAACTTAGCAACAAATTGTCTTCACATTGAGCTGGCCTTCTCAAGATTTTACAAAACTAAGGCTGTGCCCAGGAATAGGTATTAGAAGTGTGAAGGCAAAGGAGTTGCCAACCGCTTTTGGTTCGTGTCTCATTAAGTTTCGAAGTGGTACTTGGAAGCAGAGTTAAGATAAGTAAGCGTAGACTCTGGCTTAAAGCAAGTGTAGAGACCACTTGGCTTAAAGCTGTCTCCTACATACTAGCAGAGTTGCCAGCAGATTTTTAATAGTGTATCGAAAGGAGATCTCTACATTGTTCTTCACTGGATGAAGCGAGTTTGACTTCCTTACACAGAAAGCAAGCATTTCTTTTTAAGACAAAATAGCTGGAAAAGTGGGCCAGCAGATGTGTTTGTGAAGGGAATGCTCAGTCAATAGGAGCAAAGCCTGAGAAAGATGAGTCCTCAGTGGACAGGTTTTCACAACTCAGATTGGCAATCCCTGCAGGAAGTTCAGAGGACGGGTATGAGGCAAAGCAGCATGCTCCTTCTTTACTCAGACATTACTTCTCTGTTTCTTTTGACCACTCCACCCTTTTTCAGTGAGGAGTCAAAGAGCAGCCTTGCTATAGAAGCAGCATCGTCAGCACGCCAAGCCAGCAAATTTGTCATCTCAAACACAGTTCTTACAAGATTCACTGAATTGGCCTTTCGTTACTGGTAAATCTGAGTGATTTAAATCACTTGCACCAATAAAAGAAACAATAATTATTGTCATGGAGTTTTTAAAGTCTCTTTTTCTAGGTGGGGCCTTATAGAACTTGTCTTAAAAAATGCACTTTTCAAATTAATTTGCAAGTATTGACTGGAAATTGCAAATTTCAGAATTGGATGATTACTGCTTCTTTTCCCTTGAAGAGATGGATCAGTATCATGTTAAGCTCCACATAAAAGTACCAGAATTGGTACAAAAAACTATCTTGTGGCAGAAGCACAGGAAAAAATCAGGGATCTGCAATGTAATTCCTTACCTCCTTATAGATTTTCTGTGGTCTATATGTTAGATATGCAAGATCATATCTTGAGAAGGAATCAAAGGTGTAAACCTAAATACCATAAGGCTTTTCAAGTGTAGAAGAGCAAACTGGAGAACACCTGTTGGTCCCGCATGCTTGCCTGAGATGCCGGAGGCAGGAATTTTCCTAGAAGACCTTTTGAACATGAGTCATGTAGTCAACATGCTCGGGAACTGGATAATAATGAAAAGTAGCTTTTGCTTCCAAATGGTTTTTCCCTCTGTTCTTCTACAGCCCATTGTAGAGGAGGTCTTCTTTGAAAGCAGTCAGGCCTGGAAGCTAATGCTTGAGCGATAGACACCCCAGAGGACCTCTCTCTTCCCGCTGCACGCAGGTGTGAGGAGACGTGCTTTTGGTCAACAGTTAGTCTTCATCAACAGTGCCCAATGATCTGTTTCACACCTTGTTGCCCCAGGTCCTTTGGGAGGGAGCCCTGATCTGGTAGGCAGGCTGCACATATTCCTAAAGCTTTACAACAGGATTTTGCTCAACATGAAGAGTAGCAGTAGCAGTCCCTCTCAGTCCAGTGCTGCTGGGAAAGGTACTGGTATCCACATCACAGTGGGAAGACCCTTCCTGTGTAGAGAATAAGTAACAGGCTCTGCCCCCCAGATATCTGTAGCTGTGATGCTCTCTCCTTGGTGAAATCCTGAGAATGGAAAGTAGTGCAGTTATTATAACTATAATTTAAACCCTTTTCCTGAAGTTACCTTCACAGTGCTTGATTAATATCCTTAGTAATAAAGCCCTACATATAAAATTAAAATACAGTGCTAAAACTTTATACACCCTTTCCAGAATCCAGTGAGCACATCTGTAATTTGTGATTCTAAATGTCAGAGGCTAATTAGTTGTAATTGGTAGAAATGTTTCTTTTATAATTATTTATTCCAAATAGTTTTTCCATTTCTTGCCCTTATGTCCTTATTGTTCCAGGCCACAGAAAAATTACAAAGTCAGGGGGTTTATTTGGCTTTTTTTATAGAGCTTTGGGGTAATTTTTTGTACAGCTAAGGTATCCAAAAAGCCACAACAGTGTTATCTTTCTGAAAGTCTCCTCTATGAACAAGTATTCCCTGCTCATATGTGTTTGTTTTATGCAGATCAAAGGCCTTTTCAGTGCTAAAACTACAGCTATGGACAGTTTGTAGTCATCCTGATCTCTCGCAATGACTATGCTGATTATCAAACTATGAAGATTAAAAAAAGCATTTTTTTCACATTAATGCGTGGATGCTTGCTATTCAGGGTAGATACTGCTGCTAAATAAAGAGGGTTTTTTTCAAAGCTTCCAAAATTAGACACAACTCACATATCTGCAGTCACTGTAAGATGGGCTGCAACTGACATTTTTGTCTGGAATGAGGGAAATGAAACCTGGAGTGTTCTTTCTGGTCACTGCAAGCTCTGGACCTTTCTCCTCTTTCACTGAGGCATGGTAAACTTTGACCTCGTTGTAAGCATTTCCCTTTACGCTTGCTGTGAAAATGCTGCTGACAGCGTACAGGACATACACTGAGGTTACCAGAGTGGTAGTTTGTCCTGGTATTATAGTAATGCCCAAGCACATCAGCAGGTATCAGGCCTATGTTTGGCTTGGCACTGAGTGCAGGCACATATGAGCCTGCCTGCTCTCAACAGCCAGCCCCTCAGAGCAGAAGCAGCAGTGCCAGATCCACAGCAAGGACTCCTTGGACCCATGCTCCTTGGACTAAGTCATGCTGGACATTAAGATAGCTTTGTTTTGACTTGGAAGCTGAGATGTATCACACAAAGCTTGTTGATAAAACACAGGCTATACCCAGCTCTTTTAGCTGAGAGGTAACAAAATGGTGATACAGTAGAAGATCTTGTGCCTACTGACATACAAATTAAAACTTGCAGGTTCATGGGTTTCTTCATAATCTCTGGTCTTGTATTGCCCAAGAAAATAGCTCCTGAGCTGGAGTAAAGCTTACTTAGGCCACCTAAGCAACCATAACACGTGTTTCATCATGTCTGCCCAGTGATGACATGGCTGGGAAGGGAAAACCACACTTGTACAACAAGGAAACAGAAACGAAGCTGTGCTACCTATGCAATTTTTCTCATCCATGCCTTGGGGGTGAGTAACTATTATTCAGGGACTGCTTTAATTTTTTCCACAGCTAGGGATAGGCTGAAAAGTAAAATTTGGGCTGTGGTGTCCAATATTCCTGGCAATTTTTTAAGGCTTTCCTAAGAGGTAATCTTAGAAAAGAAGAATCTTAGAAGAAGCCTACCACTTACAGGTGTTATATATACACAATATGTGTGTATACCAGAAGGAAAAGGAGATCCTCCCTTTTACACAGTAAAGCAAAGTATAGTGCTATCAGATTGGGTTCCTTTCAAGTTAAACATATGGGCAGTTTAATGAATAAAGGTCTAGGGATAAAGTTACACCAACCTGATCAGCGATATGTTGCAGATGAAGAGGTGGTGCTCTGCCCTGCCCAAGCAGCAGGTATTGTGACTCCAAAAGACAAAATATGCCTTAGCTTGCATGGGATGGGTAATGCTATGGCTACGTGAAGAGAAACCTCAAACTCTGCTGGCCACAGCCTCCCAACTCTCACGTCAGATGAAGCATCACTGCACAACACACGCTTGCCCAAAGGAGTAGAATGAAGGTCTCTGTGCACTCTGTTGCCTTGCTCCTTTCCTTTGCACTTGGTAATGAAGGACTGTAATATCCTCCCCTCCTCCAAGACACAAAGGCTTGACTACCTCGGAAAAACATTCACTCTGGCAGGCCCAAGCTACCAGGGTGGTGGTTGCTCCCAACTCTTGTCTACGTGCTTTCCGTGCAGCTAATTTCCACAGGAAGGTTTACAGTTCTCATTGTAAATCTGATTCTCCTTCTCTTGGACAATGTACAGTTTAACATGGAAATTGGCAAAACTTCAGAGAACTTCAGCTGTCTGTGCTGAAACGGTAACACACGACATAGGAACTCAACACTTTCCATATGAATACATGCATTCGCTGCTTCTCTGGGTGTATCTAAAGGGGAGACCACACACGCAAAACATGTTTGACTGTGATGCCAGCCTCAAACCAGGCAGGAATTGGGAGTCACAGAGAAGGATCCCAGTTGTCCAAGCATCTCTGAATATCTGACCATTTTATTTTGGCTCCTAAAGTAAAAGCCATCTTTGACCAATATATACGGTACTGTCATAGTAAAAAAAGCCATCTGTTTTGTAGCTCAGTCCACCTGTACCTTCCTCAGAAGGATACATCTCTGGTCCCTTTGGTTACTTTATTTGCTATGTGAGACACCACAGATTTCAGCACTATTCTGTTTCAAAGGGGTTTTGAGGTGTGGCACTGACAGCCAGTAATCCATATCACCGGACTTATTTGCCAATCATTGGATTTTTGTTAAAATTGAGATAGATTTTTCACTGTACCCTGACAGTATGCATTTCAGAAAAGAGAGATAAGCTCCTCATTTCTCCTTACATTTACACGAACTGGCATGCCTAGACTGGAAAATTTGTAAGGCAAATAAATCAAATCAAATGACTTGTGGGAGGATTCAAAAACATAGCAATGTTTTGCACAGGTGGGTAGCTGGATCTCCCTGTACTTCAGACCCAGGAATACTGTCTCACCACTAGATGGGAATAGTGGATTTTACATCTTCTGCTGCGTTATCAGCACTTACACCTGAACACTCTTCACATATCATAAGCCATCTGCAGGCAGCACTGCAGAAATGTGGATCCGAGAATCTTTGCTAGCATGCAGGGAGTAAAGCCAAGATTTCTATTTCTAGAAATTGTCCCTGTTTTATAAGACCGAAGATTTCCTAATCCCCGAATTGCTTCTCTTTTATCCTTTCTGTAAACTAGAAAAGCCCTTCAGGACGGACAGCCTTTTGGCTCCGCTGCCATGAATTAGGCAGTAACCATCAGCCTAATTTAAAATTTACTCCAAACTCTCTTGCGCAAGACAAAGAAAGGAAAAAAAACCCAGAAAGATAAAAGTGGAAGGAAGTTGAAAGTCTTGTGTTTCAATGCACCTACTTAATGACAAAAAAAGCAACGTGGCTTGCTGCCTGACTAGGAGACGCTATGGTGTTGTTTGCATATTAAAAGCAAGCATATAGTCAGAGAAGTGGAGGGTAATTACAGGCAGCTCCTCAGGGAAGAACAGTTAAACAGAAGGATTTCTTAAAAAATCTCGGCTGAAGAGCGAGCCGATGACTTAGTGTGTGACAAATCTGACCTTTTCTAGAAAGTACTGAACCTTCAAATCGATTCAGTTCAGCTCCACTATGCTGCATAAGCGTAAAGGGAAGTGCCTGCCTTGCACCAAAACATTTGGATTCATGTCAGCTTCCCCTGTTGTGAAATCCTGGAACCAGCACAGAGCCCTTGCTGTCTTCTCTGGTTTTGACACCTCAGTCTCAAACTCCTCCACAAAAGTACCAGCAGAGAAACAGCCTCAGCTGCGCCACCAAATAACTCCAGCCATGCCTTCAGAGTTTTGTTTTTCTGGTCAGGACAAAGTAGCTCTGGGGTCCATCCAGCCTGAGACAAGGCCAAAAGAGGCAGCGATTGGCATAACCCTGATGCTGGAAACAAACCCTGGGGATACACCGGAACTGGGATTTCTGTTGTGATGTAGAAATCATAGCTTTTTCACAGACTATTCCAGTAAATCTCTCAGCTCACCCAACAGAATTTGGCAAAATATTGTCCCAGACCTCACAGGGCTGGTAATGGTGTACATTTAACGATTTTATTTTATGCGCCAGTGTGCAGCAGTGGCAGCTGCTGTGTATTCCCTTAAGAAGGAGGAATTAGGGTATTGAGGTTCAATATGGGCTAAACTCAAAGCACCAAGGCTGCATCCAGGCTTTGATTTTTTTTCTTTGCAGTGCAAGTACCAGCATTAGCTCTGCATTTTGACTGATCTTGTTTGCTACCTGATTGCTGTACGTAACGGGTCTGCTCCCAGGTGACAGCAAGCCACGAACTGCTGTAGTGATACACTGATGGGATGTGGGGGGATGCTGGGCAGGCCTGCAATCAAACCCAGTGAACTGCTCTTGGGCGCTGACTCCTTATTGCTCTGTCACTGTGCCATATGACGCCCTACACTTGTTTGTTCCTGAATTAGCTATAAAAAGCATGATATGTAATAAACAGCATAATATAGGATTTAGTGCCCCAGCCTTGAAACAATTCCCTGGAACCCAAGCCCGGGAACATGGTTTGGAGCCCCTGGGTGCCAGAGCACAGCACTCCAGGCTCTGTAGCCGGCAGGTGCCTATGGTGTTTGTGTCGGAAGAAGCACTAATGCCGTGATACCCCTCGGCGGGCGGCTATGGCCGTGTCTCCCACGCGCTGTGGGTGCGTGTGTGTGCGGGAGGCGTGCGGGAAGGAGGGAGGCAGCAGCGTGCCCGCTCTTGCCGCCGCCGGCGTAGGCGGGACCGGCCGGGCGGGGGCTCGGCGGGGAAGGGGCCGGGGCGCGGCGGGAGCCCCATTGGCTCTCCCCGGCGGCACATGTCGCTGGCCCCTCTATAAAGGCAGCCGCAGTCCCGCTGCAGCGCGTCTGTCTGCTTCCGCGCTTACCCAGGGACACCGCCAGCCTCCGCGCCGCCGCCATGGCCATCGATGCGTTTTTAGGCAAATGGTGCCTCGTCTCCAGCGAGGGCTTCGAGGAGTATATGAAGGAGCTGGGTAAGGAGCCGGCGGGAGGGAAGGATGCCGGCCCTGGCTGCCCCCGGACTTGCCGCTGCTGCCGGCCGCCGAGGCTCTGTCCAAGGTCCGCAGCGGGCGCGGTCCCCGGAGCTGGGCCCCACGGAGCTGGGGGGGTTATGCCGGGATGCTCCGGGATGCGACACCGGCGGCTCCGCGCCCTCCCGCAGCCGGGCAGGAAGCTCCGGCCGGAGCAGACCCTTCCTCCCTCTGCGCCCTAAAGATGTCGGCAGCCCTTTTTGCACCGTAATTGCCGGGAGACAGGTGCCGGCGCCAAGCAAGCACATTGCCGCCGCCCCGTGCTGGGCCTTCCCTGCAGCCCGGCAGCCCCCTCCCGCCGGCAGCACCCCGGATCATCAACCGGGGCGATCAGGCCGGTTTGGCTCCTCCTTCCCGGTAATGCTCCGGTGTGGTGTGGTGGGGCCGGCCCTGTCCGGGGAGGGGAGGTGGGGGGCCGCGGGCCAGCGCTGCTGCTGGGGCCGGGAGCGGCTCACCCCGCCCGTGTGGCCGCAGACAGACCTGCCGAGCAGGGCAGCTCTCCCGTGAAGTCACCTTGGGTGACTCCTCACGGAAAAGCCGAACTGGATCAACTGCCCATGAGTAACCGCCAGCTGGCTGCGCTGCCAAAGGCTGCTTGTATTCCTCCTTGGTCAGCACCGGTATCTCAGGGGTGCTTCTGGCTTGTTATCCTAGCTTCCAGGTTGTGCTACGTTTTGTAATGCAAAGCCATGGAGTCAGCAGACCTAACACGAGGAGCCTTCTCTGCAGGTTCTGGTCCTCCATCTCCCTAGAAGCATCCTGGCTAAGAGGTGACAGGCACCTTGTGGTGTCTGTAGCCCAGGAGCTACACAGACAGAATTCTTTTCCACAGTTTATATGCTGAAAGCTAGGATATTTTCTCAAGACTGGTGACAGACCTGACCTTGAATTCCTTTGGAGGAAGGAGAGGAAGGAATTTAGATCTTCTCTCTTTATGTAAAATACAAAAGGCATTGCTGCATTTACACTCTGTGGACAGTGGTGGCTGTAGTTGTGTTTTGTGATGGGCCTGTCAATATGTGGTAGCTGAGATGTGAGCAAGCCTTGTGGACTGAGCCATTTGAAGATTTCAGAGGAAATTCAAGACCTTGAAGCTCAGCTCAGTTCAGCCATGGATTAAGTGGCAACTTCAAAGCAGAAGTTAAGGGCAGAGCGCCTCCCATGTGTAGGCAGTGACTGAGTGTTGTTTGGTTTTAGATCACAGTCTTAAAACAGTCACTTTACCTTTTTACGATTGCAATTTAGACAGTTAAGTTTATTCCAAGTCCCACTTTAGGAGACAGATCTTTATTGAATTTCACCCTAGCTGGCCACTTAAGAAACCCTCTGCCTTTGATCCTGGTGATTGATGCACCATAACTAGGATTATGCAGATTGTGCTTTGTCTGTATAAAAGAACATTCAAGGACAAAGAAGTTTGAATTTCATTCCTTGCCATATGGAAGACATACGTGGCTTATCTCAGTTTAGCTGGATCTCAAGGCATAACTGATCAGATAACTCACTGATTACTCTAGACTGGATGACAGTGAAGGGGTAGCTGTGGGGGGCACTGTGATCATCATTTCCAGTTTGGTCAGAAAAGACAGACTGAGGAGGACTGGTTTTGGCTCTGCAGGCTCAAGCTTAAAGCTCAGTCCTGGAGTCTGAGTTGAGTCTGGAGAAGCAGTGGCTGGCTGGGAAGTACTTTGTTATTTCTGACTGCCAAGGAAACTGTAGTCTTTGCTTTGTGGACTCATCCCTGCCCAAGTGTCCTGTACACCCCAGGGTGTGCTGTGCTGTTACATGGCAACACTTCCCAACTGCACCAGCTGCAGAGCCCAGACATCCACTCGGTGGCACTTTCTGTTCCATTTGGTTGCTTATCGGTTCTTGGTCCAGATCTTCCCTTTCCAGTTTGATGGATTTATGTTTGTTGCCTGACTACCCTCTTATTTGTATTTCCATCCTTCAGATCAAAAAACCTCAAGCAAATCCCCCAAACAGTTCATGCAGGGGATGAGGCAGAGTGAATCATTTTGGCTGAGGAGTTTTAAGGGCTGCTGTCTCCTCATGATTTTCAGTCATTCACATTTCTCTCGTGGTCCTTTTCATTTTGTGTGTGTAAGCACTATTTTGCATGATAGTGGTTTTCTAATTCGCAAGTTCATACTTCGGATACTGGATGTAGAAGAATAAATTTGATCAGAAATTGCATGTTTGCATTTGCTGCAGAGCAATGGAAGAGTATTTCTTAGGTAAATTGAAGTAAATATGCAGGTGGATTAATATGTCGATTGAAAAACATCTGTAGAATTTTCGAAGTGTTAAGAACTTGAAAGGAATAATTTGTATTAGTTTAAGCTTTTGCGTTTGTTTTCCTGTTTATTGTTTATTTCTGTTTTTAAAAAATCAGTGTTGAGGTCTGGGATGTCTGTTGAGTCCTCTAGAGGGCAAGATAGATTTAACTTCAGCTCTCTGAGGAAGCAAAGGACTAACACTGCAAATAAGCTTTTTTTCTTCCTCAGCAGTGGGTAATTTAAAACATCCTCTTTCTTTGTGGCTCCTGAGCTTTGATTCTGAAGTGTATTTAAGTGCCTAATTAAATGTGAATTAGGTATCTGAATTCCTGTGTGGCCCTAAGCCTTAGGGTTTAACTGACTTTGTGACACTGTACCTCTCCCTTGCAGGTGTGGGTATGGCCATGAGGAAAATGGGAAGCATGGCCAAACCAGATGTTTACATTATTAAGGATGGGGACACAATCACTGTAAAAACAGAAAGTACCTTCAAAACTTCACAGTTCAGCTTCAAGCTTGGTGAGAAATTCGAGGAAAACACATTAGATGGCAGGAAAACTCAGGTCAGTATACTAGACTTTCTATCGAAAAACACAGTTCTTTGGGTGTTCTACAGACGGAGATGCTGTTTAAAAGTTAGTTTTGACATCCACACTAGCAGTGCTTCATTTGGTGAACATCTGGCTCTGTAAGTCTCATTGAAATGAATTATTTTTTTTGTGTGTGTATATATAGATTAAGCAACTTCCAAAGAGGGAAAATACTGAAACCAATAATGTCTTGTGTATTTTGTTGTCTTCAATCTGTAGCAGAAGCATTGTGTTAGTAAAACTAACAGACCTCTAAATCCATGTTAAAGCCAAATGCCATTTCATCTGAAGCCTATAGAAAAAATCCCACTGAAGTTTAATCAGAGGCAATTCAGGCCTTGGGTTAACCTTTCAGCTCAGTCTCATATTTGCATCACAAGAGAGCCTGGCGCAGTGTGCGGTGGGATAACAGACACACAAGGCACACATGTGAATCACAGCCCCTAATCTCCAGTTTTAGAAGGCAAAGAGCTTCTTCCTGCACTAAGTGGGGAGAATATTCATCCAAAAGGAGGTTAAATGCCAAGGAGCCCTCAAATTCGTCTCTCTCATTTCCTTTTGTAAGTGCTCTCTCTGTACCACCCCCCTCCCTCCAGCCACACACTGGCAATTCATCTATTAGAGGAAGATCAGATAAACCTTACACAAAAGCTGAAAGCACATGTACAAAGAGATGAGCAGAGACATAGTCTGCTCCTGTTAATTGGAATTGTGCATGCTGTCAAAAGGTCTGTCTGATGCAGGAATGTGTCAGAGCAGTGAGTGAACAACGAGTGAGCTACTGTAAAAAGAGGATCAATAAAGACCATATCCTGGCTTTGTAGATGTAAATGGCAAAGTTACTATTGAGTGAGCTGGGGTGGGATTTCTTCCTTTGAAATAAGGCATTGGAAAGCCTCAATCTCCGTCTGATGTCATGCATAAGGTATTGATGTTTGTGTTCTTTTTTCAGACCCTTGTCAGCTTAAAAGATGATGGGTCAATGATTCAGGAGCAGGAATGGGATGGCAAGAAGACCATAATAACACGGAAATTAGTGGATGGACAATTGGTGGTGGTGAGTTCAATTCTGCTTTCTGATGCCGAAGTGCTCTGGCCAGTGGCCTAAAAGTGACTCTAAGAGATCTTTTTCCTTCTAGTCTCTACTGAACCAAATTAATAAATTCATCTCTTTATCCTCTAGGAATGTGATATGAATGGTGTGAAGTGTGTTAGAGTCTACCAGAAAGCATGAGAACATCTTCATGTTCATGAGAACTTTCTACAAACAACTCAGTTCAGTGGACAGAGCTTCTTCACACTCCGTGTTTTCCTTCTCCCTGTTTTCTAGTATTTCAGTGGACTGAGTACTGAGTGCAATCCTTTTTAAAAGCCGTGGTGTAACTATTATGTAACTATTCTGAACTTGCGAGGCTATTAAATAAAATTGTCAAATGTATGAAGTGGAAATGTTGTTACTATAGTGGAATTGTAAAGTGTGGGTTTGTCAAAACTCAGTTTGGTTTTAGGCTCTACAACAAACTGACTTCAGTTCAAGATAATGCTATATATGGCAACCAACAGTTAAAAGCAGGCTGTGTTTTGACCAGTAGCCTTAATTACTAAAATAGTAAGATCTGAAACAGAAAAAAAGCATTCAGAGTTTAAGCTCTGGAGTTGTTTCTCATTTCCATGTTAAAAAGTAAATAGAATTGGGTGGGTATGAAGAAGAGAGATGAGCTTTGGTGTGTAAGCAGAGGAATGTATTTTCAGGGGTTAGTTTGTTTTTTCATGTTTCAAATCCACAAATTTCTTGTCTGAAAAAATGTATACTGCCAATGGACATGATA
The DNA here is from genome assembly GCA_039720435.1 of Amazona ochrocephala. Classification (NCBI taxonomy): domain Eukaryota; kingdom Metazoa; phylum Chordata; class Aves; order Psittaciformes; family Psittacidae; genus Amazona; species Amazona ochrocephala. The sequence goes on along the minus strand of CM077876.1, from coordinate 30,662,575 downwards.
AACTTAAGCAAACACATACCTGGTTTACTGAAAGGAAGCCTTATTTTGAGGAGACGCTTTGTTTTCCTAGCAAAATTCATATTTCCACTCTGGTAACATTCTAAGAATTCTTAACTGATATCTACTGAAATACTGCCTAAAACTTAAAGCCTCATTTTATTTTTATTCAATTTTTTTTTAAACTGGCTTGAAACACCTAGCAATGGAGTTTATATGCTTTGAAGTGCCATAATAAATAATCAGATATATCAGTGTCTTGAGTATTACATTTATACTGGTTGGGAAATGGAGCCTATGAGGGTAGTATTCTGCCAAAGAGATGTCAGATCAGACAGAATTAAAAAGGTTTAGGTGAATTTCTGACGCAGCAGACAGACATGTCCTGAAAGTGAAACTATTTGGTGATAGGGATGGGGAGTTTTCTATCAGATTCAGAAGCCTGGGGAACCATGCAGTCGCACAGTTCTAGTTTGCAGCATCAGTCGTTGCAGAATCCATTGCTACTTCAACCCTACTACTATTTTAGTTGCTCACTGCCATGTATCGTATTACTCAGCTTACCTGAATAGCAGAAAAGTCTGCTCTTTTATGTTCATGGGAAATTATTTTCCCCATAATTTTGGACCATTTATCCTTTTCATAATTTCCTGACTATTTATGATGATCCCTTTTACCTATGTCGTCTGAAAGAATTTGTAGATGGAGTGTATTTCTTGCTTTCTTTTCTTTTTTTCAAGATCTGCATAAGAGTAAATGTTTTTCCTGCTCCCCTAATGTCTCCTTTTCTAGTTGGCCTATGTTCATGTCACCTTCGTTTGTTATTCTTCCTGGCTTTAATGTGAACCCTGAAGATCTATGCTGTATTCTTATACAGTACATTGGAAACATTTTTTTGTTATTAGGGGAAGGAATCTCCCCAAAGAAACAGAAAACATACTGATCTGATGAGGAACCTGTTAGGTTTGTAATCAGAAATACACTAAATAATAGTAGGAGAATGGGTGCAGCAAGATGTGGTGTGGTATGAAAATCCTGCCTCCCTTCCAAAAGAGTGGTCTACCACTTACCTCTGCTTGTTTACTTTTCTGATACTGGGTAGTGTTAATTGTTGATATTTCGTTTGAATGGAAAAAGTTTCCAATGTCTTTTATAGGACATCCGTTTTCATTACAATGAGATCACTTCTTGTAAAACAAAAGGTAGAAGAGTATCTTTTAAGAGCAATTTCCTTTGGAAACGAGGCTTATAAATTCTGTGTTTGTGTGCGTGTGCTCTCTAATTTCAGCTGCATGTGAAGTAGAGGCTGGAGGTCCCAGAGATAATTGTTCTTCCACAGATGTCATGAAAATAAGTGGCCTGATGAAGGAGATAGACCATTAAAGTGCTTTGATGATGGAAAGACTGCACATGGAAGTGACATTGTTTAACATTAAATGGAAGAAAAACATTATAAACTCTCTTGGCAGACATAAGAAGTTATCTTAAACACAGAAGTTGACCAATGGTAAAACACAGATTAACAGGAAACTGGAATTCTTTAGAGTTAATTCTTCAGAACTACTTAGGCTCACATATTTATTTGCTTTATTTTGATGTTAGCTTCAGCCTGTGTTGCTGGTAACTTCAATGTATGTGTACTGTGATGCAGAACTACCATATATACAACCTGTTAGTGTTAGATTAGACCATACACTTAAAATGACAATTGTAGTACTGCAAGCCAAGATTTATAATGCTCAAGACTCAAAAATAATACCTCATTTCCAAATTCCTTCTATCTGTTATTACACAGGCCAAAATTTTTACTCTTCGTGGAGCGTGTGTACACAATGTTCTCATCGGTGTAAAATAACCAATTGCCCTGAGAATTGAATAACTCTCTGTAGTTCATTTTAACACATAAGATTGTGGAAAATCAGACTTTTGAGAACAACTGAAAAATAAGAAATTATGCATTATCCAGCCAGGACTGCTTTATAATGCTACAGAATTGTGAAATAGGGAGAGGAGCTTTATTGTGGCATTATAGTGCATGTTTTTGAAGATATTTTGGAGGGCTAAAAGTAACATGTTCAGCAAACTAAAGCTGCAAGTAAAACTTGCTCAAAGAGAAGTAGTTTCCATATCCACTCCAACACATGCTCATTTAAAGTTATGAGCACTGCACAGTTTGTATCTTATTATATCCCACTCTCCTCTCAAAGTGGTGTAGTTCTGCTGTCGCTATAGAAGGGGTTTTGCTGTTTTCTGGGGCTTTTGGGAGGTGGGGATGTTTGAGGGGGTGGGAGGGGTTTTTTGGTGGTGATTTTTTTTTTCCGTAAAGGAATACAAAATCGAGTTGTTTAGCAATTTAGATCTGATGTTCCACCACATGAGGGAAATCTCTTGTCTGAGCTTTCCAAGAACAGTAATAAAAAGGCACTGTGCTTTGGGATGAGCGTACTGGCTCTATACAGGGCTCAGACTATCAAAGATTTTCCTGTTATGATTTGGTTATATGATTTATTTCAAATTTGTTATCCTACTCTGCCTGCACTCTCTGCAGTTAATACTGACCTTTCCTCTTCCTCTCCCGCCCCTACATCACATGCGCTCTTCACATCAAAGATTTTTAAAAAGCAATGACAGTGATGGGAAATCTCTCAGTTTTCTGGGGTTGTTGTCCCACTGTTAGCTGTCAGCTGTCCTATGAAAGGGTAGCAATTGTTTCTTTACATGTGGAGGTCAAGTACAGTTTTGGTCTGCCAATGGCTACTTGGGCAATATTACCTCAAACATCATAAAGAAAATGAATTATTGAATTGGTGCTTTTTTTGCCTTTTTTTTTTTTTTTTTAGGTTAAAATCTAAAAATCCAGTATTGTTGATTCTAGCGAGTGTAAACAGTAAGCAACCTTTACCTACTTCCATATAACATTGTGTCCAATACATTCTTTTGTTCATAAAGCCGTCCATTCAAAGTAACTCTTATTAAAGTCAGATGCTGAAAATAAGTGCCCTGTAAGTATTTTTTCAGGGCCCCCACAGAGCTTCCCTTGATCCCTGACTGGGAGCCCAGGGGCCGCACTTCAGCTCAGCCTGGGGTGTCAGTCCATGCCTGAGCTAGTTGTCAGAGAGTCAGTCTGCAGCTCAAATACCTGCAGATTTTACTCACAAATGCATGCATTAAACTAATTTCTCAGAAGGAATTGCCATATGAAGGGCTGGTATTCTACTTAAAATTGTTTTATAAGAATAAACGCTGTAATGCAGGCCAGCTCCAATCAGACCTTTGGTGGTGACTCCTTCCCTGTCTGAGAATGTGCAATGAATGGTTTAGAAACCCTTTGCACTATGTTGATTATTTGTGCTTGTAGGGGAAAAAAAACCCACGCAGTGTGATAGTGGGTGGGAGCAAGTTAACATCATATACTAATTATTCTTTGATTCCTCATTTCAGGCCCATTGTTTAACCCTGGGAGGGTTTAGCACTATTTTCATAGGGTTTGGACACAATCCAGCATCTGTGTAAACACATTTTTGTCCCATGGCTCTCCTTCCAGCTTTGGCTTTTCAGCCCTTGTATGTCAAATTAAGTTTTTGTGGACACTTCCTAGAATGGTTTTACTTCATGCTATTATTTCAGAGGAAAGAGAATTAGAGATCCCACTCCAAGAGTGAATTTGTCTTCCTTTCCAGCAAGAATGTTTTCAAAATCTACTCCCTCTACCTGGTGGTCTTAATTATATTCTGGAGATATTTAGAGGTGAAGTCCATTATAGTTGCAGAAGAAATGTGAAGTTTCAGTGGTAAGTGCACTCTAGAATCAGTTTCAGATAATGTCCTGCAAAAATCTATTGAATCCCAAATATTATTGTTGAGATTACAATAAATAACACTTTTGTCATTAATCACAGATGTACACTCTGAAAGTGTCATCAGAAGGCAAATATCCCACTCTGAGGACCATACATACCACTGGTTCCATTGGGAATTTTTGCCGGAAAGCGTGCTTGTACCTTCAGAAAAGGTATCAGCTAAGTGTGCAGCTCAGCTCATTGTACAGTGCAAGTGCCCAATAGAAATCAAGGGACTGAGTGCAGTTTTGAGGCTGGGCTGGTGGTGCATCACTGTCACACACCCCAGGGGCATTCTTGCTCTGTGACTTGATGTCTTCTGAGCCATGCGGTATAGTCCTGTGTGGTGAACAGCAAATTAGAAATCAGAAAGAACAAGGTAGCCTGCAGCTCTTGACCTCAACAGCAACCTTGAATTGAAAACTGAGAGTCCACGACAAGGAAGTTCTGAAAAATCCTGAAGTACAAGGGCTCTTTGGGTACATGGAAAATTGAGCTGAAGGCAACTCAGGCTGACTGCTTGCTCTAGAAATTATGGCCAGGCCTTGTTATTGCTTTGCAATTTATTAAATTTGCAATGTAATTCTATAAGTAGCTACTTATAATTCTATAAGAGAAGCAGAAGAGTAGGAATTATTTCTATTTTGATGCAGAGTGTAATCAAGGCAAAATATCATTAATGCTTTCCCTTTCCAAAATGTCTAAAGCAGTAACTGATACTGGGATTTGCTCCAAGTGCTCTCTACTGTCTCATCTCCACTCATTTTTCTGAACCACGCTGCTTTGTACAGATTTAATTGCATACAAATACAGTTCAGAAAATGAGATGGTTTTATTCTTCTACATTTATATTTTTCTCTTGGTGAGATGCAGAATGAAAATGCAAGCTGCATGTCTTTGCTGGGGTATTGTTTGAATAGTCTCTTGGATTCAGATTCTGGGCGTCCAGCTGGTGTGATTACTAGAATAGGCATTAAGAAAGATAAGAATAAATGTAGAGAGAACTGAGTGCACAGCTTTTCCCTGTAAGTACATGCCTTGTTATCCATGGCTGCCACCTTGAAAGTCCTTTCAGTAGAGAGTTGAAATGGTGTTAAGCAGACTTCTCCAGTATTTAGTCAGTACAGTCCTGACCTAGGAAAGTAGGTAGATAGATATGTGTTTTCCCAAACAGCAATTTTCTGATGCATTGAGTTTTTAAAGTATTGCCAGTGTTACTTTCTGAATGTGATGTATGATAATCAAATTAAGTAAACCATTTAATCTGAAAAAATCTGGTTCCTTCATTAATCTGCCAGATAGAACTCTACAGACCTGGAAAGAGTTTGATCATATCTGTATGGAACTGTAACTGTAGTTAGACTTCAAAATATGTAGCTCAATTTTCTCTGGGTTCTGTCTTGTTTCTATCTTAATTTACGCAGTTCTGAAGTTTTCCCTCATAATTTAGATTTTTCCCCCAGTAAGTTACTCACATCTGTCATAGATACATTGCTTTGGGAAGTTACTCAATGATATCCTTCCCTTGTGGGCAATGTTTAAGACAGTCCATAGAAGTTTCTTGATATGTCCACAATAGTAAGCCTGAAAAGAACCCAGAGGTTTTTCTTTATTAAAGAAAACACAAATTTGAAACATTACCTATCCTTGGAAAATAAAGTGTACCAAACCCTATGGAATATTAAAAAAGTCTTAGCTAAACCTCTGCAAAATCAAATGATCGGCCATAGCTCTAACTTATGTGGATAGTGGCTGACTTGGGACTGCCTGGATATTTGTGTGGAAAAGCACGGTTTGTGTGAGACATTGTCCAGATGCCTGCTGGAATTTCCCCTTTTCCCAGCTGATAACTCTTTTTGTCAATTGTGTCTTTGTTTCACTGCGATCAGCTCTTTTCTTAAAGATAAAATGCAAATTTTTGCTCCATTCAGTGAGATTTCTCTGTTTGCTGTTGTACTCACGGGTTTAAATTTTGAGGGACACTTGGCACTTCTCCATAATGTTTTCTATAGCTTTTACTAGAGAGAGAACTGCTGCTTTGAGGCTGAAGCATACTGAGCTGGAGTTCTAAACTATGTTCTTGCTAAGATCAAGAAGTAAGCACGTTTACTATAGAGGCACTGATGACATTTCATGAAGTGACAGCCTTGCATTACTTCAGTAAGATTGGATTAGGCTTTAGTAACTGAAAGCTAACATTAGAGTTCAAGAATGAATGATTAATTTTAAGACACATTACTGACTCTAAAATGAGATTATAAAATTTTCCTCCTTGATGTTTCTAATACTTACGATGATCATAGGGTTCACTGGGAACATAATATGAGCAGCAAGTAAAGTTTCATAGATTCATATATTCACTTATTATGAAAGGTTGATGAGACTAATACAACAGAAAGAAGGGATCACTGTTGCTGATATGGTTTTATTATGATCTCATTGTCTTATTCTTGGAATAAAGCCTGAGGGTAATGTGTGGAATCGAGTGGGCAATGAAATATATTGTATCGTCTTGGTGTTGTTCTTATTTAATTATACTATCATAGCAAAAACATTTCCCTAACGTGGTTTATTTGCCTCGAATACTAACAACAGATTTTAGTAGGAAAAATATTCAGCTGCATTTTACAACAGCATTTCACTGTTAACTTCAGTAATGTTATGATGATATAAAATCAAGAAAACAGCATTTAGGATCCAATGTTTGTTGCTTTTTTTTTTTTTTTTTTGTAGTTTAATGCTTATTGGGACATCTTTTGAAGAAAGCGCCAATAAAACATGTTGAACAATATTGTCAGTCATGCCTATACAGTTATTTCATATTGCCAAAAAGGAGTCTGTAATTAATTTTTGACTACCATGAACAATAGGGTGTTGTCCTTGCAAGTCTTTAAATTAATTTCACGTAGTAAAATGCTAGCTACTTGTTAAGCAGTGCAACTTTCTTTACATACGATGCTGCATATAGTTACATCAGGGAGAAAAAGGAAAATCTGATGCTGTTTTACTACTGCGAGTCCACTGGATCCAACACAAATCTGGAAAAGCCAGATTAATTTGTTTTATAGTTCTCACATTACCAAAAACATTATGAATTATTTTATATGAGATAATGCTCAGTACTTCACCCGTTCCTTTTGAAAGATGCCTTGGATGTAATTTGATGTAATTTTGGATGAAATAAATTTGAGGAGAATTGGTTACATGAAAAAAAGCATGATTTCATGCTTTATGATTTTTAACACAATTGCTTTTAATGCCTAAGCCAGGACGAACCAGTGCAGGTTTTCTTATGTGTTTTGCATTTAACAGGTGCATTTCATGGGCACATTTCCTGTAGGGCAGAGTAGCATAACCTTTATTTTTAGGACTTTGCCTTTCTACCAAATAAACCTTGTACCCTTGGAGAGTTCTGATATACCTTAGAAGTTATTGTCTCATCTAACGACCAGTGTCTGATTTGGCCAACCAAACAGCCGTCCGAAGTAAAGCAGGCAGGATGTTTTGCAGGTTAACTCCTTCTATCCCAAAGACAAATCAATGATGTCTGTGTTGTCTCTGAGAATAGCAGTCAAGCTATTATTAAAATATTTCATTAATAGATATTCCACATTCTTCCTTAGCAGTATTTTTCAAATATTGAAGAAAAATGGTAAGTCCCTTCCTTTGTTGCAAAGTTTGTCCCTGCCCTCTCTCTCATAAATTGATGTGGGTGCTGACATCCCAATTAAGGTCTTTTTATTGTTCTTCACAAATGGGCAATTGCTTTCTTGGCAACTTCATTTCTTAAGAGTATTTCACTCCCTGGCTTTGCTTTCACTTTTCCTACAGGCTGTGCGTATGCATGTAAGATAGTTCCTTCTGGTGTTCTGCTATCTGCATTGTTAACAATAAGCAGGGACTGATAAGGTCTTTCTATCAAACTGATTGTTTCTCCAGGTTCTGTTTACTCTGGGTTTATATAAGGCAGGGTCTAGTTGGACTTGGGATATATCACAGCAGCACACTGAGGCTGCCCTGGTCACTGGTGGTGCCGTGCCCTGCAAAGTAACTCCGCTTCTCTGCTGACCCAACAGGTCGTAATTTCTTGGCTTCCCCGCAAGCCTGAGGGTTCACATGGGAAAATGGAAGTATGGTACCGAGTGGAATGAATCAATCCAATTTCCATTTGTAACAGAAGTTATGCTGCTTAGGGTTGGGATGAAAAAACAGATTATTCTTTAGCAAGTCATGAATACTTTTACTCTCACCATCTGATGTATTACTTTCCCCATATAAGAATAATTTACTTCTATCTCTGATGGCATACAGCTTACACCTTGGTTACTAGCTGCTTTCTTCCTGCCATTGTAGTAGCAGCACTCTCACAAAATACATGTATTTCTGTTACAATGATCTACAAAGGGACACCTAACAGTGGTCTGTAGACAGGCAACTATAACTAAGCAGTCCAAACAAAAAGACCATTTGCAAAGTTTGAGAGCAGCTTTGGAAGTAACATAGGATCTGCTGTTCACATACTTCTTTTAGACACTTAAATCATGCAGTTACTGTGATTTGAGCTTTATCCCTTCATTGGACAAACTTAGCAATATCATCTGACAGGAGTTATAACAACTGTGGCACCCTGTGGGGTCAGACTCATCTCACCTAACCTAACCGGAAGCATACAGCTGAGGTGCTTGGTTCCTGCCAAGGCAGTGAAGAAGGGCAGACTTGACCTGAAAATGCCAGGTAGCAGTTTGAGGAGTAAACTGCCAACTCTACTGCAAACATGCTTTGTTGTCTTCAAGAGACACACAGTGGTGCACTAGAAGCTGTAAGACAGTAGGATATACGGAGCACACCCATCACCTAACAAATCTCACAGGAGCTGTGTGAATCACACCACGTACTCCAACTCATGAGTCACACTAAGTATATACAAGCCATGCATATGTATATAGCTGTAACTGCATGCTTACAGGCTGTGTTTTAATAGATCTGTTCTCTACCTGTGCAAAATCGTGTAGTTATGAAGTTGGTTTTGTTTTATGCTATCCCAGTTGATGATCTTCAGATGGGTATTTTGTGTTAACAGACAACTGCACAGAAATAGGCACTGATTAATTGTGAATACCTGTCTCTGAGGGAGCGTTGCATTACTTTCCATTCCATTGTTTGATTTCTTTTAGAGACTGCCATTGGAAGTTGTTATCTCTACCATCAAAAGCAGTTTTCTCTCAAGACCCTCCAACATAGGAGGGTCTTGACGTATTTACACACTTGGGTCACTAGTTTGGGCAGCTGCTGAAGAGCTATGCCCTACAACAAGAAACAGGTTGTGCCTTTCTAGGTTCAGGCTCCTAGTCATCCAGCACAGTTTATTTTGCCTAGTCACTGCATCTCTGTCCGCTCGCTATGCATCAGGCGGGTGTCTGTTCTTGATCTTGTCCTTTTACAAAGTTCATACAGTTCAAGGGATCTTGTTGAGTTATTAAAACAGGCTTCTTCACAGCACAGAGCAGTTTAGTCCACTTAAGATCTGAGTCCATGGCTTGGGAAACATCCATATTTTTCTGTTGGATATAGGGAAAGTCTTGGGTGATGGAGCATTGCTGAGGTGTCACGTTTAAAGGACGGCTTTGTACAGAGACAGCAATAAACTTGTTATAACTTTTTTTTTTTTTTTTTAGTGACATGGGATTGACTGAAGCTATGGTCTTGCTTCGTCCCAGGTGTGCCTTTAAGTTGTTCTTTGATGCCAGATTGATGCCATCACCCATAGATCCTGCGCTTACCTCCTGTTTCACACAGAGGATTTGAGCAGTTGCCTGACCACCTTACCCAGACATCTATGATCACCCCACCTCAGAAGTGTTTCATATGGCTGAACTTTTTCCATTGCTTTCTTGATGGATTGCAAAGGGTGGTTGCCTCAGACAGGTGTGCCACATCCCCAGGGAAAGAATTTGCTGAGCTGTGTGTTTTCTCAGGTTATTGTAGAAACTATCTTCCAGTAAGTTATATTGAATCCCTTCTTCCTTTCACCAATCCACTCCCGACATCCTCTTCCCCTAAAATATTTGCATTTTTCTGCCAGAACCACTAGGTGTCAGAAGTACTCACATCTAAATCGTAAAATCCTTCAAATTATTATCCCAGAGATCCGGATATTTTCCTTATTCTTATCTAGGGGCCCAAGAGTTGGGGCATAGACTTGCTGTAAATGTGGGACCTGATGGATGTAATAAAAAAATTAGATTCATCAAGCTGTGCTTACAGAGCAGGTCCATAGTGTTTCATGGCAGACAATTTAGCACAAAAGGGAGTTATGTCTGTCGTCAAAGGGCTTTAATTCAGCCAGCCATAGAAAACTAATAAATTGGATGTGTTCCGAAATATCAACAGGCTGTATCTAATACAATGAAATACAGTGGTGAAACAGGGTGTGTAGAAGTAGAATGAAGAAAGAGCTCCACCCTGAAGAGGGCTTACGGTTGAAAAACAGAACAATCCTCAGCTTAAATTTAGATGATTTTCGAACTAAAACTGAGTAATCCGTGCCATTAATGAGCCACATCTTCCTCTTCTTCCCACTCTTGTTTCAATATGTCTGTTTACAAACTAGTTAATCATCCTTGCCTAGTAGCATGAGTTTTACGCTAGCTGGGAGGGTACATTCTCAGCTTCCCAGTGGGACCCACAATACACCATTAGTTGAATCTGTAGGACCCTGAGACACCAATCTTTTCTGAAGAAGATATTTCAGTTTTTCAAATGTTACCAAATGGTGGGTTTAGATTTTTTCCTTAACTCTGCAAACCCACATTTAATTTAATTTTATTTATTTCCTTTTAAATTGTAGGCAGGCATTTCCATTTCCAAGTGTACTTTTCTTCCAAAAAATCTCCAACCCCCAAGTACTCCACCACCATGCAGGACCTACACATACAGTGCCTGTCATTTTGCTGCTCTTTGAGATGTGGCTCAGTGCGTCATCATACTGTGCACTGAATTAGCAGCACAAGAGAATACTTTCTATCTAAAATGAGGGAAACCCAAATTTTCCCATCTGGTGCCTCAATTCAGCTGATTCCCATGGAAGCTACAGGCCTTTATAGCTTCCCACTGACACCTGATTACATCAGGTAGGTCTTCAGCTGAAGCAAGGTGCAAGAGTGGAACCACAGGTGACAGGAACTACATGGCAAAAGAATCATATATGAATATTAGACTAGAGACAGTCCTGCTGCTGATATTATGAACTGCAAGATCAGCCGACATCTTCCAGCAGGTGTCTGAAGGCAGAAAGACCTGGCTTCCCTATGTTTCCTCGCTCCCCGAGTTCCTGTAAGACCCTTCCCACCCATTTCGAAAATTCTGTGTGAACTGTGTGCCAATGGCTCTATGTCCTGGTGTCTGCCACATCACTAACTTCAATTCTTTTAGCATCTTAATTGGTTTGAGAGCATGAAGAGAGATGTGGGGAGACAGGCTTGATGAAATGTTTTAATGCTTCCATGGGTCTGTTCTGAGCATACTCAGAAATGTATATTTCCTTTTTTTTCCATGTTTAAAAAATGTTTTCCTCAAAATTAGTACAGTTTTATACACAGACATCTAAAATATTACATGCAGTTAGGGGCTTGATCAAATATGGTATACTGCATGACATTCAAACAGACAGTGTTAGGAATCTGGAATGGCTGATTACATTGTCAATTTAAGCTGGCAAGATGAGAGCATAATGGATTTCGGCTATACCAGATGGTGGATTTAGGCACTGTAGAGTATACTGCACTGATCCTGGAATAGAATACATCACCCTGAAAGAAGCAAAGACCATTCACTCCTTCTCTAAAATAGTATTTCAAAGATGGACATCAACATGTAGCTGTGAGTTACTGCTTAATAAAACTGCATAATGCTTACTAGTAATGCCATACAGTGCACTATCAGTCAACTTAATCATTCATGCAAAACCACTAATTTGGTCCTAAATGCACTATTTAGGATGAATGCTGAATGTAGCCACCTGCTGCACATTTATGACGTTATATTTGGTGTATTGCTGCGGTAATCTAAACTGTGCTTAAAGACAGAGTTCAATTCCACATAATGTTTTGTTAACAACCTCCATGTAAACAAATACAATCAATTATGGCCAGAGGTAATTACAGTACTGAATCATTTTCTTACAACACTTAAATAAAAATGCCAGATTGATTCAGAAAGATTTTAGACTTTACCTGAATTTAAATGAAGGTGTGTCCTGAACCATAATAGGTGCAATTACAAAGGTAAGATTAAGGAGATGCCAGCTTTCTTCTGTTTTTATATACATTTTCAGAGTCGCTTTGTAACAAGGAAAGCCTTTTGTAGGCCAGCTGTCTGTGCAGAACAGGCATTTCCCAGGTAGAAATCTCCCCTTTCCTCCTTCCCTCCTCCTCTCCCTCTTTCTCTTTATGGGACCTGGCATTTTTAGGGATGTTTCCTTTATTTGCCAACCAGAAACAATAACTAGGGATTAAAAAAAAAAAAAAAAAAGTTACATTTTTTTACCACTGGGGTGTGCCACTTAAAAGGATTATGTTTTCTGCCCAGTAATTCATTCTTCTATGGCTTCATGCTGGACCAGTGCCCTTTCCATTCATCTAGCCCTTTTTATATATGAAAAAAAAGCCACTTGGCAAAACGCTCAGATCAGGCATCACTCTCTTCTTCACTCAGAGGGAGAGGAAGTGAGGAATGAAGAGATGCCATTTCTTGGCCAGTGCCACACAAACACAGCAGTCAGAGGAAACAGTCCATGTCCCTACCAGCAGCATTCTTTGCACCTGAAGTTTGCCATTTGGATAGTCCTCTCCTTTTAAATAGTTAGGCTCATTGTCTTGTCAGCAGGAAATGTCTGACATTTGCAGAGACAAGTTCACCCTACCTCCCTTGCACACCTGTTTCACAAGAGGACATTCCCCTAAGAACATATGTCTCTCTTTCTCCAGTGGTGAGGTTACCCTAGTCAGTGGGCCTATCTGAGACACCCAAGCTGTAGAAGACGACATTTAAAAGTGAGTTGAATCCCACAACTTGTTCACTTCCCAGCCCCCAGAGCATGTTTAGCCTGAATAAGAGAAGGTTTATGGAGCACTTAAGTGCAGCCTTGCAATACTTACAAGGAGATTACTAAGAAAAGGGAGCCAGGTTCAGTACTAACTTGCATGGTGGGATAGTGAGATGCAATGGTCATAAGCTGAAATAGAGGTATAAAGCTGAAATAGCTGGCTGGGTATAAACATGTTTTCCTCCTGAAGAAAGCCATGTGGTATAAGAGATTGCCCAGAGAACAGAGAGATCTCTGAGCCTGGAGATTTTGATGGCAAGACAGAACAAAACCCTGAACCACCTGGTCTGAACATGGAGCTGCCTCTGCTTTGAGCAGGGCATTGGACGGTGATCTCCTAAAGTCTCTTCAGCCCTAAATGATTCAGTGTTGTCTTTCATGATGAAATATCACACATGGGATATTATACGTATACATCAGAGGTAGTCTGTGAAGATCATGTTGAGATAGATATTAGTGCTGGGTTAGACAAGGTTAACACAGAGGATTTTATCAGATGTTAATAATGCATCAGTGTCAAATTTAGGTTTAGCTGGCACCTCCAGTAACTGGAGTTTTCAGAAGCATATCTGTTCTTATAAGAACTTGTCACAGGACAGTTGTGGTGGCTTTTGCTTTCATGTGTGTGTAAAATATAAAAACTAAAATCTATTTTGGAATATGAGTGGGAGTGAAAGAAAATTTCACAGAAAAAAAATGGTGTGCACAGGTGTATGGAAACTTAGATAAAAGAGGCTCACAAGGAATAGTTGATTGATGATAGATTAACTAAAAGAACTACAATTTATTAGATTGAAAATGTAATATTTCCTATGAAAACAGTTGTTAAATTGGAGGGTCTTTAAAGATTTGATTTGAAAAAATAAATCAATATCTGCAAAGAAGAATGAAAATTATATTGTAGGTGAAAAACTAAAAGATGTCTTAGTAACAGGCTAAACAGGGAAATGTCAGACAGGCAAATCCTTGAACCTGCTGGAAATAGGGGATGAAAACTGCTATAAAGGGAATCTAAATGATAGGTCATTTAAATTGTGTACAGTCTGGGAAATATTCAGTCTGTGCACTAAATTCTGCTTGGCTTTTGCCTTGGGGAATACTACAGTGTAAAGTTTGTGCACAGGTTTCCCACTGGCTCTTAGAGCAGAATCATGCACTGAAAAGAGCCAAGTTAATGTTAGATATTGATTTCTCAATGCATTGCCAGCGTATTTCTTATTGCAAGTTGCAAAAAAATCAAGAATTACTGTAAACAGAACAACTCAGTACACATCAGCAGTATTACGTTCCATACCCAGTGACGCTGATGTTTTCGACTGATTACATCAACAAGCACAGAGTATTAAACTACACATTTCTGTGCACATATTTTTCCTATCTACTAGATAACAGAAAAAAGCACGATCATGCTAGATTTTTCAGCACATTTTTATTCTTCTCCCTCTCCTACTTAGAAATCAGTCATATCTCAGCTAGCTTTGTATCTGGTTGAAAACTGAGATGATATCTTCATAAATCTGGATGTGAGGAGGCTTGACCCCTTTTAGTCTACAAATATGGGAAACATCCATGCTGAAACATCTTTGCTATAATAGTAGCCTCAGAATTAGTCAGAGGACTATGCCATGTGACTCTGACATGACTAAATTTTTATTAATGTCTTAACAGACAAATGAGAAAGTGCTTTTAACTGTTGAAGGTGACCAAATTATGTCCATTTGTTGAGCAATAAATAACAAAGAACGCTATTAGAGTGGTTAATGAGCAAGACTGTGAGTCACTGACACTAATCTTCCTTATTGCTTTGAGCAAATACAATTACTTATGCATAGATCTTCAAGGCCGTGTGCTTATGTGTCTTTTAACATCTGACTGTAGCCTCTGTGCTTTTATTTCCCATCTTATAGATATAATGACAATACTTTCTACCTCACAGGCATTTATTGGAACATTCAACACACAAAAATAATGGGGTCATAGAAATAGTTGGGAGAAGAGGCTATGAGAAGGGGAGCAATTCACTAATGCATTTTAAAACTATGGTAACCACTTCCTCCCACTAATTTGGATTAAAATTATGCAAAAAATCCCACACCTTCATCAGCCGCACCTTAAATTATACTCTTTGCCCCCACACTCACTAAAATATTAATGCGGCACACACAGACACAGATAAGGTATGCTTTTGTATCCTAGGATTCAGATTGTGAAAAACAAGGAAGTTTTATCTTTACAGCTTTTCATTTCAACATCCCTGGAAGTTTCCATCGTTCAGCACTACCTCACAAGTGCTGCTGACACAGTACCCTCAGGACCTGAGGTTCTTTGAGTCCCCAAGCTGTTCTGAAAGTGCCCAACACAAAAAGGATCTTGACTTCACTGTTTTTCCCTTTCAGTCTTGACCAGGCTGCTGCCATTGTTAACATCTCAGAGGAAATGATTTCTCATGTACGAAAATAATCAAAACTTAATAGATGTATTTTAATTCTTACAGACTTAGAAACATTTTCATCCAGTGGAATAAAGGAGGCTACTTAACTTGTATTTAGTAATTTTTTCACTCCCTTTTGAAGGCTTTGTGCTCTTTGCAAGACACTGGAAGTTCCTCCTCCAGACTTTAACCACTGTCAGCAGCTCCTGTGATACCACATCCCTCTGTTTTCAGGTCAGGTCAGTGACTGAAGCTAATTGCTCTCCTCTAGCATGGGAGGGACCATATTGACTTGTTGATGTTCCATTTTCCTATTTTGAAATCAAAAGGCCTCTGCAACCCATGGAATGGATAGGCAAGCTATAGAAGTATGATGTGCAACAGTGTGTGTCATCAGAAGTCCAGGACACACTGATGGTATAGCACCAACTTCATTAAATACAGTGCTCTTAGTTTAGCTGCAAAACAATTGCAACTCAAGTGCGAAACAAGCATATGCTATATGTCCGAGGCATTTATACACACTTCATAGATTCATATAAGCATTTGATGCTTATATGTTGTTATTCTAGGCACCAGAATATGTAGAAGAAATGTCTTGATCTGCATTGGCTCGGAAAGGGCTGAACACAAAAGCAACAGCTTCTCACTTTTTCCTCCAGAGAACAGTTAACTGAGGGAGAGATAGAGATTTTTGGTTGTGGTGGAAGTGGTATGTCATGAGAGCTCATCAAATACAGTCTACTCAATGCTTCTCTAGGCATAATAAAATTAGACAGCATTTTGTAGTCAGGATCTGTACTAGAGGCAGCTGTTTCCAGGTAACCTGCACATCTCTCTGGTAAATTCTGGTAAAGGCTCTTTTTTTCCATTGAAGAACACTGTAAGTTTATGCTTACCACCATCCCCAAAGCTGTATTAATCACCATTAAGTGGGCTCAGACGGAAACAGGTTGCTATTATCATCCAGGCAGCCCACTAGGAACTGCATGGTTCCCAGTTTCTGAGAATGTGCACTTTTGAATGAATGGACAAGCAGTGCTGGCTTCTAATATGCCATGGTGGAGGGGGCTGAATTACTGAATTGTATGTTCCTCTGTGAAGGAAAAATGTCATTCACAATGTAGGTGTGTCACGTGTAAAACTTTATGTAGGTTTCTTCAAAGTCCGATTTTTGCCTCACTGAATGCTGCTCTTGTTCCTAATAACTTTCATCTTCCTTCACAAATTCCACAAAATCCAGGCAGGAGAGATTCCTTTCAATCTGAAAGCAACTTATTCCTTAACACATTGCCTTCCATTTCAAAGAGAAATTTTATGTCAAAGGTGCCATGGAAAAATGATACACTGGCAGCAGTGGATCCCCTGTCTACAGAGAGCAGGTAAAACTGTCTGTATTCCCAGCCACTTCCAGCCGCTGCCGTTTGACTGTGAGCTGCACAGGCAACTTCTACAATTTTCTCTCCATACCTGAAACCTTCAGGTTATTGCTGATTTTCTGAATCAGTACCAAATGTAGTGGTGATTTTTTGCCATCTCATTCCTGATATAAAACAGGAGCAGAACTCAAAATGTCATCTTATGGACAAGAAAAGAGCTGCTGTGTTATACCAATAACCTTTCCCCACAACTGGCCTGTGATTGATTTGTACCACGAAGCCAAGGCTGGAAGACCAGAGGCAATTTCTAGGCCTTTGGCTCCTCTTACTCAGTAAATGTTCTCCATTACTTTTTTTGACTTTTCAAAATGTCTACACACAGAAACAGGCGTTTCTGGTCTCATTTCATATTAGAAAAAAAATGTGATACTCTGTTTTCCCATAACACTCCTTCCTCCGTGTATTTGGTATCTTGAATTCAAAACTATTCCTTTTTACTCGGCCTGTGAAAGTTAGAAAATGAGAAATTTGACAGCATGGAAATAAGGTTTACCTTCTTCTCAAAGAGTACTTTTAAACCTTATAAATTAATCCTTCAGATTTTTTCTTTAATATTGCATTTTGCAGCATAGGCAATTAGAACTTCAATGGGACTGCAATTTCAATCAGATCTGTCTCCAAGCAGTATAAGGAGCATTAAATTTACACTTGCTTTCTAAAAGCAAGTTTGCAAAGTATTCCCTGTGCACTCAACCAAAGTAAAGCCACCCAGCCTTATCCAGTCTTTTTTTTTTTTTTTAAATAAAAATTTATGGTAATACCAGAACCTCAGTCTTTATTTTTTTAAAAAAAGCATCTACAGTCTAGAAAGGAACATTTTGTCTCTGGAGACACACTTTTATTGAACTCAATCAAACTGAGAGTTGTCCTTGTAAAAGGCTATTTGAGTTTGCTTCCTTTCTCTCCTGGCCATACAAGTGGCTAAACATTTTTTTCTTTCACTCAGTCAGATTTTCAACCTTGTTCTCCTTCTGTTCAAATTAAATTCAATTTAAATACCAGTTAGTGAAGCGATCAGTGCCTAGTTATGTGTGTGTAGCTACGGCATGTATGGAAGCAATAGGAGGGTAGTCTCTTTCCTGCCCATGTGTCACATGTATTAGATGCCATGGAGACCCTGAGTGGGCCAAGCTTTTGAGAGACTGCAGTGAAGCAGTTTGTCCTGTGGGACACATGCTGCTGCGTGTCCATGCGTGACAGAAAACATGTGGCTTTCTGTGGAAACCTGCTGGGGGAACCTGCTGAACAGAAGACACTGTTTCTACCTCACAGCAATGCCGTGCAGGTATCACTTGGCAGGGTAGGGAAAGGCACAAAGCCTACACACTTGCTGAATTGGGAACTGCCTATTCCTGGTAGCAACTTGGCACTTGGGAATGTGGCTGTGTGTGGACACATGAGGAATTGCCAGCCCTGCAGATGGAGATGGCTGCACCCGAAGTGTCAGTCAGGAAGGCTGGGTGTAGCCGCTGGATACTGGACATGGCTGCTGGACCTTAGCCCTTGAGAAGCCTGCAGGAAAGCTGGGCCAGGGCGCGTGCCAATGCAGAGGGACTACATGGAGACAGACCTTCCAAAACTCCTGCTTTGGCATTTTCACGCTCCAGTTTTCTCTTGATGGCCGGCCTGGTAACACACAGCAACGGGATAGCCCGGAGCCCCTCCACTGTGGCTGGACAGCCTCCAGGACCTGGATGAAGAGCTGCTATTGCACAAGTTCAAGTGATAGCCACTGAGGCGTCAGGAACCTCCCTCTTGCTGCAGCAGCCCCAGCAAATACTCTATTTTAGCTGTTTTCAAAAAAGGATTATGGACCACAAGTGCCTGCCGTTAAAGGAGCTCACACCATGTCTGGGCCTGGCTCAGTCTTGTGCCAGTGGGTGTCCAGGGCTGACAGACTGTGTTCACGGAGCGGGGCATGGGCCTGGCACTGCCTGAGTGCCCTGCCTCGCTGCAGGCATTGCCATGGGTTGGCAGGCACATGGTGGGCGGTCTGCTGGAGGTGGCTGGAGGGCTGGTGGCACCCATGGTATCAGCTCCAGGAAGCTACACTGGGTCAAGCCCTGCACGTTCAGTCCAAGAGCCCCTCGGCTCCAGGACTCTCGATACCCACTCTGCCTTCTGTGTCCTGTGCACTGGGGAGGCCGAGGTTGCCCTCTCCCTCCAGTGAGTCATAGAGTCATACAATCATAGAATAGTTAGGGTTGGAAAGGACCTTAAGATCATCAAGTTCCAACCATCCTGCCATGGGCAGGGACACCTCACACTAAACCATGTCACCCAAGGCTATGTGCAACCTGGCCTTGAACACCGCCAGGGATGGAGCATTCACAACTTCCCTGGGCAACCCATTCCAGTGCCTCACCACCCTTACAGTAAAGAACTTCCTCTTTATATGCAATCTAAACTTCCCCTGTTTAAGTTTGAACCCATTGCCCCTTGTCCTATCACTACAGTCCCTAATGAAGAGTCCCTCCCCAGCATCCCTAATAGGCCCCCTTCAGATACTGGAGTAAATGCTTCTTGGAGCCGTGCTCTAAATCACCTATATGTTCATGTGATAAAACTACTTTTTCCTAAAGAAACCTAACCCAAACAAAAAGGAAAACACTTGCAATAACACAACTAATTATCAAAAGTCTTTATTTTTCATTATTATTTGTTCTCCAGCCAAAAAATGGAAATATCTTCGCAAGCTGCTGTTGTCTTCCAGTTTAGCACCTGCATTGTTCAGTCCTATCTTTCAATTCGATCTTTTGGTTAACTTTTATGTAAGAAGAAACTCTACCTTGATAAGGAGCATGTCTCTGTGTAGTTAGCCATCTACAATCATGTGTTAACTCCCTGATCACGAAAGTGAGGACAAGTGATCAGACAAGTCTCAGGACTCCAAAATAGGCTGAAAGTTTTTTGATGCATATTAAAATCAATTACTGTCTTACATGGATTTCATTGTAAACTGAGCTGTATGTTTGGGGTTTTTTTTGAGGTGTTTTAAAAGCATCTGTTGTTATCACACTGGGTATCAAGCTAGAAAACAAAAACAGTATCTTATTACAGCACGGGTATGAATGATAGGATAGGCAGTAGACTAAAAAGTTAAATATTTACTTTGTGCTAGTTTTGAGGAAAGGCCCAGGAACTTGTAGCAACCAGTAATGGATCATTCAAATGCATTTAAAATGCATTGGAATTTTATGGCGAATTTTAAGGAAGATTTCTGGATGGGATTTTATACTGCTTTGTACTGTTGGAGCACTTAGATACTCTCAAAGGAAATTTTGCCTGGGACATTGATTAGATTGTTTTGCTTTTAGCTAACTTAGTTTTTACAAGGCTGAAGAAAATTATTTGGAGATTTCACAGAAGGGCAAATTTTTTTGCACTTTTTCACACACAAAAACATCGAGTGAGGTCCTTTAAAAATGCTCTATGAAAGAAAAATAGGATGCTGGAAGTATGGAACGAGTAAGTGTCCCACGTATAGATTATGTCTGGCTCCTGCAAGGTGAGCCCCTATCTGTGTGTCTCCTGTAGGTGTCTACATGAGTTTTAGGGTTCTTCACTCCAATGCCCCTACAAGAGTGCTTGGCACCATTTTGGAGGCACTCAGGTCATCTCCGTACAGCTGGTGGTTACCATGTGGGACCTACTAAAGTCCTGTAGCCTGCTGGAGGCAAATGGAGACCGGGAAGACACCCAAGGCACCTCTGCTGGTACTGGATGCCTATGTTTAATCAGTTGAAATGAGCCTCAAGCCAACCCAGTTAGTGGAGCCTGGTGGTCCAGCTCAACTTAAGGTAGACACTTATTCACTGGTCAGCCAAGCAGCAGTATAGGCTCTACAAACTGTACAAGTTAGATTTCTGATAAACATGAAGGGATTTGTACACCTAGAGCACAAATAGACATCCATTACACATTTAGGCACCTCATCCTTTTGTCTAAATGTTATTTCTAAATGAAAAAATCCAATAACATAGTTAGACAAAATTAAGGTTATCACTGTGGATGAGAAAGAAATCTACTAGCAAAGTATATTTCTTTCTTGTATAATCCCCTTTTCTTTGGTAATAATACATGTACTGAGGTAGCTGACAAATTTATCTAGAAGAAGAATGCATACTCTTTTGCAGTTTCATTTTACATGCACGCACAGGGAAATTCGTCTAGCTTTATTGTAATATAACTGAAGCACCAGTAACTCCTGTGGTTGCTTACGCATTTTCATTCCAGGCTACTGTTTTCATGATGGGAACAATTCATACTCCTCAGAAACATTCATCTTCCTATTTGCAAGTGCCTTGAATTTGGGATTTCAAACAAAAATTTAAGACTATTGTATTTCTTGTTTGTTGGCTGAGTTTTACAGGAAGAATGAGAAAATAACTCCCCCATGATAAGTTCACTCACTTTTTTGGAGGGAGTCTGGCACCAGAAAATCAAAAAGTATGGAATGAGCCAGACATAAGCCCCACTGAAGGAGAATATCTTATTTGCCAGTAAAAAATGGGCTCGATTTCATTAGTTCTAAGCCTCTCAAAATCTGCCACTTGGCAGGCTTACGTGGCATTGGCAGTGTGGCACTGCCAGACAGAGAGGTGTCCAGCCTGAGTGTATAGTGGGCTGGTGAGCTGGCAGGGGAGGTGAGTGTCCCTCAGTACATGGGTCACCAAGTCACTGGTGATTCAGTCCCTGATGCAGGGCCATTTAGTATCAGAACTTGATGCCAAAGGTTTCCTTTTTAAAAAGGTATTTTTAGACTGACTAATTGAACTCTGGCACTTAAAAAGGCCCCATTAATATGGTCTAAAAGAAAAATCCCTCTCCAGAATCAGGAACTAATGCCTGCTGGTGCCAGGCTAGCGCTCTCACTCTGACTAAGGTTTCGTCTCTTCTTTTTTTCTCCCCCATTAGTAACTTTCCACCTATCCTCATATGGCAGATCCTTTGTCTCACCTTTCCTTGGGGTCACACTTAATAGCTTTAGGATGTGCACAAAGTACAGCGTCTGATCAACTAGCTGACCTGCATATCTAGAGAAAATTCTTTATAGGCATTGTGGCTACTGTAATTGTGGAATTAAAGCTATGTGCAACTGGAACAATAGTAAATTTACAACAATGATATGTTTATCTATGACCTGTTCTACACTATATGTGTTGGCTTATTCCCCTGCACTGTGGCACTACAGTGGCTATAATTCTGGCAGCCTCCTTTATAAAGGTATCCCATTAATTTCAATGATCTCTCTGGAGAAGGACTGAGATTGCAGTTTCTGTCTTGGATTAAATTGTCCACTGGGGTAATGAGTGCCCTTTGTTTCTTCAGATTAGCATTCTGTCCTCCATCTTTGTGCCTTCAAAATGAATGTCTAGGGTAAATCCCACCACTTAAACTTCGTGCTACTTTCGTGAAGCTGAAAGATAAGCATGTTGAATTGTGTATAATCCATAATTTAAATGAGAATGTAAATGACGCACTGAAATGGCACCTGGAAGGATATTGTTGTAGGAGTGATATTAGAGCAGGTTGTCTAGAGTCAGGCATAGACTGAAGCACTCAGAAAAAAAAGGATCCAAGGGTGCTGTCCCAAAAAATAGTTGAATACAGCTACCAGGAGGCTAACAGGCATGTATCCTGAGGGGAGAACATGTGGCAGTAGAAGAGAACACAATAGGATGTT
This sequence comes from Amazona ochrocephala, assembly GCA_039720435.1. Classification (NCBI taxonomy): domain Eukaryota; kingdom Metazoa; phylum Chordata; class Aves; order Psittaciformes; family Psittacidae; genus Amazona; species Amazona ochrocephala. The sequence goes on along the minus strand of CM077876.1, from coordinate 30,640,081 downwards.
GAAGTAAAAGCAGCGTGATGCTTCACTTTTCACTACATCAAGCACTTCAGTTCTTTGCCAGGGAGGTGTTATGTTAAATTTGCTTTCATCTTTCTACTGAAATATTGTAGTTTTCCATGCTTTAAAGTCATGTTTTAAAGTGTTATTCAAAAAAACCTCAAGGGCGGTCTGTATTCTCTGACTTGTTTTCTGCATAAGCAGAAAAAACAAGCAGGGAGAGAGAGAAGAGGTAAAGAGAGGAGGTAAGGGGGCCCCAAAAGAAGAGGAAATGTTACTTCTTAAGACTTTTTGATCACACTGATATGTCTGTATATCACTTTTTTTTTTTTTTGTTGGAAGAATTACGCGGTCTTTTGGGAACATGGTAACAAAAGACTTTAGTCTTGCATTGCGGCCGTATTTATGATGATGGTATTATGATAAAAGAGCTGCTTTCAAAGCCTATTTAAAATTTTCTTCATATAAATATAGACTGCTAGGCCCATGAGATGGGACTATAACCTCGCTCAGAAACATGCCACTAGAGAAGATACTTGGGGATGTGGTTTTCCTGGGAAATAAGTTAGTGCTATTCAAAACAGGCTGTGGAAAAGCCTCATTTTGGAAGTGTGATTCAGATATGCTTGCAGACATGCTTTCACTTCTTGAAACAGTGAGATAAAGAGGCTTAAAGTGGATTTATCATTGCCTAATAGCCAAGATTTCACAATCTCAAATAAATTTACCCAAGGCTCCTGTAGTGCACACTCGATGTTGCGTGCAAATCCTAGGTGAAAGGCGAGAGGTTGAAATGATTTGAAAGTACAGTGTGATTGCATCAGCCAGGTGAGAGGCTGCTGGAGATGAGCCTCAGCCCTGAGTCACCAGAGTGTGGTGTGGTACCGGCTCTGCTGGAAGTGGTACAGAGCCTCCCTGCTTCAACAGGAGCCTTGGGAAGCATTTTGGCTGAGAAAGCTTTCCTGACACCTACTCCCTCTACAGTTGTTTCCACATTTCCACAAAAGTTGAGCTGTATCCCTTTGGCAGAACCTTCCTTAGGGTGCTCTGAATGATAGGCATGTGGTTTTGTCCAGCATTTACATGGATCATGCAAAATAGGTATGGGAAGAGAGGAGAAAAATGGATGTGTGTATGTCCTTGTTCCAAAAGTGCATATTAAAGGCACCTAATGTGCTAAATTAATGTTCAGGAAAGAATAAAGACCTTAAAAATTAAAGTGTTGCAGGCTGTACAAATGCTACATTCACCAGTGTGGACTGTTGCATGACCCATATTTTGTATCTTGCAAAGCAGTTTTCTCTGAGTGGCTTAGCAGGTCTGCTTGGTGGCTTAAACGATATAGGCAAAGGAGAAGCAGCCATAATTTTTACTCATTGAGTAAGCTAATTTTACTTTGAGACCACAAGCGATCAAAACCAACTACTTTTATAGTAGTGTGAACTAAGCTGCAATACACAGTTCCTTGCCCTTTACTGCCCTGGATGGGAGTATCCACATCAGCATGGTTTATTCTTTCACAGCACTGGGTCAGAGTGCAAAAATCTTCATCCAGCAAGTCTGGTACAGTATTTGCTGATAGAAAGAAGACAGCTGCTGTGTGCTCATTGCTCCAAGGGGAATGTAATCTATGAAGGAAGAATGTGCATCAGGGTATCTCAGCATTTCAAAAGGCATCAAAGTCAAGAATTCTGAATGCTAACCTCTTAGAACAGATATAATACCTCTTCAGAGCACTTTGATTTCATTCTCTCCTTCTGCCCCAGAGGACAGGGACAAGCCTTTTTAATAAGACTTACATAAATTAATGTGCATGAAAATTCAGCCCTCTTAGAAATTTAATTTCTTCAGAAACCCAAGCAGGTGTTCAGACTAGCAATGAGTTACTGAACACTTCTTTCTTTTGTTCAACTTTTTACTGATTTAGCTAAATGTGCTGCAATAGTCCAGCCTTCTGAGCATGTGAGATAGCAAAATGGGGTAGCCACAGTGCTAGACTGTGAGTAGAGGAGTCTAGCCACGATGTCGCCAACCTACAGAATGCAGTCTTCAATAGTGGCATGAAGGATGCTTTGTTTATCAATAGGAAAACTGAAAAGGGACCAGATGGGTACGAAAGCTTACTCCAGCTATATAATTCCTCTGCTGCCTACATGGGGAGATGTCATCACACTGAGTTTTACATCCCCAAATGGCTCCTTAAAACCGCAAAGCCTGCAAGTGTTAATTTTCTGCATATTTCTCCCACATCAGTGGAAAATATATATCGAGGTGAACAAACACCATTTAAACTAGAAATGTTAATACAAATGTATTTTTTATTTTTTTAACTACTTGAATGATTAGGGCACGATTTAAGTGATTACATCCACCCTATTTTTACGTGCTTTAGAGTCCTTTGTCTCCTCTTCTACATTTAAAGGCCTACAACTTTTTTGCATTGGTTTGTATATGTTAGTTGTATAATTTGTACCACTTCTGGACTAAGTGCTGAAATTGTGTCTTATTACATCTAATGGCTGTGCTGCCTTTTAATTAAAGACAAGAACAGTGCAAACCACTATAGTAAAATAGATGACAAACAAAGTCCGTAGCACCTAGTCTTCATACAGCAGGCCACACATGCACATGGCTGTTCACCTCAACTCCTCCTGGCATTGCAATGTCCTGAAACTTGAATTTAGGCAAATGTAACTATTAAAAAAGGTGAACACTTTTTTCTGCTGGCTTTTGAACCACTTCTGAGAAGACCCTAGGAAAATAAAACAGGGGAAGACTGCCATTTCATGAGCAATGAATTCAGCCTATTCACAGATGTCGCCCTGTAATGGGAGGAACCATGGATCCTGGTGGTGGAAGGTTGGTGGCCAAGGCTGGCTGGTTCTTCCAGACAGTTTGGCACTACAGAACAGTCCCCTCCTGTCACTGTGGGTGCTTTGAGAAAGAGAGCAGGAAGAGCTGGTCCAGTTTAACCAGTTTGTCAAGACAGAACTAGTTGATTGGTTTGAGGTTTGACACCTCTTTACTAAGCAAATTAGTATTATGCCAATTTTAGGCTGCATTTAGGAGCTAAAAAATCTGAAGAACACTACAGAAGGAGATATTTCATGGTATGCTGGTGCTTAACTGATGCACATTTTTTGAGCTTATAGTAAATTGGCAGTATCAAGAATTTAACCAAATCATTATCCTGTCTTTGTAAGCTTTATCACAATCAATTCCACTAAAATTGTTTAAAGTTTTTGCAACTCTCTGACTGAAAGAAAAAGTTCAAGCCACACTACAGCTGGAATTCTGGATATCTTTCTTTATGTTATCTATATCACTCTGTAATTATACCTTGCTGTTTGTGTAGTTCTTCTTTTGGTCTTAGTGTTTTATTAAAATTGCATCATCTCATTCTTTCATAGGTAGGGAAGTGGTGTAAGGAATGCTAGTTAAAGTGACATTCCCAGAAAGTTGGTTTCAGTGCTATGAATAGAAGATAGGGTTTTATAGAGTTTTTGATTCACTAGTACTCCAGTTACTGCAGAAATCAGGGGCTTGATGTTGAAGTTACAGGAGGAGTGGTACATATAGCATGTGTTGTGCAAGATAGATCAAGTATAAAGACAAACAAAAAATACTTGCCTTGGTAACATTTGGTGAACCATTTTGGCTTGCAGCTGGTTGATTAATAGGGTTTTTGAGATTACTTAGGATTTTGAAACCTTAACAGAGCTCCTCAGAGATGGTTGAATGGATGGAATTGGAACATTGCATCATACAGATGACATCTTTTTCTATTAGGGATATTAATGGAGAGAAATAAACTTATTCTCTTTTCTACAATGTGTTCAGAAGAGTGTCATTGGAACACGGCCTTTCCTGCAGGTTATTTAAAAGGAATAGAAAGGCAAAGAACTATTGCACTCTTCACAAAAGCTGCATTGAAAAGCAATGAGGGCAGCTAGGTTCTCTAGAATTGAACTGTTATCTTAATTCTGCACCCTACAGGGGTATTGAATCCACTAGTACACTTGGTTTTCTAGATTATAGTGGATCCTTAGCAAAAAAATCAGAATATATCATGCAAGTGCATACCTACTTAGAGAAAAATGCATTTAAAGAATGTGAAATAGTTCAACTGTTTTTTTCTTTTTAAGAACAGGTCAGTATGTAATTCTAGAAAACTATTATTTTGACCACATTACAGGGTTGTGTTGGCCAAACTATGCATTTCTGTGCTAATCCTGTTAATAAGCATGAAGAGACAGAAAGCTCTTTGTCATTTCCAGTGAGGCAGCTGATGCTCTTGAGTTTTATTGGTCTGTGAAGGATGGAGGCTAACAGCTGTCGCTGCTAGATTAGCTCATAGCTAAAGTCTCTTCTGAAACCAATTCAGTTCATGGATCAAGTAGGTGTAACACATAAACAAAGCAAAATTTAAAAAATGGAGTGTAGTACTAGTGAGTTAGAGGGAGAAAGGAGCAGCAGGTGAACTTGGGGGTGATTGCTTCCTAAATGTTTATAAAAATCCATTTAAATCCTAAAAGTTTAGGCTGAGAAATACTGAGAACTGAATTTTGTTTGGGTGAACTGATGTTTCCAGGGGTTTTGGTAATGGGTTTTACAGGTCTCATTTAATTGCTCTCTATCTGGGAAAGCAGCCATGAATGTGTGACTGATTGTAAATCCAGATGCAAAGTTGAGCCATTTTTTGCAGCTGTGCTGCAATGAGCCTAGTGAACAGTTAAGGGAAAGTACAGAGTGTTCCTGAGGGAACATTTGGGGAGGGAGGAGTGTAGACTGTCTCCATCTTGGCAAGAAAGAGTGTCACTAGGAGTTAAAAAATGTCTTTCTTACAGTGAAATGCAGAATGGTTTCTCAAGGAGATTCGCCATGTTCTTTATGAAAAAGAAAGACAAAAAGTTGTGTTTGTCTCAGGAAAGGAAATGAGTGCAGGAACATTTACTATAATGTTATTAGTTGCATTGCTTGCTTTCAAAGCACTATAGCACATCCAGACGGAGATGTCCTTTGAGGCATCCTACAGGACTAACTACTCTTACAACAGCAGCTGGTGAACAGAGCAGTGTGGCCCCAAAGCAAAGAAAGAGCAAAGGATGGCAGCCTCCTCTGCCTGTTAACAGGCCAGGCCTGCCTCCTGAATCCCCTTCTATAGTTTCGTATGCTTTTAATATATATGAATAAACGACTCTCAAGTAACAGAATGGAGCCCAGAAAAGGAAGATCTTTGTGGCAAATAGAACAATGTCTCAATCCACGATCCAGATCTGTGCTAAAAAATATAGCGGCTTTTTTTTTTTTTTTTTTTAACATTAAAAAGCATTTTACTGTGTATATAGGTTAAAATAAATTTAGATCGATGTAGTTTTTGCTTGCTGCTTTGTATCTTTTGCTTCTAGATATTCTTCTTCAGTAACCAACTTCTTTGACCTTCTCAGCAAACCGTGCCACATCGTGCAGAAAATGAACAATTGGCAGAGACACACCCTAGGAACTTCAAGTCTGTTCATATGGATTAGTTTAGAGATTATGGGCTGCTATAATCTCGTCCGAGAAACAGAAAAGTGTCTTTGAAATGTGAGAACCTTTGTTAACATCTACAGAGTCCAACAAGCTTTGTAGCTTTGCAAGTACTTCAGTGTTTTGCAATGTGTTCTGGTATCCCTGTTTTGTATGTCGTGCTGAAGTATTTCAAATGCTCCTTGTGCTTCTGCTGCAAAGGGACACCCTATGAAGGGTGGGTAAAGGATAAATGCTCCTAGAGGGAGAAGCAAAAACTTAGTCCTCACTTGCCAAAGGAGCTGAAGCAAAAATCCCTGCTCCCCATTCACCTACACTCTCTGCCCCTTCTGTTCCATCAGCTTTTCTCTTTTCACCTTGAAATAAGGTGCACCCTGGGTCATGGTTTGTCCTTTTTCCTCTCTGTCATAATTTCTCTGGTGTTTCCAACAGTGCGTTGGGGTAACTGGAAGAGCAGAAGTTCACTGCCCTAGGGAGAAGTCAGGTTTGATGGCTAATGGGTACATGGCATGCGTATATACAGTACATACACAGTTATGAACCTTATGATCTCTTTATCAAGCTATCATGCAAGTAAATAGCCTCAGTTTGTAGTAGAAACAGTAAAGTTGTTTGCCTAAATTTTGCCTGTCATAGGAAGCATGTAATCAAAGCAATCCTTTGGAATTACAGATATCAATGTCCAAATACTGACCAGGAAAAAATTCTTTCCTTTAAAGCAACAAACAAATACAACTCAGAAGTTAATGGTGTTTCTATAAAACAGTTCCAGCTATATTGCATTCCTCCTGCTTTTGCTTTGCCCCATTCGGTAACAAATCCTCAGAGAATTTCACCAAAGACAAAATTTGAAGGAAAAAAGAGGCTTATAAAAGGTGGAAGCAAGGTCAGGCGGCCTGGGAAGAATACAGGGATGTTGTCCGGGAAGCTAGGGACCAGGTTAGGAAAGCTAAGGCCCACTTAGAATTAAACTTGGCTAGGGATGTTAAGGATAACAGGAAGGGATTTTATAGGTACATTGCCAATAAAAGACAGGTTAGGGACACCATGGGCCCTCTCCAGAAGCTATCGGGAGAACTGGCTACCCTGGATTTGGAGAAGGCTGAGGTTCTTAATGACTTCTTTGCCTCAGTCTTTACCGGCAAATGCTCTAACCACACCACCCAAGTCTTGGAAGGCAGACGCGGGGACGGTGAGGGTGGGGACCCTGGGCCCACTGTGGGGGAGGATCTTGTTCGGGACCACCTTAGGAACCTGAATGTATACAAGTCCATGGGACCGGATGAAATCCATCCACGGGTCCTGAAGGAGCTGGCAAATGAAGTTGCTAAGCCACTGTCCATCATATTTGAAAAATCATGGCAGTCAGGTGAAGTTCCCGATGACTGGAAAAAGGGAAATATAACCCCCATTTTCAAGAAGGGGAAAATGGATGACCCAGGGAATTGCAGACCAGTCAGTCTCACCTCTGTGCCTGGCAAAATCTTGGAGCGGATTCTCCTGGAAGGCATGCTAAGGCACATGAAAAACAACAAGGTGGTTGGGGACAGCCAACATGGCTTCACTAAGGGGAAATCCTGCCTGACCAATCTGGTGACCTTCTATGAAGGGGCTATGGAACTGATGGACAGGGGCAGAGCAGTTGATGTCATCTACCTGGACTTGTGTAAAGCCTTTGACACTGTCTCCCATGACATCCTTGTCTCTAAGTTGGAGAGACATCAATTTGATAGGTGGACCACTCGGTGGATAAAGAACTGGCTGGATGGCCGCATGCAAAGAGTAGTGCTCAGTGGCTCAGTGTCCAGCTGGAGACCAGTAACGAGTGGTGTCCCCCAGGGACTGGTGTTGGGACCGGTCTTGTTCAACATCTTTGTGGGTGACATGGAGAGTGGGATTGAGTGCGCCCTCAGCAATTTTGCCGAAGACACCAAGCTGTGTGGTTCGGTTGATACGTTGGAGGGAAGGAATGGCATCCAGGGGGACCTTGACACGCTTGTGAGGTGGGCTGATGCCAACCTGATGAAGTTTAACCATGCTAAGTGCAAAGTCCTCCACCTGGGTTGGAGCAATCCCAAGCACAACTACAGGTTGGGCAGAGAAGAGATTGAGAGCAGCCCTGCGGAGAAGGACTTGGTGGTGCTGGTCGATGAAAAAATGAACATGAGCCGGCAGTGTGCGCTTGCAGCCCAGAAGGCCAACCGTATCCTGGGCTGCATCAAAAGGAGTGTGACCAGCAGGTCGAGGGAGGTGCTCCTGCCCCTTTACTCTGCTCTCGTGAGACCTCACTTGGAGTATTGTGTGCAGTTCTGGTGTCCTCAACATAAAAAGGACATGGAACTGTTGGAACAAGTGCAGAGGAGGGCCACGAGGATGATCAGGGGACTGGAGCACCTCTCGTATGAAGATAGGCTGAGAAAATTGGGGCTGTTCAGCCTGGAGAAGAGAAGGCTGCGTGGAGACCTCATAGCAGCCTTCCAATACCTGAAGGGGGCCTATAGGGATGCTGGGGAGGGACTCTTCATTAGGGACTGTGGTGAGAGGACAAGGGGTAATGGGTTTAAACTTAAACAGGGGAGGTTTAGATTGGATCTGAGGAAGAAATTCTTTACTGTGAGGGTGGTGAGGCACTGGAATGGGTTGCCCAGGGAGGTTGTGAATGCTTCATCCCTGGCGGCGTTCAAGGTGGGGTTGGACATAGCCTTGGATGGCATGGTTTAGTGGGAGGTGTCCCTGCCCATGGCGGGGGGGTTGGAACTCGATGATCTTGAGGTCCTTTCCAACCCTTACTATTCTATGATTCTATGATTCTATGATTCTTCACCAGCTATCTCAGCATGAGTCAAAGGGTGGATGGATGCATCTCTGAAAGGCTGACACCAAGGAGCAAATCCCTACTAAAACACGATAATAATTATGACAATTATATTTCAGGGCTACTTTGCAAAATGCTGTTAAAATATGGCAAGGTTCTATTGCAGGAAAGCGGATAAAGAGTCAGAAATAGTTGCTGTATGTTTTCAATGAAAATGAGTCTTCATTCCCAAGTTGAGAATTATTATAATTGGTAAGAAATCTAACAATAATAAATTCTTAAAGTAATAGAGTTTACTCTACAATGACATTTTTTTAGTGTAGCAGCAGTGAAAATACTCTATGAGTTGAGACCCACTACCAATAAGAGCTGTCCTAGGCATTAACCTTTGCAAGCAATTTTAGTCATCTGTGACCTGATTATGAAAATGCTAGACTTTTGCAATGCACTTGGAAACAGTAGGCTGGTCATGAGAATGCTGCTATAAGCTGATGATTATATTTTATCCTATCTCTTGTGACCCTTGGCCTATTTAAAGCAAGCATCAGATGACCTTTTCTGTTTTGTTTCATCAGCAAAGAAGGCTAGATATTTTAATGAGCCTTTAATAAGCAGCTTCTTGCCCCAGCTGCGATTCAGGAGGGTAGATCAAAATGATATTCAAGGTGGAAATGTATTTCATCCAACGGCAGGTGCAGAAATTGCCTTAGCATGAGTTCAGCACCGTCACCGAGGCTCCCTCTATGGGCAGTGGCCAGGAATTCCACCGGCCCTACGCAGCCTTTTGCAAACGGGGTCAGTTGTCCCCAGCTATTTCTGGTTTTCTCTGTTTATTATAAAAAGACCACAAATTACTAGATTATACCTGGACAACTTCCACCATGGATAACAAGGTTAGGGCAAATTCATTCCACTTGGCAAAGAATAAAGGTAAACTGATGTCTAATAGTGTGCTATCTTTGTATGGAGTGCTACTTAAACAGCCTGTCGAAAAGCCTCACTGATGAAAAGTAGTCTAAAACTGAGCCAAATCAAATAGAAGTGGAACTGAGGAGAAGCCAAGAACTTGAAGCAAACATAGCTCCGTCTCGGGCAACTCTTTAACAGGAGGCATAAACCCCAAAAGAAAGTAACTAAATCATGCTGCTCTTAAGTAGCCAGGTTTTGATGACATTTGAATGAGGCTGATAAATGGGTATGAGGCCTGGTATTTTTTCACATTTCCACACATTTTTTGCCACATACACATTCGTGTACAGCACTCTTCACCCATCTGATAAAGGAGTGACATGGCTTTCATTTTTGTTTTTCTTGGAAGAGCTAATATGCTTCATGTAGTCACAGTGGTTGGTTTTCGGGAACTAAAAGGTAATAGATTCCTGCTTCATTTCCCTGGCAAGCCCATGCAGCCCTGGTCCCTGTGTCAAGCTTCTTACTGCTGTCTTGCTGCAAGTCAGGAGCATTTCATCCTTGGTGATGTCCTCATGCTGAGAAGCATTGCGTCTCTCCACAGTTTCATACCACCACACCCACTGGGCTTTCACTGGAGTCTTCTCAAGGGGGTTATCAATACGGCACAATACTCCCAGAGTACTGGGATTGCTTAATGGAGAATAGGGGGAAATTGTTAAGATTGCATCATGACTCCAAGCTATCTGAATCTCACAAATATGGAAAGCAAATGTGGAACTCAGGAAACCCTACATGCCGCCCATTGTTAAGTAAAAGCCTGGGAGAAAAATGAACAAATACAATACATGCTTTTTCTAAATATTGTTGATCTGCTCTGAATAAATGTTCTAAAAATGCTCTCATGGAAGAATAATGAATATAATACATGCATTTTTGTTGGGGCACATTCATTAGTACAAGGAACTATCAGTTTCTTAATGATTTCCTCTCTTACCAGTACGTACTAAATCTTTCCAAGCATGTTTGCTTTTTTGCCATCAGATCTGTTCATTGATGAGAAGCAAATTTAATTTCATGTTTGCAGGGCATATGAGAAGGCTTACCTCAATGAATCACTGAGAAGAAAATATCCTGATTTGCTTGCAGAAGTGTCAGCTGAACGGAATATTTTTGGCCTTTGACAGCACCTTGTTGAAGGCATTACTGGTTTTGGACACAAACAAGGGAGATGAAATTTTGTTCAGAGGGAAATGATGCAGTATTCCATGGTAGCCAAAATGTAGCCATTCTTCTTCTTCATGATAAATTAAAATATAAAACAATTAATTTCCTAGGTAATGACAGATGTTGATTTTTAGCTTCTCTCTTGATCTCGCACAATACTTCAAAATAGGTAATTTGTCTTCTATATTTAGCATCCTGATTGTTTTTTTCTTGCACAGGAGAAGTTCACAGAAGATTTCAATAGGAATTGAGAACCCTGACATTTTTATCAGTTAGGGATTTTTTCAGTCTTTTTCAAGTTCTCTCAGCTGGAAGAATCTGGCCTATTGCTTTGCTTCGTGATGGTCATGGCATATCAGGCTGTATCTTCTGCAACTTTCCTGTAGACCGTTGCTCTTACTTGTCAGTGATAATGCCTGTGAACCAGGCATGTCACACTCATTACCAAGATAAAAAGTCCCACAGGCAATTGTCCATCAAGCTTACCTCAACTACTCACTGGTTCTTCTAGTCCCTGCCTTGTGTCCTGGTTTGCTCCTTGGTCTCCAACCACAAGTTTCCTCCTTCTTTCATGCCCTTCTGGTGAATTTGAACATTGGTTCTACTGTAGGCCTGGAGAATCTGAAGTAAGCAGGTAAAATTTGCTCCATTTGCTCCACCAGGCTCCTCTCTGTCCCTCTAGACTACTTTATACATTGTCCCATCTCTGAGATGTTTTCACTTGGTTGGATTTTTTCTTCCTTGCTTTTGTGGTTCATAGCATCCCACAGAGTTGTGCTCTTCTTCAGGCTCCATGACTACTCTTTGTCAAGGCTCTTTATAGGACATTTATGTATCTCTATTCCTTGCCTATGTCTTTTTGTCTTTTTCTTAATTTCCTTCTTAGAAGAGGATCCTGAAGTCTACTCTCTACCCTGTAGGCCTGCTCCTGGTCTCTTTTTGTTTTTATCCAGGCTGTTCTCTTAAAACCCAGATATGTGTTTCCCACCTTGGCCAATCATTTTCTCTAGTGAACAGGAATTCAATATAGTCCAACATCCAATCTTCAGAAACTCTCTTGCACTACTGTTTTACCTCCCTCCAGGAACAACTCAGTGTCTACGAAATGCAACTGTCTTGTACTGCACTGTTGAGTTGCTTATCTGTTGATGGGGTGAGCTGTTTTCAATTAATAACTCAAAGAAAAAGATTAAAAAAGAGTTTGAAAGATGTTATTGTGAAAAGAATATTTTCTCTTTAAGGACTGCATCCTCTTTCAGGTAAAATTGCTTCTTACCCTTCTTTTTTTTTTTTTTTTTTTTTTTTGTTACATTATTTTTTTCAAGGCCTATCATCCATCAAGTGTAACTGAGCTGTCTCCATCAATGAATTTCTCTAGTTCCACATTTCAGGGTGAGGTTACAGCTCTGACATGTTTCTGCCGAATCATTTCTCATGATTATTTTCTCTTCCAGCTATAAAATTGTATGATCCTGATTACCCTTACTGAGACAGGAACTTAGAGGTGTGGACACCTTCTCCTTAGAGATGCCCAAGAAAAAATCATGGAATGTCTCACTGGAAAGGATGGACTAACTGCTTATTACTATTCCTACTTGTCTACAATATCACTGTGTAAGCTGAGAGTGGAAGTGGTTTCTTGTGAGTCTCCAAGAACTGAGAGTGTAGGCCATTACCAGAATAACTGGTGACAGACACCTCTATCACTCTCACTCGAGATTACTTGGTGCATAAAATGTGCATCATCAGGCATTTGGTCTATTCTTTCCTTTAGACTGGTGAGTGCTGTGAAGCCACTCCAAAAAACTGTTAAGGGATATAAACGACTATGATGGAAGTCCTTGTGCATAAATTGAACCTTATCTGCGTTCCAGCATTCCTTCTCCGGTACACTTTTCTCCTTACCTGCAGGTATGCTGCACCACTGCTGTTAAATTCAAATACACTTATCTCACTCTGCATCTGTCTTAGTCAGAACTTGCTGCCTTACAAACCTTTCCAGCCACCTTCAGAGTGCTTGCTGTAACTTTGAAGTCACAGTAAATCAGAGGAGCCTGACAGCAGGGAAATCTTGCTCTTTGTTCCCTTTCCCTTTGTGCCAGGTGTTGTATTTGCACCTTCTGCAAACCAGCATAAGGTTAGTGAGGCCAGAGAAATGGTCTGTTCAAATCCGGGTGAGTTCTCATTTCTGAGGGCAACTGATCATAAAGACTTCCAAGTGACTCTCAGACCCTGTGTTTAATTTATCTTCTCGTATATTTCCTCAGTTGCACCTTCCTGAAAATATAGAAAATTAGCTTATTAAAATTTTAAAGAATAATTGACCATCTTTTCTTTCTCCTCTTCCTGCCTTGCTAGACAGTTTGTCATTTGTCTAAAATTTACTATCAAAACAGGCAGCTTTAGCTACCATATTAAAGAAGAAAGGCTTCCTGTCCCTACTGATCCCTGTCCAAAACTTTCTGCGATTTCACAGGAACAGGTTCACTGAAAGGTGAGAGTATTTCTACAACTATTTTGCTATATGGATATAAGGAAGAAGTGTTTGCAGGGAAAGCTTTGTTAAGTCTTTATTAAACTAGCTGATACGGGTGGAAAAATTGGGTAACTTTTCAGGCTCAGGCTCCCTTCTGCAGTTCAGCCAAAATCACTGTATTTCACCTATACAGACATATATGTGTTTTGGTTGTTTGTTTCGGCTTTCTTACTGATGGACAAAGCTGTAAGAGCATGAACTCTGTGAGGAAACAAAAAAACACTGCTGTTGATTATTCAAGCTGCCAGCTTTGATCATTCATATTCTGAGAAGGACTGTGAGCCTGTCTGCATAGAAAAGCCTCTACCTTTCAGACTGCTCCTCATTCAGGGATCTCGGGTTCACCCGGAAAAGTTGTTTGAGACAAATGCATTTCCACAGCACTGGGATGCATGTGACCCAGCCAAGCCTCCCAAGACTGTTTTTTGAAGGAATCTGTATGCTTGCCACAGATAGCCCTTTGCTTATTAACTGACACCATTTGCTGTAAAGTTGCACTGATTTTCTCAGTACTGTAATGTCCTAATGACATTAGGCAAGAATAGGCTGCACAAGTGTATTACCACATACTTAGCAAGTATTACCCAGTCAAGAAAAAAGAACCCTTCAAGTACTGGGAGAAAGGTTGTCCTAGCTCTTTGGAAATCTTTTGTTTTCTTCTTTGACCTAGCAGAGACCCAAAACTGCCCAGTGGATTCTTCAGAATTTTGCAACTGTAAGGCAGAATCTGTCAGAATCTCTAGAGTGGAATGAGTAAGGGCAGATTTCTGAATTCACTTGATAAAAGTGGTTGGAAACAAGATAGCAAAATAAATGAGTCAGCACTAGCTATATTCACTTCTGGTAAATAAAGGGTCAGGGCTGTGGCCCTCAGGGGGAAGGTGAAGCTGGAGCTCTGCTCTGTGAGAGAGAGGCGAGGTTACAATGGGGCAGACCAGCGCACATCTGGATTTTCAAGCAGAGAAGAACAAAGGGCAGAGCACTATTGTGATACTGCTGGCTCCTGTTTGCAGCACATGGTGCAGAATGGTACGAGGAAAGTGCTTCAGCTCTGATACCAAATGCCTTCTCCTGCATGTGGAGCTAGCAAGTGATTTCTCTGTTGCTCTTGCGCAAAATTGCAGCTCTCCTTTACTTTCACCATATAAAGACATCGCTGCCATCAGTCTGCAGCGAGCCAGTCCTGTCAAGTTAACAGGCCATCTAGTACTGACACACAGCAATCTCTTGAACCGAGAGGTTTTCTTAAAAGGGTTGGGAGGGGAATATCCTGTACTTCATTCTTTTTCTCTAGCACACCTCTGGCCCCCTCCTTCCACTTCCACACCCTGAGCTCAAGTTTGTAAACCTTTTGAACTATTTAAAAAAATGTACAGCTTGTCCTCTAAGACATAGGAAATTACATTTGATGGTCTATTGTATAAGAATTTCCATATTTAGAGAAAAATCAACAGATACAATCTCTGATTTCCTTTTCCCTATACTCCTCATTTTTGCCTCTTCATGCATTGCTTGGTTTGGCTGCTGCCATGTTGTAACAGAAGCAGATGTCATCAATTAGAACATGGATTTAAAACTAATTAGAACGTACTCATCCAGCTACTCTGGGCTGGATACTCTACCCCAGCCCGCATCTGGTATTTTTGATGGGTTTTAGTGCATTTAAAGGTACTTCAAAGGAAGCTTCTACTCAGCCTGCACAAAAATATGCTACATATAAGGAAATTTTGGCTCCCTGGTCGATAGATTCTGAAGCAGTCTTTCTAGGACCCAGAAAAACAGAGGTCAGTGTTATTAGATTGGGTCAATTATTTAGCTAAACTCCAGAAAGGATTTTTAAACATACAATTTGGGTTTCTTGTGGTTAAGTATTTGGTATAATCATAGTATAAGCATTCTCAATGAAAGCAAACTCAGCAACAATACTGACTAAGGAAGGAACTCACCAGCAGGAGCTCAATAACTTTGTAGTTGCAAAACCCATTTGCAGACAGGCTGGAGAGGAACACTACAAAGCAGAAGAAAACAGAAATATATGCTTTTCCCAAAAGAAACACACATTTCTGTATCTATTGCACACATAAATTAATTCCTTGGGTGGCATTTAAGAGAACATGCATCTTATATGGCAGCTGTTGGTCACCACTTAAGGTACAAATTGAAAGCTCCTGCACTTTGGTACCCAAAATGATCCAGGTGGCCAGCTTCAAATGGCAGGAATTGCAGTGTGGTTAAAACTAGTCTTTTGTGAGGTGTTGTTTAAGAAATCTGAGGATTCTCAGAGAATGACTTAATTTTTTCTTGTGTTTTGTTTTGTTGCACTGGATTACTACCGCAAAATGGGGCAGAACATTAGAACTTTAAAAGTTAATGCTTTTTGCTTTTCACCTTCCCATTGGGTTAAATACTTTTGACAGTCTTCACTGTTAAGAAAGCACACATAAAGCTTGAAGGTTGGCCAACCTTTTCTACAGTGTATCAATTCATAATATGTATGTTCAGTTAACTGAACCATATTTTCCATTATCAGTCTTCTGGCTCTGTTTCACTGGTATACAAAGAATATTTTGCACTGTAAAATACCCTTGCAACTACAGTGTTTGTGTTCATAGAATCATAGAATCATAGAATAGTTAAGGTTGGAAAGGACCTTATGATTGTCTAGTTCCAACCCCCCTGCCATAGGCAGGGACCCCTCACACTAAACCATGCCATCCAAGGCTCTGTCCAAACCAGGCTTGAACACCGCCAGGGATGGAGCATTCACAACTTCCCTGGGCAGCCCATTCCAGGGCTTCACCACCCTTACATTAAAGAATTTCTTCCTTATACCCAATCTAAACTTCCCCTGTTTAAGTTTGAACCCATTACCCCTTGTCCTCTCACTACAGTCCCTAACGAATAGTCCATCCCCAGCATCCCTATAGCCCCCTTTCAGATATTCACACAGAGAAAATTATAAGCACATGAAAGTAAAGCACATTCCTCATGATCTTTGCTCTGCTTGAAGATTAAGAATACAATAGATTAAAAGAATCCAGGAATAAATTGGTCTCTAGGGAGCATTCATGATATTTGTGTAAGTCTGTGTGGCTTTAATACATGAATAACGAATAAAGCCCCAATAAAAATGTTTGAAATATTTTCCAAACGCTCATGTTACATGGCCTCATCCCCCTTTGGCCTTTGTATTTCATCAGTAGAGATGATCAAAGGAGTTTGTGCCATGCATTTAAAAAAAAAATTAAAACAAATATAAAAATCAGGGTCTGGTATCTGCACATTGAAGCAGTTCATGCTATGTACTTTTACAAAAGCTAGGAAAACATTCTCAGAAAGCCACTGTTTCCAAATAAATGGATTCCCCAAATGAGTATTTAGTCTTTTTGTGCAGTATTTGTGCAGCTTGACTTCTTGTAGATAATCTAAAGGCTCTAATAAATACTTGGGGCTAGATTAAATAAATTTAGTGTAGTTAAGTTGATTGGCGTGATCTGAAAAGCTTGACCATTGACTTCTTCCATCAGGAAATCACAATCACCTTGTCACATGAAGCAAAAGCTGTTATCAAGAAATCAATCATTTTGAAATAAAAGATTAAATTTTTAGATCTTGTTAAAATACAGTGGCCGAATGGTGGATATTAAAAACTCATTTAGCAGGTGCCAGCTGAAAAGGAATAAAAGCAGCACGAACACAAAATTACAGGTGACACACTCCAGAAAGTGTTCCTAATTTATGATCCCTTTGCTATGATACCAGCTTGAAAACTGTCTTTATTCCTTTGACATTAGATATAATTTCATAAATTAATAAATGAATATAGGCATCTGCTTCTTTTTTATGGATCACAAAACTTTATCTTGCTCTGACTGTTTGTCTCTATTCTTACTCATTTTCAATAGCAACCTAAGTTCAAGGAATATTTGGCGAACACTCCCAGTCTTCCAGTAAGAAGCCAAAAGCCCAGGGCTGAAGGCAAATCTGTGCCTAGCAGGATTTGATTGTTAAGTTGTACTGTCATATCTGCTGCTTTCTGTAAAGTTAGATTATTTGAAATGACATAAATAAGCATTCAAAAATATTTCATGTGACTGAAACATGTGAATGAATTTCCATGGTATTGGAAGACTGAAATTTATCTGAGGTGATCAAGTGTGCAGAGAATATTTGCCCTAAAAGAAAATTCCCAGTTTATTCACTATTACCTGGCCCTGTGTGAGTATTATGAGATTATGTCTTCTCTTGCCTCATTTTCAGAACCTTTTGAAAGATTTTAAGCCATCCTAGCCTTGTTTCAGAACCCAGGTGACCTAAGATCCAAATGTTGTTATTCCCCATAAGAGTTCAGAAATCAATTAGTTCATCTGACCACAAGACCAGTACAGCACTCTTCTTGGACACAGTCACTTGTTGCCTTCAACCTGACCCAAAACCTTCTTCAATTATTAAACTTCATAGGCTGTTAATATCAGTGGACACAACTCTCTGTGGCCACCACTGTCCTTTGAATCAGAATCTGCCTTTTGAATGCCTGTGCATGAATTTAGTTTTCAGTCAGCACTGCTTTGATGATTTCTACGTGCAGCTCCATTTTGTGGTGTAGACATCCCTGTGTTAGCCAATGCAAAGAGGGCTTGTGAAACAGCCATCATGAAATGAAGACAGTGTTATAATCAGATGTTATTAGCAATAAAGACCTAATTAGACTCTCATCCCATGCGTGGTGCCAAACCTGAATAACCTCTTGTGTGTGCGTTTTTATTGTGCAGCATATTTAATTGAATCCTTTGAAGCAATCTAGGCTTCACATCCAGGTGATTATAACCCCAATCTCCTTAAGAGTTAAATCCTCAAATGCTGTGGCCAAGAGGAAACTTCAAAGCAGAACTGCTGGCAGCTTTGCCTCCTGTGCATGCTCAAGGAGCAGCAGGTCCATAATGCACCAGCAGGACATGCCGGAGGAGCAGCCTCAGCATATGAGGGAGCACAATCTGTGTGCCCTCTGTTCAGCCATAGGCACGCATGCAGGATCCTCATTCTCCTGGCAAATACTACCTCTGGAGTACAGCAATGCTGCTGCTGCTATGAGCAAACAGAAAAGAGGTACATGGCAGTGCTACATATCTTGTGATATTCAATGTACAAAAAATTCTTCTTGCTGACAAGGAGGAAAAGAGAGAAAAAAGTGTTGTTTGTTTTTTTTTTCACAGAAGAGATGTACATTCAAATTCTCTTGACAGCCTGTGTCTATGCAATAGGTAATATCTATCCCAGTAAATGAAATAGAGCTAGAGCACAGGACCAAGCCCTCATATAGGGCTGCCTGTGCTGTCAGTCACAGCGTTGTCGTAGTCCAGTTGGCACTTTTCACATCATGGTTCATGGGGGTAGCATGGGTTATTAGCAATCCCTACTTAGTAGGTTGGATGTGGTTTCCTAGTTTGGGGAAATAGAGGCACTGAGCTCTGTGCACACTAATCCATATCAGTTACCTCATTGCCAGAGAACAGTGGCTGGCCCCATTTATCTATTAGTACAAACGCAGCTCTTGAGACATTTTAAAACAGTGCTACAGTGCTCCTGTTCACAAATATCATGGCAATGAGTGCAGGTAACTGAGATTCAGCTCATCTCCATTCATCAGCAGAAGGAGCCAATGGGTAAGAAAAAACAGAAAAAAATTTCCAGTAGTTGTCAGAGCACAAAGAGTACATGTCTCACAAAACTGTTGTTCATACTTAAATGAGTAATTAGTAAACTGATATCTAGAGCAGTTTTTATTTGGAAAAGTTTTGTCCAAACCACTAACAGTCACGACTACTTAAAAGGCCAGCTAAGCAATTAAAGATTTAACTGATAAGACAGCTAAACACAACAAAGATTGCTTTAAATAACTAACGTGTATTGGACCAGTTTGATTCATGTGTTAGGAACAAAGACATTGCCATGTTTTTTTAGGGCAATAGGAAACCTTTTCTCATGGCTGCCCCATTCCTGGAAGTGTTCAAGGCCAGGTTGTATGGGGCTTTGAGCAACCTGGTCTGGCGGAGGATGCCCCTGCCCACAGCAGGGAGTTTGGAACTAAATGATCCTTTCCAACCCAAACCATTCTGTGATTCCATGATTCTATGATATAGGATGACAGAGGACTAAGGAGGATCTAAATGCTTTTAAAGGGTGCTTCTGGTTTGTGAGGTTATCAGACCCAGATCAACGAATTCTATTCTACGAGTGCTTTTCTTCCAGTATTCTTTAGGAAATGTTAAAGACAGAGCAATATGTCCAAAGGGAAATGAGACCTCTGCAAAACAATCCCTTTTTTCTTGCTCTCAAGCAATATTCGATGCCCAAACAAAGCATTTCAAATGATATGCCAAAATATCAGTCTGATGAACAAATAAATTAGATAGAATTAGTCACAGATTTTACAAGGGAGCTTGAAATGAGGCAGAGTGGCTGAAATGGCTTGTTTCAGATAACAAAATGTTGTTGTGACCTGAATTGTTTCTCAGGCAGCTTTTCCTCAGCAGTGTGAAAAGTGAGCAGGCTTGATGGCCCTGTGTTCTTCTGGCAGAAGTCAAACACTTACTTTGACTTACTGCTTTGGGAAGGGACTTCCTTTGTTATTGGATATGCTTCAGCCCTGAATAGGTAATCAAGTCATTTTCCAATAATTACAGCCAGCTTGCATTTCACTGAAGTTAAGGGGCAGGGCCTTCCGGGGCATTTTTATGAGTTGAAAGAAACAACAAACGAGTCAGATTAGATAGAAGCTCATTGAGAGATGACAGCAAGACACCTTTCTAAATTATTTTCTAAAATACTTCTGCCCTTTTCATTAAAAAGAAAATGCAAATTTTCCTGATTTAATTTCACATCTGTGTGTTCTGGAGCGGGAGAGAGCTTCTTTTAGCCAGCCTGTCTAGGCAGTCTGGTAGCATATTGGGGAAGGTGCTTGTGTGGAAGTAGAATTTCAGAAATTAAACTGGTTTTGCTGAAGTCCACAGGGAATTTGAAATATGACGTTCAAAAAGCTGCTTCCACCCCCTCATTTAAAGATGGTTTTCCCATTAAGGTTCACACACTATCCTGGGAATTTAACTAGGAATTTTGTCTTTGATTAAAGAAGACAGGACCACATTCCTGGTAATTGGCTCACTAAGCTCAACCGGGGCTGTTCTCATTCCCCTGTTGCGCATGTAAACTGGTGTGTTTACATCTGCTACAGGTATTCCTGACCTATTGTGCTTTCTGCTCTGCAGATATATAAAGTTTAAAAAAGTAAATGAATGACCTCTGTGCAGTTCTTCCCACTACTTTAGTGAACAATAAAAGGTGAGCTCTTTCTTCAGTACAGGTTTTTACTTCTCCCTAACCATAGTTAGCAAGCTTGTTGCGTGAAACCTGAGTTAACAGTAGAATTTGCTGTACAACACTGCTGTGTTCAGAGCAATTGAGAATCCTGTAGTCTCCATTAACTTTTCAATATCTGGAAGTTTGCTAAAATATCAGGAAGAGCTGAAACACTTCTGTTAGGTGAGCTTTCCTGGACATTAGGGCGGAGGGGATGACAAAATGTTAGAAACGAGCCTAACATCAGAAACCCCATTTTATAGACAAAGAAAATGAAGCATAGAAAGGTTGACTAATAATTTGATCTTTCACGCTAATGTCCATCTTTATCTTGTAAGAAAATAACCAAGGTTTGATGTGATACAGATTCACAAAGTCATCTGTAGTCTGGGGCAGATGAAGTGAGAAAGGTTGTTTTCCTCCCTTCACCTTTCACAGAATTAAAGAACTTCAGGAAGCTAACAGACAAGTGGTAAAAAAAAGGTAAATGACCATGATTTTCATGCAGTCACTAAAATTTGCTATATGGTGGAAGATGCGATCCCAGAATGGTGGGGATGTGGTAGCTGCACACAGATTAATTTGGGGAGGGGTGCATCCAGACTTTTCAGCTTAGGCATGTGTGCATGAGCTCCATCTGAGGATCTCTGAAGGCTGGGAGAATGTATGAAGGAAAGGACCACTTGGCACCTGCACTGCTTACTCTTGTGTGCTTTCCTCTGTATACGTAGATAGCCATTGCTGGACATCAGGTCCTAAATGCACTTTCAATCTGATCCAGTACAGCAGTCCTTATCTTCTTATCTCTAGGTAAGCAATGCTTAGTCACAGATTTATTTTAATACATCTTTATCTCAAAAGCGCTGTCAAGCAATTTCTAACTGCTTTGAATAATTTCTTTTCGCATCCCTGAGCAAGCCATGCCAGGGAGCATTTGCTGTTCAGCATTTGTGAAAATGCTGATCTATAATCAGATACTAATCTGTTTCTTTGCTACCTGGAAATTGCAATAAATTTAAATCTGTCTCATGAGCACTATGAGGATCAAATGCTTTTTGTTTCCCCTTTTCACCCACAATAGTTTGCTTCACAAACTAGCTGCAGTAGGCAGTGGCACAGCAAGTGAATTCCAAATCAGTCTGGGCTTTGTTTGACCTAGCAGTCAATATAAGACAGAGACACAACTGCATTATAACTGCCTTCCCACAACACAACATTGTTTGGAAGCTGCTCAAATAATATTACACCACTGACTGCATTCTTAGCCCAGTGGGTATCGGTAGCCCAGAAAATTGGTTCCCTCCATTGCCAGCAAACTTCCTATTTTGTACCCAGTTTGCTAAACTCTGTTGTCTTTCTAGTACCATCAGAGTCAGCCAAAATAGCTATATCCTTATAAACAGACATATCTGATGCTAGAGAACAAAAACGTTCTCAATGGGAACTTTATAACATTTTTACTGACTGTTAATGAAATAGCAGCCACTGCTTTAAATGTTATGCTTGATTATTTAATGTTTTCTTCCTCCTTCCTTCCCGTGCACCTATTTTTGTTGTCAAAACAAAAAAAAATATATATTTAGTCTTATTATCTCTCAAACAGTAGGGCCAGTAGGAGTACACAGTCACTGACAATATGGCATCTACCATGAGCTTATGTGGCAGTGACAGGCTATATGTTTAAATTAACATTGTGCCAGTGAAAAACATTGTTCACAGAGGCAAGAGCATTCTAAATCCTTGGATACTAATTGCTTTTTCAAGGGTAGTGTTGTGCTTTAATCCCAACCTACCCAGGGCAGGTAGGCACATGTTGAAATGCTTCACTGTTTCAGAGCTTAAGACTGTAAAGCATAGTATTGCTGCCTTAGCTATCATTAGTCCTAGTTTATCAATAGCCTTGGCTATTGACAGTCCTGGCTATCGAGGAAGATAATATAGGATAATTGCTGAAAATTTAATTTTGAAATTAATCCTGGATATTACAGATTGGGTACTATAATCCCGACACAAACCTCTCCTTATCTCAGGCCAAAGAGCCTCTGGGCCTCATCCAAAGCTCATTGAGGACAGCAGGATTCTTCCCATTGACTTCAATGGGCTTCCGACCAGGCTGTTTGCTGTTACCTATTTATAGGTAAATTTTGTTGCATCTTGTATTTTTGCAGTATCGGAACAGCTGCTAACTAAACACATAGGAGTATAGCTCAGAGCATTTACCAAGAGAATGAAATGCTGTCAGCATGGCTTGGGGCAGGAAGCCCGTGCTTGGTGCTGTAGGCAGCATTCCCGGGGCAAGGTGCCAGGCTCGCTCTTCAGGTCCAAATCCCTGTGAAAGGAGAGAGGAACAGGGTTCCTTACCCTGCTAGGAAAAATTGTCAAATGCTCAGGAAATGGTTTTTGGTCCTGGCCCCACTTACTGAGGGTTTCTGTGAGGATGTCCAGTTTTAACATCCAGCCCAGACAGCAGTCCTGAGAGAGCAGGCAGCAGGCCCGCTGGCTTGCTTTGCTTTCCAGACATATTGCTTGCACCCCACCCTCTGCAAAATATAAGTAAAAGTGAGGGGGTTCATCTTTGCTTCAGGCTTCCTTGCCTTTCCCCATCTGGAGTGCTCTGGGTTTGTGCTGGGCACGGGGCTGAAAAAATCTGGCCCGGCTTCAGTCTCTGGGATCCCATGACCATTGGGCTGGGCAAAGGGAGCACAGGAAGGTGCTGGTCCCAGAGGCATTCCAGGAGCTGGAGACAAGGACCAGCACAGGGGGCTGTGGCAGGACTGGATAGGGGTGCAAGATGAGGTATCTCTGTGTGAGGTACTCCCAGGTGGCTTGTGGAGAGTTTCGGAGACTAAGAGGGGCGCCCCATGCTCCCAAATGTGAAATTGTTCCACCACACTCCAGATGAGGTTAGGATGGGAAATGAGAAATACCTTTTCAAACTAAAAGATGATTTGAACTTAAGTAAAAAGCTGTAATTATGTGAGTTGCCTAACAAAGACATGGCATCTTTGGTGATCGCAGTAATTCTTACTTTGAAACTCAAAAGTGACACCACGAGTCTGCACAAGTACACTGCCACGAGGATCAGGTTTGGAGTAATTTTTGCTTCTTCTAACTAGTCTTTATGGAAGACCATAAAGTGTTTCACAGAGATGAATTTCTGTCCATGAAGATTTATTAACCTAGGTTTAAACACAATGGGGATTTAATAGCCAATACCATAGCTATGAAGCATCACTGGGTATCTCCTACCTGCACGCACAGCAGTTTCACTACCTCATTTTAGGACAGAGTAACAGATTTACAGGCATCTTTTAGGAAGATGGATTTAGGTGATGGCGTTTGCCCAATAAGGCCAGTACCACTGCCTGTTAACTAGTGACATTTCATTGCCCCTGGGAAAGTATAGCTTCCTTAGCTGGCATTTTTGGGATCATCTGAGCACACAGAAGCACAGAGCTTCCTAGGGACTAAAGGAAAGGTAACACTGTGACCTTGCGGATGTTTGAATGAAGCATAAAGTGATGACTCAGGACTCTAATTTTAAATAGGGGCGTGCTGCCTACCAGTCACACCAGTCAGCTGGCAGCCATGCTTAAACAAAGCAGATATTTCACTCTTCCGAGATTGTCACTGTTTTGTTTTAACTCTAGACTTCAACTCTGAAGAAGTGTACTGAAAGGATGAATGCATACATGAATTTCAGACTTCTTAGTACCAATTGAGTCAAATATGTTACACGTTTTGGTAGACGTGATATCTGAGAGAAAGAGTGAAAACAATCCTCATCTGCAAAGTACTGCTTGGCCTGGGGAAGTGTCTCCATTAGGAAAGCAGATGCTCTGACCACCTTTCTGCAACTGCCGATTTGATGTCACAGTTTTGGAGCAATTCCCTGCACTTTTCTCTGACCATGGTCTCACGCCTGGACACAGACAGGCCAAGAAAATAGCTTTTCAAGGTCAGCCTGGTGAGAACTGATTCTAGGGCACCCATCGCAACTTCATCCACAGATGTACTAAGGGAAGCTGTGCTGACCCTGTGCATGTAGTGCTCTCTACTTTTGGTTGTAGCGTTACAGCAGACCACAGCATGTTCTTAAAGTTAACTTTCTTCTTCCCTACAATTTGTGAAAAGTGATGTTTGTGTCATGCCCTTCCTTTAGAATCACAGAAAAGACAGTGACTTATCTGCTGATAGATGCACATTGAGCATAGCTGGAAGATATCTGCGCCATTGCCCATGCACACATACTGATTACAGACTGTGCTGGGAACCCATCCAGGAAAAAAACACAACACGGTCACTGAAAGTCTCTGTGTACTAAGTGGAGGAATTATTTCTACAAGCACATTTCTTAACTTCCGAGGGCTTGACTTGGCAGTTAGTACCATCCTTTTTAACAACTTTTTAAACACTGTCTGAATAACCTATACATTCCTCTTAGTAAAGCCTAGATGACACAAGTAAGCTGCAGACTTTGCACTTTGAGCCTGCCAACCGGAATTCAACCCATATAACTTCTCAACAGCAGCTCTTGGGAGGTCTATGCAGAAGCAAAGTGAGCTGAGAGCTATTTTCTACTTCCCATGCCACCTACTCCAGTGCCAAGCTGTGCATAATCTGCTGTGCCTTTCCAGGGATGACCATAGGGATTAGATGTCTCATTCAGCATTAGGCATATTCATCCTAATAATAGGCCAGGATTGACTTACGCTTGGGGAAAATATATATGGGAAAATTTGTCCCAGCCAGAACTGTATCCACCCTGAGTAAGTCAGGCTGTTGCATGGTGATCTAAGAATAGCAGTGGCACACAGCCACTGAGAGTGATGACTCAGAAAGTGGGTTTTTGAGATGAGAAAAAAAAGTCCTCAGAGTTGTCACTGAGAATTATGGATGCATGAGGAAGTTAGCATTAAAACGTGGCCTTTGGTTTTTGTTCTTTTAACAATTTGTCAACCTATGCATTTCTTCATGCTCATTTACAACACTTTTCTTTTTAGAAGCAAGTTCAGTGCCCTCCTACCCTTGATAACCATGCAATGACAAAAGACATGAAAGAAAATAAAGCAATGTATTAGCACTGCTTTTTTGGCCACTCATATAGTTTCAAACTTTTAAAAATATAGAAACAAAATGCCACCTTTTCTTCCCCATCGAACTCTCTGGTTTACATTACAGGTTTTCTGTATGCCCCTATTTGCAACTGGCAGGGCGGAAAACGGACTGTACATCTCAAGGCAGCAAATGCTGTTACAAGTTCCAGGTATCTTCTGGGCAAAAGCTGAAAGGCAAATCTTTTAGATGTCTTTTGATTGTGAGGGTTTGTGATTGCAGGTAGTAACTGTGTGATGCTGAACTATAAGCTTCCTCAGAATGCTAAGAATTCTCCCATTTCTCAGTACTATGGCAGGTTTTCTGTACGGCAATGAGTCATAGCATTAGTGTTGGAAAGCACTAGTTCTTAATGAATATAAGTTTTGTTAATCAGCCACCAAAACAAATTCAACAGAACTCTGCTGTCATACAGTTTATTGACTTCAAAGACATTGTACGTCACGTTCAGTTAACTGCATCTTCCCCAAAATAGCTTTAAAATAAAAGAGGAAGTATGATCAACAGAAGTGCCTGGCTCAGGATGCATGTGACATTCCAACATAAACCTTAATCCTAGGCACTGAATCATTCACATGATTATTTAATACATGTTTAAAATACCAAGAAAAATTCATGACTTTGTAAGAACACTGATTTGCTATTTTCCTCTGACATGCAAGTGAAAAAACAGCATTTTATTTCATGCAGCTACTTTTCCTAATCTTCTAGGACACCGTTCTCTGTTGGATAGGAAATTCATTGTATAATCTGCGATTTATTTTTTGTCAACTTGTTTTTTGTGATTTCACCCAGTACCTATCCTTCAAGTGTATGTTAAACTGGAGAGTGCAAACCAGCTCAGAACTTTCCTAGATAACCAGCTATAAAATAATGGGTATATGAAGTAAAAATATTTAACATGATGGTTTGCGTTAGCATGTGAATCAAGTTGACAGGTGTTTTACATGCTTTGCGACCTTTCCTTTACAGACCCATGTATTTGAAAGGGTATCAGCAAAGATGAGGTAGGTGCCAATGGCTCCAACACAGTGAAAGGACAGTCATACTATACACCCAGGATGTCCTGCATGGTGATGCCCACCATCCACAGGGTGGCTGAATCAAATTCTTTCACTTCCTCTCCCAAACTGCTGCATTTCAATGAGAGCCTGTGAATGTAAACCATGTATTGCTGGACCTTTCAGATGCGCTGTCAATGTGTACTGTTTGAAACTAAAAAACACACACAGTAAATAGAAATAGAGAAACAGAGAAAGGAGAATTCCCCTAGTTCTGTCATACTTGGTAGGCAATTCAATTTAACCAGGTTTATTACTTGGCTCCTCTGTCCTTAAATCTGCCTTTCCTAGAGTGGTGTCAACATCTGTGAGACTCAGTTTTGTTGAAAAACAAAAACCAAACAAACAGCTGCAAAATAAGCAGTAAGCTCTTAGCAGTGAAAGGTTGAAAATGTGATCACTGGCAATGTAAGGACCAGAATATAGAATGAAAGTGGTCCATAACATAATGTGTTTATGGATAATTATCAGGGTTCCATGTGTTTGGGCTGATGACGCTGAAATGGTGAAACCTAGTTAAGAATTCAGTGTGTGATGTCCCTGCCCATGGCAGGGGGGGTGGAACTAGATGGTCTTAAGGTCTTTCCAACCCTAACCATTCTATGATTCTATGATTCTATGATTTTATTTCTGAGAGACAGGATTCCTGTGCAATGGCATGCAACATGTGCTAGATCCACACTTCAGGAAATCTTCCTTTCTCTATGGTGGCATCATGTTTGTAGTTTAACCTTTTCTGTCTCTATACTACATAAAAGGCAGCTAGCTGTGTTAAAACATCCGGGTGGAGAACAATATTCCAGTTTCCTCCAACAACATGTCGTCTCAGAAGTCTTTTAAAATAGTTTATAAAAATTCCAGTAGACATAGCAAAACAATAAGGTGATAACTTAAGAAAATAATCAAAAGCAAACTAGGAAACAAAGCTTTTAGGAAAAAAAAAAAAGCTGGTTATGAATGAAAAGTGTCTGTGCAAAGGCTTTTTTTTTATGTGAAGAGGAAAATATTCTGTGGTGGATAACATGGTGCTATGCAGAGCCTTTGTCAAGTTACCACTGGTGTTGCTTGCTATTAGTAATAGCAAGTTGCAGCTTCATGTCCAGCAGCTGATGTCATGTGCCTTGTCTTTGTTTCCTCTACAAATAATAGCAAATGTTTGTCAGCCAACTCATGGATTCATCAACTTCTGTTACAACAGATGGACTTTATCCTCACAACCTCCAAAATATATTTTGGTGGTCTCTGCCTAATCATAATTTTGTAGAAAGTACTTCTCTTTCCCCTGTGCTGAAGTTGCAGCATCCAGCACCACAGTCAAGAGACCAGTAAATAACAGACGAATCTTTCCTGACACTTATTGCAGCAGAGTAGATAGGCCAGAGGAAAGGGATGCCATCCAGGGAGGCCTCGACAAGCTTGTCAAGTGGCCCGTGTGAACCTCATAATGTTTAACAAGGCCAAGTACAAACTCCTATGCCTTGCTTTGGAGCAGCCCATGGCATCAAACAAGGCTGGGGGATGAGGTGATTGAGAGCAGCCTTGTGAAGAAGGACTTGGGGGTACTGGTGGATGAAATACTAGGTGTAAGCCACCAACATGCACTTACAGCCCAGAAATTCAACATATCCTGGGCTGCATACAACGAAGTGTGACCAGCAGGTCAAGGGACATGGTTCTGCCCCTCTACTCTGCTCTGGTGACACCCCGCCTGGAGTACTGCATTCGGCTCTGGAGTGGTGGTGAGTGTAGTGAGACACTGGCACAGGATGCCCAGAGAAGTTGTGGCTGCTGTATCCCTGGGAGTGTTCAGTGCCAAGTTGGATGGGACTTCGAGCAACCTGGTCTAGTGGAAGCTGTCCCTGCCCATGGCAGGGGGTTGGAACTAGATGATCTTTAAGGTCTCTTCCAACCTAAACCATTCTGTGATTTTATAATTCTAAATATCCCTAATTTAAACTCCTTTGTTGTCCTTTATAACACAGAAATCTAATATAGCTTATTAGCTCTGTTATTTGCTGTTCTACCTCACAAAAGCATCCATACTACTAAAATATGTATTCCTGCAGTGGTCTCTGCTATCAGGAGACTTAGGTGACAATATCTTGGAACAGAAAATGGACTTTTTACAAGTGTTCTTTTTATTGTCATCAAATGCTTTTCCTTTTGATGACCTTTCATTTCATGACCTTTTCATTTATCATTAGTGTAGGTTTCTGTCATTCTTCCACTGAACTTTATTTCCAAGCCTGCCATAATCTGGAGTTTGTGGTCTCTCCAACTTAATTCAAAGCTGCATTCTTCCAGGAAATTTTGACAATAAAAAACAACCTTATCTGCTCTACTGCTTTCCAAGTTCACAGGGCATTATGATATATCCATGTGTGTAAGCTACCCCCTTAGAAAACCCACACTCTCAGAGAGTGCCTGCACAAAACCAAAGGCAAATCTATATACACAGGAAGCCATCACAGCCATTGGATGGTATTTCTAACAGCTATTTGACAGTTACATGGGAAAATTCACAAAAAGTACAACATGAAACACTGTGTCTTATCCAAGTTAAACCCCTGAAATCCTTAGCCCAAGGATTTCCTTAGCGCAAGATAACCAAACTTGTCATTTGCAGAGTCTGGGAGAGGAAAACCTGAGACGAGTAACCTACAGCCCGTAACACAGCGCACAAGCAAGTAACAGGGCTTAGTTACCTTACCTGGGCAGAGAAGAGGCTCTGTTATGATGCTTTAAAGTGAAGTACATTCACAAGTGTGAAACCAGTGCTGAACAGAAGTAGGATTTTTGGAAGATTTTTTTTTTCTCTCTTTTCTTGTTCAGTGAGCACATTTCCATATGATTTTTTCTTCTGAATGTTTCAGTTTAAACAGTATTACTTTCTAACAGTTGGTGTAATAATATTCATCATTATTTTGCTTTTTCTGGTTGGAGAACACCCACAGGACAAAAAGAGTATGATGCATTTCACCTTTTTTTATACTGGAACTTTAAATGTTGGACAAAGATGTGTGTGTTTTTATTTATCTTTTATAAATAGCTTTTATTTCCTGGCTATAAACATTACACAGAATTGCTGTTCCACTATTCATCCACCTTGAGTATCATGCTTAAAATGGAAATAAATAATGCATGTGTTGGGTTTCATATGCTGGAGCTTTCCGTTGCCTGAGGGCTGGATTTCCTGCTATTGTTTGCTAGATGTGACTGTGTACGCTCAACGTTCAAGCTGAAGACCATCGTTGTCTGAGGTGGTTTTTGGCCCAGTACTTTCAGAGCCAGACTTCAGAACATGTCCTTCTGTTTGGGTTAATAGTAGAAAAGTGGAAAATACCCTTTTCTTTTATGGAAAATATTTTCTCCCTTCACTTTGAAATCAATGTCAACTTTTTTAATGTGACTAGGAGCTAATTCCTTAAGTGTCTTGGAAGATACATAGTCGTGCTGACTGAGGTGAAAAAGAAAAGCAGTGAGCTTTCTGTGTGTTCAAACTGCAAACATGTCAGTGCAAAATATTCTGACCATGGGTTCTTTGAAAAGTGACAAATACAAAATTCTTTTCCCCTCTACATACTAATACTGGCTCCTTTCACCTGTCTGCCACAACTACCATTCTCTTATGGTGACTAAACTGTCTTGTTCTAGTTTCCACCCACATGACTGTGACTAGACTGTCTTTGGTGAGTCTCCAGTTGTGAAAATTACACAGTAAAAAGTAGTTTGCCTTGCTGTGGATGCACAAACTCAGATGAGATCTGCTCAAGAAGATGACAGAACAGCAAATGCTGTGCTGGGGGAGAGGACATGTTGTCTTTTGAATCTAGTCTGCTTTTCTAAAGATAAGCATCACTGTAGTTTGGTTATACCAGCCAGGGAGTGGACACAAACCCCAATGAAATACATTATAATATGCATGGGATCCATTTCGCAAAGAGGAATGTGCAACCTGACCTTTGTGCAAGCATGTGTTTCTCCATCCATGGAAATTGCTTGCTTTTTCTTCAGAATCTCTCTCTGCTACAACCAGTGAATCCAAAGGGAGCAACTCAGCTTTACTTCTTTTTCTCTATTGCTATTTAGCTGCCATACAGCTGTAAATCTGCATTCCTAAAGATGTATGATACTCCAGCTCCTTGTGTCTTGGAACAGAAACTGTTCTCTGTGTTAGCAGAGGCTTACACAAAGGGTGCTAGTCCTGGCCTCATTGCATTGTTGTAGTTAGGTTACAAATATCATTCACTTTCAGCCAGAAGATCTGATAACAGATGGTTCTGCTTCCATATTGCTAGCAAACAAGATAATCCTCTCAGATAAAGCATTCTTTTCAGGAATGTTTTGTTAAATTATCATCTTGTATTTATTTCTCATTAGTGGAGTTGCTAGTTACATCCAGGAGAGCAAATATGAATATATTTAGAGAAAAAAATCAGGCATTTTAATAGACAAGAGCATCTTTCCCATAGAATTTGTAGACAAAGTTCCAGAAGGGATGAATAACTGTCTTGCAGTCTGTGGACTGATAGCAAATATATTGGAAAAAAAATCCAAACAGGTTCGTTTCAATCAATGTTGTAGGTTATGACAACTAACAGTAAATCTTGTGAAGTATTTTTACTTTCCCAGAGACTCTAGCTGACCACATTTTGTGAGATGCTATAGGCTTTTTGTGAGACAGGAGTAGGCAGGTATCACACAGAAACATCAGAAAGAAAGGATAGTGATGTGTGGTGATGCTGTACCTTCAGATTCACCTCTTCCCCATAAATCATTGCAGAGGAGTCAGTCACACTCATTATTATATTTTAAGCTAATGGATTACTCGTGTTAACCAAGGAAAGCAAACTTATCCTCTCTTCCAACCTCACATTTAGATGCTAAAGTGGATTCCTTAGTTTTTCTGTCTTTCAGCCATGTTTTCTCTTCCCCACAGCTTGAGAGAATTCTCACAGATTTGCAAGATTAGACAAAGTTATAGACTATGAATGGGTTTGTAAGCAGTAGGTGTACATCAGCTCTGTGTATGTGTGTGTGTTATGAAAAGGATGTGTGTGGAAAGGCATGTAAAATACAAAGGATAGTGTCATCGTTTATAAGTTATTTCCTTTAATGAGAACTTCTATTCAAATCCAGATGGTGCTTGGAGATTTTTCTGCTACTGAAAAAAGAATTCCCTTCCTCTTGGCTGTGGTACCTCCTTGCACCACACCTGGGAGTGACTCTGGTCACATTCTCATTGTCAGGCTTCGGATCTGAATGTTCCACTGTTATCATAATGTAGATGCTAAGCTCAAGTCCCTGAGGTGATGTCCCCATTTTCTCTGGGACACAAGAGCATGCTGTTGTTGAACTTTAGCATCCTTTCTATGTTTCACCCTTTCCCCATCTGCTGAAAGTGCTTTCTGTAGACTTACCAAGAGAAAAGAAAGAAAAAGTGAAGAGTGCTCACTAGAGGCCTGTAATTTCCTGATTAACAAATAAAGCTTGAGAATCATGTTGCCATTTTGTGTTACCACTTTGATAGTAGGAAAACTGCAGTATTTTTAGAAACAAATGAGAAACAGAGATTCAGTTGCTTTTGCTTCCAGCATTTTGAGTGTTTGTCAGATTCATGAGCATCTCCTGGGAGACCAAACTAGGTTGTTTCATTTAGTCAAGAAGGACCTTTTAGCCCCCCAGATTCCCACACATTTTCCTAACACTACAAATGCAAACAAGATGAAGCTACTTTGGAGTTAGTGTAGAAAATCAACTGGAAGGAAGCCATCAGTACCACCCAACTGCTCAGCCCAAGGAGCAGGGCAGCTGTCAAATCCATAGGAAGAGCAGGAACCAAAGCAGAAGCATGCACACAGGGGCAAATGAAACACCACCACACTTAACAACGTATGCCTCTATGTGATGAGGACCACGCTTTCACATCCAAATGGGAGGAAGCAGTTCATCTTCTCTGCTCATCTCAGTAAATGGTCTTCAGTCATATTAACAGAGTTAATCCACTTTAGAGAACATGGATTGAATTTTCCAGATGGGTATTGTGGTGTGCCACTGGCACAGAAATGTCAGAGAGCTTTCATTGCATCACCAGCACACCACCACTCTCCAGCTGGGCGCTCCTTGGAGGCCTGCTGCTAAAGAAAGCTCAGCCACAGACCTTTGAGCCAGAATTGTGGTGAGAGCTACTAAACCTTCAGCTTGGTGAGCTGCTACATCCAGTATCAGACAATAACACGTATCCCTTAAAGTCAGTGAAAAAAAGCAGATGCTTCTGAAGAAGACGTTTAGGAGATGAATAACAGTTTAGGTCAGCTAAAGTGTTTCCTAAGGATACTTATCGTTCTCCAAGGACTGTACAGGGAGGCATTTCAAATGGAGATGTCTGTGGTGGGTGAGGTGGAGATGTCTACACTGTGTTGAGAAGATCAAAGACCAGAATTCAAGAGGAAAGTAGTACTAAATTCAACAATTCACTTAGGCAGACCTAGATCAAGTAATATACATGCTAAAACTCATCATTAAACCAGAGCCTGACCAAGGAATGGAAATCGAGGGAAAGCCATGACTGAGTCAAAGACGGCAGAGCAGGGATGTTTGTCTGGGGTTGCTGAGTTCACTAGCTCTGAAGGGGTGAGGCTGCCACAGCTCATGCCCCAGACACAATTATCAATGAGGCTGTTTGTCTTCCAAAAAGGCACATGTGCCTGCACACAGGCACACGCATGCTATCCATACACCTGTATGTATGGCCAGCCACATAGAATCATAGAATAGTTAGGGTTGGAAAGGACCTTAAGATCATCTAGTTCCAACCCCCCTGCCATGGGCAGGGACACCTCACACTAAACCATGCCATCCAAGGCTCTGTCCAACCTGGCTTTGACCACCACCAGGGATGGAGCATTCACAGCTTCTCTGGTCAACCCATTCCAGTGCCTCACCACCCTAATAGTAAAGAGTTTATTCCTTATATCCAATCTAAACTTCCCCTGTTTAAGTTTGAACCAGTTACCCCACAGATTAGACCAGCACAGACTGAAATGCTCAGCATTCATGCAAGCACAGCAGGTTCTGTTCTGCTTCCCTCTCTGCTGGTCAGGATGAAGGTGCATTAGTGAGAAATTAAGTTCAACTAGTCATTTAATTAGCTATGAAAAATGAGGAGGCAGAAGAGGCAGAGAACAGCTAGTGTGGACTGTCTGTCTGGCAAAAACAGTGCTCTGTGAGCAGGGTGAGTCGCCAGGAGAAACAACCTTGAGCTACAGGTAGAAAGGAGAAAAGATGTGCTTTAATCCCCTTGTGTTTTAAACCCAGTCATCTAAGTGTTGTATAGGGTGGGGGTTTTCTTGGTGTGTGTCATTTTGTTGCGTTGTTCTTTTGTGGTTTCATTTGGGTTTGTTTTTGTGTGTGTGTATGTGTTTTGTCTTGTTTTTGTTTGGTTTCTTTTTCTGAAACAGATTCAGATCTGGTGTTTTCACCAGAGCAGGGTGCTGCAACCTGCTGGAGGAGCCCTGTTGAACCGCTCCTGCCTCAGCCTCCTGAATAAGGCATGGACATAGTCAGGCTGCCCTTGCAGCCTGAGTGTGGGCACATCCCAGGCCTCTCACCGTAAGAGGTGAAGTACTGCTGGTGCACGGTGTAGGGTCTCACACAGAGGAAGCAAAGGGGCTGTGACCACTACCTGGAGCAGTGTATGCACAGGGGGGTATTGAGCCTCTCAGCCCAGCTCAGGCACTACAGGGTTTTTTTCAGAATGCCTTTACTGACTGGGCTGATTGATTACCATCTTTCATCCTGGGTATTTTTCATGAATGATTTATACACCCAGTGCCTGGGGATAGTCCCCCATCAGTCTGCCTAGGTGAGCTCTGCCAGCATCCAGTAGATACCCAGCAGTATTTGTAGGTGAGGCCCTCAGTGACAGGATTTAGTGGTGGACTTGACAGTCCTGAGGTAAAGGTTGGACTTGATGACCTTAACGGTCTTTTCAGCCTAGCTGATTCCATGATTCTATGCTTTGACAGCACAGGTGACTATGAATTTGTCTGAGCAGCAAGAAATAATTGTGGACATTTTCCTTATCACTTTAACTGTTAAGGTATTCATTCTGATATGATAACCTTACATCAAAACCATAAATCATATTGACACCCCATGCTGACCACCAAGAGCTGTCGGAGGGGTTCCAAATTGGTCTTAGATTGAAGAGCTGGTTTTGATCCAGAGTTTGAGAATATCTTTAGAACAACACGTCTTCAACCTATGACTGCCAACCCTCGAAGGGCTCACAGGTATCATATAGGCAATTCCTGCTCTGGGAATCCAGATCTGGTGCTATTATATGGATTGTAGGGAAGAACTCTGCCTTAGGTACTGTTAAAGTTTCATTAAATAGCACATTCTTGTATTGTTGTTACAGGCATTGTGAATAATCTGAAATTCTTATCAAAGAAAAATGCAGCACTTCTTTGCTGATCTTAGACAAGCTTTGGGAAGGTAACAATCATCATGTGATCACTCCCTCCATAACAATGACAAGGTGACAAGCATAGTTTTCTCAGGAGGGACAGCGCACAGAACCGTGACTCTCATAGCAGGTACTGCGGATGTGGGATTGGTCTCAACTACACAGACTCCTGGACAGTAAGGAAGAACAGAAGTCACAGGAGCTTAATTCTCTGTCTCTAGCAGTGATTAAAACCATGTGTGTTAATGGATAATTCTCTGTGTGTGCATGTCCGTGTGTGTGTAGATCTACATATATTGCACATCTGGCCTATACAAGGAATTTGGTGTGTCCCCACAGCCTTCTGTGCCCTTGACCAGTCTTGCTTCTCTGAATCCGTTCTCCCTACTAATTTCATGCTTCCATTTAGAGCATGTTTTTTAACCCTCATTGCTTTCCTCCAAACTCTTTCCATTGACCCATTAATTTTGCACTGCATTACTCAGAACTAAGCATGATAGCATGCACCCTGGAGGCTTTACTAGTGACAAGCAGCTCACTAGATGACTGCAGCTCACTGGCAGCCCTGACAGTGCATTGCAGTATGAAATTTGCCTTTTTTCAGTAATGCTATATTTGCCATTCATATTCAGTCCGTGATCCACTATGAATATCCTGTGTTTGTACTAGTTCTTGCTTATTCTCCATCTGGTGCTTGTGCTCCTGCTGATACTGCCTTCTGAATTTTTCCCTTCTAAATGCTCCCCTGGTTGCTTCAAACTATTTCCTGAGTTTGTTGAGATCATTTGAATTTGAACCCTGCCCTCCAGTGTGCTTGTATTTCCTCACATCTGGGTACAGTGTATAAGTAGCATCATGGCTACTACTGAGGAGGTTGAATAGGACTGAACCAGCACAAGTCATAGAATCATAGAACCATAGAATAGTAAGGGTTGGAAAGGACCTCAAGATCATCTAGTTCCAACACCCCTGCCATGGGCAGGGACACCTCCCACTAAACCATGCCATCCAAGGCTATGTCCAACCCCACCTTGAACACCGCCAGGGATGAAGCATCCACAACCTCCCTGGGCAACCCATTCCAGTGCCTCACCACCCTTACAGTAAAGAATTTCTTCCTCAGATCCAATCTAAACTTCCCCTGTTTAAGTTTAAACCCATTACCCCTTGTCCTCTCACCACAGTCCCTAATGAAGAGTCCCTCCCCAGCATCCCTATAGGCCCCCTTCAGGTATTGGAAGGCTGCTATGAGGTCTCCGCGCAGCCTTCTCTTCTCCAGGATGAACAGCCCCAATTTTCTCAGCCTATCTTCATACAGGAGGTGCTCCAGTCCCCTGATCATCCTCCACTTGATACAACCTGTGACTTTCACAGTGAACCACTGACAGACCAAGTATGGTTTTTGCATCAGTTTTCACTCTTTCTCTGTAACAGCAGCTTAATCTAGCCTAAATTTGTAGCACATTTATGAAGATGCCTTAGGACTTACTGTCAAAGCCCCACAGAAGTCAACAGAGGTGACTATCATGGACTTTCTTTCATGAGCAAGACTTGTTGATCTGCATAGAACAAAATGAGATTGGTTTGAAATTACTTACTCAGATGGGCCCCCATTCCTAAAAAAAAAAAAAAAACTAGGATAATTTTCTTTTAATCTTAAAATTATTCCTCTTCCTTGACACAAGATTTCCAAAGTCATTAGCTTAGACTTATAACTATTGCCTCTATTTCACAACATGCTCTCTGCCCCACTGGAGACAGAGCCAGGATAAACTGTGATGATGCCTCT
Source organism: Amazona ochrocephala (assembly GCA_039720435.1). Lineage (NCBI taxonomy): Eukaryota > Metazoa > Chordata > Aves > Psittaciformes > Psittacidae > Amazona > Amazona ochrocephala. The sequence goes on along the minus strand of CM077876.1, from coordinate 30,603,277 downwards.
TGATTATACCAAAATCCCCAGAAAGAGGAAGCACCAGGGAGAGCCTTAATGCTGTTCCTGTGCTCCTGGCCAGAGAGCTCAGATCCTATTTGGAAAGCAGAAATGCTTATGCACCTAACCTTTCATAATCTGACTTCTGTATCTCTTGTTAACTGAAACAAAAACATTTGTGTTAACTGGGTAGTTAGGGACTTTGACTTACAATGTCAAATTGCTTTGTAGTCTTATTTTTGTGCTGTTCATAAAGAAAGGAGATTTTTGAAGGAATTAAAATTCCTTTTAGATTAATTTGCCTATACGAATTTGTAAGAGTCAGTAGGCTACAAACCTCTGCGCACTATGCGGTACAAGGTACAAGAAAGTGGCACAGTGCAGTACAGAGCTGTGATTCTCTGCTAGGAGATTCTCTATATAAGAGGGCTGGTGGCTCCACCTTCACCGTATCATGGTGGTTTTTTATAACAAATGAGCAGGGCTTCCAAGTAAAACATCGGTGGTGAGCAGTTGTATTCTCTTCCCTTGTTGTTTCCCTTGTCATTATTATTATTGGTGGTAGCAGCAGTGGTTTGTGTTATGCCTTAGTTACTGGATTGTTCTTATCTCAACCCATGCGAGTTACATTCTTTTGATTCTTCTCCCCATCCCTCCGGAGGCGCGGGGGGAAGAAATAGGGGGGAGTGAGTGAGCGAACTGCATGAGCTGGGCTTAAACCACAACTCTCCATAAACTAGGGCAACTTCTGAGAGTGAATTCAACTGTATTTGGAAGGAAACATGAAAGGGGTGACTCCTGCCTGTAGAGAGAAAAGGGTTTACAGTAATGAAAGATGAGAACCTGTTGTGCATAAGATTATAAGGAAGACATTCTTGACTGCTAGGGTGATGAGGCACTGGAATGGGTTGACCAGGGAAGTTGTGAATGCTCCATCCCTGGCAGTGTTCAAGGCTGGGTTGGACAGAGCCTTGGCTGGCATGGTTTAGTGGGAGGTATCCTTGCCCATGGCAGGGGGGTTGGAACTAGATGATCTTAAGGTCCTTTCCAACCCTAACTATTCTATGATTTTATGATTCTATGTGTATACATTTTAGATTTCAGCTCTGGAAATTCATGCTAGGATCGGAGAGATAAAGGAGATTATTGTTGACATGTAGAAGTACTGTACAGTAGTTAGATACATTAAATACCCCTTCTTTCTGGTAATTATGTCTGCAGATATCCCAGAAAAAACGCAAAATCTGTAAAACTTGATAGAGGCTGTACTTTATCTGGCATGGCCACAGCTCCACGATAGATGTCTCCCCCCATAGCTTTAACTGTGACACTGTGTTTATAAGCTTGAAGGACAAGATCAATTATCACAGTGGTTTTGACCCCATTGCTGACAGAGGTGCCTCTTCTAAGGAAGTCTCATGCAAAGGGATTGTGTCAAGGAGTGTGTTCACTTGGAAGTAAATAGAAAACCCCTTTTTTTCTCTCTTATACTTCTCAGAAGTAGCGTGATGAACGCTGGTGATCACATTATAGCAAATAATATGAAAAATACTTTAAATACTTTCAATTAATACTCCACTGAGCACCTGAAAATAGATCCTGCTGTAATCCATTCACCCCAACCTTCCTAATCCCACAATCATTGATTTCCTCCTAATTTTAGTTTTAAAAATTTTCATAGCATCTGAGGAAAGTGTATTTGAAGACTGATCTGCCACTTGAAATGTAAAAAGAGCAGAGCCTCCTTTGGAAATACTGTATGAATGGTATCTAACACAGCTTTCTCTCTCTCTGGTGTCTCAGGGACTGCATTATTCCCAATGTTGTTGTGCCCTTTAGTCCAAATAGCATCATTTTCTTGTGTTTCCTGTCTGCAGCATGATGGCCAATAGCCAATCACAACGTTTTCATTGAAATGGCAAGGATATGCTCTAATTGCCTTCCTAACAAAGACCTTGATTGTATCTAAATTCCAGGATTTCTGAAAGTAATTTTTTCATGGCATCAGCCTATTTGTTTCTAGCTGATTACTCCCTTAGTGCTAACCTTTCGCTCCTTTGCATCCCAGACAGCAGCTGAACATCTTTAATCCAAAGTGAAGATTAGGGAAGGTAACAACATCTTAAAAGGCACAGTTGAGCAATTTCTATACAGCACAGAGTTTATCAGCATAATGAGTTTCTCTGAAAATACGTGTTAAGTGATGAGGACTTTTCATGAAGTGCAATTGCTTTAGTAGCACAGCCTAATACTCCTCTCCAGATCTTTGCCATTTCTAGAACTTAGCCATTCTAATGAAACTGTCCCAACAGATGACCAGGTTTATGTGTGGAACAGCAGCAAAGGCCATCTGCTAGGCCCCTGAGGGCTGTGAATTCACTTTGCAGGAATACTGCTGCCCCCCAAATGAACTTACCTAAAGCAGCCAGGGGAAGTTCAACAATACTATGTAAGATATTAGCAAGGACAAAGATTCCCTTGCAGGAGAGTCAGTAGCTTCATCTCTCCTCTCCGTTCCACTCTACTTTTCCATGTGGAAAAGACCAGGGTGCAGGGTATAGGATCACAGGTTGTTCTATACATCAGCAGGAGATGATTTCTAGCACAGATAGCCAAATTCCCAGTCCAAGGCAACAGCTATGGTACCTGGAGTCCAGATGCACTTTTTATTTGATTTCAGTGCACCCTGTGGGAGCGCTGGGCTGAGGCAGGCTCTCATCCTGCCAGCTTGCTTCTCCTGCCCCAGGAGACATCAGGCAGGGCAGAGGCAGGCAGTGCTGGCAGGTCTGTAGCAGCCAGAGGATTAATACCCCATGCAGGTGTTTCCCACTGCCTCAGGAGATGTGAGTGAAATGGGGTGTGACAGAGCCTTACAGCGCTCACAGAAAGAGTGACCAACAGGAGAAGAGTCTCAGTGTGGTCTTCTAAAACCAGCTGGGTTTTCATTACCTGTGGTGGGCAGTCGATCAAGCTGATTGCTTTAAATAATGCTGTTTTAGATAATGCCACCATCAGGCTACTGTTATTTCTAGATCAAGTGCATACACAAGCCAGGGAGATGACACAGTTCAAGACAAGGGCATTGTACCTCAGTCTAGGTGTTTGTTCCATAAGTATCTGGGCCATGTAAAAAGTTTAAGAAAGAGGAAAAACTAATTTGCAGTAAGACATAAAAAAGACATTGACAGTACACAATCCATATTCCCCCTAAATTTGCCTGGAGACTCCAAGGATTGCCTTACAGATACCAGTATCCCAAAACACTCAATTCCTGTGCTGATTTGTACCACTTGCCTTACTGTTTTTGCCTTCAACACTATCAGTTCTGTCACACTTTTCCTGTTTTGGAACGTCTCCAGCTCTCATGACATTTTTAAGTGACCTTTGTATGGAGTGAAAGAGCCAAATACTAGGGTTCTAAATAGCATATCTGCATTTAGTTAGGAGCTTAAAAACCCAAAGCTATCATTGTTTTAATCCCAAAAGTCTGGAAAAAATTATTCTAATTAAAGTTTCATAACGAGAAGAGGAGAGAGATGAGTTATGTCACAGATAAGAGGAAGACAGCAAATAAACAAATGAGGACTAGGTGAGCGGTCCTTTGTTTTTTCTTTTGTTACTGTTTCCAGATCTTTAAAAAACACAATTTGTACCAAAGTGAATGTTTATTTCCTTGTCTCAACGAAATAAAAAGCTGGAAACTGATATTTAATTAGAGAGGAAAATTTTCCATTGAACCTTAGAGAAGCATTTACAGGTTGCAGCAGGAAAAGCAAAGGAAATACAGAGCTTGTTTGCAGCAGTAACAGCTCCTTTGCTGGCAGCTCAGGGATAGGAGATGTGTTCTGCTTGAAAGGCTCCGGACAATATTTGCCTTCCCAGAGCTGGGCTCGGGTCAGGCAGCCCCAGCAGCCTTGCTAAGACAGTGTTGCACTGAGAGAGGAGGGAAGGAAAAAGCCACAGAGCAAAAAAACTGGACTAATAAACTGGGTTTCAGGCCATGGCTGATTCTGAGATGTAATAAATATTGTTTTGGGTTTCTGTTGAGAGTCTAGTAGAATAAACCATAAGGTCACGTAGAGCAGCAGTTCACACATGGCGGCTGATCTTCACTTAAAATGTGGGATAATAATCTGTTTGCAAATGATGATACAAGGAGTATCATGCTGCCTCCATTCCTTGTTACAGTCACTGAGGACTTGGAGTTACAGAAACTCTGACAATCACAGAGTTGAGTTTTAATTGTAAGGCTAAAGAGGGTGTATTTGTCCCTTCATCTAGGATACATAGCAGGATAAATTTTTCCTTAACACTGCTGCCCATGAATCTCGCAGCTTTCTCTCACAAATCATATATTCTAGGATTCATCCCATTTGCCTTCTGGCAGCTGCCTACAGCTGATCTGTGGGTTCAAAGCTAGAACCAGTCCCTAGCTTTTCCAGTGATGTGTAGAGAAGAAATGTGACCTTTGCATTTTGCATTCACATGCAGTAGTAGTTTCTTAACTACCTCCATGGCCGGGTCAATTTAGATTCTGATGTTCAGAGTCTCTCAGCCTTGAGAATCTGTGATGTGAGAATTCGTGAAAGCAGTAGGCAAAGGTTCACATCAGCACTGCAATTCCCTACAAGCCAAGTAAACACACACGCCTCCCACAGTTGTTTTAACCATACAGAGAAGGCAGGGAGAGCCCCGTGTAATGGCACAGAGGCAGTGAATGAAAAGGGATTAAATGCTCCATGTGTGGTGCTATGGAACACTAGCTAATGGAAACAAAAATTGATAAGCTGCTATAGTGCTTTTTGATTAAACAGATTTCCAGAAGTCTAGGTTTGGTTTATCTGTTTTTAACTTAGTCAAAAGTAGAGTAAGTACAGTGAGAGGAATGAACAGCTCAGCTACTTGGCTAAGCTTGGTAGCAAACTCTACCCAACAAAATCTCCTTTGTATGCTTGACATTAAGCACATGTTTAAGTGCTGTACTAGAAATAGGCTGGATTGCTGAGTACTTTCCAGAATGAAGCCCTCTCCCCTGAATATTTCTGGAATTCACATCTGCTTCACACTTTGTTTCATAGGTCAAGAGCTCTTTTGGCAGAGAAATATGTATATATTCTGATATATTTTTCCTCCAGTAGCTGTTATTTTCCAAATAAATAACAGTATATAAAAAGTGGTACTGAAAGGAGTATAAACATTTTGGGAAGAGCATGAAACAATGTTCTAAAACCATAGGCTGAAACAGTAAATCGTACTGAAAGGAAAAAATTCTGGCAGTAAAGATAATTTTCCCTATAGGAATTATTCAGCAGTAAAATCTTCTACAGGAAAGGAATTGCAAATCTATGAGATAATAATTTTTCACGTATCAGGGAACAGGTGTTAACCCTCTCTCAGAGGCAGACCAGTTGGGTTTCACCATTTTACTTAGAAATAGCCTAGCCACTTATACAGACAAGAACAACAGAGAAGATGGTGCCATCCAAGAAAGAAGACTTTAATCATTCATGTGGAGGCAAACATTGTATTTTATATGTTGAGAAGCTTTTTATTGGATCACCACAATACTTTGGATTAGTTACATTATGGATCTGAAATATCAAATTATAGTGTAGTCATTTTCACAACAAAAGGAAATAAGAAAATAAAGAAGCACAGTGCATGAGGCTTTGGTCACTGGATTAAGCTGAGTTTTAAGAGCCAGTCCCAATCCAGTGTGGACAGGGAACTTCTTCACACTCTTTCATAGACTCTAGTGCAGACAACTCCTCTCATGGCACATTCCTAAGGCACAAAGGAGAAGATTAATATAAGTCCTTTGCTGACAGCAGGTGTGTCTACTGCAGTAACCTCAAAAGTCAGTGAAAATCCAGATGTCACATCTTACATCTTTACACAATTTTTGGAGCAAACAAAAAAGCTTTTTTTTATTTATCAAATGGAGTGATTTCTATTCTAACAAACATCTTTGGAGTTGAGTGGCATATAACGACAAGTAGATTGCAAAATCAGGCTTAGCTTCAGAAACATGTTTACCATCCTCGGTATTATGCTGGCTTGACAGAAATATCAGCCCCACCTATTTTATTATATCATGGTCCATGAACATTTCCAGTTCTACAAAGGTCTTTTTGTGGAAGCAGAAGTAGCCTGGGTAGCTCAGAGGTCAGATTTCTGGCCTAAAAAACTTTATACCTATGAGTCACAAAATATTTCTCCTGACCCTCTTGCCCCAGTGGCCTTCAGCAGCTCCTGGTGATTTACAGCCACAGGATGCTGAGGAACAGTTGGACTTGGTGATCTTAAAGGTCTTTTCCAACCTGGTTGATTCTATGATTCTATGATTCTATGATGCGTGCAACAGAGGTGATGGGACATTAAGAAGACTCCACTGGTCTGAAAAAGAGAAGCTTCTTCGACAAACCTGTTTGAGGCAAGGGGCAGACAGCAGGACACCAATGGAAGAGGGACCCTATCTCTCTTTTTGAAGATAATTCAATAATAAGAAAGAAATTACACAGAAATGCAGCCATGAGGAGCTGTGAAAGCAATAACTCTTCCAAATGCATGAGAGCTTAAAATAAAACGCAGTCAGAACAAGCTAGCACTTTAAGTCATAATGATTTCAAACAGTCACCAAAATCAGCTCTGCTCTTAAAAATCTTTAATGAGCAAAGAAATTTCTTTTCTTCAAAAGTGAAATCTTAATTTTAGCGGTGACCCTGTCCATAAGTTCCCTAAAATGTGTATCACCCTGGCTTGGCCATCTCATGGTTTTCACATGGCTGCTACAGAAAGGCAGATTGAATGGGGGGGTGAGGGAAAGCCCACATTCCCCTGCCCCTAGGAAAGACACAGTTCTCTTACTGCAGTGGGTGTTTTGGAGGAGCTGTCAGGGCCTGCCAGTCACTGTTGCAGGTCACCACGCAGGCAGGCATGGGCACAGAGGTGCTGGCTTTCATACAATATCCCTTGAGCACTTGCTTAGTGTGCTCAGCATGCTCACGTGGAAAAAGAAAGCAGAAGTGTGTGAACTGATGGGCTTTAGTGGAAATACCTGGGCGGAAATATGCAAGATTTCTAAGGCGGGAAAAAGGAAAGAGCAATTCCAGGGACAGCAGCATCCAACTTGCAAATTGTTATTTCCATTTCACCGGTTTTTGCCACTAGAAAACTTTTTTTTTTTTTTTTTTTTTTTTTTAAGAATAATAACCTTGAGAACAGCAATTATGCTGTCAATTTATGGCAGCTTTGCCGATATAGTCACTTTAAAGACAATTTGCTGTATGGAACAATATTGCTTTCCTTTCACCTTGTTTCCTAAGTTTGGTTCCCTTTTTATCCTTTTTAATTTACCTCATAAACCAAAAAGAAAGACAAAATTGACAGTCCATTTAGACAGAAACAAACTGAATGCTGCATTCTTCTGACCTTTATCAGTGTACAAGGAATGTGAACTCACCACCACCATTTTGCCATCAACCAATCTTCTCTTTATTGTGGTGTCTTTGCCATTCCACTTCTGCACTTGCACCAATGCCCCTTTCTCCAAGGTTACGACACTCTGCAAAGGCCAAGAGAAGAGTTTCAAACTGCAGTCTGAGCTATGCAGATTATAGCAGCAATTCACTTTACATTCAGTGAGATCTGAGTTCTTGGCTAATGGCACTCTTAGTAGTACTAGTTTCAGCACCATACTGTTTCTTCTTACAGTGCTTTCTTTGAATAGCTTGGAAAACTCATGCTGTACTAAGGGGTTAGGAAAAACTCATCCTAGTGTTTTTCTAGGCGATGTCCATACCACCCCGAGATCATCAGCACCCTTACCTTGACTTTCCGGTCATCTGCTGTTGTTTCATCAAATTGCTGGCCCAGTTTGAAAGAGATCGTTGTATTTTTGAAGGTGCTTTCAGTTCTGATGGTTACTATGTCTCCCTTCATACTGATGATCACATTAGGCTTTGCCAGGCCACCTAATTTCCGAGTAGCTAAACCAACTCCTAGAAATCAGAAACAAAACTATCATTACTGATGCAACCCAACAAGAAGGAAGTTCAGCAGGAGGGCCAGGAGACCTCCTTGGATGGATAAGGAGCTGCTGAGCAAAATTCGAAGGAAAAAAGAGGCTTATAAAAGGTGGAAGCAAGGTCAGGCGGCCTGGGAAGAATACAGGAATGTTGTCCGGGAAGCTAGGGACCAGGTTAGGAAAGCTAAGGCCCACTTAGAATTAAACTTCGCTAGGTATGTTAAGGGTAACAGGAAGGGATTTTATAGGTACATTGCCAATAAAAGACAGGTTAGGGACACCGTGGGCCCTCTCCAGAAGCTATCGGGAGAACTGGCTACCCTGGATTTGGAGAAGGCTGAGGTTCTTAATGACTTCTTTGCCTCAGTCTTCACCGGCAAATGCCCTGACCACACCACCCAAGTCTTGGAAGGCAGACGTGGGGACGGTGAGGGTGGGGACCATGGGCCCACTGTGGGGGAGGATCTTGTTCGGGACCACCTTAGGAACCTGAATGTATACAAGTTCATGGGACTGGATGAAATCCATCCGCGGGTCCTGAAGGAGCTGGCAAATGAAGTTGCTAAGCCACTGTCCATCATATTTGAAAAATCATGGCAGTCAGGTGAAGTTCCCGATGACTGAAAAAAGGAAAATGTAACCCCCATTTTTAAGAAGGGGAAAATGGATGAGCCAGGGAATTACAGACCAGTCAGTCTCACCTCTGTGCCTGGCAAAATCTTGGAGCGGATTATCCTGGAAGGCATGCTAAGGCACATGAAAAGCAACAAGGTGCTTGGGGACACCCAGCATGGCTTCACTAAGGGGAAATCCTGCCTGACCAATCTGGTGACCTTCTATGAAGGGGCTACGGAACTGATGGACAGGGGCAGAGCAGTTGATGTCATCTACCTGGACTTGTGTAAAGCCTTTGACACTGTCTCCCATGACATCCTTCTCTCTAAGTTGGAGAGACATCAATTTGATAGGTGGACCACTCGGTGGATAAAGAACTGGCTGGATGGCCGCACGCAAAGAGTAGTGCTCAATGGCTCAGTGTCCAGCTGGAGACCAGTAACGAGTGGTGTCCCCCAGGGATCGGTGTTGGGACCGGTCTTGTTCAACATCTTTGTGGGTGACATGGACAGTGGGATTGAGTGCGCCCTCAGCAAGTTTGCCGATGACACCAAGCTGTGTGGTTCGATTGATACATTGGAGGGAAGGAATGCCATCCAGAGGGACCTTGACACGCTTGTGAGGTGGGCTGATGCCAACCTAATGAAGTTTAACCATGCTAAGTGCAAAGTCCTCCACCTGGGTCGGAGCAATGCCAGGCACAGCTACAGGTTGGGCGGGGAGGAGATTGAGAGCAGCCCTGCGGAGAAGGACTTGGGGGTGTGGGTTGATGAAAAAATGAACATGAGCCGGCAGTATGCGCTTGCAGCCCAGAAAGCCAACCGTATCCTGGGCTGCATCAAAAGGAGTGTGACCAGCAGGTCGAGGGAGGTGCTCCTGCCCCTTCACTCTGCTCTCGTGAGACCTCACTTGGAGTATTGTGTGCAGTTCTGGTGTGCTCAACATAAAAAGGACATGGAACTGTTAGAACAAGTGCAGAGGAGGGCCACGAGGATGATCAGGGGACTGGAGCACCTCTCGTATGAAGATAGGCTGAGAAAATTGGAGCTGTTCAGCCTGGAGAAGAGAAGGCTGCGTGGAGACCTCATAGCAGCCTTCCAATACCTGAAGGGGGCCTATAGGGATGCTGGGGAGGGACTCTTCATTAGGGACTGTGGTGAGAGGAGATGGGGTAATGGGTTTAAACTTAAACAGGGGAGGTTTAGATTGGATATGAGGAAGAAATTCTTTACTGTGAGGGTGGTGAGGCCCTGGAATGGGTTCCCCAGGGAGGTTGTGGATGCTTCATCCCTGGCGGCGTTCAAGGTGGGGTTGGACATAGCCTTGGATGGCATGGTTTAGTGGGAGGTGTCCCTGCCCATGGCAGGGGTGTTGGAACTCGATGATCTTGAGGTCCTTTCCAACCCTTACTATTCTATGATTCTATGATTACATTATAGCAAGCAAGAAACTCAGTACCCTTTCATAAATGTTCAGTAGAAGAATAAGGAACAGCTTCTTCTAGAATGTTTTATTGCCTATTTCAGATGAGGTGCTAATTCTTTGAATGTGGAAGCACTGTGTTTAGAGGCTGTGGAAGCCCCAGCTGATAGAGTGCACCTTCAGCAAAAAATAAAGATATAAATGAGCATACGCTTGTATACATTTAGCAAAGAAAAAACAAAGATGGTCACAAATCTGGGTGAATTTGTGTAGAGATAGAATGTGTAGAAAATTTCAGAGGAAAAGTCTATTTCTCATGAAAGCTCACAAAAATCCTTTAAAAAAAAAAAAAGTCTTGACACATCTGAGAATCTGCATTTTTGTCAACCAGCTGCATGGGAGAAGCTGGATACTGAATTGCCAATATATTGGTGCTTTTTCATCAAACATACTGGAGATTGGGCAATTCCTAGGTTGCTACTAAGATTCCCTAAGGATCCTTACATTTAATCTCAGTGAAAAGTGTAAGTATGAAATAACAAAAAGAAGTATAAGAGCAAAGAGCTGCAGAGAGCTTCAGGGTAAATCCCATCTCAAAGCTTTTTATACTGCCTTGTGCTTTCCAGCCCAGTTCATTGTCTATGAGTTGTGAGGTCTGGGGCAAGTTAGAATGAAGGCCACTGACAATGCATCGCTGTTTTATAAAAGCAGAAAGCATAGCCTTTGTTAATGCTATGCTATACTCAGATGAAATTATATGCATAAAAGAGTATAAAAGTATCTGTAGATTATAACAATATTTGTGGTGATTATTCTATGCTAAACAATTCTGTTCAGATCTTCAGAAAAATAGCTGTGGCTGGACATTTGACTAATTAACTTACTGCAATTTTTTTGTTCTTCAGTTTGACATTTCAAAGAAAGGGAATCAGTGTTTCAGTGAATCATTTATACAGCAAACGCAATGTGCTAGTCAACTATCTGTACACTTGTTATATAGGAATGAAGCCAGCATTAAAATGAAAAACAATGCCCAATTTATTACATTCCTGGCATTCTTCAGTAACAGATAGATTCATTCATAAGATTTAGACCTCTGAAACCAAAGTGTCATGAGACATCAGCTCCATTATATATTGTAAATTATCCTAAGTCATGAGTTTAACAGTGCAATTGAGAGAAACACAAAAAAATCTGTATTTCCATGGATTCTTCTTATTACAGAAAAACAATTAGATCAGGTCAGTTCGGTTAGACAGAAATAAATTTGTTATAGGAATTCAGCACCTACCTTTTTGTTTCTCCATTTTATATGCTAAAGGAAAGAAATTAAATTATGCTAGAAAGGTACATTAAGTGCTTTTGTGGCCAGGGAGAAGATGCCATCCATGAGCAAAACATAAGATGAAGAAAAGACATTCCCAAAGAAAACGAATTAAAAAAAAAAATTCTCACCCAATTCTTTCATGTAGTCATCAAAATTTTCACTGGAGATGAGTTTCCAGGTGCCCACAAATCGGTTACACATTGTGTGGGCTTTGCGAGGCACTGGTCCTGCAGAGAGAGGCAGTGGCCACAGCAGCTCTTGGTGGGAGTCAGAGAGATTGTGTGTCTGGCTCAGGCCTTGCTGGCTTCCTTTTAAAGATGCCCAGTCCCTGCAGCCCTCAGGACGGGCCAATAAGCAGGACCGTGCCAGAGCAAGACAATGTGCACCTTGTTCAAGGCAGCCGTGTCAGTACCAAGGCTCCGGGTGACGCCTGCCTCTGCTTTCTCCACTGAATAATCAGGACACTGAGGGGTGCGTGGGGGTGAGGATATGAGGTTACCATTACATCTGCAGAGCAGTCAGGGGACACAGCAGTGGGCTCTTAGCAATATGGAGCCACCAAGCACAAGAGCACTGTAACCCTCTGAAACCCAGCTCTGACTGTCCTCCCAATGACATTCTCCTGGAAGGGATTTAGAGCAATCATCTAGTCCAACTGCCTGACAAATTCAGGGCTGACCAGGTCTTAAAACCTGTTGTTAAGGTTGGTGGCTGTCCAAATGCCTCTTAAACACTGACAGGCTTAGGGCATCAACCACCTCTCAAGGAAGCCTGTTCCAGTGTTTGACCAGCCTCTTGGTAAATAAATGCTGCCCAATGTCCCATCTAAATCTCACCTGGTAGTTTTGAACCATTCCCATGTGTCCTATAATTGGATAACAGGAAGAAGAGATCAGCATTTCTCTTTACACATAAAAGGGCATATACTTCTCCCATTTTGCCTTTTGCCACCTGAGTAGTTGGTCTGTCATAGAGTTAAGGGCAGATTTAAGCCAGCACCGTCATACAAGCAGTTGCATTCAAATGTGCCCTACTATTGCCAGATTTCTTCGAGTTCCTCCTTTTCCATGAAGAAAGTCCATAAACTCCCTGGGTCCACATGTCCCTTGCACTGGGGAACCCGCTACCGGACCTGGTATTCCACGTGTGGCCTTGCCAGCGCTGGGTAGAGAGAAAGGATTGCCTCCCTCACCCTGCAACACTCCTAATGCAGCACACATCTCCTTTTCTGCAAGGGCATGCTGCTGGCTCATATTCAGCTTGGTGTCCACCAGGACCCCCAGGGCCAATTGTGCAAAGCTGAATTTGAAAGTTTGAAAAGTTTGAGTTTGAACATTTAAAAACTCATTTTAAAAATGTACATTTAGATTTTTTGTCCTGTGGTTAGTAAAAACCAGACACAAAGAACAAATCCATAAACCGTATGCACATTTGACAGACAAGAACTTAAAGCATCATAATTCAAGACACTTCGTACTATCTGAAACTGTTTAGTGTAAGACCACATCAACCGTAATTCTGTCCTTCCCCTTCCTAAACCATTTTCTTGGAGAAAACTATTGCTTGACACATGAAAGATTTAGGCAGCTTCTTTCTTACTTGTGTGAACAATAGTTGCCTGTTTGTCTTTATGGCATGATTAGACTTTCTGGCTTACAACCATCTATAGGGACTTCTCAGATATACATTATAAAGATGGATGGACCCTGGGTTTATAGGTTGTGGGACAAGATTTCTTGTGTTTAGTGCAGAAGGAGTGAGATGGAGCTGATACTCAGCCAAAAGGGGTGAGGTTTGGGCCTTGTCTTGAAAGCTGTTACATGCAAGAAGGGAAACAATATATCCTGCGTACTGAAAATGTTGTATTTGGATTATACTGTGGTTATGAAGAAATAGCAAGGTCTTGAGTCACAAATTTTGGTTGTATATGCAAAACGGTTTTATCCCATCAGTCATCACATCAACAAGGGTAAGTTGAGCAGTCCCATTACTGCTCAGGTCTAATTACAGTGCAGTGTAGGGAGGGAATGTCTAGAGTGATAGAAAATGAAAACAAAGGAAAGAATTCTTTCTCCCCGTATTAGGAAGCAGATGCTGTATCTGTAATATGTAAATAAATGTTAGTCTTGGAAGGTGTTGTCCATGCAAAGCTCTTCTAAAGCAGAGATGCATTATATCACATTTTGTGTAAAGAATAACTAGCTCCTTTGTCTAATCTCTGGAAGTAAGAAAGCCCCTCCTAAATGGAACTATCCATTATTTCTCCAGGAATAATAAGAAAATATTCTATTGTTGCTCCTCAGGCATTGTTTGTTCTTTCATTTAATTTTCTTATCCACATAAAGGCACTTTAAGAAGACAAGGCTGGTGTCTTTATGAATAGAAAGATGATTGGGATGCTGTAAAATCAGACCTAAACAAATTCAAGCAGGGCAAGTTAGTCAGAATAAAACAGCTATGCTGCAGTACCAGTAACCTTAAGAACAAAAGTGACAGAGAATTATTTATACAGACAAAACCCCAGTCTAAAGCAGTCTCAAACAATGTTGACATTGCTACCATCTATCTCTTTGTCACCAAGAAAAATCAGTACTTTCATTTAAAGGACTTATAGTCCAGAAAGAAGAAAAGCAGGGAATTATATCTCAGTAGAAACAATATCTACAGAAACCAACCTTTTCTTCAAGCTTAAAGGAAAAAAAGGATTGTGAGTACCTGTGATTAAAAGCAGCTTTGATTCCCTTTTCATGCTTGTGATTGGAGTAAAACAAGGTTTGAAATCAATAGACTTGGAGCCTGTGAAGTGTCATTAGAGGTAAAGGTAAAAATTGATTAAAATAGTGAGCTAAAAATACAAAGAGAATATTTAAAAAATACAGAATGTATATTGCTGTCATTTTTTTTTTTTTTTTTATGAAGGAAATATCATCTGGGCAAATTCAGTGCCCAAAAAAAAAAAAAAAAAAAAAAAGTCTGAGTTAAATTCCTAGGAGAGTCATGAAGAAAGCAGAAATAAGAGCGGAGGACAAAGGCCAGCCAAACGCCTGTCTCACTGTGAGGACACCAATGATGTTTTAACACTGACTCTATGGAGCTGAGGTATTGACTGCAAACATGCAGCCAGCAGTCTGCCACTTCCCAATAGCTACATTAGAGGGTGCAAACAGCTTTTTGTCTCCTTAGCGGGGCGTCCCATGGGACCAGGCCACAGCTGCTGGGGTGGTAGCTCAGGGCAGACTGCAGAGCTGGGCATATACCAGGCTTGGCTGGCCAGGACACAAATGTACTCTTAGTTCCTCCCAATGGAAACAAAGAGTTAAAAGAAAAAATAACAGAAAGGTCAAAGCTCAGAATAAGCCTTGCTTCATTTTTCTCCTGAGCTGCTAAAAGTCTGTGGGTGTGAGTCCCGTTTCCTTCTCATCATCCAAGAAACCTGTGTGGAGTAGCAAGAAAATATGCTAAGGGGCAAAGATCTCCTTCTCTCAGCAGTCAAGGGTGACTGCTGTGGTAAGCATGTTGACCACGGGGTTTATAGGGGTTTGATGGGATCCTCCTTTTTCAGAGAGGAATGCTATGGGATAGTTTCTGAATTTTAGAGAACAGTTTAGCACTCTGGAAAGAGAGGGGGATATGTGCTGCTTTGCAGGCTCTACAAGCCACTCATCTGCCTTTACCCCATAGAAATGTGTGCTGTCAGCTCCATCTAGGCCTGAGAGCACACACCTTTTTCTGCCAGAGAGGAATTATCTCCATTTATTCAAGAAGTCCATAGGCTGTTGTCTTTTTTAGAGTATGAATTTTGGCCCTCTTCAGAGAATAAATTTCAGACAAGTTCATTTATGAGAAAAGCACCATTAATACTTCATTATGGTGTTGGCCTTGTTAAAGTTTACAGACAGAATGTCACTTCATTGAAATTTCCAAAAGCTAATGTTTTAAGCGGCTTGATCCATTCACAAAGTCTGAATTCATTCACCAGGTGCTAAAGTAAATGGTGATGCTTTCAGAAGAGATTACCTGCCTCTGAAAAGTTAGGCTGTGAATACTACAGTTGTAACTGCAGACTTTATTAAGAATGTAAGATATCTCAAAAATAAGGGCTGCTGTAGGAATATTGGAAAATTGACCTCTGAAATATAGTATTTTCATATCTGTGGACAATGGGCTATATTTAACTATGGGCTGATCTTTAATGTCTATATGTAACTTGCTTAAGTCAATGTTGCTGCTCCTTTCAATCAACTCTTCCATGTAGGCTTTCTGCACCTGAACTGCAATTTTATCCTGTTTTTTTTTTTGTTTTTTTTTTTTTAATTAATTTTAGTTCTTGTTAAGTGCTTAGTAGATGTAGTATTGTGTATATGGGGTACTGAGAAGCATACTTACTTCCCCTATGTGACTGCTGTTCTTCAGGCTGATGAGATTTCACAACCGATGAAGTCAAAGTAAAAAAGGGGAGCTGTTGTTTACGGCTTTATTAATATTTCTGCAGAATTTACTGATAGTCTTTTGGAACTGCTTTTAAATGACTCCTTATCATCCAGAGTGCAGATGTCCTTCTTCTTTTCCCCTCTCCAGTTGTATTAATAGTACAGAAACTTGGGAACAGACTGAGTCATGCAGAGGAAAGTTCAAGTATATGAGGTCTTTGCTGCCAGCAGCAGGGACTCAGCACCATTGCTTCTGACATCTGACCTCAGGAATGTCAGGAATATGTGGAATTTGGTCCACAGGTCTTAATTGCCAAGGCTGAGATATGCTCATTTCCCCATTTTGTGGTTATTCCACACATTTTCAGACTCTTCTTGTCCAGATTTTCCATAGACTTGCCTTTTTCTTTGTTCTCAGTTTGAGTCCTGTGAGGTATGAACCTGAAGTTTTGAAATAGAAGACCAGGCCTAAGGGCAGCAGAAGAAAAGTAGTTTGAGAATAAGAACAGTTGAAAAACATGGTGTCCAAAGGGCTTTTCATCTAGAGAGGCTCGTGTTCCCAAGACTGATCTAACCTAATGAGCTGGTAGAAAATGCATATAAGAAATAAAGGAGGTTGTTCCACTAGCAAACTGTTACAGGCTTTTAGTAAACCTGAGAGTACTTTTTAAACTATGATGCTTAATTCAAGGCTTTTTGTCTAATCTAGAACAAAAAGACATGTTACGGAAAGAGAAATAAAAGAATCACAGCTGAGAGCTACAGCAGCTGTAATTTCAGACTTCAGGTGGAAGAGGACAAGGTCACATCACTTTAGATGATCCTTGGGTTTAAAATTGTTAGAACTTGTGCAAGGAGGAGGTGTCTGGTTCCCTGCCAATGCTGGGCATCCACAGTAACCACCCTCCTTCCTGCCCCAGGAGAGATACCCAGTGAAGCCAAGAGAAGCAGCCCCGTTATTCCCCTTGCTATACACAGACTCCTTGCAGTGGTTAGCCCACACACAGTGCTCACTGGAGGGTGTTTTTGAGGCCAGGTTTACGTCTATCACACAAGTGCCACTCACTAGATGGTCTCAGATCCTTCTTCTGCACTGAGATGGGTCACAGTTACGAAGTGTGGTACTAGTTCTTATGCAATGCTTTCCCCCCCAGCACCACTTCACATGTTGCATCCCTCCCAAACCCCTTCCTGACAAACTCCAGCACAAGCATGGGTTGTAGAAAGCTGAAGATTTTATTGAATAGCCACAACAAATAAGTCTAGCTGCATGTAACTGTTTTGGGATATCTGTAAAAAGTACAGTTCTCTTTAAAATATATTTGTGGAGATTTTCTCCTTTGGTTAGGGTGTTTTTCTACAGCTTTAAGCATTAGTCTTGTGTGAAGATGGCTTCTTCATGCTTTTTCATAAACTCTTTTGCAGATGGTGTTATTCATGGTGCATTCCTGGAAAGAAAGGTAAATTTAATCAGCTTTTAACTCTCACAAAATATTTGTTAGTCAGAAGATAATTATTTGTCCATTGGCAGCCAGTGTAAGAAAAACTCTGCATTTCTACTCCTATACAGTTACCAAAACAGTGAAACTCAAGTTTGAATGCTCCAGAAACAGTAGTCTGAAACACAAGACTGAAAGATCATCAAAGGGCTGCTCCAGAGATCCCCAGGAGATTTCTAATCTCCACTTAAAAAGATCTAAAGGAGGATCCTAGGACTTCAGTGGAGGGTGATCGGACTCTGAAGTGTGGCATTAGTCTTTTTCCTTCCACCTTTTGCAGTAGTGACTTGTCTTCACACATGTGTGCATGACACACACATACTCAGAGTCTTTCACGGCTTTCAGACTTGCAGCTGGTGGTGTCATCCTCTGTATGTTAGCCTCTGTTCTCATCTATTTTTCTGTTAGCTTAAACTCTGTGTTTTCCAATCTTTCTTTATGAAGTTGTTATTAAAACCTATTTCTATTTGTTTTCCTCTGGTCTTTATCCAAAGAAATATAAATATTAAATTTATGGAAATATTTTTCTCTGGGGGAGGGCAGAACTCTTCAGGAATTTTGTGTATGTGTATCAGTTTGTAGCATGTAAGAACCTCAGCTGCTTTTTATGAACACAGTTTTAATCCCCTCCCAAATTCTTCAGATTGTCTTTCCTGAAACTGGAGGGCAGTCCTGGGAAGCCCCAAACTGCAGGTGGGCCTCACTGGCACCAAGTCAGGCACAACACTCTCTGACCAGATAATACCTACCAACAGGCTCATTCAGAGAGACACAGAGTGCTTTCAGGTGCTTTCATTCCTTGCATCTGAATCCAGTGTAATATATTTTCTAATGAATTCTACACAGTAAATTGAGAGATTAAGTAACAAAAATGAACTCACCATCACCAGGTTCCCATCCACAACTTTTCTCTTTATGATAGTCTGTTTTCCATCCCACTTCTGCACCTGGGTCAGTACACCATTGTCTAGGGTTATGACATTCTGACAAAGAAAAATGCAAAGTGTGGCTGTTTCATCAGGGTGCTTCAGGCTGAAGAGAAGACTGTTTCCATGTCCAAATCTTTGAAGGCAGCATTTCTACACTGTATGTCAAAATCACAACTCCATCCTCCTGCTCCCACATCCCTTTTGAGAGGTGTATTTCACATCCCTTTTAAAAGAAGTATTTGGAAAGTTCTGGGTTTGGACTCACCTTTGTTTTTCTGTCATCTGCTGTGGTCTCATCGAATTCTTCACCCAGCTTGAAAGAGATCTCTGTATTTTTGAAGGTACTCTCTGTTTTGATGGTTATCACATCACCATTGATGCTGATAGTTACACTGGGCTTGGCCACACCAGCCATTTTCCTGGTAGCAAACCCCACACCTATAAATAAGACAGGGTACTATGAAATTGTCATCTTCACTCAAGGTTTTTCTCTTATTTGTTGAAAAAGAGAACAATAAACCAAACAACTTCAGTGCTGATTTCCCTATTACTTTCTGAACTTTCAATTAATTCTATATTACAGAGGTTCTTTTGTAACATCTCACTAATCTGATATGGTTATAGACCAAGCCAGGTGAGATGACGCAAGGAAATCCTCTGCTCTGCCATTGTCAAATAGCGAAAACAATATTTTGAAGACTGAGACAAGATTTTAATGCCACATATTTGCACATATACTTGCCCAAAATAACTGTGGTGGTTTTTACACTAACTTGTATGCTAATTGTATCAAGACGTAGACAAGCAGAAATATACGATGGTTTCTAAGCCACAAAAACAAAGAAACAAGAAAAAAAAAAAAGCTTTTTTTTTTTTTTTTTAATATGTGTAAGTGGCTAGGCTGAATAAAAGGAAATGATTAAGAAATAGCTGGCAATGGTTATGTCCTGAGTAAAATCTGGGGTAAAGATTAAGAGTGCAAGAGTCTCACTAAAAGCTGTCCGAATGCTGCATAAATCTTGGTGAGTACTTCACTCCTAATCTTCAAATAACCCTCCATCTTTTTAGCACATACTGATCCAATCAGTGCAAGCTACTCCATACTTTCTGCACACTAAAAGAGTGTGGAAACCTTTCAAAGCCCAAATTTAATTCTAAGCAAGAAGTCTATACCTTTAGAGAATCCCTCCCATCCTGTGCAAGTATCTGCATGAATCTGTGCAATTTTCTTTGTGAATATTTACTGGAGGCAGCTGCAGATTTTTGTTCATATAATTGCCATGACAATTAATTGGTCTTCTAGTCCAGTAGCAATATAAAGAAGCTTAAGTGTCTTTCTTTTAGACAGAGAAACTTGCTGCATTCAAATATTACACCGCTTTGCATGTCCAATGATAAACATATAATCCACACAAAATATTGTAGAGATGAGTTTTACATCCACTTATAACACTACCAAGTAGGCATGCATGGACTTGTCTTACCTGAAATCATTTCTCCCAATCAAGGTTTTTCTACATTAAGGGAATTTGGAATCACTAATTCAAACAGTCAAGTTTTCCAGTTTAAGATCATCTGATCAAAATAGCTGGACTAAAATCCCCTTGGTAAACAGCATAGCCAGAAAAAGCAAGTAAGGAATAAAGTTCAAAATCAGCATTCCTTCCCTGTCCCAGATACGACAACTCCAAATAACAATTCTCACCCAGCTCTTTCATATAGTCCTCAAAGTTTTCACTAGAAAGGAGCTTCCAGGTGCCCACAAACTGGTCGCACATCCTGGCAGGCTACAGAGAAATCTTCCACAGGATCAAACAGAAATGCAGGACAGGAGGATAGTATGAGCTCCAGAAGACCAGGAGTTATCTTTAAAAAGGAGCCTTAGCCACATGATGCTCTAGGATGACCAATGAAGAGGGAGTCACAGTGCCCAGTGTTTTCCTTCCTCCTCTACCCCTCCTTTGCCAGTAGGTCATAGTGTAATTATTCTTATGCCCTTACTAGCACAAAGATCACTGTCTTGTTTTTATTTAATTATTTTTGTCACTCAAGAACACTCTACCTTAAAGGCAAGTAATTACATCATATTGTCTGTCAGAAGAAAAAGGCTCGATCCGCAGTGGGTTGTGCTCTCTCCCATACTCTTTCCTTTCATTTCAGCCCACCATATCAAATGGACAAAGCTACATTCCTAGATAGCAAGACCTGAAAGGCTCATTGGGATAATTCAGTTTGCTTTCTGAACCCCTGCAGTCAGAGATTTTCTCCAGATATGCATAGAATTACAGGAAGAAATGGATTTGGGGCAGAAAGAAAGAGTACTGATGGCTGCAGAGGGGTAAGGCAATAAGACTGTTTCCTTGTTTGGGATGTCCTCATAATTGCACCACCTGAATTAACTGACCAATTGCACTGCTGCTTTAGTATGATAGAGAGGGTATATAGGGCTCTGTGAAAAGCAACGTAACAAAACAGATGATTTCTCTCCCTTTTGCTCCTGTGCTTTCTGAAGACCTATGTCTCAATGACTAGCATTATGACTAGCTGTGGCATAGAGCTAGGCTCTGGTATTGACCCACCTTCATTTGTTTTCTGCTTGCACACTTCAAGTAGTAATTTGTTTGAGGCAAGGTGTGTACAGGCCTGTCATAATAAGGTCCACCTTGACTGATCCCCTAAGCCCTGTCATAGCTCTGATCACCAAAAACTGTATTAGAAAGTAGACAAGCAATTTCTTAGACCTTCCTTTTGGCCGTAACATTCTATTCCAATGGCAAAAAGCAGCTAATAAGTGCAGACTCCAGCCCCTGCAACTCCCCTAAAGTGGATTTCCTGGAAATACTCTGCTGGTTGTTAGGCATCAAATACATATTTTTGTAAAGAAACATCTTGTAGAAAAAATATTTACATAAGATTGTAGGATCATAGGGAAATTCAGAAGGGAAGAGAGGTCAGGAGGTCTCCAGCACAGGCTCACCTTCAGGCAGGAGCAGCTCTGAGCTCAGACCAGGTTGCTCAGGGCTGTGCCCATCAGGGCTTGGAAACTTCTGAGGATGGAACCAGCACAGCCATCCTGGGCAATCCAAACCCCTGCCCAGCTGTCTTCAGGCAGGAGATAAATCCTGCCTGAACCTCTCTTCTTTCAGCTTTTATCCATAACCTCTCATCCTCCCACCATTCACTGCTGTGAGAAGCCTGGCTCCAACCCCTCAGTGACTTCCTCATGGGTGCTGCGGATTGCTGTAAACACTCCCAAAGCCATCTCTTTACCAGGATGAACATCCCCAGTCTCACAGCCTCTCCTCACAGGGCAAGTGCTCCAACCCCCTGAGCATCCTGGGGACCCCCTGTTGCACTCACACCAAAACTGGATGCAGTACTCCGGACACAGCCTAATAAGTGCTGAGGAAATGGGAATAATCACTTCCATTAACCTACTGGCTGCACTCCTGTTCATACAGCTCAGGATGGTTTTTGCCTTTCTGCTGCCAAGGCTCAGCTCACAGCCCACTAGGACCCTGAAAGCCTTTTCTGCTGAGCTCCCTAGCCAGTCTGTTCTGAGCCTGCACTGCTGGGAGGGCTGAATATGTTTTTACATGTGTAATTAGTTACCCTCCTGTGGCTTTAAGACTCCAAACTGTGGGGAAAATTATTCTTCTTTACCTTTTTTTCCTTAGAATAGCCAAACTTCAGTTTGGCCTATTCTTTTTTGAGTTTTTCTATATTTACCAACTTTGGGTTAATCCCAGAATAAATAAAATAATATTCTAATTACTGAAGCCTCAGATGACTTTCCTGATTGGTTTTCTTGGAGTATCACATGCTTAGGTCCTCTTTGAAAGGAAACTTAGGGAGGACCTCAAGTTTGTGTCATTATCTTGGCTTTTTTTAGGATTATTGGCTTGAGAAACACAGCACCATGCGTGAGCAGTTTGGAGAAACTTGACAACTCAAATCAAGTAATTACATGAGTAGCTGAAAGTGTCAGGTGAGGATTGCTGCAGTGCCCCAGACAGAAAGGATGTGATTTGGCTGAACTCAGTTTCTGCACATACTTTTCTTGCCTTTCGGTAACTGCTCTATGTGTCACTACAATTAGCATTCATTTCTTTGGAGGGGCTTTTATATTCAAAGATATAGCCTGAGAGAGGGGATTGGCCTTTCTTTGGTGTTAACAGATGTCTGCAATGCCCATGCTGCTGGAAGAGTTTTTTGGGAGAGAGGTGAAGCACCATGCAAATCAGTTTGGAGCAGACAAACCACTCTCCCTAAGCAGTCAATTACTTGCACCTATTTAAAGTGAATCTGAGCTATTTGTAGATGTCTTGAGAACATGATGATTCAACAATGCAAAAAGAAAGCCAGCTTGTGGGTTGATTCACTTGTTTACTTCAAAGCAAGCAGCTATCGGAGCAGGATCATGGCTCTCACTTGGGAAGTATGCGACTAATGGCCTACTTTCCCTTGAGAGAGACTTCCAGTGACAAGAGATAGGCTTGTGGAATTGATGTCATCTAATTCAAATCCTGCCTGCTCCCCTGGGGCAAAGGCCTTAAGCCATATGGCCTGCTGATAAAGACTGACTGCTTAATGGTCATGAAGAAATCAGCAGGGCTTCTGAGCCTGGAAGCTCAGGCAAATCTGGGATTTGTGTCCCTTACAGAAATGTTTTGCCAGCAAGTGCTGGGCAACCTAGCTGAACAGCACTGTGGTCATCAGCACTGCTGGGATCTAATACCATCAAAAGCAAGAACATCTTCAAAAGTGTAGAAAGCTTCTGGAAAATGAGGGAATTTTGAAGAAACCACATCCGGTAAGAGGTGAACTGAGGAAGGGAAGCTGATGAGGGTCCAGCACAGTGAGGAAATCTGGCAAAGTAAATTAGTCACAGAGGGAAACCCTGTCTCTTAACCCTGATACGAACTGAGGGAGCTGAATTCTGTAGACAGCAATAATACACTGTCTGCAACATGGTTTTGGTGTGCTGTAACCTTTGAAGATATTTCCTGAAGCAGAAGGTGCAGAAGCAGAATAGCAAAGCAGCAGCTGTGCAGGGAGATGATGGTGGATAGGAAGCTGGTGGTGTGTTAACTCTTGCTCTGTGAGTCAGACCAACAGTGGAGATCTACTTGAGATAAACAGGTTTTTGCAAAAATAAGCACAACATTAACCTGCCTTTCATTCTTTCCAGCGTGTAGGAGGAATGATGCTACTTCAACTCGAGTATGTGAGAAAGAGGATGCATACTCCCGCAGTCAAGATCTGTCACTTAGGACAGCTTTTAACTGAGGACTGTGCCAAAACTTTTTTATGTTTTAGATATGTATGGGTTTGTCAAAATAAAAACACGGCTTACTCTCAAATGTGATGACATGAATTAGCAAATCATACTTAGGACTTTTAACAACACACGGCTTAAATAAAAGCTTCTTTCTCTAGTTCCTCCTTGTCCCAGAAGCGTTACAGTTTACAGCTTCTTCAACTGCTATAGCTACTGAACTGGTGACTATCAATGAGCAGCAGCGTGTTGGGCTTACACAGTTGTTTCCATAGTACTGCTACTCTTTGAATCAAAATCTGGGATGCAAAGGTAAAAAGACATCTGCTCAATTCCGCACCTGATGCCATAGCAGATTATTAGCTCATTGACAATGACTTCTGCTGAAAACTTTCTTAAAAGGAAAGTGCCTGTATGTGGGATTATTAGTGGCACAGACAGCAATGTCCATAGTAAGAAAAAATATATATTCTTTGAAGAGCTTTTAAAAATAGGGATTTTTCCTCAAGCAGGAAGGGGACCATGGCTTTGCTGTAAGCTTTCTGTTGAGGCACAGTCATGCCTATTGAGTAGATGGGCTACAGCAGCTTTCATGCCAGGAATGAGGAAAAA
Organism: Amazona ochrocephala; assembly: GCA_039720435.1. Lineage (NCBI taxonomy): Eukaryota > Metazoa > Chordata > Aves > Psittaciformes > Psittacidae > Amazona > Amazona ochrocephala. The sequence goes on along the minus strand of CM077876.1, from coordinate 30,579,148 downwards.
TGTCACACTGGTACTGCCACAACTTGGACAAAGTGAAAAGTTATCTTATTAATTATCTGGCTAAACACGGAGCGCAAATCTGTTCTAAGGCCTCAGGGTAACTTCAGGAAAGGTGAAATAACGCTGCAAAGCAGACAGGAACAGGTAAAAGGATGCCCATGTCTGCTCACCAGCTTGTTATTGCCATTTCTGATTAATGTCTGAGACAGGTGAATTGACTTAGACTTCTGCTTAGCCAGCAAAAGGTAAAACTAAAGCTTTAATATTCACTATGCGAGGCACTGACTTTACAAAATCCTGACTTCAGCTGGTTTGAAATTTCAAGAAGCCAGTTGTTTATCAGTGGCATTTTCTCTCTCTTGGAGAAGGAGTAGAGCAGGACACATGAGCAGTTCCTTTTTCCTATGCTCAGCAGAATTTTTCTATTCCCAGCAGCAAACTGATGCTCCCCTATGCATGGCTGTGGCTTCAGGCCTTGCTCAGGACTAAGGGTACTATTGCAAAGGGTCACCTTGCTGAAGGAATCAACTATTACAAGCAGCAACAACAGATTTATTGTTTCCTTGAGGCCTATGAGCACCACTCTACCCAGCTACATTGCTCGCTGTGACATTTGGCGACCTCAGACTGATGGGACCCAATAGCTGATTTTTGCTTTTAGTGTTTCTGGGTTCTTGTATTTCCTCTTGGACTTTAGCCCAAGCAGCGAGTACCTCACACGCTTAAACAGGTTTCCAGTATTTGAAAAAAGAACTGTGAAAATTGAAACACCTAAAGGTGTTTCTGAAGCAGTAAGTTAAGTTTGTGGTGATGCTAAGAACAGAAATGACATCTCGTAACTCCAAGGCATAGTAAGATCAAGCCCAAAACAAAACCTGGTGGCTGATGCCATTAGCTTGCAATTAAAATACACATGATTACATTTCTGAACTTGTTTTAAGATTAAGGAAAAATGCAGATATGCCTGGAGGGAATGGCAAATCTCTGGACCTTTGCCTTTGCTGGGTTCTCGTGACAGTAGTGTTGACAGCTGGGATTCTGTTTTTTCTCAGAAGATGGCATGGCAGTAATGTATGCTCTTGAACATTTATGGCTCATGGCAGGTGACAGCTATTCCTGAGCAAAACAATGACTTCTCATACACTGCCCCAACATGCTCAAATCTGTCCAACTTTTGTTCATGTACTGTACAAGTCTGGCATCTAACGCCAGGGCATTTCCTCTCGAGAGTGTACAATGAAAGTCAGCCTTTTTCTGAGTCTTGTGTAAGGACTTCATTGTCCTGGGCTTACTTCAGAGCACATAAATCCTGCCCATCCCACACCCCCCAGGAAAAAAAAAAAAGAGAAGAAAAGGTACATTTTTTACTTCTTTATCTCTAAACTTCTCTAGATTTAGGAATTGCGACAGACTTGTAAATAAAGTTTCCCAAAGCATTTTTGGGTTTCTTCTAGCAATTTAAAGGTTTGCTACTAACACTCTGAAAAATCCCTTTGTAGTCCTTCTCCAGGCCCTCTTCATAATTATTCCACATCATCCAGCTGAAACCATCTCTTTAAGCATGCATCTGATCAAACTGATAAGACCGTTGGTAACATCTGCTTCGGGACTATCCATCAGGAGTCCATTCCAGTTCTGCCTTGTTACTGCAGCTCATACAATACCACCTTCACAGAGCCAGGCTTGCATCTTATTTCTATATGGGTCTGCATTTAGAATCCCTACACAGTTTTGGGGTTTGGGTTTTGGGGTTTTGGTTTTTGTTTTGTTTTTCTTCTTTTTTAGATGCTTTTTAGCAAGCTGAGAAAAAATCTTCACATAAAGACGATAGACTAGTGCATTTTGTTAACTTGTAATATCTTGTGAGTTTAAACTATTCTTATCGCAGGTTGTCCTCCTCCTAACAGTTGTTCTCTTGTGAAGCACAAACATTCCCACAACTTCTCTTTCTAAGAAAGCTAATGAAAGAACAAAGTGTAAGAACAAAATAACAGTACTTCAACAAGACTATAAAGATCCGATGCAAAACATTTAAGCTATCTTTGTTTCTGCAGCTCTTCACTCTGCGTGTCGCAGTTTAGTGCTAGCAACGCTTTCATCTCACAGCTTGCTCTGGAACTTCTGGAGATCTCCTGCTGTATTTGCCAGAAAGCTATCTGTTGTTGCAGATGCTTTTGGACCGCATCCAAAGACCTATTGCTCTATGTAAGGAAAGGAAAAAATTCCCGGTATGAAATGCCCTGCGTTCAGAGTCGAAGCCTCACGGAAAGCAGCTCTCCCCCTTCGCGGGTGGGTGCGAAGGCTGTCAGCAATCCCGGTAGCGCTCTGCGGGTGACTGCTGCCCCCGGGCGCCGGGACCTGGAGGGACGGAGAAGGAGACGGTTTTCAGAGGCCAACAGCTGCTGCTCAGCCACGCGCCTTGCCTGGGCCTCTTACAGTTGCCTCCTCTGCAACATTGCCCCTGAATTTCACTGCCGCAACCATCTCGTTCCATCTTATCTTGTACCTGATAAAGTAGGTTGGAAATCAAAATGATCTCTGAGGGAAGAAATGCAAAGGGTTTTCTAAAGCAATCTATCACTCCTGCCCTTCCTGCTTTGGAGGGCTGTCTTGCTAGAAACAACTCAACATTGCTTATATTCATCCTGTAAAAACTCGCATCTCCAGTGAGGGACTGCCTATAAAATGTATTGCTTAATGTCAGGTAGTAAACCAGCTCCTTGCTTGGAATACTGAGGAGAAGCTGGAGGCACAGCACAGCTTGCACAGGGAGGATGGAATTTGTCCAGAAAAGCTGTGGCTGCCCCATCCCAGGCAGTGTTCAAGGCCAGGTTGGACAGGGCCTTGAGCAACCTGGTCTAGTGTGAGGTATCCTTGCCCATGGCAGGGGGGTTGGAACTAAGTGATCTTAAGGTGCTTTCCAACCCTAAACATTCATGATTCTATGTACTGCATGCGTCTCAGCAGGCATCTTCAACAGATGTGGGCAAAGTATGTCCCTATGGCTCCCTGTTGTGCCCTAATCCCTAACTGCAGCCAAGCCTTAGTTTTGACATACACAGAATCTCTGAGGCTGCTAGTGACAATAATGACACCTAGTTGAAATGGACCCTGAAGCCCCAAAATTGCTTTTAAATCCTCTCTGACTTCTACTTTTTTTCACTCTGGAGGATCTCATCACAGCTGGCAGGCATGGGGAGTTGTGGGTGTCTGGAGGAGACGACATGATCTTCCGGAAAAATTAATGTCTTCATCTGTCCTTCTCAGTACTGGTATCTGTTTCATTGATGTACCTTCCTTGTGCTTTAACGGGGAGTTCTACTTATCGCAACATCTTCCCAAACTATTAAAGACAAAAGTGCTGCTTCAGCTTGTGGCTGCTCAAGCTGCTGGTTTTGAACTAGTAAGAAATAAACAGACCTGTAAGCCTTGTCTCACACTAACATCAGCTATTTGTATTTTCATGCTAGCTATTGCAGTGCTGGTGTGGCATTGCTCCATGGAAGAACCAAGTAGGAGTTGGAGCTGCAGTGCCCCTCTGAGCTGCTGACAGAAGGCCTGAAGCATTTGAGGGCATTTTCAGAAGCATTGCTGCCTCCTTTTCCTCACAGCAAGGGGCTGCTCTCTTGGACACTTTCTTTGTTTCAGAGTTTCTGATATTTGTTTAAACTATTCTGGGTTCAGCCATTCTTCTTCAGGTGGGCTGTTGCAGATACTCAGTGGGGTGTTTGCTCCATCATATGAGTACAGCAGTTTATGCTGCCTTGATGGGGGCTCTTTGTATATCTTTTTAGTATCATAAAATGCCTGGTGGAACTGCCAATGCAGAGTTCAGAAGGGGACTGCAGCACATCCTTCCAGCAAGAACTGAAGGAGCCAGATGGCAATCGTGGCATAAGCCTGGACACGTGCTCTTTTGTAATAGGAGATGTTTCTTCCTCAGTTCCTTCAGTTATGGCTTCCTCATTCTCTCATATCATTTTAGTGGACATTTCACTGAATAACCACATGGCTCTAACCCAATGGGCCAAATGTAATTGTTAAGAAGACCAAGATCCTTCCAGAGTTTGTAAGTCATCAAAGGGAAGTGCTTATTCAGCTAATGCAGGTACAGTTCTGCATAGATTTGCAAGAAAAAGGAGTCTGGTTCATTAATCCTAGATGATGACAGTTCTTCATGAGTTTCTTTGTATCCTCCCATATCTTCTTAGGAATACAGGATAAAATTAGCTGCACAAGAACTGGTGAGGAATTGTTCCATGGAGTACCAGAACTTGTGAACTAGTTTGATTATACCTGAGATATGCAATCATATTTTTATAAAACAATCAGCAAAGCTCTTACGAGTGTATTGAAAACATCCCTGTAACTAATCTGCCAGTTATTTTGCTTATTAAAACTTGCAAACTTACAAAGCAATTGCTTTTGAATTTGCTGCCAAAGGAACTGTCTGGAGAGATGCTGAAGTTGTTTCATATAATGGAATAGAGGCAGTCTGAGATTCTTAACTTTTAGCTATAAACCTATTAGATTATGTAATTTGGTTCCTTGATTACCACAATGTCTGCTTAGGCTGAGCTCTTTCTGTCTTTAGAAAGCCTGAAATACCATTTTTCCTGTCTCACCCCCTAGAGGACTAGGCATTTTGTGAAGTAGGAACAATCTGAGATCTTTCTTGTCTTGCCTGGCAGCTGGCTTCTCAAATGCAACGCGGAGCCAATCATTATAGGTTGAGAAAGTTGGGGCTGTTCAGCCTGGAGAAGAGAAGGCTGCATGGAGACCTCATAGCAGCCTATCAGTATCTGAAGGGGGTATATAGGGATGCTGAGGAGGGACTCTTCATTAGGGACTGTAGTGAGAGGACAAGGGGTAATGGGTTCAAACTTAAACAGGGGAAGTTTAGATTGAATATGAGGAAGAAATTCTTTACTGTAAGGGTGGTGAGGCACTGGAATGGGTTGCCCAGGGGAGTTGTGAATGCTCCATCTCTGGCAGTGTTCAAGGCCGGGCTGGACAGAGTTGGGTGACATGGTTTAGTGTGAGGTGTCCCTGCTCATGGCAGGGGTGTTGGAACTAGATGATCTTCAGGTCCTTTACAACCCTAACTATTCTATGATTCTATGATTTGCTCCCATTAGCAATAAAAGAACTTGGCTGCAACCACAATGTTAGAGAATCAAGCTTTCTTTGGTGCAGAGGAGCTTATTTGCCAGTTCCTGCAAGTAACTCTGGTAAGATAATGATCACAGTTACATTACCTGCTGCAAGACAGAAGGTGTGCAACCTGGGGAGTGCTGAAGCTACTGGATCTTGCAGAGCATACTGGCGCGCAACTAGCAAAACTGCTACAATATCTCTGATCCCGTAGGGTAAGCAGTGAGACACATCTGACAAGTGCTAAGAAGTACTTAGTTGAAACTAAATCTAGACCAGTCCAGGAGAACATACTGGCTCGTTCTTGGGTGAACATGGCTCTCTATAACCAAACTCATGGAGTCTGTTGGCACCTCAAAAACCTTATGTGCCTAACATGATTGAATATAGCTGCACAGCATCTGCTCTGTGAAGCAGGAATATTGGAGAGTGCTTTCTCAACTGGTAGTGCAAATTACCCATGTGTTTCCTAAACATTTGCTGGTACAAAACCTGAGTACAGTAGCTGTTAAAAAAAAAATAATAAATCTTTCTGTCTGGTAGCCATTAAGGCAGCATGTTCTAGGGTCAAAGCAGAGCAAGCTTAACCCATCATCCTCACGGGCACTTCATGAAACTGCTGTTCAGTGTTCTTTGGGAGTTGTGTCTATCATGTCTCAAAGTTATTGGGATGTGTATAAAGACTGTAAGATAAATCTTGTCCAGAGGGCACTTTTATCTTTCATACAAGCTTGGGCTACTCTGGAGTCTAGATTAAATTTCATAATTCCATAATCAACCCAAATCAGGCAGAAGTGGTGGACTTTGGATTCATGTCTACTTATGTAGAATTTTGGAAGATCCCTCGCATTCTGGTGTATGTGACAAAAATCAGTGTGCCACATATCAAGAGTTTAGGTTAGCAGAGCATTATTAAAATTCTATAATTAATAACATCCTGATTAGTTTCTACTCCTACTCATATTTCTATTATGAAGATAAGTGCAAGATTATTAACACTGTATACTAAAAGAACAATTTTAATTCTAAAAAGATCATTTAACTTCATGTCTTGGAGATAAATGAAGTTCAGGTCTGCAAGCAGACACACCAGGCTAATTCCAGGAGCTGAGGTTAAAGGTCTGATTTACATGTAAAGAGAGATAATGACTTTCAGTTTCTTGAGGCTGCAGTGATGTCAGCCAGCTGAAGTCTGAATATTGAATGTTGCTTGACTGACCCAAATAATCTGTGGAAACACCTTACTGAGTGCTCTGTCATAACAGCAACCAAGAGCTGATACCAACTACATAATTAAGTCTTAATACCAAAATAGCAACTTTCCTACTAATTCTAGGATAGGGTCAAGTTGAACTAGGATAAATCAGTCTCAGACTTGTCTCTGAGAATGGATTTCTGAGGGAAACAGATTTTCCTCCTGCATCACCTTCCTTTTTAATATTGAAATTTGACCGGATAGTTAAAAGTAACATCTCTAAAGAGGAAAAGCTACTTTGCACATTGAGAGAAATCGTTAATTCTGAAGCTTGAACTTAATCTGTTTGTTAGCTTTATTATTTAGATTACTACTTTCCAAAGTCACAATGACTTTAACCTCTGTGGTTGGTTTTAGCTTATTGGCTGAATGACCAAATTCTCAATCTGCTTTTAGGCAAGAGGACGGTCTGCCCTTGGGTAACATGGACTAAATTAATACCTAACACAAATTCTGCTGAAAGAATGTCCCCTCACACTTCTAAACTTGCTTAGCTTCTGTTGTGTGTCAAGCTACACTAGTAATAAGCCTCTTTGGAGAGAAGAAGCTACACAAGATGGTCTCCTTTTCTTTCCCCTTCCCCATTAAGTAGGCAGACAAAACCTCTCTCTTCTGAAAAAAAACAGTCACTGAGCTTGAGATGCATGTGTCTGTGATCTTATGTGACCAGCTTTAAGATGTGAACAAGGGAGCCAGCGCTGCCAAGAAGTTGCTTGAAGAGGAAAGTGCTTCTCTTAAATTAGGGCTTGATAATGCATCAGGATGAATGGAAAGGCAGACACTGACTCCAAATAGCCACTTCAGTGAGACTGCTGAAGACTGAGCTAAATCCTTTGTCATTCAAGTTTGTGAAAATGCAAAGCCAAAACAAAAGGAAATGGTTGCTCTATTTATTCCTCTCTGTATATTAGCAACTCTTCATGCTATCAAGTTGCTTGTACTTCAAGTTGCTTACACTTCCTATTCTCCAAACTCAAGCCCTTGTATTTTGGAAGCTTTCGTCTTTGCTGCTTCCCGTGAGGCCCAGCTATTCAATTACTGTGTCATTTTTTAATCCCTCTGCAGGTCTAACAAATGGGGAACCTACTTTGGCGAATGTGCACAGGTGGAAAAAGGCAAGGAAAGTCCATGAACATTCTTTTTTATTTTTATTAGCAGGATGGTAAAGTTAAGCCTTTAACTAACTCGGTATAAAACTTCCTTTAAAACCAAATAGCTTTATTCCTTCTCTTGACTCATTCCTTTAGTATAAGTGAGGAAGAAACAACTTCTCAGGAAAACCTGCAAATCAGGTTAGGTTTCTGTGGCCATGAGAGTAAAAGGAAGGTCCCAGACTTGTTCATCTCAGGAATGAATGAAGTAGGTATGTGGTGGAAGGTAAGCGTTTGCAGTTATAGGGACCAAACAAATTGCCTATCCCTTTTTCAGTTCCCTGAAAGAGCTGTTCCTAAAGCACAAGAAAGAAATTTCTTACTCCTTACATAGCATAATGCAGCAATTTTCAGAGATTAACTAAGGATTTGATTGAAAGCAGTGTTTAGCTTCTGGCATCTAGAACAGGCGAGCTATTTGCACGTTTAACATTCTTACTGGAAATTCTGTTGTGATTCTGTTGCAATAAAGCAGCATATATAAAAGATTGACATTATCACAAATTTAACTTCAAAATCAATCCTGAATAGCATCTGGACTTTTTAAGTAACCTATTTTTCAAAACACTGAAGTAATCGTCACTGTAAATCATAGGCTTATAGAATAGTTTGGGTTGGAAAGGACCTTAAGATCATCTACTTCTGAACACCCCGCCATGGGCAGGGACACCTCACACTAGAACATCACCCAAGGCTCTGTCCAACCTGGCCTTGAACACTGCCAGAGATGGAGCATTCACTATTTCTATGGGCAACCTGCTCCAGCGCCTTACCACCCTCACAGTAGAGAACTTCTTCCTTGTGTTTAACCTGAACTTCCCTTGTTTAAGTCTAAATCCATTACCCAATCATCTATTTTTGCCCATCCCAGTCTCATAGTAGCATGTACCGATAAACCAGAAGGTGTTGTTGGCTTGGACCTTCAACTTCAGTTGTGATAATTTTAATTATGACATAAGGTTGTAATTTGCTGAGCTGCACATGAGCTATGTTCTGTGCACAGCTGTTCTGTACATGGACTATGTCCTTGTTCCCCCAGCCTATGCCAAATACAGGGTCAGCAGTTAGCAACTCTCCACAGACCTATGTGAAAGGTGAGAAATCTCAGCCTTCTAAAGAGGGTATAAGTAGACTATTAAAAGGTGGCCAGCTTCAAGACAGCCAGGAGTAGTTCAGGCTACCAAAAGCCCAGTGCCATTGCATCCTTGTTTTCTGCTATACTAACAGCATAGAACAGGAACCATGACATCTAAGCTGCGCACCTGTACTAACATCTTAAATCTGTGTATTGGGTTTGCATGGCAAGGTTCTGGTAGCTGGTGTGTGTGTGTGTGTGTGTTCTACAGGGGTGGCTTCTGTAAGAAGATACCAGAAGCTCCCCCTGTGTTTAACAGACCCAATGTCAGCATGCTCCAAGATGCACCTGCCACTGGCCAAGTCTGAACCCATCAGTGATGGTGGTAGTGCCTCTGGGATAACTTACTTAAGAAGAGGAAAAAGCTGCAATAGCAACTGCAGCTGAAGAAAGGAGTGATAATATGCGACAGATACTGCTCTGCAGTTCCCAAGGTCAGTGCAGAAGGAGGGCAGGAGGTGCTCCATGCTCCAGATCAGAGATTCCTCTGCAGCCCATGGTGCAGCCCATGGTGAGACAGACTGTGCCCCTGCTGCCCATGGAGGTTCATGGTGGAGCAGATCCACCTGCAGCCCATGGAGGATGCCACACTGGAGCAGGAGGATGCCCGAAAGAGGCTGTGACTCTGTGGGAAGCTTGTGCTGGAGCAGGCCCCTGGCAAGACCTGTGGCCCCTTGGAGAGATGAGTCCATGCTGGAACAGGTTTGCTGGCAAGATCTGTGACCCTGCAGGAGATCCACGCTGGAGCAGTCTATTCCTGAAGGACTGAACCCATGGAAGGGACCCACACTGGAGCAGTTTGTGAAGAACTGCAGCCTGTGGGAAGTACTCACCTTGCAGAAGTTCATAGAGAACTGTCATCTGTAGAAGGACCCCACACTGGAGCAGGGGAAGAGTGTGAGGAGTCCTGCCCTGAGGAAGAAGGAGCAGCAGAGACCACGTGTGGTGAACTGACCACAACCCCCATTCCCAATCTCCCTGCATTGCTGTAGGGAAAGAAAGTAAAAAATTTGGGAGTGAAGTTGAACCCAGAAGGTGGGAGGGGTGGAGGGAAGGTGTTTTAAGATTTGGTTTTATTTCTCATTACCCTGCTCTGATTTGATCACTAATAAATTAAATTAACTTCCCTGAACTGAGTCTGGTTTCCCAGGATGGCAATTGGTGAGTGATCTCTTCTTGTCCTTATCTCAATCCATGAACCTTTCACTATTTTTCAACTCCTCTGTCCGGTTGCGGACAAGGTGTGATAGAGCTGCTCAGTGGCTAACTTGCTTCCAGCTGTGGTCAACCCACCACAATATAGCACATCATCTCCACAGTTTTGGGCAAGTGCTGCAGTATTTCAGAAACCTGGTGCCTAATGACTGACCAAGGGTGGAATATGTCAAGATACACACTGTGCCACTCTTTCACTGGACTGGCTCTCTGCCACCATTTCCCCCTCTGTTGCTTGTCCACTAGGCTCTAGCTACAGACAAGGTGCAGTGAGAGAGGCAGATCCAGGCCACATATTAACAGTGTATGTTTTATAGCAAGATGCACCTGGAATTGAATTTCTCTTTCCATTAGCTACAGAAAGAGCACAAATTACTGCATTAAAGCTTAAACTCTTCCCTGAACACACTTTGGTCTTGCAGAATCAGGGAGTGATTGACTATTCAACACCTAGAAATGCTCATGTGCTCTCCTGGGGTTTCATGCTGCAGATCATTAACTTAATAGGTTTTATGTAAAACTGGTGGGTGGTAGTCAGTACCAGCACAATCTAATACCTTTATTAAAGATGGAAATAGATATACCGTCCTTGCCAATAAAATCTGTGGATGACAAGGACTGGCAGAATGATAAATTATGGCAGATTAAGGACTGGTAATACAGCGTGAGCTGGACTTCGTAACAAACAAACTGTGTTCCAGTATGCATATAAAATGGGATACTGGAAAGCTGTACATTTGTTAAGGAATCTGACCAAACCACAAAGTGTATCATCATCATTATGGCTTGGCTCTGCGAACGAATATTTGAGAAGGGCTTTACCCACGCTTACTACAAGCATGCTGATGGCTAAAAAGACCAATGCAGGATAGACAAATTCAATTGCAAAAAGCACAGCGGAAGGTCTCCTTAGGTGGTATAGGCAAGGCACAGCTCTTTCTGCATTGTCTTTTCTCCTCAAGACTGATTCTCCATGTGTTCCCAAAAGAGACAGCTGCGCTATGTACGATGTGTCTTCAGATCTCCCGATTGGAGGCCAGGGTGGATCACTGATGGTAGTCACAATGGCCAAGGCTAAGATATTGTTTCAGGGAGTCCTTATATCTCCTCTTTGGGGCACTTCTCTTGCGGTAGCCGCTGGTGAGTTCACCATAGAACACGATCTTAGGGAGGTGGTGGTCCTCCATGCTGGAGATGTGCCCTGCCTAGCACAGCTGCGTTTTCAGCAGCATGGCCTCAATACTGGTGACCTCTGCCTGTTCAAGGACAGTAACATTAGACACGTAGTCAGTCCAGTGGATGCTTAGGACTGTACGGAGGCAGCGATGACGAAAGCGTTCGAGGAGTTGCAGGCGATGGCAATAGATGACCCATGATTCAGACTCATATAGAAGAGTAGACAGTACAATGGCTCTATAGACACTAATCTTTGTACTTTTCTTCAGGTGTTTATTACACCAAACTCTTTTATGGAGTTTTCTGAAGGCTCTGTATGCCTTTGCTATTCTGTTATCTATCTCTTTATCAATAGTGGCGTCCAAGGAAATGATGCTTCCCAGATAGCTGAACTCCTGGACTAACTTAAGCTCTGACTAGCCAATGGTGATGTGGGAATGATGGTAGTCTTCTTGTGGTGCACATTGGTACAGAACTACTGCCTTCTTCAAGCTGACTTTCAGCCAAAAAACCGCGTCCGCCTCTACAAAGCAAGTTGTTAAACACTGCAGAGCTGCTTCTGTGTGGGCAACGAAGGTGGCATCATCAGCAAAAAGCAGCTCGTGAACAAGGTGATTTAGGGTCTTGACGTGGGCCTTCAGTCACCTTAGGTTGAACAGACTCCCATCAGTATGATATTGGATATAAATGCTGCTTTGTTCGTCGAAATCTGCCATAGCCCTTTGGAGCATCATGCTGAAGAAGATTGTGAATAAAGTTGGTGCAAGAACACAACCTTATTTCACACCATGGGTTATTGGGAAGGGCTCAGAGAGTGCATCACCATATCTGACTTGGCCTCGCTGATAGTCACTCAACAGAGCAATCATTTTGAGAAACTTGGGGGGACATCCTAAACATTCCAAGATCTGCCACACGCCTTTTATATTCACAGTGTCAAACGCTTTGGTAAGATCAATGAAAGTTACATAGAGTCCCTTGTTCTGTTCTCTACACTTCTCTTGCAATTGTCTGAGAACAAATACCATGTCTGTGGTACTTCTATTTGCTCTGAAATCACACTGACTTTCAGGTAGAAGCTCTTCTGTGACAGCGGGTACTAACCTGCTCAGTAGTATTCTTGCAAGAATTTTTCCAGCAATGGAGAGCAGAGTTATACCTCGGTAGTTTGAGCAGTCTGACTTTGCTCCTTTTTTCTTGTACCAGGTGATAATAATTGCATCATGGAGATCTGGTGGTAGTTCGCCTTGCTCCCATCAGCACACAACTAGCTCATGAAATTCAGCATGGAGTGCTTGACCTCCATGTTTCCAGATTTCAGGTGGGATACCATTGACCCCAGCTGCCTTGCCAGTTTTCACCTGCCAAGTGGCCTTCAGAGTCTCTCCCATGGTAGGGACTATATCCAATTTGTTTTTTGCCAGTTGTTGTGAGATGTGCTGGATTCCTGAGCCTTGGACTACATGGTTGGCACTGAAAAGAGTTTGAAAGTGTTCAGACCATCGATTCAAGATGGATTTTTTATCTGTGAGAAGCTTTTGACCATCTTCACTGAGTAGAGGACTTTGAATCTGGTATATGGGTCCATACGCTGCTTTCAGAGCCTCATAGAATCCTCTGAGGTCACCCAAATCTGTGCATAGTTGAGTTTTTTCTGCTAGGTTAAGCCACCACTTGTTCTGGATGTCACAAAGTTTCTGTTGGAGCTTACTGCATGCAAGACAAAAGGCTGCTCTTCTTTCGTGACAGGATGGCTGAAAGAGGTGTGCTTAGTGAGCAGATCTCTGCTTTGTCAACAATTCCTGGACTACCTTATTGTTTTCATCAAACCAGTCTTTGTTTTTCTTTGAGGAGAACCCTAATCATACTTTGGAGGACTGCAGGATGCTATTTTTAATACGTTGCCAAAGCGCTTCAGGAGGAGAGTCCATGGGATGGTCTTCAAGCCTAGTTTGAAGGTTTGCCTGGAAACTGTCTCTCACTGCAGCTATTTGTAGATTGTTAACTTTGAGCCTCCTCCTCGGAACGCCACCCCTCTTAGGTTTGGGCTTAAAATGGAGGTTAAGTTTGCAACGCACAAGGCGATGGTCTGTTTGACATTCTGCACTAGGCATTACTCGTGTGTGATGGACATTGCGAACATTACTCTGGCACACTAAGACATAGTCAATGAGGTGACAGTGTTTAGATCAAGAATGCATCCAGGTTGTCTTCAGGCTATCTTTCTGCTGGAAAATAGTGTTGGTGATAGTAAGCTGCTGCTCTGAACAAAACTCCAGCAAGAGTTGACAGTTATGATTGCAGTCTCCAACACCATGCTTGCCTAGTACTCTTTTCCAAGCTTCAAAGTTCTTACCTACTCAGGCGTTGAAGTCACCAAGGATTATGATCTTATCATCGGCAGGAACCTTTTGAGTGAGGCAGCACAGATCAGTGTAAAATTTATCTTTTTCTCTTGGGTCAGCTTGCAAAGTTGGGGCACATATGCTGAAGAGAACAACATGTTGCTTGTTGTGTAGTGGGAGGCGTAAGGAGATAATGCGATCAGAATGACCTGTCAGCAAATTTTCAAGTTTACAGGTGATGGAGTTTTTAATAATGAAGCCAACTCTGGAGAGATGTCTTTTGGTTTTGGATTTGCCTGATCAATAAAGTGTATAGCTGGCACCATGTTCTTTAAGGCTTCCTTCCTCATGAAGGCAAACTTCACTGAGAGCAGCAATGTCGATGTTAAGTCATGACAACTCGTGGGCAATTAGAGCAGAACGATGTTCAGGATGCCCACTATCCACTGTATCAAGCATAGTTCTGATGTTTCAACATGCGAGTGTCAGTCTGGACACACCTTTGAAGGCAGGTGTATGCCTTTGTCTCTTTGTCTTTGGTCAGCCACAATAGAAGATGCCTGCTGGTCACGGCTAGCCATCAGGTAGAGGGGGAGATGAGCTTTGGTTAGACCACCTTTTCTAGGCCTCTCTCCATGTGGAGCAAACAGTGCTCTCCTTGAAAAAGGCTGCTTGGTCATTCAGGATGCTGCCGAACATGACTGTCATCTCCTGGGTCGATCTCCAGTGACCAATGTCCTGAACCTCCTGCATGCAGGGTTGGATCTGCGGCTTCCAGTGCACCTTTTCACCTGCCATTTCGTCTCTCACCTATCGCTACAGGGCTTTGCAAATGTGAGTAAACTCTTCGGGCCTGCGCAGTGGATTTTTAGGTGAGGTGCAGTGTGTGCAGAACCGACCCCACCCTTTACACCTAAGGTTTATCTGCCAGGGCCTAGCAAGCTTGGACGGTGACAGCAAAGTCTGCAGGTCGTAGGTTTGGTTAGAGTATCCTTCTCTTAGCCTTACAGGGCTAAAACACTCCATCTGCCCGGCTTTGAAATGAGAATTGTCCTTCTCCTAGGATGGTTGCCCAAAGGCTAGTGAGCCCACCCTGCCCATGGACGCACTTTGTCTGACCCTTCAGTCGAGACCTGTCTGGCTTGGGAGACCCTACCAGAGGCATATGCAGCCACCAGCATAGCTCTCAACCTCACAAGGGCACGCAAGCTCTTTCCCCACGACAAAAGGGTGTCTGTGAAAGAGACAAAGTGTAAATGCCAGTCTAACAGTATAACAGCCAGGGCTAATGTGAATCCTGAGGGTATTGAGAGGAGAAGGGTGTTTTTGAGGTATTAAGGATGCTGCATGCAGAGTGTAGGGCTGCTGCAAGAGAAGATTCATTGAAGAGCTGCACAAATTTTGTGAGGAATGAAAAAAATGTCTCTCAATGAGGAGTATATGCTTGCTTGAGTTGCATAGGGAAACAAAGACTGGGAAGGGAGCTCAGTGCAGTATAATCGTCTTGCCTCACTGCAGATACACCGCGAAAGGATACGGTTACATGTGATACAGCTCCTTACTCTGAGGCATAACAACAGCCTGTGTCTGAATGCTGAAACTGGACAGATTAAAAATAGAATTGAGGTATGCTCCCTGAGCGAGTGATATCAGTACAGAAATTCTGACAGAAATTCTCTGTACCTTGTTTCAAAGTCAGTACCAGTTATTTTTCACTACCATCATAGCAGTATTCCAGTATCTGAGGGGGCCTACAAGGGTGCTGGAGGGGGACCCTTCATCAGGGATTGTAGTGACAGGACAAGGGGTAATGGGCTTAAACTTAAACAGGGAAAGTTCAGGTTAGATATAATGAAGAAGTTCTTTACTGTGAGGGTGGTGAGGCACTGGAACAGGTTGCCCAAAGAAGTGGTGAATGCTCCATCTCTGGCTTGGAACTAGATGACCTTAAGGTCCCTAACAACCTTAACCATTCTATGAGTCTATGTCTCTAGAAGATATCTTTTATCCAAATTAAAATTATCTATTCTACTTGCAGGCAAAACTCTGAATTATTTAAGAAATAAAGAAGTCTGACCAAATTAATATCTTAACTTCTATGAATCTAATGTAAAAAACACACCCTATTGTTTTCTTCAAATCCTTGGTCCTGTCTGCTCCTGGCTATAAAATATCCATTTCCAATTCAATATCTTTTCCGAAAGCCATTAGGTTTCACAAATATTCTTGCTGATAATCTGAATGTCTTTTCTTGTTCTTCTGGAAATATGGGCAATCTAGTGGAAACCTTTCATTCTTACCTCAGTTTTACAGTCATGTGGCGTGCTTTATTTGAACTCCTCACCCAGTGTGAAAGAAATTGTGATGCCTTAAAGGCACTTTTTGTTTTGGTGGTGTTCACCTGCCTTTCAGCACTGATTGTCATGTTGGGTTTGCCTAGCCTGTCTGGTTTCCTTGAGGATAAAACCACTCAGAAAACAAAAAGTAAGAAAGAAAAAAATCAAACTGGGTGATCTCTGCCAGAAACCTGAGCAAACTCGTGGGGAATTGAAAAGTATAAAGAGAAAAGTGGCACTGATGGGAAATGCAAACATTTCACAGCCTGTGATTTTGAAGGGCTCTTAGCATCTGCAGTAGTTAATTTGCTACTGAGGATAGGATGTGATGTATCATCTATTAAAGCCAGTGGCTCTTATTTGCTAAGTAGAAAAGGCAATTTCCATCATTGCCAGGTCACTGCCATCCACTGCTGTCTTTTACAACTGCCTTAGAGATGCTTTGTAAGATACTCTATATGCACGTTGAACTGTCACATCAACCCTATTGTTGTGAACAGAATATATTACACGAGATGAGGGTAAAGGCATATATCAAACCATCTTCAGAATATGAATGATTGCTAAGGGCAATAGTGCATTCTGCTTTTCAGCTTTCCTGGTTGGAGAAAACATTACTGGTGACTGAGCACTAAGTTGGGAGCTGAGCACAAATAAGGCTATGTACTTTCGGCAGATGTACCGGCTCTGTGAAGAAAAACAGATGTATAATAGCACCTAGAGTTGTATGGTTTCTGTTCACCATCTCCATTTACTGCTAAAGCTGCCTGTGACCAAACAAGCTGAAATACAAAATTTAAACATCCTGCCAGCAACAGGCCTGAAAACAAACCAAGAAGAGAGGCAGATTGACTCACTCCTGTAGCAGTACTCTGGTCCAGAGTCTGGAGATACTTCATGCTGCAATTTAAACTGGTAACTTAAGAATGAAAATTAGGTAACACCCCAGCTGGTTCAATCTTGTTGTCCTCCAAGGGAAGGTGAATCTGCAGAGAATAAAGCCAGGATGGAGGGGGCTTTGAGCAACCTGCTCTAGTGGAAGGTGTCCCTGCCCATGGCATGGGGGTTGGAACTAGATGATCTTTAAGGTTCCTTCGAAGCCAAACCATGATTCTATGATATGGTTGCTGTATGGTATTCCCTGCGCCTTACAATCAACCCATCCCATTTCATAATGAAATGAGAAAGGATCATAGAAGTTTACCATACTAGTCAGTCTTGTGTCAGAGAAGGCAAAAGTGCTGAGAAACAGCAAAACGCCATGTCCTGCTACTTCCTGGGGTGTTACTGAGTTATTGCCAGGTTGCCTGATGCTAAAAGAAAAGGAAACTTTATCCTGAAGTTGCATCCCAGCTCTTTGGGTGGTCCAAAGTTGAAAGCAGCCAAAGTCAGTAGTCACAATACATGCTGTAGACACAGATGTGTGAACATTGTCTGATAAGGATGCTGCATGTGACCCTCTGCCTGTGGACTGGAGGGTATTCACACCTGCAAAGAAGTCCCTGCATGTCAGCAGTATGTTGTGCAAACAGCTGCTTGTATCTACCTGGCCATGCACCTGCACTATCAAAACCCCTCCCAAGCTGACTGAGTATGAACCACAAGCCTGAAGGAAAAATCCAGGAATTCCCAGAGCTGTCAGTGGACTGAGCAAGCTGAAACAACTCCACCTGATCAATCTCATGAAAAATACTTGAAAGTCCATAGCTCTGTGCCATTTGTGGAAAGCTGTTAGAACCTACTGCAGAGACTGGCCTGCAGCAGCCTTTTATTTCTTTCCATCATTGCCATTCCAAAAGTGGTAGATGAGCAGTCATACAAAATATAATTCCTGTTATGGTGAGTGTCGTGATGTATATTGTTTGATGAGGTCTCTTCCTGAGCATTGCTAGCACATTCTGAACTGTGGCTGGCTTGCTCAGTGCTGGATGAAGATATCTTACAGAGGGCAGTTTTGCAAGTATTCTTTCATGCAGACATCAGTGATTTTACAGTTCATGAAAACTGAGACAAAATGATGTCTTCAGACTTCATGCCTTACAAGGACAAGTCTGAAGGACGGACCATCACAATACATTCTTAGTAGAAGTCCACTAGGGAGGTTCTGTTACACCTCTAGGAAAGCAAAGTTTTTCAGGAATAATCATTACAAGGTGGTTGTGCATTTAAGATGGGGCAGCTAGGTGTTCAGGGAACACCTATCAGAACCAGATGGAGTTGGAGCATTATGAATGAGCAGGCATACCTCAGGGTAGAAAAGGCATCTGAGATAAGCTGCAAATGTCTTGGTATTAGATTGCATGAGCATTGCAAAAGAGATAAAAAACAACAATAAACATCTTTCCCCTCAAGTAATTTGCTTATTTCTAGCAACTGTAGAAAAAGGGTCTCTGCTCTTAACTTCTGTGTCTTGCAAATGTTGGCTTTTTTAAATGTGTCCTTGGTATTTAAAAGGATTTTCATTAAAACATTGTTTCTTTGCTTTCTAGAAGCAAGATTTTATCCTTTTGATTAGGCTTTTGAATTAATTTTTCTCACGGAAAACAATAATTTTCATTAAGATATTGAAACATAGCCTATCTTTTAACACTATTTTTGTGATAAGGATACCATTATTAGCAGAACTGCTTGAGTTAGAAGACTGACAGATGGGTTATTAGTAAGTGGATGCAATGGCCAAGACTTGACACTCTTTTCCAAATGAAGCAGATTACACAGGCAGTTTCCTCATAAAATAGGTTACTCCCTGCAGTTTCATTTCCAGCCTTTTCCAAGTCTGTTATTGCTTCTTTCCTTTTAGGATATTCTATGTCTTCATAGTTATTGCCTTCTTTCAAATAAGGTAGTAAATTATTTCATCCCTTCTCTCCTAACCAGCTTTCTCTTATTTCTATTTTTAAATAGTATTGATAATATCATATATATACACACATATATATTTACATGTATACTATACATATATATATGTATATATCTCTCTGTGTGTGTATATAAAAATATATTAAAAAAACCATGTCTCATCTAGTTCTTTCAAATAGTATTCAGATTTTTCCCTGGAGGTTGATCTCAGGTTCCCAGGAGATGATGGATCACCTTTCTGGGTGTGGTGAAGTGGTGCTTCTGAAGGACAAAAACCAAACAGCTGTTTGTTACTACCATGGTCTAAATGGGACTCATTTGCAATGTCTTAAGTGTCCCTACATGACACATAGAAAACAGCATTTTCTGGTGTATGATGACATGTGCCACTTAGCCAAGACTGACAGAAGAAAGTTCCTGAGAATCTAACACACAAGCACTTCACTTTCACATCTCCACCTTCACCCCACAACATTTCACTTTTCCCATTAACAATTTCGGAAGGTAAGCAGCCTATCTGAGCCTGAATAAAAGCAGCAGCTAGAACCAAACACAGCAGGATTGCATCTGCTTCCCACTCCTCCACTCTATTCTCAAAAGCATCAGGAGTCAAGTTTAGATAGACGATTTTGCAGTTTGGGAGGGAGGCTGGTGATACGGATGTGGCCTCCCAGAAGCAATGTGTGCCAGTCCTTGGCTGAACATCAGCAATAAGCAGAAAATGTCAGAGGGAAGGAGTGAAAATCACCTTTGGAAACACAGGGATCCTTAGCAAATCTGAGCTTAAGATATGGCAGATGAAGGCTTAAGGCCAGTTTACAGTGATGCTGAAGAATAAAGTAGAGGAAAACATGAGAGCTAATAAGAAGATAAGAATTTATGGGTTTGGAATGCTGATTCCACAATGACAAAAGACCATTTCTGGAGACTCTTAAAGACAAGGGGGGGAGAGAGTCTGGGGGATCTGGGAAGGAAGAGATTGCAGCTGTAAATGAGGTGAGGAGATTGAGGGTTCTGCTAGAAGTGGAGAAGAGATGAGATCACTGGATGTTGGCAGCAAAGAGAAAAGAAAAGAACACAGGCATGAAGAGCTCCGCTCAAGTAGTCTGAGTGGTTGGGGGAAACCTGCCAAATGCAGTGTCAAATATCCAGTGAAGAAACAGGAGCTGGGAGTTACCCAGGCAGGATTCAAGGACTTCTCTGTGTAGTTGCTGGAGATGTTGTTGTTGTCATGGGCTGAAAGCTGTGTATATGTTTAAATATTAACCAGACAACTGCCCCTGCCTTTTGCTGGTGCTATATGGTTTTGAGCCTGCTTCTCCATTACTGCATATTAGGGCTGGAGCTGGGCGACCTTACTTATGCCACTGCAAAGTGGGGAGGCCTCATCACAAAGCAATTTTCAGTGTCTCAGCATGTCCCACCAGGTTGTCTGGCTTCAATCTCTGAATAAGATTCCCATAGAAAAAGGCAAAAAGGAAGGAGAAATTAATTTTCCTGATAGAAGGGTGTGCTGAAAACCTCAGTTATGCTTTCTATTGCTTATGTCTTCCCTGCTGAATTACTGATTCCACAGAAGCAGCCGCTTGTTCTGTGACCCTTTACCATCACTGCATGATTGTTTTTCTAACTATTTTGCTTACTGTAGTAGGTCATCTGGCACATAGCAATTTAAAGTCAAGTCATGTTAAACTCCTGCTGGATGAAAATAAAGGAGTTTACCAATTAATTGCTCTAGAATTTGATAAAAGTCTTCATGATTTTGAAGTGTCTTTTATCAGTACAGAGGTAACATCTTTAATTAAAACAACTAAACTCATTGAGAACAAAACCAAACCTACTTCAACGTACATAACACTTTTCAGATCTGGAAATGGTCTGGAGAACTACAGTTGGGTTGGAAACAAAAGATTTTCTCAAGGGACTTTCTTATTGTCATCTTGCTGTATTTGTCACACTACGTTTTTTTCCCTTGCCTGTTACATTCAGACACAGCACAGTTGAAAGGTACTGTTTTCTTGAGAATCAACTTGAAGGACTTTTTAGAAAGGACAAACCTGTCACTGTGTAAAATCTGATGTGACATCCTGAGTGAAGGCAGCTGATCACCCTGGAGGTTTAGGAAGCTGTGTTAGACCAGTGCCTGGGGAGAGGGAGGGAGGGTGTCCCTCTTCTCTATCCACTGTGCAATGCCAGGACACCCACACAGGGCTTGTGCCCAAAGAAACAGGGTGTGATGTAAGCAATTACAGCCACTAAAACAGATTAACACTTCCTACTGAAAGACTGGTGCCCAATGATGCTGTGAAAGGATCTGAGAAACTCAGGTGCATTGAAGCTTAATCCTGATGAGATGCATCCCACTACAGCTAATACTAGCCAATTATTAAAGCTACCAGTGTGTTATTTCTGGTGGGCAGCTCTCCATGCTCTTACCATTTCCCTAATCTTCTTTCCACTAAATCTCATTTTACACAATTACTTGAGCGAAAGTGGTACTGTGTAAAGCAGGATTAAAGTACCAAACTTCTCAATGAGCTGAGACTCATAGAAATAAAGTTATCTCACCAATATGAAAGTCACTAAGGCTTAGTGCTGGATAGGAGTAAAAATAATTTGACAACCTGCTAATGTTTGACTGAGGCTTTCCTCCCCAACATGCTATCCTGGACAATCACGTAACATAAGGAACTGCAGAAACCTATTGAAAAAATTCAAGAGTACTCATGGCAATGGCTCATTCAGGGAAATTGTCAGCTCACCGACCTTGATGGATTCCCAGCAATGGGTAGTGTGGTGGTGCTGTCATGCTGAACAGTTATGGTGCCCCACATTGCCAGAAGCATTGGTCATCTGTATTATTGCCATGGTACTCATGACCCTGGCCTTTTGTCTTCTCCTGGCTTTCCCAGATCACACTCACAATGCATGGCATCTCACTCCCATCACCTATCATTGTGTGGCATTGCAGCCTTTGCTGCAGAATGAGGTCTGCTAAGGACAGGTCCTGGCTCCACAGGCAGATCTGGTGGGCTGAGCAAACAAGATGCTCTACCTCCACAATCTATAATCTTATGCACCCATTACCCAAGAAGTTTTAAAGTTAGCAGTGATCTAGCAATACTTTTCTGATGTCGTCATTGTCATGACACTCTTCCCATGCTCCAGCATAGGGTTCCTCCCACAGGAGACAGTCCTCCATGAACTTCTCATGAGCTACAATCCCCCATGAACTGGCAGCCTCTCACAGGAGCCAGCCCTATAGCCCCGCTGTTCCCAGAGCCTTGCTATGCGAACTGAATACATCCCTAAAAAGAGATTCACTTAAAATAAACTTGATTTGAATGATTCAGTTTGGTTTCTTTCCACTTACTTCTGGGTCTTCTGAATTTCTCTGCATTTAGGAGTGTGAGACAGAAGCTGAAAGTCTAGCGCAATTTCCTGGCTTCTCTGCTCTTTTGGGGAAAAAAATGGCCTCAAAATCAAGAAGGAAAGCATACAAATTTATGAAACATTTTGTAGTTTGACGTAACGACACAGATGTACTGCAGTCATAGAAAAAGGCAGCAGCTCTTTATGAAGCTCAGTGATACTTTTCAATTTGCTGGCTTAGGTGGGAAATAGATGTTATTGTCGAACTGACTTAGAGACATAAGTAGCAAAAGCAAAGGAAAGGCACTAGAGAAAGGGCCCAGCTCACTGAGGATGAATTATAAAATCAGTGAGCAGGGAAAGGCCTGCAAGAACAGTGTGAACAACTGTCATGCTGAGGGAGGGTTGTGCGGCCCAGTCAGAACGCGCATATAAAAGTGAACTTTGGTGTGATTTCCATTGGAAATTATTGCTGTCAGTTAGTTTTACAAGTACCTAAAATTGAAGGGAAGAAACTCTGGGGGCTTCTATAAACTCACATCTGTGCCTTCATCTTACATAGTAATGCTACTGAGCATCCATCACACTTGGCAAGACCCACTTGTAATTAGACAGTTTGTAACCAGGGGCAACAGATTTTAATAGCGTTTTAGGGCAATCTTTTCCCAAAAATATCAGAGGCCCGAAGATCTTCACTAGTAATATTTCTCTATTAGTTTTGGCTCAAAATACAGTTCACACACAGCAAAACCTTGTCAGGAAAGAAGGCTGAGACAGCTGGCTTTCACAATGCCCTGCAGCTTTTCATCTAAGTAAGTCATTAGTTTTAAAAGAAGGAGGCCTCAATTCGACAAATTAGGTGTAGAATGTAATTTAGCCCAGGTTTCCCATTTCAAACTACTCCTGTTGTGGAGATCCTCACTAGCTGTTTTCTGACACAAGCAGGAAATGATCTGACTGGGAAAAGAACGTGTCTTTGACTGGATGGACGGGCTTTTCCCTGACGTGGGTAAAAATCAGGTAAATGTGAACTGTGGGGGGCTTCTTCCACTCCTTGCCTACTTTGAGTTGCTTCCAGCCATGCTTTTTTACCTGTCTCTCCATGTGCTGGCTTTTGTAGGTGTCACTCTTATGGCCTACCTTTCCCCCTAACTCCTTGCTCCTACCACTCTAAATTGTAAGGTTCCAGTTTCAGAAGACTTTCAAGTCAGCATGGCCCTGGTCAAAACATATTTATTTATTTATCTGTTTGTTTATTTATTTATTTTTTACAGTAGCATCTTTTTATTCTCTTCCTGTATTGCACAACAAGCAGAGCATTTGGTTGCATTATGAAACGCCTGGGCTGTGCCTCTTGCATTTTGCTGCAAACGTGGCTGAGTGTAAAGGGAGAGCATCCAAAAAGCTGAGATCAGAAATCAGCAGGTCTTGTTTTAACAAGTCAGTTGTATTCGTCACAGCTTTTTTGCTGAGTGTGCAAGCAACAACAAAGAAGAAAAACGTCAGTGCTGAGGTGGTGTAACTGCTCCTAGCTCTTCCCTGGTGGCTCACATCTGACAGCTCAGAATGATTTAACCTGCTAGACTGAAATCTGCAGGAGAAAATGGGACATCTTTGGCTCTCCCCATGAATTGCTAACAATAATTTTTCTTACCTTCTGCTGGACAAAAAATAATCACTGCGTCTGGTGCAGTGTACCTCTTAAAGATCAGGTTTTTGTGTATGTGGCCTCAATTCTACCACTTTGTTAGAGGTTTAACTAACTCCATAATTAATATACAAGGCCCTGATGGCGCTGCCGTTGGAGCTGTTAGTCTCACATGACTGCTGTACTGATGACACATACTGTTGATTAGGGGACATCTTCGTTCCCTCCTGGTAACATTGCAGATAATGAGAAGCCTACTGTTACTGTAAATGTTTATACATCTTCCAGCTCTGCAGCAAGCCCAAGGGTAATGAAAGTAGATTCTGTTTCCATCTTCTAACTGACTTTAACCATTTAAGCAGAAGTTTTGAGTTCTGCTTCCATGTTCATTGGCTTTCTATATTCAGACACTGCCTCAGGGACCTGAAGCAGAGCAGCCAAGGGGAGCAACCTTCTCAAGTTTCTAGTTATTTGGTTTTTCTTCCAGTTGCTAACATCTCCGGTCATATCTGCACCTGTTTTGTATCTTACCATAGAAGTACAAACAATATTGCTGGAAAGGACTTTCAGGAGTCATTGTCTCTTGAAAGGGTGATCACTAACACCTTATTTCTCATGGGTATCTTCATAACCTGTTCTTGACAACTTGCAAGTAGACGTTTCCCAATCTCTCTGAGATTTTTTTCTAATGAGAATTAATCTTTCCTGCTGCAGTTTGAATCTATTATTTCTTGTTCTGTCTCCACTGAATTTTTATTCGTTTACCTTTTTTGTAGCAGCTGCCTGAGCATTTTAGGTAATGCTAAGTACTTCCTCAGTTTTCTCATCTCTGTTTAACAGCCTCTCTTCTTCACAGTCCAAGTCTTCCAGGTACCTGAATCTTCTCGTTGCCTTTTTCTGAGCTCCCACTGACAAATACTGTAAGATGGGAATCTCTAACTTGCTTCTTCCTCATTTCTGTCAATGCTTAGCACACTGTTCAGTAATGCCAGCAAAAAAAAAAATCTTCAATATGCCTCTGTGGCTGGTCCTTTTGCAGAAACCAGATTAAAAAATACTTTCATTCTGATACGTATAAAACCAGCTTATGAGGATAGTTGCAGTTTTAGCTTTGTTTTCTTAGTCATCCTTCTGGCAGAAATACAACATTTGTGCGTAAGCAGCTTCAAAACTCTTCCATGTACAGACATGCAAGTAGGAGGAAAGGCAAATAATGACCAATGTATGTGTAGAAGGAAAAGAGGGTTCTTTGTGAGGAAATTGAGCAGGATTTGGAGAGATGGGTTTCCAGAAGAGGTATTAATAGCCCTAACCAAAGACATTTGGGGGTTGCTGCAAGGCATGCAAGGCAGTGCATTAACGATGTATGAACAGAATGATTGGATGTTCAGTCTAACCTCAGCTGGGTAGAAATGCTTAAACACCGCCTTCTCTTTGGTGACCTTTTGTCACCAGAAAGCAAAGCAGCACTTTCTGCTGGTTCCATGCCTGTGCTCCTGACACATGCAGTGTGCTTAGTACAGCTGAGGTGGTTTGAGCCCTTAACTAAATCAATCACCTGGAAGAAATACTAAGAGCATCCCCTGGATCTGTATCACAGTGTCTCTTTCCTGTAAGCAACTGCTTATCGCCTTCCTCTGCCTATGCTGACAGCTTTTAATGCCGAGAACTCAGCAGGTATGTCCACCTTTTCCAGTGTGCCTTATCTGCTGCCCAGACACAGGGCAAACATCCTGGTGCTGTGGAGGGTTTAGATGCTGTTTTCACCAAATAAACTTTTATAAAGTGTGAAGTTGCAACTGAGATAGTGGTTTTGGATCTAAAGGTGTTATCAAGATCAAGAGGCTATTATTCATACATAGTGTGTAGCAATCTTTACAGTCAGAGGTGCCTGAATCATAGAAAATTATGGCTGGAAAAGGCTTTCACAGACCAATCGTTCTACCTCCTATCCGAACACTGGATAAACTCTACCTACAACTTCCCTGGCAGATACTTGTTTTATATCTTGTTAAGAAGTCTCCCATGATGAATCTTTTCACATGTTTCCTCAGACAATTTATTCCAGTGCTTGACAGTATTCACTCATTTTCCTAATGTATAATTTAGACAGAACTAATGTGTAACTTATCTTTAGACAAGAAAGCAGTATGATCAGAGAAAGGTAATATTTCTTTCTCTCTCTTGTACAACTGCAATTAGAGAGTATTATGCTTAAATATCTTGAAAGAGCTAACCCAGAGAGGCCTGTGTAGATACATATGTAGATCTGAGCATGGCAGCAGCAAACTTGACAGGGAGCTATGTAAATTGGATGGCTGGAAGTGCTGAGGTCTGATATTTTTCTGAAGTTTCTCTCTGTCTAGGCTGTAGGTGTCTTAGTCAGTGCTATGAAGTGATGTATCCCTCCACTCAGGTTTCACATCTCTGAACCTTCACCTGGAGCCTCTCCCTTGGTGGCAGAGGCAGAGCTTGCTTTTTTCTTCAACAAAGATTGGGAGGAGGAGCAAACTCATAAATCACTCAGTTGTGGAGCACTCATGCAAGACAAGGAAAATTGTGTTCAATGTTCTCTTTTGCCTAATGAGTCCAGGCTCTTAACTTGCACTAAGCTGCCTTGCCTGCTCATTGCTCACAGTTTTCTCTTGTTGCAATGTCCTGCTTGACATGAAGAAGTTCCATTGCACTGGAAAACAAGACTGTGATTTTTAGCCTTGCAATTAGATGCTTATGTTGAAGCTTGAAATAGTTGGTATGGGCATGGCTGCAAAGATTGCATCAATATTTAATGCAATATTTGTTTCTTGCAAAACTCATACACAAATTGTGGCTAGAAGAGCAGAGACATCACCCTCCGCTCCCAGCTGCTTTACTCAGGAACTGTGCTCACTTTCTGTGACTCACTGAACACTTCACTTTTCAACGGAGTGGAACGAGTTCAGCAGGTGAAGCAGAGCCTACCCTGCCCTTGGTTACACACCCTTTGGAAGATGAGCAAGGGTGGTTTGAATCCTTTCCCAAAACAGAAGAATGAACCCTGTAGCCTGCTTCTTGGTGGCTGCTGCGGAGCATTCAACGTTTTCCACCCAGCTGTGTTTCGACGGAAAGCAGCAGCTTGCACTAGACTTCATGTGGATCCAAATTTGTCAGCTCAGAGTGACCTTCCCTGCACAAAGCCAGGCAGGGGAGTGTCGAGGGGGATTTAGACATGTGAGTACAGGGGCTGAGCTGCACACTGCCATCCCAATGGGCCCAGAAATGGAGCTGCTGCTGCAAAAGGGGAGATCATGACAGAAACGTCCCTCCCTTCATGGTGAAGTACTGACAAGCAAAGGTCAGTAGTTGAGGGTCCCAACTGGAAACAGCCGGATTTAAATTTAAATTGCCTTCCCAAGAAATTCCAAGAAAACTACTAACCTGGAAACTTCCCATGTTCTGGTGCTGTGAGCTAGCTCCCGAATGAAACTTAGTCCTATTACATCAACAATGTGTTAAGGGATCTTGTCTGTTTTTAAAATTGTTATCCTGCATCTTAGAGCAGGGCACCAATTAGTTAACATAACCTTCTTGCTACTGTTCATCAAAGAATTTTGATCTAATTACAGTAGTTTACTACAAACTTTTCCCCAGGGAGTTTCAGACTGTGGTATTGCTAGGCGTGCTGCATAAGCTAAGGATGCACATTTCTAATTCAGCCGTTAAGGAGTATTTTAGTGCCTAATTTCAACAGTTTCTTGTCTCTTTTGTTGTAATTTCAGATGCGGTTAAGTTAATTCTGGAAATTGAGTAACAACCAGTAGAGACAATCTGATATTGAAAGCAGCTTGCATGAATGTGACCAAATGAAAAAGAATTCGCAACTAAAAAGTGAAGAAAAAGGAATACTAGCAAAACAAAACAATAGACCTCAAGAAGGTAGATTTGACTAAGCTCAGGCAGTGCATCACTAAAATTTCATATGAAACCAAGGAGAAGAAAGGCTATGCTGAAGAGAATGGCTGTCACTCAGAAAGGAGAGATACAGATAAATTCAGACAAGACACAGAGGCAGCTTGTCTCTTTGTCATTTCACCACTGTCCTCAAATGCAAAAGAAAAAAGAATAATGGAAAGGAGGTCATATTAATAGTTACAGGAAAAAAAGAATGAGCACAAGCAATTTGGGACAGGATCAGAGAGACCAATGCATTAAAGAACACGCAACTTGTAAAAAGATGTCAAATAACAAGAATTCATCTGTAAAGGGCCTTAGTAAGTGAACAGTCAGGCAAGAGGAAGGCCTCAGCTTCACTTGCTAAACAGCTGAATGTGGAGAAGGCTGAAACATTCAGTTCTTCCTTTCACTCAACTTTCCATAAAAGTTCAATGATGAGCAGAATAGTGAACTGAAAAAGTGTAAGATTTCAGCCTGGAATAAAGGAAGGATGAGGAAAGGAGAACCGGGAATATAAAATTCTTCGATGTTTGATGTTTCACAAAGCCTGGTATGGTATTTAACGACAGGCTGAAGCAACCGCAGTGCGGAACATACAGGAGGGGATCAAGAGCTCAGGAAGAACCCGAGCCCTTAGGAGAGGGGGACAGAATTGGAGAGGAAATAGGGAGTAACAGGCTTTACTGACAACAACTGGAAAAAACAATTGTAACTCTCTGGATGATGAGAAAATATCTGGTACCTGCCAACATACATATCAAGAGGAAATTACATTAATTCAAATGTATTTTCTTCTTCAAAAGGGTAATTGTTCTTATGGTTAGAGAAGAAGTAATATACCATCTGTACTGACTTTCATAGGGGCTTTTGACACACCCTTTCGATGCTCTTACGAGGTTTAAGGAGGCATAGGTAAGAAATCAGTAGAAAAGTACAAGGAAAACTGTATTTCTCCATGATTTGTTGTCGAAATAGAAGGACTGGGGTTTCTGTAAGGCACTTACTTAGGTTCAACTCGGTTAAATTTTCTACTCAGTACAAGTATTATTTCTGTTTTACATGCTCACACAGGATGGAAAAAGAAATAAGGATCTTAAGTTTCAGCAAGATTAATTTTAGACATTAATAAAAACATTTCTAACTGGCCCAAGGAGAAGAAAGCAACTGTAGTGTCTGTCGCTGGAGGTCTGTAATAACAGCTTAAACATATGTCAGGGATGGACAACTGTAGATGACCATAACTCTTCTCTCCCTCTCTTTATGCTGTGATTAAAGGCATTCCAAAGGAAAAAAAAATTGCCTACAAATGCAACACCCTCCAATTGGTTTGTGGAGTCAGGCACTTGAATCAAAGACTCTAACGCATCCAATGTTAGCGAAGATCACTATTTATCTGTATCTTTTATCTTTGTTTCTAACACCTGTAATCATAATTAAATTCCAGCATTGCTGTTGTGTTTCATGCTTGAGCTTCTTGCTTTGTAGTGTCATAGCCGAGACGCTGATCAGTCTCTGGAGCTGTTAATTAAAAGATGAATATTCATGGCAGAGAACTAAAAAGAAAAGTTGTGGGGCACTAAGTGCTAAAAGGAAATGCAGGCATTTATCAAGAGATGCAGTAGGAGCATGGAGAAAATCATTCCAATGAGTAAACATGACAAAAAGGAACTTCAGCAAATGCAACTATTAAAAAGAAATGTTAGTGTTGCCTCTCCAGGCTGAGGCACTGGTGCCTGCTGGGATGGGGGCTCTGCTCCACCAAAACCCTAGCCATAAAGGTGCCCTGCACCTGCTTGGAAGGATGAAAGTTACTGAGCAAAAGAAAAGGTTCTGCTGCAAAATACTGACAGAGAAAGGCCTGGCAACCTGGAACTGTGAGCTGGAGACTAGGCCTAGGAACCAGAAACACTCCTAGAGGGGTAGCCGGCATCTCTGAAGTACAGCTGGGTACCTAGAAACCAGAGCCACCCTGAGATACTATTGATAAGCCCCAAAACAAGAAGCCATAACAACTTACTGTCTGAAAAAGTGGAATCAGACTGGGAAAATAAAGTGGTTCTAAAAAAACAGAAACCAGCATCATCCTTTGGCTCTTACACATGGAAAATCACAATTAACAGCATCTGTTGGCTGCTCAAGGTGGGGATGTCGTACACCCTCTTCTGCCTCTATGATCTAAGAGGAACTTAATTTTTATCCAAAATGAAGCCTTCTCTCTGAAACTTCCCATGTTGCATGTGTTTTTTCTTTCTTAAATAGGTTGAATCCTGCACAAACTTTCCTCCGCAAACTTTCTATGAGCACTTGGGTGCTCACTGGGGATACCTTGCTGACTCCAGGCTCAGTGAAACAGATCATCTCCAAAGTGAGACTCTGTCTATTTATCTTATTGGACCCCCTTTAGGCCCAGTTTTAGGCCTTTGTCCTCCCACCTCATTGATGGTTGGGTTCCCCTCTGGGATCAGTTTGTCCTCATCTTTGGGATGGCTTGGCCGCTTCTGGAATCTGCCTAATTCACTGGTTACCAGCCAGTATTATATACCTGTATAAGTAATCGATCATAAGTATATCTGCTGCTATATTGTTGATAAGTTGATTCACTAATAGTTTTTGGAGTAACCTGTGGTAACATATACTACTTGGTTTTGATATGCGATTCATTGCTGTTATTATTAACTGCTGCCATACTAATGATTGATACAATATTTATTGATTGCTGATCCTCATTTGTAATAGCTTGATATATGCACATATTCACCTCATTAATCATAGATATGCTTGCTATTGCTGATTTCTGTGGCATTTGTGTTAATCTAGTGTAAGGTAGAGAACTTTAGAGGATAAAAGCCTCTGTGTCCTTGTGTACTACGGAGTCCTACAAACAATGGTCATGATCTCTACCCAGACTCAAGCCAAGCAGCTTACATATTCTGATGACTGACATATTCCCAGTCATCTGCTTAGCTTCCCTAAATGTGATCCATGATACCGTTTGGAATACAAGTCAGCCTAAAGGTAAGCATTTGACAGTGTTCTGCTGTAAAAATCAATAGCTTCCCACCAACAGACAGGATCATGTAGGAGGTTAAAGGAAGGGAAAATACACCTGCATTAACCAAATGGCTTGTCATCCACTAAAGATGCTTCAGAACAGCCTGCTCTGTTCATTCGGATGTGTGGTGTTGCAGGGTTCGGCTGCTGAGCACACAGTTGCTCTCAAGATCAGCTGCAGCTGAAGAAGCTGTATTAGAAAATTAGTATTTACCAAGTTTGACCAGTTTAAAAATTATAACTTCATCATACATGAATTCATACATAAATTTTAGCTTCTCCAAATCGTTTTGTTTTGATGTATGTGGACATTGGCTAGATAATAAATATGGATAATATAGATGTATATAGAGTTTGGTGAAGTAACATAACTCATAATGCTACCAGGAGTAATTTCTGTGGCTCCTGAATAAGTGACTTACAGTTTCAGCATGAAATCAATGGAGGTACACATTGAATTACCTTGCCCTTCTGTTTCTTTCCCTACTTTCAGTCACCCGATAAACTAAAATTATCAACTGCAGTCTGGTTTAATATGACAAAGTACGTGCTGTATGTCTCTTCAGGCCCACCTACGTACCTGCTGTGAATGTATCTGCTTTAGAAAGTCATGAATCAAGAGCTGAAATGAAACCAAACCAAGTAACTCTGTTGCATGAAGCTTCAATTGCCTAAACACCTTCCCACTGGAAAATCTACTGCAAAATGGCCTCTCTGCCATTAACTTGTGTCCTGGTTTCAGCTGGGATAGAGTTAATTTTCTTCCTAGTAGCTGGTGCAGTGTTATGTTTTGAATTTAGTCTGAGAACAGTGCTTTTAACACATCAATGTTTTACTTCTTGCTAAGTAGCACTTACCCTGGTTAAGGGACTTTTCAGTCTCATGCTCTGCTAGTGAGGAGGGGCACCGGAAGCCAGGAGGAAGCAGAGACAGGACACCTCACTCAAACTAGCCAAACGGGTATGTCATACCACAGCACGTCATGCCCAGTATATAAATTGGGGGCAGCCACCCGGAAGGGCAGTCCACTGTCGGAGATGGGCTGGGTATCAACCAGCTGGTGGTAAGCAGTTGTACTGTGTATCACTTGTGTTTATTGGGTTATATTTCTCTCTCTCCCACTCCTTCACATTATTGCTATTAGCAGTAGTAGTTACAGTAGTGGCAATATATTTTACTTTATTTCAATTACTAAACTGTTCTTATCTCAACCTATGGGTTCTACCTTTTTCTGATTCTCCTCCCCATCCCACCAGGGGCATGGAGTGTGAGTGAGCAGTGGCATGGTGCTTAGTCACCAGCTGCAGTTGAACCAAGACAGCATGCAAGACCTTTGCCACGGTAAGACAACCCTCCCTTACATGCCCTATTCAAAATACAAATGCATCCTGTCTTTCATGGTATGTCAGTCTGAGTTCAATGAGTTCATGCTGCCGAAAGACATTACAACAGGCAGGGTAGGTGTGGATTTACAGTTACTGTACTGCATTTGGAAATGCCAGGGACAAATTTTCATAGGCTGTAATCACATACCCAAGACACTGCCTCTGTGTGTCATCTTGCATATCTTGGAAGGTATGAAGCAAGTGGGGATAAAAAACCCTTCAAATGAAACAATTCTTTCATGAGTATGCTCAGGTACAGATGAATACAGCAGAAAATCTGATATGTGATTGACACAATAAAATTTCCTCTCCAAGACAACTTAAGCTGAAAGAAAGACTATCATCAATCTGCCCACAATATTATCTAGTCTTTGAGTCTTGCCTCCATAATCTGTATAATGTTATTAATATAATTGCAAATCTCACTTCTTTTACTTGGTGGTTACATTATCTCTGCAATGTAACAGCTGTAATTTCATTTGGGAGCTTTTTATTGTAATTGATGTAACTTTAGAAAATTGTTAGTCTCTTTATAGGTTAAAACCATTACTGTCCTGCTTTCTTATCTTCTGTTCTGTCTTCTATGCAGATGGTGCCTTTTCCTGTGAAGGTTAAGTCAATATAATGATTTTAAATATTTGTGGGAAAGCTGACTGATGACTTTTTCCTGGATGTTCTGCTGAAATAAAATTATTCTTTTAATAGATGCAAATGTCTCTTTTCCAGAGAGCGCTCTCTGAAAGCTGCATACTGTATTACATCAGAACCACAGAGCTCTGTGTAGGCACACCCTTCTGAAGCAGAGTCACGCATGGAGTAGGAAGTAACCGGGTTTAGTAGTCATGTCACTAAACATGTTCATGTCATGTTTTCCAGGTATTCACTCAGAATTGTTACCACAGAATAGAAGCTAAATAAGAAATATCTGAGAGATTTCATATGGATAGTCTGTTAAATGCACATGCACACGCTAAAGCAGTTGAATCATCTCACTTTAATCAGGGAGTATGTTCTTCAGTTAAATACGTACAAATGTCTTTGCTGGATCAGGCTGTGGATCTCATCCTGTTTTGCAGAAGTAAAAGCCAAATCTCCCATTAAGTCAGGATTATTCCAAGAATGGTTTAATTCTAATTCTCAGTGAACAGGAAACCACAGGAGAATGGAGAAAAAGGAGAAAAAAAACCCTCAAACATCTCCACACAATTGCCAAGGTTATACTGAACCCTCTATAACAAGTCTGTATCGTGCATTACTTGCATGGCAGTGACTGGGAAATATCAGCTCTTGTACTTTATATAGTTGTTCTGTATATTGTATTTTCTTTCCCCTGTAAGTGGAAAGAAAAAAGACTGTCATGGCTTCCAGTTTCCAGGAACAATATAACTGACTTTTCCTCTAGCATCTGTTTCCTAGGAGTGAAGATGAAAACGTGACACTAAGGAGGTAGTGTCTGAGTGCAGTTGGGCTGTGTCCTTTCCAAACTCAGGGATTGGAGCTCCCCACTGGTACTGGACACCCACAAGCACTGATGGCCATGGACAGAGAAGATGCTGGAGCATCTGCAGCACAGTGAAGTGTAGGTGTGCAGTTATCCACATTACCCCACAGATGTAGTTCCTATTGAAGGGACTTAATCTCCCTTATTAGTGCATGATTTGTCTTGAAAATTCCCCAGGTGTCCAGAGGGTGCAACTCCGCAAATGCCCAGAATAGATTAGTCCTGCCAGTGCTGTACATCCTGGGCACCCTAACCGGACGTATGCTTTACCTAGCTGAGACCAAAGATCAGACTAAGCCTCTTAAGGAACCCAGTCCAGAATTTCTGCCAGCATACTTGGCTGGTGGCACCAGGACCAGACTCCACAGAAAACACAGTTGTGGCCATAACCTTCTTTTGAAGGTTAAAGACCAGGATGTACTTTTATGGTCTTTTTTGTTTTTTAACTTCTTCAAGTTGTGTCACTCTGAAGGGGAAGACAGGAGGGTATCCTAGCCTAAACAAATCAGCACTCCAGTGAAGAATGCACCTACTCGAGAGAGGGAAGGAGGCTGTGATTTCTCTCTTTCCTTCCTATTGTTTGTACATTTTGTCTGTAATTCTTTTGTTTAAGACACATAGCAGTTCTTGGACCAGGAACCGGAACCAAGGATTATCCAGTTCATACCTGGGTGTGCAGCCTACACAGCAAATTACACCCTTAAAGTCTTTCTTGTTTGTTCTCCAGTCAAATGAACTTCAAATTTTAATTTAGTAGTGAGGAGACTCTCCAAGAATGGTGTGACTCTCCTCAGCAGGGAAGGAATGAGGAGCGCATTCCTGTGAGCTGTAAGAGTGCTCTCCTCCTGCACAAGGTAGGTGCCTTTGTCTGATCATGAGAACAGACTGTTTCTGCTTCAGAACCGCAACAAGAGAACCACAAAAATCATCCCACCCTGTGCACTCCTAGCTATCACCTGCTTTCAGTTCAAGAACTTCCTGAGACAGATGTGAGTTATATGTAGCAACTCCCAGTGAATTTAATTTCACTGGCAACTTCGATTTTCTGCTACATCCTGTTTTGAGGTCCGGTTTTAGATTTCTAGTGGGAATAGGATTCAAGACGCTTTGTCATTCCTCAGCTTTGCCTCCTGATTAATTTTAAGAACTTCCAGCTGAAGACTGTGCTGTTTTGAGGAGTCCCTAGTTCTCCATGTTTATCGCACTGTAAAACCATGAGATGAACTTCTAAGGAGACATAATCAACAAGACTTCACTTGAGACACAGTGAAGATTGCAATAAAAAGATCAGGAAGAAGAAGAAATAAGTACTAGTAACAGATCCTGCTGAACTGCAGGAACAAAACTGAATATATACTTGGGCTGGTATTTCCTAAAACGTCAAGTCGTAGGCTTAGTAGTTGGCAGGTACACAAGGGGCAGAAAGAAACACTTCTGAGAGTCTATTAGTCATTCATTTTTCATGATATTTAAATAAAAGATAGGAGAAATTAAACGAACAGGAGTGCACACAAGTGGAAAACATATTTTTTCTCTTAATTGATTTGGCTGACTGAATAGCAGTGTTTTTCAGCGTCAGAAACACAAATGGCTGCTGATGGGAATCATTATGTCTGTGCTTGCACTTCCTTCCAGTGGAAACTGCTATTAAGATGTAAGTGCCTACAGAAGTAAAGCTTTTAACCTCCCCCTGCTACAGCATTTTATCATTATGAATTCCATTTCAGCATAGTGAGCTGAACAAGGTGCACAGATGAAGTGGGATACAATTTACTTTTACACAGCTAATACATTCCTAATTACACCTGAATAAATATTGAAAGAGGAATTTCTAATAACATTAACCATTACTCTCTTTTAAATGTGTTTCGCTGCAGGACTGTAATCACAATTTCAAGTATAATGAGGCAGAAAAAAGGGGTTTTATTATTTTTAGCTTCCAGTAGAGTGGTGAAAACAATAAGTATTTTTTAGCTGTTTCCTTACAACAGGCTAATGCAAACATCCAGTAATGTGGAAGTTTCTGCCATTAATAATAAAAAAGTCATCCTGATGAACTTACAGACCTGAATTAACTTATTTTATTCTGCAAAAGCTATAGAAAATTTAAAATCTCTGCAGAGGTGTTCTACATGGATATATAGAAAAACTGTATAGATGTTGTCCCGCCCGTTCATTGGGGAGCTGGAAAAGGATGAACTTTCTAAAACTGGGTACTAATATAAGCTGGTCCCAGACTAGGAGCTCTTGTCCCTTTTGAGGCTACCTGCTGCTGTTGGTCTTCTCTGGCCAGCCACTCTCCTACCTTCCCCAAGATCACACACCCCAGCCATTCCCCAGGTTGGCACATCTCTGCAGCAGGAACTCACTTTGCGAAGCTATTTGCCCTCATCCAAGGTCCCACTGCCAGAAACAGCATTTGGAGCTTTTCTGTTGTCCAAATGGGAATTTGCAACTGAGGATAGCTGGAGGAGGAAGAGTGTATCTGTCTTGCCACACCTTAGAGAAGTCATAGCAGAAGAGAGCTGGCATAAATGAGAGAACTAAGGAAGGTAAACGTGATTTGTTTTCTTAATGAAGCACAAGGGATAAAAGTTGAAGGAGACAAAACTGGGCCACTAATAGAGAAATGTCACTGGTCTCATGAAGAGCTGCCCATTTAAACCTTCGTTTGTGGTCCAAGGGCTGTTGCATCTGCATACAGATTGATGCATGCTTGCCCAGGAGGTTATCTGGTAGGTTTAAAAAAGGTTTCTAAAAGCCAAGTATTAATTTATGACAGCAAAAATCTCGGAGAAATTCCTGCAGCCTTAAATACAGTATAATCTGATCATTTGCATGGCTTTTATCTTATTTTAGAATTCAGATTCATCTTGTGATAGATATCACAATCCTCAATATGCTTGCATTGAAAAGGAGAGGATGTTAAGGCTGATACAAGTCCTGTTTCAAATTTCTTGTCAAGTCACGAAAACAAGTCCTCAAATATTAGTGGTATAATTCTTTTGAATAGTTCTCAGATATGCTTTTAGCTATATCTAACAATAATTATAGAGAGCAGAAGTAGGATGGGAGGGAGGAGTAGAAAAGGAAGTCTTGTCTACAAAAGGAACCGTGGTCCCGCTGGTGTTTTCCTGTCTCTGGCTGCCATCTAGTGTTTTGCCAGGCATGGTGAAGTGCATGGCTTATTTGAGCCTTTGTGAATCTCCAAGACTAAATTCTGCCTCTCCGAGGGGAAGAATATTTGGAACAGCAAGTTGAGGATGAGCTCCTATGAAATTAGCTCTCAAGTATTTGAGGTAGCATCACATTCTCCGAATTAACTGTTTTACATGGCTGTGCGTATCTTCAACTCTGCTGACTTAAAGACAGACATAACAAAACATAGAATCATAGAATCATAGAATAGTTAGGGTTGGAAAGGACCTTAAGATCATCTAGTTCCAACCCCCTGCCATGGGCAGGGACACCTCCCACTAAACCACGCCATCCAAGGCTATGTCCAACCCCACCTTGAACGCTGCCAGGGATAAAGCATTCACAACTTCCCTGGGCAACCCATTCCAGGGCCTCACCACCCTTACAGTAAAGAATTTCTTCCTCATATCCAATCTAAACCTCCCCTGTTTAAGTTTAAACCCATTACCCCTTGTCCTCTCACTACAGTCCCTAATGAAGAGTCCCCCCCCAGCATCCCTATAGGCCCCCTTCAGGTACTGGAAGGCTGCTATGAGGTCTCCATGCAGCCTTCTCTTCTCCAGGCTGAACAGCCCCAATTTTCTCAGCCTATCTTCATATGGGAGGTGATCCAGTCCCCTGGTCATCCTCGTGGCCCTCCTCTGCACTTGTTCTAACAGTACCATGTCCTTTTTATGTTGAGGACACCAGAACTGCACACAATACTCCAAGTGATAATAAACCCTTCACTGTAGAAACAGGGGTAGACTTCTGTTCTTCCCTGTTGCTGTGGTACAGTAGCTGCTCCTGTGTTCTGCTCTTATTTTCCTTTCACTTCAACGGGTGCACAGAAGGCCTGAGTCCTAACTGAAGCAACACTGGTGTAGAGAGAATCATCCCAGTGTAAAAACCATCACTGCAACTATGCAAAACAAGAATGACACACAATGTATAAACAGACTAATGTAGCAGTCATCAAGAGGCAATATGCTTCTTAAACAGGATATATACACACCATAATTTTCAGCACCTTACTAGCTTAAATTGTGCTAGTAAATTATTTCTGCTCTATTGTGGAAGACCTAATCCATCCTTCTCAAAAAGGCAAGAGTTTATAGCTCTAAGACAGTGACAAAATGCCCTCTCAGCTGAGTTCAGTCCTCCAGTTTGTTCCTGTGTCACATATAGCTTTGTAGCATGTTAGATTTTGCCTTGTTTTAGCGGATAGACAGTGGACAGCAGGCAGAGAAGACATTTTAGAATCTCCTGCTGATCTTTTAGAAGCTGTGTATCTTTGTATGAGGACTGCAGGTACTAAAGAGTGATGTGACAGACCACATTCACTGTCACCTTTGCTGCGAACAAGCAATAATCCAGAGATTGAGTGGATTATACTGTCCAGATTTGGCCAACTCTAGGTCTGGCAGAGACTCTTGAAGTATCACATCACTGACAATACCCTTCTGATGCCTGAAGTTTGTACAAAGGAAGCTATGCCAACTAGTGTAGATCCCAAAACAATGTGTTCTTGGAGAGTTGCCTGTCAGCACTTCAGAAACAGGACCAGACTCGAGAAGCAATTACTTCACTCACAGGTAATGAATAGAGCTGAATTAGCAGCTGGCTTTGAGAGGACAGGAGGGACAAGAAAAGAAAGAGATGTTCCTTATTTAGACTGCTTTATACTGAGATCGTAAGTTGATGTTTTATATCTAGTCAGAATGTCCAGTTCATGCTGAGGCACCAGAGTATGCAGAACTAAAATCATAGCTCTGGGTCATAGATATAATGAGGAACAATTCATTTCACTGTGGGTTTTCCACCAGGTTGCTTAACAGGGCTGGATGAGAACCTGAAGCCTTTAATGACTTTGTTTTTGGCAGTATTTCATTCTGGGAAAAGCTCTGATGGATTGAATCTATGGAAAATCCTGCTTTGAAGAAGCAACAAAGCTTTGCAGGTTGTCATAGCAAACAATTACAAGCTATCAGCAAATTAATTGAGAAGGCTAGTGAACAGGGATGGTAGGTGGTAGTCTACCAATAGCCACGGTGATAGACTAAGGCTACCTCCCCTTTTTCATGCATACCAGCGCTAAAAATCAGTATTACCTATTTTGTAGCATTGATTGCTTTAGTCTTGGGCTAAAAAGTCAGCACATCTACTCCAAAGACCTTTGCTAAAAATAGCAGTAGGCTTTGTAGCAACCATAGTGATATTGACCATTCGGTCAAATTCCCAAAGTAAAAGGAAGGGGCTGCTTAAATTTCCTCATAATGATCCTTTCATTTCCAGCAGTTATTTCTCAGAATTTTTCGCTTGCTCCAGTTGCTGAATCTGTGCTGATGTCTTCCTTAATCTGTGCTGATATCTTCCTTCTAGCGCTTTTAAGTTTGGCGAGATTCAAACCACAGCAGACTTTGCCATCGGAAGTCAAGAGTTAGTCACTGAAAAGCTGTGTAAGAAAGCTTCCTGTGTACTGAACTGTTGATGTCTTCATGAGGAATATTTGTGATCTTAATTTGACAGTCTATCTGTTCATTCTGTGGTAACCAGTATTCTTTTCTGATTAGCTTTTGCTGAGCAATGAGACATCTTGTAAATATATAAACTTATCATAAATTCTATATTAAAAAAATAAGTATCTCAGATTATTCTCTCTGTCACTGCATCTTTCAAAGCAAAAAAACCCAAGTATTATTGTTCTGAACGCTCAGGAACTACCTTTCCTATATAATCTCTCAAAAACATTTTGATTACACACCAATCATAACTTCTCTGCCTTACTAGAAAAACAGATTACTATAAAAACTTGCCAAAATTGCAGGCTAGCATAGAACAATAAAGAAAATGCCTTTAAATTGTGTAATTGCATTTTGGTGCCCTTTCACATGATGAAAGAAGTGGCCAATATTAGATGAATATCTGAGAAGATAATGCTTAGCAAAGCAGCAAACAACAGGGATTTTTGATCCCCCTGAAAGTGAGACTGAAATTAAAAATAAAGCAGACAATTGATAAAAGCTACACATAGAGAGTCAAAAAAAAAAAAAAAAAAAAAAAGGAGGCTGGTATGCAATGCAAATAGTGAGAGGGCCAAGATGGGAAATTCATATACATTTTTCCTTGAAGAGCATTATTAGGAAAGCTAACAGCAAGAAACCTACATGCTTCAACCAGCTCATGGGCCTTCAAAATGAATCACAGCTACTATAGCCCATAAAGTGTGAGTTCTGAGGTTGAAGATGATTAATGCACCATGATCACGTTGCAGGGTGTTGGAAACCTCCTGCAGGTGTTCACATAATCCCACTTATCTGAAGGCACAACGGCTTTATGATCTATGTACATCAAGAAAAAAGTGCTCAACTCAGGGAAAGTCTGAAGCTCACAAACCCAGCTTGCTGGGATGCAGCACTGTACTCTGATGGATGTTACAAAAGGAAGTGTATCTGAAGCCACTGCTGCTAAAGCGCATTTATTTCAAGTGTGTTCTCCCAGCTCAAGTATTTTTTAGACCTCTCCATCTCATAAATAAATCAGTTTTAAAAAGTTACGCAGAATTTATTATACAAAAGCAACAGGAATGGTACAGGTAATATACTTCTCAAGAATTAATTACAGTCCCACCTCATTTGCAGCAATAAAGACACAGTGAAATACTCAAAAACTTTTCTATCCTTGTCAATGGGAATTTAAAAAGTACAATTAACCTAAGTCTGTCTATTTTACAAGACCATTAAACAGCTGATCTCCGTGTTACTTATCTGGCATCAACTTCAAATTAATTATTTCTACAAAATATGCAAAAATCAACTGATATAAAGGACTGAAATTTATAAGATGAGATCTGTTAAAACTTAGAGAACACCATTTTCCAAAATAAAAACAGCAGTACAAAGCCAGGTTTTCCAAAGCACTGCTGTACCTTGACTGGACCACCAATGAGATAGCTTTCCTTAGGAAACTTAAGACATGGAAAAAATCAGTCTGAAAACCGACCCAAGTTAAACCATTTTTTTTTTAAAGTGCAATAATTATTTGAACAGTACTTTCAACAATCTTAAATACAAAAGATCAAAGAACCAGTATAGTTTTCAAAGTTCAGAACAACTGACAACAAGAATGAAATTACTAATATTTCTTAGATTTATAAACCCTTTAGATTTAGATATGCATCTTCTTTTGTGCCTGTACACTCTACAACACAGGGGAAGCCTGATCCTGGTTGGTCACTGCTTTCCTAACTTACAGAAAATTATGTAAAAAATCTGGACTATGGGCTTATTTTTTTGCCAGCAGTTTAATGAAAACTCTTTTGCACTGTAATGCTTCCTTAGATTTTAAACACAGTCATCCATAAGAAACCCAAGCAAAATTAACACAAATTATAACTGCTGAGAATAAAATAGAGGCACTAATACCAGCCAATTCCAATAGTCAAATGCAAATCATACTTCATCTTAATTCAGATTAAGTCCATTTGGTGATAGAAAGTACGCTCAGAATTTATTTCTGGGAGATACACATTTTCTGGCACAATAAGTATTATTTTTGCAACCGCAATGAATTTGCAAGTGCACTGGCCACTTAAGAGGCTAAAGAAGTGACTATGTTCATCTACCAAAAGAGAGGTAGAACAATGACTAAGAAGAGTAGAACAATGACTACAAAAACAATGACAGCTAAGTAATAAAGGCTTAAAATTAGAGTGAAAACTACAAACAACTAAAAAAAGTCTGGAAATGTGTGGACTACCTCTACAAAAACTGTAGCAAGGTAACACATTAATGACACTGAAGAAAACAACAGACAAGTTAGAGAAAGACTGGCTAAACAGCAATGCCTTCCTTAATCTTTCTGGGTTCAGGACCTGATGTGATGATGTGGTGTTAAGGCAGTGAATTTTGATTTGTCACTGACAGAACTAGATATTTTTATTTATCTACACATCAGAGAAACTCTTGCTATGCCATCCATGCAGTCCAAACTTGAAAATCTTAGTAGTACATATCTGCTTCTTTTGATAGATCTTTATGCAATTGTGATGTTAAACAAAATACTTAACAGTAAAAGCTAACTTAGAACACTGATCCAACCTCAAAACACTACATAGCAGTCACGCCAATACTCAAAGACTGCCATCTATCTATCTTTTTTATCAGGTTCAAGGTGTAGAACAACCACCACATGGGACTACGAGACACTATATAATTACATTTAAGGTGTAGCTTTGGCATTCAGTTAGTTGCATCATCCCTTTTCAGAGGAATTACTTGAAGTGCTTTGGCTATTCGCTCTCCGATAGCTTGACTGCTTGCTGCAATTATTCTTCGAGACATCAAATCAAATGGTCCACCTAGAAATCAAAGCAAGCAAAGTAACCAGCTTGTATCTAGATAAAATTAAAAGTTAGTAAGAAAATGAGCATTGAACAAAAACAAAAAAAATGACACTTTACTATTTAGGACCAAGTTTTGCCCCTGGAGAAAAATGCATCTAACACAACAGGTACCTCGTATGAGCTACATTTAAATTCTCTTCAGTGTTTGCTTACTATCTTTTTTCACTCTTCCAGGTGCTCAGCAAAGGGACTAAAGGCTGTCTGGTAGCTTAAGAACATACAATTGATTCTTAGTCTATTAACTGGATGGGAACTCTGCTCAGTAGCAGTAACTTGGAAAGAGGATTTAAAAACCTATTTGCTTTCTCATTTTAGCTATGTTTTGCTCCCAATTAGCTATTTAAAAGCTAATTTAAAAGCTAAATTTGCATGCAGTATATTTACCTGACACATCTAGCAGTACTCCGCCTGCTTCAGTAATAATGATTCCAGCCCCTGCCATGTCCCAGCAGTGAATCCCCATTTCATAATAGGCATCAGCTCCACCCGTTGCCACGAGGCACATGTTCACAGCTGCTGTACCAACGGCTCTAATCCTAAAGGAGAAAGATGATTCTTTTAGCTGAGAACAGCTTGTCCGAAAGCCACAATGCCTGTGTACACTGCACCAGGAACACAGAAGCATTGCGTGCAAAGTGAACTGAGATAGACAAAACATGAGAGATGTGAAAACGTGATGCAGCGAAACAAAAAACTGGGAATGAAGTCTTGCTTGAGCAGCTTGCAAAGTTCCACAAATATAGACAATTTCCAGAAATCACATTTATGTATTCTGTTAAACAATTTTGGTTTAAAGTGAAAAGATGTCTTAAACAGCTTCTTCACCTGAAGGATATTATGGAAGATAGCTACCCATGGAACAGTAACAGATACTCTGCTTTTGAATACAAGAATTCAAGTGGAGCATACACTGCTCTCAGTGCTGAAAAAACAGTTACTTCAGTTTCTCTGGTGATGCTCAGCAGGCATCTCTGACTTATAAAAAACCCTAATAGCAGTAATCACGAAAAATAAATTACACAGCATAAATTTGGTCTAAATTTGGATAACCTCATCAAAACCCTTGTGCTACAAATCCCAGTTTCTTCTGGAAATGTTGGTGCATTTAGTAACTGTGACTTGTACAAATAATTGCAGTTATTTCAATTATCAGTAAAATGTACATTAAATTGTAACCTGATAAAAGCTAAGTTACTGCAAGATGCAACTAAATCACTTCCAATCTCAACTTATTGTTTCCAAATAAAATACTGAAGTTGAACTGACAACACACCTAAAACGTATTCCCTACTTACAATTTAGGATACATTCTTGAATGACATCAGAAGACTTTTTGGAAGTAGAAAAAAAAAATCTGTATGTTAAGTGGCAAAACAAGACTCCTGAGAATCTCAGCATAGAAGTACAACCCCTCATAGATCAGAAACGTGAGTAGCGTTGAAAGTAGACAAGAAACTGCCTACTGAAACCAGGTTTAGATATAAAATGGTTTGTAGAAATGTAGGCTTTGGCTACATTTCTGGAGGAGAGGAAGCACGGAATATAACCAAATTAAGAGCAGTTTATGGACAGTTTCAACTACTTGGACAAATCAAAATTGTATAGTGTTGAAAGAGAAAAGGGAGATCTACTATTGTCTTCCGACACATACTAAAAAAAAACAATGATTTTCATTAGTACAAGAAAAGGAACCTAAGAAATGTAACACAGCTTCTGTTTATCCAGTTTTACTCCTTGTGGGTCTCAGGGTGGGGGGGAAGAAGGGGAGTTGAGTGGGAGGAAAGAGGCACAAAATTGTATTTCATTTTTTAACTAGTAAATACAATGCTTTTTAGTCCTACAAAATCAAACATGCTTTGCTTCTCAATACTGGTTCTTTAGATTCTCTAATATATGTCCCAGCTTGAAAAAGTTAAACACACTTACTAGAGTTTCTTTGCAGAAGTTATTAGATGAAAACATCTAAATCGTATTTCACATTTAAGGTATAACGCAACCAATCCTTCCTAAAGATGATCACGTTTACAATATTAACACTATCAGCAAGCATGAAAAATACAGAATATCTTACCCATGAATAGGAATACTGAGAAGCCTTTCCATGTTAGACAGAATTATCTTCATAGTTTCTGGATCACGATTTGATCCCAATTCTGTTACTAAAAGGGATTTTGTAATGTCTGAAAAAGAAATAAAACC
The DNA here is from genome assembly GCA_039720435.1 of Amazona ochrocephala. Classification (NCBI taxonomy): domain Eukaryota; kingdom Metazoa; phylum Chordata; class Aves; order Psittaciformes; family Psittacidae; genus Amazona; species Amazona ochrocephala. The sequence continues at coordinate 30,534,852 of CM077876.1, read as the reverse complement.
TCACTTTTCAAACAGCACAACTTACATAGTAAAAGTAATTAGCAGATTTTACTTGTTTTCCTACAAGACTGAATAATAGGTATTTTAATATAAATATTGCACATATTGAATGTATAAAAATCTCTTTTTACATGAAAAATAGCAGGTAAAAAAATACAACAAATAAAGCATGATCTGGTTCAACTGTGCATCTACATTAATTAGTGCCATTAGTAAATAAAATTCTACTGCTATAAAATAGATCTTTTAAGGTCCTTAGTTATTTAAGGTCCCACTTTAAGAGTGTATTTTACTTCACATAGGGTAGTAAGTCTACAAGAGTGATACTGGTTCAAACAAGTAGTTCACACCTGGAAGAAGTTGAATTGTTTGGTAGATTTGTTACGGACTCTTAAAGAACAATCACAGAAGGATTACAGACATACAAGGAATAAAAATCAACCAACCAAAGAACCACAACACACAGGTAATAAAATCTTAAGTTGCTGAGTCCTGATTCCTCTAAGATCAAAAGCATGCTATATGCATCAAAGAACATAAATGCTGTTTCTCAAAGCCAAACAACCCATGGCCAAAACCAGACTCTTTGCAAATCAAAACTATGAGCTAAGAAATAGGAATATATCCAGGTCTAAAACTGCTGATGCCTCATTTGCAAAAATAAATGTAATTACCAGAAATAAACTACTCAGTCCACCTTACCTTTTTGGCCTGATACTTGAAGCTTCTGACCATTGCAAAATGCACCTTTTCCTTTTCTGGCAGTATACATCTTGTCTTCTACACAACTATACACAATTCCAAACTCTACCTGTAAGAAAAAGTAAAAGTACCTTGGCATTTTTTTCCTTTCTTTCTATTTACTGTGAAAATACACATCTTAATTACAGTTAGCAATAAGGAATTAATTTGGGTTTGATTTATTAGATATTAAGTAATAAAAAGTATACCTTTTTGTTTACAACAAAGCCAATTGAAACTGCCACAAATGGGAACCTGCAAAACAAAACATTTCACTAATTTACAGTAAGATACTATGCTTCTTTCATTACCATGCTTACTTTTAATGAAAACAATATTCAGTTAAATGTAATGTATATTTCAAAAAAGAAACTTGGGACTACATAGGAAATACTAGTTTTCTGGAATTTGCACAATTTGCTATGAAAATAGACCAAACAACATCAACTTCCATTTAAAACAAGCACTTTTCCCTCCACTGAAACTAAGCCTGTTACAGCTTAGGGACTGCCATCCCTGTTACAACTCTTATTCACTCGGGGACTGACATTTTGTAGCCAAAAAATGCAAGCAAACCTCTGCACTACTAACCATGTTTACAAGGAACAAGCTGGCCGAAATGGTCTTGTCAAAAAAAGCAAGTCAGCTTTCCCCTCACCTCCAGTTCCTGCACCAAAGCAATGACAAAGGTACTGGAGTGAGAAGGAAGGATGCACGGGGAAGAGTGAAGGCAGTAGGAGTATATGGGACAGGGTGGGTTGCATCGCAGTTTGAGTTTTTAACAATCAAACATTTATTATTTTTACTTTTCAAAATTTGCAGTTCCAAAACATTCGCTTTAATTACTAACTGCAAAAAAAACAGGCTTTGAAGTCTGTAAATCCAGCAGAATAGGTTGTTTTCTTACAGCTTCTGAACATGTTATTTAGCAGGATTCAGCAGCTGTTTAAAGCTGTGGTATAGTAGTAGTAGTCATTTCAAACTTGGAGCCAAGTACACTCAGAAAATCTCATCAGGGCCAAAATCTATCATGTTTTAGATAGAAGGAATAGGGAGTCAGCATTACACTGAAAATCCCTTCCTCATCCTCCTGCAAAATACCACCAGACAATTACTGGTAATATTCTGCTTCCTTTCAGGGTAGCAGCTCCTAGATCTCAATGAATTTTGAAATTTCTTAGCAATCAGCACTTGAAGTTGTTATCACCCTCTGAAGATGATGCAACTCCTAATTATGAGTCTTGCTGCTTTATTGTTAAAAACTGCCCACCTATATTTGGCACCTGTGCTAAAGGCTGCTGACCCCTGCTATGCAGTATAGGCCTCTCATGGAACAACTGCTGTTGGTTACAGAGGAAGGCTAGGATAGTTCTTACAGAAATACAAAAATGATTACAAAAATGACCCATAGCTCTTAATAAAGCAAAATAATAACTTGTAACTATTAACGAGCTCAGAATATCTCCTTTAAAGCAATTTAAAAGTGAGAAAAACTGTACTTCATAGAACTGGAGAAAGAAAAAAAAGTTGAAGCTGCTAACAAAGAAATGAAAGGTGGACCTGTGTACGAAGTTGGTAGTTCCATCAATAGGGTCTATAATCCATGTGGGGTTATCTGTCAAAATGCTGCCCTCTCCAGCTGCAACAGATTCTTCTCCAATGAAGCTAGAGTAGCAAACACATTTCAAAGATACAAAGAAATTAAAATGTCTGCATTGCAACACTGTCTTTGAAAGCAAAGTTCTTAAAGTGAGATGTAAGTTTTTGTACCACCAGTGATAAAATGTAAAAAGCTGAGAAATACACAATTTATCTGGAAAACACCAACCACATCTGACCAAGCTTCCATCAATATTTATGATGTCAGAGATAAGCACAGTATTCAGGGAAGAGAACTTTACATTTTAATATCCATTACTGAAATTCAACATTCAGAACATTGAAGTTTTCATCATTTTTTCCAGTAACAGCATCATCAAATTTTGGTCAGACTATTTGTAGCTGTTTACACCTTTCAGTTTATTTGTGCTACAAAACACTACTCTTTAGCTTGTGTTTTAACTGAAGAAAGCCTTTGTGGTCATACACATCTGGTTAGACCACTGCAGTAATAGTTAAATTTGTAGTCTGATTTCAGTCCAAGTATGACAGAAAGTTGTTATTCTCAAAACTGTTTAGTTTTACAAGCATTACAAAATGGTAAAGTGGCAAAGGGATAAAATCCAAACCAGAACTCCTCCTGAAGAAGACAGCAGCGTACATACTCAACCCAAAGTCCACACAAGGCACAGCGCTACAGGAACTCAAATTTCACAGTTTTAGCTGCACATTAAAGTGTTTACTTTCAACTGCAAAATTATGTGAATGAGTCTAAGTGTGTGGAATTCTTTTCTGTGCCTTTTGCATGTTTTTTAATTTATCACGTATTACTCAACCTATGAAAAGCATGCAAACACATTTTCCTCTGCAAACATGTAAAATCAGAACAGCTGAGAGTAAACAAATAAGGTTTCTTTAATATTGATTAGGGGGTTTATGATTAACTATGGAAGTGAAGATGATTGCTCAGAAAGAAACAGTGTGTGACAAATCTTCACAAAGATAAAAGAGAGACTGAACAGCTATTTAGGTGGATGAATAATTCATTAGAAGGAGAAGTTCAACACCAGTATGCCTAATGTGGTACCAATTATATAACAAAAAGAAGCTAAAACATCCTAAAATTTTTATCATTTATCAATATCACAGAAACTGTTATGTCAAGGTCATTTCACAAGTCTGTATGCTTACACTAATTTAACTGGGTTACTGACATTTTGCATCACGTCCGTTGTTCCAAATCTCTGCAGATTTATTACACTGCACATATACAGCCACAGTAATAAAGTCTCAAAGAAAATGCAAGAAAAATTAGCAAGCCCACTTTAAGGAAACTGTATTAAACTTGAACCATTAAGTCAAAATGGGAGAGAAAGTCCCATATACAGCAGTCCTGGGGTAACGGTTGGACTTGATCTTAAAGGTCTCTTCCAACCTAGTAGATTCTATGATTCTATGTAAGTAAGTGAAATACACACAATTCACCCGTCAAGAACAGATTTATTCCAGGAGGGACAGGGGGAAAAAATGAAAATAAAAAAATAAAAAAAACAATATTTTGTATGACAGACTTAAAGAATCAGAAGATCCTGTCTTCTTTTAACATGTTTGATGCTCTTAAACTGTATGAGATTTCACAAAGGCACACACATCCCGCGCAGACAGAAAAGGTACGTTAATTTCAACGGCCAACAGGCAACAAGAAATTTGGGGGCCACTGTTGATTCTCTGGCACAAATGTATTTACAGCTGGCACAAGTGGAGATGACTCAGCATGTATCTTGGGCAAGGCTAAACTTGTGTCAGTAGACCCTGGGGACAACTTGTCTTTATGCTACAGCCCTGGGCAAAACGTCAACCCACAACTCCTCTAAAATACTTAAAATAATGAGGGTAAGGAAGATTTCTGTAACTTTCGAGCATGCTGACCATAATGAAATTTTAACAAGCAAAATTTTCCATTTTCTTCTTCCAGACCGCTCTCTCCTTCTTCTATCAAAAGTGTATTGATAAGAAGCCATACCTGTGAGAAGGATACTTTTCTTTTATCAAAGAAATAATGAAGTTTTCTACTTTTTGATCAGTTTCTGTCACGAGATCTACTGCTGAACTTTTAGTCATAACAGATATTTCTTCTTTGAGTGCTCCACAGACTATCTGTTGAAAAAACAAGAAAGAAAAAAAAAATTATCCAGTTATGGAAAATACTAATTTTTCTAAAAACTTGAGCATCAGTTTTACTGTAATTTTCTATACTGCACATACAAAACAGTGACAAAACCCGGATTTAACTGCAGGAGCTGGGGCTTACCCTTGCATCTATCTCCAGTCCCTACTCAGCACAAAAACTTCAATGTGACCTTAAATTTACATACTACAAAAAGATCTATTGGTACATGAAACCAAACTCTGTTTTGTTAGGACAAGTTTTAGATTTATAAATTTAAGTACCAGAGTTGAATGAAACACTTAAGCCGAAGCTTAAGCCATCTATTTTTAGTCAGACTCAGCATTTATGATCTTACAACTATCAGAATCAGCTTATGCAAGAATCCATGCCTCACAGCCCACAGAAGTATTTTACTATAACATCGAAAGATTTTCTGAGGGAAGACTTTAATGAGGCCATTGCAGGGACAATGTTCTACGGATTCTGCAGCTCCAGGGGACAGAATCAGTACATGTGCCAGCTTGTCTGGCTGCAATAGCATTTGAATGTAGGAAGCAGAACTACCAAGAACCGAACATTTCATAACCACTCTCATGCTGACGCTCTGCCAATATGTGCAAACTCTTTTATTGTTCTAAGCCCTCTTAGATCACAAGTGGGCCAAGTACCACACCACAAGGAATGCTTCTTATTTATAGAAGAAAAGCAATCTTCATGTAGAGAACATATGGTATCTGGTACCAATAACAAGCCACTGTGTAAAGCTGATTGAGGTGTTTGCAAGAAAGACTGTCAGCTGCTTTCAGGTGGTAAAGTAGATTGGTGAAGTGTAAGGGGAAAATCAGAGCTCCTCTTTGTTTATCACAATTCAGAATTATTCTTTTTAATCAAATTTAAGGAACAAAAAAGATACTCCTCAGTCTTTAAGTGGACTCTGCTCCAAAAAAAAGTGCAAAGTTGCTTTCTTAAATTAACCAAGCTGTACACATGAAAGACACTTTAATCTTGAACATCACTGAACAATTCTGTTAGTTTGTATTTTTTTTTTTTGACAAAGCACTCCTCAGAAGAATATCTAACATTTAACTCCTTCAAAACCCATATACATATATGTATATATACACACAGAGCTCTATAAATAATGTTATTTGTAAATAATTTATACTTACCTCCCCGGCTTTCCTTGCTAAGCCAACTGCATAATCCATACACTCTTGCCAAGGATCCGCCATCTTTTTTAGATATACAGCCTACCAAAAGCAGAGATTAACACAAAAAATTATGGCTATTTCTAATTTATTAATTTTTTTTTTTTTTACAAATTCTAATTTTCTCATGCTGCTGTTCTGGACTGCACTGTTTTCTCCCTGCTGAAACATAGAATTTTGTTCTAGTTTTACTCTGAAAAAAACAACACCCAAACAACCCAAACTTAGAAAGTATTAAAAGCTTAGTGTAAGTCACCAGATTTTTTTCCCCACATTTTCTGGTTTACAAGAAAGGTGAAACAAAAACATTAACAAGTACAGAGCCTCAGTCTTGAAAGATACATGAATATACAAGATTCCACATTTAGATACTGACCTCAGTGTACATAAAGGCTCTGAAAAGCAGTAGTGTGGGTATATGCGAGCACATTCTCAAACACAGTGTACAGCTCAAGGTCTTTTTGCTTAAAAATATTACGATCTTCACTGTAATTCACTGCAGAAGATTGCTCACGTACAGCTTTATCTACTAATAATGGTTTAAATTATTTTGAGTATCTTAAATTAGAAAGTTAGAATCTCAAACCCAAAATCCACCCTTTCTGTATTTTAGTTCTCCATGTTTTGTTCTAAGGGTTTATTCCAAACACAAATATGAAATGGTTTAGATTCTACATAAGAAAGTTACAAGATCCCACAGTCATTTAGAAGTGTCTGCTATATTCTTACATATTATGAAGCAATACAAGATACATTATCTTCTATGCATCTCTACTTTCTTGAACAATGTGAAATACCAATCAGCATATCATACACTGTTTCTGATACAACCTAACAGACCACAAATTCATTCAATGTCACAATTCAATACAGAGACAAAATAAGTGTCTTCTGAATTTTAGAAGCTTGATTTTTGAGCCCTAGCCCTTTCAAAAACCTTTTGGGTATTCCCTAAGTCATTCAGCCTTTAAGTGATGGCCTGGATAACTGTTTTGTAACACTTGCAGATTCACAAAGATTACACAAATGATCATAAGACCCCTAGCACTGAAACAGTATAAAAAGCCCTATGCAATTAACATCACCCATGAGTCTCCAGCCCAATCGCCCTAATTTAATGGTCGTTGCCTCTTTCAGCCTTGGTCCTAAACGGGCAAAGATGGCTATAAAAGCTAGATAACATGCAAAGGGTATGATGCTTCAATTATGTTGATAATGTTCTTGCCATAGCCTTTGAAGTATAGGTTGTTACATAAACACAGACATAACTTGTCAGGACACAGAACTGGGTATAACAGCTCTATATAAAGTTACTAAGCTATCCATAAAAGACTAGTAGTACTAGGCGAACCTTAAGTACACCGACACTCAGTACAAAGACACAGACACATGTACCAGAGGAAAACCAAGTCATTTACGCCTAAAACCTCACCAAAACAGTAACTGCAGAACACGTAGAAATACCAGCGCCTAAAACTGACTAGCAGAAGAGTCTTTTCGGCCCCCCAGGCTTAGTTTTGCCTTCTCTAGATGCCCCGTGACGAGTTCGTCCCACAAACTCAGGTCGCGCATTCAGAGGAGCGGTTTGAAACGTGACATAGAGGCGTGGACCCCGACCCGGAAGGGCTGAGGGTCGACACATATTGCCCGCCCGAGGTGAAGCGCACCTCCCACCCCGTGGCCGTGTGGCCCTGCCCGAGCGGCGGCAGGGCCACACAGCTCTCCGGGGCAGCAGCACAGCCACCTTACGGCACCCCGAAATGGCGGCTGATGGAGGAAACAAGGAAGAAAAGGCTCACCCCGGCCGCCCTCCGCCACAGTCCCCACTCCCGCTGAGGCGCGCAGGCGCCAGGGGCGAACCGCTGACCCCGCCTCCTCCTCCTGCTGCCCTGCGGCCGCCGCTGCGGCTGCGCGGGGGAGGCGTGGCTGAGCCCCGAGGCGGGAGAGGTAGGGGGAGTTAGTGAGGCTGCCTCAGGGACTGCGTCCTCAAGGATGTAGTCGAGGGACTAAACCAGCCTTTGATGTTGGCTTATTTTTAATAATTGGACGTGTCAAGATGAATATTCTGTAAATGCTCTCCCACAGAATCAACTAGGTTGGAAAAGATCTTTAAGATCATCAAGCCCAACCATTACCCCAAGACTGCCAGGACCACCACTAAACCATGTAACTGAGGGCCTCATCTACACAGTTTTGAACACTTCAAGGGACGGTGATTCCACCACTTCCCTGGGCACCCTGTTCCAATGCCTGAGCACCCTCTCTGTGAAGAAATTTTTCTTAATATCCAGTCTAAACCTCCCCTGTCACAGCTTGAGACTGTTTCCTCTTGTCCTATTGCTTGTTACATGGGAGAAGAGGCTGACTACCATCACTCTACAATCTCCTTTCAGGTAGTTATAGAGAGCGATAAGATCTGTGAGCCTTCTCCAGACTAAACAACCTCAGTGCCCTCAGGCGTTCCTCATCAGACTTGTGCTCCAGAGTCTTCACCAGTTTTGTTGCCCTTTGCTGGACCCGCTTCTTTCTTGTAGTGAGGAGCCCAAAACTGAACACAGTATAAATCACCATGGAGCATGTGGTTGCCATTTACCAAGGCTTCTGGCTGCTGAAGGTACTGCTGTTGAGGCTGTGTTACTCAGCTTGTGGAAAAAAGTATAAAGGTCCATGAGAAGGAACATAAATGTATGTAACAGCTCTCTCAAAGTAAAACAGCATCTAATCAATCCAGTTTGCAGTGCTTAAGAACAGTAAAATGAGCAAGTAAAATGAACAAGTGGTTCTCCATTAAATCTGGGTTTTTTCCCCAGAAACTCTAGTGAAGCAGCTTCCTCTGTCCTCCACTAGTCCCTTCTGCTGACAGTTCTGCCAATTAGAATAATACCAAACCAGTAATCAGAGACAACTAATAATTTTTAAATATATAGTAAGTACATTTTCCAGAAAACTGCATAGCTTTCAAACAAGGATTTTTGAGAATTTAAAAAAAAAAAAAAAAAACAAACAAAAAAAAACCCAAACAGTACAAATGATGCATTTTCAACATTACTATAATTACAGTTATGCAGAGGGAAAAAAAAATCTTTCCAAGACTGACTGATAAAAGTTTCATTGTTTTTTCTTGGTCTTTCACAGAACCATGGAATGGTTTGGATTGGAAAGGGACCTATAGGATCATCTAGTTCCAACCTCCATGCCATGAGCCACACAGCCAGTTCCCCCAGTGCCAATGCCTGCCATGGTCAGGGACACCTTCCACTAGACCAGGTTGATCCAAGCCCTGTCCAATCTGCACTTGAACACTGCCAGGTATGGGGCAGCCACGGCTTCTCTGGGCAACCTGTGCCAGTGCCTCACCACCCTCATAGGGAAATAACTTCTTCCCAATATCTAGTATAAATCTCCCCTCTTTCAGTTTGAAGCCATTCCCCCTTGTCCTATCACTGCATGCTCTTGTAAAATGTCCATCCCAGCGTTCTTGTAGGTCCTCTTTAGGTCTTGGAAGGCTGCTATAAGGTCTCCTATTGATTTTCATCAAGTGAAACACCGAGGTACTGTCTTGTGTTCACAAATTGCAGCTGATGTAATTTACTGTCATATCTAAAATGGTGGTCTACTGTGAACAGGACAGGGGTTGTAGTTTGCTTTAGGACTTGAAGCTGGCGTAAAATATCTACCTCACCAAAAGTAGCCTTATCCCCTTCCCCCAGTGCCAATCCAACCCACAGTAGGGCACTTGCCCAAGGTCACATGGCAATACTTTTGTACTTTCCACATCAGTGATGATGTGGTTTCCATCCCTAGCAGTGCTATTGTGTGGGATAAGTCACTGCACCCTTCCGTGTTTCCTACTTCCTATTTCATAAACAGGAATAGTCATATTAGTCTGTTTATTTAAAGTATTCACAGTCATTAAAGAACCACAGAGATGATAAGGTGTGTTTTTATTAATTATTTTGCAAGTCGTTCTTTACAAGGTTATACAAAAAGCATACAGTCAATTGAAAGAGGCACTTCTGCTCTGATTCATCTTTTGTTGAGGCAAGATGCCAAATATTTCTCAGTACAAGCTACATGGGACTGCACCAGTATTATGCAAAATGGCTTCTTTGACATTAATAATACACTTAACATTGCAGCAAGGGTTTTACAGGGTCTATAGAGGGATTTCAAATTCTGCATTGATCCCAAAATCAGTAGAAGTAAGTGCCTGGAATTCTCTCCTCAAAAGTGAAAGAATTTCCCGATCCAAACCACAGTTTCTATTCCAGCTGAAAGGAAATTTTGTATTTAATGAAAGAAACTCCTATGAGGAGAACTGAGCTGCAAGGAGCTGTATTTGTATGTGACACCTGATCAGTAAGATGAACAGAGGTGATCTATTGATAAAAGTCTTCAGATCAGACTGATGACACTCCAGGATACATACTTTTCTAAAACAGACACACAAAAGGAAACTGATGAAAGTAAAAGTATGAGATTGCTGCCTGCTTTTTTTAGTGTGATGTATTATTTCTTATTTGTTACAGCATTGCCCGGCTAATTAAACTGGTCACTTATCTGAGCAAAATTAAGCTCTTGATGTTAACATAACTGTTTCCAAACAGTATTTGGGTATATCACAAATGCCGAGTGATTTTGCAGCAGTATTTGAACTGGAACAAGACCAGGAGCTGCTACCAAGAGCATTCTCAGTGGTTAAAATGTTTGCAAAGCCTTGACCTGGTGCATTCTCTACAATTGCTATACAGATATAATAACCAAAAAGCTTGATATTTGCCTATTTTAATAGTTTGGATGAAAATACTGTTGATTATAAAATCATTAAATATTTCTTTTTACAGATTCCACTTGTCAGTTATGTAACTTTGCATACATTTTCTTTGCATCTACTAGAAGTAAGTTTAACTTTTTATTTATTAACTTTGAAGTTAAGTAATTCAGCCACTTCTAAACACAAGCTCATAAAATTAACAATGGTTTCAAATGTTCATGTCTTCTCCACAATGTTTTTAGTTGTTGGTTTGGTTTGGGTTTTGGTTTGTTTGTTTTTTTTTTCCAAATCGAGTTGTTTAACTTCCCCTATGAGAATGTGCCAAGGTAACAAGCTTTATAAAAACAAAAAAGTTGTATACACTAGGTAAAAATATCATAGAAGCAAACATTTGAAATGTGAGCAGTTCTAGCCTAGGCAAGATACTGATGCCCTGGGAAAGCTTCTGCTTTTGTTCCTCAAGTCGATGATTAGGACAGTTTTCACCTGTCCTCAATTATTTTTTTCTGTCAGACTAGCTTAATTTAGTTTTGCTTCTCAGTTTCTGAAAACTAAGTGGGATGAGCTTCTGTATACAACCCCAGACACATTCCTGGAATAAGATGAATGAGAAAAGTTTTTGGAGTCTTACCAACTGTGACTTGCTGTTATTTGTACTGCCATTTATGGGCTGCTAGCCCTTAGCAATAACTGGCAAGTGATGAAAGCAGCCTTCCTGGTAAAACCTTTGAGATCTCCCCAAAGATTTACTTCTTGCATCCCAAGTTTTATCTTCTCCCTATCCACAACAAATGTTATTTTAATAATTCTGCCTGTAACTGCTAGGGCAGAAAAGTCAGGGGCAGCAGGAAGGGGTTTTTATGGCTTTTATGCTGAAAAAATTGCCCTGTTCTGTAGCAGCAGACGTTGCTACAGTAAGTACTGTTGGTTCTGTAACAACAGCAGCAGGAACAAGTTCAGCTTGAGGGTCTTCCCTCGCTTAATCGTGCCACAATGATGGTTGGCTTCTTACTGCATGTTCCTTACCAGAACAGCTTAAGATGACTAGAGATTTGCAGAGGAAAGGGAGGAAAAAAAAAATAACAAGGGGAAAGGGAACTGCTCCTATTGCACTGGAAAGGGAGATACAAGCAGCTAGAAGGATAGGTGGGAGAAAGGGGAGAAACAGATGTGTGCTTCCTGCTTCCAGGTAACTTGACTCACAAAATATTTAGCCACTGAAGACCCTTTCCCTCATGGAAACCAGAAGCACTCTCCTGTGTGTGACACCCACACCATATCCAGTAAAATAATTTATCAATATCTAGGTCATGTTACACCTACAGTAAAGAGTAAATAAAAAGAAGACAGTTAACAGTGAAATGCTTATTGAGATGTTTTGGGGGTTTATGCAACTTCAATCAATATATAATAATACATATATAATAATAATAAGCCTACAGTGCTCCTAAGTTGTTATAAAGGTATATTATATGATAGTGTTGAAATCCATGATGGTTTTTTGAGCATTACTCTTCTGCCAATGGAGTGTACCTTTGAAAAAAATGCTAAGCAGACTCTTCTTACATGGTGATGTGTTTTTTTATTGCAGCTCTGCCTAGAATGGGTACGTCATGCATGGCTGTTTTCAAACCAGTACGAATGAACCACAATCTAGCTATACGGTAACACAGTAGACAACGGTTCCTTTTAGGCAAGCATGTACTAGAGAAAAACTGGGACCATTTTTCTCAGTTAGTGAACACGATAACTGAATGAGCCAAAACACCAGATCCAGATTTGTGACTGCCCAGCAGAATGTGGTGCAGTGTTCATCACCACTTGTTGCTCTGAGTACACTTCTCTGCCTCGTGTTCTTTGAAGCAAAATTCCATTTCCACAGGACTAGCAATATTTCTTTGTCTTATGTCTCCTGTCCTCCCCTTAGTTTCTTCCCTGCAGTGGCAGGACAATGTTCATGAAAGGTATCACACTGACATCTTTGACCAATATAGGCATTCAGTCTCCCTGCGGCCCAGTTACACCTCCAGGCATTAACTGAGTATGTTAAGTCACAGTGCACATACGAGCCAAACATCCCTGCAAATATGAGAACAGCACATGAAGATCATTGCCTGGAAGAAAGTGGCCCATGTCTGAAAAAGAAAGGTAGCTTTCTCTTTTAAAGTGTTGAAAGCTGAGTCACGCTGATCAAGCAGTGAGACAGGCTAGAGGAGGCAGAGACTTCTCCCACTTTGGATACTGCACCCTATTCACAAGCCACTAGATCATACCTTACATGCTGCACCTTATTGCAGCTGAAAATCTTGCTAACCTGTTTAGTATCTGATGACTAGGTTTGCCTCAGTAGTTCACTAATACTGAACAGCACCACAGAGCAGTAGAAATCTATACAGCTTTTCAAATGGAGCTTAGGCTTGTGCTTTCCACTGCTGTTTACACCTGTTCATACATTGTTCTTTCTGCCACTGTAGGATTCTTTCCAGCTCCTCCCAAATGAAGAACACTGGCTAAAAAATTGTAAACAGATTAAAGAAAATTAGAGGGATCAGTTTTGAAAGGGTTCTGCTCCTCTAGCTTAGAGGATCAAGGCCACTGCAGAATGAATTTAGGTTGTAACAGGCCCACCCAAGAAGGATCAAGTAAAGCTCCTTGGTCATACATCAGAACTTATGGTTAGGAAAGTGCTGGCTGTAAATCTGTGTGCAACACTGAAAGTTTATGTTGCAGTAATTCAAAACAGCTGTAAAAGTAATTTTATGGATCTTCTTTGTTACATTTGAATTTACAGTCCAACGACATCCAAAAACTGGAGCACATCAACTACTGATATTCTGAACAATCTTCTTCATTAGCACCGGAAACCTTCAAGACACTGACAATTGAGAAATCCACTAACTCTATACTTATGGACCCAGAGGTGTAACTTCATGTACAATTACTGTAAACAACAGCTTTACACCTTAGTAAGTCAATACTGCAGACTGCTGAAGAGAAAACAATACAGATTTATGTAAGGTTGGAAATGCCAGGATGAAAATGCAAGCTGTGGAATGCTGTGCTTCTACTTGAGCTGTATTTTTTCGTCTCTTACCCTATTTCTTCCTCTTCTACACAGAATTAGAAAAGGATAATTTCACGTTCTCTTTTTTCATCCTCCTTCTAATCACAAAATAATGCTGAGATTTACAAACACAAGACAGATATCTGTGTGAATTTACTTTCATTTCAGAAAGCTTTCCTTCTAATGTTGTTACGCTATTACAAGATGAAAACATGGACTAGGGGCATGGACAGTGCTGGATGACAAACTCGATGAAATATGTTCTTGTAGATATAGAAAAGATGCTGCAATAGTGTAGTGTGTTTCTTTCCTTCAGAGAACTGATATACTGCAAGTTTACATTTTCATTATTTATCAATTTTAATACATACTTTTCCCATAATTTACATAAAATATAAAATTTAAGAAAAAAATAATAGCATGATATAGCTAAATAAAGCAAGAATTTATTATAGAAAGTGAGTATTTTTCATATTAGTTAATAATATAACTAATTTTCCTTTCAGGACATAGCTCTTCTGTCAGTCAAAAAATTAAGAAATTGATGGGAAGTCTGTCTTTACAACTGAGGACAGACCCTGGCATACCAGTGATGGTAGAATTAAACTGGACTTGGTTTTCTTAAATACCACATTTCTAAAAAAAAAAATAAATATATATATATATATCTTTGTTTGTGATGATTTACTGATTAACTAAAGTATGACTCTGTATCTTCTATAGATAGAACATCATTATTAAGATACTCTAAAATTATATTTCCACCATTGTACAATGGATAGTCTTTATCAGATAGCCACGTTTCCAATGTGTGCTCAAATGGCAAGGCTTCTCCAGAGGCAGTATGGCATAATCTCAATTTCTGCAAAACAAACAGCACAGAAATTAACATCAGGATTTGCCTGTCTGAGATGCAAGGAGTAGGGTGGGGGAGGGAATAAGTGGTTAAAAAACCCACCAAAACAAAATCAGAATCCAACAATCTGGAAAATGTTTGTTATTATTACTGATTTACCTGGGATGTTGATTTGTTGTTGTCATTTTTAAGGCTTGCTAAGGAAGCTGCGAAATCTACTGCTTTGCCAATACTCCACTTACTGCAGAAGAACATGGGCTTGCTTTTCTCTTTGTTTCCCTTTGGCAAAAATACTTGAAAATAAATTCTTTCTGTCTAGAAAAACATGAAAAATAAACAAAAAATTATTCACAGAAGCAGCACATAATTCCAGTCATACACATTAACAGTTTTTCAGAAAAAACAAAATAGTCTTTAAATTTCAACCCCAAAATTACTAACTCAAACTTGTACTATTCCATCAAGACCAGGGCCCCAGTTTCCTGCAGAATATAAATGGCTGAGATCATCAAGTCAAATCCGTTCCAGCTGCAGACACATGCATGATGGACAAGAAGTTCAGAGAGGTGAAGACATCTTGAGCCAGAGTCCCACAGCTAGACTGCTACATATAGAGAGACATGAAAAGGTGTCTGCCCTGGGTTTGCTGGATAATAATGACTACTCTGGGAGAAGAAGGTGAATATAAATAAGCAGTGCTGTCTTTGGCAGCAGTATAATGTCTCAAATTGGAATGCAAAGGCAGTTAAAACTGAACAATTCACTGTACCAGAAATGCCTGCTTCACAAACCAACATTCCCAGTCACGGCCAGCTAATCCTTTATCCTGTTTTTCCACCTTTTTTGTACTAAACACTTTTTCAGTATCTGACAGAGAGAAACAAAAGTAACCTATGAGGAAAAGGTTTTGTCGTGGTTTAAGTCCAGTCAGCCATGTAGCTCACTCGCTCACTTCCCCCCTCCCCTTTGTCCCCCCGCTCCCAGAGGGATGGGGAGGAGAATCAAAAGAATGTTAACTCCCACGGGTTGAGATAAGAACAGGCCAGTAACTAAGGTATAACACAAACCACTGCTGCTGCCACCAATAATAATAATGACAAGGGAAATAACAAGGGAAGAGAATACAACTGCTCACCATCCACCCGACCGATATCTGGCCCGACCCAGCAGTGATCTAGCCCTTCTGGGTGACTGCCCCCAGTTTATATAGTGGGCATGACGTGCTGTGGTATGGAATACCTCTTTGGTCAGTTTGGGTCAGGTGTCCTGTCTCGGCTTCCTCTTGGCTTCCCTTCCTCCCTGGCAGAGCATGAGGCTCAGAAAGTTCTTGGTCAGAGTAAACACTACTGAGCAGTAGGTAAAAACATTGGTGTTATCAGCACTGTTTCCAGGCCGAAAGTCAAAAACACAGCACTGCACCAGCTACCAATAAGGAGAAATATGGCTGATACTGCTGAACCCAGGACAGGTTTTGAAGGGGACTGGGACAATCCCTTCTCCAAGGTTATTTCTTCTTGACATTCAACAGAAGACACAGCACAAGCATGACTGGTATATTCAGCAGTTAAAACCGCTCTTGCTGAGCCCAAGCCAGACACATTCAAACAAGACAGAAGTCTTTTTAAATGACTTACATAGGCCCTCCCTAGAAAAATACAGAACTACCTTTTCCCCAGCTATGTTCATTTTTCTCAAAATTTGAATGCGCTCCACACATAAGAAAATCTTTGAAATCCAGGAATATTACAAAGGGGCAATGGAAGCAGGACCTGTATCTTGCCAAAATGTAAATGACAGCTTGTAAACCAGCTAACACAAAGACCATTCTAGTTTCTCCTCCAGTTCACTGAAACTTAATTCACAAATCAGCTCATTCTACTGTTGCACTCCTACCTATGGGATATACCTCCTAGAATTTCTGTGCCATATCCAAGAAAATACCAGTCAGTCAGGGACACAACAACTAACGCTACTTTGAAGCATGGCCGTCTTGTTTTGAGCTGGTCAGGTCTGTAACTTGTATCAGGTCTGACACTTAGAAGAAGCAATCATCTGCAGAAAGCTAATCTGAATAAAGAAGCCAGGGGAAAGGTATTTCTAAGATAGCCTGATTTTCCTGATCATAGAATAAGAAAGGTCAGGAAGGAGGACCTCTGGGTCATGTGGTCCCAAACCATACTCAAAACGGGGAAATTTAAAGCTAGACCTAACTGTAAAGGCAGATCAGGTTGATCCAAGTCAGATTCAAAGAAGTTCTGAACATCCCAAAGAAGTAGATTCCACAAATTTTCAGAGGAGCTGTCCTGGGTTCAGCAGTATCAGCCATTTTTCTCCTTGTTGGTAGCTGGTGCAGTGCTGTGTTTTTGACTTTAGGCCTGGAAACAGTGCTGAAAACACCAATGTTTTTAGCTACTGCTCAGTAATGTTTACTCTGACCAAGAACTTTCTGAGCCTCATGCTCTGTCAGGGAGGAAGGGAAGCCAAGAGGAAGCCGAGACAGGACACCTGACCCAAACTGACCAAAGAGGTATTCCATACCACAGCACGTCATGCCCACTATATAAACTGGGGGCAGTTACCTGGAAGGGCTAGATCACTGCTGGGTTGGGCTGGGTATCGGTCGGCAGGTGGTGAGCGGTTGTATTCTCTTCCCTTGTTATTTCCCTTCTCATTATTATTATTATTGGTGGTAGCAGCAATGGGTTTGTGTTATACCTTAGTTACTGGCCTGTTCTTATCTCAGCCCATGGGAGTTACATTCTTTCGATTCTCCTCCCCATCTGTCCAGGAGCAGGGAGGGGAAGGAGGAGGAGTGAGTGAGCGGTTGCATGGTTCTGGGTTGCCAGCTGGGCTTAAACCACGACAGGAGCTTGTTCCAAAGTCTGACCACCCTCACTGTGATTTTTCTTCCTATCATAAAATTGGAATTTCCTATGTTGCAGCTTGTGCCCATTGGCCCCTGTTCTTTTGCTGTTCATCTCCAAGAAAATGTGTCAATCTTCTCTATAATCATGACGACTGACCTGATGTGCTTAAGAGGCATTCTAGAAAATTTATATTCAAAAAAATCTTATCTAACAAGAACAAGGCAGGCAGAAGGCAGCTGGGAGGAGTGTAGCTATTTAAATTGAGGGTGCTGGAGATTAATAGGCTTAACTTATCAGTTAGAATTATCACTATTCTGGATGATTAAACAATTAATATCCACATGAGAAAATGAATAGTAACAGAAATCAGCATACAGTAATTTGTGCTACACTTGTTAGAGCTTACTGGCTTTGGAATTAAGAAGTCACTTTTAAAAATTTCTTACATGTATTTAGGGTGGACTTTTTAAATTATGTGCCACAATATTTGAAAGTAATCCCTTTCCCTCCAGCACATATTTATCATGGCGGTGCTATCTCATGAATGCTACAAGCAGATCTTTGTATTCTCCATAAGCAATTTTCTAAGCATAACAAAGTATAAAAAAAAGAAATTCTTAAGAGGACTCAATAATGGAATAGCTGTAGTTATTTAAGAAACTGTAATTAAATGCACTCTACTAAGATAAGACCTAACAATAAAACTATCACTATCACATAGGAAGTGAAACCCTCGATGAAAGAATCAAGGAGTTTCTAAATCCAACATAATCCTGATACGTGGAAAAGACTTGAATACCAGGTTGACTGGCCATGGTAGTGAAAAACAATAAAGGAATCTGTCAAGTAACTTTGAAAATCAAAGAAATGAAAGGCTGAAAGCAACTGTCAAAACCCTATTCCAACCCAAAGGCAGGAACAACTGGCCTCAGGCCCTTCATACTTCATCCAGCAATGCAATACGTGTCTATGATAGCTAAGTAGCAGAAATAAAAATGGAGCTTTGCAGAACAAAAGCTAAGTTTTGTATGAGACAGGCTCAATATGACTGGTACATAGTTGTGCAAGCTGTGTCCTATCTGCGTCAGAAGCCTCTCATTACTCAGCATGAAAAGCATCCCTTGAGATGGGTTTGCCATGTGTGACTGATACCCCTGGTAAAAACGTTGGTACAACTAATGCCATTTTATGTAGCAATCAGACACTCTCTGTGACCAAACTCGTCGTGTATCAGTCCCTCTCCCTCTCTCCTGATAGCCCTGAAGGTCCTGCACAGCAGGCAGACTTCTCCCCTTCCCTATCAGCCTCGAGGTCCCTGGGCACCAGGACGACTGCTCCCATCCTTGCTGGCCTTGAAGGTCCCAGGCACCCAGCCAAGCCAGTGGTGATGAGCCTGTCACAGAACAGGGAAGTGCAGCAGCATACAGATCACTGTCCATAAATCAAGTAGTTAAATCAAGTCCCTAAGTGGGACTTGGACCAGAACTGCTGCTGGACAGCAAAACCCATTATCACTCAGTGGCCAGGGACACTTCCACTGTCATCTGCTTCCTCCAAGGACTGAGTGAGTGACTTGTATTCTTTTACATGTTTCCAGTCAAGGTGATGACTGCAATATTGATACTGCACGCCAAGTAGTAACACTTGACCTGATCTGCAGAGGATCCAGGTGATTAGGAGCAATAAGATAAGCTGTGCTACAAAATTCTGTGCTACACCACTAAAAAACTGTGCTACACTGTGATTATAAAAATCCTGTGCTACTTTGATCATCAAATTCTGTTAAAATAATACAGATTAAACAACTGCTTAGTGCTCTCATCATTCTGCCAGGGATCCCCAAAAGAACATGTCTGTCCCCACATTGCTGGGTGACAGAATAAATTGGTGTAGTTAGCAGAACCCTTGGGTCAGAGTGATGACTGACTTCCCCAGTAAATGGGACTCCTGGAGAAAGGGGTTTACCAAAAATAGATGGGAAAATCCCAAGAAGTGGCTACAGCCAATAAGCCACAATCCAAAAGCCGTATGGAATGAGCTTTAAAAAATGGAAATATATGTGTAAGGTTAAGAAGGACAGATGGAAGGAATGTGCTGGCTATTAGCTGCCGTATGGAAAATTGAGAACATACATGCTGAAAGGTTAAAGGAGGAAATATAAAGGTGAATTATCAGCAAAGGGTTCAGAATTGGTATAACCAAATTGAAGACTGATAGCAAGTCTGGAAAAAAGAGTGGCTCTTGAAAAAAAGTGCCACAAGTTATAAAAAAAACACCAAGAAAATATCATGAAATCCCCCTGAAAATAGCAAATGCAACTAGGAAACCTAAATATATTTGGTATGGATATTCTGTGAGCTGGATACAGGGCAACAGTAACTGGGCTATTGAAACAACTGATGAAGAAACAATGCCAAGGCTCCAGCCAAGAGTCACCTTTTGGGGACCAAATGGATAGGGGGCATAGAAAGTTAAGTCCCCTGGTCCACGTGGTAAATAGATTATGTCGGACTTCTCCCTCAAACACACGCGTGGTGGCGTTATATCCTTACTGGAGTTGAAATACCAGGCTTAGGGAAATGCCCTCCCATGCCCTCTGCTGTGCAGTCTGACAATGGCACTCATTTAAAAATAAATAAATCCAGGAATGGTGTGAACACTGTGGGGTTGCCTGGATGTTCCAGAGTCCCCCAGACCCCAAAGTAATGGAACAGTTAAGAAGGTCTACTAAAATGAACTCTAGAACAAAGTTTAAATAGAGGAAGTTGAGGTAAAGCCCTACCTAGAGCTGTTTGATACCAAAATAACCAGCAGACTTGGATGCCTGGTGGAACAAGCTCATTTTTCTGCTCTCCAACCCACAAAACATCCAAAACCCCCACTGTCAGCCCATCATTTTTCTCAGGGTGACACTGTTCTTATTAAATACCCTTTGATTGTTGAAATATCTGTAACATATGGCCTGAGAAAAGGGCATATGGAAAACTGTTTATAAATGGAGACTCCCTTATAACTTTTTCACTGAAGCTTGGATAATGCCCAAGAATAAGTAATTTCTTTTTGCTTCAGGTACTTGGACAGTACTTGGACAGATTCTTTGGCCTGAGCAAACCTGGAGTGCACCCAAGGAATCATCATTTTACCTTCACGGAAACCTCAGCTGCAAAAAGATGATCACAACACCCACTGTATTATACTTACCCTTATTTGTACCCTTTTTCTCACTATTTCAAGAATGGGATGATAATCATGTCATTCAGTTCACAAACGTAATTTCTCAACGGGGTAATGAATCAAAAGTGTGGGTATTGTTTATACCACCCTCAATCTTCAGATGTTAATTCTGTGTGCGTAGCTGAACCTGTTCCTGAAAATATCTTGGTACCAACCTAAGTTGGCATACTCACTCCTGACCCTCCCAATTACCAAACTCAACCTTACAAGGCACATTCTTACACTAAGGCCCCACGGTACACTGCGATGCTCCGACAACCAAATTCAGCCTAAGTGGGAAAAATAGCAATTGTGATTGCTGTCATCATTCTACCAGGAACCCCCACATAAAAATTCTTGCAACATTAATGAACTTGTCAGTTTCTGCAGTGCTGGGTGACACCTGTGTGGCAGGCAAATACATTTCTCCTATAAAATAAAGGAATCTGACCCAATTGCTCCAAATTCCAGAGAGACACATTATAACAGATCTAAGAGTAGTGAGACTGCTTTTGGGTACCGTGCTGAAACATACATGTAAATGATTGTGGTCTTGAGGAATTAAATCCAAAACCAAACTGAGAGAACTAGACGAAAATCAAGATATTTACAAAACTTTCCATTTCCTTTGAGAATTCCACTACTGAAAACAAGCATCACTGACCTGAGGCAAGGACTTGTCCCCACACGCATGCATTTTCAGCTTCATTAATGCCACTTTTGCTGCTGTCGCACTGTTTTTCGGTCCTCTGCATTTTTTGCTTTTTGCTTCCTCACTTTTTTTAGAATCTGAGAACAATATTATTACTGTTAATATGATAACTCATTCCGTCTCTGGAATATATCTTGGAATTAGCCTATTTGGCCTCATTACACCTCCAAGGGTCCCATCCTTTTCATGTCCTCCCAACATCATGATACCAGGTATCCTGAATGAGAACAAGACAGTCATAGAATGGTTAGGGTTGGAAAGGACCTTAAGATCATCTAATTCCAACCCCCTGCCATGAGCAGGGACACCTTCCACTAGATCAGGTTGTTCAAAGCCCCATTCAGCCTGGCCTTGGAACACTGCCAAGGATGGAGCGCTCACAACTGGAACAGGGCAACCTGTTTCAGTGACTCACCACTCTCACAATAAAGAATTTCTTCTTTCTAGCTAAACTAAATCCCCTCCTTTTTAAGTTTGAACCCATTGCACCTTGTCTTATTGCTACAGTCCCTGATGAAGAGTCCCTCTCCAGAATCCTTATAGGCCACCTTCAGATACTGGAAGGCTGCTATGAGGTCTCCACACAGCCTTCTCTTCTCCAGGCTGATCAGCCCCAACTTTCTTAGCCTGTCTTTGTATGGGAGCAATTCTGAAAGAAACCTGAGCCCTATTTAATCTCCAAAAATTCTCTTTACAGACATACGCTACTGTTGCCTCAGTTTAGATGAAAAGTATTACATAGTGACATGTGAATTTAGGGCTATTTAAACAAGGAAATCTTCTTATTTGGTTAAATCTGAACCCACAGAGGAGGCCATAAGCTCAAATAACCTTCTGAAGAAAACTACAGAATATATAAGCCACTGTACTTGCCTATAATAGTTTTAACTAGCTGCTGGGTGGCAGCCATTCGAGGTTTTGGTGTGTCCAGTTTCTCACATTCATGGTCTGACTGATGCCGATGTCTGCAAACAACAGTGCAAAACTTTTAGCACCTTTTTCATACACTGATGAATGACTATTTGTTTTTAAATACTCTGTTCTGCTCACCTTAGACAAAAGTGTTTTTCACAGTAAGGACATAAAACTGGCAAAAGCTCCTTTCCATTACAGTCCTTGTATGAGCATGGGTAAGATCTGTGCTGATCTGGTTTCACAGAATTGTTTCTTATATTCACCTAGGTATTAGTGCAAAATATTTTGTGTAAATAAACAGGTATTACAGATAAAAGTCACCATCCCAGCTTTCCAAAAGAACCGTGCTAGCTCTCCATTCTGTGGGCAAAACTAGTCCAGCAATTCTCTCCTACTTTTGTCCTGGTTAAGTTTAGCTCAGAGTTAGAAAAAGAACCATCATCCTAATCAAACTCAGTTTACTTCTGACAGGCAGAAAAAGAGTAGATTCATTTTTCTTAAGCTTGTCACATTTTCAATGAGACATTAAATAGTTCATACTTATATACTGTATGTATATATCTTATCTGGAAATAGACAGTTAAGTTACACAGAATTTTAATTTTAAGGTAGTTATATATTATTAATTACCTCAGAACACCCATGAGCATCCCGGCTCCTGTGCTGAAGACTTTGTAGCAAAAGAAGAAAATATCACAGCGTTAACTACATTTCAGTAAAAGAAAACTGCATGTGAAAACATTCAAGTGTTTAAAGAATGATCTGACAAATTTTGTCATGGCAACACTTCAGCTAAATAATGGATCTTCTCCAAAATTTGTTTTAACCTATGCACTTACATCTTGAATGGATTGATCATATTCTTCCTAAGTAAAATATTTAGCTCTTGGAA
Organism: Amazona ochrocephala; assembly: GCA_039720435.1. Lineage (NCBI taxonomy): Eukaryota > Metazoa > Chordata > Aves > Psittaciformes > Psittacidae > Amazona > Amazona ochrocephala. Next base: position 30,511,841 of record CM077876.1, on the reverse strand, counting down.
CTTATGCCCCAAGATATCAAGTCATTTCAAGAGAACAGGACACTAGCAAGCTTAAGAATTCAGCTCAAAGCAACTGGATTTTGTCCGTTTTAATGGATTTTGAATAACCTCCTACAGCAACAGAAAACCCTTGAAGGCTTCTGATGTTAAAATCTGCCTGTAGTTGATCTGGCTTGCTCACAGATTGCCTCTGTTAATCTGAAGCGTAAATCAAAGCGCAAGCCCTGATCTGAACCTTGGAAAAAAATTCTTCTTTTTTTCCCCTCACAAGAATAAATACCCTGCTCCCTGCATCAAAAACAAATCAGTACAAAACAGGGCCTAAATTAGATGCCTTCCAAAATAATCTACCTGTATCCTAAAGATAATCCCACTGATTTCAAAGCTCCATACCAGCAGCTTCTGAAAAAAGTGGATACTTCAATGAAGCAACGACTTTTAACTAAACGTATCTGAATTGAGTCACAGAACCTTTTATATAACACGTCTGCACAACTGCCACACTGAGATCTTATAGGAAAACTAACTTGATTTCCTTTTATGACAAGGTCACCTGCCTAATTGACCTAGGGAAACCAGTAGATATGGTGAGTGGGTTTGGATTTTAGCAAACTGCCACTCACAGTATCCTTCTGGTCAAAATGTCCAGCACACAGCTAGAAAAGTCCATAGTATGATGGCTGAGCAACAGGTGATCAGGTGAAGCTTAAAGACTTATAGTAAATGGGGTTACATCAGGCTGGCAGCCAGTCACCACTGGGTTCTCCAGGGTTCAATTTTAGGGCCAGTGCTCTTTAATTTTTCTGTAAATGATCTGGTCACAGGAATCAAATGTATATTAAATCAGTTTGTTGATGATACTAAACTAGGAGGAGCTGTTGACTGCCTCATGGGTAGAGGGGCATTACAGCGAGATCTGGATAGACTAGAGAGCTGAGTAGCCACCAACCATACGAAACTTAACAAGAGCAAGTACCAGATTCTCCAGCTGGTATGAGGTAATCCTGGTTATACATACAATCTGGGGGACAAGAGGATGGAGAGCAGATCTGGGGTCTCGGTCAATGGCAAACTGAATATGAGTCAACAGTGTGACATGGTAGCCAAAAGGGCCAACTGTGCCCTGGAGTGCATCAAGCACAGCATAGCGGAAGAAGGCAACTGTCACTCTCTACACTGCACTCATGTAGCCTCTCCTGAAGTACTGTGTGTAGTTTTGGGTGTCTCTCAATATAAGGACATGAAAGCATTACAATGTGTCCCAAGGTTGTTGACTAAGATGGTTGAAAGGCCTTGAGGGCAAGATGTATGAGGAGTGGCTGAGGTCACCTAGGTTGTTCAGCTTGGAAAAGAGAAGGCTGAGGGGTGACCTCGTCACAGTCTATAACTTCCCCAATGCAGGGAGTGGAAGGGAAGGTGCTGACCTCTTCTCCTGGGTGACCAGCAATAGGAGACGAGGAAATGGAATGAAACTGTGTCAGGGGAAGTTCAGACTGGACATTACAAAAGTGTTCTTCACTGAGAAGGAACCCCCCTCTCAGAACACACTCCCCAGGGAAGCAGTCACAGCACTGAGTCTGTCAGAGTACAAGGAATGTCTGGATAATGCTCTTAGTCATGTGGTTTAGTTTTAGGTAGTTTTGCGAGGAGCAGGAGTTGGACTCAATGAACCTTTGGGGCCCCTTCTAATTTGAGACACTCTACGATTCTGTGAACTTACCAAAAGATGCCTGAACAGCCATCACATACAAAGGGGAGAAAATCTGAAAAGAGATTTGTTTTCACTTAGACAACATGGTCATTGATTTGGTAATACTTTCTAGCTTAATTTTTATATGATTAAGTTTTGCTTACCTGTATCATGGAGTAGGTATCTTTACAAGGACACTTATCAACTGCATCTACACAGTACCTAGAAGTGGCTTTTGTAACACAGTTACAACGTTAACTCCCCTAGTTAGTATTACTGAAAAACATATGAGTAAGTAAATTATATATTCCAGAAGCTGGAATTATGCTTCAAAAATTGGGGGTGGGGGGGTGGGGGTGTTCAATATCAAACTTTGAAACTAGAACATGTGGCTAACCATCAAACTTAACAGTTTTGCTAAAAAATTAATTTATTGCAAGACCACTCAGAATACTGTTTACTGACTGCTGGAGAGGTGGACAATTTACGTTTTTATTAGATTGGTTGCCAACTGGAGGAGATGCTACCCCTTCCAAAAAGCCTAAAGTCTCCCCCATTTGACAGTCCTGATGATCCTGCTCCTCCCTCTCTGTCCTTCATATCATACACACTGTCCTTGTGCAATTTAAACTGCACATACTTCTTAAGTCTTTGCACACACTTCTTAAGTCTCTGCACACATCCCCCACCAATTCCTATAGATAAAATCAATCACCACTGGCAGCAAACACCCACCTCCAGGCCATTACTCCAGTTCTCCATTCTTCAAATTTGGTCTTAATGGACCACCATATAACTGGTCTGCAAAGCTCAAGTCTGAAGACCTTGGTCACTTCCTCTATACGACCGAGTGGTCCCACCACAAAGCTTTCACTCACAAAGTTTTCTTGCTGCCTCTTTGTGAAGGGTTACATTCCACTAACATCATTTCCATAGACCAATGAAGGCAAGCAAGAGTGAAGAACGAAAAAACAGCATAATGACGGCTGGGACAAAGCAGGGACAAACTGCCCAGTGACACAGCTGAAGCGACAGGCCCTGCCAATGGGTCGTGCAGGGCTGCAGCAGGCCGGAGGACGCCACGAGGGGGAAACACCTCGCAACCCCCTCACGCTCCCTGCAGCCCCACGGCCCCAGGCCCCGCCCCGCCTCCCGCCCCCGGCCCAGCACTCCCATCAGCGGCCGCTCGCGGGCCCCGCCGCGCCGTCCCTTACCAAGTTGTCGGCAATCCGCCATCCCGCAGTGCTGCCCGAGCTCCAGCTCCGCCATGTTCCGCGCAGCCCAAAGCCTGCCGCCAGGCCCCAAAAAGTGCAGCGCACCGGGCCGAGGCTGCAGTGCGCAATGTGTCACTGCTCCCCGCCCCGGGGCGTGGCTGGCGGCTCTGCGGGCGGGGCGTGAGGGGACTGCGCTTGCGCCCAGCAGGGGCGCGTGGCGCTTCGCCGCATAGCGGCTGGGAGTGTCATGGGAGTGGTTTCCTCGCCGTGCTAGGGAGAGCCGAGGCTGAGGCGCTTGTGTCTGCTTAACCGGAGGCTCAGGCTCCCCGTCCGCCCAGAGCCGCAACGGCGGTGACTTTCGTGCTTCAGGCTGCTGGGAAAAGTACTTGTTGTGTTTTAGCTGTGCGGCTGGTAGCGCTAGCCCTCCAGCAGGGCCCATAGGGAAAGGCGAGGGGAGCTCGGCTTTCTGAGCTCCTGTCACTGAATAGCGCTGCTGTGTCACTGGACTCACGCCGCCCGTGTCACCAGCCCCTCCAGGTGCAGGGCGCGTTGCCCCGGCAATCCCCTCGGAGCGCTCTTTCCTGCGGCACAGCAATGAGAGATGACTTGGGGGAGCACAAGATGAGCGCGGGCACTCCGGCCCGTCCTGGGGCGCTGCTCTCTCCCTGCAGGTGTCCGCTGCGGGTGGCCCCACAGAGCTCGCTCGCCCCTCCCGCTGCTCGCCCCGGCGCGGACAGGGAGCATGCGTGAGGCCCGCAGCCGGCGGTAGCAACCGCAATTTGGTCTCTGCGGAGCCTCCCCTGGGCGGGCAGCTTGAGGGTGGGACCGGGGTGGGCCCGCCTCGCCGCCAGGTACGGTGCCGCCGCCTTCGGGCACGGGAAGTGCCGTTGCGGCCGGGCGGAGGGGCTGCTGCCGCCTGGGCTGGCCAGAGCCTTAGTCGGGGGCTGCCGCCATGAGCAAGATTTCCAAGTTCTTCAAGGGGGGCGGCTCGTCCGCCTCCAAGGGCCGCAGGGGGCCTTCGCCGCAAGAGGCGCTGGCCCGGCTGCGGGAGACAGAGGAAATGCTCAGCAAGAAGCAGGTGTACCTGGAGACGAGGATCGAGCGGGAGCTGGCGCTGGCCCGGCAGCACGGCACCAAGAACAAGCGAGGTGAGTCCCGGTGGCTAGGGCCGGCCGGGCCCGCTGACCTCCACCGCGGCCGGGTGGCTTGCGGGGCTTTAAATACCAAGGTTCAGACTTTTCTAGGTTGTGGTCTCTGTTAAGAAGAGGGGGTCTCTTGGGGGCCGTTGCTGGTTGCGCTCTCCAAGTACGCAGCGTGTTTGGTGGTTCAGCTGTGGGCTTGAAGCAAGCATTGCCATGATGCGTGTATGCTGGGACACGACGATGGCTTTCAGTCTTGAGCATCTCTTGGTGTTCAAGGCCTTGTGGATTTACTGTGGTGGGATGGTAAGAGGGTGCTTTATTCCTCACTAGTTTACTGTTTGTGGTTCCCTGTGTCATACTTTCGTTTGTGCTTAGCGTCAGAGTCAATGCAGGCATCAGGTGGATACATGGTGTGTGAAGTACTTCTGTTCAAGGTGGGAAGGGGATCACAGCTTGAGTTTTGAGCCTTGGTTGTGCAGATAGTAAAGGAGTTGAAGCACATGAGGATCTTCAGTATATTTATGGATGAAAACAAGTTATATCTACTGTGAGAGTTGGAAAATATACTTGTTGGCAACAGAGGAACAAAGTGATTCAGTGATTTGCCTCAAATCACATGGGAAGTACGTGATACCACTAAAAAATGAATGATAGTTCAGAGTATTTGTTACTACTGGGCTACTGTTATCTGAGTGTGGATCCTGCTTATACTGATGTTGGTATCTCTGGAAAGGGAATAATGGTAGCCAATGTCTTAGGGATTATACAGGCCTTAGAGAAACAAGTTAGTTACTTTCTAAAGTCACCTGGAGTCCTGTTTCTCTACTCTGAGCTTTATTTTTCTTTACATGCTTCAAAACAGAAGGAAAACGTTTTGAATTGACAATTTGTGGCATAACAAGAGTAGATCTTTCATCTGCTCTTTCTGTTGCTTGATAATGTAACAAGTGACTTAGAACATGTGAAGAGTTGTGTGTTAAAGGTGTTTTGGTTAGCCCTTTAATGGGCTAACCAAATACTTGTAATAATTTAGCATTTAAGAATTATTAGCAAAAGGCAGGTAAACTAACTTTTATTTAGAAAGGATCTAAAAGCATGAGTCAAGATGGAACAGATCTGAAAGGTCAGTCAGAGGGAGTAAAGCCAGTTAAGCAGCATAACTGAGCCTGCTGCTCTACAGCACAGGAGCTGTCAGGCCTGTTCCAGTCCCACACTTTCTACTTCCTCGGCTGCAACTGGAGTGTCTCTCTTGTCCCTTTGTTTAGGTACTGGCACCTGTGTGTGGATGCAGTGAGCTAGTTCAGGAAGGTGATCCAGCTGGGAACGAATCTGCTGTGTGACAAAGTGACCGTGTAGCTCCTGGGACTGGGTTCATTGTGCACATGCTTGGGCAGCAGGGTGGATGCAAGAGAACAAGGCTCCTGTGACTGTAACAATCCCTGTTTAGGTCCAGACACATTGCTGTGGAATGTCATTCCAAGCCTGGACTTTAAGCTGTCATAGGTGTAGGAAGAAGAAATGCTTCCTGCCTTTCCTTGTCAGAGCTCCCTGAAGGGTGTATTTTAGAAACCTGGATGCAGCTGTATCATGTTGTGGGGTTTTGTAGCTGGGTTATTGTTTTACCCAGGGTAGGTGAAGTTCCATTTACCTGTTTGACTCAGCAGCTGGACAAGTGCTTGGGTACCTGTGAATGAAAGGGTGGTGCACTGGCAGGAATGAGTACTTGTACCTGGGAGAAGGCTGATCTGCTTCTCCTTTAACTTGGCTGGTTGATGCTGGTTTCAGGTGTTTGTTGGCCTTGTGCTTCAGGCATGCACTCTTTGACACGTGAAGTTTTTCTCCCACATCTTTGTGTCCACTGTGCTCAGTATTCAATTCCCCTAGTTCTTTACCTACATGATTATTTGTGGAGTTATGCTGTGAACTGGATTGTTGAGCTGATCATGGTTAAAAATAACTCCCTTTTATCATGTTATTTGCTCAGGACTGGAAGCTAAGAACAGTAAAGAGACAGGAGTAGAGCAAAAAGTGCAGAATGGGATTTTTTTTCATGCCAAAAATGGTTCTAGAACCAAAATGGGATAGTATAAGTGCAGTCAGAGGAATAACAAGAGACATTAACCTTGATGTGCTGAAGTGCTTGAATTTAGCAGGCTAGTGAATGAACTTAAATCCCTAATAATACCTCTTCATTTGATATGTCAGTTGCTTTACAGTTTGATTGCTGTTGATTTACATGTGACAGTGTATTAGCTGCTATACTGTACTATATAGTTCACAGGAAATCTGTGCTAACCAGCAAATATTGTAGCATTATGTAAACATACACACAAATCAGATAATAAAAGTTTTAGTCTATGTTGCTTTGTTAAAATGAATCTTTCAAAGGGACTTTGCAGGTAATTTTTAATGTTGATTTTTCTTAATTGCATCTATGGAGAAGCCTATGGAAACCAAAATAGCACTGTCCAAGACTGGAGCCAGATGCATCTACGTATAGAAAATGCACCAAATTAGCATGATCTCATTTGATTTTTAGGTGTGTGAGTCTGAGTCAGTTATACTGTCACAGGAGAGAGCAGATTCAGGCACCAGCAATTTTTCATTGGTTCAGATGATTCTTGAATGGGTTCATGTGACATCAGTAGGCTTAACTTGATTTAAAAGCTGTAACACATTAGCTATGCTAATAGATGTGAAACATCATTTAAATATTTTTGGCTTCTCCTTTATGAAGTGTGTAGCTCTGCAGTTCCTGTTGTGATACATTTCCAGTATTCCCCATTAATATCTTACTGTAGTCAGACCACTTGAGGGTTTTCAAAACAGGTATGTGTGTTGGAATTCCCTCTGCAGAGGTTATGTCATGATAAGCAATATTTGTTTTCACAGTTACCACTGCCTTTTAATCTCTTTCCCGTTCCAGATCCAAAGTCATGATTTTTTTGGATGTCTCTTGCTGTACTTTTTTGGGTATCTCAGTTTCAACCAGCACACAGCTGCCAACTCCATGTGCAATTTTGCCTTTCATCTTCATTATTTTGAAGATCATACAGGGCATTTCGAAGGACATAAAGTGATGCTGAATATTTGAGAACTCTGTTTAAAAGGAAAAGCATTTCCTGAAGTGCACCAGTGCCTGTGAAAATAACATACATGTGACTGGGTGTTGGTTCAGCCTGGAACCTTTCACAGAACCTAAAAAAATAGCTAACTGAGAAGAATAAAGTTAAAAGCAGCCATCCAGAATAGGGTTGAATCTTCACCATGAAAAGCCATGTAGTACCACTGGGGACAAAACCAATATAGAAAGTTGGAGTAGCAGGTAGGCTTTTACAAGTAGATGTAGCTAAATATGTTGTGTGGTACATATGAACAGGGCTCAGGTGGCCATGTAGCATTCCTTGTCAGTGAGTTAGTTGTAACCAGAAGGCTGTTGAAAGCAAACAACAGTATAGTAGTTGCATGTTAGCACAGACCGGGCCATCATGCCTGAGGCAGGGTGTATGACAGGGTCGGGGCTGAGGGTTTCTGGCAGAGAGATATGAGAAAGCCCTTTTTGTGTCTTTGTTCTGTGAATTACAACTATTGTTCTCTGATCTTTGTGATCACATTTCTCGTGTCTTGCCATGAACTGGAGTGGTTATAACAGGTCAAATTCATTATTGTTCTGGAATTATCCCTTCAGTTGTAACTGTATGTGGCTTCCCCCTCAAGGTTTTAAGGATTATGAATGCTGATGAGTTTACTTAGGGTGGTATAAGTTTTTGTAGCCTCATCAGCACTTCTTTTGGCTATCTATGGTGTAAGGGAGATCAGAAGTTGTAATCCTTGCAGGAATGAAGTTGAGGTCTGTGAACTATATCCAAGAATGAGATCCAGTATTTTCACAGGAGTGTTACATTTCCTGAAGAAACATTCTTCTTCTTCACCAGTTCCCCCCTGGGAATTTTAAGGGTTAAAAGACAATGCTTTTATTTGTACTTCAAAAGATGAAATCATCTGTAATTCCTGTACTGATGGGTGTTGGTGGTGGGCTTGACAGGTAAAGGTGTTGATATCACTGTACTGTCTCTTTTCATTCTGATCTGTCATGAAACCATGAAGAGGGTGCCACAGATCTCTGTGTCACTACTTTTGTTCATTGCTTTAGAAATCTGGATATTAAATGTATCCAGGATTACTGTTGCCCAGCTGACCATTTCTGCTTCCTCAATGAAGCATAGTAGTGATAATGGAAAAGAGTCCTTTTGTATGTTAATAATAGTAGGTCTTTTATATGCATACTTAAACCGACATATTAGTCTACTGATGTTCCACCACTTATGTTAGAAATAAAACCTCAGATTAAAAGCAGTGTTTCCTGTTCTATGAGCCTCTGTTCTATTCCTGCTTGCTGGAAATGTGCTAAAGCCCAGCCAAGTGCTGACCATTCCATTTTGAAATGCAGGAGTTGCATCGCCTTCTTTGGAGCACAACAGAGACAGTGTACGAGATGCTTTTCTTCCCCCCCGCCCCAAAGAAGACCTCCACCTCTTTCTGGTATTAGATACACTTGCTTCCTCACTCTGCCCTTGTCTAGACTCTTCCTCCCTGGGCTGTCTCCCTTTGAAATCTTTGGAATGGGCTACACCCTTTTCCAGTACCATTCTCAGACCTGCTTGTATGTGCAGTAGAAAAGCGCTGAAAGTTCACGATACTCTGTAAACCAAAAAATAGATTTCAAATAAGAAGGAAATTCTCTTAGCTGTAGAAAAACAAAACTGCACAATGAAGGGCAGTCATTTAATATAAATGAGAAAAATCACATAGTGTGGTGTGGGAATTTATTATGCCTTGGTAAGGAAGGAGTATGAATTGATTTCCTGTAAAGTGCTTTGTTCTATAAGTCACTGGTAAAACTAAAGAGAATTAAAAAAGGTGATCTGTTCCACTACAGTAATTAGGAAAAGCTGTTTATGAATAGGTGAAGTCACACAGAGTTTAGCTTCTTCCACGGTTTCTTAGTTCGGGTGTGGTTTAATTAAGTGTTAATACAGGAACCTACAGGATTTTGAAAACAACTTCTTTGTAACTGAGGAAATCCATTTTCTCTCTGGGCAGTCAGTAATAACAGCACCCTTACAGAGTTCCATTTCTGAAAAAAAAAACAACTGGAAATATTGCCATGTTGTAGCAACTTGCACCAATGGAAGTCTTTCTGTACCAGCTAGTTAGTGTTCCTCAGTCCACAGGGCTTTGAAGCCCTCCCTGGCACAGCCAGTGTTATGCACAGTTTTAGACTATTAAATTTACCTGGAATCTCTGGCTTCCTAGCATAAGAATCCTAAGATCACATTTGATTCAACTGAAGCTAAGGAAGGAAGTGGTTGGTGTCCTAATACTAACAATAATGAGCATAACTAAGTATGTAAAAAGAATATTTGGGATTAAATCAAACTGATGTATTTTGGAATTGCCAATGAGAATTTTACAATTTTTCACATTTGCAGTTTACATGACATCACCTGACATTCATGCTTTCAGAGTATGCATGATCTTTGGACCATCCCCCAAAATCTGTGAAAATCCTGAATTCGAATACTGTGACTGTTGTGATTGTGGCTTGCTGTCCTGAAACATTTTACTGCTGGCGCTAGAATCATAGAATGGTTTGGGTTGGAAGATCATCTTAAGGATCATCTTGTTCCAGCCCCCCTGCCATGGGCAGGGACGCCTTCTGTTAAGCCAGATTGCACTTAGCCTGTGCGAATGCTTGTCTTCTCACAGCTAACAATGAGCAGTCTTGACCATGTTGATTCAAGCATATGTCAACAAAGCACTAGATTTTTTTAAATTTTTTTTTAGTGTGTTGTTGGACACCATGAATCTATTCCCCTTCTTTGAGGGATCCTAACTTCATTTGCAAAGTTGTGTACCCCAGTGGCAAGGTTCAGTATTGTATGTGGGCAATTACTCCAATAGAAAAGCAACAGTAATTGCTGCTGTTGGTTGAGTTTGGGGAGTTGCAGTGCTGCTGTTGCTTGCTGGCTCTGAACCTGATTTAAAAATTGAATGCAAGAGAAAAGGGAAAAGACATGGCTATTAATAGCATTGAAAAAGCTATGGGTTAACTCAGTCTCTTGGTTTTGTTTGTTTGTTGTCTTACCTGGCACATGTGTAGGCTGGAAAGGAGAGTGGTCAGGAAATGCTTGTGGCAAGATTGTGTGTGTTCCACACCCAGAGGCCAAGAGAAAGTTCTTTTCTCCTTCTCTGTGTCACATGCATTCATTCTGGTAATGATTTACTCTGGGCAAAGTACACTGCTCATAATTTAGCAAATATGAAAGACTAATCTCAGTGATTTACAAAGTTAATAGGGAGTAGCTGGACTTGACCATGGCTGTGTTTACAAAGTTTTATATGTTTTCAAGTTCTAAGGTTTAAAGATCATGCTCGTAAGTGATTATAAAGAAATAGATGCAGCTGAAAGCCACAGAAATATGAGTCTTCATCTGATCTAATGACCTGCTTGGTTAGGCCGTTTGGGCTTTCTAGTACATCTGGCAGTTTCTGCTGCTGAGACAATGTTTAGAAAGCATCACTCATGGAGGTGTGGTTATCATGACAGATCTTACACTGTCTTCCTTAGTTTTTACTTATGTTTTGCAGCCTCTTCTTTTCTTTTTCCCCTTTTTCCTCCTTTCTGACTTCACTCTGACATTTTTCTTTTTCCTCCCCATCTTCCCTGCTTTGCCTGTGTGCACAGGATGGAGTTCACGATCTCCCGCAGTGGAGGAAGAAGATGCTCTTCCCTGTGGTGTTCAAAGGAGTTAATCTAAAAGAGGCTTCCCAGCATGTTCATGCAACAGCATGTTGGTGATAAACAGGCTGCTGATCTGGTGTGCTCAAAGTTTGTCTCCCTACTAGTAAGGTAGGAGGGTGAGAATTATAAATTTTTCAGGTTGGCTTGGTGCTCAACTTCCTGTCCTTGCATTTTGCTATAAAAATACACAGTGCACTTTGCCTCTTCTCATTCCAGCTGCCTTACAAGCACTGAAGAGAAAAAAGAGATATGAGAAACAGTTGAGTCAAATTGATGGGACACTTTCAACCATTGAGTTCCAGAGAGAGGCGTTGGAGAATTCCCACACCAACACAGAAGTGCTCAAGAATATGGGCTATGCTGCACAAGCTATGAAAAAAGTACATGAAAATATGTAAGTGCTAATAGCTTTCAAGTTGAGCTCTGCTAACCACTTTCAAGCTATTTCATCACTGAAGAATATTTTATCAAATCAGACTGTTCTGACTTAATTTTTGGCTCAGGCATTTAATGTCAGGAATGCTGTTGATGCAGTGGTGTTATATTTGGCAGAAAAATGTCTTAACAGCTAGTCTCGAAGGAAGCTCGCTTAACTAGAGAGATCCATGTGTTACCTGTTTTTTCTGGAGTCTGCCTTGGCAGGGGAGACTGGCCTCTGTCCCTGTTTTTTTCAGAAGAAAACTTAGTTGAAGAAACTAAATGGACATTTTTCTCAAAGTCTGTAAGCTGGGCTGTGTGATTCAAAGTACTAATTAAACCTGAATAAAGGAGAGGGACATTTTTTTTTGTCTGTGTAGTATTTTTATATGTCCCATGTTTCATGAGCTGTTTTCCTGCCTGAATAAGCAGTTAAATGAGAAAGATTGTTCTGGGAGAAGTAAACAGGAACTGAAACAATAATGAAGTTAACAATAAGGGAAGATTTAAAATGAGTATAGTCCTGTAAAGTTCCCCCCGGTTTAACATCAAAGAAGATCCATCTGTAAAGATGCTGACTTAAGGAAAGAGATGGGATCTGCCCAGAGGATATGACTCTTGGCTGAGAAACACAGAGAGGTAGAGAGATGCAAACTGCTGCAGTTTGACCTTTTTTACAGTCCCAAAGTGGAAGAAATTTGACTGGCTGAAACACACAGAAGCTTGCCAAGAAGCGTTAAGGTGTAGGTGAGCAAAATTATTCCCTGTGAATTCTGCTGTTTATATGCAGCCATGGCATAAAAAGAAAATAGAGTCTGTTCAAGGTTTTCTAAATCTCTTTTGTAGGATTTGAATGATGAAGTATCTTTTAAAAATGTTTCTACGTTATCTTGCCAGGGACTTGAACAAAATTGATGATTTAATGCAAGATATCACTGAACAGCAAGATGTTGCCCAGGAAATTTCAGACGCTATCTCAAACCGAGCTGGCTTCGGTGATGAGTTTGATGAGGTTAGTACTTCAGGCCTGTGAGTTTTAGCTGTTAAATGATTCCATAGCTATTTTGTTGTTCTCTAGTGGCTTCTTCTGGTGGTTTGTTTCTTGAAAGGTGTTGGTGTGAAATTCCTTGGTTCTAGCTTACCCCATCTAGGATGTTTGCCTACTTCTCACATGCATCTTTTATTTTTATATATATATAAATAAATACTTATATATATACATAAATACATATATATATACACATATCTATTAATATATATAACATAACTATGTAATAAAAATACGTAAAATCTAAAAATATTTCTATTTGTATATAAATTTTAAGAAAGGCAACTTTAACTGCATTCCTGTAGTTGTTATTCTCATTTGTACCATGGGAGGAGGTCACTAAAACATGTGATTTGTACAGCTACAAGTGGACACTGAAACATATAATTTTTTTGTGCTCCAAATAGACATCCATTTGACTAAGTGCATACTTGTATGCCATGAACTGTTCACAATTCTGGATATTTGGACCATTTTTTTAAGGTCATTTTTGGTGCTTGGAGATGCAGGTTCTTTCCCTGTGTTCCAGATTTTCTGCAGAAGTAGATCCATTAGGCTGACTTCGGGAAAAGGGAGGTTTTGCTCAACAGTTATAATTTGTTGAGAACAGTAATGATTCTTTGTATTTTATTCCCATTATCTGCTTTCCTGTTTTTCCACTTTGAATGTAAATAGACTTTTCAAGAAACAGATCGTTACTGGCACAAGGAGTGGGATTTGACCTGTGTAAACTGGATTTCAAACAACTGAAAAACACTACCATCCCGAACAACTATACAGTGTCTTTTACTTTTCATCATCGCTTAAATTTTAGGAGTCTAGACTTAGTAAGCATGTTGTAGATTGACCTGGCAGCTCCTAAGAGATACTAGTCTAAGTTGGGGAGGGACTCTTCATTAGGAACTGTGGTGATAGGACAAGGGGTAACAGGTTCAAACTTAAACAGGGGAAGTTTAGATTGGATATGAGGAAGAAATTCTTTACTGTAAGGGTGGTGAGGCACTGGAATGGGTTGCCAAGGGAAGTTGTGAATGCTTCATCACTGGTGGTGTTCAAGGCCGAGTTGGACAGAGCCTTGGATGGCATGGTTTAGTGGGAGGTGTCCCTGCCCATGGCAGGGGGGTTGGAACTAGACGATCTTAAAGTCCTTTCCAGCCCTAATTATTCTATGATTCTAAGTTGATGGGCACATTTCCTGTTCTGGGAGACTAAGCCACTGTCACATAGGGCATCATTTTATCAGCCCCTGCTTTTGTACTGGGGCCTAATACTTGTATGGTTATGAGGTGATTTGTGTTGGAGGATGATATTTAGGTTTTTTTCTTTGGAGGACATTTTGACCACACACTTGGATTTCCTCTTCTTATGTGTGCCATGGGTGTAAGGGGATCATGGAAGCATGTAATTTCTACTGCTCCAGACAGACACAGAAACTTAAGGGTTCTTTCTCTTTGGACTAGCACAGTATGTGTCATGAAGAATGCAAAAAGCTCTGTCCTGCCTGGATAGGGTGCTTACTGGGAGAGGCAATTCTTTCCTGGAGGCCTGCTTCTGATGTGAAATACATTCCTGTGGACAAAGCCTGGAACCTGAGAGTTCATGTATCTTCCCCCTGCTCTCTTTTCGGCCTAGGATAAGAGGAGAGAGGAGACTTGTTATAGCTATTGCGCTACTGCACAGTCTAGTTGTAAAGCAGTTCCTGAGTTGTGGGAAATATCAGTTAAATCCATGCTTGAGGATGAGAATAACTTGTCTCACTTGGATAGCAAATATTCTAGCCACTACATCATTATGTTAAAGTTGTAGGAGTCATGATCACGGTTTTCTTTTATTTTTTTAAAGACAGCCTGTTCTGGCTGATACTGCCTCTGAATTGTTTGTGTTCAGCAGAGGTTGGTAGGGACTAATTTGGTATTGGAGGGTGTTAGATGATCATGTAGAGGTCTTCAGAATTACCTGTTTCCATTGACCTTACAGCAGCTTGGACACTAACTTTTAAAGAAGCTTGTATTCACAGCACTGCCTGGGGCACTTAAAGTACAGACAGTTAGCTCTTCAGCTAAATGCCTAAGTTAGATATGGGGTCCCAAACTTGCACGTTTCCTTGAGGGATCAATTGAACATCATGAGCTATTGACCTGATGCTGAAATTTATAGATGGTATCCCAGCATTTGCATTGTGAACAAGGTCAGGTAGGCAAACTAGCCTTTGTTTGGCCTTAAGATATAAAAACATGAGAAGGTAAGTCTGAGAAGGCCTGTGGTGACTATGTGGTTAACATTTGAGCTTCCACATTGGTGATAAGTTAGGTATAAATGGGTAGCAAAGCCCATTTCAGTACCTATTAGGTCTCACTTTGCTACAGCCACTTCTTCCCCAGCCACTTTTGCCAAGTGTTTCTTTTTAAACTATTTATTAATGTGGCAAAGGTCCATTGCTCTACAAATGTGTAATATTTAGCTTCCTTTCTTTGAGAAAGTCCAGCCAAGAAATAGGCTTTTTTAAAAAAAGTGTATAGCCTTTTTTATTTTTAGTATTATACAAGTGGATCAGATCATCTGTCCAAATCAGCTTCTGCAGCTAAAACTCCCAGTGTGTTGCATGCTTCATGAGTGAATAGCAGGATCCAGAAGAACAGCTCTGATTCTAGTGCTCCTTTGAAATCATATATAATCCTGGACTTGTGTGATAGGGTTGAAGCATAATGTTCGGTCTCAGCCTACCATGTAACCAGTGGAAACTGTTTTTTGTTTTTTTGTTTTTTTTTTTTTTTTTTTGTTTTTTTTTTAAATGGAAGAAATTGCACATTAAAATTAGAATCTGTTAAAGACTACAGACTCCAGTTTGGAACAAACCTCAAGTTGTCAGTGGGACTTCTCTTTTTCCCCTGCTTGCCTTTTTGATAAGTATTACGCTGCTATCGATTTTTCTTTCTGATTTTATTCCTTGTACTGTTTCTAACTTCTGTTATTCTTCTTACAACTTCCAACTGAGGTTTACTCTTACCACCCACATTTAGTAAAAATCATACTTGTAATATGCTGGTTTTTCATATTTATTTTCAGGTGTAAACTGTTTTGGTTTTTTTTTTTTGTTTGTTTGTTTGTTTGAGTAGTGCTTTGTTTCATAGTGATTAAATGTGCCCTTGCCTGAGGTCACTGTCAAGGCAATGAAACTGTAAATAATGTTTTCCTTGAATTTAGGATGAGTTGATGGCAGAATTAGAAGAACTGGAGCAAGAAGAATTGAACAAGGGAATGAGAGATGTCAGGCTGCCAAGTGTTCCGTCCGCATCACTGCCTTCTCGCCCTGGTAAACTGCCTGCTTGCCATTTTACATTTCTCGTGATTAAGCCATGATGTGAGAAGGAGAGGAAGAGAGAATTTCAGAGATATAGTTAACTCTGGTTTAACTTTTAAAGTATTATAGATTCCTGTTCCTATTTTTGTATCCGTTTATCAGGAAAAGCAGAATGGAATTCTGGTTTCCTGTATGAAAGCATTTAGCAGTAAATTCTCTGTAGATTTGGGGAGACAAACTCAGGGAATTTGACCTTGGGCATGTACTGATGCATCTCCTGAACCAGAGTGAGATTACCGAGGAATGGGAATACTTTTTTTTTTTTTTCTTTTTTTTACAATTAAATCCGTAGCCTTTTTAAATTGGAGTCTGACCTATATTGAAAATGTTTGTGTCACAAATATCCAGCTTTGTAGGGTAGTGGTTTGATATTTACCACTGGTATTTTAATGAGAAATGAAGGAAGCAGCAGGAAGTACACACTTAAAGAAATATCGTCATTCATTTGCTTGCTTTCTACAGAGCAGACTTATTCCTGGTTTTAAGCAGGAGCCTTCTTTATCTGTAGTTCTGCCCTGTTCATTTTGAATTAAGCCAGAGACAGTTGACTTTTACTACACCTTTCACCATGTCCCTGTTGTCCTCTACCAGCTGAAAAACTTGTTGTGTACTGATGCTAGTAAAACAGTATAAATGTTTGATGGTAAGGACAGCACACACGTTACACAGGTTGTTTATGGTGCTTTCTGCTGCAGAACAGGTTATGTAGACCAGTTCAGCTCAGAGACTCTTGCATGTGTTTTGGCAGACAGCACTTAAATCCTGAGAAGCAGTTTTAAATGTTCAAATTGGGATTGTGACCTCATCTACTGAAGTCAGTTGAAAAACAGCCAGTAAAAAGAAAAATCAGATTTAGGAAAACTCAATGCAAGTTGCAATCTGGGCATTTATGACTTGTTCATACATCCTTTTCCAGATCTGGCTGCGCCAGTTGACATTTTTATTAAACTCAGGCCATCTCCGTGTGCTTCTTTTAATTTGCTGCTTCATCTGTCTGTATGGCTGCTTCAGGCAAAATTAGCTGGTTACAATTCTGCAGTTTAAGGCCTTGCAAAACCAGCTTATCTTTTCTGAAACTCCTTGCTTACCGTTAATACAGCAATAGAAAAATAAGAACCGTTAATGTTTCTCACTGGAGATACATGTTACCTTCCTGATTTCAGAGGTGAAGAAACTGAGATGGAACAAGTCATAGAGATCTCCCCTAGTCGCACAGTGAGCCAGTGGCACTTGCAGAGTAGGGACTAGTTAACTGATGTCACCTGAACACAGTTCAGGAATTTCTTCCTTTTAGCAAATGGCAGCTCCCATTAAAATGCAGTGAAACTGGACCTGCACACGCGGAGCTCTTTAGTGCTATTTGGAAAGACAGCATGATGTGCAGCCAGCCAGGGATCGGTCACTTGTGCCTGCTCAAGTGGCAGTGAGAGAACTGGCAGCTTTCATGGGGACACTTGCTTTATGTGACAACTCCTAGAGGTTAAATGTATTTTCTGTGGGAGCCTTTCAGTAGGAGTTACATCAGACCCATATTGTTAACCTCAGGGTTATATTTGAGATAACAGTGGGAGCAAAGTAGTTGCATCCCTTATCAGCTTCATTACTATATTACCTAGGTTTAGCATGCTACTCAATAAATTAATCTGCAATATTTAGCCTGAGAAGCACTATGCCAGTCCTCGTGCTAACAAGAAAATGGTTCTGACTGTCACATTTAGTTGATGGTTATTGTTACTCCCTTTTTGCAGCAACCAGGAAGAGAGCAGAGGATGAAGATGAAATGAAGAAGCTTGCTGCCTGGGCTTCCTGAGACCATGGTCTTTTTATAGCACTGAACATTACAGTGCAGATGTACAGAGCTGTAAAGCTGTTTTATAACTACTGATATACTGTGGTTTCATTTCATGAAGGCTGTTTTTTTATGTCCAGACTTGCTAAGAATAGTGTTACTGTCATATTATAAAACTAGTTTAAAAATAAACAATTAAAAAATGCAATAGTTGCCATAACCTCCAAGCATCAAACTTTTTTCAGCCTTGGCCAGAGAGTTGTGTTGTTATTAGTATCAGTTTTTATTAGGTGATGCCATACTATGTCTGGCTGGTTTGTAAAACCTATGTATCTCACACACAGCTGGATTTGTTGTTGAAATGCAGAAGTTGAAGTCATTAAGGCCCTATCCTAGAGGGTTGTTTGGTTCAGACTATTTGAATATTAGCAGAGAAGCTTTATACATGTCCTGACTTGCAAGCTCCTTTGAGCCCAAGAGCTAGTAGCCATTCATTTAGGCATGGAGATTTAAACAGTCTGCCTGGAGCAATTTATGGTGACCTAGATATTAAGGAGACTCTTCTGTAGGTTTTGGAAGTGGGATAGGTATTTTTGGTTTAACTTTAGCCACAATATCCCCTGCTCTTCTGTAGGTCAGGTTGAATTGTATTTTGAACTATTTCCTTCTTGGTTAAAGAACAGTTTTACAGTGATTGGGGAAAATTAAATGTCCAAGTTGTTATAGATCTCTGCCAAACAAAACTGATTTCTGCTAACCCTGTCAAAGGTCTGGAAGAGATTTGACCTTCTTTTGTTTTCCTCTACTGTGTCTTTCTAGGCTGAGTCTTTACTTTGTATGACCCATCCTCCAAGCAATTAGTAACACACTTTTAATTATACAATTTCAAAATAATCTTCTGAGTATTCAGTTCTTTTCTCTTACTCAATTTCTGAATGGAAATAATACCAGCATGTTGCATTCAAAATGCCTTTTTAACCCTGATTAAAAGCTGATTCTGGGTTAGTTGTGAAGTTGATGTGTTACTGTCCAACTGAGAACTTTATAGCTTGAGGAAAAAAAGCCAGTCCGAGTGCTAAGCTACTACATATATAGAGAAATCACTGTTCTAATACAAAACAAGAATTGAATTGGCTGCTTTGTATTAACAAATTCTATTAAATGAAACTTAAGCTCTATGCTAGTAGTCTGCCATCAGTCACGCGGAAATAGTAAAACACTGTGGAGTTCCGAGGAATGTGGGAAGCAGAGACACATCAATCACTTCTCTTGTTTTTGTATTAATTTAAACTTACTGATGATTGAACCACTTGGGGTATAGTGAGAGACTTGGTTTCTGTAGTTCTGTTTCAGTGGAAGACTGACCGCTTCTGCTGTGGGCTTTAGGCTGTGATGTGATGGGTGTTCAGCTTTGATAGGCTGCAATAGGTTTCAGCTTCTTAGGTTTTAGGTTAAGCATAAGCTAATGCATGTTTCTGGGCATGGCTTGCTGGTGTGCTCAGAACCTTTCAACTTGAGTTCATGGACGAAACCCCACATTTACAAACCCTGTGGAGAGATTCAGTTTTTCAGGACTTTTTATTCTCTGTAGTGGAATTGCTTTTTGTTTGCATCCATTTGAAAGGACAATCAAGCTTTGCCACTTTACTTTGGATGCATTTCTTACTTGGAAAAAACACAAGTGTGTTAATTCTGTCCCAAGGGTTGGAGGTACCAGAAGAATTGTTCCTTTCTGCTGAGTGGAGAAAACCTGGAGCTATGCAATTTTTAATTATTTATTTTTTTTAAAACAAACAAAACCACAAAAAAACCCCAACAAAATCCCAACCTGCCTTAAATTTAAAAATACATTTTGAACTCTCAGTAGGAAATCAAACACTAAGAAAGTGTTCCTCAGTTTTAATGCTCGCTGATATTCAGGATGAGATGCCAGCTGAGAGCAGGCATATGTAATAAAATAACAAGTATTTGCAGTTACTTGGAATCCAATTGCTAATCCTTTTGGCTGGAATCCTGTTTTCAAGGTATGCAGTTTATGCAAGCCTCTGAACTAGGTACAGAAAGTATTAATGTACACTGATTGCACCACTGTGTGAGGCTGGCTGTGTGCGTGTGGACACATCTAGTATTCTAAATGTGAAGCCATACCAACACAGTCCTGTGCTTAGCTTGGAAAAGTTGGCTTCTAGCATCTGTTCTTGGTCGAATTAGTAATTTTCCAATACTTGGCACTTCACATAGCACTTGGTATATTTAAAGTGCTCTACAACCTAGCCAAAATAGGCTTCTAAGCTTCCAGTTTGAAACTAAAGTGATTCTTGGTCTGCTTTGGAAAATGTGGACCTGCTGTTTTATGTAAGAACTTTCCATGTGAATGCTCTGCAAGGATGAAGAAATCTAGGCAAAGTCTTCTCCTTTGCAAGCTAGCATCTCTCTGCTGACCTTCAGCAATGTTTTGGCCAAGTGTTGATCCTGCGAAACTTCAAGTGTCTTCAGCTTATTGAGTTCAGGCCAGACACTTCAGGAGCAAGATTTGTGAAGGGTGAAGAAAATAATCTGGTCATTCAGATGAGCTTCCATAAAAGCCTGTATATGGTCGTTGGTGGCTCTGGAGGAGAGAGTCACATGTCAGTTTATAGGCTAAGATGCAAATGGTTGGTGAAGCTATACTCAGAGATACTGTAGGCATGTGTACACACCAGAATACAGTATGAGTCTCCAGAACAGGAGTGCTTGTTGACAGGTTTATCGGGGAGGCAGTAGGTGATGGGTTTTCTTCAAAAGCAGAGGGGTATAGGGGTTTAATTCAGCTGAGGTGGTGGCTTTCTCCTTTGTAAATGCAGATGACAGTATGACAAATGGCTCTTCCCTCTTTGAACATATGTTTCTCTTTGTGCCAAGATGGTATTTGTTTAGTATGTAAGCAGATGAGAGTGAACAGTGTCAACGTGTTGCTGTAAACGTACTGTCTATTGACTGGAACATATTTTACAAGAGGACTGGCAGCAGATGGTGCACTATAGCTGATTCCTTTCTTGTTTCTTATTTGTTTTGAGGTTTTTTTCTCTGAACAGGCTTGGATGTTTTTAATCTGGATATCTTTAAAAGTGGGGGAAATGTATCAATAAAAAGAGAGTTAATATATGTATGCTGTAAATAAGTATTTTGGTGTCATATTTGTCTTATATGATTGTATTAAATTTATTTTCCTATCAGGAAAGACTGTAAGTACTCTCCTTATACTGTCATTAGGATACAGTGCTCTTTAGAGGATATTGGATGTTATGAAATATTGTTTTAATGTATTAATCTCTCAGCATCAGGCTAGAATCCAGGAATTCTTTGAAGGTGGTATGGTTTAAAAAAACAACCGAATGCTAAAAAACCCAAACAGCATATGCTGTGGTTTTTGAGCTGCATTCCTTCACACTTAACAGTTGTTTAGCAAGAGCTTCTTTTATTTTAACGTCCAAAATACCTACTTCACTTCCCCATCCCCCAACCCGTGTTCTCTTCATTGTTTCATAAATGTATGTATTTCACTTTCCAGCCCATAGGGGAAAGGAAGAATGACAGGTCTTTTAAACATGAAAAAGAAAAATTACTACAAGCAAGGCCAAATTGAAGCAAATAAAATAATGTACTTTTTCATGCAGCTCATTAGAATTTTAAACTGAAAGCGTGTGTGCATAGCATTTCACACTTTCTGTGCATGCGTGTATGTATATTTGAACATGTATACAGTGCTGGAGCAGTGACTTAAGACCATCATTCATTATCTGAGGTGGAAGGGATTCAACTGCTTGGGCACCTCATCTTTACCTCTTTGTAGAGCCTAAAGCCTTCATCACAAAACCTCAGGGAACTGTTACAGTATGCCCACATGCAGCTGTGTGTGCAGCTGTGTGTCCAGCTGTGGGTGTGTGCACAGGGTGGGCAGGGATGGGGAGTGTTTCTGATGAGAAAATCTCAGTTTTTCCTGATGTAGAACCTAAATTATTATTTTAAAAACATAAGGAGCAAGCTTTAGTCTCAAAAATAATGGAACAGCAGGGAATAGTCTGAACATCTTAAGAAGAGGCAAATACTAGAAGTTTAATATAGCTGTCATATTTTCTCATGTCTGTCCCTGTTGCAGAGACCATTGCAAGACCCACCATTGTAGCACTGTATGGTCAGATGTGCACTGTAGCAAAAACTTGCCTGGTTCAAGTGTCTGATCACGGTTTAAGTGGTTTATTGTTTTGTTATCAGCGGGTAATTACCTGGCTATCACTGAATGCTTGGGATCGATAGCTGCAGTGTAACAGATGGAGTTGTAAAATGTTAGTATGTGCCTAGAAATTTCTAAGCATCCCTGTACAACTCGGACGGCACCATGGCCCCTGAGCTGCCCTGCTCCCCTCTCCTGCACACTGCATGTCCTCGTGTTTTTGTGTTCTGCTTCTATGCTTAGCTGACTTCCCTCTGTCCCCCAGCTAGGCACACATTGAATAGCAATGTGTGTCTAAATTGAGGATCTGTGGTTTGCAAGTGAGCTAAATTTAATAGAAGAGGTGGGAGGCTAATTGGTCTGAGCTAGCTGTCTTTTCCCATGGAGGTAATGAGTCTCAATACTCCTCATTGCTACATCAGCTTTCAAAGATGCACCGACTGGGTGAGGAGTGTTTGTGAGTTCTGCTAGGATTTATATGGACATCCTCCCTTACTTCCCCCCACCCCCTGAGTTAAGCACCCTTTCCTCAAAAAAATAAAGGAGTGTAACCCTTTAAATATATTTAGCGTGCAAATATATCCAGATTTATTACCTTTACTTTTGTGCTTGGGTTCAGCTTGCCAAAGGTAGCTTGGTGCAGCTGTTAAACTAACTGAAGTCAGCTCGACTGCCTACGTATAGTTGTACATAAGATTGGTGTAATTATCTATGCCTACCTGTTGTATACACCCTATATGTTCATAGAATGGTCGGTGCTTTGCTGTTAGTGGCAAGCGGCAGTGATGAGCTCCATCAGCAGCATGCCTTGACTCTGCAGACCTCCAGGAGGAGCTCTGGATTCAGCGTACAGCCGTAGGCACCAACGGGCTCAGAAGGCTGTGTTTCACGCAGGACCTGGCTTCAGTCTTGCTGCTTGTGCTGGAGGGAAACGGGCCTGCTTGGAAGTGCTGCCCCCAAAAAAGGGGGGGAACCCTCTGACTTCCCCCCAAATCCCCACTTTTTCAAAGCTAAAATGTGCTTCTGAATATTAATCCATCTTCTTGGCTGCTTTTCTGGCCTCTGCTCTCTTACCTTCCCCACCCACAAGGTGCCCACCTTGGCACACAGCTTGGTTCCCTGCTCTGGACTTGCAAACATGCTGGTCAGTAGGACCTCAGAAGCAAACCTTCATGAAGAAGTTTATCAGCCCCCTCTTTACACACTCACTCCATGACAAATTGGAGCATTAAATCAGTTATACGTTAAATCAGTTAAAGGTACACATTTTGGAAGAGAAGTTCAGGCCAGCGTGATGAAGGGACTCAACCTCTTTAATACTTGTTCAGCGAATTCTGCTTTGCAGTGACCAGCTGCAAGCTGGGTGTCATCACAAGCTGAGGACACTGAACTGCAAAGAGGGATTTCTCAGTCAAGCCTGTGTCTCTCAGGCCTTGCTAGGGTTCAGTGCATGTCTGAAGTTGTGTGGTAATGCCAGTGCTGCATTGGGTTAAGGGGGAACCTGTGGGACATGTCTATAGGAAGGTATTGCAAATGTTGGTTTTGAGACTGCTGAGGAGGTTCAGGTGTGGAATGTATCACTACTTTTATTGAGGATTTGGATTTTCAAAGGTAATTTTACCAAGAAGGAAAGCTCTTATTTGTCAAAAGAAACTCAGTCTGAGCTGACACATTCAGCAGATCGGTCCCATATCAGGACTGGCTACACAGCAGAGCTGAACTGGGTTTGGCCCCTTTGCCCCAGTAAGGAACAAACTCTGCAGCCCAGTTGGTTGTTCTAGTGCTGGTTCTATGTGTAACTGGGGTTGTTTACTGAGCACTCCAGAACAATCGGTACGACACTGGAAGAAGTATTGCTGTGCTCTGGAGCATCTCCTGTAGCCCTTTCAGGTACTATAAGAGCACCTAAGGTAAGACGCTATCAAGTGTTCCTCCTGAAGGCAGGAAGGTGATAGGCTGGAAAGAGGAAACCATAATAGCAGAATATCAAGGACAAGGAGCATAAATCATGTAGATAATGCTTCGATTCTTTCACTGTGCTTTGCAAATATATTTTTTACACTGCACAACCAGCAGCTTGAGAGGGAAACCCCTTCAGATCTGCAGCAAGAGGCTGCTAGAGTGCCTTGACTGTGCTAGCAATGGTGCAGTGGCAAACACCAATTTGCTTGCAAGAGCAGGTTAAAAGAAAAGCTGCCTTTGGCTCAGGTAATTTCTGCTAAAACAAAACCAAATGCAGTGGAAACTGCGTATGGCTGCAGAAATAAAATGGGTTATGTTACCTCTGACCTTCCCATGGCTGTAATGCAGGGATTCAGAAGTTAGAAGTTGGATGCGGGTAGCAGAAACCACCTCACGCTTCTCAGGTTAAAACCTTCAGCTCCCAATGCTTTGCAAGCTCTGTCAGCAAAATGTGGCTGATCAGTTTCATTTCCTGAGCTAAGAAAAAAATCCTCCTTCAAGGACCAAGAGGTTCTGGAAAAGGCTTGTAATAGCACTAACTGACATCTTATCTAGAGGTTGTATCAGACACTTGTGGTTGATCAGAAAGGGTTTCATTTCACAAAGAAGACAATAGGAGAAGAAAAATGATGGGGGGAGGGGAAATGAAAAGTAGTTGAGATTAATTTATGTAGCCTGAGTCTTTGTCTAGAGCACGTATTGTGTCTGAATAAACTGAAATCTGAGCCAACAGCTGCTTCACCAGAGCGGAACA
Organism: Amazona ochrocephala; assembly: GCA_039720435.1. Lineage (NCBI taxonomy): Eukaryota > Metazoa > Chordata > Aves > Psittaciformes > Psittacidae > Amazona > Amazona ochrocephala. Next base: position 30,487,446 of record CM077876.1, on the reverse strand, counting down.
GAGAAGCGTCTTTGTTGAGAGAGGAGATCCTGTGCTCTGACCTTTGGAAGATCACGAGTCTTGTGTAACTCATGTCGTTTGAGAAGTGAAAGATGTTGGTCTTCCTGTGTCTTTCCAGATTCGAAACCAAAACACCAATCTCACAGAGGATGCCAGCAGCTGACTACACCATCCAGACAGCAGACAGATGAAAGTGATGATTTGCACATGTTCTGTTTCTTAGGTTAACTCACACGAGGGTTGAGGTTAAATGTTCATTGTTTAATACTGCTTCATAACACATTACTTTGCACACTAATTTCACAATAATTTTTACTTATTTTTAATTGCCTATTTAAGGAGTGATGTTTGGTTCAGATCTGATGGGTGTGAGATGAAAAAGCAGTGATCTCCACAACAAGCTGCTTTATGCTGGGCTCTTCTGTACACATAAGCAGAAACACCACCTCCACATGCACATCAGCATCTTATTGAATGGCTCATTAAATTTTATTCCCAAAGATTACATAGAAAGAGACAGTTTTCTCACCTACCTCTTCCCACACAAGTTATTGTTCCGCTGCCCAAGTCGAATCTAAGAAGAACCACGTGATGGTTTTGTTAGGCTCACATTATCCTACAAGCATGTGTAAGAGTTCAAAATTAACAGTGCATATCAACACAAAAAATAAACTTATCAGGGCAAGACTTTCTCTAAATGTCCAAAGCAGCTGCCATAATAGGGTAGAACTCTTGCCTGATGCCTCTGCTTATCCCTCTAACAAGCACATTTATACTACAGAATGAGGGGGAAAGGGAGACCCCCACACATCACAAGCTATCCACCCTGTAACCTGGTTATCAGAAATGCTGAGAACTTCTAGGGAAGAGACATAGAAATGTGGGAGGAGAGATCTAGTAGGAGGTTTTCCACTCATTGCAGCTACTTCCTAAACTACATTTATTCATCTATCTATCTATCTATCTATCTATCTATCTATCTATCTATCTATCTATCTATCATCTATCTATCTATCTCTCTATCTCTATCTATCAATCATCTATCTGTCTATCTATCTATCTATCTATCTATCTATCTATCTATCTATCATCTATCTATCTATCTATCTATCATCTCTCTACCTACCTACCTACCATGTAAAACAGTAGTGAGATCTCGAAAGGTCAGTGTGTAACCTTCTCCCAGTAGGCACTTGCCAGATGAGCAATGCTTTACAAACCCTCATTAACAAATGAGCAGCATTTTGTAACCATGCTCAACATTTCCATGCAACAGCTGTGGCAGCTGTGGTTTCTTCTAGATTAAAAGCATTAATCCACAGGGGGTTCAGAGAGCACAGGCTTGTTTCGCCATCCCATCAGTACAAGTGTCCTAGTGTTTTCAGTTTGAACTGGTAGAAGAAAGAAATATTATGAAATACAAAAGCTAACAATTTATGAGCAAGGATATTCAGACCTACTTGAAACCCAGGCGAGATATCCCAAGACATAGTTCTTGTAGTACACAGACACCAGTCTCACTGGATCAGCGAATCATCTAATTTTAACCTGCTGACAAGTCTCCAGGATCAGCAGTAACACTAGGGCTACACCAACTGGCTGCAATTAGGGTGAATCATGTAATTGCTTTCTTCCTCATTTTCCCTATTTGCAAAGCAGAAGGAGATACAACACACATCTCTCAGGTAAAAAGTGGGGGCAAATTAATTATTTGGAGAGCACCTTGATGGTCCTCAAGTCACAGAAGTGCTGAGTATAGATCAGCAAGCATTTAAGATAAAGAGCTTAAAAGGGGTGAAAAGGAGAAAGGTCTCTGTGAAGACTGTGTTGAAACCCATGAAAACATAGGTTGGAGTACTATTCCTGAATGCTTAACAAAGGGCTGTGCAGAACCTACTAACTTCCCTTAAGACAGATGAGTCTCAGCCAGCACTGGGAGTGGAGCCCAGAGTTCCATTTGTAAGGGCAGTGCTCTAATCAGATGAGCAACAACATCCTCTGGCAGGAAGGAGACCCACACTGGTGGTTTCTGCAGCGTGGGGGGTGATCTCTGATGATGCATATTCCTGTCTCCTGAAGTCAAAGGGTTTGGCTCTGGCCTGCAGTGACAGCACTTTTGAAGGAGAAATTATTACTCAAGTTTACCACTCCCACTTCCAAGTCTTCTCTTTCTCCAGAGCCACTGCTTGCAGCTTGGGATCTTTACAAGCCATACCAGAACTCCAGCCTGGGCTGGATGCTGTGATACCTTAATGAGATAGAAAAGGCACAAGTCACACGAACAGGGACAGGAAGAGGGTGAGGATCTGTGTCACACATGAGACATGCATTGCAGACTACTTTCTGCCTGTTGGTTGGAGGTTAAAGGTATAAAAAGGGAGCAGCTTTGCCAGTTGAGCTAGAACATCATAAGCTTTCTTGTGTTATAATTTTACCATCAGGTGCTGTTCTGTTGCAGAAAGACTTCATACTAACATTGTTTGTTATTGGTTAAGTAAGAATGACCTAGGCACTAGGCTTTCTGGTGTATCCAGCTAAGCAGCTACATTTGAGGATTTGGTAATTTTGGCCATTTGTGTTTCCTTCAGCCTTCCCTTTACCTCACCATAATAGTGAGAAACACTTGTCTTTCAGAAACACCCTGTCTGTGCAATTCCTGTGCTCTGGGCAGCCAAAATGTAACCCTGACTGACCCTCGTTAAACAGGATCCTTCAATTTGAGTGTCACTTTCTGATGCTGATAAAAAATGCAGTTTCAGGCTTTAAAACGTGCCCACCAGAATAAAAATATGCTCCATAGGTGATGTATGCAGTTATGCTTGGACACATCTCGTGACAGCCTTTTCCTGACTCTGGAAGAACCATCAGAACAGTTCTGACTTCATCAACCCAAGGAGAAATTTCAAGAGAAACATTTCCTATTCCAGTATAACACTCAAACAACTGCAGAATAATCTATAAACTAATAGTGGGATATAGATGGCAAACAATCACTGTTACTCTAAGGGGGGATGATGTTTGCCATTTATATCTATTACAAGATAAGAAACCAGTTGCATCAGAAATAAAAGTCGAACTTTGGAAGAAGATTGTCAACCTTTAACAACAGCCTTAGCTCAGTTGTCTTCCTTGCAACACACAACCTGAGAAGGAGCGAATACAAAAGGTTGCCCTTTGAAACAAGGCGAGGATAAAGGTTAGCACAATGAGGGACTGCACAGGAACATCAGTGCTGTGAAAGATGAAACCTTAGAAAGTGGTTTCTGAATGGGTTGAGATAACACAGAACTGAAACCACTCACAGCACAGAAACCAACATTTAGTGTTGAAGTGATTCTGGTGAGCAAATGATTGAATGAATTCTCACTTTTGAAGGGGAAAAAATCCTCAAGTGTAAAGTACGGACAAGACAAGTTCCTCTCTCTCATCTGCCTTTCCCACTCCCTCTGTCATCTCCTCCTTCAGCTAGGAGGTTGGGATCCTATGCATTTAAAATGCAATGAAGGTGAGAAATAAAAATGTAGACAAAGGACTCCCCTGGTCAGTACATGGAGACTGCTCATCCTGAACACAGACTGTTGAAGAGAGATGTGCTTTGGAGACAGCTGTACTATCAGTTCTCCAAGCTCAAATGGAAAAAATCCAATGGATGCGAGGATGTAATTCAGTTACCCAGCATCCCTTAAAGCAAGTCCTTTTCCTTACTGGAAAAGTACATGTGTAGCTTTGAATGTTGGCTCTCTCTGGCAATCTGAATGCACCGATCTCTGGGACAAAGATTTTGCTGAAACATAGAAAGGAATGATAAAAAGAAAGACCCCTAGATGTGGGATTCTGTAAAGGGAATGCTTCCTACAAGTTCTTCCGTTCCTTGGTGATTTCCTGACCTTGAACTACTTACCTGTGTTACCTGACATTTCTTAAAAGAAATGAGAAACGATTGCAGGAGCAGCAACTTGAGACTGTTCAGAATTCCTCCTCCAGAACTGCATGTTAGAGCCAGCTGTAGTGTAGAAAAAACCCACTCAAACCAAACAAAACCACCTAAGACCTCCTTCAGAAAGTTGCATTTGTTATCAGCTCTGCTAGAAATGAAACTTTCTGGCAGCATAATTGCTATTGCTTCAGAGCTACATTTCATCAAAGGAACAGAAACCACACAGCAAAAAATCAAACTACTTCATGGTCTACTCAGACGCAGAGAGTGAAACCAATTCAGGACATACAGAGCCTAGAGCAGGAGCTTTCCATGTCCCTTTTCCCTGCAGTTATGACCATTGCAACAGTCCCATTGCATGTCTTTGTTGCTTAACACAAGGAGGTGAGGAGAACAGTCTACTGGAAAACACCCAGTGTAGGCTGTTCTCTCCTACAGCTATCAAGTGCAGTTTGCTGAATTAGTGAATTTGCTCCCTTCCTCAAGCTGGTTCAATGGGATTGTTGTACTTGCAGAAAACAGCGGTTGTCACAGTGGGAAAGGTATGAAGTGGGAGTTCATTCTTGAAGGGGGGTCATTCTTGAGTCAATACTAGTCAGCATTTTAATTGATTTAGGAGCATACATACCAAAAGATAAGAAGTAGGCATGGGCAGACTGCACTTGCTTTGGAGGAGAAAAAATCCTGCCAGATTATTAAATTTAAGATGTATTTAAAAATTTAGACCAGTAAGGTTCAGCTGGATACAATGTATTAAAATCTAACAACAAGGGGAAAACCAACACTGTAAATCAGTGGCAGAACTATTGAAACAATTACCTTTGGAATAATTTAGCTACAACAGAAAAGAACAAAGTGCAATTCTTGTAACCAGCTCACTCTGCTACAATTCCAGTGTGAATCCCCCTCTGCTCCTTGTGAAGAGCACAGAACTGCACTGTCACATTCTCATGAATGAAATAATTGAAAGTTGGCTGCTTCTGAACCAAAACTGCAGCAGTGAGTGAAATGAGAAGGAAGTGGGTGGAAAATAGTGCCAGAATGGGAGCAAGTGCACCAGAAAAAAATCAATATGGGATGAATGCACTTTGATCAGAGTGTTCAAGGCCACCGCAGGTTGCACATCTCAAGTTGTGCATGTCCTTTTTATGGAGGGAAAACCATGTATTAACCAGTAACATAAGCCAAGTGATACTACACGGCTGCTGAACAAATGCACATTTTTCAGCTCAGTTTCATTAAAAATCAAGGTCCGCCTACCCATAAGTGTCTGTTCATGCTATTAAATATTCTGGATCAGCAAAACATAAGCCTTAAAGACCCAACAAAATTTCCATTCCTTTGTCCTCTCATGACCAAACTGTAAGTTATATTAATGCTTTCTTTAGTGACTAGGTTTACAGATTTACCTGAAGTACTCTAGAAAACCTAGCAAGTATGACCCAAGCACCTTGTCACATTTTAATAACATTTACAGAGTCACAGAATGGTTTGGGTTGGATACCTTAAGATCATCCTGTTCCAACTCCCTTCCATGGGCAGCAACACCTTCCACTAGACCAGGTTGCCCAAAGCCCCGTCCAACCTGGCTTTATGTTCTGCAGTTTCACCTTCCCTCCTAACACTATTTTAATATATACAGTTCAATCTTCTTTTCAAGTATGTAACTGGCGTTTGACAAAAAGATTCATGAATTCTCAATAAGGTGTCAAAATTTTATTGAGTTCGCTCGACATCTGTGAGGATTCATGTAGAATATTAAAAAAGATCAGTTCCTTTTTAATCTTCAAGTACAGCAAGTTTTCTGGTGTCATTACAGCATTTGCATTCTTTTCCATGCAGACATTTTTGGTACAAACAGAACGTAGACCAAAGAGTAACTGTAGGAAATGACTGAGGTAAAAATGTCTCTAATAGTATTTTTAACCTTTACTAGACAAGGCATTGAACATTTTTTTCCTACAATGGAAAAAAAGAAGACAAGCGTTTTATCCATAGCTTTATTTCACCATGAAGGTTTATACAAGTTCTGCATAAAGGTCATTGTATGCACAGCCTGAAGTACAAAGCTCCCTTTGAAAACTCCAGCACAAAGACACTGCATATTGACAACATTAAACAGCAATGTGGGTGGTATAGGGCGAAAAAAACAGATTAAAACAAAACAGCATTCTTCCTATTGAAAAAGCAGAATAAAACAAGGCACTTTCAGTAAATAAGTGAAGAACAGAAACAAGCTGTATCAAAGGTTCCACAGAACTGACCCAGAGCACTGTAACAAAATTCTGCAGTAATGAACAAGTAAAATACAAAAAGGCACTACATAATCCTCTCCCTGCAACTCCCCTTCCTCAACCGATCAGCCAACTGAACTTGGCACAATGGAGTTTTAATTATAAAGTGCATCTCCTGTCTTAATACATTTTGAAAAATAGGCTATAGAACACATGTAGAATTATTCCCATGTGTACAATATATTGAAACAAAAATACATCGCAACTAGATTCAATCTAGTTATGAACTGTGCAGGAAAAAAAATATGGCTTCTTTACAAGTCTTTCAATAAACTCCATATAATCTGGAATATTTTTAAACAAACACGAATGCATTAACAAGATGGTAAGAGGTAGTGTTCCAAGTAAAAGGCAAGCTCACCGATTTTATTGTTACATGGGTATAATAGCAAAGGTATCCCAGATTTTCAAAGCAGCATTACCAAACAAAAGTATTACAGCATGCTCTCTTGGGATGAAAATACACAGTGTTTTGGGGGTCTCATATTAGTTCCTTCAGCAAAAATGACCAGGCTTCTTAAAACATCTAACTACAATCCCATTTCGTTAAGTACTCTTGGTACTGTCAGGGCTCCTATTGCATTGCATTAAAATTTCCAGAGAAATATCCTTCAACTTTAGAATTTAAAACCAACATATTCTACACTCTTAATAAACAAAAGATGAGTCTGTTTTTATTTCAACAAACATTAATTTATGGCTATAAGAATATGAAAACACAAACAGATGAACACATCAAGTGTGTCACATCAGTGGCAACAGATGACATGCTAGTTAGATGGTCGGTGATTCACTGTGAAGCTTTTGTCACCCTGCTAGGAAAGTCAGCCAAATTGTGTATGTACACTATCTAAACTTCAGCTGATTTTAGCCCTTATTAGACTTTAATATATTAAATATATAAAGGCTAGATAAAAACTGAAATCAAAGCAGCAATGGGTGTATTTCTTATGTTAATAATTTGTAAAGATTTATGTAAACATTCAGTATGTGCACTCTTGCTCTTTGCTGTAAATTCCTCACAGCTACTCTATACCGCTACCCAAAGAGTATGTCCCAAACACAAAGCTTTCCCAGGTGCCAGCAGCTGCTACTGATCTATTCTTCATCAGCAGTACATGCTACTTCAGCAACTTCAATTTCTGGTACAGAATTTTCAGGCAAAGAGCCACTCCAGCATGCATCATGGTTCTCTTTATCTGAGCTGCAACAACAGATCAATAAGCTTTGTCAAATGGAAACGAACATGATTCTCCATAGTAATTTTATGCTGTCAATCCACATAACATTTATAAAGCTTGTTCAACTTACCACCTACTCCAGATCTAAAATTATCTATCCTGAAGGCCTTCATGCATCAGAGAGGTGCATTAAAATGCTGAATTCCTCAGCTGTGCAGAATTCATGCAAGAGCAAGCATTTAAAAGCATACTTTAACAAAAACAATTATAAATAAAATAATAGTATTTACCAGCTGTCCTCACCCAGGGTACCCTGGTCAGCTTCTACTGCAGAAGACTCCACCTCACCACTGCACTCACTTCCTTCTCCTGACATTTGACGAGTCATTTTTCCTAAAGATAAATCCCTACAACAAATAAGAAGAGAGTATCACCAATCCATACAGCAAGCATTCATCACTGGAAAGCTGTTCGATTAATTTCAAACTCCACAGTTTCTGGGAACCTATCAATCTCACTTCTACATGTCTCATTTCTTTTATTACTACAGAGATGCAGGGCTTGCACTGGATAGCTATTTAGACAGCTTATTTGCTCCAGTTGCTGATTCCTAAACTAAATTAAATCCTCTGGTGGGAACACAATTTAGTACCTTTACAAAATTCAAGTCCCAGAAGAATGATTATGACTTCAGGTAAGAAATTACAAACAGATGATCTAAGCCACATACATGTTGCCTAAATGGCAGAAGGATTATAGCCAAAACACAAGTCAGAAGGAAGAAAGCCAGGTTGACAAAAAGATTTCTTCAACAATTTCCCAAGTTTCTCGTTGTAACTTTATAGATCCACATACTAAATTTCAGAGCAGTATATTTTCCCATTAATAATCAATGGGAAGGTGTGGATACTCCATCCCTGGAAGTGTTCAAGTCCAGGCTGGATGGGGCTTTGAAGAACCTGGTCTAGTGGAAGATGTTCTTGTCTGTGGCAGGGGGACTGGATCTAGATGAACTCTAAGGTCCCCTCCAGTCCAAACCATTCTGTGATTCTATGCTCAAGACAATAACTTTTTCTTAACAGCAACACACGTAGGCAGCCTGACTCGCCTGGCTACAAACAGAAATATGGGTGTGCAAAGTATTGCTCTTTGTGGAAAGCATGCATCTATTTAGTGCTGAAAGCTGCCATCTGAATTGGAAAGAAAAGCTTGTGAACAATTTTGTTTTGAAAATGATACTACTGTATTTCACCCCCCTTTAAAATTACTCTAACTACTACTGTTTCTAAAGTTTCACTTTAATGCATACATTTTAAGTAATATCCCAACAGTATTCTCTAACATGATCTTTGTGGGTGACATGGACAGTGGGATTGAGTGCGCCCTCAGCAAGTTTCCAATGACATCAAGCTGTGTGGTTCGGTTGATAAGTTGGAGGGAAGGAATGCCATCCAGAGGGACCTTGACACGCTTGTGAGGTGGGCTGATGCCAACCTAATGAAGTTTAACCATGCTAAGTGCAAAGTCCTACACCTGGGTCGGAGCAATGCCAGGCACAGCTACAGGTTGGGCGGGGAGGAGATTCAGAGCAGCCCTGCGGAGAAGGACTTGGGGGTGTGGGTTGATGAAAAAATGAACATGAGCCGGCAGTGTGCGCTTGCAGCCCAGAAAGCCAACCGTATCCTGGGCTGCATCAAAAGGAGTGTGACCAGCAGGTCGAGGGAGGTGCTCCTGCCCCTTTACTCTGCTCTCGTGAGACCTCACTTGGAGTATTGTGTGCAGTTCTGGTGTCCTCAACATAAACAGGACATGGAACTGTTAGAACAAGTGCAGAGGAGGGCCACGAGGATGATCAGGGGACTGGAGCACCTCTCGTATGAAGGTAGGCTGAGAAAATTGGGGCTGTTCAGCCTGGAGAAGAGAAGGCTGCATGAAGACCTCATAGCAGCCTTCCAGTACCTGAAGGGGGCCTATAGGGATGCTGGGGAGGGACTCTTCATTGGGGACTGTGGTAATAGGACAAGGGGTAATGGGTTTAAACTTAAACAGGGGAGGTTTAGATTGGATATGAGGAAGAAATTCTTTACTGTAAGGGTGGTGGGGCCCTGGAATGGGTTGCCAAGGGAGGTTGTGGATGCTTCATCCCTGGTGGCGTTCAAGGTGGGGTTGGACATAGCCTTGGATGACATGGTTTAGTGGGAGGTGTCCCTGCCCATGGCAGGGGGGTTGGAACTTGATGATCTTGAGGTCCTTTCCAACCCTTACTATTCTATGATTCTATGATTACTGGCCTATGTTTGGGCCAAATCCAGCATACGTAAAGGACTTACGAGTCTGATGCCTTGTTTGACTGTCCCCTCCTACCTCACATACATTTTTAGATACCTTTCCTTAAGAACATACAGGCAGAAGATCCTTAATTCTTTTGGGCCATCAGATCAAAATTTCACTCCAATGAGGCCAAAAAGAGATCTTTTTATTTTGTGTGAAATTGCCATCAGACAAACAGAAGTTCTTAAACATGGATCATGGATTTACTTATAACTTTTACAACTAAAAATCGCATTTATTTTCCATCAAGACTGCAGACACTACTTGGCTGACTTTCAGTAATTTTAAATGTCTGGGAAGCTTGCAGGGTGTTTGTCTTCAGGGAAAGCACTGAAAAAATCTTTTGCTACTCATGCCTTCTTATTTTAGTCACATAGAATTTCCTATTGTGATGTTTTAGCCAAATGCAAGTTATTTCATTTATATTGACTATTCCACTATTTAAGCCAGCATTAAGTCACAACTTTGTCATCAAACAGGGAGTAATCTTTCAAATGTAATTACTTTTAGAGGCAAAAGATGGGACAGCAGCCTCTCAGTCATTTGTACTAAACAACAGCTATTTAGCCAGCATATGAGAAAGAGCCTACGGAAATTAGTGCTTTGTGTGCGGTTATGTAGGGAAAATTGTTTCCAAGAATACAGTTAAAGATGGTGCTTGTAACTATACAGAGAAAATGTCTTCATGGAAAGAAACTCCTAAAACCCATGACATTTCTACATACCTAATTCTTCTTTCAACAGCATCTATATGAAGTTGCTTTTCATGTAACAATTTCTTCAGCGACTCAACCTCCCTTTGTTTTTCAAGCAGTTCTTTTTGTAGGCGGTAATTTGTTTCCTCCAGAGTTTCACAGAAAGCCTAGAAGACAAATTAAAGAACATCTTCCTTTTAACTTCAGTGGGCTGTCTTTATTGATTTTTCCTTTAGAAATATCAACCTGTAACAGAATTGTACCTGCTTTTCTTTGTATTATTATAAAAAGCTATATAAACTTAAAAAAGCTCTGCCGTCAATAAAACAACGCTTTGTTTTGAACAATGAATTTATTATGCTAAACTGCAACACAAATACTTCACATGTGAGAAACTTTAGAGAGAGGCTTCTCACCTTTCATGTGCCTTCTCTAATTTTGAGCCTTTGTAATATTCCACCTATATGGAACATCAGCTGAACTCCCTACTCCCTCTTCCCCTCATATAAGCTTTGCTTTCACATGACTGGGAAATCAATTTTAAAGCATTTAATTATACCCAAGATTCTAGGAGTATTAGGATAAAGTGCATGTTCCTCCCATGATAAAGACAAAGTTTTCCAGCTCTGTACCAAACACTATTACTAATATGAAATCATTAGTCAGAAGACCAATACAAAATAATTTTGAAATTAAATGCTAACAACACTAACTACTCAACCATGATAAGTATGTTGTGTTACCCTGCTGAGCATGACGCATCTATGGAGCACACCCTGACAAATTTGACCAGTGAGCAATTCCAGAACTTAACGTGAAGAGCCAACGTGTAATGCAGCATCCACTGAATGCAGGAAGTGACAGAAGCGTTGGCACAGAGCCTACTGATCTATTACTGGAAACAGCAAATCTACCACCAGTAATGGCAATTCTGATTTAATAATTTACATGTTCTCACTAAGTAAGACCCATGTAGGAGGCTTTCTTGGCTTAACATTACATGCAACTAACCATTAATTCACAGTCCTCTGAATACAAACATTTTATATAAGCTCAATTAAGAACAACGTTGCTAAGACACCATTTTCCTAAAGTTTGAAAATGAGCTATCAAGAAGATACTATTCTTTGTTTTAACTGAAGCAGACTTACCAACTTCTTGAAAATGTTAAGTTTTCCTGTAATTACAGAATTCAAAAAAATGCAGTGTTTTTCAACCAAAAAAATTTTTGATTTCTTTTATGCATTGAGTTCTAATTTATTTTATTGACTCACATAGCAAATTTATCTTTGTTGCCAGGCACTGAAGATCGACCATTACTTGAACCACAGCTTTATTCACATCTAGAAGAGCCAAGCACGTGGCACGCAATTCATTCTTCACCCAGCATTTTTAGTGATTGCTTTAGCAATCAGTCTGGTTAAGCAGTCATCTGGTTTCATCCAAGCCAATTAAGTGACTTCTAGTGTATTTTGCAAAACTATTGAGGTTGCTGGTGCCTAAATGAAAGGTAACCACTATTTCCTTAAAAATACAATTAAATTATATTACTTCTACTTTCAGATTTATCCACATGCAAACTTCCCTGTGCACAGAATAACAACAAAAAAAAGAAATCCACAGGTGTTGGAAACTGTTTCATTTTCCTATACCAGAACTGAACAAAGCCTTTTGTAAAAACTCATCTCCAGCTGCAATCTGTGTATCAGCTGCCCAAGGAAAGGAAGTCGCTGTTCAAAACCGAGCAAGAAAACATCAGCATATTTTGAAGGATGCTGTAATAGCAGAAAGGTGAACCAAAGCTGAAGACGAGCTATCAGGAAATTGTCTGTAATCTTGCTCCTTGAAGAGCTGAACACCTGCAGTCTGCACAATTTTAAAACCCAGGTGGGACCAATTTTCCCTTAAAGTCCTGAAAGAGTAACAGAACTAGGACAGCTGGAAAAGAGCTTTGTTTCCTCCTTTAGCGGATCATGAAACGCAGACGGCTGGCGAAGGCCTGTGGAAATAGTTACCAAAGGTATGATGCCAAAACCCCTGGATTAATAGAACAGACATAAACCAAAAAGAAGATGCCCACCTTTTGTAATTCTTTTTATGATAACAGTAAGGCGAAACAGAAGCAATTTTTGCGATACCTTTAAAAATGAACTCCAGGAATATGTACATGAACCACAGTGCTTGTCAGGTACTTGCACATTGTTTGGGTAAAGAAAAAGGCAAGGGATATGTATGCATATGCGTATTTCTGATACGTAGTAGTTCAGGATCCTTAACAGGCAGGATCAGGGCAAAAAGCAGGACAACCATGGATTTCAGGTTAGCAGACTTAAATCTCTCCACAAATCTGCTTGGAAAGAAGAAGCCATGGGAAAACACCTTGGTAAGAACAGCTGTCCAGGAGAGCTAGTTGCTGTTCAAACATCACCAACTTCAAGCTCAATAAAGGTCTGGATCAACAAGTAGGAAGTCAAGCAAAGGTTGCAGGAGGCCTGTAAGGATGAGCAAGGAACTCCTAACTCAACTCAGACACAAAAAGCCAGTGTGGTGGAAGCATGGAGAGGTGACCCAGTAGGAGTACAGGGCTGCTGTCTGATCTTACAGGGATATGGTTAAGAAAGTGAAGGCCAACCTGGAGCTGAACTTGGCAAGGCATGTGAGAAGAAACAAGAGAGGATTCTACAAGTACATAATTAACAAACGGAAGACCAGTGAAATCATGGACCTGCTTCGAAATTGAGTGGGTGAACTTGTCACAAATCACACCAAAAAGGTTAAGGTACTCCATGATATCTTTGCCTGCCTTCATTGTTAAGACTAGCCTTCAGGAATCCCAGACCTCTGCAACCACAGGGAAAGATAAAGAAGGGCAAGACAAACTTACCCTCAGTGTTGGGGGACAAGACAAACTGGACCTACTTAAGTCCATGGGACCTGACAGGTTGCACCTGTGAGTGCTGAGGTGCAGTCAGGGAGGGACCTGACTAAGCTCCAGCTTGTTGTCCACCTGGACCTCAGGTCTCAGGATTCAAATATAATAAACAGAGATAATTAAGGGGCTTGAGCATCCTTCCTGTGATAAAGAGGAGTGAGCTGTAACTCTTCAGTCTGGAGAAGAGAAGGTTCAGTGTGATCTTATCAATGAGAGGTAATGAAGAAGAGAGACCCAGACTCTTCTCAGTGGTGCCCACTGACAGGACAGGAGACAATGGGCACAAATTAAGACCCAGGAAATTCAATCTGAACACAGACACCACTTTTTTACTGTGGCAGTGATCAAACACGAGCTGGCTGCACAGAGAGGTTGTGAATTCTCTGCAGAATATTCAAACTTGACTGGATATGGTCCTGAGCAAGCTGCAGCAGCTGACCTTGCTCAAGCGGAAGGGCTGGACTAGATGATCTCAAGAGGTCTCTTCCAACCTCAACCACTCTGTAATAAAGTGGGCTGTCCCTTGGAGACCAGAATTTTATGACAGCTGTCTCCAGCAACTTTACAGAAATGGTTAACAGCCAAAACTACATCAGCACAGCTATTTTAATAGCTTACCTAAATTCCTATGGTGAAGAATAACCCTGAGATTTCACCACTGCACACATAATCAAAATATCAATGAAAGCATCACTTAAATTTCTTACTTATCTGAACAAATCATTCCTGTATTTTTTATTAATCTTCATCAACTTAAATAGCTATAATGAAAACTGTACAGAAATCAAATATAAGCTTGTAACACAAAAAAAAAATCCAACCCAACAAATACTTCAATTATACACAGTAATGTAACGAGAGCCAATGCACTTCCACTTGCATGCAAAACAAACTGGTAAACATAAATTTAGTTGAAGGAGTACACTTAACATGCATAATTTCTAGTTATTAACAAGGTATGTGCAATTCTAAAACATTCACGTTCTATAAAGCAAGAAAATGAAGACCACTTGTTCTAGACAGACTTGACACAGCTTTGCATGCCAGTGAAACCTGCTTCTCATAAAACAGGCTGCAGCCTACAGCATTATTTGTTCAATGTGCTCATACACATGTTGAAAAGCTGCTGCTTAACTACACTACTTGACACTACTAAAGAGAACACCTTTTTTGTAGTCAGAATTAATCTTTTCATTACATTTCATAGCAAGAAACATTTTCTGCAAGACCTTAAGTCTAAGGTGTAGGCATTGAGACAATGTGCTGAACATAAACCTACAAAACCTATCTTTATATTCAGTAGTTGCCTTAAAAACAAGTTTCACCCACTGGTCATAAAAGGCAACAAGGAAGAGACCACACCTTGGGACAGAGATGAAGTACAGCAGTCAAAGATTACAGTGTGCACCAATAATCAGACTGCCAGTTTTAGAAATACATCTATTTGCAAATTTTTGTGATAAAATAGAAATTAAAGTCTTCCACTCCGTACCGCTCAGCAGATTTTACAATATTCTATCAACAACTGCCTTTTGCATTCTGTTTTTATCATACTATATAGCACTTACCCTGCTCTCTTCTAGACTGTCAAAAGGACCTGGAGGATCATCCAGACAAAGAAATTCTCTCACTGCAAGGCTTCAGCAAACAAAAGAGAGTGAATTACTTGAAATATAAAAAAAAGCAACACTTAAATATGATCATACAAGGGCAGTATTTCTTTACAAGAAGCAAGCACCTCTCCTCAGATTTACTCCTAAGTATTTGAAATAATGTTAACAAACTATTAAATCTCTTAAGACACTGACTTAAGTTACACAGGTACACTGAAGAATGCATCTAAATTTTGTCAATTTAGACCATGATTTTTCAAATCTTCATAAAATTTGTTGCTACATGACAACTGAAAAGCAATTTTATCAATTCGGCATTAAAGACGTTTGAAAAATAAATGTTAGTAGATGGATGAAAAAAGTGAGCTGCAAAAATCCACACACAGATGTCTAAAGGAAATATCAGTGGAACTAAGCATTGGCACTAAAACACGCTTATGTGTCTCCATTTTGCTAAGATCATAATCCATTGACTTATACACAGTATATAATTTTTACATATACAGTATATTTTAATATATGCGTATAGAAAAGAATCAGTTATAAAATAATAAGAAGTGACAAGGTTAATGTGCCATGGATATACTATATAGCCATTTGCTCTCGTGAGACCTCACTTGGAGTACTGTGTGCAGTTCTGGTGTCCTCAACATAAAAAGGACATGGAACTGTTGGAACAAGTCCAGAGGAGGGCCACGAGGATGATCAGAGGACTGGAGCACCTCCTGTATGAAGACAGGCTGAGAAAGTTGGGGCTGCTCAGCATTGAGAAGAGAAAGCTGCGTGAAGATCTCATAGCAGCCTTCTGGTACCTGAAGGGGGCCTATAAGGATGCTAGGGAGGGATTCTTCATTAGGGACTGTAGTGATAGGACAAGGGGTAATGGGTTCAAACTTAAATGGGAAGTTTAGATTGCATATAAAGAGGAAGTTCTTTGCTGTAAGGGTGGTGAGGCCCTGGAATGGGTTGCCTAGGGAAGCTGTGAATGCTCCATCCCTGGCGGTATTCAAGGCCAGGTTGGACAAAGCCTTGAGTGACATGGCTTAGTGTGAGGTGTCCCTGCCCATGGCAGGGGGATTGGAACTAGATGATCTTAAGGTCCCTTCCAACACTAACTATTCTGTGATCTCTAAGCATACTTTTGAAATTAATGCATTCAATTTAAAATTGTGTAAAATTGCATAACAGGTGCCAGTCGCCTCTGTGCAGTTTTACAAAGGCCAGAAGGAAGTATGTGTAATCCTGTGGTTTACTACAAAGTATACTGAGCATCTTGCTAATTCTATCTTCCAAGTTTAGACTACTTTTCAGAGAACTCTTCAGCATCTCCAAGGATGTCTCTTCATCCACCTTTCTAAGACTTTCCTACTCTGTTGTATTCATTCTTCTATAAATAACCTTCAACCAGAACACTGTGTTCACAGTTAACAAGAAGTAACTTACAATTCTGTGCTTGCACTCACTACTATAAATCTTAAAATAATCTCCTAATGGAATGAATATACGAAAATGGAAGACATGAATCCAAACTAATTCCCTGTCTCTTCCTTCCACCTATGTACTGTGGGAAGGTGAGGACAACAGGAAGTAATTTCCTGCTTTCTACTCATTCTCTACATTTGAGGCAGACACAAAGTACAAGCACAAGAAGGTAAACTTTTACCCTGCTACCGCTCTAATCAAACAGTTTCATGTATGGCAAGCAAAATGAGGACAAATTTCTTCAGCAAACACAAATCATTGATGATACTATCACTTCTATGTTTAGAAAGGCTATAAAGAATATTTTCCTAAAATACACTGAACCTTTACTTTGTTGTTGGATTTTTATGAGCCTGCTTTCATGTGCTTATTGCACAAGAAGACAGAGGTGAGTTTTTTGGTCAATGGCTAGTGAGAATTCTTGTTTCAATATTCATTTTTACCTAGTCAGCCTTTACCCCATCCTGGAAAAAAATCTTCTATAATCATGATGATTCCTGTCCCCACTTAATCTATATGACAAATGTGATAAAACCTTCCTTTTTTCAAATCCCCTCTGCTGTTTTATATTAATCAAATCCATGATCTGTGCAAGCCATAGCCTAAACCTGTACTAGAAAAACAGCTTCTCCCATGTACTCAAACAAATGATAGAAAAATTCTGTTACTTAAACCAATATTATCACTCCAATTAGTGAAAAAAATAATATATGGTAACAGGTCATTGGTTAAATGATTAGAACATAACCTCAAGCCAAATAAAAAGTTATTCAGGCATTCAGTATATTTTCAAAGAGAACAGCAGGTTGGTTTTTTCCTCTCCAAACAGTTTAATGTGAAGTGACCCTTTTCCAACATGATACTTAAGTCCATTTTTTAATGGTCGAATTGTTCTTTTCATAAAGATGCTGAAGGAACTCGCTTAAGCCTAATGCAGAAGAACTCATTATGCAGAAACACTTCTGCTTACCATTCTTCTTCAATAACTTCATATTTATTCACCTAGCTCAGTTGAAAAACTCTAAAAGAATTTCATTTCTGTATTTTGCTAGAAAAGTTGTTGTGTTAATGGATAACATTAAAATGGCATAACATGCAGTAATGCTTGTGAGAGAAAACCAGAATAACCAGAAAAATAAATGTGCAGAAATATCCAATCTACATATATCAACTACTTGCATCACGTCAACCCCCCCCTTTTGTTTTCCCTGCAGTTGTGGGCAGAAAAGTGTCTTTCTAGTTTTCAAAACTTCTTATAATTGAAAGCTGTAGATTCATTATTTTACATAAAGAGTTCAAGAAACTTCAAGGTGCAGGTCACCAAAAACGTTGTTTCTTTACTTAAAATATTCACCTGATTGTACAAACAACCATTTGCAGACTATCTTTACTCAGTCTGCTCTGACCCTGCTCTCCCCTCCATATGCTACATCTCTTCCTTTCATTTAATAAACAGGAGAGAGTTCTGCCTCAAAAATATAATAGAAAACTTCTACATCATGTAGCAGAGATGGCTGTACATGGTTTCTTTCTTTGTGTCATCCCATGCAAGCTGACATCCTTCTTAAGAGAGACACCAGCATTAAGAAGGGCAGCAAGGGGCAGTGCAGCACTCAGACAAGACTCAACAGCTGACTTGAGTTCCTCCCTTTCAAGCTGGTTCTAACAGAGGGTGGAGGCAGAGGAGAGCTGTATCATCTATATAAAGCCAGATAACAATTCTGTTTAGCAGGTTAAACTCTTCTCCTATTTTGTGGGTTATATACAATTTTCTCAAATGCATTAAACTCTGGGAGGATTTTAATTTGATCTTCCACTGAATCTTCAATACAAGGCAAAATATGAGTACAAATCCATAAAAACACAGACTTGTAATTTAGTGACCTACCTACCATCCTGTATTTTATCATTAAACCACTTTATGAAGCTAGGTTTATTAAAAAATAGGTATACCAAATGAGGCCTCCTATCCCTGAAACGTAAATTTCCCACTGCTAGTATGTCTCAGTGGTAATAAAATACATAAAGAAAATGAGAGAGAATACAATGAGAAAAGGCTTGTTGGGTTTCGGTGCAACCCAAGCAGTTTGATTTGAAAAACTGCAAAAGTAAATGGTGAGCTTTCATGGAAGAAACAGGGTCATATGCTCACCACTACTCATGTAAAGTGCAAATATTTATTTCCATTGACAGTAACTTTTACTCTTGATAATTGGTTAAAAAATACCAGATGGCTCACATCTTCCTAGTCTTAATCACTTCCCAAGGAATCCAAACCTTCCAGAAATCCAAACAATTGAACAAAAGCTGTACCAACAGGTCACAGAGTTTTTTAATAAACTTCATCTTCATGCTGAGCCTTACACAGCCAAGATTAGAATTTTCCTCAAAAACACGTTTCAATTAACTACCTGGTCATTAAGCAAAATACAAACTGATTCCACAAATACTTAAATTCCCTTCTGTATCTGACAAGCCACGCAGACCAAAAGTTTTGTAGATGCTTTTTGCCTTAAATGACAAAATATTTTGTCCAATACTGACCACTATTGAGATACCAACAAGCTAGCTGAAACACCAAACTAGCCGCAACAACATGCAGCATAAAGGTTTCAGATCTATTCAAGCCAACTAAAAGCCCACTCTGCTCACTAGTTTGCCTCCAGCAACGTAATACAAGAGGCATTTAATTCCTTTTTTCTCGGTACACCTATTATTGTGTAATTTAATAATCAGGAAGTTCTTAAAAGTTCTCAGCCACATACTTCATCTGTACAATCACATTAATAGCCACTGACAGAGAAATTCACAGGTTGATCCTAATTTCTTTTTGGAAACCATTTAAGCTTTCTGTCTCTGACATCACACACAAAGCTTCGTAATTCAGTGTGACATACCGAGAGATGACTATGAATCATCCATAATATTCTTTACTCACCTTCCCTATCCCCTTGATGGTTTCATATGCCCTGTTTAGCCAGCCCTTTCCCAAAACAACAGACTATGGAAAACAGAACTCTTGTCAGGAAGCTTGTCAGTGGCTTCACCTGTTCCTGCTTGCTTTGTCTGTACTTCTAGCAGACACTCTTTCAAAACAGAACCCTGTGTTTTATCACAGGACTATACAGAAGTGCAATTCAGATTCCCACAGCTGTAACATTATTTTTTTCCTCCTTTCAAGTTCCTCTTCAACAATTTTTATGCAACTTTTTGATTACTGCTGAACACTGAACTGATTCGGAAAACTATAATACCACTAATAATCTTCCAGGTTGTAAGAGACAGCCGAGTTTATGATTCTTTATGTAAGTACTTACTGTCATTTTGCACTTCATGACATGAAAATTAACTTTAGTCATTCAGTGGCTCAGGATCCTTCTCCAATACTTCATAATCTCATTGTTCATTCTTTTGTCCAAATTATTTACAGATATTGTGAACATCAGTGTCCGTAGCTGCGATCCAGCATTCTATATGCAATACCATGAAATTTCCATAATCCTTCTCCCTTGCCTTTCAACCATTTCATACAAGCTCCCTCATAACTACCTTATTTAGCAATTTCCCTCTGCAAAAGACATTATTGCTTTTCCCAGCATTATTTTTATTTACCTGATAACCACTTTGGGTTTATTACAAGCAGTATCAAACATCAGACTTACTTTACTAATTTCTAGTTTCCAGACTCAACAGTCAAGCACTTTACAAAAAAGGTGCCAAATGCAGTAATACACATTCTACTAAAAAGTAAAGTAGATACAAGCATTATATGGTTTCACTCCACAGCTCAGCAATTTTACATTTATTAGTCCCTTTAAAATCTTGAGGGAATGCTGTTTGCGCTAATTAATTTCTTACTCTTTGTTTGTAATGAAGCTTCAGAGGAAGACAGTTCCTTAGACTCATTCCTCAAAGAATCTCTGGTACAGCAACCTCAATTTTTTCATTTCTCATGCTGGAAAATGTTTTTAGAATTAACTGCTTTGCCTCTACCAACCTGCTTACTAAAATTCTCTTTTGGTCTATATTAAAATTATTTTACATTTAATTTGCCAGAGTTCCAGCTTTGGAAGAAAAAACAGTATAGTCAAAGAGACCTCTGTACTTTGTTGCTTAAATATATCATGTTTCTTAGACTCTAAAGCCTTTTTTGATTTGTGGATTACATTTACTTACGTAAAGCAATCTATAAAGGTATTATTATTATTTATATTTACATGATGTCATGTAAATTAAAACCCTTTAGTTTAATACCCATTTTAAGAACTAATTACATAATAGTGTAGGTACTTTCCATTATGAAAGTCTAAAATTTGATCTTAATATAAATTGACAATATGACAATTCCACGTTTAGCACAGAGAACTTCCATGCTCTAGAAGTAAACATGTTTTAGAAGTAAACATGGAATTAGTCTAATATTTTAAATATTACAGCTTTTAGCTAGTCATTAACCATGTGAAATTTGTTTTTTTGCTTAGGTTAAGATGGGATTAATTTAATAGGACACTAAATAATTCACATAATGACTAAATGCACAGCATGAATGCTAATGAAATTCCTTACTATGTTGCTCAAAGATACACTGCAAGAGTCTAGGAGCCTACATTATGAGTTTGGACACAAAAAAAAACCCCAACAAATCCACAAGCAAAGGTGAATCACATACCAGTTAGCAATATCTTTGTGAGCTACTAGGTTCTGAAGGAATGCTTGTAGTCCCAACTGTCGATCTTCCAAGAAGTCAGGATTATAATTATCCTTGAACCAGCGCTTTGGTGGAAGGGCCAACCGAAAGCCCGGAAACATATCTTTTAGCTGAAATAGAAATCATATCCAAAGAAAACCAAGGAAGAAAGTCTTGATGAAATACTGAGTTTGACACAGCACTGACTTTACTCATCACAGGATTTTTCTGTCTTCTGTTAAGTTCAAGCACAAGGCAAGTCTCAACCATAAATACAATCCAAATTATATCATAAATTGTGAAATAGTTCTGCTACTTGCACACCTCTCAAATTTATCACATAAAAACAGGAATGAAAAAATTTGCTTTGTTACTTAACATCTCTGAGTCTGCTATCTAATACCTCTGAGTCAGTAAATATAAGAAAACTGTATGTAAGTAAAAAGTCTCAGATGAGTAAGCATTTCAGTGGAGTTTCTGCTAAAGTATTCAGGTACAGTAGGTAATAAATAAATAAAAGCCCATTACAGACCTACAACTCATCTTTTTTGAGAAGCTGGCAGAGTAAATTACAACACCTGCATAAGGTACTTCCAGTAAAGAATAGCTCCTTGAGCACCCAGAATATTAAAATTTTAACTACACTGAAGTGGCTCGAACCCTGGTACTAACATGCAAAATAGTATTTTTGAGTTACTTAAATAGCAATGGGGTATACACAATGTCAGAAATACCTAGAATTTTTCTCAATGCAGAAATTGAACATAAAAATGAAGCATAAAATTATGATGGACCTGTCCAAGGATTCCAACTCATTATTTTTCTGATAGACATGAAGAAACAAAAAAAAAATTCATGCTTTCATAAAAAACTATTTTAGATTCCTTTTCTTAGAAGGGATGTTTGACAGTAAAAGTGCAGAGGATTTACAAACCGGAAAAAGCAAACAAAATCTAATGCCCCTCCAATTGCCACAGGAATTGTTTAAGCTTTTTCTGAAGACAGGATCAAGCCAATGTCTGTCAGGGATGTCCTGCATACATCTAATATACTTGTATGAATGCTCCAGTGATAGGGATTCCAGAATCTGCTTAGAAAACAGTTTATACAGCCACAAGCTAATTCTTCAGTGGGTGGCTTGATCTTGGTTTGGCAAAATTTTAGCCTTCTGACAATAAGTTTTATTTAACTACCCTTCATGGACTCATGGAAAATGCTAAATCTCTTTCAGCAGTTTTAAACAAAGTTAGTTAGAATCCCTCTAGAGTTTAAAGGAAGAGCCACAATAGGGGATCACCCTTGCTCGTAAGTACCGTTTCACATTATAAGAAGGGTGGGTTTTTAACATCACAAGTATTGTGTATTATCCCACTAGTATTGTATATAACCCATGATAACTACTAGTTTCTAATTTATATAATGGTTTGCCAAAATGTTACTCTTTATTTCTGCATTTAATTATTTATGTTTTCCTCTTACAAATTCATCCTGATAGTAGACTCTTCTTGATATTTTTAAGTCTAGCTTCGGTTATCTACAGTTCCATCATCTCTTACTAAGTTACCATTAATATCCCACATATGTAAGCAATCTTTATGCTCCATACACCCTCTTAAGTTAATGAAATATTGAATAGAACTGAACGCAGAAAAGAAAACAAAATGAATTCCTGTGTTAGTTGAAGAGAGGACCACAGCTAACCATTGCTGGGAAAGGTTTTCAACCACAGGTTTCTGCTAAATGGTAACTTCATGTGTCTCGTCATGTAGATCATGTAATTTACTTCTCAGGAAAGAGTATGCCTACCCACAGATTACTCCTTTTGTGGATGAAGAGAGTATGAGAAAGCTAGCTGGTGTGAGCAGATGAATTTTCAGCAGCACAGTCCTGGGGCGTTCTTTCTTGAATGTTCCTCAGACATAGCAGGAAAAATTCTGGGTCAGACAAGTTAAGCTGGCTCTGATTGCTCACTTGGATCCATGTTCTCTAGATGTCCTTCCCTTACATCACCACATGACAGATTATACATGTCACACAAGGCTCAGTCTCAGTTAAAAACGGTTAACTTCTTGGTTCTTAAGACTGGCCATTTTATTATTTGTTAAACATCTCTACCAGTATAGCAATAAACTTTACAAAGCTCCTTCTTTTGGGGACCAAAGAGTATTCTTCATATATTTCTCCAATCAACTAACAAAATCTATGCATCTAGCCAAACAACTGTATTTTAGCCTTTGTCCCACCTCCTTAAACCCTGTCATGTTCTAACATCCACTAAGACTTTTTTGTTACTATTACAGCACAAGACAGTGTTTCAGTCTTTACTGTAACACTTGTTATTTGCTTCCCTTAATTTACTCTCAAGTAATGAGTTGTTATTTTACTGCCTCTTTCCCTTACTCTGCCACTTGTGATTTATAGAACTTTACCTATTGCTCTTAGCATCCTGTGACAGTCCATCTTGCATCTCAGCACTTCTGCCTTAGTCTTCAGAAGTTCGTACTACTCCCCTTGTGCTGATCTCTATTTTGTATTATTTTTTAACTACTTTTGACTTTGAGATTACTATGTAGCTTCTTTTGCACCCATACTAACAATACCTCTTACATTGGATTACTTTGACATCATCTTCTATCTGTTTTCTTTCAACAGGTATGGAGTTTTCATAACCTTTTAATTGCCTGAAAAGTAGATAGCTTTGACATTCAACTAACTTGTTGCTTATACGTGAAATCTGTTCAAGTCTTAATGTGCTGCTGCACTGAGTTAATTCATAGGATGAGAGTTTTGAGCTTCTTTTACTCCCATTCATTTCTATTTTATTAGTGTTCCCTACTAAAAATATTTCAGAAAGAGCAGAAGCACAAAATTTTCTAGGATCCTCTTTTGCCTTCTTTATTTTCTTTGAGACATCAGGGAAACTAAAGAATGCTACTATTAAGTACTCCAGATGCTTTTGTTAGCTGAGCTGCATTCACTCATCTAGTCCTGATTTTATCCTCACGTATTCCTATTGTAACACTGTTCCTATTCTCACATCTCCATTTTTAGCCACTGTCAAAGTCCAACTCTTGCTTCAGTTAGGATTGGTAAGTATATGCCTGACACTTATAAAACATACTGCTCTTTTGTCTTTACCTGCTCTTCCTGAAAAAGCCATTCCCTCTATGATAATACTTGAAACCAACTCACATAGTGATCGCAGTGATCGATTATTCAATTCATTTGCTAAGTTTCTCTCACCAGTCAGGGAACGAATAACTTGCCACTAACCTTAAGAAGGATGGTGAGGAAAAGGTTTTATAAGACCATATATTTCTCTTGTTTTTATTGGATTTCTAAGTGATATGGTATAGAAAAAGCTGAAAGCATACACATATGCAACTTCATGTCTATATTTGCCATTAGAGAAAAAGGATTTGCAAGTGTTGCACCATGTCTTTTGACTCACTGAGGTGCGCACATAACCATTTACTCCCCAGTTCTTAAGACATTATGCTTCTTATAATATAGAAATGCCAGCTCCAGAAACTGAAACAGAAACATAATTCTGAAGCTTCTAAAGATTTACTGAACAGGAACATAATAAAATTTGTATCTTCATCTGAAAGATGAAAAAAGCTTGTCAGTGACACATGGGAAAAACAAAGTTCTTCCTTCCAAACAGAAATACTAATACCTATAAATCATGCCAGGAGAATTTTTGTCAAAGATTTAACTAATACTAAGGACTTCACTTGTCAAACTTAAATATCTACTGTAAAATGATAATCAGTGGCATTTTAATTTTTTGAACTACCGATAACCACATTACATGTCAGCGCATATAAGCCAGTTCTTGATCTACATCTGACATAGTTGACCAAAATACAAATTGTTGTATGGCTTGACTTCTGAAATCTGAGTTGAAATCCCCAGAACATCATCAACTCAAAACAAGTTAGCCTTTTGCCAATACCAAGGCATTCCTAGCCTAAAAGATATCCAAACAGGTCAAACCAAGAACGCAGAGAAATGTGTAAGTTGAAGTCCATATTCCAAATTTCAACAGAATTAAGTTCTTTGTTGGTTAGGCACACAGATCCAAGGAGAAAAGGTATACAAAAAAAACCAACCCTTACTATATTTTGCACGTTTATGCTTCTATATTAATAATGCTAAATGGGATAGCCAAATGCTATTTACCAATTAATAAAACTTGTGTTTTTTAAGCCAAACATTTTTTTGCTTTCATGTGTCCTAAAAATATTAAGTTGCTGACATAGAACTCCTATTTACCTGGGGTCTCTGTCCTCAGCTTTAAAACTCTGATACAATATTTCACAATTAACTTCAAAAGACACGAAAACAACTGAAGATTGACCAACATACAAGGAACTTATGCTCATGAAACTTCAGTTCTATCATGAAAAAAGCAGTTTGCTGCACTGAAAATGACTGAATAATTACTCTATCAGAATACAAGCCCATAATTATTTTTCTATGCAGGGGATACAGCTGTTGAAGAGTTAACTTCCTTTACCACACAGACTAGGAATAAAAATAATGTATGATGCCCGCTAACCGAGTGAGATGAAGAACTACCTTCTTTAACGCTAGCTGTATTTGTTTTTGAAAATACGAGGAATTGTGTTTTCCATTCATTAATATAGCATGTGTTGTACATGTAGTGAAAAAAGAAAGTAAGAAAAGAAGTGACAAAAATGTCAGACAGAAAGAAAATGAAACATGAAAGAAGAGTGAGTAAGTTAGCTGAGAATTTATCAGTGTAAAATTCTCACCTTGTCATTAAGCCTGGAGAAGTCAGTGTACCGTCTGAAAACCACCCAACTTTCATCTGGGCTTCTTTTTACTAGTATTTTGTATACCTATGTGGAAAAACAGGAATATCAGAAAAACGTGCAGGATTTTACACTGCATTGGCTGGAAGGCTGAAATTATTCTTTTTCTTAATGAAACAAAACTTAAGGATTTTTCTTTTAATCCACAATTGGAATAAAAAATCCCCCAAAACAAACAAGCAACTTAATTATCGAACAGTATAAATTCATTTCAGAATTTAAGGAAGTAATTTCTATAATTCATAAATACATTTAGCTATTTTCTGCCTATAAAAAGGGCTTGTTAATTTCATCCAGGTTTCTTTCCCAGGAAAAAAAAAAAAAATCAAACCCGAGTCTCAGCTATGAAAGTGGTAAGTGAGGTATGTTTTAATGATCTATTCTAACCTTTGCCAAATAATAGGTCTCTCTTTAATCCTTGAGGACAATATGTTTTTCAGATAACTGTAACAATCAGGTACTGCGTGTTGTATTGTTTTACAATGTCTTATCTGACCTGCTTCACAAGGAAAAGTGATGCAGGATAAAAATAACATCCTCCTTTTGTTCCATTTATCTTCAACATGAGGTGGTGTCTTTCCAGGCAAAATATGACCATTTCCCTAGATAACTGCATCAGAATGATTATGTTAACATTGTAGAACTGAAGTAATATAATTTGAATCAGATTTAGCCAGACAACAGCACAGCAGTACCTATTTAAATATTTAAATACCTATTCTATTTAAAAGCAAATGGATAAATAAAACAATAATAAAAACAATTACAGAATTACCTTTTAGGAGGACAAATACTCAAATGCCTGAACACAACGAATCTAACAACACACAATTTCAACTAGAAAATATTAAACAGTGCCTAGAAAAGCAGGGTTCTCATGTCACAACCTTACTTTCTCCAATGTAAGGGAAAAGAGACTCTGCACTGGTGCTGGGTTAGTCCTCCCAGTCTAGGTGTTCTCTAGTTAAATTTCCCGCCCCTCTCCAAATATAAGTCAAAATGTCTCAAAAATACGACAATGAAAAAGATATTTTTGAAATCATAATAATTAACAATCCCTTATGGGCATTTAACCAAATTCTACTGAAAACATTTCCTCATCTGTTACATAGTAAAATCCTTCCTAGTATTTAATGTTTTCACAGCAGGTTGTCTTAGCTGGTAAATGTATTCTCTTGTAGCAATCCCAGCATGTGATAACCTCCGCGCTAGCCAAATTCTGTGCATGTGTGAAACTGTTTTTAGCATTTTTGCATTCTATAATATATTAAGTGGCAAACAGTTACACAGGCTACGGATAACTACCATGCAAATTAAAAGCAGTTTTTCAACAAGTACTTCTTTTATCTACTTTTTAAACACAGTATTCCACTTTTAAGCAACATCATCTGTGGAAGTCACAGACTGCAACAGACGCAATATTTCAGATATTAAGTAAAAGCTATAAGCTCTTAAAATTCAAGCTGCAAGACATGCCTATGAAGTCAGTGTTAAAACACATTTCTTCTGTCTTCCATTTTGTGTATAAATATTCGTCCAAGGGTTTTAGCTTTCCTGTCATACCGGAAGTACAAACAGTTTCATTTTCCAAAAACTTCATAAAGCAGAACTGCTACATAAAGCTGTGAAAACTTTGCTAGTACACCGTAAAACACAAAACAAGGAGCTGTAGAACATACTTGAGGATTTATATGCTAATCTGTTTTCTATTCTACTGTTTATTCTACTAAAGGCATTGCTTACAAATACACACAAAACCCAATATCCAGTTAGTCTGACCCTCACTTTGAACAGTTTCCAAGCAAATACTGGATAAAGTCTTCACAAATTATGGCCAACTTAGAGAGCACAATCAGCTTGCGATTACTGCCCCAACCTGAACATGGTTTATTTGCTAAAATTGAATAAAGTTTTGCAGGCTTTCTGTTCGGGACTTTTTTTGTGGCGGTTTCTTTTTTTTTTAGATTTTTAACTAATAAACAAGAAAAACTGGACTGTTACAAAAACAACTGTCAGTTCCTTCACACAAGATCTTGGAAAAAAACCCCAAACCCAAATTAAAACTAATTCACATATTTCCAGTCAACCCCGAATTGCCTTATTCCACAAATATAAAACATTTAATGAAGATAGGCCAATATTTAGTAACAATCTCTGGCTGATTCTGCATCTCATTATAATTTCTAGCTAAAAATACTCCAGACCAAAAGGTCTAATTGAACATTCCAGCACTGCTCACTCAGAGGCCAATTGCTTACAAACAGAGACTTCTTTCAAACCTGGGTTTTCTCTCTTGTAAGCTTCAGCAATCATGTTCTTCAACATCCACTACCATTTAGCTCCTGAAGTTAATACATGAACCAGCTTAACTCATTCAGATTCATATTTTCAGAACTATGAGATGTTAATTAAAAAAAAACAAACCACAAAATCAAAACCCCCAAAAAGCCAACAAAAAAAAAAAAAACCAACAAAAAAAAACAAACAACACAAAAAACCCACCAAAAAAAACCAAACATTCAGCAGTTGAGTCTCCTCTCTTTTACTGGTGATGTTAATGTAATTTCCATTGTCTTCTCTCTCATTGATTTTCCACTACAGAAGCAACCAAAATTTCCAGCAATTAAAATTGCTGATCTTAATGCACAATAGCAAGCTTATTTTCAACATGCAGCTGAAAACAGCTAATTATGTGCTTTCAGAAACAAGCACAGAAGTGATTTCAGAAAACAAAAATGCATCTAAGCATTTTAACAATGAAGAATGTTTCATTTGTACTGCAACCTGGCCTCCTAAAAAACGAGAAGTCCAAGTTGTCATTTTAACTACAATTGAAGAACATCTTATATGTACACTGAAATCTTCCTGCTCGCATTTTCAGACTAGCCCTTGTCAATATAACAATACTAATTATGCTACCATGAATGAAGATGTTAGAAACCGAAAAACTTACGACAAACCATTATTCTCAAATAATTAAGAAGTAGCATTAATTCTTTGCAAAAAAATCTTATTTTCTTAGTATTTCAACTGCCATAAGGGCATTAGGTTCCATGCTTTTCTAATCTAAGAGAAAATGGGAGGAAAAAGTTTGTCTATTTCCTCCTCCTCACCTGTCATTAATGCTGCTCTCCTGAAGTAGCCTAATTGATAAATAAGTAACAACTTCCATCAGCCCCACAAGCCTTGCTGAATTAGCTCAAAATGTTCCAATCACATCCACAAAAACAAATGCGTTAATATATTTATGGCATGTAAAACATATTGAATTGCCAACTGTAATACATTTTGCTAAAAAAAAAAAAAATAAAAAAAAACTCAATACAAATCAGTTAAGTTGGTGGTGTGTCATGAGATACTGCATATGTGACATCCCACTGATGCTTCCAGCACAGATTTCCCCTTATCAGAAACTAAACCTAGCAATGCAAGAAGCTGAAACCAATGAGTTTACACTTTAATGCAAAAGATTCTGTTACTAATAACTGTAAAAAGCAAGTATCAGAGTGTCTTATCATCCATTTCAAATAAAAGACTATGGGGCTGTTCAGCCTGGAAAAGAGAAGCTGCATGGAGACCTCATAGCAGCCTTCCAGTATCTGAAGGGGGCCTGTAGGGATGCTGGGGAGGGACTCTCCACTAGGGACTGTAGTGATAGGACAAGGGGTAACAGGGTCAAACTTAAACAGGGGAAGTTTAGATTGGATATGAGGAAGAAATTCTTTACTGTAAGGGTGGTGAGGCCCTGGAATGGGTTGCCCAGGGAAGCTGTGAATGCTCCATCGCTGACGGTGTTCAAGGTTGGGTTGGACGGAGCCTTGGGCTGCACAGTTTAGTGAGAGGTCTCTCTGCCCATGGCAGGGGGGTGGAACTAGATGATCTTAAGGTCCTTTCCAACCCTAACTATTCTACGATTCTATGATTTTAAGATGTTTAACTACACAGAATTTCTACAAGTTCAGTCTCACAAGGAATTGTAAACTTTGCAAACAATTCCTGACTAGTCCAGCAGAAATTTGAAGTAGAATAAATTCCTCCTATTCCACATACACAATTACAGGAAAGACTGCTTACAAGTTCCTAATTTCCCACCTGTATAACAGGAATTACATTTTCCTATTAGACAGCAATACTTAGAAGCTAAATTGGTATTTGTAAAGTACCTGAACTGTGGGATTAATTACTGAAAGAGAACGCAAAACACATTCAATTGTTATCTTGTCATTACATGATGAACTATGTCCAAAACTTACAGTGAATTTTGCCCTTTCCTCCATCACCTCATAACCCAGTATAGTAGGCGTGGACGGTCGATCTTCCCAGCTCCTGGAATCTGTATTCTGCTCTATTTCTTCTGAAGGCTGCGTACAGTATTCAATGGATGTGTCCATACCTGTAAATTTAGTCCTAACAAGTGGACTACTACACGCAGATGATGTAGAACCAATCTGGTCAGGCACACTCATCTTTTTAAAACTACCAACTGTAGAGTCCTCCAACTGTCCTTTTGAGGAGCTGGAACTCGTCGAGATGCTCCCAAAAGAAGAACTTCTTTGGTTTCTGTTTATAAAGCTGGATGAGGAGCTTCCAATAGGAATAGGAACAGGAACGTATGGTGTTGCCATCCTTCATGAAAACTAGATTCAGTTTTTGGCCCAAAAGTTTAAGGTTCATTCACTGTATAAGTCATGTTTTCTCCTCTTTTCAAGACCAGTATCTGCAGTGAAGGACAGAAAATATGGCTGTAATTTTTAAATGAAAGCAACACTAAGATACTGCTTTGGAAGATTCTGTATCAGCACTCAGATGGTACATAGGAGTACTGATGCTTAAACATTTTCATAAGGAATTTGGCTTCATATAAAAATGCTGCTTTTAAACTGTACTTCCGCAGTTTGGCAGACAGCTTTACAGTTCTGACTTTCACAGCTACTAGAATTAAAATGACAGAATGTTAAAGTAAGATTACAGATGAGAATTATAAAGGATAAAACCATTTTTCGCATGCTATTTTTTGTTGTATTGAAAAAGTCAGCAAATTTGAGGCGATTAAGAAGCTGGTGTAGTTTTAGTGACTGTTTAGTACAAACAGCACAAAAGCTTCTCTCAGAATTGCTTCTGCAAGATATCGGCAGCAGACTGCACAAGCCAAACATGCATGCGATAATACACAGGACATGAATTCAAAGACAACGCAGCAAACAATTTAGACAAGAAACATACATGAATATATTACATATTCACTGAAGTATAATGGACCTGTTTTCAAAGCCAAATACTTTGTCAAAACAACCCTGTTGTATATGCTGCAGACATTCGTAACAATGTTAACTGGACACATTTTCTGTAGCTTGAATTGGAGCAATTAAGTTTTACAAGCATGCACATCAAAAGCAGCGTTGTAATAGCAGCTAGTTCCCCATTCCAGCAGATTAAAATTTAAAAAGAAATAAAAACCAAACAAGTTCAGGGAAAAAAAAAATATTTTTTTTTTTCTTCAAGGAAACAATTACAAGCCAAAATTCATCTTTTGTGTGCATGCGTGTAAATTTCTAAAAAAAAAAAAAAAAAAAAAAAAAAACACACAAAAAAAAAACCAAATTAAAATAAAGACAGCCATATCAAACTGCCAAAAAAGCACCATCTCCTCATTTTAACAAAGTACCCAAAGAAAAGGTCTTACAAGATACAAATTAGATGCCATCTCTTTGGATTAATAGGATTTGAGTCATCACCCATTTCACCTAAGAGTATACTGATAAACCATGAGGCTGTAGGAGGCTCTGAAATGCAAAACCATCAACCTGATTCAGGTCATATACAGAATCAATCACCTACTGAAGCAAAACCAAACGAGCTTCCTAATTGCCAAGGCGAAGTGATTCTTTCATTCTCTTGCTCTAAATAAATCTTACAGAACATAAATGAGATAAACGTGAAATGGACCAGTGTCAACAAGAAAGATTGAAAAATGCTCATGAAAGAATTCTGTGAATGAAGAACGAACTTCTGTTCTTTCAGCTACACAGGGGAATCTTCACACACTCTGAACATCAGAAATCTCAGGGAACTTGAGCAACAAAACCAATTTAAAACTGGTAGCGAACCCTTGAGAGCAATTCCTCTTCGCTGTGGGATGAGGCTGGACACTCAGCAGCACCAGAACAGAAATGTCGGTATCATAAACCTCTGATGATTTTGCTGGTGCGGTACAGGATTTGGACTATCCAGCAGCTTCTGTTGCAGAATAGTCCTGTGCTTGGTTGTGTGACTTAACCCCAGGTGTCAGACAACTGATCTGCTTCAGCCTCACAGTTTGAAAGAAGCAAGTCACTGCTGTGACTGGGACAAGACATTCTCTTGGAGTTACACCAAGGTCTAAATTCCTGTTTTCCACTTGTATCTCAGTAAGTAAATCTGTTTTCTGGCTCACACAATAAACTTTACAATGTTTTTTATAGAGATATAAGCATCAAGGCATGAAGTATTCTCTGGTAGATTTTTCTCTAACAGTAATCTCATCTGTACAGAACACTGAACAAGGTAACTCCTTTTTTCACTTGCCACTTCAGTGACTCTTTCATGTTACCAGCCTAAGGAATGCCCCACCCAATCATGATCCTGGGAGGTGTTGGATTAAATCCCTATCAATGGAAGAATTCAACTGAGTCCAGATTTGCAACAAAACAAAGGATCTGAAATGAAAAAAAGTGGTTATGAGCTTCTGCTGTATGACTTTATGAATCTGAACCAGCAAAGGAAAATAAGGCCACATCTCAGGACATCTGATGCTATTCATCCAGGAGTTAATGGAATTTTGAAAAGAAAAAAAAGCCTGCACTTTTCAGCACTTTTTGGGAAAACAAACCAACCCAAAAACCAATCACAAGCCATGATGACATTTTCAGCAGTTACAATACTTGTGAACTATGAGGATGTAGAGATGCTGGAACAGGCTGTCCAGAGAAGCTGTGGATGCTCCATCCCTGGAAGTGTGCAAGACCAGGCTGGATGGGGCTTTGAGCAACCTGGCCTAGTGGAAGGTGCTCCTGTCCATGGCAGGGGGTTAGGAACTAGATGATCTTTAAGGTTCCTTCCAACCGAAACCATTCTGCCATTCTGTGAACAGTGTAGTTTCTAGAATGACTTCTTTCTTCAAAGTGAAATGCCAGTCAATAACTTACTATCTTGAACTTACTACTGTTCTTAAATGCACACGCATCACTGAAAGGCAATACCTATATTGGCAAGCAAGACAGCTCAATGTTGCGGAATAAGGCACTTGCTGTTAAGAATCCAATGTCTACACTGTACATGCTCCAGCAGCTTTTATAACAAACTAGCTGTAATTTGGTACCATTGACTGAAAGCTTATTAACAGCTGCACTAGGTCTGCTCCCAGGGTACATTTTCTGGTTTAGGTCCTCCTGTGCTTTGCAAGACCATCCCAAATTGTGAGCCAAAGTGTATTAAATCGTGATAGTCACAATATTAGCTTCTAAATGACAATCTTAACTCAATCTGACACAGTAACATAAATAAATAGAAGGGGCTGGTACCACCAGTGCCACACTCAGATTCCTGTAACTCAAAGAGTAACAGAAGAGTATTCTTTGAGCAACACAAATACCACTTGACTTTTTTGTTTTTTGAGGGATCAAGGAAACAAAAAAAGAAACATTAGAAAGATTTACATTAGAGCTTACCAGACTCATAAACACATGTATATGCATATGTGGGTAAACCCCCCTTAAACTGTAAAAGTATCTCAATTTTGAAGCACCTAAAATATTTACATGCTATGAATCACAACAGGGTTTAAAAAAATCACACTAATTTGCACTTTATGAAGGCTAAACATTAGAAAAATAATACAATGCTCAAATGAGGGTCACAACCTTAGGACTCAAGCATCTATGATTTGCTATGAATACGGAAGCTTTCTGCCAATTCATGCCATAAAAAGGAACAGAAAATAATTTGATAAACCCCCCACTTTTAGACAAACTGTATCACTCCTTGCTTACACTGCTGCAGTGAGGAGTGAAGATGCAGGTACACAGCCAGCTGCTGCCCAAGCTTCACCATGGACTGGCCTCACATATCACTGCACCGAAGCAGTGGAATCATTGCATCACACCAACTTTCAGAACAAACAGATCACTTGTAACACCTAATAGATAATTCAGCAACTGCACTCTCTTATCTAGATATTTACTTACTCCACTTTTTGTAAGAATATCATTTCCTGCTCAGAACCTGTATTTGGTTTAGCCTGATTCCCAACTGTAACTTCAGAATGAAATTAAAGAACAGCGGCTGGAAGCACTGAACTGCTAGAGCTCCAACAGGACAGGATGGAGTCCCAGGTACCAGCCTGACACCAACTCACCCCACCAGGTGTTTACAACAGCCACCTCCCTTCTTGCGGGTGAAGCAAACAGGCTGTAGTAAAACCACTTAAAAAGGGTTTGCCTCCAGCTTGCAGCTCTTGCAATTCCAAACCCTTTTAAGCTAATGGTTTGTATGTTCAGTGAGAAACACATAAGTCATGCGATTCAAGAATAGTAGATTAGAAGGAAAACAAAACAATCCTTACTTAACAGGCCTAATTGGATTTATAAGACTTTTAACTATGCAATACTATTTGTGATCTGGTCACATATATTAAGGCAAAGCAGTCAGGTTGGCCTCTGCTGCTTAGGATTTAAGTGTTACCATGGAATGTCAGCTGAAGAGCTAGTGGCATATTTGAAGAGGCAACTTGTCGAGTTTGTTTTTAAAATAGATACATTTAAAACCTATCATTTTGTGCCGAATTCAATCAAGTTACTTCACAAGGTATTTCACCTGTTCGTGAACTCAAGTTTGGGGCCTACGGACCTCACCTGGCACACAAAGGGGGCAGTTCCTGCCCTGAAGAGCCTGCTACCAAATCAGAACCAACGGAAGGTGAACTGTGCCGTCCCATCCCCCAGCTCCAGGGCAGCACGTGCTCACGGTGCCTACCTCTCCCTTTGATTTAGTGGTATTTGACAGAAGAAAACCCAACAGCCCTGGCAGCCACCTCCCGGCCCGCCGCCGGCGCGGGCATAGACCGAGGCAGGCGGAGCGCGGCGGTTACGCCGCTGTCCGCTGCTGCCCGATACCGCGGGTCAGTCACGCTCGCAGGATGCCTCTCGCGCCGCTTTACGTAACTTCGGGAGCGGCCACCGAGCCCGCCGTGCCGTACCGCAGCTGCACGGCATGTCCTGCACGGCCGCAAGGCTCCGGGAACCGGCGGGTTCCACCACGGCTCCGGCTGAGGACTCGTCGCTGAGCTGAGGCTCCCTCGCCCCGCCCTGGTAAGAGAGCTCCGTCCTCGCCGTCCCACCCCGCAAACCGCGCGGCGCCCCTACTACCCGCGGCGCCCCCCACCGGCAGGGGCCGGCCCAGCCGCCTCCACACAGGTGCGAGAGCTGTGCCACCGGCCGGCGAGGCTTGGAGGCGGCGAGGCCGGCCGTGCTCAACGCGAGGCGGGCAGCCCAGGGGCTCCGCTCCCAGCCCGGGCTCCTCTCGCACCGCACCGCCCCCCTCCCACAGCAGTGTTGGCGCCTCCTGCCCCACTCGCCCCCTCCCGCTCACCTGCTGGCCACCCCGCTCGTCTCCTTCTGCCTCGGAACGCAAGGGCAACCCCTCCCGCTCTGCCGGCCTGGCGCGGTCCCGCCCCTCCGCGCGCCGAAAGGGAGATGCGCGGCGCCGGAGGGGGGCAGGAGGGCGGGGAACCCGGCTAATACCTGCGGCGCGTGGCGGCAGGGGGCGGGGTCAGGAGCACGGGCGGGAGGGGCACGCCAGTAAAGCCTGCACTTCCCGGCTGGCAGCGCAGCGCAGTGCGGTTCGTGGCGGGGCTTGGCTGCGGTGCATTTCGGGTGCTGTAGTTTCTCGGCTTCGCGGTGCCTTCCGGGACTTGTAGTCCCGGGGGTGGGACACCGGCCGTCACCGCGCCGGGACAGCGGGGAGGCGTTCCGGGACCCCCGGCAGGGTCAGCCGCCCCTCGCCCGGGCGGGCGCTCGCCCGCCGAGAAGGGCAGGACGGAGCTGGGAGGGGTAGGGCCTGAGGGCTCCCGGGCGCGGAAACTCAGGGTGCTGACGTGGCTTAGCACCATCATATGGCAGTGTAACAGGTGTAGCAGTGAAGCACCATGTGAAATGTCAGGATAAACGTGATTAGTAAGGGGGGGCGCGAAATCGCTGTTCTTAAATGGTGGTGGGAATTAGACAGTGTCTTGCTGTCTAGTAGTGACCTGGGTATGTGAACAGAAATACAATATTCTGGAGAAACACAGCACA
Organism: Amazona ochrocephala; assembly: GCA_039720435.1. Lineage (NCBI taxonomy): Eukaryota > Metazoa > Chordata > Aves > Psittaciformes > Psittacidae > Amazona > Amazona ochrocephala. Next base: position 30,451,125 of record CM077876.1, on the reverse strand, counting down.
ATTTGTCTTAAAAAGTACTTTTATTTTGTATTCTTTCTACATCACATAAAAGCATAATACTTACATTTCTCATAAAGTTCTTATGTTGAGTTTTCATTCAGAGGTTACCACACATCTGTTTCTCTGGGATTGCGTCCCTTTCCCTCCTCCCCCACCATTTTTGATCTTTTATCTGGAAAGTAGTTTGGAATTTTAAGGAACAGCAGCTGTGCCCACTGCCTGATATCTATCTCCTGTTCATGGGATCTGGATGCCATTAGATGCTTCCAGGAAAATACTGCACCTCTTGTTCAAGTGCTGTGCAACTGATCTGCCTGTTTATGATAAACTTGATACTTTCTGCAGGGCACGGGCACACAGCATAGCAGAACTGTGCTGGTAAGGTGACCTGGTCTGTGATTGCAAATAGTAGTACAGGCCTGTTGCGTTACTCATGTCAATATGTTCTTCTCTGGGAGCTACTGTTATCCTTGGAGGGTAATACTTCTGCATTGGTAATTATATCCATAGAGTCTCAGAAAATTCCTTTTTCTTTTTTTTTTTTCTTCTATAGTAGTTGACCATGGCTGAGCAGTAGTATGTTCTATGGGTGTTTTTACTGTAAATACTTATTTTGAAGTTTGCTACCTTCAACAAACTACTTTTTAAAAACAAATGAGGTATTTTTCACCTCTAGAAATATTTGACAATTATAAATGCATGTTTTTCAGTTTGCTAGTCAGCTATCCTAACAGCTTGTGGCATGATGTAGGGTTAAAATGCTTGACGACACCCCCCCCTCCCCCCAGCAATAGGTTGATCAAGCAAGAGTCCGACCCCAAACCCTTTGAAGAGAAGAGGATGTTTTTTGTCACAGTGAGCAGGTATAGGCATGAGGCTGCATTACTTTGGTCATTTGGAAATTCCAAGGAAGTCTGTGGGATTTTTGGCTGCTGAGGAATGTGGGCTTGGTGCCTTCACGTCACAAGGCACTATCCACCCACAAAGTCGTCAGGAATGACTGTTGCCTTACTGGTGTGAGAGAAACTGTGCAGGATTAAGTTGAATTAAAATTGGGTCGGTGCCCGTCCTCGTTTTCTCTTTACAGTAGTTCTTCCCTGTGTACTCTGACTGTAGCAATCCGTAAAGTTCCTCGAGACTGCCTTTCTTCAGCGGCTTGTGTAAGCAGAAAATGTGTGGCTTCCACTGCAGGCTGGATGAGCCACCCTGTGGCAATACCGTGCATTTCACCTTTATTGAGTCGACAACAAAACTAGTTGCTGGATGTGTTTAGGGAGTGGAAATTATTAGCTGCTTTTTTTCAGTACATACTCTTAACCAGGTGCCATCCATGTCCTGCCTCCATCCACTAGTTATCTGACTCTCCAGAGGATTGGCATGTATATTCTAGGCCTGATCAAAATCTGTCGGGCCATCACAATCCTTTGTGCCAAAACCATGATTTTTGCTAATGCTGACTGGTTAGCTTGCTTCATTTAATGCTGTTTATGGAGGAGGACTTGCAGAATCAGAAAAACCAATTACCGTCAAAGAACTTTATGCAGCCTCTGTGAACTTCCCATCACTTTCTCTGCTGGGAAGATGAATACAGAAACTGCTACTCATGTAACTAATGGTTCAGCAATTGAACCTTCTGTTGTAAAAATATATAAATAATCCCGTAGGTGAGAACTCTGCAATAATCTGTTATTGAATTAAATGTAGCTTCTGCTGTGCTAGCTGAGGCATAATGCCATATGTTTTTGAAGTCACACCTGCCCTCATGATCATGTGAAACACCAAGGGTAGATTTTTTTCAATCACATTAAGTGGTTTAGGTACTCAAATCTCATTACTTTTCAATTGGATGTGGGCACTCAAATGCCGGTGTATTTTTGAAGAATTTAGGTATTCAATCCCATTATATTTTAATGGGATTTGGGCCTTTCTCTCTCAGGGTACAGGGAAATCTGACTTAGAGGATATTTGTTTTATAACTGGACAACAAATTTTCTTTCTCAGCTGCACAGCCTTCAGCATTAGAAGTGATGGAGTTTCTCCTAAAGGCAATTCTTTCTGTAATTCCTCCAAGGTGCAAAACTTACACAACTTTAAAGAAGTATAACTGAACATTTTGAAAGTAGACATAAACATTGGAACTTGGAATTTCATAAATGAGGGCATCTAGATCCTGAACTGTAATCCTGTAATACTTTAAGCAGTTGCCATGTCATTCTGATGTGTCTCCACTTCATAGATATGGTATTAGAATGTGAATATATCATATTTAGTTACTTTTTATGTCTGTGCAATGCTACTTCAGCACGTGTTCAGAAGGATCTTGGCTTTTAAAGGGCTGAAAAAATTGACCATTTATACATACCTTTTGGGAGCTTCTGTCCTTGGCAGGTAATCCTGGAGTGTCAGATACCAAGTAGTCAAAAAAGACTGAGGGAAAGGTGAGAGGTGGGATTTAAACTTCATTGCTGGCTGGCTTGTTGCAGGTTTGGTTTGATTTTCACTGCTTTGCTGCTCTGTGACTGCCAGTGTTCAAGTTAACTTTGAAACCATCATGAGGCATCTCACTTATGCAGTGTAGGCTTCTGGAAGCCTGCACTTCCTGTTCGGAGTATCGTGCTGAGGACTAGACTCTCTCAAAGTCCAGTTCTTTGTTAGGTCCAGATCTTTATGGTTCCTAGGACTTTGTTCTAGCTCAGGTTTTGGATTTCAAACTTGAATTTTGTCCAAAACACTCAGGTGTGGAAGACTGATTGTCCCTTTATCTCCTAATTACTCTTCAGCCTGGTAATATCTATATATTATCTTCTCATACAGAGTACACTGCCATCAGGTTTGCGGACATTTAGAAGCTGTGAGGAGTGGCTGATATACCAGGTGTTGTGGGTTAAGCCCAGCCGGCAACTCAGAACCACGCAGCTGCTCTCTCCCTCCCCCACTACTTCCCCCCTCTCCCTGAGGAATGTAACTCCCACGGGTTGAGATAAGAACAGTCCAGTAACTAAAGTATAACACAAACCACTACTGCTATCACCAATAACAATAATGATGAGGGAAATAACAAGGGAAGAGAATACAACTGCTCACCACCTGACAACCAATACCAAGCCCGACCCAAGCAGTGATCTAGCACTTCCGGGTAACTTCTCTCAGTTTGTATAGTGGGCAGGATGTGCTGTGATATGGAATACCCCTTTGGCTAGTTTGGGTCAGGTGTCCTGTCTCTGCTTCCTCGCGGCTTCCCCTCCTCCCTGGCAGAGCATGAGACTCAGAAAGTCCTTGGTCAGACTAAACATTACTGAGCAGCTACTAAAAACATTGGTGTTATCATTGCTGTTCCCAGGCTGAAAGTCAAAAACACAGCACTGCAGCAGCTACTAAGAAGGTGAAAAATGACTGCTACTGCTGAATCCAGAACAGTATCCACCCCTTATTCCATACCATTCACATCATGCTCAGATCCCACATTTTTCAATATACCATCACTCTTGTCTCATAAATATACATATGCATCCACACAACACAAAGAGATACCATTCCTTAGTGCATGGACCAGTCCCTATAAAGCTGCTGAGTTCATCCGGTCCGTGATGTCGGGCTCCATCTCTTGTAACAGCCTTTCAGATCAGGAGTGACGGTGTGCAGTGTTGGGTTGTTGCCTGCTGATGACACTGCGGAACTCATCTGGTCACTTCTGAGCTCATCTGGTTTTGTCAAAGTTCATTCTTTGTTGGAATGGTGGTCGGAGGGAAGTCAGGGCCGGTCGCTGGTGACCTGAAGACATCTGGTTGGTGGGCTATGAAAGTGCTCCATAGCAGGCAACAGCATACAATTGAGTTCACTGGCTGTTTTCCCCTAAAATCAAATCCCCTTGAAGTACACATCGGACTTCCCCATCTTCCCTCATTACCCACCAAGTATATCCGGGTCCTGAGCAAAAGCAATCTCACGAGTGGGTTTGCCTTTTCCTGATGCAGGAATAACCCAGACTGTCTTCCTCAGCAAATTCTTTATGTGCACCACAGGAACTTTGTCCCCCTCCACAGTATGTAAAAGTTCTGACTGGGCTGTGCCAGCCCTTTTAGCAGATCCTCTGGTGTTGACCAACCAGGTGGCTTTTGGTAAATGTGTATCCCAATGTCTGGAAGTCCCACCACCCATTGCTCTCAGTGGGGTTTTTAACAGCCCATTGTACCGTTCAATTTTCCCAGAGGCTGGTGTATAGTAGGGGATGTGATATACCCACTCAATGCCATGCTCTTTGGCCCAAATGTCTATAAGGTTGTTCCAGAAATGAGTCCCATTGTCTGAGTCAATTCTCTCTTGGGTGCCGTGTCACCACAAAATCTGTTTTGCAAGGCCCAGGATAGTGTTCTGGGCAGTGGCGTGGGGCACAACGTATTTTTCCAGCCATCCAGTGGTTGCTTCCACCATGGTAAGCACATGGCGCTTGCCTTGGCAGGTTGGTGGGAGTGTGATATAATCAATCTGCCAGGCCTCCCCCTATTTGTACTTCAGCCATCACCCCCCATGCGAAAGAGGCTTTAACCATTTAGCTTGCGTAATTGCATCACGTGTTTCACAGTCATGAATAACCTGGGCAGTAGTGTCCATTGTTAAATTCACCCCTCGATCACAAGCCCATCTGTATATTGCATCTCTGCCCTGATGGCCTGAAGTGTCATGGGCCCACCAGTCCAAAAATAATTCATCCTTATGTTGCCAATCTAAGTCCATCTGAGCCACTTCAATCTTAGCAGCTTTATCCACTTGTTGGTTGTTCTGGTGTTCTTCAGTGGCCTGACTCTTGGGTACATGAGCATTTACATGGCATACCTTGACCAGCAGGTTCTGCACCTGGGCAGTGATATCTTGCTACAGTGCAGCAGCCCAGATGGGTTTCCCTCTGCATTTCCAGTTCCTTTGCTTCCATTGCTGCAACCACCCCCACAGGGCATTTGCCACCATCCATGAGTCAGTATAAAGTACTGGCCGCTTTTCTTGTTCAGCAACGTCCAAGGCCAGCTGGATGGCTTTCTCCTCAGCAAACTGACTCGATTCACCCTCTCCTTCGGCAGTTTCTGCAACTTGTTGTCGGGGACTCCATACAGCTGCCTTCCATCTCCTACGCTTCCAAAGCACTGGAGGGACCCACTGGACTAGATAGTTGCCCATACTGTCCCACACACCCTGCCACTCATGGCTGTTCATCCTCAGGGAAAATCTCTTGGTGGTCACCCTATATAGTCGTCTTATCCTAGACAAGACCCGAGTAGGACCCTGCTTAGCTTCCACAGTCGGGCAAGATCGGGCATTCTTCAGGGTGGTCACGCAGTTTGCAAAACATAGAGAGCATGTGCAGCAACAAGCTGGTTCCCAGCAAAAGGAGCAGGGTACTTTCAAGGGCATTGAAAGGATATTCAGGATCTTTATATCTTCCAGAATCTACTCCCACTGTAAATAGTCTGGTGGGGGAGAAGAGGGTGTGAGGGAATGTCTCCTTCATAGGCTGACCACCTGAGGAGGAGAAAAAAAATGTGTAATTGCTACACGCTTCCATTATATACCTCCCAAAGTATAGAGGTGATGACCACTCTGGGGACACATACCAGCCAAGATTCATGATTAATGAGTCTATTGTATTACAAGTCATTACCATAAAGTACAGTGAAACAAGAACCTTACCCAGGCCCCCCACCCAATAAACACTAACACAGCAAATACTGGCTGTAAGATACGACATGCTGAAACTCTGAGATGAAGAGCAACAACTTTGAGAGCCAATAAATCAGCATTGTGAGGAGTGACTATTAATCCAAAACAATAAATGCTTATCGCAAATACGATTAGATACACTCTGGTCAGATCTGTCGTTATCTCAACCCTTCGTGCCCCATGTTGGGCACTGCAAAGAACTGTCATGGTTTAAGCCCAGCCAGAACCATGCAGCCGCTCGCTCACTCCCTCGCTACCTCCCCCCACTCCCGGAGGGATGGGGAGGAGAATTAAAACAGTGTAACTCCCGCAGTTTGGGATAAGAACAGTCCGGTAACTAAAGTATAACACAAACCACTGCTGCTACCACCAATAATAATAGTGACAAGGGAAACAGCAAGGGAAGAGAATACAACTGCTCACCAGCCATCAACTGATACTCAGCCCAACCCAGCAGTGATCTAACCCTTCTGGGTGACTGTCCCCAGTTTGTATAGTGGGCATAATGTGCTGTGGTATGGAATTCCTCTTTGGCTAGTTTGGGTCAGGTGTCTTGTCTCTGCTTCCTCCCAGCTTCCCCATTTCCCTGGCAGAGCATGAGACTCAGAAAGTCCTTGGTCAGAGTAAACATTACTAAGCAGTAGCTAAAAACATTGGTGTTATCAGCGTTGTTCCCAGGCTGAAGGTCAAAAACACAGCACTGCAGCAGCTACTAAGAAGGAGAAAAATGACTGCTACTGCTGAACCCAGGACACCAGGTAATTGTGCTGCTATTCAGAGGGACCTCAGTAGGCTAGAGAAATAGACTGTTAGGAGTCTCATAAAGTTCAACTAAGGGAAAAGCAAAATCCTGCCTCCATGGGATAACCAGTAGAGGCTGGGAACTAGCCAGCTGCAGAGCAACTTTGCAGAAAAGTCCTTGGGGGTCCTGCTGAACACCAACCTGAACATGAACCAGCATTGTTCCCTTGCAGCAAAGAAGGCTAACAGTGCCCTGGGCTGCATTAGGACAAATATTGCCAGCAGGCTGAAGGAAGTGATCCTTGCCCTCTGCTTAGCACTGGCAAATGACATCTGGAGCACTGTGTCCAGTTCTGGGCACTCTAGTACAAGAGAGATGCATATGGACATAATGGAGCAAGTACAGGAAGGGACTATAATGATGAGTGTGGGCTTGAATCATCTGACAATGAGGAGAAGCTGGGACAGCTGGGATTGTTCAGCCTGGAGATGAGAAGGTTCAGGGGTGTCTCATCCTTGTGCAGAAATACAATATGTGAAGTTGCAAAGGAAGCCTGGAAAGAGCCAGGCTTTTCTCAGTGGTTCCCAGTGACAGGGCAAGGGGCACAAATGGAAATACAGAAAATTCCATCCGAATATAAGAAAGTACATATTATTGTGAGAGTGATCAAACACTGGAATAGGCTGCCCAGAAAAATAGTTGCTTAATGATATTTAAAACCTGACTGGACACAACCCTGTGTAAGCTGCTGTAGCTGACCCTGGTTTAAGTAGGCGGATGGCTAGGTGATCTTGAGAGGTCCCTTGCAACCTCAACCCTTCTGTTATTCTGTGAGCTTAGAGGCCTGCTGTCCCGCTGTTGCTGAAGAACAAAGAAATACCAGACACTGTTTCTATTTCTGTTTTCTTAAAAGCATCTAAAAGCATCTGCTCTTGAAAGAGTATGGGAGAAAAAATTGTTCTCCTCATTTGCTGTTGTGTGATGAAATAAAATTCAACTTGTGGCAACTTGACAGGTAATCTTTGAATGTACTTTCTGATACTTCTTTTCTGAATAAGTGTGGGGATTTTTTTTCTCCTTCTTTTTCTTCCCTGTAATCAATGTGAAAAGAATAGAATATTGTAAGAAAACCCGAGAGAGCAGAGAATAAAGAATTATTGTTAATTGAATAGTAGACTACATGGTTTCTTTTCAATCTAAATACAGTTATTATGGCATAGATTTTGGACATTTTGATTGAGGAGTTGTATTCTTGTGCAATAATGACTTCATTACATGAATTTAAAGATTCAAGTTTAAAAAATGGTTAGTTTGCTCTGAGTTAGAAGTGGTTTTAATGTTATGTGGTTTACATCATTGAAACATTCACTCACTTTCCTTGTGGGAAGAGGTGATTCTTTCCCAGTAATAACTGTTTGGACATGATGGTACCCTGGATTGTAATTGCACATGGCAAAGCTTCTGGTCCTTTGATACAGCCTTTGTAGGAGGTTTTGGTTTTTCCTGCTAATGCTCTACAGCTTACTGTTTTGTATAGCATAATGTGTTTTAGTATTGATTTGTGAGAGGTCTCAAAGTGTTTCTTTCTCTGTGTGGTAAAGATGAAACTTGGTCTTGTTAGAACATGAAGACACACAAGAGGCACTAATTCTCTTGACTATTTCATGAGATTATGCGTGACCTTGGACAAATCACTTCAATTTCACTTCACTGTTGATTTCCAGGTTTTACCTTAGGCTCATTAATCAAGCTAACAAAGTTGCAGTGAATATAGTTGATCTGGAAAGCATCACTATTACTGTGATGCACAGCCCTGCGTTCTGAATTTAAAGTAATGCTTGTCTTTCCTGCACAACACAGCTCTGTTACAATAAGCTCCTTCTCACACAGTTGCTAATACAGCTCTGTGAAGGAGGGCAATATTCTCAACTGTATCCTGAGCACAAAGGTTGTGAGTTTCTTTGTTTTTAACAATAAAACAGAAACCTTTCCATTCATTTCCAAAGTTCAAATAGCAGCAGTGGTGTGAAACAGCTTTGTCTCGGGGAAACATGTGTCACATTGATATGAAAATGAGCACACCCTGTGCTTTAGTAAGTGCCAGGGTGGCAATGTTAGTACTGCCACACTTAAGTGAGCTTCTGCATTGTGCTCAGCTTGTGTTCAGCTAGCTGAAATTCTGGCACTGTTTCCTTCTTTGTTAGAAGCAGACTGAAATACTGCTATACTTGACATACCTGCATGTAAAGTTGGATAGGATCATACTTTTACCCTTTTCTTGCGAAGTAGCAACATGTAGTTAGTTATTTTTAGATGAATAATACACAATAATATATTTTGTTTAAGGTAGAAGCCAGCAGATAATGTGGACTTTTGGCTTTGAAGAAGAAAAATATCTCTGTCCTTCAGAAGGACTCCATGTTTTGCCTTCTGTTTATTTAGCCCTTTAGTCTTTTTCTATTTGAACTCTACCTTGTGAATTGCAATTCAAGAGTTGCACACTGACATGTTAATTTAACGTAAACATTTGCAGGCTATTCTAGGGCTGGAGGCTACTGTTTAGTTACTATTATTATTGCTATCTTGCAGAGCCCAGAAGTGTGCTAAACATTTGCAGATGCTTAGGGAGAACATAATTTTCTGGATGGATCTGTAGCTTTATATTGAGCAGGAGGAAACAAGCAATGATAATGAATATTTCAGGCAGAAGTTGAACCAAGGTTATCACATGAAGATCAATCATTTGAGGCCTTGACTTAGAGGTGTTTTTTTTTTAATTATTATTATTATTATAAAACTGCATTTATCATGATGGATGATTACATAGAGCAGAGACTTCTTTAGGGAGATGAGCTCTAGTGGAATGTTTCAGACGATTTCAGCAGCAGCAAGTTTCAGAGTGAGCGTGGTAGGAAGTCCCCAAATGGCAAGAACTGAAAGGCAAGTCGACTGCATGTTGTACTCTGCACTACTTGTCTCACTGTCATCTGGTCCCAGCAGCTGGAACGCCCATCCCTTCCTTCTGAACTGCCTGCATTTCTTACTTCCCAGTGAATGTAAGAATACAGGAAGAAAACAGAGGGTGGGATGGTCCCAGCATGCCAGCAGGACACAGCCATGTCTCACACCCTCACCCAAGATGGGGGAAGAGCTCCCAGTACCGCAGCTTAGAGGTAGTAATAGGTACCTGAAATGTCTTTTCACCTAGAAACTTGGACGAAACTAATCACTATTATATTGCAGCATTCACCAAAGTCAATAATTTTAAATGAAGGGGAAAATTACACAGTCGTACGAGTGAATAATGTCTTTTATGAGCTGAGGCAAAGGCAATGTTTGGGATGCCTTTTGAATGAAAACATTGCTATGGCTGGATGTGATGGAAATGGCAGGCACTGCAAGTGTAGGGTGAGATGACAAAAAGCATAAGGGTGGTTATAAGAAAGGTTAGCAATATTAAATGAAGATTTGCTATCAGAACTGTCACAGATATTTCTAAGGAGATATATAGGATGTGATGGAACAAAGTCAATATTAAAATGGTCAGGTTTTAATAAGAAATCAATACTACTTTCATCACTACATGCATGAATGCTCACATCCCCACAAATGCATACTACCTGCATAATTTAAGAACAAACTTGATTTTGATTGTATTGTTTTCAATGGAATAAGTGTTCCTGAATGGTCTTGTGTTAGTCTGAGACTCTCACTGTACGATACTAAGGACATGAAATTTCAGCATAAAGACTTTGGCTTACTGAGTTCGCAATGGCCACTGAAAATTGTTTAAATATTTTGATATAGATATAGGAAAAAAAGAAAAAAGTAGTTAGAGAATTTTAAGTGTAATTTATTAAGTGAAATTTTTAAATATACATTTTAAAATAAACCCTATAACTATAAAAATATGCAATACAATAAGAGGTAAAAAGTTTTAATTTCAACAGCATCCCTTGTTTTCCTTTCTATATAAAAAGATTTTGGAAGGAAGCTTTTCCTCCTGTTAAACTATACTATAGCTAGTATTAAAGACTTTATAAAATATCTTTTTTTTTCTGAAAAAGAAAAATGTATTTGAGGTGGATTCAAGCTTTTCCTAAGTTTATGTGGCTTTGCTGGGAATAAAATAAGGTGAACAGGCACAAAAGGGGAGACAACAACAAATTATGACATCGTACTTTTTATCGTTGATGCTGATTTTCAGTTTGGAGCTTCACAAGTTGGAATGACAGGCACACTATGCCAACTTGCCATCCAGCCTAAGATTCAGCAAACCTCCAACAGCCATCTTTCAGGTTGTGGGTTGACAACGAAATGAAGAGGTTCTGCCTTGGTTGGCCATAGCAGATTTCTTTCACACCAAAGGGTAAAAGAGACTTAGGAAAGAGCAAATACAAACCAGAGCAAGAGAAAAAGAAATAGAAGAAATGTTTCAGGTAGGACCCAAAATTTATGTTCTGAATGATGTTACAGATTAATCTAAAGAGCAGTGAGCAATCACATTGCAAAGGGAGCTGGACTTCTTTTACTCTGTACAATGTAGAATACAGGATTTTACATACCAAAGCTCAGTGTATCCTTGCCTGGTATTAAATGGAGCTTCTTTGGTGGTGATATGAATTGCGTGTGTTAATTTGAATGGTAGCAATCTGACTTTTGTATGAGAGATGGTTGAGAGGAAGCATAAATAATAAACTTACCATTTCTTTCTGACATATAGATCATGCTGTACATTAGATGATGAAGGTATTCCTGTTCTTTGATATCCTGTGTTCTCACAACAAATTATTATACATCAATGAAATGAGCTCTGAGTTAAAATGATAGTAGAAGTGATGAGCTAGAAAATAATGTAAAGAGCTGGTACCTATGAAATTACTGCAAATGTCTGAAGAAATGAGGTAAAGGAAATTGCTCACAAAGTTGTTCAAATGAATTAAGTTGCTGTCTGAAAAATAAATAATTTGGAATATGACTATTAAAAATAAAATGTGGTTAAAAGCTGAAGTTTTTGAAGCACTGTATCTCATAGTGAATTACAAGGCATCTTTCCTTAACCTCCTTCCCTGATTAGTCTTAGAAAGATTGTAGTGGGGCAAGTAGAGGGCAAAAAGATTTCCAATGTTATAGTCTTTCTTGCCTAAGTCATTAGACCATTTCCAGTCAATAGTGGGCTGAAGTCATTATTGCTGGAGGTTTATTCAGTGGTCTATGTGAAATGAATTGGTTATTTCATTCTTATTCCGGTTAGATATCTACCTCACAAAGATTCCCAAGGTTGATAACACCCAACTGATACTAGAGACCAAGCAGTGGCTGAGGATTCATTGCCAAGAGAAAAACTGTACTTAACGTGATAGATGATCCTTTTAAGAAAGGGTTAAGTGAGTGATGTAGAGTGGCAGGATGTCGTGGTTTAAGTCCAGTCAGCCATGTAGCTTGCTCACTCACTCCCCCTCTACTTCCCCCCGCTCCTGGAGGGATAGGGAGGAGAATCAAAAGAATGTAACTCCCATGGGTTGAGATAAGAACAGTCCAGTAAGTAAGGTATAACACAAACCACTACTGCTGCCACCGATAATAATAATGACAAGGGAAATAAAAAGGGAAGAGAATACAACCGCTCACCACCTGCCAACCGATACCCAGCCCGACCCAGCAGTGATCTAACCCTTCTGGGTGACTGCCCCCAGTTTATATAATGGGCATGACATGCTGTGGTATGGGATACCTCTTTCATTAGTTTGGGTCAGGTGTCCTGTCTGCTTCCTCGCGGCTTCCCCTCCTCCCTGGCAGAGCATGAGACTCAGAAAGTCCTTGGTCAGACTAAACATTCTAAGCATCAGCTAAAAACATAGGTGTTATCATTGCTGTTCCCAGGCTGAAAGTCAAAAACACAGCACTGCACCAGCTACTAAGAAGGAGAAAAAAGAGTGCTACTGCTGAACCCAGGACACAGGGAAACTTACTTTTTTTTCTGGCTAGTTTCTTATGTGCCCTGGTCTAGTCTCACTTCAGTGGAGTGTCTTTCCCTACCCACTTGGAGACAAGGCTTTTTGATGTTTGGCCATCTAAAGTTGTGTTTGAGGTGGTTGTCTAGGATCCCTCATAGCCTGTATGAAGACAAAAGCATTTTCAGAGGACTTCAATTCCTCTGAGATAACGTTTTCAGAGGTTTTTTGGATCACTATGTGCAGAGTATCCGTGTACAGAAATACTGAGCTCCAGGTGATCCCCTCCTGCAGAAATGGCTGGGTCTGGGTTTTATTCATATGGCCAGAGAGGAAATGAATATAAAAACACTAAGTAAGATTAAGAGCAGAGATAAACATAAGACAAAGTGTTATGTATTCTGGGTTACTTGTGCTGTGAAAAAAAACAAAGGAGGAGAATATAACATTTTAGCGGGTGTTAAATATTCATGCTTAAAAGGTTAGTGATGGAACTTAACTCTGAAGTTAAAAAGCAGTGTTACCTGTTACTCAGAGCACAGACCTACACAAATTCCTGCAGTGTAAACTTGCAGGTAACTTTTTTTCTGGGCCTCAAATTAGTTACTTAGCTCTCTATTTCAGTTTCTTAATCAATAAATAAGGAATACCAGTACCTTTTCCCCTCAAAAAAATGTTACTTAAGAATTCAGTGTTGAATTATAGCTGAACAGTGGTAGGTATGTTCTGCATGTGCCTAGACTACCACCAAGATCCCTTGAAGTAGATGGTACAGACTCAACTTAGATATCTATATTGTTTCTGTCAGCAAACAGTTATAAGCTGTACATAAATTTTTCAGCTGTATCTTTCAAGCCCTCCCTTGTGCTTTATTTCTGGTTGTGGCTTTAAATTTATTTATTTTTTTTTTCCCAGAAGGAAAATACAGAGCTAAATGGTTACTCTGAGCTGTGCTCTTTGACATATGTTTGGATGTTATGTAAAATTGGAAAACAAAGTATTGCCATGTCTTATTAAAGACATGTGCCTGGACCAGATGTTTGCTCTACAGCCAGTTCTGCTAATGAAAAAAGGGGTAGCTAACCATAACGTGGTTGATTTCTAGGTGAAGGCCCATCTTTGCCTCTAACCCTAGTGGGTGTGTGTATTTTCTGCATTGCAGAGAATATTATGTAGCCTGTCCACTGCCAGGATTTATGAAAGAAAATATGTTGGTGAAAAACAACATGTAAGCAGTCTTGCTTTAGGACATCCCTCCCACACCCTGTTATTTATTAAAAGTATCTAAACAAGCAGCAAGTGAGTTTCTTCTATTATGCTTATTTTACTGATTGTGTTGACTGGAATTGTGGATTGCAATTGCTTAGATAAATGCACTGAAAGACTGTCCTCACTTTGGCTTCCAGAAATGCCTCTTTATGTTTTTCAGTTAGGTACTGTTTTGTAATTTACAACATCAGCCTCATTGTGTGAATCACTGCAGATATCTCAACAAAATCTTAAGGAAAAATACAGTGTGGCCACCATTTCCCTCTGCTTTCCAGCAGTGAAAAAATAATGCTCTGACAAAGCTGTTCTACCTTAGAAGACTAGCTTTTTCTGTGCTAACTCCCTATTGTTATGTACAATTTTAGTTGGTATCATTAAAGAAAAGGATGAAGCATCCTAGCTTTCTGGGTGGTCTAAAAAAATCTGTCATCTCCCTTCAGGTTTTCCACAAATGTACTTGAGCTTTCCTTTTAGTCTCATGTCTGAATTCAAGAATCCCCATAAAGGAAAGGAAGATTCAAGCAATCTCAAATGTAACTATAAAAAGTTGGAAATAGGACTAATGAAATCTCAGTGTGGGTCCCTAAAAGGTAATTTAGTGGTAGGTACTGAATAAAGCATTCTGGGTGATTTGCTGATGAATCCAGTGAGATTTACTTAGATACAGGGTCAGCCACACAGAGAGCAGAGCAACGATTCAAGCACTTCTCCTGGTGACAAAATTGCTGTCTTCCTGCAGCTGACTTAGTGCTGAAAGATGCAGCAAGCTAGCTCATATATTTTCAATAGGACTTTTTAAATAAAAAGCAATAAATTTCAAGCACCCAGCTGTTCTATAAAGGCACCATAATAAAGTGACAGTGTGTAATAAATTACCTATCATTTATTTTAAAAAGGGTTTCTAATGAAAGCTTAGCACTAATTGGATCTAATCACACTGGGAAAATTTGGCTGTTTTTCAAGACATTTAGATTCTGTTCAGAGCTATTCTACCTTAACATTTTTTAGATTTATATCTCATCTGCAGTATGTCCACTCTTCTTCAAAATTACTTTTTCCCTAAAGACCAGCAACCACACCTTTCATTATGAACTCTTAAGTTTATGTAGGCAAGAATTTGAATCCTGAAAAACTAGTCTCACTTTCAGACCAAACTTCTTTTTGCAACAGAAAACGTGTGGTCGTTAGCTGTTAGCAATGTACGTTGCTCTCTTTAATCTCTTTTTCCATATTCTCTTAGCTCAGTGTTACTTTTTCTGTTCAACAAAGAAAGTTTTGAGGCTTTGCAGGTTGGTTTTTTTTTGTGTTTTGCTGTTAGTCTCATTCTGAATTTATCCTCATCTAACTGCATGTGCTGTCTGCTTGCTTGGGGATCTAGTTTAAAACTCTTCTATACTTGACTGCATTCTCTATCATCATTGGCTATGCTTCCAATTAAGTATCATCTGAAAAATTATCCATTTTTATTTTTGCCTACTTCATTTTCCGTTTCTTTTCTAACCCTTAAAAAATAAAGCAAACCAAAATTAACCTGATCTTCAGATACGTTAATACCCCAAAAAGAAAGAGACATAATAAATGACTACGTTACTTCCGACAAAACTCTCTTCCATTCCTCTCTAACTTACTTTGATAGTAATAATTGAATAATAGTTCAATAACTATTCTGTGATATGTTTCAGCCCATTAAATCATTTCCATTGGAGAATATAAAAAAACCCATAGTTTAATGCAGAGTAAAGGCACTGATATATATAAATTTGCATTTAATACAACTAAATACCCCCTACTTTTTTCCTCCATGCAAACAGACGATGCTTTCAAGGACGGCAACAGTAAAAACTTAGCTCCAGTCAAATACATGGAAACATCTAGCTTCCTTTTTTATAATTCGTAAAGTTTTCTTTAGATACTTTGTTCATGTTTTCTGCAGTCTGAAAAGATTTCTACCTCGGAACCTCTCTGTAATGAATTGAGACATCAGCCTCTTAGCACTGGTAAAGTAACACCCTGTCAAATATTTGATAGTGGAGGAATGGTGAATTGATCATTCAGATGACTGTCCAAGCCACAGTCTCAAGATTTCAGGGTACAGGCTAAAATATTGCTTTTGTTAATGCTTTCTCTCACCTAAAGGTGCTGAACAGTCAGGTGATGTGAAATCAGTCTTTTCAGGAGAGAAGTTTGCCAAAAAGGCACTTTCACATTTCTACCTTAGACTTGGTTCATATTTGACTCTTTTGCCTTGATCTAAATAAACACTGTGTATCATTGATTGAAAATGAATTAATTTCCTTCAGAGCTACCTTCTCAGGTAATGCTTCTTTTTTTTTAGTGATGCTTTCTCTTCCTAAGTTTTGAGCCATGGCTCTTTGGTCAGTCATGTCCCAACATTTGTGATAGACCAATATGACTTTTAATAAAGTTTGTAATCAAAAGCATTTGGAAAGCTCATGTGAACTTGGAGACTCCCTCTGGTGGTCTGAGGGTTGCAGTTGCTGCTGTTAGAGGGCATTTTACTTTTCTCCGCTTTTCTCTGCAAGGATCTGTGGCTGCCCATTTGAACCTCTGATAAGGGAGCAGAGCACTGATTGTTGTATTGTTTTTACTCCTGATGACATCAGGTCATGTATACCCCTTTGGTCACTCATTGTCTATCTTCTGTGCACAGGAACACGACCTGTGTCTCCATGCTCACATTGTGCTAAGGGCTTTGCAGTATGGGTACACAGAAATATGTGTTGGATGGGCTGTGTTTTGACCTGACAGTAATATTTGCACCCATTTCAAGGTCCCTTTATGCTGCTGGAGCAGTGTAAACAGGCAATAGTTGTGCATACCCGAGAATTAAGCCCTATTTGAACAGAAAGGGCTCAGTTCTCTCACCTTGGCTCAATTTCACACAATACCTTACTGTACAACTACTACTGGATTCAGTGGATCTGTTTATGTGAAAAATTGCTATTTATGTGAGGAAGGGCAGCAAAATAGGGCTTCTTGCACGTAAGCCTGATGGGAAGTAGGGCTTAACTAATTCTGTTGCAGAAGAAAAGCTGTCTTAAAAAAAAAATCTGACGCTGGAAAAGAAAGAACAGGTTGGAAGGATAACACACCTTGAACAACACAAATGGTGATTACATGTCATTATTTGTCAGTATTTCTCATCTGTAATCTAGAGCAGTGCTGTCAAAGTTAGCTAAAGAGCTGGGGAGTAACTGTAATGGAATGTTGGCATACCTGAATGGCTTAAGTAATGTGGACTGAGTATGATCTGCTTTTACCGGTAGCAGGCAAACAGAAGACAATTAGGTCAAAATTTCTTCTATTGTATTTTCAAGGACGTTCTCTGTAAAAGAAGATGTTGCTTTGAAATGTATTTGTTTTGAAGCACTTACATCCACAGAGCTCATATTACCTCTAAGAACTCACGAATAAAGTTTTAAGAGGAACCCCTGTGCCTAACAGACTCTATACTTTTGAACTACATTTTCCCAGCATGCATAATTCTAAATATTGAATGATGGCAATTTCTAAGGGCATTTGAAAAGTGAGACATTGAGCAGTGTTGTCGTGTTATATTTGTCATGGGTAATAGCCGATGACTTTGGAACAGTGATGTGAAAATCAGACCACTTAGAAGCTGAATTTGGAAGCCGAGAGAGTCATGCAAGGTGACAGATCAGTGCCAATGTAGGAAATGTCTTGGAGGCAGATAGCTGCTGTTTCATGCATAAGTAGTCAGGGTCCCAATATTTTTCCTATGCAAATCAATGTCAAAATTCAGGTTAACCTGATTAGGATCTTTCCCTTGCACCTTGCAGAGAAGGATTGTCTATTACTGTATCACAGAGAAGAGTTACAATTACATTTTAGATGGAGAAAAGTTATGAATTCTGTCATTTGCATAATAAGTTGAATCTAGCAGCCCTAGGAAAGCTCTTAATATCTATTATTGTCAGTGTAGAACAATTCTTTTTCAGAGAAACAAATGAGGAAATTGCTTTTCCATGAATTTAGGAAGGCATTTTAAATTGGTATGCCGGGTATGCATTTGTGCTGATCCTGCAATGTGCATTTCTCAAAGGCATATTCCTGACTCGCTCTTACATTTGGTGAGAGTACATTGAACATTCCAGCAGACTGCTCACTCATCTTTGGTAGTTTGCCTAAAAGTGTGATCTCCATAGCTAATGATGCTTAAGGTTTTTTGTTGTATCTCATCCCTCATCTACATGGGGTCACCTTTGCCATTTTTGAAGAAAGACTCCTGCAAAAGAAGGGTGTTCAGGAGATATTGGCAGAGACCTGCAATATGTCTCAGGGAGAAAGGAAGAGTCCCTCTAATCTTTCCTATAAGTAATAAAATGTGGCCAGGCAAATAATTCTTCTTCTCTGGAAAAGTTCAAATAAACCATAAGGGAGATATTATGAACTCATCCAGCATGTAAAAAACCTCATGTTCTCATTCATTCATGAGGCGACAATAAAGAATTTATTTTGTGTCTTGAATATTTATCATTTTTGGATGTCAGAAGTATTGCTTTCTGTCAGCACTTGAAAAGATTTTCTGGTGGACCCCTCACATCTTCGTTGGAAGATGTGTATTATACCGGAAAAAGAGTTCTTTTGCTATCATAACAGAAGCAATATTTTGTAATGGAATTAACTGTGTTCACAAAGGACTGTTTTTAATACCTGGGTATCTAGATTAGGAGTGTTGCCATTGTAAACAGAATTTCCATATGTGAAAATTTTATAAACATGGAATTACTCAGGACAATGTAGTGGATTACTGTATGTAATTAAGCATATCTGTCTTAAGATTTTCATAAGCTGTGTCTAGTTAGGACAAACTATATGTTGCAGTGAGATTGGTTTAGTAGGATGTTTTGCTCAAACACAGGAACACTCGATGCTCTCAGCAAATGCATAATTTCGGATTTAGTGCTCCTGGTTGTCTGTTACCTCATTTACCTGCTCCAAACAGTGAGGCTGCTATTCCTAGAATATATCTAGTGCCTTCACAAACATTAGTCCTTAGCTGATAAATCCAGATATTAATGAAAGTTCTTGGACATTGAAAATTATAGAAGTGCTTTTCTATATGTGCTGTTTTTTTTCTATATGTGCTGTTTCTTTGCTCTTTTGTTTCAGTGCTACTTTTTGGTTTTGTACAACCTGATTTTCTTTAAGTGGTCTGACAGAAAAATACATGTGCTGCTGTTTAGATTATTGCTCACATTATTTTAGGATTAAAAATTGAGTTGTTGTCCTGCAGTGTGTTACTGAGGATTTACAGTGATATACATCCTTAATTATTAAGGTGAAAAACAAGGCTTTTTGCCTTTTTTTTTTTTTTTAAAAAAAAAGCATAAAAGGTAGGAGAAGCAGAAAAATGCACAAACTTTGATTACATTAATTCCTATTGTTATATCTTGGATACAGCCCTATTCTTTAAGTAGTAAGGCTCATGCTGATTCCAAGTACAGAAGAGCTGTGTAATTTTTAGTGCTTGAAGTAAGATTTCGGTTTGTGCCTTTTGACAGTTCTGGCACCTATTTTTTCTTAGATATTGCTTTGCATTTCAAGCAAAGCATAAATATACCTAACATTCCGAAATAAAAATAGAGGATAATATGCTCTGAGTCTGAATCCATTATGTGATGGTATGTGTTGCTTATGACAAGAGTGATTGTATTATTACCTAACCTGGACTTCTTTTTGTATAATTTCTGTATTCTTTTTCATAAGCTTTCCATTTGTAAGTATTCTGCTGAAAGGGAGTTTAGAGATGAAATAGTGGGGGAAATGTTTTCTTTTCTTGGCAAACACTCAGTTTTCACTCCCAGGAAGTGCTAATGGTCTCTTTGTCTTCCTTTCTTGGTAACTCTGGGGAAGAGAGGTTAAATTGCAGTAAATTTCAGTGCATACTGCAATGTCTATATTTAATTATGCCTGTTCCCTGATAGATAGGTAAGAATTTTAATATTCCAAGATCTGCAATCTGAAGTTATTATTTGTTGCAGATTTTTTTCTCTAAGTACATGCAGTGGAGGTACAATGAAGCTTCCTTACTAGAAGCAGGATAA
Source organism: Amazona ochrocephala (assembly GCA_039720435.1). Classification (NCBI taxonomy): domain Eukaryota; kingdom Metazoa; phylum Chordata; class Aves; order Psittaciformes; family Psittacidae; genus Amazona; species Amazona ochrocephala. The sequence goes on along the minus strand of CM077876.1, from coordinate 30,431,359 downwards.
TGTGGGTTATTTCTGCCATTCAAGAAACTTCAAAACAATAGAAAAATCTTGAATTTGGTGCATTTGCACGTACTTGGAAAAAGTCTGCTTTTAAATAGGACAGCACTATATAATTTTAAAGCACTGAAGAGTAAGTAATATAAAATCAACCAAGAGGATAATCTCTGACATTTGCAAACATTTATAATGGCATTAGTTCCAAGTAAGTTAGCTGAGGCAATTTGAACCTGTAGACCTGAACAAATAAATAAGCATGGCTCGCCATCAGCTGTTTCAGAAACATACCGGTATTGCTGTGGAACTTTGTGCATCCAAATGTGCAGGGAGATCTACTAGATTTCTCTGAGGCTTCCTTCAGTCAAAACATTGCCTGCTTCACTAGGAGGTATTTCACAAACAGGTTTTTTTTCTTCTATGTTGTAGAGAATTCTGGGCTTTCTGGAATTTCTGCTGCAGTGTTTTAGAGCTGGTTTGAAAACAATGGCCCTACAAAAGACTCCGTGACAAGACTTAAAGGTGAAATTAGTTTTGATGAAATGTCCCTGACTGGCAGGTCTGGCAATACTTTCCTTTGCTTACCTGTGAAATGAATCCATTTTTTACAAAGCTGTATGCAGTGGTTAGACTGGGTTGCCAGTGAGGGCCTGAGCATACACTTGTTCCAAGACTTGCCCAAATTCTCTGAACCAAAGCCAAGGCAGAAGCAGCCTTCTGCAAGCACTGAGGAGTGCAGGAGGATAATAACTGCGCCTCTGTGAATTTTTAGCGCAAGCAAAGTGTGTGCTTAGTATCAGGAAGGAGAACTAAGTGTAGGCATGCCTGCTCTTGCTTAGCTTTCGTCCCCTGCCATAAGTGCCACAATGACTTGCAGTCATGTAATATGGCCATATGTGGATCGAAAGGACTGGTGTTATTGTTAACATGCCCTTAGGGAAATAGATTACTGTGGCATGAATGACCTAGGTATAAGCATGTGGAGCATGGCTTGGGGAGTATGCTGTGCTTTAGCTCACTTGTTGGTTCAGTGGACACTTAGCAGGGCAGGCATGGCTGGAGGGATTTGTTATAGTGTCTTGCCACAAGCTTGTATTGGTATATGAGGGACAGAAGCACTGATACTCATCTCTGGGCTGGAAAGGTAGTTCAGTTCCCCACTTACTCAATTGCAACCTGTCTTCAGGGGAGATCTTATTTATTAAAGATACCATCCATGTTATTCTGCAGGGGAAAATGTGAAGAAGAGGAGGAAGAGATGTCTGAGGGCCAAAGGAGTTTGGAGACTATTAAGCAGGCATGGCGGCAGTTCCTGCTCAAGACTCAAGCAAGAGTGTGCAGAATATAGCTGACCAGTAGCAGAGACCCTTGGTAGGACAATACTCGTCAGGGCCCAAAGTTCCTGCATCAGCAGTGCTCAGTTAAACCTTTTAGCCCTCCAGTCTCAGCTCCAACAACTTTAAATATTGGCTCTGAGAACTGTTTAAGACAATTAACCTGATGTGATGTTCAAAACTAAAAGCTTGATTTAAAAGTAGGGAATTTGCAGAAGCACAACTGAGAGTTAGATTTGTCTTGTGAAGCATTTACTTCTGGTACTAATGTTTAAGATGGAAACAGCCCAGCTTGACTTCCAGTTCCCCAGGGTGAATTTGTAGGCCTGATATTTAGAAGAAAAGACCCTTTTACAGGTATATTGAGATATTTGACCTGAAAATCCATAAGAGAATACAAAAATACAATTCTTACAATGCTTTGATTATATTTTTTAGAGGAAAAACATTTAAAAACTGGAAACAGTGCTAAATGCCAATTGTAAGATGCATGTTGATTTCCTGCTACCATCTGTTGTGTAACAAAAAGCAGCCTCAGTTTCTGGGTCAGAAACAAGGCTCTGGTAATAACTTTGTACTTCTTGGAGGATGCCATGTGCTTTAAACTAATTCACTCCTATGGTGCTGTGCAGTGAGAGGTTGTCTGAAAAGCTGTAGATAACCCAGGACAATTTAAAGCACACAGTTTTAGCAAGAGCCTGTTTGTTTTAAGCAGTAGCGCAGTTTGGCCAAGAACTATGTGTAGATTGATTCTTAAAGTAAGAGTGCACATCTAAGTAAGACCTGGAGGCTTGCTGCTGCAGATGGTTCTATGTTTTTTCTTTTTCAAGACTTCCTTTATAAAAGTTTCTAATTGGGTGATACTTTCTAGTTTATACCAAACTTTTGTAATGGTGAAATTTAGAGCGCAGGATGATTGTCCTGTCCATAACTGCAGCTACAGCCTCACTGAATATAAATCTGTTGTTCCCTTCTCTATATTTTTGTTCTAACGAATGACTGTTTTGTTTGGGGGTTGTTTGTTTGTTTTTCCCAGAGTTGCCACACAAGTCATCTTCTGAGTTAACAACATATTATACTTTCAAAATCATAAAAAAAAAACAACCAAACAAAAACTTTTTAGAAGTCACTGAAATAGTTATTGACCACTGGTAAAAATGAAAAGGGCAAATTAGTGCGTTGCCATAGTGTGTGATCTAATGCTTTTGTATATACGGGGGTTTGTGGGAGCTAAAAAATTGCTTTTTATTACCAATTTTCTGAAATTACTTTTCTGCCCTACCTTTTTTTTTTATTGTTTTCATTCCTTTTCCAAATGAAGTTCATAGATTGTTCATGAAAATAAAAAGCTATCAGCGGTTAAACATTTTCATCTGCTAGAATACCATTTTAGCAGGTTTAGTTAGGGTTGTTTAGAAGAAACCCAGAAGACCAGTATTTACAAGTATCACCATTTTGGAAATGAACATTAAATATTTAAATACATCTGGAAATGTCTTGAAACTGGTAAAAGAAAATCCATCAGCATTCAGTCAGGATCTAGTCTTGCTAATGTGTGTGTCTTTCTTTCTCCACTGCCAACATAGGAAATACGGTAGTGTGCTGGAATTCAGTTACACTGGGACCTTACAGCTGGGAATATTGGAAACCCATAGGCCACACAGGGTGGTCCTAATCACCAGTCTGGTGTTGGCATTGCCACCCACCTTCTACGCAAGAGTCAAGGAGCACCCTGGGGAAAACTGACATTACAGCCCCTGCTGCTGGGGGCGTGGCATGTGCTTTGCATGGGACAAATAAGCACAGACGTGATTCCCAGTGAAGGGACTTCACTGACCCCTCTTCCTTTCTTCTGTGGGGTGAGTGGGCACCTAGGAAATCCTGCTGCCTGGCGCCAGGACTCACCTTTCCTGGGACAGACCCTACAGGTTGGCCCACCTTGCTGATGCAGGGCAGCAGGCCTGTCTTCCGTCCCATGCCAGTGGTAGTAAATCACTTGTAACTTTTTCAGTAGCTAAAGTAGAGTCCTCAGGCTTGTCTGCTTTGTCTTGTCTTGCCCTGTATCTTTGCTTTTAGGTTCTGTGGTGGGTTCCCAGTGTATTTAGCAGCCTACAATGTTGATAGATGTACTTAGCCACTTAATCATAGATTCTGCTAGGAAGTAACTGCTTGGATTGTTGTCTTGAACATTCAGTGGGTTTTCTAGAGCTTTCTGCATGTTTTCCTGTCCTCTTTCTTCTCCTATTAACCCTGTAATGCTAATAATTGAAATCCCCTCTCTTCAGAGAAACATGAGCAGTGGCCCAGCAAGGCTGCACATACCACAAGCACTTATAATTTTACCTTGCCTATCACAGAAGCTGAGGACAGAATCCGAATGGAGAGATTAGAGTTCATCCTTGGAAGTAAAATGAAGTTCACAAATTGTTTATTTGACAGGTTAGTTTATTTGGCTAGCTGCTGCTGTCTATATAATGCAACTATCTCTTCTTGATAAAGAGATCATTTACATGGCTCAATTTTTTTCTGTGCTGGTGCACACGACTAATGCGTGTCATTAATGCAATCCAGAAGGAACAGTTCAGGGAATGAAAGGATAATTTAGTCACCATGTGCCTTCAATCCTTGGTCCCCTTGCTGAGATTTCCCTGCTGTTTTGGATTCTGTTTTCTGATATAAACCTGCCCTACCTGTAATAACCAGAAACATAGTGAGCCTAGTAGTTTAATTCAAGGATATGATGGTACAAATTCTGTTTGCAGTCTTCAGAATTCAGAAAGTTCAATTCTGTTTTAATCTGCAGACCTGTGCCTAGTTCTCATGTTGCTACCTCTGTATGAGTTTGTCCTGGGTTCAGCAGTAGCAGTCATTTTTCTCCTTCTCGGTAGCTGGTGCAGCGCTGTGTTTCTGACTTTCAGCCTGGGAACAGCACTGATAACACCAGTGTTTTCAGTTACTGCTTAGAATGTTTTGGTCTGGCCAAGGACTCTCTGAATCTCATGCTCTGCCAGGGAGGAGGGGAAGCTGGGAGGAAGCAGAGATAGGACACCTGACCCAAACTGACCCAAGAGAGATATTCCATACCACAGCACGTCCTGCCCAAGATGTAAAAAAAACGGATGGCAGAGACCCGGAAGGGTGGGGGTGCACTGTGTGGTCGGGCTTGATATCAGGTGGTGATCGATTGTATTCTTTCCCCTTGTATTTTCTCTTGTCCTTGTTATTATTGGTGGTGGCAGTAGTGGTTTGTGTTATACCTTAGTTACTAAACTGTTCTTACCTCAACCTGTGGGAGTTGCATTCTTTTGACTCTCCTCCCCGTCCCCCTGGGACTGGGGAAAGAATGAGTGGGGAGTGAGTGAGAGAGCGACTGCGTGAGTTATGGAGGCTTAAACCACGACAGAGTTGAAAGTTATGTTAGGAAAGACAATGAGATAGTTATAATCATGAAAATATTAATAGATTCATATTTATTACACTGAAAATAGGTCTGGTTTGACTCCACGTAAGAAAGAAAATCTGGGAGATGTGTGGGGATTTCAAAGATGTGCTGTGCTGCAGGGGTGTTGCACAGTGCTGTAGGTACCAATGTGCCTTAGCCTTAGCAAGAGCCTGCTCCTTGCGGCTCTGTAAGCTCCCTTGAAGCCATTGAGCTGTTAGCTGAAGCCTCTGTGCCAGTGTTTTTCCATTATTGTTTTCATGCTGTTATTCTTGTATTATTCTTGTGGACTTGCACTTTCAAATTCTGATAGTGTTGTTATGGGGGGCTTTGTGGAAGTAGCTACCACTGGTTGGAGAATCACCCTCTTTCCCCTCTTTCTTTCCCTCTTGTTTTGTAGATTTTAGTTTATGTTAGAGAAACCAAGCACTCTGCACAATAAAGTAGGTAATAGTCATCCAAATGCTGAATAAACATTATCTAATAATACATGTGGACAAAAGCCTAACAATCAGTCAATGTACAGCATTTGTATCTGAATAGCATACTCTGGTCAGTGAAAACAGCATCATAAGCAGGAGCAATACATAGGGAATTTGAGTGGATCTCAGTGAAACATTTAGGATGAGGAGAAAAGCCCCCTTCTCCTCTTCATCAGTGTCACCACTAGTGACACTGTCCTGAGGGTGACACTCAGCTGGGACCCCATGGCTGCCCTTAGTGGCTGACCTCTGGGCAGTTTTTCTTTCTCCTCTGCATTTTCCCCTCTTCTGTCTTCTTTTATCTGTCCTTCTCCTCTGGTTCTATTTTTGCTTTTCCACCCAAATTGCTTTCTTAGAGTCCATGTGTGTCATCATCAGTGGATCCTGTAACATGCACAACAAAAATTTATGCATGTTACCTGGCTTGTGCAGCAGAGGATTTGATGACCAGTGTTGAAGTAGGAAGCCATAAGAACAAGTAAAAGGTCGTGATCCAGACAAATAAAAGCTGAAGAGGAAAGAGGGGTCGAACAGAAGGACCTTAGGCCTAGTATAGCATTGGTATAGATATGCTGGTATGGTTGTGCTGGTCTCTGCTATCAAGGCTACAATTTATAACAGGAAAATTATGGGATGCCCTGAGCTCTCTGCAAAAGTGCAATTTTTCTGTAATAAATGCATCAGTGGAAGGACCTCACTGGCACTGATTTGTCAGTCGCAAGGACTCTTAGTGCCAACAAATGTCAGTAGGACACCACAGTGTGTTTGTGCATGCTGAAGGAAGCGGGATGTGTGCAGAGGCACAGGCTTGCATCCACAGCTGAGCAGAGCACATTTCCTTTGACAAAATGCGGTACAGAATGTGTCAAACTTCTCTTGCAGCCCATGAATGACTCTGGCCTTCCTGCAGTGTGCTTATTAAATGTCTGTTGTTTCTTCTTCTTCCTGGTAGAGGGTGCTGGGCACTGTGTAATACCCCATGTAGGGAGGCGAGCATCCCATGCAGTGAACAGTCCTGAGGGTATATTAGCTCAAAGCCTGGCTCTTGTGCAGGTACCGCAGGGCTCAGTTCCTCAGTATGGGGAACATCACACCAGCGGTCCCTACCTCTGCCTATTGCCCCCAGGAGAGCTTCCAGCACCTCTCAGAAGCCTGTCTGCATATCTCTAGGGCCAGGAGACTCTGTAGAATGACCTATTTTTATATTTGCTATTCCTTTTGCTTACAAAAAGATTTAGCTCAGTCTGTGTTTTGTTTTGATTCTATTGTGTACATACTAATTTTATATTCCATGGAAAAATATCGCTAGCTGACATATTCACAGAGAGATAAAAAATAAAAGATAGTGTTACTTTTTTCTATTCGTAAGTAATTGATAGAAAACAGCAGGTGTTATACTTTGTCTTGGAGCAGATAACATTCAAGGAAGAAGAAAAGGGAACCTCTCCTTTTGCCACAAAAAGGGGACTGATAAATTATGGCAGACAAGGGTAGAACTCACACAGGTAACAAAGCGTTGGAAAAAAAGCTGTAATAGTAACAGTGGTAGTAATAATAGTCATAATAGAAGATGAATGAATGCTTGCACTGCTAAAAACTTGCTTGGATGCAGAGTTCCAAAGCTTTCCATATATTTGATACTAGAAGAAAACATTTCTATTGCTCTTAAATTCAAATCAAAACAAATAAACAAAACCAAACCCAAATCAAGCCACTATAGAAATACAGTGGATTTGAGGCTTTGACTGACAATAGATAATGCAGAAGTTGTTTATTTTTACTTTCTTTTCTACATTTGTGTGTGTGGCACGGAGTTGAAATTCAAGTATAAGAAGGATTTGCAACTCCAATTGTCTTTGCATCTATCAAATAGTGAGAATAAATATACTGAAGACTTCTAAAACCCAATAAAATTCTCCTGAAAGGAAGCTGAAATAAGAGGAAAGGGATATAATGGTACCTATGCCCATTCTACCCATTCCTGTCCCCGGCTTTTCTGTTAATCTCCTTTCTGTTTCCATTGGCTTGTTCTTCATCATGGGGAGTCTTCCTTCAGCATGTTTCTTCCATTTCTCTTGAGCTACTCTTAGTATCTGATAGGTATATCATATACCCAGTGAGTTGCCAAGATCCAGTCAAGATTCCTGGTGTATTACACAACATCTCTAAGTGTGCTCTCAGAGTGTTTGGCTTGAGGAAAAAAAAAATCGGAGTTTCAACCCCATTTGTTTGCTCACACAAAAATCTCCTTATTCTGATGCTCCTAAATTAATTCTTGGTGACCTGCCAGGTGGTTTGGCCAGTGTCTGGTCTGTGGGAGGCTGTATGCCAGTTCTGCGTCTGCCATGCCAGCCACATCATCTGCTGTCCTGTGCCTGAGACCTGCTGTGGCTGCTCTGGTGGGCCAGGGATGGGGGAAGAGAAATCAATGCAGAGAAGATCACCCTGAAATCCACACCTAGGCGCTGACCGAGACAAAATTTTCCAGTGGTCTGAATGTTGGCTAGAGTCTCTCATTACAAGAATTTGGCCAAGAACAAGGCTAAAGCACTCACTGATTATTATGGGCTAGATAGTGGGCTCTTAAAAATTTTGTCTTGTCTACTTCATGCAATTCATCAATACAAAAAAGGTGAAGAGAAGATTAAACGTTGGTTTTAATGAAATACAACATAATTAACTCACATAATGTGTTCACATTCTTACATTTCATGCAGTCCCTTGCTGATTTCATCTTTTATTGATATCTGAGTTGGTGATGAATCTTTTCTATGTATTATTCACTCCTCCAGTGTAATTGAACCTTGCCTATCTGAGGTATATTTAGATAACTGGCTGATTGGTGCTGTGCAGTTGATTTTAAATTGATGCTGAATAGTGGAATAGTTGCTTGTGCTACAAAATAATAAATGGAAGCAGCTCTGAGGTCTATCCAAGAGTAGTTTAGAAATCAAGGTTAAATCAGACGTTATGAAACCCGGCACAAATCTGCGCAAGTCAATGGAATCGCTCATGCCAGGTCTAAGTGTAGCATAATGAGCTACGAGGTAGTTTGAAAAGGTTTCTGGGTGCACAAAATAGCATTTGCACTGAGCTTATCTTGGTCTTAATCTAAGAGAGGGAAAACTTCAGATATTTTGTAATTTCCTAAAAATAATGAGAACAAAAATGGAAACCTGCTGTCTTAGTACAGAGACTATTCAGGTATTTAGGATACTAAAAGTACATCATGGTAAATAAAGGTCTGAATCTCTGCTTTGTCTGGCTTGGAACAAGGACTTAGTCATCCCTCTATTCAGAGGCCAAAACAACGTGATTTGCCATTTGGCTCTCCTGTTAGATCATTCTTCACCTGTCCTCTGAAATGGCAAACAGATCTGAGACATGTTTCCAGCATAGAAGTTAAAAATGCCACATTCTGGAAGTGTTTGCATGAAATGAACTTTTGTCAGAAATTATGTTAAGCTTAACAATTTTTCACTTAGCTCATTAGTACATCTCTTTACTTGAGAATATGGCCTGGCCTGATCTTCAGCCAGCTCTCTGATCTCTGTCTTCAGATCAACTGAATTTTGTGCTAGACATCTAATGATTCTTTGGAGGTGAAAAAGAGTTAGAACTTGTGATTTTAAAAGTTGGAAGTTTTAGTATGGATGTCAACTTGCTGCTGTGGTAGGTAGGAGCTCATTGCAGCTTCATCAGTTATGTAAAAAACCTTCCATTGTATTTACCCTGGGAAAATGATGCCTCTCTGCTAACATCTGTGTGTCAAAGACAAGGATGGGCTTATTTTGCTTATTAGCAAAAACCTCAGGATCTAGTGTGTTTCTTGGGCTGATGGTTGTAAATAGGCTCAGAGCTGAATCAGAGATTTTGTATCGTGTTGCCATTCATTAAGTAGACTGAAGTAAAAGAAAAGGCTGAAGGTCTGACTTGCTTGGCAGGCAGCAAGGAAGAAATCCTGAGCTAGCATCTTTGCCATTCAGTTTAAAAATGTTGAATGTATCTGATGAAATGGAACATTATTCCTGCCCATTTTAATTCTCACTGAAACTTTGGCAGACTGGCTTTCCACCGCAAAATGTGAAGGTTTCTCTGATTGTCTGGACATGTCCTAGAAGATGCCTATTGTTCCCAGCTGCCTTTGAACTAGTTGAGATGCAGCTCAGATAACAGGACTCTCAGTTTTGTCAGTAGAATAATTCGAACTTGTTGAGTAGGTAAGAAGAAAAATGAAAATAACTGAGCCAGAGTTACATTTCTGTGGCAAAATCTGGCAAAAAGAAATGTCTTTTTACAGGTCGCAGCTGAAGGGAAAGGTATATTTTACAGATCCAAAGAGTTTTTCGCTGAAACCATTCTTTTCTATTTTTCTTGAAGTAAAAGGGTGAAGTCAAGTTCTGAAGCAATTCATTTTAAAGTCAAAATCTTACCACAAGTTACAACGAATAAAAAAATATAGTAAATGCACATCTGTAGACTAAATTTTATACTTGGAAGGTTTTGTCAGTTATTTCCTTTGATGTGGTTCTCTGTTTACTTGAGATACTATACAGATAAGAATGTTTCAGATTGTTGACACAATGGTAGAGCCTTGATTGCAGCGATCATGAGATGGTCGAGTTTGAGATCCTCAGGACAGTGAGAAGAGCGTGCAGCAAGCTCACTGCCCTGGGCTTCAAGAGAGCAGACTTTGGCCTCTTCAGGAACCTGCTCAGTAAGGTTCCATGGGATACAGCCCTAGAGGGCAGGAGGGCCCAAGACTGTTGGTTGATATTCAAGGATCACCTGCTGCAAGCTCAGGAGCGATGCATCCCAACTAGAAGGAAGTGCTGCAGGAGGGCCAGGAGACCTCCTTGGATGGATAAGGAGCTGCTGAGCAAAATTCAAAGGAAACAAGAGGCTTATAAAAGGTGGAAGCAAGGTCAGTCGGCCTGGGAAGAATACAGGGATGTTGTCTGGGAAGCTAGGGTCCAGATTAGGAAAGCTAAGGCCCACTTAGAATTAAACTTGGCTAGGGATGTTAAGGATAACAGGAAGGGATTTTATAGGTACATTGCAAATAAAAGACAGGTTAGGGACACCGTGGGCCCTCTCCAGAAGCTATCGGGAGAACTGGCTACCCTGGATTTGGAGAAGGCTGAGGTTCTTAATGACTTCTTTGCCTCAGTCTTTACCGGCAAATGCTCTGACCACACCACCCAAGTCTTGGAAGGCAGACGTGGGGACAGTGAGAATGAAGACCCTGGGCCCACTGTGGGAGAGGATCTGGTTCGGGACCACCTTAGGAACCTGAATGTATACAAGTCCATGGGACATGATGAAATCCATCCGCGGGTCCTGAAGGAGCTGGCAAATGAAGTTGCTAAGCCACTGTCCATCATATTTGAAAAATCATGGCAGTCAGGTGAAGTTCCCGATGACTGGAAAAAGGGAAATATAACCCCCATTTTTAAGAAGGGGGAAATGGATGAGCCAGGGAATTACAGACCAGTCAGTCTCACCTCTGTGCCTGGCAAAATCTTGGAGTGGATTCTCCTGGAGGGCATGCTGAGGCACATGAAAAGCAACAAGGTGTTTGGTGACAGCCAGCATGGCTTCACTAAGGGGAAATCCTGCTTGACTAATCTGGTGACCTTCTATGAAGGGGCTACGAAACTGATGGACAGGGGCAGAGCAGTTGATGTCATCTACCTGGACTTGTGTAAAGCCTTTGACACTGTCTCACATGACATCCTTGTCTCTAAGTTGGAGAGACATCAATTTGATAGGTGGACCACTGGGTGGATAAAGAACTGGCTGGATGGCCGCACGCAAAGAGTAGTGCTCAGTGGCTCAATGTCCAGCTGGAGGCCAGTAACGAGTGGTGTCCCCCAGGGATCGGTGTTGGGACCGGTCTTGTTCAACATCTTTGTGGGTGATATGGACAGTGGGATTGAGTGCGCCCTCAGCAAGTTTGCCAATGACACCAAGCTGTGTGGTTCGGTTGATATGTTGGAGGGAAGGAATGCCATCCAGAGGGACCTTGACACGCTTGTGAGGTGGGCTGATGCCAACCTGATGAAGTTTAACCATGCTAAGTGCAAGGTCCTACACCTGGGTTGGAGCAATCCCAGGCACAGCTACAGGTTGGGCGGGGAGGAGATTCAGAGCAGCCCTGCGGAGAAGGACTTGGGGGTGTGGGTTGATGAAAAAATGAACATGAGCCGGCAGTGTGCGCTTGCAGCCCAGAAAGCCAACCGTATCCTGGGCTGCATCAAAAGGAGTGTGACCAGCAGGTCGAGGGAGGTGCTCCTGCCCCTTTACTCTGCTCTCGTGAGACCTCACTTGGAGTATTGTGTGCAGTTCTGGTGTCCTCAACATAAAAAGGACATGAAACTGTTAGAACAAGTGCAGAGGAGGGCCACGAGGATGATCAGGGGACTGGAGCACCTCTCGTATGAAGACAGGCTGATAAAGTTGGGGCTGTTCAGCCTGGAGAAGAGAAGGCTGCGTGGAGACCTCATAGCAGCCTTCCAATACCTGAAGGGGGCCTATAAGGATGCTGGGGAGGGACTCTTCATTAGGGACTGTGGTGAGAGGACAAGGGGTAATGGGTTTAAACTTAAACAGGGGAAGTTTAGATTGGATCTGAGGAAGGAATTCTTTACTGTGAGGGTGGTGAGGCCCTGGAATGGGTTGCCCAAGGAAGTTGTGAATGCTTCATCCCTGGCGGCGTTCAAGGTGGGGTTGGACATAGCCTTGGATGGCATGGTTTAGTGTGAGGTGTCCCTGCCCATGGCAGGGGGTTGGAACTAGATGATCTTGAGGTCCTTTCCAACCCTAACTATTCTATGATTCTATGATTCTATGTTTAATATCAGACTTTAGAAATTTTTAAATAGCAATATTTTTAGTAATATTTTGCAGATCTTAGTGATGATTTTGAATTCTTAGTCTTGCTCTAATTTGAATGGTAGTTTTTTCTATGTGATCAGTGAGCCAAACATTATAAAATGGGAATGCCATAGGAAAGATAATAAAACATTTGGATTCAGTTACATACTAAATAATCTGTGTAATTTTTGATTACTCTCCTAATAAAAAATGTTTTGGAGTTAAAGTACTAAACTGATTAGCAGCAAATCTAGTGTTAGTGCCCGGCTCTGCCAGAGATTTCTTGACTGGTCTTTGGCAAATTGCCTTATCTCTCTGAGCCTCCTTCACTGTCTGCTAAAGGATGGAGGAGGGTTGATGATTTGTCCTTTCTCCTTTTTTTTTTTTTTTTTTTTTTTGTTCTGGAAGAAACTTGTTCTGGAGAGAGTTTACACATAACTTAGATGCCAACGTATCAGTAGTTCAAGGACATGCTTCCAGCTTTGCTTAAAAAAGCGTAGATGTATGCCATTAAATCCTTTCCTGAATTGGATCATGGACTGAAGCTTGTTCAAGATAAAAAGCACCCTTTAGAGTGTGCCTGTGTTTTTATGTAGGGGCACCTGTCAGGGAGGACAGCTCAGCAGGCTTGAGTGGTACAAATGGTTATAAAGGGTGTTTTGCATAAGGCCACTTGGATAATCACCATACAGCCAGAACGTTTTGTTTTGGCTTGGACTCTCTTCAGAGAAAAGACTTTTCTTGATGCCTGCACAAATGCTTTCACACATCGGTGTCACTCTTTGGACTGTTCTTTGCACACTGGACTTGCATTAGTTCTGCTAGCACAGTGTGTCTAGAGGATGGGCTGAGGCTTCTATTTCACACTAAAGGATTCACTTATGGTCTCTTTCTTTGATTTCAGCACACTTGTACTAGGGCTGCCTGTGAAACTGCTCTGCAATCCTATTAAAATGGGGATGACTTTGCCTCACTGTGCTGCAGAGGAGTCAGCAGCTACTGTCAGCTGTGTGAGAAACTGGAACACTAAGTTCTTGGCTATTTCCATCTTGATAAGCTAATGGTAAGCTGAACAGTCCAGTTAAGAGTCAGGTCTGGTCTCTTTGTCTGTCAGTGCTGACCATGAATGCCATGAGAAGAGCTATTATTTGGCTAAAATTCTCGCAATGGTAGAAAAAGCTGTGCTGAAAAGAGTTTTATTGTATTTATCCCTGAAATGCAAAATAAATATATTTTGATTGTGTATTTGGTTATGAGTATGATTACTTCCTTATTGCAAAACATGGTATAAATAACAACTCTAGATGCACTCCTGGCAGCATTATTGGCATTATTGGTAATCATTGTGAAAGGAAGATAGTTGATCTTTTGCAGAATTGGGCAGTTTATGTTTGAAGTTGGTGGGAGGCTAGACTATAATTTTACTGAATTAAGCCCATGCCTGGAGATTATTTTAAAACTTTATTCTTTTTGTTTGTTTGGTTGGTTGGTTGTTTTTGTTTTGTTTTGCTTGTTTCCTGGGGGGAAGATTATCTGTTTGGCTTAGCATTCAGTGGCATTTACGCTAGGTCTCAACAGTTCACATAATTTCATTTGTAAGTCTGAAACTCATTTTGCATTTTGAATCCTCATTCGCCTCTCAGTTCTCATAAGGGAGGTGGAGATTGTTTTAGCTGTTGGATCACCTATGAGCAGTTGCATTATGTTTAGTTTTAATCACATTGTGTATAAACAAAGTGCTTGCTCTTAGGCATTTCTCCTGAATCTTGAGGAGCTAGCATTCATATAATGTTACAAGAAATACATCGAAAAATTGAATGAATTGATAAGGATATATTTTCCCTTAAAATATGATTGGTAGGAGCTGTATGAGGCTAGTGAGGATTAGAATCAGTAGCAAGTAGCAAAAGAATTAAGAAGAAAAATCTGCTAATGCATTAGTTATACAAGGAAGATTCTATCAAACTCTCTCTTCAGAAAAAAAAAAAATCTTATTATTTGTCTTTTAAAAAATCTGAGTTGTGGCTGATGTAGCTGAGTGTTTGCTTCAGGGACTGTGTGTGAGGAATCTGATTCCAATCAACACAGTGTGCAGCTAATCGTCCTTCTGGAAGACAATGCAACAGCCTACTGTGTATAACTTACTGAGAATCATCCCCCCACACCTAACTGGTTAGAAAGATACTGAGGCTTCATTTTATTTCTTCTTAGTTGCATCATTTTTCACCTGTATTCAGTGGTGTTTCTTTTCCAGTGTAAATTGTGTGTGATTCATCCTCCCATGTTACTGAAAATTAAAGTATGATGTAACTAACTTTAATTGCACTTCCATTTGTACATCAAGCTGTTCTCTCCTTATGTCACATGAGACCAAGATGTGGCACCAACTGTGAAGCCAGTTTCCATTAGATGTTTAAAACAAGGCAGCAAGATTAATGTGTGCATATTCATAAATTAATGGAATTAATTCCTTCATGTTTTTTTACCCAGTCTCTTGTACCATATAGAAAGTGTTTTATTCTACATGAATGTGTATGTGAAAGGGTATGTTGCCCCTTTAGATTAATTGATTCAGATTTGAGTACAGATGAAAGCATGCCTGACATTTATTTCCAAGACTGTTATGAGACAGGGCAATTCTATTCAGTAGCTGAGTTTTCTGTTCATGCTGAGAGGCAGCAACATACTAATGCACCACAGAATCTGTTCTTACAGATCTTAAATAAAATGCACTTTGATTTCATTGTTTTTGTGTATCAGGCTTCATCAAGGTAAATTTTGTTAAGGTCTTATGCATATTCAGTAATGGATGCCAGTGACTGGACTAACATATTTATTGTGATGGTGAAAATGGAACATTTCAGCACATGTCATGGAGTTACTGTGCTCAGAAGCCCATAAAACAATACTGGCTCTTTTTTATATCATACCAAATCATCTTTAGAATACAAAATTCAAAGTTAGTTAGTTTTATTGCACAGCTGTAACTTCAATGAACCATCAGAAGCCCACATCTACTTCTAGGAAAGCTTGTTATTGTTCCTGGTGGATGAAGGATCAAATCTTTCTGGTATGGAGAAAGGGAAATAAAGAGGATTGCTCATCTGCCATTATTTGTGGTGGTGCAATATGAAGGCTAAAACTAAGATGAGAATTTTACCAGTTTGCAATAGCTTCCATGCCAGCTGGAGACTGCCAGAAAGCATTGTGCCCCTGTCCATTCCTATCGCTGTCTCCAGAGCTTTTTGGAAAGTTGATGCTGAGCGTCTGTTTCTCTTGAGAGCTCCCTGTGCCTGTGGAATTACCAGAAGGGGAATATAGAACTCATTTCTGGTCTTACTGCACACCATGAACAACACTAAGGAAGTAGAGCATTTTGCCTTATGTGCTGTAGTTGTATTAAGCCTCTCACAGAATCACAGAATAGTAAGGGCTGGAAAGGACCTCAAGATCATCGAGTTCCAACCCCCCCGCCATGGGCAGGGACACCTCCCACTAAACCATGCCATCCAAGGCTATGTCCAACCCCACCTTGAACGCCGCCAGGGATGAAGCATTCACAACTTCCCTGGGCAACCCATTCCAGGGCCCCACCACCCTCACAGTATAGAACTTCTTCCTCAGATCCAATCTAAACTTCCCCTGTTTAAGTTTAAACCCATTACCCCTTGTCCTATCACTACAGTCCCTCATGAAGAGTCCCTCCCCAGCATCCCTATAGGCCCCCTTCAGGTATTGGAAGGCTGCTATGAAGTCTCCACGCAGCCTTCTCTTCTCCAGGCTGAACAGCCCCAATTTTCTCAGCCTATCTTCATACGAGAGGTGCTCCAGTCCCCTGATCATCTTCGTGGCCCTCCTCTGGACTTGTTCTAACACTTCCATGTCCTTTTTATGTTGAGGACACCAGAACTGCACACAATACTCCAAGTGAGGTCTCACGAGAGCAGAGTAGAGGGGCAGGATCACCTCCCTCGACCTGCTGGTCACACTCCTTTTGATGCAGCCCAGGATACGGTTGGCTTTCTGGGCTGCAAGCGCACACTGCCGGCTCATGTTCATTTTTTCATCAACCCACACCCCCAAGTCCTTCTCCGCAGGGCTGCTCTGAATCTCCTCCCCGCCCAACCTGTAGCTGTGCCTGGCATTGCTCCGACCCAGGTGGAGGACTTTGCACTTAGCATGGTTGAACTTCATCAGGTTGGCATCAGCCCACCTCACAAGCGTGTCAAGGTCCCTCTGGATGGCATTCCTTCCCTCCAATGTATCAACCGAACCACACAGCTTGGTGTCATCGGCAAACTTGCTGAGGGCGCACTCAATCCCACTGTCCATGTCACCCACAAAGATGTTGAACAAGACCGGTCCCAACACCGATCCCTGGGGGACACCACTCGTTACTGGTCTCCAGCTGGACACTGAGCCACTGAGCACTACTCTTTGCGTGCGGCCATCCAGCCAGTTCTTTATCCACCGAGTGGTCCACCTATCAAATTGATGTCTCTCCAACTTAGAGAGAAGGATGTCATGGGAGACAGTGTCAAAGGCTTTACACAAGTCCAGGTAGATGACATCAACTGCTCTGCCCCTGTCCATCAGTTCCGTAGCCCCTTCATAAAAGGTCACCAGATTGGTTAGGCAGGATTTCCCCTTAGTGAAGCCATGCTGGCTGTCACCAACAACCTTGTTGGTTTTCATGTGCCTTAGCATGGCTTCCAGGATAATCCGCTCCAAGATTTTGCCAGGCACAGAGGTGAGACTGACTGGTCTGTAATTCCCCGGCTCATCCATTTTTCCCTTCTTAAAAATGGGGGTTATATTTCCCTTTTTCCAGTCATCGGGAACTTCACCTGACTGCCATGATTTTTCAAATATGATGGACAGTGGCTTAGCAACTTCATTTGCCAGCTCCTTCAGGACCCGCGGATGGATTTCATCATGTCCCATGGACTTGTATACATTCAGGTTCCTAAGGTGGTCCCGAACCAGATCCTCTCCCACAGTGGGCCCAGGGTCTTCATTCTCACTGTCCCCACGTCTGCCTTCCAAGACTTGGGTGGTGTGGTCAGAGCATTTGCCCGTAAAGACTGAGGCAAAGAAGTCATTAAGAACCTCAGCCTTCTCCAAATCCAGGGTAGCCAATTCTCCCGATAGCTTCTGGAGAGGACCCACGGTGTCCCTAACCTGTCTCTTATCGGCAATGTACCTATAAAATCCCTTCCTGTTATCCTTAACATCCCTAGCCAAGTTTAATTCTAAATGGGCCTTAGCTTTCCTAACCTGGTCCCTAGCTTCCCGGACAACATCCCTGTATTCTCCCCAGGCCGCCTGACCTTGCTTCCACCTTTTATAAGCCTCTTTTTTCTTTTGAATTTTGCTCAGCAGCTCCTTATCCATCCAAGGAGGTCTCCTGGCCCTCCTGCTGAACTTCCTTCTAGTTGGGATGCATCGCTCCTGAGCTTGCAGCAGGTGATCCTTGAATATCAACCAACAGTCTTGGGCCCTCCTGCCCTCTAGGGCTGTATCCCGTGGAACCTTACTGAGCAGGTTCCTGAAGAGGCCAAAGTCTGCTCTCTTGAAGTCCAGGGCAGTGAGCTTGCTGCATGCTCTTCTCACTGTCCTGAGGATCTCAAACTCAACCATCTCATGATCGCTGCAATCAAGGCTGCCCTGGAGCGTTACATTCCCAACCAGCCCTTCCCTGTTGGTGAGGACGAGGTCAAGCATGGCACCTCTCCTTGTCGGCTCCTCTATTACTTGCAGAAGGAAGTTGTCTTCCACACAATCGAGGAACCTTCTGGATTGCTTGTACCGGGCCGTACCATCCCTCCAACAGATATCAGGGTGGTTGAAGTCTCCCATGAGAACAAGGGCCTGCAAGCGTGAGGCTGCTCCTATCTGCCTATGGAGCGCTTCGTCCAGCAAGTCCCCTTGGTCAGGCGGTCTGTAACAGATCCCCACAATAATGTCACCCATCACTGTTCTCCCTTTAACCCTGACCCACAAACTCTCTGTCGACTGTTCACCTGTCCCCAGACAGAGTTCCATACTCTCTAGCCTATCCCTAATATAAATAGCAACTCCCCCTCCCCGTCTGCCAGGCCTGTCTTTCCTAAAGAGCCGGTAACCTTCCATTCCAACACACCAGTCATAGGTGCCATCCCACCATGTTTCTGTGATGCCTATGATATCATACCCCCGTAGATGTGCACACATCTCTAATTCCTCTTGTTTGTTCCCCATACTACGGGCATTTGTGTAGAGGCATTTGAGCCGAGATCCAATTGAAGTTGGGTCATTGGCTGGAGCAGCTGGAATATCCCTACATTGCTCCGAATGTTTACTATAAGTGCTACCAACCGACTGGGTGTGTTGGGATGGAATGATGCCCCCCTCCCCCAACACATCTAGTTTAAAGCATCCTTGACCAGCCTGGCAAGCCTCCTACCAAATCCACTCTTCCCCTTGTTTGTCAGACCAGTTCCACCAGCCCCCAGTAGACCTGGCCTACTATATTGAGTCCCATGGTCAAGGTACCCAAACCCCTGACTATAGCACCACCCTTCTAACCATTTATTAACCTGCCCAATCCTCCTAGCCTTTTCAAGGTCCTGCCCTGTATCCTGGAGAATTGACGAAAAGACAATCTGAGCTCCAGAGCCCCTAACCACCTCTCCCAGAGCCCTGTAGTCCTTCTTTATAGTCTCCAGGCTACTGCTATCTATATCAGTAGCACCCACATGTATTACCAGGAGTGGGTAATAGTCAGTGGGACCGACTAGAGCAGGCAGCTTCTCAGCCACATCCCTGATCCGAGCCCCTGGTAGGCAACACACCTCCCTTGAGGCTGGGTCAGGCCGGCAGATGGGTGCCTCTGTGCCTTTCAGATTAGAGTCCCCGACTACTACGACCCGCCGCTTTTTCCTGGCAGCACCAGTAGTGACCTTCTTTACCAGTGCACTAGCTGGTTGCACCTGGTGGGAGCGCTGTTGCTCATCAGTCCCCTGCAGGATAGCAGAGCGCTGTTGCTCATCAGCCCCCTGCAGGACAGCAAAACGGTTCTCCTTGCACTCAGATGCTTCCAAAATATATATATATCAAAGTTAAGCTCCATGGCATTCTGATGTCTGCTTGTAAATACCCTGAAAACGCGTTGTGGTTTAACCCCAGCCGGCAGCTAAGCACCACCCAGCCACTTGCTCACTTTCCCCTGGTGGGACTGAAGAGAGAATCAGAAGGGTAGAAGTGAGAAAACTCATGGGTTGAGATAAAGTCAGTTTAACAGGTAAAGCAAAAGCTGGGCATGCAAGCAATGCAGAACAAAACAAAGAATTAATTCACCACTCCCCAACACAGGCGGGCGATTAGCACTTCCAGGACAGCAGGGATCCATCACACATAATGGTTACTTGGGAAAACAAACGCCATCACTCTGAACACTCCCCCCCCACCCCCCCCTTCTTCTCTCTTTATGCACTTAGCATGGTGTCATATGTATGGAATATCCTGGGTCAGTTGTCTTGGCTGTGCCCCCTCCCAACCCCTTGTGCACCCCTAGCCTGCTCGCTGGTGGGGTGGTGTGAGGAGCAGGAAAGGCCTTGGGCTGTGTAAGTACTGCTCAGCAATCCCTGAATTACCAGCACCGCTTTCAGCACAAACCCAAAACATAGACCCATACTAGGTAGTATGAAGAAAATTAACTCTATCCCAGCCAAAACCAGCACAAAAAGTCATTACACGGTTGACTTTAAGTGTAAAGTGTGAGTCAGAAGTCTCCTGAGTGTCTCTCCCTGCCTTTGCTGCTAATGGTTTTACGTTAATAACCTCACATGGAGATGTGCAGATGTGCAGAAAGACTTAGTCTCTTTCCTGAATAACATATAGGCTAAATCAGACAAAAGAAAGAGATTAAGATATGCAGGAAATGCAGAGGTTGGTGGTAGACGTGCTGATGTTAGTTGCCACTCTTCATTGATACTGCTTGAATAGGTATGAGTTACTTCACACTTCCCAGTCTTCAGACCTCAAGAAAACAAATGGCAGCTATATTTAAGTGTTTTTCCAGTAGATGCATGCAGTACAGAAACACATCCCTCCATTAGTTCTTTGTACTTGGAAACCCTTCTTTGCCTGCTGTCCCACTGAGGCTTTCAGCTACTTGCAGCTTGTTCCTCTTGCAGCTGCTGTTAATCCAAACTGTTGCTGTGGCAGAGGTGTGAGCTCAGTGTTTTGTGGCAATACTGAAGACGGTGGTGTAGGTATGTAGCCCTAAGGAAAGGACTTTGCAGTGGCAGTTCTTCACTCTGGCCGTGATCCTGCAGGGAGGCCAAGGCTATTGCTCTCCAGTACATGTATGAGCAGGCTGTGGACCCAAGAAAAGTAGCTAAAATGCAGCAAAGAAGATGAAGAAAATATATTATTTTCAGCTCCTTACTTACCTGCTGCTTTAATCTCAGGTATAAATTGAGATGTTGAGGTAGTCACAGACTAATGGTATTTTTACAAAAGTAAAGTAATCCTCTAGGTAGGAGCAAGCAGGCTCTCACTGACGATGGATCAGGCGTTGCTGCAGGCTTCAGCCTGCTCACCGCTGAGCACTGTATTCACTGACCCTCAGATGAGGTCATAGTTAATTTTACTGCTTATACCATTTTCTTGGAAGAAATCAAGCAGTGCGGAATGGGACAGGAGCAGTCTGGTGACGCTGTGTCCATGCCTCAGCTATCCCAGACCCAGGTGTGGGGCTGTCCCCAGGGGCAGCTCTGTCTTGCTGGAGGTCACAAAAGGACTGCCGTGTCAAAAACCCTTCATTGAAACATAGATCAAAAAGTACAAGTGTTTGCATAATACCAGGTTATAAATTTTATAAGCTGGTATAAATTTTAGTATTCAAAATTTCTGAAGGGCTAGAAAGGGACGCTTGTTTTCCACTTTGTAAGCTTGCCTGAGCATATAGGCACTGGGAAGAGGTTGACCTTGGGGTCACGTATGCTCCTCAATATGGAAGTATCTTTTGTTTGTTGTGGTTTGGTAGGCTGTCTCTTGTAGTTCAGGGTTTGTCCTTGTACAGTTCTCTTCCCCTAGCTCACCTGAGCCTGAACTCTACTCCAGAAAATTAGTTCTCATGTGAGGAAAATGTATTGCCAATCATTTAGTTGCAAAAGCAACTTCTAAAGCTACTATAAAGTCTGTGTGAGTTTCCAGGCATTTTGGCTGTATCTAAAATGAAGATATAACCAAGCTGGCTTTGAAGCATGCAGCTTGCATGTAACAAGGACAGTGTACTAACTTAGAGTAGCTAATTAGCTGTGATGAAAAGCTGATATTTGGGGCTGGGTCAAGGCTTATGGACTAGCTTGTTCCAAGGAGCCCCTAGGATCTCTCTGCAGTGCTGCACCATGTTGAGCAGGCACATCTCCAGCAATGAAAGGCTATACAGCTGTAAGCTGCCATTACTAATCTTACTGAGGTGCTGTCTGAGACTGTATCCTGGCTCCTTTTCAGGCTATGAGCCTGGAGTGCCCAAGGCTGCTTCCTCATTGCATCCCATCGCTCTGATTTCAACAGAAAGGAAAGCCAAGCTAACTCGAGCAGGATTCCAGCTGGGCGATCAATATCCTGGAGCGTGCTCTGTTTTTTTCTTGGTAATTAGGTACAGCCTTAGGCGGTAAGGCTGGGACTCATCTCATTTAACTGAAAATGTTGGTAAAATTTGCTGTCAGTTCTGGACTGGTTTTGTAGGTTGCCTCAGAAGGAGAGGCACGTTTCATGGCTAGTGTTCTAGGGAGTATGCTGCTTTATTTTCCTTGGTTTGGCTCCTAATCAAGCCATATATATAATGAATGGATTTCTATTGAGTTTCCAATAGATAGCAGTAGTTCGCACAGTATTTTTTCCCTTTTTTTCTTTTTTTTTTTTTTTCCAGAGATTGTACATGTGAATCAAGGAGGACCTTAAAATGTCTCCTTTTCACTCAGAAAGCTCAGTATAATTCTAATGCATGCAATAGTGCTGATTTTGTCATAGCTACTTTGTGAGGAGTATTGTCGAAGGGTTGATTTTATCTTGAGACTAAGCCGATTAGAAACGTTTATTCACAACACCAAGGAATAAAAGGAAAAGAAGAGAACAGGGTTTTTCTTGGTCGGTTTTTTTAGATTAAAGTTATATCCATCAGTTCAAAGAGAGCACTATAAAGTGCATTTCCTCAGAAGCTAGATTAAAGTAAACTAAAAACTTGTTTTAGGAGCTAGAAGCATCAGTGACTTGAAATGCCCCCACAGACCATGTTGAACTGAATTCTTAAGAATTCCCAGGTTTGGTGCACACTTTGGCCATGACAAAGTGATAGTTTTGGGCTACTGAACTCCAGTGGATATATAGTCCTGCATCTGCCAGGTATCTACTGAAGTGATTGTATGGAACAGGTAGGAGCCATGGCATGCTCTGAGAGGAATAGGTTCTGTTTGGCTTCAGCTGCCAAACAGACCCTTTTCAAACATTTTTTGTGTAGATTGAGAGCTGATTTTTGGGAAATGCTGAGAAAAAAATGACAATGTTATGCAGACCCCTAGAGGGCAGGAAAAACAGATTATGAAACAGGAAATCTAATATTATAATTCTGATGATGGTTTAAAATGGTCAGAAACATGAAGGACAATTGAAAAAACTTTGAATTGGTTGTTGTCTTTCTTGTCTATGTTTATCAAAGCTTAAACACACAGGATTAATAATTTTTTTTTGTTCAAAAATAGAAGAGGAGATTATCAATTGCACATTCACTAATTGAAAATCCTGAATGGGATAAATTTGGTGACAAACTGGTTCTTACTCCATTATTTTTAATAGCATGACTAAACCTGCTTCATTGTCCCTGTTTCTGCAAACGCTTGAGCAGTTAACTCTACATATAAGCAGCAAATAAAATAAATGAAAAACCTTTTATATAGTAGCTTGGAGGATTCTTCTGTACAGTGCTATAACACCCATGCAATGTAAATTGGTTTACTCTCAAGCACCACTGGTATAGTAATTAAGTGATCTCTGTGGAGTATACAGTTCAGTGACAGCAGCACCACATTTTAATGAAGTTATTATTTATTCTAAGTAGATTTCATCACAGAAACACAATAATACATAGGAAGCATCAAGCTAGCTACATCCAAAGACATAGAGAGGTAAAAACTGAGCCTATCAGTCAGTTGTATTCCACTACTGCTGAGTAAATTAATTAAAAGAAAAAAGTTGATAAGAATAAGGTGAAGTTAGAGAAAAATTGAAATTGAATTTTGCAGAAAACCAGTAAATTTGATGTTTGGAACAACATCTTGCTATCAATTCAAAATCCAATCCAGTAGGGCCTTGAATATTTTGAATATTGTAAGTACTCATCTAGTGGTTTCTTTTCACATTTTCATTGACCCTGCCCCTGGAGATTGCTAAATGTTTCTGTTCTATGAAAGGAAGAGTCTTAAACCACAAGCATACACTGAGCATGTATATTAGCATGTAGTATGAAGTGGTGATTTTTAGAATTTGTGTTCACCTCTCTCAGAATGCAATATAAATCTCTGTTATTAGCAGAGTCAGCTTCCAGATATTTAGATGAACTTTTTACGGTTATTTAGTGAGCAGCAGCCACCACATTTAGCAAGATGGGCCTGTGATATGGGTAATTCAGTGCTTATTCACCAAAAGGAGAAAAAGAAAAGTCCTCAGCATAATGGATAATGAATGTGTCTGACTTCACTGACTACAAGTGGTGGATGGTGAATCATTTTCCTGCGAGACTGAACATAGCTTTTTTTCCCAATACTTTCTGACATTCTTCATACTGAAGAGTACATAAATCTTTTTTTATATACAGCTTGGCTTTAACAGCATCAAGGAAGTTAAGCTGAACAAACCACTCTTCATGTCTGTTGTTAAAAAGTTTATTATTATTTCGGATTATGACGGAAGCTATTAATTGTTAGGATGCCAAGTGCACACTTTTGCCTATCTATCTTCACTTACATAGTTATTGTGCATTTTTTAAGGGAGTGACTGGTTGCAAAAGACATGCAGAATATTAGGCCCTCAATATTTACCTTGGAACCTAGAGTTTCGCCTTCTCGTTTCAGAGCTAGGAATAGGAGCACATTACTTCTTTCCTGGCAACTTCTGAATTCTTTCAAGGTGAACAGTACTAATTTCTTACTTCTATTGCTGACTGCCGCTTTGCTTTCCATGTCCAGAAGAGACCATTATGATGAGGTGATCTATCCCTTAGCAAAGTACAAGCTGTTCACTTAGATCTGGCAGTTTTGCATCGAAAACATAAGTTTGAGTTATGATAAATATTTTAGGATATGTCATGCAGGAAACATGATCCTGGTTCATGTTCTCACTGTCTCCCAAATTTACCATCTCCCTGTCCTGAGGAGATCCCTTTTTCAACCTCTTCCTCCGTACTTCCAGCACTCTTCAACATAGTTCATTGTGGTATATGACTGAGATTGACTGCTGTTGGGCAACATGACTGGCAGATAGAA
The DNA here is from genome assembly GCA_039720435.1 of Amazona ochrocephala. Taxonomy (NCBI): domain Eukaryota; kingdom Metazoa; phylum Chordata; class Aves; order Psittaciformes; family Psittacidae; genus Amazona; species Amazona ochrocephala. Next base: position 30,406,704 of record CM077876.1, on the reverse strand, counting down.
CACCATGCTACTTGGTTCTGGACAGGACTGCGATGTGTCACACACTGAGTGACAGCATTTTTGAAGTGTTTTCTTGTATAATAATGTAAAACTTAGTGTAATTTTTTCAGTCTCACTGTTTGGTCCAGATAGGTGCATATTTGGCATTATTAATATTGTTTATCCAGGATACTCTTTTTAGTCAAATGAATCATAACTCCTGATGAGGTCCCACCAGACAACATAGGGTTATAAAAGCAAAGGAAAGCAAGTCTTGTTTTTCCCTCCCATAACATTTATATTTTTCAGTGGCAAACACTGTCAATCTGCCAAAAATAAACATTGGTAGTACCTTTATTCATCTGCTTCTCTTGATTATCTCAAAAGACATGTCAGTCTCAAGGTTCTGAGCTGGAATCTGACCTGCTGATAAGCTGATGTGGAAGTTTTTGGAGTTAAGAAGAGAACAGCTACTGTCTTGACACAAGGTCTCAGTAAAGGGTTCAGGCAAGAACTCATTGGAACCATCCATGTGGCAGGATCTAAGTGGGGATGCTAGCCTTTGCAACCAGCTTAAATCCCTTCAGTGCCAGTCCTAGATGTAATTTATGGGTGAGAAACCACTTGACTTTGAAAGTCAAGGACACTCTCATCAACAAGGAGGACACACTCAGCAACATACAGCGTAAAAGCTGTGATTTGGGACTTTAAGAAAAGGCTGTCAACTTCATGGGAAATTGCTTATAGACAGAGTTTTTCTAAAGCAAATTGATATTTATTGATCATTCCCTTAACAAGAGGAAAAAAAAATTATGTGGACACTCCACAAAAGGCTCTTCAGGATCAGGAGAAGTAGCTGTGTTCCTCTCTGGAGTATAAACTGACTTTGTCTTTCTTCTTCTTTACCTAAATCCAGTTTTTCTCCATGTGATTTGATTTTCAGGGCTAGGGCTTAATAGGAATTTGTGGATAAGATTTACTCTGCTTCCAGTTTCCACTTTAGAAATAAGTTATGTTACTGTCACTATGTAATGAACTGATCAGTTAATGAGCTCTTCAGGAGTTACTAAAAATGTAAATTCAGACATTATAGAACTTAGTAAAGGACATAAAGGACCTGATTTAAAGAAAAGATTTTCTTTGTTATCGAAATTTCAGAATCCAATCTGATATTTGATGGCAGATCTCAGTGTGTGTAGAGAATGACAAAAAATGTTTATTCCAGTATTGTTTTGAGAGGTCTTTGTTTTTTTGTATTTTTTTTTTTTGTTTGTTTGTTTGGTTGGTTGGTTGGTTTTTTAAACTAAGGAAAACCTTGCTTTCTGACCTCCTTCACCTGGAGAAGTCTGCATTCAGAGCTGTACACGAGCAAAAGCTTCTCAAAGCTTTTTACAACCAGATATATATACTAACACATGTGAACTAGTGGGATTTTGGTTCAGAAGGGCTGGAAGTGTATCAAGACTTGATCGGGATCTTGATTGATAACCTTCTAGCCATTTCAAAGTCCTCACTGTGATTGTATGAGGCAGCAATTCGTTGTAGGGGTGCTGAGTTAGCTGCATTCTGTGGAGATTACAGGCCTTTTATCACCTGTAAATAGTTAATCTAGCAGTGCTCAAGGTCGTATGAGTCCTGCTTTTGTCTTTTCACAGCAGAAAACAGATAGAAAGACCTATTTGATACTTAGCAACACAGCTACCCGTTTTAGCCACCCACTTGAAAAGGTAGACTGAAGTATTTCTTGTTTTACATTAGCTGTGATGAAATCATTAGACATTATCAGTGGTTTCATAATTGTTGCAGAATCTATTCTGCCAATTTATATTATAACCAAATGATGGGTTGGGTAGCTGGAATTTATAGAGCAATGCTTTTCTTTTCTTGGTCCTTCTCCTACCCAGGACATGATTGGTTTCTTTCTGATTCCTTCTTGGAACCCACACTTAGATTATTCCTCTTCCTTCATGTTGATATATGCTCTTTGTTTCTTCTTGACCTTCAGGAAAACTCTTAAGATGATTGAGCTCAAAGCAAACTGAATATGAGAATGTCCCCTGAATGAGCAGCAGGTGCTACCCAAGAGAGGGGGGAGGTTGGAGGGAGAAGGCAGCCTATTAGGAAAATTCTGTATTTTCTTAAATTTTCCTCTCATAAATTGTTTTTAAAATTGTCCAGAAGATGACATGCAGCACTATTTTATTAATTCCAATTTTTTTTGAATTTTGGGTGAGTGACTTCCATGGGCTGTTTACTTCAGTTGTGTTTTTCTGACCTTTTCTCTTTGAAATCTTAAAGATAATTTCATTACATAAAGAACATAATGAATTAGTACTGTATGATTATTTTTAGCCATATTTGATTATGTATGCAGACATGCTTGCAGCAAAATAACATCGGTGTTGGCAGAAAACAGTTAAGCAGGTAGGCTGTAAATATCTGCAGTTATTGCTTGAAAGCTATCCATTATTTGTGTTCCCAAGTTTAACTGTTGCACTGAATGTTTACCCTGCAAACTAAGAAATAGCAGCCAATCTAAGCAAGTCATTTGCTTTTCAGTATTAATTTCGTTTCTTGTGCCAGGCTCTGTAAATGTTTCCTCATACATCATTGTGATGGTGCCATACATTTGAAATGTCAAATTATGCAGTGACTGGTGTCATAAGAGTAATGCTAGCAGCAGGTAGGGACAAAAAAATACCATGAAGAGAATAAATACTTCTTTTCAGTAGCTTCCTTGCCTGGTGTTGCAGTTCTACAGACAGAGTCATCTAAGGCTTGTTAGGATGTATAGAAGATACACCCTTTGAGTATTTTAGCCACCCCTTGAGGAACCTTTTTTGCTGTACTGAAAACAAATGGTTTGTGCATTTCAGCTGCAGTATTTCTTTCCCTAGGCTCTTGCATCCAAAGTGAACATGCCAGAAAGGGCAGATAAATGCCATTCTTTTTAGTGGTTCTTTTCCAATTATTGTTAGTTCACAAGCCTTTTATGAGATATTATAGTGCTAAAGCAAAGAGGCAAACTTTCTATGTACTGTATGTAGGAGACAAGGGCCCTATTCTGCTCTCCTGCCCCCCATTTTCCATCAGATTTATACCACAATAGCACAGCAACTGGAGCTTAAACAGGGATTAACCTTTCTGGTTATCCATAATTTTTCACACTATTTGTAGAATTAATATTATTTACCACTGGGTTATTATTTTCCTAGTGGAGTGATACTGCTATAGAGGTTAGAGAAGTCAGGGCTGTAATAACCTATTATAATGATAAGCGAAAGGTGATCACATTATCCTCAAGAGGCCTGACAGAAAGAAGCCTGTGTTGTGTTATGTTTATGTTGTTATGTTATATGTTGTGTTGTGATGTGTCATTCAGACAAAATATGAAGACAGGATGTTGTGTATTTTTTACCTAAAGTAACAGATTCTCTGCTGCCTGTCCCTGGAGTCAAGCAATGTGGACTTGTCTCCACCATCCCTGACCCTACTTCATGCCTCTTCCTGCTCCGCCAGAGGATTAGCAAGGAGGTACAAAGCTCTTTATGGCAGCATCACCTATTATGGTTTGAACATTTCAGACTAGTGGATAAGTTGAGAGGGTTGAAGTCCAAATTTAGTGTCCTTGGGTTTGATGTGTTTGCTCATGTGTGAACATCTAGTGGTGTCTGAGCTATTCCAAGGGGATCTTTCCGGCAGCCTTCAGAAGAGAATGGGTCTTGCAGAGGTCTTCTGAAGTATATATCAGAACTGCAGGCATTTGTCAGATACTCTAGTATGTCTCAAATGGCACTAAGCTATATAAATATGCATCACCACATCAGACCCTAAAAATCAGTTTTCAAATTAGAAATACATCTTGCATTTTCTGAATAGCCAGTTCTATAGGAAAGCAATGAAGAGGCAGTGATGTTCCCGAAGGAAAAGCAATTACCTGTCAGGATGTCTAAATGTCCCATGCTGCTACTCAGGTCCAGGGAACAAACACACAGAAAATTTTTGGCATTTCAACCAACTGCCTGTGTAGGAGCAGGGATGAGCTGGAACTGGAATCTCCATTGTTGTGGTGCTTCTATAACCTAAGCAGACCAGTAAGCTTCTCCAGGACATGGATAATTTTGGTATAATATTAAAATTAACCATAATGTAATAATTTAAGGTAAGATGAACTGGCGACTGCAAATGACTGTTTTCATTGTCTCAACAAGCCATTTAGATGACTTGCTTAAACTATACATCTGACTTGAAGATCACTCAAGTCAGGAAAAATGAATTCCTACTTTCAAAGAAAAAGGGCTAATTTGAGTAAGAGACTTGACCCAGGCAAAAGTATCAGAACCCAGAATTTACATAGAAGGTAAAATGTCCAAAGTACATTGTTTTTGATACAGACTTCGTGCATGGATGACTTCCTAATCTTTTGCTACAGTTACCTATGTGTTGAATCACTACATTTAGTTGCTTCCGCATTTCTGGACATAAATTGTGACAACTCTTATACGGTATACTGGTTTATAGTCAGGTATTCCCTAGTACCTTTCCAATAGCCTGAAGCCCACTGTCTGAGTTTTCCAAATAGCACAAAATACTGGATTTCATGATTTAAACATGTGACACATCTGTTTTCTGTAGTCATGTGAAATTTAAGGTCTCCAATGCAGAAGACATCTGTGGGCAGCTGTACACAATTCAGAATGAATCAGGATGTGCTGTGTTTCCTGGTTTTGATGCCTTTGCTGGCCTCTCTTGTTTCATCTTGTAAATCAGATATTTTCTGTGAAATTGCAAATTTCAAGCTATAAGATTGTATTAAATTGTACCTAGTACTCTGGATGTCCTTGAGAATTTATAGAAATACATTACTGCATTACTCAGATTCGAAATCTGGCTATGGCAGATTTCCCTGCCCATGGCAGGAGGGTTGAACAAGATGATCTTAAGGTACTTTCAAACTCTAACTGTTCTATGATTCTATGAGTCTATGATTCTATGAAATATACAGATGTAAAGATGTTAACAATACAATGTCTTGGTTTCATGCATGTTTGCCTATTAAAAAAAATAGAAAAAAAAAGTTGAGCGTTTCTAGGTCTAGCTCTTTATTATTCATATTGATTCCAGTGTGTTTGGCCTCTGTTAAAAATCATGAGTCAAATGGGAAGTTGTGGAAGTAGCTTTGGCTTCATTTCTTGTGAAAAAAAATAATGCATGTGTTCTCCTTGTGTGTTCCATTTATAATTGCATTATGGTCATGGGTTTTTTATCTGCCTGTGATTAAAGACATACTGATAAGAAATAAGAGAAATCTGTGGTATCATTTTATGTTTGAGCAGAGACTATAAGAAAAAGTCCAAATGGCAAGAGTCCAAATAATGCTTCATCTGTTCTTAAAAACCTCTGAATGTAAGGATTTCTTAACTTCCCCAGCTGCTTCAGGACCTAACTCACCCTATAAACAGACAGATTTTCCCTACAACTTCCATAAATCTTCTTTTTTACCAGTGTTGCAAATTCCTTGTATACAGAGGGTACGCAGAAAACAATTAATCACTGCCATGTTTATGACAGTATTTCACACAGTTTCATTATACCTTTTCTCTGTTTGAAACTAAGCCAGTCCCACTGCTGTATAGTCTCCCCTGATGAATTGTGTTTAGCAGTCTTGTCGATTTCTGCGGAGCTTAATTTCCTAAATTGCCACCTCTATGTCTGATGAACTGCACCCACACCTGTACATCCCGGATTTGCATTTGCCTTTTTTGCATCAGCATTGCACAAATGCCTCCAGTGCAGTTTATAGCTTCCCGGTTCTCTTTGATTCAGAGAAAACTCTAGGAACAAACTCGCCAACAAAGCTTTAAGCTGACAAGCAGGCATTCTTTATTGCAGCGCCGGGAGACACGGGGGATAGCTCCTCCTAACGTGTATCACTGTATTGCTACACAGGCCGCCCTTACATAGTCACTGGGCATACATACATATTCATGAGGCTACGCATTAATTACATCATTTTCCAAATAGTTTCCATCATGCATACAAAAATGTGGTGGTGGTCTTTGAGTTGTTTACTTCTTCCAACAGTCTTCATAACTTCTGGCAGCCTTTGAAGCACCAGCTTAATTAGCATTACAGACATAGCCATCATCCTGTCCTTCTACTTATCAGTTAGTTTAACTGCTCTCATCCTGGACATCTGATACTCCCCATCCCCAGGTCCTGTTTTTCTTACACCTTTTGTACTAAGGTCAGAAGGACCTAAAACTATGCCAACTACAATGGTTTATCTTCATGCACCTCAGTTATTTTCCATTTCAAAGCCATCAAACTTAACGTTACTTAGAACTGATTTCACTTATTTACAAAGGTTTATATTCCATTTTGTGCCTTTGTGCATCCTTGTCTCATCTTTCATTAAGGTTGTTTTTTTCCAGTTGGTATTGATGATGGTGGTGGGTGTGAGGTACCTCTGATCTTTTGTCAAGAACAGGACCTGACTGGCAGAGGTGCTGTACAAGCAGAGCACACCATGCAGTTCTACCTCCAGGCAGACCCTCCTGCCTTCCCCCAACAGAGCTGTGCTCCTGAGGAAGGTGAGACAGTTCCTGGCTGTACAGTGCTCATGGCTTACTCAGCTCAGCTGAGACTCTATCTCATCTACTATTTGAAACTCAACTTCCTTATATTTTGAATAGATTGTATTAAACCTCCTTCTGTTTCCAGTAGTTAACAATTGTTAGCTGAAAGGAGCAATTCTCTGGAGAATGTGTGCAGACAGTTCCTCCTCACTTAGGGAAAAAATCTCACATAGTCATTATATCCAGACTGTGGATATAACAAGATAGTCATATGGATCAGTGAAAGCTTTGCCTTGATGATCAATACAGCTGGGATTCCACATGGTGTACCGTGAAGTACTTTTTTGTATTCACTGATTCTCCTTCCCCCCGTCCTAAGACAGCACTGAAAAGGTGTCTGGTGTCTCCAGGTGACATGAAGCTGATTGGCAGTTTGTGAAGTCATCCTGGGGAATTGGACCTTTCGAAAGGTATTTCCTTTAAATCCTGTATTTCCTGTCTCTATTTTTAAATACAAATATCTCATCTTTCTCTCTCACCTTTCACAGACATTAAATGAAAGTGAGAATTTTAATTTCTAGAATGCTTCATGTACCAAGCTTTGCCTGGAACTTCTCAACTCACAGACAGGGAAGTTGTATTGACCATAAACATTTGCCTCTGTGGCTTTTCAGGCTGGGACATAACAGTACTGACTCCTCTCAGCAGTCTATATACACGTTTATGGTCACAGAAACGTATGTGCGCTTGGCTTTATGATTTTAACTGCTTCGTGAAGACAAGTGATTGTTAAAAGCTGTGAGGGGAGCTGCGTTTGGGGCCTTTTTTGGGAAGCACTAGCAGCACTGCTCGCCGTGGCTGGCTCTCCTGCAGGTGGCAATGCACAGCAAGGAGACAGCTCGGCGGAGGAAATGCAAAGTTAAAATTAGCTTCCTTCACAAATGTGTGTAAAAATGCCTCCTCGTGCTTCTGACCGGTGCACCCGGCTGCTTTTGCGAGCACCAAGAATAAATCAGAGACCATGTGGAAACAAGTACTGAAATTGTAGTTGGGATTGCTGTATGTTTGCAGTTTCCTCTCAGCTCGGTCAGGAATGGGCATTTAGTATCCTATTCCCTCCCTTTTTCCATTTGTCATCTTTTCTGCCTTTGTTTGTGCTATGTACAAGGGGAAGGCTGTAAAATACCTGCAAGCCAATTTATAGCTTCTGTTTCTGTAGGTGCCTCAGGGGGTTTCTTTCTTTGTGGTACACTTCCTGCTGGTTCTTGTGGACATTTCACTGCCAAATCGTTCCAGCTCTTTCACTACAAACTCAAACATCAACCACATTTTCCAGTCTGTTACCACAGTATTTCATATTTGATGTTCCCTTCACCATAGTGTTGGGGCTTACACTTACATTTTCAGTACAGTAAGAATATTCTGCAATGCACTTTGTAAAATATTACTATCTTCAGCTTTAAACACTGCTATTTCTTTCTCTCATCTCTTTTTCTAATTGAGCTTCTTTTGCAGCTAATAGTGACATTTACAAAAGAGAAATTAGAGAAACTGTAGCAGATCACTCACTGAAATCGAGCAATCTTTATCATAGACTTCATTACTCTTCATATAAATTTATTCTGTTCATGTTTGATTTGATTAGAAATAGTTCCAGTGAAGCAAGTTGCAGTATTTCAAGTGCTTGATTTTCTTTAAGCCTTCTTCAGTGCTTAAGGAAATAGAAAAATCCCTTGGATTTTTTAGCCTGTATTGTTTTCTGCTTTTTTTTTGTCTATGGATCTTAGAAACATTAGTAAGGCAAGAGATAGTAGTGAGTAAGGGCTGTGGTGATGCATATGTGTGGCTCTTGTAGTGCAAACTCTCTAAAATGATTCCTTGTGCAATACCATCTGTGTATACAAATGAAAAAGCTACATGTGGAAAGTTACTGTTTCCAAAGAGAAACAAATCCAAACAAGGCAGGTTTGCTACTATAAATGCTGTAATTGGCATGTCTGAGTAGAAAGCTGAGAGTATGATTTAAATTTTGCAGGTATAAGTGGAAGGTTAGAATGTTTTCTGATGTAGATAGCAACATTTCCAATTTATTGATTTTTATTTTCCTCCAAATCTGTGTACACTGTACACATTATTCCCATTATTACCTTAGAGTATCTAAAGCAGGCTGCAAAGTAAATTGTAGTGAGTTATTTTAGAATTTTATGTGATAATATACTTGGGATAGTGAACGCTAGAATTTGAGGCAACCTTCAAAATTCGTGGGTTTTGTATTATTTTATGTCTTTTCCTTTATACCTTTATACAAAGCCTTGTTTTATTGTCTTTTGCAAGATGTCACATATTTTAGCGTCTGTCAGCGTCCTTTGCCACATTTGGATCTGATTTCTACTTTTTTTTCAAGATCATATGAAGTGATTAATGAATTGGCTAAAATATGTATCTCTCCTTTTCATATTTATTTTTAGAATAGCGGAAAGATGTTCAAATTAATTATCACTAGTCTATAAAGAATGTAACTAAATTACTCTTCATCATGCATAATGTTTTTATCACCTGTATCAAAATGGTGTCCCTCTCAGATGTGGGTTCTTCTGCAGTCTTACCATAATTTATTAATCTGAAAAGTATGATGAACGTTCACAGTTGCACTGAAGAATGGCATTCAGCAAGCTTCACTCCAGTTCAGATCCCTGATTTTACAACAGGAGAGTTCCACCTGAGAACAGCAGCCTTGGTGATTTATTAGTTTATAGCACTGATTCTGTGACCCCTTTCTGCTGTTGTGATCTGTTTAAGATTCCCAAGCATTGCAGGGCATGCTGTCTTGCAGTTTTACCATTGAAAAAAGAGGAGCATAAAGATGAGCAACTCAGTTCAACCCTGAGTTTCATGGGTCTTTGTTCTCCGTCAAGGCATTGAATGAGGAGATTGCTGCCCTGGGAGGAGCTGCAAAATTCTCATCCTTAAGGGGCACCTAAGCATCCATTAATGACGAGCAAAGACAGTACAGAGTTGGGAAACTCAGGAGATCTCTTTCATTCAGTGCTCTGGCCAAAGCTAGAAATAATGTAATGTGGCACCAGACTAATGGTATCTAGCTGTAGTATTAGTCTCAGAAATGACTGGTGGTACAAATCAGACTGCTCTTGTCTGGTGGCATCCATTAAAGCCCAATAGCTCAAATAGCAATTTTCGCATTCCTTTACCCCATTCTGTTCCCATTCAGTTGTATAATAATAATAATTATTGCTATTAATTATGAATATTAATTTAATTATAATTTTGCCAGATTTCTTTTGAACTCTTTCTCTACTTTTCTCACCCTTGCTGAAATAAGCTATATTTGGAACTCTTCTAACGGCGTATTTCTACCATCTGCTCTCTGCAGCAATTATTCAAATTATTTGCAGCCCTCTGTGCCAGCAGGGGTGCATCTAGCTCAGTCCTTTAAAGCTACAGATTTCCTGACTGACATATTTTTACCCTCGCATATGCCACAACTGGCACAGACCTGTAATTATCAGGGGGCGGGTGGGAATGGACAGTTATGCTTACATTTCCAATGATTTCAGTGTCTGACTATGGAAACTATTATCTCTTAGTTTTTACAGGACAAATCAGAGAAAGATGGTGCTATTTTATTTTTTTTGAGTCCCAGTTTGATGGTTTTGAAGATTCTCCTTTCTTTGCAATCTCAGCCTGTGCTAGAATCTTTCAAATCCTGAATACTCATTTGCAGCACTGAACGCAGCGCATCATGTGCCTGCACTGGCTATTCTGTCATTCAGAATACAGGTTCCTCTCTGTTTCGCTATCATTAAGGTACTGCAGTAGTCTGTCCTATGTTTGTCCAGCATTGTGTGATGTTCACCTGCTATAATAAGAGGAACGATGTTCCTGCTTCATGTCCTATATCAGTTCTTCCTTGTAAATCAGGGTTGATTTCGAAATGCAAGCCCAAACTTAAGGTATCAGTGAATCTGCATAAACACTTCATGGCCTTAATTTTTGGGAGGAATTAAAATGAAGGCAGGAAAAGTAATATGCCTGAAGAATCTTAAACTGCACTAGGAAATGTCAGGATGTTATAAAGCGGTAACTAAGCACCCTCTATGCTGATTGGCATGCATGTCAACTGAGTTCTGGTCCAGTTGTGGCCTTCTCAATTAAAGGGATTTTCAGAATAGTATCAGAGCAACTCCACAGCCAGCAGAAATCTTTTTAGCTTTTGGTGAGAATTTATTCATTTTACAGACACGCATACTTTAACTATGAGAGGAGCATGCAGTCTCTACCCCACACCGCATTTTCAAAGCTGTCTGGGAGACATTGACAGTGGTTATTGGCAGCAATTTCTCCTGGCATTTAAGACTGATAATCTCTTGGTTTAGGACTAAAATAATACAATCTAATACAATCTGCAGGCTCTACATATGAAGAAAATGATGAAAGATTTTAAAACATATGGTTCTGAATCTTTGTTTAGAGATATATGAAGATTTTTGAGACTTTCCAAGTAAGTTACACATTGCTTTAGTTACAAAAATATTAAGCACAGTCAGCAAAGGAAAGGTCTTTAGCGTGGTGTTTTCCTGAGTACTATAAGTGATTTCTAGGAAAGTTCCTGGTTTGCAGCTATAAGTAGGTTCTGCCCATACTGTCCTTCATCTAGCTGCTTTGTCTCCAGAGTTTTCATGAAGCTGCCAATATCTTTTCTGCTTTGTGCCATGTACTATGAAATGCGCTGTGGGTCACCATCATCATTCTTCCTTTTCTTATGGCTATTATTTTTTTGTAATTCTAAAGCAATTTTTTTTTTTTTAATACTAGGAACCTGGCTTTGTCTGTCTTAAAGAATTTGCATATTATGCATATTGTGCAGTGCTACATAGAATCATAGAATAGTTAGGGTTGGAAAGGACCTTAAGATCATCTAGTTCCAACACCCCTGCCATGGGCAGGGACACCTCCCACTAAACCATGCCATCCAAGGCTATGTCCAACCCCGCCTTGAACACCACCAGGGATGGAGCATTCACAACTTCCCTGGGCAACCCATTCCAGGGCTTCACCACCCTTACAGTAAAGAATTTCTTTCTCATATCCAATCTAAACTTTCCCTGTTTAAGTTTGAACCCGTTGCCCCTTGTCCTATCACTACAGTCCCTCATGAAGAGTCCCTCCCCAGCATCCCTATAGGCCCCCTTCATATATATGTCTAAAACATCTTTCATAACTGCCAGGGGCATGCACAAGTGATACCACTGCTGCTTTGATAGTCATTCCAATTGCAGGCAAGTTTTATATTATTCAGTGGGCTAATAACCTATTCTGCACATTGCTTCTCTTCGGAGTAACTCAACTGCTCTTTAGACATTTGGACTTCTGTGCAGTTAAAATCTGTTTAGGCAGCATCATCAAAGAGTTAAAACTCCAGGAGAAGTGGAGACTGGCATCATATGAAGATCTTAATCCCCACAAAAAAACCTGGGCTAAAATGCAAGTACAAGGTTAGCATTAGCAAACGTGTTACATGGATAAGTTCGAAATGCTAGTTATTCACATTTGTGTGGTTGTATCTTCTGGGACACTCATGGCAAATCTCCTTCTGGGAAGACCACCTGCTAGCTAGTATAGGTGTATGAGCTCTCTGACTCCATCTTCAATCAATACTTGTCCTATAGTCTGAGGCTGTGATTAAGGCTTCCCATTGCTGCTTGTCATGAGACCACTTACAAATTTAGGACCTGGGAGTGTAGTTCTCAAAGTAATAAAAGTGATTCAAACCAAAGAAAAATGCAGGAAAGAGATAAAGCTAAAGTGCAGCGTAATTGGAAAAGCTTCTCTGGCTTCTGAAATATTTAGGTTACCTGATCTAATGGTAAATTTTAAAAATCTCTCAAAAAAGGTTCTCCTTAAAGAAGTTCATTGCTTTATAGAATGAAATGTATATTATGTACTTATATAATAAAATGAAAATGTTTCCACCTGAGAATGTTCATTAAAATCATTGTCTTTACAGTCCCTACCAAAACTTATAATACAAGATCACTGCCCACTGGAGTTTTCCTGAGTGAAGCACTAAGCTCAGTGTGAACACAGTTTGTGTCAGGGTTTAGCTTCAACTAAAGCTGGATAGCAAACAATTTTCTGATCACACAAAACTATCTGAATTTATCTTATAGTATTTTCCACCTTACATCAGGGTGAGTCAGTGGCTCTTCAAAGTGGTTTAAGGGAACAAAAGAAGAAATTCTGCAGTTTATTTAATGGCTTGTTGATCATAAGAGTTTTGTGAGAGACCAAAGATTAAGTTTACATCATAATTTGAAAAAGTAGCAGGGTTTCAGATAGCGCAAACGAGTGTTTGGTTATTTGTAGTTCAAATGCCCATTGTCTCTTTATTCCTTATTTATAGCAGAAATTTAGTGCTGAAACAAATAAGCCTTTTTAATTGGGTTTTGGTTTTTTCTTTGCCTGAAACTTTTGTATTCTCAAAAAATCTCTGCTTTGATAAAACAACAGTTCTCTGTCTTTTGTTCTTATGCTGTACATTTACAGCATATTTTTTTCTCTTTTCATTTGTATTGTTCATTGAGCCTCCTCCCCTATACTTCCCAGGTGTCTCCTTTCGTGATCTGGAAATGCTGCTGAATAAAGATAAGCCAATAGTTAGTCCAATCCCAGACGTTTTTTGTTCAGGTAATTACTTGGAACTGCAGCAGCTCTTAAGTGCCTTGACTTCCCTGACTGAGATTGACTGATTGAAAGATTAGGCAAGGCAGAGATTTATAGCCAACCTCGTAAGAAGAAAGGAAAAATGTACAGCAATTTAAATAAGTATTTTTTTTTTTCTTTTTTTCTCCCTACCCTATACTGAGGATGCACCTTGAACATTATCCAAACTTATGTATTTAGGTCAGAGCCAAGCTCTTTTGGTTGGAGCAGAGGCAAGCATCCCTCCAGCCACTCCTAAATGGTGCTGGAGCCCTGCTGGTATCACTCCTGCAGCTGGTATCACACCCCGCAGGAAGGCTAACTTCTTAAAGAAGAAATTCTACCAAGTTTCTCTGAGAACATAATGCAATTCTCCTTACAATAAAGCTGTGATTTAGATTTATACCTGATTAATTTGCCTTGGTTTCTCACTTGCCGAAGACATTTGCCAATGTATGCCAGATGACACGACCCATTTAAAACAAATTAAATTGGCTTTGAAACCTTTATCCCCATCTTGTCAGTATGGCCCCAGCAGATTCTCAGTAATAGTAATGTTTTGCAAAACAAGCAACATAACCTTATTTCTGTATGAAAACAAATAAATTCAAATGAACTCGTTGTAATCCCTGCTAAAATGTATTTAATGGTTCATATATAAAAATGTTAACAGCCTATATTTAAGAGATATATTCATGAGCAAATACATATCCATAAACATGAAAAAAAATATCCCAGGGCTTACCAATGAGTCAGAGTAATTGTATTTACAATATTGCCAGCAGTGTTTTTTTGAAAGAAAAGGTTGTTAATGAAGCACTGAACAATGGAGAAATAATGCTGTGTGTTGGTATCTTTTCTAAAAGATCAGAATCTATAAAATTACTGGCATCTTTATGCAGTCTGGAGTGGCTACTATTAGAACATTTAATGTAAATTGCAAAATCACAGTCTTTCCTGTGTTATAGTCAGTGTTACAGCTGTATGGCCCCAGGATCAAACTAGTGTAGATACCTATCCCTGTTATAGATCAGTAGCAGAGCTCTTTTTCTCTCTGGGGCTCACCCTATACATCAGCTATACTAATTTATGCTTGGGGGGAAGAGCCAACACTCCCCCCTTTTCTCGGCTTTGGGCGAGAGAGAGAAGGAGAATGATGCTTTGAGGTTGCATCTTTCTCTCCTGGCTTCCATGGGGACCTTGGGGCAAGCAGTCTGCTGAATTCACCATCATGCACAACTTGCAGCATTGAATGTACCAGTAATGCACTTTCTATAATGGCTGAAGAAACCCTTTGTGTCATCGGTCCACAAAGAAAAGAAAATACAGAATATTTTCAGTACAAAGTTTTTGGTATCCAACCATATTGTATGGGGTTAATCATTGTGCTCTGATGTAAATAGTATCAGTCCTAAGATTTTTAAAACTGAAGCATTAAGCATTGTAATTTAACCTCTTGTCCTCAGACTACTAATATCTGTGAAGCATATTCCCTTTAAATTCGCAAGCTTTTTGGTAATGACCTTGATGTACAAAGAGGCAAATGCTCAGAATTAAGTATTGAAGAGATGGAAAGATAAAGAACACAGGAGGCATAGAAGTCGTTAGATTTATGTACTTAGATTATTCTATTACCTGTTTCAGGAGTTATCCAGCATGACTTATAATTCCTATTAAAAATGCCAAAATTCTGTCTGGATTGTGTCTAAGTAAGTGAACATCCTAAATCTTGGTTTTATGTCATTCTATGAAAAACTTGGTATATGTTTATCTACCAGAATGATGAATAAACAGAATGGATGTTTAAGACCAGAAGGTGCTTCGCCTTCTAGTCTTTGCTCAAAACACAGGTTTTTGTAGCTGCAAATCAACAATAACAAGCTGGAAATCAACCTTTCTTGAATCCTGAATTTCCCATGGAATTAAATGTCTCTTTCTCTTGAGAAAAATGTTTCAGCTTGCAGGTTGAATAATCCCTTCACTTTTTTCTCTTTTAAATATGTAAAAAAAAAAAAAAGCATGCAGTACTAATCTACATTCCCTTCTACAACTTTGTCCTTTAAGCTATATGCAAAGCACATCTATTCTCTCGGAGCAATTCACAGTAAGATTTTTACTTAAGGCAAAGGTGGGGTTAAAAGGATCTCTGTTGAGATTTATATCTGGCAAATGTATGTAAAATTACACTTTCAAAATCAGTGCACCAAGAACCTATTGTCTAGCTGTGCTGCACTTTGATTGTACATATATTTAAATAAAAATAAATGATTTGACACGGAGTATATTTTGAAAATAATTTCAACAAATATTCTCTAGGAAAAATGAATTCCAAGGGCTAATCCAACACCCCTGTTTGTTTGAATATTATTGTACTCTATGAACAAACCTCAAGTAGGGCTAAATATGATGTATCTTTGCTTCCAAAGAGTGGAGAAGTTAACATGTAAGAATGAATGATGTGGGTTTTTTTTTTTGAGATTTGGTCTGAGACATTAATTATCTAAAAAATGTTAAAGTTGACTGGATATGTGAAGGTTTCACAGTCTCTGCTTTGCCAGCTGAATGTTGCAGTTCTCTCTATAATAGATCTCACTCCTTCTTTAAACCAGTGCTTTTTCCTTAATCCAAAGAAAGCATTAAAAACTACAACTGAGTTTGGGGGAAAAGTTGAAATTAATTTGGGGCCAAAAATATCGATTGAGTTCTATAAGGAAGGGTCAGAAGGGTCCCCGTTTTATGGACATAGAATAGAATCATAGAAAGTTAGGGTTGGAAAGGACCTTAAGATCATCTAGTTCCAACATATTAGCTATTGGTCCTGTCTGTACGTGTAGATATCTGGAGAGAAACATGTAGTTAGTCCCGTGGCTGCTAGAATGTCATTAAAGTCATTATGTGGTGAATCTACCCTGTTTTTGCAACAGGAAAATATCTACCAGCCTCAAATTGCTAATAGAATAAAGAAGAGATGGAGGAGTAGGTAGGATTTTTTACTCATGTGATGTGTCCTTCGCAGGACTGGAGTGGGATTCATATTCTTACAGTGCTATTTAAAGCTGAAAGCTGTTTTTCCAATTAGATGTGTGTATCTGCATTTGCAGTGTGCCACTGGCAAGGTAAATAGGATCAGCAGTAAGCGTTACTGAAAGCTGCAGCTGGCTGACAGTTGCAATTTTACAAAACTCCTTTTTTTTCCCCTCAGAGTCTATGCAGATGTAAGTTTCAGCAATACTTGCCTCCAGCCTCTTTCAACTTTCTTTTTAATTAAAAAGCTTAATTGGGAGTAATAAAAATTCCAATTAAGCTTTTTAAATAAAACTCAAAAGCTCAAAGTGGCTGCAGTTGCAGATAACTGCTGCTTCAACCCGTGACTAGCAACTCTATTTGAACAAAGCTTTTGTTTCACTCTAGTAAATATTGTGGTTTATGATTGTACCTCCACATCTCTCAGAAGTACTGTACCTTTAAGTCTTACATTTGCATATGAAAGATGGTCATCCTAGCAAATTCAGCTAAGTGAAGCACAGGGGCTCAAGTCTCCTAAGGTTGCTATGCATATATGCCCCTCAACATCATGTCACATGTTATATGTGTAAGCAGAAATAACAGCAGTGACAAGTTCTGTTTGTTACAGACAGTTGATTTCCCAGTGACTTCATGTGATTCTATATGTAAGTGAAAAGAGAAAGCAACAAACTTCAAAGGTTTTTTTCCAGCTAAACACCTTTACTTCATCCGTTGTGTGTAATTATTTAGGCCAGCTTGGTGGCTTAATTTTACGTACCAATTTATGTTCTATATATGTTGCTTTTTTTCCTCAGAAAGGTCAATGAGAAAATTCATGAGTTAGATCTTGTACATCATGATATCTGACTGCAGGGGTCATCCACAGATGTAATGAAAGAGAAGTGTAAAAGACATGAAAGTACTTGATACTATTAATGTTCTTCAGAGGAATCACTGAAACTTTAACTGTTCTGCTTTTAGTACAGAACTCCATAGAAAGTAGTGCTTGTTTCCAGTGGTATGGCAGGTGCATGCATGGGGCATGACCATGAGCAAATCATAGTAATTTTAAAATTTGCTGCATTACCAATGGATTGCTTTTGCCTAGTTCAACCTAGAATTCGCTTTTGCATGGCAGGAGGTACCTATAGATCTAGAGAAGTAATTAAAATCACAATAAACCAGAAAGAAAATAAAGAAGCAGCTGGTGAGGTTGAAGTTTTTAACAAGGGAAAATATTTAGAGATTGCTAGCTGGTGCTTACTGGTCCTGCACAGAAGCTCTGAGAATAATAAAGCCTGGACCATCACTGAATGCCACTACCGGCCCAGCTGTGCTTCATGCCCAGCCAAAAGGGCATGTGCAGAGACATGGCAATAGGACCACGGCAGGAAAAAAAGACGTCTTGCTATTACTGGTGACAAGTGGCGTTCCTCAGGGGTCAGTATTGGGGCCAGCACTGTTTAACTCCTTTGTTGGTGACATGTACAGTGGGATCGAGTGCATTATCCACAAGTTTGCTGATGACACCAAGCTGTGCAGTGTGGTCAATACACTGGAGGGAAAGGACCTGGATAAGCTCGAGAGATGGGCCAGTGAAAATTTCATGAAATTCAACAAAGCGAGGTACATGGTCCTACACCTCGGTTGGGGTTATCCCAGGCACACCTACAGGTTGGGTGGAGAAGTGATTCAGAGCAGCCCTATGGAGAAGGACAAGAAGGCTGGAGAGGGACTTTTTTTATAAGGTCGTGTAGTGATAGGACAAAAGAGAATGGCTTTAAACTGACAGAGGGGAGATTTGGATTAGATATAATCTAAATTCTAGGTTATTCAGTTTCTTCCAGCTTCACCTACAAACAGGGACCTGATCTGGTAGAAATAGTGTCACTCAGTTCAGGAGCTTGAAGTAGCAAAAGGAGGAAGAAATTTAACTCTTTGTGGCTATCTATGTCCAGGGAATGTCCATGATGGTTTATGAACTAATTAAAGGATCTCTGGAGTGGAGAAATTACCCTGCGTTGTCAGGGGAGGTTGGCCAAGCAGTTTAACAGGTGTTTTAATGTATGTGAAAAATATCAGATTGAGTTGACCTTACTCAGAAATGTGGTCTCAGACAAACCCCATGGCTTAGTGCTTAACTGTCCATTTTTTCCACCTTTTAGTTAATTTTAAAGTTTCATGATGCTTCATGATGCTGACTATGCCTGAAATTCCCAGGCCTGCTTCTTCTACAGCTTCATAGGGGTTTTCTTATTTATTTTATTTTTTTTTTTCATTTGTTATTGACTGCTTCTTAGATCTTGTTTTGAAAGCCTACTTGTGTTGGCTCCAGATACCACTGGCATTGACTTCACAAGCTTTTCTCGTCAGCTTGATGGACCCAGGTGGCCTTGTCTTTCACTGCTGTTGTTGCTTTCATTTTCTCAGCCATCTGTTTCTGACAAGAATGAATTACAGCCCTGGTTTCCAAGAAGTATGCTGATAGTTGTAGTTCAAACGATCACAGCAAAAAACCCACAAACAGCCCAGGATGGCTTGAAGAGCATAGTATTCGTATAGAAAACAAATGCATGTAAACACCCAGAGCTTTCAAGAAAAGAAAAATGCTGATCCTCCGCTCAGCCAATATTTAATTTATTAACAACTTTGAACTTATTTAGTTAAATGATGAATAGATTTGGATAGAGAATGGGTATATTACAGCACAAAATGTATTTTCCTCCCAAATTAAAAAATCTTAGTATAAAGGAATTAAACCTTTTTCTTTTTTTTTTTCTTTTTTTTTAATGCCCCAAAATTTTGTAAACAAGAATTATTTTGTCTAGGAACTCAAAACCCTTGGCTGTCATTAGAAGTGATCACTCTACTGCAGCCTGTTTCACTGGAAATTTTTCCTCCAACCCAATGGTCTAGTAGTACCGCAAAAATGTGGTAGTGTAAAGTGAATAATGTACTTCTGACAGATATAATATCCTGTGTCACAAAGTTGCACTTCTGTTCAGCAAACATACATTTGCCATAGGTCAAGAGAATTGAGAGAGACTTATTGTAGGTTGGGCCTACTTGGCTGGTCCTTTCTTCCTGTCAGTCATGGTTTTATCTGCTGGATCTGGGTCTGACTAACAGCTGTATTCAAGGAGAATTGGCAGCTTGAATTACAGGAAGGTAGAAAAGATTATGTTTCAAATATAGAGCTTGCTTCATTTTTTTTCCTGAGCTTTCTTTGGAATCATTCTCAGGAATAAATCACAATATCTAATAACCCAGTGAGGCTTTTTAAGTGAAATTTTAAGAGTATATTGAGGTCTTATTGAATCACGTTATCTACCATTTCAAATCCTCTTGAAGTTAGTTACAAAGAATAATAGCTATATGTTCAGTCTGAAGAGTCTGAAGATTTTACTGACTTTGGATTAACAGAGAGATTTCCAGCTATCAGTGTTTAAGCTTCACCTCTCTGCCACTCATTCCTGACAAGGCCAGAATAAGGTACTAATGGCAGTGACTTTAGAGAGGTGGTTTTTTCATTAGTTTAAGCAGAATGTCAATTAAAAAGGAATTGAGATAAAGAACCAGCAACTAGATTAAGTTTACACTTCTTCACAGGTGATAAGAAAAATCCATTTACAGATTCTATTTCAGACTGAATATACTTCCTAAGGTAAAGGCCTCTTGTAGCTTTAAAAATCCACTGACAATTTCTGAAAAAATTTAATAACTATTGTGTCAGAAATGTGGGAGAATTTTTTTAACCACTGGAAATAATTATTTCTTACCTAGAATGAATATACTAGAATTAATTTACATTTAATTTTACACATTTTATTACAGAATATTATCATCTGCCATCATTTCTTCTCCTCCTGACTGACTGTTATTTTCATTTTCTTAAGAACTGACAAAGCCCATTTAAAACAGGAAAAGAAATCTCTCTTTCTGTGATCTTCAGATGGGGAAGGACATCAGCCTAGGGCTGATTTCCAGCTAAGGAGTATGGCACACCATGGAAGACTAGGTGTGCTATTTTTTTACTATTTCTGTGGTCCATTTGCAAAATTTTGAGCAACTTGGTAGGAGTTATGAATTCAGAATTTAGCAGAGTACACAGGACTGGGGCAGCATTGGGCTTTGATCAGGCTAAAGGCAAAAAAGGCTCCTAAAGGGATTCACCCATCTTTATATATTTTTTACTCCTTTGGACAATAGTGGTCTTCAGGGTTCAGGTGAAATCTATTGTTTCAGGCAAACTCACGTAGGTATTTATTACCCTGGACTCACATATTTAATACTTTTTTGCCTTTATGCAGGCTATAAATATTTTCTCTAAATGGAAACTGAGACTGTGATTTACTGCTACTGTGTTCAGGGCTAGGCAAGTCATGGGTTTCTGCTTTGGCCAGAATTGCAGACTAATCCAGGAGAAAGTATTTTGAGGGATGCCTTCCAGTGAGAAGTACAGTATGGCCCACAGCATATGACAAAGGGTAGGAAGGCAAGCTCAGACATTTTGAGACTGTTGAGCATGATCTGCAGATATTGTGAGCATCACCAGCAGGTCTCTAGTGCCTTTGCCTTAATTCACTTCTGCCCACTTTAAAAAGACAGTCTTTCTGCCTTTTAATTGTAACCTGTATAGAGTACGGTTTAAGAGCAGACAGTATATAGAAACTCGTGTACTCCTGAGGTTGGATAAATCATTTATTCTGAATATTATCTGATGGATTTAGTCCTGTTTACTGTTCCTGTGACTAAATCCTGAGCAGATGAGTCAGCTGTGGGTTTATTGTTAATTCTGTTTTTTTTTTTTTTTTTTTTTAATTTTTTTTTCTTTTTTTTTATTTTATTTTAGTAGTAAAACAGCTTTCAAGTTTGGTCCCTCTGCTATGGGACTGTAAAATAGCTGAAAGAACCAAAACTTTCCATCACTGGCAAAATAACAGGTAGTTTCCCTTAAGGTAACTGAGTTTGCTTTTATTAGGTAACTAAGGAGCAGGCAGTAAGACATCTACCCAGCCTGGAGGGGAAGAAAACTACCCTTCAGAGACATCCAAAACAGGTGGAGAGATGCTGACAAATGCTGATTCTCCTATGTTATTTATACTGTCTGACAGAATGAGTCACATTATGCTACATTTTTAATAGCTTTCTCACCTTCCTGAAATGAATTACATGCTTGCAGAGCAGTGATGGTAAACCAGGATTCATAGCTGTCATTGTTAGTTTTGTGACATCCTTAACATCAGTGTACCTATTTGTATTCAGTACCCATGAATCAGCTGTAATATATTGTGATAAATAATCTGTCCAGAGGGACATCAACATTGCATCTGGGTAACAGCACAGACTAATCCTGTGAAATCTGCTTTGATGCAGTCTGTGAAGTTAGGTCTTGTGATATCTTTCTGAATCAGGGAGGTGGCTATTATCGGTTGATTCCTCCCAATAAAGAAATTATGGAGCAGTTTTTTCAGAAGTACTTAAATACCTTGGTATTTGTGATTTAAAGCTGATGTTTTTCATCCACAGTTTGTGCCCCTACTGTCTCTGTTAGCTACATATGCACAATTACATTTAACGTTCACCTAAAGGAAAAGCAACATATTGGCCATGATGTATTCTTTTGAACACTATATTGCAAGAAATAAGATCACATTGTTAATATCACTTCTTATCAACCAAACCTTGAGAGTTCACCTACCAATGAAGAAAGAGCTTGAAAGGAAATGAAAGGAAAAAAGGAAGCTTATAGCCTGTCAAATACAAATTCTACAAAACAGCTTTTATATTTAAGGTACATTTATGTTTATTGTTGTAGTAGTACAAATGATGATGATGTGACTTAATGAACTGTTAGCACAATAATGCCCCAGGCCTTAAAAGTGACACAGACTTCTATCATCCATTTGGATGTCATCAACAACTCTGAATACAATAGAACGTGTTCTTCTATTATCTACCTGTTGTCTGATGATGAATTTAGAGATTTATGGATTTATAATATATTTTTTTCTGAGTTTAACAGCTTTAAATGTTAACTTTGCCAACACCTGATATATAAGTATAATCAGTTGACGCAGGTGTTTCACACAGTTGAAAATGACATTTGGCAGTTTGTGTCAAATAGGTACATGTGTTAAATACTTCTTGAATGCAGATTTACTCTGTAAATATAGTAGTTAAGAGTGTTTATTATGAATCCTAAAAAAAATGTGTTTTAAATTAATTAATTTGTAATTAATTTTGAAACAAAGTTAATGCTTGTATACTGATTTGTTTCATTTACTCTTCTCTGGATCTTAGAAAATTACTTAAATTGTGTGTTTAATAGATTCATGCATTTTAGACCAAATGAAGTACTACATGCCACTCCCAGTATTTGTTTAATGGGCTGTATCATGCTGATAAACTGTGTGCACCTTCCACAAATGGGTCATTACAAGAGTCAAAGTATGAAGAATAAAGCTCTGTTCTTTGGCTCTAAAGGGTGAGGGGTAAGTTAAAGATGTGGGAACACCTGATTGAATACAGATGTGGTGTTATCTCAGTAAAATCAGCACAGTTTGTTTGCAGTAGTTTAAAACAAAAATGCAAAAGCATTACAGCTTTGTGTAAGACAAAAGGTTTCTTTCTAGGAGTAAACAGATATCCTGACATCCATGGTGGACTTTGCCTCCTTCAGTAGTATTATGTACAGGGTTGGCTTTTTTTTCAGCCTGTATTTTGCTTCAGTCAAGATGCGTATACAAATCCATATATTGCCCTACATCCATTTTTTACGTGTGGCACTGTGAGGGGCGTGATGGAGCTGCTTCTGCCCATCCTGCAGTCTTCCAGCCCCTGTGGGACACCATGCGCTGACCCTAGAGGAGAGGGGACCAGAGACCCACTTACGGGGCCAGAGGCCCACTTATGTCCCAAAGGAAGGCCAGCTACTCAGCTTGAACTGGGAATGGGATCAAGTCACCTTGTGACAGTAGTTTTGAAGTAACATCAGCAGACATAGGTCTTTATCTGCCAGACACTACATGACCCCCTTTCTGCAGGTTCTGGCAGAGGAATGGCGAATTCATTTGCTTAGGGATGATCTGACAAAGGAGCAGTTGCTTTTATTCAACCGAGAGAGTACTTTCCACCACCAGGATGTGGCATTAGTGGTGTATGCTAGTCTGCCAGGGAACAGGCTGAAGCTATCTAAATATTTGTTACAAAACATTAACCACAACTTCAGGAGCACTGTTAATAGCCTTTTTAGTTTCAGAAGCTAAAGTAGTATTATTTATAGTGTTCATGGACAGCTAGCTAAACTTGCTGTCATGGGAATTTCATGATCAAATTCCCATTAAATTCAGCAGAAGTAAAGCTGAGGTGTTCTGTAGACAGCCTGTGGAAAACCCCACCAGAGACAGCTTGTGCACCCAACCTGTCACAAAGGACTGACACAAGACTTAAATGAAAAGCCTGATTTTCAAGTTATGTATCAGGAGTCAATTATTTAAATAATATCCTAATTTACTTACTAGTATTGCAATGATCTGTAATTTCAGCCGCCTTTTATAAATTTTTAAGACAGAGACTGACAAAGTATTCACAATGCTTCTGTGCTCACCTGGTTCGCAAAGAGTGTTGCTAGTAGACAGAGTAGTGGGTAAGGAACCCTAACTATTCTATGATTCTATGATTCTATAGTTGCTCACAACAGCCAAGCAGGTATGCATAATTTTTTAGCCAGCCTTGGTATAATTCCTTTAATTTTTCTAAAATCCTCTTGTACATCTTAGTTATCCAGTGTAGTCTCAGGACAGATTTGATAAGGAGAACCATGAACTATTAATTTTCAACTTCAGGGTGTTAAAATAACTGATGAAACTTGTACTAAGAGAAAAAATTCAAATATTTAAGGATAAACACACAATGTGGTACATGTGAGATTCACAGTAGCTGGTTAACGTAAGGGATGTGAGGATAGTTAGTAGACTGAAAAATGTGCCAGCCTTTCAACTATGATACTTTTGAGATGCAGCATAAGCAGAAGTTATATGGTTAGCAGATCTGTTTTTCTTCAAAGTGCTTATGGCAAAAAGATAAAAGCAACAACCAAACCCCAAAGAAATCATGCTTGTTATGATTACGTCTTTAATTCCAGCACTCAGATAAGCCTCCACTTGGGACAAGATCTGTTTATTTAAACTCAAAGTGCTCTAAGTCATATCAGCTAATCTTTGCTAATTGACATAAATCTAAAGCCTAGTTGATAAAAGAAGTTTCATGGTAACAATACTTTAAAGTATTAAAAAGATCTCCAATTTTGTTGCTAAAATACTGACTTCATTGTTCACTCTGAAACTTGCAATTACTTGATCTGCTGACCTAGTGCAATACACTACCTGATCATAGAATCATAGAACCATAGAATAGTTAGGGTTGGAAAGGACCTTGAGATCATCTAGTTCCAGCCCCCCTGCCATGGGCACAGACACCTCCCACTAAACCATGCCACCCACAGCTCTGTCCAACCCGGCCTTGAACACCGCCACACAACTTCCCTGGGCAACCCATTCCAGCGCCTCACCACCCTTACAGTAAAGAATTTCTTCCTCATGTCCAATCTAAACTTTCCCTGTTAAAGTTTGAACCCATTACCCCTTGTCATCTTAAACAACCACCATGTAGGTGGCACAAATGCAATCAGCCTCAGTGATAAAGCCAACAATTCGTAGAAGTTAGGCTTTTCCATTCTGTAACAATGAGGTTGTAAGACTCCTTTATTAAAATCCATGGTTTGGTGTTTGTTTGGTTTTTTTTTGTTGTCTTTTTTATAATGAACTATAAAATAGACATTTATGAATTATAATAATGTCATCTCAGGGGTAAGAAGAAAACATACTGAAAGGAAGCAGTAAATTCCAGGGAATTAGTGAAGAAACCAGCAGAAAATAGAGGTGAAAAAGAATGGGTTTTGAAGAGGGAAAGTACTGCATGCAGTTATTAGGTAGAGGAAAATGAGTTTGGTCATGACAGCATGATGGCAAAAAAAAAGTGACTTATGAGTTAGTAGTAAGAGAAATCTGTGGTATTACCAGAATCAAGAAATTAAAAAGGTGTGAAATTTAAATTAGAAGCTGTGGGATATCTCGTCTTCCCCATGTTGGAAGATACACCATGTAGTACAGCCAATGTTTTGTCAGGCATTCCCTCCATGGAAGTGTTTGGGAAGTAGAGAGTGATGACTGGCATGAATCTGTGTGTCAGGAAATGAATTTTAAGAGAAGAACAGAATTCTAATTGGACTGATTTGGCTGCCTGGACTTACCTCTTCCTTCATTCTGTGAAATTATGTCTTCCCTGGACAATGAACGTTTATAAAACAATGCTTTGGGTCCCTTCTTATTTCGTAAATTAAAATCAATTTCAAATATGAATTTGAATTCATTTCAAATGAATTTTATGGTGGGAAATGGAGCTGAGTCAGAGATAGAGGAATGTATGCTTGCTGGAGTCTAGTTACAGGTATATAGTGTTTTGGCTTGAAATTTGTAAATATTGGTTGTAGGTGCAGAACAAAGTAGCGTTAATCTAATGTAGATCTTTGGAATGTTCTTGGAGTTAAGATGTTTACCTAGATTTATCACCTTTATGTGAGAAAAACAATAAAATGAGCATTCTTAATGTGGCTTTTTCCAGCCTAGTGTATCAAGGTTATATAGAGCTACTGGTGAGTCCTGTTTGTCTCTATTTCATAAGTTGCAACTCAAGCAAGATCATCAATATGAAATGAATATTTAATATGAAAAATATTAAATGTATTTGTTCAAATTCAGGCAAAAGGCTCACATTCTTAGGGGTTTTATCAATTACTTGGATCATGGAATAAACCCATTTCTCAAGGGATTTATTTTGATTTTGTTTATAAACCTGTGTGTTACTGTTCCTAAAAGAAAGCACTAGAAGAAGCAGCTAGTTTGATCTAACCAAAGTAAAAAACATTATATGTAGGTTGTTTCTTCTTTAAACTATGTGTATTTCCTTCAGGAGCCTGAAATCAGCATTGCTATCTCATGGAAACTGGAGCCAAAACCCCCAGATATCTGAGCAACGTGGACTGCCGACTCCTAATTAGCTATGGAATGCGACATTTGTACCAGTAGGAAGGTAAAGGGGGATGGCGGATATTTGTGTGGTCCAGTGTTGGAAAGCTTGCTCAGTCAAGATGGGAATGAATTCACATACGCTTTAGAATTTAGAAATGTAGCAAACCACTAAACCATACATAATTTAAATGGATTCCTCATATTCATAGGCTCCCTGCATGATATTAGATTGTTTAGCTTTCATGATTTATTTTGTTACTTTCGATGGTGCTATTAATCGTGCTTTCTCATTTTCTTTCACTGCTAGGATTTGACAAGAATTTTCTTTCACCTTGAAAAGCTGCATGTTCTGAGGAGTTTCTTCGCAATGCTCCTGTACACTTAGCCCACCCTGCTGAGCGATGGCAGCTTGTTTTCTGCACTGCACTTCTTTCTGAAAGATGGTTTCTAAGCCATGGATTTGATTTCTCTCTTGGTAGTGAAAGATCATAAACAAATATGTCTTTCAAATTGTTTTTCTACTGGAAGCCTTTATGATTCTATCGAAGAGGAAACTGAACTAACTCAATAAGCAATGGACCACAAGGCAGTAAACTGATACATTGTTAATTTTTATTGCTAAAGTTTCTTTCTCCTACTGAGGTTCGAAATACTTTTAAAATTCTTTTTATGTTGATTTTTTATGATTGCACTGCAAACCTTCTGATATTCTACTCAATAATTTTTGTGAGATGTGTTGGCCATAGCAAGCAACAAGGCAGGGAACACAGCAGTATCTCAATATCTCCATCTAAAACAACAAATAAAGAGTCTAGGCATGTTACATGGACCTTCAAGTTGTTGGCCAGGGCTGCCAAAGCACCTGGCTGGCTATTCTAGGGACCTGCTCTAGAAAGGCCTTGGGAGAGTAGCATGAATGCCCAGTGAAGAAGGAAGCAAGGATATGGAAATAGTAAGAAATCTATTTGTGGTAGGTGCTCAGGAATATAAGATTTGTCAATCTCTTGTGCCCGTTAGCATTTTTATGTATTATAATAACAGACTGAGAGCCCAGGGGGAGCTGGGCCTTAAAGATTAGAGATCTGCAGGCATAAATTCTCGTTAGGTTGCAAAGGTGGCTGCTCTGGTTCAAGTTATAGGGATAATTTCTCTCTGCTTGTACAGGTGCTTATGCACAGAGTTTAACAGCAGACAGTAAGTGCCATGTTTGTTTTCCTTCCAGCCTTAATTTCTCATGTTTGTTGATTACCTAGCAGAATGAGACCCCAGTCTTGACTAGGCTCTGCCATGATCCATCTGGCCAATATAAAATTGTATTTAAACGTTATCAAGGTACTGATTTTGCAGACTCAGTTCACAGTGTGGTTTGTTATATAGCTCGAATACAAAACCACAGTCTGCTCAACCAGATTGGGTTTTTGGTTCTTCAGGTCCATTACTCTGCTTCCAGCAGTTGCTTTGTCTAATGCTTCAGCAGAAAGGAGAGGACAGACGTAACATGTCTTGCCAACAGTACGAAGGTTTCTATAAGGGCAAAATTCCATTTTTAATGCTATGGCATCAGCTCCTGCCCATTACCCACATTTGTTCCATCAGAAATATTTTTTTTTGTTTTTAAATGATCACTTCTTTTCAAAGTCCAATGTAAGGCACTGTAATCCCTGCAGAAACAAATTTCACAGTCAATCAGCAAAGTGCCTGGAGAAACGTTCTCTTTCCTTCAAAATGACTTACTACAGTGTTCTACTTCTTATGATTAGTGTGTATTCAAGGTTAACACAGATATTCTGGAAATCTAACCCTCTTGATGGTGCTGATGTAAATCAGAGATAACTCAGTTTATCCCTAAGGTTAACTCAGATCGATTTAGCCCTTTGTACTGGTCTCTGATATAGCTCCTGATTTGCAGCCTTTGTTATAAATTGGATAATATTCCTCAATAAAATGAGTGTATGAACTGAAAAAGGCGCATCTATGCTGCATTTGCTTGTGACTGTGGAAGATTATTTTCAAGCATGCTCATCCACGTAGTCAACATTACAGTTTTTTTAGGAATTGCAGTCTGTAAACTTCCTACTCAGCCCATCACCAGCAGCACATCTAAGCAAGGGTAAACAGGGATTTAGTGTCTAAGTGCTACACTTGTCACTGTAGTCTCACAGCTAGACTTTCAAAAGCCGCGGTCAGTCACTGCCTAATCCTCAGAGCATCTAGGGGCTCTGGCTGCATTTCTGCCAGCACTGCTCCCCAGCAGCCTTAATCTTAAGAGTGTTGAGAATTTCTTATTTGTACCTTGGTGGGTCTGTATTGGGGTTCGCTAACTGTGCACCCACCCTCCTGTCTTGTTGATGTGACCTGGCAAGCTGACAGTTTGCAGCATGGCTTTTAAGACTAATGGAGGAAGAAGTGGTGTCTTCCTTTGTCCACTCCATAGCACAACACTTTGAGGAACTGCACAAGACACATTACTCAGATCTTCCCACAGCTGGGGTCCTTTGATGTGATCTGATCTGTTACATCTCTGGATGAAACTACTCATAAATTGTGGGTGTCAGCCTTTTTCGCCCTATCTTACAAGTGTCTGTTTTGAATAGGCTTCTTAAGTGCCCTATATGGGCACCTAAGCATATACACCTTTCAATATTACAAAGCCGAGTTTGTGGCACTCATGTTTCTGTACGTGTCTCATCTTAGGAAGGAAAAAATTAATGTGGTCACCGGAATTCACTCTCAGTGTTTCTCCTCTGGCTTCTTAAAGGACTACTTGGGTCATAAGACAGCAGTGGGGTAGTATTGGGTCTCAAAACAGCATTCAGCCTTGCTTAGCTGTAAAACTGAGACTGTAAGACAATTCAGCTTACGCTCTGTTTCTGTATGACCATTTGGTCTCCGCTTCACTAAGAAGAGCAAGTCTGTAATCAGTGACAGAATGGACATACCACCTCTGTTTCAAGATGTTGTTAGGGGAATGATGTTCCTGTTATTCTCTGAATCCCAGCATACCGTATTTCCAAATTCCTAATGGAAAGATTCCAAGACTAGGTTGATTTTTCTCGGAGCAAACACTGGGATTCTAATGTTGTTCTAGTATCTTTCTCACTGTATGGGTTTACAAACACCAATATAGTTCATACAAACACCAAATAGGCTCAAAAATTATGAAAGCTGCTTCATTCAAAGAAGAAAATGGCAAAGATGTTTCTGCAGTGTTTATAGTTTCATTTTTGTTTGTTTGGTGTACAGATGCAGTGAAATTTACTGTCAGTCCACTGAATTCTTTAACGTATTGCTTATAGCTTAAAATGTATTTCTCATAACTTATGGGACTTTACTGAACTTGTGTACTCTTAAGAATCCTTCTTTAGAAAATATCTAAAACTGCATTTAACCAATTTAATGGATATCTAGTAGACACTTCTGTGATGCTAAAATAGCTGCTGGGTTTCAAACAAACATACGTATGCTGGTTGCTCTTCCAGTCGGCTTGTCATTAGGAGCGTGCAAAGAACAAGTAATGCCAGTTTAAATGTTCTTGGCAGTGAGAATCTAGATATTTTTTATCTATTATAATCATAAAGCTGTGAAAATATAAAAACTTATAGTGAGCTATCAAATCAAGAACTATTGAAATAACACCAGAAAAGCTGTAATTCAGGTGAGACAGTGTTCATACTTACCAGGTGTTTCTATTCACTGCTGATTCTCATAGAAGGAAGTCCACTTATAAAAGATGAAGGCTGTCAGCTTAATTTGTATAGCTGTGAGGAATAAAGGCTAACCCATGCCAATTTTGTTCTGATGATCTTACAAAGAAATGGCTTAACATTCCATTACCATTTCCCAAAACCACCTAAATGCACTTAAATTTTTTCTAACATCATTTTAAATGATAGATATGAATGAAGTCAGTGCAATACCAAAGGTAAATAAAATCAGGACCTGTTCTGCATGTGACAGGGTGAGACGAATAACTCCTTGTCTTCAGTACTTAACTAACTAGGCCTATAGTCTGTTTTTTTTGTGCAGCACTAGATGGCATGTAATTCAAAAGCTTTACTTTCAAGACTTACTGGAATTTTATTTTGAGGGTGGTAAAAGCATCATAAAACCACATCAATAATTTTACACATACATGCTAAACCCAGCTATCTATTAATTTGCATGGAGTTCAACCTTTCCCCTCTCCCACACAGAGGTAAATCTGTGTATCAAGTTTTGTCTATGTCAATTTTTAAAGTCAAAGAAATAGAATAATTATTTATCAAGGTATAAGTGTCTTTTCAAAATGATCTAGTTCAGTATTTTAAAGCTCTCCCCAAGACTGAATAGTTTTTTTTTACGATCTTTTCACTATGGTGCAGTTTTGCTGTTTGTTCTTATGTTTCTTTGATGCCTGCATGTCTTGGGAAAGAGAGGGGGCTTCCAGTGTGATGCAAACTCTCTGCCCCTGGTGCTACACTGCAGTGAAAGAGCAGTTGTTCTTTGATACCCTTGGGAGGCATTTAGTAAATAAGGGAGCTGCTTAGGATCTGACAAAATAGCACTTAAGCATCTGAGAATTGGAAGTGGCAGCTTAAGTTCAGACACTCCTATCTGTCTACCTTGACACCAAAAAAGGTAAGAGCACATCTCTTTAGAAGAGGAGGCTGGAGTTTGTTTTCGGAGTGTGCTGTTCAGCTAACAAACAAAATAAGATTTTCTCAAATCTTCAAAAGAGTTCAAACTCATAAGGTGCATTTGCCCTTGAATATAAATAATTTCAGGGTATTCTCAACACTCAGGTAGCAGAACATTTTGAGCACACACAAACAAAATGAGCATGGTAATGATAGCTGGTGTAAAATGAGTTATTTTGTGTCTCTAGAGTTATAAACATTAACGGCTTAATATATATTCCATCTCCAGCCAGTTAAATTAATCCTCTCAGCAGAAGTAATATAAATTTAGGCTATATTTTCCAGATGATTTTGCTTACTTCTGATCCCTTTTAGTACATAATGTGCTGTAGCTCTAAGAAAACGAATGCTTACAAGTGTAGATGTTTTATGAGTCAGCAAAGCTGGCATAAAGTTGATGACACCTTGTATGCCCAAAGGAGCTGGCATTCACTGCTTAATGAAAAAAAAATCTGATATTTAGGCCGATTATAACGCTATAGATTAATGTGCCAATGAGTCAATCTGAAAACATTATCTTGTGCTTGCATAGCAATTTATGTAACTCAGATTGCAAGAAAGAATAAATATGAACATAACCTGTTAAAGGCACAAGTTAAGAATAACCCAACTGAATTCAAAATACTGCAGTTTCAGCTACTATTAGCTGATCTGCTTTAATCTTCACTAGGTCTCTCAGGCAGCAGTTTTCTTGTGCTGAACTTGATCTTCATTTGAATAAGATGCTGGTTGCTATTTGTACAATGAATCTGTAAGGGATGCTCTCGTTGTCCCCATCATTTTACTTCATCTTGAAATGTTCCTATTATATAGCAAACAGAGTCTGTGCCTCACACCATGCCTATGTATTTCACCTCTCTCTGCATTATTTTATTTTTCTTTCACCAGAGAAACAGCAGATCCCAAAGTAGAAATTAAGGCATAGTAATGAACAGACACAAAAAAAAATAATCTTGTTGCAGAGATTATTGTTAGACTTGTTTCTTCCTTGGTTGTCAGTGGGAATTCAGCATTTTACTCTTGGTGCAGATATAGAGACATTAAAGTTTCAAATTAAAGGTATTTGTCAAATTAAGCCATTATTTTTCCAATGAGCGTAATTATGGAATAACTCTGGAAACTGCTGTGTTGAGTAACTGCCTTAGCCTCGTAAACAAAAAAGATGAATCTTCTAAATGTTTTTGAGGTGAAAGCAGGAGTAATCAGCAAGTACGGTGGGGGCAATGAGAAAATAACCATAGACTCAGGGGTAGGGAAATGGATGATATTTAAACAATACTGCAGACTGCTGTGTATTGGGGTGCCCAATTTTTCATAGAGTGTTAGCAATAAAGACTTGCTCTTTTTGATTCAGCAGAATTTTACAGGGTAAAAATCATGTTCAGTTTAAGTCATGTTTAGTAAAACAAGTGAAGAAATCCCATAAAAAAACACACCTGTGGTTTGCTTTTAGCAGATTTAGAAACGTCTAAGTAAGCAAGTGTTTTGATGTGTCAAGAAAATGATCTTTTTAATTTCCAAGAAGATTGTTTCTTTTTGGCTTGTCTCAGTATTCAAAAGGCCCTCTAATATTTTACTGGAACTCTCAAGAGCCTTTTACTCAGTTGCTTCTTGGGGAGAGACTAGTTCAGACTTCATGTTGAATGAGGTGCTGTAAGAAGACAATGAAGATCAGTGCTGTGCACCCACAAAAGATCTTGTCCTGTCAGGTGGCTTGGATGGCAGAGGATTTTGGAGATCAACCTTGAGACATCATAGAAAAATAGTGGAACCCTGAACTGTCTCAAAACTAAAAGCTTACTTTTGGACAAATTATATAAAAAAGTTCAGTTTGGCTTGACTGAAAACTACTGTATTCAGTTCTTTAAAGGAAAAAAACATGATTTTGGGCGAAAATATAGTCCTCAAGTAGTAGGCTGTGAGATTATTTTTTTATTCAGAGGTGCTGTTCTACTGCCTTTTGCTCAAAATGCAGCATCTATAATGATTTTTGTGGTTTTTAATGTTATTGTCTCAAAATATAAGTACAGGTAACCCCGCATTGCAATTTTCAACTGTGAAAATACTTGTAAGAAGTCAGGTCTTTACCATTTACCAAGCTTTAATGAAAATGCTATTTCAGTCAGTTAGCCTTCACATCACACATTAGATATGCAATAAAATACAAGCTTCTGAGTCTGAAGGGTCACAGTAAACATCTCACTTTAGTCAGCAAAAAGCAATTTACTTAGTTTACTTTAAACATGGTCTAAAATGCAAATGGCATTTATCTCCTTCAAGGACCAGAGAAACTAGCTTTCTCTAGGCAGAGGCATAGCTTTGAAAGACATACAATAGTCTGTCAAAGGTACAGAGAATTTTAAGCATTTTGGCATTATCATAACTGTATTAAGCTATGTTTGCTTTTATCATGTCATGTTCTTTGACATTCTGCTTGGTGCGTGTGTGTTGCCTGTCAATCAGAGAGTCAGCATGTCACGGGGGAACTTCAAGGCAGAAAGGGTGCTACTCAGAGAATTCAGATGAGCTTAAGGAAAAGGAGTAAGGAACGCTTGACAGCTGTGAGGAGAATTTTTGAGGTGAATCTCAGTCTCATTAAGTATATGGGTAAAATCGTGAATAGAGATGGAATGGCAGAGGAAATTTTACTTTCTATTTCTCTACAGTTTTTCACTGGTGAGAATCTTAGTGAAATGAGTGAACAGCTAAGCATAACAATTCCTTTTTAAAGTGAAAAAGGTAGTTCCTGAATTATTTAAAGGGCGCAATTTATGTAATTTACAAAGAACATGGGGAAAACCAAAACTGTGGATTCGTCTAAACTACCTTTTATGGACGTCTTACAATAAATTTGTCCCATGCTGCAATTTGTCTGTGGACCTACAACAGCATAATGGTTCCAGAACTTGCTTGTTATTGCATTTTGCTTAACATTTTTATCAAAACAGACGTCTGGCTGCCTGCTTGGCTGTTTGAAGCTGTCCCTGCCTTTGGTTGCTGCTATTTCTGTATCCATATGGGTAGCCAAGTGGTAGCAGAAAACGTTCCTGGGGCCTGGAACTTGACTAGCTGCACTGGTTACTTGTCACAGTAGCCCCTGGGGTGGTTTTGCCCTCTCAGCTATCTCAGCCTGTTCTGGGGCCTTGCTCAGGTGTTAGCAAAAGGGAAGAACCAGTCATAACAGGCAATCTGGAGGAGGCCATCCTGTTTGGGAGATGAAAGGAATTTAATAGTATAGTCCATAGCATTTGTTTTTGGTGTTATCGAGAGTGCTATTGTATGTTTAGTTTACTTTTCTGTAGATATCAAGTTTTTCTATACCTAGTGGTAAGCTGCTTCTCTGGCTTTTTATCCTCCATTTATCCTCCACAGCTTTGGGGATCAAAGTGTGACTCTTGGTCACAGTCAATGGAACAGAGAAAAGAGATACAAGAGATAGGCCCTATTTGGAAATTTGGTAAAAGATAGTAAAAACTGTCTTTTAAAATGGTAGGGTGCAAGTGAGGGTAGTTTCTGCTGCACAGTTACTTTCCAAGTCTGGTAGAACAGGAGCGGTTAGAATGGAGCGAGGATTAGAGTAGACCTTTGCCTCAGACCTTCTTCTGACTTCACAGTCATCACAGAAAACAGACATTGCTCTGCCCTGGTGTAAACAGTTCCTTTAAATTACTTCTTCTCCAGGGCTTTGAAAAGTAGAGAGCTGGAAATTGGAATGTGACTGTAAAAGCTGCACAGAAACATTTGCAAGGATAATGCTAGAGGCAGGTAAAAATCCCGATGTGCTTTATGTGGTTGTAGAAAATTACAATTTATCTCCAAGAAAATGCTAAAGATGGGTGGTAAAGAACTTTGATGGAATCTTCTTTGTGGAAAACCAAAGCTCTGGCAAATTAAAAAGCTCTGTGGAACACACTGCAATACCCACCAGATTTTTTGTTTTAAAGAATTTAACAAACTAAAATATTTATGCAGTGTTGAAACAGTCACTGTTCACTATTTTGGAATTAATGTTTTGATTTTTTTTTTTTTTAATTTTGACATGACTTTTACTGAAACTTCTTTCTGTGTTATATCATTGTGTACTTAAATAAAGCATTTAAAAAATACAGTTTGAAACCTCTAAATGTCCAAATCACAGAACTTCAATCTTCAGCACGGCATTATTAAATTACAGACAAATAAAGACTGAAAGAAAGATTTGTCTCCTAGATTCTACAAGTTCTTTAATTTCCCTCATCTCACAGAGACTGGGAACAGTGAAGCTTTGGCGAAAAGTACTGTTCTTTCCTCTTGGGCCCTAAGGCATATTGCAAAGACAATTCCTATTCCAGATGACTTCTGGATGCAAATAGGCAGGTTTGAACTTCCAGCTTGAGGCAGGCTCAACTCTTGTAAAGACAAGTTGGGTGCTATACCTGGGAGCTTTCAAAGAAAGGAAGAGATTTTATTGGTAGTGTGAGATAACTGGCTACAAAAGAGTTACTTCAGAGAAATGAAAGCAGAACTGAGCTCAGCAGCTATTCATTTTAATCAGACTAGTCTTGCTTTAACAAAGCATACTGAGGCTTTGCTGGTTTTGTGATATTTAATTAAATTTGGAAGGTTAGATAGAAAAAGTATATTTTCCAATTAACCTTTACCTCATTAAAATTTCATTCTAAGTTGTAAGCAGTTCTTCAGAGTACATGCTGTTCAACATTCTCTGGCCATTTTATTTCTTGTTACATTTGTTACTTATCTGAATTTAAAACAGAATATCTTCATTTTAAATTCTTACCCTGGGACCATGTGTTGCTCTACATAAGTTACTACTGATTTACGTCATATCGTATATCTAACACCTGCAGAATATGATCTGATGGAATGTGATTTTTTTGCATTACATTAGGCAGGATTTTTCTTTGTATTTAAACAGAAGTTGCAGCAGGGATTAATATGACTCATAAAGAGCTGATGTCTCAGAAAAGAAAGCTTTGAAGTACACAGCCACAAAACTAAAACACTGGCACTGCTTTTCTTTCACCCGGGAGAAATCTGACCCGGAACTCTGTATTTACCTCTGAGTTCTCACGTATGGTGTGTATGGTGTTTAACATGCTGAACTTGATAAAATTAAAGAGAGAATAAGAGTCTCTGGTAATGTAGTTTGAAACTTTTATGATTTCTGAAGATTTTGCCAACAAATTGATTTTTTTTTTTTTTTTAATTTATTTGCAGTACTAATCATGGGAAAGGCAAATATCACTTAAATGGAATGAAAGACGTGGGTGTCACCAGCACGATTATGAACTCTGAATACCTGCTGTTTTCCCAGCTGCAGTACATCTGGCTGGATGAGAGAGAACTCAGACCAAGATACTGAAAAGCTGTTAATGGAGGACAGAGGCCTATTGAATATAAACCTGGAGGTGGTTCAAAATGTGAAATGCAAGATACTGCTTAAGGCCAATCTCATAAGATCAGTGGGGCTGGTCTTTCCAAAATGATGCTGTATTACCTTCTAAAAGGTAGCCAGCTCCATCCTAGGACATATCTTAGCAATATTTATCCTTTATTTCCTAAAATCATCTTCCTGGATTGAGAAGAATAAAATTAACTTGTTTAAACTTACTCATACTCTGAGCAGTTATAACTCCTATTAATGCTGATGAGAAATGTACTGAACTTACTAGGGATGAAGTTACTTAATTCTCCAAAGCAGCTTATATTTCTTTTTCATGGCTGTGATCATTCCCTTCCTCTGCCACAATTATATTCCACCCTCTATAGATCTCAGCATTTTATCTGGGAGTTACCCTCAAGAATAATTTTTAAATTATTTCTTTCCAGGAGGATTTCTGTGATCATGTCAGAAAATTTCCATTGATTTGGAACATGAGAAAGAAAGAAAAAAATAATTTTAATGAAAAAATTCAACAGTTCTATATTTTCTCTTCCTTGTTAGCATTATTTATCTGTGTTAAAAACTTGAAAAATACAATCTCACATTCATAACTGACTCTGTTATGGTCTCAGTTGAAAATAACACCTTTTTTTAACATTTTTTGAATTTTGGATAGCAGTTCTCAGACAGGACTTTAACAATAAAATGTTTTAAACAAAACAGTACTAAAACCACAGGCAATTGCAAAAGATAAACCACGCATTTATGTTCACTTGAGCCCAAGGTACTTACAGTCAATCTGCTACTGAGTTTCTTGTAATGCAATAAAAATTTTAGTATTATACATGCCTGGTTTTCCTCTTAATGTTTTTATGAGTAATAACCTTACAATTTTAATGTATTTAGACCTATCTGAAAGTCTGTAACAGTATTTTATGCTCCTTGTGACACGTAGGCAATCCTTAGGCATTTTTTCAGGACCTGGGAGTTCAGGGAAAATACTGTCCATGAGCCCTTATGAGAGATGCCTAGCTCAGTTGGCAGAGAGCTGGTTGTGGTCCTCAGCACTTGGTGACCTCCTGGCACTGGTTTGTACTGCAAATTTCATGGAGAGAAAAGAAAATGAAAAAAAAAGATTCCTTGCATTTCTTAAGTTTTCTTCTTAGGTTACAGCTTGAGGAGCAGCTTCACATTTAAGTGCAATATCTGGCCTTGAGTTCCCATATGTTTAGCCTTCTGTGCTAGAGAAACATGTAAAGATGCAAATTCCATAGGTTAGAAATCCAGCAGGCAAACAGACTGAGGCTTGATATGCAATTTTATACTCAGGGGGTTTTAAGCCAATACATAGAAGTTCAGTATTGGCAGGTAGTCCATTACAACATTATGCAAAATAAGGGCTTACTAAAGTCTGTTCTCGTCACTGGGGATATTTTCTTGATGATTCCATCAGCCTGACCCAGCATCCTGGATGTTGCTGAAGGATCCAATGGGAACTGAAAAGTCTATAGACAACCTTTGTTTCTAATCAGCTTATGTAAAGTAAAATGGGGTAAAATCTGAGTAACAAAGGAATGGCTGATCCCTATATCTAGATTCTTAGGAATGGCCACAGCCCCCCAGACACTCCACTTACACACTGTGTAACATGAGTCGCTACAGCAGATCTCAGCATGTGTGGCACCAGGCTGATGGTGGCCTGCCTGCCTAATGCATCCCAAATGAAAAGGCAGCTCACCTATCAGCAGAACATGTGCACTGCCAATATGCAAGAGATTTTATAGCTAGGGGTGGCCCTAGCTGGGTTTTTTTCCTTTTCTTTAAATGATCCTGCCTCAAGTCACTGGAAGCTACAACAATGTAAATGTAGGTGTTAGCAGTATTTCTATCCACTAGAGACTAAAACATATCTTCAAACCTGTGTAACTTGTTAAGTCAGAATTATGCTAGAGGGCTCTGATGTTGTCTAAAGCTTATAGAAAGCAGAGCATTCTAATTTTCTTATACTTAGCAGTCTAATAAGATTCCTTGAATGTTTGAAGTTAAATGGATCTGGGATGATTTCTTAAGTGAACGCAGAATATACTTTCAGATTGAAATTAGTTTTTTGGAAACTGTAACATTAGGACTGTGTTATTGACACTGACAATTATGACAAGTGACATCCTTTGCACAGAAAGTTAATGAAAAGGTTTACTGTGATGTATTTCAAAATTACAGTATGATCACTTCTTTTCATTCTTTATAGCCATTACATGGCATATTTTTCCAGAGGTGCTACCTAATTATGTTGTAATTAAATGTGATTCATCAAATAGAACTGAAGACAAAACTGGTAATCAGTGAGTCTTTTCCATTCACAGAACCTGTAAAAAAGGTGTATCTTGTAATTAGTTTACAGATGTTTACTTTAGAATAAGCAAATTAAAATTATATTTTTTTTCCCTTCTCATCATCTGGTAGAATATTTTGGCATATATTTGCAGTGCATAACAATGGCTTTCATGAGTGGGTCAACAAGCCACTACCAGCATAGACACAATAGTAATAATTATTCAGAGGATTAAAAAATATAGCCTTTTAGAGTAGGTAATGAGTGAGACCAGGTTTTAAGTCCAAAGGCAATATCAGAAGCTTATTTTTGTTTGTACACACCAAGTAGAACTGAAATATCGACAGTATAAGTGTTGAAACAGCAGCTATTTGTTGTTTTTTATTGATTGAGGGTTTTTTTCCTGTGTAAAGTTGAGTAAATATTACTGGAAAACCAAATACTGACATACACAGTATATTGATTAAAAATACATCTTCTTGGGAATATTTGCAGACTTCAGTTGTCTTTCTGCTAGCAGGATTTGACTATGCTTCTAATTTCACTGGCTACAATCACTTTATTTCTGGGTAACAGAAAAATGGATTGGTTTGTCCCCTGAGGTGCTCAACTGCTAAAGTCTAAATAGACCTAACCCTCTGTGTGCTGTGTACACCAAACTCTGTTCTTGGCCCATTGCTCTGCTCATGTAGTACAAAAGAAAGAGAGGCTATCAGTCACTGCTGTTTTGGGGATGTCCCTAGCCCATGAGAGTCTTGTGTACACATGTACACTCACGAGCACAGAGCTGGAGGGCTGTGGGCCTGCCAGTCCCCCTGTGGGGACCAGTAAAAGGCACACACTGGGATATTTGATCACTAACCACGGCTATGGCACAGAGCCTTCTGGTCTGTCCTGGTGGCAGAATAACCCTGGGGATTACAGTATCCTTGGAAATAGCTGCCACATTTCTCTTCCCTTCACTGTGATCGAAAGAGAGACTGAACATTAAAGAGTGGCAGCTAGACCCTGGCCCCCTCCCGTCCTCATGCCTGACACCGAGTGCAACAAAGTCTTTTCAGAGGAAAGGAAAATTTAACTTAGATCTCTTTTGTTGTTGTTGTTTTGTTTTGTTTTGTTGTGACTGCTGGAAGTATATTTAGTCTAATCATGCTTAAAGTAGGTAATGATGATCCATCCTATTTATTTATGGCTGTCTGCTAGAAAATAAATCTGTTTTTCTTCTGAGTACAGATTCAAGCCTATCCTATTTCTATCATTCACTGTACTCCCCTATATTTATCCTCCCACATAATCTATTTGAAGCTACCACCATTTGTAAGACTCTTATTATCTTCCTAGACTCTGCAGAGACTATATGGAGAAGCAAAACAGCTTAAGTAAGCTTTGTTTAGGGTTTTCTTTTTCCTACTCATTGGTTTAAAGAACATTTGGCTGAAATCTAACTTCTACTCTTTTACAGCTGTTTCTGCTCTTTCAGTAACAACAAATCTTTCATTTTGTGACAAGCTATTTCCAGGATGACCTGTTGTGATATGACAGAAAATTACAGCTTAAGAGAGGAGGAAAGAGAAGGAACAGATGATATCTCATAACCCCACAAACAAATCCTGTTGTCATGAAAAGTATGCCTATTAATAGCTGTAAAGATGAAGGAGAACAGGTACTATTTACAGTTTTGAAAGGATGGTTGCTAAGCTGAAGATGTTCCGAAGGACTTTGAGCTGCTTTGTGATGGTGATAAGTCACTATCGGTTCTGAAAAGTGCCTGGCAATAAGCAGTGAAGAAAGAGATACAGCATAGGCAGGCAGGGAATACTCTTGAAGCTTAATCACAAGAAAATTGGAGATTAATAGATTACAACCGACTTCAGTGCCCATGAGGAATATGGTGTAAAGCTTTCATGTCTCTTCGATTTTAATTCCACATTAGTCTTTTGGTGTGAATCCTTAAAAAGAAGACCTCAGAATTGGGAAGGTACATAGACCAAAGAAACCTGGACTTCTCTGCTGATTGAATCAATAGAACAATTTACAAAGTGGGGGGGTTTGTTACATACTCATCTTTCATGTAAAGGAGGTTAAAAAGTATTCCCAAAGATTACTTTCCCAATAGGGCCTATAAAAGACTGCAGGATCTCTGAGGGCTAAGGCTAAAGTGGGACGTACAGTGCATCCATCTGCCCAGGCCATTGATGATCTGAAACTCTGGCATATGTGCCCTGTCTGGGACTGGATGGTTGTGCCTTTTCCAAGCCCCACATCTTCTCTAGTTATGACTTATTCATCCCTATCCACATGCCTATTTAGGGACAGAAGTCAAAGTAGCACGTTGCTATATTTGCAAGGCATCAGCTTCCTCTATGATTAACATACACGGAAGGCAGTCGATGATTGCTAGGTAAAGTATGGGCTGCAGGTGTGCACAGCATCACATGAACCCTTCTTTATAATAGTATCTCTGCCAGAGATTCACAGGAATACAGACCTTAAACTAGAAAGGACCATGATGATATGTGATCTGTTGTACAATTTTGGAAAAACCCTTCACTTCTTTGTGCCCTCTCTGCCCACCTGTAACATGATGGTAATCAGAGGATAAGTTCCTCTTGATATTTTTTCAATGAAACATGTTTTGTGTCCCCAAGTACGAGGAGATCGATTCCTTTCATTTTTAGATACGGTACATGCTAAAGAATTAGTGGGAGGTACGTACTTACTCGTGATATTGAGAGGTTAGTCCTTAGTGCCTAATCCAAGTTCATCCTATTTTGAAAATTTAAATACATTGAATTTGTTGAGGACAATATTGTTATAGAGACAAGTAAACTGTGCAGAAATCCTTGACTTCAATGCATACTTTTTGTGCAACCTTGGCCATATTATTTAACACTCCCTCTCCATTATTTCAATTTATAAAATGAGTGCAAATATTATTTCTTTCTTGTATCAAGATAAACACCATTTTTATGTAGTAGTAGAGCATATGGGCTAAATCCTTAGCTCAGGAAAATAATGGATGTGCCACTGCTGATTAATGCTAGCTGAACATCTGTTTCCTGAGGTAGAAAATATTTACCTATAAAACAGTTTATCACTGGTAGATGTATTTAAGAATTTTTCTACTCCATTTTGTCTTCCTCCTCAACCATGATATGTAACTAATACTGTAAGTCCCTTTACTTAGTTTTTAAAAATAATTTTCTGCTAGTTCCAGAAATTCAGAATCTCTGAATTCAGAAGTAGACACATTGTCATAAATAATAAAAAAGATTCATTTAAGACAACTGATCATTCGCTGGTTAAAGAGAAAGGTTCTTTTTTTATACAGGAGCATTTCACATGATTATTGGTAAATTGTTTTTATGTTATATGACTAAAATTATGTCAGTCGTGTGATCACAAATAAAAGAATTCTATTATCTTCTGAATTATGGTCTCTCATACAAAAATAAGTGCAACATAGACATCGCATGCATGTTTTTTCATTTACATGTTCTTTCATAGCAAGAATAACTAATAAATTACCAGCTACAGGAGTCCATCAGCTGGATATAGGATGCATCATTTGTTTTTGTGAAGAGTTCACCGGTATGTCAACTGCGAGTCTGGCATGGAGAGAACTGAACTGTATTTTACTCAAAAAACATTACTCCCT
The DNA here is from genome assembly GCA_039720435.1 of Amazona ochrocephala. NCBI lineage: Eukaryota > Metazoa > Chordata > Aves > Psittaciformes > Psittacidae > Amazona > Amazona ochrocephala. The sequence continues at coordinate 30,364,281 of CM077876.1, read as the reverse complement.
TGAATGAAAGCCTGGGCAAAATATTGTGTGGGAGCTGTATTGGTAGAGAAGGAAGATAACACCCTAAAATGGACTACTCACAGATGTTATTTGCAATCAGAAGCTATCCTCGGAGAGAATTTCTATTGAAAGCTACAATGGTGCCATGTTTAGTACAATAGCTATTTCCTTCAGTATCTGTATGAAAAGATAGTTTAAAAGGCATCTTTTAAAATGATCTTCCTTAACAAAGGGTTAGACCTGCATTTTCCTCCAATGTTGTAGGCAGAAATGGTAAATATATGCAATTATCTTCATATTGCAAACATGGGTTCAGCATATGAGGACCTAAAGAGCTGAAAAATGATATAGCGCTTACCTCCATTTGGGAACAACAAGGACATTAAGAAGGAGACTGATAGGACCCAGTCATCTGTTGATGTAACCTGACATTGCTCCATTGAAATAAATGGAGCTGTTATGATTCATGCCAGCAGAGGACCTGGTCAATACGTGCATTGCTTTGAGACTTGAGCTTTTCTAATATTACAGTAATTTTAAGTGCTGTGGATATTTTATTTTTTCTTCAGGATTACGTATGTGTTTATATCTTCTGCAACCCACTTGGCATCTTATAATATAAAAAGAAAAATCTTAAAGCTTTCTAACCTGTTAGTCCTTGATTCCCTCTTTCAGGCAAAGCTCTCAGCACTCAGACTTCAGTGAGCCTTCAGCCTTGTTACAAACACACACTCTGTGTGGAAATGGGACGTTTGCTGTGTGTGGAAACGGGACGTTTGCTGTGTGTGTAAATGTGCACTGAAGCTGGTCACTCCTGCTGGGCTGGGCTGGACTCAAAATTTCACTTTCACCTGACAGAAGTGAAAAAGTGCACTGAAGTCTACTTAATACCTTATTTCATGCTGACCTGATTGATAGATGTGGTTTTAGCAAGCTAATGTACATTAACAGCGTCAATTCTCCAAGAAGGCGTCTAACTGTATATAATTTTTAAGCACTCTTGTACTTTAAGTAATAGACTAATAACTTTTAAGTACTCAGTTGGAAGCATCTAAATTAATTTTGGCCTTGCCTCTTTTCCACAAAAAGACTGCAAAACTGTATCTGATAGGTTTGACACAGAGTCTTATCAGTGAGAACTATCAATGACATAACATAATGGTCCTGTATGCCAGTATCCCAATAGTGTCTCAATCAACCATATTTCAACAAATATTGCCCTGTGTAAGGCTGTGTGGGCAGAGATATACAGTAAAAAGTATACCCGTGTTCCTTATATGCTATACATGCTTCTAAAATTCATAGAGTTGCAGAGACTTGAGGTTGTTGAAATCCTGAGTAACTCAGATTTTGAACACATTGTCACGGATAATGAATACTTCTCATAAGGCTTTTGTGCCTCTGGATGTCACTGTTGTTTTGCGATAATATAAACAATGTTATATGACAAAGCAACAAATGAAAATGGTATAATCGTCACCATCTTATGTTTCTTTAAATGTACGAGGCTGAATACACTGGCAGTCTAAGAGATCCGTTATTTCAGTGTAAGAGATGAACAGCTGAATATGTAAAATAAAGTTTATTTCAGTTTAATATTAGGTAAAAAGGAAAAAACCCTATACATTTCTTCCTAGGTGAAAATCAGCTTCTCTGGTGTCCTGAAATTCATTCCTTTAGAAGGACTTGAAAAGGTATATGAGCCTATTTGCCCTGATATGGCCCTATCAGACTGTGTGAGTCAGATACGGTGGTGCAATGTATTCAAGGACCATGCACTACCCTTGCTGCTCACAGCTCCTCAGGAGAAGAATGGAGTTTACTTTTCCCAAGAAAATCTGTTATGCATTTGTTACAAAATTGGGAGCAAAAGAAGGAAGGGAAAAATCATACCTTTGTTCCTTTGCAGTCTCTTGTGCAGCAAACAGTCTGCCTTCTGGAAATATATAAAAATAATGGAGAGTTAGTGATTAGGAGGGCATTTTCATAATAGTAAATTGCTGCAATTGCCCCAGTTACTTATAACAAAATGGGACGTCTGCCTGTACTGTGTGCCAAAAGTCTTCCTTAGAACACGGATTTGTCACAAACTTGTGGGGCTAGTAGGGTGTGACAGAGAGATGAATAAGAGAGTGTACAATTTTCTAAATGTGTCTGATCTGTAGGGTTTTTTGGCAATTCAGTCGATTAGAGTGGTGTCGTGGTTTAAGCTTCTATAAACCCATACAGTCGCTCTCTCTCTCACTCACTCCCCAGTCTTTCTTCCCTCCGCTCCTGGAGGGATGGGAAGGAGAATCGAAAGAATGCAACTCCCACAGGTTGAGATAAGAACAGTTTAGTAACTAAGGTATAACACAAACCACTACTGCTACCACCAATAATAATAATTACAAGAGAAAATACAAGGGAAAAGAATACAATTTCTCACCATCCAATATCAAGCCCGACCACACAGTGCACTCCCCACCGTGCACCCCCCCCCACCCTTACGGGTCTCTGCTCTCTGTTTCTACATCCTGGACATGACGTGCTGTGGTATGGAATAATTTCTTTGGTTAGTCTGGGTCAGGTGTCCTGTCTCTCCTTCCTCTCGGCTTCCCCTCCTCCCTAGCAGAGCATGAGACTCACAAAGTCCTTGGCCAGCCTAAACATCGCCAAGCACTAGCTGAAAACACTGGTGTTATCAGCACTGTTCCCAGGCCCAAAATCAAAAACACAGAGCTGCACCAGCAACCAAGTAGGAGAAAAAAAAAATGACTGCTGCTGCTGAACCCATGACAAGTGGCTGCCTTTGTTGGAAGCATCAAATGCTGAATAAAAAAGGAAATAGAGGAATTTATAAAAAAAAAACCACAACAACAAAAAAAAAAAACCAAACCCCAAGAAACCCCCCAAAAAAAACAACAAAAAGCCAACCAATAACAACAACAAACCTGAAAAAAATAGTTTTTTAGAATCCTTGAATCTCAAATCTAAGTAGGAAATTTGCCTGTTTAGGACCTTCAGGAAACACTGGCATCCTGTGTTTTGAAGTCAGTAGCCATTGACTTCAGTTTGGATAGGAGTTCTTTACAAATGAATATCATAGGATCCCAATCTCAGATTCCCACTGACTTCCATGAAAAATGGACCAAGGTAGTCAAGCTACTTTAGTAGATTAATATATGTGAGTATGTCTGAAGTACTCCTTGCTATTATTACTGAGCTAGACCAGATCAAATTTATTTAATCATTCATATACTGTAGAGAAGATGCTGTTGTTAGACCATAGTCCTTTTCACAGTAGCAGGGTGCTAATGTCATATTGTTCTGTCTGGGTGAGTTTTCACTCTTTTCTCTCCTTTAAGCCTGCAGACAAATATCTTACACCTTTCTTTTATGGCTTCAAACTGCTACCATTACAAGCCTGTTTAATAAGGCTTTATGAACTAATTAATATGCCTTTATCTATATGAGCTTTTATCTTTATGTGCCTGATTGCTACAGTAATTCTATAACATTACAGGAAGCTATTTATTTTCAAATTAGCGATGTCAGCACGACCTTTTATCACATGGATAAGTCAAGGTTCTTGCCTGCCAGGTACTTAGAGGGTAGCTCAAACTGCTCAGGGCTGGCTGTAAATTACAGGCTGATGAGAGAATGTGATGATCTCTGTTCTTCGATGTGTATGAAGCCGTTCATTCTCCCAAAGTAAGCAATGCATAAGTGATGTAAAGTAAGGTTTTCACAAACAATGGAAAGTAAAATGAAACAGTCAATTTATGAATTAGAAATGACAGTAGGACCGCTAATGAATGTGCTTACTGGGAAGCCAGTGTCCATGTGCCTGAGCCAGTACCTCATAGTGCCTGTGGCTGGACCGCATGGCTACCAAAGAATATCTCTGGTTGTCGTGGTTTAAGCCCAGCCGGTAACTCAGAACCACGCAGCCGCTCACTCACTCCCCACCTTCTTCCTCCCCTCGCTCCCAGAGGGATGGGGAGGAGAATCAAAAGAATACAACTCCCACGGGTTGAGATAAGAACAGTCCAGTAACTAAGGTATAACACAAAAATACTGCTGCTACCACGAGTAATAATAATGATAAGGGAAATAGCAAGGGAAGAGAATACAACCGCTCACTACCCGTCGAACAATACCCAGCCCGATCCGAGCAGTGATCTAGCACTTCTGGGTGCCTACCCCCAGTTTATATAGTGGGCATGACGTGCTGTGGTATGGAATACCCCTTTGGCTAGTTTGAGTCAGATGTCCTGTCTCTGCTTCCTCCTGGCTTCCCTTCCTCCCTGGCAGAGCATGAGGCTCAGAAGGTCCTTGATCAGAGTAAACATTACTGAGCACCAACTAAAGCCATCTGTGTTATCAGCCTTGTTCCCAGGCTGAAAGTCAAAAACACAGCACTGCAGCAGCTACTAAGAAGGAGAAAAATGACTGCTACTGCTGAACCCTGGACAGTATCCACCCCTTATTCCATACCATTCACATCATGCTCAGATTCCACATTTTTCAATATACAGTCGCTCTTGTCTCATGTGTAAATATATATACATCCACACACACACAAAGAGAGAGATATTATTCCCTAGTGCATGGACCAATTCCTTTGAAGCTGCTGAGTTCATCTGGTCAATGATGTCAGGCTCCATCTCTTGTAACAGTCTTTCAGAGCAGGAGAGGCGGTGCGCAGTGTTGGATTGTCTCGCGAGGGGAGGCCTGCAGCGCCTGATCGGGGGGGGGCGGGGAGGCTCGGCATCTACGAGCTTCACCTCGGAGCAGCAACTTGCCCTGAGGGAGCTTCAAGTCCTCGACAAGGCCTGCCCAGGAGCCTGCAGCTCCGCGGAGGCGAGCGGCTGACTCAGAGGGGGCGGCGTCAGGAGGACCGGCGGCAGACCTGACTGGTTAAAAACCTGCCCCAGGGAGCGCGAGCGACCCGGAGCGCGGCGAACAGGGCGGGCTCGAAGCAGTTTGCGTGGCAGTTCGCGCGGGCAGGCGAGCGGGGTGGTGAGCGGGATGGTGAACACTCGCCGTACGGGCAAGGCTCGGTCTGGGAGCTCTGCTCTGGCTGCGCCGGTGGTGGCCAGTGTAGGCACCCAGACGGAGCCGACGGGAAGGGAGGCTGTAGTGCAGGGCTCGGGGTATCCTAAGGGAAGGGTGAGCAATGGGCAGGGCTGCACTCTGTGCTCCCTGGTGGAGGTCCTCCTGCAGCAGGTGGCTGAACTGCAGGAAGCTGTTACCAGGCTGAAAGGTGTCAGGGAAGCTGAGGGGGAGCAGCACTGCTTGCTTCAGGACCAAACTGTTCCGAGGCCTTGAGTGTCTACTGTTGCCCCTGCAGGAAAGGAGGCTGCTAACCCAGGAAAGGAGGCTGCTAACCCAGGAAGCTGGGAAAAGGTAACAGAAAAAAACAACAAAAAAAGGAGGAAGAGGGTAATTAAAAGCAAGGGGCTTCCTCCTACATCTGTTGTCCCCACCCAGAACCGCTTTGCTATCCTGCAGGGAGCTGATGAGTAACAGCGCTCCCACCAGGCGCAACCAGCTGGTGCACTGGTAAAGAAGGTCACTACTGGTGCTGCCAGGAAAAAGCGGCGGACCATGGTAGTCGGGGACTCTAATCTGAAAGGCACAGAGGCACCCATCTGCCGGCCTGACCCAGGCTCAAGGGAGGTGTGTTGCCTACCAGGGGCTCGGATCAGGGATGTGGCTGAGAAGCTGCCTGCTCTAGTCGGTCCCACTGACTATTACCCACTCCTGGTAATACATGTGGGTGCTACTGATATAGATAGCAGTAGTCCGGAGACCATAAAGAAGGACTACAGAGCTCTGGGAGAGGTGGTTAGGGGCTCTGGAGCTCAGGTTGTCTTTTCGTCAATTCTCCAGGATCCAGGGCAGGACCTTGAAAAGGCTAGGAGGATTGGGCAGGTTAATAAATGGTTAGAAGGATGGTGCTATAGTCAGGGGTTTGGGTACCTTGACCATGGGACTCAATATAGTAGGCCAGGTCTACTGGGGGCTGGTGGAGCTGGTCTGACAAAGAAGGGGAAGAGTGGATTTGGTAGGAGGCTTGCCAGACTGGTCAAGGATGCTTTAAACTAGATGTGTTGGGGGAGGGGGGCATCATTCCATCCCAACACACCCAGTCGGTTGCCAGCACCTACAGTAAACGTTCAGAGCAACGTAGAGATATTCCAGCTGCTCCAGCCAATGAGCCAGCTTCAATGGGATCTCGGCTCAAATGCCTCTACACAAATGCCCGTAGTATAGGGAACAAACAAGAGGAATTAGAGATGTGTGCACGTCTACGGGGGTATGATATCATAGGCATCACAGAAACATGGTGGGATGGCACCTGTGACTGGTGTGTTGGAATGGAAGGTTACCGGCTCTTTAGGAAAGACAGGCCCGGCAGACGGGGAGGGGGAGTTGCTATTTATGTTGGGAATAGGCTAGAGAGTATGGAAGTCTGTCTGGGGACAGGTGAGCAGTCGACAGAGAGTTTGCGGGTCAGGGTTAAAGGGAGAACAGCGATGGGTGATATTATTGTGGGGATCTGTTACAGACCGCCTGACCAACGGGACTCACTGGATGAAGCGCTCCATAGGCAGATAGGAGCAGCCTCACGCTTGCAGGCCCTTGTTCTCATGGGAGACTTCAACCACCCTGATATCTGTTGGAGGGATGGTACGGCCCAGCACAAGCAATCCAGAAGGTTCCTTGATTGCGTGGAAGACAACTTCCTTCTGCAAGTAATAGAGGAGCCGACAAGGAGAGGTGCCATGCTTGACCTCGTCCTAACCAACAGGGAAGGGCTGGCTGGGAATGTGACACTCCAGGGCAGCCTTGATTGCAGCGATCATGAGATGGTTGAGTTTGAGATCCTCAGGACAGTGAGAAGAGCGTGCAGCAAGCTCACTGCCCTGGACTTCAAGAGAGCAGACTTTGGCCTCTTCAGGAACCTGCTCAGTAAGGTTCCATGGGATACAGCCCTAGAGGGCAGGAGGGCCCAAGACTGTTGGTTGATATTCAAGGCTCACCTGCTGCAAGCTCAGGAGCGATGCATCCCAACTAGAAGGAAGTTCAGCAGGAGGGCCAGGAGACCTCCTTGGATGGATAAGGAGCTGCTGAGCAAAATTCAAAGGAAACAAGAGGCTTATAAAAGGTGGACGCAAGGTCAGGCGGCCTGGGAAGAATACAGGGGTGTTGTCCAGGAAGCTAGGGACCAGGTTAGGAAAGCTAAGGCCCACTTAGAATTAAACTTGGCTAGGGATGTTAAGGATAACAGGAAGGGATTTTATAGGTACATTGCCGATAAAAGACAGGTTAGGGACACTGTGGGTCCTCTCCAGAAGCTATCGGGAGAACTGGCTACCCTGGATTTGGAGAAGGCTGAGGTTCTTAATGACTTCTTTGCCTCAGTCTTCACCGGCAAATGCTCTAACCCCACCACCCGAGTCTTGGAAGGCAGACACGGGGACGGTGAGGGTGGGGACCCTGGGCCCACTGTGGGGGAGGATCTTGTTCAGGACCACGTTAGGAACCTGAATGTATACAAGTCCATGGGACCGGATGAAATCCATCCGCGGGTCCTGAAGGAGCTGGCAAATGAAGTTGCTAAGCCACTGTCCATCATATTTGAAAAATCATGGCAGTCAGGTGAAGTTCCCGATGACTGGAAAAAGGTAAATATAACCCCCATTTTTAAGAAGGGGGAAATGGATGAGCCAGGGAATTACAGACCAGTCAGTCTCACCTCTGTGCCTGGCAAAATCTTGGAGCGGATTCTCCTGGAGGGCATGCTAAGGCACATGAAAACCAACAAGGTGCTTGGTGACAGCCAGCATGGCTTCACTAAGGGGAAATCCTGCCTGACCAATCTGGTGACCTTCTATGAAGGGGCTACGGAACTGATGGACAGGGGCAGAACAGTTGATGTCATCTACCTCGACTTGTGTAAAGCCTTTGACACTATCTCACATGACATCCTTCTCTCTAAGTTGGAGAGACATCAATTTGATAGGTGGACCACTCGGTGGATAAAGAACTGGCTGGATGGCCGCACGCAAAGAGTAGTGCTCAGTGGCTCAGTGTCCAGCTGGAGACCAGTAATGAGTGGTGTCCCCCAGGGATCGGTGTTGGGACTGGTCTTGTTCAACATCTTTGTGGGTGACATGGACAGTGGGATTGAGTGCGCCCTCAGCAAGTTTGCCAATGACACCAAGCTGTGTGGTTCGGTTGATACGTTGGAGGGAAGGAATGCCATCCAGAGGGACCTTGACACGCTTGCGAGGTGGGCTGATGCCAACCTAATGAAGTTTAACCATGCCAAGTGCAAAGTCCTCCACCTGGGTCGGAGCAATGCCAGGCACAGCTGCAGATTGGGCGGGGAGGAGATTGAGAGCAGCCCTGCGGAGAAGGACTTGGGGGTGTGGGTTGATGAAAAAATGAACAAGAGCCGGCAGTGTGCGCTTGCAGCCCAGAAAGCTAACCGTATCCTGGGCTGCATCAAAAGGAGTGTGACCAGCAGGTCGAGGGAGGTGCTCCTGCCTCTTTACTCTGCTCTTGTGAGACCTCTCTTGGAGTATTGTGTGCAGTTCTGGTGTCCTCAACATAAAAAGGACATGGAAGTGTTAGAACAAGTGCAGAGGAGGGCCACGAGGGTGATCAGGGGACTGGAGCACCTCCCGTATGAAGATAGGCTGAGAAAATTGGGGCTGTTCAGCCTGGAGAAGAGAAGGCTGCGTGGAGACCTCATAGCAGCCTTCCAATACCTGAAGGGGGCCTATAGGGATGCTGGGGAGGGACTCTTCATTAGGGACTGTGGTGAGAGGACAAGGGGTAATGGGTTTAAACTTAAGCAGGGGAGGTTTAGATTGGATCTGAGGAAGAAATTCTTTACTGTGAGGGTGGTGGGGCCCTGGAATGGGTTGCCCAGGGAGGTTGTGAATGCTTCATCCCTGGCGGCATTCAAGGTGGGGTTGGACATAGCCTTGGATGGCATGGTTTAGTGGGAGGTGTCTGTGCCCATGGCAGGGGGGTTGGAACTCGATGATCTTGAGGTCCTTTCCAACCCTTACTATTCTATGATTCTATGATTCTATGAAGGCACTGCAGAACTCATCTGGTTACTGCTGAGCTCATCTGTTTTTGTCAGAGCTCATTCTTTGTTGGAATGGTGGTCGGAGGGCAGTCAGGGCTGATTGCTGGTGACCTGAAGACATCTGGTTGGTGAGCTATAAAAGTGCTCCATAGCAGGCAACAGCATACAATTGAGTTCACTGGCTGTTTTCACCTAAAATCAAATCCTCTTGAAGTACACATCGGTCTTCCCCATCTTCCCACATTACCCACCAAGTATATCCGGGTCCTGAGCAAAAGCAATCCCATGAGTGGGTTTGCCTTTAGCTGAAGCAGGAATAACCCAGACTGTCATCCCCAGCAAATTCTTTATGTGCACCACAGGAACTTTATCCCCTTCTACAGTATGTAAAAGTTCTGACTGGGCTGTGCCAGCCCTGTTGGCAGATCCTCTGGTGCTGACCAACCAGGTGGCTTTTGGTAAATGTGTATCCCAATGTCTGGAAGTCCCACCACCCATTGCTCTCAGTGGGGTTTTTAACAGCCCATTGTACCGTTCAATTTTCCCAGAGGCTGGTGTATAGTAGGGGATGTGATATACCCACTCAATGCCATGCTCTTTGGCCCAAATGTCTATAAGGTTGTTCCAGAAATGAGTCCCATTGTCTGAGTCAATTCTCTCTTGGGTGCCGTGTCGCCACAAAATCTGTTTTGCAAGGCCCAGGATAGTGTTCTGGGCAGTGGCGTGGGGCACAACGTATTTTTCCAGCCATCCAGTGGTTGCTTCCACCATGGTAAGCACATGGCGCTTGCCTTGGCAGGTTGGTGGGAGTGTGATATAATCAATCTGCCAGGCCTCCCCCTATTTGTACTTCAGCCATCACCCCCCATGCGAAAGAGGCTTTAACCATTTAGCTTGCATAATTGCATCACGTTTCACAGTCATGAATAACCTGGGCAGTAGTGTCCATTGTTAAGTTCACCCCTCAATCACAAGCCCATCTGTATATTGCATCTCTGCCCTGATGGCCTGAAGTGTCATGGGCCCACCAGTCCAAAAATAATTCATCCTTATGTTGCCAATCTAAGTCCATCTGAGCCACTTCAATCTTAGCAGCTTTATCCACTTGTTGGTTGTTCTGGTGTTCCTCAGTGGCCCGACTCTTGGGTACATGAGCATTTACATGGCATACCTTGACCAGCAGGTTCTGCACCTGGGCAGTGATATCTTGCTACAGTGCAGCAGCCCAGATGGGTTTCCCTCTGCATTTCCAGTTCCTTTGCTTCCATTGCTACAACCACACCCACATGGCATTTGCCGCCATCCATGAGTCAGTATAGAGATAAAGTACTGGTCGCTTTTCTCGCTCAGCAACGTCCAAGGCCAGCTGGATGGCTTTCCCCTCGGCAAACTGACTCGATTCACCCTCTCCTTCGACAGTTTCTGCAACTTGTTGTCGGGGACTCCATACAGCTGCCTTCCATCTCCTACGCTTCCAAAGCACTGGAGGGACCCACTGGACTAGATAGTTGCCCATACTGTCCCACACACCCTGCCACTCATGGCTGTTCATCCTCAGGGAAAATCTCTTGGTGGTCACCCTATGTAGTTGTCTAATCCTAGACAAGACCCAAATAGGACCCTGCTTAGCTTCCACGATTAGGCAAGGTCAGGCATTCTCAGGGTGGTCATGCAGTAGATGAAACATAGAGAGCTATGCTGCAACAAGCTGGTTCCCATCAAGAAGAGCAGGGTGCTTTCAAAGATATTGAAAGGCTCCAATTACTCTGCCCGAGATCCTCTGCAGGATTTTTGCGAGGTCACATCACAAGGCTTGTGTGGATCATAGAATCATAGAATGGTGAATGTTTGAAAGGACCTTAAAGACCATCTAGTTCCAAGCCCCCTGTCATGGCAGGGACACCTTCCACTAGATCAGGTTGCTTAAAGTCCCGTCCAGCCTGGCCTTGAACACGGCCAGGGGTGGACAGCCACAGTTTCTCAGGACAACGTGTTCCAGTTCCTCACCACCCTCACAGTAAAGAATTTCTTCATTATATCTAATCTAAAAATGGGTCTCCATCTCTGATCTCTGGTTCCACCAAGCCTGGTATCTGCACTGACTAACTGCATAAACTACCGAAAACTCTTGTTTCAAACGAACAAGATGAAGGTATTTATATCACTGTAGTATATGAGGCCTTGGTAGCATATGGATTAAGATCGTCTCTTGGTAGTGAACTAACCTCAAATGGGAGCCTCTCCCTTTGAAAAACTTAAAATCTCAGCAGTAACAAAAAAAGATAAGTTCGAGTAGAGCCACTGAAGAACCATAGTTCTGATTTGTCATGGCAATGACTTCAGCATTAGTTTGCTTTCCAATGTATTCAAAGACTCTTACAGGGGGCATTATTTAGAAGTGTTTGTTTTCTTATATTGAAGCCATCCAGCTTCTCATATCTGTCTGTCTTTTGAAATGACTGGAACTTGCCAATAGCAAGATGCCATCGCAAATATTTAAACTTAAAGAACATGTGCTATTTTGATGAAAAAAACTCCTCAAATACAGAAACTTCAGGGAAGTGCGGTGATTTTGGAAGGCTCTTGGAAAAACTGGGAAAACTGGAATAAAGTCTCCTAAGTTTCAGTCCAAAGTCTTATTTTCTCACAAAGATGTTTTCATCTAAACATTTTTCTTCCCCTCCCGGTTCAATAGTTCAGCCTTGCATGGCTGATCTTTTTCATGACATGGACAGTGGGATTGAGGGCGCCCTCAGCAAGTTTGCCGATGACACCAAGCTGTGTGGTTCGGTTGATAAGTTGGAGGGAAGGAATGCCATCCAGAGAGACCTAGACATGCTTGTGAGGTGGGCTGATGCCAACCTGATGAAGTTTAACCATGCCAAGTGCAAGGTCCTACACCTGGGTCGGAGCAATGCCAGACACAGCTACAGGTTGGGCAGGGAGGAGATTCAGAGCAGCCCTGCGGAGAAGGACTTGGGAGTGTTGGTTGATGAGAAAATGAACATGAACCAGCAGTGTGCGCTTGCAGCCCAGAAAGCCAACCGTATCCTGGGCTGCATCAAAAGGAGTGTGACCAGCAGGTCGAGGGAGGTGCTCCTGCCCCTCTACTCTGCTCTCGTGAGACCTCACTTGGAGTATTGTGTGCAGTTCTGGTGTCCTCAACATAAAAAGGACATGGAAGTGTTAGAACAAGTGCAGACAAGGGCCACGAGGATGATCAGGGGACTGGAGCACCTCCCGTATGAAGATAGGCTGAGAAAATTGGGGCTGTTCAGCCTGGAGAAGAGAAGGCTGCGTGGAGACCTCATAGCAGCCTTCCAATACCTGAAGGGGGCCTATAGGGATGCTGGGGAGGGACTCTTCGTTAGGGACTGTGGTGAGAGGACAAGGGGCAATGGGTTTAAGCTTAACCAGGGTAAGTTTAGATTGGATATGAGGAAGAAATTCTTTACTGTAAGGGTGGTGAGGCACTGGAATGGGTTGCCCAGGGAAGTTGTGAATGCTTCATCCCTGGTGGCGTTCAAGGTGGGGTTGGACATAGCCTTGGATGGCATGGTTTAGTGGGAGGTGTCCCTGCCCATGGCAGGGGGGTTGGAGCTCGATGATCTTAAGGTCCTTTCCAACCCTAACTATTCTATGATTCTATGAGTTTTTGCTTCATTCACACAAGTTTGAAGCACTTTGCTGCTTTCCAGGCTGCAGTTCAGATAGTGATTCTTTAGAAAATGTTAACTTGTATTGGTAACAAGGATAATTTAAAACACAAAATAAAATTAATTCGAAATAATAAATATTACAGGCATACTAATGTAAGAAAAACTCTTTTGCTCTATTGCAGTTTCAAAGTTATGGATAAATTAAAAAGAATCATTGTATTTGTTTTGCAAGCAGTTTTGATTAATTTGGATTCTTCAAAAGTGCATAAAGTCAGCTTTCTTTTAGAGATAGAACTGATCATGCTTCCTTCCATTAATGTTAAAACATCAGATTCTGGACTATTACACAAAGGGATAAAAAATCTAATCCATTTAGTATGTAGTGTATCTAGGGGAAAACATCCACAAAAGGACGGAAATTAATTTATGTGGTATTTGTGTGACTATCATGCATGCTTTCAAAGGATTTCTATTGTAATTCAAGATTAGTTGAGCATAAGTTAATGGACTCTTAAGGTATTACCCAAAGCTTATTATGATAGACTATAGGAGCCACTTTTAAAAATGTTTTTTAATAATATCAACTACAAGGTCCCTGAAGACATGATATTTCTAGGCTTAGCATTTCTTCATCAAATATTAAAATAGGTCAAGCAATTTTGTTTCAGTTCCTTTTCTGCTCATTCAACTGCTGTAGCATGCATACTGAGTAGGATGTATTATGTAGATTTACCAACTGTTGAGTTCTCTGCTTTGTTTCATTATCATGTTTATTTTGTAATATATACTGAGCAGAAGAACTACAATTACATTCCGAGGAAACCAGATATTTACTAATTCCACAAAGTTAAGGTCATCTTCCCTAGCAATGGGAGAATAAATTAATTGATCTGCTCTCGTGAGACCTCACTTGGAGTATTGTGTGCAGTTCTGGTGTCCTCAACATAAAAAGGACATGGAACTGTTAGAACAAGTGCAGAGGTGGGCCACGAAGATGATCAGGGGACTGGAGCACCTCCCGTATGAAGATAGGCTGAGAAAGTTGGGGCTGTTCAGCCTGGAGAAGAGAAGGCTGCGTGGAGACCTCATAGCAGCCTTCCAATACCTGAAGGGGGCCTATAGGGATGCTGGGGAGGGACTCCTCATTAGGGACTGTGGTGAGAGGACAAGGGGTAATGGGTTTAAACTTAAACAGGGGAGGTTTAGATTGGATCTGAGGAAGAAATTCTTTACTGTGAGGGTGGTGGGGCCCTGGAATGGGTTGCCCAGGGAGGTTGTGAATGCTTCATCCCTGGCGGCGTTCAAGGTGGGGTTGGACATAGCCTTGGATGGCATGGTTTAGTGGGAGGTGTCCCTGCCCATGGCGGGGGGGTTGGAACTCGATGATCTTGAGGTCCTTTCCAGCCCTTACTATTCTGTGATTCTGTGATCAGAATTCATTCTTGCAGATGCAAGTAAGCTGTAATGAAAAGACTGACCTGAGAACAGATGACTCAACAAGATTCACAGTTGCACAATTAAAGTGTTAATAGGGTATGGTATGAATATACTGTTGTATAACTGTGGATCAAATTGGAATATTTGCACTTGTCAGTTAGAATTTGGCTCAGTTAAGGGCCTCAAAATTTTGTTCGTAGGGCCTAGTAGCAAAAGGCAACTCCCAAAATGCACATCTTCCTGCCTTACTTTCCAGCTGGACAACCCTTCTAAACAAGTATGTAGCTTAATACCACCAATCTGGCATTAAATTTGTATGAAGTTTCACAGAGGAATCAGACAGAACTGAGCTATGTAAACACAGTAAACTATTATTAAAACCTTCATTTTGGTGAAATACAATGGGATGTGACCGTTCAGGCCTCTTTTATTTAAAAACTGAAAGTACAAAGTAGTGCACAGAAATGACACATTCAAGGTGGACATTTAGAATGGAATCACAATCTTTTGATATTTCAAAAATCAAGATGCACACAATTTTTACATAATAGCTTGCACAGAACACCTCTTAGAGCATAAATTGCAGTAAAGACTTTATAAGCTTATAGTTCATCAATAGCATTGTTAAATTAGTTTTCATACCTTTTGCTGTACAGTAGCAAAATGCTACTGTCATTAATTTCATCGAAAGCAAAATCTGGCAGCAGAACCATTGCTGGGCGGTAACTAAACTTTCTCAAGTCTGGTTTTGATTTTAAGCAATCAAATATTCAGCAATTCAAGAGGCTGACTTTTTTGGCTGGTAAAATGTTGCAAGGCTTGTATGTAGGAATGTCCTTGATCCAGGAGCAAGATCTATGAAAGAATATGTCACGTGTAGTTTGGAGTCTGCAGACTAAAATTATCTATGAGTCTTTGATTTGATTTTGATGCCAGAGACAATCTTTTCTCTGATATCCATGCCAAAGACTATCAAAGTCCTTGTCAAGTAAAATCGTGTTTCAGTGTTCCCTTTTTGACAATACTGGTGTATCATTATCTTGGTTTACCTTTCTTCTGTGTGCATGGTTCTGTTTCTAACAATTTAAAAAACTTATCATTATGATTTTAGAGATGCATTATCACTCATGATATATTTAAAGATGAGCTGCCAGCTATTATGATTGAATTTGAACAAATTTGAAGTTGAATGACTTGGGTTTATTTGTTTGAACAGCTGGCTGAGAAATAGACTTCGTGATTATCCTCTTGTCATTCAAATCAGTCTCAGATTTATTTCCACTTCAAGCACTGTAAAATACAAGACAAAATAAGACTCATTTTTTTAAATGGTGACTGTGAACAGCAAAATAAAACAGTCATTCCCTAGTGTCGTGGTTGAAACCCAGTGGTAATTCAAAACCACGCAGCTGCTCGCTTACTTCCCCCCTTGTTCCTCCCTGTGCTCCCAGAGGGATGGGGAGGAGAATCAAAAGAACGTAACTCCCACGGGTTGAGATAAGAACAGTCCAGTAACTAAGGTATAACACAAACCACTGCTGCTACCACCAGTAATAATAATGATAAGGGAAATAACAAGGGAAGAGAATACAACTGCTCACCACCTGTCGACCAATACCCAGCCCTACCAGAGCAGCGATCTAGCTCTTCTGGGTGACTGCCCCCAGTTTATATAGTGGGCATGATGTGCTGTGGTATGGAATACCCCTTTGGCTAGTTTGGGTCCGGTGTCCTCTCTCTGCTTCCTCCCAGTTTTCCCTCCTCGCTGGCAGAGCTCAAGACTGAAAAGTCTTTGGTCAGAGTAAACATTACTGAGCACCAACAACTAAAAACTTCGGTGTTACCTGCACTGTTACCAGACTAAAGTCAAAAACACAGCACTGCAGCAGCTACTAAGAAGGAGAAAAATGACTGCTACTGCTGAACCCAAGACACATAGGAAAGTACTTCATCCAACATTCTTGCAAGTTACTGCAATGCATCTTTTGACTTGCAGAATTTTGGATCCATGGTGTAAATGTGCAGACTCAAGAAGCTAGCAATTTCTACAACTCCCTGTCTTCTTACTACCTGCCTTGTTACCTCTTGAGTATAAACTATGGCCAAAATTACATATCAAGAGCTTTTCTGAAAGGATTACGAGTTTCTCATGTATGTGAAGTATTTTTTAAATTCCTAATTCTAAAATAATTAATGACTGCAAGATAGAAACGTGAACAACCTGAATGTTAATAACTACAACTTCATTTTTTAATTAATTTTTAAATATTAAAAATTTACAAAACTACTTATACAAATGAAATTGCCTCATCTCAGTGGCTATAATAATCCTGCTCAGTTATGGTACTGCTAAGACATACACATCTATCAAGTTAAAATAAATGTGCGTAATTCTTCAAAGGCTTTGTGTAATTGCTTCTAGATTTGCCATCAGCTGTACTTGTCTTTGTGATTGTATCTGTACTTGGTACATTTTCATAGTGTAATTATATGGTAATTGTTTGTAATTGTATCTATGAGGTTTTTATGCAGTAATTTTGAATGGCAATTGTCTGATTGTACCCTTGCTGGAAATTTTAGTACTTCTTTTTCTCAGAATGTACTTGCTAACAAGCAATTCACATAGACCAATATATACTAGACTGAAAATTACATAAATAAAATGGGAGGACATTTCTACAAAGATAACACATTGTGAATTGTAAAAGTGAATCCTCTAATGTTTTATAACCTTTCATTTTAGTTTCTTCTGCCAAGGAAAACTGCTGGTAAACAGGTAACTGTATTATGACTCAGTAGTTTGGGGGTTTTCACATTCTTTCTGCTCATTCCTCTCTGTATGTTCTCATGGGCACTCTATCTAATGGCACAATTTTTTATAAGGTAACCTGGTTCCATCGACACCTTTCTCAAGGCAGGAACACAGCTTAAAAGCAGAGCCAGAGCTAGCTGCATGGATGTGCAGGCATTTTCTGGGATCCCATCCAGTGGCAGGGACTGTGGTGTGGAGTGGACATCAACCACCACTGTGCTCCTGTTAACTGTTCCCAGAAGATCCTTGCTATAAGCCTGTTCTGCTTAGGTGATTTTGGTAGCAAGCATTCCAAATGATTTGTGTTGCTAGGGCATCTTGATGCCCTTGATAGACCCTCATATAGAAGGCCAACCGTATCCTGGGCTGCATCAAAAGGAGTGTGACCAGCAGGTCGAGGGAGGTGCTCCTGCCCCTTTACTCTGCTCTCGTGAGACCTCACTTGGAGTATTGTGTGCAGTTCTGGTGTCCTCAACATAAAAAGGACATGGAACTGTTAGAACAAGTGCAGAGGTGGGCCACGAAGATGATCAGGGGACTGGAGCACCTCCCGTATGAAGATAGGCTGAGAAAGTTGGGGCTGTTCAGCCTGGAGAAGAGAAGGCTGCGTGGAGACCTCATCGCGGCCTTCCAATACCTGAAGGGGGCCTATAGGGATGCTGGGGAGGGACTCTTCATTAGGGACTGTGGTGAGAGGAGAAGGGGTAATGGGTTTAAACTTAAACAGGGGAGGTTTAGATTGGATCTGAGGAAGAAATTCTTTACTGTGAGGGTGGTGGGGCCCTGGAATGGGTTGCCCAGGGAGGTTGTGGATGCTTCATCCCTGGCGGCGTTCAAGGTGGGGTTGGACATAGCCTTGGATGGCATGGTTTAGTGGGAGGTGTCTGTGCCCATGGCAGGGGGGTTGGAACTCGATGATCTTGAGGTCCTTTCCAACCCTTACTATTCTATGATTCTATGATTCTATATGAGAATTAGGAATTAGAAAAATTAGGAATTTTTAAGATCATATGTTAGCATAGTTTAGCTGCACAGAATGATGAAGTCTAAGCTCATTCCATAAATTCTTCTGTATGAAATATAATTTCACCCAAGCAGTCACATGTAGGAGACAAAAGCTAGTTTACTGTCAGCAGTGCTAATTTTAGAATGAGCTTGATTTTGCATATATAGGAGCTGTTTTTCCTCATTTTCATGACCAGCAGATCTAGAAAAAAAAGTAGATTTTGAAAAACTCTCTGTAACCAGCACTTAAAATAAATTTCAGGTTTATGGATTTAATTTTATTTCTCAGTAAATGCATTTTGTTTATTTTTTTAGTTTATTAACTTTGAGAAGTTATGGAGTGCGGTCATGGCCTGTTTCATCATACAATGTCAGTGGCAAGGAATTCTCAAATTATTTTTCAAAAAATATTACAATGTTTATATATTTGATTTTTGATGGGTTTTTTACATGTCTTGATTTCAGATATGTGAAGTTGAATAAACCTGCTACACTCATCATATTTTCTTAATTGGTTGATTTTTCTTCCCCTCAGAGACTATTCATTCTGTTCTGACGCTGCTTGTATTTCTTGAAATACTGATTTGCTATTCATTCTCTATAGCTTGTGTTTTTTCTGTTCCTTCACTTTTTTCCCAAAACTGTCTAACAGTAGATGACAAAGGCAGAAGCAGGCAAATATTAAAAGATGTCAGCAGCCTCAGCCCAAGTTAGGCCTACTCATTCAGTGGCCAGAGTTCAGAAACAAAGAATCAACAAAAGGATTTCACTGCAGGCTACTTATGTTAACAAATGCTGTATGCATGAACCATGGATAGTGAGCAGACAAGACCAGATGTGCTATTTAAATGGATTAGGTAGGCCAGTTAACTATTATTTGGAGTCACTGCAATTCATCTAATTGAATCTGTTCTTTTGGCAGTGATCCCAATAAGCAGACATTTAATTGCCCAGTATGCCTGTGGTAGATAAACAGACTAAATATAATCTACTTCTAATCTATTATGTGGATCCCTTAAGCATAAGCTGTCCTGACTCTTTTTTTAAGGGTATGAATAACTTGAAAGCACTGGTTTTACTACTTTCCTCCAACCTGCGGAGTGCTCTATGGCTGCCCGAGAGAAAGCATGAGAAGTTAAACAGCATGCAATGAAAGGTGTGCCACTCTTCCAGAGAAAAAAATCAGCACTGAAAAAAATAAGCCAGGCTCTTCTATAGTAAGTCTTGCCTGAATAGAAATGTCTTAAAGGACTTTATGAAAGTTGTCAGGATTTACAGTTATTCACAGTTTAGAATTTCCTCAAACCACTGGATCTTGTGAAGCTTATCATGATGATGAAAATATATAGACTTCCTATATTTTACAGATGCCTAGAGTCCATTAATAAAAGAAGCATTCGTGGCTAAGAGACTTGAAATACATAAGGTAATGCTTATATCTGTACTTTCTGAACTGTTAATACACCTAAAACCTGGAATTGTTTCTGGAGTCTTCTGCAGACTTCATGAGATTAACCAGTGTCAGGGTGAGGGCCATGTCCCTTCCCTGATGCTTGTGGCCATGTCATTGGGCTGTAGGAGCTATAAGGGGTCAAATGGGACCTGAGAAATAAGCACAAGAAGGAATATATCAATGGAGCATGGAGGTCATGTGCTGTTGTGCTGCCTTCTAGGAAAAGAGGATTCTGATTTTTGGTGTCTATTTTCAGGACCGTATCTGTGTTTTACGTTCAGCTAGCTTTACCTGCAGACCAAAAAGCCTTCTACAGAAGTGATCTGCATCTGTCCTCTCTGAGCAAGACAGACTAATTACTTGCTACCACTACATGCCCACTGCTGGGTTTACCTGGGCTATTGTTTAGCAACCTGTCTTCAGTAAATATTTTGAACCTTGTGTGGCTGAGGAAGGAACAAGATCAATGTGTCCATTCATGTAAGACCTCTCTAGTCAACTTGGATACTACCGTAAAGAACCACGAGGCTTTTAAAATATTAAAAACATTAACAGTTTTCTTTCCTTACAGATCACTAAACCCACAATTTCTTACTTGAATAAGTAGATAAGGGGTTGGTATTTTCCATGTGAACTGTCTTTGAAGCTTTTACCCCTCCTTTACTTAATTGAAAGTGTCCTGAAAATGAACTGACACATCATGTACAGCATTCCTGGCAAAAAAGTAGCTCAGGTCCATTTGTTTGAAGGCTTGATACATCACAGAAATTGATACCATTTGAAGTAAAATTCACTCTTTTTTCAGTCAACAGCAAAAGAACTTCTCAAGCTCTGTTATGTACAAACACCCAAGTCTCCTGCTGCATTCTTCATTCATAGAGCTTCATGTGCTCCTTGGAAAGTAGGCAATTTCCAACCTGAGTGAAACAGGTTCTCCCTTAAGCTTGACAGCTGGCTTGATAAGGAGTCCATGTTCAAATCAAAAATAAGCATCTGATTGAGGAGTGTATATGTGGTGGTAACAGAAAAAAAGAAAAGAAAAATGCAGGTTAAGAGCTAAACCACATTGAGACATGAGGTGGGCATTTGTTTGTAGACTACTGACAGACTTTGTACAGACAAAACTTCATGAAATAATAAATACTAACTAAGAAACCATCCTAAATTTCAGAGTGTTTGCTAGCAATTGTTTGTACACATTTACTGAGAATAACAAAGAATCTGGCAACTTTAAGTGACAACAGTAAATTATATATCATAGAATCATATAAGTTCAATGACACTTGATTACTTTATACTAATTGGTTTAGTAAGTACCAATTATATCACTAAATGGCTTTCTGAATGCTAATATATCAGCTACATCTCTCATTTTCCTGTGTATTTTGTAGTTAGAAAATGAAACAGGAAGATTTATCTTTTATACCTATTAGTTATCATTACATTCTCTACTGAAATGGTATTTCAGATGTAATGATATTTGCAAACATATTTAGACTGAAGTTCTCAACATTCATGTTAAATCTTAACCCATTATATTACTCTAGGCAGGAGCATAGAATCATAGAATCATAGAATAGTAAGGGTTGGAAAGGACCTCAAGATCATCGAGTTCCAACCCCCCTGCCATGGGCAGGGACACCTCCCACTAAACCATGCCATCCAAGGCTATGTCCAACCCCACCTTGAACGCCACCAGGGATGAAGCATCCACAACCTCCCTGGGCAACCCATTCCAGGGCCCCACCACCCTCACAGTAAAGAATTTCTTCCTCATATCCAATCTAAACCTCCCCTGTTTAAGTTTAAAAACCCATTTCCCCTTGTCCTCTCACCACAGTCCCTAATGAAGAGTCCCTCCCCAGCATCCCTATAGGCCCCCTTCAGGTATTGGAAGGCTGCTATGAGGTCTCCACGCAGCCTTCTCCTCTCCAGGCTGAACAGCCCCAATTGAGCATGTGGAGAAGAACCATGCAGAAAATCATATGAAGCTATGAACAGAATGTGTTTTATACATTTTTCTATATATCACATTGATTGACTAATTAACAGAAGTATAAAGGCTTTTTAATGACCTTAGCTATTAATATAGCCTAATTCACATCTGGAGCCACTTAATCACATCACATGAGTGGTTCCTCAGAACAGAAGTGGCTTTATTGTTATTTCCATAGATGTTTGGTGGACTTTGTGTGCTGAAGATTTTTCTGCTAAAGAAGAATATTTTGCTGAAACTAAAAGTCTTGCAGGAATATGTCAAATCCAATAAAAATGTGGCTTGTTTCAACAAGAAATGTAAGAACAAATAGTTTGGCTTGGAAGTTATACTGGAAATGGAATGACAATCTTAATTTAGTTTCATATAGAGCTTTGCTTCATTTTAGATAAAAATAAAGCAAAACAGAAACAGTATTTTGTATCAAAACATTGATCTGAAATGACAAGGATTAAGTCTAGACTTCTTATGCCCATCTTCTTTTCAACTTCAAGTACTAAAATATCCAATATCCCCCTTGAGTGTTTTGAAAAACACTATAGATGTTTAACACCCACAAACAGCTGAAAAGGAACAACATTTTGCTTGTGCAAGTAGGTATTAAAACCAGGTATATCTGGAAATAATATGTACATATTCTGCAAATGATAAGGCAGACGAGGCTAGCTGTAAGTGAACTTGTTTGCACTCCCACAGGAATCTAGCTGCAGTAGAATTGAACACTATGAATTAATTTATCTTGCTTTCAGGCTGCTTGGCAGCTTTTGGCATTCATGCTTGTGTATTTATGGCTGGCCTGAGGATGTACACACGGCATGACAGTGTGCAGCCCAGGCATATATCCTTATTCAGTGTTTAAGCATGGGAGTAGTTGTTACTCTGAAACGTCAGCTGGTAATCTCTTACAGAAGCTGTCATAGGGATTGAGGCTGTGGAATTTACAATACTGTCTTAAAATACTATGTGATTTCTTTAGCTTAAAGGATACTGTCAGGTTAAATCAGCATCACATTTCAAATTTTATGTCCTTCCTCTATTTTTAATGTGTTTTGAATTGAAAATTTTGAATTTGTTTTCCATTTGAGGTACTCTCTCTACTGTCACACTTTGCTTTTATGCTGAACACTGGTCCTTTGCCTATAAAAATATGATTTCTCTTTGGTTTTAAATGTGTTTTTAGTTTATGAATAAAAAGTTAACATAAAAACATATGTTAAGTGTTTGACAGGAAGAATGTCCTTTCACTTCAAAATCCTCATTTCAGAATGTCCCACTGCATTTTCTTTATACACAGAAAATCTGACATTCCAACTCAGTATAAATGTAGTTTATTATAGCCTATTATTAGTATTATTTTTTTTGCATGAGCTGAGTTACTAAACAGAACTGCGTCCCCCATCATTTTAGATGCAAGGACTTTGATAGACTTATATCCAGCCCATGAAGAATGCATGAAATGAGTTACGTACTAATCACCAAATAGCTAATAAAGGGTGTGGTTATATAGACAGCCTACGTATGCCCGTAAATGGTATCAAACTGTGAAGAGAGGAAAAAGTAACCTTCCTTGTGTACATGCACACTTTCAGGACATGATATGATACTAAGAGCAAATTTATATTCTGAGGTTCTATTACATGAGCTGGGATCTTGTTGAATATGTATATATAAAACAAAGTATGCAAAGATACCATGAAAAGGTATCTGAGAGAATGTTTAGTGTGCTCTTATATCTCCTTGCTAATACAGAATCATAGAATCATAGAATCATAGAATAGTTAGGGTTGGAAAGGACCTCAAGATCATCAAGTTCCAACCCCCCTGCCATGGGCACAGACACCTCCCACTAAACCATGCCATCCAAGGCTATGTCCAACCCCACCTTGAACGCCACCAGGGATGAAGCATTCACAACTTCCCTGGGCAACCCATTCCAGGGCCTCACCACCCTTACAGTAAAGAATTTCTTCCTCATATCCAATCTAAACTTCCCCTGTTTAAGTTTAAACCCATTGCCCCTTGTCCTCTCACCACAGTCCCTAACGAAGAGTCCCTCCCCAGCATCCCTATAGGCCCCCTTCAGGTATTGGAAGGCCGCGATGAGGTCTCCACGCAGCCTTCTCTTCTCCAGGCTGAACAGCCCCAATTTTCTCAGCCTATCTTCATACGGGAGGTGCTCCAGTCCCCTGATCATCCTCGTGGCCCTTGTCTGCACTTGTTCTAACAGTTCCATGTCCTTTTTATGTTGAGGACACCAGAACTGCACACAATACTCCAAGTGAGGTCTCACGAGAGCAGAGTAGAGGGGCAGGAGCACCTCCCTCGACCTGCTGGTCACACTCCTTTTGATGCAGCCCAGGACACGGTTGGCTTTCTGGGCTTCAAGCGCACACTGCCGGCTCATGTTCATTTTTTCATCAACCCACACCCCCAAGTCCTTCTCCGCAGGGCTGCTCTGAATCTCCTCCCTGCCCAACCTGTAGCTGTGTCTGGCATTGCTCCGACCCAGGTGTAGGACCTTGCACTTGGCATGGTTAAACTTCATCAGGTTGGCATCAGCCCACCTCACAAGCATGTCAAGGTCCCTCTGGATGGCATTCCTTCCCTCCAACGTATCAACCGAACCACACAGCTTGGTGTCATCGGCAAACTTGCTGAGGGCGCACTCAATCCCACTGTCCATGTCACCCACAAAGATGTTGAACAAGACCGGTCCCAACACTGATCCCTGGGGACACCACTCGTTACTGGTCTCCAGCTGGACACTGAGCCACTGAGCACTACTCTTTGCATGCAGCCATCCAGCCAGTTCTTTATCCACCGAGTGGTCCACCTATCAAATTGATGTCTCTCCAACTTAGAGAGAAGGATGTCATGTGAGACAGTGTCAAAGGCTTTACACAAGTCCAGGTAGATGACATCAACTGCTCTGCCCCTGTCCATTAGTTCTGTAGCCCCTTCATAGAAGGTCACCAGATTGGTCAGGCAGGATTTCCCCTTAGTGAAGCCATGCTGGCTGTCACCAACAACCTTGTTGCTTTTCATGTGCCTTAGCATGCCCTCCAGGAGAATCCGCTCCAAGATTTTGCCAGGCACAGAGGTGAGACTGACTGGTCTGTAATTCCCTGGCTCATCCATTTTCCCCTTCTTAAAAATGGGGGTTATATTTCCCTTTTTCCAGTCATCGGGAACTTCACCTGACTGCCATGATTTTTCAAATATGATGGACAGTGGCTTAGCAACTTCATTTGCCAGCTCCTTCACGACCCGTGGATGGATTTCATCCGGTCCCATGGACTTGTATACATTCAGGTTCCTAATGTGGTCTCGAACCATATCCTCTCCTACAGTGGGCTCAGGGTCTTCATTCTCACAGTCGCTGCGTCTGCCTTCCTAGACTTGGGTGGTGTGGTTTGAGCATTTGCCGGTAAAGACTGAGGCAAAGAAGTCATTAAGAACCTCAGCCTTCTCCAAATCCAGGGTAGCCAGTTCTCCCGATAGCTTCTGGAGAGGACCCACAGTGTCCCTAACCTGTCTTTTATTGGCAATGTACCTATAAAATCCCTTCCTGTTATCCTTAACATCCCTAGCCAAGTTTAATTCTAAGTGGGCCTCAGCTTTCCTAACCTTGTCCCTAGCTTCCCGGACAACATCCCTGTATTCCTTCCAGGCCGCCTGACCTTGCTTCCACCTTTTATAAGCCTCTTGTTTCCTTCGAATTTTGCTCAGCAGCTCCTTCTCCATTCAAGGAGGTCTCCTGGCCCTCCTGCTGAACTTCCTTCTAGTTGGGATGCATCGCTCCTGAGCTTGCAGCAGGTGATCCTTGAATATCAACCAACAGTCTTGGGCCCCCCTGCCCTGCCCTCTAGGGCTGTATCCCATGGAACCTTACTGAGCAGGTTCCTGAAGAGGCCAATCATAGAATCATGGAATAGTTAGTGCTGAAAAGGGAATTAAGATCATGTAGTTCCACCCCCCCTACCATGGGCAGGGACACCTCCCACTGAACCATGCCATCCAAGGCTCTGTCCAGCCCCGCCTTGAACACCGCCAGCGATGAAACATTCACAACTTCCCTGGGCAATCCATTCCAGTGCCTCACCACCCTTACAGTAAAGAATTTCTTCCTCATATCCAGTCTAAACAGTTCTAGAGCCGATACATCAGCGTTCACCATGGGCGGGTTGATTAAGTGTGCTAGTTGAAAGCTCAGAAGATGCTGGAACTTGCATTAGTGAAGGAATAATCTCTTTTCCATTGTTTCCGAAAGGATATTTTAACTGAAAATTACTGAAACTGAATGGGAGAAAAATTGATATCCTCAAAGAAAAAAAAAAAGTTCAACAAAGTCTAAAGTTAAAATGTACTGAAACAGATTTGGTATAGTACATAACAAGCTCAAGCTAAATGGACTGTTGCCAAAACTGGATATTGCTTTATTTAGGACAAAGAGAATCTATTTTGAGTTCTATCATCATGTTGGCAAAAGCATAACTCATCATAATGTTAAAAATAATAACAAGCTTAGTCCAAGACAGCTGTGCAGCAATTGATGATGCCTATAAGATGTTCTTCTCAGGAAGATGGTCTTTTCAGTAAACAGGGCTTTGAGTAAATACTTGCAAAACCTAAGGTTTTTGATGGATCCTGCTGTTCATTGTCTTTGTGATATTTAGTGTGTCACTCCTTGGCTGCTCTTCCTTCCTGGTTTTATGTCTTAGTTATATAGGTAGCAAACTCATTGGAACAGTGCCTATCTCTTATTTTCCAGCAACCTAAGTGAGACCCTTGCTTTTTCTTCTGTCCCTGTCAATCCAAATTTTAAAATCCCAGTCTCATTTGCTCCTCTGCAAACCTGTTTGTGCCTTCTCAACTCTTCTTGATCTTGCCTGTTCCTCCCGTCTGCTCTCCTCTGCTTCAAGAGGTGCAGGGATCTTAGAGCCAGCAATATCAGGACCATGCTTTGGATCTCCTGGGAAGCATATCTCCTGGGAAACTATTGTGCTGCCCTAGTCTGGGCTTGTGTCATTGTCAATGTACTTTGGTGTTTCAAGCACATATTTTGATGATTCTCTTGAATACATATTTGTTTCCAGAGCTGTATAAATCAGAGCCTTTCTCAGTTACATAAATCAACAAGAAATCAATGACAGGAAAGTCTGTAAAGAGATTGCTCAGGTCTGGCCAGGCTGCTTCTAGTTTTCCTAGAGTGAATATTTTATGACTAAACTATAAAGCTGAACTGATTTATGACAGCTCTGAAACAAAGACAACCATTTTCCAAGGAAGTTTGTAATTAAGGAATGTTGAATGAAGTGTAAGACTTTCAAATATTTTTAAATTCAGTAAGATTCTAACATTTTATTGCATCGCACTGTTACAGAAAAGCTAACCACTTCTACATTCTGTAGGATTTTTCCATGAAGGGAAGAGTAAATTTCCCGACTAAACACCATCTGAAAAAAAAATGGTTTGCGAGAAATTTTTGGTTCCCTATCGGAAAAATGAAAAATCCATCTAATAAAGAACTTCTAGGAAAGGACTTTATTACCTAAACTTTTGTTTCCCAATTAATGTCAACAAAATACTCTTTAAAAAATATTCTTTAAAAAATCTTCCCCAGTGTTCTATTTAGGCAGAATATAAACTAAGGGGTTTTGTTTGTTAATTGGTTTGGGGGAAAAAGATTGTTTTTTGCTGGGATAGTGGTCAATTAATGGTAAAAGTCAGAGAACGGAAAAAGAAATTATTTATACGAGACCTCTTTATAAATGCTGATACTAGAGACCTTACTCTAAAGGATTTATATTAATGGCATGTCATATGCAATAAGGAATAAACCACATACTCAATGTTGGTAAAAACACTGAAATAAAATAGAGGGAGGATTAGATCAAGCTTGCAATTTTTTTTCCTGACAACGACTAATATTGCATGGTACTTGAGGAAAACAAGATTGGATCATAAGGATTTAGACTAGCTACACTTATATGCTTGCAAATGAACCTTTTAAGTTTCAGTAGCTTCTAAAGGATTAATTTATATTTAACTCACATATGTATACGTATGCATAAATGTACAAATATATGCATGATTGAAACCTGAAAATCTAGCTGAGAGAAAATGATGGGCCAGTTTACTTAAATGGCATAACCCAAATTTCTTTAAAAAAGCACATAAACCCAGATTTCTTAAAAACATCAAAAATAATTTGGTTTAGTAGGTTTATTTTCCTCAAAAAAATGTACCCGTTTCTTAGTGAAGCTGAGAGGCAACAAAAGGTTTAGTTAATAATGTCACCCATTGCAAGAGATCTTGAATTCTAGATTGGGTTTTAAACTTAAAGTCCAGAAGTTGATTAAGACCTAGAATCCCTGACTGTGTTCCTGATTAGCATTTCAAACATGAAGTGAAATCATAGAATCATAGAAAAGTAAGGGTTGGAAAGGACCTCAAGATCATCGAGTTCCAACCCCCCTGCCATGGGCACAGACACCTCCCACTAAACCATGCCATCCAAGGCTATGTCCAACCCCACCTTGAACGCCACCAGGGATGAAGCATTCACAACTTCCCTGGGCAACCCATTCCAGGGCCTCACCACCCTCACAGTAAAGAATTTCTTCCTCATATCCAATCTAAACCTCCCCTGCTTAAGTTTAAACCCATTACCCCTTCTCCTCTCACCACAGTCCCTAATGAAGAGTCCCTCCCCAGCATCCCTATAGGCCCCCTTCAGGTATTGGAAGGCCGCGATGAGGTCTCCAAGCAGCCTTCTCTTCTCCAGGCTGAACAGCCCCAATTTTCTCAGCCTATCTTCATACGGGAGGTGCTCCAGTCCCCTGATCATCCTCGTGGCCCTTGTCTGCACTTGTTCTAACAGTTCCATGTCCTTTTTATGTTGAGGACACCAGAACTGCACACAATACTCCAAGTGAGGTCTCACGAGAGCAGAGTAAAGGGGCAGGATCACCTCCCTCGACCTGCTGGTCACACTCCTTTTGATGCAGCCCAGGACACGGTTGGCTTTCTGGGCTTCAAGCGCACACTGCCGGCTCATGTTCATTTTTTCATCAACCCACACCCCCAAGTCCTTCTCCGCAGGGCTGCTCTGAATCTCCTCCCTGCCCAACCTGTAGCTGTGTCTGGCATTGCCCCGACCCAGGTGTAGGACCTTGCACTTGGCATGGTTAAACTTCATTAGGTTGGCATCAGCCCACCTCACAAGCATGTCAAGGTCCCTCTGGATGGCATTCCTTCCCTCCAACATATCAACCAAACCACATAGCTTGGTGTCATTGACAAACTTGCTGAGGGCGCACTCAATCCCACTGTCCATGTCACCCACAAAGATGTTGAACAAGACCGGTCCCAACACCGATCCCTGGGGACACCACTCGTTGCTGGTCTCCAGCTGGACACTGAGCCACTGAGCACTACTCTTTGCATGCAGCCATCCAGCCAGTTCTTTATCCACCGAGTGGTCCACCTATCAAATTGATGTCTCTCCAACTTAGAGAGAAGGATGTCATGTGAGACAGTGTCAAAGGCTTTACACAAGTCCAGGTAGATGACATCAACTGCTCTGCCCCGTCCATCAGTTCGTAGCCCCTTCATAGGAGGTCACCAGATTGGTCAGGCAGGATTTCCCCTTAGTGAAGCCATGCTGGCTGTCCCCAAGCACCTTGTTGCTTTTCATGTGCCTTAGCATGCCTTCCAGGAGAATCCGCTCCAAGATTTTGCCAGGCACAGAGGTGAGACTGACTGGTCTGTAATTCCCTGGCTCATCCATTTCCCCCTTCTTAAAAATGGGGGTTATATTTCCCTTTTTCCAGTCATCGGGAACTTCACCTGACTGCCATGATTTTTCAAATATGATGGACAGTGGCTTAGCAACTTCATTTGCCAGCTCCTTCAGGACCCGTGGATGGATTTCATCCGGTCCCATGGACTTGTATACATTCAGGTTCCTAACATGGTCCCGAACAAGATCCTCCCCCACAGTGGGCCCAGGGTCCCCACCCTCACCGTCCCTGCGTCTGCCTTCCAAGACTTGGGTGGTGTGGTCAGAGCATTTGCCGGTAAAGACTGAGGCAAAGAAGTCATTAAGAACCTCAGCCTTCTCCAAATCCAG
Source organism: Amazona ochrocephala (assembly GCA_039720435.1). Lineage (NCBI taxonomy): Eukaryota > Metazoa > Chordata > Aves > Psittaciformes > Psittacidae > Amazona > Amazona ochrocephala. The sequence continues at coordinate 30,334,691 of CM077876.1, read as the reverse complement.
GGTAGCCAGTTCTCCCGATAGCTTCTGGAGAGGACCCATGGTGTCCCTAACCTGTCTCTTATTGGCAATGTACCTATAAAATCCCTTCCTGTTATCCTTAACATCCCTAGCCAAGTTTAATTCTAAGTGGGCCTTAGCTTTCCTAACCTGGTCCCTAGCTTCCTGGACAACACCCCTGTATTCTTCCCAGGCCGCCTGACCTTGCTTCCACCTTTTATAAGCCTCTTGTTTCCTTTGAATTTTGCTCAGCAGCTCCTTATCCCTCCAAGGAGGTCTCCTGGCCCTCCTGCTGAACTTCCTTCTAGTTGGGATGCATCGCTCCTGAGCTTGCAGCAGGTGAGCCTTGAATATCAACCAACAGTCTTGGGCCCCCCTGCCCTGCCCTCTAGGGCTGTATCCCATGAAACCTTGCTGAGCAGGTTCCTGAAGAGGCCAAAGTCTGCTGTCTTGAAGTCCAGGCAGTGAGCTTGCTTCACGCTCTTCTCACTGTCCTGAGGATCTCAAACTCAACCATCTCATGATCGCTGCAATCAAGGCTGCCCTGGAGTGTCACATTCCCAACCAGCCCTTCCCTGTTGGTGAGGACGAGGTCAAGCATGGCACCTCTCCTTGTCGGCTCCTCTATTACTTGCAGAAGGAAGTTGTCTTCCACGCAATCGAGGAACCTTCTGGATTGCTTGTGCCAGGCCGTACCATCCCTCCAACAGATATCAGGGTGGTTGAAGTCTCCCATGAGAACAAGGGCCTGCAAGCGTGAGGCTGCTCCTATCTGCCTATGGAGCGCTTCATCCAGTGAGTCCCCTTGGTCAGGCAGTCTGTAACAGATCCCCCCAATAATATCACCCATCGCTGTTCTCCCTTTAACCCTGACCCGCAAACTCTCTGTTGACTGCTCACCTGTCCCCAGACAGGCTTCCATACTCTCTAGCCTATCCCTAACATAAGTAGCAACTCCCCCTCCCTGTCTGCTGGGCCTGTCTTTCCTAAAGAGCCGGTAACCTTCCATTCCAACACACCAGTCATAGGTGCCATCCCACCATGTTTCTGTGATGCCTATGATATCATACCCCCGTAGATGTGCACACATCTCTAATTCCTCTTGTTTGTTCCCTATACTACGGGCATTTGTGTAGAGGCATTTGAGCTGAGATCCCATTGAAGCCGGCTCATTGGCTGGAGCAGCTGGAATATCTCTACATTGCTCCGAACGTTTACTGTAGGTGCTGGCAACTGACTGGGTGTGTTGGGATGGAATGATGCCCCCCTCCCCCAACACATCTAGTTTAAAGCATCCTTGACCAGCCTGGCAAGCCTCCTACCAAATCCACTCTTCCCCTTCTTTGTCAGACCAGCTCTACCAGCCCCCAGTAGACCTGGCCTACTATATTGAGTCCCATGTTCAAGGTACCCAAACCCCTGACTATAGCACCACCCTTCTAACCATTTATTAACCTGCCTAATCCTCCTAGCCTTTTCAAGGTCCTGCCCTGTATCCTGGAGTATTGATATTCAGTCTCTGTATAATTACAGAATATAGGCGTCAGAGAAGAAAAACATCTTTGAGTGATCTATTCTATTGCTTTGTGAGAGGAAGATTATAATTTTAAGTTGGCAGTTACACGGGTTTTTCCAAATGTAATTTTGAGGCTTCCCACTGATAGGATGCAAACTGTTTCTCTTGGAAAAGTATTCCATGGCCTAAAAGTTCTTTCTGGAAAATTTTGCTGATTCATTGACATCCACAAATCTCTTTCTTTCTCCAGTGCAGTCTTATGAATGTAAAGGTATACGCCTTTAAATTCATATTGAAATTTGAAGGTAAAAGTTAAAAAAAAAAAAAAAAGAGTTTAAAAAGATTTTAAAAGCTCCAACTTGCATACAAATAAAGACAAATGCAATAAAATGTTTTTTGAACATATGACTTACAGAAAGCAACGCCATTTTACATTGGAAGTGTAATAATCTTATACCTTTAGTAAATGGCCAAATTCCTTCCTTCCTTCCTTCCTTCCTTCCTTCCTTCCTTCCTTCCTTCCTTCCTTCCTTCCTTCCTTCTTTCCTTCCTTCCTTCCTTCCTTCCTTCCTTCCTTCCTTCCTTCCTTCCTTCCTTCCTTCCTTCCTTCCTTCCTTCCTTCCTTCCTTCCTTCCTTCCTTCCTTCCTTTCTTCCTCCTTCCTTCCTTCCTTCCTTCCTTCCTTCCTTCCTTCCTTCCTTCCTTCCTTCCTTCCTTCCTTCCTTCCTTCCTTCCTTCCTTCCTCCTTCCTTCCTTCCTCCTTCCTTCCTTCCTTCCTTCCTTCCTTCCTTCCTTCCTTCCTTCCTTCCTTCCTTCCTTCCTTCCTTCCTTCCTTCCTTCCTTCCTTCCTTCCTTCCTTCCTTCCTTCCTTCCTTCCTTCCTTCCTTCCTTCCTTCCTTCCTTCCCTCCTTCAAATCAGTGATCTAATTTAAGTATCGTGTATCTACACTCTTGTGAAAACTGTGTTCAGTTGTGAAATTTTCACCTGCTCTGAAATCTCTTCTTAATACTCTCCTAATCTATTTCCTGATGCTACTCTTGAATGCAAATGTGTCAAGGAACTTAAAGCAAGTGCATTGTACTTTCTTAAGTATGCATTTTTACTTTTTTGTTAATGATGTCATGAATTCTAGCTTAAGTAATTACATTTGGCCTATCTTTATTTCCTTTTGAGTTTACTAGGTACATTATTCTTTCCCAATTGCCTTAATTTAATGTATGAAGCCACACAATGCAAAAAAACCCCAAAACATACATCCACAGAAGCAGCTTATTTTTTAATACGTATGTGCATTATATTGCATTTTATTTTTGTGTTTTGCAACATTTACCCATGATCAGATTGGTTTCCATATTTAGGTATAATAATCAACATATATACTATCTGCATGATTTTTTATTTTTATTGTTGTCTGTCATACAGTTTTCAGAGACTTTTTTTACCATATGCCATCATTACTGGTTTTGTTCTTTGATGCTTTCCACTTTTACAGTTGTCTCTTCTGTCCTCATTAAATTTGCTTTGCTTGGAAATTCAGTGCAAAAGTACACTATGAAATCTTCATACCATGCTATTTTTGCAGTTTGATGCCAAAGAGCATTAGACCTGCTCTTTGTGTCTTGGAACAGGTGTTACAAATCTTGTTGTGGGACTCCTGGTATGCAGACTCCCAGCTATGTCCTCAAACACATGGATTTGCTGCTTGTTTTTGAGTCTGCCAACTTTAAAATTTTGTTCTACAAAAGAAATCTAAAGGTATAAATATCATCTGTTTTCACCATGTTCTTTTGGCAGAGAGGTTTCGTAAAGCTTGACACTTAGATGTATTTTGTCTTTCATTCTCCTTATGCTGTTTGCAAATTTGTTGAGAAAGACCAGGAAAAACTGAGATCCTTTGAGTGCACCTTGAAGAAGCAAGTCACTAACCTGTATTTCTGCTTCCTTACAGTAGTGCCACTGTTCTCTGACAAAATGGTTTAAAAAACAGCCCAAAATACAAATGAGCGGGTGCATTTAATGTACACTTATCCAAAATTTCATTTGAATTGTTTAGTTTTAGAAAAGCTGACATACAATAAATATGCAAACTTTTTAATGTTTCTCAGAAAGCACTGATTGGTTATATTTTGTAGAACAATGAGCATGTTCATTGGACATAGGACTGTTGACTGCTATTGCTACATGCCATGTAGCCATGTTGCACAGCAGTTTTGACACCAGTGTAGTACTCCTTTTTGCAAAAGTGGGTCTGAAAGTTATATGCTTTATGTAGACAGAATCAGAGACACTTCTGTTTCCCTCTGCCATACCTGGAAGTCATACAGATGTTAGCTGACTGAAAGGAATTCTACAATATTAAACAGGAGAATCTCCTTCAAGAGAACATAGACAACTGTTTCAGTTCTGTTTAAGCTCCAGACATGAGTGCACTCACTTGAAGGCAGCATCTGCTCTCCATATCAGTGACTAAAATGACACTTCAATTTTTCAATAATTAATGTAATTTTTGTAGGTGCCAGTATAAACTCATCATAAGAACAGCACCATCCTAGGCAGGTGGTTGCAATCCATATTAACGGAGGAATTTTCAGTGATATGAAATTTTTCCAAAGCTTAAATGGGAGATGTCAAAACATCCAGTCCAAGGGAAACAAGTGCATATTATCACGGTATAGGTACTATAAGGATAGGACAAGGGGTAATGGGTTTAAATTTAAACAGGGAAAGTTCAGGTTAGATATAAGAAAGGAGTTCTTTACTGTGAGAGTAGTGAGGCACTAGAATGGGTTGCCCAGAGAAGCTATGGATGCCCCATCCCTGGCAGTGTTCAAGGCCAGGTTGGACAAAGCCTTGGGCAACCTGGTCTAGTGTGAGGTGTCCCTGCCCGTGGCAGAGGGGTTGGAACTAGATAATCTTAAGGTCCTTTCCAACTCAAACCATTCTGTGATTCTGTGATTCCATGCTTATCTGTTTCTTGCTTGTACAGGAAAGAGTGATGGTATTTTGGAAGCAATGGCAATTTTGTCTTAATTATGGAGGGTATTTTTCAATAATAGTCTTTATTTTCCTAATGACTGTAGGGTTCCCTTATTTTGCTCAGTGATGGGTAAATGGATATAAAAATCCAAATGATAAACTTTTTCTTTGTTCCTCTCAGAATAACCTATTATGGAAATGAAATATAAGACCTGCTGAACTGGCTGAGCTAACAGACATTTTCCTAACAGAGTATCTCATTTCTTAAATCACTTAAATTTTGTTCAGAAAAAGAATATATGTTGCAAAATGCCATAGGCAGAATGCTTCCTGTTTCATCATTAAGGAATAGGTAGGCTGTTTCTGGTATGACCAAACCTCCTTCCCAAAGAACAATGCAAAGCCATTTTCACAAGTAACATTATTATTAGTATTAGTAGTAGCTAGACATATTAAACTTCAGCTTTGCTGTGAGTACTTATGTCTGGGGTTCAGCAGTAGCAGTCATTTTTCTCCTTCATAGTAGCTGGTGCAGTGCTGTGTTTTTGACTTTCAGCCTGGGAACAGTGCTGATAACACCAATGTTTTTAGTTATTGCTAAGTAATGTTTACTCTGACCAAGGACTTTCTGAGTCTCATGCTCTGCCAGGGAGGACGGGAAGCCGGGAGGAAGCAGAGACAGAACACCAAACTAGCCAAAGAGGTATTCCATACCAGAGCACGTCATGCCCACTATATAAACCGGGGGCAGTTACCCAGAGGAGTTAAATCACTGCTCGGGTTGGGCTGGGTATCGGTTGGTGGGTGGTGAGTGGTTGTGTTCTCTTCCGTTGTTACTTCTCTGGTCATTATTATTCTTGGTGGTAGCAGCAGTGGTTTGTGTTATACCTTAGTCACTGAACTGTTCTTATCTCAACCTGTGGGAGTTACATTCTTTTGATTCTCCTCCCCATCCCTCCAGGAGCCGGGGGGAGGAAGACTGGGGAGTGAGCGAACGGCTGCATGGTCTTTGTGTTGCCGGCTGGGCTTAAACCACATCAACTTATTATTTGTTACAGAATTCTGGAGAATGGACGAAAGCATTTGTCTGTAAGTTGGGTTTGAAATAGTTCATTCTTACAGACTAAAGAGCTGTATTTTTCAGTAGTTATGTTTTGCATTGGTGTTTGTTTTAATTGGGCATGACAATGCTCAAAACAGTAAGGAGATCAAAATTGCTACCTGCTTTTCTAATACCAAAATTCATGTAAATATTTTAACATGAGGAGTGGAGATTTTAAAATTCTAAGCACTACAGCAGAATGGATTAGCCTTCAGTAAGGGGAGCTTCAAATTGCAAGTGCCAGGGGGTTAATGGAAAGCAGTGTGTCATATTTCCTGGTTTACCCTTTCACTATCTTGTCCAAAACACCTGGGTAATGTGTTACCTATAAATTATAATTCAATAAGCATCCTTTGAGCTTCAACCCTTATTATTTTCAAAAGTTTCAAATAAACTGTTCAGAAATCCTGGCTATGTGAAAAAGAAATCTGCTCTAGTTAGTGCTATAGAAATATCCTATGGGCAGAATGAGCATAAGGTAAAATGGATCATCTTTTTTGATAACTTCAGAGTACTTGAAGGTCTAGAGGTACTCTAACATTTTTGAGATGGGCTCATGGGGACAAATGTGTTAATTTTATATTAAATTATCTATATCTGTTCAAGTTTGCTGGGAGCACAGAAACATTTTGTATGAGTCTGTAAGTTCGAAAAACATAGTGAGGTTTATTATTTCCATCAACATTTAGAGTTTACAAAAAAAAAATATAACACATATCTAACTTAGATTTCAGTCTCTTTTCTTGCCACTCTCTGACTGCAGTCTTCAGCACTGATAGCAGATGAGCCATGGGAGATGACCAGTTTGCAGTGGATTTACCTTACCCCTTATCAGCTTTGCAGCTAGCTGTGAGTACTGTGCTGCTGTGGCTGAACCACTTCAGCTATCTCATCCAGGTCATTAAAAAGCAGTTGAAGTAGGTAGTGTGAGTGCACCTCAAACAATGCTGCTTCAAAGTCTCTGTCACTTCTGAATATCTATTGTCTGGTTATTTAATGTAGTTTAACGTGATCTATTACTAAGAAATTTATTAGCCTGAATTTGTGGTATGTGTATTCCTCTTAATGGACCTATTACCCCTCTTGCAAATCATAGAATGGTTTGTGTTGCGAAGGACCTTAAAGACCATCTAGTTTCAAACCCCCCTGCCATGGTTATAATGGGACAAAAGTGTCATTTGTAGCCTTGCAAAACTGGGATATGATGGGCTGGAATCATTGTCTCACAAATCAAAAACTTGGAAAAGAATCAAATGTCTGCGTCTTAAGAAATGTTTACTAGCTTCTGCTAACCCATGGGCAATGGCACACCCATTTGAGAGAGAAGTATTGCATGCTGGCCATGGTAGATTGCCCTTGACACAGTGAGGCTTTGTCAGAGAATGGGTTATGCCTCCCTCTTTCTATAGCTGACCCTGACATAAACCAGTGTGCAAATGCTAAGGATTCCTAAGGGCCCCGTAACTGGTAAAGGATAATCAGATCCTGCTTTGTGTTAGCTAATAATCCTACTCTCGCCATCCAGCTCCCCAGGAGATTTTCTGCCTCTCTCCCGTTATCCACTTCCCTCACCCTTTGCCAGTGTCCCACTTTGCCACTCAATAGACAATATATTCTTTCCAGATATATACACCAAAGAAGGACTAAGGAAATGGAGCAAGTGAGTGTTTTGATCAATTTAAGTCATCAAGCTGAGATTCCCAGGAGGACACTTGACAGAGAGACAGATGGTGTTGCTACCACCAAGTGGAGTGTCCTGTAAGGCATTGAACAATTACTATGAGTGAAATCACTTTCCACTTCCATCTTGACATACTAGTTATCCAGATACTTTAATATAAGGGTTTTAGCTGGCTATTTGCTATGAATTTATAGTACAGTGAATTTATATATGATATTTCTTACTCTTTCACTTTCTTGTCATTTATCGTTAAAAGTCAATGTCACTGTTTTACTTTCTGATATTCTTTCTAGTCTGCTCCTTTCTAAAATGAATGTCAGGATATTTTTATTCCATGTTGGACTTTCTATCCTTTCACCCTTCTCATTTCCTCTGCAGCTCTTCTAAGAAAAAAACCAGACTATTTTCTTGATGATGAATTCACTATGTCTGCTCTGCTTCTTCAAAGAGCTTTGCAGTAGTGAATGTACCTCTCAAAAGATACACCAAACAAAGAGGCTTTTAAATAGTGAATTTAAAAGCAGATGCAAAGAATGATGAGAGTCTTGACCCAATGAAATTAATCAGATTTTGGTCAGGAATTTTCTATAAGACACTATTTTGCTCTGGAAAACATGAAGTTTGGATCTGATACCTATCAATGGAAAAAGCTACATTGTGTTTTCATTTTGTATTAAAAACGAAACAGCGGTTCAAGGTTTCTGTTGCTGCTCACAAAAATGTCAAAATCCAAAGGTTTGCTTTGCCATGGAATTTTTGTTTCAAAACAGTCATTATTTTTGTATTTTATTTTTATACAAAGGCTATGATTAATATTTTTCCTTTTTGTTAGTGTATCATATAATATATCAGGAAGCAAGTTATCAATACATTCCAACAGCATCTGTGTCACCACTTTAGTTCTTAAAACAATCTATTTTATGTTCTGCTTACTCTCCTGCTGTAATGCTTTTTCTTGTGCATAGTTGGAGAGCTCTGCGGCTCACTTATGCATGAAAATTGCTGAGCTCATATAAAACAGTAAAACCTGATAACATAGCAGCACCCATTTGAAAGGAAAGCTAGAATTCCCTCACAATCAGTGCATTTAAAACTCCACCAGCCTGTTTAATAATAATGTTTAGTAATTTATAAGTTGCATAGTATGATAGTTTTGGTTACTTTATTAAATTTAAATATGTCTACTCATGACCAGACCTTTATTTTGCCTCAGTATCCTGCAGCAACCCCTTCCTTTTGGGTGTATATTGTATACAAATGCTGTAAGTTTCCACCATTAGGTATTGAATAAGAATCACCTCATCAAAAAGCTTTCCAGCTTTTTTTTTTCTGGTTGATTTTAGAGATAAATCCTGTGTAAACTGAGAACGCATCATCCTGTTGACAAGGAAAGCTCAGTATATTTTGTGAAGATATACAATTGCACCAGAGACTCAATGTCTTTGATGGTGCAGATATTGGTATGTCCTCTAGACACCTAAAGACATTAAACAGAACTTGACTGTATTTTGCATTTTTTTTTCTTTTAGTAGTTACCTATTTTCTCTGCCATTGAGCTTCTAGAAGCTCATAGCTCATATTGCACCTCAGCCTTTACTTTTTCTATCATATTAACATTAATGATACTGAAAGCTTTATAGATACTGCATAAAATCTTTTTAGATTAGTTTCATATTTATTAAAACAGAGCAGTTGTTTTGCCCAGGTATTTTAGTATTTTTGTAGAGCAATCAGCTCTAGTAGTTCTGTTTTTTATACTTTTTAACTTCAACTTCTTTTATTTTTTCCTTTTCTTTCATCTTTTTCTGCCTCAGGAACATTTAATTACATAAAATTTAAAACATGCACTACATTTACAGTACAGTACACATCAGCTTTTATTTGGCTTCTTATACCTTACTGTATTTTCTTTGATGCTATCTAGGAAAACCTTGTTAACTTTTTTAAAGCAGTTTTAAATATTTTTCTGCTTCATGGGACTTTAAAGAACATTTTAAATAAAAACAACAGAACTTGTATTTCATTTCTCCCTCTCTCCCAGTTCTGGCCTGCCTGAGAATATTTTTTAAAGAGTGGTGAATAGACTGAGGCTATGATTGGGAAGTCTTCATCCTTACCCTGTGGAGACACACAAAACTCCAGCAGATCACTCTGATCTTTTTTCTGCAGCATTGGAGAAAAGTAATTTTTTTTTTGTAATTCAATTTCTGTCACTACAGAGACATACATAATTCAGTACACAGAAGAAAGACCTGGTGTCCACAGCTTTTTTTAGAGATTCTTAGTAACAAGATATATGTACCAAGATAACTTCTTGAACTTCAGTCTTAAAACCAAGAGCATGTATTGCATATTATCCTTAATATTTTTTTTGTTTCCTTTCAAAAAGAGACAAACTCTGCCTCCATATCCCTAATGAACTGGAGCATGCCACTGACAAGATGGAAACCCTTCAGTTTCTGAATCCTCAGCGTACCTATGGAGAAGCAGCACAGCTATCATCCCTGCAGATGAGACAGGGCTCTGCTCTGTGCTCATCATCTTCATTATGTTCTTTGTAGCGTCAAGGAAAAAAATTAATGTTGAAGGAAGCTGTGACTTAAAGGCTGGAGGCCAACATTTCATGTAGACATTTCTCAAAGCCTGGGACTAATATGTGCTATGTCTTATCCAGTTTGGCTAGGGCCTCCTCTCGGAACCGCTGCTTTAGGTATCTGAGGAAAGATACTTCCTCAGTGTCACAGATATGTGAGCTGGATTCAATGCTCAGCAGCAGGGAACTCTGAGGGTGATATAGCTGACAGAGAACTGCTGTCTAGCGATAAAACAAATAATATTTTTAAGCAAAATCTGATATTTTCCTGACCTGTGAGTCAGGAAACCACGAGACCTGTGTCAGTGTTTAAAGCAAAGCATAGCAGATACTGTGAATAAAGAAAAAAGGAACTAGAAATTAAATTATGGAATGGTTTTCATTGTGCTCAACATAGAGAAAATGATAATTTAGGTAGAACACAGAAAATTTTATGGTAATTATCTTCTAGGATGATGCAAATGGTCTGTGCTGACCACAGTATTCAGGCTTGCATCAAGTTATCCTGTTCCTCACATCCATGTTCCAACATGACGCAAATCTACAGTGTGGGCAGAAATTCAGAAAAGGAGATCTACATTATAACTGAATGGAGATTAAATTTATCCTGAAAAGTAATCGCAGAGCAGAATATTATTTATAAATAGTCTGTATGTGACCCTAATAAAAGAAAATTACACTATAGGGATGTTGTTTTACCCCAGTGGGCAACCAAGCACCACAGCCACACAGCCCCCCTGGGTGTGAGAGGGTGAGAACCGGAAAGGGTTAGAGAGAAAATTCATGGGTTGAGATAAAAACAGTTTAATAGATAAAGCAAAATCTGCATACGCAAGCAAAGCAAACAATGAATACATTCACAACTTCCCATTGCCGGGCGGGTGATCGGCCATATATAGGGCAGTAGGACTCCATCATCTATAATTGTTATTTGGAAGACGACCAATGTGACTCTGAACATGCTCCCTTCCTCCTTCTTCCCCCATCTTTATATGTTGGGCATAATGTCATAGGGTGTGGGATACCATATCAGTTGGGGTCAGCTGTCCTGGCTATGTCCCCTCACAACTCCTTCTGCACCCCAGACTGCTCGCTGGTGGGGCGGTGCAAGAAGCAGACAAAGCCTCGACTCTGTGTAAGCACTGCTCAGCAATAACAGAAACATCCCTGTTATCAACACTGTTTCCAGCACAAATCCAAAAAAAGGTCTCTGAATAGCTACTAGGAAGAAAATTAACTTTATCCCAGCCAAAACAAGCTCAAAGCAGAATTTGCTTTAAATTAGAGCTCAAACATCAGCATGATGTCCCAGTTTTAAATGGAGGGGATGGGAAATATAGCAATTTTGAGGATTTGAATTAAAAAGAAGAGACCAGCACCTCAGGAGTTTTACTGAGACTACTAAATTGCAGTCACCAGTGACAGAGATTATGCAGGTGTCCTCATTTAGGGTACCTGTGGTATATTGTGGTAACTGTAACAGCTACTAGGAAGAAAATTAACTCTATCCCAACCAAAAACAGGACTCCAGGACTTGGTGTCTTTGACTTCAACGTTTTTTTGAGTAGCCCTGGGGTTGCAGTTATTGTAATAAAGGAGAAATGAAAGTGTAGTTCAAAATTAGGATTTTCACAGTAGGCAATGTGTGTTGCATTTGTTGAAAGGAGGCATAGCAATAAGGTTTTGTAAGTATTTGTATTCCACAATCCACCAAATACTGCTGAGGTTAAATGGAGGAGTCCCTCTTTACATACATTTGGCAGCTGATCACTAGCATAGTCACTGTGGCTGCGAAGGCTTTTTTCTTATAAACACAGGGGAGCTCTGCTCAGTCCTTGTTATGTTAAATATGAGGTACCTCAGCTAGAAAAACGTGTAACTACATGTTTACCTTTCAGAATTCACAGCTTTATGCTACAGAATCAGGGCCAGGGTACACATTATTGTAAACATCAATGAAATCATGCCACACTGGCACCTGGATTTGGTAAAATTTTATACATGTCAAGGTTCCAGAGCTTCAAGACATGAGTGTATGGTTTTAAGGTGAAGTTTGAATCACTCCCACAGTTCACATGAAAATCAATTCTACCACCATTGGCAAGTGCCACTTATCAATCATTCTTCACGTGTGGGCATAGGAGTAGGCATGTGTGCGCAAAGCTTGAACAATAATTCTTCTGCTTTTTTCAGCTGTAGCGCAAGTATAACTGAAGTACTGTGTCCAGTTTATCACATTTTTCCACAAGACATGGGCCATTTAGGCAAGACAGAAAATAATGATCCGAGGTCTCAAAAAAACTGTGTGTGAAGAAACATTAGAAGAAATTGGATTGTTCATTTCAGAAAGCATGTCAGGAAGGCAGAGTAATGAATTTCCAAATGTAGCTGCAGAATAAATGAAAGTGGAAAAAAATGGTTTCCATATGCAGGACACTGGACATATAATAGTCAATTTGAAGAAAAAAAACCTATAGGTTATAAACTATGAAATGGTAAAGCTGGTTAAATACTAAAATAATTTGACTGGGAAGGTTGTGGAATCTGCTGCCATTTAAGGTTTTAAAAGACAGGCTGTGTAGATGTCCCCCGGTTGGGTGTATATCTGGGAGAAGAGGTATGAAAAGGAAACTTGCTCCCCAAAATGACATGTAGGTATAAAGCAGAGCTCAAGCTTGAAAAGCCAGGCCAAATTTCAGCACATTCAGCTTTGTCTTTCTGAGCCATTAGTTAAATGATCCTGCAGTAACGCTTGGGGAAGCAGAGGTAGAACAGAGATCATGATGAACCTAAGGGATGGGTAAGAGACTGGCAGTGTGGTACAACATTTGAGATAGGCTTAGGCTAAGAAAAGAAAGCAGCTGCAATGAGTTTTGGTTATAAAAAGTGAGAGGCTTTTGATACAGGTTACATCCTGAGATCACAACTAATTCTATGATGTTTCCATAAAAAAATTTAAACTTTGTGAAATTCAATTGGAGCTGTACTAGTAAAACATTAATATTGTGTTTCCTTTCATTTGAAATTGTCAAGAAATGCAGCTTTATAAGACATTGCTATTTATGATGTTTCTTTTAAATGTTTTAAAATCAAAAAACAAGCTGTTAAGACTGAAAAATTACTTACAAAATTTATTAGTTTTTTTTTCATTCTATATTCTTAGAAAAATAAATTCTAACAAGAAACAGGCTTGCATGAATAAGGACTTCTGGAAAAAAATAATAACAAGGTTGGATTAATTTTTAAGTCTAAGCAGTTGATCGTTACAGATTTATCTGTAAGTACTAATAGCAAGGGCAAGACACATTAAGTAGGTTGTTGGAGTAGTTTCCCAAAGTAATTTTACTTTAGTCTGGTCCAAAGCCAAACAGAAATTTATCAAATACCATTATGATATCATCAATGCCATTAAATGGTAAAGCTAATGGTAGCATTTCAGATCTCAGTCCTAAATGGGAAATAAATGTTCCTCAGAAAATTGGAAAGTTCATCTGTAAACGGTGACTATTTAAATATGCAGTAGGCCTGCAGGCACCCTTTAATATATCTGTATAATATATATATATACTATATATATGTTATATATAATATAAAGGTTTGTCCATCATATTTGAAAAATCATGGCAGTCAAGTGAAGTTCCCAATGGCAGGAAAACATGAAATTTAATCCCCATTTTCAAGAAGGGGAAAATGGAAGACCAGGGAAACTACAAACCAGTCAGTCTCACCTCTGTGCCTGGCAGAGATGCCAGAGAGGGACTCTTCATCAGGGTCTGTAGCAATAGGACAAGGGGTAATGGGTTTAAACTAAAACAAGATAAGTTCAGGCTGGATATAGCCTGAAGGTTGGGAGACATTGGAACAGACTGCCCAAAGAAGTGGTGAATGCTCTATCCCTGGCTGTGTTCAAGCCAGGTTGGACAGAGCCTTGGGTGACATGGTCTAGTGTGAGGCATCCTGCCCATGGCAGGGTGGTTGGAACTAGATAATTTTAGGGTCCTTTCCAATCCAAACCATTCTGTGATTCTATGATTCTAGAAATAAGATATGTGGAAGAAAATCTATAATCACCCTTTCAGCAATAATCGGCTTAATATTCAGTTGAAATTTGCAATAAATAGTATTGATCAGCGTCAAGGAATAGGCAGCAGACCTCTCTAAAACTAAGACAATCTACAGAACGGTTGTGAGATCAAATAAATTCCTCAATTTTTGATTTTTTTCCCCACATTTTTACTCACTTCTCATTTCTTGCCATTTGTTTTCTCAAGCATATCAGCTGTTTCTGTTTCTTCCATTCCTGTTCGAATCTCCATCATTCTTAGGAGAAGCTATTTGATAAAACTAATTGTTCATTTTTCTCCCACTTCTTTGACCATTAAATGTTGCCACCAGGAAGTCCTGTTCCCTGTGGTAGTGGGTGTCTTTTGGGAATGATGCACTTACTATGAATTATTCCTGGGAGTGTCCCTGGTGAAAACTCTTCCCCTCTAAATTTTCATAGACTTGGTTTTGGAAATCCATGTTTCCCAAACAGAGGACTCCAGTCCTTGTTGGCCTCATAACATCTCCCCCAGTGTTTTTTACTTTCTTAAACCTGGGTACTACTCTATGGGCAGTGCTGAAAATCCTATTAGGTTTCCCTCTTCTGCAGTCCAGAAAATTAAGCTTAATACTCTCTGATGGTTCAAGTTCCAAATCTTATTCTGCCAGCTCTTAATCTTTTTGGCTTTCCTTTGCTCTCTGTTTCTTTTCTCCTTGTATCTTTCTGATTCTTTCTTTATTGGAGCTGTCTGATTTCTTTTTCTTGCATCCTTTTACTATTCTGATTTTCCCAGTGAGCCTGGGACAGTAAGTATCTTCAGACTGCATGTGATCTTAAAGCAGAGAGAAACAGAAATGATGAAGGCAAATCTGGCAGACTGAAGATATCTAAGTACCATGATAAATAGGAAGTGCAAAAAACCAGTGAAAAATATTGAGATGATATACTAAAAATATGACTGATGATGTTTGTCAGAAATTAATCTTAGAGCCAAGTCAGATGGTAGTATCAAAATTGATTTTGTTCCAGTGGAAACTGTAATAGACCACTTTTGACCCTGCCATAGAAAATTCATTGGAGATTTGGTGGAAAACCCCATCTATCACAATTCTTTCAGCATGCTGATAGTGGATTTACTCCCATGTCCTTTAGCAATTAAGCCATTTTCAGGTCTAGATAAGGAGGATAAGCAGATCCCACAGCTGATGCAACAATGAGCAATTTTCAGGTACCTTTATATGTTGTGGAGCAGTCCTCAGACAAAACCTCAAAATGATTATCAGCCAAGTACTAAACATTTCCACCTATGTTATGACATATCCTATTGTAATCTATTACTGACATTAGTGTACCTTTTTCTGTAACCAAATATATAAAAAAGTATAATGTCCTCTATAAATGATTCCAACAGCTGCTTTGTAAAGAACAGTTTACACATAGTGTTTAGGTATCAGCTATGTTTTAAACAGACATTCCCATTCCTATTTAAAATACATTCTAATTTAGGCTATTGAAAACCATAATTTAAAACTTGCTTAAAATTAAATGAAGTATTGTCCTGGGTTCAGCAGTAGCAGTCATTTTTCTCCTTCTTGATAGCTGGTGCAGTGCTGTGTTTTTGATTTTGGGTCTGGGAACAGCGCTGATTACACCAGTGTTTTCAGTTACTGCTTGGTGATGTTTTGGTCTGACAAAGGACTTTCTGAGCCTCATGCTCTGCCAGGGAGTAGGGGAAGCCGGGAGGAAGGAGAGACAGGACATCTGACCCCAACTAGCCAAAGAGGTTATTCCATACCACAGCACGTCATGTCCAAGATGTAAAAACGGAGGGCAGAGACCCGGAAGGGTGGTGGGGGTGCACGGTGGGGGGTGCACTGTGGTGGGGTGCACTGCTTGGTCGGGCTGGATGGTGAGTGACTGTATTCTTTCCTTGTATTTGCCTTGACATTATTATTACTGGTGAGGGTGCACTGTTTGGTTGGGCTGGGATTGGTGGTGAGCTATGAGGTATTCTTTCCTTGTATTTCTCTTGTCATTATTATTATTGGTGGTAGCAGTAGTGGTTTGTGTTATACCTTAGTTACTAAACTGTTCTTATCTCAACCTGTGGGAGTTGCATTCTTTCGATTCCCCTTCCCATCCCTCCAGGAGCGGAGAGAAGAGAGAGTGGAGAGTGAGTGAGAGAGTGACTGCGTGGCTGAGAGGCTTAAACCACGACAAGTATTTAACCCCACAGCACGAATGTGTTATGTTCTGCTACTTCCTTGATTTATGTTATTCTGCCTGCTTTGGGTTGTTTGGGTTTCTTTTGTAATCTTTTGCAGTTTTTGTTTACAGTGATAGCAAAGGAATTTGTCTAAACCGATGTCACTGTTATTATAGTTGCTGCCAATGCTTGCATTTGGAAAAGCTTTATCTTGTGTCTCATTTACATATGTGTAATGACATATCATGAAGTGTCTCTGATATATGGATATACACCTGTATTTCCTGCTGAAAAATGACCGGCACTTAAGACATCTCTTCTCTATCATAAGGGGACTGATTTAAAAACCTATAAAACGTATATAAATATTCTTGCAAAAGTATCTCTGAGAAGCTGCTTTAACTTTATTTGCTGCCTCATGTGAGGCAGAAGCTTAGTTTTCTTTTGCTATCTTCTACTTGTATTGTGATCTGTCATTGATATTATGCTGTGAATTAGGATGCTGGTTATATAACACCAGTCAGAATGCAGTATGTTAATAGAAGAAGTGAAATAAAAGTTTGCTGCCCAGGGAGCAGCTCCTCTGAATCAGAGACTTGCTGTTAACTCACAAAGGCAGTGAATTCTGAAGGTAAGTTTTATGCCAAAGTACATGGAGAAAATGTAGGTGTTCTGGACATGTTACAAATGCAGACAAATTGCTGCATGGATAGTACATAAATAAATAAGGGAACCACTAATTATTTAAATGATAGAAGAGACTTTGATCCATGCAAAAAAGAAAAATGCAAAGAATCAAACCTTCAGCTACAATGAAATGTCTTTACTGATGCTGTCTGAAAGGGTTTCCTATGTATAATGTGAAGAAAGAAGCTATTTCAGAGAGGTTTTAGCTTCATTCTGAAGACTTCATATTGCCATTTCACATGTGGCACTGGACCACTTTTGGAATAGCCAGTCGCCATGAGAATGCTGTAAATTTTATGGCAGTCCTGGTCTTCCTATTTACCAGGATAAAATGTACAGTTTTATTCAGACATATTGCCATGTCTAGTAAGGAAGCAGTGATGAATATTTGCAAGTGAGGCACTCAGAGGCTTCTCATCTCAGCTGATGTTTGAACAACATAGCTCCACAATGTTTTGCCACAGGTTAGAAAAAAAGGTGCAATGACTGCTCTGCCAGTTAAAAAGATATTCTTAGTTATCTGACAGTTAACCTGGACTAGATAGTATCATAGGAGTGATGGAGTTTAGTGAAGACCCAGATGAAGAGACGTTCAGGGAACTTTAATTCCTTAGTCTTTTTTCAGGGAAAAAGAGACACTTAGAGGGTGTTTTCATGCCTTTGAGTAATAAATTGTGTACCTACAGTGCTTATGGCCAAGTATTAGTAGACAGGTGAGAAGATTCTTGGGATATGTGCATGTGAACTTTATTTGAATAGGGAATTAAATAAATGCAGAGATGGACCAGCAATGGCTTTTGGATTCAGTGGCAGTTTTTGATACCCTAAATATACCATTGCTGTTGCAGAAATACAGAGGAATCAGAAGGTTAATTGGTTCAGAGATTGGACAAAATGTTTCTGCTTGAAATGTGAGTTTTTGAATCAGCTGTCTGGATGGCCAGAATGTGAATTCATAGATTTTAATCACTCCTGCTCCTATGGAGTTTGTAGAAGACCTAATCCCAATTTCTTTATGCACCAAAATGTCTAATGACTTCTGTACAAGTAGTTGTGCAGAGAATGCACAATAAGAAGTGAAATGATAGTACACTTTTGGATCTTGCTACTGTTTTCTGTGCTATGAACTGACTGTTGATTAAATTTAACCTGGAAAAATCATGTGGCTGTATTGATTAGCTTTGCATTTTTCTGGACATCTACATTGCATTGTTTTATCTCTGCCAGCTCAAATACTACAATTCAAAGCAGGGTTTCTTTGGGATGCCTTTTTCAAGGATCAAGTTAATAAGTCATGCTAGGAAAAAGACGGGAAAAGAAGACTAACTATTTTAATAAACATAAAATTCTGTCCTAGTCTCATCTCTAAACCATCATTTGTGTTAATATTTTAAGTATTCTCTGCAACATCAGAATATCTAAAACTGAAAACTTTCCTGAATTTAGATTAATGAGTTCTTGTTTATGTGACTGCTTTCATACCTGCGCTATCACTGTTCCTCCTTGGATTGCTTTTTTTGGTCACTTTTTGTCATGTACGGAGAAATTCTGAGTGGTTTATAAGAATCAAGGAGATACTACAGATAACACACATAATGGAGAGCTGGAGTTAGTGAGCTGTCAGTCTATGCATTGACATCCTGCATAAGGGCTGTTATGTGTTTTTGCTGGATAGGTCATCAGCCAGATTCAGAGGGGTCCGTGCCTACTGCTTCCTGAAATAGCTTTGTTGAGCCACCATCTACAATTCCCTGATGTTTTTCTTTAGGATTTGTTGCCTTTTCACATCACTTCTTTACCTCTTGAGCTCTTGGGCTTGTCACAGTGCTATAGAGCCAGTGGCTCCCTCTAGCCTAGTCAAAAACCAGGGCTAGTGTGGGGCAGCAGGGACAGGCCCAGCCCCATGCATCAGGTACCTCCACAGGTCTTCCTCACAGTTTAGCAGCCTCCTCAGGGGTCAGACCAAGGCTGCACAGTGGGATCACAACAAAATGGGCTTTGGGACTCAGAGAGCTGAACACCTAGGAAAGGGGGGGATCTGGTTCATTGGCAGGTGACAGTTCTGATCTTCCTCCTCACCACTTGCCCTCAAAACTTGCTTGTGATGTTATTACTGAAATTTGGGCCAATTTCGGGGGCAACAGCTAGAAAAAAAGAAGTATGATGTGCAGACATACCCTATGGCAATATTTACCGGTGCTGGTATGTCTGTCATCTGGATTGGAGAGAATGGAATGGCAAACCCCTTTCAGCCTTCCTCACACTGGAAGGATGGATCAGTGGGGAAGAGACTGCTGCATACAGGTCATGTCCTGACCTGAAGGGAAGATATATTTGGAGCTGGATAGTGGGGACATGCCTGACACCCATGCTCTGTGGGCCCCTGGCCATCTGAGTTAGAACACACTTGTAGCTCCAGCGTGCAAGCTTGCAAGTAACCAAAGACAGATTTTTTTGCTTTTGTACATTGAATATTTTAAAAGTGGCTTTGCAGATTAAGGTACAGCAGCTTCTGTTTCCAATCTCTCTTCTCCTTCATATTTGTATGAAGAGATCTTTAGCATTTCTTAGTTATGCTTCACCATTTTTTCTTTCTTTCTTTGTCAGGAGCATTCGTATTTTAGGTAAAACTAAACTGAGTTAGACTGAGTTCTAACTTCATGTCTTCAGTCAGGGAACCCACAGGCCTACCATAGTCCCCCACCACAATTACCTATTACTGAGGTTGCCAAGCATTTTCCTTGATACATGCCTTTTTTCATTTACTTATAACTCAGCCAGACTCCAGCTGTTGTGATGAATTTTTCCATGCCAATTTCTGCCTCCAGCTGAATCTTTGCATTGTAATGTTTCAAGCTTTTCTGAGAACGATGCTAGGGGAAATAGTTTGTTTTGTCCATATGATGCAGAAGCTTTCCTTTGAAATACCCAAATCTCTATTCTTTGGAGGATATGAAGAGATGAGTAAGAAGCAGAAAGGTTGCAAAAATATGAGATATGTGTCTTTTGCTTCCCATAAAAATCTGCTGGACCAAATATTGAGGATAGAGACCCAAATTTTGGGAGACGGAGTCTGAGGAAGGTGTATTGGGCTGTCAGGAAAATGGCCAAGTAATGTGTGTGTCTGTGTGAACCTGGAACAAAGAAAGAGAAAGGCCAATGTGACAGATCTGAGAGAGACCTGGAACAAACAGATCCGGGATTGCTCAAGGGAGTATTTGGATACAGGCAGCTTGGAGAAGCAGGGTATTTAGGCAAGGATCCTCAGATAGATAGGAACAGCCTGAGGAGTCTTGAGAGATGCACTATGGGTCTGGGATCATGGCAGCTGCGATTCAGCACAAGAGCTGTCTCATGAGGTTTCACTGTGTAATCACTCACTACTTTTCCATAGCATTACAGTGTTGTTCACTCTGCACAAGGTATCTTTCCATGAAATTCTGTTCAGTAGAGTCTTGTTTGTGGGATGCTAAACTTCCCACTTTATTTGGGTATTTATTTTGCATAAGCTGGAAACAGTCATAAATGCCACTCAAACTGTACAGAATCTTGCAGTCCAAATGTTCTCCAGTCAAAACAAGTTAATGTAACAGTGAAAACAAACTGTGCCTCCTGTCATCTAGAGCCTGAGGTAAATTAAAACTGGTGTTCAAATGAAGGTGGGGCTAGGAACAATCTAAAGCAATTGTAAGATACTAATTAGACTTAATTATGAACGAGAGCAGAGAGAGGATTTTTTCTTTTCTCTTAACAGTTCCTCTCCTGCTTCTTTTGCCTTCTCAGGTTTGTTTTTCTGTTTTCTATTTTACTCTTTTGCCTTCTGTCCTCCTGTTTAAATATAGAGACTGATTTAACTAGCTAAGATTTCATCTTTTGTAACAGTACTGTGACCCGTGACCAGAAGGGCAGCCAACAACACTGCCTTAAAGAACCTCTGACATCTGTCGGGTCTTGAAGGGGTTGATAAGGCTGTGTGATGTGTTTGCCTTTCTTTAGCAGTGAGTTTGCAAGTAGGAGTCTGCAGCTCCAATTGAAAATATTTTTTCCCTTCTCTTTCTTGTTCAGTGTGCGTTTCTGTTGTCCTTCTTTCCAGAAACAACAGAATTCTTTTTTTTTTTTTTTTTCAGTGAAAATAGTATTTCTGCAAATTGATCAAGTGGAAAATTTTCTTTGTAAAATCTCTTTACAGTAAGAATGAGAAAATAAGAGATACTATTAAAAAGAAAACACTTGGTAAGCAAGTACTCTAAGGCCTTCCTCTGTATTCATGTTCAAGGCAAGGTTGGATGGGGCTTTGAGCAACCTGGTCTACTGGAAGGTGTTCCTGCCCATGGCAGGGGTTGCTGGAACTAGATGATCTTTATGCACAAATCATTCTATGATTCTATGGTTCTTGAACATTATTCAACAATCTAATGCTATACTGTCATATGGTCGTTTTACACTGTTGACCTTTTAGGCCAATTTAGGCCTTCAAAATTAGAAAACATAGGAAAAGAAGGAATAACAGTTAAATCAATTGAATGGTGCTCTGAAAATCTGGAATTTTGCTCCCAGCTTTGTCAAGTCACACTTACAATTAGTCAAGGGATTAAAAACCTCTTTTCATGTACTGTCTAGTCTTTTGTTTCTAGGTGTTTGACTCTGTATCCCAAGAATTTATCTACACAAGTGCCCAGTGTCTCCACTGTAATTGAAAGTAATGTGAACTACAGTTTGAACATTTAAACATCCTATATAATATTAAATTGTTTTGAAAAATCATAACCTAGCTCATGGTTTGGATTCTGTTCTTCCGTTTTACGTTTTCTCATTTGTGGGAATGAAGCTAATATTATTTCCTTTATCTCAGATTCATTCATATTGATAATGAGTGGTAACAGTGACAGTGATTATTCAGATCCAATAGTAATTTTGTGCTGCAGATGAGACGAAGCAGTGGTCTCTGGGACGCATACTCTGACAAAAAGACACCTTCTTTTTTCTCAGAGGATGTGCCCATATTTCAATAGCAGTCACCAGCATCACCTTTCTTGATCATCCTGGCAGGCAAGTGACACAAACTAAATTAGATTGGAGCAAGTATTTTTATCTTCTGTATTTGCAGATTCCCAAACATTTTCCAGCAGAAGCGCAGCTCTGTGAACTGACTCCTTCTGACAGGAGGAACTTTCTCTTCTTTGCTTGCCTTTATGGACTCATTAAAATTTGTTCACAGTCTCTGGGCCACAGGTTAAAACCAACCTTAAATACATTAAACTTTCTGACTCAGCTGTCTACAGACATGAATTTTTCACTGCTGTTATCTGCATTGTACAGGTTCTGGAGATAAAAAGATTTCTATGTACAGATATTTCTCCTGGGCATTAAATCTGCTTAAATATCTCCATCTTTAAACTTCATTTTCATTGATTCATAGAATGGTTTGTATTGGAAGTGACCTTAAAGATCATCCAGTTCCAACCCCCCTGTCACAACCAGAGACACCTTCCACTAGACCAGGTTGCTCAAAACCCCATCCAACCTGGCCTTGAATGCTTCCAGGGATGGGGCATTTGCAACTCTAGGCAACCTGTTCCAGTGTCTCAGCACTGGAACTTCTTCCTAATATCTAGCCTAAATGTGCTCTTAATTGAAAGACATTATGCCTTGTCTTATCATTACAAAGTGGCCCCATAAAAGTCATCTTTTTCTATTAGAAGACTGCAATAAGGTCTCCCTGGACCCTTCTTCTCTCCAGACTGAAGAAGTCCAGCTCTCTCAACCTGTCTCCATAGGAGAGGTGCTCCAAACCCTCAGAGCATCTTTGTGGCCTCTTCTGGACTTGCTCCTGTTGGTCCACATCCCTCTGTGCTAGGTCTTGAGAGCTGAACACAGTACTGCAGGTGTGGTCTCAAGAGTGAGCAGAGGGGGAGAATCACCTCCCTTGACCTGCTGGCCATGTTCCTTTTGATGCGGCCCAGCATATGATTGGGTTTCTGGGCTGCTTGAACATATTTCTGGGTCATGTTGAGCTTTTCATCAATCAACATCCCCAAGTCTTTCTACTCTTTTCCGTAAGATGGATGACTCTTATGTTCATTTAGTGTGTCTTGTTCTCTTATTAGAAAGAGAAGCATCTAAAATGAGTGGTGGGAATTCTACACAGGATACAAAATCAATGTGCTTAAATATAGCTTGATATATATATACAGTGGAGCAGTATTCATTCAGATATGGTCCTTAATAAACATCCAGCTGACTACACATATCAAAAGACAGACTGCTAGGAAGAGATACTGGTACTGTATTAGCTAAATGGCAGTCCCATTTGGCCAGAAATTGCAAACCTACCTGGAAATCACAAATGTGCTTTAAATAATGCTGGAAGGGAAATAAAGAGAAATGAAAAAGCTATTTGTGCTGCTAATTTGAGAAAGGATTAAAAGGCTAGTTATACAGCTCTGTTTTGCAGTCTCATTTTAAATTATTCATTGTGCTGGGCATGCAGAAAGAATGACAAAGCACAGGGGATATGGCTTAATTAGCCTGAAACTTTATTAACTTCATTCATCTGGGAGCTGTCTGGCAGTGAGTTGTGCAGTATAGGTTATCATGCCCTTTTCACTCTTTACAACCTATTTAAAGGGGGATATCTTCAGCCTCTTTTCCATTTGCACCCACTGGTACTGACTCATTGCAATTACAGGCAAGTGTAGCGGCCTCTTAGTCCACATGTTTTACATTTGTCAGTCATCTCGCCCACCACTGTCTGCAACCTTCAAAATTCAGTTACAGACTCTTTTTTATCTGCACTGGGAAAAGTTATGAGACTTACTCTAAAATGTGACAGTCTCCTTCGTGTTACATGAACCTCTTACGTGGTCTCAGACTCACAAGGTAACAAAAAGGAGTGCACTGGACTGTCCCCAGGTGCCAGACTGTAGAAATGGCATGGACAGTCTCCCCTGCCTCAGCTGGGACCATTTACCTGTGTCCAGTACCTTAGTCATGCTTCCACACATATCCTTACAATAACCCCCAGGTCTTTGAGGAGGGTTCAGGTAATAATGATATTCACTCTGTTCAGTTCTCATTCCTAAAGGTGGGGAGAGTGGACTGGTTCATATATGCCATGTGTACACTTGTTTGTTTGTTGTATACAGTGCATCTTTGCCTCAGTTCTAAACCAAACTGCACAAACAGTATTGCAAGACTGTCTATGACTAGAAATAACCGTAAGGAATGAGATGCCCATTTTCAGCCTCTTTTAGTTAAATATAGTTCCTGAATGCCTCTGCTAGCATAAAATCTTAAATGGAAACATCTTGTAGTGTTCTGCTTACTTTCTTTGCTTTCTATTTGATATCTCAAAGTCAAAAGACCACTCCGCTCTGGTGCTTGAAGTCTCCAAACCTTTGCATGTCCAATTCTTGCAAGATGGTTACCTTTTCTCTGCTGTAAACAGTCCACGAATGCCACCTGGACTGTAGTTGAGTGCACTGGAAACACATTGTTATTCTGGCATATCTAAACTAACCAGGGACAACAGATGTTCTTTAAACAATACCAGGAAAATTATTCTGACATCACTAATTAACCGGTAATTTAAAATGGCTGCTTTCCATTTCCGGTTTAACTGTGCTCATATTTCTGGTTGAGCTTTTGCTTCACTTGAGATTTTCTTCCTGAGCAAGTAATTTAAAGGATCTGCTTAGCTTAACATCCTTTTACAAGTTTTCCCCTGAAGTTCTGACACAGAATTTTGAAGATTTTCTGTAACATAAAACAAAGCTTCTCTGAGTAGTCAGTGTTGACCTGAAGGAGGGCTAAGAATGTTTATATTCATGGGGAAAATGGAAATCACTCAAAGTGCAGGCAACCTAAAAACACCAGGCTGCCCAGAAACCTTTTGAGTTTTATTCTTCTTAGATAATAGGTCTCAGATTTCCCTTTAATGCATTGAACTGAAACTCACAGACAAACCTGTTAAATATGAGGAAACATAAACCTTCAACTTCACTCTTGGCCAACTGTCAGGAAGCTAACCTAAGTTGTTTAAATTTCCTCATTAGTATTCATACATTGGCAGATATTTGCTACATACATGTTATGCTGAGAATAGAATTGAACACTTGAAGTACTTGACACTTTATGTTTGAACTCCATGCTTTTTGCTTAACTAGGATGGGTTTTCCATTAACATTAAGAATGTTTTCTTAGTGTGCTAGCAAGAAAAAAAAAAGTAAACTGAAAAAAAAGGCTTCTTACATCACATTTTATGAATTGATAGATTTTTACTATGCAGAATAAAGAAGAACAAAATAGAGCAGAATAGAATAATTTTGTTGAAAAGGACCTACAAGGATCATCTAGTCCAACTGCAGGGCCAATTCAGAGCTGACCAAAAGTTAAAGCATATTGTTAAAGGCATTGTCCAAATGCCACTTAAACACTGACAGGCTTGGGGTATCAACCAATTCTCTAGGCAGTCTGTTCCAGTATTTGACCAGCCTCTTGGTAAAGAAATGATGCCTAATGTTCAGTCTAGTCCTCCCCTGGTGCAGCTTTGAACCATTCCCATGTGTCATATCACTGGATATAGAATCATAGAATCATAGAGATCAGCACCTCCCCTCATTTCCCCTCTTCATGAAGCTGTAGAGAAAAATGGGGTTGACCCTCAGCCTTCTTTCCTCTAAACCAGACAAGCCCAGAGCCCTTAGCTGCTCCTTATAGTGCAGTCTTTCCAGCCCTTTCTTCATCTTCATTGCCCTCCTCTGGAAGCATTCAAGGGCATTCACATCCTTTTTAAATCATGGTGCCCAGAACTGTACACAGTGCTCAAGGTAAGGCCACACCAACTCTGAATACAGTGGGACAATTGTGCCCTTTGACCTGCTGGTTATCCTGTGTTTGATGCACCTCAGGGTTCAGTTTTCCCTCTTGGCTGCCATGACATACTGCTGACTCACACTGACCTTGCTGATGATCAGAACCCGCAGATCCCTTTCTGCAGGGCTGCTCTCCAGCCACTCCTCTCCCAGTTCCTACTTCTGCTGAACATTACTCAGTCCTAGGTGCAGAATCCAGCATTTGGGCTTGTTAAATTTCATCCCATTAATCTTGCCCAGCGCTTCAATCTGTATAGACCACTCTGCAAGGCCTCCTATCACTCAAGAAAGTGAACAGCACCTCACAGTTTGATATCATCAGGGACATGAAAGAAAAAATCTAGACATAGAAGTATCTGGCAGGTAAAATTTGAAGGAAAAAACCTTAGCTGTCTCTGTGACAGTACATTAAAAAGTAGGTATAGATGGCTTTTGGTATTTTTTCCAGACTGGGAGAATGTTAGCAATACAAAGTATTTGAAGTTGCTAGGGTAATTGCAGGTAACATCTTAATATTGGAGATTTCTTTGAACATCTTTATTCTAGCCGCATCAAAAACCACATACAATATTACTTCTCAACAGACTGTTTTAAAGGACTCTTAAATGTCAAAAGGCAATAGAAGGCACTGTCTCTCTATGATGCTTTATACAAGTTAGCTTCTAACAAATTAATATATTGATGAGATGTTTAGAGAATTTGGGTGATTTTAGACATTTTCTCTCTATGGTATAAGCAGAATCAATCATCAATGATGCATAGGTAGGAAGAGAAACACATTTTATCAGGCAGCAAGCCTTAAGCATTTGCCTTCAGGCATTTCAGTAGAGCAAAACTGTGTTTATGTAGCCTTTGTGTAGCCTTTTTGAATACCAGGTTTGACTTACAGCTCACATAAACAAGAAATCTATCAAATCTGGTTTCAAAATGTACTCATTCTTAGTTTCAAAAAGATTATGTGATATTATTGAAAATCCCAAACCACCACTTTGCTGCATAATACAGATGAGGATATCTGTCATCTTTGGTAGTCTGCTTGTCTAGAGTAGCAGTGTTCACTGAAAGTCCTTTCTATGCAGTCCTCAGTGTATAGCAACAAGAAAAACACCAGATACTTGAATATGTTAGGCAGAAATATTTTGGTATAGGCTGACAGACGCACCCAAGAAGATTTTTTGCTTCAAGCATTTGAAGGAAAGAAAGGGTAAAATAAAAAGGAAGATTTGGCAATTAGTATTCATGAGTAGATTTGTGTAAATAATAGATCTTCTGGTTCAATGGCCTTTCAGAAATGTATATACATAAAGTTTCTTGGGGTCTACTGAGCATAGTCAATCCTTATTTTCTTTTTGAAATGCACTCACATAGTTCTGTTTGTCAAAACTGAAATGAGATATTTTGGTTTCTTCCACTTCTAATCCCTCTATTTTCTGCCAGATACTATTAATCAAATAATATCAACAACAGCTTTACTGCTCAAACCTATGTTTTCAGTTTGTTTTCTTCTTCAGAGTACACTTTGAACAGTTCTGATTATGAACATTGTGTGCATAGGCCAAGAATTTAAACCAGTGTTTTTATAAGGAAAGAATAAAGCTTACCAAAACCTACAGATCTTGAAACCATAAACCATATACATTCAAATCATATTCATGCTAAAACATGGACCAGATTGAATATATTCTCCAGTATGTGTTAAAGTTCATAAACTAGGACAGAGTCAACAGGACTTCCCAGTGAATTTATGGTGCTTGGGCTTGGAAAGATGCAGGCATAGTCTAACTAGGAATCACAGGGAAGAAAATATTTCATAATAGTTGTTTGTGTATGGACTGTAAGGAAACAGCATGCACACACACACACAAAGATTTTGTAAATGATTGCTTCAAAATGAGGTTTTTTTTTAGCATGAAATACCCAATATCTTTAGTAACAATAAAGGATATTTATATTGACTAGCGCTAATGAGTAAATTTGTGGCATCAGCAGAATTTTAACATATATCGGCTTTACTTCAATAAAAAATCAACACCAGCTGTCACATCTATCAAGATATTATTAAATGATGGACTACTAGGTTAATAGTACCTCAGACAGAAATTCTGGGCCACAGAAAAGGCAAACTAATATAGCTACTCATGTCATAAAGCATATAGAATCTGTTATCTACAGCAAGTACATGTTTGAAATTATTAACTGAAAAAATCATGTGTGGTAGAAGTCATTATGGCAAATTTAGAGTACTTGAAGCTAAGACAACTCAATCTAAAATTGTCTAAAATACCGAAGAGCTGGAGAGAAAGGACATGCCTGCATAAAGTGAACAAAACCCTCTGAAAAGGTATTTTGGGGGTGCTTCAGGGCACTGGGATATTGAAGGATTAATAACACTGCTTGCAGAGCCCTAAAAGGAACTCCCTTTAAGCATTTTATGGAACAGGAAAGACTTCCCCCAACTTTCATTAACAGTGGACAGAGTCTCGGGTGACATGGTTCAGTGAGTGATGTCCCTGCCCATGGTAGGGGTGTTGGAACTTGGTGATCTTAAGGTCCTTTCCAACCCTAACTATTCTATGATTCGATGATTCTATTGTAGCTTGTGAAAAGTGCATGAGATGTGTTGGATTTATTAATCAGTAATTCTGTATCACCGCAGTGACAGATATTTGCAAAATATAGATTATCACTGTAGTTGTAGTTCTTAATTGGACATTGAGATCCCTTTCTGACTAATTTAATTTTATCTGTGATAGATAAAATTAAATAGTTATACAGCTTGATATTGATAGTCGTGTAACTAGCACTTAGAAAGACTAATGGTTACATTTCATTTCATATATCTATACAAGATTTAGAACTGTGGTAGATTTACAGAAGGACTAAAGTTCTTATTCTTTCCTAATTTGCCTAAATTATTGTCCTTTTTGGCTCTATTGGTATCAATCCCTTAGCCTCACTGTGTGGCTTATTTATATCTGCTACTCTTCACACTCATGGTAAGAAGAATTAAAAAATTCAGAAAAGGAATAGGAATACACAAAGCTTACAATGGCTAAAAGTCTTAGCATTGCAAATGGATATCCAGGTGGCATCTAAACTTCTGTACAGGTGTTAGTAATCATAGAATGTTTTGGATTGGAAGGGACCTTAGTGCGCCCTCAGCAAGTTTGCCGATGACACCAAGCTATGTGGTTCAGGTGATACGCTGGAGGGAAGGAATGTCACCCAGAGGGACCTTGACACACTTGTGAAGTGGGCTGATGCCAACCTGATGAAGTTCAACTATGACAAGTGCAAGGTCCTACACCTGGGTCAGAGCAATCCCAGGCACAGCTACAGGTTGGGCAGAGAAGAGATTCAGAGCAGCCCTGCAGAGAAGGACTTGGGGGTGTGGGTTGATGAAAAAATTAACATGAGCCGGCTTCAGTGTGCGCTTGCAGCCCAGAAGGCCAACCGTATTCTGGGCTGCATCAAAAGGAGTGTGACCAGCAGGTCGAGGGAGGTGATCCTGCCCCTCTACTCTGCTCTCGTGAGACCTCTCTTGGAGTATTGCATGCAGTTCTGGTGTCCTCAACATAAAAAGGACATGCAAGTGTTAGAACAAGTCCAGAGGAGGGCCACGAAAATGATCAGGGGACTGGAGCACCTCTCGTATGAAGATAGGCTGAGAAAGTTGGGGCTGTTCAGCCTGGAGAGGAGAAGGCTGCGTGGAGACCTCATAGCAGCCTTCCAATACCTGAAGGGGGCCTATAGGGATGCTGGGGAGGGACTCTTCATTAGGGACTGTGGTGAGAGAACAAGGGGTAATGGGTTTAAACTTAAACAGGAGAAGTTTAGATTGGATCTGAGGAAGAAATTCTTTACTGTGATGGTGGTGGGGCCCTGGAATGGGTTGCCCAGGGAAGTTGTGAATGCTTCATCCCTGGCGGCGTTCAAGGTGGGGTTGGACATAGCCTTGGATGGCATGGTTTAGTGGGAGGTGTCCCTGCCCATGGCGGGGGGGTTGGAACTCGATGATCTTGAGGTCCTTTCCAGCCCTTACTATTCTGTGATTCTGTGAATATTTACTTAGGTCTTTTATCTTCCCAGTTCTCTTTATTGGATTCAGTTTCATCATCAGTGATTTCAGTGTAGCCCAAAGAGTAAATGTGCTCCTAGCTTTAAACATTATTAATTATTTTTGTATGTGATTGTTTTTTGCTTTTTATTTATTGGCAAACTGAATCCTGTGCATGTCCCCTTTCTGATTAGTACAGAATAAATGCAAAGAATAAGTGACAGACATTGACTTTGCCTATTGAACAGTGACACAGGGTAGGACATGGGGATGGATAAAGAGCTGTTCGAAATTAGACACTGTGTTTGTGAAAATGAAGATGTGTCAGCTAGGGAATTGATCAGGGTCAGGTCTCAGACCTTTGCTACCTTTAATGGGACCAACTTGCTCTTGAGAGGAAACTGGAAGAATATTAAGTGGAGCATAGAACAAATACAAGGCTTTGGAGAACTGCTTCGAAAAATGAGTGCTCTCTGTTAAATGAAGGTATGCCTCAGTTGCATAGTACTACTATGTCCAGCAGACTGAAAGCAACACAATTGCAGCAGGAGTAGTATTGTACCACGGACAGATGATAAATGAAATATTGATTTCACAACCAGCAGAAGGCCACAAAAGGGGCATACAATATTTCCATGGGACCAGATCCTCACTTGCAGGTATTGCTCCATTGAAGTCAAGCTGATTTGTGCCAGCTATAGTTCTAGCCAGGTGTATTTATAACAGTGAGGCATAAATACAGGTCAGGCTCAGAGTGCTTGATAAGACTTGGATTCCTGAAACAGAATGATGACTACACAGGCATTACAGTTTACCTGTTCTTTCAACTTATTGCAGCACTCATCTCCAGATAATTCCTGATCTATCTTTTGCCTTTCTTAATAAGCCTTTCCCTTGCTTCCTCGAGTCCTGTCTCAGCCTGATGAACCAACCGAAGAACCATTTTCCTGCAGAGGTATAAAGGCAACTGCTAACCTGTCCTCTGCAAGCTCTCCTGCATCTTGCCCATCTTTTTCTTTAGCCCCACATAAGTATTCATTGCAATGGGCTCTTCATTTTGGGGATCCTTCATACCTGCCAGAATGTGCCACCAAAAGAAGAGCGATCAGTGTTGAAACATCAGTTATGTATCCTGCATGGATCCATAACTGCCGGCATTATAGGATGGATCACTTTCGTCAGCATGCTTAGGAAGAGGTGAATCTTGGGAATAAATCACTTCATTCTCAGAGTTTTAGGAAGATGCCACTATGAATGCAAGCAGGGTGCTAACAGAACATCCCACAATTAATCACTGCACCACCAGGACAGAGCACCATGGGATATTCCTCAGAAAGATACATGCTTGTACTGCAAAAAATTCCATGCTGTGTGAGTGCTAATGGTTTGGATGAAGTAAGGAGCACCTAATAATTCATGCTGGAATAGCCAAATAAAACCTATGTGTCAAATCTATTGCTATACTCTATCCTCAAGCTTTTTACTATTGCAGTGCTATAGTTTACATTTTGAAGACCAGCAAGGGCACTGCTGATGTTCCTGTTGGTCTGCAATTTGGATAACTTTATCTGCAACTCCCAGACAGCTGTGTGTAGTGTTTCATGTTTGCAGTAGATGTCTTAGCTGATGCAACCTAGACTGCCTGACAGCCTGCTTTGGTCACTTTTGGTATTGATTGACCTAAACAACAAGGGAGACAACATTCTCATTCTTTTACTTTTTTTCTTTTTTTAGTGGAGAGCAGGTTCCAAGTCTAAAGTTGTTGAAATACAAGGGAGAGTAAAAATCCAGAGGAATACGTGTCTTTGAAATATTTCTATTAAATTGCCCCAATAGAATTTTGGACAATCACTTTGATGCGTCTGAATTTTTTGCAATATTATAAGTGACCCTGACACATACTGTACACACTGTATGCTTGTGTGCAATTTCATTCTGACTCCATTTGATTTTCTCCTGATTTGCATCATTGTAAGTAAGATGAAAATCAAACATCACGTTACTAGGGATCAAAGTGCATTCGTGGCACTGTTTAAAATATTTAGGCGTGATGCATTGAATATATTTTGAAAAACTGAAGAGTTCTGTAGTTGTATATGTGTAATAATTTTAGGTAACTGGTGAAAGAAATTAAAAAACATTCTCAATAGATAAGGTTGTTTTAAAATGATTTATTGACAGTTCAGGAGTTTTGACTTGTTATAACAATTTGACTTTAAGTACACACCAATTTGAGTAACACATGCTTTTTGAATATTTTGTTAATATATTTTAGTCAATCTATTGGTTGAATATTGTACACAAAAGTCTTCAAACCAGAGCAGATCAAGGGAAACAAAATTTTGTTGACTATTTTCCATTTTACCATGAGCATTTTTAACACTGTATTTGAGAAAATGCTGTTCTGCTAGTTGACTTTAAAGTACAGTATACAACACCAATAGAGTAATCTATCTAACCCAAACATTAAAGATTTTATTACTGTATAAAACAGAATCATAAATCTGAAAGCCTGTATTAATTGGTTAGCAAATATTTCCCCATAAAAACTGAAAGTCTTTTGATTTGTTTATAATCAATGTATGTGTATGTTACGTATAAGGCCCAATAGGGCATACTAAGAAGAAAAAAGAAAAGAGCTCAGTCCACCTTTTTAAGGGACCGAAAGTCTCTCAACTCCATAACTGAATTCAGAACAATCTATTATGGTGAACAAGTGATTACTTGCTGTGAGAGAGGATGGGAAAAAACTTCTTGGACAAAAAAACTTCTTGGACAAAAAAGCTTTCCCTTTCCCTTTCCCTTTCCCTTTCCCTTTCCCTTTCCCTTTCCCTTTCCCTTTCCCTTTCCCTTTCCCTTTCCCTTTCCCTTTCCCTTTCCCTTTCCCTTTCCCTTTCCCTTCCCCTTTCCCTTCCCCTTTCCCTTCCCCTTTCCTCTTCCCTTTTTTTACCCCTTTTCCTTTCCCTTTCCCTTTCCTTTTCCCTTTTTTTACCCCTTCTCCTTTCCCTTTCCTCTTGTATTGCCTTGCCTCTCCTTGCTGTCCTTTCCTTGCCTTTCCCTTTCCTTTCTCTTTCTTTTGCCTTTCCGACATGTAACTCGGGTCAAGAAAATAATTTTTTGGGGGTGGAAGCATGTTTTTTATTTTTTAGGAAAAGTAGGTCAGTGTTTAAGAAACACATCTCAGAAGCATGAAAGCCAGAAAATATTTGTTTACTGCTTTAATCATGTTGATAACTTTCTCAACTGAAAATTATTCCAGGTAATATTTTTATTTATTGATTTCCTATAAAATCAAGAGTAAGCATTGTGGAATGCAGGTACTCATAATATGACCTAAAGGAAGCACCAAAAGCAATAAAAAAATAAATAGCTTGATATTTTATTAGTATTTGTAATTTATATGGTATCAAACGTGTCCATAAAGTTTTGCAAATGTGGAAGAATCTGCAGGAACTAACAAACTAATTTTTACAGATGAAGCAGTATAACTCATCAAGTATACAGTCAGAACTGAAGAGGGAAGATGCTTTAATGCTAATTGATGGATGTGACATAAATCCTCAAACCCAAAAGCCTTCATGGCCTATCCACATCCAATCGATCATCTCCTAGGCATACTGAGAACTTGCAGAAGATAAGATTCTTGTCCTGGGTTCAGCAGTAGCAGCCATTTTTCTCCTTCTCAGTAGCTGGTGCAGTGCTGTATTTTTGACTTTCAGCCTGGGAACAGGGCTGATAACACTGATGTTTTTAGTTGGTGCTCAGTAATGTTTACTCTGACCAAGGACTTTTCAGTCTCAAGGACTTTTCAGTCTCATGGTCTGCCAGGGAGGAGGGGAAGCTGGGAGGAAGCAGAGACACGACACCTGATCCAAACTAACCAAAGAGGTATTCCATACCACAGCAGGTCATGCCCACTATATAAACTGGGGGCAGTTACCTGGAAGGGCTAGATCACTGCTCGAGTCGGGCTGGGTATCGGTCAGCAAATGGTGAGCGATTGCACTCTCTGCCCTTGTTATTTCCCTTGTCATTATTATTATTGGTGGTAGCAGTAGTGGTTTTGTGTTATACCTTAATTACTGGACTATTCTTATCTCAGTCGGTGGGAGTTACATTGTTTTGATTCTCCTCCCCATCCCTCTGGGAGCAGGGGGAATAAGCGGGGGGAGTGAGCGAGTGGCTGCGTAGTTTCTGAGTTACAGGCTGGGCTTAAACCATGACAATTCTGAAGAGAGGTGTAATAATTTTGTTATGTGTTTGCCCAGCAATATTTTTTCCATGTCTAGCATTTGGTATAAACAAAATTAATAAATAAATAGACCTTATAATTACCAGTGACTTTGAAGGATGGAATAGAAGAAGTAAACAAGTAGAAGAGAGGGAAGAGAAAAAGAAAAAAAAAGGACAGAGAAACCACTTAGTAGTGGTCCTGCGACATAGTTTAAAAACATCTAACTCTGTTAGAAGTATAGTTTTCTTCCAAAGTTTCCCCCTGTCATTCTTTCACTGGAGACAATCTTCCTGCAATGTTTGCCATGCCCCCTCCCTCTCTGTTACTGTCTTCCCATTTAGAATGAACACACACACCCAGTATAGATAGCCAGGTGTAATATTGTTTGTATAACCTGGGAAAGTCTGGGACTTCCTCTGCCAAACAAGAAACTGGACATAGATGATTTGTATCCATTATGTTATGCTAGCAAAACTCCATTTTCTCTCAGGACCTGTAATTTATAGTTGCATTTGAAAGAGTTTAAGTCTGAACCTCTGAAACTCTGTCGTGGTTTAAGCTTCTCAGCCGCGCACAGTTTTGCTTACTCACACCCCACTCTTTCTTCCCTCCGCTCCTGGAGGGATGGGAAGGAGAATCGAAAGAATGCAACTCCCACAGGTTGAGATAAGTACAGTTTAGTAACTAAGGTATAACACAAATCACTACTGCTACCACCAATAATAATAATGACAAGAGAAATACAAGGAAAGAATACAATAGCTCACCATCCAGCCCGACCAAGCCGTGCACCCCCCACGGTGCACCCCCCACCGAGCCACGAGCCCCCACCGTGCACCCCCACCACCCTTCCGGGTCTCTGCTCTCCGTCTTTTCCTCCGGGACATGATGTGCTGTGGTATGGAATAACCTCTTTGGTCAGTTTGGGTCAGGTGTCCTGTCTCTCCTTCCTTCCAGCTTCCCCTCCTCCCTAGCAGAGCATGAGACTCACAAAGTCTTTGGCCAGCCTAAACATCACCAAGCAGTAACTGAAAACACTGGTGTTATCAACGCTATTCCCAGGCCCAAAATCAAAAACACAGCACTGCACCAGCCAGCAAGAAGGAGAAAAAATGGCTGCTGCTGCTGAACCCAAGACAAACTCACGCAATGCTCTAACAACATTCAGATTAAGAATTAAAATACAGGAGCAGAGCCATGCAGCCCCAAGCAAGAGTGATTTGGAGTTCATGTGGAAAACATAACACATGTAGATTGGAGGAAACCCAAGATCCTCCGGTGCTTGGACCTTAGCTGGCTTCTTGAGAATCAGAGGCTGGAAAGAGGAAACATGATGAACAACAAGCTGGATAAGGAGTAAGATGATTGCGTCTGAGAAAGGAATTTACCAGAAAGAGAGATGGCTTTTAAGAAATGCTATATGACAGATGCAAGAGAGCTAAATTTTGGGGCTACTTGTGGTCAAGTTATCTAGAAGACGAGACAGGATGTGGAGCTGGTAAATGAAGATAGCCATGATAAGAGAAAAAGGCAAGATGAGGTTGTGATCCAACAGACTGTGTGTTTATCCCACTTAAATTGCACTGAGAAAGGTATATTTGGGCAATACGAAGTTGCTAAGTTTTGAGTTATCCCTGACATGTTTGTATTGCATATGCCCCTTTAGAACAGCATTCCTAAGAAGAAATCCACAGATAATCCCAGTGTGTGTGTTCCCTTCCAGCCTGGCTCTAAATCCAGAAAATTCCTCTGCTCATATTCCCAGGCCCTTGTCAGTGATGTGATTATGGGTGATGTGAATTGCTGGGGGAGAGTGAGTGGGCAGAAACAGTATTCAGCAAAATATTCAGTAAATGAAAAATTTGAAGTAAACTTCTATTTGTCTATGTCTGCAGATAATGCACACTGCTGAATAATAAAGGTGTTTTCTTTTGTACTAATAGAAAATCTGTGAATATTCTTATGAAAGAAACTAATCAAGGGTTACTGAGAGTCTGACTACCTATTATATCATTGTAAAATGTCTTGAGAAGTCAAGAAAGACAGTGAAAAGACACCAGAACAGAAACTATGGCTACAGGAGGACTGAAAAAAGATGGCAGTATTTTTATTCTTGAATGTGCCCCTAACCTACACACTGTGTGCAACAAATCCTGCTTGCTGTTTGCATCTGACATGGCTAAGGCAGTGCTCCCTGAGAAGGACAGCAGAACTGGCTGCACTGGTTCTGCTTCTGTCAGAAATGTGTCTTCCTTGGTGACAACTACATGAAAGGCTCATCTATTCCGCTCTATAATCTCACTGTGCTGTTGTAGCCTTGGGGAAAGGCTGTAGTACAGTGTGCATCCTGGTCAATACCTACTGTTGGTGTTAGACTTGGCAAGGCTAGGATGGCAGCAACTCCAGTTCTTTGTATCCACTGGGGTGTGTCAGTAGTCTGTGGCTGACTCTGTCAAAGGTTCCAGAAGCATAAGAAGACAGAAACTCCTTCCATTTTTTTTTTTTGTGCTTTATTGTAGGGAAACTGATATTTTTATGTGTCTATTTAAAATTCTGAAAGCATACGCATTTCTCTCCATAAGCGCAGCTTGGAGTAGTATGATGTTTTTCATTTAACTTGCATATTTCTCTCTAATTATTTCTTGTTGATCTGACACTACTCTGGGGTTTCTATTGCTCTGGAGCCTATATTCTTTTGTCATCCTATATACACACAACTTCAGTGCCTCATAAGAAAGCATCTCATTGAGGTTTAAGAGTCTGGCAGCCATTTACATATATCTTTGCAGCTTTACTCTCCACTGCTCCTTGTTTGTTTGTCATATTGATTTTGTATTTGCAGTTATCTGTTTGCCTTGAGTATGATGAATGATTATGTATTGTTTACTTTGCAGTAATGCTTCGTGGGGATGGCAATTCAGTCAGAGAGCTGGACCCTGTGTGAATGTCCAGCTGGATGGATAAACTCTGAGAGAACAGTCTGCCAGAAAAAACAACTGTCAGAACAGGTAAATAGGATGAACCATCCTACACAAACAAATGGCAGGATAAAGTCCCATTTGTTTTCTTATAATAAAGACAAAGTCAATGCTGACATAGTGAAGCAGTGAGAGGTTAAGAAGACAATGATTTTAATGAACTTTAGAAGGGAAAATAAGGTAGATTTTTAACATTGCCTCACTATAGATGCACAGAACTACAAAGGATTGGCTGTGACACAGTGTCTTGCCCCTGGGCATGTCTTCCAGCTGTCCCAGGAAGACAACCATGGCACTGTAACCCCTTTGGCTGAGATGGCTGTCTTTTAGTAAGTAAATATGAAATCACTGGAGAGGACTTATATATATATATATGTATATATATATATATATATATATTCTTTCTCTGCAGGAAGAAAAATATCCCCATGAAAGTCCTGCATGTGTACTTTTGGGCCTTCTAGGTTGCATGGTTGCTGTGTTCCATGACTTTGAAGATTAGTCCAAAACCAAATGTGCACCTTACGTTTGCCCCTGTCAGTGGGGCTTTGGAGCACAAGAAACAAGTTATATTAGTTTTGTGACTTCTCTGCTTTCCTTTTCACTTCAGGTTTGTCTGTAGAGAAAATATGTCCATCTGGTTTAGGTCATAGTTATCTGAGAAGACACACTTTCTTCCCTGTGTGATACTGCAGCCATTGAGGTAGCCTGCCAAGGGAGCAATCTCTGGATTGAGCTGTCTTGAGGCCAGCATCTGACATAACTGGCTTCCTCTGGTTATCAAGTGGATTCCACGTCACATCATTGTGCCTGAAAGCAAAGGGCTGTAGCCAGTATTTGATACCACAAGTGGTGTTGCTGTGCAGGTGTGATAGTGCATGTGCTCACCAATATTCGAAATTCATGCATATTTGTATTATATATCATGACCAACTTTAGTTTTTTTATTCAGGGTGCAGCCAAAGCACATGCTCGCAGTCTCAGCTGAGAAGAAGGATGAACAAACTGTCAAACTGGTTTGTGGCGATTTTGTTGCTGCTCTCTACAGCTCTTGGGACACATGAGTAGTGGTTAACAGAGGCTACACAATTCCCTCATCCGTTGCACACTCCGGCTTCAGGGAGAAGAAAGAAGCCATGCCCATCAGAAGCTGACCCTGCTCATGTGAGGGTGTTTGCCCTTTGCAGTTAATAGCAGCCTGCATTTGAATGGTTTCTTGAGGTGTCTTTCCCAATGACCGGAACTACAAGAAGGAAATTTCCCTGTAGCCCATCACCCACCTTTTTGCAGGCCCCTTTGTGGAAGGAAAGTGTGGCCCTAAAATGCATTCTGACAATATAATGGGCAAGGGCAATCTGTACTGCTTAATTTTTTAAAGGTTTTTTTAGTTCTTCATGTATCACTAACCTTTATCAAGCTGCCCTCCTGCTTGCGGGTAAATCATCTGAGATGTGACTATGAGGCAGAGGCCTTGCTGAATGTTATGCTGCATTTTACCATCAGTTTTGTTAGATTCTAAACTTAAAAACTGACAGCTGGGGAATCTAATTTTACCATTTACTTTAGATGTGTCCTTCATAGTTTAGTTGATAAAGCATCCAAGCTTGCCCTGGAGAGCATTAGAGGCTGCTAAGGGTAACAAACTCACTGCTGTTTGTCTGCTTGCTGCTAGTAACATGCTATTGACACATCTATGTTTGGACAATAGGCATTAATAAGAGAACTTCTGACTCTGTAAACACAATTACATACATGTTTGACACTTATTTTCTAATCTAGTTAGCAAATATTCTCTCTTATACTGTCAAATTTTCTTATTCATGAAATAAAAATGAATTTTGCCAGTGTGAAGATTTCTGTATCTAACTTTCAGGAATTTACCTGAACATGACATCTTAGTGTAGAAAATCAGTTGTCATGTTCAGATCACTTTTCTGCAACTGTCAGTCCAAGGACATGTTAATTCCCCCAACTAGTTCAACTTAAAAACAATATCTAGTTATTGAAAAATAATGGATGTAGAAAAACATGCGTATGGTTTATGTATGTTCTGAAACCTAAAATGCCTACAGCTGTCCTGATTTCAAGCTCATGAGTCATCTAAGCTGAAGCTGTAGAAATTCCAGAGGGCATGTTGCTAAATAATGCATGAGTGATGTAATTTTACTGTGTATCTCATTAGCAAAATGCTGCAGGAAAGAATTAGTAAAAGAACTTAAACCAGTCCTCATCCTATCTCTCTACTCCTACTCTTTTTTTTTCTTTTATTTTCCTTTTAGAATTTTCACATTCAAAGAAGTAGTTTATAAGTGATAACAAACCTGTGTTAAATTACAGCATGATAGTCTCTATCTCAAATGATGGGAAAGATTCTGAGAATCCTTTCTGTTTCAAGTGCTATATGTGAGTATGTCTTGCAGTTTCTACTTTTCAGGAGCATGGGTGTGTATCCAGTTAATGTAAAATTATATATTTATAGTGATACTGGGAGTGGTCTCTCTTGCAAGAAACTGTATCATGTGCCTTCCACAAATACCCCTAAAACAAACCAAAATGAAAAAAAAATCCCTTTTAGGCTCAAATTTTCTAAAGCACTTTTATTAGCTCTAGCACTGTATAATATTTGAATAATCAATAAGGTTATGCAAATAATAATCTTCTTTTATCTAGAGGTATGCATCTGTAATTAAGAACGTCAGTCACCTTATCTTTTAAACAGTCTGTTCTTAGTACACAAATACAGGATCTGGTGCAGATG
This sequence comes from Amazona ochrocephala, assembly GCA_039720435.1. Classification (NCBI taxonomy): domain Eukaryota; kingdom Metazoa; phylum Chordata; class Aves; order Psittaciformes; family Psittacidae; genus Amazona; species Amazona ochrocephala. The sequence goes on along the minus strand of CM077876.1, from coordinate 30,294,988 downwards.
TGTCTGTGTATGCCAGAGTGCCAATGCATAATTTTTGCTGCATTTAAAGCCTGTAATTTCATGCTTAGCACTTGGCATCATAACCATGGTTATCTCCAGTTAGGTGCAGAATATAGAGGCTTCAGCAGATGTGGTTTTTTACTTTGGCCTATGGCAATCAAAACACAGAAAACTCCCAGAATCTTAAATATATATACATATATATGCATAGAGTATGGTAGATATAATAGTATTATTTACTGCATAATACAAGAGGCTTAGACTTTGTTGGAGGTGCTTTCCTGAAATTCCTTTACAAGCCAAGAGGACTGCTAAGTCATGTGTAAAAGAAATGGACGTCTTTTTCCATAATGTTTTCCCTGTGCAAAGAGTAGATACCAGAAGGCTGGTGTTTCTAGAAGTGTAAGGTTAAAGTGACACATTATGTGTAAGCATGCATACTTTCAAAGAGTTGGCTACTTTATTTTTAATTTATCTTTGAAGAATCTAGCATGCTATTTCTAAATTTTTGGAAAGCAATAGAGGTTCACAGCTTTGATATCAGGCTAGAGTTTTCTACATTTTTATGGGGCTCCATATGGCAGTGTTTGCTGAGCAGAAAGAATTTACAGCAGAATAAACGAAACAGATGACCAGTGTATCTTTACAGGTTGAAATAAATGATGCAGTTTCTGAGGACCATGCATGACTGTGACTTTCTGAATACTGAGTGGTTACGTGCATGATCTTAAAAGTTTTTACTTCTCAAGAGCGTAGAATTTTCTGTAAAGTCACTGTTTTCTATGAAAAAGTGTTATATTATCAATCCTTATGCTAGAAGTATTTTCTCTTTAATTTGCAGAAAGTTTGTACAGGCTTAAGTAGGCTGGGTGTTTTCATTAGGAGTCATGGGGTACCAAGCTGTAGACAGTATGTATTTGTTGTGCAGCTGCTAGAGAACATTGGCTGCCAGGAACATAATGGAGTCAAACTCAGCTGAACTCTCCAAGCCTCCCAGGCAGCTCTGCTGAAGAAGATTATTTGCTAAGAGCATCCTTCCAAAGTAAATCTGGATTATGCTCTTAAATAACAATGTCTACTGTAAGGAAGAAAGCTGAGTTGAGCATTACCTCAGCCTTCCAAACAAAACCCATTTACTTCATATCTGTTATTTTTATTCATTTTTTGATGCTCTGACCTGGTAAATGAAGGTTATTCTGAAAAATGTACTTAATAACTGCTGCTGTTGTTCACTATACACTATAGTGAGCAACTGCCTGCTGTGACAGCATACTCGGACTTATTGAGACCCATTTTGTGACAAATATGCTATTAGAAATGTCCCTATAGCCGAGAGTGAATTTCAGAAGCATTTGAGACCCCTGGCATCAGTGTACCACTGAACTTGTGCAGAGAAATGGAGAGCATGTGCTGTCTCCAAACAAATAAAGGTGCATGTATTTAAACTCAACAGGTCTGAAGAGGCAGCATACAGCATGGGGAAGAATAAAGTAGGAGCTGCAGCACTGGAAGAGTCATTGAAAGGCATTAGGATAGCTGGAGCTCACCCACTTGCAATCATGCATGAAAAAAATATCAATGAGTTCTTCCTTTGCAGGCAAAGATGACAAATAGTTGTGGTGTCTGGAAGGGAAATGGGGCACTCAGTTAAAAGCCCTGCTTAGAGAAACCAAAAAGAGTAGTTTTGCTGCTTCAGGATTTTTCTTAGGGTGAATAGCAAAGGACACAGTTTGAATTTAACATAATGCCAGGAACAACCAGAGGAAATGCCAATTCAGATGGCAAAGACATGTTCTGCCACATCATGGTTAAGTGAAAAATGCTATAGGAAAATGGGGAGTTCTTTTCAGGTCTGAATACTTTCCTTTTAAATGTGATGCACCTGGCAGGTCCAGCTCTACCATGTATTTCTAGAGTGGAGTCTATATTTATACCTGTTATTTTGTGATAGGAAAGCTGAAGGCTGCCTTCATGCTGAGCCCCTTACACGAAACATTGCAGTGATAAACTAACAAAAAGATGTTCCCTTCTTCAAAGAGCTTACAGACTTAAGAAAAAATATAACAGTAGATATCACAAAATAAGGAGAGGACAAGAAGGGGAAGGTTTCCATGTAGAGCACAGAGGAAATCTTCAGACTTCTGCAAAGATGACATTCTCATTATTTCTATATTAAGCTGTGTGGATCTATCTCCTCCATAATTGTGCTTCTAAGTATCTGCTTACCCTTAAAAAGTGAAAACTGTGATCTTCATTCCATCTCATTTAAAAATTTAAATTATGTAGGATTTTCATGATAAAACTCAGTAAGTTTTAGGGCAAGCAAAAATGTTACACGTTGTATCTTGAGTCCAGTGGCCAATATGTCCTGGAGCTAAACCCTCAAATTTTGGGTTAGATCAAAGTAATGCTTGGTGAAATTTTATAGTGAACCAGGTCTGAACTATGCTTTGGGGCGCAAATACTGAAGTCAGTTACAACTACCTCTTTCATGCAGCCTGACTGCAATAGCAAGCGGGTGTTGGCACTTTCAGATGAATTTTGCTTTGAATTTTTGGATTTAACTGAACATGAATTTCAAAGCATAACTCTGAGTCTGTGAGATCAAACAAATCAAAAGCCAAAAGACTGCATGAAACCCTGCAAGATGAAATAACTGAGTTTTGCACAGATCTACTTACAATCTAAAAATAGTTTAGTCTCATCGCTATTCAGAATCTCTTGTGATAGCAGAAGGAGCAATAAAACCCAAGAGACACCTGAGAAGCTAAGTCAGTGACTTGAAAAGAAGGAAAGGAAAAAGACAACTCTAACTGTGATGTGAACTTTGTCCCTCCTTGAAATGGCATTTAAATGCAGTGCCTGTGGTATTTTCTGTAAATGGGCCATCATGCACACTCCTAAAGCTGTATACATGCCCTCTACAAGTGATTAAGTTTGTATGTGCTGTTCAGTAGGAGACTGGACTTTTCTTCCTCCGAAAAAAAGACAACAAAAAACTGTATGGAAATATGGTAGAACAGAAAAAAAAAAAAAGTGAAGGAAAAATATTTACCAATTTTAATAATAGCTCTCTTCCATAGCCAGTTCAGTATTGAAGCTCTTGCTATTTGAAATAGCTTAATTTCCTGATGAATCTGAGACAGCCACCATCAAATTATTTACCTTTTTCTCTGCTGGGGAATCCTTCAGCTGTTGTTATTTACATAGCAGCCTAAATTACATTTACTGCCTTGCAAGCGAGAAGACGTCACCTGCTTGGATAGGCTCCAGCCTGAATCCACAATGCAACAAGGGACAAGACAAAAAAAAAGACATTTTTGATAGCCAAGTCCAAATGCATGAAATGCTTCTCTGTATTCAAGCTGATTTACTTCGTCCCTTTCATTAGTTCTTTGAATACATTTTTCAATTCTAAATAAAATATCCCAAATCATACTCCCAATGAGGCATAAGCCAGATATTTAGTTTTATTTAATTTTGATGTTTGTTGTGTTTTCAATCTCTCCCAATTCTGTAACACCAGGGAATTTTCTGGTGTTCTGCTGCACTTTCAAGTAATCAATGGCTTTATTAATGAGCCTGCAGCGACTGGAAAATCTCTGCCAGTCAACAAGCAGGCTATATTTTTAGCTTTTGCACACAAAATTCTGTTCACTACAGCTGGACCTTACAAATAATTAATGAGCAATTCCACGTTCATTATCAGACTGTACACTCAGATGTAAAACATACCAGGACTTGGGTATTTTACTTGCAGTGCAACTACTCAGATGCCTGATATTTTTGAAGATTCTAAATAGCCATTAAAATGTGGAAAAAATATTTATTGAAGACCATATGTAATTGTACAATCCATTGGAAAACATGCAAACCAGATTTTCATCTGTAGCTACGTAGTCATCTCAAATTCATATATGAAGTGAGGCAGTTTAATGCTTATGTTATTAAAAGTCATGAGAAGTTAAAGCCACAAAGCAATGTGATGGACAAAGTCTTCTAGACAATTTTTTATTTTACTATTTATATTGAAAATTAGCCAAAGACAATTTCTTTGGAGAAGTAGCAATCATAATTTAGGATTTATGGTTTTATGATTTTATGATCACCTGGAAAAATTGGTTAATGTAGCCAGCCTGCTAATTGCCCAAGAAATATCTTAGACCTTGATCCTTATTGCTACGGTAATCCTTTCACTATAACATTGTATCAATTAATTTTTTTCTTCCACACACTTATATTTCTATTAGATCACTATGGGTTTTTAAAGTACTGTTCAGATGACTGCATTTTTGTTTATATCTAAAGAATTCCTGACTGATATGAAATAAAAAAAGAAGCACTAATGAAACATGAAGGATATATAATGAAACACTGCTCTCTGATATGGGGCAGGGAGGTTAGCAACCCAGAGAAGCCCAGCTCAGGTGAGAGGCAGGGCTGTGCTGAGCCAGGCAGCTTGTGGTTCTGTGCCACAGCACTGGAGCCTGCAGATCCTGGGATGATGTGGAAGGCAACACTATCATATACATTTTATATATATATAAAACTTTTCCTCTGGAATGAAAGACTGCAGAATTTGAATCCCACGGTAGTGGTAAATTTATTTATTTATTTTGTGCTCTTTGAAGTGAAAATTATCTGGAAAATGAAAGCTTATTTCAGAATGAAAATTTATTTTCCCACCAGTTCTGCTTTACACAGTTCAGAATCTACTGAGGTCCTCAGTTATCATCTCGGTTATCTTCTTAAACCATGCATCTTGGAATAAAGAATGCCTAATGAAGGCAAGCAAATGTTAGGAAAAGCTGGAAAATGATTGAAAGTGACTATGAAATCCTCCAGACACAATAAGTAAATCCTGTTTGAGGGTTGAGTTTCTCCCTCATGACCAGCCTAACATGTGATTAATTACAGATATCAAGTGATTGGACTTCATGATCCTCTATGTTCCTTCCAACTCAGGAAATTGTATGTGCACAGTAAATGTTTGAACCATGTAACCGTTAGGGAAATACTACTAAGGCTGACCACCAAACTACAAAATTGATCTGATGGTTTTCTCAAGGTCATGCAAAACAAAAGTAGCAAGCCCAAGGAACTGATCTCCAATGTCTTGAGTTTCAGTGTGGCCATCATAAGACCATTTTTTCACTTTCTGAAGCTTTTCTGTTTAATTGAAAAGTTGATATGATTTTTTTTTGTTTTGTTTTGTTTCTTGTCTCTAACAAATTGCACTGCTAATTGCTAGTTAAGGGCATCTATGCACCTGAGATAAAGGTAAATATTCTTTCCAGAATAAGTGCATGTACTAAAAGGAAATATGGGGCAGCAGTACCAGAACACCTTGAAAAAAACAAATGGTACAAACTAAAATGCTGACCAACTTATTTGCCTATTGCTGACAGCAGCACTGGAATACCTGGAAATACCTATTAGGAAATGAACCACCTTGATAGCTTGGGGAAACAAATTATCTCAAAGATTAATATATACTTTTTTTTTTTTAACTATACTAGACATGAAATGTGAATGTTATATGCAAATCCTATTTAAGTCCTCAGAGCCCTTTCTAAATGGTATAATCAATGCCATTAGGTACCATATTCTCACTAATTCTGATGCCAAGCTCTTATAAATCAGGGTGTCATAGTATTATTTTCTAGTTGATATACGTTTGTGCCTATGAACCTGTGTTGGATAACAGCAATATCTCTCCAGTTCTGCAATAATTAATAAGTTCAGATATTAATGTACAATTCATTACAGAAAGATTGCACTGCTTAATAACATTTTGGGGGGACATAGATACAAAAGGATAAAGGCCCTATCTCAGTGTATCTATTTCCCTGCAGGGAAGGACACTGCACTGTTCTCCAGCATACACGCATACTCAGATGTATTACAGCTGTGCTCACACTGAGGAAGGTAGTAGCATAAATATTTCTGCAGAAAATCACATTTTAACAGAAATAGTACTGGTACAACCACTGCATGTGTGCCAGACTCCACTGACAACAGTTTTTTCCTCATTCCCATGATAACAATATTAATAATAGTGAAGTCCTTTGGAATTAGTATGGCATGCGAGTGTAATTCTGAAAGGCAGTCACTTCACTGGCCAAAGATAAACTGCAACTAGGTGATCAGGGCAAATGACTGTGTTAACAGCAATGCAAGTAAACGCTGTGGATAGAAATGGACAGATCTTCCCTCCTCCTGATTATTATGTCACTCAGCATATACTAACTTACAGTATCTATGGGCTATTTCAAAGGTTATCAGAACTTCATCATGAATTTAAGTACTCTGATGGATCCATAATCTTTTTTAGAAGGCATATTTGTAAAGGCTGTCATGTTTTTAGTCATGCTCTATTTTTCATTCTGAAACTCCAGATAAAGACTGTATTTACCCTATTTTAGTGATGGAGAAAAGAATTAGGAGGAGAGAGACCTTACAACATGCTTTAATTATTTTAGGTCTTCTTATTTGTTACTTTTTATGCTTTTTCTTTCCAAGGAAAAAATCACTGTCTCTTCAATCTTTCCTCAGAGAAGTTGCTTATATGTTTTTGTGTCTTTAACCACTACTTTCATTCTTTTTTTCAGCCTGTTTTTATTCCACAGTATTCCATTTTTTGGACAGTAAAAAGCAAAGTATTTCAGACCATACTGCAACGCTGAAACACTTGCTAGTACTGTGACTTTGCCTGCAATGTTTTCTGTTCTACCCCATTTGTCTGAGAACTCACCTTTTTGAAATATGATTTCCTATTAAACGGACAGCTCTAGTGGTCTAGCAACAGTCCATCATTTTCTAAACTGCTCCTGTTAATACAAAACAGTGAGTGCAAAAGTAATTCAGCTTTCCTCGCCAATTGTAGAGTGTCTATATCTCTGGAAGTCACTATTCTGAGAAGACTCCTTGAACTTGAAATGATAGCAGATAGAGTGTTTATGGCAACTGTATATCATCTTCCAAGATAAAGTATCCATAGACTGTACTTACACTTAGAGCAATGAAGAGAGTACAAGTGGTCTAAGACTCAGCTAATTACGCCTGCTGTAGATAAAATGCTCCACCATGGTTAAAGAGGACCCTGCTGACACACACTGATCTCCCGATGAAGGTGTTAGGACTGAAATATGTTTGAATGACTGTAATTTCTGTGTCTTCTGAAAGATCCTCTGAATTTACAGTGAGATATAGGAAATGCCTCACATATTCTATTGCCTGACTCCTCTATACGTTCTTCCATGAATTACATCCTCAGAGAGAAAATACCTGCAAAGTCTTACTCCAAATTCCCATTACATTTGAATGATGGTTATTGAATGTTACTGTTTAGAAATGGCATGTAAAACTTCCAACTATTCTGTACGAGGGTCAGAAATTTTCCCACAAGTTTCCTTTGTGGTGTTTTCTAAAAAGTGCCACATCAATTAAATGCTGTGTCCTGGGTTCATCAGTAGCAGTCATTTTTCTCCTTCTTAGTAGCTGGTGCAGTGCTGTGCTTTTGACTTTCAGTCTGGGAACAACGCTGATAACACCAATGTTTTTAGTTGATGCTCAGTAATGTTACCTGACCAAGGACTTTCTGAGTCTCATGGTCTGCCAGGGAGGAGGGGAAGCTGAGAGGAAGCAGAGACAGGACACCTGATACAAACTAGTCAAAGAGGTATTCCATACCACAGCATGTCATGCCCACTAAAAAAGCTGGGGGCAGTTACCTGGAAGGGCTAAATCACTGCTCAGGTCAGGCTGGGTATCAGTTGGTGGATGTTGAGCTATTGTATTCTCTTCCCTTGTTATTTCCCTTATCATTATAATTATTGTTGATAGCACTAATGGTTTGTGTTATACCTTAGTTACTGGACTGTTCTTATCTCAACCCATGGGAGTTGTATTCTTTTGATTCTCTTCTCCATCCCTCCGGGAGCAGGGGGAGGAAGAGGGGAGGGGGGGAGTGAGCGAGTGGCTGCGTGGTTTCTGAGTTACAGGCTGGGCTTAAACCACGACAGTTCTTTTGGCACCCAGTGTGGGGCATGAAGGGTTGAGATAACAACAGATCTGACCGGAGTGCGTCTAATCGTACCTGTGATAAGCATTCATTGTTTCGGATTAATAGTCACTCATCACAATGCTGATTTATTTGCTCTCAAAGGTTTTGCTCTTGATCTCACAGTTTCAGCATGTCGTACCTTACTTACAGCCAGTATTTGCTGCATTGGTGTTTATCAGCTGGGGGCCTTAGGCTAAGGTTCTTGTTTCATTGTACTTTATGGTAATGACTTGTAATACAATAGAATCCTTGATCATGAAACTGATCTGGCTTGCATTCCCAGTGTGGTCACCACCTCTATACTTTAGGAGGTATATAATAGAAGTGTTTAGCAATCACACATCTCTTTTCCCCTCCTCAGGTGGTCAAGCTGTGAAGGAGACATTCCCTTACCTGCCCAGCTCCCCCATCAGACCATTTACAGCATCGTTTGAGAGTTCTGAAGGTTTTGAATAGCCTTTGGGTACCCTTGAGACCTGCCTGCTGATTGCGATGGGGATGAGAGGGGACACCTGCAGTGCCTGATCGGGGGGAGGCTCGGCGTCCAGGAGCTTCAACTTGGAGCAGCAACAGGCACCGAGGGAGCCTCAAGTCCTCGACAGCACTTGCCCATGAGCCAGCAGCTCAGCTGACACAAGCAACTGACTCACAGGGGGTGGAGCCAGGAGGAGCAGCACCAGCCCTGACTGGGTAAAAACCTGCCCCAGGGAGCACGGCGAACAGGGCGGGCAAACAGGGCGGGTTCGAGGCATTTTGTGCTGCAGTTCGAGTGGGACGGTGAGCACTTGCTGTATGACCTGGGCCTGGTCTGGGACCTCTGCTCTGGCTGCCCCAGCAGTGGCCAGCGTAGGCACCCAGACAGAGCCGATGGGAAGGGAGGCTGCAGTGCCGAGCTCGGGGTGTAGAGAGCGCCTGCACTGCTCTCCTGAGAGGAGGGTGCACAATGGGCAGGGCTGCACTCTGTGCTCCCTGGTGGAGGTCCTCCTGCAGCAGGTGGCTGAGCTGCGGGACCCTGTTACTAGGCTGAAAGGTGTCAGGGAAGCTGAGAGGAAACAGCACTGCTTGTTCCGGGACCAGACTGTGCAGGGGCCTCAAGCATCTACTGTTACTCATGCAGGAAAGGAGGCCGCTAACCCAGGAAGCTGGGAAACAGTAATAGAAAAAAACAACAAAAAAAGGAGGAAGAGGACAATTAAAAGCAAGAGGCTTCCTCCTACATCTGTTGTCCCCACCCAGAACCACTTTGCTGTCCTGCAGGGGGCTAATGAGGAACCACACTCCCACCAGGAGCAACCAGCTGATGCACTGGTAAAGAAGATCGCAACTGGTGCTGCCCGGAAAAAGTGGCGGGCATACTAGTAGGGGATTCTACGTTGAAAGGAACAGAAGCACCCATCTGTCGGCCTCACTCAGTCTCAAGGGAGGTGTGTTGCATACCAGGGGCTCAGATCAGGGATGTTGCAGAGAGGCTGCCTGCTCTAGTTGGTCCCACTGACTATTAGCCACTTCTAGTGATCCATGTGGGTGCTACCGACACAGATAGCAGTAGCCCAGGGAACATAAGGAAAGACTACAGAGCTGTGGGAGAGGTGGTTAGGGGCTCTGGAGCTCAGATTGTCTTTTCGTCAATTCTCCAGGATACAGGGCAGGACCTTGAAAAGGCTAGGAGGATTGGGCAGGTTAATAAATGGTTAGAAGGGTGGTGCTATAGTCAGGGGTTTGGGTACCTTGAACACAGGACTCAATTTAGTAGGCCAGGTCTACGGGCAGCTGGTGGAGCTGGTCTGACAAAGAAGGGGAAGAGTGGATTTGGTAGGAGGCTTGCCAGACTGGTCAAGGATGCTTTAAACTAGATGTGTTGAGGGAGGGGGGCATCATTCCATCCCAACACACCCAGTTGGTTGGTAGCACCTATAGTAAACATTCGGAGCAATGTAGAGATATTCCACCTGCTCCAGCCAATGAGCTGGCTTCAACTGGATCTCGGCTCAAATGCCTCTACACAAATGCCCATAGTATGGGGAACAAACAAGAGGAATTAGAGATGTGTGCATGTCTACGGGGGTATGATATCATAAGCATCACAGAAACATGGTGGGATGGCTCCTATGACTGGTGTGTTGGAATGGAAGGTTACCGGCTCTTTAGGAAAGACAGGCCCGGTAGGCGGGGAGAGGGAGTTGCTATTTATGTTGGGAATAGGCTTGAGAGTATGGAACTCTGTCTGGGGACAGGTGAGCAGTTGGCAGAGATTTTGTGGGTCAGGGTTAAAGGGAGAACAACGATGGGAGACATTATTGTGGAGATCTGTTACAGACTGCCTGACCAAGAGGACTTGGTGGATAAAGGACTCTATAGACGGACAGGAACAGCCTCACGCTTGCAGGCCCTCGTTCTCATGGGGTACTTTAACCACCTTGATATCTGTTGGAGGAATGGTATGGCCCGGCACAAGCAATCCAGGAAATTCCTCGATTGTGTGGAAGACAACTTCCTTCTGCAAGTAAAAGAGGAGCCAAAAAGGAGAGGTGCCATGCTTGACCTCATCCTCACCAACAGGGAAGGGCTGGTAGGGAATATGATGCTCCAGGGCAGCCTTGATTGCAGCGATCATGAGATGGTCGAATTCGAGATCCTCAGGACAGTAAGAAGAGTATGCAGCAAGCTCACTGACCTGGACTTCAAGAGAGCAGACTTTGGACTCTTCAGGAATCTGCTTAGTAAGGTTCCATGGGATACAGCCCTAGAGGGCAGGGTGGGCCAAGACTGTTGGTTGATATTCAAGGATCACCTGCTGCAAGCTCAGGAGTGTTGCATCCCAACTAGAAGGAAGTTTAGCAGGAGGGCCAGGAGACCTCCTGGGATGGATAAGGAGCTGCTGAGCAAAATTCGAAGGAAAAAAGAGGCTTATAAAAAGTGGAAGCAAGGACAGGCAGCCTGGGAACAGTACAGGGATGTTGTCCGGGAAGCTAGGGACCAGGTTAGGAATGCTGAGGCCCACTTAGAATTAAACTTGGCTAGGGATGTGAAAGATAACAGGAAGGGATTTTATAGGTACATTGCCAATAAAAGACAGGTTAGGGACACCGTGGGTCCTCTCCAGAAGCTATCGGGAGAACTGGCTACCCTGGATTTGGAGAAGGCTGAGGTTCTTAATGACTTCTTTGCCTCAGTCTTCACCGGCAAATGCTCTGACCACACCACCCAAGTTTGGAAGGCAGATACAGGGACAGTGAGAATGAAGACCCTGGGCCCACTGTGGGGGAGGATCTTGTTCGGGACCACGTTAGGAACCTGAATGTATACAAGTCCATGGGACATGATGAAATCCATCCACGGGTCCTGAAGGAGCTGGCAAATGAAGTTGCTAAGCCACTGTCCATCATATTTGAAAAATCATGGCAGTCAGGGGAAGTTCCCGATGACTGGAAAAAGGGAAATATAACCCCCATTTTTAAGAAGGGGAAAATGAATGAGCTGGGGAACTAGAGACCAGTCAATCTCACCTCTGTGCCTGGCAAAATCTTGGAGCGGATTCTCCTGGAAGGCATGCTGAGGCTCATGAAAACAACAAGGTGCTTGATGACAGCCAGCATGGCTTCACTAAGGGGAAATCCTGCCTGACTAATCTGGTGGCGTTCTATGAAGGGGCTACGGAACTGATGGACAGGGGCAGAGCAGTTGATGTCATCTACCTGGACTTGTGTAAAGCCTTTGACACTGTCTCCCATGACATCCTTCTCTCTAAGTTGGTGAGACATCAATTTGATAGGTGGACCACTCGGTGGATAAAGAACTGGCTGAATGGCCGCACGCAAAGAGTAGTGCTCAATGGCTCAATGTCCACCTGAAGACCAGTAACGAGTGGTGTCCCCCAGGGATCGGTGTTGGGACCGATCTTGTTCAATATCTTTGTGGGTGACATGGACAGTGGGATTGTGTGCGCCCTCAGCAAGTTTGCCAATGACACCAAGCTGTGTGGTTCAGTTGATACGTTGGAGGGAAGGAATGCCATCCAGAGGGACCTTGACACGCTTGTGAGGTGGGCTGATGCCAACCTGATGAAGTTTAGCCATGCTAAGTGCAAGGTCCTACACCTGGGTCAGAGCAATGCCAGGCACAGCTACAGGTTGGGCAGAGAAGAGATTCAGAGCAGCCCTGCAGAGAAGGACTTGGGGGTGTTGGTTGATGAAAAAATGAACATGAGCCGGCAGTGTGCGCTTGCAGCCCAGAAGGCCAACCATATCCTGGGCTGCATCAAAAGGAGTGTGACCAGCAGGTCGAGGGAGGTGCTCCTGCCCCTTTACTCTGCTCTCGTGAGACCTCACTTGGAGTATTGTGTGCAGTTCTGGTGTCCTCAACATCAAAAAGACATGGAACTGTTAGAACAAGTGCAGAGGAGGGCCACGAGGATGATCATGGGACTGGAGCACCTCCTGTATGAAGATAGGATGAGAAAGTTGGGGCTGTTCAGTGTGGAGAAGAGAAGGCTGCGTGGAGACCTCATAGCAGCCTTCCAATACCTGAAGGGGGCCTATAGGAATGCTGGGGAGGGACTCTTCCTTAGGGACTGTGGTGATAGGACAAGGGGTAATGGGTTTAAACTTAACCAGGGTAAGTTTAGATTGGATCTGAGGAAGAAATTCTCTACTGTGAGGGTGGTGAGGCCCTGGAATGGGTTGCCCAGGAATGTTGTAAATGCTTCATTGCTGGCAGTGTTCAAGGATGGGTTGGACATAGCCTTGGATGGCATGGTTTAGTGGGAGATGCCCCTGCCCAATGCAGGTGGGTTGGAACTCGATGATCTTAAGGTCCTTTCGAACCCTTACTATTCTATGATTCTATGATTCCATGATTACCCTTTTGGCAAGCATACAGAGTGTGTTTTACTCGCGACTGCTTGGTCTAGTCCTGAGAGTTAAGCAGAGTCGTGTTTGGGCCTTGTCTAGGGTTAGACGACAATATAGGAGGACCTAGAGATTTTCCCCGAAGCTGGACAGTTATGAGTGGCAGGGTGTGTTGGATAGTATTGGCAAGTATCTAGGCCAGTGTGCCCCTCTAGTGCTTTGGAACTTCACCACTGAAGAACTGCAAGATCCAGAAAAATTAATAAAACACTTAAATGAGGTGTTTTGTCATCCCGGTCATGCCAGAGAGGGACAAATCATGGCAATGTGCTGGGGCTTGGCCTATGCTTACAGAGCCCTGTTCAACATCATCCAGCACCTTCAAAGGGAAAAAAAGTGTCTCTGGATCTGGTGGCAAAGCAACCGACCATGAGCTACTCTAACTCCAAATACAGCAGCTACACCAGCCCCAGTGACAAGTACAGCAGCTACTAGAACTCTGACCACGACGGACAGTGCAGCTACTCCAGCTCCAAGCACAGCAGCTACGCCAGCCTGTTACAAATGCAGCAGCTACCCAAACCCTGACAACAGATACTGCAGCCACTCCGACCACAGTGATAATAACTGCAGCTAAACCAGAGGACTAATTCATGCCAATATCAGTTTCCCCTGTACACAAGGGTTAAAGCAAAAAAGAGGCAAAAAAGATGAAGCAAGATGAAGAAACAATGTACTCGCCCCCTGGGACAGCATCTGACCAGGATTTATTATTATATGAATCAGAGGAAGAAGAGAAACAAGAGGTGACTTCTCTACCCTGGACCTCAGCCAAGCTACGGAATATGAAAAAAGATCTTACCCGTCAACCAGGGGAACACATCTTCACCTGGTTACTCCTGTGCTGGGACAGTGGGGCAGACGGTCACGAATTAGAAGGTAGAGAAGCCAAGCAGCTGGGATCACTTGCTAGGGAAGGGGGAATTGACAAAACAACTGCAGAAGAGAAATGGTCCCTCAGTTTTTGGAAGCAGCTCTTGGCAGCTGTGAAAGAAACGTTTCCATACAAGGACGATGTTATGAGTTGTTTGGCCAAGTAGACTACTCTAGAGAAAGGCATCCAGTCTCTAAGGAAATCAGCCATTGTAGAGATGATCTATCGCAAGCAGAATGCTGGGAAAGGACTCATAGATCCAGATGAAGTCGAATGTACATGACCCATATGGCAGAAATTTACGCGGAATGCACCGTCATCATATGCCCACTCATTGGCAGCAATAACCTGAAATGATATAGCACCACCAACAGTGGATGAAATGATTCATCAACTCTGAGAGTTCGAAGAAAATCTCACCACTTCCATCATTTCAACTGTGGAAAAACTGTCTCAGGAGTTCAAACAATTGAGCAATGATCTATCCAGTTACCCAAGTGTACCAACACACGTCTCAGTTATTAAGAAAAGGCGTCCTACTGCTCGAGAGAGAAGATATAGAAGGTATATGCCATGGGCCACCCTATGGTTTTACCTGTGGGATCATGGAGAAGACATGAGGAAGTGGGATAGAAAACCTACCTCAGCTCTGGAGAAACGTGTGCGTGAATTGAAGAAGAGAACAAAGGTCAAGGCTGATCGTCCCATGAAAGCTGCAGCTTCAGTCTGTGGTGAGCAGGTTCCCAGATGGAGTGGAAGAGCTGATTTTACTTCAGCTCCTCTGATAAAGATTAATCCTTGTCAACAAGATGTAAGTGACCAATGTGATGACTATTAGAGGGGCCCAGCCTCCAGCCAGGTAGGGGTAGGGATAGAGGTAGGGGACAATTGGGTTTACTGGACTGTGTGGATCAGATGGCCTGGCACATCAGTCCCACAGAAGTATAAGGTTCTAGTAGATACCGGTGCACAGTGTACCCTGGTGCCATCAAGCTGTCAAGGGGTGTAACCCGTTTCTGTTTCTGGAGTGACAGAAGGATCCCAAGATTTGATTGTACTGGAGGCTGAAATCAGCCTGACTGGGAGGAAATGGCAAAAGCACCCCATTGTGGCTGGTCCAGAGGCTCCATGCATCCTTGGCATAGACCACCTCAGGAGAGGGTACTTCAAAGACCCAAAAGGGTACCGATGGGCTTTTGGTATTGCTGCTCTGGAGACAGAGGAAATTGAACAGCTGTTCACCTTGCCTGGTCTCTCAGAAGGTCCTCCGGTTGTGGGGTTGCTGAAGGTAGAGGAACAAGTGCCAATCGCTACCACAACAGTGCACCGGAGGCAATATCGCACCAACTGAGACTCCCTGATTCCTATCCATAAGCTGATCTGTAGACTGGAGAGTCAAGGAGTGATCAGGAGGACCTGCTCACCCTTTAGTAACCCCATATGGCCAGTGAGAAAGCACTAACGGAGAGTGGAGACTAACAGTAGACTATCGTGGCCTGAATGAAGTCACACCACTGTTGAGTGCTGCTGTATTGGACGTACTAGAACTTCAGTATGAACTGGAGTCAAAGGCAGCCAAGTGGTATGCCACAATTGATATTGCCAATGCATTTTTCTCAATTCCTTTGGCAGCAGAGTGCAGGCCGCAGAGTGCAGGCCACAGTTTGCTTTTACTTGGAGGGACATCCAGCACACTTGGAACCGATTGCCCTAGGGGTGGAAACACAGCCATCAGCCATGGACTGATCTAGTCTGCACTGGGACAGGGACAAGATCCCAAAAGCCTGCAATACATTGACGACATTATCGTGTGGGGTGATACAGTGGAAGAAGTCTTTGCGAAAGGGAGAAAAATAATCCAAATCCTGTTGAAAGCTGGTTTTGCCATAAAATGGAGTAAGGTCAAGGGTCCTGCACAGGAGATTCATTTTTGGGAATAAAATGGCAAGATGGACGTTGCCAGATCCCCACTGACATGATCAACAAGAAAACAGACAGTGAACTCAATTGTATGCTGTTGCCTGCTATGGAGTACTTTTATAGCCCACCAACTAGACGTCTTCAGGTCACCAGTGACTGGTCCTGACTTCCCTCAGAACCATCATCCCAGCAAAGAATGAACTTTGATGAAACCAGACGAGTTCTGCGGTATCATCAGCAGGCAACGATCCAACACTGCACACAGCCTCTCCTGCTCTGAAAGACTGTTACAAGAGATGGAGCCTGACATGGACCGGACGGACTCAGCAGCTTTATAGGGATTGATCCATGCACTAAGGAATGATCTCTTTCTCTCTTCATGTGTGTGTGGATGTGTATATATATGTATATATATGAGACAAGACTGATGGACAGGACACCTGATCCAAACCAGCCAAAGAGGTATTCCATACCACAGCATGTCATGCCCACTATACAAGCTGGGGGCAGTTACCCAGAAGGGCTAAATCACTGCTCAGGTCAGGCTGGGTATCAGTTGGTGGGTGGTGAGAGGTTATGTTATCTTCCCTGGTTTTTTCCCTTATCATTATTATTATTGGTGGTTGCAGTACTGGTTTGTGTTATACCGTAGTTACTGGACTGTTCTTATCTCAACCCATGGGAGTTGTATTCTTTTGATTCTCTTCTCCATCCCTCCGGGAGCAGGGGGAGGAAGAGGGGGGAGTGAGCGAATGGCTGCATGGTTGCTGAGTTACAGACTGGCCTTAAGCCACGACATGCTGCAGTATGGACTAATTCAAGAAAAGGAATCTTTTTTCCCTGGAGAGAGATGGCAAACTTTAAATATTGAGCCAGACGTGGGTTTGGTGACGGCACTAGTGAACTCCTATCTATGCATATTATGGATTTTTGTTGACTACAGAAGAAACCTAAGAAATAATTACATTTGTTACTTACCTCTTATGTGATACTTTTAACAGAGATGGAAACCTATGGAAGCCAATATAGAAGTTTCTAAGTATATCACTGTAATTTAGGTCATGCCATGAAAGAACAATATTCAACAAGAAAAGTAAAGGATGCTTGTTCACTGACTTCTTCATTTAGAATTTCTGAAATCATGGAGTTATTCTCCAGATGAGATATGATGAAAACATACCAAGACCCTGAAAAAATAATCTACTTCATACTTGCTATGACAGAGCTGGAACTGAAAGTTGACCAAAACTGAAAACACATGGATATATATCAGGGAATACAGTAGCTCAGTTTTACTATGTGAGGTCATACTTACTGCACATAAGAAGGAATGTAGACACATCCTAAAAGACCTCTTTTCCCTGTAGTATTACCTACCTGCAAGTTGTCCTTACTGACCATTGTCAGTTTTTCAAATATCAGAGAGTAAAGATGAGTAAGATGAGACAATATGACCTTTGCCCAGTTGTAGCTCAGATGAAGCAGCATGTACATTGCGGCTGATGAGGAGCAAAACATCTATCTGGCCTCACCTGGGAACAGAGATGACTCCACTTGTATTGAAAGGCTGAGTAGCATGCTTTATAAATGACCACATTAAAGGAAAACTAAGTTGAAAGATGAAGTGTTTGGGGATTCGGGTTTAAGAATATATTTCAGCTGATTTAGGAAATATTGAAGATCTAGGAATGTGAGCATTAGCAGTGGTGATAAGACAGGTAAGGTAACTGTTTTTCCTCTTCCAATGACAGCTGTTGAATACAAGTACTCTTTCCATGAGGGTCTGATTTCTGGGAATGGGAAGACAGAGGTGATTCCTGAAGAAGCTGGGAATGAGGCTGGGAGTCCTAGTGTTACTAAAGCATTGTAAGGCAACAACCTAATGTTCCTAGGCTCTAACAGCGGTGGGAAAAACGGTAGCAAAACCATAGTCAGGAGGCAGTAGATTAAGGACAGCTCTTTTAGTGGAAATAATTAAAGGACTTGTGGAAACATTTTGTTTTGTTTTTTGTTTTGTTTTGTTTTGTGTTTCTTTTTTGTTTGTTTGGTTTTTTTTTTTTTTGTTTGTTTGTTTTTTTCAAATAATTTATGATCCAAGTGACCCAGGTTAGCAAAATCTGATTAAACTACAAATCTGTCACTGATATTTCTCTCCCTGTGTAGCCCAGATATTTCTTTCTTTCTTTTTTCCCTTGCTCTCTCCTATATGGTTGTAACTGTAGACATAGTTAATGAAAATCGGACAATATTAATTTTTTATGTGTTTAGACCTATAAAAGCATTCGCTTGCAGACATTAGTTTTTCAGTTTGGCTCTGTTTGCATATTTTTCCTTACTCCCTTTATTATATATCGCAGAAGGATTGCCTTGTGTGGGGCTTTTTTCAGATTTTTACTGCTTTACTAGGATTATAGAATTCCGATTGCTCTTTTTCTATGTTTCTGCTCTGGCAGTAACATATTTTTTCCTGATGGGAGGTGTGCATCAATGTGAATGTTGTTTTTTTTTTTTTTTTTTTTTTCTCTGTCATTCCTCCTTTGTTGGTAAATGGTTTGTGAAAAACCTACAATTTTCATTTCAGATGCTAGGACTGAGTTGACAAAAAAGACTTTCTGCATATCCTGCTGCTCTGCCTGGAAGGTAGAGAGCAATAATACATCTTTTTTTGTACACTAAGCGAAGCAGGTGATAGCCTTTTGCAACCAGAAGGATATGAAAACTTTACGAATATGGTGCTGTTTAGTACTTTCCCAGGGCAAAGGTTAGTTCCTACATATACGAGTTGGTTGAATAATACATTTTCATATTAAAGCAATATGGTTCAGAATGACTTTGTAGCTGATGAGACTGTAGAAAATGCACAGTTTACCACTGAATTTATTAGTGACACATGCCACAGTCCTATCTGGGTGCTGCATATCACAAAATACAGAAAGACATGCACAGCCTGTTTGAAGGCCGTTTATTTCTAAGATGCAGACATTCAAAAGAGCAGTAAAGGGCATATTATTATACAGACTTTCAGGCATTTTAAGTCTATTTGGAGAAATATGATACAGATATATTACTGGGAGTGCACAAAGAGGTTATAGCCAAGCTGTGTGCTAGACAATGTAGATTTTACAATACAGAAATAAAAATTGATTCTATGAATACTTACTAGTAATAAATGCAGTCTAGGAAGAAGCTTGCGAAGTTGCATTAAAAAAATGCAGAATTTATTGCATCATTTTGGACTTTGGGAGGCAACATGACCTGGTCATTACTATACTTTTCTGATGTCTATCTGACAGGAAAATGGAATTTCTCTTTTAATTCAGGAACAGTTACTTATATTTTCTTCCTGACAAATGAAATAGAAGAAAAAACCTTTTGCCTAAGTGCACCTCATATTAATTTCTGCTGGTTTTTGTCACCATCAGAAAATATGTTGTCAAAAATGTCACCTAAATAAATTCACATGGAAGGTATTTAATTTCCCCTGCCATACTGCTGACTTCATGTGTGTTCTTTGTCAATCAGAAGAGGAATCTAAATGCTTTATAAAGCAGAAGAAAAAACACCTGTTTTTTGAGGTTAAAAATATGGTTTGTTTTTTTTTTTTTTTTTTTTTTTTTTTTGAGGGTTTCCATTGTGAGGCCTATAGTCAAAATGAGAGATATGGGTAAATTAATTAAATTCTCAAACGCCATAGCATTAAAAATATTGTCTACGTAACGCTGTTTCATATTTTAAAGAAATATTTATGTAATTATTAGGGACTTACTTGGGTTTATTTTCTCACTGACTTGGCCAGTTTGTCTGAACAAAACCCCAGAGTGGGAGATAATACCTACCATGTACTTCCCTCAAAAACAAATTCTGAGCTGTTCATAAATGAGATCAAGATCTGAGCATATAATGGAGACACAAGCAGGAGGTCAAGGACCAGATGAGCTAGGAAATCGAAAGACCACATGGACATCACAAGGGCTCTTCAGATTTCATGGCAACTCAGAAATTGAAAGCCTCATAACCTATAAGCAGAGGAATGTGAGAACAAATGACTCACAGATGACTTCCCTCCTACCTTTATTCTGCAATATAAACTGCTTGGTTCACATAATCAAAAAAACTCCCAATGTTTAAACAAAAACCAATTGAAGAAAAAATCAATCTGATGAAAAGAAGTACTACCTACTAAGCAACAAATGGAATAAAAGCAGAGGAAATCTTGCACCGAGCATGAAAGTCACTGCCTCAGACCTGCTTAAGATGTGGTTTGGATTATGACTTTTTTCTGGAACAGAACCCATTGCGGGCTTGGTTTTAAAGTACCAGCCCAGCTCTGGAATTATTTCTGACAGATTGAAATAACTATCACAGCCTATCATAAGCAAGGGTCTATTGCTGTCAGAATCCACACTGGAAAAATAGATGCTTCGTAGCTTCTGCTGCTCTATAAAGAGAAACATCTGAGTAGGGATGTAATTAAACATTTGGCATCTCAAGCACTAAGTGCAGTGTTAATCTATGCAGGTAAATTAGCTTAGCATGGACAATAGTGTAGAGGGCATGCAGTAGAAGAGTATACACAAAAATAAAAATAAGAAAGCAAACCCTTTTGCAGGCACTGAATAATAATTATCAAAATGGACTCTACAAGGACAGGTTACTGACGCAAAAGGAAAGCAACCATAAAGAACATACACACCCCAGAAAGCCAACAGAATGCAGATTATAGAGATTGCTCCTGCTTTCCTAGTCCCAAACTTCCTACATATTAGCACTTCATAAAATGGTTCTTCAGCTCTTTCCACATGATTAAATTTCAGTTATCTCAGTGCAGCAGAATAGTTTTATGCAGATCTGCAAGAATTTCACATTATTATTTCCTTTTAAGTCTTTAATAAGCATAACCCTTTGTTTCCCTTAAAAAAAACAAAACAAACAAAAACCAACAAACAACAAAATGTAATAAAGCTGACAAGTTGGTTCTTCAGATTTGAATTGTACCACTGCCTACTTTGGCAAGAGAATTTAAAAGTTTTGCTGTAAAAATTACAGATTACCAAAATTAATGCCCCCCTGGGTTTTAAGATTTCCAGAGAGTTGAAAAATTCAGCTAAAACTTTTTGCTACCATTTGTTTATGCAATTTCTATGACAGTGTCTAAGCCTTGGAACTGGTCTTTTCTGGGATAAGTTTTAAACTTACATAAATGGTTATTTAATGTATTTTGTTCAGAAATCTGTCTGATCTGTTGACTAGGTTTGTCCTTTCAAGGAAGGAATAGGAAATCAGGGCATGAACTGCATTTTTCAAGGTATCAGTCCAAGAACTACTGTCACATCTATGTAGTCCCAATGAAACTAAAGCTGAGCTTCAGGCATTCCCCTCATGTGTACCCAGATATCAGTCCTGTCCGGATATCTAGCTCTTTCTTATTTCTTCTACATCAGAAAGGAAGAATAAGAAGAAACCCATCATAATTTACCACATCTCAGAAGATGAGATGCCACATCTTATTCACTCTTTCCAGTTAAGAATCACAGATGAGACACTGTCCTGAGCTCAACTGCAGCAGTTATTTTTCTCCTGTTAGTAGCTGGCACAGTGTTGTGTTTTTGACTTTAGTCTGGGAACAATGCTGATAATATACCAATGTATTTAGTTGTTTGTTGCTAAGTAATATTTAACCTTCCTCATGTCAGGGAAATGACTGAGAAACATGCCCTGTTTCTCAGTCTCATGATCTGCACATGAGGAGGGGCACGGAAGCTGAGAGGAAGCAGTGGCAGGTCAAGCCACAAAGCTGCTTGCATTTACCTGCAAGATCTGTGCTTTTGGTAAAATCCCCTATTGTCACAGCTGGGCAAGCCTTGAGGTGATGCTTCCTTCCAGTTTGATACTGGGTGAAAAATCAAGAGAAAGAAACTTAAACACATCTTAGAATTTCTCCTTCATAAGTTCCTGTACAAATGGCTGCTTATTAGAAATGTCCTTTTTGTTCTGGGTTTATTTAGATTTTCAATACTTTTGATCTGCTGCTACTTCCAAGCAGCAAAATTTGCAACAACTTTTTCAATTTGAGCTTTCTTAAAAAAATGATTTTTGATGTTATGATGTTTCCCCAGGTTTTTATTTTTAAGCTAACGTTCCATATTTTATAGCAAAACTCACTGAGAAAACTGCTTTACTTTATTTTCAGCTACGTTTTAATTCTTGCCTTGTATTGTACATTGCCCTTGTGCAAGTTCCCACTTCCGTGCATGTAGAATCACAAATAGTTCAGGGGTCTCTTCATGTCAAGGTGACTGAAAGATATTTAAAAAGTGAAATGTTTTATGGTTTATCAACCTAAAGATGAAGATTACTACTTGAATCACAAAGCTGTAGAAAAACATGAAATACGAAACCCTGAACCTCTACAGATAGTCAAACACGTACATGCAGAACAAGCATAGATTTCAAATTCACAATTCCTGCAGCTTTTCTGTAAATTGCTCCAATAAGATACTTCCCTCAATGGAGATTGAAGCCTACTGCAGTATCTAATCCATGTTTTCCCAAAGAATCCATTACTGTAAGTGTACCCATTGAGTAAACTGCTTTCAACCTCAAAAGTTCTTTTGAATTATATGAACACAATATATATCTCTCATTCCTCAGCCACAGTCTGTGTCCACCCTCAAAAGGTCTTCAGATGGTATATTCATACTGCTGTTATAGTGTTATCTTCGGTTGTTTTAGGATTTTATATGACCACACATTATTGTTGTTGCTGAGCACATTTTCCATTACATGGTGGATGATGGTGCATAGTTAAAAGGAGTTATTTTGGCAGTGCTACCCGATGGGGTGGCAAATATTTTATGATCTAAACTATTACCCTGATATGATCTTTTCTGGAGCAGTATGGTCCTACATGGCAGGAATCTCTTTTTACATTAGATGAAAATACATCATATTAGAAAATGTATCAGCTGCTCATAGTTAACACTATACGCACTCACATCTTTTCTATTATGATGCATTTTTCAATTATAGGGAAGTTGTATATATACTGTTTAATGTCCATATTAAGGTCAAGAATACAGACCACCAGAATAAGTATCAGATATACATGCTGTGTGCAAGTAATCTTTTGGTCTATGCTCAGGTGCTCTACCAAGTGAAACACAAAACTGCCTCCTGTGTGTTTTTAGCTTCCAGACATTCATTTTGCCTCACAGATGAAAATTAGATACTGCAGGTCTCAGGTGATGTAAAAGGCAGTAACTGGAAGTATACAGTGAGTGATAATATTTATGATTGTAGCCAGAGAAGAGCCCAATTTTGGAATATGCCTATTGTTTTTCAGATAGGATTCAGTTAGGTAGAATGGCACAAATTATCACTAATTATTTATACTCTGCAATCATGACTATTCAAATTAAATGCCTTATGGTCTGTGCATAATCTAGCAAGCAACCAGTCTTCCCATTATTGCAGGCAGTATGCGCACATTTTGCAATATGGCATTCTTTGTACTGCATGGTAACCAGAGGGAAATATTTTTTCATTCCTGTATATTCCTGGAAATGAGTAAAGGAGGACACTAAAGTAAATAATTTTCTGGCTGGTTTCACTCAATAGCTCGTGTGGAATCTGATGATGCCTTGAAAAGAACTTAACAAAAAGTTGGAAAAAGAGAGATTGAATAGGATAAATAATAAGAACCAAGGTTAAGAAAAACCCTGAAATAAATCTAGTGAAGTATACTGAGCTTCAACAGAATCCCTTAAATTAGATGGCTCTCAAACCACTTCAGCTGAATGTGGACCCTGAAGTGCAATTTGCAGTGATGCCAAATTGATAGAAATTGTTTTTCTATAAAGCACCTTAGAGTGTTAACTTCGATTAATCAGAGACAATTATCACAGCTAACAAAGCATAGCTATAAACATAGAGAAACCACAGTCATGGCAAAGTTCACAGCCTTTTTGCACCTAGACATGTAAAGTTCCACAGAAATGTGGTCCATTTGCATGCCAATTTGCTGTATGCTATTGCAAGTATATTTTCTAAACATCACAGTTATCATGTCTTTGCTTCAAAAATAGATTAGTTCCGTCACATCACCTCTGCACTTGGGAATTTTGAAATGACTAGTTTTCTGCAAACATTCAAGCAACAAGATGTATAGATTTCATAGTGCACCTGGGCAATTGCTGGGTCCCAAGCCAATTTATAGATTCTGGGTAAACCAGTGCCAAACTGAATTAAAAATAAAATTTTGCTTTAGACGAAAAAATTGCTGGTATTCTAGGGACCGGACTTCCAGTGAGCTGTTTCATCCTTTTGCTCATTTTGCTGCTTTAGAAGTACTTACTTCAGGCTAAAAATCACCTGGTATGGAGAAGTAGGTTGGATTCATAATCTCTGCTGAGTTTACTTGCAGCAGACTTCAGTTTTTGCTGTCCTTTTCTTTGGGGGATGCACCCCCTTCAACCACCTCAGCAAACTCCATGAAGGAGCTGTGAATCAAGGTTCTGCCCTGTATTGCTAAACTTAGAAATGCTTGCAAACAAACTGAACCCACTCATTGTCTCTATAGCTACTGCAAGGTATGGATTGTGGCAAGTCAGGGTTGAACAGGAGGCTTATTCAGCCTGCTCTATAATGGGAGCTGTGATATCTGACAAAAGACCAGTGATCAGATGGAGGCAGCAAACTCATAGCTCTTTGGTCTGACTGTGAGCTAGACTCTACATTAGTTGTTTCAGGTCCAGAATGGTTACCTGAATTCTTATTGCTTGTGTTCAAGGGAACAGTTACATCAGTTGAAAGACAGGCTGGCAAAGCTCCCCTGAGCTGTGCTTGTGACTGCTCTCTGCATGTTCAAAACCAGCAGCTGAAGTGCAGAATGTAATATAATAATTATTTTTTGAAGTATTATTGTCTTCATTTAATCTTTTCCCAGGTAACAACAGAAACATTTCTCTTCATGGGTAGTAGCGTTGGAGTTTTTTTATAGAATTTTACCATAAATCACAACTAGACCCTCTGAAACAAGTAAAAGAGTATTTTTTTCCTTACAAAAGCTATCACAGCAGCTCACCTTGAAGACCTATTTCTTTCTTTTCCTATGTGCTGTTGGAAAAAATCCAAACATACTGGAAGTTATGCTTTCTATTTTGCAGTGGGAAATGGAGGCATGAGGATGTTAAAAATATAGCTCAGAAAATACTTTCAGAGCTGTAGAACCAATCTTTGGTCTACATGGCAGTCACAGTACAATACAGAATCCTAGGCAAGGAGGCTAGATGACTTGTGCTCATCATCAGGTCGCCTGAGTTCCTCTGAATGGTGGCACAATTATAGCAGATACTTGGAAATCCTTATTGTGAGGGGTGAACCTCTAACTCTGAGCATTGAGGAGAAATTGCTGTCCTCTGCAGTGAGGACAATGCTCAATGCTGAGTACCTGCTTAACATCAGCTAGTGTCTCGTGGTGATGCCACCACCTGCCTTCCGCCAGCCAGAAATAGGGAAGCAGGGGCTGGGGTGAGAGAACACATCCCCTCTCACCCTGAGCCTGTCATTTGCCTTCTCTGAGGGCCTCCCCACACAACAAAATGCAAACATAAGTGTTGAGAAGAATGAAAGCCTTGCATCTTCCAGCTCTTCTGGGGCAAACAGCAAGGCAGGGTTTTTAAGGGAAAATGAGTGGGATGATTTTTGTTTTGTTTTATTTCTCTTTGTGGTGGTAATGCTCTGAGGCTAATCTCTATTGTAGTATGAATTGTACATACCTGTAGCAATGGTGGCCAGTAAAATGCTGACTGTCACAGAATCACAGAATCACAGAATAGTAAGGGCTGGAAAGGACCTCAAGATCATCGAGTTCCAACCCCCCCGCCATGGGCAGGGACACCTCCCACTAAACCATGCCATCCAAGGCTATGTCCAACACCACCTTGAACGCCGCCAGAGATGAAGCATTCACAACTTCCCTGGGCAACCCATTCCAGGGCCTCACCACCCTCACAGTAAAGAATTTCTTCCTCAGATCCAATCTAAACCTCCCCTGTTTAAGTTTAAACCCATTACCCCTTCTCCTCTCACCACAGTCCCTAATGAAGAGTCCCTCCCCAGCATTCCTATAGGCCCCCTTCAGGTATTGGAAGGCTGCTATGAGGTCTCCACGCAGCCTTCTCTTCTCCAGGCTGAACAGCACCAACTTTCTCAGCCTATCTTCATACGAGAGGTGCTCCAGTCCTCTGATCATTTTCGTGGCCCTCCTCTGCACTTGTTCTAACAGTTCCATGTCCTTTTTATGTTGAGGACACCAGAACTGCACACAATACTCCAAGTGAGGTCTCACGAGAGCAGAGTGAAGGGGCAGGATCACCTCCCTCGACCTGCTGGTCACACTCCTTTTGATGCAGCCCAGGATACGGTTGGCCTTCTGGGCTGCAAGCGCACACTGCCGGCTCATGTTCATTTTTTCATCAACCAACACCCCCAAGTCCTTCTCTGCAGGGCTGCTCTCAATCTCCTCCCTGCCCAACCTGTAGCTGTGCCTGGCATTGCTCCCACCCAGGTGGAGGACTTTGCACTTAGCATGGTTGAACTTCATCAGGTTGGCATCAGCCCACCTCACAAGCGTGTCAAGGTCCCTCTGGATGGCATTCCTTCCCTCCAACTTATCAACCGAACCACACAGCTTGGTGTCATCGGCAAACTTGCTGAGGGCGCACTCAATCCCACTGTCCATGTCACCCACAAAGATGTTGAACAAGACCGGTCCCAACACCGATCCCTGGGGGACACCACTCGTTACTGGTCTCCAGCTGGACACTGAGCCACTGAGCACTACTCTTTGCGTGCGGCCATTCAGCCAGTTCTTTATCCACCGAGTGGTCCACCTATCAAATTGATGTCTCTCCAACTTAGAGAGAAGGATGTCATGGGAGACAGTGTCAAAGGCTTTACACAAGTCCAGGTAGATGACATCAACTGCTCTGCCCCTGTCCATCAGTTCCGTAACCCCTTCATAGAAGGTCACCAGATTGGTTAGGCTGGATTTCCCCTTAGTGAAGCCATGCTGGCTGTCACCAAGCACCTTGTTGCTTTTCATGTGCCTTAGCATGCCTTCCAGGAGAATCCGCTCCAAGACTTTGCCAGGCACAGAGGTGAGACTGACTGGTCTGTAATTCCCTGGCTCATCCATTTTTCCCTTCTTAAAAATGGGGGTTATATTTCCCTTTTTCCAGTCATCGGGAACTTCACCTGACTGCCATGATTTTTCAAATATGATGGACAGTGGCTTAGCAACTTCATTTGCCAGCTCCTTCAGGACCCGTGGATGGATTTCATCATGTCCCATGGACTTGTATACATTCAGGTTCCTAAGGTGGTCCCGAACAAGATCCTCCCTCACAGTGGGCCCAGGGTCCCCACCCTCACCGTCCCCACGTCTGCCTTCCAAGACTTGGGTGGTGTGGTCAGAGCATTTGCCGGTGAAGACTGAGGCAAAGAAGTCATTAAGAACCTCAGCCTTCTCCAAATCCAGGGTAGCCAGTTCTCCCGATAGCTTCTGGAGAGGGCCCACGGTGTCCCTAACCTGTCTCTTATTGGCAATGTACCTATAAAATCCCTTCCTGTTATCCTTAACATCCCTAGCCAAGTTTAATTCTAAGTGGGCCTTAGCTTTCCTAACCTGGTCCCTAGCTTCCCGGACAACATCCCTGTATTCTCCCCAGGCCGCCTGACCTTGCTTCCACCTTTTATAAGCCTCTTTTTTCTTTCGAATTTTGCTCAGCAGCTCCTTATCCATCCAAGGAGGTCTCCTGGCCCTCCTGCTGAACTTCCTTCTAGTTGGGATGCATCACTCCTGAGCTTGCAGCAGGTGATCCTTGAATATCAACCAACAGTCTTGGGCCCCCCTGCCCTGCCCTCTAGGGCTGTATCCCATGGAACCTTACTGAGCAGGTTCCTGAAGAGGCCAAAGTCTGCTCTCTTGAAGTCCAGGTCAGTGAGCTTGCTGCACGCTCTTCTCACTGTCCTGAGGATCTCAAACTCAACCATCTCATGACCGCTGTAATCAAGGCTGCCCTGGAGCGTTACATTCCCAACCAGCCCTTCCCTGTTGGTGAGGACGAGGTCAAGCATGGCACCTCTCCTTGTCGGCTCCTCTATTACTTGCAGAAGGAAGTTGTCTTCCACACAATCGAGGAACCTTCTGGATTGCTTGTGCCAGGCCGTACCATCCCTCCAGCAGATATCAGGGTGGTTGAAGTCTCCCATGAGAACAAGGGCCTGCAAGCGTGAGGCTGCTCCTATCTGCCTATGGAGCGCTTCGTCCAGCAAGTCCCCTTGGTCACAGTAAACTGTGCAAAATAAAATAGGATGAAGCAAGTGCTGGGCAAAAAGACGTAGAGGTTTAGTTTCTTATTGAAAGGTATTGCTACCGCTGTAGAAAATGGGATTTTTTCAGCAGTCAAAACTACAAAAATGCATTAAGTCAGAAAAAAACCCTAGAAATCGTTTAATAGCAAAAAATTGCAGTTGTAAATTACTTTTAAATTGCAGAGAAGGCAAAAATGAGAAAAGTTTGGGATAAAAAAAAAAAAAAAATTGTGGTCTCTAGCTCAGCCTGTCACATAAGAGAGCAGACTTTGGCCTCTTCAGGAACCTGCTCAGTAAGGTTCAATGGGATACAGCCCTAGTGGGCAGGGGGGCCCAAGACTGTTGGTTGATATTCAAGGATCACCTGCTGCAAGCTCAGGAGCGATGCATCCCAACTAGAAGGAAGTTCAGCAGGAGGGCCAGGAGACCTCCTTGGAGGGATAAGGAGCTGCTGAGCAAAATTCGAAGGAAACAAGAGGCTTAGAAAAGGTGGAAGCAAGGTCAGGCGGCCTGGGAAGAATACAGGGATGTTGTCCGGGAAGCTAGGGAGCAGGTTAGAAAAGCTAAGGCCCACTTAGAATTAAACTTGGCTAGGGATGTTAAGGATAACAGGAAGGGATTTTATAGGTACATTGCCAATAAGAGACAGGTTAGGGACACCATGGGTCCTCTCCAGAAGCTATCGGGAGAACTGGCTACCCTGGATTTGGAGAAGGCTGAGGTTCTTAATGACTTCTTTGCCTCAGTCTTTACCGGCAAATGCTCTGACCACACCACCCAAGTCTTGGAAGGCAGACGCAGGGACAGTGAGGGTGGGGACCCTGGGCCCACTGTGGGGGAGGATCTTGTTCGGGACCACCTTAGGAACCTGAATGTATACAAGTCCATGGGACATGATGAAATCCATCCACGGGTCCTGAAGGAGCTGGCAAATGAAGTTGCTAAGCCACTGTCCATCATATTTGAAAAATCATGGCAGTCAGGGGAAGTTCCCGATGACTGGAAAAAGGGAAATATAACCCCCATTTTTAAGAAGGGGGAAATGGATGAGCCAGGGAATTACAGACCAGTCAGTCTCACCTCTGTGCCTGGCAAAATCTTGGAGCAGATTCTCCTGGAAGGCATGCTAAGGCACATGAAAAGCAACAAGGTGCTTGGTGACAGCCAGCGTGGCTTCACTAAGGGGAAATCCAGCCTGACCAATCTGGTGACCTTCTATGAAGGGGTTACGGAACTGATGGACAGGGGCAGAGCAGTTGATGTCATCTACCTGGACTTGTGTAAAGCCTTTGACACTGTCTCCCATGACATCCTTCTCTCTAAGTTGGTGAGACATCAATTTGATAGGTGGACCACTCGGTGGATAAAGAACTGGCTGGATGGCCACACGCAAAAAGTAGTGCTCAGTGGCTCAGTGTCCAGCTGGAGACCAGTAACGAGTGGTGTCCCTCAGGGGTCGGTGTTGGGACCGGTCTTGTTCAACATCTTTGTGGGTGACATGGACAGTGGGATTGAGTGCGCCCTCAGCAAGTTTGCCGATGACGCCAAGCTGTGTGATTCGGTTGATAAGTTGGAGGGAAGGAATGCCATCCAGAGGGACCTTGACACGCTTGTGAGGTGATGAAGTTTAACCATGCTAAATGCAAAGTCCTCCACCTGGGTCGGAGCAATGCCAGGCACAGCTACAGATTGGGCGGGGAGGAGATTGAGAGCAGCCCTGCAGAGAAGGACTTGGGGGTGTTGGTTGATGAAAAAATGAACATGAGCCGGCAGTGTGCGCCTGCAGCCCAGAAGGTCAGCCGTATCCTGGGCTGCATCAAAAGGAGTGTGACCAGCAGGTCGAGGGAGGTGATCCTGCCCCTTTACTCTGCTCTCGTGAGACCTCACTTGGAGTATTGTGTGCAGTTCTGGTGTCCTCAACATAAAAAGGACATGGAAGTGTTAGAACAAGTGCAGAGGAGGGCCACGAAAATGATCAGGGGACTGGAGCACCTCTCGTATGAAGATAGGCTGAGAAAGTTGGTGCTGTTCAGCGTGGAGAGGAGAAGGCTGCGTGGAGACCTCATAGCAGCCTTCCAATACCTGAAGGGGGCCTATAGGAATGCTGGGGAGGGACTCTTCATTAGGGACTGTGGTGAGAGGACAAGGGGTAATGGGTTTAAACTTAAACTGGGGAAGTTTAGGTTGGATGTGAGGAAGAAATTCTTTACTGTGAGGGTGGTGAGGCCCTGGAATGGGTTGCCCAGGGAGTTTGTGGGTGCTTCATCCCTGGCAGCGTTCAAGGTGGTGTTGGACATAGCCTTGGATGGCATGGTTTAGTGGGAGGTGTCCCTGCCCATGGCAGGGGGGTTGGAACTCGATGATCTTAAGGTCCTTTCCAACCCTTACTATTCTATGATTCTATGATTCTATGATTAATTATGACTTTGCAGTGTGTATCATGCAAATACAGCAACGAGCTTTTCAAAACCCAGTTAAAGACCTGACCTGCAGATTAAGTAAGGCCATCTTAATATTGCATATGAAAGGAATGTCCTGTGTTACAGGCTAAAATAGCAAGGAATAGGAGGATCTACTCTGGGCTTAATTTTCCAGTGCTTATCCCAAAAATATATTTGTGGAAACAACAAAAAATGAAATTCAGAACTGATGGCCTGTAAAGTCTTTGCTTTAAGTGCAATTGTCACTTATCTGCAGTTCTCTAATAAGCAGATAAAATATTATTCAAAATCTTCATGACAAATGACAGACTTTTAAAAATTTTTACTGTCTTCCTTCTTTATACCTTAAAGCTATAAGAAAGCTTTAATATTTCTTTCTATACAGGGAGACAAAGCATTTTCTATTTTTTAAATATTACCTTCCATTTCAATTGTGCTCCATAAGAAAAACAGTGAAGTATATTTATAATATGATGAGTTAAGAAAATGCAGACAATGTGAAAGGGCATGTGCTCAATGATATGAGAACATTTTTGCAGCTAGCTTTTTTCACTTTAGAAAAACTGCTTGCTGCTGTTGTATTGCTCTATTTATGACATAGGATGAGAATTGGTTGGGATGGGATGCTGCTTGCATCTCAGGCAGTTGCGATAGATGCCCTGATTTAATTTGATTATATAAGCTTTCAGATCTGAAACTGTAGGCTGTTGGCATAAACAGTTGATCAAATTAAAATGCCTTCTTGGACATAAAAAATAAAATGAATAGCTTTATCCACTTTTTATTTTTTAAAACATCCTTGAGGTAAGGGGAAAATAAAAACTCAACAGAGAAAAATAAGATAGGAAAGGTGGAAGCACTTTAGAGAAGAAAATTTTCTTATTATAAAAGTATTGTAGGCTAATAAGTGAATAGATCATTTGAACCAGCTCTTTGAAATCCATGTGACACTAGTTGCAGAGTGAAAGTGGATAAGCAATTCACAGAATGTAATTTACTCCTTGAACATTAGTTTTGCACTGAGGCAATATCCATGATCAGACTACAAATACTTCGATTAGAATTACTGCATTTGGGGATAGATCTTTTATGAGCTGATCACAAATAATCCTGCCACTGGTATATGTGTCTCCTAGTTTTGAAATAGGATCGTCACTGTTTGGTTCACATCACAGCTTTTGAATATCTTGACTAAGTATCACCCAGGAAAAAAACAGACAAACAAACAAACAAAAAAAGGTCTAGAAGCCAAAAGGATCTTAATTCTCTGGGTTAAATCTGTTTAGGAATGGTAGTGCAGAAGAAAGAGTAAAGATGTCTGCCAAGTTTGTATCTCTGTTCCTTTTCTGAGCCCCCTTAACTTTGTCCTCTGCCATACCATTAGCTAAACTGTACCCCTAAAAAGATTTGATTTTCTTCTTCTTTTAGACATCTAGAGGATGTCTAACAGTCATTCTCCTCATACCACATGCAACTTACACAGCCCAAGTTTAAGTGCAGAACCTTATTCTAACATTTTTGTAGGAAATTCTGAGAAAATAAACAGAAAAAAATCCTGCAGTTGTGATCTTTTGCATTTCTACATCATGATATTCCTGTATATACTTAGTATTAGTGTTGCAATTTTGAATTACAAAAGGACAGCTTAACTCCAGTAAAAGTTAATTTTCACTTTTGTTTATAATTTAGAATTTGTTGTACTGTCTTTTTATAAATGATAAGGAAATGATTTCATGGGGGTGATGCCATTTTGTGCTCATCTTTCCTGATCACCACAGTTGTAGTTTTGGCTGGATTTCACACCAGAATGCAAGAGCACTTCCATGCCTACGAGGAAGAAGGTCTCTCACTCAGCATAGACAATCTCACTAGCATTGGTCCAGGTCTGATGGAGTTCTGACTACTGGCTATCTAAGGATGTCAGCGGCTAAATCTTGTATCAGGTGCTGGCTCTTCTAGTACTTATTTGGCTGCAGTGATACAGTGAGGTTGCATCATTTTTGGCCATACTTATTGGAGTCGTTGCTGTAAGGTTATTCTGTATTCTGCCAGGTTTAGGAAAGGAAAATAAGGAAAAAAAGGAAACTCTGTGAGAAGCATTTACACTGCCTACCTTTAAACATCTATCTTTGTGTTCCACATCTCCTTCTGAAAGTCCTTTTTTTTTTTTTTCTAGTGCTTGAATACGACTTTAAGGCTGTAGCTACAGAAGCTCTGAAATGCATTTATATTAGATAATTAAAGAAGTTTAATGTGGATAATATGAATTTTCCCTTTGGCTTATGATAGATGTCCTCAGAATTTGTCTTTACTGTTGAACTAAGATCTCCTTTAACATCGGTTAACATGTATGATTCAGCTTTTTGACTAAATTAATCTTATATTTTTTCATTTTAATTCTGTCATAGTCAAATTCTAGTTGCTGGTAAAATTACTTGAGCAATTTGAGTTCATATTAGAAACAAATGGAAAAGTATCCAGTAATTAGTTGGGCTTTAACACATCTATGCAATTTAATATGGATTAAATTCTCTGTTGCAAAAACATAGACTATTGCAGATGTGATTGTACTTATCATAGAATCATAGAATAGTTAGGGTTGGAAAAGGACCTTAAGACCATCTAGTTCCAACACCCCTGCCATGGGCAGAGACACCTCCCACTAAACCATGTCATCCAAGGCTATGTCCAACCCAGCCTTGAACACTGCCAGCAATAGAGCATTCACAACTTCCCTGGGCAACCCATTCCAGTGCCTCACCACCCTAACAGTAAATAACTTCTTCCTTATATCCAATCTAAACTTCCCCTGTTGAAGTTTGAACTCATTACCCCTTGTCCTATCACTACAGTCCCTCATGAAGAGTCCCTCCTCAGCATCCCTATAGCCCCCCTTCAGATACTGGAAGGCTGCTATGAGGTCTCCACACGGCCTTCTTTTCTCCAGGCTGAAAAGCCCCAACTTTCTCAGCCTATCCAACTTTCTCAGCCAATGGATTCTCAGCTATGGCTTCAATCTAGTGTACAGTGTTAAATTTACTGTAAATTTCCATGGAATTCAAAATGGCACAGACATAATAAGGACTGGTTCCAAAATCTGGATTTTTCCAGAATAGACAGATTTTTTTTCCATGCTGGACATTTCAGGATTGGTTATTCTTTCGGTTATAGTTTTATTTCACTGTTTATCCCATAAACAAGACTTTACAACAGAAAGATTTCACAACAGAAAGATTTCAACACCTTCACCTTTAGAGTTCAGCATTTCTGTCTGTTAAATGAAGTCAACCAAAATTCTTTTTCTATTCTTTGTTCCATGTCTCTCCTTGTGCAGGTTTCTGTGCTTCCAGGCTTGGAAGGTTAAGAAAAATTTGCAGAATAAGTTTCTGATAACAAGAGATTGGAAAGTGACTAAGGCAAAATTTGAGTAATGGCAATAAAATAACCCACTGATTATCCACTGTCAGGCACTGACAACTGATGCGTGTTCAATACATGGTGTGTACTGCTAGTTCCATCAGACTGTCTCAATGTCATTGCTCATAACTCTATATGCTGTCATTTTGGTCTGAGACGTGAACAATGGCTTTGTCCCATGAAAGCAAATATTCCCTGTGCTTTGTGTCTTCAGAATAACAGGAGACATGGGTCAAAAGAAAGATGGTCCTGTGAGAGCTGAAATAAATTGTCTAGCATTTTATTTTGCTAAGCCTCCAGATAAAGAATGTTTTGCCAGTCCATGTGTGGTCACCTTCTCGTTCTTGCTGCTAATAATCATATTTGTGGCACTAAGCAATTTATATAGCCAGTAATATATCAGCCCAGCAAACAAATATGATCCAGTGAACCTGCTGAAAATTCTGTCTGAAATGCTCTTCCTCCACAAAGTCAGCAGAGCATAACATATCAAAATAAAGGTCAGCACAACCCCAATTTAAACACTGCTAGTCATCTTTGATTGGTTTTGACTCTGTGTCCCATTTATCAGTGTTAGCCACTGAAATGATCTCTGTATTTCCAAACTGTTTCTAATTTGTTCCACTGAAGTCCTTAAAAAGGAAGACAATAATTTCTCCCTCTTACCTTTGTTCACTCTTTTGCTTTCTTTAAATACAGCATCCAAATTTACTCCAGCATTTTAGAAGCAAACAGAACCACATGACATTACTACTTCTACTACTCCTACTGCTTCTACTTACTGCTATTTCTGAATTTTTAAGTTACTCTTGGACATACAATAACAGAGGTGAGGAAAATAACAGAGAATGCTAAAGACCACTGCTTCCAAATATTAGGTTTTTCTTAACCAGAACCATCAGGAGAAAAAAAAAAATCATGAGATTTAAAAAGTTTTTTGCTATTTTGCTGGCAGGCAGCTAAGGAAAATGAGACTCAACATTGACAGTAGGTGCTTTTAGCTTAAGGGCCAGTAAAACTCATGAAAAGGGTAAGAGAAGAAAATGCCATGAACTGAAATGAAAGGAAAAGACAATAGAGATAAATAGATATGGTAGAAAGCCAGCCTCCTTTTGCTAGTTCACAGAAAATGGAAACTGTCTTTAGCTAAAGAGCTTTCCTGACTGGATCAAAATGCAGAAAGGTGTTCACTGTTGTCCAATTTGTTTGATTAAATATTCATAGCAAAGCTAACGGCAAGATTCTTCTCCGGTTTAACCAGTGGGAACATTGCCATTGTCTGCAATAGGAGCACTTATGGTCTGATTTGCCTAAATGAATGTGATGTATATGCCTCTATGCAACATGAATATTCACAAGTTTCAACCCTGTTTGCAACCCTGTTTCTCTTCTGTTTGATGATTCAATTGACTACATATTGTCATCTAGTGGTGTTTAAAGGGGTCTATGGTATCAGAGACATCTGAACAGGGCTTTTTCGTACATCATAGGACTTAGTAGGAACTGTGCCTCCTGGGCTGGCAACAGCTGGCCATGTTGATTGCCCTATGGCATCTGAAATGGAACTAGATGACTATATTAGGCAAATGTTCCATTTCAGATTTGCTGAGCATAGGCTTCCAGTTTCCTTCCTCTGCTAAGGTGGCTTGTTACTTGATTTAATTCACAAAAATTATGGAGGAGTTAATTTTGTTCACAAAGAATTGTGCAAGGCAGATTACTGCTCTAAGCACTTGGTAGTGATAGTTCCATCTCTTTATCATATTGTTAGCTCTTCCAAAGTGAACAGATTCTAAAGTTTATCAGTCTATTGCTTCTAGTGTTAACTGACAAGGTGTTTGAACCACCTTATGGTGAAAATACAGAAGAGAAGCACTTTCTTGATGTATGTTCTCTAACTCAAGTTACCTTTCCTTTCTCTTTCAGGGCCCACATACTGCTCATTCATTTATGTATGCATTTTGGCATTAGCATGGGAGCTCTTGCTTTGACCCTACAAGGGTATGCGTCAGTAACAATGAGGACACATCCTTTGCTGGTGTAACTTGACATATGCCCAATGAAATCATTTAGTACCTTAGATCATCACTTTTACCTTTGAAACAAAAGAAACAGAAAAAGAAAGAATCTTTGGTTTTGGTGGGTAGCTAAAGCAGATAATATCCTTGGAAAGGAAACATAAACCTCTGGTTTTGTGCTTCTTGGAATTCTGTGTCTGCCTTAGCAGCTCAGCTTAAAGAAGAGACCAGGTTTGGGAAGAGTTTGGTAACATCAGCATCAAGACTGAGTATCTCTTGAAGTGTACAATCAAAACATGAAATCATTGATTACCACAGACAGTTTGAATCTTTCTTCCCAAACAAATTATAGCTTGGTTTGACAGTTAAAGACAGATTTGTTGTTAAGTCTGAAATTCATGCTTGAATAAAGCTTGAATATAAAGATGGAACATGTTTTCAAGCATGTATAAAAGCAAACCTCTGAATCCCTACTCTGTGTTCTCAAATGCCTAATAAGGCTCAGGAGCTGGAAAGAATATAGAAGGGTAAAGTAATTGACTTACAGGGAATTGTTCAAGGAGCTGAATATTGATAACATGGCCAGATAACTTAGCAGGATAAGATAACAGGCACCAAGTACTTGGAGAGGATAACCATGAAAAAATGCAAAGGGTTATTAAGGCTGACAAAAAGGATATCACAGTCACCATACCAGATGATGATAATTAATTGCACTGTTTCCAGAGAATTTTGTACACAAACACCTGTATATATATAGAAGTTATGTTTTTTTTTTTTTTTTTTTTTTTCTTTTTTTGTGTGTGCGTGTGTGTGTGTGTTTGGGGTTTTTTTTGTTTGTTTGTGTTGTTTTTGTTTTGTTTTGTTTTGCAGAAAAGCAGGCCTGAAGCAATGGAAAGAAAGTAGTCAAAAGAATTCCAGAAAATATTTTCTAAATGTAAGATCTATTATTATAAGCAATAATCTTTACAGGGAAACAGTGAGACCAAAAGACCCAGAACTAGGGTCCAGACTCTGGAGGATATACTTCAGAAAGAAATCTTGTGCTGACATTGACATTGGCTGCATGATTTGATGTTGAGATTTCCCCCCACCCTGACCTCAAGTATCTATTATTTTAGATTAAAGAAGACTTATCTCACAGGATTAATGTAATTTACCTTGTTAAGAAGAGAAACTCTGGGCAAGACTATAAATATACATCCTAGTTTTTATGACATCAAGCTGCCTTGAGTTACTGCAGTGTCTCTGCAACTCTATGCAGTACTGCCTGCAGTTCAAGGCTGCTCATTGCAATACATATCAAACATTTACTTTTCTATCTTCAGTGTTTGTGAAATGGTTAATTAATATGAATCCTAGCATCTTCTTTTATGTATACACTAGTTATTTCTGTTAACCTTGGCTCATCTGCTGTAGCATCCAGTCTCAGGTCTGTTTAGAGAATTTCCCCAAAGATGGCTGTACTGCTTTGTCTGCATGAGTAATAAAGCTTAATGTCCTTGCTTTTCCTGTTAAATGTTACTGCCTGGACTAATCAGATGACAATTTTAAAGAAAAAAACATTTTGCAGTTTCCTTTGCTGATGAAACTGTGACAGTTGTATTGTGGTTTGTATAATTCACTGTAATATAAACACAGGCTTTAGTCTGCATAACATTTCGCCGCAGATGATTTCCTTCTCGATATGGAAATTGACCAATTACTATAGGGTAATATTGATCACACTATTAGTTATTTCAATCTATTAGGGCTTTTTTAAATGAAAATCTTAGCTAATGCTTCTCCATATGAAACTAATGCTTCATATCTCTGATCTCAGTATGGTGATCTCAGTAGGGTGATGCGAATTTTGATTTACATCACTCCATAATTCTCATCTGATTTATATCTGCACAAATGCATTTATTTCAGGGGAGCTCTGCTGAAACAACTGAAGAAAAAAGAAGTGACTAATATTTCTTATAAAAAGGAATAAATGGCCAATGGCGAATGAAAGTGCCTAGTGGACAAGTGGACATTTGAATACTCTCTGCCTCATTGTTTAACATTTATATGAAGATTGTGGATGTCATTCTGATCCTAGCTGACATTAGTTTTTGCTTTAATAATACAGCTCATTTCAGCACCTCAGTTTCAGGCATGAAACTAATTTTCACTTATTTTGAGAAACCACTTCATGATACCCTTTTAGATCTGCCATTTGTGCGCTACAATAGTTTTAACTTCTAAACTGAGAAATTGTAGCTTATTTAAATATCTGACATAGCATAGCTATAATGAAGTCTCTTTTGACTGAGATATCAGTCAATCCATACATTAAGATTGCAAAGTTCAGTCTGATAAGAGACTAAGAGTTCTTGTATCAACATCTGTGACTAGTATTTTCCATAAACTTTTGTTACCTGGTAAACTCCATCTCACCCAGCTGTAGATACACTTATTCATAGAACATAGGATCATAGAAAGGTTTAAGTTAGAACAGACTTTTAAAAACCATCTACTCCAACCACTTTGCTGTGGGAAGACATCTTTCACTAGACCAGGTTGCTCAAAGCCCTATCCATCCTGACTTTGATCACTTCCAATGATAAGGTGTCCACAACTTCTCTAGGAAGCCTGTTCCCATGTCTCACTACCCAGCCTAAACCTCCCCTTTCTCAGTTTAAGATTTTTTCTCTTGCCCTATTGCTACAGGCCATTGTAAAAAGTCTCTCTTCACCTTTCTTATAAGCCCAAGTACTGGGTTTACATGGAGTGGCTTTGGTAGTGGGTGGGCCACACGAGTGGCTCTATGTGAAGCTATCTCCATGTTGAACAGAGCCAGTTCCACCCATCTCCAAGATGGACTTGCCACTGGCCAAGATTGAGTCAATCAGCAAAGCTGGTAGGGCCCCTGTGATAGTATGCTGAAGAAGGGGAAAAAAGCTATTGCACAACAGCAACTGGGAGAGAGGAGTGAGGACATGTGAGAGAAACAGCTGTCAGACACCAAGGCCCGTGGAGGAGGGGAGGAGGTGCTTCAAGCACCAGAGCAGAGATTTCCCTGCAGCCTGTTGTGCAGCCCATGGTGATGCAAGCTGTACCCCTGCCACACATGGAGGTCCATGGTGGAGCAAATCTCCCCGTGCAGCCTGGGGAGAAGTCCACAGAAAAGCAGGGGGATGTGCACTGAAAGAA
The DNA here is from genome assembly GCA_039720435.1 of Amazona ochrocephala. NCBI lineage: Eukaryota > Metazoa > Chordata > Aves > Psittaciformes > Psittacidae > Amazona > Amazona ochrocephala. Next base: position 30,255,791 of record CM077876.1, on the reverse strand, counting down.
GCTAAAAGCCCATGGGCAGCCTGTGCTGCAGCAGGTGCCTGGTGGGACCTGCAGCCTGTGAAGAGGAGTCCACAATGGAGTAGAGTTTTTCCAGTGGGACCCGTGGCCCTACATGGAACCCTTGCTGGACCAGTCTGTGCTTGAAGGACGGCACCCTGTACTGTCCTAGGTTCAGCAGTAGCAATCATTTTCCTCCTTCTTAGTAGCTGGTGCAGTGTTGTGTTTTTGACTTTCAGCCTGGGAACAATGCTGATAACACCAATGTTTTTAGTTGCTGCTCAGTAATGTTTACTCTGACCAAGGACTTTCTGAGTCTCATGGTCTGCCAGCGAGGAGGGGAAGCTGAGAGGAAGCAGAGGCAGGACACCGGACTCAAACTAGTCAAAGGGGTATTCCATACTGCATCATGTCATGCCCACTATAAAAACGGGGGGCAGTTACCTGGAAGGGTTAGATCACTGCTCAGGTCAGGGTGAGTATCGGTCGGTGGGTGGTGAGTAGTTGTATCCTCTTCCTTTGTATTTCTCTTGTTATTATTATTATTGGTGGTAGCAGCAGTGGTTTGTGTTATACCTTACTTACTGGACTGTTCTTATCTCAACCTGTGGGAATTGCATTCTTTTGATTCTCCTCCCCAAACCTCCAGGAGAGGGGGAGGAAGAGGGGGAGTGAATGAACAGCTGCATGTTTCTGGATTGCTGGCTAGGCTTAAACTACGACATGTGGGAAGGACCCATGCTAGAGAAGTAAACGGAGAACTGTGTCCCATGGCTGGGACACCATACTGGAGCAGGGGAAGAGCATGAGTGGGGAAGATCATGAGTATGAAAGAGCAGCAGAAACAACATGTGATGCTGTGACTGCAACCCCCATTCCCTGCCTCCTGGGCTGCTCACAGGGAGGATATAGAGAAGTCAGGAGTGAAGTTGAATCTGGGAAGATGGGAGAGGTGAGAGGAAAGTGTTTTAAGATTTATTCACATTTCTCATTAACCTATTCTGATTTGATTGACAATAAATTAAATTAATTTCCCTGAGTCAAGCCTTTTTTGCCTGTGGTGGTGATAATTGCTAAGCAATCCTTCTATCCTAATCTTGATATATGAACCTTTTGTCATATTTTTTCCCCATGTGCGTTTGAGGAGAGGAAGAGATAGAGTGTAGAGTGGCTTGGTGGGCACCTGGGAGCCAGTAAGATCTCCCTGGAGCCCTCCCTAACTGTCTTAGCCTTTCTCATCAGAGGATCTCCAGCCCTCTGATAATTTTCAGCATTTTCTCCTGGACCCACTCTAACAGGTCCATGCCTGTCTTTTGCTGAGGCCTCAAGAGCTGGACACAGTACTCCAGTGAAGTCTCACGAGAGCATAGTACAGGGGTAGAATCATGTTCTTTGACCTGCTGGTCAGTCTTCTTTGCATACAGCCCAGGATACAGTTGGCTTTCTGGGTTGCAAGCACACATTGCTGGCTCATATCCAATATTTCATCCCACAGTATCCCGTAGTGCTTCTCTGCAGGGCAGCTGTCAGTCAATTCATCCCACCGACTGTATTAATATTGGGGATTGCTCAACCCAGGTGCAGGACCTTGCAGTTGGTCTTTTTTGAACTTCATGAGGTTTGCATGAATCCTCAAGCCTGTCTAGGTCTCTCTAGATGAGACCCCTTCTCTCAAGAGCACCAATCTCACTATGTCATTGATGAAGATGTTGAACAGTATTGGTCCCAGTACAGATCCCTGAGGCACACCACCTGATACTGGTTTCCACCTGGACATTGAGCCACTGACTGTAACTCTTTGGATGTGATCATCCATCCAGTTTCCTACCCATTTAAAGGTCTATCCATCAACTCCATATCTCTCTGGTTTAGAAGTAAAAATTTTGCAAGGAACCATATCGAGGACCATGTAGATTGCATCACTTGCTCTTCCCCTGCCCACTGGTGCAGTCACTCCCTCACATATGTCTCACCTGCAGACAGCAACCCCTATTAGTCCAAAATGTGATCTGTATAGCTGCTCCCAATGATATGGTGATGTGTTTCACTCTTGGGCATTGCAGCTGAGGATTTTCTGAGGCAGCACTGAAAAGAGACAACACAAGGTATTCATTCCTTGGAGGTCCTTACTGTGGTTTCCCACCTGCCATTGTGCCCCTGTGCCCCTCTGGGTTTGTTGAGATGGGTGGTTGACAAGTTGGTGGCTATGGTGATGGGCCTGGAAGTAGCTGGGGCAGGGTATTGACTGGGCTCTCCGCACCTTCCCTGCTGTCATTTTTGCTCCTTTGTGAGTGTGCAGATGAGCTTTCACCACATAACAATCTCATGTCATATCATGAATATATCCATAAAAGTATTTTTGTTTAGTTGCTTTGATGGTTAAAAGAAAGAATGAGTCTAATGGCTAAAGAGTGTCTGGACAAGCAGAAACCTAAGGTCTAATTCTGCTTCTCTCTGTGACCTTGGATAATTGAATCAGTCTTCAATTACCAGTGTCTAATTTTCTAAAAGGAATATGAGAATACATACTTGAGTGTTAGGACTATTGTGAAGATAAACACCTAAAACCGTGGATGATATTCAAATATCAGAACAATGGAGACAACATAATTTCCAACGGTCAAAGATCAACTGTCAAATACTCTGATAACTTTTCACTGATATTGTGACTGCCTGCCAAATTGCATATTTGTACTTGTTTTTTGCAGTATTTTTAGCTAATGAGGAGATTTAGCTAGGCCTCAGAAAACTATTCATAGCAACATTTGAGAAACACACTCAATATTTCCAAAAATATTGTCTTATATTTCTTTAATTATAAGTGTTTTTTTTTTTCTTACAAAGTACTGCAAGCTAAAAGCATGCAAGACAAAGAGCCAAGGGACCTGTAAGATACTATTAATTGAGGTGTATAACCTCGCTGTTCCCTTGTCCATTTATTTCCTTAAATAACAGGCTTGCCTTACAGGGAAATGAAAAAAGGTGCTATGGCCAACTCTGACAACACATCTTGTTCTGTAGCTATATTACTCAGCATCAATCATTTAACATCCTACAGTGGAATCTAGTCTAGGTATAATTGTGGTTTCTCACTTGCTTTCAGTTAAAACAGATTCCATTGTTCTGTGGATGCACTTGAGAAAACCACTGCGACCACTCAAAATAATTAAAAACCCCAACCCTCCAGTATTCAAGTCTGTTATGAAGTAACATTGTCTCTGGACATAAAATGATCATCAATAACGAGCGCCTCCTATATGAAGATAGGCTGAGAAAGTTGGTGGTGTTCAGTGTGGAGAAGAGAAGGCTGCGTGGAGACCTCATAGCAGCCTTCCAATATCTCAAGGGAGCCTATAGGGATGCTGGGGACGGGGTCTTCATTAGGGACTGTAGTGGTAGGACAAGGGATAATGAGTTCAAACTTGAACAGGGGAAGTTTAGATTGCATATGAGGAAGATATTCTTTACTGTGAGGGTGGTGAGGCACTGGAATGGGTTGCCCAGGGAAGTTGTGAATGCTCCATCACTGGTTTTGTTCAAGGCTGGTTGGACAGAGCCTTGGGTGGCATGGTTTAGTGGGAGGTGTCCCTGCTCCTGGCAGGGGTGTTGGAACTAGATGATCTTAAGGTCCTTTCCAACCCTAACTACTCTATGATTCTATGATTAACGCTTGTAGGCACATTACTCAGTATATACTCTAATGTTTTTCAAATACAATTTATCTAGGAAATGTGTAGAAGTATTTAGTATCAAAAGATCTTTTTCAACTGAAAAAGCTTTTGTTCTTGCTCATTTTTGCTCAGAGAAAGAGCTGAATGCTATTAGTATCAAATGTGCTTTGTCCTCATGCAAAATATTAAAAGAAATCTATGATTTATTAGTAATTGCATATATTTTTTGAATTTTCAATTTAATGTGATATCAGCTTTACAGTTTAAGGCAATAAAAATATTCTCTTTGCTGTCATCAGAGGGAATCTCCAGTCTTATTTACTGTATCACTTTTTCAGCAGTGGACCTCTAAAGATGCATTGCTAAAAAAAAAGGAAGGGAACAGAAAAGTATTTCCTCTTTGTAGCTTATAGCTTTTAATTCTCTGCATTTAGACTGCTGCCAAGAAAGATAGTGTAACAGGCCCTGGAGGATATATTTGCAATCTATGCATGCATTTGCTCATTAAAGATGAAACTGAGGTAACTAGCTCAGGTCTTGTGAGCCTCCAAATAGCATGTCATGAGATGAACTAAATTTGATTGAGTAACCTAGCTGAGAAACCATTTCAAAGAGAGCCCCATTATATGGATTCTGAATTGTAAAGTCTCCATCCCAGCAAATACACATGATAAATGCTAATTATAATGGGAATGCTAAAAATTCTACTGTGAGGAGATACCTGTTATCCCCAAAACTACAGACTGTCAGTTGTAGTTAACTTTAATCTTAAACAGGAGAGGTTTTTACCTGATTCTGGTACAAAAGGACCAGCTAACTGTGGAAACAGGGCAAAGAACCTATTTCCTGTGCGCCATCCTCATTGTGCTGGAACATGCTTGTCCTAAACCTCAGTTCTTCAGGTCAAGTGGTATCAGGTCCTTAAATAAGAAACTTTTTATCTGTAAAATGGACACAGCCTTCCCAGAGGGCACTTTTAGGTATACTTGTAGAGACTCCTTTACGTCTTTTTCTTTCTGTGGAATAGAGCAGGGAATAGAAGAAGTATGGAATAGGTAAATCTATAATCCTGTAGCTTGATATCAGCTCACATTAATTACAAGGCTGCTTTTATAATCTGTTCTACTGAGACATGTCATCACTTTGAAGCCAAATGAAACATTCCACATGTTTTATATATATATATATATATACACATATATATATATTTACCAGCTAAGATAAAAGCAATATATTCTAACTCTGTCACTATCCAGCTCCGGACACTTCCATCTCAGCTAACCTTTGAATATTATCACTAAAAAACTTATTCTTCTTTGGGTTACATCTTTTTAATTGATTTTACTGTGTTTCACATCTATGTATTTTTCAGTTCTTTTCAAGTTTCCTCATTTTCTGTTCCTATTACCCTTCATTCATCTTTCATTGTATTTCCACATATACTCCAGAGTTTTAAAGACACTTTTCTCCAGATCTTTGCACTTTCATTAACATATAGTCAAATGCTACTGAGAGATCTTGCTATTATTATTTCATACTGCTCATTGCCATGAGACTAATTTCTTTTCTCATAGAACTTCAAACAATCCATCAACAATCCTGTCTCTTTATATTTAGATCAAATGTTGAGGATTTATTATAAACTAGAATTAATATCTTAAAACATTCATTACAAAGATCGTTTCGTGAAAATTCTTAGACTTTAAAGAGTATCTAACCTCAAATAACACAACAGGACACAGTCAACACTGATGTTATTGGGTACAATTCTGCTGAGCTAAATTAAGCTGAACCTGTTTATACGGGAACTCAATCTCATCAGAAGTTGAAACGTGAACATGAAAATGCATCAGATAAAGAACTGGTCTCCCTGTTAACAAAGCATGATGTCAACAATTCATTTAATGTTCTAGATACATGCCACACGCATTGCCAGAAGCAAATCTAATTAGGTATGTGAAGAATTTCTATAGATCTGTTCTCACTTACTGAAATGTAATAAGTGAGAGTAGATCTATGTCAATTTTCTATATTAACTCTAAAGCTAGCTTCAGAGTGCTGCATTCAGAAGTAAAAGATCCAGCTGTGGGTGGCTACAGAATGCTAAATGCCTCATTTTCTGTACCAGGTCATTACTGAATTCTTCATTAACATTGCTGTATACTTGAATTGAGCCCTCTTCTGCATATTATATGCATATTTAAGTCTAAAAAATACAAAAAAGGAGATATAAATATATAAGCTTTGTAGACACCACAGTCATTTGGCCATATCTGATTACCCCATGCAATTAATTAAAACTAAATGCTGGCTCATATTCATCACTTATCAGAAGTTCATTTGAATAACAAAGTGGGTAGAATACAAAACTGCATCATGAAATAGAATGGGCATTCAGCCTGGAAAAAACAAGTATTCATGAGGGCCATATTAGGTCACGGCTACATGAAGGGTATTTAAAATGCAGAAGAATTTGAATGAATAATAGAGTATTTCTGGAAGCTGATGTTACAAAACAAGATAATTGTTTTTGTAAATAAACAAAGCCACAGGTTCCACAGACCTTAGTGTATAATGCAAGCTTCATCCAATTTGTATTTGTTTCTAGAGATACACTTTTAATGAATGATCAATTTCAAAATAGTTTTTAAGAAGCAGGGACACAACAAACAGTGGCAGACCTCCAGCAAGGCATGAAAGATGTGTGTGTGTGTGTGTGTGTGTGTGTTGAAGAGGCTAACCACACTGCTTGAAGCACACCTTGGGCAGATTCAGCTCTTGAGGTCAAAAAAATGAAGTAGTCTGGCCAAAAAATCAAACCATTCTGTAGAAATGGCTAGGGACTGACTGTATATTGCAAATAGTTCATAAAAAGAGAAAACAACATATGCTTTTGATGGAGGTATTGGTTTCTGAGGGACTTGCATGTGATTTCATCCTCTGCCTGCCTGCCTGAAAAATGATGCCTTTCTGGTTGTAAATGCTGGGAATTTTGTAGAAGAGGGGAAGTGACAGCTTCAGTTGCAAATACTGCACTGTTTGAGCTTCATGAATGTAGCCCGAAAGAAATACTGAAATTTCTATTTCCATGTCAGTTATTTGATCGACAAATGATAAATACAGATCAAGAGTACTGCTGACAGCTATAATGACAAGAGGTACAAATATACTGCCAAAAGCAGCTAGTTCTGTGCTCTGCCTATGTATACATGTATGCATGTATGTACGTAGGTATGTAGCTATCAGGTCCAAGGGTGAAGTTACCTTTTTATATTTGCCCGGCATAACTCTTTAGCTAAATCTGGAATCTTTTCTCCTCTAAATTGGCTCAGCTACATCCTCCACTCTGTCTAGAAGACAGAGCAAATAAAGACTACTCTCTTTTTCACCTCAGATGGAATGACTAAACTTCTTTTGACTTATTTAGTGTACAGAGATGCCTTTTGTTCTTAGAGCTCTGTTATTCTGAAACATGGAGTAATTTAGGTATTTTGCTGCTTCTCTTCCTTAAATAAAGTTACTGGTGAGATATTTTTTCATGCCTTGAACTGCCTCGCATTACAGGTCTACTACTTCCCCAGTACCTTTGTTTTGTTTCTGGATGTTTCATGTCTCAGAACTATGTTTGTAAACATGAATTTTCTCAGCATTTCTAACTATTTTTTTTTCCTAAAGCAATGGTAAAATATTTAAATTGTACACATTTAGAAATAATTATTTTATTAGACATATGTCATTCATCCTTCTTTGCTCCAACAACACAAAGTGAAAATTTGAAAGGAGGTTTTTATAATACAACTCTACCTTCTGTCAGAGGTCAAAAAGTAGATTTTATGCGAGATATAGCAGACTACTGCAATGATTTGATTTATGAGTTGCTTTGGCTTAAACTTTTCTTCCATGATAATGAAAGTAAATGAGTTTATGTTTACTTGAATATATTAATCTGCTTTAATTACTTGAAACAAAATAATAATGCAATTTGCACTAAATAATACTGCAAATATTACTTGTCAATATGATTTTGCTTAATAAATTAGTTGTGAATAAGCTCTGGGATAAGCAGTGTTTGAGAATTTTGTTTTCTCAATACAGTTGTTTCATGGACACACAAAAATCCCCTTAGGCATCAATAATTTTAAATTAAATGTTTTCCTTATTGGTACCCTGCTGACTCTAAATCTCTGTTACCCTCAAATGAAATGTTGAAGTACAACAAAGTCTCTGTAGTTCAATCTAGTGCCAAATAATCAAAGTTTCAAAATCATGTTATAATAATGTGGGTTTATTCAAATCTTTGCATTCGAAAACATTTGGCAAGGTACTGAAAAGACTTTCATATGCATCCACAGACATTATAATTACGTAGGATTTCCATATATAAGCCAGTAGATAACCAATTTTTGTTCCTTAGAAAGGTTGTCATTTGTAAAATAAAATAATGTTCTTGGTCTGGAATAATTTATCCAATATATTTTTTTCCTTAACATTATAAAACACATATTATAAAAAATTAACTGAAATAGCATATTGAAGTAGGTAAGTTTATTGATTAAATTAAGAGTGCATATTATTATTTTGGACCGATGTACTTTTTTCCAATGCATTCTGGTGTTGTTAAATGCCAAAAGATCTCAGTCATGAGCAAAAGGCATGAAAGCACTAAATAAACCTAGTGAAGTTTCTCTGTCTGTTAATAAACAAACAAACAAAAAAAAAAAGGCTGGAAAAAAAAGTCTCATTAGGCACATTTTATGCTTCTAGAAAATTCTTGAATCAAATTTTTTTTTAAATAAATATCAAGCAAGCAATAATTGGGAAGCAAGTTGTACAGATTTTTAAATAGTTAAAATAACAAAAGATGTTCTGTTTTTTGCATGCTCTATATAGCCTTCGTATTTAATATTGAAATGTGAGGTAGCAACTTTGCCATAATTTTTCTGAGGGAACATTCCTTTTAAAAGAAAAAAAACAGCCTTTGAGACCAGGCTTTCACCAGGATCTGTGAGTTTCTCCACATGTTCTCCCTTGTAAAAAACATCCACAGATTTGCTGTTTGGAAATCCCATCCACGTGGAAAAAAAAAAAAAAAATAAAAAGGATAAGTAGAAATTTCTTGAGACACTTGCCTGTGATTATGGATGTCAATAATGTGACTGGAGCAGTTACAGAAATATCCAAATTTTTCACTATTGAGGATATGTGGAGAGAACCTGGGAATGACACAGCTAGTCTAATTCACTCAGGATATGTCTAAGTTTCTCAGCATGAGTACATTGGCAGTATTGGTCTAAGGCTTCCACAGTGCCTTGGTCTTATCTTTCTTTTTTTTTTTTTTTTTTTTCCCCCTCAAAGGGGGTATTTCTTTCATAAGAACTTCTTTTTTTTTTTTTTTTATAATTTAAATATTTTTTTTTAAACATCTTGAAACTTCATACTTAAGGAAGTCCTTTTATGATATTTGTTGACTTTTCATTTACAAGTTAGATTGAGGAATAAAAAGAAAGGATAATCAAATATTAGCATATAACAAATCCAATATACTTAGCAATATCCTGTAAAGTACTTGTGTCCACAGTGGCATTGAGTGGTAGAAAGGAATCTCAATCCAAAATTTTCATGTCTTCTTCAGAACTCCTGATTATTAAATTTAAAGTTATCCTGAAGATTATTATTTTTTAATAAATTTCAGGTAATCTTAAACATAAAAACTAAGTTTGTACTAAAGCCCCATGTTCAACTTAATGACCCAAGAGTGTTTACATTTGATGAACCTACCTCATATAGCTGTAAGGAAGGTGTGCATAGCTCTTGGTAGTTAAATCATTCAAGTGTTACATTATTATTTTTAGATATTATTGTTGACATTATTATTAGACTTTGAGCTAAAATATGTTTTTTAGTAAAATAATACCTATGTAGTCCAATGATTTTTCAATGTCTCTACCTGTAGGCAATAAATCAAATTTTTATCAAATTTTATAACTTTAGGATGCAACAGTCTCCCATCCTTTACAGAAAGTGAACATGAAACTTAAGTCAGAATTTCTAAAAGTTGTATTCAGAAGGCAAAGTTTAGCAAGTTGCTGCATATTTGTCATGGTTGGTGAATTGTTCTCCTGAGACCTGATGCGTTATTTCAAGTGCTGAGTTAACTGAAAATGTGGTTATACATCACACATTTATTTTAGTGACTGTGCTAAGAAGTAGTGAGGTTAGTTAAAATTCTACTACACCTCACAGAGAAGAAATAGCTTTAGTATTACTCAGTCCTCCCACTTCCTGCAATAAATGTATTGAAAGCATTGAGAAGCCGTAAATTAGTCACAGTCACTTGATGTTGCTAAAGTATATTATTATTTTCACAAAAAATATTTTAAAAGATGACACATAAGAGTCTCCTTTCTGTTTTAGTATCAATACAAAGAAAGGAAGCTAGTAGATAATTTAGTGACGTCCACTACTTAATTTAGAAAGAAGGTTCAATGCTCATGCCAAACAGATATGTGAAAAAGGAGAGTCACATATTTCAAATGCTTTCTTTAAGAAGACATATATTCTTTTCAGTAACAAGTCTGATGTTACTTTTCTTAAAATATTATAAATTTGCAATAGTCTGCAGTAATCTGCTTTGCCAATTTTGAAGCTCTCTTCCTGCACCATTCTGACAAACATCAAATTTGGCAGTCTTACTAATTTGGACTCATCAACATAGAAAAATACCTTTTGTGACCATTATGTTCTGAACCATCTAAATTACAGGTAGTACAATACTTTTCCTGGCCCTTAGCAAACTCCTGATAACTGGTTACAGAGTCAGCCCATTTGATTTTCTTCCAGACCCATGACTGTTATTTTTTGGACGAATTTTTGGGCAGTATGTGGTTAGTATTGCTGTTCAGGCTCCTATAGAATCAGTGTTCTATGTCTTATTTAAATGCTGAGCTGCCGGCTCCAGGGCAAGTCCTGTCGAGGACTTGAGGCTCCCTCTGTGCCTGTTGCTGCTCTGAGTTGAAGCTCCTGCATGCTGAGCCTCCCCCCGATCAGGCGCTGAAGGCATCCCCTCTCGAGCTAGTCACCTCAGCAAGTGGAAAAATCTTGGAGCGGATTCTCCTGGAAGGCATGCTAAGGCACATGAAAAACAACAAGGTGCTTGGTGACAGCCAGCATGGCTTCACTAAGGGGAAATCCTGCCTGACCAATTTGGTGGCCTTCTATGATGGGGCTGCGGAGCTGATGGATGGAGCAGAGTAGTTGATGCCATCTACCTGGACTTGTGCAAAGCCTTTGACACTGTCTCACATGACATCCTTGTCTCTAAGTTGGAGAGACATCAATTTGATAGGTGGACCACTCGGTGGATAAAGAACTGGCTGGATGGCCGCACGCAAAGAGTAGTGCTCAATGGCTCAATGTCCAGCTGGAGACCAGTAACGAGTTGTGTCCCTCAGGGATCAGTGTTGGGACCGGTCTTGTTCAACATCTTTGCGGGTGACACAGAGAGTGGGATTGAGTGCGCCCTCAGCAAGTTTGCCGATGACACCAAGCTGTGTGGTTCGGTTGATAAGTTGGAGGGAAAGAATGTCATCCAGAGGGACCTTGACACTCTCGTAAGGTGGGCTGATGCCAACTTCATGAAGTTTAACCATGACGAGTGAAAGGTCCTACACCTGGGTGGGAGCAATCCCAGGCACAGCTACAGGTTGGGCAGAGAAGAGATTCAGAGCAGCCCTGCAGAGAAGGACTTGGGGGTGTTGGCCGATGAGAAAATGAACATGAGCCGGCAGTGTGCACTTGCAGCCCAGAAAGCCAACCGTATTCTGGGCTGCATCAAGAGGAGTGTGACCAGCAGGTCAAGGGAGGTGATCCTGCTCCTCTACTCTGCTCTTGTGAGACCTCACTTGGAGTATTGTGTGCAGTTCTGGTGTCCTCAACAGAAAAAGGACATGGAACTGTTGGAACAAGTGCAGAGGAGGGCCACGAGGATGATCATGGGACTGGAGCACCTCCCATATGAAGATAGGCTGAGAAAGTTGGGGCTGTTCAGCGTGGAGAAGAGAAGGCTGCATAGAGACCTCATAGCAGCCTTCCACTATCTGTAGGGGGTCTATAGGGATGCTGGGGAGGGACTCTTCATTAGGGACTGTGGTGATAGGACAAGGCATAACAGGTTCAAACTTAAGCAGGGGAGGTTTAGATTGGATATGAGGAAGAAATTCTTTACTGTGAGGGTGGTGAGGCACTGGAATGGGTTGGAACTAGATGATCTAAGGTCCTTTCCAACCTTAACTATTCAATGATTCTGTGATTCTATGATATTTAACGAAACCTATTCTGCAGAAGATGGATTACGGTGGTCTTATGATTTTGGGATTAATATACTCGCTCCATCTACTTGTGCTGTAAATGAGCCTATGGCGTGCTGAGAGCATTCCTAATAGATACCACTTGGCCTTTGGACACAGCATAGCCTTATCTCCTCTCTGCGTATGATTGCTACAGATTTTATTTAGGGACTACTTATAAATGTCTCCAGAATATGACTCCTAAGGATCTTTCAGATCTAGTGTGATTTGAAGCCTCTATGGTTTGTTGGCAGCAGCAGGGGACAAGGGATATGGGTAACTGAATTAGCTGTTCCTTATGCCTGGAGATCAAAATTACACAGAATTCTCCTTTTAGACATCAAAATAGACTTTCTGCATCTTGCCCTAAGTGACATTCACAAGGCTGTGAAGAATATGTTGGGAGTAAAAGCTCAGCCCAGCTCGACTAATACCTTCTCCTTATGACAGTCTCCTTCTTCATGTTTCCAATGTTAATTCAGCAGTAATTCCCTTAGGGATGATGTTTGCATTGATGCAAATATCTTTAAGATAAGTATCTCTGGTTTTTAATGTTTTAATTCTCAGTCCAAAAGACTGGGAATGACTGAGTCAGTTTGACCCATCTATGTTAGGATGGAAGTGCTAGTGTTTGCCAACACTATTAGCAAGAACTCCATCCTCTAATATCTCAGTATCAAATATATAAAGTTTCAGCAAGCAATTCACTTGGTCTTGGTAGTACCCACTAATAAAAACTAAATGACTTCTCTTTCCATCATTTTCACTTTCTCCTTTTTATTCGCACTTTTCCTTTTTCTCGCCCTCCCCCTGACACATACATACATACATTCCTAAGAACACCCCCAGCATTTTGACTGAGAGAAACTTAAATTTATCTGGACCTGAATAATATGACAATTTCAAAAAAGACAGAAAGGAAAGTATTTATCAAGAAGCACACTCCTGAACTGCATAAGGTTTTAGACAGAGGGAAAATGGTCAGAAAACTGAAGCATGGAATTTAATGTTACTAAGTGGAAGGAAATATTTTGGCTTTATTATTAGTTCATCATGCTACTTAGCAAAAGAAAAGAAGAGTTCTAAAAATAAACTGCTGCTTTAAGACTACAGAAAATGTGAAAGAAAGAGAGACTTGCATCAAGCTTGTTCTGGAAAAATAAATAAATAAATAAATAAATAAATAAATAAATAAATAAATAAATAAATAAGTCAATTGAAGAAGATGGGTGCAGTCATCAGAAAACCTCTGACATTAACTTTTATGAAGCAGTTAAAATTCTCACTGCAGCTCCAGATTTGCATTTGAACTATGACCAATCATTCACTCTGAAAACAATATGAGATAAATTTATGATTTAGCTTGTGTTCTGTATGGCTCAATACAAATGAATCAAACAATATGTGATAAATTTCACAGGCTGTTAAGTTTTTGCTCTGATGGTGTAAATCACAGGTGGAATCATACTACAGAGATATGTTATTGGGTTGAAGAAACAGTAAAGTAGAAAGCCAGATCTTGTTTTGAGTAGGCAGGCTTCCATACAGTGAAAACCACAGTAGAGAGAGAGAATTGTGGAAAAAGCAGAAGCTTATTGCTTTCAAGAAACCCCCCTGAGCAGCAGCCATGAAGCTGTGTCAACCCACCTACAGAGACACAACAGAACTTTATCAGTGATAAGAGGAAGATCAGGCATGTCACGAAGAAAATAGGCTTATATTTCCACTATATGAAACTAAGCTCTTGTGATTTTTCTCCTGATGGCTTATATTTACATGAGATTTTGAAATATACAGTCCACAGTAAATATGAAGTTTCCAATCAGCTACTGATTCTGGGGATATCATAAGTGAGAATTTCATTGTGACTTTTCTTATTAACATAATCTTTTCTATAAACATCTGCATAAAGTATCTACTTAATTTCTTCTTTTGAATTTCCTCAGTTTACTTTTCACTTTAGATTTGTCTTCTTTAAAGTATCTGCTTGGGGAAGAGTCTTTCCTTGAGAGCTATCTCTTTTTAATTGTTAAGACACCATTTAAACAGCTTTTGCAGAGACTAACTTCCAAATATCCACTTCAGATAAAGTATACAAGGGATTTGGTAATGGTGTGTGTGTGTGGCTGTTCTTTTCTGTTCTAAGGTCAACAGTCCTGTCTAATTCAGTAAGTGAGCTAGAAAGCTAAGGAAAACATTCTCTCAGGAGTCTTTTCAGTGCTTTTGATTAGTGGTAATGTATCAGTACTTCTGATTCCAGGTTGGAACAAAATGAAAGACCAGCAAAATTTTAAATTTCGCATAAGTAATTTTGACCTATAGTGAAGATTTCTGTTCCAAGTATTAGGTGTGGGGTACATCTCATTTATAATCTACTTGAGCTCCACTATAACATTGGTTGTACAGTACTGAAAGATTACTGTTCTATACCATTAAGCTGTTGAGAAAGAGAGCAAATCATTCCTTTAAATCTAATTATTTATGAGACCTCTGTAGACCAAGGCAAAACTGTATGTAGTCTCCAAAACAAGAAGTTCACAGTCACCCAGGCCTTGCAAGGAAATGGTGCCTCACAGAAGATGAAGGTTGTGAAACACCTTGACCCAAATGGTAAATTTTGGTCTTCTCCTACTCATCTTTGAGGAAGGGAGCTTCATTTCAGCTAGAGGACTAATATCCCCATAAGCACAGTAAAACCAAAGCACAAAGTTGGGAAAAAGTGGCTGAAAATGATAATTAAGTTGCAAAAGGATTTCAAGCTCAGTTCTGATTACACTGATCCAGTAGTTTCTAAGAAGTAAGTTCAATCATTTCAGAGAGAATGAATAAAAGAAATTTTAGGTAAAAAAAAGTCAAGCAAAATCATAGGAACAATGAAAGGAAAAAGAAGGGGAAAAGGCATAAAAAGAGAGAAAAAAAAGAGATGAAACCTGTACCTAAGGTCCTACCAAATCTGTTTATTTTCTAACCCAGCAATAAATTCACTGACCACTATTTTTATACAAAAACAAGCAGCTGTGCCTCTCTATCATTAGTGAGCTCTCTCTGATGTTCTCAGAAGCGACTCATTTAGCTTGCTTTGAGCAAATGTCTCATTAATAATCTTCTTTGTTTTTGTTGGTTGGTTCATTAAGTTCACGCATGCATAAAGTTGCTGTTGCTGCAGATAATGTGCAAAGCCTTTATAAACCAAGTTTTTTCAAACTGTTAAAACATTTATTAATTCAGGAAGATGCTACACATTTCTAAAATCTTACTTCAACCAAGGCAATTGATGTCTTTTGTTGCCTTTTTTTCCTCCCACAATAGGCTTAGTGAGTTTTCAAATTTTCTGTATGAGATCAATTCTCCACTGTGAAGACATCTTTTCTAGCAAATACTTCTCTCTGCTCTTTCCCAACCTATATTTATTTGCACCACTCAGGAATGGAAAGTAGGATACCATGATGCTGAGCACGGTTGTACAAGTTGCTGCTATCTTTGAACTGCACTCAGAAAATAAACCAGCTGTAAGTATATATCCAAAGTTTTAAAATGCTGTATTATTTTCTGCATTGAAAAATTGAATCAAGGTGTTTTGTTTTCTTCAGAAGTGTTCCATCTGACACAAAATAAAACACTGGAAGTATTAGAAAGAATAACAAAAAAAAAAAAGGAGAGTGAGAAGATTACTCTCCTGAGGGAGTGCTATAGCTTTCTAAGCTACAGGGGCATGCTGGGGAAGTGCTTCCAGTCCCTCCTTCAGACTCTGTCACACTCTGAATAAATTGCTGGGTATTTGCTGGTGCATTGGCTGGAATCCATCAACAAGGCAAATGATCTAACAGCCATGCTAGAATCATTTATGCAGTCTGGCATAATGACTGTTTAAGCATTTTTATACAAAGAGGAAACGTATAAGCAGAGACTGTGAAAGCTCTGCCTCAGAATATCTAAATAGCAAGTGATTAAGACATTCATGCAAGAAGTAAAGTATATGAGCTCAAATTCTGATCCTGTATCAAGCAGAAGCTTTGAATTCTTTGGGTTATTTTATTTCACTTTTTTTCCCTGTAAATTTCTGTTCAGCAAACTATCCAGTTTCTAGGACTGTGCCACTTGCTATCTTTTTCATTTGCACCATTCTAGTTTCAACAGAGTTGAAGTGTGGGCTTGAATATTCTCACAGTGAGGGTGGCGTTTAGCCCAAGCCTCTGTAACCAGTTCACTGCTGAGGCATTGAATACAAGCTACTGATACCACCTTTTCCTATGTTTCTTCTTTGTATTTATATTTTTCTCTAGATAAAACTATTGAATAAATTCAACCTGAATTAAAAAAGTAGTTTTGTTGTACAGAAAAATAATTTTTGTCTGTATTTGGTGTTAAAAACAAACAAAAAAGAAACCTCAGATGTAGTGCCAAAGGATGTTCAGAAAAATAAGAGGCATGCTGTTATGAAGCAAGACAGAAAAGATATAAGCAAAAGAGAATCTGAGGGAGACCAAGATAAAAAATCCCAATACCTTCATAGTACAGCTATAGCTATGCTAATCACATTTTTTTAATTTAGCTTGATTGTATATGCAGGCTTTTGAATATGACAATTGTTATCAACTCATGTTTTTAGATAGATATCCTCTGTTCTACTAATGTTAGCTGAGCAAGAGATAGTTCATTTATTTCTGTCATAAGAAACTGCTACCTCATTGCATTTCTGGCAGATTATGGTGGTTCTTGCTCAGCAACTAGGGGAACACTAGCAACAAGCTATGCCCTGTCACAGTGCCAGAAAGGACAAAAACAGTTCGATAGAACACTTTATTTAATATTTGGATTATTCAGTTATTATGACTTTATTCAATTCATAAAATATTATTATATAATTATTATGTTATTTTTTTCACTATATATGTAATGTGATTCAAAAAAACCAAGGCCACATAGAACTCCTTATATTGGACTGGAACTCACACAATATACCATGTGGATAGCTTTAGCAGGGATTACTTTCAAAATTCGTCCTCTCATCCCTTCTAAATGAGAAATATATACAGCAGTTTCAAAAGAGTCTGAGTTATGTGAAGATTTAAGTCTTGGTGCTATTGATTTTAAATGCAATTTCAGCTCCTAAATCACTTAAGCAACTTTGATAAAAAAACTGCCCTTTTCTTCCTTGCATTTGATAGTTGTATTTTACTTCTGAAAGAAAATGAAAATTAATGAAGCAGGTAGTTTAAAATAAAAAAAAATAACCCCTTCAATAACACCTGAGAATTTGCATGGCAGGGCTGGATCTCATTATTTCAGCCATTCTTACTATTTTTGCTTTTCAATCCTCAAGTTCATTTAATGCAGTTGGAGTATGAGACAAAAAAGTTGTGTTCTGATTTTCTAATTTACCAGTTCACCAGTGCAGATTTCATAGACTCACTGCCTTCAGAGTAATGGAGTGGAATTCAATATATATTGTATCTTCTTTAAAAAGGAATATAAATAGCATGAAAACTGTATTTTTCTTGTTTCTGATTCTCGGATTTCAAAACCTTGCACACCAGGATACATGGCATCAGTGCACACAAGAAACGTGACTTCTTATGTACTGTTTCAGAAAAGATATGTAGTACGGCAAGATTCCTTCTGGGTTTAAAACTTGGCAAAGTGATTTTTAAGGGGGGTATGAATGAATACATGAGTATTGATAAATGTCTAAAGAGATGTACCTTGCAAGATTGCACTCTGAATGATTTAGTTCAGCACATTTATTGCTTTTACGTATGTTACATGATGAGCAGCTTCTACAGAAATCTACGGAAACAGAATATCCCACCCCAAATGAATTCAGTGCACAGCACGTTTGTGAATGAGGCAGCAGGTAAACACTCCTGATGCTGCAGTTTATATGTGTTCCAGGATACCAGTGAGAGCGTGCAATCAGGTAGTACCCTTGCCATGAAGGTTAGCAAGTTCTTCTGGTATCTATTGCTGGGTTTGGGAGCTAAAGCATTAACTAAACAGAATAACAATTCAAGGCAGTGTAGAAACCAAGTAGAAGGGCAGTAAAACCTAGAAAGATGTAGAGTTGTGGCAAGAAAACTGAGGGAAGAGGAGAAATGAAAAGAAGCCTGAAACCACTGGACATCATTTGGTTGTGAAGAAAACTGACATCTTTATTTCTGCTGAGTTCGTTTCCACATGGGATTTATTTTGGGAATAAGATACTGAAATGTAGGCATCTACATATCCATATGAATGTCTAAGCTCTCATTATATTAAATGGAGATCTAGCTAACAGAATCAGTGGAGCCTGGAGAACTGTTACATATGTCAACACTGGATGACCTGCAGCTTTCTGGCTTGGTGGCTGGGCCAGGTGGCACACTGCATAGCTGGGTGGACAACTCAGGTGAGTTAGCTGCATCTTTGTGTAGGTCTGCCTCCTTATTGGAATGCCTTTCGTCTAAGAGTTACATGGATGCATCTTTTTAATTTGTTTTAATAGCTGGACTCAATGACCTTAAAGGTCCTTTCTAACCTAAATGATTCTGTGATCTATGGTAACAGTGGTATATGACATCTCCATTTTATATCGGGGAGAAAAGAGTCATGCTTGGCTGACCCCCGTCTTGTAACTTTTTTTTTTTTAACTTCTGGTGTTCCTGGAAACTACATATGCTTTAGTTTCTGAGGCAAGGCTGCATTTCAGAGAAATTTGAAGATTTCTATGGAAATTTCTTTCTCTTGCCCAAACTACTTTTTCTCTTCATTATCTGCAAGGGTTCTATTACTGCAGAGTTCATTTTTTTCCCTTCCCGCACCTTTATTCCTAAGAAAATAATGAAACTGCATAAAAGAATCTGTTTTCAGGATGAAATGAAACGTGCTTGCCAGATTGAAACATTTACTGTGAAGAAAAAAAGCAATCAAAATAAAAGCATGACTCAGGAAAATTTTCCCTTCTTTTACGATAATTTGGATGACCGTTTTTTGCAGCTGATTCACAAAATGATGAAGGCAGGTTTAGACTGGATATTAGGAAAAATTTCTTCAGAAAGAGGGTGGTCAGGTATTAGAACAGGCTTCTCAGGAAATTGGTGGAATCACCATCCCCGGAAGTGTTCAAAAACTGTGTAGATGAGACCATAACACCTCAGTAATGTGGTTTAGTGGCGGTCCTGGCAGTCCTGGGGTAAAGGGTTAGACTTGATGATCTTAAAGGTCTTTTCCAACCTAGATGATTCTATGTTTCTATGAATATTGCTACCCGTGGTGTTTTCCAAGTGACTGTTGTCTTCTGGGAAAGTTTTTTGGTTTCCAAAATAGTACGGTGTAGGTACCTGAAGTCAGTTTGTGATCAGAATACCCCAAAAAGAAACATGCCTGAGTGCTTTGCTGTGAAGCTTTACAGCAAGAAATCTGTTAAATGTACTTTTGAGGTTCTTAATCATTTGCAATGTGGAAGTCACTCAAGACCTTGGCAATAAATTACAATTCATTGTAAAATTTTACTTCAGTTGTAGCCTGGGATAAAGCTTCAGTTAAAAGTTAGATGCAAAAGCAAGGCTGACGTCATTAGGATAAATATTTCTAAGGAGGTGGCAAGATGAGAATAAGGGTATTTCCAAAAAGGGCAATACCATGTAAAACGAACAAAACCTCATCATTAGTAATGGAGAGGAGTGAAGTCTAATATGTTGTGACATGATTTTCTTAACAGAATCTCCATTGCTTGAGTGATTTCTAAACAGATTTACCAGGAGAAGCATTGAACAAAGTCAGAAAGTGACAGACAACTTTACATGGGTTTTTATATCCCCATTGTAATTTCTAATGAGTAAACAAAGAAATAATGACATTATTTTTAAAACTGTAAGAAAAAAACTGGAAAAATGCCAAATTCCCATTTTCTTACTCCCATAAGACTCTTAGTGGCATCATCAAAAAAAAAAATTAAGTAAGCAATGCTTCATTTATTTGTTTAGAATTACAAGATCATAGAAGCATAGAATAGTTAGGGTTGGAAAGGACCTTATGATCATTTAGTTCCAACCCCCTTACCATGGTCAGGGACACTACACACTAAACCATGAACACTACCAGGGATGGAGAAATCACAGCTTCCTTGGGCAACATGTTCTAGCGCCTCACCGCCCTCATAGTGAAGGACTTCTTCCTTATATCTAACCTGAACTTCCCCCAAACATGCTTTGACTTTAGAAAATTATTCCATGCATTCAAGTGCCTACTCATTGCAATACCAATGGCTTTTTCAGCTGATCAGGATGATTTAGTACTGCATATTGAAACCTTCACTACGACCTCATCTGCCACTCTCTTAAGCTTCAAAAATGTTTGTTTTAAAACTCTTCAGGTACAAGTTTTTCTGCTCAATGGCATCAGTTTCAGGGATGATTGCAGTTGCAGAGGGTTAAAAACAGTATCGTGTTACTCTGCAGTTCACTGGTTTGGCCTTCCATCTGCTGGTTTATCTACCCTAAGACCAAATTATTATCCTGTAATAAAATGAAAATCCACTATTATTGCTTAATGTAAGCACACTTAAAATTATTATTAGTAGTGTGCTTGGTAAGGTTAAATTATGAGGTCTTTGATGCTATCTTCAAAAATTACATCTCTGATTTAACTAAAACAAATGAGGTGGTTGCTTCTCTCTAATTAAAGGCAAAAATGTATTTATAGTACTTGGCAATTTTCTGTCACTTAACACTGTATGACAGCAACATTTATTATATTCATTTTATTATAATTACAATTACCTTACATTTACTGAGGGTCCAATCCTCAGAAACATAAGCTGCCTGAGGAAAAGAATCATGTTTGAAAATGAGAGGAAACCCATGTACTAAAGTGAAGATGAAGTTCATGAGCCTATTAGATGTTTTATCGACAGAGCCTATTAGTCCTTTTCTCTATGTACAGTTAGGGTGATATTGCCAGCAGCTATAAATATCCCTGCTGACCACGCTCGGGGCCCTATTTGCAAGGACACAACTGCAGGTTCTTTGGAAAAAGTGAAGTTATTCCCTTTGGTTGATCCCTGAATTTTGGGCTGTTAGTGTAGTGGAAAGACTATATTTCCATGTCTTGTCTCCTTTTCAGGCAGGCAGTGGCAAGCAGTAGCTGGTCACTAGCAAAGAGAAAAGGAACTCCAGCTGGTTTTACTGTCACAGGGAGCAAAAGCAGCATTGCATGGACCAGGCACCAGCTGAGCTGAAAGTTTTAAGAGAAAGAAGGAGAAGGGTTACCTTGGAGTGAACAGAATCTGACTGAACAGGACATTTTCTAAAATGATATCCTATTCCTTTTGTGTGTGTGTGTGCATGTGACTCATTTGTGTTCATGTTCTTTCAATTTTGGTTCTAGACAGCACAATCATGCTTTACTTGCACAAATACTTCCTGGAAAACAGGTTTAAAACTTAAAAGCCTGAATAATTATTATGAGATTTTTATTGCAGTTTTTTTTTTTTTTTCTTTTTTTAAATGTGGCATTTGACTGCACAATGCAGAGTTCACGCTGTGTTATTTAGTTTCTTACCTCAGTGGAAAGAAAGAATTTAATGCAATCTAACAATCACTGCGCAAATTGTGAACTTTCAAAATCTGCAAAACAAGAGTTTTGGTTTATTATTTCTTCAAGAAATTTGAAAATTTCGAAGTCTTTATTCCCCAACACATACGGAAAAAAGATAATTGCTATGAATTATTCAGTTCTTGTTTCAGTGGGAGGGAAATGCTTAGAAAAGATGAAGTGACTACTTCTGTTTGTATATCAAATATGGACAGAAGCAGTGAATGCAAACTGCTGAATGAGTGAGCAATATAATTATACTTGGAGCAAATAGTTCAGAAAAGAATTATTCTCCTGCTCGAACAAAACAGTGGGTCAATTCATCTGTGTAAGGTCATTATATTTTGTGAGTAATATACTTCCAAAACATTCATAGCACAGCACAGAAGACATTTGTAGTCGCACAAATGTATCCCTACTTGTTATTGTTGTAATTTACCAGACAGATCCTGCTGTTTTGTTAAGATCTCTTCCTATGCCATTGAAATCAAAAGAAGCTTTGATTTTAATGGGAACGAGATCAAGGTTTAGCCACTCAACATGTCCTTGAGCCAAAACAAAACTTCCAAGGAGGTTAATGTTGAAAGCGCTGGTTTGATTACATAATGGTGCCAACAGAAAAGACACAAAAAAATCATTGGGCTGTACTGAAATTGAAAGTGTACTTGTCTATTTTAAACTGCTAATACTTCATCTAACATACTGCGCTGAACAGTCACAAAATGAACCTACCCAGTGGCTGAATTGCTGTTCATAAAGCAAAAGCAAGCAAAAAAATGTTATTCAATTTCTATAATATAGTTATCTCTGTGCTATTGCAGCAATAGTGAAAAATTTACGGTACCCCAACATTGAGATGGTGCATTTTGGGAATCATTTACAGATACCTTATTCTAAACCAGCATTTTTTATGAGTGAGATGCAATCTTTACAAAATGAAATTATTTAGCAAGGTGATAAAACATTTACTCCCTGGGTAGATTTATCCACCAGTAGAGTGACAAATACTGAGTAAAGCCACAGTCTTTCAAAAGATTAAAGTACTGTGAGTTAACCTTTAAATTAAATTCCTTTACAAGCATGCTTACTGCATCCTCAGTAGCTCTCTGTCATTTGAGATGATGTAGCATCCTATAGGATCTGATTTTAGCAGGTGAATTCTCTGAAGGGATGCAAACATGCAAGTAGAAAAGCTACAGGAGCATAAGCTGTTAAACTCCAGGAAATATATTTGGACAGGAAGGTTTTAAAATATGGAGATCTCCTAAACAATTTGAAGGTGTTCTTAAAAATACATTTTCTTTTTAAAATGTATTTTGTTAATTCTGTCCTTGGGAAAGCATGACTGCCATTTAAAAATAAGTTTGGGTTAAACATTTACAGTAATATATACCAATTTTTAAGACTGACCCTGGAGAATGCTTGTTTTTTCCTCTAACGTTATGCTATAACTGAGGATGAGGAAAGACTCTCCTCGAAGAGCAGTGAATGTGATTCTCTGAACTGCCACATTACTCAGGATTCAAGAAAGAAAAAAATCTGAATCTAACTTCAGATTCAGACTGAATTTTGCAATTTATTGTATCACTACTCTGAGTCAAACACTCCTATTCATTATAGTGAGTCAATCTGTATATTTTTCTGGTCAGCTGGAAGATATACTAAATAAATGTATTCATTTGAAAGCACAGTTGCAAGAGTCGGTGTTCCATATTTTCTTACTTCACTTGCAAAATTTATGTTTGTATGTTATATGGCAGACTCACAGGAATGATTTTCTAATATTATGTTAAGTATTATCATTTATATATTTTAATTTTATTCTACAGTGTCAAAGTTGCTTCCATAATTGTGCTGAAATATTTCATCCATTAGTAGTAAATTTTTCTTACTGAGAAAGATAATAAGAATAGATCGCAAAATATAAAAATTTAATAGTCTTTTTAAGACTTAATGATGCAAATCAGCCAATGCATCTGTGCGTATTAATTCAAAGCATTCTTACAGTTCTTAAAACAAAAACCTGCTTTTCTAAAACAATGGTAAATGCAATTAACTGAAGGTTTTAAGGAAATCGTATTCTTAGTTATTTTATTAAATAATTCATAAAACAATGCTAAGTTATTCAATGGATATAAACATCTGGTGGTTTTGCTTCTTCTGCAGTACCACAGATGATTAATTATTTTCCAGGTGTCATGGAGAAAATAATTGGTTAATCATCCAGTCAATTTAGCCTAATGTTCTGCAACTAAGAGCTGCTGCTTCCAGTTCTGTGCATGTATGCATAAGCATGTGAGCCCTATTGCTCTGCCTCTTACCCCTCATCCTTACAGCTCCACGCCAGAGCTCCTTTTGCTCACATGTTGTGCAGCAATTTAATGGTTCTTCCCTTGAAAATACCTGACTTCAGAACATGCTTGCAATGTAATCACATGCGCTAACACCACAGCTTCAGACACACCAACTGGGTTAAATTTATCGATTGAGGATGACAAGGGCAATGACAAAGCAGAATTTCTCCTCTTCAATCACTTTAAATTAATATCTGGAATCTGTGCCTTCCTATTTTTCATAGTGAAGTTAACTTGATTCAGGCTACCTTAATTCAATGTGGCAAGTGCAACAGTGATTCTCCCCGTAACACTATATGTATACGCAAATATACACATATGTATGTACACAGATATATAAACATACATGTATGTGTGTATATATATGAATATATAATATATATAAAAATATACATGCATACATATATATGAAAAATCTCATAGAATACAATAAAAAAAACCGTGCAGGGGCCAAAATACTAAAAGACATCTCCAGAACAGTTTAAGGATTATTATAATCAAATTTAGTCCTCTGGACTTCAACTGCTCAACAATTTTATTTATCTTTTTTTTTTTTTTTAATTTTATGTGATCTCCATGTTTTATTACAGTGTGGCTTTTGTTCTCTTTATAGGATAAAACACACCTTGCTGTAGTTGCGATGTTTTCACACTATGCATGTTTGCTTTATTGATGATTTTGAATTGCTGTGGGTTTTGATTGTTTGTTTGTTTTTTAATATTGATTACGTATTTCTTTGGGTTTTTTTGGTCTTTTTTTCTATTTTCTAATAATTCTGTGAACAATATTTCCTGGCAGGTACTTTGCTTGCAGAGAAAATAAACCATCATTTGGATACCTTACAGAAAATCACAGCCTGGATTCTTTACAAATAGTTAGTGAGCCAAACTGTAGTGGCGTATGGGAAGGGAGGCAGGTAAGCACAGGAGAAGGAAACGTATCACTGTCTAGGGAGAGATTGCCTCAGTATGAAAAAAGCAGAAACTGGGAGCAGCTCATTACTGATCATGCCCTATGGGTGACATTTCTTCAGGACCTCAGGCAGGTCTCCTCTGTAAACATTCCTTGATGTTACATTAACTGCAATGATCCAAATGCAACTTTTTAGGCACATCTGGTATGATGATTATCAAAAAAATACTTATTCAGGGGATCTTCAGGTCCAACTAAACTTTTAAGATCACAGTAGCTAAACATCGTCCAATTGTATGAACATGTTGCGGTTTATGCCCACCCAGTAACACAGAACCACACAGCTGCTCACACACTTCCCTCTTTCCTCCTCCAGCTTCCCGAGGGATGGGGAGGAGAATCAAAAGAATGCAACTCCCACGGGTTGAGATAAGAACACTCCAGTAACTAAGGTATAACACAAACCATTAGTGCTATCAACAATAATAATAATGATAAGGGAAATAGCAAGGGATGAGAATACAACCGTTCACCACCTGCCAACCGATACCCAGCCTGACCCAGCAGTGATCTAACCCTTCCAGGTAACTGCCCCCAGTTTATATACTGGGCATGATGTGCTGTGGTATGGAATACCTCTTTGGTTAGCTTGGGTCAGGTGTCCTGTCTCTACTTCCTCCTGGCTTCCCCTCCTCCCTGGAAGAGCATGAGGCTCAGAAGGCCCTTGGTCAGAGTAAACATTACTGAGCAGCAACTAAAAATATCAGTGTTATCAACTTTGTTCTCAGGCTGAGAGTCAAAAGCACAGCACTGTACCGGCTACTAAGAAGGAGAAAAATCATAGAATCATAGAATCATAGAATAGTAAGGGTTGGAAAGGACCTCAAGATCATCGAGTTCCAACCCCCCTGCCATGGGCACAGACACCTCACACTAAACCATGCCATCCAAGGCTATGTCCAACCCCACCTTGAACGCCGCCAGGGATGAAGCATTCACAACCTCCCTGGGCAGCCCATTCCAGGGCCCAACCACCATCACAGTAAAGAATTTCTTCCTCATATCCAATCTAAACCTCCCCTGTTTAAGTTTAAACCCATTACCCCTTGTCCTATCACCACAGTCCCTAATGAAGAGTCCCTCCCCAGCATCCCTATAGGCCCCCTTCAGGTATTGGAAGGCTGCTATGAGGTCTCCACGCAGCCTTCTCTTCTCCACGCTGAACAGCCCCAATTTTCTCAGCCTATCTTCATACGGGAGGTGCTCCAGTCCCCTGATCATCCTCGTGGCCCTCCTCTGCACTTGTTCTAACACTTCCATGTCCTTTTTATGTTGAGGACACGAGAACTGCACGCAATACTCCAAGTGAGGTCTCACGAGAGCAGAGTAAAGGGGCAGGAGCACCTCCCTCGACCTGCTGGTCACGCTGCTTTTGATGCAGCCCAGAATACGGTTGGCCTTCTGGGCTGCAAGTGCACACTGCCGGCTCATGTTCATTTTTTCATCAACCCACACCCCCAAGTCCTTCTCCACAGGGCTGCTCTGAATCTCCTCCCTGCCCAATCTGCAGCTGCGCCTGGCACTGCTCCGGCCCAGGTGGAGGACTTTGCACTTAGCATGGTTAAACTTCATTAGGTTGGCATCAGCCCACCTCACAAGCGTGTCAAGGTCCCTCTGGATGGCATTCCTTCCCTCCAACTTATCAACCGAACCACACAGCTTGGTGTCGTCGGCAAACTTGCTGAGGGCGCCCTCAATCCCACTGTCCATGTCACCCACAAAGATGTTGAACAAGACCGGTCCCAACACCGATCCCTGGGGGACACCAGTCGTTACTGGTCTCCAGCTGGACACTGAGCCATGAGCACTACTCTTTGCGTGCGGCCATCCAGCCAGTTCTTTATCCACCGAGTGGTCCACCTATCAAATTGATGTCTCTCCAACTTAGAGAGAAGGATGTCATGTGAGACAGTGTCAAAGGCTTTACACAAGTCCAGGTAGGTGACATCAACTGCTCTGCCCCTGTCCATCAGTTCCGTAGCCCCTTCATAGAAGGTCACCAGATTGGTCAGGCAGGATTTCCTCTTAGTGAAGCCATGCTGGCTGTCACCAAGCACCTTGTTGCTTTTCATGTGCCTTAGCATGCCTTCCAGGAGAATCTGCTCCAAGATTTTGCCAGGCACAGAGGTGAGACTGGCTGGTCTGTAATTCCCTGGCTCATCCATTTTCCCCTTCTTAAAAATGGGGGTTATATTTCCCTTTTTCCAGTCATCAGGAACTTCACCTGACTGCCATGATTTTTCAAATATGATGGACAGTGGCTTAGCAACTTCATTTGCCAGCTCCTTCACAACCCGTGGATGGATTTCATCATGTCCCATGGACTTGTATATGTTCAGGTTCCTAAGGTGGTCCCGAACAAGATCCTCCCCCACAGTGGGCCCAGGGTCCCCACCCTCACCGTCCCCGCGTCTGCCTTCCAAGACTTGGGTGGTGTGGACAGAGCATTTGCCCGTAAAGACTGAGGCAAAGAAGTCATTAAGAACCTCAGCCTTCTCTAAGTCCAGGGTAGCCAGTTCTCCCAATAGCTTCTGGAGAGGACCCATGGTGTCCCTAACCTGTCTTTTATTGGCAATGTACCTATAAAATCCCTTCCTGTTATCCTTAACATCCCTAGCCAAGTTTAATTCTAAGTGGGCCTTAGCTTTCCTAACCTGGTCCCTAGCTTCCCGGACAACATCCCTGTACTCTTCCCAGGCCGCCTGACCTTGCTTCCACCTTTTATAAGCCTCTTTTTTCCTTCAAATTTTGCTCAGCAGCTCCTTATCCATCCAAGGAGGTCTCCTGGCCCTCCTGCTGAACTTCCTTCTAGTTGGGATGCATCGGTCCTGAGCTTGCAGCAGGTGATCCTTGAATATCAACCAACAGTCTTGGGCCCTCCTGCCCTCTAGGGCTGTATCCCATGGAACCTTACTGAGCAGGTTCCTGAAGAGGCCAAAGTCTGCTCTCTTGAAGTCCAGGGCAGTGAGCTTGCTGCACGCTCTTCTCACTGTCCTGAGGATCTCAAACTCAACCATCTCATGATCACTGCAATCAAGGCTGCCCTGGAGCGTTACATTCCCAACCAGCCCTTCCCTGTTGGTGAGGAAGAGGTCAAGCATGGCACCTCCCCTTGTCGGCTCCTCTATTACTTGCAGAAGGAAGTTGTCTTCCACACAATCGAGGAACCTTCTGGATTGCTTGTGCCGGGCCGTACCATCCCTCCAACAGATATCAGGGTGGTTGAAGTCTCCCATGAGAACAAGGGCCTGGGAGCGTGAGGCCGCTCCTATCTGCCTAAGAAGCGCTTCGTCCAGCATGTCCCCTTGGTCAGGCGGTCTGTAACAGATCCCCACAATAATATCACCCGTCGCTGTTCTCCCTTTAACCCTGACCCACAAACTCTCTGTCGACTGCTCACCTGTCCCCAGACAGAGTTCCATACTCTCTAGCCTATCCCTAACATAAGTAGCAACTCCCCCTCCCTGTCTGCCGGGCCTGTCTTTCCTAAAGAGCCGGTAACCTTCCATTCCAACACACCAGTCATAGGAGCCATCCCACCATGTTTCTGTGATGCCTATGATATCATACCCCCGTAGATGTGCACACATCTCTAATTCCTCTTGTTTGTTCCCCATGCTACGGGCATTTGCGTAGAGGCATTTGAGCCGAGATCCAATTGAAGCCAGCTCATTGGCTGGAGCAGGTGGAATATCCCTGCATTGCTCCGAACGTTTACTGTAGGTGCTGGCAACCGACTGGGTGTGTTGGGATGGAATGATGCCCCCCTCCCCCAACACATCTAGTTTAAAGCATCCTTGACCAGCCTGGCAAGCCTCCTACCAAATCCACTCTTCTCCTTCTTTGTCAGACCAGCTCCACCAGCCCCCAGTAGACCTGGCCTACTATATTGAGTTTCATGTTCAAGGTACCCAAACCCCTGACTATAGCACCACCCTTCTAACCATTTATTAACCTGCCCAATCCTCCTAGCCTTTTCAAGGTCCTGCCCTGTATCCTGGAGAATTGACGAAAAGACAATCTGAGCTCCAGAGCCCCTAACCACCTCTCCCACAGCTCTGTAGTCCTTCTTTATGGTCTCCGGGCTACTGCTATCTATATCAGTAGCACCCACATGTATTACCAGGAGTGGGTAATAGTCAGTGGGACCGACTAGAGCAGGCAGCTTCTCAGCCACATCCCTGATCCGAGCCCCTGGTAGGCAACACACCTCCCTTGAGGCTGGGTCAGGCCGGAAGATGGGTGCCTCTGTGCCTTTCAGGCTGCTGCTGCTGAACCCAGGACACAACTTAAGGAAATTTTTATCCTTCTACAACTTGACATATCTTATAGTCTGAAGACAGTGAAAAACTTTGTAATATAGCTTATATTCACACAGCCCTTGGGAGAAGCAGAAGCACAATCAGAATCATAGAATAGTCAGGGTTGGAAAAGGACCTTAAAATCATCTACTTCCAATCCCCCTGCCCTGGGCAGGGACACCTCACAATAAACCATGTCACGAAGGCCCTGTCCAACCTGGCATTGAACACCGCCAGCAATGGAGTATTCACAACTTCCCTGGGCAACCCATTCTAGTGCTTCACCACCCTTGCAGTAAAGAATTTCTTCCTCAGATCCAATCTAAACTTACCCTGTTTAAGTTTGGACCCGTTACCCCTTGTCCCCTCACTACAGTCCCTAATGAAGAGTCCCTCCCCAGCATCCCTATAGGCCCCCTTCAGGTATTGGAAGGCTGCTATGAGGTCTCCACGCAGCCTTCTCTTCTCCACACCGAACACCACCAACTTTCTCAGCCTATCTTCATACGGGAGGTGCTCCAGTCCCATGATCATCCTCGTGGCCCTCTTCTGGACTTGTTCCAACAGTTCCATGTCCTTTTTATTTTGAGGACATCAGAACTGTTCACAATACTCCAAGTGAGGTCTCACAAGAGCAAAGTAGAGGGGCAAGATCACCTCCTTCAACCTGCTGGTCACACTCCTTTTGATGCAGCGCAGGATACAGTTGGTTTTCTGGTCTGCGAGCGCACACTGCTGGCTCATGTTCATTTTCTCATCCACCAACACCCCCAAGTCCTTCTATGCAGGGCTGCTCTGAATCTCTTCTCTGCCCAACCTGTAGCTGTGCCTGGCATTGCTCTGACCCAGGTGTATGATCTTGCACTTGGTATGGTTAAACTTCATTAGGTTGGCATCAGCCCACCTCACAAGCGTGTCAAGGTCCCTCTGGATGGCATTCCTTCCATCCAGCGTACCAACCGAGCCACGCAGCTGGTGTCATTGGCAAACTTGCTGAGGGCACATTCAATCCCACTCTCCATGCCACCAACGGAGACGTGGAACAAACCCTGTCCCAACACCAATCCCTGAGGGACACAACTCGTTACTGGTCTCCAGCTGGACATTGACCCATTGAGCACAATTCTTTGCGTGCGGCCATCCAGCCAGTTCTTTATCCACCGAGTGGTCCACCTATCAAATTGATGTCTCTCCAACTTAGAGAGACGGATGCCATGTGAGACAGTGTCAAATGGCTTTGCACAAGTCCAGGTAGATGACATCAACTGCTCCACCCCATCCATCAGTTCTGTAGCCCCATTATAGAAGGCAACCAAATTGGTCAGGCAGGATTTCACCTTAGTGAAGCCCTGCTGGCTGTCGCCAGCCACCTTGTTGTTTTTCATGTGCCTTAGTGTGCCTTCCAGGAGAATCTGTTCCAAGATTTTGTCAGGCACAGAGGTGACACTGACAGGTGTGTTATCCCCTGGCTCATCCATTTCCCCCTTCTTAAAAATGGGGGTTATATTCCCCTTTTTCCAGTCATTGGCAACTTCACCTTTTAATCCCGGTTCTGAATCTGCCACAGCCAGGCTTTTCCCACAACTGCAATTAGTGCTGTCAGTGACCACTGTATTAATGCTTTGGAGAGCAAAGAAACATGGACAGGTAAGGCATGAAAGTAGCTGTGCTGATTAAACAAGGTGTCAATGACAGGCACTCCCAGTGTAACACTTAACAGATGTTGGGTTTTCGTGCTATTCTACTCTCACCACCACACTACATGGACAACATCAGTCCTGCACTTTGTAAAACCCATCCAAAGGGAAAAGTACGCTTGATCCCCAGGTCATCTTCATCTGCCGTGCCCAATACAATATGAAATACAACACAGAGACTAGCCACAAGTTGCTTCCAAAAGTAATATAGCATGTGAAGGTATAGATACACCTGTGTCCTGGGTTCAGCAGCAGCAGCCATTTTTCTCCTTCTTGGTAGCTGGTGCAGCGCTGTGTTTTTGATTTTCAGCCTGGAAACAGCGCTGATAACACCAGTGTTTTCAGTTACTGCTTGGTAATGTTTAGGCTGGCCAAGGACTTTGTGAGTCTCATGCTCTGCTAGGGAGGAGGGGAAGCCGGGAGGAAGGAGAGAGAGGACACCTGACCCAGACTAACCAAAGGGGTTATTCCATACCACAGCACATCATGTCCAGGAGGTAAAGACAGAAAGCAGAGACCCGGAAGGGTGGTGAGGGTGCATGGTGGGGGGTGCACTGTGTGGTTGGGCTTGATATTGGATGGTGGGAAACTGTATTCTTTTCCCTTGTATTTTCTCTTGTCATTATTATTGGTGGTAGCAGTAGTGGTTTGTGTTATACCTTAGTTACTGAACTGTTCTTATCTCAACCTGTGGGAGTTGCATTCTTTCCATTCTCCTTCCCATCCCTCCAGGAGTGGAGGGAAGAAAGAGTGGGGAGTGAGTGAGAGAGCGGCTGTGTGAGTTTATAGACTTAAACCACGACAACCTGACTTTGATCTCGGGACAGCACTATGAGAGCATCCAGATACACATTATTAGCAGCCTACAATGTAAGGCAGGAAGATCTTGGTGTCTGTGACAGTCAGAGGCAAGCAGCCACAGTCCTTAAACCACATAGTCTTCCTCCAGTAAGCATCTAATTTAAATGTCACTGCATCTTTTTAGTAATAAAATGAACATGTGGCATTTGGACATTAGAAATACAGATGCCTGTTTAAACAGGACAAGGCAGAAATCAAGCTTGCAAAGCCTTTAAATGAAAATATAAAGTCTTTCAGCAAACCTGGATCTAATGATTCTTTCTTGTAGTCTGACATTAATAGTGTTAGCATGTTGAAATTCAAGACATATTATGACATTGCCCTTCTCCTTTTTCTTCCTCAAAAATGCTTTAATGGTCTTTAAAACCAGCATAATCAAGCCATGATTCTATTGTCAGCAGTCAAGAATAAATCTTGCTCTCCGGCATTTAGTTATTAGGTAACATAGTCACGTTTGTTTCAACTGTGCTGTGAACACAGAATAAATGGCTTGTGGTGTTTAGCACTCTTGGTTAAAATCCCATTTTTACGGTTCAAGAAAAATGCTATGACCCATGCACTGCAACTGCAGATTTATCTGCATGGCAACTTGGGTATCAAACCAGTTTTAAAATACTTCTGAAAACATCAAGTGTGTTAAGACTTAAAACTAAACAAAAATAAAGTAACACTGTTAAGTTTCTGGCAAGTGGAAATATTCAGAGAAATTCCTTAGTAAAAACTGAATGCAAACAAAATGTGGGTCACCTTAAGGTACCTTGTTTGAGAGAATTTGTAAACAGTACAAAAAAGTTGTCATATAAAAATGCCAAGGAGCAAGCTCAGGCATTAAGAGATCTGCAAATGTAAAATATAATTAAATATTTAAATTATTTTTTCCCTAAAGATTATGAAATTCTTCATTAGTGAGCTCACACTAAGGAAAAGGCTATGAACAGATTTCGCTTTTGGCTACATAACTATAACCAGTTCAATCCACATCAGGCCAAATGCAATGCTGGCAAGTGGTCCTACAATGTGGACTGATTCCCAGTTCCAGCCTGGTTTTGGATGCCTGCACAACTGTTGTTTTGATTTTTTTTTCCAAATTGAAGAGCATACAAAGCTAAGCTGTCTCACCTGCAGAGCTGGTGCTCTGAATGTTTCTTATGTGTGATTCAGAGTAGGGCTATTCCTCATCCAGATTTTCCTGGACTCTTAAACTTTCTGCTATATCAACTTTGTTTAGTTAGGTTTGAATATTTGCTCAGGAATAAAGATTAAATCAGAGCAGATATGAGCCCTCCCTACCAGTCTCAGCACAAGACTATACCCTTCTATTGTATATCCAAATTCATAGATTTTCTCCTGCTCCATTACACTCTGCATCCTCCTTTATGCAGCGGGAAATACATTGCTAAAGAAATACAGTTTGTAACAAAAAGGTAGTCTGGGAAGTGAAAAGCATCTGCTGTAGATATGTGGAAAAGCTAATTTAGAGCTGCCATGGGTATCTTTAACAAGACAGATTTTTGTGGAAACTGCAGCAAATCTTCCCTAGAGATTATTTAACCCAGGTTTCTAGAGTCCAAATCTAAGTATACTTGCTACAGGAACTTCTCTAAAGCCATGATTTCCATCAAAGACCAAGTAACTACTTTCTATTGCTAGGATATTAATTCCTTTCTCTTCTCTGTAAGTCCCATAATGAGCTAGAGTGTTCACCTTCCCCAACAGCAATTCTCTTATAAAAGAGGGAGATATGCATGTGAGGAGAAGTTACAATATATCCCATTGCCTGCTTTGTTTAAACCTGTGTCTGGTCCCTGACTTCACTATAAGAATGATGAGAAGCTGCTCTGTCTCAGCTTTGGTGCCCAGGATGTTTCAAAAGAGACAGGGCTTTGACCTTGCCCATACGCTGGCCAGCAGACCTGGCTAGCTGAACTGGTGTTCCTCCAGGAATAGAGGTGCTCTGCACTGCAGAAGTGCAGAACTTGAATTTGGTATGCTGATTTGGTAATGTACAGTAAGTTAAAGCTAGCTTTCAGTGCCACAAAATCTCACTCACAATAGGTGTTCAAAACTTTTCTTTAATACACCATAGAGCTGCTGAATAAGAAGCATTTAATAATACTGTGGCATTTTGGGTAAGAATTTTTACACTAGGAAAAAGTAGATATGCCATGTTATAGAAAAACGAGTGTAGATTGAGAATGTCATATGGAAATCTTACTGATTCATACAAATAAATAGATTGTGCCTTTAAGGTATTGGAGTAGCAAAACTCATGTTCAGTTTCCAAAAACACATGTATCCATTTCATTTTCTATAAAAACAGATAGTTCCATTAAATCACATTATAATTTAAAGATATATGAGCCTAATTTATCGCATAAAAAATCCCAAACTGTAATCGAGAGATTAGTAATGGGAATTTGGTGTTACATCACCTTTATCTTTGCCTCTTCTGTTCTTGTCCAAGCTTGTGAGAACTGTCTACTCTTTCTTGGTCTCTGACAATGACTCGCATAGTATTGCATACATTTTTACTTGGTGTCTTCTTCATTTTGTTTCCTCCAAATTAAAAAAAATTAGCTCTGCCTCCTCCCTTCCCCAACACTTTTCACTAGTGTGAAAACTACTTCAGTGAATATCACCCAAGTGAATAGCTGGGTGAATATCACCCAAATGGGATGTAAAAGTCAGTAGGCCACTAAGGTACAGTCCTTCTGAGTCTCTTCATTAGCTGCGAAGTGCTGCTTCAAAGTTGCTTTAGGGATATTTCTTCTAATCCCAAGTTTAATATGTTGGCTGCATATGTTTCAGTTCATCCCTACAAAGAAAAAAAGGCAAGAAAAAAGTTTGACCCAGTCCCATCTGTAGCAAAGGGGTCTGGTATAACTTACCTTTGATATTGCTTCTAGTTTTGGAAGCAAATTTCTCGACAGCACTTTTTCTCAAAGACCAGATTACTTTCACATAATGGTTTACATACTCGCTCACAGACAGGTACCTGAAATATAAATTATACTTTCAGCATACTGACCTTACTATTAAAATTACCTTGCCTACATTTAATTCCATACCAAATTGCACCAGGATAGATTTAGAAAAAAGTTCTTCACTGAAAGGTTCTATGACTCTATGAAAATACTTTGGAATATCGCACCTCTGAAAATTTTCTTTCAGCAATAAAAGCTGCCAGGCAGAGTCCAATCTGTCTTTGAATTTATCAGCAGTCAGGGGGTATCCACTAGCTTTTGATGTTGAAGCATTGCCAGGTGTTTGTTATTTTGCTGTTCACCCTGCAAGGGTACTTACTATGTGGCAAAACAGGCATGTATCTGCAAAGCACGTAGCATTTTGTTAGGTATGTTTTTTCTGCAGTCTAACAGCACAACAACAACTCAGCAACAGCCTCTGTGTATCAAGCCAGCACTATGGGATTCTGTATGCATTTTTTTTACAGATGATCAATTTATGACAGCAATCAAAGAGATATTAGAACTTTAAATAACGAATCTGTGGCAATTACTTTCAAAAATACATAGGGCTGAAAACTTAGGCATTACTCAAGAGCAGGTACTTTTACACTAAGACACAGTTTGTGGTTGAAACTCAAAAAACTAAAAGTATTTTGCTTATGTGAGATAATTCATAAAATTACCTGAGTATGGGAGAAAACAGGTTTAGAACAATGTGGCAACTGCTGTCTTCTCACATGACATCCTTGTCTCTAAGTTGGAGAGACATCAATTTGATAGGTGGACCACTCGGTGGATAAAGAACTGGCTGAATGGCCGCACGCAAAGAGTAGTGCTCAGTGGCTCAATGTCCAGCTGGAGACCAGTAACGAGTGGTGTCCCCAGGGATCGGTGTTGGGACCGGTCTTGTTCAACATCTTTGTGGGTGACATAGACAGTGGGATTGAGTGCACCCTCAGCAAGTTTGCCGATGACACCAAGCTGTGTGGTTCGGTTGATAAGTTGGAGGGAAGGAATGCCATCCAGAGGGACCTTGACACGCTTGTGAGGTGGGCTGATGCCAACCTAATGAAGTTTAACCATGCTAAGTGCAAAGTCCTCCACCTGGGTCGGAGCAATGCCAGGCACAGCTACAGGTTGGGCGGGGAGGAGATTCAGAGCAGCGCTGTGGAGAAGGACTTGGGGGTGTGGGTTGATGAAAAAATGAACGTGAGCCAGCAGTGTGTGCTTGCAGCCCAGAAGGCCAACCGTATTCTGGGCTGCATCAAAAGGAGTGTGACCAGCAGGTCGAGGGAGGTGATCCTGCCCCTTTACTCTGCTCTCGTGAGACCTCACTTGGAGTATTGTGTGCAGTTCTCATGTCCTCAACATAAAAAGGACACGGAACTGTTAGAACAAGTGCAGAGGAGGGCCACGAGGATGATCAGGGGACTGGAGCACCTCCCGTATGAAGATAGGCTGAGAAAATTGGGGCTGTTCAGCGTGGAGAAGAGAAGGCTGCGTGGAGACCTCATAGCAGCCTTCCAATACCTGAAGGGGGCCTATAGGGATGCTGGGGAGGGACTCTTCATTAGGGACTGTGGTGATAGGACAAGGGGTAATGGGTTTAAACTTAAACAGGGGAAGTTTAGATTGGATATGAGGAAGAAATTCTTTACTGTGAGGGTGGTGAGGCTCTCGAATGGGTTGCCCAGGGCGGTTGTGGATGCTTCATCCCTGGCGGCGTTCAAGGTGGGGTTGGACATAGCCTTGGATGGCATGGTTTATTGTGAGGTGTCTGTGCCCATGGCAGGGGGGTTGGAACTCGATGATCTTGAGGTCCTTTCCAACCCTAACTATTCTATGATTCTATGATTCTTATGTTTCAAATTGAGCATTTGCTCTCTCTATTTGATTTTCTTGAAAGTCATTAAACTCTTTGGTGGAAGTTCACACTTGCATTTCTGCAGAGAATATCAGCAATAAACCAAAGTTTGTACGTAAAGGCCTAGTTGGCTGGATCTGATCAGAGGTACAACTCACTCAAGCCTAAAAACTGAAAAGGAGAAATGCTCTCTGATTACTAAGGTGACAGTTTTATTTTCAATAGGAATATTTCAATCTGGTAACTGATTTAAACTTCATTATACTAATCGTCATGTGATCTTCTGTTCCATGTGGTTAATAACAGCAGAAAATCTTTATTCCCTTTCACTCAGACCAGTTGTTGATAAAAGTCGTACTTTCTTATGAGAAAGCTAGTAGAATTTACAAAAAAAAAAAAAAAAAGAAAAAAAAAAAAAGAAAGCTGTTGTATTTTTTGTCTTTGTATTAAAATCATTTCTGTTTTAAAACCAGAATGAAATTAGCATCTGGTTCTTTAAATGAGAATTGACTTGTGTTGAGCTTTTTGTTCTGGTTGCTTAGCAGCAGCAACGCAAGCATAAAGGTGTGTCTGCTTCTAGGGCACTTCTACTGACATTTGATTTCTTTGGGGCATTTTACACATTAAGGAGATAATATTGAATCTGATGTTCTTAAAAAAACAACCCTGAAGCTCAGTTTCTGCTTCTTAGTTTAACTGTAAAGCAGTTAAAGGGAAGGACAGGAAAATACCTGTAAGGTAACGCCTGTCTTGCAATAGAAATACATATCCATTAGTGGCAATATATTCTCAAGTTACTAATTGTGTATTACTTTCTTCTGTGCCTTATTTTATACAAGCAAGGACAGTTCAATAAAATGAAATCATTTGAGCATCTGAGAGTATTAGGAATTAAACATGTAACTTTTTTTCTAAATATACACTTGGAGTATTGTGTGCAGTTCTGGTGTCCTCAACATAAAAAGGGCATGGAACTGTTAGAACAAGTGCAGAGGAGGGCCACGAGGATGATCAGGGGACTGGAGCACCTCCCGTGTGAAGATAGGCTGAGAAAGTTGGGGCTGTTCAGCCTGGAGAAGAGAAGGCTGCATGGAGACCTCATAGCAGCCTTCCAATACCTGAAGGGGGCCTATAGGGATGCTGGGGAGGGACTCTTCATTAGGGACTGTGGTGAGAGGAGAAGGGGTAATGGGTTTAAACTTAAACAGGGGAAGTTTAGATTGGATATGAGGAAGAAATTCTTTACTGTGATGGTGGTGAGGCCCTGGAATGGGTTGCCCAAGGAAGTTGTGAAT
Organism: Amazona ochrocephala; assembly: GCA_039720435.1. Classification (NCBI taxonomy): domain Eukaryota; kingdom Metazoa; phylum Chordata; class Aves; order Psittaciformes; family Psittacidae; genus Amazona; species Amazona ochrocephala. The sequence continues at coordinate 30,217,898 of CM077876.1, read as the reverse complement.
GCTTCATCTCTGGCGGTGTTCAAGGTGGGGCTGGACATAGCCTTGGATGGCATGGTTTAGTGGGAGGTGTCTGTGCCCATGGCAGGGGGGTTGGAACTCGATGATCTTGAGGTCCTTTCCAACCCTAACTATTCTATGATTCTATGATTCTATGAATTAGTGAGCAGTGAAGTGGTTAACAGTTGTATTTGTTATTAAAGTCTAAACCCCTAAAACAGTGGAGAATTCAGAAGTGGTATCTGGTCTTTGCACGTCTGTCTATAAGGTATGCCTGCAAAAATTACATTAAATCAATATCCTTTCTCTATGATTTTCTGGACTTTGAGCCATATTGATATCCAGAGTCTAGCTACTGCAGATCACAGGTTTGCTACACCCCGTTGATCCTCACAGATCAGCTGCTCTAGTGGTTTTGGTAGAGAAAGAAACTTCAGATTTGCTAGAGCAAATGAACAATGCTGAAAAATTACCTTAATTATGAAAACTTTTGTGTACTTATAAGCAGAACTGGAGATTATTGTGCTTAGATCAAGTGACAATAAAATCAGCCTTAGTAAGCATAAGGTCTACTTCTAAATATATAAAAGAACTAGTTTAGAGGGGGGATAAAATCACGCACATATTTTTAGAGTTATTTTGGGGTTTTCATAACGCAAAAAATGGAAAGGGAAAAAAAGAAAATACCCAGGATTTCAGGAAAAAAAACCCTCAAACACAAAACAAACAAAAAACCAAAACCCAAACACAATTGCATATACAATTATGACTTGATCGAAAAACAGGAATATGCAGGAAAAGATATTTAGGCAACTAACTAACTGACTTTGTTGTAAGATAGGCGGTGATATACAGGCTTGCGAACAGAGGTATATTAATGGATGTAATGTGACTAATTAAGACCCTATATGGACTTAAATGTTTAAAGTTTTAACTTAACCATTAAACTAAATGGACCATATATGTCCACTTAAAAATTAATTTAAATTGCTAAGATTTTTGCATTCTTCTAAACTTTAAAAAAAACATACTTATTTAAAAGACAAGAAAAACACAAAACCCTCCGAAAAATCCAAACAATTCTGTCATAGGCTGAAAAATTTTGCCAGTAATTTCAATTATGATAATTCCGGAGGCCAAGTTTGGATACTTTTTGAAGATATAAAGTAGTTAACAGAATGGTGTTTTCTGTTCTCTAATTTTTAAGATGTTTTTCTTTCTCAGCCCTTCTAAACTACTGTTTTTTTCCCAAGATTTAAACATGAATTTGTTGACCAAGCTAGTTTGTTGACTTTTATGGGTAAGTGACCCCTCATTGCCAGCCTGTGTATCCAGAATTCCACCTTATTAACAGTTTGACAAAATGGACTGATTTTGATTGTGTAAATATTTTAAATCATTAGGAAAAATATTTCAGACTTCTGTAAATGAAAAATGGTAGTGCATTGGAGCGGAATATTATCCTGTGGTTATTGCTTTGTCTGGAAAAACATCAATAAAAACGGCACGAATCTGTAGGAAATAGAATAAGAAGCACATTTAAGGCTGGATGATGTTTATTTACCTGCAATCTTGTATATTCATATGGGTTCTCTGGCATGCTAAATATTTCACGGACTAATTCAAGTTCACACTGATGGATGATTTGTGACAGGGGGAACAAAAAAAAAAGAAGTGCTATATTTATAGTTAGTGCTATAACAAATATTTTAGAAGGCTAAATATTTCTTGTTTCTTTTGGAGTAATTTCCCTAAATTTGTTTAAACCCTAATTTAACCCACGCAAAACTACTTTCTTACTTGCTTCTGGCAAAAAATTACTTTTTCTGTGAGCAAAACATTTCTTAAATTGATCTTTTCTACCTAAAAATTGAACCTGTTATCCAAACATGGCTTTTGCAAAGATGCTCTGTAGGTAAAAGTCAATTGCACACTAAGACTAAAAGCGCTGGCCTACATCAGATGTTTTTGATCACAAACTCACTTTTTTCTCGATCATTAGGCTAATGCATTATGTACTTGTTCTACATGACTTCTTTGCCTCAGTCTTCACTGGCAAATCCTCTGACCATACCACCCAAGTCTTGGAAGGCAGATGCAGGGACTGTGGGAATGAAGACCTTAGGCCCACTATAGGAGAGGATCAGGTCAGAGATCATCTTAAGAACACGAAGGTGCACAAGTCCATGGGACTGGATGAAATCCCTCCACAGGTCCTGAAGGAGCTGGCGAATGAAGTTGCTAAGCCACTGTCCATCATATTTGAAAAATCATGGCAGTAAGGTGAGGCTCCCCATGACTGGAAAAAGGGAAATATAACCCCCATTTTTAAGAAGGGGAAAATGGATGAGCCAGGGAATTACAGACCAGTCAGTGTCACCTCTGTGCCTGAGAAAATCTTGGAACAGATTCTCCTGGAAGGCACACTAAGGCACATGAAAACCAACAAGGTGCTTGGCGACAGCCAGCAGGGCTTCACTAAGGTGAAATCCTGCCTGACCAATTTGGTTGCCTTCTATGATGGGGCTACGGAACTGATGGATGGGGTGGAGCAGTTGATGTCATCTACCTGGACTTATGAAAAACGTTCGACACTGTGCCACATGATATCCTTGTCTCTAGGTTAGAGAGACATCAATTTGATAGGTGGACCACTCGGTGGATAAAGAACTGGCTGGATGGCTGCATGCAAAGAGTTATGGTCAATGGCTCAATGTCCAGCTGGAGACCAGTAATGAGTGATGACCCTCAGGGATTGGTGTTGGGACTGGTCTTGTTCAACATCTTTGTGGGTGACATGGAGAGTGGGATTGAATGTGCCCTCACCAAGTTTGCCGATGACATCAAGCTGCGTGGCTCGGTTGGTACGCTGGATGGAAGGAATGCCATCCAGAGGGACCTTGACACTCTTGTAAGGTGGGCTGATGCCAACCTGATGAAGTTTAACCATGGCAATTGAAAGGTCCTACAGCTGGGTCAGAGCAATCCCAGGCACTGCTGCAGGTTGGACAGAGAAGAGATTGAGAGCAGCGCTGTGGAGAAGGACTTGAGGGTGTTTGTTGATAAGAAAATGAATGAGTCGGCAGTGTGCGCTTGCAGTCCAGAAAGCCAACTGTATCCTGGGCTGCATCAAGAGGAACATGACCAGCAGGTTGGAGGAGGTGATCCTGCTCCTCTACTCTGCTCTTGTGAGACCTCACTTGGAGTATTGTGTGCAGTTCTGGTGTTCTCACCATAAAAAGGATATGGAACTGTTGGAACAAGTCCAGAGGAGGGCCACGAGGATGATCAGGGGACTGGAGCACCTCCTGTATGAACAGAGGCTGAGAAAGTTGGGGCTGTTCAGTGTGGAGAAGAGAAGACTGCGTGGAGACCTCATAGCAGCCTTCCAATATCTGAAGGGGGCCTACAGGGATGCTGGGGAGGGACTCTTCATTAGGGACTGTAGTGATAGGATAAGGGGTAACGGATTAAAACTTAAAGAGGGGAAGTTTAGATTGGATATGAGGAAGAAGTTCCTTACTGTAAGGGTGGTGAGGCACTGGAATGGGTTGCCCAGGGAAGTTGCGAATGCTCCATCTGTGGTGGTGTTCAAGGCTGGGTTGGACAGAGCCTTGGGTGACATGGTTTAGTGGGAGGTGTCCCTGCCCATGGCAGGGGGATTGGAACTAGATGATCTTAAGGTCCTTTTCCAACCCTGACTATTCTATGATCCTACAATTCTACATTTCTGTTTCCAATGTGAATTAGAACCAGAACTGCTGTGAGATGTTTTCCAAAGCTGTGAACTTTCCCAACTGTTAACTTTCTTAGCTGAGTATGTTCAGAATGATATATAAATATTCAATTCTAATTGACCTCCTGCACAAAACTACCTTCTTTTCTACATTGACAGATGACATGCTGATCACTGCTGCATTTGCTTAGATGAAGGAAAAGGCCTTGCATAGACACTTTTAGTCAGAATGTATAACGAAGGCTTCCTTTGGCTCGAGTTCAAACACAAACTAAATTTTTCTCAGGCTCAAGGCTCCTGCATTGCAAAAGACAGTCCTGGATGTGAGCTAAGAAAGCTGAGAAACACATGAATCTGGCCAATTAGTGTGGCAGGAGTAATCACTGACGTCCATCATACAAGGTCTCTGCTTTCCTGACTCACACATTTAGCTCCCAATCTACCAGGTGGCATGCTGAGTCCTGCTATCACATCATTATTTTTTTGAAAGGAGGGAACCAGGGAAAAAAGTAAGTGAGCCAAGGAGATTATATCAGAAAGAACAACTATTTGGAGCTAAAATGAAAGGCAATATTCCTAGCTAGTTGTCTTTCTCATGAAACAATTGACTAAAAACTTCTTGTAAGTAAATAGGTCTGGGTATTTAAAGAAGTATTTTATATAGGCGAACCCCTTTGTTAGATGGACATACGAAGACTGCAGGTTGGATAACTTCGTTAAAGCACTGTATTATTGAATTTCAGTCTGTGCCACAAACATTTTGTTTCTCAACAGTCTTGGGGAGAATTCCGTGTTCAGAGAAAAATTTCCTCTCAACACATATCCATCAAAATAAAGTTGATGTGCAGAATTCACACGTGTTTTTTGCACTTTCCCACAGATGGGACTGTTTCCTAGAGGTGTGTTGGGTTGTGGGGTATTTTTTTGTTTGTTTGCTTTTTGTTTTGTTTTTTTCTCTAATTCATGGCACAGGAGGTTCTCAACAGCCATGTTCCAATTGTATTCTCCTTTAAATTGGATGTTCTAAAGATGTAGGAGAATTCTCATTCTATTTTAATTAAAACATAGTTATTTCTGAAGTAATTTCCAAACACTAAACAGTTATCGAAAAGCAAAGAGAAACAGTTTACTAAATGAGGCTGGGACAGTATCTTAAGGTATGGAACCTTTACTTTAGGTATGGAAATGTATGGCTTCTAAGATAAGCTTTAGGGTTTTGTTTTTTTTTAACATATCAGAGCAGCATGCTCACACTGGGTAGAGTAACAGCAGTTTAATTCAGAAAAACAGAATAATAACAACTCATTAGTATTCAGTGGCCACACATAAAATCTCTATTGCTTCAACAGCCGCAGTTACTGGTCTTGAAAATTGCTGGCTTACAGACAGATCCAAGAAGAGCATTTTATTTTTAACAGAAAGCTTAACGCTGTCCTACTGTCTCAAATTGGGAAATTAAAGTTATGATTTCAATTTCAGACCCTATGTCTGATGCATTTCTTCAAAGAGAATACTTAGTCTGTGCAGGTTTCATAAAATGTGTTACAGCCTGTAATAAGTTTTTATGGACAGCAGTTGCTGAATCATTCAATAACTTCAGTTACACAGTGTCTCCTTATCTCATTTGGCAATTCTTCATTGTGATAAAATGTACGGGAACAAATATATACAGTGAATGCTTATCCTAATTTTTCAGCCTTAAATGAATCTTATTCACAATCAGGTTCCTTGTAATTAAAGTGGCACATTGTTATTGGAAATAATGGCTTAATTGGTAATTTTTATTGATTACCAACATATATTAGAAGGAGATATATGACCATTCTAATTGTTTGTGAATTATTGTTTTCTGTGGACTCATTACACTGGGTCACACAGGAATAAGGGATGCATTTCTCAAAGAGAAAAAAATTTTATTAGCTGAGCCAAAAACTTCTGAATGTCAACAGAAAATACGTGGCTGCACATCTATTGTATACAGAGGTAGACTCAAGGAAAGGGATGGAGTTGTAGACCCAAGAATACCGAGACATACCAGGATGCATTCCACAGTTACAGGATAATTAGCAGACCTGAAGAATTATTTGGGTTGGAAGGGACTCTTGAAATCATCTGATCCAACCCCTGACTCCAAGCAGAGTGAACTTAAATGTTTGGTTAGGTTGCTCGGGCTGCTGCCTTTTCAACATCTCCAGGAATGGAGGTTCTGCAGTCTCTCCTGGCAAGATGTTATACTATTTGGCTGCCCTCTTGGTGAGTTTTAGCTCTTAATATTTAGAAGAAATGATTGCTGCCTTGAAGAAGCTGAAGACAGCAATAAGTTTATTAGCCTTCTTTTCTTGCAGCTAAAAAACCCAACTCCCAGAGTCCCTCCTCATACACACAGTGCTTCAGCACACGTCCAACTTGGTGGCCCCCCATGGGGTAATCCCATGTTTGTTTGCTTTGTATTGGAATGGCTACAAAGTGGATACAATGCTTTGGATGTGGACTCATAAATGCAGACAGGAGGGAACAACCTTTATGCTTCTCATATTGACCATGCTGTTAATATTTACTCATTAATTTTTTTACTTTCCATATACTTAGTTAGCAAGTAATAAGTTTATTCTGCCTCTTTTGGATATGATAATGATGAACCCAGGTATTCTGTGCTATTTTTGGCTGGGATAGTTAATTTCCATCTTAGTAGCTAGTATGGGACTACGTTTTGGAGTTGTAATGAAAACAGTGTTGATAACTCAGGGATGTTTTCATTATTGCTACACAGTGCTTACATAGAGCCTTCTCTGCTTCTCACACCACCCCACCAGCGAGTAGGCTGGGGGTTCACAAGGATCTGGGAGGGGACACAGCCAGGACAGCTGACTCCAACTGACCGAAGGGATATCCCATCGCATATGACATCATGCTTAGCATATAAAGCTGGGGGAAGAAAGAAGGTGAAGATGTTTAGAGTGATGGCATTTGTCACCCCAAGTAACTGTTATATGTGCTAAAGCCCTGTTTTCCTGGAGTTGTCTGAAGACTTGCCTGTGACGGGAAGTAGTGAATGAATTCCTTGGTTTACTTTGCACTCACAGCTTTAGTTTTACCTGTTAAACTGTCTTTATCTCAACTTATGAGTTTTCTTACTTCTAACTTCTGATAGTCACCCCCATCCCACTGTGAAGCGAGTGAGTGAGTGGCTGTGTGGTGCTTAATTGCTGGCTGGGGTTAAACCATAACACTATCCATAGTAATTCAGCTTTTACTTCTATTTCCAAACTAAAATTAGTTTGGGTCACAGTGCTCTCAAATTCTTTTCTCATAAGTATGTCCATACATCCCTAGATATTAACAGCATTGGGACTGTGCTGGGATGACAATTTTTTCTTTGAAAAGTTCCACTGCACACCTGAGAGATATTGTTGATAAAAATTTCTTGAGACTAATTTGTCTTAGGCAAGAATTTTAGTTCTGAAAAATCATTATACTTTAACTGAAACATCTTTTTAGAAAAAACACCTCATTCGTTTAACTTCAAAGTTAATTTCTGAACAAGTCCTACCTTTGATACCTGTGTTGCACTCATTCTCAGCAGGTAAAGTTACGTACCTTCAACTTACATCAGCAAAGAGGAAAAATCTGAGCAATGGCATAGTGAATGGGTGCATCAGTAGATTATAGCTCAGAGAAACCTGTGTAACACTGAACTGAAGATAGAATCATAAAATAGTTAGGGTTGGAAAGGACCTTAAGATCATCTAGTTCCAATCCCCCTGCCATGGGCAGGGACACCTCCCACTAAACCATGTCACCCAAGGCTATGTCCAACCCAGCCTTGAACACCACCACAGATGGAGCATTCACAACTTCCCTGGGCAACCCATTCCAGTGCCTCACCACCCTTATGGTAAAGAATTTCTTCTTCATATCCAATCTAAACTTCCCCTCTTTAAGTTTTAATCCGTTACCCCTTATCCTATCACTACAGTCCCTAATGAAGAGTCCCTCCCCAGCATCCCTGTAGGCCCCCTTCAGATATTGGAAGGCTGCTATGAGGTCTCCACGCAGCCTTCTCTTCTCCACACTGAACAGCCCCAACTTTCTCAGCCTCTGTTCATACAGGAGGTGCTCCAGTCCCATGACCATCCTCGTGGCCCTCCTCAGGACTTGTTCCAACAGTTCCATGTTCTTTTTATGTTGAGGACATCAGAACTGTTCACAATATTCAAAGTGAGGTCTCACAAGAGCAGAGTAGAGGGGCAGGATCACCTCCTTTGACCTGCTGGTCACGCTCCTTTTGATGCAGCCCAGGATACAGTTGGCTTTCTGGGCTGTGAGTGCACACTGCTGGCTCATGTTCATTTTCTCAACAACCAGTACCCCCAAGTCCTTCTATGCAGGGCTGCTCTCAATCTCTTCTCTGCCCAAACCTGCAGCAGTGCCTAGGACTGCTCCCACTCAGGTGTAGGATTTTGCACTTGGTATGGTTAAACTTCATTAGGTTGGCATCAGCCCACCTTACAAGCGTGTCAAGGTCCCTCTGGATGGCATCCCTTCCCTCCAGCATATTAACCAAACCACACAGCTTGATTTCATCGGCAAACTTGCTGAGGGCACACTCAATCCCACTCTTCATGTCACCGACAAAGATGCTGAACAAGACTGGTCCCAACACCAATCCCTGAGGGACACAACTCGTTACTGGTCTCCAGCTGGACATTGAGCCATTGAGCACAATTCTTTGCATGCAGCCATCCATCCAGTTCTTTATCCACCTAGTGGTCCACCTATCAAATTGATGTCTCTCCATTTAGAGACAAGGATGTCATGTGGCACAGTGTCGAACGTTTTTCATAAGTCCAGATAGATGACATCAACTGCTCCACCCCATCCATCAGTTCCGTAGCCCCATCATAGAAGGCCACCAAATTGGTCAGGCAGGATTTCACCTTAGTGAAGCCATGCTGGCTGTCACCAGTTACCTTGTTGTTTTTCATGTGCCTTAGCGTGCCTTCCAGGAGAATCTGTTCCAAGATTTTGTCAGGCACAGAGGTGACACTGACAGGTGTGTAATTCCCTGGCTCATCCATTTCCCCCTTCTTGAAAATGGGGGTTATATTTCCCTTTTTCCAGTCGTGGGAACCTCACCTGGCTGCCATGATTTTTCAAATATGATGGAGAATGCCTTAGCAACTTCATTCGCCAGCTCCTTCAGGACCCGCGGATGGATTGCATCTTTTCCCATGGACTTGTGCCTATTCGGGTTCTTAAGATGGTCGCGGACTTGATCCTCTCCTACAGTGGGCCTAAAGTCTTCATTCCCACAGTACCTGCATTTCCCTTCCAAGACTTGGGTGGTGTGGTCAGAGCATTTGCCAGTGAAGACTGAGGCAAAGAAGTCATTAAGAACCTCAGCCTTCTCCAAACCCAGGGTAGCCAGTTCTCCTGGTATCTGCCAGAGAGGGCACATGTTGTCCCTAGTCTGTCTTTTATTTGCAATGTACCTATAGAATCCCTTCCTGTTATCCTTAACATCCCTAGCCAATTTTAATTCTAAGCGGGCCTTAGCTTTCCGAACCTGGTCCCTAGCTTCCCGGACAATATCTCTGTATTCTTCCCAGGCCGCCTTTCCTTGCTTCCACCTTTTATAACCCTCTTGTTTCCTTTGAATTTTGCTCAGCAGCTCCTTATCCATCCAAGGAGGTCTCCTGGCCCTCCTGCTAAACTTCCTTCTAGTTGGGATGCAACACTCTTGAGCTTGCAGCAGGTGAGCCTTGAATATCAACCAACAGTCTTGGGACCCTTTGACCTCTAGGGTTATATCCCATGGAACCTTACTGAGCAGGTTCCTGAAGAGGCCAAAGTCTGCTCTCTTGAAGTCCAGGGCAGTGAGCTTGCTGCACGCTCTTCTCACTGTCCTGAGGATCTCAAACTCAACCATCTCATGATCGCTGCAATCAAGGCTGCCCTGGAGCGTCACATTTCCATCCAGCCCCTTCTTGTTGGTGAGGACGAGGTCAAGCATGGCACCTCTCTTTGTTGGCTCCTCTATTACTTGCAGAAGGAAGTTGTCTTCCACGCAATTAAGGAACCTTCTGGATTGCTTGTGCAGGCTGTGCCATCCCTCCAACAGATATCAGGGTGGTTGAATTCCCCCCATGAGGACAAGGGCCTGCAAGCGTGGGGCTGTTCCTATCTGTCTGTAGAGCTCTTCGTCCACAGAGTCCTCTTGATCAGGCAATCTGTAACGGATCCCCACAGTAATGTCCCACATAGCTGTCTTCCCTTTAACCCTGACACAGACCCTTTGTTAACTGATCATCTGTCCCCAGACAGAGTTCTATACTCTCCAGCTTATCACTGACATAAATAACAACTCCCTCTCCCCATCTGCCAGGCCTGTCTTTTCTAAAGAGCCTGTAAACTTCCATTCCAACACTCCAGCCATAGGAGCCATCCCAGCATGCTTCTTTGATACCAATGATATCATATCCCCAAGGATGTGCACACATCTCTAATTCTTCTTGTTTGTTCCCCATACTACGGGTGTTTGTATAGAGGCATCTGAGCCGAGCTACAATTGAAGCCAGCTCATTGGCTGGAGTGGCTGGAGTATCTCTATGCTGCTCCAAGCATTCAGGTGCTGGTAAGTGGCTGGGAGTGCTGGGATGGAATGATGCCCCCCTCCCTCAACACATCTAGTTTAATGCTTTCTTGACCAGCCTGGTAAGCCTGTTACCAAATCCACTTTTCTCTTTCTTTGTCAGACCAGCTCCACTAGCCCCCAGTAGACCTGGCCTCCCAAATCCAGTCCCATGTTCTAAATACCCAACCCCCTGACTATGACACCACCCTTCTAACCATTTATTAACCTGGTCAATCCTCCTAGCCTTTTTAAGGTCTTCCCCTTTATCCTGGAGAATTGATGAAGAGACGATCTGAGCTCCAGGGCCCCTAACCACCTCACCCAGAGCTCTGTAGTCCTTCTTTATGTTCCCAGGCTACTGCTCTATATTGGTAGCACCCACATAGGTCACTAGAAGTGGGTAATAGTCAGAGGGACCAACTAGAGCAGGCAGCTTCTCTGCAACATCCTTGATCCGAGCCTCTGGTAGGCAACACACCTCCCTTGAGACTGGGTCAGTCTGACAGATGGGTGCCTCTCTTCCTTTCAAAGTAGAGTCCCCTACCACTGTGACACGCTGCTTTTTCCTGGCAGCACCAGTAGTGCTCTTCTTTGCCAGTGCATCAGCCGGCTGTTGCTGGTGTGAGTGTGTTTCCTTGTTAGCCCCCTGCAGAACTGCAAAGCTGTTCTGGGTGGGGACAAGAGATTTAGGAGGAAGCCCCTTGCTTTCAACTGTCCTCTTCCTCCCTTTTTTTTTTTTGTTTGTTTGTTTTGTTTTGTTGTTTTTTTTTTGGTTGGTTGGTTGGCTGGCTGTTTTTTTTTGTTACTATTTTGTTACTATGCTCGCCATCCCGCCCCCTGCTCGCACAAACTGCCTCAAACCCACCCTGTTCCCAGCGCTCCCTGGGGCAGGCTTTTACCCAGTCAGGGCCGGTGCCGCTCCTCCTGGCTCCGCCCCCTGTGAGTCAGCTGCTTGCGTCAGCTGAGCTGCTGGCTCCTGGGAAAGTTCTGTCGAGGACTTGTGTCTCCCTCCGTGTCTGTCACTGCTCTGAGCTGAGGCTCCTGCACGCTGAGCTTCCCCCGCTCATGTGTTGAAGGCGTCTTCTCTCAAGCTACTCACCTCAGCAATTGATATTCGTATTCCTCTACTCTGCAGTTGAGACAAGCAGCCGTTACGAATTATCATACTTCAGCATTTTTTTTTTTTTCTTGTGAATGTCTCAGTTCAAAAATATTCATTTCTGAGGGAAGGAATCATGCTGCAGTTTTTGCCATATAAGGAGTATCAGACTGGTTTTTATTAGTTCGTATGACCACAACAGAAGCAAGAGAAGACTTGTTTCTCTTAGGATTGCATGTACCCTCCAGCAGGACTGCTTTACAATGGTAGTTTAAATTTAACGTATGTATTATATATTTCATAGAATCATAGAATCATGGAATATTTAGGGTTGGAAAGGACCTTAAGATCATCGAGTTCCAACTCCCCTGCCATGGGCAGGGACACCTCCCACTAAACCATGCCACCCAAGGCTCTGTCCACCCTGGCCTTGAACACCGCCAGGAATGGAGCATTCACAGTGTCCTTGGGCAACTCATTCCAGGGCCTCACCACCCTCACAGTAAACAATTTCTTGCTTATATGCAATCTAACTTTCCCCTGTTTAAGTTAAAACCCATTACCCCTTCTCCTATCACTGCAGTCCCTAATGAAGAGTCCCTCCCCAGCATCCCTGTAGGCCCCCTTCAGATACTGGAATGCTGCTGAGGTCTTCACCCAGCCTTCCCTTCTCCACACTGAACAGCCCCAACTTTCCCAGCCTCTGTTCATATGGGAGGTGCTCCAGTCCCCTGATCATCTCATGGCCCTCCTCTGCACTTGTTCCAACAGTTCCATGTCTTTTTTATGTTGAGGACACCAGAACTGCACACGATACTCCAAGTGAGGTCTCACGAGACCAGAGTAGAGGGGCAGGATCACCTCCCTTGACCTGCTGGTCACACTCCTCTTGATGCAGCCCAGTATACGGTTGGCTTTCTGGGCTGCAAGTGCACACTGCTGGCTCATGTTCATTTTCCCATTGACCAACACCCCCAAATCCTTCTCCGCAGGGCTGCTCTGAATCTCTTCTGTATCCAACCTGTAGCTGTGCCTGGGATTGCTCTGACCCAGGTGTAGGATCTTGCACTTGTCATGGTTAAACTTCATGAAGTTGGCATCAGCCCACCTCACACGTGTGTCAAGGTCCCTCTGGATGGCATTCCTTCCCTCCAGTGTACAAACCGAACCACACAGCTTGGTGTCATCGGCAAACTTGCTGTGGGCGCACTCAATCCCTCTGTCCATGTGAATATATATAGTATTTTCCTTGGGTTGTGTCGTAAAATTAGGGTATAGTTTATACCTTGATAGTTATATTAAATAGATGTAATTTAAAAAATTGCAATATATCCATGTAATTTTTACTGCTTTTATTTGCAAATTCTTCTATTCTTTGTCTGCAATGACACGACAATTTACTTTTTCCACGTTTTTTAATGTCTGCTAAGTACTAATCTCTTTTATCTTTCCCTTCAAGTTCCTTTGAAATAGATTTCTGCATCTTTTTTTAATTGTCATTAATCCAGAAGATTTTAGTTTAATTGTGTTACTTATATGATCACTAAAGTAATGAATTTTGTTCTGTAAGTAGTAAAGATTGTTTTTTTAAGTCCATTTTTTTTTGTGAAAGGGTAAGAAACATCTTGCAATATATCTGATAACTTCTCTTTCATTTATTAGTTTCATTATGCTTTCATTTTTTTTTTCTCCTGCGTACTGGAGAACTAACGTAAAAAAAATTAAGTTCAGTCTTTCGGAATACAGAACCACTTCTTTTTTTTTTCCTAGTTTACTGTGGCAGAAATATGCAATATGTTACAGAACATCTAGGACCTAACTCTTCTGTCTTCTCTGTTATTTGATTGTTCAGCCAAGCAAAACCAGTGAGAACCAAATAATATGTTTTGAATCAGTATTTTACAGAGTCATAAAAATATGAGTTAGAAGGCACTTATGGAGGTCACATAGTCCTGCCTCTTTCTTTAAATGGGGCTGTTGTTCATCCTAGAGCAGTTTAGCAGTGATTTTGTCTAGCCAAATCTCAAAATCCCAAAATTTTCCTAATATCCTTTTCAAAACTCCCAAGCTGGAATTTGTGGCTGCTGCCCTTGTCATATCTCCTGATACTGTGAAGTAGACATGAAAAATGGACACAACATTCCAGGTCCAGCCTCACCAGTGGCAAACAAAGTAAGATAACAATTCCCTTCAGTCCGCACTTTGGTCATACTAAAACCCTGTATCTGACATGTATCTTACAATAAGAGAGCGCTGCTGACTCAAACTCAGCTTGGTATCAGCTGTGATCCCCAAGTACATTTCTGCAGAGCTGCTACTAGATCTTAAGATTCTGAATGTCTCCCTGAAATCCTGTCAACTGACATATCAACCACTACCTCTAATTTGGTGTGATGCACAAATTTGCTAAGGGTGAACGCTGTCTCATTTCTAGATCAGTGGAAGTATAGAAAAAAAGTCCACATACAGAATGGCCTGTGCTTGTAGCAATGTCATTACTTCTGATCTCTTTCTAGTTGAAAGAGATTCAAAGAGAAGCATTTTTAATATTAGCATTTTCACATCCAATTCATAAGGTAATAACAAGGTCAGATACAGAGTAATTAACATGCTCTTTTCTTGTTCTCACAACACCATCTTTTTTCCACGTGTTTTGCAGGTAACTTTGTCTGATGTGTAAGTTTATGACCATTATCCTCTCAGCTTCCTGAACATTCACCAGTTCTCAGTGGGAACAAGTAGGGTTTCCACTATCGAAACATCTCAAGGTATCACTGCATTGAATGGACAATCAAGAAGTTTTCTGAAATGAATAGCAGTGTGAAAATCAGGTTTCCCAGACCAATGCCACTGTTGGCACTGTTCGTAGGAACAAAGAATCATAGAATAATCTATGGTAATGTAGTCCAACCCCCCTGCAATGGGCAGGGACATATTCAACTGGACCAGGTTGCTTTGAGCCCTGTCCAGCCTGACCTTGGTTGTTTCCAGGGATGGGGCATCTACCACCTGTCTGGGCAATCTGTTTCTGTGCTTCCACATCTTCTTCATAAAAATCTTCTTCCTTATATCTGGTCTAAACTCCCCTTTTTTAGTTTAAAGCCATTACCCCTTGTCCTGCTGACACAGGCCCTCCTAAGTGTCTGGCCCAATGTTTCTTGTAAGTCCTCTTTAAGTATTTAAATGTCACAATAAGGTTCCATCCCTCTGGTCATTTTCATGGTCCTCTTCTGGAGCTTCTTCATTAGATCATGCCTTTCCTGTACCGAGGACTGCAGAGCTGGGCACAGTACTCCAGGTGTGGTCTCACAAGAGCAGAGTAGAGAGAATCAACTCCCTTGACCTGCTGGTCATGCTTCTTTTGATGTGGCCCAAGATACAGTTGGCTTTCTGAGGCTGCAAGCCCAGAAAAAAAAGCCATTGTTGTAGGATCCCACTTTTGGTATACAAAAATTAGGAAAAGGCTCTAGATCTAGAGCAGACCTTTTGCTGCATCAGAGTAATGAATCTACCAAGAAATTTATGGAAAAGAAGCAACTTTATGCCTTGAATCTATGATAGGCATAAGTGCAGCAAATATTTAAGTGAAAGGAAGACTTTTATAACAGTAAATTCTAGGAAAGATTTAAGACTGTTTTCTTTTCCCTAGCTTATATGCACATCTGCCTCTATCCATTTTATAGATGCCTTATAAAGGACTGCATATTCTGGCACCATAAACAATATTTAGAAGTTTGCCTCTGCAACTTGGAGCACTGCTAACACAAGTGCTTTCCTGAATCCAACTCCTAGAAAAGCAGTAAAAGCACTTACCTAGAAAGCCTTAGAATTGGATGAAAATCAAAAAAAAATCCTACTGTTTATTACTTAACATTTAGTCTTTTTCTAATATATATATTTATTATGTAAAATAATATCTCTTTTTGAGATTAACATTTTTTCCCCGAACATGTGGTAAGAAACTATTTCTTCTGGTATTTTCTCTGAGGCCAGAATGTTCACTTAAAAGCAAGGTAGGAGGGAATACCAGATAAGCACTTGGATACAAGCTTGGGATGTATTTACATATGTTCTTTACCCCACATTATGTCCTTCCAGCTTTTTACTTTTTTTATTTCAGTTGAAACTCAAAATCAAACCCATAAATCAAATTGCTTGTATTCCCTGTTTATTCCTTGTATTCCAAATCAACTGTATCACAGAATTACTAGATTTCTCTGCATTAACCTTTAATGATTGCACTCAAATACCTTTTTCCTTATAAAGTGCTTCATGTAATCTTTTTTTTTGTTTCTTAACCCTTTAACCTAATTTGAAACATGAAGAAAATTGTGCAGCAAATTTAATCTAAAATTGAGCTGTTAAACGATTCAGTAATTCCCTGATTCATAACCCCTAGTTACGTCATCAATTAGGTCAGGTATGCCTGGTCTAGGAATGAAAATCACTAGTACCTGCTGTATTGAGTGGAAGGTGTGAATATTTGACCCTCTGTGGAGGCAAAGAGCAACTGAGGCTGGGTGGCACCTCTGAGGACCATTTGGTCTAGCCCTTTTTCACAGCAGGGTCAGGTAAAGCAGGTTAAGCAGGACTGTGTCCAGATAGAGTTTGAGTATCAACAAGGGTGAAGACTCTAGTATCTGGTTGGGCAACCTCTTGCAGTGTTTGACTACCATCACAGTTAAGAAACACAAACTTTATTGCTATTTTAAAATAGAATTTCCCATAATTTAGTTTGTGCCTGTTTCCTTCTGCCCTGTTACTGGGTACTACTGAGAAGAGTCTGGCTCTTTCTTCTTGACTCCTTTGCATCTGTTTTTTATATACATGGGTGAGATCCCCCTATGTCTTCTCCATTTTTTTTATGCTGTGAAAATCAGGGGCATGTACTACTGGATGCCTGGAGTCGGAAGATAAATATTGTCCTGTACTGCAACTACAATATTTAATTTACAAGTGTCTTGCCCAAAATACACATTCACTTATACAAACATGAACTTGGAAATTCTGATAACTAAAGCAGAGGACATTTCTTTTCTAAAAGTGAGGTCCCTGGACTTTGATGACCTCATGGCTCTGCTTTTTACTCTGTATCATTTTTCCCCATTTACCTTCTATCTCTTGCACCAGCTTTACCATTATAAGCCCTTTCCTATTCCTCTTCGGGCTTGTGGCAATGCTGGTTTCAGGAAATGGTACTGGACCTGAAGCCTGTTCAGCTTCCTAGAATCACAGTACTAAGACATGACATTGCTGTCATCTTTCTGCACCTTATATTTAATGAATGGCAGCACTACTGGCCCAGTACTACAGCTGAGAATTCTCTGTGGGTTCTAGTCAATACCATAGCTTAAAAGACACCTTACCTTGTTATGCAGTACTATTATAATGATAACAATAACATGGTTCAGAACTTTTGATATCTGAAAAGATAAGGTAGTGTCAGTCGTGTCAGTTAAGGGTTGCTCCCAAGCTGATTGCCTTTTTTCAGTAGCAGTTGATTAGCTTTGACAGAGCACTGTGTTTAGGAGACTTCAATAATTATAGTTTTGGAGCTAGCTGAGGAATCTGTGCAAGATGCAGACATACTTCATATGCATATATTCTCTTTATATCTTTCCAGCATTCCCTAAAAAAAAATAAAAATAAACCAGTTTCAGAATAAAATTATAATTCATACCTGGTGCGGAAGCGTGGTGGAAGTGGTCCTGAGGTGGGGAGAATGAAAAGTGCATTTCCTGTACAGGTTGTTGGGTTGCTGGACAGGTTCTGCTCTTATGCATTCTGTAGCATCTCCAGAATGTCTTTGCTTTCCTTTCTCTGAGCTAGTTAAACCTTAAGATGTTAAGTGAACACTTGTACATCTTTTTGTGAACAATGCTTGGAGGCCATTTCTACACTTACAGAAACATCCCCCACCATTTAGGAGAGACAAATAGAAGAAATGCCATCACCTTCATGGGCTCTTTTTTTTCTAGCAAGCTTTCAAGCCTCAGAATCCAGTATGTTTTGAAGATTTTTAATTTTTTAATTACGGTATGATTGAAAACAAAGCAACAAAAAATCCAAGGGCATCAGCGCACTAGGCATCGTTAAAATTTACAGGGAAACAAGTGTCTCTGTCCCACAGGATTATTGTTTCTGATGCTAATCTGGCAGAAAGAGTTGCCTCTATCTGCTCTTAATGTGAAATGCTGATACTTTAGATTTCTGTCATGGATAGTTCAAGTGGAGCCCAATAGAGCTGCACACATCTCTGTAAACTGTTCTTTGTTTTGCTTTCTAGGATAATTAAGTAAAAGCCTAATAGATGAGCACAATTACTCAAAATTAATCACTTTCAGGCTGGTTAAATAGTGACAGATTAATTGTTTGTGTCTATTGGTGTGTTAGGATTTCTTTTCTCAGAACAAATGCCTAAGTAGCTCTCCTGTTTTAGTGAATCATAGCTTTTTTTATAAGAAATCTGTTTTTTATTATAATCAATTGTACTTTAATCTCTAAAAGGAAAGCATTTTTAATTACATTTTGCATGGATGCTATTTGGCTGCTGTTATACCAAGAAAAGTGTTAAACACCTTAATTATTCTGACACCACTTAATTTCTTTCTGAAAATTTGGGGAATGGAATGCCACTCTGTGTAAAACAGTCTGACAATAATACCAAAGGCACCATATGACAAAGGATAGGACCCAATTTGTAGAAGCAGCTCAAGAATTTAAATATGTCATTATGTTATTGGATATAAGGAAGAATTTCTTTACTGTGAGGGTGGCAAAACACTGGAACAGATTGCATAGAGAGGTGGTGGTTGCCCCACCTCTGGAAACATTCAAGATCAGGTTGTATGGGGCTTTGAGTAACCTGATCTGGTTGAAGAGATTTCTGCTTATTGCAGGGAAGGTTGGATTAGATGACTTTTAAAGGTCCCTTCCAACACAAGATATTTTATTATTCTATGATTCTGCTTAAAATCTTTGATACTAGATTTAACATTAATTATTTGAACAGTCAAGAAATAAGTTTCTGCATATTACTGACATGTGAAAGTTCTCTTACTTATTTGCTTTAAGTCATGTAAAGCCTGCTTTATAGGAACAGCCTTTACAGCTTCTCAATATTTGAAGGTACCTTAATTTTAGCCGTGCAAATGTGAAATTTATAAGAGATTCTGGTTATCTGCTTCTGTAATCACTGGAAAGGAAATGAGAGAGGTACTGCCAAAGAATGGTCAATTACACCCAGAAATCCATGCTATGATCACATTAATTAATTATTCTTACCAGCAAAAGTTATGTGAGATGAATCCAAACACTTGGTGCTAGTACCAGAGACTGTAGAAGAGAAAGAATGCTGTCTGCTAAATAGATTTTGTAAGGTTGGATAAGCAATCTGAATGGCAGTTTATCCTGGATATTGAATTTAGAAAGGGAGGCAGTGCTATCTGGAAGCAGATCTCTCCCTGTTGGCTCTAAATAGATCCTACACCTTTTAGTTTTGATGTCTTGCTTTAACACAGCTTACATTACATGAATGTCATTCACAAGGTCTAGAAATTCCGATGTCTATTCAGGTATTACTGTTGCTTCCGAGTTCAGGAAAATTCTTTATTGGTAGAAAACACTGAAGGTCTATAATAGCTTCCTGAAACTGTTTTTCTTTCTTTTTTTTTTTTTTTTTTTTTTACAAGGCATGGCTTTACAGTTTATGATCAAGAATCCTCACACCACTCTAAAACATGGAGTACCAACTACTATTAGAAAAAGGAATTCAAATGGATGCCAGCAGACCCTCTACATTTTACTGCAAGAATGTACAATTGCTGCAGTGTTAATAATGGATTTGTTAAAAGAAAAAAACCCAAACCGTTGACAATCTTGAATTTTATTTTAAGGTTCAAATAGAAGTCACCAGAAATGGCCTTAGCTCCTGTGTTAGGGGATGAGTGAGAAAAATAGAATGCCAAGGAATAAGAGAAGAATATATTAAATAAGCATGATAAATTCTGAGTTGAAGGTATCAGGATACTGACCTAGAACAGATTGAGATTAACAATGAGTGTCTCTGCTATTTTATTGATCAGTGCCTGTAGCCTTTTAGTAAATGATAAAACTCAACATTGATTAAGGCTACTGGCAAAATGTTTTTAAATGTCAAAGATGCAGTACTTTTCTTAAAGGTCAAGAAAGACTTTAATTGTGTGTATATAATGAAAAATATGTATAAACACATGCATACACTTAGTTTAAATACTTAACTACTGTCAAGGACATTGGTTTAGTAACAAGAAATAATACAGGTTTATTACAGGTCCTTTACCACTATTTCAGCAAGCTGTCATGTAACTGGTTGATTATGCAGTGACTTTTACTACAAAATTGCCAAAATACTATATACATGGAAGACCAAGATTTTTAACTCTCAATTGTATAGAGACTTGGGGAAAGAAAAGATATCGACATGTCTGTTTGGAGAGATATGCTTCCCAGTTAGAATCTCCCTGGGAGGGATGGAAACATAGATCTGAACTCAGTGACAGTAGAAAATGCTGAAATATGGAAGAAATTTAAGAGAAAAAGAGTAAAATAGGGAGGAGGCATAAGAAAAAAACATCTTCACCATGCAAAGCACTAACTATGGTAGCCATCCACACACTTTGGCAAAATATCATCAGGACTTCAAGACTTAATTGCAACTTCCAGAAGTCACAGTAATTATCTCAGAAATGAATGTCAACTTTGTAAAATCTACCAGGAAGAAATAATGTTGGTTCAAGCATACATGTTGTGAATTTCCTAAGTATCAGTTTTATCTAGTTTTCAGAGATTCAGAAATGTCTATTCCATTTCTTCTTAGAGCTAATAGACTCTTGAAGTGGTCCTGGTCAGTTCAATACTTTACTGTACACTGAGTTCATTCACAGACTGTATCAAAACGTGCAAGCTAATGAAAAGCTCAGGAGGGATATATTCCACATTCAGAAGCTGTTTCCTAGTGTAAAATGTGGAACTGCAACCTCCTTAACTGCATCACTTTTGTTCAGAGATCTTTTCCTATTCATCATTCCTATCCTGCAAGCAGGATATACAACTTAAATGTTCAAAGCAATAATTTATTGTCTCATATACACAGCTCATAGTAAAGTCATGCTTCTAGGCTTTGCATTAATTTGCTCACTGGCCCTGATGAGACACCAGGTGAGTCTCTGCTAGCCAGGCAGTCATCAGTCATCTGCATAAATGCTACCTCTTTGCTCCTTCCAAAGGGCTGATCCTCAGCCTTGCAAAGTGCCCATCTTCTGGTTCTCTGCATTTTTTTTCTTAGGGCTTCATTTCTCAAGATGTTTTTAAACTGAAAGAGGATAGGTTTAGGTTGGATATAAGTAAAAATATTCCTAAGGATGGGGTTCGTGATGCACTAGAGCAGGTTGCCCAGAGAAGTTGCACATCCACAGCTTTCTCATCCCTGGAAGTGTTCAAGGTCAGTTTGGATGGGGTTTTGAGTGACTTGATTTACTGGAAGATGTCCCTGTCCATGGCAGGGGGGTTGGAACTATATGATCTTTAAAGGTCCTTCCAACCCAAACCATTCTATGGTTCTAAACATTCTGCTTTCTCTTTGCTTAACGTACTTGAACTAAGTACTTCACATGGATATCTGCAACAGAAATGTCTAAAATTAGGTGAATTGAGTCCTATCCATGATATTTTTAATGATTAAATTAAAAGGTTTGATGTTGAAAAAGATATTAATAGGTGAATAGAAGAAAAAAAACCTATAGGCTTCTTTCAATACTTGAAAGCCACTGTTCAGAGAAGTAGAGGCTTGGCATACATAATAGCTTCATTATTTCAATTTTTTTTCCAAGGGAACTTATGGGAAAAGTGTTCTTTTTAAATAAGGAATGTTGCTGAAGTAATAGAACAAGACTGCAATGATTTTATTATAAAAAAGGGAAAAATGGGAGACTGAGTAGAACATTGTTAGCATTTGAAAATGTGACTTACATTAGTATGAAACAGATTTTGAGGTTTTTTTCCAGGTAAAATACTAGACAATACTTTAAAATGGAATAACATAAATAGTATTT
This sequence comes from Amazona ochrocephala, assembly GCA_039720435.1. NCBI lineage: Eukaryota > Metazoa > Chordata > Aves > Psittaciformes > Psittacidae > Amazona > Amazona ochrocephala. The sequence goes on along the minus strand of CM077876.1, from coordinate 30,196,341 downwards.
TCTAGCACTTGAAGAAAGTGGAAATTGTTTTCTCCAAATGAAGAAACTTTAGCAACTAAAATCTTATTAGTGACAACAAAATGGATTGGAAACTCTAGAAATGGTACTCAGTATTTGATGTCTGCATTTGCACAAATGCATATTATTCCCATTTGTCAAAATAAAGAAGGTATATTTGAGAGACTATATGATTTGTAGATAAGATTAGTAGGTATTGTCAGATTCTATGCATGTAACTCAGAGACATATCTTAATTTTAAATATTAATTTTAAGATTAGTAGGTATTGTCAGATTCTATGCATGTAACTCAGAGACATATCTTAATTTTAAATACTTTTCTTAAAAATTATGATAATAAATGAATACAGGAAAAATCAGCCTCCAAAGATTTATTTTAAATTATTAAAATCCTAAAAATGAAAAGTGAACTCACTGAAATAATAGTGTTTATGCCAGGGTGTAGATATAAGCTCCTTGTTAAAAGCAAGCAGCATATTAAACCAGAGACATTCTTCAAGGTAATTCATAGGATTTCCTATCTTTACTGAAAGATATCAAAAGTTTGCACCTGTCTTGTCATGTCTGTTCTATTAGATTCTGTGCATGCCTCTGAATACAAGGTCTGAATTTTTAGCTGTTAGTGAAAAAGGGCTCTTGGTAATATGAGGGCCATTTGTCAGAACCTGACTTACAGTATCTTCAGACAGTCTCACTTTTCTGAAGGACTGACATGGGTTCCTCTGCATTTCAGTGTGTCATTTGAGAGACTTTTCTGAGCTTATCCAGTTGAGGGTGCTCGCAATTTCCACTGGTGCTGCCTCTGGCCTATCTGAATAGAAATAGGAAACTACAAATCCCCTTCTCATGACTGCTGTTCTTATTTATTCTGCAACTGTTCTGCTGAGTCTGCAGAGCAGCTGTAGCTTCCTCTAATAAAGAGAGAGTCTGCCATATGAGATGGACTCCTCAAAAAACCCTAAGATGGCACAGACTTCTTTATGCCATGTTTCTTTTCTCCAGTTCCAGGCTCACATATGTACGCATATACCTGTAGCTAGGACATAGAGTAAAATGCAGGGGCCATGGTAACATGGGGCAGTGATGATTAGGGAATCCTGAAGCCAAGAATCAGTTTAGAGCCGCCATACTCTCAATACCAGGATGACTCTGTATGACAATGTTCACTTCCTGTTCTGTAGACCCTTTATCCAATGTCCCATTCTGTTAGACCCTTTATCCCATATCCTAAATTGAGAAACACTGACTAAAATGCTAGTTTCAGCCTCAAACTCATTTTAAGCTATTTAGCAATTAAGCAAAAGTAAGCAAAATTCTTGGAATCTCAGTGTGTTATATATCCATAACCAATCCTGAGGATTAGAAAAGCGTACGTATTGTGTTACCCGAGTAGATCCATGATACGTTTCAGTTATCCTGTTATATACAAAAGCTACTGATATTCTTCCATTTGACCAATCTTTTACTGTTTAACTACTATGGTTACCAGAACTTGCAACAAAATATACAGATTTTTTTATATATTTTTTTTCATTAATTCTTTCCCTTTAAGTCTCATTCTACACATCCTTAAAGTTCCTTAAGTTACGTCATGAGCATTTTCAGATTTAGGGTGTATAACGTAGGCATTAATCTCTTGCGTTCAGTTTGTATTCCAATACTGTTCCTGCAAATACCATATCAGGTGGTGTGTATTTATTGAAATTTTTCATTTTAGTGGGATTTTCTTTTTTTGAGAAAACAGAATAAAAATATATAAATAAAACTATTGATATATGGAGCAAGAAAAAAGGTAACATTTAAACATGTAGGTTATTAAAAATATTGATTGCAGAGCTGGAATTGAAAAAAAAAAAGCCTGTTAAGAATATGACATCAATGCATGTTAACCCATGAAGAAGCAAACACTATTCCTAAGCATATCAGGACCTGCCAGATTTTGTAATGAAAAAATCACTATGCATATCTGAAGCTTACTGTTGGTTTTGTTATATGTTTGCGAAGTATTCCTGGGCTGCATCAAAAGGAGCATGACCAGCAGGTCGAGGGAGGTGATACTGCACCTCTACTCTGCGCTCGTGAGACCTCACTTGGAGTATTGTATGCAGTTCTGGTGTCCTCAACATAAAAAGGACATGGAACTGTTGGAAGAAGTCCAGAGGAGGGCCACGAGGATGATCAGGGGACTGGGCACCTCCCGTATGAAGATAAGCTGAGAAACTTGGGGCTGTTCAGCGTGGAGAAGAGAAGGCTGCGTGGAGACCTCATAGCAGCCTTCCAATATCTGAAGGGGGCCTACAGGGATGCTGGGGAGGGACTCTTCATTAGAGACTGTGGTGAGAGGACAAAGGGTAACAGGTTCGAGCTTAACCAGGGGAAGTTTAGGTTGGATATGAGGAAGAAATTGTTTACTGTGAGGGTGGTGAGGCCCTGGAATGGGTTACCCAGGGAAGTTGTGAATGCTCCATCCCTGGCGTCGTTCAAGGTGGGGTTGGACATAGCTTTGGATGGCATGGTTTAGTGGGAGGTGCCCCTGCCCATGGCAGGGGGGTTGGAACTAGATGATCTCAAGGTCCTTTCCAACCCTAACTATTCTATGATTCTATTCTATATTGTTTAAGATTGCATAAGAGTTTTTGTACAGATAAAGAACAAATTGATGAAAGTGTATTATTCGTGTTTTCTCTAGCCTTAAAGTTCCTGGGCTGATAACTGAAGCAGAAAAATCAAATACTGTAAAACTCACCCTGGACAAAACTATTTCTTGTGTTTGTCTTGTGTGGCCCTTAATGTTTCTGGAAATGTAACAGATGTCTCATTCTATCTGAACTTGACTTCACAATAGAGAAAAATAGGCAAAGAATGAAATCATTTTCTCTCCTGCTCATATTAACCACACCTTATCTTTACTGTCTGTCTGGGTGGTCTAGAGTGCATAGGCAGCATGGTATTATCTGTGCAAAGTCAGCTTGGAGTTCAAACTTACCCTTTGAGCTCAAACTTCCTGACTGTTCACACTGCCGACTTTGTAGCTCAAGCTCTGTCTCTTACATAGGGAGATCTGAGGTTCACTCATCTGGGTCCATGCCTGAGCTTCCACAGTAGGCAGAGTAAGGACATGGGCAGCTGGACCAGGGATCTCGCTGGAACAGGCAGGGCAGTGGAAGCGGGTGTGACACTGGGACTGTGGGATGGGAGCAGGAATTGTGCACAAGAATGGCAAAAGTTGCTCCTCCTCTATAGTCCTAGAAGAGCAGGGCATTCAGCGCATCCCAAAATAGAAGGTTTTCAAAACCAGATAGTTTTGACTAATTAGGGACAATATATTTTTCCAGAATATGTGCTTCTTATCTCCCTGAATTGCTCCCCAAATTAGGTCCAGGATAGTCATTTCACATTCAATTTAGTGTTTGTTTTTTTTTAACAAGTACACTAAAACAAGTGAATTCAGATAGATAGGAGATTTTTCAGTTCTCTCCCAGAGAAAAGTTCTTGGATGTGAAAATTATAGCAAAATACACTGAACAATCTACAATTTTTTAAAAAAAATGAAATAAAGAATGATTTTTGGCTGTGAATTCTACTGCTATGATTTCAGGTATGGTACTTTCTTTCTCCAGTAATTAGTTTTCAAATTCTCATAGCACATCCACCAAATGTATTTTCCCAAGTGTGATATTAGAAGCAGTATATAATAGTATCGTGGTTTAAGTCTTTATAAACTCACACAGTCACTCTCTCACTCACTCCCCACTCTTTCTTCCCTCCGCTCCTGGAGCGATGGGAAGGAGAATCGAAAGAATGCAACTCCCACAGGTGGAGATAAGAACAGTTTAGTAACTAAGGTATAACACAAATCACTATTGCTACCGCCAATAATAATAATAATAAGAGAAAATACAAGGGAAGAGTCTTTCTTCCCCCCCACTCCAAGGGGGGGGAGGGGGGGGAAGGGGAGAAGAATCAAAAGAATGTAACTCCCACAGGTTGAGATAAGAACAGTCCAGTAACTAAGGTATAACACAAATCACTGCTGCTACCACCAATAATAATAATAACAAGAGAAATACAAAGGATAACACAAACCACTGCTGCTACCACCAATAATAATAATAACAAGAGAAATACAAAGGAAGAGGATACAACTACTCACCACCCAACAACCGAGCTGTGAACTCCAACTCTTCCGGGTTCCGGCCCCAGTTTTTTCTTTTTTTACATCCTGGACATGACGTGCTGTGGCATGGAATAACCTCTTTGGTCAGTTTGGGTCAGGTGTCCTGTCTCTGCTTCCTCCCAGCTTCCCCTCCTCCCTGGCAGAGCATGAGACTCAGAAAGTCCTTGGTCAGACCAAAACATTCTAAGCCGTAACTATAAACATTGGTGTTATCAGTGCTGTTCCCAGACCGAAAGTCAAAAACACAGCACTGCACCAGCTACTATGAAGAACTTGCTGTTGCTGAACCCATGACAAACAGAAAAGTGAAAGAATCAAATTTGGTTTTCAAGTTTTGAACAGCTTTAACTACAGTTCTTAACACACTTGTTATATTTTTACAGAAATTTTTAAGAGTAATTGGATTATCTGTGAACATTCTGTGTTTAACAGCAGTGGAGTACTTATGTATATATTTGCTGTCAAGACTCAGAAGAAATAAATAATTTCTACACCTCTTTTAAATACCTCCAGGGATGGTGACTCAGGTATTTTAGGAATATCCTGACTGATATCCACAGGCTGCTTTGTTGCTTTCTTGATGTCCAGTTGACAACATAGATTACTCATGTATTTCATCACTTTGTTGAATTGAGATTATTAGAATGAGAAGACTGGAAACTGGATCTATGACAAAAATCTTATATTTAAAAGGGGATCCAATATAAGGTGTCATGACAATTTCATGTGTTCAAATAACTGCTACCTGTTCAATTTATTAGAAGTGAGTTCATGATCTATTTATATATTTGTGTGTATTGAAATACCTCACTCATGTTCTCAAATCCTTGTTAGCTTTCATTGAGAGTACTTTCTTGAATGGGAGAATTATACTAAAATTAAACAAATATGTGGCCTCAGAGTGACTCAGAAAAAGCAATTTTTCTTCATTTCAGTGCTGATTCTTTATGAAATATGCATGAGGCACAAAATCTGCAGCTGCAGATGTGCACACGCTGAGTATCTGTTGGCTAAAATGAAAACAAAATAACAGTACAAAGAATGATCAAAACCATCAAACAGAAAACTTTCCGTTAGAAAAATTAATTTAATTCTTAGGGGAGTATTCAAAGCAATATACTTTTTATTTTAGCCACTGGAAATTAAGCTTTAGTAGCATCCTGTGACTAGCAGTTGTGTTGACTGTGTATTGAAACATTACCTAATTGTCTCATCACCATGACTTCGATTGCTTCAGTGGCTTTATGGCTTCAATGGCTTTGTGACTAAGACAAGGAGAGCTGTTCTGCCAGCAATATAAATGGTGATGCTTTGCTTTCTAATACTGAATATCAAGTTACACAAGAAGGGCACATCTCACTGAAACATCCTGGTTTCTCTGCGTTGGGAAGCTGTCAGTAAGAAAAAATGAAGGGTCTGATGCTGTATAAAACATGTAGGATGTGCTGCATTGTAAAATTTTATTGAAAATCAACATAGTGATGGAGCTTAATGAGATTTACTATGAAAATTGTAGAGCTATTTTTTCAGATAGTTGAATTTCTAAACCTGTTCTAGCAATCTCATGTTGAAAATGCATTTTGCACATTTATTTATTTGCATAATTTGTTTAAACAATTATCAGGATGCCTACAGCTTTTCCTACAGATATTTCGTACTTCTGATCAAATTCAATTTCCCTTCTGTTATTCAAAAAATTCTAATAAGGTTAAGATGAGGCTAACCAGAACCTAAGCATTTAAAATGTTATTTCTCTGGCAAGAAGAAACTGGGGTGTTTTTACAAAAAGAATCAGAGAAAAGAGAAGCCAGCAACCCTTGACAACTTTTACTGTGTCTTACAACATTTTCTTTGGCTCCTTTTGTGAAGAACCTAGTTGTGAAGGTACGTCACATAGATGCTCACATACCCAAGAGTCAGGCTGTTAGAACATCAAAACAGATAGCAGGTAGATCAGTCTACTCAGATTGAAATGGCTCAGGTGGATCTAGATTGTCAACATAAGTGTGACTTATTTATAGCTTGGTGGGCCCATGACACCTCAAGCCATCAAGCAAGAGATGCAACATACAGGTGGGCTTGTGATTGAGGGGTGGACTTGACCATGGGCACTGTTGCACAAGTTAGTCATGAATATGAATGTGCTGCAATTAATTAAGCCAAGCTATTAAAGCCTCTTAGGTATATAAGAAAATGACTGAAATATAAGCATAAGGAGGCTTTACAGACTGATCATATCACACTCCCATAAACGTGCCAAAGCAAACGCCATGTTCTTACAATGGTGTAAGCAACCACCAGATAACTGGAAACGTATCCAGTGTTTTATGCCACCATCCAGAACACTATCCTGGGACTGAAAAGCAAGTGATGGTACCCCAGAAAAAATTGAATCAGGCAACAGGACTCATTTCTGAAACAACCTCATAAATACCTGGGTCAAAGAGCACTGCATCAAGTGCCATCCCCCATCATACACCAGCCTCCAAGAAAACTGAACAATATGATGGACTTTTAAAAACTACACCAATGCCAGTGGATGGTGGGACCTTCAAATATTAAGATACACATTTAGCAAAAGTCACCTGGTTAGTCAACACTAGATCACCTGCCAACAGGGCTGGTCCTTAGCCAAACTTTTATTTGCTGTAGCAGAGAATAAAGTTCCTGTAGTGCACATAAAATTATGCTAGGGAATACAGTCTGGGTTGTTCCTACCTCAGGTGAAGGCAAACCCATTTGTGGGATTTCTTCTATGTTGCCTTAAATTAAAATTCTACAAAGCAAAACTTATGATTTTTAGAAAATTAAAATATGTTATTCTGACAGCAAGTTTGGCATTCAATGTCAGTTAAATTTAAATTTCTAATATTCATTTTTTGTATATTCTATTTTTGCTCAGTATTTCTTTAGTAATAGCTCATTTGAAATGGTAGCGGGCTATCATATTAAGTTCTATTACAATCATGTATTGTATCATCATACTGAAACAGCAGATTTTCTTCCATCACAACTGGAAGGATTCCCTGGAAAATCAACATAAATATCTTATGACTTACTTTATTATGGGGCTCAATTTATAAATGGATCAAACATATCTTTCCAGAACAAATCATACACTGCTAGCTTTGCAGTGACAGTTGGAAGCCTGGTATCTTGAACATGAGAATAAGATGAGTATTAATCTGAAGAAACAGTGTTTTCAGTATTCTAACGTTTGCATAGGTTGATTTCTTTTGCTAAATATTGGTTATGTACTGCCAATGCTGTATTTTCTTCTCATGACTTGGATATGTAAGTAATAAAAGCAGTATGAAAAGGTAAAAGTTGAAATTTCATTGCAAGATATTCTGGAGACTGACATGATGGTAAAAAAGTATCAAAAGATCAGAAAGAAATTAAAAGGACACAACATTTATTACTTGGCTTGCAAATAAGTTAAAAAACCCCATTCATAGTTGGTTATCCTGGTGCATGATCCTTGACACTGTATAATTGACAACAGTGCATAAATAGAACAATTATTCAAAATCAGAAAAAAGCCTCGAGGAGAGCGTGTTAAAGGTCTGTAAATGTTTTGCATTTACTGCTCTGAAACCGATCCAGCAGCTTAGGGAAGAAGCAATCCCTACAGTATGGTATATTTGTAACAAATTGTTGCAGTCCTTAGAAGATATGGGCAGACACGCAGATTCTTGCTATGGTGTTTTAGTTAACTTCCTATGTCATGTTTATCCCTATCCATCTCAGATATGATTTTGGAAAGAAGTCTAAATAAATCAATATTTTCAGGAAATGCTAAATCTCAGTTATCAGCTGTTACCATGGATAACGTTTTCCTAGTGTCATTTAATAGCATACAACTGGTGGGCACTTGGACAGGCTATAGACAGCAGACACTAAGAAATGAGGTCATAGAATCATAGAATCATGAACAATATGCAGAAAATGGGGTTTAGTAAAAAATTCTGCAGACAGAGAGCTTCTCCCTAATGTGAACTCCATCTCCTTATAAATAAACATCAAAATATTTGTATATCCAAGAAAAGGAGTAGTGGCAGACCACTTCAGCACTGTTTTTTCAGCAATTTCAAATCTTTTAAACTCCCATAAAACCTGAGAACTTTCTTTCTGCATGCAGCTAAATTCTCAGTCCAGCCTACACCTGCAGCAACACGATGGCAAAGCTGCAAGAGCAAAAAGGGACAAAAGGTGAGGTAATATGAAAGCAGGGTTTGCAGTATGACTTTGCCTAGCATCCTATGGTAACTGAATAATGCAGAACACTTGCACATATGGGTATTTTTAATATGGTAGATAATGTCACTGGAACGGCAGGGAGACATTTTTAGCTCTCCCAGGCACTTTAAACTCTTCTCTTTCCCTCAGGCATCTTCTAACTCGTTTCTGCCTCCTACTTGCCAGACCTGAACAACTGCTCTCCCTGGAATGCAACAGCCGCTATCAACTCAGATCAGGCATAACTGCTTCAATTAGACGCCTCTTTCTTACCCTGCCTTTGCTATAGGTCACAGAAGAGAAGAGGTGGGCTCACAACTGGATACAATCTCTCTGCTTGCCCTTAACTAGTGCAATCCCCTAAGCATTATGCTTCTTGAATTTGATGTACACTATATTTGAGTATCTATTGATGCTTGTGTAATTCTGCAGTTCAGGAGACAGACTGTTTACAGCCTTTATCAATTAGCATAAGCTAAAGTTCCAGCAGGAAGAAACCATCTAAATTCCAGAGAATGAACACGCTATCTGTGGAATTAACAGGGAGAGCTAACATATTTCACTACATTTTAATAAAAGCTATGCTTTCTGCTCACATGCTTTGCCTTCTTTTTACCCCCACACCACATAAAATATTGTGTCTATTTTTCAAATCACCCAGGAATTACAAGCTCCAATTAGTTCTTTGACATCAGTTTAGAAAATTAGTGTCTTTAAAGCAGAAAATAAATTTCTTTTCTTGGTGGCACATCTACATTTCTGAAATGGGTTATTGGAATTTGCCTCTTTTTTGTTCAGCTTACAGCTCATTCTGAAACCCTCTGTCATTTGATTAGCTGATTGAGGATACTAAGGGCTTTATGGTTTGCCTCTACAGTTTTTACTCTCCTTGTGAACACTGACATGGAAGAATAAAGAACTGAGAACTTGAAAGCAATTCCCACAACCCAAATTCAAATTTCTACCTACACCGCAGGGCAGAAAAGGAGCAACGGTGAGACAGAGTGTCTCTGAGTCTTTTTATGCTTTCTTTCAGTGATCCCTGGAAACATTGGTATTTTCAGAGTACAGATGGAGGAAGCTAAATTGATCTGGCTTTGCTCATTTAATATCCAATTCTTTACGATGAAAGAGACTACTGAAGGAAGCTGCAATGTGTCAATGCACAGCAAAATTGCACTGAACTTAAGGATGAATGTGATCAAACCATGCATCTCCTTTTTACATTGTATCATTTATATATTATTTATGTCAGCACTGAGGAAAAAATACATGTTAATACAGTCTTTTTCAATGTCATTTAGCAGTATTTCAGCATCTGCTTTCCTGCTGCAGGCCAATAACATCAAGTTTTGATATATTCTCAGTCAGAAAGAAAGCAATAACTAGATGACATTCTGCTCTTATCGTAGCGTATTGTCATTATGTTGCCTTGTGGTCTAATATAAACACTTAAATGTGAAGAAGCCTTGGACTTTCCTAGGGAGAAATAACAACAGAAGCCATACTTATCTGTCTGTCCTCACATTTCTGAGTTTTGGGTGGAGCAAGAATCCTAGAAGGAAAGTACCCCTCCCTTTTAATTTACTTCACTATAAAAATCCTTTTCCATTTTATAGGCTGCTGGCTATGTGGTCATGCCTAAGCATATTCAAAATATTTTGCTTGGGAAACAATAGCTTACCAGGCTAAATATGACCTTGGTCTGAAATATTTCTCTTTTTTCCAAATATGATTATGATTAAGCCACAAGGTTGTCTAAACCTCCTATACTGAAATGGCCAACAAAACAGTGGCAGTAATTTTACAGTGACTTGTAGAATCCCCAATCCTGTATCAATCAATGGATAGTAAAGAATTATAGATTCATTCCTTTTATATGTCCCTAATAGAATTAAGAGGTCCTATATCTCTATTTACTTCTTCAATGCCAGATGGAGTAGATAGGTGGCTTGTTTAAGAGTTTCTTACACAGCTGAATGAATAATTCGTTCTTTGATCCCTGACCAAACTAAAAAAACACTGCTCTTGTATCATGTCAAACACCTTTTTCCTGCTAGGGAAAACAATAAAACATAGCTGGGGGATTGATCTACTTAATTCATTCCATCTAAAACAATATTTTTTCTATTTGAAAGTTTCTTAAAGCATCCGTTGTTACTATAAAATAAATAAACTTTAAAAGAGATGGTTTAGACTAAAAAAAGAAAATATCTTGCCTTTCAAAAGCAACTTCCTTAAACAGTTTAAACTGTCACTAAATTCAGTATGTCTCTGTAAATGCATTCAAGTCACCTTTAAATGAAGTTTTTGAAGTCCTGATCTTTTTTTTTTTTTTTTTTTTTTTGTTTTTTTTTTTTTTTTTTTTTTTTGTTTTTTGTTTTTTGTTTTTTGTTTTGTTTTGTTTTGTTTTTGTTTTTGTTTTTTTCTAAATATTGTTCATAATCCTTCATGCAGTGCTCTGGGGATTGTAAAGTTTTCAAAAGATACATTTAGATGTAAATGGCCTAATTACAGGATGCAGCATATAGCTGACCAGAACCTGGATAGAGATAAGAGTGCATGAGAATCTGAAGCGAGCACCCAGGATGAGAAAAAGGCAGTACCAAAAGGTTTCTGACTGCAAAATGCTGTCTTTGGGTGACAAGAGCATGCTGAACTCAAGCAAGCATTTTGGCACATAATTAGAGCTCAAACTTCCTAGAAATTATTTAGGCTGAATTTTAATTGTGATTCCTTCATTGACGGCTGTCCTTACCACTGTTGGTCCAGCAGTCACGCTGATATCTCTCATGGAAACCTTTCAGTAGACCTGCCATCTTTCCTTTGGTCAGTCATTTCTTTTCCATCTTCTCTAGACCTATTTTTCCAGTAGAACAGTTAACAAGTAAATTCTCTGTTTTCGTATTGTCCCAAGTCCCTACGCATTTCTCGGCTGACCTACTTCCCTTAGAGAGCTCCTCCAGACATTGAAATTATACACCTAAAGCCATTCTCCATTTGTAAGTCTAATATGTAAATAAGTTGGACTAATCCTATCACAGCTTAGTCATTTTATTTTAAATAGAAGAACCAGATGGGAAGAGTATAATGTCACAGAAATGCCTGAAAAGCAGGAAAAATAGAATTAAACTAAGCATAAAGGAGGCTGGGTTTAAAAAGAAACAAACCTACACTGGTGAAGATTGTGATATATTAAATGGTAAATACAGCATTTATCAGTCTAAAAGAAGGTTATAGAGCAACTACATTTAATTTGGGTATTTCACCTGTGATGTTTTCTGAGTTTATCAAGAAACATAACTGTATAGGTCAGCTGTTTATGACCAGATCTTTTTCCTTTCTCTTTTAATTTGAATTAGATCATTCCTTTAATGTTATTTTTAACTCATCTGTAATTTTTTATTTTTTACTGAAAATGCAAGTAAATTGCATTCAAGACCCCTGAGAATCAATTCCTGGTAGGCATTGTCGCATATGACGTTGTCCATTATACTTTGTAAATTTGACACAGAGCTCCCTAGTGTCCTTTATATGACATAATTAAATTAATTACTTATAGCAAGCTGCTCATGAGAGGGGTTTAAAGTAACAAATGTCAAACCTTTGCCAGGATACAATAAGACATTACTGGTAAAGAAAGAGTTTCCATTATGCCCAGTGGCAAATTTGGGAGTAGTTTTAATATTTCATGTCAAATTTGTCTTTGGTTCTCACAAAATTGGGTATATACTGTTGTGGTTGAACTGAAATTTCCAAGATTTCTAATGACAATGCCAACTTTAAAGACATATGAGAGTTTTTTGCTTGATTATTCTCTTTCCCCCTTCAGCTCTTGCTATCCAGAAGCAATTGGAATATCCGCGAGGATAATTCCATCAAGTGTCTTAAGATGACATTTGGTACCCAAAACAGCTGTATCCAGGAGTCAAAATAAAACATACTTTGAATTCCAATATTGCCAAAGTAGTTGGATCTTACTAGCAGATGAGCTGCATTCACTACACTCTCTGCCCTGCCCTGCCCTTCAGCTAGTTCTTCACCTAGTGCACTGTGTACCGACTAATCTCACAGTTGGACAACTTGTCCAGAAGGCTTGCTGAAATCCAGAAAATTATATTCACTGCCTTTCCTTTATCCGTTAGGCAGGTGACCTTATAATTGAAGTGCATCACATTAGTTAGATACAACTTTCGCTTTATACATAAGCCCCCTGTATGTATTGAAAGACCACAATAAGGTCTCCCTGAAGCCTTCTCCAGGTTGAACAACCCCAGCCCCCTCAGCCTATCTTTGCATGAGAGGTGCTCCACTTGTCTGACCATTTTTGTAGTCCTCTGCTGGACCTGCTTTGACAAGTTCATCCTCTTTGGCTGGAGACCCCAGAGCTGGATGCAGTGCTCAGAAAAGCAGAGTGGAGGGGAAGAATCATCTCCCATGACCTGCTGGTCACACTATTTTGTATGCAATTGGTTTTCTGGGCTGGAAACAGATGCTGTTGGTTCATGTCCAATTTTTCATCTCTCAGTGTCACTAAGTCGTCTCCACAGAACTGCTCTCAATCCATTTATCTCCCAGTCTATACTGATATTGGGGATTTCTCTGTTAATTTTTATCACAGGATCTCGAGATGCTTTACTCAAATCCAACAATCAATGATGAAGATAGGCTGAGAAAATTGGGGCTGTTCAGCCTGGAGAAGAGAAGGCTGCGTGGAGACCTCATAGCAGCCTTCCAATACCTGAAGGGGGCCTATAGGGATGCTGGGGAGGGACTCTTCATTAGGGACTGTGGTGAGAGGACAAGGGGTAATGGGTTTAAACTTAAACAGGGGAGGTTTAGATTGGATCTGAGGAAGAAATTCTTTACTGTGAGGGTGGTGAGGCCCTGGAATGGGTTACCCAGGGAAGCTGTGAATGCTTCATCTCTGGCGGTGTTCAAGGTGGGGTTGGACATAGCCTTGGATGGCATGGTTTAGTGGGAGGTGTCCCTGCCCATGGCAGGGGGGTTGGAACTCGATGATCTCGAGGTCCTTTCCAACCCTTACTATTCTATGATTCTATGATTCCATGAAATGAGAAATTATGAGAAATGGGCCAACCATAGGCTATGAGAAATGTTTCTGCAATTTGCAGTCCTATGCAATTGTTTTTAATCAGTATAATTTCTGTTTTTCAATAGAGCTGGTTAAACAGTAGTTTTAAAACAACTGCTTAATTAATTCTAATTTGTTATTCCCCTGTTAGAACCAGACTGTAAACATATTAGGTGCATATCAGATCATTTATTTTTTTGAGGGATCCCATTGGAAAGAGTTACGTGTTAGAATAACTGCTTGTCACTAAGAATAAGAACTTTGTGCCTCAGAATTTCTGAATTATTTATATTATTTTAAGTTTGTTTTCCATAATTCAGGAATTAAGCCCCAGTAATGTTTGTTATAAATGGGAATTTATGAACTTTTAAGTGAAGAGCTGAACAGAATAAAAAAGAAACTATAAGGCTTGGATTTGGCCTTTTTGTATACTTGTCATATGATATCTGCCATTTCAAATGCATTTTAATAATGGGGAGAAAACCAAATTAAATGAAAATGCAACTGTATTGTGTTCAGAAAAAGAAACTAAAAAGATTAAAATATAAAATAAATGAAAAAGCGTCATGGTTTCAAAAGAAACTAGGAACTAAACAGAAGAAGAAAATAACACATTCTTCTGAATATGCAATGATGAAAAATATTTCTTTTTAAATTTTTTGTTTGTTTGTCTGTTTTGGTGTTTGCTTGCTTGCTTGCTTGTTTGTTTTTAGTTTTTGATCCAAAAATCTTGGCTTATAATTTAAGATCTTTTGGTTTGCAAGATCTATTAATAATTTTCATTCATGTTTACTGTCTAACAGTTATTATATGATCATTGCAGATAGTGGTATTCTGTGGCAAAGGAGTAGGAAGATCTTTCTCTCAGAATGATTATCTCAACTCAATGCCTATCACACAAATGTACAAATGAAACAATAGAGGGAGAATAGCTAATTTCAATTTCCTTTAAAATACTGTTATGTAATTGTCAGAGAACTGTGTGTTCACATAACTGAAATATGTGGCCAGCTGCTTTCAGAGATATTTTAATTACTTTATCAAGAAAACTACATGTCCACAGAACAAAGAATTGGCTAAATTATTTTGCTAGGTGATTTGCATTAGGTCTCTGAATTTTAAGCTTTTTATTAACATAGCCAATTTTATGAAAGGAAAGGAAGCCCCTGAACTCAATTCGGCCTTTCCCAATGTCAAATATGTTATGAACAAGCTTTTTCACAGTGGAAGACGAGAAGTGCTTAATATGCTGTGAAATATTTGATATGTGCAGCATCCCATGAATTTTGCTATGTTTAAGAGGCAAATTTGACTATCAATCTTTATTTGTTTTTAATTCCTCTGTGATTGTAGAGAACATTCCTGGGCAAAAACTATAGTTATTACTTTACTACTCAGTGTTTACTATAAAAACACATCAGGTAAAACTAACAGATTGGATACAGCATAAATATCAAAATTTTTTATAGAAGTTGCACAGGCTGTTCTCTATGTCTTGTTATAAATTCTTCTTTAAAAAATAAAAGTGTGGGCTCAAGAGTATTAAAAAAAGTCCTCCCCCAGTGTTATTAAAAATATGTGTCATAGTTTAAGCCCAGCCAGCATCTCAGAACCATGCAGCTCCTTGCTCACTGAACCCCTTCTTCCTCCCTCCGCTCCTGGAGGGATGGGGAGGCAAATTGAAAGAATGCATCTCTCACAGGCTGAGGTAAGAACAGTCCAGTAACTAAGGTATAACACAAAACTACTACTGCTACCACCAATAATAATAATAATGCACCCCTGCAAGAAAGAACTTGAGGATGTCAGTCAATGAGAAACTTAACATGAGCCGGCAGCCCAAAAACCCAACTGTATCCTGGGCTGCATCAAGCAGAGTGAGACCAGCAGGCAGAAGAAGGTGATCCTGCCCTTCTACTCTGCTCTCGTGAGACCTCACTTGGAGTATTGTGTACAGTTCTGGTGTCCTCAACATGAAAAGGACACAGAACTGTTGGAACAAGTCCAGAGGGGGGCCACGAGGATGGTCATGGGACTGGAGCACCTCCCGTATGAAGATAGGCTGAGAAAGTTGGGGCTGTTCAGTGTGGAGAAGAGAAGGCTGCGTGGAGACCTCATAGCAGCCATCCAGTATCAGAAGGGGGCCTATAGGGATGCTGGGGAGGGACTTTTCATGAGGGACTGTGGTGAGAGGACAAGGGGTAATGGGTTCAAACTTAAACAGGGGAAGTTTAGATTGGATATGCGGAAGAAATTGTTTACTGTGAGGGTGGTGAGGCACTGGAATGGGCTGTCCAGGGAAGTTGTGAATGCTCCATGGCTGGCAGTGTTCAAGGCCAGGTTGGACAGGGCCTTGAGTTACATGGTTTAGTGTGAGGCATCCCTGCCCATGGCAGGGGGGTTGGAACTAAATGATCTTAAGATCCTTTCCAACCCTTACTATTCTATGATTCTGTGATGAGGGAAATAACAAGGGGAGAGAATACAATTGCTCACTGCTCCCTGACCGATACTCAGCCTGACCTGAGCAATGATCTGGTGCTTTCGGGTTACTCCCCTAGTTTATAGAGTGGGCATGACATGCTGAGGTACGGAATACCTCTTTGGCTACTTTGGGTCAGATGTCCTGTCTCTGCTTACTCCCGGCTTCCCCTCCTCCCTGGCACAGCATGAGACTGAAAAAGTCCTTGATCAGAGTAAACATTACTTAGGAACAGCTAAAAATGTCCGTGTGTTATTAGCACTGTTCTCAGACTAAAGTAAAAAACACAACACTGCACCAGCTACTCAGAAGGAGAAAAATGACTGCTACTGCTGAAGCCAGAACAATACATCATTTTATTGAAGTTTCTTAGGCCCTATTAAAATATTGTAAGCTAAACCTATTAGACTTCCTTCCTGTCAGATGTATTTCCTAAATCAGTTGCCACTGTAATGTGTGCCACTCTCCATCTCCCCTGCCATTTTTCCCCAATTAAATAAGTTTAAAGAGAGGTTTCCTCTTTCTCCATATTTTGCCTATAATTCTAAAGGCTCCTGAGGTTCTGTTTTTGTATCTTTAAAGGTTGTTTATCATAAAGGAACCTGTTTGTTTTGAATAACTGAACTATTAAAATCTTTCTTACCAGTTCTGCCGACATAACTACTTTCATTTAAAACTCTCTAAATAGATTCATGGATGGTCATAATACCATGACATAGATTTGATTTTTCCCATCATTGCTTAGACCTGTGCAATCTTGCCAAAACATATGGCTAAAAGCCACAGGAGCTGAGTGCAAGAGGGCAGAGAGGCGAGTAAAACATTCTGATTCAATCTCCTTTTCATCTCTTTGTCGGGAGTTTGATTACTAAAGGTGTCTATTCTTTCTCAGCTTCAACTGGGCGCTCATCAAACTCCTGCACCAGTATCATGTAAATTATTTTTTGTTTTTATGTAGCTCTCCATGACAGCAGAATGCTGTTCCTGAGAGAGTTATTCTGGGTCCCAGAATGACTGCTGCTTCTTTTCTGAAGTAACATCACCAGTCCTTTGGCAGTCCAACCCTTTGACAACTTCTATGAAAGTCATCTGTTCCTCCCACTAAAGTAGTATAAAGACCTATAAAGGTCTGGCTTTCAGATAACAGATACTCAGTCTTTAAACTGTTTCACTTTGGCTACCTCACATCACCAGTCACATTTGAAAACATAAACTGGAGTCTCTAGAATATCACACAGGAAAATGCAAAGATAGCTAATCATTGCATCGTAAGAAAGAGTCCACTGCAAAGCAAATGTTTGTACTACCCTGTGTTAATGAGGACACAGAAAAGTTGGAAAGTCAGCTGTGACAACCGTGCACAGATAAGAATCATCTATAAAGATGTTATGCTAGTTTAATTCTTGTATTTTTTCCACATGCCACTTTAAGGAGTTTCCCTTTGCTTGTAGTTGCTGAACAGCTGTAGCTGATTCACAAAAAGATTTTTAACATTCTATAGTATAGAGCAATACACATAGGGCAACTCACAAAATAAGATTGTCCATCACCTTGCTTAAACCTAGTTGTTCCTTCTATACTGCTTCAGTCATTTCAGGAAGAAATTCCTGCAGATTGTTTCTGATAGGAACTGTAGTGTTTGAGGTTCAAAGCAGATAGATAGATAGATAGATAGATAGATAGATAGATAGATAGATAGATAGATAGATAGATAGATAGATGATAGATAGATAGAAAGACAGAAAACAAACAAACAAATAAAAGCACAGAAAGTTAAAAAATATTCTGGTCCTTGTCCTTGGAATTCCTTTTCCTCTTCAGATCAAATGTCTTCATTCATACTGTGAAAGCTGAGCTTTGTCTTAAATAGATAAAGATGCATATAAATGTATACATATGTGTATATTAAAATGATAAATGATTTTGCAAAGTGCCAGGAACTTTAAAAATTAAGCTATAAACATGCTTGTTCTTGATTTATTCCCATCAGTCTTCTGATGGCCTGGAGAAGAAATACATGTTTATCAATGCTGACAGTAATTATCCAGGAAAAGAAAGTGATAACCTTTATCATGTCAAGCTGCTTAAATTTAAAATACACAGTTTCTGAGGTGCTGTCAAGCACAGTTAACTAAGAAGAGCTCTGCTGGAACGCAGTGACAATGTGCTGACAACTCCAAGTCTGTGCAAGATCAAGGCAACTTAGAACATTGTACCAATTATCTATTGGATATATGACAGCCTCCTTCAACTGTCATGTTTGCAGAAAGAGAATGAGAATGAGGAAAGATACGTTACTGAGACATATGATACCATGGTCTCTGTTGGTCTGAACTAGGCATGTGTCATAGATACTGCTGAGGATGGAGAATCACTTCTACCTTCATCCTTCACAAGGTGCCATATATTTGACTGGCTGCATAGGTTGCCTCATGTTGTGCTAGCTCAGGCTGGTTTTAGAGCCGTCAGAAAACAGAGTGATGATACTTGTTGCAGAAGAATCTACCACAAAACTGAGCCTGAATGCAGACTAGCATGACATGAATAATTTTTTACACAACAAATAAATAACAGGAGTGAAAAATGAACCCAGTGTGTTTTCTAGCAGCCACCTGGCAGCTTGATAGGAAAACATTGCAAACATTTACAGTTATAGTCTTTGGCAGTGAAATCATAGTAGGTATTGCTAGCAATACTCAATTTAGCAGGTCAGCCAGCAGCAGTTATTAATCTGGAAATATTGGAAATAATAATAAAAGTTGTCTTGATGTAAATTTGAGAAATTCAGTGTTATATAATCATAGAATCATAGAATAGTTAGGGTTGGAAAGGACATTAAGATCATCAAGTTCCAACCCCCTGCCATGGGCAGGGACACCTCACACTAAACCATGTCACCCAAGGCTCTGTCCATCCTGGCCTTGAACACTGCCAGCTACGGAGCATTCACAACTTCCCTGGACAGCCCATTCCAGTGCCTCACCACCCTCACAGTAAACAATTTCTTCCTCAGATCCAATCTAAACTTCCCCTGTTTAAGTTTGAACCCGTGACCCCTTGTCCTATCACTATAGTCCCACATGAAGAGTCCCTTCCCAGCAGCCCTACAGGCTCCCTTGAGATATTGGAAGGCTGCCATAAGGTCTCCACGCAGCCTTCTCTTCTCCACGCTGAACAGCCCCAACTTTCTCAGCCTATCTTCATATGGGAGGTGCTCCAGCTCTGTGATCATCCTCGTGGCCCTCCTCTGGACTTGTTCCAACAGTTCCATGTCCTTTTTATGTTGAGCACACCAGAACTGCACACAATACTCCAAGTGAGGTCTCACAAGAGCAGAGTAGTGGTGTAGGATCACCTCCCTTGACGTGCTAGTCACACTCCTTTTGATGCAGCCCAGGATAGTTGGCTTTTTGGGCTGCAAGCGCACGCTGCCGGCTCATGTTCATACTCTGAAGTTTTTAGGTTTGGTGTGAATTTTTTATTAATTTCATTTTTCACTGACACAATTGAAATTCTTTGGGATTGAAACATTAAACTTCAAATACTTGAAATGTTAAACTTGAGTTAAAAAGTTATTTTAATATCACAAACCTTTTTTGGAAATAAAGAGTTTGACTAATGCTACAACTAATAATTTGTATTAGTTGTAGGCCAAAACCCTTCTGGATTAAACATACATAAACCCCAAAGCTATCTTTGTATAGAAATGGGCTGATTAAACTTTTGAATAGCTTACCTAGCACAGGGAAATTGAAATAAAGAGGTGGTGAAATAGTTCAGGATATTACTTTTGTTATGCATCTCCCCAAATCAAAGTAACTGGAAAACGAAATGCTTTCTAATTCCAGAGCTTCAGCAAAGCAAATGGTCTCCTTTTCTGTACCTATGAGTTATCACCCGAGCAGCCCCCCCAATTTCTTAATTGCAGTCAACTGCTGACATTTCAAAATAGAGTGCAAAAACCCCAATCTGAAAAAACTCTGATTAAAATATATCCCACAAATCAAACCAAAATTCTTTAGGTAATTTATAACCCATGAATAAACCAGATATTCTTTCCCCATTGTTATTACTTCTACCTTGTTTTCTCTGAAAGAACAATACTTTAGAGAGAAATTATTCATTAAAATATAAGAATAGGCACTAGAAATACTGAGTTAAAATATATTTTCACTTTCTGAGTCCACCAGCAAACAAATTACACTATAATTTGTTAAGTTGTATATTACAGGTTCTACTATAGTTTGGTAATAGCAATAGGAACATGAATTTAATGTTCCATTGTCATGAACATCTCCCAGTAGTCTCCGTGTTGTTTAATTACTTTTTTTTTTTTTGGTAGAAGATTGAAGATATTTCATTAAAAAAATCTCTGTCAAGCAACAACCTGAACAATAAATTCCCTAAGTACAAATAATTTTTTCATTATTCTATTCCTAGAATTGTCCTGAATGATTTCAAAATTTATTCTAAAATGCTGAAAATATGTCCTGGCTTCAGCAGTAGCGGTCATTTTTCTCCTTCTGAGTAGCTGGTGCAGTGCTGTGTTTTTCACTTTAGTCTGAGAACAGTGCTGATAACACACCGACATTTTTAGCTGTTCCTAAGTAATGTTTACTCTGATCAAGGACTTTTTCAGTCTCATGCTGTGCCAGGGAGGAGGGGAAGCCGGGAGTAAGCAGAGACAGGACACCTGACCCAAAGTAGCCAAAGAGGTATTCCGTACCTCAGCATGTTGTGCCTAGTATATATACTGAAGGCAGTTACCTGGAAGGGCAGATTGCTGCTCGGATGAGGCTGGGCATCAGTTGGAGGGTGGTGAGCAATTGTATTCTCTCCCCTTGTTGTTTCCCTCATCATTATTAATATTGGTGGTAGCAGTAGTGGTTTTTGTGTTATACTTTAGTTACTGGACTGTTCTTATCTCAACCTGTTGGAGTTATATTCTTTCGATTCTCTTCTCCATCCCCACAGAAAGAATCTGAGCGAGCAGCTGTGTGGTTCTGAGTTACCGGCTGAACTTTGGCCATGACAAAATACCATGGAAAATTCTCTTTCACTGACCACGTATAATATCTTGGAAAGATGAATTGTGAATACATTCAACAGTACAGAAAGAAATATCTCAATGTTGCTTTACAGGATTCAGAAAAGCAAATCCCTGTTGAAAAGTCAATACAAAATTCTCCTTTATTTCAGTTTTGATCAAATCCATTCTTGGAATGTTTTTTAAGTACATATCACTTTTATAAGCATGGATTTTGATCAAAAAAAATTCATTGAGGAAGAAGAAGGTAGGAAGGAAGTTGAAGGCACTGAAATGTTGTGGTCCAGGTGCTAGCTAAAAACAAGCACAGTGTATTTCTTGACAAAATACAACAAAGATAAACAAGCCTGCTAGGGAAAATCCATCCAGGAACCCATTCTCTCACATCTGGGAGTACAAAAGAACAAGTATCTGAAGAGAGAACACTAAAGTCCTCTTTTAACTTTATCGCAGAATTTGGTGCAGAGACTAGTGAGGCTGAGATATGTGTCTAAAGAGTATAAAAGATTTTGAGTTGTTTAGCTTTTACATTTTTTATAGTAGTTGATGAAGGACCAGAGTTATTAAGCAGACAAAAATCAGTTAATGTCTATTGACTAAACTTGACTGACAAATCAGATTATATCTAGATGCTGGATTCTTAACTTTCATTTTTTTTTCTCTGCAATATGAGGTTGTCATAATGTGTGGCATTCTTTATCAGTCGCAATTAACCTTAGAACCAGACTGAAGGTCTCAGACTAGACCCTATTACTGTAATAACCTTCTCCAGAAAAAAACCACAAAACATCAGACTCCATATCAGCTACCCAGGTTACTGATGGTACCTTGCTGGGGTCTATGAAATTGGATTTAGAGCATTGCTGCAATGACAAAGTCAAGCCACAAAACATTTCCAGAGACATGGTGCTTTCTGCATCATGTCTGGGATGATGGTAGTCACATTTTTTGCATGACACATCATTTAGCTGGGATACTGATTGTGAGGCCTTCCTGCTCAGAAAAGTATACTTTGCAGACTTAGAAGATACATCTTCCCATGATCTTTTAGTCCCTATGCTCTTTTTACTTTCTTTTCAATAATCCACCTTTTAATTCTTCTCATAGTACATCCCCTGTTTGCTATTCATGTCATGGGTTGGCTTTACTAATCATAGACTCATAGAATCAGCTAGGTTGGAAAAGACTTTTAAGACCATCAAGTCCAACCACTACTCCAGGACTGACAAGTCCACCACTAAGCCGTGTCTCTGAGGGCCTCATCTACACAGTTTTTGAATGCTTCCAGGGACAGTGATTCCACCATTTCCATGGGAATCCTGTTCCAGCTCCTGACTAACTTTTCAGTGAAGAAATTTTTCCAGATATCCAGGCTAAACCTTCCCTGGCACAGCTTGAGGCTGTTTCCTCTTGTTTTATCACTTGTTTCTCAGGAGAAGAGACCAGCTACTTCCTTGCTCTATCCTCCTTTTAGGTAGTTGTAAACAGCAGTGAAGTCCCTCCTGAGCCTTCTCTTCTCCAGACTAAACAATCCCTGTTCCCTCAGCTGTTCCTCATAAGGTATGTGCTTTAGACCCGTCACCAGCCTGGAATGAAGTGTGAAACTTCCTAATGAAGTGGGAGACCTCAGATCTATATCTGACTCAACTATACACCACTCAAGGCATCCTAAGGTAACTGACTAAACTTAAAAAGATCACCGCAAATCAATGCATACTCTTCCTTATCTTCTGTGCTACAGGGGTGTCACTTCATCCAGAGATGCCTCCATTTTACCATTTTATGTGGCAAAACCGGAATCAGGACCAAAAAAAATAATAAGCACACTCAAGAGTGAAAATCAAATGTGCAAAACATTCTACCTGCGCTATAATTTTTAACAGGGAATGAAGTTCATGATCTTGACATCACTAGAAGTAATATTTGACAGTAAGGTGTGAATATATGAAGAGGATGTAAACATCACCATACCTAACTTAGAACTGCTGCTCCAGAAGGCAGAATATAAACTCCAGTACCTGAAGAGAGATGAGTGAAAGAACAGATTTCAGGGAAGTGTTCAAGGCCAGGTTGGACAGAGCCTTGGGCAACATGGTCTAGAGTGAGGCATCCCTGCCCACTGCAAGGGGGGTGGAGCTAGAAGGTCTTAAGGTTCTTTGCAACCCTGATTATTCTGTGACTCAATGGAGTGCTGAGCTGATCCAAATCAATAGGTGGCTAATAACCATTGGGAAATGTTGAAGAGAGGAGACAGGCATACATATACTCTTTCAGAGAATGTTTGGTGCTTAACATCACAAAGGACTAGAGGAAGAAGGAGTGGCTGTGGTGATCTTACATTTTGTATGATGTTGATACACATAACCTTGTGTCATGGGACTTAGAACAATTATCTTGGAATCTCTGGTCAGAGTAGTCTTTTCTAGTTCAGAAATATAAACTGAAGTCTCCTATACCTCAGGTTGTACTGGCATAAAAAAACAAATCACTGTCTTTTCTTGTTTATGTCTGCATGGAAGTAGATGTGCTCAGAGTATACTTGTTAGATCAGACATTAGACATGAGTTAGACAGAAGAGATACCTAGTTTGTGAATGACAGGATTGACACCTATGTTGGGTGCTGAATTTTTCAGACTTTAAAATAGACATCCTATATCAATATTGAGAGGAAGAGGATCTAGAGAAAATGTAGGCTGCAGTGAAATCAGGAACTTCTAGTGCTAAATATCGGATTAGTGATACGATCATTTCTCATGTCTGTATTGTGGATGTACTAACCTATAATGCAGTTGAAGCCTTGAATATTTCACTTAAATTTATACTAACTCTTAGCCTATAAAAAAATAATGAAGGTTTTGAAAAAATCCCGAGTCTTAATACAGTCTTTTACATAGAAGAAAGACATTCCAGCCATATAAAGTTTGTAGACAAACGTGGTTAAGGAAGCTTTTGTTCTGGTAACTTTGTTATAGCTGCTATTGCTAGTTGTTAAATATATTTTTTAAAATAAAAACTTTATCCTTTGCACAGACATGAACCTTCTGTGGAATGACTCACAAGACAAGCAAAACTACAGCTCCATTGTTGGGGAAAAAATAATTTGAAAGGTATCTGTGTATTTGAGAGAAATAGCCAGGAAGAAATTATACGTATTAATTAAAAAGAAAAATTTAAATTAGATGGGATAAAATTAAACAGTCACAAGTAGTTTCTCAGCCACCTACATGCAAATAAAATTTTTGTAGCAATATTTTTAAAGGACATTCTGATACCTGACATCTTAAGTTATGTAAATAATTTAATTTCAGAAAACGATTTATTCTTTTTTTGAGGTAGTCTTACCTCAAGTAAGCAGAAGTAAAACTAGAACTATTGGTGCCAGGTGATTATCACCGATACATAAGAAAATCAAAATGGACTTTTGTTCACAGTAGAAGTTTATCTAGCTCAGTATCATGACTCTCTGACAAGTGTCCACAGTGGAGGTCTAGGAAAAAACAGAAGCTCAAGTATGTAGTTATAACTCCCCAGACTATTCTGCTCATCTCAAACAAATTACAGTTCAGGGACTTTCTGACTCAATGGGTGTGTTTTCATACTTAACAGCCCAACACAGATCTTTTTACATGATTTAAGCCAGGTACTTATAAAGCCTCTGTGGATGTTTAGCATGCAGTCTTTGACTAAGAGTTACACAGCATAACTACATGAAGAACAATTTCCTTGTATTTCCTTTGAACTAGCAACTTGAGCTTTTTTTATCACCCCTTAGTTCTTATACTTGATAAGGCTGCGCCTTCTTGTTATCACTTGGGATTTTATAGAGAGAGTCCAGCAAGTTCAAATATAATCCTTACTTCGAACAACTAGAACCATTTGGGTACCAACACACAGAATGATGGTTCTTGATGTCATACCATTCATTATAGCATTGAAATATTATGAAAAAGTATGTACAACAAAAATAAATCAATTAGAAAAACTGGTTGGTCTATCTGGCCTAAATGAATTAGCAGGTTTAAAATAATACTTTTGTGAATAACTGGTAATCTGATTTTGCGATGAAAAGTAGTTGGCTGCAAAAAAAGAGTATTTGGTGTTGCTGCTTTGGCTAGGTTCACCATGAAGTTTCAAATTTATTTCTAGTGGTCAAATTATGCTATCACTATTGTGATAATTTAGCACTAAAAATATCTTAGCTGGCACAGTGTGTAAAACCAGATTTTAATACCATTATTTTTGTCTGTCTGTATTAATAGCTCTAAATGTTCGTTGTGGCCACAGACTCTTAATTTAATGCTACTGTATCTTTCCCAAACTTCAGGTGAAATTTGTGACCAGAGTTGTCATAGCAGATATTACAGTGTCATGCTCAATATATCACAAGGGGTATTTTAACAGGCTTGAAAAACAAGCTTGTCTTAAACATTTTTAAGTTGCCTCACTCCTAACAAATAGAAAGAAATAAGATTCTGCTGAGTCTTTGAAGATTATTGGAAGAAGATGTGGTTTTAAGACCTAAACAAATAATTTTACAAGGGGAAAGTATGTACTAATGTTAACCTTACTCTAGTAAACATTTCTGACATTGATCACATAATGCCTAACAGATCAATAATTTTTATCTACTTAATAATTTGGATGGTTGCATTTGCCAATCCAAACATAAATTAACGTCTTACCAGATCAAATACCTTATGGACATTGAGAGAATTTCTGCAAAAGAATGAAGTGTTCTAGTCTTCAGGAGTCGCAATGTTTCCTACAGTGCTGACTGCTTGACATTTTTTTATGTAAACTGATTTCATTTTTTTTAAACACTTCTATTTCAGAAGTGACATTAAGGAGCTGTTAGCTGTACCATAAAAGAATCAGTCAAAATGGTGCTATGTCCAGGCTTTTTTCCAAGTCTCTTGAAGAGAATTTAAATACACAGCAAAGATATAGAAGCTGGATAAGCATAAAAGTCAGGGCTGCCTCTACAAATGAAAAATTGTGCTTTGTCATTCTAAAGAAAATTGAATGTGATAAATCAACAAAATAAAAAAAATCAACAAAAAGAAAAAGACCAAACCAGCAAGTTTGTTTTTTTCAGTACTGCAACGAAATTCTGACAAAATTTTTTCTATCCTTTTTTTTTCTTGTTTGTTTCCTCAGCCAAGTAAAGCAAATTACATATTCTGTCTCCCCAGAAATGAAGGAAACTTGCTTTAGTGGCATTTAAAAGCTTATTACAGGTCTACATCTTCATTTTATAACTGATTTTATGAGAAAATAATCCCAAACTCAAGGAGCTTCAAAATTTTTAGTGCTTAAACAGGAAAGTAGATTACTGTAATGCTAGAAAAAGCAAGTCTCTTGGCATTCAGAAGTAACTGGTTTCTACCCTGGCCTTTTGGTCTTGTTACAGGAATCCATTTCATATTCAAATCTTACAGTAAAGCCAACCAAAACAGCACACTGTTTACAGTGACACAGAATGCAGTGGGGCAATTTGTAAGCTGCTTTCAGAAAATTAAAATCAGTAAAATCTCACCAGGAGATGTCATTTTTATGCAAAAATTTACACAGGCCTGTGAAACTCTCTTAATGCTTCCATAGTTGCAAAATGGAATGTTACTCTGTACTTCAAGCATTCCTTTCATTTGGATGCATGCTGCACTTCATAGAAATACCAGGCCCTAGGTACACATGGAAAGGAGTAGAATTTCAAGATTTGTGAATCTCTTTACTATATCTTGCAGAATTACTACAAGAACAGTGCTGATACCTATCCATCACACCATAGCTCATGTTCTGTTACAAATTATTACATTTTGATATGCAGGATTTTTTTTAATTATTATTATTTTTGTCTGTATGCTCCGAGATTGTGGTCAGACTGCTGTACCTATTTCTGGAGTCTGTTTTTAAAAGGCAAAGATTGGAAATGGTTCAGAGAAGAGTTACAAGAATGATCTGTAGTCTAATCTAGGAAACATACTAGGAAACAACTAAGAACATTCACATAATTACTGACTTATCAAAAAAGATAGTTACAAACTGAAATACAGTAAGATCCAGTGTCTAAAAGATGAATGTACATTGAGGGTACAAAGAATTGAAGAAGTTCTTCAAAGAAACTGAAATTCTTTTGCTGAAGGCAATGCCTTTCCTGACTACAAAAGGCAAGGCAAAAGGCCTTTTGTGTGATACTTAGAGCAAAGGTGAAAAGCCTAAGCTGAAAATATTTGACTTACAGCATATAAAGGACCAAACTTCAGACTGGTATGGAGAAAAAGGATCTTAAACTTTTACTGAAAGACTTTAGTAATCTTCCTAACATGCAGAGAAACTGGGACCTGGGAGGAAAGTAAAATAATTTTCACACCAACCTTTTAAAAATTAAAAAACCTAGAACTGTAACTAATTCCTGAAAATTTTTACTGGGGTGTTGTGGTACCAAAAGGCACTTCTGAAATCTCCCATTCTCCCCTCCCTTCTTCTCCCGCTTTCAGGAAAAGCTTATAAATAAGTCACTGAAATGGCTTAGCCAGGCTAAATGTGAAAAAATTTTGGGGTTCCCCCCCATGAATTTCCACAGACAGGATTTTTTGTCCCCATTCTGCAATGTAGTTATACCTGCAGAATTTTGAAGTATCATGTGACATGAGCACAAACCAATGCTTGCTTCACTCAACCAAGATAAATTCAGAACATATGTTGCAATATATGCATTTAAAGTTGAAAAAAGCATATTAAAATTTATTTCAGTTCAAAAAACATTTCTATGAAAAGATAAAATAAAAAACTTAGTTTAAAATGCCTCATCTAGCTATTTCCTAGAAAGAATCTGACATCTTACTTAAAGGTAAAATATTTGCTTGAAAGATCTGCTCATTTTTATTCTAGAAATATCTATATAAGATCCTTCTGACTTGCTTAACAACCCCTCCACTGGCTGAAGATTCATTGGCAGAGAGATATGAGATCTGAGAATCAGTCATGCTTTAAAAAACACATGTGCTTATGAATTTCTTTTATAGGATCCCCATTGGCATTAGTATAACAATATATCTTTTGTTACTCATGAAAGGTAGATCTACTTTCCAATACCTGGCCAGGATAGCTCTGTGGATCAAATAAGGAAAAGAGTAAACCATTAGCTTCTCTCTGTGAAACTCAATGGTTGCAGCAGACCTTGCATCCTAATTTAAAAAAAAAAAAAAATAAATAACCCCTCAACCTTATAATTTTCGACAGAGTTTAATCTTTTGCCTTTCTTTGGTCTCTTTGCTGCATAAGGAACGTAGATCTGTTGAGCATTATTTATAATTGTAATTGTTAGAGCAGCCTATTTTGTTGGGTTTGTTTGGGTTTTTTTTGGTGTTGCAAGAGAGGTATCCAAATAGCTGTAATTTTACAGATATTTTACATTTTGCTTTGCTTCGTCTGATCAGATGCACCTGTCTTAACACCAGCACCTCTAGGGAAACCAGAATCTACTTACATAAAAGGATATTATCAGTCTTTTAAAATTAATTTTCTTCTACAGTTTCATTGACTCATTAATTTATGATGTTTTATTGGGAACTATGATGTTGCTATCTATCTGTCTATCATCTAGCTAGCTAGCTAGCTAGCTATCATCTGTCTATGTATTTATTCAGCTATCATCTGTCTATGTATTTATTCAACTATCACATAGTATTGGATTTTGCTAATGACTATCAGTTTTTGTTTGAGGGTAGCATTCAAATGGAAATGTAAATGGATTGTTTACTAGTGTCATCATTAGTACTTATAGCAGTCTGAATTATTTTGCTTATTAAAATGTAGCAGTAGCTAGTGTGTCAGGTAAGCAAAATTGTTAATATCTTCTGAACACTGTGAAATGAGAGGATACTGGATATTCAAGCATATATATGCTATTGGGGGAGTAATGCTCTACATTTTTTTCCATAAGCCTTAGGCTTTCAGTACCACCAAAGGTAATAGGTCAAAACAGAGTTATGATTGACATGGAAGGCTGCACCTTAGGTCACTGTGCCTCAGACAACTGAAAGGACAGTCAATTACAGTGGGGAAAGAGACTGAACAAGTTGGTGCATTGCTCAATAAAATTTCTCTTGAGACAACTGTTTTGTTCCATTCTGAATGGTGTCTTAGAATCACTGCGTAACTTTATGTTTATATTGCCTTCTGAAATTTTGAATACTAGATAGCTTCACTACTATAACTGATTTGTGTATCAGTGTTAAAGGGTTTCAACTAAAATATATTTATTGCACATGGAATAAAAATAGGAGAGTAGGTATGTGAGTAGACTGTATTGTCAGGTACTACCCAGATTCATGGAGAGCCGTGAAGTCCTATGGCTCTTATGCCCTTCTCAAAATGTATAAAAGCAACCTGAGCAGCTCATATTCCCCCTGTAAAGTAACACATTCACAATATTAGTGTTGTGCATCCAGTCCAACCTATTAAATTTCAAATATTTTTTGTGTCAAGGTGAACCAAATTTATTAAAATGGGTACTGAAAAACGTTTGAATGTCTTCCACAATGTATGGCCTTTGAACACTCAATTGTTTGAAAATTCATACAAAGATACACGCAAATTCTATACAAGTATGCAAATGCAGGATCTTGTTCTTGGGCAAACTGAGATTAATATGTACATTTTGAAAAACTCAGTTCCGTGCTTTTTTGTTTTTTAAATTTTAGCTCCTCAGAAGTGAGTGTATGCTCCTTCACAGAAAATCAGCAAAGCTGTCAGATAGAATTTACTTTATGAAAGCAGTATCGTCTCACTTTGGAGGAACATTCCTGAGAATTTAAGGAGCTGTCAGAAGGAATTCTCTTTATTACTGATTAACATTAGATTCAGAACTAAAAACACATAAAATAAAACCAGGAAATAAAAATAACCAAACAACCCAACCAAAACCCAGGAAGTCCAATAGTGCTCCTGTCTTTAGTTTTGGACAGCACTGTGGGAACAAATTGCATTGCTTCTGTTTTGCTGTGTGAGTTTAAACTCCTACAAGAATTTGCAAATTTGTGGGTAGACTGCAGTGCTTGAGATACAGCATATTCAGAAAGGGAAACGTAAATGTGATAATATCAATTATTGATTGCAAATAATGTGTGATCATATAAATTAATACCATGTGATGTTTTAAGTACATGGAATAACCCTGTGTGGTTGAAATAAATAAACCCTGAAATAACAGCTTAGTCACAATGTTTTATTTAATGATGCATGTAAAATGTATGAACAAATAAATAAATAATTGCATTTTCTTGTTATGTGAGCATATTATATAATTTAAAAGATCTATGGAGAATATAAACTAGCTAAAAGGATTAAGCTGACTCATTTAGATCCTGGGAAGTCGGTAAAGTCAGTATCAGACCTACAGGAAGCATATTCAACAATGTTTATTATTAATATTACTGTAGTAAAATGAACACATCCCAAGCAGGATCACATTTAATGATAGCTGAACTGTTAATAGTCTAAATAGTCTGAAATAGTATATTTTAAGTCTGCAGATCTCAAACTCACTTCTAAATAACACACGGATTTACATAGTTCTGGGATGTGCCACTGTCAAGAGTGGTGCTTGCCACCACATTTAGTACAAAAAGTTTCTGAATAACAGGTCTGCAGCTAACAAGCTGATAAAATGGCAGGAAAGAACTAATTCTTAATTCAGCAGTACGTGCCACAGACTGGGGAAGGTACCAATGCAATGAGGCTATTTTAGATTTGATGACATATTTTTCAGAATGAGATGCTTTCCAGGTCATTCTGAGATTTACATACATGCTTTCAATGAATGATATCCTAATCTATAAAGAAAATAATTAAATGAAGTATGCTTTTTTTTTTTTTCCTAATTGTTTCTTCCCAGAAGTCAGAGGTTTCGGAGTTTATACAATATCAGTGGTACCAGCTAGCTCTTAGCTTTTGAAGATCTTGTTTGTAAACCCAACAATACCTATGGTGAAAGGCAGGAATAAAGGTCGCAGCTTCTGAAAACTAGTGGAAAGGCAGCATTTCATCCTAGGATATATTTCATTAAATTCTGGTTTCAGTGTATTAAAACTTTCGGCAGAACCAGCACAATAATAATCACATTTGACAAAGGTAAGTGGACACTTCACTTTACACCATGACTTGTTCAAGTAAAGTGCATTGCTTGTGACTACCAACGTTATGGCACACACTTCAAAAAAAGTGAGTGCATAAGAAAAAAAGGTATTAGCAATTAATCTCAGGCTCAATTTTAGTTCTGATATTAATTTCTTAATAATTTTCTGTTCTTATAGGCAATATTCAACAAAGTTGGGTTTGTTGTTTGTTTTTTTCCTAATTCTCTTGTGCATTTATAGAAGTTTAAGTGAAATGGATTCTGTCACTTCAGAATAATCAGTATTTATTTTCAGGGATTCTTCTTAGCAATTAGCTTATGGAGGCAGGGGAAGTGATCTTTGAAATTAAACAGTAAATATTAATGCAAATCTGTATTTTCAAAATTCACAGAGAACTTGGAGAGCAAAGGTGCTTTTAAGAAAAAGAAATACAAAATGAAAATAAAATGGAATTCAATTGGATGTTTTTCCAAGTTTTTTCTATTTATCTTGGTATGATAGTAGTCCAGTTATATGTATATACCTGTAAAAATTAACAGTAAATAGAAGCATAACTTCAGGGTCTGTCCATCCAGTTGGCATTTAGATCTCACTATCCTTGAATCAAAGTGCTTTTCAGCACTGAAATTATTTTTATTTCTTTTTTAACATATAGTTGGCATTAACAGCCAAATGTTATACTGTGTTGTTTTGGCTGCAAAGAACTGCCCTGGGTTCAGCAGTAGCAATCATTTTTCTCTCTCTTGGTAGCTGGTGCAGTGCTGTGTTTTTGATTTTGGGCCTGGGAACTGCGCTGATAACACCAGTGTTTTCAGTTACTGCTTGGTAATGTTTTGGTCTTACCAAGGACTTTGTGAGTCTCACGCTCTGCCAGGGAGGAGGGGAAGCTGGGAGGAAGCAGAGACAGGACACCTGACCCAAACTGACCAAAGAGGTATTCCATGCCACAGCACGTCATGCCCAAGATGTAAAAACAGGGGCAGAGATCCGGAAGGGTGGGGCTCGCTGCTGGGGGGGTGCACTGCTTGGTTGGGCTGGGGACTGCTGGTGAGCAATTGTATTCTTTTGTTGTATTTCTCTTGTCATTATTATCATTGGTGGTAGCAGTAGTGGTCTGTATTATACCTAAGTTACTAAACTGTTCTTGTCTCAACCTGTGGGAGTTGCATTCTTTCGATCCTCCTCCCCATTCCCCTGGGGCTGGGGGAAGAAAAAGGGGGGAGTGGGTGAATGAACTGCGTAAGGGGCTTAAACCATGACAAGAAAATAGTAATATTAATTGACTACAGCGTGTAGACCATGACTTCTTAATAAAATAGAGATTTCGGTGAAGTCTGGAGCTTTGAACTGCCTACATAATTCTGTAGTTTTTGTCTTCTACCTAATGTATTTGCAAAGGGTAAGAATAAAAGTAAGGAAATAACCTTAGGCAAAATATGCTGAAGACATCCATGGATGCATAAGGAGCTGCTGAAGAAACTTAGAGGGAAAACAGAGGCTTATAAAAGGTGAAAGCAAGAACAGGCGGCTTGGGAAGAATACAGGGATGTTGTCTGGGAAGCTGGGGACCAGGCTAGGAAAGCTAAGGCCCTCTTAGAATTAAACGTGGCTAAGGATGTG
This sequence comes from Amazona ochrocephala, assembly GCA_039720435.1. Taxonomy (NCBI): domain Eukaryota; kingdom Metazoa; phylum Chordata; class Aves; order Psittaciformes; family Psittacidae; genus Amazona; species Amazona ochrocephala. Next base: position 30,163,522 of record CM077876.1, on the reverse strand, counting down.
AAAGATAACAGGGAGGGATTCTGTTGCTACACTGCAAATAAAAGGCAGACTAGGGAAAACATGGGCCTTCTCCGGAAGCTATCAGGAGAACTGGCTACCCTGGATTTGGAGAAGGCTGAGGTTCTTAATGACTTCTTTGCCTCAGTCTTCACTGGCAAAAGCTCTGACCACACCACCCAAGCCTTGGAAGGCAGATGCAGAGACTGTGAGAATGAAGAATGTAGGAGAGGATCAGGTTTGAGACCATCTTAAGGACCTGAAAGTGTATGAGTCCATGGGACCTGATGAAATCCATCCGCGGGTCCCGAAGGAGCTGGCAAATGAAGTTGCTAAGCCACTGTCTGTCATATTTGAAAAATTATGGCACTCAGGTGAGGTGCCTGATGTTTGGAAAAAGGGAAATATAACCCCCATTTTCAAGAAGGGGAAAATGGATGACCCGGAGAAAAACAGACCAGTCAGTGTCACCTCTGTGCCTGGCAAAACCTCGGAGCTGATTCTCCTGGAAGGCACACTAAGGCACATGAAAAACAGCAAGGTGGTTGGTGACAGCCAACATGGATCCACCAAAGGGAAATCATAGAACCATAGAATAGTTAGGGTTGGAAAGGACCTTGTTGTGGTTTAAGCTTCTCAGCCACAAACAGTTTTGCTCACTCACTCGCTTCCCCCTCTTTCTTCCCTCCGCTCCTGGAGGGATGGGAAGGAGAATCGAAAGAATGCAACTCCCACAGGTTGAGATAAGAACAGTCCAGCAACTAAGGTGTAACACAAACCACTACTGCTACCACCAATAATAATAATGACAAGAGAAAAAAAACAAGGGAAGAGTTTTTTCTTCCCCCCCACTCGGGGGGGGGGGGGGAAGAAGAATCAAAAGAACGCAACTCCCACGGGTCGGGACAAGAACAGCCCAGCAATCAAGGTACAACACAAACCACCACTACCACCACCACCAATAACAATAACGAGAGAAATACAAGGGAAGAGGACAGAACCGCTCACCACTCGACGACCGAGCTGTGAACTAAACCCACCCCTCTTCCGGGTTCCGGCCCCACAGTTCTTTTTCCTCCTGGACCTGGACATGACGTGCTGTGGTATGGAATAACCTCTTTGGTCAGTTTGGATCAGGTGTCCTGTTTCTGCTTCCCCCTGGCTTCCACCCTTCCCTGGCAGAGCATGAGACTCAGCAAGTCCTTGGCCAGCCTAAACATCACCAAGCAGTAACTGAAAACACTGGTGTTATCAGCACTGTTCCCAGGCTCAAAATCAAAAACACAGCGCTGCAGCAGCTACCAAGAAGGGAAAAGAGAAAAAATGACTGCTACTGCTGAACCCAGGACATTCCACCCCTTATTCCATACCATTCACGTCAAGCTGAGATCCCACATTTTCAATATACCATCATATATATATTTGTATACATCCACACACACACACAGAAGGAGAGAGATCATCCCTCAGTGCATAGATCAATCCCTACAAAGCTTCCGAGTCCATTCAGTCCGCGACGTCAAGCTCCATCTCTTGTAACAGTCATTCAGAGCAGGGGAGGCCATGTGCAGTGCTGGATCGTTGCCTGCTGATGCTGATCGTTCCTTTACTGCAGAACTCATCCGGTTTCATTAAAGTTCATTCTTTGTTGGGACGACGGTCAGAGAGCCAGTCACTGGTGACCTGAGGACATCTAGTTGGTGGTCTATAAAAGTATTACATAGCAGGCAACAACATACAATTGAGTTCATTGACTATTTTCCCCTAGAATCAAATCCCCCTGAGGTACACATCAGACCTCCCCATCTTCCCGCATTACCTACCAAGTATATCCGGGTCCCTGAGCAAAAGCAATCCCACGAGTGGGTTTGCCTTTACCTGAAGTGGGAATAACCCAGACTTTCTTCCCCAGCAAATTCTTTATGCGCACCACAGGAACTTTGTCCCCCTCCACAGTATGTAGAAGTTCTGACTGGGCTGGACCAGCCCTGTTGACAGATCCTCTGGTGTTGACCAACCAGGTGGCCTTAGGTAAATGTGTATCCCAATGTTTGAAAGTCCCACCACCCATTGCTCTCAGTATAGTTTTTAACAGCCCATTGTACCGTTCAATTTTCCCAGAGGCTGGTGTATAGTAGGGGATGTGATATACCCACTCAATGCCATGCTCTTTGGCCCAAGTGTCTATCAAGTTGTTCTGGAAATGAGTCCCATTGTCTGAGTCAATTCTCTCTGGGGTGCCGTGTCGCCGCAAAATCTGTTTCTCAAGGCCCAGGATCGTGTTCCGGGCAGTGGCGTGGGGCACAGCGTACATATCCAGCCATCCAGTGGTTGCTTCCACCATGGTAAGCACATGGCGCTTGCCTTGGCGGGTTGGTGGGAGTTTGATATAATCAATCTGCCAGGCCTCACCTTATTTGTACTTCAGCCATCGTCCTCCATACCAAAGAGGTTTTAACCATTTAGCTTGCTTAATTGCAGCACATGTTTCACAGTCATGAATAACCTGGGCAATAGTGTCCATTGCTAAGTCCACCCCTCGATCACGAGCCCATCTGTATGTTGCATCTGTGCCCTGATGGCCTGAAGTGTCATGGGCCCACCGGGCCAAAAATAATTCACCCTTATGTTGCCAATCTAAGTCCATCTGAGCCACTTCAATCTGAGCAGCTTTATCCACTTGCTGGTTGTTCTGGTGCTCCTCAGTGGCCCGACTCTTGGGTACATGAGCATCTACGTGACATACCTTGACCACCAGGTTTTGCACCCGGGCAGCAATATCCTGCCACACTGCAGCAGCCCAGACGGGTTTACCTCTGCGTTGCCAGTTGCTCTGCTTCCATTGCTGCAACCACCCCCACAGGGCATTTGCCACCATCCATGAGTCAGTATAAAGATAAAGTACTGGCCATTTCCCTCGTTCAGCAATGTCCAAGGACAGCTGGATGGCTTTCTCCTCAGCAAACTGACTCGATTCACCCTCTCCTTCAGCAGGTTCTGCAACTTGTTGTCGAGGATTCCATACAGCTGCCTTCCATCTACGATGCTTTCCCACAATGCGACAGGACCCATCAGTAAACAGGGCATATTGCTTTTCACTTTCTGACAATTCATTGAATGGTGGGGCCTCTTCAGCACGCATAACCTCCTCCTCCTCTGGTGACATTCCAAAATCTTTGCCCTCTGGCCAGTCCATGATGACTTCTAGAATTCCTGGACGACTGGGATTTCCTATTCGAGCTCGTTGTGTAATTAGTGCAGCCCACTTACTCCATGTAGCATCAGTTGCATGATGTGTAGAGGAGACTCTGCCTTTGAACATCCATCCCAGCACGGGCAACCGGGGTGCTAGGAGGAGCTGTGCTTCAGTGCCAATCACTTCCGAAGCAGCTCGAACCCCTTCATAGGCTGCCAGTATCTCTTTTTCATTTGGGGTATAGCTGGCCTCAGATCCTCTGTATCCCCGACTCCAAAAGCTGAGGGGTTGACCTCAAGTTTCCCCTGGAGCTTTCTGCCAGAGGCTCCAGGTAGGACCATTCTCCCGGCTGCGGTGTACAATACATTTTTCACATCTGGTGCAGTCCGGACTGGTCCGAGGGCTACAGCATGAACTATCTCTCGTTTAATTTGCTCAAAGGCTTGTTGTTGCTCAGGGCCCCATTTAAAATCATTTTTCTTCCGGGTCACATGATAGAGAGGGCTTACAATCAAACTGTAATTCGGGATGTGCATTCTCCAGAACCCCACAACACCCAAGAAAGCTTGTGTTTCTTTCTTGTTAGTTGGGGGAGACATTGCTGTTATCTTGTTGATCACATCTGTGGGGATCTGGCGACATCCATCTTGCCATTTTATTCCCAAAAATTGAATCTCCTGTGCAGGTCCCTTGACCTTACTCCGTTTTATGGCAAAACTGGCTTTCAGCAGGATTTGGATTATTTTCCTCCCTTTCTCAAAGACTTCTTCCATTGTATCACCCCACACAATAATGTCATCAATGTATTGCAGGTGTTCTGGAGCTTGCCCCTGTTCCAGTGCAGTCTGGATCAGTCCATGGCAGATGGTAGGGCTGTGTTTCCACCCCTGGGGCAGTCGGTTCCAAGTGTACTGGACGCCCCTCCAAGTAAAAGCAAACTGTGGCCTGCACTCTGCTGCCAGAGGAATCGAGAAAAATGCATTGGCAATATTAATTGTGGCATACCACTTGGCTGCCTTTGACTCCAGTTCATACTGAAGTTCTAGCATGTCCAGTACGGCAGCACTCAAGGGTGGTGTAACTTCGTTCAGGCCACGATAGTCTACTGTTAATCTCCACTCTCCGTTAGTGCTTTCGCACTGGCCATATGGGGCTATTAAAGGGTGAGCGGGTCCTCCTGATCACTCCTTGACTCTCCAATCTACGGATCAGCTTATGGATGGGAATCAGGGAGTCTCGGTTGGTGCGATATTGCCGCCGGTGCACTGTTGTGGTTGCGATTGGCACTTGTTGTTCCTCTACCTTCAGCAACCCCACAACAGAAGGATCCTCTGAGAGACCAGGCAAGGTGGACAGATGCTCAATTTCCTCTGTCTCCAAAGCAGCAATACCAAAAGCCCATCGGTACCCTTTTGGGTCTTTGAAGTACCCTCTCCTGAGGTAATCTATGCCAAGGATGCATGGAGCCTCTGGACCAGTCACAATGGGGTGCTTTTGCCATTCCCTCCCAGTCAGGCTGATTTCAGCCTCCAGTACAGTCAACTCTTGGGATCCTCCTGTCACTCCAGAAATATAAACGGGTTCCACCCCTTGACAGCTTGATGGCATCAGGGTACACTGTGCACCGGTGTCTACTAGAGCCTTATACTTCTGTGGGACTGATGTGCCAGGCCATTTGATCCACACAGTCCAGTAAATCCGATTGTCCCCTACCTCCACCTGGCTGGAGGCAGGGCCTCCCTAATAGTCATCACAGCGTTGGACACTTAAGTCTCGTAGAAAGGGATTATTCTTCGTTATCACAGGAGCTGCAGTAAAATCGGCTCTTAAACTCCATCTAGGAATCTGCTCACCAGAGACTGAAGCCGCAGCCTTCATGGGGTGATCAGCCTTGACTTTTGTTCTCCTCTTCAATTCTTGCACCCGTTCCTCCAAAACTGAAGTAGGTTTTTCATCCCACTTCGTCATATCTTCTCTGTGATCCCGCAGGTAAAACCAGAAGGTGGCCCGTGGTGTATACCTTCTATATCTTCTCTCTCGAACAGTAGGGCGCCTTTTGTTAATAGCTGAGACGTGTGTTGGTACGCGTGAGGAGCTGGATAGATCGTCTCTCAATTGTTTGAGGTCCTGGGACAGTTTTTCCACAGCTGAGATGATGGAAAGGGTGAGATTGTCTTCAAACTCTCGGAGTTTATGAATCATTTCATCCACTGTTGGTGGTATTATGTCATTCCAGGTTACTGTTGCCAATGAGTGGGCATATGATGGGGGTGCATCCCGTGTAAACTTCCGCCACATGGGTCGTGTACATTCGACTTCATCTGGATCTATGGGTATATCCCCATTATTCGGCTTGATATTGTAGATCATCTCTACAATGGCTGATTCCCTCAAAGACTGGATGCCCTTTTCTATAGTAGTCCACTTAGCCGAACGACTCATAACATCATCCTTGTATGGAAATCTATCTTTCATAGCTGCCAAGAGCCACTTCCAAAGGCTGAGGGACCGTTTCTCTCTTGCAATTGCTTTGTCAATTCCCCCTTCCCTAGCAAGTGATCCCAGCTGTTTGGCTTCACTACCTTCTGGTTCGTGACCATCGGCGCCATTGTCCCAGCATCGGAGCAACCAGGTGATGATGTGCTCCCCTGGCTGACGGGTAAAGTCCTTTTGCATATTCCGTAGCTCGGTCGAGGTCTGCAATCGGGAAGTTACCTCTTCTTCTTCTTCTTCGTCATGTGATGATGACTCCTGGTCAGATGCTGTCCCAGGTGGTGAGTACGTTGTTTCTTCATCTTGCTTCATCTTCCTTGCCTCTTTTTTGGTTTTCCTCCTGCATACAGGGGCAACCGGTATTGGTACGAGGTGGTCCTCTGGTTTAGCTGCGGTGATTATCACTGTGGTTTGAGTAGCTGCTGTACTTGTCGCTGGTGGTGGTGTAGCTGCTGTGCTTCTAGGTAGAGCAGCTGTGCTGTCCATTACGGCTGAAGTTTGGGTAGCTGCTGTACTTGTCCCTGGGGGTGGTGTAGCTGCTGTACTTGGAGCTGGAGTAGCTGCGCTATCCATTACTCCACCCTCAAATCCAGGGGCATTTTTTTCCTTTTGAAGGTGCTGGATGGTGTTGAACAGGGCTCTGTAAGCATAGGCCAGACCCCAGCATGTAGCCATGATCTGTCCATCTCTGGTGTGACCAGAATGACAACACACCTCCTTTAAGTGTTCTACTAATTTTTCTGGATTTTGCACATGTTCATTGGTGAAGTTCCAAAGCACTGGAGGGGCCCACTGGCCTAGATACTTGCCCATGCTATCCCACACACCCTGCAACTCATGACTATCCAGCCTTGGGGAAAACCTCTTGGATCTCCTATATCGTTGTTTAATCCTAGACAAGGCCCAAACCCGACTCTGCATAACTCTCGGGACCAGACGAAATGGTCGTGAATAAAGCACACTCGATATGCGTGCCAACATGGCGATCCCCATCACAACCAGCAGGCAGGTCTCAAGGGTGTCTAAGGGCAATTCAAAACCTTCAGAATTCACGAAAGATGCTGTAAACGGTCTGGTGGGGGGGCTGGGAGCATAAAAGAGTGTCTCCTTCACAGGCTGACCACCCGAGGAGGTGAAAAAAGATGTATAATTCCAAAACACCCCCATTATATACCTCCCAAAGTACAGAACTGGTGACCACATTGGGAACAAAAACCGGGTCAGTTTCAGGATCACTGAGTCTATTGTATCAAAAAACAGTGCAATAAAGTACAATGCAATAAGAGCCTTAATCCAAAACCCTTCCCTGAGAAATGTTAAGGTAAAAATTACCGTCTGTAAGTGAAGTAACACACGCTGAACCTGTGAGAACCAGAGCAACAACCTTGAGAGCCAATAAATCAGCATTGTGACAAGTGGCTATTAATCCTGTCGTTATCTCAACCCTTCGTGCCCCACGTTGGGCGCCAAAATGAACTGTCGTGGTTTAAGCTTCTCAGCCACAAACAGTTTTGCTCACTCACTCACTTCCCCCTCTTTCTTCCCTCCGCTCCTGGAGGGATGGGAAGGAGAATCGAAAGAATGCAACTCCCACAGGTTGAGATAAGAACAGTCCAGCAACTAAGGTGTAACACAAACCACTACTGCTACCACCAATAATAATAATGACAAGAGAAAAAAAACAAGGGAAGAGTTTTTTCTTCCCCCCCACTCGGGGCGGGGGGGAAGAAGAATCAAAAGAACGCAACTGCCACGGGTCGGGACAAGAACAGCCCAGCAATCAAGGTACAACACAAACCACCGCTACCACCACCACCAATAACAATAACGAGAGAAATACAAGGGAAGAGGACAGAACCGCTCACCACTCGACGACCGAGCTGTGAACTAAACCCACCCCTCTTCCGGGTTCCGGCCCCACAGTTCTTTTTCCTCCTGGACCTGGACATGACGTGCTGTGGTATGGAATAACCTCTTTGGTCAGTTTGGATCAGGTGTCCTGTTTCTGCTTCCCCCTGGCTTCCACCCTTCCCTGGCAGAGCATGAGGCTCAGCAAGTCCTTGGCCAGCCTAAACATCACCAAGCAGTAACTGAAAACACTGGTGTTATCAGCACTGTTCCCAGGCTCAAAAAAAAAAACACAGCGCTGCAGCAGCTACCAAGAAGGGAAAAGAGAAAAAATGACTGCTGCTGCTGAACCCAGGACAGACCTTAAGATCATCTAGTTCCAAGCCCCCTGCCATGGGCAGGGACACCTCACACTAAACCATGCCATCCAAGGCTATGTCCAACTCAATCTTGAACACCACCACAGATGGAGAATTCACAACTTCCCTGGGCAACCCATTCCAGGGCCTCACCACCCTCACAGTAAACAATTTCTTCCTCAGATCCAATCTAAACTTCCCCTGATCTAGTTTGAACCCGTGACCTCTTGTCCTATCACTACAGTCACTAATGAAGAGTCCCTCCCCAGCATCCCTATAGGCCCCCTTCAGATATTGGAAGGCTGCTATGAGGTCTCCACGCAGCCTTCTCTTCTCCAGGCTGAACAGCCCCAACTTTCTCAGCCTATCTTCATATGGGAGGTGCTCCAGCTCTGTGATCATCCTCGTGGCCCTCCTCTGGACTTCTTCCAACAGTTCCATGTCCTTTTTATGGTGAGGACACCAGAACTGCATACAATACTCCAAGTGATGTCTCACAAGGGCAGAGTAGGCTCTTGGCTGATTTTATTTAATAGATAGCAGGCATTAATTTTTTCACTTATTTTGCCTTAGCTAAGACAATCATACCAAGAAAACATGCAGAAACAATTCTGCATATTATTCATGCCTGAATTACAGAAATCCATGTAGGCCACACTTTTGCTGCTATTTCAGATATGAAGATATGTTCACAATTTCTCATTTTGTATCCATCCAGAAATGCTTCATGCAGTGCAAATTCCTGGATTTCAGCACCGTATATAGCCCCTCATATTCCTTCTGGGTACAGCACCACTTCCTTATCTTACCAAGCAGGAAATGTATCTTGCAGTCACATATCAAATCCTGTTAAACTGTATTCATTTTTTTTGTGGTTGTTAGCATATTTACCTCTTTGTTTCCAGCAGGTAGAGAGGCTTCAAATGTCAGAGAAAAAGCCAGGCTATTTTTGTATGCTTGCTGAAGAAACGCATATACTTTTTCTCTAGGCAACATGTAAAACCAGAAAATAACTTTTCAATAATTTATTTTGTTTGAATCATAATGGCTTCTGGCTTGGCCATTTTCTGGTGTGTAACAGCCAGGTGGGTTAAGACACTAAGGCATTTCCTAAATCGTTATATTGACTGCTTGTTTAAAAATGAAAAATGTAGCTAGACACAAACCTTTAAGCCAGTGAAATACCATCCTCAGGCTGAAGCCTAATGATGAAGCTAATAATTTATTTTAAGCTACTCATATGCTAGTCTTATTAACAGGAAGACAGATTTTCTGCATTCTTTATTACTCAGGAAGTTGATCACTGACAGATGTTTTTCTAAAATGGCACTCTATGACAGGTCTTAAAGTAGTAAAAGTGCCGTTCAACACTCTGTCATAGTTATCCAAATAAGTTATGCTCCAGAACAGTGATCTAGTTTAAACAGTATGAAAGAAATTCCATACATATATTAGAAATAACTCCTTGAATCAAAATAGGAATTATAAATTACTTCAGCAATTAGAATAGATGGAAATAAACCAAAGAACATATGGGAAAATGTGTAAAAGACCATTCTCTTATAAATTTTATAGAGCAAGAGAATCCTATGGATTGCTATTTAGTACTGTTAAATTCTACACCTCTTTCCCACATGGATATTTTCATAGACTTTTCTGGTCTGAATATTGTATTGATCCACAGTGATTCAGTGTAAGACATAAATCCTGGGGATAGGTGAAGAAATGTTCCTTAAGTGTCCAAGCTACCTAAAGACAGTAGTCAAAAACTTACCTGCACCAGGAACTTACCTGTACCAGAGGAAGGCTATCTTGCTGTGCTGAGTAAGGTGATATTCCATGCCAAAATGGCAGCACATGTGTTACCTGATGCCCAAGCTAGCTCTGGTGGTAAAACAATGCTAAATTCTGATAGTTCATTGGACATGACTTTTTATATTTGAGCATGATTAATTATAAATTAATTTCATTAGCCAAATGCAAAAAACTTTTCTGACATAGAACCATGAAAACACATAAATATTAAAAAGAAACCCAACCCAGCCATTAGTAACGAAACTGATTTAAATTTCGTCTTGCAAAAGGGTTAAATGATTAAGTAGATAGAGCTCAAGAATGTTCAATTATGCACTGTGCCTAAGCAAACTGTTTCTTTAATGGATAAAGCAATGTATTAAGGTTTGTGTAAAAGTGATTGTAAGTGAAAGCTGTTGTCCAAAGTTGTGAAGTCTTTGGACTTCAAGGACTGTGAGGCAGTTGTACTGGCAACAATGATTATGTCAGCAGTACAAGGCGGCTGTGGTGCCTCTGATACCACTTCAGTCATAGTATTGGTGCTGGCTGAAGTTATTGTTCAGAGATCTGAATCCCTGAAGAATGTGAGATGCAGATGCTGGAGTCAGAAGCTCAGGAGAGTTCTCTCCCATCACAATTTAGTATTTTTAACTGGTTGTCTTTAAGTTATTATTGAAAAGGATTCCCCAAATTTTAGGGGGTGTAAATTCAATGGTTTCTAAAATGTGTAAAAGATGTATGTTGCTGCTTTCTGTGTCCACTTCTTGATTTATGATTATCAGCTACATGATCCCAACCAAGCAGGAATCTCCATTCTGGACTGCAATACAATGTTTTCACTCTCTGACCTCACTGAGAATCCTGAGATTCTTTCAATTATAAAGAGAGTCAAACACATTTCTGGCTCAAAGTACAAATCATTGCACTTATATTTGAATAGCTTTGAATTTAAAGAAAAAATCCTCCCATATTATCTGGTTGCTAATATTAGAAGAAAATGTACTTCTACGAAACTCTTGCAAGATCACCTAGTTTCTAACCCATTTACAAACTTTGAAAGAGTTATCACTTATATCTGGATAAGGAAAGATGCATTTAGTAGTGGTTTTGGGGTTTTTTTCAAACCACAGTGCTAGTTTTATCACAGTTTAGCGAACTTACATATTAATACCAGAATATATTACTCAGAAAAATCTTAAAAATATGGAAAAGAAAATAGTAGAGAGGACTTTGATATTCACTAGCTTATCCATAAATTAAAAAGCTGAATTACCTATGTGGAATGTATGTATCCCTCGTATACATGTAGCGTATAAAAAACACCAATGGTTTGAAATTCTTTAAAAACTATTGTTGGTATAATTAAAAGATACAGGGAAGCCTATATCTGAAAAAAACCTAAATAAGTACATCAGAAGACATTCTTTTTTTATAATGCATGAGACATCCGTAAGCTACAATTGCGGTGATGATTTGTAAATGTCATGAAAGACAAAAAAATTAGTTTTTATTACCTTGTACAAGTGACATTAATTATTTAAAGTTTATGAAGGGTTTTGGAATGTAACTAACTCACTTGTAAATATACTAGATAAATGTTAAGTAATGTTGTTATAACTTTGCAATGACAAAAGAACTTTAATAGTATTATTTTATTGATTTTCTAAAATGATAGCAACAAGATGGATTTGTGTTTTAGTGTGAGGTGTCCCTGCCCATGTCAGGGGGGTTGGAATTAGATGATTTTAAGGTCCTTTCTAACCCTAACTATTCTATGATTCTATGATTCTATGATTCTATGTTAAATTCCTGGGGAACTTGTTTTATTAACAAGTGTTCCTGTGCTCAGGAAAAATTACTTCTGTGCAACTGTGGAGCTCCGTAAGCAAGCACCAATACTAAGGCCTTTTATCCCATATAAGCTAATTAAAATGTGGCTGAGAAAATTATGGGATATTAAACCAACAAGGTGCTTGGGGACAGCCAGCATGGCTTCACTAAGGGGAAATCCTGCCTGACCAATCTGGTGACCTTCTATGAAGGGGCTACGGAACTGATGGACAGGGGCAGAGCAGTTGATGTCATCTACCTGGACTTGTGTAAAGCCTTTGACACTGTCTCACATGACATCCTTCTCTCTAAGTTGGAGAGACATCAATTTGATAGGTGGACCACTCGGTGGATAAAGAACTGGCTGGATGGCCGCACGCAAAGAGTAGTGCTCAGTGGCTCAGTGTCCAGCTGGAGACCAGTAACGAGTGGTGTCCCCCAGGGATCAGTGTTGGGACCGGTCTTGTTCAACATCTTTGTGAGTGACATGGACAGTGGGATTGAGTGCGCAATCAACAAGTTTGCTGATGACACCAAGCTGTATGGTTCGGTTGATACATTGGAGGGAAGGAATGCCATCCAGAGGGACCTTGACACGCTTGTGAGGTGGGCTGATGCCAACCTAATGAAGTTTAACCATGCTAAGTGCAAAGTCCTACACCTGGGTCGGAGGAATCCCAGGCACAGCTACAGGTTGGGCGGGGAGGAGATTCAGAGCAGCCCTGCGGAGAAGGACTTGGGGGTGTGGGTTGATGAAAAAATGAACATGAGCCAGCAGTGTGCGCTTGCAGCCCAGAAAGCCAACCATATCCTGGGCTGCATCAAAAGGAGTGTGACCAGCACATCGAGGGAGGTGCTCCTTCCCCTTTACTCTGCTCTCGTGAGACCTCACTTGGAGTATTGTGTGCAGTTCTGGTGTGCTCAACATAAAAAGGACATGGAACTGTTAGAACAAGTGCAGAGGAGGGCCACGAGGATGATCATGGGACTGGAGCACCTCTCGTATGAAGATAGGCTGAGAAAATTGGGGCTGTTCAGCGTGGAGAAGAGAAGGCTGCGTGGAGACCTCATAGCAGCCTTCCAATACCTGAAGGGGGCCTATAGGAATGCTGGGGAGGGACTCTTCATTAGGGGCTGTGGTGAGAGGACAAGGGGTAATGGGTTTAAACTTAAACAGGGGAAGTTTAGATTGGATCTGAGGAAGAAATTCTTTACTGTGAGGGTGGTGGGGCCCTGGAATGGGTTGCCCAGGGAGGTTGTGAATGCTTCATCCCTGGCGGCGTTCAAGGTGGGGTTGGACATAGCCTTGGATGGCATGGTTTAGTGGGAGGTGTCCCTGCCCATGGCAGGGGGGTTGGAACTCGATGATCTTGAGGTCCTTTCCAACCCTTACTATTCTATGATTCTATGATTCTAATTATTCTGATAACAGCTGCCTGAATTACTCTGGAACAATACCTTTGCAGTTTTTCTCATCGAATCACCTCCATTCAACATCAAGAAAACATCAAAAAGAATCTTAATCTGGAGAAATAAAAGCCAAGGCTTCTCCCTAACCTGAATGATTCAGAGCAGAACAACCACTGCATTTGAATATATGACTTTTATATGGAGATAATAATAAAAAAAGAATTAGAAATTTAATCCAGATTTTATCTTTTCCAGAGTTGTACCTTGATTAATAAGCTGTGTTGTAAGGTGTATACTGAAACAGTATAGTATTTAATGTCAAATTTTACTGTCTAAAAATGTCTGTAATATTCCATTCAAATTCTTTTAATAAATTCAACCAGGAATTGAAAAACTTTAGAAAGATTGTTGTTGTTTTCTTTTTTGGAGTAGTTAATATTTGTTAGGATATCTCTGTACACATAGGTTCAATGTGTATCCCTCAGGTTTTCTTAAGCACTGAAGTAATGAGTGATTTGGTGCCTTGCAAAACAATATTAACCAGAGGAGAAAGTTTTTTCCAAGCTACTCTGACCATGGTGCCATTTTCTTCCACTCACAATAAAATGTTTATATCTTGAATGAATGTAAACAAATTTCCTAACACAGTATAGAGGGTTTCGTAACATGTTCATTTCAGAATATACTGGCTCACTCCTTTTCATTGAAAAAAGATTTATCATTCGAGATCTTTTTTCAGGCACTATAAAAGGAACAAGTTTTACTTTTAATAAGATAGAACCATAACTCAGAAAAGCAATGAAATGTACTGTAAATACAAGTTATGCTCTCTATAATGCAAGAGAAAATGTGTCTGTAACTGGACCAGGACATGTTCTTTAGCTTACAAATATACTTTATTCTACTGTGCCTGAAGGATATTTAGTAGCAAATGGAGAAAGAATGGATTTTCATAACTGGCAATGAAATTCACCCTGCTGACTTTGAAGAATAGCACAGCAATGTAAACGAAGTAGAACAGGCATTACCCCGAAAGGAAACCCTTTTTATTTGAAATTTCATTGCTCTAATTCGGGGGTTTCATGTTAAAAATTTACCTTTTGTAACCCCCAGCAGAAGCCAAGAACTCTCCACACTTCTTCATGGTAGTCATAACTTCATCAGGAAACTTACCAGTATTGCATGGAGTATGCTGCTGAAACATGAACATTTCAATGAACAGCAAAAGAGAAAAACAAGAGGCAATGTATCTGATGAAACTCACATCTATTACCTATGGCTCCTTGCATCCTTTCCTTTAAAAATTCAAAGGAGAAAATGTGATGGTGTTTCAACTTAGTTTGTTGTGTACATGAGCTCTGAATGTGGAAATAAAGCATGAGAAAGTTCATTATGTTTCAGTCAGTCAGGACAAAACCCACTCTGTATGACCTCTGGTTTGATTAAAATGTTACAAAATTAAAGGTTAGATTTTTTTCCTAAATCATTCACATACCACATGTAAAAATATATCACCAAGTAGGTCATTATACAAATAGTGTAGAATTAGTGCATGCCTGAGCAGTGTTTGTATGACCAGTACATTAAAGGAATGATTATGATGCCAAGACACAGATGTCTAGCACTTTTTGAGGTACTCTAAATTTTCTGTTGCTACAGAAAAGCATAGATCTGCATTTCGTCTGCCAGCCCCATGTGACTGCACATCCTAGGGCACTTACATGGTATGAATTATCAATGCATGGGCAGCTGAAGAGCATCCTAAAATAACCCCAACACTTACCCATCCAATTCAATTTAGTCATATAAATTCCATTATAGTGAAAAAGACCTACAGAGATTAATTTCTTAAATAGAAAATACTTCTTGTCCTTTGGAAAAACCTGTTTTTCAGCGCAAGGTGAATACTTTGGTCTATCCCACAGGGTGTATATGAAGATGAAGCTTACTGTTAGATTTTTTTTTTTTTTTTTTTTTTTAATGCCTTGTTAGGAAGTACATCATTTGAATTCAGTTCCCACTCCGTTCCTTAAAAAGATAAAACCCCATAAGTAGCTGCTTTCTTTATACCAGTGGATATTAATGGAAAACTGTGCTTTGTATTATGGGGAAAGTAATCAAATAAGCAACCCCCTCACTCCAAGTCTTGCTTCATGATTTATGTCTTGAAACTTTAGAAATTTTCTTCACAATTATAGCTGTGGCAGCAACAAAAAGACACTTTGTTGCAGTTATGAAACTTTGTAGTTCTGCTCTGTAGGAAGAAATATATTTCTTCATATTTCTGTGTTTGCCAGGCTGACCTTAACACTTTTTTCTTTTGTAATCAGTATCAAGAATAGATTTTGTATTTGGTTTCTAATTTCATAGAATCATAGAATAGTTAGGATTGGAAAGGACCTTAAGATCATCTAGATCCAACCCCGCTGCCGTGGGCAGGTTCACCTCACACTAAACCATGTCACCCAAGGCTCTGTATATTTTTCTGATTATATCAAGTCTGGTTGATCTAATCGTACTTTTATTTTGCTACAGAGTTCATAAGTAAACACAATGACGATGGAACATACAAAAGCCCTAGATTTTCAATATCTCATGCAAATGTGCAACTTCTATAGTGAGCGCTTTTTGACATGGCATAAAATTTACTTTATATGCTGGTAAGAGAGGAATTGCTTCTGCCTGGCTTTTTTTTTTTTTTTTTTTTTTTGACACAGCACAGTGTGTAAAGTTATCTAAAAGGGCAACTAAAGCAAGTGAAAAAAAGTTAATACATGAAATGTTTGTTCATGTCCTGGCCCTAAAATGTGATGAAACTATGGATTTTGAATGCATAGTTTTATCTGGGGTTAAGTCATATGGACACGTTCTCTTGGATGAATGTTGTACGCAATGAAGTGCACTGTGATATAATCTGGCTTGAAATAACCTTCACTTTTCTGCCAGACATTTGGTGAGCATTTTAACAGTTTGGTCTCAGTCTTTTTCAGCTGTAATAATTACATTTAATAAAGCTCTTCCCTTCTTCCTCCCCTTGGAGTTGTCAGTGAACATCCCGAGTATTTCTAGAGAAGCAGATCTTCAGACAATTTTGAAATTTCCAAAATGATAGAATGATGAACAACATTTAATAGATTTGATATCTGAAGGAATAACAGGAGGAAGGAAAAAAAAAATTAGAGTGCATTGTTGTTGTCCTTCCAAAATTTGGCAAAATAATTTTTAATATAGACATGAATAAGTGGTGGTAGCTTGTAGCTCAGGACTATTGCTTGGACTCACCTGAAACAGCCAGGTGTTGGATTCCAAGTAAAAAAACATGTGTATTAGAAGAAGTAAAAGAGTGGCTTATTTCATCTGACAAGGGAAGGTGGTAGAAGAAAGAAAAGGGCAAAACAGACATGAAATAAGCAAGCTGTGGCAGACTGCTAGTTCATAAGCATACCTGCATGAACCATAACCTCATGCAAGCTTGGATGTGAAGGCAAGGGGGTAGATTCAAAGAAGGGTAGATGTTAGTATATTAAAAAGTTGAAAGAAAGAAAATTCTAATTCCATATATAATTACGTATCTCACAGACTTCAGTTCATTCAAGTAGTGTAAGAAATTGCAAGAGGACATGAAATCACACCAAGGTCACTTGAGAAAGGTTATTTTAGTGAATGTGGTATATAAACAAATACAAGGGTATAAAAATATGCCAAAGAGAAGGAAATAACCCAATAAGGATTAAAGGCAAAATGCTTAACTACCATGTGCATAGATTATGATGCTTCAAGGACGTCTTCACAGAACTATAGTCATTTTTTACATGGCTGCATATCCATTATACTCATTGCAGTAAGACTGACGGAATTACTAGTGCCCATGTACAGTTGTCATGCAAAAAAGTCTAATTTTTTAAGTCTATGAAATGATAAATTGATTATGAATTTTTAAACAGGTGAGTAACCAAAATATGATACTACAGAGCTGCCTTGGAAAAAGGCAATATGTTTTCACCCATATATACTCTGCTTCTATATTAATTAAAAAATATTCTTTCCAAATTTGTAAAAAATAGCTGAAAGCTGGATGATGACAGCAGCCGAATAAAGCATTCTGAAACTCAATTGGTCTCCATGTTTGGAGAGAGAGATCAGGGAATCTGGCTCCCTCCTGATACAAACAGTAGGGGAGGAGTAGGGTTAGGGATGAGTTACTGATAGAGGTATGAAGAAAAACCAGACAGCCAGCCCAAACCAAAAAAACCAAAACACTTCAGAAAAGTTACTCCAAATTACCAGTTTACACATCAGTGTATAGCTTTGTATATTAATAGGGTACTGGACTGCACCAGTTACAAAATGGCACACTAATTTATGCATCTACAGGGTTGAAGAAGAACAGAACCAGTGTTTCTGAAACATCATTTAATATGACATTAGGAATAATTGGGCCTGTGCACTAGGTGAAACGAGTATGTGTCCACACACGTTTGAAACAGCTCTTGTGACACAAAATGTGGGATGCACTGAGGAGGGCTAAAGGTAGAAAAGAAAGAAAGGGCTGCAGTACTTGTCACCTTTCAACAGACCTATCCACGAGCACAGAGATGCCAAGTTTGCAAATCCCACTAGGGCTTTTAAGATGTGAGATCTGAGGTTTTAATTTCTGGGTTGCCTAAAGTGGCAGTTAAGGTCTGTGGGGTGACAGATCATGCTAGGCTTAAATAACATATATAAAGGAACTCCTTTAAAACAGAGATGGGTGGAAAGAGTAGAGATGAAATAGACTAAAAAACCCTGCCTTGATAATGAGAGTACAATATTGGTTTAACTGGCTTTAAACTGCAAGGTAGTGTGAATGATGACATTAAAATCACTGAAAAAATAAAGTGCAGATTTCTGTGGGTGATTACTGTCCTTTTTTTAAATGGAAATCTACGGTTTGACAAGGGAGATTTTATTGACCCCCTATCCTGCAAGCACCCTTGAGTATAGGCAGTTCTTAGGTGTATTGTGATTTTTATGAAAGCAGCTGTACTCTTTTTAAACTGACCACTTCTCTTCTGCATAATAAGCATATTCTTACTGTTATTCTGTACAAAGGTTGCTTCTTAGTGTGGCATAAAAGCCACATACATTCTTATTTCAGGGTGTTGGTGTTTAAATTTGAACCTGTTACCCCTTGTCCTCTCACTACAGTCCCTAATGAAGAGTCCCTCCACAGCATCCCTATAGGCCCCCTTCAGATATTGGAAGGCTGCTATGAGGTCTCCACGCGGTCTTCTCTTCTCCACACTGAACAGACCCAACTTTCTCAACCTATCTTCATACAGGAGGTGCTCCAGTCCCCTGGTCATCCTCGTGGCCTTCCTTTGGACTTGTTCCAACAGTTCCATGTTCTTTTTATGTTGAGCTAGACGATCTTAAGGTCCTTTCCAACTCTAACTATTCTATGATTCTATGATTCTATGAGAAACTGAACATGAGCTGACAGTGCTTGCAGTCCAGAAAGATAATCATATCCTGGGCTGCATTAAAAGAAATGTGACAAGCAGGTCGAAGGAAGTGATCCTGCCCCTCTACTCTGCTCTTGTGAGACCTCACTTGGAATATTATGCACAGCTCTGGTGTCCTCAATATAAGGACATGGAGCTGCTGGAACAAGTCCAGAAGAGGGCCACAAGGATGATCAGGAAACTAGAGCACCTCCCATATGAAAACAGGCTGAGAAAATTGGGGATGTTGGACTTCAAGAAGAGAAGGCTGCATGAAGACCTCATAGCAGCCTTCCAATATCTGAAGGGGACCTATAAGGGTGCTGGAGAAGGACCCTTCATCCGGGACTCTAGTGACAGGACAAGGGAGAATGGGTTTAAACTTAAACAGGGGAAATTCCTTAAATAAGGAAGAAGTTCTTTACTATGAGGGTGCTGAGACACTGGAACAGATTGCCAAAAGAAGTGATAAATGCTCCATCCTTGGCAGTGATCAAGATCAGGTTGGACAGATCCTTGGGTGACATGGTCTAGGGTGAGGCGTCCCTGCCCATGGCAGCAGGGTTGGAGCTAGATGATCTTAAGGTCTTTTCCAACCCAAACCATTCTATGATTCTATGATTACCTGATGTGCATTTTTCTGAAGGTCAGGGTATTTCTGGATTTTGCTCCTGGAATCACTTCAAGCTACCTAAGAACTCAACTCATCTTTGCAACAGTAGACATGAAAGTTTCCTCCAGAAGTTGTTTTGATAGCCTGATTCTGATGATGTGCTGCTGCAGAAAGGATGCAATACGATGGTATAGACAGACTACTGTGAAATAAAAAACCAAGTCTGCTGCATCAAGGATGCAATGTGATGGCTTAGACAGACTAGTGTCAAATAGAAAACCAAGTCTTCTGCAGACTGGTGAACCCCTCCGAAGAGGAAGTGGAGTCTTCTGGAGTATCCTTTGAAGGCTCCTCTTCTCTAGCGCTGGAGGAGTTGCTCCAGACCTGACCATATTCTCACCAAAGCCCATAGATAATTGAGATGTATAGCAAATCTGATTTCGAGCCTTGCCTCAGGACTGTACAGAACAGCCATGTAGTTCCAATCAGTTAGACTTGGAATTACAGCTACATAATTCCAGGTTTCTGGTGCTACAATTGTAGTCTAAATATCAGAAAACAAAGATCATTTTCATGTGGTAAATTTGTAGTTATAACACTGAGAACAGGATACTTCAGTTTAGGGTAATACAAATGAGATTGAACTGTATTTTGTGAAGTTCATATTTTATACAATGGTATTTACAAGCTTTGATTTGAAAGCTAAAGATGATTTTATTAGAGTGAACATTACTTAAAATTTTTTGATGTAAAGTAGCACTTCTAGAATGGACTGTCAGAGGAGAGAGGCATAATCATCTTTCAGGTAATCTGGACTGCATTCTTAGATCTGTTACTGATTATTGTTCTCAAAATGGTGAAAGAAAAGCCACAATTATTTCGCTGTGCCTCACTTCATTTATAAAATGAAAGCAATGATGCTGCTCTAGATTTTCTGATTGATAACGTTATATCAAAATGAAGTGTTAAAAAAGTAGATCTTGATCACCATTTTACACCAGATGAGATCTTTACTGACTAAAAATACAGAAGTGATAAATGGAAGGAATAAAAGTAAAGGTAATTTTCAAATTAATTCTCACCATTTCTCAGATAATTTTCTGTAGAAAATAACAATAATTAAAAAAGTTATGATCTGACATTCCAGCTTGGATAAATATAATGATATTCATTTTTCCTTTTTATACAAATAGCTTGAAAAAGGCTATAATTTTGACTAATTTTCCAGTGTAAATGAAAGAAAAGGGTCATGGTTCATAGATACATATTAATTTGGCTAAGAGAAAGCAATTTACTTTTCCTTAATTAAACTTAACCACTGCAGTCTCTGTTTTAAATTGATAAAGGGATTACAAAATTATCTTTTCAGGTTTGTATAGCAGTTAATGTTAGAATAAAAATGACTTTTGCCTGAATTCAAGTTGCATTAAGGAATTATAAAGAAAAATGCTCTTCAAAAAATTAAAGTCATCATTATATTTCTTCATTAAATGGCAAACTTCCCTTTCAGCCCTAAATTATAATGTTTGTGTGATTACTGGAAAACTAAGTTAAATATGTAGGTAGAGGCTGTCACTCAAATTACACAGTAAATTAATTAAATACATAATTATATTCTCTGACTATGCTAAAAAAACACGAAAAACGTCTATCCTAAGAGCCAGACACTCTGACTTAGTGGTGAGACTGAACCTCACTGGCTTCAGTGTTAAATAACAGCAGAAAATGTTTATTTGCAGATACCCCTCTCTATCCATTGACTACTGAATAAGATATAATGAGCCTAGATGTAGGATCAGAAAAAAATTTCAGCTGTGTACAGTCTAATGACATTCAGAGACTCTGAAAATAGTAACCTATTACATTTTCCAAACAATATATCAAACATATCACCCACACACAATGTATAAGTTGACAGCTGAAGCTTATTGTGTTTTACTTTTGTGCTGATTTGATTGTTTGGAACATCACAGCTGCATAAAAGAGTTACACAATGAGCAGGATCTCCTAGTTTGAAAACAGAAGGCAAATGAGCAGGGAATGTTGAAATTAAGGATGAAATTAGCCACCTAAAAATGGAAGTAAGAGTATGTGGAGATCTAGAAAGTACTAAAAAAAAAAAAAATCCTCCCAAAAAAAAGAAGGAAAAAAATGTTTGATCAGAAAGAGAAACATGTTTAGAGCAGGAAAATGAGAAGAGGATTAAAGAGAAACCTGAGAAAAGTTGTGCTTAGGCACATGAAGCTATTTAAAACATACTAAACATGTCTTTTAGCTATAAAAGGATATTAGGACAGAACATAGGCAAGGATGAGTGATGCCTTAGTTATGTAATGGTGAAATTTAATTTAACTGTAATTAAAAACTCGAAGTTTTAACAGTTTTTATGCTGAGCAAAACAGATAAACTAGAATGGCTTCAGGTGATGGTTGTATAAGGATACTATCAGCAGAACATGATGAACTAGCAAACCCAAAATTTCGAAGGACCAGGTAACTCCTTAGTCT
The DNA here is from genome assembly GCA_039720435.1 of Amazona ochrocephala. NCBI lineage: Eukaryota > Metazoa > Chordata > Aves > Psittaciformes > Psittacidae > Amazona > Amazona ochrocephala. Next base: position 30,141,992 of record CM077876.1, on the reverse strand, counting down.
TTGGAAAGAAGTGGTTAAAGAAATTGCATTACCAGTAGCCAGATGTTTAAAAATTAAATATAGAATAATACATAGTAATAATAGAGAAAAGAATTCTCAAATTTGGGGAAGAAAGAGTATAAAAAAAGAAAAGGCAGAAGATACAGAATGTATGGGAGGCAGAAGAAAAATTAAATAGTCGTATGATTTCTTTAATAACATAACTTCTTTTGGTGAAACAACAGCAGTAGCTTTAATTCCTCTCTTCTTCCTTAAAAGATTTAAGAAACAGTCACTAATGAATTTTTTACTTACATCATCATAAACATTACATAAGGTGATACAGAACTGAATAAAGGAGAAAACCAGAATGAATTTGTGCTGCAATGGTGTTGATGTGGGGGCTGGGGTCTCTCTGGTACCTATGGGCTGAAATGGAGTCCTCGGCTGTGGGCAGGGTGGGGTAACCCAGAAGGACTGTGCAGGTGTATCTGGTGTGGTGGGATCCAGGTCAGGTAGGATTTGAGAAATGGAAAATACCTCCAAATGTAGGGTGATTATTAGAATTTCTACAAGGCAAAGCTTTAGTATGAAATTTAAAGAGCTTAATTTGCTTAATCATAGCAATGATTCTGATAATAGTTTATAAGCACATCATGGACAGAAAACAGAAAAAGACACCTGATCTGGTTTGTGCATAGTCTTTTAATATTCTGGAATATATGTAGGCAGAAAACAAAAGGTTCTAAATTGGTAGATTCTGGAGCATCCTCCTGAACCTTCTTCCAGGAGAAGACCTGCCAATGGCAAAATGCAATAAATGAAATTCTGAACTAGGTCGGTGGTAAAGGAGGTTAGAAACCATATTTGCAACCTGCAACAAATGCCAAAGAGGTCTGTTTGTGGTGCTCTGAGTATATTAAAAACTTTAATTTAGAAAATGATAGTAAATTGAGAGGCATTAAGCAAAACAGTTTAAGTGTTCTAGCTTTCTGATCTAGAGGTTACTTTAAGATGTTAGCAAGGAAATCAGCAGCTGCTGCACCCATTAAACTACTATATTAAACCAAAACTGCAAATCACACCACCATTTATGAGTGAATCCCATGGGCAGTGTGTATAAAAAAATAAACATTCACCAACATGAAATAGCACAACTATGCATTTGTTTTTTACAGATGGATTTTCGTTTAATAGAAATCCATGATTTTTCTCACTCTCTTCAGAATCTTTAAGTAAAAGGATTATAGATAAAATTAATGAACTGAGCATAGATTCTAGGTAAACCAGCAAAGTGGCACTGAAATTTCAAGTGCCCCACTAGCCAGCAAGCCAGCCAGACAAGTTTTCAGGTAGTACATCTCACTTGAGGTGTAATCAGAAGCCTAATTTTAAAGACACCTTCTTGGGTGGTTTGAGCAATACTATTAGCTTTGTTTGATATATTTACTACCTTAGTATTTGAGGAGCCTAACTCTCACCTACAGACCTTGAGCTAAAAAGACAGTCACATCAGCAAAAGATCTTCGTTTCTTCAGAACTTAAAAACTAACTCACTTATATAAAATCAAATTTAATTGGAGAATGCAGCAGTGATGAACAGGCGGCAAAGCATCTGATGGCATGGAAAAGCTGCTAGTTAAGACTCTCAGGTTGAGAAGGGCTTGGAAGGCTTCTTCCTACTTCCCAGAGAGGCGCTACTGATGAGAAAGAGACACATCACAAGTGCAGCTCTGAATTCCCTTGGGCCACAGAATTTCAAACATATAATTTCCGATATTTCCAGCTGTCATAGGTTTCCCAAAACTTACAATAATATTGTTAGTCCAGCTCCAGAAATATTCTAATTTCCATTTAATCCAAAAGAAACTTAAAAAAGCTAATATCGGGATTGTGGATTACACTCCAGAAGCCTCCATTCATTATGTTCAATTCCGACTCTGCTGTTGTATGAAACTAGAAATAAAAATACAAACTATTTTCTAAATTATATTGCAGTGGCATATATAGACTGTCTTTCAGTTAATGTTCAAAACAACAAAAGAGACCCTTGGGTTTGAATACATAGAAGATGTTTAGGATTTTTTCTGTGTGAGAAAAGTCTTTGAAGCCTTTTCTGAAAGCCATATGCTTATTTGCATTAAGGTTGTCACCATTCAGTAGAAAAACAAAATTGTGTTTATTGTTCATGTCTTTTGTATGTGCTATTCTCATTCATATATGTTTCACTATTTTACTGATGACTTTTACTATCAACTAGGAAAATTATTTCTATTAGTCACACAATCTTTTTTAGGAAATTGATGCATCTTATCTCCTTAATGGCTTGAGAAAAAGTTCTGAAATAGCCGATAGGCTCATTACAGTAACCTACTTTGAAGAACTAGCTGTGATATATATACATATATATTAGAAATATTACTGTTGCATATTTTTAACTTTTCTCTATTTCTATAGATCAACCTTATACATATATATTAGAAATACTACTGTTGCATATTTTTAACTTTTCTCTATTTCTATAGATCAACCTTTTACTCCATCCTTTTACACTATCTACAGCAGTCAGAAAACATGTTATCACACTATACTTGGGTAAAATAGATTTCCACCAAAAAATATTTTTGATTCTTTTGTTACTGCCATAATTTTAAAAATGTTTCCTCTTTTCCTCAGATAGAGAAAAAGTGTCTACTAACACTGTCCTAAGATTTTATATTATTCAAAAGGTACATCTAGCTCAGTCCACGTAAGTTTTCGTATTATTGAGAGCAACATATGGAAAAGTTTGGAGGCGAAAGCAAAATGAAGTGAATGGCAAAACCTCTGAACAACGCCACTGGTTCACTAGAGTTGAAAAGCAGGTGGAAAAAAAAAGTCACAAAGAAAGGGGTCTTTTTTGCATTTCCATTATTATAAAAAAAAAAAAGTTTAAAGAAACCTTGCAGACTTGTATATGTAGCTGCCATAAGCATGCTTTAAAGTTAAGACAAGCAGTTAAATAGAATCTCTCCAAAACTGATAATAAATTACACTGAATAAGCATTTTTTTGTCTGTCCCTGAGTTTTACCACTGGAGAAAAGTATCCTGAGGTTTCTGTGGGTCAGAGAGACTGAAAGGACTAAGAAAGCTTAGGGAGTCTTTTCAGCATTTATGAGTAGTCCTTGCATGCAAAATATGCAAATCAGTGAATGGATGAAAGTTGCCATTAATAATCTAGAAGATGGAGGAACCAGCTTGTTAATAACATACATGGAGATACTGAAGTAGTGAAGTGATGAGTACCAATTATGGCAGAGGATATGTTACAGTGAGTTCTGAAATGAGAATTATAGGGAGGAAATCTGGGGAGAATGTTGAACGTCTCTGTTTGTGAAAAGGAGTTAACTGGAGAAAATTGAATAGAAAACAGAAATATGATTCAGACACAATTTAAAATCCTTAAATAGTATAAATTTTCATGCTTAACTGATGATGATTTACCAAGTTATCTTCGTGTTTTAGTTTCTGAAGTATGTATTGTTGGTGCAATTTCCAGTGTTAACATTTATTGGCAATGGTTATGATATACCATACACTCGTATTCTGCACTTATAAAACCAGAATAAATCATTGAATAAAAAGAAAATTTTCAAAAAAGTTACCTGTTCTGTGATTAAGACCACCTTTCTTTGGAAGAGAAAGAAATGATGGGTACAGTAGAATTTGTTCAAAAAAAAAAAAAAAAAACAAAATCAAAAATTATTATATGGCCAAAGACATAAATCATAGAATCATAGAATCATAGAACAGTTAGGGTTGGAAAGGACCTCAAGATCATCTAGTTCCAAACCCCCTGCCATGGGCGGGGACACCTCCCACTAAACCATGCCATCCAAGGCTATATCCAGCCCCACCTTGAACGTCGCCAAGGATGAAGCATTCACAACTTCCCTGGGCAACCCATTCCAGTGCCTCACCACCCTTACAGTAAAGAATTTCTTCCTCATATCTAATCTAGATACTATTTATTAATAATAAATAATTGATGTAATAATATAATAATATAATAATAATATAATAATAATATAATAATAATATAATAATAAATAGGGGGGTTTTTTGCTTGACATTCAAAAAACTTACTAAATCACATACTTTCCGCACAGCTTGTTTTTTATTATACTAAAAATTGTTCATATTCATCTACTACTTAAACCAGAAATTAGAGATAGGGAAATTAAATCCCTGAGGTGATTTTAAGTGGCTTTGTACTACATATTCTTGTTTCTTTGGAAACAAGTAACTGAAATAGGCAGCTTGATGGTGTTGTATGTATTCCTTCTGAGCAGTACTGTTCTAAATCAGGATCATTATCATAAAGAAATATGTCCAACAAGAATTGCAGGAAGAATTTGTGCCCAAAGAACAAAAGGCAGTGTTTCTTTAAACCTTGTCTTGCAGTTCATTACAAGATATAAATAAAAAGAGAAAGTCTGTCTAACCCAAATTTGTCTCAGACAGTATTGGTAAGAGATGTGATTTAGGGGAGCACATGGGCCGTGTTGCAGTTTGTATTTTCTTCTATTCCAGCCCTTCCAGCATCCACAATTGCATTTATGGGTGAGAGTGGGCACATCCCTTCCCAGCCTTTTAGTTTTCCTTATAGACCATTTCTCATTAATTTCTCTCTGTTGGCTCTGAAACTACTGAGACTCTCTAGGCTGTCACTATAGTGGCAATCAGGTAGAGAAATTTAATACCCTCTGTGCGGCCTCCCCCACACCAAACCTAAAGCCTTTTTTATTTTATTGCTTTCAAACTGCTCTTACACTATTTTCCTTGTTTGTCCCTCATTTTAGTATTGTTGAAGGATATAGGAAGCAGTGGTCCCCCCAGCAACTCACAGACATTGGAGTCCTGAGGACCAGGGTCCTGAAGATATGGGGTCTTTGCCCAGGCTAAGAGATACAGAAGCCATTTTCACATCTGCAGGTTCAGTGAGCTGACCCCACAGACACACACACATGTGCACACACAGAGGACACTGGCATGGCCACTCACAGATTGCTACAGACAAGGTGCTGCCTCCAACAGCAACCTATATATATAAGACCAACATAAATCATAAGCACAGGCAGCCAAGTCCCTGTCCTCCGTGTGAGAAACATAGAAGGTCATTAGTGCAGGTGCACACACAACACTCACTAGATTCGCAAGCACATGCATATTCTTGGATCCCCTCAGTACCAGCACAGTCCCTCTATCTGCCCTGTACTTCTGCCTGGATCCCTGAAATGCCTGTGGGATGAGTGTGTGTGCTCTCTGTGTTTGCTAGTGAGCACCAAACTGGATCAGCCAGTGAACAGGAGATGCGTAAGGCAGGTTCGACACTGTCCCGTATCCATGTTTCCCTAATTCCATTTGAGAATGGCTACCACTGCCACTGCCTGCTAATACCAGCCTGGAATATAACTGCGTTTTAGCCAGAACATTTTTTTATTGTCTAATAAGTATTTCCTCTTATTTCATTTTGAACTTACAACTTCACTTAAGATTGCAACCTATCATCAGCATTACCTGATATTCAGAGGTATTTTTTAAAATTAGTTCATATTGATACATTTTTAATGGCTCAATAGAAAACATAGAATTAATGCAAATAGAAATACACAAAAATCAACATGGAGCTAACTAAATTTGTGAAAGGCACATCAATAAATGCTCAAATGAGAAAAGGAAGCAATAAGAAAATTTCCACAGCCTCTGAAACAGATCACTATGCACAATTTTGCAGTCGCATAATTAAAACAGCAGTAAATTATTGCAATCAAGATGATGAATTTTTTTTTCCTGATCACTAATCATGTGTACCTGAACAAGAGCAAGAATTAATGCAGTATAACTCAGATGAAATTGTGTCTGATTGTAAGTTATTTATTTTGTTGTATAAGTTTGAACATCAAAGCAAAAAAAAAATTTTTCCTGTGGAGGATTTTTATATGACAAAACTAATGTTAGTCTAACCTCTAGGAGATGCACAGCCATAGGATGAAAAGAAACATACATACAGTAGTAGACCAAAGCTTGATATAAAGATTGTTTTTATAGAGTCATCCACAAATTCCCTGGGCAAGATTCTCCAGTGCCTCACCACCCCCATGCTAAAATATTTTTTCCTTATATTCAATCTAAACCTACTCTTTTTCAGTTTAATAGCAGTGATCACTGCAATGTCATTACAGGCCCCAGTAAAAAGTCTCTATTCATCTTTCTCATATACCTACTTAGAGTGTTAAAAGGCATCAATAAGGTTACCTCATAGCCTTCCCTTCTCAAGGCTGAACAACCTCAACCCTCTCAGCCTTTCCTCACAGCAGAGGTCTTCCAGCCCTCTGATCATGTCTGTGTCTCTCATCTGGACTCACTCTAAAAGGTCAATGTCCCTTGTGTTGGAGACCCTTGAACTGGATGTAGTACTCCAGGTGGGATCTCACTAAAGCAGAGGGTAAGAATCACTACCCTCGATCTGTTGGCCGCGTTTCTTTTGGTGCAGCTCAGGGTATGACTGGCTTCCTGGGCTGCAGGAGCACATTGCTGGTTCGTGTCCAATTTTTCATCCTTCAGCATCCCCAAGCCCTTCTCTACAGGACTGCTCCTAATCCATTGATCTCGCAGCCTCTACTGATATTGGGGATTGCTCCAACCCAGGTACAGGACCTTGTACTTGGCCTTGTTGAACCTCATGAGGTTCACAGAGACCATTCTTTAAACCTGGTGTTGTCCATCTGGATGGCATCCATTCCCTGAAGCATACCAGCTGCACCACTCAGCTTGATGTCATCCACAGACTTAACGAAGGCATGCTAATTCCAACTCTGTATGTCCTTAAGAAAGAATGGTACTGTTCCCAATGCCAGTCCCTGACGGACAAAATATAATCAATTATTTCTGTCAAACAAGCAACTGACTCTCCTTGGAGTCATTACATGGTAAAAAAACATGCAGTAAACCGGAAATTAACATGTAAAATAATTTTCCTTTTATTCTAATTCCAGGTTATTTCTAGAAAGAATTATCTGATTCTGTTGACTTCAAAATACATGGCAAGGTTGTGAATAAGTAAATACAAGATCATGCTGTTAGATTGCATAGACATGTGGACAGCAACTATGTCCATATTTTCTTTGTTTTTTAAGTGTCTCCATGTGGTTTAAACATAAAACTTTGTATAGTGTCCCAGATCCTGGGAAAATGCAGCTATATAAAGATTATAATGGCTGTCACAAAGAGATCTGACTTTACAAACCAAACATTTCAACCTGCTATATCCCTTAGGTATACTTCACTTTTCCATCTTCAGCTGAAACTCTAAGTGAATATGAACTAAGCTGTTTGTTGAATGTATAAAAGCTGTCTTCAACTTGAGTAGGGGTTGTCCTCAACTTGAGTAGGGGTTGCCAGTCTTAGAGACTGAACAAATGACAAACTATCCCTTTTTTTTATTGAACTTTTCCAATAGCTGTTTTGCTTATCCATTTCCCCAAGCAAATAATTTCTTCTGTCCCCAGGCTTTGGGAACTTTCATCATGGATTTAACACTGGTTAACACAGTGGACACAACCATTCTTTAAGCAGAACAAAAGTCTCTTTAATTATGTGGATGCCAATATATCAAGACATTGACAGAAGGCTGAGTGCAACTCCTAGCTCTTCTGTACAAATATTCAGCTATTTTACTTACCTTCGGATCACACCAAAAAATAATTCACAAGTTATAGAAATCTTCAGAGTTAGAGAATTGGGATTTAAGATCTGATTTCTCCTCCACCTTGTTATATGTTTTTGTTCTGCATTTTTCTAAAGAATACATGAATATTTCATGAATATTCTTCTCTTCTTTTACCTCAGTGGAAGCAAGGAATCATATTGAAGACTGGATCACGAGTGGAAAATTCATGATAAATCATACAGAAACTAAATGGTTTTTCATTGCAGTCAGCACTACCACAGCCTTCAAAAGTGGCAATCATAAAAAATGTGCCAGTTTTTAATATGAATTATAGGATGGAAAAGCTAATACTGTGGGAAATAAGAGCTCTCTCCCTTGATACAATCATTCTCCATGAGAAAACAGCTGGGGCATTTATTTTCTTCTGAGAATTTTCTATATATGGCATGCAGAAGTATTCCCTCCAGGAAAAACAAAAACAAAACTAAAACAAACAAAAACAAAAAACACAAAACCCACCCAAAACCACAAAAAGCAAACAAACAAAACACCACAAACAAGCAAACACCCCCAAAAAACAAAAACAAAAAAGGAACAAAAAAAACAAACAGTAAAATCCCAAAAGAAACCCAACCAAACAAAAAAGCCCCACCTAAACACAACATTTTTATTTTTTATAAATAATATGAAAATAATATACTCCAATGAAAACAATAAATTCCAATGAAGAGAGTACACATTAAAAAAAAAAAAAAAAAACCAAAACGCAAAACATAAGAAAATAGCTCCTGCCTGCTTCTTAGGCAGGATAGTTCTATAAATTATCATAAATTAAGTAAGGTAGTGATGCAACTGCTAGGAAATGAAAAAAGGATCATACCAGGTAACGCAAACCAGAATTAAAAGTTCTCATGAGATCCTATTAGTCATAACTTTTATTCAAACAAAAAGGGATTCTGGGATATTCTTGGAATAAGAACTGAGTATGGATATTAATGATAGAGTTATACTTGAACCTACCAATAGATTGGAAGTGAAAGGCACACTGTGTCCTAGCCCTATAGTTCCAGTACCATGGGAAAAAATTGCTCATACAATACACTTGATATAGAAATTAAAGTTGACAATATGCAGTCCTCAGGGACCAGGAAATAAGATGAAATGCACTTTTCTTGTGAAGTAATTCAACCCCCCTGTGAAAAGAAATCATATTATAGGTTAATGTCATATTAAGGATGCACAGTTCTAAGTCTCACAAAGTTAGAAAATATTAGTTCTACAAGTGGAACTTGAACCATTACAGTAGAATTGTGTTCATGCTTTGTCACTGCTATGTGGCTTTCAAAAAAAGACAATATTTCTTAACCTAAAACTTGCATTTGGCCATCGTATACTGTGATGCTGTGACATAAGCAACAGCAAATTTAAGTTAACAAGATCTGAGTTTCAAAAGGCACTTGATAAAGACTAGAATTTGGCAAATAGTGAGGAATCCTGTTACTTTTTAAATCGCTTACATATTCAACTGTCTCTCTACATGGAGAAAAAATGATATAAACCCAAACATTTTGACAGTAACCTGTCATTTTTAGAGTCACATATTTAGGGAAGGTAAAAAAGTTAAAAAAAAACCAAACTGGCACCTCTTAAGACACGAAATTGTATTCTACATATTCTCCAAATATATATGCTGATAGCGTCATTCAGGCCAAAAAAAAAAATCATTAGAAGCCCTTCCTCCTTCCCAAAACAGATGTCATCAACTAGTATACCTCTTTTTTTTTTTTAAATGTACGCAAATACATACACATAGACATCACTTCAAATAGTCAACAAAAAAAATAATCAAGAATCCAAATATTTAAGAACACATCATCTTAAATAAAAGCAGAAGAGGCAGGGAAAATTAAATGTTACAATTCAAATTTAAATGTTGAAGTATATAAATACAGCTTTCAAAATTAAATAAACCTGTTACCTTTTTCTGATAGTGCTAAATGCAGTCTCTTCAGAAACTAATCTTCAAATATTCTGCATAAAGCTCACAACACCTGGTGCACAAAGCCCTTTAAAGCAAATGGGAACTAAAAATGTTCCTTTTTAATCGAACAGCTGATCGATATTTTCACTCATTTTTTCCTCAGGCCTAGTTACAATCCTACCATCTTAGAAATGGGCTTCTTTACATAGACAAGCTACACAATTAGAAGGAGTAATAATTTGGATTACTTTGATTCTCTTCCCCTTTTCAAAACCTGAGACTAAAGCAACTACAGAGCTGTTATTGATTTCTTTGAAATGTTCAATAGAAATAACTTATATAGAATAAATATCATAAGAACTCATGCAAGGTAACTTTAAGAGACAAGATAATAAAATGAATACTAATCTAACAAACATTGTCATTGCCAAGAACACATATTTGATTTAGCTATAATCATACTGTTATGCTAACAAAAAATAACTGGAAAATACTGGGGGATTATTCAGAAAGTGGAGGTCACAGGGTTAGTCATAAACACATTAATATATTTTGTACATATCATGATATTGGGTGCAGAAAATATATATTTACAGTATATAGAACAAGAAATACTGATGGACGGGATAGAGCAGTTGATGTCATCTACCTGCACTTGTGCAAAGCGTTTGACACTGTCTCCCATGACATCCTTCTCTCTAAGTTGGAGAGACATCCATTTGATAGGTGGACCACTCAGTGGATAAAGAACTGGTTGGATGGCTGCACGCAAAGAGTTCTGGTCAATGGCTCAATGTCCATCTGGAGACCAGTAACGAGTGGTGTTCCCCAGGGATCAGTGTTGGGACCGGTGTTGTTCAACACCTTTGTCAGTGACATGGACAGTGGGATTGAGTGCGCAATCAACAAGTTTGCTGATGACACCAAGCTGTGTGGTTTGGTTGATAAGCTGGAGGGAAGGAATGCCATCCAGTGGGACCTAGACACACTTGCAAGGTGGGCTGATGAAGTTTAACCATGGCATGTGCAGGGTCCTACACCTGGGTTGGAGCAATCCCAGGCACAGCTACAGGTTGGGCAGAGAAGAGATTCAGAGCAGCCCTGCAGAGAAGGACTTGGGGGTGTTGGTCTATGAAAATATGAACATGAGCCAGCAGTGTGCGCTTGCAGCCCAGAAATCCAACCGTATCCTGGGCTGCATCAAAAGGAGCGTGACCAGCAGGTCGAGGGAGGTGATTCTGCCCCTCTACTCTGCTCTTGTGAGACCTCACTTGGAGTATTGTGTGCAGTTCTGGTGTGCTCAAAATAAAAAGGACATGGAACTGTTGGAACAAGACCAGAGGAGGGCCACGAGGATGATCATGGGACTGGAGCACCTCCCGTATGAAGATAGGCTGAGAAAGTTGGGGCAGGCTGAGAAAGTTGGGGCTGTTCAGTGTGGAGAAGGGAAGGCTGCATGGAGACCTCATAGCAGCCTTCCAATATCTGAAGGGGGCCTATAGGGATGCTGGGGAGGGACTCTTCATTAGGGACTGTGGTGAGAGGAGAAGGGGTAACGGGTTCAAACTTAAACAGGGGAGGTTTAGATTGGATCTGAGGAAGAAATTGTTTACTGTGAGGGTGGTTAGGCCCTGGAATGGGTTGCCCAGGGAAGTTGTGAATGCTTCATCCCTAGCGGCATTCAAGGTGGGGTTGGACATAGCCTTGGGTGACATGTTTTAGTGGGAGGTGTCCCTGCCCAATGCGGGGGGTTTGGAAGTAGATGATCTTAAGGTCCTTTCCAACCCTAAGTATTCTATGATTCTATGATTCTAATATTTCTGCTATGCATAGTGCCTGGTTATTTCATATTTTTCCTGCTAGTAGTAACATAAGAACATGTTTGTGCTCTTGTGACATTCAGACTTACTTTATTCCATAGTTTCTCAAAGCCTTCTTATTCTTCATATTTATTTTAGTTTGTCAAGGTTTTCTTCCTGGTAAGCTTTGTCACGGATTGGTATTCTTTGTAGTACACTTTTTATATCTAAATAAGTATTCTTATCTTTCTTCTATCAACACTGGTGAATTAAAGTTTAGGAGATGGATATCAGCAATTCTGGAGGCCTCTCAATGCTTCCCCAGATAAAACAGATGAAAAAAATCTGTGGTTGAGCTTATTTTTTCTATATAAATGAAACACCTAAAGTTTTCAGAGAATCTATGTATGTTCTAGACCTAGGCAAGGGATTGAATGTATTTTCATATAGTCCATTAAAATACAAATCTGGATAGAATGTCCTGGTTTAATAAAAGCTGTCTGTTATTGTTTTCTTAGTATATCTGAAATGTGAGAAAATATTTTCTTTGTCCCTCATGTTTGTTTTTGTTTTTTTTTTTTTATTTTGAGTAGGGTCATCATGACATAAATATTCCACAAAGAAATTGCAACAAAAACATTACTCTGCTTTCTTTGCTCCTTAATATTTTTTAAAATGTTTTTTATGCTTTACTGCTTTTATTGTCTCAGAGTATCGTAATGTTATACTTCATCTTTTGTCTAAGTGGTTTGACCTTGTATGTAAAGCACATTCTCAATTAGATTTTTCTGGATTTCAGTCTTACAGAGATGATCAAAACTATGCATGTTTATTTCTTAACAGTCCATGGAATCTGACTGTGTTAAAGCTCTGGCTTGCTGAATTTTGGTAGTTTAGCAGTTCACCATATGGCAACTGACTGCAATGGTTCCCTTGATGCACTTGGTGAGTTTGGGGAAGTGAAAAAGCAACAGCAATTCTGCTAATTTTTCCAACTGCCTGAAGTCTGGATGTGACAGTATACAAGATGGTAATTATCACAGCTCTGTTAAAGTGCAGCTACTTCTTACACCACGGTAATTTAATTATAAATTTGAGTTGCTCTGAAACCAGATGATTCAGGTGGCTTAGTGGCTACTTTTTTGAGTCTGATTCTTGATTTTGAGTCTGATTCTTATGATTCAAACCAAAATACATAACTCCAAGGACACAGGCAGCTTGACAGACTTTCTTTTTCTTTCTCTTTAGATTGTAAACATGAGTAACTTACATGTTCCTGCCTATAAATAGACAAATTAACAGGGTAAACAATTTACGTTGGGTCATTTGTTTACAAATACCACCTTAGTCTGGAAAAGAACTTTTGGGCTAATCCAGAATTTCTGTAGCGTTCAATTGACCTAAATAAAGCAGGATAGATTTCTAGGTGGGCAGTGGAGGGGTGGTGTTTTTGTTTGTTTGTTTGTTTATTGGTCTTTTTTTTTTTTTTACTTAAAACATTCAGTAGTTAATATTTTTTTTCTAAGAAAAATCAGTATCTGATATCCAAAGTAGATTAAGAATTTCTGCACTTACGTAGGTTTATTTCTTTAGATAAGAGCATCAAAGAGCAATAAATAAGAAGAAATCAAAGCTATATGTGTATATGGAATTCCCCTTCAGGCAATAGTTTATGGAAAAACTCCAACATTTGTCTCAGAGATTGATGACCTACCATAAACTTACTTATTAGGCCTAAAGGTGACGAGGTATTTATCTGTCATCCTAATTGGTAAATTAGTGTTACTCAGATGACTGCTGTCAGTTTTATTTAATTGCTAGCAAAGTTTAAAAAGTGTAGTAAAAACTGTAAGTCCATTACAGTGACCTGTGTTTCTACAGATTCTGCTTTTATCAGCAGACATTTTTACACCTTGGGGTATTTCTATACAATAATGACTATAAATGCATATCCATGTTGACTTTCTTTCATGCAAAAATGAATGCAAGAGAGGAGTAGTCTGAAAGTGTGTGAGAGTCATCTTGATACTTAAACATGACTGAAATAAATCTAGTTTATGTTTTTCTTACACAAAAGTAATTCCTCCAAAGTAACACATATTTACTTTTCCAGAATATTTAGTGTTGTTAGTGCAGTTTCGCTCAGTATATTTAGACCTTACAGCAGAAGAATGATGAAGCTTCAGAACTTCATAATAAAAGGAGATAATGTTAGGAACATGAAAGAGCATCAAATTCATACAACACCCTAATTCCAGAATTATTATAAAGCAAAACCCACTTATTAAAGTTAAAATTAATTTTGTTCTATTACTTAGAACAAAAAATGTGGTATACTATACCTTCTTACATGGCAGCTCTGAAGTCTGCATATTGGGTGTTGGTTTCAGAAGCTTACTCAGTGCACAGGTAGACCTTCCCCAAATTAATTATTTCTCTAAATAAAGGCATCTAACACCGTTTTTCATGTTCTAGAGCATCCTGCCTGGCCTCTAGCTGCTATGTTGTTCTAAGTAGGAAAAGATCTTTTGTAGGTTCTACGCTGCATTTGCTAGCCCTGTGCTGAGCCTCAGGCACCAGAGTGTCTCAAGCAGAACTAGGCGCCTATGCTTAGGCAACTGAAATAAGCCTGCATCATTATATAACTCACACCGAGGATTGCAGCTGGTGTGAAAAACTGTTAATTCTTGCATAAAATGATGTAATCGAGAATATAGATATTGTGGTTTAAACTCAGTCAGCATATCAGCCACGCAGCCCTTGCTCACTCCCACCCCTTCCTCTCTACCTTCTCCTTCCTCTCCCCTGCTCCCAGAGGGATGGGGAGGAGAATAGAAAGAATGTAACTCCCACTGACTAAGATAAGAACAATCAACTAACTAAGGTGTAACACAAACCACTACTGCTACCACCATTAATAATAATGATAAGGGAAATAACAAGGAGTGAGAATACAACCGCTCACCACCCACCGACCGATACCCAGTCCAACTCGAGCAGTGATCTAGCCCTTCCGGGTAACTTCCACCAGTTTACAAGGTAGGCATGATGTGCTGTGGTATGGAATACCAATTTGGCTGGTTTGGGTCAGGTGTACTGTCTCTGCTTCCTCTCAGCTTCCCCTCCTCCCTGGCAGAGCACAAGACTCAGAAAGTGCTTGGTCAGTGTAAACATCACTGGGCAGCAACTAAAAATATCGGTTTTATCAGAGCTGTTCTCAGGCTGAAAGTCAAAATCACAGCAGTGCACCAGCTGCTAAGAAGGAGGAAAAATGACTGCTACTGCTGAACCCAGGACAATATATTTCCTTGATTTACAAGAATTTGACTTAAATTCCTTTTAATTTCTGACTGCATGTGGATAAGAGGGGACTTAATATAAATAGCTAAAACAGCTCAGTTAAATCGTATGTGCAGAGATATTTCTTTAAAAAAAGTGATTTGTAACAGAAGCTGATGTAAGACAGAAATTGGTTTAAAAGATGCACTGTATTTCAGAAAGTTATGTTTCAGAACTGTCATGATCTTACAGTATAGAACTCATTGTTACTACAATGATGCTAATTTATGGGAGGTTTTCTTTATGCGTCTATGAAAAAATACGACATTGTAGAAGCTCACTTAGCAGGATGGCTCCTAAGAAAAGCTGTCAAAGAAATGTGCTTATATTTCCAACTGTTTAATTCAGAAAGCTATGAGTAGTAAGAAAAACTGATAAAGATAGGATCTCTTAACTGTCATTATATAAAGTGGTACATAAGAGGATTTGATGCTTGAAAGGAATGAAAATTAAAGGATGTGCTAGTTTCTGGACTTTAGCAAGGGGATTTACACTCTTTCATCCACAAATCAACACTTCAGATTCAATTAATGGTGAAAATGTGCCTTTCATTAAATATATAAGAAGCTATTAATTATTAATCATATAATTCTGATGCCATTATAATACAGTTATAATAGTGATGCATAATTTACCACTTATAGTATTATAATATGGATGTATGCTAAGCATGATAGAAGAGAAAGACTTTGGCCATCTCTGACACTAGACTTAATCCATTATTGTAGTACAACTAATGTCAGCATGAGGTATAAAAGGCAGCAGAGTAGGAATCTGATCTCTGGATAATCAACTAATGCTAAGTAAAATATATATACTAACTAAATACAAAATTTTTGAAGAGTTCTTTCTCAAATTCTCCAGCTGCACTACCTGGAAGATTACTGATAGTAATTTGGTTTGCTTATATTTCTTTGAGATTGTACCTCATCTTTAATGTGCTACACCTGCAACAAATAACACTGATTACCAGAGTGGCGTGAAGTAAGGGCGGACCTTCACATGAGTTTAACTCTCTTTTCATTAGCTGCAGCAGTTTGCTGTTTTGCTTTTGCTGTCTCCATCCTCATGCTCAGAAATAAAAAAGTTAAAATCTGGTAACTCTTTTTGTGGTTTTTAGCTTCAAAATCTATTATTGACTAGTGCGTTCATAAAGAGATCATAATATGGGAAAAATCCCAATAAAATCTGTATTTCCTTATTTATCTATAATCTGATTTCAATAGAGCTTAAGGATTATCTGTGAAATCATGTGGATGCTTGGTGGCAGCTTTTGTTGTTACGTTGGAAATTGTGAGCTCATTTGACCTCTGTTGTGTCCCAGACAGAAAGAATAACCCTATCTTGAACCACAAAGAGAAGAATTTTCTGACTTCAGTGGGGGGAAGATAAGATGAAAAAAAAAAAAAATATTTAAAGAAAATCATATTTTGCTGAAGATCATCCTTTTTATTTTTTTTTAAATAAGGTGGTAATAAGGCAAAATTTTGTAACAGATCGGCTTTGATCTTTGCTTGCTTGTTTCCATCTCCTTTAGCATTTACAATGACAGACTGAACCCATTGCAGTGTGAGCTAACCTGCTCACCATGACACTGTAATCAATTGCCTTAGCCTTGCCGCCCACTTTCCCTTCGGTTAATTTGTAAGCATGCTGTGGGACAAAATGAACTGACCGCAAGCTTGTTCAGTACTCCATACATTACTTTAGAATACTGGAAAAATTAGGCCCTTGCAAAATGTCAGACTCCATAGAATCACAGAATAGTTAGGGTTGGAAAGGACCTTAAGATCATCGAGTTCCAACCCCCCTGCCATGGGCACAGACACCTCCCACTAAACCATGCCATCCAAGGCTATGTCCAACCCCACCTTCAATGCCGTCAGGGATGAAGCATTCACAACTTCCCTGGGCAACCCATTCCAGGGTCTCACCACCCTCACAGTAAAGAATTTCTTCCTCAGATCCAATCTAAACTTCCCCTGGTCAAGCTTGAACCCATTACCCCTTGTCCTCTCACCACAGTCCCTAATGAAGAGTCCCTCCCCAGCATCCCTGTAGGCCCCCTTTAGATATTGGAAGGCTGCTATGAGGTCTCCACGCAGCCTTCTCTTCTCCAGGATGAACAGCCCCAATTTTCTCAGCCAATCTTCATACGGGAGGTGCTCCAGTCCCCTGATCATCCTCGTGGCCCTCCTCTGCAGTTGTTCTAACAGTCCTTTTTATGTTGAGGACACCAGAACTGCACACAATACTCCAAGTGAGGTCTCACGAGAGCAGAGTAAAGGGGAAGGAGCACCTCCTTCGATGTGCTGGTCACACTCCTTTTGATGCAGCCCAGGGTACGGTTGGCTTTCTGGGCTGCAAGTGCACACTGCTGGCTCATGTTCATATTTTCATAGACCAACACCCCCAAGTCCTTCTCTGCAGGGCTGCTCTGAATCTCCTCCCCGCCCAACCTGTAGCTGTGCCTGGGATTCCTTCCACCCAGGTGTACGACCTTGCACTTAGCATGGTTAAACTTCATCAGGTTGGCATCAGCCCACCTCACAAGCGTGTCAAGGTCCCTCTGGATGGCATTCCTTCCCTCCAACTTATCAACCGAACCACACAGCTTGGTGTCATCGGCAAACTTGCTGAGGGCGCACTCAATCCCACTGTCCATGTCACTCACAAAGATGTTGAACAAGACCGGCCCCAACACTGATCCCTGGGGGACACCACTCGTTA
Source organism: Amazona ochrocephala (assembly GCA_039720435.1). Lineage (NCBI taxonomy): Eukaryota > Metazoa > Chordata > Aves > Psittaciformes > Psittacidae > Amazona > Amazona ochrocephala. The sequence goes on along the minus strand of CM077876.1, from coordinate 30,124,452 downwards.
CTGGTCTCCAGCTGGATATTGAGCCATTGAGCACTACTCTTTGCGTGCGGCCATCCAGCCAGTTCTTTATCCACCGAGTGGTCCACTTATCAAATTGATGTCTCTCCAACTTAGAGACAAGGATGTCATGGGAGACAGTGTCAAAGGCTTTACACAAGTCCAGGTAGATGACATCAACTGCTCTACCCCTGTCCATCAGTTCCGTGGCCCCTTCATAGAAGGCCACCATATTGGTCAGGCAGGATTTCCCCTTAGTGAAGCCATGCTGGCTGTCACCAAGCACCTTGTTGGTTTTCATGTGCCTCAGCATGCCTTCCAGGAGAATCCGCTCCAAGATTTTGGCAGGCACAGAGGTGACACTGACTGGTCTGTAATTCCCCGGCTCATCCATTTTCCCTTCTTAAAAAGAAGGGTTATATTTCCCTTTTTCCAGTCATCGGGAACTTCACCTGACTGCCATGATTTTTCAAATATGATGGACAGTGGCTTAGCAACTTCATTTGCCAGCTCCTTCAGGACCTTTGGATGGATTTCATCCGGTCCCATGGACTTGTATACATTCAGGTTCCTAAGGTGGTCTTGAACCAGATCCTCTCCTACAGTGGGCTCAGGGTCTTCATTCTCACAGTCCCTGCATCTGCCTTCCAAGACTTGGGTGGTGTGGTCAGAGCATTTGCCGGTAAACACTGAGGCAAAGAAGTCATTAAGAGCCTCAGCCTTCTCTAAGTCCAGGGAAGCCAGTTCTCCCGATAGCTTCTGGAGAGGGCCCACATTGTCCCTAACCTGTCTTTTATTTGCAATGTACCTATAAAATCCCTTCCTGTTATCCTTAACATCCCTAGCCAAGTTTAATTCTAAGTGGGCCTTAGCTTTCCTAACCTGGTCCCTAGCTTCCCGGACAACATCCCTGTATTCTTCCCAGGTCACCTGACCTTGCTTCCACCTTTTCTAAGCCTCGTTTTTCCTTTGAATTTTCCTCAGCAGCTCCTTATCCATCCAAGCAGGTCTCCTGGCCCTCCTGCTAAACTTCCTTCTAGCTGGGATGCATCGCTCCTGAGCTTGCAGCAGGTGAGCCTTGAATATCAGACAACAGTCTTGGGCCCCCCTGCCCTCTAGGGCTGTATCCCATGGAACCCTACTGAGCAGGTTCCTGAAGAGGCCAAAGTCTGCTCTCTTGAAGTCCAGGGCAGTGAGCTTCCTGCATACCCTTCTCACTGTTCTGAGGGTCTCAAACTCGACCCTCTCATGATCGCTGCAATCAAGGCTGCCCTGGAGCGTCACATTTCCAACCAGCCCTTCCCAGTTGGTGAGGATGAGGTCAAGCATGGCACCTCTCCTTGTCGGCTCCTCTATTACTTGCAGAAGGAAGTTGTCTTCCACGCAATCGAGGAACCTCCTGGATTGCTTGTGCTGGGCCATACCATCCCTCCAATAGATATCAGGGTGGTTGAAGTCTCCCATGAGAACAAGGGCCTGGGAGTGTGAGGCTGCTCCTATCTGCCTATGGAGCGCTTCGTCCAGCAAGTCCCCTTGGTCAGGCGGTCTGTAACAGATCCCCACAATAATGTCACCCATTGCTGTTCTCCCTTTACCCCTGACCCACAAACTCTCTGTCGACTGCTCACCTGTCCCCAGACAGAGTTCCATACTCTCTAGCCTATCCCTAACATAAATAGCAACTCCCCCTCCCCGCCTACTGGGCCTGTCTTTCCTAAAGAGCCGGTAACCTTCCATTCCAACACACCAGTCATAAGAGCCATCCCACCATGTTTCTGTGATGCCTATGATATCATACCGCCGTAGACGTGCACACATCTCTAATTCCTCTTGTTTGTTCCCCATGCTACGGGCATTTGTGTAGAGGCATTTGAGGCGAGATCCAATTGAAGCCAGCTCATTGGCTGGAGCAGGTGGAATATCTCTACATTGCTCCGAACGTTTACTGTAGGTGCTGGCAACCGACTGGGTGTGTTGGGATGGAATGCTGCCCCCCTCCCCCAACACATCTAGTTTAAAGCATCCTTGATCAGTCTGGCAAGCTTCCTACCAAAACCACTCTTCCCCTTCTTTGTCAGACCAGCTCCACCAGCCCCCAGTAGACCTGGCCTGCCAAATTGAGTCCCATGTTCAAGGTACCCAAACCCTTGACTATAGCACCACCCTTCTAACCATTTATTGATCTGGCCAATCCTCCTAGCCTTTTCAAGATCCTGCCCTGTATCCTGGAGAATTGACAAAAAGACAATCTGCGCTCCAGAGCCCCTAACCACCTCTCCTAGAGCTCTGTAGTCCTTCCTTATGGTCTCCAGGCTACTGCTATCTATATCAGCAGCACCCACATGGATTTCTAGGAGTGGGTAGTAGTCAGAGCAAATATTTGAATATGTATATGTTCTTGAATCCAGCTGACAGAAGCCTTACAGAGTATTAAGCTATAGGCACATAAAGAGTGTGCCAGACAATAAATATTTATTTAAAATCCCTCTCATAAATATTTGATAAGAGAAGTGGGTCCTAAATTTTTCACAGCTCTGTACTGTGCTCACTCTTTGGTGTATGTGGGAGGGCCACAAGGATGATCAGGGGGTTAGGGCACCTCTTGTATGAAGACAGGATGAGAAAGTTAGGTCTGTTCAGCCTGGAGAAGAGAAGGCTGCATGGAGACCTCATAGCAGCTTTCCAGTATCTAAAGGGAGCTGTCCTGGACTCAGCAGCAGCAGCCATTTTTCTCCTTCTTAGTAGCTGGTGCACTCCTGTGGTTTTTGACTTTTGGCCTGGGAACAGTGCTGATAACACCGATGTTTTTAGTTGCTGCTCAGTAATGTTTACTCTGACCAAGGACTTTCTGAGTCTCATGCTCTGCCAGGGAGGAAGGGAAGCTGGGAGTGAGCAGAGACAGGACACCTGACCCAAACTGACCAAAGAGGTATTCCATACCACAGCATATCATGCCCTCTATGTAAACTGGGGGCAGTTACTTGGAAGAGTTAGATCACTGCTGGGTCGGGCTGGGTATCAGTCGGCAGGAGGTGAGCAGTTGTGTTCTCTTCCCTTGTTATTTCCCTTATCATTGTTATTATTGGTGGCAGCAGTGGTAGTTTGTGTTATACCTTAGTTAGTGGACTGTTCTTATCTCAACCCACGGGAATTTCATTCTTTCTATTCTCCTCTCCATCCCTCCGGGAGTGGGGGGGAGAAAAAGGGGGGAAGTGAGTGAATGTCTTCATGGTTTCCAAGTGACAGGCTAGGCTTAAACCACGGCAGGAGCCTAGAAGGATGCTGGAGAGGGACTCATCATTAGGGACTGTAGTGACAGGAGAAGGGGTAACGGATTCAAACTTCAACAGGGGAAATTTAGATTCGATATAAAGAAGAATTTCTTCATTGTGAGGGTGGTGAGGCATTGGCACAGGTTGCCTAAAGAAGTGGTGAATGCTCCATCCCTGGCAGTGTTCAAGGCCAGGTTGGACAGGGCCTTGGGTGACATGGTCTAGTGCAAGGCATCTCTGCCCATGGCAGGGGGGCTGGAACTCAATGATCTTAAGGTCCTTTCTAACCCAAACCATTCTATGATTCTATTATTCTAACAGTATTTTGACAGAAAGCCCTTTAATTTTTTCTGGATCATTTTTTTTTTAGCATGGCATCCAACATGTTTGTCCATTCTAGTAGCTATCCTTCAAGAAAAAGTAAGAGTACTTATTTTGAGTTTTTAATATATTTTATCTGTTTTTGGAAGCTTACTCGCATTCTTATAACATTTTTAGCCATTTCCAGACATTCTATTCCAGATTTCTCGAATCCCAAAGACAGATCAGAGCCAATAATTCTGAAAAGACCTCCATGGAGCTTCTCATATAATTTTGTTGGGAAGCATAAATAAATATGCCATAATTATATGGCTTCTAATTAATGTAATATATTACTTATATCCTTATAATAATAACACCTTCAGGTGTCACAAATTTCACAAATGTATTGATCTGCTTAATCTACCAAATACTACCAAGAGGTAACCAAGTTTAATATTTTCCATTTATGTTCTTAGTGAACGCTACGATCTCAGCTGACCTACATTTCTTTTTTTAGTGTCATAGTGTTGGGAATTACAAGTCAATGAAGCTGTAATTAAATTTTTGCAGAAGAGGGATTGCAATGAAGGCAAAAAGTCCAGAAACAACTTGAACTTTTTTGAGAAACTACCTTCTGACAGCTCTCTTTCTGTTATATATAACATGCTGTCATTCTGTTATGTTCAATATTAGTTCATCTAGGCCTGTATGTGTTAAATCAATGTTAACCCGAAGTGTCAACTCTCTTCATTTTCAAGTTCTCAGGCTACTTCAATCAGTTACAGCAGTATTGTTCAAGGAGATTTGAGTAATGTTTTAAAGCACTGAATTGTTCAGGTTTGCATTTAAATATATCCCTTTATTTTTTCTGTCTTGACTACTTAAAATGCTTTTTATAATTTTTAGATCCATTCCATTATGTATGTTGTAAAAAAGAAAGCAAGTGCTTAGATTTCATCAGCTGTCACCTTAACCTGTCTAAGGTTAAATTTATGTTATTGAAAGAGTCGTCCTGGGTTTCATCATTAAAAGACAGCCTCATGCCCCTGATGAACAGAAGCAGACTGACATAAACTGTGGACTGAGACTCAGGCACCTGATATTACCGAGACAATTCAAACTGGTTTGTATTAAAGTACATACATCAGCTAGTTTTCAAAGGAAGCTTCTCCTGCATTTTTTTTGCTCATAAATGTGTAAGCAACAAGCGATCACACAAGCGTCAACCATGATGAAACTTGTAGTGTTCATAAATTAACAAATCTTCTGCTCTATCACCAATTGCCAATTAAATTATATTCTCACACTTGCTAACATTGCAAATCTTTATTCTCTTTGTGATGGCACCTGACCAGCTCTAGAAAACATAGACCTTTATTCCAGCTTGTGTGACATGGGCACTTACAGTAAAAATGGAAAAGAACTGTGAAAAGCATGTCCACATTAAGGGCTTGTAACAGTTAGCATGAGTTAGATGTAGTTAGCAAAGCTGTTTACATGAAATGATGAATTTTAGTTGACATTTTGCTGTAAGAAAAGTAAATCAAATATGATCTAAACCTGGTTGCAAACAACAGTATATTTTTAGTGTGTTCAAGAAAATACAGATCCAGCTACACATTCAGTCTGTTGGACACTGACATATCCAAAAGTGACCTAACAAGAGCATTGACAATGGAAACAGCACATCAGAGAACAATAGTGCAATTTGAGAAGACAAGTCCTTGGTGATTTATTTTGTACCCAAATGTATAACTGAGGACACCCAGGAATAGTGGAGGCACCTACAATGTAGAAAACTCCCACACTGGTGAGTAACTCCGTGACACTCCATAGGATTCAGGACCATCTCTCTAACCTCCAAGAAGCACAGAGGATCCCCGGGGACCCCACAGCCCTGGACCATGCACTGCAGCACTAACACAACTGCACTGACCCACCTAACCTTCCTCCGGGCCGTGTTGTGTCTCACACAGGTTGGAGAAATCATGCAATTAGTAAAATTGCATATCTGTGATGAAGTGTTTTGGTATCCAAACCCATTTAGCCACACTATCATCTGGACTTAAACCTGCTTCAACATAAGACAGTTTTCTCTTTTTGTTAGGAAGAAACCATTTTCTAGGACCAGCCTAACCATGTTTACAACTAGGAGACACCTCTTTGTTCTTGTGTTAACATTGTTCACTAACTGAAATGCTGCTTCTCACTGAGAAGAGATGATTTCATCCTCTCTGAATCTTGATGAGGGTCCTGGCTTCAGTTGAGATAGAGTAAGTTTCCTTCCTAGTAGCTGTGTTTTGGCTTTAATCTAAGAATAAGGTTGATGACACACTGGTGTTTTAGTTGTTGTCAAGTATTGCTTAATCTAAGTCAAGGACTTTTCAGTCTTATACTCTAGCAGGAAGACATCCAGGACAGCTACCTGAACTAGCCAAAGGGATATTCTATATCGCAGCATATCATGCCCAGTTTGAATTAATCTCTCTGGACATTAGCACCAAAGCCATAGTCCTGTATTCCAGTACCCTGTATAATGGTATTCATTTTTCTATTTGAAATATTTGCCCTGATACAGCCTTTATGTTTTTCATGATTACATCACATAAGCAGATCTTATGTTCAGAGCTGAGCTACAGGTTTATAACATGCAAACTTGTTGACCTTTACAGAGACAAAGTTTTTATTTTGCAGTATTAAATGTCATCTCATTCCCAGTTTTTAATGTCAAATAGTGCTTGCTGATAGTCTGACCCTTATATGTTTAGACAGTACTTTCAAACTCTGAGCCATTAACAAATTTTGTTAGCTGGAAGCTTTTATGTCAGGGTCACTAATGGAAAGGATCTTAAAGACAAACACCAAGATATGGAACTAGATGACCTTAAGGTCCTTTCCAACCCTAACTATTCTATGATTCTATGATTCTATGAAAATTATCTCACTCCAATTACCTTTCCTTTAGACCACGTATCACAATCTTTACCTTAGCTTGAAATATGAAAGTAAGAGATATATGGTTGTCATGACAAATCACAGAAACTGTACCTGCAATATTTTCATGTAGTTCTGCATCTAATTTTCTCTATATGGCTGGATACTACTTTATCTGAGAGTTTCTTCAAAAAATCTAGAAGAAACAACACTTGAGAATAGGTTTTCTTTTCTGTATGTTTATAGTCAGTCAAACAGCAAATTAAAGGAAGTTACAAACCCAGAGAATTTTTGTGAAACTTTATGGACATATATAAAAAAAAAATCTCTTACAAGAGGTATACTAATATACAGGGCAACCAGACTCAAAATTCAGTATTTTTTTTCCTTTTTTTATAGCAGCAGTTTTATATCTCTATTATAACTGACTGGATATTTTTTCTTCACTTTACTTTTATTTTAAAACTAAATTGGTTTCAATATGTGAAGCCATTTAAGATGAGAAGAGATGAAATTCTTTTATCTCAGAGTTGTTTTTTAATAAATATATAGTTACAAGCTCTAAGGAAAAAAAATAGCCATCTAAAATTGAAAGCTGTTATTAACATGGATCATTGTATTGTGAAAACAAAACTGTTCAGGGAGTAGGGCAATTTTTTTTCTGTGCAAAATGGCAACAGTAATTCTTCATTTGTTTTAAGTGTCAGTATAAGTCCATGGAGACAATACCATATCAAACTGATAGAAAAATTATTTCAAAGCAACTATGCTATGAGACATTACTATGTCAAGACAATGACAAAAGGATGTCAGCAAAAAAACCTATGGAAATACAATAATATGTCAACTTAATGGTTTTTGATATAGGGATTTGGAGATAATGTTACATTGCGAAGATAATAGCATGCTATCAATGCAAATTCTACTATTATTTAAAAGCAGAAAATTAAATCAGCATCATATTAAAAAACTTCATGTAAAAGTTCAATAAAATTAAAGTTCTATTCATCATCCCTTAAACAACCGTCTGTCTAATGCCCAGATCCATAGTTGATTTCAACTGGCACAATTCCACTAACTTACCCCAGCTGAAGATCTTTTCATATCATCCTCTATTAGGCATCCTCTGAACACTAGAAGGTGGAGAAGGGTTCATTTGTGTGAACTAAGTAGATAATTAAGCACAAGTATTTCATTAGATGTAGACTAAGCAAAGTATCTGGAACCTGCTGAGGGTTAAGCTAACATTTGTATTTCAGGTCAAACCCAGATTCTGTAGTAATAGCTCTCATGAGCTGCCCTGGCAAGACACTGGCTTTGTCTAAACGGAGCCTGGAAAGAAGCCTATTCTACTGAATCCAACCCAGAAGGAAGTTATTATGATAGTATTAAAATCTAGTCCCATAAATAATGTGTCAATCTGGGTTGCTTCTGGCCATTTCTTTTTAATGTACATCTAAAATTTTATGTCAGCTTTCTAGGAAAAAAAAAAAAAAAGAGAGAAATATCAAACTTTTTTTTTTTTTTTAATTTTATTTTTATTTCTCTTCCTTTCTATGCTCTGCAGGGCTGTCCCTGCACCACAGCCTCTAACTACATCAGTATGAAGTCTTCTTACATTTGATGTCAAGCAATACATGCTACAACATGGTTTCTGCCGCACTGGTCATGACAGTCCCTCTGACAAACGTTGTAAATTCAGTTTGCTGCAATGCAGACTAGTAGGGGAGTTTATTTTTTTTCTCATCCATGTTCATGTTTCTGCTTCCCCTCCTCTCTTTCTTTTTAGTTGCTTTCTACAGAACTTGACATTTTACATCAAATTGTGCTGGAATGTGATGCCATGACTTCCAGTTTTACCTTGTTCCCCTTAACATCTGGATAAATACATAATTACTGTCTCCCTGTAATTCAAGCCAAATGTCGCCTTCATTAACGTTTGTAAGTTTTCTTATTAAAGGAACAGGAGAAAACTGCTGAACTTATGAAGTCACAGATAAAAGACTGAAATCCACATTGTTAATAAATCTTCGTGTCAAACCCCTCTCACTTTAAGATACTGAGATCCAAGACAGAACTTAATTTTGTGAGCTTTGTTTCAGATTTTTCTAGTATTAGTTTCTGTGCATTCAGAAAGGACATAGGCCATTGATTTGCTGAACATCTTTGAAAATCGAGTTAGTTCTTATTCAAGAGAGTGAACTGAAAACAAGAGCAAGACAATGTGTCTATGTTGTGCCTATTTGTTAAAAATAAAATATGTTTATAAAATTGTCTACAACTCTTCCTTAAAATTAATCATTTTATTATAATATGTGAAAGCTGACACCAAAAACTTTTTTGAACCTTCTGGGAAATGTATCAATAATTTTAAAGACTTAGCATTCAATTGTTTGCACAGCAATAAAACACAAAATATTGTCAAAATTTCAAAATCAACATGACTTGAAGAATAGCTGAGGCAGCTATAAGACATACAATTGAGGAAATCACACAGAACCAATTACTCCTACCATGTTAAATGCACAACATCAGGAAAATGTAACTACTGAAGGTAGGCAGTTGCTTGTGAGAAATATTTAATATTTTCCTCACAATTTTAGATTTTTTAAAAAAAGAATAATAATTACAATTAAATGAATCAAAGCAGAGAAAAGAAAGGTGGCATCATTGAAGTCTGATAATTTTAATAACAGGTGTAAAAAAGTTATCTATAAGTTGTGTGTAATAAAATGTTTTCATCTGGAGCTGCTGTTTTGAAGCGATGTAGTGTCTGTTAGAACAAAAGCAGCAACGGAAAACAATTTTTATGAATCGGTCAGTCCTAATTTTGAATCACAGTCCAACTCCAGCATTGCTTGAATTCTATTTCTTCTGACTTAATGTGAAGACCAAGTAGAAATCTGAAAAAAAAAAGCTTTCTGATGTCTTTTGTGTCAGATATTATTAGCTCAGGAGAGGGAAAAGAATGAGATATGCGTGGCAAGTTAGGAATTTTCTTCACAGGAATATGATCCCAAATCACTTATGTGAGGTACAAGAGATCGGCAAGGATTTCTGAAAGGGGTATGTTGCAGTAGCACTTGCTATTACGGAAATTGATCATGGTTTCTTCTAGTTGTTGGCACCATTTCCATTAGATTTGAATGTCTTTGTGTTTATTACATCAGTGCATGGCTTTTGAGTTCAAAAATTAACCTTGTTTCCTAATATCTGTTATAAAGTTTCCAACATATGTTTGAAATAATCAATGCTAATTGCACGAACTTTGAGTGATCCACCAGGACCAGTTCATTCCAAAAAGAACATTTTCCATTTGAGCACACAGTCATTAAAATATATTAATCTGCTAATCCATATATCTTTTACTTTCCTTCCCTTTTCCTTTTCCAGAAAAACAACAAAAGGAGAATTCTCCCAGAATAACCATTGATCCGACTTTGTAGGGAAGAATTCAAGAGAACACATTTTAAAACTTTAGGGCTGAAATTTCCCTAAAGATAATGCTTAAATAATATCTATATTTGTGAAAAATAACAAACCCCAAGGTTTTGTTATTTTAAATATGAATTGCTGTGTTAATAATTAACTCAGGGACAAAAAAAGAAAACAACAAACAAAACAAGGTGTTGACGCAGAAGTCCCGGACACAGCACACAGACCTATATGATCAGGCTGTGCCAAAGTTTATTGCGCAGATAGCTCAGTATATATAGGCACTCTACTTGTCTGTCATTAACGCACACAAGTCTAATTGGATACATGTATTGTTCACACGACTAAATACAGAATAGGATTCACTCAGTAACAGCTTAATGATTGGTTAACTATGACAGCATATGCTTCAAGGTTACAGTTAACATTCCTCCTCTGCGTATCTCTCTCAGTAGTTTTCCGTGCTAACTTTTCCCAAGGCTTCTGCACGTACACGAACTTTAGTAACCCTCAGGCGAGGCCTCAATGCCTGCGGGTCACTACCTTACAATTGTCAAGCAATTGTCTGGATTGCTCACGTGCCCATTCGCAGTCAAATAGCTCTCCACAAACAGGGTTTCTTATTTACTATCCTTTAAATATGTGCATTTCAGGTTATGTCCTAGGACTTACCTTCCTAGTGCAAACAACAGGAAAAGACTGAGAAGCACTGAAATCAGTACAGCTGGAAATCAGAATCAGTCTTTGCTAAGTTCCTGTACAGTGGAGTTAGTGAAGCTACCAAGCTCATACTAATAAATACACAGACAAGTTCTTTCAGGCTGAAACAAACTTGTGCCTTGCCTACAATCATTCTGGTGAAGGGCTGTGTTCCAGTCTCAACCTGATGTTGGTGGAGGGTCAAGCCTTATCACCTATGAAATTCTCACTCAGCTCCTCTGCTGGTCTATACCATTAGAATCATGGAGGGGAGAGATCAGCCATGAAGCATGCTCAGAGGACAGGACAGCACATGTCTTGTAGTGATGGAGGAGTGCTTGGTGTCCTCTCTGCATTTTGGTAGCTGGGGAGCAGGTGTCATCTGGAGTGCAGTAGCAGACTGCATGCATTACTAGATCTGCACCGAGGGCACCCACGGCAGAGAGCTAATAGTAAAATTATATAGTCTTCATCCTTCCAGCTACCTAAGTAAGCGTCAGAATTCTTTCCGAATGGCATAGAAAAATTTTGTATTTCTTATTTCCTTTTAATGGTTGTATATGCAGTGTATTGTCAAGCAGTGCGTGTAAGGTATTAATAACTCAAGTCTAAAGCTCAGGAAAAAAACAATTACTAAAAAAATTTATAAGTTTTTTGGATTTTAGAAGGGCCTTTCTGGAATTTTCTGATAACCTCTGCAGTTAGATGCCAAGTGCAGCCACAGCGAGTAAATGACAGCAGTGTTTACCCATAGCTCTTTCCAGATTTTCAGCTTTTTCTTGACTTGCTAAAGGAAACAACGCTTCTCGAAACCTTCAACTGGCAATTTATACTCCACTTCTGTGTTGCCCTGGTGTGACTTTTGTAAAAGGTTTCAGGAAGATAGTGACATGGTTTAGCGGTGGACTTGGCAGTACTAATTTAATAGTTGGATTCATTGATCTTCAGTTTTTTGCCATTCTAAATGATTCTATGATTCTAAGTGCACAAAAGATTACTGAGCAATTTCTAAATATACTTGCTGGACTTGACCACAACAATTTCCGGAAAGTATTGGTAGCTTTGCCTAGAGGCTAAACTTATCATTATATCCCAAAATTGTTACCAAATTCCCTTTTTTTGATTACAGTTTCCATGCAAATGATTGTTTCTGAATGTAGCATATCTTCAAGCTAAACTAGATTTTTCATTAAACCAGCAGGGAAATTAAGAAGAATTTTCATGATCTAGGGTTCACAGAATAATTGTAGCCAGATAATAAGGCATATATTAATGTCGGAAGTTTACAAGCACTCATTTTGGATTAAATAAAAAAAATTTAAAAAAAAATACTTTTCCTTCATAAAGAAGAAAGATCTAAAATAATTTTTGTGCCATATTAATTTTTTTCTTTAATTCAGATGCCTAATTCAAGTGTGATACCTCAAAACAGAAGTTACCTCAAACACCAGAGCTGCAGGTAATTTGGGAATAAGATCATAAACCAAGACAGTCATTTTTTTGGAAAAGAACTGAAGTAAACTGCATTTATGTAGGATGTGCAAGGTTTGCTTTAGCTTAGTATATAATGAAATCACCAAATTTCATGTGCTGTGACAACAAAATCTGATTTGTACATCACATCACAGGAGCAAGGCACCATGGTGAGAAGTAAAGTGTTTTTTGAAGAATGTTTGGAGATGTTGAGGTCTGATTTGAATTTATTAAGAAAACATAGAGAAAAGAAACATCTACAGCCAGACAAAAAGATAGAGAAATGTGCAGAGCAACTCCACAATAGGGTTGGTTTTGCCGTAGGATACAGAAAAAAGGTTGAGGAATTTTTAAATTCTTTTTCTCAGCTAGAGTACTAATTCAGATTTATAAATCAATCTTAAGGGAGAAAAATATAAATATTGAGCACATATGTAGTGTTGTTTTTTTTTTCTCCCAAACACAGAACTGAACCAAAGCAATGTCTGATGTTAAATGTGCTACCGTGTAAGCTCTTTATAATCTGTCTGTCTTCAGAAACTGTGAAACCAGAACAAGAATTCAGTACAATTTCTATGAAGGTGAAAGGCACTTCTTTCTGGAAGAAAGACTGAATGGGTGCTTACTCCACAGCTTCTATAGAAACAAAAGAAAGGTATTTGTCTAGCTCTGCAGAAGCTATTTCCATCCTGAAATCCTTTGGTTCTTTTAGATGGTTATACTGAAGGCTAGCTAGTTTGGGAAAGATGTCTGAAACGTGACTTTTTCAGGAGAAATTTGGCAACTGTGATCACTAAACTTTTAACAACTTTTTAAGGCGGGCTGTCACTGTTCTTCAACATACTACATTTGCAGCTTCATTCTCAGATATCAAAATTCAGAGGAAGAAGAAGGCACGCCACAAAGTGGGTTAGGGGTGGAATGTCTAGGATCATTGTCTAGGGTTCTAAGTCTACAACTCATCAAAATTAAAGCACTTTTAAGCAATTTATTTACAAGGGGAAGTACAGTTTAACAACTGTAAGTTTGTCTTCATAAAAAGTTGTTCTATTTCATAGAATCATAGAATCATAGAATAGTAAGGGTTGGAAAGGACCTCAAGATCATCGAGTTCCAACCCCCCTGCCATGGGCAGGGACACCTCCCACTAAACCATGCCATCCAAGGCTATGTCCAACCCCACCTTGAACCCCGCCAGGGATGAATTTCAATAAAATCAATATGTTAAATCAAATCAGATATGGTCAAAATATCATAAGAAATCAGTGTAAAATAATCTGACAAGCTATAGTTGCTACCTTTGGATTGACCATACTGCTTCTTAGACCATTAATTTAAAATTACTTGGTTGATTGGTTGTTATTCTCTCAGTTGTATCCGCAGGAATGACTCATGCATTGAAATAAATGTCTGCGACAATGAAAGAGGTTACTTTCTCAAAAAGTGTGTTCTGGCTGTCTGAAACAAGTGCAGTAGAAGTGAATTTAAACCACCACTTCAGCTGCCATAGCTGAAATATGAGCATAGGCCCACCTGTGCACATAGGCTACAGGGAGGATGTGATAACCATACTGGTTAAGAATCAAACGAACATTTGCCCTGTGCTTACCCAGGGTTGCTGAAGATTTTCTTGACTGCACATTTGTTGCTAGCCAATCTCAACAGTCCTTTCCTGTTTTAATTTTCTGAGTCCTTTCTACCTGCCTACCACATGCACATCTATTTGATCCCAAGCAATGACATATCTCAGGTGTATAATATTGTATCTTTCCATACTAAAAAAAACAAAACAAAACAAAACAAAAAAATCCAAAACAATCACAAAGAAAATTAAATAAAAACAATAACAAAACCAGTCCGAAACCCTGTGTTCCATACTTATGCTTTTATTTTTTTTTGCATTACAATCCAGATGAAACGTACGCCATCAGTTCGCTCTCAAGAACATTTTGCCAAAGTTTCAAGATTTAACTGAACTTTTTAAAATTTAAGACATTTTCATGATGTCTTATTTTGCTTTAATTTATTTTTATAACTGCTGTTAAGTATTACAAAAAGCCTTTTAAAACTTCTGCTTTAAATTCAATGAAAATAATTTAATTTTAAAATTTAATAATTAACAAAAGAGAAAAACATTTCTTTGCAGCGTTTTTATGTCTATAAAGAAGTTTCTATTTAATTAAAATTATAATTGAAACAATTTAATATGGAAGATATCTGAAACTGTTCAGGTAAACATCCTCTGATATTATAATTAATATCTTATTTCATTTGTATTTTTTAATCATCTGTATTTGTTTTGCTAAATCTCTTTTTCACTAGTCAAAGTGCTGATGTTCGCATCCAAATATATATCCTTCCAAACTGAATTCCAAATGAAATATAATAGAGTTGAATTTACTTTTCTTTCTTTTTTTTTTTTTGGCATTTTTTTTTTCCACTTTTGAACTTATTCTATGCTATTAAATAGTACAAAGAGAACCTATGGGTATAATTTATACTACTCTCAATAGTGCACATTGACATAGGAGATATTTTGGTGTCATATAAATTGTACAGAGTACAATAGAATGGCAGTAGGTCACTATCCTCTTAAAAGATACTCCAAAGAAAATGAGGTGATCATAACATCAAGTGGGCAATCAGTAAATCTTACAGTGATGTTACCAATAATAAAGATAAAATATTACAGTGAGGGCTTGTCTGCCCTAGAGGAGACAAATTGGTTATAACCGCTGGGTGAAGTGCTTTGAAATACTGGCAAATTACTTTCTGATCATATAAAAATGTGCTTGTTCTGTTTGGCTTGTTTTGCTAAAACTGGGTGTATTAGCTCACTCAGAAAAATTGTTGTCTATGACTTGGTTTCTTCATCTAAAGATAGACTGGTCAAAACTGCTGTAACTGCTGGTTTTGAAAATTTCCCTAATAAAAAACTGTTATGAAAAAGATGACTTATTCACTTCTTTTTCTTAATTGGTTTCAAAATTGTAATTTTTAATTAAAAATCAAGATTTTTATTCAAATGCAAATTATTTATTATATTTTTATTGTTAAGGAGAAACTGATTTGCACTGTTTTTCATTCTGAAGGAGTTATTAAGGTTGCTGTACTGTGTCTTTGGAATCATCAAGCAAGTTTACTCACTTGAAGGACTGGACAGCAGGACAGATAAGGAAGAACTGGACATACATTTTTCAGAAGAGCATCCCACAGGGCCAAGTAAGGCCAATAAAACCATGACTCATACACACTGGAATATAACCTCTCCCAAAAGTAAATGCCAAAACCAAATAGATGGTTTAATTGCTCTGAGAACTGTATAGCAATTAAATGAACCATCACAATCAATATACTACCTCTTGTAGAATAAAAAAACCCAGGCAATTCAGCTATGTGTGACGTACAGGATGAATGAGTATATGAGTATGACTAATGCTACCTACAAAGAGAAAAATTATCAGGGATATGGCTGATCATCTCAATTATTTTTCTGCTTTTTCAATCCCTTTTTAAATAGCCTTCTGGCAGGGATTCTCAAGAAAATAGTGTGCGACTGCTTTTATTCCATTTCCTGTTTAGGACACACTCTTTCTATATATTGTTTTACGGATCTAATGAACACCTGATGAGTTTGATATATAAAAGTACTCCACTATTTTTGTTGGTTTGCAGAACGGTAAATTCTACACAGCTAATGTTTGACATCAAAACAGAAAGAAGAGAAAGTCGTAATGAAAAACTCAGAGGATATTTAAAATGAATGGTACCGCTGTATGGCTGTAATATAATAGAAATTATGAAGATATTTATGGAGATGACATAGCTTAGGAAAAGCTTACCAAGGCCAAGATGCCATAGCTGACAAAGATGATCAAACAATCAGAATACACCAGGCCTAAATCTTACACTAGTCAATGTTGGTGTGATTTACTCTTTCTTGAATAATTCATGAACAAATCAGTTTTGACTAGAAAAGGTCAGCTTGTGCATTTCTTATGTCTTCTTACAAAAACACTTGAAAACTAGAGAGATATCATTCACTGTCCTTGTTTCCCAACTACAGAACCCACATATTAAAAGTCATACAGCTTAAAAGAAAATAGGAAATAAAGATGATAATAATATGACTCAGAAATACGTAAGAACAATTTCTTTTTCATTAATCAACTTTGAATTATAGACTTTGAAAAAAGCAAGGGAAAGATATCCAAAAATATGTAATTTTTATTTACAATCATGCATAATTATTTGCATGCGGCCATCCAGCCAGTTCTTTACCCGCCGAGTGGTCCACTTTTCAAACTGATGTCTCTCCAACTTAGAGACAAAGATGTCATGGGAGAAAGTGTCTAATGCCTTGCACAAGTCCAGGTAGACGACATCAACTGCTCTACCCCTGTCCATCAGTTCCGTAGCCTCTTCATAGAAGGTCACCAGATTGGTCAGGCAGGATTTCCCCTTAGTGAAGCCATGCTGGCTGTCACCAAGCACCCTGTTGGTTTTCATGTGCCTCAGCATGCCTTCCAGGAGAATCCGCTCCAAGATTTTGGCAGGCACAGAGGTGACACTGACTGGTCTGTAATTCCCTGGGTCATCCATTTTCCCCTTCTTAAAAATGGGGGTTATATTTCCCTTTTTCCAGTCATCGGGAACTTCACCTGACTGCCATGATTTTTCAAATATGATGGACAGTGGCTTAGCAACTTCATTTGCCAGCTCCTTCAGGACCTGCAGATGGATTTCATCCGGTCCCATGGACTTGTATACATTCAGGTTCCTAAGGTGGTCTCGAACCAGATCCTCTCTTACAGTGGGCCCAGGGTCTTCATTCTCACAGTCCCTGCATCTGCCTTCCAAGACTTGGGTGGTGTGGTCAGAGCATTTGCCGGTAAACACTGAGGCAAAGAAGTCATTAAGAACCTCAGCCTTCTCCAAATCCAGGGTAGCCAGTTCTCCCGATAGCTTCTGGAGAGGGCCCACATTGTCCCTAACCTGTCTTTTATTGGCAATGTACCTATAAAATCCCTTCCTGTTATCCTTAACATCCCTAGCCAAGTTTAATTCTAAGTGGGCCTTAGCTTTCCTAACCTGGTCCCCAGCTTCCCAGACAATATCCCTGTATTCTTCCCAGGTCACCTGACCTTGCTTCCACCTTTTCTAAGCCTCTTTTTTCCTTCGAATTTTGCTCAGCAGCTCCTTATCCATCCAAGGAGGTCCCCTAGCCCTCCTGCAGCACTTTCTTCCAGGAGGTATGTATCGCTCCTGAGCTTGCAGCAGGTGATCCTTGAATATCAACCAACAGTCTTGGGCCCCCCTGCCCTCTAGGGCTGTATCCCATGGAACCTTACTGAGCAGGTTCCTGAAGAGGCGAAATTCTGCTCTCTTGAAGTCCAGGGCAGTGAGCTTGCTGCATGCTCTTCTCACTGTCCTGAGGATCTCGAATTCAACCATCTCATGATTGCTGAAATCAAGGCTGCCCTGGAGCATCATATTTCCAACCAGCCCTTCCCTGTTGGTGAGGACGAGGTCAAGCATGGCACCTCTCTTTGTTGGCTCCTCTATTACTTGCAGAAGGATTTTGTATTCCACACAATCGAGGAATTTCCTGGATTGCTTGTGCCGGGCCGTACCATCCCTCCAACAGATATCAGGGTGGTTGAAGTCTCCCATGAGAACAAGGGCCTGCAAGCGTGAGGCTGCTCCTATCTGTCTATAGAGCGCTTCATCCACCGAGTCTTCTTGACCAGGCGATCTGTAACAGATCCCCACAATAATGACCCATCGCTGTTCTCCCTTTAACCCTGATCCACAAACTCTCTGTCGACTGCTCACCTGTCCCCAGACAGAGTTCCATACTCTCCAGCCTATACCCAACATAAATAGCAACTCCCCCTCCCGCCTACCTGGCCTGTCTTTCCTAAAGAGCCTATAACCTTTCATTCCAACACACCAGTCATAGGAGCCATCCCACCATGTTTCTGTGATGCCTATGATATCATACCCCCATAGACATGCACACATCTCTAATTCCTCTTGTTTGTTCCCCATGCTACGGGCATTTGTGTAGAGGCATTTGAGGCGAGATCCAATTGAAGCTAGCTCATTGGCTGGAGCAGGTGGAATATCTCTACATTGCTCCGAATGTTTACTGTAGGTGCTGCCAACTGACTGGGTGTGTTGGGATGGAATGCTGCCCCCCTCCCCCAACACATCTAGTTTAAAGCATCCTTGACCAGTCTGGTAAGCCTGTTACCAAATCCACTCTTCCCCTTCTTTGTCAGACAAGCTCCACCAGCCGCCAGTAAACCTGGCCTACAAAATTGATTCCTGTGTTCAAGGTACCCAAACCCCTGACTAAGGCAGCACCCTTCTAACCATTTATTAATCTGCCCAATCCTCCTAGCCTTCTTAAGGTTCTGCCCTGTAGCCTGGAGAATTGACAAAAAGACAATCTGCGCTCCAGAGCCCCTAACCACCTCTCCCAGAGCTCTGTAGTCCTTCTTTTTGTTCCCCGGGCTACTGCTATCTATATCAGTAGCACCCACATAGATCACTAGAAGTGGGTAATAGTGGGACCAACTAGAGCAGACAGCTTCTTGGCAACATCCCTGCTCCGAGCCCCTGGTAGGCAACACACCTCCCTTGAGCCTGGGTCAGGCAGACAGATGCGTGCCCCTGTGCCTTCCAGAATAGAGTCCCCTACTACTATGACCCCCCTACTACTATGACCCGCTGCTTTTTCCTGGCCGCACTAGTAGTGATCTTCTTTACCAGTGCTTCCTGGGTTAGTGGCCTCCTTTCCTGCACGAGCAACAGTAGGACGCTCGAGGCCCCTGCACAGTCTGGTCCTGGAGTAAGCACTGCTGCTTCCTCTCAGCTTCCCTGACACCTTTAAGCCTTGTAACAGCGTCCCGCAGCTCAGCCCCTGCTGCAGGAGGACCTTCGCCGGGGAGCACTGGGTGCAGTCCTTCCCATTGTGCACCCTCCCTTCAGGAGAGTAGTGCAGGCACTCTCTACACCCCGAGCTCTACACTGCAGCCTCCCCTCTCATTGGCTCTCTCTGGGTGCCTACGCTGACCACCACTGGGGCAGCCAGAGCAGAGCTCCCAGACCGGACCCTGGTCATAGGCAAGTGCTCACCATCCCGCTCGAACTGCAGTGCAAACTGCCTTGAACCCACCCTGGTCGCTTGTGCTCCCTGGGGCCGGCTTTTACCCACTCAGGGCTGCTGCCGCTCCTCCGGGCTCCGCCCCCTATGAATCAGCTGCTCGCGTCTGCTGAATTACCGCCTCCTGGGCAAGCCCTGTCGAGGTCTTGAGGCTCCCTTGGTGCCTGTTGCTGCTCTGAGTTGAAGCTCTTGGACGCCGAGCCTCCCCCTGATCAGGTGCTACAGGCGTCCCCTCTCGAGACAGTCAGACATGTCTAGCTAGTAAGAACATCAGTTTTTATATTTTACGTAATTTAATGTATGAGTTTGTTATTGTTTTAATGATGACATGATATAATACGTATGGGTCCTTCTTAGTAATACATCTGCTTGTCTATTTCCTTTTTAATATCATTTGGTCACATTATGTGGAAGACATTATAGCCATTATGTCAAAGCATTAGTGTCATAGGCAGAATGATGTCGGTTTTTATTAAAATGTTATTAATACACATTTATTTTCATGTCTTTACTGAAAGATCTCTGGATTATTACTAGCTCCAACTTATCTTTACATTGCATGCTGTGTACTGTAGAGTGTTTCAGATATGAATCAGACAAGTAATTCATCTCGATTTTAAAAATACATTGTTACTAAAAGAAAAATATAGTTAAATTCCCATTTTTTTTCTACATTAATTGGTAACAACAGTTCAGGGAAATTGAAATGATACATCAAACTAGGTTGGTAGTAACAAAATGGAGTTTAAAGTGTGAATTTTCCATTCCTTGCATTAAAACAATCCAATTCTTTGTGCAAACAGGTTGGTCCCAGAAACATTCACCATGATTGCTATTAATAAATATATCTCACGTATGGAAAGATTATGCATAATTGACAAAATGGACAAGGCTTGTGTGACAACTAGCACTGAGTAACTGATAAAAATTAATTTACTTAACATAATTAAAATATTCCTGAGCAACTTTTCCCTCTTCCCCCCCCAGACAATCTCTTTAGTGAACAATTTACAATACCAGTTATTTGGACAGAATGGACTGACAAGAAGCTTCATTTACTGCCAGGCGTAACGCCAAAGCATGTGGTGGCAGAATCCAAGCTTTGGGCTAGGAGCTAGGATTTCCATCATTCCCCTTCTCCAGGAAGGAAGAATGAAGGAGTTCTGGTCCAGGATGCAGAAGGTAGGAGAAGGAGCTAACCTGGGTGGTGTATCTCTAAGGAGAGGACTAGCAGTGGCAAAGAATTAGTTTTTTAGGGAACACAGAGGTACTTGCTTTATCAAACTGCTTAGTGTGTATTTGGTGCTTTGAAATTAATTTGTTTACAAATACTTGGAGCAGAAGAAAATTCAAATCTCCTAATTAGAAAGCTATGTGATGTTTTTCTTTTTTCTCAGTGTGCTCAAGACAACTAGTTGAAAGGTATTCTTAATTTATAGTCAAAAAGTTGTGTGTGAAAGGTTCAACTGGTATTATCATCTGCTTCATATGGCTTTTTGAAATTCACTTGTGAATATTCAGGTTTCACAATTCATATGTACATTTTGCAAATATGCAATGAAAACTTGAAGGAAATATAACTGAAAATAAGGTATTTTAAAATGTGCATGAACATTCATGGAACGTGCATTATTTTTTTCTTCTATCTAGCATTTTAAACGTACTTCACATCTTATTTTAATATCTATGTACATGAATGCACTAGCCATACGTATTCAAAAAGCAACTATTAAATATGCCTATATCTTATTAGAAAAATTAAAAAAATCATTATATATTTGCACACTAAACAGTCTCCAAGGATGCTCTCAGAATATCTTTTGTTTAATCACGTTATTGACTATTAGAATTCTAAAATTAATCCTTCATGTTACCTATATATTCTGAATAGATCAGATTCTTTAAACATTTTCACTGAAATAGATGGAAATTTCTAAGCAGCTGGAAATTATTTGACATAAAAATTGCAACAGATTTATCATCTGTGTCTTGAAATTTGCATCTGAGAACTTGCATATTAGTCACTATATTGCTACAAAATTTCTGGGGAAATCAGGTATTCCCATAAAAAGCATCTTTTTTGAATAGTGTATTATTGTTTGCATTTACATTTTAAATTCTCAACATATAAATTTGTGAAAAACTAGTTCAAGTAATTTCATTGACAATCTAGTTTTGGTGAAGGACAGCAAATTCCATTTTTGCTTTGAAAAAATATTATATATTTGAATATTTAATATACATAAAAATATTAGAAAATGAAAAAAATGGTCTCAAGAACAACTGGTTTTTTGATTTTCCTTTTACTTCCACCTGTTATAAAGCCTGTAAAAAGGATATTCAGTGATATTCATTAATAATGCTCCTACACAATATTTTTAGACTGTATTTTTTTCATAACATAACTAATTATAAATAGTCAACTAATATCATCTGTATATATGTATAATAGCAAGAATTAGTAGTTTCCTTTTACTGAAGGCAAGAATACAAAGAGTACAGGACCCAGGTAGTCTTTGTTTAGCTGTCTTTGTCTGGACACAAACAGCTGCCAAATCCTAGAGGTGGGAAGCTGACTATTCCTATTTGTCCCACCTCTGTATCAGTTTTAAACTGATGACTGAGACGGAACAGTACTTTTCCAGCTAAATGTTTAACTTTGAATGTTTGGATTTCTTTTTAATGTTTCCATGCATGTCTTATTTTTTCTTCTCAGTGTTTTTTTTTGTTTGGCTTTGATTTTTTTTTTTTTTTTTTTTTTTTTAGGAAAAGTATGCCAGGTTATCACAGGCTACATAGCATATGTGGTTAATATTCTGTAAAATATATTTTGTGCATAAATCCTCCCAAAAAAAAGCTCCTTTTGGATTAATAGTAACCTATGCACATTCTTTAATCTTCCAACAAATATAGCCTCTCCGTCTTTTTATGGGCATTTCTTACAAATCTAGGGCAAAAAAAAGGTATCACAAAAGTTATCTGAACAATTATGTCCATAACTGTCTTGTCCTGATATACCCTAAGATGACAGAGGAAAGGGACATGTTCACTTTCAAGCAGCAGACTATACTGTTCTTTTATATTGAAGACCATGTTGTTCTTCATCTGCTTCTCACAGCTTTCTGCTGGTATCTCTCTCTCAAGAGAATGAAACAGTGAGACAGATTCTACAATTATTTCAAAACAAAGTCAAGTGGACTAACTGGAGTTGCTGATGGTGATCTGAGTAACCCAGTTGACTTAGTTCTCAGACCAAGGGAAACAGGGCACTCATAGGATCTCATTGGGGGAACTGGCTTCTACCTAGTGGGTAACAAAAGTCAGTCGTGAATTACAGAATCATAGAATGATTAGGGTTAGAAAGTACCTTAGTATCATCTAGTTCCAACCCCCCTATCATGGGCAAGGGTACTTCCAAATGTTTCAGTTTCCTGAAACACAGAGGCTAGGTAAAAAATGTGTAACTATCACATAGGTAATAAGAAAAATAAGCTCAAGAAATCCGAGAGAATTCTGACAATGCAGGTTTTATAACACTGCAGTTTAATGTTTAACCACAGTTTAGGATTTTACAGCATCTCACATTGTTGACATAGCTGTTTCAATCTGATAACCTATGATGAATTTCAGTAACTGGGAAGGATTAAAGAAAGCGTTCAAGGTGGGGCTGGACATAGCCTTGGATGGCATGGTTTAGTGGGAGGTGACCCTGCCCATGGCAGGGGAGTTGGAACTCGATGATCTTGAGGTCCTTTCCAACCCTAACTATTCTATGATTCTATGATTCTAAATATTACATTTTAGGTACTAATTTTAATGCATTTTTTAGTACATTTTATGCTCATTAGCATGGCAATACAGCTGTATGTTCTTTATTTGTGTGAGGACAGAATTTTTAATCTAGGTGGAAGAGAACACTAAATTCTGTAATAAACATTTAATTTCAATATTTTTTTTGTGTAGATTTCACCTTCGGATATTTCCTATTTTCATACTATTGCCTCTTCTTATATCATTTAAGTACACTTAAATAAGTACAAAAGTACACTTTCTTCTAGATCTGGTTTTGTTTGCTTAATTTCTCCTATGGTATCCGCGATAGTTTATTTACCATAGTTTATTGAACAAAAGAGCCTCTCCTTTAACATCTCTGTAATTCCATTCATCACTGTATTTTATTAGTCACTGCATACATTTGGCTGTGTCTTCTATTTCCTCCTGATCTGCTGTTTGCCCAGTGTGTTCAGGCACACAGAGAAACTGATATATTCAAAGCTGATATTTTTTGAATAGTGAGATATTTAATATCATATTTAAGTTTACATTTTCTCCTGAAAACTGTAGCTATTGTAAATGTTAAATGTTGATTTTCCTGAAAAACATGGAAAGACTGATGCCTTCATATTCACTTTTCTACACCAACTGCCATTAAATATATTTCAAATTGCTGTTTGCGTATTTTCCAGTTCTTTGCAATGTTATTACCAGACTGGCTGAGGAGTTATTTTCTTTTCCTCCTTTTGGGTTTTCTTCAATTTACAGACTAAGAGTTAGATTTAAGGAATCTGCAGTTAGGTACCATGAGCAGAGCCCAGATTTTGTGTGGTATTTATTGCTTTTTGACTTTCTGCCTCTTTTTTAGCTCTTATGAAAAGGTGGTTTATGGTTCTAATACAAAACTGCCTAGAAGCCTCATTCAGCAATAGTACAAGAGAGTTATACACATACACTAAGATTAAATGAGTTTATAATACAGATTAACTAGCTCTTGATTAAAATTACCATGCAAAATTGGCCAGGACAATGGTTTTGTGGATTTATCTGGGGAGTTGTTGTCTTGTTTTAGTTTCTTTTTTTATTTTTTTATATTTTTTTAATGCTACCTTGAAGTCCAAAACCTGGACTTTGCTGAGTCAATCTATGAAAAGAAGAACAGTTACACAGTATAAACAGGTTCTTACAGCACAAAATATCTTTACTCTTTTTTTTCAAGTCAGAACAAAAAGATTAATCAACATAATGCCATGGAGAAGGGAAAGGTTAGAAGAGAAGGTTATAAATTAATCTGACTTTAGAAAGTGCTTTCTGAATGAGGAGTGTTCTGTCTACTGATTCAGCTCTATTGAATCATAGAATCATAGAATCATTTAGGTTGGATAGACCTTTAAAGTCACTGAATCCAACAGTTAACACAGCACTGTCAAGTCCACCACTTCAGTCTGAAAACTGAAAAGTGGTTTGCAGCAACTAAAATGCTGAAGCCTTCTCTCTGAGAGAAAGAAGGTTTTTCAACATTGCCTTGGTCAACACAACAGGTACATTTATGTGTGCAGAAATGAGGAATATAATTGAAAACTACCTCTCTTGTGCCTGAGTGAGAATTATTAAAGGAGTCTGGAAGGATTTTGTTCTTGCAAGCCACTACACACAGATAAGATAGTCAAAGCAGGGTAAATAAACTCCTATTAGACAATTTAAATAAATATTAATAATAATAAAAAAAAAAGGTTGCCAATGTGGAGAACACTAAAAATGAAGACTTATGGACCAGATTGTACCTGGTTGATGTTTAGGGTCTTAGGGAGATTTAAGAGGAGAGCTGAATAGCTCCAAGAAAAGCTTCTATTTAAAGGTAAAATTTCCCTCTGCCTTGTTTCTTTTTAACATTTTTTTTCCCCAGTATTGTGATGAAGCAAGGAGGACTTTTTTAGATGCGTACGCTGTTTCCATCAAGTTCCCTAAGAAGGTCTATGGAATCAAGAACTCCCTTACTTCTAGTACAAATTAGTACACTGATTCAGCAAGGAGGAATATTTCTGTTCCTTCAGCTCCATAGCATATGGCTTTGTCATTTTACAGAAGAATATAGCCTCAGCCTCTCTTTCCTAGAGAATAAACTTAACTGCCCTTCAGTATTTTCATGCTAAACATATCATCTTCTTCAATTTCTTGACTAATCTCTCTGAATACAAAAAAAAAAAAAAATAGGTGAAGCTATCTGTATATTTGAAGTAGGCAACACATGAGTTTTCCTGTGCTTTGTCAGTGGTATTTATGTTAATACTGCAAGGACCATTTGCATTAGTATTACATTCTCAGGGTTGAGATTCCTCTCCACATGCTGCCAGAATCCTGGTTTTCAAATGCAGAGTGCATCACAAGTTCTTAGCTTTGTATTTCTGTTCATGCCTTGTCAGAGATTGGTTATCTCAGCAAAGCATTACTGTACCAAACCTTTCCTGTCATGATTGTTTAGCTTTACCCCTCTTCTGTTTCAAGTTATTTAAGTATAATTTTAGCTTTACTGCCACTTTTCCTTCTCTGCTCCAACCACTGTGGCTTTCCTTCAAGTATCCTTTCTTACACTATTTATTTCTGGCTAGATGAACTCTACAGTTCCTGAAACACAATGAATACAATTAATACTCTTGAAATTTATTCTATAATGCCTCTGTCTTTTCTGCTTTCTCTGTAACTCTGATGCCTGGTGATTGTACAATGCACAGTGGGCCTGGTTGGCTCCTGTGTCTCTTTCCATTACTAGAAAAATAGTAATATGTTTTTTTGTAACAATACTTCTGTTATGCTAATTTCTATGCCTGCTCATACTTTCTGTTTTACATTTTTAGCCTATAGCTCACTCAAGTCCCCACTATAGCTTGTTCTGTCTACACTGACAAGTAAGACTATCTGCTCAGTAATGAGATGAGAAAAAAAGAGCCTCATTAAAAAAGGAGGATAGCTCAAGAGTCATGAAATTAAATTAGACAGTCTCTGATTTATCTGGGTCTTGCAAATGTGCATAACTTTCAGCAGTTCTAACAGTTGGATAAGAAGCAGTTACCAGCATTCAGGTTTTATATGATTGCCCTAAATTGCGGATACAAATATTTGTCTTTTACTGTGGAACAGAGGAGCTATAACAGGCCTTGCTTTTTAAACTATATTTCTTCTGTGGCAGTATATTTTTCTTTCAAAGTTACACTGTGGTAAAACTTACTCCTGTCTATATTTTCTCTAAGGTTCCCTGAGATTCAGTGTCTGCCTTTAGTTCTGCTTGACAAGCTAGGATGAAATCATGCCAATGTATCATTTGTTTTCTCCTGAGCGAGCTCCAGTGAATAACTTGGCTCAAGCTATGTGATGACAGTAAGGCCTCAGTTAATTCTCCCTTTATGCCTTGTTGGCCATCACCATGAGCTGCTGTAAGTTCAATTTAATGAAAACCCATTGCTGCATCAAGTTCCATTGCTATCCAAACCCAACTGAAAACCCTTTGGTTCAATGGAACAGGATAAAAAATGCTAATAAGAAGAATATAATGCTATCTGGGGGAGAAAGGACCCATTCTTGCTGTACCATTTTTTGTCTAGGGTGTCATAGTGATTCTTTTGAAATTGTTTTCCTTTGGCATAACCTTTCACTCTCACTCCTGAAAAATCTAAATTGTTCATTTCTTGAGCTGCAGATTACTGTTCACTGGAGACTTAAACGTGATCAGGCAAGCCCCTTAGATTCTTAGATTTTCAGGATCATTATTGTTTGCCTGTAAGACTTACAATGAGGGAAAAATAATGCCTAAGACTGAAAAGCAGAGGGGAAATCACAACTACACAAGGATCCGCTATATTAAAGTTTCCTGACATGTCAGAGTCCCAGTTGGTTTAATGAATTGAGTGCTATCTCCTGTGAGTTGACGTGCAGTGGCTCTTGTCATCCTTCTGTGAAAACTGGAACCAACTACTGACTTGAGCACACAGCTTTTGCCATCTGATTGGGGCCCAAAGAGTGAGTACATTGGGTAAGCAGCATAAACAGCATCATAAAAGATTAGTTAAAATGACATTTATTATATTGCTGGAATTAGCAATGCAGAAGGATGCTTCGTTTCATCAACAAAGTGCTGATCCTGCTAAGATTGTAATTCTTGTGGATGTGTTAACTACCTATGTATCCCTGTATAAAGAAATAAATTATAGTTATATGCTTTTTAGAATATGTGGAAATTTATCTGTGTAAATCTAATCCTAACCGCTGGCTTTTTTCTGCTTAATTATTCTGCCTTGGTCTCTCTTGATTCCAGTGGAGTTTGGTGCAGAAATTATTTGCCAGCATTAATCTGAATAAATATTAAGGCTGGACAGAGAAATGCTGAGAGTGAGCATTATTTCTAGGAACCCATTTTTCTCATTCTGACAAGAGTTGGAGCTGTAAAGAGGAAGTAACTCATAGTTTCATTTATGCTTCTCCACCTGTCATGGTTAAACCCTAGGTGGCAACTAAGCACCATGCAGCTACTTGGCCGTTCTTCCCCTGCTCTCCCAGAAGGACTGGGGAGGAGAATCTGGAAGAAGGGTAAACTCACTCTGGTTTATATACTGGGCATGATGTGCTGTGGTATGGAATACCCCTTTGGCTAGTTTGGGTCTCGTGTCCTGTCTTTGTTTCTTCCTGGCTTCATGCGCCCCTCCTCACTGACAGAGCATGAGAATGAAAAGTACTTGATCAGGGTAAGTGCTACTTAACAACAATTAAAACACTGGTGTATTATCAGCATTGTTCTCAGACTAAAGCCGAAACACAGCGCTGTGACAGCTACTAGGGAGAAAATTAACTCTATCTCAGACAAAGCCAGGACACCACCTTTTCTCTAAAAATTCTCTTCACTAGATTTATCTCTTGGTGGATATATAGTTTTAAGGATCTTAATAGTTCCCCACAAAGATGTTGAACAAGACCGGTCCCAACACCGATTCCTGGGGGACACCACTCGTTACTGGTCTCCAGCTGGACACTGAGCCACTGAGCACTACTCTTTGCGTGTGGCCATCCAGCCAGTTCTTTATCCACCGAGTGGTCCACCTATCAAATTGATGTCTCTCCAACTTAGAGAGAAGGATGTCATGCGAGACAGTGTCAAAGGCTTTACACAAGTCCAGGTAGATGACATCAACTGCTCTGCCCCTGTCCATCAGTTCCGTAGCCCCTTCATAGAAGGTCACCAGATTGGTCAGGCAGGATTTGCCCTTAGTGAAGCCATGCTGGCTGTCCCCAAGCACCTTGTTGGTTTTCATGTGCCTTAGCATGCCTTCCAGGATAAACCGCTCCAAGATTTTGGCAGGCACAGAGGTGACACTGACTGGTCTGTAATTCCCTGGCTCATCCATTTCCCCCTTCCTAAAAATGGGGGTTATATTTCCCTTTTTCCAGTCATCGGGAACTTCACCTGACTGCCATGATTTTTCAAATATGATGGACAGTGGCTTAGCAACTTCATTTGCCAGCTCCTTCAAGACCCGTGGATGGATTTCATCATGTCCCATGGACTTGTATACATTCAGGTTCCTAAGGTGGTCCTAAACAAGATCCTCCCCCACAGTGGGCCCAGGGTCCCCACCCTCACCGTCCCCACGTCTGCCTTCCAAGACTTGGGTGGTGTGGTCAGAGCGTTTGCCGGTAAAGACTGAGGCAAAGAAGTCATTAAGAACCTCAGCCTTCTCCAAATCCAGGGTAGCCAGTTCTCCCGATAGCTTCTGGAGAGGGCCCACGGTGTCCCTAACCTGTCTTTTATTGGCAATGTACCTATAAAATCCCTTCCTGTTATCCTTAACATCCCTAGCCAATTTTAATTCTAAGTGGGCCTTAGCTTTCCTAACCTGGTCCCTAGCTTCCCGGACAACATCCCTGTATTCTTCCCAGGCCACCTGACCTTGCTTCCACCATTTATAAGCCTCTTGTTTCCTTTGAATTTTGCTCAGCAGCTCCTTATCCATCCAAGGAGGTCTCCTGGCCCTCCTGCTGAACTTCCTTCTAGTTGGGATGCATCGCTCCTGAGCTTGCAGCAGGTGAGCCTTGAATATCAACCAACAGTCTTGGGCCCCCCTGCCCTCTAGGGCTGTATCCCATGGAACCTTACTGAGCAGGTTGCTGAAGAGGCCAAAGTCTGCTCTCTTGAAGTCCAGGGCAGTGAGCTTGCTGCACGCTCTTCTCACTGTCCTGAGGATCTCAAACTCAACCATCTCATGATCGCTGCAATCAAGGCTGCCCTGGAGTGTCACATTCCCAACCAGCCCTTCCCTGTTGGTGAGGACGAGGTCAAGCATGGCACCTCTCCTTGTCGGCCCCTCTATTACTTGCAGAAGGAAGTTGTCTTCCACGCAATCGAGGAACCTCCTGGATTGCTTGTGCCGGGCCGTACCATCCCTCCAACAGATATCAGGGTGGTTGAAGTACCCTTTGAGAAAAAAGGCCTGCAAGCGTGAGGCTGCTCCTATCTGCTTATGGAGCGCTTCGTCCAGCAAGTCCCCTTGGTCAGGCGATCTGTAACAGATCCCCACAATAATATCACCCATTGCTGTTCTCCCTTTAACCCTGACCCACAAACTCTCTGTCGACTGCTCGCCTGTCCCCAGACAGAGTTCCATACTCTCTAGCCTATCCCTAACATAAATAGCAACTCCCCCTCCTCGTCTGCTGGGCCTGTCTTTCCTAAAGAGCCAGTAACCTTCCATTCCAACACACCAGTCATAGGAGCCATCCCACCATGTTTCTGTGATGCCTATGATCTGTTTGCATTTATATTTTTTTAATCTATTCCTTTAGGACTGAGGCACTTAAATTCTTAATAGATAAATAAATGAAATGAAGATTGAATCCAAGATCCACTAAAAACAAAATGTTTGCAATGTTTTAATCCTTCTAGAATTTCAAATGTAGAAGCAAAGGTAGGAAAATATTGAAAAATGTGCCAGCTGTGTCGAGTGTGCACCTGCATTAGCAATTTAATTCTGATCAGCAGAAATCTTTGGAAATTAAACTCCCAATTCTTTCCACTTACCCCTCTTCATCTGTATTGGGGAGTACTCTTGAAGCAGGTATTCCTTTTGGATGAAGGTTCATAAAAGGAGCTTCATCAAGGAGGTCTCCAGCTGTTCCTGGAATTCTCTCCTTCAGAGTCCAGAGCTACTCCAGCATAATTGCTACACAGGAGGGGAGATGAAACATGTGGTGTGGATGTCAAGCCCTCAGCACCGAGTCTTCTGCTCTACTAGCCTGCTTCTATCACACTACAGTACTTGCTAATATATAAGTATCCTGATGTTTCAATGCTAACTTATAACTAACAGAGAAGTGTTCTTTTCTCTCAGTCTGCCTTGACAAGTCATACAAGACTGTGTCAATCTGAGACCTGTACTATCAAATTATTGATGTTTGAACCTTAAAAAAAAAAAAAAAAGCTAAGTATTTATCATTGTGCATGCATGTGCGGCTTGCTCAAACTCATCTAATTCTCATTGGCCAGAAATACCTTGAGAGCAAAACTTGCAAGAATACTGAAGCTTCTATTACTTCTAAATTCCTGCTGGAATAAGAAAACCCACAATTCAAAATTTTCCTATAGTGTTCCTGTATATATGCTTTCAGTAAGGATGCTGTAGTCTGCAGATTGTCTTATCCAACTTTGTTAAAAACAGAGATTTACAACGATGTTTGATGTAAAGCAATCAGTCTTTGGGAAATTGATTTCAGAAGATTTATGTGCAGTATTGTTTAAAGAACTCCTAGATTTTAATTTGTATTTCATATTTGGACAAACGTGAAGAAGGGAAGAGAGAAGGGAAAAAAGAGGAATGAACATAGACTATTATTTCCTCTCTAACTCATTACAGATTGCTTGCTTTCAAGTATGTCTACATTAACATGTAAGGAAGAGGTATGGGAAGATGATTTTGAGGTTTGCCTTTTTTTCCTGGAAGCATAAAATGGGGTGAAAAAAAAAAAATCTTTAATTTGTGATCTATCATAGGATATGCTTGTGATTTACATATGGGAAATGATTTATTTTCATGATTCTTATAAGAAAAATAAAATACAAACATGGTTTCTCTATTATTTCCTCTTTTTTTTTCCTCTTCAGCCTTGAAGCATATTTTGTCAATAAACTTAATTTTTGATCTGAAAAGTAAAACGTGTTTCTGCAATAATTGCTATATAAAATCAGAGAGAAATAAATTATCAGCTATGTATATTGGAAGACACAGAGGCTTGCACAGTGTTTCTTTTCCATCTTCTTCCGTATACCTAGATTACGCAGTTACTACCCGCAATAACCTAATATTATTATATAAAGAAAGACGAAGTCAGCCAAAAACATTGATGTCAGCAGCTGTTATAACACTGAGTTGTAACATCATTAGTCAGACAAAGTCTGCTGATAGATTAGCATAATATAGGATCAGACTGAACCAGTCTCACGTATAAATCAAATTCCCTGCCAGAATAAAATGCTTCAAGGGCTCACAGACAATGAAATACATCTGAAATTATACAAAATGAAAGAATACAAATCAGATAAATTGATGTATGTATGCATATGTGACAGAGAAAACAGTGTGGGGAATATCTGAATGCTTCGTAAGTGCTTCTTTCATCTTTTGTGTAGAAACAGTTGCTGGTCTGTGATTCTTTCAGAGACTCAGCGGAATTCACTGTTAAACTAAAAGCCTTTGACAACAGAAAGTACAGCAGGAATGTTGAGGTTTCCTGGGTAACTTTTTAGCTGGCACAGAAACTAGAAATCTACCTCAATGTCCTGTTTCTTCAGAAGATGAGAAACATTGCAGTGTGAAAGACAGAGATTTGGAATGCAGCCAAAATATACTGTAACATTCATGCTAAGTCTGTGACATTCTAAGCTGCCTCTGGAACAAGAGAGCTTGCTCTTTCACAGGTTCGACTGTCCTGGGTTCACTAATTTCTGTGTTAACATTTTGAGGCCACAGAAGGGATATGCCTTTGCAAAAAACTGTGTTTAGGTGAGCTTGCTTTAAATTTACCTTGAAAGTGCATCTCTTTTACTGAGCAAGTGAAGTTTTTAGGTGCAAGGTGAATCAGGTGTTCAGCTGTTGAACGGAGGACTTACAAAATAGAGAGTTTAGACTCAATAAAGAATTTCTTCTCACTCTTTCTCTGCCACTCTCCTACTCTACTACTTTTTACATCCCCTGATTATTTTTGCTGCAGTCTTATTCTAAAAATATAAATTATGTTTAAAGAGTCCTTAGTCCTCTCTAATGCAGTCACAGGAATGCATATATGACTGCCATAAAATGGAAAATTTGAAATTAAGCAGCTTGTTAGAAACTTATAATGTGTCACTCAGACTTTATACTATCTACCAGGCAAACCTGTAAAGTTCCTTTGGACTACAGAGGTGCTGCTCAAAACAGAGTAGACATCCAGGTAAATATTTGAAGGCTGTGTCTCAGGGAGTTCTGAGGTAGAGAAATACCCCAAGGGTCAAGCCCGCAAGCTGAGGGAAATAAAACATTGTTTTGAGAACTAAAGGGGAGAATTCAACACTTGCCTTTTGAGCAATTTAGATTTCTAAAAGAACCAGGAGAAACAAACAATCCAGCAGCTGCTTTGTAAAGCAGGACAGCAGTGTTTCCCTTACATTTACTTGGAAAGTTATCAGTGTCAAGGCTGCTCATGAAGCTTTATCTGCTGTTGTGTAAGGATGACCTCTGTAAATATCAAAGAAAAAAAAATACCTGACTCAGGTTTTTGCTTCAAATTTGCGAAATTATCCAAGGCCACGCAAGTGTAATATATGCTGAGAAAAGAAAAATTTGTGTTTTAATACCCAGATCCTGGCCTCTAACAGATATTTGAGGGAACATATATTTCAGGCTTTAATGTTTTTGGATCAGTTTAGAATATTGATAAACAAATCATATTTAATATGTAAAATAAAGAAAATTGGGCTAACGAGGGTATTGAATTCTTGTACAGTTTTCATTGTCAGTCTTGTTTCAGAAGCAGCTTGACATGAAATGAGCAAAATATGAAAATGACATATTCAGTGCTCCTCATCAGAACAAGAAAAAAGTTTGACTCAGTTTCCTCAGGAAATTCAGAATTATACAATTGCCATCCAAAATATAAATTATAACATGTATTTATAAACATATAAAAATGCGGGTTAATATCTTAGAATGTATTCTGTCAAGTAGTCTAAACAGGAAGCAGCTAGGAAAAAGCAAGGTAGAGAGAGAGCAGAAAAGAAGCAAAATGATGTAGAGTTCTTAGTGAATCTAATATTTTTGCTACTTGTCTGTACATGCAATGATCTCCCAATTTTATAGATGAGTAATCTGGATCCTAGTTTTAAAATAGTTTCAGAACATTTTTTTGTCTGTTTACTGAGCCCTGTTTTTTGTAAGACAGTTCAAGGCTGCAGGAATTGGATCTCTTCCTGGTTCAGATACGAGTTTGCTTGCACACTGTTGAATTTTAGAACAAGACCTGATCAAATGTCATCTCTCTAATTCTGCATCTCTGTGTGAGGGGCAGAAACCTCCAGTCACTTATCCAGTTACTGGCTACCTCTGACATCGTCATAGATGAATCAAGACATCAGGACGTAACTAAATCCGCTGTGTAAACATAGCCTCAATTCCACAGTGGGCAGCACTAGGAGAATCAATAAGTATTTAGATTTCCTCAGATAAGATACAAATATTATTGGATCCCACTGTAGTTCTTGATAGTGGTCCAAAATGGTGTTACTTGATTTTTCATGAAATTACAAGTGGAAAATGTAGAAAGCTAAGAAATCTACAGACTTTTACAGTCTATTTCTAGCACTACAGATAGCTTGGATAATAGAAAATAGGGCTGGAGGATGCTTTAAAAATAACTGAGTTGAACTCTTGCTCACAAGATTGCCAACTACAGTTAATTGCTGATTGACTGCCAAATATAACGAGACATATATATGAGAAACCTTTTAAAAATGTTCAGTGATGAAGATTCTGCTACTTTCTTATGTGATATATTTCTGTATTTGAATATCATTAAACTCTTGTTTCCAATATCAAAGCTAAATCTCCCCTGCTTCAATTTACCTAATTACTCTTTTCTCTATCCCCAAAAACCATAGAGAAGCAGTTTATTATTTTCCTCTCTGCAGAAACTGTAACATATTTGAAGGCTGTTAGCAAACGTCCTTTCAGTCTTCTGTTGAGTATAGGAATCCAACTGTCTCAATATCTTTAATAGCTCATATTTTATAGACCCTCCAA
This sequence comes from Amazona ochrocephala, assembly GCA_039720435.1. Classification (NCBI taxonomy): domain Eukaryota; kingdom Metazoa; phylum Chordata; class Aves; order Psittaciformes; family Psittacidae; genus Amazona; species Amazona ochrocephala. Next base: position 30,090,082 of record CM077876.1, on the reverse strand, counting down.
TGAGCCATATTTTCTGAAATAATATCTTGAGGACATGGTAAGCTTATTTTTTTAATTGGAAACTCAGAAGACACTGGGATTAGTTCAGTACATTTTCTACTTTTTGCAGATATAAGCTGGAATAATCCCCAGCAGACTCCATCTAAGATATTTTCTCCTTTTCACATGCAGTAACCAGTTACACCACAATGATAAATGGTAAAGTTTCCATAACTTATTCTCATCTGGCATTTATTTTGTTCTGTTCTTGTTGCAAGAGTAGAAAAATAAGTGGAAGGTTACAGTTACTATGAGAAGCTATACTACAACAACAACAGAAAAAAACCCACTTGAAAAAGAAGGAAGTTTATTTAACTTTATTGGGATGTCTGTCCTGACACTGGAAGTGAATCAAAGGTCTCACATTCATATTTGAAAACTGTAAACCAGCCATCTTAACTCATTTCTCTGTTTTTGTGGTTTTGTTTTGCGCTGTTTTTTTGGCGTTTTTTTTTTTTTTTTTTTTTTTGGGGGGGGGGAGGGGATTGTTTATTTGGTTGATTTGTGGTTTTTTGTTTGTTTATTTGCTTTCTTTTTTTAATGGGAAGTGGACTGGGTAATCACTTCTTTTACAACACATCTGCAAATATTAATCTTTTAACCCAGATCATGCACTGAATCATGTAACTTCAATTTTGCTTGTTCTGTTTCAGGTTAAACCAAGATTTATGCTGACATGGCAGCCTTCCATTCCCCAAGCTGGAGAAGGTTCATCTTGGGAGCTGTGTACATTCTGAAGGCTGGCAGAAGGTGAAACTTTGGAGCAGCTTCACCCTGTCCTGATAAGGAAGGCAGCAGCTGATGGGGCTGTCACTGTGCCCGTTAATGCTCTCATCATAGCCCAGGATCTGAACCTGCAGGATATTGTTCATAGCTACAGCTGCTGACCCAACTACTCCATGATAGGTGGGACAACAGAAACAAGGTCAGTGCTATCTTTAGTTCTATGTTTGCCCTAGCCAGCTGACAGGCAGTAGAGAGATCTGTGTGGAGTGTCCTGCTGGTTCATTTCCCAAGGTCATGCACAAGCCTGGAATACTTACAGTCTGGTGAATTTTTCCCCCCTTCTCTCCCTTTCCCTTTCTCTCTCCTTTCCTTCATCTCAAGGAACAGAATATGTGTGATATGTGTGATATTGTGATATGCTCTCTGAAAGCCTAGTTCTGACTCTGGGATGGAAAGGCAGAAAAGTAGCAGCCAGAGTGATACACTCGTTAGTTCCATCTCGTGTAAGGGCCAGAAGTTGAAGCTGTGCACATTCTTGAGGCTTTCCAAGTCAGGAGGCAAAGCAGCTGAGGTCATTCCATTTTTCTATCTGTTTCCATTCCTTCTTTCCTAAGCTAAAGGGCAGGGAATTACAAGGATTTCTTATGCTTCTTTCTTCATTTTTGCTTTTTTGTCTTCCTTTTCAGTGCTGTTTCTCTCTGAGCAGAAGGTAAGTGTATACTTATATTTGAGTTTCCAGGCTATAGTAGGAAATAAGCAAAGCCCTTTTTAAAGAATAAAATAACAACCAATAAAGAATAACAAAACCAAATCCTTTAAAGTTTATTGTAAACTTCCCCAAAGCTTATTATTGTAACCTCACCAGCTTGAAAAACCAAAGGATAGCTGTTTTGCTTGACTAAACTGTGATACTTCTACACTGACTGTCATGATCTTGCTGCAGGCTGACAGGCAACTTAAACCAAAGGAAGCTTGTGCAATAAGTCAATCATCATTGAAATTGGTGCTATGTATATGAAATATGTCTTATTTGAAAGTAAGACATATGTTCAAATAAGTCTTATTTCCATGTCATGTCCTGTAATTTAAAAAGCACTATGTAATTTTCTAGCCTCTGTTCAAATCTGGACGGCGTACTTTACATTTGTATCTGCAACCAAGTTGAGGTTCAAAGTATGGAAGCAATAACTTAGAAGCGTATCTATAGGTTTAGAAACTCATTTTTTAAGCAAACACTGGGTATCCTTCAGGAATTAGATATTTGAGTGAGGGGTATAGTTATATTGAATTATTTGGAAAGGGTTAGGATTTCTCTCAGACTGCTTGAGACTAAACTGCCTTATAATTGATATGGTTCGGGCAGTGGCAGACAGCAGTTCATTGCAATTATTAGAAGTTGATTTTCTGTTGTACAGAGAGCTTTCTTAATATTATTCTCTATTCTAAGCAAATTTAGTTTGGAAATATACATTTTTATTTTGTTCATGTTATGGAGTATAACGATGAAAGACTGGAGAAATACAAAATAAATAGTGAATGCAACAGTGAATTGAAACATGTACTTGATATTTTGATTCATAAAATCATTTGAGTTCTCTATAGCATATCCAAGAATGTGACAGAATGAAGTAAAGGCCAACAACAAGACTGCTAATTTTACAGGAAAACAGTAATTATACTTTTCTTGCATCATCCTTTCATATCATCCTTTCATATCATCGTTTATCCCTGCCTGATGAGACTCAAGACAAATCTTAAAGGCCAATTTTGATTTCAGAGCTGTCACTTGTATTTCTCTACTCATGACTAGCACAAAAAGGTACTGGAAATGAATAAAAACTATGTTATATATTATTACCTATTTTCTCACTTCTTATGCCTGTATATGGCCCGCAGGACATGCAAAGATTCTTTCCATAGAAAAAGCTAGCAAAATGCCACAGTTGCTCTATTCATACAAAAAGAGAGGAAAGGGGAGTGCTCTCAAGAGGGAGGACATTGCAGATATGACATCACTCAGGACAAGATGACTCTGCACTCTGAGCCAATCTGGCTACTGACCAACTACTCAGCCTATCACCAAAAGCTGAGTGATATGCTGTCAAGACAAAGAGAGAATCTTCAAGCAGATGTGGCCATACTTGTTTGAGAATGACAATCTAAATATTTTCCAAACCAAAGATTTCAAATAGTATTAATAAAAAACCACAAAAGCCTGGTCTCAGGATTTCCTACATTTAACCATAGAGATAAGTTGCATTCTCTAACAATAGAACCAAACCATGCACACTACCATTCAAATATGAGAAGGCTTTCAAGACACCACTTTCATGTTAGATAAAGGATATTGAAAGACCATAGTGGGATTACATTATAATCCACAGGTAAGAGCAGGATTCATGTCAAAGGATTCTAGCTATAGTTTTATTAAGCTTCCCTCTTGCTTTCAGAGATTAACTAGCAGGACAATATCTGACACCTGATACAGCAACAGAAAGGATTTGTGTGGTTTTCATTTCATATATTTGACAGTAACACTAATGGAAGAGCTACGAGCTGAGCAGTTTTGAAAGGCTTACTCTGTGCAGTTTATGAGCTTGTTTAGAATATGTTTTCAGAAGAAAGTGCATAGCAAGAGCACATTTTTAAACCACCTGATTTAAGTACATTCAGGACTCAAGCACAATTTAGGAAAATTAATGGCCTTGATGTAAAAAAAGAATTAACTGTGATTGATATGAAAACCAACATTGTAGATATGCCCGAGATAAAGAACTTTTAAGAAATAAGCCTCATGACATTTTCTTTCTTGCAAGCTTGAGAGAATAAGGGAGATCTCAGCATTTCCTTGTGCCATTAAACAATCAGAACAACATGTATGAATTGAATGTCTGCACATATGAATGTGAAATAATCAAAATGTTGAATTTAATCAGGATGAATAACCTTGTGCAAGCTAGAATATACATCACTTAAAAAAAAAAATCATTCGAATTGGTAATGAATCATGGTATGAACTTTAGCACACAACTGTAATTTCACATAAATGACATGAAAACAGAATGATCTCCTAAATTTAAGAGGTCCTGCTTCACTTAATTTCTAATTTTTATTTTTTTTTGTTTGTTTTTTTTTTTTGTGTTTTTTTTTTGTTTATTTTCAAGATGTGGTTCTACTCTCAATACAAAGCAGGGAGTGCTGCTGATTTCATTATTCTCAGCACGTATGTGTCACTTCTGAAGACACTTGGGTTAAAGGTTGCCATTTCCTGCTTGTCTTGTATTGCTAAATAGAAGTTACAGAGAAGTAATTGTAATTAAAATTGTATTTACACTGCTGTTTTATATTAAATCTTCCTACTGGAAGGTAAGGAACCTTCCCATCTGAAACTCCATATGGGGCTCCAGATATATCTAGAGCAAGCCTATACCAAAACCTTCGCTACACCATAAACTTATGCTGTCAATAAAATGTCACTTGAAAATTCAATTTCTTTTTCAATTAGACACTCTAACAACGCAGGGGTGAAACTGCATGAGCCAATTCTGGATTCTCAGTGAATGTCCATGTAAAAAAAGTAATGTGACTTCAAACTTACAAAGTGAGGTGAAAGGAACCTAAACAGTTTCATTGAGGCTGCACACCAGAAAAAAACCTTTGGTGCTGCACACAGACCTAATTAAGAATCATAAGGTAATAATATTGGGGATCATTTGTTAGATGCCTAAAATGAATAGGCAGAAAAATACACAGAAAAGGACTACCTGTTTTTATTCCATTTAAATGCTATCAGAAAAAAACAAAACAAAACACATTAATGCTGTTGCAAAAAGCTCAGCAATTAAAATGCGTAATAATAATTCGCATTTAAATATGAATATCACTTTTAACTTTTATCCTTTGCTTGTTGCAATAAATAATAATAGAATTTTATATTATCCCAGATAACCACTTTGTTCTTCATAGATTGGAGGCCTTCAGTATTTGCCAGTGGTAGAGAATTATAATTTGACAATGACTAAATTTTTTTTTATTTTTCAAGACAACTTTGTAGATTTCTTACATCTTTAAGGCCAGCAGAAACCACCACAATCATTTTGACTGACGTCTCTGGAATTTCAAGCTAGTCATTGAAACAGTAAATCCATAACTTTAATTCTAAGCTACAGAACGTATTTAAAGAAACTATCTAAATTTGATATACAGACTCCCAATGACATAAAATTAACCTTATTCATTTATAAATCATTGCTGTTTTTAAACTCTGATGAAACAAGTTCATCCTATGTCCATTCTTACTTTAAATTCTACTATATTTTCTGAAGTTTTGCTCTGCTATAGTATTTCATTTTCACTACAGAATCTGTTCTCTAATGTGAAATTAATCTTAGCTATATTTTGCTTCTTTTCCCCATTGCCGTCACGTATTCTTGGCATTGTCCCTGTGCTACTACATGAATAGCTTATAGAGGCTCATCAAGTTTTGTGTTTGAAAGGAACGTTCCAGAATATAAGCATCCCATGCAAATTGGGAAAGGATACAATGCTTAGTCGTGACAGTACAGTGTACAGAAAGCCAAACAAATGGATGAACATCAATTAAAGGATTATCCCTTTTTTTGTGGAGAGGAATCACTTTCAAATAAATGCTGGTCTTGAGATGCTTCATTCAACTGTAATGAGAATACCTATGCAGGAAAACAAAAGCCAGGAATCTGGTGTTGCAGCTTAATGAAACACCACAAACCAAATTCCTTTATTCAAGAAGATACTTATTCAGTTCTTCTGGGCCAGGTCTGTGGCATCTTTAGAATTTAAAGGCTCCTAAGGATTACATAGCAAATATAAAAACAATTCTAGAGCATCCTAAAGAAGCCATGCAATCTCAACAGAAATGACTCACCATAAAAAGGACATGGAAGTGTTAGAACAAGTCCAGAGGAGGGCCACGAAGATGATCAGGGGACTGGAGCACCTCTCGTATGAAGATAGGCTGAGAAAATTGGGGCTGTTCAGTGTGGAGAAGAGAAGGCTGCGTGGAGACCTCATAGCAGCCTTCCAGGGCCTAAAGGGGGCCTATAGGGGTGCTGGGGAGGGACTCTTCATTAGGGACTGTGGTGAGAGGACAAGGGGTGATGGGTTTAAACTTAAACAGGGGAGGTTTAGATTGGATCTGAGGAAGAAATTCTTTACTGTGAGGGTGGTGAGACCCTGGAATGGGTTGCCCAGGGAAGTTGTGAATGCTTCATCCCTGGCGGCGTTCAAGGTGGGGTTGGACATAGCCTTGGATGGCATGGTTTAGTGGGAGGTGTCTGTGCCCATGGCGGGGGGTTGGAACTCGATGATCTTGAGGTCCTTTCCAACCCTTACTATTCTATGATTCTATGATTCTATGACTATAATTTTTGTGATTTTGGATGAGCAGTCAGTGGCTTGAATTCTTAAATATGGGAAAAGAGTTTTATATAAGACATGTAAACTAGAGTATTGGCAGTCTTAGTCTTGGTTTATATTTGATCAGGTTTTGTGGAATACCTTGGTTTTTTGGTACGTTAAAATAAAGAAATTGATTTATTGCCCTGTTCAGGCTTTACATTAAGCATTTGAGTGGTCTCATTGACATCAGGGGATTAAATCTAAGAATGTGCAACAGATATGCATGACCCAAGCTTTTACTCTGAGATTATAATTAATAATTACTTTTAACAGTTATAACTCTGTTTCTGTTTTCTGCTACTAAATTAGCATTCCAGGGGCTAGAGCTTGATTTATGCTACCCGAGAGCAACATACAGATGTTTCAGTGCTTCACGCAGCTCTTGGTACCTTAATCACGGGGTATTTGACTATGCAGTAACTCTGAAATTAAAATGCTTATCCATTAAAAAAATGCATAATTAACTTGAATATGAACAAAAGTAAAGTTACTGTTTGAATGCTGAAATTTTCTTAGTCATCATGGGTCTGTTATTTCTTCTATCCAAGTATCTGATAAAAATAATAATAAAAAAACCTGTCTGCAATTAAATTCTGAGATCGCACATCTTTCTCTTTTATATTCAAATAGAGTTTTCCTACATGCTTCTACGGCAGAGTAAGGGAACTATTTGACAGCCTTCCTGATTCCTGTGAGGGATAAAAGAGGTGGTGTACAAGTTGTCATACTTCTCTGTCACAATTCTGTTCTCAAAGGATTGCCACAAGGAGAACAAACGTAATTTGCTTTCTAGCTTCATTCTGCCATTGCTAATGGTACTGAGGCTGCATAGAAAATTTGGCCTGCTGATATTTCTTTACTAAGAAATGAAGATAACAACTTCTACAAGGTGTGTAATAAATAAAGTGTTACTCTGGTATGTATCAGTGAAATGTTGCTTTGTACCTGTAACCTGGCATAAAATGCCATTATCTATTACTGCTGCTTTGCTAAACCGTTTAGGTATCCTTCAGAATCTGCTTAAATGAAGTACTCTATATGAAACACTATTTAACTACCCTGAAGCTACTGTGTACCTTCCATGCTAGCTCAAATAAAATGTGGTAAGCCCATCATTAAAATTTGTTTTTTGTTTGTTCCTTCACATGTCCATCTCATCAAGGTTCACCCAGTGATCTGTGAGGCAAGCAATTTTGCTTGTCATCTTTCCTTACACATCCAGGAAAAATGAGCACAACAGAAACTGACTTCAAGCAATATTGACTTTTGATTTGCTACTTTTCATCCCACACTTGGGCTATGCCCCATTACTTCATATACATTGTTTCAGTGCTTGAATCTGTCAGAAAAAAAATAGTGAGGAGAAATTTTCCAGTAGATTGCTGCGGGTGGGGAGCACATTAAGTTTATTTTAATCATTTACCCAAAGAACTATTAGTTTGCAAGGTGTTTGGGAAAGATTGTAAGTACTGATAAGGATAAAAGCATTTCTCCTTTAAAAGAAAAAATCATCTAGAAATTAAATATGAAATTTGTCAATATCTGAGATAGAGAAATCTCAGTAATTTCAAGGAGTTTTAACACTAGTCTATTAAAAAAATTCATATAGAAACACTGATTCAAACATCTGGGAAAATAATGGTAAATTATCACTAGCTCATGCTCCTGAGGCTTCAAGAAGATGTACCATACAGATTTGATAGATCGTAAAGAGAATATTATAAATGTAGTATCTTAGTGGGATAGTTTAGCCTTCCTCACACTATTCCTGCCTGCAGGAGTAATTTCTAACAGTTATTCAATCCCTTTTATTGGCAAAACAATTTTGTGGGCTCCCCATCCAGGCTGGGTTCAAAATGACGGCCTTATGTTGTGCGCTCAGGGTAGGTAGCAGCAATACCTTTCCTAAACAGGGGTTAGAACCATCAACTTTTATGATAAATTTAAAATAGCCTGGAGGAATAATTGTCCTGTTTGCATACATTTCATTAGATGGTGCTCTGCTACTTATGGTAGAATTTCTTCCAGGCTTCTAGTTCATCATATATGTCTTCTCATTTTTATATGTTACATCTTATTAATGACATGATGTTCATGTCAGCTAACTTGCCCCTTTCACTAATTGTGGAAGACGAATCTTCACGGTCTCAAGTCTGATCCAGTAACACACATATTTGCAAGGAAATAGAATTCAAGTTTGTTTGCACGGCATGACATCTTCAGTCTTTCTTATTTTATTTATGAGTTTTCATTTTATCTCATTTGGCCATCCTACTGGAGCTGACCTACAAAGCCACTTCACTCTGCCAGCAAGCAGCAGACAAACAAATGATTTACTCGCTATTCACTGCACTATTTGTGCTTTCACCACATTCAGACCACCTTATTCAGTTCCATAGTCACAGGTTTCTGCTGCATATTTTATGGGAGAAAGAAGCATGATAAACACCTTGTCTGCTTCAAGGACTGGATAGATTAAGAGCTGGCTATTGGAAAATGAATGTGAAAACAATTACAAGAGTAAACACTTACTTGGAAAGCTAAAAGAAAATATCCAATTGGTAGAGGATGGAGCATAAAAATTTCTGAGGCAACAGAATTATCTTGGTAAACTGAGTGAAGGGACTGCAAGGAAGGATGCATATACTAGTATAAAAAAAAGATGAGACTGCACAATGTAGTAAGGTAGGAATAGATTAAAAAAAATAAAAAAAAATTCCAAAATTATATGAAGAACAACACATACAGTGGCAGACTTCACAGGAATTAGGAAACTGAGAACCTTTGTTATTGCAAAAATCTCATTTATTCAGGGTTAAACATCTCACTCCTCAGCAGTGTTTAAAAGTCAATGGAAAATTTCACTCAACTTTTTTTATCTTGCAAATTCTGTCTCTGGTACAGAAGAGTTGACAGAGAACAACAACGTTACCTTTACCAAGCATAAATCCAGACACATCCACAAAAATATGCACATTTAATAGCGTTGTGATGGTTCCTAGCTCACAAAAATTCAGCAGCACATGAAATCTGCTGCCTGTATTTTAGATTAGAAGACAGCAACTATGTGAAAGGACACAGGAATTCAAAAGCTAACAGGGAATCTCATTAAAATGACCCATACTGCAAACATTTTGAGTTTAAATGAAAAAAAAAAAAAAAAAGCAACAAAAAACCAAGGCCCCAAACCAAAACTAGAGATGTCAAAGACTACTACTTTTCATAAAAGCTCTCTCTATGATGTGGATTTACCAAAAGACCCAGAACAGTTTGGTCTTCCTTTAACATCTAAAGTATTGAGGAATTCTAAAACAGTTTCAGCCCACCCTTGCATCAGAGGAAGTTTCCTTTACCAAAATCTCCCCATGTATATTTATTCTTTAAATAAAGTTCCAAACAATCTGGTGAATTTTCAATTATACTAATAAACTCTTAAAAAAAAAATCATACTTCAATTACACAGTGGTACCAAGAGACATAAGATGGTACAACTGAGCCATTTCAATATGAATTTAATAATCCTGTTATAGTACTAATGTTTCATTACTTCATGCCTGCAATAAAGGGACCGAGCTTTTTGAGCAGTGCTTTTTGCAGTCAGTGCCCCATCTACTCTGAGTCACTCCACAGACCTAACGTGCTTAGTGATCTAAAGATCGACGTTTGATAGCTAAGGAAAGTAGAGTGACTGTAACTCAGATTCAGAAGGCCAGTTCTTTGCCAGGACAATAGCTGAAAAGGGTCATAATAAAAAGCTTGAAGACTATTGCTTAAAAATATTTGATATACAGAAGAAACTGATGAGGAGATAGCAGAGTGCAACATGAAGACTGCTTTCTAATTATTAAAACATTAAAGCTAAAATCAAGTGCCCTCAAAGGACTAATAGTATATGGAATAACATTTTTTTATTAATATAAAATAGTGAGAAATGATAGTTCACATGTGGAGAATAAGGCACGAACCTCGTTTCTGGTTAGGAAACAAAATTGTTTATTACTCGAAGGTCCAGGGTTGATATAGGCTATACGAAGTACCCGTGCGTATGAGCGGTTAATACAATTGGTTAGCTATCACCACCCACGTGGGTATTTTCACTTCTTCATTGGTTGATATCTTGCTCACTGGTTGCCTTGATTGGATGCCTGCTTCTCGCTGTTGTCCCCTCATTGGATACTGGTTCCTCGCTTCTTTCTTCCTTCTTATCTTGCCTAACTTTCCCTGCAATACTCCCAAAACTTTCCCAGAAACATTCCTCTGCTATCTCAAAGCTTTCCCAGCAGCTAGTGTAGCTGAGAAATCCATCACATCAAGGTCCTTTACACCCACATTCACAATTACCAATGGTAGCGACTGTCTGCAAAATAAGCTTGAAGTGATACATTACCAGACTATAATCACTAATAACAGCTAGTGTTAGTTATTTAATGCTAATAAGATAAATTTCTTACCCAATAGGCATCCTCATGGGGGAGAAGACAGGTTCAGCCTGTTGGCTGGTCCCAGAAGTTATAACAGAGTCTTCCCTATCTCCCCCCTCTCTCATTCACTTTTATACTTTTCTTTACTCCCAGATGGAGCTTGAGTGACTCCAGCCATACATTCTTTTGTCACTGATTGGCATAAAATTCTTTCACTTCTCATTTAAAGATATAGCCAATAAAAAATATACAGCACATGCTCGGTGAGGGGTGTTCATACCTTGAAGATAGGAACCTTGGGGATGGAGATGTGTGGTAGCATTATAATGAGATTATTATGAACAAGGTTCACCTAAGGAAAATGATTTTGCTACAGTTGGTGCCTCAACAACGGTCATCTTCTTTTACATTTTCCATTTGGCAGCTGCTATGCGTCTTATCAGCTATATAGTACTATCAAGTTTCCAATTCTGCAGGGACTACAACAGAGCCTGGCTGCAGTGTCTTCTCTCCATTGCTCCTCTAGAATAGCAGGTTGTGGTGTCTCAGGAACCATGGTGGAGTAGATTCCGTGCATACCAACCATCCTGAAAATGGCAACTCTATTTTACCCTAAAAAGGTTTCTATAATACTACAACTTCTGTTAGACCACAGTTTTTTCTAATTTCCCCCCGAGTAGATTTTCCCACATAATCTACCCCAATGACTTTAGTCACTCAAGTTTCACATGAGGGCAATTGTCTAAGGTCTTCGTGTTGTAACACTTGTAACCTCATCAAGATGAGATTAATTTCAACGGGTGTAGTCAGCAGCTCTTGGATCAGTGTATTTAGATTTTAGTAACTGATAAGACATAAGCTGAATAAAAGAAATCACATCCTATAAGCTCAACAAAATTACAAACACAAATATTAGAATGGTTACTTGTATCTACAGTAAGGCTGTCTACATGTATAAAGTCATGACAAGTTCTCATGCAGGCATATCCCTTTATGATGTATACAGGTACAGTTTCTGGGTTTTCATTGGGTGTACTTTGAAATGACAGATGTTCTGCTCACTGTCAAGACAAATTTCTTGAGCTCTGATGGTATCACTTTCACAAATGAATCCTTGTTTCTCTTGCACAATGCATGCATGAGCACCAATACTTTACTTTGCCATTTTTTTCCATCCTTCCAGGCCCATACTCTATGTTCCAGGGGATAGATTATAGTCTTATTATGGCTTAGTCTTAATGCAATAATTAGGTATATGTTATATACCAAAGCAATGCATCTTGCAAAAAAAAAGAATCTGTGGCAGTGCTGTCGAAAGGGTCATAGGTACAATTAACTAGATATCACCAGGATTGAAATTTCTTTTCAAATTCAGTTGTGTTATCCCAGATCACTTTTTGGACCCCTCTGGGTAAGGTATGCCCTTCACCTTCTCTTATGATTGCAGCTGATGTTGACTACGTCCATAGTTGAGCTTGGATACAGCTCAGAGCTAAAGAGACATTGTTTTGGACTACACTGAGTGTGTCTATGATCACCTATGATCTTTTTCATTATTTTTTCTCCACTGAGGTAATATATCTGATAAAGTCATTGGCTAGTTCTTCCCTTCCGCATAGTTTATAAAACCTTCTCCCTCAACATAGCTTGCTACAATGTGGGAGATTGTTGTCATGCATTCAGTCTTGTTTTGAATTTGGCATCCTATCAAAACGATGTCTCCTTTAATTCCCTTTAGAGATAGAATGTGTTGATTCTTACTATAATTTGTGATGGTCCCCTCTTGCCTATAAAAGGTCATGCTGTTGCGCAGTGCCACTGTAAACGAATTAAGTCCAGGCATAGGTACTATTTGTGGCAGGATTTCTCGTTGTTACTTGGTTTAGTAAAGTCAGTATAATGTATTGTAATGTCAATTATGACATTGGCCTGAGGATAGTATGGGGTGTAGAATACCCACTAGATCCCTTCCTCTTTGGCCCATTTTTGTACTATGGTAGCTGTAAAGTGTCCCGTTGTCAGTCTGGATTTTCTCTGGAAGAGGGAGTGTACTGAACCACTCTTTAAGTCACAGAATCACAGAATCACAGAATAGTAAGGGCTGGAAAGGACCTCAAGATCATCGAGTTCCAACCCCCCCGCCATGGGCACAGACACCTCCCACTAAACCATGCCATCCAAGGCTATGTCCACCCCCACCTTGAACGCCGCCAGGGATGAAGCATTCACAACTTCCCTGGGCAACCCATTCCAGGGCCCCACCACCCTCACAGTAAAGAATTTCTTCCTCATATCCAATCTAAACTTCCCCTGTTTAAGTTTGAACCCCTTACCCCTTGTCCTATCACTACAGTCCCTCCCCAGCATCCCTATAGTCTCCCTTCAGATCTGGAAGGCTGCAATGTGATCTCCAAGGAGCCTTCTCTTCTCCAGGCTAAACAGACCCAACTTTCTCAGCCTATCTTCATACGGGAGGTGCTCCAGTCCCCTGATCATCCTCGTGGCCCTCCTCTGCACTTGTTCTAACACTTCCATGTCCTTTTTATGTTGAGGACAACAGAACTGCACGCAATACTCCAAGTGAGGTCTCACGAGAGCAGAGTAGAGGGGCAGGATCACCTCCCTCGACCTGCTGGTCACACTCCTTTTGATGCAGCCCAGAATACGGTTGGCCTTCTGGGCTGCAAGCGCACACTGCCGGCTCATGTTCATTTTTTCATCAACCCACACCCCCAAGTCCTTCTCTGCAGGGCTCCTCTCAATCTCCTCCCCGCCCAACCTGTAGCTGTGCCTGGCATTGCTCCGACCCAGGTGGAGTGTTTTCTCTGGTTGCAGATGTAAATTCAGTTGCTATAGTAAAGCCAGAGATAACTTCTACTCCCACCAGGACAAATTGTTTTCCACCTGATGGCTGCAATGGACCAATATAATCAATTTGCCAAGAGGTGCCACAATGTTCTCTTATCCTGAATATGCAAAGGAGATGCTTTGCTCGGATGGTCCCTGTCAAGTTGCAGTTGACACAGTGAACAGGCAGTCACTACTTGCTCACATGGTTTAATTGGTACCAGCCATCCTCAGGCAATGCCTTCCTAATATAAGTCGGTCCGCCCATTGTTGCCTCACTTGACAATTAGCCATTCAAGCAGGTGCTCATATTCTTGGTCATCATTTATAATATCAATCTTCTGCTGGTGTGTAAGGCTGTCTAGCTGTTGGTTAAATTGAGCAGTGATTGAATTAGACTGATCATGCCCTTTAACCCAGCCAGTATCCAATGCCCTCTGTTTTCCTATTTATAACAATTGCTTCCACCTGTCTGTTTGCCAGACTGGGACTATGTTCACCTGCCAGTCATTGGCTGCCCAGTAGCCTATCCATTCAGTAGCTCCTCTGAAAACAGCATATGAGTCAGTGTAAATATGGTTAGCTCCATGTTGTGCAGCTAGTAGAACTGCTCTGAGTTCCCTTACCTGTGCTCTCGCTTTGCATATTTCACTTAACCTTTCCCCTGTTGCCACCTCCAATGCTTTATAATGCCATTCATTGTCTTGTCTGTAAAATGATGTATCAGTAAACCGTACTCCCTTGAAGTCACTATCCTTTTGCAGCGAGGGTGCCTCTTGAATCAGGGAGGGCTTACTTGCTGTTGGTTGAAACAACAGTGTGCAATCTATGTCTTTTTGTAGCTTAGATACCTTAATTCTACCTTCAGTAACTGGCATGATTTCATTAATGCCTTCCAAATAAGCATACCATTTACAGATAGTAGGTTTCTGAGCAATACCTGCATGTGGGGTTGTACCTTTGAGGACTACATCTAGGAGCTGAAAATGTCCCCCAAAAGTCACATTCTGTTCCCTTCGTATTTGTTCTGCTTGCTTTACTGCTCGCACCAGGGACAGTAAGCCTTTCTCAAGATCTGAATACCTTATTTTGGTATTGTTGAAAGAGTGAGAGCTAAATTCTAATGGCCTTTCTGGCCCTTCTCTCCCTCTGCTGTAGGTTGCGGTGGAAGCCGTGTTCATTGAATCCTCACTCTACATGGAGAGGATCAGTGGGATGGATAGGACCAAGCTGTTGGAATAGTCTCATTTTTTTTATTAATAACTCCAGTGCATTTGTATGTTGTTCAATACATTCTCATGATTTTCCCTTTTTTAACAGATTTTTTAGCAATTTATATAAGTGACAAGCAAAAGCAGGAATATGTTTGTGCCAAAAGCCCAAAGCTCCCAAAATCTCCTATAACTCTTTCACACTGGTGAGATCCTATCCATGCTCCATCTTTTCCAGGGTATCTGCAGCGACAGAAGCAGCTCTTTTAATCCACCAGACTCCAAGGAATTTAACCTCCTGTGCCAATCCTTGGCACTTTGTTTCAGGAACTTCCGATCCCAATTCGTATGTCCCTGATTTTTTACACTGTTTCTTTCACCTTTTCTTTATCATCTCCCCCTATCAGAATGTAATCAATATATTGATACAGTGTGATATCAGGTAGAATGGGGATTTTTGCTAAGACTTTAGCCAAAGCATTGTGAGCAATTGTCACGGAGTGTGTGGAAGTCTATTGAAAACATACTAAGTCCCTTTCCAGATAAAAGCAAACTGTGCTTTATCCGGTTCATGGAGAGGAATCATGAAAAACAAGTCTTTAACATCTAAGGCAGCCATCCAAGTGTGGGAGGCTCCTTGTACCTATATTACCAATTCAGCAAGACAAAATGAAACTCAGTTGATTGCTTGTGATGATAGACGGAACTGAGTGGTCAGATTGGGAATATTCTTTTAATTCCTAGCTCAATACTGTTTCCAGAGTATGTAGAAGTGGTTTATGCATTAAAGCAGCATATCCGCTGGATAATCTTCTACAAGTTAATGGCAGATCGTAACAGTAAAAGCAGGACTTTCTCACTGAAAAGGAGTCTGGACTAGTAACTGCAAGAGTACTTGCATATCTAAGCTACAGAGTTAGGAGAGAATCTGGATCATAGAGCTTTACCTATGATTTCCTCTTTTCACTAGACATTTACCTTGTCTATTTTCCCATTTTTTCATTGTTTTTGATGGTGCATAATTTCTCATTCAAGAAGTAGGCATGGTCTTCAAATGATCGGTTTCCATTTAATGATCTGAAAAGGTTCAGTGGAAGATGCAGTCTGATTTACAAGGCTTCATTCAAATGTTCTTGCACATTGGGAAAAAAAAAGTAAATAAAAAGGCTGGAGAGCTAATGACTTGGATTATTTTCTGATAATTCTTACGGCTTTTATAGGTCTTGACTAAATTCAGCAGCTGAAAATAGGGCCTAGAGATAACCATAACTTCTGACATCAGCTCAGAATCTTTCTGCATTATTCACAGACAGTAGTTAGTATCGATGGCTATAAATAATCTTAACTTATTCAAATATGTGAGTAGGGAAATTTATATCCAGTGCTTCCTTCCATATTTACAGATGACATCAAGTAGCAGGAAAGCTTCCTAATGATCAATAAAGCTCATTTAAACTCACTGATTACATTTATACAATTTCCTATCAAAGAAGTTTAAATTAAATATCTTAACTCAAGTTTCTAAATCCATCCAGAATAACTCTGCCTGTTCAAGAATTTATTAGAAGTCTGATTATTGTAATGGCTGTATACATTACTGGATTCATGGTCAGTGAATAAATCATCAAAATATTGAAGAGAGTGTAGATCAGTGTAGTGGACATGTCACTTAATATGAATTAGAAAAGGCTGTGTCTATGTTCACATACTTTCCAGAAGTGTTTGTTGATGGGTAAATATAGATCCATAGTGTAAAAACTCTATATGTACCCAGAAGCTTTTTAATACTCTATTTATAATCTTAACCTCAATAATTTTGTATACAGCTGGACATACTGATGACAGTCTCACTATTACAGTTAATTACATTAAAATTTCTTCATATTGTCCAGTTTCTCAGCATCAAGTACGTCAATGTGTTTCCAAAACATTTCACCACTTTTTTTCAGAAGTCACTTTGAGGAATCAACAAGTCAAAAGGATCAAGCAGTAGATGGCCATCAACTGGCATAATTTACTGAGACTTGGGAATTACCATTAATTTTCTCAGTCTATCCATGATGGCCTGTATAATCCACCAGGACTGCAGTATTGCTGAAAGAGACCCGGCTGTTTTGCAGTATACTTTCCTTCAATTCTGCATTTTATATGGAAATAAAATGGGATTTGTAAAGACATCCTCAAAGGTAGCCTTTCAACTGTTTCTGTAACATCTGCGCTGGAGAAATTTTTATTGCAGGAGATGAGGGTGTGAGAAGTTTTAGGGCTGGTGATACAAATATAAACATTTAAACACAAGTCCTACTGTTGAGGTAAAGTATCCATAAGTCCTTGCATATTTTAAAATACTTGCAGGTAGCTAATACAGTCTGTTCTCTTAAGTGAGACAATATGTTCTGTCCTTCTTGAATATACAGTAAAAAACGGAATAAAATAGGGGTAGGATACATTTCCCTTATGGAGGGATACATCTGATGTAACTCAGAAGAGTGAGAAAAGTATTCTTCTTTAACCACCAAAGGAAAATAACCAATTGGAAATTCTGTTATTACATTTTGTCCTAAAAAAAAAAAAAAAAAAAAAATATATATATAAAAAAAGAAAATATATTACTTTAATTGGGAGTCTATCAAGGGCAAATGCATGACACCATTCTTGCCATTAAAATGATGCATATGGTGGCCAATATCAGATTTTTTTTAAGCAGCTCTTTATCGCAGCTGGCCGTGCTGCAGACACCAAACATAATTAAAACATTATATAATTTTGTGTCTTTATCTTGCTGCTCTTTTTTCTTTTCCACTTCTCCACCAAGGAAGAGCTAGACTGAATCCAGTCTAGCTTACCTAGAGATCAATGAGACATTTTGTCTTTACAGTATTACTAATTTTCCATTTCTTCAGAATCAGGAATATTGTTTATTTTACAAACACAGATCCTGCAAATTAAACTTGAGTAGTTTCTGTCACATTGCAGTAACAGTGAACTGCAGGTTCACCACCCTACATCACAGTAATCTCTTATATTTTGAATTATATTATTTCTGTAGCTGTGTGTTATATAAGCAACTAACAAATGTGCTGAGTAATGTCAAGCACTTACTTATTTGCAGTGTTTTATTTTTCTTGATTATTTCAGACAAGCCTACAATTAGCAACTATATAGGGCAATTATACTTTCTTTCAAAATTCTAAAGTGAAATTGAACAATTCCTCTCTTTTCACCTCTTAGAGCATCTCTACCAGACATCCTGTTCAGCATTGAATGAAGGTGACTACAGGCTTCTCAGCTTCTGTTCTTCAGTGCTCCTTGCTCTCTGCTTATGATTGAAAATATAGATAGAATGAATGTGAAGCAATAAAGAGACTGAGCAAATTTTGTAGATGTGCATGGCAAAAGTATAACTTCTTAATGATAAGAAAGAAAAGAAAAGAAGGTGCTCACCTCATTCATTACATAGGCTTTTTACAGAAATAAGTTACTCCTAACAGCAGGGAAGAACTCATGACCAAGCTGAAATCAGAAAGAAAGGAAAGAAAGACCAGGAGTTAAGAAAGGAGCTAGAATTCTTGGATATTTTATCCCAAATTTCCTGCTTGTGTTTTCTTATTCTGTAAATTTTTGCTCTGCAGTTTTGAGAGGTAAATCTACTAAGAGATCACATTTCACCATTTGTTACTCAAGCGGTTTCACTTTCTAACAAAGAGGTGGCTGCATTTCAGCAGTAAGAAAACTGTTTTACAGTCTGTATATGAGCATCACAGGGAACATTTCAAGGCAGAAGAAATCGATTACATAAGAAGAACTGAGTTGACTCGTTGCTTGTGGCCAAACACAAACGAAAACAAGCTTTTAATCATTCAAATGCTTTAGAATTCTCTTACGCTATTGCAACTAAATCTATTGCAACCAAAGAAATAAAGAGGTAGAAGAGAGCTTGGTAGATAATTCAGGGATCACAGAATCATAGGATCAACTAGGTTGGGAAAGACCCTTAAGATCATCAAGTCCAACCATTACCCCAGGACTGCCAAGACCACCACTAAACCGTATTACTGAGGGCCTCATCTACATGGTTTTTGAACACTTCCATGGACAGTGATTCCACCACTTCCCTATTCCAATACCTGATCATCCTCTCTGTGAAGAACTTCTTCCTAATATCCAATCTAAACGTCCCCTGGTCCAGCTTGAGGCTGTCTTATCTTGAACTCTTGTCCCATTGCATGCTACCTGGGAGAAGAGACTAACCCCCACCTTACTACAACATCCTTTCAGGTAGTTGTAGACAGTGATAAGGTCCACCCTGAAACTTCTTTTCTCTAAAATAAACAACCCCAGTTCCCTTAGTCATTCCTCAGATAAAAGATAAAAGAGTAGGTTCTGGAGTGTTGGTGATACTATTAATTTGTGTCAGAAAATTAGTAATTTTATTTGTTGGCATTTACGCTATCTAGTAATATTCAACTTTTGTAGTGCTATGTTCTATAGATTTTTGAATTATTTATGACACTGAATATATATCCCCATCAGAGGCAAGAAAGCTGAAACATAAAAAGTAATGGCTTGATCCAGTGCCATTAGCTCTGGTGACTCAGCTGAGAAGTGAATTAGATGAAAAATTGCTAAATATCATTCAACTATACTTAATAGTAGATGAAGATACTATCATTTTTTTATAACAAATTCCATGTTTTATCTGTGGGATTATGCTGTCTGTTGCCTTTTAAGGAAAAAAGTAAGCTGGAAACAGAGATACAGTGTAAACAAAAATTTTAAAAAGCCCAAGAAAGGCCTCTATGTCTCTTTATACAACATTTTCTGGTACTGGAACATATTCTCTCTTAACAATTATTCTGGCTGATCAAGCTTTAGAGTCTCTGCTGCACATTCAAATTATCAGTGGCTAAGAAGGCAAAGAAATATTTGCTCTTCAGCTTCACCACTATGCATTCTAAACCACATTTCTGGCATTATTTTTCTTACAAATCATCATTCTGAGATTGACAAGTACCATTTTTATCAATTGTCAGAGGTCTCCATGGAGATTCTTAAAGAGGTTCGTATTCCGTGGCAATTCCTTCAAGTGAAACAAATGAAGTTTGCAAAGAGTTACATTTAACAGAAATATGCAGAGTATAATGTGCAGAACTGTTCAGGTTTATTTTGAGAACACTTTATATAGAGAAACTTATTCACTTTTATTTTTCTATTCAACTTGAGTATAAGCAAGAGAAACAATTTTGAGAAGCTTAGGTTCATGAACTTGTTTGGGTTTTGGGGGTTTGTTTATGTAGAAATATAGCTATTCATCCCTCTAAAAAAAAGATAAAACAAATGAACAAACCAAAACCAAGCATACAAAATAGACCGACATTTCAAGACATCTTTAGAAAAAACATAGTTTATTGAAATTAAATTCTGGAAACAAAATGCGACTTTACCTAATTTTATAAGCAAAGGTGGTAGGTGATGTCATCTCCAATTTTCAAGTTTATTTGTCACAGCTCAGCAAAACACCATAGAATTTGAATCCCTTTAACAGATACTTCATAGTCTCCTAACCTAGACAGTTAGTGTTGTAATCTGATTCATAGACATACAGGTGCATAGAATTATTGTGAAAATCAGTTTCTTGAATCAATGTCCTTAAATGGAGAACCAATACCTATAGCAAAACAAACTTATTCATTCTCTTTCCATGTTTTAGAAACCCTCGCAGGACGTTGTGTCCAACCAACTGCGAATAAGTGCACAACATTAACTGACTACATGATTGAGACTAAAAGTAATCAAAATGTTTTTCTTTAGGATTTTCTATTCTCTGGACACAGTTTGTAGTATTTGTATTTATGAAGGCCAAGATTTTCAGATTCCATGTCATGGTAGCATGTCACTTTCCGAGTGTGTTAGGCTAAACTGAATATTGTATACCTCAGTTGGTCTGTATGACATATGGGAATATAAACATAATGTGATCACATGGTGTTTCAGATTGAACTGTGCAGCAGAGACAGAAGAATGGAGGAAGAGGATGAGGAACATTTTATCTGAGCAAAGAAACAATGGATCAGAGTAGCACTGAGAAAGTACTCTTTCCTGCATCATGGAGCGGACAGTTGTCTAACTATAAATAGCAATGGAACAATATTGTCCCAATTACTAAATCAACATATTTCAGCAGAAAACAACTTGGACACAGATGATCTATCTATAAGTCAGCAAGTCAGAAACAGATATCTTGTAAGTCATGGTAAAAGAGATATCTTGTAAGTCATGGTAAAAGTTCTCAGAAATGCCTGTTATATGCACTAATTTACACTACTCAGCATTCAGTTACCTTTAAAACACTTTAGAGTATCCATATCATGGCACAGTAGTGGCAAATAGGAAAATTTCAAATTATTTATTTGTATGTTTATCTATTTTTTGTTTTCTATGTTATTTGCCATTGAAGAATACCTGAAATAATTCAGTGACTATTCTGACCTTGTTTTTAACATTGATTCAGGCATTGATTGACTACCTACAATTACGGAGGAAGTACAGTGAGAGAAGTGATTCAGCTGCTGAGATGGGACTGAGTTTTGTCCTTTCAAATGAGTTCCAAATTAATCTCATGTCACACACCAAGAAATAATTTCAAACAACAGGCCTTTCAGATGCAGCTATTGAATTGCTGTCAAAACCTATTAAACCGTGGACTCAAAGATTTCACTACAGAAATTTTAGGAAATTTATTTCTTGGGCAAGAGAAGGAATTGAAAATTCCATTGAGGAAGTGTCCACTCTGGTTATAGATTTTCTGTCAGGGCAGATTAATTCAATATACAGTTAAAATGTTTGGTTAAAAATTTAGCATGTTTTTCTCCTCTTCTTGGACTTGAAAATCAGTACGTTATTTTAATATAGGAGGATAATACAGGTTTATGATTTTATTTTCCAGTTAATATTTACAAAAAGGAGAAATTATTACTTTAAAATGTGCTACTACTGTGCAGGTAGCACTAGAGTTTTAGAAATAATATGTCCTAGTTTAAACACTGTATTAATGTTAGTGAGTTAAAAGAATATCATCAGACTTGTTACTAGATATTATTTGTGGAAAATTAGCACCTTGCCTGTCCTTTGTCTTTTTGACACTTTAGTAATTACATAAGCCACTGATTTGTTTTTTTGTTTTTTTTTTTTTTTTTTTTTTAATAAGAGGACAAACTTAAAGCTTCTGCATTTTCAACATGGCAAGAACTATCATGATGGCTGTATTTTAAGAACTTACTTTAAGAATAAGAATAAGAATAAAAGACCAAGAATATATATGCTGCAGTGAATAATATTATGGAGGAAAAAGAAAATTAAACAATTAACGTATATTTTTTTTGTAATAAATTAAGATTCTCAGCAGAAAACTACAAAGCATCTTATTAGAGGAGGTGAATGCATCTCAAGTCTGTACATCTTGATTTTTTTGAATCCTTACTTTATAGCTCTCTATAAAGGTACACGCAGAAATATTGGGAGATGTATATAAATACATATGAGAAAATGAAAACAAAGACAGAAGTAGTTTACTGAAATAACAGTATGATTTGAACTTCTAAGAATTTCTCTAAATTGGACAAAGTTAGCTTGTTATACAGGTAGACTCTATATGATTTCTCTGGAATTATTTATGACCAGTTCAGCAGTATTACTTTAAAAATAGTGGGGTATCAGAGAAGTTATTTTTGCCCTTACTGGTTGTCAGCTGGTTATCTGTTTCCCCATGCGTAATGCAAATTGTAGTTAATATTTTCTTTTTTCACCACACTGACTCACAGTTTTCTAATTTTGTGAAAATAATGTTGTCTGTGACATGGTTTTCTTTTCAGCAGATGTAGGCCAGGAGTACCAGATAACTTTGCCTAATAGCAGCAGGTTGATCTGGTATATAGGGTGTTTGGCTAAAGGAAATTTTGATCTCCTCTGGGCTGCTACCACATGTCAGTATTCTGTCTAGTTTGTCTTCTGTGAAGTAGATTGTATAGTTTTAATTCATGAGGTTTTACTCTTACTTTCCCAGCAGTGTTCAAAGTTGTTCTTTTTGAAAAAAAAAAAAATAAATAAATTGGCTTGTATAAACACATAGCTCAGCATAGCTCAGGTCAGCACAACTTAATGAACTCAGGAGAATACATTGTACTGAAAGTCAACGGGATTCAGACTACATCTATATTTCAGACTGAAAGAACAGGAAAAAGAAAAGGTACTATAATGCATATTTGTGATTTTACTGTAAAGTATTAGTCAAGGTTAATAAGTAACTATTAAACTTAACCCCATATTTTTCCCCCTTTGGATTTCTAGACTTCAAAATTAACTGAGTCAGTCTCACTTTGGTCAGCTACTGAAGTCCAGCTTTGATTTGTATAGCCACAGCAATCAGTCCCTGTAGAAGCATACTGAAGTCATCAAGTACAAGGAGATATATACTTGAAATAGTTATATTTGGAATATTAGGTGGCTGATCTTTTGCTAATAAAGGTGCTTTTGTAATCCATCCTTCCCTGCATGGATATGGATTGATTCATGTTTTCTCTTATCCATAATTTCCTCTTTACTGTATCTGATTCTAGACAGGTAAGGTAGAATTAAAAACGTGGAACAGAGACATTGTGGATTAAACTTCTTCAGAAAAAATGATTCTGTTAGCCATTATTAATGCATTTGCATTTTTTCTCCTACCATAATCATGTCTTCAAACCTATGATACGGAAAGCAAACCTGACACATTTCTCTCTCTTTGGAGCCCTTGTTTCCGATGATCAAACCAGCTAGCCACAGGAAGAATAGATGACTTTATTTAACTAATAATCTCAAACAGAAGCTCTTTGACACCCTATACTGAGCTGTTGCTTTTAGATAAGGAATAATGCTGAGTGAAAGGAAGAAAAGAAAAAAAAAACAAAGCAAAAAACAGTTCAGTAAGAGGAAGTAAAAAACTGAACAGAAGAAACTCAAGCGGGCAAGAAATGGAGACATTCACCAACTCAGAAACTGTTAGTGGTAGCAGATCTTGTATGTCTCAGCAAATTTAGGACAGGTACCAACTAGTCAACCACACCTAAAATAAAAGACAGTATATCTTTTCCATCTCTATAAATCTCTCACAGGTGTTTATATGCCAGAATTTTCCTATACAAAATGGAATTACTTTCTCTCTGAGGGATATAGATACCAGGTAAAAATAAAAATAAAAAAAAAAAAACTGTGTGAAATGCACAGAGTGTAAAAATATTGGGAGAGGGGCTGTCTAGGAACTCATCTGCAGCCTGACCTTACCTGTAGTGATCAACTCATCTAAATAAGGAAGATCAGATAAAGACAGAGTTCTGCTTGCACCTCTGCCTTCTGCAACTGCCGAAAATATCTGCAGCTGTATAAATGTACATCTACATATGGATAATGAAATATACATTCACTAGTTTATAAAATTTTGCAAGCTTTGCTTCACTATCTTTAAGATTGAAGATCCTGTAAAATCCATCAACTGCATAAGGAATTTATGTGTCAAAAGATTTAATACTTTAGAAGCTGGAAGAAGTTGTAAACTCCATAAACTGAAGAGACATAAAGGGAGGGAGGGAAAGTGAGAGAAGGAAGGAAGGAAGAGGAGAAAGATGGAAGGGTGGCAGGGAAGAAAGAAGGAAGTTGTCAGGGGAGGAAGGAGGGAAGGAAATAACTCCAAGCTTTTGTTTTGCAGAGATGAAGTTACACATACTTTAAGAGACCACGTCTGCACCTCTTCTCCCTCACTGTTTTCTTTGCTCTTATTGGTAGTACTGTAGGAAGATGAGGATAGGAAATATGACAGCAGAAACCACCTGAAATTACTGAGTATGAGTAGCACAAGAAATTGGGCAAGTACAGCGATGATCCAGCCCAGGCTGGCTTTGGTGCCTAATAGTCCAACAAAACACATTACCTCTCCTGTCCTAAGCAGCCACTCTTAACAGATGGAGCCCAAGTCATGGACTAAATTAACTGAACAAATTGTTATGGACATTTGAGGAAGCTTTTCACTGGACTTTTTTAGATGAACATTTGACAGGGATGAACTGTTAACTAAGGGATTGATATCTGTGTGTATCTCAAGGGAGAAGAAAGGGGGTTAGCAGCTGATGAGGATGAACATGATGCAAAAGGTATGGTAATCTGGGGCAGAGATAGTACTGAGTCTGGCTGTGCTAGAGTTAACTTTTCTTTGTAGAAAGCACATATGATGCTGTGTTTTGGATTTGTGGCTAAGATAGTGTTAATTCACTAATGTTTTGGCTATTGCTGAGCAGTGCTTGTACAGCATCAAAGTTTTCTGTTTCCCAGTCTGCTCCCACTGTCCTGCAGTGAGCAGGCTGGGTACGCACAAGAAGCTGGCAGGGGACACAGTTCGGAGACCTGAACTGAACAGACCAAAGGGTTATTCTATGCCATGATAAGAAATAAAAACTAGGGTAGAAGAAAAAGCAGGTGTGAGTTTTATTGCTTCGCAGGGGCTCATTGCCTTTAGACTGGCTGGGCTTTGGTCTGTTTGTGGAAGGTAGTGATTGCTTTTTTATCACTAGTTTCTTTCCTCTTTCCTTCACCTATGAAACTGTCCTAATCACCTATTAAAGTGTCTTTTAACAAATGTTCTCACTTTTTATTTTCCTATTCTCTCTGTTAATTGAGTGGGGTATGGGAGGGAGTGGTTGTGCGGGTGCCTAGATGATGTCCAGGATCAACCCCTATCACTAGTAACATAGGCCCTTGTAAAGAATAATCACTTTCATATTTGTGCTCCATACAGAATGTGGAAAGATGGGAGAAGATGGAGACATTGTTCGTGTCTTCTAAAGACATATGGGTGAATCCAGAGATGCAATTCTTAATAACAACATTGTAACTTCACTTTAGTGCCCATTTTCTGAGAATTATGAAAGGTGTTTCAAGCTTGTGGCTTTGAATGTAATTTCTTTAGATCACTGCCTCACTAGCCATGATTAGATGCTAGAATTACTTTAGCCTCTGAATTAGATTCCATGAGCTTTATACACAGATTTAATTGAAAATTTTTCCTTCCCTCAGAATCCTTTCCCTGGATAAATAAAAACCCAACAAAAAATATTTGTTTAATAAGTATCTGTTTATAAGTGTGTTCAACAGTTTTTTGTGGGTTTTTTTTTCTATCCCTGTGCCTATGAAAATTGCTCTTCTTAGCCTGGAAGTTTTGCACTCTAGTCAAGGACTGTTTGAGGTGATTATTTTTTTCTGCTGCTCTGTAGGACATAATGATTCTCAAATCCCCTTTCCCTCAAAAATCTCCAAAACCTATCCCAACAAAAAAAAAACAAAACAACAAAAACAAACAAACAAACAAAAAAAAAACCACAAAACAAAACCCCAACCTGAAACTGTTCTGAAGTTTAAATGACTACTATGATAAAAAAATAAATGAACATTCAAAAATTATTTTTTAAAGAAAATGCTGAAATAAGAGGCAATTAAGGAAAGCAAATAATGGTTGGAATAGTAGGAAAAACAAAGAAATGCACTGTAAGAAAAAAAAAACAAAACCAACAAACAATTGGAAGAAGGTTCTTTTGACACTTGATATGTGATGTTGCAGCCATCTACAGTTCAGGACCTGTGAAGAGCACAATTTTGCCATGGGAAGATAAAAGAGAAAGGAATGGGAAGCTCTGGGGTGGAGACAACTCTCCTTATGCCTGACAGAAGAGTCACCTCTCCTATGACGTGGTGTGGACAAAGCAAGTAGAGAAAGCCATGGCTCTTTTGTTGCCCACCCTTGACAAGCTGCTGTGCCAAGGGACAGATGACTTTGCTTGGAGCTAGTTCTACCACTTGGATGTTTACACTTTTGTTTGTACTCTACTGCATAATGTTCAAGGCAAGATTATCAGACCAACTTGCATCAGTACATAACAGAATTTGCAAAAAACCTCCTTAATACTGACCTACAACTCGTATTTCATTCATATCAGTATAAGCTTCAGATAATTTCAGTTGGAGAAGAGCCAAACCATTGCCGAGTATTTTTGAAAATTCCACTTTAATGTCATGGGTCTTAATTAATAAGGTAAAAAATATTTCTTAAAATCTGAGGACTTTGGCCAAACTATGAACTGAGGTTCATGGGGAGCTTTTGGGAAAGCTTTGGTTGAATGAGCTCATGAATCAAGTAATGTTCATTCAGTCTGCTACCGTAGTGATGAATCATAAGCAAATTGATCTCTGCGGTGTTTTTAAGTGGAACCCAAACCAAATTTTCTAGTGAAAGCTAACTTTTACTCTGTTCTTACAGGTTATTTAAAAAAAAAGTAAAATTATTAGAAGTGTATCCGTACGAGGAAAAACTGGGATACCTTTTTGCAGGAGCCCTTATAAACTAATTCCTTCACAGCTTCAACATTAAGTAATTCTTGACCAAATGAAAAGCAAGCAAAAGTATACTTAAACTGAAGCAGAATTTTAGTTTACTTCATGAAGTGAGGAAAATCTGAGATCAAAAAGCAGATTAAAAGATTAGTTATACTGCATTTTACTTAGCTGGTTTTAATTTTATCTTAAGGAAAAAATGAATTGGGTTAAAACTTAGGGGAAATTTAGGTTAGATATAAGGAAGAAGTTCTTTACTGTGAGGGTGATGAGGTACTGGAATAGGTTTCAACTTTCAACTAAGAAGGAGAAAAACGACTGCTACTGCTGAACCCAGGACAGTATCCACCCTTTATTCCATATCATTCACGTCATGCTCAGATCCCACATTTTCAATATACCGTCACTCTTATCTCATATATATATAGAATCATAGAATCATAGAATAGTAAGGGTTGGAAAGGACCTCAAGATCATCGAGTTCCAACCCCCCTGCCATGGGCAGGGACACCTCCCACTAAACCATGCCATCCAAGGCTATGTCCAACCCCACCTTGAACGCCGCTAGGGATGAAGCATTCACAACCTCCCTGGGCAACCCATTCCAGGGCCTCACAACCATCACAGTAAAGAATTTCTTCCTCATATCCAATCTAAACCTCCTCTGTTTAAGTTTAAACCCATTACCCCTTGTCTTCTCACCACAGTCCCTAATGAAGAGTCCCTCTCCAGCATCCCTATAGGCCCCCTTCAGGTATTGGAAGGCTGCTAGGAGGTCTCCACGCAGCCTTCTCTTCTCCACGCTGAACAGCCCCAATTTTCTCAGCCTATCTTCATACGAGAGGTGCTCCAGTCCCCTGATCATCCTCGTGGCCCTCCTCTGCACTTGTTCTAACAGTTCCATGTCCTTTTTATGTTGAGGACACCAGAACTGCACACAATACTCCAAGTGAGGTCTCACGAGAGC
Organism: Amazona ochrocephala; assembly: GCA_039720435.1. Lineage (NCBI taxonomy): Eukaryota > Metazoa > Chordata > Aves > Psittaciformes > Psittacidae > Amazona > Amazona ochrocephala. The sequence goes on along the minus strand of CM077876.1, from coordinate 30,062,021 downwards.
AGAGTAAAGGGGCAGGAGCACCTCCCTCGACCTGCTGGTCACACTCCTTTTGATGCAGCCCAGAATACAGTTGGCCTTCTGGGCTGCAAGCGCACACTGCTGGCTCATGTTCATTTTTTCATCAACCCACACCCCCAAGTCCTTCTTTGCAGGGCTGCTCTGAATCTCCTCCCCGCCCAACCTGTAGCTGTGCCTGGCATTGCTCCGACCCAGGTGGAGGACTTTGCATTTAGCATGGTTAAACTTCATTAGGTTGGCATCAGCCCACCTCACAAGCGTGTCAAGGTCCCTCTGGATGGCATTCCTTCCCTCCAATGTATCAATCGAACCACACAGCTTGGTGGCATCGGCAAACTTGCTGAGGGTGCACTCAATCCCACTGTCCATGTCACCAACAAAGATGTTGAACAAGACCTGTCCCAACACCGATCCCTGGGGGACATCACTCGTTACTGGTCTCCAGCTGGACACTGAGCCACTGAGCACTACTCTTTGCGTGCGGCCATCCAGCCAGTTCTTTATCCACCGAGTGGTCCACCTATCAAATTGATGTCTCTCCAACTTAGAGAGAAGGATGTCATGTGAGACAGTGTCAAAGGCTTTACACAAGTCCAGGTAGGTGACATCAACCGTTCTGCCCCTGTCCATCAGGTCCGTAGCCCCTTCATAGAAGGTCACCAGATTGGTCAGGCAGGATTTCCCCTTAGTGAAGCCATGCTGGCTGTCACCAAGCACCTTGTTGGTTTTCATGTGCCTTAGCATGCCTTCCAGGATAATCCGCTCCAAGATTTTGCCAGGCACAGAGGTGAGACTGACTGGTCTGTAATTCCCTGGGTCATCCATTTTCCCCTTCTTAAAAATGGGTTATATTTCCCTTTTTCCAGTCATCGGGAACTTCACCTGACTGCCACGATTTTTCAAATATGATGGACAGACAGAGAGAGAGAGAGAGAGAAGGAGATCATTCCTTAGTGCATGGACCAATCCCTATAAAGCTGCTGAGTCCATCCAGTCCATGATGTCAGGCTCCATCTCTTGGAAGTCCTTCAGAGCAGGAGGGGCTGCGTGCAGTGTTGGATCATTGCCTGCTGATGCTGATTGTTTCTTTACGCAGAGCTCATCTGGTTTCATCAAAGTTCATTCTTTGCTGGAATGGTGGTCGGAGGGAAATCACAGCCAGTCATTGGTGACCTGAAGACATCTGGTTGGTGGGCTATAAAAGTGCTATATAGCAGGCAACAGCATATAGTTGAATTCATTGGCTGTTTTCCCCTAAAATCAAATCCCCTTGAAGTACACACTGGACTTCCCCATCTTCCCGCATAACCCACTGTCGTGGTTTAAGCTTCTCAGCCACACACAGTTTTGCTCACTCACTCACTTCCCCCTCTTTCTTCCCTCCGCTCCTGGAGGGATGGGAAGGAGAATCAAAAGAATGCAACTCCCACAGGCTGAGATAAGAACAGCTAAGTAACTAAGGTATAACACAAATCATTACTGCTACCACCAATAATAATGACAAGGCAGATACAAGGAAAGAATACAATAGCTCACCATCAATCCCACCCCGACCAAGCCATGCACGCCCCCACAGTGCACACCCCCCCCCCCCCCCCCCTTCCGGGTCTCTGCTCTCTGTCTTTACATCCTGGACATGACGTGCTCTGGTATGGAATAACCTCTTTGGTTAGTCTGGGTCAGGTGTCCTGCCTCTCCTTCCTCCCAGCTTCCCCTGCTCCCTGGCAGAGCATGAGGCTCAGAAAGTCCTTGGTGAGCCTAAACATTATCAAGAAGTAACTGAAAATACTGGTGTTATCAGCACTGTTCCCAGGCCCCAAATCAAAAACACAGCGCTGTACCACCTACCGAGAAGGAGAAAACTGACTGCTGCTGCTGAACCCAGGACACCCACCACGTATAGCTGGGTCCTTGAGCAAAAACAATCCCACGAGTTGGTTTGCCTTTACCTGAAGCAGGAATAACCCAGACTGGCATCTCCAGGAAATTCTTTATGTGCACCACAGGAACTTTGTCCCCTTCTACAGTATGTAAAAGTTCTGACTGAGCTCGGCCAGACTTGTTGGTAGATCCTCTGGTGTTGACCAACCAGGTGGCCTTTGATAAGTGTGTATCCCAAACCTTGAAAGTCCCACCACCCATTCCTCTCAGTGGGGTTTTTAACAGCCCATTGTATAGTTCGATTTTCCCAGGGGCTGATGCATGGTAGGGGATGTGATATACCCACTCAATGCCATGCTCTTTGGCCCAAGTGTCTATAAGGTTGTTCCAGAAATGAGTCCCATTGTCTGAGTCAATTCTCTCTGGGGTGCCGTGTCGCCGCAAAATCTGTTTCTCAAGGCCCAGGATCGTGTTCCGGGCAGTGGCGTGGGGCACAGCGTACATTTCCAGCCATCCAGTGGTTGCTTCTCCCATGGTAAGCACATGGCGCTTGCCTTGGCGGGTTGGTGGGAGTGTGATATCATCAATCTGCCAGGCCTCCACATATTTGTACGTCAGCCATCATCCTCCATACCAAAGAGGCTTTAACCATTCAGCTTGCTTAATTGCAGCACATGTTTCCCACTAGTGAATAACCTGGGCAATAGTGTCCATTGTTAAGCCCACCCCTCAATCATGGACCTATCTGTATGTTGCATCTCTGCCCTGATGGCCTGAAGTGTCATGGGCCCACCAGGCCAAAAAAAAATTCACCCTTATGTTGCCAATCAAAGCCCATCTGAGCCACCTGAATCTTAGCAGCTTTATCCACTTGTTGGTTGTTCTGCTGTTCCTCAGTGGCCCGACTCTCGGGTGATGAGCATCTATGTGGTGTACCTTGACCAGCAGGTTTTGCACCCAGCCAGCGAAATTTTGCCACAGTGCAGCAGCCAAGATGGGTTTACCTCTGCATTGCCAATTGCTCTGCTTCCATTGCTGCAACCACCCCCACAGGGCATTTGCCACCATCCATGACTAAGTATAGAGATAAGGTTCTGGCCACTTTTCTCATTCAGCAATGTCCAAGGCCAGCTGGATGGCTTTCACGTCAGCAAACTGATACTAAAAGGAAGCGCTGCAGGAGTGCTGGGAGATCTCCTTGGATGGATAAGGAGATACTGAGGAAAATTTGAAGGAAAAAAGAGGCTTAGAAAAGGTGGAAGAAAGGACAGGCGGCCTGGGAAGAATACAGGAATGTTGTCCAGGAAGCTAGGGACCAGGTTAGGAAAGCTAAGGCCCACTTAGAATTAAAATTGGCTAGGGATGTTAAAGATAACAGGAAGGGATTCTATAGTATTCTATGTTATTTTATAAATAAAAGACAGGCTAGGGACAATGTGGGCCTTCTCCACAAGCTATTGGGAGAACTGGCTACCCTGGATTTGGAGAAGGCTGAGGTTCTTAATGACTCCTTTGCCTCAGTCTTCACCGGCAAATGCTCTGACCACACCACCCAAGTCTTGGAAGGCAGACACAGGGACAGTGGGAATGAAGACCCTGAGCCAACTGTAGGAGAGGATCTGGTTCGAGACCACCTTAGGAACCTAAATGTATACAAGTCCATGGGACTGGATGGAATCTATCCGCGGGTTCCGAAGGAGATGGAAATTAAGTTGCTAAGCCACTGTCCATCATATTTGAAAAATCATGGCAGTCTGGTGAAGTTCCTGATGACTGAAAAAAGGGAAATATACCCCCCATTTTCATGAAGGGTAAAATGGATGACCCAGGGAATTACAGACCAGTCAGTCCCACCTCTGTGCCTGGAAAAATCTTGGAACAAATTCTCCTGGAAGGCATGCTGAGGCACATGAAAACCAACAAGGTGCTTGGTGACAGCCAGCATGGCTTCACTAAGGGGAAATCCTGCCTGACCAATCTGGTGGCCTTCTATGATGGGGCTGCGAAACTGATGGACAGGGGTCGAGCAGTTGATGTCATCTACCTGGACTTACGTAAAGCCTTTGACGCTGTCCGACATGACATACTTGTCTCTAAGTTGGAGAGACATCAATTTGATAGGTGGACCACTCGGTGGATAAAGAACTGGCTGGATGGCCGCAATCGAAGAGTAGTACTCAATGGCTCAATGTCCAGCTGGAGACCAGGAATGAGTGATGTCCCTCAGGGAATGGTGTTGGGACCAGTCTAGCTCAACATCTTTGTTGGTGACATGGACAGTGGGATTGAGTGCGCCCTCAGCAAGTTTGCCAATGATGCCAAGCTGTGTGGTTCGGTTGTTATGTTGGAGGGAAGGAATGCCATCCAGAGGGACCTTGACCCTCTTGAAAGGTGGGCTGATGCTAACCTGATGAAGTTTAACCATGACAAGTGCAAGGTCCTACACCTGGGTTAGAGAAATGCCAGGCACAGCTACAGGTTGGGCAGAGAAGAGATTCAGAGCAGCCCTGCGGAGAAGGACTTGGGGGTGTGGGTTGATGAAAAAATGAACATGAGCCGGCAGTGTGTGCTTGCAGCCCAGAAAGCCAACCGTATCCTGGGCTACATCAAAAAGAGTGTGATCAGAATGTCAAGGGAGGTGATCCTGCCCCTCTACTCTGCTCTCGTGAGATCTCACTTGGAATATTGTGTGCAGTTCTGGTGTCCTCAACATAAAAAGGATATGGAACTGTTGGAACAAGTGCAGAGGAGGGCCACGAGGATGATCAGGGGACTGGAGCACCTCCCATATGAAGGTAGGATGAGAAAATTGAGGCTGCTCAGTGTGGAGAAGAGAAGGCTGCATGGAGACCTCATAGCAGCCTTCCGGTATCTGAAGGGGGCCTATGGGGTTGTTGGGGATGGACTCTTCATGAGGGACTGTAGTGAGAGGACAAGGGGTAACATGTTCAAACTTAAACAGGGGAAGTTTAGATTGGATATGAGGAAGAAATTCTTTTCTGTAAGGGTGGTGAGGCCCTGGAATGGGTTGCCCAGGGAGGTTGTGAATGCTTCATCCCTAGCGGTGTTCAAGGCTGGGTTGGACATATCCTTGGATGGCATGGTTTAGTGGGAGGTGTCTGTGCCCATGGCAGGGGGGTTGGAACTAGATGATCTTAAGGTCCTTTCCAACCCTAACTATTCTATGATTCTACGATTGTAGAGTGAACTCTTGGGATCCTCCTGTCACTCCAGAAATAGAAATGGGTTCCACCCCTAGACAGCTTGATGGCAGCAGGGTACACTGTGCACCGGTGTCTGCTAGAGCCTTATACTTCTTTGGGACTGATATGCCAGGCCATCTCATCCACACAGTCCAGTAAATCCGACTGTCCCCTACCTCCTCCCGGCTGGAGGCAGGGCCCCTCTAATGGTCATCACAGCACTGGACACTCAAGTCTTGTAGGAAAGGATTATTCTTCTTTATTACAGGAGCTGAAATAAAATCAGCTCTTCCACTCCGTCTGGGATCCTTCTCACCAGATACTGAAGCCGCAGCTTCCCTTCGTGCCCCATGTTGGGAGCCAAAAAGAACTGACATGGTTTAAGTCCAGCTGTAACTCAGGAAACCATGCTGTCTCCTTCTCACTCCCCCCCACCTTCTTCCCCCCCGCTTCTGGATGGATGGGGAGGAGAATTGAAAGAATGCAATTCCCACTGGTTGAGATAAGAACAGTCCAGTAATTAAGGTATAACACTTACCACTACTACTGCTGCCACCAATAATAATAAGGATAAAGGTAGTAACAAGGGAAGAAAACAACTCACCACTCACCGACCGATACCCAGCCTGACCCAGCAGTGATCTAACTCTTCTGGGTGACTGCCCCCAGTTTTTACATCCTGAGCAAGACATGCTGTGGTATGGAATATTTCTTTGGTTAGTTCGAGTCAGGTGTCCTGTCGCTGCTTCTTCCTGGCTTCCCCTGCTCCCTGGCAGAGCATGAGACACAGAAAGTCCTTGGTCAGAGTAAACATTACTGAGCAGCAACTGAAAACATCAGTGTTATCAGTACTGTTCCCAGGCTGAAAGTCAAAAACACAGCACTGCACCAGCTACTAAGAAGGAGAAAAATGACTGCTACTGCTGAGCCCAGCACAGTTTTTCGGGGAAGTTGTGAATGCTCCGTCCCTGGCAGTGGTCAAGGCCAGGTTGGACAGAGTCTTGGATGACATAGTTTAGTGCAAGGTGTTTAGTGCGACTGCTATTTAGTGTGAGGGGGTTGGAACTAGAGGATCTTAAGGTCCTTTCCAACCCTAACTTTTCTATGATTCCAGTATGAGCAATAGCATTTCGTTCATCAAGACTAACACATTCCATATACAGTCAAGATGTTCAACAGTTCCCTGATATCATCATTTGCATTGGAGAGAATGGTTATGTACCCAAGATCAGCTGAAAATGGGTGAAAATATTACAGTACAAATCCAGGCAGCCAAAACTGACGCAGCCTAGAAAGAATAGCATAGACCTGGCTAATTACGACTATGCATCTCCGGTACGGCTTGAAAGAGTGTGCGTAAGCTGTATTAGTTGTCCATGTCAAGTGTGCATCTTGCCACCTGGCACATATTACATGGACTAGCTTCAAGTTTCAGTAGGCTATGTGCTTATTCTCCAGCTATGTTTCAGAGTTCCGGGTTTCTCTGGCACACATATATTTTCTTTTCTTTAAATAACCGTACAATTTCAGGTATAATTCTAAAGAATGTTCTGCAACCCAGTGTTTCTGAACTCTGGCTCATCACAGAGAATTTCCCCATCCTACAGCCTCTTTAGTCAATGTTTTCAGATCTGAATGTTGCTACAGACTATTCCTGATTCTTCTCCCAAGATTACAGAATTTCTAGAAGTTTTCTCCTTCCTGTAGCTTATATATTCTTCCTAAGATTTGGCTTTTTACTTTTTAATTAATATTCCAAGTTCTTTGTTAAAATGTCTGTATTGCCTAGGTGTCTATTTTTTACCTGTCCTTTTGTCAAGTGAAAAAGCCAAAATCAGAAAAAATAAAGCCATCCTTGCTTTGAAAGATCAGTTCAGTCTTAGATTTGCTGTGGCTGGTGTAAAAAATTTTTTATCCCAATAATTACTCTGTACATTGATATCTATTTCTTCTGCAATTCTAGTTCTTCATTCCAAAACTAATAGAAATCTTCTCCTATAGATTCATTCTCTCTTTGTAATACTTGATTATCCTCACAATAATCAGTTAATTCTTTTCCACTCAATAATTCAGAGACAGACCCTTACTGTAAAGTATGATCCCAGACGTACCTTCTGCAAACCATTGTCACCTGTAAATAATTCACGGCTAAGGTCTCAAAACTACGTTCATGCTTTGGAATACACCTAGTGGTTAAAATAACCCAATAAATTAATACAATAAGTCCAAATGTGGAAATCACATAAAAAAACACATTTCTGTATCAAATCCAAGTTGTAATTTTTTTATCGAAATATATAGATTGGGGAAAAAAAAAAAAAAAGTTTATTGATGACCAGGGGATCCATTAAGGATGTGCTCATATTCCGTTTAATTGTCCCTCAAGGTACTGTTCTTTCATTCTTTGTCATGTAACAGAAGACTAGGGTTTATTGAAAAACGGATGTCACTTGGAGCAGAGCTGCAGACCTGTGTGTAGCAGCCAAGATTGTGCCTCTATTATTTCTGTTCTCCCAGTACAGCCCAGCACAGTGTACTGGGGAGTTGGAGTGAAGGGTAACTGCCTCTCGTACTTTCACCTTCCTCACATTTGTGTCTGTAACTAAATTCAGGGTCATTGCCACTATCAGGTTGGTTTACCTCTTCAGTGCCCTCAGGCCTCTGTCCCTGGACTTTAAACAAGGACAACTCTGCAAGTAGTAACATGTAACTGTGCCGTTCCTGCTCCCACTGGGTGAACTCAGATTCCTTCTGTTCTTTCCTTATTTCCTCAGGGCATCTTGTCTCCATCCAAATTTTACATAGGATACACTGCCCTCACTTGCCCACTCTTCCACAAGCCATTTCCATTTCCTGATTGTGAGTGAAATAGGATTAACTGCTGTTGCTGTAGCTTCACAACCTCCTTTGGGTGATCTAGAACAACTCATTCCTGGTCATGGTCAGCCTAGGGTTTGACCCACTTTTAAAACAGACAAAAGGCCGCTGAAATGGGATTGCATGTGTTTACAGGTTTCTGTAAATTTCAAAGGTACAGAGGAACATCTGACTGTCTTTAGAGTTAGTGTATAGTGAGATATCAAAAAAGCTCAATGTTTGCCCACATCTTTAGATGCTCATAACTCTAAATGTCCTGTGTTATGCAATACACTAAACTGCACAGTTCAGACTCCAGTTTTATGTGAATCTCCTTCATATAGAAAATGAGCAGCTGGAATGGATTTAGGAGAGAAGGTATAAAGCTATAACATTTCAGAGTTTCTGGGCAGAGAGTGCAACAAGTGAACCCTTATTTTCGATATAAACACTTACTTCTTCAATGCAACAGAATAAAAGTAACTTTAATAAACTAGAGAAGTTCTGTATTTTAATGCTTTCGGGTACTACTTTAAGTATCTATTAATGAACAGAAATAGTGACAAAATGTATTCATCTACAGCATTCATTTTTAATCGCAAGTACTTTTGGAAGAAAAAATAAAAGCATATGTTAATTGCTAATAAATCTCAGATGTCTAAACCATGCTGCATTATACAAATGTGTCAAGCTGATTGACAGAATAGAGCCTTAAAAGCATTAAGTGTATGAGAACTACATCTGTAATTTATGATATTATAAGAAGTCATTGGTAGAAATTGGTATTGCAATGCAAAGAAGCCCCAGTTTTACCTGAAGCCTTCACTCATAAGTCTGAACAGAAGTGCCCTAATGTGACTGTGTGGCTTAATGACAAAAATTTTTTTAAAGATGACCAGACTGGAAAACAATCAGAACAGGCATATATGTATAGAATCATAGAATCATAGAATCATAGAATCATAGAATAGTTGGGGTTGGAAAGGACCTTAAGATCATCTAGTTCCAACCCCCCTGCCATGGGTAGGGACACCTCCCACTAAACCATGCCACCCAAGGCTCTGTCCAACCCCAACTTGAACATCACCAGGGATGGAGAAGGTACTTGGCCATATAAGGCTACCCCTGCATTCCCTCTTTCTGAAACATTTCTTTCTCAGTTTCACTTTACTCATTTTCATAATTTAAGACCATCTAAGTGTAATTAAAAAGTCAGAATTAATGAATAGTAGATTAGTAAGAAACAATGAGCAGTTTTACCGAGCAATATTACAGTACTGTACATACCAAATGGAAGGGGCAGGCAGTGAAATATAATGTTAGACTAAAAAGAAATCGGAGAGTTCACTGCAGTAATATATCATTGGTAGTAATTGGGTCATAAAATGAAAGTGTTTATATTCCGTCTGATACTTCTCTTAAAATAAATCCAGTTGAGGGAATTTACCTACAAAAGTTATTTTCTTATGTATGCGGCAAATCTTTCTAATTACCCAGTAACTCCTGGGAAAACTAGCTCCTGGTGAAATACATTGATATGTTTGTAAAAACAAAGGTTTATCTTCTTTTTCCTAAAAGATAAGTCATTACTGACCGACATTTTTATTATGTATTTCCTCCTTAGATTTCTAATTTCAGTGTTTCTGTATTTCACAAGGAAATTGTTATGATACTTCTGAAAACAACTTGATAATGTATGTACTTGGTGATCACACAAAAGAGGTCTGCATATTCTGAGCAGAGTGCTAATACATGAACCTCTGCAATACATAGATATGGAAAAAATATGAAAATTGCATGTCTGGATAATACTGACAAAATACAAATTTTGTCTATGGATAAATTATTCCCCACAGGGGAGATCAGGGATAGCTTTTAGTTTAGAAATTGGGTAAAGGTATCAGGTGCTGGTCAGGTGGTTTTGCTAAAAGCCCTGAGATAGAAAATGGGGTCTCTAAGCTCCGGGCACCAGATTTTTTCCCATGCAAAGGGCAAACTCCCTTTCCCAGCTGGAAAACACAGAAGGAGGCTCTGTGAGAGCAATATTTTCCAGGGACAATAAGAGGGCACTTCTGAGCCTGGGCAGTATTAACAGTCTCACTGTCTCCTTCTGTAATATGAAGTTTCTTTGCTTACACATTATTGAACTGTTTGCATGTGTAAGTCATACTGAACCTGGGACCTCCAAAACATCTTTAATATGGTCCTGAAAAACACTGAAATGATTAATTCCTATTTCCACGAAGTAATGGCAAGTAAAAGCCAACATTTTACTTTTATTTAAAAAAAAAAAAAAAAAAAAAAATAAATCTGTGAAACTTTGAAATTTGCATGATGGGCAGGAAAAAACCAAGAGAAAAAAAAACAAGTTGGAAAAGACAGTCATCATGTTCCCTTATTCACCTCCTCATAACAAATAAAATGCTACTTTGAAGCATCAAATCACTGCTTTCGGAGCATTTTCTGCTTCCTACATTGATGTATTCCTTTATTCTATTTAACAAACAACTAAATTTTTATTCAAGAAAAAAACATGTTACGAACTTCTTTACATTCTGTAGCATCTCTCTTTTTTCCTGTGTCCTGGATGCATTCAATTGATGCAGAATAGCTTATATATTTTTTTCCTTTTTTTAAAAAATAAGGTTTATATATGTTTTTATATATGCTTTTAAAAACACATATTTATATATGTACTTTAGACTACTCAGATATATGCAGGACAAGGTGGCAGTTGTTCAGTCTCTCACAAAATATGCTCTTTCCTTCTAAGCTTCATGTCCTTTTCCAGCATATTCTAAACAGAAACAGCTTAAGGGATGAGCAACCAGGGCAATCAGAAACCAGGAGGAGATGCAGGCCAAGGCAGATAACAATGCTAGTCATGCAGCATGTGGGGTGTTGAGGACAAACGTGTACTACAGGTGCTGACAAAACCTCCACAAGTCTAAAGCTGACTCGGTCCCCAAACATGTGTTGTCCATGTTAAGACACTGTTGAATCCAGAGCTTTGTATAACACTTTTCCCAGATTTGCATGCTGTTATGAATAAATACATCCTGATCTTCCTTTGCTGAGCTACTTGTGTATACTCAGCTGGAGTTTGAGTCATGCTTCTGTGCACTTCCTATTAATCATAGCTGAATTAAAAACTGAAATGAATGTATATGATATATCATCATTGACATTCAAATGCTTTTATACTGCGCTGACTTGTAAAGAGTGATATTTATTGCTATGCCTTTAATTTACTTAACTCCTAAAATCGTGCTGTAAAGATGTGAGCCAATGTCTTAGCGAAGTCAGAGGCTGCACATGAGAAATTTTTTCATCGCTAATGTCCTTCTTATTTCTCCAAAGTTCAGTCTAAAGAAAAGGCATCTCATTAAATCAGGCCAAGTAGGTAAGGGGAAGGTTTCCTGAATGATCTTACCAGTCAGTGAAAACTGGATGCTTAAGTGTTCTCAAAAATCATTCTCTGGGTCAAAGAAAATATTTAAAGATCTGGGCATTGCACAGTTAGGATTTGTCTTTCACCACGCTGTGAGTGGTCCACCGCATTTGGAAGGTAAGGTCAGGAAGGAAATTTAAACAGATCTTCACTCCTAAAAATATATAATGCAGAATTCACATTCCACTTTCTATAGCCATTTTAAATGGTTGATTAGGAAATGTGATTTCTCACTCCAGCATCATCAAATCTGAGTCTGTTTGAAAATAGAAGCAATAGCTAGCAGGGTACCTAATTTTCAGCATTGTCACAGATCATGACATAATCTCTTATATTTCTGAGACAAACTGTTACTCTTTGTGTGTGTATAGTGAACTGTGAACTTCAATATTATGTTAAAAAGCACATAACTAGCCATCCACATCCTGCACTAAACTACACTGCTGTAAAAGTGGGCTATGCTGAGGAAGATCCTCTTGTATAACATCAGTATAACTGACAGCAAGCTGTGAGCTTTGGAATTAGGAAACTGTAATTCTTGTTATATTTTTTTTGAAGACTGATTAAGTTTCATATTGCAACACTTCAGCTGATTCAACTTCTACTTAACAGACACTGATTTCAATGAACATATGGAATAAGGAAACAAATTTTCTCAGGCTAAGACTCATTTACCAGTTTGTTTAATCCAAAATAAGAACTGTTGTTTTCACAACAAGTTTAAGATTTTATGGGACCTAGTGAAGGAAAATCATCTCCATTTATTTTTTTCATGATCTCCAATTTTGGGATTGCAGTGGGCAGATAATCTCATTGTACAGTCTATAATACTGTGGTTTAAGGATTAAATTCCTGGTATGTTGCAAAAATTTTATGTCCAGAAAATATTGCCATTGAACATCTAGAAGTAGTTCTGAAGACTGATGAAACTAAATATGCTATGTTACCTTGTTTCTGTAGTTGTTTCTCTGGGCTTTGGTTTTTAGCATTTTAACTCCTGCTATGCGCAATTGCAGCTTCATACCAAGCTATGGGATGTTGGGATGACATCATCCACTATTCTGACATAGGAGTCACTCCACTGAAAGCCTGTCCTCAGTGACAACTATTCTTTGTGCACAGGAAAACCCTCTTGTTTTCTGTGGCTTCTTCATCTGTTTTCTTCTTTTCATTGGTGAATGGAAGGTGAAGTGTCTGAAGCACAGAATCCTAGAATCACATTGACACCAGGATGAAAATGAACCAGCAGTGTAGCCTTGCAGCAATGAAGGCTAATGGTATCCTGGCCTGTATGGCACAAAATTTTGCCAGCAGGTTGATCGAGATGATCCTTTCCCTGTACTCACCCCTGGTGAGTCCATACCTGGAGTACTGTGTCCAGTACTCCAGTACTCCCTGACACAAGAAAGACACAAACATACTGGAGAGAGTTCAGTGGAGTGCCACAAAGGTGATGAAAGGTCTGGAGCATCACCTCAAGCAGGAAAGGCTGGGATTGCTCAGTGAGAAAAGGGGGCTCAGGGCAGAATCCCATCAGTGTTATCACATATCATGTGATCCAGCCCCCTAAAAATTTTGGCAGGCCTCCTCTGGACTGTTTTTTGTGCTGGAGTTGCCTAGACTGGACACAGCAGGCAAGATGTCACAAGTGCCAAATAGGGGTGAAAGGTAACTCTTCTAGACCTGCTGGCTCTGTCCTTATTAATGCAGCCCAGGATGCAAGATTGGCAAGCCTTTCCACTCGTTTCTGTGGAACTCCATGAGATTTATGTCATTCTGTTCCTTCAGCCTATCCTGATCCCTCTGAGTAGCAGCCCTGACCTCCAGCATGCTGTCTGCTCTCCCCACTAATTTTTTGTGTCACTTGCAATCTTCATCAAAATGCTCACCTGTGTCTTTAATGAAGACACTAAACAGTGCTGGTCTCAGTACAGATCCCTGGGGGGATGCTACTATTTGTTGGCTGCTGTCTGGACTTTGCACCAGTGATGACAACAGAGATCAAACCCAGGAGATCAGCCCATTTTCCAAAACACCTCATTGTCTATTTAACCAACCATTGTCTCACTAATTTGGTGTTGAAGAGACTCAAGAGGGCTGCTAAAGCCAAGATATGCAACAACCACTGTTGTTCCCTTGCCCACAGAGCCAGCCACCCCGTTAGGTGAGTCTGACTGACTTGCCCTCAGTAAAGCCATGCTGGCTGTTCAGATCATCACCTTGCCCCTCAGGTTTGTAGAACAAGCTTGTAAGGGAATTTGCTACAGAGACTGAGGTTAGGCTGACTGAATTTGCCTAGATCCCCCTTTATTTAATATATTTAATAAAGTCGATATAATAATTTGGTGTGGTTATCTTTCACTTTTGAGAAGTATTAAATTAATGTTTTCATTTTCACCTTTTGTGATAAAGATATGTTCTATAGAAAAGAAAAGTTAGCCACGATGAAAAAGTTATTTCTATCTCTCAAATACTTTCCTTCAGATACAGTATGATAGTCTTGTTTGTTCTAAGGAAAGCTCTTTAGAAGGTTGAATTGTAGCCTGAATTCTAAATTCAGCTAGATAAACTCTTCTATCAAAACAGCAGTGAAAAGATTCATTTTGGATATACATCTATTGTTCCAAAAGAGATGTTCTCTTACCAGAATAAGATGGTGCTTACTCAGTCTTGAACACAGTGGATTCTTTAATTATACATATGAGAACAAGACAAATTTTTTATTATATTACAGGATAAGCAGCTGCCATCTACAATGAAAGTTTAACTTTCTATAGTAGTAAAAGTTCTTAGGCTAATGTTGACACTGAAGCACCCCAGTTGTTTTGTTTCTAAATGAAAAATATTCTGTCTTCTGTTATTATAGATTAGGCTTGGCACCACTTAAATATGTATGTCCAGAGTCGTCTGCAGCAAAAAAACCCTGGCTGCTAAAGAGGAAAAAACATGGGTCCCTGGTAGCTCTGACTCAGTTTGTCTGTCACTGAAAGACACTAGGAACAGACGCCATCCCACAGAGTTCACTCTGACCAGTTGTGTCACAGAGGACACAGTGGGAGGGAGAAAGCTATTTTAGCCTACGTTCAGACTCCAGCTGGCATTTGGGTCAGGAATACATCTTCCAATTAAATTTTCCTATGAGGTAACAAGCTAAAGATGCTTCTATGATGTATGCAAAGTCTTGAGCTCTCCCTTTCTCCTTTCTGAGTGACTCTGCAAAAAAGGCTCTAGCATAAAACTCTTTGTTTTCACCCTTTCAGCAGCTTTCCATCTCTCTCACCTGGATTCAACAACAAACACACCAGAACAGAAAACCTAGATCACATTACCTAAAACAAACAGAAAATATTCTTTTGTCTCTTATCTAAATACACCCCTATAGTAGTTGTATGTACTTGTATGGGCCAATTATATGAATCTAACTATGTTTAATTATTTAGCATTACAAAGTGACCACATTTATTCTGCAATGTTACTACACGAGAGCTTCCTAATACTGCCATTCTTAAGAAAACTATAGCTGTTGTTTTCAAAATCTGTCAGATTTTCTTTTTCACACTGAAAGAGTTGTCGGATTCTCCTATATATACTTTGAAGTATATATAATCTTATGCATACTTTTCCTAAGGAAATACTGCAGACATGTATTTTAAATAGGTGAATTTGATTCTGCCTCTGATCTTGAACTTTTCGCTTCAGCTTTTCCAAAATAAATATAAGTAGATCAATGTTTATATCTGTATACATGTAGTCATGCCCTACATGACTTTGAAATATCCATAACTTTGAGTCATGCCCATAGTGTGAAAACATACTGGTTCTGTAAGTATATGGCTTACATTTCATCGACTGAAAGACTAAGGTGTAACATACAATATTTCAAAAAAGACTGCAGTCCTGACTTGAATTCAAGGAGGAAGCTGAGGTGTGAGGGGCCGGTGTCTTGTGCTTGAAAGAGCCAGGCCCTGGTCTTTCAAGCACAAGGGCACCAGATACCTGTGCAGGTCCCATATGAACTTGTGCTTCTGGCTTTGTGCATCCATTTTGCTTACATACACAGAGAGGATCTGATGCTGACTGACAATTTTCTATGTGACATATTGATACCTTGTAAGCCTGGGACCCTCTGAAGGACTGTGTATAGTTTGGAAAATACATAAATACTGTTACTTCAATGTCATAATTTTTCTAAGTGCCACCTGTGAGGAGTTAAAAAAGTCCACTCAAAATTTTAAGCCTATCATCACTTCATCGATAGTGAAAAAGGAAAAGAGAATACTTTTTGTGAACTACAATACCCTTTACTCCTTCTGAGGCAACTGATTTTTCTTTCTAGCAAAGGGAAGATAGAAAAAGAAGACTCTTTGTTAACATTTCTCCTACTCTGCTTTAGGAAATTTTTTTAACAAAATCTAGCTGGTTCATCATAGAATCATAGAATAGTTAGGGTTGGAAAGGACCTTAAGATCATCTAGTTCCAACCCCCCTGCCACGGGCACAGACATCTCCCACTAAACCATGCCATCCAAGGCTATGTCCAACCCAGCCTTGAACACCGCTAGGGATGGAGTACTCACAACTTCCCTTGGCAACCCATTCCAGTGCCTCACCACCCTTACAGAAAAGAATTTCTTCCTCATAGCCAATCTAAACTTCCCCTGTTTAAGTTTGAACCTTTTACCCCTTGTCCTATCACTACAGTCCCTCATGAAGAGTCCATCCCCAACAACCCAATAGGCCCCCTTCAGATACCGGAAGGCTGCTATGAGGTCTCCATGCAGCCTTCTCTTCTCCACACTGAGTAGCCTCAATTTTCTCATCCTACCTTCATATGGGAGGTGCTCCAGTCCCATGATCATCCTCATTGTAATAAATGTAACTATCAATTTGCTGATAAAGATGATGATTGTCTGTGCTTACTGATTGAGTAACGCTGATATGCAATGCTTGAACAATCCTAAAACAAGTGATCGTTTGTAAATGTCAAACCACATAGATGCTTGATCAATCCTGAAACAAGTAGTAGTTTGTAAATGTCAAATCACAATATCCCGCACATTGTTAAAGAGTAGAAGACATCCGGGAGGACTGGTAAGAACCAGTCAAGAAGAGATGAACAAGAAGAAAGAGAATGAGCATGCGCCAAGTCAGCGAGGTGGAAACTACATAGTCAGAAGTCTATACAAAGGTGACCGAAGGAGACGACTTGCTTCATCAGGAGTCTCCTGCCCGAGACCACCCGGAGGCAGTGAGCATGCGGGACAATATTAATTAACATGAGAGATGGGAAACAATTTACATATTGTGAAACCACAATGAATATGTATATCTTGATTGTTTAAAAGAAGGATTGGTGTGTGTCTGAGGTGTGTGTGTTGGTGGAGCAGAGACTCCCTGCGCACCCAGCGCTGCTTTGCTTAATACCTCTCATTAATTAGGCAATAAATTACTCTTGCTACTATAATTTGACTTTGGTCGTTTATAACATCATGGCCCTCCTTTGGACTTGTTCCAACAGTGCCATGTCCTTTTTATGGTGAGGACACCAGAACTGCACACAATACTCCAAGTGAAGTCTCACAAGAGCAGAGTAGAGGGGCAGGATCACCTCCCTTGACTTGTTGGCCACGCTCCTCTTGATGCAGCCCAGGATGCGGCTGGCTTTCTGGGCTGCAAGTGCACACTGCCGGCTCATGTTCATTTTCTCATCGACCAACACCCCCAAGTCCTTCTCTGCAGGGCTGCTCTGAATCTCTTCTCTGCCCAACCTGTAGCTGTGCCTGGCATTGCTCCCACCCAGGTGTAGGACCTTGCACTTAGCATGGTTAAACTTCATAAGGTTGGCATCAGCCCACCTCACAAGCATGTCAAGGTCCCTCTGGATGGCATTCCGTCCCTCCAATGTATCAACCAAACCACACAGCTTGGTGTCATCAGCAAACTTGCTGAGGGCGCACTCAATCCCACTCTCCATGCGTCATGGGTTCAGCATCAGCAGTCATTTTTTCTCCTTCTTGGTAGCTGGTGCAGTGCAGTGTTTTTGATTTTGGGCCTGGGCACAGCACTGATAGTACCAGTGTTTTCAGTTACTACTTGGTGATGTTTAGGCTGGCCAAGGACTTTGTGAGTCTCATGCTCTGCTAGGGAGGAGGGGAAGCCAGGAGGAAGGAGAGACAGGACACCTGACCCAAACTGACCAAATTGATTATTCCATACCAGAGCATGTCATGTCCAGGTGTGTGGAAATGGAGAGCAGAGACCCGGAAGGGTGGGGTGGGGGTTCGCTGCATGGTGGGGGTACGCGGTGAGGGGTGCACGGCTTGATCGAGCTGGATGGTGAGCTAATGTATTCTTTTGTTGTATTTCTCTTGCCATTATTGTTATTGGTGGTAGCAGTAGTGATTTGTGTCATACCTTAGTTACTAAACTGTTCTTATCTCAACCTGTGGGAGTTGCATGCTTTCAATTCTCCTTCCCATCCCTCCAGAAGCAGAGGTAAGAAAGAGTGGGGAGTGAGTGAGAGAGCGACTGTATGGGTTTATAGAAGCTTAAACCTTGACACCATGCCACTGACAAAGATGTTGAACAGGACCGGTCCCAATACCAATCCCTGAGGGTCACCACTCGTTACTGGTCTCCAGCTGGACATTGAGCCATTGAGTACTACTCTTTGATTGCGGCCATCCATCCAGTTCTTTATCCACCTAGTGGTCCACCTATCAAATTGATGTCTCTCCAACTTAGAGACAAGTATGTCATATGAGACAGTGTCAAACGCCTTGCACAAGTCCAGGTAGATGATGTCAACTGCTCTACCCCTGTTAATCATGTTGCATTTTTCCTAATCTTGTTTCTTGATGATAAATTAATGTCAGAATGTTATATATTTTAATAATCTCTAAAAATAGCTCAGGAGTATTTAACTATCTAGGATTTTTTAAATTATTATGTGGAACAAGGAATTATTTTATTCTTCATAAACTGAGTAGCCAAGAGAAAAAGACAATATCTTGCTGAAAATTGTATCCTGAATTAACACAAAAATGGTTTTATGCTTTTTAAAAACTTCCTGCAAACATAGTGACTTAACCTATTTGAAGTTTACTGAATGTTGGGTTATGCTGAACCACAGCAGAGTACATGGCACTGAAATAAGGGAAGCACAGAAAATATGATATGACAGATTGATGTCTGCTACAGTTGAATGCACACATGGCATGATAGCCATATTTATTATCTCTAAATTGTAAGTTTTCAGCACTCTGAATCACTCCTAACCATAATCCTAACCAGCATAAACCAGTTTCTTTGTCCTATCCCATTCCTTCACTGCTATGCTTTTTGCATGACATGTTCAAAATAAGTAGCAATGATGTCATGGTTTAAGCCCAGTCAGCCATGCAGTTTGCTCACTCACCCCACCCTCTTTCTTCCCCCCAGCTCCCGGGGGGGATGGGGAGGAGAATCGAAAGAATGCAACTCCCACAGGTTGAGATAAGAACAGTTCAGTAATTAAGGTATAACACAAACCACTGCTGCTGCCACCAATAGTCATAATGACAAGGGAAATACAAGCAAAGAGAATACAACTGCTCACCGCCCGATACCAAGCTCGACTGAGAAGCGAACCCCACCCTTCCAGGCCTCTGCCCTCCGTTTTTTCATCCTGGGCATGATGTGCTCTGGTATGGAATACCTCTTTGGTCAGTTTGGGTCAGGTGTCCTGTCTCTACTTCCTCCTGGCTTCCCCTCCTCCCTGGCAGAGCATGAGACTCACAAAGTCCTTGGTCAAACCAAGCATTCTAAGCTGTAACTGAAAACATCGGTGTTATCAGCCCTGCTCCCAGGACGAAAGTCAAAACCACAGCACTGCACCAGCTACCGAAAAGGAGAAAAATGACTGCTACGGCTGAACCCAGGACAGTATCCACCCCTTATTCCATAACATTCACGTCATGCTCAGATCCCACATTTTCAATATACCATCACATATATATATATATGCACCCACACACACACAGAGGGAGAATCATCCCTTAGTGCATGGACCAATCACTATAAAACCACTGAGTCCATCCAGTCCATGATATCAGGCTCCATCTTTTGTAACAGTATTTCAGAGCAGGAGAGGCTGTGTGCAGTGTTCACACTCATGAATAACCTGGGCAATAGTGTCCATTGCTAAGCCCACCCCTCAATTATGAGCCCATCTCTATGTTGCATCTCTGCCCTGATGGCCTGAGGTGTCATGGGCCCACCAGGCTCAAAATAATTCATCCTCCCCTCCAGCCGTTTCTGCACTTGTCGTTGGGGACTCCATACAGCTGCCTTCCATCTCCAGTGCTTCCAAAGCACTGGAGGTTTCCAGTGGATTAGATACTGGTCCATACTGCTCCACACACCCTGCCACTCGTGACTGTCCAGCCTTGGGGAAAATCTCTTGGTCACCCTACATGGTAGTCTAACCCCAGACAAGGCCCACACTCTGCTTAACTCTCAGGACCAGACAAAATGGTCATGGGTAAAGCACACTCTGTATGTGTGCCAACATGCTGATCCTCATCAGAATCAGCAGGCAGGTCTCAAGGGCACCCAAAGGCCATTTAAAACTTTCAGAACTCTCAACCGACACTGCTGTACTTGTCACTGGGGCTGGTGTAGCTGCTGTGCTTGCCGGCTCTCTCACCACCAGCTGCTCTTTGTCTGAATCCAGATCTTTTTCCTCTGCCTTGCTGGGAAGTGCTGCGTGTTCTCCTGCATCCTCCTGGGGCTCGGGCTCGTGGGGCTCTGCGAGCGGCTGCTGGGGGATGCTCTTGGCTGCTCTGTGGCTGGGCTCGGCCACAGTGCTCAGCTCCTTTGCTGCCTGCTCCTTCTACTTGGCAGCCGCGGGGCTGGGCTTGGCTGCGGGGCTCAGCTTTGCCGCCTGCTTCGGCTGCTCCACCGCCCCCACCTCCTCCACAGGCAGCCACTTCCACCCAGCCTCCGGGTCCCCAGGGCCGCACCCCCGGGCTGTTTCGGCCATCGGCGGTCCTGGGGCTCCCACCCCTCTGCTTCCCAGAGCCCCACGTTGGGTGCCAAAAAGAACTGTTGTGGTTTAAGCCCAGTCAGCCATGCAGTTTGCTCACTCACCCCACCCTCTTTCTTCCCCCCAGCTCCTGGGTGGGGTGGGGAGGAGAATCGAAAGAATGCAGCTCCCACAGGTTGAGATAAGAGCAGTCCAGTAACTAAGGTATAACACAAACCACTGCTGCTGCCACCAATAATCATAATGACAAGGGAAATACAAGCAAAGAGAATACAACTGCTCACCGCCCGATACCAAGCTCGACCTAGGAGCGAACCCCACCCTTCCAGGCCTCTGCCCTCCGTTTTTTCATCCTGGGCATGATGTGCTCTGGTATGGAATACCTCTTTGGTCAGTTTGGGTCAGGTGTCCTATCTCTGCTTCCTCCTGGCTTCCCCTCCTCCCTGGCAGAGCATGAGACTCAGAAAGTCCTTGGTCAGACCAAGCATTCTAAGCTGTAACTGAAAACATCAGTGTTATCAACGCTGTTCCCAGGACTAAAGTCAAAACCACAGCACTGCACCAGCTACAGAGAAGGAGAAAAATGACTGCTACTGCTGAACCCATGACAAATGGGCAGCTTCTCAGAGAGGATGATAGCCTTCAGAAAGAATTCTGTAAAATCTGTGGTAATGGCAAATTTCCCCAATTTCCCTAATCACCCTCCACATATATGTTTCTAATATAGTAATGTAAAAGAAAAGCACTTAAGATACAGAAAATATTCCACATTTTTAAATATATTTACTCCTACTAAAAGCAAAAAAAATATCATAAGTAGATGCCAAACCAGGTATATCACCCCAAAAAGCATCAGCTGAACTTAGAAAAGTGAATATGTGGGTTTGAATCACTGAAGGATGAATAAGGTTAGATGCTGGAGAGGTGGACAACTATATTTACATTTCTTTCTTAATAAACTTTGAAATCAAATTTTCATCTTCTTTACTTTTGGAAAATTTTTTTCTGGGGCCCAAACAAATCAGTGCCATGCCCTACAATCTCTGTTCTCTAATGTGAGTGTGGTGAGGCACTGGAACAGGTTGCCCAAAGGAGTGGTAAATGCTACATCCCTGGAAGTGTCCAAGGCCAGGTTGGATGGGGCCTTGGCCAGTATGTTCTAGTGCGACATGGCCCTGCCCATGGCAAGGGGGTTGGAATTAGATGATCTTAAGGTCCTTTCCAAGCCATTCTATGATTCTCAATGTATATCTCTTTGAAGTGCAGTTCTCTTTAAGGTATGTTAAATTGCATTGCAACTCCACGTTACAAGACAATTCCTCTTTAGAACTTTAGATAAGATCTGGAGACACGTGCTATTATTAAAGAACAAGGAGAAAGAAAATGTGAAGGTGTTCAGTTGACTAAGTTCATGAAAACGTTTGACACTGTCTCACATGACATGCTTGTCTCTAAGTTGGAGCGACATCAATTTGATAGGTGGACCACTCGGTAGATAAAGAGCTAGCTGGAGAACCACATGCAAAGAGCAGTGCTCGATGGCTCAATATCCAGCTGGAGACCAGGAACGAGTGGTGTCCCTCAGGGATGGGTGGTGGGACCGGTCTTGTTCAACATCTTTGTGGATGACACGGAGAGTGAGATTGAGTACGCCCTCAGCAAGTTTGCTGATGACACCAAGCTGTGTGGTTTGGTTGATACTTTGGAGGGAAGGAAAGCCATCCAGAGGGACCTTGACATGCTTGTGAGGTGGGCTGATGCCAACCTTATGAAGTTTAACCATGGCAAGTGCAAGGTCCTACACCTGGGTGGGAGCAATGCCAGGCACAGCTACAGGTTGGGCAGAGAAGAGATTCAGAGCAGCCCTGCGGAGAAGGACTTGAGGGTGTTGGTCGATGAGAAAATGAGCATGAGCCGGCAGTGTGCACTTGCAGCCCAGAAAGCCAACCGCATCCTGGGCTGCATCAAAAGGAGGGTGACCAGCAGGTCGAGGGAGGTGATCCTGCCCCTCTACTCTGCTCTTGTGAGACTTCACTTGGAGTATTGTGTGCAGTTCTGGTGTCCTCAACATAAAAAGGACATGGCATTGTTGGAACAAGTCCAAAGGACGGCCACGAGGATGATCATGGGACTAGAGCACCTCCGGTATGAATATAGGATGAAAAAATTGAGGCTGCTCAGTGTGGAGAAGAGAAGGCTGCATGGAGATCTCATAGCAGCTTTCCAATACCTGAAGGGGGCCTAGGAGAATGCTGGGGAGGGACTCTTCATTAGGGACTGTAGTGAGAGGAGAAGGGTTAACGGGTTCAAACTTAAACAGGGGAAGTTTAGATTGGATCTGAGGAAGAAATTCTTTACTGTAAGGGTGGTGAGGCACTGGAATGGGTTGCCAAGGGAAGTTGTGAATGCTCCATCTCTAGCGGTGTTCAAGGTGGGGTTGGACAGAGCCTTGGGTGGCATGGTTTAGTGGGAGGTATCTGTGCCCGTGGCAGGGGGGTTGGAACTAGATGATCTTAAGGTCCTTTCCAATCCTAACTATTCTATGATTCTATGGTTCTATGACATTGGTTAGACCGTCTGTGTGCTTCTTAGATGCCATATAGAGGAGTTTGCAAGGTAACTTCATAAAAAATTGATGAATAATCTTCTGTGATAATTTTTAGCTTTCTTTTATTCATAGTCTCCTACCTGTTTTTTCTTCACTTTTCTGAAATATAGCTGTAATTAAATAAAAAGTAATCAAAATGTGAATTTTTATGCCAAGAGAAATGTGTCACACAATGAGAGCTTTCAGGTCTGGTTCAATAGGCTGAGTAGGATTGCACGTGAATATTTCAGGTACTAATTTTCAACACTTTAATGAAAAATAATTTATGTCAGTCATTACGAAACAATGTAGTAAAGGTGTTTCATAATTTCTATAATTCTCAAGAAGTACTAAGAAGGTGTAATTTAAAAAAAAATAAGTGCATGGCTTTATTTTTTTTTTAGAAACATTCTCTAAATACCAAGTACACAAGTCAAGCTTTAAAACGTGCCCAGAATCTTTCAAAATTGTTCATTGCAAAGATACTTAATTATGATATTCATAATGTAAATATACAGTTGTTTTGCTGCTGTTATCCTTGTTGATTTAACAGTATCATAATGATATGCATGATTTAACTGAAAATTTCTAACTAGGAAAATTATTATACTCTCAGATAGGTAAAAGTATTCATTAAATTAATTGTCCAACTTACAATTTGCATTGGAAGCTAATTGATTCTTAAATGGATACCCTTTGTTCAGCTCCTCTGCAAATATCTCATCCAAGTTTTTCTCACAGTGATGATGCCAGCAAAGAAAATGAGTTAGACATACAGTTAAACTTGTACAGAGATCATCTGGGTAGCCACTTGAATTGTCTGAGCAACTCTGACAAGCATGATCTTGAATTTCAAATTTTTGCAGGCGCTCCATAGATTTAAATATTGCAAAGACGTATTCTAATAAATTCAAATGAACTCACTCAGAAAACCAGTTTCTTGACCAGTGTTACAGATATTCAGCTCATGAGGTTACTTACTTAAATACAAAGTTTTATCTTTAGTTGATAGTTGCCTGCTGTACATCCAACTTCAGGTGGCGGTCCTGCTTTTAGTTTTTAAAAACAGAAAAAAATTGCTCAAGTTTTCACTGAAAGGGCTTTCAGCTAGGAGTATTTAATTCTTTATATTTTCACAGTGTTGTAATATGGTATTTATTGACTAGTTGGTAAGAAGTTTAAATTATACGAATAGATTAGGAACAGTTTTCCTGTGATTTTATTTTATTATACAGTTGCGGAACGCATTGGCATGTACTGCAGGAGATATTGAGCTAATTACATTTCTTTTTGCACTCATCAAACGGTATGATTTAAAAACAATTAAATTTGTGGAATGTTGTGTACAATTAACAGGGTATATGAATGAGGGATATTGCCCCTGCAGATGTCTGAGATAGATAGGCTGATGTGAAAGCTCAGAAAAGACAGACCACACTAAAAATAAGCAATATAATTCCAAGAATAATTTCAGATTTTTTTATGTGGTTTTATATAATGCAATGTAGTTTTACATTATTTATATTCCATACAATGTTTAAAGTATCTATTATAGATATCCTTCACTTCTGTTTATCAGATTATTTAAACTCCAGTATGATGCAAGGGAGTGTCCTGGGCTCAGCAGTAGCAGTCATTTTTCCTCCTTAGTAGCTGGTGCAGTGCTGTGTTTTTGACTTTCAGCTTGCGAACAACACTGGTAACACTGATGTTTTTAGTTGTTGCTAAGTAATGTTTACTCTGACAAAGGACATTCTGAGTCTCATGCTCTGCCAGGGAGGAGAGGAAACCAGGAGGAAGCAGAGACAGGACACCTGACTCAAACTAGCCAAAGAGGTATTCCATACCACAGCACATCATGCCCAGCATGTAAAAACTGGGGGCAGTTACCTGGAAGGGTTAGATCACTGCTGGGTCAGGCTGGGTATCGGTCGGCGGGTGGTGAGCAGTTATGTTCTCTTCCCTTGGTATTTCCCTTATCATTGTTACTGCTGGTGGTAGCAGTGG
This sequence comes from Amazona ochrocephala, assembly GCA_039720435.1. Taxonomy (NCBI): domain Eukaryota; kingdom Metazoa; phylum Chordata; class Aves; order Psittaciformes; family Psittacidae; genus Amazona; species Amazona ochrocephala. Next base: position 30,036,993 of record CM077876.1, on the reverse strand, counting down.
TGATTTGTGTTGTGCCTTAGTTACGGGACTGTTCTTATCTCAACCAGTGGGAATTGCATTCTTTCGATTCTCCTCCCCATCCCTCCGGGAGAGGGGGAAGGAAGAGGGGGGAGTGAGCAGCGAGCTATGTGGCAGATTCCCGGCTGGGCTTAAACCACAACAGGGAGGTTTTCAGAATGGAAAGGCAATAATTTTATGAACATTCTTTAAGAGGCATTGGTGATTTTTAGAATGCCTTTTTCCTCCATTATTCATTAATCAGTCAGACATGAATTCTGATTTTCCCACATGCATTTTTTATTTATTGTTCCAGCTCTCTAACATGATGGCTGAAAAATTTAATAAGATAATAATGAATAGTAGATGGGAAATAATGAATAATACATGACTGGTTAAAACCCAAAATCTCATAAAAAATACATGAAAAAACATGTAAGATTTGAGGAATCACAACTTTTTTTTGTGCTGTAGTAGCTGTGTGAACAGTCACTCTTGTTTCATTCAGTAAATTCACTTTGCTAAGTGGTCAAAGTGAAGGGAAGATGTTGAAAACCAAGTACAAGTGGATAAGTTTTCTCTTAAAAAAAACAACAAAAGCAACCAAAAAGCATTTAGAATCACTTCACGTGGTTTTCAACACTTTTATATGGGAGTTCATTTCACATATAGTAAATTTTCTCTCCTCAGTGCTCCTATGATATGTCGTAATGCAGTTGATATGACCAAAAAACACTGCTTTGTTTTTGTGGCAAACAGTTCCAAGGACACACTTAGAACTCCAAGATAAATTATTTCCTATGTCAGTCTTTAGTTCTGTACTTCTCCAGTGTAGCATACCTTTTGAAAAAAATTACTGTCTTAAGAACTAGGTAAGTCTTCAAGTAGCAAGGGTGACACTTAAGTTACTCCTTGCCATTTGGAAAACTCTCAAGTGATGAACCATAGACACACAAGACAAAAAATAAAAGGAAGGGAAAGTAATAAAGACATAGTTTATGTGGATTACAAGCGGTGTTTGTATTAATGTGGAAATTTGATTGCACAGTTAAAGTTGTCTTCAAGAAAAGTCAACCTTTAAGTAGACTTCATTCTGCTAATAAAATAAGAAAAGTATCTAAACGATAAATGTTATATACAGAGAATAAAGGACGAGAGAATCCTTAATTCCCAGGCTTCCCATGAAAAATATATCAACATGTACGTAGAGTCTTAGAGTCAGTTACAGGGCAAACTATTCAAACCCAAGTGCTACATGCAAAAAAGCACTGGAGAGTTACAGTAGATTCTTTCTCTTTTGGCATATTCCTTATGATTAATAAAGAACACTGGAGAGATTAAAATGTACTTTCATTTCTACGACAAATCATGTGTTTAGAAAGTTTCTTCACTTGGGAGATTGCATCTAACATTCTTTCCATCCAAACAATACAGTAACTCCCTCAAAATTTATTTATTTGTAGCCTGATGTGTGTCACTTCTTCCACAAGGGTAGCACAGCCATTTTAGTATATCCTGTAAACACTCCTGAATGCAAGACAAATATAAAGTTGAGTGATATTGGATTAATGAAATTAAACAGTTGTTATATAACTGCACTATAATCAAGTTGGTATATTCACAGTTTTGCAGAATCTTACTTGAAAAACTACTTCAATTTTATATAAAACAACATATGTCCACTCACAGCTAGGATTTTAACTCGTGTTCATTTTAATTCATATGCTAAAGAATCAGAGTTTTTTTTCAATGATTAGCATTGTGAGCAACAGTAAAATGAGATTCAGTCTGAAAAAAAAATGAAAGGAAGCCCAAGAGTTAATACGCCTTCAAAAAATATTGTGTTAAATCCACCGATGAAGTAAGGAAAAAAAACCTAAAACAAAAAAACATGAGAGGCAGAAATACTGATGCAATCCGTAGGGCACTAATAGACATAAAACTAGAGATAATTTGCAACATGATATGATACTGCTAAAAAAACGTGCAATTTGGGGAAATATATTCATAATCAGAGGCATTATTATAGACCAAGAAAATGATAGATCTTCTGTTTCCAACATCAAAGAGACTACATTTAGAATGATGCCTGTAGATATAACTCTTCAGTACTATGACAGAAACACTAAAATATATTATAAGCAGGTACTCTACTTTCAAAGGATGCTTGGTGTCTCATTCATATAAGCCTGAATTTACCAGGTTTATTTTTGAATTCCTACAAAAATATGTCCTCTGTAATCTCACTGGTGGATGTGCATCCATCCCTCTTCATAATGCTTGAACATACTGACCGGTTTTAATGAAACTCTAAACACTCTGAAGTTTTTAACTTTCTACAGATTTGGTTGACAGCAGGGTGTCCTCGTTTTGGCTCTGATAGAGTCTGTCATGCTCTGCTGGGAGGGAGCAGAGACAGAACACCTGACCCAAACTAGCTAAAAGGGTATTCCACACCACAGAACGTCGTGCCCAGTATAGAAACTGGGAGGAGTTACCCGGAAGGGACCAATCACTGTTCAGGATGTGCTGGGTGTTGGCCAGTGGGTGGCAAATAATTGTATTATGTATCACCACTGTTTATTGTTTAGTTTTTGTTTTTTTGGGGATTTATTCCCTTTTAGTTTTGTATTTTCTCCCATTGTTATTTTCATTATTATTAGTGGTAGTAGTATTATATTGTACTTTAAATATTAAACTCTTCTTATATCAATCTGCATGTTTTACATTCTGTCAGTTATCCTCCCCATCCTGCATGGGGGGAAAGGGAAGAGGTGAGCAAACAGCTGTGTGGTTCTGTTACCACCTGTGTTTAAACCATGACAAGGAGCTGGAGTAAGGTTCAACCCAGTACTGTCACTGGAGGAAATGCTGCAGTATGAATAGAGCAGTTATCTGTTTTGTCTGACTCGGCTGACAAAAATTTGTTCTTCATGAAAGACAGGAATATTTTTTTGCCAGTACACATGAAGCCATTTAATTGAAGCTTTAATACTTGAGTTCAGATCTCATTCCCATCTTCCCAAAGGGAACTCCTCTAGCTGCAGAACTTAGTGCAGTATGTTCGTCAATGTTAAAACCTAATATTTGCATTCATTTATGCATTAATATTCATTAGCTGTGACAATATGTAAAATTAGAACTAATGTTACCTAATAACATGTTTCAGATTATTTATCTTGTATTCAGAAATGTCTGAACTGCACTGTCTTCAAAGAATAAAAAATGTTAAAAAGACAAATTTAAATCCAGGTTTTGCTTACTCAACTTTTGCAGCAAATATTTATTTTATTTCATTGTCTTTGCTCTAGCATCTAAAGCCTTCATCTGTGGTATGTACCATATACTGTGGTATGAACTGTACAAATTTGTAGCAAATATAAAATCTACTGTTTCATTAAAATGCAAAAAGGAATAATGACATTTGGATAAAATAAGCAATTCAGTCAGGATCATTTTATCTTATTTTAATTCAGCCATATACTTAAGCTAGGAAAATAGTTACAATTCATGTCTTCTCCAAGGAACTTGCCTGCTATTATATGGTTTCAGAGACACTTTCAAATTCTCAAACACCAATTGCATGTACTATGATTCATCTGCTTTCTCTTTTCCATAACTCTCTCCCAGCTGAACAGAAAAAATCTGTTTCATAGGTAAGGAATATTAATCATGGTATTTTTTTCCTTTGGTAGATTAGCAAGCATTAGAAAGTACAAGACAGTCACAGTGATTTAGTACCTTCAAATTTAGCAACAATCAGATTAATCACTCAGAACCAAAAAAGTACAAATGCAAATACAGCTGAATGAAAGTTCAAGGCCTGTTTTAGCTGTCTACAAATCTGCTAGAACATGTTAGCTTGCCAAAATCTAAATTCTGCCCTACCCATGCTTGCAGGTAGAAGGTGAAGGAATGGCTCTCTGCCATTTGCCATCATGTTCTCTAAGAATAAATATATTATCTATATTACAGAGGATCACAGATTTTGAGCTGCAGTTTCTGATTCTCTGTGGTGACCTGCTAACCGACAGGGGATCATCCAGCAGACAGGGTTGAGCCTGGCAGCCAGGACCCAAACAACAGTCCCAGCCAGGATTCAGAATATCTCCAGGGGTGGAGACTTCACAACTGCTCTGCGCAGCCTGTGCCAGTGATCTCAAAGTAACAAAATGTTTCCTGATGTACAGGAGGAACATCCTGTGTTTCAGTCTGTATATAGAATAATAAATACATCAGAGCTGCTGAGAAACACTTGTGCAAGGAAAAGGTACAGATAACAAATGCTGTCATTTTTGGCAGATGGAGCTTTATTATATGCAGCAATAGGTTTATCTAGCCTGTTTCACCATGTGGCACTTCAATAATGTGCTAGCAGGAGAAAGCTTTACTGTGCATCCCTTCTCCCAGACGTGTTCACAGTATCCAGAGCAATAAGTATTCAGCCTACCAATTCTGTCTTGTTTCAGATGATATTTTTAGACCATGGATTTTTAGACATCCCCAAATGAGAGGGAGAAGAACAACAAAAAAGGTTATTTCCATACTTATCTTTTTTCCTTGCTTTATCACAGCACATTACTGAACCATCAATACGAACACAAAAAAAAACTTTCAATCTGAGAGGTTTCCCATTGATGCAACTCAGCTCATAGTTTAGAGTTGCACAGCCAAGACACTTTTAACAATTGTGATGCAAATATTCCAGATACGCAGCAAAGAGTAAGAAATAATAGCACAAGATAATATAGCACAGATACTAAATAGATCTTTGCTTGTATTAAGTTAGTTATCCCTTCTCCTGATAGTGTAATGAAATCCTAGTAACTATAGAATGAATTCGGTACACAAATGTTTATCTATCTGGAAAATGTCTTTATTCATTTTTTAATATAGTTCAAGCAGGTATGGACAAAATGTGAAATAATAGAGACCTAGACTAACAGCACAATATAAAATAACAGAGTTAGAGTGATATTGGATCATAATTTTTCTCTGCACAAAATTCTTGTTGTAGTGAACCTATCGTTCACTAACTGCTGCCTTTTAAAAGGGCCTCATTCATCTTTCTGAAGCCGAACTGCTTTTTAGTTGTGCAGAGCAAAATGTCTCATAACTGTGTGCTGATTTTGTTCTTAGGTATTTATTTGATATATATTTATAAACACAATGTAAAAACCACTTTAAATTGACAGATAATAATATAGAAAGTCCATAAAAGTGCCTGTAACTGTTAACTTTACGTGCCAATGAAGTTAATAACAAAAAATGATACATCTGGATATGAGATGAGTCTAATACTGAGTAACCCTTTTACATCAGAGGTCAGCCATTATCTTCCCTATTATAAGCAAACAGAAAGCAGCAGAAAATCTATAAAAGATAGGACTGCTAAATCTCTTGTTGATCAATTGAAAGGTGGAGAGAAGAGCATGATATCAATACATGCAAAGGTAGTGAAAAACTGAGCCTTAGCTTGCTCTTTGCCAGAGTTGCTCTACAGAAGCTGGATTTCCAATCTACTTTGCCCACATTTTAACACTTAACATTAACATTTTCCTAAGATCAAATTGTTCTTTTTTTATGCCTACTTATCTCTAAGATCCTCAGCAATATAAGAAAAATTTAATATTGCTTTCCGAACAATAAAGACTTGATCTGGGATCTTCCCAGTGAGAAATAGAAGAGAAGGTTCTGACACTTTTGGAAGTCTATATAACTGCCTACAGTGATAATGTTTGCAGCTACTATACAAAACGTCTGCCTCACACTGGGATAACAAGCCTGAGAATGTCATAAAAAACTTTAAAATATCTTTCAGTGGAGAAATTTCAATTTAACATCTCCTACAACAGGAGGGAGCAGAGAGCTGGGAAACACTGGCTTATTTATTTATTTTTTTTCTGTCCTATATTGTATAATGTCCTCAGCTACTGGACCAAACATCCTGTGGCAACCTCAGGAAGGAAAAGATGTATCTTGCTTCTGAGTCTCAAACTCAGAACTCTTTAAGGTTCTTATTTAACCCACAGGATTTTTGTTTCTTTATTTCATCAATAACAGAATCCCTTATAAATATCATTAAATTAGTCCTTTATTGGTACAGCACACTGAGTAAGTGTAGTTTGCACAGAACAACTAATAATTAGCCTAACTTTTTGCTTGCGATTTGTTCTTGCAGTTTTTTTGCTTGAATACTCTTAAGGTGTATTTATTTATTCATTTATTAAGTAGTTGTAAAAATAATAATTAATAGTTTATATGCAATATAAAACCCAAGACAACCCTGTGCATAGTTAATAGACTTATCTTTGCTATCTGCAGGCAAGCATAAAATCAAGATATTAATTTTTTTATTATCACATTTGCATAATTCTGATGAGTTATACCTTTAAAGTATTATAAAAATCTACATTTTACCAGCAAAATGTACTGTCCTCTCTAAAAGTCTTCAAATTTTCATTATAAAGAAATGCCAGCAAATTTGTTTTCTAGATTTTTTTAAACTTTTCAACTGCCATCACTGATATATTTGACATAGTTGATTTTGAGGGAATTATTAATGACCTCAGGCTTCTCTCACTTCCCCTCCATCTTCCTTCCCCCACCCGGTCCCGGAGGTCTGGGGAGGAGAATCGGAAGAATGTAACTCCCATGGGTTGAGATAAGAACAGTCCAGCAACCAAGGCACAACACAAATCACCACTGCTACCACCAGCAGTAACAATGATAAGGGAAATACCAAGGGAAGAGAACATAACTGCTCACCACCTGCCGACCGATACCCAGCCTGACCCAGCAGTGATCTAACCCTTCCGGGTAACTGCCCCTAGTTTTTACATCCTGAGCATGACTTGCTGTGGTATGGAATACCTCTTTGGTTAGTTTGAGTCAGGTGTCCTGTCTCGGCTTCCTCCCTGGCTTCCTCCTGGCTTCCCCTGCTCCCTGGCAGAGCATGAGACTCAGGAAGTCCTTGGTCAGAGTAAATATTACTTAACAACAACTAAAAACATCGGTGTGATCAGTGTTGGTCCCAGGCTGAAAGTCAAAAATACAGCACTGCACCAGCTACTAAGCAGGAGGAAAAATGACTGCTACTTCTGAGCTCAGAACACCTTCATACGACCTTAGACTTTTACCTAACTCCTTCATCTCCAGCTTAATATATACTTTCTTTCACTGGTATATCAAATGTTTGACCGGAGTCTTTAAGGACAATTGCAGACATTCCCTCATCACTGATATGCAGAAATAACTGACAGTTGCTCCACCCCCCTCTTATATGTAGACATTACTTCACTATTCTTCAGTTTGATTGCATCCTGCTTCTCCAAAAAGAATTATTAAAAATACTTATTGCCAGGAAAACAATTCCAATTTTTCTTTTTTTTTTTTTTTTTTTTAATTCTAACATGATTTCCTCAGTCCTCAGGAGGGTCATGCTTTTCCCTTAATTGTGATTATTTCCATTTTCATATCCTTCTTGCTTCTGTCAGTCTTACGTTTCTGTCACAGTGTATAAGTCTGAGCTGAAGAGTTTTCTTAAATTAGGGGGCAGTGCGAAGGCTATCCTTAATTTTATCCTTTCCTAATAGCAACTGGTTTCTTCCTCCTTCAAGCTGTTTTTATATATATATAACTGAATATTCTCCAATGATGTATTTAAATGCCTGCTGCTAGTCTAACCCAACTGAACTTTAGGAATTCTCAGTCTGTCTCAACACTTACTGACTTATAAGACGTAATTTTGTAATCAGCAAAGTTTTTCATGGTTCTTGAAACCAGCTGCTATCACCACTTTCCCATTTCTTAAATTGAAATAGGGAAAATCTACATTGATTTTTCTTTATATATCTGTCATGGTTTAAGCTACATACATAACGGAAAAAAAAAAAACAAATACACTTTAGTCCACAGAGAAATGTTCTGTCTGGACATACTTGTCATCTAGGCAAATTTGGCATTTCAGACAAATGCATTATTATTATTAGTGTGAAGAATCTAAACTATATATTTAGGTACATCAATTTTCAATTAATTACTAATGCTTCTTACATAAACAATCAAATAGTTTAACAGATTGGGTTTGCTACACAAAATTTGTTGGTTGATTGTTTGCAGACTTTTTCTCTGTGTATTTCCTTTATAAGAAGTATCCATAGACATTTACTTACATGTTTTCATTCATTCATAAGAATGAGCTAGCCTTCAGTCCTTTTTTACACCACACAGAGCTAAGATTTATTTTGGAGAAGAATAAACATTTGGAGTTTCTTTTGCAGATGAAGATGGTTCTTTTTAGGGCCACCTGTGGCTCTTTATTTTGGGCTCCAGTTTATAAAGCAGTGGTCAGGAAATCAGCATCACAGAGTCAAGCTAGCTGGATAAATAAGAAACTAATTGTACTTTGCAATGGGAAAGTAATGAAAGATAGCAGGATCAAATCTTTTTTGATCAGCACTCAACTGTTTAGTTTTCTTCTTCCAGCCCTGCAGTAACACTGCTAACTGATTAAATTACTGACCTATATGTGTATCTAAAAGAAATTATCTATAAAACTGCAAGAAAAGTGGAACATTATTTCATGTCTGAGAAGTAGCTCTGATTACCTAAGGCCTTGCTTGTTTTAAAATTTACTATAGATTTTTTTTTTTTTTTTATAATGTGTTCACATCTCTTAGATCTGGTTTCTAATTTCACATGTAATTTTTCTCAATATAAACGCTAATTTTAAGATTATCATTACCTCCATTTACATCATGTTGTTAATGTGGAGTTATGAATAGAAAAAAACCCTCACCAGTAACAAGTAAGGAAACTGAGAGCCAGCAAGCCACTCAAAACATAGGCATCATCTTCTATTAGAGAAATGTCTAATTAGTGCTGATGGCTCGTCAGGGGTGATCTCTTTGCTTTTCTTTTTCTTTCATTTTTAAAAGGATAAGAAAACTGCTGTCTGGCATATGTCCAATACAGATACAGTTCATTTGTAACAGTCCTTAAAGATGCAAGTCAGGGTTTAGTCTAAAATGAAGAACAAAGGATGTGCTAAAAAGAGTATAAGCGCTCAACTGGCTTTATGAAAACTTTAATTCTGTATATACAAAATAATGAGGTATGCAGTATTAACTACAATTAAACATGTAACAGCCTCTTCATCTGCTTTATTATAAAATAAAAGGTAATGAAGGGAAAGATGAATTCTGATGTCTGCTTCAGTGTCTGTTTGGCTCAGTTCGGAAGCTATCTTGCTTAGCTCACCCTCTGCTGCTTACCACCACTTTCCATATAGCCATTATTATGCACCTTGGATCTGCATGCTGAAAAGCAGTCCAGGTTTATTCCTTGTCACCCATCAATAACAGATATTTGGGTCATAGTGGACAGTTCTGGGGAAGCTAATTTCTTGCTCGCTTATCCTGTAAGCATATGTAGTAAACCTCCTAGCTAGCAGCCCTGCAATCTGTTCCAACATGATTGTGTTCAGGTAATGGGTAGTTAGGAAGATAATGCCAATTTTGTAACTCTATGTCATGGGTTCAGCAGCAGCAGTCAATTTTTTCTCCTTCATAGTAGCTGGTGCAGTACTGTGTTTTCGACTTTTGGTCTGAGAACAGCGCTGATAACACCGATGTTTATAGTTAGGGCTTAGAATATTTTGGTCTGACCAAAGACCTTCTGAGTCTCATGCTCTGCCAGGGAGGGGGGGAAGCCGGAGGGAAGCAGAGACAGGACACCTGATCCAAACTGACCAAAGAGGTTATTCCATGCCACAGCACGTCATGCCCAGGATGTAAAAAAAACTGGGGGCCAGAACCCGAAAGAGTTTTTTTGTTTTAGTTCACAGCTCGGTCGTCGGGTGGTGAGCAGTTCTATCCTCTTCCCTTGTATTTCTCTTGTTATTATTATTATTGGTGGTGGCGGCAGTGGTTTGTGTTGTACCTTGGTTGCTGGGCTATTCTTGTCTCAACCTGTGGGAGTTGCGTTCTTTCGATTCTTCTTCCCATTCCTCCCCTCTCCCCCCCCTTGGAGTGAGGGGGAAGAAAAACTCTTCCCTTGTATTTTTCTCTTGTCATTATTATTATTGGTGGTAGCAGTGGTGGCTTGTGTTACACCTTAGTTGCTGGACTGTTCTTATCTCAACCTGTGGGAGTTGCATTCTTTCGATTCTCCTTCCCATCCCTCCAGGAGCGGAGGGAAGAAAGAGGGGGAAGCGAGTGAGTGAGCAAAACTGTGTGTGGCTGAGAAGCTTAAACCACGACACTCTATTTTGAAAGATCCTGGGCCAATTAAGACAGTTTATGCAGTATAGCTCTCACTCACCCCTATCACAACCAGTCACAAGGGGAAATTTAGAATGACTTGCCCCTAAATAGTATGCATTTTATAATCCTTCTCTGAATATTAATGTGATTCTAAGTTAAGAATACACTGGCATAAATTGTAGAACATCCTTACCAGGCATGGAATTATTTGCAATTTTTCTTTTTCATGTTGTGGATTAAATTCTCTAAATGATGAGTTAATATTAAGAAGAGGAATAGCGTGTTTGTTATTCCTAATTAAGTCCTGAGTGTTCCTAATGAAGAATCCCTCCCCAGCATCCCTATAGGCCCCCTTCAGATACCAGAAGACTGCTATGAGGTCTCCACCCAACCTTCTCTTCTCCACGCTGAACAGCCCCAACTTTCAGCAAATATTCATATGGAAGGTGCTCCAGTCCCCTGATCATCCTTGTAGCCCTCCTCTGGACTTGTTCCAACACTTCCATGTCTTTTTTATGTTCAGGACACCAGAACTGCACACAATATTCCAAGTGAGGTCTCATGAGAGCGGAGTAGAGGGACAGGATCACCTCCTTTGACCTGCTGGTCATGCTCCTTTTGAAGCAGCCCAGGATACGGTTGCCTTTCTGGGCTGCGAACATACACTGACAGCTCATGTTGCTTCTCATTGACCAACACCCCCAAGTCCTTCTCCTTAGGGCTGCTCTGAATCTCTTCTTTGCCCAACCTGTAGCTGTGCCTGGGATTGCTCCAACCCATCTGTAGGACCTTGCACTTGTCATGGTTGAACTTCATCAGGTTGGCATAAGCTTGTAGTCTGCTATTTTCCTACTATGTCATCACACTGAGGAGGAAGCAGAAGTCTGATGATTATCTTGTGTCAATGCAAGCTGGATGGTATTTTCCAGGGGAACAGGAAAACTTTTGCAACAATCTTTGCAAAAAGGAGTCTAATTTACCTATGTCTCTTACCTAGATAGCTTAAATCCTTCAGAAAGTAAAACGAAAAAAGCAAAATGGGTGAGAAATTTTCTTTAGCTACTATGTAGGAACTTCTGTTTGCTGGAAGCCGGATGCAGAAGTAAGAGCTTTAGGGTAAAGATGTGCCTTGTAGAAGATCTCATATCCTAGAACAAGCACAAAAGGCATGACATGTTGAACTCATGAAAGCTTAAACAGCTTGTTTTGAAGAAATACAGAAATTGTCTTAAATGATAGAAAACAAATCACTGCAAGTATAAATTGTTCTTTGGCGGACCAACAGAATTAGTGGAGATATTCAGAGTTTATTGCTTATCCATCCCCCAACTGACTCTTTGCTGGGCTTTCTCCTGGAGAGCTGCAAGTCATCAACACTTCTGTTCATCGATGTGTGAATGAGCACAGTGAGTGCCAAATGTGCTACACCTGCTGTGTGTGGGCAGGAAAACCCTGATGAGCATCAGCCTTCCTCTCAGGCTGGAGGAAAACAACTGTTGCTCCGGACAGAGAATTCAGGTGGTACTAATTACACTGCTTGCTGTCTTTTTCATGACCATAGCACAAAGGAAATACTGTGGAAGCTGTAAGAAAAGTAGGCAAAGAAGTGACATTTTTAAACTATGAGTAGTATGGTTTTGACATGTTTTTTTGTCTGGGTTTTATGTGAAAAGCAGAAGCCAAGAAAATATGGAAAGGATGGCATACAATTATATTCAGACTTAGTTCAGATCCATTTAAACATAAAAGTTGAGTTGAACTGGAAAACTAGGAATATTCTTTAAAATGTGAAAAGAGAAAAATCTGCCTATGATAACTTAATATCATTGGATCAAGAGAGATAATATTAAAATTGATTTTATTAGTATAATTTAGTAATTAGTAGACGTATTTTTTAAATATCAATTTAAGGAGAAGACTGAAATAATATCTTCAAAGTTTTCAGCCATATATGAATAATTGGTTTTAAAGGGAATATTACTTGCTTCTACTCCCTGGAACACAGTGTTTTCAACAAATCAAGAGAAAAGTATTTAATCAGAAAAGTTTTCCAACAAGCCTAGTTGTATGAAAAAGGGGAGAAAAAAATCTTTGTAACATTTCACTGTACCACATTGTATTTTATGGGTTGTTATACAGTCTTTTATTTATATCTGGTGCTAGCTAGAGATGATAAGTATAGTTGATATTTTGTTGCTTGAAGTTTTCTATGGCGAAACATATTTCTGAGTTCAGTCTTCCCCAAGATGCTTTATAATAAGTTACTGAAACAACACATGGGAAGACAAGTATACACCTGTGTCTTTATGCAGATACTCACAGCAGAGTGGTGCTCCTCAGTGGCTGGTGCTGGGACTAGCACCATTTAACATCTTTGTCAGTGACATGGACAGGGGGATTGAGCATACCATCAGCAAGTTTGCCTGCAGCACTAAGCTGTGTGATGTGATCGGCACACCGGAAGGAAGGGATGACATCCAGAAGGATATTGACACACTTGAGAGGTGAGTGGGAGTGATCCTTATGAAGTTCAACAAGACGATGTGCAAGGTCCTACACCTAGGTAGGGGCAATCCCAGGCACAGCTACAGTTTGGGCTTAGAAGAGACTCAGAGCAGCCCTGTGGAGAAGGACTTGGGGGAGTTGGTCGATGAGAAAATGAACAGCATTATACACTTGCAGCCCAGAAAGGCAACGTATCCTGGGCTGCATCAAAAAGAATGCGACTACCAGGTCGAAAGGTGATCCTGCCCCTCTACTCTACTCTCATGAGACCCCACATGGAGTACCATGTTCAACTCTGTGACCCCCAACATAAGAAGGACATGGACTTGTTGAAGCGAGTCCAGAGGAGGGCCACAGAGGTGATCAGAGGGCTGGAACACCTCTCCTGTGAAGAAAGGCTGAGAGAGTTGGGCTTGCTCAGCCTGCAGAAGGGAAGACTCCAGGCAGCAGTCTTAATATCTGAAGGGGCCTACAAGAAAGCTGGAGAGGCACACTTTACAAGGGCGTGTAGTGATACAGGAAAATGGCTTTAATCTAGAAGAGGTACATTTACATTAGACATTAGGAAGAAATTCTTTATTGTGAGGGTGGTGAGGCACGCAGCACAGGTTACCCAGAGAAGCTATGGTTGCCCCATCCCTGGAAAAATTCAAGGCCAGTTTGGACGGGGGTTTGAGCAACCTGGTCGAGTGGAAGGTGTTCCTGCCCATGTCAGGGACATCGGAAATAAGTGTTCTTTAAGTTTCCTTACAACCCAAATCATTGCATGATTCTATTCTAAATAAAATGTATAGCTAGCCAGCAGCTCAAATTCTGTGAGCTGATGTTACAACCTTAGTGATAGGGATGGCCTTTTGCTTGATCGTGCTGACAGGTTAAGTAGTTTCGGTATAGAGGGTGAGATTGTTAAAGGCTCCTCCAAGTACTGATAAGTGAACATTTGATGCTTCAAATATGCTTTATTTTTTTTCTCAAATTATAAGAGGATTTATAATAAGATAATAAGTGACTGTGTTTGACATTTAGAAATATACATTGAGCAATCAGTGACTGGAAGTAAGATTATACTGAAGATGGTTGATATGTCTTGTGTTGCAATAATGAAAACACAGTAAAAATTCTCCCTCCCCTGCTGAGATTTTTCCTGTCATCTGGTAAAAAGCAGAGCAGAATGGCAACATACAGCTCTCCCTTCTGACCTTACTCTGCAATAAGAACCCTTCAACTGGGATGATAGTGATAGCACAGGTACAGAACAGAAAAATAGTGAAAAATCATAAAGCAAAGGTAGCAAACGTCAAACTGACAAGATGTTTATGTATCACAAAGCCCACAGAGGAAAAATGTCTCGTCTTACTAAATCTGCCTCTTCCACTACAGCATATATCTTTAAAGAGCATTGACTGCTGCTGCACATTACTCTAGCAAAGGAACTCAACTGTAACTGTAAGATGTAACTGAAATTGCTCATTGCAAATGAAAATTACTTCAGTTAAAAAGAGTGATAGGTGTGCCATTAAACAACCTAATAAAATCTATGCCTTTCCTTCACCAGCCATGGTTTTCTGAGAAGCAACTTCATAGAAGGCAAGCACAATCTTGTCTCTCGTATTCAACTCAGAAATCAGTTATAGCTACTCATTATGCAAAACATGTTGTATTTTAGCATAATCTGTCAGAAACAAGTAAGTGATATTATTTGATATCCAAAATTAAATGCAAGAGAAAAAAGTGCAGTTGAATTAGCACTGTTCTATAAAGGTCATACAATGCGATTTGACCCTGATTGTCCTACACCACCAACTTATTTTCAGATTTTCAAAATTCACAGTAACACAGGTAGCTATATAGTTGATAACATCAGAGGTAACATTTCCTGTTCTGGATTTTGTTGGAAAACTAACTTTACAGCAAGTACTCTCCACATTCGCCTAAAAGATATCTCTGTGTTCAGGGAAATATTTTGTTACATTATGTCATCACTAATATTCTTGATCTGATTATCTTTCAAATGTGAGTATGAGATGTGTTTTATGGAAATCAGCCCAATAACAGTATAAGCAATATCTGAAAATTGCAAAGAATATTTATTTTCAATCTAAGACCCACAAAAACCTGATATCTACTCAAATATGCAATCCTCCTGGAAACCTTTAATTCATATTGCAAGATGATAAGTTGCTACCAGCAAATACCATGAGATTTTCCCTAGTCACAACCTCCTTTCTGAAGTAGGGAAGAGGTCCCAACCTGCTATGTACTCCAGTTATCTAGAAACTTATTGTATGCCTTCCACTGCTAGTGATTTCAGTAAAAAAATAATAATAATAAAAAAAAAAACTTAGGAGGCATTTTTACAATGGCTGTAGTCAAGTGTAACTGTTTTTCCAGATACCCTTTACAGTCATTGGAAGCACTGTGGGGTTTGTGGGTTTTTTGAGAGTGAGAGTGATGCTGGGAAACCTTAATTCAGTGCTCCTAGAATAACCTTTTTCCCTCTCTATTGACCAGAGAAAAGCCTAAAGATGTTAGCATTTACAGTTCAAAACTACTTCACAGAAAGTGCCTATCATTTTAAATTAACAAATCTGACACTAATTTTCTTTAAGTTTGTTTATTTAGTTTGATGCCAATGGAAAACAAATGCAAAACCAACAACAACCTGTAAACATGATTTTGACTTAACAAAGTTCTTAAATGCCTCCATATCTTCACTTACACTTAAGCACAAAACCAAGAATTTAAGGTACAGTCTAGTTATTTATCTGACAATTCTGTTAAGAAAAGCCTTACTCAGAACAGTCTAGCTTTTAATTATAATAAGCTAATAATCATATGTGCTTTTAGATTATTAGTGAATTGATTCAAGATTAAAAAGCTGTATATTTAGGGAGAAAAAGCAGGAGACTTCCTAGAGAGGGTGGTTGCTGCTCTCACTCCAACAGAAGAAAGAAATGTTGCCCTATTGGGTGTCAGCAGAGAAAAAAAAAAGTACAATGGAAACTTGCATGTCATGGCCCCACATTTTGTTCTGGAAAACGTCACACAATAAAAAACATGTGCTGTCCTTCACATTTGAAGTATAGCAGGCTTGTTGAATGTTCAGCACACCGACTTGGAGCAATAGACAATGCCCAGGTACCAGACAAGAATATCAGATACCTTGAATCATTCACAGTGCAGAGTATGAACTTTGATCTCTCCATCCCAAAAATCCTGGAATGAAAACAGCACACAGAAAACAATAATTATATACTATAGTTCCAGGAGCATCACATGTAGCCTGGAAGACCAAATGCTATGCAGTGTAGAGGTAGTCCAGCTCTTGCCCCCAGGATAACCAGTTGCCCAATGCTCAGTCTCACACCCTAACACTCTTTTATTCACCAGAAATTACATACTCAAGGGGTCTTCATGCAAATTACACACTGTCATAAATCTTCAAAATTCTCTTGCTCTTGAAACAATGAAAATCTTATGTTCATTTTCTGATAGTAAAGGAATTGTGTTATGACCTATACAGATATACATGGATTAAGAGGTGACTTCAGAAGTGCTCGTATCTACAGTTAATTCCCATCTGCACTGAATAGGGTATATATAATTACTATATTACTAACACATATGCTTTCTCCTATCTCCTATCTAATACTTTTACTTTCAGTGCAACCTGTATTGAAACAATATCCTTTGTCAGTATTTTCTTATTGATTTTTTTATGACATGCAATGCAAAGGATCTAGCAAAATATTTCTGTCTGAAGGTCATTAGAAGAGGACAGACCAAGGAATAGAACTGTCATTTGCTAATGAAGAGGTCAAGACAAACTCCAGTTTTCCAAAGGTTGTTTTTTGTTTTGTTTTCTTCCCACCTATTATACAGGCTGAGTTTGTCATTCCAGGAGTCATTGGAGCACATGATAAGCAGTTGTCTGACACGTTGTCCTTTACTGCCTCAGGTGCTACTTTGACAGGTTGTTTTCCAGTTGCAATTGAAAACACAGTTTAAGATTTAGCAAAATGACAACAGCTCCTTGTTACTAAGGGGATATTTCAAATGTTTTAAGTTTTAAAGTTTCAAATACTTAATTTTATGACCTTATTGAAGACACAAGCTAGAGTTGCATTAACCAACAGAGAGTGTATGAAGTACCCTTTTCTACTGCAGCGTTCTAAGATACTGAATCTAGCCTGGAGTAAACAAATAGACAATGTTCAGCTGCTTGTTTCAGTTGTTTTTTTTTGAGATTATGTATTGGATTAGTCCCTCAGTCCCTCAAAAGATATTCTTTTAAAGGATTAAAAAATACAAAAAACCTATCAATTCAATTCAGGGAATAGAACTATAAATAGAATAGGACTATATTGTCTCTGCTGTGGAAACTTTTTTTCTCTGCTGTAGAAACTTTTTTTTTTATGAGAGGTTGAGTAAGCAGAGTGAGACCAGTTTAGAAGATGTTTATAAGCTGCAGAAACACTGAGAAAGATGACAAAAGATACAAAAGGACCATGACTGTTGTCAACCTGAAAAGGTTTCAAACATGCATAAACTATCTTAAGCAGGTTTTATGTAGATGAATCAAGGTAAGTGGAACTACAGGCTACAGGTAGATGTTTCAGATATGGACAAGCCTGCCTACTGTATGAAAATAGGTGGATTATCAAAGAAAAGTAACTCCCATTTGAAACCATCATAGAGATGGCTCATAGAGACCCAGATTCTGCTTTTTTAGAAAAATAGTTTTTGAAACTAGAAAGTTTGTAACGCCGTTATCTATCCTTCTCTGTCTTAGTATTTCTAAAATAAAGTTATTTATGTCATAGAATCATGAAATGGTTCAGAGTGGAAACAACCTTGAAGACCTCACTTGGAGTATTGTGTGCAGTTCTGGTGTCCTCAACATAAAAAGGACATGGAACTGTTAGAACAAGTGCAGAGGAGGGCCACGAGGATGATCAGGAGACTGGAGCACCTCCCATATGAAGATAGGCTGAGAAAATTGGGGCTGTTCAGCGTGGAGAAGAGAAGGCTGCGTGGAGACCTCATAGCAGCCTTCCAATACCTGAAGGGGGCCTATAGGGATGCTGGGGAGAGACTCTTCATTAGGGACTGTAGTGATAGGACAAGGGGTAATGGGTTCAAACTTAAACAGGGGAAGTTTAGATTGGATCTGAGGAAGAAATTCTTTACTGTAAGGGTGGTGAGGCCCTGGAATGGGTTGCCCAGGGAGGTTGTGAATGCTCCATTGCTGGCAGCGTTCAAGGTGGGGTTGGATATAGCCTTGGATGGCATGGTTTAGTGGGAGGTGTCTGTGCCCATGGCAGGGGGGTTGGAACTCGATGATCTTGAGGTCCTTTCCAACCCTTACTATTCTATGATTCTGTGATTTCATCATACATTTAAATTTTCCCTGGAATGAAAAAAATAAGTTCCAGGACAAACCTCTGCGCTGTAGGAACTTGTATGCTTATTATTATTGGTCAAATTTATGTACCAAAAAAAAATCCTGATGAAAAATTGAAGGCAAATAATAAATTTCACAAAAAAATTGACCTAGTTTTGATGAAAATAATTTTTTTCTTCAAAAAAATTCTGAATAACCTTACTCAGAATATTCCACTTAATGTAAAAATGCACTTCCCTCAATCTGCTTTGTTTTTCCCAGTTAAACTATTGTTCTAAAGTGATTGTCTTTATCTTGTCACATACTATGAAACTTTATTTATTAATGCAATTAACAGGTATTTCTGCATCTCAGAGAGATGTTATCTGTTCAGAAGTACTATTTTTTCCTCTCCCTCTGGATTCACCCGGCTGAAACACACAGACGCACAAAGACAATTTTGTATATTTATGAACTGAGGAGCTTAAAACTTACAGAGCTTTTGAAATAAAAGTAGAATTTTAATGGAAATAATTTTTAAAATCTTCTTGCCTGTATAGAGAATGGATCAATATCAAATCCAATACATTATTAATTTTTGTCTGCAGACAAATAAATTATATTTGTCAGTTTTAGTAGGTGAAGAAAGAAAAGTGAAAGCTCATGACTTGAGAAATGCAATCCAAAAATAACTTCCTAAGTTACATCTTATACTGAATTGATATTTGTGTCAATAAAGGAAGATTTAAATTGAAAATTAAAGGGTTGATGAGTTTTTAAATTGACTCTCTTTCAGTATGAGATCAATGAAATATGTATTAAGGATGCATACTTATTGTGCAGAAGAAGGCCTACATCAGCTGTGTATGGATGTAATGTAGTTTGATGCATGACAAGTCAAAAGCACTAGATCTTAGAAAAAAAAATGAATCTCATAAATACGGCATAATTGCAAGTATGCTATAATCTAAAGTTAAAAGGTATCACAGACAAAATCGTTATGTTAACTGTCATATTGGGGTTTTTAGCTTCTTATTCTAAACACTATGTCACATTTCTAAGTGCATTTTCAGCAATTTTTTTTCTTTGTCTCTCCTACCAAATTCATTCAATGTCAGTGTTATTATGCCACAGTAAACACTACGAACTTAAATTATTGTATTTATTCACACTTATAGTCCCTAGAAATTGCTGAAGTAATATATCTAAAAACATAAACGTCTTTTTTCAACAGTTTGGGCTTTTTATTCTCATTAAAAATTGTGAGAAGAAAACAGTGTTCCTTATGTACTTAACTCATGAAGAATAAAATCTCCACAAATTATTCATTGCATATTCTTTCATAGAAAGCTGTATCTAACAAGACAGATGGTGTTTCCCCTAATTCAGAAGTTCTAATAAATATTATTTGTATTATATTAGCATGACACTAGCAGGTAGACTGAATCTGTCACAGAGAAAATACAGAAGTGCCTGATATTTTCTATTCATCTGCAAATATATTTTTCCCAGTGAAGTTCCTGTGCATTTGAGTAAGAAATAAATGTTCTTTAATGTGGATAACAGCTGTCTAATCAAAAGATGAAGGAGATTGATATTGTAAAAAGATCTGTACAACAGTAATTTTCAATTTTAGTCAAGAAAAGTATTATTTTAAAACTGTGCATCATGAAAAAAAAACCCTCAACTGACCAAAACAACAATCAACAAAACCCCCAAGTGTTAGATAAGGAAATTATGTTAACAGGGATAGCTGTAGGTATTTTACTGAAAAGAGAATTAAAATTGCTGAGTAGTATTGTCATGTCTTCTGTTTTGATTAAAGTAGACATAGCACATATGATTAGCCAACTGGGGCATCTCAAAATTGAGACTTAGAAAAGAAACTCTTTCTCATGGCAGATTTCAGTAGTTTGACATGTTTTATGATGAAGTATCACCCTCCAAAATATCTTCTGAATGCAAATACCATTGGTTACCCATATTTAGGATGGTTTTGTAGGCTGCTTACTGAGCTGAAGACATGGACAGATCAGCAAAGAGCTAAAACAACAGGAAGATTGGGGCAGTCCCGTTTTAAAGCAGGGATGTTTTTGTAGGGAATATTTCAGGTTTTATGGATTCCCACAGAAGGTTTTTCTGTTGAAAGTTGTCCAGTAAGCTGAACTCCAAGCTACTTTTAGGGTAGGAAATGCTCACTTGTATCTCCACTACTGTCACTCAAGAATGAGTTCTTGGGTCTACGTTATTAATAACTTTTCTTAGGCAGCTGATAGTGCCATAAAAACCATTACTTAGAAAATTGTAGAAGGAAGTAAATCACTGAAAGGGCAGGTCCCACTGACACATAGTGTCAGTAAGATGAAAGCAGGAAAATGGTGCATTTTTTATTTCCTGTAATAAAAGGTTTGAGGTTTTTTAGTGAGTTAAATGTCATATCCATACAAATTTACTTTTAGCACTTCAGAATCTGCTGTTCTGGCTTGTGCTGTTACTGTATTGCTGTTCTTGGAGAAGGATTAGGACATCTTCCATGATAAGTATGCATTATTTTGAGAAGTAATGACTCTGGAAAACCCTCTGAAGGCTATATTATGAAGAATAGTCATGTACGCTAACCAGCAGCACAGCAGCAAGGGTGAAGTTTCCTGTGAAGGCTGCGCTTATGCAAATATTTTATGATTTACAATTTAACAGCACCTGTGTCTTTCAGATTTCATATAATATCAAACAAAATGCAGAATGTTAAAACAAGATGAAAAAAGATGGATTTCTAGAATATGGAAAAAAATCCCAGACCTCAATTACATCTGAATTTGCAAAGTAAAGTCTAATTCTTCTCTTCAACACTTTCAGTGTCTGTCATGGAACAAAAGATTGAGTACAAGTTAATGAAAATTAATATTTCATTAGTAACAAATGGATCATAAGATAATTCTTAGCATCATAATTGTAAGTATTCCTAAAATCCAATAATGACAAGTTTGCAATAACATATGGTTACCTATACACATATTACGGTTTTATTTATTTTCAGGTTTATTTTCTACAGAATATCAAGGGGAGAATTACACTATATTGTTTTTTTAAATGAAATACTGCTGGGAAAGAAGACTAATATATCAACACCTGAAAGTACTGAATTAAAAAACTTTCTTTAAAGCAGGTGGAAGAAATAAAACAGAAATGAGATCATAAATTGGTGTAATAGTCAAAGTAGAGACAGTGTAAAAGAAATTCACACACAAAAATACAGCAGCAGACAAATGACACTAGGTTGGTTGTTTATAGAATCATAAAATAGCTAGGGTTGGAAAGGACCTTAAGATCATCTAGTTCCAACCCCCCTGCCATGGGCAGGGCCACCTCACACTAAACCATGTCGCCCAAGGCTCTGCCCAACCTGGCCTTGAGCACTGCCAGGGATGGAGCATTCACAGCTTCCCTGCGCAACCACTTGTAGTACCTCACCACTGTTACAGTAAAGAACTTCCTCCTTATATCCCTGCCCATGGTAGGGGGGTTGGAACCAGATGATCTTAAGGTCCTTTCCAGCCCTAACTATTCTATGATTCTACATCTAATCTAAACTTCCCCTGTTTAAGTTTGACCACATACCCCCTTATCCTATCACTACAGTCTCTAATGAAAAGTCCCTCCCCAGCATTCCCCTAGGCCCCCTGCGGATACTGGAGGGCTGCTATGAGGTCTCCACGCAGCCTTCTCTTCTCCACGCTGAACAGCCCCAACTTTCTCAGCCTGTCTTCATACAGGAGGTGCTCCAGTCTCCTGATCATCCTCATGTCCCTCCTCTGGACTTCTTCCAACAGTTCCATGTCCTTTTTATGTTGAAGACACCAGAACTGTACACAGTACTCCAAGTGACTTCTCATGAGAGCAGAGTAGAGGGGCAGGATCACCACCTTCTACTTGCTGGTCATGTTTCTTTTGGTGCAGCCCAGGATATGGTTGGTTTTCTGGGCTGCAAGCGCACACTGCCGGCTCATGTTAATTTTCTCATCGACCAACACCCCAAAGTCTTTCTCCACAGCGCTGCTCTGAATCTCTTCTCTGCCCAACCTGTAGCTGTGCCTGGGATTGCTCTGGCCCAGGTGTAGGACCTTAAAAAATAGAACAAGGACTCTGAAAATGTTTTTCTTAATGGACTTAACAATGCATTTTAATTTAATAAACACATCTTCAGTAAAAGAAAATAAAACAGAATAGAACAACAACAAACAACAAACAAACAAACAAACAAACACAACAAAATTTTCTAATCAGGGTAACTATTCCAAACTTAGAAACTATGTTGTTTCCTTGATGGTCTTATCTGATAAACGTTGTGGAAGTTACGCTTCATCATCATCCTAAGGGCCAATATGAATGGTAATAGAGGTCTGTTCTGTATTCATATGGTATAATACCATCAAAGAGAAGGAGGCAAGATGGAAGAAATATGAATATGAAGCTGCCCAAAAGCAGGGAATTTTTTGTTTCTTTGTAATGCTGCCGAAAGACCAATTCTCAGGTCCTCAGGTTGTCAAATCTTTCTTATCCCTTTTGTTTGAGAAAAAACTGCAGAAGAAATCTATTCAATAAAACAGACTTAGAACAATCAAAAATCAGAATAAGATGGAATCAAGCAGCTTAAAGACTTTATTCCTGCCCATGGCAACCGAATTCAATTGCTGTTCTTCAGTGTCATGGGCACCGCTTTGGATTGGATAATGTCCATTATTGACTGTTTAATATAGGAGATGCTGCATAGACCAGACCCCAGTTTTTACATGCGATATCCTTCCTTTTCTTAATAGTGACATGGGGCAGAGGAAAGAAAAGCGGCAACATTCACATGAATCATCAGCAAGCCTGAGGGAAAAATCAAAAAGGATCAAAACTGCTCCTTCAGATCCTCATTTCCTTGGCTTATGCTCTTTTTCTTATCCCTAAAAATCCTTTACTCTGCTTTACGCTTCTGCAACATGCACTTGTATCAATAAGTAATGCATTTACTTGTACATCTAATAAAAAAAACTGTGTTCAGCTCTATCAAAAACCTCTCAGGATGTCCAGTTCATAGACATTCTTAATACACTTTCAGAGTAGAGGGCAAAGTTAGTCTTTTCCCAAAGTGCAATTGTGGACAGAGCATTCTTTCAAAACATCTCCAGAAGTGGTGATAGCGCTGTATTTCAGGTAATAACCTAGGTTAGAGCACTCACATAGCTTTTGATTTATATGGTTTTAATTCCCTTTACTTCCTGAGGAGATTCAAACTTGCACCATCCAGTTGACCCACAAAATGCTCCCTATCATGGGCTTACCTGGAGGTTAAAGGACCCACCTTGAGGACTTAAGAGACAGAAAGCAAGATTCATGAGTTTCACTTCCTGTAAGGAGGAGTATTACTGTATTAAACTTTC
Organism: Amazona ochrocephala; assembly: GCA_039720435.1. NCBI lineage: Eukaryota > Metazoa > Chordata > Aves > Psittaciformes > Psittacidae > Amazona > Amazona ochrocephala. The sequence goes on along the minus strand of CM077876.1, from coordinate 30,013,417 downwards.
AGCAGTCACAGGTGAAAAAACTATACTAAAATTAAACATTCAGTGGTTCACAGGAAGGTGATTAAATATTCATTAGCAGAAGACAGATGGAGAGAACTTTTGCAAGGCCAAGCATGAGTATCAGTTGGTATGAGGTCATATTTGTAAGGAGAAAAATCTAACTTCTTTCTGCTCCCAGGCTGAGTGTCCTAGTACTCAGTTTCTTTTCTGGATGTTTATTCTTTGGAATAGCAGTAGGACCAAATGAATGAAACCAGTAGGAAATATTTTTTGAAACAAAGTAACTGTCAGACAGCAAAAGGCATGGGCTGTTTTGCAAAGAGGAGAGTGGGCTGTGAGCCGAGGGATGAGCTAGACAGGCCAGGCACAGCATATCTACAGCTGTGCAGGAAAGAACCAAGGTGAAGGACTGGAGCTTGAATGCAGTTATGCCGTTCCTCGCCTTGTATTTTTCTGACCCTGACCTTATATTGTGGGCTTGACCTGAGGAATGATTAATCTCTATAGGCTCATCTGGCTACCCCTGGTCTTCATCTGGCCATCCACACCTCCATCACCTCCGGTCCTGCTCTGCTTTCCTTGTTAGACGTGGTGGGACAGTGTCCTGCCAGCCCTTGCAGCTTGCAACTCTCTGCTCTCCTCAGTGGAGCAGCCCCTTCCTGCTACTCCCCAGCAGTAGGCTCAGAGCCAGGACAGTGTCATGCAGTCTTTGCATTTAATGCTGAATAAACTTCATGCAAAGGATAACAAATGATTTCAATCAGATTTTGCTCATACAATCACTTATTTTAGATATTGTACTGAGCACAACTTATTTGATATATGCAGATGATCTTTCTTGGATTCTTCTCATAGGTGCAGTGGAACCAGCCCAACTCTCAGTGGAACTGAGTAGTAGACAGAAGAACTTCCTACATCTGATAGCTGTACTGTTGGATTCTTGTGTCCTTGGTATACCCGGAAAGTAAATTTTCAGACAACGCTTAATCATGTTGGCTTATCTTCTATAACCAGAGCTGAAAATCAAGATAGATAGACTTTGACCAATAGAGTGACTTAAGCCACGTGTAGACATGAAAAGATATCTTGAAAGGTGAATTAAATTTTCAGTATATGAGACTTCTTTAATTCATAAAGCAAGTAAAACATATCCTTCCCCCCTCCTCTGAAACTGGAAAAATATAAACCCAACCCTACTATAAAATCAAGTGGAAAGAACAATTAAATAGCTAATTAAAATAATGTTCCTCATTTATCAATACAACTTTTTTCTCTGTGGCTGTTACTATGTTTGCATACACTTATGTAGTCACCAGTGAGTATGAACTCACTCAGCATCACAACTAACATAAGGTCAGTCACAGAAAAGAAATTGAGAACAATAACTGAGAAAGGGACCAAGCTTATTTCAGACTCTCTCAGCAAATTGTCCTTTGCCCTACCTGACACACAGGTTTTTCTCAAGTACCTAGAAGTAGGATATTCCTCAGAACTAAAAGTTAAGACATTTAAAACTGAAATTAGAGACTTCTGAAAGCAAAGATACATGAATGATACTTAAGAATGAACATAAAATGAGGACAGGGCCTGACACATATTTTTGCCATAAATTACAGGATGACTAAACCCACCAGATTAGATGATCGATATAGAAAACACAAGTGTTATCTGTAATTAACCTAATGAGAGGTCTAAAACTGAATACTTGAAAAATTCCTCTCAAAAGGCAGCCATGTTTTTAAGGATATTTTAAGTTCTGAATTTTGGTAAGTGTGTCACATTTTCTTTCTTTGTAAACATGATAGCAATATATTAGTAACTAAAAATAGAAAATATTGTGACAGAAAGTAACTGAGTGAAAAATAAATCTTTAAATCATCAAGGAACTGAAGCTGTAATACGCGATACTGTGAATTGCACATTATCTCTGCAGTAAAGCGATGTTTTGTGATGCTCATTCTTTGTGATTAAAGGCCAAGCTTTCTGTAATTTTAGTGAATATGGCAGTTCAGAATGATTATTAAGTTCTACTGATAGCATTTCTAAAAGCATTCCAATAGAAATACACTGTGGCAGCAGCATGAGAACTGTGTCCCTTTGAGTTGTGAATCAATGAACCACTCTACTATTTTCTTATAAACTGTAATGACTACAGATGTAAAAGTTCCCTTAACTTCAGTAGATCCCACTAAAAAATCCTGAGGGAAAAATACAGTGAAATCCTCTCATATGAATTTTTTCATTTTTTTCTTTCATATTAATCCACACAGATATTCACACACATGCAGAAGTGCTGCACCTACATAAATTAATAAGATCCAGGTGAATAAAAGAGGGTAGAATTTCAATTTAGTCTTGTCTCATCTGGAGTCTTTATAGCCTTTACAAAGACCTCTTGTAGGATACAAACAGCAGTTAAAAATCAGAAAATATAGGCAGCATGTTTTGTTATTCTGAAAACATCTCAAACATAGATTTTATAGTTTGTATGAGCATGTGCCTGTACCTGTGCTATGACTGAGATTTTGGTCTGAGGCAGTCATCAGTGACTAGTGTTTAGTAATATGGCTATCAGAATGAGCCTTTTTTTTATTATTATTATTATTTGCCAAACATGTTCTCTATATTTTATCTCCTTTCTTTATCCTATAACACAACTTCTGAAAAAAAAATAACTCGTAGATAAGCATCAAGGCAAAATACTTTAATATGAGATATTAAACAAATCTTCCCTGCTTAGATAAGTAGATTATAAATGCATCTAAAAAATAATAATAGAAAGATAACTAGTTCAATAATACGTGAATTTGAAGAGGCAACAGAAAAATTTTTGGTAAAGAAATCACTAAATGGAATATTATTAATTCCTGAAGAGTAGAAATTAGGAGTAAGAAAAATAATATAAGCATAACTTCCTTAATATTTAAGGCTTCCAAGAACATGTGGTTTATTGTTATTACAATATTAAAAAGGAAATATTTGATATAGCTTAATTGTTTTTATGGTTGCAGCATGTTGACCTGTATTGCAGAAAAACACACTGCTTCAGGGTGTAATTAGGAACAGACGGGGAAATGAACAGCTAAAATATTGAACTCTGATAATTCCATTAGCATGTAATTCTGATGGATGTCTGACAAGACAGGGACTTATTCATGTGAGTTGGTTGTACTTGGAAATATGAAGTAAGGTGATAGTGACCTATCCCTTGCCATTTTACACTATCAAAGGTAGACTCACTGATGCTGTATGAGTGCTTATCATCTTCCCAAAGAGTTATAAAACCTTTCCCTTTAGTAAACTGATTTCCATAAGAGGATTTTTGCATAGACCATATTCATACTAACCAGGGGTACGCTGCTGAGAATCAATCCCAGCAGGCCACAGTCAAACATTTTAATCTTTGTTTTTAATGTAATGAATGCAGTGCATCTAAAACTGAGTTGGTTGTTATAGTTAAAACTTTAAAGGAAATCTACTCTTTTAAGAGTATACATCCACTCTTAACACTTCACAAAGCTCCTGTAGTGTTTTTGTATTCTTTCATTTGATTTATTCCATGATAACACTGTTGCTGTCATTGCCATGAGCTGAAGCAAATCTAAAAGACTGTGTTTCAATATTAGGTTAATTTGATGCATTAAATGTTCGTGATTCTGCTTGCTTAATATCAGAGTCAAGAATGAGAGCTTCAGCAGCAACAGGTACTCAGCCACCATTGCCTTCTCTTGAGTTCTCCACTCTACAGCTGCAGGCTTCTTTTTCCTCTTTAGGGTTGGTTGCTGATGTTATTATCATGAAGATAATGCTTGCTCCAGGGATAGTGCTCATCTATGCTATAAATACAGTTTTATACACATGGAGACAGCATATGTCTTAAACTGATAACAAACATAAGCCAGTCTTCTAAAATTAGCATTCTGATTAGATGAAAATGAAGGCAGGAGTGGTATTTTTTGGTCAAATATGTTACGTTTTAAACTCTCTTCAAATCTGGTGCATGAGTAAGGTGCAGAGCAGATAAAATGAAATCCTTGTGTTACCCACCTCATATAGATTCCCTTCTCAGCATTGCTGGCACAGCCCCAGAGGAAGAAATTTTCAGGTAACTGCAAGTGCTTGTCACAGTTTTATTGTACACCATCCCTGCAGTTTAGCAACTGAGTTCCTCTAGCCTGGAGCTGTTGTGTGGTTAGATCACATGCATTATTGCAAACAATTAAACTGACCCTTATTATATGATCTTTTCATAGAATTATAGAATGGTTAGGGTTGGAAAGGACCTTCAGATTTTGCTTATCTGCATGGCAATCTATTGAAATTGCGGTTTCACCACAAATAGATTACTAAAGAAATGCAGTTTGTATCACAACTACCAGTGTGGAGATAGCCTATAACTGTAACGTGACCCTGTTGCTTCTGCATGTAAAAGTCATCATCTTTGCATCATACTAAGAAAGACATGATGAAGAGATATTTTGGAACTGCCACTCATTCTTGAAACAATCACTTTAAGACACAGTGGAACAAAGAAGGTTCCCTTTCCTGCTTCACCCAGGTTCACAGCTGGTGATTCATTTGCCTTTTCTATGAATGATATCATGCATCCAAGAAAGTCTGGAGCCAACACACTAAGAAGGTCCAACATAGCAAGTACTCTTATTGCTTCTGCTTTTGATCTGAATTTTTCAAGACACAGAAAAAATTCAGGCAGGTATGCAGAACTGTAACTTCTTAGTTTACATCAGGCTAAATACACCATTATTAAAGTCTTCAGTAATGCTATGTGTGTATGAAAAGAGTCTGGATATTACAGTTGAACTGAACTGTTGCTAGTACAGTCAGCAATACTCCGAAGCTGACCTCATGGTGAATCTTAAAAAAAGCCCATTATAAACAGCATGAGCAGATGTGTCAGACTGAAGGTAGAATGATTATCCTCTTTGCATTCATAAACATGATGAAAGTACCTTGCAAAATATTTCTTAATGTTGGCAATTTTATTTTTTTTTATTTTGGTTATAGCACAGAGGGAAAGACTTGTCTTCAGTTCAATGAAAGGGATTTATATAGGTTCAAAGACCAACTCAGTTGTAAGAATGTCGTGGTTTAAGCTTATAAACCCATACAGTCGCTCTCTCACTCACTTCCCCCTCGTTCTTCCCTCTGCTCCTGGAGGGATGGGAAGGAGAATCGAAAGAATGCAACTCCCACAGGTTGAGATAAGAACAGTTTAGTAACTAAGGTATAACACAAACCACTACTGCTACCACCAATAATAATAATGACAAGGCAGATACAAGGAAAAGGAGAATACAATAGCTCACCATCAAATATCAAGCCCGACCACCCAGTGCACCACCACCAGTAACAATAATGACAAGGCAAATACAAGGGAAGGATACAATTGCTCACCACCCAGTATCAAGCAGTGCACCCCCACCAGTGCACCCCCACCACCCTTCCGGGTCTCTGCTCTCCGTTTCTACATCCTGGACATGACGTGCTGTGGTATGGAATAACCTCTTTGGTTAGTCTGGGTCAGGTGTCCTGTCTCTCCTTCCTCCTGGCTTCCCCTCCTCCCTGGCAGAGCATGAGACTCACAAAGTCCTTGGCCAGCTTAAACATCGCCAAGCAGTAACTGAAAACACTGGTGTTATCAGCACTGTTCCCAAGCCCAAAATCAGAAACACAGCGCTGCACCAGCTACCAAGTAGGAGAAAAAAAAAAATGACTGCTGCTGCTGAACCCATGACAAAGAATTTGATGGAAATAAAAAAATAATGTAGATTAAAACCAAACCAAAGCAAAACCACAGATTTAAGATATATTACAATTCATAAAAAAAAACAACTCAACAACAAACAACAAAACAAAACTAGATAGAATATTTCTTTCAGTTGTAGAAAAAATGAGATACTTCAATAAAATATAACCAGCAAGTGGGTAGATGGCTGCAGATAACTGATTTCACCTGAAGTCAAGACAGAAATCTTTTTCTATCAAAGAAAGTGATATGTGTTCCAGTATCCAAAAAACACAACATGATGAGACTTTTTTCTTGAGCTATTCAAAAATACACAGAAGCAAAATGCCTGAGAGATTTCTACAAAATAAATTCCAAAGACAAAACCAAAGTTACAACTTCAAATTTGCTTGCTATGTGTCCATGATGCTCTGCTCTGCCAACATGATTGCCGCTTGAGTGCACCTAATGGTAGATGTTTAGATGCTCACATATCCTGAAAGTAACCTGAATTCCTGCTTAAGTAAATATTGAGTTATTTATTTCTCAGGCCTGCCATTTAACAAAAATAACACCTTTTCATGAGGTTTTAATAAAAGATGAAAGTACTCCTCTTGAATCAACCTGGTCTAGTGGAAGGTGTCCCTGCCCAGGGCAGGGGGGTTGGGAATGAGATGATATTTAAGGTCCCTTCCAACACAAACTTCTGTGTGTGTGTGTGTGAATCTACTATTTGACACAATATTAAGCATCTATAATGTAGGCTGCAGTGAAGTGCAAAGTACTTAAGATTATCTTATACTCTGGTTGTTATGGAAACTACATAATAATGTACTACCCTTCTATACAGCATAAAATACTAATAGTCTGCTAGTAAATTTTACAAAGTTGTGATTGTTATTAAAAAAGCATTTGGAAATATAAGTAACTCAAGAGCTCCATGTTTTTTTACATTTCCACATTAATAATAATGTCAAAAAAGCAGAATTAATTATTCAGCATGCTCAAAGAAGTTACAAGTATATTTACTATTTCATATCAGAGCAAGTTGTGTATAGTTTCTCTATCTATAGTCCAAAACTTGCATCATATGCCAATATATTTCCTATGCAATTCATAGGGAACCTGAGACATTCATAACTAAAATTCATTGTAGTCAGCATGCTGAGCTGTGGAAAGTCTATGCTAATCTACCGGAAACAGCAAAGACAGAGTATGAATCAGTATAAAACTGTTTGTCATGGATGGAACTCAAACATTTCTAAATCACCTCTGGACAGGAGAGGTTAGACCAGGTAGATTCTGTTATCTGCCTTTTTTTTAATTACATAGTAAGCAAAAAAATTGTCAAATAAATGAAGGATGTTAGACTTCTGACTGTCCTTCTGAGAAATGTGTCCTTTACAGTGAGGTGTAGGGTAGACTGAACCTTCCTTTACGCTTTGTCACTGTGAAACTGAGAACTCTATTCCTGATATACAAAGGGCGTGAGTAGGAACAGGTGCCATTCCACAGCTTTTCTGGATTGAGAAGTCCCTTAATTTAGTCTCTTACGTAAGGACTGTTTGCACATTAAAGATAGAACATGTTTGATAAAGTAAATACAGGTGAATTTGTTAATATCTAAAGGCATAATCTTTATATGCATAAAAGCCTGGACTACATAGCAAACTGAAATGGGGTAGCTAGAAATAGGTGTGTGGTTACAAGAGAAGCTGTTCTTCACAGCAATGTCAATCTGAAGAGATTCAGTATCATGCTCAATTGCCTTTCTTTACCGATGAAAACTTAGGTGGCTTCATATCTTTAAATACATAAAGCATTTGGGTTTTGTGACATATATCCCTAAGTACATCTGCTGCTGAAATGCTGTTTTTCGTTTGGAAAAATAAAACCAACCCAGAGAATAAAGCTGAAATGGGAAATCACGGATTTTATACATCTAAAGGTATTTGGATTTCTACCTTGTTTCTAGTACCATGGATGAACAAAAACTAAACATGCAGATATTTCCTAGTTCTATATTTCTGGAATTTGTTTGAACATTCTGGAAGTATGGTCAGCAGACTGCAGCTTGCCTGTACATATTTGGCACTGAGCTCATTCTCCATCTCCTGCCTTCATTTCAACTAAAATATCCATTATAAGTTTAGAGTATGAGACAGGTGTGACAGTGACATACAATATCAACAATTAAAAAATGGCACCACTATTTCAGTTCTAGCTACCTTAATACTTAGGCTTGGAGTCTACAGCACAGTATCTGTCAAAACTGGCTTATATGGCGTAGCTGTATCAGAAAAGAGACTAGTCTGTCTATAAAAAACCTCTTCTCTAATGGACCTTTCAAAACTGGGAGTTGATATTTTCATGCAAATAAGAATGACAAAGTTTTACTGATGGTTGACTAGCTCTGTAACACTACTTCCCATATGAACATGAACAGTTTGACAGAAGATAAACACATGCTCTTTTTCTCTTACCTGAGAAACTCATGCTAAGCCACTAGCAAATATGATATCTTGGCTCTTTAAATTATGATGTAGTATAGATTACCCAGAGTGAAATCAGAATGGTACAGTATATTTTCATGCTTGCTCTTGTTTCACTTGTAATTAACCTAATTTTGCAAGTTTGTATGTGACATGTATACAGACAAGACCTGAATAGATGAAATGAAAATTCATCAACGTCCTTTAGGTCGAAAAAGACATGAATAATTGCAGTTTAATAGGATTATTAAGGAATCCCTATGGGACTATGGGGGGTTGGACTAGGTGACTTTTGAAGGTTCCTTCCAAACCAAACTATGTTTCTATGATACATAAAAGAACGAAGGCCAAAGGATTTATTATCATATTGCCTTTTATAACTAGACTCATAGGTCAAGAAACAATAGAACTAGAGTAATTTATGTTAAAAAAGATTAAAATCATATGGATTTTTAAAAAGAAATATATATTTTTTATCAATAATGTTATATAGGCCACCTGAATAGATTCCACAAGAAATCGTGAATGAGCAAAAGAGGCATATCTCTTCTAGGAAGTTAGTTATAGCCACCCAGAAATAAGCACAGACAGCCCAATATGGGGAAAATATTCTCAAGAATGAGTGATAGTGAGAATAATTTTTACATAAGATCCTAAATAAACAATGTAGTGCATCTTCAGAGCACCATGAACATCAGGACTTAACTCCCATTTAAAAAACATAATTATCATTTCAGTAATCACATCGGAGAATATTTAAAGGCTTAAAAAAGGTTCTCTGGAAACATATAGCTGTGTGACTGGCACACAGCCATGTTGTTATATAGGTATGAAATGCTGCAGGTATGGATACAGTAGGTTACTTGATGAAACAAGTTCAGCTTTTTCCTTTGCTTCGGCATTGCAGAAGAGGAGAGTTTAGCTAAGGCCAAGGGAAGGTGCCTTGAATAGTGTTAGAGTAACACTGTGATCATATCTGTGTAACAGCAAAGAAAATTCTCCCGAATTAGAGCAGTTTCAGCATTCATTTCATTAAAATTTAAATGGAGCTCTGTAATTGTACCCTAAAATGAGCATGCTGGGCTTATCCAATTTATAATATTTGTTACCTGGCCACATGAATATGTTAAAAGCAAAAATGGTTTTCTGAAACTTCACAAGGCACTGATTAGAATTCAGTAGCACCAGTGCAGTTTCATTTGCATCAACATGAAGATATAAAGATCAGAAAATAAGACAACTTTATTTTGCCTGCTCCAGGATGACCAACGACGGGGAAGAGCTATTTAGTAGGAGGCTTGCCAGACTGGCCAAGAAAGCTTTAAACTAGACGTTTGTCCATAGAGGGAGGTGGGCACCATTCCACCCCAACACACACACTCAGTTGCCAGCACCTATAATAAATGCTCAGAGCAATGTAGGCATATTTTAGCCACTATAGCCAATGACCGGGCTTCATTTGGAGCTCGGCTCAGATGCCTCTATACAAATGCCCATAGTACGGGGAACAAACAAGAAGAATTAGAGGTCTGCGCATGTCTACAGAGATATGATATAACAGCTATCACAGAAACATGGTGGGATGGCACCTATGACTGGTGTGTTGGAATGGAAGGTTACAGGCTCTTCAGAAAAGACAGGCACAGCAGACAGGGAGGGGGAGTTGCTATTTATGTCAGTGATAAGCTGGAGAGTATGGAACTCTGTCTGGGGACAGGTGAGCAGTCAACAGAGAGGTTGTGGGTCAGGGTTAAAAGGAGAAGAACTATGGGAGACATTACGGTGGGGATCTGTTACAGACTGCCTGATCAAGGGGATCCTGTGGATGAAGCACTCTATAGACAGATAGGAATAGCCTCACACTCGCAAGCACTTGTCCTCATAGGAGACTTCGACCATCCTGATATCTGTTGGAGGGATGGTACGGCCCGGCACAGGCAATCCAGAAGGTTCCTCGATTGTGTGGAAGACAACTTCCTTCTTCAAGTACTAGAGGAGCCAACAAGGAGAGGTGCCATGCTTGACCTCGTCCTCACCAACAGGGAAGGGCTGGTTGGAAATGTGACGCTCCAGAGCAGCCTTGGTTGCAGCAATCATGAGACGGTTGAGTTCAAGATCCTCAGGACAATGAGAAGAGCATGCAGCAAGCGCACTGCCCTGGACTTCAAGAGAGCAGACTTTGGCTTCTTCAGGAGCTTGCTCAGTAAGGTTCTATGGGATATAGCCCTAGAGGGCAGGGGGGCCCAAGACTGTTGGTTGATATTCAAGGATCACCTGCTGCAGGCTCAGGAGCAATACATCCTTACTAGAAGGAAGTGCTGCAGGAGGGCCAGGAGACCCCTTGGATGGATGAGGAGCTGCTGAGGAAACTTCAAAGGAAAAAAGAGGCTTATAAAAAGTGGAAGCAAGGACAGGCTGTCTGGGAAGAACACGGGGACGCTGTCCAGGAAGCTAGAGACCAGATTAGGAAAGCTAGGCTGAGAAAGTTGGGACTGTTCAGCCTGGAGAAGAGAAGGCTGCGTGGAGATCTCATAGCAGCCTTCCACTATCTGAAGGGGGCCTGATAGGATTCTGGGGAGGGAGACGTCTTTAGGGTTTGTAGCGATAGGACAAGGGGTAACAGGTTCAAACTTAAACAGGGGAAGTTTAGTTTTGATATAAGGAGTATGTTCTTTACTGTGAGGGTGGTGAGGCACTGGAATGGGTTGCCCAGGGAAGTTGTGAATGATCCATCTGCGGCGGTGTTCGAGGCCAGGTTGGGCAGAGCTTTGGGTGACATGGTTTAGCGTGAGGTGTCCCTGCCCATGGCAGGGGGGTTGGAAGTAGATGATCTTAAGGTCCTTTCCAACCTAACTGTTCTATGATTCTGTGATCGCAACTGTGGCTGAGATGTCTGTATAGACCTTTTCAACCTTCAGGATGCCAGTCAGAAGAAATATTGAGAGGGACAGCAAGGAAATTTTGCTTTGAATTTTCAAAAGTTAGACTTTAAATTGCTTATATGGACAGGATTTATAAACAGGAAGTTTTTTATCCCTGTTGGACTATTCAGGATAATAGAATTGTATGTTCATTACATGACTAATGTTAGTAGAATGTTAAAAGTGGACATCATGTAACAGAAATATTTTCTCTCCATTTGCAGCTGAAAACAGCCAGTAACAGTGAAAAATTAAGGTACCAATCATGGTTCTAAACACTTTCCTTAGGTTTTTTGGCACATTCTGATCAATAATTTCAGATTATGGGAAAAGGCAAATGCTGTTAGGCATATTTTGACAATCAGTGATGTTTGCAGTCCTAATTTAAAATTATTAAATTGTGTAATTAATTTTCTTTTTATAAATTGCTTTTTCCCGTTCTTATACTCTGCCATCTTTTCTGTGTCTGCACATGTACAGAAACACTGGGCAAGAGGAACAGAACAGAAAATTGGAAATAACTTTCTCTTGATCTAAAATTTTGAATAAAAAAGTATTTCATTATAGCCAGACATCTATTGGTTTGTTTTTCCTTTGTTTTTGCAATGCATATTTACTTTTAACCAAGTTATTACATTTTTAATGGCATGTTGGAGTCTTTGTCTATGAGGCAGCTTAAAACCATCGTGATTATTACATCTTGTAATTGACTGGTTGAATATACATCTGGGAATATATTGCTTATGGTATAATACTATATGAATGAAGGGTGTGTTTTCCAGCTGGGAAAAACATGTTCAGTATCAGGGCAACTGAATAACTTTGACTTTTTAAACACTGAACTCATAAGACCAAAATATGTAAGCAGTTATTCACACTGCAGGATCAGTAATTTTTGTGGAATTACCTCAGAGATGAGGGAGACCCAGGAATTTTAAATGACATGAGTCTTCAGAGAAGTGTTATGGTTCTAAAATGACAAAATCTTACACAGGCACCCTTGAAAAACTGTCTCATATACCATCTCTGTGCTAAAAAAGAAAAATATGGAAATAACACTTCTTCATGGCATATCATCAGGGCTTAGATGTAGCAGCCACGGTGAAGACAATTCTGGTGTGGCAGTATTAAATTGGACCTAGAAGACACACAGAGGAACTGGTCTTCAAAAATGCTCAGACACTGAATACCCGACATCCTCCTACTTTGTCCTAAGCTCTGGGCTAAGAGTGCTTATCGAGTGAAATGTGCTAAGCATCTAAGAACTCACATTGAGTAGTCAGGCCAGGAGAAAAGCAATTGTCCTAGACAAGACTAAAAGGCTAAAGATGGCACACGAATTAACTGTCCCATTGCTGTTCCATCAGTTTCTGTCTTTTCTGTCCAGAAAGGCACCCTCTTCTATCTTAGATATTGAGCTATGAACAAACTCCTAGAAGTAAGTAAAGCAGCCTGCTCCTGACAATGGAGAATAGGATGTTGGATAGTGCATACTGGATATATTATCACATAGTAGAAGACCTTCATGTCAATTTGCTGTTTCCCATCTCTCTTGATTATTGGTCTGCCTTTTTGATAGCCCAATTAATACTAAATTATTTAAGTGTCCAATCAGAACCAACTACTAAAAAAACCTATATAACTGAAGCATTCAGGACTCTAATTCAAAATGTGCAAAACTGAGGTCCAAGTCATTGAAAGGGCTACATACATTTGAAATGTAGTGGATGTAAATCTTATTTTTTCATTTGCTTGGTACTCAAATGCCTCAGAGATCAGGAAGTGAGATGTCTGTTTTGTGACGATGGTTTCAAGAGTCCAAGCTTCAGCTTGATCTGAATTATAAATTGTAAAGTAGCCTGTAAAATAAATATTTATATGAAAAAAGGTAATTTTTTACTTCTCATAGGAGGTTACTATATCACTTAAGTTCTTAGAAGCTTACAGAGGACATAGACAAGGATGTCAGTAGATTGTGAAAAGTTGTAGAGGCTAAGTAGTGGGTACTAAACATAAAAATAACTGAAGATCTTGTGCTATAATGAAGGGATAGCTGACTTGAGATAATAATATGTTTAAATCCTGACCTCCATTTGATGTATGTCCCATATGAAATACAGCTGTTACAGCCCATAGTCTTGAAGCTGTACAGATATAGTCTGCCTGTAATTGTTCTGTACAAGAAGCAGCTAAAATGCCTGTATCTGTTGCAATGCAGCCAGAATAAGACTGCAGTATCATCATTGTATATATTTCCTAAAGTGTAAGATGATAAATATATGACACTAAGGCTGAATTCAGATTTATGAACATGCATTCCTGTTAAACACTATTACTGATATCAACACTGTAAGTATTGATAAGCCTTAGCTTAAAGATAAGCCTTAGTTCTTTTTGTTTGCTTGTTTGCTTTCCTTGCTGACAACCACTAACTAAATTCAAAACTGTCAAGCCATTCTGAAAAAAAAAAAAAAGAAAAAAAAACAAACCCAGGAAGTTCTTAATAGTTTTTGCAGCATAAAATACGATATTAACTATTGTCAGCACTAGGAAATAAATTTCTAGTTGATTTTAAGTCTCCTTATGAAGAGTGCAACTTTGCATACATATGTTAATTATACTTCTGTGCAAGAAGTTAGTGCCAATACTATCATTTAGATTTTATAAAATCTTAACATCTTCAAGCACAATAGAAAATTAATTCATGATCATTAATTCATAAATGATAATTGCATATAGAGGCCCTTAGTTACCTTATATACTGTATATATATATACATTCCTGGTGTCTTTTCTGAGCACACTTGCACTGTTTAGTGCTTCTGTAATTTCTTTTTGCATCACTGGGGACTAAGAATATGCAAAGAATGAAAGAAAGGAGCTTTGGGTTTTTCAGCATACCACAGTACATACATACACGACTTTCATCAAGTCTGACTAAAAGTGGTATAATGCAAACTAATGAAATCTTGTATGTATCCCTGAACAAATTTTAAAGGTACAAAATCCAGAGGGACATAGTCCCTAATAGAAGTGCTGACAGTGCCTCATGAATGAGCATCATTATTTCAAATATATTAAGCAAATACTTTAATCAACAGCTGAATGGTAGCATGCTGAGCTAATTATTTCTAGTTGATGATGAGAAGACTGATTGCAATTTCCTCATTAATGTACTTTTCCATCTTCTGTAAATTTTTACATGTTTACATATTTTCTTACTTCTACAATTGTTACCTTCCTCTTTGAGCAGTATTTTTGAGTCACAAAACCTATTAAGTCTCATATGGCTACCACCTATATTGAGGAGTCTTTTTTTTTTCCAAAAATGGGTTTAATATCAAACCATGGTATGCTACTCTGTTACAGTTGTGGTAGTGCTGCAGAAACAAATAAATCAAACCATTGTCTGCCTACTCCTTTGAAAGAATGAGTCTTACACAAATTTATCATAAATAAGAGCGAAGAAGCCTTGATCTCCTGCCATCACTTAGTGCATGCTATATATGCTAGACACTTTCCATGGCAGAAAGCCGTAAGAGGAATTTTCTGTCCTTCTAGGTCACGCTGCATGTTTACTTATAAAACTCGATGCATAGTGCCAGAAAGCTAGTGACACAGCTGTGTGAAGGGAAAATCTGCCTTTGTCTTCTCTAAAATTACTTTGGCATTAAAGTATGCATTAAACTCTTTGTATTATTATGGTACTTGGGTATCACATCCATGCACAAGACTGCGGTTGGCTGGTTACGAGCTGGATTACCCTCAGCAGAAGAGTAATGCAGCCCTGTCCCAGGATAGCCAGGGAAACTGTAAAATGTACATCCCCAAAAGTTTTGTAAGTCCAACTAGAAAAAGTCATGGCTAACTTGAAGTTTTGTTAGTGATAGTCTCACTTGGAGAGGGAGGTCAGACGACTTCTCAGTCAGGACCAAAATTGTTATACCAAGTGCAGTTAGAAAATATATACCAGTGGACTGTCTTCTATCCTAAGAACCTCAGCCAAATCCCCCTAATGCCACCTGAAGTCTTCTTACTAAATCACTTGATCTGTGACTAGGCCTTAAGAAATTTGTTGGAGCAAATGCCCTGTATCAGAGGGTTTGTTTGTTTGTTTTTAAAGATGAAAAAGGAAGTAAACAGCAATAATCTGCAGCTCAGCTAGGAGTTTAAGAATTTGGTATGTGAGAACTACATGTTCAAATCTCTCAGATTCATACTTGGAGTTGTAATTTTGGAAATGAGTTGTAGGCTATTTTTATCTTATCCTCTTTAAATTTTTTGTCATGAAGCATGGCTATTTTTTGCAATGTTTCTTTCTTACACTGGAATAATGTATCTCAAAAATCAGTGTTTTTCAAAGATGAAATAGTTATTTTTCTGGTTGTGTCTGTATAGAGACATTAAGGGAAGGCACAAACTCGAATTCTTTTGGAAAAATGTATCAGCTAAAAGACTGAAAAAAATGTACACTAACAAACTGGATGGAATTTTCATTTCTGTGATTTTGGAGATTGAGGAATTTTAAATGAAAGACAATGTCAACATAAAAGAGATCAGAAGAGAAGAGTTTAACAATAACCTATGCAGTATGGGCTATACTTAAAAAATATATTAGAAGTGTAGAATATAAAAGGGCTCCCACAGTTGCCCACATTTGAGGATATAATATTGTATATTAAAAATCTATTTGAAAATGCATAGTAGTAGCTTTTTCGAAAGAGAACTCTATCTTAAATATTACAATGTGTAAGTAAAACTTGTGTCTGAGTGATAGTTCCCTATGTGGCTGTTCACCAGTTTTATGTACAGGAGACATAGTAGGTGCTATTGTGCATAAATACCTTTTCTGAAGTATTACAAAGGACAATACAAATGCAATGGAAGTGAATGGAATTACCACAGAGAATGATAAAGATTAGTTTTTTAAAAAGCAGCCATAGCAGAAAGAAAAGGGCAGCAGATCAATCTTAGGAAAGAATGAAAGAAAGAAATAGATCTCTTGTGTTTACTTATAAAATACACAGAGATGATGAGAACATAATAAAACTCCAGAAAGAAAGATGGATTCCATAGAAACTTAGTTGATCTTGGTTTTAAGCTCTTATCTTCTGCCAGACTTGCTAGTGGAATTAACTGCTTCAAGCTGGGCTTTTGATAAGGATTTATTCTTATCCAACATGAAGAATAAGAAATTCACCTGAAAGTTCACATTTTCTGGGCAAGAAATTAATGAATTTTAGAAAAAGAAATTTTAGAAAGCAAGAAATTTAAAGGGCTGATTGCCCTACTGAGCACCAAATTTTATGCAGTGCATCTGAAAAATATTTTGTTTCAGTTAAGATCATAGAATCATAGAATAGTTAGGGTTGGAAAGGACCTTAAGTTTGTCTAGTTCCAACCCCCCTGCCATGGGCACAGACACCTCCCACTAAACCATGCCATCCAAGGCTATGTCCAACCCCACCTTGAACGCCGCCAGGGATGAAGCATTCACAACTTCCCTGGGCAAGATGAATGACGAGAATTTTTGCTATTTGTTCTAGACTGGAGCAAAGACATTCCCAATTTAACAGCTTGCCTTTGCAGCACTATACAGGTCCTGTGTGGTAGGTACACATCCTGCTGACAGTATGACTCACATATGTGTAATACTGGCAATTGAAAGTGTGGTTTCTGCTTGCACCCAGGGAATAGTATGTGAATTCATGGTGATAATCCCAGAGACAAAGAAATTCTCCTGTTAAAGGTGATTTAAATTGGTTTTCATTGTCTGTCAAAGATCGGCAGCCCCCCTGCCAATTCGAAAGTCAATTCAATTAGTTTCTTTCCACTTAATGATCTTCCAAAATTCATGATGTAGTTAAAAACCCCATTCATCAGACATATCAGTTGTAGTTGAGCTACTAAATGTCTATGGGCCGTAAAGCCATCTTTCTGAGCAGAGCCACTGTGTAATGTGTGTGAATTATTTTAAACAAAAATACTACAGAATGGCTGTTTCAAATGAGAGATGAATGGATACTCCTGATTCAAGAAACTCAGAGTTATAATTTTCCTCAGGAAAAAACTTTTTTTTGTAAGGTCATTCTTAATAACAAAATAAAAGTATCTATTTATTTATTTATTTTCCTCAGGTGTATAGTGTGGAGATTTTAGTTAAAAAAAAAAAAAAAAAAAGCAACAGCAAAAACCAAATCAACCCCCCCAGAAGTCAACTACTTTTGAGCAATACAGTGATATATGCGGGGGATATGGAACAACGCAACAACGATCAATGTGATCAAACGCTGAACCAGTTTATTGCTCAGATAGCTCAGTATATATAGGCATTCTACTTGTCTATCATTAACACACACACAACTCTAATTGGATACATGCATTGTTCACGCGACTAAATACAGAATAGGATTTGCTCAGACCCTCTGTCCATGAGCATAGTGCTCTCCACCTACATTCTACTTGGTGTCCTGCTTAATATATGATTGGTTAATATCTCTCATCTAAGTGTTAGTAACAGCTTAATGATTGGTTAACTATTACAGCATATGTTTCAAGGTTACAGTTATCATTCCTCCTTTGCATATCTCTCTCAGTAACTTTCCGTGCTAACTTTCTCAAGGCTTCTGCACGTACATGAACTTTAGTAACCCCCAGGTGAGGCCTCAGTGCCTGTGGGTTACTACCTTACAATTGTCAAGCAGTTGTCTGGATTGCTCACATGCCTGTTCACAGCCAAATAGCTCTCCACAGATATATACAGATGAAAAATACGTATAGAGAAATAGCTTGTAAGTGATATGGTAACATGTCGTGGTTTAAGCCTCTATAAACTCACACAGTCGCTCTCTCACTCCCTCCCCACTCTTTCTTCCCCCAGTCCCGGGGGGGGTGGGGAGAAGAATCAAAAGAATGCAACTCTCACAGGTTGAGATAAGAACAGTTTAGTAACTAAGGTATAACACAAACCACTACTGCTACCACCAATAATGAAAATTACAAGGCAAATACAAGGAAAGTATACAACAGCTCACCATCAATCCCATCCTGACCAAGCAGTGCACCCCCCACCGTGCACCTCCACCCTTCCAGGTCTCTGCCATTCGTTTTTTACATCCTGGACATGACGTGCTGTGGTATGGAATAACCTCTTTGGTCAGCTTGGGTCAGGTGTCCTGCCTTCTTCCTCCCGGCTTCCCCTCCTCCCTAGCAAAGCATGAGACTCAGGAAGTCCTTGGTCAGACCAAAACATCACCAAGCAGTAACTAAAAGCATTGGTATTATCAGCGCAGTTCCCAGGCCGAAAATCAAAAACACAGCACTGCACCAGCTACCAAGAAGGAGAAAAATGGTTGCTACTGCTGAACCCAGGACATAACATGACCAAAATATATTCTTAGAGCACCTGTGCTTAGCCAACTGTCTCATATATGATCAGGTGTATGTACATATTTGACAATGATGCGTTATGAATAGGAAAGTAGTAAAAGGGTTATTTTTTCTTCAAACAATCTTTGCAGTGCTGTTGAAACTTACTCCAAACAGGGAAACAATCTAAAAGGTGTAAATATAATAAAGCATGATGAGCCACTCATTTTTATTGCCCAAGAGAGTTCAGGCATGAAATACTTATGGCCTTGCCCAATCTGTTCCTCATAATTTATATAATTTACTGTAATTTACTCTAGGCATACATCTTGGAGTCTTCTATTGCACCTTTCTCCTATTTCTTGCCCTTTGCCTTTCAAAGGCTGATGGGAAAAAAGCGCCAACTACTGTTTGATGAAGTGTGGCTTTTGCAATGGTTAACAATCATAACTTAGTTTGTTTTGACCCTTCAAAGCTGTGAGCAGGCAAGACAACCAGGGATTAAATCCCTTAAAAAAGGAAAAAAACATTAGCAATCCACCACTGAGATCAATTCAAAGACAATAGCTACATCATCCTTGAAAGTTTAGTTTATGCATATTCATGGAGTTTTTGAAAAATAAAATAACCTAACTAAACTAAACTAAACTAAACTAAACTAAACTAAACTAAACTAAACTAAACTAAACTAAACTAAACAACTAAACTAAACTAATAAATTGCTGGCAATGCCAAAGATGAGGATTCAAGAAAAGCTTTACTTCAACATTTTCTAAGCTGAGAATAATTTTACTTAAACATAATATCAAAATTTGAGGACACTTAAATTAAACTTCAAAAGTTTATATTTTTTTAAGACATCACCCTTTCAGAGGTTTTTTGTACAAGCGATGAATTACAGCTCAGCTGAAAAGCAAAATGGAACTATATTGACAAGAAGTCTTCATATACAGATTTGCATTAATTACATTTACCTTCATGTCAAGGATAGATTATGTGGTACTGTAAACACTGAATTCTGTGTGAGAAGTTTTTTTTTTTTAATATACAAAAATTGTTTCCCAGTGGGATTACAGAGCCTAATCAGGGGTCAAGAGAGCTAATTGTCAAGGGCTGCACAAAATCATGTCATGCAGTGATGACTGAACTCCTGTAAACTTGTTTTGCTAGGTCTTGAATCAAAAAAAAAAAAAGTGACTTTTTAGTATCTGAGCATTTTTATGGAATTCAGTGACACAAACTGTATTAATGAAATTAAGATTGATTGTAAATATTCAGAAGATGAAACTTATGTTTACAGAAGATGTAGCAGACTAGATTTAAAAAAATCTTAACAGAAGAAATTAACGTAAACCCAGCATAAATTATCAGTAATTGCTGCCCGAAACAATGGCTAATATGGATCAGAGAATTGTGGACAATAATTTGAAATTAAATCCTCTGTTCTAGTGCAGGAAATGATACATTCACAAACAGATTATATCTACCATTGGATTTAGGGGAGGAATATTGGGAAAATTATACTGTTTTTCAGGTCTGCAAAGAATAAAAGGTGAAGTGGGAATTGGTTGAAGCTGCTAAATGTTTTTGAGTTATACGTCACTATTTGCAAATCTAGGATAATAAATAAGTTTGATTAAGCTAGATATTAATAAGATCAATGATCAAGTTTGCCACAAGATTCAGATTGACTAAATTTTGTACTTTCGTCATGAAAGCTTCTTATTATAGATTTTCATCCACATTATATATGCTAAAGAAAAAGTACACAATTCTGTATAAAGGATGTGTCTTAATTATAGACAAAATTATACTTAAAATAGTTTTATTCTTATGATCACTCAGTGGGAAGTTGTTACATGAGAAATTACAATACCTCTTACCAGAGATCAGAATAAGAATACTCACATTTGACATGATTTTCTGATCTGGTATACCAACTTGTTTTTCTGACTGAGAAGAATAAGCCCATGTTTGAGAAATATCTCTTGATCTCAGTTAATCATTCACATTGGCTGGCTGTACAATGTTTCATAATTTACAGACTGTGTGGAGAAAAGGTGCTTGTTTCATTTCTCTAAGTGCATAATGGATAAGAACCAAAATGATTCAGGTGAACGGACACCAGAGGAATGTTATTCTGCTGTAATATATTACAGTACCCTGTAAGTAATAGAACAGGAACAATGTGCCATTGTCCAAAGCTGGAATTTAAGCTTTAATAAAATTCATCAAGTATATCAAGTGTTTCCTATAAAAGCAGACATGGGGCAGTTATCTTCTCTCGAACAACATAAATCAGACGGAAGTACAGCTTCGTGCTTTTTGAATGATGTTTTGGGTCACAGCATCACACCACACCTTAATTCTTAAAAATCACTGTATACTTAATCTTCTATTTAAAATGTAAGACACAACAACAAGAACCTCACAGCTTTCTGCACCATCTAACTCATAATCTCCTTGGCTGCTGAAGGAAAAATATTTTCAGCACATTGCTGGAGTGTCTCCGTGTTGCTTTAATTTTGGTTACTTTCCAATGTGAGATTGACCCAAATTACAAAAGAGAAATATATATTTTTCTTTATTCACAGCTTTGAATATTAATTTCCATTTTTGATTGTTGCAAAGTTCAGTATTTCTATCTTTCACTGGAATTATTCCATGTTAAAATAAGGTAAATCAGTGCAGGAAAAGAATTGGAGACAGATGTGGATATCCTCACTCATACTGAATGTTGCATTCATTGAACAACCTCTGTGTTTTCACTGTGGTTACTAGATTAAGATCCTACTACACCAGACTACAACTGTCAAATTCTAACCTGTAGACATCAAGAGCAAACCTGTTATTCTGAATATCTAATTTATAAGACAGAGCAATATCTTTCTTTTTATCAGTACTTGATGCTTTTATCTGCTTATGATTTTCCTATTCATCTGCCCACCTGAGGATCTTCTGTTTCACCTGTCAGCTATGTTAGTTTTCACTGAATATTAGTTTTCTTGCCATGCTGGGACCTCTTTTTGCTGGCAACTCCATTTAGAATTTACTGTGCTGGCAATAATAAGCCTGGCTGTGAGGTCAATAATGAGATAAAAAGTTACTGCTTTATGCTACATGGAATGCCATTTCCTAACTTGCCTGTATTGTACAGGCTCTGAAATGGATCTTTCAGGTGCTCCAATAATACAGGTAACAGGCTATCCTAGAGCTACTTGAGGAAATATAAACACAGACAGGAGACTTTGCAGAGAAATAGTCTGAGCCCTGACAATTTATAATGAGTCCATATTATTTCCTCCCTTCATAAATAAACTAAGCAGTTCATACAGAAAGTTATCACTCTGTCAATTCAGGGCAGATTAAAATGGAATGCTGCCATGGGAGGCAACAGATCCAAATGGCAGAAGGAACTAGGAGGTGTTGGAAAATTGAGAACATTCTAATGGTATCAGAACTGATTAAAGGGATTTGGGGAGATTACGTGAAAAGCGACTTCGTGATGAACTGTATCTATACTTGTGTGCATAGTTGAGAGATTTCAATGGATGCATCAATACAATTAATTTTAACATTTTCTCTGTGATTTTTATTTTTTTGTCATTTTTATAAACAGGAAACATCAAGGTCTTTTTGCATCATCTTTGCTAAGCAAAAACTACAGTGCTAAATTTCATGTGAACTCAGTAGTGAAGAAAGGACATGGACTAGAGAAAATCTAAAACATGACAAAAATCTTTAAAAGATTACAGAATGTGCTCTATAGTGAAAGAGAGGGGATGAAAATGATGCATTTTGGAGGTAAGCCAATAAATAAATAATATAATTATAATAAACCCATTCAGGGTGAGTAAGAAAGAAGGGACAGGAATTCAGTAAAGTAGCATAGTCGGAAAAAATAATAGAAGTAGAGGTAGTAAGGTAAAAGAAAATGCTAAAGGTGCTAAAGAAAGCAGAGGATGTCCTGACTCAGAAAAGAATATATGATTTTATTTTTTTTAAAAAAAGGTAATATATAGAAGTTACAATGTGTTTCTAGCAAAATTGCTGAATCACTATCGCTAGCTGAATTCAGTGCTAATATAGCATTGCATATGTAGAAAGCTTGTGCATAAATGAAGGTTTGGACATTGAAAGGACTAGAATGTATAAGTTATTGGATCTAAATATTATGTTTGTTATTGACCACAAGGGGTGAAAAGCAAGATGAAAGGGATGTGCTTAATTAGGGTACAAATTTATTAGCTCAGCTCTTGTGGGAACTCTCTGGCAATAGATTGTACAGTGCATATCAAGACACCTTTCTTAATTGTTTTCATGTATTAGTGGCATACCATCAGCCGTCCTTTCTCCCTTATTGCTGATTCCCATTCATATTTCAGTTGCACAACTGCCTGCCCCTTGTACAGAAGTGTTGAAAGGCGTAGGAGGGAGAATCCACTTTTGTTACTCTAGACGGTATAATTAAACTTGGTACTCATGTCTGGGGTCTCTGTCCATTTCCAATTCTGATTAATCACACATTGCAGCATCTGTAGAACTGACAAATGCTTTGGGCTCTTGCTTTAAATGAGCCTTCAGATAAGATCTAGTGCCTGGTACCTCCTCCTATTTCAAATTAACTTTTCAGATACCTTAACAATTTCCTTCCAAATTCAATCATCTCCATCCCTGAATAACCAGTGTATTGAACATGATATTTTTGGTCGATGTCTATTAATCCTTTTCCTCCTAATAAGTGACACATTATCTGGCCTTGTCAACCCTGGAGATAACACCATATCCTTCCTGAAAAATGTAGCCTCTGGGAAGAGCTGGCACCAAGAAAAATGTCCCTGACCAGCCCATTTTTTCTTTTTTTTTCTTTCTTTTTTTTTTTTTTTTTTTTGAGTTTATATTGATCTTTTTAAAGAACTCAGTAACCTGCTATACAATCACAGGAATCTGCCTTAGTAAACACAGCAGGGTCAAATGCAGCTTTTTCTTGCAGAGCCTGAGGATACCTGGAGACATGGGGAAGTAGCCATCTGCCCCATGTAGGGCAGAGCATAGTCCCTCCACAACCAGCACCAGCCAGCATGACTTGGTTTCTTCCTTTCATTGTAATGGTCCATCACCCCTTCAGCTCAGCACCTACAGGCCGAGTGAAAGTATAGGACTGTCATTTGTGGACCACATGGACATTGCTGTGTGTACCCACCCAGGCAGCAAATTTTGTACACTGGGCTGTGAAATAAACAGTAGAGAAGAAGTAGATAATCTCTATATATCAAACAATCAACCTCTGTGTTAGAAGTTACTATATATTAGGGTATCATTCACAAAGCTGTGACGATAGAGATACCAAATTGGATTTCTTGCTGCGCTACTGGTACATTCAAATCTTGAATGAATAAAGCCTCCTCTTTTTGTGGTGAACTGTAATAACAGGCAGTGCTTGGCATGAAGTGGAATCTCATCTTTTTTTAAGAGATGGCTCCCCTTAAATTAGTGAAGAAATTTACATTTTCACAAGTCCTTTATTATCCTTCAAAAGTCTTCAAAGGACATCCAATCTAAAATAATTAGCCATGTTCACAGAACACATCTTCAGAATTTCAGATCAGTCATAAACAGGAAAGCTGTGATTCCTATTTACTTTAAGGATTAAAAGGAACAGTATTTGGACAGACTTTTGAAAGAGGATTTAGAGTCTTTCTTCCTTTTTGAGCTTTCTATGCACATGAGCTACAGATGGACTTGTTTCTAAGCACAGCATAGAAGAGAAAACAGTGCCTAGGTGACCAATATTTCATTTTATTGTGATTTAATATTTTTACTATTAAATGTGGACTGTGGCAAGGCTATACAGTTGTTCTTTTTATTTTTTATAAATTACACTTATATTACGGACATCATAAATTTATCCTTAATATCTAATGAGTTACGAGTTTATTAGTTTTTAAGTAAGATTTAATTTGTTTTAAAATAAAAACTTTCCCCTCCTTCTCTTTTGCAGACATACAAGGTCAATTATCAGCTAGGTGTTCATATTAAAAATGAGTTGTCTGCTCTTCACTTCTCCAGGAAATCTTGAAGAGAAGGCAGATGTTGATGAGAACATTACTTTATTTGTTTAAAAATTAGTAGCTTTAATGAAAATAACTCAAGCCAATGTCCTACAGTTATTGCTTCAATTTAAGCGGCCCCTCTCCACTGAGATGTACATGCTCCTCTAAATCCACCTTCTGCTGGTACAGAGAGACCAGTACTCTGTAGAATTTCCATTTGTAGTAGCGGCTATATCGTTCACTATGTATTTGAATTTCCATTGTTATCTTTTACCTAATTAAGTTGATTAGATATGTTCTCTCAGGATTCAAAATCCATATTGCAGAACAGACTTCCATAATTCTCAATTTTTATTATTTTTTTTGAGGCATCAATAGTTAAATTAACTTCCAACACCTTAGTGTTCCCATCCATAAGAAATTGTATAATTCTATCTAGCAGAGAATAGTACTTCTTCCATAATGGCTGAAGCTAATCTCACCAGCACCAATCTCCATTACCTGTAAAATTTTTGTCTTTCTCTTGGAAAACTTTTGTTGTTTTATTTTCCTCTTCTGTTTAGTCTGTGCAGCAGTACTGTCTTGGTCACATGCCTTTGACTGAATAATTTACCTTGCACATGGAGGGACAAATTACTTGTTCTTTGATGTTGCCATGTCTTTTGCTGACCACCATCCATGCCAAAGCATTCTTTAAGTGTTTCATTTGTTGTTTTATTTTGGTTTTATGTCTTTTATATTTTATTTATTTTTGGGTTTATTCTTTTTTTCTTTTGCATATACTGAATTACTGGTCTAATTTTTTTTCCAAACACTGTAATTTCTTCTCTGCTTAGTGTCCATAACTTCATCTAGATGTATTTTTTTAATAACTTTTCATATAATTTAAGTAAGTTAAAAAAAGTAGTTCTTCAGGTTGTCTCGATTACTACCTGTCATAGATATACTCCAAAGACAGTGAAATGACTTAGATCTGTGGCCTCCAAACAGACTTCTATAAATCTGACCTGTGCCCTTACCTTGAGTACTTGAAAAGTATTTACCTTAAGGCAGAAATATGGCCCTATTTTCCTACTGTGAGACCTTTCATCCACAGCCAGTGAAAGAGAGGAAAAAATATTCTTTAAAAAAAACTGTTGTGCTGATTTTTTTTTTTTTCTATACATGCACAGACAACAGCACAGAGGAACTATTTCATTCAGGATAGGTTGGGGCCAAAGAATCAATCTAGAGAACTCTCATGAGGCCTGCAAAGAATTTTGAAGGGTTATAAGGTAGGACTGTTAAGAGGTCTTATGCCTCACAGCAAACACTTTAACCAGCGTCCAAAGCACATCAACTTTAAGTAGCTTTCAGAAAGTCGGTGAAGTTTGGGATATAGGAAAGTGCCTTTGAACCTCTGCTGTTGAACCTCTGGCATGAGCCAGTTCTTTGACATGGTGTAGCCATAAAATATAAGGTGTTACTACAGAGACAAAGAAGAAACCGAAGTCTTGGTTATCCTCGGTTTCCTGGTGAAGGTAATGGAATATTTTCAGAAATGTTTTTTTTTCAGGGTTCATCTTTAAACATTCTTTTGTGAAAATAAATAAATAAATAAATAAATAAATAAAAAAAACAACAACTAAAAGAGAAAGATTTCTTGTTTTGAAAAAGATGTTAGCATGTTGGTACTTTGTAGGTAGTGTTCTTTGACTCAACTTGTGTGTGATCTTGTGATGTTACCTCATCACAGAAATCTTAATACTTTTGATTTTAAATTACACTGTATGGACATAGCAGTGTTTCACAGCACTGATGAGTCCAGTATAATGCTACTTGAAACTAGATAGTAGCAAGCATTGTAACGCAACTCTTCTATAACCATCCTACACTCTGACACATTTTGTGAGCTCCATGGCATGTGGCAGACTGCTTAGTCTAGATAGAATTCTTCTATAGATATAAGTGCTTTATAATCTGAGGGAAGGTTTGGTGCATAACTGTGCCCATAAAACATTCAGCTATCAAGGCGATGTGTTACCTCTAAAAGAATTTTTTTCCACAGTGGTCAAATTAATAAAAGTTTTTAAAATTAGAAAACTTCAAAACTCTTTTTGCTCAACACAGATTTTTTTTTCTGTTTCTTCAAAGCTTCATAACTGTATCAATATTCAGTAGCCTAGGACAAGCAATGGATTATAAGTCATGAACTACTGCTGGTAGACTGCAGTTACTGACAGAGTTGACAGTAGTTGGTTCACGAAGTTGTTGTTAGAATCATTCACCGTAGAACGTCAATTTATGGAAATTTTAAGTAAACCTGAGAATCATGTTGGCAGTGCTTCTTCTGTGTGGTGATTTCATAAAAGTGAAAGCTACCTCATTCAAATATATTCTCAATAACATACTCAAGAGGTACTGCATGCTTTCTAGTCTTGAAACTGATGTTGAAAGAAAATTCTTATGCCATAAACAGCGCTTTTAGAGGGGACTGGGGGGGGGGGGGGGATTCTGCTCATACCAGAGATTCTATAATCAAAATCCTTTTTCCTACATTTGCCTTAAATGAAAAATGAATGGCATTCTCAGAAAATATGATTGGGAAGTTAGGCGGAGTTTGATCAGACTAAGACTGATTGGCTGAAGCTGAGCCTCTAGAGATTAGTTATCATTAGGCAAAAAAGAACATTTAAACTACCTTGAAATAAACAGGGTCACATCTAGTTTCAGGAATAAATTAATCTGTAGATTTGTTGACACAGCACAACATTCCTTCCTGGCATGATGTATACAAGGGGAAATTAGACAATAAATAATATTTGATTTTTATCTGATTTGCACAAAGCATAAAATTGTACTTTACCTTCCTTCATTTATCATATCTGATTTCATCTCAAACTTTCAGCATTTATTTAGTTCCCCCTACACATCGTGTAAGAAAACTGAATTAGTAAAGAACTCAGGGACTAGTTAATGAGTTAAAATAAATAATATATATTCATGTCAGAACAAAAATTAAGAACTTCCAGTTAATGTACAGCTAGAAAAATGTACATGTCATCAAATGATAAGTGCAAGTGTATTGAGTAAATGTCAAGATGGGTTTAAAGAAATTGAAAAACAAACTACCATCAGAGTCAGTTGTGTGTGGGAGGGATAACATATCTGATATGGAATGGAAGAATAAAGTTAAGAAGCATAAACAGTGTGATGAGATAAATTTATGTAGCAAATATTAGAAAGTGCATCACAGCTCAAATAAATATTATCCCTCCCACTTACAAGAGGTTCAAAAGATTGCTAGAAAAGGATCATTGGCTTAAAAGTAGGAAAAAATAAGTAATTGCTTATATGGATACTCTTTACCTTAAAAATTACGTTTTTTTCTTTCCATTCATTTGAAGTTCTCAAAGGAATGGGAAGGAATAGATCCTGAAAGTGGTGCTAGAAGATGTCTTTGGTGAAGTAGAAAGAATATGAAGGAAAAACTGCATCACAAATTGATTAATAAATACAATCAATTAGATTTTGTCAAAACTAGCATATCATGTTGAATTTGTTCACTGTTTGTGGGTATTACACAGTGGTGCAAATACAATCCCATCTCTAAACCCCACAGCTCATACCTGCAGCCCATCCTGATGAAGACAATATTACAGTGAAAAAGAGTTTTGTATGCTTCAGAAAACTCCTGATCAGGGAAGCATGGCAACTACCTTATGTTTTAGGAATAGACTGTTATAGATACCATTTTTCTTAGGAGCTCACAGTAAAAAAATAAAAAATGCAAAAACTCGGTCTAGTCCAACACATATAGGACTCCTTATTTGAGGAGAATTCTTACTCCACCTTTACTCTCCTTCTCATTTTACCAAAACCCCTGATTTATGACAAAACCGTTCTGCCTTATGGGAGAAGATGGGCAAAGTAATATATTTTATCCTTTATATTAATTATAGACCTAGTTTTAGTCTGGATTACTCTGAATTGCTCATTTTCAGATGTCTCAACACCTAGAAATTCAGAGGTTCAGAATTGCTGTTGTTGAATAAATTTCATCTTATGGCATTAACTACAAGCACGCCATTTGTATCAACATGGCCTGGATCAATATTCTGACAGATGATAAAATGAATTTAAGCATTTTGTGAGAGCTGTGATTTTGTTGTGAGGTGACCCGAGCAAAACCAAGAAATGATGGGAAAGACTGCTTCCACCTGAAATTCGTACTTAAAGTGAAAATAAGAATGTGTACTTGAAAAAAATCCAAGATATCTCACTTAAGCTGTATAGGATAGCTTGGGTCAACAGTATTATGTAGGTGGCTACTTGCAATAGGAATGATCAGCAGTTAGAAGGCATAAAAAATAGATCTGTGAGGTTAAACAACAGGTACGTTTCTAGTACAGTGAAAAAAATGGTGGGTTGTAAAATTTTGGTTTGTAAACCTTTGTATGACATAAGCCAAGCATTATGTCTGCATAGGCTGTTCTGTTCCATATGCTCAGTTTATAGACACAGTGAATGCATGTGATGAGTACACTGTATGTCCGCCATAGTAGAAAAGAAAATATTTTGTTCTGAACCTTAATAATATACTCCTGAGTCATCAGAAGTTGTTTTTATGAACATTGTAGTAGGAGAGGAGAGAAACAATCATCATCAACCTTTCATTGAACAGAATTTTCTCATTTCTTGGGGACATTTAATCACTACAGTATTTTTTTTTTTCATTTTATTTTTAATAGACTAATTTCTAAGGTTCAAAGAAAATTTCATCAGATCTTTGCTGGCAGTTGCAAGGGAGATGTTATATATATGTAATGTGCAGGATTCCTGCCCATCTCTATTCACATTCTTTCCAAAAGACTTTGTCACAGTGAATGTTATTACTGCTACTGCTTCAAAATGCCTGGAATTTATAGTAACTTGACTAATGAGGGAACTCATGAACATTGGCTGTGTCCTAGACTTCAGTGACTTGTAATAATGAAGTCTCTGTAAACAGGAATATGTGAAGCAGGACAAACTGTTAATTCCCTTCAACATTCATACATGTTTTAAACATTTCTGGCTCAGCAATTGGGCTATTGGAGTTTTTGACACGTAACTGCAGAAGACTTTTTCTTTGCTGTGTGTAATTTGCTACCCTCTATAGAAAATACAGGTGCCATTTTCATGAATGACCATACTTTTTCCATTGTGTTTCTCCAACACATAAAGTAATGGCACGTTAACATACATTACAGACACCTGTCGGTTATATCTGTTGTCTTCATCCCACCAATAATAAGTACATTAATAAACTATTTTCTCTAATAATGCATGGAATATTACTTAATGAAATACGGGGAAGTTGTAGAAGGATGCAGGATATGGGAGTGTCAAGATTTTGGATTATATGATGAGGAAGTGTCAAAGCACAAAAAGTAAAAGGCAAGTCAGTACACCTGTGTATAGGTATTGTGAGACTGGGACACTGGTGTGAAATCGTAGAATCATAGAATCATAGAAGAGTTAGAGTTGGAAAGGATCTCAAGATCATCGAGTTCCAACCCCCCTGCCATGGGCACAGACACCTCCCACTAAACCATGCCATCCAAGGTTATTTCCAACCCCACCTTGAACGCCGCCAGGGATGAAGCACTCACAACATCCTTGGGCAACACATTCCAGGGCCTCACCACCCTCACAGTAAAGAATTTCTTCCTCATATCCAATCTAAACTTCCCTTGTTTAAGTTTAAACCCATTACCCCTTGTCCTCTCACCACAGTCCCTAATGAAGAGTCCCTCCCCAGCATCCCTATAGGCCCCCTTCAGATATTGGAAGGCTGCTATGAGGTCTCCATGCAGCCTTCTCTTCTCCACACTGAACAGCCCCAATTCTCTCAGCCTATCTTCATACGAGAGGTGCTCCAGTCCCCTGATCATCCCCGTGGCCCTCCTCTGCACTTGTTCTAACACTTCCATGTCCTTTTTATGTTGAGGACACCAGAACTGCACACAATACTCCAAGTGAGGTCTCACAAGAGCAGAGTAAAGGGGCAGGAGCACCTCCCTCGACCTGCTGGTCACACTCCTTTTGATGCAGCCCAGGATACGGTTGGCTTTCTGGGCTGCAAGCACACACTGCCGGCTCATGTTCATTTTTCATCAACCCACACCCCCAAGTCCTTCTCCGCAGGGCTGCTCTCAATCTCCTCCCCACCCAACCTGTAGTTGTGCCTGGCATTGCTCCCACACAGGTGGAGGACCTTGCACTTAGCATGGTTAAACTTCATCAGGTTGGCATCAGCCCACCTCGCAAGCGTGTCAAGGTCCCTCTGGATGGCATTCCTTCCCTCCAATGTATCAACCGAACCACACAGCTTGGTGGCATCGGCAAACTTGCTGAAGGCACACTCAATCCCACTGTCCATGTCACTCACAAAGATGTTGAACAAGACTGGTCCCAACACCAATCCCTGGGGGACACCACTCGTTACTGGTCTCCAGCTGGACATTGAGCCACTCAGCACTACTCTTTGCATGCGGCCATCCAACCAGTTCTTTATCCACCGAGTAGTCCACCTATCAAATTGATGTCTCTCCAACTTAGAGAGAAGGATGTCATGTGAGACACTGTCAAAGGCTTTACACAAGTCCAGGTAGATGACATCAACTGCTCTGCCCCTGTCCATCAGTTCCGTAGCCCCTTCATAAAAGGTCACCAGATTGTTCAGGCAGGATTTCCCCTTAGTGAAGCCATGCTGGCTGTCACCAAGCACCTTGTTGGTTTTCATGTGCCTTAGCATGCCTTCCAGGAGAATCTGCTCCAAGATTTTGGCAGGCACAGAGGTGACACTGACTGGTCTGTAGTTCCCTGGCTCATCCATTTTCCCCTTCTTAAAAATGGGGGTTATATTTCCCTTTTTCCAGTCATCGGGAACTTCACCTGACTGCCATGATTTTTCAAATATGATGGAGAGTGGCTTAGCAACTTCATTTGCCAGCTCCTTCAGGACCCGCGGAGGGATTTCATCATGTCCCATGGACTTGTATACATTCAGGTTCCTAAGGTGGTCCCGAACAAGATCCTCTCCTACAGTGGGCCCAGGGTCCCCACCCTCTCCGTCCCTGCATCTGCCTTCCAAGACTTGGGTGGTGTAGTCAGAGCATTTGCCGGTGAAGACTGAGGTAAAGAAGTCATTAAGAACCTCAGCTTTCTCGAAATCCAGGGAAGCCAGTTCTCCCGATAGCTTCTGGAGAGGGCCCACGGTGTCCCTAACCTGTCTTTTATTGGCAATGTACCTATAAAATCCCTTCCTGTTATCCTTAACATCCCTAGCCAAGTTTAATTCTAAGTGGGCCTTAGCTTTCCTAACCTGGTCCCTAGCTTCCCGGACAACATCCCTGTATTCTTCCCAGGCTTCCTGACCTTGCTTCCACCTTTCATAAGCCTCTTGTTTCCTTTGAATTTTGCTCAGCAGCTCCTTATCCATCCAAGGGGTCTCCTGGCCCTCCTGCTGAACTTCCTTCTAGTAGGCTGCATCGCTCCTGAGCCTGCAGCAGGTGATCCTTGAATATCAACCAACAGTCTTGGGCCCCCCTGCCCTCTAGGGCTGTATCCCATGGAACCTTACTGAGCAGGTTGCTGAAGAAGCCAAAGTCTGCTCTCTTGAAGTCCAGGGCAGTGAGCTTGCTGCACGCTCTTCTCACTGTCCTGAGGATCTCAAATTCAGCCATCTCATGATCGCTGCAATCAAGGCTGCCCTGGAGCGTCACATTCCCAACCAGCCCTTCCCTGTTGGTGAGGACGAGGTCAAGCATGGCACCTCTCCTTGTCGGCTCCTCTATTACTTGCAGAAGGAAGTTGTCTTCCACACAATCAGGGAAGGTTCTGGATTGCTTGTGCCGGGCCGTACCATCCCTCCAACAGATATCAGGGTGGTTGAAGTCTCCCATGAGAACAAGGGCCGGAGAGCGTGAAGCTGCTCCTATCTGCCTATGGAGCACTTCTTCCAGCAAGTCCCCTTGGTCAGGCAGTCTGTAACAGATCCCCATAATAATGTCACCCATCACTGTTCTGAGTCTTTTTTTCTTTGATAGAAGATACCATGAAAGGCATATCTCTGAGAGCACTGCATTAGCCTTTGAAGACACTGTCAAGTTCAAAGAAAGTTATTTTGCATGGTCAGGTGTATCATTGCTTGAACTTCCTGAGAACTTGGACATCAGATTCATTCACAAGGCACACTAAATGTAAAAGAATTCTTAGCAAGTATATGCAAAGTCAGCATTTCAAGAGAAATGGCCTCAGGGAAATTCTGTAAAGCTTTTGCTTTATTGTAATAAGGCATCAGCAAAAGATTGAAAGAAATTAAAGGTGAGCAAGAAAATAATGGACATTTATCGTGCTGTGGATCATTGTCCCAAAGGGAATGGCAGAGACCCAGCCACTTGGGAAATTGTGAGTCAGAGTGAACAAAATACTTGAAAAGCTACTAGTTGAAGCTTAATTGAAACAACTGTCCAATGAATGAATTAAAAAAGTATACAATAATGAGTTTCTTAACCCATTTATGTAAAATAATTTCGATAAAGGAAGAAGACAAGAGGTGTGTTGGGATGAGGAAGTAGGAGGAAGTCATGAGTGAATAGTTTGATTTAAAAATTCAAATCCATATATACAAGAGAAATGTACATAAATAGGAAGCAGAAATCTTTCTATAATCTATAAAATGAGACTGAAATGTAACATAAGAAAAAGAGATAGAAAAAATAGGAGTAGGAAATGAAATTCTACGCACAAGAGGATTTTAAATAAGCAATTAAATTATGGAAGAACAGAAGAAAGAAATGAAGACTTGCATGTTTAGAACAGTGTGAGAAAATAGTCATTAAAAAAGCATGAAAGAAGTTCGCAAAAAATAATCAGCTGTTGAAAACAAGCCACTTGCACAAATACAGAGAGAAAATTGAAGTTTTGCAATTTATTGTCACTGAATACAAAAATTATTTCACTCAAATAAGACACAGCAACATAAATTGAGAATTGATGTGTAATACTCTATGATCTTTGCATGTTGAGATAGTATCAGAAGATAGTTTATTACAGCTTCACAATAACTAGCAAACAGTATTGGGTTTTCACTGCCACCAAATTAAAAGCTTATTTTCAGTGTTATACTTAATATTATATTGCCTAATGGGGTTAGGAGACTGTAATTAAATTCTTTTGCTAATAAATGGGGTTCTGAAAATTAGCCCCTATTTGAGCCTGTTCTACTTTCCATAGAGTTTATTACCACAATTATTTTTCAGTCAATCAGTCTTTGCATTTGATTTTTATATAATCACGTTGTGGTTTTAGCTCAGCCGATAACTCAGAACCACTCAGACGCTTGATCAAATCCCTCCCCCCCCTATTCCTCCTCCCACTCCCAGAGGGATGGGGAAGAGAACAGAAAGAATGTAACTCCCATGGAGTGAGATAAGAACCGTCCAGTAACCAAGGTATAAAGCAAACCCACTACTGCTACCACGAATAGTAATAATGATAACAGAAATAACAAGGGAAGAGAATACAATCACTCACCACCTCCTGACCCAGCCCAACCCAAGCAGTGATCTAGGCCTTCCGGGTAACTGCCCCCAGTTTGTACTCTGGGCATGTCGTGCTGTGGTATGGAATACCTCTTTGGTTAGTTTGGGTCAGGTGTCCTGTCTCTGCTTCCTCCTGGCTTCTCCTCCTCCCTGGCAGAGCATAAGACTCAGAAGGTCCTTGATCAGAGTAAACATTACTTAACAGCAACTAAAAACATCGGCGTTATCAGCATTGTTGCCAGGCTGAAAGTCAAAGCCACAGCACTGCATCAGCTGCTAAGAATGAGAAAAATGACTGCTACTACTGAACCCAGGACATCACATCTTTATTTCCAACACTTCTGAAGTTACAGGACTGAGAGTTACCCTTAGCAATTCAGTTTTTTATTGTGTTCTCCCATCCATAGTGAAGGGGAATAATAGATGCATGCATTTTCCATCACCTGTAAGATAGGAATGTTCTCAAAATCTGTAGCTCATTAGCTATGGGCTATATTCAGGAAAAAAACAGCAAACATGTATTATCATTTCTGGATATATCTGTGCTTAAGTAGACCTTGGAATAGCAAAGTAAACAAACAGGAATGCCTTACAGACTTAAATTTAAAATAAAACAAGCGATCAGGTTATCACAAATGTGAAATTATGGAAAGTTACAGAAGGCTATCCTCAACTGTCCTCATTAATTTTCCCTTGTGAAGCTGTGTAATGATTAGCTAGGGGTTATTAAATGTTGGATTTCTGAATGTCTGTTGGATTCATAAACATGCTTCTTTGTCATGCTGTTTTGTAGGTTGGTGTTGTGCCATTCTTAGGAAATGAAATGGAGCCTGTCTATAGCAGTGCAAGATTGAATGAGTTTAGTCTAATCAGCCTTAGACTATAGTTTTGACTGGACTTCTGCAAGAGAGAGATTTCATAGAAATGTATGGATTTCAGGACATATGCTTTGAGCTAGTGGATCCATGCCAGGTCTGACAGATGTTTATTAAGTATACTCCTTGACTCTAAAGGCAGATGTACCAGAACACACCTAAGCAGTACCTCTTCCTCATACATAACTGAAAGCTGAAAATGGCAAAGCAAGCTATGTACTGTTTCTGTGTGCTGTGGAGAAGATCTGGTTTTCACCCCCCTTAACTTTTTTTCCTACTCCTTTCTCTTGAGAGACTTAGAAAACAGAAAATAAAGGTGGAAAAAAAGAGTAAAAACAAACAAAAAAAAGTCATAGTATTATATGAATGTGATGGAGTAGAATCATCCCAGGGAACAATCAACAGTAATTTATACTTGGCATATTAAGTAAACAGACAACTCTTCCGAATTACAGTACTTGTGAATGTCAGAAAAAGCTATGAAGAGTACTAGGAAACATTTTAGATTTACTGAGTAATGACATGAGGTTTATTATATGCCAGATAGAAAGAACATAAATTATCTTATCTCAATACCCTACATTTTTTGAATACTTAAATTTTGTCATCTTGAAACTGCTGCAGTAATTGTATAGCATTGAATATGTTGTTTGTTAAAAATAGAGTATCATATGAAAAGAATAAGAAATACTTGATATAGAAATAGTCCATGAAATTCTGTCCAACTTTCCTTTGTGGCATTTTAAATACTTAAAACTAAGCAGGCATGGTTTTATGCATGCCTACATAAATATAGATTTAAGGTTTTGCCAAGACCAAGTTGTTTTCTAGTTAGAGGACTATTTTCAATCTTTTTGCTTGACCCACGCTTTCAAAGTAGTAGGAGACAGATAAAAATATCAAGGCACATCTCTTTTCTTATGACCTAAATGAATTCCACTGGTTTGATTCTGAGAAAGGCAGTGTATTTCTCTTACTGGTCTAAGACTTCACCTTCATTGTTCCGTTTCACCACAGGAATTAAGAAAAGCTATGGCTTTTGAGTGACTAGGACTGAGCCTCTTGAAAACTTCATCTATCAATGAATTCTTGAGTTGTACTTACTTCAGAATTTTGAGTCAGAATCAAAGTTCTTTGTGGCATCTTGGTCATTTACTTATAGAACTCTGGCTTTTTTCAGGAAAAATAGAAAATATTAAATTACATATCAACCGTGTCAGGTTTTCTGATGTATTTTTCACATAGGCTTATTCATGGTTTGTAATGGTGATAATGCAGTTGACAGAATAATAAATATGTTACAATTTGATCAGTATCTCCAGCTTCATCTCAATGCTACATGTCCTGAGCAACAGTTCACAAGACAGCCTTAGAAGGGAGAACCTCCTGGTTGGCTCTGTCTAGCAACAATTCAGAAAAGCACCCTCACACTTCAGCCTTCTGGTTTAAATCAACCACGACTAACTGTAGTATTTTCTCTGTGGAATGGCCCAGTGGTCAGAGTCATATTGGGTATAGTCCGGAGCAGGCTGTCACTTCCACAGTGTACAGCTAGGGTGTCGTGGCTGTGTGGAGGGAAGCCTTTGGAAGGTCATATTCAACTGTGCCTTCTGCATGGAATGAATTGACTAATCTGGAGAAATTCTCCACATTCCTACAGGCCAGCTTGGCCTGCTTTGTTTGGGTTTTCTCATTGAAGTAGTGTTTTCTCTCAAAGAACATTCAATATTTTTCTTGTTTTGGGTAATGTGGCTGTGGTAGGTCTGTAGGACATGTGAGAACAAGGATGGGCTTTGATTTTTTGGTGCCAAAGAAGACAGCTTTACAGTAAAGGATTTTCAATACTGAATTCTCTCTCTAATTTCTAAGGTGTCCTTCTCTTCCTTGATCTCCTTCTGAACAGCTAGCTAGCCTGGTGATGTCTCCAGGCTAGAGGTGGGAACAGCACTGGAGTAGTGTAGGCCTGCAGCTCAGATGAGAACTTGGTTGGGTGCATGCTGTGATCCATTGTGTGTTTTGCCTCCTCAGTGAGCAGGTTGTCAGTGGTTGATCTGGAAACCAGGCAGGCAAGCAGGTGGCACAAGGAAAAGAGGTTCATTCTAACTATCAGCTTCCTATGCCTACTTTCAACTTTTTATCTTGAACTTCAATTAATAAACCGAAATGAAGTTGACAAAATCCTCAGCTCTGTCATCACTGCAATAGTCCTAAGAGCATCCAGCAGGAGAACGTAAAGACCCTAGGTAACTTTGCTTGCTAACATAGACCTTGATAGCTTCATGAAGAGAAGATTTTGTAAAGATATGATTCTATAACTGCCTATGGTTTCATTTAGGTGTGCATGTACATTGATAATCTACTCCCTACAGCCCTCAAATTTTGGGAAAAAAAAAGGCTTTGGAAAAACCCCTGCAGTTTGGACAGAAGAAATTTGAAGTCACATTAATAGGATTTAAATGTCTGAGCCCTAGGTCTGTTGGTTATGCAAAATGAATGTGAACTCGTTTTCTTATCCATACACGTGTGCCCCCATACACAAAATTTTCACAGGAAATAGTTTTTTAAACAGCATTCGATTTTTTGATTATTGTTTTGGACATCTTACAGTCTTAAAACATCATGTAAATGAAAAAAGCTAGATGGTTGCAGATTATTTATTCAGTCTGCCTCCTTTAGAAACAACTATTCAAGTCTTGAGGGAAAATATAAAACAAGATAGGCAGTCTGTAAAAAGGAAGATAAAATGCTTGATAAAACCCCAGCAAATGTCATTAACTAAATCCAGATTCTAATTGAAAATAAATACTCACTCAAGTGTTAGATGGAATTAAACTAATTATGGTACTGGTTGTTTTAGAAGCTCACTTTATTCAACTGAGAAATCAACCTTAAACTTCATCCTCTCCCTATTTTCTACTTTTTAATTCCTCCAGACTAATTCACTGGATTAATTTCAGGGCTGCTAACGTCTTATGTGGAAGTCACCCATCCCATGTGTTAGGTAGCTTCATCCTGAAGCTTTTGGGAAAGTCAAAGCACATGCCATATGTGTTGTAGGGCGCCCGTGCTGCTGGCAGCTCTTCTGCTGATCCCTAACACTGGGATTGCTACTCATTGACGCATGCGAAAACCTTGGTGCCAAAGTGAAAGAGCCAGAAGGCATCTACACTGCAAGTTATGATGCAGCAAGTAGCTGACACCACCAGCACAGGCCCATTAATGCCAAGTTGCTTGACCCATCTCTCTGACTGTCTGGATGTTCCTTTACCTTCCCTGTCTGCCCTCTTCTCCTCATCCTCCTGATCACAAAAGCAGGGTGTCTCTAATGGTGGGATCAGAATGACAGATTTGGTTTACCATCCTCTTCTAGACGTGATCAAGCACAGGGCTTCCCATTCAACCCGATGTAGTTCAAGATGTTCCTGCTCATTGCAGGGATGCTGGCCTTGATAACCTTTAAAAGTTCCTTCCAAAACAAACTGCTATGATTCTATAACCTGATAACTTCTTCATACCTGATTATCTGTTTTCCCATTTTTCAACCCTCTTTTTCAAGGTATTTGTGTCTCCCTGTCTCTTCCCAATCTAATCCCAAATAAAATACTCAACACAATTGCTTTTTCTCTATTGTTCCCACTTTTCCAACATCCATACCCAAATTTAGAACTTCGATTACCTTTATCTAGGTAATTTCAGCCTCATATGGTAATCTCTCAACCTGTGGATTTCTTACATACCTCCCTGTTAATCATGCGTAAATTCCAGCTTTCTGTCATGGTACTATCTACAGCTCTTGCCTGCTTCTCACACTGTTGTCTATCATATTCAGCAGCTTCTTGGATCACATTCAATACAATTTAATAGTCTGTTCTCTTAAGTAAACCTCAGTCCAGGACCTAGTCAATGGTGCAGTTATTTGCCTCCATCCCTAACCTGGTGCTTAACCACTTTTTAGATTATCTTGATGTCTCAGATAAGTTATATTTCACAGTAGAATACACTTTTCCTTAGGAAATCATGAAGACTGTCATCAGAATAAATGGGAATTAATTGTATAAATCTATAAATATTTTTAAGAGAATAAACTTCTCCGTTAACAATACCCTGGTGTTGAATTTTCACCGACAAAAGGACAGAAAGGAGTATTGAGCCCATGCTGCATGTGACATAGGTTGCTCACAAGCAAATGCACACCTATGCATTCTTACCTGAATCTCATATTACTTTGTTGAAAGTTCACTTATGACATTTGCTAAAGTATTCTGTGTGCTTAACCAAATGCGGCTTCAACAAAAAAGTAATCAAATCAAAATGGGCATTATATCTACAGAATCAGTTCATATGTTACCTCATTTGGTTGCTATGTTTATCACAAAAAAACCCTGTGATTATGTAACATGAATTTTGACTTAAGCCTGTAAATCAAAAGTTTGCCTATAATATGGAAATTTAAAAGTTAGGAGTGACACACATGATATACTGAAGGTTAATCTATATTCCAGGCACTGCGTGACCATTTGGGATGGCAAAACTGGACATGTGTTCAACACACTTGCTGTTCACAGAATCAGTCTGTTAAACAGTCCTTTGCCAGTTATGCATCTATAACCTCAAAGGGAAGATTCTGACAATGTTGGATGAGGAATATGAAGTGAATTGTTTCCTTCTTGAAGATGAATAGCTTGTTTTTCACTTCTGTGTGCCAGACTAGTTTAGCTTTATGTGCTCTCTGGACTTGAGGAGAAAGGGTGTAAGAATTATGCACATCAACTGCTAACTCTGATACATAAAATACCCAGACATATAGCTTCGAAATATTCCCCTGAAGATGTAACTTAATGCATGCACACAATGAGTTAGTTCCTCAGATAATCATAGGGTTGGAAAGGAACATCTAGTTCCAAGCCCCCTGACATGGGCACAGACACCTCACATTAAACAATGTCACCCACGGCTCTGTCCAACCCAGCTTTGAACACTGCTAGGGATGGAGCATTCACACCTTTCTTGCGCAACCCATACCAGTGCCTCACCACCCTTACAGAAAACAACTTCCTTATATCCAGCCTAATCTTTCCCCTGTAAGTTTTAACCCATTACTCCTTGTCCTATCACTACAGTCCCTAATGAAGAGTCCCTCCCCAGCATCCCTTTAGGCCCCCTTCAGATACTGAAAGGCTGCTATGAGGTCTCCACGCAGCCTTCTCTTCTCCAGGCTGAACAGCCCCAACTTTTCAGCCTATCTTCATACAGAAAGTGATCCAGTGCACTGATCATCCTCGTGGCCTTCCTTTGGACTTGTTCCAACAATTCCATGTCCTTTTTGTGTTGAGGACACCAGAACTGCACACAACATTCCAAATGAGGTCTCACAAGAGCAGAGTAGAGGGGCAGGATCACCTCCTTCAACCTGCTGGTCATGCTCCTTTTGATGCAGCCCAGGATGTGGTTGTTTTTCTGGGCTGCAAGCGCACACTGCCGGCTCATGCTAAGTTTCTCATCCGCCAACATCCCCAAGTCCTTTGCAGGGCTGCTCTGAATCTCTTCTCTGCCCAACCTGTAGCTGTGCCTGGGATTGCTCCCATCCAGGTGCAGGAACTTGAACTTGGCATAGTTAAACTTCATCTGCCCACCTCACAAGCATGTCAAGATGCCTCTGGATGGCATTCCTTCCCTCCAACGTATCAACCGAGCCACACAGCTTGGTGTCATCGGCAAACTTGCTAAGGGCACATTCAATCCCACTGTCCATGTCACTGACAAAGACGTTTAACAAGACCTGTCCCAACACTGAGGGACGCCAGACTTAAAAGAAAGATGACATAATCACCCTTCTCCAGTCTTCCATGCCACACAAATTTATTAAAAAAAAAAGAAAAAGCATCTTTTTTTTTTTTTTTTCAAGGGGGGCTTCCTTTACAACATGCGAAGTCAGAGAGCTTGTTGATAGCTCTGCACTTGGTCTCGTCATATGTGCTGCCCTATTTTGCAGTCTTGGATTCCAGAAAAGATGACAGCAGTGGGAGAACAGGAAAGAAAGACTAACAAAAATATAGTTAGATAGATTCTATTTATGTTAAAAGTTCACCTTAAACTGGATATTTGATCAATTGCATACTGTATAGGCAAAAAGAAACCCCTAGTATCAACACTGCTCAGAATGATACAAGATCTAAAATGTCTTTTGAAAATTAATACCACTAGCACCACCTCCAAAAAGAATTAATACCAATGTGTGTTTCCCCGCAAAAAAAAAAAAAAAAAAAAAGTCTTAAATATTAGTCTAACTTTCAATGTTGAAGTGGTTTAGAGTTAGTTTGGGAGTTGGTTTTGGGTTTTGTTTGCCTTCAATTGTTTTGTGGGGTGTTTTAGTTTGGTTGGCTTTTTGGTTGGTTTTTTTTGTTTGTTTGTTTTTTGTTTTTGTTTGGTTTGGTTTGGTTTGGTTTGGTTTGGTTTGGTTTGGTTTGGTTTGGTTTGGTTTTTTTGTTGGTTTCTGCAGCAATTGATATCCTATCTATTGTCCTGAACCTGACTAGATTCCTGGCTCAGCTATAACTGTGCTGTTTCTCCTTTCTGAACATAAATTGCAACCTAGTTATTTTTTCAGAGAAGTTTATACATTTCTCTTTGCAAATTCTTATGATACTTTAAACTCCAGATTAGAATATTATTTTTGCTCCTTAATCTCTAATTTCTTTCAGAATTCATTCCTATAATATTTTTGAACTTTATAACCAATTTTTATTCACTCAGTCCCTCAGTATTAATGAAGAACATTAATACTACATGAAACTTTGAATATTTCATAGAGATGTACTTGACCATATATGTCTGGTCAAAACCTTTGAGTTCCCTACTGAAACAGAATCAAGCTAAAATATCTGATATTTAAAGACTAGAATGTCTGATATAATTCAACAGATTTCAGCTATGTTGCTCTTGATCCACATAGATAATGAAAGTAAGAGCAAGTTCTGTGCGCATCCCATTTCATAATTTTTCAAATATCCTCACTTTCATTTTCTCACCCTTCATTTTCAAAAGGTGACATGACTTTCTTATATTCAAAACTACTCTTCTGTAGTTTTCTACCATTAAAATTTATCTTAAATTTGTAATATATTATTGAGCTCACGTGAACAATATCGCTCTAGACAATCAACAGCCAGTGTTATGACACTACCATTGGTAGAGGCTTCTGAGAACTATAAATGTCAAACTTCCGAAGAAAGCCACTTTAACTTTGAATGACAGGCTGTCGTGTGTTCAGCAGTAGCAGTCATTTTTCTCCTTCTTCGTAGCTGATGCAGTTCTGTGCTTTTGACTTTTGGCCTGGGAACAGCGTTGATAATACCAGTGTTTTCAGTTACTGCTTAGAGTGTTTTGGTCTGACCAAGGACTTTCTGAGTCTCATGCTCTGCCAGAGAGGACGAGAAGCCAGGAGGAAGCAGAGACAGGACACCTGACCCAAACTGACCAAAAGGAGGTATTCCATGCCACAGCATGTCATGCCCAGGATGTGAAAATTGAGGGCAGAGACCCGGAAGGGTGGGCGTGCATGGCTTGGTCAGGCTGGGTATAGGCGGTGAACGATTGTAGTCTTTTCCCTTGTATTTCTCTTGTCATCATTATTATTGGTGGTAGCAGTAGTGGTTTGTGTTATACCTTAGTTACTAAAATGTTCTTATCTTGACATGTGGGAGTTGCATTCTTTCGATTCTGCTCCCCATCCCTCCAGGAGCTGTGGGGAAGAAAGAGAGGGGAGTGAGTGAGCAAACTACGTGGCTGATTGGACTTAAACCACGACAGAGGCTTTGCCAAAAATGTAAGTTTGTCAGTCTATAATTTTGTTAACACTGAAGCAGATAACTATTACAAAAACAGCTTACTTTTGACATCCATTAAAGGTCATTAAGCTTGCACTGAAATAGAACATAAACATTCTGCCAGAGAACATGTACCAAGAGCTGTTTGATTGGAATTGCAGATTAACACTTTACATTGTTTTTCAATCACATAAAGCCTTTTTCCTTCAGAAGTAATATTTCCTTTAAATAAAAAAAATATAGTCATGTTTAAATGAAAATGTTTTCAGGTAAAGCTGCTTTTCATCATAAGCTCAGAGATGCAAAAGCATCGGTTCCCAGGGACTACAGGTTTTATCCTTTCACAGAAGAGTGCATCTTTTGTAAACTGGAGAAATTAATTAATTCAGTTTACCTTTGAGTTCCTGTCCTCTATTCCTTATTACTTCCCACCAAACTAACTCTAACTGATCTTGTGCATTCTTTGGTGGTCCCATGGAGCAGGGAAGAGCACTTACTGTGGCTGCCCTCACTCGCTGGTCATCCGTTTCAGACTCTTATTAATGAATTTTAGTTTGTTTTCCTCAGACCACTGACCTGAGTCCTGTCACTATCTGCTAACCTTCATATAACTTGTAGGAACTTAATTATTTTGTTAACTTTAATCCATTATTTGCATTTAGGACTGAGAAGTTGCCAGTAGGGTCTGACAGCCAAAATATTCATGTGACCTTTTCTTTTTCTGTTTTTCATTCTGCCACTCTCAAGCCTCATTTCTCAAAGATTTTGTTCATTTTCTTTTTTCTACTTTATCTGCTAAAATAATCAGCAACTGAATACTTTATAATTTCATAGACATGGCTTCTGTGGCCTGTAAACTTGATCCTTTAATGAGATTATGGAGTGTAAAAAGAAGATTAAATTCCTCTTATTTAGACCTCCTACAATGTCCTACAGTAGTAATAATATCTCTTTATACGCAGTGCACATCTGAAAAGCTAGGTTTTATTGCTAGTCTTTTTAGAAATAACATAAATTTTTAAAAGCTATAAATTTTTGATCACAGAACCTGAGAGGGCAAATAGGGTGTAACACATGTTGTGAGTTGTATGCTTTTACATTTGGAATCCTTTACATCAAAGATTTTCTATGCATCTTTTCATGACCTGAAAACACAAACCTTCATTCAGACACTACCTATAAATTCTCTGACTAGTTGCTTGTGGACACCTTATTCATTCAAAAAGTTGCATTTGGTCTTCAGCGTTCTTCACCAAACAGCAGAGAATCACAATTTGCTATTTGATTTGTAAAACAATGATGAGGGAGTTACTTAATTTAGAAAAAATAAAAGCCTAAGTAGATAACTTATACATACTCTAAATTCTAATTAAATGCAGGAAAGCTATATATACCAATT
Organism: Amazona ochrocephala; assembly: GCA_039720435.1. NCBI lineage: Eukaryota > Metazoa > Chordata > Aves > Psittaciformes > Psittacidae > Amazona > Amazona ochrocephala. The sequence goes on along the minus strand of CM077876.1, from coordinate 29,969,169 downwards.
AAAATAGATGCTGGTACATACCAACATGAATATTCTACAGTTTTCAGGAGTCATTTAGCTGCTGATTTTCCAAATACATAGATAGCTGTTATTTACTTAAAATAATAATCAATTATCTATTAATACTGCTCACAAGAAACAGAACTTTCCAACAAAACCACTCCATCTGCAGTATGGAAGAAGCATCAGCTGACATTCAACTTCATGAATATTTTTTATCTATTTATTTTCCTTTATCAAAACCTTATTTACATAAAGTTGAAAGAAGCTATGACTGTACTCTTTTCCCCATTTGTGCCCCCAGGAAACTACTTAGCTAGCATGGAGGAAATCATGGAATGATTTCTTTTTCTGGAAGGTAACTGCTGAGTAGGAATATGACAGCTGCACTACCATAGCTTTTCATAGTTGTCAATTAAGAGGAAACAGATCATCAAAACTTGAATGCTTCATTTTATAATGATCTTCTATATTGTGTTATTCTAAAAAGGCAAGTGCCTCTTGACAAAGCTAAAAAAAGGAAGGAGGAGTGGGGGGAGTGGCAGCTGACACTGTGTAAAAAGTTTTTTCTAAGAAAAAACTGGAAATGGTCAGGTTTACTCTAGGTTTTCCAGTTTTTGATAGTAATACAAATAATAATGCACACAATAACAATAACAGCATAGATTTGAAACAACTCTATGATGCTGCTGGCTGGAGAAATAATGGAATTTTTGTGAGTTTGTTTTTCCATAAAAGATGTCTGGCAGAAGTTCAAGGACCTAATTAGGAGGAAAATAAAGGCACTGCCTGTTTTTGCTGTTAAAGACAGTTTCTGGGTTGATCTTTTCAAACAAAAGGAGGTAAAGGAAATATGGTCAGGAATAATACTGAGATATAACTAACACTGCAATTAATATTGTGGTCCAGGAGAGCATTTCTTATACTGGGCAGGTGACCACTGAAGATTTTATCTGTATGATTCATCACAGGGAACAAGGTGCTGGCACAGCCATAGGAGAAGTATCTGTGCAGCATGGCATCCTGTAGTTCCTGACAAACTGTACCAACTCAATACAAGAGATGTTTTTCTGACTTTTAGGTGCTGTTGTGGTAAAAGTGCAGACAGTAACTCAGAAGCACACAGCCATTTGTTCACTCCCACCCTTCACCCCTGCTCTAGGCAGGACAGGGTAGAGAATCAAAAGAATATAAATCCCATGGGTTGAGATAAGAATAGTCCAATAACTGAAGTATAATATAAAACTACTACTAATAATAATAATGATAAGGGAAATAACAAGGGGAGAGAATAAAAAACTAAAAAGGGAAAGGAAAAAAAAACCCAAATCCATAAACACAAGTAATGCATAATACAATTGCCCCCCCCCACCAACAAATACTGAGCCCAACCCGAGAAATAATCTACCATTCCCAGTAACTCCCCCCAGTTTATATACTGGGCATGACATACTGTGGTACAGAATACCCTTTGGCTAGTTTGAGTCAGGCGTCAGGCTTTCTTCCCAGTTTCTTGTGCCCTTTCTCACTGGCATAGCATGAGAAACTGAAAAGTCCTCGATAAGAACAAGCATTATTTAGCAACAGCTAAAACATTCTCGTGTTATCAGAGTTGTTCTCAGACTAAAGCCAAAACGCAGCACTCTGCAGCACAGTCTTTCAAAGCAGGATAGAGAGTGTGTGGTGTTATATTGTTGCCTGCTGATGACACTGGTGAACTCATCTGGTCATTGAGCTCATCTGGTTTCATCAATTGGAGAGAAGTCAGGTTCCATTGATGGTGACCTGAGAACAGTACTAGGAGAATCCCAATGCTTCTGCTGGCTTTTCCCGTTACTTCGCCTCATTCTCTGCTGATGAGCATGACAGCATGTTTTCTTTTTGAGGTGGCAGAGATGGACATTTAGCTTCTGTAGAAGTGTTATATATAGCAGTCAACAGCATACAGTTGAGTTCATTGGCTGGTTTTACCCAAAATTAAATCTCCTTGAAGTACACACTGGTATTTCCCATTTTCCTGTTTTACCCACCAAGTATATCTGGGTCCCTGAGCAAAAGCAATCCCATGAGTAGGTTTGCCTTTACCTAAAGCATGAATAACCCAGACTGTCATCCCCAGCAAATTCTTTATGTGTACCGCAGGAACTTTATCCCCTTCTACAGTATGTAAAAGTTCTGACAGGGCTGGGCCAGCCCTGTTGGCAAATCCTCTGGTGTTGACCAACCAGGTGGCTTTTGGTAAATGCGTATGAGTCCCAAAGTTTGAAAGTCCCACCACCCACCGCTCTCAGTGTAGTTTTTAACAGCCCATTGTACCCACTTGATGACATGCACTTTGGCTCAAGTGTCTACGAAGTTATTCCCGAAATGGGTCCCATTGTCTTACTCACTTGTTTCTGGGGTGCCTTGTCACCCCCAGACCTGTTTCTCAAGGCCCAGGATAGTGTTCCAGGCAGTGGGGCACAGCATATGTTTCCAGCTATCCAGTGGTTTCTTCCATCATTGTAAGCACATGATGTTTGCCTTGGCAGGTCGATGGGAGTGTGACAGAGTTAATCTACCAGTCCTCCCCATAACTATGCTTCAGCCATCATCCTCCATACCAGAGAGACTTTAACCACCTGGCTTGCTTAATTGCAGCACGTTTCACGTTCATGAGTAACCTGGGCAATAGCGTCCGTTGTTAAGTCCACCCCTCGTTCACAAGCCCATCTATATGTTGCATCTCTGCCTTGATGGCCTGAGGTGTCATGGGCTCACCAGGCCAAAAAATAATTCACCCTTATGCTGCCAATCCAAATCCATCTGATCCACTTCAGTCTTAGCAGCCTGATCCACCTGTTGTTTGTTCTGATTACACCACTAAATAAGTAGTAACCTAATTAGCTTCTCAATGAGCATCATATCTTTAAGCATGCCTTAAGACTGACATGATGATGAACTGTAGTGTTTTTCCTTCTGTGTCCTTTTTTGAATTAACTTTCTGTACATTATTTATTTGCAAAATACTGAAATACTGCAAGTTAATTGAAAGTTTAAAAAATATAAATGTTGACCTAATGAGAAATTAGAAAATATTTCAATTAAGGGAAAAAATAATCTGGATTTAACAAGTGGTTATCAAATATTTTTTTAGCTCAAGTAATTTCTCACTTTGGATGGATCAGAACCTGTAGTGTAGTAGTGGTATTCGTAGCTGTTAGTCTCTAGTACATTGTCAGATAAAGATTAAATTTATTTACATATTTTTTTCTTTGCAACCAAGTTTTCTTTAGTTTAAGGACGTGGTTTAATCGATTTAATTAAAACAACATACAAAAAGTACCGACCAAAGATTTCTTGCTTAAATTTTATACTTCATGCTCTTCTTATCTTTATTCAACTTGAATACGGTTCCTACAGTTTATGTAACACAGTATATGGGTTGTTTTTACTAGATCATCTCTATTTTAAGCATTTTTATTAATAAAACAAAAGTTGTTTTGTTTGTTTCTTTTTTTTTTTTTTCCTCTCCTGTAATGCATCTGTAAAGGCATGGAGGATTGGATCTTTTGTTTGGAAGTTATAGAAACATTCAATTTTAAAAGGAATACTAGTGTTAGATGATTTATTGGATACACTCTTAAATCTTAAGCACTATCACTTGAATCCAGTTAGAAGGTCAGCAACTGTCATATCTGCTCTACATCAGAAGATTTTATTACCCTTGGACTCCCGTTATTGACTCTTCTGCCCCAATATTTTTATGTTATTACATCCAAAAGCAGTCCCATCTCTTCCTAATGTCTCTGCTACGACTTATCATTTTGGAAAAATATTTTGCCAATGTCCATTTGTGTTAAAACAATTACTTGAACAATTTTTCCAGGCTTTATGTTTGTTTTCCTATTTTACTATAAAATTTCATTGTTAGAAATATTATATTGTTCTTTCAAATAAGTATTCACATACTTATCTTTGTATATACAGTCCGATATTAAGTGGAAAAAAGGTACATAAATGTCTGAGCATATCAAGTCTAAAATGCTTATTCCAGAAATTCTTTGTTAAGTGAATGTAGCCTATTAATTTGGAGCACACATATTCAAAGGAGCACATTCATTGTAGAATATGTAAACCAGCCTAGATCATAGATATTTTAACAAAGAACACTTGATTCCCTTTTATGTGCATATATATAACCTCCTCAGATTCAGAATGCTGATTTCATGGAACAGAACGTTTGCTCTTACATTCCAATCATATTAAAACTTCAGCTTGCAAATATATCTGAGAATATCATTATGGATGTCAAGCATTATTTTTAGAGAAAGCTGAATAGTCTGCATATTATAAATAAGTAAACAATGAATATAATTTTAAAAAAGCAATAAGATTCATATTTGCTAACCCTCTGCAGTTGATGTCTCTCATCTTTTCACATGGTTTTCTTTCAGGGCCTATGAAATTCCCTCAGGAATTTATGTAGTACCTAATGGGACATAAGTTCTTCCATTTACTTCTGAATCCAAGTTAGGTCTTTCCCTCCAGCTCAAACAATTTTTCTAATAATTCATAAAGCATCTACAGTACTTTTGACACTTAAAAAGAGAGTCACGCTTAATATCATAACTGTTTGCATTTTTTTTAGATGGTAATCCAAATTTTTCTTTCAACAAACTATTTTCAAAGGGGAAAAATGACAAATATTTATTTAAGGATGATTTTAAAAGAAAAACGCATTTTGACAACAGTAGTTTTGACTTCAATTCTGACATGCAATATTGCTTTGCATTTCAGCATGAGACCCAACTGTACCTCATTCTTGTCAACAAGCATTAATATCTCATCTGACAGTGAACTAGTCTCTATCTCTAAATTTATAAGCATAAACATACAAGTCTTACAATGGTGTGTCTTTTCATCTTTGACATTTTGCTTTGAAAATTTATGCCACTGATCAGATTTGTGGCATTTAGCATAGATATGAATTAATGATCTGCTACCAGTTTCTTATACACAGTTTTGAGCAGTTAACACAAAAATTCAGATCTTAGAGACACATGCACAAGTAACTAATTTTATATAACCATACAGAAGCACACGCAAAATTATTTGTATTATTCTCCTGAGTAGTCTGCAATTCCTCAGTTTACTATAACATTTATCTGTGGAAATTAATCCACGTCTTAAACACTTAAAATTCAATTCCAACTATATACCTGCTTTAAATAATAGAGTGAATGTTTTGGGTTTATTTTTCCATGTAAAGTGAGAGGAAAAATAGAGCTAGATGGACCTTTCAAGGTCATATAGTCCAGCCTCATATACTAGCAGAAGATTGTGGAATTTTATATATGCTTTTAATCTGACTTGTTAAAATTTACACCCATTACTTTTTGCATTATCATCTATTATGGACAAAAAAAGTAGACATTATCTTATTTCCTTTACCTTTGCAGCAGTTCTTTATCTGTTTGAATACTAATAATATAGAATCATTCCTCATCCTTCTCACCTTTGAATAACTTCTGTTCTTTTAATTTCTCCTCATCGGTGGCGTTGCCATAGTTCTGGGCATTTTAACTGTTTTCACCTAAACTTCATAAAAGATCAGAACCACATAATGAACACAGGCCTGCAAGTGAAATCTTGCCTGTATGGAGCAGAATGTCTTAAGAATATCCAGCTAATTAAAAAAATCAGTATTTTTCTTCTGTTAAGAATTGTGTTACTAAATATCTTTTCACTCAGAAATGCTTCTTAGCTCTTTGTTTCTTTAAACCTTCATAAAGCTGAGTATTTTTGCCTAAGAATAGACATTTCTTTTTAAGCACAAACCAATTTATGTAACTAATGTTACCTGTTTTCTGCTACGTTTTTACAACTATTTGGTTTAATTGTTCTTGCAACATGGAATAAATAAAGGCTAATTGAAGTTCTATAATGTTCTTGCTTCTAATTTCTTACTTTAAAAAAAAAAAAATAGACCTCTGTCCTGTCACATGCCTCTGTGCCTTCCAATAGATCATTTTTAATGTTGATGATATTATTTGAGCCATTATCTTAGGCACTCAAAGGTGAATTTCATCAAACCTGGATTATCCAAAAACTACTGGATTTTTCTTGGTACCTTAAAACATCTTCCTTTAGTGTATACTGAGATTTTATAGGTTTTTCTATTGCAGAAATATCCATGTAGTTAGTTAAGTTTAGTTTTGTTTTGGTTTTGACTTTTTGTTTCTTTGTTTGTTGTGGGTTTGTTTTGTTTTGTTTTGTTTTTCCAAAGATAAAAGCAAAAAATAAATTAAAATCTTTTGTCTTTATGCTGTTGTTCTTTTTGTTTTGGTTTTGATTTTGGTTTGTTGCTTGCTTTGTTTAGGTTTTTGTTTGGTTTTGCTTAGTTTTGTGGGTTTTGTGGGGGTTTTGTTGTTTTGGGTTTGGTTTTTTTTTTTTTTTTTTTTGTTTTTTTTTTTTTTTTCCTGTGGTTCTGCTGATCAGAAGAATGTGTGAGGACAGTTATAGAATTAGATGTTTCTCTTTTACCTGTTATTGCTTCCTAACTTTTTCCAGGAAGCTTTTCTAACACTTTTCTATGCTCATCAAGTCTTCTTTTCTTGAAATATATCATTTTCAGCCCGTCATGCTCCTTCCTCCCATTTCTGATGGTTAGCCACATTCAATGGATGTCGATACATGGTAGCCCTCAACACCCAGCTCTCTTTCAGGGTCTGCATTATCATCCAATTACTCCCTAGTATTTAGAAGCAAACCCAGACAAGGCTCTCTTCAGGCTCTTGTTCTACACTTAATGATCTTGCTGGATTCTGATCTTTATGATATATTCCTTTTCTATCAGGAGTGGGATTTAACTCACCTCAAGTTCAGTATTTATCATAAGGGCAGTTACACAGACCTAGCTGTGAAATTCCCATCATATTCACTGGCTATTCAGTCACATATTTTGTAAGGTAAATATTATAACAATCATAATGTCATTGTATATTTGAACATGAGAATGAAACATATACTCTCCCTGAACTTCACTGGTCCTTTTTACTAATCTCCGTAGATCTACTGTGACTCGTTAGCATTTAGAAATCTTCCTTGTTAACACCTATAGAGTAAAATGATGTGTCTCCTTTTTCCCCTTTACCTATCCTTTCTGAATAATGTAAAGCATTTCTGTTTATGATCAATCATATTGCAACAAAAAAAAAATAAATTTGTACATTAGTATCAATTATGGAACTACTGATTATCACAGGAGACTCTAAAAAACTGGTAAATCAGGCCATTTTCAAACTTCAAGAAAACACTTTTCTGAATTGACATTAAAATATCAAAATACACATTACCAATGCTGAGTTCTTATGCGTTGCCATTTGTTATCATAGAATCATAAAATAGTAAGGGTTGGAAAGGACCTCAAGATCATCGAGTTCCAACTCCCCTCCCATGGGCACAGACACCTCCCACTAAACCATGCCATCCAAGGCTATGTCCAACCCCACCTTGAACGCCGCCAAGGATGAAGCATTCACAACCTCCCTGGGCAACCCATTCCAGGGCCCCACCACCCTCACAGTAAAGAATTTCTTCCTCATATCCAATCTAAACCTCCCCTATTTAAGTTTAAACCCATTACCCCTCGTCCTCTCACCACAATCCCTAATGAAGAGTCCCTCCCCAGCATCCCTATAGGCCCCCTTCAGGTATTGGAAGGCTGCTATGAGGTCTCCACGCAGCCTTCTCTTCTCCAGGCTGAACAGCCCCAATTTTCTCAGCCTGTCTTCATACGGGAGGTGCTCCAGTCTCCTGATCATCCTCGTGGCCCTCCTCTGCACTTGTTCTAACAGTTCCGTGTCCTTTTTATGTTGAGGACATGAGAACTGCACACAATACTCCAAGTGAGGTCTCACACTAAATATTCAAGTAATCTTCAAAAATCTATATAAACTGTGGATATAAAATAGCACTGAGTTGATACCCAATGATTGATGCTGACAGCTGAAGTTCTTGATCTCTTTCAGTCGGAGGCTAGGGTCATTAACTTTGAGAGCTCTTCCACAAGGAAAGATGGAAAAAGCATGGGTATTTTCTAAGTTGCTCTTCTTTCCTCTCTTACCTTTGAGATATATATATATATATAGTTGTTGGGTTTTTTTCTTTTACATTTCTAATATCTGTCCCCAAAAGAAAAACGGTGATCACGTTTACTCCCAACATAATTTATCCAATTCTGGGGACAGCAAGTTATTTTGGTTTTACCAGGCATCTTTTTTGCTTGTTCTACAGGATTATCTTTACCTTTTTTCATTGCATACTTTCAGTATAAAGGACAAGAGACAAGCAAATGTGGCTCTGACATAAGCTCTCTCCCCCCTGTTCTAAATTCTTGGTTTTATCTTGTGGATATTGCTGCGAGCACTTTTTTCTTTAGCCCCCTTGGGCAAGTGCTCCAAAAGTTTCCATTTGCTTTGACTTGGTTACATATTATTTGCATATTTATGTTTCAATGTGTTACAGACGAGGGGCTCTTGCTGCTGGTTGTGCCTATGAGCAGTGCTATAACGTTACAAAGTAGTTATACACTGCCCACAGTTATAGTATTTGGGAATGCAAACACGTGGGTTCAGGGCAAGCGAATAGTCACTACACTTTGGTTAATATGCTCTGCCTGAATGTATAGAATTGCTTTGGTTTCAGTCTTAATATGCGAATCATCAGACTCATTCTCTGGCACAACTGTTAGATGATAATTTCTATTCTAACTATATACCTGCCTTTGGGGTTCTCTCTATATATAAACATGCATATTCTGAAAAAAATATATTCTTTGGTACTAACTCATATAAGAATAAAAACACACCACTAAATAATCTTACAGAATTGCCCCTGACCCTGAGCAAAACTGTATGCCAATACTGCATTTGTCCTTAAAGATACTTTCAATGCAGTTACGAAGTTTAGGGGTGGAAAAGCTTTGAATTCACCCTTAGGGTGCTCTGCTGGCAAACAATGCAGGACACTTATACTTATTGCAAAGACATTGGATCGTTTAAGTCCATTGCATAAGAGCATAAGTCCTCAGGGTGTCTCTGTGTTGTATTTTCAGCTGACAGAAAACCTGACCTACTATGATGTGTTGATCTGGAAACATAAAAGCAAACAGAAGAACTGCCCAAGGAGAGAAGAATGCACTTCTGTTTGAGAAAGAAGAAAAATCTTAGACTGACAAGTGGGCATTGCTCTTCCTTATTAGAGGATTTGCTCAACCTGTCCATGACAAGATACAGGAATCCGTAAGAACTTTTTCCTCTAGTTGCCTCTCATATTAGCTTTCAGAAAATTGGTGAGAGAGAAAAATGTTAAACCAGTGGTAAAACTTTCTGTGATAGAGTCAGATTTAAAATGTAATAGTAGACTGTCCTGTGGACATTGTTAATGTGCTCATTACTACTCATAGATAGGATTCCTATGCCTATTACAAATACATGGCATATGAATGTCCTTCAGCTGTCCATTATAAACTATTTGAGCTTATTGCAAGTTTTTTGTTTCTCTAAAGCATAAAGGATGGTAATTTGGTGCTGAAATTCCAGAACAGTTTTCTACATTTTATTGGGGAGGGTCAGATGAAGCAATACAGTGTAACATGGTTTGCTATATTATTCACCTTTATAACTCTTAGTAATTCCCTGAAACACCCCTCATTCCAGCTAGATGCACTCAGTCAATGCTCACTGAACTAACATTTTTTTCTGGTGTATTATTTCTGATGTCAACAGAGCTGACATTCAATAGCCATGTTGACAGAAGGCATATGAGGTGAGAACTGCCTACTGCGTTCATGGTACTGTTTAGAATAAATTCCAGATGTTAATATAAAACAAAAAAAAAAACAAACAAACAAACAAAAAAAAAAAACAACAAACAAAATTAAAAATATTCACTCCCATTAAATGATTTTGGCCAACACCAACTCTCAAAATGTTTCTTTAGTCATAGAGAAATGGCAGCAAGTTGGATTATTGAATAGATTTAAAATTGTGGGGTTTTTTTGGTTTTTTTTTTTGTTTTTGTTTTGTTGTTTTTTTTTTTTTTATTAAGAATTCTTGTTTTGATAGTCTATGTTCCTTTCCAGGAATGCATGTTTCTACTAATTTTTAATTCCATGTTGATAATTTTGTTTCAGATTCCTCTGAATAAATAATAAATATGCTGTAAATTATGCAAAGTAGTAAGGTAATAGGAAAAAGAACCACAAATACATTGCAATATTCTCATCCAGAGATAATTACAAGGGAAGTATATGACTCACTCTCTAACTATTGTATTAGTGACTTCCGTGAGGAAAATGAATATAAACCTCATTAATGTTATGGAATCATGTTACAATGAGTGAAAATCTCTATTAAGATGATAGCACTACACTAAATTGAAGCTGCCTCCTTTATAATAATCCTGCATATATACTTGATATGATTACAGCAGTAGCAATCCTTTCTTTGATGGTCTGTTTTTTAGAAGCATAATGACTCAGGTGACCTGATACAAAGAACAAGAGTCATCACCCCCAGTCCACTGGAACAACAAAAGATAAAAGATTCTGAATTATTGGTCTGTTGTTATCTGTTTGAAGGTACACAGTTTACAGCTGAGATTCTGAGAGATTCATTATTTAGTATGTCAGTATAACTTCAATCAGAGTGAAAATATATTGCATGATACTTGAATATGAATGCAGGGTGAAAGTTTTCCCTAGTGTTAAGTGAATGAAATGGCTAGAACTACTTTCCATCCATTCAACCTGGGTTGCTTGCTTTCCTTTTCCTCTATGTTGACACTAGCTTGTGCTTGGCTCTGCTGTTTACCAGCCATGCACTTGAAAGAAATGTCTAGACATCACTCTGCATTATTTCAAGAATGCTGCGACTGAAAGAAAACAAAACGGATTCTCTAACTCCTCCTATCCTATCAAGTTCTGAAAATGAAATTGAAACAATGCAATGGAAAGTAGAAAACTCACCTGCTGAAGTCATAAGCCCTTACTGAATATATGGTAAATTGACTAAAAACCTGGGTGGGACAGGATTCCTAAGGAGAAGCGGTGTTGCTGCTCCATGGACACAATGCGCGTCATTCTTATTTTTTCAGATTAAGGTTGTTATCTTCTGGTCTGAATAAGCATTATATGAAAGTCAACATGGAGTGTTATCTAAAGAGTGGCTAATGTCAGCAAGTGCCTCCAGAATTTCAGACATACTGTATGTGGATATTTGCAGTGATCTGTGGATACTCAGAAAATCTGATGTTTCTTACGCACTGTAGGTTCTCCATGGAGGTGCAGGCTGACTATACATCACACTTTTGATAAACAGAATACAATTTGGATGTTATATGTTGAGTACAAATTAAACATAAAACCACTTTGTATTTATGAGCACTCTATCAAATATGTACCTCTTGCAAGATGTTCAGGAAAACAATAACCACATAAATGAATGCTATTATCCTTTTTTTTTCCCTATTTTTTTGTCAATTAAAAAAAAAAAAAAATTTGTTTGAGAAGAAACTAATGAAGAAGCCACATATAGAAGTCACTTCAATAAATTGCTGGACTTCATGAGCACATAAGAATGCGTTATTTTAAGTAACTAAACTTTAAGCTAGTTTGAGTTCTAGAAAATACCTTTTTTTTTTTTTTTTTTTTTTTTCCCCTCAAAATGTGTTAGTGTTCTACACTAAAACACAGAGAAATATGTTTTATTCTTGGAATGATATTCCTGAAATAGTTTCCAATTTCCTTTTGTGAGAGACCAGGTCCACAGAAGAAAGTGCTTTCTATACTTATTAATGTTTTCCATTTATTTCTATTACTAATAATTTCAATACATCTTGGTGAACTCTAGGCTTTTTTATCTCAGTGTCATGCTTGCAGCTGTATTAAGGAATATTTGGATGCAATTAATGCACACAACATAGTCTCTCAGCAACATATACAGTTGCAGAGATTTTCTATTTATTTTTCATGAGGCTGACATTTGCATTTTATTAAAATATCTTCAGGCTCCTTCCAGGTTTTAACGGTTCAGAGGAGTTTTACGTATGAAATAATTCGGAAAATAGATCTGAAATGTATTATTTAAAAAAGTACTTACCCAGAAATTAAATACTCCTGGAAAGAGATGGGGGAAAAAACCCAACCAAACATGTCTTTTCAGTGTGTATTCTTTATGTTACACAAATAAGTGAGTAAACACTTTACTAGGGTGCTTGTTTAAATTCTCTGCTTCCCTGATTAAAACCCTTAAGTATATTAGAATGGGATTTTTTACAGGGACTATATTACTGTAAATTGGATTTTTGTATATCACAATGTTTATTATCAGCATTGTCACATAACTTCTAAAGGTGCCACTTTGTAGATACTGCAATATAGTCCCAATATATTTATTTCCAATATTTCAGTGAGTTGCCTGTGATATAATACACAGTATTAAAGAAAAAAAAAAGGAGGAAGAAGCTGTCTCCTTTTAAATATCTGATATTCTATATCTGATTCTTGATCTTACGAGTTATATTCTTCATATTACTCTAGAGTGATTTCCAAAAATGTCATGCCTTGGCTGGTTTATGATTTCAGCAATGTGCTGCAGTTAAAAAACAAAAAAAGCAACAAAACCAAAATAAATAAAAAAACCACACATACACACACACACACAAAAAAAAAAGGCAAAAAAAAAAAAAAAAAGACAAACTCAAAAGCAGAACTACATAACCCTGCAGGATACATTTTATTGTGCTTACTAAATTAGTCTCCACACTAGCTGAGGTGCTGGATAAAAGAACACATTTTGCTGTTTTTTCATAGTTAAACAAAAAGTTGAATCTGCAGTTTTGCAAACACAAAATTCAAAGAAATACTCTTTGTACGTAAATGTCTTATACATAACTTGTGCTGTATGTGTTCATGTCTTCTTGAACTAAAGCAATGTTAGTGAACTGAGATTTTTCTTGGTAATGTGAATTGTCTTGCCCTGAGTGCAAGTGCATTTGTATCATTCTGAAGCATTATGGAAAAACTTAATTTACTTCTTCCCCCATTTGATATTTTAGAAGTTGAGTGCCTGAGTAGGCAGCAGAGAAAGCACAATGGTTTTGCCCCGACTGCTGTATGTCAGTCCTTGGGTTCTCCAGTCATGAAGGAAGATATGCACTTGATCTGCGTGAGTGCTCCTTTCTTTCTCTCTTCCAAGTGGGAGACTGTTTGAAAATGTAAGAACCAAGGACTAGTAAGAGCCAAAATAGTTCATGTAGCAGAAATCCACTATGAGTTTTCTGAGAGGAACACAAAGCTTATTTTGGTGAGGTAAGTAGTGATAAAGCCCTCCTCTGCTCCAGCAAAATACAAAGGAAGAAACTGGTTCCTGTACCTTGAAAAATATCAGATGCGGGAGAAGGAACTCTATTTTATATGGGAAATACGAATGGACTGAGAGTGTGGATATAAGGAAAAGACCTCCATCATCATTGATTCTGGGGTCAGGTATTACAGATTTACTTTCAAACCTGCATTTTACTTCTCTCAGGATTATCAGTCTTGTGTTGTTTTTAACAAATTTTCCTGTTGCAGTTCATTTCCTAATAAAACATTAAGTGATGAGAAGTCTAATATGATTTCCTTAGTGCTAGTGATAGCTCTTAGAACAGAACTGAAGCTTTGGAAGCCTTCAGGTCCTTGTACTACAATATTGCAGCATTTCCCTGTAAAATGCCTTTCTTACTGTAGGCTTCTGTTGCTACAATTAATTCTGTCACACTGAGGTTTGTAAACAAGTTTCCTTTAAGCACTGATTTATTATCTAAGCAGAGAAACACAACTGCTGTTTAAGATCTAACTTGTCTCAGTGGTCACATTTGGAATTGGAAACTCTTCCTTGCAGCAAGGCACAATTGTTATTTAAGATCTAACTTGCCTCACTGGTCACATTTGGAAACTCTTTCTGTCTGTGCTGACTCTATTGCCTTCCTGGTAAATAATGCTCTGGCTCCCTTGAAATTGCTTCAGAGTCTCTGCATTCTCTATGGAGTTCTCTGGAATTAAACTAAACACTTCCATTTTTTTTTTTTTTCCTCTCCTCCCCCTCCATTCTCATTTTAATTAAAATACTGAACTAAGAAGTAACTGTCTTGGTTTTTTTTTGGTTTTTTTTTTTTTTTTTTGGTTGGTTTGTTTTTTGGGGTTTTGTTTGTTTGTTTTCTTTCTTTTTTTCTTTTTTAACTTTCTAATTAGGCTGTGCCTTTGGTTATGTAGCTTACTTGAAAACTTTAATGAAAACTCTAATAGCAGAAGTAGGACAAGGTATCTAGTGAAGATTAACTGAGAAAAATTACTTTCTTATTCCCTGTCTCAGCCTGAGCCGGAGAAAGGTGAAAATCATGATGTCCAGAGACGCAGAGGATCACCCAGCTGCATCAGAAGCAGGGTGTGCTAGAGCGTGGAAATGTTAATCGATAATATCTGTCATTGCACTTTACCTGCTGTAACAGAGGAAGGTTTCTTTGTATCATATTAATTGTAAACAAAAAAACAATATTGCAGGGGCATCAGGCATGTAGTTAGTGCTGAGAATCCATCTGAATTTCTGTAATATGCCCTCTGCTGTTACTGGCTTATGGCTTAGACATGAAAATTTACTGCGAGCTGTAAATCAACATAAGTGCTGTATTGTTCACTTTTATGAGCTTTTCTTTTTTTTTCCTTCTTTTTCTTCAAAGACAAATTATGGATAAACTATTAGTCAATGCATACAGATTTACCTCTGAATACCTTAGATACAGGAAGATTCTAGTTTCATGAAATTATTATACATTACTTCAATTATTTGCGTTATAACATAATACATATTAAATTGAACTGAACGTGTCACAGTTTCTCTTCACTCAATAATCTATTGTATGGAAAAGCTTGGTTAGTTGGAATCCTTTTTTCACGAAAACATTTCTGTATGAGAATTTTTTCTCTCCCTTGGAAAAGAAAATCTACTGAGACAGGAAATATATTGAAGATATTTTCCTAAAATATATATCCCTAAAATATAGTAATGCTTACTTTTGCTTTCAGGTTTGTTTTTTTTCCCAATAAGAATTTGAGAACTGCTTTACAGAGTCAGACCAAAAATCCAATGTTGCAATGACAATAGTGACAAAAAGCAGGTGTCCAGGGGGCTGTATGGCAGGTGGGGTATGTTTTATACAGAAACCGCAGTGTTCCTTCTAATGCACAATTTTTGCAATCCTTGGTTAGTGCTCCTGATTAACTGATATCACTGGACCAAGTGCAAGGTCCTACACCTGGGTTGGAGCAATCCCAGGCACAGCTACAGGTTGGGCAGAGAATAGAGTCAGAGCAGCCATAAGGTGAAGGACTTGGGGGTGATGGTCAATGAAAAAATGAACATGAGCCGGCAGTGTGCGCTTGCAGCCCAGAAAGTCAACAGTATCCTGGGCTGCATCAAAAGGAGTGTGACCAGCAGGTCGAGAGAGGTGGTCCTGCCCCTCTACTCTGCTCTCGTGAGACCTCACTTGGAGTATTGTGTGCAGTTCTGGTGTCCTCAACATAAAAAGGATATGGAACTGTTGGAACAAGTCCAGAGGAGGTCCACGAACATGATCATGGGACTGGAGCACCTCCCATATGAAGATAGGCTGAGAAAGTTGGGGCTGTTCAGCCTGGAGAAGAGAAGGCTGCGTGGAGACCTCATAGCAGCCTTCCAGTATCTGGGGGGCCTATAGGGATGCTGAGGAGGGACTCTTCATTAGGAACTGTAGTGAGAGGATAAGGGGCAATGGGTTCAAACTTAAACAGGGGAAGTTTAGATTGGATATGAGGAAGAAGTTCTTTACTGTAAGGGTGGTGAGGCCCTGGAATGGGTTGCCCAGGGAACTTGTGAATGCTCCATTGCTGGCAGTGCTCAAGGCTGGGTTGGACATAGCCTTGGGTTGCATGGTTTGGTGTGAGGTGTCCCTGCCCATGGGAGGGGAGTTGGAACTAGATGATCTTAAGATCCTTTCCAACCCTAACTATTCTATGATTCTATGATTCTATGACCTATTGATGATTTTTTCAGCTTGGACTCATTAATGTTTTGCCTTTGTAGTGCTTTATAAAAATGAGAATTATAATAGAATTATAATTTTTTGACAAATTGATTTTAGTTTGTTTTCTTATATTTCCTTTACAGTCTATTGCTTTCAGTTTTTATTAGAGAAGTTCATCACACTTTTCCATATATGACCTGTAGACTTCACCATTGTCCCTGGGGAAATCCAGCAAGCTGACAGCTTTTTGATGGCTTCATCACTCCTTGTAAAGAACCTGCTCCAAAATTCTGCCATTCTTCACTTTCTTTACACCTTTTATTATTATAGAAACTTTTTAAAAAAGCAAACAAAAAAAAACCAAAAAACAAGAAAAACAAAGCATAAAGTTTATAATCCAAAATAAAACAAACAAGCAAAAAAGCTGGAAAGTTAATATTCTGTAAATATTTTAGAAAAAATATCTTAAAAATAACTATCTAATGATATAATATCAAGAGCAAAAGTCATATTCTCATTTGCTGCTTGATTTTATTATATGTTTATCTTAAAATATTTTATTTTTTTTACAATCAATTTAAAAATTAACAATTCCTCAGTTGCAGATGATGCAGGTAATGTAGGCCATGATATCAGCATGATGGCTGATCTGGGAAATGCAGAGGATGAAGAAATTTGTAGCTAGTAACAAGGTTTATATTCTAATTATCAGGTTATAATAAGCAATGGTAAACCTCGAGAGAAAAAAACTGCAGCTATATTAATTGTATCAGTCATCACAATGTCTTACAATGCGTGCAACATGTCCACATGTAGCTGATCAGCCTGCCAGACTGACCTTTTCTATTTCCACAGCCATAGATAGGACTCAGTCTCCCTAGTATTTTGATCCTTCATCTGATGGAATGCAGGAAAAAGCACATAATTGAAAGAAACCAGACATGGTGTTCTGCTTTGCTTCATACAAAGCTGGTGAACAAAAAGAGAAAGATTTAGCTAAATGTCAATGCTATGGTATTAGTGTATGTCTTAGGTGATTGAATATAATACTCCTGAATTTCCACTTCTAACTTTTTCAGGAAATAGATAATTATCTGTGTAGTTATATGCACTATTTATTTTTGAAGAGAAAAGCTAAGTCAAAGGCAATTGCTTGGAAGAGAGCCAAAAATCTGCAAGTCAGGTGACAGCTGTAAATTACGGATACTTTATTAACAGACATTGCTGATTTCTGTTCTAAATGTCAAATACTTTGTCTCTTGAATGCTGAAGATTTGTAAGCTAATTCCAAAAATTTTAAGCTATATGGAATAGCAGAGGCTTTTTTATTACTTATTTTAAACGAGGGAAGGTCATTCAAGTAATTTTCTCAAGGCAATAACAACTTCATTTTTATGCTATTATAGTATATGGAATTTTTCTAGTCCCTCAATATTACCCAGTTCCTATACTCAAGTTGATTCATTAGGTATTCTTTTTTCCCTTAAGGATTTTGTTCCCACACTTACTGAGTACTGGGATATTTTTGGTACATTTGTCTGTTCGACATTCTTTCTTTTTTTTTTTTTTTTTCACCCATATTCTCAGTTCTTACCAGAAACAACTAAGAAATCATGCTATCTTCAGTGCAAGTCAGAACTGAAAATTTTGATGTACTAAGAAGCCAGTTTTGCTAACTAAAGCTAGGAGCAATACCTGTTATTGATGTCTGTAAAGGAGAAATTGCTGAGACTACTAAGAACTGCAGGATGACAAAGGTGAAAAATAGAAACAATGCAGAACCAAGATTACTGAATTGCTAGCAGTTGGTAACAATTTAAAATAAAGAAGCAAATCACCAGCGAATTAGTACAAAATGTCCGATGTGACAAGATGTAAAAATCTAGCAGAAAAGGAACAGGATGCCAGCTCAGCAAGACTGATGAGCAACACACTTCAAGGAGCAAGAGACCAACAGGTGTTCACCTGATTGAGGACTACCTGACCATTTGTCGTGGTTTAAACCTCTCACGCAGTTCGCCCAGTCACTTCCCCCTCTTTCTTCCCCCCAGCTCCCAGGGGAATGGGGAGGAGAATTGAAAGAATGCAACTCCCACGTGTTGAGATAAGAACAGTCCAGTAACTAAGGTATAACACAAACCACTACTGCTACTACCAATACTAATGGCAAGGGAATTAACAAGGGAAGAGAATACAACTGCTCACCACCTATACCCAGCTCGACCGAGCAGTGAACCCCCCTTCCGGGTCCCTGACCCTCATTTTTTCATCCTGGGCATGACGTGCTGCGGTATGGAATACCTCTTTGGCTAGTTTGGTTCAGGTGTCCTGTCTCTGCTTCCTCCCGGCTTCCCCTCCACCCTGGCAGAGCATGAGACTGAGAAAGTCCTTGGTCAGACTAAATATTACTAAACAGTAACTGAAAACATTGGTGTTATCAGCGCTGTTCCCAGGCCAAAAGCCAAAAACACAGCATTGCACCAGCTACTAAGGAGAAAAATGGCTGCTATTGCTGAACCCAGGACACTATTGAGAATCTTTGACTGACTGCAATGGGAAATGTGATCATGTTCACTTTTTATGCTGATACTACACTCATCTTGACCCCTCACAGTATATACTGGCAGTGAATAAGATATTTACTGCGTAGTCATCAGCTGTTTATATGGTCCTGCTTTCAAGACTGTATGCCATAAAAGATGCTTAAATAATCCTAAGGATCTGAGGGTTACAGGGATGTTACAGGCTGTACTCAAATTCTTTATCTTCTTCCTTCTTTATCCTCCCTAACTAGACTAGGAATTAAAGATGGAGCTGGAAAGACCTACAGCCTAATGTCATAATTCATTTTCTGAGGGTCTGTTGTTTTGTTTTAATTCAAATGTCTGGTGAGAAGCTTGCCAAGTCTCTACCTGAGATAATAAATCATTATCCTGTATAGACTTTACTGCTGTTTAAGCTGACTGTACTGCAAAAATATTGGAACAAGTCCAGAGGAGGGCCATGAGGATGATCAGGGGACTGGAGCACCTCCCGTATGAAGATAGGATGAGAAAATTGGGGCTGTTCAGAGTGGAGAAGAGAAGGCTGCATGGAGACCTCATAGCAGCCTTCCAATACCTGAAGGGGGCCTATAGGGATGCTGGGGAGGGACTCTTCATTAGGGACTGTAGTGAGAGGACAAGGGGTAATGGG
This sequence comes from Amazona ochrocephala, assembly GCA_039720435.1. Classification (NCBI taxonomy): domain Eukaryota; kingdom Metazoa; phylum Chordata; class Aves; order Psittaciformes; family Psittacidae; genus Amazona; species Amazona ochrocephala. Next base: position 29,949,888 of record CM077876.1, on the reverse strand, counting down.
TTCAAACTTAAACAGGGGAAGTTTAGATTGGATATGAGGAAGAAATTCTTTACTGTGAGGGTGGTGAGGCACTGGACTGGGTTGCCCAGGGAACCTGTGAATGCTCCATTGCTGGCAGGGTTCAAGGCTGGGTTGGACATAGCCTTGGGTGGCATGGTTTAGTGGGAGGTGTCTGTGCCCATGGGAGGGGGGTTGGAACTAGATGATCTTGAGGTCCTTTCCAGCCCTAACTATTCTACGGTTCTATGATTCTATGATTTCAGAATGCACAATAGTCTTGGCATAATGTTTTTGGCTACCCACTCCTATGGCTAGTGATATGCAGAGTGATCAACAATTAGATAGAAAGTTACAAAACAGTGTTATTGAAACATTTTAATTGGCTGAATTTTAGAATGAAATCTGAATATAAATTGCAAGTTTCTGTTGTCTGTGTCTGCACTTCACATGGGAAGAAAGGAACTTTTAAGATGTCAGAAGTTTAGTGTTTATTTTTTCAGAACTTATTGAATATTCTGCCATTTTTGAAAAGCTAACAAAAACTCCCAATAATAAAGAAAAATACCTTTTTTATTATTATTCTTTCTACTGATTACCTAATGTTATGCATAATATTAGGTTACTGGTAATTAGCACATCACTCGCATAGAAAGTTCAATAAAACAGAAGAGGCAGGTGTACTCTGGGGATGAGTTAAAAGCACCCTTTTGGTTCAACATAGACTCACTTTAAGAAAATGAAGGACATCACTTTTAGCTTATATTTTGACAGGGGAGATGGTAAATATTATTAAAATAATTTCAATTAATGTCTATAAATTTTTATTAAACTTATCTTTTTGATCAAGAAAAAATGTGTAAGTAGAAAATAGTTTATTTCTGATATGAAATTTGAAGTACCTGGTATATAACAGTAGAAATACAGGGTTCATAAGAGCCTGAAATAATTTTTTAATTATAATTTAGCAAAGAAAGGAAGGAGTAACAGTCGCATTGCTTTGTTTGGGTTTAGATCAACAGAGAAATGGAAGAAAATGTTTTTTGTGGAGAGCTATTTGGCTGTGAACGGGCATGTGAGCAATCCAGACAATTGCTTGACAATTGTAAGGTAGTGACCCACAGGCATTGAGGCCTCGCCTGAGGGTTACTAAAGTTCGTGTACGTGCAGAAGCCTTGGGAAAAGTTAGCACGGAAAACTACTGAGAGAGATACGCAGAGAAGGAATGTTAACTGTAACCTTGAAGCATATGCTGTCATAGTTAACCAATCATTAAGCTGTTACTGAGTGAATCCTGTTTGGTATTTAGCCGTGTGAACAATACATGTATCCAATTAGACTTGTGTGTGTTAATGATAGACAAGTAGAATGCCTATATATACTGAGCTATCTGCGCAATAAACTTTGGCACAGCCTGATCATATTGGTCTGTGTGCTGTGTCCGGGACTTCTGCGTCAACAAGTGGCGCCCGAACAGGGACCCTCAGATCGGCGTTGGACAAAACCGACGAGACCGACAGGAAGGAGGGGGCAGAAGCCGGTCGATATCGGGTGCTGCCCCGGCACTCGGAAGTCGCTAGCGCAAAAAGTTTGGGAATCTCGCCCTGATCAGGTGAGCGGCCGGGGAGGAGAGGGGGTCCACACTGACCAAGGAAGAGTCAGAAGTGGTGAAGCTCCTCCAACACATTCTCTCTATGAGAGCAGCGAGTTATGATGAGCCTGCCTTGAAGGCTTTGCTGTATGGAGCAAAGGGAAAGGATTTAATCCCCTCAGTGGATGCTGCCTTTCAAATCGCAACTTGGGAAAAAATAGGAGCAACGCTGTGGGAAGAGGTAAGTAAGGGATCCAAGGAGGCAAGTTAATACCCCACTGTGTGGAGACTAATTACTGACTCTTTAAAAAATAACCGATGGATGGGCCAGGGGATACGAATTTGCATCTTCCTTTATCACTTTCGCCGCCCCTGGCCTCCCTCCCCCCAGAGCCCGATCCTCAAGATCATCAAGGTTGGGACAAATGGACAGGATTGTTAGATGAGAAAGTACAGACACTTCATGACGGACTTACAAATTTACAGCTCTCCGACATGGCTAAGTCAAAGAATGAGATAGTGGAGCCCAAACCCCCCCACCCCCACCCCCACCCCCCCACCCCTCCGAACCTCCGCCAGTCGCTGCTGCGGCTGCGGAGGCTGAGGACGGCGATGAAGGCAATCCTTTTGCCCCAGACCCTGCTAATCCCGAGAAAAAGCCTACTCTCAGATCACCTGAAACCTACAGGAGAAAAATGTTTTAATTGCACTTGATAACACTGAAACTCCAGAACACGTTAATGAGGAGCCTGTGCATTTTCATCAGACTGTTGTTGCTGCTCCTGAGATTCTGATGCCTGATAATTCTGATGCTGACCTGGATAGTCCTTTTGACCCGAGACCTGTTGATCCGGAAAAGAAGCCTGATTTAGATCCCCCAGATCCCCATGATAAATGGGCAGTTATAAAGGGAAAAGTAAGATGGGTGGGGGATGCAGATGTATTGTGGGCTTATAGTCTGTCTGTGATATTCATGTACTAAAAGTTAGCAAATGTAACTACGTCTGTGTTTCTATCGACCCTTGCAGACCCTTATAGATACTGTTGGCCACTTCTCCCGATGTAGGCTGGCCACCTGCATTGGAATGAGTGTGCATTTTGGTCAGTATAAAAGCCCAAGCCTCGTGCAATGTGAGGGAGGCAGAGCCTGTGCGGGGACGCCCGCTGAGATTGAGCCTGCCACCTTGCACTGCGATGATGCTGCTTGGAGCTGGTTTCCTGATTGTCTTCACAGGGTCATTGCACTACGTTTTGTACGTGGGACCGTGTAGTGGGAGTAATGATTGTCTTCATTTTGTGTTTCACATATTGTAGTTGTGTGGAGTGTGTTTGTGGGATCCCATGAATGTGTGTGTATGTGTGTGTCTGTTGAGGGCAGACAGTGTTCTGTGTATTTTTTGTTATTGGGTTAATGTAAAAGTTTTTAATGGGTAGCAGATTAACATTTTGGGCAAGAAAGGGTTAATAGAAAAGTGGTGCTCCCTGTAGAGATTTATGGCTGCTGCTCAGCAGGCTGGCAGCTGTAGCAGCTGCTGGGCAGGCAGGCCTTTGTAGCTGCTGCTGAGCAGTCCTGCTTAGTGTGTTTAAGTTAACCTAGGGGAGAATCCAAGCTTTACCAACCTCCACCCAAACAGCACCAGGGTGGCAGAGACAGAAAAGAAAAGGAAAAAAAAAAAAAAAAAAAAAAAAAAAAAAAAAAAAGGTAATGACGCAGCAAACTCCTTGACTGTTAACACGGTGCAGTTTGCTTCTGCATCTGCTTCACATTCCTGTTTCATCAGAATGCCTTTGCTTTAAGGAATCATTTTTAGCTTGACTTACTTCTCGAGAACTGATGGCATGGGGGAAGGGTTATATTTGTGTTCTACCTACAGGTCCATGGAGGCTACCTGCAAAGTTTCTCAAGCCTTGTCATGAGCTGGATGGACAAGCGGAAAAACCCAATGCCTTAGCTACAGGAGCTTCAATGTGTGTGCATGTAAAGTAGCTCTTATTAGAGGCTGTGATTTTGTGTATAAAACCACCTGTACTTACTAGCCAGTTGCTAATAAGAAACTACACCTTGTACTGTATGGATTTGTCACTTGTAAAACAGATGTTAGAATATGCATATTTGCAGCAGCTGCTAGAAAATGCTAAGGCAAAAACTAGAAAGATTCTAATACAATGACAGTGGTATAAAGCAGGTAATGGAACGAATTAAGAGGGTGGAAGAACACCACTGGTGGAAAATTTTCTTTGGCTGGTCCGTCACTGCCACTAGCATCTTCAACATGCTGCTGCGCCCTGTAGTATATATATACTGCTAACGTAAATCTGTATGTGCTTTGCCATAGTAGTGACTTGTTACTGAATGAAGCAGGTGAACCTCTGCACTGACAACAAGGTGCCACAACTGACGTTGGCCAAATACCTCCTATCACAGTCAAGGGCAAGACTGGGTTGGCCTCTGTGTTTGCCACCAAGAAGAACCTTTAGCTCCGCTGCTGGCTGCAACCCAGCAGGCGTTGAGTGGTGGGGACACATGCCATGCCAGACCTTGATGTGAGGGATGGCCTCTCCTGTTATCAGAGAACTATACAGGAGAGAAAGGCAGGCCAAGCAGCCTGTGGTTGGCATATGTTGGAGATACGATCTAGTCCAAATCCGCTGCTCAAGTAGGGTCATCTGAAACAGGTAATATATATAAAATAAAAACAAAAAAAAAAAAAAAAAAAAAAAAAAAAAAAAAAAAAAAACAAAAAAAAAAAAGAGGGAAATGTAAGGATTTTCTTCAAACAGTTTGCAAACGTAATTTGTACAAAAGTTTTTAAATTTGTCTAGTTTTGATTCTCTTTCTGCAATACAGCATTTGTGACATCTAACAGATGATTCCTTGCCCAAACCACCAGTTCTATATAAAGACCTACATGATAATGAGTGGAAAGGACCAGAACCATATCAAGTTATAGAATGTAACAAAGGATGTAATGTGACTGCAAGACTAAAGCAAAGTGTGCAAAATGATTCCAGTGGAAGTTTGTTATGCTGTTTTTAATGGCAATACGTATGTGACTATGTTAATACAAGTAGAAGTAAATTCTTTAAAAATATAGTTTTGCAGAATTGTAAGGCTTTAGATATATTAACAGCTCAAGTAGACAGAGTATGTACTTTAATTAATGAATCTTCTTGTAGTTATCTTGATCAGTCTGGACAGACCTTGAAAGATGTTAAAGAAATTTGGAAGCATGCGAAAGTACTTCATGATGTCTATCAGAACGATAAAATTCCTTGGTTAGATGCCCTTCTTACATCTTGGGACTTTAATGGTTGGCTCACATCTCTGATTAAAGGTATTGGAATGATTTTGGTAGTAATCTTGACCATAGTTATGATTGTACCTTGTATTTTGCAATGTATTCGTGATATGATTGAAAACCTGGTAAAACAGCTTTGGCTCATTCAAGAAAAGAAAAGGGGGAGATGTGGATGATTTCTTGTTAGAGAATGGACATATGCCTGCCCTGAATGAAAGCAAGTATGTGCAGCTGGCCATGTAGCAGGGGTAACTCCTGGTTACCTCTGTGCAGCCGACCGTGGAAAAGAAGCAACTCCCGGACAGTTAATGAAACAAGAATGCAGGCCTGGAAGATAAGAAGGAGCTAAGATAAGAAGGTTGCTGAATTGGACTGCAAATCTTGCTTGCTTACAAAAACCACACTTTAGGTTCTCACAAGTGCAAAAGTTACAAGTGCTCTCGGATTGGAATTGGTTTTAAAAGCTGTTACACGGTTGGGGTATTGGCAGTTGGCTAGGAGTACTAATCAAACAAGTTTTAACAGTTTTAATGGTATTGATCATTATTGTTTAAATCTTTTGTTGTTTATGGAAGTGTATTGTCAGTATGCTATTTCGTGCTGTGAATCGGGTCTGGATTGCTCAAAAACAAAAAGGGGGATTTGTGGAGAGCTATTTGGCTGTGAACGGGCATGTGAGCAATCCAGACAATTGCTTGACAATTGTAAGGTAGTGACCCACAGGCATTGAGGCCTCGCCTGAGGGTTACTAAAGTTCGTGTACGTGCAGAAGCCTTGGGAAAAGTTAGCACGGAAAACTACTGAGAGAGATACGCAGAGAAGGAATGTTAACTGTAACCTTGAAGCATATGCTGTCATAGTTAACCAATCATTAAGCTGTTACTGAGTGAATCCTGTTTGGTATTTAGCCGTGTGAACAATACATGTATCCAATTAGACTTGTGTGTGTTAATGATAGACAAGTAGAATGCCTATATATACTGAGCTATCTGCGCAATAAACTTTGGCACAGCCTGATCATATTGGTCTGTGTGCTGTGTCCGGGACTTCTGCGTCAACAGTTTTTCTAATTTGAGAGAGCAAAAATTTATCATATGAAGAAACAAAATGTGGTATTCCAAGACAACCAAAATGAGGGTGATTATACAATCCATTATAGAAGCTGATATTGCTCCAGGGTGATATATTCTATATACTTAGCAGAACTTAGACCTTGCCACTTAGGAGGCACTTGATTCGCTTGCCTATATTGTACCCAGCGTCATTTGAGACGCACCATCTGTTTTGCCTACTACAGGATGCAGTTGTTCCAAGGGTATTTTGGGAAGAATTTTCTTTATTCTGAACTGGGCTAAGTATCACGGACCACAGAAACACCTAGATAGAATTAATATGCTTGAAATGGAAACAGATTGGTCAATGACCAAACTGTTTTATACTGAATTTAGCATTATTTTCAGTATAGGAACATGAATAATATCTGCTCTACTTTTTATAAAATTGATAGGAAAATAACAAGACAAGGACAAGAGAGAGATCATTTGTTTCTTAAGAACAGGAAGAAAAACGATTTCTCCAAATTTTTGATACAGATGTTTTTATCAGTGGAAAATTGATTACAATGTAATAAAGTACTTCACAGATAGAATTAATCCTCAAAAGCAGGATGATTTTCCATGTATCAGTACTTGAACAACTATTCTGTGTTATTTACTGCTTCTTTATAACCTAACCTGTATACAGAATTAAAAATCTTGAAAGTAATCTATGTAATTTCTTCTGAAGAGTTACAAGGGAAAAAAATATGTGTGTAAGTTTGGTTTTATTTGTTTGTTACTGTTTGTGATGTGGGTTTTTTGTGTTTTTTTTTTTTGTTTGTTTGTTTGTTTTGTTTTTCTTAATGTGACATTAAACATAAAAGAATCTTTGAAATAAGCTACCCAATTTTGAAACAATTTTTATGTTTTTATCTTTGTGTGTGCGAATTTTTGTTGGGAAAGGAAGACTGAAAATGTACCTGGTAATAATAAACAGGATACACATTCTTTTCTGACTATTGTAAGGATGGGAGATAAGCAAGAATAAACTGTCTTGTAAATTGAAGTGTTAGCATCATCTCCTTAGGGATGACTTGTGTGGAAATGCAGATTTTCTGCTTTTAAGGAGTCTTAAATTAATTGTTATGTTAAGATTATTTTGTGTTTGGAATGATGGTGTCTTCAATTTATTTCAACCAGAACAGATGGCCTGGAATGCTGTTAATCTGAAACTGCCTTTTAAATTGCAACACTGACTGCAATTTCAGTACTAGACTGATTACTACAAAGAGAATGTCAGAGAGATATAGGCAGAGAAGTCTTAGAAGAGAAACTAAAAGAAACTAAAAGTTAATTCCAAAATATTGTATAAGATCTGATACATAAAATATTATCATCTCCATGATCTTTAATCAATGAAAGATGAAACAATGTATCAAATAATAACTTTTTCACTAGTGTTTCAATCATAGAATCATAGAATCATAGAATAGTTAGGGTTGGAAAGGACCTCAAGATCATCTAGTTCCAATCCCCCTCCCATGGGCACAGACACCTCCCACTAAACCATGCCACCCAAGGCTATGTCCAACCCAGCCTTGAACGCCACCAGGTATGAAGCATTTGCAGGTTCCCTGGGCAACCCATTCCGGTGCCTCACCACCCTTACAGTAAAGAATTTCTTCCTCATATCCAATCTAAACTTCCCCTGTTTAAGTTTGAACCCATTACCCCTTGTCCTCTCACTACAGTTCCTAATGAAGAGTCCCTCCCCAGCATCCCTATAGGCCCCCTTCAGATATTGGAAGGCTGTGATGAGGTCTCCACGCAGCCTTCTCTTCTCCACGCTGAACAGCCCCAATTTTCTCAACCTATCTTCATACGAGAGGTGCTCCAGTCCCCTGATAGTCCTCATGGCCTTCCTTTGGACTTGCTTCAGCAGTTCCATGGTGATTACTTGCACAAAACCACCTCAGAGGGGCAGTTTGCTTTGTATACTACCATGGCAATACCATCAGTATAGTAATAAAATAAAAATGACCATGATGTCATTTCTAAGGTACATGGTACAAAATTAGTTTTATGGACTTCGGATTATAGTGACATTCCAGCTACAGATTCTGCATTTCTGACAGGACTATATGGTATGTATGGTTCTATGATATATCATGAATATACTCTATACAAAACTCAAGTTTCATTTTTAAAATTTCTCGATGACATAACAACACAGAATTTATCCAAAGCCCGAGAAATCGTATTTTAGCATTCTTAGTTGCATTAGGCTCGGTTGTCTTGACTTATATTACAACCCAGACATTAGGGCATCAGCTGATGTGACAGCAAGGGCACATACACCTTGCCTAAGCATAGGTAGCAGGTGACATCTGTGATTATACTGAGACACTGAATAGGTAGACTTGTAATGACACAGGTCTGTCAGAGACCCTGTGTCACATACGCAATGTCACATGAAAGCATGCCAAGTGATGGTAGATGTGTTTAGGCATCTGTAAAGAGACATGAGCTAACAGAAGGGCTGTTTTCTCTGCAAAAGGAAATGACTCTGTATTAATGCAAAGGGAAGGTGAAACTTCAACAAAGACATAATTGCTACACTACACATTTTCAGCTAAGAATTTGCTAGCTTTCCATAAAGGAAGAGAACCTCTTCTTACTTCAAACTCAAGGATAAAGGGAGAGACTGGAAAAAGGCATCAGCTACCTCTGTGCTTCTGTAACAACTTGGAATGCCTGTGCTGTTTGATAAATTATGTCCAAATTAAATCTAATTATTGCAGGCTTTATTTTTTTCCCCTTCTATTTTTATTAAAATAGGATAAATAGTAGGAAACATGAAATCTGTTAGGAAAATACTGAAGTGCAGCAAGCTATTTGACAGAGATTCCAAACTAAGTATACCTACTAAAGCTTGTTTGAAAAAGATTGCAAACTCTCTGACATTTGCCCATGAGGGAAATGAAGAGCAACCTTGGAAGATGCCAAATTTTTATATTTATGGTTAGAGAAAAAGCTTTCTCATTGGAAGGCAAGTCTGGGTGAAGGAAAATTACTTATATCAGTGTATTTTAGACTTCTTTTCCCAGATTTTTCTTAATATATTTTTTTTGGCTTGTATCTGTATTTTAATTAACATACTTAAATAACAATATGGAAGAGAGGTTATGAATTTTACTTCTGGTTTTATGATCGTATTTTGAGTCATCATCCCCATAAAAGTCTTCTCAGCTTACTGACTGACTAAACCTCTATCCCTTGCTCAAAATGCATTGAAGTTTCTACAAGTCTGGTGAAGATAGATACACAACTATACTATAATAACACTAATGAAACTACTAGCTGTAATATCAGAACACACATTCTTTAACTAGCAGGGAGAAAATGGGATGAATTAATTATAATTGCTACCTTCTCACATATTATTTGCTTTTCCCCAGCTATCCAGTGTTTAGTATATGGATCTATAGGAAGACAAGGTTTTTCAATTTGACGCCTACAAAACTACTTGTTCCATAGTTTTGTAAATACCAAGTGTCCTATATAATATCTCATGAATGCAAAAAAATGGGATAATTTGCCATATATTTAATGTCCAAATGGATAGGATTCATGGAATATAGTAGTTAGTAATGAAATAATACATTTAACATCAAGAAGACCTGGCTTGATTTGGGATTACATCCCATATCTTTCCTGATTTGGAATGAAAGGAGGAACCAGCAGATGTATGTGTGGCTTGCCACAGAGTCACTGCACTACATTGGTGGAAAAGTCTTCTCCCACACTTAGCATGTAGCCAGTGAACCATTCAGTCTATCAGAGAATTGTAGTATAATATACATACAAACAAATGATGGTCAAGAAAGTAAACTTCTCACTTGGATTGTGTATGCGGTCTGGCTGAGATGGAGTTACTTTCCCCACAGTAGCCTTCCTAGTGCTGTTCTTTGTATTGACAGGTATGAAGGTGTTGATAACACACACCAGTGTTTAGGCTACTGCTAAGCAGTGCTCTCACAGCATCAAGGCCATCTCTCCATCATCCTCCTTGACCCCAAAGGCTACTAGGCTGGCCTTGGGCAATAGGTTGGGAGGAGACACAGCCAGGACAGCTGACCCAAACTGACCAAAGACGTGTTACACACCATACGACATCATATTTTGCAACAAAAGCTAAGAGAAAGGAAGAAAGGGAAGGGAGGCATTTGTCATTAAGGTGTTAGTCTTCCAAAGCAGCAGCTGCACATACTGAGACCCTACTTCACAGGCACTAGCTCAATGTTGCCTGCTCATGGGAAACAGAGAGTAAACCCTTTTCTTTGCAGTCCTTTGCATCCATGTGTGATCTTTGCTTTTTCTTTATTAAGATTCTTTTATCTTGACCCCAGAGTTATTCATAATCTTTTCTTTCCCTCCCATCTTGCTGAGGAGAGGAGAGGAACGGTGCTGGATGAGCACCTGAGAGCCAGCTCAGGTCAACCCACCACACAGGCCACACCTTCCAATGAGTGCTGGGTGGGGAGGGGTCAGGATATGCCAACATTCCATATAGGGCCATAGTTCTCTATCCTCCATTGTGAGCAGGGGGTAGGTAACATGGGATGCTGTGGACCAGGGACATGTGGCGTGTGGTGACCCATCACCCTGCAGGAGCTCAGTGCTGGTTCCTGCCTGCCCTGTGCAGAAGGAGGAGCACTGAGGGGAGTGGAAGACACTGCAGGCTGAGCCTGGGGGCAAATATGTCTGCTTCCAGCAGCGGCCCTTCTGGGCACAGCCTGAAAGCCCTTCAGGGTGCAGGGGCTATCAGGAGATACAGAGCTCCTGCTGCTCCAGTGGAAATGGGCCCTGGGCCCTGGCAGTCGCTAGCCACCAGATCAAGCCTCAGTAGTGCCGGTTTGTCTTGCAGGAAAAACACCCCAAAAGCCACAACACTGGGCAGCGCGTGATGTCGCAGGCTGTGATGCACGCTCTGTGCCATGCATCATAGACTGCAGAAAAAGACTTGGTGCTTCCTGGTAGCACCTGCAGCCAGCTTCTGGAGCAGAAGGTCTGCCTGCAGCATGTGCTGGAAGACCTACAGAGGCAACGTAAAACCCTTGAGATGGAGAACCGCCTCCTGGGAAAGAGCAACTCTCCAGAAGTGTGCCAGGGGGCAGAGAAGCTCCAGATGAGAAATGCTTTGCTAGCTGCCATCACGGAGGAGCTGAAAAAAAGACATAGGCATCTGCAGGATACTATCGAGCACCTGGTGAGTGCTTCAGTGCCACTGCCCACCCAAAGCTCTGCTGAGAAGCAATGCATGAAGTCGTTTCCTGAGCAGAAGGCTGGAGGACAGAGACAGATTGCCAGAACTTTGTTGTTGCAGGTCCAGCAGAATGATGTCTCACATCAGGAGCTTCAGGACCAACTGGCTGCAGACAGCAAGAGCTCACACACTGTGAGTACCTTCTGCCAAAGGTGTTAGGAGTTACAGGAGCAGCTCATGGAGGTGGCAGGTGAAAATGCCAGACTAGCTGAAGAAAATTCTCAACTGCATGGGCAGATGCATTGGGCAGAAAAGGTTCAAGTTGAAAATACTGACCCGATGAAGCAACCGATACAAGTGACAAAGTAGAGAATTTCTGTCATGCAATCCATCAGCTCTCTTCAAACACGACTGTATAATGCAAAGTCCATACTGAAATCTGTGAGAGAAACAGCAGAAAAGGCCAAGAGAGAAGTTGAAATATGCCAGAAAGAAACTGTAAAACTATTTGGAGCCCAGGTTAGCAAACTGGGGAATTGGTTTCAGAGCTCTTCAGAGTAATCTTGGGCAGAGGGCAATCCTAGGTCCTGCTTTCTTTCAGAGGAGGACACTGCAAGTAACACAGAAGAACAGTAACATATGCTCTGTCACCCTGCAGCCTCTTGGACAACAACTGGGAAACCTTTCAATATTCCTAGCTTGATATAGCTACAATCCTTGTTATGGTCCCCGTGAACAGCCTGAAATAGATCTTCCTGTAACTGGGGAACAATATGTTTATGTCTTTGGCCAGGTGGAGGAGAACTGGCAGATAGCATAAGACAATTCATCCCCTCTAATTTTGCTAAAGAAGATGCAGATAAGGACCTGGAAAGCAAGAGCTATAATGATCCTCATTATTGTAGTTGCAGGACACTGCGAATGAGACAGAAAAACCAGCAGCAGACAAACAGTCCATCATCCTGCAGCCTTTGGGACAACAACTGGGGAATATTTGACACAACTGCATGTATGGGTAATGCACCAAGCAAGGATCATAGAATCATAAAAGAATCATAGAATAGTTTGTGTTAGAAAGAACCGTCAAAGGTCCCATCTACTCCAACCACCCTGCAGTGGGCAGGGACATCTTAAACTAGATCAGATTGTCCAGAACCACATCCAGCCGGACCTTGAATGTCTTCAAGGATGGCGCATCCACCATCTCTCTGGGCAACCTGTTCCAGTATTTTACCATCCTCATTGTAAAGATATTTTTCCTTATGTCCAGCCTGAATTTCCCCTCTTTTCGTTGAAAACCATTGTGCATCATCACAATAGGCTCTTGCTAAAGAGTCCCCTCAGAGAAAGTTAGCGGGGCTCATTGACAGAGCTTTAAACTAGAAATAGTGTAGAAAAGTGATGATATTAAGCTCACCCATGAGAAGCTGTGGGACAAGACGCCAAGTTTAGAGTAGTGGGGCGCTAGTGAGGATTCTCAGCAGTTAGCTCTAAGACATGACGATCATATTGAAGCACACTTAAAGTCTTAGGGAGATGAGGAAGCGACAGCTGAGGTAATAGAAGAAAACAGGGAAACACCAGTGAAATATTTCAAATGAATTAAGAGTTGTTCTTTTAAGAAGGTAATGCGGCTGTAAGGTTGGACGTGAAGGAAAATTTTTATTATGAGGGTGATAAAACTTTGGAACAGGTTGCACAGAGAAGTAGTAGATGCACTATTCCTGAAGACATTCAAGCTTAGATGACCTCTGAAGGTCCCTTCCAAGCCAAACTATTCTATGATTCTATGATGATCAAAGACCCTTTTCCCCCTTCGAGGAAGGTGAATCCCATCCAAAGCCAGCAAACTTGCTTCCACGTAGGCCATTGTTATGGTTTAAGCTCAGCTGGTAACTCAGAACCACACAGCTGCTCCCTCACTCCTCCCCTCTTCTATCCCCCTGCTGCCAGAGGGATGGTGAGAATTGAAAGATTGTAAATATCATGGTCCGAGATAAGAACAGTCCAGTAACTAAGGTATAATACAAAACTACTACTACTACTACCACCAATAATAATGACATGGGAAATAACAAGGGGAGAGAATACAAAACTAAAAGGGAAAAAGGAAAACACTAGTGATGCATAATACAACTGCTCGCCACCCGCTGACCGATACCCAGCCTGACCCAAGCAGGGATCTGGCCTTCCGGGTAACTCCCCCTGTTTATATACTGGGCATGACGTGCTGTGGTATGGAATATCCCTTTGGCTAGTTTGGGTCAGGCGTCCTGTCTCTGTTTCCTCCTGGCTTCTTGTGCCCCTCCTCGCTGACAGAGCATGAGACTGAAAAGTCCTTGATCAGGGTAAATATTACTTAGCAACAACTAAAAACATCAGTGCATTATCAGCACTGTTCTCAGACTAATGTTGAAAACACAGCACCGCAGCTGCCACTAAGAAGGAGAAAAATTACTGTTACAGCTGAACTCAGCCATCCCATTATCAAAACCCCCAAAATGGTGGCAGCAACACCAGCCACAGAGCCATGTATTAATGGACTGATGTTGCTGCCTGTATGTTGCTGTTGCTGCTGGAAGTATGGTCAAGCAAGTGATGTAGGAAGCATTTTAAGTAGCATATATGCTGTAGTGACACTGTGAGTATTGAAGGAAGCACATGAAAGCACAAGGATGCCTTCAGTGTAACAGAAGATCAGACAATCACCCTGGCGGTCAGCTGAATGAATGGTCTGGGCTCGCCAGCTCTTTACAGAGTGCTGCTGTGTGCCTTTCACAGCCCAAATTGACTTTGCAGGTCTTTGGGCTCAGAGGTGCTTCTGCTGGATTCCAGTGAGTGCTGCCCTTGAAAGCACTTCTGCATGTGAAGCCTGATGCCTGCCTGTACGACAGCCAATTGATTGCACTGTGTGAGTGCATGTGCAGCTGCTGCTCACGCACAAAGCACCCTGAGGAGTATGAGCTTGGGGACATTCCCCATGCTTGTCCATGCTTGTTGCCTGCGCTACCTGGGAGCATTTCACCAATTGCTGCTTCCACATGCCCTTTTATTTGAAAATGAGTGTGCTCTGGTCTTTGCCTGTTGGTTCTCCCAGAAATTAAAGGAGCACCCAGGCTTTCCTCCTTCCAGGACCACTGCACACCATGCTCCTGTGCAGACCCTTCCAAGACCCTCCCTAGGCCTGTCACCTTTACCCCAGCCCTGGGGAGGTATTGTAGACCCTGGAAACAACTGCCAACTTGTTCTGTGAAGGTGGGTGAGCATCTCTGCCCCCATAAGCTGCCTTTATCTTGACCCAAGAGATAATTCTCATATTTTTTTCAGTCCCTCAACCTGCTGCAGAAGGGAGAGAAGGCTCAGCAAGGCAGGCACCTTATATCTTTGCCTTTCGTTTCAAAGACTGATCATCCTCGCTGAAGTATTTCTTACTGAATGGTATTTTTTACCTCCCTGCAACCATATGTTTCTGTCTCTCTTGGTTAAGCATCAGATATTTTGGTTGGGTTTACAATAGCACATCATTTCTTAAGATGGGAGATAATGCACACAATCACAGGGAAAAATAGTGATACCCACAGATTTCCTGGCAGATTTGTTCATTAATCTGACTCAGTCTACCTATATTAATTTTATCTTACTGCAAATTAGTCATACACTATTTCTGTGAGAAAGGAAGGGAGATAATTCCAACTTTAGATGTCTTAGCAGGAACTACAACTATAGAGAAGACAAAGAATACATCCAAAGAATTGATTTGAAAATGACTCATCATTAATACAATCTTCCAAAATTTCGATAATTTTCACTCTGTGGAATTATGCACAAGAATAATGTATACTCATGTAGTAATTTACTTACAAATTTGTTTGGAGGACTGAAGTTTTGTGAAGACAAAACAGATACAAAATGAGGAATAGAAGCATCATACTGCAAATAATTACTTTTACTCCTAATTCACTAGCTTAATGTTGGTTTCATAACACAATGATGAACTCATTCACTATTGTTGTGAGTGTCATGAGTATTTTTTGAGGATTCTCATTCAGCATTAACTCTGATCATTAATTAAAGTGTTCATTGTTATTTCTTGCAGTAGCCATTAGCCATTCCTTGCTGATGTGTCATTTCTAATGGCATACTTTTGAGATATTTTTTGCCTATTTTAAATTTCTTCATCTTGATTGTGTATACCCATTTCTAACTGTTATTGTTCAAGAGGGAAAAATAAACTGTGTTTTTATTAAATGAGACCAATATTAATTTTTTTGTTACATAATGGTAACGGAAATTATCATGTGTGCATTTTTTTTTTATCTATAAGACATCAATACTAAAATACACATGATGTCCTTTTTATGATTAGCAGCCGAACAAGCTCACAAATAGAACACCTGCCATGGAAGGAGTTGCTTTTTGACCAGGGGATAGATATCCAGAAGCACTGTCATCGATCCTATCTTCAGCTATAGAATAGTCTGTCTTCTCACAGTTGCAAAGGAAGATGAAGAGTGAGCCTGAGGATGTGAACTTCCTGGGAGGGAACATCAAGTCTTATCCTTTTAAATGAGTGCTTTCTTATGGACAGGACAGGATTGACCCAACCAAGCTCAACAACTAGTGACATTTATTGTTTATTAAATTACGTACAAAACTACTTTTATTGTTCTTGATTTTAATGAAAAAGGCTTAAGGATGAACAATTTGTAATTGCTTTTTCAATACAGTAATGCATCTTAAATGAACAGATATTTACACAGGAGTTAAATGGGGTGCATAGCCTCCTAACACATCAGCTCTCAGAAAATATTAATGATATTTTACATTCAAACCTAAATTCTGAATTTGTTTAGATTTAATATGAGGTTAATGATATCTTAGAAAAAAAGTGCCTGAGAAGGGCATCCTTTTTTCCTTTGATTTTTAATTTAAATGGGAAATCTTTAGAACAGTAAAGATGGCAGGAAACAATAAAGTAGCTTTTTAGATGGTTTCCCAAGTTTAAAGTGAGAAAAATAAATAAATATAATCTCACCTCTTATCATTTAGTAATGGAGAAAACTGTATGAATGACAATAAGACAGGAATAGTGCAAAAGAAGTCAGAGTTGGAAAATAATGGTAGGGAAACCAAGAAACGTGTTGTGCACCTCTGAATTATAAACTAGTGGTTATTTTCAAGGAAAGGGTCATATAAATAAATCTCTGTGCAACTCCTCAAAGGTGAGAAATATCAGTGCTTTACAGTAGATTTCATTTTTTAATTATTATTATAATTTTTATTAGATATGCTTTTTTATAATTAATCATCAAGTTGTTAGGATTTACACTTGCTAGAGGGCAAGTCCAGCTCTTCCAGTCCTGATATTCCTAGAGTTAAAATTTGGACATTTACATTCAAAACACTACTGTCTGAGCTTACTGCATGGTGTCTATTTTTAATCTTAGCTAATATGTTGTGGGTTGTTTGCTTTTTAATAGAAACAAAATTATCTGTTACTGATACTACTCTAAGAATGAGACTTCATTTGGACTTGTCTATTTGGAGATAAATAAATAAGGGCATACCCTAACTGATCCCCCAGTATTCTTAGCAAAAAAATCATAATGTACAGTGAGCAAACTATATTGTCATATTACTGTAAATTAGTGTGAGGTTTCTTTAAGATTAATGTTTTTCACTTGACAGCAGGAAAAAGAGCTCGTGTGTTTCTGCACATAAAATGATCTATGCTTTATGATTTCAAAGTACTTAAATTCTGTGATTCAGAACTTATAACATCTGTTTTCTGTGGGTGGAAGACACAATCATGATCATACTCTCTAAACCATTAGAAAGTGCTAAATTCATGCACACTTACCTGGAGAAATTGCAATTTTATCGTATTGTCAATTTTCTAAATATATTGACAAAATATATGGATAAAGAAAATGACAAAAACAAACCTTTAACAAAATACTAAAGCTAAAATATTAAAACTAAAGATTAAATATTAAAGCTAAAAAAATAAAACTATAACCCCAACACAATCAAGCAAATAAAAAAAGAAATATATACTGGTGTTTAGTTTTTAAATTAGCAGCTTCTATCCACTTGTAGTCCAGATATTGACATAACCACTTAGCATAATTTAATCTGCTAAAATGTATAGTTATTTTTTGTGAAACAACTTTGAAACTTCCAGTCCATACAAATTATATAATCCTACAGTCATAATATAGAATCATAGAAAAGTTAAGGTTGGAAAGGACTTTAAGATCATCAAGTTCCAACCCCCCTGCCATGGGCAGGGACACCTCACACTAAACCATGTCACCCAAGGCTATGTCCAACTTGGCCTTGAACGCCACCAGCGATGGAGCACTCACAACTTCCCTGGGCAACCCATTCCGGTGCCTCACCACCCTTACAGTGAAGAATTTCTTCCTCATATCCAATCTAAACTTCCAGTGTTTAAGTTTGAACCCATTACCCTTTGTCCTATCACTACAGTCCCTAATGAAGAGTGCCTCCCCAGAATCCCTATAGACCCTCTTGAGATATTTGAAATAAGTTCTTTGGAAGAAATGTCAGATGATGCACAATGCATGAAATCTTCAAATAAAATTGATGTGCTCATTAAATATTCCAATGCAATCATCCACTTAAATAATACACCTTCATCTTAGTTTACTAGCATTTATGTGCTATGTCTCACTCTTAAGGGTCTGTTGAATACCACAGATTCCTAACTGAAACTACACTCCAAATTAGTTCTTTAAATTTCTTTTACATAGGATGTTATGGCAGATTTTGGCAATCTATAAGCTCTTCTTACGTCTGTAACATTATTTAATTTGGGTAAAAGCTCACCTTCCAATCTCATCATTTTTCATAGAACTACTTACGGAACCAAGTTTTTGTGTTTTTATTTTGGGTCAATAACTTCATACTGACATGTATCTGATTATAATAGACAATAGAATAATGGTTTTCAAATGTTTTAATAAAACTGCACCTATAATAGTTACCATAGAAACAGGAAGAAAAAAAGATAAACAATGTAGAAATATAATATTTTCTGTAATAAGAATTAGTAGCACTAAGTACAGGACATTACATCAAAAAAAAAGACAGAACCCTTTTCCTATTTTGTGCCACATAGCAGTAACCAAGATAATGATCTATTTTGTAGTATCACCTGTGCATCAATCTTCATCTTTATATTTGTATCATTTTCATCTATTTGCAATTTAAATGCATTTCTTCCTGTACAAAACTTCTTTTGCATTTTGCAAAAGAAGAAATGTATAGCTGAGTTCTAAACAAGATCTCTACTGATACAATCAGTCAATAAGGAGGCATAATGTTCTCTGAAATCAAAGTACCTGATTTGTTACAGTTGGGGGTAAGATTTTTGTGCAAAATGTTTTTTGAACTATGAATAGAATAACTTCTGCTTTTTTAATTTTAACGGCAGAGATACTTCTGCTTGAGAATGTGAAAACGTTTGGATTGTAGCTTTGCATAATTTCTTTCTATAATTGTTTTAAATTTAAATATTTGAGGGTGTCTGATATTTTCCAAGGTAAATGAACAAACAAAAAAACACTTTTGTAACCTGGGTAACATAAAACACTACTTACAAATTATCAGCTAATGCCTTGTGGGTATTAATTTTTTGCTTTTAATGACAGAATACTGTGAAGTACACAGTACAAAGCACCACAAGTACGTTGGTGCCCTATTCTTCAGGACTGGAGCAGCTCCATCAGTTTGTGTATAGAACTAATTATTATCTAAACCTGGATCTTTATAGTTTCAAAGTTCTCACCATCACAACTCATCACACCCACACACATGCACACACACATAGACTCTAGATTCCTATATGTAATTGCAAATTCTAGCAACTTCAGTGCTGTGCAAGAGCTATTTTACAAGAACGAAAGGACTCTCCCATTTTAATGACTGTTTAATTCTAGTTTCCATGGAAATATTTCAAAGGGAATATCTCTTTAAATAACTGCCACCAGCTACTTGTAGGTAATGGAAAATGTCATGCATGAAATTATAAAATAGACAGAAGCAGTTACAAAACTGGTAAAATTACTAGAATGAATTGTTTGAAATAACATGCAAATAGTATTTTGGGGACAAAAAAAAGGAAGAAAAAAATGAAAAATTTTCCTATAAACATTTTGTAGCATAAAACCTCTGAAACAAAAAACAAGGTGGTCATTTGTGTTATATAACTTTTAACAATGAAATTTCACCATTTAAAAAATCTGAAATTTTGGTTTGAAAACATCTGTTTCTGAGCATTAAAATAAATACACATATGTGAGTCGTTTTAGGAGATGTTTTATGTTTAATGATAGTTTTTTTTGAGGAGGGAATCTGAAAAGTATGCAATATGTAACATTAAAACTTTTTCTTTTAATTTCAGGAAACTTAATATTTGTAGGATGAAACTGTTCTATCTGTCTGATCCTTAGGATCTTTTGGAGCACATGGCCCATACTGCAGTGTCTCATACAGTGCTTCATCTTCTAAGAGTCCCTGCTCTCCACACTACTGGGGGGTGGGGTTGAATATTTTTGAAAACGTATGTGTTGTTATACTGCTGGACTTTGCTCAGCTACATTTTAGTGACATTACAAACAAACGATTAAAAATTTCTGGTATGCCTGTTAAAAATCAGAATAGTCCGAAATAAGAAAAAGAACTGCAAAATAGTCACAACTAGTCTAGCTTCTTTCACCTGCATCAAAACACCTGTGTAGCAGCAAGGAAACTGCCTTGCTGCAATCCACATACAACCGGATGAGGACAAACTCCACTGGTAGAAGAATAAGAGAAGTATAAGAGAACATGTCAAAGAGATGCAGGGTGAAGTTTGCTCTGTTTCATGCATAATGAGTAGGACTTTAGGGGTGTCAAGATCTTGTTTACTATACATGCCAATCAGTAATTATATGGAAAAGCATAACTATTTGGTGTACTAGCATTAATCAGAAGCTGTCAGTTTATGCTAGAAAGACCATTGGATGGCTCTATCACAGGATTCCCATGATCATAGTTTAACAGAGGAGCTTATAGCTATAATTCTAAATGAGTTTTCATATTTATATTCCTGCAAAGTTAGCTTGTTATTTTATTCTCTCACATAAATATTTTGTTGTTGAACTAAAATTATTTTGTAGGGTTTTAAGATTTAATTTTGTTTTGCTCTGTTTAATAAGATTGTTTTAACTTCTGGCAGACATCCATAGAGTTTTGTGTTCCTTAAACATTAAAAGTCCAATCACACTACATGGAATTAATATAATTGGTAGCTCCAGTGATTTGTAGAGATGGAAATACCAAAATCAGTGTCTTGAAAAAGTCTAACATAAACATCATTAATGACACAATAACACAATAGCATGTTCTTTAGACTAAGACTATGTTTAAACCAGCAATTTATACAACTTTTCCTAGCAAACGAATTTCTCAATGAAAATATATTACTGAGAAAACAGCTTCAGGTGTTTGTCATTGTAATAGATAGTAGGTCTTCAGTCAAAGCACTGGATCTTTTGGAACTTCAACTGAGCCAGCAGGCAAGGATGAGCTCCAAAAGTGCTGGTGCCAGTGTACACACACATGCATACAGAGATGTCCAGATCAGCAGAACAGGGTGAAATGCCTTTACCTGCACCCAAGTAAACACCAATGAAGGTGCCACACACATGAGCATGACAGGCCTAATCTCATAAACAAAGAACCTGTTCTCACCTGATTGGGATGACACATGCATGGATACTTTCCATCCACAGGTACACCCACATGTGCACATCTTTTGATATTAACATGGGTTCTAACACTGCCTCATACCCATCACCAGATCCTAGGTTCAGTCTTCACATCAGCCCTAGGATGAGAGCTCGATCTCTGTGTGCTTGGGTTTCCTTCTGCTCACTGGTGAGTCCAATTTCAGTTTTGAATCGTACACTCACACAAACACAGAGTGCTGTGTAAGATGACACAGAGCTAGGGAAGGAGTTTTACAAGATGGCATAACAAAAATGTTGATGAGCTTGGCTGGCTCATCATGTTCTGACCATAGATTGTTGAAATGATACCAGCCCATTTTACCTCCTCATTTGTACTCCACTTCCCCAGACCTGTTGCACCCCATCCAATTTGATACTTCACTTTCGCCTCTTCTTTGGAGACAAAACAGGATGAAAAACTTGTGGGTCAATGTAAGGACAGGGAGACAGGTAGTTTCCTACGTACCTGCATAGGCAAAACATACTTGATTTGAGGAAAATTAATTTATTGCCAATTAAAAATAGAGTAGAATAGCAAGAAACAAAGACAAAACTAAAAGCACCTTTCCCTTTTCCCCTTCTTCTTCTTCCCAGGCTCAACTTCACTTCTTTGTTCCCAGTTCTCCCCTGCCTGAGCAGCAAAGGGGAATGGGGAATGAGACTGTGGTCAGCTCATAGAAAATTGTCTCTGCAACTCCTTCTTCCTCATGTTCTTTCCTTGCTCCAGAGTGGGGTTGCTATAATTCAGTATTAATAGTAAGTAGCTGGAAAGGTATTTTATATACATTTGTGCATGTGTGCATGTATATGTTTTTAAATACCATTAGTATGTAAAGGGAGCTATGACAGACATTACAACAAGAATATGTGTAAAAGTGAGTAGTCACAAAGCTGTAACATAGAACATTGACATTAGAAGATAGCAGAGGTATAGAATATTCAAGAGCATAATGGTAACAGCATCCCCACAGCTATTCACACGAATGACCAACTACTGATGCAGAACTGTGTGACAGCCTAATGAAGCTACTTACATCTGATAGCATAAGAGAGCTTGTTTTAATGTGTATATATATCAGAAACAGCTAGTTGAGCTGACACCCTGATTCAAAATCAGATAAACTGAACTAAGCAAAACAGTTAGAACTTAAAGAGACATTGGAACTAATACTGAAACTGATCAGTTATATAGGATCAGAGGGCTGAAGCACCTTTCCTGTGAGGACTGGCTGAGAAAGTTGGGCTTGTTCAGCCTGGAGAAGAGAAGGCTCTGGGGAGACCTTATAGCAGCCTTTCAGTACCTAAAGGGCCTACAAGAAAGTTGAAGGGGACTTTTTACTATGTAGTGATAGGACAAGGGGGAATGGCTTTAAACTGAAAGAGTGTAGATTTAGATTAGACATTAGAAAGAAGTTCTTTACTGTGAGGTTGCTATGGCACTAGAGCAGGTTGCCCAGAGCAGTGGATGCATCATCCTTAGTAGTGTTCAAGGCCACTCGAATGGGGCTTTGAGTAATCTGTTCCAGCAGAAGGTGTCTCTGCTTGTGGTAGGGGGAACTGGATGATCTTTAAGGTCCCTTCCAACTCAAACCATTCTATGATATTATACAGTACTAAATAAGATATGGTGTCCTCAACATAAAAAGGACATGGAACAGCTGGAACAAGTCCAGAGGAGGGCCATGAGGATGATCAGGGGGATGGAGAACCTCCCATATGAAGACAGGCTGAGAAAGTTGGAGCTGTTCAACCTGAAGAAAAGAAGGCTGCGTGGAGACCTCATAGAAGCCTTCCAGTATCTGAAGGGGACCTATAAGGATGCTGGGGATGGACTCTTCGTTAGGAACTGTAGTGGCAGGACAAGGGCTAATGGGTTCAAACTTAGACAAGTGAAAGAAGGAGTTCCTTACTGTGAGGGTGGCGAGGGGCTGGAACGGGCTGCCCAGGAAAGTTATGCATGCTCCACCGCTGGCAGTGTCCAAAGCCAGGTTGGACAGAGCCTTGGGTGATATGGTTTAGTGAGAGGTGTCCCTGCCCATGGTAGGAGGGTTGAAACTAGATGATCTTAAGGTCCTTTCCAACCCTAACTATTCTATGATTCTGTGATTCTATGATACAATGTTGTATTTGATATGATAGGAGTCAGTACTACCACACAAATGTCTAATCTCCTGCATTTAGCTCTAGAATGACAGTATCTAAATCTGAGAGTGCAAGCCCCCTCCCAGAAATATAACTACAGAGTTATAGGTCTGTGCTTAGGTGGTAAAAGCCTTGCAGGTCTGAGATCTTCCTCATTTATATATTGTCCTATGAATGAGTGATGATTCCACTTATGTATACCAACAGGCAACACCAGTTACTGCTTTCAGCTTAGGACAAACTCTTATAGGTACGTAATAATGATGAAAGTATTGCTATTACTATTATTAACACTTACTTTTCTCATTCCTGCATATTTTTTAATAAGCAAGCCATTCGGTGTTTAAAGGAGAGAAAAAATTACTGCTGACACTGAGAAGAAGATTTGGGGCTTGGATGTCTGCAATGTTGTGTGTCCAGCCTGAGGAGAACAATTAGCATGTCATTGCTGCGAGTTCTGTCTGAAGAGGCTCAGTTCTGTGACTGTATCTGCAATTCAGGTGCCTGACTGGGAATTTTAGATTCTAACCTGCAATCAATGCAAAAACGCTAAAATCCAGCAAACTTAAAGCTTTTTGTAGGTTGATTTTGCTCTGGATAAGTACTGCATTTTAAATGATATTTTAGCATCCACCTTCCTAAATATACTATAAACTAATTCAAAAATTTATCTCTCAAGTTGCATTGTCATCATATTTAAAAAACAAACTGGATTGTGTGCCTCTGTGTTTTATCAGAAAAGGAAATAACAGAATATATTCTAAATTGTAGTGTTTCTAAATTGTGCTGGAAATGGAAATGTTTCTAAAACATTTCAATACTTTTTATAAACAAAGGAACATTTTCTCTGGTTATTTTTTTTTGCATTCAATAAATATAAGTAAAGAGGTCTTTATTGAGGAAGACTTAATTTAATTCTTGAAAAAGACCTTGACATCTCTTCTAATAGGAATAATCCCATTTCATGTAGGATTACAACCAATCTCATTACCACTGCAGATACTAGAGAATATGCTTTTGTGATGTTTTGATACTGATACTCAAAATTCTTACTTTCCAAAATAATGAATGCAATAAAGGTATTAGAGGGCACGTCTTCACAAGCAGTGGTGTTTAGTGATAGCTTTGCTGAACACCACAGATCAAAATTAAGCTATTGCTGTTCAAAAGAGTTTCAGTGATTTCATGACTATATTACTAGGCACTATAGCCTTCTTCAGTTAACAGAAAACTTTGTTGATAGAGTCATTAATGATTATTATTTAGATAATAATGGAAGCAGATTGCGCAGACATCTTCAGGAAGGATGAAGCTGCAGAAAATGTTAGAACTTGAACAAAATATCTACTTTCCTTTTTTAATGATAATAACATGTTTTGCACACTTGTGACTTCACCAATTGTCTTGCTGAAATTCCCAAGATGAAGGTAATACCACTTCTTCTCTCCTTTCTTCTAAAACGAGCATTATGATGGGAAAACCAAGTTCTTCTCAAAGCATTGCTGAGTTTGTTTAATTTGCCCATTGTTTTTTTCAGGATAGGCAGGTCACATCTACATTATTATAAATTTGATTCACAATGACAACTGCACAATACTTCAAGAAAAGACTGCAAAAGGACAGATGCCAGTTTTGCATGCTCCAGGAACATTATATAGAGCCAGCTGTATCAAATAAATGCAGAGTGTTTTTATAACGCTATTGTTCTTCCATATGCTTGGTCCTATACACAATATACAACCGGAGCATGTGTAACCGTATATTTATGTGTGTATCAGTTCTGTCCTATTTAAACAAAAAAGGGGTAGTTTAATAAACTTTACAGTTAGAATTCTTTGTTTCATTCTAGTCATGTTCCAGCAAGTCTCTGGCTCTGCACTGAGAACTCTAGCAGACACCGACAATATTAAAATTGTATTCTTTCTCCATAAAAGGCAATGGGACAGATTCTGGTAGGCTCTGAATATTTCCTGTAAGGGCAGAACAACCTATGTTCTTTAAATTGAAGAAGTAAAACTTCAATACTAATAATAATGAATATATTTTTCAGTGAGAAAAGAAAAAAATCTTCTCAAATGTTTGTTAAAACCATAGACAAAGAGAGTAGCAATCGCCTGTGACAGCCACAGTTTAAACAGAATACTGCCTTTGGTGCATTAAGTGCATTAAGCTGCTATACCTACGAATGAGTTCCTTTTTCTTCTATTTTCTCAGGCAAGTGATGCTTAACAAAATTAATGACAAATCTGATGCAAAATATCACAAAGTATAAAAATAGGTGAAAATACTATTAATGAAATGAAAGTCATAATCACTGTGTAAGTGGATTTCTGAGTTTGTGAAACAGTAAGAACTTTTGTGCTAACATTTACCATTCACTTATGCAGCGAGGTATTCATAATAAAACCCAGACAATTGTTGTTTTTTTTTTTATTACTATGTTACAATTAATTCTCATTAATTTTGATTAATTTATTGTCAATTATTTTATACTGTAACAGTCAAATCAGTACAGAAAATGGTAACAGAGATTTTCCAGCTTGCTTGATATTATATTTTATGATTGGTATGACACTTGTTATTGTAAATATTGGGCAGCTGGTTGTGTCCAGCATTTGAAAAGGAAAATGTTATAAAATTAGAAAACCTTAAAATTCCTACCATGCCTGAGAATCAGCTACAATTGGAATTCAGGGTACCTTTCACAAATATGAATCTGATTTGAATTGCTAATTATGTTTCAATTGTCCTTCACTCTAATTCAATTGATAATGCAAACAAAAAATTATTACTTAAGAAATGTATATTCCAGAGATTAGTTATAATTGTATTCATAATCGGTGTCACAATAAACTGTTATTTAATTTGGCATACACTTTTTTCAACCTCTTTCTCCTTTGTCTTAATCAGTTCCAATTAGACGAGAAAAGTGTTAGTGCTGTTCATTTGATGTGATTTGCTGTATTCTTAACAAAAAAGATTGCCAGAATTATCCATTTATGCATCCTTGAAAAAAAAAAAGAAATCTGTTCAGATTCATTTTTGTAGTCATTATCTAAAAGATGCAGTTCTTGGATTCCTTGTCTAAATTGAGAGATAGCTAAGCAGCTGTTTATTAAACTGAGAGATCCACAAGATTTTAAAGAAGGGTTCTTCATTTTAGATAATTGAAAACTTTTACAATAATAATATTTCACATCAAAATATATCCATTTATAGCCATTTTAGAGCATGATGATAAAGCATTGGGAGACGTGGTTTCATAAAAAATATAAAACAATCTGCAATTATTATTAGCTCAAGTTTTCTGCTCAGGCTTGGTGAAAGTCATCAAAATAGAAAAATTTCCAATTTTTTACCAATCCTAATCATTACTACTAGAAAAGAAGCCCAGTTGTGTACTCCTTACTCTGTTTCCATTTTTCAAGCTTGTGTGAAGTTTTCCTGACTGGGAAATTAGCATTTGGCTTTAATGACTGCACAGGAACATTGTTTATCACAGGAAAGACTTTAATGACTGAAGTCATTACATTAACATTTTGCTAATAACTTTAGATATATGACTTGTATTAAATAATTCAAATAAAATGTGCCAAATATTGATATTGTAGAGTCTACAATTTCAACTTTATCTGCAAGACTCTGGTTTAGGCAACCAGTAGCTTCCAGGAAACACAATGAATATTAATCAAGATTTCAGCTTCTGCTGAGACTTTCAATATGTTCTTTGCTTTGGGGAGGTATCAGACTAGCGCATTTATCCTCAATTAACAGAAATGTCAGTTGGTGGATGAAATTAGTATAATCTGATGTTAATCAAAATTTAATAATCCATTCTTATTGTTAAGGATTGTCAGTAGGGAACTGAACTTCAGCAATAAGGTTGCTCATCAAGAAAGTACTTTTGATTACAGAGGCTGATTTATTTATCATGCAAAATAAACTCAAGGGTCAGCAGATTAGCATCGTATTCAAATGCGCTGCTATTCACTTTCAATTCTGCAGAACTGGAAATTTAAAGGTACAGAAATTATATGAAACATGCACACAAAGCAAAACACTTCTTAAAATAAAAACCTTTTTGTGTACCTGTTTGTTTGTTTGTTTTATTATGTATTAGTGTAATCGTGAATTTTTTAGGTGTAGAACTTTACTTAGGGTCTATAACGTGATCACATTTTCATTGAGAAATCGTTCACACTGTGATCAGCTGAAAAATTTCTATCAATTTAGTAGACGAATGGTGCAAATGAAAATGTGCCCTTCCAGTAATGTTGTTTAAAACCTTTATTGGAATGTGGAATATTTAACTTTGTAATTTATGTTTTGAAAATTTTATGATCCACTCGCAGCTGCAGGCTGGACAGAGAAGTGATCCAGAGCAGCCCGGCAGAGAAGGACTTGGGGATGTTGGTCAACAAGAAACTGAACGTGAGCTGGCAGTGCGTGCTCACAACACAGAAAGACAACTGTCTTTTGATGCATCCCAGTATACAGTTGGTTTTCTGGGCTGCAAGCACACACCACCTCACAGTGAAGAACTTCTGCTTTATATCTAACCTGAACTTCCCCTGTTTAAGTTTAAAACTATTATCTCTTGCTTACCGGGGGGGTAGTGAGTCACTAGAACAGGTTGCCTCTCAGTAGGCCTGTCCAGTCTGGCCTTGAACACCGCCAGGGATGGAGCATTTATCACTTCTTTGGACAACCTGTTCCAGTGCCTCACCACCCTCACAGTAAAGAATTTCTTCCTTATACTCAGACTGACCTTCCCCCATTTAAGTTTAAACACATCATCCCTTGTCCTATTGTTACAATCCCCAACGAGGAGTCCCTCTCCAGCATCCTTGTAGGCTCCCTTCAGATATTGGAAGGCTGCTATGAGGTCTTCATGCAGCCTTCTTTTCTCCAGGCTGAACAGACTCAACTTTCTCAGCCTATCTTCATATGGGAGGTACTCCATCCCCTTTACCATCCTTGTGGCCCTCCTCTGGACTTGTTCCAACGCTTCTATGTCATTTTTATGTTGAGGACACCAGAACTGTACACAGTACTCCAAATGAGGTCTGACAAGAAGAGAGTAGAGGGGCAGGATCACCTGCTTCAACCTGCTGGCATGCTTCTTTTGATATAGGCCAGGACACTGAAGCTGGCTCATGCTCAGTTTCTCACCAGCCAACACCCCAAGTCCTTCTCCACATGGCTGCCCTGAATTACTTCACCGCCCAACCTGTAGCTGTGCCTGAGATTGCTCCCACCCCGGTGTAGGACCTTGCACTTCACCAAGTTGACCCTTTAACTATTCCATTTGGAACTGAAACTACATCTGCAATAGACAAGACATCCTTCCAGGAGAGGCCTTAACAGGTAAAGAATTAGAGTGTTCTCAGTCAAGGGTAACTGCTTTAAATTTAACAGAAAATACAAGGTAAATTTGATATTGGCATTCACTTACAGGAATAGTATATAGTTCTGTGTGCTCCTAAGTTTTGTCAATCTTCATTATATGATTCTGTTTTGGTTGTTTATAATTTTCCAATATGAAGTCAACTGCTATTGATTCCTCAAAGAAGCAATAGAGATGTGGTTTGATTCTTGGAACAAATCTAAAGCTTAGGAACTTAACAAGTTTAGAACATGAATTTACATTGTGCATATTACCTGTGGTTTTCTGTCAGATCTATCTGGTACATAATTCATCATTTAACAATACCTGTATTTAATCACAATGCATTCTTGAAATACTACTTGTCTTTAAAGAATAATTATTGTTTCATTGCCCATCTTAGTTGCTAGTGCTGTTATGACAGGATTACAGGATGTCACAGGTGGCAAAGGAGGTCAGAAGGTCTCTAGTTCAGCTTCCACCTTTGGTGAGGCCATCTGTGTGCTCAGACCTGGCTGCTTAGTGCTGTCCTTGTCAGGGCTTGAAAATCTCCGAGCATGGAGCGATCACAGCCTTTCTGGAAAACTGTGCTCCTGCTCAGCCCTGTCCCCCACAAGGGGAAAGGGTCTCCTTATCTCCATTTGAACTTCCCTTTTATCAGTTTCATACTCCTGCTATGCACTGCTGTGAAAAGTTTGTCTCCAATTCCTCAGTCACTTCCCTCTGGGTATGGGGAATGGTGTGAGCCCTCCTTCCCCTCCCTGCATCCAAACCATCTGTTTTCCAGGCTGCATAAGTCCAGGGGTTCCAGCTTCTCCTTACAGGGAAAGTGCTCCATCCCTCTGAGAACCGCAGGCAGGGTCCCTCTGCTGAACTCACTCCAGTTTATCTGTGCCTTTCCCGTCTTGGGGGCCCCAAACTGCATGCAGTATTATAGGTATGCCTTAACTTGTACAGAGTAAGTGGAGATAATACTTCACTTGACTGTGTTGATACACAGTTAACTTGCTGTCTACCAGCACACTCACTGCCTTTTCCACAGAGCTCCTTCTCAGAGAGCATAAAATCAAAGAATTAAAAAGTTCTCTGTGATAGCACATAGTTAGGTCCAGTTAGGCAATCGCTTCTACATTTAGTCATGCTTTTGCACCAGGCAGCCCTATTTCATACACGGCTAAGTGACAGCAAATGTTTCAGTTTTAAGAATAGTGTAAGAAAGAGTTTAACAAAAGTGTATACTGAGCAGGTCTCTTTTCTTATGCAAAGCATTTTTTTCCATAATATGTAAATTAAAAATTTACCTAAAGCGAAAATTTTTACACAATGAATTTC
Organism: Amazona ochrocephala; assembly: GCA_039720435.1. NCBI lineage: Eukaryota > Metazoa > Chordata > Aves > Psittaciformes > Psittacidae > Amazona > Amazona ochrocephala. The sequence continues at coordinate 29,920,041 of CM077876.1, read as the reverse complement.
TATCAATGCATTTCAACCCTAATAAATTCTAAATACATTTAAGTAATACAAGCCTAACATAAAGGAAAAAAAAAAAAAAACAAAAAACAAAAAACAAACAAAACAAAACATTAGTATAAAAATTAATTTAATTTTAGGAGAATTAAAATATTAACTGCAAGTCATACAGTGGGAATTATGAACTCAAAACAATTTTAATAGAAATTTGCATGGAAGAGTATTCTAATACAAGCTTCTTCCTTTAAAGCATAAGATAAAGATTTAGTCTTTTTTGTCTTTTATGTTTCTTTGGTTTTTGTTGTGGGTTTTGATTTTTTTTTTCTTTTTTTTTTTTTTTTTTTTCCTGTGTGTCTGTGGTTTTGTTTGGTTTTGGTTTTGGTTTTTAATCTGAGAACACTTTCATTAAACGGATAATGGCAGTGATTAAATATTTGCTAAACCTACACAAATGAAATCACTGTAGCTCCGTTCCATTTAAAAGGTCTTGAAGAAACCTCTTAACATCTACTACTCCAAAGCAAAGTATTACTGTTGTACCTACTCTCAGTCAAGAGCTAGTTATACACAACAGAAAACAGAAAGCTGTTTAGATGTTTGTACCATGTTCTAAATGTAAAATCTATTATTGTCACAATGACAGATAAGGATGAAAGGAATGTACCTTACTGGGTAATGTTAAGCATTCATTAGAGAGAGGCATTTCATTTTTTTAGTAGACAAAAGATTGATTACTAATTAGTTAAATGAAAAAGATGACAGTGAGTGTATTTTAGGGAAACTGCTTCTCTTAAGTTCTTATATCAATTAAAGGAGCTTATTTTTTCCTTTTTCCATCTCGAAGGGCAAAATAAGAGTTTTGGAAAAAAAAACAACCAACCAACCAACCAACCAACCAGTAAACTAGGCCATATATTTCAGAAGGCTTTGAAACAATAACTAGCTATATGAGCTGAAGAGCACCTGTCAGGGAAGCAAAACAAAAGTGGAAAACTTGACTGGCAACCTATGAGGAGGGAATAGCAAGTGAATTGTCCCACATTATAAAAAAAGGGCTAGCATACTTTTTAAAATGTATTTTTGTAAGCTTTCATAGCTATTGCCAGTGTTGAATAGTATAAATTTTTATCTTTGATGTTTTCTTAGTTTATTCCTCTGTGTGCTCTTTACGCCTTTCTGTAGGCCTCTACAGTACTCAGATATGCCGCGAAAGATAACACCTTTCTTTCTAATAGTACTCCTCTTTACATGACTCATTTCTTGCTAAAACTATTCTACCCAACATATCACAATGGCTGATCATGATGATTAATTCAAAATGTTCCAAAAAACCCCTTTGACGCAAGAATTATTAAAGCATCAGTCAGTCAGACTCTAATTGTGATCTATTAGCCTTCCAGTAACTTCAGTGATTTTAAATTTCTATTTTCTTTTTTTTGTCATGAAACAAATGTCACAGATCTGTTCCCTGAAAGAAAATGTCTAATTTGCTTCTTTATTCTGCAAGTACATATGTTTAATGGCTTCTACTATTAATATAGCTGGGATATCTAAAAATATGATTCTTTAGTTTCCTTGGAAGGAGTGCAAATACAAATTTCCAAAGCCCTGTGTCATACTTGATTTCTGTGTTATACAAATTGCATTATTATTAATTATATATTATTTTAAATTTGCTCCTGCATAGAACGTTGGAAGACCTCATCATTCTTACTTCAGTAAGAATGTTGTGCAAATTTATAGCATATTCCATTTCAATTTTTCTGTTTGAAATGAATTTCTGTTGGTTTAGGCTATTAGAAAATTGATCACTGTAAGAGTTCCAGAACACACTGTTTCAAAACACTGTTTGGCTGACCTAACCCTAAGGAATGATTTGAGATCCAGCGGGACTCATTTACTGTAATGAATCTTTCATCTCTGTAGAACTAGTCAAATGTTCTCAAATGCACTCAAAATGCTTCTACCTCTTAGTACCACTGATCCAAGTTACAAAACTGATGAACTGGTTTTTTTTTCATAGTGATTCAAAATCAATTCTTCCTTTTACTGAAACTGAAAATAGAAATAAGAAGGACACATAGAGAACAATTCATTTCCTTAAGGAGTGATATGTGAGATATTGTAGAGTTTCTGAGCTGAGCATAAAGGATGAACAGATAAGGCACAAACTTCCAAGAGATCTGCACATTTCTGCAGTAGCAGCCAGAGCCTGGTCATTACACCTTCTGAAATCTCAAAAGACACTGGGCACATGTGTTTGCTCAGGTGAATTGAGCGCTTTTTACTTTGTGGTGGTAAGAGCACACGGCCCTAAAGATGAGTTATATTCAGTTCCCACCTACTTTAAGAAATAGGGAAACAAAAACTAATGTTCTGAGGATTCAGATATCACTGTAGAAGTGTTTACTTGTTATTTATGACAAAGAAATATAGCCACCTTTTTTGTTTATTTGTTTTATTTTACTTCATTACAGTCACATTTTTGCCGAGTTTTTAACTTGACTTAAGTCATAGATTTCAGCCTCAAGTTAGAGGTGAAACTGATCATGACTGTTGTATAAACTGCTAAAAGATAAAGCTAAGATTGAACTTATCTCTTTTGTTATGCAAAAGATGCTTACAAGAAAAACTATCATACAGCTATAGTAGATCAGTAATTTTCAGAGATTAAAGGTCTGATCTAATTCACACAGAAGTATGAATAACTAATCACACAAGTAAAATAATGTTACTTGCTGAAAAATTGTTCCTGTCAGGTTTACCATATGTTTTAAAGAGACTGTTGGTAACACCTATGATCAGTAAGCTAAAAAAATGGAGAATAAATCTAACAACCAAGGTAGCAGATGGTCTGCAATCAGTAAACAGTGATTTATTACAGGAAAGTGTCCAGAATTATTTCATTGCCATTACCTTGTCAAAATCCTGATAGAAATTCAATGAAATTTTCAGCATATGTGAATCAATAACTAAAATTATAAAAACTTGGCCAAAAATTGTAAATTTGAAAATGCACTGGTAAAAATTGGCAGACTTGATGAAACTAATTTATTACCCCAGGCAATAAAGTGGGATGTTTATACAATTAATGAGCTGTAAAAGAGGTCTAGTTCAGTGTAGAGGAAGACATGATGAATTAAAGACCAAGAAGGAATTGGTAGACAACTGGAGGTCACCAACTATTTTTCATGCATTTGTTGCCATTACCAATAACAAATCTCATACGAAATTTAGAGAAAACAACATTTTTAACAAAATTTTGTCAAATTCTAGCGATGTTAGTCATCATAAAGTCAATTATTAGCACTTATTTGGGAATGCCAGCAGTCTGTCATTCCTCAGAGGAAGTCTGCAGAATGTTATCACATATTCCGTGCTCTGAAGTTGGACTGCATGTTATTTCAATCTGTGATAAATCTTAGTTATAGGAGCACAGAGATTGCCTAACTGTTCATTTTATTTTTTTCTTGGAGGTGACAGGGGTCATTTGATCTATAGTTTGTTACCAAAAAAAAGCTAAATTAATAAGTAATTAAATAATGTCATGAAAAAAAAGCAAGGACAACCTAATTCATAAATTTCCCTCATCTCAAAGCCTAACACATAATCATTCCTTTTAAGCACAGGACTAGAATGTGGCAAGAGAGATGAAGCCACACTCTCATTCAGTGGTTACAAAAAAAAGGCATGGTCCTCACTTGGAGTATTGTGTGCAGTTCTGGTGTCCTCAACATAGAAAGGACATGGAACTGTTAGAACAAGTGCAGAGGAGGGCCACGAGGATGATCAGCGGACTGGAGCACCTCCCGTATGAAGATAGGCTGAGAAAATTGGGACTGTTCAGAGTGGAGAAGAGAAGGCTGCATGGAGACCTCCTAGCAGCCTTCCAATACCTGAAGGGGGCCTATAGGGATGCTGGGGAGGGACTCTTCATTAGGGGCTGTGGTGAGAGGAGAATGGGTAATGGGTTTAAACTTAAACAGGGGAGGTTTAGATTGGATCTGAGGAAGAAATTCTTTACTGTGGGGGTGGTGAGGCCCTGGAATGGGTTGCCCAGGGAGGCTGTGGATGCTTCATCCCTGGCGGTGTTCAAGGTGGGATTGGACAGAGCCTTGGATGGCATGGTTTAGTGGGAGGTGTCCCTGCCCATGGCAGGGGGGTTGGAACTCGATGATCTTGAGGTCCTTTCCAACCCTTACTATTCTATGGTTCTATGATTCTATGATTCTATAGCAGATAAATATAGTACTAGATACACACATCAGATGAGGTAGCCTTTCCTATTTTGGACTTAATGCAGTAATTATTTTGGTCTGCACTCACATACAAATCTAAATAGTGTCTAAGAAGCAGACTTGAGAAATCTTGTCATGTGTATTATGTGACTAGGTTGGTGGAATTCATGTTATCTGAACACTACTTTATTCACATATTCGTTGTAAATCCTCCCCTCTCCCCTGTCTTTTTAATATCATAAGCATGGAATGCATCAGCAGCCATAGTATTTGCTAAATACTATTAAAGGTGATAATTATTTAATTAATGTTATTAGAAATAGTTTTAGATAATTGTTGATGTTCAGGATTGGTGAGACACTTTCATCTATGGCTGATATAATCTCAAAATATTCAAAAAGCAGCCCAGAAAAGAGGGCTTTGCCTGCTTATGTAAATATCTAAGGCATATTAAGTGTGGGATTGAAGGAGAATTGAGAAATAAATCAACTTACATAAATTCGTTTTTGGAAGAAAATAGTGGTCTGTTATTCATTAGTCATGCATGAAAACACAGAAGCAGGAAAGCACTCTACAAAATAGGAAAAAAAAAGAACCTAAAGCTTCACAAAGCTATTAACCCTTTCACTTTCCTTTATTCCTGTTCAATTCAATCTCCAGTAGTCAAGATATTTCCCTTTAGGTTTTATCTACAGAGAGATATTTAGGGAAATTAATTCAAATCAATTAACATGCTTGATTAATGGAGGACTATTTAAACACTATTAACTCCCTGTGTAGACATTCAAAATCAGAACTGAAGTAAATTAAAGGGATTCTTATTCACCTGAAAATGAAGTCAGTTAAGTTCAATAAAGAATACTTTCCTTGGGAAGAAAAGAGTGCAATAAATTTTTAACGTAATCTAATTAATCCATTTAAAATGTGTCATTTTTTTTATTTTGGATAAGTTTTCTTTATTGTTTTTTTAGACTTAGACAATGACGGCTAATATTTATTGATCATTTATCAGAATATTTTATGAACCTCAGTGTGTTTACTTCCATCTGAAAAACGGAATTATGTCAGGGTCTTCCTAATTAAAAACAACACTTCAAAACATTCATTACAATGATTAGGAGTAGCAATAAGCAGTGCCAGAATCTCTCCACACGTAGAAACGGTTAAATTATGTGCTCTGAGGGAAAAAAATACTGATTAAATATGCAAAAGATGAATACCAGATCCAATGAAATAAAACGATTGATGAAGAACTAAAAATCAGAGCAAGCAATACAGGTGGAATAAGCCTTCTAATTACCCCTCCCTTTTAGAGACATAAGCAATTCATGTTTCTGGGGTTTTCTATTTGGGTTTTGGGGGATTTGTTTCTGTTGTTTGTTTTAATAAAGAATTCAATATATACCTTCATTAGGAAAGAGTTTTTGAAAAAAACTGGACCAGAAAAACTGGTCTGAAAAGCTTTGCCATGATGAGGTAGAAAAGGAGGTCCTCTATGACTACAATCTCATAAAAGGACTATGTGTTATTGCCCTCAAGAGATTGAGGTGAAGAGTGAAAATGAGGAGAAGCAACTGAAGAAAGCAGAGAAACAAATGGCACCCTGTACAAGATGGTTTATTCCAACTTTTGAAGGTTGATTTGAATGCTGGAGGAAACAAAATACTCAGATCTGTGCCAACCCTTTCCTCCAAATTGAGCTGATTGGGATATACTAGAGGGGAAAACAGCAGGTAAAGCGTCAGGGAGCCAGGGGTTAGGTGGTGAAACACAAGAAAAGAGTTTATGATTTGAACATGTTTTTGAAAGTCCATGAGATGGTTCAGAGAGTATGTCAATTTTATGATAATAGATTATACTAAAGATCAAGTTTCTTGATCCTAGACACTTGAATCACACTTCCGATGTGCCAGAATATCTCTGTTCTCTTCTTTATTGTGAACAATAAAGAAATTTCTATGGGAAGGGTGGTAGTGCTGAGGGATGAAAACTGATTTTCCACACAGTTTTGAACTGCAGTTCTCACTGATCTCTGTGATTCCCAGAAATAAATTTATTACTAGAGAAGGTTTGTCTACAGACATTGATCCCTAAATACACAGTTTCTTAATTAACAAATTTAAAGTTTAGGTGCCTATGTTTTGTTGAGATAACGCTGTTTCTTGGAGCTGTACTGCAATACTTCTAGGGTTTTTGTTTCGTTTGTGTTTTTTTCTTGGGGTTGCTTGTTTGATTTGTGGCTTCTTTGTTTGTTTGTTTGCTTAATTACGGCTGAATATTCGTAGAAAAAGGAAAGAAGAAATTGTCTTTTAAATGTGGTTTTGCTACAAGCAATGAGTGGAACATAAGGAAGTGTTACTGACTGTTATTGAATATGCTCAGGATTTGTGGCTTCAGTTTTAGTATTGTCTACGATATGAAGAATATTTTTTTTCTTTTTTGAAAAGAGAAACATCTTTCATACAGCTAATAATTTACCAAGACAAAAAGCAAGACCAAGCAGTTCTCTCTCTCAAATAGCCTTTCACTTTGAAAAATGGGTTGGGTTTTTTTCTGTTTACTGTAGGCAGTTAGGAAAGTTCAGCCTTTTGCAGCCAATGACTTGATAGGAGTGGGGCTAGGTGTGTGTTTAAAGGGAGTTACTTTCTACCTGCTTGTGGAATTGTGATTGTATCTGGCTGATTGTTGTAGTTTAAGCCCAGCAGAGCCACAGAGCCACTCGCTCACTCCCCCTGCCTTCTTCCTCCCCCTGCTCCCAGAGTGATGGGGAGGAGAATTGAAAGAATGTAACTTCCACGGACTGAGATGAGAACAGTCCAGTGACTAAGGTATAACAGAACACCATACTGCTACCACCAATAATAATAATGATAAGGGAAATAACAAGGGAAGAGACTACAACTGCTCACCACCTGCCGACTGATACACAGCTGGACCTGAGCAGTGATCTGGGCCTCCTGGGTAACTCCCCCAGTTGCCATCCTGGGCATGACATGCTGTGATATGGAATACCCCTTTGGCTAGTTTGGTTCAGGTGTCCTGTCTCTGCTTCCTCCTGGCTTCACCTCCTCCCTGGCAGAGCATGAGACTCAGAAAGTCCTTGGTCAGACTAAACATGACTGAGGAACAACTAAAACCATCGGTGTTATCAGCGTTGTTCTCAGGCTGAAAGCCAAAACCACAGCACTGCACCATCCACTAAGAAGGAGAAAAATGACTGCTACTGCTGAACCCAGGACAATGGCATATAACTAGCCATTTATAGAGATACACCTTATTATTTTTCATTGCTCCTCGTGCAGGTGCTTATCTTTTTAGTTCATTGCTTCAAATAATCAGGACTAAATTAACCACAATTATAAACCCCAGCAGAATTAATGAAAATATACCACCCATCTCCTTTCAGTGTTCAACTAGTATATTTAATTACAGTGACGTGTATTGCCAGTCGCATACTCAGAATTCAAATACTCATAATGCTATCATATTGTACGTAACACTCCATTATAAAAAAAAGGTAAAGAAAATATGCCATTTAACATACTATAATATGATTAATGAGAGAAGTATCTTAGCTATCAAATAAATAATTCCTGAATAAGAGAAAGAAGGAAGTAAAGTTGGAAGGGTTTGGTTCTGATTTCACCAACCACAAGAGAGGATTTTTTTGCAAACGAAAGCACATCTTTTCTGTAGACTCTCGCAATGTGACAGACTGGTAAAGGGGGGAAAAATATCCAAACCTAGGTCAGGAACAATGTAAGTTTCTTATCAAATAGACTTTCACAATGACAACTTGCTGTAGGCTATCGTGAAACAAAACAATTTATTCGCCCTCAGATATTAGCAAGATTTTACATATTTATCATTTTATTAAAGTTGCTTCTGCTTTCTTTCTATTTTTAAACCATAGGGTTTAACTCTATTTAAAAGTCTGATTTCTGAAAACATACTTAACACTCAGTTAAATAGTTTAATCAGAATGGCCTGACTATGCATGTTTCATGAAAGTTCTACTATCTTCTCTCATGTAGTTTTAATTTTTCTCATACATTTGAAATACCTAGATCTAAAGGATTTTATAAAATTAAACATTGCCATGGGCTTGGCAAGCCTGAAGTGTCTGTGTCTCATTGTCAGTGGTGTCTGTACACTTATTTTTTTTTCATGTTTTCAGAGAATTCTTGTAGAAAGCACACCCTGCGTGGCATTAGCAATAGGACATCCTGAAGGCCAAGGGAATTGATTATTTGCAGCCATTTCACACTTTGCATCCTGAGGCTGAAAAAATACTATATGCAGTTCTGATGTCCTCAACTGGAGAAAGACAAAGACAGCTTGTAAAGAACTGAGTAGTAGAAGCTTGAGACCCAGTTTTGTTTAGGCAGTAGGCTAGAAGACTGAAGGAGAGTATCTTTGCTGTCTTCATCTCCTCATTTTCTGGTTGCAGGAAAAATGACAACATACTGTTCTCAGAGATACAGAGTATGGAGGTGACAGTTATAAGCCACAACAAAGCAAACACCGATGAAAATGAAGAGTTTTCCTCAGAAAAGTGCCTATGCATTGTGTCAGAGACCTCAGGAGGTTATGGCATTCACCGTCCCTGGAGATATGTAAAATTTGACTGCAAATGCCCTGGGCAACATGCTCAAACATTACCTGACTTTGAGCAGGAGGATGGATTAGATGACCTCCAGAGCTACCTTCCAACCTAAAACGTTCAGTAGGTCTATGACGTCAAAAAGGACATGTAGGTTTTACAGAAGCTGGTGTATATATTTCTGAAAACAACAACACTAAAACTGTATACTATATAATCACTCTATGTTGTTTTTTTTTTTTTTTTTTGTAGAATTCAGCATTTAGTCACAGACCTCATTCTTACAAGTTTAAATTCTGAATGTTTGACTTTTGAGGTTGAGAAACCTTTTTTAATTATACCACCAAAAATAAAGTACATTATAGTAAATTTAGATTTATGTACATTAAATTAAATTTTAATAATTCAGTGAAAATCTACATTATTTCAATGACAGAAATCCTGAACTGTTATTAGATATTTTTCTTCCTGATGGATATTAATAATTTCATTATCTTTCTTGAAGCAATTCTTATTCATCTGTTTTGATCATTATTTTTCAAAACCAAACTTAAAAGTTTAGAGATGATTTTTCCCTGTACCTCGCTAGTAACAGCTATATAATGGGGTTTTATTTCTTAGATTTTGGTCAAGTGACTTGCTATTTTATTCTGTGTCTAATAAAATGACTGAAATATGGGTACATTAATGAGTACCATAGAAGACTTTAGAATAGAGTTTCTTTTGTTTTTATGTAGCAACACTATAGAGGTTTTTGTTTCACTCTTTTTGTTTGTATGTTTTTAATACACAAATATAATGTTTTTTACTTTTTTTTTTCCAAATGTGTGCATTAAATACAGGGAAAGTAGCTTATCTTTTTACATTTGGTTAGCTTCTTGTATAGTTTTGAGCCAAGACTGAGACTATATGTAATAGTTTTGACAAATGTGATTTGCTTTCCTGCTATTTTATTTATTTATGAAGTATAATGCTTACCTGTGGTGATACAAAAGTAATTAGCAATATATAAAAAGTCATAGTGGAACACAGACACAGTGGATGTTATTTGAATTTCAAATGGTCTTCATTTAGAAGCCTGGTTAATAACTTCCCTTTGAATGATGAATAATACTTTACCTTTTTACATATAATTGTCATAAAAGGGGACCTCAAAGCACTTTATAATAGAGAGACCACTGTTTCACTGCTTTGCCACGATCTTGAGATTTAGTACGTACACACAGTGTGGTGACAAAAAAAAAAAAAAAGGTGAAAATTAAAAATGGAAAGCATAACAGATAAGCAGCAAGGAGTGGACTAAAATTTTTTGAACACCTGGGAAATTGTAAGTTCTGCCAGCCAAAGTCCATCAGGTCACATGAAGTAATTTGAGAACCAAGTATCACTGATGTATGTCGGAAAAAATTGTGCAGAGGGTTATTTCGCGAAGATCCTATAATTAGGATATGAATCTTTCTAATGCTTGAAAACATGAATTTATGTCATGCACTCTAACTTTAAAACCAGTCTGCTTTAATAGAGTCAGACAGTTATGAATTATTTAGATGATGATTTGACCCCTTTATTCACTTTATTAATTTTCCTTAAGATGTTTAGCATTCAAAAGTTATTCTCCTTTTGCTGTCAGCATTTGGGTTTTGATCCTAGATGACCTACTTGTGTACTTAATCATCACTGCTGAAAGTATCCTAAGAAGTAATCTTGTTTAAGTATTTAACCCTGTACAAGCAAAATATTGTGTACAGGTCTTATGACCTGATTCTAGGAATGTGGAGACAGAAAAGAGTTCCCAAAGGAGGACAACATAAATAATCAAGAGCTTGGGAAATAACTTTCATCTTCAGAGGTTTGCACTGCTGATTCTTGGGAGGGAATGCTGGATCATGAACTCAGTCCCCTATTGTAACAGAGAATCAAAACTATAGAGAAGAAATTAAAAAATACAGAAAGAAACCATTTTTCAAATGGATCAATATGATTTTAAAACTAGTTCTGTTTTGTCTCAGCCTTCCCCTGAGAGGGTTGTTCTGGTAATTTACAAATCTCCTAGTGGCTAAAAAAACTTGTTCTGGTTTCCATCTTTAAAGTAAGCAAGGTTGATTAGGCCCAGGTTTTTTCCTGCTCTAATTCTCCCATTAGATTAAAGAGTTCATCTTGGTCCCTTGAGTATGCACTTACACAGGAAAAGATTTTTATATATCTTGCATTTTGATTTTGGCAGTTTTGTAGCACCTGTGGTTGGAAATTTAAGTTTAAAAATTAATAGTCCAAAATCATTTTCAGTATCTTAAAGAGGTAGTTCAATTTCAAAAAAACTCATTAAAAGAGGCGATGAAATCCCTGCTCTTTTGTAAAACAGTTTCTTCCAAAAAGATACACTCAGAAGCAGGTTTTTTTAGATAAAATTACTGGCTTCTTTGTGTAGGAGAAATGAGGCTGTCACTTACGAGTCTGTTTTGGTCTCTGGAGGTCTGAATGTATGCTCAGGATCTGGCTGGAATGGTGTCTGTATTCTTCGCAGCAACCCACAGGGGGTTGAGTTTTAGATTTATGACTAAAACAGCATTGAAAACACACCAGTGCTTTTGCTATTGCTGAGAAGTACTTGCACATCATCAAGGTTATTCTTTTTTCTTTTTTTTTTTAAATATTTTTCCCCATTTTCCTCCACCAAGCAGGTAGTCCAGGGATGTGCAAGAAGCTGGGAGGGAGCACAGGCAGCTGACATTAACTGACCAAAGGAATGTTCCATACTATATCATATCTTGCTCAGTAATAAAACTCAGGGAAAGGAGAAGGAAGGGGGGATATTTGGAGTTATGGTATTTGTCTTTCCACGTAACTGCTACGTGCGCTAAGGCTCCTTTTTCCGGAACCTTCTGCTAACCATCTGCTGGCTGATAGAAAATGGTAAATAAATTCCTGATTTTCGTTTGCTGGCATGCACAGCATCTTTTCACCTGTTCAACTGTCTTTACTTTGACTCATGCATTTTCTCACATTTGCCTTTCAGTTCTCTCACCCATCCTGATGGGGGAAGTGAATGACTAGATAGGGGTTAGGTGCTGAGCGGGGTCACCTCAGCATGGCATCTTTTTGCAATCAACCTTTTGAGGTCTCTGCAGTATGTAAAACCGCAATAGTAATATTTGTAGTACAGCTATAAAAGGTGTTTATACTAAAAACTTACCTCATCTCTCCAGAACAAATGAAAGATCTCCATACTTTTGAAAAGCTACCATCATAGAATCATAGAATGGTTAGGGTTGGAAAGGACCTTGAGATCATCTAGTTCCAACTCCCCCTGCCGTGGGCAGGGACACCTCATGCTAGACCATGTTGCCCAAGAAGTTGTCCAACCTGGCCTTGAACCCTGCCAGGAATGGAGCATTCTTTGGGCAACCTCTTCCAGTGACTCACCATCCTCACAGTAAAGAACTTCTTCTTTATATCTAACCTGAACTTCCCCTGCTTTACTTTGAACCCATTACCTCTTGTCCTATCGCTACAATTTAAACTTTCTTAAAATCTTAAGCAAGCTGAATGAAACTAAGGGGATGCAGATGTACTTTATATATCACTGAGTGGGTTATAACAAAGTTAAAAGGAAAATAAATAGCAGTTGGGATGGAAAGGTGTGGAAACAAAGGCACGGACGCTGTTTCTGGTTAGGAAACAAAACAGTTTATTACCTGAAGGTCCAGGGTTGATATAGGCTATACGAAGTACCCACATGTATGAGCGGCTAATACAATTGGTTAGCTAACACCACCCACGTGGGTATCTTCGCTTCTTCATTGGTTGATATCTTGCTCACTGGTTGCCTTGATTGGCTGCTTGCTTCTCACTTCTTTCTTCCTTCTTATCTTGCCTACCTTTCTCTGCAATACTCCCAAAACTTTCCCAGCAACATTCCTCTGCTATCTCAAAACTTTCTCAGGAGCTAGTCTAGCTCAGAAATCCATCACATCATGGTCCTTTACACCCACAGAAAAGCAATTGGATCAGAAGAAGAGATCAGGAGCAATATCGGAAGGCTTTCTGGAAAGCTACATAGAACTTCATCAAAATCTGATCTGGAAAGACTTTGCTTTTTTTTTTATTCATTTCATTATTATTAGAGGTATTTTCTGGAATTATGTAGAAGAATGGAAAAACTAAACATATTCTCAATATAATTTTGTTCTTTTGTTATTTACAGAAGTCCATTAAAATTAAAAATCTCTTACTCACATGTTTGAAGACCATGCTTTGAAGAGCACTTCAAACTGTGTCTGAACTACTGTGGTCTTTTCAGTAATGGGAGGGAGAGGTAAGGTAATGTCATAATGCTCCACTCCAAAATGGAATGCTAAACAGTGTTGGCCTGAGGAAGCAAAAGGCAGCCTTCTTGTAGTAAAAAGGTTTTGCTTCAGATGAGTAAAATTTTTAGGTGGTCACATCAATCTTGAAAGAAAAAGTAGATCCTTTATTCTTTTGTGAAAATATCCAGAAAAACATGACCTGCTTTATGTCAATAATGAAATAAATATCTCCTGTGCTTTCTTACTATATTATTTAAATTATGCACCTTTTAGTATAAAAAATAAAAATCTTTATGAATAATGTTCCACATGGAAGTTATTCACCAGCTCTGTCATATTTATGATACTGACAATGGGTTATTTTATTATGTGCCCTTTGCAAACATAGTAAAATGTAACCACAAGTGACTGTGACTGAAGAAGGAAACATTAAAATATTACAGGGAATAAAGCATAATCTTGAAGCAATGGCAATAACAGGAACATACAGAAATCAAATGTGTAGAAAAATGCAAAGAATGACTGAAAGAAAACAGTGAAAAAGGAGGGGTGGCTGGTATACCAGAGTGTTGTGCTGCCATTCAGAGGGACCTCAATAGGCCGTAGAAATTAGCCAATGGGAATCTCAAGAAGTTCTGCGAGGAGAAGTGCAAAACTCCTGCACATGGGGAAGAACAAGCCCATGCACCAGTGCACTGCTGGAAAGCAGCTTTGCAGAAAAAGATCTGAGGTCCTGCTGGACACCAAGTTGAACAAGAGCCAGCAATGTGACCTTGCAGCAAAAAAGGAAAGTGATGTCCTGGTCTGCATTAGACAAAGTGTTCCAAGCAGGTTCCAGAGCAGGAAGTGATACTTCCCCTCTATTCAGCACTGGTAAGGCCACACTTGCAGTGCTCGGTCAAATTCTGGTCTCCATAGTTCAAGAGAGACAGGAACATACTGGATAGAGTCCAGCAAAGGGACACAGGGATGATGAAGGGACTGGAATATCTCTTCTATGAGGATAGACTGAGAAAACTAGGACTGTTTGGCCTGGAGAAGTGAAGTCTGAGGGGTGAATCTTATTAGTGCTTATAAATACCCAGAGGAGTGTGCAAAGAATATGAAGCCAGCTCTTTTCAGTGGTGCCCATTAACAGGACCAGAGGCAATGGGCACAGACTGAAACCTGGGAGGTTCCCCTGAACATCAGGAAGCACTGTTTCACTGTGAAGGTGACTGAGCACCGGCATGGGATTCCCAGGAAGGCTGTGGACTTGTCATCCCTGGAGACATGGTCCCGGGCAGCTGGCTCTAGATAGCCCTGCCTGAGTAGGGGTTTGAGACCGGATGACCTCCAGAGGTCCCATACAATCTCAGTCATTCTGGGATTCGGTGAAAAGTCACTAAGCACATGAAAATTTAAGTAAAGGAAAGGAATAGCAAACCCCAGAAAGTCCATTGATAGAACAATGTAGAAGTAATGATGTAAAGGCTGAGGACAAAGCGACAGCAGTATTGGAATAATTACTTCAGCCTCTGTGCCAGCATGCCCAGTATATGTCTGAATAGTACTATGATGTAGGTTCACTGGCATGATATAAATCACAATTTTGAAATATCAAAATGAAAAACTTGAATCCAAACAAAAAATCAATGTGATTTGTGCTTCAAGTTACATATGGGTTATTTTGAGTATGCTACATTTTTCCTAATGATCACAGTGCCGGTAGAGCTGATAAAATTAAGCCTTCCTTCAATTCCTCTTCAATTCCCCCTTTCCCTTATCCGTGATTTGTTTTACCCTTTAGCGTTCCATACAACTTCACAAGGACTTGCATCTTGTAACATATTATCATAGAATCATAGAAGAGTTAGGGTTGGAAAGGACTTTAAGATCATCTAGGTCCAATCCCCCTGCAATGGGCAGGGACACCTCCCACTAAACCATGCCATCCAAGGCTATGTCCAACCCCACCTTGAACGCCGTCAGGGATGAAGCATTCACAACTTCCCTGGGCAACCCATTCCAGGGCCTCACCACCCTTACAGTAAAGAATTTCTTCCTCATATCCAATCTAAACTTCCCCTGTTTAAGTTTGAACCCATTACCTCTTGTCCTCTCACTACAGTCCCTAATGAAGAGTCCCTCCCCAGCATCCCTATAGGCCCCCTTCAGGTATTGGAAGGCTGCTAGGAGGTCTTCATGCAGCCTTTTCTTCTCCAGGCTCAACAGCCCCAATTTTCTCAGCCTATCTTCATACGGGAGGTGCTCCAGTCCCCTCATCATCCTCGTGGCCCTCCTCTGCACTTGTTCTAACAGTTCCATGTCCTTTCTATGTTGAGGACACCAGAACTGCACACAATACTCCAAGTGAGGTCTCACGAGAGCAGAGTAAAGGGGCAGGATCACCTCCGTCGACCTGCTGGTCACACTCCTTTTGATGCAGCCCAGGATACGGTTGGCCTTCTGGGCTGCAAGCGCACACTGCCGGCTCATGTTCATTTTCTCATCAACCCACACCCCCAAGTCCTTCTCTGCAGGGCTGCTCTGAATCTCCTCCCCGCCCAACCTGCAGCTGCGCCTGGCATTGCTCCGACCCAGGTGGAGGACCTTGCACTTGGCATAAACTTCATCAGGTTAGCATCAGCCCACCTCACAAGCGTGTCTAGGTCCCTCTGGATAGCATTCCTTCCCTCCAGTGTATCAACCGAACCATACAGCTTGGTGTCATTGGCAAACTTGCTGAGGGCGCACGGAATCCCACTGTCCATGTCACCAAAAAAGATGTTGAAAAAGACCGGCCCCAACACTGATCCCTGGGGGACACCACTCGTTACTGGTCTCCAGCTGGACATTGAGCCATTGAGCACTACTCTGCGTGTGGCCATCCAACCAGTTCTTTATCCACCGAGTGCTCCACCTATCAGATCGATGTCTCTCCAACTTAGAGAGAAGGATGTCATGCGAGACAGTGTCAAAGGCTTTACACAAGTCCAGGTAGATGACATCAACTGCTCTGCCCCTGTCCATCAGTTCCGTGGCCCCTTCATAGAAGGTCACCAGGTTGTTCAGGCAGGATTTCCCCTTAGTGAAGCCATGCTGGCTGTCCCCAAGCACCCTGTTGGTTTTCATGTGCCTCAGCATGCCTTCCAGGAGAATCCACTCCAAGATTTTGCCAGGCACAGAGGTGAGACTGACTGGTCTGTAGTTCCTCGGCTCATCCATTCTGCCCTTCTTAAAAATGGGGGTTATATTTCCCTTTTTCCAGTCATCGGGAACTTCACCTGACTGCCATGATTTTTCAAATATGATGGACAGTGGTTTAGCAACTTCATTTGCCAGCTCCTTCAGGACCCGCGGAGGGATTTCATCCGGTCCCATGCACTTGTATACATGCAGGTTCCTAAGGTGGTCCCGAACAAGATCCTCTCCTACAGTGGGCCCAGGGTCTTCATTCTCACTGTCCCTGCATCTGCTTTCCAAGACTTGGGTGGTATGGTCAGAGCATTTGCCGGTGAAGATTGAGGCAAAGAAGTCATTAAGAACCTCAGCCTTCTCCAAATCCAGGGTAGCCAGTTCTCCCGATAGCTTCTGGAGAGGGCCCACGGTGTCTCTAACCTGTCTTTTATTTGCAATGTACCTATAGAATCCCTTCCTGTTATCCTTAACATCCCTAGCCAAGTTTAACTCTAAGTGGGCCTTAGCTTTCCTAACCTGGTCCCTAGCTTCCCGGACAACATCCCTGTATTCTTCCCAGATCGCCTGACCTTGCTTCCACCTTTTATAAGCCTCTTGTTTCCTTTGAATTTTGCTCAGCAGCTCCTTATCCATCCAAGGAGGTCTCCTGGCCCTCCTGCTAAACTTCCTTCTAGTTGGGATGCATCGCTCCTGAGCTTGCAGCAGGTGATCCTTGAATATCAACCAACAGTCTTGGGCCCCCCTGCCCTACCCTCTAGGGCTGTATCCCATGGAACCTTACTGAGCAGGTTGCTGAAGAGGCCAAAGTCTGCTCTCCTGAAGTCCAGGGCAGTGAGCTTGCTGCACGCTCTTCTCACTGTCCTGAGGATCTCAAATTCAGCCATCTCATGATCGCTGCAATCAAGGCTGCCCTGGAGCGTCACATTTCTAACCAGCCCTTCCCTGTTGGTGAGGATGAGGTCAAGCATGGCACCTCTCCTTGTCGGCTCCTCTATTACTTGCAGAAGGAAGTTGTCTTCCACACAATCGAGGAACCTTCTGGATTGCTTGTGCTGGGCCATACCATCCCTCCAACAGATATCAGGGTGGTTGAAGTCTCCCATGAGAACAAGGGCCTGCGAGCGTGAGGCTGCTCCTGTCTGCCTATGGAGCGCTTCGTCCAGCAAGTCCCCTTGGTCAGGCAGTCTGTAACAGATCCCCACAATAATGTCACCCATTGCTGTTCTCCCTTTAACCCTGACCCACAAAATCTCTGCCGACTGCTCACCTGTCCCCAGACAGAGTTCTATACTCTCCAGCCTATCCCCAACATAAATAGCAACTCCCCCTCCCCGCCTACCGGGCCTGTCTTTCCTAAAGAGCTGGTAACCTTCCATTCCAACACACCAGTCATAGGAGCCATCCCACCATGTTTCTGTGATGCCTATGATATCATAGCCCCGTAGGCATGCACGCATCTCTAATTCCTCTTGGTTGTTCCCCAGGCTACGGGCATTTGTGTAGAGGCATTTGAGCCGAGATACAATTGAAGCCGGCTCATTAGCTGGAGCAGCTGGAATATCCCTGCATTGCTCCGAATGTTTACTATAGGTGCTACCAACCGACTGGGTGTGTTGGGATGGAATGCTGCCTCCCTCACCCAACACATCTAGTTTAAAGCATCCTTGACCAGTCTGACAAGCCTCCTACCAAAACCGCTCTTCCCCTTCTTTGTCAGACCAGCTCCACCAGCCCCCAGTAGACCTGGCCTGCTAAATTGAGTGCCATGTTCAAGGTACTCAAACCCCTGACTATAGCACCACCCTTCTAACCATTTATTAACCTGCCCAATCCTCCTAGCCTTTTCAAGGTCCTGCCCTGGATCCTGGAGAATTGACGAAAAGACGATCTGCGCTCCAGAGCCCCTAACCACCTCTCCCAGAGCTCTGTAGTCCTTCCTTATGGTCTCCAGGCTACTGCTATCTATATCAGTAGCACCCACATGTATTACCAGGAGTGGTTAATAGTCAGTGGGACCGACTAGAGCAGGCAGCTTCTTGGCCACATCCCTGATCTGAGCCCCTGGTAGGCAACACACCTCCCTTGAGCCTGGGTCAGGCCGGCAGATGGGTGCCTCTGTGCCTTTCAGATTAGAGTCCGCTACTACTACGGCCCGCCACTTTTTCCTGGCAGCACCAGGAGTCACCTTCTTTAGCAGTGCACCAGCTGGTTGTTCCTGGTGGGAGCACTGTTGCTCATCAGCCCCCTGCAGGACAGCAAAACGGTTCTGGGTGGGGACAACAGATGTAGGAGGAAGCCCCTTGCTTTTAATTGTCCTCTTCCTCCTTTTTTTTGTTGTTTTTTTCTGTTATTGTTTCCCAGCTTCCTGGGTTAGCAGCCTCCTTTCCTGCATGGGCAACAGTAGACACTCGAGACCCCGGAACAGGCTGGTCCCGGACCAAGCAGTGCTGCTCCCCCTCAGCTTCCCTGACACCTTTCAGCCTGGTAACAGCTTCCTGCAGTTCAGCCACCTGCTGCAGGAGGACCTCCACCAGGGAGCACAGAGTGCAGCCCTGCCCCATTGCTCACCCTTCCCTCGGGACAGCAGTGCAGGGGCTTTGTCCTCTCGTATTCTTTAATTTTTTTCACATGGTCTCAGTGCAGTTAGCATTCCTTTCTTTTTTCTTTTTCTTTTCGTGCTAAACACACAATATCTGTTTGTTTGCTAAAGCTTTCACTGTTATTAAGTCATTTCAAAAAAATCACTTCAGTTGCAATATACAGAGAATGCTAATATTAGCTTTAAAACTATTCACTGCATTTCTTCCCTGGATTTCTCAGCGGGTCCTCCTGAAACCCATGGTTGTCTCTAAGATTTTAGGTTTTTTGGGGTACAGATTACCATTGCCTATTCTGCACAGCTGGCAATGTTTTAGAATTAAGGAATAATATTAGAGTCTGAGGCCTGGTCTCCATTTTCGTGCAAGACACACCATCTAGACAAGAGAATATATGTATTAGTATAAGGACAAGAATTAGAATTCTCATTTGCAATTGGCTTATGGCACTATAGAGTGATTTGTAAACCTGATTATACCTAGTGATTGATAACAGTTAATTTATTTTGAAGAGCGCAGTGCCAAGCCTAAAAGAAGAATCAGCCAACAGAAACATCACTTCATCATGTAGATAACTCACATCCACTTTTTGTTTTTCACTTTCAGCTGCATTAAAATATTTTTATAATAAGGTCCTTGAACAAAAAACATCATGGCGCTGATTCAAGGTTCTATTTAGCTGAAAATAATTCATACCCAGTAGAAATGACATTTTTGTTTTAGACTGCCAAAGTGAACTTTATTAGTATGTCATTAATCATTGTCTTGGAGGTGACACCTGGGGAAAATGATTTAGTGGAGATTAGAGCACTCAAATGTAACACTGAAAATATCACATTTCCAGCATTATTAACAAAAAATGACATTTACGTACATTTAAAACTGTTCATTACAAAATGCACTACTTTCTATTCAGGGTCATTTTCTATTTTTTTTCACATTTTATATCGAGTATATAGATTATATAAAAGTCTACTGTTGTCAACATATTCAACTTATTACACAAAGTTTGTGTAATAAAACACTTTTAAAGAAGATAAAAATCGAAAAGTTTTGCCATTGAAAACAATTTGCTGGAAAACCAAGCATTTCAAAAAGAAATATCCACCTCTCCATATAACCTACATGCATTGCCTCATAGCCAATATTTAACGTCAAAAGTCTGAAATTCTGTTCACTTTCTTAGACTTTGCTGATGTTGTAACAACAACAGCAACAACAATAATAATAATATTAATAACAAAATCAACCAATCAGCAATTTTTATTTTGAGATTAAAATAATCTCATTTAGAAAATCTCTTATGACAGAGCTGGAATCTTATCTTTCAAAGAGCAATAACGTTTGTATAGTTTATTGACTCATGACTTGGACTAAACAATAAAGATGCTCTCTGTTTGTCTTTTACTCTCTGCTAACAGTTTCCTGTATCTTGCCTTTACCAGGCTCAGGATGCTCCAATCTTCTGACTTCTAACTTAACTTCTTCCCCCTAAGTTTCCCTTGGAAATCCTTTTCAAAACTGAAGAAAACAAAGATTACATCTTTTCTGAAAGACACGTTATACTTGGGATTGCTCAGGATGAGAAAATCAGCTGTTTCCTACTCTTTAGTTTTTTAAACATGAAATACAAAAAAAAAAGGAAATCTGTTACTAAGAAATAAGATATCAAGTAACTGAACTAAGAATCAAGCATACTTGGCATAGACATTTACAGTTTTACAAATAGAACTAGAAGCATTTAGTACAAAATTTTGTGGTTTTTTTTTTTTTTTATTAATTAATGTTATTATTATCTGATTCTGACTAGAAAACTTAAAAAAAAGTCTCAGTACATTATTCTGTATTTTTAAGATTGATTATGTCTTCCATCTTGCACTAAGGTAGTGGATAGAAACAATTTTTTGGCAATGTCAGAGAACCATGTCTATAGTGCATACTAAATGTTACAGAGGTGCATACTATTCAATGGCTTTTATTTCACAAAACTGATTTAAAGGCTGTGTGAGTTATATATGTATGTATGCAATACATATTAAAAGAACATGGTACTAAATAAATAACTAAATATAGGGCTGTTTCAAAGAGAAACTGAACGTTTTCAAAATGAGTGGCTACTACAGAATTCATAAGGCAAATATGATTCAGACCTCATGCAGAAAGTTCAGAAAGTAAGAATTACATACAGGCAGTTCAAGAAAGTAAGATTTACATACAGGCAGTTCAAGAAAGTAAGATTTAATTAGTATCTATGACATTGATCTAGAAGGAACAGCCAGAAAATAATAGTACCCATTTAGTTTCTCTAGTCAATAAAACATGAACTCCCTAGAGCTCCCTGGAGTTGAGTATATTTGCTTTTCTAAACTTGACAGTAAGAGTTGTCACCGCACATCAGCAATCCACAACAGGGAGGAGTTAGAATAGCTATAGCTACAAATAAAATAATTATTTGAGAAACAAATATTTTTCCTTCCTAAAGATAGCTCCTTAACATCCACAACCCTGCTCTTCCTCATGCTGGAAGCAGTAGCACTGCAAGAAGGAAACATCTCTGGCTCAAGGAGGGCTCTGAGAATATGTCTAGATGAAAGACAATTAGGGAAAGTACTGGAATATATATTAAATACTTCCTAAATGCAATTTCGTTCTGTCCTGGGTTCAGCAGTAGCAGTCATTTTTCTCCTTCTTGGTAGCTGGTGCAGCGCTGTGTTTTTGGTTTTTTGGCCTGGGAACAGCGCTGGTAACACCAGTGTTTTCAGTTACTGCTTGGTAATGTTTTGGTTTGACTAAGGACTTTCTGAGCCTCATATTCTTCCAGGGAGGAGGGGAAGCCAGGAAGAAGCAGAGACAGGACACCTGACCCAAACTGACCAAAGAGGTTATTCCATACCACAGCACGTCATGTCCAGGATGTAAAAACGAAGGGCAGGGACCTGGAAGGGTGGTGGTTCGCTGCTGGGTTGGGCTTGGTATTGGGTGGTGAGCAGTTGTATTCTCTTCCCTTGTATTTCCCTTGTCATTATTACTACTGGTGGTAGCAGCAGTGGTTTGCGTTATACCTTAGTTACTGGACTGCTCTTATCTCAACCTGTGGGAGCTGCATTCTTTTGATTCTCCTCCCCATCCTCCTGGGACTGAGGGAAGAAAGAGGAGGGAGAGAGTGAGCAAACTGGGTGAGTTACAGTGGCTTAAACCATGACACATTCTTAGGTCTAAAAGCATGCATTTCACTTGCAGGGGCACCTCATACTTGAAACAGCGATGTTTCAAGACCGGAAGAGTGAAGGGTGGTCTCTGGGAGCAGCAGCACATTTTGACTTAGCCTTTTGTCTCCTCACACAACATAGGCTTCCCTTGCTGCCAAACTATTTAGTCCTTCACAAGTCTAGAAAAGGCACAACTGCTCACAAAAGTAATACCCTTTTCTTTAGATGGCATTGGAGCCTTTCCATCAGCTCCAAAGAGTCCATCTTGGATAAGTGATCTCCACTGATCTGTGCCTCACTTTCCTCTTTGGTTATGTGAGAACTACAAAGTTTGTAAAGTAGAATGTTCTTAAATAAAGGTGTTTTATGAACATATGGTAGAGATCAAAATGGTATAAACTGAGAAGAAAGGACAGCAAACATAGTATTTCTCTAAGGGTGTGTAAAGAGTGATAACAAGAGGTTTTTTTGGGGCCTACTGCCTGAATCTCTATAGTGGTACAGAATGATTATAAAAAACTCAACACAAACAAAATGAAACAAATAAACCACAAATCATTGTATTTTAGCATGCATGCGAATATACTCATACAGAAAACAGCACATGCTGCTAGAACCCAGGACTGACCCTCTAACTAAATGAAATGAATCAAGGGGATCTCAAGGTACTACAAGTATTAGTATTTAACAGAACCTATTTTGTTTGAGATAAATGTCAGAAATTCACTTACAGTGCCATTATTGCAAATGGAAAATCTAGCATAGATGGTGGCTCAAACTGGAGCTGGCTGCTGCAGGTTGCTACAGCAACCTGTAAAGGTTGAAAATGAGGTTCAATGAAGTCAAAAGTCAGGAAGTTGAAGTCAGAACAGACCTTTTGTTCATTTTATGTTATTCTACCCGACTGTTACGGTATTTTAAACACCGTAAGCTAAATATGTTTCATTTGTCTTTGTGCAACTTTTCTACAGGAATATTAAGTGCTTAATACATCAAAATGTATTTTGTTCTACTGCAAGCTGAGGTAACTTATCTTCTAGGTATTTAATAATATGTTAGTGAAGCGGTTATGAGCAGGTTGCATTGACTGAAATGAAATTAGCGTTTGAGTGAATATTGAAGTTGAATCCTTACATGCAAAGGAGAGCCTTTGGGCTCTGTGAAGTTTTTATATTTAAAAAATAAAGATTCCCTTGTTCATCTCTGAAAAAAGATGCACTTCAGTACAGAGAGCAGTGACTTTTATATGTATTCTTGGCTGACAGGAGATCTTTTCTAGGCTTAACAAGAAACATATATTTTGAAAACCTTTCCTACAATTTCACACATTTTCTAACATTCTTTGGGACGTAAACTTAATTATTAAATATGACTCAATAGTCTGTCATGCTGTCACTGTTTCTTTTTTTCCAGCCTTCTCTGTTTTTATTCCATAAAGAACAATTTCTGTATGTGTCCTCTTATTTATTAGTCCCTTAGGATGAGATACTGATAGTTATTCTCTCTCTTTGTTGTTTATCCATTAGTCTAATTAATGATTGATGTTTAATATAATAACATCTGAATAAAACTTTTGCTGTTTTCTGAATTTTTGTCTAACATTGAGCCCTCTATCTCAGGCAAGTTTTAGAGGAAATATCAAAATCTTATGAGGCTGCAGAACAAATTATTAAAAGTATGGAATTAATAATAAAAATAATAATAATTATAGGAAATGCTGTTAGGAAAAGAGATATATGAAAGGACACAAACATATAAAAACATTAGAAAAGAAAAGCTATATGGCAAACTTTCTATGCACTGATTTTTTTATCTAAATAGACTTGACTATGATTTCTACTTCCAAAGTTATTACTTCTTTTCTTTAGCATAAGTACCTCAGTGTCACCAGTACACTACCAGGGGTAATCAGTCATCTCAACAGAGAACTCATTTTCAAAACCTGTATCACAAGTCCAAGCAGGAGAGGTCAGCAGATACATCCTCACCCCCTGATCTTTATTAAAATATATTTCCCCTAAATTTGCTCAGTTCCCTGGAGATCTTGTCAGGTTAATAGCAAGGTCATTAGACAAAGTACTCTTTTCACTTTCCTAGAAAACTTGAGAAAGATAATAGTAGTCTTTTACTGAATTTTACATTTTCTCCCCACCCCTCTTAAATCCTACTAATACCTTTGACACTATTCTTTTCTCAAAAATAAAAGTCCTGAATCTTGTTTACTGAGAACCTCCCCACTCAGTAACTTTCATCTTTCCTAGTTTCAGAGTTGCAGACACTTCTCTTGAAAAGCAACAGTTCAGCAAAATGTTGATTACTGGCTTCTTGCTTACTCCGTAGCTTGTGCACTGTAATAGTCATAGTCACCTTCGACTACTTTCCTTACAGTTAGCAACATACAGCATGCATTACAAATGAGCTTTGCCATTCTAAGAGCTCTGTATTCATATGATTGGAAACTTACACATCAGAAAATGACAGAAAGCCAGTACCACCATGGCGTGATAATCTTTATGATATGTTTTTTATCTGTGCAATATATAAAGACCCTTCAAACTGGCATTCTATGTGCAAAATGTACTGAAATCTGTAACACATAATCAAATGTATTGCTAGAAATAACAAAGAAGAAAACAGATTAAAAAAGATGCAGAGGGGCACACCAAGCTCCAGAGAGACTTAGGGATGGCTTCTCAAGGATTATTAAACTCCTATGCAGGTAATAGCTTAACCATATATTTTTCAGCCAGTACTGGAAAGTTAATTGCAGGTTGTACGCACTTTCTGCAGTGTATTAATTTTTTCCTCTATTTTTTAAAAAAGTGAGTTTCTCCTCTTCACATGATATTTTCTTAATCAAAATTATATGTACTGCAGTTACTGTTTTACCTTTAAATTCATTATATGTCCTCACACAAGTAGCCTTCATTTAAGACCTCTCAACTGCATAGTCAAACTCCTTGGGATAAAAACTATTAAGAGTTAGCATTTACAGCGGAAGTTGTGGGCAGTTATCACAGTGCACACTCAGTATCCTTCCAAGCTCAATTATCAATAACTGTAAACTGAAGCTGAATTTTGTAAATTTAGATCAGTAGGTTCATACAGGCTTTAGAAGAATTAAAGCAGATTCAGAATTTGGCCCACAGATCATCATCTTTATTTTATACACTGAAGAGTACAAGTCGGAGTTTGGGTACAAAATATGAGTGTCTAAAAGTAACGTTTTGTTCAGTGCTTCAGTGGGTATAACTCTTTGTTAGTCACCGTTTGATTATTCCTCCTGACAGCTTCTCGAAGGGGACAAAAAAGGATCATATCATTGCAAGCCAGGACAAATTGACCGAGGGTTTTACAGAAACTAATTTCTTTATTAGATCTTACACTTTTCACTTCATTTTTCAAACATGTTAACCTCCACCATTTTTTTAAACTAGGGCATTTTTTCTCTAGAGTAAGCAAACTAATAGAGTATATTGAACAATAACATAAAAGAACACCTGCAGTTATGAGATAACAGAAGATTTCCCAAATGAATATAGAAAAAGGACATATTGCCTAACTAACCTCTTTACCTTTTTGAAAGAGATAAGAAGTGATGGCGATGGTGGCTGAGGTGAGAGCATTTACTGGGATTTTCTTAATCCTTTGGTAAATTATAGGAATGTTTTTTGTTTTGCTTTGTCAGTCAGTGAAAGAGGTCAAGGGATAAAAAGCATCATATAAAGACATTTTTGGTGTCAATGGGAAGTAGTACCACTCACTACCTACAATCACAGCAGGTAGTACACAGATGGAAAAAATATACCAGACATATTTTAGAAAAATCACTGTCCAAAGCTTCTAGTTATGTATAAATTTCCTTACAGAAAACTCATTTTGCAACTTGTTGAATTTTCTGATGATTCAGAACTTCGAACAAGTAGTTAATGAAGAATGCATACATCAAAAGGAGTTCACATAGCTAAGACTTAATTGCATAATTGGCTTCACACATGGCAAATGAACTCTAACAATGAAGAATTTAAGGTATCACACATACAATTTCAAGAATATAGTAAGCATAAATTGGATTGTTCTGAAAGGTGGAGGTTTTGAAAAGAGCCCGTGAATTAAAATGGATTGTAAAGACTAAGCCTAAAAGGCATACAGAATACTGGGCTAAAGCTGATATACAACAGTATTGAAAACCTTGCCATTTTTCTCAGAGAATGAAGATTAAAGAATATAGGCAAATACTACTTCCAGTGCTGCAGCATAAAATTTATGCTATTTGTCAGTACATAGATTCAGTTCAGAGCAACTGGCAATATTGCTCTAAATTTCAGGAGTCTAGGATTAAATCTGATCTTGGAGATGGTAAGGTGTTTTGAAGATCTCAACACTGGTGCTTTCTTTAAAAACAACAATATGAAAATGAAAGAGGTCACTAAGTAATTGTGCTTTCTTCATCTCACTTGGAGGCCAATCAAAACTGGAAGATTCCAAATGATGGTGTGTCGTGGTTTAAGCCTCTCAGCCTCTCAGTTTGGTCACTCACTCCCCCCTCTTTCTTCTCCCCACTCCCGGAAGGATGGAAAGTAGAATCGAAAAGAATGCAACTCCCACAGGTTAAGATAAGAACAGTCCAAACACATATCCAAAAAATGCTAAGATAACAAATATCAGCTGTAAGCAAAGTATCATATGCTGAACCTGTGATATCCACAGCAACAACTTTGAGAGCCAAGAAATAAGCATTGTGACAAGTGGCTATTAATTCTGTCGTTATCTCAACCCTTTGTGCCCCAGGTTGGGAGTCAAAAAGAACTGTTGTGGTTTAAGCCTCTCAGCCACTCAGTTTGCTCACTCACTCCCCCCTCTTTCTTCCCTCCACTCCCGGAGGGATGGGAAGGAGAATCAAAAAGAATGCAACTCCCACAGGTTGAGATAAGAGCAGTCCAGTAACTAAGGTATAACTCAAATCACTGCTGCTAACACCAATAATAATAATGACAAGGGAAATACAAGGAAAGAGAATACAACTGCTCACCACCTGATACCAAGCCCGCCCTAGCAGCGAACCCCACCCTTCCGGGTCTCTGACCTCCGTTTTTTCATCCTGGACATGACATGCTGTGGTATGGAATAACCTCTTTGGGTAGTTTGGGTCAGGTGTCCTGTCTCTGCTTCCTCCCGGCTTCCCCTCCTCCCCGGCAGAGCATGAGACTCAGACAGTCCTTGGTCAAACGAAACATTCTAAGCTGTAACTATAAATGTTGGTTTTATCAGCACTGTTCCCAGGCCGAAAGTCAAAAACGCAGGGCTGCACCAACTACCAAGGGGGACAAAAAAAAGACTGCTGCTGCTGAACCCAGGACATGGTGTCACATTGTTGCATTTCATTATTTGCGTTCCCGCCTGTCAGAAAAAATATCTATGAGGTTTCCTTTGCCAAAGCTTTCTTGGTTGTCATAGAAATTTTGTATTTCATCAAGAGTGCATGCTGTTTATTTTATGGATATTTCTACAGAAGGATCAGCTCTTAAATTCTGATTTTGAGAGAAGAAATAAACTCACTGTAGTAACTCGTACATCAAATATGACAGATTCCTCATGGACACACCTTTTCACTGTTTTTTCTTTTAATTTGGTTGTCTTAGAATTATAGAATCCCAGGTTAGAAGAGACATCAAGGATCATCTGATCCAACCTTTCTTGGCAAAAGCATGACTTACACTAGATGTCCCGGTAAGCCGTCCAGCTGCATCTTAAAAGTGTCCAATGCTGGCTAATTCACCAATTCCTTGGAAGATTATTCCAGTAACTGATTGTTCTCACTGTGAAAAATTTTCCTTGTGTCAACTGGAATCTCCCCTGAAGTTACTTGTACCCATTATGCCTTGTCTTTTCCATGTGAGTCCTTGGAAAAGGGAGTCTTTGTCTTTGTAGCTACCCTTTAAATACTGGAACATGGTGATAAGGTATCACCTAACCTTTTTTTTCTCCATGATGAATAAACTCAGTCTTCTAGAGAACTGAATTGCAGAAGTTGAATCATAGAAAATTTTTTATCTTCTGTATTTGCTGAATATATAAAATAGATTCCAACAGCAAACTGATTAACAAAAGGCTTTATAATTAAATTGATAAACTAATAAGCCTTCACACGTTGTATGAATCTATATTGTTACTGTATTTATTATATTAAGTTCTCTGTATGTCAGTACAAAGCTTTCTTATGTGTGTTTACAAATTACATTTTAAAGTTACTTTAAAAATAATATTTAAAATAATTATTTGTACACTTCCAAAGTATGCGTATTAAATAATTTTAAAAATTAAATAGGTATAATAAATTTAAGATTTGTACAAGACAGAGTAACGTTCACACAGGAAGACCTTACTGAGATTAAATTATAGTGTGTTTAGTTTGTTGAATGTAGAGCATAAGTACCAAGAGCAGTGGAACTTTCACATTTAGCATTTCTCCATATTATTAACATTGGAAAAGTAATAGAGCAATGATACCACACTGCCTGAGACCTTCTTAATTCTTAGGAAAGCAAACAGAGTGCATGACTATATTACTGGAGTTGTACTGTACCAACAGTAAATAAAATCATCTCAAGACTGGAAAAAAACCCTGAATTATCTCGACAGTCTACCTTGTCTGCATGTAAAAAGTATATTTATGACTAAAATCTGGAATTGTTTTGAGCTCACATACAGAGCAGAAAAACATAAGTTCTTAGTGAAGGAAAGCATGAAGCTCTAGACTTTGCCCTATAGGCAGCTGCCCAGTCTGGGATTATAAAGGCATTATTTTCATAGCAAGAAACCTTAAGATGGTACAGTCTATCTAATTGTATTTCAATTACAGAAAAAAAGGATGACGGTGTAGAAATATTAGTTTTGTTTTTCTGTTTGAAAAATCAAAATTCTTTTATATTAACCCAGTTATTTAAGCACATTTCCAGTCTCAGTAGTTTTAAAATTAATCCTATAAAATCAGTTAAATCTAAAAATGGTGGCAATAACAGATGATCCTTCTGGATCCTGCAATGCTCACATCAAAAATACTGCATTGCTACCAGGGTATCATCTGGGATTCTAATCAAAGATTTCATAAGGAAAAGTAATGAATATTTCTCTTTTTATGCTTTAGGAAAATTGCAGATGTCTTATTTCTGGATGCTTGTTGGCTGGGCTGAGCCAATACTTTACAACTGTTAATGAAGTGATTTCAAAGTGCCATAGACTTTTTTAAAACTAGGATGATTACTTTCAAAACTACTTTTAGTGAGGGAAACCGTCTTCCTCATGTCTGTGACCTTTTTTTGATCAATGCAAGAAGTAAAATGATCACATCAAGAAGCCTCTGTGTGTGTGCATATGCACCATGCATGCATATGCATGTGAATTCATATAAATGTGAATGTGAATGGGTGAATAATCATTTGTGTATATATATGTATATAACTATGTATCATATTTATATAAAGTTCTCATCTGTAACTACACCTCACCTTGACTGATCCTCTTTAAAGATTTTGGAATGAAGCCCCTGGCAGACACCTGGGTGGATTGTTACAGCCTCCTAACTGACAGACTGGGAAGGTGAAACTGCAGTATCGGTCAGCAACAATCAGAAACGAAATAGGTCTGAGAGCCCTCAACCTTTCCAACAAAGAGACAAACACTTGCTTTAAGGCAGTCATAAAAGAATTCTACATGCTCTAATACATGCTAAAGTGAAATATCAAGAGGCTATGTTATACCAGCTCTTTTTATTTGTGAACAGACAGATTCAGCAATGAGAGGTGGGCAGAATATGAACCTCAGGTACCACTAGAATGAACACAGGAATAGGGAGGTAAAAGTGAGGTTTGGGTGAACCTTTTGTAAAAACTACCTAGCTTACTGCAAAAAATAATAAGAATTTGTTTGTTTGGTTTTTTGTTTTTGTTTTTTTTTTTTTTTTCTGTTGTGAAAATTCTCAGGATGAATTGTAACTTTACATTGAAAAGAACAAAAACCTAACAAAAATTTTCTGGGCTGATAATTTCCAATTTGGAGTTTTTCATTAAAAATATATCACTGGCAAAACTAGTAAGAGAGTTACTTGAAAAATAATCCCTCTATGAATCAGAATGGACTAAGTCTTTAAATGGAACTGAAATGTCTTCTGGCTGTAATGGATAGATCTCTGCCTGAGATCTCATCAGAATAAAATGCCTAACTGAGAAATTTAACCTTTCTGTTATCAAACACTTAAGAAGCCTTAACAAAAAATGCAATCTTATTTTCATCAAACATTCTTTAGTTACCTGTTGATTTCCTGTCTTGTAAGCAGAGCTGATTGCAAAATTGATTTTTCATTGGAAAATTAGAAACATAAAAAAAATAACTATGTACCAAAAAAAAGATCTCATTTAAACTGGAAATAACATATTTTAATATATTTTAAAGTATTTATTTATTTATTTAGAGAGATAAAATGTATTGGATAAGTTAGAATGATTTTGCAGAAGTAACAATTTAAAAATGTTGCATAAAGTTTAGTTTAAAAATTCCTTTTCTTATTTTTTTTTTTTCTGGAAATTTCAATGTTTTTAAGAATTGTGGTTCAGGTCAACATCAGCATTGTCTATGGAGAAAGTAATTACTTGTTGCTGTTTCTAGCCTAAACAAAGATTTCAGAATATTTATTTCTATCCTCAGTACAAGGATAATTATTATGTGCTATGATAGCTAGCTTTTAATTCCCAGCAAGTGTTAGCTGTGATCAGCAATATCCTGTCTTGAATATATAGCAAAGTTTCAATTTTAGTAAAGCCAAAAGGAATTACACGTTATTTCTGTAAACTACAAGGTTTCTAAAGGGTTATTATACCACCTGAACTTGATGTCATACTCTCCATCTGCTATGGCAGATGCTCCATTCCAATGTGAATATTAAAGTCATTCTGACAACAATTTTTGTAATTATAAGAAGTATTCAGAACATGAAAGAAGATGCTGTATTTTTTTGTTGATATGTATGTTATCATTACATATGTCACAATGAATGTGAGAGTAAAATATATTTAATAAGGCAGTGCAAGTTAACCATTGACAACTACATTCTTAGCATTATTTTTAGTGCACATTTTTCCACGCAGTTTACAATATAGTATCTCACACTAAAATATTTTGTAATTATGGTTTTTATTTGTAGGCCTGACACAAGTTTGCTGTGCCACCTCAAATGCACTTTTGTTAAAATAGCCAGGCACAAACCTATCCTTAAATTACTTCAGAAAGTAGGGGCAAAGTGGACAGGAAACCTTTCCCTTACTGACTTAAACAACATAGACTATATGTATACTTCAACAGCATAGACTATATGTATACTTCAACAGCACATACTATAAGAAATATTCAACTAAATTTACTTCCTGGAATGAATAATAAGAAGCAAAGGGTTATTTTGGTTATACTTCTATAACACATAATAAAGACCTACTCATAATTCATGTACATGTATCATAGAATCATAGAATAGTAAGGCTTGGAAAGGACCTCAAGATCATCGAGTTCCAACCCCCCTGCCATGGGCAGGGACACCTCCCACTAAACCATGCCATCCAAGGCTCTGTCCAACCCCACCTTGAACGCCGCCAGGGATGAAGCATTCACAACTTCCCTGGGCAACCCATTCCAGGGCCTCACCACCCTCACAGTAAAGAATTTCTTCCTCACATCCAATCTAAACCTCCCCTGTTTAAGTTTAAACCCATTACCTCTTGTCCTCTCACCACAGTCCCTAATGAAGAGTCCCTCCCCAGCATCCCTATAGGCCCCCTTCAGGTATTGGAAGGCTGCTAGGAGGTCTCCACGCAGCCTTCTCTTCTCCACACTGAACAGCCCCAATTTTCTCAGCCTATCTTCATATGGGAGGTGCTCCAGTCCCCTGATCGTCCTCATGGCCCTCCTCTGCACTTGTTCTAACAGTTCCATGTCCTTTTTATGTTGAGGACACCAGAACTGCACACAATACTCCAAGTGAGGTCTCACGAGAGCAGAGTAAAGGGGCAGGAGCACCTCCCTCGACCTGCTGGTCACACTCCTTTTGATGCAGCTCAGGATACAGTTGGCTTTTTGAGCTGCAAGCGCACACTGCCAGCTCATGTTCATTTTTTCATCAACCCACACCCCCAAGTCCTTCTCCGCAGGGCTGCTCCGAATCTCCTCCCCGCCCAACCTGTAGCTGTGCCTGGCATTGCTCCGACCCAGGTGGAGGACTTTGCACTTAGCATGGTTAAACTTCATTAGGTTGGCATCAGCCCACCTCACAAGCGTGTCAAGGTCCCTCTGGATGGCATTCCATCCCTCCAATGTATCAACCGAACCACACAGCTTGGTGTCATCGGCAAACTTGCTGAGGGCGCACTCAATCCCACTGTCCATGTCACTCACAAAGATGTTGAACAAGACTGGTCCCAACACCGATCCCTGGGGGACACCACTCGTTACTGGTCTCCAGCTGGACATTGAGCCACTGAGCACTACTCTTTGCGTGCGGCCATCCAGCCAGTTCTTTATCCACCGAGTGCTCCACCTATCAAATTGATGTCTCTCCAACTTAGAGAGAAGGATGTCATGTGAGACACTGTCAAAGGCTTTACACAAGTCCAGGTAGATGACATCAACTGCTCTGCCCCTGTCCATCAGTTCCGTGGCCCCTTCATAGAAGGTCACCAGATTGGTCAGGCAGGATTTCCCCTTAGTGAAGCCATGCTGGCTGTCCCCAAGCACCTTGTTGGTTTTCATGTGCCTTAGCATGCCTTCCAGGAGAATCCGCTCCAAGATTTTGCCGGGTACAGAGGTGAGACTGACTGGTCTGTAATTCCCTGGCTCATCCATTTTCCCCTTCTTAAAAATGGGGGTTATATTTCCCTTTTTCCAGTCATCAGGAACTTCACCTGACTGCCATGATTTTTCAAATATGATGGACAGTGGCTTAGCAACTTCATTTGCCAGCTCCTTCAGGACCCGCGGAGGGATTTCATTGGTCCCATGGACTTGTATACATTCAGGTTCCTAAGGTGGTCCCGAACAAGATCCTCCCCCACAGTGGGCCCAGGGTCTTCATTCTCACTGTCCCTGCATCTGCCTGCCAAGACTTGGGTGGTGTGGTCAGAGCATTTGCCGGTAAAGACTGAGACAAAGAAGTCATTAAGAACCTCAGCCTTCTCCAAATCCAGGGTAGCCAGTTCTCCCGATAGCTTCTGGAGAGGGCCCACGGTGTCTCTAACCTGTCTTTTGTTGGCAATGTACCTATAAAATCCCTTCCTGTTATCCTTAACATCCCTAGCCAAGTTTAATTCTAAGTGGGCCTTAGCTTTCCTAACCTGCTCCCTAGCTTCCCGGACAACATCCCTGTATTCTTCCCAGGCTGCCTGACCTTGCTTCCACCTTTTATAAGCCTCTTGTTTCCTTCGAATTTTCCTCAGCAGCTCCTTATCCATCCAAGGAGGTCTCCTGGCCCTCCTGCTGAACTTCCTTCTAGTTGGGATGTATCGCTCCTGAGCTTGCAGCAGGTGATCCTTGAATATCAACCAACAGTCTTGGGCCCCCCTGCCCTGCCCTCTAGGGCTGCATCCCATGGAACCTTACTGAGCAGGTTGCTGAAGAGGCCAAAGTCTGCTCTCCTGAAGTCCAGGGCAGTGAGCTTGCTGCACGCTCTTCTCACTGTCCTGAGGATCTCAAACTCAACCATCTCATGATTGCTGCAATCAAGGCTGCCCTGGAGCACCACATTCCCAACCAGCCCTTCCCTGTTGGTGAGGACGAGGTCAAGCATGGCACCTCTCCTTGTCGGCACCTCTCCTTGTCGGCGCCTCTATTACTTGCAGAAGGAAGTTGTCTTCCACACAATCGAGGAACCTTCTGGATTGCTTGTGCCGGGCCGTACCATCCCTCCAACAGATATCAGGGTGGTTGAAGTCTCCCATGAGAACAAGGGCCTGAGAGCGTGAGGCTGCTCCTATCTGCCTATGGAGTGCTTCATCCAGTGAGTCCCCTTGGTCAGGCGGTCTGTAACAGATCCCCACAATAATATCACCCATTGCTGTTCTCCCTTTAACCCTGACCCACAAACTCTCTGTCGACTGCTCACCTGTCCCCAGACAGAGTTCCATACTCTCTAGCCTATCCCTAACATAAATAGCAACTCCCCCTCCCCGTCTGCAGGGCCTGTCTTTCCTAAAGAGCCGGTAACCTTCCATTCCAAAACACCAGTCATAGGAGCCATCCCACCATGTTTCTGTGATGCCTATGATATCATACCCCCATAGATGTGCACATATCTCTAATTCCTCCTGTTTGTTCCCCAGGCTACGGGCATTTGTGTAGAGGCATTTGAGCCGAGATACAATTGAAGCCGGCTCATTGGCTGGAGCAGCTGGAATATCCCTGCATTGCTCCGAATGTTTACTATAGGTGCTACCAACCGACTGGGTGTGTTGGGATGGAATGATGCCCCCCTCCCCCAACACATCTAGTTTAAAGCATCCTTGACCAGCCTGGCAAGCCTCCTACCAAATCCACTCTTCCCCTTCTTTGTCAGACCAGCTCCACCAGCCCCTAGTAGACCTGGCCTCCTGTATTGAGTGCCATGTTCAAGGTACCCAAACCCCTGACTATAGCACCACCCTTCTAACCATTTATTAACCTGCCCAATCCTCCTAGCCTTTTCAAGATCCTGCCCTGGATCCTGGAGAATTGACGAAAAGACAATCTGAGCTCCAGAGCCCCTAACCACCTCTCCCAGAGCCCTGTAGTCCTTCTTTATGGTCTCCAGGCTACTGCTATCTATATCAGTAGCACCCACATGTATTACCCGGAGTGGGTAATAGTCAGTGGGACCGACTAGAGCAGGCAGCTTCTCAGCCACATCCCTGATCTGAGCCCCTGGTTGGCAACACACCTCCCTTGAGCCTGGGTCAGGCCGGCAGATGGGTGCCTCTGTGCCTTTCAGATTAGAGTTCCCTCCTACTACAGCCCGCTGCTTTTTCCTGGCAGCACCAGTAGTGACCTTCTTTACCAGTGCACTAGCTGGTTGCGCCTGATGGGAGCACTGTTGCCCATCAGCCCCCTGCAGGACAGCAAAACGGTTCTGGGTGGGGACAACAGACGTAGGAGGAAGCCCCTTGCTTTTAATTGTCCTCTTCCTCCTTTTTTTGTTGTTTTTTTCTGTTACCTTTTCCCAGCTTCCTGGGTTAGCAGCCTCCTTTCCTGGGTTAGCAGCCTCCTTTCCTGCATGGGCAACAGTAGACACTCGAGGCCCCGGAACAGGCTGGTCCCGGACCAAGCAGTGCTGCTCCCCCTCAGCTTCCCTGACACCTTTCAGCCTGGTAACAGCTTCCTGCAGTTCAGCCACCTGCTGCAGGAGGACCTCCACCAGGGAGCACAGAGTGCAGCCCTGCCCCATTGCTCACCCTTCCTTTAGGATACCCCGAGCTCTGCACTACAGCCTCCCTTCCTGTCGGCTCTGTCTGGGTGCCTACGCTGGCCTCCACCGGCGCAGCCAGAGCAGAGCTCCCAGACCGAGCCTTGCCCGTACGGCGGGTGCTCACCATCCCGCTCACCACCCCGCTCGCCTGCCCGCGGAAACTGCCGCACAAACTGCCTCGAGCCCGCCCTGTTTGCCTGCCCTGTTCCCCGCTCTCTGGGTCGCTCGCGCTCCCTGGGGCAGGTTTTTAACCAGTCAGGTCTGCCGCCGGTCCTCCTGGCACCGCCCCCTCTGAGTCAGCCTCTCACCTCCGTGGAGCTGCAGGCTCCCGGGCAGGCCTTGTCGAGGACTTGAAGCTCCCTCGGGGCAAGTTGCTGCTCCGAGGTGAAGCTCGTAGACGCAGAGACTCCCCACCAATCAGGCGTTGCAGGCCTCCCCTTGTGAGACACCACATACAATAGGTAACATCAGCTAAAAATTAGCTAAATTATCACAGAAACATAGAAGAGCCTAGGTTGGAAGAGAACTCAAAAGATCTAGTACAATTTCTTCTGGAAAATTATCTAGCACCCAGGTGAGATTATCTTGCACCCCGCCCAGTTGTGTCTTGAAAACCTCCCGTGATGGGGACTGTACCACATTTCTGAGGACCTTGTTCCAGTGAGTGATTGTTCTTACTGTATAAAATTTCTTTCTTATGTCGATATGAAATCTTTCCCAGTGAAAATTGCACCTGTTGCCCATTGTCTTCCCCATAT
This sequence comes from Amazona ochrocephala, assembly GCA_039720435.1. NCBI lineage: Eukaryota > Metazoa > Chordata > Aves > Psittaciformes > Psittacidae > Amazona > Amazona ochrocephala. The sequence continues at coordinate 29,883,675 of CM077876.1, read as the reverse complement.
GGCTCCTGTGAATAGAGAGCCTGATCCTCCTTGTAGCTCCCTTTTAAGTACTGGAATACTGGGAACCTTTGCTTGCAGGGCAAATTCTCCAGCCCTTTGATTATCTTCACGGTCTTCCTTTGAACCCTCTCTGTCTGTCCGAAACATTCTTGAATTGTGGAGACCAGAACTGGACAACATACTCCAGGTGTTGCCAGACTAGTGCAGAATAGAGTGGAATGAATCACTATGCAGATGCAGCCCAGGAGCCAATTTGTTGCTGCAGTGGTACACTGCTGACTTGCATTCAGCTTGTCTACCAGGACTTCCAGGTCTTTTTCATCAAAGCTGCTACCCTGCCACACAGATCATCACCTGTACTGGGTCCTTTCGTTATTCTGTTTCAGGTGCAGGACTTTGCACTTTGCTAAACTTCATGCTGTTCTTTCCAGACCATTCTTCCAGCCTGCTCAGATCCCTCTGGGCAGAGATAGCTCTCCCTTCAGAAGTGTTCACCTCAATAGTTAGTGAGTTTGGTGTGATAAACTTGGTGAGAGTGCTTTCAATCCCATCATCTAGGTCATTTATGAACGTGTTGAACAGTGTGGGACCCAGTATCATTCTCTCGGGGACCCAACTTGTGATGGGCTACCAGCCATTACTACATTAAATGCTTGACCTCCACCTTATGAATACGACCTGTTAGCCCATTCATCTTTCAGCCTACCCATCCAAGCTGTTTCTTACCAGTTTGTCCAGGAGAAAGCTATGAGAAATAGTGTTGAATGCTTTGCTTAAGGCCAGGTAAATACCATCCATGTATGGCATTTATGGCTCTCCCCATTTTGACAAAAGTTGTTATTTTGCTGTAGAATACGATCAAGTCAATCTTGCACAATTTACCCTTAGTAAATTTGATTTCTATAGGGTGCTGAAATTATGTATATTTATGGCATCAATGCATTCTGAACAACAAAACTGTGGGGAAAATAAAAAGGATTGAATATGCCTTTTTAATTACATTTTATTATTATTACAAAATTATGTCAAGAGAAAAAAAAAGGAGGCTTGGATTTCTTACATTTTTGTGATACCTGTTTTAATTGATAGTTTCAGTGAAATTACACTTTTTGAAGAATTTTTATAAGTAAAGGTCATTTCTGAAGTATGTGCTTTTCAAGTTATCAATTTCAATACCAATTTCTTCTCAGTTATGCTCTTAGTCTGTGGGAAAAACACATGCATTAAGCTATTGATGAAGAGTAAAATGTGTCTCCTAGCTATTATTAGAAGTTTCAGGAGCAGATGCAAGGTGTTCAGAGGCCTGAGGAAAATATAAGCAACATAACCTATTCATTGAGTTTTACCCTAAAATTCGTCAGCTAAAAAAATTTTAAAACTTCAGCTATGATATTTGCAATTCCTTACAAACTCCTTATTATAATTACAGTTACTGTAGACTTTTTCAAAACCGACATACATATCAATCCAGTGTACTGCTGATTCTGAAGGATTGTCTATGAGCTACAGAGCAGTGACTTCTTGCTTTAATAATGCCCTGGACTTAGAACAGGCTTTACAGAGGGTCTTCCTGTCTGACCCTTTTAAACATTAATACGCTGTAATCCAGTCTTTTTCATCCTTGAAAAAAAAGGAAGAGTGAGCATATTCAGCACTTGAAGCCTTTTCTATTAGGACTCCTAATCTCCAGATAAACCTTATAGCCCACCCACCCATGCTAACAGTTTCTGTCCAAGGTTGCAAACAATATGCCAGACTTCTGATAAGTTCTGTAATTGAACCATTGCAATCTTAAAACATAACCAACCCCTTTGCTTATGCACTTTAAGCTCTTGCTAGACTGTTTTGAACAATCTTTATAGATGTGCTTTTTACCATCACAAAGCAGTGTTATTTTGTTACCACCCTTATCTATTTCATCACAATATTACTTCCTTTCATGTTTATTAACCTGAAACTGACCTAATGTACCTTCTGTAGTGGGTTAGTTGTAGTTAACATTCAAAATCATACCAAACTACCTACTTGTTTTCCGAGGACAGGGAAATAGAATCATAGAATAGTTAGTGTTGGAAAGGACCTCAAGATCATCGAGTTCCAACCCCCTTGCCATGGGCAGGGACGCCTCCCACTAAACCATGCCATCCAAGGCTATGTCCAACCCCACCTTCAATGCCACCAGGGATGAAGCATTCACAACTTCCCTGGGCAGCCCATTCCAGGGCCTCACCACCCTCACAGCAAAGAATTTCTTCCTCAGATCCAATCTAAACTTCCCCTGTTTAAGTTTGAACCCATTACCCCTTGTCCTCTCACTACAGTCCCTAATGAAGAGTCCCTCCCCAGCATCCCTAGAGGCCCCCTTCAGGGCAAAAGCAAGAAATCTCAGAGGTTAACGTAAAGAAAGGCTTATGAACTACGGCACTGTCATGGGCAAAACAGATTTGATCTGGAGAAAATTTACTTAATTTATGGCCAATTAAAATAAAATAAAATTTAAAGACTAATTTTATTAGTGGGAAACAAAAAGAGACCGAAACAATGGCTTTCCTTCCCCTTTTCCCAGGCTTAGGTCCACTCTCTACCCCTCCATAAGCAGCACAGGGGGGAATAGAAGATGAAGGGTGACAAGTCAGTACACAGTGGTTTTTCTCTGCTGCTCCTTCCTCCTCACGCTTCTGTGCTTTGGTGTGAACTCTCCACAGGCAGTAGTTCTTTCAGAAGTACCATCTGCTCTGACATCATTCTCCACAGGCTGCAGGGGAATCTCTGTTCCAGCACCTGCAGCGCACCCTCCCTCTCCTCCTTCCCTCACCTTTATATCTGCATGGTTGTTTCTCATTTCCTTTTTCTTACTTCTCTTTCTGCCGACACAGCATTTTAGTGTTTCTGAAGCAAGTTATCACAGAGGCACCAACAGCTTGTCCGAGGAGCTCAGCTGTGTCCTTTGGTGGGTCTGCTGTACTAAGCTGGAACTGGCTGCATCCTGCATGAGACAGCCCTGGCTTCCCCTCAAAGAGGCTACAGCGTGGCCTCACCACCCAGGGCCTGGGCACTGACACACCATGCAACCTCTGTAGCTGCAAGCCCAGTGCACATGTAAGGAGTTTTCACCTCTTTTCCTTCCTTTGCAATGTAAGATTGATATCACATAAGAAAAAGACTCATAGATCTTAACGTTAAATTTTACAGAGTACAGTTCTTGCTAAGACAATTATTTGCAGACATAGCCTGAAGTCATTGTGAGAAACTTCAGATTAAGGTAGTATGCACAGCTTCTCAAAAAGTATCTGAAACTGGAACTTCTAAAGATTCTCCACTGATTGACTGATATGTTGGTACAAATGACAGTGTTAATTTTCAGATATATTGTATGGAAAAAAAATAATTGCAAATGTACTAAATGCTAACTGTAAATGATATTCACTTAAATTAGTAGGGAGATTTGCATGTTGTCTTTTTTCACAATTTTCATTTGCAGGACCTTAATTGCTGAAGCTTTAGTTACAGTCTTTTACTGAGAATTGAATTTTAGCATGTTTCATCATTGTGTCTTTACAGAAGTCACTGATGTACATGATACTCAATGTATGTGTATATGCATGATGATGTAAACAATTGTGCCCAGGAATATGTGCAGACAGGACTGATAGAATCATAGAATCACAGAATCATAGAATAGTTAGGGTTGGAAAGAACCTCAAGATCATCTAGTTCCAACCCCCTTGCCATGGGCAGTTACACCTCACACAAAACCATGTCATTCAAGGCTCTGTCTAACTTGTCCTTGAACACCGCCACAGATGGAGCATTCACAACTTCCCTGGGCAACCCATTCCAGTGACTCATCACCCTCACAATAAAGAATTTCTTCCTCACATCCAATCTAAACTTCCCCTGTTTAAGTTTGAACCCATTACCCCTTGTCCTATCACTACAGTTCCTAATGAAGAGTTCCTCCCCAGCATCCCTAGAGGCCCCCTTCAGATAGTGGAAGGCTGCTATGAGGTCTCCATGCAGCCTTCTCTTCACGCTGAACAGCCCCAACTTCCTCAGCCTATCTTCATACGGTAGGTGCTCCAGTCCCCTGATCATCCTCGTGGCCTTCCTCTGCACTTGTTCTAACAGTTCCATGTCCTTTTTATGTTGAGGACACCAGAACTGCACACAATACTCCAAGTGAGGTCTCACGAGAGCAGAGTAGAGGGGAAGGAGCACCTCCCTTGACCTGCTGGACATGCTCCTTTTGAAGCAGCTCAGGATACAGTTGGCTTTCTGGGCTGCTAGCGCACACTGCCGGCTCATGTTCATTTTCTCATCGACCAACACCCCCAAGTCCTTCTCCACAGGGCTGCTCTGAATCTCTTCTCTGCCCAACCTGCAGCTCTGCCTGGGATGGCTCTGACCCAGGTGTAGGACCTTGCACTTGACATGGTTGAACTTCATTAGGTTGGCATCAGCCCACTTCACAAGTGTGTCAAGGTCCCTCTGGGTAGCATTCCATCCCTCTGGTGTATCAACCGAACCACACAGCTTGGTGTCATCAGCAAACTTGCTCAGGGCACACTCAATCCCACTGTCCATGTCACCCACAAAGATGTTGAACAAGACTGGTCCCAACACCAATCCCTGGGGGACACCACTCGTTACTGGTCTCCAGCTGGACATTGAGCCACTGAGCACTACTCTTTGCATGCAGCCATCCAGCCAGTGCTTTATCCACCGAGTGGTCCACCTATCAAATTGATGTCTCTCCAACTTAGAGACAAGGATATCATGCCAGATAGTGTTGAAGGCTATGCACAAGTCCAGGCAAATGACAACAACTGCTCTGCCCCTGTCCATCAGTTCCGTAGCCCCTTCATAGAAGGCCACCAGATTGGTCAGGCAGGATTTCCCCTTAGTGAAGCCATGCTGGCTGTCCCCAAGCACCTTGTTGGTTTTCATGTATCTCAGCATGCCTTGCAGGAGAATCCGCTCCAAGATTTTGGCAGGCACAGAGGTGAGACTGACTGGTCTGTAATTCCCTGGCTCATCCATTTTCCCCTTCTTAAAAATGGGGGTTATATTTCCCTTTTTCCAGTCATCGGGAACTTCACCTGACTGCCATGATTTTTCAAATATGATGGACAATGGCTTAGCAACTTCATTTGCCAGCTCCTTTAGGACCCGCGGATGGATTTCATCCGGTCCCATGGACTTGTATGCATTCAGGTTCTTAGGCGGTCTCGAACCAGATCCTCTCCTGCAGTGAGCCTAGGGTCTTCATTCCCACAGTCCCTGCATCTGCCTTCCAAGACTTGAGTGGTGTGGTCAGAGCATTTGCCGGTGAAGACTGAGGCAAAGAAGTCATTAAGAACCTCAGCCTTCTCCAAATCCAGGGTAGCCAGTTCTCCCGATAGCTTCCGGAAGAGGCCCACATTGTCCCAAGTCTTTCTTTCACTACGTGCCTATAGAATCCCTTCCTGTTATCTTTCACATCCCTAGCCAAGTTTAATTCTAACTGGGTGTTAGCTTTCCTAACCTGGTCCCTAGCTTCCCAGACAACATCTCTCTATTCTTCCCACACCACCTGTCCTTGCTTCCACCTTTTATAAGCCTCTTTTTTCCTTTGAATTTTGCTCAGCAGCTCCTTATCCATCCAAGGAGGTCTCCTAGCCCTCCTGCTGAACTTTTGCTTGGAATGTAATGTTCCGGAGCTTGTAGCAGGTGATCCTTAAATATTAACCGACAGTCTTGGCCTCCCCTGCCCTCTAGGGTTATATCCCATGGAACCTTACTAAGCAGTTCCCTGAAGAGGACAAAGTTTGCTCTCTTGAAATCCTCTCTTGATCTTTGCTAGAAAATATTATGTGCTGAAATGAAGAAAATAAAGAAATGAAAATATAGGCTGGAAATACTTCCTACAATAATTGTAAATGACTGTGAGTCCATCTGTTCCTGCTGACATTGAAGACTTCTGAACTAGGTTATACATTTCTTAGACGCAACCATATATACAGCATGTAACTACTATGTTCTTTTTGGAAAACATACTACTGGTGGATATCATATGTTAAATGTCTGAATATAAAAATAAGAAAATGAATAAAAATCTAAATACGAATGCTCAGGGGATGGCCTGGAGCAAATCCTCTTCACAAAAGAACAAGTCATGATTAGTGATTGTGAGAGCTTTTGCGTACTCCAACAGCTTTTAGAGGGAATGTCTGCTACAAATAAGGTAATTTGTTTCTGGTTTTAAACTATTCCTCTTAAATTTTTGCTCAAACAATACAGGTGAAACCAGAGTGAAAATAATTTTTCATGTTTGGTGGGCATCCATTCAATATGTGTCAGACTGAATGTGGCAGGTTACTGATGAAATTATGTCATACAAGAGGTTACTTCATTTTGGGCTAAAAAAAGTAAGTGAGGAAATGGTATTTTATTGCTAAATCTCTGACCTTAGCTGCCTGTATGCCATGTTCCCATTGCTTATAAAGGCACAAAGGTTTACAAAGCATAATGGAATTCTCTGAGATGAATTTCTATATGTTGAGTTGTGCAGTGAAACACTTGTTTTTTGTGTTTGAAACGTGAGCAAATGCTTCTGATCTGGCATATATACTTATGTTCAGCTCATGACTATGTAGAAAGGTGAAAATATTCTTATATCACTGTTTCTGTTATTTCTTTACTTGAATATGAAAAGAAACTGTTAGTGAAATCTCAGGTGGTGATAGCACTTGTGCAATAATTTCTATATCAGAGCAGTAGTGACATGGGGCATACATGTGGTACCCTAACTTACTGTTTAACCATAGAACCAGTTTGCATTTGCTTAGTTTCGTAGGTTGTACAAAGATACCATTCTTTTTAACCACAGCGTATGTCTGTTGCCCAAAGATGACATTATCTTTTACTACAGAGTGTGTCTGTTTAAGTAAGTGACGGTATTTCAAAACCTTTGTTTTGTTCCCTTAGTAACTTAGCCCTAACCCCAATATTGCAAAGTCTTAATATTGGAAAGCCTTAATATTACAAAACTTTAATATTGCAAAGCCACATCCCCAATATGTAAAAACAACACCGTTTCCCTCACAAGCTTGTTTAGATGTAACAGCTGTCTAACAAGGGAACTGTTTTCTCATATCTTTTAGCTTTGGCTTAGCTTTGTTAATTTGTGTGGTATAAAATTTATTGTTATATGTACTTTTTGTAAATAATAGCAATAAGAAGCAGCTCAGCTTTGTAGAATGCATTATTTATGAACCTAGAATAAAAATCCAGTGTGGAATAGCGCAGGGGACTGCAGAAAAGTCTTTGAAAACATGGACACAAAATGTTACCAGTATCTTCAAAGCTATGAAAAAATTGCCATTGGTTAAGTATTGGTTATTAAAAAATGCATCTTTGGGAGTTAGGTAAAACAATTTAAGGAATAACAATGAACAGATAACAGTTGCATCCAATATATCATATATACCAGATGTGGATTTTGATCATGGAATTAGGGACAATGAAGAAAGAGTAAAGTGTAGCGTATGGTAGAAAATGCAGGAAAATAATCCCAAGTATATCCCAGAATAAAGAGAAAGAAATTTTCAACATTAACACCATACTCCTTCCAGAAGAGACTTAGGATGCTAATGACTCAATAAAACCTTCCCCTACACCAATGTTGTCAATGATGGGATCCAGTGGAACAATGAAAAGGCCCAGAAAAGCATATAGTATTTTCAACTGTGAGATTTATTATTGGCACTTTTCATTTAGGAGTTATATTTTCTTCCTTTTTCTGTAATAGCTAATGCTGGGCTGTAGTGGGTTGACCTTGGCTGAACACAAGGAACTCAGCAAAACATTCTATTTCTCCTTTCTTCAGCAGTATAGGGGGGTAGAAAATAACATTAAAAAAAAAAAAAAAAACCCTCATGGGTCAAGATAAAGGCAGTTCAATAAAGAAAAAAGCAAAGGCCACATACAGAAGCAAAGGAAAACAAAATTTTACTCTCTGTTTCCCATAAGCAGCCAAAGTCTGGCCTTTTCCCAGGAACCAGGACTTCAGTATGTGCAAGGGTTGCTCTAGAAGCAAAATGTCATAAATAACAAGTGCCCTTCTCTTCCTCCTCCATTTTCTTAATTTCACTGCTCATCAGACATCCTATGGTATGGAATACCTCTTTCCAACATATCCGCTTTTCTAACAGCCAGTTTGGATCAACTGTCCTGGCTGAGTCCCCTCCCAAGATCTTTCCTACACCCAGCCTACTGACAAGGGAGGAATATTGGAGGGACAGCCTTGTTGCTGTGGGAACACCGCTCCGCAGTAGCCAAAACACAGGTGTGTCATCAACACCTCTCTAGCGCAGCACTATGAGAGCTGCTATGGGGAAAGTTAACTCCACCTCAGCCAGACCCAATACATGGGCTAAAAAGAATTGATTAGACTGTTTCAATTAGACTATCAACAAATTCTTGTTTTCCTGTATAAGGTGTATTCCTTCAGCCTACAGAAACTCCCAACTTTAAGAGCAACAAAGAGAAATTAGGAAAGTTGGGGTGCGGTCTAGATGTAAAAAAGAGCAAAGAGAGAAAGAGAGATTTAGCCTAGAAATCTGTGATGATCTTATATAACTGGAAACCTTTCAAAGAGGAATAGAATGCTTCCTGATTAAATTATCTAACAGCTTCTCCTTCCATGCATCCTCCACTGTATACATGGCATAAATCCTGCCATGTATTATTTGTTAGACCACTAACATTATATACAAAAAATTGCTCAAAACACAAGCACAAACAACAAACCCTATAATAAAGTCATGAAGGTCAGAATTCTCATACATCTCAGACTTGTTTTTTTGCATTATATTTATCATTGTAATTAAATCTAACTTTGTGACAAATTCAAGTGTATCTGAAGTGTTCGGAAAGAATAATGAAAATATTTATTCTTTTTGCCTTCTTTGCATTCTTAGTCTACTCTTTCACACACTTTGGAGTTTCAATCAGAAAACAGAAAAATTGGGAAATAGATTAACACCGCATAAATTATTTACTCTCTAATTGCCGCATGTTATAATTCAAAGACAATGTGTACTGTCTGTCTGAACAGCACAGCCTATAATCTGTTGAAGTTCTACGTGTAGAAAAGAACTACTTATACCCTAAAAAAAAAAAAAAAAGCTAAATTGGTGAGGAAATCTGTAGCCAGGGTTCATCCTGTTAACAGAAATACAAGCAACTAATTCTCTCTTCCCAAAAAATAAGGTGCACTCAGCTGCCCAAAATGAATTAATTTTATTGTTCTTAAATCAAGCCAACATCCCAGAAGTCAATTACATGTTTATTGAGGGCTATACAGTGAAACAATTTAAAGGCACAGACTACCTTAAAGATGTGAACACACTGTGCAACACAAACTAATCCTGGTGATATCTAACAGCTGATTTTATCACCCTGCAGTTTAGCCAGTTGGAGGGGACAACCTAATTTGGATTTAGTGAAGCATTATTCGGGCAATTCACTGTGCCTGAAGATGAATATCCAGTTAGCAGGGACAGACAAACTGAAAACTAGTGAAGTTCACAGCCTAAATTATTAATCACCATGTTTCATTTTAGTCTAGCATGGGCTTTGAAGTTTGTAACTGTGTGTAAAAACGATTATTCACCCCATTCCCCCATGGTGAATACTTCACAAACTAGAGCATTTTAATACATTATAACAGAATTTTGTCAAAATAAACCTAAGTAGAATGGCATTATGATTATTAATGATGCTTTTTATATTTGCATGGAAAGAAAAAAAAAATATTATTTCCAATGTCAGAGAACAGGGACTTACAAAGTAAGCCACTCCATAAAATAATGTTTTTTACAGTTCTATGAAAAAGACAAAAGATGATAAATCAGTCATGATGACAAACTTTAGTGACTCACACTAATGATTTCTTTTTCCATTTTTCATTTGGTAAACTTCAATGATCATGAAAATGAAGAATTGGTCTCTCCTGGCAAGCAACTAATTAATACAAACAAATCGGTCCTTAGCAGTTACCCTTCTTTCAACATTTAGCCAAGGCTTTGGTAGGAATACCTTGCCAGTTGTTTCCCCTGCCATGGTTTTTCAAAAATATTATGGTAATACTGCAAAAAATTTGTTTCAGCTCATGAAATACCTGTGTAAAGTTTGAAATTTTTTTGTTGATGTTATGGGATTGTTGAATCATTGAATTGGAACTACGTAATCTTAAGGTTCTTTCCAACTGTAATTATTCTGTGATTCAATATCAGTCACGTGCCAACAGACCTGAAGAAGAGGCATTACTAATGAATATTACTGCCAAGCTTTGCACACCATACTTGTCTCAAGGACTAGAACTAGCAATAACAGATATTTATAACTGATAATTTCTTAAATAGAGTGAAGTGCAACTATAGAGTGCAATTCTACTTCCTAAATGTCCTGCTCAGGCTCTAACTCCCCTGTAATAGGACTGTGCTGCAAATTGGGTCATCTAGTCACTTCCATGTAAGTTTCAGAAGCAGAATGTGTATTTCTTAATAAAAGGGAGATGTGTAGATGTTTCTAATGTTTCTCATCTGTTGTGTTACAAATTGCATATGGGGAGGCTACACTAAAAGGAAGTTATCCCAGTTTATAATAATTCTTAAAACTAACTAAATAAATAACAATGAAAAATAGTATTTTATAACACCTTGTGAATACCTGCTGATGCCCAGTCTGTAGCTCTACTTCACAAAACCCTACAAAAAAAAAAAAGATTTATAGTGAACTTATCTCCCCATGAGCAAGACAATCTTTCCTATGTGAAAAGCTGTATCTGAAAGCTATGTCTCTTTTTGGAAGGGTTAGCCAGATGCCAGTATAGCTGTTTTAATAAAGCCTTATCAATTAGTAGGTTTCATTATCTTAATATTATTCCCAATATGGTACAGATTCAGGTAATTTTCTTTTACAAAAGGCTTACCAGGTTTTCTCAATGCAACACCCAGTTATTAGATCTGCTGGACCTTAATTCTAGTCTCTAAAGAGTAAAGGACCTCTGAGTATTTTTCTATTTTTCCTGCAATCTCCTTTTTTACGCTCCATATCTCAGTATCTGAACACAACAGTCCCTTTTGATTTTTTTGATGTAGTTTCCAAAAAGTAAAACCAAGAAAATTTAGGTTATCAAACTATGCAGTACAATATTTTGAAGCTTAATAAAGAAACCAAAATCCACTAGAAGGTCATGCAAGCTATACCATCTTTTTTTTTTCTCTGAGTTAAGAAAGATTTCTCTCTCCTTTCTTTTAACTTTGATCCTTTTATTTTAAATTGTGTTGTTTGCTTTTAAATAGAGTTCAAACACAGATTTCCTGGATAATGAAATGCTTTACATAAGCAAAGTTGTATGCCTATTTGATGGGGTGAGAGGGAATCTCAAAAGCAAAAGACATCTTATAGAGAGAATTAGTAATATTATGTGTTGGTACATAAATTAGCATTGTTTATTCTGAAGATACCCCAAAAAGAATTGTAAAAGAAGTTTCAAATGGAACCAACACTTTTAAAATTAAATGCGGGAGTCTATTCCATAGTGGTTAAAATCAGCAAAGACATTTCTTGCACTTCCACCCTTTATGTTTTTTCTTACACTTTCCGCCCTTATATCTGTGATGCTGGTAGGATGATGTGAGGGATAATTAGGAAAAAAAATGGTACTGTCATATTTTAGGCTTTTGACGTCTTCTGTCTTCTGCACAAGTGTTATTTTGGGCTTCCATTAACTTCACAGTTCACAAAAACAGTGATGCTATAGCTGTTCTTTCATGCATTTTGGATTTTGAAGCCTCACTTCTCATTACATGCCTGCCAAGTTACCCATTCTACATCTAATTTCATTGCTCTCAGACAATAATTAGGGTGAAAAAGGAAATCCATATCATTCCTTAAATGCACGGATATGCACCCACATGCACAATGCATGCAAAGTCTTCTAGGATTTACTTTTCCAAACATGCACAGCAAACACCTGGGATTAGCAAATGGTGTGAGCTTTCTTGCCAGAGAAGTTGCCTTGTGGGCTTCTGAAACCATGAGAAGTTACAGCAAATGAAACCTTAGATATTCCTTTGTCGCACTGAACACCAGTGCATAATTTCATGCTGTTAAAGCCCTGTTTAGCAGTTGTATGGCCCGTAGGCAAATAATGGATTTTTGCTTTTGAGCTGAAAGTTCTCACTGTAGTTGTAGCTTTGTCTCCAATTCACCATGAAATATAAAAAATATGACCAGTTAAATAAAATTGACATAAATAAAATTACAAGGTAGAAGGGGTGTTTCTGCACAATTGGTGATAGTATAGTACCATGGAAGTGTATTATTTCAATGAAGCTGGAATACAGAAAAAGCAGCAGCTTAATGACTTTGCAACTTGTCAGATTGGACAGTCAGACCTTAATAGGCAGACAGATTATAGTTACTACGTTCATATAAAAAAAAATATTTATATTTAATAAAATATTTCTTTAATAGGAACACTGTTGTGGTTTAAGCCCAACCGTAACTCAGAGAAAAACACGCAGTCTCTCTCTCACTCTGCCTTCTTCTCCCCCCCCCCCCCCCCATTTCCAAAGGGATGGGAGGAAAGTTGAAAGAATGCAACTCCCACGGGTTGAGATAAGAACAGGCCAGTAACTAAGGTATAACACAAACCCACTGCGGCTACCACCAGTAATAATAATGATAAGGCAAATCGCAAGGGAAGAAAATACAACCACTCACCACTCATCAACTGATATCTATCCAGACCAAGCAGTGATCTAACCCTTCTGGGTAACTGGCCCCTGTTTATATAGTGGGCATGACATGCTGTAGTATGGGATACCTCTTTGGTTAGTTTGGGTCAGGTGTCCTGTCTCTGCTTCCTCCTGCCTTTCCCTCCTCCCTGGCAGAGTATGAGACTCAGAAAGTCCTTGGTCAGAGTAAACATTACCGAGCAGCAACTAAAACCATCAGTGTTATCAGCTTTGCTCCCAGGCTGAAAGTCAAAACCACAGCACTGCGCCAGCTACTAAGAAGGAGAAAAATGACTGCTACTGCTGAACCCAAGACAAACATCACAAAATTTTGGGAGCAGGAACTGCATCTTTGCAGTTCCTTCCTGACCCTACTACATTCATTTATAGATTTTTTAATTTCTCAAGTGTCTACCCTCCTTCCTGAACAAGGAACCAGTACACAGAAATGGTACTTTAAATATCGCTCTTGGAATCATCCTCTGGACCCAATTCTTACTTTCTCTATTTCCATTCTTTTCTTTTTTTGGGATTTTTTTTAGGGTTTTTTTTTTTTTTTTTTTTTTTTTTTTTCAGTCCTGCAGTGAGAAATTCACTGTTGCTCACAAATGCATAAGAGGTGTGTGTGGGGAGCTTCATGTTCAGGCCTTTGAAAAATTTATACTATATTCAGTTTCTGTGATTGGTTACTCTTTTCAGCAAATTTGGCATTTAAATAACATGGTCACATTAATTCTCTGCTGCCAGGATTGTTATAGTTAGTTCTGTATTTGTGAGAAAGGAGGGCACTCTTCAACTCATATGTCTAAACATAAAGCTATCGCAACAGCGTAGTTTTCTTCTGACTTTTGAACTCTGAGATTAGATGCAGGAGCCAAGAAAATAGGTGGTGCTGGAACAAGCCACGTAACGTGCTTTTCCCTTCAGCATTTCTCAGTGACATGATATAAGACAGCGAGATATCAGGGCTGTAATCACCTCCGTTTTCGACAGCCTGACAAATGCTTGGAATTACTGTAAGCAGGATATATCTTCAACTTGCATGTGACAGAGTCTCTCCATTAAAGTTTACATAATAGTGCTCATTTATACAAGCTGATAATAAGGCCAAAACATGCATTTCAGTTTTTCTTTCTTGTCAAGACTTTACAAAGAAGCTGAAAAAAAAATGTGGCCTCTTTCTGTGAGGCAGGAAAGCAAAAGCAGTTTTGTCTTATTTTATACTCTTTTATTTGAATGGATACAAGTTTTTAAACTTACATCTGCACATGTACATTTCTAGCCCACACAATTACACAAACATAGCTGACAGATTATCCCAACACAAAACTCATTGAGTGCAAGCAGAAAGTAATTACCAGTAGATGTTGTGGGGTTTTAAGGGATAAATAAACCCAGGTCTCTTTCACATTATCACCTGTATCTCTAGGGAAGTGAGTCTTATTCAAACTTGTTTTAAAATGGCTAAAACCAATGATACAAAGAGAAAATGGAAGTCACTCCTAAATTATGAGAAGGAATTTGGAAAGAGTGTTTAAAAAAGTTTAATACAGAGTCATTAACAGATCACTAACTATGAGCATTAGGATTCCTGGAATGGTAAAGGTGGTATCTAATTTTTATGCAATAGAATATCAAGTAATGTGTTCAACTCGGGGGTCCCCAGCATAAGTAATACATGGACCTGCTCATGAGGAGTCCATGAATATGATCAGAGGGCTGAAGCAACTCTCCTATGAAGAGAGGTTTAGAGATTTGGGTTTATTCAGCCTGGAGAAGAGAAGGCTCCAAGGAGACATTAGGGCAGCCTTCTAGTACTTGAAGGGATCTACAAGAAATATAGAGAGGGACTTTTTACAAGAGCATGTAGTGATAGGACAAATGGGAATGGCTTTAAACTGAAAGAAGGGAGATTTATATTAGATATTAGGAAGAAGCTCTTAACTGGGAGGGTGGTGAGAAACTGCACAGGTTGGCCAGAGAAGCTGTGGCTGCCCCATCCTGGGAATTGCTCAGACCCATGTTGGATGCAGATGTGAGTAACCTGTTCTAGTGGAAGGTGTCCTTGCCCACATCAGGAGGGTTGGAACTGGATGACATTTAAGGTCCCTTCCAACTGAAACCATTCTGTGATTTTATGATTACCACAGTAATCCAGGCTTGTTGCGCATGGGGTGATCCATCAACCTGGATATTGTCAACTTTTAGGTAAGTGATTCATAAATTATGTCCCTTCTGTTTTGTTGTCTTTTCTGGTATGAAGTAGTCTCCTGCTTGATTCATTATTTGTACACTGTTAACCTTCAAAGACTGCCTTAATTCTTTTAATGACAATCTGCAAAAGTCAATTCACATTTAAAGAGTAAGACATCCTGGCTGTTCTCTGCTTTCAGTTCTTCATTCTTTCTGCTTGACTGTAGGTGTCTTCACAGCCTTTCCACAGTTCTGAAGTTGTAAGCACAAATGAAAAAATGGGTTCAAAGGTGACTACAGTTTTTTTCTCCCTTTTTTAATACATAGTTGGCACTCTGGATCCGAATCCTATTCAGCTTTTACACTAGTTCTTTGTCTGTACCTACTTTAATTCAGATCTCTCTTAGTTTGTCAACTGCTATTACTTATCCTGCCTTTAAACCTGTTTTGTGCTGCGTGTCTTGATTTTCAAGGCACAGGCTTTCTATCTGTAGTTTTGTGTGCTTGTTTGTTGCAGGTTTTCTGCTTGTTTGTTTTGTTTTGTTATTTCTCTCTTAATTTCAAATTTTAACTGGCTTGATTCAACTCTAACAGTTGAGCTGGAGCATGTTCCTGCTTCTTTTAAAGTGATTGCAGTTTACCCACACAGTCTCCAAGCTACGGAACGGATGGATGGGGTAGAGCAGTTGATGTCATTTATCTGGACTTGTGCAAAGCGTTTGACACTGTCCCACATGACATCCTTGTCTCTGAGTTGGAGAGACATCAATTTGATAGGTGGACCACTCAGTGGATAAAGAACTGGCTGGATGGCCGCATGCAAAGAGTAGTGCTCAGTGGCTCAGTGTCCAGCTGGAGGCCAGTAACGAGTGGTGTCCCCCAGGGATCGGTGTTGGGACCGGTCTTGTTCAACATCTTTGTCAGTTATATGGACAGTGGGATTGAGTGCGCCCTCAGCAAGTTTGCCGATGACACCAAGCTGTGTGGTTCTGTTGATATGCTGGAGGGAAGGAATGCCATCCAGAGGGACCTTGACAAGCTTGCGAGGTGGGCTGATGTCAACCTGATGAAGTTTAACCATGCCAAGTGCAAGGTCCTACACCTGGGTCGGAGCAATCCCAGGCACAGCTGCAGGTTGGTCAGGGAAGAGATTCAGAGCAGCCCTGTGGAGAAGACATGGTGGTGTTGGTCGATGAAAAAATGAACATGAGGTTGCAGTGTGCACTTGCAGCCCAGAAAGCCAACCATATGCTGGGCTGCATCAAAAGGAGCATGTCCAGGAGGTCGAGGGAGGTGCTCCTGCCCCTCTACTCTGCTCTTGTGAGACCTCACTTGGAGTATTGTGTGCAGTTCTGGTGTCCTCAACATAAAAAGGACATGGAACTGTTGGAACAAGTGCAGAGGAGGGCCACGAGGATGATCAGGGGACTGGAGCATCTCTCGTTTGAAGACAGGCTGAGAAAGTTGGGACTGTTCAGCCTGGAGAAGAGAAGGCTGCGTGGAGACCTCCTAGCAGCCTTCCAATGCCTGAAGGGGGCCTATAGGGATGCTGGGGAGGGACTGACTCTTCATTAGGGACTGTAGTGATAGGACAAGGGGTAACGGGTTCAAACTTAAACAGGGGAAGTTTAGATTGGATATGAGGAAGAAGTGCTTTACTGTGAGGGTGATGAGTCACTGGAATGGGTTGCCCACGGAAGCTGTGAATGCTCCATCTGTGGCAGTTGGACATAGCCTTGGATGGCATGGTTTAGTGGGAGGTGTTTGTGCCCATACCAGGGGAGTTGGAACTAGATGATCTTGAGGTCCTTTCCAACTCTAACTATTCCATGATTCTATGATTCTATGAATTGTAGTTAAATGTATATATTTTATACCACAACATATATATGTATATAAATAGTGACCAGTGCACTGGAAAGAGTTCTACCACCCTAAGTAGTTCTACGGAGTCTTCAAAGTTGCATCATGAGCCAGTTCCTCGTATACCCTTCCACCAGTACCCATCCTGTGGGCACTGGCAAGGAATGTCTCAGCTTGGCTTTGGTTGTTTAACAGCATTACAGTTGCTCTCATTTGATAGCTTTAGAGTTCAAAGCAATAAGAATTCTTAAGAAGTTAATCAGTGGTTATAAATTACAGATAAAGTGAAAGCAAAGCTACACAGACTACTGCCACTAATACTGTCAGGAAGACACCCCCTTCTCCCTTTCTCTCATCTTCTTACTCTCTTTCTTTTTCTTCACCCAGTTCCCTGAGCCTTCTTCAAAAACTTCTTCAAAGAAGTTTTGTTTTTCCGGAGGAGGTATAGATCAGGTCCATGAGTGTACCTGGAATCTCATGTATTAGGAAAAATTCTGACATTTGCCTGAGAATTTACCTGTCAGATAAAAGTTCTAAACACTCAGGTTTATATTAAATTTCTCAAATGTTTAAAGCATTTACGATTTCAGACCACTTATCAAGGAAGTAAATAATATTGCATTCTATCTTTTTTCATAATGTATGAGAGCATTTTGAAACATCCGCTGGTAGATGACAGTCATTACCCTATCTCTTGCATCGTACCTGTACAAATTTGCCTATGAACTCTATTTATCTTTTCTCTATTTTCCATCTACACTGAGCTGTACAATGAAAGCAAATCCATTTAGTCTTCTAAGTTCCAACACAAAGACTTGAGATTTGATAAACTGTATTGCAATTATGATTACTAGTCTTTATAGTAATTGCACTAAAAAGTTTCAGCTTCCAAGCCTTTAAAAAATTATACAGATTTAAGCCTAATTTTTTTTCTAATCAATGGTTGCTTAGTTAATTACACATTATACAATATTGTATAAAATTCTGACAAGTTTTGTCAGGTTAAAGGTGTGGAGAATGGATATATACAGATCTTCTCTCCTTTCTTAAAAGCTGCATTGTAAGGTGGGATTTTTCAAGTCTGTTTAAGGGGACTTTTTATAGTGCTTAGAATAAGAAAGAGACACAAGACTTAATCACAATGTGTGTAGTTCTGTGACTGAGGCAATACAGACATATGATGCTTGCTTTCTTCTTAGGCTAATTAGCTCTACAGTGGTGTAAAGCTCATTCTTCTTTACACCATACTGCTCTAATGCAACTGTGAATTTTGGAATTCCGAGTTCAACATGCTGTTCAATGCATTGCTATGTATTTTATCATGTGTCCATGTCAGCCTTCTTAGCAAGATACCCTTTTATAAGGTAAAATAAAAGCTGAGAACACATTCTTTTCAAAGAAAGTATTCCTGAGACCCTAGGCAGTTCTGGAAACCTCAGAATTTCTCACTCCAATGACACCTATTCTCATTAACTAATGTATATAAATTCCCAGTGTGACTAAGATGCTTGCATCTAATGTTTAGGCGCTGGTGAGCTCTGCCAAACACTGTTCAAATCTGCCCTAATCCTTAAATTGTACTATTGGCCATAAGCAATTTTTCCAGGTTCCTGATACTGTTGGTTTTGCTCAGAGTTTTAAGTCATAGCTAACTTGGTCATCTTCCTATATCTGCGGAGTTTGCAGAAGGCTAACTCTCTGGGAGTTGCATGAAAAATCTAAGCTCTGATGAGTTTCACAGGGCAGCAGGACAGAGTTCTCTGTAGTTTTAGTTGTGGGATCTTCTGAGACATAATTTTTTCTCCCCCCCTCCCCCCCCTCCAGCTAAGGAATTGTCAAAATACATTTTCTACACTTTTGTTTGTGCTATGATAATAATAATAATAGTAACAATAATACTATCTGTTATGATAATGCTGTTATTTTTATAAACATATGACTATTTATAAATTCAAAGAAATACACTGATGCAAGTGATATGGGATGAATTTTGTCACATTAATGCAACAATGACTTGTTCATTTGTGTAGTGTTGACTGCATTAGTCAATATTTGTCTCTTCTGGTCAGTAATGTGTATGTTCCACCTGTCTTGGTCTCTTCTCGGTGGCTGCATTATAATGTGCATTAATTTGGCATGACATATTATTGCAAGTTAATCTTAATTATTGGAAAATAATAATCAAATTCAAATGCATGATCACATGATGGTTTTAAACTAATCTTTTCTATCACACACAGGTGCTCCTTCCTTGCAGTTTACAAATAAACCTTTTTTGAAAAATTATTCCTTCTTCTGCAGCCAACGTTTGAACACAATTCACCACTTTCTGGCAGCCTGTGGGCTAGACGTGTTCTCATACAGACTGGTTTGTAAAAAAAAAGGAAAACTTGAAAGACCCCTCCAGAATTTTATGCTGGCCATCTGCTCCTGTGTTCTGCTTTTGTTTGATTCTTGCCTTGTTTATAATACCAGTTTGTATGGTGCTCTACATCCCATGAATTTCCTAGAACATGTCCTCATATAATTTCATCCTTGAATAATTTCTTAGGCAATATTTTTTAAAAATCAATAAATATTGCAAATTAAGGAACATGTGTAAGCATCTTGCAAATATTTAAAAATGAATTAAAAGAATACTCCTATTTTAATTATTTGTTTGCATTGCTTGGCAGAAAAAGGCTAGGATTTTTTGCAGCAACCTGGTATGTTACATTTGCCTGAATAAAGAAGTAATTTGAGTAAGTTTCTATGACTTAAACTTTTCAGCTGTTGGAAGAACAAAATTGTCAATCTTCAGTTTATTCATACCACAGTATTCTAACAAGTCTTTAATCTGCATGTAACCTAATTTGGTTGTACTATTAGCTCTTAATAGAGGGAATCTTTAAACTAAGATTGTGATTCTGTGATACTAGTTCACTAAACCTTTACAACTCTGAAGTCTACTGATTTTTCCTTATTTGAATTTTTTATAAAGAAATGACAGTGGAAAGATTAAAAGCATAATTTGTTATTATGGAAGTATTATTTCATGATGAATATCAGAAATGGATCATGATCCCTACAGCTTTTTTGTTCAAATCTGATACACTAATGTGATGAAATAAAAGTACAAAAGATTCTGTTCTGAATGCAATTTACTGTTACAAATCTAGCACTTAAAGATGTCACAGAACTGGTTGGATGTGTTCCTGCTAAGCAAAGTTTTTGCTACTGCTGCTCCTATTACATAATTAGAAACTTCTCTTGATTCTCATGAGACCAGGCAAGAGAGCTACAAGAGATTATATTTAATGTTTCCCAATTTAATTCAAAGAACTAATAAACATAGTGATAAGCCTGTTTGTTAGTTTTTCTGAACATGAGATTTGCCTGTATGTCTTTCAAAGTGTATAACTCAGAGCTGGCAAGATGTTATACTTAGAAGAGAACTCTCTGAATGGGGTAATATTTTAATTTTTACTGGAGAAGGAACTAATTTCTGTGTCATTATTTGCCTTCCTGCTGTTCCTGGTTGCTTTCATCTGTAAAATGGAGATACGAAGACTTTGTAAAATGCATATGCCCTGATCTAAAAGCACCTTTTCTGATTTTTCTGGTGCATCACTGTACCTAACACTCTACTTGTGACTGAGAACAGTTATTGCTGAAAAGCTTGAGAGGAGCTAAGATGCATTTCTTCACATTTTTTGAGTTGCATGTAACTACACTTACAAACCTTACAAGATTAAGTGTTAGTGTGACTCTTCGTTAGTCCAATTTTCAATCCAGGTTTCAGAGGACTGTACACTAATTCATTGACTGGGGAGTCTTGTTTCATAGGTATCGAAAAAAATTCAGAAACATGTTTCCAGCATGTTAAAAAAATTTCTTTTCAGATTACTGCATCTATACAACTAGTACACATGATGGTGTGATTAACCCCTAGATATGTAAATATTTTTATTCTTTTTGAAGTAATTAGGGAATTTTTGTAGTCCACTCACAAGTAATGACAACAGTCCATTGATTAAAATCCTGCACACTACTTATTTGTGTGAACAATTTTTTTAAAGTATTTTATAACTTTCTTGAAAAGTTTTAGTATCCAGCTTTTCATACAGAAACATGAAAACAAATTAAAAAAAAAAACAAAACACTACTAAAAGCTTGTATTATTCTAGCAGCCCCTTGTAATAATGCTTCTAGTCATGAGGATGAAAATGAAATTCTTCAGAGGGATTCTTTCATGTTTAACATCTAAAATGTAAAGCTTGAGTCAATCCTCCATTCGCACATTTATAGAATCACAGAATCATAGAATCAAACAATAGCTGGGTTGGAAAGGACCTCAAGATCATCTAGTTCCAATCCCCTGCCATGGGCAGGGACACCTCCCACTAAACCATGCCACCCAAGGCTCTGTCCAATCCGGCCTTGAACACCACCAGGGATGGAGCATTCACAGGTTCCCTGGGCAACCCATTCCAGTGCCTCACCACCCTTACAGTAAAGAACTTCTTCCTCATATCCAATCTAAACTTCCCCCTTTTAAGTTTGAACCCTTTACACTTAAAGCTTAACACTTACTTCATTCTGTGAATTGATATGAAAACTACCAGGTTTTTTTGTTTCTAATAGTGGGATTTCACTGTCAGTTAGTGAACTTGAGTAAAAAAAAACAACAAAAAAAAAAAAGACCTTTTTTCCTGCAATGAAAGTGATTCTCCTGCATTTCATTATAACTTTCAGCAATATTTATAAAGATCATAGCATTTAGAAAAATTAATGTATCTTAAGACTGTTTTCTTATGTGAGCTACCAAGAGTTTAAAAAAAAGCTCAAAATCAAATACAGAGTAAGAGATAGGTCTAGATGGGCTGGTAGGGGAGTACATGGAAACAATAAGACAATAATGTGATGTAGAAACAATTTCAATATTCTCATCATTATACTGTTTTACTTCCTAATAGGTTGTAGAAATAAGCAGTTTTAAGAGCAATCTGCAGGAGAACAGTGAATTTACTCCTCCAGAATGTAAGAAGCACTCTGGGAAAAAGCAAAAGAAAACAAAATAAAAAATAGGCACCTTAAAATGTAAATAAGCACTCAAAAGCATGATAGGGAAAAAAGAGATAATCAATCCCTTGATTAAGGATAAGAGTTTGTTAAGAGCCTTAAATATAAAGAAAGTAGTTAAGCTGCAATATCAGCAAATAATCTTTTGAAATGTTTTCTAAGTCCTCTGCCAAGGGAAATGAGATTCTATACTCCCAGATGAAATTTCAGTTGGCAGCAAGCTGTATTTTCCAACTAAAGTGCTGGGCTTCCAGAATAGAACCCTGGCTCTATGGACTTCAGTGCCTAGGCAAGGACAGGGTGGGAGATAGTGCTTTATTCATTCCCTTCAATCCCTTGGTACATATTCATGGACAATAAAAAGGAAAGCATACAAATACAAATACAAATGGATTTCCCAAATTAAGAAAATAAAAAAACCCGAAACCAAAGGCTAGAATGCTATTTTGAATAACATAAATGTAAAAAAAAGTTAAATCAGACTCTTCATGTTCTTGAATAAATCTTTTTATTAGTAATGCAATGTGCAAAATGGAAGAGGGGAGAGCACTGAAGACTTAAAAATTAGCCTGAGTATTTTAGACATCTGATTAACTGCACTGAAATATCAGTTTTCATAAAATTTGTCCCACATGGCTAGGAATCTAAACATAGGACAGAATTTAGGCTGAGTTTCATAATAGTTGTCTAAGTTCTTTTCTGTTTTGTTTTCTGTAATAAGCAGACTTCAGATGAATGGGGCAGATATTTTAAGTGACATTTTGAAGGGGCAATTGCCGAATCATGTTAACTTAAAATGGCTATCCAGGTCTAGTTTCCTCATAGGCATTTCAAGAATAGTATCCCACCTTGAAAGCTGAATCTAAATTGATGATCAAACCGCTAAGCTATCTGCTTTTAAATATTATTTGTCAGGCTGTCTCCCTAAAGTTAGGCGAAATTTAAAATGTAGATGCAGAGTTCGGTTACACTTCTGACACGTATTTGTGTGTGTCACCTTATCCAACCTCAAACTGACACTGAATTTACACATGTGAAGAGAACATTATATATCTAAGAGCAACTACCACTGATAACAAATATATTGAAAAAGATAACAAGGTATGCCACACAACCGGGAAGGAAGCAAGTAGAAATAGAGAGGAGCTGAATCTGCTGTATAGCTGGAGGGAGGTAGTGGAAGAGAATTTATTTCTCAAAGCAGAATAGGCATAGCATCATTCTACAACATCACTGGTGACTTTGAGATTTAGAGGGCAAATACAGGTTTCAGGGCTAGTTTATCTTTTAAAATAACTTTTCTTGAATTCATGTATTTTTGAGAGTATCTGTTCCTGTACTCAGTGGAAATAAATTTTAGGCTTTTTTCTTCATAAGTAAGCCTCTGGGGCAGTGTGTCACTGCAACCATGCACCACAAGTTAGTATTTTGGTAGTGAGTGGATGTTTGCATGTAGAACTAGAAAAAACAGCTTTCAATACTGATGAAAAAATGTAGTTTTGCTGCTACTCTTAAACAAAGTTGGTTATATTATTAAGTAGACATCTTCATTGGAGTTGATGCCTCCTATAATTATGAAGATTTGAATTCTGGGAAATCTGAGTATTAGCTCCACATGTCAGGAAAAATTCAGTTCTAAAAGTATCAAAAAAAAAAAAAGAGGGGGGGGATTTTGGATGCATTGTTATATTTCTACAACAAGGTGGGTTGGCAAGATTTTTTTCTCTGGTGAATATGCTGGAGGCACACCATCTTTTCCAGACAGTTTTCTGCATAACAAAGTATTTTTTGCTGCTACCACTAAACTAGATGAAAACAAGTGCAAATCTGTTTGCCAGTCTTTGAAACTGGCAAGCTGCTAAGAGGAAGAGAATTGTTATGAAACCGACAGAACCTGTTCTAGGAAACTTACGAAGAGCTTAATTTGGAAGGCAATAGTGCCTTATTTTCACCAGTAGGGGATGGCACAATTTTTAAATTCCTAATTCTAGAAAATTATTTTTCTCTTCTCCTTACACTCCTGCTATCTCACTTGTCTTTTTATGCGAAAAGGAAACTTATGCAAGCTTGGAGAAACAGGAAGAGGTTCTTAACTGGGCGAGAGAAAGAGTAGCATGGAGACATTGTGAAGTTCAGCATATACACGACAAGTGCAAAGTCCTACACCTGGGTGGAAGCAATACCAGGCACACATACAGGTTGGGCAGAGAAGGGATTCAGAGCAGACCTGAGGAGAAGGGCTTAGGGGTGCTGGCCGATGAAAAAATGAACATGAGCCGGCATTGTGCACTTGCAAATCAGAAAGCCAACCGTATCCTGGGCTGCATCAAAAGGAGTGTGACCAGCACGTCGAGGGAGGTGATCCTGCCCCTCTGCTCTGCTCTTGTGAGACCTCACTTGGAGTATTGTGTGCAGTTCTGGTGTCCTCAACATAAAAAGGACATGGAACTGTAGGAAGAAGTCCAAAGGAGGGCCATGAGGATGATCATGGGACTGGAGCACCTCCCCTATGAAGATAGGCTGAGAAAGTTGGGGTTGTTCAACCTGGAGAAGAGAAGGCTGCGTGGAGATCTCAGAGCAGCCTTCCAATATCTGAAGGGGGCCTATAGGGATGGTGGGGAGGGACTCTTCATGAGGGACTGTAGTGATAGGACAAGGGGTGATGGGTTCAAACTTAAACAGGGGAAGTTTAGATTGGATATGAGGAAGAAATTCTTCACTGTAAGGGTGGTGAGACACCGGAATGTTTTGCCCAGGGAAGTTGTGAATGCTCCATTGCTGGCGTTGTTCAAGGCCGGGTTGGACAGAGCCTTGGGTGGCATGGTTTAGTGGGAGGTGTCCCTGCCCATGGCAGGGGATTGGAACTAGATGATCTTGAGGTCCTTTCCAACTCTAACTATTCTATGATTCTATGATTTCCTTTCATTTTTGTTCTAGAAATGATGCCTTTTACATGGTAAGGAAGTCTGTTAAGAGAAAAAGGTAACAACATCTTAAGAGAAGCTTTGAGTCTAATTTGAATGGACATATTTTTCAGGCCATTTATTCTCATTCATATTTTTTCAAAATATGAAAATTAGAATGAATCATTCTAATTATATTTAAAACATAGCTGAATAACTGGCTCTGTGAGTGTTTGGCTTTTTTTCTTTAGATACCTATCACTGCAAAAGAAATATGTTGCTCATTTCCAGTTTATTTTAATGCAGCATATCTGAGTTTCCACATGATATTAGGTGAACCAATATTAACAAATTGTCACTTATATGATTTGGTCCCTCAATAACTCATAAAAACTTTTTATAGTTCATTATTCTCACTTTTAACATTTATTCCCTTTTAATATATTTTGGTAACAGTGTGAATTAAAATACTGCATTTCTCTACTCTGAGTTTTTTCACACAGCAAATATATAAGTCCACTCCTGACGTTCATTTGGCAGTATGCTGAAAGCGTACAGATCATACTTACTTCATTGCAAGCCATAAGAAATATTTTTCTAAATCAGACTGATGGACCACCTAGCCAATATTCTGTTTTTCAGAATGACAAAGAAAATTATACTTAGAGCAGGACAATGTATGTTATTATGCAGCTGTTTTTTCATAGAAATAAAAGCATTTTATATGGGGGTAATTTTCACTTGCACTCTCGTCTATATTGTTTGCCTGTTCTAAAATGGCCCTAGTGCCAATGAGAATCAGGGTATACTGCACAGTCGCATAAGCTCAATTTCACTTTTCTTTAAAGTAGCTGTTATCAGATCTTGACTCTGCTGAATTAGACCTTTTCTTCTTTTTTTCTATTTCTCTTCCTTTTTTTCTTGTGTTGTTGTCACTCACTTCACAACAGTTCAAAGAACAGAATTTGCTTTTCAGCTGTTACATGAGTAAAAGAAGAAAGATCACTTTGTGTTACTTTTAATGAGTCACTTATAATGATTTTAATTGAAATTATCCAAGTACCTTAAATTACAGTGAGGTAATGTCTATGCTGGCTCTTTTTTAAAACTGAATGTCATCTAGATGGTTTATGGTAGATAAACACAGCCAAACTTTTCTTAAACACAGTTATGTTGTCCTTGAGGAAACAATTGAGTAAAACCCAAGAACTAGCAGCAGTTAATTCAGACTAATACTTACCCCAAGATAAGCATAGATGTAATTTTGACTCAGGGAGAAGGGACCAAGAAGCAGAAAACCCTCTCATGGTACCTGTTGAAAGAATGCAGGATATCATAATTTCCCAACGTCTTTCTGTTATCTTTCACACAGAATTGGGAAACTATGGTATTTGAACAAAATAGGAAGATTTCCTTTCCTTCTTTGCCTTTTGTGACATTTCTTTTTTTTTTCCTAACAATGTGAAATCTATTCAGAGACTTCTTTTTCTTTCAGCTGAATTAATTATTTAGACATCATCAGCTACTGTTCATAAATTGTTGAAAGCAGCAGGGAGGCACTAAAGCAGCAGCTGTGATTGCTTTCTAAAATTACAGATGTCTACTCAGTTCAGTAGTCATTACCATGTAAGGTCACTTAGTGATGAGGTGTAAAAAAGTGTGGGCTGGGAAAATATAGGCTGAAGAGCATAATTTACCTCTAAAGCATCTCTCAGAAGTCTGATCCTTCAAGGTGCTGAGCACATCCCAAGAGACTACCAACTTCCATTGAAATGACCTGATTTAAGGAGACTCAGTACTTCTGGGGATACAGTCAGAGGTTTTCAGGAACAGTGCCTTGTTTCATAGAATAGTTAAGGTTGGAAAGGATCTTAAGATCATCTAGTTACAAGTTTCAGAGTTAATTTCTGCATTTTGCACAATTCACAAGATGGTTTCAGTTTTTGCTACTTTAATTCACAATTATTTTCAAACTTTTTTGGGTGCAGGACAATCTACCTTAATAATTAAGATGGTTGCAAAGCACCTAAATTCTCAAGAATGTTTGGCAGCCTTTATATCTGTCACATTGGGACCTTAATCTGAACAGTGTTCTATTTTCTAAATGCTAAACCCAGCACCAGTGCACAGCGTGTCAGCAATCACTACTGGCACACATCATGAGGTGAATCAAAACAGAATTAATTTCAATATCTAGCCTCTTTAAGATTCTCAAGATACATTTTGCAAAGCAAAGCTTGGAGATATTATTAATTACTTTGAGAATCTTAGGAGTTTTTTAATTAATAAAAGAAATATTAAAAAAAGAAAATCTAATAAAGAATTTTCCAGACTCATCATTCATTTTGACCCACTAGAAATCTCCTTTTTTTTTTTTTTGGTAATATTTCTCCTACAGCTATTTAATTTGCTGTATGCCATAACACTACAGACTGAAATGCAGTAGAAGCAAATTGACCTTCAGAAATTTCACTTCTGAAAATAAAGACGGACATGCATGCGTGGGACTTTATTTTTTCCAGCTATGTGATAGGAGTAACTATAGCCTACTACTATTGATGAATCTGCTTGAATCCTGGAAATAAGAATAATGTCTCTGGGGAAGTGTCTTAGATGTGCTTTTTTGTGCTTAGACTTGTACTGCCAAATGTATACTATTGCCAAAACCAGATTACCAGACTTTCAGTAAGTATAGTTGAATACTTTAGAGAAATAATTTTCTATTAATTATTTTTTAATCACATCTTTTTAACCCCAAGAAATATATTTCTTAATATACAAAACATATTTACCCCTTTTGTAGCGAAAGAGTGAATGTAGAAACTCAAACAGCATCTCCCAGGAATGGTGTTGTTGACATCTTTCCTATAAACCCTCTTTAAGTATTGAAAGGCCACAATAAGGTGTTCTGAGAACCATCTGTTCTCCAGTCTGAACAACTGCAACTTTCAGGCTTTCCTGAAAGGAGAGGTACTCCATCCCTCTGATGATTTTTATGGCCCTCCTCTTGACTTACTCCAATAGGTCCACATCTTTCCTGGGCTGAGGACTCCAGAGCCAGATTCAGTACTTCAGGTGGGGTCTCATGAGAGCAAATTGTAGAAGGCAGAATTATCTCCCTTGATCCTGCTGGCCACGCTTCTTTTGTTGCAGCACAGGATACAGCCAGCTTTCTGGGCTGTGAGCAGACATTGCTGTTTCATGTCCAGCTTTTTGCCCACCAGTACTGTCAGATCCTTCTCCTCAGGGGTATCCTCAACCCCTCCATCCCCCAGCCTGTGTTGATACTGGGGGTAGCCCTAGCACAGGTACAGGACCTTGCACTTGTCGTTGTTGAACCTCATGAGGTTCACATAGGCCCACTTCTCGAGCTTGTTCAGGTCCCTCTGCATAGCATCCCATCTCTCAGAGCCATTGACCACTGTCCTCTGGATGTGACAATCCAGCCAATTCCTCATCCACCAAAGAGTCCACCCATCAAATCCATATCTCTCCAATTTAGAGATAAGGATGCTGCGGGGGACCATGTCAAAGGCCTTACAGAAGTCCACAAAGATGGCATCCATGCCTCTTCCCTTGTTCACTGAAATGCTCATCCAGCATTGAGAGCAATGAGATAGGTCAGGAAAGACTTGCCTTTGGTGAAGCCATGCTGGCTCTCTCAAATCACCTGACATCTATGTGCCTTAGCATAACTACTAAGATGATCCATTCCATGATATTCCCAGGAACAGAGATGAAGGTGACACATCTGTAGTTCCCATGATCCTCCTTTCTACCTTTTTTTAAAATTAATGCAATATTTCCCTTTTTCCAGTCACCATTGACTTCACCTGACTGCCATGACTTTTCAAATATCAAGGAGAGTGGTTTGGCAACTACATCAGCCAATTCCTTCAGGACTCTGGGATGCATCTTGTCGGGTCCCTTAAACATTATGTTCAGGTTTCTTAGCTGGTCACAAACCTCATCTTTGCTTAAAGTGTAAGGTCCATCTACTCGAGGGGTGTGGGAAAAGACTACCAGTGAAGACTGAGGTGAAAAAGGTACCGAGTAACTCAGTGTCCTGGGTTCAGCAGTAGCAGTCATTTTTTCTCCTTCTTAGTAGCTGGTGCAGTACTGTTTTTCTGACTTTTGGCTTGGGACAGTACTTTTTGGCACCCAGCTTGGGGCACGAAGGGTTGAGATAATAACAAATCTAACCAGAGTGTGTCTAATCGTATTTGTGAGAAGCATTCATTATTTCAGATTAATAGTCACTCATCACAATGCTGATTTATTGGTTCTCAAAGTTGTTGCTTTTGATCTCACAGTTTCAGCATGTTGGACCTTACTTACAACCGGTATTTGCTGTCTTAGTGTTTATTAGATGGGGGGCTTGGGCTAAGGTTCTTGTTTCATTGTACTTTGTGGTAATGACTTGTAATACAATAGAATCATTGATCATGAAACTGATCTGGCTTGCGTTCCCAGTGTCATCACCACCTCTATACTTTGGGAGGTACACAATAGAAGTGCTTAGCAATTACACATCTTTTTTCCCCTCCTCGGGTGGTCAACCTGTGAAGGAGACATTTTTTTACGCTCCCAGCACCCCCCCCCCCCCCCCCAACAGACGGTTTACAGCATCGTTTGAGAGTTTTGAAGGTTTTGAATGGTCTTTGGGTACCCTTGAGACCTGCCTGCTGATTCTGATGGGGATCAGCATGCTGGCACGCATACAGAGTGTGTTTTACCCATGACTATTTCGTCTGGACCCGAGAGTTAAACAGAGTCAGATGTGGGCCTTGTCTGGGGTTAGGCAACAATGTAGGAGGACCAAGAGATTTTCCCTGAGGCTGGACAATCATGAGTGGCAGGGTGTGTGGGACAGTATGGGCAAGTATCTAGTCCACTGGGCCCCTCCAGTGCTTTGGAAGCGTCGGAGATGGAAGGCAGCTGTATGGAGTCCCCAGTGACAAACTGCAGAAACTGCTGGAGGGAAGGGTGAATTATTTTGAGCCTGGTGGGCCCATGACACCTCAGGCCATCAGGGCAGAGATGCAACATACAGATGGACTCATGATCGAGGGGTAGACTTAGCAATGGACACTATTGCCCAGATTATTCATGAGTGTGAACACTGCACACAGCCCCTCCTGCTCTGAAATACTGTTACAAGAGATGGAGCCCGACATCATGGACCGGATGGACACAGCAGCTTCACGGGGATTGGTTCATGCACTAAGGAATGATCTCTCTCCCTCTGTGTGTGTGTATGCATATGTATATATATATATATAAGAGTGATGGTATATTGAAAATGTGGGATCTGAGCATTATGTGAATGGTACAGAATAATGGGTGGATACTGTCCTGGGTTCAGCAGTAGCAGTCATTTTTCTCCTTCTCAGTAGCTGGTGCAGTGCTGTGTTTTTGACTTACAGCCAGCGAACAGCACTGATAACACTGATGTTTTTAGCTACTGCTCAAATGTTTAGTCTGATGAAGGACTTTCTGAGTCTCATGCTCTGCCAGGGAGGAGGGGAAGCCGGGAGAATGCAGAGACATGACACCTGACCCAAACTAGCCAAAGAGGTATTCCATGCCACAGCACGCCATGCCCAGGATGTAAAAACTGGGGGCAATTATCTGGAAAGGTTAGATCACTGCTGGGTCGGGCTGGGTATCGGTTGGCAGGTGTTAAGTGGTTGTATTCTCTTCCTTTGCTGTTTCCCTTGCCATTATTATTATTGGTGGTAGCAGTAGTGGTTTTGTGTTATACCTTATTTTCTGGACTGTTCTTATCTCAACCCGTGGGAGTTACATTCTTTCGATTCTCCTCCTCATCCCTCTGGGAGCAGGGGAAGGAAGGTTGTGAAGGGGAGCTAATGAGCTGTGTGGCTGATTTAAGGCTGGGCTTAAACCACAACACTCAGCCTTCTCCCCATCTGTTGTTACCAGTTTGCCAGTCATGTCCCTCTGGAGAGTCACTTTCTTTGACCTTCCTTTTCTGGTTGATATACCTGTAGAAGCCCTTCTTGTTATTCTTTGCGTCTGTTGCCAAGTTCAGCTCCAGCTGCACCTTGGCCTTCCGGACCCCATCCCTACAAACCTGGGCAATGTCCCTATACATTATCCAGATACCCATCCCTGCTTCCACTTCCTGTGCATTTCCTTCTTACTCTTTAGTTTGACCAGCATGTCTCAACTTAGCCATGTCAGTTTCTTGCTTTCCCTTCCTGATTTCTTACACCTGGTATAAGTTCTTGTGGTCTATGGAACAGACCTTTTAAGATCTGCCAGCTCCATTACACTCCTGTGTCCCTGAGGACACTTTCACAGGAGGTCCTGTTGCCTAACTCCTGAAAGAGCTGGAAGTTGGCTTTCCTAAAATTCAGGGTCATGAGTTTACTCTTCACTTGACCCATAGTTGTCAGGACTGTGAACTCTGTCAGTGCATGATCATTGCAGCTTCATTCTTTGTAGTTTTCCTCAGAGAAGGGAGGGAAATGGCAAGTTAAGAGAGAAATAAGCCAACTCCTGTTCTCACTTTTCCATTAAGGCTATCTCCATATCATGAAGCTTTCCTGTTAAACAGACCATACAGATGCTTCAGCCAGGACCAAGGCTTTCAACACAACTTGTCACCTCTCATCACTCTCAAAGGAGAAAAGAACTGAAGAGAAGTTAAGACTGAAGGTTTCTAAGAATTATTTTCTAATAGAAGAGGCAATCAAGCAAAAACGACATTCTATTGATATGTTTTGATTAATTTTTCACTTATTCATTTACTTAAAAAGACTGTATTCTTAATCTGATTATGTAATGCCTGTGAAAGCCAAATTGCATGAATAACATTTTGTATCATAAATTGTGCATGAGAAAAAAGTACAATTTTGATGATGCTGAATATTCAGAAAACAAAGTCATGCTGTGAGATCAAATAAGCAGGAAATTTATAGGCTTTAGCAGAAATAACAGCGGTCATAGTGGTGCTGTAAAGCAATAGGAATAGTGTTAGCAACACTGATGCAGTAAAACCAGCAATGGTTAGTCACAGTCATCTTAATCCTTTTCTGTTCTTTTTTTTTCAGTCTGAACAGAATTTGCTTAGTTGTTTCATTTTAAAACACTAAATTTTATATTCAAGGAATATTTGTGTTACACCAAAGTTCATATGCCAATTGATTTTTAAGAGATTTATAAAGAAGAAATATACAAAATCGTATTTAAATTTTATGTTATTTATAAATAGCATCCTTTTAAAGTACTTATCCTATTTTTTGTAGTAAAGAAGGAATAGTAGCCTTTATTATCCTTATAACTAGTGCACGATCAGTTCATTCACCAGCTCTGTTATTTATGATTGTACATATAGGTCAAGAAGTGATTCGTTACTTCAAAAATTACAGGCAAAGATGAAGAAATATATACGACCTTAATTGAATATATTTAACAAAAAAAAAAATAATCTGAATTCCAAAATTTAATCCTTCAATGTGTACTAGGACAGATTGTTACGTAATGTTTAAATATTGCAACATCAAAATTTACATAGAATCATAGAATCATAGAATAGTTAGGGTTGGAAAGGACCTCAAGATCATCGAGTTCCAACCCCCCTGCCATGGGCAGGGACACCTCCCACTAAACCATGCCATCCAAGGCTATGTCCAACCCCACCTTGAACGCCGCCAGGGATGAAGCACCCACAACCTCCCTGGGCAACCCATTCCAGGGCCTCACCACCCTCACAGTAAAGATTCTTCCTCAGATCCAATCTAAACTTCCCCTGTTTAAGTTTGAACCCATTGCCCCTAGTCCTCTCACCACAATCCCTAATGAAGAGTCCCTCCCCAGCATCCCTATAGGCCCCCTTCAGGTATTGGAAGGCTGCTAGGAGGTCTCCACACAGCCTTCTCTTCTCCAGGCTCAACAGCCCCAATTTTCTCAGCCTATCTTCATACAGGAGGTGCTCCAGTCCCCTCATCATCCTCATGGCCCTCCTCTGCACTTGTTCTAACAGTTCCATGTCCTTTTTATGTTGAGGACACCAGAACTGCACACAATACTCCAAGTGAGGTCTCACGAAAGCAGAGTAAAGGGGCAGGAGCACCTCCCTCGACCTGCTGGTCACACTCCTTTTGATGCAGCCCAGGATACGGTTGGCCTTCTGGGCTGCAAGCGCACACTGCAACCTCATGTTCATTTTTACATCAACCCACACCCCCAAGTCCTTCTCCCCAGGGCTGCTCTGAATCTCCTCCCCGCCCAACCTGCAGCTGTGCCTGGCATTACTCCGACCCAGGTGGAGGACTTTGCACTCAGCATGGTTAAACTTCATCAGGTTGGCATCAGCCCACCTCACAAGCGTGTCAAGGTCCCTCTGGATGGCATTCCTTCCCTCCAATGTATCAACCGAACCACACAGCTTGGTGTCATCGGCAAACTTGCTGAGGGCGCGCTCGATCCCACTGTCCACGTCACCCACAAAGATGTTGAGCAAGAGCGGTCCCAACACCGATCCCTGGGGGACACCACTCGTTCCTGGTCTCCAGCTGGACATTGAGCCACTGAGCACTACTCTTTGCGTGTGGCCATCCAGCCAGTTCTTTATCCACCGAGTGCTCCACCTATCAAATTGATGTCTCTCCAACTTAGAGAGAAGGATGTCATGTGAGACAGTGTCAAAGGCTTTACACAAGTCCAGGTAGATGACATCAACTGCTCCGCCCCTGTCCATCAGTTCCGTAGCCCCTTCCTAGAAGGTCACCAGATTGGTCAGGCAGGATTTCCCCTTAGTGAAGCCATGCTGGCTGTCACCAAGCACCTTGTTGCTTTTCATGTGCCTCAGCATGCCTTCCAGGAGAATCCGCTCCAAGATTTTGCCAGGCACAGAGGTGAGACTGACTGGTCTGTAATTCCCTGGCTCATCCATTTTCCCCTTCTTAAAAATGGGGGTTATATTTCCCTTTTTCCAGTCATCGGGAACTTCACCTGACTGCCATGATTTTTCAAATATGATGGACAGTGGCTTAGCAACTTCATTTGCCAGCTCCTTCAGGACCCGTGGATGGATTTCATCAGGTCCCGTGGACTTGTATATATTCAGGTTCCTAAGGTGGCACTGAACAAGATCCTCCCCCACAGTGGGCCCAGGGTCCCCACCCTCACCGTCCCCGCGTCTGCCTTCCAAGACTTGGGTGGTGTGGTCAGAGCATTTGC
Organism: Amazona ochrocephala; assembly: GCA_039720435.1. NCBI lineage: Eukaryota > Metazoa > Chordata > Aves > Psittaciformes > Psittacidae > Amazona > Amazona ochrocephala. The sequence goes on along the minus strand of CM077876.1, from coordinate 29,849,660 downwards.
CGGTAAAGACTGAGGCAAAGAAGTCATTAAGAACCTCAGCCTTCTCCAAGTCCAGGGTAGCCAGTTCTCCTGATAGCTTCTGGAGAGGGCCCACGGTGTCCTTAACCTGTCTTTTATTGGTAATGTACCTATAGAATCCCTTCCTGTTATCCTTAACATCCCTAGCCAAGTTTAATTCTAAGTGGGCCTTAGCTTTCCTAGCTTGTTCCCTAGCTTCCCGGACAACATCCCTGTATTCTTCCCAGGCTGCCTGACCTTGCTTCCACCTTTTATAAGCCTCTTGTTTCCTTCGAATTTTCCTCAGCAGCTCCTTATCCATCCAAGGAGGTCTCCTGGCCCTCCTGCTGAACTTCCTTCTAGTTGGGATGCATCGCTCCTGAGCTTGCAGCAGGTGAGCCTTGAATATCAACCAACAGTCTTGGGCCCCCCTGCCCTGCCCTCTAGGGCTGTATCCCATGGAACCTTACTGAGCAGGTTCCTGAAGAGGCCAAAGTCTGCTCTCTTGAAGTCCAGGGCAGTGAGCTTGCTGCACGCTCTTCTCACTGTCCTGAGGATCTCAAACTCAACCATCTCATGATCGCTGCAATCAAGGCTGCCCTGGAGCATCACATTCCCAACCTGCCCTTCCCTGTTGGTGAGGACGAGGTCAAGCATGGCACCTCTCCTTGTTGGCTCCTCTATTACTTGCAGAAGGAAGTTGTCTTCCACACAATCGAGGAACCTTCTGGATTGCTTGTGCCGGGCCGTACCATCCCTCCAACAGATATCAGGGTGGTTGAAGTCTCCCATGAGAACAAGGGCCTGCAAGCGTGAGGCTGCTCCTATCTGCCTATGGAGCGCTTCGTCCAGCAAGTCCCCTTGGTCAGGCGGTCTGTAACAGATCCCCACAATAATGTCACCCATTGCTGTTCTCCCTTTAACCCTGACCCACAAACTCTCTGTCGACTGCTCGCCTGTCCCCAGACAGAGTTCCATACTCTCTAGCCTATCCCTAACATAAATAGCAACTCCCCCTCCTCGTCTGCTGGGCCTGTCTTTCCTAAAGAGCCGGTAACCTTCCATTCCAACACACCAGTCATAGGTGCCATCCCACTGTTGCAGTGTTTCTTGTTGAGAGTGAACATGTGAGCATTCCAGCCTCTGACTTAGCCTCACTCGAGTAGTGAGCTGAGGGCTTCATAGGCTACTGAAAGGGTTAACAAAGGATGCCTACGTGCCGACATGAAGAGGACGTTGCCTTGGGGAGGCACTGAGCAGGCTTACCACAAAGGCACTGAGCACTGCAATCAGGTTGCCACAAAGGCACTGAGCAGGATATTGGCGCTTGATCAGGTTACCACGGAGGAGGCCTTGCTTTCAAGGCAGGAGCCTGTTGCTGTGGACGTTTCATAAGTTAACCAATCAGATAACGACTGTTCCAGTACTTTGTAACTTTTCTATAAAAGGTGGTGCTTGCGTTTAATAATTTGTCAACGTCTGATCACATTGGTCGTTGCTGCGTTGTCCATGTTCTCCCGCCGCATCCCACCATGTTTCTGTGATGCCTATGATATCATACCCCCGCAGATGTGCACACATCTCTAATTCCTCTTGTTTGTTCCCCAGGCTACGGGCATTTGTGTAGAGGCATTTGAGCCGAGATACAATTGAAGCCGGCTCATTGGCTGGCGCAGCTGGAATACCTCTACAATGCTCCGAACGTTTACTGCAGGTGCTGCCAACCGACTGGGTGTGTTGGGATGGAATGCTGCCCCCCTCCCCCCAACACATCTAGTTTAAAGCATCCTTGACCAGCCTGGCAAGCCTCCTACCAAATCCACTCTTCCCCTTCTTTGTCAGACCAACTCCACCAGCCCCTAGTAGACCTGGCCTACTATATTGAGTGCCATGTTCAAGGTACCCAAACCCCTGACTATAGCACCACCCTTCTAACCATTTATTAACCTGCCCAATCCTCCTAGCCTTTTCAAGGTCCTGCCCTGGATCCTGGAGAATTGACGAAAAGACGATCTGAGCTCCAGAGCCCCTAACCACCTCTCCCAGAGCTCTGTAGTCCTTCTTTATGGTCTCCAGGCTACTGCTATCTATATCAGTAGCACCCACATGTATTACCAGGAGTGGTTAATAGTCAGTGGGACCGACTAGAGCAGGCAGCTTCTCAGCCACATCCCTGATCCGAGCCCCTGGTAGGCAACACACCTCCCTTGAGCCTGGGTCAGGCCGGCAGATGGGTGCCTCTGTGCCTTTCAGATTAGAGTTCCCTCCTACTACAGCCCGCCGCCTTTTCCTGGCAGCACCAGTAGTGATCTTCTTTAGCAGTGCACCAGCTGGTTGTTCCTGGTGGGAGCACTGTTGCTCATCAGCCCCCTGCAGGACAGCAAAGCGGTTCTGGGTGGGGACAACAGATGTAGGAGGAAGCCCCTTGCTTTTAATTGCCCTCTTCCTCCTTTTTTTGTTGTTTTTTTCTGTTACCTTTTCCCAGCTTCGTGGGTTAGGAGCCTCCTTTCCTGCATGGGCAACAGTAGACATTCGAGGCCCTGGAACAGGCTGGTCCCGGACCAAGCAGTGCTGCTCCCCCTCAGCTTCCCTGACACCTTTCAGCCTGGTAACAGCTTCCTGCAGTTCAGCCACCTGCTGCAGGAGGACTTTCACCAGGGAACGCAGAGTGCAGCCCTGCCCATTGCTCACCCTTCCCTTAGGATCGCAATGCAAGCGCTCTCTACACCCCGAGCTCTGCACTAAAGCCTCCCTTCCCATCGGCTCCGTCTGGGTGCCTACGCTGGCCACCACCAGCGCAGCCAGAGCAGAGCTCCCAGACCGAGCCTTGCTCGTACGGCGAGTGTTCACCATCCCGCTCACCACCCCGCTCGCCTGCCCGTGCGAACTGCCGCGCAAACTGCCTTGAGCCCGCCCTGTTCGCCCACCCTGTTCGCCGCGCTCTGGGTCGCTCGCGCTCCCTGGGGCAGGTTTTTAACCAGTCAGGTCTGCTGCCGGTCCTCCTGGCACCGCCCCCTCTGAGTCAGCCGCTCGCCTCCGTGGAGCTGCAGTCTCCTGGGCAGGCCTTGTTGAGGACTTGAGGCTCCCTCGGGGCAAGTTGCTGCTCCGAGGTGAAGCTGGTAGACGCCGAGCCTCCCCCCCCCCCCCCCCCCCCCCCGCCCCGATCAGGCGCTGCAGGCCTCCCCTCGGGAGACTGTCACCTCAGCAATGGGCCGGAAAATCAATATTCATTGCTTTCAATTATTGGGCTTTTAGCTCTTAATATATTAGTTTTCCAGCATAGGTCTAATCACTAAGTAGATAAAAAATCTTTACATCAGCATTGGTCTCTACTGGAATCAAAGAATTAGTATTGCATGCTGTAAACACAAATAAACATCTGTTTCTTTTGTCCTTGTACAAGTAATTAACACAAAATCAGGAAGTAAATTTCTCACAGGAGGAATTCTTGCAACCTTCTCTCAAATTAGATTTGTTTTCTGACATTTCCAGGGGTTTGTTTAAACTTCCAGATGAAAAAACCTTGTACCAAAAAGGAATTAAAATATCCTCAGAACAAAATGCACAACTAGTAAGCTCCTCTAGATTACACACTGCCATGTGTTAATATAAATTATCAAAATATCACTGCACGTTTGAAGAGACTCTTGTAAATGCCACCACCATCTTTTTACAAATTCTCTGAAGTATTTTTACAGTTGTGGTTTCTGTCCTTTGTATCAGAGTCATCGAGGTCAGTCTTTCTTACTCCAGTTCTTAGTGTTCTTCCCTAGATGATGTATTACATCAGAGATGCTCAGCATCTCTTATGAAATGCCTGGCTTTGTCACTCATAGTAGAGCCCTTACTTAATGCGATACAATGCCTATTGTAGAATAAGAGAAAGATACCGACAGTTATATTAGAATGTAGCTCTGTGTGTCCATCATTCCTTTTTATTAAATTTTAATTACATCTCACATACATTGCTTATCATAGCCACAGATTTGAGAAATATGTAATCTATCCAGTGCACAGTGAAGAAAATGAAATTAAAATCAATTGTCTTCAAGAAATTTTGGACTGGGAAGTAGACAGTAGTATTATGTATTTAGGCAGCTGTTCCTAATATCAATTTGAGAACACAAATGAAGTTATGACATGGGCAGTGAATTTAGATGGCAGAATGTGCAAATGGAAGGCATGGGGGAAGCAGGGAAACAAAAAGTTATTTATCAATTAAGAAAGTGATAAATTATTATCCTGGTTTGAGCACTGAACCCAGGAAAATAAGCCAGCTGATATCAGCTTGTCTTCCTAAGGAAAGGCAACCTCTTTCGTAATCCTAGCAGACACTGGATTTGAGACTTGCCATAGTATGTGTTGTGTAAAGGGTGAGATTACCAATTTACCAGCCTCAGCTCCAGACACGATAGCAAGGCTGGAGGAGCAGGATGGTTAAACAGCCCACTGCTAGCACTGGTGAAAAAGCAGGTCACATTTTGTGGCTGCACTCCTCCCATTCATCTGTTCTCTCCCAGTGCACAGATACATACTTCGAGGAAGCTGCTCCCCTATCTTTCATGAAGTTACAGACTAAGCTTTTATTCACATAATGCCTCAAAGTATGAAAGCAGATTAATGGGATTTCAATGGAGATGCTGACATGTATAATTGAACTGAAAATTAGTACTGTGAACAACTTCTCTCTTACTAATGAACTGCTGTTCATTTGTCGTCCCTTTCTGGTAAACTCAAAAACCTTTTGAATTTATTTAGCAACATGTGACATGCTGTGGGAGACTGATCTGAAATCAGACTCCACTGTCCATTGTCTAAAGATTTGTAGGAGAAGCAAAGATGTAATTCCATCAATCCATTGTCTCAGAGGTGGGTGGGAGGAGTTAAGACTCCATTCTCCAGTGCCTGGGTGAAGGGTGTAAGGATCTGAAATGGGATTACATGGTCCATTGCCTGAGGGATGAGTGGGAAAGAGTTAAGACTTCCATCCATTATCTCAAGGACTGGTGTACTAGAGACCCTGGAGGACTCCCATCACCTCCTACCAGGACAACTGATCCCTGGGATGCCACTGGATCCATGGTGATGACCCTCTCTCGCCTTCTTTCTGTGCTTCATTTCCATCCTTTTTCCAACCTGTCCTATCACTATCCCCTTTATTACAATAATTTCCCTTTTTTATAATAATTGTCTTTTTGTAACAAACCAATTGATCAATTACAGTACTTGACCTCTTTTGCATCTTTATTTTGCTCTTGGGATAGAAATGAAACAGGGTCTGACACTGGAGCTTTCTCCAATCAGATCCTGACACATGCAATAAGTTAGATAGGAGGGGATTCAAGTGCACGAGCTAATGACAATTTCAGCATTATGAATGGAGAAATATCCAAACCTTGGAACTCCTACATAGGAAGAATCAGCAAAGTTTATGCCTGCATAACTTAAAAAGGCTTAGTGGAAAGAGTGGCATTTTTCTACCAGTGCATGGACAAATTAAAGCAGCCCTGGGCTGCACTAGCCTTGCAGGCAGCAATGCAGGGCCAGCTGTGCTCAGCCACTTTCAGACTGATTCGGAGAAAACTCCAGGAACAAACTTTCCAACAAAGTTTTCAAATTGACAAGCAAGTATTCTTTATTGAGGCACCAGGAGACATGGGGGATAGCTCCTCCTAATGTGTGTCCCAATATAGCTACACAAGCAGTCCTTATATAGAGCACACATACATATTCATGAGGCTACGTGCGGATTACATCATTTTCCAGAAAGTTCCCCACATGCGCACAGAAATGTGGTGGTGGTCTCTGAGGGTCGTTTACTTCTTCCAACCATCTTCATCACGGCTGGTAGCCTTTGAAGCACGGGAAGTAGATGCTTATACCAGCTTAATTGGTTCATTAACACCACAGACATAACAATCATCCTGTCCTCCTGCTTATCAGTTAGTTTAACTGCAGCCCATCCTGGGCCCCTGCCATTCCAGATACTCCCCATCTTTACGTCCTGTTTTTCTAGCCTGTTTTTTCACACTCATTTTGTACTAAGGTCATAAAGGCCGAAACTACGTCAACTACAGCAGTTTATCTTGTACAAGAACTCTCAGTATGTTCTGCAGCTGTACTCTGTATTTTTTCTCTGTATATCCTGCGTCTCAGTAATTTTCCATTACTACTGCTACAAAGCCATCAAACGTAACATTACTTGAAATTGATTCTAAAGGTTTATACATATCATTTTGTAATTTTGTACCGCCCCCCCCTTGTCTCAAGACCTAGCCTGTTACATGTTGACAGCAGGGTGATGAACTGTGGGCATTCCTGGGTACAAGCCAGCACTGGCCAGGGGATCTTTAAGCTACTCTGTGCAGTAAAGATTTAATGGCAAATTGAGTCTCCTGCTAGCCTGATCACAGGCTGATCAAACTCTTCCCTGAGAGTGGGGTGGAAGGTGGATGAGACTGTCACAAACTTGGAGGTCTACAGGGAGAATGGGGTGTGGTGTGTTGACCCTAGCTGGGCAAGAGGTGCACACCAAAGCCACTCTATTACTTTCCCTCCTCAACTGGACAGAGGGAGAAAAACACAGCTTGTGTTTTTCTTGTGGATCGAGTCAAGGACAAGTAGATCACTCACCATAATCATGGGCAAACCAGACATAACTCAGGACATTAATTTGATTTATTGCCAATTAAAAGTTAAAGGTCAGAGTAGAATTATGAGAAAATAAAAATAAAATCTTAAAACAATTTCCTCCCACCTCTTCCTGGCTTATCTTTATTCCCAATTTCCCTACCTCCTACTCCTGAGCAGTACAGGGGAATGGGGAATGGAGGCTGCTATCAGTTCACCACACTTCCTCTGATGCTCCTTCCTCCTTGCTTTCCCCCCCAACTCCAACATAGAGTCCCATCCGTTGAAGTCAGTCCTCCAAAATCTTCTCCAACATGGGTCTGTACCAGAGGCTGCAGTTCTTCACAAACTGCTCCAGCATGGGTGCCTTCCATGGGTGCAGCCCCTCAAGAATGGACTGCTCCAGTATGGGTCCCCTGAGGGTCACAAATCCTTCCAGCAAACCTGCTCCAGGGTGGGCTCCTCTCTCTACAGAGCCACAGGTCTTGCTAGGAGTGTGCTCCAGCGTAGGCTTCCCACTAGGTCACAGACTTCTTCAGGCATCCCTCTGCTCCAGTGTGGCATCCTCCACGGGCCACGAGTGTATATCTGCTCCACCATGGACCTCCATGGGCTGCAGGAGCACAGCCTGACTTACCGCTGATTTGCACCACAGGCTTCAGGGGAATCTCTGTTTGGGCACCTAGAGCACATCCTACCCCTCCTACCTCACTGACCCTGATGTATACAGAATTGTATCTCTCATATTCTCACTCCTCTGTTCCAGGTGCTGTTGCCCACCATCTCTTTTCCCTTCTTAAATATGTTATCCCAGAGGTGCTACCACCATAGAAGGACCACTTTCCCCCGTATCTAGTAAGGTTGTACACTCTGCTTTCCAACAGGTTGTTTACCACTCATAATTGTGCTATTCAATAAATCCACATTTCAAAGAAAAAGTTTCATAAGGTTTAGCCACATATTCAAATACTAACAAACCCCTCTCATCGCTCTCATATATCTTTGAAGGAATTTTAGGATAGTGTGGTGCTTTCTCCCCCACTAGGTTCTCATGCCATTAGCATTGTTTCTGTGGCAACTCAAAGACTGGGTATTTATAGGCACTTCAGACCAAGGGCACAATAGAAAAAAAGTTAATTCCCCCCAGCTGGTTCGTGGCTTAGCTACTGATCTGTGAGGATAGCAACATGTTCTGGCAACAACAAGAAAATTTATCAATCTGTATAAAATTCTAGCTAATACAAAAAACAGAAGTAATGGAATTATTATAGAATCACAGAATAGTTAGGATTAGAAAGGACCTCAAGATCATCTAGTTCCAGTCCCCCAGCCATGGGCAGGGACACCTCCCACTAAACCATGCCACCCAAGGCTCTGTCCAGCCCGGCCTTGAACACCGCCAGCAATGGAGCATTCACAACTTCCCTGGGCAACCCCTTCCAGGGCCTCACCACCCTCACAGTAAAGAATTTCTTCCTCAGATCCAATCTAAACTTCCCCTGTTTAAGTTTGAACCCATCACCCCTTGTCCTCTTACTACAGTCCCTAATGAAAAGTCCCTCCCCAGCATCCCTATAGGCCCCCTTCAGGTACTGGAAGGCTGCTATGAGGTCTCCATGCAGCCTTCTCTTCTGCAGGCTGAACGGCTCCAACTTTCTCAGCCTATCTTCATACAGGAGGTGCTCCAGTCCCCTCATCATCCTCGTGGCCCTCCTCTGCACTTGTTCCAACAGTTCCATGTCCTTTTTATGTTGAGGACACCAGAACTGCACACAATACTCCAAGTGAGGTCTCATGAGAGCAGAGTAAAGGGGCAGGATCACCTCCCTTGACCTGCTGGTCACGCTCCTCTTGATGCAGCCCAGGATACGGTTGGCTTTTTGAGCTGCAAGTGCACACTGCCGGCTCATGTTCATTTTTTCATCGACCAACACCCCCAAGTCCTTCTCCACAGAGCTGCTCTGAATCTCTTCTCTGCCCAACCTGTAGCTGTGCCTGGGATTGCTCCGACCCAGGTGTAGGACCTTGCACTTGGCGTGATTAAACTTCATCAGGTTGGCATCAGCCCCCCTCACAAGTGGGTCAAGGTCCCTCTGGATGGTATTCCTTCCCTCCAAAGTATCAACCGAACCATACAGCTTGGTGTCATCGGCAAACTTGCTGAGGGCGCACTCAATCCCACTGTCCATGTCACCAACAAAGATGTTGAACAAGACCGGTCCAAACACCAGTCCCTGAGGGATACCACTTGTTACTGGTCTCCAGCTGGACATTGTTCTTCATAGACTTCTTGGGTTGACCTCAGGTCTTTTTTGTCACCTTACTTTGTATATTGATCATTGGGTTGTTGACAGCACTTGTTGCTGTCATCAGCCCTTCCTTTGCTCATCCTGCATTTTTCTTTGCAGGGGGGGTACTGCCCTTTCCTGAGCTGGGTGAGCTCTGAGCTCCCTGCTCTAGCAGAGAGGATGCCACTTCCTTATGGTAAACTGCTGCGCCCATCCTGGAAAGGTGAAAAATTAAGGTTTGATTTCAACCATTATTAACATTCTTTAAAAACTTCTCTGTTTGAAGTAGCGACTCCTATCTATGGTTATTCTGTACAGTGCAATTATAATGTTTTTGAAGTGCTGTTCTTTGGGTCAATTGCTGAGTGAGTAGCTCAAGAGAGGACTCCCTCAACATCTGAGCGGGGGGAAGCTCAGCGTCCAGGAGCTTCAACTCAGAGTGGCGAGAGCCACCGAGAGAGCCTCAAGTCCTCGACTGGATGTGCCCAGGAGCCGGCAACTCAGCTGACGCGAGCAGCTGACTCACAAGGGTTGGAAACAGGAAGGGATGGCGGCAGATTTAAACCGGTCATCATCAGCCATTATCGATCAGTTGCTGAGGTGAGTAGCTCGAGAGAGGATGCTGTCAACACCTGAGCGGGGGGAAGCTCAGTGTCCAGGAGCCTCAACTCAGAGCAGTAAGTGCTTCAAGTCCTAGACACTATTTGCTCAGGAGCCAGCAGCTCAGCTGACGGGAGCAAATGACTCACAGGGGGTGGTGCCAGGAGGGGCGGCACCAGCCCTGACTGGGTAAAAACCTCCCCCAGGGAGTGCGGGCGACAGTCAAGGCATGGCACGACAGTGTGCGGAGAGAGGTGAGCAGGATGGTGAGCACTCGCCGTATGACCAGGGCCCGGTCTGGGATGTCTGCTCTGGCTGCCCCCGGCGGTGGCCAGCATAGGCACCCAGACAGAGCGATGAGAGGTGAGGCTGCAGCGCAGAGCTCAGAGTGTAGAGAGCGCTTGCACTGCTCTCCTGAGGCTAGGGTACACAATGGGCAGGGCTGAACTCTGTGCTCCCTGGTGAAGGCCCTCCTGCAGCAGGTGGCTGATCTGCGAGGCACTGTCAATAGGCTAAAAGATGTCAGCGAAGCTGAGAGGGACCAGTACTGCTTGCTCCTGGCACAAACTGTGCAGGGGCCTCAAGTGTCCATTGTAGTTCATGCAGGAAAGAAGGAGGCTGCTAACCCAGGAAGCTGGGAACTTGTTACAAAAAAAAAAAAAAAAAAAGCAACAAAACAACAAAAAAGGGAAGAAGAGAAAAATTAAAAGCAAGGGGCTTCCTCCTAAAGCTGATATCCCCACCCAGAATGGCTTTGCAGTTCTGCAGGAGGCTAACAAGGAAACATACGTCACAATACTAACAACCGGCTAATGCACTATAAAAGAAGATCACTACTGGTGCTGCCAGAAAAAAGCGATGGTTCATAGTAGTAGGGGACTCTACTTTGAAAGGCACAGGGGCACTCATCTGTCGGCCTGACCCAGGCTCAAGGGAGGTGTGTTGTCTACCAGGGGCTTGGATCAGGAATCTTGCAGAGATGCTGCCTGCTTTAGTAAGTCCCACTGACTATTACCCACTTCTTGTGATTCATGTGGGTGCTACTGATATAGATAGGAGTAGCCCAGAGAACATTAAGAAGGGCTACAGAGCCCTGGGAGAGGTGGTTAGGGGCTCTGGAGCACAGATTGTCTTTTCCTCAATTTTCCAGGATACAGGGGAAGAACTTAAAAAGGCTAGGAGGATTGGCCAGGTTAATAAATGGTTACAACAGTGGTGCCACAGCCAGGGGTTTGGGTATTTGGAACATGGGACCCAGTTTAGTAGGCCAGGTGTACTGGAGTCTGGTGGAGCTGGTCTGACAATGAAGGGGAAGAGCGGTTTTAATAGGAGGCTTGCCAGGCTGGTCAAGAAAGCTTTAAACTAGATGTGTTGGGGGAGGGGGACATCATTCCATCCCAATGCTCCCAGTCGATTGCCAGCACCAATAATAAATGCTTGGAGCAACACAGAGATAGTTCAGCCGCTCCAGCCAATCAGTTGGCTTCATTTGGAGCTTGGCTCAGATGCCTCTCTACAGATGCTGGTAGTATGTAGAACAACCAAGAGGCATTAGAGATGCGTGCATGGCTACGGGGATATGATATCACTGGTATCAATGAAACATGGTGGGATGGCTCCTATGACTGGTGTGTTGGAATGGAAGGTTACAGGCTCTTTAGAGAAGACAGGCCTGGCAGAAGGGGTGGGGGAGTTTCTATATCTCTCAGTGATTGGCTGGAGAGTATGGAACTCTGGGGAAGGTGATCAGTTAACACAGAGTCTGTGTGTCAGGGTTTAAGGGAGAACAGCAATGGGTGACATTATTGTGGGGATCTGGTACAGACTGCCTGAACAAGAGGACTCTGTGGATGAAGCATTCTATAGTGCCATGGTTTAAGCCTCTCACTCAGTTCGCTCACTCACTCCCCCTTCTTCCTTCCCCCTAGCTCCCGGGGGGGATGGGGAGGAGAATCAAAAGAAGTCAACTCCCACAGGTTGAGATGAGAACAGTCCAGTAGCTAAGGTATAACACAAAACCACTACTGCTACCACCAATAATAATAATGACAAGGAAAATACAAGGGAAGAGAATACAACTGCTCACCATCTGATACCAAGCCTGACCCAGCAGTGAACCCTACCCTTCCGGGTGTCTGCCCTTAGTTTTTTACATCCTGGTCATGACGTGCTGTGGTATGGAATACCTCTTTGGCTAGTTTGGGTCAGGTGTCCTGTCTCTGCTTCCTCCTGGCTTTCCCTCCTCCTTGGCAGAGCATGAAACTCAGAAAGTCCTTGGTCAGACCAAAATATTACTAAGCAGTAACCAAAAAACATTGGTGCTATCAGTGCTGTTCCCAGGCCAAAAGTCAAAAACACAGCTCTGCACCAGCTACCAAGAAGGAAAAATAAATGACTGCTACTCCTGAACCCATGACAGATAGATAGGAACGCCCTCACATTTGCAGGTCCTTGTCCTCAAGGGGAGTTCAGCCTCCCTGATGTCTTGGAGGGATGACGGTACAGCCTGGCACAGCAATCCAGAAGGTTACTTGATTGTGTGGAAGACAACTTCCTTCTGCAAGTAATAAAGGAACCAAAAAAAAAAGAGTTGCCATGCTTGCCCTTGTGCTCACCAACAGGGAGGGGCTGGTTGGAAATGTGACACTCCAGGGCAACCTTGATCACAGCGATCATGAGATGGTCGAATTCGAGATGCTCAGAACAATGAGAAGAGTGTGCAGCAAGCTTACTGCCCTGGAATTCAAGAGAGCAAACTTTAGCTTCTTCAAGAAACTGCTTAGTAAGGTTCCATGGGATATAGCCCTAGAGGGCAGGGGGGCCCAAGACTGTTGGTTGATATTCAAGGATCACCTGCTGAAAGCTCAGGAGTGTTTTCTCCTGATTAGAAGGAAGTGCTGCAGAGAGCCAGGAGACATCCTTGGTTGGATGAGGAGCTACCGCGGAAAATTCGAAAGAAAAAAGAGGCTTATAAAAGATGGAAGCAAGGTCAGGCAGCCTGGGAAGAATAGAGAGATGTTGTCTGGGAAGCTAGGGAACAAGCTAGGAAAGCTAAGGCCCACTTAGAATTAAACATGGCTAGCGATGTGAAAGAGAACAGGAAGGGATTCTATAGGTACATTGCAAATAAAAGGCAGGCTAGGGACAAAGTTGTCCCCCTCTGGAAGCTATCGGGAGAGCTGGCTGCCCTGGATTTGAGAAGGCTGAGGTTCTTAATGACTTCTTTGCCTCAGTCTTTACCAGAAAATGCTCTGACCACACCACCCAAGTCTTGGAAGGCAGACGCAGGGACTGCGGGAATGAAGACCTTAGGCCCACTGTAGGAGACAATCCGTTTCGTGACCATATTGAGAACATGAACGTGCACAAGTCCCTGGGACCTGATGAAATCCATCTGCAGGTCCTGAAGGAGCTGGCAAACGAAATTGCTGAGCCAATATCCATTATTTTTGAAAAATTCTGTCAGTCAGGTGAGGTTCCCAATTACTGGAAAAAGGTTGGCTTTCTGGGCTGGGAGTGCACAATGCAGGTTCAAGTTAAGTTTCTCATCAACCAACACCCCCAAGTCTTTCTCCAAAGGGCTGCTCTGAATCTCTTCTCTGCCCAACCTGTAGCTGTGCCTGGGATTGCTCCGACCCAGGTGTAGGACCTTGCACTTGGCGTGATTAAACTTCATCAGGTTGGCATCAGCCCACCTCACAAGCGTGTCAAGGTCCCTCTGGATGGCATCCCTTCCTTCCAGAGTATCAACCGAACCACACAGCTTGGTGTCATCGGCAAACTTGCTGAGGGCGCACTCAATCCCACTGTCCATGTCACTAACATAGATGTTGAACAAGACTGGTCCCAACACCTGTTTCTGGGGGACACACTTGTTGCTGGTCTCCAGCTGGGCATTGAGCCATTGAGCACAACCCTTTGCGTGCAGCCATCCAGCCAGTTCTTTATCCACCGAGTGGTCCACCTATCAAATTGATGTCTCTCCTACTTTGAGACAAGGATGCCATGTGAGATGGTGCCGAAGGCTTTGCACAAATCCAGGTAGATGGCATGAACTGCTCTACCCCTTTCCATCAGTTCCATAGCCCCATCATAGAAGGCCACCATATTGGTCTGGCAGGATTTCCCCTTAATATAGAAAGTTGTTATAGGTCAATTAGAAATAGGAATTATTTGCTGGGCATTATGATTCTACCAATATTGCCTAGGGTGTCAATGAGGCTAGCATTATCAGTCTCTACATTAACAAAGGCATTCCTTTTATCGACGGGTGTAATGAATGTGGAGTGGATTTGCAAGCTGCTCTTGTATGATCGTCTATCCATGGAATTTTTTAAATGGAAAAGGAAATTATATTTTATTGTTTGGTTAGGGTTGGGTTTTTTCTGGATTCATTTTAATGTCAGTTTCCTGATTCTTTATTCCGTGACGCTCTTTACAGTGTATAACTGCTATATTTTGAGACTGACAGTTTATCTTTGCTATTTATTCTATATATTGCATGATATTAATTCCAGATGATCATATAAAAATGTTGCGGTTTCTCCTTCCTGCTTCTGTCAATTAAGAAAAATTGAACCACATTCACTCCAACTCAGTACACAGAATTCTATTTTTTACTTTTAATTTTGGAAATTAAATATGCAGGTCTGTCACTTTTGTAAACATTAGTTACTTACTTATTAGATTATAAATAAGTATCTTGAAGACATTGAATTTTATATTCTTATCCATGCCATGATGTTTGTTTAATTAGATTTGTATGTCACATTCTGTTACTAATTTTAAAAATGGGTAGTAATGCTTCTTTATTTTACTACAGTCATTTATCTTGCAACATGCTCCAAACAAAGTGACCGACAGGTCTGTGGAGCTCATTGCCATGAGCTACTGTAAATGCCAGAGTTTACATGGAACAAAACAAGAGGGCAAAAGAAAATACCTGAAGGCCACTGTATTCAAAAGGTATATACACATTAGTGACTTGTGCAGCACAAAGAAGGGACTTGAGTTTTACTTGGTGTAAGACATTACAGTTCTTGTATTTCATGTCCATATTAAATGTTTTCCAGTCATCAAGTTCACTGCAGTTGCTTGTCCTTGATAGGTGCACATGCACATGCAATGCATGCAGACAATGCGCACCTTCCTTCTTGTTGCTAACTCTTTAACATGCAGAAGCCAAATGACAAGGGGAAGCGCTTTGCAACTTTGTGAATAGAATACAGGTTTGGCATGTTGCTGCTGACTTCAGCCTTGATTCCAACAGGAGGAAAACTACTTAAACAACTCTAACATTCAGTGATGACTTCTGGAAACTGGAAGAATGTAATAGGAAATTACCCCTGTGTATTTACTCTGTTATATCCTTTAGAACTCTGCTAAAGACTACAAAAGAAGTTAAAATACAGGAATGCATGGACTTGACTTTGTTCTGGTATGGCTAATCTTAATTTTTGTTTCGTTGTTAATTTTAAAAAAAAAGACGCTACCGAATTAGTGAAGAATATATGTAGGGGTTTTTTTTGATCACTGATGATAAGCATGATCTTGATATATGCTTTTGCAATAGCAAATTAATTATAGCTCCCACATCCAAATAAACACTGATACAAAAGGCCCATTGAGTACCAGATGGATATTGAGGTGCTTATTTATGCTTAGCCTTCTGAATATTTTAGGAACTGGATTTAATCTCTGCCTGTACCGAAGTGTTTCAATGTTTCTTTGGGTAAATTGTTGCGTGATTGAAACTTTGCTCAAGGTAATGCTTCCTTGTATTGAACTTGTGTGACTGCTGGAAGATATAGATGCTTAAAAATACAGTTGATATTCAAAGACTTATGGTAATACGAGTGGTGAAGGAAACATTGCGATGCTCAGCTGCTAGTCATAGAATCATAGAATCATAGAATAGTTAGGGTTGGAAAGGACCTCAAGATCATCGAGTTCCAACCCCCCTGCCATGGGCAGGGACACCTCCCACTAAACCATGCCATCCAACCCCACCTTGAACGCCGCCAGGGATGAAGCATCCACAACCTCCCTGGGCAACCCATTCCAGGGCCTCACCACTCTCACAGTAAAGAATTTCTTCCTCACATCCAATCTAAACTTCCCCTGTTTAAGTTTGAACCCATTACCCCTTGTCCTCTCACTACAGTCCCTAATGAAGAGTCCCTCCCCAGCATCCCTATAGGCCCCCTTCAGGTATTGGAAGGCTGCTATGAGGTCTCCATGCAGCCTTCTCTTCTCCACGCTGAACAGCCCAAATTTTCTCAGCCTATCTTCATACGAGAGGTGCTCCAGTCCCCTGATCATCCTCGTGGCCCTCCTCTGCACTTGTTCCAACAGTTCCATGTCCTTTTTCTGTTGAGGACACCAGAACTGCACACAATGCTCCAAGTGAGGTCTCACGAGAGCAGAGTTAAGGGGCAGGATCACCTCCCTCGACCTGCTGGTCACACTCCTTTTGATGCGGCCCAGGATACGGTTGGCTTTCTGGGCTGCAAGCACAGACTGCCGGCTCATGTTCATTTTTTCATCAACCCACACCCCCAGGTCCTTCTCCGCATGGCTGCTCCGAATCTCCTCCCCGCCCAACCTGTAGCTGTGCCTGGCATTGCTCCGACCCAGGTGGAGCACCTTGCACTTGGCATAGTTAAACTTCATCAGGTTGGCATCAGCCCACCTCACAAGCATGTCAAGGTCCCTCTGGATGGCATTCCTTCCCTCCAACTTATCAACCGAACCACACAGCTTGGTGTCATCGGCAAACTTGCTGAGGGCGCACTCAATCCCACTGTCCATGTCACCCACAAAGATGTTGAACAAGACCGGTCCCAACACCGATCCCTGGGGGACACCACTCGTCACTGGTCTCCAGCTGGACATTGAGCCACTGAGCACTACTCTTTGCATGCGGCCATCTGCGACCGTGGGGGAAGCAAGCAGACGAACCAATATGGTTGATAAAGCAAGCTTCTACTTTATTAGCAAAAATCATTGCGTTATATATGTTTTACTCTGATTGCAATACACGTCGTATACATTGATTGGATACATGTTGCAACGTGCTATAACATGATTGGTTACCACACAACACAATCTTGCCAAGTCCTTCCCAGTGGTGGTCTGCTTATCAGTCTTCTCTTCATTCTTCTACCTGATACCATCTTCCTAGGTACTTTCCCCAAGGCTCAGGGAGAAACTGTCCTTGTCCATTATTGGTTCTCTAGATCATTATTACCATGGTTACATCTTCTGATAATGGTTTCTTGATGTACCACAGCAACAAGCTAGAACAGATGTTATCACACTCACACAGGCGATTGTTCGCAGAGCTCCACCAGTGACCCGTTACCTTGTGCTGTTAACCATTCTCCAACAATTCCCCCTTTTTCTTTTTGCACCAATAATATATTGTTCATGGCCTTCGTGGCCATAGATTTAACACAAGATATAATACACCCAATAATCAATAAGCCAACCTGATGAAGTTCAACCATGCTAAATGCAAAGTCCTCCACCTGGGTCGGAGCAATGCCAGGCACAGCTACAGGTTGGGCGGGGAGGAGATTGAGAGCAGCCCTGCAGAGAAGGACTTGGGGGTGTGGGTTGATGAAAAAATGAACATGAGCCGGCAGTGTGCGCTTGCAGCCCAGAAGGCCAACCGTATTCTGGGCTGCATCAAAAGGAGTGTGACCGGCAGGTCGAGGGAGGTGATCCTGCCCCTCTACTCTGCTCTCGTGAGACCTCACTTGGAGTATTGTGTGCAGTTCTGGTGTCCTCAACATAAAAAGGACATGGAAGTGTTAGAACAAGTGCAGAGGAGGGCCACGAGAATGATCAGGGGACTGGAGCACCTCTCGTATGAAGATAGGCTGAGAAAGTTGGGGCTGTTCAGCGTGGAGAAGAGAAGGCTGCGTGGAGACCTCCTAGCAGCCTTCCAATACCTGAAGGGGTCCTATAGGGATGCTGGGGAGGGACTCTTCATTAGGGACTGTGGTGAGAGGACAAGGGGTAATGGGTTTAAACTTAAACAGGGGAGGTTTAGATTGGATCTGAGGAAGAAATTCTTTACTGTGAGGGTGGTGGGGCCCTGGAGTGGGTTGCCCAGGGAAGTTGTGAATGCTTCATCCCTGGCGGCGTTCAAGGTGGGGTTGGACATAGCCTTGGATGGCATGGTTTAGTGGGAGGTGTCCCTGCCCATGGCGGGGGGGTTGGAACTCGATGATCTTGAGGTCCTTTCCAGCCCTTACTATTCTGTGATTCTGTGATTCTGTGATTATAAGCATAATCAAGATAATAATTCCTTGCTTAACCAATTCTCTTAACCATCCTGACAGACCCCATCCATTTAATAATGTGTCTAGTGGACTTTGCCATTCTTGCAGTTTTTTCATGTTATTGTTAAGTTGTCTGATCCTGTCATGTGTGGATTGGGATTTATCAGTAAGGTTAAAACAACACATCCTTTCAATTCTTCACAGCCATGACCATGAGCAAGCAATAAAAAATCAATAGCGGCGCGATTTTGCAAAGTAGCTTTCCTTATACTATCAGCTTCTGTAGCAAGATCATACAAAATTTTAGAAGTTATATTGATTTGTTTTCCTGCCCAACATGTTAAAGCTTTGATTGTTAAAGCATTATGCACAGAGCTAAGAGATGGTAAAAATAAAGCAGATGCAACTGTTGCTGCAGTGTCCCATAAGGTTACTGTATCAGAGCAATTTTCATTTAATACTTGTATCGCTCTTTTTAATCGGTGTTGTCCCTGATTAATCTGAGAGATCTGCAAGAGTTGATGTTTCTTTGGTGTTATCAATGTTAATTTCCCTATGTAACATGGTCCACCGAAAGGTTTGCATGGAATACCTGGCCAGGCCCTATCTCCACATATCAAAAAATATCCTGGAGGTAGTGCCTTGGCCCTGGTTTCTGGATATTTAACCTCTTGCATTGAACAATATGATTGGTTATTGTATTTCACATCTAAGGGTGATACAATAGTTTCAACTGGTCCTTTTCCGTTGGACACAGGGCTAAATTTAACACATCCCTCTGCCGGTTCTGAACTTAATAAACTTAACCCTTGTGGAGGTAAAATTACTTTTGTTTCTAATTAATAATGCATTTAAAGTAGACATAAAACTCCAAGAGGTAAAATTAGCGGCTTCTCTTACAATGGTGGCATTCAAAGAGATTGACAATTTTACCCATTTATCTGTGAAATCAGAAAGATTAACAACAGGGCTTCCTATCAGACAAGTTTTAAATGGATTACCAACTTGATGCAAAGATAAACAAAAGTCGTCTACCCCTGCTTCGTGAGCCCATTTTGTCCAAACATTTCCCATATAATGACTATCAGTCAGTTCCCTGGGAGATGTTGACTCAAAGATGTCTGTAGAGTGAGTGCCGTCAGGAGCAGGAGCAGGTTTGGTCCATTTCAATGGTATCCACTGAGGACCTGTAGGTGTAAGTACACACATATATCCTCGCCCTAAATATTTAACTTCTGCTGGGCCTTTCCAAATACCCGTGGCTGGATCTTTATATTGTACAAAAAAGGGTACTTCTCGTGATTGTTGAACCTTTTCTAGTGCAATTATTAGGCCTTTGTTTGACAATGTAGTTGTCAGATGTTGTTCTTGCTGACTTGTGAAGGCAGATTCTTGTGCTAACAGGATATCATCCATATAGTGATATATGATTGTGTGAGGCCATTGTTGGCGAATTGGTAACAAAGCATTGTTGACAAATAGTTGGCACAGCGTTGGGCTATTTTTCATGCCTTGCGGTAAAACTGTCCATTCAAAACGCTGAGCTGGGGCGTCTCGATTTATTGCAGGTAGGGTAAAAGCAAAACATTGAGTGTCTTTAGGGTGTAACTTAATAGCGAAAAAGCAGTCTTTCAAGTCAATTATTAACAAATGCCAATCTTGTGGTAACATTGCTGGGTTGGGCAAGCCAGGTTGAAGTGCTCCCGTTGCTTGCATCTGAGTGTTTACAGCTCGTAAATCATGCAGCAAGTGAAATTTTCCTGACTTTTTCTTGATGACAAAAATTGGAGTGTTCCATGGTTGTACATGTCCTTGTTGTAACTGTTCCATTACTAACAAATGAGCTTGCTCTAGACTTTCCTTTTTCAACGGCCACTGCTCGATCCACACAGGATCTTGAACAGTCCATGTGAGTTGGATCGGGAAAGTCCATTTTGCAGTGACCATAATTAAAAAAGTTTGTCTGTAAGGATTAGTCCCAAGTGATTCAAAACATCCCGACCAATCAACATATTCACACCCGAAGGTAACGACATTACTGTGACATGGGTGAACACAGTTCGTTGATGTAAAACAATCTGAACTCTGTTTAGACTGTGTTGGACTGAGGCCACGCCAACAACGCCTTCCACACCTCTCATCATAGCTCGCAATGGCCAGTGAGATGGCCACTGTGTGCTAGAGAGAATGGTGATATCTGCTCCAGTGTCTAACAGAGCCAGCAGTTGCAATTGTTCACCTTCATGTATAATTGTCACAGAAACAATTGGTCATTGATTCATCGACATAGTTAACAAAGCTATGTCTCCTGTGGATCCAAATCCAAAATTAGCCCGAAAAGGAGTAGTTTCTGCAGTCATAGGTGTTGTTAGTTGTGACAAGGGTATTAATTGAGCAATTTTGCTTCCATTTTTCACAATCATTGGTGGAAAATGCGTTTGAACTATTATTTGTATTTCCCCAGTATAGTCACTATCAATCAGTCCTGGTAATACAAACAGTCCTTTTATGCTAGCTGAAGAACGTCCTAATAATAGAGTTCCATGAGGTTGGTTGTTAATAATAAGTGGACCCTTGACACCGGTAGGAATTTTTCGAGGATGATTATCGGTTAAAATAATTTCTACTGCGGTTGCCAAGTCCAAACTGAGGCACCCTCTGGTCGCTGGGTGCAGGTCGCTGGCTGGTTGCAGGGTATTTCCCCTGTCATTGTCAGCATGGGAATTTGTTTTAACATCATCTAATTTTTCTTGTGCTACAGCAGCTATGCGTTTTTCTTCCTTATATTTCTTTAAACAGTTAATAACTTCCTGCCAAGTTTTCATTAACTTTTTCGCAGATTTATCATCGTCTATTACCATGTCCCACAAACAATCAGCATACGCTCTCCATTCATTAACCCCAAGCAATAAATCTGACTGTTTAAAAAATTCCTTTGATATTCCTAGGTCGACTAGACCCAGTAATTCCTTTGAACTAATATCCTTAGGATTTACTCCCCGCTTTTCTAAAAAGCATAATAACGATAATGCTACCTCTTTCTCCATTGTGCACAAATCTTGATTGCAGCCTTTTCACTTGGGTAGCAACAGTATCGGCGTGGCGAGCCTCCTTTATTTTGTTTCGGCCTTATCCTTATTATCTTTTGGCCTTATCCTTATTATCTTCTTCTCTTGGGCTCAGGCACGGACGGCACATATCCAGCATGTGCAGTCTTTTGCCTCCCGACCGCTGCTGTCGGTGCCTTTCCGATCCCACGGTCCGGTGGAAACAGGGATTGGGGGTCCCTGTTCGGGCGCCACTTGCGACCGTGGGGGAAGCAAGCAGACGAACCAATATGGTTGACAAAGCAAGCTTCTACTTTATTAGCAAAAATCATTGTGTTATATATGTTTTACTCTGATTGCAATACACGTCGTATACATTGATTGGATACATGTTGCAACGTGCTATAACATGATTGGTTACCACACAACACAATCTTGCCAAGTCCTTCCCAGTGGTGGTCTGCTTATCAGTCTTCTCTTCATTCTTCTACCTGATACCATCTTCCTAGGTACTTTCCCCAAGGCTCAGGGAGAAACTGTCCTTGTCCATTATTGGTTCTCTAGATCATTATTACCATGGTTACATCTTCTGATAATGGTTTCTTGATGTACCACAGCAACAAGCTAGAACAGATGTTATCACACTCACACAGGCGATTGTTCGCAGAGCTCCACCAGTGACCCGTTACCTTGTGCTGTTAACCATTCTCCAACAGCCATCCAGCCAGTTCTTTATCCACCGAGTGGTCCACCTATCAAATTGATGTCTCTCCAACTTAGAGAGAAGGATGTCATGGGAGACAGTGTCAAAGGCTTTACACAAGTCCAGGTAGATGACATCAACTGCTCTGCCCCTGTCCATCAGTTCCGTGGCCCCTTCCTAGAAGGTCACCAGATTGGTCAGGCAGGATTCCCCCTTAGTGAAGCCATGCTGGCTGTCACCAAGCACCTTGTTGGTTTTCATGTGCCTTAGCATGCCTTCCAGGAGAATCCGCTCCAAGATTTTGCCAGGCACAGAGGTGAGACTGACTGGTCTGTAATTCCCTGGCTCATCCATTTTCCCCTTCTTAAAAATGGGGGTTATATTTCCCTTTTTCCAGTCATCGGGAACTTCACCTGACTGCCATGATTTTTCAAATATGATGGACAGTGGCTTAGCAACTTCATTTGCCAGCTCCTTCAGGACCCGTGGATGGATTTCATCCAGTCCCATGGACTTGTATGCATTCAGGTTCCTAAGGTGGTCCCGAACAAGATCCTCCCTCACAGTGGGCCCAGGGTCCCTACCCTCACCGTCCCCGCGTCTGCCTTCCAAGACTTGGGTGGTGTGGTCAGAGCATTTGCCCGTAAAGACTGAGGCAAAGAAGTCATTAAGAACCTCAGCCTTCTCCAAGTCCAGGGTAGCCAGTTCTCCCGATAGTTTCTGGAGAGGGCCCACGGTGTCCCTAACCTGCCTTTTATTTGCAATGTACCTATAGAATCCCTTCCTGTTATCCTTAACATCCCTAGCCAAGTTTAATTCTAAGTGGGCCTTAGCTTTCCTAGCTTGTTCCCTAGCTTCCCGGACAACATCCCTGTATTCTTCCCAGGCTGCCTGACCTTGCTTCCACCTTTTATAAGCCTCTTGTTTCCTTCGAATTTTCCTCAGCAGCTCCTTATCCATCCAAGGAGGTCTCCTGGCCCTCCTGCTGAACTTCCTTCTAGTTGGGATGCATCGCTCCTGAGCTTGCAGCAGGTGAGCCTTGAATATCAACCAACAGTCTTGGGCCCCCCTGCCCTGCCCTCTAGGGCTGTATCCCATGGAACCTTACTGAGCAGGTTCCTGAAGAGGCCAAAGTCTGCTCTTTTGAAGTCCAGGGCAGTGAACTTGCTGCACGCTCTTCTCACTGTCCTGAGGATCTCAAACTCAACCATCTCATGATCACTGCAATCAAGGCTGCCCTGGAGCGTCACATTCCCAACCAGCCCTTCCTGTTGGTGAGGACGAGGTCAAGCATGGCACCTCTCCTTGTTGGCTCCTCTATTACTTGCAGAAGGAAGTTGTCTTCCACACAATCGAGGAACCTTCTGGATTGCTTGTGCCGGGCCGTACCATCCCTCCAACAGATATCAGGGTGGTTGAAGTCTCCCATGAGAACAAGGGCCTGCGAGCGTGAGGCTGCTCCTATCTGCCTATGGAGAGCTTCTTCCAGCAAGTCCCCTTGGTCAGGCGGTCTGTAACAGATCCCCACAATAATGTCACCCATTGCTGTTCTCCCTTTAACCCTGACCCACAAACTCTCTGTCGACTGCTCGCCTGTCCCCAGACAGAGTTCCATACTCTCTAGCCTATCCCTACCATAAAAAGCAACTCCCCCTCCCCGTCTACCGGGGCTGTCTTTCCTAAAGAGCTGGTAACCTTCCATTCCAACACACCAGTCATAGGTGCCATCCCAGCTGGTTCTTAAAGCAGTCATGCAGCAAAGTCCAAGACTACATTAGACAACATACTTTTTTTTCTGTGTAACAACATATTTCATACTTGTTTAATAGTAATTCTAAATACACAGATAATTTTGAGTGCATTGGTGTCCTTCATTTGCTGTATGCTTGCTTGACATTATACTTCGTGACTTCTTCAGGGACATCACAGACTTGGGCAAAGTGGGTGTAAATGACTTCACTGTTGTTTCAGGTATAAATAACTGTTCTGAAGACCTCATGAAGAACCCAGTTACGGATTAGTCCAAAGGGCAAAATTTTCTTCTGCTACTTGTATAAAAGATTGATACATCCTTACTATCACACATGGAATATTAGGATTTTGTATATTCTTGTTGGAAGGAAAAGTGGGTGTCGTTGGAAAGAAAGCACTCCATTTCATTTTCCTTTTCCTTATTCCTTTTTTCTCTATTGCTTCACACCAAAGTAAAGACAACTTTGGAAAACAAGAATCAGAGAAATCCCGACTTACAAAGCTCTTTATTTTTTTTCCTTCACTAATAATGTCTTTTGCTTTTTCTTAGGACTTCATTCAGTCTTTAAGTGGACCTTCACAAACAATTCTTCCTTGCTCTCTTTTAGAATAGAAGTCTTTACTTAACAATGCTAACAAAAGTAATGAGGAAATTAACCTAAACACAAAATAAAACAAATGCTTTGACTTTCTTTTTTTTTTTTTATCAGCTATTCCCAGTCAGTTTTATTAATTTGAAAATTTAACTTTTAAATTATGGTTGAATGTATGTAAGTATTTTTGATATTCATTACTGAACGCCGTTTGCCTCTTGTCCAACGTTTTTTTTGACAAAACTCTAATCAAGCTGATAAAAATTGTTGTTTTCTTCTAATCCCACTGAAGTCAACAGGGGTCTGCACTGATTTCAGTGGGGGCAAAGTCAAAACTTTTTCCAACATTTTAAAATTTATGCATCTATCTTAACCAAGTGCATAATGTAGATGATATCCAGCATCCGGAGCTTTGTTAATTTGATCTCAATTGGACTATAACTTGCTTGTTTTTCTCACTGTTCTTCATGGTACCAATGCTACAGCTTAAAAAGTAATGAAGTAAGGGGTCTTTTTCTCAGCATGTCTGTATTTATGTATCATCTGATGTGCTTATATTTGTTAGTGGCCTTTGCATAATTTATTAAATTAGAAGTAATAGTAAGCTTTATGAAGTTTAATAAGTCATATTTTCTTTTTTCCTATGCTATTGTAAATCTGTTTAAGAGTTCAAGTACTAATGTTTTTAATAATCTTTTGTGAATATAATATTTCATATTAAAATACTCTGGTTTTAATGTGCAAGTAAGTCTGTGACAACTTTTATGACGGTAAACTTGGAAATGTAATTAAAATTTGTTGAGAGTTAAACTGAATGGTTTATTAACCATCCATTTACTTCTGAAGTATGTTGCTGAATTTAGTCACTAAATGTATCTTTTCCTTATATTACTTACATTAAGGTGCTTAATTCTTCCAAGAAATCATTTCACTAGTCTTTCCCTGAAAGAGAAGCAGCAAACAATTATAAAGCATGTTAAGCAATGCTTTCAGTTAGAAAAGTAGAATGCCTTGAGTAGTTATCTTCAAACCTAAGAATGTGTGAATTAGCCAGTCCTGTGGTCCCCAATATGTAGACTAAAAGGAATCAATATGGTGAGGCACACATGACTCATAATATGTCTGTGTTAATAGTTGTGCTGAAAAGAGGGACTATATTAGAAAGAACTATAATTTCAGTTTCATTACAGTATCAGTGTGTCATCACCAGAAATACTGCTGCCAAGTGGGTACAGCTTCAAGAAATTACATGAACTCTTATTATTTGGAATTCATACATTATGGTGCTGCTAAAGTATCCTAGGAATGGTTTCTAAACACTTAGCTCCTTCAGTTTATAGAAAGGCCTTATTAAAAATGTCCAGTTGTAATTGGTAGTTGCATCTGATTAAATGTCCCTAACACTATTGAAAATTCAAATAGAACTGACTATGCTTATCCACATTTTCTCAACAAAATCCAAAGTTATTTTATATGCAGGCATCCAGTTTTAATGGTAATATGTTAATCCAGATTAATGGTAATATGTTAATATGCTCATGACATTTGACATGGAATCTGAGTGTTATTCAGAAGAAAGAGAAAAATATAGACAAAATGATTTTATGCCTGTCATGGGTTCAGCAGCAGCAGTCATTTTTTTTTTTTTTTTTTTTTCTCCTTCTTGGTAGCTGGTGCAGCGCTGTTTTTGATTTTGGGCCTGGGAACAGCGCTGATAACACCAGTGTTTCCAGTTACTGCTTGGTGATGTTTAGGCTGGCCAAGGACTTTGTGAGCCTCATGCTCTGCCAGGGAAGAGGGGAAGCCAGGAGGAAGGAGCGACAGGGCACCTGACCCAGACTAACCAAAGAGATTATTCCATACCACAGCACGTCATGTCCAGGATGTAGAAACGGAGAGCAGAGACCGAGAAGGGTGGTGGGGGTGCACTGGTGGGGGTGCACTGCTTGATACTGGGTGGTGAGCAATTGTATTCTTCCCTTGTATTTGCCTTGTCATTATTGTTACTGGTGGGGGTACAGTGGGTGGTTGGGCTTGATATTTGATGGTGAGCTATTGTATTCTCCTTTTCCTTGTGTCTGCCTTGTCATTATTATTATTGGTGGTAGGAGTAGTGGTTTGTGTTATACCTTAATTACTAAACTGTTCTTATCTCAACCTGTGGGAGTTGTATTCTTTCGATTCTCCTTCCCATCCCTCCAGGAGCGGAGGGCAGAAAGAGTGGGGAGTGAGTGAGAGAGTGACAGTATGGGTTTATAGACTTAAACCACGACAATGCCAAAGACATATTCAACAAGCAACACGTACTACTGAAACCAAGAAATTTTTATATACATATATATGGGACACTGAGATATATAATCTGGTTTTATTCAGGATATGTATATCACACTACAGTGTTACTTTTTTTTTTTTTCTAAGATGATTACATTCCTTAACAAGAAATGTATCAGACAGAATCTGTCAGAATTTTAAATAAAACAATTAGGCCACATGACTTTTCTTTTTGTGTGTGTGTAGGTATTGAAAATGTAACATAATAAAAGAACTATAGGATAAGTAACATACCTGCCGCACATGAAAGTCACTGCTGATCCTGAAACAGAGAGCTTATGGACAGGATGTTTACAAGTGGTGTTTTAAAGAATCAATTCTGGAAACATTTTGAAAAATACTTTTAATTATGATTAAAATATGAAAGTACAATGAAGAGTATTGATGACAAATTTGAATCCTCTGTACATAGCAAAATGAGAAAAGATGTCTTGGAAACTGGAGTAATAGGGATGAGGTGAATTGTAAAAGTGTAAAGTTTAAGGTTATATATTTTGGGTCAATTACAAGAATTAGGAACAGATCCTTAAAAGAAATAGAGGAGGAAAAATACAGTGAGTTAATGAAATACAATGAAAAATATAATGAATCATGAAAGAGCTACAGCCATGAATGGGGAGAGTATGCTCACAGGATGCCAGAGACAAATAATTGCCAGTAGATGTGGTAAAACATGTAGCTTTGGAAGGGAGATATTTTGGTTATGTTTCTACAGAAGATAGAATGATGAAACTTTTTTCTTGTCTGAAACTTCTGCTGTTGCTGTAATGTAAGTCAGAAAATGACTTAATCAAAATGACACAATAAGGATAGAAAAGTATAACGTACAGATGTCTTTACTGGGAATGCAAGAACACAGTACTCATAAATTCAGCTTCAGGTCCTAAGAAGAAGTAAAGCTTAATTTGTTGTGAATTTAGTTTGGCCAGGTGTTGAACAATCAACTGTTTATTGCAAGAGTTAAGTGTATCCCAAAATAGACCAACCTAGGCCTTTTAGTGCAGCTCTGAGTTTACATAGTAAGTTTTGTGGGTTTTAACATAGTTTTTTAGCTTTTGCATTCACAACCATATGAAACCCATAAGATTAACTCAAAACCGTTTTTAAAAAGTATGAAGTTATCTACCTTTAAAAATTATTTCTGACTAACCTCATTATTCTTGAGTGCTATGAAATCAACTTTTGTATCATAAGTATAGAATTCATGAAGAGAAAAGAGGTATTAAAGAACAAATAATCCAGATTTTGAAATACTATAAATTATCATCTGAGACAGATGTGCTTGAATAACTCATTTCAATTTGTTTAAACTGCACTGCCAGTAAATGAATTATTAAATCCATGAGCAAATAAGATAATGAATGAATTTCTCTCAGTAAGATCCAAATCAGTAGGTATGAAATGAAGACTGGTATTCCTTTAATACAAACTTTATACCCTGGTAGTATGTATGTATAAAATTCCAATTACAATGAAACCTATATTTTACTGTAGTGTGAAGAGGTCGAAAATCTGTACAAAATTAGATCGCAAGATCCTTGAAAGTCATACGTTATATTTGGTAGAGTTGAGACGATCTGAGAGCCAGAAAAAAGAGAGAATCAGTAGTTTCCTGTTAGTACCAGATAAGTCTCTCACTGAATACAAAGAAGAAAAAGGGGTTTTTTGTTTGATATAACAGCAAACAACTTTTGGAAGTCTTCCAATTTCCAAATTGATTATAATGGCTGTAATCAGATATTTCAAACTCTGGAGAGCAGAGTCTCATTTCAGAGAGCCAGATTTCAGTTCTGCTAGGTTGCTAATGAAATAAAAATATTGAAGTGCAATTGTGTATGACCAACAGTTTTCAGTTCACGTAGATTGATATGGGCCAAATCCTGATGTCATTACTTTGGAAAACTATTCAGTAAAGATGCAGAGTGGGAGAGTTCTGTCGTGGATTGTGGCAGAAACAGCATCTATGGGAATATATTGCAGGTAGTGGAGGGCAGTGAGAATAACAGACTCCTTAAACTCCCAGGATAGAGATGGGATGAAATTTTGATATTTAAAAGAAGTCTTAAATAGACTTTAGTGCACTGAGAACTTGCATAAGTAAAGATAGCTGATTATTCAAACTAAACATATGCTATGCATATGTCAGGAAAAAATACATGCAACTTTTGATCCTCAGCTAAATGAGAGTACTGGCCTCAACACCAGTTTGTGAGAGTTCAATGTTCTGTGAAGAAGCATAGCTACGCTAATCTGCTTGGCTGCTTAACATGCATAAAAACAATACTAGTGCAAAATGTGATATAATTTATTAAAATGCAACACTTTCTTCCCTTTTGCGATGAGCCTATTTTCATGTCTATATTCAATTGCAAGAATAAATTTGTTGCAGAACAAACTAAAAGTAAATTTCTTGTACCATTAGTCCATTAAATAAATAGATCATGATGACATTAGCTGGTCAAAAATAGATGCTGTATGTCACAGGAAGCTTTAAAGAACAGTTGTTCTTTCTCACCATCTGATCCACTGAAATTCTGACAATGTAAGATTTGATGTGATTTTCCTGGAAAATAATAAAGTTGAGACACCTCAACTTTACAAAGTCAGATATGATTACAAGGATTACAAATGGGAATATAGTGCAAGATTCTGAATCAACATGTTACAAAGAAAAAAAAATGATTTTATGAAGACAACTACAGACAACTCTCTATAGTGACAAGTTTTCATTCACAGAATCATAGAATCATAGAATAGTTAGGATTGGAAAGGACCTTAAGATCATCTAGTTCCAACCCACCTGCCATGGGCAGGGACACCTCCCACTAAACCATGCCACCCAAGGCTCTCCCCCAGCCTTGAACACCGCCAGCAATGGAGCATTCACAACTTCCCTGGGCAACCCATTCCAGTACCTCACCACCCTCACAGTAAAGACTTTCTTCCTCATATCTAATCTAAACTTCCCCTATTTAAGTTTGAACCCGTTACCCCTTGTCCTCTCACTACAGTCCCTCACGAAGAGTCTCTCCCCAGCATCCCTATAGGCCACCTTCAGATACTGGAAGGCTGCTATGAGGTCTCCACACAGCCTTCTCTTCTCCAGGCTGAACAGCCCCCACTTTCTCATGTAATATAAGTGATATAACTGTAGAAGGATGCTTAGAACTAATTACACAAAATACTTCCATAAACAGATTGAAGACCTTCAATATAAAAACCTAAAAAGTTTCAGTATGAGCAGAAGACAGCAGGAAAATCCAAAGCAGCCCAAACACATTTCCTTTAACCAGTTTGTTACCAGGGTAAAATGCGTGTCCAATGTGTTTGCTGGGCGACTAGGTCTTCAGACCCTTTTTCCATCATGAGGAGTGAGTACCTCAAGAAAAGTTTCTTTTGTCTTTGTGAAAAAACATGGCCTTGTTCACAGTGAAATCAAAATAAAAATATATACTTCAAAGAACCAGATATATTTTCCTTTTTTAGTAATTATATGACAACATAATC
Source organism: Amazona ochrocephala (assembly GCA_039720435.1). NCBI lineage: Eukaryota > Metazoa > Chordata > Aves > Psittaciformes > Psittacidae > Amazona > Amazona ochrocephala. Next base: position 29,819,921 of record CM077876.1, on the reverse strand, counting down.
CCCTGAGTGACTTTAAGCCACTGTTTGTCTGGTTTTGCATGCAAACAGTACAGGAAGAAAGTCATCTTTCTGTCAAAATGTTGCAGGAGGCAAGTCCTCATTAATGTTTGTCATGTCTGTGTCTACTAAACTACCAATTGAGTGGGAAAAAGAGAATGGTTCTTCAGTTACCTATGTGCCTCCTCTTTTTCATGAAACTGCTCAAAATTATTTTCAAAAAATATTTCTATTCTGCTACAAATGTTGATGCAATGATAATTCTTGTCACACAGATGAATGTATCTCTCTAGTATTTCCTCTCATCTGTTTCTCTCCTCTGCTGAGTTACAGCGAAGTCTTTTCACAAGAAAACAATCCCCCTTTTAGGTCATAAAGATGAAGACAATAGAATCATAGAATCAACTATGCTAGAAAAGACTTCTAATATCATCAAGCCCGACCATTACACCAGGGCTGTGTCGTGATTTAAGTCCAGTCAGCCCTGTAGTTTGCTCACTCACTCCCCCCTCTTCTCCCCTCCAGCTCCCAGGGGGATGGGGAGGAGAATTGGAAGAATGCAACTCCAACAGGTTGAGATAAGGATAGCTTAGTAGCTAAGGTATAACACAAACCACTGCCACTATCATCAATAATAATAATGACAAGAGAAATAAAAGAGAAAAGAACACAATTGCTCACCACCTATACCCAGCCCGACCAAGCAATGCACCCCTACCTTCCGGGTCTCTGCCTTCCGTTTTTCCATCCTGGGCATGATGTGCTGTGGTATGGAATACCTCTTTGGCTAGTTTGGGTCAGGTGTCCTGTCTCTGCTTCCTCCTGGCTTCTCTTCCTCCCTGACAGAGCATGAGACTCAGAAAGTCCTTGGTCAGACCAAAACATTACCAAGCAGTAACTAAAAACATTGGTGTTATCAGCGCTGTTCCCAGGCCGAAAGTCAAAAACACAGCGCTGCACCAGCCACCAAGTAGGAGAAAAATGACTGCTACTGCTGAACCTAGAACAGACTGCCAGGTCCACCACTAAACCATATCACTGGGTGCCTCATCTACACATTTTTTGAACACTTCCAGGGATAGTGATTACACCACTTCCCTGTGAAATCTGTTCCAATACCTGATCACCTTCTCTGTGAAGAACTTTTTCCTAATATCCAATCTAAATCTCTCCTGGTGCAGCTTGAGGCTGTTCCATCTTGGGCTCTTGTCCCACCACTTGTTATCTGGGAGAAGAGACTGATCCTCACCTCCATACAAACCTCCTTTCAGGTAGTTGTAGAGAGCAATATGGTCCCCCCGAGCCTTCTCTTCTCCAGACTAAACACCCACAGTTCCCACAGATCCTCATCAGACTTATTCTCCAGAACCTTCACCAGCTTTTTTGCCCTCTTCTGGGCCCGCTCTAGCTCCTCAATGCCTTTTTTGTAGTGAGGGGCTCAGAACTGAACGCAGTATTCTAGGTGCACCCACTCAAGTGCTGAGTACAGGGAGAAAATCACGTCTCTGGCCCTCCTGCCTACGTTATTTCTGATACAAGCCAGGATGCTGCTGGCCTTCTTGGCTGCCTGGGCATGCTGTTGTCTCATATTCAGTTGGCCATCAATCAGTACCCCAATGTAAATGGAAAGATATCTCTTGCGGCATAAACAAATTTTGCTTTCAAATACTCTTATGCAGCACAGGAATATACTTGTACATGACTAAGATTTCTAGCCAACAGAAATGAGTGTCTTATGATTTTAATAATTATAGTCAAATGTGTTAATACATAGGAAAACATATCTAGGTCTTTTTATTCCATTATAATTCTACTCAAATGTAATATACATGCCAGTCATCACAGTGAATAGGATGTTTGGTATGTTATTTAGCTATAAACCGTTTTATAGTGAAGCCCTTGCTAGAAATTATATTCTTTGACACACTGTGGCAGCTTAGGACATATCTTCTTACAAGATTGTACTCTTTCTGCATCAAAATATCAAATGATAAAAAAGAAAAAAACCCGAAATCAAAACACAAATCATTAAAAAACCCAAAATAAAACAAACAAAAACAAAAACAAAGAAAAGACAAAAACAAAGACAAAAAAACAAAAACAAAAAAACAAGTTTGAACCCATTACCCCATGCCCTATCACTACAGTCCCTCATGAAGAAACCCATACCAGCACCCCCATAGCCCCCTTCAGATATTGTAAGCCTGCTATGAGGTCTCCATGCAGCCTTCTCTTCTCCACGCTGAACAGCCCCAACCTTCTCAACCTGTTTTCATGCGGGAGGTGCTCCAGTCCCCTGATCATCCTCATGGCCCTTTCTCTGGACTTGTTCCAACAGTTCCATGTCCTTTTTATGTTGAGGACACCAGAACTGCACACAATACTCCAAGTGAGGTCTCACAAGAGCAGAGTAGAAGGGCAGGATCACCTCCCTCGACCTGCTGGTCACGCTCCTTTTGATGAAGCTCAGGATACGGTTGGCTTTCTGGGCTGCGAGCTCACACTGCTGCCTCATGTTCATTTTTTCATCAACCCACACCCCCAAGTCCTTCTCCGCAGGGCTGCTCTGAATCTCCTCCCCACCCAACCTGTAGCTGTGCCTGGGATGGCTCCGACCCAGGTGTAGGACCTTGCACTTGGCATGGTTAAACTTCATCAGGTTGGCATCAGCCCACCTCACAAGCGTGTCTAGGTCCCTCTGGATATCATTCCTTTCCTCCAATGTATCAACCGAACCATACAGCTTGGTGTCATCGGCAAACTTGCAGAAGGCGCACTCAATCCCACTGTCCATGTCACCCACAAAGATGTTGAACAAGACCTGTTCCAACACCCATCCCTGAGGAACACCACTCATTACTGGTCTCCAGCTGGACATTGAGCCACTGAACACTACTCTTTACGTGCGGCCGTCCAGCCAGTGCTTTATCCACCGAGTGGTCCACCTATCAAATTGTCATCTCTCCAGCTTAGAGAGAAGGATGTCATGTGGGACAGTGTTGATTACTTTGAACAAGTCCAGGTAGATGGCATCAACTGCTCTACGCCTGTCCATCAGTTCTGTAGCCCCTTCTTAGAAGGCCACCCGATTGGTCAGCAGGATTTCCCCTTAGTGAAGCCATGCTGGCTGTCACCAAGCACCTTGTTGCTTTTCATGTGCCTCAGCATGCCTTCCAGAAGAATCTCCTCCACAATTTTGCCAGGCACAGAGGTGAGACTGACTGGCCTGTAGTCCCCAGGTCATCCATTTTCCTTTCTTGAAAATGGGGGTTATATTTCCCTTTTTCCAGTCATTGAGAACTTCACCTGACTGCCATGATTCTTCAAATATGATGGACAGTGGCTTAGCAACTTCATTTGCCAGCTCCTTCAGGACCCGCGGATGGATTTCGTCAGGTCCCGTGGACTTGTGTATGTTCAGGTTCCTAAGATGGTCTCAAAACCGATACCCTCCTACAGTGGGCCCAGGGTCTTCATTCTCACTGTCCCTGCGTCTGCCTTCCAAGACTTGGGTGGTGTGGTCAGAGCACTTGCTAGTGGTGATCAAGGCAAAGAAGTCATTAAGAACCTCAGCCTTCTCCAAATCCAGGGTAGCCAGCTCTCCCGATAGCTTCTGGAGAGGGCCCACATTGTCCCTAGCCTGCCTTTTATTTGCAGTGCACCTACAGAACCCCTTCCCATTATCTTTCACATCCCTACCCATGTTTAATTCTAACTGTGCTTTAGCTTTCCTAACCTGGTCCCTAGTTTCCTGGATGACATCTCTCTATTTTTCCCAGGCTGCCTGTCCTTGCTTCCACCTTTTATATGCCTCTTTTTCCCTTTGAATTTTCCTCAGCAGCTCCTTATCCATCCAAGGAGGTCTCCTTGCCCTCCTGATGCACTTTCTTCTAGAAAATCTAAAGAAATAATTTGCTTTTCAAAGTACCATATAGATATTTCTTAGTGGCAGGGTTTACAGAATCTCTGCATTTGTTTTCCTTAATTTTTTTTGTTGGTTGGTTACTTGCTTATTTATTTCATCTGTAGGTTTTTCTTGATGTTATTCTCACTCTTTCACAGGTCCTTTTAAGGCAGGTAGCTTTGTTATAAATTTTGCCTTGTGTTATAAAGATTTGACGCCAACACTGAAGTTAGCAGCCAATTTCTTTATTGTGCTCGTTGATGGGAGATAAGCAAGCAGGGCTGGGTAAGCGGGGAGTCATCACTCCGCCCAAGTCGCACACCAAGAGGTTAAACAAGCAGATATTTATTACACACAAGCATGCATATTCATTAGATTCCTGAGAAAGCAGGGGGGATATTACAATTAGTTTAGGTACTCATTATCAGAACTCTCCTCCCTTTTGGTGCTTGCACACTGCCCTCCGATAGTCATAGGCAGGGGTCTTCAAGGTGAAGTAAGTAGTCATCCTCATGTGGGCAGGGGTCTTCAAGATGAAGTAAGTAGCCTTCCTCAGGGTGCACTTTTTCACCTTTGGCACAATTGGATGCCCCAGTAATTGTAATTAGTCAAAACCAGCCATATCTACAAGAGCAGTGCGACTTTCATACAAGAGATAAACAACACAATACAGGTAGATAAGGAGTATCCAGAGTTAGCAGATTTTTGGGAGGCACTGTTTCCAAGCTAACTGATAAGAAGAAAGACTACTAAATTCTGTTGTGACACCACAGACTTACAGCACAAACATTGTTTCTAAGCTAAGCTGAAAGTATTTTAACCCATGTTTTCCAAACACTTACTTTTCTTTTACCCAAAGAAGTAACGGATGGCGACTTTTATTAATATTGCTTTGGCTATGTAGATACAATAACCCAGTCTCTCGTATAGTTACTTTCCACCCCATACTAACGGTTTCTTGTTTCATAATTTTAACCATCATAGTTTGTAACAAACTATCACTTCTCTATTTCCTTTTTTAACATGAATCATAGTCTATCACACTTGCAACATCAGTCCAAATGTTCTGGATAATCAGTGCATCTGAACTAGTACTATGACCTGTATTTAAATAAACTCATGAAACAAGGGCATTACACCTTGTTCAACATCTTTGTTGGTAACATGGACAGTGGGATTGAGTGCGCCCTCAGCAAATTTACCCAAGACACCAGGCTGTGCGGTTCGGTTGATACGTTGGAGGGAAGGAATGCCATCCAGAGGGACCTTGACACGCTTGTGAGGTGGGCTGATGCCAACCTGATGAAGTTTAACCATGCCAAGTGCAAGGTCCTCCACCTGGGTCAGAGCCATCCCAGGCACAGCTACAGGTTGGGCAGAGAAGAGATTGGGAGCAGCCCTGCGGAGAAGGACTTGGGGGTGTGGGTTGATGAAAAAATGAACATGAGCTGGCAGTGTGCACTTGCAGCTCAAAAAGCCAACCGTATCCTGGGCTGCATCAAAAGGAGTGTGACCAGCAGGTCAAGGGAGGTGCTCCTGCCCCTCCACTCTGCTCTCACGAGACCTCACTTGGAGTATTGTGTGCAGTTCTGGTGTCCTCAACATGAAAAGGACATGGAACTGTTGGAACAAGTCCAGAGGAGGGCCACGAGGATGATGAGGGGACTGGAGCACCTCCCATATGAAGGTAGACTGAGGAAGTTGGGGCTGTTCAGCGTGGAGAAGAGAAGGCTGTGTGGAGACCTCATAGCAACCTCTCAATATCTAAAGGGGGCCTATAGGGATGGTGGGGAAGGACTCTTCATGAGGGAATGTAGTGAGAGGACAAGGGGTAACGGGTTCAAACTTAAACAGGGGAAGTTCAGATTGGATATGAGAAAGAAGTTCTTTACTGTGAGGGTGGTGAGGCCCTGGAATGGGTTGCCCAGGGAAGTTGTGAATGCTCCATCCCTGTTGGTGTTCAAGGCGGGGTTGGACATAGCCTTGGATGGCATGGTTTAATGGGAGGTGTCCCTGCCCATGGCAGGGAACTGGAGCTAGATGATCTTAAGGTCCTTTCCAACCCCAACTATTCTATGATTTTATGATTCTATGATTCTATGTTGCACATGTCTGGTGCTGGTGAATCAGTGGGACCTTCCCTCACACCAAAGGTTCACTGGCTGCTATGTGCAATCTTAAAGAACTGCCTTAGGTGTATCTGCTTGCATTTAAGTGTCTGCAGTCTGGAATTTGAGGTGAGCTGGCTCATAACGGAAAGCAGAAAAAACATTAACCTTCTTGGCTTACCAAAATGGGCTGTTATAAGCAAACTCATTTCCCTTTCTGCATTCATCCACCCTATTTTGCTGCTTCTAATTGAGATATTCTGATCACTGCTTTTCACTCAATTAGGAAAAGACATTCTTGCGAGATGTGGATGTTGCATGAAAGTTTTTTTTTTGGTGTTGTTTTTCACAGTTCCATGTAGCAGTAACAGTTCTGTCATTCCCACATAAGCACATCTATGACCCTGTGGTATGCAGTTATTTCAAAATCTAGTAAAGATGCATATATTTATACTTACTTCTAGTGCTGTGAAAGTTCTTATTTACTACTTTGTTTTCCTCTCTGTGATACATAAGACCCATGCACCATACTCACAGCAGGAACAGAAAGCAGCGGCACACAAGGACTGACATATACTTTGATTAAAATTTCATTAAATTTATTAGGCAAGATATATCAACTCAATTAATGATAAGTACTAACATGCTTTCTTAGTACTAGCATTTAAATAACTGAGTTGAAATGTGTATGTGTGATTGCATGCATATTTGATTGCATTTTAACAGTTATTTCTTTATAGGTGACTCTGGTTTTAGTATGATTACTTTGGAGCAATAAATTTTCTGATTCATAGAAAAAAAAACAATCTACGTAATTAGAATCATAGAATAGTTAGGATTAGAAAGGACCTTAAATCATCTAGTGCCAGCCGCCCTGCCATGGGCAAGGACACCTCACACTAAACCATGCCACTCAAGGTTCTGTCCAACCCGGCCTTGAACAACACCAGCAATGGAGCATTCACAACTTCCCTGGGCAACCCATTCCAGGGCCTCACTACCCTTACAGTAAAGAATTTCTTCCTCATATCCAATCTAAACTTCCCCTGTGTAAGTTTGAACCCATCACCCCTTGTCCTCTCACTACATTCCCTCATGAAGAGTCCCTCCCCAGCATCCCTATAGGCCCCCTTCAGATATTGGAAGGCTGCTATGAGGTCACCATGCAGCCTTCTCTTCTCCACGCTGAACAACCCCAACTTTCTCAGCTATCTTCATACAGGAGGTGATCCAGTCCCCTGATCATCCTCGTGGCCCTCCTCTGCACTTGTTCTAACAGTTCCATGTCCTTTTCATGTTGAGGACACCAGAACTGCACACAATACTCCAAGTGAGGTCTCACAAGAGCAGAGTAGAGGGGCAGGATCACCTCCTTCGACCTACTGGTCACGCTCCTTTTGATGAAGCTCAGGATACAGTTGGCTTTCTGGGCTGCGAGTGCACACTGCTGCCTCATGACCATTTTCTCATCAACCAACACCACCAAGTCCTTCTTCGCAGGGCTGCTCTGAATCTCCTCCCCACCCAACCTGTAGCTGTGCCTGGCATCGCTCCGACCCAGGTGTAAGACCTTGCACTTAGCATGGTTAAACTTCATTAGGTTGTCATCAGCCCACCTCACAAGCATGTCAAGATCCCTATGGATGTCATTCCTTCCCTCCAACGTATCAACCGAACCACACAGCTTGGTGTCTTGGGTAAGCTTGAGGGCGCACTCAATCCCACTGTCCATATAACTGACAAAGATGTTGAGCAAGACCAGCCCTAGCACCCATCCCTGAGGAACACCACTCATTACTGGTCTCCAGCTGGACATTGAGCCATTGAGCACAACTTTTCGCATGCGACCATCCAGCCAGTTCTTTATCCACAGAGTGGTCCACCTATCAAATTGATGTCTCTCCAACTTAGTGGCAAGGATGTCATTTGGGACAGTGTTGATTGCTTTGAACAAGTCCAGGTAGATGACATCAACTGCTCTACCCCATCCATCAGTTCCATAGCCCCATCATAGAAAGCCACCCGATGGGTCAGCAGGATTTCCCCTTAGTGAAGTCATGCTGGCTGTCACCAAGCACCTTGTTGTTTTTCATGTACCTTAGCATGCCTTCCAGAAGAATCTCCTCCACGATTTTGCTAGGCACAGAGGTGATACTGACTGGTCTGTAGTTCCCCGGCTCATCCATTTTCCCTTCTTGGGAATGGGGGTTGTTGCTTTATTTCTTTAGAGTGTTATGTGATAAAAGTCTCAGATCACATGAAAATCTGTGATACACAGATCTATGATACACAGATCCTTGGAAGTTCTACAGTGTTATCTATTGATTTCAAAGAATTTTGCGTACTTCTCTGTCTGTATATATCTATTGACTGACTTATATTTCAGAGAAAAGTTGAGGTGCTCACACTGGTCTTTGAACTTTTCAGTAGCTCAGCTGGTCAGCCTCAGGAATTCTTATTTATCTGTCAAACCTGGACATTGTTTCTGCCATTTTTCCTGCTAACAAGAAACTTTCGCAGACCACAATCCTTGTTTAGTATGTGCATGAGGAAGATATTTTGCATTCTCGTGAGACCTCACTTGGAGTATTGTTTGCAGTTCTGGTGTCCTCAACATGAAAAGGACATGGAAGTGTTAGAACAAGTCCAGAGGAGGGCCACGAGGATGATCAGGGGACTGGAGCACCTCTCGTATGAAGATAGGCTGAGAAAATTGGGGCTGTTCAGCCTGGAGAAGAGAAGGCTGTGTGGAGACCTCCTAGCAGCCTTCCAATACCTGAAGGGGGCCTATAGGGATGCTGGGGAGGGACTCTTCATTAGGGACTGTGGTGAGAGGACAAGGGGTAATGGGTTTAAACTTAAACAGGGGAGGTTTAGATTGGATCTGAGGAAGAAATTCTTTACTGTGAGGGTGGTGGGGTTGCCCAGGGAAGCTGTGAATGCTTCATCCCTGGCGGCGTTCAAGGTGGGGTTGGACATAGCCTTGGATGGCATGGTTTAATGGGAGGTGTCCCTGCCCATGGCAGGGGGGTTGGAACTCGATGATCTTGAGGTCCTTTCCAACCCTTACTATTCTATGATTCTATGATTCTATGATTACGCAGGTGCGTCAGAAGTAATTCCACAAGGAAACTTCACCTTATTACTGCTTCGCAGTTTGTCCATCAAATAATCTGTCCACTGAATAAAGTTAAAAACTAAGTCAAGTCAGGTAATACAGGATCTAACCACATCTACATTTTAATTTGCTCCTTAAGGATTATGAACTATGTTATCAATGGTTTGCATTACAATTATTTGTTCAACAGCTGTCATCACTATAAAGGAAATCACATGCATAGATAATTCAGTAGACTGCCTTTATTTAATTATTCTAAAAGAGATCAATTAAAGTGTGATGGATCATACATAATTTGCTTCCTTATATGGCTTGCAGATTATAACCACATTTATCTCAAAACATCATTTCTGTTTTGAACATGTAATTTCACCGACAGTTGAGTGTGAGTGAAATGCACTTAGCTTTGGTCACATAAGCTCAAGTTCTTTACCCCTCCTTGGTATGACAAATTTTTATTGGCCTAGCAGGCAACATTAACATGACATATTCTCCTGTTCTTCAAAAAAGATGTTTTTGAACATCTGATAGATAGAATTAAGACTGTGTCATTACAAAAGTACAAAAATTACCTCTGACTCTCTTTATTTTATTTACATGTGGAGGTTAGATGTTTTAAACAGCTGTTTCAGGCAGTTTTAATATAATGTGAGTAGACATTGAACACCTCTTCAGAACACTGGTGATAGGCTTTTCATGATAATACAGCAGCTATCTTCTGCTGCCTCTCTTGGAAAATGAGAATATTGCTAGAAGTAAACTGCTGAACCATATATTAAGAGAAATTATAGTTACCTGGATGGCTTCAAGCTATTGAGACTGATGACTTTGTAAAAAATTTTATCAGCCTCCAAAAGCTATGGCATTTATATATTGTTCTGTTGGACATGATATAGTAAAATATCTATGGGCCTCACAGCTAACACAGAGAGAGGTTTTGCCTGGTTTTCTTACTAATTAAAAATATTTCTTTCAACTATATGTCCTAAGAAAAAAACTTTTTATACAAGCTCACTTTTTCTTTTTTTTAATGAAACTAATTTGGAAATTGATGTCTCTATTTTTTTTTTTTCTGAATGTGTGAGATAAGTAATTTCATTAACTAAACCTTTTTAGCTACAGGATACAAATGGCCTCAGGATAATATTTCTTCACCTAATTTAAACTTCTGAAATACTGGAAATATACTGGCACAGAGAAATCTGACTTGGCATGTTAACTAAAATTCCTTAAGAAGTTGGCAGTAGAAAGTCTTAGATTTTCTAACAGAATGATAATTGAAGATTAAAAAAAAATCAGCAGAATATTGCTTGCAATATTTCTAACCAGAGATAATTCCTTCAGCATTATTATTAAAAAAATAAAATTATGCCTATAGTTTTACTTCTAGTAGCAGAAAAACTAATAGGGAAAAGTAAACAACTGTGAATTCAGATATCAAGAAAAACATCACACCATGGAGACAGAATATGGTTGCCGGACTCTACTAGGGATTGCACAAAAAAATATCTATTTTTTTTTTCTTTTGGTAGGAAACAAAATAATTTCTTTGCACATATTTATATTATTTCATGTACGCATAATAATATGTACTGAGTTAATAAAGCACAATATGTGAGCACATCTTTTTAATAATCATACTCTCACATATAATGAAATCATAAAACATTTGATTAAAAAATGTAATGGAGTTCAAACAGTGCTCTAACATCATGTAGACCTGACATAATTTCCTATTTGTTATTTTCTTTAGCAAATACCAATTCCAAATTTTATATGTTTCTCTGCCATTAGACAATCTAATCAAGTGTGCTTCAGAGTGTGATGTTAAAAGGCAAGAGAATTGAAGATTACTGGGTTGACACAGTAAAGTAGAAGGCAATATATCAGATTTCTGATAAGGCTTAGCTATCAGTTTAATGTCCTTTTTGCACATATGAAGTGTACATGTATACTTGGAAAGGAAAGACTGTAGGCTCTATTTAATTTCTACCACTACTTAAGACCAATCTTCAAACATTCTGGAGGAAAAGATAAGAAAATCTTCATCAACTAAGAGTTCGCCAGTGTCTTCAGTATTTCTACAGTTACTTGATTAAAACAATACCTGTTAATCTTCAAGGCCTACCTAATGTGAACAGAAAATATCAAGGGATGACAAAACCATCATAAATAGCTAGATCAGCAGCCAGTTAGCATGCAGTGGCAATATCTTTCACGTATAATGCACAATAACACTAACTGATAAAAGATACATTATTTTTTGCGAGTTATCTATAACATTAATATTATAAGGAGATTACTGTACACAATCAGATGAGATTCGTCATGATGTGATAACATATATGACAGGTATATACCTGAAGAGATATCTCGTCCACAGAACACATTATTTTAGTACATATGTCTTTTCTTCTTTGTTTAAATTTTTTTCTGAAATGGAAATTACAAGTATACATGCATATTTTTTTCTTTGGCAGCTTTTTAATTTCCCTTCTACATATTATGGTATGCTTAATCCATGCTACTATTAAAATTGCTCTAAATGAACAAACAAACAAGCAAAAGCTTTGGCATGCCATATATATTCTTTGAAATCAATGATTTGTTTCGGTGAGTTGAATACTTTCATTTGCATTTCCTTTTCTATTATTTTGTTCTATAACAGGGAGTCAAATCACTAATGGACTAAAAGTGTTCCAAATTAAGCAAGCTAAACTGGAACAAATGAATTTCAAGCATTTGAATTTTAAGATAATAACCAAGATAGGGTTCAAGGCATTCTTCAAGACTGTCCCTAATTATATTATTATTACTATTGTTCTTCTTGTTATGTTCCTATAGTTTCATTTTTTAGTAGGGCCTGAAACAACACAGCGAAAATACGTACTATAATCTGCTCTCTCCCCAAGAATACATGAATATATATGCATGTATTAGTATGTATATGTACGTATATGTACATATATGTCTTTGGTTTGTGTCATTATATGCATATATACATATATATATATATACACACACATACACATGCATAAACACACTCAAATATGTGTGCGTTCTTGCATATACCAGACCTCTTTCAGGTGTGTCTCAAACACTAGTACTAGTACACAGACTTTGGGTACTCCTGCTGTTATCTGTCCTGGAGAAGGAAGGTTGTGATGAAAGTGCAACACTCACCTGCATCAACACACTGTATTTTGGGATACAAACAAACCATATTTGATGCAAAATCTCCCTAATGTTTGTTAATATTCTTGTTTGTAAGTATTTCTTCTAGATTTAAACAGTGAAAACTCCTCCACCACTTCCCTCCTCTCCCTGGAATTGAACCAAACTTGTATACATTATGAGTTCTGTATTGCCTCGGCACCATCTTACATCTTTTTCCTGCCTGGAATATAAAAGAGATTTAAAAAGTTTTAGTATGCACAGATTGTATTTTTAATGCAATGTTTTACATTCTTCTTTTGAAATGCCTGTGTATTTTAAATAATGCACTATTACTTTCCCTTAATGTCCAAATTATTAAGATTATTTGTATATGCATCAAAATTGTTTGATATTCTCTGATAGAGATGCGTTTAAAGATTTGAATGTCAATACAGATGTAGAAGTCATATAAAAATCATATTTTTAGCTGTGACAATCTTCAATATTGCATAGAACTGATATTGTGGAAAAAAGGAAATATTTGTTCATTTTCCTGGCTTTTATAGATCTTAAAGCAACTTAGAGAGCTATTCCAATGAAGAATTAATTTGTCCAGATCTGATAGTCTAATTCAATATTTCAAAGCATTGTATTTAGTATATAAGATTAATTTAACATGTACTAGTGTCTCCTTAACAATGATTAAAGATAGGGCATAAAAATTTGTACCAAAGAGTTTTAGTTTTCATTATTTTCATTTTTATTCATAGAAAATGCTGCTTAACTGCTTAAAGGTTTATACCTACTATTCATTTTTATACTTATAAATCTGAAAAAGTAAAGCTTTATCATTGTATGTTGTTAACATTCTTGCTATAAAATAAAGATGGAAATTAACCTTTGTACCTACATATGCTCTTATTAAATACTAAATATGATACTTCACTTTTATTAAAACTGAGTGTCTTTGTTACAATAATCCTAATTTTGTTTTAAGACCACTCAAACCCTCCCTAAAGGTAGCCTAAGGAATTCCAAGATAAAAGGCAAATAATGTACACAAGAGGCAGAAGGATTTTAAGGCAGATTTTAGTCTTTCTTGCATTTGAACTGAATGAGATCAGGAAAATAGGTAGCAAAGCTTGATTATTAGGCAACAATATTTAGTTGTGATCTTAAGTCATACCAAGTTGATCTTCACTATCCCTAAGACAAGCAGTAGCTGGAAATCAAGGCAAAACAGGGTGGGAAGGAAAAGGGTGAAGTATAACCTTGAGATACAGTGGATATGACAAAAATTCCTGATATTTATCATACTGAGACATTTACATTTTAAAAGGAATCTCTGATAGTCCATATTTTTAAAGAAGAATGAAAATAATGTAATGTAATGGCATTAGATGTGGAAAATGCTAAATATTTCTGAAATGAAATTCCCTTACGGAAAAAATTCTGAAGTTTAACTGTTTTATTGTGTGCTTTTGAGGTTGTCATTTTTCCTGATTTAAGATGGAACAAGATTTATTTAAAGCTCATATTTGCAGCACCATTGTGAAGAAATCTGATTAGAAATATCTTATTTTCCTGTCTTTATTCATCATCATGTAAATTGCATATCAAATAATAAGAGTTAATGGACATCCATAAACCAGTCACACAAATACTAAGGGTATGTACACAAAGGTGTTGCTTGCATATACACATCTTCATCTGCATGTTTCTGAGTGTAACTGCGGTTGCTTTAGTAATAACGAACAAGCCTTTCTAATTTTTATACCCTTGTTGGCATAATAAATGAAAATAGCTCTTCAATGAGCCTTTTGTTATGTACAGATATTTCAGCATGTCTTTATGTGTATGTCTGAGGATCGCATTCATTCTTTCAGCCAGACCACTTAACTAGGACGCTGTTAATCTACGGTAATATACAGTTCAGGCTGATCCTGTACGCATTTTCTTAATTTAGGTGTTGGAATTGTATGAATATTCTTGAGGTTTTTTTGTTGTTGCTTTTTTTTTTTGCCTACTAAGATACATTTGTGATTACTACACTATGACATAATTAATAATTAAGAAGTTTTATTTCATATATTACTAGGAGAGAGACTCTGTCAGGGAAGGCAATCATCCTGCTCCATCTTACAGTATAGACTAGTTGTATGTCTTGAAGTCATTCTGCTAATAGTCATTCTAATTGCACTATATTAAGGAATTAGTTATGATCCTCAGTGTGGTAACCAACTCCTGCTGTGGTTTCATGAGTTTGTCATATATACACTAAGCATCAGATGGATATGTCTGCACTTCCAAGCAACCCAAGCAATCCAGCTAACTAATACTTGTAAGATATCTGATATTACACCCATTCTAATAGTGAAGGCTTCTTTTCAGGACTTCATTAATTTAAAAGTTTTTAAGGAAAAGAAAGGGTAAGCAGTGCTGTGAATTATTAAAACAAACAAACAAACAAACCTGAAAATAATTCTGGACAAAAGAGGGTGAAAAATGGCATTACAAGAAGTATTACAGTATCAAGATTTTAATAATGAAATAAAATGTGTTTTTAAAAATGTTTGGGCTTTTGGTTTTTTTTTGTTTCCTGATATGAAAGAAACAATATAAAGAGGGAACACATTTTAAGGGTTTTATTTTGTAAAATTTGTGAGTACTTTAATTTTAGCCATCATACAAAGAAAGCTTTTGTCTTTAATTCAGGTCCTTGCCTTTCAGTGAATTTATGGCTCAACCAGTCACTGAAAATCTCCGCTTTTTTTTTTTTTTAGGTGGTGAAATAACTAGTGAGGATAACTTAACAACATGGGTAACGCTATATAAATGAAAAATGAAAAGATGCCATAGATTGGTAAGTCACACTCATTTTTGGATTTGTAAAAGCTGCTTGGACTCAAACAGGCCTCCCACAACTGAAACTTATTTTCAATTCATTGGCAATAGCAAATTAAAAAAAAAAAAAAAAAAAAAAAAAAAACCTTCTTTTTTTTTTTTTTTTTTTTCTGTATGAAATGGGGCTTTCAAGACTTTCAGCCACACCTTCCCCACAAGAAGAAATGTTTTCAACCAATTTTAAGGAACCAGAAAATTATAAGTGCCTTAAGTTTCTAAATAACTACAAGTAATCTTTGCATAAATAAGCATCCACATCATAGTGCAGATGGATTGTCAGATGCCTGTGGATAAGTTTCAGAAATATACATTGTGTGGTAGGTAAGCTAAGCAGTCTTTCTGGATATTTCTGCTCATTTATGATTTCTAAAATTCTTATTTTTTAATATAATTGACATTGTATCATTTAAAATAGCTACTAAAAGAGTTCTCTAGCCAAACCACATTTAATACAAGCCTTTTTTTGCCATAAATGTCTTCCAAATAGTTTTATTATAGTATGCAATATTCTATAGTATTTTGAGAACCAAGAAGCAAACATATTTCTGCACAGAAAATCATAATATGGATCTAAAAGAGATTCTAGCTGTGTTGAGAACAAAAACTATGTCAATACACAAGAAAGATATATAAACATTTGCCTCATAAATTTTATGGTGTGTTATGCAGTATTTTAAATTCTATAAAAGTGAGATATACTACTTCTCATAAGATTTCCCAGTAGACAACTGAGACTATTTTTCCTGGCTTCTGAACTTCAAACCAAGTCCACTGGCAAGAGTCTCATCAACTTTTTTAGCAATCTACTGATGGGAGCATTGCTTTAGGATGATCAATGTGACTACATTTAGCACATATTTTATAAAATATGTGCAGATATTTTTATAAATAAAGGTCGATTCTTCTATGGCTCATTCCTTACTCAAGAAAGGCAGGTTCTTTCTTAGTACAAGTAAGATTCAGTCTAGACGTGTATCTGTTTTCACTTTTTTTACCACTTTATAACATATAGAGGACTATGTTCAAATATTATGCAATGATAGCAAGGAAAAGACATGTTAAAATCTGTTGGGAGTTGCTCTGAATAATTTTCTTAGAAGAAATAAAGGAGCTTTGTTACATTTGAATTTGTGAAATTATTTCTTGCAAAGAATTTCTCAAGGCTTATTAATTTAAAAATGAACACCTATGTAGCAGGTTTCCTGGCCAAAATGCATCCTTAGGTAATTATATTATCTCAATCTAAGATTCTAACCTATAATTTTATTTCAATTATTTGCAATATAGTTTTCATTTTTCCTCATGACTTTTGTGCACCATGTACAGAAATTTCTGCTGGTAATCACTCATCTCCCCATAATTAGTTGCATTTTGACACCCTGGCATACAATACAATGGAATTTAAATCTGATGACACAGCAGTCACTATCATTTACAGGCTCTTCAACAGGAATATAATGCATATTAACTTTGCGCTATATACCCGGTACTAATCCTACACAAAAGCAAATGCACTTCAAATAAATGAGTGTCCAGCAGCAGTATATCCATTCTCTGCACAGCACAGTGCAAGTGAGCACTCAAGTACATGCAAGGCATCTGTAAAGATGTCTGAGGCATTACCTTCTCTGTCTGGATAAAAATCCAGCTTCAGGTACAACCTGCAATGTTCATAAGTGCATGTTTAGAAAAAGAAGAACAATAAAGCTGTCACTTAACTGCACCCTCTGTGTGAACTGCTTTGGGAGGGATCCATTTTACCTCAGGTGAGATGCTGACAATGCAGATCTCTCCACATGTAGCTACCATCACTTCTTTTTGTAGTAAATGCAAAGCGGAGAGCGGAGGGAGAAGCATTTTTAGAACATAGCTCAGCTGATCTATTTGAAGTACTTTTAGTATATGCTGAATCAGACTCCAGAAATGGCTACTTACCCTTCATGATCCATAAAGGACCAATAAAGGGTATTTCGACAATTCAAAAGTCTGAATGTTTTTAGAAAAAAAAAATCCATTTCCTGTGTCCTGTATTTCACCTTAAATCTGGGTTAGGTATTGTTGATTTTTACTCAGTGAGATAAAAATTACTATTCTCTGTGGAGTATATCTGCAGGGCTGGATCTTGGTTGCTATCGTAATACTAATTCTTTCAGATTTCCATTCAGATCCAAAAACATATAAACCAGCGAAAGACAAAAACAAACCAAACAAAACTTTATATGTATTTAGAATTCTTTGCTTGTACAAACATAAATAATACAGTTGCTGTCTTTGTCTTGTGAATTTTTCTACATAGCATGTCTCATTTTTCCATTTTTGAAATTTCTGAAATAAAATCATAGAATCAACTAGGTTGGAAAAGACCTTTGAGATTGCCAAGTCCAAGCATTACCCCAGGGCAATAGAAGTTACTATGTCTAATTTTTAATAATTTTTAGAATAATTTTGAATATTCCATGTGTCAGCTCAACTTCTCAGGTGAAAAGAAAAGCTGTTTCTTTTCACCTCTAGCATTTCACTGCTGTTAAAAAAAAATGCAACTTACAATTAAATACATACTATCTCTGAGCATATAAATCAGTGTCTGCAATTTTTAAAGAGAGCAGTTTATATTTTTTTTCCTGAAAAAGAACAAATAATTGAAAACTTATTACTATTTTTCTTTCAGGACACATGCTGCTTCGTGTGCATGATGTTACTGCAAGTGGGTTCCAACAGCAATTCACTGTACTACTGATTCTGTCCTTCCTTTTCCAGATAAGAAGTGAATAGTGCCTCTATATTGTTGTCAGCCAGGCAAGAGTACCACTTTCTTTTTTTTCCTTCGGTTTTATGGTGCAGCTTCCACAATCATTGCACATGTCACCATTGGGTGCAGAAATTCAAAAGCAGTAATTTTTTGAGTTCTTACAGTAGTAATGCAGCTGACATAAATACTCTTTAGATCAAGAAGGTACAATGATCTGCAGTAGGCAATCAGTGACATCTGCCACCTAACCCCCAAGGCTGTGAAAAAAAACAAAATTTCACAGGGTTGAATGAACAGGAAGACATAAGAGAAATGTGAAGTACTCATAATAAAGTCTCAGCTGAAGTTCTTGCTTAATTGTTCCAAAAAAAGCCACAGATCTACTGGGAAGTGTCAGAAAGAGAAAAAAGAGGAACTAGAGTTTAGAAAATATTAGTTATGATAAAAGATCATAAGAACAGAAGTTGTTTAGCCTAGAAATTACTGGATGGGGGATAAATGAAATTAAAGTATTCATTATTTAAAATGCAGTAAACTCTTTTTCCTGGAAATGAGATAAATATATTTAAGCTATACGTGAGTGCAAAGTCTTCAGTATGGCCATTACAAGATGTTTCTGATAAAGAGTGTTTAAAGAACAGAACCTTTTTCACAAGGGGACTTTCTGAATATTTTAAATTTTGCCATTACTATCCATTGAGATACTGGGCATATTCTGAACAAAGAATAGCAATCACTGATTAATACATAATGAACAGTTTTATTAATTCTTCACAACTTCTTTTGTATCTCTAAGGTCTTCTGTGATTATTAGTAAAGAAATAAGTTCTGAAAGTACATCTTTGAATTGAACTATATTTTGAGTTCTTTAACTCCCTGGACAGAAAGACTGGACAGAGATGATCTTTAGCATAGCCTTGAATTACATTATAAATAATCGGATTGTGATCTGTATTTCCCCTCTCTCATACCTTTCAAGGCATTGATGCTTTATTTATGAAAAACACTATCTTACAGTATTTTTTTCCTCTGCTCCATAACATTTAAAGTCAACTAATCATCACAAAATTCCATTCACATTTTTTTAAGACACAACTGAACTAAAAATGGGGTATTTTTAACTTCATCCACCATTTGAGAAATAAGCAGCTTTTTAATGGAAGCTTTGAGTGAACAGTTTTACACTTCAGCTGCAAAAGTTATGTAGAATGTATGTGTCAAGAGTTTTATAAAAGGAAGATGAAAACTCTAATTAACATAGAGTCATAAAATCATAGAATAGTTATGGTTGGAAAGGACCTTAAGGTCACCTAGTTCCAGCCCCCCTGCCATGGGCAGGGATGCCTCACCCTAGACCATGTCACCCAAGGCTCTGTCCAACCTGGGCTTGAACACTGCTGGGGATGGAGCATTCACCACTTATGCCAACCTGTTCTGCTGCCTCACCAGTCTCACTGTAAAGTACTTCTTTTACCCAGCCTGAACTTCCCCTGTTTAAGTTTGAACCCGTTACCCCTTGTCCTATTGCTACTCTCCCTCATACCATGTTTTAAACATGTCCAGTCAGAAATGTATAGTAAAGAAAAAAAGAAAAGCAGATTTTGAAAGTATATTTAAGCACATGAAAGTTTATGTTTGCTCATTTTATTCAACATAGTTGCTACTTTTAGAGAACTACTACAACTCTTCAGCATTTAGTATTCTTGTTTTCTTTTTTTGTTTTTTTTAGTTTTCTTCTACAACACAACAGCCTTCTGTAATATGCTTCCTACTACCAGAACAATGCTCCCAGTTAGGTGCATCAAAGTATTGATGACTACACTGCAATAAGCAAAAAGAACTCTGATAGCATATTTCATCACTGCTTGGTAACTTAGTGGCAATAATGTTTTCAAATTTGTAATGCCAATGTGTTGACATACTACCTGCCAGAAAATGAACAGTCAGCTGATTTTATGTTTAATACTTTTTCTTCACAAGCAACTTAATCTTTCTCAGCTGTTATTTAGTCTCAGTTGTAAACACTATAGATGCACGGTCTGTAGAAAAAAACTAAATTCTATCATAATTCTAAAGATATTTGAAAATTATTTTTTGAAAGGAAAATGCAATAAGTTTGTGAATGACCTTGTATAATGGAGGGAGAACAAGAAGGGGATTTTTTCTGTTCCTAAGGGAAGACAATTCCATTTTGAATTGTGGAATAAGAAAGCCTGGTTTGTTTTCTTTTAATGTATTGCACCAGCAAGACATTACTTGCCAGCAGACTGAATTGACTCTCAAGAGGTGGCTGGACATTAATCAAGACTCCTTAGTGTTTTATAAGTTTTTAGTGGTTTCTGGAAACCTGTGGTCCATTTCCTTTTTGTAGCAGAGTTTGTCAGGCTTTTGTCAGTTTTCCAGATATTTTGATGACAACAAAAAATAACAAAAGTGTACATTGCTTATATTGTAATATAGAATCATAGAATCATAGAATAGTTAGGGTTGGAAAGGACCTCAAGATCATCGAGTTCCAACCTCCCTGCCATGGGCAGGGACACCTCCCACTAAACCATGCCATCCAAGGCTATGTCCAACCCCACCTTGAACGCCGCCAGGGATGAAGCATCCACAACCTCCCTGGGCAACCCATTCCAGGGCCCAACACCCTCACACTAAAGAATTTCTTCCTCATATCCAAACTAAACTTCCCCTGTTTAAGTTTAAACCCATTACCCCTTGTCCTCTCACCACAGTCCCTAATGAAGAGTCCCTCCCCAGCATCCCTATAGGCCCCCTTCAGGTATTGGAAGGCTGCTATGAGGTCTCCATGCAGCCTTCTCTTCTCCACTCTGAACAGCCCCAATTTTCTCAGCCTATCTTCATATGAGAGGTGCTCCAGTCCCCTGATCATCCTCGTGGCCCTCCTCTGCACTTGTTCTAAAAGTTCCATGTCCTTTTTCTGTTGAGGACACCAGAACTGCACACAATACTCCAAGTGAGGTCTCACGAGAGCAGAGTAAAGGGGCAGGAGCACCTCCCTTGACCTGCTGGTCACACTCCTTTTGATGCATATTCCATTTATATGAATAAATACTTCAAGCAAATGATGTATAATCACCAGGACTTTGACTTGAAGCCACATTGCCACCTTTTGAGCAGCTGTTCCTAAAACTTTTATTGAACGGATCTTTGAGACTGAATTACTGACAGATAATTTCATGACAGTGATTACAATTAAGCAGAAAGTGAAATATTTGTAATGATAGATTTTCAGATTGCTGTTCCTTGGAAGAAATGTCAGCATTAAAGAGATTCCTGATTCCTGATTGATAAAGCCCACAGTTTTTCTGTAAACATCTTGCCATCCTTGCTAAAATTCCTAAATACTATCAAAATGTTCATTTAAAAAACTTGTGCTGCTGGATTATTGAAAAGAAAATAACCTGCAGCTTAATATTTCAGTAAGTTTAGAAACATCCTGGAATTGAGAAATGGTAAGAATTGGTTCAGTAACATATATAGAGGATTCCTAGTATATTATTTAGTATTCTTTCAGAAGTGATACAGTATGATTCCTACATCTAGAAAAAACATTTAATTCCATCTCACTGGCTCTGATGAGCAGATGGTTATAATACTGAGCTATCTCAATTCATTAGTAGCATTGTTTCTTTTTCCAGCTTGTATTGGCTACATGAAGGTCTGTGGAATATTAATAATCTTGTCCTAAGGCCTGTGACAAAGCCTGGTTCTGATATTCAGCTCTTTGATTTCTTCCTGTGTGACAATTTCATTGTCATGATTGTGAACTGTGCCTGAGGCACTTCATCCAGATCATGAAAAATAATAGAACAGTAGGTACTAATAAGATTTACTTACACACTGAGGACATTGTAAATTTCCTGGATTTCTTTTCATGTATTTTACCATGTCTGGATGATAATGAAGTACATAATTATAACAAGTTTCTTTCCATTAATGTTTCTTCTTATTGTCTTTTTCACAATGAAGCGATTGCTTAATTTTATGTTTCATGTGGGAGTCAAGAACTGCAATCATACAAGCACTGCTGCTCAGAATTAGCTCTGTATTTCACCTTCCCTCTACATGAGTGCTGTTTCTTTTGTAACATTTTATTTCTGCTTATTGAACTACAACGAACTTCCTACGCAGCTCACATCTGTAAAAAGTGAGCAAGCTAGAGTCATTTTCAAGCTCTGAGTTGTTTCTGTGAGTCTCTGGATGTTCTTTTTGCACATTCTTTCTTTTGTAAGTCAAGCCCACATGTATTTAAAATTAGTAACAACATCGTTCATAACAGCATTGTTTTAATGCTAAATTTCAGTATCATTTACAACTATATTTTGCCTCAAACGATAAAGGTGGTTTTTTTTTTGCTTGGTTTTTTCTTTTTTTTCTGATTTACAATGTATAATGCATAGATTCTGCCAGTTCTTTCAAATGAATGTTGAAATCTATCCACAAAAAATCATATGAGAGCCTTGTATTTTGTGCTGTAAAGGATACTACCTTATTTTGTAACCTGGTTGACACAGGAAAAAAATTACGGTTTTGTTCTGGACAGCAGATGATACTTTGTGGAGACAAATCCACAGAATCACAGAATCACAGAATAGTAAGGGCTGGAAAGGACCTCAAGATCATCGAGTTCCAACCCCCCCGCCATGGGCAGGGACACCTCCCACTAAACCATGCCATCCAAGGCTATGTCCAACCCCACCTTGAACGCCGCCAGGGATGAAGCATTCACAACTTCCCTGGGCAACCCATTCCAGGGCCCCACCACCCTCACAGTATAGAACTTCTTCCTCAGATCCAATCTAAACCTCCCCTGTTTAAGTTTAAACCCATTACCCCTTGTCCTCTCACCACAGTCCCTAATGAAGAGTCCCTCCCCAGCATCCCTATAGGCCCCCTTCAGGTATTGGAAGGCTGCTATGAGGTCTCCACGCAGCCTTCTCTTCTCCAGGCTGAACAACCCCAATTTTCTCAGCCTATCTTCATACGAGAGGTGCTCCAGTCCCCTGATCATCTTCGTGGCCCTCCTCTGCACTTGTTCTAACAGTTCCATGTCCTTTTTATGTTGAGGACACCAGAACTGCACACAATACTCCAAGTGAGGTCTCACGAGAGCAGAGTAGAGGGGCAGGATCACCTCCCTCGACCTGCTGGTCACACTCCTTTTGATGCAGCCCAGGATACGGTTGGCCTTCTGGGCTGCAAGCGCACACTGCCGGCTCATGTTCATTTTTTCATCAACCCACACCCCCAAGTCCTTCTCCGCAGGGCTGCTCTCAATCTCCTCCCTGCCCAACCTGTAGCTGTGCCTGGCATTGCTCCGACCCAGGTGGAGGACTTTGCACTTAGCATGGTTGAACTTCATCAGGTTGGCATCAGCCCACCTCACAAGCGTGTCAAGGTCCCTCTGGATGGCATTCCTTCCCTCCAATGTATCAACCGAACCACACAGCTTGGTGTCATCGGCAAACTTGCTGAGGGCGCACTCAATCCCACTGTCCATGTCCAGATTATTTTGCTATACAAAGGTTAGTATAATTTCAGTATAATAATTCATTTTGGGGAAAAGAGTTTTTAATTACTGTTGAAAAGTAAAAATTAGCTCATAATATAAATATGGTCCAATGGTGCTATCTTAAACACAGCACTAAGGATTCTTTTCTCCCATACTGATGTTTCCCACTTAATATCAGAAGGATATTTCTACTACATGCTATTTATAGTTTTGAAATGTGAACACTATATTCATTTATGGTGTCATATCTCTATGTACTGCCAAGAAGCCAATATGTTAAGTGTGCTCAAGTGCAGGCTAATAGCTAAGTGCAGATCATGGGCAAACTAAGTGCATATAAATGGTTCAAACTCAACCTATTCAGGTTCATATAAGGGTAACTCAATGCCTTGAACTGTTGCAAAAGTTGAGAACATTATGACATCAGTACACTGCATGAAATAAACAGCAATTTTTCAATTTTTTTTCTCTTGTCAAGATGAATGAACAATTAAAATATTGCCAGGGCAGTATTTGTTGGATTTTAGATAAACATTGTACATAAAGTACAAAAAACTAAAAAGGAAGTCAAGCCGTAAGAGTAACTCTTCCTCCCTCTTCTTCATTCCCATGTATCAGGTGAGCTTGAACTTCTAGTATTTATCATGCTAGCTTGACAAAATAACCACAAAATG
The DNA here is from genome assembly GCA_039720435.1 of Amazona ochrocephala. Taxonomy (NCBI): domain Eukaryota; kingdom Metazoa; phylum Chordata; class Aves; order Psittaciformes; family Psittacidae; genus Amazona; species Amazona ochrocephala. The sequence continues at coordinate 29,795,772 of CM077876.1, read as the reverse complement.
CAATAGCATGGCTAAGTCTCGTGCTGGAAATGGCTGCAGGGAGGTATAGCAGAGTCTTCAGGCCCATGTTCTTCCTTTTCTGATTTCCTTTGCCACTGAGAGTTAAAGAATAAATAAATAAATGAATGAATAAATAAATAACTAAATAAAGGTAACCGTAACAGAAAACTGTTTGGCAAGCAGACTTTTTAGGCTGCCATAGACTTTCCCATATTTTGGCAGCTTTTAAAGAGAAAGTAACTTCATCCGGTTAAAAAAAAAATATTAAAAAAATAAAAAGAATTTGTGCAGCAGATAGAATGCAGCACTAACATCTGGGTTTTTTTTTTTTTTTGATTCATGCTCTATCACATCTGATTTACAAAGATCATTTGGCCAGGCACGTAGTCATACATCTCAGAAAAACAAAGGTGTCATCCGCAGAAACTGATGCTATAACCCTTGACTATATTAAAAAGATCATCATGTCTTGTCAAAGAGAAAAAAACATCAATCTGAGTTCATGATGAAATAAGATTATTCACTGCAGTTATCATGTCACTGTTGGCTCACTTTCTTTGGTAATAAAAGAGGAAAAAAGAAAATGTTTTGCTGCCAGATTATCATTAATTCTCTACACAACAAAATATTTAAAAATATGTCCATCCTAGAAGGGAGGAATGAAAATCAAAGTAGTATCTTGCCCGTATTTTTGATTCTGATGTGTCTATAGCAGCATTACTCATGAGAGGAGAAGAATTTAGTTATGAAGATAGCCAAGCAAATGTCCAAATATGAGGTTTTATTTTGTTTTTTTTTTTAAGGAAAGAATATATTTATCTAAACCTAAATGGAAGTTTAATATACACTTACAAATGTTTAACTCCTTTGCCATTTTCACTATTGTTCTAATTCAGCCTTTAAAAACTTAAGTTTTTGTTTTGGTGCATGATCATGAATTTTTTGGTTTTCTGCTAGTGTAAATATACATAAACATACATATGTGCTACATGTACACATATCTGCTTATATATATGGCATATATAATATAAATGCATATGTGTGTGAGTACATACGTAGTGTGTATGTGATGTGGGTTATTAGGTAGCTAAACACCACCCAGCTGCTCACTTACTCTCCCCTAGAGGTACAGGGCAGAGAATTGGAAGGAACAAAGTCAGAAAACTCAGGGGTCGAGGAAAAGAAAACTTAATAGGTAAAGAAAAAGCCATGCATATAAGAAAAGCAAAAGCAGGAATTCATCCACTACTTCCCATCGACAGAAAGGTGTTTGTCCATCTCCAGAAAAGCAGGGTTTCATCATGCGTAATGGCCGTTTGGAAGACAAACACTAACTGAGAATGCGCTTCATTCCTCCTTCTTCCCTCAGCTTTATATACTGGGCATGGTGTCATATGGTGTAGAATACAGAATCATAGAATAGTTAGGGTTGGAAAGGACCTTAAGATCATCTAGTTCCAACCCCCCTGCCATGGGCAGGGACACCTCACACTCAACCATGTCACCCAAGGCTCTGTCCAACGCAGTCTTGAACACCTCCAGAGATGAAGCATTCACAACTTCCCTGGGCAGCCCATACCAGTGCCTCACTACCCTAAGTAAAATCTTAGGAGGAAGTGAAAAACTTCCTCATTATACCCAATCAAAACTTCCCCTGTTTAAGTTTGAACCTGTTACCCGTTCTCTTCTCACTACAGTCCCTCAGGAAGAGTCCCTCTCCACCATCCCTATAGGCCCCCTTCAGATTTTGAGAGGCTGCTATGAGGTCTCCATGCAGCCTTCTCTTCTCCACGCTGAACAACCCCAACTTTCTCAGCCTATCTTCATATGGGAGGTGCTCCAGTCCCCTGATCATCCTCGTGGCCCTCCTCTGCACTTGTTCTAACAGTTCCATGTCCTTTTCATGTTGAGGACACCAGAACTGCACACAATGCTCCAAGTGAGGTCTCACAAGAGCAGAGCAGAGGGTCAGGATCACCTCCTTTGACCTGCTGGTCACACTCCTTTTGATGAAGCTCAGGATACGGTTGGCTTTCTGGGCTGGGAGTGCACAATGCAGGTTCAAGTTAAGTTTCTCATCAACCAACACCCCCAAGTCTTTCTCCAAAGGGCTGCTCTGAATCTCTTCTCTGCCCAACCGGCAGATGTGCCTGGGATTGCTCCAACCCAGCTGTAGGACCTTGCATTTGCTATGGTTAAACTTCAACAGGTTGGCATCAGCCCACCTCACAAGTGTGTCAAGGTCCTCTGGATGGCATTCTTTCCCTCCAACGTATCAACCGAACCACACAGCTTGGTGCCATCGGCAAACTTGCTGATGGCGCACTCAATCCCACTGTCCATGTCACCAACAAAGGTGTTGAGCAAGACCAGTCCCAGCATCCATCCCTGAGGAACACCACTCGTTACTGGTCTCCAGCTGGACATTGAGCTATTGAGCACAACTCTTTGCATGTGGCGATCCAGCCAGTTCTTTGTCCACAGAGTGGTCCACCTATCAAATTGATGTCTCTCCAACTTAGAGACAAGGATGTCATGTGGAACAGTGTCAAATGCCTTGCACAAGTCCAGGTAAATGACATCAACTGCTCTGCCCCTGTCCATTAGTTCCATAGCCCCATCATAGAAAGCCACCAGACTGGTCAGGAAGGATTTGCCCTTAGTGAAGCCACGCTGGCTGTCACCAACCACCTTGTTTTTTTTCATGTACCTTAGCATGCCTTCCAGGAGGATCTTCTCCAAAATTTTGCCAGGCACAGGAGTGACATTGACTGGTCTGTAGTTCCCTGCATCATCCATTTTCCCTTCTTGAAAATGGGGTTATATTACCCTTTTTCCAGTCATCAGGAACTTCACCTGACTGCCATGATTTTTCAAATATGATAGACAGTGTCTTAGCAAATTCCTTTGCCAGCTCCTTTGGGACCCACAGATGGATTTCGTCAGGTCCCGTGGACTTGTGTACGTTCAGGTTCCTGAGATGGTCTCGAACCAGTTCCTCTCCTACAGTGGGCTCAGGGTCTTCAGTCTCACAGCCCCTGCGTCTGCCTTCCAAGACTTGGGTGGTGTGGTTAGAGCATTTGCCAGTGAAGACTGAGGCAAAGAAGTCATTAAGAACCTCAGCCTTCTCCAAATCCAGGGTAGCCAGTTCTCCCAATAGCTTCCAGAGAGGGCCTATGTTGTCCCTAGTCCGTCTTTTGTTTGCAGTGTAACTATAGAATCTCTTCCTGTTATCTTTAACCTTCATGTTATCTGCTGTTATCCCTTGGGTCAGTTGGAGTCAGCTCTCCTGGTTGTCCCCTCCCAAATCCTTGTGCACCCCATGCCTACTAGCTGGTGGGGTGGTATGAGGAGCAGAAAAGGCCTTGACTCTTTGTTAGCACTGCTCCGCTCTAACTAAAACGTCCCTGCATTGACAACACTTTTTCAGCACAAATCCATTACATAACCACATAGTACCTACTGTGAAGAAAATTAACTTTATTCCGGACCAGAACCAGCACAATATATATTCAGATATATATTTCCATAAAAACACACAGTGACCAAAGTGAAAACATATTAATATATCAATTTGAAGACTTATTCATCTAGAATGTGGGCAGCCACACCTTCCCCTCTGCTGACATGTCTGAGCAGAGATACACTGTGCTGCTATTGTAGTTACTGGAGGACTAATCAATAGTTTCAGAGTTTCAGCAGTGAATTGTCTTAGCCCCACAAAGTTATTTAATTTAGTTCAGATAAATGGCACCTTTTTGTCCCATTTACTGTATTGATTATATCTCTACCATCTGCCTTGGTCACTTAGCCAATTAACGCCCACATTGCAGGCAACTAAAATTAGGCATAATGAAATCTCTTAATGTGCTGAAGTGTGTCTTTCAGTCTCTGAGGAGGACAGAGAATGTAAGGATCCTAGATAAATACATGTACACATTGATGCAAAAGTGTTAATCACCACTGATGAACAGAAAATGCATTCAATGTTCTCTGTGATTTTTTCTTTTATTCAAATTTCATGACAGTCTTTTATATAACAAAAATAAATATAATCCAAGGAACCACTCTAAAGCCAGTGAAATTTGTAACTGAGGATAGAATATTTTGGAGTGTTTGCGTGTAGTTTTTAAAATATTTCATGCATTGATCTTGTTCCCCATAAATGATAGTAAATCACAAGTTGAAATTTATTTTACCATGTGAGAAAAAGTTAGGGTCATAGAGAACAAATTGTCTTATATGAAAGATATAACTTTTATAATTTTTAATTTAATGACAATCAGAGACATGTTAAATGTTCAAAGCACTAAAAGAATATTGATTCATTCAAACAGTATTTGCAAAAAACAGTGAATTTAATGAACTTACTTTTACAAAGATTTATATTCAAAATGGAACTTGACCTAATCTAAAAAAGAGAAACATGACATAGAGCAGTACTTGGGAAATTGATCCAGAGCTGAGAAATGGAATAGCCCTCCTTTTTTTTTTTTTTTATTTTTCTTCAGCCCTGTATACAAAAGCCGAAAAGAAAAAGAATTGATCTTCACTGTCAACCACAAAAGCCACAGAGTTACTGTGATGACCAAGAGCCTTTAAAGTGTAGGACTTCTGCCATTTAATGTTGGATGGATTCTAATATGCGCTTTCCTTTCCATGACTTACAAGGAATGGGACTCAGATGTCCCCTGAGATCGTTGTTACAGAGCTTTACTGTAGCCTCAAAAATTATTTCCGTCTAGTATATACTTAGGGCTGATCTTTTCTTGGCTGAAATTCCTGCTGTTAGTTATACCCAGTAGAGTTCAGTGTTTTATACATGTCCATCGATAAATTTTGCACCATGCTTTCAAGGTAAAAGGGAGCCTTTAATCTTCCCAAGCCTCCAGGTATCTTGTTTGGTCAGCTGGAGGGGAAAAGGAGGAGGTGATTTGCTACTTCAGCCTTTCAGGATCAGGCCTTACTCAACTTGTCTTCAGGACAGCATCTCTTGTGAATGTTAAGCAAGATGTAGTCAGTTTTGATTTCTTTAAATTACAAATGTCTTTTTAAAGAATACATATGTAACAGATAATGATGCACATTTTTCACAATCCTTAAAAGGCCAGTTGGTAGTATAAAGAGAAGGGATGAGGTCTAAAATATATGAAAGCTTGTGCATTTGAGTTCATTGATGTAAGTATTGTTCTGAATATCAGAAAAATAATTAGTATTTCTAATGAAAGTCAATATAGACTGTCAACTACTTAGCATCATGTAAACCTTGTTGTAGCCTTGATGTCTCATTGTATTACATGTGCCAAGGTAGAATAGAGAGCTCTTAACTTATGACCATGTGAATACTTTGGAAGGCGAAGACATTCAGAGACTAGTGAGTTGAATGATTAAAATAGATAACATTTCAGAGACTCTGTTTTAAAGTAATTTGTACAGAGTAGTAACTTTTGCCTTAGTTTTTTCCTTTTTAAAATTATATTCTTTTTTTATAAGGGCTGAGGCCTTGAAAACTGGTCAATATGTAAGTAACTTATAGGTATCAGTGTGTGTTTGAATCTGCTATTAGTGAGCACGGTGGTTTAAGTCATTGATTTCTTTACTCTGTACAGAGTAGCCCAAGGCCAGGCTGGATGTGGCTTTGAGCAACCTGGTCTACTGGAAGGTACCCCTACCCATGGCAGGGAGGTTAGAACTAGGTGATCTTTAAGGCCTTTTCCAACCCAAACCATTCTATTATTCTACTTTTCTATGCTGTTTATACACTGATTGCTACATTTATTAGGAGTTCTAGAATATATCCTGAAGACAGTTATTAATTTGTTCCCCAAATTTATATATATAAAGATCTTTTTGCTTCCACAAGTTTTCCATTACCACACAATTTTCCTACTCCTCTAGAGCCAACTTTTCTGCTATAAGATATACAACCAGACAGTTCCCATTGTGTTCTATACTGCAATGACAATAGCTAATAACAACATCCACTGGAAGTTACCTATAACTTTCAGTATACTGAGCAGAAATTTTTATGTCAGATGCTACCTATAGGCTAAGAATCACTCATATCACTGAAATGATTTAAAACCTTATGAATATTACTGTTTGAAAGCAGGAGATAATAAATTTTATTTGTTCATATTAAAATGTATTTATATATATCTTACGCTGAGAAAGTCTTGTTGTTTCATTCATCAGAACAAACAAAATTTGAAGGCAGATGCATTGACAGTGAGAATGAAGACCTAGGACCACTGTAGGAGAGGATCTGGTTCCAGACCATCTTAGGAACCTGAACATATACAAGTCCAAGGGACCTGATGAAATCCATCCACGGGTCCTGAAGGAGCTGGCAAATGAATTTGCTAAGCCACTGTCCATCATATTTGAAAAATCATGGCAGTCAGGTGAAGTTCTTGATTACTGTAAAAAGGGAAGTATGACCCCCATTTTCAACAAAGGGAAAAAGGATGAGCCAGGGAACTACAGAGCAGTCAACATCGCCAATGTGCCTGGCAAAATCTTGGAGCGGATTATCCTGGAAGGCATGCTAAGGTACATGAAAAACAACAAGGTGGTTGGTGACAGCCACCATGGCTTCCTGACCAGTCTGGTGGCCTTCCCTGATGAGGATATGGACCTGATGGACAGGGGTAGAGCAGTTGATGTCATTTACCTGGCCTTGTGTAAAGCGTTTGACACTGTTTCACATGATATCTTTTTCTCTAAGTTAGAGAGACATCAATTTGATAGGTGGACCACTAGGTGAATAAAGAACTGGCTGGATCGCCACACGCAGAGTTGTGCTCAATGGCTCAATGTCCTGCTGGAGACCAGTAACGAGCGGTGTTCCTCAGGGATGGGTGCTGGGACGGGTCTTGTTCAACATCTTTGTGAGTGACATGGACAGTGAGATTGAGTGTGCCCTGAGCAAGTTTGCTGATGACACCAAGCTGTGTGGTCCGGTTGATACGTTGGAGGGAAGGAATGCCATCCAGAGGACCTTGACAAGCTTGTGAGGTGGGCTGATGCCAACCTGTTGAAGTTTAACCATGGCAAATGCAAGGTCCTACAGCTGGGTCGAAGCAATCCCAGGCACATCTACAGGTTGGTCAGGGAAGAGATTCAGAGCAGCCATGCGGAGAAGGACTTGGGGGTGTGGGTTGATGAAAACATGAACATGAGCTGGCAGTGTGCACTTGCAGCCCCAAAAGCCAACTGTATGCTGGGCTGCATCAAAAGGAGTGCAACCAGCAGGTCAAAGGAGGTGATCCTGCCCCTCTGCTCTGCTCTTGTGAGACCTCACTTGGAGTATTGTGTGCACTTCTGGTGTCCTCAACATAAAAAGGACATGGAGCTGTTGGAACAAGTGCAGAGGAGGGCCACGAGGATGATCAGGGGACTGGAGCACCTCCCGTATGAAGATAGATAGGCTGAGAAAGTTGGGGCTGTTCAGCGTGGAGAAGAGAAGGCTGCATGGAGACCTCATAGCAGCCTTCCAATGCCTGAAGGGGGCTTATAGGGATGGTGGGGAGGGACTCTTCCTGAGGGACTGTAGTGAGAAGACCACGGGTAATGGGTTCAAACTTAAACAGGGGAAGTTTCGATTGGATATGAAGAAGAAATTCTTTATGGTAAGGGTGATGAGTCACTGGAATGTGTTGCCCAGGGAAGTAGTGAATGCTCCATCTGTGGCGGTGTTCAAGGGCAAGCTAGACAGAGCCTTGGGTGGCATGGTTTAGTGTGAAGTGTCCCAGTCTATGGCAGGGGGGTTGGAACTAGAAGATCTTAAGGTCCTTTCCAACCCTAACTACTCTATGATTCTGCAATTCTATGTTCTTAGTTGAAAACTGGGAGAAGTTGTCAACTGACTTCTCAATGTCTCCACTTTGAGGCTGGGCTTTTATTCATTTCTGAGACTTTTTCATGTTCCACTAATGACATTGCCAAAACTACACATGAGAAAGTTAGTGTTGGATACCAGCCCCCCCCCAGAGGGTCATGCTACTTTTCAGGGGGACCTTGACCACCTTGAGAAACAAACTGGCTCAACCGGCAGAATGTCAAATTCTGCCCCTGCAGAGGAATAACACCGACAATATGTGCTGGAGGCTAACCCCTTGGAAAGCAGCTTCACAGAATCAGACCTGGAGATCCTGGTGGATGCAAAGTTGCAGATGAGCCAACAGTATTCCCTTGTGGCAGAAATGGTTGGGAACATGCTGGGCAGCATTAGAAGGAGCATTGTTGGTAGGCCAAGGGAAGTGATGCTTTTCTTCTGCTTGGGACTGGTGGGATACATACAGGGTATTGAGGTAAGTTCTGGGCTTCCCAGTACAAAACATTGCCTTACTGGAAAAAGACCAGCAAAAGGCCACAGAAATGATCAAGGGACTGAAGTATCATCTGCAAGAGGAGATCCTGGGAGTGTTCAGCCTGTAGAAAAGAAATCTCAAGTGTGATCTCATCAGAGTACAAGCACCTGGTGGAAGTGAATGAATTAGAGACAGACTTTTCAGTGGTGCCCACTAACAGGACAAGATACAATGGACACAAAATAAAACAGAAAAATTCAATTTGAACACAGAAAATAGTTTTTTAAGTGTGTGGGTGGAAACAAGTTGTCCAGATGGGTTTTGAAGTCTCCATCTGTGTAGGTGCTTAACATCTCACTGGACATGTTCTGCAGTAACCTACAGTAGCTGACCCTCCTTTGAGAAGGGGAGTTGGATTAGATGACAGTTGAACTGGTTGGACTATGTTCCCTTCCAAGTTCAGTCATTTCTTGTTTTTGTGCTTACAATATTCACACTATTGAGGGATAGAATAACCAAGGCACTAAAATATGCTTTAAATATGGAAGATCTAAAAGTAAATGAAAACATTTGAATATTTTGGAAATTTAACAGAAAAAATGCAATCATGAAATAAAAATCCATGTCTATTTACTTACAATTGTTAAATATCATCCTTTTCCATCTTTTGCATGCCTGGCTTTTCAAACTAAATGTCTTTTTAATGTTGTGAAGCCATGATTCCTTTGTTTTGATTGACCACATCTTTTTTCAAGCCAATTAATAAGAAGTTTTGTAGAGTATTATTCCTCACCAAGAAAATTAAACTTTTGCAAATAAATAGTAATGAGTTTTTGTTCTAGGTGTTGTTTTTTCATTTTACTTTCATAATGAAGAATAATATTGTAGGCTTGGGAGATTTTTAAGGTAATCTTACAATGTCATTTATAAAACTATCACACCAAAATAATTGTCTCTGTCAAATATAATGTTTATTTCTTAAAAGAAATAAGGTGATAAATTAGTGGAATCAGCTTGTGTGCTTTAAGTATACATCCATAGAAAAATAGTTAAATGTGAAATAAAATGTATTTTTCCCCCTAAGACTAGAAAATTGCATTAAATTATTAAGGAGGGCTTTTTTTCTGGTCTTTACATCTCTCCTTGCAATACATTTTCTCCCCCCTTTTCTCTCACATCACTCTAAGCCTTTACCTTTTTAAAGTGCTCTTTCAAAACAGGTCTATACCATAAGCAACACAGGGAAGTCATTCAGTCAGCCCTGCTAATTTTTATTTCTGAATTTTACAAGAAAAATAAAACCATGGGTACAAATGGTTTTCATGGAGATAGTTGTTGCAAATATCTTCTGGGATATTCAAACACTTCAGATTTTCTTTCAAGATATTTTTATGCAGTTAGCCTTCCTCAGCTGAAAGACATTTATTTGTTCAGTGACCTTCTACTGGATATCCAAATTATCAACCATACGCTGACACATCATGTTTCAATCAAACTAATATACGTCTGTCTCACCAAAGTCTATTTAGATACTCACTTTGTACATATACAAATAGGCAAACACAAAGCTTAGCATCACCACCCATCAGTCTTGCTGAAACAGCCTATCTATGAAATGGAACTGTTTCACATTTCACACAACAGCTCAGTATTGACACTTGGCAGCTACCCTTGGTGCTGAGTTTGCCTTCACTTATAGCTGATAAAAAACAAACACAAAATCAAAAGAAATTCAGACTGTGAATTTTAATGTGACATAAAGGAGTTCATTTGTGGCTTACCTTCACAAATGTTAGTAAGAACCACCATGCCCAAACAGCCCAAGGTTGATATGCAGCCAACACTTTGTTGTGTCCTCGACGATCATGCTTTAGTGGAGCATAATCAGATCAATTCAGAGTTCCAGTGAAATCAAAGCGAATCTTTCATGGCTGCTACTTTCAGCGGCTTGAAGACCAAAGCCCATGTTCATACAGTAAATTGCTCAATGTTTTCTGTGAAGTTACTAATACAAACTCATGCCAGTGAAATTTTTGGCACCCTGATCCATATAATCCAAGAATTTAAAAGAATAAGTGGAAAGAATTTAATATTTTGACATCACATTGGTTTAACTTTTATTTTTTTTTTTTTTTTTTTTGTCTGTCAAGGGCAAGGAAAAAAATCTTTCTATTGTTCTAGCGAAAGTTAAGTTTCTCAGTGTTCTGCCACAACTCATAAGGCTCAAAGTCTCTGAAGCAATAATGTAGTCTAGCTTGAGATAATTGTATGTATTGTAAGTGTTTACTGATCAATTTACTTTTTATCCTAGTTCCCCAGTGGCACCTAGTTCCTGGCACTTCTTATAGTATTTAAGGTGAATTTCACTTCAGCAGAAATAGTTCTAAGTACCAGAGGTGGCTGACAGTAGGAACCATATTGTTCAAGATAGACGGTTTAGTGCTTCTGCAAGACAGAATGGACTGAAAACCAGCACAAATCTGTGCATGACAAATGTCATGCAACTGAAAGGAAGATACTCTGAATGCCAAGTATTCTGAGCTATGCTGTTGCCCTGTGAAATCACCTCTATGAACACCCTTTCTTACTTCTTCAGATTTATTCATAAATCATGTATTGTCAGATTTGCATAATATTTCATTTTGCAAAAATCCTTGACAGATTTTGCAGTTATGATAAATAAGAATCAAGAGACACGGTTAAAATATCCACCAACAATTTGCAGTGTTAATTGGACAATATACTACTTGCATACTAATACAAATATGATTACTACAAAGATAAATCAATTATTTATATAGCTTTTTTCTGGGTTTAAAATCTGGTTTTCCCCATTTTTTCTTGTCTTACTGGATAATTCTAATTCAGTCTAACTAGAGTGAGGCATGGCTTTTTAACACTTTCTGGACTGGAAACAAAGGAATTCTTATCTAAGGTGGTGAAGCATACAAAATTATACTTGTGAAAGATATCCTTAGAAAGCATTTTAAAAACTCCTTTTCTGTAAGAAAAGCTTTTATAAATGCATTTTTATAGCATGAAATTAATTTATATTTAAATTATTAGGATTAATATATGTATCATTCCATTGTTAAAATTATTATAATAGTGATACTGCTTTTTCATTATTATATTGATTATAACAAAGAGGGCATGTTATTTATGAAGGGAAATTCAGTGTAGAGTCAGCATAATTTTGATAGTTGAGTAGCCCTTGGGCTACTTATTCGTCAACAAGTATTCTTTGCAATGTGAGCAGATTACAAATCTTAGCCATAACATTAAAATACATATTTGTTTTTGCTTTATGTACTTTAGCAGTTTTGTTTCCAATTTGTCAATTTGCACATTCACCCAAGCTATCTCTGTCTTTTTTTGCTGTTATTTTTTTTTTTATTAGAATGTGGTACTATGTTTTTGTGAACCTAAGTGTTAAATATTGCATGAATATATTTTTATACCTGTGCAGGTGTGTATATATTGCATACACACTTACATGTATACGTGTGTGTATATACATAAGAATGAAATATTTTTTCGCAGCTGTACTTATGAAAATATATACAAGTTTATGCAAGACAAAAAATTCGAAAATTCTTTCTTCTGTTTATATGCTTTGAGACTCAATTTTTGTAACAATTGCAAAATAAATGCTGAAGAAGGATAATTGACTGCTGAGATAGCTTGTTCCCTTTTCATTATTCTTAATAAACACAAATGGCACCTAAATTGTATTTGGCTGATTATGTTCCCCAAGAGAAGCTCTATAAAACACAGTTTATATAACACAAAATGTATCTACCTGCATACTTCATTAAACGACCATAGTACAGGTAGCAAGATATAATAGCAAAAGCAATAATTTGATTGCACTCCTTGAAAGCAAGTAAGTGTATGCAATTTTTGAAAATATCCATAAAGGATGAGGCTTGCACTAGCATATTTCCTTTAAATTGTTTGATTAAATCTTTGTGAAAAAGAAAAAAAAATGCTACAGTGAATCTATAAAGATTTCTCCCAGTCTTCTATCTTACTCTTTAGATCTGAGCATGTCTGTCTATGAATGTATAGGGTTCTTCATCTCAGTACCTAAAGAAGCTAGGAGCAAAATTTATTGAAGACCTTACTGCATTGGTTGCTGAGGTATTTCACATCTCCTTTGATCATTGAAGCAAACAGGGTTTTGACAGTTAGAAACCTCTGTTTTTGTTTTGGTTACTTGGACTTTCAGTATACCTAAGACACTGGGCAGAACTTTACTGAAGACATATACCTAAAGTTTCTCTGTGGTAGGAGAACCTCAAATTATCTAACAATATAAAAAAATAAACTTCAACAACAAGCACAACATTCAACTTTCATCTATATGAAATTCTCTGTTAATTTAAAGCTCCTGTATTTTTTCCCAACAAATACAAAAATAAATACAAAATAAATGGAAGACAAAGCACAAATAAATGGAAGTTTGAAACAGAGAAAGCTCAAGACCTGGGCATAAAGAGCAAAATCAGTTATCTTGATTAATGATGATCCCATTGCAAAGAATCTCAGTCAACTGATTTGTCACATTTGCAATAAGCAAAATAACAAAAGTCCTGAATACAGGATGTGTGGGCTACACAATTAGTATTGCAAAAGTATGCAAAATTCTTCAAAGCAGAGTCTGGAATTAAGATGATTTCTTTCTGAAGTGAAGATGGGAGAACACATCTTGCGCTGAATGAAATAATCTCCAAGACTACAAGAATAAATTAAGTCAGTGTTGACCATCTGCTTTGAAGTTCTTTCAATGCCAAGCAGAAGTAATGAATGGAAAAGACTATTGCTGGTACAATGTCAACTATGCAAAATAAGGATTTTTGGGGTTCATATTACAAGACACAGGTCACCAACCTGCTTACTTCTAAAGTAGCAAGCTTTGTTAGAGTATGCATTAAGCTTGCCAGAAGGTGGTTATGCGTTCTTCAATAATATCTCAGAGTTGATAAATACTGTTAAAGCAAAAACTTAAAGGTGGAGGTAGAATTTCTCTAATGCAAATATAACACACTTTGAGCCACTGGCTGTCGGGGATGTAGCTCAATTTGTAGTAGCTGGTCATTCTTATGCGGTACCAGAGTATCAATAGTGTAATAAAAATTGGAGGGGTTATTATCTTGTTTGTTTTGACTGTTTTTTTTCTTCTGAGATACTTGTTAGAAGAAAGAATGGTACAATGGGAAATTCTGATAGTTGCCACATTGTTTCAAAATAGCTGATTAACAGAAAAGAAAGGGGAATTACAAGCAGTATTTTCAAGGAAGGCTTCAGGACATGTTTGTTTGTCTCATGAATATGAATGGTAATTCCAAATAGATCAAATAGATTTTTATGTGTATTGTAGGTACCAGGCTGGAAATAGAGATATGAAGCATGGCAGATGATTGAGATGGATAACTGACAGCTTTAACCTAAATAGTTCATTCTGTCAGAATGAAGGTGGGAGATAACCAGTGGATACACACTGGAGTGGATGTTTACTGTGGGTAATGAACCCACAAATATGAAATTGACACATGCGAAATTCACAAATGTGAAATATACACCTGGTATATTTCTACCATTCATTATATTGCTGTTTTCAAGGCTAATTCATAGAATCATAGAATAGTTAGGGCAGGAAAGGACCCCAAGATCATCAAGTTCCAACCCCCCTGCCATGGGCAGGGACACCTCCCACTAAACCATGCCATCCAAGGCTATGTCCAACCCCACCTTCAACGCCGCCAGGGATGAAGCATCCACAACCTCCCTGGGCAACCCATTCCAGGGCCTCACCACCCTCACAGTAAAGAATTTCTTCCTCACATCCAATCTAAACTTCCCCTGTTTAAGTTTAAACCCATTACCCCTTGTCCTCTCACCACAGTCCTTAATGAAGAGTCCCTCCCCAGCATCCCTATAGGCCCCCTTCAGGTATTGGAAGGCTGCTATGAGATCTCCATGCAACCTTCTCTTATCCAGGCTAAACAGACCCAATTTTCTCAGCCTATCTTCATACGGGAGGTGCTCCAGTCCCCTCATCATCCTCGTGGCCCTCCTCTGCACTTGTTCTAAAAGTTCCATGTCCTTTTTCTGTTGAGGACACCAGAACTGCACACAATACTCCAAGTGAGGTCTCACGAGAGCAGAGTAAAGGGGCAGGAGCACCTCCCTCGACCTGCTGGTTGCACTCCTTTTGATGCAGCCCAGGATACGGTTGGCTTTCTGGGCTGCAAGCGCACACTGCCGGCTCATGTTCATTTTTTCATCAACCCACACCCCCAAGTCCTTCTCCGCAGGGCTGCTCTCAATCTCCTCCCTGCCCAACCTGTAGCTGTGCCTGGCATTGCTCCGACTCAGGTGTAGAACTTTGCACTTAGCATGGTTAAACTTCAACAGGTTGGCATCAACCCACCTCACAAGCGTGTCAAGGTCCCTCTGGATGGCATTCCTTCCCTCCAACATATCAACCGAACCACACAGCTTGGTGTTATCGGCAAACTTGCTGAGGGCGTACTCAATCCCACTGTCCATGTCACCCACAAAGATGTTGAACAAGACCGGTCCCAACACCGATCCCTGGGGGACACCACTCGTTACTGGTCTCCAGCTGGACACTGAGCCACTCAGCACAACTCTTTGCGTGTGACCACCCAGCCAGTTCTTTATCCACTGAGTGTTCCACTTATCAAATTGATGTCTCTCCACCTTAGAGAGAAGGATGTCATGTGAGACAGTGTCAAAAACTTTACATAAGTCCAGGTAGATGACATCAGCTGCTCTGCCCCTGTCTATCAGTTCCGTAGCCCCTTCATAGAAAGTCACCAGATTGGTCAGGCAGGATTTCCCCTTAGTGAAGCCATGCTGGCTGTCACCAAGCACCTTGTTGGCTTTCATGTGCCTCAGCATGCCTTCCAGTAGAATCTCCTCCAAGATTTTGCCAGGCACAGAGGTGAGACTGACTGGTCTGTAATTCCCTGGCTCATCCATTTTCCCCTTCTTAAAAATGGGGGTTATATTTCCCTTTTTCCAGTCATCGGGAACTTCACCTGACTGCCATGATTCAGTTGTACTTAGTCTGCCTGAAACAAATAGGGCTTAATTCCTGTCTATAAAAAATGCAGCTGCATAAAGAGTAACATATACATGTGAATTTCATAATAGCAAAAGTTTGTGCTGTGTAAACAATTCATGAAGAACTGTGAACTCATGCAAATTAAGGGTAAGCTTTCTTTCTCTCTTTATTTTCAGACAGCTATATTGTGTACAGTCTTGAAACATTGCCTTAAAAGGTGCTGAAAAAATTCTCTATTCCACAACAGTTTTTCCTGAATTGTGCCTTAAATTCATTATTTGGTTCTGTAAATAATTATTTTAATTAAAAAAAGCGACAAATGTTTATGAATATTAGAGTTTTAAAGTATATTTCTTCTATTTCCTTCCTTTTTTCTTTCTTTCATGAGGGTTAGAACATTTCAGAAGAGACCAGTTTTTCTTTAGATGAAAACTCAGGAGTGGTATATCATTGATATGTACACATATCTTTCTGCTTAGTCAAGTTAGACTCAGAGAAATATCTCCACTTAGAAGTGTATAAACGTTGCACATCAGTGTTTGCCACAAACTACTATTTCATCTAATATAAATTTCTCTTGATATAACTTCTTTTGGAACCACCATTTCAGCTCTATATTTTCAAGAAAACATACCACTTAGTTTTACAAATTGTACACCCTTTTTTCTAAGTTGGAGAGACATCAATTTGATAGGTGGACCACTCAGTGGATAAAGAACTGACTGGATGGCCTCACGCAAAGAGCAGTGCTGAGTGGCTCAGTGTCCAGCTGGAGACCAGTAACGAGTGGTGTCCCCCAGGGATCGGTGTTGGGACCGGTCTTGTTCAACATCTTTGTGGGTGACAGGGACAGTGGGATTGAGTGCGCCCTCAGCAAGTTTGCCGATGACACCAAGCTGTGTGGCTCCGTTGATATGTTGGAGGGAAGGAATGGCATCCAGAGGGACCTTGACACGCTTGTGAGGTGGGCTGATGCCAACCTGTTGAAGTTTAACCATGCTAAGTGCAAGGTCCTACACCTGAGTCGGAGCAATGCCAGGCACAGCTACAGGTTGGGCGGGGAGGAGATTCAGAGCAGCCATGTGGAGAAGGACTTGGGGGTGGGGGTTGATGAAAAAATGAACATGAGCCGGCAGTGTGCGCTTGCAGCCCAGAAAGCCAACCGTATCCTGGGCTGCATCAAAAGGAGTGTGACCAGCAGGTCGAGGGAGGTGCTCCTGCCCCTTTACTCTGCTCTCGTGAGACCTCA
Organism: Amazona ochrocephala; assembly: GCA_039720435.1. Lineage (NCBI taxonomy): Eukaryota > Metazoa > Chordata > Aves > Psittaciformes > Psittacidae > Amazona > Amazona ochrocephala. The sequence continues at coordinate 29,779,115 of CM077876.1, read as the reverse complement.
CTTGGAGTATTGTGTGCAGTTCTGGTGTCCTCAACAGAAAAAGGACATGGAACTTTTAGAACAAGTGCAGAGGAGGGCCACGAGGATGATCAGGGGACTGGAGCACCTCCCGTATGAAGATAGGATGAGAAAGTTGGGTCTGTTTAGCCTGGATAAGAGAAGGTTGCATGGAGATCTCATAGCAGCCTTCCAGTACCTGAAGGGGGCCTATAGGGATGCTGGGGAGGGACTCTTCATTAAGAACTGTGGTGAGAGGAGAATGGGTAATGGGTTTAAACTTAAACAGGGGAAGTTTAGATTGGATGTGAGGAAGAAATTCTTTACTGTAAGGGTGGTGAGGCCCTGGAATGGGTTGCCCAGGGAAGCTGTGAATGCTTCATCCCTGGCGGCGTTCAAGGTGGGATTGGACATAGCCTTGGATGGCATGGTTTAGTGGGAGGTGTCCCTGCCCATGGCAGGGGGGTTGGAACTTGATGATCTTGAGGTCCTTTCCAACCCTAACTATTCTATGATTCTATGATTCTATGATTCTATGACTAAAACAATCAATAGAAACTTAGGAAGTCATGGCAGTGGTTAATAGACACATATGGCTTATTTTATCTTTGTTCTAGTCTAACTGTAGAAGAACAAATTCTAAGGTTTTTTTTTTAGCAAAAATAAAATAAGAAAAAATGTTATTTGCTTTCTGCATCCGCATGCACTAGAAGAAAATGAACAGTTAGTATTAGTATTGTTAAACTGAATGGATGGAAGTCCTTCAATCTTTCTGCATGAATGGATATTTTAGATTATTCTGGTGACTTTTTACAGTATTCAGTACATTATTGTTATCCAGGAACAAATGGAGATGGAACTCGGGCATGACATTTGATTATTAGTCACACAAATGGCGCATCTAGAGGTACTAGAGGTACTGTTAGGAACTTTTGTCCTAATAGAGAAATTAACAAACTGATCCAAAGGACAATTTGCCCTTGCAGAAACAGGGTTTGCAATTTACTTGTAGTTGGAAAACTCAGTTTTGCTGCATATATTAGCAGCCAAACACTTGGAGATTATAATGAAATTATCTAGATTAATTGACTTTGACAAGAGAAATTCCTTCAAAGTAAGAGTTCTGAGACCAGACAGTTAATGTGCACAGTTCGTGCCCCATTCTGATAATGGTTTGTTGCTGCTTCTGCCTCAGTCTCTTGTTCCTGATTTGTTTGGGTTTTTTTTCAGTTCTTGAACCACACAACCCTTAAACAGGATGTGGGAGCATATTCTACATTTAGGAAACAAACAAACAAAAAGCTTACCAGTTAATTTTCTTTGTAGATTAAAAGAAATATAAAGAATTACCAAAAATATGGAGGACTCTCTAAACAATCTAACTTTGGTGGCGGAAGTCTTTCTGGGAGGGTGAATCACAATTTCAAGGACTGATTGATGTTCAGTAGAATGTGTATGTAAAAAGCTTAGCAGAAAGAATTACAAAGAAGCAGATAAAAAGCTGCAGTAAATCAAAAGTTGCCAAGGAAACGATATATGTATTTAAAGAAGGTCAGTGTAGTGGCACACATGACAAAATGCAACATGAAAAATCATCTGTATTCATCATGTTCTCAAAAATCTTTGACACTGTCAAAACAAAGCTGCATTGCTTGCGAGAAAATGAAAGGTTATTCACTCTCAAGCTCTTATCATGACTCCAACCCTGAACTGCTATGTGGCCTTTGACAAATAACCTAGTTTCTTTTGAAAACAAAGACTGCTTTGGGGTTCCAGTATGCAAAACATTTTAAAGACATTACTACAATGCTTTGTTGTGTGTTTCTTTCAAGTACTAATTTTTGTCTATCCTGTAACAGTTTTCCAGTTCCCAGTAAGTTTTCATTATATCATGGCACCGATTTTCCTGCATAATTTTCTCCTGATGTAGGACCGTTCTTAGTTTTCAAAGGATTGTAGACAAGGAACGTCTATCTGTAATATCCAGAAGTTCACTTCCTAACTGCTTCTGTTTCCTCTTCTGAATATAAGCTTTACCTTTTGAACAGGGTGACTGATACACTGAAGAAAGTGAACTGATCCTTGTTTTAAGGGTGGAAAACTGTAATGTCTGGTAAATGTAAAAGTATCCTAGCATTAGAAGATTGCTACTTTTATAAAGATCTCTTTCTATGCTTTCAGGGTACAGATTGTACATCAAATTAGCAGATGGTTTTCTATATATGATGACACAGATGGAGATCTAGATTGTAGGATTTCAGCAAATCTGACCTTAGGCATCACTCATTTCATAAAAAGAGAAATTTACAGAGAAAGAAGAACCATGAAAAAATATGATAGGCTGTCTTCCAGCGTTTCTCTACATTGGCTTTGAGATGCAAATGATAGTAGCAGGGAGTGATACAGGTCTAGAAACATATAAAGCATTTTCTGTTTACAATGAATTCATGAAGGCAGGAACAATTGGGATTTCATGTTTTACCCCTATTATTTTTTTAAACAAGTGTGTTCCTTGAGGATCTGAAAAACATACCTTGTGTGGACTCTAAAATCTCATCAACCTGGCAGTTGGCTTATGGAAGGTGGACACACACTTGTGTGTTAGTAGACTATCATTTTATGGTAAGCATTCATCATTTTTATATATATTCATAAAGTGCATATTTATTCACATAGGTCTTGAATGGTAAGGTCATGAAAGCCTTCTTTTTCTTTCAGTATCTCAAACCTATAGGTTTCATCAGTGATTAAAATAATTGTTTATTAATGAGGTGGGAAATTGCTAAAGTCTTTCATGTTTGCTGAAGCATTCTGCATTCATACCTGCAATCACAGTAAATAGTCACTCTCTACACAGTTGCAGTTCGGAATTTCAGAGGCATGACTGGACAAGGCAGGCAAATTTACCTTTTAATGACGCTGTGGAGATGTGTGACTATCAATTCTTATGGTTTTATTTTTGAAAACTTTCCTGCCACATCTGTGCTTATCTTCCATTACAGTTAACTTGGAATAAGCACTGTGTTCTGGAATTGTGCCTATGTAGAAGTCATAACCTATAGAGTTTTCTAAACCACTCACAAATTCTGTGAGACAAAGAAGGTATGATTTACAGTGAAGCTATTGATAGTAAGCAATGTATAAAGCAGAAGCACTCTAGCTTGGTAAGAGATTGGCTTGACAAATAAATTTGTGAATTTTTCACCAGATGAGACTTCATTAGGAAAGGGAGTTACAGGATTTTTTAATTTTTTTTTTTTTCATTTTTCTAAATGTCTTTGTGTTTTTTCCTTTATTTTCTTTTAGATGTTTTTTGGGGACAAAAATACAGTATAAGCAGGAAACTTACAGTATTTCAGCCGAAACTTCTGAGGGAGGTGACTGAAAAAAAGGTTCAAGTTAAAAAAAAACAAACAAACAAACAAAAAAAAACCAACAACAAACAACTGGTTAACTTTTAAATAATTTCACCTGAAAGGCATTAGTGCTAAAGAATAAACTAAATCAGTTTTATCATTAAAAGAGTAGGATGATTACAGCACTAACTTTTCTTCTATAAATAACAATTTACACGAAATTGATTTTTTTTTAATTCTCTTTAAAATAGAATTTAACTGCAGTTTTTCAGCTGACTTTGATCCTATTTCTGAAACAGAATTGCTTTCAAGCACACCTTTAAAAGTAAATTAATGCTTCTAGCTCTGCATATTTAGCTGAATCAGCACAAATATTGCTGAGCTGATGACAGCTTCTATACCTAGAGGAGCTGAAATCCAGCACATAATGAAGTCTTCCCTAATCTTTTGGCAAGTGAAAGAATAGTTCAAGTTTCTGAAGTTGCTGTCGTAGGAAATTGATAGAGGATATATCGCTTATCCTGGCACTATGTTTGTGCCAGTACAGTTTAAAATGATCACTAATACCTTCCATTTCCTAGTGTTTATAATCCAGCTCAAGACAATTGTGTAGACATGAAAAATCACCATGGAAGTTGCCAATTGAACACCAATCTCCCTGTTATATTTATAAAGGAAATAAATGCTATGCTTTTTTTGAATGATAAAGGTGAAGAAGAAAAAGAAATGCTTCCTGCATTTATCTTGTCAGAATTTTTTCCTAAGAAGCATACTAATATATAAGTAATTTGGAATAAGAATGCTATTTCTGCAACTCAGAGGGTTTAATAAATTGAGCTGAATTTACTGGACTTGTAGAAATATCTTCCTTCCTTTTCTGACATATTGCTGTCAGTAACAACCAGTGGCAGTAATTTTTGGGTTTATAGCAAAATCCTAAACTTGTGTATATCCTGAGTATGTGTCAAGTAAACATGCAAGCCTCATCCTGAGGATGGTCTCAGTAGCCACTTCTCAGTGCTTAGATCTAGAGACAGTCATTTTAACAGAGTGAGTAATTTTAGCAGATAGAGCATCAAACCCATCAACGAGATTAGGATACCCCAGAAGAGATGTTCTTCAAAAGTTCAGTAGATCCATTTCACGCTCAAATAGGATTGTGACTGTGGACAATTTGATCCAATGTGCATCGCAAATCAATGTTAAAAGTCATCTTTTCCCTACTTCACCCAGAGTATGAAGTATAACTTTAAATACTGCAGTTGATAATTGTTTACATCTCAGTGGAGAAAAATACGCATACATAGAAGATTTGGTTAAGAGATTAATTTCTGCTTTTATGCACAATTCAGTGAGCGGGTAGATTTCCTAGTAGTTTCATATACCCTCTTTTTTCTTATTTGTCTCTGAATTCGTCTTTACTCAATTGTAGCCCAATTAGTATGTTATCAACATTGCTGGACATAGACGATAGTTTTTTTTCTTTACTCAACAATGCAAGGCTTCAGGGCTTGTCAGAACTTTCTCTGGACTTGCCTTTACTGTTCTTGAGCTTATTACAGATTGTTTTAGGTAACGGAGCAAACCATCCAATAATTAGGTGACTTATTACTAGATTCAGTTACGCGAAATAGTCTGATTTTGCTCTATTAAAGTAGCATCACATATCATAGAATCATAGAATAGTTGGGGTTGGAAAGGAACTTAAGATCATCTAGTTCCAACCCCCCTGCCATGGGCAGGGACACTTCCCACTAACCCGTGCCACTCAAGGCTCTATCCAACCTACCCTTGAATACCCTCAAGGATGGAGCATTCACATCTTCCCTGGGCAACCCATTCCAGTGCCTCACCACCCTCACAGTAAAGAATTTCTTCCTCATATCCAATCTAATCTTCCCCTGCGTAAGTCTGAACCCGTTCCCATATCCTGTCACTACAGTCTCTATTGAAGAGTCCCTAATGAGGAGTCCCACACCAGCATACTTAAAAGCCCCCTACACATAATGGAAGGCAGCTATGAGGTCTCCACACGGCCTTCTCTTCCCCACGCTGAACAGTTCCAACATTCTCAGCCGATCTTCATACGAGAGGTGCTCCAGTCACCTGATCATCCTTGTGACCCTCCTCTGGACTTGTTCCAACAGTTCCATGTCCTTTTCATGTTGAAGACCCCAGAACTGTACACAATACTCCAAGTGAGGCCTCACAAGGACAGAGTAGAGGGGCAGGATCACCTCCTTTGATCTGCTGGAAACACTCCTTTTGATGCAGCCCAGGATACATTTGGCTTTCTGGGCTGCGAGCGCACACTGAAGCCAGCTCATGTTTGCCAATGACACCAAGCTGTGTGGTTTGGTTGATGCACTGGGGGGAAGGGATGCCATCCAGAGGGACCTTGACATGCTTGTGAGGTGGGCTGATGCCAACCTAATGAAGTTTAACCATGACAAGTGCAAGGTCCTGCAGCTGGGTCAGAGCAATCTCAGCCACAGCTACAGGTTGGGCAGACAACAGATTGAGAGCAGCCCTGGGGAGAAGGACTTGGGGGTGTGGGTTGATGAAAAAATGAACATGAGCCAGCAGTGTGCGCTTGCAGCCCAGAAAGCCAAACGTATGCTGGGCTGCATCAAGAAGAGCATGACCAGCAGGTCGAGGGACATGATTCTGCCCCCCTACTCTGCTCTTGTGAGACCTCACTTGGAGTATTGTGCGCAGTTCTGGTGTCCTCAACAGAAAAAGGACATGGAACTGTTGGAACAAGTGCAGAGGAGGGCCATGAGGATGATGAGGGGACTGGAGCACCTCCTGTATGAAGATAGGCTGAGAAAATTGGGTCTGTTCAGCCTGGAGAAGAGAAGGCTGCATGGAGACCTCATAGCAGCCTTTCAATATCTGAAGGAGGCCTATAGGGATGCTGGGGAGGGACTCTTCATTAGGGACTGTGGTGAGAGGACATGGGGTAATGGGTTTAAACTTAAACAGGGGAAGTTTAGATTGGATGTGAGGAAGAAATTCTTTGCTGTGAGGGTGGTGAGGCCCTGGAATGGGTTGCCCAGGGAAGTTGTGAATGCTCCATCCCTGTTGGTGTTCAAGGCTGGGTTGGACAGAGCCTTGTATGGCATTATTTAGTGGGAGGTGTCCCTGCCCATGGCAGGGGACTGGCACTAGATGATCTTAAGGTCCTTTCCAACCCTAACTATTCTATGATTCTATGTTTAAATTATTTTTATTTATTTCAATATTTATTTCCACATAATAACACATTTTTTAAATGTGAATATTATCTTTTATCATCTGTTGGAGTGTTTCTTGTTGAGAGTGAACATGTGGGCAATCTAACCTTTGACTTAGCCTCACTTGAGTAGTGAGCGGAGGGCTTCATAGGCTACTGAAAGGGTTAACAAAGGATGCCTACGTGCTGACACGAAGAGGACATTGCCTTGGGGGGACACTGAGCAGGACATCGCAGCGCCACAATCAGGTTACCACAAAGGCACTGAGCAGGATGTCGGCGCCGGACCAGGTTACCACAAAGCAAACCTTACTCGCAAAACAGGAGCCTGTCGCTGTGGATGTTTCATAAGTTAACCAATCAGATGTTATCGACTGGTCCAGTACTTTGTAACTTTTCTATAAAAGGTGGTGCTTGCGTTTAATAAATTGTCAACATTTGATCACATTGGTCGTTGCTGCATTGTCCATGATCTCCCACTGCAATCATCTGTCTTAAGTTATATCTGTTCTAAGGAGACTCCACCGTCTCAATTTTTTTGGCAGAATCACCAGTGGATATCCAGTACATAATAAACGATGTTACATCATTTCTCCAAAAGTCAGCACCAAAGCCAAGGTTGCCTCCCACAAAGTAGAATTTTTCTGGCACAGTGTAACACATTTTAGGTGGCATACATTGAGATACAGTACAAAAGCTAGCAGTATGTACCTTTTCTTGAAAATGAGTTATGTGGGAGGTGATGGTTTTTCATCATAGCTGGGTACATTGTACACAAATTAAAGATAATAACAAATTAGATGAATTAAGAACAATAAAAGAAAAAAAATAAGACTATAATCAAGGCTATAATGAAGAAAATATTTGGTTTGGAACATTCCTTCTAAGTTAAAATTCTTCCTTAATATTTAATTCCATCCCCATATTCTCTGGAAATCCTAAAGCCTGCTTCATATTGTATTTCCATAGCATGTGATTCTCTGTCATGCCTTTCACCGTTTACCTTTCCCTTCTATTTTCCTTTGTCCTTCCCCTTATCTCTCCCACTCCCAGTCCTGAAAAAAGTCACTCCTGCTGAACTGTCTGGCATATCTGTTTTTTCCATCTAGGGTATATATTCCTTTCTCTCTCTTTTCCTGTAAGTCTCTCCCTCTTCTAAATTCTGGCTTCTGAACCTCAAAGTTCTTGTCAATCTACCAAGTCATGGGCATGTAAGTGTCATATGGTGGGCTTCCTAAATAGTATTTCCTTTCATTTCCCCTTAAAATGGAGCTGTTCGTACGTTTTCAGAACAACTTCAATTTTTTCTTTTTTTTCTACTGATCCTTCTAGGAGTCCCCCCTAGTAAAAATAATTCCACTATGACCTCTTCCCGAATGTTTTACTTTCTTGAGGAAGAATACTGTTATTACTGTTTGAAGTTATTAATATGATCTGCATCTTTCTGCTTGTGTTATTTTTCTATGGTGCCATATTTAAGTCTAGTCATGGCAATGCTAACAAAAATAATTGATTTGCTTCTCACTACCTTTTTATGCTAAGCAGCTTGTTTCTCTCTAGGATGTCTAATTACACATTCAGCTTGATTCTTTTTCTAAGGATATTAATAGAAGTTGCAGTCTAATTTCATAGGAGTAGTTTTGTGTCAAGATGAACTTCAGAAATTCATGTCCCTTTTCATGTATTTTATATATCTGTTCCTGCAAACTTATGCATGCAAAATATACTTATTCTTTTTTGTCCTGGGTTCAGCAGCAGCAGTCATTTTTCTCCTTCTTGGTAGCTGGGGCAGCGCTGTGTTTTTGATTTTGGGCCTGGGAACAGCGCTGATAACACCAGTGTTTTCAGTTACTGCTTAGAACGTTTTGGTCTGGCCAAGGACTCTCTGAGGCTCATGCTCTGCCAGGGAGGAGGGGAAGCTGGGAGGAAGCAGAGACAGGACACCTGGCACAAACTGACCAAAGAGGTTATTCCATACCACAGCACATCATGTCCAGGAGGTAAAATGGAGAGAGAACAGACCCGGAAGGGTGGGGGTGCACTGCTTGGTTGGGTTGGGATTGGTGGTGAGCTATTGTATTCTTTCATTGTATTTGCCTTATTATTATTATTGCTGGTAGCAGTAGTGATTTGTGTTATACCTTAGTTACTAAACTGTTCTTATCTCAACCTGTGGGAGTTGCATTCTTTTGATTCTCCTCCCCATCCCCCCAGGACTGGTGGAAGAAAGAGTGGGGAGTGAATGAGAGAGCTACTGTGTGAGTTATAGAGGCTTAAACCACGACACTTTTGAAAACCTTAACTAGATTTTTAAAGGCTAACAAAGATCTAGACTCACACTGAATTCTAAAAGCTATTGAAATCTAGACTGTTTCATCACATGTGGGAGTAGTTAAGATAATTATATTTCTTTATGCTTCTCCCAAAGTCATAATTTGATGGGTTTGCCCAAACAATAACTGAAGTTCAAGCAAAACTTCAGCTGGAAAAGGGAACTCATACGTTTCGAAACTCTATTAGTTGGTTTAGAGGAATCATAGAATCATAGAATCATAGAATCATAGAATAGTGAGGGCTGGAAAGGACCTCAAGATCATCGAGTTCCAACCCACCTGCCATGGGCAGGGACACCTCCCACTAAACCATGCCATCCAAGGCTATGTCCAACCCCACCTTGAACGCCGCCAGGGATGAAGCATTCACAACTTCCCTGGGCAACCCATTCCAGGGCCTCACCACCCTCACAGTAAAGAATTTCTTCCTCACATCCAATCATCTAAACTTCCCCTGTTTAAGTTTAAACCCATTACCCCTTGTCCTCTCACCACAGTCCCTAATGAAGAGTCCCTCCCCAGCATCCCTATAGGCCCCCTTCAGGTACTGGAAGGCTGCTAGGAGGTCTCCACGCAGCCTTCTCTTCTCCAGGCTGAACAGCCCCAATTTTCTCAGCCTATCTTCATACGAGAGGTGCTCCAGTCCCCTGATCATCCTCGTGGCCCTCCTTTGGACTTGTTCCAACAGTTCCATGTCCTTTTTATGTTGAGGACACCAGAACTGCACACAATACTCCAAGTGAGGTCTCACAAGAGCAGAGTAAAGGGGCAGGATCACCTCCTTTGACCTGCTGGTCACACTCCTTTTGATGCAGCCCAGCATACAGTTGGCTTTCTGGGCTGCAAGCGCACACTGCCGGCTCATGTTCATTTTTTCATCAACCCACACCCCCAAGTCCTTCTCTCCAGGGCTGCTCTGAATCTCCTCCCCGCCCAACCTGTAGCTGTGCCTGGCATTGCTCCGACTCAGGTGCAGGACCTTGCACTTGTCATGGTTAAACTTCATTAGGTTGGCATCAGCCCACCTCACAAGCGTGTCTAGGTCCCTCTAGATGACATTTCTTCCCTCCAACGTATCAACCAAACCACACAGCTTGGTGTCATCGGCAAACTCCTTGTGATTAAAAATGCTGAAGTACCAGAGATTGATTTTTTTTTCTGTCTCTCCTAAGGTAGACAGAAGGAACAAACTTATTGTACAGAACAGATGTTGCCCAGTGGGGCCAGTCAATATATTTTTTGAGGAAAAAAAACCCAACACACCAATCAAACAACAACAACAACAAAACACACACCAAGCTACATTACTACTATTATAAGGCAGTCTGCTGGCAGGAATAGCTAACTAGTTTCTAATAGAATGTACATTTTTTCCATTGAATTTTTATATTAATCATTCCAAATGACAAACATGAAAACTTTATTGTTTTGGCTTAGATTTCTTTTTTCCTTGGAGTTCCATATTAATATGCTTATTAAAAATGTTTAGCTATGTTGTCCGTTATGTCATACCCACACTACCTAGGCAATAATGAATGTTAGTCCAAATTCAGACAAAAATTACTTATATAAACATCATTGCTAAACTGAGGAATATCAGAAAGGGGTATGGGTATTTGGAAAACCTAAATCAGTACAACCAAACTTCTCAAATGTAGTTCAGAAATCCCAATGTTTCTATAATAATAATATAAATTGGTCAATTTTAAGCTATTTGATAAATAAGGTCTCTGACAAAGCCAATATTATTCCCAATGGTGAACAGCCTAGCTTATTCTCAGGATGTGTTGTAAATGAAATGTATCTAAAATTTAGAAAAAAAAAAAAGCATGTATTCAGTCTCAGTAATTGAATAAATGGTTTTACTTTTTCTTTCTTCGAATCTGTTGAATTATTTGAATCTTATGTATGAAGCTGGACTTGCAAATTACAGAAAATATAATAGAAACTTAAGCTAGTAAAAAAGTGGAAGCTATTTGGCCAAGTAAACAAAAAAGATAGTAGGAAATTGCTGTACAAGAAGTTGTGTGTTATGAATTAAAAAAGAAAGAAGAGAGAGCAAAAAAAAGGAATACAATTATTTGACATAACCTTGTTAGTTGTCCTCCTAAGAAAGTTTGAGTATACTGGGCATTGTTAGTCTGCAGAAGATATTAATAGACTGGGGAAAAAAGCAGTAAAAATTTATGGTAGTGACATTCATATGATGTAGGCCTCATACCAGTTCTGTCAGAACTTTCATGTGGGAGCAGAGTACATCAATTAAGCTTGCTGCCCTTCAATTTCCTGTGTATAAATTGGGGAAGCACTGCTTGCCTTCTAATTGTGTTTGGTTTTTTTTAATTAAATGGCAGATTCCTGACAGAAGCAACAGTTCCTTAGTAAAGGCTCTGATTAGGGTAAGGTTAGTAGGCGTAACACAGTTAATTATAGTAATAATAGATATGAACAATTGAATACTTCTTAAACAACAGATTACCAATGTCATGCTCTTCTATGGACAAAGAATTTCAAAATGGGGGGGAAGGGGGAGGGAAATTAAAAAAGGCTGAAAAAAACTTTTATTATCTGAAGCAAGTTTCATGGCATCTATCCAGCGATGAAGGACTAATAAAGTTAATGCAGACTGGGTCATTTTCAGCCTGCAGGGTTAGGGCTTCCAGAGCTCCTGAGCTATAGCATCTGGGAACTAGGAAACTTGGGAGACTCACCTATCACTTTTCAGGGCTCCAAGGTTATCAACTGGCAAAAAACTAAAAAGGAAACACTATAATGCAACAAAAATAGTTCAAGATCTGGAGTGAAGTTTCACATATCTTATGAAACATCTCAGTTTCAATCAGCTGATTCCAGTGGCTATGAAAACAACAATAATAAAAGATAACAAGTAAAAATATTTAAGACTGTATTTCATACCATCTCTAAAAACAAACCATGTGGGAAATTTTTTTTCTGCTGGGCTTAACCTGAACAAACCACTGAATAGATTTGAGCTGATTCAGAAAAATGTTCATTAAAATCAGATATTTATACCATACTGCTAGTAAAGGAAATTTATTATTTTAAGCTTTCTCAACTTCCTATTGTTTTCTAGTTTCTGCAGTTTAATCAGCTTGGCCCAAGGCATGTGAAGGTGGGGAAGGATTAGCATGTGCCACTGTCCATCATATTTGAAAAATCATGGTAGTCAGGTGAGGTTCGCAGTTTGCCAGAGAGCAAAACTAAATATTTGTCTTAAAACAGAATTATTGAGTCACCTCCATTAGATCACTGTGCAGGTTTACTTATCCTTTTCATTTTTTAATTGCATCTTTATTTTCAGGATGTATGGTGCTCCTGGTCAGGGCAGGTTGGAACTGGATGATCTTAAGTTCCTTTCCAACCCAAACCATTCTATGTTTCTATGATTCTATGGATACAGTGTAAGAGTTTTAAAATGAGAGAGAACAGTGCACAGAAAATTCTAGAAATTGACACAGAATGTCTTTGCTTCTTGTCTTCTTTATGTCCACAAGATTCTAAGTCAATACTTATTTTTCAAAGCAAAAGGTTGTTTTTTCACAACAGATAGATGTTTTTACAACACTAAAATTATTTAGACACTAAATTTTATGTTAGTACAACTACATTTCTGTATATCCAGTCCAAGACATGTTACAAATGAACAGCCTGTAAAATACAAATCCTAACGTACCTTGATCATCCCATAGAATATTATGCTGAAATACCATAAACCTGTGATAGAAATCTCTACTTTTGCTCTTGCTGTTATAACTGAATTACCAATATTTCAGTGCTCAAGTTTAGTTCCCTGCTTCATGTTGAGGTTTAAATCCAGACAGCAACCCAGAACCATGCAGCCACTCGCTCACTCCCCACCTACTTCCTCCCCCTGCTCCAAGAGGGATGGAGAAGAGAATCAGAAGAGCGCAACTCCCACAGGTTGAGATAAGAACAGGACAGTAACTAAGGTATAACACAGAAACCACTACTGCTACCACCAATAATAACAATGGCAATGGAAATAACAAGGGAAAAGACAACCACCCACCACCCGCCTATCGATACCCAGTCCAACCCAAGCAGTGGTCTAACCCTTCCAGGTAACTGCCCCCTGTTTATATAGTGGGCATGGTGTGCTGTGGTATGGAATACCTCTTTGGTCAGTTTGGGTCAGGTGTCCTGTCTCTGCTTCCTCCTGCCTTTCCCTCCTCCCTGGCAGAGCATGAGACTCAGAAAGTCCTTGGTCAGAGTAAACATTACTTAGCAACAACTAAAACCATCTGTGGTATCAGCTTTGTTCCCAGGCTGAAAGTCAAAACCACAGCACAGCACCAGCTACTAAGAATGAGAAAAACGACTGCTACTGCTGAACCCAGGACACTTCATTATCTAGGTTATATATCCCTCTTCTAAAAATGACATTTCCTGAAACAAGATTTTACTGGACTGGGCTCAAAGCACTTTGAGAAAATTCTCAGCAATGTCAACAATCTTGTATGAATTAGTAAATGGAAATCCATAGAGACCTCAAAGAAGAAAACAAGTAATTCTGAAAAAAATAGTCTCTTTAGTACTTGTTTTGCATATACTTTTAAATTTCAGTTCTGCTTAAATGTCTTAAAAAGACGTCATAATATCTAAATAATAGCCAACACACAGTATGCCTGGGATGGAATTTTGTAAGCTGTCAGCCTGCAACTCTTCTGGCAATATAAACAATGGCTGAACGGAATGGCCTTTCCTTTTGTTAATAAAAGTGTCAAAAATCTTTTCTACTTGCTTACAGTTGTGATAAGATATCCTGGGTTTATACTGACAGTTTTCCCAGAAGAAACCTTTCATCAGTTCCAAGGTTTGGTTGCATACTGGCCTGGTTTTGGACTGATGCCATTGGAGTCCAAATGAAGATGAACAGAAAGGAAGATAATACAAATTTGGTATTCCAAGAAATCCATATTCAGCTTGAAATTCAGTATAATTAGGTTTGTTTTAAAATTGTCTTTCCTACATGTGCATCCCTTTGTGGATTTGGTCCTAAGGGCCTTCAACTAACTAACAAGGTCGATTAAATACAAATGAGAGAATACTTCACAAATCAAACATTAAACCCTTTTTGTAATTGCTGTGAGGTTTTGGATCAGCTGTACAATTTACTCCCAGGGAATGTACAGAAAATAATTTACAGTTCATTTCTGTAAAAATTTAATTTCTGAAGAAGTATTGTTAAAATTAAAAATATTGTATTCAAATGACTACTACTACCTATGTTCCTCATAGCTATTAAATTTGTTAAATGTTTTGTGTTAACTAAGAAACAGTTTGCCATGCAATACTGTCTATTTTATGATAAGCCTTACTGCCAAAATTCTAATTAACTCCAACCTATCAGACACTTTGGAGATTTATTGTACTCCATGTGGCACTATGCAGGGTTAAGATGATTACTGTACAACTTAAGCATAATGCTTAGTGCTTTCAAGAAAGTGGTTATACAAGAAAGTAAAAAATGAACATGCACTTAAACTTCATTGATGAACAAGGGTGCTTTTTGTTACAGGTTTTCCATAATCAATGGAAATACCAAAAGTGTAAGTCTGAATTTCAGGAACACTTCAGTTACAGCAGACTTACCCATGTATCAACTCGTGACACTGAAACGGGTAAGAAATCTGACCTACATTCCACTGTCCCTGGAAAGAGAAAAAAGGGAAGGCACCAGTGCAGTCTCCTGGCATACAACCGAACATTTTTTTTGTTACTGCCAGCACTTCCATAATCTGAACTCTGCTCCCCTACAGAAATGCTAACAGCTTTGGGAGTTCACTTAAGACACTACTTGTCAACATCAAAAGATGGCACTGTGAATAACATTTGGAAATATGTATGGTTTAATTTGATATTGCCGAGTTAGGCTTTCTATTCCTGTTCTGCTAAGATCTTCGTCATCCCTCATAAATCACCTTTGCAGTCAAGCATGACTTTCAAGGAGACATTGACTGAGTGAATAATGCCTTCCAACATGAACATCAAAACAAACTATATAGTCACAAAGTTCAACAGACACAGGATATTAAAGGTCAGAAATTGGAGTGAAAACTTTGGAGTCAAGCTCAATAACATGGTCAAAGACAGCTGTCACATCCCAGAATTCATGAAGAATTAGTATGTGCCTCAAAACCCCACAGCTGTCTAAACTCTATTATTGGAGAAAAATACTGTCTCATGCACAATATCCCAGAATTTAGCTGCTTATTGAAAAGCCTTTGCTTCTTGATATTCAGCAGATCTTTTGGATTCTATTTTTTATGCACAAGGGACTTATCTGCTGGGAATAGCTGACCCTCTCTTGCGTGTGAAGTAGAGCTAATGGAATGTGCGGGAGCAGGGCAGGCTGGGTATCTTTTTTCTTAGAGATGTGACTGCCCTGAAAGATGAAAAATATTGAGCGGCTTTCTCAGTTATGGAAGAAAGCTGGAAAAAGCTGATGATGGAGTAAGATCACGGAAACCGAGAGAAACGGTAAAGCAAGTTTCCAAGAAATTTCCATTTCCAGTGCCCGAGGTAAATAAGGACACAGTTGCTGCATATGTACAATTTTGCAAAGGAAATAGTGTGTTCATAATAATGTACTCATTCTCTCAGCTTCTAAAGAGGCTTCTGAGCCACAGTTTTCTTGCTGTTTCTCTGTGGCATTTGCTGTTCTTTTCACAGCTGATATAGCATGTGTGTAAGTGATACCCCATTATTATCAAGTGAGTGTTATTTCTGTAAGTATTCAGAGCACAGAGACAGAAAAAGCAATGTACCTCCAAACTGACCTTGTGCTGCCACATAATAATAATTTAATATGTTGTTCCTTTCATCAGAATAGTCTTTCACCAGAACATCTGTTTATCAGTTTGCTTAATATTAGTTTAATGTGTCACTTAAGTTAGAACCATAGCGCAGTATGTTTAATTAAATTCAGGAGAGGATCAGTTAAAGTATCAGCAAGATAAAGATGCTAATTAATATAATAATTTAAATCAGAATTATTAAATCTTATTGGAGACAGTTCTTCAGATGAAATTTTATTATCTATTATGTATGTGCACACATTCACACACACATGCATTTGCATGAAAATGTAGCAAATTTTCCATGAAGTTATCTGTTAAAGCTTTTTCATTTTTTCTTCTATTTGAAAAAAGCATGAAGTTTTTTGTTTTAAAGAAATTTTCAAGGATACTAAAATGCTTCTCATTGATGATTAGATTGCCGTATCTTAGATTTATTTATTTATTTGTTTATCAGCAGAACTCAACAATATTTCATGGATACACATGAAAAGGAACTCCAGAAAAATGACAACCATAATACTAGATCATACGATTTGGCCGATGTATTTCTTTCAAATTATGTTTTAGATGCTGTTTCAGCAAGTTTCTTCTGACTTTGTCAAGATACTTTCAGCAAGTGCATTAAAGAACTCAGGATAGCTTATGGCACCATTCATCACCTTTACTAGCCAAGTACCACTGACAAAAGAATGTCACAGAAACTGATTTAATTTCTGGGCAAACAAGATGAGGTAATCAACTGTCCTACACAGCAGAGAATACACGCTATTTAGAAAACCCTGTTTTCCACTGCATCTTTACAGACTTGCAACCAGCATTGCTTGAAGCTGTATTCCTTATGTCTTGCCTAAAAAGTGAGTGGTTATTATGTTGATATGCTCTATGAAGAAAAAGACAAATATTAAAACAATAAAAAGCAGATTACTTCATTAATAGCAAAAATATGAGGCTATCTATTATACCCTTATATATCTCGATTAACGTCTTGAGAATTAGGCTGACTGTTCTATACTGTAAATCTCTGAAGGACAGTATAAGAACTCTACAGGGATAGGTAGCTTCATATGCATTTCTTGCTAGGTTGTAAAGTCAGGATTCTATTTCGGTGTTGTCTTTAAGTTTCAGACAGTTATGTATAGTTCATTACTAGGTCCTGACAGATATGTAGATAGGCTGCA
Source organism: Amazona ochrocephala (assembly GCA_039720435.1). Lineage (NCBI taxonomy): Eukaryota > Metazoa > Chordata > Aves > Psittaciformes > Psittacidae > Amazona > Amazona ochrocephala. Next base: position 29,762,174 of record CM077876.1, on the reverse strand, counting down.
TATTCAATATGCTGAAGTGCAGAGCATTCAGCTATTAATTGAGCAGATATCTGTGTGTCTGCTGTGAATAGTTAGGGCTGTGATAAGACTTAGGAAGGGTCATGATGCTTAGGTTTAGATTTTGGAGCCAAGAAGTAAAATACACATTCTTCTGGTTTGGCAGGATCAATTAATAATAGCAGCTGGTGTTGGTGAATGCTTCCTAATTAGCTGGGGGCAGAAAGGGCTGCTATCATTCTGGTTAGGAGAGGGATTATGACTCAGGAGATAATGCTGAAATGCCTATTGTACTGCTAGATTGTCTTCGGTCCATGAAAATAAGAATAGATTTATGATTCAATACACTCATGATTCAGTATCCAGAGTCTGCAAATAATTCTTCTGAATTAGTCCATTAAGTAAAACTGGTTTTGAGTGTATCCCACATAGTCACAAGCAAGATTATTTTGTCAAATTGAGAAAAAATACCTGAGGAATATCTTATGAATTCAGCAAATGTAATCAAATAAACAGCAGGCACAAATGCATACTCTTTGTGCGTCCCTTGATAACACTTGGCAATGCAAACATTAGACTATACTTTGTGGAAGAGTTTTAATGACTATTTTCAGAATCATATATTTATTTATTTAAACAAAATTGCTTACTAGATTTTGGCATGTAATCTTCATAGAATCACAGAATGGTTTGAGTTGCAAGCGATCTTAAAGATTATCTAGTGCCAATATCCCTGCTATGGGCAGGAACACCTCCAACGAGACCAGGTTGCTTAAAGCCTCATCCAACGTGGCTTTGCACACTGCAAGGGATGGGCGCAGACACAGCTTTTCCGGGCAACAAATCAATTAAAAAAAGTGCAAGTAAAGTGTCTTGGCACATGCAGCATTTATCAGTGCTCAAATACAAAATCCTCAAAGCTAATGGTGGACAAATGAGCATAGTTTAATTTCTTACTTTTTCTGAGTTACTGAACGGTCCTGAAGCCATTTAAGCCTGTTATCAAAGCACTGAATGTTTTTCATAAAACTGCTGTTGTTGAGTGTATCTTTTTCATAGATAGACTTATTTTCCGTCTCAATAAAATTTTAACCAAACAACAACCTGAAAAGAGGTTAAATGCAATAAATGTGGTACAAGATATGCAAAAATGGAATAAAAAATATTTAAAAGATGTCATTGAATCAGTTTAGGCAATATGTGCCGGTTGGAGTTTGAAACATAAGATTCAAAAATGTACCTATATAACTGTAACAAAGCAAAGCAGTATAACAAGTTTTCTATTTATTTTGATAATGTAAGCCCACCAACAGAAGCAGAAAACTGGATAAAGCCCAAGGAAATCGCTACATGTTACTTCATTTCTTGCAGCTTTGAATTTGTATTGCATTGATGGACCAGTTAATGGATTCTGTAATATTGGTCTAGATTCAGAATTGTCTGTGTTTGGTTGTTAATGATTAAACTATGAATAATTCATAAGACATGAAAATTAATCAGCTAACTCTGATTTTAAAGGCCCTGTGGAAGGAAAAAAAATTCTTCACATGGCTGAGTTTTGTTAAGTCTCTGGCTGTTTATGTATAACCTGGTCCTAGAATTCTATGTATGATACAAGATAAAGTCCTGTTGAAGAAGAAATGTTCCCTTAACTAGGCAGAATATAAGCTCATGTTGAATTATGTATGAATACTAAATATATTTATGAGGTAAAAAAATAACATTTTTTTGCCTTTTTGATCTAGTTTTGAATGGCAATAAATTCTAAATCATATAAATTGGTAACTGCTTGAAAGCAAACATTAAAAATTAAACTGATGTTATTAATATATATTTCCTATAAAATTAACTTAGAGTATTAAATATTTTTTCAATGGCTATGGCCTAAAATTGAAGATTTATGTATCTGTTTTTAATGCTGCACATTTATTATTTTTTTTTTTAATTCAAATTCTAATTATTTGTGAAGGACTATCATTTATTGCAGTAGGGACTTTGGATCTGAATTCACTGCGAACATTTCTTAGATATAACCTACAGACTAATATTCTAATCTTGCCACCCTACCTTTGTACTGTCTCTTTTGGATATAAATTCACAGAAGCACTAACCATGTATCATAGACTTGAAATACCTTTAAAAACCAGATTTATACACGGGTTAAGAAGAAAAAGGATAGATGTGTAAGTTTTGTTGCCAGTTTTATCCATAGTCACACTTCCTTGCTTGCAGGCTTCTCAGATTTCTGTAACGAATACACAGTACAGCAGGTCAGTAACAAGTCATATCCCAGACCACCTGCTGATTTGAATGGAAGGAAATAGTGTGGATCATAAAATGGTGCTATAAAGTATGAGCTATAGTGCTGCTATAACATGGACTGTGTTCCATGCTCTGTGCTGCTTTAGGTGTTGCCGTGGTTTAAGCACAGCTGGTAACTCAGAACCATGCAGCCGCTCGTTCACTCCCCCCCTCAAGTTCCTCCTTCCCGCTCCCAGAGGGATTGGGAAGAGAATTGAAAGAGTGCAACTCCCACGGGCTAAGAACAACCCAGTAACTAAGGCATAGCACAAACCACTACTGCTGCCACCAATAATAATAATGGTAAGGGAAATAAAAAGGGAAGAGAATACAACCACTCACCACCCACTGACCGATACCCAGTCCGACCAAGCAGTGATCTAACCCTTCCCGGTAACTGCCCCCTGTTTATATAGCGGGAATGATGTGCTGTGGTATGGAATACCTCTTTGGTCAGTTTGGCTCAGGTGTCCTGTCTCTGCTTCATCCCGGCTTCCCTCCTCCCTGGCAGAGCATGAGACTCAGAAAGTCCTTGGTCAAACTAAACATTACTGAGCAGTAACTAAAACCATCAGTGTTATCAGCACTGTTCCCAGGCTGAAAGTCAAAACCACAGCACTGCATCAGCTACTAAGAATGAGAAAAATGACTGCTACTGCTGAACCCAGGACAGGTGTTTAAATTGGTGCATCTAAAACCTCAGTATTGTCTCATTTCAAAACATTGTTCAGCCACAATATCAGAACTAAATTTTTATTTTTAAGGTTATCTTTGATTGGATTTATTCACACATATTTCCTGAGGTACAACTTTCATACTGTCTTCTCTAACACTGTTATTTTGGAGAAAGAAATCAAGTAAATATTCAGACTGTGTAGAGTCTTACAGTTCCTCAATATATGCAAACAGATTTACATATCAGAGTAGCTATTGACTAACAGCTGCAATGTTATTATTTTGGTCTAAGGATAAATGAAACTAAAACCAGACAGATGAATACAATGCATGTTACAAATGAAATGCATAGAACTGTCACTCTTTTCCTTTTAATTTTATTTATGAATTTATCCAAAGATAAAAATGAATCTATTTCATAAGGAACGTATTTTCAATATTCTAAGCAATTTCACAGTGGAAAATAAACATTTTTAAAGGTTTAAAATAACAAGAAGATACTTCTTGACTAAAATTGCTTCCATTGAAACTTCTAAGCTGCTTTAATTTTTTTTCTGTCTTAATGTCAATTATAATAAATTGCTTCTCCCAATATTCATCGTAATCACAGATCACTATTTCAAAATGTTCCATTTTAAAAGATAGTTTCCATCATATTAACATTTTTTATATTTTAACTTTTAAACTACAATAAAGTTTAACTCATGCAGCTCCTGTCACAGTCTTCCACATTATGTTAATTTTGTTCTCATGTGACATAGATAAGAGAATTTTTTACATTTTCATTTTTCCTTGTAAAGCTATATGGTCTTATATTAGACTTATGACCACCAGAGATTTCAGTGGTACACAGACGCTAAGGTTTTCTGAAGATTCAATGTTCAGGGCTGTGCTCAACATAATCTCCTGGTTTTTTTCAGGTCCCTGTAGCTATGACCAGAGACATTTCTTCTCACTCTAGCTGCTGGCATAAATTTAAAACCAGCAGCACTAGCAGTGAGACCAGTCCAGCTACAGTGGTGACTGTTGTTCCTGCACAGGTCTGTCCATGCTCAAACAGCATCGGGGTTCCTCCAGGATGATGAATTTTCTTGGCAAATCAGGAAAGAGAGCACAGTGGGATGGAGAGAACAGAAAGCTTATGGCACAAAAGGAAATTAGTGATTCTTTTGTCCAGAGAGTGGGAAAAAAAAATGTTAAGAATGGATACAATTATTGTCATCACACACACAGAACAAATATGACAGATAGTGAAGAGTACTGCAATATAAGGTTTAAACTGGCCATGAATGAGTACAGAGGTAGGGACAAAAGATGTTGCTGTATTACTTCTTAATCTTACTCTCTGGCTGCTATATTTTGCTACCAGTAAAGTTTTGAGTGCAACAGCCCAAGGAGATTACCAAGGAAAAAGCCCCGAATATTTCCTTTAGGCTGGAGATAACCTTCCAAGTAGAATTTGCATCTTATTATGCTTCAGATAGGAAGAGACTGAACTAACATTAGATGTCTTCTTGACTTTTGTATTCCCAAATAGTATAATTTCAACTCTCCAAATGCTCTAAGATGAGTGTCCTGGGTTCAGCAGTAGCAGTCATTTTTTCTCCTTCTTGGTAGCTGGTGCAGCTCTGTGTTTTTGATTTTGGGCCTGGGAACAGTGCTGATAACACCAGTGTTTTCAGTTAGTGCTTGGTGATGTTTAGGCTGGCCAAGGACTTTGTGAGCCTCATGCTCTGCTAGGGAGGAGGGGAAGCCGGGAGGAAGGAGAGACAGGACACCTGACCCAGACTAACCAAAGAGATTATTCCATACCACAGCACGTCATGTCCAGGATGTAGAGAGGGAGAGCAGAGACCCGGAAGGGTGGTGAGGGTGCACGGTGGGGGCTCGCAGCAGGTAGGGGTGCACGGTGGGGGGTGCACTGCTTGGTCGAGCTGGGTGGTGAGCTATGGTATTCTTTCCTTGTATTTTCTCTTGTCATTATTATTATTGGTGGTAGCAGTAGTGATTTGTGTTATACCTTAGTTACTAAACTGTTCTTATCTCAACCTGTGGGAGTTGCATTCTTTCGATTCTCCTTCCCATCCCTCCAGGAGCGGAGGGAAGAGAGAGTGGGGAGTGAGTGAGAGAGCGGCTGTATGGGTTTATGAAGTTTAAACCACAACAGTTCTTTTTGGCGCCCAACGTGGGACCCGAAGGGTTGAGATAACGACAGGATTAATAGCCACTCGTTACAATGCTGATTTATTGGCTCTCAAAGTTGTTGCTCTGGTTTTCATGGTTTCAGTCTGTTGTACCTTACTTACAGCCGGTATTTGTTATCTTAGCACTCAGATATGAGTTTTGGGCTAAGGTTCTTGTTTCAGTGTACTTTATTGGAATGGCTGTGATACGGGCGGGGTCCAGAAGCAGGGAGGGGCGGACGGGGACATGGATGTGGACGTGGACTTGTACCTGGCAGCTCGGCTGCTCTTTACCGTCCAGGCCCTCATTTTCGCCTCCGTCTTTGAGAGGCTGTGCGGAGCCGAGGGGGGGCGGCCCCGGGAGACAGAATAAAAGTTATCTGTTCTTTCACAGAGGTCTATAAATGAAAGGTGGTGTGATTTGGTAGACTGTAGAGCTTTGATAAACAGTAGAGGTGGCACTGGGAAGACAGACCTGGGTGTCATGATGAAATTCACAGTGATCACAAAGCTGCAAAACTGAGAAGAACTTCAAATAGCCATGAAAAACAGATTGTTTCATTCTAAAAAAAAAAAAAAAAAAAAAAAATCCTTTATTCTGGATGCTAAGAAACATTTTAATCTTTCCTAGATAATTTTCACTAAGATCATAGAATCATAGAAGAGTTAGGGTTGGAAAGGACCTTAAGATCATCTAGTTCCAGCCCCCTTGCCATGGGCAGGGACACCTCCCACTAACTCATGCCACCCAAGGCTCTGTCCAACCCGGCCTTGAACACCAACAGGGATGGAGCATTCACAACTTCCCTGGGCAACCCATTCCAGGGCCTCACCACTCTCACACTAAAGAATTTCTTTCTCATATCCAATCGAAACTTCCCCTGTTTAAGTTTGCACCCATCATCCCTTGTCCTATCACTACAGTCCCTCATGAAGAGTCCCTCCCCAGCATCCCTATAGGCCCCTTTCAGGTATTGGAAGGCTGCTATGAGGTCTCCATGCAGCCTTCTCTTCTCCACTCTGAACAGCCCCAACTTTCTCAGCCTGTCTTCATATGGGAGGTGCTCCAGTCACCTGATCATTGTCGTGGCCCTCCTCTGGACTTGTTCCAACAGTTCCATGTCCTTTTTATGTGGAGGACACCAGAACTGTACACAATACTCCAAGTGAGGTCTCACGAGAGCAGAGTAGAGTGTCAGGATCACCTCCTTTGACCTGCTGGTCACACTCCTTTTGATGCAGCCCAGGATACGGTTGGCTTTCTGGGCTGCAAGCATTCAGTTAGTGTACGTTTGACTTTAAGTATAATAATTGCCAAATGAAAGTATAATATTTCATTTTGGAGTGTTAGCAGTGCTTTGGAAGTCAGACTTCAAGGTTTTTTTACATCCATGAAATTATTACCCAGTAAGAGTATAAATGCTTTTCCTTTTCCTCTGACATCTGTAGTTTAATTACTTTACTTGGACAGTAAGTTTTTTGAAAAGGGGATTCTGACATGTGTGTAGAATGCCTAACACAAACTACTCCTACAGCCAATTCTAGGCTTTAAGTCACCTGTAATATGTGCAAAGAGTTTGTGAATGACTGTAAGTTCTATTTCTGCTAATGGGGAGCTTCCGTCAAAGTTATTTAGAAATATAAGATTTATCATCTAACTCATTCCCCTCAAATTCACTGGAAATTGCTGAGGTATCATCTCTCCAATACGACCTGAAATCATTTCAAAGACAGGCACAAAATGCTGGCAGCACACTAGTTAAAGAATTCGACATACCTAATAAGCTAATTGAGCTAATCTAGGTTTCACAAATTGCTATGACCTGGTTTATCAGTTTGCTTTGTCTCAGCTTAGAAACATATTGTCCATGAAAGAAATACGTATGTGGGGACAAATCCCTTGCATAAGAACAAATCTATGATCTCAGTTTACTCTATATTTTCAGATAATTTTTAACCTGAAAAAGATTGTGTTGAAAGAGGCCATCAGTAACTAAAAATCACAAAAGGGCCACATATGCCATTTTCTGTGAGCAAGAGATATGAACTTTTTATTTTCAAAAGAAAGAATATTTTACTTAGCAAAAACCTCTAGATATTAATAATGGAGGAAAAATAAGCACTTCAGCTCAAGGAAAATGGCTTTAAAATTGCCACAACTTCTTTAATTCATATGGTTGTAGGTTCTTCACATTAATGTGAGCAAAGGATCTATTGCAACCCTAATCTTTTAACTTCACATTTTTACAGGTTTGTGTCATGGTGTTACTCTTATTTAAAAGTGGAAGGTTGCATTTAATTTCTTAGTAATTACCCAGTTGCAGAGCATTTGTAGAGATTAATGACAGACTGACAAAGGTTGATTATCCTTGATATAGCCAAAGCTGTACAATGCAGAATCAAAATGGAATATGGAGTTGCAAGAGATTTATTTAGTTTCCTCTATTCTCAACTATGGTGTCGTGATTTACGTCCAGTCAGCCATGCAGTTTGCTCACTCACTTCCTCCTCTTTCTTCCACCCGTTCCCGGAGGGATGGTAAGGAGAACTGAAAGAATGCAACTCCCACAGGTTGAGATAAGAACAGTTCAGTAACTAAGGTATAACACAAAACCACTACTGCTACCACCAATAATAATGACAAGGGAAATACAAGGAAAGAGAACACAACTGCTCACCACCTGATATCAAGCCCAACTCAGCAGTGAACCCCCCTCTTCAGGGTCTCTGCCCTCTGTTTTTCCATCCTGGGCATGACGTGCTGTGGTATGGAATACCTCTTTGGTCAGTTTGGGTCAGGTGTCCTGTTTCTGCGTCCTCCCTGCTTCCCCTCCTCCCTGGCAGAGCATGAAACTCAGAAAGCCCTTGGTCAGACCAATACATTGCTAAGCAGTAACTGGAAACATCAGTGTTATCAGCGCTGTTCCCAGGCTGAAAGTCAAAACCACAGTGCTGCACCAGCTACCAAGAAGGAGAAAAATGACTGCTACTGCTGGACCCATGACATATGGCCGCTACATTTACTTACATATGTGCTTGTGCATGTATGAATAAGTTTTCATATATATGTGCATAAACCTTTTTTTTTTGCTAGTCTATTTTGTGACCAGTAGAACTGCAGTCGTCCCAGACAGTGATGACAGAGTGTAGACTCTTTTGTTACCTCTGCCCTGTACTAGTAACAACACTTTATTCTCACTAGGAAGAGGTCCATAGTAACAAGAGTTAAAATACCAGCTTATACTCATTAGTGCTGTCTCTTGGTATGGCTAATGAAGTAGCATCAGCACTGTGAAAGAAAAAAATACTTAAAAAAAAGAACCATTAGTGGATGTAACTGGAAGCGATTATAAAGCAAAGTTCATCATAGATAATAACATTCTCACATGGTGAAAAGTGGCAAAATTGAACGGAGTTCCACATCTCTGCAGTATTCACTCTTATGTGAGCACCCAGATTAGCACTGAGCCTGTCCTCCAGTCACAGGTTTCCCTTTTTCACTCACATGAATCAAGATCACAGAAGTTCATGACCTGAAGAATCTAATAGGCTATTTCTTAATGATTTTAAACAGGAACATCCTGTCTATTCTATGTCTTCATTGGGCAATGAAAAAATCTTTCAGATGGTAAAATTTCTGCCATATAGTCACAGAGAAAGATTTAGAGACAAAGCTGAGGTTAGACAAGAGATATAACTTTATGTAGTTATAAAAATAGTTTCTTTGTTATAGAGTAAAAAGTCGTTTGACCCGCATAATGAGTCAATCATACTGATTTCTTTTTTTATATTTATAATGTTCATATGTGCATGTGTATATATACGCAACATATTCATGATGTGTATTGTATCGATATACATATACACACATATACACACGTATACACTACATACCATGTATTGTACTACAATAGCAATATTCATTATTCTCAGATGTGATTGCAAAAAGCAATCAATTTATAGTCTAATTTTTTTGGTTTAGACTCAGATCTATTTCAGTCATAAAATCTCCCTAACAAAGAGTAATTTTTAAGTTTTTCAGACCGTCCACTGAACAACTCCAGGTTTAGAACTGTGCTTAACCAATTTAAATATAATACAGCCTAATGATTTCATGAGGACTTTTGGCAGAAAATAATGGCATCAGCCATTCGTTTAGCTGTTTGAACGAGATATTCAAGGCAAGGCACCTGCAGTCCCATGCTCCGTTTATCTCTGTGCTTAAGCTTTCTGGATTAAAGGGGTTTGTTCTAACTTGTTTCACTTCCAAACAGATTTTAAAGCTCCTAATTGCAAAGTTTATTACTGAAATATTGGGGTCTAATCTTCTTCCACTTTAGAACATGAAACAAATATGCTAACAGTGAACATAATTATGACAAAGGGTCTGAAGGAAAAAGATCTCTCAGTTTGGACCTAGCATAGATTGACATTCACATAGGTGTATTTTGTTAACTTCCACAGACGCATTCCAGATTAATGGATATGGAAGTGAGGCAGCAGGTAGGAAATATCTCCTATCAGATTCAAAGGTAACCTTACAGTCTTTGGCTAAAATGATGTTAATGAAGGAGTGTAAATGGGCCTCAGCTTTCCCACTCTCCTTCCAAACCTGTGTTGGGTTAATATAAGGATAATAGTAGGTTATTATTCTTTCATTATTCTTTCATGTATTGCTATAGATGAAATCTCATGTGTTTATGAAAAACTTACTCTGTCCACCTGGCTGGAGACATCAGGAAGCTGATGGTGGCCTGCACATGTGGCCAGCTATAGCTCTCTCTGACATGCGTGGCCTCTGGACTGAAAGAGGTTTTAATTGGAAAGAGCTGGGCTTCAGGGACTGAGAGTGTCCCTCATTGCTTCCCTGTGCTCTCCAGAGCCTTCTCCTCAGAGCTGTTGCTCTAGCCCGGCCACAGCCAGATGGTCACAGGGCCTCATCCTACAGTGGTGCAGGGTGTTATTGTACTTCTGTCCACCTCAGGAAGGTTTCTATGGCTTTTGATTGTTTCCCCTGAAGGGCTGCCCTCTTCTTCCTCAGTACCAGATGCCTTCCTGCTCTCTCTGAGCTGTAGTGACCCTCAGCTTGGTGGAGGGGAACATTTTACAAAGTGCAAGAGCTGTGCACAAAGTTATTGCAATGTGACAGCATTCAGCCCAAAACTTTACTCACAGTGCTCGGACTCATGACCAGGCTGCATTTTGTTGATTGCTAGTCAAGGGAAGAGGGAAAAAATATTTATCCTGGTTTTAAAAGGACTCCTATTTCATCAGCTCCAAAAGGAATATTTTTTTTCATATACAAAAAGGATGCTAACTTCTTTGGGTTTTTTTTCACAGTGACTTAAGTTTTGAGTTTTTTCAGATAAAAGACAAACTTTAAATAAAAGCAGTGGCATGTACATGATACTACCCCAGCCATGCAGATGCTGTGTTGAACATAAGCAATAGATGAACATAGAGTCACCTGTCTGGAATTGTGGTTCTCAGCACCACTGTGGTAGCAGTACATATTGAAAAAGTAGCAGCATGTTTTCCTGAAGAATATACAGATGAAAAACACTGTCTTCCGACTTCAGCAGTTCTTAAATACACCTACAAAGTATTGTCTCATACCTCAGTCCTGGAAAAAAATGGACCGTCCAACTTCTGGGACAATCTACATTGAGCAAATGGAGTCTTTGTTCTGACAGAAACTATAGTAAACTAATCTTTCAGTACAGCTACAATTAAACATACCAGATTATAGCTGTGTGAGTGACAGAACATAATATATGAATGTTTTGCTGAATCTGGAAAAGACGTTAGTCTTAGATGCTCTATTACTCTTTCAGATTAAATCAGCATTTCTGCTATTTCTTCATCTACTGTTCTGGAGATGGATACCGGTAAAGGTATCTCAATATGCTTCAAGCCTCAGACAAAATGGCTATCAACAAATGTTAACACAACAGGCTAGACTGAAAATTCTGTAAGACGAATACCTTACACTGAGCCTCTGGATTTAACAGGTCATCTTCAACTATATCCCATATATCATGTCTTCAATGCATTTAATGCTCATCTAAGCTTAGTTTATCACATCTCCATGTGTGGAGAATAGCTCGAGAGAGGACGCCTTCAGTGCCTGATTGGGGGGAGGCTTGGCATCCAGGAGCTTCAACTCGGAGCAGCAACAGGCACCAAGGAAGCCTCAAGTCCTTGACAGGACTTGCCCAGGAGCTGGCAGCTCAGCTGACACAAGCAGCTGTCTCAGACTGGGTGGCGCCAGGAGAGGTGGCAGCAGATTCAAACCAGGCATCATTGGCCATTTCCGGCCAGTTGCTGAGGTGAGTAGCTCAAGAGAGGACTCCTTCAGTGCCTGACTGGGGGGAGGCTCGGCATTCATGAGCTTCACCTCGGAGCAGCAACAGCCACTGAGGGAGCCTCAAGTTCTCGACAGGACTTGCCCAGGAATCGGCAGCTCAGTGGGCGCAAGCAGCTGACTCCGGGCGGCACCAGGAGGAGTGGCACCAGCCCTTAAAAACCTGCCCCAGGAAGCGCGACCGACCAGGAGCACAGAGAACAGGGCGGTTTCAAGGCAGTTTACACAGCAGTTTGAGTGGGCAGGTGAGAGGAATGGTGAGCACCTGCTGTATGACCAGGGTCCAGTAAGGGAGCTCTGCTTTGGCTGCCCCGGTGGTGGCCAGCGTAGGCACATAGAGCTGATGAGAGGGGAAGATGCAGCGCAGAGCTCGGGGTGTAGATAGCGCCTGCACTGCTTTCCTGAGGAGAGGGTGCACAATGGGCAGGCCTGCACTCTGTGCTCCCTGGTGGAAGTCCTGCAACAGGTGGCTGAGCTGTGGGACACTGTTACTAGGCTGAAGGTGTCAGGGAAGCTGAGACAAAGCATCACTGCTTGCTCCGGGACCAGACTGTGCAGGGGCCTCAAGCATCCACTGTCGCTCATGCAGGAAAGGAGGCCGCTAACATAGGAAGCTGGGAAACAGTAACAGGAAAAAAAAAAAGAAACAACAAAAAAAAGAGGAAGAGGACAATTAAAAGCAAGGGGTTTCTTCCTAAACCTCTTGTCTCCACTCAGAACCACTTTGCTGTCCTGCAGGGGGCTGATGAGGAACCACACTCCCACCAGGAACAACCAGCTGATGCACTGGCAAAGAAGATCACTACTGGTGCTGCCAGGAAAAAGCGGCGGGTCATAGTAGTAGGGGTCTCTGCGCTGAAAGGCACAGAGGCACCCATCTGCTGGCCTGACCCAGGCTCAAGGGAGGTGTATTGCCTACCAGGGGCTCGGATCAAGGATGTTGCCGAGAAGCTGCCTGCTCTAGTCAGCCCCACTGACTTACCCACTTCTAGTGATCCATGTGGATGCTACTGATATAGATAGGAGTAGCCCAGAGAACATTAAGAAGGACTACAGAGCCCTGGGAGAGGTGGTCAGGGGCTCTGGAGCTCAGATTGTCTTTTCCTAAATTTTCCAGGATACAGGGGAGGACCTTAAAAATGTGAGGATGATTGGCCAGGTTAATAAATGGTTAGAAGGGTGGTGCTATAGTCAGGGGTTTGGGCACCATGAACATGGGACTCAATTTAGTAGGCTAGGTCTACTGGCGGCTGATGGAGCTGGTCTGACAAAGAAGGGGAAGAGTGGATTTGGTAACAGGCATGCCAGACTGGTCAAAGATGCTTTAAACTAGATGTGTTGGGGGAAGGGGACATCACTCCATCCCAACACACCCAGTCACTTAACAGTACCTATAGTAAATGGTCAGAGCAATGTAGAGATACTCCAGCTGCTCCAGCCAATGAGCTGGCTTCAATTGGAGCTCCGCTCAGATGCCTCCATACAAACGCCCGTAGCATGGGGAACAAGCAAGAGGAATTAATGATGTGTGGACGTCTACAGGGGTATGATATAATAGGAATCACAGAAACATGATGGGATGGCTCCTATGACTGGTATGTTGGAATGGAAGGTTACAGGCTCTTTCGGAAAGACAGGCCAGGTAGGTGGGGAGGGGGAGTGACTATTTATGTCAGGGATAGGCTGGAGAGTATGGAACTCTGTCTGGGGACAGGTGAGCAGTCAACAGAGAGTTTGTGGGTCAGGGTTAAAGGGAGAACAGCGATGGGAGACATTATTATGGGGATCTGTTACAGACCGCCTGACCAAGGGGATTCGGTGGATGAAGTCTCTGTAGACAGAGAGGAATAGCCTCACGCTCGCAGGCCTTTGTTCTCATGGGAGACTTCAACCACCCTGGTATCTCTTGGAGGTTTGGTATGGCCCGGCACAAACAATCCAGACAGTTCCTCGATTGTGTGGAAGACAACTTCCTTCTGCAAGTAATAGAGGAGCCGACAAGGAGAGGTGCCATGCTTGACCTCGTCCTCACCAACAGGGAAGGGCTGGTTGGAAATGTGACGCTCCAGGGCAGACATGATTGCAGCGATCAAGAGATGGTCGAGTTTGAGATCCTCAGGACAGTGAGAAGAACGTGCAGCTGGAGTTCAAAAGAGCAGACTTTGGCCTCTTCAGGAACCTGCTCAGTAAGGTTCCATGGGATACAGCCCTAGAGGGCAGGGCAGGGGGGCCCAAGACTGTTGGTTGATATTCAAGGATCACCTGCTGCAGGCTCAGGAGCGACACATCCCTACTAGAAGGAAACTTAGCAGGAGGGCCAGAAGACCTCCTTGGATGGATAAGGAGCAGCTGAGGATAACTTGAAGGAAAAAAGAGGCTTATAAAAGGTGGAAGCAAGGACAGGCAGCCTGGGAAGAATACAGAGATGTTGTCTGGGAAGTTAGGGACCAGGTTAAGAAAGCTAAGGCCCAGTCACAATTAAACTTGGCTAGGGATGTTAAGGATAACAGGAAGGGATTCTATAGGTACATTGCAAATAAAAGACAGGTTAGGGACAATGTGGGTCCTCTCCAGAAGCTATCAGGAGAGCTGGCTATCCTGGATTTGGAGAAGGCTGAGGTTCATAATGACTTCTTTGCCTCAGTCTTCACTGGAAATTGTTCTGACCACACCACCCAAGTCTTGTAAGGCAGACGCAGGGACAGTGAGAATGAAGACCCTGAGCCCACTGCGGGAGAGAATTTGTTTCGAGACCATCTTAAGAAACTGAATGCGCATAAGTCCTTGGGACCTGACGAAATCCATTCGTGAGTCCTGAAGGAGCTGGCAAATGAAGTTGCTAAGCCACTGTCCGTCGTATTTGAAAAATCATGGCAGTCACGTGAAGTTTCTAATGACTGGAAAAAGGGAAATATAAACCCATTTTTAAGAAGGGAAAAATGGATGAGCCAGGGAACTACAGACCAGTCAGTGTCGCCAATGTGCCTGCCAAAATCTTGGAGCGGATTCTCCCGGAAGGCATGCTGAGGAACATGAAAAACAACAAGGTGCTTGGTGACAGCCAGCATGGCTTCACTAAGGGGAAATCCTGCCTGACCAATCTGGTGGCCTTCTATGATGGAGCCATGGAACTGATGGACAGGGGTAGAGCAGTTGATGTCATCTACCTGGACCTGTGAAAAGTGTTAGACGCTGTTCCACATGACATCCTTGTCTCTAAATGGAGAAACACCATTTTGTTAGCTGGACCACTTGGTGGATAAAGAACTGGCTGGATGGCCACATCCAAAGGGTAGTGCTCAATGGCTCAATGTCCAGCTGGAGACCAGTAACGAGTGGTGTTCCTCAGGGATGGGTGGTGGGACTGGTCTTGTTTAACATCTTTGTTGGTGACATGGAGAGTGGGATCGAGTGCGCCCTCAGCAAATTTACCCAAGACACCAGGCTGTGCGGTTCGGTTGATATGTTGGAGGGAAGGAATACCATCCAGAGGGACCTTGACACGCTTGTGAGGTGGGCTGATGCCAACCTGATGAAGTTTAACCATGACAAGTGCAAGGTCCTACACCTGGGTCAGAGCCATCCCAGGCACAGCTACAGATTGGGCAGAAAAGAGATTCAGAACAGCCCTGCAGAGAACAACTTGGTGATGCTGGTTGATGAGAAACTTAACATGATCCGGCAGTGTGCGCTTGCAGCTCAGAAAGCCAACCGTATCCTGGGCTGCATCAAAAGGAGCACGGCCAGCAGGTCGAGGGTGGTTATCCTGCCCCTCTACTCTGCTCTTATGAGACCTCACTTGGAGTATTGTGTGCAGTTCTGGTGTCCTCAACAGAAAAAGGACATGGAACTGTTGGAACAGAGTTGGGGCTGTTCAGCGTGGAGAAGAGACGGCTGCATGGAGACCTCCTAGCAGCCTTCCAGTATCTGAAGGGGGCTATAGAGATGCTGGGGAGGGAGTCTTCATGAGGGACTATAGCGAGAGGACAAGGGATAATGGGTTCAAACTTACACAGGGAAAGTTTAGATTGGATAGAAGGAGGAAATTCTTTAGTGTGAGGGTGGTGAGGCCCTGGAATTGGTTGCTCAGGGATGTTGTGAATGCTTCATCGCTGGCGATGTTCAAGGCTGGGTTGGACAGAGCCTTTTATGGCATGGTTTAGTGGGAGGTGTCCCTACCCATGGCAAGGGTGTTGGAACTAGATGATCTTAAGTTCCTTTCTAAGCAGAAGTGTTCTACGATTCTATGATTTTATGTACAGCTGTGGTATTTTTTATTATTTCTTTTTTTTCAGTGAGTTGCCTATCCTACTGCAGAGTACTCATTGCCTCAGTATGTCAAGTATTGTTAATTTTTGTCTGCTATTTTGTATGCAATTCATCTTACTGTCGCTCCATTCATGACCTATGAGGCAAATGATTCCACCTGTCAGCTTACAAGGCCTCACAGATCTGCTGCAAATGAACACATGGGAAGCCAAACTCAAGAAGCACTCTATGATTTGCTTGTTTCTGGGCTGGATGTAAGCTATGCACCATTCTTCTCCATTTATACTGAATGCTGCTGTTTCATCATCTGGCCCAACAAAACAAAATGCCTCTATGAAGCGTTTGCTGCTGTGTGGTGTGCAGTGCAGAAAATAAGCAAGAGAATACAGATTTTTCTATATATAAAGCTTACAGGAGTGATGCTGTGCTAAATATAGCTGAAACACAGAGCTCTAGATGTGACAGCCTTAATATGATCACTCTGTTGTCAGGGGCTACGTCTGAGAGGTGTCTGTGTTTGGTTAGGGAACATGTGGGTTGCTATTTCAGATGTTACCAGTGACATGACTGTGTGTTTATATATATAGAATTCAGAGAAAATTATTCCTTCAGTCCTACAAAGCTTTTGGATACTATTTCCTAGGCAAGTCTGGAACTATTTTCTGAGGAAAGAGATTCTTCTCTTAAAATAGCCAGAAGCAAGGTTTATTGGGCATTAATTTGTGATGTGAAATATTATGATTATTTAAATCTATTCTTTGCCCATCCACCAAGCTTTTCCATGGGAGGTAGACATGCACAGCAAAATTGCCTTAATCTTTACTTAGAGAAAATGTGTTTCAGAAAAATAAGTATCCTGGGTTCAGCAGTAGCAGTCATTTTTCTCATTCTTAGTAGCTGGTGCAGTGCTATGTTTTTGACTGTTGGCCTAGGAATAGTGCTGGTAACACCAATGTTTTTTTAGTTACTGCTCAGTAATGTTTAGTTTGACCAAGGACTTTCTGAGTCTCATGCTCTGCCAGGGAGGAGGGGAAGCCGGGATGAAGCAGAGACAGGACACCTGAGCCAAACTGACCAAAGAGGTATTCCATGCCACAGCACATCATGCCCACTATACAAACTGGGGGTAGGGACCCAGAAGGGTTAGATCACTGCTTGGGTCAGGCTGGGTATCAGTCAGCGGGTGGTGAGTGGTTGTATTCTCTTCCCTGTTTATTTCCCTTACCATTATTATTATTGGTGGTAGCAGTAATGGGTTTGTGTTATGCCTTAGTTACTGAACTGTTCTTAACCCATGGGAGGTACATTCTTTCGATTCTCCTCACCATCCCTTTGGGAGAAGGGGGAGGAAGGGGTGGGGAGTGAGCTAACGAAATGTGTGTCTGATTTATGTCTGGGCTTAAACCACGACAATAAGTTAATGTCCATTGAAGTAAGGGTACAAGCTTAGTTTTTCCAAATCCCCTCTGAGTCTCTTACATCTACCAACTTCTGGACTGGAGAGCTTCCTTGTTTCTCTTGCCTGATGAATGTTTTCCTGATTGCGCAAAAGCCAACAAACTATATTTTTGTGGTGCTTACACATACCAGGCACCTTGGCTCAAGGACTTATAGAGAAAAACACTTTTCCCACTGGCTGTTATGACCAGAAGCCCCTCATTTTTTGTTTATTCAGTCTTTTTCCCCATTCCAGTTTTGAAATTAAGTTTGTTGAGGAGATTAGAAAAATACTGAATAGAAGCTTTTCTACAGCAAGAGTAGCTTTTATGGCTAGGTAAAGCAATAAAAACTGCATAACACAGATGTTGATTAGCCAGAGTTATAATTTAAATAGAGTCAATGGCTTTACGCAATTTTAGCAATATGTGTGTGTAGTATATGTCATTCCAGTGTGACAGATTTCACCGAGACATTAAGCCGAAATTCTGATACTGTCTAATGCTTGGTATGTATAGAGGCAATCAGCCACTGATAAGAAAGTCCCCATCAGATAAGACTAGTCATATAGCTATGCCTGTGCTTATGACACTTCACTGCTTTCTTCAGGGAGCCAAATCTTGTCCTTAAAATGCAAAGAGATATCACTGCTTTGAGAAGTACGAAAATACAAATGCCTTTTCCATAACTGAACTGTAAGTGATGTTTATTGCACATATCCTACAAAGCAAAACCCAGAAGTCACAATTTTCTTGAGTGCTTTTGCAAAATTATTTGACTAGATAAACATAAATGATATAATAATCAAACAAAATTAATTTCTTAGTACGTGATGCTAAGGTGCAATAATGGATTTAGTAGTGATGAAATAAGGATATTTTTCAGAAATCTTTTTTTTCCCTAATTTACCTTTTCGTGTGATCATGTTGTTTATCAGACGCCCCTAATAAGCTCTTGCCAGTCTTAGCAACCACCAAAAAAATAATTTCAAACATAAGTCCTTACTCAAACTTGTCCTCTTAATCCACCCCCCTAAATAGGTTGTTGAAGAAAGAGAATGGATTCCTTGTTCCCGGAAATAAAAATTGTGTGAAATCTGTGATTATCCATTTGTCCTGGTAGCAGCAAGTTGTCCAGTCACCTGGGCAGATCTACACAAGAATGAAAATAAGAATGAACCAGCAAAGCTTTCTGTCTGTTAGTATGGATGCACACTCATTATGGCAAGGTGAATTAGAGGGAGTCTAGAGGCAAGGAACCCCAAATCTCTAGGACACCAGGATTCTGTATTTTTATTACTTATGGAAAAATCACGTTTGGGCAAGGAGTTTTGTTTAAGCCAAAACACTTTTTATTTTTCAGAAACATTGCAGAACATATATTTTGACAAAGTTTTCATTGTAAAGGTTTTGATTAAGAAGGAATACTTAGGAGGTGAAGGCTTGTGTCAAAAAATTGCCATTTTTAACATGCAGAAGATATTATTTTGACACATTTCCATTTTCAAGTAGCATTTAAAAGGCTTTGTTTTCGTGCCAAAGCAAAATAAAACAAATCTGGAACATGATGGCTTTCAGGAAACCAAGTCGTTATCTTCTAGGAAGGTCTACTTTATTACCTTTAACTAGAACTTAACTCAGTGCTGGCTTCATCAGGAAATGATTTATCATCATCCAAAAAGCATTGCCTTTAATCCCTTATTGTACTGCCTTTTCACTGTATGGTCTTAACTTGCTGGTATGTCTTGTGCACCTTTTCATGCAAAGATGTTGCTTTTCTCTTCATTATATCAGTGAAACTGAAAGCAACATTCCCTTGGTTTTCAAATCTAATGTTCCAAGGTCATTAACATCATATCTTAGCTACTTTCTGAAGCTGCAACAAGGAACTTATTTGCTTGACTGCACATAGCAACAATTGCCACAATAAGGACTGTCAGAGAAATAAAATAATTGGACCTAGCTTGACTAAAATAATCTTCAATGATACATAAGTGTAATAACGCACAATTTGAATATTAATATAATGTTTTTAATAATATTTGTGATTTCATTATGAATGCAAATTTTTTTTAGAGTCAATCAAGTCACTGATCTACTTCACTCCTTCATTGGTCTTTGTTATTCTAAAATAACATCTGTTACATAGATTAATGTAACACTGAGAATACATAAGCAAACATATATTTTACATCTCTGAATGACAAGTCAAGTATGCAAGTAAACAGATACATAAACTAACAGGGCGGGCAAACAGGGCGGGCTCGAGGCAGTTTGCGCGGCAGTTCACACGGGCAGGCGAGCGGGGTGGTGAGCAGGATGGTGAACACTCGCCGTACGGGCAAGGCTCGGTCTGGGAGCTCTGCTCTGGCTGCACTGGTGGTGGCCAGCGTAGGCACCAAGACGGAGCCAATGGGAAGGGAGGCTGTAGTGCAGAGCTCGGGGTGTAGAGAGCGCCTGCATTGCTATCCTAAGGGAAGGGGGAGCAATGGGCAGGGCTGCACTCTGCGTTCCCTGGTGGAGGTCCTTCTGCAGCAGGTGGCTGAACTGCAGGAAGCTGTTACCAGGCTGAAAGGTGTCAGGGAAGCTGAGGGGGAGAAGCACTGCTTGCTCTGGGACCAGCCTGTTCCGGGGCCTCGAGTGCCTACTGTTGCCCATGCAGGAAAGGAGGCCGCCAAAAAAGGAGCTGGGAAACAGTAACAGGAAAAAACAACAAAAAAAGGAGGAAGAGGACAATTAAAAGCAAGGGGCTTCCTCCTACATCTGTTGTCCCCACCCAGAACCGCTTTGCTATCCTGCAGGGGGCTGATAAGCAACAACGCTCCCACCAGGAGCAACCAGCTAGCGCAATGGTAAAGAAGGTCACTACTGGTGCTGCCAGGAAAAAAAGGCAGGCCGTAGCAGTCGGGGACTCTAATCTGAAAGGCACCGAGGCACCCATCTGTAGGCCTGACCCAGGCTCAAGGGAGCTGTGTTGCCTACCAGGGGCTCGGAGCAGGGATGTGGCCGAGAAGCTGCCTGCTCTAGTTGGTCCCACTGACTATTACCCACTCTGGGTAATACATGTGGGTGCTACTGATGTAGATAGCAGTAGCCCGGAGACCATAAAGAAGGACTACAGTGCTCTGGGAGAGGTGGTTAGGGGCTCTGGAGCTCAGATTGTCTTTTCGTCAATTCTCCAGGATCCAGGGCAGGACCTTGAAAAGGTTAGGAGGATTGGGCAGGTTAATAAATGGTTAAAAGGGTGGTGCAATAGTCAGGGGTTTGGGTACCTTGAACATGGGACTCAGTATAGTAGGCCAAGTCTACTGGGGGCTGGTGGAACTGGTCTGACAAAGAAGGGGAAGAGTGGATTTGGTAGGAGGCTTGCCAGACTGGTCAAGGATGCTTTAAACTAGATGTGTTGGGGGAGGGGGGCAGCATTCCATCCCAACACACCTAGTCGGTTGGCAGCACCTACAGTAAATGTTCGGAGCAATGTAGAGATATTCCAGCTGCGCCAGCCAATGAGCCGGCTTCAATTGGATCTCGGTTCAAATGGCTCTATACATATGCCCATAGTATGGGGAACAAACAAGAGGAATTCGAGATGTGTGCACATCTACGGGGGTATGATATCATAGGCATCACAGAAACATGGTGGGATGGCTCCTATGATTGGTGTGTTGGAATGGAAGGTTACAGGCTCTTTAGGAAAGACAGGCCCTGCAGACGGGGAGGGGGAGTTGCTTTTTATGTTAGGGATAGGCTAGAGAGAATGGAACTCTGTCTGGGGACAGGTGAGCAGTTGACAGAGAGTTTGTGGGTCAGGGTTAAAGGGAGAACAGTGATGGGAGACATTATTGTGGGGATCTGTTACAGACCGCCTGACCAAGGGGACTTGCTGGATGAAGCGCTCCATAGGCAGATAGGAGCAGCCTCACGCTCGCAGGCCCTTGTTCTCATGGGAGACTTCAACCATCCTGCTATCTGTTGGAGGGATGGTACGGCCCGGCACAAGCAATCTAGAAGGTTCCTCGATTGTGTGGAAGACAACTTCCTTCTGCAAGTAATAGAGGAGCCGACAAGGAGAGGTGCCATGCTTGACCTCGTCCTCACCAACAGGGAAGGGCTGGTTGGGAATGTGACGCTCCAGGGCAGCCTTGATTGCAGCGATCAAGAGATGGTCGAGTTTGAGATCCTCAGGACAGTGAGAAGAGCGTGCAGCAAGCTCACTGCCCTGGACTTCAAGAGAGCAGACTTTGGCCTCTTCAGGAACCTGCTCAGTAAGGTTCCATGGGATACAGCCCTAGAGGGCAGGGCAGGGGGGCCCAAGACTGTTGGTTGATATTCAAGGCTCACCTGCTGCAATCTCAGGAGCGATGCATCCCAATTAGAAGGAAGTTTAGCAGGAGGGCCAGGAGACCTCCTTGGATGGATAAGGAGCTGCTGAGGAAAATTCGAAGGAAACAAGAGGCTTATAAAAGGTGGAAGCAAGGTCAGGCGGCCTGGGAAGAATACAGGGATGTTGTCCGGGAAGCAAGGGACCAGGTTAGGAAAGCTAAGGCCCACTTAGAGTTAAACTTGGCTAGGGATGTTAAGGATAACAGGAAGGGATTTTATAGGTACATTGCCAATAAGAGACAGGTGAGGGACACTGTGGGCCCTCTCCAGAAGCTATCGGGAGAACTGGCTACCCTGGATTTCGAGAAAGCTGAGGTTCTTAATGACTTCTTTGCCTCAGTCTTTACCGGCAAATGCTCTGACCACACCACCCAAGTCTTGGAAGGCAGACGCGGGGACGGTGAGGGTGGGGACCCTGGGCCCACTGTGGGGGAGGATCTTGTTCGGGACCACCTTAGGAACCTGAATGTATACAAGTCCACGGGACCGGATGAAATCCATCCGCGGGTCGTGAAGGAGCTGGCAAATGAAGTTGCTAAGCCACTGTCCATCATATTTGAAAAATCATGGCAGTCAGGTGAAGTTCCCGATGACTGGAAAAAGGGAAATATAACCCCCATTTTTAAGAAGGGGAAAATGGATGAGCCGGGGAATTACAGACCAGTCAGTCTCACCTCTGTGCCTGGCAAAATCTTGGAGCGGATTCTCCTGGAAGGCATGCTCAGGCACATGAAAACCAACAAGGTGCTTGGTGACAGCCAGCATGGCTTCACTAAGGGAAATCCTGCCTGACCAATCTGGTGACCTTTTATGAAGGGGCTACGGAACTGATGGACAGGGGCGGAGCAGTTGATGTCATCTACCTGGACCTGTGTAAAGCCTTTGACACTGTCTCACATGACATCCTTCTCTCTAAGTTGGAGAGACATCAATTTGAAAGGTGGACCACTCGGTGGATAAAGAACTGGCTGGATGGCCGCACGCAAAGAGTAGCGCTCAGTGGCTCAATGTCCAGATGGAGACCAGTAACGAGTGGTGTCCCCCAGGGATCGGTGTTGGGACTGGTCTTGTTCAACATCTTTGTGAGTGACATGGACGATGGGATTGAGTGCGCCCTCAGCAAGTTTGCCGATGACACCAAGCTGTGTGGTTCGGTTGATATGTTGGAGGGAAGGAATGCCATCCAGAGGGACCTTGACACGCTTGTGAGGTGGGCTGATGCCAACCTAATGAAGTTTAACCATGACAAGTGCAAGGTCCTACACCTGGGTCAGAGAAATGCCAGGCACAGTTGCAGGTTGGGCGCGAAGGAGATTCAGAGCAGCCCTGGGGAGAAGGACTTGGGGGTGTTGGTTGATGAAAAAATGAACATGAGTCGGCAGTGTGCGCTTGCAGCCCAGAAAGCCAACCGTATCCTGGGCTGCATCAAAAGGAGTGCAACCAGCAGGTCGAGGGAGGTGCTCCTGCCCCTCTACTCTTCTCTCGTGAGACCTCACCTGGAGTATTGTGTGCAGTTCTGGTGTCCTCCACATAAAAAGGACATGGAACTGTTAGAACAAGTGCAGAGGAAGGCCATGAGTATGATGAGGGGACTGGAGCACCTCCCGTATGAAGATAGGCTGAGAAAATTGGGACTGTTCAGAGTGGAGAAGAGAAGGCTGCGTGGAGATCTCATAGCAGCCTTCCAATACCTGAAGGGGGCCTATAGGGATGCTGGGGAGGGACTCTTCATTAGGGACTGTGGTGAGAGGACAAGGGGTAATGGGTTTAAACTTAAACAGGGGAAGTTTAGATTGGATGTGAGGAAGAAATTCTTTTCTGTGAGGGTGGTGAGGCCCTGGAATGGGTTGCCCAGGGAGGCTGTGGATGCTTCATCCCTGGCGGCGTTGAAGGTGGGATTGGACATAGCCTTGGATGGCATGGTTTAGTGGGAGGTGTCCCTGCTCATGGCAGGGGGGTTGAAACTCGATGATCTTGAGGTCCTTTTCAACCCTAACTATTCTATGATTCCATGATTCTATGATAAACTAAATAATCATTGCTCAAATCCAGAAGTATCTGTAGGAAAAAAGGTTTGGATTATTCTTTTGTGGTTCTACAGCAGTTGTTGAAATACATTTACTGAAGTGGATAGCACTAAGACTTTAAAAAATACTTTCCAGCTGAATGTAGCATTTAGTCACTTTTGATTTCTATGCAGGGATTGTCAAAATGCATGGGAGTTCTCCTCTGAAAAGCTCAGAATTTGAAAATCTTGCCTGGAGCACGCAGGAGCACAATTAGTGCTAATAAAATGAAAAAGACATTTCAAATGGTTTCCATAGGACATGTAAAAATGCATTTGAATAAAAAAGAAATCGCAGATAATCGTGTTTCCATATATGTGCTTCTCAAAGGAATATTTTAATTTCTCTATAAAGGGTTTGACAGAAAAATAGTCCTGCTGAGAAGCAAAAGCTTATACACAATTTATAAGATTTGTGGAAAAAGTTTGTAAAAATTCCTATCTTGCAATTATTTTTAATATTTTTTTAATGAAAGTAAAGTTATGCAGCAATGCAAACAATATGGTAAATATAATACAGAACCTGTTGTCTTTTTCAGATTCTAAAATTTCTGTGGCATTTGAGTAAACCCTGAGTCTTCATAGTAATTTTGTAAAAGATAAGCAGCTGAATTCAATATTTAAATTATCTGTCTCACCAACAGCATTTTTGTTTATTACTAAGAATAAGAGCACAACTCATTTCTTTCTAAAGCACCTTTTTGAAGAGGTCTTTGCTCTTAAAAGGTTGAGAAAATTTAAAAATAAATTTGATGAATAGCAAAGGGACATAGGTATGAAGCAAGATGGGCATTGCAGAGTATGTCCTTCCCCTTCTTGTTTTCTTCTTACTTTCCAGTTTCTCCCAAATGACTGAATGTACACATAGAGAAAATGAGAGGGACAGGGAAAAAGGATAGCATTAGGCTGAAGGTTAAGCATGATTATGCAGGGATAGCTGCAGTGTAGGACATCTGTTTTCTAAAAACATCTGCTTAAAAGGCTAAGGCAAGAAACAGGATAAGCGAAAAACTGAAGACACAAACACAGAAAGCCTAAGGGAAAAGCAAATTCCATATCAAAGACCAAACCTGCTGGATGGGCTGTTAAAGGCACCAGACAGAATCAACCACAACTTTGCAATGGGTCAGGTAGATAGGAAATTACAATATTTTGGATCTGATGTGAATGACCAAATTTACCATAAGATATTTAAGGGGTGGGACTTTTCATTAGGGACTGTAGTGATAAGACAAGGGGTAACGGGTTAAAAGCTAAACAGGGGAAGTTTAGATTGGATATAAGGAAGAAATTCTTTACTGTAAGGGTGGTGAAATACTGGAATGGGTTGCCCAGGGAAGCTGTGAATGCTCCATCCACGGCGGTGTTCAAGTCTAGGTTGGACAGAGCCTTGGGTGACATGGTTTATTGTGAGGTGTCCCTGCCCGTGGCAGGGGACTGGAACTAGATGATCTTAAGGTCCTTTCCAACCCTAACTATTCTATGATTCTATGATTCTGTTTGCTGGTGGTCAATGATGTCTACTCGCATGTGTGTGTTGGGGAAATATGCTCAGTTTTATTACTGGCTGAATCTTACACAATTTCAGATCTCCCTGAGGTTCACTGAGTCTAGTTTCTTTCTGTGTTGTCCTTGGTTCAAATTCTTCTTATCTTCAGTTTGGATCTATTTTCTGAGAAGTATTACACCTTTATATGCTTACACTGAGGATTTTATTTTGTTTTTCAAAAGAGCGACAGATTTCTACAAATACTGCAATGTTATACGTATTGCGATGCAAAAGTGGGCTGTTTTTTTGCTTGATCTTTTTCTTTTTTCTGTGTGCTTTTTCTCAGATTTGTAAATATGGTCTGAGTTTCCCTTATTGCAACATGTTATTTTATTGTTATTTCAGGATTGTGATGTTTAAGTATTACCTTGTTCTTTCTCTTCCCCATTATACTATTTCTAATCTAATGACTAAATAGAGCCTTTTCAAGTGCAAGTGTTGGGAGAACTGCTTTAATTTTTCTTGCATAAATGTGGCTTTGTACAAATGGAATTCCTTTCCATATCATAAGGGATTGGGTGTTTTACAAGATGCATTTTGTGTCAAAGATTAATAGAAGCTTATATATTTATATGTTCAATATTTTGCACATGTGAATAACTTCAGAAACTGATGCTTGTGATTACCTATTCTATTTCCATTTTCCACCATATATTTGCCCAATTCTTCTTGTTTTAGTACTGATTATTACCCTACAGAAGGATTACTTTCCACTGGCAGTCACTCACTGATGGAAAGGAGGTGATGGTATGTGTGGTGTAGGAGGTATCTGTCCAGGAGTCATCTCATCAGAAATTGTATTTCTTATTCTTCTTTTATGTTCTTTGACTTAGTGCTGCATAGAGGCTAGTAATTTGCCCTTTAACTCTGCCTGAGTTTTTTTTTTGAGTCTTTGCAATTTGTTTTCACACTTGGACATGGATTGTTGTATGCCTATTAAAATCGATGATATTTATGAAACCCTCATCTCTGAAGATTGTCTTGTTGGGTGAGCTGTTCAAATGATTTTACATCATACATCTGTGAGAATTTGTCTATGCATGTGAGCCTACTTTGTTTTCATTTAACTCTGGCCTCACAGATAAAGAGATCCAAGGCAAAAAATTGTTGGAATTCAGAAACAGTGAGCAGCTCAACTAGAATGTTCCTTTTTTAGAATGTTTTTGATGGAATGTAGGTTATTTTCACCAGAAGCTAATCTGACTTTATGGATAGATACGCAGAGACAGAAAGCTAACAATTCATGATGACAGTGCACTAGGATTCAGTTCCTCAGAAGCTGGACGTGTGTGTCTACAGAGGTGGATACAAATTGACCCAGCTTCCTCTCCCCACTTCTGAGTGGACTAAAAAGAGACAGCTTCAAAGTATGCCATGCAAATATATTCTGCTAAGGGACATATGTGGAAATACATTGCATTTTAGCATGGTCATAGCAGTCACCCCGCTCTCGGTAAAGGCCAAGGAGTCCAGATCTAACTGCATGAACACAGGTAGATGCATCCTTTGACAATATGTCTTTTGCTGTGTTTGAAAATACTGCCACTTAAGCTTCAGGTGATTCTCTATAAAAAAAGGTATACATTGCATCTTTGATTTGTTTGCTCTTTTTGCTCTTTTCTCTTTGCCTTGTCTAAGGTTACAGACTATTTCTTCGTGAACATTTAGTGTGAAGCCCAGTCAAGCCCCAGTTTTGTAGGAAACCGCTAAGAATTGCTGAAATATGAACAAACTGAGTATTCTGAGGGTTGATTTTCCTGTTTTAACTGAAGCAAGTAGTGTTTTTCCATGAAGAAAAATCCTTAATGATGGCTTAAAAGTTAGTAAAGCCAAACGCCATTCAAAATGTCCATTTCAGAATATTCTGATATTTCAGTTCTTGCTCTCTTCTAGCACAGGAGCAAAATGTGAACATCTACCACTGCTCAAAAGTGAAGAAAGAAACAATTCTTAACATATTTTCAAAATTTAGTACATACACATTCCCAAATTAACCCAACAATTTCTGAATTAATGATATGATCTGAAGTGTTTGCTTGAGTGAGTTCACTTTTTTGCTTCATATTTCCATCGGTAAGCATTCCAGATAAACTGCAATTTTGGTTGCAGAAGTCATTCTTGCATCACTATGATTTCTGTCCCAGACAGTGGGAGGTCCAGTCAACCCACACAGAAATATTTTTGGTGTATTAATTTCAAAAAATTGCTTGATTTTCCATATTAAAAATATACTTATTATTGCCATCCTATACCTCCACTTGGTATTTCAATAATGTAGAAACAGCATTTTCTGTTAGATAATTCCTGGAATAGCTTGTTGATAGAAGTAATATACAATAATATAGATATGAGATTGTCCTGGGTTCTGCAGTAGCAGTCATTTTCTCCTTAGTAGCTGCGCTAGTACAGTGCTGTATTTTCAGTTTTAGCCTGAGAACAACACTGATCGCACACCAATGTTTTTAGTTCCTGCTAAGTATTGTTTACTATGATCAAGGACTTCCTCAGTCTCATGCTCTTCCAGGGAGGAGGGGCATGGGAAGCCAGGAGGAAGCAGAGACACCTGACCCAAATGAGCCAAACGGGTATTCCATATCACAGCACGTCATGCCCAGTATATAAACTGGGGAGAGTTAGATGGAAGACCCAGATCGCTGCTTGGGTCAGGCTGGGTATCAGTTGGCAGTGGTGAGCAACTGTATTGTACATCACTTGCGTTTTATGTTTTCTTTTCCTTTTCACCTTTAAGTTTTATATTCCCTCTCCTTGTTATTCCCCTTATCATTACTATTACTGGTGTTAGCAGTAGTAGTTCTGTATTTTACCTTAGTTACTGGACTGTTCTTATCTCAACCGATATGAGTTACACTCTTTCGAACCTCCTCCCCATCCCTCCAGGAGCCGGAGGGGGAAGAAAAGGGGGAATGAGTGAGTGGCTGCATGGTTCTGAGTTACCAGCTGTGCTTAAACCATGACAGAGATCTATTTTGGGTTATAAAAAACCCTCATTTATTCATTTTAGAATGAAATGCTTTAAGGACAAATCATCAGAATTTGTTCATAAGAAAAGTTATATTCAAGCACGACATGGAAGAACACTGCATATTATTAACATCCTGAAGTCAGTTACAATTTGTAATCACTATTGCTGCAATTGTAAATTGCAGTCCATACCTACAAAAAAAAGAGTACAATTGCTTTTTGATGTAGGGAACTGTAGCCTAGACAAGCAGATCAGCTCAGAAGATTCATATCTGAGTGGTGAAAAGCAGTATTTTCAAAAATATGCAAGTGTTTTAAGAGCATTAGGCAGTTAATTTTCATCAGAACTGGACTCCTAAATCATACAGATGTGTTTATGTAAAGTAGCTTTATCATTCAAGACAAACATCTTGGCATATACTTTTGGTTTATTTATTTTTATATTTTGTTTGAATTTATTTAAATAAGTAATCCATTGGGTGGGGAGGTGGAGCTTAGATCCTAATAAAATTAGTCAGGGATTTCTTAGCAGTCTCAGATCAGTAGTATCTGTTGAGTCTATTCAGATTAATCAATCATATATTGCTACAGCATAATAATCCAACCTCAAAAGGTCTTCCCTGGAAGCAGAGGTTGGACTGTTATACCCTAAAGTGTTGTTTCATGCAGAAATCTGATTTATGTCTGGAATTGTACTAACCTATACATTTTACTAATGGCTAGTGAGTTCCTCTGATAAATTAACCTTTTGATCTCTTCACCCTGCAATAAATCTCTTCATAAGTAGAATTAGTAAAAGTTAATTTAATAATGTCAGAGTTTATATTTAATACTGTCAGTACGGTAGAGCAAGCCAGTTTAAAACCACAGAATTCCTTGACTACACCCATGCTTTTTGGAGTAACTAGCTATAACATGTAAAGTGCACTTCATATACTTTTAAACTACCAACACCACTGGATCAGCTCAATTCCTTTTTGGGTCATCTGATCTATAAACATCTGTTGTCATATTTAAAGCTGCTTGTCTGAATCAAATGATAGAAGAATGTCAAAACCAGCTGATTTGCAGCATTTAATCCTGCAGGAGTGAACACAGCATGTCCACTGTAGTGCATAAGGGTGTTCAATAGGCTTTTGTAAGAGCGACAGAGGGTATCCCTGGATTCTGTCATGAAAGTGTTACGAAAAAAGGTTTGACTTGTGTGTGAAAAAATGAAGATATGTGACAAATGAGTTCACCAGGTAACGTATGGCATTGCAACAAGAGAAATAGAATGAAATTAAAATAGTCATACAAACCCATGTTTATTTAGGTCTGTTTAATTTGCCAAAAAGTACCCCTAAGTGACTATCGGTCTATAGCAACCAGTTATTTTAACAAGATAAGGCAGGTAAAATGGAGTGGGATAAGGAGAGAATAAAAAAAAAAAAAAAAAAAAAAAAAGCCCTAAACCAAATATATACTCATTTCAGCTCCAGTACATAGTTGACTTCAGATAATTATTTTGCCGATGTTATTCAGTTCATTTTGATAGATCCCAAGAATCTTGGTTATTTCAGCCTCCTGTGCTCTTGCATAGCTCTTCCTGACACTTTTCCATAACAGCCGCTGCTAGGTACACTCAGTAGAACCTTGGAATAAATGCAGGTCACTACCCACGCATAAAAAAAGAAGTCAATTGAGCCAAACTGTGATTATCAGCTTTCCAACTATTATCTTTTCTTCTATTCGCTCTTGAAGTACCAGTTGCAAATCTACCATCTGTTAATCTGTGTGTTAATAGTAACATACTGAAGCCCTGTATATAAGAAATTCAAATATTTAAATTTAAAGATTTTTTCATATGACTGAATCATATCCTGTTTTCTTTACTTGAAATTATTTGCATGTCATTTCTACCTTATTTACTGCTAGTAAAATTCTTCCTACAGGAATTTACCAAGCAGTATCTTTATTAAACAGAAATTTTGATCACATCAAAAAATGATGTACGTAAAAGGTTAATTAAATCACAGCTACTTTAAGTTTTGTAACCCATTTCCTAATTCTGCATTGACTGTATAAGATAATTCAAACAACAAAGTCAAGACTTTTTCCCAGCTGCTCATTTCTACACAGTTTAACATTTAAGCGTGTCTATATGTAAAATACGTGCATGATCTAATGGTGCACTTTATGTTATGATGAAGTTAGGTTGATAATAACCTTTCTGGAGAAAAAATGGAGTCCTGCATATAATTAAATGCTTTCCTGGAATTTGGAGGGATTATGATCATAATCTTCTACTTCAGAGTAATTCAAATTTTTTTCATAACATGAATGAACATTTTTTTCCCAATAAGAGAAGAAATAGGACTTGTAGGTCTTGTACTATACTATGATAATATTTTGGCTAGCTATATTTTCACTCCATAACATCAATTAACAAGAAAAAAAAATTATTTAACCTTCATTAAACCTCAAAGTCTAACTCTTGTAAAAGGTAACTAGACATAAAATGGCCTTAACAGCGCTGAGCATTTTTTAAATATTGTCAGGAGTTGCAAAAAAAATTAAAAAGGTTTACACTGCCAAATATAACCTGTCAGGATTTCTTTGTTTGTTTTCTAGATGAATAAATTATTGCATGAAAAAGGGAACTCTGGAGCAGCTTAAAATCTTCATGAATTCATGTTAAATTTATTAAATTCATTTGGCTGAAAAATAAATGAAAAATAAAAAAGTAATGGAAATGAATAAACATAATTGCTGCTGTTCCCAAGTTTGCTAGCACCAAAATATCTGAGGGGAAAAAAGCCCAAAGAACAAATCTACCAAACAAAAAAATAAACAAAAGCCCCCTACAAAACAAAACAGAACAAAAACTAGTACTTGGAAAGGAAGTTTGGAAATTTCAGAAATTGAGTTCAAATTCCCAAAGATGGGAAATCAGGACGATCAGAGAGCATAATTGCAGGCAGAAAACCAAGTTAAGGGCTCTGGAGAAGCAAAAATCTTGTCTGGGTCCCTGTCAGGGTCCCAGTGTCCGAGTGTGGAGCTCATCACCATGAATCATTAAGAGCAGCTCTCCAAATCACCCTTGGTACTAAACAGGATTTTGAGCTTAAGGCTGAGATGCATGACGGGATACACCGGAGGAGCTTTTTGAGATTGCATAAGATTTATTATGGAATATTTAGGGGAGGAACTAAAGGTGGGAAAATCATTTAGGTGATTTGGGGATGACCATGTATGGAAAATAGAAAAGGATAAAAATTGCCAGCTACATGTAAATATTTGACTGGTCAGTACAGGCTATGCACTGTGCCTATCCTCTTGCTAGATTCCTCTCTAACCTTTTCCTGGGTGAGGGTGCTCTGTTCATTGTGCCTGTGTATGTGGGAGCCTGAGTGCAGCAGCTGGAGCCAGACTATGGGTCAGAGGGTCCCTGTGCCATGATGCAGAAGCTAGAGTGAGTGTAGGTGTGTGAGTGCAGGTGTGGTCACCACAAATTAGGGCCACTTATTCGGCCAAGTGGCTTTGGGAGCCAGGGGGATGAGTCAGTCCATAAGGGTGTGATGAGTGCTTGTATATTGTTAAGGATGAGAGCAAAGGCCCATAGACTATGGGATCTGGGGCAATTTGAAGCAGCTCTGTGTATGTGTGTGCATGTGCTCGTACACATAAAGTGCTATCAACAGATCCAGACCATCCACATGACAGACTGAATGTCTGAGTACAGCTCTTGATCTGCCTTATGCATAAGTATATATATTCCCACTAGTGGATCTCCACTCTGTTCAGCCAGAAAGGAGAGCAGGATGAGTTCATTGGTGTTGTCTGTGTAAGACATCTAAGTGTCTGTCTGTGATATATGTATGTGGTGTATATGTATGCTCTGTGTGCATACACTTGCTGGGAATAATCTTCAGCACCACTACTCCTGGGAACTGGGGTCATGGAGCTGCTGCAACCTCACCTCTCTTGAGCTGATGGACCCTACACAATATTTTTTCACCAATAGAGATCCTCATTTTTTATATATTAACTTATTTCAAGCCAGAAAGATTTTATTTGATTTAATATTATATTCACGTGAGGAGTGGGTTGAAGAAGTTTTTTGGAGGGCAAAAGAAAAAAGGTCAATCAAGCACATTTTTAACTCTTCTGCCTAAGCAAATCAATGAGTGTTGCGATCCCATTCCTCAGTTCTTTTCAAACTTTAGATCCATGCTCTAATGCAAGTTCTGGAAATCCTGCAATTGTTTGTAGCATTTCAATATTTTTCTTCTGTCAAGACATAAATTAATTTATAGAATATAATTTATCAACTGTGTACAAAATCATCTTAGTTTACCAAATGAAGAAATTAGCTCACTGGAAAACTGAAGGTAAAAAATTGCAGGTAAGCCCTACGAGTAAACTAGTCCATTCACTACATAATCACTTATCACAATGGCTTTACAGCCAGACAGCTGCAAATCCACAGCCTACTGTAGCTAAAATAATAGGGTAGGGGAGGGAAAGGGCATTCCTTTAGCAGTTTAAATGGCTTTCAATGGCTTTCAGATGTTCCCAAATTAACACAAGCTATCATGAGGTTATTTCTCCATCAGCAGATTTGACGGTCTTCAACAAGTTCTTGTCATCAAGAAATTGCATTTTGTTGAGATTATTTTGTTTGAAGATATTGTCTTCCCAAAATGTTGGGCCTAGTTTAGAATCAGAGAATTATAGAATAGTTAGGGTTGGAAAGGACCTCAAGATCATCTACTTCACACCTCCCTGCCATGGGCAGGGACACCTCATGCTAAACCATGCAACCCAAGGCTCTGTCCAATCTGACCTTAAACACAGCCAGGGATGGACCATTCACAACTTCCCTGGGCAACACCTTCCAGTGCCTCACCACCCTCACAGTAAAGAACTTCCTCCTTATATCCAATCTAAACTTCCCCTGTGTAAGTCTGAACCTGTTCCCATGTCCTATCACTACAGTCCCTAATGAAGAGTCCCTCTCCAGCACCCCTATATCCTACTTCAGATACTGGAAGGCTGCTATGAGGTCTCCACGCAGCCTTCTCTTCTCCACGCTGAACAGACCCAACTTTCTCAGCCTGTCTTCATATGAGAGGTGCTTCAGACCCCTGATCATCCTTGTGGCCCTCCTCTGCACTTGTTCCAACAGTTCCATGTCCTTTTTCTGCTGAGGACACCAGAACTGCACACAATACTCCAAGTGAGGTCTCACGAGAGCAGAGTAGAGGGGCAGGATCACCTCCTTCGACCTGCTGGTCACGCTCCTTTTGATGCAAAATGTTTTGATGCAAATGATGTTTCTCTAGTAAGACCCATGATGATTTCTTGTGAATTCTTATTTAGGAGTCTAGCACTGAAATTGCAGCTGAATCTGCTTTTCCATTAAAGGCCATATTTTGAAGCACACATAATTTTACGAAGAAATTATTTAGAGATTTTTTTTTTTTCAAGAAAGACAAAAACATATTTTATTCCTGTGTCTAGAATACCTTGAAGTTCTGTTTTGTCATATTTGATCTGCATCACCATGAAGTACCTTATGTTTCCACAGCTTTTGGATTCCCAGAGTCATGCACTACTTCTTTTCTGAAACAGAGCTTAATCTTTCTTCTGCTTAGTCAAGACATTGGTATGAATATTTAACTATCTAGGTGGCTATTCAAGTTTCAGATGTTTGGGAGTTGTTTCAAGTTCTGAGGAACTTTGAATGTCTCCAAATATTGTGAATTGCTTCCTTTTTACCTGGGTCTTTCGCCTTTGGCTGCCACTTAGGGTAGAGAGGGCTATATGTGACAAAATGCGGATATAATAGGACATTGTCCTGGGTTCAGCAGTAGCAGTCATTTTTCTGCTACTTAGCAGCTGGTGCAATGTTGTGTTTTTGACTTTCAGCCTGGGAACAACACTGATAAAATCGACGTTTTTAGCAGTTGATAAGTAGTGATTACTCCAAACAAGGACTTTCTGAGTCTCATGCTCTGCCAGGGAGGAGGGGAAGCCAGAAGGATGCAGATACAGAACACCTGACCCAAACTAACCAAAGGGGTATTCCATACCACAGTGCATCATGCACAATATATAAACTGGGGGGGGGGGGGAGTTACCTGGAGGGGTTAGATTGCTGCTCAGGTCAGGCTGGGTAGCAAGCAATGGATGGTGAGCAGTTGTATTCTCTTCCCTTGTTGCTTCCCATATCATTATTATTATTGGTGGTGGCAGCAGTGTTTTGTGTTATACCTTAGTTACTGGACTGTTCTCATCTCAACCAGTGGGAGTCACATTCTTTCGATTCTCCTCCCCCTCCCTCCGGGAGTGGAGGGATAAAAGAGGGGGGGACTGAGAGAGCATTTGCGTGGTTCTGAGTTACCAGCTGGGTTTAAACCACAACAGACATCTATGTCAACTGCTGATAGTGATATTTCCACACTCAGCCTTGGTCTCTTTCCACAGTCATCTCTGATCTCTTGATCAGAGAGGAGAACAAGGAGATGGAAGCCATTATGAAGTTCTTTCAGGATGCAAATTAATAACAGAGGTTAATCTTTCAAGTTATCTCACTGAAGTCTTTCCTAAAGATGCAAAGAAAACACAGGCAGTAACTGTAGCCTTCAAGAAATGATGAATTTAAAGCTTGAAATTTATATGAAACCTATGAACACAGAAATGAGAAGGTAAGCAGGGTGCTGTGAAAACACTACCAAACTCGGAAAAAGTGTTTAAATTTAGGAGGTTGAAGTGTCTTGGTTTTCCAAACTGAAAGCTAATAAGATAGATTCACTGTCAAAACAAAATCAGGAGGGAAAAATGACTTTGCATTTCAGACCAGTGAGACATTGCATTTTAAAGGTCACGGCTATATCTCACAGTCTGACCTCCTTTTCTATCAAAAAGAGTTCATTTTGCTTCTAGCAATACGGACAAGGGTTCTGTGTCTAATGTTGCTACTAGTGTTATATACACTACCCTTCCTCTGTGTCTATCGAGTCATCACTGAAATCCATTTCTCCTTGGTGAAGGGACTGTGACATCTGCAATCCTTCATGAACACAATCCACTGTGCAACTTTTTTGTAAAATAGCAGCAAAGATGATTTTGCATATCACTTAAACTGTAATAAGGTAAGTCACTGGAGGATACTGAATTGCATATTCCTACAGCTTTGAGATGGTTATCATTATGAAGACAACTGCTTTCAAAACTCTTAAAAATGAGAGCTTGTAAAAGACAAAATAACATGTCTCATCCTAACCACCTTGTCTGTAGTATGTACTGCATAAGCAAATAGCACATCTGGCAGCTGACAAATACATTTTTTCTGTCTTTAATTATATGCATTTCCACTAACAGGAAATGTTTGATTGCAGCATATGCTTGTAATGACGTGAATTTTAAATGAAGTGTTTAATACTTTGTCATCCGAAAAGCTTGCAAGGCTGATTTGGGATGTGTAACACCCCCAAAATACAAGGCCAATGAAATTTGGTTTTACGTATCTAAATCTGTTGGATTTGTAAATCTCAGAGAAATTGTCTAGTTTATATGAATTTATTTTTAACTCTTTCATCTATATATATAGTAAAAAAAGCAGATTTTTTTCCCAGGTCTCTTTGTCAACAAAAATAAAATATTATTGTTTGCTCCCTACTGCATTTTATGTTATAAGACAGATATCCAAATCTCATTGTCTATTTAGTAGTACCTGCATTATTGATACATATTAGATAATTTTGAATTCATAAAACCTGATCACATAATACAAAAAATTATAAAACCAGAGTGTATTTAGTCACTTATTCTGAATTCATTAAAAAAGATATTATTAAGACATTGATTAGCTAATATATCTAGGCAGTTTCTGGCACTCAAGATGAATGATTTGGAAGTATCTGATCTCTCTACACTGTATTATGCAGCCTAAGTATATTCATACATGATGGGAAATTTTAAATACGTGGGCAGGTGGAAAGTTGCCTGAGGACCAAACTAAACCAGAGACGCTTAATGTGCAGGTTATTACTTTGATTTCAGCAAAGACAACAAGGGGCAGGGACGTTCTTGTTTTTCTGTGGAGGGATAAGTCACTTCCAATTAAATCACCAAAACTTTATTTATTTTTTTCATGTGATTCGTCCTAGTGAAGTATATAAAAACATTTTATTAATAATAATTAAGCTATCACTTTAAAAATTGAGGCAATCTTTTTTTTAAATATGAAAATCTTAAGTGAAAAGTTTTTGATCTGTGTTAGTCACTTCAAGATGTCACCGAACTCTGACTAGAAGATGACCTCTGGAATCCTTGGGTAAATTGCTTGCTGCTGTCAATAGTACTGCTGTCAACTAGTGCAAGTTTTCCAGTAGGAGGAAATATTTTACAAGAGAATTTAAACTTTTGGCCATTATATATCCCCATTACTGGGAGGATTGAAGAAAGTACCTGTGCTCCCGAATTTCTAGCGTTCTTCCTAGAGCTCTGAATTCTTCTTTGATTCACCTCAGACTTTTTGTTGTGACATCATTTGTACAGATGCGAAAGAGCTTTCATTCGGAGGAAAAAATACAAAATCATTCTCCATAACACTTCTCTATATCACATTATTTCATACATATCTGTTCTGTTTTCCAAGCTAAAAATTTCTGATTTAACATTCATGTTATTATTCAGTTTGATGACTAGGGAATTCACCAGTCAGTTTTCTGTCATTTTGGTAATATTTAATTATTTACATAAATTTGTAAATTGATCCAGGAAAGGCAAGAGATGATCATCCATGTTTCTTGTTCAGAATCCTGTGTTACACTTCTACCTTGTGTCTTAATTGCTGGATTATTTGTGTGCTAAAGGAGGTTTTAGAAGTATTTTTATTACAGTGTCGTTCTGTACGTAATATTTTATGAAAAATAATATTACTATGGAAATACAGTTTAAACAGAAATAAAATCTAAAATAAAATGTGTTTTGCTAAAACTTGCTCCTGAGAAAACATTAACAACTTTGATGAATAGCTAAGAAAAAAGCTTTTCTCCCATTTAATTTTATTTAATTACCACTACTTTATGTCCAAACTTAGTTTTGGACATAACCATATGACAAATATCAAATAATAGCAGCTTAGCAGTTTATGTTAACAGGTTGCCAAAATGCTAGGTAGAACATATTCTTTCAAACTTTACTGTAGGCAATATCAGTATCACATTCTGGTTAAAAATGGTATGTACTGTTTCTATATCATAGCAGTGGTTTTGGTTAACACCGAACCAAAGCTTGGTAGAAATGCTTGTGTACACATAAGAGCTTCTAAACCTGCTTTAACTAAGGATCTTGTGTAGCCTGCAGGGAAAGTGTTGTTGGTTTTATTTGGGGCTTTTTTTAATATGCATACACATTGTCTGGGAGCTCTTGGAGAAAAGTAGGGTGCAACCGAAACCTTGCTCAGACCTGTCCATTTTCTCCTTGCAATGGTGAAGCCCCAATCACCAAATGGAAACAAATTGAAATTTCATGGACCAATGAATGTTTCTTTCTGCAAGCTCTAGGAGAACTAATTCTGCAGAAGACAAAAAGGAAATTAATAACTTGTGCTTTTGACTGTTCATGTCACTGAACTGTTAGCTGTGTTTTAGACAATTTCAGCTTTCACCCTCAGTGATAAAACATGAACATTGCTTGGGAGGTTTTCAGCATGAATCACTCCCAAAGAGCAGAGAGCATGAGGTTGAGTCAGGTTTGCCTCCCTCCAGATCACACAGCAAAGTTTACACATCCAAATGTTCCACCTATTTTCCTGCCATTCCACAGAGCGCACTACAGGCAGTATAATTTCACGCCATAAAAACAGAGATATAGAATTTGCATTTCTTCAAATAATTTGAGAAGAGGAAATACTGTTGAAACCATATAAACTAGATGTAGAAGTCACAGAGAAGACCCCAGAAAATTTGCTATGTTATAGATGCAACCAGTCCACTAAAAATGTAACTAGGCCTAATCAGTGGGATTGTAAACCAGCCCATGCCTTTTGGTCTGGGGCAAACATTGTCTACACCTCTCTCCTGCTGAGCACACAAGTTCTAGCACTTAATTTATGTTTTGTGTACTCGCTTATGTAATTTTTAGTCACAATAGCCTGTTTTAATATCAAATTTAATTGAATATTCAGAGAAGTTAGCAAAAGGGAATTGCTTGTCACAGTTTTTTTTTGTGCATATGGGAAAATTGTATTTCTAATTACATAAGCAAGATAACTTTTTTCTTGAAGTTTATCAGACAAAGAAGTGAACTTGACTGAAGTGAAAAATTTGGAGTCACTATTTTTACATATGTTGATAACTTTTTCTTACTCTGATATAATTTTCCATGTTGGTATTTACTATCACCCCACCTGCTGGAGTAAAAATTTCCTGCAGAAAGGTCAAGGGAATGTTACAGTAATCTACTTAAGAAAGGAATAATATGTGGCAACCCTCACTCAAAACTGCAGATGTGCTATTAAAAAGAAAAAAAAAAAGCAACAATGTATTTACGTTTATTATGTATTTCATTGGAAATAAAGTGCCTAGGCTAACACAAAGTAAGCATAAAATAGTCCTGATAGCAAACAGTTAGAGTGGCTATTCATGTATCAATGCATATCTGCTAATATTATCACACAGAGGACGGGATTTATCCCACCATCTGGCTATTCAAAATTTGGTTTAATATAACTTAGTAGTTTAGTCTCTCATTATAGACAAGAGAGAAAACAGGCAATTCCAGAGGATGAGTCATTCCATCCCAGGATAACAAATATGTAGAGATATATGCATCTTTTGGAAGTTCTTTCACTTAACTTGACAAGGAAAATAAACCGAGACTGCTCAATTTTTAGCTGACTGAAGTGGGCTGAAATTAGCCATGGCCTTTAAAATATACATGCTTGCTTTCTTACTCTCCATTTTTCTTTTTTCTCGTTAAACTAAGGGATCTCCCTCATATCCAGTCAAGTTGATAACATTAACTACTATTCACTTCAGACCATAATGAGAGACTGGCTAAACTTGACATAATTTTACATTGAAATAACTCCTCTTTTTTGTACTGAAAAACCAAAGTGTGAAAAATACATACCTATATCAACCCGAATACTGTGGTCCTGAAATAGAAGCATAGAAATCACCAAGATAATCCAGTTATTTAAAGAATAAAAACTCTAGAATGACAGATGAATTAAAGATACGTTGCTTATTGAACACAGATGGATGTTTGAGCTGAAAAGACAGTTCTTGGAAATGGGACTGATTTTGAAACATTAATTTCATAAAGATTGTTGTGTTTAGATTGGCTCTGGCTAAGACTGTCCACCTACTCTCTAGAACAATAATGCTCCCAAATAACTAGCATGAAGATCTGCTGCAGCAGTCACTGGTGCAGGGGCTGATTCCCTCCATCCACACTGGTAGGCCCTGCCAGCCACCCCTTGCTACAGTTTGGCAATTGCTAGGGGCACCAGGGCCGCCTGCTTTCCTCCATTAGTGCTGTGGAACTGACACAGCGGAAAATAACCTTCATCTTCCAATAAAAAGGTCTATGCAAATGACAGTCATTTTAATTATTTTTCTACTGAGTTACTGAGTCTATTGTTTTAGTTTCCAATAGAGTTCCTAAAACCAAAATAATTAATCTTGTTTAAAGGAATTCCTTTTGCCAATGAAGTTATTCTGTTCTGCTGCATCTTTCATGACCAGATTGCAGTCTGTTCACCAAGGAGCATGCAGACAGAGTAAAAAATGTGCTGTTTTGGGAGTTTTGATTTTGTTTCTGGTTTTGTTTGTTTTTTTTTAATGGAGGTATAAAGATTCTGGTTTAACTGCAAAGCATGTAAAAAAGAAAATAAAGGCTCAAGTACTATTTGTTAAAACTGCGCTACAGCAGTAAGCTTTACAATGCACATTTTTTATGTCATTGCCTTTTTTTTGTTACTGATAACATGTTAATCAGAGTAAAGAAGTTCCTAATGTTGAAAAAAATGTACACATGACAATTTATATATACTACAGCTTTTGCCTGAGATGAGTTGCAGTGGGTGAAAGACATGTAACTCATTATTGTCCTTAGTGTTTGATTATAGAAATATCTGACATATGTGGGTCATATTTTGACAAGAATGACAAAATACTATTAACCTTTAATTGAAATACTCATTTTCAGTGTAGAAGACAATTTCAGGTGGCCCTGCCACTATTTATCTCATTTATAATATTTTTTTTACATAGATCAGAATGGTTTCTTGGTAGCAAGCAACTGTTCACTCTCTATGTTAAAGAGCTGTGCAACCTCATGCACCAGGATACTAAAATTGCTCTGTGCCACTACCAAAATGCACAAATATGAATTTGATTAGACCAACAGATGGCATTAACTTCTGCACCTTCATTTAAGATCTTGCGTTTACTTCAAGTTAAGAACACGGCCTTCAGATTATGTGCAAAAATGAATAATTTTTTTTTTTCTAATGGCTACACCATTTGCGTTTGACCAAAACAACTTGTTTTAGAAATTATCCCTGAATTGTAACTATTATAATAACATTGAATGCCTACAAAAGAGATGTGACCATCCACTAACAAAAGTTTTTATTTGACCTTTCAATACAATTCATTAAGTTAACTTAAAACTCTGAACACCACTTGAAATTGAGGAAATGTCAGCATTTGGAGTGTCTTGAAATAAGTGAGCTGAAATAAAATCTCTTGAAAGTGTTCAGTGCCTTACTTCCAGACCAATTTTTCTTGAATTTAAAATGTGAGACAGCAGAGGAGAAAGGGAGGGAAAGGAAGCCAAAGAATACAGCTTTGGTAAATGCAGACTCTGGTTTACTAATGTGAAGTACTATGGAATAGATGGAAATCCCTTTAGGTTTGTTTTCTATTACATAATGTTATAAAGCACTAAGTGACCCATCCAGACATGAGGTTTAATTGTGTATGAAGTACTTCATAATTTTTTTAAAGTGTTATAATAAAATTGTCTCTACTCCAGTGACTTTATATTAGAATATGTTCACATTTTTACACTGATCTTGACAATTTCTATAAACTCAATCAAATTTTCATTAAATTCATAAATATAACAGTAATATTTTCTTTAAAATGTAGAGGTTGTTTCATATTAAAATGAGATGAAAAAAATAATACAAACCTATTCTTTGACAGAGGTATGAATATAATGTGTATGCATATAATGTGGTTGGTGACAGCCAGCATGGCTTCACTAAGGAGAAATCCTGCCTGATGAATTTGGTGGCCTTCTGTGATGGGGCTATGGAACTGATGGACAGGGGTAGAGCAGTTGATGTCATCTACCTGGACTTGTGCAAAGCAATCGACAATGTCTGGCATGACACCCTTGTCTCTAAATTGGAGAAACATCAGTTTGATAGGTGGACCACTCTGTGGATAAAGAACTGGCTGGATGGCTGCATGCAAAGAGTTGTGGTCAATGGCTCAATGTCCAGCTGGAGACCAGTAACGAGTGCTGTCCCTCAGGGATCGGTGTTGGGACCGGTCTTGTTCAACAGCTTTGTCAGTGACATGGACAGTGGGATTGAGTGCACCCCCACCAGGTTTGCCGATGACACCAAGCTGTGTGGTTCGGTTGATACATTGGAGGGAAGGGATGTCATCCAGAGGTACCTTGACACTCTTGTAAGGTGGGCTGATGCAACCTGGTGAAGTTTAACCATGCCAAGTGCAAGGTCCTACACCTGGATGGGAGCAATCCCAGGCACT
The DNA here is from genome assembly GCA_039720435.1 of Amazona ochrocephala. Classification (NCBI taxonomy): domain Eukaryota; kingdom Metazoa; phylum Chordata; class Aves; order Psittaciformes; family Psittacidae; genus Amazona; species Amazona ochrocephala. Next base: position 29,720,183 of record CM077876.1, on the reverse strand, counting down.
GCTGCAGGTTGGTCACAGAAGAGATTCAGAGCAGCCCTGCAGAGAAGGACTTGGGGGTATTGGTCAATGAGAAAATGAACATGAGCCGGCTTCAGTGTGCACTCGCAGCCCAGAAAGCCAACTGTATCCTGGGCTGCATCAAAAGGAACGTGACCAGCAGGTTGAAGGAGGTGATCCTGCCCCTCTACTCTGCTCTCGTGAGACCTCACTTGGAGTATTGTGTACAGTTCTGATGTCCTCAACATAAAAAGGACATGGAACTGTTGGAACAAGTCCAGAGGAGGGCCACAAGGATGATCAGGCGACTGGAGCACCTCTCATATGAAGACAGGCTGAGAAAGTTGCATCTCTTCAGCGTGGAGAAGAGAAGGCTGCATGGAGACCTCATAGCCTTCCAGTATCTGAAGTAGGATATAGGGATGCTGGGGAGGGACTTTTCATTAGGGACTGTAGTGATAGGACAGGGGGAACTGCTTCAAACTTAAAGAGGGGAAGTTTACATTGGATATAAGGAGGAAGTTCTTTACTGTGAGGGAGGTGAGGCCCTGGAATGGGTTGCTCAGAGAAGTTGTGAATGATCCATCCGTGGCAGTGTTCAAGGTGGGGTTCGACATAGCTTTGGGTGGCATGGTTTAGTGGGAGGTGTCCCTGTCCATGGCAGGGGGGTTGGAACTAGATAATCTTAAGGTCCTTTCCAACTCTAACTGTTCTATGATTCTATCATAATTATATTCAGGAACATACTTTGAATGATTATAATTTTTACTGATATTCGAAAAGGTAAATACTTAAAACCATTTTTCTAAACTATTCTTGACAAAGATGTTGAAAAAAAAGTTAGTATCAATAGATTTCAAATCATCAGCACATGCTGTTATTAATATAAATCAAACTACTGTTGAAGATTTTCATATGAAACAACAGGAGAATTAGCTCAGAGGAGCATACAGGTGAGAACAGAAAGGAAAGAGATGGTGTGCAAAAATGAAGCAGGAAAGAGAAAGAAAAAATAAAATGAAAAAAAGGAAAGGGAGGAAGGAAGGAAATTATGTTTTGTGGTCTCTTGCTGTGATTTCACAAATTGACACTTTCGAAACCAACAATTTGACCAAAAAGAAAATTCAAATTAGTTCAATGTCATGGGCTCAGCAGTAGGAGTCATTTTTCTCATTCTTGGTAGCTGGTGCAGCACTGTGTTTTCAACTCTCGGCCTGGGAACAGCGCTGATAACACCAGTGTTTATAGTTACGACTTAGAATGTTTGGTTTTGCCGAGGACTTTCTGTGTCTTATGCTCTGCCAGGGAGGAACGGAAGCCGGGAGGAAGCAGAAACAGGACACCTGACCCAAACTGACCAAAGAGGTATTCCATACCACAGCACGTCATGCCCAGGATGGAAAAACTGGGGGCAGGAACCCGGAAGAGTTCTGTTCATGGCTCGGTAGTCGGGTGGTGAGCAGTTGTATCTTCTTCCCTTGTATTTCCCTGGTCATTATTATTATTGGTGGTAGCAGTAGCGATTTGTGTTATACCTTAGTTACTGGACTGTTCTTATCTCAACCCATGGGAGTTACATTCTTTCAATTCTTCTCACCATTCCCCCCACCTTGGAGTTGGGGGGGGGGAAGAAAGAGGGGGGAATGAGTGAGCAAACTGCGTGATTTACGGCTTAAACCACGACATTTGATCAGAAATCACCTGACAGCCTGTATAAAAACAAAACAAACCAAAATAAAACTGAACAAAACCAACCCAACAAACAAAAACCCCTAACTAAAAATAATATCATAAAAAAAGTATTGAAAATTTTGGGGATCTGTTTTGTTTTGTTTTGTTTTGCTTTGTTTTTTGGGTGGAGGGGTTGTTTGGGGTTTTTTTCCTTACTAATCGGACTTCAGATTATGACTTTTATCATATGAAAGACTAATTCTTTTATCTGAAGTGTGAAGAAAAGAGGACAAAGGTAGAACTGTTGCACAGGCAGTCTGTTATTATTGGAATAAAGAAAGGGAAAACAGTTAGAAAAAGGAGAAAATGACTATGTTCCCATCTCCCTACAATGTGCCATGTCTGTGTGCCTGTGAGATTTTTTTCAGAAGTTGCAAGATTTCCTCATCAGTTCATTACTGTTTGCACCTTTAGAATTCAACATTTCAAACAAAAGAGGTTTTTTGTATTTTTTTCCTCAATAGTCTTATTAACAATTTTTTTGCCACTGATTAATTCCTTTGAAATGTCATCATTCTCATCCAGACTGTGACCTAGAGACTGGGAGAATCCAGGATGCCATAGGAGGTGAGAGCGCAGCTCACAGCAGAGCAGAATTAAAAGCCATCATGTTTTAGTGCCTCCTTTAAAATTCACTACAGTATTTACAGCACCCTACTAATGTAGTTTTGCTTGGAGCATGACCAAAACCTAAGTTTTTATCTAAAACATACAGTTTAATTCTGACTGTGGTCCAAGCTAAATTACAGTAGTATTGTAAATATTGCAATGTGTTTTAATGGAGGCACAAAAACATGACAGCTTTTCCTCTCTAAGGCTCTCTTTCCATTACATCATTGGCTCTTCTTTAGTAGCCACAAGCTGGAGTGAAACTGTGTTCCTAAGGATTCCAGCTTCAGGATCTCTTCAACTTTAAGTTCAAAAGGCATTCTGGCAAGTGAACGAGTGTTAATATGTCATATATATATATATATATTTGAAAAACAAATGAAGAGCAGCATGACAATGTGATGCTGACAGTCTTCATTATGCTGAATCCTCTGTAGGTTTCATGGGCTGAACTACAAGAGATGCATTAATTTAGCCATCTGCTTTGAATTTCCCACCACATGTTTTTATAAAATCAGTCATTTAGCACAGTGTATATATTTTTGTAATTTTAAACCTTTAAGAGGTACAAACGCATAGGTCTGTCAAACTGAATTGGATTTCTGCATCGATAGTTCTTAACCGTCCTCAAACTACCAACCTCATTGAGGGGAAGTGCATCTGCTTGTGTGACTCATAAGGCTATACAATGTGACTATGGGACACATGTATTTCTTATGTCTGAAGAAACAAATCAAATTATCAAATTCATCTTAGAAAAATACTGATGAACTGTCTACGATACATATATCCACACTTTGGACTCAATATGCAATAATTTATATTAACTAATATAACCATAAATTGCAAATATATGATTTGTTTTCATTTCAGTGGCATTGTATTTTATTGTCCCTTCAACTAGAAATCTCTGAAATGCAGTTGTGATACTTCCACAACTAGGATGATTCATGATTGTGTCTGATCACCTGGTTGTCCTGTATGTGACACATGATAGCACTCAAGATGATCTATCTCCTCCATAACCTTCCCTGATGCCAATGTCAGACTGTAGTCCTGTAGTGCCCTGATCCTCCTTCCACCTCTTCTTTTAGATGGGTTCCACATTTAATAATCTCCAGCCAACTGTGACTTCCTCAGATAGGACTGCTGATAAACGATTGAAAGTGGCTTGGTGAGCATTTCTGCTAGTTCCCTCAGTACCCTTGGGTGGATCCTATCTGACCCCATAGACTTGTATGTGTCTAAGTGGTGTAGCAAGTTGTCAACCAACTCCTTTTGGATTTTGGGGACTTATGTTTCCCATCCTTGTCTTCCAGCTCAGGGGACTGGATACCCACAGAAAAGTTGTTCTTACTGAGGCAAAGAAGGTATTAAGTACCTCAGTCTTTTCCTCATCCTTTGCCACTAGGTTTCCCCTTTATTCAGTAAGGGATGCTACAATCAGCATAGGAATGCTAGAATATCTGCATGTTAAAAAATATACTTGAGTGGTCATTTACGATTGTTATAATACCCACTGTATATAAACCAAAGAGTGTTCTCTTAAACTTTAATATCTACAACACCAGTATTATTCAACCACAAGAGCTGAAGATGATAAATGGAATAAATCTTGGGACAAGACCAACAAGCTCACACAGATAAAACGTATCATATATACCTACCTGACAGGTTGGTTCTGTTTATTGCCTGGAATTCACCTTTGTTTCATGGCCCACTTTCAAAGTAGATATATTTTATTTATAGCTTATGTTAAATACTGGTAAAATACAACCCTTAGCTATTGTAGAATCATTAGAATTGATGAGGTCGTCCCATCACTAAATGTAGCTGCAAAACCGGGCCATGAGTAACAAGTCCACTGTAATGAATCTTAGCCATTATCACATTTTCACACATAAGGGTGTTTTACAAGTGTAATTGCTTAAATGCATATCATATTCAAGTATTTTGTCATAAAATGACAGGGATATAGGGTTTATTTGCACACATAAGCGAAGTAAAAAAAAAACAACAAAACAAGCAAACAAACAAACAAAAAACAAAAACAAACAAACAAACAAAAAAAAAAACAACAACAAAAAAAAAAAAAACAGTGCACTGCTCCAGGTGGATCATTCAAAAAACAGGAGTATGTAGAGATGTTTCCTTTTAAAAGTGTCTTTTATTTTCCCTGTCACACGGGAACTCAGGTTTTGCATATATTCACTACAGTTTACAATTTTAGCGTAAATTAAAAAAAAGCAAAAATAACTTTCATTCACAGCAAATGTTATATTGGTTTTAATAAGTTTCACTAAGGACCTGTTGTGGAAGAGGAAGATATATGGCTGGATGTACCTGGGTTTAATTTCTATATCTGATATAAGTAGCCAGTAAGATTCTAAATATTTAAACTCTTTCAGGGTGATTGGAAGCCTACTCAAGTCCTTAAATTTTATACACTGACCTGGAAAAAATTAAGTCAAGTTATAAGTTCTTCAGCAGCCTGTCTGTAAAAAATCAGAAAGTGATCTTTATTTCCCAGTGGTGGTGTGAGTAGGTTTGTGAAATGCACAGATAGTAAAGAAAATTCAAGTCAAAATGTTTCAAAACATTACATACTTATGTACATGTACCATATAACCTTCACAGCCAGTGAAGAGAAACAATCATGGCACCTTGAATAGACTCACATAAAAGGTGTTTTAATTTAGATACTGATATTGCTTCTTTTGTGTAGTAAACTAGGATCTGAATCTCGGATAGTAGAACCACTATTGCCGCCTCTACTGTTAATATTATAGCATTTGTTAACACCTATTAAGGGTACAGGCTACAAGCAGCCTTAATGCAGTCCCTGCTGCAATAATTTAAAATATTAGAGAAAGGTAAAGAAACCTGGTACAAATGAAGCACATCCATAAAATTTCATCTCTTTCAAAAAGAAATAATCTTTTCTAAAGAAAGCTTGCAGAAAAAAGAAGGTATTTTCACTGTACAGAAATAGATTTAAAAGTGTGCAAAAAGTATTTTATGTATATCTATAAAATGTAATTTTAAATATATATTTGTTTATATATATTTATGCTATTTTTTCCATCCTAAACACGGAAAACGGATGCAAGATAATGTAGCGATGTATTGAGGTTATATGCAGATTATCAAAAACTTGTTTCAAAAGAAAGTAGAACTGGCTACCCTGAATTTGGAGAAGGCTGAGGTTCTTAATGACTTCTTTGCATTGATCTTCACTGGAAAATGCTCTGACCACACCACCCAAGTCCTGAAGGCAGATGCAGGGATAGTGAGAAAGAAGACCCTAGGTCCACTGTAGGAGAGGATGTGGTTCAAGACCATATTAAGAACATGAATGCACACAAGTCCATGGGACCTGATGAAATCCATCCGCAGGTTCTGAAGGAGCTGGTAAATGAAGTTGCTAAACCACTCTCCATCATATTTGAAAAATCATGGCAGTCAGGTGAAGTGATCAATGACTGGAAAAAGGGAAATACAACGCCCATTTTCAAGAAGGGGAAAATGGCTGACCCGGGGATATACAGACCAGTCAGTCTCACCTCTGTGCCTGGCAAAGTCTTGGAGCAGATTCTCCTGGAAGGCATGCTAAGGCACATGAAAAACCAACGAGGTTGTTGGTGACAGCCAGCATGGCTTCACTAAGGTCAAATCCTGCCTGACCAATTTGGTGGCCTTCTATGAAGGGTCTATGGAACTGATGGACAGGGGTAGAGCAGTTGATGTCATCTACCTGGACTTGTGCAAAGCAATCGACAGTGTCTGGCATGACACCCTTGTCTCTAAATTGGAGAGACATCAATATGACAGGTGGACCACTCAGTGGATAAAGAACTGGCTGGATGGCTGCGCACAGAGTTGTGGTCAATGGCTCAATGTCCAGCTGGAGACCAGTAACGAGTGGTGTCCCCCAGGGATCAGTGTTGGGACTGGTCTTGTTCAACATCTTTGTGAGTGACATGGATAGTGGGATTGAGTGCACCCTCACCAAGTTTGCCAATGACACCAAGCTGTGTGGTTCGGTTGACACGCTGGGGGGAAGGAATGCCATCCAGAGGGATCTTGACACGCTTGTAAGGTGGGCTGATACCAACCTGATGAAGTTTAACCATGACAAATGCAAGGTCCTACACGTGGGTTGGAACAATGCCAGGCACAGCTACAGGTTGGGCAGAGAAGAGATTCAGAACAGCCCTGTGAAGGAGGACTTCGGGGTGCTGGTTGATGAGAAACTGAACATGAGCCAGCAGTGTGCACTCGCAGCTCAGAAAGCCAACCGTATCCTGGGCTTCATCAAAAAGAGTGTGACCAGCAGTTTGGGGGAGGTGCTCCTGCCCCTTTACTCTGCTCTCGTGAGACCTCACTTGGAGTATTGTGTACAGTTCTGGTGTCATCAACAAAAAAAGGGCATGGAACTGTTAGAACAAGTGCAGAGGAGTGCCATGCGGATAATCAGGGGACTGGAGCACCTCCCATATGAAGATAGGCTGAGAAAGTTGGGGCTGTTCAGCCTGGAGAAGAGAAGGCTATGTGGAGACCTCATCGCAGCCTTTTAATACCTGAAGGGGGCCTATAGGGATGGTGGTGATGGACTCTTCATTAGTGACTGTAGTGAGAGGACAAGGGGTAATGGGTTCAAACTTAAAGAGGGGAAGTTTAGATTGGATGGGAAGAAGTTCTTTGCTGTGAGGGTGGTGAGGCCCTGGAATGGGTTGCCCAGGGAGGTTGTGAATGCTTCATCCCTGGTGGCATTCAAGGCTGGGTTGGACATAGCCTTGGGTGGCATGGTTTAGTGGGAGGTGCCCCTGTCCATGGCAGGTGGGTTGGAACTAGATGACCTTAAGGTCCTTTCCAACCCTAAGTATTCTATGATTCTATGAAATATAATCTTTCAGCTTGATCATTGTCAGTGCAGTAACAGGTGGTCTTCCTGCTGTCCTTCTCCATGGCTTCATTACCAGCCTGATGAGAAAAATCTCAATTCAGCTAGGTCAAGCAGTGTGGGGAAATCGTCAGTCAATTTACCATGTGGTGAGTAACCTTTATGAAACAAAATTTTTACTTGGTGAAAGACGGTATACCAAGTGTTTGCAAAATTAAGAAGTTTAAAATGGACTAGAATTTTCTATTGTAATTCTTGTAATTTGCTATTTCATCTTCAGAATTGTTTTAGCCTTCCAAACATGAAGACAAAATTGGGTCGGTGTTTTTGTGTTCTTTTAGGGCTTGGTCCTGTCACTATCAGTAGCAAATATATCTGTAAATTCAGCATATAGTATAATATAGATAGTACTGATTGACTGACCATGTTGATCAAACCATTTAAGCCACCACATTTCATATTTCCTGATGAACTGATAAGAAAATATTCATTCCGCATCTATTTTCTGACTAACCTAAGTTACTCTGCAGAAATATTATGCATCATTATGTAAGCACTGTGTTTCACTAGACAGTATTTCAGGTTTTGAATTTAAGAATTATTATGGTACAACTTTATTCTTGTAAAACTTTTGGGGATTCTTTCAGAAACAGCCACTGGTAAGCTTTTACACCTGATGATCTGAAGCAGATCACAGATCAAAATCCAATTTTTGACTAAAAAAAAATATCTTTTATACAGGATAAGGAAAATACTGTTTTTTATGGATTAAATAAGCCTATTTTACAAATAATGAGAAGCTAAATGAATTAAATCAAACCTTGTAGCAGATCAGTAACAGAGTTAAGAACAGTATAATTTTAATTTCCTCTTGTGTGTGCTATGTCCCCTTCTTTGGTAGATTTACAAAGAAAATGAGCTTAGCACTAGGTCCTAGCACCCTAAAGCAAACTATTCATATTCATTCTTTTAGATCTGAAAGTTTTCTAATTCACATCCTACTCTTGGTTAAAATGGCAACCGCTGTATAGTCATCAAAATCTGAAAAAATTAAGATAATAGAGTTCTCTTAAAAGTCTAACATTGTTGAACAGCTCCAAATGTTTTAAAAGGCTTGCAACTGGGTGTATATATAGGAATATGCAGGGAATTAGAGACCACCATGGTGGGTGTTTAAAAATCTTCAGGGCAACACTTTTCCATATTGAAATTCATTAGCAGCACATTTTGCCAATGGGGAGATCTTACTCATTATCAGTCATTATCACTGGATATTCAGACAACTATTCCTTAACAGTCTTTTCCTGCAGTACTTCTAACTATAGGATAAGACAGTATTGCAACACATAAGAACACTATGGAGCTGATGCCACGTAGTGCTGATGCCTAGTCTTTGATATTCTTGGCCAAGGTGAAAGTGATTTGGTTTGAAAGCTCTTTCATGAAGGAAGTTAAAATTAACCTTTCTTACTCATCTGTCCATCCTCATCTCTGATGCGTTTACACTCCTCACCTCCCTTAACAGAATGAAAGTGATCTCATCTACTCCTGACATAATTCATATTGTTTCAGGAACTCAGACTTGTTTTGTTTCTCCAAGTTGGTGTCTTGCTTCTTCTGTGGAGGACTTTGGTTTCTTTGGGCATCTTTCCTACTTGCTTTATCTGCTTTGTTGTTATTTCACACATTCATTTTCGATTTGCACATTTTCCTGTACTCTAGTTTGGCAACTAGCCCACAAGCGCCTGTTTGCCCCTACGTATCATATAGAATCAAAGAATCACTTTTGGAAAAGACTTTTAAGATCACCAAGTCCAACCACCACCCCAGGACTGCCAAGACCACCACTAAACCATATCACTGGGGGCCACATCTACACATTATTTGAACACTTCCACCTCTTCCCTGGGAAGCCTGGTCCAATGACTTATCACTCTCTCTGTGAAGAACTTTTTCCTAATGTCCAGCCTAAACCACCCCTTGCACAGCTTGAGACTGCTACTTCTTGTCACATAACTTGTAATTTGGGAGTCCAACCAGCACCCCACTATAGTCTCCTTTCAGGTAGTTCTGGAGAGAGATAAGGTCCCTTCTGAGCCTTCACTTCTTCAGACAAAACAACCCCAGTTCCCTCAGCCATTCCTCATAAGACTTGTTCTGTAGACCCTTCACCAGCTTTGTTGCCCTTTACTTGACCCACTTCAGCACCTCAATGTCTTTATTGCAGTGAGAGGCCAAAACTGAACACCGTGTTTGCGGTGCAGCCTCACTTGTGGTAGGTACAGGGAGATGATCACTGCCCTGGCCCTGCTGGCTGCACTATTTCTGACAGAGGCCAGGATACCGCTGGCCTTATTGGCAGCCTGGGCACAAGCTGAATCATGTTCAGCTCCATCAATCAGAACCGCCAGGTCCCATTCCGCCAAGCAGCTTTCCAGCCACTCTTCCCCACGCCTGTAGCATTGCATGAGGTTGTTGTGACCCAAGTGCAAGACCCAGCACTTTGCCTTGTTGAACCTCATACCATTATATTACATTACACATAATTATATGTTTCAAAAGAGAGAAAATTCAAGAGGAAAAATTCTATTAAGAGAAAAAGAATATACTACTGGGTTTCCCACACTGAGAAGCATTAATTACTAGCCTCAAAAATCATCTCTGATATTCTTATAACCAATGAGGAGAGGAAAAAAAGAGAAAGGAGATTATTGTCTGGGGCTGCAGGAGTGCACTCTGCAGCTAGTGATGAGGAAGAAGAATCTAGTCATTCTAGGCGCAGACAAACGCAACATGAGCAGAAATTGGACAGCTTTACTAAGAGGATATTCTGGGTAACTCAACAGCAAAAGAAGAGAAGCACCTGATACAATCTTGTGGGGGACTGGAAATCTATAGCAAACTCTTTCCTGCAATTTTTTTCAGTACCTTTGTGATACTTTGGTGACAAGAACAGTGTAAGGGATTGCCTTATCTTAATAAGGCATACTAGATATTGCTTATGACCCAAACACATTTTTTTTTTATACCTCAGTAGACATTTTTGTTATGATAGGTTTATAAGTAAACATTTAATAGAGAAATTATAGGGAAGGGATTGATTTAAAGTAATACCTCCCATATGTTTACAGTAGGTCGGTCTCTGAAGGTGTGAAGTTCCATGCTCAGTGCCTGAATTATTATTATTTTAAAGCAGCACCAGCTCTTGAGAACTGACATTATCCCTCAATAGCAGGGATCAGTAGGTAAAAAGACAAAGCTGAGCTTGTTGGGGGGAAGACATTTTACCTGTGGTGAAATTTCCTTAGAAGAGAAAAGCATATCAGGAAGACTAGAGTGCAAGTGAAACATTTCCACTATATGATGAAGTCTATGAATATGGCATGTATCAATATCCCAGGGAACATTCATTTGGCAGTGATGCCCAAGAACGGTAAGCTGCAGTTACATGAAAGATGGTATTTAAAAACCAAAGCTGCCTGCTGTTGTTTTGCATTGCCCATGTGGCACTGGTAAAAACTGAGATTATGGTAGGATTACACAGCAGGAAAGGCAGAGGAGCACTGGTGATTCTGTTTTCTCATAATTAATTGAAAAAGGCACTATGATCTTCCGGGCACAGAAGGAAGAATATTTTTCTGGCAGGCTGCACCTCTCATGGCTGCCTGAGGTTTTTGCCCATCTCCAGTCTTTAGAGAAAAGGCTGGTTCCAGCAGCTGATGCAGTGAGTTTTGACTGCTGAGTAGGGACAATCAGAACATCAATCATAGCCACTTAATCTGTTTTGGACATTTCTGAGCTTGGAGACTATTTTAGCAGAAGAGCAGTATTGTTTACTGTCTTCAGGCTCTTCTAGTCCTAGGAAACAAGCTATGTGTGTAGCCTTTAAATATCACAAACATATATTTATGAAATCAAAAGAAGTGTCTAACGAAATGTTAATCAGAAAGTTTTGGGTCACCCTTTAGCTTGCAGATTTTTTGATGGATGATGATTACTTTCTTTATTAAAAGTCATACCTCCTTTCAGTAAATCACTTAACTCTGCTTGTTCCTGGACAGTTGCAGCTGTATGGGCAATGCAACAGTTTTGCATTTGATGTTAGACGTTCATCTTTTACATAGACTCCTGTCACTTGTTCTTCCAAAATATATTTTCCAAGGGCATGATCTTATAAAACCTTGAGCCAAAAAAGCATCTTTTTAAATTTCCAGATGACGAGCAAAACAGAAAGTAGCTGGGGAAGAAAAGAATTAAATTGAAATATATATTAAGAAAGCTTTGGCTTGCAATCTTGTGATTTATTAGGAGACTATAAATTTATGATCCTCTTTTTCTGAATAAATTTGAGGCCTTTCCTTGGGAACAAGATTTTTTATTTTTTATTTTTTGTCAATGAAGAAATATAAATCTCTCCTTTTCAGAAAGAAAGCACCTTTTCTTCAATTGAATTTTGAATCATATTTCCAACAAATGGCTCTGACAAAAAATACAGTCTCACTTAAAGACTATTAATTTCAGCTTGGATTTAGAGTTTTACATCTTCTCTGGCAGAGTCTGTCCAACCATCATTTTCCTTTTGACACCAGCAGTAGTACTTTTTATTTAAAGGAGTGTAATCAAGATAGAGGTATGTATTTCAGCAAGTCCTTACTTGCATTAGTCACAACAAACCAGTAAAACAAAGATTTTTAAGCATGTTTGAGTTTTCATTATTTAAACTACTGATTTACTTTTAGCATTTCATCCATCTTGAGCAATGAAACTCTGCTGATCCATTTTGCATTACTTCATAATAATCTTCCTCTATCCCAGTGTTTGTGTTGCTTTGTCCTGTCATGCTGGACAAGAACTGAGAGAATCACGCTTTTCTTTATTTATTAAATAAAGCATGTCAGTGGTTTTCAAGATCACAGACAAAAAATTATCATAAAAACTATGAGGCATTTCATTAAGGGCATAGCAAAACTAAAGGAAAGCTCTCTACACTTTTGAGAGAGTTCTTCCAGGACCTAACAAATCAAAATATCAGCCTTGTACAAAATGTGCCCCATATTAATTACACTGTTAAAAATTCTCATCTTGTTGGCTTTGCTGTCATAAATTTCAGAATTGGCTTAACGTTTTTGTGAGCACACCCTAAAATCAGCATAACATTTTGCAATAAACAGCTCCATGATACTAACAATCTTCTAGCAAAAGGAACATTATCTATATTTTTATATACGCATATGTTTGTATGTATGTGTGAATGCTGGGAACTGCTTGCTTCTGAATGACCTTCCAAATGCATTTTCTTTTTCCACCAGCAGAAGTCTGAATATGGTATGAAAGAAGGTAAAATAAGATAGTAGTAAACTATAAGCCTTTTTCCTTTTTTACCACTGTCAGTTTCCATGAGAATGAAAATGTGATAACTGCATCAATTCCAGTACTAACTTTAAAAAAAGATAAAATGTAGTGCTTTAGGTTTGTGCAATGGAAATAAAGTTAAAACTGTGGGATATTAGAAGCTGGCTGGGTAATCTGCTGCAAAAGACTAGTATAAACATATCCCCTGATAATTTATTCTGAAGCCGAAGAGAACATATATGCAAAGATTACCAGATTTGATTGTTATTTTAATCAATTTAGAAGACTGTAAGAAGCTTGCTTGTAGTCATCCTTCTGTGTGGTCTCTGGTTCAACATATAACTTGATGTTACCTAAAACAATAGCTTGTCCCAAGCTGGCACATCCTTCCAGCAGGTTTGAGGAAGGAGTCTGCAGTAAAGTGAAACACAGAACATTTAGTTACCTCAAATTGACTGTTGTATTTGCAAGTGATTTACCTTTAAACTTAATTATGCCATTTCATGAAGCTTCTGGAAGATCATAGAATCATAGAATCATAGAATAGTTAGGGTTGGAAAGGACCTCAAGATCATTGAGTTCCAACCCACCTGCCATGGGCAGGGACACCTCCCACTAAACCATGCCATCCAAGGCTATGTCCAATCCCACCTTCAACGCCGCCAGGGATGAAGCATTCCCAACCTCCCTGGGCAACCCATTCCAGGGCCTCACCACTCTTACAGTAAAGAATTTCTTCCTCACATCCAAACTAAACTTCCCCTGTTTAAGTTTAAACCCACTACCCCTTGTCCTCTCACCACAGTCCCTAATGAAGAGTCCCTCCCCAGCATCCCTATAGGCCCCCTTCAGGTATTGGAAGGCTGCTATGAGATCTCCACGCAGCCTTCTCTTCTCCACTCTGAACAACCCCAACTTTCTCAGCCTATCTTCATACGGGAGGTGCTACAGTCCCCTGATCATCCTCATGGCTCTCCTCTGCACTTGTTCTAACAGTTCCATGTCCTTTTTATGTTGAGGACACCAGAACTGCACACAATACTCCAAGTGAGGTCTCACGAGAGCAGAGTAAAGGGGCAGGAGCACCTCCCTTGACCTGCTGATCACACTCCTTTTGATGAAGCCCAGAATACGGTTGGCTTTCTGGGCTGCAAGCGCACACTGCCGGCTCATGTTCATTTTTTCATCAACCCACACCCCCAAGTCCCTCTCCCCAGGGCTGCTCTGAATCTCCTCCCCGCCCAACCTGTAGCTGTGCCTGGCATTGCTCCGACCCAGGTGGAGGACCTTGCACTTAGCATGGTTAAACTTCATCAGGTTGGCATCAGCCCACCTCACAAGCGTGTCAAGGTCCCTCTGGATGCCATTCCTTCCCTCCAATGTATCAACCGAACCACACAGCTTGGTGTCATCGGCAAACTTGCTGAGGGCGCACTCAATCCCACTGTCCACGTCACCCACAAAGATGTTGAACAAGACCGGTCCCAACACCCATCCCTGGGGGACACCACTCGTTACCGGTCTCCAGCTGGACATTGAGCCACTGAGCACTACTCTTTGCGTGTGGCCATCCAGCCAGTTCTTTATCCACCGAGTGGTCCACCTATCAAATTGATGTCTCTCCAACTTAGAGAGAAGGATGTCATGTGAGACAGTGTCAAAGGCTTTACACAAGTCCAGGTAGATGACATCAACTGCTCTGCCCCAGTCCCTCAGTTCCATAGCTCCATCATAGAATGACACCAGATTGGTCAGGCAGGATTTGCCCTTAGTGAAGCCATGCTGGCTGTCACCAAGCACCTTGTTGCTTTTCATGTGTCTTAGCATGCCTTCCAGGAGAATCCGCTCCAAGATTTTGCCAGGCACAGAGGTGAGACTGACTGGTCTGCAATTCCCTGGCTCATCCATTTTCCCCTTCTTGAAAATGGGGGTTATATTTCCCTTTTTCCAGTCATTGGGAACTTCACCTGACTGCCATGATTTTTCAAATATGATGGAGAGTGGCTTAGCAACTTCATTTGCCAGCTCCTTCAGGACTCACGAATGTATTTCATCCGGTCCCAGGAACTTATGTGTATTCAGTTTCCTAAGATGGTCTTGAAACAGATCCTCTCCTACAGTGGGCTCAGGGTCTTCATTCCCACTATCCCTGCGTCTGCCTTCCAATACTTGGGTGGTGTGGTCAGAGCATTTGCCGGTAAAGACTGAGGCAAAGAAGTCATTAAGAACCTCAGCCTTCTCCAAATCCAGGGTAGCCAGTTCTCCCGATAACTTCTGGAGACGGTCCACGTTGTCCCTAACCTGTCTCTTATTGGCAATGCACCTATAAAATCCCTTCCTGTTTTCCTTAACATCCCTAGCCAAGTTTAATTCTAAGTGGGCCTTAGCTTTCCTAACCTGGTCTCTAGCTTCCCGGACAACATCCCTGTATTCTTCCCAGGCTGCCTGACCTTGCTTCCACTTTTTATACGCCTCTTTTTTCCTTCGAATTTTCCTCAGCAGGTCCTTATCCATCCAAGGAGGTCTCCTGGCCCTCCTGCTGAACTTCCTTCTAGTTGGGATGCATCGCTCCTGAGATTGCAGCAGGTGAGCCTTGAATATCAACCAACAGTCTTGGGCCCCCCTGCCCTCTAGGGCTGCATCCCATGGAACCTTACTGAGCAGGTTCCTGAAGAGGCCAAAGTCTGCTCTCCTGAAGTCCAGGGCAGTGAGCTTGCTGCATGCTCTTCTTACTGTCCTGAGGATCTCAAACTCGACCATCTCATGATCGCTGCAATCAAGGCTGCCCTGGAGCGTCACATTTCCTACCAGCCCTTCCCTGTTGGTGAGGACGAGGTCAAGCATGGCACCTCTCCTTGTCGGCTCCTCTATTACTTGCAGAAGGAAGTTGTCTTCCACACAATCGAGGAACCTTCTGGATTGCTTGTGTCGGGCCGTACCATCCCTCCAACAGATACTAGGGTGGTTGAAGTCTCCCATGAGAACAAGGGCCTGCGAGCGTGAGGCTGCTCCTATCTGCCTATGGAGCGCTTCGTCCAGCAAGTCCCCTTGGTCAGGCAGTCTGTAACAGATCCCCACAATAATGTCACCCGTCGCTGCTCTCCCTTTAACCCTGACCCACAAATTCTCTGTCAACTGCTCATCTGTCCCCAGACAGAGTCCCATTCTCTCTAGCCTATCCCTAACATAAATAGCAACTCCCCCTCCCTGTCTGCAGGGCCTGTCTTTCCTAAAGAGCCGGTAACCTTCCATTCCAACACACCAGTCATAGGAGCCATCCCACCATGTTTCTGTGATGCCTATGATATCATACCCCCGTAGACGTGCACGCATCTTTAATTCCTCTTGTTTGTTCCCCATGCTACGGTCATATGTATAAAGGCATTTGAGCCGAGATCCAATTGAAGCCGGCTCATTGGCTGGCGCAGCTGGAATATCTCTACATTGCTCCGAATGTTTACTATAGGTGCTACCAACCGACTGGGTGTGTTGGGATGGAATGCTGCCCCCCCTCCCCCAACACATCTAGTTTAAAGCATCCTTGACCAGTCTGGCAAGCCTCCTGCCAAATTCACTCTTCCCCTTCTTTGTCAGACCAGTTCCACCAGCCCCCAGTAGACCTGGCCTACTATATTGAGTCCCATGTTCAAGGTACCCAAACCCCTGACT
The DNA here is from genome assembly GCA_039720435.1 of Amazona ochrocephala. Classification (NCBI taxonomy): domain Eukaryota; kingdom Metazoa; phylum Chordata; class Aves; order Psittaciformes; family Psittacidae; genus Amazona; species Amazona ochrocephala. The sequence continues at coordinate 29,703,922 of CM077876.1, read as the reverse complement.
ATAGCACCACCCTTTTAACCATTTATTAACCTGCCCAATCCTCCTAACCTTTTCAAGGTCCTGCCCTGGATCCTGGAGAATTGACGAAAAGACAATCTGAGCTCCAGAGCCCCTAACCACCTCTCCCAGAGCCCTGTAGTCCTTCTTTATGGTCTCTGGGCTACTGCTATCTACATCAGTAGCACCCACATGTATTACCCGGAGTGGGTAATAGTCAGTGGGACCAACTAGAGCAGGCAGCTTCTCGGCCACATCCCTGCTCCGAGCCCCTGGTAGGCAACACAGCTCCCTTGAGCCTGGGTCAGGCCGACAGATGGGTGCCTCGGTGCCTTTCAGATTAGAGTCCCCTACTACTACGGCCCGCCGCTTTTTCCTGGCAGCACCAGTATTGATCTTCGTTATTTTTTTTTTAATTTACTTATGCTATTTCACCCAATAAAGTGTGTGCTTTTCCCTCTCCTCACCTTCATTTTGTAATTCCACTTACTGCCTAGACTTCCAGATCAAATTAGAAAAATCTACACAAGTCCTAGACCAAGTTCTGATTATATTTTTTCTTTCTAATAAATTAAATCAGGCATATCTGAAGATTCACAAATAAATTGCATTATTACTCTAATTTACATTACCCCAAACTTAAAAAGACTGGAATATTTTCATCAAATTATGGGCAGTAATATTTTCATAAACTTAGTTTCTCATAACTTATGAGTCACAAATTAGCAAAAGACTTCTGTTTTTGAAAAGAAGTTTGACTGCAACTCATCCTAAACAAACACATGCTTTACTACCTGTTTTCCTGAATGCTAATAATATAGAGGGAAATATTTTTTTAATCTTATAGATAATAATTCACTCAATCTTCATTAAAAAATAGCATATGAGCTTAATATACTTGTAGGAAATATTTACACCTCTTCATATTTCACAGCCTTCATATACTTGTGAAATAAAAAGTATTTGTATGATGGAATATTGATACTTTCTTTAATAGGCATTATGTCCTGTTACAGGTTATACATCGATATTAGGATAGAGAAACGTTTCTCCTCCCTCTCTCTTTCCCTCAACTTATACTTTCATGCATAAACAAGAGATTGTACTAGTGGAGAAATTAATAGATTCTATAAATTAATTCAAGGTAGATGTGGATACTTTTAAAGAAAATGGAATACTTAGGGTTTTCATTTTGGTTTCTAATGGAGGCCAAAGATCTCACTCAAAAAATTCTATACCAAGTACATAATTTTTGTACGTTTCAATTTTTTTTTTTTTTTTTTTATTAATAGAAAATAGGTGAGGGTATTGAGAAACTGGAACAGGCTGTACAGAGAAGTTGTGGATGCCTCATCCCTGAAAGTGTTTAAGACCAAGGTGGACAGGGCTTTGAGCAACCCGGTCTAGTGAAAGGTGTCCCTTGGGTGACATGGTTTGGTGTGAGATGCCCCTACCCATGGCAGGGGGGCTGGAACTAGATGAGTTTCTAGGTCCCTTCCAACCCAAACTATTTTGATTCTATGATTCTACCATTAATTTAATTTTACTAGCTCAGTTTACTAGATTCAGTTTTAAATAACATAGTCCTTGCACCTTTTCTTTATGAATTTTCAGAAAAAAAAATTTCTATGAAGGAATTGCTGCCAATAATTTAGTTAATATCTCTCTCTCCTTGAAAACTAAACTGCCAAAGCTGTGCCCTGTAACTTTAGGATTAAACTACTGGTGTTGTCAATAACTGAGCAAAAGAAGCATCAACACTGAAGGATTTGCTGGCTTGTGTCTGCTGTGGGACTTTTTTGTCTTGCTCTGCAAGATATCAGGGCTAAAAATCTCTCTTCTTTCCACACATGCTGAGCACAAATGGAGCAGAAGGTAGTGATATCAATTCTATACCACAGCTGATAACTGTGGGTGACTGGACAGTTTACACCCTCGGACTTTTGTAAAGGTGGAGAACACTGTTATCTTTTAATTTGATAGTGATTCTGCTTAAACTGGTACAAGTTGATCAATCCTCTTCACTCTTGCTTCTACTACGTCAGCATGCTAGATACTTTAGTATAACTTTTCCAATGGTCATGTCATGAACCAGATACAAGCACAGATCTGGCCAAAAAATATTCTCCTAGGCACCCAATACTATGCCATGGGTGCAGCAAAAATAGCAGAAGGCTTCAGAAGTTGGAATTAGACTATTAATCATAAATGCTGTTCTTACTACTAGTTCTTACTTCTGAAAAGCTTCACTTCCTCGGTGCATCACTTTGGTTCCGCTCTGTCAATGTTGGCTAACTTTAGCAAGCAGCACATTTGAATCCGAGGTGTTGTTGCAGGCTATGTAGGATGTATGGCGTTGTGCTGTTTCCTGCTCTACATTATCTAGTGGATGCTGATGGTAACCACAGCAGTGACTGGATTTCCACGCAGCTTGGTATGATAGAACCTGCTGATCCATCACAGCCTGTCAGCTCTCCCACAGCATGCTTAATGAGGGAGTCTGTGATAATGTGGAAGATAAGCTAGTCCCTTACCAACAGCTGATCCTTCCACTTCTAGGTGATTTGTCTTTGGTTCTTCTTGCAGCATCCTACAAAGCTGCAGGCTAAAAAGCCAACAAATTTTTGTTCCTTAACTTAGAAAATGTCTGGAGTCAAATACGAAGACAAATATAACAACAGATAATGTGTATTCAGAAATCATACATAGGACACTAAGCAAAGGGAACAAAGCTTAATGTATTTCTGCTAGGGTTTCCCTTTGTTTAATTTTACAAATAAAGGCTTTTACAAGAACTAGTTATGAAATGTAAATAAAATAATAATTTTGCAAATGTCAAAATCATGAGCAAAAGAAATATCAATTTTTTAAAGAGATTCATCAGAAAGCTGGAACTTGTAATTTGTAAACAGGTTTTTGAGAATTTTACCCTTTACACACCCATGCTTGGAACTGTCACTATGGATTTCAAGTAAAAATTAATAGTTTAGCTTGCTCTTCCTTCTCAAAACCCATCCATTCCCAGGCATTAGCAACATTCAACTTAACTTCAATGTGATCATTCATGTGATAGTTTCCTTCTTCCTTTAAAGCTCTTACTGTTGTGGGAATACAGGGGAAAAAAAAAAAAAAAAAAAAAAAGACAGGAAAAGGTTTTCCATAATAAAATGGAATGGGAAAACCTGAGGAGTAGGGAGTGGGAAATATGAGTAACAAGTCTTAGTTGCCTGTTTTGCTTATTAACAAAATTTATTAAAAACTCTCTTTAGCTCTTACACTGTCACAGGGACATAGTCAAGGCCTACAAAATAAGTGCCCGCAAGCTTTTACCATATATTCTGAAACTGATGCTTCTTCCAGGAAGAGACGCCAGCACTATTTTCATTAAGCCGTCTGAACTATCTTGACTGCTGTCAGTCCTTAGTCCTGGGCAGCATTGTTTTGTTTTTTTCTCTGTCAGTGTAGATTCTTCAAAACCACTGTTGTAAGATGCCAGCCTGTTCCACAGATATCAGACCCCGCTGCTTGAAGTCGGTGCTCTCATCTTACATGCTGGTTCACTTCTGGAGTGGCATATCTAGGCAGAGGTCAAATCTCTCATTAGAAAAGCCAGAATAGAGAAAAGAATCTTGATACAGACTTTATTGTTTCCTAAAAATCTTTGTTACTTCAAGTGTTGTGAAATTCTCATTAGGCGTTCAATAGTCATTAGTTCTATATGATCCATTCTGATAAGCTATAAAAGGGTAAGATTTTAATTGCTAAATAGCAATAAGCATTGATTTTTTTGCCTTACTGCTCTCCCCAGGGCAAGCCACAATGGCTCTTTAGCCTGGACTGTTAGGTTTTAATTTCCAGTTGTTTCAGATGTTATCTCCTTCCCGGTTCTCACATTTTTTTGTCATCACCCAAGTCTTGTTACAGCCTCCAGTTATAAACTGGAAACTTCCAACACTGAAATTCATATGAGAAAAAGCTGCAGTGGGGACAGGAAGAATGGAGACAGAATTCAAATAAACGATTAATGAAGTGCTAATAAAAATCAGCCTTGATTTTTAACAAAGAATTTTCAATAAAAAAATGAATGTTAAACTTTGATTACATATTCACTCCAACGCCAACTTTCAGAAATGTATTATACTCATCATGTATCATTCCATCACACTTCTTTCTAGAATAGATATAAAAATTCTTTACAGTGCAATACAATACTAAAGCATTGTGTAATGTTTTCTGTTACAAAATGATAATTTAGCTATATTAGATGTATAAGAGCTAGTTGTTATTTAGTCTTTGTTAGAGCAAAGTGTTCATAACCCTGGGATTCATGTTTTTCAGCTTTTTCTGACAGATGGCCCTTTCCACACTACCTGAACAATACTGCATGAAATTGCAAAGTCTCAAGTGTGTATTGCGGCAGCTAGAGGCTTTGCTCTATAATACTATGCACAACCTGGAATATTATAAATAGTTAATTACACAGCAATAACTGATTCTGCATAAAAGGAAATATAAGTTGGCAGAAAAAAGATAATGATTAGTCAACAAAGTTAAGAAATGTACAAGGATGTGAATAGTACAAAATGTCCGTTTGTCCGGCAATTACCAAGGAATTCTCTAAATAGAAATAGCATTAAATGTTAACTTTTCTGACTAACATCAAGACACAGAACTTGTAATGAAACTTTAATTTTACAATGCTTTTTTAAATTAAACCAAAAATTATTGTTTCCCTTCACCTTCAAAATCACATTATTTTCAACTAAGTGCCCATGGAAGTAAAATATTTTCTTCTCTAGATGATTTTTTTCTTACTTTTAAAAAACACCAAAATTATTTAAAGTACATGCAAATATGTGATAATAGTAAACCATTGCTACTGCACAGAATATTTTTGTTACAGATGTGTCAAAGTAATAGTATTATAAGATGACTACCTTTAAAATAAAGACAAGTTAAAAGATAAAAAATAAAATTAAATTAAATATTTATACTTTAACATATATTTGAGATTTAGGTAAATATGTACTTTTTAAATCTGTTTTCCTTCTACTTTCAGAAGTCAAATCATGACTTAGGTCAAAACTGGAAATAATGTTTCAAATTATCAGCATTTCCAGCAAAATACAAATACTGACTTTCAACCCACTTTACCAAGCTCCTACTGAATTCTGTTTAAGAAGCCTTTGTCCCATCTCAGGCCCTTATATTGGGCAAATAATTTTGTGCTCCTCAGATGACACTTTTTTAAAGTAGATAAAATATTTACATCCTGTTTAACTCCCAAAGGCCTTTCTGTGGGTTAGTTATTGTTTGTATAGCACTTTGAGAATCTAAAGTATTATATTAGTGCCAAAAATTATTATTATTATTATGAAACCTATAAAAACCCCACAATACGTGATCAAACAGTTTAGATCAAAGGACATGTAGCTGCAAAGGATCTAATTAAAAGTCAATAAATAGAATTATTGAAAGCAGACGAACATTTGTACTACCTCACCCTTCACATGCACAAAGACCTGTTAGTCACCACCATGTTCTGTATTCCTCATGGCACAGACCAAACAGCTAGAGGTTTGAAAAAGTCAATATTTTCTGTATTTTTTTAAGAGCTTGTTAAGTAGACTGAAAACTCCTGCTCTACAGTATCCAAAAGCCTTTATTTAAAATGCTGTACAGATGTGGCTGAAAAAATAGGAGGAAATGCCTCTGAAATACATTAATATCAGGTATAATTGATATTTTAATTAATGTGAAGGCCATGCTATTTTCTCTAATTCTAAAGCCTAAAGGTGATGACCTGGAAATTTAGTGACAGAGCCACCATAGAAGCTCACACAATAATGTAACATTTATGATAATACTGTCAGAAAATTTTCATTGTCTAAATCAGATTTTTCTTTTGTTTCAGCACTGATGGCATGGCATATTCACCTATTTTTCTGAAGCTGAGAAAAGACAACAATATCTTTTAGCATTTTTTGTCACATTGATTTGTTGGCACAAAATGAAGGGAGGAAGGATTCAAGTCATAAATACATATCTGTTCATATTCTGAACTGCTTCTATATACCTATCTAGCTCTTGGCAGTTTCTTCACCTGCCAGGATTCCTATTAGTCAGTTTGAATCCTAGCAAAATATTTTAAACAATTTAAAAATTACAGCTACAAGAATAAAACCAAAATATGTTACTGAGGTTCATATTGTCCTTTTTCACTTGTCGTGTTTATGGTTTGAACCTTGATTTTCTTAATTCTCTTTCATTAAAATTTATTGAACTTGCTTTATTTTCTTTCTCACATCTTTATGAATATACTTTATAGCTCTGGATATCATATAATATTGTATTTTAAAATTAACTTCTGTGAAGTTTATTAATTTGTTAAGATATTTTGACGATGATCTTATTGGAGTGTTTTCAGTGCAAGGTCTTCAGAGATGTGAAATAACGGTTGTTGGAAGACTGTTCTTCTTTGGGCTGTTTGGAGAACTACACCATACCACTGTTAAACATTAAGGAAGACAGCAATAGTAACCCTGGTAGCCCATGCTCTCCTGAGCATTTTAACTGTAGGTTAATGTATTTTTGTTCATCAAATGTTATTCTCCAGAATGAGAGAAGGCAATTTTTTTTCTCTAACTAGATGAAATCTTTGAGCAGCAGATAAATTGTGCAGGCTGTTGAGATAACATACTCTGATGAGTAGAACTATCAACTGCAGAACTGCGAAGTTCATGAATTGTCAAGATACTGACTTTTTGCAGCTTTGGTGAGGTCATCTATTACGTTAAAAATGTTGTAAATTTTAACAAAAATATATAAAATTTTGTAATATCTATGGAATGTCATGATCTATATTTCTTATGTCATTTATCAAAATGCAAATAAGCATATTTAGTAGAAATTATTAGGATCCTGGAATGAAAAAAGCACTATCTAAAATCCAGAATGTGTTCACAGAAAGATTCAAATCATAATGATTATCAACTGAAATAACCCCAGTTAAGTCACCAAATTTGTTATGCTGCTAATGCAGATTTTTATTCTAACTTTTAGCCGGTTTTAAATAGAATCATAGAATAGGGTTGGAAAGGACCTTAAGATTATCCAACCTCCCTTAAGTTCCAACCCCCCTGCCATGGGTAGAGACACCTCCCACTAAACCATGCCACCCAAGGCTCTGTCCAGCCTGGCCTTGAACACCATCAGGGATGGAGCATTCATAACTTCCCTGGACAACTCATTCCAGTGCCTCACCACCCTCAAAGTTAAGAATTTCTTCCTTATGTCCAATCTAAACTTCTCCTGTTTAAGTCTGAACCCGTTACTCCTTGTCCTACAACTACAACCCCTAATGAAGAGTCCCTCCCCAGCATCCCTATAGGCCGCCTTCAGATATTGGAAGCCTACTATGAGGTCTCGGTGCAGCCTTCTCTTCTGCAGGCTGAACAGCCCCAACTTTCTCCTATCCAGACTATCTTCATACGGGAGGTGCCCCAGGCCCCTGATCATCCTCATGGCCCTCCTTTGGACTTGTTCTAACAGTTCCATGTCCTTTCTATGTTGAGGACATTAGAACTATACACAATACTCCAAGTGAGGTCTCACAGGAGCAAAGTAGAGGGGCAGGATCACCTGTTCATAGCTCAGATAAATGTTCTGCAATTAATCTGTTTGAAAGCCTGCTGAGAAATAATTCTTGTAAGGATTTTTTTTCTGTTTCTCTACGCCAGTGTTTTCCAGTAATGGTCAGTGTGTACTTATTTGTTTCTCATAAATCTGCAGAATAAAATGCCATTGTCTGCTTGGCATCCGTTATCATTTCAGAAACTTCTGTAATAAAATTTGTCTTGCTGTTTAGTAGTAAGCTTTTTTCTTCTAAAGGATTAGTATTAGTACCCATAACATTGCAGAAATTAGTAGCCTGTGTGTTCATTAGGACAAAGTTTTCCTCAGGCCAAGCATGCGGGTTTCAGTGTGCTGAGCTTCTCTGTGAGCATTTTACGCTAAAATACTCAAGCAGAACTGATGAATCTTTTCCAGCTTTCAGCAACAACAAAATACCAGTCCAAGATGACTTGATTCATCATTAACCAACTGAAAGTTCTGCACACCTTAGTCAGATAGTCAGACATTCAGAAAAACAAAACAAAACAAAACCAACAAAGAACAAGCTTTCAAGAGGGTTTTCTTTTCCTTTTCCTTTTTTTTTTTGTTTGTTTTTTGTATTCTCCCTTCAATAGCATTTAGAAAATTTGCAAGACATTTAACTTCCATCTGCTTTTCACGTGGAAGTTGTATACAGCCAAACACTGATTGAAGAAACTGTACAAAATCTAAGTCAGTAGAGGATGTTTCTTTGAAGCATTGAATACTTAATAATTCGCTTTAATTTTGTGAGGGTTTACACAGCACATGCTGTCTGTTTTGAGGTGGATTTTTTGGATCTTCCCATGTCCCAGTCTTAATCACTCTTTTTGCACAACTGAACAAAATGAACCATGTATGACTTAGAAAATAGTGCAAAATCTCCACAGAGGCGTTGATAATCATCAGATACTGTCAATACAAAATGACCAATGTAATCCATTCAGTGATTATAGTTACTGACATGCAATTTAAACTGTAACCCAAAGAAAGACACATATTTGGACAACGAGATTGTGATGTGATCAGTACCTGTAGCTGAGATCCATGTTCCTAGAAAGTTTTATTCTTAATTAAATGGAAGGCAAAGGAGCATATTCATGAATATTTACTGTTTAGACTGGTGCTAAATTACATACAGATATATTTTTAAAAATTAACAATGCTGACCTATTGACCAACTTTCAAAATCTTGACCTTATTTTTACATATTATACAGGATAACTGAACTCTTGTGAGTATTCATCTGTGTTAAGTGTGGATCAAGGTCTCTTTCATAAAATCTGGTCTAAATGCTTACAATAATAGATTTAGATATCATTTTCAGTAACTGTAGATCACCCCTCATATACAAAGCATTTTTCTTTTATAAAAACAGTTTAACAGCTGCCAAAAAAAAAAAAAAAAGGAGAAAAAAATAAATTCAGACATATATATCCTGTAACTTAGATGTGAGAATGAATAATTGATAATAGCAGATGGAGTATTCTTTGATTATAAAGGAAAATGGTAAGTCTTTCATATGTGCTTTAATTGTGATATCTCATTTTTGTTACATTTTGCTATGGTTGTGTTCTTTATTTATTTCTTAAAACCAGATAGAAAAAATTACAGAAAAAATCTTAGGCGTTTATTTGAATACTTGACTTCTTACTAGTCTAAATTTCAGCTTCTTTCTAATTTCAGCTTGTGGGCCAAATTTTTGAAAAATAGAGCACCCGGCCAGTAAGTCCAAAGTGTGATAGCTCATCTGCCCAATGCATAAAAATACTGAATTACCTAAATAGAGCTTCCATAGCTATATAGGGATCAAAGTAAATGTTAAGTCCTTGTCTCCAAGCCAAGGACTTCTAAAATCTCTGCTCATCTACTGCAGAACTGCGGTGACAACAACTTAGTACCAGGGAGAAGGTCTTCAGCTTTGCTGGGGTCCTCCCTCATGCATCAGTCTCCCTGGTGGCAAGAATGCGGCCATTTATTTGGAGGCCCTCAACATGATATATGTTTCCAGCCTCATCTAAGTCATATCAATAGGAATTTACAAAAGGCCTCTACAGCTTCTATTTTCTTTCAAGTATTGCTTGAAGAAACTGGAAGGTGACAGGTCAGGTTGTAATTAAAGAATTCATGCTAGGACAGTTAAACCCAGGGTTTTGTTTGTACATAAGAGGCATGGAGCTTTGTGTGAACAGATGCCACATATGAACCATATAAGGCTCTGTAGGGTGGTTTACTGAAAAGGGTAGAGGAGGAAAAGAAATCACACGCATCTTCAGCCTCCTTTGTCAAAGCTGTGTTCTGGTGGAGAAAAGAGTCCATGGAGCATGACTGAAGCCTTGTGACTCAATGGGACACAGACCACCAAGCTTTCATGCCCAAGTCAATTGGACATTATACTCAGTGACTAATTGATGTAAAATGAATACATCAAATTAGTGCTTTTCTGCTGAGTAACTCTCTGACTGGTAATTTTTATACATGCTGTTTTTGAATGTTTATGATTTTAACACAACCCTCTCCTAACATCTACTACACTCAGTCTCATGCATGATAAATCCAAATATGCTGGGCTCATCCAGTTCCCCTTTCCCATAGGTAGGAGCAGCAGCCAACCTGCTGTTGCCCTAAATGAACTCATGAAACACTAGAATTCTTAGGCAGCCATATCAGAAAACATGAACATTCTCCTGCCTTTTGCAAGCCAAGAAACGGTGATGAAGAGTTAAAAGAAAAAAAAAAATGAAGAAAGTGTACTGGAGTTAAAGGCTTTGTCTTTTTTCATCATTTCACATGGATAACTGAATAAAAACAACTTCACATAAAAACCACACAAGATAATTGGGACTTTTTTGTCAACATCTCCAACCTGTAATGTCATACTGAGTTTTTGTCATACTGAGTTTTTATCAGAATTGGGAAAAGATAAAGAAGATGGAAATATTGCCAATGGAATTTTGAAATGTCTGAATATGAATTTCTAGTTTATAGTCAGAAATCCTCACTTAGTTTATTTTAAATGGCAGCAGTTCTAGAGGAAATACTCTTTTAAGCAGTGCTAAATTTCTGCATATCTATCTGCAGCTAGTAAGAAGTCTATTCAAACTACGCAGTAATAATCATTCTACAGTGTATAATCGGTGCCCCATTAAAATGCAGAATCAGGGCTTTAGGCAAGCTGCTGTCATCACTCTGCTGTCTCTGTTCCAGCTTAACGGAATCTTCTGACAGACTCTGAGCAACAGATGAAAATGACTCAGATAATTTATTCTTCTATCATTTTAACATCTATTTAAAAGTTTAAAACTATCTATTTCTTTTAATACATTTTGATATTCTAACTGAAATCTAGTTTGCATTTTGTCTCACTCAAAGTACAAATTATCACTTTTGGGACTATTATCCAGAGATACAGAAAAAATAAATCTAGACACCATCCCCCCCCCCCTTTTTTATTTTTCTTCTTTCCTTTCTTGAAATTTTTATCATAAATTATGCAGCACTAGGTTTCCAGGTTCAGATTGAATTCAGATAACAACAACTCCACATTTAAAATTCTTTGCATATCAGTATTTCCCTAGGTGTCATAACAAAAAATGTTTTTCATAGATTTTGTCATACAGAAAATCCGTAGTGGGTTTGATAAAGATGCACAGTTGTCTAAATTGTTATATCCTATTTAGTCTAGCTATAGAGAAATATTTCACTCACATTCGCTGTACTCTTTATATCTAAGCCTAACAGACAGTTTTTTCATATTCTAAAGCACTTTATATTTATGAACTCCAATTTTATTCTTCCCTTCTATACTCCATTACACTGGAAAAGGTTTCTCTAAAAATTGGAATTCTTAGCACTGAATGACGTGTAAAATTTATTGTCAATGAAGAAACACACCTCCCCTTTATTGATTTTACGTTATCTTTAAAACAAGGTTAACTTTTATTTTAAAAACCTAAGACAATTTGTTGTTTCCTGTCTTCTAGCCCTCTTCAAATGTGTATCACTGTTGTGTTGTACAATATACCTCTTTCAGGGTTTCTGTTCTGCAAAAATGTAACTCATTACAAAGATATTTAATGCCTTTAAGCAGTGTCTGCACATTCATACGCAAAGTATGTGAGCATTATGGTTTACACTTGTGGCAACCTATAGCAATGGTCCTCTGACTGTGTTTTTGCAATATCTTTGGGCAGCCCTGTTCAGCCATCTCTAGGAAAGGAGGATTTCATCATACACAGTGATTACTTGGGAAGACAAATCTCATAACTTCAAATGTCCCTCCTTCCTTCTTCTCCCCTGCAGTTTTTATTGCTGAGTGTGATGTCATACAGTATGGAATGTCCCTTTGGTCTACCCTTTGGCCTACTCTGTTACGGTAGTTTAAGCAGCAGAGAAAGCCTTGATGCTATGAAAGCACTGTTCAGCGGTAGGTAAAACATCAATGTATTATCAACACTGTTTTTATAACAAATCCAAAATTCCAATAGCACTATATGAGTTACAATTAAGAAAATTATCTCTATCCAAGCCAATATCAGTACCAGTTATTCTGCCCCAGGTACAGGACTTAGTACTTGTCTTTGTTACACTTCATACTGCTCTTGCTTGCCTACTCTTCTGTGTCTATAGGTGTCTTTTTAAGATGTCTCTCCTTTCTGATATGTTCACCTGACTGCCTAATTCAATGTCACCAGCAAACTTGATAAGGGTGCTTTCAAGCCCATCACTCAGCTATTTTCAGCTTATTTATGAAGATGTTGAACAGTGTGGGGCCCAGTATCATTCCTTGGGGCACCCCACTTGTGACAGACTGCCAGTCTGAGAAAAAAAATGTTGACCACCACCCTCTGAGTGCAGTCTGTTAGCCAATTTTTCACCTGTATTGCAGACCACCCACCCAGTCTGAATCTTGCCAGTTTGTCCGAGCAGAAGGACGTGGGTGGGAAACTGCAACAAATGCTTTGCTGAAGTCCAGGTAAATAGCACCCACTGTTCTCCCCATGACAACAGAAGATGTTATTTTATTGTAGGATGTGATCAAGTTAGACTGGCATTATTTACCCTTGGTAAATTTGTGCTAGCTTTTTCAAATTATTCACTTAATTTGCTTTTTAGAAGGACTCATACTGTTTATTTTCTGGGACTGAAGTAAGACTAATGAGTCCTCTTTTGTTCCCTTCTTATAGCTGGGTATGGTATTTCACCCTTCCAGTCATCAGGGATGTCCCCTGATCTCAAAAAACTTTCAAAGGTTATCGGCAGTGGGCTTACAAAAATGTCAGCCACTTCTCTTACCCTGGGGTGGATCCCATTTGAGCTTCATTTAAGTGGGTTGAGATCTTTGTAAGAAGCCTCAGACCAGCCCTTTCTCCATTACTGCTGGGTTGACACTTGTCATTGCCACTTGATCCTATGATCTGGAGTCCAGCTACACCTGTAAAGGCAGAGGCAAAGAAGGTATTGAGAAATCTGCACCGTCAGCATTATTAGTAACTTTGCTGGTTAGTAATAGGCCTGTGTTTTCCCTGTTTTTCTGCTTATTGCCCATGTATCTAAAGAATCTTTTCCTTTCATTGTCATCTCATCATAGCTGGTCATGAAATAAAGCTTTATCATACAGAGTGAGCAATTCAGGCACACACCTTCACACTTTCATATCATTTAGGATATTTCCAAGCTGCAGATTAGTAGTTATGTTTAAAGCCTGGAATTCTTCTTTACATTTGTGGTTCTTCACTGCAAATGAAACCTAGATGTACTTTTCTTCTAGGTAAATCAGCTCTTCGTATTAACAATAATTAACTGAGCCTCCCTATATCTTTCTGTGACATTCTATAAACTAATGTTGATAAAAAACCCTAGATAATTCACTATAAATCGAGAGGTTTTTTATCCTATGAATACAGCTTTTAAAAAGTGTATGTGTCTATATATATGAACACATTGAGTTTTTTTTAATTAGGCGAAAACCAACTAAGCCTGCTATATAATGAGCAAACATGACAACGAAAAATTTCCATATAATTCATATAATGCAATACTATAAATTCTATAAGCTGGATCAATAATTGGCCGTAAAATATCAAGCTATAACTGTCCAGCTTCCATGGCTAGACTACACATATTTATGTAAAAATAGCACTGAGTTTTTCATTTATTGACGGTACAGGCTAATTTTCTACATCAGAAAAAAGGTCAAAGGCCTGGCCATAGTACAATTTAAAAGACTCCCAGAAAATACAGAAAGCTTTTTGAGTGGGATGAACAGAAGCATTTAGTGCAATTTTAGGAAACCAATGGTACCCCCCCTATATTACATGACCACCAGAGTTGCACAGACCAAATGAAAATTGCCAGTCTGACAGATCCATAAAACAATAAAACAATTATGGCTGATTGCAATAAGGCATTGGAAAAGGTAATAGATGCCTTTGTTATGGGGGGCACGTACCATAATCCACTACTGAATACCTAAAAAAGTTCTGTGGTGGAGCACAGATTCACAAGAGAGGAACAGATAGGAGAGTATAAATGCAGAATAAGATAATCTGATCTTCATCCTGAGATGCTGTAAAGTGGAAAATCTAGTATGAATTGATATCTTACTTTCTTTTTCTACATATTTACTGAACTACCTTTCCCTACGATCCAAAATATTCCTGTTAAATGTAATTAAATTTACATTTCACAATCATTGCTTTCTTTGTAATATTTTTAATTCTTTCAAATAAGACAACATATAGAGTAGATTGCTCTTAGTAGATGAAAGTCAAATTTCATCTTGCAATAGAGGTTTTTAAAATTCTTTCTAAATCACTGTGAACTTATTTTGGCTGGAGTATTATTAGTAAGCTATTTATTCAACATATAAGTACTTCAAAGTTATGATGATTTGTAGTTGTGCTGGGTAAGATTCACTTCTTTATTAGATAAGGATCATGCTGACGATGTGACACAAATGATACAATGAATGTTATTGTCACAGAGATAAGCTTCATTCATTACATTAATAAATGTTATTTTTCAAGTAATATCTCAAATGTTTTTACATGTCCAGGTGCTGAAATCCACAAAGCAAGTGGAAAATGTTTCATAAAATGGGGTTACAGAAAATGAAAGTGAGTCAATAAGCGGATAAAATTCCTATTGATGTCATAGAATCATAGAATCATAGAATAGTAAGGGTTGGAAAGGACCTCAAGATCATCAAGTTCCAACCCCCCTGCCGTGGGCAGGGACACCTCCCACTAAACCATGCCATCCAAGGCTATGTCCAATCCCACCTTCAACGCCGCCAGGGATGAAGCATTCCCAGCCTCCCTGGACAACCCCTTCCAGGGCCTCACCACCCTCACAGTAAAGAATTTCTTCCTCAGATCCAATCTAAACTTCCCCTGTTTAAGTTTAAACCCATTACCCCTTGTCCTCTCACCACAGTCCCTAATGAAGAGTCCCTCCCCAGCATCCTTATAGGCCCCCTTCAGGTATTGGAAGGCTGCTAGGAGGTCTCCACGCAGCCTTCTCTTCTCCACACTGAACAGCCCCAATTTTCTCAGCCTATCTTCATACGAGAGGTGCTCCAGTCCCCTCATCATCCTTGTGGCCCTCCTCTGCACTTGTTCTAACAGTTCCATGTCCTTTTTATGTTGAGGACACCAGAACTGCACACAATACTCCAAGTGAGGTCTCACAAGAGCAGAGTAAAGGGGCAGGAGCACCTCCCTTGACCTGCTGGTCACGCTCCTTTTGATGCAGCCCAGGATATGGTTGGCCTTCTGGGCTGCAAGCGCACACTGCCGGCTCATGTTCATTTTTTCATCAACCCACACCCCCAAGTCCCTCTCCCCAGGGCTGCTCTGAATCTCCTCCCCGCCCAACCTGTAGCTGTGCCTGGCATTTCTCTGACCCAGGTGGAGGACTTTGCATTTAGCATGGTTAAACTTCATCAGGTTGCCATCAGCCCACCTCACAAGCGTGTCAGGGTCCCTCTGGATGGCATTCCTTCCCTCCAACATATCAACGGAGCCACACAGCTTGGTGTCATCGGCAAACTTGCTGAGGGCGCACTCAATCCCACTGTCCATGTCACCCACAAAGATGCTGAACAAGACCGGTCCCAACACCGATCCCTGGGGGACACCACTTGTTACTAGTCTCCAGCTGGACACTGAGCCACTGAGCACTACTCTTTGCATGCAGCCATCCAGCCAGTTATAATAATACATCTTTCAAAGCACAGACAAATAGTCCAAGGTTAGTATTTA
Organism: Amazona ochrocephala; assembly: GCA_039720435.1. NCBI lineage: Eukaryota > Metazoa > Chordata > Aves > Psittaciformes > Psittacidae > Amazona > Amazona ochrocephala. The sequence goes on along the minus strand of CM077876.1, from coordinate 29,688,008 downwards.
GTAATAAAAATGGAAATATTATTTTAAAAAATATCTGCCAGCTTATCAAGTTTTTATTAATATCGCTTTTTACATTTGATCAATTCCTTTGATCAATGAATTCCAGTAAGAAAAACCCTTTCATTCCTAAAAATTGCTTTTGATTACCATAATGTTGATATGAAAAGGACTTTTCTCTTTCCCTGGTTTCTCAGAATAACTTAATGACAAATTAAGCACATAATATATCATGACTGTCAGAAAAATAAATGTAAAGAACAGATTGCAAACTGTCACATGAGGGAAAGTCTGCCTAAAACAGTATTGCCTATGCGATCTCCAAGTTTAGGGCTAGTATATATCAGAATTTTCCTGCACACCTTTAAATTTTGTCAAATTCTTTTTTTTTTTAACTGCTATATAGTACCAGAGTCAGAGCTATGAAACTGATTCTGACTATGCTGTCATACTTTTGGAAGTTGTCACAATAGACAGTGCTGAAGAGCAGAGTACAAGTGCAGCCATTTTGACACTTCCCGAAAACATCTGATTTTTTTTTTTCCCACAAGTGTTGGTTTATGCACACAGAGTAAATACAACATTTTTAGGAAATATCACACTTACTTACAGCAAATTCACCACAGTTACTCATTACTTTCTGGCAGAAAAAAAAATCTGGCATCCTAATCCAATAAAATAGGGATTATGGTAGACAGGGAGCAGGGCAATAAATTAAAATGCAGACCATTAAATATCCTTATCTGCTTATACACAGGGAAAAGAAAATCTGTTATGAAATAAGACTACTCTTTCTAGTTTTCAGATACAGGCAAGTCCGTGCTCTGAGTCTTCTTGAATGTCCATGGGGATCGAACAAGAGGCAATGAACACATGTTGGAACAAGAAAACTGCCATCCTTGGTGGTGTCAGAAGTTCAACTGGACACAGCCCTGGGCAATGAATCCTAGTTAGACTTCCTCTGAACAGTGGGTTGGGACTAGATGACCTTCAGGAGTCCTTTCTAAGTGGAGTTGTGCTACGAATCTCTGGTAAAATTCATTTTCCATTATAGGGTCACAGAATCAACCAAGTTGGAAAGGACCTTTAAGAGCATCAAGTCCAACCATTCCCCAGCACTGCTAAGGCCACCACTAACCCATATCAAGATATTTTTCTGAATTAATTCTAGAGAATAATAGGAAAAGTAATCAGTCAGGAAATGTCACTCATGTCCTCACATCCATTTCTCACTGCCAATTTCAGGAGAGAGAGGTCTTTGCTTATGTTCAGAAGATGGTAAGTGAACAGGTTTACAAATTCCGATATGTCACATACAGAAAATGCTATTGAAACTTTAAGACAACAAATGAAACAGACTGTACAAAATTATACTTTAAATAATAAACATTTCCATTATTAATAAAAAGCATACTTATTTTTATCCAGTTTAAGGATGCGTACTCTTAGGCATAAAAGTAAAAAAAAATATTGCTTTTGCTAAGAGAAATGAACAAGATGGCTATGGGAAGTTCAAATATCTCCTGCCTTGACTCTTTCACCTGAAATGCTATCAATGGCTATAAAACTCATAACACAACTCACAGAATTTATAATAAAATAAAAGTAACGAGAAACTGAAAGACAAAGCAATAAAAGCTTTTTTTGTAGCCTTTTACATTCATGTTTAACATTAATACCTAGTAGCATTTCAGTTATAACTGTAAGAAGAGTCATAGAATTATAGAATTGTTTAGGTTGGAAAAGACCTTCAAGGTCATTGAGTCCAACCATTGGCTTGGCACTACCAAGACCACCACTAAACCATGTCCCTCAGTGCCACATTTACACCTCTATAAAATGCCTCCAGTGATGGTGACCCCATCACTTCCCTGGGCAGCTTGTTCCAACACTTGACAAACCTTTCAGTGAAGAATTTTTTCCTAATATCCAATTTAAACCTCTCCAGGTGCAACCTGAGTCCTTTTCCTCTTACCCTGTTGCATGTTGCTTGGGAGAAGAGACCAACCACTACCTCACTACAATCTCCTTTCAGGTAACTGTAAAGAGCAATAAGGTCTCCCCTCAATAATGAACTATTCCAGGTCCTTAACTCAAAGATTGAAAAGACTTTTAGGCATTTTAAGAATAGCCACCTTATCTGTAAAATACAGGTAAATCAAGACTGGGAATTCCTGATTTTTATTTTTTTTTTTTTTTTTTTTTATTTTAAGATGAGATTCAAGAGTAACTGCTTGTTCTTCACAGTATGCTTTATTTACTTTATTTTTTTTTTACAGGAGAAAAAAATAGTACTTTTTTTTTTTTTTTCCCTCTTAATAAATCATTTGATCCTACGCAATGGCTTAGTAGTTTCTAAGGGAAATAGGCAAGAAGCTAAATTCATTGATAAGCAGAAATGATCTATTATGACAGACATTCATGGCCACTGGGCAAACAGACAGATTTTGTTATTTTAGGTATGAATAACAGTAATGGTAGGTAAAACTGGATGTTGAACTCTCCTGACTTACACATTGAGTAATAAATAGGATACTAGGTACCTTGCTTTACAGATTATCATATTGGACTAAACATAAAACTGATAAAGCAAATTGAATTATTTCTTTAATAATTATAATTGCTAAGGATGTAGCTAGTGCTTCATCCAAGCAGCTTAAACGAATGGTAAGCTAAGAATGTAATTTAGAAGAAAAGAAATTAAAACAGCATGCTTGACAACATATACAGCTCAGAAAACTGCAGGAAAAAATGCTGGCTGATCTGTTGAATTTGCTGAAGGACAGACCCAGTAGAATTAAGACTACAGCCATAACTCCGATTTCAGATCCTGCATATGAAACCAATGCAATAGGGACATTGGATATGGTCAAATAACTAGCCCCAGCCCTTCACAGTAAATGAAATTTATATTACTTCACCTTATTTGCAGAAGACTTATCAAATCATTGTGCTTACAGCAGGATATCACTTCTGCATCTCTGAAAGACATGTCTTTAGGTCAGGACTGAGAAATGCTTCAGGGGCTTATGCTAAAAAATGTTGCATTTGCTATGCTTGTCTTATATAAGTCTACATTGGTAAATTCCATAAGATACAAATCTGTCTAAAACAATCATTAATTTTATTAATGCAATTAAAATGTCACTGTTCAAAAAGCCTGAAGCATCTGAGTAATTATTACTAATAATACCCCCAGTTTATCTACATAAAGAGTTGCTTTAGGTCAATGCGCTATCCAGAGACACGGTTGATGTTCAATGAAGCTGAAAGAGAGTTTATACAGCATGTATAGTGAAGACACAGTGGATATTGTAGAATCTCTAGTGATGAGATACCCCACTGGAGAAAGACAAAATAACTCTTTGTTAGTGTATGGTAAAAAACCTTTACTCAGAGGTCAGAGAATAGCTACAGCAATAATGGTAGATTTACTGACAATTCACGTCCCTAAGAATAGCGGAGAAAAACTTCTGTATTCCAGTAACTCATTTTTAAAAACATTGCAAGGTGGTTTATGATGGAAATTGTTTAACTGCAGAATATTATTGGTGGTTAATAACGGGTAAAAATGTAACAAGTGTGAAGGTGTTTTCAGTAGACATCAAATGTGCAGTGAATGGATGAATAAGTATCATTTGTTAGGTCTCCATTGCAGGCATGCAATGGAGGCTACATATGATGGATGGAGATCTGATTTATGCATGATCAATACTTGACTGAAAGATCAGTGTATGTTTTAACCATTTTGTATCAAGACATAGAAAACAAAATGAGGATAGTTCCTAGTTTCACCATTATTACCTAAATCGAATTGCTGTGCTTGAAATACCAGTAACACAAAATTAACAATGTGAAAACAATACCAAGTACCTCAAAGCATACTCACTGAGTGAAACGATAACTCTGATGAAGTCAACAGCAAAACTCCTGCTACCTTCCAGGAAGCTGAGATTTCATCTTCTGCATTTATTTGGAGTTGTATCTTCCTGGCAGCTGTCAAAATACCTGTATGGTAGCAGTTCCTGTTCTCATTTCAGGTGGCACAGACAAGGGAGAAAGAAGCTTGTGTTGTTGCAATATGATTTTTTTACAATTCATGGCATAGAATGCACAGTAACTTTCTGTTTGCAGACAGAGACTGACACTGATGGACTGGAAAAAATGTCTTTTCTTCTGTGTGATCTCAACAGATCTGATGCAATAACCATTAAGAAAAAACATGCACTGACCACAACAGATGTACAGGTAAGCAATGCTGTATACCAAGTACAGACCATGTGAAACCTTGTCCTGGAGGAAACAGTTTTGAAGGAAATAATTCTACTAAAAAGTTGAATAGCCCTGAGTATATTCTCACACACCCACCCCCCCCATATTTTAAATTGCTTAGACTATGACCTTGATAATGTAAATACTTCCATGGCAGTCTGCTATCAGACTTGCATTTAATAATGATATTTATAGAATATTTTATTAAAGATATTAAAACTTCTAACAACCAAGTGTGGAGAATGCGTCTGCAAAAATTACATAATATTAACTGGACCATTACAAAAATATACTGGAAATCCATTAATAAGGGAAATTGGTTATCTCATTAAGTAAACATCTTTCTCTGTCGGTGGCAAAGGTTTATACTCAACACTAATAAGAACAGCTAAACTATTGGCCTCATCAGCTGCTTGAATAAGCTGTCATAAAATGAATTTCATGACCTCCCTGGCTAGCAGCTTGCAAAACACATCTTTACAGCAACATAATCAATATTCCTCATGCTATTGATGAAATTATGGCTACTAACAGAAACTTCAGTCTAAGTAATACAGGACTCATGGGTAAGAGCCTGTGAGAACACATAAACCAATGGAGATATTTATCATCACCAGCAAAACTGACTTCTTAATAGAAACTGAAAAAAGGTGATTTGTAAGTGGAGTTTTAATAGTAAAATCTGATTCAGAAAGCTAACGTGGTGTACAAAATCTTGCACTACTTTGGAATTTCTTTGCAGGATTGGGATTGTGCAATGAAAAGATACTGTTTTAAGGTACATATTCTGATACACTAGAAGACCTGAAATTCCCAATGCACTGTAATACCTGAGAAAATACCTAAAAATTAAGCACCGTCCCACCAAGTAATGCAATACCTATGGCATTTTGTGTCTAGTTCACAAATCGTTAGTAAAAATTTACAAGAAGTTCTGTTTATTAATATTTGGCTTATTTCCTGCATCACTTAATACCATGATAGCTTCCTGACTCACTCTGTAAGGAAGGAGATTCTCTTGAACACTTTTCTTGTATCCCAACTGTCTTGGTCATGCCTCTCTGTTAGAGCTTCCAAGGAGCAGAAGTCCAAGTGTGTGACTTTCTGAAATGCTAGCCATACATCTATGTAACTGCATTCTAAGGCAGTTGCAGAGAAATCAGATTCTACTTTATTTCAGCCTTCTGAGCTAAGAAGAAAGAACTACTTAGGTGTTGTGGTTTTTTTTTGTTGTTTTTTTTTTTTACTCTGTGAATTAACATTAACCCACAGGTTAGTCATTATTTTACTTTTTTGTTTTCATAAATATTTAGTCATCTCTGCCATAATATCTCTATTAACAGTGCAAATAGATTATCCACTATAACAGACATTATTTTACCTCTTTTGCCATTCAATAAATCTGTCCACTTCCTAGCAAATATGTCTTGGCAGCATTCCAATCATGGGAGTCACTAATAAGATGTTACACCTGTGGTCAACCATATCACTCTTTAATACAATAATCACATCTCAGCTTGACAGTCAATCACCTATCATTCTTCCCAAATGGACAAACAAAATTGCAGGAGAAAATACTCTTGGGCAGCAGCTTGCACTGAAATGGTGGCAACAGCTGGTCCTGCAGATGTTTCTCATATGATTCAACACCTGTGCTTTAGCATTTCCTTCAGTAGACCATGTTAGTATATTATTTTTTTCAACAAGCTGAAATATTAATACATAAAATAGATGCTCCTAGGGATTTAGCAGAACACTATTTCTGCTGTTTGAAAGAAACCATCCAGTGGTAGAAAAGAGCCTCAAAAGTCTCCATTAGTGTTATAGCTGTACTTCATAATTTATCTGTGATATAGATTTGAGACACCTCAGTCCTCCTAGTATCCTGTAAGACTGAAACACATATGGCAAAGAAATGCAAATAACCATACACAGTATTAGGCTAAACTAATGTAGACTATATAGCTACATATATGTATTCTTTAAATTAACACTTTTAAAGAGCTTTTGATTCGGGCACACTTCATTATTAGTATAAGTAATTTCTTAATTCCTGAATAGAACAATGGGGTCTTTATTATCTTATATGCAGGTTAAAAAATGTAGGATGGTGACCCAGTATTCTATTAAAGGCTTGTTGGACCTTTCTATCTAGATACATGCGAAAAGTATGTGCATATAAAAATCCTTTGCCCTTAAATAGTCTTGTAAATCTTAATACTACATGGAAGCATTTTGTCATGACTAACAAATCCTCCCATTTGGAAAGCTAATGATTTCAAAATGTGCATTTCAGGAGCTAGACTCAACGATCCTTGTAGGTCCCTTCCAGCTCAGGATATTGATGACTCTACATTCCATGTACTCAAATCTGTCAGGAAAAAGGAAATACAGATAAATCATACTCTTCCATTCATCAGAGCTGCCTCCCACGAGAGAATGACTGAAGACAAGATGAACGTTGTATAACCTCACTCATCTGTATTAGAACTGCCTCTTTGTCTACTACTACCTACATTCCAGATGTAGGTAGTACATACATTCCAGGTGAATGAATACTCTTGCTCATATCTCCGATGGACCCTTGAAAGTTTATGTGTTTCACCACTGTTCTGGAGAGCACTTACTAGGAGATGTCTGAAGGTGGAGATCAAACTGGGCAAAGTAAAGATCATGAAGACATGTTGTCATGGTTTAAGCCTCTCAGGCAGTTCGCTCACTCACTCACCACTCTTTCTTCCCCTCAGCTCCCAGGGGGGATGGGAAGGAGAATCAACAGAATGCAACTCCCACAGGTTAAGATAAGAATAGTTCAGTAACTAAGGTATAACACAAACCACTTCTGCTACCACCAATAATAATAATGACAAGGCAAATACAAGGAAAGAGAATACAACTGCTCACCACCAGATACCAAGCCTGACCCAGCAGTGAACCCCCACCCTTCCGGGTCTCTGCTCTCTGTTTTACATCCTGGGCATGACGTGCTGTGGTATGGGATACCTCTGGTCAGTTTGGGTCAGGTGTCCTGTTTCTGCTTCCTCCCAGCTTCCCCTGCTCCCTGGCAGAGCATGAGACTCAGAAAGTCCTTGGTCAGACCAAAACATTCTAAGCAGTAACTGAAAACATCGGTGTTATCAGCACTGTTCACAGGTCGAAAGTCAAAAACACAGCACTGCACCAGCTACCAAGATGGAGAAAAATGACTGCTACTGCTGAACCGAGGACAGATGGTGTCTGGAATTCTTTATTTCCTATAACTGAGCTTTTGCTTTTGCTTTTTTTTTTTCCCTCTGTTTTTTTCTTTCCATAAAATTCAAACATCTCATGAAAATACAGGCTTGCCCAGAGGTTTATGGGGCATTTAGAACTTAACTTGTGTGTTAGTGAAGCATGGAGGCTTTTTCTATATGTATAACAAATGTCTGAACCCTGATGCGCTCTAAATCAGCATTACAGTAAGGAGTGAGCTGCAAGACAAGAGGATTTAGGGCTCATTTGACATTGCCAGTGTTTATAGCAAAACAGGAGTAACACTGATTGAAAATAGAAATTTGAAACTATGACTTGAAATATCACATCCCTTTTTTTTAGGGGGGGAAGGGGTTGTTTATTTGTTTGTAGGTAAAAAAACATAACTATTTGCAATATTATTCAGATAATACAAAACCAAAAACAAAACAACACTATCTCAGAAGGGTGATACTTTTGAGAATGACTAATATGTATCTTGAAAAGGAAAAAAACTGGAATCTTTCAGAACAGAAATATCTTGACATAGAGTGAAATTAAATGTCTTTCTGAAGCTCTTAATGTTAACTTCCACCTTACTATGAGAATATAATACATCGCAGATGAAAAATGTAACTAAAGTGTCTAGGAAGCTGCAAAGAACTTTTAAAAATTATGAGGCCCCAAACCCCATTAAGATTGCCCATTAGCCATTTAAAGACTTCTGCTTTGAAAATATATGAACTCAATCTGTGACAGGTCTGCCTCAATCATTGCCTTCCTATCTGCTGAGTCGACAAAGACACAGTGATTGCTAGCCACTATCTAGACGTCTGATGACCTTTCTGCTCTACAAAGAAGTGACTTGTCAGTTCTCACATTTCTTGCTGATATTGTTAAAATAGGTAACGAAACAATTGAAGCAGCCATGAAAAGATGCGTGTCAAAGGATACATTGGCAGCTCAGTGATGGGACTAAAGCATATTCTAGCACTTAGAAAAAGTAAGAATAGCAGTGTTAAGGAAGGAAAAAACTTACAAAGTGCTTCATGTCATAAAGTGCTTCTCATACATTTTTATAGCAGATTGTAGTTTCAAAGGTTAGCTTTTGCCAATATTTTTCATATTCTATTGTGAAATATATTTTCTAGTATTTATAAAGAGCAGTAGCTGGTAGAGGCCTACTTTGAATGGCAGCAGTATATGTTGTTTCACATAAACTAAGTCAGCTATGTAACTAGCGTATTAACTAAAGACGTTGCAATATAAATAATTTCCAGTACTATGCTAATGGGAAAAGCTAAATCAAGAAATGTCTATCATTTCACATTTGTTGATAAGGTATGCCTAAAATGTACAGTAAGTTAATAAAAAGAAAACCTCATTCCCTATGTAAACATTTTTTTTTTTTAATGAAAGTATAAGGTTTATGGTAAAATCTTGAATAACATCAAAAAGAACCCCGTTCCTAAACCTACCAAAATACCTCAGTTACAACATTATTCAATCACCTAAAGATGCTTTAGCTACTAGGACAAATTTCAAAAGTGCTTAAGGAGGTGTCAGGTATTTATAATATCACTAAATACCTTCTCAATCTTTAAACAAATAGTTTATTCAAGCCTGACTCTAAGACTCAGATCATCAAGGAACTTAAGCATCTAAATCAATAGAATTCTTAAGTTACTTAAATACTTTGAAAGTGTTTTCCCTTAATTGTTACTAATACTGGAAATTTGATTTGGATAACTTTAAAGGGGACTAAATTTGAAGGTTTCCTAAAATAAGCCATGTATTTATTTGTCAGCAAAGTCAGCCAGGCAGAATCACTAGGGACTCCTAGAAAGCTAGGTCTTTTTTTCTTTCAAGAATTGAGTCTTTACTATTAAGAGCAGGTTATCAGAACAAATACTAAAGCCAAGCTTCTCTGGCATTATGTCCCAAACATTAAATGAAAATCTGAATCAGCGACCATTTATTAAATTCTTTCCTTTACTATGTCTACTCATAAGATATAGCCAAATGATTCACTTTAAATTGCTTATCATGGGTATAGTAGTTCTGTTTAATTTTCAGTCAATGAGGAGTAAATTCTCTCACCTTCATATGATAAAGTAAGAAAGAAATATAATGGTTCCTCAGAATGGGATAAAACTCACACTGACTTAGAAGAACAGAAAAAGCACTATGAACTTCTTAAGACCTCAAATTTGATTGCAACTGCTGTCAGAGATGCTTTATGGGAACCAGCTTCAGCAGCAAAATTTAGCCAATGGAGGAGAGGGAGCTCAACATGTTGTTACCTCTTTGCAAATACAGCACACCCATGTGTATCTTATGTCAGGACTATTTGGAAGACTTTTACTGGCACAGCTATATTGGTCACAGATGATTTCTGTGTAGCATAGCTTGTGATGGGAGAAGCTGGTAGCATATATTAAGATATGCAGTCTGATGATGTCTTTCATTTTGGTTGTGTTTCACTGCATTGATATGAAATGCAGCTTTCCTTATCTAATTGTATCATACCATGAGCTCTCAGATTTTAAGGGATCCTGTGTTAATATTACTTCTTTTTTTCCTACTTGTTCCTGTTACGGTTAAATTAAAAGTTTTTGAGAGTAAAATATTGAGAAGGAAAATTACTGAACAATTTCCTCTATTTTACATTAGTTTAGGTACATTATGTGGTTGTAAATCACATAAAAAATGAAAATAGAAATGTCATAATTAACATATGGAAAAATAGAACTGATGATTGCAGCATAGCTTGACATTAGTTGGAGAAGATTACTTGGGATTCACTGATTCAGTAATAAGAAAAAGAAATTTTACACTCAAAACCCTCATATTCTCTTTATCTGAATATCATGTATGAGACTGATACCTAAGAAGTGTCATCAGAATCATATCAATCCACTGGCAGTGATCTGGTACTGGATCTCACTATTCTTGTGTATGTCTTTAATGTAGATTTCCATGGTTTAAATAAAGAAAAAGAAAAAAAAAAAGAGCAGTGGGGTGTATCTAATCAAGCAGCACATTTTGAAATAGTTATATGGTTCGGGATTTCTGTCTCTCACTAAACATGACCAATTTAACTTCCAAAAATCTTTGCATTATTCCCTTCCTGAATACAGATATCAAGTGTCATAACTGGATCTATAAAGGTTAATGAAACAAAAATACTTCCCAAAGACCAAAATTATCAAATAATATTCACCATTTAGGAAGAGTTTAGGAAAGAGCAATGACAATCACTAAAGTGATTAGAGGTTTAGAAAACATGGCCAGCGAGGACCAGATTTTTTAAAAATCCAAGAGGAAAGGGCATAGGTGGAAGTGAAAGATGGAAAATATTGCAGGCAACAAATACATCACAAACAGTATAAGTTTAGTTTCTTTTTTACATCAGTGTTAGACAAAATAATAAGAAATGGCCACAGGTTGCAACAAAAGGAATCATATCTGAAATTCAAGTTACGAAATAGAACTTTCTAATGGTGAAAATAAATTAGACTGAATGGATATCCCATGACTCTCCATCATATTAAACTTTAACATTTTGAACTACCCACAAAAGACTTTATTCTGTCATTCTAAGAAGCTGCCTTGAAATTCTTACATACAAATTTACATCACCTTTTGAAAAAAGAACACGTGAAGAGGTAGGTTGATGCATTCTCCCCAGGGTTGTGGAAGATACCGTTGGCTTTCACATGCAAAGACAAACATATGCTCAGGCGGGTGTTTCTATTGTCCATCCAATTTGATCTTCAGATAGCTTTAGAGAATCTGCATCCACCATGATTTGGGTGGCTTTAAGTAACCTAGCTTATGTGAGAATTTCCTTTGACAAGCATACACTTGTCTGTTCATCTTCGGTGGCTTTTTGCTGTAGGTGCCATGGTTTCATTGACCACTTCTACTCATAACACTAAAAATATCTCATACAACTGTGCTGTCAGACCCATCTGTAGTTTCTTTTAATTTCTATCAGCTTTCTGGAACATAGGCAAACATCTGTTTAGAGAAAAGATTAGTGCACTTGATATTATTTAATTAAGGGTGAACACTGATTTAATTGCTATCACAGATGCAGAAAAAAAAAAAAAAGAAAACCAAAATAAAAAAGAAAAGCTTTTATTAGCTTTCTGCCCACTGCTCCTTGACATTGACTTTTCCTGCTCCTGTACCTCTGAGTCACCGACACAGTCTGCCCTAGGTTTTGTGTAGGCAGACAGTGTTCTATCAGGAAAGTCCTGTGTGTTCAAAAAGGTTAGCATTCAGGGTATGGATATGAGCCAAAAGATCAACAACAAAAAACCTCCCAAACTTGATCTCTCCTATGTCAACCTGCTAGGACTCTCGAAATTTTCTTCAGCCTGTGAACTTCCACAGTAATGCCCCGATCCCTCTCTGCTATTAAGAAAGGAAGATGTGTTTTTCTACTACCTTTCATTGCTCAGGAAGCTATCCACTTTCCTAGCATGAATCTTTTGACATAATTTTCATTGAATTATTTTAAAGCAAGTGGCATTTTTTCTTTTTTATTTAATCGACACTTTCTTGCATTAAGATGTTCAGGTTCCAGTTAGCAAATCAACTCTTCCTTTCTTGGGTACGAGTCTGTTGCTGTGTGCTTGTTACACCTCTGGTTCTGGAAACTGGGAAAAGACATCAGAAGCTGTTGATTTTTCTGTATTTCCCTCAAAACTCTTTCCTTACTCACTCTCACCAGGGAATTGCTGTAATACTAATCTGGATGATCCTTCTGCTAGACTTGATTTAAATGTTTCATATTACTTTTTACCCCTTTTTATTTGTCATGAGACCAGGTTACAAAACTTTAACATAAACATTGGAGAGCACAGATCATCCACTAATTCCAGTGCCTATTCATTCTTCTGCCCACTTGCCTTTCATTTTCTAATTGTCCTGGAATAGTACAGGGCAAGATTTGACTTTGATGTCAATACCAACCTTATGGGCATGATAATATACTTAAGACAAAAAAAAAAAAAAAACAAAAACAACAACAACAAAAAAACACAAACAAACAAACAAAAAAAAAACAAACAAAAAAACAAACAAAAACAAAAAAAAACAAACAAAAACAAAAACAAAAACAAAAACAAAAACAAAAAAAAAAAAAAAAAACAAAAAAAAACCAAAAAAAAAAAAAACCACAAAAAGAACAGTTGAATAAGAAAGCTGGAAAGTTACAACTGAGTAGGTCTTCTATGTTGGGTCATAAGAGATTGTGAGCAGCTTTGACCACTCATGCAGTGTGTTCACTTTCAGACTGTTTTTCAGAATAAAATGGTAGCGATCACCTTATGTTAGGCAACTAAGAATAAGTTGTGTCATGCTGGCCATGAAAAATTCATAAGCAATATTATAAAAATATTAAATGCAACAATTTTTAAAATGAGATCTGTTTGCTTTGAAAAACACAGGGGAAAATTGTCTCAGAAAGTCTGAGGAGAACATCAAAGACCAGAAGAGCCATTGGTAGTACATTAGAAAGCATGAGAAAATAAAGCTTATTTTTCTTATAAAATGAATCTGATTGTGATTATTAATCTGTGATATTTGTATAGCCTTAAATGCCAGTTTTAGTCATCCAAGCCTTGCATACATGTGAAGAGCATTAGGAACAATGAGCCAGAGAAGATATGATTAAGGCCTTCTCAAATATTGCAAGGCTTTTCTTTGATTTGGTGTGAAGTTTTACCAAGAACAAGATTTTTCTTCATAAAATGAAGAAAAATAGGCATTTGACTGGATAAGGCAAATGAAAAAGTGTCTGGACAATATATCTATGCAAAATATATGCACGACTTCTCTGGAAAGAATTTATATTTTTTTATGTTAGGATCATAATGTCTGGAGGTGAATCTAGCTACCGTCCTAATTGGGTGCTCTCCTGAGATGCAAAAGCTATAGGTTTTAAGATGTGGGCCACAAAGATGATTAAGGGTTGGAAACATCTCTATTATGAGGAGAGATTGTGGGAGCTGAGCCTGCTTAGTCTAGAGAAGAGAACACTGAGAGGGAATCTCATTAATGCATATAAATATGTGAAAGGCCAGGAGGGTAGTGCCAGACCTTTCAGTTTTGCCCAGCAACAGGACAAGGAGGAATGGCCATAAACTAAAGCACAAGAAGTTTCACCTCAACACAGGGAAGAGCTTCTTTATATTGAGGGTGGGCAGAGCACTGGAAGAGGATGCTGAGGGAGCATGTGGACTCTCCCTCTCTGGAGACATTCAAAACCTGCCTGGATATGTTCCTGTGTAACCTGCTTTAGGTGGCCCTGCCTTGGTAGGGGGTTTGGATTAAATGTTCTCCAGAGGTTCCTTCCAACCCTATCATTCCTGTGATTCTGTGATTTCTAGGCCAAGCAGAGCATAGGAGGTTCACTTCCTGGACAAAGCATTTCAATAGTGAGGCTAAGACAGATAACTTCTTTTTATCCTTTAGGAGCAGCTTTTTGGAAGGAACATAGATTTGGCATATATATATATATGCACACTTAACAGTGTGTGTCAGGTGTACTGATAATATGCCACCTGAGCCAGCTAAGGGAGGGAACATCATAGCTGAGACACCTGCAAACCTTTTCACAGGACCATGACCAACATAGAGTACTGACAACTTTTCAACATACTGCGCTTCTGTGCCAGCCACCCACCCCTCATACACTGACAACTTCAGATTACCTTGGCTGCTCATTACTCTTGATATAGTTATTGCTTTTTATTTCCAGTACAATAACAAACACATATTTATTACAACAAAACGTCTTCCCTAAGCAGCAGTGTGATTTATTTTTGTTGTTCATCACTTGCATTGCTAGACCGATATGCAATTAAAACGTGCAGCTTGCTGTAAAGCATAGTACTGTCATTCTAGAAGAAAAACTATCAGTTGTTACCATTACCAGACAATGAAATTCGTATCAAATACTTAGGTTAATCAAGAATTAAAATAAACAAAACAAATCAAAACAAATTAAAAAATACAAACTGCCTTTAGAATTACAAAATAGCAGAGAGTGTTGGTTTTTTAATCAATTAATCTACTGCTTAAAAAAAAATGAAATAAAAAAGCAGCTAATCAGAATATGGGAAAAAGTGCAAGTTATCTTTCTTCAGGGATACCAATAAAATTACATTGAAATATGATACATTGACAGCAAGAAAATCAGCTTCCTGGATGCCACTACACAGTACTGCAGTGATAATAATGTGTAACTGTACAGTTTCATGCTGACATACACATTTATATCTACATACAAAATTAAATTTTAAGCCATGGTCAAATCTGTACTGTTCATTTTCTGGAAATTTAGCAGCATTCAAAACTTGTCAGTTGAAATTTGTTGGACAGCCCACAGCTTCTTACTTTATGCTATGGCTTCCCTTTCTGTTTTAGAGTTTATCCTCTTTGTTACTCCTTCATTGCTGATGAAGTTATTTTTTTCCTGAACCTTTTTAAAAAGCCAGACATAAAACTGTGATCTACATGAGTGTGTCGATCTAGTGAGGCAGCGATTTTTCCAAAAGATATTTAAACTATTTTTCAAAAGCAGTGTTAAGAGAATGTCAGGAAAAAGCCTCTGACCTCTGACTGAATGACTGGGCACTGCATAGCCAAGCACTACTTCAAGATGCTGCTTCTAAGTTTAGACAACTGGAATTATAACGGAATGACACACTTCACTTCCAGAAGATTAGAAAATAAAGAACCTTAGCATTCACCTTGCTAATCACTGTTCATTTCTCAAGGAAAAAAAGGAAGATCTTTATGTAAAATATACTGAACAAAAGGTAATTGGCCCTAAAGCTGGACCACTAGACTATGATGAAAGTGAAAGACTGAGATAAAAAGGCAAATAAAAGAGCAAAAATAAAATTAACAGGGGGCAAAAAATCATACTGGAGAATGGAACATTTAATATAAATTAAAAAAGCAAGTGAGATGAGCACATAAGAATGATACATGTGTCTATAACCACAGAGGCAAGTAAGAATTTGATCTGGAGTTGGAACCAGTGACATTTTATCCTCACACAATTTTATTGATAAGGATATTCATGCTAATTATTAAATTCATTGTACATATAGTCACGCTGTGTTTAATTTGTATAAGTCTACAAAATCTGAAACCAGCACCAATGATATCCAAACAAATTATTCTTTCTCACATCAGCTAATGCAACATATAGCTTGTGATATAGGTCAGTGATTTTACTTAATAAGCTCCATAATTCTTCAAGCAATTAACCTTTAAAAATCATGACTGGCATGGGTCTTTGTGGACTGCATTTGAACTCAACTAAATACTTGTGGCTAAATCGGACATTTCATTTTCCCAGCTAACACTGGGAAAACTAGTAGATTCTTAAATATGCCATTGTGCTTGAATCCTGTGGAAACTTTTTGTGTTCTACTCAGTTCACTAGTTTTTTTTTCCCTGCGATTATTACAGAAACAGAAAGATGGCAGGTGAATTCAGAGATTAATCCGTTAGACTGTACATTCTTCCATTTCAAAGTTTGTTAATTTTCTTTCTCCTTTGTCAGTTTTAATTTGTCACTAAAACCATGATGAAATAATTGTGCTAGTGTCTAAATTCTGTCGCATAGTTGAGGTTTTAGTGCAGGTATAAAATTGGCTTGTGGATTCAACTGACACTAGTTAAATGATTACACAGTAGCACATGTTGAGACAAGACTCCTGACATGTCAAATTAAATCAAAATCAAAATTGGTTCAATCACAATTTAGTTTTGGTAACATATCTTGAAAAATACCTATAAACCTACTGTTTGCAAAATATTGCAGTGAAATTTAATTATTGCCCTTGGAAACCAATGGGAAGGAATTATAAACAGTGAACTGGTTTAGATTCAGACAGTGAGACAATTTTTCCTTCTAATCAGTCACTACCTCTCTTAAAAAGGACATTACAAAGCACCTGTCTGTCACATTAATATTCTATGCAATTATTAGGCACCAATACTGTCAAAGTCACTCTAACCTTTCCGAACTCTCTTTGGCTAGTTTCCCACATTAATCATAAAAACAGTACAAAGTCTACTTCCATTCAGCCTTTTACAGCTATTAAAACAAATTAAAACATTTAATTCACACTCTGACATCTGTACAGAAGAGTGCAGGCAGAGGCATTCTCAAGGTTTTTGTAGAGCGTCGCCAGATTGAATTCCAAGGCTAATCCATATTCATAATGAAAAATACATCTTCCTTTCCAAATGTAGCTATGAAAACGAAAGATCACATATTCATATGAATATCTTAAAATAAATGGCAAGACTGTGATACCAAATTGTACTGTTGCAAGTCTTACTGTTGCAGACAAAGACAGATTTTGAACTGCATTTAAACATGAAGACAAGGAGATTAAACCCTAATAAGACCTTTTATTGAGATATCTAACCTTGACAGAAAACAGTAGAAATTAATTTTTTACTTTTTTTAGACACTTTAATAATGTTATATTTAATATGTTTACCTTTATGAGAATGAATTACTCATAAAACTAGGAGCTGCTGTATTAAGACTTTGATTTCTAACACAAAAGTGTTAGATGAATAAATAATGAATAAGATGAATTGAAGATCCATTAATATTTGGGATAATCATTTGTGATAAAATTTCTAGTGTCTTCAACAGAATCAAAGCTGAACCTAGAAATGAAAACGCAATGTTTGCTCTCAAAGAGAAAACAGAAGTGTTTATGATTAAAAATATTTGCCTTACCTATGAGCTGTCCAAATAAATTTAAATGTATTGCTCCTGCTAGCTTACTATCTCTGGCCCCCTTCAATTCATGCAAGTGTGTATGCTGTGGGACAATGCTGTTCAGTGGGAAAATTCTGTCACATAGCATCACATTTCAGCAACTGGTGCACTGCACAATGGTTAAACTTTCTTTAGGTTTGGCAGGTGGTGCTTTAACATTGAATTCACCAGGAGCCAACCCAACAAAGGAAAAGGAGGCGTCTAACTTAATCCTCAGATTTTGTGACTTTTTTGGTGATAACAGACCATTCTGTTGCTGAGTACAGAAAAAAAAAAAATATCTCATCTATGAGATGGCACTTTATATGAAGTAGATCAATATCAAACATTCAAAAAATAGGGAGACTGAGGCACAAAGGCTTGAAGTTGGTGGTTCCGAATTGTTCAGGCAGCTTACAGAAAAAAGCAAATAGGGGAACGTATACTATTGTAAAGTGCCAAGTCAGCAGTTTCAACAGCAAGCAGTCACCATTCTGAAGAAAAAAGCCCCACATTGTCAGTTGTTTGAGAAGTTAAAATATGTGGTAGTTCCAGCATTTTGACACAGAGATCGAGAGATGCTCCTGTCAAATCATCTGAACTCTGGTCGCTTACAGTCACACACACAACCAAAACCTCTAGATGTATTCAAAGTACCGGAGAAATTAGGCTAAGGGTCAGATGAAATTATGAGTTTGGTATTAGTCAATCATTTTTGCCACTAGAATATCCAGACACAGCAGAAATAAACTTTCAAGGTAAAAATATATTTTCAAGGGAAAATATATTCATCTCATTGAGTTTTCTTTCAGGGAGATTTCCATATGCACACAAAAATAGTTTAATGCCATTCTTTAACGATAATGCTTTGGTCTGAGTACTTTTTCCTCTGAGCATGTATTTTCAACCTGTGCCTGGTAGGAGTGGATTTTTTTTTCACCTGCTTTTCTATATTTTTGTAGGTGGATCGGTATGTTACATTTCCTTGCTATAGGTAGCAATATAAATATGTTAAATGGCTCCAGTGACGACAATAAAGATCAGAAAAAGAGACCATGTCAAAACCCTAATTTACCAGTAGTGTATTTTATTGTTAAGACCCATTAGATTTATATAATCAACATACATTAGATTAATTGCATTGTGTGGTTGTGTGGTTTGACAAAAGTTTTCTCTTTCTCCTTCATGGGCATACTCTCTCTCCACTCCACTTCAGAGGCTATACAGTGTCTTGAACTCAGCTAGGTATACCTCCAAGTCACAAGGCAAAATGAAATATTCAGGTGCATAGGAAATAAAAATTCACCACTAAGAGCTATTATTCTGAAATAATATCTATAGACATATATACTATAATCACTTTGTTAGAGCATCATTAAAAAACAATTTCTCTCTACTTTACTATCCTTAATGAAAAATTCTACTTTAGAAACGAATAGAAACAGTACTAAAACATTTTCCATTCCAAAGAGACACAGGTCTCTCTAAAAAAGCATATATTAATTTCACAGGGATAAGGAAAATGAACCATAGGTGTTTATACTGCAATTCTGCATATCCTAATCTTTCGTTTCCAGGAATTAAACCTAGAAGTTCCAGAAGCAGTGAAAATTTCCTACTCCAGGCTTACCAGAATGTGTTGACTTGATTTTTCTTCCTCTTGGCCTCCATCTGTCATTGAAACTTCCTCTAAGTAGCTGAGACCAGATGAGGCTTGTGTGTCACAAGTTCTGCCTACATGCACCAGATGAGAACTCTCCTCTGTTGTAGTGAGCAGCTCAGCAGATGATTTAAGTAATTCATTGACACCCTTTGCATTATAGAGCTTTATAAAAATCACACCATTTCTTTTTATTTTATGTAATTTACAAACCATAATTTAAATACAGTAAAACAATCAAGTTTATTTCTAGTGTAAAGAAAATATGCCAAATTCAGAAATGGTAAGAAACAAAATAAATTAAATCCATATGTATACATCCAAGGATAAAACATCTGACATTCACTCAGCTGAAATAGCTGAAGTAGCAGAAGTTTCAGTGGGGCAGCTGAGTCAGACTTTGAGGCAGAGTTCTGGTCTGTAAGAATCAGCATTCCTGGGACAAGACATCTTCAAAAATACAATTTTCAGAGAAAGTTAAAAGCCTTTACAAATAGCTATTGTAGAAAGAAAATAGCTCCAGTTGTATTGTAAAAGGGTTCCTTGCAGCTGCTCATGATGTGTAAGTAGATTTAAAGATATTTATTAGAATCCAGGACCTCCACAGACCTTCATTTAAGAAAAAATGAGTGGTTTAATATGCTGAACACAGTATTGTAACACTAAGATTCTTGCTAGTTAGACTGTATTAATAGTGAAGGGCTTAGCTTTCTTCCACTGTGCTTTTAAACAGGTTCTACAGTTCCTTCTTCTCTAGACACAACCCCAGATTTTCTAAGGTTAATCAGTGAGAGACAGGTGTCCATGCAACCTTATCATATGTGGTTCAGATCCTTCCTCTTTCTCTGCCTCCTAGAAGGCCTGTGTATCTTCTAACTACTGAAGTTTAGAATGGAGTTCTACACAGTTTGGTGAGATGATCTTTACTTTTTGTTTACAGCAGCAGTAGACTCCTTTATTTACAATTATGCCTAACACCAGAAAAAAAAAAAAAGTCAGCAGTAACAAACAAATATTGTTGTGTGCTAACAAAGCATGAAGAAACCAGCTTAACGGTATGAACATAAGCTCAATTATATTGCACAATAGCATAGTAACAATGGGGTCTCTGACAAGATGTCTGTTAAGAGGGAATAAAACCTTGTGAGGCTGCAAAGTCAGCACTCTGCTCCAAAGCAGCACACTGGGTACCTGACATTTGTGTAGGGTCAGAGCACGTACATCAGTCCTCTCTCACTTTGTAGAACCTTCATTTATACTCTCTCGGAGGCACTGGGTTCACATGTGAGAATCTGTCATTAGTATGAGGGCCATTATGACTTTCTTCTATTTCAATATCTTTCCATAATAATCAACTGAAACATTTTTAATTAAGTTCCTTATCCACTCATTTTATCCCAATTTGCTTTTACAGTATATTGGGCATTTTAGAGGTTGTTGTTAACCAAGGATTTTTTGTTTGATCTTTGGCAATTTGGTGAATATTAAACCAAAGGAATTAACCCTATGCTGATCACACCTAAAATTTCTTCTGTGTTACCAGTCCTTGTAGCCATCTTTCTTTAATTATAGATAAAACTGTAGTGTATATGTAATAGATAAAGAAACACATATGCATATATTATTATACATAATAGGCTACCATAGTTATACCAAAGATCTATAGAACTCAGTTGGAAAAAAACCCAGTAAAACAGACTCAAAAATATCTTCTTGTTACCAGTCTCTAGCTTCTGATTTTGTGAGCAAATAGGGCTTCTCCAGAAGGGCTTTTTACAATAAGTCTGCAAGAATGGTGAGGAATAGGACAGGTTAAAGAGATGTGTTTCATTCTTATTTTATCTTGAATTGATTGCTATCTAAATAAACGCTTTCAGAGTTCAGCCCAGTTCGGGCTCTTCAGTAGTGTTTATGAAACTCTGAAAATGGTGGCTCCAACCAGGGTTTCTGTCTCTCTTCATACAGAGCTGGGTAGCTGATATTCAGCTAGAAGTTTAGTTCCTGGAACTTTCAGCCCTTGGTTCAGCACCTCAGAGTGACAGGGGCTGAAGTGTTCAGAGGAGCCTCTTGTCAGAGGCTGAGAGGATCCATATGAAATATTTTGCAGTAAATTAGCTGTAGTTTTCTTACAAATATCTATTCCACCCAAAATATATCCTATTGTTTCTACTTAAAAAATACAGAACAAAAATTAAAGTGTATTAAAATACTGTGACTTCCTTCACTGAGAACTAAATGACCTTTCTTCACTAGCTCAAGGAGGATTAAGATAAAATTACCTAAGACCACTCTATATCTGAATTAAAGTATCCATACAAGCTTTAATGCCCTGTAGACAGTTTTTGATAGTTAATTTAAGTTCTCCTGAATGTCCTGTGCCTTTTTGATGTTAATGGGCTTGGTCCCCCATTACAAACCTCTTAATAAACTGTCATGATTTACCAAGGTACTTAAATGTGTGGTCAATTTAAAGCACATAAGCGGGTCCATTCATTACAATGACACTTCACTTGCCCTTTAAGTTAAACATATGCTTTCTGAATTGTAGCCTGAAAGTGAGTCTGTTCACAAAGGATGTTTTGGGGACATCATAGTTCCCAATCTTGCAAGGCGCTGATCACTCAGTATTCCTAACCATCACAGGAGCAATAGCAGACCCTCAAAATTTCTTAAAAGTTCTCAGCACCTTCCAGGAACAGATCTACCTTCTATCATCAGCAAAATTAAGGCCTGATTTATATGTGTCTGCCTGCCTTCACAGTTTGAGGCAATTTTGTGCTTACAAATCACTGACCTGAATTCATGTGCCTAAAGTGAATGTGAGCACAAATATTAGCTGTTATCTAATCACCCAAAGAATATTTGTACCTGTTATAAATTATGCATGCAGAAATTCAAGCTCAACTATTTGCATATGCAAAGTTAAATACACAGAAAGACCATTTCTTAAAATCTAGGACAAGATGTTAAACTCACTGTAATTTATACAACAAGTACTGACTTACTAGAATATTGAATATTTTATGTCTGGGCAAGAGCATATGCTTAAAAGTGGTAAAATATGGATTAATACAAGATTCTTCACATAAGAACAGGATAAAGTTTCTTGCCTGAATTTGGAACATTTTGAATTTATTTGGCAAACTTACTCAAAGAAGACAGTAGACTGTCAATAGAGAGGATAATTTCTTGTAATTGTGTATGCAAATAATTGTGTTTAAAAATAAGATCTTTAAAATGTCTTTTCAGTCTAAGCGTAAGGAAAAGAGTCATAAATCTTTAAGAAAGCAAAACACTGAAAAAAAAGCAGAAAATGTCCCTCAACTAAGATACAGAAATTTCCAAGAGAAAGAACATTTACTAATATGAGTTTGGTCTTCTGTCTTGTCTACCTGCTACTGCAAAAGAACAGTTATTACGGCATGAAACTGCCAGGGAAGTGAGAATAATGCCTATTACTAGATAAGACAAGGGAAAATAAGTCTCTAGGACCTCATATTTTGATAGTTGACACAGAGAGAACAAAAAGGAAAAAGAACTGAACGAATAGGGGAGGTGGAGACTTAAAAAAAAAAAAAAAACAAAACAAAACAAAAAAAAACCCAACCAAACAAAAAAAAACAAAAAAAAACACACAAACAAACAAACAAACAAAAACGCAAAACAACGAACAGGGATTCCACACTTCTGCATGGCTGAATCACTGGTGTCCTGCTTTTGCATTCCATTCAGCTCCCTGCTACAAGTTTGCAGCAAAAGGCTCTTAGTCTAAGTAACATGATGTAATTTCTGTAGTTCGAATCAATCTAGCCATTCAATTTCTGTTAATGACTAAGTGAAGAACAGTCTCAAGGTAACAGTTCACTTCCTTATATTCAGTCTGAAAATAGGGCTTTGACTTCAGACATAAGAGGTATAGCTGAGCAAACATGACCCAGATTCACACTTTTCTGTGCTATGAATTTTGTTTTCCTTGATGCACAGTGAGCAATCTTAGTTTTTTTAGAACATCTATTTAGTGACTTAAATACACAGTTAAAAATCTTGCAATAAAAATATTTTTCATTATTTGCAAACAACTGACCATCAGAAAAAGCAGTCATTATTTTAAAATTTGAACCAGCATAGCTTTAAAATGAAAATATGAAAAAAGATTTTATTTTCTGCATATCCTCCCAAATAGTTGTCCATTTACTGTAAGGATATGTAAGTACTTCATGTCTAAACAGGAGAGGAAGAATTTAGTCTCTGCTATTTTAAGTTCAGCATAAACTTCAGGCAAAGCAAAACACCCTAGTAATCACTACAGATGAAACAGAAGTGCTTCAAAGAACTAAATTTGCAAATTTCAGTCTCTTTCTCATTTAAGAAAATACCCTGAAAGTCCTTGAATTTTGATAGTATTGCATCAGCTAGCTGCCTGCAGCATTCCCCTGGGCCTGCTTTTCAGATGCTCTCAGGCTGGATCTATAGCAGGACTGCTTCATATCACAAGCACAAACAGCTTTTCTTGCATATTTATCTCATTGCTATCTTGAAAACTATGCACAGCACAACAGCTTTTCAAATATTGATGGAATATTCAGTTATTATGTTATCTATCTCCCTTGCAGCACTCCCTCAAAAAGTAGTATATTTTCAACCTTTGCTTAATGTGATATATACCTGTTTCTTACTTTCCATTGCACATATTAAATTCAACTGTTATTTTAGCTTTGAAAATAACTGACCAAGAAATAAGTTCTTAAATACTCTAAAAGACATAAGCCAAATTTTCAAAGGCAAATGACTCCATATTACTGACTATATTATTATGAACAGATGAAGATTTACCAGGACAGACTTGAATTTTTATTCAAGTCAGGTGAATTTCTATTCACCTCTCAAATCACATGGCTGGTACATCGCACATTACTACACAGTACAACACGACTGCATGATTATGCAGCCTTTTCCTCCATATCCATTTGTTTTAGAGATATGTTCATTCCTGACTATGGTTGTAGGTGTGCAAGATAGGATTTAGTACCTGCTAAAGACACCTTTGTTCATTTCCAGGTCAACAAGAGCTCAATTAAGATGCCCCAACACAGGTATCTACTGCCATTTGAGATAGTAGGATAGCCTCCTGTCCCTACTGGTGTTTAGTTGCTCCTCATGAAACGCATAAGTATGGGTGTGAGTCCCAAATATACTGTCTATCAACTCTATGGGGAAATTAACATCCCTTAGTAGCTTAAATGGCATTTGCTATGTTTGGACACCTGAATCAAGCACTTACTGCCTAATCTCCCCTTCTAATCATTGAATATATGGTCAATATAGTAAAAAGAGTATGGAAAACTATTCACCCTACAGTAGATTCATAATTCTTGTTCAGCTGATTATCTCTATAGGCTATATTGACCACATCAAATACAATGTAAGTTCAGACATATGGCCCACATGAAGATACTGACAATGAGGTACAGAATTTAAGTGTCTGATTTTGTAAGATAACCCCAACCCCTCAATTTTCATATGCAAGGACACACATTCTTGCAGTGAGCTTGAGTTCTATATCCTCATGCATAAATTATGCAGGTATCTAAAATGGGATGCATACCCATTGAAGAGGATAATTTACAAATCCACGCATATGGTGTTGCCAAGATTTTACTAATGCGTTTAATTCTAACATGCACTTTTACGTCTGTTTTTTTGCTTACTCCAAATTGCCAATCTTGGACACATTTCAGGGCTAAGCTTGAGTTATTAAATATTAAAATATACAAAGTTTTGAGAGACTACTCTTCCTGCTACATGAGGATAGTTCTTATTATTGGACAGCAGATTATGAAACCTATGCTTTCACAAAACACACTGCATCAAGCCAGCTAGATAGCTGCCTAGGAAAGGAAAGAGATGTAAATTAGTACCCTCTTAAAATGCTGTGGCCACTTCCCTGATCATTATCTTAAATGACATGAATCTCTCTGTGAGCAGCTACTCTTATGGAAGTAGTTTAGGTGACTAGGTAAGCAAAATTTCAGTTGTCTGAGGCTGTGTGAATAGTGAGTTGCTCCTGGTTGGCAGCTGAGCACCCACACAGCTGCTGGCTCACCCCTCTCTGCTCCACAAGTAGAATGGGTAAGAACATGAGTGAGAAAGCCTATGGGACAAAATAAAAGCAGTAAATCACATCAGAATTACTATCACAAGCAAAGCAAGGTCAACTCTGCTTCAGTCTGGGGAATTCAACTTGCGTTTTAATTACTGTTTTGGGTATTGGGAAACAAGGAAGACAAACATTTAAAGACTTAGAGAAAATACCTTTCTTTCTCCTTTCCCCAGTTCACCTTCCCTGCAGGCATCTCCTCCCCACCTTGTTACTATCCCAGGTTACACTGAGACCCTTTGGTGAGGTGACACATGGGGCAGGGTCCAGGGCACAGCAGTGTCTCCGGCTGCTCCTTGTTCCTTACTCTGCCATTACTCCTTCCTCCATGCTTGTTTCCTCCTCTCCAGTATAAGTCCTCCATAGTCTGCAGCAGCTCTACAGGCATTGACAGTTCCATCATGGAGCACCTCATATGCTCTCCTATCATTGATTCTTTTTGTTTCAGTTTTACTGTCCTTTCTTAAAGATGTTTTCCCAGAAGCACCTCTCGCTAGGCTGAGTGGCTCAGCTGCGTACTATTGGCACTGGCTGTACCGAACTGGGTGTGTCCCACATGGGGCAGCCCCAGCTTCTCCTCACAGAGGTTGACATGCAGGTCCCCACTACCACCACCCTGCTGTTTATACCCAATACAACAAGATGTATCCCCTCTAAACCAGCTTACTGGCCATTTGCAGAGGTGAGTCGACAATAAATTGCCCTTTGGAGGGTAGAAGGGCCAGCAAATCTTAGTTCCCTGGAGTCTTTGATCTTCTGGGGCAGCATGCAGTACAAGGCTGCTTGTTGGCCTCTCAGGAGCTGTCAGTCCAGACCCTGGACTTATATGGTGGCAGCAAACCTGGCAAATCTCAGGACTAAACACGGTGTGAGCTACTAACACAATAGCATTAATGTTTCTTGCCTTTTTTTTTTTCCTTCCTGCTAATAAAGTTCTTCACGGGCCTTGTTTCTATGTCTGGCTTCAATTTTAAAACACATATTGTTTAACAGGACTGCTGTGAAGGAGCTGCAGAGCTTTTACTGAGAAGCTTGGGGTGAGAGCTCCCACTGTGTCACCTTGTCTACCTTGATGGTAATCATTTCAAAGGATTTCAACAACCTAGTCAGGCATGATCTTGATCCCTTCCTGACCCACATTGACAACCCATAATCAGGCAGTTTTTCTCATGCATCTCTTCCACTTTAGTCTTAGAGTTTCAAAACCTCTCCAAGTTGATGTTAAAATATCTCCTTTGTAATTTCTTTACTTCTGTCTCTGCATGTCTGTTAGTTAGTTTAGCACCAGTAAAATATTAGTCTGGAACTGTTATGCTGAAAATTATTATCTTCTAAGTATGGTCTACACTCAAATATTTCACTTATTGTAATTTTGTCTTGAGTAGTGGGACTTCAGTCTTCCTCTGCAGGTAGGTATATACTCTGGAGCTACAGAGCTGCACTGATCAGAAGCAGATACTAGAAAATTATAAGCAAGCCCAACAGACATTAACGTATGTGAATTATAAGTAAATACAGAAAGGAAAGTTACCGCATATAACTTTACCCAGTGCTTCCTGCATTCATTAGAGGGGTGACAAGGAAAGTCCCCACACACACTCCCACTACTGTCTCCCAGTTAATATAGCAGAACAGCACCTTGGATGCTTTCTTATGTTTCTCTGACAGCTTGGAAAAAAATACATGAGAAGCAATTGGCTATCAGTCATCTATGAAATTTCTGCTGTTAGAAATTACAGAGAGTGGATAGTTGGATCCATCTACCAACTTTCCCTGCAATTTGCCCTCACACCTACCTAGTGAACAAAAGAATTTTTCTGTACTAAATACATGGTTCGAATACCTTGAATATGTTTAATATTCATAAATACACAAATACCATTTTAAATTTTGTGAGGCAAAAAATTAGAGCGAACTCCATCAGGTGGAAAGTTGGTAAGCACAAGTGTACTGGAATTGCGATTGCAAATGTAATGTCAGAAGTCTGAAGACATATAAAATTCAAGGTTTTAAAAAATGTTTTTAAGAATAATATGTCAGGATATATAAGTTGAGGTTTCTATTTTTTTTATGTTTTTGTTTGTTTTGTGGGAATGCACATTATTTTAATGAAATGTGCTTGAAATTAGGGAGAAAATTATTACCACTGGAGGTAAATATAGCATAATGTTTCTGGCTATGAGATGGTGTAAGTGCAGAATTATCCAGCAGTAACCGTTTATTAATTTGATTCTTTGCATTCTAATATTTATTACATTGCTCACTTACCATGCACATGTAACCACAGTTTAAATTTATAAGGCTACTTTGCTCAACCATGCATATGCTAAAAGGTACAGGTATATTCTATTCTGATGCACACGTGATTGTGATTACTTAGTTTATCAAGCAAGAGGTGAATCAGCAGTGTCACTAGGTTTGTTTTAGGCTGTCACATTCTTCCATTGTTGCTTTCAGAGTCCAATGGTTTCTGAGCTAAGAGGGCAAGAACGTAGACATTCTGCCTAGTGAAGCAAAAATTGCTTTTTGTCATTAAAACCAAACCATCCTGAAAAATAATGATTTGCTTTCAATGGCATTTTTTTTTCCTTAACACAGGTGCTCACATGCATCAAGCTACCTTTAATATGGGTGGTTTAGGATTTTGCAGAAGCACAACAAATTTATACAGCTGTTAACAAAGCACAGAGTGTTTACTGACTCCCACTAGAGCTTGTACAAAAGGAAGGAATTGTCAATTTCTGTTTGATAATAACTAAACTTGTTACACTTTTCTTTGTAGTGGCATCAAATCTGCTGCCTTTCTTCTGCAGTCTCAAACTTGTGATTTTATAGAATCATAGAATAGAATAGAATCACAGAATAGTTAGGGTTGGAAAGGACCTCAAGATCATCGAGTTCCAACCCCCCCGCCATGGGCAGGGAAACCTCCCACTAAACCATGCCATCCAAGGCTATGTCCAACCCCACCTTGAACGCCGCCAGGGATGAAGCATTCACAACTTCCCTGGGCAACCCATTCCAGGGCCTCACCACCCTTACAGTAAAGAATTTCTTCCTCAGATCCAATCTAAACTTCCCCTGTTTAAGTTTAAACCCATTACCTTCTCTTTACCTTTAAGATTTCAGTACAGCTGCAGATATTTTCTGAATTTGTGCAGTCATACTCTTTTCTATTCAAAAAGTGTCATTTCAGTTTTCCCCCAGAACTGTGAAAAAAATTCATAAAATGACAGAAAAGTGTCCATTAAAAAAAAATAAAAATATTAATCACTTGCTTTCAGAATGTAAAAGTCAGCCATCACTACTGATATTTGTTCAAGAATCCTTTGTCATAGCAAGATAGAAAAAGGCAGATACTGTATTTTGGAAGCAAGATTTACTGCTTCTTTTCTGCAGCTGCAGACATGGAATTTATTTGTTCAAATATGACAGTAGCATAGAAATTATAGATACATAGCAGCTCTGTCTCATTTCCGCTTCTAATCTTCATGATATGTTTTGATATGTTAATAGCTTGATGTGTTACCACCACTTGGTGGGCCCAGCCTTGCCATAGAGTTCAGAATAAAAGCATTTCAAAACAAGAATGTGCATGTAAGAGTGTGCATGAATGGGATGCCCAAATTCTCTGAGTGGGTATTTTCCCTAAACTGATCTTGGTAGAGGGGAAGACAACCATCAGCCCAAATAAACAGTAACTGTGGAATTAAGAAAGCTCTGTGAAAAAAAAGAAGACAATTTAAACAAATACACAGTGAAACACAAAACTTTGTAGCAGACAGGAAAAGAGGGAAACAGGGCAGCAGTGGTGCTGGCATCACCATGACAGATGTGGCTCTGCCTGGGCCTGGCAACACGTAACCCCCATGGGTCACTGCCTCTGCTCTCAGCCACTCTACAGCTCATCCACAGCCATAATGGTGGCATTCAGAGACTCAAACCCTCAGGGTGTAGGGTCACCCACCTCTGGGAGGATGGGGTCAGAGAGTGCACTCATATCTCGGGGGGGGGGGGGGGGGGGGCAGGCAGGATGCCCAAATGAGGGAGGCTGCCCCACATGGCCTCTGAAGGGGTGCATGTGCATTTATCACTGTGTTGGAGATAAAATGAGGGGTTAAGATTTATTTGGATTATAGAAGATATTTAGAAAATGCTTTGTATTGTCATTTGTCTGTTGTATTGCTATTATTTTCTATGATTCTATGATTCTATTGATCCTGATTATATAGTTCACTGATTTTCAGTTAATTACACGTCATTAATAAATCAGTTAAACCACTTCAATCCTGAGTGTAAACTACATGAACTGAGCAGGTTTTCCACGGGACAGGGGCTTGATCTGCTAATGAACATCTTCTAAACTGTGATTGAACAGTTTGGAAACATGAATGATTATGTAGCTGCACCCACCACTGCTTGCTACTCTGGTGGCTAATATCAGATACTGTAATTTAAATGAAGTTACATAAAGTAAAAAGTATTTTGCTGACAGTTATTCTTCTCTCAGTTTAACTTTTTTATTTGATTTATTTTGGGGAGCTGTGTTTATTTTTGTTTAGCTCATGCTCTTTTCCTTGCCTCTGCATTGTAGTCTTCTCTCATCGGTTTGCTGATTGCGGAAAAAGTGATAAATGATGTTTGGTACAGAGAGATGGTCTTCTACAAGTTAAAGATGATCTGTCTTTCAGTTTGTGGGTTACAGCTTAATAAAATTACCTCTGATTGGTTTTGAGATTATTTCCAGCATATTTGATCACTTTCATATGCTCGAAAGTCCAAGCACGTTAACCGTACTTGGCTGTTTTCACTGAAGAGTAAATAGTAACTGAAAATTAATAGCTAAATCACTCCACTGTATGCTGATGTCTACAAAAACAAGTGCATGCCTTAACTTGACAAGTCCTTTCTAAGCCAGAGGCAGATTATGTTCACCAATCAAATTTATGATATGATTTTAAGCCAGAACCAAAAGTTGTTTAGTGAGTTCTGAAAGAGATATAAGCAAAGATTTCTATTTCCTGAGACCTTCAGGTGAGCTTTTAATTTGAAAAATTCATTTTAAAAACTGCGAAGTTGAGATCTCTAATGCTGAAAATACATTTAATAGGCTAAATACCATGGCAAATCTTAGTAACTTAATTTACCTAATCTACACGAAATGTGTAGTTTGAATATTGATTTTGCTTTTTACATATAACACTATCAAACTGATCTTTTATATAAGAAAATACCCTCTGGAAGGTTAGGTCTGAAATCTGCTATTTAAAATGACAATTCTCTCTGCAGTTTTCATCCTTATTACATTTAGCTTTTGCAAATATATGCTTCAGGTATAATGTCCTATAAGTGTTTTACTGTAGACTGTTATTTGTTCTCATGCTTCTTCAGCTTCTAAACCTCCTCTTTTATTCGTTCCTTGAAAAATACTCTGCCTTTGAATACTGAAGAAGCAAGTGGCAACATTCTTTATGTCTGTTATTCTATATCATCTGAATGTAATTCTTACCTTGAGTTTTATATAGCACAAGTTCTGTCAATCAATGTGAACTAGTTTCACTACATTCTATGTGATCATTTTTCAGAATTCATTATTTTATATTTTTCGGTGCATAGACCATTTGGGATGAAAAATTGCTCTGATATAGTATTAAATCGAAGTTACAGAAGTTACTGCTTCAGAGATGGTTAATATGCCAGCCTTATTTTGAATGGCAAGCTGCCCAATACTGGTGGATTGATTTACAATTTAACTATTATCCATATTGGAGCAACATGCATCCATTAATTTTTCAGTGATAACATTATAATATATCAAAGGTTTCCAAATATATACTCAGCTTTCCAGACCAGGGAATCAGATCTTCACGTTTTTGGTGTGCAAATACAAATAACTATCCAAAGAGGACTGAGGTCAGCTGAAATGAGTGCATAGTGGAAATGACTGTGTTTCCTTCCTGGGGATTGACTACATCGGGGGAGGGCTGGGGGGGGGGGGTGTCAGCTTTATGACTAGTCTGACAAAAATCCCAGGCAACTGACAAAAAGTATCAGGTGCTTCAGAAACATTTGACACTACTTGTATAGTTATTGGAATGCATTTTTCTGGAACCTGACTTATCGTGTTTCTTAATTTTGACTCACCACAAGGGACACCTATTACCATCATACTCTATGCTATCTACCTTAGTTGTGCATATTCATGTTTTTCATTTTCATTAATCCTATTAATCTCAGGATTAGATAATATCTCATAGTAATTACCTACATATGCTAATTATGTATTCTGTAAATTAGTTCTCCAGGTTTAAATTTGCGTAAAATTAAATGGATTGGCCTTCTTTAAAAAAAAAAACCAACCAACCAACCAAACAAAAAAAAAACACCAAAACTTTTAATTTACTTCACGTAAAGTGTTCTTTATTTATTTGCAGATGTATATTTTTCTACTTGTTATTAATCTTATCTTTAAATGTTCCTAATTCTTAGAATACCTCCCTCTCTCTACACTAAAGTTCGTCTATATGAAGATACAATTGACTTTTGTACTAGGGATTATGGACCTGGACACAGTGCCCCAAATGTGCCTCACAAGGACTGAGCAGACAGGAAGAGATGCTGGCAGAATTCTGTTTAACAAAGCCCTGGATGTTGATGACCTTTTCTGCAAGGGTACATTGCTGGCTCAAGTTCAACTTGATGTCCACCATGACCCTCACAGCCTTTTCTCCAAAACTGCTTTCCAGCTGGGTGGCTCCCAGCATGTACTGGCGCATGATAATGTTCCTCCACAGGTGCCGAACTTTGCACTTTTCTTTGTTGAACTTCATGAGGGGCTGACAACCCACTTTCCCAGCCTGTCAAGGTTTCAAGTTGGTGACCTAATATCTAGGTCCTTTTAACACATGGCTTTTCTTTCTTGCCTATACATCAATCAACACTTGGTAGATCTATCCTTGAACCCATCCAAGGTAACCAGTTAACACAAGAGAGAATGTCATCTCTGACATGTTACTCCTACTATTTCGTGTCTTCTCAGTACTGGCTGGTGTTTTGTGGAAACATATTGGAAGGCCAGTAATTTTCAACTAGAATCTTTTCTTATTTCATTTATAATTATTGATTTATATAAAGCAGAACAGCTCCAGTAAGGAGGCTGAGAGAGTTGTGTCCATGTTGTAAAGGTATTAGTTTGAGATATGTTCAGGTCCTTGCTTGCCAAAACCCAGATGGGCAACATGATCTTCTTCACTGTGTTTAGGACGCTACGTTTCTCTCTTGCTACAAACTACTTGAAACAAAGGCACCTTAATTTTTTTTCTGCCAAAGGAGTAGTGTTCTAGACAGCTGTCTTCCAAATAGTTGACTGATGTTACGAATTCTCAAAGAGAGGCTGGAACTCAACTCTTAGGTAGCTTGTGGTCCTCCTAGTATTCTTTCATAAAAAGTTGTGACAAAATCCATGCCACCTAGTCTATCATGATAGCTGATGATGATGGTTATGCTAGACGTATTGCTTGACTTCAGCCTCAAAAGTGTTTTCATGGTTACCCTGTGGGCCATTAATTTTAACAATATACAGGAAATCTACTACAGAGCATACTGAATATTGCTGCTCTATTTATTAAGTATGCTTGAAGTAGTGTCTGACCTTTCTATGTTCTCAGAAAATAATGTAGTAAGATTATTATTTTCTATCTGAAGGAATATGAAAGCTTTCTTTCATCATTTGATGGTTTGGTGTAGAGTTAGTAGTGGAATCTTGAAAGTGATCAATGTTGGCTTAGATCTGTTCTGTGTTAATTTAGTGGGAGTCTTATTACTAGCTTCACTGGTAAGCACAATAAAGCCTGCATGGAGCCTGCTTTTGAAAATCCCACCTGGTAGCAAATACTATTTATATTTGTTCTTTTTTTTTTTTTTTAATAAGCCTATTTGCTATTTAATTTGGTATGTTCTTTCATATCGTACTGTGGGTTTAAGAGTTATTCTACTTTTATTGATCCACTTGTTCCTTTCCTTTGAACTTAAGCTGAACATTTCATTACCCACTATTAAATTACTATTATTTCACCCAATTTGGCATATTTTAAAAGACATTCATTGCGGGAGATTAACAGACAACACACAGATTAATGTAATCAAAGCGTTGACAATTTATTGTAACACCAGTGCTGTCTTTTATAAAGAGTTTCAAGATACTTGAACATTCGGTAATATCTGATTGGTTAGTGTCTCTCAGCTAAGTGTTAGTAACAGCTTAATGATTGGTTAACTCTTACAGCATATGTTCCAAGGTTGCAGTTATCAGTTCCTTCTTGAACATCCTGCTCAGCAACTTTCCGTGCCAACTTTCTCAAACTTCTGCACGTATGCGAACTCTAGTAACATCCAGGCAAGGCCTCAAAGCCTTTGGTTCACTGCCTCATGATTGTCAAGTAACTGGATTGCTCACATGACCGTTCTCAGCCAAATAACTCTCCACAATTCATGAATATGAGAAACTGAAAAGCAGACCTTTGCAGAATTGTTTTAAGAAAATTTGAAATTTTAAAAATCTTGATTACAAGCTTTTTGAATTATTTTTAAGGACTCTTTTTAGAAATATTTTGTGTCATATTTCTGCAAACATATATCTTTATAAACAAGTCTGTAGAATGATTAAATCAGACTTTTTCAGAGAAATAAACCGAGTGTTCTGAATTTACAAGAGCCTAAGACTAAGTTTGTTGCTTCTAACATAGCTAATATTCTAACAATTCCTACATACAACGCACAGTAAAATTAAGAGTCTTAGCCACTGCATTCTTATTATTTTCAGGAGCTACAAGCATTATTTTAGTTTAAAAAAAAAGCTGCTATATGAATAACTTGTCATTTTGACCAAATGTCTAACAATCAGTGTGAGTGTCTTCAATGAGTTTCAGTAACTTTCTCCAATATTCATTTCAGTCCTTCCTTGGCTTCTGCATCTGACATTAACAAAAGATTTCATCAGGTTTCTATGTGTTTGAATTTTTGAGGTTATTTTACTTTAAAAATAAACATTGACATTTCTTTACTGCCTGCGACAGTTTTTAATTACCTTTAGGTAAAAGCTCACTTGTAATAATAAATAAATGAAATTAAAAGGAATCATAGCTAGAGAAGAAAAATTGAGAAAACTTTTCCTTATGCTCAATTTGTCTCTGATGAGCCAGAAAACAACTTTTAGTGCTTCTCAGTATAGTCTACTAGAAAAACAATTCTTGAATATATACTAGCATGTTTCAAGGTGAAAGGAAGTCCTAATCAAATCTTGGTAGTTGGCGAGGAAATGGGAGAGTGCATGGTTAATAGCCATAAGGAAAATCAAATAGCCTGGTACCAAATAAGGAAAGAAAAATGTTTTGGAATCCTCCATTGATCAAAGAGTAACTTTTATTATAACTTTTGTGACTTTATTGTTTGTATTTTTATTAAAGTTGATTTTATTTTGGGTTTTTCACTTAGAAATAATCCCTAGTTTTACTTATTGCTGTACTTGTTTTATTGCTGGAAATAGAAGTGTTTTACAAAAATGTTTTGCTATATATCTGAGTATAAGAGTGAAGTATTCTGATTATGCCTCTAAGTCATTCTACCGAGGCTTCCATAAAGGTCACAGAAACCAGTGCGTGGGAAGCCAGACTCCTCAGCAGAAAGGTCATGCTGCCACTAAGAAAAGAGAAATGGCAGGACCAACAAAGAGGCCACTCCTGTTAAAGGAAGTTAGAACCATCAGACATACCAGACTGTCTAATTTCATATTGTAACAACTCATCCAAAATACAGTAGCTTTTTCTTTCTTCACAAATATTGTGAGGAGCATTTCACCTTACAGGAAGACTAGTTCTGGTCAGTGGGCAGGAAAAAAAAAAAAAATTCTATAGCAAAAGAACAGCATTCATAAGTGTCAAAAAGGACAATTAGACATTTAAAATGAACTGATTTCTCAACTTACTAGCACATTACTATGATTTCCTTACCTGAGGGAACAGATCTTCCCTTTTACTATGTCCTGTCTCAGGTCAGGGGAAAGCTGAGCAGGCAGCATATGGCAATCCGAGTCATAGGCATTTTGCATTTACCATTTTCTATTGTATTTGCAGTACAGATGAATGAAAAACAAAATCATTGAACAAGATATGTCACAGTTTAAATTCTTGTAGCAGGCAAAAATCATATTTGCATAAGCTAGTGGCTTCAAAAAGATTCTCTTCAGAAATTTTAAGAGAACATTTTGTGAGATTTTAGATGAAGTTTTCAGTCGATCTCCCTGAACACCTCACCTCATGCTTGTATTGACAGTAGTCCTGGAGAACACAGAAACTCACAACTATGGATGAGAAAGTTGGGGGAGAGCAAGGTGTGGCCATGGCATGTGAACATAGGCCACTGTAGCTGTCATAAAATAGATTGCCTATGCTTCAGTTATCCAGGAGAACGGATTGATGGAGAAACAGCACAGATCTTGCTGCGTTGCAGGTTTTAGTTTTACTAAGAGCCCTTCAAAAACATAAGACTCAATCTTAGTAGAAAGGGGCTGAGATACCGGTCTTAGTTTAATCCAGACACAGTCCCTTCATACATCAGCCAAATTCCAGCTGTCCCAGCAGTGGCAGGAAAGGCTCTTGAGCATCCTTTTTTCTGCATTTGCACCCATTTGCTCACTTTTGTATATAGTTTACAGTAGCTAAATATGAATTTCAAAATACTGTCACTTCTGGGTGCAACATCATCAATACAGAGGTAAGTTTGGGGACTTCTTGGATTTAGATGTTAAATCATTTTTCCGGCACTGTGATCCTGATGCTCACTCAAGTCAGAGAGAGTTAATGTAGAGTGATGTGTTATTCTGTTACATAATTCTGTATGAAATTGTGCTCAGAAAATCCTAGCCTCACTTTGTATTGAGTATGGTGAGCAAATAGTTTATTCCTTATATTCGGCTTTTTGGGGACTGCTGATATAGACATGAATTGAATTGAAGGGAACCATGAGAAGTTAGCACTAGGAGAACTGAGCCCTATTTCTTTGCTATCTGGATTTCAACTTAACGGTACCTTTGCAGAGTTCTTGATTAGGGCTTCTCAGATGAGGGTGATTTTACCTTTTGTTTCTATATTATCTATAACTGGACAGTTTTAAGTGTGGATCATCATCTGGATTCTTTAGATAAACAGCCATGAAAAACAGAAAAACAAGAATTTACTTTTCTGTACAATATAAAGCTATCAAAACATTGGTTTATCCATATTTATTTTTCATTTTGACTTGACTTTCTTAGGCAATTGAAATCCGATGTGTTCAGCTAATGGCTTTTTCAGCAAACCGTTCTACCTGCAGTGCTAATCTTCCAGTTAAAATTCAACATGAAATATATTTTATTTGTTGGGGGAGGTGTGCTTTTGTTTTGTGATAATAAAATTAATCCTTTGAAGACAGCATCCCTTAATATCTATTCCATCTACATTAGCCCATATTAAATATTTTTTCATAGCAGTCTTGTAGAAGCGCAGTGCAGAAGGATCCCCAGTTTGTAAAAACAGAGGATAATAGAATGTGATGGGACTAGTAACAAAGTCTGCCTGTTGATTGTTTTGTACTCTTGGTTTATTTTATGCTGGCCATTTTCTGAACATATTGGTTGTTCAAAGTTTTTTGCTTCAGATGTCAGGGATATAGTTTCCAGATACAATGATGAGTTTTAAACCTTAATTTTCTTTTTTTTTTTTTTTGTCAATCTTAAGAAATAAACTTTGCTAGACCTTGCTGATATAAAAAAAAAGCATTTAACACTGTTCCATATGACACCCTTGTCTCTAAATTGGAGACACATCAATTTGATAGGTGGACCACTCGGTGGATAAAGAACTGGCTGGATGGCCACATGCAAAGAGTAGTGGTCAATGGCTCAATGCCCAGCTGGAGACCAGTAATGAGTGGTGCCCCCCAGGGATGGGTGTTGGGACCGGTCTTGTTCAACACCTTTGTTGGTGACATGGACAGTGGGAATGAGTGTGCCCTCACCAAGTTTGCCAATGACACCAAGCTGTGTGGTTCTGTTGATATGCTGGACGGAAGGAATGCCATCCAGAGGGACCTCGACATGCTTGTGAGGTGGGCTGATGCCAACCTGATGAAGTTTAACCATGAGAAGTGCATGGTCCTACACCTGGGTCAGAGCAATGCCAGGCACAGCTACAGGTTGAGCAGAGAAGAGATTCAGAGCAGCCCTGTGGAGAAGGACTTGGGGGTGTGGGTTGATGAAAATGAACATTAGCCGGCAGTGTGCGCTTGCAGCCCAGAAAGCCAACCGTATCCTGGGCTGCATCAAAGGAGTGTGACCAGCAGGTCGACGGAGGTGCTCCTGCCCCTCTACTCTGTCCTCGTGAGACCTCACTTGGAGTATTGTGTGCAGTTCTGGTGTCCTCAACAGAAAAAGGATATGGAACTGTTGGAACAAGTGCAGAGGAGTGCCACGAGGATGATCAGGGGACTGAAGCACCTCCCGTATGATGACAGGCTGAGAAAGTTGGGGCTGTTCAGCCTGGAGAAGAGAAGGCTGCATGGAGACCTCATCGCAGCTTCCAGTATCTGAAGGGGGCCTAAAGGGATGCTGGGGATGGACCCTTCATTAGGGACTGTAGTGAGAGGACAAGGGGTAATGGGTTCAAACTTAAACAGGGGAAGCTTAGACTGGATATAGGGAAGAAAGTATTTACTGTTATGGTGGTGAGCCACTGCAATGTGCTGCTTAGGGAAGTTGTGAACATTTCATCCCTGGTGGTGTTCAAGGCCAGGTTGGACAGAGCGTTGGGTGGCATGGTTTAGTGGGAGATGTCCCTGCCCATGGCAGGGGTGTTGCAACTAGATGATCTTAAGGTCCTTTCTAACCCTAACTGTTCTATGATTCTATTCTATAATACGTCTTCATTGCTCCAGATTTTCTCCCTGGCTTCTGCGTCCTTGAATTTCTGAAGACTAGTCTTACTAGTAGAGGTGAAAAAGGCTGTTAGTATCTCAGCTTTTTCGATTTCTTCTGTCAGCAAGGCCTCTATGCCAATCGGCAGCTGGAAAATCTTTTCCCTAATCTTCCTATTGCCACTGATATACTTAAAGAAGCTGATCTTGTTGCCTTTGACATCCCTCACCAGATTAAATTTCAATTGAGTTTTGGCTTTCCTAACCATGTCTGTGAACGCTCCAGAAAAAATCATCATCTTGTTGGCTCCTCTGTCTCCTAGGTAAGGAAATTTTAATTTATTCTCTCCAGGAATCCCCTGTATTGCTTATGTCCTTCTATGCTGTTCCTCTGGCAAATATTGCAGTGGCTGAAGTCCCTTATGAGAACTGGAGCCTACAAACACGAGGCAGCTTCTGCTTTTCTACAGAAAACCTCATCCACTTTCTCATCACATGACCTACAGTAGACACCCACCACACCATCACCCACACTGGTCTGTTTTTTAATCCTTACCCATAAGCTCCCACCTAGTTCATTATCCATTCCCAGGTGGAGCTCCATGCACTCTAGCTGTTTTGTCACATAAAGGGCAACTTCACTTCCTCACCTTCCCAGCCTATCTTTCCTAAAGAGCCTGTATTGCATGCTGTCACTGCAGTACTCCAAACGGATGCAAGCCATCCTGCTATGTCTCTGTGCTCCCTACAAGATTGTAGCCCTGGGACTGTACAGAGATCTGTAATTACTCATGTTCATTCCTGTCCTGGGTTCAGCAGCAGCAGTCATTTTTTCTCCTTCTTCGTAGCTGGTGCAGTGCTGTGTTTTTGACTTTTGGCCTGGGAACAGCGCTGATAACACCAATGGTTTTAGTTACTGCTCAAATGTTTAGTCTGACAAAGGATTTTCTGAGTCTCAAGTTCTGCCAGGGAGGAGGGGAAGCCGGGAGGAAGTAGAGACAGGACACCTGACCCAAACTGACCAAAGAGATATTCCATGCCACAGCACGTCATGCCCACTATATAAACTAACGGCAGTCAGTCACCTGGAAGGATTAGATCACTGCTTGGTCGGAGTGGGTATCGGTTGGCAGGTGGTGAGCAGTTGTATACTCTTCCCTTGTTATTTCCCTTGTCATTATTATTACTGGTGGCAGCAGCAGTGGTTTTGTGTTATACATTATTTGACTCACAGGGGGTGGCACCAGGAGGACCTGCGGCAGATTCAACCCGGGCATCATCGGCCATTTCCGGCCCATTGCTGAGGTGACTGTCTCGAGAGGGGACGCTTGCAGTGCCTGATCGGGGGGAGGCTTGGCGTCCAGGAGCTTCACCTCGGAGCAGCAACAGGCACCAAGGGAGACTCAAGTCCTCAACAAGGCCTGCCCAGGAGCCTGCAGCTCAGCTGACGCGAGGAGCTGACTCACAGGGGGCTGTGCCAGGAGGAGCAGCACCACCCAGACTGGTTAAAAACATGCCCCAGGGAGCGGGAGCGACCAGGAGTGTGGCGAATAGAGTGGGTTCGAGGCAGTCTGTGCAGCAGTTCACGTGGGCAGGCGAGCAGGGTGGTGAGATGGATGGTGAGCACCCGCTGTATGATCAGGGCTCGATCTGGGAGCTCTGCTCTGGTGGCCCTGGCTGTGGCCAGTGTAGGCACCCAGACAGAGCCAATGGGAAGGGAGGCTGCAGTGCAGAGCTCGGGGTGTAGAAAATGCCTGCACTGTTCTCCTGCGAGGAGGGTGCACAATGGGCATGGCTGCACTCTGTTCTCCCTGGTGGAGACCCTGCTGCAGCAGGTGGCTGAGCTGCAGGAAGCTGTTACTAGGCTGAAAGGTGTCAGGGAAGCTGAGAGGAAACAGCACTGCTTGTTCCGGGACCAGACTGTTCCTGGGGCCCCAAGCGTCTGCTGTTGCTCGTGCAGGAAAGGAGGCCGCTGACCCAGGAAGCTGGGAAACAGTAACAGGAAAAAACAACAAAAAAGGAGGAAGAGGACAATTAAAAGCAAGGGGCTTCCTCCTACATCTGTTGTCCCCACCCAGAACCACTTTGCGGTCCTGCAGGGGGCTGATGAGGAACCACACTCCCACCAGGAGCAACCGGCTGATACACTGGTAAAGAAGATCACTACTGGTGCTGCCAGGAAAAAGCGGTGGGTCATAGTAGCAGGGGACTCTACTCTGAAAGGAACAGAGGCACCCATCTGTCGGCCTGACCCAGGCTCAAGGGAAGTGTGTTGCCTACCAGGGGCTCAGATCAGGGACGTTGCCGAGAAGCTGCCTCATCTAGTCGGTCCCACTGACTATTACCCACTTCTAGTGATCCATGTGGGTGCTACTGATATAGATAGGAGTAGCCCAGAGAACATTAAGAAGGACTACAGAGCCCTGGGAGAGGTGGTCAGGGGCTCTGGAGCTCAGATTGTCTTTTCCTCAATGCTCCAGGATACAGGGGAGGACCTTAAAAAGACTAGGAGGACTGGCCAGATTAATAAATGGTTAGAAGGGTGGTGCCATAGTCAGGGGTTTGGGTACCTTGAAAACAGGACTCAATATAGTAGGCCAGGTCTACTGGGGGCTGGTGCTGGTCTGACAAAGAAGGGGAAGAATGGATTTGGTAACAGGCTTACCAGACTGGTCAAAGATGTTTTAAACTAGATGTGTTGGGGGAGGGGGGCATCATTCCGTCCCAACACACCCAGTAATTTGCCAGCACCTATAATAAATGCTCGGAGCAATGTAGAGATATTCCAGCTGCGCCAGCCAATGAGCTGGCTTCAATTGGAGCTCGGCTTAGATGCCTCAATACAAATGCCCGTAGCATGGGGAGCAAACAAGAGGAATTAGTGATGTGTGGACGTCTACAGGGGTATGATATAATAGGAATCACAGAAACATGATGGGATGGCTCCTATGACTGGTGTGTTGGAATGGAAGGTTACAGGCTCTTTCAGAAAGACAGGCCTGGTAGGCAGGGAGGGGGAGTTGCTATTTATGTCAAGGATAGGCTGCAGAGTGTGGGACTCTGTCTGGGGACAGGTGATCAGTCAACAGAGAGTTTGTGGGTCAGGGTTAAAGGGAGAACAGCGATGGGTGACATTACTGTGGGGATCTGTTACAGACCGCCTGACCAAGGGGATTCGGTGGATGAAGCGCTCTATAGACAGGTAGGAACAGCCTCACGCTTGCAGGCCCTTGCCCTCATGGAGGGACTTCAACTATCCTGATATGTTGGAGGGATGGTAGGGACTGGCACAAGCAATCCAGGAAGTTCCTCGATTGTGTGGAAGACAACTTCCTTCTGCAAATAACAGAGGAGCCAAAAGGAGAGGTGCCATGCTTGACCTTGTCCTCACCAACAGGGAAGGGTTGGTTGGAAATGTGACATTCCAGGGCAGCCTTGATTGCAGCGATCATGAGATGGTTGAGTTTGAGATCCTCAGGGCAGTGAGAAGAGCGTGCAGCAAGCTCACTGCCCTGGACTTCAAGAGAGCAGACTTTGGCCTCTTCAGGAACCTGCTCAGTAAGATTACATGGGATATAGCCCTAGAGGGCAGGGGGGCCCAAGACTGTTGGTTGATATTCACAGATAACCAGCTGCAAGCTCAGGAGCGATGCATCCCAACTAGAAGGAAGTGCAGCAGGAGAGCCAGGAAACCTCCTTGGATGGATAAGGAGTTGCTGAGCAAAATTTGAAGGAAAAAAGAGGCTTATAAAAGGTGGAAGCAAGGACAGGCGACCTGGGAAGAATACAGGGATGTTGTCCGGGAAGCTAGGGACCAGGTTAGGAAAGCTAAGGCCCACTTAGAATTAAACTTGGCTAGGGATGTTAAGGATAACAGGAAGGGATTCTATAGGTGCATATAGAATAAAAGGCAGCTAGGGACAACTTGGGTCCACTCCGGAAGCTATTGGAAGGACTGGCTACACTGGATTTAGAGAAGGCTGAGTTTCTTAATGACTCATTTGCCTCAGTCTTCACCGGAAAATGCTCTGACCATACCACCCAAGTCTTGGAAGCCAGACACAGCAACAGTGAGAATGAAGACCCTGAGCCCACTGTAGGAGAGGATCTGTTTCAAGACCATCTTAGGAAACTGAACATATGCAAGTCCATGGGACCAGATGAAATCCATCTGCGGGTCCTAAAGGAGCTGGCAAATGAAGCTGCTAAGCCACTCTCCATCATATTTGAAAAATCATGGCAGTCAGGTGAAGTTCCCAATGACTGGAAAAAGGGAAATATAACCCCCATTTTTAAGAAGGGGAAAATGGATGAGCCAGGGAATTACAGACCAGTTAGCCTCACCTCTGTGCCTGGCAAAATCTTGGAACAGATTCTCCTGGCAGACATGCCGAGGCACATGTAAAACAACAAGGTGCTTGGGGACAGCCAGCATGGCTTCACTAAGGGCAAATCCTGCCTGACCAATCTGGTGGCCTTCTATGATGGGGCTACGGAACTGATGGACAAGGGTAGAGCAGCTGATGTCATCTACCTGGACTTGTGCAAGGCATTTGCCACTGTCTCACATAACATCCTTGTCTCTAAGTTGGAGAGATGTCAATTTGATAGGCGGACTACTCAGTGGATGCAGAACTGGCTGGATGGCCGCACGCAAAGAGTAGTGTTCAGTGGCTCAATGTCCAGCTGGAGACCAGTAATGAGTGGTGCCCCCCAGGGATGGGTGTTGGGACCGGTCTTGTTCAACACCTTTGTCGGTGACATGGACAGTGGGATTGGGTGCGCCCTCACCAAGTTTGCTGATGGCACCAAGCTGTGTGGTTCTGTTGATATGCTGGACGGAAGGAATGCCATCCAGAGGGACCTTGACACGTTTGTGAAGTGGGCTGATGCCAACCTGATGAAGTTTAACCATGCCAAGTGCAAGCTCCTGCAGCTGTTTGGGAGAAATCCCAGGCACAGCTACAGGCTGGGCAGAGAAGAGATTCAGAGCAGCCCTGTGGAGAAGGACTTGGGGGTGTTGGTTGATGAGAAAATGAACATGAGCCGGCTTCGGTGTGCACTCGCAGCCCAGAAAGCCAACCGTATCCTGGGCTGCATCAAAAGGAGTGTGACCAGCAGGTCGAGGGAGGTGATCCTGCCCCTCTACTCTGTCCTCGTGTGACCTCACTTGGAGTATTGTGTGCAGTTCTGGTGTCCTCAACAGAAAAAGGACATGGAACTGTTGGAGCAAGTCAAAAGGAGGGCCACATGGATGATCAGGGGACTGGAGCACCTCCTGTATGAAGATAGGATGAGAAAGTTGGGGCTGTTCAGCCTGGAGAAGAGAAGGCTGCATGGAGACCTCATAGCAGCCTTACAATATCTGAAGGGGGCCTAAAGGGGTGCTGGGGATGGACTCTTCATGAGGGACTGTAGTGAGAGGACAAGGGGCAATGGGTTCAAACTTAAGCAGGGGAAGTTTAGTTTGGATATGAGGAAGAAATTCTTTACTGTAAGGGTGGTGAGGCCCTGGAATGTTTTGCCCAGGGATGTTGTGAGTGCTCCATCTCTGGCGGTGTTCATGTTGGGGTTGGACATAGCCTTGGATGGCATGGTTTAGTGGGAGGTGTCCCTGCCCCTGGCAGGGGGGTTGCAACTAGATGATCTTGAGGTCCTTTCCAACCCTAACTATTCTATGATTCTATGACTCTACTTGGTTAGAACTGTTCTTATCTCAACTCGTGGGAGTTACATGCTTTCGATTCTCCTCCCCATCCCCCTGGGAGCAGGGGGGGGTGGGAAGTGGAGGAAGAGAAGGGAGTGAACGAACAAACTGTGTGGCTGATTAATGGCTGGGCTTAAACCACGACAATTCCCTTCACTGTGTGCATTAGTGCACAGGCACCTCAGTGAGGCGCTCCAGCGTGCTCGTTTCCCAGATTATCTGGGTGTGTTTTTTATAATGGTGCCTAGTGGGCACTTTCTTGCTTACAATAAAAGCTTGAGGTGACCCTGCCTAAGCCCTGTTTTATTGATTTTGTTTCTTTTTGTTTTCATCACTCCAGATCCTTTCCTCATCAACCCTGTCCACCACTTCCACACAGGGCTGCTGGTAACTCTCTCCCTCTCCTGTCATTCCTATCTCCACATTGGCACGTACTAAGAAAGCTTTGGTAATGTTCTCTGGAAAGGTATTTAGAGGATAGATGAATCAGACTCAAGTACTGGAATTTAAGGTATATACCTTCATAAATGGGCTTCTTAGAAACTTTCAGATTCTCCTTCAGCTCAATAACCTTTGTCTGGCTGGTCATGCTGGATGCTTTACTGCTATGTTTCCAGAGTCTGAT
This sequence comes from Amazona ochrocephala, assembly GCA_039720435.1. NCBI lineage: Eukaryota > Metazoa > Chordata > Aves > Psittaciformes > Psittacidae > Amazona > Amazona ochrocephala. The sequence continues at coordinate 29,643,606 of CM077876.1, read as the reverse complement.
CTTGCATTTATTTGAAATTAATGTAAGTTTTCTTATGGAATGCAGTAAGTGTAAGATTTATCCCCAAATACCCTACTTATTCTTGCTTTTATGCAAGCATTTGCATAGAAATTGATAACAACAGACAGCATATCTAGACTGTTAACTAATAAATTCCTCTATTTTTATGCACATTACTTCTATATCCACAAGAAAAATACTTCAGCTTACCTTATGATGTGCATATATTCACACTTCAAATTCAGTTGTCATGCTCACCCACTTATTTTTTATTAAATGCTTATATTCCATTTGCCACAAAAAGAAAACTGTATTGGAAAGTAATTGCTAGCCAGAGAGTTGTATCTAAATAATAGGGTGGTAGGTCATTGTCAGTTTTCCCAATTCAATAAAATCTTAATCAGATACATTTCACTTTCCATTTTAAATATATGAAACATGAAACAGAGAAATCAATTTATTGAGAAGAAAGAAACAAATATTTTTGTAATGGTGTTCCATTTAAAATTACTTTCTTTGTTTACTTGTAAATGCAAATTTATTGGAAAGAAAAATTTATAGAGGATCTTGATTCAGTCTTCTCCATAGGTTTGTGAATGAACCTCTAGAATACAAGCCAGACATGATAGCAGCTTTACATTACTCTTCAAAGGACTGCAAGGAACACACATAAGCAATATATTTATATTCCAGCCATAAATCAGTTGCGATGGATAGAATATTAATCTATTTTTTGCTAGTGGAGTCTGCTTTTGCAATTAGAAAATTTTAAATGTCACAAAACAGACAGCCTTTTTTGTTTGTTTTTTTTTTTTTTAAAAAAAGAATTTAGGATTTGACTGTTCAAGGAAATTAAATGCAATAAAATATTCCTGGAAATGCAATTGAACTTTTCTGTACACACACGCAAAGGCTCCTAAACAGAGGAGTATAATTAAGACACAGTACCCTTAAATGAGAATTTCTAACTAGAAGTATTCATGTGGTTGGAAGTGATAGTGTTAATCTAACTAACATATAGAGTGTATTATCATGCCCTTCACTGCTTCCCATTAATGTTTCATATCATCTCCACTGCAGACTAGCCCCAAGCTGGACAGTTTTCTTTTTATATGAGAAAACAAACAGAAAATATGCAATAAAACCCGTTATGTTTAATTCACTGCTGTGGTAAATTGGTCTAAAGCACAAGAAATCAGTAGTAGAATGATTTTTAGATGTATTTTAGGACATGAGATGCAGAACTTTTGGCAAACTTAAGTTAATTTGATATAACATCAGCACACCAGAGGGAAAAAATGCCATTTTGTAAGTCAAGAAGCAGCTTTTTCCAAACACCAATGGAGCTTTTTGCAGTTTAATAATCTTTATGGGCTGTTAAATATCAGTTCTCTAAATGCACTGGTTTTCAGATACTTCCTGTAGGCAGCTTTAATCAGAAAGATATTTCCATACAATTTTTCAAAATATTTACTTTATGTAAATTTAATATAAATGTAAAATAGTTAAAATGTCTGTTTCAAAATCAAACTGAAACTTATATGAGTTTTTGTCTTGTTCTAAGAAATTACTGAAAGAGTTTTGAAGGCTGCGTGGAGACCTCATAGCAGCCTTCCAATACCTGAAGGGGGCCTATAGGGATGCTGGGGAGGGACTCTTCATTAGGGACTGTGGTGAGAGGACAAGGGGTAATGGGTTTAAACTTAAACAGGGGAGGTTTAGATTGGATCTGAGGAAGAAATTCTTTACTGTGAGGGTGGTGGGGCTCTGGAATGGGTTGCCCAGGGAAGTTGTGAATGCTTCATCCCTGGCGGCGTTCAAGGTGGGGTTGGACATAGCCTTGGATGGCATGGTTTAGTGGGAGGTGTCCCTGCCCATGGCGGGGGGGTTGGAACTCGATGATCTTGAGGTCCTTTCCAGCCCTTACTATTCTGTGATTCTGTGATTCTGTGTGTATAAGACTAAGAAATGAAGTATTTTACTATAAATGTTAATTTAACAAAAATAATTTCTTGATCCTCTAAAATGCTTGCTATTTATTCTTAAGAAAATAGTAAATAGTGTGAATAAGTATATATAAAACTTAATTACAAAAAAGCTAATATATTCTTACAGAATATCACAGATTTATAGAAACCTTTCAAAACCAATAAATTACAAAGTTCAAAAATAAACTGGAATATAGAAACAAATAATTAGTACAATGAATTATAATTAAACTATTAAAAACATAGAATCATAGAATCATAGAATAGTTAGGTTTGGAAAGGACCTTAAGGTCATCTAGTTCCAATCCCCCTGCCATGGCCAGGGGCACCTCCCACTAAATCATGCCACCCAAGGCTATGTCCAATCCAGCCTTGAACACTGCCAGTGATGGAGCATTCACAACTTCCCTAGGCAACACATTCCAGTGCCTCACCACCCTTGCAGTAAAGAATTTCTTCCTCAGATCCAATCTAAACTTCCCCTGTTTAAGTTTGAACCCATCACCCCTTGACCTCTCACCACAGTCCCTAATGAAGAGTCCCTCCCCAGCATCCCTATAGGCCCCCTTCAGGTATTGGAAGGCTGCTATGAGGTCTCCACGCAGCCTTCTCTTCTCCACGCTGAACAGCCCCAATTCTCTCAGCCTATCTTCATACGGGAGGTGCTTCAGTCCCCTGATCATCCTCGTGGCCCTCCTTTTGACTTGTTCCAACAGTTCCATGTCCTTCTTCCGATGTAGGCTGGCCATCTGCATCAGAATGAGTGTGCGTTTTGGTCAGTATGAAAGACCAAGCCTTATGCAATGTGGGGGAGGCAGAGCCTCAGCGGGGATTCCACCTTGCACTACGATGATGCTGCTCGGAGCTGGTTTCCTGATTGTCTTCACAGGGTCGTTGCACCACATTCCGCATGTGGGGCCGTGTAGTGGGAGTAATGATTGTCTGGATTTTGTGTTTCAAATATTGTAGTTGTGTGGAGTGTGCATGTGGGATCCCATGCATATGTGTGTGAGTGCGTTGAGGGAAGACGGTGTTCTGTGTATTTTTTGTTATCGAGTTCACATAAAAGTTTTTAATGGGTAGCTGTGGTGGTTTATGTCCAGTCATCCATGCAGTTTGCTCACTCACTCTCCCCTCTTTCTTCCCCCCCCCCCCCCCCCCCCCCCCCCTCGCTCCTGGAGGAATGGGAAGAATTGAAAGAATGCAACTCCCACAGGCTGAGATAAGAACAGTTCAGTAACTAAGGCACAACACAAATTGCTGCTGCTACCACCAATAATAATAATGACAAGGCAAATACAAGGAAAGAGAATACAACTGCTCACTACCCGATACCAAGCCTGACCCAGCAGTGAACCCCCCCTCTTCCAAGTCCCTGCCCTCAGTTTTTTACATCCTGGACATGACGTGCTGTGGTATGCAATACCTCTTTGGTCAGTTCGGGTCAGGTGTCCTGTCTCTGCTTCCTCCCGGCTTCCCCTCCTCCCTGGCAGAGCAGGAGACTCAGAAAGTCCTTGGTCATACCAAAATATTATAAGCAGTATCTGAAAACATTGGTGTTATCAGCGCTTTTCCCAGGACGAAAGTCAAAAACACAGCACTGCACCAGCTACGAAGAAGGAGAAAAATGACTGCTATTGCTGAACCCAGGACAGTAGCAGATTAACATTTAGGGCAAGAAAGGGTTAATGAAAGAGGGCGGTTGCCGGCAGGTATTTATGGCTGTGGCTCCACAGGCAGGCAGCTGTAGCTGTTGCTGAGCAGGCAGGCATTTACAGCTGCTGCCAAGCAGGCCAGTGTTTGTAGCAGTGCAAAGCGGGGTGAACGACCTTGGAAAAAAAAAACAAAACAAAAACGTTATTTGCTAGGGCTCGGTAACCATGTTCAAAAGAAGCTGTCCTCCGACTTGGCTCCTAGGACTCCACCAGTGGAACAGCCAGGATGGACATCGGAGCCACCGAGTGAAGGCAAAAAAAAAAAAAGCCCACAAAAAAACCTCTCAATCTATTGAAGTATTGGAGCAGTTTGTAGAGACACCACAAACAAAGCCTAAGGAGGCCTGCAACACACTGAGCGCAGGGGAGGAGTCCTGCTTATTGTGTTTAAAGTAACCTGGGGTGAATCCAAGACTTGGAGGAACAGATAGATTGGTTGAAAGAACTACTAACTGAAAAAGCGAGAGGGGTAGTGCAACCACAAGCTTTATTAGCCATCACCCAAGCAGCATCAAGGTGGCAGAGAAAGAAGAAAAAAAATGGGTAATGACGCAGCAAACTCCTTGACTGTTAACACCATGCAGTTTACTTCTGCAACTGCATCACATTTCTTTTTCATCAGTGTTGTGGTTTAAGCCTCTATAACTCACGCAGTCGCTCTCTCATTCACTCCCCCCTCTTTGTTCCCCTAGTCCCGGGGGGATGGGGAGGAGAATCAAAAGAATGCAACTCCCACAGGTTGAGATCAGAACAGTTTAGTAACTAAGGTATAACACAAATCACTGCTGCTACCCCCAATAATAATAATGACAAGAGAAAATACAAGGGAAAAGAATGCAATCGCTCACCACCCGATATCAAGCCTGACCACACAGTGCACCGCCCTGCAGTGCACCCTCCACACCTTTCCGGGTCTCTGCTCTCCCTTTTTACATCCTGGACATGACATGCTGTGGGATGGAATAACCTCTTTGGTCAGTTTGGGTCAGGTGTCCTGTCTCTGCTTCCTCCCAGCTTCCCCTCCTCCCTGGCAGAGCATGAGCCTCAGAAAGTCCTTGGTCAGATCAAAACATTCTAAGCCGTAACTATAAACATCGGTGTTATCAGCGCTTTTCCCAGGACGAAAGTCGAAAACACAGCTCTGCACCAGCTACTACGAAGGAGAAAAATGACTGCTATTGCTGAGCCCAGGACAATCAGAATGCCTCTGCTTTAAGGAATCACTTTAACCTGTCTTCTTCTCAAGAACTGATAACCTGGGGGAGGGGGTATATTTGCGTCCTCCTACCTACAGGTCCATGGCGGCTGCCTGCGAAGTTTGTCAAGCCTTGCCATGAGCTGGACAGACAAGTGGAAGAACCTGATGCCTCAGCTATAAGAGCTGACCATGAATACCCTAAGCAGAATGAGATAGAGGAAGAGAAAAATGAATGATTGCAAAACATCACTTGGGCACAACTGAAAAGAAACAGCTTGAATATGTGTGCTTGTAAGTAGCTATTATTAGAGGCTATGATTTTGTGTATAAAATCACCTGTACATACCAGCCAGCTGCTAACAAGAAACTACACCTTGTATTGTATGGATTTGTCACTTGTAAAACAGATGTTAGAGCATGCAAATTTGCAGCAGCTGCAAGAAAATGCTAAGGCAAAAGCTAGAAAGATTCTAGTACAATGATAGTGTTATAAAGCAGGCAGTGGAACAAATTAAGAGGGTAAGAGAACTCCACTGGTAAGAAATTTCTTTGGATGGTCCCTCACTGCCACTACCATCTTCGACATGCTGCTGCACCCTGTATTATACATACTGCTAATGTAAATCTGTATGTGCTTTGCCATAGTAGCGATTTGTTACTGGATGAAGCAGGTGAAACTGCATTGACAACGAGGGGCCAGGACTGAGGTTGGCCAAATGCCTCCTACCACAGTGAAGGGCAAGACTGCGTTGCCCTCTGTATTTGCCACCAAGAAGAACCTTTAGCTCCACTGTTGGCTGCAACCCGGCAGGTGTTGAGTGGTGGAGACACATGCCAGGCCAGACCTTGATGTGAGAGATGGCCTCCCCTGTTATCAGAGAGCCATCCAGTGGAAGAGCCAACAGTGCTTACAGATGGCTCAGGGAAAACCGGAAAAGCTGTTACTGTGTGAAAAGAAAACTTTCACTGGCAGCACTGAATAGAATATCAAGAAGGATCACCCCAAACAGTAAAGCTTAGAACAATAGCAATGGTATTTCAACATTTTCCTGGCCCGGTTAACGTTGTTACTGACTTGGCTTATGTAGCCGGGTTGGTACAGTGATTAGACAAAGCAGTTTTGGGACAAGTACCCAACAAAAAATTGTTTGGGATTCTAAAATTAGTATGGATAACAATACAAAAAAGAGACATCACTATTATGCATGTTTAGAGTCACACCACCCTCCCAGGTTTTACAGTGGAGGGTAATGCAAAGGCAGATGCACCAGTATCTGCGGTTGCCCTTGGACCTGTTCCCAACATAAAACAAGCAGTGCAGGCATGTCATCAATTTTTCCACCAAGGCTCTCATGCTCTACAGCGACAGTTTAAAATTTCCAGTAGTGAAGCACAAGCCATCGTTGCTGCCTGCCCTGACTGTCAAAGTCAGCATGTTCCTACCTATTTTGGTACTAATCCTTGGGGTTTACAAGCCCTACAGATTTGGCAAACAGATGTTACACGTTACTGATTTTGGCAGGCAGAAATATGTGCATGTTTCCATAGATACATTGCCTTCTGCTATTGTGGCCACCGCTCCTACTGGTGAATCTGCCTGGGATGTCATTCGCCATTGGCAATGTGCATTTTGCAACCTTAGGGGTTCCACAGCGGATAAAAACAGACAATGGCCCTGCTTATGTATCGATGAAGGTCACATCCTTTTTGCAAGCTTGGGGAGTTTCTCATGTTACTGGTGTTCCCCATTCTCCAACAGGTGAAGACATTGGAGAACAAACCCATAATACGCTCAAACGTAAGCACAATACTCTCTTCAAAAACAAAAAGGGAAAATGCTGGGTGAGCCACCTGAGGCATGATTAGCCAAAGTCATCTATGTGTTAAATTTTTTGCAGACTTCTGATGACATCCAGACACCGCCCATCCTTCGGCATTTCAATTTGTTAGTAGACAAAGACGGGGCGGGCCGTGGAGTTTAAGTAATGGTAAGGGATTTAGTTATGAGAAAATGGCATGGTCCTCAAGAGCTACTAACTTGGGGAAGAGGGTATGCTTGTGTTTCTACAGATGGAGGCCCCCACTGGATTCCTGCTTGGTGTGTGTGTCCTGTTTTCGATTCTGACTTCAACAAACGGAAATCTGCATCTACCCTCACTGACACCATGGAACAGCTCTAACATCTGGGTGACCTTAGCCAGGACACTGAAGCAAACGACCTTTCGTGCTTTGATACGTACAGCAGACCAGCCTTTCCATACGTATCTAGTTGGCCTGCCAGTACAAGGGGTAGTAAACAGTTGAACTATTTCTGATTGGGTTCAAGTGTTGCCCATCATAAAGAGAGATCCAGGAGAGATAGATATTGTAGGCACGGTGAATGCCCCTCAGTGTTGGTGTTTTGGCTGGAAAGGAATGCAGTGTACCACGGCCATGACATGATGAGGCCAAGGTGGGTCAGAGTCTCTGTGGTCAGACCTGAAGCGTTATCACAATTTTACTGATGTCCGACCAAGCAATCCTCTGTTTTGTAATATGACAGCAAATAATAGTTGATGGTGTTCAGCTGTTAATGAAACTACTATCTATAGCTTACCAAAAGCATTACCTAGAGGTATATTCTTATTGTGTGGAGACAAAGCATATCCCAGTATTCCATGGAAACCAAGAGGAGGCCTGTGTATGTTGGGGCGGCTACCATGGCTTACACCCAACATAAGTATGATCTTAAATCACACACAGTTACAGAGAGGTCACCAAAACCAAGCAACACTTGACTCCAATTGTAATGATAATGTTGATCTCTGGAATATTGGGGAAATTATTGTAACTAGCTTTCTTACACCAGGAGTTGCTGCTTGCTAGAGCATTAGCTCAATTAAATAAGCTTGCTTGCTGGTTAGGAAAACAAACTACTGAAATGGAAAAATCTTAAGTGCCTTAGCAATAGATATGAACTCTGTAAGACACACTACTCTTCAAGATAGAACAGCCATTGATTTTTTATTGCTAGCACATGGAGACGGTTGCCAAGAATTTGATGGAATCTGTTGTATGAACTTACCAGATCACTCTCAATCCATTCATGCTAGCATTCAGAAATTGATGGACCAAACTCAGAAATTGCAGGAAGATGATGGATTTTTTGGACTGGGAAAGTGGTGGAGCTCCTGGGGACTGGAAGGCTGGGTTGTATCTCTGATAAAAGATGGACTTATGATGTTGTTTGTTCTTCTCTGTATTATGCTTGTGGTACCATGCTTGTTATCCTGTCTGCAAAGGGCCCTGCAGCAGATGATAAACACGGCCTTGTTAAAAAACAAAAAAGGGGAATTGTGGGGGACTATGTGACTGAGGGCATGAAGTTAGAACTTAGCCTTGAAGATATCAAAGCTTATCCATGAAGAATGAGGCACTGAAGGTATCCAGATGAGAAAGCAGAAGGCATCTGGTGGAGTGAGCAGGTCAAAGGGAGTAACTAACTGCAGAGCAAGAACTTGGCAAAATAACAGAGTTTAGTAATGCGGTAAATGGTCATCCAATAATGTGCTGTTGCTTACTGATGTAACAAATGGCTAAAAGACGCATGCATGCTAGAAACTGTATATAAGTAAGGGTTTGTAATAGTAAAGGAGAACTTCTTCATTAGGGACTGTGGTGAGAGGACAAGGGGTAATGGGTTTAAACTTGAACAGGGGAGGTTTAGATTGGATATGAGGAAGAAATTCTTTACTGTGAGGGTGGTGGGGCCCTGGAATGGGTTGCCCAGGGAGGTTGTGGATGCTTCATCCCTGGCGGCGTTCAAAGTGGGGTTGGACATAGCCTTGGATGGCATGGTTTAGTGGGAGGTGTCCCTGCCCATGGCAGGGGGGTTGGAACTCGATGATCTTGAGGTCCTTTCCAACCCTTACTATTCTGTGATTCTATGATTCTACTTAACCACCAAAGAAGCATGTCACATGTCATTTGTCCGCCTCAACCACAACAGTATCCTACAACTACAACCCGTCACATTTTCCTGATAGCACCAGTAGTAATCTTCTTTGCCAGTGCATCAGCCGGTTGTTCCTGGTGGGAGTGTGGTTTCTCACCAGCTCCCTGCAGGAGAGCAAAGCGGTTCTGGGTGGAGACAACAGATTTAGGAAGAAACCCCTTGCTTATAATTGTCCTCTTCCTCCTGTTTTTGTTTTTGTTTTGTTACTGTTTCCCAGCTTCCTGGGTTAGCAGCCTCCTTCTTGCATGCATGAGCTACAAGGGACGCTTGAGGCCCTGCGCAGTCTGGTCCTGGAGCAAGCAGTGCGGCTTCCTCTCAGCATCCCTGACGTCTTTCAGCCTAGTAACAGCTTCCTGCAGCTCCGCCACCTGCTGCAGGAGGGCCTCCACCAGAGAGCACAGAGTGCAGCCCTGCCCATTGCGCACCTCCCCTCAGGAGAGCAGTGCAGGCACTCTCTACGCTCCGAACTCTGCACTGCAGCCTCTCCTCTCACCTGCTCTGTCTGGGTGCCTACCCTAGCCTCCGCCTGGGCAGCCAGAGCAGAGCGCCCAGACCAGGCCCTTGTCACACTGCGAGCACTCACCATCTTGCCTGCCTGCCCGCGCGAACTGCCACACAAACTGCCTCTAACCCGCCCAGTTTGCTCGCGCTCCCTGGGGCAGGTTTTTACGCAGTCAGGGCTGGTGTCACTCCTCCTGGCTCCGCCTCCTGTGAGTCAGCGGCTAGCATCAGCTGAGCTGCCGGCTCCTGGGCAAGTCCTGTCGAGGGCTGGAGGCTCCATCTGCGGCTCTCGCCGCTCTGAGTTGAGGCTACTGGACGCTGAGCTTCCCCCCGCTCAGGTGTTGAAGGAGTCCTCTCTTTAGCACCTCAGCAATCGGCTGGCAAGGGTCGATGATGCCCAGTCTGCCGAAATCTGCCTCCGCCTCTCCTGGCACCGCCCCTGTGAGTCAGCTGCTCCTGTCAGCTGAGCTGCTGGCTCCTGGGCAAGTCCTGTCAGGGAAGATAATTTGCTATAGAAATAGGGGTGGATTTTTATTTTTTTCTTAGCAGGGGAGAGTCTTTGTGCTTCAGTTTGGGGAGCACATTCTTGGCATAAGAAACAAATATGTCCTATGATTAAGTGCTGATCTTTGTGTTGCAGTTTGCCCTACATCACATTCAAAAGCAGTGTTTTGTGGTCATTAACCTAACTTATGAGAACTTTCAATATTTAGAACTTCTAAATGGCTTTCCTAGGGGAGTGTGAGGACCTTCAAACATAAAGCCAACCATTAGATTTTGAAAGAAACCTTACATTTTGAATTGAAATAAACCACAGATATTATTTTCTGCCTTGTTTTCAGAGGAAAATCTGGTCTTAGTTACTTTGTTTCCCTTCTAATATTTTAGACAGTTTTTCTTTCCAATTGGAATTTCTAATTCAAAAAATGAAACACAATTAAGATGTTCTTCAACTGTGTCATCATTTGACCAAATTAGACATATTTAGCTCTAGTATTTTCTCACTGGAAATGAGGAAACCCCTTATTCATATTTGTTTTCCTCTGAAATTCTACCAGTGTCTTCACATCCTTCTTGTACTGAAATGCCAAGAACAGAATGGGGCATTTTCCAAGCCAAGTGAAAGAACTGCCTTTCTCATTCTTATAACGTGAGATGTCTGCCACTCTCTATAGAACTGTAGATGAATAATTCTAAAACTGCAGTACAGAGGGATATACATTGGGGATACAGCACATAGTTCTAAAAGCAGTACCTTCAAAATGAATGTGATTTCATCAGAACTAGCAGTTACGAAATACTCTTCATAGTGCCTGAAACACTTTGAGCATTTGATTGAGACTTCAATGGATGAATACACAAGACAAGATGGAAATATGCTAGCTCTCTGAATAAAGCTGTCCTATTATTTGTTTGGTGCCACTTAGAGAAGGTGTCTTAACTTGCACTGTGAGACCTCACTTGGAGTATTGTGTGCAGTTCTGGTGTCCTCAACATAAAAAGGACATGGAACTGTTGGAACAAGTGCAGAGGAGGCCACAAGGATGATCAGGGGACTGCAGCACCTCCCATATGAAGATAGGATGAGAAAGTTGGGGCTGTTCAACCTGGAGAAGAGAAGGCTGCGTGGAGACCTAATCGCAGCCTTCCAGTATCTGAAGGGGGCCTAAAGGGATGCTGGGGAGGGACTCTTCATGAGGGACTGCAGTGATAGGACAAGGGGTAATGGGTTCAAACTTAAACAGGGGAAGTTTAGATTAGCTATAAGGAAGAAATTCTTTACTGTAAGGGTGGTGAGGCACTGGACTGGGTTGCCCAGGGAAGTTGTGAATGCTTAATTGCTGGTGAAGACCAAGGCCAGGTTGGACAGAGCGTTGGATGACATGGTTTAGTGGTAGGTGTCCAAGCCCATGGCAGGGGGGTATGAAGTAGATAATCTTAAGGTCCTTTCCAACCCTAACTATCCTATGATTCTATGACTGTGTCTAAGAATTTTCCAGTAGTGTGTTATATACCTGACTAATATTTTGGTTTGGTTATCTGCTTTCTTTCTCTTCTTTTCCTGACCCATGCACATGCTTCAGACTTTATTAAACATGTTTGCTTCTATCTTTTTTTTTATTTTACAAAATTAACATAAAAAAAGTTACCTTTGGTGAGTTTTCAGGGTTTCTTTTTCCCTTGACCAGCATGCTCTGAACATCTTCCTTTTGAAATGCCAGTTGGTTAAGATTCAGGCAAAGAAACTAGAAGTAGTCTGCATTCATGTTTTGAAGGCATGTTAAATTGTAAGTATGCAGCTGGAAGGTCTTATCTTTCTAGTTAAAAGAAATTAGGTGGCTCTTGTACTTTCAGTTAAATCTATTATGTGTTCCTGGAGTAGTTAATCTGTACACTTTTTTTGTACAGATTTTGCTGCAAAACTATGGTTCAAAAATGGTATGTTCAGGAAGCACATCCTTCTTTGGTCTGGATAATCTGCACATTGTATAATTTATCTTATGCAGAATGTTTCTGGAAGTTCTGTTGTCCTGATTTATTCCACTGAGCATATTTGTGGCAGCTCCATTAGCTTTCTTCTTTTCTCTTTTATGATCATAACACTGTACAAATGCAGAACATAGTCTTTCCATCAGAGAGCTGATAGCCATTCAGGTAGAGGATTACTTGGAAAGCAAAGCACTGTGAATGCAATCTCAAATGCAAACATTGCTACTGAGGGACAAAGAGACAATATAGCACAAAGGAACATCATATGAGTTAAAAAAGATCTGGGAGGGGACAACTAGGTGCTGATGAAGAAAGTATGAAGGCTCAGGCCTTGAAACTTGATTAGTGAATGAAGGCGGCTATCACCATCAGACAGCTTTATGGAGATTATGACTTTTTGATATTGATTAGGACTTACCAGCTAGTCACTGAATGGTCTTTAAAGTTAAGTAGCCTATGCTTGATCTCATAATGACAAAAGTGTCATTTGAAGCAAAAGAATTAGGAAAATAAAGCAATGTGACAATTAAGAAAAAAAAATATGGGGGATTTCTAAACTTTTAAAATGAATTGGTTGTGTGGGATCATCTTTCACGCTGCGTATAATTACTTTTTAATATTTTTTCAAAAAATTTTTCCCATTAATGCCCATTTCTTCTTTTGAGATTAGTCAGAATCGTACAAATAGATTTTTTACTCGTCACTTTTTATAGGGTTTAGTAAAATGGGGTTTTGCTTTCTAGTTACTACCGTAAGTAATACAACAAAAAACTACAAGTAAACTACATGCCGTATGATTTTTATCTGTATTGCAGCAATTATGTGCCATGATGTGATCCTAGAGTAATTCATCTTTGCATTGTTTTTGCACAATATTTGTAGCAAATCTGTGGTTGAAGCTTGAGCCACACAGGGTGTTGTCTCCTGATAATAGTTCCATAATCTGTCTAGAATTCCCTATAACATATCTCTCTCTGCAGCTTTATTTACTGATCAAAAGGTCTTCCAATTCTGCAGGATAATAATTTATCTAGATGACCTCTATTAACTTCCTTCAGAAAAATCTGGATGAAGAGGATAAAAGCAGTCATCAGATTTATAAGAACTGAAAGTTCTTTTGTTTGCAAAGGACTGTAAATATAAGAAAAGAATTTTCATGAAAAAAATATAGCAGAAGTAAGGGTGATGTTACGTTTGCTAAGGAAGAGATACAGACTTAAGTCTGAAAGAACTAATTTCAATGGCAGCTATCCTTGACAGGAATGTATGTTCCTTTCCTTTCGAGTTCAAAGTTCACATTTAGTTGCTAGTGACCAAATAACAGATTCATATTGACATATTTATTGCTTTTTCTGTCCTGTAATGAAAAACAGAATAAAAATATCATAATAGTCCATTTTATATTAATATTCCCATTTCATTTCAACAGCACTAACCATCTCACCCACTCTAATTTCAACAAACTTATTTCGTTACTTAAGGCTTGTTATTTTTGTGAATTGTTACTTTTTTCTGTGTTCCAGCTGGAATTGTCAGTCATTATGAACAGCCTGTTAAGTCTCACACCTGCAGCAACTTTTAGCCAGCATTTCTGAATAAAAAGTGGAGAGCAGGATATCATAGCATTATAAAGGGAACTTAACTCTAGAAATATGAAAGCGCAGTATGTGTCAGTGTGCTCTTCATAAGCTGATTTTCTTTCCCTTAGAGGAACCGGGGCAGAATGCTTCACCACAAAGTGTACTTGGTGTGCATAGGAACTCATGCTTTTAGAATGCCTTCTGTTCACTTTCACCATGGATGCACAATTCCTCAGATACTGCAATGTGTGATTCTTTGTTTCAGCATCTGTGCTTGATGGTAGCGGATTATCACTGTGTATCTCCTCGAAGCAAGTTTGATAACCCTCAAATTTTATCCAGCCTAGTGTAAGCATAGACACTATTATATCATCTTTTTAATCTGAGTACTTGTTTTAGTAAAGCACAGGAAGCTATTACATGCTATAAAGCAAAATTATGTTATAAAACAATGATGTGAGACCTCACTTGGAGTATTGTGTGCAGTACCTGAGTGAGTATCTTCAGGAGCAGGATCACCTTCCCATTAAATGTATAGTACATTTATTAAAAAGAAAACAAAAAGTACTGGGATCAGAGCTATTGTAGCTTAAAGCACATTAACTTTTGTCAGTTAAAATATCTGCACTGTGAGACTAATCTCATTCTTGTCTCTAATTTACAGCTTGTTCCCCCACTTCTCTCATGCCTCTGACATAACATCCTTGTCTCTAAGTTGGAGAGACATCAATTTGATAGGTGGACCACTCGGTGGATAAAGAACTGGCTGGGTGGCCGCATGCAGAGAGTAGTGGTCAATGGCTCAATGTCCTGCTGGAGACCAGTAACGAGTGGTGTCCCCCAGGGATCGGTGTTGGGACCGGTCTTGTTCAACATCTTTGTGGGTGACATGGACAGTGGGATTGAGTGCACCCTCACCAAGTTTGCCGATGACACCAAGCTATGTGGTTCAGTTGATATACTGGAGGGAATGGATGCCATCCAGAGGGACCTTGACACGCTTGTAAGGTGGGCTGATGCCAACCTGATGAAGTTTAACCATGAAAACTGGAAGGTCCTACAGCTGTGTGGGAGCAATCGCAGGTGCAGCTACAGGTTGGGCAGAGAAGAGATTGAGACCAGCCCTGTGGAGAAGGACTTGGGGGCGTTGGTCGATGAGAAAATGAACATGAGCTGGCTTCAGTATGCACTCACAGCCCAGAAAGCCAACCGTATCTTGGGCTGCATCAAGAGGAGTGTGACCAGCAGATTGAGGGAGGTGATCCTGCCCCTCTACTCTGCTCTTGTGAGACCTCACTTGGAGTATTGTGTGCAGTTCTGGTCAACATAAAAAGGACATGGAACTGTTAGAACAAGTGCAGAGGAGGGCCACGAGGGTGATCAGGGGACTGGAGCACCTCCCATATGAAGACAGGCTGAGAAAGTTGGGGCTGTTCAGCCTGGAGAAGAGAAGGCTGCATGGAGACCTCATCGCAGCCTTCCAGTATCTGAAGGGGGCCTAAAGGGATGCTGGGGAGAGACTCTTCATGAGGGACTGTAGTGAGAGGACAAGGGGTAATGGGTTCAAACTTAAACAGGGGAAGTTTAGATTGGATATGAGGAAGAAATTCTTCACTGTGAGGGTGGTGAGGCACTGGAATGGGTTGCCCAGGGAAGTTGTGAATGCTCCATCCCTGGCGGTGTTCAAGGCCAGGTTGGACATAGCCTTGGGTGGCATAGTTTAGTGGGAGGTGCCCCTGCCCATGGCAGGGGTGTTGCAACTAGATGATCTTAAGGTCCTTTCCAACCCTAACTATTCTATGATTTTATGATTCTATGACATGCCAACTGACAACTGACCTAGTACATCCAAGATTTATAGAGCTCTCCAAGTTTCCCCTCCAAAACTGATACCTTTCCTTCTTAATTAGAGGAATAATTAAATTGGTTTTCTGCAGTGCTATGTAGTTGAATCTTAGATTTTAAGGTATCATCTGTAAAATTTGCTTTAAAAAAGAGAATTTGATCAGCCTTTGAGCACATAGAAATTGGATCAAAATAGAAATTTGACTACTTAGAGCTGCCAAAAAGTTAAATAATACATAGATCCATATAAAATGAAATGGAAGAAACCAGGAGTTTTACAGAAGTTATATTTCGACTTTAAGATTGGCTTCAGTAATCAGCCAATGGTCTGATGTCTACTTCATCAGGATATAGTAATGCCCACATCAACACCCATATGTGTGTGTTTGTGTTAAATAGTACCACTTCTTTTTTGACCAATCAATCACATGGGTTTTACAAATACAATATGAAATGGATGGGTTTGGTTGTCAGGCCTTTTACATGTGCTTCAGCTGTTACAACTGGCAAAGTAGAAAGTATTCAACCGCTTATCCACCCTCTCTGACTGAATTATTTCTGTGAGGCTCTCAAAGCATCAGTGAAGAATATCTAGCATTTTTTTTTAGATTCTCTCAGAAAGACTATAAGGTTAGGGGAGATATTATTAATCTTGCCTGTGGGTGTCTATGTGGGTTGCTTAGTTAGTTTGCTGTATAATGTTCAGATAATTTTGTACAATGAAAGCCAATGCATGAGTTCATCCAAAGGATGGAATGGGATATAATGAAACTTGGTTTAATGATAAATGAACAATTTTAATTCCCCATGTTGCTCTCATTCTCTGTGTTATCTGTAGTACCTATACAGATAGAAATGATCCATTTAGAGACAGCCTAAACACAAATAAATAATAAGGCTTTTAAAAGTGTTTATGATAGTGTCATTCAGATTGTACTGGAAAATGAAAGAAAAGCTAGTCTACAAAAGTTAATTTCATTTGTATGCTTTTGACAAAAAATCTAAGAAGGTTCCCCCCCCCCCTTCTTCTTTTTTCCCTATGAATCTTCTGGTTGCCTAAGTACTTTACATTATTATTTAGGAATTTTAGGATAAATGCATAAGGAGACTGAAGGTGGGAAAGGCATGTTATGAAAACCTGGGATTTTCTATATACTGGTTACAGGTTACTTGCAATATGATGAAAAATTATTAATGAAAGTATGTATCAATCTTTTCAAAAGCAAATTGGATTCACTTGTTTATATTATCCAATCAAGAATGCAGTGGATCCTGGGAGAAAAAGTAGGTGCTCCCATTTTTGCTTTAGAAAACAGGGAGGTTTATGCTATATTGATGCAAAAATTAGCACAAAAATATGGCAGTTGTAAATATATTTTGGGGGTTTATTCCCCAAGAATAATATTCATGGCTTTCCTAAGAAATTGCTTATCTAAGCCTCTTCTACCGTGTTAAACTGATTACAGCTGTTGCAAGAAGATAGTAAGAAAAATGGTTGCCTAGAAAAAAATATTAGGTTTTGCTTTTTTTTTTTGTTTATCTGTGTACAGTGTCGACCTCGTTCAAAGACCCAGAAGAGCTGAGCCGACCTTTGCCTGAATTGAGGAGCACTGTCACATTTCTTGTCATGTTTATACTACTTCAGAGCTACCCATGACTCCCTCAAACTTTAATAATAAAATTGAATAAATTTTTGAAAAAAATGATGTATAAAATTGAATAATTAATGAATGTTTCCTATGCACTTGTTAAATGATGGATATACTATAAGCAATGGAAAACCCTGCCATGAGATGTGAAAATTTGCCTCCAGTAATTTTCTGTTTAAGATGTTGTCAATTAAACCATTATATGTATGCGGTAAAAGTGTACATTAGCAGGGTTTTTAATACATATAGAAGCTATGTCATGATGCTGTCTATTAGCAACTGAACAATGTTATTAAATTATTAAGAAAACAATATATAAAATAACACATTTAGAAGGATTACGTTTCTTTATAACTGAGCAACCCCATTAAAGACATTAAGGAAAACCAAATGCAGGTATGTATTTATGTAAAAATTGTAGATTCACTCTTATTTGAACTCTTTGAACCTTTTCTTTTTTTTTTTTCCCTGCTGGAAATAATGTCAACTAATGCTCTTAGAGGTGCAGTTTTATATGATGCTTACTTGAGCCCTGGAAACAAAATACTCACTCTAGATCAGCTATTCTGACATCTTATCTCAAACAAAACTCAGTGCCAAATGCTTACCAGGCTTGTGGAATCAACACTGGATGAAAAAATATAAGAAATCATTTTTTATTTTTTTTTTAATTTGGAAATGCAGAACAGAAAAAAGGTGAAACTATAGTCAGATAAGACTACTAAATGATCTTGATTAAAAAAAGAACTATTATTCTTGATTTCATGTTACTTAATACGAAACTACATTTCATATGAAGAGTGTGCAAGTTTAAAAAGACACAGTGTTGGATAAAAATGGAGCATCAAACAAATTGGGACTATTCTCTTCTTCAGCTTTCGGTATACTGGGAAATGGATGACAGCTACTTTGCTTTCTAAAGGATATAAAAACTGTCTATAAATTTTGTTTCATCTTGAAAACAACCAGTCATCAATTTGCATGTGCGTAATACAGCAACTCAAGTGGCAGCAGAGGATGATGGTCTTGATCAAGTCAACTACATCAACACTTAACCTTATGCTACATAAATATTACATTTACAGCTGCAGTGGTTTCTTCCTTCACTTCCTTCACCTAGATATCAGCAGGTAATTGGCAGTGGAACTAGAATTTCAGCATGCTTAACATTTTCCCACTGAAAGAATCTAAATCTAAAAGGAAAGGTGATCTCATAGATGGTCCTGTGTCCAGTGAGGCTTTATACTTTCCTAAGTGAGTGTGTTAGCTGTTAAGGTCACATTTTTTTCCCCTTACTGCACTATAAGGCCAGTAGCATGCACACTTCCCAGGCTTTTCTTTAAGTGGCTAAGGCACTTTCTTGTTCAGAAAATAGAATTAAACACAGGCTTTCCTACTCTGGGTAAATAGCCTGGTCAGCAGGTTTCTTATGTTGAAAGCAAATGAACCAACCAGACAACTCAGGAACTGCTGCTGCTTTCGTTTCCATTTCTAAGTATCTGTGACTGACAGACATGGCAAATACTTGCATCCCCACCTGACTGCCTTGTGAGAACTTGGACACGTGTGTTAAATGTCAGTGTGTAGGGGTGATTCCACACATGTTCAGAAGTTTAACTTTAAATGCCTAGGGTATGACCAGGTATCAAATTAATTTCAGCTTAATTAGTATCTCTCAGATGCTATCACATTTTTCTTTTTTCTTAAGAAGAATTTAGCTTAATGTTGATTTGGCATGGGCTTTCTTCTATCTTCAATCATAGTAAGATGAAGGTTCATGTAAATGCACTTATTTTACTTTCCACATATAGCTATAGCTTGCTGTGGAATTAATGGGAGCTCTATATGAAGGTATTATAAAATAAAAAGGCCCTGAATAATTTATAAAGGTAAGCTACAAATAAGTGACTAGAGTACCAGAACAATAAAATAAGCATACTGGGACTAAATTGCTCTAGAGCTGGTAATGAAATATGCAGTCCTTCACCTATGATGTCTACTCATCTATCTTACCTGATTAATATATTTCTGTAATCTCTCTGAAATGTGCTATCCAAATTCATTATCAGTTATTTCTGTAAAAAGCTATTTAAAAAACCTCTTTTACTCGCTGTAAAAACACCAAGAAAACAGTAGCCTATTCAGAAAGCGTAAATTGTCAGAATACTTGTTAACAGCCTTGTTTCATGCCTTCAGTAAACTTTATAAATGAAAGCCTAACATTCTCCTATAAACAGAAAATGTCTATAATCCACCAGCTTATAATGAAGCAAATGATTATTTCTGAAACACCTACCTTGCTTGTCAGCCCCTAAGCACTCTGAGTCATTCTTATAAAGAGGTGGTGTGACAGAAGAAATGAGCCACAGGTTGGAGATCCTCAGGCAAATGCAGCCCCGTGCATATGGTACATCATTACGAGTCTGATTTTAATGAAGTTTTAGAGCCTTAAATTTCACATCACAGTGGTGCTCATACGCATTTTACTGTTATTGCCTTTCATTTGCCAAGTAAAGATAATTGATGATCTTTACTTAGAGAACTTGTAGATTTTGGAGCTGTCTATTTTTAATGGTGATTTCTACATTTTTTTCTTTGTGCATGTGTGCATGCTTTCCTTTATGCCAATTTTTATTTGGTCTAATGAATTTTTTAGTGATTTTAAAATAGAATCATCAAAAGATAGACTACTTTATCTTTATGCAACTGAACAAAATTTCATTAACATCTCCACTGACATGAATTAAATTATGTGTAAGGTTACACTAACCTTGAGTAAGAATGGAAGAGTACAGTCCTTGCTGAGTATGCCCTTCTACGAGCTCAACATCACAGTCATTGCTGATCTACAGTTCTTTGCCAAAATAAGTTTTAAGATTGTTACCATCACACAGGAACAATATTTGGGAGAATATAGCCAACAGCTAAAAAATGCAAAATAATATCGTTCTGCCTGTTCGAACCTGCTGTGTCCTAGATCAACCAATTCCAGGTTCTATGCTTCTTGAAACCAGTATATAGTTATGAGGGATATGCATACAAAAATCCTTTTCAAATAATAAAAACCTGAGTTCAGAAAGTAGCCCTCACTGCATTTTTTTTTTTATAGTATGCTGGATATTCTGAAATACATTTCAGATCTGTCTGAAGGAAAATTAAAATATTTTTGTTTTAAAAGCACTATCAAAACTCAGATGACTATTTTAAGATCAAATATATAGGGCTTGATTCCAATAACCAGATTTGGGGGGGAATGCGAAGATAAGACAGAAAAGATAGCTCAAGTTTAGTCATCCATTTAGACCTTGAAGAAGTGTCAGTAGTAAAAGACCTTCTCTTGATTGTTCTTGTTTCCCCATCTCATCCTGGCCTGGTTCCTTGGATTTCAAACAGTAGCATATTATATCATGAGTATCACAGACTTTTAAAGCCATTTTCCTCTTCACCTGTCTCCTACACTTCAACAAGTGCTTGTCTGGTTTTCTCATAGCTCCAAAGCTCTTCAACATTGTTCTGGTATTATGAAATAAAACTCTTTTAGAGATTTTAGTCTTCCTATACTTACAGGCTGATGACTATGGGTAAATATTTCCAGAAGGGTCTTGCAAAGCCTCTAGCTTGAAAGACTGTGGAATGACACTTCTTCTACCACTTCAAAGCTGAACCACTGTTACGGTTTAAAGAGAGCCAGTAACTCAGAATCATGCAGCCACTCACTCAGTTCCCCCCTTACCCCTACTCCCAGAGGGATGGGTAGGAGAATCAAAATAGTGTAACTCCCTAGGGCTGAGATAAGAACAGTCCAGGTATAACACAAAACCACTACTGCTACCTACATAATAATAATGATAAGGGAGATAACAAGGGGAAAGAACATAAAACTAAAAGGCAAAAAGGAAAAAAAAAATCATAAGCACAAGTGATGCACAATACAATTGCTCACCACCCACTGACTGATACCCAGCCCAACCCAAGCAGTGATCTGGGCCTTCCAGGTGACTCCCCCCAGTTTTTTCATCCTGGACATGAGGTGCTGTGGGATGGAATTCCACTTTAGCTAGTTTGGGTCAGGTGTCCTGTCTCTGCTTCCTCCTGGCTTCTTGTGCCCCTCCTCACTGGCAGAGCACGAGACTGAGAAAGTCCTTGATCGGAGTAAGCATTACTTAGCAATAACTAAAACACTGGTGTGTAATTAACATTGTTCTCAGACTAAAGCCAAAACAGGACTGCACCAGGTGCTAAGGAGGAGAAAATCAATTGTGACAGCTGAACCCAGGACAACCACACATGCAATGTTCATGGAAACTTTGAAATAAAGCATACAGTATAGCAGAAGCATTTCTTACTTATATTGCCATAAAAATCCTATGACTTTTATTATTTATATGTCGTTTGTTTATTTGAACAGAAAGTGAATAAGGCCTTTAGAAACAGATCACTTTAGCATGCCATCCAAAACACAAAACACAAACATTAATTTTATCTGAACTCTGCAAACTAGTGCAGGACACTAGGAGAACATAAAAAAACCCCTTATTTTTTCCTTTTTTCTTTTCTCATCTCTTTAGTAAACTGCACTAAAAGATTAAATTTCTTTAGGCTGAATTCTGCACTGAAAACAAGGTTTAATCCATCATTGCAGTGCTTAATGTTGCTCTTGGAAGGGTAACTATATTGATTCAAATTTGGAGCAATCAAGACGGTCACCTGAAACTAAAAAAAAAAAGTGTGGCCTTTTCAAAGTGGGAAAAAGAGGGGTATTATCCTAGTTACGGGAGGTTTTTTTGTTTCTTTTGATGGTCACACAGGAAAGAAATCTAAAACGTTGAAGTTGAATGCCCAGACCACACCAATGCTCAAATTTTAACAGTAAGTATGAGATGATTTATTTATGCTGTGGTGCAGAAATACTGGGCAGGTTAATAAATGGTTAGAAGGGTGGTGCTATAGTCAGGGGTTTGGGTACCTTGAACATGGCACTCAATATAGTAGGCCAGGTCTACTGGGGGCTGGTGGAGCTGGTCTAACAAAGAAGGGGAAGAGTGGATTTGGTAGGAGGCTTGCCAGGCTGGTCAAGGATGCTTTAAACTAGATGTGTTGGGGGAGGGGGGCATCATTCCATCCCAACACACCCAGTCGGTTGGTAGCACCTATAGTAAACATTTGGAGAAATGTAGGGATATTCCAGCTGCTCCAGCCAATGACCCGACTTCAATTGGATCTCGGCTCAAATGCCTCTACACAAATGCCCATAGTATGGGGAACAAACAAGAGGAATTCGAGATGTGTGCACATCTACGGGGGTATGATATCATAGGCATCACAGAAACATGGTGGGATGGCACCTATGACTGGTGTGTTGGAATGGAAGGTTACCGGCTCTTTAGGAAACAGAAGCTATCGGGAGAACTGGCTACCCTGGATTTGGAGAAGGCTGAGGTTCTTAATGACTTCTTTGCCTCAGTCTTTACCAGCAAATGCTCCGACCACACCACCCAAGTCTTGGAAGGCAGACGCAGGGATGGTGAGGGTGGGGACCCTGGGCCCACTGTGGGGGAGGATCTTGTTCGGGACCACCTTAGGAACCTGAATGTATACAAGTCCATGGGACCGGATGAAATCCATCCAAGGGTCCTGAAGGAGCTGGCAAATGAAGCTGCTAAGCCACTCTCCATCATATTTGAAAAATCATGGCAGTCAGGTGAAGTTCCCGATGACTGGAAAAAGGGAAATATAACCCCCATTTTTAAGAAGGGGAAAATGGATGAGCCAGGGAATTACAGACCAGCCAGTCTCACCTCTGTGCCTGGCAAAATCTTGGAGCGGATTCTCCTGGAAGGCATGCTGAGGCACATGAAAAACAACAAGGTGCTTGGTGACAGCCAGCATGGCTTCACTAAGGGGAAATCCTGCCTGACCAATCTGGTGACCTTCTATGAAGGGGCTACGGAACTGATGGACAGGGGCAGAGCAGTTGATGTCATCTACCTGGACTTGTGTAAAGCCTTTGACACTGTCTCACATGACATCCTTCTCTCTAAGTTGGAGAGACGTCAAATTGATAGGTGGACCACTCGGTGGATAAAGAACTGGCTGGGTGGCCGCATGCAGAGAGTAGTGGTCAATGGCTCAATGTCCTGCTGGAGACCAGTAACGAGTGGTGTCCCCCAGGGATGGGTGTTGGGACCGGTCTTGTTCAACATCTTTGTGGGTGACATGGACAGTGGGATTGAGTGCGCCCTCAGCAAGTTTGCCGATGACACCAAGCTGTGTGGTTCGGTTGATACATGGGAGGGAAGGAATGCCATCCAGAGGGACCTTGACACGCTTGTGAGGTGGGCTGATGCCAACCTAATGAAGTTTAACCATGCTAAATGCAAAGTCCTCCACCTGGGTCGGAGCAATACCAGGCACAGCTACAGATTGGGTGGGGAGGAGATTCAGAGCAGCCCTGTGGAGAAGGACTTGGGGGTGTTGGTTGATGAAAAAATGAACATGAGGCAGCAGTGTGCGCTTGCAGCCCAGAAGGCCAACCGTGTTCTGGGCTGCATCAAAAGGAGTGTGACCAGCAGGTCGAGGGAGGTGCTCCTGCCCCTTTACTCTACTCTCGTGAGACCTCACTTGGAGTATTGTGTGCAGTTCTGGTGTCCTCAACATAAAAAGGACATGGAACTGTTAGAACAAGTGCAGAGGAGGGTCACGAGGATGATCAGGGGACTGGAGCACCTCTCATATGAAGATAGGCTGAGAGAATTGGGGCTGTTCAGCCTGGAGAAGAGAAGGCTGCGTGGAGACCTCCTAGCAGCCTTCCAATACCTGAAGGGGGCCTATAGGGATGCTGGGGAGGGACTCTTCATTAGGGACTGTGGTGAGAGGACAAGGGGTAATGGGTTTAAACTTAAACAGGGGAGGTTTAGATTGGATCTGAGGAAGAAATTCTTTACTGTGAGGGTGGTGGGGCCCTGGAATGGGTTGCCCAGGGAGGCTGTGAATGCTTCATCCCTGGCGGCGTTCAAGGTGGGGTTGGACATAGCCTTGGATGGCATGGTTTAGTGGGAGGTGTCCCTGCCCATGGCAGGGGGGTTGGAACTCGATGATCTTGAGGTCCTTTCCAACCCTTACTATTCTATGATTATATGATTCTATGATTCTATAGTGGAGAGATCGAACTAAAATATCACAAAGAGTTGGGATAGATCTATATTTGCCTCAAACCATACTGAATGAAAATAAAACAGTTTACACCACGATGAAGAACGACCCTTGCTAGAGAAAGGGGTAATAAAAGTCCTTCATGGAAAGAGTTTTGTGAAGGCTATGTCTGCAAGAGACGCATAAGACACTGAAAGCTGCTTTATGCTGGTTAAATGATGTACCATGGAAAAAATCTGCACCCTGCTGAGGGTAAGGATTGTGGCTGCTGTGATATGGACATCCTCAGAAATTAGAGGTACTAGAGGGGAAGAGAAACGAAGAGTAAAGTATTACAAATGGTCACCTACTTTCCTGCCAGACATGAGTAATGTTAATAAAACTGTGTCCTGAAAAAAGGCACTAATATTTTCTTAGACTAGAGGGAAAAGACAGCTATCTTTCATGTGAGGAAGCAGCTGTTAGTGTTTTATCTTGCAAAAATGGTATATATCTTGTTCATTAATAACAAATTAACGTGAATTTAGCAAAGCAAAGCTGGAAGGGAATGAAAATGGGTAGTGCGGCATGAAGAAGAGAAGGAAAAAGGGATAGAGTCTAATTGTTTTCTTTAACTACCTGTCGTGGTTTAAGCCACTATATCTCACCCAGTTCGCTCACTCACTACCCCCTCTTTCTTCCCCCCAGCTCCCGGGGGGACGGGGAGGAGAATCAAAAGAATGCCAACTCCCACAGGTTGAGATAAGAACAGTCCAGTAACTAAGGTATAACACAAATCACTACTGCTACCACCAGTAACAACAGTGACAAGGGAAATACAAGGAAAGAGAATACAACTGCTCACCACCCGATACCAAGCCTGACCCAGCAGCGAACCCCACCCTTCCGGGTCTCTGTCCTCCATTTTTACATCCAGGGCATGACGTGCTGTGGTATGGAATACCTCTTTGGTCAGTTTGGGTCAGGTGTCCTGTCTCTGCTTCCTCCTGGATTCCCCTCCTTGTAGGCAGCCAGGGCTTGGCGGTCGGAAGATGTCGTGCTGTAACGGAAAGACAGAGCCCCCTCCCCAGATCTTAGCTTGTGACGTAAGCAGACGGAAGTGACGTTGTAAACCAAAGCTATATAATGCAGTGTCACTCTGCAATAAACGCCATTTGCCGTCCACCACATTGGTGTCTGCGTGCTAATGGACCCCGCAATCGCGAGTAGGTGATTGCCTGTGCCGACCCTGAACCAGGTCACCGTGCCTCGCAGAGGCAGCAAGTGGTGCCGAAACCCGGGAATCTCGCCTGGACGGGTGTGCGGTGGCTGGAGCGGCAGGACCAGCCCGGCGGCGAGGACGCTCCCAGACCTTCAAGGACGATGGAGGCCCTTGTGAAGGTTGTATTAGAATTATATAAGCAGTGGGGTATTGATCGCAAAGATTTTATTCTCGCCGTTGCGAGACTTTTGCAGATCGGGGTCATTGACCAGGCGGTGGATATTCTCCACCCAGAAGTGTGGGCTAAATGCACCACAGCATTAGCCGAGGAGACGATGTCCTCGGGTTGTGGGAAAAATCTTAAGTCGTGGGGGAAAGTTAAACAAGCTCTGCAAAAGGCCATGCAGGAGCAGGACATCTGGAGGGCGGCGAGGGACTGTTTGTTGGTTACCCCCAAATTGGGAGTTGGGGCAGCCAGGCAGACTCCGTGCCCACCAGATGATGGCACTTTTACCGAGTCTAAAGACTCGCGGGAGGGCGCTATACCTCCCGATTCCCAGAACCCCGACCCGCTTGCGGAGGGACAAAACCGCGCAAAATCCTTCTGGGGCGGGCTTGTTGAAGAGGCCAGGAGTGCCGCGGAGAAATCAGAGCCCAAAGACACCTGGGCTAGACCACCGCCCTATGCGCCCCAAGATGGCGCCGAGCGGCAAGGGGAAGGGCGGGGCAAAGATGCCCCATGCGGGAACAAGGAGGAAGCGCTAGCACTAACAAGCACGGATAAACAGGAAGGGGAGGGAAGCGCGAGTACGGGGCGGACAGCCAATCAGAACGACCGTCCGGAAATATGCCCTTGTAAGGCACACGCCCCCCCCACTAACAGGCGGGGCGAGCAGAGATGGGGGGGAAGCCTGCCTGCAAGGGAAGTGGGCGGGGCCGGAGCCCGAGTAACAGGCGGGGCGAGTCAAGGGGGGGGAAAGGCCCGCCTGCAAGGGGGGTGGGAGGGGGTCGGAGTGAAGAAAAAGCACGGCCCCCCCACTTGCGGAGCCTGCAAGGGAAAAGGGCAGAGCCAGAGTCCGAGAAGTAGGTGGGGCCGGAGCCCAATCAAAAAGTTTCAAGACTCGGATGAAGTCATGATAACGACTCATGCAGCTAGAGATGTTATTCATACAACTTCTAGAACTATTGTCAAACCATAACCATGGTCCACGATAAGACAAAATGAAAGTGAGCTTTCGCAATTCGTATAAGTCTATTAAACCAGATCTTCAGAATAAAACTAATGAAAATTGTGAGTTTTTGTCCATAGGACCACATCATCGGACATCCCCACAGCCTGTACACTCCGATACCAAGCGTCCCGTCCACTCCAAAGCCGAGCATTTGGTCCAAGCCTGAGAATTCTACACCAGCAGAATTCAGACAGCGGCAAATTAGCATCCGTGGGAGGGGGCGGTAATGCCTTTGTGTGATTCTTATTCTGATATCTTGCACTATATTAATTTACTGTGTCTTAAACCAGCACTACAAAAAGACTGCTACAGGGCTATATTCTTTGTCAACTGAACACATACAAAAGATACAGCTGTCCTTAACCAAGTACTACAGCCTGCCCTCAGATACATCTCCTTCAAGAGAATTCATGTGAGATTCAAGCATCTCATTGCTAGGATTTTTGCCTTGAGAACTCACCGCTTTAACAGGTGAAATACACAAACCGACCCCAGACACTAATGCAAGTGACGCACTTACCTTCCAGAGCACACACTTCTGGAAGTCCTTCAAGAAGCAGACCCATTCTCTTCTTTCAGAAAATCTTCATGCAAAGAATAGCTTCATCCGCGTGTCCTAATCATAAATAAAATAAAATAAGCCAGCCATAAAGGCTAGATTAATATTAGGTTTGGACATGTTGCTATTACTATTTAGAGAGCCACAGAGACCAACACACAGCACTCTCACATACACACACAAGCCTTTCCACTAGTTAGAAAGGATTTTCTCCTGCAAAAGATTTGTAGAAAGAACAACGTTCAGACAAGAGGAAAGGGGAGTTAAAACCCAGCCTCCTGTATGCTAATAAATAAACTGCTCTATTGCAAGATTCAGATCAAAGGTTTAAAAAGGCAAAATTATGCTACTATTAGAGAATATCAAAATATTACTGTTATCATCACAAGTGGCATATATGCAAAATGCAGTTGCACAATAATGCCTAGGCAGATACAGAGCAACACTAAGTCTGCCGACTAAAAGTGAACGATATACCCATTTTAGTTTTCTGTCTAGTCTTTTGGCATTTGTGTGATTCTTATTCTGGGGAGTAGGATGATTTGTACACAAAATTCATTGATTAAGTGTAAATATTTGTGAAAACACAGACTGTTAATCCTGTTTTGGAACATACCCACTTGGCGTTCTTAGCAGGAACTAACCAACTACTTGTTTGTGGTATTGTTTTGTTTGCACAAAGATGCTTTTTCCCTTCTGGGATCTGTCCTATGCATCTCCCTTTCCCTGTCACTTGACCGAGGGAGATCCCTTGAGTATTATTTTGCTAATCACAGTCCGTCGGATTGTTCCCTATAGTATGGTCAGGCAGACTATCAACCGCAATTGCTTCGCAATAGGGTGGCATAACACTATAACAAAGCCAATAGTGCTTAGTCAAATTTGGGTGAGCTTGTTTCAATCATTGAAAAGTGGCTTTGAGAATGTACCCATTTAGTGTCACCTTTTAGTATTTATTGTAAAGACAAAATAAGGCAAGTATATTGTGTTTTTATAGTCTTGTTGTGATATTTATATACTAAAAGCTAAATACATATAAGTATGTTTATGTTTTTGACTGGCCCTTGTAAACCTTTCATAGACGCAGGCCATTCCTTCCAATGCAGGCTGGCCACCTGCATTGGAACGAGTGTGCATTTCTGCCAGTTTAGAATCACAGAATCACAGAGTCACAGAATAGTAAGGGCTGGAAAGGACCTCAAGATCATCGAGTTCCAACCCCCCCGCCATGGGCAGGGACACCTCCCACTAAACCATGCCATCCAAGGCTATGTCCAACCCCACCTTGAACGCCGCCAGGGATGAAGCATTCACAACTTCCCTGGGCAACCCATTCCAGGGCCCCACCACCCTCACAGTAAAGAATTTCTTCCTCAGATCCAATCTAAACCTCCCCTGTTTAAGTTTAAACCCATTACCCCTTGTCCTCTCACCACAGTTCCTAATGAAGAGTCCCTCCCCAGCATCCCTATAGGCCCCCTTCAGGTATTGGAAGGCTGCTAGGAGGTCTCCATGCAGCCTTCTCTTCTCCAGGCTGAACAGCCCCAACTTTCTCAGCCTATCTTCATACGAGAGGTGCTCCAGTCCCCTGATCATTTTCGTGGCCCTCCTCTGCACTTGTTCTAACACTTCCATGTCCTTTTTATGTTGAGGACACCAGAACTGCATGCAATACTCCAACTGAGGTCTCACGAGAGCAGAGTAGAAGGGCAGGAGCACCTCCCTCGACCTGCTGGTCACACTCCTTTTGATGCAGCCCAGAATACGGTTGGCTTTCTGGGCTGCAAGCGCACACTGCCGGCTCATGTTCATTTTTTCATCAACCTACACCCCCAAGTCCTTCTCCGCAGGGCTGCTCTGAATCTCCTCCCCGCCCAACCTGTAGCTGTGCCTGGCATTGCTCCGACCCAGGTGGAGGACTTTGCATTTAGCATGGTTAAACTTCATCAGGTTGGCATCAGCCCACCTCACAAGCGTGTCAAGGTCCCTCTGGATGGCATTCCTTCCCTCCAATGTATCAACCGAACCACACAGAAGCCCAAGCCTCATGCAATGTGAGGGAGGCAGAGCCTCTGCGGGGACGCCCGCTGAGATTGAGCCTGCCACCCTGCACTGCGATGATGCTGCTAGGAGCTGGTTTCTTGATTGTCTTCACAGGGTCATTAGAACTACATTTTATATGTGTGACCATGTAGTGGGAGTAATGATTGTCTGCATTTTGTGTTTCACATGTTGTAGTTGTGTGGAGTGTGTTTGTGGGATCCCATGAATGTGTGTGTATGTGTGTGTCTGTTGAGGGCAGACAGTGTTCTGTGTATTTTTTGTTATTGGGTTAATGTAAAAGTTTTTAATGGGTAGCAGATTAACATTTTGGGCAAGAAAGGGTTAATGCAGAGGTGCTGCTGCCGGCAGGAATTTATGGCTGCTGCTCAGCAGGCTGGCAGCTGTAGCTGCTGCTGGGCAAGCAGGCGTTTGTAGCTGCTGCCGAGCAGTACTGCTTAGTGTGTTTAAGGTAACCTAGGGGAGAATCCAAGCTTTACCAATCTCCACCCAAACAGCACCAGGTTGTCAGAGGTGCGGTGCAGTTTGCTTCTGCACCTGCTTCACATTCCTGTTTCATCAGAATGCCTTTGCTTTAAGGAATCATTTTTAGCTTGACTTACTTCTCGAGAACTGATGGCATGGGGGAAGGGATATATTTGTGTTCTACCTACAGGTCCATGGAGGCTGCCTGCAAAGTTTCTCAAGCCTTGCCATGAGCTGGACAGATGAGCAGAAAACCCAATGTCTTAGCTACAGGAGCTTGAATGTGTGTGCATGTAAAGTAGCTCTTATTAGAGGCTGTGATTTTGTGTATAACACCACCTGTGCTTACTTGCCAGTTGCTAATAAGAAACTACGCTGCTGCACCCTGTAGTGTACATACTGTTAATGTAAATCTGTACGTGCTTTGCCATAGTAGTGACTTGTTACTGAATGAAGCAGGTGAACCTCTGCACTGACAACAAGGTGCCACGACTGACGTTGGCCAAATACCTCCCACCGCAGTCAAGGGCAAGACTGGGTTGGCCTCTGTGTTTGCCACCAAGAAGAACCTTTCGCTCCGCTGCTGGCTGCAACCCAGCAGGCGTTGAGTGGTGGGGACACATGCCATGCCAGACCTTGATGTGAGGGATGGCCTCTCCTGTTATCAGAGAACTATACAGGAGAGAAAGGCAGGCCAAGCAGCCTGTGGTTGGCATATGTTGGAGATATGATCTAGTCCAAATCCTCTGCTCAAATAGGGTCGTCTAAAGCAGGTATTATATATAAAAACACCCAAGGGAAATGTAAGGATTTTCATCAAACAGTTTGCAAAGCGTAATTTCCACAAAAGCTTTTGAATTTGTCTAGTTTTGATTCTCTTTCTGCAATACAGCATGTGACATCTAACAGATGACCCCTTGCCCAAACCACCAGTTCTATATAAAGACCTACATGATAATGAGTGGAAAGGACCAGAACCATATCAAGTTATAGAATGTAACAAAGGATGTAATGTGACTGCAAGACTAAAGCAAAGTGTGCAAAATGATTCCAGTGGAAGTTTGTTATGCTGTTTTCAATGGTAATACATATGTGACTAAGTTAACACAAGTAGAAGTAAATTCTTTAAAAAAGATAGTTTTGCAGAATTGTAAGGCTTTAGATATATTAACAGCTCAAGTAGACAGAGTATGTACTTTAATTAATGAATCTTCTTGTAGTTATCTTGATCAGTCTGGAAAGACCTTGAAAGATGTTAAAGAAATTTGGAAGCATGCGAAAGTACTTCATGATGTCTATCAGAACGATAAAATTCCTTGGTTAGATGCCCTTCTTACATTTTGGGACTTCAATGGTTGGCTCACATCTCCGATTAAAGGTATTGGAATGATTTTGGTAGTAATCTTGACCATAGTTATGATTGTACCTTGTATTTTGCAATGTATTTGTGGTATGATTGAAAACCTGGTAAAACAGCTTTGGCTTACTCAAGAAAAGAAAAGGGGGAGATGTGGATGATTTCTTGTTAGAGAATGGACATATGCCTGCTCTGAATGAAAGCAAGTATGTGCAGCTGGCCATGTAGCAGGGGTAACTCCTGGTTACCTCTGTGCAGCCGACCGTGGAAAAGAAGCAACTCCCGGACAATCAATGAAACAAGAATGCAGGCCTGGAAGATAAGAAGGAGCTAAGATAAGAAGCTTGCTGAATTGGACTGTAAATTTCGCTTGCTTACAAAAACCACACTTTAGGTTCTCACAAGTGCAAAAGTTACAAGTACTCTCAGAATGGGCCTGCCTCCTTACATTGTGACGACGCTGTTTGGAGCAACCTTTTGATTTTACAGGGTCATCATACCTCATTTTTGTGTTTTATATTTTGTGGGGAACCTCTTTATAGCATCTCACTTATAGAGCCTTATGTTTTCTATTCAAGGTTTCTTACATATGTTTTCTAAGACTGTTATAAAGTGTGTTCCAGTTTGTCATACCTATTTTTTTTTTAGATTAGTATATCTTAGGTAATTCACTTAAGCATAGAGAGGGGGGGAAATGTAGGCAGCCAGGGCTTGGCGGTCGGAAGATGTCGTGCTGTAATGGAAAGACAGAGCCCCCTCCCCAGATCTTAGCTTGTGACGTAAGCAGGCGGAAGTGACGTTGTAAACCAAAGCTATATAATGCGGTGTCACTCTGCAATAAACGCCATTTGCCGTCCACCACATTGGTGTCTGCGTGCTAATGGACCCCGCGATCGCGAGTAGGTGATTGTCTGTGCCGACCCTGAACCAGGCCACTGTGCCTCGCAGAGGCAGCACCTCCTCCCTGGCAGAGCATGAGCCTCAGAAAGTCCTTGGTCAGACCAAAATATTCTAAGCAGTAACTAAAAACATCAGTGTTATTAGCGCTATTCCCAGGCTGAAAGTCAAAAACACAGCACTGCACCAGCTACTAAGGTGAAGAAAAGTGACTGCTACTGCTGAACCCAGGACACTACCTCATGAGTAGAGAAGGCATGGCTCAATTTCTTCAGAGGTGCACAGAAAAAGGACAAGAGTGAGTAGACACAGGTTGCAGCAAGGGATATTCCAATTAGATAAAATGAACAAATTTTTTATGATGAGGATGGAGAAAAAGTGGAACAGGTCACTTGGAGAGGCAGTGGATCCTCCACCTTGATATGCACTTGGGCCACAACAATCCCATGCTGCACTACAGGCTTGGAGAAGAGTGGCTGGAAAGCTGCCTGGTGGGAAGGGACCTGGGGATGTTTGTCAACAGCCTGCTGAACATGAGCCAGCAGTGTGCCCAAGTGTCCAAGAAGGCCAACGGCATCTTAGCTTGTATCAAAAATAGTGTGGCCAGCAGGAATAGGGAAGTGATCACCTCCCTCTACCCAGCACTGGTGAGGCTGCATCTTGTATACTGTGTTCAGTTCTGAGCCCCTTGCTACAGAAGAGATATCGAGCTGCTGGAGCGGGACCAGGGAAAGGCAACTAAGGTGGTGAAGGGTCTAGAGCACAAGTCTTATGAGGAGTAGTTGAGGGAACTGGTGTTGTTTGGAAAAGAGAAGGCTTGGGTGGACCTTATCACTCTCTACAACTACCTGCAAGGAGGCTGTAGCAAGGTGGGTGCTGGTCTCTTTTCCCAACTAACAAGCAGTAGGACAAGAGATAACGGCATCAAATTGTGCCAGGACATTAGGAAAAGATTCTTCACTCAAAGGGTTATGAAGCATTAGCTTCGTATGAATCCCAGTGAAATCACAGAGTCACCATACTTGGAGGCATTTAAAAGATATATAGCTGTGACACTTACGGATGTGGTTTAGGGGTGGACTTAACAGTGCTAGGTTAATGGTTGGACTCAATAATCTTGTGGTGGACTTAGCAGTGCTATGTTAATGGTTGGACTCAATAATCTCGTGGTGGACTTAGCAGTGCTGGGTTAATGGTTGGACTCAATAATCTTGAAGTTTTTTTCCAACCTAAACGATTCTATGATTATTTGTTCAGAGAGCATCCAGACAGGGCCCTGAGCTACCTAGCATAACTCTTACATAAGTCAGATCAGTAACTCCTGCTTTCAGGAGGATGTTGGACCAGCTGACCTCCAGAGGAGACTCTATCTACAGATATCTTATTTATTCAAACACTGAGACTTCTGTGTTAAAGATAAACACGATTTACCTAAGAATCAAAGTCCATCATTTTGCTGAGTGCACTGTGCAGGCAGGCATTCATCAAACTCCCAAGGATTGAGAGACTGATTTTCCTTGCAGAAAGTACCAGTGTGACAGTGATGGCAGTTCAGGGGTGTAACCACATGGTACCACGTACAACACCAATAGACTTATGCTCTGGGTGAAATTTTTAACCCTCATGCCCAGAGAGAAGACTAGTGCACTGACCCAATTCCCAGTTATTCCTGAGTCTCTGGCTGTGACTTACTATGAGGATGACTCATGGACCTGCAGAGAAAATATTTACTGAACAGCCTGCCAGCAGAGGATGAGGTGGGCAGAAAGGACAGAACCCTGTTAAACAGAGATCAGCATAATTGAATTCCATTTGCTTAGTGATCCTGCACCTCTCAACTCTGTGCAGATATATTTTCTTTAAAGACAATATTAACCGCAGAAAACCCAAAAGAAAAATTGTCAGTGTTTGAAGGTGTCCTTAAATACCATGAACAGAGAAGGACAAAACTTAAAACTAATTAAAACAAAGAGCAAAGTCAGTCCCAGGCAGATGATCACACAAGGTTCTAGCTTGTGGGTAATAACTAATGGATAGCTTGCCAGAGGCTATCTACAAGCCTGAAGGGGAAAATAAGCTGACAATTCCCATCCCATGCATTTGTAGTTGAGTATATGCTTCACAGACTGACTGCTCACCTACAGCTTTCTGGTGTGGCATCAGTATATAAGACATGGGGTTCACAACTGCAACAAGCAGTTTATATCCTACTTTTCAAGGTAAGCTCCTCCAAGTCCTAGAATGAAGTTAGGGGGAATGTCCTTGAATGAAAACCATGGGGGAGCCGGGACTTCTGTTGCTATGTGGTTGCAGACAATTGTCTTTTATTCTTCAGATAACCAAATTATACTAATAAATCTAATTGCAAGAGAAAACTCTGGGGCAATTGTTTCAGGTTTAACCTTTTGTAGTAGTTTCTGTAAAATGAAAATATTTTTCAGTATGGAATTTAGGAGGTAAAGAAATGTCATTAACAGAATTACTGAGCATGTGGGAAGATCACTCTTTAGCTCCTGCTCTAGGC
Source organism: Amazona ochrocephala (assembly GCA_039720435.1). Taxonomy (NCBI): domain Eukaryota; kingdom Metazoa; phylum Chordata; class Aves; order Psittaciformes; family Psittacidae; genus Amazona; species Amazona ochrocephala. The sequence continues at coordinate 29,609,198 of CM077876.1, read as the reverse complement.
CAGTAGGATAGCCATGTATTGTAAGCAGGGGTGCAGAGTTACACAACATTTACACAGGGTGAATGGTGTCCCACAAAAAATTTACCTTACGTAGTGGTGAAAGAGTTTGTGTATTCATGTGGCAAAATGCAACATTGAAAGAAAATGTTTGCTTGCATCCTGGAAGCGGTATCTGCATTAATTTGGTCCTGTTTCCAGGTTAATTTACCCTAGTCTCTCAGCAGAGATAATTATCTGGGGCATGATACTACCATTGCAGTATTGCTTCCAATTTCTGAGCTAAATGTTGCTGAGCTGTTTCAGGAATCTTTCTACAGTTTGCATCTGGGACCTTGCGTCTAAGAAAGCCAACATAACCTTCTGTTTATTTGACATGTTCAGTCCAATGTAGGCTTAGTTTCTTAACTCATGTTAGCCTGTCCACATTGTGGAAAGCTGCCATGCCACCTTATTTTGGGGGTTCAGTTTTTCTTGTAGTCTTCCTGCTTGGGTAATGAAACTTGGAGGCAATCCAAATGGAAAGTCATCATCTGTACCTAGACCTAGACTGTAGGGCATTACTGGAAAGTAAAAACTTTACAAAACTCTGTGTTTTTTATTTTTTATAGTACTAACCTCTCCCTACCAGTGATTCTGAAATCAATGACTAATACATCAATAACTGGCACTAAACTGTACCTTACTCAGTGCAAACACAGAACTTACCAAAAGATGCATGAAAGGATTCTCTACAAACTACTTGTTCAGTTGGAAAGTTTGGGCTTTAATTCAGGTCCAAGATCTGTTTGATGCCAGAGCTAAGATTAAAACCCCAGGAATCTCCAATCAGAACTCTCATGTGTGTAGTCAAGCCAGTGAATCATACCCCTCTTTCCATGATTAGGTGTGTAAATTTGAAATTAGCTTTCCTATCTCCCTAGAGGAATTTGAAATACTAGTAAATCAGGATTGGTGTGGTGAAGGGGGAAACATCTGAGTAGTTGTCTACTGGTATAACTGCTGAAACTGTACAATAACAAGTCTCTAGTCCTGTATAATTTCCAGACAAACATCACAAGTACAGTTTCAGATGGTTGTGGTCACCAAAAATACTTCTGCCTTTACAACAACATTTTGCTATGCACATAAACATGATACATTAGAGAGTGGTCCTTGGCATTGGATAATGACAGATAGCTCGTTAATGATGATGTTCCACTAATCTCTCACTTTCAGTACAGGGTATTTTCTCCTGTTCAATTGAACATTTGGCCCCTGGCTTGTGTTAGGCTTTTGTTATGACTCCTATGCACACTACCAAAATATACAATCTTTAATGTCCCTGTGAAAAGTGCGTTGGACCTCAAATGCAAGTTTTGGGGAGCACTGGATGAGCTTGAATGAATACTGGAGCTTGAATGAGCAAAACACCAGTGAAAAAATCCATCTGTATTGATGTATGGTTCAATATTAAGAGTTTGCAGTATCGGACTTTGGAATTAATTTTTAAAAAGCAAACTGAGGAAAAATAGCATTTTATTACAGTTACCAATTCCTGCTGCATTTAATCTATTTTCTTGCTGCAAAGTATGTAACAGCAAGAGAGCCAAACATACAAGCAACTATCCTATGAAATTTTGCATCATATTCTTACTAAAACACTACATAAAATTAGTTAGGAAAAATATCTTTGAAAGCATTATTCTAAAAAAATCACAAAAATGCTGTCAAATATATTTCAGTAAGCAGTAAATGAGCCCTGCTTGCACCATAAATCATTAATGTTTAATCACCAGCCAATGCCTCAATAAACTCACTGGCATGGAAACTCTAAGATACTCAAAGGATAGTTCTAGCAAATCTGGCATGCATGGTTGGCTTATGTGCTTAATTACTGTTTATGCATTGGCAGTATCCAAGCAGTTGTATGTAATAAATAGAACACTGTCACACTGTCCAGATGGTTTTAGATTCAAGGCCTAGGGAGTATGTTTGAAGACTACAGGCCTGATTTACTAACAATTCACACCAACTCAGTTGCTGAAAATCATGCTAATAGCATACGTTTCAGCAATTTCATCAAATCAGGAATAAATATACTATTAATGACTATTTCAAAACACATTTTATCTTCTGTTTAGCCACTCTTCAGAGGAGATACGATAATTTTATTTCGGTTTAAGGCATGTAGCAGCTTTATTTCTGCAGTGTCCGATTGGTTTGAGAGAAATGTGCTCTTTCACACAGAACAAAGGAGTGCCAAGCAGATAATCCACACTATCTTAGAAAATGATAGTTTAAGTATTAGAATCAGTATAGCCACTTTAGTGTGGTGAGATGCCTTAATTAATTTACACTGTCAAGAATTAGGGTCAGAATTACATATCATCAACTTAAAAATAGAATCATTAACTGTTTCAGTCTACCTTATGTATAAATATGAAGCCAAATTATGCTATCATTTTCAAGCAGTCAAGAAAGACATGGTAAATAACTTTATGAAGAACTGCTGCCTCTTTCATCACAAAACTGGATTTAACCTAGATTTGTGAAACTGCTTGAAGTAGATCTCCTTTGGGGAAGAAGAGAGAGCAGAGAGAGAAGGAGAGAAGTTTGGAGGAAAGAAAATGGATTTAGAGATGTACTTTTATTTATAAATTAATTCTTAGAGGTCCTTCCATGGACCAAGAATATGAACAACTTGAAATCAAGTTTTATATCTGCGAGTATCTGAGGTTATGTCCTATTTGTCAGGATGGAAGTGGGAATAGAGATGGACTTTATCCACTCCACATAAACAGGAAATGAAGTGTGATTTTCTTTGCAGGGCATGAAAAAGAACAGAAAGGAATATGCCACCAGCAGGTAGTTGAACACAGTAAGAAAGATGAAGCCAAAAAGACTGATAAAAAGGGTAGCGGTCATAGTTTTCTCCTACTTGTGTGGGTAAAAAACATTGCTGACAGTCTGATAAATTATCTTAGTAGCTGGATTATAATTAGAAGTTTGGTTTTGATTGAAAAAGAGAGCGCTCTAAAAAACAAATAACTGACCATATTTGGTAACCATCAGTCGCATTTCATTTTGTTTTGATCTCTCCATAATGAAGATGCTGTTCTGTAAAACACTGTAAAAAAAACTACCTGAAGTGTTTCAGGTTTATATCCAAAATAGGGTTTACTGCTATAAACATATGGCTTTAAGTGAGTAATTTATCTTTTCATTCTGTGATATTTATTAATCCTCAGTTATTCACCTGCTTATCCATTCCTCTATAGCCAGCTACTCCTAGGGTGCAGTTCATTTTATATTAAAAGAGATATCTGAAAAAAATAGGTAACTGCATCTCCACCAGCTGCAAAATGACTAACAAACTAGTTCAGCTGTTGATATCCACAAGGTAAACAAACATCTTTAAGTGAAAATTACAGACCTGTCAGCTACACCCAAAATATATCCCAAAGAAATAATTGCTCTACTAGCCTAGGAGACACCTTCTAGTTTTACTTAAACAAATGCTGTACCACTCCTGCACTGTGCCTGCCTATGGGTAACTGGAGTATAAACTGAAGTAGAGCCTACAATTTTTAGGATCTTGATGCAGTAACTGTATTCAAAATTCTCACAACAAATACTTTGAAAGGTCTTATAAGACCTTTCAAAAATACTTTTTTTTTTTTTGTTCTAAACTATACTTTTTTTTGCATTGTTCTAAACTATTACCTTATATTGGTTTAGGACAGAGGAAGAGCTAGAAATAAGTCTAACTGGAAGCCTTCAAGCATGTCCCTGCCCATGGCAGGGGGGTTGGAACTCGATGATCTTAAGGTCCTTTCCAACCCTAACTATTCTATGATTCTATGCTTCTATGATTATTGTTTGTAAATCCTTCTTTAAAAAGTTTTTGTGGCACTGTTGGTAATGGGGGAATTTGTCATGGGTATTAGCAAAACTATATTTAAATGGATGTGGAAATAAACTCTAAAGATTCAAAATGCAGAAGACGTCTCTCATATTTTCAGCGCATTAAAATGGAAAACAAGAATAAAATTTAAAAGCAACTTCTCTGTAATGTCAGTATTTGAGATGTTTCCAAAATCTGAAGAGCACAGGATATGCCTGGTTGCTAATAACTTAAACATTCACTTTTTTTTTTAATTCCTAATTCTTCTGGTTTCTAATTCACATCTAAAAATCCATCAGCTTCTTCTTATATCTGAGCAAGTATTTTATAGAAGAGTGGCTGTCGTGAAGTCTCAGGTTGCTGTGAGAATGTTCAAGCAAATTTGGAGCCTGTTGGTGCCCTTAATCTATATGCCATATTTTTCACATATACCCTGACATGTACTGCTATTAAGAACTAAGTCATATCTGTTGCTTATCATTCCTCTTGTTTTTATACCTTTTCAGAATTTTAACAATGATGACTGCTTTTAGCTCCTTGACAAAGACTAAAGATTCTCCATGTTTGTCACACAGACCATTCACTACTTAAGTGAATCAAGCTAGCTAATCTATCTAAAGCTGTAATTGTCACTACAGATCTCGCAATCACTTTTTTTTTTTTTTTTGAGATACAGGTACGATTCAACTGAACACTTTAGAAATTCATTTTTAGCATTCACTGTTCAGCCAGTGAATGTTCTAGTCTGGTAACAGTTTGTTAGTCTCTTTCTGTTCCTAGATCTTGAACACATTAGCTTTAAAGACCTCTTTTTTCTTCATGTGATTTAGAGTTCAAAACCAGTTTGCTTAGTCTTACTAAGATTTTTACTGTTTAGTGATTCAATAGGCAGAATTTTACTGAGTCTTTCTTTTTTATAGCATCCTGGTTTCAGCTGAGATAGAGTTAATTTTATTCCTAGCAGCTGATATAGTGCTGTGCTTTGGCCTTAGTCTGAAAATAATGCTGATAACACACCGATGTTTTAGTTGTTGCTAAGTAGCACTTACCCTGATGAAGGACTTTTCAGTCTCTCATGCTCTGCCAGTGAGGAGGGGCACAAGAAGAAGGCAGGCTTAGAAAGTTGGGGCTGTTCAGCCAGCAGAAGAGAATATGCATGGAGACCTCAAAGCAGCCTTCCAGTGTCTGAAGGGGGCCTACAAGGATGCTGGGGAAGGACTCTTCATTAGGGACTGTAGTAATAGAACAAGGCGTAACAGGTTCAAACTTAAACAGGGGAAGTTTAGGATAGATATAAAGAAGTTCTTTACTGTAAGGGTGGTGAGGCACTGGGATGGGTTGCCCAAGGAAGTTGTGAGTGCTCCATCCCTGGCAGTGTTTAAGGCCAGTTTGGACAGAGCCTTGGGTGACATGGTTTAGTGTATGGTTTAGTGTGCCCCCCATGGCAGAGGGGTTGAAACTAGATGATCTTAAGGTCCTTTCCAACCAGAACTATCCTATGATTCTATGATTTTAAGAAGCCAGTAGGGAGCAGACACAGGACACCTGACCCAAACTAGCCAAAGGGGTATTCCCTACCATAGCACATCATGCCCAGTATATAAACTGGGGGGAGTCATCCAGAAAGGACCAATTGCTGCCCGGGTCAGGATGGGTATTGGTCAGTTGGTGGTGAGCAGTTTTTGCACATCACTTGTGTTTATTGTTTTTCCTTTGTCTTTTAGTTTTATATCTCTCTCCTTATTATTTCCCTTATCATTATTATTAATGTTAGCATTTGTATTATACTGTACTTTTGTTATTATGCTGCTCTTATCTCAGCCCATGGGGTTTACATTCTTTCGATTCTCCTCTCCACCCTGCCTGGGGAAGGGAAAAAAGGGTTGTGAGTGAATGGCTGCGTGGTACTGAGTTACCAGTTGGGTTTAAACCATGACATATGGAGAGTATCATTATGTAGATTAACTAGGTGATCCTTTGTTTATTCAAAATTTAATGACCTGACTAGCTTTTTGCAATCTGCTAAAAAAAGTCTGAAGGGTATAAGCTTCTTGTCAAATAAGAGTGATTGTCTTCTGGGATTTGAAGACAAATATAACACATGTTGGCATAACATATGTTGGCATAACATGATTGTTCCAGAAAATGTAGTATTTGCTTTTTCTCAGACCATGTTAATCTTAATTTTGCAATGAATGGAGAAGGGTGTACTTTCATTTACAAAGCAGATGAGCAACAATGAGCAATTCTCTAACAGGTTTATCTAGTCAGTAATTTTCCATTAATGCTGCAGTACTTCCAAAGACATATTTCTGTGCTTATTTTCTTTATATAGCTTTGTACTTTTATTTGGTTAACTAACATCCTGATGCTCACTCAAGATAACCACATCGCAACACTTTGCCATTTTCTTTTTCCACAAAAATACATCTTAATGTGATGAATTCTCTTCCATTTGGAGTAAAAGAATCTGAAACAAATAAACTGTTGCTACATGTTAAAATCCTGAAGCTAACACTTTTGAGGATACTTGCTGAAGTCCAGGCTGGATGAGGCTTTCAGCAACCTGGTCTAGTGGAAGGTGTCCTTGCCCATGGCAGAGCATTTGGAACTACATCATCTTTAAGGTCCCTTCCAACTGAAGCTGTTCTACAATTATATATTTTGGTCTCAGACTCTTAAATTTTTCTCCACAAATCCTGCACAAATTCATACTGGCCCAATCACCAAAATGAAGAATCTTACAAGTCTTTCACTTCTCATTCATAATAGAGGAAATCATTCATTCTGCATGCTGGTAGAGCAGCTGATAGATCCGGTAGAAGGCAGAGATGGGAAAGAACTTGGGAGGCAGAAAGGAAACAGGCAGAAAAATAAGGAAAAACATAAATAGGGTGGTGAGGTAGAGTCTAGCTGAAGAATGGGATTGAAAGGTGGGAACTTGATTACTCCCTGGCAAAAGGAATTCAGAAATAACACAAATACGGATAAAAGTTCAATTGCATGGTTACACAGAAACATCATGGACTTAAACAAAGGGACCAAATTCATGGAGAATAAGCAACCTGAATTCCAAACAACATGTTGTGCAAAGTGAGTTCTACGTGCACAATGATGCTGAACTGAAACATGATCAAGTTAACATCAGTTTATGTATTAAAGTCTTGAAAGTACAGATAAGGCCACTCTGGCTAAAAATTATACTTTTTTCTTTCTGTCTCCAACAGGAAACAGCTTACTTTCCATTGTCCCTGGCAGTTTTTTACTATGCTTTGTTAGGTATGTGGGTGAGATTAAAGACATTAGCTACAAAAATATTACTTTTTAAGAAATACAAAATTTATTGAAAAATGATTATTAAATATATCACATGAAAGAGCAAGACCAGTGAGACAGGCAGCAGAGAGAAAGGATCCACATCTTAAAAGTTAATTTTCTGTGGTGGTTCAACTAGCTTTCACTTTAGCTGAAAAGGGATTTCCTTTATCACCTGGAATTTCAAAGTGCAGCCATGTATATGGACCCTTAAACTATGACACCATTCGTTTTCTCAGGCACAAACCACCAAATAACAGCACTTAAAGAGGCTACGGAAAGGTATTTACTTAAATGATCTGTCTAGAGGTTATTTCTTTACATTGTTATCTTACATTTTGATAAGGTGTATCACAAGTCCAATGTATTAATTTTTCTTCGTGACACTGCTTTTATAGCCAAGACATAGCTGTATAAAGGTCTTAAAGAGGGAGTAATAAAAAAATATCTCTCTGGCTCTTCTTATGAATTTATAGAACAGTTTTATTTAGTTGAAAAATAAAGATTTAAAATTGTATTCCTATAAAAAAATCATCTTTTTATGATTAATGGTAACATAGTAATAAGTTCAAGAACACAAGCACATTATTTGGCATTCTCCAACTAGCTGCATTATTAAGTAACAACCTACAAATATTGACATTTGTAAGATATGAAGGAAATTTTTGCATCACAAACTAAAGCTCTGCATTTATCTCCTTACGCTCTTTTCTTCAAATGAAGTTACACAGTGATAGCATCCAAATGGCTATCTACTGCAAAGGCTATAAATGCTGCAATAACAAAGTTAATAGGATAATTCAAAGTTGTCATTCTGAAATACTGATTAAAGCAATTGTTAAACTGAAATGGTTGCGCCTGTTTATAGACCATAAATTCAAAGACAATTCTACATAAACACATTAAGAACTGTATTTCAGTGGCATTATAGCCTTCTAAGGAACTGAAAACTAATCACTATTAACTGATAGATAAATTTAGTATTACTCAGACTCATAGAAAAAAATAAAATAAAATAAAAAAATTGAAACATCTTCTATAAGCCTCTGAAATTTTAGTACTTTTTTTTTTTGTTTGTGGTTTTTAGTGGTTTTTTGTTTGTTTTTTTTTTTCCAAGAACTATAATTCAGAAATTTTGTGCAAAAACCTTTTTACAATGCTATTGTAAGAGACTTAGCCATGATAAGCAAATAAGAAGTGAGGCAGGGGAAAATTAACAGACTTATCAATCAAAACTAGTATGAATGAAAAAGAGGTATTAGGGCTTGAATTTCTGACTCTCAGAAAAATTTACCAGATATTCTGACTTTCAATACTTAAAAATTATGTAGCTAAAATCAAAAATAGACGGACCTAGGTTGAGTATAGGAACTACATCAGTTGCTTTGTAAGTCAAAATTTCTTTTGTTTCTTAGCTAGAAAGAGATCCAGGGATTGCAAGCTGCACATCCAGTTCACTGTAACAACAGTGTCACCTTTTTTTTTTTTTTTGTTCTAGCACATGATATTATCTCCTTCTCAACTGACTCTATCAATCAGATAAATGGGAATTCACTGATGGATGGATGGATCATAAGTCACAGTCAAAGTCTGCTTTCTTTAGGTGTAGAACACTAATACTTCTCTTCTCCTACCATAGTAGCCTGCAAATGCAGAGGACAATTCTCATATCACAGGTGGTGGCTGTCACAATTAAACTAGCATAGAGGCAAAAGCTTTAGGGCTTCCTTTCATTCTGAAATATAAGCATCAAGCTGTGATTGCCTGAGTTACAGTTTGGTTACTGTTATGTTATTTGGGCTGTTTGGTGAACTTTACTTAGAGCTCACAGTATACGTTATTTGCCCTCGAGTTAAATGGCTGCTGTTCAGAGGGCCTATATCACTCACTGCTTTAAAATCTGATTATAACAATATATTTTAAACTCTATAGGAATGTAATGAGAAAATGGTGGAGAAGGAGCATAAGCACAGTTACCTTCATTGGAAACAGACAAACATACTGTGCATTATGCATACGCTTGAAGAACAAAGTTGTCTTTCCAGGATTACAGTAAATTTTGTGTACTTGAAACTCTCCTTTGCTGATTTGGGAAGGTTACAAACAGAAAAAAGGCTCAAATCTAATTATTCAGTGCAAATGACAGGCTCCCAAAACTCTTTATGCCTTCAAACACCATATTTAAATATGATCTGAAATTATTGTAAAGCAGTGATTTTAAATTTTTCCACAAATTATCAATAGCTATAATTCAGGGTAATATTAGACCTATGTGTCGTGCTTCCTTTTTCTAACATAGTTTTCCCATTTCTAAACATTTTTTTCATCAATATGTTTTTTTAAAATTAATTTAATTTAGATTATATTTATTTTGTTTTTAATTGTGTTTCTATTTTCAATGGTAATACTAAACAAACTTTCATTGAATGCACTTATCAACTAAACCCATAATTTCATTTTTAAAGTGTATTGGGTTTTTTACTCACCTATTGGCCAAAAACTACACTGTTTAGAGTCAATTTGATTATGTTCCTCTAATTCTGCCTGTCCTGGGTTCAGAAGTAGCAGTCACTTTTCTCCTTAGTAGCTGGTGCAGCGCCGTGTTTTTGACTTTCGGCCTGAGAACAGCGCTGGTAACAATGATGTTTTTAATTGCTGCTCAGTAACATTTACCCTGACCAAGGACTTTCTGAGCCTCATGGTCTGCCAGGGAGAAGGGGAAGCTGGGAGGAAGCAGAGACAGGACACCTGACCCAAACTAGCCAAAGAGGTATTCCATACCACAGCACGTCATGCCCAGGATGAAAAAACTGGGGGCAGTTATCCAGAAGGTTTAGATCACTGCTTGGTTGTGCTTGGTATCAGTTGGCGAGTGGTAAGCGGTTTTATTCTCTTTCCTTGTTGTTTCCTTGTCATTATTATTATTGGTGGTAGCAGTAGTGGTTTGTGTTATACCTTAGTTAGTGGGCTGTTCTTATCTCAAGCATTTGGAGTTACATTCTTTCAATTCTCCTCCCCATCCGTCCGTGAGCAGGGGGAGGAAGGGGGGGGAGTGAGCTAATGGCTGCGTGGTACTGAGTTACCAGCTAGGCTTAAACCACAACACTGTCTTTATTGCTTCTTGTTTCACTTTTTGCACTGTTCAGTTGTCGGTAACCATCCTAAAGTTAATTATACCCTCCAGATCTGTATTTTTATTCAAGTACTGGTACAGGGTTTTTTATTTCTTAGATACAGCCTCAGACAACTTATGATCTTGGTACTTGATGATGATAAATAATCCTCATGGTTTCAGAGAGATCATCAGACACAGTAACAGATATTTCAGTTGTTTTCACTTCTGGTAATCCTTGAATTTTATGTTATAAAAATTTAGCAGGTGCTTCTCAATGAATCCACTGGTAACTACTGTATCTGCTCTTCTTTCCAAATAGTAAGTGGGAATTTATTTTGACTACTTAAGACTGTTCTGAATTATTGTAAACTAACAGCTTTATCTATGTTAATAGTGATAAAATTGTTAGAATTTCATGTGTCTGTACTGTATCCATGTTCTTGGTAAAGGAAATAGGTCTTGACCATAGACTGGTTTTCATGAACATTTTTAACTGACTTCTTACACTCCCAGATATTCTCCCATTTGTTATTTTTGTTCAGTTTTTAATGACTGCTTTCTCTCTTAGCAGAGATAGCTTTAAAACAAAAGAGCCATCTTCTGTGAAATCATAATTGTGTGTTTTATGAGGGATGGGTGGCATCTAATAAAATGTCTTCACATTCTCCCTCATCATTAACATTCTTCCAACCCAATTCTGTAGCTGATGAGTTTCAGCATCAGGAAACTGACCCTTTAAGAGTAGCAAGATATTCATTATAGGCTGAGACTATGCTACATTTTCACTTACCATAATAAACCTTAATGAGACCATAATGAGACCTTCTAGTGTTTGAATTGGCATTGCTACACTTTGGGTTTTTTTTTAAGAAAATTCAAATATGGTTTCAATAAATAATAGCACTTTATCTTTTGAGCTACCTGGGATAAAATATAAAATACTGTCCTGGGTTCAGCAGTAGCCGTCATTTTTCTCCTTCTCGGTAGCTGGTGCAGCACTGTGGTTTTGACTTTCGGCCTGGGAACAGCGCTGATAACACCAGTGTTTTCAGTTACTGCTTAGAATGTTTTGGTCTGACCAAGGACTTTCTGAGCCTCATGCTCTGCCAGGGAGGAGGGGAAGCCAGGAGGAAGCAGAGACAGGACACCTGACCCAAACTGACCAAAGAGGGGTATTCCATACCACAGCACATCATGTCCAGAATGTAAAAATGGAGGGCAGAGATCCAGGTGGTGGGGGTGCACTGAGGGGGTTGCACTGCTTGCTCGGGCTGGGGATTGGTGGTGAGCAATTGTATTCTTTCCTTGTATTTGCCTTGTCATTATTATTATTGGTGGTAGCAGCAGTGGTTTGTGTTATAGTTACTAAACTGTTCTTATCTCAACCTATGGGAGTTGCATTCTTTTGATTCTCCTCCCCATCCCCCCGGGACTGGGTGACGAAAGAGGGGGTAGTGAGTGAGAGAGCGACTGCGTGAGTTATAGAGGCTTAAACCACGACAAATACATAACTCCGAATGTAATATGATAGAAATTTAAAGAGCTGTTTATCTTGTTCTGTCTTCCAAACTTATGATCTGTAGCATATCTTCCATTAGCGTCTTCTTTAAAGTATCAACGTAAACACTGATCCACGACAATATCACAGGTCCTGTTAAACTGAAGAGTCAACCACTCTAAAATGCTTTATGACTAGAGCTGTTTGACATATATATATATTTTTTGAATATGAATTTTCAGACAAAGGGCTTTTCTGCTACATTGTTAATATATCATTTTGATAAAGTTTCATAGGAATATTCCATGTGTGAAAGAGACTTGAATCCTACATGAATTAATGAATTAGGATGCTTGAGAGCCTTGAACATACTCTTTGGAAAGTAGGCTTATATATATTCTCCACATATAAAAACTCAGACATTTTGAAAAGTTTCAAAAAGAACCCCAAATTTTCTATATTCCTGCATGTAACAAAAGCAAGTTTTGAAACTGCAAATGGTGCCATGAGATGGAAATTATCATCCTGACAGAGGCAGTTTAAAGATGTCATCACAAATATCTTTTGAACCATCCTTTTTCAGACAGTTATGTCATTTGCTTTGTTGTTTGTTGTTTAAAATCTATTGTGCTGTTGTACAGAAATTTTAAGATTAAGTCGAATCACATCTATTTACAAGCTTTGCTTCTCAGACACAAGTAGTCTTGCAATAGCTCCGATTCTGCTACCATATTATCCAACTGCAAATTATATGTATAGAGACAGTTTGCAAACATGGCTACCACTCTGGTTGAGAAAAAAGACTGGCAGTAGTTATCTTCTTTCCAAAATTGCTACCTAGTTCAGTCTAGTTACCAAAATGACATGAACACCAGCCAGAGATTACATAGCAATAAAAATAGTGTATTTTTTTGCCCAATGTGAAATTAGAATCCAAACTTAGTAAAGACTAATATAACACACGGTTTAATCCATAGCAATTTTATTGTAAGTATGTTATATAGATTACATAATATGAGTACATCTCCAGGCTTGTTATATTTTCAGAAAAAAACCTTCACTTTTTCCTAGGAAATGTCATGCAAGATAAGATGGATCATGTGGTTCACATAGAGTTAGTACCACTGAGATTTTACCCTCTTTCACTGAATATGTTCTTATTTTCAAGAGATAAAAAAGATTGGACACAGAACAGGATTGGTATAAAAAACTGGTACAATAGCAGTATCATTAAAGAGTTGGATTTAAAACAGTGGTTTAGATCATTTAATCTTACACAAAATTAATAAAGGAAACATGAACTAGTCAAAGATGAACTGAACTGAGAACAGCATGTGAAATATATCCCCACAGATCAATAAGTGAAAAATCAAAAATTAACTCTTTTACAGACTATATGAAACTCCCAATAATACAGCCAGCCTTTTTTGTATTATTTTTCTTTATATAGGCAAGTAGAAGCAGCATACTTTCTTTTTTTTTTTTTTTTTTATGTTATTTTTTTTCACTTGTTAAAGGAATCTCATTTTTGCCTGGGAATCTGCAGGTGACTTTGGACTGTTGCAATCAACTTCACAAACTGATATAATGTGCTTATGGGTAGAAAGACATGGTGCTCTAATCAGCTCCAGATGGTAGAACATGCTTTGAGATTTCACTGCTGTTTTCTGCTGTAACATCTACCGAGTCAGAGACCTAAACACCACTGTGGACAATGTTAGACAAACAGAAAACAGCACTTACTCCAAAAATGCAACATATAAATGAAGAAATAAAAGGTAACTGCAAGACAGTTTGAGGCAGAAAAACAATTGTGGATTTCAGCTTAATAGTGTCAAGTAGATCAGACTTGCTGCTGTATCATAGATTTCATGCCAAAAATGAAAAGGCTTTGCATTGACTCCTAACTGAAGGGCTGCAAAAGTGCCATACACCAACAGACTTAATTCTGAACCAGTCACCCAATTAGAATTAGATCTCTAACTGGGATTATTGAATTCCAATTGAACAGCCAACAGAGAGTCTCTACCATTTTAAAAAATGCCAGATTAAGAAGTGTAGCAATGCTCTGTATTATTACTGTATCTGTATAGATTGTAGTATCAGAATTCCCTTGAATAGAAATAGGGTATTTTAGTGTTCATATCCTCGTGTGTACCCATGACAATTTGGGCATAGTCACAATATGGTATGCATAACATCTGCAGTTGAAATGTAACATAGTAAAAATGTATTTTTAAAGAGGTATACAATTATATGATATAAAAGCAAACCTATACAAATAAGGAAGAGTGAAAAACATTTAGAGAAAAGTCAAATGAAAAAATATCAGTTTCTATATCATCTTCTTTTTCCAGATATTTAAGATCCCAATATATTTAATATTACCAACTTTCAGAGCCTTCCAGGATTTGACACAGAATTTTCTCAATTTTAAAAATACAATAAATGTATGCACTAGTTTTTTGATGATCAACTGCAAACGCAAGTGTTCAAGTATCAAATTGTGTATAGCTAATAAACTATTTCTGTCTCTCTTTGCACTGCACTCCACCAATCATGTTTTGTCATTAAAACTGTTAAATCCAAAAGCGGAATCAAAAAGTTTAAGAGTATCTACCAATATCTCTAAGAACAAAAAAAAAGAATCTGGAATAGGTTTGGTGAAAATTAATCTGATACAAATGAAAGAAAGCAAAATGAGAAATTTGCTGCCCCATCCAGGTATATGAAATACATTATGGGTCTTTTCTGAAATAATAGGAGTCAGTCACTGTTTAATATAACATTTCCGTATCTTCATTAAGATAAATAAAATGTTAATATGTTGAAAGATACCTAAGTCCTGGAAGTTATTAGGAAGTATGAGCTGAAGAAACAACAACACACATTTTGAAATGGACAGGAAGTGTGAAAGTCTTAGGGAAAAGGACACTTTCTAGAATATGATAGTATTAGTAAGTGGGGTCATACAAATAACTATAGATTATACCAAAGCATCTATTAGCTACAGAAGCATCATTGTGTCATACAGTCAAAACAAAAATTCATAGCTTGTATTTGTGTATTTTTTCCTCCAGGTTGGACAGAGCTTTGGGCGACATAGGCTGGTGTGAGGTATCCCTGCCTATGGCAGGCGGACTGAATATAGGTGGTATTAAGGTCCTTTCCAACCCTAAACATTCTATGATTCTATAATGTCATCCACGTACATATGAGTTGCGAAATCAAGGCCTAAAATTAGTTGATTCATTCACTCTAAGTAGCTATAGGTGAAACAATATAAATGTAAAAATAAATAAAATAGATTAGCTCCAGTCTTCACGCTCTTCTCCTTGGGGGGGGGGGGGGGGGGAATAGCTGCAAGGTTTCATCCTTCTTGACAGTCTGATTGGCTGAAATTATCTCCTGGTCTGCCCTTTCTTAAATACTTCAGCATCCCACAGGTGCTTCAGTAGCAAAGACAGACTTATAAATACACAATAGGAATACTCAGCAGTCACAGGAATGGCTTTGAGCAGTATGATTGTGAACGTCAGCACCACAGAGCAGTAGATAAAGCATATTCCTTCAGACAGGCTTCCCGGAATAGCAACAAGCCTGAAGAAGTTCAGTCCCAGTAGAGCAGAGGTGGAAGACATAAGAGGAAAATGATCTGCCTATGAGTTTTGAATAAAATACTGAAGTGTTTTAAGACTCTGTTATGTGGTGGGTATTTACTTACAGACACATGCTAGTACTGGGAGGGCACAGCAACAAAGTTCCCATCTCAGTCCAACTTCTCACAGTTTTTAGGAAATCATATCTAGAGTTCTCATTTAAGGCTCTCTCTAGTTATAAGTAATGTAAGAAATGCAGTATTCCATCCTTGTCCCAAAAAAAGAAAAGCAGTACTTTATAAATCTGTTTCAGTTTGCCTTATTTCTGACTGTGTGGCAGCTGTGTAGACCATTATGCCAGCTGGAAATGTAAATAATAATATGAAACAAAAGAATATGTTCCAGAATTCCAAAGATTCTTGAGATATTAGGTGTCAAATTTTCATACTTCTCTTCTGAAAGCTGAACATATCCCTCTTTACCATGGTACAGAAGTTCTTAAGCCATTTGTGATTTTAGGAAGCCTTTTCCCAGAAAGTTATCTCCTCCTATAGCATTTGACAGAGTGATTTCTCAGAATATGAACTGATGATATTTTCCAGAGAATTACAGTTTTTAAGAAGTATCTTTTGACTGACATTCAATTTTAATAACTTTCTAACTTTTAGGCAGTAGGAGTTACGGGCTTCATTGCCTTCAGCAAATATCTCACTTGTGTTCAGTAGAGCCTCATGAAAGCACTGCAGAGCTGCTTTTTGGTTTTTTAAGGTCTAAAAATTAAAATAAGAAGTCCTACTTGTGCAAAGTGTCAGGGAAAAAAAAAATTTGCAATATAACCAAGATGATTATTGTTTTCAGTGTTGTTATTACTAATTTACTATAGCATTACTGAAGCGCTCTGGGATTTTTTTAACTTTCCAATATCCCATGTTAAGAGTAAAACTAAATTTCCACTTTAAAAGTTCTGGAATCCAGTTTTGAGGTTCTTTTATGATGTATGCTTCTTATTCTGCAAAGCAAACTTTTTCACAAATTGCTTCAGTTTGGCAAACTGGTGTCCTCATCCAAAAGAATAAACATTATCTTCCAACTAGCTGAAATACTTAAGACTTTAGTTACAGTTTTATGTGCTTAATTTTAAGAACAAGGGTTGAAAGATGACTTCCAAAGCTTGCCTTTGTCTTTCCTTGTGTTTTGGATTTATTTTGTTACTTTGTTGAGTCACAAATGTACACACACACCCCTACCCCCATAGGATATTAAGGCAGATTTTTCAAAGGTTATGATATTAAACTCAGAGATAATATGACATTCTTAGCACGGGTGAGTCACTGTACCTGACGAACATTAAAAATTAATAGGAAGCTATAGTCCTGTAAAACTTAGGACGCTTCAGAGTCAGACCTGTTATAAGTGACAGGATATGAGATGGCAATGAGGAGCACAGTGCCAGAGATTTCACAAAGTGTTCTGTCTTTCAAAAAAAAAATTAAAAAAAAAATCTAAAGTCCATAACCAAAAGAAGTGAAACTTTTTAAAAATAGATTAGTGAAAACTCTGTATTTAATTTTGCAAAATATTTCTTTCTTTAGTATGTTATTTTTCCTATTGCCCTTCTAAAATGTGTTACAATTAATAAAGATATTTCATAGAATCATAGAATCATAGAATAGTTAGGGTTGGAAAGGACCTCAAGATCATCGAGTTCCAACCCCCCTGCCAGGAGCAGGGACACCTCCCACTAAACCATGCCATCCAAGGCTATGTCCAACCCCACCTTGAACGCCGCCAGGGATGAAGCATTCACAACCTCCCTGGGCAACCCATTCCAGGGCCTCACCACCCTCACAGTAAAGAATTTCTTCCTCAGATCCAATCTAAACCTCCCCTGTTTAAGTTTAAAACCCATTACCCCTTGTCCTATCACCACAGTCCCTAATGAAGAGTCCCTCCCCAGCATCCCTATAGGCCCCCTTCAGGTATTGGAAGGCTGCTAGGAGGTCTCCACGCAGCCTTCTCTTCTCCAGGCTGAACAGCCCCAATTTTCTCAGCCTATCTTCATACGAGAGGTGCTCCAGTCCCCTGATCATCCTCGTGGCCCTCCTCTGCACTTGTTCTAACAGTTCCATGTCCTGTTTATGTTGAGGACACCAGAAGTGCACACAATACTCCAAGTGAGGTCTCACGAGAGCAGAGTAAAGGGGCAGGAGCACCTCCCTCGACCTGCTGGTCACACTCCTTTTGATGCAGCCCAGGATACGGTTGGCCTTCTGGGCTGCAAGCGCACACTGCCGGCTCATGTTCATTTTTTCATCAACCCACACCCCCAAGTCCTTCTCCGCAGGGCTGCTCCCAATCTCCTCCCCACCCAATCTGTAGCTGTGCGTGGCATTGCTCCCACCCAGGTGGAGGACTTTGCATTTAGCATGGTTAAACTTCATTAGGTTGGCATCAGCCCACCTCACAAGCGTGTCAAGGTCCCTCTGAATGGCATTCCTTCCCTCCCATGTATCAACCGAACCACACAGCTTGGTAATCCTTTTGAAATTCAGAGAAAAAAATAGTGATATCTTAACACCAATAAGCTGTTTCTGGTAGAGTGGAACACCTATCAATATTTTCTGCAAAATGGATGAAATTCATGGCTTCCTAATTTAGCAAGTTAAGGAGAAAATACTCAATGATTAAATACATGAACCACCTCTTTTCTGCAAAACAAGAAGTGCACCTGTGACTAAATTGATCACAGTTTCCTCGATGTTCTTGAATCCTCTTTAGCAAAATTAAAAAGCAATTTTTTTTGTTAATTAAATATTTAAGGATATCCAATAAAGGAAAACAAAACAAAACAAAAAAAAAATCTGCTCAGCGTATCATGGAAATTATCATGCCAAGAATGCACTATAGAAATCATATAAAATAGCCTTTTATTTTCAAAGAGGACTTTCAACATAGCAGAGAATGTATTTGTTGGTATGCATTTATATATACACGTTATATATATATGTAATATCTATTATTCCCCCTGTAATAGGGGAAACAGATTTTCATGTTAATGAATCTCTTTGTATGGATAACTATTCTGTAAAAATGTCAATATGTATAAATACCCAGCATTACAATAGAAATACTTTAGTTGTAAGTGCTTCAGCTTTAATAAAGAGAAAAATCTATGTTTTAATTCTGCATTGCTTATTTCAAGTCTCAGACATTTGAATCTTTCAATTAAATAGCAATGATGCAAGCTATCTTCAGTTGCTGGATATTAATAATTAACAAACAGAAACCAGACATAGGATGTGCATTTATAACAGGAAGAGCACTTTGCCACAAATATGGAGGTATTTGCACTTAATGTTTACAGCAGTCTGAGTATGAAACTAAGCAGACAAATCTTAGAATAAATTGTGACTATATTTGTTGATCACTGAAAGTTCATATATTTCATCAAAAATTTGAGGACAGCTTTTCTTTACTGTGCTTCCCCAAAGATTTCCTCAGTAATCACACTCCATCCCCAGTTCTCAGGCACCAAAATTTTCTAATTTTTGAGGTGGGAGTGCTATGGTTTTTCTTACCACCCAAAGAAGAAATAGAATTGTTTGAATTGTGCTTATGACTTCACTGACTCTTAGCAGTCAAAGTTTTATTAGTTATAGAAGGAGCCTGTAGTGACTGGCTCGGAACTGGATGTCTGTATATTATCAAATGAATTCCTGATAGTCTGGGAAACAGGCAAAGGATTCTGCCAAGCTGTCAGAAGGACTTAGACATTTGTCCTCAGATTATCCAGTACTGTTCTCAAGACCACAATTGTAACTGAACTGCACTGGCTACAGTGTGTTTTAAATTTTTTCTTCTGGCATCTTCAGAAAAAATGTTTTTATGTGTTTTTCAGTGATTTTCCACCTGTGTGGTATCCTGGTTGGTACAAGGGTGGGCCTTGTTGCCCACCTGGTGGTCACTGCTTCAGTTCTTGTATCACAAATGATGTAACCCATTTCTATGTTCCAGTCTGGAACTATCAGTGGTCATAAAATGCACTCAGTATAGTTACACTAAACATGTTTTGCGCTTGTGATGTTGCCTTTATAGATGTCAGATAACACTATTTTTCTTTGTAATCTGACATTGAAAATAAGTATCCATACATTTACATTACATCTGTTTTTCATTGTAGTTAGAAATTGACATTGTAGCTATTTGCAGTGAGATCATCTAAAAATTTCACAAAACAGCCATAGACTTTTATTGATTTTTCACCTTTCTTTGATGGGGTTCACTTCCACACTCCAAAAACTTACCATGCAACATTATCAGTTGATTTGTAATGATCACTCAGAGCTGCTACTGCCTTGTAAATATTAAGCAATGCAATAAATGAACTTAAGTCCTGAAGAAAAGTAGAAAACACTTTCTACTGCCACATAGAAAAATATGCTAATGGTTCCAACTACACTGATCATTTTTAATAGTAAGGAGAGAAGCATCTATTAAATCATACAAGGAGAAAAATCAAAGGAACAGAAGTCTGAGCAAAGATGATTCTCCAAGGAAATGAATAGTTATTTATAAGAACATTTTGCTTTGTGTAAGAAATGCTTCCCTTGCTGGATAAAAGTAAATAACTGAGCATGTTCAAAGAATTTTTAAACTAAGCTATGCAATAAAAAGCAGTTTAACCATTTAAAGATGACTAATGAGTAACATATACTTTTAGAACAATAACAACTACAAAGTTACAAAAAGCTATTATCAACAGATATGGCAAATCTATTGCTGACAAGGTGCAGATATTGTATAAAAGTCATGCTAGTGTAGGAGTTCCATCTGCTAATTCCATCATAAAATTGAATAGGATTTCAGGATTTAGTTCATGCATTGTTATTTCTTCAATAACTCATTTCAATCTCTGCAAGTGCTACTGCACTGAAGCTAATAAATAAGTAGTTAGGAATTAAAAAACGAGACAGCACGACAATGCATTTCAAGTTGTCAATCAGTGAATAGTCCATCTTACTTGGGTTACCATATTACTCCTTTACATACCCCTTCTTATGTAGGGTTCTCAATGCCCTGCATGCCTAAAAGGTCAACTCACATTCTAAAAAAGGACCTAATATTCGTTAACATCCTGCACCCAAAGCCTTCTGTAAAATTTTCGTGAAAAGTCTTAGCCTTGAGAATATCCTAACCTGAAATGTCATATACTGGCGAGATAGAGAACCCTGCTGGAGACAGGGACATTTCATTCACTCTCCCCACTTATCCCATAAAGTCTGTCTCCAGTTCCAGTTCAGGAGGCAGTAATGCTAATACGTTTGTTTCCCATGCAAAATATCAGTAAGAAGAATCTCAATAATTACCTCCTTTGCAAAATAATTTAGTTAGCACTCAAGGAACAACAGATGGTTTTGTTTAATTGCCGAAGCAAAATTCAAGGGAAGAGGAGGTAAGTAAACCCCAAACCAGCAAAAGAAAGCATAAACAATTAAATTCTGTGTCAAACTGGAATCTACAATTTCATTGTAAATGCAGGCATGCTACGCCTTGTTCATTTTAGATTGCAGTCAACTGCTGATTTATATTGGTTCATTTTTTAATGATATATTGGTTTGGTTTTTATCATATAAAATGTTGGTTTTGCTTAGACTTAGCTGAATTCTACCCAGGCTTGTAGTTGAAGTCTTCTGAATCTGCATATTTCTCTTGAATTTAGCATTTTTTAAAGCAGATATGTCAACACTAATATTACTAGTTCTATCTCATAGCTAGGGAAACCTGAGATACCCAGAGAAGTAGCTTGCCCTGAATGAGTCAGCACTTCCCAGCAGGCCTGGAAAATTTCATGGGGTTTTGCTAAAAGCCCTACCAGTGCCCTGCCTGCACCCTGCCTTTCTGCTACAGCAGATGAGGGCAACGTGGCTTACCAGTACTAAGCAGCTAAATAAGCTAAATCCCCTCAGATATTCCAAGGTAATCTCCCTGATGGAAATCTTGCAAATATCCCCAAGTTAAAATATGAGGTTTGTTTTGGTTCCTGGCTTTTGATTCACATATTGTAACCCCCAGGTTTCATATTTAAAAGAAAGAAAAACTAACTGCCACGTAATCTAGAAGCTAGTTTTGGAGGCAATAAAAATTGTTTTGCTTCCAGTCCTCTGGCAGGGGCCTTATTTCCTTGGTTTTGTTTAATTTGATTAGTTTGTTTGCTTTTGATTTATACATAATATTCAAAAGCTCTTATCTCAAGCTCTAGGCATCCTTGCCATATATTTAATAAGCAATCATGTATTAATTATAAAACCAACAAATTAATTTTAACTCCCACAACAAAAGATAACCAAGCAAGAAAATCAATTTAACTTTTACCATCCTATAATTTCTTCTCACATACTTCCCAAAGATCCAGAGAAGAAAATGTTAATGTCAACAGATTTTTCTTCAAGGAAAAGAACAGATCAGAGGACTTCAAAAGACTGACAAACTTTATTAAATTAGGAGACAACTGCTCAAAGATTTCTTATGATCATGTTATCTATTTTGAAAGACAGTCAGGGTCCTATATTAAAAGTGACCTTACACTGGTCCAGAAATGAGCAGTTAGAAGTGCTATGGACTAAACTAAAGAAGTATTCTAACGGCCACAAATTCCAGGCCTTATAACAAAGTGAAATAGACAAGAGGAATAAAATATTAGAAGGATAGATGTATGTCTAGCAAAGGAGGGAAGAAAAGACCTACTGACTTCACCAGTGAAGCAGTCCAGCATACACACCCAGCTTTTTACTAAGGGTGCAAGAAGTAAGAATAAATTTGCAGCTAATATTGCCAGAGTAGAATCAGCTACTCCTGAATTTCTTATAATGCTATCAGGTTCCTATATGAAAAACAACAAGTACCAAACGTCTCCATGTAAGCAGTTTTATAAGATACAGGTTGAAGTACTCTGTAAGCTTCCACAGTACTTATTGGCACTCTGGCCAAGCCCAGTTTTGAAGAGTATGTTTTTGAGACACCATGTGGTATTCTAAGACTTTACTACGAAGGGGACTGGATGACAGTATAAGGATGCTAAATAAATTCAAAACAAACACCATAAGGTGATTCTTTGTGCAAAATGTAGCTGAGCTATGAAATATTTTGTGAAAGAATGTTAACACTTTACATAAGCTCAAGGCAAGGACTGATCTGCTTAGGGCTACTAATTAGACAGAAAGTATATTCAGCTCTGGAAGTTTCTGACAGGAAAGTGCCCAGAGGTTAAAAGACTACTGTAAGAGAAGGTATCGTACATTCTTGTCCGGGTCTTATGTTCTTACACTCTTATCTTTACACTTGATTTTGAGCACTTTCAGAAACATTATGAACTAATTAGGCATTAGATCTATTGCAGCATGGCCATTCTAACTTTTTTTAGTATTACTCAAAGTCCAGCATAGGAATTAAGGGAAACAGGAAACTTGCAGACCAACAAACTCTAACTGAAAAGAAAAACAATTACATCAAACGAATGAAATGTGAAATAATCACAACAAAGACTTTGTGTGTGTATGAAGATGTATTCTCCATCTGAAAATACTGGAATGAACATTTAGTGGTTTGATGTTCTAGATTTATTTTTTATCAAAGTTAATTCAAAATTCTGTACTCAACTTGTTATTGTCTTCTTAATTTCTACCCACAAAACGTTATGCGTTAATATTAAAAAAAAGTAGTGGCTTGGGGAATTTTCTTCATCATAAGAAGATTATTTTAAAATTTGTCAATATCACCATGTAACTCATCTACAAAACATAAAAACAAATGCTTTTACGGAAAGTCGTAGAAAGAAATTTATTTTGGCCTATGCTTTGTCTGAAGTATTTTTATCATACTAATGAAATTAGTAATTCATTACCTAACGCTTGAAGAAATGAAAAAAATGAATATACATAGAAGATACCTCACAAATGTGCCAGAATGAACCCGTTTTGTACTTTCACGTTCTAGCAGAAATTGAATTTAAGAATAATAATGATCTGCATTCCCCAGGTTTGATTGCAAGCAGCGAAGTGAACTGAAATTCCCCTGTCCTTTGCTCCAGAAAGGAAATTTTAACATGATTACGTTTATTCCTGCTGTCTTCTAAAGACTGATAGCAAGCATTTTGAAATATTTAGAAGTACTCATTCAAGAATTTCCCACTTTTCTATTTGTTGTGAAATGTTCCCTGTATACAAGGAAATATGTTTCCAGTGGGGAAGCCTGGATATGCCTGTCATAAGATATTCAGGAAGATTAAACGAGTTATAATGAAATTCTGCCATTAGAGTCCAACTGACTTTAGGCAAGAGACTTCTGGGAACAACTTTCCCAAAACTAAGAATTTTGAGCTTAATTTTAATGTAATGCTCCAACTATGTTTTTGCAAAATAGGCTCTCTTAGTAAGATTCCAGAATCTCCTTATGCTTCCCTCACACTCTGCAATGAATTAATCACAAATAGTACGGTAGGAACTACAGTACAGAAGGATGCATTTCCAGTCATGTGGTCATGCCCTTAATTCCCTTCCCAGAGTTCAATTGGCAATCACAGAACTAAATAAATACATAAGGAAAGTCAGGAAGGAATGTATCTGGGGAGATTACTTCAGCTTTATACACAGAGGAGGATTTTACCAATATAATACAATCCATTAGAACATTAGAAAAATACAACTGTTTGTGTCTGCATTTGTAAAACAAGATAATTCAAAAGCGTAAAAAACACAGCTGACATACCTGGAAAGAGCAATTGTTTTCTTTGTTCATTGTGAGTGAGTTGAGGGGATTTCTTCTGAGCTTCTTTTCTTCATTAATGTCCCACATGACATCTTGTCTCTAAGTTGGAGAGACATCAATTTGATAGGTGGACCACTCGGTGGATAAAGAACTGGCTGGATGGCCGCATGCAAAGAGCTGTGTTCAATGGCTCAATGTCCAGCTGGAGACCAGTAACTAGTGGTGTCCCTCAGGGATGGGTGTTGGGACCGGTCTTGTTCAATATCTTTGTGGATGACATGACAATGGGATTGAGTGCACCCTCAGCAAGTTTGCCGATGACACCAAGCTGTGTGGTTCAGTTGATACATTGGAGGGAAGGAATGCCATCCAGAGGGACCTTGACACGCTTGTGAGGTGGGCTGATGCCAACCTGATGAAGTTTAGCCATGACAAGTGCAAGGTCCTACACCTGGTTGGGAGAAATCCCAGGCACAGCTGGTCAGACAAGAGATTGAGAGCAGCCCTGTGGAGAAGGACTTGGGGGTGTTGGTCGATGAAAAAATGAACATGAGCTGGCAGTGTGCGCTTGCAGCCCAGAAAGCCAACCGTATCTTGGGTTGCATCAAAAGGAGTGTGACCAGCAGGTCGAGGGAGGTGCTCCTGCCCCTTTACTCTGCTCTCCTGTGATCTCACTTGAAGTATTGTGTGCACTTCTGGTGTCCTCAACATAAAAAGGACATGGAACTGTTGGAACAAGTCAAAAGGAGGGGCACGAGGATGATCAGGGGACTGGAGCACTTCCTGTATGAAGATAGGCTGAGGAAGTTGGGGCTGTTTAGCCTAGGAGAAGAGAAGGCTGCGTGGAGACCTCATAGCAGCCTTCCAATACCTGAAGGGGGCCTATAGGGATGCTGGGGAGGGATTTTTCATTAGGGACTGTAGTGAGAGGACAAGGGGTAACAGGTTCAAACTTAAACAGGGGAGGTTTAGATTGGATCTAAGGAAGAAATTCTTTACTGTAGGGGTGGTGAGGCACTGGAATGGTTTGCCCAGGGAAGTTGTGGGTGCTCCATCTCTGGCGGTGTTCAAGGTGGGGTTGGACATAGCCTTGGGTGGCATGGTTTAGTGGGAGGTGTCCCTGCCCATGGCTGGGGGGTTGTAGTTAGATGATCTTAAGGTCTTTTCCAACCCGACCTATTCTATGATTCTATGATTAGGCCTGTTCAAATTAATTTTCAGCTTTTTTCTCTCACATTTCCTGATTACATAACATCTGTTTAACATGGACTTTTTATGTGTCATGGTTTAAGCCCAGCTGTAAATCAGCCACACAGTTCGTTAGCTCCCCCCCCCTTCCTCCTCCTGCTCACAGAGGGATGGGGAGGAGAATCGAGAGAATGTAACTCCCACAGGCTGAGATAAGAACAGTACAGTAACTACAGTATAACACAAACCACTGCTGCTACCACCAATAATAATAATGACAAGGGAAACAACAAGGGAATAGAGTACAACCGCTCACCACTCGCTGGCTGATACCAAGCCCAACCGAGCAGTGAACCAACTCTTCCGGGTCGCTGACCCAGTTTTTACACCCTGTGCATGAAGTGCTGTGGCATGGAATACCTCTTTCGCTAGTTTGGGTCAGGCGTCCTGTCTCTGCTTCCTCCCGGCTTCCCCTCCTCCCTGGCAGAGCATAAAGCTCAGAAAGTCCTTGGTCAGACTAAATATTTGAGCTGTAACTAAAAACATCGGCGTTATCAGCGCTGTTCCCAGGCTGAAAATCAAAAACACAGTGCTGCACCAGCTACCAATGAGAAAAATGACTGCTACTGCTGAACCCAGGACAATATGTCAAACTAATTTCAATATTTATTTTGCATTTGTAATCGCCATTTTTTGAAAATACATCCTCTTACTTAAGGTTCAATTTTGCCATCAAATTTTTGTGCAGTTACTCTCATTAAGTCCATTTTTAATCAAATGAATTTAACAGCTATTGTAAAGTTTTCTTGAAAGAACTCTAGTGTCAGCAAGGTCAAGGTAGGTTCCATTCCTTAATCTCGCTTATATTCACAATTCACAGAATCACAGAATCACAGAATAGTAAGGGCTGGAAAGGACCTCAAGATCATCGAGTTCCAACCCCCCCGCCATGGGCAGGGACACCTCCCACTAAACCATGCCATCCAAGGCTATGTCCAACCCCACCTTGAACGCCGCCAGGGATGAAGCATTCACAACTTCCCTGGGCAACCCATTCCAGGGCCCCACCACCCTCACAGTATAGAACTTCTTCCTCAGATCCAATCTAAACCTCCCCTGTTTAAGTTTAAACCCATTACCCCTTGTCCTCTCACCACTGTCCCTAATGAAGAGTCCCTCCCCAGCATCCCTATAGGCCCCCTTGAGATATTGGAAGGCTGCTATGAGGTCTCCACGCAGCCTTCTCTTCTCCAGGCTGAACAACCCCAATTTTCTCAGCCTATCTTCATACGAGAGGTGCTCCAGTCCCCTGATCATCCTCGTGGCCCTCCTCTGGACTTGTTCTAACAGTTCCATGTCCTTTTTATGTTGAGGACACCAGAACTGCACACAATACTCCAAGTGAGGTCTCACGAGAGCAGAGTAGAGGGGCAGGATCACCTCCCTCGACCTGCTGGTCACACTCCTTTTGATGCAGCCCAGGATACGGTTGGCCTTCTGGGCTGCAAGCGCACACTGCCGGCTCATGTTCATTTTTTCATCAACCCACACCCCCAAGTCCTTCTCCGCAGGGCTGCTGTATTTTAATCATGGATCTGAATAAATAAGAAATAATGATATTATGCTGACTTTTAGCTGCACTGAACAAGTTTCTGTTTGGAGATCACTAAGCACCTGCTTCCACAATAAGCAAATTAAAATACTGGAGCCAGTATCTGAGATTACTTTGTTTTGGGAACTAATGCCATAAATGTTCTCACACAGTTTGCTTTCAAGGCCAAACAAAGAACCTGAGGAATTCATAAGTGTTTTTATTGTTAGCAGTTCCGGATGCTACTGTTTGAATCTTTTATGCTGTGATACCCAAAAGTGCAGTATCATCACGTATCATGATATTACATCAATATTTCTCAGAATGGTGAGCGCTCAGTGAGGCTTTGAGAGCTGTGAGTGAGCATGCAGACCTTTCTATCTCTCTGTAATTGCAGCACTAGACAGAGCTGGGCCTTTTCTATTGCTCCCACCACCCTCTGGACCTCCTTCTCTTCTGTTTATCCTATAGAGAGGAATTAGGCCAACAGTGCTTTGACTGTGTCTCACTCTAGGTAGTGGGCAGATGTGTGCCTGAGGAGATCGTGTTGAATGGGGGCACTGAGCAATGAATTTGTGAAGGGGAGGATTATGAGAGGACTTGTCCCACACAGCTGAAGAAAATTGAGATAGGGGAAGCAGAAGACACAGGTTTCCCTCAACCTACTAGGAGTGTATCTATAGCAAGACTAAAGCTACCCGATGTCTTTATCTAATGCTCGATGGCTTCAGACACCCCCAGGACACACAGGCAAAATCAGAAACAGAGAAATGATGTAAATAATTCAGTGCTCACATAATATTATTCCTTGAGAAACAGTGTCTTGAGTTTGGGTATATGAATCATGTTACTTAAACTCTTTGATTTGCCCGGGACTTTCACAGCTTTAATCCAATTGCTATTTTCATGGCTTCACATACCACAGTGGTAGGCACTTTATAAATGCAGAGTATTCATGATGAAATAAAGGAGACTCTGAAAGTAGAACAGAAGTGATAGGAGTTCCTTAGAAGTGTGTTTGATCACTCTACGTTTCTCAGTAATTCAGAAGTTTCACCTTCTCCCTTCAAAATGAATTTTCAGCACAAATCATTTTGCCTGGTTGCCTTACTGCTGTGTCTTCTGTTATGGCCAGGATTTGTCATGAGATAAAATAAAAAAGTGAGGGATTGAATTTTTATGCGATACCCACCATGTAACAATAAGGAAACTTCATTTCTGCTGTATCCATTTAACATCTGCCATTTTAAATCTTATTTTCTGTCCCTCTTAACTCTTGGAATCTATTTGGATTTGGAAGACAAAGGAGCAGCATATGAAAGCTTGTTAGGAATTAGACAGTCATGGCTCTTTTAGAAAAGCACAAACACTGTTGTTCATCTTGACAGCGATCTAGCAGGGACTGGCCAAATGAACAGGGACTGGCCAGCTGGAAAGTAAGGCATACAGACTTTTTCCCAACAGTATGCAGGGGTGTAAAAGAGAAAAAGTTGTTCACATGCTATTCAGTAAGTTATTCCTACCTGAAAGGATTTCTATGTTAACTTCAATCTTTTTTCATGATAGGTTCCTCCTTTCTAGTTATACCATTGACTTCATGGAAACACTGTCAAACTCATACTGTATTAAGAGCACTGTGTACTGTGCTCTCTTCTTTAAAGGACCTACTACAGTCCTAAATTACATCCTATATACTATATACATCCTAAATCCCATCCCATCTACTATAATTCTAAATCCCATCATCATCATCTACAGATTTCTTTTGAAAATCCAAATCTCATTACACTCAAACATATTCTTTGCAGTCTCCTCTAAGCCACAGCATCTGAAGAATGTTGCTTTTCTAAATCACTTCAAGTTAAGAAAAGTTACATGAAGAAAGAATATATAATCATAGAATCATAGAATAGTAAGGGTTGGAAAGGACCTCAAGATCATCGAGTTCCAACCCCCCTGCCATGGGCAGGGACACCTCCCACTAAACCATGCCATCCAAGGCTATGTCCAACCCCACCTTGAACGCCGCCAGGGATGAAGCATTCACAACCTCCCTGGGCAACCCATTCCAGGGCCCCACCACCCTCACAGTAAAGAACTTCTTCCTCAGATCCAATCTAAACCTCCCCTGTTTAAGTTTAAACCCATTACCCCTTCTCCTCTCACCACAGTCCCTAATGAAGAGTCCCTCCCCAGCATCCCTATAGGCCCCCTTTAGGTATTGGAAGGCTGCTAGGAGGTCTCCACGCAGCCTTCTCTTCTCCAGGCTGAACAGCCCCAATTTTCTCAGCCTATCTTCATACGAGAGGTGCTCCAGTCCCCTGATCATCCTCGTGGCCCTCCTCTGCACTTGTTCTAACAGTTCCATGTCCTGTTTATGTTGAGGACACCAGAAGTGCACACAATACTCCAAGCAAGGTCTCACGAGAGCAGAGTAAAGGGGCAGGAGCACCTCCCTCAACCTGCTGGTCACACTCTTTTTGATGCAGCCCAGGATACGGTTGGCCTTCTGGGCTGCAAGCGCACACTGCCGGCTCATGTTCATTTTTTCATCAAGCAACACCCCCAAGTCCTTCTCCGCAGGGCTGCTCTGAATCTCCTCCCCACCCAATCTGTAGCTGTGCCTGGCATTGCTCCCACCCAGGTGGAGGACTTTGCATTTAGCATGGTTAAACTTCATCAGGTTGGCATCAGCCCACCTCACAAGCGTGTCAAGGTCCCTCTGGATGGCATTTCTTCCCTCCCATGTATCAACCGAACCACACAGCTTGGTGTCATCGGCAAACTTGCTGAGGGCGCACTCAATCCCACTGTCCATGTCACCCACAAAGATGTTGAACAAGACCGATCCCAACACCCATCCCTGGGGGACACCACTCGTTACTGGTCTCCAGCTGGACACTGAGCCACTGAGCACTACTCTTTGCATGCGGATATCCAGCCAGTTCTTTATCCACCGAGTGGTCCACCTATCAAATTGATGTCTCTCCAACTTAGAGAGAAGGATGTCATGGGAGACAGTGTCAAAGGCTTTACACAAGTCCAGGTAGATGACATCAACTGCTCTGCCCCTGTCCATCAGTTCTGTAGCCCCTTCATAGAAGGTCACCAGATTGGTCAGGCAGGATTTCCCCTTAGTGAAGCCATGCTGGCTGTCACCAAGCACCTTGTTGGTTTTCATGTGCCTGAGCATGCCTTCCAGGAGAATCCGCTCCAAGATTTTGCCAGGCACAGAGGTGAGACTGACTGGTCTGTAATTCCCTGGCTCATCCATTTTCCCCTTCTTAAAAATGGGGGTTATATTTCCCTTTTTCCAGTCATCGGGAACTTCACCTGACTGCCATGATTTTTCAAATAATAAACAATTATTTTTAATTACAACTATTCAAAGACTGTTTTGTTCTAGGAAAATTCTTAAGAGCACCATACTAAATCTGTCTTGCTGGCAGCAATGCAAGTACTTGTGTTTTAACTTACAGCTGAAAAAAAAAATAAACTAAACCCCACTTCTAAAGACTCCTCTCCAACTCTTTTCAGGTTTTGGATTTTTTTGTTTGTTTGTTTGTTTTTTTCTTTTAATGTTCCAGCAACTTGTCCTGTTGTAATCTGTTCTCTCGCTTCTCTACTGTTTAAGTATTGATGAACTAGACAGCCTATCACAGTAGTCACAAAGAACCTAAATCTAACTCGAACAGCTTAAGTCAGAAAACTGGTTTTGATCACCATCTGTGTGATTTTATAGACATTGACATGCCATTAATGTTACCATTAAGTTATAGTAAGAAACAAGAGGTACTACAACAAGAAAATAATGGAGTGATCCAGTAAGCCTTGCTTATGTAAGTTAGATCTACTCTATTTTAATTCCGACCTTGAGTAGAAAAGAGGAAATAATTATAGTGAGAATCTTTAAAATGAGAATACTTTAAATAAAACTTGCTCTTTCCATAGAACAAAGTAGTTTTGACTACATTGCATTTGCACTGTTGCATCTTTCCGTAAACAACAAAAAAAAAAAAAAGAACTTTGGACAGAAATATAGAACTTCAGTTGACTGAATCCTGTTTTCACTAGAATGAGGTGAATTGAACAAACTCAAAAGTAGTCAGCAGTTCATTTCACTTATTCAAGTACCTAAATATGCATGTAGGAAGCCTAATATATCAAATTTCCTACTTTAAAAGATCTTCATGTAGCTATGAGACACACCAGCCGCCCCATCCAACAAAAAAGTTCCACACAATGGAAATGTCATGGTTCACTTCCTTCTTTCCTAATATTTTCCCCTCTTAAATACAGTAATGTCATCATGAATGCCAAGATCTAAGAATTAGTAGTGTGTGAGAAACTAATAGTCTATGAAAGTGAACTCAGTATAAAAGACAGCAAATACTTTATATAGGCTTAATAGATCTGTTAAACACTAGAAAACAAGATATTTATTTGAATGAAACAACCCAGATTCTACTTTCATTTAAACCAGACCAAATACAATTTCAATTATGGTGAAAAGCTGCTTCTATACTATTTACCAAAACAAAGACTAGCCAAATATTCAACATGACATTTTGCAGAAGCAGCAATAAAGACAAAGATGAAGTTTGCACACATGGCATTGTATGAATCAGCAGCTATCTTATGCAGACAGATCAGATAAAGGGAATAAAAAACTGGTGTAAGTAAACAAGTGACTGTATAGTACAGAATAAATCTTTTTTCCTTGGATTTAAGACCTGATGAGTGGTTGTAAAGTTTTGTAGAAGTAATATATTGAAAAACAGTTCAAATTATTTATTCATATAGTCCAGTGTTTTTATGAAATTATAATTTTCAAGACATTCAATTTCAGTTGTTTGAGTACCTATGCCCATCACAGAATCATAGAATAGTTAGGGTTGGAAAGCATTTGACGGTGAAGACTGACTGAGTCAGTACACCACAATAAAATTCAGTCAACAAAATTACAGCCTACAAGAAGCAGAGGTTTACTGACACTTTCAGACACCCAGCTTTATTTTCACACTACAAGGTGTCTAAAAAAAAAGCATCTGTAGAGACTTGATAAACACATTTAGAGAAATTATTATCAATTTTCACATTCCATTTTAAAAACTGTGCCAATCAAGGAGCACAAGCTGTTGCTTCTTTCCTGAAAACAGAACAAATGTATGTTTATTAAAACTCCTAATAAAACTTAAAGAAGAAAGGCATCCAAACAAAACTTTCATTAAAACTTCTAAAAACTCACATATAAATAAGCCTGAACTCATTGATTCCCTGAAGAGTGCTCAGTTTCTCAGACCACTCACTACAGTTGGGAACTTCAAGCATTGATCTATACATATCTGAGTTGTCTTTGATCATTCCTTCTTGTCACAAGCATATTCTGAACACAGAAGCTAGGCGATTGCCACATGAACAACATTCAGAAATTTTATATACCCTGTAAATGCATTTAGCTGATTTGTCTGTTCTTATCATCAGGAATTAAACCCCATTTGGTCAGTAACTGTACTATACTATATATATATATATGTTATTGTACATTTATAAAAATAACAAACTAATATTATTGAAAGCTGCACTAAGCTGAAGACTGAGTTTTTTGGGTTTGACCACTGAGCTTTCAAATAATTACACAGCTTGACTTTAATGAAGCCAAAATCCTGACTCTAGAGCTCTGAGTTTTAAGCACTAATCTCAAAGATTAAATTCGAAGTTTTGACAGCACTTTTGGACACGTGTGGAGTCGGATGTGACACCTTTCTCTCTTCCCTTCTGTAGAAGCTGTCATTATGATGGCTCAGCTGAACAAGTTTATATAAAGGAGAGGTGCAGTTAGCTCATTCAGGGAGGGCTCCCAAAGGCACGCAGCACTCCTGCCACTGACTAAAAGTAAAGAAAAACATTGCTGTAGTGCTATACATAGCTGATGAACTACACAGGCCTACAAAAATACCCTAGCAAGATTTCAATAAGAATTACAGGTCTGGTTGAAAAGTCTATTCCCTTTATACATCCTTGCAGAGGCACAATGTTTACCAGAGTGTGTTCTCCCATTAATAACACTGGAACTCCAAAAAAGTCTGTCTCCAAAGACAAACCTCACATGCAGTCTTACCTTTCCTTGCTCAAGGGAAGTATCATAGTGGGGTTTCTCAGGCAGCTAACAGTTCATAATCTTTTATTTCCTCTGCTCTTCAAGGAAAAGAAATACATAGTAGAGCATTGCTTGTTTGTCGCATCCCGTTTCTGGAGGGAAGGTACAAGATGTGTCCTGGCGTCAGTCAATCTCCTCTTGTCTCCACCTTATTCCAGCACCATTTTGCATAAAGGGAAACAAGTGTACTGCCAGTACAGCTGGTGCTTTAAGGCATAATATTGATATGCTTTGCATGTATTTAATATCTTTGACATGGTATATTAATTTACTTTGTATAGTATATTAATTAACATACAATCTTGAATAAAGGCTGTAGTTTCTATAATCTTTGTGAGTCCCTAGCCAATCTTCATGACAATGTAATGCTGCCTATTTTATAGGATCCATTTCCAAATAAACACTGTACAGCAACAGTACCTTCAATATTTCTAATTTAGAAAACATGGCTGTTTGCATCTGTGAAAAGAATCACATACTATCTGTAGATCTCTCATGTAGATAGATATTGAAGAGTCCTATAAGCAAACATAAAAGCTACTAGTCTCAAGGTCCTTTAATTATCCCTGGGGAAGTAAACAGTCTGAAGGGCTGGATATCCACTGCTTTCTATTAGCATATATTATCACATGCCAGCCCATACTTAGTAGAAAAATGCCATAGAAAAAAAATTTCATTGTGACAAATCTGTGCTAGTCAAAGTAGAAAACACTGAAGGTGCTATTTCTATTGACCGCAGTTGTTGCAACCAATGCGTATGTTTTTTACAGGAGAGATTACACCTCATTTGAGTAAGGAAAATTGGTATGCGGAAACAGAGAGAAGCACCAGAACATCAACTCCATGCTGTATTCTTCATCCTGTTCAAATGATCTAATAATCATCCGGTGCAACTAACATTCACTACAATGGATTGACAGGTTATAGAAAAGTATTGCTTACTTTTATGCAAAATGAAGATTTGCACAGGACTAATTACAGTAAACACTCAAAGAATTACATACTATCAAAGAGGAGCTATTGAATATGTCTACACTTCCAAGGCATCAGTGGCAAAAACATGCACTGTAAATTTCTCTTTCTCTGTGAAGATGTATACATCTAGTTAAAATTACATATGAAGCCAATAGATGTGTGAGCCAGAATCCAATTCTTACTGACAAGACAGTTAAAGAGTGGTCCTTTCTCCATGCACACTTACTTTGCAGTCAGCCAATGAATTCAGAGGGGATGCTATCAAACTGAAGAAAGCTTTTTGCCCTCATTTATGCAAGCGCAAACTCTGGGAATTATAGATACTCTTGAGACATACTTTATGATTGTTCCCTGTCTTTGGAAAAGGAGAGACAATAGAGGGCTTTAGTCTTTGAGGAGATTACCAAAGCAAATCAAAATATTCAGCTGCCATGGTAAGGAGTTACTGACTCATAAATCAAATAAAAAGAAATTCCTTTTACTCTTTCATTTGCCAATTCAATGACTTACAGCCAAACAACACAGACATTACTGAGGCAACTTGTGCTCCTGAACTTCTACCCTCTTGCCAACTGTCCTGTCTCCTCACGAAGTCTATTAAGCACTATGCACATTCTGAAACCGTATAAAATCTCAGCAGACACAGATGAATACCTCACAACCTACGACTTTCTATTTTACCTTTCCAAAAATGCCAACAGGCAATCTCTGGGAAATTATCAAG
Source organism: Amazona ochrocephala (assembly GCA_039720435.1). Taxonomy (NCBI): domain Eukaryota; kingdom Metazoa; phylum Chordata; class Aves; order Psittaciformes; family Psittacidae; genus Amazona; species Amazona ochrocephala. The sequence continues at coordinate 29,574,387 of CM077876.1, read as the reverse complement.
AGGAATATTACTGCTGTGAGGCACACTCCATTTTTATTATCAGGTCAATATCCTCCACAGCATTGCTTATCTTCTTAAAACTTTCACACAGTTTCTGTGATTACCAACTTTTTTTATGTTACTGCAATTTTGAATTCAAAAATTCCTTTCCACACTCACTTTACTAGAACTGCCTGTGGCCTGAACTAAAATATTTAACTTCTCCTACTTCAGGCATTTTCTAACAAAACACTAATTTTTTTACTCCTTTTACTTTCTTAAGTGCATCTTCAATATTTGCATTCAAGACTTCCTCCTGGCTTTAATTCCCTATCACTTTTCCTCCAGTTCTTACAGATTTCACCTATATCTCCTGCAGCTTCTCTCTAACCTCTATTACTTGGTTTATTTTCTTTCTTTCTTTCTCTCACAAATGTTCAAAAAGAGGTAGAAAAAAATTACAGGTTACTTACCTTCTAAATTGTTTTGTAGGCTATTTGCTGGCATATTACCCAAATTCAAACATCTTCCTCAACCTCAAACCAAGTTCTCAAACTTCTCCAGTTTTAATTTGGGTTTCTTGAGTCTACATAGAATCATAGAATCGTAGAATAGTTAGGGTTGGAAAGGACCTTGAGATCATCTAGTTCCAACCCCCCTGCCAGGGACACCTACCACTAAACCATGCCACCCAATGCTCTGTCCAACCTGGCCTTGAACACCGCCAGCAATGGAGCATTCACAACTTCCCTGGCAACCCATTCCAGTGCTTCACCACCCTCACAGTAAAGAATTACTTCCTGCTTATACCCAATCTAAACTCCCCCTGTTTAAGTTTGAACTCATTACCCCTTGTCCTCTCACTGCAGTCCCTAATGAAGAGTCCCTCCCCAGCATCCCCATAGGCCCCCTTCAGATACTGGAAGGCTGCTATGAGGTCCGCACGCAGCCCTCTCTGCTCAAGGGTGAACAGCCCCAACTTTCGCACTCAAGCCCACTGTCCATGTCACCCACAAAGATGTTGAACAAGGCTGGTCCCAACACCGATCCCTGAGGGACACCACTCATTACTGGGCTCCAGCTGGACATTGAGCCATTAAGCACAACTCTTTCTGTGCGGCCATCCAGCCATTTCTTTATCAACCAAGTGGTCCACCTATCAAATTGGTGTCTCTCCAACTTAGAGACAAGGGTGTCATGTGGGACAGCATCAAACACTTTGCACAACTCTGGGTCAGAACAATCCCAGGCACAGCTACAGGTTGAGCAGAGAAGAGACTCAGAGCAGCCCTAAGGAGAAGGACTTGGAGGTGTGGGTTGATGAAAAAATGAGCATGAGCCGGCAGTGTGCGCTTGCAGCCCAGAAAGCCAACCGTATCCTGGGTTGCATCAAAAGAAGCGTGAACAGCAGGTCAAGAGAGGTGATCCTGCCCCTCTGCTCTGTTCTTGTGAGACCTCACTTGAAGTATTGTGCACAGTTCTGGTGTCCTCAACATAAAAAGGACATGGAACTGTTGGAACAAGAGCAGAGGAGTGCCACGAGGATGATCAGGGGACTGGAGCACCTCCCATATGAAGATACGTCTTCCACTATATTTGGGGATTTTTTACCTCTTTTTTTACAATGTGAATTCAATATGCTGATCTGGCTGCACAATTAGAAGGTAGCCATCTAAAAGACGACTGCATTTCACTGTTAATCCTTTCCAGATGATACCAGAACTTCAGACTTCCCAGCATATCACCATATGTACCTAGCATTTAGTGATCCTTACCCACTTAATCACTTTGAGAGCAGATCTTCTAAAAAAATGTAGATCATTTTGCAAAACCAGATCAACTGCAAATGCAGTTACGTCATTCTATCGGAGGAACCTCTAGCATGAGATACGTGGAGAAGCAGAGATAAAGCCATGAGGGTAGTCTGGTTTCCCTGTTAAGGCTGAATTCAGAGTGGCATGGCTAATGGTAGCCTAATTCTTTAACTCCCAGCCTCACACCCAAAGAAACAAAACTATATAAAAAAAGAATGGATAAACAAAATGTATTGTGAGCCTTTGCTCAGCTCTTTATCCTTCTGGTGCTCATTACTTCCTCCTGAAACTTAGAACTCTTTTTAAACCAGGGAACTTATATATTGATGAAGCTACAAGAAAATTTTCAGCTTGTAAAGATGACAATCCACGTAATAAAAATCCCTCCCACAGCTTGAAGTGGTGATGGAGCCAAAGGAGATCTCCACTGAGTTGGAAACATTTTCTGTATTTTTTTAATAGTATAAGTAGTGTTTATCCACAAAAACATTCACTTCAAATCAGTACTGCTATTTGTATGAAGACCACTTAAATGAATGCTTGCAATGCAGAGACTCTTGTTATTTTTAAGGATCTTGGTTTCCCACAGATTTATTTAAATAGCATGGCTTCCATCTCTGTATTACGTGTATGCACATTATTTTAACTTGGAAAAGGAAAATGGACATATAAAATGTGTGTACTGTTTATACTCAATGTTAAATTGTTTTTCATAGTGATGTACAGTTTTTTTGTAATTGGAAGATTTTAATGTCAGATAACAATCACATAATATGCTTCTTGTATGCAGACAATTACAACGTGTAGACAGGGGGTGGAAATGTTATTATGTTGTGACAAATGAACACCATATTTACAGAGCAGATTTCTTTCTTGCTAAAAGTTATAAGAATGTTTATGATTCTAGAAATCATCAAAAATTAGCATTTCTAGCAGGTTGCTTACATTAACAACAGTATTGCATTTGGCAATCTTCAGACTGGCTCATTTTGTCCCAATTTTCTCCTTTTCTCCTACCTCTATTTTTTCCATTCTCATTCATAAAAATGGTCACCAGGATCCATGGTTTCTACTGTGTTTATATTATCCTTTCTCAGCTGCAGTGCAACTCCCTATCAGCATCACTATAAACCAAGAATATATACTTCTTTTTTCAACAGATAAGATAGTCAGTAGATGAGAGAAGAATACATGAATAGAAATGCATTTTATTCCAACTTGCAGTCATGTTGTAGAGTACAGAGGGAAGAAATATTAGGCAAGTATGAGAAGGTAAAAGAAAAAAATATTACTAGTCTACTTTCTTACTTCTACCTTTCCTCTGCATACTTAATATCGCCTGATTACCATTTTCTTGATAATGATTTAATGTTTTACAGTGGCATTGCTGTTATCGGCATTCCTAATTTCACTGCAGGTGACTTTCTTCATATGCAGATGTTGGCCAAGAACCAGCATTCCTGTAAAAATATGTAATTCTACCTTAAGAGGTAATATTTCTTCCTCTTAAAAACTGCTAAAGCCATCAACAGTTTCCTCCAAAGTCACCTTGATGCTTGTAGTTGTATTTCCCATTAAAATAATCTGAAATTAAGAGAAAAGTTCTCCTAGTGTCATCTTCTAAACTTTTCTGATAGACATTCCTTTGTACCTGACACCTGCTTCTGAAAGAAAAGTTGCATGTTAAGAGATTCAAAAGCTGCAGAAGGTGGAATATTTCTTTAAATGAAGTTCTAGTGAAGAACAGTATCTACCTTCTCTAGAAATAACCTGTGAAGTTTCTCCCTTTGTACTCATGTTCTGTTTTGTATTCTAATAGAAAAATGAAAAATATCTAAAATTTTCTGTTAAAGTTGCAAGCCATTTCCCAATTTAATTAGGAAAACATGGGCTTCAAAATTTACTAGCAATGAATATCACGTCACTAGCAATAGGCTTCTGATATCCTAATGAGTTAAGTGCTTGCATGCAGGCTTTTCTGACTTGGTTTATATAATTATTTTTTTTTGTTTAAGGACCTCTGTATGACAAAAAAGTTCTGTAAAAGCTGAGGAAGCTGTAAGGCAAAGAACATAGAATCATGTTCCCTCAGCATGTGACACTTTGTGAGATGCTGGAGACTGAGCTTCTGGTAACACTACAGTAACAAGACTGGAACAGTGTCCAGTGCTGTTTGGCCTGTGTAAGCAGTAGCAGAGATATAGCCTATTCCACCTACATCCTTGCTTTTCTCCGCAGGTACAAATCACTGCCTGTACTAGACTAATATTGTCCTCCTTGTCTGTAGGCATTCTGTTCGACTAAAGGTGCCCTAGAACAAGGTCTCCAGAGTGTGTTTGGGAGTTGTTTGGAAGTGTTTGCCTAGTGTCAGCCAAAACTTAGGCTAATCACAGAATCATAGAATAGTTGACACTGGAAAGGCCCTTAAGATCATCTAGTTCCAACCCCCCTGCCACATGCAGGGACAGATCCCACTAAACCATGTCACCCAAGGCTCTGTCCAGCCTGGCCTTGAACACCACCAGGGATGCACGTTCACAACTTTCTTTGGAAACCCATTCCAGTGCCTCACCACCCTCACAGTAAAATACTTCTTCCTTATATCTAATCTAAACTTCTAATAATTTAACAATATGTGTTTCAGCTATCAATATTTCCTAGCATTGTTTCCTTTTTCAAGAGACTTAGCTCTTGAGCCCTTGTCATGCACCAGCAGTTGTAGGGCGCAGACAGCATTCACCATACTCGATTCTCTATTACTTCTTTGATGTGATGAAGCATTTTATTTAGCAGATTCCAGTAGGTGCAGATGGGGAAATTGTTTAGCATGTGGAAAATAAACAGATACTAAATTTGCTGGGTTGGTGGGGAAAAGTGAAGTTTTAACACAGATGTGAGCTACTTCAGTCCACTTTTTTAACAGGTATGATACACGTTCTACAAGAAATGTTCTCTGGCATGAAAACTCTGTTTACATCAAAGTAAGCATGCTCAAACATTAGATGGCAACTGCTTGTTACTCTGGCTGTTACTACAATATCAAAGTTGCCCATTACAGGGCGAGCACAACTTGTTCCTCTTTCACAGAAGGTGTATTTTGACAGAAAAGAGGAAGGTTTTTTGGTATCTGAATTGATAATGATCTTGAGCATCATGGGCTTGATTGTCAGAAGGGTTGGGTACAACCCGTAACAACAATTTCATGGTCACTTGGAGTTTCTAAAGATCAGATTACTACATGAGGTTCATACATAAATGGTGATTTCATGGACAATTTAGGATTTTTTTTTTTGTTATTATTTTTATACTGGAACACACATTGCAAATTTGCAGATTTCTTTTGAGTGAGATGATGATGTTTGGGCAACAGTTGGTAAGTGGAATATAGACTGAATTGAGTATCAGCGCAACAATACTTTGCAACAATTACCTACCTAAAGTTGCTGGCTACTTTGAAGAATCTTTGTATATTCCAAGATTCATTTATGCTCAAACTGCTGCTCTAATCTCATAGAAAATAATGGGATTAGTTTGGATGCCTTTGTATATCTTGTCTCTGTTTGATTGAAACATAGTCCATTCACATCAAACATAATAACTGCCAGTTACAGGCAAAAGAAATCAATTTTTTGAAGTTTGCAAAGGTAGAGGCTAGAAAGCAGTTTGGGGTTAAAACTGTAAATTACTGTAGGCATGCAATTCCTGTTAAAAGCAACTGTATTTGTATGTTTCATGATGACTATGTATTTCAAGCTGTATTGTGCCTTTGGCCATTATCCTGTAATGGAAGTAATTTGTGATGTAAGCCAGAAGGAGGATCATTCCCAAGCACAGTTTTCCAGGCTTTCTCCATGTTGGCTAGAGGGAAGGGAGTGTGCCGCATGAGTCATTTACAAGCTGCAAGGCACCCAAAGAGCCGCAGCAGTGCAGAGATTTAGCTATATGAGAGAGCCAAATGCAAAACTTGAAAAACCTTAGTGCAGCTTCACTGAGAAAGGGGAGGAAGGGGAGATCTGTCTTGCACAGATTTTCTAGATGGTTTCATAGGCTGGTTTACCCCAAAGGAACAAGGAGATGCTGTCATAGGACATAATACTTGATAAGCAGGAGATGGAGAAAAGAAACTGCAATTGTGAAAAAGAACTTCTATTATTCAAGAGAAAAATAAGAGATGATAAATTAGTAACTGCTACTCCACACGCCAATATATGTTTTCAAAATCACTAACTTTAACTTACCTGATATAATTATAGAGTAAGTGTTCTCCTCTCTAGACATTCTCTGTGTTTATGCAGGGCATAATATGAGGTTAGAGAGAGACATGCTCCATTACAAACTGTCTCTCCATTTAAAAAAAAAAAAAAAAAAAAGGTTAAATTTTATATAATTTTATTTTGAAGGAGTCCTTTACCTGTGTTTTGCCTAGAGGCTGACACTGAGTGCTTAGCACTCTTATGTAATGTTTCCAGTCCTCTCCTGGACAACGCACGGATAAAATACACATAAAAATTCTCTAGCCTCCAGCCATACTGCTATGGACTGCAATCATGTCAGATCTCATTAGCTAGATAAGATAAGCTCTTGTTCATATCTAGTATGCAGGGTGAAAACCAGAAAATGGTAGAACAGGTTATGTGAAGCAGGTGTACCCGTGCATGGGTATATGTGCATTTCTTGCATGCAAAAATATGCTTATGAATAGTGGAATTCAAATAACAATTTATATTTTCAAGAAAATCCTGGATTAGAATTGCCATGCAACCTTATTTCACCTCTTAGTGCACACCATTATAATAAAGACCAGCTGTATAGTCACAATTTTATTTCTTCATCTACCCTTGCTTTATGCAACACACACAAATGGTACTGGGAATGCAAAACTATGCTCTGTAGTAAAGGAGGACATGGTGTGTAGGCCATGTCACTTTCACATCTCTGAAAACTAAAGCAGCTGAAGGCAAGAAGAACAACGATCATTGTAAGTTTAGGGAGATGAACGTTTCGCTGGTGAACTGACACGGAGGCTCGTTTTGGTTGCTGAATCACTTAAACTCAGCATAGAAGGATGAACATATGTGTGCTCATATTAAGGGTGTCCAACTTGAGAATGTGGGATCTGATGCACAGAGGACAAAGCACTTCTTTCCCATTTTTTCTACCAAATCAGGTTTCTCAGTTTAGATGGCATTTTTAAAAATCTCTCCGACTCCATTTCTCAAATTGCCAGAATTTTTTAATTTTTTCCTTTCTCTTTTAAATCTTCTGCACCACATATTCTTTTCTTCTTGAGTCACTACTTGTTCTTGCAAAGGCACACTTTCCAGTATTGTGTCTGATTAACCCTATAAATGCGATCTCTCAGCTTTCAGTATTGGTATGTTCAACCATAAATGCCAGTCACCAGCCATAAAATATGCTTTGAATTCTCATGCTATGGAAAGATTGTCATATGGAAAATTAATGCCTAAGAACAGACGGTGCAGAACACCAAATCTGATCATAAGCTGCCTTACCTCACACTGTTCCCAGACTTATTTATTGCAAAACTCACAAACTGATACACGCTCGTTATAAGTTGCACTTGTTAATAAACCCTTTGAGAAGATAAAAGAGCAAACGACAACAATTTTGAAACTAGAAAGATGTTTGGGGTACACCAGATTCTCACTGATTTTCAATGTAGATGTCACTTTTATTATATAAAATAGCATGTGAAAATAGTAATTCTGAGGAAACAAAGCTTGTATGCCATGTGCTCTGATCATGATTGTTTCAAAAAGCATACTACACCAGCACTGAAAGATCAAACTTTCCAGAGTACAAAGCATTCAATAGTTAAAAACTCCTCCTTCTTGAAAACCTCTCCAATCTAACGAAAGAAGTTAAAAAGGGTGCCATGAAAATGTTGAAGATTTCTGGGTTTTTTATTCCATTCCCCTACATAGTAGGTGTAACATTCAGGTAATCTATTTGCCCTCCTTTAAACAGAGCTGGCTTGCTTTTCTTTCTTCTGTCATTTATTACCATTGTGCTGCATTGTGCTCTACCATTTGGAAATTACAGCTGAACAGGTGGCAATAGAAGTGAGTTAGCTTTGCTACACAGATAAATACAGTGTCTTAAAACCTCTGTAAGACAAGTAGAAAAAATGCAGAATTTTGTAAAAAAATAGCAATGATTCTGTAGAAAAAAAGCAAGAACGACAGTGCTAACATTCAGAGAAAAACAGATGAAGGAAAAGTCTTTAAAAAATATGTTTCAGTCTAAAGTAATATCCCATATTTACAAACACTGACTTGAGTTGATTTTAAAACATTAAGTAGTTCAGTCTGATATTCTCTAAGGAATAACAATTTAATCAAAACCAAACAGAGACATAAACGGATTTAAATAACAACAGGTAGCTCTGTATTAATTCGAAAGTTTAAGAAATTGAGGGTTTTCAACAGTTTAACAATGTAATACCTTGGCTAACTTCAAGTAATACTTTCACTTGGCATTTATTGCCAGTCAGCTAATTTTCCCTTTCCTGTTGTTATGGTACAAACCAAAAAATCCCACTACCTCGTAAGTCTATAGTTACACTACATGGTCTCAAAGGGTTTACATACAAATTAGCTATTAAAGCACAGTCAGGCAGATGTCTCTGCAAAGACAACTAATCATTTTATCATTATGGTTATTATTACTGCTGTTATTTTTGCATCTGGTATTGCTTTAGCTGAGTTCTGCCAGTACAGTAGGAGATAGTAGTAACCGGTGGCAACTGGAGCTCAGTCTTGCAGGCTGCTGACTCATGCCGACGGATCTGTGCAAAGCCAGTATGTTAGTGCTAGGCTCCAACTAATTGCTTACTACCTGCAAAGAGAAGCTTCTTTATTTTAGGAAAGTGCAAGTGCAGTGAAAGTGATGATAAAGAAGAAAAAAAAGTTTGCTTCTCCAATACTAGCATCAGTAGAAAGAGAGAAAATTGCCTAAGCAAGGCGTATATACAGCAGTAGCCCTGTGATGAGGGTATAGATGCTTAGATGCAATCAAGAAAAACAGATTATAGGCAATGAGATAATCTTGGTGCTTATTTTTGCTCCTGCGAGGGGGCAGGAACAGGGAAGGGAGTGGTACTGAAGAGACGCAAGGAAGAGATGTGAAAAACTAGCATCGCATGGCATAACTAACAAGAATGGCAAGCCCAGCATAAGCCACAGAGCACTGGCTGTGAAGTACAATATTTTGGGAACCTCAGGAAGCATTTGTGTGCTGGTAGCCAAAGCAGAGGCACAGACATGCTGGTTCATGGACTTTTTGTCCAGAATTCTTATTTACTTTTAAGGATAACTCTTAGCCATGTTGCAACGGAGCTCAGTTGATGTCCTGCAGAAATAAAAGTTGAAATCCTAAAAAATGACATCAGGCATTTTTTGCATTATTTGCATGCACTGGATTTCATATGAACATTTATGCCCTGGAAATTATCAAAGCAACACTGCTTTTCCTTCTTTTTCAACTGCACTCTTTTACTGTATCTTTGGTAGCACTGCACATAACCAAGCTCCAGCATGTGCAATATGCTGAACTTTCCCCCATTTTGGTCCAGCATCAAGTACAACTGCTCTTGGATGAAACTTCCAGCAGGAGTAGCCAGAAAGTAGACACTGAAGTAATAAAGGCTTCCTGGGATTCTGTGAAAACAGCATTCTCCCAAGCTCTTACTTGCTTGCTTTAACCTATTCCAAACACATAATCTTGCCAAAACTTCCTGCAGCTCTTACTCCCTAATGCTTACTTCACCTTAATGGATTGTAAGCAGAAAAGTAACAGGAGAATACTTCAGCGATTCCTTAGGTAAAACTAAGGTTAAGTCCATAGGAACCAGTTAATTTACACAATATTTACAGTGCTAACTGTAGCAGGAAGCCCTTTTGCACTACTTCTGAGCCTGGATCCCCCTTAGATTTCTCTATAGACATGGTCTGGAATAGCTCACTGCACCCCCTGGGGCTTAAAGTCCTGTTCCTTTAAGTGTTTGCATCCAAATTTACCCAGTGTTTTGTACTGACTTTTTTAACTCTTTTGTAGTATAACAAATCAATAGATACATATTGAAAAGATATATATTTGCATGTTTACCTTATTACTAGTTGCTGGAATCAACTGAGTAAATCATACATAACATATTGCCTGAAATGCATGTATCCAGTTTCCTGTATATGTGCCAACAATATCCAAATTTACTACTAAATCTACTATACAACTTTGGATTATTAAAACACCATCCTTCAACTGTTGTAGTTATTTCAGAAAGACATGTGCTCAGAATTACATAAACAGTAATAGAAACTGACAAGGAACAACAAAACAGGACTGTTATTTAGCCCTCAGTTCTGCAAACATGTTTTGATGTTAAGGATAATTTAAAAACCACTTCAGCCATTGAACTGTATTTCTGCATGCAGACCTAATGCTATTTAATTGGAGTGCACCATCCAAAGAAATACATCTCCCACACCTGAAGACTCAAGATGTGATATTCTGTGATACTGTTATGACAATATAATTGAGGTCATTGTCATATGTATGTGAAACATTCTACAGCTAGTTTTCATACAAATCATTTCAATTCATTGTAGATTTTTGTACCTTTAAGGACTTCCTTTTAGGTAGTCCTTAGAAGGTTTGTTGTAAACCTTCTCAATGTACAGCTCTACTCCTGAGAGCCAGATTTAGCAGGGGGATAGTAATAGACAGGAATAGTACGAAATTCTAGAACAAGCCCAATGACAAAATAAAAAATGAAAAAAAAAAAAAGGCAAGAAAACGTAACTGTTTAAATATATTTTTAAACTCTGGCTAGTGTTCTTTTTATACTTCATAAAAGAAGCTGTGAGCAAAGAAGAAAGGGAGCATTTCTTTTCATTTTCAGCAAACACTGGGGAAGAAATGCAGGACAGGAAAGAAAGAAAGAAATAGGACAAGGGAAAAAAGCTTTGTGTGGGGATGTGAAGAAGGCAGGCTGGTGCCCTCACCAGTCCTTTATATAGCAGGGCATCCTCTTACTGGCCACAGTAATTTTTATGGAGTAATAACCCGACTGTATCTCCTGCCTCCTCACCTGGATGAAAAAAGAGGGGCTTTAAAAAAGAAAGTGAGTGAGGAAGAAGGGGGGGAGGAAAGGGGGAAATATTACCTACATCACTCGCAATCGCAGTGCCTGGCTTATAGATGCACATTTCTATTTCTCTGTTAATTTATCTCATACAGATGTCTGTTGCTGCTCTTCCTTCTACTGCTGAAGCAGTAATTAAGTAAGTTTGCGGGGAGATTGTTATCAGTGAATATTTTGGGGGCCAGTGAAGAGAGAACACCACCTCCGTGGCTGAGCTGAGACAGCGGTCTGGGGCCTGGCAGTGCTTCACGAAGTCTTGCTTCAGCAGGAGCCAGAGCAAAGCTACGCCCAGCCCCAGACGCTGCTCTCTGCAACTGCTGTGTTTGTTAATGAGGAGACAAGAGAGCTAAAAAGGGAATAGCAAGCATCTTGAGGAAATTCTCAGCAACAGTAGCATACAGTATGTATTTCTTGTCTGATAAAGGGAAGGGGAGAGAGCCGCCATTGGGACAACCACACCGCTGCTTCAGGGCTGCTCCATGTTCTTTGGGGCCCAAACCCAAACACTTGCACCATGATGGGAGAAGGCAGCTGCCTGCCATGCCCTGCGGGATGTCCACCTGGGGTCACCCTGCTTGGGACTCTGGGTTGCTCTAGGTATTCACCCCCAGCGAATGACTCCCTCGGAAAACACTTGCTTCCCTCCCACCTCGGCCAGTAACTTTATTATGGGATGCAACAGCCCTGCCACTGCAAGGATGGGAGGAGGGGGAGGCCACGAAGCAGGGTAGCTGCCAACAAACGAAAGCACCCAACAGACGGGACCGCTGGTACTGTTCTTCTCTCCCCAGCTGCACGTGAAACGCTCTCTGGAAGGAGACGGAGCAGCGCAGCGCAGACACGACTGGGTGGCACAGCAACTACAGCCCCCGCTCACAGAATGGAACCACCCTGCACTGTGCACACACCCGAAGCAAGAGTAGCAGAAGGGCAATCCCCTGCACTCCCCATCACTCCCCCCGCCCCAGCAGCAGCCGCAGGAGCTGGGCTCCTATGCACAGCCCCTGAGCCGGTGTGGAAGCACGGGGTACCCCCCAGTGCCTTCCTGCCTGCCAGGGTACCCCGGCACACGCCCGCCGAGCCGGAGCGGCAGGAGGGGCACCCTGCGCACTTGCGGAGATCAGGGCGGGCACCCCGAGCAGACAGCGAGCTGGTGGGCGCACACACGTCACCCCCGTGCACAGCACCCCGTCTCCAGCCCCCGCCGGAGCGGCAGGAGGGGTAACCCGAGCGCACACACCTCCGAGCCCGGCACTGGACTAAAGCCGCCGCCGGGGTACGGCACCCCACTCCCGGGCAAATCCCGGCTCCGCTCTGCGCTCCGCCCGCCGCCGGTCCCAGTCCCGCGGGGAGCGGCACCGCACCGACAGGGCACAGAACGGCGGCGGCCGAAGGGCAACAGGCGAGCTGGCGGCGGCGGGCGGCAACTTCGCGCAGCGCCGACGAGGAAGTTGCGCTGCCGCGCAAGACGCGCCCTCCTCCGCACCTCGCTCGCGCAACCGTCTGCGTACCAGCTCCTCGGTGTGAGTGCGAGTGTGTGTATCGAGGGCGTGCGTGCGCGAGCAAGCCACAGAGCTACGGAGCGAGCGAGGAGCGAGCGGCACCTGCCGAGGCCGGGCGCGAGTGCGGAGCAGAGAGCAGGGCGCGGCGGGAGCCGCTCGGGGCGGGCCGGGTCCGGGTTGGGTCCGCGCCCGCCGCCGCCGCTGCTGCTGCGCCCTCCCGGTGCGATTCCGCCCGGCTGCGCATCACGTGGCGGTTGCCGGAGGCAGAGACTAGAGAGGAGAGGAAAAAAAAAGCGGCTCATTCCTTCTTCTACCGCCATACTGTATTTTATAGTAACTCTCATTTTTATTCCTCCCTTTTACTCCCGCTCGGTGAGTACCTTTCCGCTGACATTCTTGTCGTCCTTTTTTTGTCCTGTTTTTTTTTTCTTTTTTTTTCTTTTTTTTCTTCTTTTTTTTTCCTTCCTCTTTGATTATTGTTTAAATGGATTTGATCTTTTGCTGATAACAAGTTTTTTTTTTTGTGTGGTTTTTTTTTTTTTTTTTTTTTTTTTTTTTTCCTAGCATGCGATGGTTACTGAACTGTGAGCAAAAGGTGCTGCTGGGGCCGGGAGTCACTGGGAATGAAAAATAATAATATTAATAATACAGACTTGCCAGTCCAGCAACAACTGATATACATTTAGTGGCTATATATCTATATATGCAACTGGTTTTGTTGTGGCACAGAAAAGCGATATGAAATATGATGCTTATTTTTTAAATATAAGAGGAAAGGCATGTTTCTGACTCTTTTTGCCGAGCATTTTCTCTGGTGTTGTTTTATTTTTATTTTTGGGTGATTTTTAAGGGTTTTTTTCATAAAGAGATGGGAATTGCAAGTGCATTTTACAGCAGTGTTTGCACAGAGTTTGTAATCTTGCAATACTTGTGGAAGCCACAGAGCAAGATATTAATTTTATTATTTTTGTTATTGTTTCTTTTTTATTGACAGTGCAGTCAGCAGGGTGGTGTTTTTTTTTTTTTCCTTCTTCAGTTTTTGATGCCTGTTTATAATGTGAAACTTTTCTTGCAGTGTGTTACAGTTATAATTTTTAAATACTTTTTTTCCTCCTTAAAGATAACAAAGCAAACCAGAAAACCAAACTGATGATCCTTACTTTTGCAAATTTTGCACCTTGACTTTTTTATTTTTTTGCTGGCAGTATTTTATGATGGTTATTATTTTCATGGTGATGATAGATATATACATATATACAAATAAGTACATTTTCAAATGATGGCAGTGGAAGGTTTTCCTGGAGAATGAAGTGCAGTTTGGTTTCCTTGTCAACAGAAGATGAAGTGAACAACTGAACATCTCCCCAGTGCAGGTACTTCATCTCCTTGTAGGCGTTACCACGCTGTGTAAATTACATTGTGGGATTTTTATTTTTTTAAGAAATCTCTTTCCACCCCTAAGTAAAGGTTTCTGTGCAATACACATGAGGACTGAACTAAATAGCTCTGCCTTGTGATTGCTTGGATGTGTGTGTAAGATGTTGCACTGATTGATCCTGGGTCAGTTAAGCTTGAAGAGAGGAGTTTTATGTGCTGTGCTGTAGAGAGGGGAAGGGGGAGGGAATCCAGAAACCCCCTTTTTCCTTTTAAAAAAAAATGAAATAAAAACCAAACAACAAACCCCAAAAAGAAACCACGAACAGAAACTGGATGAAGCCCTAAGATCCTCTAAAGGAGTACAGTGGAATGCTTCCAGGACTTAAGACAAAAACAAAACCCCTGGCCCTGTATTATGGTGACTTGTGTGTTTATGTATGCGTCTGTTTAAAAATTATCCATTAGAAAATAGCTGTGACAGAAGCAGAAAAGGAGGCTCCCTCAGAGAGCTGGCTCACTGCCGCATGAGGCATATTTCTTAGCCCTAAGGGCAGCAAACCCCATATATCCAACTTCTGCTTCTCATATTAAAAAGGCGTAAAAAAGGCAGCAGGTTGCCTCTTACAAATTTAAGTCATTGGGATGGAGATTAATCAGAAGCAGATATTTGCTTGAAGGTGTTTCATTTTGTTGTGATTATTATTAATGCTGCTGGTGGCAGGGAATGTTACTTTCCGTGACAGTCACTGAGAGTTCAGGATTGGAGAAGAAACTGTTCCTTTTCACTGAGGGTGTTTGAATGCTTAACAGAAGCTGCCCCTGATGTAGCCATAGGGTAATAGGTTCTCTACAATGCAATTTGAAAGATTTTTCCGTGTGACAGGGGTTCTTGGTGATGGTTCTTTTACTTTTTTTTTTCTTTTTTTTTTTTTTAATTTTTATTTTTCCCCAGAAAGTGATATAATGCAATATTATGCTAAAGTTGAAGTGCTGAATGCTTGGATCTGCAGTGTTCTCTGTTGTTCACTTCATTATGATGGGATTGCTTAATGTATTTTATAAAAAAGCTTTTAGGGCTCTCTAACTATAAAGATACACTGTGTATTCAGATATGGAAACTAAGTTGCAGGTTATATGTTTTTTTTTCTCACTGTGATATAAGCAAAAATAATTCTTAGGACTACAAATGGTTCAGAAGTTTGAGGCTTCTAACGCATTTCGATTCTTTTAACTTAACAGCTTCCTTTAAAGTCGTGTATATAACAAGTCTTCAGCATTCTCTGGTGCAAATAGTCTTGTTGATAAATAAAGAAATTAATTTGTCTTTGTAGAAACATATCTGTTAGATATTTAGAGTGGCCTTTTCCAGCTTAAATATAATAAAAATATGTAGCACATATTTATGCATGGTTTATGCATGGCTTCTGCTCTGACTTGATGGAATACTTTTGGCGGTATATTGGGGTCAATAACCCATGTGTCTAAAAACCACTGTCTAGGTATTTGCAAGATAGATTATGATGACTTCTCCAAAATGGTTATGATTTTTTTAGGTCAATACTCCTTGTTTTAAGAAGACTCAGCCTGCTTATTTTTTTCATGATTTAATTTGAAAGCAAGCCATTGAGTGATTGAAACTTTATTTTCCATCCGTTTTTATTTTCATCCCTCCTTATTTTTGAATTTTTTCTTTAAATTATGTGGAACTACCAGTGAGCAAAATATTTTTGATTTGCTGAAGCAGTCAAATAAACCAACTAGGCTAGCAGTTTCCAGAATGATGTTCTTTTGTCCTTTCTTCTAATATTGCAGGTATGTTGTGTGAGTAATTTTGTGCAGATAGATGCTGACTGAAGATCTAATCCTGCTCACCTAGTCTTATCTTGAAGTCTGAGAAAGACCATTCCTAAAACTTTCTATGGTCAGCACCCAGATTTCAGCTACAAAGCACCTGTTGTCTGAGTTGCATGGTAATTAATATACATACATTTCGTTTGCTGCAGTCTGAGGTTTCATAGTGTATCAAATGGCATAGGGACTTTAAAACAGGAATAGAGGAGCTAAGTTCAAAAGAGGATAATTCTACCTCCTGCAGTATGTGGGCACAGTAGGATTTGGGGTGGTGGAATTGGTTCCAGCTTGGTGTTTCCATAGTTATGCTATGACTAATGCTGTTGAAAGCATGTTTAGAAAGCTATAGTTAGTGTAAGAGACAATTGTACTTTTGATGAATAAAAATTTTGTGTAAGAATTGAAGCTTTGTTTTTACAAGTGATAATTACTTACCTTATATTTAGTATGAGATGTACTTGTACTGCCCTAACTCCTGAAAGTGAGTGTCCAGGCTTAAATGGCATCTTCTCTTTTTCTTTACATCTGTTTTGATATTCAGGACAGCTTAAGTATTTAAGATACCTTTAATAAAGATTTGTTGACTAAAAGCTTTGGAAAGTTGTTTTTTTGTTTGTTGTTTTTTTTTGTGGGTTTTTTTACTTCTTCCATGACTATTATTAGCAGCACTTACTAGCAAATAGAATGAACAGGTGAACAGAAGTTACTGTGTAGTGTCCAGAGCACTGACTCATAAATACATGGTTTTAGCCACTGTAGTGGCCTGAACTGGCAACAGAAGCATTATCTTCTCACATCTTTCTGTGTAGGAGGTAGGACTAGAGAGGCCTGTGGAGTCATCAGCTCTGTTTCACTGTGATGTTAGGCTGGTCTTAATTTGTTCACACTCAGCAAGATCCAGTTTAAATTTAGCTGGGGCCTCACAACTACTGTGCCTTTTCAAAGGCTGGGCAGAGCCTCACTCCCTAGGCTGTTAGAAAGCTCATTCCTGTCCAAAATTTGTTTTCAGACAGTTTATGCTCCTTTATTTTTGTGCCAGTGCTGTCCTGAAACAGTAAGGTTCCTTCTCCACATCTCTGCTCCTCTTCAGAGTATATTTCTAAAGAGCAGTCACAGCCCCTTTTCACTCATGTTTGCTGGGCATACTGGGGAGAGGTTGCTGGTAGTGTGGCCAGTGCTGGGGAGGGGTGCTGAGACTGACTGACCAAAGTGATGCTGCAGCAGAAGCAGGGCAGCTGCATTCCGGTCCATTGCCCAGGCTGGTCTGTTCTGCTGCAAGCATGGCAGTCCAGTCTCTGGCTTTCACATCAGCGTGAATGTTTCCACCTGGAGCTGCACTTGTGGACGTGCCGGCTTCTGATGAAACAGGCTTTATGCTGTGAGGACCTTCCCTTTGCTCTGCCTAACTAGTCTGAATTTCTCTGGCTAGAATGTAACAGCAAAGGACCCTCAGGAATTTCTTCTGACGCACTCTGACTCACAAGAATCTTCAGCTTACTGTTTCAATACTTTGTATTCATACCATCTAGTGGAACCTGCATGGGCTTGAGCCAATGCTGTATCAGGGACTGTCTTCCATTGGGAATAAATGTGAAAGTTGGTTACAGTGCTTTTAAAAATATATTTTCTGTATTAATATCTTCCCAGGTTGCTTATATCTTTGCTCTTTAGTCTTCTAAAGCATTATTCTAAAAGCAGATTATTTATCTTTTAGTGTTTTGGTTTTGTTGGTTTTTGGTGTTTTGTTTTGGTGGTTTTTTTTTTTTTTTTTTTCCAGTTTTCATTATTACCTGCATTGTGGGTTTCAAAGATAAAAAGACAAAAAAGCTTAATAGTGTTTGAAGTGTAGAATGGTAAAGACTGATAGGCTGCCCTCAGATTAATGTTTTTAACTTCCCTTGGTGTTCTTACAGGAAGCAGTGCTCTGTCAAATTCTGGAGCTAAATCCTTCATGTTTAAGTACTTACAGACTTTCTGAACAGCAGGCTAAAGATTAGTATTTCCTGATGAAAATTATTAAATATGTGTCTACATATTTATCCAGTTTGTACCTTCCTTAAATTCAGATCCAGGCTGACAGAAGAAAACAAAATGCTACTTTTAAATGGTTTGAAGGTTACAGTATTACATTTTCACCTTTGCTAATTTGCCAATTTTATTTTATGGTCTTTGAACAATTACCAGAGTAAAACGGCTTGAAGATTATTGTTTTGCATATGCACACATTTATTTGTAATTTTTTTTTGTTTTTACTCTTTGCTATTTCAGAATGACACTTTAATCTCTATAATGCATTTAATCCTTCAAAAGCATTTATACTGTGTTTTTGGAAGTATTTTTTAAAGAAGTTTATTTTTACACAATGAAGTGTGATTTTTCCATCTCAATCATCTATTGACAATTAAAACAAGTAATCAAGTAGGTATTCAAATTACTGAGTAAATCTCAGGTTGCTTAGTGTGAATACAATTAATTTATTTTTATCATTGTGATATTCTGGAATAAAAAGGTAGGCAAATAGATAGAATCATATAGATATTTTTAGATATATTTTAAGCATGATGGAGAATTAACATAAATCTTATATTATTTAATTATCCTTTAAGGCTTAACCAATGCTTTTGTTTAAGAACAAATAGTTTAACTTTCTTTGTGTAGTAAATTTATACACACTGACATTATCTACTACTGCTTGACAGAAGCTGCAGAATTAAATTGCCTCTGTGGTACTCCTCCATGTGCCTCCCCAGCATCCAGCACAGGCTCCTTGTGTGCCAACTGTCCTGCCAGAATGTCAGGGCTCAACCATTCTGCAGTTGCATTTCAGTCTCCGAAACAAAGCTTTTTGCTCTGGTGTAATTTCTTCATGGTTATGGTAGTAAACGTAATTTCTACTATGACTTGGCTGGTAGAGGTTTGAAAAAGAAGAGATGGGTTTCATATGAGTGATGACCAACAATGGGTATGAAGATGGAGGAATACGAATGACAGTCCCCAGGCTCTTCATTTTTCCCTTGCACACTTCTGAGTTTTTCTCCTAAATGTCCAAAGCTCTGTTTAAATTTGGATTAAATTGATGGCCCTTCCCAGGTGGTCTTCTGATATCAGTGACTGACATGCAGTCTCTGAGCAACCAAGTCAATATGAAGCTCTGAAAACAGCTGAAACTTTGCAGGGGCAAGTATGTGGTCCTCTGAGAACTGCTATTAGTCTGTTGGACAGCCAGAGCTTATAAAAGTTAGTACAGGGCATTCTTGTTATTTAAAGAATGAGAAATAATGAAGAATCCAATGATAAGTATTGGACCTTGCTAATTATTAAACACCTTGGTGAAAGTCAGGTCCCAGTCTTCCAGCTGTGCCTCATACCAACTGCATTATAGCCTGCTCAGTCACATTGGTTGCTTTCATCAAGATCTCCCTTGAGTCAGGCATGTGCTTTGTATTGTGCAGGGTCAGGAAAAAGTGGCTGTCTGGCATGAATCAAATATTAGTGGTGTTCTTCACCTCCCCAAGCAAAGCTAAATTTGTTCTGTAGAAAAACATTACACAAGCACAGCTCATTCAGTAAAGGGACAGTGTCTGGTTTTGCTGAGAATTTTACATAGAGGCTGAACAGCATCTATGCCAAATAGATACAAAACAAATCTTGTTAAACAGCGGTAACTTTATGATTTGGAAGGTGTACAGCACATGTATACCTTGCATGCAGTATTTTTAAGCTGACTTAAGAATTGTACAGTGTCAAAGAATTAGATCTGTGTCGTGTTGAGAGTGCTGGTCCTTCTTTCTTTTTGGTTGTGTTATAATACAGTTCAGAGATACTAAAATGTTTGCAGTGTCCTTGTCATCCTCTTTATTAGAGCAATATGAATAAATAAAACAACAAAAAAAAAGCATGACTGTAACAAAGACAGTTTTGTGCATTTTTCATACCAGGTCTGCAAGGGTTACTGAATGCTAGCAGCTCTTCTTATGGGTAGAGGGAGTTGTCGTAACTCACTGCCTTTTTAAAAGGAAACACTGTGCAATTGCAGCGTCATGCTTCTGTGCTTGATCTGTAATGCAGAGTTACTTTTTATAAACGAAAAGGCATTATACCTAGTTACAATATTTTATCTAAAGATCCTTCTCCCGATATATGAGGATGGAAGTTGCAGAACATTTGAAAATCTGCCGTACAAACAGTCATGCACTGTGTATGAAGTAGACACCCTGAAGCTGTCATTAAAACAAAACTTCCTGTTTGGGTACCTATAAAAGGGGTTAATTATACTGTATTCTAAGTAACGAAAATATCAGTGCTATTATCTCATTTCTTATCTTGTATTTGCCACTGATTTCACAGTGCGATGTTGCACAGTAGGTCAATTTTCTGATGTTCTCTCTACAGCATAATTTCACATCCTCTTCCCCCCCCCCCCCCAAACTGCAGAGGAAGAAGGATGTAATTATGTTTTCTTCCTGCATATACAACTTCCAGTTAAATGGGAGTTCTGTAAATGGGACAATTGCAAGATTGGCTCTGAGGAGATTAACATCTTCTCGTTGATCGCTTGTAAGTTGTAGACAATTAGTGTACATTATGCACAATAAAAAGACAAACTACATTTAAATTTTGATGTTACGCCACTTTTGCTTTAGGGGGATAGCTCATCAGGACACTGATGCAATTTTTGTTGTTTATATTTTATGATAAAAGCATATTGTGTTACCATTCATCAGCATGTGCCCTGCTCTGGTGGGTGATACAGAAACAGACGGTGCAGAATTAAATCCTGGTCCTATGAAAACTAGCCATACATCTGCTGGTCAAAATTTCATGCCAAACCCTTTCTTTCTGTAGATTTTTGATAAAGTGATTCACACAAAAGGCTCAATTTATCTCACTTAACCTTGCTGTTTAAGAAATAGGTTTTCAGAGCTAAGCTAGTCATCATTTTAGCCATCTAAATTTAGTCATTGAAGTCTAACACAGTTGCTCAAGGCTTTGTAGTCAATGGAGATGTATAGGCACCTCAAGAGAATTATAGATTACATCCCAAGAGAGGCATCTATGGATAGCTGAGATGAACAACCTTTCTAAAACGTCTCTCTTTCTTTACAGATGAAAGAGAGCCTAAGTGGGACATTTAAACTAGATTCCTAACTTTTTGATGGATGAACTTAGAGGAGGTGTATCTCATGCTTCCCCACCACCAACCCCACCTCATCTGTTGAAATACTTATTTCTTACGGAAATATATGGTTGAAATCTTTAAGGCTTTAAGGGTTTGGTTTTTTTTTTTCAACTTTTGCAGTAATTTTTTAGCAGAAATGCAGATGTATTTCTAAACACTTTGAATTGGTTCTAGACTATGACAAAATTCCCAAAGATTTCTGAGATTTCTGTTGGGCCCACAATTTCACACCTTTTTTATATTGCTTCACCCAGTTTTCTGACTGTTTATAATGTAATTCTACAACCCGATGCTTCATTGAGTACTTCTCACAGACTCCTATTCTAAAATCCATGGGCTTGAGCTGTTTGTGAACTAGGTGATCCAGTCAGCATAAGTTAAATGTTTAGCTGTTGATGGCATCCTGCTAGTATCATTGCGTACATGCTTGTTATAAAGGATTCCCGTAAAACCTCTATTTTTTACTACCCAAATAGATTTTATTTTTTCTTGTGTCCAGTAATTTTCTAGAGAAGATTGGCATTTTATAAGCCCAAGTGTTAACCTTTGTATAAATCACCTCATAAGACAAAGTTTGTTTCAGTGACTTGCTTTAGTACTGTCCCAAGGCACTGTGAATAGCAGGATGGAAAGCACTGGCTAATTTGTGCCACTGACTAGTATGATGTAACATTCTTTTTCTCCACAAGTTATGAATTTCTTTCAGTATGTGTTTGGGCTTTCTGTAAGATTTTGTACAAGCACAGAAATATATGAATGCAGAGTACGTGTTTCCACCATAGGGTTTGTCTTATTCTCAGAGTGGCATTCTCTGGTTGTGGGTACAAATGTCATGAACTGCTCTCACAGGCTGTGTTTTTCACTGACAGCATAGTATGAAATGGATCAAAAGCTGAATCCAAATCAGAAATTAAGTGTTTGGCATTATAGGAATAAGTACAAAACTCAGCATAGTTAGAGTTAGTTGCCCAATAGCATTACTACTGTAATAAAGTAAGATGCAGCTGTGAGCTCTAACAGCCACGTTATAATGGTTTACACAGATTTTGAAATCTTACAGACTTGTCAGATTTGAGACGAATTAAGAAGTTGGAGTTCTCATCACTTTGAAATAGCTATTTCAAATAAGCGCAGTAATATGCTCTGAGGACTGTAAACTGTTAGCTGCAGCTACTACGTCATGTTGCACCCTTCACCACCTTTTGGTCTTCCACTTTGTTCCTTGCAATGTGTCTGTATTTCTACCTTGGGTTTTTGTACCGTCTCTCAAAAATACATTGTCTGATCAGTATCCACATAAAACAGGGATAAAAGCCTTCATTGACTTCATGAAGTTTTTGCCTCTTTTTGTTGTTTCATTTAAGCACCATAATGTTTCCTTTTTCAGTCATGTGTCTTGCCTCAGAGTTAGGAGCACTGTGTTGTCACAGGAGTATGACCATGGTCTCATGATGATAGATTGTTAGCGCACAGATGAGCACAAACTGCATTTCTCCGTGCAGGTAAGGCATATAAGCCAAACTCTGTATGTGATGTGTCTGGGTCTTACTCTGCCAGATGCTCTGGCTGGGTAGGTTGTCCCCGACCCTGAATGAAGATTATGTTCAGGGGCATTCTTGTGAAAGATTGCAAGAAAAAGAATTAGTTTAAGGAAATCAGCTATTTCAGGAATGCTATTTTTAATTATTATTATTTTTATTTGATGCACAAGTTAAAATCCTATACAATGTGACATTTTATCTCAGAGATTTTAAAATAGGTTCAGAAATTCGTGATACTTGGTCACAAATGTTAATGGTTGTTGTAAATATTCATCATAGTCAGAATAAGACTGGCTATTTTTTACTTTTAGATCTTTTAAGATCAAAATCAGCCCTGTCACAGAGACCTGTGTCACCCTGGTCTGCAGTGGCAAACAGCGAAAAGTCTATTTTAAAGTGTTGGGTGTGTTCATTTGAATTCGTGGATCCTTTTTATCTTTTATTTGTAATGTTTTTTTTATTTCAGACTTGCTGAACCTTCCATCCTGCTCTGGACCTCCCCCCTGGTGTTGGCACACCTCAGAAGGTTGAAAGAAAAGGAAGCAATAGGGTGGAAGAGAGGAGAGGAGTAGAAAGAGAAGGAGGAGGGGCAGCAATAGAAATGGAGAAAAAAATCTCTAGTGGTTCAGTTAAAGTTACAGACAATGGGAATGTTTGCAGTCCTTGCTCCTCCTCACCTACCCCTTGGGCTCAGGGGTACCCTCTCCTTCTCCACCACCTTAGCTTTCATTAGCAGTACAGATATTTCACTTCTCATTTCCATTTTTTATTAAAAAACAAAACCAGAACAAGTGAAGTCTTGCAAAAGACTTTACTTTTATTTATTAAACAAAATATATCCCTCTTCTCACAAATTGTAACATGACACTATTCATATAACTGGTTTTTGAAGTAGGGTTTTTTTCCTCTTAGAGACGTAGATTCATGTGTTTAACTGTGAAAGTGTGGAATGTTCTCGTACTTCTTGAGTGAGACCAAATACAAATTTAGGTTTCTTACTCCTTTTATACCCCAGATGAGTCCTTTAAAACAGCATGCGCCTCGCTGTGTTTCAGTTTTATTTATTTAGATCCAAAAGCAGACTTTCTACTAGTCTCGTTTATTTTTTACATTCCGTTCTTTCAAAGCTTTACTCCTAGAAGTCCTTCTGGTCCTCATCATCTTAGTAAGAGAATAATTTAAAACTATTCCTAATTCTTTCAGTTAGTTTAAAATTTGTAGTGTATTATTCACCTTTCTAGGCCAGATACTTCCACCAGAGTGAAAAATGCAATCTGATTTTATGCTGTGTAGTGTGACCCAGACAAACAGGAAATAGGGACCCGCTGCTCAGTGCTGGTCTGGCGCAGACCTTGATCCTGGCATTTGGCCTGTCTTCCCAGCTGGAAGGCGGCCGCTCTGAAGGTTGAGGAGTGCTCGGGTTAAAAGGACACTTTGGCCGAACCTCTTTTCATTCCTTCTATGTACCTGCCTCTTCACAGCTGTTCCCACCAGGAATCCCTTGTACCTAATTGTTTTGGAAGTGCTGATAGAAAGGGTATATCTGGTAATTTGTCTTTCTCAGAAGGTATTTCCTAAATCTAGAGCTTAAATTGGTCCTATGGCTCCCCTATACTAATCTGCCTGATACAAAAAAGCCAAAGGGTAGCCACTGAGGCAGTACAAAACAAAGCACAGCTGCAAATTTGCAGACTTAATTCTTTAAATGGCAATTACTGAGAATTCCCAATTGCTTATCATATACTATAATCAATTATGGTAACTGAGTGAAGAAAGGTGTTAGATTTCAACAGATTCCGAATGGAACAGGTATTTCTTACAGATGATGGTGGAACAGGTCCAGAGCAGAATGACCAGGTTCAAAAGGCTGAAATAAATTTTATATCCTAAAAAGACTTAAAAAAAAAAATTGCTGTAGACAAAACTGTTAGGTGTTATGTATATCTGAATACAGTAGGTCAAATGCAAACATGCTATTAAAGGGAAATACAATACATAAAACTGCAAGAAAACAATGACTTTCAGGGATTTTTATGTTTAAGGATATGTTAAATTTCATTCACATTTATGAGAACTTAATTTTGCTTAAAAGAATTACTGGAACTGATGCAACTGAATGTTGCTTCATTACCTGACTGCAAACTTTAAACTCCAGTTGGTATTGAAGTCTGCCTGATGTATTTTTCTTACAGTTTGTTTAGATTTTGATTGTTTGTGCCAAACTTACTTGAGTCATGCATTGAATAGTAGGTTCTGATTTCAGCAGGGTACTCGGAGCCCCTGTACTTGGTATGTTGGATCTCTGGGCAGCCTCTACAAAACACAGGCATCCTGAAAGAGCACTTTGAGTCAGCTCACTGAGATACTCAGATTCCCTTGAGAACCATGCAGAGAGCTGTGGCTGTCCTGTAAGATGGACAGGAGTTACAGCATGCACTAGGACATGCTTGGCAGAGAGTATGTCCATCCCCCTGCTTGAACCTGTGAAGTACTTTTTGTACATCCCTCCCCTGGGATTTGTTAAAGGAGGAGGTTTCACAGAAGACCTCTAGGCCTTCAGGAGCTTATGGTCTGAGGAAGAGCTTATTTTTTTTAAGGCAGGTAGCACTGATGCGGGCAAACTGCATACGTCTTTGAGATTTAGACTGTTTTCCAGCCTTAAGTGTTATTTAACGTCAATTGAGGGAACCCTACCTTAACTTTAGGCAACTTTAGTTAACCATACAGCAGAAGTTAGGCAATTTGAAACTTGACTTTGACTGCAGTTGAAATGTGAAGCAATGCATCCCATACTTCAGAATTTAGAGTCATTTGCAAATGGAAGAAATCTGACTTTCTTGCTTCTGTAAGTAGATATTTTGAAGACTCTGGTGTTGGTGAAGTCAGTAAAACTGACAACACAAGACGAAGAAGGAGCTGTGAAAATGGGTCTGAGGCAAATAGTTTTTAAATCAGGAGTGGAGCGATGATGACTTACTTGGACTGACTTGAATCCTTTGCCTACCACTCCATCATCTCTTCTACAAATATTATATATTTCAACTTTTTAGTTTGCTTTACAACTTTTGTCTTCTTCAGAGTGTGACAAAATTGATTTCATATAGCAATCGCCATTTCACTTCAGAATGTAACTACAGTATAATCCATAATCATAAATTTCTTTTATGACCAGCTGTTTGCTATTATGTTTTACAGCCTTGCAGTGCATCAGTAAAGTATCTTTATAGAACTGGCGTAATAGACTTGGCACCTTTGAAGCTAGGAACTTTGTAATGAAAACTCTGAATGCTTTGATCCTTTCCTGAAAGGGTAGTGCTCCTTACATGTGTTGACAATCTGCCTCTTACAAATCAAATACTTTGTGACTTCTGGAATGTGATATAAAATATATCTCATGGTATTGGATGCTACATATAAAATGTAAATTTTGAAATAAATTACAATAGTCTTCTGGTATTAGACTTCATCTGTGAAATTCAAACCAAGATTTCTAAATTATGATACTTGCCTATTAACTGCTACTCTAGACATAGCAACAAACCTAAATACTTTTGAAAATCAGAATTTTGGCCATCGCTACTCAATACAGAGTTAGAGGCCTGACCTCAGCATCATTGTGGAAGATATACTATGTGTAGAATGTAGATTAGTGTGTACGACATAAATCTGTTTTTGGCCTAGAATACAGAATTGTGGTGGAAACAAAGCTGAATAAGATATTTCATATATGAAAGATATTTTAAGTAAATATGCCAAAGGCAAGGCATACCATGTATACTTTTCCCATAAAATAAGTAGCTTTCTACGTGTAGTTTGTAGCAAGAGGAAGCCCATATAGAGACTTGGACTCAGGCACTGCTCTCACCTGCAGATTTGTAACACTTTGGACATGAGTCCATTTGAATTGCACTGCAGAGATTTATATGAGGACATAGTTTCTTGGTTTGATTTTTTATATTAAAGATGGTAAATTATGCATGATATTTTCTCATAAAAATCTCTTTCCCAGTCTTGTTATTTTAAATAGTACAGAGAGTACCATGATTATGTAGAAGATGTACCTATGTAGCTATCCAAAGATACTCTCCATCCTGTAATTAAGTCTATAACAAATTTGCTATTGATTGCACTGGGAGCAATATCAGGCTTCTGTTTTTGATATAGTAGGCTGTGTTTCTGATATAAACGTGGAACAGGGTATTAATAAAATGGACAGTCTGCTACCTGGTTCTGAAGATAGCATAATAAAAGTTTGATTTAGTGTAAAAAATGAGATGTTATTTTTCCAAATAAATGAGTTGAAATATATTTTTCTGGTATATTGAAAGTGGAAAGAGGTGATGCAGTGGGTCAAACTTAAGGTCGAGCTAGCTCATTATTCTATTTCTGCTGGTAGTCAAGAGTAAGAAAAAGAATTGTATTCTTACAGGACGCTACTTTTTAGTAGAGTACATAGAATACCAGGAAAATAATGCAACAATAAACGATACTGGCTATGGCTTATTTATAGTTTTAGAGTTTATGAATATGAATAAATTGATACATAAGTGTATACTTTGTACAATTAAATATGCATCCAGACAGATCACACTATCTTATGAAAGTAAATACAGTACCTATTAGCAATCATATAAATTGACAGCAACTTCATATCCCATAGGAAAACGAACCCTTAAAATATACAGTGGAAAGCATGCTAAAGCAGAAACAGTTTTAAAAATTTAAAAAATATATAAAAGTCATTTGAAATATATTGGCAAGATGATGAAGTAGGAATATATTATTAAATCAGTATTGCAGCTCAGATAAAACTTCTGAAGTAAGTTCAAATAGTAGGAGTTTGTATTTGAAAATTCTGGCATTTCCTAAATTTGTATTCTTTGACTTTGCTGACCTACTTAACTTTTTTCAATATAGTGGTTTTTGAATGTGTATGTATTATGTATACAATCTATATTTACTATATTGAGGAAGATTACATGTCTGTACACATGTTGGGAGTTTCATTATGAAATATATAATAATGGTAGCATAAAAAGGCATTTATGAAAATTGTTTTGTAGTGTTGACTTGTAGCGTCTTATCAAAGCCAAAAATTTGAAAGTTTCCCATTTTTTCTATTTGCACCATTCTACGAGGAATTAAAACAGTAAGACTGTAAAGTAGAAGCATGCTTTAATGAGCAGAGCAGAGCACTCAAGCTTGGTTATATCGGTATGCAGAAACTCTGGGAGAAGTACTATGTTTTTTGTGAACTTCAGCTTCCCATACACGTTAATCTATTTATATTTAGAACAGCAACATTTCATTAAGGACTACCTTATTAGTGAAATTTCATCTAAGAATTTTAAAGCCTTTGTGCTTTGCAATGCTTATAATTAAAAAAAAATATAAGAAAACTTTATTGATTTGTGTTTTCAGTGCACAGAGGAACCTAGCCATAGAACAAGACTAGCAGCTTATTAAAAAAAATAGAGGGTGAGCTCCAGACTCAAACCCATGTGATTCATATGCAGCTTGCAACCCACCATGTGCTCAGGATTCTCCAATAGAGTATGGATTCAATAATAACAATTATTTTTTCAAAATAATCACACAATGTAAATATTTAAATTCTTTTGAATGTGAAATCATCTGAAGTATTTGCATGTATTATTTCTGAGAACTCATTCAGTCACAACCTCTTGCCAGCAGTATATTGAAAATGCATCAGTGAAAATACCCATTTAAAAATGTTCTTTCTTACTATTAGTAAGTTTGCTCTTATGCTATATATATTTTGTATATAAGACTTCTGTTACACCTGAATATCGTTGTTGTATCTTTTTTATAACTCCCCAGATAGTTCTTTCACTTGGAGATATTTTTAATATTATTATCTTTCTTGACACCTTTTAACAAAGCTCAGCCTAAAAAATGGACGAAAAAAGGGTCTTTATTAATAGAATAATAACGGCATATTTCAGAGCATGTGGTGAAGAAAAAGACATCAAAGACAAGTTAATAAATAGTGATACCATTCACAGTGAAATCTTCAGAAAATTCTACAGCCGTTTTCTAGGCAAAGTTTTAAAAAGACATGCAGCTAATATAGATTTTTATATGATCTGACTTTCATGGAAGTAGTTATGTTTCAACAGTTAAAGTGAAGTTGTTTCTTCATATATATTATAAGATACATATATATATCTCCTAGATCTTACATGAACTTTTGTGAGATGGTATAAAGTTAAGATTTGTTTTCAGGCACCCTGTATTAGACCACAACTGAATCGTTAAGAAGGAATATAGTTGTTTGCAGAAGCAAGACTAAAAGAAAAGATTTTCTTTCTATGGAACTAAATATTAATTGATAGGAATTCATGAAAAGATATTGTATGAGCTAATCATTTGGCTTAAACACATGGTTTCATTTTCATGTTTAGTCTACATCTATTTGATGCAAATCCTGCAAGGTCTGTGGTGGGGCAGGAGTTTTTGGCTTCGGTTAGGATTCCCATTGGCTGTGCAAATAAGGACTTCTCTCCTGCTAATCACCAGATGTGCACATCTCTTAAGGATTCACATTGTAAGTTTATACTTTACATAATTAAATACGGTCAAATGAAAAACTCATCAGTTTGTTTAAGAATAGATATTTTGTGGGAAGAAATTACTGTGGAGTTCAAATGCAAGTGTTGTGTCTTGGGGGAAAGTTCCCTTCATAATGCTTTATTCTGCAATACTATATTGAACATTGCTGTAGTATCAGATAAATGTGATTTCTTGTAAATCAGTATTGATGTTTTCTGCAGTCTGATTCTCATCCAATTACTAAAGTCAGACTTTACTGGCTAATAAGATTCCGTTGAGATTTTAGATTCAACTGGCTGCTATAGAAGAACATCTACCTTTTGGCATCCAAAATTATATGTCAGGCGTAGCCAATATTTTATAACATTTAAGGTGCAGTTTAAAATGAAATCTTGTTGCAAAACAAATTCAGCCAAAATTTTTTTTTCTTTCCTCAAAGACTTGAAAGAATGTTGCCATCATCTGATTTTTTATTAATGTAAAACACTTGTCTGTTGCCAAATCCCAACACAAGCAATTTTCCCCATCTTACTATAAAAACTGTTTATAAATTAGCATACTTTGTTTTGTGGTGATATTATGTGTATTGTGTATAGAAAAGGGCCATAATCCAAACCAGTAATGTTCAAAAACATATTAAAAACCCCTCCTCCATTTGAATATTTGGGGTTACATAGGTTATTTCTGGGTTTAGATAATATTCTTAATGGAATGGATTATTTTTATGAAGTTGTGTTTATTTAGAAAAATGAACAATGGGAAGTTTGTGGTACACAGCAGGAGGAAGGCAATGGTAGAGAACTTTGCCACTTTTCTTTTAGGCAGCACTTTTCCCCAAAACCTTTTCCTCAGTCTTTTTTTCTGGGGACAAATCTACGGTGTAGACATATGCAGTCCCTCTGCCCACTCCAGCTTCAATGTTTCTAAGATCTTGTAGACTTATGTGACATTTAGAAGACTCTGGGTATTGTTTATTAGATCAAAGTTAGTGTGGGGTTTATGTGGCCTCAAAACTCACAGCTCAAACTTGGCTTTTCGGTTCAGTCCTATGTAAAATGTCCTGTCTAGACAAGTACTCCTTAAAACTTTTGCAGAGGGTAAGGATTATGGGCTGTAGGCACAGTTTTTTCCAATAGGAAGTTACAGCATAAAGATAATTTCCTTGTCCGTTGAGCTAGAATGAAGAGCATTTGCTGGAAAATGAAAGACTAGTCCAGCAACACCTCATTCTTTTACTAAGCATATATTAATTCATCTAGTAGGGATTCCTGATTAGTCTCTTTCCTATGATCATTAGGACTGAAGGAGATACTGATTGTATTTTGAAAACAAGCAGTGGTATTAGTGTTTTCTTTCATATTTGTTTAAAAGCACAGAAATAAGAAATCATTGGAGTGCAGATCTGGGATATCATATTTTCTTTATATAAAGGCGAGACTATGAAAATGATTTTCCTGTTGATGTAAATTGTCCATTAATCATGTCTGATTTTTTCTACGTACGTACACTATAGTTGAACTTCTTTGAACTAAACAAAATAATCCAGTTAATTAATGGGTTTCAAAGTTTAAACACCAGTGAGACTATAGTCACATTTTATGGGTCGCATCAGAGATATGTCCTGCAGATGAGAGGAGAATGGTGTAAAAACACCAAACAAATGTGAAAACTGCAAAGATACTGGACGGTGAGAGGAGCATAGTATCTAACAGAAGGATATGTATGCACAACAGAAACAGTTAGCGCCTGGATGATTCCCCTTTATTCTGCTCCTTCTCTAAGATTTCAGTTTCACATGGAAGCTCCTTCTGTCAATTGGATGGATGTGTCCCTCTACAGAGCTACTAACATACCTGAAATCTTTTTACTAATCCTGCAAAATGAAACACAAATAATCACATAAGTAGTAAAAGGCAAGTAAGCTACCAAATATGGGTTTTTTTTGAAGACGAAATTTAAAGAATCATAGAATCATAGAATCATAGAATAGTTAGGGTTGGAAAGGACCTTAAGATCATCTAGTTCCAACCCCCCTGCCAGGAGCAGGGACACCTCCCACTAAACCATGCCATCCAAGGCTATGTCCAACCCGGCCTTGAACACCGCCAACAATGGAGCATTCACAACTTCCCTGGGCAACCCATTCCAGGGCCTCCCCACCCTTACAGTAAAGAATTTCTTCCTCATATCTAATCTAAACTTCCCCTGTTTAAGTTTGAACCCGTTATGCCTTGTCCTCTCACTACAGTCGCTAATGAAGAGTCCCTCCCCACCATCCCTTTAGGCCCCCTTCAGATACTGAAAGGCTGCTATGAGGTCTCCATGCAGCCTTCTCTTCTGCAGGCTGAACAGCCCCAACTTCCTCAGCCTATCTTCATACGGGGGGTGCTCCAGTCCCCTGATCATCCTCGTTGCCCTTCTTTGGACTTGTTCCAACAGTTCCATGCCCTTTTTATGCTGGGGACACCAGAACTGCGCACAATACTCCAAGTGAGGTCTCACAAGAACAGAGTAGAGGGGCAGGATCACCTCCCTCGACCTGCTGGTCACACTCCTTTTGATGCAGCCCAGGATATGGTTGGCTTTCTGGGCTGCAAGTGCACACTGAAGCCGGCTCATGTTCATTTTTTCATCGACCAACACCCCCAAGTCCTTCTCCACAGGGCTGCTCCGAATCTCTTCTCTGCCCAACCTGTAGCTGTGCCTGGGATTTCTCCCAACCAGGTGTAGAACCTTGCACTTGGCATGGTTAAACTTCATCAGGTTGGCATCAGCCCACCTCACAAGCATGTCAAGGTCCCTCTGGATGGCATTCCTTCCCTCCCATGTATCAACCGAACCACACAGCTTGGTGTCATCGGCAAACTTCCTGGGGGTGCACTCAATCCCACTGTCCATGTCACCCACAAAGATGTTGAACAAGACCGGTGCCAACACCCATCCCTGGGGGACACCACTCATTACTGGTCTCCAGCTGGACATTGAGCCATTGACCACAACTCTTTGTGTGCGGCCATCCAGCCATTTCTTTATCCACCGAGTGGTCCACCTATCAAATTGATGCCTCTCCAACTTAGAGACAAGGATGTCATGGGAGACAGTGTCAAATGGCTTTGCACAAGTCCAGGTAGATGACATCAACTGCTCTGCCCCTGTCCATCAGTTCCATAGCCCCATCATAGAAGGCCACCAGATTGGTCAGGCAGGATTTCCCCTTAGTGAAGCCATGCTGGCTGTCACCAACCAGCTTGTTGTTTTTCATGTGCCTCAGCATGCCTTCCAGGAGAATCCGCTCCAAGTGTGGCTTGGACACTTTTAGTCACAGTAACCAATATTCGCAGCTGGTATAAGTTGGTAGGATGTCTCCATTAAATCAATGGAGAGTTGCTGCGGGTTCTATGCTTATAACTTGTTCATAGCAAATGTAATGGGATTTACTTTCTCTTAATGATAAATTGTGGATAATTGGATGATTAATTCTATATTGGGAAGATAATTTCAGTCTTATTACAGAATGGCTAATGGAGCTTTAAAAAAATTGAGGTAATGCATGTATGTGCTCTGTGTGGAGGGTGGGGGAAAATAAGATGCCCATGAAACTCGAGCGGAGAAATTATGAACTTTTTGGTGAAAGCTATTTAGCTCTAGAGCCTCTCCTTTGCCTTTTGGGGGGATTTAGAAGAATGCATTATTCATAACAAAAGCATAGTTAGAAAGTCAGTTATTTCTGATGGAGGGTGGTGAGCAGAAGTTCGCGTATATTTTAGCCATTTTATCTTAAACACTACTTTAGAAAAAAATCTGATTTGTGCCTTGAACACTGTACTTATTATTATCAATCACATTTTACATAGACTAAGGTGTACCCTACTTAGCAAAAACTGCATTGACAGAGTGTATTAATGAATCCTAGAAATTTTGTCATTGATTAGGCACTCTGAGATCTTAAGTGTAAAGGATAAATATGGAATCATTCAATAACACAATTTTTATGTTGATTATTAGAGCTATAATGGAGCATGTTGTGTTAAATCTTGACAAGGGTTAAATAACAGAAGGGTTCAAGTGATACAGTCATCAGATGTTCAGCTTTCAAAGAAAAAAAGTTCTGATTGTTTTGCTTTATATGAAGAATTGCAGTTTAGTTTGGGAATTATGCTTTGGAGTCAATATGGCTGAGGGGGGTTAAAGGATCATGCTATGCAAGTTGCAGTGTTAGATGTCCAT
Organism: Amazona ochrocephala; assembly: GCA_039720435.1. Taxonomy (NCBI): domain Eukaryota; kingdom Metazoa; phylum Chordata; class Aves; order Psittaciformes; family Psittacidae; genus Amazona; species Amazona ochrocephala. The sequence continues at coordinate 29,541,181 of CM077876.1, read as the reverse complement.
AAGTTGAGTCATTATTATAACTTTTTTTTTCTCTTCTGTGTTTCAGAACCAATATTATTTTTTTTTCCATTTGTATGTGTAATGACCTATAGTTAATATATGCTACTTAGCTTAATCTCTCTGAAACTGAAGATTTCAGTATGAAGAAAGGAGACAGGAGATTTAATATATGCAAGGGAAAAAACCTGGAACTATATTCATGGCACTTGTGCCTGAGATGTTACCCCATGGATAAAGTGTAAGATAGGGCAGTAGGCAGATTTGGTTTTGCTACTCACCTTCTGGTGTGAGCATATTCCCTAATCTTTCTAAGACACCTCTCGATTCTTGTTTTTCAAAGTATTTTGCGAGTTCAAATCACATGCATTCTTGTTGATGTAAATGAATGAGCATAATGTAAGGGTGGTGAGGCACTGGAATGGGTTGCCCAGGGAAGTCGTGAATGCCCCATCGCTGGCGGTGTTCAAGGCAGGGTTGAACACAGCCTTGGGTGGCATGGTTCAGTGGGAGGTGTCCCTGCCCCTGGCAGGGGGGTTGGAACTTGATGATCTTAACGTCCTTTCCAACCCTAATTATTCTATGAGTCTATGATTCTAATAGTGAAACTGCAATTATAAAAGTGGAGCTGTGCAGCAAGAAAAGATATTAAGACATATGCCTTGCACTTTCTTAGGGAATGCCCACACTGCTGCCAGCTCTTTCAAGACTCATAAATACAGATCTTGGAGATGATATTGTAACATCCCTGAAAGCAATCAAACAAAAATTTGAAATTTTTGTGAAGGGAATTTGCAGAAGCTTTGTGAATGTGGGAATAGGAAAATCTAATGACTAAACATTTTCACACTGGTATTTATTCAGCTCCATTTGAATGTGCCTTTGAGGCCTGAGGAATCTGCATTTAGTGAAGGACCTAAGAGTTTGGAGAGTCAAAACAGAGGTATCTGCCACCTTGCTTCTCACTCTTGTAATTCCGCAGATTAGCAGCTGCTTTGATTTGTGCCAGTGGCTACCAAAAAGCTTTTTTTTAGGCAGGAATTGTCAAAGAATGGGACATCCTGGTCATAAGTTTTCAGAATGCTGGCATATGCCAGTGGGTAGTGGGGTAATATATGGTTACAAGCTATAACTGCTGTTAATTCTTCAATTCTCCCATAATTGAGGGATCCTTAAATGTCTTAAAAAGAAGCTTTTCCCGACCTCTCTTCCATACTAGAAAAAGACAAGTTTGTTCCCAAAATGTGGCTGTAGTCAGTCTGAATATTTCTGTGATCATGATACCAGCGTGTTAAACTGAATATGCCTCTGTGAGTTGATTCATAAATAAATGGTGTTCCAAATGTCATTGTTTTGACAAGAGGGCCTTGTCACATGGTTCCAGTGACTACTGCTTGGTTGCCTTGCCGGTGAAGAGACACCTGGCGGAGGGATTTGAGATTTGTGTTTGGTGATTTCGTCTGTGAGAACTTCTGTGAACAGTGCCTTTAAAGCTGATTTTCTAGAGTTTGTAGTCCCTCTAAAACTTGAACACAAACCCCATTCATGTTTCCTAAATACCATTAGTTTTCACTGGGACAAATCTAGGTTTGCAACTCAGTCTACATCTATTCACTCTCCGAGTCGTTCTCATGCTGTTGAACTGTGTCTTCTCTTCCTCATTTTTTCCCCATCATTGAAATGGGTATAAAACCCTCCATTATCAAAATTATTGTTGGTGTTTCACATATTAAGTTATCCATCACTCTGTAAGATTTTACAGCAAAAAATTTATCAGCTGTGTTTTTAACCAGTGTCACGAAGTTCTCTATAGATATGTTGAAAAGGTAGCCCCCAATACCAGTAAACCTACAATCTATTCTGGATGTTGTGCTCAGCCAAAGGGCACTCAGTCTGGTAGAAAGAAAAATTTCATGTCTGGAAAGTGAGGAGTAACTGCCTTGTTTGCTTTTTGGCAAAGCCCTTGTAGCTAGCAGTATGGTAGCTTTAGCTACACATGTTCTGAGAGAGAGAAAGGGGAAAGAAGTTTTTTTTCTTCTGGAATAACACATTAACCAGTTGAAATCAAGGGAGCTGAGCAGTTTAAACGAATAGGCAGTGGTCTCTGTGAGGATGACATTTTTCTTCTATACAGGTAATAGCTCTTTATTGTTGTGTTAGAATGTGACACAAGAGAGGCTTTGAAATGAATCAGAGGTAGGTTCTGCTCATGCTGGACCTGTGTATGAAATTGCCTCTGATCAGCCAAAAAGGAAAGGCTGCTTTCCCTGTGAAATGATTGAATCAATTTCTCTGGTTAGAAAAAAACACATCAACAGGGAACCAGAATTTTCCTACGTACATGTTTAGCCAAAAATACTGAACAATACTTTTCATTTTGTCACTGGAAATATTTCGTTACGAGATGATGATTCATCATTGATCTTTGCTCTGTGCTGATGGAACAGCTCTCTTGGGAGGAAAATATAATCTATATCTGTCTTATTTGTTTGACAACCCCCCCCCACAAAAAAAAAAAAAAAAAAATCAAGAAACAGAGTTCTGCTTTTGTTTCAGTGATTTAAAGTACATTTTCTAACTTTCTCTTCAAAGAAGCTATTTGTAAATCCAATCTAGAAAAATGCTGGTTTTATAAGCTTCAGGAACATATTTTGTTTGGAGTGAATAAATTATTCCTTGTGAACAGACAGCTGTAAATACATAAATTGCTCAAGCTTTTTGAGGCTTGGCTCAAATGCCAGGACAAAATCAATGAGAAAAATTGATGTCTTATATGTGCAGTACTTTACTTAATCATCTAAAAAAATTATTTCAGTGATACATAGATGACTAGATCCAGAGCATATTGTCAGGAACAGTTTAGTTTTTATAGAGTTTCACTGATTTGCTCCTGTGCTAGATCTGGCCCGCTGTGGAAACTGAGTTTAATAGTAATGTTTTTTTTAATGTATTTATTTATTAGTATCGAACAACATTACGTTTTCCACAACCACAGATGTTAAACTTATAGAGTCATTGAATAGTTAGGGTTGGAAAGGGCCTGAAAATCATCAAGTTCCAGCCCCCCTACCATGGGCAGGGACATCTCCCACTAAACCGTGTCACCCAAGGCTCTTGTCTAGCCCGGCCTGGAACACCACCAGGGATGGAGCATTCACAGCTTCCTTGGGCAACCCATTCCAGTGCCTCACCACCCTCACAGTAAAGAACTTCCTCCTTATATCCAATCTAAACTTCCCCTGTTTGAGTTTGAACCCATTACCTTTGTGTCCTATCACTACAGTCTCTAATGAAGAATCCATCCTTAGCATCCCTATAGGCCCCCTTCAGATACTGGAAGGCTTCTATGAGGTCTCCACGCAGCCTTCTCTTCTCCTAGGCTGAACAGCCCCAACTTTCTCAGCCTATCTTCATACGGGAGGTGCTCCGGTCCCCTGATCATCCTCATGGCCCTCCTCTGGAATTGTTCCAACAGTTCCATGTCCTTTTTATGTTGAGGACACCAGAACTGCACACAATGCTCCAAGTGAGGTCTCACGAGAGCAGAGTAGAGGGGCAGGATCACCTCCTTCAACCTGCTGAAGTTTCTCATCGACCAACACCCCCAAGTCCTTCTTTGCAGGGCTGCTCTGAATCTCTTCTCTGCTCAACTTGTAGCTGTGCCTGGGATTGCCCCAACCCAGATGTAGGACCTTGCACTAGGCTTGGTTGAACTTCATCAGGTTGGCATCAGCCCACCTCACAAGCGTGTCAAGGTCCTTCTGGATGGCATTCCTCCCCTCCAGCATATGAACCGAACCACACAGCTTGGTGTCACCAGCAAACTTACTGAGGGTACACTCAATCCCACTGTCCATGCCACTGACAAATATGTTAAACAAGACCAGTCCCAACACCAATTCCTGATGATGTTGATATAGAATTCTTTGCATACATAGAATGTGCATTGTTTCTGACATGCAACAGAATTTCTCTTGACATTTCTAAGCTCAGGATTGAGTTATCCCTTTCATTTTGTGTAATTTATAAAACAAGTTTGTTTCTAAATTTACACCACTGATTACAACTGCTAATTTAAATGAATTATTAGGACAACCTTTGTGAATTACAGATTATAAATAAAAATTGTAGCACATATGATCTTTCAGAAATATATTTTCTGCATTGATTTTATATAGACTGTTCAGATTTAAATATTTTCTAAGTGTATCTTAGGAAAGTACATAAATATGGGTAGATATCAGTACAACTCTTTGCTATCAAAGTGCTGGCCAAAAATAGGGGATACCATTTAGAAATTGATTCTTAAGGCTAATTTGGTATGTCTTGTTCTTATCCACACATTTTATTGCAGCACTGGGATTACTAGGTGATGCAAATGGTGTGGATTGCAGTGCTGGGCGTAGAATTAACCGTGGAGTAAATTCCTTGGTATAGGTGAAGAGTCAGGTTTTCAGAAATTATAACTCTGATGTTTTTGATTTGCAGCTTGTTATCTCTAAAAAATCAGGAAATAACTCAAGTGAAAATTAAAATATGTTACATTATAAAAATTATTATGGTAATATTATTGTGCAAGCACTTTCTCAGTTCCTGAGATCGTGCTTTTGAAATTCTTTACTTAATATTTCGTCAAGGTAATTGCCCTCATTTAATATCAGTCAGCTCAATCCTCATGAAAAATATCTATTAAGCTCACTCATAATTTCCAGCCAAGTAAAAAAAGTGGAGACTGCATTTGTATGCCTTTTAGAACACACATTTCTAAGATAAGTAACCTGGCTATTGTCATTTCTCTAGTTGTTACACTGTTTTCTCTTTAATTTGCTTTCTGTCTGTGACACATACCTTGTTAAAAATGGCTATATTCAATGTCTAGGCCTATTATTGTAAAGAATGTATTAATTAGGTTATACAGCAGTTTATACCATTGGGTGAGAAAAAATGAAGCAAAGTAATACATCCTGTATAAAAAGGAGTTATGAATTGTGGCCAGCTGCTGTTCGTACACAAGTAGTTAACATGGGTTTCCATACTTAGAATATGAAGTTGTCCTGTGTTGGTTTTTATCACACTTTTGAGACAGATTTTTGTTAGCAATATAAGAAAAATTATGTCCATACTTCAATTTGCAAAGCTGTTTGATTACATATTGATACTACTCCACAGACCAGACATCATATATGGATAGACTGGATGGCTTTTTGTGGTCTCCTCTAATTCACTTTCATGGTTCTATAATTAAATTGAAGTAATGAATAATACAATGCATTTTCATATTTGTGAAATATCATAGGCAGCCCATGTTAAAATTCAAAATTTTATGACCATGTTTATATTTTATCTGTTGTATATTTGTCTATTCTGAATATTTTGCTCTTCTGCCCTTTTACGATTGCAGTCTTTTGTAAAAGATCGCAAATACAGAATGTTATCAATGTTAGATTTTTCACTTCATAACAGCACAATACCAGCCAATATTACACTCAGGAACTTAAGGCAACATTAATTTAATTTTGCCATCAAGAAGATGAGTATTTCTCAGCAAGAAAAAATTAGTTTGTGATTAAAAGTCCTGAAGTCCTGAATTTCGGTGTTCGTGGCGATGTTTAATTCAGTTACGCCTTTGAACACCATTGCAGTGTTATGAAATAAATGAATATATATATCATGAGCAGGCATTTTGCAGTTAATTATGTTTTAAATTTGCAGTGTATAGTTTTCTGTTCCGTTTGAAATACCTGAACCTATAACCAATAATATATTTGAATACGTCAAAAGGGGAAACAGTTTCTTTATGATTATCTCATGAAGATTATACAGTGACTGGAAAAAACTCTGTTAAAAACAGAGACTTTGAAAACTGAGGAAGACATAATATACAGCCATAAGAAAACCATTTTGCTTCCTACCTGGCATTTATTCACAACAGCATGTGTGACATTATTTGTGTAAAAGGGCGTAGAGTTATCTTTGCACTCCTTAAAGTGGTTTTCTGTGCTGGAGGGCTGCTCAAAAAATCTTTTTGCTGCTAGTAGCCAAGGAGTTATTACCACATTCAGAGACTGCTGGGAAGCCTGAGTCCTGTCCTATTTCCCCTGGCCATTCTCTGTACTAGTTGTGAGGACGGAAAATTATGTGTCCCCCATTTCGGTGGCTCCACATTGCTGCAGGATCTCTCCACGCTGTGCTCATCACCCCTGCATTCTGCTTTCTGCCGTTAGCATGCTGTGAAGCAACTGCAGTGCTCTGAAGCAACAGAGGTGAACATTTATTCACAGTTGTAAAGTAAGCCTTGTAGAAACAAGTGTTAAACCTGAGAGAGAGAGTGAAATCCTCATTCAGTGGTAGTTAAAGGCAAAGTTTCCATTAACATCTGAGAGCCCATGATTTTGTCTTGGCTGCGTTGCAGTGATCTTCATGCCTGAAGCTCCTTCTTTTCTAGAGAGGCTTATATTGGGATCAGCTTATGTAGTGACAGATCCATTGGCCAAATTTGTTTTTCTTGCGCAAAACCAGAGTAAACAAGATCTGTAAAGCCTCCTGCAAGCAGAAGTTTTGGAAAGGGCATCATGTCTCAAGATGAATTGCTACAGCTGTCTTAAAACATGTGGCTTTGTAAAAAGGGAATGTTTTTCACATTGGCTGTACTGAGCTAATTCTCTTTCTCTTTAGTGCTATAAAACCTTCTATTATCTTGCTCAGATCTGTGTTTTCTGAAGCACAGCATTGTTGTCATGGTCTTTTAATAACTGGTGCAATAATACAGGATTGCATTTCAGTAGATGAGGAAGACTTAGCTCTCAAGTCTTACTCAAGTGAAGCTCCCTTTAGCTTTAAATAGAGATTTGACTGATGAATGAAATGAAACTGCTCTTTGAGAAGGGACAGTGCAGACAGCAGAGAGTTTTTTTGGCCATAAAGTCAGCTATATAAAGGCAAGATAAGGTGACAGGTTGATTGGCACCACCAAACCCATTGTTGCTGTTCCTTTTCTGGGTCAGAATACAAATCCAGTAAAGGCAACAACTGCTTTCACAGAATATGAGATTACAGTAGCCTTGCTATAATTTCTTCTTTTATAGAGACGAGGGGAGGTGTTTTTCTTTCTCAGCAGCAGGTGAAAAGGCCATGTTTGCTAAGGCTGTGTGCCAGAGAGTGATCATTGTTTCCAAGGAATCATGCAGGAGACAAGTAAATTTCCCAAATATGCTCAAATTAGAGCTGTCATGTGTCTGTGAGGGAAGAGATGGAAATTGTGAATGAAGGCCACAGCCTTCAAACATCATTGGGAAAAAAAATCAGGTAGAAACCGAAAGCCCAGCTAGGAGAAACAGCAGCATGATAGACCTAAGCAGCGTGTTTGTTTAAAATTGGAGCACTGATCAGACAACTGTTTAAGGTGGATCTTGTACATGTACGTATGTGACTGACAAAAACTAACTTTCTTAGTAAAAGTGCTTTATGACTAAGAAAGAATTGCCAGTATTTTTTCATAATATAATAATGTTGTCTGGGAAGGGAATCCATGCTAGTAGTAAAATATTCCTGTATGTAAAATTTCATTTTAATATGAATTAAAATGATTAATTAAATTAACTGATAACATAATTCCTTTCATTCTTTTGAATTTTCTGATTCAGTTTCTTCCTTGACAAGTTTTAAATTGAGTTCACAAGGTATTAGATGCCTCAGGTTTTGTACATATTCATTTTGAAACATTTAAAACCATCTTTTCATGTAAATGTTACACGAGAAGGCAAATAGCCTTTAGGATTGGTGTAATATTAATACAATTAAATATTAAGTGGGTGTCACTTATTAGCATCAGTTCTCAGCTGATGGTGAGTTCTCAGCTCAGATCCCTTTCTGTCCTAGCTATTTTCGTTCATATCAATTTTGGGTAGTCTCTATTTTGTTGATTCTTACCTCTGGTTGATTTTTAACTATTTTGCAAATCGCATTCCTTAGACACACTTCTTTTTTTTTTTTTTTTTTTTTTTTTAATACAACTGGAAAGTGGTGGAATTATTTTTTTAATAAAAATCACTTTGAAACAGAATTACCTTAAACATGAAAAAAGTAATACTCATTGAATCGTAACCCCCCAAAAGCAAAAATACATAATGAAAGCTGAAAAATATTTCATCTTTTATAACACCAACAGCCAAACTAAAAGAATTTGAATCTTCTGAAACAGATGCTGTCTTGTGATGAGAGATAGGTTGTCCTGTGAGCCTGAATAAACTTTGTCTCTAATTAGTATGCAAATCTCACCTGCTCCAGAGTTCTTCCTCTTTCAAAAACTATGATCTATTTATTGTTTCCCTGTTTTCTGGTGAATAATCTCACCCAGGAGGTTTCTTTTTCTTTCCAATTTCCTTCATACCTGTAATTTACAAAGCATGCTGTAGTGTTTTGGGTCAATATTTTCTTCAAAGCACCAAGCTGAGGAATGTTAGCTTTTCCAAATGCAGACAATTAAGAGTAAAAATATTTTTACTTAATCCTATAGGGTAAAATTCTATATTGCAACATGTGTTTATTGTGTATGTAAAATACATAAAAAAAGTACAAAGAGGGCTATAGATGTTGAATATAAATTTAATTCATCTTATAACTGTTTGACTTGTTTAGCAGAATATTTAATACCAGAATGTTAGGTAAAATACATAAATGCCTTTAAAGTCTGATATTATGCCATTAAAAATAGTGATGCTTTCAACAGAAGAAGGATCACATCTTAGTCAGTGCCATTGACAGAAATCATGTCAGCGTGTTATGAAGTAGAGAAGTTTTCTAAAGTTCTGGAAAATTCTGGAAAAAAGTTAGCTTACTCAGACCTAATTCCTTCTTCCTTTCCCTTTTTGCTGATACATGTGTAAGCATGGAACATAAATGAAGCATCTAAACAGCTGGATCTGATTCAGGATGTGGATCTCTTAAGGGATATATTCACATCATCCAGCTTCAGACAGTTATTTTCAGGACTTTGATTACTTTTGAAAGAAGCAGCCCTTTTTTGCCATCTAGATAGGAAAACTAGTTTTCTAAGCTTAAATTGTCAAAATCTTCATAACCTCACTCCCCCCCACTATGCAAATAACCCACTGGGGCTGAATGCATGTGTGTGTGCACGCTCACACAACCTGTGCTGAGAATTCCTGCATGTTTAGAGGTCTCTCCAAACGCAATGGATGACAAGACTGTGCATTACACCTTAGACTGTATGTATTTATATACATTAATGGTCTATACTTGAGGCACTGTAAGGCAACAAGCTTATTTGAAACGTTATAGGAGTACTGTGGGACTATATTTGATGGAGTAATCTCTCTTTTATGAATTCCGTGAGGTCAATTAGCTATTCTTATTCTATGTGTGTACTTCCTCTTTGGTGACCTTGAAATAATGAAAAAGGAATTCATGACACCTCTGTTTTATTTTCCAGTTGCGTGCAGGGTGCATCCTTTGACAAGTCACTTAGATGCAGATCCTGAAAGGTTTTCAAGGCGCCAATTAATTCCAAAGGCTTCTTTAAAAGTTTGGCCTTTAATCTTGCTAGTCTTTGATTTCTTTAGCTGTAAAAGAAAAATGCTGCAACGAACTTATCTCTGCAGCCTCTTGGAGACTTTTGGATGAAAGGTCCTGTAAATGTGCAAACCATTTTTATATTATTATTGACCACTGAGGGGATTTTTGCATGGAAAAAATAAGCATTTGGAACTACAGGGGTTTGCAGTGTTTATCAGAATCAAGTAATCTGCCCTACATATTTATGTAATTATTATGAAATAGAAGCACCAAACACAAATAATGTATTAAAATATTCAAAGTACTTTTTGCCCTACTATTTTATATTGTTCTATCTGATTGGACATCACTGTTGAAGCTCTGTTGAGAAACTGTCTCAGCCTCCCAGGAATGGTGCTTCTTGGTAAAATGTGACTATAGAAAATTGTTTTAGCATTAAGGATCACCTGATTCTAGTTCAGCACTCAGAGGTGGAACCAGCAATCTTGTTTGCTAAAGACAATTCACAGAAGTATATTACAGGTGCTAAACTATAAAATTGACTGAGAAAGAGTAATAGGTCAAACAGAAGCTATAAGCTCAAATAGGCAAGAAAGAGAAGGCTCTGCAGCACATTTTCCAGAAAGATCACTGTGATTTTGATTTGGAATATAAAAATGCGCAGAAATCGGTGACAGCTTTCTAATTAGCAACACATGAACATGAAGGAATAAGTCTGTGCTCTTAAGTAGCAGCAGGTAGATGGCAGGTCCTTTTGCTGCTGTAATACACTGGTCCAGGGGAATGGGAAGTTGGGAGCATGGGCGGAGTGATGTGCGCTACCGTAGGGGCTCCTACTGCTGACCAGTTACACAAGTCCCTGCTACAGAAGAGGTTTATTTTTCCCATCTCATTATCTATCTCGCTTGCAACAGGTTAGCCCTGTGCAGCCTGTTTACGTAGCCATTTTCCTGCTGTGCTCACCAGAAGACCAAATAAAATTTAAATTGGAAAGAGCCTGTAGGTAGTTTGTTCATCAAGTTTTATTTTAAATATGCAGGTCTCTGTCTTCATTTCAAAACCTTTGTTAGGTACATTCAAAAGATGTTCAGAGATAACTGGTCTTTCTCAAGTTTGAATTTCAGTCAAGTTTAGATAAAGATTCTTGTCCAACAAATGCCAAAACTGGGGTGAATCCTTCTTGGCTCAGAAGCAGTGCACAACGTCGGGATGAGCATGGGGACTGCGCAAAATCATGCTGCAAGTAAGCTATATTATATTTATCTAATGAACAGAAAACTTCTCAGCTGTGCTCTGTCACTTATTAACAATACATCAAAGGGATATACCTAAAAGGATATAGGGAAATTCTTGTGTCGGAGATGAACAGTCTTCAGATCAAAAAGATTGTGTATTTGTGCCAGTGGAAGGAACTTCCTAGAGTTTGGGCTCAAAATATAATGATAAAATATAGACGATAACAGATATTATACGTTCATAGAAGAAGTATAGTAGTATATAACGCCTGATATACTTCAGCTGAGCTTTCAAAAAATGCTTTACAGACTGCTATCACTGGGGATGAAAATCAGACCTTTCATATGAGGCAATGTCAATCATGTTGGTTAGTGGATACATTGAAATTTTTCTGCTGAAAGAGGTAGAAGCTCTTGGTGCCTCACCAGATTTAACTCTAATGTTCAAGCCTCCGGATTGACAAGATAGTATTTTAAAATATTTATTGTAATGTAGGACTTGACTTTAGAAATAATATTTCTGCAGAAATTAAAATCTTTTAAATAAGAATGCTGACATTTGTTAAAAAAGAAATTTGAGATTTTATTTTTTTTTCACTCTTCAGACTAATTTAGGTTCCAGCCAACAAAGAAAACACCCTGAACCTCAACATTTTTTGTGACTTTTTAAACAGTTTGGTGCTTTTCATCTTTATGTTTCCTGGTTTAGTTGTATATTTCTGTTTGACAAATTATTTGCATTATGGTAGGCTTTTATACAAAAAAGGCTTATAAAATCAGGTTAAAGCAGTGTGGATTTAAGGAAATCTAAAGGAAGACCAAGAAGAACATTTCTACTGAAAGTCTGAGAATAATTTGCAGTAATGCAGTAAAATTCTCCATGTATAATTAAAGACTATAGAAAAAGAAGCTTAAGTAAATTTACCCCTGAATTTAATGTTGAGAAAGCAATATTAAAGAGAATGTAATGATGAACTTTTCAGCTCATTATTGCAAATATATTTTTGGACCTAACGTAATCGGTTATAATTCGAACTCAGTGAATTAGCGTAACTATTACCTTCAAACATTACTGGCTAACAGAAGTGAGATTCTTTGTATTCTGCTACTTCCATTCCAGACTTGGTGTTTCCTATTGCTCTGCAAAGGGTTAAGCTCAGAAGGAATGATAAAGTGCCCACACATCCTGTGAGATGTCTGTTTCTTTCCTTCTTCCGCAGATGGATTGAGGAACAGAGATCTGCTCTTGAGACAGGTTTCTCATGCAGACATGAAAAAAGAGCAGATGCTAGCAGACCAGGCAGTGATGTATATACTTCACTTTTTCCCCCCCTTTCTATTAAATACACTTCTTATCCTGAAACCAGTCTTTGTCTTCAGATGACAATTAGTAATTTTGTGTAGAAAGCTGAGACATCACCAGCTTTAAAGATGCAGAGTGGATAGGGTGAGTTTAACCTATACTTTATACCTCATTAACTTTGAACTTCATTAATTTTCTATGGCCAGAAAAAGTGAAACCCCTTTTAAAGTGGAAATTTCTGAATTTGCCAGTGTTTTTTTGGAAGAATAAAATGAAAATAAGAACTGAATAAAATGGTTACGGAGAGTGCTTATTAGACTTACATTCAGGAAGAAATCAAATCTCAGAATAGTATTTGAGGCAAAGGGAATGAGATAAAGTAGTGTGGTTTTGTACTTAAAAACAGCCTTCAATTCACTTAATAAAAAACAGAATGAGTGTTTGCTGTCAAAGGATGTTTACACAACTCCTTTGAAAATTACATTAAAAAAATTCTCTCTAGGGGAAATTTTCAAAGCACGACATGCTGTCTGCTATAGCACACACCTGTACTTCATTTACTCCTACCAAAGCCAAAAGGAGGCCTGAATATCACACAAAGCTCATTTCTGTCACCTAAAGAGAAAATGCAGAAGCAATTGCATCTGAAGGATGCCACAGTCACTGCTCGAAAGAAAGCATTCTCCAAATATCTTGAAAGCCTTATCATTTCCCAGTTTGCATTTGGGAAACACTCTCTTGAATATGAAAATTCAAGCTTTTGCAAACAAACTCTCTTTAAAAAAATCTACATTTATTTTCATCAATAATAGCAGTCTAATTTTTTAAAGTGTTTTCCCTCATTCTTCCTTCCTTTAGATGAGCAATCAAAAAAGACAACACACATTTTTAGCTTCATCCTGTTTCTTTGTCATTCTAGCTGAGTTCATCTGTACGGCACAGAATTGTTGAACAAAGAAGCATCACTTTCAAAATATTCACAAGGGAAGGAAATTATGTTTTCCTTGTGTGGGCTTCTTTTTGGTTTTGTTTTGGGCTTTTTTGATGTTCTGCTTCGGTGTATAGCTATAATCTCTCCTGCTTTGTAGGGTGTGTAATAAATGGGGTTTGAAATTCCTTAAACACGTTAGCTTTGCTTCAGCTATTAATCTCAGCAGCCATTTATTGGTTTGTATGCTACAAAGCAATGGAGATTATCCTTTAATTAATTCCATTGGGGAGTTCAGCTGCCACCATCAACCACAATATGGTTTCATAAATTAATCTTGTAGGGGAAATATAATGCAATTTATTATAACATTTGTATTAAAATACAAGTAATAATTCTAGAAATCTTGTATACCAAAAGGATACGTATGTATTTATTTTTATGTGTATCTCCCAAATGCGGTAATTAAAAGAAAAATTACATATTTCATTTTCAAATTTTAATTTTTTTAACTAGTTTACATATATTTCAGAGTCCATCAGAAAAGAAGAAAACAATAATGTTTTCTTGACTCCTGAATAGGTAGGTGTCTTAAAAATTATGAAGTGACAACTTACATTTAGATACATGAATATATCATTGCTCTTTAACGCTCTGCTTGAGACCTTTCTCACCCATTTGTTTGTAATATTGCAGCTTAATCAGTTATAGTAATGCATATTTGCACATGTGAACATTTTTTTATATTATGAGTACTTGAGGGAGAACATCAAATACTGCCCAAAGTATTGTTAAAATGTTTTGATCTCTGGGAGCTGAAAAGTGTTTGGCATGGGCATCTCTTCTGTAACAGAGGACTGATTATACTAAAAATGTTAATTAGCTTGGGTGTTTTCTCTAACATGACACTAAGTTGAGCTTAGCTATTGCTTCGGAAAAGACAACTATGGCCTTGTTCAAAACTAATTTGTGTCCTAACAGTATTGGTGTAAACAGAACAAGCTGGACTGACAGGAAAGTGCTGTGCAAATTTGCTTTGACGTTGTTAAGATTTCAGCTGTACTTCACTTCTAATGAACGCAGCAGAAACAATTAGGGAGGTAACATGGTTCTTCTGTGCTCATCCGTACTACAGCTGGAAGCTGGGGAGACCTCTGGAATTCCGTATCAGTTCAAGCTGGCAGTTACCAGAGGTGCTCTTTTCCTAAATACTTAAGAATTTCTTTCAGATTGGCAACTTTGTCTGTGGCCTAACAAATTAACCAGGGTGCATGTTCTCCCAGGAAGTCTTCAATATAACATTATTATTTAAGTTAATTAATTAAGTAGAATCCTCAAGACAGTCTACAGAAATAGCTTTATTAAACCCCTGAGCATTGTATGATACTGCAAAGCCTGTTTGTGGATTTGATGCAAATCCTGATATTTCACTGATCTGGGCAAAGAAATGCAGGGCGTAATGTGGCAAAGTTTCCTGCACTAATTATAACTTTTTTGGTTGTAAAGATCAGAAGTGCTGGGTTATTTTTCATCTTAATAGGCATTTCTGTGATTAGCAAAATAATTTGAATGATTATTCCAGCACATAAATTGTTTTCTGGCAGCATAGGTCCAGTGTATTGATCACGTTTTGCAAGGACAGAAGCAGAGCTCTGTGTTTGCTGGAATATTACTGAATATGCAGCTTTGAAAATTTGCAGTGTATAACAATAGAAATTACAAATACTCAGTGTCGCATAGAAGCTGGTGGCTCTATGTCTTAGAAGTTTAAATCATAGAATCGTAGGATCACAGAATGGATTGGGTTCAAAGGGGCCTTAAAGATCACCTAGTTCCAACCCCCCTGCCGTGGGCAGGGACACCTGCTACTAGACCAGGCTGCTGAAGGCCCTATCCAACCTGGGCTTGAACACTGTCAGGGATGGGGCAGCCACAGCTTCTCAGGCAACCTGTTCCAGCGCCTCATCACCCTTGCAGTAAAGACTTTTTTCCCTAATGTCTAATCTAAATCTACCTTCTTCCAGAGTAAAGTCATTACCCCTGTCCTATCTTCACACAGTGTTTGTGTAAAAGCAGCCTCACACCAGCTATTGAGGCTCTGATGTCAGTGATGTGCAGATGTATTTGTGTTGTGAAGAATGTTACACAACATCAGCAAAAGCATGTTCTCAGTGAAAGCAGGCCTGTGAAGCTGGAGCACATGTGTACCTAAGTAGCTAGCAACAGAGACAGGATGCTGCCAGGATATACTCTTTAAATGCAATCCACCTTGCAAGAGCTACTGGTCAGGTCTGTTCAGGGTATGATGATACAGTCTGTGGGCTATAGTCACAGCCAGGCTGAATGTATTCACTTAGCAGGAGACCCAGGGCATGAGGTTGTTCCCAGGAGCAGATCCACGGTTCCTTCCTCTGGTGGTTGGCCTAATTCACTCCAGTAAACTAGCATATACAGTGGAAAGATGCCCACCAGGACCTGTTTAGTACTTGTAGATGAAAGAACCATCTTAATTTCTTAATAAAAAATACAGTATGTAATATGGGTGTTTACAAATAGATCTTATTTTTTTGTTGCTTTCTTTTTTTTAGTTCTTCGGGTTTTCCTGTGGCATTAGTTCCTCATAGATCTAGTGCATGTGAAGCAGCAAGGCTGTGTAGAAAAATTGTAGTAACTTCTTTAGAAATTGAAACTACTCTTGAAGCATTGACTTTGTGATCATATTCCTGTTATACTATTTGCAATAGCAACTATCATTTTTTGACTCCAGTTGCTTGTATATTTTCAGTTAACGTAATATGTTGATATGCGAACTGAAAAACACTGATCTACTGATAAATCTTTCATCAGATTTGCATTGAGCTTTTAATACTAAGATGTGGATCAAATCAGAAGTGTTGCAAGCTTATCTTCATGACCGACAATAGCTGAAAAGTCATATTACTATATATATGTAGTTTACCATCTGAACTAATATTAATTAATAGAATCATAGAATCATAGAATAGTTAGGGTTGGAAAGGACCTTAAAGATCATCTAGTTCCAACCCCCCTGCCAGGAGCAGGGACACCTCCCACTAAACCATGCCACCCGAGGCTGTGTTCAACCCTGCCTTGAACACCGCCAGCGATGGAGCATTCACAACTTCCCTGGGCAACCCATTCCAGGGCCTCACCACCCTTACAGTAAAGAATTTCTTCCTCATATCCAATCTAAACTTCCCCTGTTTAAGTCTGAATCCATTACCCCTTGTTCTATCACTACAGTCCCTAATGAAGAGTCCCTCCCCAGCATCCCTTTAGGCCCCCTTCAGATACTGAAAGGCTGCTATGAGGTCTCCATGCAGCCTTCTCTTCTCCAGGCTGAACAGCCCCAACTTTCTCATCCTATCTTCATACAGGAGGTGCTCCAGTCCCCTGATCATCCTCGTGGCCCTCCTTTGGACTTGTTCCAGCAGTTCCATGTCCTTTTTATGTTGAGGACACCAGAACTGCACACAATACTCCAAGTGAGATCTCACGAGAGCAGAGTAGAGGGGCAGGATCACCTCCCTCGACTTGCTGGTCACGCTTCTTTTGATGCAGCCCAGGATACAGTTGGCCTTCTGGGCTGCAAGTGCACACCAAAGCCGGCTCATGTTCATTTTTTCATCGACCAACACCCCCAAGTCCTTCTCCGCAGGGCTGCTCTGAATCTCTTCTCTGCCCAACCTGTAGCTGTGCCTGGGATTGCTCTGACTCAGGTGTAGGACCTTCCACTTGTCATGGTTAAAACTTCATCAGGTTAATTCATATGATGACTGGATAAGAAGCAAAACTAGTTCATTGAATAAGAGAAATAGAAAGCATGGTTCAGAGCATTCTCAGTAAAATTGTCCAGGAAGAGACACAATACACCCAATTTCTTAATGCTGGGTTTGATACTGCATTTAATTGTTTAATAGAAATATTTTGACAGTTTAATTACAGTGTATAGTTAGACTTTAGTGAACCTGTGTTTTATGGATTCTGGCCAATATAAATGATTTAATAATTTGCTTGTCTTATTTTTATCTATAGAAATTAGCATTAGAACAAAAGGATATCCTTTTAAAAACAAAAGCTAATGCCTTACAGGTTACAGATTTTTACCTCTTTAGTAACTTGTTACCATTCTTTTCTTGTAATGTTGAATGGCTAATCAAATGAAAAAGCTGGTAGCTACATGCAAATCCCCATACATCAATAATGATCTATTAAAATCTTTAACACAAGGTGTAAGTCATGGATAGGGCCATGAAATAGCTCTCCAATACACATTAAGTTTTAATTTAGGAGCTTAAAAGCAAAAGCAACTTTTTTTTTTTTTTTTTTTTTTTTTTTTTTTTTTTTTGAGAACTGCTCAGCAACAAATTATGATAACTAGAAATTTTGTTGCTGTTTGTACATCCTCGTAGGTGAGCTCTTCACAAGCAGTGGTGGTAGGGTGCAAGTTCCTTTTTGGCTGTGGGTCTGTTTGCCTGCCTTGTTCTCTTATGTTTGTCTTGTACGAGCTTTTTAATAGCTGGTGGCAAAGGGCTAGCAGAAACTGTCCCTCATGTGACCGTTCTCCCATGACTGAGCGCAGGAACTCTGGAAAGGACCCAGAAGTATCATGATGGTCAGCCTTTCATGTTGTGTTGGCTGCACTGCCTCACTGAAGTACTTGGGAGGTCAAGGTCTGTTTTCTTGTTCCTTTTGCTTCATCTTGCACTAGAGACAACTGATCCACATGGTAACTCATTTCCCTTTTTAAATTTTGATCTGCTTCCTCCTCCAAAAAAAGCAAAATTCTCAGTAAAAAGGCATGCTGTGTAGTAACCTATTATAGAAGATAAAAGCAATTAAGAAATGCTTTAGCATTATCGGAGTTGTGGCTTGAGCCTTATGCCTGTAGAAAATATGGGTGAATGTGTCAATAATAAGATAATTTGGAAAATCTAGGTATCAGACTGAGATGACTACAAGCTAAGAACCTCTACTGTGTGGAGTGCTTTTTGAAGCACAGCATATTGATATTAGTCATGTTACTATATCCACCTGTATATTTTTTGATGTAGCATGCAGAGCTTTCTCTGAATAAGGCACATGCAGTCGTGCATTCAAAAGGTGGGGATGGGAAAGCAGCCTGACCAGCCCTGGAAGCATTGTAAGCTGAACATCTAGGATATCTTACCTTTTAACTCAATGGAAGTGGGCTCTGTGTGGGACCAGGATTATGGCACCATTCAGGAGAGATTCAGTGTATTTTTTTCTTGTCTAAAAGCCAGTATACAAAATACAATCAATATAAGGGCTGATTAATTATGCCTGGCAGGAGCACCGTAAGGAAGGCCTGAGTACAACACAGTTGTATGCAGGAGTGATTGCCAACATTACATCTGGGGACGAATGAGGAAATGGGGACTGATGAGACCTCCGCTAATGCCTCCTCCTTCCACCTCCTTTGCACTGCCCAGCTTCAGTGGAAGCAGAATGTTAATTAGACAACAGAGGAGGTGGTTGCGCTGAAGGATTTTGAAGCTTTTTATCACATACTGAATTTCTCATTATCATGGAGGATAAATGGATATGAAAGCAAGATGGACAAAGTAATCAGAAAGAAAGGTGTTATAGCAGCATGGACAAATTGGACAATAAGCATAAAATTAAAGCATCCAGATTTCATGGAGAATAGAGCTCGCTACAGAAAGTTCTTTGTTTTCTCGAAGGTCCATGTTTTCAAACAGGGTAATTATTGAAGTCCTGTTGAAATCAGAGTAATTATGTTGATTTACACAAACACAAAATCTGACTTAAATAGGAAAACAGGAAAAGAAAAGCATTTCCTCCCCTCTCCTCCAAAATCTAATCTTCCTTGAAATGTGAAAAGCTCCTCATGCAAAATGAAAGCAGATTTAGAAAGAGAACTTTGAAAAAAATAGACTGTTCCAGGGATTTGTAATAATGATTTCTCCTGACTATCACACTCCCTTAGATAAAATAGAAAGAAATTTCTGCCGGCAAGCAGCAGATTCAGTAGCTCTCCAGAGGTTTAGTCTTTCATAGATAGCGAGAAATCTGAGCCGAGTGAAAACCCAGAGCTCTGCAAAATTTTAAGTTTCTGATGGAATTATGTTGTTCTGTTTTGTGAACTACACCGTTTCTCTTTATTTCTTTGTAGGTAATGCTTTTTGTGAATACTTCTGAACTGGACCATGATAAGAGAAAAAGCAGATGCAGGAAGTCTGTATGATATAAATAATGATTCTTCTTGACAAAGTACTTTTGACATTCTGAGAGGGATACTGTTGAGCAATTTGCTCTGGTTTGCTGCTCTTCCATGAAAGACCTAATTTAGTCCAGTTAAAAGGCAGCTTTCATGTTGGCTCTGAAAAAAATTAGTACTTCGTATGCAGTCCATATCCACTGTTTCCTTGGGAGCCAGCTTTACCAAAAACGCTAGCCCACTCCTTTTCTGGCATGCAAAGTCCTGGTGGATATTCTGTCTAGTACCTATGTCTCCTTCTGTACATACTTGTGCAGAGTTAATAAGCCAGAGCTATAGAAATCTGCATGCCAAAGACTAGCAATAATAGCAATGATTGCAATTTTTCTTGCTGATGAGTTTACCTGCCATGTTTTAGGATGTTGCTACAGAAAAACAAACAAGCAAACAAACAAACAAACATGCCAGCTGATCTGAGGAAGGAAACTAAGGAAGGTTAGGCACCAACCTTTTCAGCTAAGCTGCTAAAAGGAAGTTTATCAACAGGGACATTACAGAGTGAGCTGACTATGTAAGCCAAACTCAGCATCCCTGGGAGGGTTCCCCAAGCCATTACAGAGATGAACTTAACAAGCCTTATACCTGTGAGTTCACTTCTGGTTCTCCAGTGGATCCTGCATGCTATTCTCAGAGCTCAGCAGCATGGGGTGCTACTGGTACAGTGCTGGAGGGGTGATCACATTGCCGGCCACTGGTGTTTCAAGCAGATACAATGCATTCTCAGCCATACTTGAGACCACACATTAGGAGTTATCCACGATATGGAGAACTAATCAACCTTCTCTCCATCTACCACCTCTATGCTCAAAGAGGATGAATCAGGAGAAGGTTCTGGCATCTGTAATATAGCAGGAATAGGGAAAAATGCATTATATAGTATTTAGCACAGCATAGTGATGGTCTGAAAGTAGTGCTTTTAGCTGCTAAAAATTATAACTATCGATAACAGTCAATTCCCCAAATACTGTATTTTGTCTTTTGCCCTTGTATTTTCTTTAAATAAATATTTTCTTTCAACAGTTAATCTGTTTTTCTTTTGGTTTTGAGTGGTATATTTCACTTGATTTTCTTCAGAAGACAGTAATTCTGTCCTCTGCCAATATATCTACAAGACCAATATATCTATAAGACCTCTGGCAATATATCTGTAAGACTATAAGTATAGTCTACTTGCCATCTTTGTTCTCATACTCTGATTATCATGTTTCATTGATGTTTTGTTAATAAACTGCATTCATGCTCTCTGAGCATCCACTCTGGCTATCTAATAAGGTCACAGACCTTATATAATAAAAAGACTGTTAGCTGAGGTGATTATTTTGAGATTTTGCCTCACTGACTTTGCAGTTAAGATAGCCTAAAGCCTATCAATTAAAATGGATTTTTTGCCTCCATTATTAATGCAGCTTAGTGCCATATCTGTAACATTTAGTGGATGAGAAAATGAAGTGGGGTATAATATTTACATGTATCCTAGACATTTCAGGCATACTGAAAAAAACAAACTGATAAAAATGAATTTGTGTCTTGTTTCCTTGCTTTTTTGGAAATCTCATTTCCTTAGGTTGGATTGCATCTTTCGCTGATATTGAATATTCTATTATCATATATGATTCTAATTTACAAAAAAAATAAGTTTTTTCAGGTCTTAAGCCATCTTTCTATAATTATGTATTTGAATAGAACTTTATTTAGTTCTCTTCAACCAAGAAATTTTCCTTAAAATTGAATTTGGCAGCAAGATTAACGGGCTTTTATTTTCCTTTGAACATTTTCAATTAATGTGTTATTTAAACTCTGACATATGCTAAAAATGCTGATGTTTCCAATATCTTTGCAAAAAAAATGCATGGGTTACAAGTGTCTTTCAACACATCTGCTCTTTGGGAGACAAAACAGAGAGGATAGATTTTTGCCTAATGTCTGATCAGCTCTTGACTGCTGAATGAGTCTCCCAGAAGAGTTAGGTATCATATAATGTGCCTGTGATACAGATGCATGCCATTTATAATCTAGCAGTGCTAAACACTTATATAGGTTTCAGTTATTAAGATTTCGGTTGAAGAATGCTTGATTTAATTAAGTGGCTGATCACATGTAATGGAATCTATTTTAGAATTTGTTGTAAGGAAATACCACCTTTTGTTTTTTCTCCCAATTTATTTGATAAACATGGTACAAATATTCCAAGATGTTAACAAGAGATTTGACAATGTGAGTGGAGATGGGAAAATACACTATAAATCATAAGTTTCAGTGAACAGCAAGGGTGACTATGACATTGCAAATATGTACAAGGAAAGTGGTAGGTAAGGCAAAACATCTGTGAGTGAGCTCATTTGCCTCTGCTCTTGATAATTTTCAGTACAGTCTTTTTTTCAGCTATGGGGGGCTTTATTATTTTAATTAGCTTAATGCCTTTGGCAGGGAACGGCTGTTGGAATAATACAGGAATAAGATGGGGATAAAATATAAGGAAATAACACCCCAGCATCACTGAATTGGCCCATAGTCGAAATAATTGCTGGTGTTAGGAACATTTGACAGAAGGATTGCAGCAGCACTGCTACGTCAGTTATCAGCCTCGAACTATATTCATTGCATCTCTAACATGACAAATAATTACTTTAGAAACAAAAGAGGCTGGATTTTTTTTTTTTAATCACTTTCGAGCAAAGAAAGTATCAAGCAGGATAATTGCAAGAAAGATTTGAATTTAGCATAAAAAGACTGTGGCAAGATGCTATCATTTTAGTGGCACTGCTTTACTTAAAAATTAAGAATAATTTTGTTCTTTGTGATGTACTTAGATTAAAGAACTTTTTCTCTAATATCTATCTTAGACATATTGCTTCTAATTATTGGCCTCATCTAGTTGTAGATTCTCTGCTGTGGTCTTCATGAGAAGCTCACGGAGAGACATTTTGCACCTCAAATAAATCTAGTTTTTCCTATAGTGCAGTAGTCAAGGGTTTATCATGTGACAGAGCAAATTGTCTAAAACAATCTGTGTAATTGACTGGAGCAATGCCCCTTGGTTGATCCATACACACACACAAAAAAAAAAAAAAAAAAAAAGCCCTGCAATTGCTGCTGGAAAGGTGAGCAGAGCCAATGGCTCAGCAGAGGCAGATACTTTGTTTCATTCAGGACTATTGGCAGGTGCTGGGCTGCTTACAGCCCAGAGGCATCTGCTTGGATGCGTACAGGACCAAATGGTTGAGCAAATACTGAGGTCTTCAATAAGGCTTACATTGGTCTTCCTGATGGGAAGGAGTACAAAAAATAATAGATATATTGAACTGTTAGGAAGCCGTCTTAAAACACACACTACTATGTAGTCTTCTGGTATTTTTTCACCCTCAAGTTACTGTATAATTCAATTCCAGGCATCATGACTTTTTGGTCAGTGGAAGGAAATATACCAAAAACACATTTTGAAAAATGATTGCTCTCACTTATCCTCCTTTTCACTTTCCAGCATTTAATTTGATTTATAATCTTTATTTAAAGAACAATAAAGATGAGAGTTTTTATATATTGAAAAACTCATAAATTTGCAGTGAAAATCATTTCAGGAAGAAAGAAGCTATACAGCAGAGCTATTAAACTTATTGTCAGTAGGATTCAGCCTGTAAGACCTTCATATTCACATGAACAATGGTGGTAAGAGAGTAAAGAAAAAGCATTTTATACAATGCCATGTTATGCACCTAATAAAAAAACCTACAAGTGCTGGGACATTTATTGCAAGATTTTATAGTTAGCTTTTTTGCTTCTAGTCTTCCTTCATACTGCTTATGTTTCTATGAATCACTGATAGTTCACGGCAGCAGTGTGTGGGTAATTACACTGTATTTGAAACCAGAAAAAAAAAAAAAGAAACACTGATAAAATATAGATGGTATTTTTAATACAAGTTGGTCTTAATATTGTCCTAGTCAAATGTAACTCTTTGCCAGTAGAATCTTGTATAAGATATTAAAGTATTACTGTCCATATTCGTGTCATTTGCAAAGCAGCAATTACAGGTAGAAACTAATCTCAACTATTGCTTTTAGTATTTTACTCTTCCAATAATTTCTAAATCCTTAACCATCACTAACTTTTTATGATGGACCGCCCAGAAGATTGTCTTTCTTTTTCTACACTGTTCATTTATATTTATGGGGCTTGATTCCAGTGTTACATCTGTTTATCCCTTTCTGTTTCATTGATTTCACTACTCCTTCTACATGGAGAGTAAACAAAATTCACCAGGACAAGTAACAGCAGAACCAGACTCATAAAGCCTATATTTTAATATCTATACAAATGAAGAAACTGTTGTTTTCCATGTCATTTTCATCCTCCTCCCATTGTGGACTTCCTTGGTGCTTTCTAAAACTTAATTATTAAATGTGACCTAATTTCTGATTAGACCAACTCCTCCCCTTTTTCTCATCCTTGATAAATTCAGCTTGGGCCTATAAGAGGTTTATTATGCTCATGAAAATGCAGCAGCATTACCTCATTACACTAGAATTTATGTGCAAGAATTAAAATAAACATTTGGAAGCCTATTTAAAATAGATATAAATATATCTGCAATGATTAAAGTAATTTAACAGAAACTGTTAAATAAACTGCATGTTGTAATAGGTGGCAGAGCTGTGATGCCAATAAGTGAGTCTGCCAGAAGCTTTCAATCATAAGCCTCTGTTTTCAGCTGCTGATAGCTCTGCAAATGTAAACCATTGTGGCTCTAATACTCTATGCTGATTATATCCCTGAGATACTTTATTACAATTTTGATTAAAATAAGCTCTTTCTTAGGAAAGCTTAAGAATACAGGCTCTGTCCCTACCTTGCCTTACCTTCTCTTGCCATGTAGAAAGAATGAACAGGAGAAAGGAAATGGCCAGACAGGACAGGAGCAAGAGGGACCACGTTTAAGAAAGATGTTAAGGGGAAGAATACAGAGAGAAGAGAAATAAACATTCCCAGAAAAGATATGAGAAATTGAATAGCAGCAGCGGGGAATAGAGGCAGTTATGCTTAGGAAAAGAGAGAGAGAAGTACAACAGTCAGGCAGGAAAAGGGAGATAGGAGTCAGCTGAGTAAACAGGAGTTTGGGAGCTACAGTGAGAAAGGAACTGCACAAGAGGCCAGGGTAAGGGAAAGACTCACAGGGAACTTGGTATAGAAGTGTTTAAAACCCTCAGAATATACTTCTTTTTGTTTAAGGTATAGAAGTACAGAATTCCA
This sequence comes from Amazona ochrocephala, assembly GCA_039720435.1. NCBI lineage: Eukaryota > Metazoa > Chordata > Aves > Psittaciformes > Psittacidae > Amazona > Amazona ochrocephala. Next base: position 29,516,654 of record CM077876.1, on the reverse strand, counting down.
TCATTCCTGAATGTTTGCTTTCCTGTGTTTAGAACATAGCAGAGAAATTTAAGCATGCCTTCACACCTTGAAGGATAAGACCAGCTGGAGGCTAACAGTGTTACCTTTGTCATCACTGGGTCAAGTACTTGGAGAAACTTCAGCATGCCTATACTTGCTGAGTACTGAATGGATCAGCTTCTTTCAGCATCTTTGAATTGTTAATTTTTATAAACTCTTATTATTACACTGCCTCTGAACCCCAGAAACTATACAACACCTGAATTAAGGTTACTCGGGCAACATGAATTATCACGCCAGGCATATGTTTAATTTGATCAAGCCTTTAATTCCACTACCACTACATGCTTTTTTCCATTCTATTTTTCTGTTCACCTCTGGATCTTTACGAGGCAAAAGGGCTTCTTCCCTACCCTTGTCACATCCTTCCTGAGGACTGGGACTGCGTGTCTGCCCCATGGTGGAGGGGATTGAAAACTTCCAATTGGTTTTCAGTAAACAGGTTTTCATAGAGAGCCTTTTTCTTGCTCACATCTTAAGGTCTGTGTGTGAAAACACAATTATATGCCTACCTTGCTGCGTAATCACTTTTGATAAATGTCATTGATTAAGTACAGCATTATCCTGTTTTCTGCCACTGGATTTGAAAAAAAAAAAAAAAAACATATTACTTTGTAAGGCATAGAAGGTAAATCTGGTGATAAATTATTCTGTATCTCTTTTACTATGTTACTAAAATATTACAAAGAAGAAGAATTATATGCAACTATATGTGTAAATGGAACTACACAATGATGAATATTTCACTGACTTCATTAATGATATCAAAATCGCCAAAGCACTGAAAACACATTATATCAACATATTTTGAACTCCATTCTACTCTGTATGCTTTGGTTTTGGTTGTGGGTTGTTTGAGTTTTTTATCTAGGCCTTGTTATAAGGCCAGATCATCCTCAACAATGTGAGATGGTTGTCACTGGTTATTTAGCTGCACCTGCTGGTCTGTGTCTGCTGGTAAGAGCAGGATGAAGAACCGTGTATGGAAAGCATGAGGTGTGTGATGATATTGGAAATGTTGCCCCATACAGCTGTGTTTCTACACAGAAAATCTATGTGAAGAGCCTACAGAGGTTTTGCATGTTACAATACTTATAGCTGAAGCAGTCCAAAGCCTTTTTTCTAGAAGGCATCAACTCACAGGCACTGAAATATCTCACTGAGTGCTCCATTACAAATATTGTTGGAAAAGATGTTTTGCAAAAAAGATTTTCTCCCAGTAAATGAAACAATTGCAATCTCAGCTGAGATTGTAATACTGCCTGTTCCCAGCCAGGGCAAGTATTTGATTGAAAACCATTCACTGTATGATGTTAAAACCTTCTTTCTAGAATGCAGCCCATAGTAGACATCAGTGTCCATGCCAAAAATCAAATAAATCAACAATTTTAGCAAATCGTCATGCATGTTACGGTCATCCACATTAATAAAATGAAGGTTATAGTAATTAATAGTTAGGTAACCCTTCTAATAGTTTTTTATAAAGTAGAAATGTTGTGTCTGTTATAGTAAAAGAATATTAAAGTGACAGCAGTTCTTTCTACAAGCATCTTTAAATAGTTGCACTCTGTTTTCTTAACATCAACTCATGTCATCCCTAGTTTCAACATAGAATCATAGAATAGTTAGGGTTGGAAAGGACCTTAAGATCATCTAATTCCAACCCCCCTGCCAGGAGCAGGGACACCTCCCATTAAACCATGCCACCCAAGGCTATTTCCAACCCCACCTTGAGCACCGCCAGCAATGGAGCATTCACGACTTCCCTGGGCAACCCATTCCAGGGCCTCACCACCCTTACAGTAAAGAATTTCTTCCCCATATCCAATCTAAACTTCCCCTCTTTAAGTTTGAACCCATTACTCCTTGTCCTCTCACTACAGTCCCTCATGAAGAGTCCATCCCCAGCATCCCTTTAGGCCCCCTTCAGATACTGGAAGGCTGCTATGAGATCTCCACGCAACCTTCTCTTCTCCAGGCTGAACAGCCCCAAGTTTCTCATCCTATCTTCATACGGGAGGTGCTCCAGTCCCCTGATCATCCTCGTGCATACAAAAATAGCATATTTTTCCCACCTCATCAGCAAAACTGTATAAAAACCTGAAAGTGATACTGTCATTTTTTTTGGGGGTTAAACTCAGATGAAGGAAAGATATGTATAAATCTAATACATCTCTGCCTAGGCTTTCTCTCTATTGCATATATTAATACAATCTAGTATTAAAAACCTTCGAACCAGAGCCAGATTAGTACTAATTCCCATTTATCACATTAGTAGCTGAATTATTTTAAACTTTTATGGAAGGGTAGAATTTATGAATAGTAGTAGCTTCCAAATTCTCTCTGTTGAAATGTTTAACTCATTTGATTTTGCGTTTTTCTATATCAAGATGCATATTTTGCAAATAATAATGTTATGGAGTGCCTGCAGAAATATCTGGAAAGAGACAGTTCATGGAATTCTTTAATGGCTCAGGAAGACTAGAAATTTATTAGTATTTTCATATATATGCTTTTAAAAATCTTTGGTATCAATGTTATTGCAAGTACAGCTGAGTTGCAGACATGCTAAAGAAAAAAGCTTTCCCCCCTTAGTCTTGATCACACAGAAGTGCCAGGTGTTGACTCAGCTCAGGAAAAGCACTAGAGTTCTCTCTACAACTAAGTCTGTGGTCACCATGCTCCAAACAGAAGTTGCTTTTAAATTCTTCTGGCACTCACTGATCAGCAAGGCAGTTTCATTTTTCTGTAAGAGGATGAAGTTCAAAATTGTGCCTACTCGAAGACAACAGGCCCCTAGGATTCTGATGAATTTAATCTATTTGAGTCCATCATAAAGGCACATAACAAGGCGTTAATACTGAAATGAGACAGACCCCTGAAGGTGTAGAACTAGGGAAAATCCTAAAACTTATCCTGAGGTTGTTAATAGACAAGATTGATCTAAATGACATTTATACTGAACGAGTTTATAGGTCTCTGGACCCAAAACCTTCCTTTTGCTTGTAAGCCTTTACAGCTGTATTCTTCACATTCACAAAAGAGAAACTAAGTCATGTACTGCAAGAGAAAGAAAAACCTGGTAAGCTGAGATGAGGTCCATTTAACAAAATACTAGAGAAAGAATTTGCAAGGCTGGTGAGATGGAGCGACCTTTGGAAGTGATAAATGATAATGTGAAAGGAAAAGCTAGTCAATTGTTAAATAAGGTCCCCACCTTATTTCTCTGTAGAAGAGAACTATAAATTCAAATATATGTATGAATCATAAATCTTAATGTATATTCTAGAAAACATTTTTGGATGAAAGCATCATGTCTTCTTTCATGAACTGTCCTGGAAGTTACAAAGACATTTCATGACGATGAAAGATGCTGTTTTCCTGTGGTTCTCAGATGGACACATAGGCTGAGTTTCTGAAAACAGCTCTTCTTGTCTAGGTCAACAGAAAATTGTCTCTGCTGCTTTAGGACTCCTTTTGTCTACTCAGGGCTAAGAAGGAAAAATCACAGTTGATCACATAGGAGGAGAGGTAGGGTAAGCTGGGAAATGGATAGGAATAATCAAGAGGAACAGAAGGATAATTACCTAACATAATTATTTGTCATCACTTGGACAATTGTATGTCTTGAAACATTATTTCTTGAAATAATTGGATAATTTATATCCAATAATTCATATGCAATTAGTAAGAATTGTGCATAAAATGAGAAAATTATTTTGGATGAGTGGAACCTGATTGTTTTGAAATAAATATTCAAGAGATCTAGTTATTGTGCTAAGAAAAATAATCTTGAGTGGGATTTTCTAAAGAGAAAGCAAAGAAGTTGGTCATAAAGACATATTCTCTGATTTGCCTAAATGTTTCTTGAGAAACAGCATGAAAATTGCTGCAGATAAAGAATGCTTTGTGTTTCTTGGAAGTCACCGTTAATTTTTCAAAGGGAACTCATGTGAAAGAAAAAGCTGACAGTCAAGGCAGTAATAATATTATCCTCTCTTTTACAGACCTCAGAATGAATGGAATGTCCATTTTAGTAACCTGGGAATATAATTTTTGTACGTTGAATTCTTCAGTCATATATAACCACTAGCAAAAGTGTTAGGGGGGATACAATAGTCATAAAAGGACAACTCTTTTTGTTCTTAGCAAATCTCAATACTTTTTTCTTTTCTGTAGTTGAGATTTCTGGTTAAGATTTGGATAATAATATTTATTTTGTTTAAATTGACAGAAATATGATAATAGGGATGAGAAGAATTATTTCTGTATGGTAACTGACATTACAAAATAGCTTGATTTGATTATACAGGGCATCTCTGACTTCAAAATGCAATGAATTCTGCTACATCTCATGCAGTCTTTGCAATCTTAAACTGATAACTGCAGAACACAAACTTTCTTTTGCTGGTGGTACTAGAAATATGTATATGTAATCATCCAGATACTCAGTGCTCATATACCCAAAGAGAATTTTTTGAAGCCTACTATGAATTCCTGTAGTAGAGCAATGGTATCTCTGAGCCTTGCCACCTTTCAGAAACATATATCAGAGTTTTGGCAAAGCGACCTGTGAATGAGTGATAATGAATGCCCCAAGATTAATTTCTGGCCTGTTGCAAGGCCCTGGTTTAAAATTTCCACATCTTTGTGGAAAACATTTGAATGTTTCTTGTTTATAATGAGCTCTGACATCACTTCTTTCTGGTGTTAATGCAAAATTTCATCTTGCATTTGAACTGCAGAACTGGGAAATGTCAAAGCTACTTGAAATGTCTCTGCAGCAGAGATTTCTCCCAGTGGGATTTTCATATGCAGTCAAAGTCAATTAAATGCTTGGGGTAAAAATAACAAAAAAAAGTCTCCAAAGAAAGCGTAAAGGTGTTTGGAACCCATCTTCTATAGCTAGCAGGTAATGCCAGTCAGTGACAATTTCTTCCTCTGAGGCTCTGGGAGAGAGAAAATTAACATCACTAAGCTGAATACCTTACCTCAATTTTTACACATTTTGAGCTTCCTGTCAGCTGCCTGGATGTTTAATTTAAAAGACTTAATAAATGCTGATTTTTTTTTTTTTTTAAAAAAAAGAATCCAGGATGACCCTCTGCTGTGTGCTAGACAAGGCTGCAGCTTCCTGCTATAGGAGTGATTTCAAGAGTCCAGCCCTTCAGAGAGATTGGGTAGCCCCTCTTCTGTTCTAGCATCCCATTTTTTCAGCACATAAACATGCATGGAGATAGAAGCAAAATTAACTGTGTCATTAAAACAATTAATTGAAACTACGTGCCAAGGAAAGAAAGTAACTCCATTGTGGTTACAGGGAAAAATAGGTCACCTTGGCCAGCAGATTCAGTTTGCATTTCTGACACAATTAAAAAATACTTTGTTGAGTATAACTGTTATATGCAGATTAACAATCCAACAGCATATGTCTTTCAATTAATTAATTATGAAGGATATTTCTATTCTAGGCCCTACAATGTAAGGAAAAATCTCCACTTCAGTGATGTATTAATGAGCAATGCCAGAACATTTATTGATTCATTACTTTCACTTAATGACTTGGAAATGTTTGATACCCTTAAAATATTAGGAAGGTTCCACCACACTCCATACTCAAATTTCTAATATGTTTTAAGGAAAGGAGCTTAGAACTTTGGATAAATATTTTTCTTGAAACTTGGGATAAATGTTTTATAGGCATTAATAAGAAGCTGAGTATTTTTCAAGGTCAAATATAACTGGATTGTACAATAGAAAATTTTATATTTAATTTTATATTTATTTAACAAAAGATTACTTGTATGAGCTACATGATTAAAACTGTCAGGTATACAGTGCTGCTATCATACAGGTACTTTTGCATTTCTTACATATCTTGAGAGAACACTTTCTAACTGAATAAATCAAAAATGGTGACATTAGAAATTAAATTAAATGGTATTTTCAGTGGCTTTATTTTTCACTTCCAATGTGTATATTTTTGTTGAAGGTTGTTAGTTATTAACACATTAATAATATTTTGCCCATATACCCTTAAAAATGTATTGCATACTCTGAAGATTATTCTATTATAATTTATATTTTATTGCCATAATGCACCAATACTTAATAGAATTGACTATAGATGAATAGCAGTACTTAGAGCAATGAACAATGACATTTAATTAATTTTTTTAATGAAGAGGAAGGAAAAGTTTTAATGTGGGGGTTTTATCCTTAGTTTTGCTATTGGTATTAATGAAAACAAAAAACAAACCACCTTATCTTATAAAAGTGGATTGTTGGAAGAAAGTTTAAGTCATTATTTTGTAGAAGACCAGTAAAAAAACCATAAAAAGTCCCCATAGAAACTGCCTATATAGTGAAGTTTTCTGGACAAATGTAATTGGTGAAAAAAAAATTGTAACAGTTTTACATTTTTTTCTGTTGGTTGATTAAAAAAATATCTTCTTATGTGTCTCATTGTTCTAGTTATTAATAATTGTTTTTCTTTTCATGGTTTCTTGTGTATAAATTTGTAATTTCAGTGTTTCCCTTCCTGGAACTTTTTACAGACTTTCTTGGTTTTATGATTTGTGTGGGACCTGAGGAGTTGTACAGATCTTATTCTTACTTTGTCAATATAAATAATGAATCAGGGTCATCTTTTCATGCTCTGTTTGTGAAACCTGCAAGAAAGAGCAGAAAGTGAGGCAATAAGTCAACAAGCAGTTACAATTGCATACCACTGTCAAATGGTTTTCCTCAAAAGTGGGACTCTCAACAGGAATGTAGCCCTAAAATAGTGCTCAATATTGCCACATTAGTTTTACCAGAAATATTTCAAAAGCCACATGCCAGAGACAAGAATGATTTCACCAGTCATAGAAGTGCACCTTAATCTGAAGTGTCGTAATTAACTAAACAGAGTTAACTTTGAACAAGTCTGTAATAGGAAGAAAATGTAGTATGTCCAGTTGAAACTGCAGCAAGTGTCAGCGTAGGCCAAGTGCTAACATTGGGATTGCAATTTGCAAGGAAAATTTGGTTTAAAAATTGTGAAATCTTTGGTAGCAATTAAGCAGTATTTATTTCAGTAGTGCTGACAGTCTTGCTCAAGACATAGATCCTAGCTCTAGTAAGTCTTTCCCTGAAGCCAAGGTTTTAAAAGGTGATAGGTTTTGTCTTTTTGTTTCTTTTAATTAGCATCCTATGTATATATTCATGAATATATGCAATTTAAAATTAATCTTTCTTCAGTGAAACTTCTGTTTCTTCACTGGCTTGGATTTATCTAATAAGTAAGATGAAAGAAAATGTTTTTTATTTAGATTCATTCATTGGAAGCTAAAGGACAAATAGAGGGAGAAAAATGAAGGAAAGTTTTTTTAAAAACATTTATATATATATTTTTGAAAACAAAACCAACCAAACAGCAGCAAAAAATGGTGGGAGAGGATGGAACCTATTAGCACCCAACCATTCCAAGAAAGAAGCTCAGAAAATCACTCAGTCCAAACTGTTTTTAAGAGCTTTGAGCTCAGACCAGGCTGCTCAGGGCTGTGCTCTGTCAGGGCCGAGGATAGAGCCAGGAGAGCCTTGCTGGGCACCTGTGCCCCTGCCCAGACCTGTTCCCCCAGGGGAAAACATTATGATCAGTTCCTCTGTCTTTGCTGTAAGAGGTAGCTTCTCAAAGAGGGGAGCAATAACACTTTAAGTTACAGGAGAAGAATTGAAGGTCATATGTGGGAGCCCTGAACCCTTCTCAGTTTGGCTTTTCACACATTGTAGGAGCAAACCCTGAGCATGTTCTGTAGTGAAAATGCAGGATGTGATGGAAAAAAAAATTGTCCACACCACCCAAGTCTTGGAAGGCAGACGTGGGGACGGTGAGGGTGGGGACCCTGGGCCCACTGTGGGGGAGGATCTTGTTCCGGACCACCTTAGGAACCTGAATGTATACAAGTCCATGGGACCGGATGAAATCCATCCGCGGGTCCTAAAGGAGCTGGCAAATGAAGTTGCTAAGCCACTGTCCATCATATTTGAAAAATCATGGCAGTCAGGTGAAGTTCCCAATAACTGGAAAAAGGGAAATATAACCCCCATTTTTAAGAAGGGGAAAATGGATGAGCCGGGGAATTACAGACCAGTCAGTCTCACCTCTGTGCCTGGCAAAATCTTGGAGCGGATTCTCCTGGAAGGCATGCTAAGGCACATGAAAACCAACGAGGTGCTTGGTGACAGCCAGCATGGCTTCACTAAGGGGAAATCCTGCCTGACCAATCTGGTGACCTTCTATGAAGGGGCTACAGGACTGATGGACAGGGGCAGAGCAGTCGATGTCATCTACCTGGACTTGTGTAAAGCCTTTGACACTGTCTCACATGACATCCTTCTCTCTAAGTTGGAGAGACATCAAATTGATAGGTGGACCACTCGGTGGATAAAGAACTGGCTGGATGGCAGCACGCACAGAGTAGTGCTCAGTGGCTCAATGTCCAGCTGGAGACCAGTAACGAGTGGTGTCCCCCAGGGATGGGTGTTGGGACCAGTCGTGTTCAACATCTTTGTCAGTGACATGGACAGTGGGATTGAGTGCGCCCTCAGCAAGTTTGCCGATGACACCAAGCTGTGTGGTTCGGTTGATATGCTGGAGGGAAAGAATGCCATCCAGAGGGACCTTGACACGCTTGTGAGGTGGGCTGATGCCAACCTAATGAAGTTTAACCATGCTAAGTGCAAAGTCCTCCACCTGGGTCGGAGAAATGCTAGGCACAGCTACAGGTTGGGCAGGGAGGAGATTCAGAGCAGCCCTGCGGAGAAGGACTTGGGGGTGTTGGTTGATGAAAAAATGAACATGAGCCGGCAGTGTGCGCTTGCAGCCCAGAAAGCCAGCCATATCCTGGGCTGCATCAAAAGGAGTGTGACCAGCAGGTTGAGGGAGGTGCTCCTGCCCCTTTACTCTGCTCTCGTGAGACCTCACTTGGAGTATTGTGTGCACTTCTGGTGTCCTCAACATAAAAAGGACATGGAAGTGTTAGAACAAGTGCAGAGGAGGGCCACGAGGATGATCAGAGGACTGGAGCACCTCCCGTATGAAGATAGGCTGAGAAAATTGGGGCTGTTCAGCCTGGAGAAGAGAAGGCTGCACGGAGACCTCCTAGCAGCCTTCCAATACCTGAAGGGGGCCTATAGGGATGCTGGGGAGGGACTCTTCATTAGGGACTGTGGTGAGAGGACAAGGGGTAATGGGTTTAAACTTAAACAGGGGAAGTTTAGATTGGATATGAGGAAGAAATTCTTTACTGTGAGGGTGGTGAGGCCCTGGAATGGGTTGCCCAAGGAAGTTGTGAATGCTTCATCCCTGGCGGTGTTCAAGGTGGGGTTGCACATAGCCTTGGATGGCATGGTTTAGTGGGAGGTGTCCCTGCCCATGGCAGGGGGGTTGGAACTCGATGATCTTGAGGTCCTTTCCAACCCTAACTATTCTATGATTCTATGATTCTATGATTCTATGATTCAGGTACAGGGTAGGACTATAAAAATGTCTTGACTTAAACAGTACACTATAATCTAGAATAGTGCCAAACAGATGATTTCAAGGGCAATATCTTCAGTTTTTCTTTAATAGAAACAATATAATTAATATGTAGAAGAATTGCGTTATTGCACATCAAGACTAGACCTGCAAGATTTAATACATTAGACTAAAAAGCAAATTGAATTGAAATTTATGACATGGTAGCCCTTTAAGTCATTACTTATAAACACTTTCCATTGTATCTGCAATGTGTAGACTGAAATTCCACAGAGTATGTCTGCTGGATTTATTTAGAAAAGTAGGTAAAATGATTGAGTTCATCAAGGAAAGAGAAAACTTGCCAAGTTTTTTATTAATTAAAAGGACAAGCTTATCTATGAATTAAACTTACTTAATTCTGTAAGAAAATTGTTGAGGTTTTGCCCTTCTAACATTATGTTAGACATGTTATTTAAATTCCTGTGTAATTATAAACCACGTTTTGTCAATAACAGAAAGATTCAGGTCATTAAGTTTTAATTAATAGCAGAGACTGATTAGAAATGGTTGAAGACCATCAAAGTGATTTCTTTAATCTACTTAACATGTATCAAACACTAATCATTATTTTTCTGTAAAGAAATCTAGTACAATTCAGCAATACAACTTCACCATTATGACATCTTTACAATATTACTTGAAAAACATCAGTGGTCACCAATTAAGTAGTATTTGTTTATTGATAATTTTCGTAGAAGTAATGATGATCCATAGTGGTGTAACTTACACATAAAACAGTAATGAAAAAAATTTACTTCAATAGAATCTAATTAATAATAAAGTAAAAATATGTGATGAAGGATCAAAATTAAGCAAAACCTAAGCGAAAGACAGCAAATGGTTGCTGTGATATTTGTATAGAATTGCAGTAAATTATATTATATTCACAGAGCTCTGAATCTATGAGAAAATAGGATTCCAAGCCTACAAAAAACATTTTGACATTCTGGAAGCTGTCTTCATGTACTGAACTTTGAACATATAATTTTGCTGATCAGTAAGACTATTTGTGTGCTTAATTTTCAATAACATTCTAGTAAGTTTTTAGAATTTTGACACATGAATAAATGTGTTCAGAATTCAACTTAAAAATCACACAGACACAACATACTCTTATATTATTACAGCTTTTTGATGTCTGTGGATGCAAGATTTCTACGGGGTAGATAAAAACATTGAAGAGCAAACTCATGTTACTTCTGGCCTGTATCTCAAGTTATTGTATGGAACGTAATGTAACAAATTTTAGTTATGAAGATTCTTTTTTATATTACCAATTTGTTACATAATTATGTTATAATTTATATTCTTCTAAATTTGTCTGGTTCGATAAAATGTTTGCTTTTAGTTAGAATATTTGTGGGAGCTGTTTACTGCCTAGTATATTAATAGAGAGGCAAAATTATAATTTGACAGCTAAAATTATAATTTTGCAGCAGTAATCATAGAATCATAGAATCATAGAATAGTTAGGGTTGGAAAGAACCTTAAGATCATCTAGTTCCAGCCCTCTTGCCAGGGGCAGGGACACCTCCCACTAAACCATGCTACCCAAGGCTATGTCCAACCCAGACTTGAACACCGCCAGCGATGGAGCATTCACAACATCCCTGGGCAACCCATTCCAGGGCCTCACCACCCTCACAGTAAAGAATTTCTTCCTCATATACAATCTAAACTTCCCCTCTTTAAGTTTGAACCCATTACCCCTTGTCCTATCACCACAGTCCCTAATGAAGAGTCCCTCCCCAGCATCCCTTTAGGCCCCCTTCAGGTATTGGAAGGCTGCTATGAGGTCTCCGTGCAGCCTTCTCTTCTCCAGGCTGAACAGCCCCAACTTTCTCATTCTATCTTCATACGGTAAAAGTCACCTTAATTATGTGGCTCTCTCCTCTAGTGTGCCTATGTGATCAGTTTAAAGCAATCAAATAAATCTATGGGAAATTTGTTTATAAAGAAATAGAAATTTGTAGAACACTGGGCTTAGTTTGCTGAGCAATTAACATTTTTGGCATAATGTAGGTTATATTCTGTATTTCAATAAACTGGCTTATTTAATAGTTTCATTCTGCAGTTTATGTAGAGAAGCAAAAAGCAAGTAGCATGGGAATTAATATGTTTTTTGTTGAAAACATTTATTAAAATTCAGACCGAGAGTAAGAGTATACCTTTTGTCCCTGCCCATGACATAGGGGTTGGAACTAGATGATCATAAGGTCCTTTCATAAGGTCCTTTCCAACCCTAACTATTCTATGATTCTATGATTCTATAATTATGTTCCCTGCATAACAGAATATTAGAACCACCAAAATAATCTGAGTTATTATTTAAGATTATGATTGAAAAATATTGGTTTCGATGGTTAGGAATTTACAACTTGATGGTATTTAAGATATCTTGGAAACTGAAATGCACTCTGTAGGAAAAAAAAAATTTTTTTAATAAGTTCCTTACCATTTATTTGATGCTGTAAAGAGCAAAAGGAGTAATACCTGAAATAACTTTATAAGATTTAATAGTTAGGGTTCTGTTCTTGTATTTTACTACCAACAGTCATGCATTACTTTTTTTTATCGGCTGTTTATGGTTCCAGTTCCTCAGCTTTCGGGCCTTTCTATTCAGAATAGAATAGGTCAGTTTGGAAGGTACTTCAAAAGATCGTCTGGTCCTAGCTTTTGTGGGAAGGGGGGCCTAAATATTGCTCTGATCCTGGCAGGGAATTCATGCTTACCTCATCCTATCTAAGGGCACTGCCCGCCATTTGTACATGGCAATAATAATTATTATTAAGCCCATATTGTTGTTGATGTTTTTTTGTTGAAGAATTTGGAGAATTTCATTCCTCATTCTTCTGAAACACAGGATTTACTTTTGATACAGTTTCTGGGAAAAAGGGGAACTGTGCTTGTTGGCTGCACGTGGGGGGTGTGTGAGAGCTGTAGGTGTTTATGGTGGTTTTCATAGCCAGATCTAGTTACAGGAGTTCTTGTGTAACTGAGAGGCAGCAATCAAGACTTGATAACTGCTTTGAGTATAGATACCTATATTCTGTCATATTTACATTGTGAGTCCTATTATGGATCTGGCAGTTGCAATTTAGATTAGAAATATTCAAGGACTTCATTTTTAAAGTACTTAGACAAAGTGAGACCAAGAACAGAATGCTTGAAACATCTGATTATATTAAATTTCTAATTTCTACTTGTGTTCAATCTATGTCAGCTGACCCTTATGTGCTATTATATATCTGATTTCATCTGTGGGTGGCTGGATAACTGTAGTCTGCCTGTACCTTGTTTTTCTTTAATGTTTTGCCTCAGTTTAAGAAACTCTGCTAATGTGGGGGTCAAGAAAATTTGAAAACCCAGGCTGAACATAAGGAGAGTTGCTTTCCAAGCTTACCACAGATGGCACTTCAGTTTCGTTTTGAATTGTGAATGTCTAATTTTCTAATTTTCTTTTTAATTGTGTGAGGCATTTGATGTCAATATTGTCTTGCGTAGTGTTCTACAAGTAGTAGTGTTTCACAAGTAGTAGTGTTCCACAAATCTTAGGTTGGTATTCTTCTCTGACATGGAAGCATGTGTGCTGCTGTAGCTCTCTACCCAAGCATGGGAAATTCATCCCTGCAGGTACTGCTCTGCATACGCAAAAAAAAAAATAAAAAAAATTCTGCTGAGCTTTCAAGCAATATGATAATACATTCCAGGTACAGAAGGCAAGGTTAACACTTCAAAAGAGATTCAACGGTATCTTAAATTAATAGAAAGACAATCTCCAGACTTTAATATTTAATGTATAACATTCACCACTGGTAATACGGCAGTGATAATGAACTCCAGTAACAAATAAATGATTTTTTTTTTTTTCCCTACTGATAAACCATTACAAGACAGGTTGCAATCTCTCTCCCTCTTATTCACTTCTGCTTTTGTAGCATGACATGTAGTATGTACGAATCTTATTTAGAGAGATAATTAGCCAAAAAAAAATTTTTTCAGTGTGAAAGGTTACTTATTCACAGAAAGTCAAGCATTAAAGCAGAAAATGTCTGTTTGAATGCGATTTTTTGTTGTTGTTGCTGTATAATGTCATATTCTCTGCAGTACAGGAGGAAGTAGATGGTCTTAGAAGCAGTAAAACTCATTTCTTATTGTAATACTGACCTTGGCATTTTGTAAAACAGACCCCTATTTAAAAATAAAAAAATAAACAAACTAAATGAACTGTTCAGATTAGGAAAAAAATGTTTAGGGAACAGTAAAGAGGACTCTAATTTCCTGTGGTTTTCTGTCCTCTAAATGGGGTTTGAAATATAACATTGTGTACAGCCACTGGGAATTTCAGATCCATAGAAATCTCTACCTTTTTTCAAGCAGTTGAAATAAATGTTAAAGATTTTACAGCAATGACGTTGAAACACCGTGCCCTTCTTATAAACACCTGAAATATTACAAGCCATATAAATATGTAAAAGAACAAGAAAAATAAACAAATAATTAAAAAACAAATAAAACTTTTTTTAAATACCCTATATACAACATTGCATAGCAAAAAAAAAAAAAAATTCGCAAACCTGAAACACATTATTCTGTACAAGAAAATACACCTTGTTTCTTTGCTACTTACAGCCCTTTGAATGTACAAAGGACTATAAGTAGTCTCATGCAGTGAGATGTGCTTTTATCATAGCTTTATCTCAAGTGACTCAGAGGGCTTAGTCAAGCAGAAAAATAAAGACAAGTAGTGTGAGAGTGGAGAAAGTTATAATATTAATATATATAAACTCGGAAGGCATGCTAAGGCACATGAAAAACAACAAGGTGCTTCATGACAGCCAGCATGGCTTCACTAAGGGGAAATCCTGCCTAACCAATCTGGTGGCCTTCTATTATGGGGGTACAGAACAGGGTAGAGCAGTTGATATCATCTACCTGCACTTGTGCAAAGCCTTCGACACTGTCTCACACGACATCCTTGTCTCTAAGATGGAGAGACATCAATTTGATAGGTGGACCACTCGGTGGATAAAGAACTGGCTGGATGGCCGCATGCAAAGAGTTGTGGTCAATGGCTCAATGTCCAGCTGGAGACCAGTAATGAGTGGTGTCCCTCAGGGACCGGTGTTGGGACCGGTCTTATTCAACATCTGTGTTGGTGACATGGACAGTGGGCTTGAGTGCGCCCTCAGCAAGTTTGCCGATGACACCAAGCTGTGTGGTTCGGTTGACACATTGGATGGAAGGAATGCCATCCAGAGGGACCTTGACATGCTTGTGAGGTGGGCTGATGCCAACCTGATGAAGTTTTGCCATGACAAGTGCAAGGTCCTACACCTGGTTGGGAGAAATCCCAGGCACAGCTACAGGCTGGGCAGAGAAGAGAGTCAGAGAAGCCCTGGGGAGAAGGACTTGGGAGTGTTGGTTGATGAAAAAATGAACATGAGCCGGCTTCAGTATGCACTCACAGCCCAGAAAGCCAACTGTATCCTGGGCTGCATCAAAAGGAGCGTGACCAGCAAGTTAAAGGAGGTGCTCCTGCCCCTTTACTCTGCTCTCGTGAGACCTCACTTGGAGTATTGTGTGCAGTTCTGGTGTCCTCAACATAAAAAGGACATGGTACTGTTGGAACAAGTGCAGAGGAGGGCCACGAGGATGATCAGAGGACTGGAGCACCTCCTGTATGAAGATAGGCTGAGAAAGTTGGGGCTGTTCAGCATGGAGAAGAGAAGGCTGCGTGGAGACCTCCTAGCAGCCTTCCAATATCTGAAGGGGGCCTAAAGGGATGCTGGGGAAGGACTCTTCATTAGGGCCTGTAGAGATAGGACAAGGAGTAATGGGTTCAAACTTAAAGAGGGGAAGTTTAGACAGGATACGAGGAAGAAATTCTTTCCTGTGAGGGTGGTGAGGCACTGGAATGGGTACCCAAGGAAGCTGTGAGTGCTCCATTGCTGGCGGTGTTCAAGTCTGGGTTGGACATAGCCTTGGATGGCATGGTTTATTGGGAGGTGTCCCTGCCCCTGGCAGGGGGGTTGGAACTAGATGATCTTTAAGGTCCTTTCCAACCCTAACTATTCTATAATTCGATGATTGTAATACACTCCCACATTTTCAGGGTGAGAGTAAGAACCTTATTTCACCATTCGTCTGAGAAATTTTGTGGTAGATATATATTTCACATGTTCTGTTATCCTTCAGCACTTCACCCTGTTAAAGGAGATAAATCAGGGAAGAACCTCTGCAGGAAAAGTGCATATGCAGAATAAATCAGAGTAGAAATTTAGTCTAAGGGTGAGTTTCACCTTGCAGGTTAAGGCATTCAAGTCAAGATGTCCACATATAGAACTGAATTTACCTGACTGAACACAGGAATCTTGCTGCCAGCAATAATGGTGCTATGCGGGAGTTGCATCTTTCTGGAACATCTCTAGGATGCAGGAAGGATGCTCCAGATTGTCTCCTATTGCACTGTATACCTATGTTTAAGCACCTGAATCTTTCAGTAGGAGTCTCCATAAAACCCACTTGTCTAAGCCATCTTTACACTTAATGGTGATGCAATTGTTGAAAAATGTAGGTCTGTTGTAAGGTGATTTGAGTACATGTGTAAACTGTGCTGTCTGAGTATAATGGGTACTTAGACCCCTAGAACATAAATAAGCACCTACACGTAGATTCCTCATTTAAGTGTCTTAATTTGTGAGCTGAATCCTGCCCTGTATCTATGGAGATTTATATAAAGTATTGTTTATTTCAGAATGTTAAAGATTTCAATGATGTGGATAAAAAAGACTTACTATATTCCAGAGTTTACAAATATCCATATCTAAAAGGTATACCCATCAGCTTAATAGAGGTTCAGTGTCTTGATTTTATTTTATTAATTGAATGTGAAGTTCAGATAATGTGTGCTTCTTTTGGACTAAAAAATCAGAGAAAATAATGACACCAAGTTCAACATGGCATTTTTCATATAAATGTGAGCTCAAATCTAATGCTAAACAATCTAATGCTGATTTTTATGTGAGGAAAATAAGGGTGCAAGAGATCTTATTTACAGTGATAGACATTTCTGAATGATCTGTCAAATCAACAGTTTCTTGCAAGTGAAAATAAATCAGGAGAAAGTAATGATGTTTATAAAAAATGATGTCAGGAAATTTCTGGCATTTGTGAAACACACAAGAGACCCCAGTCAACTGGTTGGAAAGTTTCATTTGACATTAAATACAGAAGGATTAAGTGAATATTTCAGAGCTTCTCAGCTCAGACTCTCATTTTCCATTCCAGATATTCTGCAAATAGTCAGAGTTCTGGGGCATCTCATGCCACAGATCAGTGATTTAACCCTTAAGTTGCAGAACAAGTGATTTTTACTTAGGTCTCAGCTCTATCCTAAATTTCCGTTCCAGTCCATATGGAGAACTGATTGCATGATCCCGTACAAATACACCTGTGCAAGAAAATATCACTATCTAAATTGCACCAAAAGCCTTTTTTTTTTTTTTTAATAGAAAAGCAAAGTACAATTGATCCGAAATGCAATTCAAGAAGAACAATTTGCCACTGTAGCATAATCTTACGTTAATAAAACATCTTTGTTGTGGATACAAATTTTCTTTCTCCTTTTCTTCTTTTGGAATCTGTTATTCTTCATAACTCTAATATTCACTGGATAAAAGGGAGAAGGGCTGACATTTGTCACAGGGCTGAGGATAGTAGCCTTGAATGTCACAAATCAAAATTTATGTTTGTGGCTACCTTAGAATGATGAGGTGAAGACACCTGAGTTTGGGTTTCCCACTGAGCACAAGACAGTACCTGTTTCGAGATGCTTTCTCTCACTAGCTCATCCTA
The DNA here is from genome assembly GCA_039720435.1 of Amazona ochrocephala. NCBI lineage: Eukaryota > Metazoa > Chordata > Aves > Psittaciformes > Psittacidae > Amazona > Amazona ochrocephala. The sequence continues at coordinate 29,499,172 of CM077876.1, read as the reverse complement.
TTTCTCCTTTTGCTTTGGTGCTAGAAAACTAGAGCTGAAAGTCATAATCCATTGAAACTAGAGTGGACATTAAAAGTGACAGGTGGCAAAAATGATCTGGGCTCTTCCTATTTCCCCCTTGGTCTGGCAAACACCTCTAAATCATACCCAAAGGGTAACATTTATAGCAGCAGAGCTGCTTTGTTCCCCCTACTGAATCACTGCTCATTAGCCTTATCTTTAGTAACAATTTTCTTTTCTCATGCTGTGCAGGCCAAGTGAATCTTGGGTAGTGTGGCTTCAGGCTCAGTACAGTACTTGTGCACACATCCTGTGGTAGATTTATTAAGACACAGGAAGATGAATCTCAAGGACAGCACATAGAAGCCTGGGCCAGTTTCTTTTACACATTTCCTTTTAATGTTATCATTTCAAAGAGTCATTTTTAATATGCAGTCATTAATTTCCAAATAATGTTTTATAAAAAAAATCAAATCTGCTCAGTTATTCAATATACAATAATCATATTGTCTCCTGTTGGTTATAAAGTTCATACATTTACAGGAAAACACAGAGATGGAAAAGCAGGGTGGCATAGTTTCATGTGTGGATGTACTAGTTCTACCAGCTGGTTTTACCTGCTTTTGATTTGAATATTACTGTGCCTCTTGATAATGCTATAAAAATTACTAAGGTTTTCCTTTTCATAATTCATTCTGATTTTCAGTCCCACTCTTTCCTTCTCTTGTTCTGAAATAAAAAAAAAAAGCCTACACCACACAAGTTTTAAAGACATATAAATAAAAAAAAAAAAAAAAAAAAAAAAAGCTTAGAAATATAAAATAGACAGTTGAAGAAAATATTTGTAAAAAAACTTCAGTTAACACTTTCTGATAACTTCTCTGACTGGAATACTGATGCCATGTTGGCGAGTGCTTTTCTTTCCAAAATATGGCAGAGGTTGCTCAGGTGGAGGCAGTTCTTGTCTAACATCATAAGATTTTATAAGCCATAGATATCCAAATTTAAAGGTCTTCAAAATCTCTTAAAGCTAGAATAATTTAGATAGCAGACTAAAGACTGATACTAAGTCTGCACCCATTTAGATTTATTCTAGTGTTCAATTTTTACTATCTCTGGAAATTAATTGAAATCCCAGAAACCTGTGTTGCAAAACATGACTGGCATTCACATGTTGAGGATGAAAAATAAGTTCTACATATGTAAGTTCTTTCAATTGTGGAAAATATGTGAACTTGTGATAGGTGATATATTCAACTCAGTAATAAAGAATGGACTGATGCAAACATTATGGACAGTGGGATTGAGTGCGCCCTCAGCAAGTTTGCCGATGACACCAAGCTGTGTGGTTCGGTTGATACATTGGAGGGAAGGAATGCCATCCAGAGGGACCTTGACACGCTTGTGAGGTGGGCTGATGCCAACCTAATGAAGTTTAACCATGCTAAGTGCAAAGTCCTTCACCTGGGTGGGAGCAATGCCAGGCACAGCTACAGGTTGGGCGGGGAGGAGATTCAGAGCAGCCCTGCGGAGAAGAACTTGGGGGTGTTGGTTGATGAAAAAATGAACATGAGCCGGCAGTGTGCGCTTGCAGCCCAGAAGGCCAACCGTATCCTGGGCTGCATCAAAAGGAGTGTGAGCAGCAGGTCGAGGGAGGTGCTCCTGCCCCTTTACTCTGCTCTCGTGAGACCTCCCTTGGAGTATTGTGTGCACTTCTGGTGTCCTCAACATAAAAAGGACATGGAACTGTTAGAACAAGTGCAGAGGAGGGCCACGAGGATGATCAGGGGACTGGAGCACCTCCCGTATGAAGATAGGCTGAGAAAATTGGGGCTGTTCAGCCTGGAGAAGAGAAGGCTGCGTGGAGACCTCCTAGCAGCCTTCCAATACCTGAAGGGGGCCTATAGGGATGCTGGGGAGGGACTCTTCATTAGGGACTGTGGTGAGAGGACAAGGGGTAATGGGTTTAAACTTAAACAGGGGAGGTTTAGATTGGATCTGAGGAAGAAATTCTTTACTGTGAGGGTGGTGGGGCCCTGGAATGGGTTGCCCAGGGAGATCGTGAATGCTTCATCCCTGGCGGCGTTCAAGGTGGGGCTGGACATAGCCTTGGGTGGGGTGGTTTAGTGGGAGGTGTCCCTGCCCATGGCAGGGGGGTTGGAACTCGATGATCTTGAGGTCCTTTCCAACCCTTACTATTCTATGATTCTATGATTCTATGATTAATTAGAAGGGTAGAATTTTAATCATCTTTTTATTCAACACAGTGTCAATCCTTAATATAATTAATTGGATAAAGAAAGTCTGATTTTTTTTTTTTTTTTTTAGCAAGAAATTTATATTTTTAAGTTTTTGGTTTGTTGAGTTCTTTTGTTGGGTTTTTTTTTGTTGTTTTTTTTTGGTTTTTTTTTGTTTTTTTTTTTTTTTTAACTGACCCTCTTTGGCACTTTCTGGAATTTTCATTCCTAAAATAGGAGTTCTCTTTTACAAACAGAGAGCACAGTATTTTAACACGGAGAGTTACTGCCAGGTTATATGAAGCCCTTGGAATTGTTTATATTTCTGTCATGAAATGGAAGTGGTTCTGAAACTAGAACATCACCTTGAAAAGGTGAATAGACTTGCTTGTTAATAACCATCTTCAAGAGCTGGTCAAAGTAGACAAGAAGGGTGCATCAGAGCAGAAAAATCACCAAGGAAAGATTTTTTGCCAGCTCTGACTTTTTACACCTAAAATCTCTTCAGGATAATAATAGCAATGTGTCCATTGCAAGCAGCCCACTGCCCACAGGAATAGCAGAGCACAGAAAATGGAAGATGGGTTAATTCTGCTCCTCATCTTGCCACTGTTTTTATTAGGACAGCAAGACAAAATACATCAGCCATTATTCCAATGTAACAAGTAAAGAAAATTGTAGGGTACTTAAGTGCTCAGATATGCAACTTCAAAATCGGTCTTAACTGGGCTCATGTAGCATGAGAATTGTGTCTGTGGAAGTCAGAAATCATAGCATTCCCCTGTCTCAGTTTCCCTATTTTTACACTGAGGACAGGATCTTTATTTATCCTCCTTAAAGCTGTCACAATAATGATGACTAGTAATAACAGAACTGAACAGCTAAAGGACTATGAAAATAAAAAGTTTTTGTTCTTGTTATTGTGTTGTATAACACATTGTTCTCTTATCCTCCCTACTAATAAGTATCAAATGCAATTTGTATGATATATGTATTATGGCATTAATTCATGCTATTAAAACTTTAGAAGCCATAACAGTGTGCTTTACCTGCCTCATAAATATACATGGGTACCTAGATTTCAACTCTTTTTCTAATTGAAGTGAGACAGACAATAGTTTCCCTTCAACTTTCTGGTTATGTGTCAGCACGGAGCTTTCCAGGGGCTTACTCCTGGAGTCAAAATGTTCTTAACACTGACTTGGGAGCAGCATTAGCTCCCAAATAACTGTGTCATCTCTGTTAAAACTTTTGACCTCCCTTTATGCTCAAGATTAAGCAGAACCTACTTCCTACTGGGGCTAACAATTCCTTTTTATTTAAAGGTAAATAAAACTCAAACACAATATCACAGGAAAAACAATGCAATGCAGACATGTTTGTATGTTTGTAGCTTCCCATAAATTGATAGCTCTGCACAAATTTTTAATTACTTCTGTTATTAAACCTCCTTATAGAAGCAATAAGGGTTTGTGATGAAATACCCCCACAATGTTTAGGATTTCATAGCAAAAGTAACCTTTGGGAACCACCTGGTATTTCTTATCTTGCCTTGAGTTTACTTCAAAGGAAAAAGTCAGTGGGCAAAGCTTGGAAATCTCAGATGTCTCCCAACCTTATCCTCAACTTCAGACTTCAGCTAGCTATAAAAGTTTCTGGCTTTAGCTGACCATTTTCTGTGCAGAGAAAACAGAAGGAAAGAAAAGTGAAAAGTATAATAATAAAGTCGAATGACTTTTTCCCCTTTTATTTTTACCTTTGTCTGCTTTGTGGGAGCTGAAGGTTGCGGGTGGCTTTAAGCTTGCCTCCTGCCTGTGAAAGGTAACAATTGCATTTGATAGCAGCCTGGCAAGCACCAAAGGGACTTGCCAAACCGTGCTCTTGTGCTATGTTAGCTGAAATTCCTCTGCTGATTCAGAAAAGATCCTTACTTCACACTTTCCAGATCACCGTATTGTAATGAAGAGAGATCATAAGTGTGGCAGCCAGAGTCAATAATCTTACTAACAAATTATTTAGACAGAACCAGATGTTCATACTAATATGAAGGCTTTTGTTAGATATATATTACTGCATTAAAGAATATCACCCATGTGACCCATAGGCCATATTCCAAGGAAACATTCATACAATTTATTGTGTACATATCAGCAGAAGTCACAAGTCTCAGATCACTGTCACGGGTTCAGCAGCAGCGGTCATTTTTCTCCTTCGTAGTAGCTGGTACAGTACTGTGTTTTCGACTTTCGGCCTGGGAACAGCGCTGATAACACCAGTGTTTATAGTTATGGCTTAGAATGTTTTGGTCTGACCAAGGACTTTCTGAGTCTCATGGTCTACCAGGGAGGAGGGGAAGCCAAGAGGAAGCAGAAACAGGATACCTGACCCAAACTGACCAAAGAGGTATTCCATACCACAGTACGTCATGCCCAGGATGTAAAAACTGGGGGCAGGAACCCAGAAGAGTTCAGTTCACAGGTCGGTCGTTGAGTGGTGAGCAGTCGTATCCTCTTCCCTTGTATTTCCCTGGTCATTGTTATTAGTGGTGGTAGCAGTAGTGATTTGTGTTGTGCCTTAGTTACTGGACTGTTCTTATCTCAACCCGTGGGAGTTACATTCTTTCAATTCTTCGATTCTTCTCCCCATTCCTCTCCCCCCCCCCCCCCCGGAGTGAGGGGGAAGAATGAGGGGGGACTGAGTGAACGGGCTGAGTGATTTGCATCTTAAACCACGACAATCACTCATTTCATTAGATTAGCCTAAGACTTTCTATAATTAAAGTAGAAAAACAGTGATATTAATTCTTTATAAATACATTAGGATTTCATTCTTACTGATTGATTTCAAAACTGTCAATTGAGACCAAAATGGTGGATTTTTATGCACATATTTGTAAAAGACAAGTTGCTTTTTTGGTATCCAAGGTGATAATATTACCATTTAAATTGTATGTCTGTTGAAATGCAGATAATAACTAATCAGCAACTAATAACTGACCCAAGTCTTGAGAAAATATAAGAAGTGATAGTCCTTCTTTCTTTGACCTAAAGTAATTATGTCAATGAGTGCTCTTACTTAAGCTTTGAACTGAGAAAAAGCCATTAGAGCAGGGTGTAGTTCAGTATATATTTGGTGGCCAAGAGTTCTTGCACATGATAGTTATGAGAATCTTCAACACGAATCCCTGAAGATTTATCCCCAAACTACTGAAACAATGGGAATTCTGTCATTATCATGTAGTAATTTGGGCTCTGCTCCAAATGAGAAAATTCCTTTCAGTGTGCATATACTGCAACCATATTGAATATATGTTATGGAATATAGGTGCTTGCTGAAGTTGCTGGTGAAAAAGATTAGTGAGAGAAAAAGGAGACTAGTATTTCCAAGGTAAGATGAACAGAACAATGATAACAACAGTGCAGGAAAGGAAACTGTTGTGACAGGGAGTGAAGCACAGGATGTTCTCCAGAATCAGTTTTAATTAATGTTCCTTTCTACAAAATTAACCTTTCTACAAAAGCTGAGATCTGATAGAGATTACTAATACCATAAGGCTATGCTTTATCATTTAACTTTTATCATTTTATCATCATAAATGAAATTATTAACATCAAAAACTTAAGTTGTAGAATCAGTCTAATTTCTTAATCAAGACTCTTAATCTCAAAGTGGCTTCTGCAGCAAGATGTGTAACAAAAGAGAACACACAAGGCACATGAAAAACAGCAAGGTGGTTGGTGACAGCCAGCATGGCTTCACTGAGGGGAAATCCTGCCTGACCAATCTGGTGACCTTCTATGATGGAGCTACGGAACTGATGGACAGGGGCAGAGCGGTTGATGTCATCTACCTGGACTTGTGTAAAGCCTTTGACACTGTCTCCCATGACATCCTTCTCTCTAAGTTGGAGAGACATCAATTTGATAGGTGGGCCACTTGGTGGATAAAGAAATGGCTGGATGGCTGCACGCAAAGAGTAGTGCTCAGTGGCTCAATGTCCAGCTGGAGACCAGTAATGAGTGGTGTTCCTCAGGGGTGGGTGTTGGGACCAGTCGTGTTCAACATCTTTGTTAGTGACATGGACAGTGGGATTGAGTGCCCTCAGCAAGTTTGCTGATGACACCAAGCTGTGTGGTTCGGTTGATACGTTGGATGGAAGGAATGCCATCCAGAGGGACCTTGGCACGCTTGTGAAGTGGGCTGATGCCAACCTGATGAAGTTTAACCATGCCAAGTGCAAGCTCCTGCAGCTGGTTGGGAGAAATCCCAGGCACAGCTACAGGCTGGGTAGAGAAGAGATTCGGAGCAGCCCTGGGGAGAAGGACTTGGGGGTGTTGGTCGATGAGAAAATGAACATGAGCCGGCTTCAGTGTGCACTCGCAGCCCAGAAAGCCAACTGTATCCTGGGCTGCATCAAAAGGAGTGTGACCAGCAGGTCGAGGAAGGTGATCCTGCCCCTCTACTCTGCTCTCGTGAGACCTCACTTGGAGTATTGTGTGCAGTTCTGGTGTCCTCAACATAAAAAGGACATGGAACTGTTGGAACAAGTGCAGAGGAGGGCCACGAGGGTGATCAGGGGACTGGGGCACCTCCTGTATGAAGATAAGCTGAGAAAGTTGGGGCTGTTCAGCCTGGAGAAGAGAAGGCTGCACGGAGACCTCATAGTAGCCTTCCAGTATCTGAAGGGGGCCTATAGGGATGCTGGGGAGGGACTCTTCATTAGGGACTGTGGTGATAGGACAAGGGGTAATGGGTTCAAACTTAAAGAGGGGAAGTTTAGATTGTATATGAGGAAGAAATTCTTTACTGTGAGGGTGGTGAGGCACTGGAATGGGTTGCCCAGGGATGTTGTGAATGCTCCATCGCTGGCGGTGTTCAAGTCTGGGTTGGACATAGCCTTGGGTGGCATGGTTTAGTGGGAGGTGTCCCTGCCCCTGGCAGGGGGGTTGGAACTAGGTGATCTTAAGGTCCTTTCCACCCTTAACTATTCTATGATTCTATGACACATGCCTATTAGCCAAATATGGCAAGCTGATCCGGGCATGGCCAGACTCACATATCTGGAAATTGTAACTAGTCTCAACAAAGGGAAAATAGACCATTAAGATTTCAGTGAATTATCGTTAGTCACTGAAATGTAGTTCTACTTCTTTAATGTAGTTCTTTTTTATATCTTTTTTTTCTAGTAAATTTACTTCTCAATGACAGGTTATTTCCTGAGACGTAGTAGTCAATGCCAAAAAAAATCCCAGTTTAAATTTTTGAGAGTCCACTGTAGCTCCCTTTTAAGTTTTCTTGACTAGCACAGAAAACATTGAACAGCTATTAAACTTCTGTTCCCCTAATAAACATTAATTATAAGACAGCAGGTGATTATTCACTGATAATGAGTTATAGATGACTTTTAATGGTCAGCTAATTGTGTCATGGGCCTTTAATACTGAAAATAATTAAAATTAATAACAGATTGTATGGTGAATATGCATGATAAAAATGTGGTTGCAGTTCAAAAAGCAGGCACGCAGATACAGGAGGAATATCTTTCCCTGTGGCCATGGTCCTTCAGCTTAGTGCTTGGGGCACTTGCGAAAGGGCAAACCCTGAATTATTGTCCCAGGTTTAAGGACCATTTGAAACAAGGCTTGGATTTGTGTTACAACTTATGACTGTTTTTAAATCTGAAGGTGAAACCCTAACCAGCATACCACAGTTACTTTTCCTTCTTGTTCTTTCTGGGACAATGAATCTTTAACTACAGCGTGGACAGTGAATCCTTGATGGAAAAGAAATCCTTTCCATCCACCTTTCCATTTCTGGAACAACCTATAGATGATTACTAAGGCATTCTTTTGAAAACAGAGATATGACTTGAAATCTCTCCCTGGCTGCAGAGAAAATGTAATGCTATTCTTTCCTTCCTAGATGTCAGCAAGTGTGATACTGCCCTATAGGGTCTGTCTTTTGGGGAGGAAGAGCAGTTTGTTAGCAGAAACAGAATTATGGACCTGAAAGGTGTTTAAATGCCATTGACACTTTGCACTTTAACATTGTTCAGAATGAAAGAATTTGTCTGAACATCCTATCCTTTTGGGTCAATATCCCAGCATTCAGCATTCAGCATTCAGCTGGCTGAGTCCTAGAAGCCAAACTGCCCACATACTCTGTAGATTTGCTAATTCTGGTAAATTCTGTCTGACCTGATAGACACTCAACATAGATCAGCAAGGTTTGCATCTCCAGGGCTAGGTTTTCTCCTGAAATAGGCCTAAGCTTTGTCCTCTGTCCGGGGTTCAGCAGTAGCAGTCATTTTTTCTTTTCTCCCTTCTTGGTAGCTGCGGCAGTGCTGTGTTTTTGATTTTGGGCCAGGGAACAGTGCTGATAACACCAGTGTTTTCAGTTACTGCTTGGCTGGCCAAGGACTTGCTGAGTCTCATGCTCTGCCAGGGAAAGGAGGAAGCCGGGGGGAAGCCGAGACAGGACACCTGATCCAAACTGACCAAAGAGGTTATTCCATACCACAGCACTTCATGTCCAGGATGAAAAAGAACTGGGGGCCGGAACCCGGAAGAGTTGTGGTTTTAGTTCACAGCTCGGTCGTTGGGTGGTGAGCAGTTCTGTCCTCTTCCCTTGTATTTCTCTCATTATTGGTGGTGGCGGCAGTGGTTTGTGTTGTACCTTTGGTTGCTGGGCTATTCTTGTCTCGACCCGTGGGAGTTGCGTTCTTTCGATTCTTCTTCCCATCCCTCCAGGAGCGGAGGGAAGAAAGAGGGGGAAGTGAGTGAATGAGCAAAACTGTGTGTGGCTGAGAAGCTTAAACCACAACATCCTCAAACACGTCTCATCTATCTCATCTATACTGACTGGTTCTTTCAATATATATCTCCCAAACCATGTTTGGCCTTGTTGGGAAAGTGCTAATTTGCCAACCCAAAACCGTATCAGGGCTTGTGCTAATACTTAGTATGGGCAGCTGTAGGATGGTGCTTAAGCTCATGACCTGCCACTTTCTACTTTGCTATTATAGATACTTAGTTATCTAGTTTATGCCATTACAGAGTCTGGGAGCAGGACCTACATATTAGGTCTTAACATGCTGGTGTTAAAATATTTATTTTTGAGGATCCACTTTACTGTTAGTTGCCAAATTAATAAAGAATTTTAATGTTAAGGCCATGTGGAAAAACATTTTGCTGAAGGTGAGAAAATTCAGGAAAATTTGGGGAATAAAGTTCAATAAATTTTGGTTTTAATGTTGTATTTAAAAGTCACTGAAAAATGTACTGTTCTATATGTCAAAAACAAAAGAACCAGTTCATCAAGTTGGGGACAGATGCAAGTTCAGCCTCTAAATGGTCTTTATTTTGCAATAATTTCCCTACTTGATGCTGTCCCCTTCTATTTCCTTAGCCCATGTCAACATGCCATGTCTTCATGCATTATATCCTGATCAGTCAAACATTTACACAGGTGAGCAGCTTTAAAAATGCTAACAGCCAAATTAAGTGAATTTGACTTCCCATGTGAGTAGGCATTTGCAAGCTTTTCTGAGAGTTCGCATGAGATTGCAAGGTCTTTACAGGTCATATTGTAATAGCAGAACTTTGATGTTTATTCTAATTTTTCACCAGCGCTATTCCATTCATATCAATGGTGGAGCTTTGCAGTTATGTAAACAAAAAGGGCATGGTTTTCATCATTTTTTCTGGGTGCTGTACAAACAAAAAACATAATAGGTTTTTAACAATAAAACTCAGTTATCTAGTCTAATAAAAAAAACACACAGAAACCACAGAATTACTGGTTTTGATTTTAACTACTTCATTCGCTCTTTGGATTAGCAGAAGATTCTTAGTAACCATAAAAAACAACTTGAAAATGTCATAGAAAGTAGGTGAGGAAGAGAATGAGGAAAAGAAAATTGGAGCAGAGATGCAGGGAAAAAGGAGCTGGAATGAATAAGAAAAATATGAGGAAAATCAATAAACAGAAGAGGAAAATGGGATAAGAAAGGGAAGAACATAAACATGGGAAAGAGGAGTAGAAGAAAGATGAGATCTATAGTGATCACCTTTCAAGTTAGCTTGGTTTGGATTTTATTGCTTTGTTTTGGGGGTTGTTTGTTGCTTGTCTTTTTTTTTAAATCATTTGTTTATATTATAATTAAACAAAACATGAAAGGCAAATCTGAAATAAAAAAAAAATTACTGTCACCATTCAACTTACTTACAGTGTTGACAATTACAGCTGATGTCCTTAAAGTCAAATAATGAAATAATAATGTTGCATTTCAGTAAACCTTGAAAATAACCTTAGGGTAATATACTACCAAGAACAAAAGGAGGGATTTTTAAAAAATCACAATTGTAAATTAATGGCAGAAAATCAATCATTTTATTTCCTTGGCAAAAGCACTATTTTAAAGGCTAACTATTTGGCAATATAACGACAACAACAACTACTACTACTACTATTATTATTATTATTGATAATAATAATATGTAATGTTAATTATTGATAATAATAATCTTCGTAATTAAAGATGATTCATTACGAGGACATCTGGGTGATTTGAAACTTTCAGAAAGATTGTAATGTTTTGGATGAGAGCTCATATGAGCTTTCTGCCAGATTTCAGATAAGATATAAAACCAACCTTCTGACTGCTTGTAGTCATTAAAGAGCAGAGGATGCTTTTTGGAAGAGATGCTGTGTAGAGCACACACTGTGCTGGCCAAATTCCAATGTGGAAAATTAAATTCTGCCTACTGACAATTGCCTCTTCTGTTTCAAAAAGCAAGTCCCATTTTTTACTTACTGTCCTAGATATTAGACATGTGTCTATCCTGGAACATGGTACTAAATCCATCACATACTTATCTACCTTGCTGAATTGTCACCTTGATCCATTTAGTAAGTCTATTGTAGGAGTATGCCATTTTTAATCATGGGGTGGCAATTTAACTTCTGTATAAAATACAAGAAAGTATTACACTTATCATCCAGATCAGAATTTCAGAAGCTAGTAAGTGACACACTAGGTTTCTTGTATTAGTGATACCTCTGTATCAGTACACTTTTATATGCTGTGAAACACATTTAAGCACATGCATATGATGCTCTTCCTTTGAACAGTTGAGTTCTTAAACATATACTTTTGCATCTGCAAATCCCCATCAGCTTTGAGCTGCAGATATACAAATTGCATTTATTATTTATAAGGAGGAAGGATGAGAATTTCAAAAGCTCAAATTACTTAATTGATCTTCTGCCAACACTGAAGCTGGAACAGATTTAGAATGAAGTTGAACCCTTCCTCAAATACTTCAATTGCAAAATCAAGTGATTAGAACTTCTTGAACTCTTTTTAAAGACAGTCATATTGAAACAGAACCGAAGTCTTTTCAAGTAATTAAGTGGATGTCAGTGGTAAGGATAATGCATATGTGCAAGGCAATATTGTTATGTACAGCTCCAGCAATCCCAAAGCCCAAGAAGCAGTAGCTACAATGGTTCATGAAAGCACTCTGGGATCCTGCGGGAGGAATATCAAAGTACAGCTAGATCACTGATATTATTTTAGTTAATAGGGTTCCAATTAGAACAGGTCTGTTTTTAGCTTGTTTTGCCTTGTAATTACAGATAACATACTTGATGAGATTAATTGCTGTGATAACTTCTGCATTTTTGCTTAGCTTAAGTGGTGCATGGTTTTAGATAAGCAGATAATTTAAAATCTCATAATTAAACTTGTGTCAGGACTTCTTCAAAGATTGAAACAAGTCAGATTCTGTTTCATATTCAGGCATATAATTTTTGAAATGGAAAGAGACATAATGCTTCCATAGTAACACAATAAATACATCAAGTCCAAGCCTCGAGAACTGCTGACATAAATTTAAACGGGAATGTTCAATAATTCTTAAGGAAAAAAAAAGTTTATACTTCATATATGTACGTGCAAGTACATCTTATATTTCTTATTAATGATCAAGTGAAATTTACTCTATACACCAGTGAAGCTAAAGGCAAACCCCACCCTGCCTTATGTATTCCACAAAATCTATTACTAGATGGACATTTAGTAGCTGTACAAGTGTATCTTAATGAACCTTAGGATGGTATAGCTTTTCTTGTAGCTGCTGACAACTGTGTTGCTTTACGTTAAAGATCATGCATGCTTATCAGAAATACCATTGACTTGTACTTGCTCTGTTTATTGATTGCTTAATTAGTTTCTGAGATAGCTAATCAGGGACAGATGCAAGTGTTTAAGCATCTCTTGCTGTGTCTTATTCTGAGCACAAAATGGTGGAGCAGCTGTGTGATTTGAAGAAATAAATTAATCCCGCTGAACTGAACTAGTTTGAATTGTGGTATAGGGTACAATATTGATGTAGCAATATAATGTATAATGGGACATTAATTTTGGGGAAACTGGTATGCTGACTCATTCTTCAAAAAGTGACTGGAAAGAAGTCTTTCCAAATGCTAGTGCAAAGGTATTTTTAACTCTTCATTCTACACTATTGTTTGCTAAACGTAGCCTCTAATAGTCAGGATAAGAAGAGTTTTGCTCACAATAGCAGCCACTAGGGATTTCTCTGTCACAGAAATAGTCAAATAAATGTCAACATTCTTAGTAGGAAACATTATACATCACTAGTGAAGCTGGGTAAAAATGGACTGTGGATGGTGGTATCTGTCTCAGAAATTTAAAAAAAATCAGTGTAAACTAACACAATCTTTTGTTTGATGGAAGAAAAATTCTGTGGATGAAATTGGCTCATCTGAAGTGGTATTCAATGTTTATCAAATATAATTACAGAAAATATTGAGAAGATAAAGAGTTTCAAACTAAAATATGTGAATGTTTTTGGATTAAAAGCTTGATATTCTGTTTAAAGATTTTTCTGGGAGGCTGTATTCCTTAATAAATAGTTCAGCATAACATTGACGTTATTTGGGCTTATTGAATCTGCTTTATAAAACAAAATGCTTGGTGTAAAGGGCAGCACACAGCTCTAGCCATAATAATATTAATACCGTGTATAAGAATAATCCGTCTGTCTAAGCATTGAACTAAGGACATTCCATATTTATAATTAGAGATTACTAAATATTTCCCACACTGTTAAAATCTAAAAAAACATGACTTTCCAGTTTTATCCTCATAAAAGGAATGTACCATAGACCCATTCAGAAAACAATTTTTCTCATTTTTTAATAAAGTATTTGATGTTAATATAGGAAAGAACCTCTGGTGCTGCACAACTGTTTACAAAGAAATCATGTTTTCCAGTGGCCTCTGATAGTTTTACCAAGAGTTGAGTGTACTTTTTACAATTCCTCTTTTGACAGATTATTGGGAAAGCACTGCGCAGCAGCAGAGATCTGTCAGTTTAACACATTTTCTAGTACTTTTCCCAATATAGGCTGAAGTGTCCAATATTCAGAAGTATGTCTTTATTATTTAAGAAACTGCTTTGCCATGATACCCACAGCTGTTTACTAAGAGGCCAGAGCAATGGTGCTTAAGGCTCCTATTATATCTGTAAGCAGGAGAGATGTGAAGATTCGCTTAGCAATCAATCTTACATGTAAACTCAAAGGACACTGAACCAAGACAGAACTTACATAGAGGTCAGTGCAGAAAAAAAGTAAAGTGAAATAAAAAAAAAAACAAAAAAACAAAAACGGAAAATTAAATTAATTCCTAAAAATCTGTAGTAAAAATTTGTCACTAGTGAGATTCTGAAATCAGGAACATCTTAACTGTTGTCAGAAAATCCATACATTCTCTACAAATATATCAGCTGATGATTAACTTACACAGATGCATGAAATTTTTTTTTCAGAATGCAACATGTTTGCAAGGTCATCTGTGCCTTATTTAATAACAGTGCATTGTTATTAAAATACTGATTCCTGTATCAATCACCATTTAAAAAGGAAAAAAATGTGCGAAAGAGCATGTCTGAACCTAGTGCTTAAGAAAGGCTCTACCTGCTAGTTATCACTCAATAGTATCTTGCCTAAAGTTCTGAAATCAGTCATAATATCAAGCTAATTAATGATTTTGAAACTTCTTGAGTAACAATGCTTTTTTGTCAAAGTGTTCATATTTAGGACATAGCCAGGATGGGTAACTTCCATACATGGACAATTTTATAATTTTACACATCTAGGCATTATTTTATTTTTTGAAATCTGATTTCAGATGAAAATTTTATTAGACTGAATTCAGCAGCTGCTAGAATGAAAATGCTTGGCAATTTCCATTTACTTACAGAAACACAAGGCAAGTTAGGATGCTTCCAGTGAGTACCTCTACTGGTTTATTTCTTCATCTTCATTTATTTCTACTTCAGTGTTAGCAGAAATAATAATTCCATAAATATTGTGAGCTTACATTCAAATATACATAAGTGACTGTAAGACACAGAACAACAACAAAAAAAAAAGCCTCAGAAAGTATTACCACCACGCTTTTTATTAGCTATTTCTTTTTTCTGTCGAAAAAATCATGATTCTGATTAGTAGAACTAGAGAAAGAATGTCTTACAATAGTATCTTTGGAGAAACTGAAAATTAAGCATCACCAGAAGAAACCCGAAATATGTCTTTTTTTTTTTTTTTTTTTTTTTTCCCCCGAAAGTGTACAGTGTGCTGCTAAGGTATTTTATTAGTAGAACACAGAGAACACAAAATTGTGATGTCATTGTGGTATGACAAAGAAAAAGAGTAGTTGTGGAAACTTAAGAATAACTAGTAATAGGATCAGAAAACTGGGGGAGTGGAAGATTTACTTGCTAGTATTGGTGTGACTTGCATAGCCAGGTCTTGTAGTGGTTTGGGGATGTATAATACAATAGTGCAGTATCATTATAATTCTCTTGCAAACCCTAACTGTAGTCCAAAGGAATAAAAATGACTTGTGGCACTCATTTGTTCTCCTGACTACACAGTGCTTCCAAATCATCATTTACTGTCAACACCGAGAGATTTCACAACACAGTAAGAGGCTACATATTAGCACTTGGCTCTCCAGTAGCCATTGAATCTAAAGGAGGAATTTAATAAGTCTATTTATAGTCAACACCAGGTCCCAACTCTTAATAAAACAAACCTAGAAACAAGGGGAATTTAGAAAAATTCAAAATAACAACTGGGATGTGCATGAACATTTGATCATATTATGGCTATGGCTCAAAAGCTGTTTTCTAGAAAGACACCTAGCCAGCACACTGCTTTTCAAAAATTACGTGCTATGCCCCTCATTTCTTGATGCAATGAGATCACACACAAAGTGGTGTTCTGAAAAGTTGAAAAATAGAATGTTTGTCTAAATACTAGCCTAAGATCTTCAGTGTTATCTAAAGGAACATGCAATTAGTTCCTTTAACTTAGTTGAAGCTCTTCAAAACTACCAGCATAAAATGGACAAATAAATGAGTTAATAAAGTTCCAACATTTAATTAAAGTCAGCCCCAAATCATCTTAAAGTAATAATCAAACATTTTTTCCAACCTTAAAACTACATTCCTAGGACATGTGTAAAGAGGGTTAAGACAATGACTTTCTGCTCTCCTGGTGCTACGCAGGAATCACGCAGAGGTGACAACAGCAGGAGTGCTTCAGCAAATAGTAGGAACAGCCAAGAACAAACAGTTCCTGGAGTCTGCAGCAGCATAGGCAGTAGCAGGGTAACATTGCCTCCCTGTGTTTGCCAAGATCATTTAAGAAATGATGTTCCATATCCTTGCAAGTGTCGGGATTAGTTGATTGCCAGCACTGCAAGCCCCCACTTTACAAAAAGTCTTCTAGCGTTGCATAGTTTAATTTCAAATGTACCCCAGGATTCCTGTTCCTGATAGTGGATGAATGCATAGATAGCTCTGCAAGGGTGAATTCATGTATGCCTGGTTTTAATTGCAAAAATGGATTTATCGCTGAATGGCTTTTCTCAGTATGATAGTTACTATTAACTCCATAGCCTCTGGAAAAGCATGGTATCTTTTATTTAAGGTAAAAATTATTTACTAAAAGCAGATGACTGAAAAATTTATTAGACTCAATAAATTAAAATTCTACAGTCTATGCCTGAGCAGCTAAATAATGTCCTTCTAACTCCTCAAACTACTGTATTTTAAGTATTCAAATAAATTTCTTTGTTCAGTGGGGTTTTTATAAAGCCACAAGATAGACAGCTATTTGCAATTTGGGCTTGTTTTTGCAAAGATTTAATGCTGAGGAAGAGTAGAATGAAAAATTAAAAAATACCAGATAATTATAACAGCACCATCATAATGTGGTTTCTTTTAAATACCCAACTTTCTTTTTCTTTTTACTTTTCTACAGTGGTGCACGTACTTAGAGATCTCCTTTGGTTCTGATGAAACAGAAATTGTTCTCATGCCAAATCCACCTTTTCTGATAGAATGTAAAAATCTTGTTTTTTTACTGGAGTCTGATTGGTTTTCCTTTTATGCATATGCATCACAGGTGCATTTACCTAGTTAAGACAGAAATCTCATAAAAAAAAAACAAAACAACAACAAAACAACAAAGCACAACTTTACTGAGAACTGTCCCCTGTTGTTCTTCTATTACTGAACTGTCCATCTTGTCATGCCTGGAACCATAAATGTTACCAGAGTTGTTTATGTAACTGTTTAAGCTTCAACGATGGCATAAAATATATGTTCAGAAAGAGAAAAGTAACAACCTGTTCCTGTAGTCAAACTATAGGGTCAGGTTCCTTAATGATCTGTATACTTCATGCAATTTCATGTGTTGCTGGGTAGGTCAGAGAAAAACGCTGAAGCATAAAAATCAAATGAAAAAATATCATTCCCCTCTCCAGTCTCCTCAACAAGAATTGCAGGGACAGCAGAATTAGTTCTTGGCGTACCTGTGGTCCTGAGGCTGTTCCAGTCCAACTTCAGGACTGCTCAACAGCTGCTGCTTAGAGAATTTCACAACACATCACTAATGCTGCTTAAGCAGCATTAACTTTAGCTCAGTCGTCATGCACTGAGTTGTGCTAAATATGATGCCGCAGAGAAAACTGATTTTTGGCTGTTAAAACCATGTCCTCCATTATGCTGAGAAAGTTCAGCTGAATACCCATGGAGATGCTTCTAAGGTCTATTAAGAGGGAACAGCATGGAGCTTGCAGTTGCATCAAAGATACTGTGTCAGATCAGTGCTACGTAACAAATTACCAGTCTTAAATGGTGAAGAAAGAACAGT
This sequence comes from Amazona ochrocephala, assembly GCA_039720435.1. Classification (NCBI taxonomy): domain Eukaryota; kingdom Metazoa; phylum Chordata; class Aves; order Psittaciformes; family Psittacidae; genus Amazona; species Amazona ochrocephala. Next base: position 29,481,683 of record CM077876.1, on the reverse strand, counting down.
GTGAATATGGGAGGATGATATAATTGGTGTTTCCACTTTAATAATTATCATTTTGAGAGTTTTAGTTTCACAGTATGTAAGTAGCTTAAAAAAATATTTCTGTTGGGTACTGTATTCTTAGTATTGACTATAGACAATCATTTGCTGTTTCAAGTTCCAACACTGATGATACTCAAAACTTTAAATGTGCTGAACTAATTCATGTATTTGATCTTTCTTTCTTGTCAGTAAACGACTTTTCTGTGTATTATACTCACTGATTTTTAAAAAGCTTATTGGTTCCTGTGAAGTCAAACTAACATCCAAGCTTCTTGACAGCATGTTTTGGGGTTTTGGGTTGGTTTTTGGTTTTGGGGGGCTTTTATGTGTGGTTTTTTTTTTTTTTTGTGTTGTTGTTTTGTTTGTTGTTTTTTTTTTTTTTTTTTTTTTTTCGTAAAGCAACAACATAGGAACAAGCAATTTAAAGTTCCAGAAAGTTCCTTCCTTACTCTCTGCTTATGGAAAAAATTACCTGTCATGCTCACAGCAGTTTTGCCTGGTCTCCTTTTAAAAGAATTTTACCACTCATACTAGCTGCATGACATGCTGCATCCCTCATTCATGTCACTCTTCTCAGCTGTGCCCACAGACAGGACAAGATAAATCAGCACAAACTGAGAATGGTTAAATTCCATCTGAACACAAGAAAAAAATTTAACTGCTAAATATTTGCTTGTCTATTTAAAACATCTTTTTTGAGCTTCTCAGAATTCTATCCAAAAGGAAAGCCCCAGCAATAAGAGCTAGGATATTCATGAAGCCAAACAAAAATCAGGTAATCAAACACACCATCATTTTCTAGATACCCAGCAAGAGTCTACTAGGAGAGTAAGTCTAAATTCTGTTCAGTAAAAGAAAGTCGAGTCCTTTCTCCGACTTTATTAGTCATAGGTCATGTCCTGGTGCAGCACAATCTAAACAAATTGAAAAAGTCTGTTGGCAAAGAGACATTTTGTTATACAGGGTCCAATTAATTCTTAGATGAGAACTAAAAATTAACTTGTGGGTTGCAGCTTCTTCAGTTTGATTTTTTATTAGATGTAAATAATCTTATTTTTTTTTCCACTGAACCAGCTTTTCAAGGACTCTTCTCGTAGTTGTCATGCAATTTTAATACACAATGAACATTCATTACAGCAACATTAATCTGGCAGACATTACACTTCAAATAATTGCTGCCTGCCTTAATTCCTGGTTTGTCCTTTTGTAAGCATTAATTACATATGTCAACAACAATCAGCTTAGAGTAAGATAATTGCAGGTGTGGAAAAAGGTTACTCCTAACAAATATGTACTTGAAGGATAATGCCTTCATAGTATTAGGATTTTATTTACTTCAAGAGCTTCAAGAATTTGTTGGGGGCCCCTTAGTTTTGCTACATGAACAAAATGGATGGTCCATTATAATTTTGTGTGTATATGTTTATCACACTAGCTGACAGATTTGGGATTATTATTTCTTAACAAACAAGACATACAGATGTTTGTTGGTGATTTGGAACAAACCTAGAGATATTTGTAGATATTTATTTTACTCCAATATGTTAAAAGAACTACTCACTAATATGCCTTTTTGAAGATACAGCTTTTTGCCAGACTGCCTCGATTGTTATAATTTTGGTAAAAATTTCCAGTGCCAATGCCATCACTGATGTATTTCATCATATAGATGCTCAGCACACTGTTAGCTGTGGATCCTGTGTAATTTTCAGGGTCTAAAGCATGCCCCAGACCACAGATTTGGCATGACTTATTTTTTTAGATCCTTCTTATTTTCATTACTTACAAAGTTAGATCATAGAATCATAGAATCATAGAATCATAGAATCATAGAATCATAGAATAGTTGGGGTTCGAAAAGGACCTTAAGATCATCTAGTTCCAACCCCTCTGCAATTGGCAGGGACACCTCCCACTACACCATGCCACCCAAGGCTATGTCCAGCCTGGCCTTGAACACCGCCAGCAATGGAGCATTCACAACTTCCCTGAGCAACTCATTCCAGCACCTCACCACCCTCACAGTAAATAACTTCTTCCTTATATCCAATCTAAACTTCCCCTGTTTAAGTTTGAACCCGTTACCCCTTGTCCTATCAATGCAGTCCCTCATGAAGAGTCCCTCCCCAGCATCCCTATAAGCTCCCTTCAGATATTGGAAGGCTGCTATGAGGTCTCCATGCAGCTTTCTGTTTTCCAGGCTCAACAGCCCCAACTTTCTCAGCCTGTCTTCATATGGGAGGTGCTCCAGTCCCTTCGTCATCCTCGTGGCCCTCCTCTGGACTTGTTCCAACAGTTCCATGTCCTTTTTATGTTGAGGACACCAGAACTGCACACAATACTCGAAGTGAGGTCTCACGAGAGCAGAGTAAAGGGGCAGGAGCACCTCCCTCAACCTGCTGGTCACACTCCTTTTGATGCAGCCCAGGATATGGTTGGCTTTCTGGGCTGCGAACGCACACTGCCAGCTCACTGATTGCTCCCACCCAGCTGCAGGAGCTTGCACTTGTCATGGTTAAACTTCATCAGGTTGGCATCAGCCCATCTTACAAGCATGTCAAGGTCCCTCTGGATGCCATTCCTTCCGTCCAACGTATCAACCGAACCACACAGCTTGGTGTCATCGGCAAACTTGCTGAGGGTGCACTTAATACCACTGTCCGTGTCACTAACAAAGATGTTGAACAAGACTGGTCCCAACACCCATCCCTGAGGGACACCACTAGTTACTGGTCTCCAACTGGACATTGATCCATTGACCACAACTCTTTGTGTGCGGCCATCCAGCCAGTTCTTTATCCACTGAGTGGTTCACCTATCAAATTGATGTCTCTCCATCTTAGAGACAAGGATGTCGTGTGAGACAGTGTCAAAGGCTTTGCACAAGTCCAGGTAGATGACATCAACTGCTCTACCCCTGTCCATCAGTTCCGTAGCCCCATCATAGAAAGCCACCAGATTGGTCAGGCAGGATTTCCCCTTAGTGGTTGAAGTCCCCCATGAGAACGAGGGCCTGCGAGCATGAGGCTGTTTCTATCTGTCTATAGAGTGCTTCATCCACCGAGTTCTCTTGATCAGGTGGTCTGTAACAGATCCCCACAATAATGTCTCCCATCGCTGTTCTCCCTTTAACCCTGACCCACAAACTCCCTATTGACCGACCGCTCACCTGTCCCCAGACAGAGTTCCATACTCTCCAGCCTATCCCTAACATATATAGCCCTCCCCGCCTGCTGGGCCTGTCTTTTCTAAAGAGCCTGAAACCTTTCATTCCAATACTTCAGTCACAGGAGCCATCCCACCATGTTTCTGTGATTCCTATTATATCATACCCCCGTAGACATGTACACATCTCTACTTCCTCTTGTTTGTTCCCCATGCTACGGGCGTTTGTATAGAGGCATCTGAGCCGAGCTCCAATTGAAGCCGGCTCATTGGCTGGAGTGGGTGGAATATCTCTACATTGCTCCAAGCATTTATTATAGGTTCACAGAATCACAGAATCACAGAATAGTAAGGGCTGGAAAGGACCTCAAGATCATCACGTTCCAACCCCCCCGCCATGGGCAGGGACACCTCCCACTAAACCATGCCATCCAAGGCTATGTCCAACCCCACCTTGAACGCCGCCAGTTCAATCAATATAAATCAAGTGTGTCTTCATCATCTATGGCAGACGTACATAAATATTATTAAAAAATGAAGTGAAAATGAACCAACAGCATCTCAAGTTATTTTGATGAATCATTTCATTATTTTTACAGGCAGAAAGCCTTTTCTAATATTTTATACCTTTTCAAATTAGAAATATTCCTGAGCTATTCATATTGGATATAATAGAGAAGAACAGATCAGTATTTTGATGTCATAGAATTTTGCATGCTGGAGGACTGGTGTTGTGTCACCACTTCATCTCCTTCACAGTGGACATTTCCAGTTTCTTCAATTTTTCTACACCAGTCAGGTTTTATAAACTTCCGATAATTTCACATGCCTGTGGTTAGTATTAACCTCCTAGATCCCTCCAATTTGTGTTTTGGTGTACTGGGACCCATTGTCTGTCTGAAACTTCACCAGCATCTAACAGAAAGATATAGCACCTCTCTGTTCCTTATAAAGTACTCCTTTTTAAACTGGTCAGAGTGATATTGATCTCTCTTGAAGCAATAGCACATTGTTTGACCAGTATGTTGTTGGTGGGCCAGTATAACTTCTAGGTCATTTTATGCTGCATTGCTGCATGCACTTTTCTCCAAGTATTTTCTTATCTGCTGCATAGCCCTGATCTTTTGTTTCTGTTCAGCTCAAACACTTGCACTGCATAGGAGGTCTCAAGAAGGTAGAGCATCAGTAGTTATAGACCTAACACACTGTCCCTGAAACAGAAGAAAACCGGTAACAACTGACAATTAAAAAAAATAAAATAATCTGCAGGTCAAACTTTGCTTCACACTACCAGAACTCTCTTGAACCATAGTTACAATCTTCTTATAAAATAAATTATGACTTTTTAAAATATACGTGATAATATTTGTGAGACTGCATAAAGTATTTTTTTCTTGCATACTCTGAATTCAGGCTAAAACTCTAGGAAAAGCCATAGGGAAAATTTGCTTTTGAACCATAGCATATTCAAAATCACAAGTGGTGAGATTATGAAAGTCAGAATTAAGAGAGAGATCATGAACTCTTTCAGCAGGTGAGAGAACACATCATATGTCACCAGTGGAAGCTTTATTTTCTGTTACCTAGATTTTCCAGAGATTTTTTTTATTTCCTAGACTATTTTACTCTAATAGTAACTATGTAAAGAGGAGCATAAATTACTTACTTGTCTTTGTCTGCCCTTACCCTATCAGTGGTTATTTGGGCAACTGGAAAAGGCTGTTTGAACAGTTTCTTGCATGATGTATTCAGCAATACATATTCAGATATATATATATTCAGTAACTTTTACTGAAATGTATCAAGTTGACAACGATATGAATTGCAGAATATTGATTAAGCTAAAATGGGTAGCAACCTTCTTGTATAAGCTGCTTAAAGCATATAAATATATAGAAGTTCATTGTTAGACCTTATCAGATTCAAAGTTATGAAGGGATTTTTTTAAAAAAAGAGATTTACTTTTTATCTACTCATGTAATCTACTGATGCAGTTCACATTAATAAAACATCCAGCATTTTCAGAAAAGGTTGATAATTAGTTGTCAGCACTTAACTACTAATGACAGCTGTAGAGGATATATTCTTAACTTATATTTTATTCAGGTACTAATGATTAAAGTTAGAAGCATAATTAGCTTACCAGGACATGATGATTCATGCTGTTATTGATTTCGTTGCAGCCAGCTGTATGCTTCCATGCCAAAATTGTCATATTGATTATTTGTGGCTACTGGTATGCAACCGCTACGTCAGATTTCTGTCTAGACAGTAACAATTTTTATAAAATATTTAGCAAGAGTCTCCATGACCCAGGAATTTTCAAAAAGCTTAGCTTTTCTTGCTAATTTTTATTTTGAAGACTGTCAGCAACTGAAAATGCAGTGCAATTTTCTGATTTGGCGATCCTGATTCTTCCTGAGGCTATATTTTTGCAAATGTTATTTTAAATATGCCGAGTGTATTATGGAATTGCAGAATTTTAGTATCTTGTGTTTATTAACCATAAAAAGGGTGCAGGATACCTGGGTGTGTTAAGTACATTTCACATCAGCAGAAACTTATCTGGAACAAAAGCACTTAAGCAGGCATCTTGGATATAAGGAATACATTTTTTTCTAGTTTATTTATTCTATTAGTTAGCTCTGAAAAATTAAGGGTTAGATGTTTTTTCCTATGGGAAATACCTATGCAGAGGACACCAAGACTTATCAAATTCTTAACAGGTTTTGCTTTTAGTTAAAAATTGCTTATCTGTGTAGCCGACTGTAGAGAAGACCCACCACAGTCATCCATTCTGGAAATGGGAGCTCAGGAGAGTAATCACACACTCCTCTCCAGACTTCTGGGACCACTTAATTCAAGCATGATGCAGAGCTCAGGCTAGAATCATGGAGAAAAGGAGAAAGAGAGAATGCTATATAGTGAGATCTGAGGCAGCTGACTTGGCTTCTAAAGTAGGGGAATGTCAAGATCATGGATTTTTTTTCCATGAATCTTCATTCTTTGATATCATAGCTAGAACTGTCTCTGTGCTGATATTTGGAATAGTTGCAACGAAAAAAATTATTATGTTGGGGTCTAGTTTGCATTGGCTGTTAGACCCATATTATGTACTGAGTTCATATCCTTGAATTTCAGAGGAAGAAAACCTAGGTACAATGCAGGAAAGGAAACCCAACATGCTAACAGGAGCATACAGTATGCTTACATCCCACCCAGTAAAAAACAAGCAATAGAGACATAATGTGGCTTGTGAACTCCATCTGCCTTGACTCTTAGACATCAATGTTGGTAGAACTAGTAAATGGAGCAAGGTTTCACCACAGTCAGGAAATAAATTATGTAATGTTTAGAACATGGGAGATTTTCTTCAATTACTTGAGAAATAATAATAAAAAAAAAAAAAAAAAAAAAGACGGGCCTTTATCAGGAGCAGAGAAAGAAATGTTTAAGGTTTTTTTTGTTTATTCAAAGTAAGCTATGTCCAGCTGAGGCTTTTTACAAGAATTAAAGCAGTAATAGGTGATGCTACATGTAGATTTAAAGTAAAGGAAAAAGTCTTCCAATCTCATACCGTCTTGGTATATATAAGATACTGCCAAAACAGTGTTTGTAAGCATTTGTTAAAGTTCAAAATACCAGCTGAATCAATACTCATCAGTGTGCTCAGTATTTATGAGCATCTCTCTGAATGTGATTTACATTGCATATGCTTCTTGGGAAGGTCTATTTGAATTAGTAACCTTATGTGCATGCAAACACATGCGTTAGAGAGAACAAGCATATTTGCTATCCATTGTCCATCATTTGTCATTCTTTTTAAACAGTTTTAATCATCCAATAAAGGCACAAACAGTGCTATGTGCCTAAGGAGACCAATCCCACAAGTTAATAACCCACAAAAAGCTGCACTGAATGACATTGAAAGACCTCATATATTGAAATATTTTTCCATTTCTTTATGCATAATTAAATGAACTTTGCAATTTAGACTGAAGTCTTCCTAGGTCAAAATTTTTTTCTCACACTGCTAGTATATAGACACTGTTAATACTAAATAAATAATAATAGTAATCAGAGTACAAAGAGGGACAAAATCAATTGCAAAGCTGTAGAGAAACATCTTTTTGCAACATAGTCTTTAGTTACAGAAAGGTGAGTTCTCATGGTGAAACATGAATACTGAAGCACAGGACAGATCTGAAGTCACAAATCGTATTGGTGGCATATTTATAGATATATCACCAGCTTTACACTGCAATTAAACCTAAAATAAAGAGAAAATGCTAAGCATTTGCAATCTAGTTTATAGCCAGTGGAAACATTTTCCAAAGAAACAATTCAATTATTTTATTTCAGGAGATCTCTAACAAATTAACTTGCAAGAAACTGGACACTTGCTGAGCTGATATTTGGTTTAGTTGCTACAGTCTACGTTAGAGTATTTAATAAAATAGTCTGCACACAGGACTGAACTTCCCACAAGAACTGGTTTAAAATAGAGTGATGGTGGGGAGTCCCCATTTATGTGTGTTTTGGTTTATGAAATCAAAATAAACTATAACCTTTCTGCTAGGAGTCAGTAACAGGAAGGGCTATGCTGAGAATAGCTAGAAGATCCCCTATAAATTTAATCAATAAATGTGCTTCAACCTTCACTTGGAAACCTGGAAAAACTAAATATCTCTACTGGGCACTCGTGAAAGCTTATGGTTTCTCCTCTTGTGAGCTCTCAGTCTGGAACAACGACCTTATTGATGGAAAAGAAAAGAAAATGGATTTGGGAAAGAATAGCTGAGGATACTGATAAATAAAGGAGATTTATTAACTGCCTTGTAGTTTCCTAGGCAGTTGGTTTTTCCTTTGTATTCCCATCTATCAGACAGGGCAAAATAATAAAATACTTTTCATGTGAGCTGGCTAAAAAACAAAACAAAACAAAACAAAACAAAACCCGAAACAAAATAAAAGAAGTTTTGATTTAGAATTTTTTTTTTTAATCCAGTCTCAGTTTAAAAATTAAATTTTACTTTCCGAAGCAGATTATTTGAAAATGTTGCATTTCCAAAATCAGAGGATTTTACTTCACCCTTTAGGGGTGCAGTGACAGTGACATCTGAGCTATACTGCTGTGGTATAGATGAGTCTAGGTACATAGCTATAGTGGGTTTGAGGACCCTTAGCAGATGGTGTCAGATGGGCAACTACAGACCTACAAGATTACAGACGTCTCTTCAGGATGAAGAAATCGAGGTCCTTCAGGCTCTTAAATTGCCCTAAACCATCCCCGTAGCCCTCCACTAGGCTCATTCCAGCTTGACTGCTCCCAAGTTAAACATGGTACTTCATATACAGCTTCACAAGCACAGAATAAAGGGGAATACCTTTACCTCCCCCAGACATTAACGTAAAGCATTAATGTAAAGGGCCTTATCTGAGCTGGTATAACTTTGTTGCAGCTTGGCTTCTGGTGTGCAATTTAAGTAGTTCCTGGGCTGCTAGAGGTCTTCAAAATACAGTGAAAACACTCCTCACCTATTCATTAAATACTTTAAGAAAAAAACCCTGCTAGTGTTTGCCTTCAGAATGCTTCAGGCTCTCTCTTCCTCTGTGACCTGTTCAAAATTAATAAGTCAACTTCTCCCCACAACATAACTGAAGATCTGAATAAGCACTCCCTATGCTGCCCCACGTACTCAAATAAGTGTGAATTTTATCTTCTGTTTAAAAGAAATCTCTTTTTTATTATTTTTTTCCACTAAAAGTATGAAATAGTTGTCTTTGCGGGGGTTTAGGAGCAACGAAACACAGATCAATGTGATCCACGCTGAACAATTTAATGTGCGCAATCATGCCTTTTATAGGAAAGTTTCAGAACAGTAGAACATTCGGTAACACTTGGTTGGTTAACTTCACTTAGCCGAGTGCTAGCAACAGTTTACTGATTGGTTAACTATTACAGCATATGTTTCAAGGTTACAGTTAACATTCCTTCTCTGCGTATCTCTCTCAGTAGTTTTCCGTGCTAACTTTTCCCAAGGCTTCTGTATGTACATGAACTTTAGTAACCCTCAGGCGAGGCCTCAACGCCTGCGGGTCACTACCTTACAATTGTCAAGCAATTGTCTGGATTGCTCACATGCCCGTTCACAGCCAAATAGCTCTCCACAGTTTATACTGAGATATTATTAATTCTTTATTTATTTTGCCAATGGTAGCCGTATCCAAAATGAACAAACTAAAACTAATACAATTTTGGCCTTTCTTCCAGAAAAAAACATTTAGAGATAAAATAGTTGATGCAGCTTTTAAAGTGAGAAAACTCTTTATCCATTAATGTAGCTATTATACCTGGATACAAAGCGTTTATATTGTTCTTTTTTCCTTTCTGATACCTGTCTAGAATAAGAGAGGGCTTTTTGATAACTTTTCAGTACATTGGGTGAAAAAAAAGTATGACAGCAGAAAACATCTGATAAATTAAATTTGACATGGTTTTTATCTATATAAAATGGATGCTGAACAGCTGGTAATTGCGAATATTTTAGCAGTCATTTTTGATGTGGAATATTGCTTCTGTGCTCAACATTAATGAGATGTGAGCTGTACTGCATAAAATTGACAGTTCTTAGGTTTTTTTGGTGAACATGTGATACATTTCTCAGAACACTTACAGGATTCATTTACCTGTGAAAAGGAGAAAAAATTATTGGTTTCATTACCTGCTAGTGACCTACTTTGGCCATGTGTTATGAAGCAGTGCAAAGAAATATATAGGTACATATAAATTAAATAGATAAAAAACCCATAGGTAATAGTAAATAAAAAAAATCTATTCAAAATAGTACAAAACATGAGTATTTTCTCCAAAGGAAAAGGAAATAAAATACACATCTTAAAAAGAATGAGTCAAGCTGGAATGTATTCAAGAATTTATGAACATTTGCATTTACTGAATGACTAGGATTTCCTCTTCTGTAAAACATTTTGCTGCCATATTTATTTTCTAGGGTCTGTATTGTCATTACTGAAAAAACAAGACATGATGATACATGAAAGTAGCTGTTGGCTCATTAGAAATTTCAGAGAGAAGTCAAATTATTCAAATATTTAACATTATTCACCCACATAAGCAGGATTAGTGCCTTTGATTGCACTGTGAAAGGAACATAAAGAAACTATGACTGTTCATACGTCTAGGGAGATGACTATAAACCCATCCATAGCTGCCTCAGTCAGATGCATACATTTTGACATGATCTGCATAAGCCCAGTGAGTGAGATCTCATATCTCAGCATTGCAGTTCTTGGGGTTTTTTTTTAAATGTTTGGGTCTTTTTTTATGATGTGTCATGGTTGCACGCACACACATGTAAAATTAATCTTGCCATCCTTACCTGTACCAGGGGCCTAAGACTTTGAATTACTTTTTCTAGTGGTGAGTCTGCAAAACAGTCTAGAAAAATCACAATAAGAGAGAAGGCAAGGCATTTATTCATCAATTTATAAATTGATTTATCAAGACTGCCATTGAAGACTGAAAAGTTAAAGATTTGATGACAATATCATGCTTCTGACTTCCAGTGTAAAAACATAATAATGTTCAGGTGTTCGCATTCTACCAAATGAGTTTGTGAGTACTGTATGGTAAGTGATGGTCACAGTAGAGAACTGGTAAATAACTAACTTCTAGGTTTGAACTTCCACGATGCCAAATTCCAATGGAATAAACCAAAGACATTTTGAAGAACTAGCTTTGGTTTTCTAGACAAAAGAATTGTACTTCTCATCTACCTATAATGTTACATAGAAATCTTATACAGAAAAGTATTTGTTACAATGCATTTATTAGGAGAACTGTAAATTAAAACCGAATTGTGCTAAAGGGATTCATCTGCTGAAAACAAAATTTAGGAGGTTCTGTAAAAATGCGGGGACTCAGGTATATAGGAAAAACTGGATGACCTTAAACACTGGAGATTTTTTTCTTTTCTTTACTTCCCCCCCCCCCCCCCCCCCCCGCCATATCCTTGGTGGCACACCTGTTTTAAAATACATGTGTCAGATTCCAGTTACCCAAGTTTTAACTGTAGGTATTCAAACCAGTACAAGTATACAGAAAAATTATCTCATGGATTTTAGCCTAAGTAATATCTGATCCTATTGTCCATCTATGCATCAAGGAATTAAAAATATCTTTAGCAGCAGTGATGGTACATATAAAAAAACAGTTAATTCTGCAGAGATATTGAAAATAGTTTCCTAAATGTTACTACAGTCAGGTTTTGGGTTATTAGCTTCCCAGAGGAGTTCGGAGGAGCCTGAATATGCTAAGAAAGGGGCTGCTGGCTGCTGGTGAAAGCAGAGCATACTGAATTTTATCATCCAGAAAATCCCTTCAGTTTTAGCGTTCTTTATTGCAAGGATACTTGCACAGAAAAAAAAAAAAAAACCAAAAAAAAAAAAAAAAAAAAAAACAAACAAAAAAAAAAAAAAAAAAAAAAAAAACGTGCTACAGAATATGCAGAAAGAAAATGTATTTGGTATTGATGGACCTATACTGTTGGCTGATACAAGTTCTTTGTATAGTCATTCCAACTTTGTCTTCTAAATTTCGTGTATTCAGTACTACAGGTCAGCAGCACAGTCGTGTTATTCTACAGCATCTATTCTTTTTTATCAATAATATTTGAAAAAAAAAAAAAGGTCCTAAAACAAAAATCTCTGGAAAATAACATTACACAAAATTTCTTCTCACTTATACAGCTTTTTAAATATTTTTTTCTGGAAAAATATGAAAATCCCACACAATGGAATAGGCCTGGGAAGTCCTCCTTGTTGTTTCAGGCAGTGACCTTGTTTACAGTAACCCCATTGTATAAATATCCAAGATAATAGATAGGAAAAAAAATGCTGGATCTTGAAAGAGTCATGGGACAGAACTGAAAAGTCTTGAAATCAGGATAGTACCTCAATAGTCACCAGGTCTGTGAATGAAACTAGAACTACATAAGAATGTTATAAATAAGTGAATGTAAGCTCTCAAGATCTCATTTCTCATTAGGACCTAGTAGCAATAACGAGAAATCACATATGTTCTTTACTGTGTGAGTGGTGAGGCACTGGAACAGGTTGCCTAAAGAGGTAGTAAATGCTCCATCCCTGGCAGTGTTCAAGGCCAGGTTGGACAGAGACTTCAGGGACATGGTCTAGTGTGGGGTGTCCCTGCCCACAGCAAGAGGCTTGGAACTAGATGATCTTAAGGTCCTTTCCAACCCAAGCCATTCTATGATTCTATGTTTTAAACATGCTAACTACTGGTGTCGGTTCTAAAATTCTGAAATGATAAATGACTCTCATCTGAAATGATAAGAAAATCCGAATGATGGCTTAAATTGTCTTGGTCTCAGTTTAGGTGAATTTCTCTCACCTTCTACATCCTCACAAAGGTGTTAAGCACAACAAAAGGCACTGGTGACCTTTATTCATCTTTGAAAAATCAGAAAAGGATAACAATGAAAATGATTTCTTAATACCACAATACTGAATTTAATTTGTAAGACTGAGAGCTTTCTTGCAAGGAACAGAGACACCATCTGAAAGTTTATTTCATTTTTAAATAGGTTTGATTAATGGGCACAGCTCCACCCCATGGAGATCTTACTTAAATCTACCTATGAAGATAGGTTTTAGTAAACATCTGCAGGAGCTGATGAGTGCAGGTAATTATTTTCCAAGTCTAGCATCTCTTCAAACATTACACTCATCAAACCCAGTTTCATTTTTAAAACAAATAGTAAAACTGTGAAAATTTTAGAGGCTTCTGCTATAAATATAGAAAAGACCGTAAAAATTAAAAATGCAATTTTAATTATTGTATCAATAGCTCTATTTTATCAAGATGTAAGGAGCATAAATATTTGATTCTGCTCCTCAAATGAATGCAGCTAAATAAGTCGAAGCAATAATTATCCTCTTTCTGAACACTGGTTTGAAAGACCTCAGCAGGTTACAGAACACAGCTGCAGACTGAAAGGTGAAATATATGAGTGTTGATGAATCCCAAGAATATGCTGTAGCATTGTCTTGGTTATAATAAAATTTCTAAATATGTGGGGTTTAAAATAAAAACACAAATCAGGCTTCCAAAAGCATATTTTAATTTTTTTTTCTTTTTTGGAAAGATAAATATTGTATGTTTTGATTGGTCTTTTGATGTGAGTTTGTAGAATATATTTTGCTTATCACTCAGCCACATTAATCATGAACTTCAGACATACATCCTATTCAAACTGAAAACCAAATATTCTAGTAATTTGCATATCTTTGTGATCTTTTTATAAAAACATCATATATTGTGAGACACATCATAAAATTAAGTCATATGGCAATGCTGCAGTGTTTGGGAGCATTTTCACTTTAGGAGGCTGGAGCCTCCAGATGAGGCACAGTCTGTGGTTCCACTTTGGCTTCATCATATTAACTTTGGAACTGTGTTGTAGAAAATGCTTTGTGGTTGTACATACAAGTAAATAACTAATGTTTTTAGTGCTACTTGGATTTAGTGTTTTATAAAGCAAAGATCAAAACTACGAAAGTGGAAATATTTTCAAAGTATATTGTGAATTTTAATGATGACAGCAAAAAATAGACGATTGAAATTGACTAAAAGGTCTTTTAAAAAGATTTTTTCAAAAGGATCTTAAAGAAATGTTATGCAGAAATAATATATTTTGATTACACTCAGAAACTTAATATATTTAGCAATACATGGGCTTCTCTTTCAGAATTGGTCTCTTTCTAAAGATACTTTCATTAGGAAGACAGAGAAGAGTCTCAGTTTGAAATCATGTAGATTGTAATTGTATTCAGAACAATTTCTTTATCCTGTAACAAAGTCTATGCTATTTAAAATGCATTGTGTGAATTTGGAAATTTCATCTTGGAAAATGTCAAACTTTCAGCTGTTATGCTGGATAAATCTTAGAAATGTGAAACATTTAGCTGAAAATATTATGCTGTGTTCAGAAAGACTCTGTGATCCCAACATATTTTGGCTGCAGTTGTAAGAACTGTAATACTCAACATTTTATTCTACAGGAAAATTATATATTTCCACAATGTCTCTGCGAAAAATGTTAAACAATCACTGTAGCCTCCCTCTATAGTTCTTATGCTTTTTAACAGAAGTATGTTAAGAGTTACAGCAATACACATAGAGAAAGAATGTCTCAGTCCCATAACTTGCAATTTTGTGAGTCCTGTAAGGAAAACACATATACGGAAGGCACATATAAGCACCTCACATATGGAGACAGGCTAAGAAAGTTGGGGCTGTTCAGCCTGAAGAAGAGAGGGCTGCGTGGAGATCTCATACCAGCTTTCCAGTATCTGAAAGGGGCCTGCAAGGACACTGGAGAGGGACACTTCGTCAGGGACTGTATCAAAAGGACAGTGGGTAAAGGGTTTAAACTTAAATGGAGGAAGTTCAGGTTAGATATAGGGAAGAAGTTCTTTACTGTGAGAGTGATGAGGAACTGGAACAGGCTGCCCAAAGAAGTGGTAAATGCTCCATCCCTGGCAGGGTTCAAGGCCAGGCTGGACAGAGTCTTGGGCATCATTGTCTAGTGTGAGATGTCCCTGCCCATGGCAGGAGGGTTGGAGCTGGATGATCCTAAGGTCCTTTCAAACCCAAACCATTCTATCATATCAAATTTTGTAAGGGTAGAAATTAAAGATTATTTCCAAAATTTTTAAAAGCAATTTGATATGCTTTCATTGTACACCCACCAACTTTTTCTTCTGTGAATGCATTAGTCAGTGAAACTGATGACGGCATTCTACATAACACTAAAACCTAGTAAAACAGCCCCTAGCTAGTCAGTAATTTTGTATGACTAAGCAGATGAAAAAAACGTATATATATATATATATGATCCTGAATAACACATTAGCGTTCACATTTCAATGAGGTCATAGTTAGAACCAAACAAATACTGGTGTTTGGATTACTTCTTATGGCCAAATTGTCATTTCAGAGATATACTCTCTTAAAATTTTATGGCAATAATTTTTATTGCATTCTAATTTATTTGAATGCTGAAATAGATATCCTCAAATAGAATTAACAGGGTCCTTTATTTTTTCCTCTGTGTTCTACTTTCCATGTCTTTGTGTCATAGCCCATTATTTAAAAGTGAAAGTTCACTATGTCATTTTGCCTGAGTCTATTAACTTGACTGCAGTCCTGCCTGTTTTATCTGCAAAAACATAGATCATCCTCAGGGTTTCCAACCAGATGGACTACTGCTAGTACATCTAACTGCCAGCCAAGAGAGCTGATTTCTGACAGGCATAAATACAGGTTAGAAAAGGATTTTTCATATGCAGAAACTAAACAGTCTTTTTAACAGTGTGGCTTTTTCTACTCATTGCCTCAAAAACTAGATGTCCATTCTTTCTTTTCTTGATGTATTCATAAATATAGTACCATAAGAATAAGCTTTATATTTTTAGTATGTTTAAAATGCAGATTTTTTCTGACTGCTTCCAAAGAATTCTCTAATAAAATCTGAAAAATATGAAATATTATTTTATTTGCTGTTGCAGTCTTAACATGCTAACTGCATCTGCATCATATCCTGCTCAACACCACCTTCTGTGCTCCCCAGTTACTGATTTGTGAGGTTGGATGGACTAATTTTGAATGCGATATAACAATTATTGTTCTAGAGCTATCTGTTGTTTAAAGTTCCTCCAGAAATAAATATTATTAAATGTTCTGACAGAATCTTCTGTTATGAAAAATAAACCTTTATTTTGACTTTCAGAGAATGGAAATTGCATCCTTAAAGCTTTTAGAGTTTTGTCTTTTAACTGAGAAAGCAATGCTGATATAGTTCAGTGTTGATATTTTTTCTCTTTTTAGAAGTATAAGAAGGCATCACCCTCTTCTTAAATAGCTTAAATGATTGCAAGTCAAAATATAAAGAAGATATGGAGAAGAATAAACTTTTTTCTTAGCACATAACATCTTTCCTCTTTCAAACACATCATAGTAGAGTATACATATTTCAAGGCTTAGTAGTTTCATACTCAGACCAACAATATTGCTGTTCCTCTAAGAAGCACCACATTCTTTTTGTGCCTAGACAGCTGCACAGGGAGAAGAATCAATATCTAGAAGGGGCATGTGATAATACATTCTTTTCAAGGCATAGTCTCATGAGTAAAATGTGCTTGCTGAGGTACTGTTATTGGTTGGCCATATGTTCTGATTCTGTTTATGTAGCAATAAACATCCTGGATGTACATTGACATTTGAAAGTTGCATTTCTACTTACAAGTAGCATATGTATGTCAGTCAGGGTATATATTCAAAGCATTTAGAATATTCTCATTCTGAAGCTGTAAAAAGAAGATCCAAGATTTAATTTGATTCCCAATATTTGTTTTGCCTACTTCTCTATGCATAGATATTTTATACTGACGAGAAAGACTGATGCTCAGTCAAAAAATAATGAAATTCAGTGTAAAATTACTATCAGATTTGATAACTCTTTTATTAAGTTGCAGAAGACCAACTGTAGCAGATTATGCAGAAGCAGGCTAGACTACTGAGAATTAGGTGAATGCAAGATGGCTTGCCATGAACCTCTGGTATCAGGAGTCATAAGAGATTCATATGGGAGCAAAGACAATACTAACGTCACTATTTTGTAGAGGGGAGGCTAATCACTGTAGTAGGATAGGCTGTTATGAAGATTTTGAGTAGTTTGCTATAGATTTGAGATAAAAGCTTATGGTCAAGGTAATACCAAAGGTCTATACCACAAATATTAGTCAGGAGTCTGACTTCAGACACGAAATAAAAAAGTTACAGATTTAATTGTCCTTAAAAAAGCAAACAGTGCTTGGACTGAAGACGTAAATAAGGCCTTTATTCTACTTGATCAGATCAACCAAACTCAAGAATTGCTCTAAGGGGTTCACTAAACTTTTAAAATGCATTTATCTGTATATTATACTTTTGTGAAAATGATCATAAATAGCTAATGTTAAAATTAGAGCTAACAGAAAAAAATGTATTTAATTCAAGTTGGCTCATGAGGTCAATTTCTGATACATATGAAGTTCAAATTTATTACTGATTTACATAGCAACATAGAAAGATGATAGGCAAATAATTCACTTGCAGGTACTCTTCTATAGGACACTTTCATGTAAGTTTGTTGTTTGCCACAAGTAAAAATAATATTAAAAATAAGATCAAAGAGACTGAAAGAAAGTCCCTAAAGAAAGTGCATAGAGTCATTTTTATTCTCAAACTTTTCTGGGAAAACAGTAGATGGTATGTATAAATACTTTGTATCTAGTGTTCCAGTCACTGGGTTTGTAAGAGTCTAGGAAAAGAAGCAGAGGATATAACCAAACAAGGTACGATGGATACTTCAGAAGAACCTATGCTTCCCTTTCTTGGCTAAGAAGAAAAGGGAAGGGAAGCATTATAGCTACCTGAAGTGGGAATATATGTAAAAAAGTTAGGACCTGAGGAGATCTGTGGAGAGCTGAGGTAGGGTGAGAGTGCAAATTAGCTGAAGAAGGTGATCCTGCCCCTTTCCTCTGCTCTCGTGAGACCTCACTTGGAGTATTGTGTGCAGTTCCGGTGTCCTCAACATAAAAAGGACATGGAATTGTTGGAACAAGTCCAAAGGAGGGCCATGGGGATGGTCAGGGGGCTGGAGCACCTCCCGTATGAAGATAAGCTGAGAAAATTGGGGCTGTTCAGCCTGCAGAAGAGAAGGCTGCGTGGAGACCTCATAGCAGCCTTCCAGTATCTGAAGGGGGCCTATAGGGATGCTAGGGAGGGACTCTTCATTAGGGACTGTGGTGAGAGGACAAGGGGTAATGGGTTTAAACTTAAACAGCGAAAGTTTAGATTGGATATGAGGAAGAAATTCTTTACTGTTTGCATGGTGAGGCACTGGAATTGGTTGCTCAGGGAAATTGTGAATGCTCCATCGCTGGCGGTTTTCAAGGCCAGGTTGGACAGAGCCTCGGGTGGCATGGTTTAGTGGGAGGTGTCCCTGCCCCTGGCAGGGGGGTTGGAACTAGATGATCTTAAGGTCCTTTCCAACCCTAACTATTCCATGATTCTATGATTCTATGCTGACCACAGGAAGAGAACGAGCACATAGGAAGTAAATAGATGAAAATGGAGCAAGTCAATAAGGAAATTGCCATTGACAAGAACAGAAAACTCTGGTGTATTTACATTAAGGCTGTCAGAAAACTAGTTTTTTTTTGGCATAGCTTTTAATTTTTATATATGTGCTTTTCCATATTAAATAGTAAATATTTAATTAATAGCATGATGCAAAATATATAAATAATATGACTGACAGAAGCAGATGGAATCAAAATTAAGAAATGGGAAACTACCACTACAAATAGTAGAAAAAAACTCCAACTATAAAATGATAAAAAGAAAAAAAGCCCAAACAAACCAAACCCAAAAAACAAAACCAAAACAAAATAAACCAAAAATAAAAAAACAAAGAAAACACCCAAAAAACCCCAACAAAGCAACCCACATAAAATCACAAAGACTGTAGAACTTATCTGCTTAGAAAGCAGTGAAGGAAATGTAGCATATAACTGCTAAAACTGTTCTGAAGGTGTCCAAGTGGATGCACATTAATGACTTCTTACTAATAATAAGCACTATATATGCATATATATATATACATAGATCTTTTTAACAACTCTCAAGTTAGTTACCCAAGGTTGGAGTCACTGTATTTTCCAAATACACTCTGACAACCTTAGCTTGTATGTCTTAGCAAGCAAATTACCACTGGAATTCAAGGAAATTAGATGGTTGAAAAAAATATTGCAATCTGAACATTTATTCAGACAGTTTAAGACAAGAGGAAGATTTCCAGCCTAAAAGTTTATGTTTGATAAATATCTACTAGGAGGAAATAGATAGAGAATCTTTACGAAAAGCACTTCTTAATCCTACATTGCTCTGCCCGGAAATACATATTTCAAGGTCATATATTTTAACTATTGAACTAATGAGGTCATTTCAAAGTACAACTTCTTTGTGTGGTTCAGTTGATACATTGGAGGGAAGGAATGCTATCCAGAGGGACCTTGACATGCTTGTGAGTGATGCCAACCTGATGAAGTTTAACCATGCCAAGTGCAAGGTCCTACACCTGGGTGGGAGCAATCCCAGGCACAGCTACAGGTTGGGCAGGGAAGAGATTCAGAGCAGCCCTGCGGAGAAGGACTTGGGGGTGTTGGTTGATGAGAAAATGAACATGAGCCGGCTTCGGTGTGCACTCGCAGCCCAGAAAGCCAACCGTATCCTGGGCTGCATCAAAAAGAGCGTGACCAGCAGGTCTAGGGAGGTGATCCTGCCCCTTTACTCTGCTCTCGTGAGACCTCACTTGGAGTATTGTGTGCAGTTCTGGTGTCCTCAACATAAAATGGACATGGAACTGTTGGAACAAGTGCAGAGGAGGGCCACGAGGATGATCAGGGGACTGTAGCACCTCCCATATGAAGATAGGCTGAGAAAGTTGGGGCTGTTCAGCCTGCAGAAGAGAAGGCTGCGTGGAGACCTCATAGCAGCCTTCCAGTACCTGAAGGGGGCTTATGGGGATGCTGGGGAGGGACTCTTTATTAGGCACTGTAGTGAGAGGATGAGGGGTAACGGGTTTAAACTTAAACAGTGGAAGTTTAGATTGGATCTGAGGAAGAAATTCTTTATTGTAAGGATGGTGAGGCACTGGAATGGGTTGCCCAGGGAAGCTGTGAATGCTTCATCCCTGGCAGTGTTCAAGTTGGGGTTGGACATAGCCTTGGATGGCATGGTTTAGTGGGAGGTGTCCCTGCCCCTGGCAGGGGGGTTGGAACTAGGTGATCTTAAGGTCCTTTCCAACCCTAACTATTCTATGATTCTATGATTCTTTGGTTACAGATCAATTAAGAGAGACTCTTTTACTTACTTCACAAAGTTACTGAAGAGAGCTTCAGCTATATTGTCTCCTGAAGCAATATGCCTCTTCTACTCTTATTATTGGCAATAAATGGAAGCAAAATGAGAACAGAAGAATGACCCAAAAACTCAGTGCCGTGTCTGGCTTAGAGTGCCAGTTCTGCACAGGTTGAAATCTGAACCTGTCTGAAACTACTTCTGTGTGCAAAAATCTGTCTAGCAGGGTGCAAAATTACTTTTTTGTCTCCAAAGCAGAGATTCTTTTCAGATTAATCAGATAAATGTGCTACAATTTGAATTATCTTAATATATCACCAAAACAATTTCACATGCAACATTTTCTGAGTGAGAAAGCTCCCAGTGATGCCCCAAGGAACAGTAATGTGCTCAGAGCACAGCTGAGGCATACAGGTTGTATACAGCAGATGGTAAGAAGCATGTGTTTTAGACAGAGCTGCATGACATTTACTCCAAAAGTGTTGCTTTTTCTTAATCTCTTTTCTTGGTGTTTTCACTATGCTGTCAATCCTCATTCAAAAGCTGGGAGCATTTGCTTCAGACAGGAAGCCTGGGAAGGAGCCTTCTTCCACAGCAGTCACTTGTTCCTCTCCCACTTGGGCATTAACACACTGCAGAGGCCTTTCCCTGAGTAGTAGCTTGGAAAAGATCAATTCTTTTTTCTCACTAGTGTGACATTAGTTGAAAACAAAAAGATTATATAAAAAGTTGCAGGAAAAATAGTCTGCCAAAATTCTGTACACAGAATTTCTTTGTTACTTGCCCATTAGAAACACTTCTGTGTGAGCTATTTTAGCTCAGGCCCCTATGTAAGATTTCCCACTGCACAAAATAAGAAAACCATTACTTCCTGAAATCATCACTGCATCTACAAGACCTACCAGACAATGAGAGCAAAGGACATTCAACATGTCAGAATGCTCTTTGCTGCTTGTAAGCCGCAGGTACCTCTGCAGTGTTAGGTACAAATGAACTGTTTAGCAATCTCGTCATACTTCACCTATAGCACTCTGAGTTGACAGCAGATATGCTAATGTGAAGATAGCTTCTACTGCTTTATTGTTGATACACAGTCTTATTTCAATATATATTCAGAGGAATTTAGATTTGATTTTGGGGGAAAGTTTCCTTTTAAGCATGCAAATTATGATGAATGTCAGGAAAACTGGAGAACTGTAGTGAGCAAAGCATGATCACATCAGTGCTTGACCTTCCAGGAAGTTATCTTACAGTCCATTTTCATTGTTGCATGGATGTTGCTTGCCAACATTTCACAAAAACATTTCTGTCTGAAACAGCTCCCTAATGTGGAGATATATCAAGCTCTATTAAATGGGAAGCCAGCTGTACTGTTTATAGGTGTATTAGATTTTTTTTTTTATCATTAATAATGTTTTATGTGGTAGATGGTCTTTCATAACATAGATATTCCTGAGAATTGTCATTGTCAGGGACTTTAAAGCAAGGGGTTTGCAATTTGTAGATTTGTTTTCTTCAAGCTTCAGATACTTCATTCATGTTATTTCATACTATTTAGCTTTCACTCCGAAAAAAATCTGTCTCCTTCTCTTGAGAATTGGAATCAGCAGAGAAGAAACTTAAAATCCAGTGGCAAAACAAAACAAAAATGAAATGAAAAACCTTTCTGAAATCTAAATACCTTGCAAGCAAGGGCATAGTCACTGAACACCGATCAACATTGTGTAAGCACAGACATAAGCTTATTCCTCCAATTTTCTGCCATTCAAGCATTCAGAGAGTAATCCAGCTTCTTCTCTCCCACACTCTCCCAAGCTTTGATCAGTCCCACAGCCCAGAGTGGCCTGAGTGAGACAAAGATGCCTGGGGTGCCGGAACTGACACACATTCAGCCTCATCTCTGCAGGCTTCTCATGCTACTGCTCTCTTGCCTTTCCAAGTAAGGAAGAAAAGGGACTTCACTAAGGTCTTTGCAGTTTTTTTTCCTCAGAAGAAAGTTTCAGTTTTCAGACAAAATCTTCAATCAAAACAGTCTGTAGGAACCCAGAAGTTTTATATATCTTCAGGGGCTAACTTTTTTCTCCAGTGAAAACTTTCCTTACTTATTAAGGTCATTCAGGGTTAAAAAAAGGACTCTCCCAGATGAATTTTGTAAGCAATCAGAACTGGCTAATGCACAAATACCTTATTGCAATCTAGTACTGTGTTTGTTTCTTTTTCTTCCTTTTGAGAAGTAGGTAACTGTCACTGGGGCTTGGACTGAAAAAGACATTTCTGTATCACTCCTGTGAGTGTGGAAAAATGGTAGAAAAATTAGATTTTGTGTATTAGACAGCTGATACTGTGGAATAACTTACTGCAGAGCCAAGGTGGGAGGAGCTGGTACTATAGTGTAAGTGCTGAGGACCATGCCTATTGGAAAATTGTTGTCTGTACAAGCCCTCTAAGTTGAGGTCAGTCAATTATTCCCATTAGCTGGCTTATTTGTTTTTCTGTCTCACCCAGAGGTTTTTTGAAAATGATTAATGAAATTGTAGCACGAATTTTCCATGCTTAGATAGTTTATATTAACTTAATTTAGTCAGTATTTCCTACTTTTGCTTGTTCCAAACAAAAATGAGAGCCTCTGAAATAACAATGACTGTATCAGTATGTCAAATAGAAAAATATATTTTTTTATAATTTCTCACGCAAACTTTTTTTTTTTTTTCTTTCTAATCTCGGGTTGTTTAACCTTGCTTAAATCATGACAGCAATTGAGGTTAATTTGAATGAACTTCATACTCTTATAAATTAGTAAATAAGACAGTCAATTAACCAAATTAAATCTTATTGGAAATTGGCTGCTGCCATCTGGAAATTTTTTATTAGATTTTATATGGAGCATGACCTTTAGAGTGAAGCTAACAAGATTTTTTATTTCTCCAAGAAATGCTTGACTTAGAAGAATGAAGTATTTTAAGAGCATTTTTAATATCTCTGCATAACTATTGTGGTATATGAAATATTTCTGTCAGCAAAGAGGCAGTTGAATAGGTATGGAGTTTTGTACTGCAAAATCTGAATTACGTGTCTATGTGCTGGCACCTGTTTTTTGTTATATTATACAGTCTTCGAATACACTGGGGAATCTATCATTGTAAGATTGGACTCTATCTTTCAATGTCTAGGCTTAACTTCTTTTTAAATTGCCAACTTTGTTTTACCTTTTAAATTTCCAAAGAAATCAGAGGTATCTTTATATTGAACAGTGATGTTTTAAGGTATTTATTTCAGTGGTATCCAAATCATCCTCTCTGCAAGTAGCTTGGAAATGTATTGTCTGGACAACAGTGTTGCATATCTGTGTGTAGCAGATATATGCCCTGGGAATACAGCAGGGTGATGCAGTTCTGAGGGGTAGCTTGTTTGGTGCTAGCTTGGGAGTACTGTACCCTGCTTTGTTGCATGGTATAATTTCAGGGCAGAAAACGTGTTTGTATTACTGCACAAAGTAGCCTTTACCCTTAGTTGGTAGGAGCTTTTGTAGCTTGCTAACCTCATTCAGAATGCTTAACCTGCAAACTGTATAGGTTTATAGGCACCAACTTATACTGAGGTAAAGTCTCCTCCTTCTGATAGCCCTCTTTTCTCAGGGGCTTGAGCAGCAAGTGATAGACTGCCCAGGTAGGCTGTCCAGAAAGATTGTGGAGTCTCCATCCTTGGAGGTATTCAAAAGTCATCTGGATGTAGTCCTGGGCAACTGACTATAGCTGGCCCTGTGTGAGCAGAGGGGGGCATGAACAAGATGATCTTATGAAGTCACTTCCAACCTCAGACATTCTGTAATTCTGTCATTGAATAACCCATGCTCATGGCCACTGCAGCTCCTGATTATTTGTCTCAAAGTGCCTTTTCTATCATAACAATAAGGTGACATTCTTCAATATGATCAAGTAACAGACCATTGCAAAGAAAGCAATGATAGGAAATAGTTGTCAGACTTCTGAGTTATTGACCTAAGCCATGGCCTTTTGCCTGGCTCTGAGAAGCCCTTGGGATAAAATGATTTGCTTCAAGTCATAAACTGCTCTTGCTTCTGTCAAGAAATGTGCTACATGATGCATGACTAATATGCAGTGAAGCTGTCGCTGTACTACACCCATATGCGTGAACAGATGGGCTGTGGTGCCCAGATGCCATAGAACTGGTCATACGGCTCGGAAGTTCTTTAACTGGAGGAAGAGTTCTGTTTTTTCAAGCTGAAGAGAGCACCAGGGCTATACAAACACAAATAGGATTTATAATTTTTTTTTTTTTTTTTTTTTTTTTTTTTAAACCCCAGAGATAAACTGGAACCAGTTTGGGAAATGAAGGAATTTGAAAGGGCACTTTTGTGCCATGGATAACCACAGCTTTGTATGCATACATATGCTTCATATATAGGTGCTGTCAAAGAATGGAATAGTTTACTCACACTTAAGGATTTAGCTCTACATGATCAATAAATGTGCTTGTTTTTCACTGTATTTCCAGTGATGTCCTCTGTGTGGGTATTGTTCTAAAATGGACTTCAGGTGATGCAGTGCTCACCTCCCAGAAATGATTACCAGAGATAAACATTGCTTTAGTGTTAAGATCTCCAGCCTTTCATATTTAGAGAACTTGTTTGTACAAATCATGAGCAGTTCTATAATTCTTTTGACTTCATGAAATTAATAGGGAACTAAGATACTGGGTTGAGCAAAATCCTGATGGTTACTGAGGTCCAGAGTATAAAAGCCTATAAGCCGTCTTCCTTAACTGGGTCTTGACAATTTGGCAGCTGCTGACAATGGGTAGATTCATGCCACCGTTCCTGAAAATGTATCTGTTACCAGAGTTACGTCCTGGGGGATTTTTATGTAATGCTGACAGAACTGAAGAGCTCCACAGTAGAAAAACTTTACGCCTTCCTGAGGGGCAGCAGTAGCTGAATGAGCAGGGAGAAATCTGCTACAAGACTTTCATGTGATCTCTTCTACAAGGAAACAAGTGGAACTGCTCTGATACTTAGCCATATCTACTTTTCCTCAATTCCACAAGGTTGTGAACATAATGCAAGAGAAACTGGGGTCTGGAGGCACTTAAAGAACTGAAATGTCCTAACTGTATTTCTTCTTAGAGAGGAAAGACTCAGACTTCTACTAAGACTTCAGAAGTCAGATATGCCTTAGTCCTTTCAATTTGAGAAGCTGAGTATCTACGGAGTCTTGAAGGATAAAATAATGTGGAAAAAAAGCTGGATATGGTGGTGGAAAGGTTTGTTTGCAGTGAGCCGGCAGTGTGCGCTTGCAGCCCAGAAAGCCAACTGTATCCTGGCCTACGTCAAAAGGAGCATGACCAGCAGGTCGAGGGAGGTGATCTTGCCCCTCTGCTCTGCTCTTGTGAGACCTCACTTGGAGTATTGTGCGCAGTTCTGGTGTCCTCAACATAAACAGGACATGGAACTGCTGGAACAAGTGCAGAGGAGGGCCACGAGGATGATCAGGGGACTGGAGCACCTCCCATATGAAGATAGGCTGAGAAAGTTGGGGCTGTTCAGCGTGTAGAAGAGAAGGCTGCATGGAGATCTCATAGCAGCCTTCCAGTAGCTGAAGGGGGCTTATAGGGATGCTGGGGAGGGACTCTTCGTGAGGGACTGTAGTGAGAGGACGAGGGGTAACGGGTTTGAACTTAAACAGGGGAAGTTTAGATTGCATATGAGAAAGAAATTCTTTACTGTGAGGGTGGTGAGGCACTGGAATGGGTTGCCCAGGGAAGTTGTGAATGGTCCATCCGTTGCAGTGTTCAAGTCTGGGTTGGACAGAGCCTTGGGTGACATGGTTTAGTGGGAGGTGTCCCTGCCCCTGGCAGGGGTGTTGCAACTAGATGATCTTAAGGTCCTTTCCAACCCTTACTATTCTATGATTCTATGGTTCTATGGTTCTATGGTTCTATGATTCTATGATTCTATGATTCTATGAGGTAGGGATCCATTTCATTGCGTGCATTAGGTAATATAAAATCATAAATTTTGAGTGCCTGGTGCATTCAGTCATGTAGACCTTCAGGACTCCTGTTTTCAGGGGATGACTAAAGGCAGAGTGAGAAGCTGTGATGCTATAGTTATTATGTACTGTGCTGTTCTCACACTCTGATATTTGTAAACTGCTTTTCCAATTCAGTATTCCGCAACATAATTTTGTGTTTATTTTAAAAGGCAAGGTAATGCTTTATTTCTAGCTGATTTCACAAGAGAACCTTTATCTCATTAACTTTCTTCAGAATGCCTTCTAGGCAATATTTTTTATTTATAATAAATAGCAGAGAAGAAATTTTTTAATTCTGCTAAACCACTGCAAATAGTGATTGGAAATGTCAATAATTTATACCACTTTCTTGCAATTGTGTACTATATAAACATGAAAACTAGGTATTAATCTCATGCTCTCACATAGCCTATAGTGGACAAAAATATTACCTGATCTCTTGCAGAAAACATGCTTAAATACATAAATCCCACTATAGGGCAGTGTGAAAGTACATTTATTCTAATTATAATAAAATACAATGTATATCTGAAATGTGCGTCAAAAGCTTATAAATTCTTAATGTCATTACCTTCACCCAGGGATTTTAATTTTTCTAGGTGTTAAACTATAGCATTTGTTTACTTCTAATTGTAACAATATTTCTGATTGCTTCAGAATTTTGCCTAATTACCTGATTTAGTAGATCTGTGGAAACTATCATATTTATATATCTACCTCCATGCCTGGGGACTTGAGAAAACAGTAAATAGATAAGCTGTTTCTTCAGCTCAAATGGTGCTTTGCAGTCCCTATGGTGGTGGATCGGAGCTCCAGAATATTAAATTACTTGACAGTCATTAACTAATAAAAGTGGATATACTAATAGAGTGTATTAAATATTTGACTTAAATATGAGCTGTCTTCATCCTTGATTTTATTAAAATTTAATGTATTTCTCTAAAACCACATGCATCATAAAAGATTTCATAGCAAGGGTTGAGTTTGGGGGATGAATAAAATCTTACTGTGTATTGACCTGTACCTTGTAATTGGAATTGTGCTTCTTTTCTTGTCAGCACTGTTGAAGCCAAAGTTGATCTATTGGAATAGGGAAAGGAGTTTTAATGTAAGATGTGGGCTTCTGGGTTTTTAAAGGAAATCCTGTTACTGCTTTGAATAGGAGGCAGTTCTTGACCCTTTTTTTTTTTTGCTACAGAGCTGTGACTCCTTCTCTTTGGCCAAGGAAAAGATTATAAATCATTTTGCATCCCTATTTAGTTTTCACCAAAAGACTCATTGTTTTTTTTTATGGATTTTTTTTTTTTTTTTTTTTTTTAAAGTCTTATGCTATAGCAAAGAGGGAGAAAGCCTTCCAAAAAATGGTCAGAAATTGTGGTGTGATGGGGAAAATTCGCAGGAAAATCAAATTCTTTTCCCATTAGTCAGTTAAGTAATTATTCAGTGGCTCTTTTTACTCCCTGAAATTAAACTTTGTTTGCTTTGACTTCTGGGAAATTAGGGTAAGAGAAAAACAACCTGTCAACATTGAATGTATCATTTTGGGAAAAGATCTGAAAATGAGAAGTTGAGGTCTTCCATGAAACTGATTGGGAATCTGAGACAATTTTACTAGTAATTATACTTGCAGATCCATAAATAGATCCCAAGTGATACTGGCGAAAAATATGGCAATTACTAGTTAATTTTCTCCTGTGTTTGGTTGGACTTTTATTCTAACAAATGTGGTTGTTACTTAGCTTCTACATTTTTCATTGTATTTCAGAAGAGCTTGTTCACTGTAAAGAATTCTTATTGAGAAAGAATTATCTTTCTTGTTTGGCTATTATTTTAATTATACAGAAGCCAAGTTATTGAAGGTAGATAAAAAATATCTTAAAGCTATTTTAGATACTGAAGAGGGCAAATATAATTTTTTTAAACTTCATAATTACCACTTTATAGTCTTTGAGAGACTAGTCAAACATTTCTTGCCTGAATATGAATTGCAAATGTCTAGTTTAAAATAATTGAGGGTTAAAGTGCTATGAGTGTCACTTTAAGTATAGGGTGAAATAATCAGTTATTTTGAGTGTTCTTTGTCTTTTAACTTTCTCAAAAACTTGCATTTTATGCCTATATTAGTATAGCTTTTTCTGGGAGGTCTTATCTGACTGAAGTTATATGGACTGGAACATGCATGTTTTGATAAGTAACTCTTTTGCCATATTTATATCTCAGTGTGCTACATACTAAGTTTTGCTTTCTCCATGTATTTTAATTTGTTTGTCATAAACTTCATGAAACATCACAGAAGACTATTGCAGCTGACAGAAACAGGTGCTGCACCACTGATGTAGATGGATTTGTGCCTGCCCACATCCATCATAGTTTTGGTTGTCTTCCAAAATATTTTTTCTGTCAGAAATTACAGTTTCAGCCTATTCCATTCGTAATATTGCTAGAATGAATGGTGGTATTATGCAATGAAATGTAACTGGCTAGATTCTGACATTTGGTTTTCTTATTAGACATCATTATTTTTGCTTGTCTTGCAATGCTTCTATTTTATGACAAATGCATTTATTTTCTTTTTTTGAAATTAATTCCAGTGCAGAAAAAAAAAAAAAAAAAAAAAAAGCCAAATTTCTGTTTTCATGGTGTTACCCAAATTTCATTACTGTGTTGATATGCATAGAGACTGCTGCTTCAAACAACACTCTGCTAGCCAGTCATTCTGACAGTATTGCTTTCCCTTTGCTGCATAGCATGCTAAATTGTCTCTGCTTTCAAGGCCCTTCACAATATCACTCCTCCCTCCTTTTTTCCCACTCGGTGTCCAATGCCTGCTCCCAGATGGCTCCTGATGTTAGCATCTTCCCTGCTTCCTGCTATGTGCTTCAGCGAACCCTCCTTTCTCTTACACTATCCTTCATGTTTTAGGAGAGATTTTTGTACATGCCTGTTGGGTTACTTCATTATTCCCTTCAAATCCATCCTTAACTCCCTTTTGCCTACAGGGATTGTGCCGACAGTTAGCCCGGTGATGTGTTATGACTACTGCCAATATGGTCCTACAGTTTCTGTGCGTTTCCCTGTCTACATCCATCTGTTCTCTCTCCTCTTGCACTCAGGACATGTTTACGTGCCTGTCACTGTTGCTGGCGAATGACAGGAGAACTGAAGTAAGTTCACATTAGCTACCAAGGATATGCAGATGAGAGCTCAGCATGGGTGGACCTTGCCTGGTCTTGGGGTGCAGCAGTTCTAGCCCTGACCCTTGGGAGTAGGCAGTCCCCACCTTCCAAAGGGTACACAGGGATCCTTCCCTGTGTTCAGTGTCCCGTACTGAGCTGTGTCACTCTCCAGGTAACTCGCAGCCAGTTTCAAAAATCTAACTTGTAAGAGGCAGTCATCTGAAATTTAGTAAGTGGTCAAGAAAACAAAAGGGAATATACTTTTTTTTTTTTTTTTAATCATTAAATTGCTATTGTATTTCTGATAAATCCAACAGAGGCACACAAAGGGGAAAGGATGTGCAACACAAATACACGTAAAATGGAGATCATAAGTTTTCAAGCTAGCAATACCAGCTAAAGTTCGTAAAGAAAAAATCCCATGTGTTGGTGCTGACAAGTAATATCTTAGTAAACGCGAAAAGGTAATTTCACAAAATCAGCATAACCAAATTGTTTTAAAAAGTTGTGTACATATGCAAATAGAACAAATAATAAATAGATAATACTCCACCTGGGTCGGAGCAATGCCAGGCACAGCTACAGGTTGGGCGGGGAGGAGATTGAGAGCAGCCCTGCGGAGAAGGACTTGGGGGTGTGGGTTGATGAAAAAATGAACATGAGCCGGCAGTGTGCGCTTGCAGCCCAGAAGGCCAACCGTATCCTGGGCTGCATCAAAAGGAGTGTGACCAGCAGGTCGAGGGAGGTGATCCTGCCCCTCTACTCTGCTCTCGTGAGACCTCACTTGGAGTATTGTGTGCAGTTCTGGTGTCCTCAACATAAAAAGGACATGGAAGTGTTAGAAC
Organism: Amazona ochrocephala; assembly: GCA_039720435.1. Classification (NCBI taxonomy): domain Eukaryota; kingdom Metazoa; phylum Chordata; class Aves; order Psittaciformes; family Psittacidae; genus Amazona; species Amazona ochrocephala. Next base: position 29,451,400 of record CM077876.1, on the reverse strand, counting down.
AAGTGCAGAGGAGGGCCACGAAGATGATCAGGGGACTGGAGCACCTCTCGTATGAAGATAGGCTGAGAAAATTGGGGCTGTTCAGCCTGGAGAAGAGAAGGCTGCGTGGAGACCTCATAGCAGCCTTCCAATACCTGAAGGGGGCCTATAGGGATGCTGGGGAGGGACTCTTCATTAGGGACTGTGGTGAGAGGACAAGGGGTAATGGGTTTAAACTTAAACAGGGGAGGTTTAGATTGGATCTGAGGAAGAAGTTCTATACTGTGAGGGTGGTGGGGCCCTGGAATGGGTTGCCCAGGGAAGTTGTGAATGCTTCATCCCTGGCGGTGTTCAAGGTGGGGTTGGACATAGCCTTGGATGGCATGGTTTAGTGGGAGGTGTCCCTGCCCATGGCGGGGGGGGTGGAACTCGATGATCTTGAGGTCCTTTCCAGCCCTTACTATTCTGTGATTCTGTGATTCTGTAATACAAAGACCGAGTTCCGCATCACCAAAGATATTTTAATACTGACTATATTGGGCAGCATGTCTTGGCTGTGATCTGGGCAGGATCAAACTTGCTTTAGAAGCCTCTACTTCAGTTGTGCTTGTTGTCTGATACTTTCAGACTATAAAGTAATCCTGTGCATTTTTGGAAGTTAGGTGTCCAGGTATCTTTGCATGTACTTAGGACCCCTAAGCAGCTATGTAATATCAGTACAGTGTGGATTTATTTTGAAGATTTGAGGAATAGATATCCTGAAGCCACAGAGCTTAGATGCCTTGCCCTAATCACATGAGCAGTTAACTTCTGGATAGACGCTGCTTAGAGAATTTCAGTTAAGGAGGATCGGATTCAAGGCTTTCTGTGGATTTTGCTGGATTACATTTTGTTCAAAAGGTTTTGGACTTGTGAAATGCTTATTTTACTGATTTTCTAGAAAAGAAAGATTTCTATTTGAAAAACATGTTTGACCTTCAGAGTCACTTCACCTAATGTCACCCACTTTAGTTTTATAGAATCTTTTGGTATATAGGGAACCAAAAATAATTTCTAGCTTCGCAGGCAGATAGGTTGGGAATTTTCAGGAGAAACTAAATTACTGTCCATGCCTAGCTTTAATGAAACTAACAAAAAAAAATGCCCCAACTAATCAACCAAAATTTCCCAAAACGCTCTGTCCCCAAATTCAGTACTTGAGTATAACTGAATATCCTTGCCCATCTCTGGGGAGGAAAAGAATATGATAATTGTCTGACTATCTAAATTAGGAATGGAAAGAAGCTGTAATGAATTACTGCTTCAAATGAGAGATAGACAATAGATAAATTCTTCTCTAGAAAGATTATGAATTATCTAGGCAACTGAAGTGTTACATAAATTCAATATGTAACCCTCTGCTTAGCAAGAATTATAAGAGGAATCTATTTTAAGATCACTAGTCTGAAATCTGGATGCAACTGATATTGGTGTTATTACCAATTAGTAATTTATGATATATGGTGGCAATATCATTAGGGATAAAATAGGTAAGGCTCTTAAACAATACTTGCAGTTCTGCAGTGCTAACTTCTGATTCAAGTGGACCAAGAAAATATTCCTAACAGAACTGAGCATTCTGCCTAGGAGAATGAAAAACAGTCAAGTGTAGGGATATGGGCCTTGGTCTTAATCTTACAGCAATATTGTTATTACTGATGTATTGGCTTGCACACTTTCTTATTAAATTAAAGATTTTAGAAAGTGACTATAGCTGGTACTGCAAAACTTCAAGCTGTTCAAATACAAGCAAGTTTTGAATGCCTTCTCCAGTAGTTCTCTGTGGGACACAGATGTTTGTCTTAATGGAGGAGATTTGGAGGAAAAATAATGTATTTTGTGGAAGATTAAGACATTAGTAATAGAGAGAGCTGAATATGTGTGACTACACATATAGAATCATAGAATCATAGAATAGTTAGGGTTGGAAAGGACCTCAAGATTATCGAGTTCCAACCCCCCTGCCATGGGCAGGGACACCTCACACTAAACCATGCCATCCAAGGCTCTGTCCAACCCCACCTTGAACGCCGCCAGGGATGAAGCATTCACAACCTCCCTGGGCAACCCATTCCAGGGCCTCACCACCATCACAGGAAAGAATTTCTTCCTCATATCCAATCTAAACTTCCCCTCTTTAAGTTTAAACCCATTACCCCTAGTCCTCTCACCACAGTCCCTAATGAAGAGTCCCTCCCTAGCATCCCTATAAGCCCCCTTCAGGTATTGGAAGGCTGCTATGAGGTCTCCACGCAGCCTTCTCTTCTGCAGGCTGAACAGCCCCAATTTTCTCAGCCTATCTTCATACGAGAGGTGCTCCAGTCCCCTGATCATCCTCATGGCCCTCCTCTGGACTTGTTCTAACAGTTCCATGTCCTGTTTATGTTGAGGACACCAGAACTGCACACAATACTCCAAGGGAGGTCTCACGAGAGCAGAGTAAAGGGGCAGGAGCACCTCCCTCGACGTCACGCTTCTTTTGATGCAGCCCAGGATACGGTTGGCTTTCTGGGCTGCAAGTGCCCACTGCCAGCTCATGTTCATTTTTTCATCAACCCACACCCCAAGTCCTTCTCCGCAGGGCTGCTCTGAATCTCCTCCCCACCCAACCTGTAGCTGTGCCTGGCATTGCTCCGACCCAGGTGGAGGACTTTGCACTTAGCATGGTTAAACTTCATCCGGTTGGCATCAGCCCACCTCACAAGCATGTCAAGGTCCCTCTGGATGGCATTCCTTCCCTCCAACTTATCAACCGAACCACACAGCTTGATGTCATCGGCAAACTTCCTGGGGATGCACTCAATCCCACTGTCCATGTCACCCACAAAGATGTTGAACATGACTGGTCCCAACACCGATCCCTGGGGGACACCACTCGTTACTGGTCTCCAGCTGGACACTGAGCCACTGAGCAGAACTCTTTGCGTGCAGCCATCCAGCCATTTCTTTATCCACCGAGTGGTCCACCTATCAAATTGATGCCTCTCCAACTTAAAGAGAAGGATGTCATGGGAGACAGTGTCAAAGGCTTTACACAAGTCCAGGTAGATGACATCAACCGCTCTGCCCCTGTCCATCAGTTCCGTAGCCCCTTCATAGAAGGTCACCAGATTGGTCAGGCAGGATTTCCCCTTAGTGAAGCCATGCTGGCTGTCACCAAGCACCTTGTTGGTTTTCATGTGCCTTAGCATGCCTTCCAGGAGAATCCGCTCCAAGATTTTGCCAGGCACAGAGGTGAGACTGACTGGTCTGTAATTCCCTGGCTCATCCATTTTCCCCTTCTTAAAAATGGGGGTTTTATTTCCCTTTTTCCAGTCATCGGGAACTTCACCTGACTGCCATGATTTTTCAAATATGATGGACAGTGGCTTAGCAGCTTCATTTGCCAGCTCCTTCAGGACCCATGGATGGATTTCATCCGGTTCCGTGGACTTGTATACATTCAGGTTCCTAAGGTGGTCCCGAGCAACATCCTCCCTCACAGTGGGCCTAGGGTCCCCACCCTCACCGTCCCCGCGTCTGCCTTCCAAGACTTGGGTGGTGTGGTCAGAGCATCTGCCGGTGAAGAAGGAGGCAAAGAAGTCATTAAGAACCTCAGCCTTCTCCAAATCCAGGGTAGCCAATTCTCCCGATAACTTCTGGAGAGGGCCCACGGTGTCCCTAGCCTGTCTTTTATTGGCAATGTACCTATAAAATCCCTTCCTGTTATCCTTAACATCCCTAGCCAAGTTTAATTCTAAGTGGGCCTTAGCTTTCCTAACCTGGTCCCTAGCTTCCCGGACAACATCCCTGTATTCTTCCCAGGCCGCCTGTCCTTGCTTCCACCTTTTATAAGCCTCTTGTTTCCTTCGAATTTTGCTCAGCAGCTCCTTATCCATCCAAGGAGGTCTCCTGGCCCTCCTGCTGAACTTCCTTCTAGTTGGGATGCATCGCTCCTGAGCTTGCAGCAGGTGAGCCTTGAATATCAACCAACAGTCTTGGGCCCCCCTGCCCTCCAGGGCTGTATCCCATGGAACCTTACTGAGCAGGTTCCTGAAGAGGCCAAAGTCTGCTCTCTTGAAGTCCAGGGCAGTGAGCTTGCTGCACACTCTTCTCACTCTCCTGAGGATCTCAAACTCGACCATCTCATGATCGCTGCAATCAAGGCTGCCCTGGCGTGTCACATTCTCAACCAGCCCTTCCCTGTTGGTGAGGACAAGGTCAAGCATGGCACCTCTCCTTGTCGGCTCCTCTATTACTTGCAGAAGGAAGTTGTCTTACACGCAATCGAGGAACCTTCTGGATTGCTTGTGCCGGGCCGTACCATCCCTCCAACAGATATGAACTATTGCTAGAGTTAAAGACACTATCCACAGAAGTTAGAAGTTTAAAATGGGAAAGTCTTTCTAAACTTGGGTTGGTAAAAGGGGCAGTATCAGTTCAGCAGGTGTAGTTACTTGCTGTAGAAAGACTTTTCTCAGGTGATCCCTGCTTGCCCAACCCTCAGTCCTTGTACCAGAATAAGTATAACCAAGAAGTTATTTTTCAATGGATAAGACAACTCGGTGCTTAGCTGACTTCAGTATCACATTGGGAATACTTACTTACTCATATCAACTTATATCCCATGCAGTTTTATTACTTTACATAGGCTTCCACAGTTCATAATATTAACCTTTAACACCTATTTTACTACTTAACATCACTCTTTTCTTAATTGTGTTTTTCCCTAGCAATAACATAAATAGTCTGCATTTAGTATTCCACCTAGACTTTGTTTCTGGGTAGTATCACTAACATCTTCAGCTAGTACGTCTTTTTTAACATGATGATTTCAAAATTAATTTTGGATACTGGACACACATAAATGTGGAAACAAAAATAAGAGTAAGGTTTTGAAAACTTATTGTTGCTTTTGGTTTGCTTTTAAACAAAAGTGTTTTTTGGTTCTTTTTTTTTTTTTTTTTTTCCTAGAAAATTATCTATACATAACCTTCAAAAGAAAGGGCTAATTCTTATTTGAATTTAATTTATTTGAAGTCAAGTAGTCCTATAAATTTTTCTACTCTTTTCTCTTACTTAACAATAACCTCCAGAGGTGGTTCATAGCTAGTCCTCATAAAGTCCAAACATTAAATATATTCACATTCCCTCTGAGATTTTTCTTTTTTCCTCACAAGCTAATGGTATAATTACCTTTTACAAGAAGCATTTGATTTTAAGGGTCTGATCCAAGACCCATTAATGCTAAAGTGAGTCTTTCCATTGACTTCTGTTAAATTTCAGATGGTCTTGCACATTTAATTAGTATGAGAGGTTACTTCTATTTTTTGATAACTTAGTCATGCTGAGGACCTAAATGTATACTGCTGATTTGCTTTTCAGTATAATATTTATTGGCAATATGTATACTGTATTAATCTAATACTGAAAAATATAAAGTATATTGTCTGAATGAAAAAGCAGGCTGCACAGCATTTCTGAACATGTAGATTCAGTTATGCTATGCTATAAATGGTGTTATATCAATTTTCTCCATTAATTATTTCAAATGGTCATTGTGGCATACTGAAAAGCATTCTTGTGAGCAGAGCAGTTTCAGTCACTTAAAACAAGGGAATACGGACCGTTTTGGACAGGGCACATCTCAAAAGTTGTGTTGAGGAAAAAAGGCCTGCTGCTGCAGTATAGGCGGCTGTGACCACATGTAGCTCAGGGCAGCCAGAAAGTGCTATACTCTTTTAGGATTGAGCTAGGTAGGTAGGAGCTATCCACTAACGCTCCACATCTTTGAACTGGTCTTCAGCTGATGCAGGATTTTCATAGTGATGTTGGTTGTAGACTTGCCCCTAGCAGTGCTGAGCTGCTAACTCCCCACGTAACTAGTATTTGTTCTCTGTTGACACTTGTCATTCTCATGAATATTTTTGTTAACTCTTCTGACTCCTTTTGCTTTTGTTAGACCAACGATTGTATCTTAAATACTGCTTTACTTCTATAAGTAGCTTAAATCTTTTGGTTTACTGTATGAAGAGGTCTTTATACATAATAACAGAAAATCAAGTAGTCTTACCAAAATTTGTATATTTTTTAGTGTATACTTTGTACCTCATACCTTTTAGCATTGGGGTTCACAACAGAATACCTTCTGCTGCTTCTGGCCTGTGTTGATGATTTCTACTGAGTAACTTTTTGTTGTACAAGATAACTATGTATTCAGAATGTATTCAGGACTACGAATAGTAAAGCAATTCAGTAATCATGAAAAAACTTTTGTTTAGGAAAAGAATGCTTTGGTCTTACCTTTGTTCTTTCTGTGCTCTTAACACTAAGAGCTTAGGAAGATCTTCAGAACTGTAGCTAAAAGTCAGTAACAATTTGATAATAACTTGCAATACTTTTCTTCAGAATGGTAAGATTTTGAAAGTATAAATTCTAAAACTAGAGGTTTTTGATGAACAGTAGATCAAAGGACTGACTGAAAAAGGCTTGATACACTTGAAGGTAAAATGACTCTGCAATGTGTAATACCTGTTGGCCTCTACTGCTCATGAACAGCTTTGCCATGATTGTAGCTGAAGAGAAGGTGCTTCAGTGTTGGAAGGTTGAGGTTTGGATAGTACTGGTTTGGGATAGCAGAGTCAAGGAGTGAACACAGGAAGTTTACTTGCCATAAGTTTTGTCTCCAAAAGACATCACCATAAGCCAGTGACTGACAGAAGGGAGGAATTTTTCCTTCTCTTCCTTTCACCTTCTTACTCCAAGTTCCACGTCACAATCATGAGTCTGTATTCGTATCCCAAAATACAGTCCGCTGGACATGCAGCAAAGACTATCCCACAACAGTTTGGGTGGTCTAATCTTGCTTGAAGGAAGAATCTGTGCCTTGGGCACTATACACATCCTTGAATCATCATCTTTGCATACCCTAGGTACACTACCCCCTATTTTATAGAGATTACCAAGTTTAAGCCTTCAGGGCCAAAGCAATTACTGTAACTGTCTAATTTAACAGGCTTGAACCCAGTCAGGAACAACAAAATAGAGCACCTCATATAAAAGACATCTAAAAGAAAGGTGGAATTCCCAGTTATTGTAGTTTTTTTTTTTTTTTTTTTGGTGGTGTGGTTTGGTTTGGTTTGGTTTGTTGGGGTTTTTTTTGCGGAGTTTTGTTGGGTTTTTGTTTTGGTGGTGGTGGTGTTTTTTTGGTTTTGGGTTTGGGTTTTTTTCAGGGAATGAGATGAGGTAGAACTTAATTTGAAGAACATGTGATTAGCAATAATTAATTGAGTGCACATGGAACTGTCTTATAGGAGTAGTCTATTTGGAGCTAACAATATTTTTTATTCATAAAACTTACATATGTAGAGAATGTCTCTAAAATGTGGGGAAGATATATTTTGAAATTATTCATCAAAAATAAATTTTTATTTTCAAGGATTTTTTTCCCCCAAGAAAAAAAATGAATATTTTAGGGTTTTGTGCCTAACTAGATATGCAGGAAAAACTTCAAGTAATGGCAGTGGGCAAAACTAGTTCCTACAGCTAGTCTTTCTTAACTGACTGTTATTGCAGCAGTTTTCTACAGAGGTCTGTTCATTGCTGATTCAATAATCTTGATTATGACAAAGTCTTATTTTTACGTTGAATTTTTTAGAAGACTTGATGTAGATTGACAGTTTACAACCTTGAACTGACAGTTTCTGTAACACTTTCAGCACCACCATGAATAAGAGGCAGGTTCTGTTCCTATTAATTATTTCCACAGAAGAGCCTGTGTTGTTCATTAGGGAGGAATTCAGTTCTGCATGATGTCATTGATGAAAATGAAATTTGTTTTAATAAAGCTCTGTCTTAAATATTAACAGGTAAGAGAACTTGTCATGTTAAGCTGGTGTCCAAAGGAAATCTGTGCTCCTTTCTCCAGTTGTTATGAATTGTTTTTTCCTTCTTAGATGATAAATTATTCCATAAATTAATAAATGCAAAGAAATTCTAGTACCAGAGCTTCAACCAGAAGGATAGAGAGATTCACTTCTGTCCTGACAACTTATCCATAATTTACTGAAGGTTTTGTACCCAGCCTCTCCTCTCTCTGATTCATAAATTGTTTAAGAACACAAAATCTTAACATCAATGCAATGAGCTGAAGCTTGTGATGAATTGAGAAGTATGATAACTTCAGTGTTGTCATGTCTTGTTTTATCTTAAAATGCTTTTAATTCTTGAAATTCAAGGAAATGTAGGTACCCCATTTTCAGTTCATTTCACTTATAATTTTAGGTCTGTTCAAATGGCTTTTATGTGATTACAACAGAACTTATGAGTTTTTCACATTGAGCTTTGAGAAGAACATGCATGAGATGTACTACTAAGTTATAAAGTTGTGTGGCCTTACTGCAGTGTGCATAAGGTTACACTGAAGAAATAGGCTTTTTTGATGTGTCTTTTCCCCTGATTCTGCTTCAGAGATGACATGGTAGCACTGAGTTTCTCTGATTTCCTGCTGTATTTCTGGTAGCTCTGGGTGAATGGTGCAGGATGAGCAAATGTTGCCCAGCTGTCTGAATTGGCTACATAGGAGGCACTGCCAAACCTGAAGTAGGTCCATAAGCTGAGGCAGAGAGCTGTACCCTCCCGTGTCAGTAGGGTATTCAGAGCAGAGCTGCCTTTGGAATTTAGCTGCTTTGCTTCTGGCCAGCTTCAAAAGTGGGACACAGGACCTCTGTGTGTCCAAAGATTAACTTTTTATGTGCCTTTGGGGCTATGCTTTATATTTTACATTTCTATTTTACATTTCCAGTGTTAAGCACTAATTTAAATCAGAATACAATACATCTTACCTTAAATAATTTGACTTTTAATTTTTTATACTCCTGGTTATTTTTCTAAAATAGATACAAAAAGACACCCTGTTTTAAAGCAGTCTATTATAGCATGATATGTTGCTGCTTTCATATGGCCAGGAAAAGATAATGTAATACAGTTGGAATAAACACTTTCAGACGAAGAAGCTAGTCTTCCATCACATGCCAGCTAAACTGAAACTAAAAGTATATAAGCTGAAGCTTTCATGTGCCACCACGTGCATTCTCACATTAGACACACATGCATAAACATATACTATTTTTTAACTTTTTTATTTTCAGATGTAAAAAATCATCACTCTGTCCATGGGAAATGCAAGTTTATAAGTGTTGCAGTCAGCTCAGATGTCAGGGCCAGTGCTTAAATCCTTTTGGAGAACGCTGATATTTTCCTAAAACACTTGCCTTAGTTGTATCAGTGGTATAGATGCATGTAAAGTGTTCTATGTTGGCATTTCCAGTATTTAGTTAGTTAAAAAATTAGTGCTATTGTCCATATAACTAAAGTGTAAGCACTTGACCTGCACTATTTTAGGTAGGATTTCTGAAGACCTTTTTAATAAGATAAGATTTATTTAAAGCAGAGTTGGATGTTAATGTATATTTTAATCATTTCCACCTAGTCATGTGCTTACAGAATATTAACATATATCATTCTGCTGCTGTTTCAGAGTAATTCTTAGAGAAAGCTGTCTCATCTATTTGGAACACTTGAATAACAGAAATCATTGTGCAAAGTACATACCGATTCAGCTTGTTGCTGAATATGCTACTGCAGACAGGAACAAACACTTTACCTGTCTCTAAAAACGAGCCAGGCATTTAACTTTTTGATAACTACAAGTGATCAGATTTCCCCTTCACTTGTTGACATTCTTTGTCATGGTGTGCATTTCGGAGAGAAAATTTAGATAAATGAAAATAGGCCAGATATTCAGGAAATGTAAAACAGCAAGGAAAGAGATGCTGTGTTTCACTTTAGTGAGCAGTAATTTGTATGATGCACTTAAAGCAAATGATTTATCTCAAAATTAATTTGAATTAGAAATGCATTAAATAAATGCACTGGAATTATAATACTTAGTAAAGAACTTCACTGTACAGATATTTTTAAAAAGCCAACATATGATAAATAGGAATCTGTTCATGGTGTGTTTTCTTTTCTGAAGAAAAAAAACAACAGATCCAGAATAATGCAAACAAAAAGAAGAAGGCCCTTGAGCTCCTGGAAAAAGAGAATTAGTTTCTAGGTTGTCCCATATATATATATATATAATGTATGTATGTGTGAAAGCATAAAATATTGTGCACTCCTTTATCAAAAACTTAATAACAGTAATCCCAGCAAATTAAATAGATTGCAGTTGCAAGATTTTTGATTTCACTGTTTCTTTAAATCTCATCAGACCATAAAGATTTTAAAGGAAAATCTCCTAATTTTGATTTACCCCAATGGCTTCCTGTTCTCCTTTAAAAATTCATGGAATTGTTTAAAAAAAACCCCTTGAGTTAATGCAAATTTCATTAGGTGGATTAATTTTTAAAAATTATTTTTATTTTTTCTGAATCACAGTGAAATTGGACTCAAAAATCATGATTGTTTAATATATATAAAATAAACCTTTGGTTTGTTGTTTGTTTTTTTTTTAATCAAGAGTGTTAGGTCTTAATATTTTTCCTATTTCTAGTTATTAGTTAGGTTTGATCTTGGGTATATGTCAATTTGGCCAACATGAAATACAGCAAAGCTAGGTGTCAATGTCGTAGGCATTCTGTTCCAGTTCCATTCATATTTGGTTACTGGATTCCAGTACCCTGTTATATGCATAAAATTCCTTCTTTATTGACACTTACATGTCATGTTATTCAGATCTAGCTAGGTGTTTTGTGTAAGAAAATATGCTAATACTGTGCAAACAACATAAATTAACTTCACTTACTTGTAAATACCCATCTTTGTTTATCAGCCGATATGCACCTTTCTGAATTTAAATCTATCTTTTGTTGTCCAGCATTCAGTTTGGTCTACTCTAGTAATAATAATGACTTGAATGGGAGAATATTTTAAAAAGTGCACAGAATCATGGTATTGTAGTTATCTCAACTTAGTCAAGTCTCTAGTTCTTTAAAGAAAGAGAAGGTTTTGGTGGTATATAACTGTTAAAGTAATTCCAGTAAAATACCACCAATCTGAAGAAATCGTGTGAAGAAAATAAAGTTTTGGGGGTTTACTCTATGATACATGGTAAAGTGATTTTTTTTTTTTTTTTTTTTTTTTTCTGAATAAGATGGCTGAGAAGCAACTGGAAGCTATATGACAAAAAGGAGTAAGATCAGCTTTCTGTGGCTTGGATACCAGTATATCCTATGGTTTGTGCAATAAGGAGTTTTAAGAAAGAATGTGTAGCTTATCACTTTGTGCTTCGGCCACAAATGCTGGAGAGGGGTTTATTCTAATGCTTTTAGCCTTTCTTGCTGTGATATCTCCCATTACAGTGCAGAATTCTCCGTGCTAGTCTATCTTCCCTGCACTTTATCCTGTCACTCCCTTCATCCTCGTATTCCCAGTCAGAAGGTGGAAAACTTTGTTTGGGCAAATCTCCGTTAGGAAGAATATGTTCTGGCAGCAGCCTGGAATTAAAAGATACATATATGTGTGAACGTGTATATAGGTATATATGCGTATAGGCATATATGTGTATATATTTTAATACTTAACATTCCTGCAGCAGTTGACTGGTGGATAGGCAGATGATAGAAGGATAGGTGTGGAAGGCAGAAAGAAAAGCTTTGAATACCTGTAAATTAGTGGCGTAAAGAGTCGGCCAGGAACTAGGATAAATAATGATGCCCTGGAGCCAAAAATCTCCTAATTCTTTTGTTTTAGGGATAAATTGACTAATTGCTGTCTGGAACTAAGCCCTTTCTTGGAAGCTGCTATTAAGATCCATTTAAGAAAATGATTGTGAAATTTTCCATATTAACTGTAAATGGATGGCTTTTAAAAAATTCAACAGTACTTTCAGTGAAAGTGTCGTGACTTTGGGAAAACTGTTCCAACTGAAGCTCAGAGTACTAAAAGTTATATACACTTTCTATTTATCTTAGCATGCAAACAACAGTGTAAGCCCATCGAATGAGCCACATAGTGAGCTTTGTAATCAACAGTATTTGTTGCTGGACCTCAGTTTGTAAGAGATGCCAAACACAAGTGGATTTTTTAACTTATATAAAAAAGAAATTCACGTAGATCTGTATTTCACACTTTAAACCAAGGGTTTTGTACAACTACTGAGTTTTATAGTGGAAGGAATAGCTTCTTATAAATCTCCTAAAACATCTAAAAGAATTTCTGTATGCAATTTTTCCTGCAGCATTAGATGTGATGCATTTTTCAGTGCTGTGCATTCCTCCATATATGAAGAAATATTGGATAAATTCTGATACAAGTATTTAATTATTTCCCATGCTACAGTGCAAAGAGCCTGCATTCCAACTTTAATTGATAGCCATTGGCTTATCTTCCCTGTTGACTAATGTTAGTCTTGCATCTTTCAACAGCTGTTCTCTCAAAAGCCTTCTCCTGAAAGTGAAATCTTACACTGCAATAGTTATTTGCATCCCAACTTTCCTCTACAGAAAAGCAGATAGGATCTGACTGCAGACAGTGGCTTGTTACTTATTGTCTCTGAGCTTCCTTGTAAATATACTGAAGGATATGGTGGAAAGTGATGAGCATGCTATCCTCATAAGTTGATAGTGTTCTTGCTAGAGGCACAGTAAGGTCTGTAATATATTTAGTCCACCAGTCTGAGGACTCTAAAAAAAAAAAACCAATCAAAAAAAAAACTATGTAAGGAGGAATAAGAAGTAAAAATAAAAATACAGTCAAAAGCACTCATCAGATAATTCTGAGGCTACGAAAACTGATGGGATATGAGAGGCATGAAAATGTTCCCTCTTCCAATGAAATGTCATGGATTAAGTTTTAGTAAATGCTGATATTTCCTAGGCAAAATATTCTGGCTAGCATTATAAAGTTCTTACAACATGGATAGCCTTACTTGATCAGGTTGGTTGCAAAATCACTGTGTTTGAAAACAGAAAGACAAGTCTGGAGCAATTTAACATAAATAAACAGTCTTAGAAAATATGTACATCTTTTGGAGAGGAGAGAAAATGACAATGTCTATTTCACCTAGCAGTTGTTATTCAAACTATTAAACTTCAGTTTTGTTTTTTTGTGTTTTTTTTTTTAATATGTATTATGATAATTCTTATTATTTAATATTTAAACTATTTAAACTTTAGGATGAAGAGAGAAGTCCATGTTATTGATTAAATCCTTACATATAAGTTACTGAACTAACTGTACTGGTAGTTCTATATGCAACCTGTTTTAACTCATAATTTGAAATATCGTCTAAAAGCCTGTAGTAAGCAGGCACAATGAATGTATAAGTCTTCTTCACAGAAACATAACACTATAGTTATGATCGTAATCTTTATATTTTGATTGGGAAACATCATGTACCCTGTGGCAAAGTGAGTGAGAAGCTTTATATGTCTGCTCTGTCCAGCATTTCATCCTAAATCCTCCTCTCCCACTAAATACTATGCACTCCAAAACTGATGGATACTGATCAGCATGTAGGAAATTTCTAAATTTCCATGACACAAAAGTTGATTGAAAAGACTATCAAAGACAAAGTGGTATCCTTTAAAAAAATAGAGTATACTTGAAACTTAAAGGGCAAAAAAAACATAAAGGATGGAAAAAACTCTTTGCAGGTTTTCTAGTCATTAAACTGACAAACAGATGGAGTTTTTAGTGTTCTGGTCCAAAATATAACTAAGCAGCATGATCAATGAAATCTAAGACTTTACAGGTACTTGGGCTTTTCATGCCTATGAGGTTAGATTCTAATTTTTAACAATATCAAGTAATGAATAACAATGATCTAATTTTCCCTTACCAAAATTAGCCAAAAAGTTGTTATAAAAAACATGTATTAGATAAATATAAGAACATTAGCGAAGTTCACATCTTCAGAAAGCAGTATTTCCATGATTGTAAGGGTTTTCTATTTTACAGTTTATCATATGAAAAATTTTCAGTTTGCCAAACCCCATGCATCACGAATACAGATGAACAGACAGAATGGATTAATGAGGCAAATCACCCTGAAACTGATAGAATTAACAACACCTGTAAGCTCAAATTTTCAGTGATACTGAATTTAAAAGGTATCACATGAATCATGCATAATTTGTTTAGATCCTTAGAGAATAATAAAATCTGAGAAGGTAAAATGTACGTACAGTTTTACATTAGAATAATTACCAGCTCACTTTAATGCATCTCAAAATCAGTGTCTCACAGTGAATTGTAGTTTTCCCGATACATATGATTGGAAAAACAGTTCTTATGGATCTTCTGAAACTGCAATTGATGAGACAAATAATTATTCATCTATATATGGAGTTAAATCTTCTAAATGATTAAGTCCCTACATGAAATATGCAGGGACTGTAATATTTAAGCAGTGTGCTTTGCTTGAGTCAGTAAAAGATCAAATTATTTTTAGAAAACCTAGTTTTGTAAAATCATTATTAAAGTTGAATGCAGAGGTACAATGTCATTGTCATTACAGGAATTGGTTTCAAAATTCTGAGGTCAAGAGAGTGGGAGTTTCATACCTTGCTCTCTTTTAAATCCTCTCAGATTTGCATGAAATCAGGGCATATAAATTAACATATCTTGTGTTGAGTTGCACACCTATATGTATGGATAGAAGATTGCTGCCCTGAAGGGTTTTACCGCACGAGTCATTCATGTGCAATATTATGGGGGGGAAGGAAGAATGTTTCATATGGGGAAAGTGCTTTGTGTTGAAGCACTTTCGTAAATGGATTATACTGTTATCCGTTTGAAAGTGGTCTTTGTTTCTAAGGTAATTTCATTTGGTATTCTAATCCTTTTAGGTGTTGATGTTTGCTTTGCCTTATTGAATCTGGAATAGGATTTTTGCATGCTTTGTTGATTTTTCTAGCCATTAAAACAGTCTGTGCCAGTGAACTGGCATAAAAATAGTGTTATCCTGCCATGCTGTTCCTTGAGTGTTGCTGTGAAGCTCAGCAGACGCCTTCTGTAGTTTGCTTAAACTGCAGCTGCAGTTGCAAAAGCGTCTCCATGTGGAAAAGAGTTTTGGAAGTGGTTTCCGTAAGCAAGGGGTGCAAAGGTGACAAAACTGGCTGCTTGGCTTATTCACACTGGTTCCAGGCAAACCAGGCTGATAAACTGGGTGTCCACAAAAGGACAATTGTTATCTATGCTCCTGATGTGAAATGTATGCAATTCGTAATCAGGGAGGAGTGTGGATTTTGTACCTGTGGCACAGATATTAGATAACTCTATTTATTCATGTAGGTGACTTTCCTGAAATTTTCTGAAGTTATTTCTGACCATTTTTTTTAATTTGTTTAATAACATGGACTGCAGTTGCAGAAGCCAAATCTTGAAATGTATTTCAATGTTCACTTAAAGCATTAAGAAAGAAAGAGCGTTGTGACCACCAGGCAATCATTAATGATGCATCTACAGAAAAGGCAGTATGATAAAAAAGAGTAAACATCAAAATCTTACAGTCTGCAAAATTATTTATCTTTCATTTGGAAAGGCTCCTACTTTGTTAGTAGATGGCTAAGTAAAGTTTTTAAACTTTCTTTAATGAATTGCTTTGATAGTGAGAGTGCAAGATCAAAACTTGCAATAGTAGGAAAACTTTAAAAAAAAATAATAAATAAATAAAAGCTGTAGTTTCCCAGAATAAAAAGAGTTATGAATGAAACTTGGATAACACCATTCTGGTTTTGTCCGCCTATGCTTGTCATTGTTCACTGAAGACATTCTGTGTTGTTTAGCAGAGTTTTGAGCACAATCATCTTCTTAGGTCTCTTGATGCCCTTGGCCTTTAAAGAATAGTATTTGGTGAGTTTTGCTTGCCTCTCTGTCCAGAGCAAGATGTGTTAAGAATGTCAATTTGCAAGAGTTCAGTCCAGTACATAAGAAACTTTCCATATCCTTCCTGTTCCACAAACGGGATAGGAAGGAGGGAAAAGTAACCATAACCAGAGCATTTTTTGAATTGGCTTATGAAGGGTACATTAGTGAGCATGTTCTACTAGAATGCAAGGTAGATTCACAAATGCATCCCTTTGTCACTCTACCATAAGAGAGAGAAATTACTAGCACAAGGTGGATAATTTGAGTGGCTAAATTTTTATTTTAAATAAAATAGTGGTGTGTCTTGAGGGAGCAGGTGGGGATGTCAAATTAGAAGTTATAATTGCCAGAAACTAGTCAGAATTTCTTTCTCCCAAGCAAAGTCTAAGGATGACATCATTCATCCCCTGCCCTCTTCGTGATATTCTGACCATCTGCTGCATTAGATTTGGCTGCTGCTAGGAATCCCTTTGTCTTTGGAGCTAATCATGGAAGGTAGGAAAGGGAATGGTGATAATATGACTCCTTCAGGATAGTATAATAAGCAAAACAAAGATGTAGTCCTTCCAATATTACAGAATATCACCTTGATGCTAGAGAGGAATGCTTAAAAAAATTATTATTACCTGGTACTGAACAATTTTATAGTCTTCCTTTGTCTAAAAAGCTTGTCTCTGAACAGCATTATTTACTGTGGAAGCCATGTGAATTTTTCTCAAATGCATCTGTAGTTCATATTAATTGAGGTATAGGAAGACTTTATCCTTTACCATCCTGAGAAACACACACAGGAGTGTGGAAATAAGACCTTAGGAAAAAAAAAAAAAAAAAAAAAAAAAAAGTGACTTACGTTATGGAAAACTTTGATCTGAAAACTTAATGTAAATATCCTAAGCCTGAGAATTCTTACTCAGGAATCTGTCCTCTTTCTCTGGAATAAAGCAAACCTCAGCTTCAAATTGCAACACTAATCAGTGAACAGTTTTCATGCAGTAATACTCTAAATTTATACAAAAAAGTTAACTGATTTGCTACAGTTGAGTCAGAGTCAGATAGTATGTACTTCAAAACTCCAAAATTCTTCTCTGGTATGCCTTTGTAGTAAGTAGTACTATATATTTGCACCTTCATTAGTGTCGTCTAGGAGAATACCTGTTTCTAAGAGACTTTTATCACGGGTATACTGCTCTGCAAAAGATTTATGTTCTTATTATGGAGATAGAAAAGTTCTTTTTTTCAGCAGTCCAATTTATGAAGGAAGGCTGGGATTTCATTGTGTAAAACAGAAAAAAAAAAAAAAAGAAAAAAAGTTACTGCATAGACCATCTTAAATATGGGGCCCTACACCATAAAGCTTAAATGACTTATTCCCATTAGATTAAAGTACTCGGATAGCTCATTCACTGATGTTGTTAATCAGTAACACAGAAGAATGAACCTATTGTTTACCAGCAGTGCAAAACTTTGAATGAAGACACTTTTTCCTAAAAATCTGAAAGTTAGTGGTATTCATGATTTTTTAATTTATATCCACTCTCTCCTCTTCACTTTCTAAATAAGTGGCTAAAATGAACTAAATTCAGAACTTAGCTGCTGGCTTAGAAGGCAGATGCTATTTGATGACAGTGCTGGCTTGTCACTGATAGATAAATCAACAATGCATTTTAGTAGTATCTATTTTAAAAAGAGGTTTTGATGAAACAGGAAAGCACAAAACCTCGATTCCCACAGTGAATTGACCAGCTGTGATACATAGTAAGTGATTTTTGCCTGGTCTTTTAGAGCTGAAAAATTCTTATTAGACAAGTGCTATCATAACACTAGCCCTCCATTTCTGTGCATTTTCTTGACTTTCATACTTTATTCTAATTGAATTGCAGCTTATTATAGCTATTATAAGGATCAATACTCCTTCACAGAGGCAGGATGAATAGGAATCAACCTGAACACTTCAAATCCTTTGTCAGGAATTGCTTCAAATAGCAGCCACTTCTCTACAGTAATCTGTGTGATTCTGCTAGCAGCATCAGTCGCTGACAACAAGACACCTGAACTGTGTTTCTTTTTCTGTTCATCGGGATCTTTCATTGTTACAGAGACTGATATTCTTTCTTATAAGGTTAGAAAAGATACATAATAGCTTTTATACCGTTATATTTTAAGCTCCAGACTTCATTAAAGCGCTCTTCAGCTCCTTCAATTCCAGCCTTCTTGCTGCTTATGAATTATTCAAGGTAGATTTTACTTGAGGTAAATAGTTTGATTTGAAGGTTTTTGTATCTGGATTTAGATGCAACAAGAAGTGTTAAACACTCAGAATTTTAAGTGAGGAGAATTGCAGAAGCTTAGCTATTAAGATGGAAGACATTTGCCGTTAGTGTTCTGAGGCTGCATTGAGATCTCAGCACAGTGCTATTTGTCATTCTGAAGTAGGTAGGCATTATGATGCCTGGAGAATAAATCAGCCTTTACATGGTGTCGAGTCCTGAAGCACTTTGAACACTCTAATCCACTTCTGAGTTAACAGAATGTTTTTGTTTCTACAAGCTTTAACGTTTCCCTTTATATTTAACCCCGTCATTATATTATTAATCATCATTATTTTCTATAATTTTATATACCTCCCCAAATAGTTCCTAATGTTTTTCTTCAAATTTGTGGCAATGTCACTGGAATGAGCTTTAGCTTCAATCATCTAGAAGAGATACAGTTTCAGCAAAATTATTTTTATTAATTCTCCTCACATAAAGAGGAATACTGGCTTTTCCTACTAGGAGGCCGGGTAAGCTAGCCTTATTTGGCTGCTGTACTAAAAGATGCTCTCTGTGCTTTGTCTACTTTGCCCACTTCTGTGTAGTATCATGTTTGTGTTACCTTATGGACAAAACTGAAATAGAAGAGTAGCAGTTTGCCATGTGGCTGTTTTTACCATATGTCTGCAGTCCAGTAGTCAATATTAGCTCAGCACAGCAAAACACACCCTTAAATGCTGATTACCTTCTTTCATCTGGGCAGCTAGCCAAAATACAAAGTGTCAGTTCAGAAACTCTACATACCATTGGGTGTCAGTTCATTAAATCTCAGTTTCTGTTCTTGCACTGGCTAACTAAATGTTTTAATCATCAGAGAGCATTTTGTTTCTTGCATATTGCTACATATAGTTATAGAGACTTTAGTCAGGAGGTACAATTGTGCAGTTAGTTGACCTTACAGTGTTTTTCCAGGTGGAATTGTTAGCATTAATGAAGTCCATTCAAATAACTTAATTTTCCTGTCCGGCAACACAGACTGCATGCACTGTTCAGCTTCTAATATGCAGTGATGGATTCGGTGTTATGAAACAGCCAGTTCCTCTCCACTAACTGACAGTAACCCCAATTCAGCTGGATATGTTAATACCAATCTACTTCTGTGCTATGCGCTAAAACCCCATGCTAGTGCAGTGGTTTTAGGACCTCTCTGCCATACCAGTCAGTTTGAGCAGAGGGAGAAGGGCTAGATTCACTCAATTCAAGGTATTACCACTCACTTTGGAGCAATACAGGTTACACTTTCAGTTCTTCAGTCTGTGGAATGGTGACTTCTTTAAAGGCAGGAGATCGCTGAGGATAGTGTTGTCGGATTTGTTTATTTAATGAATTTATTTTCTGTGTTTATGTAATGTATTTATTTAATGCTGCTTCTTAACTTTCATAATGTGGAACATTAATGTTCCAGATCTAACTAGTCTAAATGGTGTATCCCAAAGTTAAGTCACTGCTGGAAAGCTTCTTTTCCTATACAGACACCTAAAGTTGTTTTCATAAAAGTGCTCATGCTCAGTAAGAAAGTATGATAGTTCAGCGGCAGAGTGATCTCTGGTGTTAGCAGTAGCACATTGAAATTATATGACCTCTCATTAATCTGCACTTTGATAAGGTCCTGGAGTGACAGGATTAATGATATTCCACTGTAAATTATTCAAATTCTCTCCTGTGCACTGACTAGCTTTTTTGAGAAACACACAAGTGATACTGAATCTTTTACTGCCTTAGAGAATAACTAGAGTGTTCCAGAGACAGAAATTTGCTCATCTCTATTTTGGGTCATGTGAATCTGCCTAACAGTAGGCAGACTTTCCTTTTTTAATTTTCTTCATGTGATTTTTGCTTCTAAAAATATTTTATCCATACACAGGCTGTTTTTCCATATTTCCCCATCCTTTGCATTTCAGTTTCTCAGTCCCATACAGCACCCTGAGAGCTGAGTACCTGGATTAGCTTAGTGACATTGACTTCATTTGGTCCACAAGGCTTTCCTGGCTGCTCATGTTTCCCTTGGGCCACGTCAGCCTCATCAAATCCTTTTTTTCCTCCTAGGTCCTTTCTGTCAGCATGCATTCTTCTGAGCATTGTCTCTTCAGCCATATCTCATCCCATGCAGTGCTTTCAATTCTTGTTACCAGCATTACCTTCCCTGTAAGGTTTATAAACCCTGCTTCTGGTGCAGCAAAACTATGTGGATTTCATGGCCAGGACAACCTTTCTTTATGGAAAAGAGAAATGATTATGTCCTGCTGACATTTTAAGATCTCTTCAGATATTCATGTACCTGAATGTCAGAGGGACTATTTATATTTCTGGTACAGCCCCATATAACAGCTCATGGGATTACTTTCTCAGCCATTCCTTTATGCAGCCAAGTAAGCTGTGATTAAAAGGTATCCTAGATCAATTTACAGGAAACAGTACATCTAGCAGTGGATAGTTTTCCACATCCTTTAACCTTCATTGATTAAATGTTTATCAAGTGTCCAGCTAGAGTCTGACTCGTACTCATGATTTTCATAGCTGTTTCTTAGACATAAGAACAGTAGTCTAATCTAGTTTCAAGTAGCACTCTTCTGTATACTAGTGTTTACCATGTTCACATCACTTGGAAATTTTTTGTCAGGTCAAAATCAAATACTTATACATAACAAGCTAACTCTAATTCCTTTCGAATTTTCCATTTTTTAAGTGTAAAAATTGAATACAGTAGAGACCATTGTCTCAGTGTTGTACATGGACTCATACTGCCTGAAAAATTTCTGTTCTCTATATTGAGGAATCGTGTTAGCTGTTGTTGCAGCAGCTTTCTGTTGAGACAATGTTCACTAGAGGGAAGATCAAGTAAAGCCAATTGGAAATACTGTCAGAAGTTAAACTTCTTGCAGTGGAGTGCAGGGCTGGGCAACATCCCACTGGTAGACCTCCCTGGTTAAGGACTGTTTTCTCCTCCGCACAGTACCGTGCCCAAGTCCTACTGATAATTTATACTGATAGGAGTCATCCTTTGATTTGGTTGTGTGTGGTCCTAAGGCTGCTGTGCTGTTCTGGATGTGAGTGTCACTGCACAAAAAAAGATTGCTCCCCAGGCTCCCCAGGGACTCTATCACACCTCATCTCAGAGCATCTCTGCACCATAGTGTAGTAAACATTATGGAGTAATCTTGTGCTGAGTTGTATTTTCATATACATCATATACGCTGCCTAGGCTGCTTCTCAGCGGTTTGCAGTCACTGCTATCCCTTTTTCCCATCCATACTAGGGTGCCATTGATGAACAGGTTCTCGATCTTTCTCTCTTCTCCTTCCCACAACTTCTAGACTCTTAATAGTTAAAAGAGCTCAGTTTTTATTTTTAATGGTACTTTTCTACTGGAAATAGTGATCAAACATTTTCATTAAAAAAAAAAAAAAAACAACCCTCTAGAATTAACCGTTTATGTATCTAGAAGTTACTGGTAGATTTTATATACTAATATCATTGGAGTGCTCATTGTTTTGCAGCCCACAAGAATATTGCTGTTTGCTGAGCTTATACTTTTCAAATTATATTAGCCCGTTCTAACAATACAAAAGCAGATTTCAGGGACTTAGCTTAAAATCTTTTATGGCAGTTTGCCTTTGATCCTGCTACAAAATTGTAATGACTTTTCATTTTGATTTGCTGGCAAGAAACAAGTTGACTGCCCTTTCTTTGGAAAACTTAAAGGCTGAGCAGAAAATTATTTTGCTGACACACCAAATGTTTTTTGTGACTTAACTGATTTTGTTCTGTAATAAAAGTTGATTGGTATAATGAAAGAATGTTTTATGTAAGCATCACACTACTGCAGTCCCCCAGCCTTTACTGAGACACTCAGGCCACGCTTGAATCAACAGACTCCACATGGTGCATACTGTAGAATAGAAAGCTCAGAGAAGAAAATGTCCACCTCCCATTATCTCTTTCAATTTCCTTATATGTCCAAATTAGGTAATATTCTGTTCCCTTCCACGCTCTCTGAAATGTATGTATGTGTATAAGTTTATGTAGAGATGCATATATATTCACGTATAGCCATGTATATGTGTATATATATGTATTACTTGTATGCTTTCATTTTATTTACAGGAGTCTAGTTTCTATTTGACTGGGTACCTGTGGCTGCTATCTTAATGTTAACTTAGTATTATCCAAAAGACATCATGGTCCAAACTGAAATCTCCTTTCTTCTTTCTATTCCCCAAAGTATGATGAAGTCCTCTAAGGAAGAAGGCCTGAGAGCTGCTAGCATGTTAGTGGCTGGTGATTTCTAAGCAAACTTTCTGAGAAGATAAAGAAAAAAGGGCACTGTTTAACTTCCCTGAGTATGGCAGGAGAGGAGGGAGCCATTGCACGAACTATTGCTGTTTTCTTACTGATATTCCAGAAATCACAGATGGTTTTTATTGCCAGCTCTGTCCCAACTAATATAAGCTGAAGTTAAGGATAGATGCTTGGATAACTGCCTATTCACTAATGTCTTCTACTCGTGCAGTTTAAGATTACTATTCATTTTTTTTGTTAGACGGTCCTCTTTTTTTCTACAACCTTCTTTGTCTTCTGGTACTGAAGCATTCAAATCTAAAAACTTGTACTCCCATATACATAATTGAGTTTAAATGTTATTTTTTCCAATTTACTGAAATGTATGATTAACAAAAGTTTCATACCTTAAGCCAGAACAATATCTTTTTTTTACTGGAATGATGGAGACTGGATGAGCATTTTTTATTTCCAGTGATGGAAGCTACCCTTCTCGCTTAAATACTACCCCCTCCGCTCCCATATTTTCTCCATCAACCTGATGAAATTCCACTGAAATCCCCACATAGCTCTATGGAACATTCCCATTGTCTGATGCTGTTGACCACAGAGGTGCCTGACACTTCTCTAACTCATTACTCTTAGTTCCTTTTTTTGCTTCAAATTACCTTAATTATTAGATACTTTTTGGTTTTTTCCCTAAATTATTATTAAAAATAATTTCTATGCACTTTGTCAGCTTAGAAACACAGAAATAGAAGGATCTCTGGGCTAATCAAGTCTAGTTTCTTGCTGCTGCTGTAAGAACCAGTTCTTACAACACTTTTAGCTAGCTAACAAAGCTGCTAAAATCAGTATGTTTTTTGCTCAGGAAGTTTTGATTTATTCAGGATTCCAGTCATGCAAGGGACTGAATTTCTTTTGTCCATGTATATTGTCTTTTGCAGTCTTTCCCGACTGCAGCTGGTTTCTAGCTTCATGGAGGAAGGGAAAAATGTCTGAGTTTAGGAAGGTTTCTTGATGCAGGACTCTTAAGTCCTATGAATTTATCAAGAACAACATAGAGGAGCCTGGCTTTCATAAACTTACTTATTCCCGCCACCTGTTGTGATGGGCCAGATACCACTCTTCCAATTTCACCCTTTCTAGGGGACAGAGCAGTTCCAACAGCAGATTAGTTTGGGTTTCATGCTGATCACACACAGTAGAAGGCTCCTTTAAATAGGGCTGGCAGAAGTCCATACTGTCCCTCACTGTGGGGGCAATTAACTCTATTATATAGATAACCAAGCTCATAGAAATGAGGTATGGGTACCATTACATGCCCGTGCAACATTTGTTTAATTGCTAAAGCACTTGTTTATGGACTGCTTTGCTGGAGGAAAAGGTTTAAACTATAAAGCAATGATCTATCAGGCATAAACCTGCAACTTGGGGGAATCATTACAGGGCTCAGATCAGAAGAATTTGAGAAACTTTGTCATATGTCACATGTCTGAGATGTAAGCTTTACCTCGCAGTTAACTGTAAGGCAGTTTTATGGGCTGTCGGTATGAAGAGAATGTTTACATATTTTTATCAGCCAGTAATTGGGGTTTTTATCATTTGTGTTTTCTGTCTTCTTGAATTATGTTATATCATTTTGCAGCATTGTCATGTTAACAGACATTGCAATGTTACCTCAAAGCATCTGATTTACTTCCTTGTACTTGTTTGGTAGAACAATGAAATTAATGAATTGTGTTCCAACCAGTGGCAGCTTTGATGCTTTTTAGGCGGCAGACACATCAACAGAAAATGTTATGGTAGACGTGCATATGCAAATATGTATAATGCAATGGATGTTTAAAAGATCAGTATTGTACAAAAAAAGGAATAGCGTATGCTATTCATTATCAAGCTGAAACTAACTAATGAAGAGCCAGTAAATGCTGTATATAGGCAAAGATGAAAAATGATCAGTACCTGGTAGCTTTCTCAAATATGTTTCTTTCCAAGCTAGTCTCATTTGCCACATGCCTGTTTCTACATATGTGGCTATATCCAGTGAAACCACCCCTGAAGGCTACTGCTCAGTTTTACTAAATTCAAATATGTAACTTGTTGTGTGTTATGACACTTCCTTTTCACAATTTCTGGAGACAAGTAACAGAAAGTTACAAGGTCCTTTCAAGGTAATGGCTATTTTTTATCATTCTGCAGAACAAATTTTAGTAGGGTTTATGAAGTTTTAAGGGAGATTGAAACCACTGTACCCTAGATAAGAACCATCTCTGGTTGAAGCCTTATAAACATAAATATAAAAAGATGTTAATTCTTGCAAATGTGTGCCAAACTTGTGTCTTAAATTTTGTGTGTGCAAAATATAATAGCCTATGTATTTGTAAGGAGGTTCATTGGTCTGCCTTACTTATATTGGACTAACCACATAATCTTAATTGGTACAAGGTAAACTGAATAAATTTGCTGCTTTGTGATTTCTGATAAACTTTTGTGGAGCATAAGCTGCTGTACACATGAGATCTGGCCCCTATTATGTGGCAGCTGTATCTGCATTAGCATAAGCTGTTGTTTAAGGCTGAAAGTTCTTTATTAGTAGTCTGTTATGTCTACTCTGTGTTACCTATGTTATCATGTACATAGATGCCAAAATTAAAAAGTGTAAAAAGTGGCATACTTTCTGCCCCTGTGAGCTTGTTAGAATAATTAAGAATTTGTAAGTAAGTTCAAGCTTCTGGAAAATAAAACATGATCTTAAGTCTAAAGAAATTATCTAAATTATGGTTGTTTTTTTTTTTTTTTTTTTTTTTTTTTTTTTAATTTAAGACTATTATGTGATTTATTGTTTTCTTTTTAATACTGACTGCTCTAGGGAAAGTTGATGCAGAAGTTACTTCTGCTGGGAATCTACACCTTGCCATACCAATGGTATACATTTCTTCCAGTACTCTTCAGGTATTAGACCTGAAATCTGTGAGTCTTCAAGGTTTAAGTATTAAATGCCATTTTCAAGCTATCTAAAGACAGCTGTTAATGATCATTGGAATGAAGAAGGTGGTGTGATCACTTATAGAGGAGGGCAAAAGATGAGAATATCTGTTTTAAATTATGGTATGTTCTGTTTTATAATCTGTTATTTTAAAACTCATCTGAGGATCCCAAGCTGCTTGTTGAAGCTCCAGCACACTTCTGAAACATCCAAATAATTTTCCATGTTGGTCTGTCATTCAAGTACTGATCGTGTCTGCCTCCTAACTGAAAAAGTCTAATTTGCTCACAGCCCAAGGTCTTCTAGCTGTGGGCTATTTCTTCCAATATCTCATAATTTTCCTGCTTGTTTTTAAACCTACCTGCACCTATTTCCTATTTTAGGTTAGATGACCTTGGACCATCACACCGTAAGCTGTTAAAATAAATAGTCCTTTGACTTGCACAGTGACTTTCTCTGAATTTTGAGCATTGATGATATGCCACTTTCCTCAGTGTGACTTTCTTTGACTGTAGGTTTCAATTGGCAGAAATGAGCTTT
This sequence comes from Amazona ochrocephala, assembly GCA_039720435.1. Lineage (NCBI taxonomy): Eukaryota > Metazoa > Chordata > Aves > Psittaciformes > Psittacidae > Amazona > Amazona ochrocephala. The sequence continues at coordinate 29,425,411 of CM077876.1, read as the reverse complement.
AAAAAGACAATACAGACTTTCTTCAATAAAAAAAAAAAAAAAATCTACGTACACAAATCTGGTTCTGAAATTTTTTACCATCTTTTTTCCCCTTCACTCATGGAACTTTTGCTAGATAAAGTAACACTCCAGAAATAGCAGTAATAAATATTGGCATAAACTGTCAAATAGGGGCAAATAAATGATCCCAGATATTCCTTACAATTGGGTATCTCAGAACAACTCATTCAAACACCTTTGGGAGGTAAAATGGCAACTGGACAATACTATCGCATCTAACCAAGGCTTTTCTGGTTCTTTAAGCATCTTGCTATGCTTTAAGAAAAAAAAACCACACATGCATCGGGCTGTTTCTGTTAGCAGAAATAGACCTCTGCTACCTGGGAGCCACTTGGACCTTATGGCTTTTGTGAGCTCTCTGACACAGAATCATGGAATCATAGAATAGTTAGGGTTGGAAAGATCATCTAGTTCCAACCCCCCTTCTGTGGGCAGGGACACCTCCCTCTGGAAATTGGAAATGAGCTGTCTGCTATCAAAGCTTCTGACTGAAATGCTGCAGCTATAGGCCCAACCTCTAGACCTGCATGCATGGATTTGAAACAGGAGAACAAGTGCTTCTCAGTGAGGTCATACCTGAACTGGATAGAAGGGACTTCCTTATACAGAAACAGACATTTTTGGATCTGTGTGAATGACCTTTTCCTGTGTCACATTATGATCTTCCAGAAGCAGGCTGTTCTGTACAGAAAACTACTTCCCCCAGACTGCTCATCATTCCAGTGGAGAAAGTAAACATTTAGGCAGCTGACCTAGAGAAATTAGAATATAGTCTTTAAATGGCATAGGCTCAGAAAATAAGCAAATAAATATAAATAGTAGATGCTTTTGGTAATAGTAGGATTTTGTACTTTTTTTGGGGGTGAGTTTTGTTTTTTTTTGCGTGTGGTTTTTTTTGTTTGTTTGTTTGTTTGTTTTGTTTCTGTTTTGTTTGTTTTTGTTTTTTTTTTAAGGAAAACTCATGTACCATCCCCCCATAGCTCATTCTGAGGTAACTGACTGAGTGCAACATTAGTGCGATTCTGCATCCTTTAGTGTCCACAAATGTTAGATGAAATCAAATATCATGCTTAAACATTTGTATAAGACATTGCTGGTTAATGACATTTTAACCAATAAGATATTTGCAGCCATTGTTTTGGATGACCCCTCCCAGGCTGTTCTGCCACAATCAAGCCATAACCTGAACACATAATCATTAGGAAAACAGAACTTAATTATTCACCTATTAATCACAGATTTTTAGGTGGAGTCAGCTATTAGGAGGCCAAAGCCTATAAAGAATTGCTCATACTGTGGTTTGGATGTCAATAGCACAAATGTCGTAGGCTTAAGTGCGTGCAAGTATGTGTAGGCCAGAGAGTGACCAGAGTATGTTCTTCAGGGAAGCAGGCTTTCAGAACAGGTACAGGGAAGATAGGCCAGGCCATGTTCCTTTTTCTACACTGCAAAAAATGCAATACTTGCTTAAATATCCTTGTCAAGGGCATCATCTGTGCTTCGGTTTGTTTATCTTTCAGACTGAGTCAGGAAGTAAATTGTGACTGATATTTTCTTATGTGCAGATTGGTAGCTTCTATTGATTTCTGTATCTGTCCTTGTGGCAATGCATGTTTGCACATTTATAGATCATGAGGTCCTGTTCAACAAGAAATTATTGTGTTTTTTTCTGATGTTTGGTTTTTTGCTTGTTTTGTTGTTTGGTTGTGTTTTTTTCTTTAGACTTTTTTACCTTAATCAAGCAGTCTTCTATTATGTGAATGGGTATTTCAAGAACAGATATTTTAGGAAGCTCATAACTCTGTAATCACTTTCAAAGTATTTCCTAAAAGTATAATGCAGTGCAAAACCAATAACCATCATCACCATCATAAAACACAATACATTGAGGAAAGGAGTTCATCCATACAGGCTGATAAACTAGCAGCTATGGCTGCTGTTCTGCTTGTTACCTTGATAGTCTTGTCCATGTTGTATAGTTCACAAAGAGGTTAATGCAGTCATTTCTTCCTCCAAATGAATAGAAACTGGTGGAAGTTTGACTTAGAGATTTACTTTCATAGTGTGTTAAAAAAGTAATTCTAGATACCTGTGGTCACTGCTTCATTTTCAACCTCTTTAGAGGAATTTAAAAAATCCCCACCTCTTGCACGAAAAATACTGTGAAACATACAAATGTCCTTATTGACCTCGCTTAAGTCTTTGTCCTGACCTCACTGAATTCATGTTCATTAATAAGAGAAAATAAAAAACTTGAAAATGTTAAGGTCTATTAAACTAGCCCAGTCTAATAAGGTCGTGTGTAGATTATAGAAGATTGAAAAGCACAGCTACTGAGAAGGTAAAATCACTGGCAGACCAACACCTGCCTGTGGCAAATTTTCAAATAAAATCTCTATTTTATTGTTATAACCTGTACTAACAGAAAAGGGGAAAGATATAGTTTCTCATAGCTTAAAGGAAACCTTGTGTATTGTCACAGACCCCTTGTGGAAAGGAAAATAAGCAACCTATTCATACAAAAAGGATAAAAGCATAAGAATAGAAGCATAAGAAAAATCAATTATCCCATGCCAAGTAAATTATTAATTTCCTGATAATTTACTGTTTTTTTATTTAAAACCTTGTCTTCCTGTTTATCAAGCATAATTGAGAAAATCTGTTACTGCAAAATGGTACTAGGAAATTGTGTACTTCTTCAGGGATCCAAGTGCTCTTGCACAAAGGGGGAAAAAAAAAAGAAAAAGAAAAAATAAAAACCACAGTAGTTAGATGTCAGACTGTGTCAAGAAAGAAGGAGAAGCTGAATTTCAGCATAAGTCTGTCTTGCATGCCTTCTGTGTAATGTCTGGACCAGAAATGTAAGGAATAAATTTTATTTCCCTGACACTTTGCACTTCTATCTGCTGCTCTCAAACCAAAAAAGGAAGTATGATGAAATAAAAGTTTCATCTTAAAATACTTTCAAAAGGTTGTGTATTTTTCTCCATGCTACAAGATTAATTGCATAAATATGTATGTTATATATTTATTCAGACTCTAGGAATACAAAGAGCATGACTAGTCTCAGCCTTCCTATGTAGTACAGAGTAGAAAGAAACCCATGTAATGGTATTAACAAATTACCTAATTTCCACACAGCCAGTGTAACTAATGCCTTAGGTATTTTTGTTTATTTCCTGTTCCTATGATTAGCCAGTTCTAGAGCAGGAGGAGAGAAATTAATATCAAAAACAGCTGTTATGTTTTTATCTTCATTTTATTGATCCTAAATATGTTCAGTATATTTGGAAGATGATTGCTATTAAGTAGAAAAAGTCAAGGGTTTTAGAAAGGTACTCTTGGAAAAGTCTCACCCTTTGAACAATAGTTTATAGTCAGCATGGGTGTTACTGAAACAGAATCACACAGGATCAGGGAACGGTGAGGCTGGAAGGTACCACCAGGGGCTATCTAGTCCAACCTCTCTGCTCAAGCAGGGTCATATACAGCACAGTGCTCAGGATTGTGTCCAGGCAGCTCTTGAATTTCTCCAGGGAAGGAGACTCTACAGCCACCCTGGGCAATCTATTTCAATGCTCAGCCACCCCACCAGTAAAGTTCTTTCTCATGTTGAGGTGGAACTTCCAGTGCTTTAGTTTATGCCCGTTGCCTCTTGTCTTCTTGCTTGTCACCACTGAGAAGAGTCTGGCCCCATCCTTGTGACCCCTTCTCTTCAGATAGTTATACATATTGATCAGATCTCCCAAGTCTTCTCTAGGCTGAACAGGCCCAGCTCAGAACAATCATAAGAGAGGTGAATATTCCTCACACAGGAGGAGGAACAGCAGAGGACCTTGAGCTTAAATTGTCATGAAGTCATGGTATTTATTGGAGGAAGTATTTAACTTTATCTAAGACAGAGGAAGAAAAGATGTTACTATGTTTTGATGTTTTTCTCACTTCATGGGAGAGGAGGGAGATAAGGGAGAAAAAGAGGGAAAATAAATAAATGAAGAAAACAACCTTCTTTTTCACTGTTTAATGATCTGACATTGGGGTCTTGGACAAGATGACCTCCAAAGGCCGTTTCCACCCTCCGCCATTCTGTGACTTTCAGTTTAAAAGTAAGGGGTGAAAATGAGATTCATAATTTTTATTTTATACAACCCTTTCTTTTAAACTGATTTTTTCTTTCCCTTCACAATACATCAGTCTGATCAAGAAGGATTCCAGGTTAAAGACATGGCACAGGTTTAGGGATACTGAAAATATTTCCAACTAGAGTATTTTCTGGAACTACTCAGTTAAATGGAAATACGAGTAGCCTACTATAATGATGTATTTTAATCTGTTTCAGAAACATCTGCTATTAGCTAGTCTTGGCTACTGGCATAGACAAGCCAATCTAAATCAATACAGCAATTTAATTAGAACACTGAAATATAGAAGCAAAGTGAGAACTGGTGTCCTTCAGATTAGCTTACTTTTTGCATGCATTTAACTTCTCTATCTCCTATGAAAAATTTTAACACAGAGATGTTTATTTTCAAGGTTTTTAAGATGGCAATGAAATAAACCAAGTATATTTTAGTGCAATGTGAGGGCATAGAGCTCATAGTTATGTTCTGCCTAAATTCCCACCTTCTGTCGTATATAAGAAAAGGAGCAAGAAGATATAGGATGAATTAAGTTATTCTTGTGGGGATGAGAAAAGTCTCATTTCCAAGTCCATATGCATAGACTTTCTTTTTCCTCTGAGTCAGAGAATGTGCAAGCTGGCTATTAAGAGGACTTTATGCATGTGTTGATATTGTTTAATAAACAATATTATGTGGAGAGGAAGCTAGCAGCTGTCCTTTTTTAACTTCTATCGATAAATCTGCCACATCACTGAATCTGACAAAGTGAAACTCTCTAGCTTTCAGTTTGTGTATAACACTGTTGCCAAACTTCATAAAGATATTTTATGGCCTGTTGAAATGATAAGACACTAGACTTCATGAAAAATGAAGTCTCTAAATGAGTTTGAGCTATATCATTTGAGGAGTCTAAAAAAGTATCACTGAGTCACAGCTATCAATGACAGCACTGTGGAGAAATCTCGCCTTGCTTATGACACAGATCTGTTATAAAATATCCAAGCACGCAGCGCCACTAATGATGAGCAATTTTCACCCAGACACTGAATTATGGTACCTAGGTCCAGGGTGCTCGGGTCATTTAAGCTTCCTTTGTATGGCAAAAAGAGTAGTGGCAAGGGCTTTCTCACTGCCGTGGTCTGTGTGCAAGCTAGGGTACAAGGTATGGTTATCCATTAGCGCAAAGTCCCTGTAGCTGGAACTGCTGTAGTCCCACTCTTTCTGCTGCTCCCGCTCAGGCATTTTGGGTGTTTTTGCTTGTACAGATGCTATTTTTGTACCATCAAGCAATGAGCTGCTTCAGAAAGATATGATCAAAAGTTCAAATCATCTTTTCTTTGAATTAGCTTCTGAAATTTCCGTGTATGCAACCACATGAGTATCAGCATTTCACAAGGGAAGGGGTGAGAATGCGCATTTGGGGAGGCTGCTAGGTTCAGCTGAGTAAGAGTGGAAATTTTGCTTAAGGCATTGGATCTGGTAGAGGGTGACAGAAGTTCATCTAAACATGTAAGCTGTTTATATTCTGTCTGCTAGAAGCTGCTCTCTTAATAACCATGATAGCCTAAATTGACCTTTTCAGTGTCCATTTAGTCCTTGAAAACATCAGCTGATAGGATGGTAAAGCTGTCAGGAGGGGCAGACTGGAGGGGCAGTTGAGTTCAAAGAAAACTTTAATCTGAAGGTCTCTTGGGGTTCTTACTGGCAGCTTCCACGAGTGGACATGGCTGATGCAGTGTATTCTCTGTGTGGTTTAATATTTAAGCAAGAAAAATGCTCACATAAATGTTTCAGGTGTACAAGTCTCTAACCATAGTCCTGTCTAAAGGATTCTGCAGTACTCTAAGCTCCCAGCAGTCGTTGCTATGCCCATGCAATTGCCAGTGTTTCACAACAGTTTTGCAGCTCATGCTCAAGCGTGGTGGGGAAAATTTCTCCATCGCTGCTGTGTCTACCAGTCAGAGGACCAAAAGAAATAATGACATTGTAGACTGAGCTCAGAGTTTTTTGTTTACCTTCTAGGGTGTGGGTTTTTTTATTTTCTGTTTTCTGTCATCATCCTGGATATATTTTAGCCAGACTAGCTGTCACAAGAAGATTAAAATTTGATTCTGGGGAGGAGCCCTGTTAAAAGTTGGCCCTTCACCAGTGGCTGAGTTATGAAGGAGACTTTGTAGATGCTAGATCAAAGAAGAGGAAACATTGACAATATTTTGTTCATATTTGTTTTTTTTTTGTCTGACTTGGCCTCTTCAGGAACCTGCTCAGTAAGGTTCCATGGGATACAGACCTAGAGGGCAGGGGGGCCCAAGACTGTTGGTTGATATTCAAAGCTCACCTGCTGCAAGCTCAGGAGCAATGCATCCCAACTAGAAAGAAGTTTAGCAGGAGGGCCAGGAGACCTCCTTGGATGGATAAGGACCTGCTGAGCAAAATTCGAAGGAAACAAGAGGCTTATAAAAGGTGGAAGCAAGGTCAGGCGGCCTGGGAAGAATACAGGGATGTTGTCGGGGAAGCTAGGGACCAGGTTAGGAAAGCTAAGGCCCACTTAGAATTAAACTTGGCTAGGGATGTTAAGGATAACAGGAAGGGATTTTATAGGTACATTGCCAATAAAAGACAGGTTAGGGACAGCATAGGCGCTCTCCAGAAGCTATTGGGAGATCTGGCTACCCTGGATTTGGAGAAGGCTGAGGTTCTTAATGACTTCTTTGCCTCAGTGTTTACTGGCAAATGCTCTGACCACACCACCCAAGTCTTGGAAGGCAGATGCAGGGACTGTGAGAATGAAGACCCTAGGCCCCTGTAGGAGAGGATCTTGTTCAAGACCACCTTAGGAACCTGAATGTATACAAGTCCATGGGACCAGATGAAATCCATCCACGGGTCCTGAAGGAGCTGGCAAATGAAGTTGCTAAGCCACTGTCCATTATATTTGAAAAATCATGGCAGTCAGGTGAAGTTCCCAATGACTGGAAAAAGGGAAATATAACCCCCATTTTTAAGAAGGGGAAAATGGATGAGCCGGGGAATTACAGACCAGTCAGTCTCACCTCTGTGCCTGCCAAAATCTTGGAGCAGATTCTCCTGGAAAGCATGCTAAGGCACATGAAAACCGACATGGTGCTTGGTGACAGCCAGCATGGCTTCACTAAGGTCAAATCCTGCCTGACCAATCTGGTGACCTTCTATGAAGGGGCTACGGAACTGATGGACAGGAGCAGAGCAGTTGATGTCATCTACCTGGACTTGTGTAAAGCCTTTGACACTGTCTCACATGACATCCTTCTCTCTAAGTTGGAGAGATGTCAATTTGATAGGTGGACCACTCGGTGGATAAAGAACTGGCTGGATGGCCGCACGCAAAGAGTTCTGCTCAGTGGCTCAATGTCCAGCTGGAGACCAGTAACGAGTGGTGTCCCTCAGGGATCAGTGTTGGGACCGGTCTTGTTCAACATCTTTGTGAGTGACATGGACAGTGGGATTGAGTGCGCCCTCAGCAAGTTTGCCGATGACATCAAGCTGTGTGGTTCAGTTGATAAGTTGGAGGGAAGGAATGCCATCCAGAGGCACCTTGACATGCTTGTGAGGTGGGCTGATGCCAACCTGATGAAGTTTAACCGTGCCAAGTGCCAGGTCCTATACCTGGGTCGGAGCAATCCCAGGCACAGCTACAGATTGGGCGGGGAGGAGATTCAGAGCAGCCCTGCGGAGAAGGACTTGGGGTGTGGGTTGATGAAAAAATGAACATGAGCCGGCAGTGTGCGCTTGCAGCCCAGAAGGCCAACCGTATTCTGGGCTGCATCAAAAGGAGTGTGACCAGCAGGTCAAGGGAGGTGCTCCTGCCCGTCTCCTCTGCTCTTGTGAAACCTCACTTGGAGTATTGTGTGCAGTTCTGGTGTCCTCAACATAAACAGGACATGGAACTGTTAGAACAAGTGCAGAGGAGGGCCACGAGGATGATCAGGGGACTGGAGCACCTCTTGTATGAAGATAGGCTGAGAAAATTGGGGCTGTTCAGCGTGGAGAAGAGAAGGCTGCGTGGAGACCTCCTAGCAGCCTTCCAATACCTGAAGGGGGCCTATAGGGATGCTGGGGAGGGACTCTTCATTAGGGACTGTGGTGAGAGGACAAGGGGTAATGGGTTTATACTTAAACAGGGGAAGTTTAGATTGGATATGAGGAAGAAATTGTTTACTGTAAGGGTGGTGAGGCCCTGGAATGGGTTGCCCAGGGAGGTTGTGGATGCTTCATCCCTGGCGGCGTTCAAGGTGGGGTTGGACAGAGCCTTGGATGGCATGGTTTAGTGTGAGGTGTCCCTGCCCATGGCAGGGGGGTTGGAACTCGATGATCTTGAGGTCCTTTCCAACTCTAACTAGTCTATGATTCTATGATTCTATGATTCTAACTTACAAAGTTGTCTTATTTTTTGTTTTGTTTCCTGCTGCCTAGATCTTGTTGTGCAAATATTAGTGTATCATGGAATCATTGAATCTGTCCATATTTTTTTTCCCTTACCTGAAGAGAAATAAAATTTCAGAGAAATAAAATTTCTCTTCAGCTTCAAATTTTTGAACAGTGCTTTTAGTTTGCTTTTTGCTTCAGTGGGACAGAAGTTCCTTGTGTTGTTTCTATTTGCTCTCCTCCCAGAGTTTAAAACCTACTTCCTTCCTATATATTAGGCTCTCCTTATCACTTTGACTTTTTGTGTGATGAATTTTTCCTCATTTGTTTTCCCCTTTTAATTTCTATTTTAACAGGATATTTATACTGATATTGAACATAACTTTTCTCCTGTTTTCTAGTAACTCGTACCTTTAAGCTGATTTTAGCTGCTCCAAATTGGATTAAAAAACTGAAAGAAATATCAGCTATCATGCTTCCTAGCATTCAGTTACTTTGCAGGATTAGGAATGCACTTGCTTAGTCAGTGTTTTTTTCCATAAAACTGTCTGCTCCAGCAGTTCAAAACTTGCCTGGAAGCAGCTAATATTAGCCAGTGTTGAAAAGAGGATAACAAGACTTCATATACCATTGATACAATCAACACTGCAAATTGCCTCTTCTATGATTCTGCTTCTTGTGTCTATGCCATTGCACATCACAGCTGTACAGGTCTTCATTTACACATGTGTTGTAAAGATATTTGAGAAAATCACCTGCTTTAAACTTGTCTTTTGTTATTACTAAACTTATGATGAAATTAAGAAACTGCTTATCATAGAAGGAGAAGTGAAGTAGCCTTTAAAATAAATATATGTAAGACAACATACTGAAACCAGCAGAGTGTCTCAGTTTGCATTAGTTACCAACACAGATTGAGCAGTACAGCAAGCCTGGGCCACCATGGCAAGGATGTTTTTCCTTTTTCTGCCTCCAGCCTTTCTCGTTGCCTTCCCTTCCCCCCGCCTTCAGTTGGAGAGCAATGGAAAGGCTTCAGTGACCTTGATACATTTCCATGTCTCTTCTTTGGAGATGAGACCAGACCTTATAAAGTTCACATGTGCATATTAAGCCTATAACCATCTGCTGCAATTATGAACAGTGTGGTGGTTAAGTTTAGCATTTGGAGAGGAGGTCTGAAAGTCAGCTGTGCTTCAGCTGTAGTGAAGTATCTTAGGTTGACTGGAATAAGTGAAAAATAACAGCAGTAAATGAGCAGCTGATTTTTTTAATGGGTTAGGTTGTGAGATATTTAAGATCGGGAATAGCAGCAGAGGATGGTGTACTCATATCTCAGATCTAACAGGAATTAAAATAATCTTGATGTCCTTAGGATGCTGAACTAGCTTCTTGAAGGTGTTTTGGTTTGGTTTTTTTTTGTTTTTTTTTTTTTAAATTGTGATGCTATAAAAAGAGTAGACTCATACCTTAGCATACATTTGCTGTGTTTTAAGCAGAACTCTGTAATTTAGTTGTTCTTTTGGAAGCTGTCACTTCCTTTCCTGTGTGAGAAGATGGAATACATTAAGTAGCAAGTGCTCCTGGTGGGCTGTGGGAGCAACCATCTCTCTAGAATATGAGTGTCTGTTGTGTAAAATCCAGGTATTTATGACTCATACTTTTCATATTCTGTGAAAGCACTCATCTAGGTATCTCTGTGGGCTTCAGATGCTTATTTGTTTGTTTATTTATTTATTTATTTATTTATTTATTTATTTTGTTGCTCCTTTCCTGTATGCTAAGAAGCTTTTGTGATGTTGCAACTCTGAGAGGTGCCACTGCATATTTTTTCTAGAAGCCATAAATATGATAATGTAGTACATCTCTCTGAAAATGTTTCAGTTACTTAGATTAAGATGGTGTTGAGAATTAGAAAGTGGCCTCCTTATGGAAATTCCATTTGGCCAGGTTTTGCTGTCTTTAGTGTAAGTTTTTAGTGTATCCACTCAATTTCGGCAAATCAGGGAAAAGTCTAGCTCCATCACGACCTGATAAACACTTCTTTTCAAGTGTTCTGTGTTCTTGTGAACTGGTAATCAAAGTCTGGGCCTGCAGCCAAGAGACTCTGGGGGATGGTGAAAAGTATTATAAGTCCAAACAAGTGAAAAAAATATTCAGTACAGTGTTTAGGCTCATTCTGTTGTATGCCCAGTACAAGAAAGAAATAGGTATGCATGAGCAAGGGGCAGTGTATAGCAGGTCATTATCCTGGACAGGTTTGAAGTGTCTAAAGTACAGTAGGGAAACCAATATCGCTGCAGTAGCTTCTCAGACTTGCCAGTAGGGTCCACTGGCATAGTATGAAGGAGTACAGAAAGGAGAAGGGCTTAAAGGAACAGACTTACTCATAATTTGTAGGCAGTGTTTCTTTTATGAAATGGAATATTTAGAAATTAGCAATAACTTTGCTGAAGTGTTGTTGAAACTTGCTAAAGTTCACGTGAAAATATTTTGACTGTAAATGCCCTTGTTTTTTCTGGGAGGCAGAGGAAGGTATGAGAAAGAGAAGGTTGTTTGAATTTTTACCCCAGCCCTCCACTGAACTTGAACTTGACTCCTGAGCACAGATTGTTAATAACTTCAAGCTACTATTTTTATATGAGTTTGCTACTTGATTGTTCAACAACTGTGATTTTGCAGATTTTATTTCTTGGTTTGATTTTATTTACTTATATATGGAACTGTGTACATATGACTTACTGTGTCGTGTTTCGTCCAGTATTTAAAGAACTTTGGATACTTCGAAGGTATCAAGTTTTCAAGAATGTGCTAGAAACTTGGTTTGATTCAATACACACAATTGAATTACTAAATTATTTTATGTGCCTTCAAATAAGAAATATAAAAATAATTTGAATTTCTGATTCATATTATCTGTAAAAAGTGCACTTGAAATAAACTTTTAATACAGATGAGAAAATGCATGAAGGAATCCTATTCTATGCTCATTTTTCATTACTGAAACATACTTGCTGTCTTGGTTTATATCTTAATAAATGATTCTGTATGTTTATAAGAGGTTTCCCTTTAAAATAAAGCAAACCAAACAGAACCCCTCTGAAACTTTTAAAGTACCTGACACTTCTGCGCATTTTCAGAAGTCCTTTTCAAACCATGATTTAAAGAGGGCACAGACATTCATCTGAGCTATTTTATGTTACAAAGTTATTTCATTCTCAGTGGGGCCTATTTGATCATTTATAGGTTTTAGATGGTCTCTAGTTCTGATGTGAAGAGTAAATGAAATCATCAGACTTTTAAATTCTAAGGATGTAACTTGGAAAATATTGCTTAGTATATTAATATTGGGGGTTTTAGAGCTTCTATAATGGGTTCCAACTCTGTTATAATCATAGAATCATAGAAAAGTTGGGTTGGACAGGACCTTAAGATCATCTGGTTCCAACCCCCCTGCTATGGGCAGGGACACTTCCCAGTAAACCATGTCACCCAAGGCTCTGTCCAACCTGGCCTTGAACACCGCCAGGGGTGGAGCATTCACAACTTCCCTAGGCAGCCCATTCTAGTGCCTCACCACCCTCACAGTAAAGAATTTCTTCCTCATATCCAATCTAAACTTCTGCTGTTTAAGTTTGAACCCATTCCCCCTTTTCCTATCACTACTGTCCCTAATGAAGAGTCTATCGCCAGCATCCCTATAGGCCCCCTTCAGATATTGGAAGGCTGCTATGAGGTCTCCATGCAGCCTTCTCTTCTCCAGGCTGAACAGCCCCAATTTTCTCAGCCTATCTTCATACGGGAGGTGCTCCAGTCCCCTGATCATCCTCGTGGCCCTCCTCTGCACTTGTTCTAACAGTTCCATGTCCTTTTTATGTTGAGGACACCAGAAGTGCACACAATACTCCAAGTGAGGTTTCACAAGAGCAGAGTAGAGGGGAAGGACCGCCTCCGAATAATCCATAGCAAAAACTTCCTAATAATTAGTTTCAGCTGTTAAGATTTCGATGCTTAGTTCTTAATTGAACATTCATTTCCATCTCAGCTGAGGCCTTTGTGTTGATCTCAAGGGAACAAAGCTTTCAGACATTACTTCATAGTTTCTGTTTTTTTCAGTATAAAGATTTGGGGCCTACTGCCAATAATACTCTACGAATCCTCATTATAATGCTTTACTCAGCTGGTCCCTCCCACTCCCTAAGTAATCCTTAAAAAAAAAAAATCCATCTGTGTTATGATCAAAAAAGGTTGAATTAAGAAGTAAATGTTAATGTGTAGAAGTAACAAGTATTATTTTGATATTCTGTGTTTAATATTTAGTATCTGGAGCTGAGAAGAGGAAGGAAAGGGATGGTCAGTCTATCTACTAGTGGGCATTGGATCATATACTTGGCATTAATCCCATAGAAAATAGAGCAACTTTTCTGCAGCCCTCACAGGTACCTTCCTGGGTTGTATGAGTAGCTGACAGTGTATATCATGAATGGCCACACAACAAGTTTTCTAGAAAAGCAAGCTGCTGTATTGGTTAATAAATGAGCTTTAGCTATGTAAACTAATAGGTATGCAATAGGTATATGAGGCTGGGAAACTGCTAATTTTTGCTGTTCTGAGGATTTGGTATATCTTCTGCTGAGGGTGGGGTGGAGGGGAGGAGCTGTCTTCGCATAAAAGGGAGCAAAAGAAAGTCAGCTAAAATAATGCAATGAACTATTTGTACATTCTTGGTCTGTTATTTAATGGTAAATTTAACCCACTGACTTGTTTCTGGAAGACTGCAGCTATTCTAAGTCCTTAAGTAACCTGGGAGTAGCGATCATTGTTAGAGCAGTCAAAAAGCTAACAGATTTAAAACTTATCCTGTAATATTTACTCTTCCCTGTTTGTTTAGTGATTCTAGGAGTATTAAATGAGTGACATCTTACCCTTCTCAAAGTGCTTGTTTTGCACTTCTCAAAGTGTTGCATTTACTCTGAGTGGGAAAAATCCACATATGCCTTTCAGCTGTAACTACAGTGATGTTTGCAGTATGTGATTTCAGAATTACCCCCTTTGTAAAGAGGCCAACTTCTTCTAAGACTGTGTTAGTTTCTGCTATGTGATACCAACCTACGTGTTTTTCTACTGCATGATTTCAAAATACTACTATTAATAATAATAATGGCCTTCTTTGTAAACTGCTTTGTAGTTGGCATATGGTGTTTCTGAACTAATATATGTTCTCATAAGCTCACTGTTTAAAACATAGGTATAATTTTTATTCAGTTACAAACTACCCCTTGGACTTTAGATTGCTGAAGTTCCACTAGCGTAGTTCTGGAGGAAACCTGTAACTTAAATGCCACATGAACATGCATCAGAAATTTAACCTGGTGGGATTTTCCTGTTCAAAGTAATGGATAAACCCTCTCAGTAAATAGAAATAGCAGCAGTTTGTAAATTGAATATTATCTAGTGCCATAAAGCTTTCTGCTTGTTTTAACATATGACTAAAAATGCTAGGTGCATGAAACATGCATCAGAAATATAAACTGGTGGGATTTTTCTGTTCAAAGTAACAGATAAACCCTCTCAGTAAAGAGAAATAGCAACAGTTTGTAAATTGAATATTATCTAGTGCCATAAAGCTTTCTGCTTGTTTTAACATATGACTAGAAATGCTAGGTGGGGAAAGGTGAACCTTCTGCATATTTTGTGTACAGTTATAAATAAAACCAAACAGGGAGAAAAAAACCCTCTGTAGATCATCCCAAAAAGGAGTCAGACGCGAATATTCACCCTCATGACTGATGTGTATGTTCTGCTTAACATAAGACTAGAAAAAATTAATTAGTATGAGGCAAAACTGCATTTTTTCCCGACTTCAACACAAAAAAATATTAGGGTTTCTCAAATTGTGAAACACGAAACTACTACTTTTTCAAAGTTTCAACTTGTAGATATTTCCTTTTAGTCATGAGTCATAAAAACATCAGTAAGATTTTTCTTTAAAAAACCTGTGATTGTCAATGGCTATGAAGGGAGGAAAATTTCAATAATGCAACTGTCATAATTTTCCAATAAACTGTGTGTGTACAATATCCTGTGATTTGCATATTACTGAGTGGCAAACATGAGAATCGTGGTTAATATATTAATTTTTACAAATATTCCTCCTCTTTCTGTTTTTCCATTTATATCAATTAAACTGTAGTGATTTGGTCAGAGATGGGAAGTGAAAGCAGTTAATTTGTTTTGGAGAACAATTCTTCAGTTGATTTTCAGCCTTAGTCATGTTTTCTACTCCTTCGAAACTTCCCTTATATATTATAGAGTTAGTTATTAAAAAAAAAAACAACCAACCAACCATACAAACAAACAAAAAACCCCAGAAACTTCAATGTAGTTCTGTAGAATGCTGCAGTATTAAGTTTCTATGCATACACGTTTGTTTCTATATGTGGGGGTGGAATGCAGAATGCCGTCTTGCAAGTGTGTCTATCTTTCGAGCATACCAATTCCCAGTTGTCTAATTGAGGTCATAGATATATGAAGATTTTACTTTCACTCACTTCTTACAAACCAAACTCACACTGATGTATCAGTTGATTTTTCATCCATATTGTTTTATTCCACAACTACCAAATGAAATGGCCTGGACTTTATAATGAAGCATCTTTCTCAGCTTGTTGAATATGGTACTTGAACATTCTGCAATATTAAACCTGAGTTCTAACAATAGCTACTCTTTAGATATTCTTTTTTAAAATATAATATAAGGGCTATTGTTATGAGCATTGAAATGTCCACTGTAGACAGGATTCTGAGGTTATAGTCAAGTACAATCCATCATTTTCAAAACTTCGGGTAGGTCAAGTTGTATACAAATGCTTTTTTCCTTTGGGGAAGACATCTGAACACTTTTCCCCTTATCAGAAGTGAGCTTGCAATATATCTTTCCAAGAGAGACGTTTTCCAGTGTTTTAGGGTAGTCTAACTCCATTAATAAAAGTATAATTGCCTGCTGTTGATTTTTTACTTCAATTACTTAGGAAAATATTTGGATTTTTCTTCCTTTTTTTTTTTTTTTTTTTCTTGTCTGAACTCAGCGCTGTAGACAGCCATTATAAAACTTGTCTCCAAAAGCTTTAACACCATGATGTTTGCCCATGGTAGACATGTTATACTGGATATGAGACTGCTATCTCTGCCAGCAAGCCTTACTGTCTTGGAGTCTGCTTCCTTAATTTATGCCAAACTAGCTTCTCTGAAAATAACTTGCTTGTGCAAGCTTTGACCCTCTGTGGAGCGCTTTTAATGTGAGAGGAAAGCAGAGATATGGGAAGAAATTGTACAGTGGTATGCTGATGTTTCAAATTTCTGATAAGTTTGTGCTAAGCCTAAACAGGGGAGCCATAGATCCCATCAAGGCAGGTGGCCACTGAAATGCAGTAGTGTGCTGAACGTCAGTACATCAGTAGGTCAGAGCTATTCAATGGTATTTCTGTGAATATTATTCTGGTTTTGTCTAACCATTTGAAATAGGTTTTTGTCAAACATCCCTAGCACAAAAGGCTTGTTAGTTCTTGTCCTCATCATAATAACAAATTTTTTAAACTAGTAAAGTTAACTGTGAACAGTTCTCAGTTTAGGGGCATGTGCTCTACTTTAACTGCAATTCTGTCTTTTCTTCTATGGAATATACTAAAAAAAAAAAAAAAAAACCAAACAAATAAAACACAAGACAAACCAACCAACCAATCAACCAAAAACAAACCCACAACAAAAACCCTATCAAAACAAACGTTACTAATCTCTAGGTTTTACACTATCATTTTGCTTATGTTTTTATTAGAACAATGGGCATCTGAGGTTCTACTGAACAAATATAGAATAATTATTTGTATTTATAATCCTTACTAACTTTGTTTCTGTGTCTTTGCTTTGTATTTAGTACAAATACCTATGAAGTGAGTATTTACTTTCTAAAACCTGAAAAAAAAAAAAAGCTGTGAAATCAGGTGCTAATCAGACTTTATTCTAAGAGATTAAAGCAC
The DNA here is from genome assembly GCA_039720435.1 of Amazona ochrocephala. NCBI lineage: Eukaryota > Metazoa > Chordata > Aves > Psittaciformes > Psittacidae > Amazona > Amazona ochrocephala. The sequence continues at coordinate 29,408,793 of CM077876.1, read as the reverse complement.
TTGTGTCTCTTTTTTACTGTGATTGGCTATTTTGAAATGGAGCAGGTACACAAAGGTATTTTCTTTGAAGTATTTTGAAACTGGAAATGGTGCTGAAAAAAAAAAGCCATTTCAAAGAATAGTGAGTGGGCTTTCCTGCAGTGCCTGATACTTCTGCATGTTGTCATTAGAAAATGGTTACATTACAGCTTTTGAAAGATAGTTGCTCAAGTTCAAATGCTGAACTTGAGAAAGTAGATGTCAATGTTTGAAGCAATGCTGCCATCATGATGTTTGGAATAATAACAATAATCGAGTTCAGAGTTAGGTGTAGGCATGTTCTAAAGTAAATGTAGTGTTTATCATAAAAATGATAATAACTGAAGTCTTCACACAAGCTTTTATGTTTCTTTCTGCAGATTAAAATATAAATAGGTATATTTTGTTTAAGCAGGACTTGAAATCAAATCGAATGAGATTTCATATGGAATATGTGCGAATCTTCATTTCTAAATACAATAGATGATTTCTATGTATTAAAATGTTACAACCAGACTAGAAAAGGGCACATTTGCAGTGCTGGAAGGAACACGAAGTTAGGAACTTCAGAGACTTTTCATAACAAATATTGTATTCTGATGCTGAGAATATGAAAGTTTGGTGAGTTGGTGGTAATTTCTAGACCACTTCAAGAGAACAGCTTCCTTAATTTTTTCCAAAATAAAACATTGTGGGGAAAAAACCCCCATATTTTAAGCCACTTACACATTTTCAAAGTAAATATCGCATTAAGAACAATGGTTAATTGCTATAGATTCAATGTTAATACATTTCATAGCTGAAAATGCGATTCATAATATTTTTTTACTAACTCAGAAAGTATAAGCAATGCAAAATGGATAAAAGAAGTTCTATTTACCTCCAGTATAGGAAAGGAAATTTATCAGGTTTATCTGAAAAACTGGAGATAACCTTTTGTTGAATTTTATGTTGCATGCACTATATTTTTATCTTAAAAATATTTTACTTTAGCAAGCTGGATTCTAATCTACTAGATGCAGCTGCTGCTCTCTCAGCTTTCTTACCATGACCCCTTGGTGTTATGCTAAACAACGGGGTGTGACCCCCTTGAAGGTTATTAGACTGTCCTTTATTTTACTTCTTAAGGGCAAAGTCTGCTTTCGAAACACGTACTGGACTCCAGCTGCTGAAGTGTACCTGAGGGCAGAATTTTTGCCTTAAGTATTTGTCACTAGAACTACGTATTTAAAACCTAGGAGGAATTCTGCTTTCAGCTGCAATCATGTAGCTCAGTTTAGTCCAGGATGGACCTTAGGAATTCAGATACTTTTTAAAAGTGTGCTTCTAAAAGTGCCTTTTGTTGTTCCTTTCATTATTTTGCTGTGCTGGGAGATAAACCATATGTGGCATGTACCAGTTTTAGACAAATAAAACCTGATGACATTTAGAAAATATTTCTACAGTAACCCTATAACTCAGAAAATGTGTCTGAAAATCTGCCATCAAGGTATTCAAGTTAACTTTTCCAAATTAACATTATTTTCTGTCAGGCATTTTAAACTCAGTGAAAGTTTGTGGTCCTTTTGTCTGACCTCTGTTCCATAAGAACCTTTTCCTGTAAATGTGTATAATATATGCTTCAAGACTCAGTATAGGATAACTCAAGAACTCTATCTCCAAAATGTTTCCATCCCCTTCAAAGAAGAATATGGTTTTCTTCCTCTCCCAGAAAGCAGTGGGACAGAACTAGATGCATCTGAAAAGATATCAGTTCTGGCTTGTTGTTTTTTTCTACTGCCAACAGAAAGTTCCCAGTTGGAACTTTGTGTACTAGGAATTACACTTCCAAGTTATGGTATGTTGTTCTTAAAGCAATCAAATTGCAGTTTTCATGTACCCAAAGCTCTTAGATGTCGAAACACTCAAAAAGATCAGGTTTGTTTTGAGTACCTTATCACCTGAGGTTTATATAGTTATGTAAAAGATAATTAAATGGATGGAAAAATATGAGAAAATTGTTACCAACAGACTTGTGTGGTCAGTGAATGGAATAATATTTAGTGACTGATCAGATTATAACCTTGGCAATCAAGACACCTAGTTTTGTCACAGTGGTATTTTGCTGTCATTGCGGTGGCATAGAATACGGGTGAGAGAACCTGTGGGTCCAACATGGAATTTTGCCCAGTTCCATGTCAGGTTAGAAGCACAACTGTTAGCATTGTGGAAACAGACAGCAAGAGGTATTTATCTTGTTCATTGATCTTAACGAATCTCAAAGTTCAATTTGACGATTGTATAAAGGTTACAGCTGTGCTTTAAATGATAGTATATAAAATGAAGTTCACACTTGGGAGCAATATTTAAGGACAAACATGTACTTCCATTTATGTGCTCTCTAGCTGCTTCATACAAAAATGCATCCAGAGTGCAATAACCCGTCGTAATTTCTTACTTTCCGGAATTATGAGAAGCCATAGACAACAGAACAATTAAGGGAGAGTATCCTGCCAGCAGGACCAGATTGGATACAGAGGTGTTGATCAAGCCTCACATAGTTCTGGTGAAACCAGAGGAATAGAACTAGAGCTCATATATATCTCCACATTCTAGAGTATTTCTGTATTAACTTGCTTCTGCTAAGATGCAAGATGGTTAAAGCATACAAACTTTGTTCTCTTTGGTGGATTTCTGTGGGTGTGTGTAGATGTCTTCTAAATAAGTGTGTATATAACACCTTTTTTTTTTTTTTTTTTTTAAGGATACTATTTGTCCAATTTTAAATTGTGTTTCTTCTTAGCACAGTCAAGACTGATGTTTTCTAATAAATGTGTTATGATGTAGCTGTCAAGTACAAAATCTAGGATCATTTGATCAAAATGAAAATAATTATAATAGAAAACATGTACAATAAAGGAAGATATGGGCTGAATAAATCTTCATGCTCACTGAATGTGAACACATGCAGATTTTAAATAGTAGAAACGCATCAGTTGCCAGAGATATAGAAGAGTTGATAATGAGGAGCCATCAACTGCCAAGAAAGAGGAAATCTGAATGCAGTTAGTGAATGTTAACACTCTACCTCCATTTCCTCAAGGCCAGCCTTGCAAGATGTACTCCTGGGAATGGTCCTATTCTCACCAATTTCAGGGAAACAGCCAATGTTTGCAGAACTCAGATCATAGGAAGTTTTTGATCAAGAGTTTTGAGAGATTTTTAGGAGATCAAAGTGGAAAAGCTTTAATCCATCTGTGTGACGTGCATTTTGAATCAAAATGCCCTAATTCTACTTTTCGTAACAAAAAGAGAAGGCAGGATGAAGTGAGGAGATGAAGAAAACAGAAAACAGGGAGCTTCATATTTCCTGAAAGAATATTAGCTTTCAAAGTGACCACTTGACATCAAAGAAGAATGCTATAAATCGTTCCATGTAATGATTACATAAAAATGAAATTGCAGTGAGAATAAGGGCTTGACTTTCATGACTGCACAAATTCCAAAAAAATTTCCAGTGAGGAGAATTGGTGCAAGTGAAGACACACATTTAATTTGTGATTCATCTGAAACTTGTTTCTGGACATCTGCCTTAACCCAATAGTTTACTAATTCTTTCTTCTTAACATGTTTTTAAACAGAGAGCATAATACTAGATGGTCCTTGAACTATGCTGTAAAAATGCAAGAATATCAGTTGAATCTGGCATTCATAAAGAGATATTCTACTAAACTCCGTGACGTATATATATTCTTGAGTATGTGCATGTACAATAAGATGCCATCAGTAAACTGAAGCTTATAGCAATAAGACATTGTCTGGCTGAAAAAAAAACTTTTGTTAAGATGAAGTTAAAACAGGCCCCAAAGAGAGTCTATTAACCGAGGAATCTGGATCCTCGGAGCTATCTTTTTTTTCCAAATGGTAGCAACACTTGCTTGTTTTTTGTAGTTTTTCTTCCTTGTTGTGAAGTGTGGGTGTTGAACTCACTGGAATAAAAATGTGTTTTCTCCAAGCTACCTTTGATCAACAGCATATGTGGGTTTGCACCTTCTAATCTGTAAAGTCAACATCAACAGTCTCACCCTCCGTATGATCTCTAGATCCACAGTTTTATGCAAGTCCTCCATTTTACACTGTGTATGATGCCCAAGTTCTATAGAAAACAGGAACTATCTGTAAGATGCAGCATATGTTCGTGGAGAGGAATGCAATCAAAATAGTAAAAAAGCCATGTAATTTGATTATGTTGAAGTTTACATTTATGCTAAGGCCAAGGGAGAAACTGTGAAGATGATGCCTCCTTAGAAGGACCCAGGAGCTCAGGCAAAACTTTGACAGGAGAAATCAGAAGTGTGCAGTCCAGTGAAGAGTTAAGCTACTGGGAGTAATAATATGGGCTGATGCACTCAATATAGCAGTAATGCCCTCCGAGAAGGGTAGGAAATAATTCAGTTCCTCTAGGCTGCACAGAAGCTAAATACAGTATGACAAGAAATAGTAGCAGTACTCATTATGTGTGATTGCTAATTACCCCTTTGAATGATTCAGTTATGCCTGCTACTAGAGAATTAGTTTAGTAATTTATGGCTGCAACACAAACTAGTATTTTCATTTTCACTGCAGAGTTTTCACAACACCTACAGCTCAGATAATATCTCCCTTTTTATTCAATTTCCAATTGCTTTTTTTGATAGCTGATGGAGGGGGGGAAAACCAAGCAATTCTTTCAATTTCCTCATATATCTTTAACATTAAATTATGTACTTTATGTAATTTTAATGTAATTTTAATATAGTTTTTATATAATTTTAATGCAGTTTTATTCAAATGTAAAGTATAGATGTAGAAAACAACTTTGCCTGAACTCTTAACCTGTTTTCTTTTTACATTTGGGAACTGTTCCTGGGAACACTTGCACAGGAATTTTTGCTGTAGTAAATTTATTTGTTGTCTCTGCTCAGACTGGTACAAAACTACTCCTGTGTATGACTGTTGCCAGGATTAGATCCTTGAGACAAAATAAATATATTTTTTGTAATTGCACAGATATTTCTGCACTCCCCAATTATTTTGCTTACAGAAGTTGATTCTTCTACATAAGGAAGGTACAGACTGCAATTGTTGTCATATAGTGTGCTGCTTGTTGTGTATTGACTGGTGGAACTTAAAAGATTCAGCAGTTTTCAGGAATAGCTTTATATTTCTTATAAAATCAACTATTGCATAGTTCACTCAAGCATGAAAGCTAATTCCAAAAGGTATTCAGAGATACATGTTTGGTAATTTGTGAGCAGTGTTGTTTTTCTAGTAAAGCTACCACATAATAATTTGGACTGCCAGTGGAAGATGCGTGTCTGAGTAACACTGAGGATCAAGGTCATATTTTAATTTTTGTAAAATGTTTTGAGCCTCAATTCCACTTTGCTGGTTTAACCAAAATATTTTTCTTTTGGACTTATATGATTTTCTGTGGGGTTCATGTGACTATTTCCTCCCTTCTTATGAATAGATCTACCTGTGTTTGATTCACACCATCACTTACTGTCAGTGAGTTTATTTTGTTCATATTTCAAGAAGTGTAATAAATTTTTTCATATAGGCAGGTAGGACACAGTCTTCTTTTTTTCTTTTTTGTTCTTTTTATTCTTAGAAAAAAAAAAAAAACACAAAAAACCAACAGCAACAAAAAAAAACAAAACAAAAAAACAAAAAAAAAAAAAAAACCCAACCAAAAACGAAAAAGAGGTTTTTATAATCTTTTCCCCTGTGTCTTTGGAGGGACATACTCTGCTGGTGCCTAAGTGCTATCCTGTGTGAATTAGTTCATAAAGTAACAGTTTATGCAAGACACTTTCAATCTTAATAGACTGTGTAAGTGTAAGGTGTTTTCAGGTGAGGAAGGGGCATCTGTATGACTTGTCTAACTTGTAACACAGTAGCAACAAAGGTTGTGGCGGTAACAAGGCATGTGGAGTAAGTGGGGAGGCAAGCAAACAGCCAACCAAAATATCAAAGAATGTCTACTCAAAACTAAACATGGCTTTGCATGGCTGATATCTCTGCTTTTTCCAGAGATCTCAGCAATCTTTGATTGCTGTTGCTCCCTCTTCTGTTGCAGTAGCCTTAACTGTAAGTTAACTGCTGCTGCTTCACTTCAGTAGGCAGTGGTTTTCCTGTTTTTTCTCCTGTATATCTTTTTTCAGTGACCATTTTTCCATCTCAACCAATAGAACCAGATTGAACCAAGCAAGGTTGCACTTAAATTTCCTAGTAATATCCATGATAGCTTAGAAATGGATGTATAGAGTAAAGAAAGATGGCTGTGTAGGATACACTTATTTTCAAAGGCTGCAACAATTTGTACACTTCTCTGGGATTTGGAGGATATCAGCAAAGTTTTCTTGTCCCCAGAGACGTTATGTTTCAATGGCATTTTGTCATCATACGGACGCAGATTTCAGGGCCAGCTCTCTTCTTTAGAGGAACAACTTTCTGTGCAGAACAATGTTGGTTAACCTTCCGAGGCAACTTGGGAAAGTCATCCTTGACCTTTACCTGTAAGGTCCTACTTCTCAAAGAGAGCACTACTTTTTGAGTTTTCTTTCCACAGTGCCTGAAGAGCCAAACATAGGGCTATGGCAGAGCCTCAAACACAGCCACAAAATAGTCAGGACTGTTCAGTCAATGACATGTGGCCTACTGTGCTGTGTCCTATGCCATATCATCTCGGGAAGGGAAGGGAAGGGAAGGGAAGGGAAGGGAAGGGAAGGGAAGGGAAGGGAAGGGAAGGGAAGGGAAGGGAAGGGAAGGGAAGGGAAGGGAAGGGAAGGGAAGAGAAGGGAAGGGAAGAGCTTAGCCACATGAATGATTGCTGTGCAAGTGATTCTTGCCTTCAAGGTCATAAGACAAGCCTTGGCGATATGTAATTTTAATATAGTTTTAAACAGCAGCTCTTCAAACAGGTAAAGGTGGCAAAGACATCTGCCCACGCGAGATTTGTCAATGAATTCTTTGGGTTTTTTTGCATAGAGTGTATTCTTACATTGGGATACTTGTTTACTTTAAGTTTTTGCTTCTCACCCCTGCTTTACCATACCCTTTCTCCCATGAAGTTATGCTATTCTGTGTCTTAGTTTTTATTATTGCTAAAGGTTCAAACATGACCAAAAACTGTGGTTATAAACAAAAAAGTCATGTCTCATCTCTAGCTCTTTTTTATTGCCTAGTCTTGTCTGTTGTATGAATCCATTTCTTCACCCTTACTATATAATGGGAAAGTTCACTTACTGTATCACCTTTAGGTCTCGTGAGGTTCAGTACTTTGTTGGAGGTAAAGAACTTGGAAGGAGAAAGTAGTGTAACAAGGGGAAATTGGTGCTGAAAAATTGAATAATTTGTGTTTGATGATTTCATATAAAAGACCAAACAATCTGAATGGAGACTTTGAGGTAAGTTATACGAATGAAAAGCTTGCTAGGAAAGTCACATTGCTCAGCTTTCATATTTGCATTTGTCAATCTAAGAGGTACATTATCAAGCTGTGATTTTGTCAGCACAAGACCATTTTTGTTGAAAAATATGTGAATTTGTTGGCTGTTTCCAATTAAGTTTAACATTTCAGAGCTGACATTCCAAAGAAAGAAGAGGTCCATACTAAACACTGGATTATGACAAGCCTCTTTGCAGAAGTAATTATATGATTTTCTTGTTCAGGGACAGCAATTGAGATGCTTGGGATATCGAAGGATGCATAAAAGTGTTTTCAAAATCATTGCATTACCATTTCTAGCACATTAACACTGATACTGACAAATCAGTTGGGACTAAGAGGCAAATATTCAGATTATCAAAATTAGGTTTTCCTCACGAGCAGCAGTGAAGATTGTTTACAGGTACTGTATTGGAGAAATATTTGGTGTTATGAGTTTATCAAACTTACTTTATTCATGTTATTTTGTTTTCACTGCATTTTGATAACATGATGTCCATGGCTTGTACTTGCAGCAAGCCTTCTGGCCTCTTCCTGATGTTTACCAGCACTGGACCAGTGTTCTAAAGGGCAAATCTTAGAGTGATATTTCTGTAAACATCAAGCTTGTGTTTATTAGAGTGAAAATGCACCCTTTATAGCCACCAGTCTAACTTCTGAAATATGTATCCTCTGACCCATTTAATAAGTGGTTCCCTACAGACTGAATGTGGTGACTCTTCTCCATTACCAGTCACACAAAGAAGAGGCTGTCTCAGCACCAGCTTGACCTTTCCAACTTTCTTTGGAGTGATGGTTTAAGTAAGTTCTTTGTACCTAGCAGAGATTTCCAGTTTCAGTGTAATCATAGCCTAACTGTCTGCTCTCTCTGTTAGCTGTCTGCTGCTAGCCATGAATATTGCATGAGAATAAATGTATGCACAGGGAGTCCAATTGGAACTTTCCTTGTTGGTGCCACATTGCTAGATGGAAATATACAAATAGCTTGTTGCAAAACTACATCCTCTGCGTATTTTCTTTGATGGGGAGAGAGCAGATAAAGCAGCTAGGGACAGTTCTTAATTCTGATGATGCTGTGGGCAAGAGCAGCGGGGGAAACACAATACAAATAGGTTTAGATTGGACATAAGGAAGAAATTTTTTACTACGAGGGTAGGGGGACCCTGAAACAGATTACTCAGAGAAGTTGTGGATGCCACATCATTGGAATTGTTCAAGGTCAAGTTGGACAGGGCTTTGAGGAAACTGATATAGTGGGCAATGACCCTGCCTATGGCAGAGAGGGTTGGACTAGATTATTTTTAAAGGTCCTTCCAACACAAAGCATTCTGTGATTATATATGGATGGTCCTTTCCAACGTCTGTAGTAGCACCTTAGAAACCTCTGATGGGAAATGGAATTTAGAGCAGCTATAAAATAAAGTCAAGCTGGTGCACAGCAAACCCAATGAGGTAAAATATCAAAACATTTAATGATCCCTCCATATTCCTGACTCATACTTAAGCATATTCTTGATTCATTCCTGAAAAGAAACCTAGAAACTGTTGAGCCCTGATTTCTAGGACTCCAGTCTTCAGTTTGGTTCATGTCTATGTACTTGACAACCCTCTTTATTATTATTTGCTTGCTGGTATCTCAGCTAAAAAACAATGTTTTTGACATTTGGAGAATATGACTCTTGAACTCATAATTCCAGGCTGGATACTACCTACAATGAAACTATGGCTGAATAACAAGGTGGTTAAGCTTCTCCTTAGAGGTGCTTTAATGTAATTATATAAAGGCTGTGTTTTGCTCTGAACTCATAGTGTGGGATTATTTGGTCTCCCAGCCTTTCAGCTGATTTGAGTTCACTGCACCTTGATCTGCTGGAGTTAAGTGGCTTGGATACTTAGACCCTGGCAGTTCAGACCCTCCAAAGGCAAAACTTCATAGACAACCACCATACTTTGAGTCATGAAATGATTTAGGGGTTGGTGAATCACTATACTAACACATATCATGTCAGAGAAAAACACCAGAGAAACAGGAAAATTTGTGCATATCAGCTTCAATTTTGTCATTATGAGGAATAAACTATAATAATTAGGTTAGAAGTCACTGTAAACTAGACTAATAACAAGTTTTTGATTTGCCTTACTTCTGTGGATGCAAGAATTATTACTCTGCAAGATATTTCTGTAGCCTACAAGTTACATGATTGTGTGGTTTAGTATGCTGCCATTGAGGCTCGGCTGTAATTTGCATGCACGATTGACTATTCCTATACTGTTATACTTGCCTTGCTTGCGCCTCTGAGAGTGGGCTTGCCTCTGTTCCAGTTTGGTGTGAACTCTGTATCATAGCTAGTCTGGTATAGAAATAAGCACCACCTATCCCTTCACTTTAGCTAAGCACTCTTTTCTGTGCACTCTCAGTGCCTTCTGACAGGATACTAGAGGAATATTGCAACACAAAGGGATTTGTTGCTTTGTTATTTGTCTACTTATTTTATTCTAGAGTAGTCACAAGTAAGGAAACTCTCAGGACTGTGTTGCTGGGCTAATATAGGCGTAGCAGTTCAAGCCAAAGGGAGAACCCTTATAGAATGTGAAATGGGATTTTTTTCTACTGCAATTTTGTGCTGAAACTCATATAGCGTTTGTACATCCTACTTTCTGAGTCATGTGGCTCTGGGCCAGATCCAAGGGGTGGTCCTAAATTGGTGACTGCTTCCAAAGAAAAATTAAATTAGAGGGGAAATAAAAAGTTCTGTGACACAGATAAGGCTCAATTTTTTTTTATTTTTTTTTTTTTCCATGCTTACAATGGGAGGTTGCATAGCAATAGATAGCAAAGTGGGTTGTTCTGAGTGCTCAATTCCAAATTGTTTTACTTTTTGGCAGTGATCCAATGATAGAAACATTGCCAGGGATTGTGTAAAGTATCCTCATAAGTCAGCCAGCATACAGAATACCCAGATTGAAAATGTTTTCAGTTATTGTCTTTGGAAAAACCTTTGCATTGATATTCTTTTATATTTTAGTATGGGAACAAAAGCCCTAATTTTATGGACATTAAAATGTTTGCCATGAACCCTTAGTGCTGAAAAATTGTTTTCACTATGAGAAATTCCACTGAGCTTCAATTTCCTCCTGTTGAGTTTATATCCAAATATTATGTGATATGGTAGTGAAAGGTAAACACAGCCAGTAAGGTGTTAAAATGATCCTGGCTGGTCATATGGCTGCTGGAGTAAGAGGGAAAAACAGGACTGTAATCAGAAGTGAGAGTGTGACCCTCCGTCATGGCTCACTGGAGCTCAAAAAGCCTCTGAGGATCATTGCCATGTTTTTTGTGGTTGACTTGCTGTTGCTTTGTCAATAATAAGCCCTGAGGAGAGGGCTCTCAAAGGATTACAGTTTGGAGACTTGTGCTGCTTGCCTTGCTGTTATGAGTGCCCACCAGAATGCAGCAGTGGCACCAGAACTGCCTTGGTGGTTCTACTTGGCACATGGACTGCTTCTCACCCTAATGGTTAATCAGGGAGTAGGACGAACAAATTAGGCTGAAGGATCAGGGGCTGAGGAGAATTTGGGTCAGAGATAAAGATAAAAGAGAGATGTAAGAGAAAAAGGCAGTGTAATCCTGCAGAGCAGGGATGCTTCGGCCTGAGAGGGCTATCTAAGATGTCGACTTACATCTCTTCAAAATTAAGTTAATGTATGTGCCCTGTTTGTTCACCTAAATTGTTCTGCTCATGAGCTCAAAAAACTGTTTGCATTTGCAATGCCTTTGTTCCATAATAGGCTCAAAATAGTTGGAAAGAGCTGATAACAGTGAAAGCTTCTGACGCTGGGGCTACCAAGTAATTTTCAAATTCACCAGTGGGTAATGGAGTCATCCAGCCTTTCATTCTTTCTCAGCTCTTCTTGGGAATCAAATAGGTCTGATTTAGTCAGTGTTTCAGGATCATGTAAAAGGCAATGAAAAGAAATATGAAATTAGTTGATGTTGTTACATCCATAGCAGAGTACACTTTTTGCATATCATGTAATCTCTGAGTGGTAACAGAAATGATTTCAACATTGATTTGAAGATTTTATTTTCTAAGCACAACTCATAAGAGCTTTTTTCCTTTTTTTAATGTCAATTACTCTAAGAATGTAAAATGGAGTGATAATTCCTTTGTATGATGAGTATTTCAAGCTTGTTTTGTTCAACCTTCATTATTCTTTATTATATTTTTACTTATAACAGTATCTCTACAATATTAATTTAATTTAGGTAAGTGAATACAAGTTATTTATAATTTCAAATAAAATGTCTTAGTAAGCCAGTATGTCAGTGGACAAGTCTTCTGGAAAAATAAAAGATAACATGGAAAATAAATTACATTTGTCTTTATTACATCTTTATTGCACACAGTTTATAGCCAGTGATGCTTGTCTGTGTGTCTGTGTGTGTGAGAGACAGAAACTGTTGTGCAGTGACATTGTGTTAAAAGCATTTAAAAAAATATAAACAGGAAGAAATGTTTTGGAATTTAAGTAAACTGGAAGAATTTTAAATTGCTAAGAATTAGAGTGAATTCAGCTGGAAACATACTTTGCTCTGACATTTGATTTTGGGAATTAGAACTGTTGTTTTCCCTCTTCATCTATAACATGTAAGGGACAAAAAGTAGAAAGCTGGCAAAAAAGAAAAAAAATAAAGTAATATAAAAAAATAAGAAAAACGCAGTAAAGTCGCTATTTATTTGATTTCATGATAAAGGTTGTATAAGCAAGCACTAGTATAAAGAAACTTCAATCAGAAGTTAAAGATCACCTAGTCTGCAGAAAGGGTGCCAGTCACATGGAGCAAACCCAGACAAAAGCTACAGAGTTCATTCTAAATTTAAAATTCTTGTCCTCTGAAGCCCCAGTTGAAGGTCTGCTGCCAGATGCAGTAATGCATAGTCCTTCTATCAAGGACTGGGAATGTCTGTGGTACAGGTTTTATGTCATGTATGTGGATTTGTCTGTGCTTGGTGTGTTCCTATGCCCTGTATGCTCACCCTAACTGTGGCAATGGCTAGAACTGTGAATCTGGTGATTCTCAAAAGCGGAGGTCTGTACCACCTCATTTTCTCTTTCTGTGATAATTACGGTGCCCATTACATCTTTTTTAGGGGGATTTAGTGACCCAGTGTGAACGCCCTAAACTGTATTTTATACAGTAAATGGTTCTCTGTCTGTAATTTTCTAATCTAGACAGAAGAAACCTAACTGCTGAAGTATGGATACCGGTGATGCCCTTCACCTGAGCTCATTGTGCTAAGAAAAACAGGGCAAAGCTGGGCCTTTACTGTTGCCAGCTTCAAGTCTAGTGGATTTTCTTTCTGAAATATGTTAGAAGATTGTTGTTAGACACTTTTTATTTAATCATCGGCAAATTGTCTGAAAACTGTGAATGGAGACTTTTTTCATTTAATCTCATTGATGGTCAGTGTTTCTGCCATCCAATTTTCATTGTCATAAGGTTCTGATACAGGACCGAGTATTGCTCTGAGGCCGTGACTGAATTTTAAATAGTGATAACTCTCTACAGCCTCCAGGGAAGGAGTTTGAATGTCTACTTCTTTCCACTAGTGACCAATTAGTGATGCAATGTACAGTGGTAGAATCTGTGCCTGGGAAAGTTCTGGCATGCTTTGTTTTTTTCATTCACATGTTAGAAGAAAATGCTATCCCCTTCAAAGGCAACATACAGAAAACGGATTCACTTCCCAAATGTCTCTGTCTGCAAGAATACAGAATTTTGCCTATATAGGTGCCTTTAATCAATCTTTTCTTTCTGAAGGTCTCAAAAGAGCCGAATTTAATTTCTGCAAATATATTCCTGAAGCAAAGACATGAAAACAGCTTGCTTATTAGAAAATTCCACACACTTCTATTCACCTCAATATATTGATATGAAAGTATCTGAAAAATGTAGGCACAACATTATTTGTAGCAAGGCTCTACATTGGACATTGGTTGCTGCACATTAACTGCCAGTTTCTAAGCGAGTAACAATGGGGTGTTTACAGTGTAAACTTAAGCCATTATGGGCTTTAACTGATGGCTTTAAGATGAACATTGTATAAAAATAGATACGTGGGAGAAAATGTTAATTGATTATTTCTAGTAGAGTTATTGCTAGTGTTTGAGAGGTGTTCACCTACATCACCTCTTCCCATATGAAAGCTGTAGTTATAGATCATCTAACTCTGTGGTTTTGTCCTAATTTAATGCAGAATTTCAGGCAGAATTTGCCCTTCATATTGCTTTTGTATGCAACTGTTTGGATACCAAAGGAAAAGTATGTCAGACTTTGTCAAAGACATTTGCAGTTAATGCTTCTAATATGATAATCTTCTCTAATTTTCTAATACACCTTCTGATTGATTGTTGTATGTATCTATACATACATATGCACACAATATGCACGCACATGCACATATGGCTTACTGCATTAGAAATTCATTAGAATTTAACCTTCTATTTAAAACAAACCCATGGGAAAATAAAACCTGCCTTCTCAACATTTTATGTTCAGGAAAACTGACCTTGAACACATGACCTGTGACCCAATATGGTGAGTAAATAAAATAAATATGTTCTAAAGCAGTACTGGAGCTTTTTAAGTGAGACCTCACTTGGAGTATTGTGTGCAGTTCTGGTGTCCTCAACATAAAAAGGACATGGAACTGTTAGAACAAGTGCAGAGGAGGGCCACGAGGATGATCAGGGACTGGAGCACCTCTCGTATGAAGATAGGCTGAGAAAATTGGGGCTGTTCAGCCTAGGAGAAGAGAAGGCTGCGTGGAGACCTCATAGCAGCCTTCCAATACCTGAAGGGGGCCTATAGGGATGCTGGGGAGGGACTCTTCATTAGGGACTGTGGTGAGAGGACAAGGGGTAATGGGTTTAAAATTAAACAGGGGAGGTTTAGATTGGATCTGAGGAAGAAATTCTTTACTGTGAGGGTGGTGAGGCCCTGGAATGGGTTGCCCAGGGAGGTTGTGAATGCTTCATCCCTGGCGGCGTTCAAGGTGGGGTTGGACATAGCCTTGGATGGCATGGTTTAGTGGGAGGTGTCCCTGCCCCTGGCAGGGGGGTTGGAACTCGATGATCTTGAGGTCCTTTCCAACCCTTACTATTCTATGATTCTATGATTCTATGATTCTATGATTATATTTATAATTTCTGTGTTTTGACTTCTGATTTTTTAATTATTTTGTGGTGAACTTGATATTTTAACTGTATGCTTGAGACAGAATTCTGGAGAAAATGTTCAAAAGTCTGGATTAACCTCTTTGACGATTCCTGTCACTTCCAGCTTAAAACAAAGATTACTTTGAAGTTAATTTTAAAATATACATTGAATTAGTAGCAAATGTATGTATTTATGCTGGTAGTAAAACAGAATATTTTCCTCCACTGTGATATTTAAGCAAAGTTTTTCTGGAGAGTTTGAAGCTTGACTCCTGGTTAACACTACATACACTTGCAGCGATAGCAGCAGTACTGTATGTCTGTCATTGAGGTTGGGCAACATGTCATCCTCCTGCTTGTACAGGTCCATTGCACAAAATGTTAACACAGGACTGGGGTTGTATCTTGTTCCATTCAAGTTTATAAACTGCTGAATCTTCCTGAGTGGAGCAATGTTCTTTTTATCCCAATTTTTTTTTTAAGAACCTGTTTAGGGGGGAACATCTTTAGCAGAATGGAAAATAAAATATGTCAAATATTATCTGCAACTCACAATTGCAATTTTCTCACTGTTTTCTCTAGACAGATATGGTAATAATGAGTAATATTGAAATAAAATATACCAGTTTTATTCCTTTAAAAGAATTTTTCTTCTTTCATACTGCTTCAGCTTTTCTAAGGCATCTAACTTGCCAAAAGGTATGAATGTAGAATACCAATAATAGTCTTCAAATAGATCCTACCATAACTTATGGGAACTCCAGAGATACAAATATGTATGCATTTTTTTTCCTTTCCTACACTGAAAAAAGGATTTATGCTGCTTAATGCACATGTAGACATTGTTCTGAATGAATTAAGGAAAAATTATGTCCAGTCCACTCAACTCTATATCATCGATTGGAAAATTAATATGGATTGTCTTTGCTCTAAATAGATTGAGAAAAACTCCATTCAAAATTAAATATTTTAATGTTAATTGCTATAATTTTTATTTTCAAATCAATTTCACAGTTTATTCATACAGATTATGCATATCTACTTTGAACTGCTAAATCTTTTTTCCGGTTTTGGACCAAACAAACCCAAATATCTTTAAATACCAATTCAAGTAGCCCACATCTTTAAGTTACATGTATTAAAGTTATAGATCCATCTTGCAATTTATACTGCATTATTAAAATTATTAAAAACAACTGCTAAAAACAATATCTGCTGGATGTTATTCTTTTACAGAATTTGACAATATGAAATCAGTTGATCCCTGTAAACCAGATAGCTGTATCTTAGCAAATCATAGCACTCTATAAAAGTACAATTTGAAGTCTGGGACAGACCAGCTTATATACAGAAGAGAAATTAACAGTCAAAGTATCTGGCAAACTTAGGTTGCAAAAACATTGTTGGCTATAGCATTTCAGTCTGAGTGTAGATTTATAACCGAATGTACTTATTTAACACATATATTTACTGTATATGTGTGTGTATATATATGTATAACCAAACTTTGTTAGTTATAATTTCTTAGTTGCAGTAATTCAGGAAAGCTTCTTTACTTGGAAAACACCTTTTGAAAAGGGTAACATTTAAGCATGGCAGCTCTAAAGACTTCATAATACCAGGACTCCAAAGTGAAATGCAAATTGAAAATCTCTCGTATTTTAACGGAGATAGGACATCATGCTCTTGTCTACCCACCTGGTCTGATGACCCAGGTGAAGCTCCATTATGTAGCAAGGTGTTAGAAAGGCAAAATGCTTTTCCATCTCTGCCACATGTACATGGTTCTCTCTTCTTGGCAGCTTTTCTTCAATTCCTCCATGCAATTTGAATAAATAGACAAGCAGTTGTCTCATTCACCGTATAGGAGTACCATTATTTTTATGCTCAAAGGCATTTTCCTTCTGAGTTTGCCTGTCCTCAGAGACACTCTGAATTATCTCATATAATTTTAATTCTTATCCAGACATTTTTTGAATGCGTACATCAACACGAAACATTTTGTAAGCCAGTTCTACCCAGTCTAACAACAAGGATAATACTGCTCTGACAGAAGATCTCTGACAGGGCTGTCTACAGTACTGGGCAATGCCTTATGGCTTGCTGGTGCTACATAGTTCTCCTGTCAAACATACAGGGCTTGGGGATCCTGATCAGTGTCTCAGAATCAGAACTGCAATGGCTATGCAATAAATGTGAGCGTGACTAGAAAAAACATTCATCAAAAAATTGAGTTTTCATCCCCCTTTTTTAAACAGTATTTAAAATCCCTGTTTTCTTGACACCTTTGTACTGATACCGTTTGAAGTGTGATGGTGGTTCTGGAGTATTGTATATGTTTCTTACAGAGTAATTATAAATAGAAAAAATAATGTATAGTAGAAATGTATATTATATATAGTAAAAATGTATAGTAATAATATATAGAAAAAAGAGTATAGTAAATATAGAAGATGAACAGTGCATCTCAGGGCCTCTACAGGGATCAGAGTTGCTGACATACCAACATGCCAGCTACCAGAGACGTTGTGAAAAAGTAAATATTTTTCATATGTCAATAAAAATGTCTTAGTCGTACCTTAGAAAGGAGATAAAGACAACCTTCCAGTTCCACTGTGTTAATTATATAAATAAATAAGTCTTATCAATTGAACAAAGCTTTGGGTTTTAAAAGTTAGGTAGCTGTCAGATATGTAAAGTTAGCTTATTTAGTGTGCTTTGCATTTCAAAATCAACTCTCATAACAGTTGCCACACATAAATTCAAGTTAATATTATGTGCCCCCAAGACAAGAGTGCTGCAGATTTTCTGTCCTACCACTGGAGATAAATATCAGCAAAATTGCATAGGTAGCTATTCCAAGATAAGGGACACAGGTGATGATCTGATGTATTTATTTCAGATAACTGTGGAATGTTTCTCTTTTTGATGTTAGTTTATATGTCGTGGGAAACTACTGTCTTAGGGTCAGTTTTTTTCTAACTTAAATAAGAAAATAATAATAATAATAATAATAAAGCAGCTGCTCAGAGGTTTAACTCCCTTTCCTGAAGTTAATAAATATTATAAATGAAGATGTGTATTTGGGGCTAGGAGTAGGAAGAGGGAAGTGTTGATCTAGCAAGAGACACTAAGGGGAAAAAAAAACAAAAAAGGAAAAGGAAATTGAAAAGTATTTCTTTCTCCACAGGCTGTTAGAGAAGCAGGGAGTGATGGAGTGGGTGTTCAAGAAAAGCATCAAATTGGCAGAAGAGAAGCTAATCAGGCAGGAAGAAGAAGATTATGGATGATTAGGGACCTAGGCAAAAGCTGCTTATGTTGCTGGAGAAGGAGACTGGAGACCAGATGTGGCGTATAAATGGCCACTACTTTAACCCTCCTATATGACAAAGCAGCCAGGCTGTAGGTGAACTAGATGAGAGAGCAAGTCATGATGGTGTGAGTGTGAAACGATTATGGGAGGGAAGGGAGCTGAATGCTGCTGGAAGGAGCAGTGGAGGGGGATGCTCCAGATCTGTTTGGAGCAGGGAGCTGCATTGAGTAGCACTCTGCAAAAAGCAGCAGCTTTAGCCGAGCTGTCTGTCTCGCCTCTGGCAGAACCATGCAGAGGCAGCCTGGTAACAGCTTTTCCCAAAGGCGGGAAATACAGAGGTTCCAAATCACAGAATCATAGAATGGTTTGGGTTGGACGAGACCCTAAAGATCATCTCGTTCTAAACCCCCTGCCACGGGCAGGGACACCCTTTGGGAGAGAGATTGCTCCCTGTCTCACCTACTCTGCTAGCAATGGGTGTAGCAAACCAGGGTCCACATCCCACACCATATTTTTCTGCCTTGTTGCATCTTCAGCTTCCTTTTTTCTCAGGATAGCAGCAGCAAGGTCTGTCCCTCAGGCAACAAAATTCAATGTTGCCTTGATATCTTGCAGAATGAAAGGAGGTGGGGTGAAAACAGATTTGGCGCAAGATATAGAATGAGAAAAGGTTGAAAAGGGAGCTGTAGAGACTCAAGACAGAATCATTGTTAAATGAACAGTAACCCTACTTTGAAATTAAGAAGAAATGTATGCTTCAGGCTATTTTTACTCTCTTAGGCTAAATATTCCACTCTTTTCCTTAAAACTTTCAACTACTACTTGACTACACTGCTTGCTTTGAAAGCTCAGAAGGAAATTGATAAACATACTTTACTAGTCCTTTTATGATTCCATATCACAATTTGTCTGTGGTGTGAGTTCAGTTATAGGCTGCTTGTCACAAAGGAGTAGAAATTATTAACAATTATGAGATATTGACATCTGTTTCTTAAGCATTCTTTAAGCAGATGAGTAGTGCATTAATTTAATAATTAATTTTTGCAGTCTCATATCTTTCAAAAAGCATGCCTTTGTGTCTTGGTTGTTAGCAAGGCTAATTTTCTGCTGAAACTCTGCTTCTTGGCCACTAGTAGTCATCCTCCTCCTTACTCAACAAAATTAATCTGGGCCTAAAACTTTCAGTGGAACTTTATATAGTTTTTAAGCTTTACTTCCTGCAGCTTTAGATCAAGTTGCAAGTGAAGGCAAAAGCACATCTGTTGTGAGTAGGCACAAGTGACGCTGTTGTTCAACACTTAGCTATCAGCGAAAGAAATAAGGCATGAAGAAAAGTAAATTTTTTTTCTGTAGTTCACAGCTCTGTTGTAAAATCAAATGTTTATGGTGGTTTCTTTCCTGAAATTATACACTACTTGTCTGCCTGTTTAATGTAAGTTATGTTCCCATCACATTCCTCATTTTTTCCCAGTAACTCTTCAGATTGTCGTTTCCTTTGATCTTTTTATGGTATTTCAGCAATATTACAATGAATCACAGTTCTTACCAATCATCTCACCTTCGGCTTATGTTCAATAGCCTGATTTTCCAAGTCTGAAAGTTATTTCATGTTCTTTTTTTTTTTTTTTGTTTGTTTTGTTTCTAATTCAGCAAGCGTTGTATGTAATTGCAGGGTAGAGTGATGATTACTCTTCAAAGAATTACAATCAAACTTGGCTTGTTAGTGTATAAAGCTCTGGCTGTTAATCACAATCATTTAAGCAGTAGCTAACCCTCACTAAAACACAGATGGCATGTTGTTAGCATTTCAAGCTACCCAACTCAGTCATTGTTGATATATCCCAGAGAGGACTTTGTTATGCTTTTCAATACTGCTTCTCTTCTGTAACACTGAACAGTATCTGCTGGTTTGATACCCTCTCAGACACTTAGAATGAACGCTTAATACTGTACAGCTGTGGCAGCTCATGCAAATAAAAATGCCTTTTTTTTTTTTTCACTGAAAATGAAGAATTTAACCATACAACCCAAAATAGATAGAAAAAGGAAGTCTGTGAAAGAAAAAAAATATAAACAGGAAGTTGTCTTGATTAAAACTAGCCATTGAGTTTAAATGTACACATATGTGACTTTGACAAGAAAACCTCGGCAAGCTTGATCAATATTGGCAATTTGAGAAGGTCCACTGTTCGCTGGCTGAGTCCTAAGGTCTGGTGATTTCCAACAAGCCATAAAATAAATAGATAACTATTTTTCAAGTGCTACTGGCCAAAATAAAAGCTCAAATACTGTGTATCAAAGAGTAGAACAAATCATACTATCAGTGCCAAGCCCCTAAGCAAGGATTTTTAATAAGAGCAATTAAATGCTTGATACAATGTGACAATCCACTTTATAAAAGCCTGTATTTCTTAAAAAACATGTGTTTTGCAAAGGTTTTAAATGACTCCATGCAGAAAAGTTGAATTCTTACACTGTAGAAAAGGATTCTCTGAGAGGCCAGGATGCACTTATGTAAGCAGAAGAGAAGACAAAGATTCTTGCACAGACTCAGTACATGTTTGTCTGTCATTCTGCCTCCTTTCAGAAGTTTCCCTACCAAAAATAAAATTGCCTTACTCAGAAGTTACCTTTGGAAAACGAATTGGTGTTTTGAAAAAAAATAATCTGTTGTTTCAGGTAAACTCTGAGGAAAAGGAAAAAATAACAGTTCTCAAATGAAGAATTTATTATTTAACTGGCACTAACTGTGCATGACTTTTCATGAGTATGCATTAAGTTATGTGCTCAGAGGTCTGGGCATGTATATTCCAGTGCTGCAAGAATACATGAAGATTTTGACCCTATACCTGCCAGGGTGCTGTGAAAGGGGTAGGGTTAACAGAGAAGCACAATCAGGGAGGCATCCCTACTTGAAGATTCAGCAACATATTAGATCTGGGAGCTTTGTTTATGAAATGAATAAGGCTTTTCTCCTCATCTTGTACCAAGTTTGTTACTCTTTTGTCTACATAGATGCCATTACATGGTGAAAAATGCACACATCAAATCAGAATGTCAGAAAACAAAGTGT
The DNA here is from genome assembly GCA_039720435.1 of Amazona ochrocephala. Lineage (NCBI taxonomy): Eukaryota > Metazoa > Chordata > Aves > Psittaciformes > Psittacidae > Amazona > Amazona ochrocephala. The sequence continues at coordinate 29,387,697 of CM077876.1, read as the reverse complement.
GATTCTTATCTTCTCTTTGACATGTAGTTTGCTAACAGGCAATTAGTCTCTGACCATGCTCGATTTCCTTCTACCATCACCATCATTTGTATATATTTCCCCAGAGACTACTGCTTGAGCAGGCAGAGATCTGAACTGGCATCAAGACGTAGATGTATCTTTGTGTCGTTGACCAGACACATTTCCTAGTAAAAGGCATCTCTGATACAAGAATGGGAGAAATTTAAATTTTCATTATTAACTTGTTTAGCACTTGCAATTTCAAAGATATCATTCACTTAGCACAAAATGTTGGGAAGCCTAAGGGAAATTGGATTTCCAGAGCAGTAATTCTTTCTTATTACCCATTCTCCAAAATATTGTCCATATCAATGAAATTCTTTACCAATTTTTAATTAAAGTATTTTATAAAGAACCATCTAAGTAATTTCTTTGCAAAAATTTCAAGGCCAGATGCTATCTTCCACTTCTCTTTCATCCTTAAGGTTTGGGTAAATGTGAATTGTCCCTATTGAAATAAAAGCACTAAAAGTAACACCTGTCAACCCTGCTTTGTTAGTTGGGTTTGCTGCAGACACAAAAACTTGTTCTCTTTTTGTTCTGGAGTACTATGCATGCAGCAGAAAATCACACTTACTGGGAAGCTGTGGTTCCTGGTTCTATATTGTATGATTCTTAGCAGTGTAATAGGTTAAAAGTAGTCACAGATGTTTTACTTGTGAAATCCACATTCAAGCCATGTTACATATATGGTTCAGAGAATTTTTTTCTCAATACAGTGGCACAGTACAATGCATATACAATGACACAGTACAGTACATAAACATCCTCCTGTTCTTTCCCAGAGATTACATGTTTTGAGATTATTCATTATAGTATTAAACACCAGAAGTACCCTTTCATTTAATCTCAGATAAAGTATAGGACAAGCATAGTTGTCTACAAAGACTATACTCCATATCATATATAGCTGCTTTTCTATTTGCAATAGCAATGTCATTTCTCTGTTGTACTCAGTTTGATTTCTTTGATCTGAAATATGAGATGATTTGTATATAATATTATTTTAATCCAGCATCCTCATACCACTTAAAGGTATGGCTTTTGTTACCTCAGCAATGAAGGAACTGAAATTTTAAGACAAACTCTGATCTTCTTGTAATGAGAGTTTCTGCATCAAACACCTTGAAATTGAGTTTATTTGTACAGCAACAAGTTTAATGTCAAGTACTCAAATGAAAATTGAATTAATTTATTGCTTTCATTAATTGACCTCAATTTTCAAACTTTACGTTTGTTTAATCTTAATAACTTTTGATTTATTCATGAAATGTTGCTCTTCTGTGCTTATGATTGTCTCTATTGATTCAAGCATTTCCAGGGTGATATTCTCCATTGCAAGTTTTTAATGAAATTATTAAAATAAATATCATGGACTTTTACATATATGTAAACAGAATAGATATATATTAACTGAATATTAGAAACCATGTCTAGTTAGGAAAATCTCATCAATTAAAGATTCCAGAATAGGTCAGAAAGTGTCATTCCAATAAAAATGAAATTTGCATGCAGTGCTTCATTTGCAAGGACTGTTTGTTTATCTTCTCTGGCATTTATTACAGTGATCAAGCAACTGAAATAATCTGCATATTATGCAAACCAGTCCTTTTCCCAGGAAAGTTTTCAGGCTTTTTATATTAGGAAAAAAATTAATGCAAAGGCTTCTTGTAAGATAGCATGAAAAAAATATTGGATCTTGTCACAAGAAATTCTTGTTACTGTCATTGCAGGTGACTAACCTATTTTGGGAAGTTAGAGCTTCTAATATTATGGGTTGCGTCATTGAAATGTTGTATTATGAGTGTTAGCAGCATGAAGGACTGCTCTATTTGCTTCCTGGCTAATTGGATTATTGTCCATTATACCAGTGTAACCACAAAGATGAATAAAAGAATTGAAGCTTTAGAAAATGGAGATATAACAATGAAGTGAGTTCTTAGCCAAAGAGAATTGCAGTTGGAAAGGTTAGATCAGCTGGGAAAAGAAAGCTAACAGTACCTGTTTCTTCACAGTCAAGAGTGTGAATATACTAGAGGAGGAAAAGATTTGTGGCAATTTGTAGAAAATCACTGTCTATAAACTTTTAAAAGGCTCTTTTTAATCTTGATTTCAGGACATCTTTTGAATAAAGCTTTTCTTACCAAAATTATTAGTTTTAGCTTTATAAAAGCAAAACTTACTACTCTATTAGAAGTAAGTAAACTCTTCTCAAATTATATGTCTTGAAGTGCATGTTCAGGCGGTGGAAAGCATTTGGGGCAAGTGCTTCAGAATCTGGCTGCTTTTTGTACAGTACTTGCTGCAGAATTCTCTCTAACTCATGATAACAAGTTTTATGTAAAAGAAGGAAACTTTGCAAAGGAACAGAACTCCATTAAGTAAAAATATTCTTCTTAACAAAAGGCAAAGCTCATGTGGCTTTAATTACAACCTGGGAAAGAACAACCTTCTTGAACTGAAACTTTGACAAATACAATAAAACATATTCCATTATCTTAGTTTACCTGCTTAGTCTCCCTGACTTCTGTATGGAGAAATTGTGGCAGTCCAGTGAAGTTCCCACTCATTAGAAAAGGGAAAACCATTTTTTTTAAAGTAAAAAAGGGAGACCCAAGGAACTGCACGCAGTCAGTCTCACCTCAGTGCCAGGAAAGATTATGGAGCAGTACCTCCTGGAAATTATGCCTACCAGAGGCCAGTGATTCTTTTACTGCTGGAAAGAGACTTTTTATAAGAAGAGGTAGTGATAGAACAAGAGAGAATAGCTTTAAACTGGAGGAGGGTAGATTTATATCAGATATTATGAAGAAATTGTTTATTGTAAGGTTGGTGAGGCACTGGAATGGATTTCCCAGAGAAGCTGTGGAAGCCCCATCCCTGGAAGTATTCAAGGCCAAGTTGGATGGAGCTTTGAGCAAGTGGAAGGTGTGCCTGCCTGTTGCAGGGGGGTTGTAACTAGATGGACTTTAAGGTCCTGTCCAACTTTAACCGTTCTATGAATCTATGGTATTACAACAGAGACTGAATGGAAATTATTCCCTCGTGGTGCTCCACACTCCTCAAGCTAATGGGTCTGTTTGTCAGAATAGACAGTAGTTGCATGGATTTTGCTAGAGTAACCTATCACTCAGAGCTATATGGTTGGCAGATCAATGGCCATCTATTTCATGAAACCATCTTTTTTTAAGAGCTTTTACATGATTGAAAGCACAAATTGCACTTTGAAAATAAACTGTAAAGTTATTGTCTGTCACTGTTGTGCCATCCGCCATTACTTCAACTGCCTTGTGTCATATCTGAAATGAGATCATAAATTCTCCAAGAAAGGAATTGTCTCTTAAAATAACATTTGTACAGCAATTAGCACTTTAGATTGCTGAATTTTAATGGAGTTTTCTGATCTTGCCATAACATAGCAAATAATCACTGAAGTATGGAAAATAGATCCAGAAGGGTTTTTTGAGATTATATAATCTGTTCCATGCTCTGAAACAAGGTTAAAATATGTGTCAAGAATTGTACTGATATATGTCCAACCTTAAACACTTTTGTTAATGGAGATCCCACAGCCTTGTACGAGGTTGGTTCAGGATTCAGTGGTTTCAGTGTACATTTATATTGTCTTTGCTATAGACATCTTGCTACTGTTTTTACCTGCATTCCTTATTGTATGTTATTTACCTTAGCATTCTCTTTCTTTTCCATCAGGGCTATGGAGAGTACATTATATTTTTCTACAGCAGAAACCCTTTATGTATTTGAAGTCTGACCATCTTCCTGCTTGGTTGTCTTCAATTGACTGTGAATTAAGTGCAACTATCAAATAAAAAAAAAAAAAAAAAAAAAAAAACAGCAAAAAAAAAAAAAACCAACGACAACAAAAAAAACCCATGATGCTTAAAAAAAGAAAAAAAAAAAGAAAGAAAAGAAAATCTTATTAGGACAGGTAGAGATTGGGCTAGGCAGTATAAAGATAGCCGATGAGACAATGAATTTTTCCTTCTAACCCAGCAAACTTCAGAGCCGCAAACTGTACAAGCTGTGTGGGTAATTGTTTTGCTTGCCAGTTACAATAGAAGGTGCCTGACAGTGCTTTGTGGACTACAGAGTATATCACAGACATGGTCTCAAGGGCTTTAGAACTAATGTGGATGTTTCCACTTCATTACTTTCAATGACCACAGTCTTATCTGTCTGCAGTAATGAATGGTTTCCCCTCTGGAAGACATGCTACTGGTTATATTCTAATGATGACATAATGAGGAAGCAGAAATAGATCTCAACGGGAAGACTGCCTGTAGTCGTGACCCATGGGCTCCTTGGTTTGATTGCACACAAATCCAGGATTACTGAAGCATGGAAAGATAAACTGTATGGTGCTAGAGCAAGTGTCAGAGTGATAAAAATTATTATCTGTATTTTTTTGAATACTTTTTCATACTGCAGTTTTGGAAAGAATACATATTTTTGGATTCTGATTTTTCAAGGACAATTTCATTTTAAGATGATGTCTGGAAGGTACGATGGAGATCAGTGCAGCAAGCTGCATCTGTAGCTTTAGCATTAGAAACATTTTCTTGGGTTATTCCAAATTAAAAGAGAAATTTAATTAACATGTTTTACTAATAGAAAAATAATGAATTACAGTTTTTTCTGGGAATGAAGTTGTGAATAGAAAGCCAACATAAGCCGAAGGAGGGTAGATTTAGATTGGATATTAGGAAAAAAATCTTCACTATAAGGGTGGTGAGGCACTGACACAGGTTGCCCAGAGTAGCTATAGATACCCTATCCCTGGCAGTGTTCAAGGCCAGGCTGGATGGGGCTTTGAGCAACTTGGTCCAGTGGAAGGTGGCCCTGTTGGAACTAGATGATCTTTAAAGTCCCTTCAAACCCAAACCATTTTGTGGCTCTGTGATCTCTGGCTAGTAAAAATGGAGCTGTAAACTGAATGTTGGTTTGGATAGGGCTTACCAATAAGCATTAGAATAATGCTGTGGTTGACAGAACAAATCAGATAGGAGGAATAATACATGAAATATACACTGGCTGTTAAGAATTTGTCCAGCAGGAAAAGAAATGAAAAGTAACTGTACAGACCACACCATATCTCCTGTCTTTTTCTTTGCATGGCTGCGCCAACCTGCTTGCAGTCATTACTCTTTATAAACAAATAAACCTCCAAACCAGGAAATGTACCCAGTGCTGGACCATGAGATTCAAATTCCCTTCTGTGTAGTATCATCTTACTTTCATACGTAGCAGATCATAGTTTATAAATTTATCAGATCATACATTTCATATTTTAGTGCTCTTCAATGAAGGAGTCTTACAGGAATTTAACTGACACTATGGGAAGTCTAAAATATGCTAATACAGCAAACTAGCCATTCTATGCTTTTTCTTTTTTTTTTTTTTTTTTTTTAATTGTTTCTATTATGGTAACAAATTTTACGTACTTGAAACTAGAACTGTTTGAAACACATTAGTCTTTCTTCTACTCAGACACTTTGACCTTTATGCTGTATATGGGAGTGAGGTATTTTTCTCCAATTTTTGTGAGTTCTGCGAACCAAAGAATTGAGCTGCTTATTTGATAAGGTGTCTTAATTAGCACTGCTAGTTGCATAATTATGATTAAATGTAATTTAAATGTCTGTTTAAAAGTAAGCAGCAGAAGTTTCCTACCATAAGTAGCCATATATTAAAAGCAGCACAGAACAAATTGCCAGTTCTTACCAGATCCATGTGTACACTAGATGTCCTGACTAGCTATCCCAGTTTCTTCAAATAACGTATTTGCTTTGAATTTGAAGCTTTTATTTTCATATATATAGAACCAATATCATTAGTTGAATAATGCCAGTAGGATATATGTAATTATTTCACCTCTCCCATGGAAGTTATCAATGTCAAAAGTACCATTTTGATTTTTGCTCTGATCTCTGTGTTCACATACTGTACAGATCTATCCTCATTATTTACTGCAGTTCGTGAATTACCACGAAAGTCTTCCCTCTGCAGCTTGGTTTGCTGTTTGTAACTATTTGCTTTTTGAATTGGTTACTGTAGTCTCATCATGTTGCATTTGCTCCTGACTATCCCCCAGATCCCAGAGCAGTTTCAAAGCAGGGTGCTGTACACTGCCAGCCCAGATCCTCAGACCAGTGCACATCCATACATATATTTATGAAGTTTTTTTAGTGGGCAATGACCACAAAAATAAAACTGTTTTGAGTCCAATTTAAAAGTAAGTAAATAAATAAATAAAAATATTAATACCTCTTTGTGAAAGAGCAATTTTATTTTTGTAAAGTTCTTGAAATTCTGAGATGTCTTTATGTTGTTGCTGTTTTGTATCTTCTGTTACCATATCTCTGTATATGCATAAGGAACTTGCATGTGAAATATAATTATATATATTATGAATATATTGGCCTTCTATGAAGGGGCTACGGAACTGATGGACAGGGGTAGAGAAGTTGATGTCGTCTACCTAGACTTGTATAAAGCCTTTGACAGTGCCTCACATGACATCCTGTCTCTAAGTTATAGAGACATCAATTTGATAGGTGGACCACTCGGTGGATAAAGAACTAACTGGATGGCCGCACGCAAAGAATTGTGCTCAATGGCTCAATGACCAGGTGGAGACCAGTAACGAGTGGTGTCCCCCAGGGACTGGTGTTGGGACCGGTCTTGTTCAACATCTTTGTGGGTGACGTGGACAGTGGGATTGAGTGTGCCCTCAGCAAGTTTGCTGATGACACCAAGCTGTGTGGTTCAGTCGGTACATTGGAGGAGGGAAGGAATGCCATCCAGAGGCACCTTGACACTCTTGTGAGGTGGGCTGATGCCAACCTGATGAAGTTTAACCATGCCAAGTGCCAGGTCCTACACCTGGGTGGGACCAATGCCAGGCACAGCTATAGGTTGGGCAGAGAAGAGATTCAGAGCAGCCCTGCGGAGAAGGACTTGGGGGTGTTGGTCGATGAAAAAATGAACATGAGCCGGCAGTGTGCACTTGCAGCCCAGAAAGCTAACCGTATCCTGGGCTGCATCAAGAGGAGTGTGACCAGCAGTTTGAGGGAGGTGATCCTGCCCCTCTACTCTGCTCTCATGAGATCTCATTTGGAGTATTGTGTGCAGTTCTGGTGTCCTCAACATAAAAAGGACATGGAACTGCTGGAACAAGTCCAAAGGAGGGCCACGAGGATGATCAGGGGACTGGAGCACCTCCCATATGAAGATAGGCTGAGAAAGTTGGGGCTGTTCAGCGTGGAGAAGAGAAGGCTGCATGGAGACCTCATAGCAGCCTTCCAATACCTGAAGGGGGCCTATAGGGATGCTGGGGAGGGACTCTTCATTAGGGACTGTAGTGATAGGACAAGGGGTAATGGGTTCAAACTTAAAGAGGGGAAGTTTAGATTGGATATGAAGAAGAAATTGTTTACTGTAAGGGTGGTGAGGCCCTGGAATGAGTTGCCCAGGGAAGTTGTATATGCTTCACCCCTGGCAGCGTTCAAGGTGGGGTTGGACATAGCCTTGGGTGGCATGTTTTAGTGGGAGGTGTCCCTGCCCCTGGCAGGGGGGTTGGAACTAGATGATCTTAAGGTCCTTTCCAACCCTGACTATTCTATGATTCTATGATTCTATGAATATATTATATGACATATTCCTGAACCCAGGACTCATCTTCATCTTCCTTTTGCCGTCTGCTACCCAGACCGAGTCTGTAGAAGTAATTTAACTAAATCCTGCCATTTGTACCTGGTTTCAGTGCTGTCATACTGCATAGTTCCATTGAAATAATAGGGGTTACTTGTGCAGTAAGCTCTTATTCAGCTTGACTGAAGGTAGCAGAAATGATCTCCTAGTTTTTACGGGAAAGGTAAATACATCTATGGATACATTAGATTTAGTGATATCCTGTATAAGTTATTAATATCCCTAGCTACTTGCAGGTAGAATTTGATACTTGCAATACACATTTGAAACACTTAACCTGAGACTGAAGCAGTGTTTAAAGTAGGGGAGGGTGTCATTGCCATTAGCCAGGATAAAAAAGTGCTCAGGGCACTGTGCAACTATTCTGGCACTAAGTAAGTGACCTGCAAACAGATGAGAGACTAGAAACTAGATCGCTTGGAAGAGCACTTTAATCCATACCCTGTTGCTCAAAGGACTGGTGGCAACAGTCAAACCACATTAGCTGGTTTCACTCATTACCCCTTTGCAGCTTCCCTGTGGTTATGACATGAGATAGGCTCTCATCTCTCCAGAGCAGGTACTACTGGCAGGTGAAGGAGGTTATTTGTTTGTGACTGCATAGCTGTGGTTTTGTGACTTGTGTCCAGTCTTTATTTTATAAAAGCATTGTAATAGCATTTCTACAGATTTGCAGGTGTCATTCTGTTTACTATATACACATGTGTATCAATTACTTCATGTTCTTAACACTCCAAACCAAAATTATTTCTATTTACTTCCCCTGTTATTCTGATACAAGAAATGAAGCTGAGGAAAGGGAATTTGAAGCACTTCCCTTTGGAGTATAAGATTAGCACAGATAAAAGGCAAAGTAAGCACTTTCTGTGATGGCTTCTATGATTTTGGGGAATACCTAAATTATGTATGTGTAAATTTGGCATAATTTCAGATACAGAGGAAAAAGCACATTAAGAATAAGTGGAATTTCTTCCAATTACAGGTGAGGAGCTCTGTCCACTTCCTACAAATGCTAAAGAGAGTATATGTACTTTATACTTTCGCAGTTCCCACTTTCCCTTACTCCAGGGTAATTTTCCCAATAGTAGGGGTTATTCTGAAATAGGGATCTTTAGTTTTTTGTTACTTTTGTTACAAAAAATGAGAAATTCATTAATATTCATGCCTGAAATCTAAATCTAATCTATATCTGAACAGAATTGTATGCAATTCTGTCATCACTAAAAATGTAATGATCACCAAAGCTGTGAAATCAGTAAGAATTATTGTGCAAGTGATTTTTATGTGACTGGGAACATAACTGTGAGTCACCTGGGTCTAAAGTCAGATTGTGGACTGTTTTCAGCTTCCCATAAGGTGCAGTTTGAAAGTGTGTACTGAAATAGAATGTAATCTGCATTCTAATTCATGATACAAAAGTGCAGTCTTTGAAGAAGCAGTTGCCTGTGCTAAACTAGACTAGGAGCCCAAGCCGCCTGCTTTACTAGTTGACTTCAGATGCCTCTGAACTCCCTGGACTGGCAGGGCACACACTATGCCCAGCTCCAAGTAGCTAGGCTGGGCTTCATTTCAGTATCAACAAAGGATATTTCATTTTGTCATATACATTTCAATGTAATCACTCATTTTAGTCTTGATTGTCCTTTTCTGAATTAGACTTTATTCATTGTTTCTAATTTGTAAATGTAATAAGCTGTTTGATGCCTCTCGAGAGCAACAGATGTAAAAGGCATATTGTAGATTATTCTCTGGTTGTGCTTTGCTTCTATTGGCCGTTCTCAGAAGAATAAACTTTAAAGCTAGATATGCTTTTTGTGCAGATTTAAACAATTATTTCTGCAGTTTGCTGCTCTTTCAATGATTCAACAGATAGAAGCTGGAGTCTAGAGCACAAATCAAGGATGCTTTTTTTTAGGATAGAGGAATTTTGAGTAATAAAAGGATTTGAGGGAACTTATTTAGGACCTATATTCAAAAAGCTCCCTCAAAAGTTTGGGTTAAACATCTATGAGATAACCACATGATATCCACATCTATGCTGAATTTTTTTCTGATAATTTCATGAACATATCCTTCTTCCCCATTCACTGACATATGATATCTTAAAAGCATCTTTCCAGCTCAGTCTTATTTTCCAGTGCTATAAACTAAAAATAAAAATATAAACTAGAAGTATTGTATTTCAGGGACAGTGCTTTGTAAGAGCTAGACAGATTTCTAGTACATGTTTTGCTTTATTTCTGTGTGGAGCAAGAGGTAGGAAAAGGTAGGAACATGGAAGGAGTTACAGACTGAGGGTCTGAAAGTCTCAGGGAGGTTTGGATAGACAAATGAAGATTGAAACTAGGTCTTTTCCTGTGTGACTTGATTCTCCAAATCTTCGATTTGCCACAATGCAGCTCCTCTGTCCTCTGTGAAAGCATTATAAAATGTGAAGATTTTCTGTTTGACATCTCTCATGAACACTAAATTTTATTAATTAACAGGGAAAGGTCGTAGTCCACTACATAGCTTTTTCTAACTACCAAGGTTTATTTTGACAATATTTAGCATATATAAGCCATGGCCTCGAAGAATTACTGTAGATCTACTTATGCTTTTCTCCTATTGCTGAGAAATACAAATTTTATAAGAAGTTTAAAAATATGTTCTTTAAGACTTCTTTTTCTCTGTACCTCAGCTTACAATATGGTACGATAATATGGAAATACGGGTTTTTTTTGTTTTTTTTACTTTTTTCCCCTTTAATCAAGTTTTGAGTCCTACATATTATGTTGAAAAACAAAACAAAAAAGAAAGTAACCAAAATTTAATTTGGAAATTTTAAAGTTTCAAACTTTGGGAGACACATGCAGAGGATTCTAAAAGATTTAAAGAAATTTTTGTATTTAAACAATTTCCTATTAGCAAAAATCTCAGAAAACTTTGATTTTTTTAGGTTTTCATACCTTTTAAACACTGTTGGAATAAACTATTCCATCTGAGACCATTAATAACACAAATAAATAAAACAAATTAATAAACAAAAAAATACATCAGAAATAGAGTGGATTTTGTAGGGATGTTGTACTATAAGTATAGGTCAAGAACTGTGGATGTAAAATGTGTTTATATTGTTCTTCTTTGGGTACCAGAGATGGTGGTATCCAGGCAAAGGCTTAAATAGGATCACTTTAAAGAAATTCTGCCCAACTTTAGCCTTAAGAAAAATTTTTAAAAATATGTGTTTGCAAATCATATATGACTACAGAAAAATGCCCAGAAGAAATTAAGTGCAGTTGCCAGTGAGAAGCTCTGAAATCATATCTATTTTGTGGACAATTTGTATCAGTGCTTCAGTGCTATTTCGTGAAGTGACTATGTCTTCAGAGATGTACCAAACAGGACCATGCCCCACAATGTTCTTGGCACGTGTGATGGATTTATACTTGTTGAGTATTCATATGGGTGACATAGTGATGAATAGCTTTGGCAGTGTAGAATGTGTGTGGTGATGAGATGAACAGGGGTAGCGTGGATTGGTTTGTTTCTTTGGTGTTTCTTTGTCAAACTAAAGTTTGTTTATTTGGTTTGTTGTTTGGGTTTTTGTTTTGATTTTTTTTCTTTTTTTTTTTTTTTTTTCTGTTAGAATGCAAAGTCAACCTCAGACACTGGGAAATTACAGTTTTTTTCACTTTAATCTTTTAATTCTCATTTGCCCTACTTTGGGCTATGTGACATCAGGCAGACTTTGAATTAAACGTTTACATGGAGGTTTTTTTCCACAGGATCACTGCTTCATTCAGTTTCCAGGACAGATGACGTCATTCAGTTAGTTATTGGTGGTCAATAGCTTTTTCCAATTTGTTGAAAAATTGGTTCTTTCGCATTCAAACCATGTCTTGCATGTACAATTTTTCATTTTCTCATCCACTTTGCTATTGCACTGGCCACTATATTAACTGAGTTCTCATGCATATTGCTGGGGGAAGACATTCTATTGTCCTAGGGGAACAGAGTTGCAGAAATACTAGAGATCAGAACCATCTCTGATTAAGAGTCAAAATCTGAGGCATTTAAGGCTGGATTCTTCACAGTATGTAATATTATCCAGAGTTTTGTATGTTCTAAGAGTTGTCGATTTTGCCAATATGTTTGTCCTGGACAAGGAGATAATACTCTTCAACAAAAAAGCTCAGCAGGTCACCAGAAAGTCAGGACAAGCCTAAACTTCACTGAATTTGAAATGAGAAGCAGAGAAATGGCGATTATGTTCCAATAGAAATTTGGCGTAAGTACCACATTTTTCATCACAATGGAACAGGAAGAGGCAGAAGAAACAGATTTTCTGGAATGGCATTACTTTTATTCTGAGTGTCCATGCCCATACTGCAGCCTCTTATTTACTTTGCCACTTCCAGCCAAGGAGAAAAGAATCACCAAAGCAATTTTTTTTATTGTAAAACCTGAGTCACTAAACTACAGATGCATACAACACACTCTGTTATGTAAAAGGATAGGTTTTGTATCTTTACTGCTTTTCTAACTTAGGATTTTGTTTGCACATAATGAATGTTTACAAATGGGTGATAGTTCTGACCATAGATGTAAAGTAAAGCTTTTGAATCTATTAAAATAACTTTTCTTGGGCAGGGAGAGAACACCTAAGAATCTTGTTGTGAGAGACATTTTTTATTTTCCCATTCCTGAGAGAAAAATTACTCCATCCATAAATGCTTTTTTCCTGAATTCAACTTGTTTTTCCATTGTGCTTTTTAACCATTTTGATACTTCCTGTGTTGAGCATTCTGTTTCTTTTGAAAGTTAGACCCCTAGTGTTTCAAAGTTTGAATTCAGCCAGTTACTTGCTTGAAGTACAGAGCTTTTGCTGGTTACATTACACAATGGAAAACATAGAGGTTTCTGATGAGGTCTTCTGAGTCTCAGGCTGTTTTCATAGTCATTTAGATGAAACTGTGACATCTTTTACTATTTAGTAATAATAGATCCTGGGCTGCACAAATTCCCCTGCTTGATAACTACTTTGTTTCCTTTGGTCTTAAGGTGTCAGTCAACTGAGAGGGAAAACATCTTTAGATAAAAGAGGTTCTGCCTGATTCAAAGAGACAGCAGAGATCATAAAGGAAAATTAAGCAAAGTTATTATGTCTGTTAAAAACATGAGGAGGGAACAGATCAAGAAGTTTAAACTTATTTAACTTCTAGAAATCCTGTTAAACCACATATTTTTTTCAAATATGGTTATGTTTCTCTGTTTTTATCTTAATTACTTTATACTTGCCAGGTGGCATCATAACTCCCCACCAAAAATGAATAGAAATGTGGTGTAAGGAGACTGTCTCACCATGATTTTAAAGAATAACTTTTTTCCTTTGGGTGGCCATGGTTGACACCATGTTCTTCGGGTTATGAAAATCTCCTGCCCCCTCTTCTCTGTCAGGACTATCAAGGGTAAAGAAAAGGGGGAATGAGAGGTCAAAATACCAGTGGTGAGAGCCCATACAGCAATTATGCTAGAGGTTCCTTCTGCACTGTAGGTGCATGCTCCAGAGAAGTCATTTTCAATTTTGTCTCTATCTCATCTCCCCTAAATAACATATTTGCAATACCAGCCTCATGCAATCGCAAATGTTATCTGAAAATATTAGAGGAAACATTAGTTGGAAATTGTAATAGGCTGGACAATGAGGAAAGTCATGTAGGTATGTTTTCTATTTTTTAGTTTTTCTAAGGAAAAGGCTGTGATGGGGAACAGGAAGGTTGCTTGCTGTACTGAGAACTGTTAGAAAGAAAATAGAATACGAAAAATAAGCAGTGGGTACAATTCATTGCACTATTTCAATCAGAAATTGCTGCCACATGGACTCAGACTTTCTAATGGCTTTTCACAATCAACCATCTGCAAGCCTCCATTTAGTATGGTACTTGCAGTATTTATTTTGAAATACTATATAAACTCTCAGCATCTGGAAATACCCACACTACATACTGTACCACCATAAACTATGTGAATGTTGGAAAGGACTGTTCTACAAGGCTTATCCAAGTGTAGGTGACATTGTGTTCATCCTTTTAAAATTGCTTTATCATTGTGGACATTCTCGGTCTCTGATAAATAAGATACGCCCAGCAGGTGGGGAGGGGGAGTTGCTATTTGTGTTAGGGATAGGCTGGGGAGTATGGAACTCTCTCTGAGGACAGGTGAGCAGTCAATAGAGAGTTTGTGGGTCAGGGTTACAGGGAGAACAGCGATGGGAGACATTATTGTGGGGATCTGTTACAGACCGCCTGGTCAAGAGGACTCTGTGGATGAAGTGCTCTATAGACAGATAGCAACAACCTCAGGCTCGCAGGCCCTCATTCACATGGGTGACTTCAACCACCCTGATATCTGTCAGAGGGACGGCATAGCCCGGCACAAGCAATCCAGGAGGTTCCTCAATTTTGCGGAAGACAATTTCCTTCTGCAAGTAATAGAGGCGCCGACAAGGAGAGGTGCCATGCTTGAGCTCGTCCTCACCAACAAGGAAGGGCTGGTTGGAAATGTGACACTCCAGGGCAGCCTTGACTACAGCGATCATGAGATGGTCAAATTAGAAATCTTCAGGACAATGAGAAGAGCATGCAGCAAGCTCACTGCCCTGGACTACAAGAGAGCAGATTTTGGCCTCTTCAGGAACCTGCTTAGTAAGGTTCCATGGGATATAGCCCTAGGAGGCAGGGGGGCCCAAGACTGTTGGTTGATATTCAAGGATCACCAACTGCAAGCTCAGGAGTGTTGCATCCCAACTAGAAGGAAGTGCAGCAGGAGAGTCAGGAGACCTCCTTGGATGGATAAGGAGCTGCTGAGGAAAAATTTGAAGGAAAAAAGAGGCGTATAAAAGGTGGAAGCAAGGACAGGTGGCCTGGGAAGAATACAGAGATGTTGTCCAGAAAGCTAGGGACCAGGTTAGGAGAGCTATGCCCACTTAGAATTAATCTTGGCTAGGGATGTTAAAGATAACAGGAAGGGATTCTATAGGTACATAGCAAATAAAAGACAGACTACGGACACCGTGAGCCTCCTCCAGAAACTATCGGGAGAACTGGGTACCCTGGATTTGGAGAAGGCTGAGGTTCCGAATGACTTCTTTGCCTCTGTCTTCACTGGCAAACGCTCTGACAACACCACCCCAGAGCTGGAAGGCAGATGCAGGGACAGTAAGAATGAAGACCCTAGGCCCACTGTAGGAGATGATCTGGTTCGAGACCATCTTAGGAACCTGAACGTATACAAGTCCATGGGACATGATGAAATCCATCCGCGGGTCCTGAAGGAGCTGGCAAATGAAGTTGCTAAGCCACTGTCCATCATATTTGAAAAATCATGGCAGTCAGGTGAAGTTCCCGATGACTGGAAAAAGGGAAATATAACCCCCATTTTTAAGAAGGGGAAAATGGATGAGCTGGGGAACTACAGACCAGTCAGTGTCACCTCTGTGCCTGGCAAAATCTTGGAGCAGATTCTCCTGGAAGGCATGCTGAGGCACATGAAAAACAGCAAGGTGGTTGGTGACAGCCAGCATGGATCCACCAAGGGGAAGTCTTGCCTGACCAAAGTGGTGGCCTTCTATGATGGAGCTACGGAACTGATGGACAGGGGTAGAGCAGTTGATGTCGTCTACCTGGACTTGTATAAAGCCTTTGACAGTGTCTCACATGACATCCTTGTCTCTAAGTTGGAGAGACATCAATTTGATAGGTGGACCACTCGGTGGATAAAGAATTGACTGGATGGCCGCACGCAAAGAGTTCTGGTCAATGGGTCAATGTCCAGCTGGAGACCAGTAACGAGTGGTGTCCCTCAGGGACTGGTGTTGGGACAGGTCTTGTTCCACATCTGTGTTGGTGACATGGACAGTGGGATTGAGTGTGCCCTCAGCAAGTTTGCTGATGACACCAAGCTGTGTGGTTCAGTTGGTACATTGGAGGAGGGAAGGAATGCCATCCAGAGGCACCTTGACACTCTTGTGAGGTGGGCTGATGCCAACCTGATGAAGTTTAACCATGCCGAGTGCCAGGTCCTACACCTGGGTGGGACCAATGCCAGGCACAGCTATAGGTTGGGCAGAGAAGAGATTCAGAGCAGCCCTGCGGAGAAGGACTTGGGGGTGTTGGTCGATGAGAAAATGAACATGAGCTGGCAGTGTGCACTTGCAGCCCAGAAAGCTAACCGTATCCTGGGCTGCATCAAGAGGAGTGTGACCAGCAGTTTGAGGGAGGTGATCCTGCCCCTCTACTCTGCTCTCATGAGATCTCATTTGGAGTATCGTGTGCAGTTCTGGTGTCCTCAACATAAAAAGGACATGGAACTGCTGGAACAAGTGCAGAAGAGGGCCAGAAGGATGATCAGGGGACTGGAGCACCTCCCATATGAAGATAGGCTGAGAAAGTTGGGGCTGTTCAGCGTGGAGAAGAGAAGGTTGCTTGGAGATCTCATAGAAGCCTTCCAGTATCTGAAGGGGGCCTATAGGGATGCTGGGGAGGGACTCTTCATTAGTGACTGTAGTAATAGGACAAGGGGTAATGGGTTCAAACTTAAAGAGGGGAAGTTTAGATTGGATATGAGGAAGAAATTGTTTACTGTAAGGGTGGTGAAGCACTGGAATGGGTTGCCCAGGGAAGCTGTGAATGCTCCATCCCTGGGGGTGTTGAAGTCTTGGTTGGACATAGCCTTGGATGGCATGGTTTAGTGGGAGGTGTCCCTGCCCCTGGCAGGGGGGTTGGAACTAGATGATCTTAAGGTCCTTTCCAACCCTGACTATTCTATGATTCTGTGATAATCATAACAAATCTTGGTAACAGCTTTATCTAACAGATATTAAAATGGAATTAACGAAAATATTCATGAGAAGTTTTGTGAAATGTTGTGGAATAATGTCATTTTAGTGTTCTCCAGTCTCATTTAAATCTTTTTGTTAAGCACTTTGGCTATATTTCAAATGGAATTACATTTGTGTACAGGTACTTGATCAGGACTTAAGGCTGAGTGCATATGTCTTTAAATATGTTTTGAGAAAATTATTTCATTTTTAGAACTTTGCTACTTTGATGTTATGCTGGGATAGGGAACCTCATTCCCAGCAGGAGACATCATGACAGCAACTTCTTTAATATTTGTGAGGTGATGCCACTTGACAAATGTGGAATGATCAATGAAAAACTGCAAAATTTTCAAGCAGCTCTACTTAATGTTATGTAGAATTTATTGTATTATTTCAATGTGAAAAATGGAGAAAACAGTCAAAGCATTTTATACAGACTTTTCATAAAATAGCTTTGCATTTCCCATATACTGATGTTTTAAAATGTTTGTCTTCCAGTTTTGTTTTGTCTTCTAGCTTTTATCCAAGGCAGTATATTTGCCAAAGATTCTCACTTTGGTTTGAAAGGGGGGAAATGTTTTTGTTTTAAATTGACCTGAAACTATTTTTTTTTTTTCATTTCAATCAGCAGCAAATTGAAAAGTCTCCGCTCCAGAGCTTTTTCCTGGAGCAGTCTGTTAAGAACAGGTGGAACAGGTATTCTCTGGCACACTTTATGTCGTTTAGTTGTGTCTGTAATTAAACATTTATTAAAAATGTATGTCAGTTTGCAAACTGCTTATTTCTAAAGATTCTTTAGATTTTAGTAGCTGGAAAAAAAGATTTTATGCATTTTGCAACATCTCTATATTAGAATTTTTAAAATGCATATGTTTGACTTCATAAACTATATTTTGAGAGAGAGGAGGATGTATATTTGAATTTAGAGGATCATTAACTGAGCCCATCACAGTCGCTTTATAATCCTTACAGCTTAGTTGTCTGAGAGAATGCTAATATTTTCAGATTCTCAGCATAATTTTCTCTGCTGTTTATCTTAGAGATTTATTGAATTTGTAGCACAGAGAAGGAAAAAAATTCTTGAGATTTTCTGAAAAGATGGCTAGATAGTTATTGAAATAGGTAGCATGTAAATATTCTGTTTTCTATTTTTGGACAAAGTTTGTATTACAGAAAATTATGACTGCATGTGCATCTATTTCTTCATTCTTTACTCACTGAAGCATAAGATGAAGGCAAAAGCCATGAAAGTATTTACATTGGCACTTACACCAAGAATCAGGAGATGATTTTTATACATATATGACATGCTTTTGTTGATGATGCTTTGTGAAAAGGTTCACTACATATCCATAACAAATTCTGTCATCAAACATAAGAACATATGAAGAGATTGATAATGTTATGTTAGATTTTTTCCCATTTTTCAATGGAAACTTTTTGGAGGGATTGTCTTGGTAGCCAGAGAATGGACTGTGCAAGAACACTTCTAAATGTTCGTGCTTTGCAAAGCAATTGTTCTGGACAAGGTTATTTCAAATCTCTGCTTTAGCTTTTGCGACTAGTCTGTACCGCTCATACTTTCATGTGGCCCCAGGAGAGGGGGGGAAGGGGAGGGAGTGAGCGAGCTGCTGCGTGGTTCTTAGTTACCAACAGGGTGGGGAGAAGAATCACAGGAATGTAAACCCCATGGGCTGAGATAAGAACAGTCCAGTAACTAAAGTGTAATATAAAACTACTACTGCTACTACCACCAATAATAATGATAAAGGAAATAGCAAGAAGAGAGAATATGGAACTAAAAAGGGAAGGAAAAAAATCCCAAAGAATAAACAGCAGTGATGCACAACACAATTGCTTACCACCCACCAACCAATATCCAACCTGACCCAAATAGCATTCTGGACTTTCTGGTGGCTCCTGCCAGTTTATGTACTGGACATGACGTGCTGTGTTATGGAATACCCCTTCAGTTAGTTTGGGTCAGGCGTCCTGTCTCTGCTCCCTCCCAGCTTCTTGTACCCCTCCTCACTGTCAGAGCTTGAGGCCGAGAAGTCCTTGATCAGAGTAAGCATTCTTCATTCCTTCAGACCAGCTGCATGGTTCTGAGTTACCGGCTGAGCTTAAACCATGACACTTAGCAACAACTAAAACATTGGTGTGTTATCAGCATTGTTCTCAGACTAAAGCTGAAGCACATCTCTGCACCAGCTACTAGGAAGGAGAAAAATCACTGTTACAGCTGAACCCAGGACACCCTTCATACTGCTGTCAAGCAGTCCAAATGTGCAAGTTACACATCTGAGGATTTGTAGGTCAGACAATGACAAACAAGAGAACAAGGTTTTTTATTCTGTCAGACATTTTGACTGTCCTTAGATCATACTTTAGTATTAGTTGCAGCATTTCACAGGTCTCTGGTATATTGCTGCAGTAAGGGAAGCAAGAATTTGTGAAGGTCTACATAATTTGTTGCTGTTTTGTAGATGCATGTACACACAGAACTCCTAATTCATCTTGGACTGATAGTAAAGACCTCAGTTTCCAAAAGAACTTCAGCATTTTGGAATGGGTGGCTTGTTCAGAACATTTTCCAAATATTTAGAAGGCAGGAAAATACATAAAATAGTAAGTTGTTATCTTTAGATTACAAGTATATAAAACACAGAGATAGCTACAATTTTCCACTCTCTTAAATGCATTTCTTTACACTGTTTTTTATTATCGCCTTTAGAGGAGTTGACAGACAGAAAAAGAAATAGCTCAATAAAAACTACCAGAAACATCTAAGGAAGTCACTTCTGAGAAATACTTATGTGGTGAAATTTTGTCCAGATTCTTCTCCTAACCATGACAAACATGTATCTTGTGAAGGTACTTTTCCTTTTATAGGATCTGATAGCGCTTGACTTGCCTTTATGTAAATACTAAAGATAGGAGTGAAAGTCACATATTGATTAAAAAGAAAGTAAAAGAGATTAGTAATCATTTCATCAAATACCTTTTCTCCTTAAGGTTCCTAGCTATTTCTACAATGAAAAATAAAAAAAAAAAAAATAAATCAGCAGTAAAAAAGTGTTAAATCATTACCTTTTTGATGTAAATGTACAGGTAGTTTTAAAAGCAAATTCTTATATAATTGGAGGTGGGCTAGCTTAAAAGAGTTTATTTACAGAAGTAGATGTATTCCAAATTCTCTTCTAAATGTACCTATTAATCTGCCATTCTGTTTTCTTATTCCACAACAGCTGGTAAATTTTCCCAGTTATCAGGAGTTCAATAACTTATCCGAACAGCTGTAGTCAACACATAATCAGTTTTAAAGGAAACATGGCAAGGATGGATAAAAATAATAAAAGGCTATTTTAAGTGGCACAGTTTAATGCTGATGACTGATGTTACTCAGCTACAGATTACTCTTAGAATTTAAAATAATTCCAGTTATTTTTTTCTTCAAAGAGTTTGATGTAGCATGTTTAAGAACTGACAAGCAGTCTGTTCCTTACATGACAGTTTTCATCACTTACTTACACAAATGAGATATGTAGGAATTGGTGTTGTACTGCTAACAAACCAGCTATACTGTTTTGAAAAAGAGTAAGATGATCTTTAGTAGGATTTTTCTTTTTTTTTTTTTTTTTTCAAAAGGCATGTAAGTATACATAATCACATTACGAGAATAACTAATTGTCCTGAGTTCAGCAGCAACAGTCATTTTTCTCCTACTTAGTAGCTGGTGCAGCGCTGTGTTTTTGACTTTCAGCCTAGGAACAAAGCTGATAACAACGCGGTGTTTTTAGTTGCTGCTCAGCAATATTTACCCTGACCAAGGACTTTCTGAGCCTCATGCTCTGCCAGGGAGGAGGGGAAGGCAGGAGGAAGCAGAGACAGGACACCTGACCCAAACTAGCCAAAGAGGTATTCCATACCACAGCATGTCATCCCCACTATATAAACTGGGGGCAGTTACCCGGAAGGGTTTGATCACTTCTCAGTCGGGCTGGGTATCAGTCAGCGGGTGGTGAGTAGTTGTATTCTCTTCCCTTGTTGTTTCCGTTATCAGTAATATTATTATTGGTGGTAGCAGTAGTGGTTTCTGTTATACCTTAGTTACTGGACTGTTCTTATCTCAAGCGGTGGGAGTTACATTCTTTTGATTCTCCTCCCCATCCCTCTGGGAGTGTGGGGAGGAAGGAGGGGAGTGAGCTATTGACTGCATGGCTGATTTACGGCTCAGCTTAAACCATGACACTAATACTAAAGGAAATCAAAGACTGTATGTTATATGCAGTGTGTTTGGGTAGCTGAAACTTGCATGTTAAAAGACCAGCATGGCCTCTGCTGGGCATATTTTGGTTTCAAAATAGTTATCTCTGTCAAATAATATTTGTTGACAATACTAAGTTAAGCACATGCAGCATCACATGTGTTATAATTAATTGGGATGAGGAGATAATATGGACTGAAAATAATCAGTTTGAGCTGCCAAAGCTGATCACTTAAGCCAAGTGAAAAAAACACAGAAATATCCTTCCATAGCTTTCATACATGAAGGTTTTCCTGCTTCTATGGTCACTTTGCATTTCAGCTACGAGTAGCCAAGTTTCACTGGTGTGAATATTTTTGAACATTTATTTGAGTTTCTTGAGCAAACTTGGTAGAAGAAACACTAAAATTAATTGGAAGCAAATAATAATGTTGGACATATGAGGTCAAATTAAATCTAGGTAAACTATATAAAATTAAAGAATATTTGGAATATTTAATATTGAGATTTAAGTGCTATCAAAAGCTGTTTATAACTGACCTGTATTTACAAGGAAAAAATCCTTAGTCATTGAAAGCTGTGGAATAACAAAATGTAAAGTGCAGCTATTCAGATTAACTTGCAAGGGTAACACAAAAACAACAGCGAAACCCCTGTCCTCTCAATTTATACCCTTTTTTGTCCCGGTTGAGTCATCATAGAATCATAGAATCATAGAATGGTTTGGGTGTGAAAAGACCTTAAAGATAATCTGGTTCCAACACCCATGCCACATGCAGAGACACCTTCCACTAGGCTAGGTTACTCAAAACCCCATCTAACCTGGCCTTGAACACATCCAGGGGTGGGGCATCCACAACTTCTATGGGCAACTTCTTCCAGTGTCTCACCACCCTTGCAGTAAAGAATTTCCTCACAATATCTAATCTAAATCTACACTCTTTCAGTTTAAATCCATTCCCCTTTGTCCTACTTCCTCTTATAAAAATTTCCTCTCCAGCACTCTTGTAGTACCCCTTTAGGTACTGGAAGGCTGCTATAAGGTTTCCCTGGAGCCTTTTCTTCTCCAGGCTGAACAAGCCCACCTCTTCTAGCCTGTCTTCATATGAGGGGTGCTCCAGCACTCTGAACATCTTCATAGCCCTCCTCTGGACTCATTCCAACATGTCCACATCTTTCTTATGTTGGGGGCCCTTGATCTGAGCACAGTACTACAGGTTGGCTTCATGAGAGCATGGTAGGGGAGGAAAATCATCTCTCTCAACCTGATGATCCCAATGCTTTTGATGCAGCCGAGTATACAATTGGCTTTCTTGGCTGCAAGCACACACTGCTCATATTGAGCTCCTCATTGATCAACACCCCCCAAGACTTTCTACTCAAGGCTACTCTCAATCCATTCTCTGCCCAGCCTGTATTTGTGCTTGGTTAGTGAAATCTATGCTGAGGTTTAAAGCAGATTTACCATAGTAATAAATCATTCTAATAATGCCATCCTTTAGAGCACAGGTTAGATATTATGACAGCAAGAGCTATAGAAAAATCTTTACAGAGTGGAAAATTTCAGGGATAAATTATTCATTGTAAATTATTTGTTCTAACCAGTTTTTACTCACTCTCATCAGATACTTTATAGCTATATATGATGATGTCAGAGACAAGATATAATCAATAGAATAAAACATCTAAATAAAATATAGAATAAAATTACCCGCTTCATATGGAGTTTCTCTAGACACAATTTTTTCAATATCCTGTGATACAGGGGAGATAATAGGAAGTATATGTATGTTAAATATTCTGGATTTTAATTATTTCTGCAGAAGTTTTTTAAAAAATTATTTTTTAGCTTATATTTTTTTGACCTAAAAGTAAATCATAACCCATTTTTTATTTTGAAAATTTAGTGGAAATGTTTTCCTTTCTCCTTTTATTTCATCCTGTCCCATATGTGTCTGAAGTGTGGAAAGAGAAAAAGCAATGTGCTGCATATTCAGTGTTACTGGAATCATTCTTTTATAGTCTAAAAATGTACTGGAGCTGAAAATTCTAGTGGTGTCCCTTCTGAAGCATATTAAGAGGCAAAAATTCAGTTTCATTTCAGTTAAAATTCTGCTACTGATGGAGAATGACAGATTACATTCACTTCAGGTATTGCTGGTCCCAATGCTTAAAAGACCATGCTCTTTTAGGTACAATATGAAGTCATAGTAATAAAAAAAAAAAGTAGCTGCTGATACAAATAAATTAGTTACTGGCCAGGCCCATAGGCAAAAGCAGTGCGACAAATTTCATGTTGGTGTTGCTCTTCTAAGGTTGAGATGGAGAAAAATCTGTAGTAAGGACTCAGCAGAATAGAATAAAGAAAGTGGACTTGAGTAAGAAATAGTGTGAATTGACTTGAGCAGAGTATGGTAGATATGGGAAAAAAAAAATATATGAGACAGGTGATATAGAAGTCAAGAAATTAAAATATGACATTTATGATACAAGAAATCATTACAAGAAAAGACAATGAGACTTTGGACTTATCTGAAGAAAAACAGAATTTTCATTGAGCTCTTTGCAAAGGGTTAACCAAAACCAGGAATATGCAGCCAGGACCAAATTCTACAGCATTCAACTGTACACAGATTTGGATTCCAGAGGGCAAGGTACCTGCTGACATTAAATTATTAGGTGCTGTCCTGGAAAATCACCATTTGCTCAAATAACATGCTGCTAGAAAAGATACATTGACAACAGGTTTTGTACGGTTTGCATCAAAAAAATCTGTAGTAATGTGTTTGATTAATGTTCAGGACAATGGTTTTAGAAAAATATCTTGGACATATTTGTGTTTCATTGTGTTTGCTTAAATGAATCTCTAAATGCGCCTTAAGTAAATAAAACAGTCATCTGAGTAGGTACTATTATCATTGGGATTGGGCATCGGATGTCTGCTAGAGTAAAATCACAGCTTCACCGGATTTACTAGTACTCTAAACTGAATTAAAATCTCACTTGTATCTACTACGTGCAGGAAAAATTACTGCTGAAACTTCAAACTTTGATAAATATTGGAAAAAATATCTGAGCCAATTTCTGTTTGGCTTTTAATGAAATAGATAAAGAGGGAACAAATAAGGCTTTTTGTGTGTATATATGATGGATATTAAAGAGAAAAAATAGCCTATTGTTTCAGCGATTCTCAATGATGCACACTGTAATTGAACACATTTCTTTCAACACGTTTCTTAAACTACCTAGTAGGTCTTTTTATATGGTATGTGGTATTGCATAGGCAGGCTTTGTGATCTCTCAGTAACAGTGAAAATGTTACTGTTCTAAGTATCATTGAATTCCCATGTCTTAGTGCAGAACTGAAAAACAAATGGCCTCATATTAAAATTATATGTGCATTAAAAGTTAAGTGCCTAGTAAGATTTGGGCATGAAAATTTCCATAGATTTAATTACAAAGTAAATGTCAAATGCTTTTAGTGATAATCTAGAAAGGGAGGCGTAGGGGCAAGACATCGAAGCAGCCACACTACATGGATTGCTAAGAGACCTGAGGCACACACTCAGAAATCAAAGACTGCACATTCTAATTTTCAGCAGCAGAGAATTGAATGAAGCTTTCCATTGTCCCAGATAATGTCCTAAGTGTTGAACTATCAGTTAAAACACTGTGAAAGGCACTGGGTTTTGTCTCCTTGATAGTTATAGCAGAGAAAAATTACTGAAATAGTGTCTGCAGTCAAGATAGGTCAATGAATTAATTTGGACAGATTTAAACATACTATGTATATCAAACCACACAGTCCTAAAAAAATTTAAAGACACTTCTGCAGACATTAGACTACTTGTAAGCTTCAGTGTTAGAAACTGAATTGCAATTAAGCTTCAGATGCCTTCAAGATGAGATGACAAAGGAAGAAGAGTTCCACAGGTATCTGTGTTTATGAAATGGTCGGAACCCAGGAGAGTCTATGGATCTAGTTTATAAGGGCCTTATTCATGGTTGCATGACTGTGGTGGAAAAGGACCTGAAGTCAGATCCAAATACAAGACTAACTTTAAGACTCTAACATCATCATTACATCTATATTCAGATTTTCTTCAAGTTTTTATTCATCAGATGCCTATATACCATATATATACATTAAACCCATATATAGTCCCACACATAGTCACATGTGGAAAATTCCATTGTCACATTGTGAGCACAATGAATTCTAAGGTTTATGGGCTAAAGAAATTTCAGATATCTTGTTGCATATCCTCAGTGGTGAGAGTATCTTTTTTTCTTGACAACTTTTGTGATCTCAAACTTTGATATATGCACAGGAGATTCAGTGCATGAAAAGATAGACTAGATTTTCTAGATAAACAAATCATTCAGGTGTTTTGTGGTGAATAGTAACCTTGGGTTCCTGACTCAGGGTGTACTGTACAGGCTAAGGAATAAAACCAAGAGTCTGAAGAGATATGGCAGTCTACTACATGTGGCCTCCAGATGTGCTTGGGTTTTAAAAACGCAGTACATGCATGACGGATACAGAGGTCTAGCCAGGCTGAATGAACAGGGTAAGTAAATGGGATAGATAAAACATGAACACAGTATGCCAGTGGTTTGCTGCATCATTTTGGAAAGTTACCGGCAGACCTGAAGTCTGACATCAGAATTCCTTGGTTGTCAATACTAGCCTTTTTTCCTCTACATCAGATACAAAATATGGTCATCTGGCATAAATCCCCAGGACAGAATTCTGAGAAAGACATTATGGAGTGAATGTGTTAGCAAATGTGATTCTAATTTGCCTCTGATTATGAAAGTCAAGTACTCTCAGATACCTCTCTCCAATATGAAAGAGCAAATAATTATTTTGACCAACTTATTTTGGAGGTAAATTGTAAAAAAATACCCAGGAATATAGAATACAGAAAAATACTTAGACAGGTACAAGTGGTATATACAGGAATAACAAAGATATCACTAATCCTCAAAAAAATCCTATGTTTCCAATGGAATAAGTATTTTCTATTAAACATCCAATGGCCACAGCATTTGCAGTGTTTTGCATTCTTTCATTTCATTCATGCAACGATGTACTGAAATGGACTATCATCAGTATTATTGCCAGTTTTTGAAGAAAGAGGACAAGATGGAGGTGTTAAGTGGCATGTATAAGGCCTTTTAGCAAGTGTGTACAAGAGCTAGGATTACAATTTGGAAGCTCTTGACTTCCTGTTTGATATTCAGTAGTCTAGACCATGACATTCCTCAAATCCAATTTCAAACTCTTATAAAATAATAGAGGAAGCAAAAGGGAGCAAAATTCTAGTCAAAATAATGCTATCAGTAGTTTCTTTGGAGTATTCAGTAGAATAAAACTGGCTGAAATAGTCCATCTGTGAGTATTGTAGCTATTTCACAAGCAATAATGATTGGATGCTACTCTTAAAAAGACATGACAAATTTATCAAAATAGTCTTTTTACGTTAATAATCATTTGAGAAAATAATTCATATCAGCCCAGCCTAGTTGTGTTTGCTGACATGTGTCCCCAAAACCAGTATTTAACAGAGGTTTGGAATGAGAACTGTGTTGTGGGAGAAAAATCTAACCATGTCATGGGTATTGTTGTTAGACCTGGTTAAAAAAAATAATGGCTTTAAATTCTAAAGCATTAAAACAATTCACTGCTTAAATTTCAGAAGAAGTTGTACTTTGGGACTGTAAACTCCCTTGAAAGCAGAGAAAACTGAGGTCTGTTAGAAAGGTTATAAACATAAAAATTATAGTAGGAGACTGTCTTGCTTGCCAAGGCTCATTTAATTCTGGCAGTGATATGAAGCTGAAGAGACAGCAAAAACACAGAGGAAGCAACACTGCCAAATAAGACCTAGCAAGCCTAGTGAACATGAGATTAGCTTGAAATGTCATATGACAGCAAATATAGCTATGATATTTTTAGGCAATCCATAGTATCACTCTGTTACCAAATGAAAAGAAAAACCAAAGTCTTCCAACTTTTAATTTCACTATATCTAAAAGTGAAGGTTGGAAATATTTAGGCCACAGAAAATGTAGAAAGTCAGAAATTAATTAAAAATTATTAAAATCCAGCAGGAATGACTGATGAGGAAAGATTAATATATCTTGCTGTATGAATGGTAAATGATGACTCATAGGAGATGATATACCTGGCTATAATATGAGGAAGAAATTCTTTACTGTAAGGGTGGTGAGGCACTGGAATGGGTTGCCCAGGGAAGTTGTGAATGCTCCATCCCTGGTGGTGTTCAAGGCCAGGTTGGACAGAGCCTTGAGTGACATGGTTTAGTGGGAGGTGTCCCTGCCCCTGGCAGGGGGGTTGGAACTAGATGATCTTAAGGTCCTTTCCAACCCTAACTGTTCTATGATTCTATTCTATGATTCTACAAATAGATCTGATCAAAATATTGAAAATGAAGGGAAATGTCACCAACTTTTGTTCATTTTTTTTCTTTAAAACAATTAAAACAAATTTTAAAATCTTGTTCAGTTCTACCTCCAAGAGCCTCACTAGCAGCACACAAAAGCAGCACATCCCAAGATGAAAATTTTCCATCAACAGTTTGGGTTGGCATATTGAAAGCATAACTTGCAACCAAGACATGTTAAAGAAAAGTATGAAAGTTAACCCTTTATTTCTTTGTTTTTCATTAGTGTCAAAATATCCTGGTTGTACTCCCTCTCCTGGAGACAGTTCAAAAATGAGGCATTGCCTGAGGGATAACATTGAAGGTCCCATTCTGGAATTTGTAAGTGGTCTCAATGTCCACATCTCTCAGGTATTCCCTGTAAGGGCATATCTCTTCATGAGGTTGGACAGTTCGGTAATGAAACTTCTTTACTCTATTTCAAAGTCCTCTTCACTTTGAATCCCAAATAAGTCTATTTATTTATTTAATTAATTATTTAGTTGGTTGGTGCTTTGGTTGGTTTTAGTGTTTTTCTCCTGAATTTGGTGTACGATTTACACAGCTCTGCTGGCATGCACTATCGTATTTTTTTTTTTTTTATTGTAGCCAACAGATGGTTTGATTTTACACTTGACAAATAGAGAAAACATTGTATTTGACATGGGTTAAATATATCGGAGACCCATGACTGAGTGCTCATCAAAAAATTATATTAGGGAAATGTGTTTCTTTACAAAATTATGTAAGGTTATTTTCTATATCCTGAGAACAAAGAGCATGTGAATGGCAGGAAAAGTCCCTATAACTTTGCTGACAGGCTTCATTCTGCCCATTTGGGTAGGAAAAGATCCTAGCATAATGAACTAGTGCAGGGCGATAAGAATCTGTAGGTTCTGTCCACATGAACAGACCTCAGACCTTCTCCTTGTTTCTCTCCCTCCTTGGGGTTCTGGATACATTTTATTCACCCTCCTCAAAAAGAGAGTATTTGCCTCTTTGAGAAGAGTGACAACAGGAGATGAAGTGTGATCTGCTGCATCATTTTAATTTTTATTCCTTCATTTTCTACAAGATGTGTCATAGCAAGTATTGATGTATTTTGTCATTATACACCTCCAGAAATGCAAGATTGAAGGGAACACTATCTATATTACAGACATGATGTGTCAACTTCTTCTTCAGAATAATTGAAAAGAAAATTTAAAGCTAAACCATGTAAAATAAAAATAAAAAGGCAGAATATCTTGGGGAGAGAGAGAAGAAGCATGTTCTTTGACTTTAATGAGGACTGGAAAAGCCCAGACTATTTTGATGTGGATTTAACTAACAATCTTATGAATAACTTTTTTCTGTATTTGTGTGACCTAGATATACTAATTCATTAAAAAAGGAATTTAAAATAAAAAGTAGAAAAGTATTTTCCAAGACAAAATATATTTTATGTGATAGCTTCCTGTTTTCCTCCCTCTTCTCTCTCTCTATCCCTCCACCTACCATGAAATATCCAATATTCTCATTTCCAACAGGAATGTAAAATTTTATAGGGGATTTTCAAGGACTGATTTAATGGAAATAAAATAGTTTTTAGTGACAGCTTATTAAAGGAATTAACATGAATATTGAATTTCCTCTTTAAAATATTAGTAACAATGCAAGATAAATCTATGCTGTAAAAGACTTAACCTTCGAAAAGGCATTTACAGTTTTTAAATGTCTTAAATTTGTTGGCAACAATACAAAAGTATTTATGTTGTCACTGCTGCTAAAAAGTAATTTTGTCCTGAGTTCAGCAGCAGCAGTCATTTTTCTCCTTCTTAGTAGCTGGTGCAGTGCTGTGTTTTTGACTTTCGGCCTGGAAGCAAAGCTGATAACACCAATGTTTTTAGTTGCTGCTCAGTATGTTTACTCTGACCAAGGACTTTCTGAGCCTCATGCTCTGCCAGGGAGGAGGGGAAGGCAGGAGGAAGCAGAGACAGGACACCTGGCCCAAACTAACCAAAGAGGTATTCCATACCACAGCATGTCATCCCCACTATATAAACTGGGGGCAGTTACCCGGAAGGGTTTGATCACCGCTCAGTCGGGCTGGGTATCAGTCAGCGGGTGGTGAGTAGTTGTATTCTCTTCCCTTGTTGTCTTCTTATCATTATTATTATTGGTAGTAGCAGTAGTGGTTCTGTTATACCTTAGTTACTGGACTATTCTTATCTCAAGCGGTGGGAGTTACATTCTTTCAATTCTCCTCTCTATCCCTCCGGGAGTGGGGAGGGAAGAAAGGGGGGGCGTGAGAGAGAGGCTGCGTGGCTGACTGAGCTTAAACCACGACAGTTCTTTTTGGCGCCCAACGTGGGGCACGAAGGGTTGAGATAACGACAGATCTGACCAGAGTGTGTCTAATCATATTTGTGATAAGCATTTATTGTTTTAGATTAATAGTCACTTGTCATAATGCTGATTTATTGGCTCTCAAAGTTGTTGCTCTTGATCTCACAGTTTCAGCATGTCGTACTTTACTTACAGCCGGTATTTGCTGTATTAGTGTTGTCGTGGTTTAAGCTTCTATAAACCCATACAATCGCTCTCTCACTCGCTCCCCACTCTTTCTTCCCTCCACTTCTGGAGGGATGGGAAGGAGAATCGAAAGGATGCAACTCCGACAGGTTGAGATAAGAACAGTTTAGTAACTAAGGTATAACACAAATCACTACTGCTACCACCAATAATAACAATGACAAGAGAAATACAAGGGAAAAGAATACGATTTCTCACCATCCAATATCAAGCCCGACCATGCAGTGCACCCCCCACCGTGCACCCCCACCACACTTCCGGGTCTCTGCTCTCCATCTCTACATCCTGGACATGACATGCTGTGGTATGGAATAACCTCTTTGGTTAGCCTGGGTCAGGTGTCCTGTCTCTATTTCCTCCCGGCTTCCCCTCCTCCCTGGCAGAGCATGAGACTCACAAAGTTCTTGGCCAGCCTAAACATCACCAAGCAGTAACTGAAAACACTGGTGTTATCAGCACTGTTCCCAGGCCCAAAATAAAAAAAAACCAGTGCTGCACCAGCTATCAAGAAGGAGAAAAAACGACTGCTGTTGCTGAACCCAGGACAAGTGTTTATCAGCTGGGGGCATTGGGCTAAGGTTCTTGTTTCCTTGTAGTTTATGGTAACAACTTGTAATACAATCGAATCACTGATCATGAAACTGACTTGGCTTGTGTTCCCAGTGTGGTCACCACCTCTATACATTAGGAGGTATATAATAGAAGTGTATAGCAATTACACATCTTTTTTCTCCTTCTTGGGTGGTCAGCCTATGAGGGAGACATTCCCACAGACCCTAGTGACAAGTACAGCAGCTGCTCAAAGTCTGACTACAACAGGTAATGCAGCTACTCCAACTCCAAGCACAGCAGCTACACCAACCCCAAGCACAGCAGCTACACCAGCCACAGCGACAATTACAGCAGCTACTCAAACTCCAACTGCAACAGACAAGGCAGCTACTCCAGCTCCAAGCACATCAGCTACGCCAGCCCCAGTGACAAGTACAGCAACATCATTTGAGAGTTCTGAAGGTTTTGAATGGCCTTTGGGTACCCTTGAGACCTGCCTGCTGATTGTGATGGGGATCAGCATGTTGGCAAACATACAGAGTGTGTTTTACCCACAACCATTTTGTCTGATCTCAAAAGTTAAGCAGGGTTGTGTTTGGGTTTTTTCTAGGGTTAGACGATGATATAGGAGGACCCAGAGATTTTCCCCAAGGATGGAGACTCATGAGTGGCAGGGTGTGTGGGACAGTATGGGCAAGTATCTAGTCCACTGAGCCCCTCCAGTGCTTTGGAAGCATTGGAGATGGGACGCAGCTGTATGGAGCCCCAAGGACAAGATGCAGAAACTGCTGGAGGTGAGGGTGAATTATTTTGAGCCTGGTGGGCTCATGACACTTCAGGCCATCAGGGCAGAGATGCAACATACAAACAGATTCTGATCGAGGGGTGGACTTAGCAATGGACACTTTTGCCCAGGTTATTCACGAGTGTGAACACTGCACGCAGCCCCTCCTGCTCTGAAAGACTGTTACAAGAGATGGAGCCTGAAATCATGGACCAGATGAACTCAGCAGCTTTATAGGGATTAGTCCATGCACTAAGGAATGATATCTCTCTCTCTCTCTGTCTCTGTGTGGATGTATATATATATATATATATATATGAGATAAGAGTGATGGTATATTGAAAATGTGGGATCTGAGGATGACGTGAATGGTATAGAATAAGGGGTGGATACTGTCATGGGTTCAGCAGTAGCAGTCATTTTTCTCCTTCTTAGTAGCTGGTGCAGTGCTGTGTTTTTGACTTTCGGCCTGGGAACAAAGCTGATAGCACCAATGTTTTTAGTTGCTGCTCAGCAATGTTTACTCTGACCAAGGACTTTCTGAGCCTCATGCTCTGCCAGGGAGGAGAGGAAGGCGGGAGGAAGCAGAGACAGGACACCTGGCCCAAACTAACCAAAGAGGTGTTCCATAGCACAGCACGTCATCCCCACTATAAAACTGGGGGCAGTTACCCGGAAGGGTTTGATCACTTCTCTGTCAGGCTGAGTGCTGGTCAGCGGGTGGTGAGTGGTTGTATTTTTCTTCCCTTGTTACTTCCCTTATCATTGTCGATGGCAGCAGTAGTGGTTTGTGGTATACCTTAGTTACTGGAGTGTTCTTATTTCAACAAGTGGGATTTACATTCTTTCAGTTCTCCTCGCCATCCCTCTGGGAGCGAGGGGGAGGTGGGAGGCGGGGGGAGTGAGAGAGAGGCTGCATGGCTGACTGAGTTTAAACCACGACAAAAGGTGAGAAAATATATTATGGCATTATTTTTTTTCTCAATAAATATTTTAAGATTTATCAGTTCTTAAACCTTAAGGATACTAAATCACAGACAAGCTCAACTATTAAAGCAACAATTAAATCCTGATATTTACAGAACTTCAGCTATTAACTGAGTCTCGATAATAGAATGGCAGAGAAAAATTGCTTGGAAATGATGAAAAGAGCAAAACCCCATGTTTTTTTGATCAGAGACTGACCATGTGTTATAGTGTTTGTTTTGTCCATTTAAGGCCCAATACCATAATGTTTGGTGTTTGCCAGGATGCCCATGTTTAACTCAACCTTCAAATATCTTAGCAATTAATCTTTTACAGGCTGTACTTTTTTCATTGTGGATTTCATTGTGGAGACTGACAATACTGTCCAACCACATGTCTATTTAGGTCTTTCTCTCTCTTCCTTGGAAGGATTTGTAATTATCAGACATGTACTATGCATCTTACTGTGTAAGCTTTATTATCGTAAATAGTAAAATTAAGCTCTGGAATTCAAGGTTGCTTAGAATAAGCTACCAATGATGAGAATTTCCATATTTAAAAATCTTTCTGCACAGAATTAGTCTTCTGATTTCACACAGATCTAATAGAGAGTATTGATTATTACCTAGCTCATCTCTGCACATGAACTCAAACTGAATTTTTCTGCAGGAAGGGATGTTTCATTTTCCCTAACATTTTCTTGTAAATATAAGTACACGTAAGTTTGATATTAATCTCTCTATATATAAATATTGTGGTTCTAATCTATTTACAGAAAACATTTAAGATTCTTTTTAAAGATTTCCAGTTTTCTTGTTTCATTTTTTCCTCAGTAGAACCTAATTTTGCCCAAAGTCACTGCAAGTAATATTTAGTTCATTCAAATGCATAGACTTTTTCTATTTGCTTTAAAGAAGCAAACATTTTATTTACAAAAGAAAACAAAATAGCTCTAGAATAAAAGCACATAAATATGTAGAAGCTCCTGAAATAATTACAAAACTTTTTGAAGGCAAAACTTTATCAGAGATTTTAATGCTACCAGAATTGTTACAAGTTGACCTCATTGTTCTATTCAGCATAGCAAAATTAATAGGGATAACTTCTAAGACTAATTTTGAGTATTCAGTAGAAATTTAACTGCTCTGATGAGTTCCAATCAGTCTTTTAAGATGAGAAATGGTTGTACAACTAGGAAGTTAGTGAAGTGAATCAATCACTCTCAAAATCCTTTGAAACAGCTTAAGTCCTCAAGTATCCATATGTCCCAAATTGTTTTGCAGTTTGTCTAAAATGCTGTCTATTCAAAGAGAAATTTTGTATTGTACAGTGAAAAGTCATTGGTAAAATGCATAAGCAGCAAAGGGAGCAGAGGTCCAATAAGACCATCATGGTCCTTTCTTGCCCCTACCCTCCAAAAAATGCATGAGAGTTACTGGGATGTCGAATGTGAGAACTTGCTCCCATTCGCTTTGTTTCAAGTCCTGTGCTCTTTCCTTCACTGGGACACAGTGAAACTGTAAAAGGGATCATTGTCTTCACTATTCTGGAGTTAGGCACAGCGCTGTAGGAGGAACATCTGTGAAATGGGAGATGTGGGTTCAAAAGTTCATCTTATGGAATGAAGATGAGTTTCACAGCCATAAAGCAAAGCTGGTGGTTAACTTCATCAGAAAACCTTGTAAAAGTGAAGGAAGCTGGGGCTTAAAATTTGCACCCCTTTTCAACTCTTCAAATTGACTGGTTTAGACTTCTCACGTGTGTGCTGGACAATAGAAATCTCCTTGGTCATTTGCATTTTTGTTCTTGTTTAACATGTTAGAATCTTTAACGTTTAAAACAAGCTTGCAAACTTTATTCATTGAATTGGAAATCTATGTAATAATAGAAATGGTCTAATTTATAACTTCTGTATTCCAGTACACTAAGACTTACACTAGTTAGTTCTGGGTAGAATAATTAAATCAGCTACAGCACAAAATAATGCTGTATATCGTGAGGTGTATTGAATAAATAAATATGATGAAGTATATAGACAGCAAGATGTTATTTGTAAAACATTTAAGCATTTTTTAAGATGTGTTTGGCATATAGAGGGCTTTTATTACCAGAAAGGATCACTGCAGAATAGGAAACTAGCAAAGTACCTGATTAAACACTGCAAGGAAATTAGGTGATTTCTGATGTTTCTTTCACTGTTTCATTTATCCTATGGTTGTATGAGTTACAGTGCTTGTGATTTTACTGATAGCTGAGAGAAGATAGGTATAATTCAGTATTCACAGATGCATATTTTAAGTGAGGCATAAAAATTACCAGAAGTTCTTTCTCATTTTAATGAGGATTACATGTATCTTTGTTTTTTTATGAAATATGCACAATAGTATTGTCCATTGACCAGCAAGGCAATCAAATCTCAATTATTTATGTTACTATTGTTCTCACCCTTTGAATTTCTGCAGCACGTTTTTCTGATTGCTCATTTCAATATGAGAGAACCCACCAGACAACTTTGTGCTATAAAAATATTGTAAATTTGCATTGCAAAGAACAGCTACAAGAGAGAGACACTCAATGTCCTATTCAAAGTCTATTTAAATTATTGCATAGCAAAACTGGGCAAAAATAAAGTAAGGGCTTTTGTGAAATAGGAAAAGGAATATTCACTTAATCCCTTGTTAAATGGCTAAACAATAGAGGAAATACAGAGTGTATTGCTCTGGTGTTTGGAAAACAGTTGCGGTGGTAATAATTGACGAGTTTTATTGTATCTAATTTTCATGCAAGTTTTGTCTGGCAGAAGACTTTCTGTAGATTTTGTCCCCTTGTTTTTAATGTTAGTGTGTTGGTTGTGCTCAGATCTACCAACTGAGGTCACACCATTGTTTTAGGAAGTATATGAAAATACATTAAGAGACAGCTCTTAGACAAAAAAAGCAAGTCTGAAGTCTAAACAATAGAAACAGAGGTGCAAAAAAGTATCTTTCTGAGAGTCATATGGAAGGCTAATGGAAGAGAAAGTTCTACCAACCAACTCTACTGCTTTCTGAACCAGTGTTCTTACTTGTGATGCACTACCTCTGTGAGTTTATAAAATCATTTGAGCTACACAGCTGATAAA
This sequence comes from Amazona ochrocephala, assembly GCA_039720435.1. Classification (NCBI taxonomy): domain Eukaryota; kingdom Metazoa; phylum Chordata; class Aves; order Psittaciformes; family Psittacidae; genus Amazona; species Amazona ochrocephala. Next base: position 29,352,330 of record CM077876.1, on the reverse strand, counting down.
CATACACAGAGAACATTAAAAAGATGCTAAGAATTATTTAAGGACAGATACAGCTTTTTTTGCTGGATCTTCACAAAGGTGAACAGGTGAAAACTGTTCCATGTTAAGTTTTCCCAACAGAGATGGTATTTGCACACTGCAGATCTTGGCAGCACAGAAGACGCCAGTGATTCCCTGTTCACTAGTTATTGGACTGCATTAACTTTTATCTTTATTCCTAGCTCCTCTACTATGTTAACTTTTCCGTTTGGGTCATAAGGCTTTCCAAACTAACATGGCAATGCTATTGCCCCTTTAACTGCTGTGTAAGTACAGGTATATGTAAGATTATAGAATCGGAGAATGGTTAGGGTTCAAAGGGTCCTTAAAGATAATTTTGTTCCAACACCCCTGCCACAGACAGGGACACCTTCCACTAGACCAGGTTACTCAAATTCCCATCCAGTCTGGCCTTGAGCATTTCCAGGAATGGGGCAGCCATGACTTCTCTGGGCAACTTCTTCCAGGGCCTCACAACACTCACAGTATAGAATTTTTTCATAATATCTAACCTAAATCTACCCTCTTTCAGTTGAAAGCCATTATCCCTTCTTCTATCACTACTTCTTCTTATAAAAATTTCCTCTCCAGCACTCTTGTAGTCCACCTTTAGGTACTGGAAGGTTGCTATATGGTCTTGCTGATGCCTTCTTCCCAGGCTGAACAAGCCCAGCTCTTCCAGTCTGCCTTTATAGGAGAGGTGCTCCAGCCCTCTGATCATCTCTGTGGTCTCCTCTGGACTTGCTCAAGCAGGTCCACATCCTTCTTATGTTGATGCATTTAAACCTGTTAATTCTCAGATAGTATCAGCAGTCTACTTTATACCAACATGGAGCTCAGTGTGCATGACGTTTATGTTTTGTAGGTGTTTTCCCTTCAGATTATTATGGTACCAATCATATTATATGACTGCTCACAGTATTCATCTAAACTGCACATAGACATGACTTCAACACACACAATCTGTGCAGCAATCTAGAAATATTCAGTACTGAGTCTTTTATGTGCTAACATTTAGAGGCTTTTGGTAAAGGCAGTTTTCCTGCTTTTCCATGATAAAATTTGTAATGTATACAGTATCTTGTGTTTCCAGAATGCATTTACAGTTTATAAATTTATGCAAAAATGTGCTCTTTCTTGTTTTCTACAGTGTTTTGTCTGAATTTTGTGATATGAAGTCAACTTTCATATTGTTATTAAGCAAGTGAAAGCTATTTGACTGGTAGCTTCACTGCATGTAGTTCGTTTAATAAAACAGACTGTTTGCTAGGACTCAGGAGGACTGCCCACACATCTCCATTGTGCATTCTTAACTGAAAGACAGGGTTTGGATCCTGTGTGAGAGAGATGGTCAAAGTGCTGATGGTTGTGGCTGTGGCCATTTTGCTCTGGAATTGTGCAAAGTTAAGTATCATGGCTTCTTTTTTTTTTTTTTTTTTTTGCCAGTCAATCTTAATATATTGTAACAATTGATTGTAAATATGAAAATTCTGATAGTTACTGTCAAGCTTTAGGTATCCAGAATAGAAGTCATTATTCCTTTTCATCCTGAGAAATTAACTGAGCTATAACTGAGAGCAGTATTTAGCTGGATCCTCTTCTTGCCTGAGCTGTTACTGTGATGTAATCAAAAGTATGAATAGGTTAAAAAATAGTAGCATTATTCCTACCTGTAAGATATGGCCTATATTTGACTGCTAGCTAAATGACCTCCTCCTTACAAAATAAGTTTTCGCTATCTAGAGGTACTCATATTTTTGACATTTCTGTTGTCTCATACAGCTAAAGAGAAAGTAGCAGCAACATACGACAACTTCTTCCATCTCATATATGGAGGGACCTGCTGGCAGGTGGAATTTGGAAACGTTTTAAGAAAATTATGTTCATTTCAAAAGTGTGAGGCTAGATGAACACAGAATTAATTTGTTTTGTTTCTTTCTTTTGCCAAATCTTTCCCAGGAATAATGGGGATATTTCTTGTTGAGATGTGCCAGGATGCATTTAGACTTGTGACATCAAAGGAAAACCGCAAACAAATTTGTGTTCCTATAATTAAGGAAGCTTGTTTTTATACTTTTTAATTCTAGGAACATAAGGCACTGTCTTCTCTCCTTTCTTTCTTGCACTGAATTAATAGGGAAAACGGTTCTGATAGAAACGTATTGATTGCAGTAAAGAACTGTATGTTACCTGCCCTGCACTTTTCACAATGGTCAGTTATATTTAGCTGATGAGAAATGTGCTATGGCTGACACCAAACAAAAGAGGGTTGTCTTTCATTTTTAGAGTTTGTTCTCTACATGGCCTTGAATGTTCATTCATTTGACATAAGATAATGTTTCATTCTCTTGCTTTGCAGTTTCTAGATGGCTAGATATTTAAAAAGTCTATACTGAATTTCTGAGCAGAAATCCACATATATGATTGCAGTAAAGCCCCACTATTACAGCATTGTACCAAGAGACCTATTAGTATATTTTACATTTGTAAAAATAAGAAGTTTGATTTTGACTTATGAACAGTATTTTAAAATGCGTTACCTTAGTTTTTACTGGTAATAATTTTTAGAAATTATAAATCTTCTGTTTCTAGATACACCCTAACTGAAAAATGAAAAGTGAATTATTGCTGGGAAAATCATCTAAAGTTATAGTTGGCTGTATGCTTTGAAACATAATTCTCTTTGTTCTTTAAGGGTTAAAGTCAAGTGATCCAACCATGACCGGCAAAACACAGACCAGCAATGTCACCAATAAGAATGACCCAAAGTCCATCAACTCCAGAGTCTTCATCGGCAATCTGAACACAGCCATTGTTAAAAAAGGCGACATTGAAGCGATCTTTGCAAAGTATGGAAAAATAGTTGGTTGCTCAGTGCACAAAGGTTATGCGTTCGTACAGTACATGAGCGAGAGGCATGCAAGGGCTGCAGTGGCAGGAGAAAATGCCAGGATCATTGCAGGGCAGCCACTAGGTAAGAGTTTGTCCATATTATTGAAATGCTGCTTTTTCTTTCCTTTCTATTTGAAAAATAATCTGCTGCTGGTGCCTTCGGGACTAGTAAATTTGTTTTGCCATTGTTCAATCTAAGCATATTTCCAAGATCTTGGATCTGGCACAATTTTCAAAGTATTGGAAGTTACATAGATATTGCGAAATGTTTAGTGCTAGAAACTTGTGATTTATTAAATACATCGCTTCTGACTGCTTTATACTTCTCTGTGTAACCCCATTGCAGTGAACATGATTACTCATGTGAAGAAAATGTAAGCATTTTCTCTTAGACTCTAGTAAGTTAATTTATTGTAATATAGCAAGACTTGTCTAATAGATGTCATTATCTTGCATTTAATGAATCTAAAATAATATCCAGCCCAGTGGTGTGTCAGATGCTATAGAGAAGCAAAAGAATGAGTTTTGTTAGTCCTTGAAATTGTACCAATCAAATAGTAATGCTGTTATTCATCAAAAGAATTTCATTATAATAAACTTAGGTTGAACTTATTCCCAAATAATGTTGTGGACACCGCACATCTGAAGTTCAATTAAAAAAAAAAAAAAAAAAGGAAAAAAAAAAGAAAAAAAAAAAAGAAAAACTTTTTTTTGTTGGTGCTTTGTCATGAATGCTATATAAGATATAGTTGTTACTTATTGCAGGTGTTACCCCTGAAACCTGCTTGCAATTATATATGGAGGCTAGCAGTGATAAAATCATCTGGAGTACAGTACTAACCCTATCTGTCATAATGATGGACAGTACAGCAAGATGCTTGCTTGGTAGGAGCCAGAGATCTTTCACTAGACCTCTGAACTGTACTGCTCAGAACCAAACCTGTGTGTGTAATGGCTATGTCAGGAAAGGTGAAGGATAGATAGTACTTTGGCTGTAACAAGTCATAAAGAATAGATATGGCTTATTCATTTTCAATTTTTCCCTGTGGAAATCTATTTTTCTGTTTATTTGCAGAAATTGAAGTATTTGTGTTAGATGGGTTGTTGTTCTGTCACAGTTGTTTAACAGTAATTTTAAGTTTTATAACCCCTGTATTTTGGGTTCAGAGGAAAAACAGATTAAAGAATTTCAATTACATTTTAGGGGAGATTACAAGTTTTTTAGGAAAAGTTATGTATATAAGTGAAATAAAAGAACTCAAGTGATAAAGACAAGGCAGCAAAGTCAGTCTGCAGGATGGCATTATTAGAAGATATTTCCTGGAGCAGTGGTCTCCGAGCAATAGGCCATGTAATGCCATCAGTGCATTATTTACAGCTCCTTGCACACTGCTCTGACCAGAGTTTTTAAACTGTTTTCCTAAGGCAATATATCTGTTATTACTGCAGCTACTGTTGCTAGTCTCTTTTAATATTTCTCGCGGTGTCTATAGTATGCCAAGTGCTTTGTGCATAGAGATGCCCTTGCTCTATTCAGAGTATGTTTGCGCTCCATATAAAAGGTAAGTGAAATTGTTATAAAAGAAATTAAGGGACCAACAACTAATTGAATTGTTCAACTTTTTATTTACTTTTTTTAATAATAACAGGAAGTTAATTCACTACTAAGTTTCAACTGTGTGATCTTAAAATACATTGATTATTCTGCATAATCTTGTGATGGAACAATTGCTGATGTATCAGGGAATATAAAGAATAAGAAAGGTGAAATTTGGTTTTAGCTGTTCCAAACCTCATTTACTCTTTCTGTATATGAAATACAGTTGTCGTCAGTATTGTCTGATAAATATAAAGAAAACAATTTTGTAAAAGCGATACTTCTCATTAAACTTTCCATGAATTGTTTTTATTAGCCAGTAGACATTAACAGTTGCCTCAAAACAGTGAGCTGATAGATAAAATTTGCTTGACATTACAACCCAGAAGAATAACTTATGCAAAAATTGTGCATTTGAATGGAAAGAAGGAATAGGTAGACTCATTACTGTGAAACTAAATAAAAAATGGCTTTGTTTTCTTTTCTGAGAGCCTTGCATTATGAAATAAACAGAACACGATTTATATAAACAGTCAAGGTGCTGAAAGTGGACAAGAAAAGTCTTTTGCAAGTGTGTAAATAAACTTGGTTAACATAGCTGAATTTTCTTTTAAATTGAATTAGAATATGTTCATGACATAATGAGAGCTGAGTGGTAGTCAGTTATGGAAAGCTGTTTCAACAAAAGAATGTTTGAAAAAGATTGGTCCATAGGAGGTGTCTGATACTGCCATTAACTCTAGTACTCAGTACCTCACAAAAGAAGGAATCATTTAAGACTGCATTATTAATCTATATTAGTTTTTTTGTGGTTTTGGCAAACTGGTCATTTATGCTGGCTCCTATCTTCTACAGAGTTCTGCCATTCAAAATGATGATATCCTCTTCCTCAGCTTTACCAATGAGTCAGAAACTGTTCACATGTATGTAACTGAAATTAAACATTGAACCTGTAAATTTCTATAGCTTTATACAGTGTTGCACAATTCACTGAAGATCTTGTCTTAACATCCTCAGACAACTCTCAACCTCCTACCAATAGGTTTGGTGGCCAATGATATGTAAAGACTATGCTGTGGATATTATAGCTGCAGAGAAGTGGATTTCATGAGCTGTGCGATTATTTCTAAGTTTTCTGTTCCATGAAGAGCAACATGTTCTGAAAGGTTGTGAGGAAGAGATCATTAAGAAACACAGAAAAATATGCATAAAAATTTTACAGGTATTGTTGTGAAGTTCAGTGTAGTTTCTTGAAGTATTATCTCTTTATGGGAATAGCATGAAGAATTCCTGACAAAAGGGCAAGAACAGATCAGTACTGGGCACAGGAGTCTGATTCACAATGATGATTTTGTGAACTGCTTCATGCCAAAGCCAAGAAGACATTGAAGTTGGCCTAGGACAAAGCTACAAGTTATATTCTCAAGTTGTGGGACACTTCTACATAATCTCCTCTTCTGTATCACTTCAAAAGGTTTTCATGCATTTTAACACATCTACAAATCACGGAACATTTGCCCATATTTGCCTCTTTGCCACATAGGGCAAAGAGCCAGGGTGAATAGGAATCGTTCTAAGAAAATAGCAAGTCTGCCTATAACCTTTATGAAAGGTGATTTCACCCCTCTGTGGTGAAAGGAGGACTAGGAACCTACTTGCTTCAAAGCAAATGGTGCAACTCCCTCATTGCAGCAGTGGGCTGAGGAGCAAGCTTCAGCAAAAATGAAACCTTTAGATATGTGATGGACAATACAGTACTTCAGCTGATGTTTTCTCCTGCTTTTGTAATTCTTCACAAGGGTCACAACAATGCTATTTAACTTTTTTATCCATTCCAGCACACATGAATTCTGCGAAGCCAAATACCATGTAAAAGGCATTTAATGTTCCATAACTTTATAATAGTGTTTACCTTACTCATTTAGCAAATACATTTTTCCATCCAAGATTTCCACCTAAAATTCTGGTACAGCTATCGTAGCAATTCCTACATCACAATGTCCCTTTGATTTGCTTGATTTATAGTTCATAACCTTATATTTTACAATCATATGACCTAAATTTTTTTCCTCTTTCACACACGCTTTTAAACCAGCATAATTACTTTAACCTCAGAATATGTTTTGATTTGCACCAGAGTAAGACCCAAGCCACTTCACAGGCACCTTGAAAAAGGAAATTAAATGCTGCAAGGCTGGTACTTTTGGTCTCCTCTATTGCTTTCTTTTAAGATACCATGGAATTTTATTCTTGGATACTGAGAAAAATGGAAAAATATCACAGTACCAATATCATGAAAGACACTAGTTCTTCAGTTTATGCCTTTTTTAACTAACAAATTAGTTCCACTGTAGCTTCAATCCAGTTTTTTTGCTGTAAGTATTATTCATGTATTTTTGCCTTCGGGTCCAAATTAGATGGAGTCTCTGAGTACCAAGTGAGTGCATATTGACATGTAGCCTAAAGTAAGATGGAGGTTGCAGATAATTATTTTGGGTGACATACTCTATTGCACATCCTTTTGAGAAGCACCAAAGCCCTGCAGGGGCTTTCTAAATGATGGCTATCCAGTAGAAAATATGCAAGGAGAAAAGCAGGTAATAAAGAGAGCCTTTAGAGATACTAGATACACCTTTGTTGTAAATTGAATTGGTGTGGCAATAGGGCTGTTTTTAATTTTGTTTCCCTTGCCTCTACTCAAAACAGATCTTCTATAATTTATATCTGCAATGTCTAGCAACGCTGACAGACTTCCCTAAGTATTTTCAGATCTAGGATTATCCAGAGTGAATCAGTTTTTCACCTCAATCTGAAATCCAGACAACAGTATTTATTCAAAAGAATAAATGCTATTTTAGTGAACTCGTTTGTGAAAAATGCAGTTTGTCTTGAAAAATGGCATATTTATCCAAATTTTCTCGTGACTAAGCTGTCTTAAACCATGGTACACTAAGGAAGGAAATTCAAAGCTGAATTAGTGATTATTCAGTTTTGACTTTGCCATCAGACTTCAGTCAATAGCGCCTAAGTACAACAATCACTTATATTAATGTAACTCATGACTTATTGAAGCAATCTTGTTACTCTTGGCCACCTACCTTCAGCTACCATAATGACAGGATATTCCTGTGCAGGATAACAGGAAAGCAATGCTATCTTGTTTTAAGGTGCATAGTGAAAGAGCAACTTGGAAAGTTTAATTTTTTGCTTCTGGAAAGTATGTAAACTCCTGTGTTTTAATGTACATCAAAACATTCTAGGCAAGGACAATGGCTTTTAGAGAAGCGCTGGAGTTTGTACTGAGGCAATGAAAAAGTGGGAATGTTTTGGTACTTCTTTAAGATGCCTCTTAATGCGAAATTAAAAATAGCAAATATTATTATACATATAATAATTTATTATATATTCAAGCTATATTTTAAGTCTCATACTTTTAAAAGATTGAATACTGAATGTTCACATTACTGGACCAGAAAAGAAAATACACTTCGCAGAAAATTCTTTGACGATTGTAACTTTTGCAGATGCACATTCTAATGTTTTGTAGTTTTCAATATTGCACCATGAGTAAATAATCTGAGAACTGTAACTCAGTATTATGCATGTAATTGTCTATCCAAGTGAGACTCAGGCAGAGAGATATTTAATTTTTTATAAGCCATAATAACTATGTATTATATGGTTTTCAACCCTTAATTGTCGTACCTCAAAGAATATTGTAATTTTCTGGTATAATAATACACTTTTTTCTGAATAGTGATTAAGCAAAAGCAAAAATACGCTTGTGAAATGTTATATAAACCATAACAGGAATTATCATTATTATGTAAGGTAAAAATAAAATAATGTATGAATAAGCAAATACTTGAATCAGCAGAAAATATTTATTCAAAAACCTATCCAAAAGCCTATAAAGCCTGTGAGATGTCACAGATGTTGTCTTATTCTGGAGGTGACTTTACATTTGATGAATTCAAAGAACTATTTTCTGAATACTTCCCCAAATGAGATTAGTTGCTATTGTCAACATCAGGGCCCGGTTTTGAGAAATTTTGTTTGAGTCAATATTTTTTTCAGCTGAAAAAAACATAATGATAAAAATAAAATTAAATACCAAGTGCTTTTCTTGCAAAAGCAAACAAGCAAACAAAACCTGAAAGAATTGTGCATATGTAGTCATGATGAAAGTAATGCATTTGACGTCTCAGGAATCTAGAATGAAACTAAGGATAGACCTGTGCTGTCTTCATTAAAGTTTTTCCAACTAAATCACGTCTTAGTCAATGTCCTCATCAACCAGTCTTCAGGCACAAACAGAATATTACAGAACTTCTAAAAAATTATTGATTAACCTTCCACAGCGTAGTTCAGAGGTTGATAAATATTACCCACTGGAACGGGCTCTTTAAGTCTTTTTCAGTCTGTTCTTTATTTGGGAACCAGTGTAATCCTGTTTCAGCCTATTCCTTGATGCAGGAACATGGACTCTGTCTAAATCTGTCTCCACCTTTTTGATGACCATTCATGCTTTTGTGGTCCTAGTGCAGCCTGTCTAACAGCAGACACTGATGTCAAGTCTCACTGTAAGGGACCTTGGATACAACCACTGATCATTGCTCATAGGAGTCCCCCGATATTGGATATTGGATGAAAACTGAAACTACATTTTAGAGGTGACTTTCTGGCAAATACAGACAAACATCAAGTGCGTACCAAGAAAACAGTTTAGCTATGAGATGAATTCATGCATGGCACAATGTTTTATACTCTGAACAGCCTGATGTCAGCTCATGCAAATGTTATTTCCTCCATCATAATGCCAAAAATAATGATGTTTTCTTACCATCAGCAGGTTTGATTGTAAGAAAAACTTCAAGGCTGTATACAGATGCGTATTAGGATTCACTTAGTCTTCTGCCTGGCCAGCTTGTCTTTGAAATCATGGACAAGATGTTATTGCATGATCTTTTTGTGTCCCTCTCTGCCGCTTGACACCTTTGTATATAGCACAGGGTCTCATCTGCACAAATTGCCACTAGTTTTAATCATCTCACCCTTGGGTTTCATAGCATGCAACACTTTAAATCCCTCAAAACTGCCACATATATTTACCTGTCATGGGTCTGATATATCTACTGTAATTTCGTAAATCCTTTTCAAAATCTTCAGACAATGCCAGTACTTCAGCCTCTATTCCATGCATGTATTAATTTTTTTTTTTTAGCAAACAACATTCAGTAGTTCCTTCTTGATTTGAAGGTAACTCTCTTTTATCTCTGTTACAACTCTATAAGAAGTTACAAAAATTGTTTTCGTTTGTGGCAGACAAAATCCTTTACCTTTTCTTAAGTATACTTGCTGTGATTATCGACTGTTGGGGTCATTAAAATTGTACAGCTTTTCTGTGTTTCATTCTGAACTGTCATAACATCACGCAGTGATAAAACTCTGTCATTATAGGTTCTCTCATAACGTTTCTCTCAGTGTCTCATGTGGGATGTACTGTATAAAAACAAGAATAATCTCTAGGATGCTCCACAATTTTTGATTTTGTTCTAGGAGTTATCATGCTGTCTACGACTTCACTCTTTTGCTTGATCTAGCTTAATTCAATTTGATTCTATTTTCCATGCATTTGGCTTCTTTCACTTCAAATAGGACCTCATCTGGACTGAGTCTGATATTTTCTTCTTGAGCATTTCACAATACTTTCTTCAATATTTCGTCACATACTGATGAAGTCAGTGCTGCTAATATCATGTCATCTGATTTTATATGTGTGCCTGCCGTATCCCCATGTTTTCTCATTCTTTTATTAAAATATTTCAACTGCTGACCTTGTTCCAAAAAGCATATTGAGAAATTCATGTCGGATTCTGGTTATATAGAAAGGGCACAGGTCAGATGATTTTTCATCTAAACCTGACTTGCCAATATTTCTCTTTCTAACCTGCAATTGGAAGTATGGGGAAGTATGGGGCTTTTTTTGCCAGGTATTCAGCACTGAAAGGGTGACAGGATGTAGTAATGCTGTTTTAGTGTACTGTGGAATCCAGGCAAATCCCAGCCCTGTTATTTGTCTTTTGGATTACGACTGTTAAACCCACAAAATTGTTTTCCCTCCCAAGACATCACTCAGCTCTTTGAAGGAGAAAGTGTAGCAAATATTCCTTCTACCAGAATACTGATGTAGCAGACAAAAGTCTTTCACCTGATCACAGTCTCAGATCATGGAGGCAGCTTTTTAACATAAGGAACTTTTAGTCTCACTTCCCCCTTTTTTTTTCTTTCTTGAAACCAAGGTAAGCTAAAATGCAGATGTTCTTTTTCTGTTTAGCTTAGCTGAGATAAAAAATGCTAGTGAAGGCATATTTTCTATCTTAGATTTGATTTTATGTCTTAAGCATGCTTTTTATTTCACACATAAGGAAATCTGGAGGAAATCTATTTCATTCTCACAGAAGGTCTATCTCAGGTTTCACACTTAATCCCACAATTCCTTCAATGGTAGACAGCTTCATCAGCAAAACTGTGCAAATCATGTAAATTGGTGGAAAAAAATGCTAACGTTTTATTAATCGCTCAATTATTTTTTCGCACTTCTTACTGGCAAAGTGAAATTCACAGGCAAAAAAAAGGGAGATTTAGTAGATGATGTGATCAGATTCTATACTACTGCTCCTCCCTCACCCAGAAGATATTTTAGTATTACTAATTATATTAGTATATTAATTTATTAGTATATTAATTATATTAATATATATATTACTGTTACCTACTATCCTTCAGTGCATGTGATGAACAAATTATCATTCTAGGGTGATAAGGAGTCAACCATACCTGATACATCTAGTGTGAAAATTGCTATTTGCCTTTGTCCAACTTTGAAAATCATTTGATGCTCAATGACCTTACTGCAGATTTAGCACTTCCGACTGTCAAAGTTTGAAAGCACCAAGTTATGTCTTGACAGAGAGCAATAAAATTTGATGAGTGTAAATAGAACCAGATCTATTTCTTAGGCAAATTATTGATGTATAGAGTATATCAAGTTATTTTTGTTTGGTTTGGAGAATTTTTTTGAAGGTGATCCTGACACTCTACTGTGCTCTTGTGAGACCTCACTTGGAGTATTGTGTACAGCTCTGGTGTCTTCAACACAAAAAGAATATGGAACTGTTGGAACAAGTCCAAAGGAGGGCCATGAGGATGATCAGGGGACTGGAGCACCTCTCGTATGAAGATAGGCTGAGAAAGTTGGGGCTGTTCAGCGTGGAGAAGAGAAGGCTGCATGGAGACCTCATAGCAGGCTTCCAGTATCTGAAGGGGGCCTATAAGGATGCTGGGAAGGGACACTACATTAGGGACTGTGGTGAGAGGACAAGGGGTAATGGGTTCAAACTTAAAGAGGGGAAGTTTAGACTGGATGTAAGGTGGGAGTTATTTACGGTAAGGGTGATGAGGCCCTGGAATGGGTTGCCCGAGGAAGTTGTGAATGCTCCATCCCTGGCGGTGTTCAAGGCCAGGTTGGACAGAGCCTTGGATGACATGGGTTAGTGTGAGGTGGAACTTGATGATCTTGAGTTCCTTTCCAACACTAATTATAGAATCATAAAATCATACAATTGTTTGGGTTGGAAAGGACCTTAAGATCATCTAGTTCCAGCCACCTGCCATGGGCAGGGACACCTCCTATTAACTATGCCACCCAAGGCTCTGTCCAACCTCGCCTTAAACGCGCCAAGGGATGGAGCACACACAACTTCCCTAGGCAACACATTCAAGTGCCTCACCACCCTCACAGTAAAGAGTTTCTTCCTCATATACAATCTAAACTTCCCCTCTTTAAGTTTGGACCCATTCTCCTTGTCCTATCACCACAGTCCCTAATGAAGAGTCCCTCCCCACCATCCCTGCAGGCCCCCTTCAGATACTGGAAGCCTGCTATGAGGTCTCCATGCAGCCTTCTCTTCTCCACACTGAACGGCCCCAACTTTCTCAGCCTATCTTCATGCAGCAGGTGCTCCAGTCCCCTGATCATACTCATGGCCCTCCTCTGCACTCATTCCAGCAGTTCCATGTCCTTTTTATGCTGAGGAAACCAGAACTGCACACGATACTCCAAGTGAGGTCTCACAAGAGCAGAGTAGAGGGGCAGGATCACCTCCCTCGACCTGCTGATCACATTCCTTTTGATGCAGCCCAGGATATGGTTGGCTTTCTGGTCTTCAAGCACACACTGAAGCTGGCTCGTGTTTGTTTTCTTATCAACCAAACCCCCAAGTCCTTCTCCGCAGGGCTGCTCTGAATCTCTTCTCTGCTCAACCTGTAGCTGTGCCTGGGATTGCTCCCACCCAGGTGGAGGATCTTGAACTCGTCATGGTTAAACATCATCAGGTTGGCATCAGCCCACCTCACAAGCGTGTCAAGGTCCCTCTGGATGGCATTCTTTCCCTCCAGCATATCAACCGAACCACACAGCTTGGTGTCATCGGCAAACTTGGTAAGGACGCACTCAATCCCACTCTCCGTGTCACCGACAAAGATGTTGAACACGACTGGTCCCAACACCGATCCCTGAGGGACACCACTTGTTACTGGTCTCCAGCTGGACATTGACCCATTGACCAGAACTCTTTGCGTGCGGCCACCCAGCCAGTTCTTTATCCACCGAGTGGTCCACCTATCAAATTGATGTCTCTCCAACTTAGAGAGAAGGATGTCATGTGAGACAGTGTCAAAGGCTTTACACAAGTCCAGGTAGATGACATCAATTGCTCTACCCCTGTCCATCATTTCTGTGGCCCCTTCATAGAAGGCCACCAGATTGGTCAGGCAGGATTTCCCCTTAGTGAAGCCATGCTGGCTGTCACCAAGCACCTTGTTGGTTTTCATGTGCCTCAGCATGCGTTCCAGGAGAATCTGCTCCAAGATTTTGCCAGGCGCAGAGGTGAGACTGACTGGTCTGTAGTTCCCCGGCTCATCCATTTTCCCCTTCTTGAAAATGGGGGTTATATTTCCCTTTTTCCAGTCATTGGGAACTTCACCTGACTGCCATGATTTTTCAAATATGATGGACAGTGGCTTAGCAACTTCATTTGCCAGCTCCTTCAGGACCCTTGGATGGATTTCATCCAGTCCCATGGACTTGTATATGTTCAGGTTCCTAAGATGGTCTTGAACCAGATCCTCTCCTAGAGTGGGCCTAGGGTCTTCATTCTTACTGTCCCTGCATCTGCCTTCCAGCACTTGGGTGGTGTGGTCAGAGCATTGGTCCGTGAAGACAGAGGCAAAGAAGTCATTCAGAACCTCAGTCTTCTCCAAATCCAGGGTACCCAGTTCTCCCAACAGCTTCCAGAGGGGGCCCATGTTGTCCCTCGTCTGTCTTTTATTTGCAATGTACCTATAGAATCCCTTCCTGTTTCCTTTAACATCCCTAGCCAAGATTAATTCTAAGTGGTCCTTAGCTTTCCTAACCTGGTCCCTACCTTCCCAGACAACACATGATTCTATGATTTTTAATGATGAAAAAGAAGGCAACTTCATTTTTGGGTAAGAGGGTATTTGCTTTTCTAGGTTTTTTGCCTTCTGAGGTTTCAGGGGTTTTTTGGTCAGGTTTTATTCAAAATTATTTGAGAAAATTAAATGCAAAGAATCAGATTAAAGCAAGATAAAATCAACACTCACACTAGTACTGCAGCAGCTGGAAAAGCAGCTGTGAATTTTTACAGCCTGACTTGAGAGGTCTTTATTTTCTGTTAATTGTCACTTACTGCTGCTTTATTTGTTTCGTAGTCTTAAAGTTTGGTTTCAATGTATTTAAATCCACACACAAATAAGGAAGAAAAGGCAGACAAAATCAGGAATTTTTAGATGTAAATAATCAAAGTAGTCATGATTTTTTTTCTTCGGTCTAGTGTGCAGAATAAAGTGGCAATTTCAATCTAATCTACTGGAATTTTAATGCTAGTTTGATCCTAGACAAAGGCTTCATGTATAAGAATGTCTTCAAAAAAAAAAAAAAAAAAGGCAAAAGAAACAACCAACCAACCAAACAAAAAAGAATGCTATTTCCATAAGGAACATATTGACCATAATACAGTGGGCGATAACTTTGCCAGCTTCACCACAAAATCCTGCTCTTTGTTTACTACCAACAGTCGAACATGTATTAATGCAACAAAGCTAATTTTTGGACAAAATGTTCAAATTATATCACTTTTTCTCTTTTTTCCTTTGTTTTTCATCTTGGCACTCTTGGTTTTTATAATACTTACCATACTTTTGAAGGCTGACTTCTTTGTTCCTTACACTGATTATCATCACTTTGCACATCATTATACATTCACTCATTCCAAAAGCATATTTTGACCATTTTAATAGCATTCTCCATTTCCAGGTTTTTATTTACCTCTCCCAGAAAAATCTTTCTTCTTTTGTTTACCCTAGCAATTATCTATCTAATTAACAGCTCTTACTCCCTTGCTATTTGCCTTGTTCCTTGGAGCTGTTCACTTCAGCTTCTAACAGGGGCCTTTGGCAATTCGGTGCACTTTCTTCCCACTGTGGACTCAGCATCCCGGTAAGGAAGAAAGTACAGGACTGCATGGTCATACCAGGTATGGCAAGAGCTCTGATGCAGGTTCTTATGGAACTTTTTTGATGAGAGACAAAAAAAAATGATTGGCAGTTCGTCATTGACTTGCTGATCTGAAACATGAAAAAAGACACATGAAATCCAATGTTATTGTAGTAACAGGGTCATAAACGCTATCACTTTACAAAAGCAAAAATGTGATTTGTTCAGTTGTGTTTGAATACAAGCACATAAACTATTGGGCAGGAATGTTTTGTAAAAAGCCAAAACACAAGAATTTATCTCACCATAATTCATTTTCATTTAACTGGAATAGTGCAGAGAGCAGAAAGGTGAAGCATCATACTTTATTGCCACTTCATTTCTTATCTCTCTGAAACTGTGCATTACCTTGGAAGCAATGCTTGAAAGGGAGATGAGTTCAGGGTCTGTCTTGGCATTACAGGTACTAATAGATGTAAAACCCAGCCTCAGGAGCAAGGCAGGAGCTCTAGCTGCTGCAAGGGTAAAGTCCTGGTCTATGTGGTCCATAAATTTTGTGAAAAGACAATCCAGGGAGAGTAATTCACAGGGAATTTAATATATATATTTATTTGTTTATAGTGATTATATCAAATTACCAAGATTTAGTCTTCCAAGCTGTTTTAAATTTTAATGATATGCAGTATATTTATAGTGGGATACTTTACCAGTGAACTGCATCACTAGTGTACACAATGTGTTTACTCCAGTAAAAGTTCATTAGTATTCACAGGGATCCTCTGGCTCTGTGATAGTAGCAGAAAATGTCAAATTGTTCTTAGAATTTATAAGAAGGTATAAAATTCATGAGCTGAGACAATGAAAATCCCAAAGAAATTATGGCTTCCATATATTGTACTCATTTTGGCATATGATTTCTTTATGTCTACAAAAATGAAGGCTAGTCACCTAACCTTTCATCAAGTCAGCATTTTCTGAAATACAAAGACATGAAAAGTGCTTACTAATGATTGCTTGGCACCATCCTAATATATCAATAATGAGAACAGCAAGGGAAAAAGATACAACAAGTTCTGTAGTATTCCAATTTATTCATTTCAATAAAGTTTCCTTCACTCTACGTGCCATTATGTTCTTGACATCTTGGTAAGAATAGAATGCCTTAGTGTCCTTCAAGAATCTAGACATTTAAATTGAACTTTTCTTTTTCGTTTTTTTTTATTTATTTATTTATTTTTTAAATAAAGTAGATAAAGTAATGGGAAAGACAGAAGGATACCAAATCTGTTTTAAAAGACAGAAAATAGATACTTCACTGAGACCCGTTGTGCCTAGTTTCAACTCAGGCCAAATGCCTATGTATTACAAAATACAATTTCCTAATTCCAGAATCTGATGCAGAAGAAATCAGTATTGATAGAGAAGAATCAGTTATGGAACAAAAATGTGCGGGTTGCTAAGGTACAAATGGTCACAAGCTGCTCTTATTTAGTATACTTGCTGCTCATAGAGGCCAATTTTATGAACCTTGCAAGTAGACATGAGCAAGCTCAATTTGGAGAAAGAGATGAAATGGGAAAATATAAATATGATCAGGAATTATTAAAATGTTTTAATTGTTGCCAGAAGAGAAATAGTATTTAAAGAAGCAGGTCTGCTTAAAAACACACCATAAAAAAATCACAATCTGAGAAACCTGTAGGTAACTGAAACAACAGAGTATGTTGAAAAATGAAATTGGGTTAGATTTAGGAGTATTTAAAGCAAAAAGAACAAAGAGAATTTGAAAGAAGGGTATCAATGGATACCTGGGAAGAAACATGGGGTGTTTGTTATTTTAGTTTCAATATACATGTATCACTAAGGGGTTTTCTCCTCTATTTGGAAATTGCCAGATACATTCAGATCACAGAATGATAATGGCATGGTTTCCATTTGAGATTTCATGACAGAGCTATAAAATAAGTTATATTTAAAATCTGAAAATTCATTTTCATCCCAGAATTTCTAAAGAACTAACAATGATGTTCTCTAGGGAGGTCCTGAGCTGCTAACGTTTGGAGAGTTATCTTCAGAAAATCTTGAATTGGAGTTGGAGTTTAATAATAGTAGCATTTTCACAGGCATAAATTGCTCAGTTCACATAGTTTAAACCAAATCAAGATTGAAGTGGTTTATTGATTTATTAACAAGATAAAGTTAATTGGATCTCGTGACCCATATCAATACCAAGAGATCAACCTGAATACCAGGCACTTACAATGTTTTAAGAACTTATCCCAGATTTTATAAATCCTCCTCTAGAACTAATCCCAACAGAGCACATCCGTGCTGTGACAGATGCATGCCTCGGCTTCCCTCCACCCCATCCCCCAGGAGTGGGTAGCAGCTCTTTGGAGGTGATCGTGAGCCCCAACAGTACACCGGTGCTGTCTGTGGGCAAGCTGGAGGTATCAGCTGTGGGTGCCCATTAGGGTGCTGTGCTGCCAGGCCCAGGCAGAGCCCCTGGGCCATGGGGCTATGTCTGGCAGGGTCACACCAACCCTGCTGCTGCTCTGATCTCCACTTTTCCTGCCCAGTACAAATCTGTGTTTCACTTGCATTTCTGTTCAGCTGTCTGTTTGTTCTGTTTGTTTTGCTTTGTTTTCAAAATTCTTCTGGTAATTCACCAGTTACAGTTTAATCCAGTCAGTGGTTGTTTTTCTCTTTACCTATATCAGTTTTCGGCAAATGCCATCTCAAGCAGTTTGGACATCATTCAACCATATCCTTACACTCCTGTCTTGTTGGCTGCTGTTATCTTGATCTATTTGTTAAGTGTGGGCTTTGTGAACACACCCAATAGAAAAAAAATGAACATTACATAAATAATATGAAATGGTAATGTCACAATTGATTTAAATTACAGAAAAAAATAATAAAATTGCTGGTGTGGGGCTTGACTGACTGAGAATGAACATGGGGATAACGTTACAAATGTTAGAATTACTTTACTGAAAATAAGGCTTGAGAAATCAAATATGTATCCTTTTTTTATATTTTAACACCATATCATAAGGTTAAACTGATGCAACATGCTTCTGCAAGTATCTTAATTAATATCAAGTGGGTCATGGATTAAGAAACTCTTTTATGACACAGGTATGGTGGATTAAAAACTAATGTCAAGAGACTGCTAAATAGGAAGCTATCATACAGCAGATGTGAGTTTTTTTTGCAGTTCATGGAAGAATCAGATTTTTAATCATTTTTTTACCTAGTAGGAAAGACAACAAAAATCACTGTTAAATTCTATAGATGACCCAAGATGCTTGGGCTCATGAAATATGAGGAAAACAGGACATTGATCTCAAAATCAAAAATAAATACCAAAATAGGAGGCAAAGTGTGACTGCTCCAAGTATAACACCTAACACATTGATAATCAGCTCTTCGGCATGGAAGAGAAAGGTGTAACAAAGTTTGAAGGCTGGAAGCTAAAGTGACAAAAAACAAACCTCAAAATTGAACACATTTTTAACAGTGAGGCCATTAGGAACAGCTTACCAAACTTTTTAGTAAAACTTTCTAAAGTAAGCATTGGATGTTATTGTAAAGGATAGATCGTAGCTCAGCTCAGAATTAATTCAAGTTCTGTGGTCTGTTATACCAAACCAGACTGGAATTTCTGTCTGGAACAGCACTGGAAAACTCCATAGACAGAGATTCTGTATTCTCTTTGGATAAATACAGTAAATCAAGAAAATAAAAAAATAACAAAAAATTAAAAAAGGCTTTTAATTTTATTACAAGCGCTGTTGATTTATGCCTGATATTAATAATAAATCTATAGAAATTGCACAAATGGTCTTGTTGTGTCAGGACCTCTGGAAATTAGATTAGCAATATAAATCTAACAACAAGCTTAGCTTAATTTAATCAACAGAAATAAGTAGATTTTTTCCCACTGACATTTAGAATTAAATAAACGGGGGTGTAAATGGGATTTAGAAAACTGAGCTTTCTGTACCACAGAATGTTTTTGTTTTTTTTTTTTCATATATTTGTTACAAGGTCTTTTTTACATTTAGTAGTATTGCATTTAGGTAGTATTAATCTGGCAATAATCTGTGAGAAGACATAAAAAATGTGAACAAGATCAGTCTTGTTTTAGCTTTCTTTGATACAGAAGCAAAAGATTTCCCCATCTGTCCCATAACTTCTATTTTATTGCAATCTACTTTTTCATTCCAGACAAGCAGAGACATATTTGCACCCAACTTTCTGACCATCGTAGCCATAAAGTAATTTGTCCTTAGGGAAAAAAAGACAGGCATTATAATACCATTAGCTTAATACAATCTTAATGTCCTAAGTGTTTTTTTTTTTTTGTTTTTTTTTAGGATGAAATTAACCTCAGTACAAAGGGCCACAATCACATTTGTTTTGAGAAAGTGCACTGTTCTGGCTAGAATTACTGCTTCTTGAAACTTCGATTAGTGAACTCCTTCTTCTTCTTCAGCAATGTTCTACTTAAAATTACCCCAGTACGTCAAATGATAAATGCACATTCACCACATTCCCAAATCTTCTTCTCTTTAGAGGTCTTGCAAAATTTAGCAGAGGATATGATAACTCTTCTCTGATTGCTTCCTCAAATGATTAATCCCCGATGGTTCTTTATAGTGTGTCTGGGCCGATACCAGGTCAGAAAAGATTAGGGTTTTACTGCACTCATATTTCAGTTCCTTATTTTAGTAGCTGCAGCCAGGATTCTTTCTCTCTCTCTTATATCAGTGTAGCAATTACAGTCCTTTCACATTACCCTGAAATGCTGTTCCCCTCATGGGCATCCTGTAATTTCTCTTCCCAAGCAGCACATCTTGGTGGGTGAGAACTCAGCCACACAGAGGTTTTAGAATAATTTGAAAAGTTTCATTACTGTGTTTTTTTACAGTTAATTGTGTGTAGCCCATTACATGTTTATAAAAGCGTATGTGGAAAACAAGATGCTTTTGTATGCATCTAACTAAAAAGTATTTTTAATATGCGATTTTCCAAACAGTAGAATGTTAAAAAATACGTAATTTTTACTTTCTTCACCCAATTCTAGGCTGTAACTCCACAAGGAATTTGTTTTACAATGCAGGCACATCTCTGCCAATATCTTATGGCACAAAAACCCCAGTAGGTTTTTAATTTGCAGAACATTACACATATTTGCATAAAATATTGCGCAGTGGTACTAAGAGCACCAGTTTCTCCCTAAGCCCCAATTAATTAATCTGTGTCCCTCCAGAATTACAGCAATTTATTATTCATTCTTAGTATAGCAACATCAACTAATTATATGCTTCCCAGACCCACATCAATCATTTTGTGCCCTTCAGACAGCTTTGCACCTTTCCCAGCCCCACATCTGGCTGAAAACACACCTTTTCCATAGCTGAAGATGCCTCTCAGCAATTTTGCCAGTGAGCAGAGATTTCTAGGAACTCCCTGCTCTTGCTGTATCCCACTAAGGTCTGAAGTTTTGGGGATGGTGTGATAACACCTCAGCAGCTATACTGCTGCCTATCCAAGAACTGGGAGAAGAAAGTAGCACAATACATTTTTTCTCTCCTTTTCTCCCTTCCCTTTCTGTGAATTGAATAGAATTGCTTGCACATTGCTGGTATTGGCACATATTCGTTTGATTTTGGTGTTGTTTTGCTCCTATTTCTTGCATATTTGATCCAAAAGTTCAGGGTCTGATCATGCTGCATACTGAAGGTGGTGTGAGAGTAGCCCATTGACTTCATTCACACACAGAAATGGCAAGAGAATTTTAACTTTTTAGTTTA
Source organism: Amazona ochrocephala (assembly GCA_039720435.1). Lineage (NCBI taxonomy): Eukaryota > Metazoa > Chordata > Aves > Psittaciformes > Psittacidae > Amazona > Amazona ochrocephala. The sequence continues at coordinate 29,331,401 of CM077876.1, read as the reverse complement.
GTCCTTCCTCACATCTCATAGGCCCAGCTGCAGACACACTTCGGAGTAAGAACTTCAGTCAGCCTCCAATGATCCAAACATTCAAGCGACCATCCAGACACTGGTTCAGGTTTCTTAAGTATAGCGAATGAAAATGTGACAAGGGAATGAAAAGACATATGCAAAATATAAGTGGTGGCTGGAGAAAAATGGTGCATGAGGAACTCCTGACTATTTTGCGTGAACCTCTTTATAGAACTGCCTAGTTTGTTTGCTTGCTTATTTATTTGTTTATGGTCCATGTGAAACTACAACCTTCACCCTTGGAGGGAAATAGAAGTTCATGTCACACGTTCATCAGCGTATTCTTGGACTAGATTACAAATTTCAGCTGGCAATCAATCTTATTCTATGAAGTTTTCAGGAAAGCTGAGGCTTTACAATGATTTTCCTTTTTCCTTTGCTGTCCTTTACTTTACAAAGGTCAAGCTTGTGGTTCCAAGAAAGAAGTTGAAGGGAACTGAAACTATGATTTCTTTCCCAGGACACCCCTCGGCTGAACAAGGTCAATACCCCAAGAAGCAGCACATAGACCTGATCAAAATATTTAGCATTTTAATCTGTCCTTCCTTTTTACTTAGTTTCTAGATCAGCTTTAAATCCTTCTATATAGCATCCATTGCTTGTACAGCATTTCTAGGTCCTTTTAGGTGCTCTGTACATCAATCATTGCTTCTGTTCATTAAATTTCAAATATGCATGCCATAAAGTAGTTATGGATTTTAAGTTTAAAGGGGGAATATACCTACTTTTTTCCCTGTGACAGTCTTTATATGTTGAACATTTATATCCATTTGTGTTTGTTCTGACACAAGAAGGGTAAGCCTGCCAAGGGTCCCCTTGTGACTATAAACTCAAGCTTTAGAAAAAGTAGCTTAGCGATGTCTTTTATTAACTGCCACCCACCACCATTATATTGACCTTATGTCCCCAGGGCTGAATCAGCACTTTCAAAGCATTTCTCTGTCCCTCACTGAGATGCATATTTCTTCCACTGATCCTGATGCATCTCAGCAGGGACTGGAAAGTGTTTGGCCATGACTTGCACAGCCAGAACAGGTTATGAAGTCATTTTTAGAAAGCCGTGAAATAAATGTTAAAAACTATATGAAAGACAATTTGATGGTGATGAGGGAGAACAGACATTTTTCTGCATTAGCTTGATACTCTGCCTCTTCTTTAGCTCTATTTACTCTTTACATATTGTCATGAAAACAGAGACCTGAAATGTATACATGAAAATTCAGGTGTTCAGCTCCATTAATATTATGCAGCTCAGTAACTGATTTTGCTAAATTTGCATCTTTCACAAAAAATTGCTTTTTTTCCTTTTCATAAAAATTATACTTTTTTTTTTTTTCTGATTCATTAAGTACGGTTTTATGGTTTTGTTACTAGTTAGCATTCATTAAGAGCTGTATTAAGAATCTGTTTCCCCTTTTCTTTCGAGAGTAGTCTACTCCAGCACCAGTGGTGGTCATTCTTATTTCAAAAGGGAAAAATAACTTAAGTCATTGCTATCCTTGAATCTCAACAATATAAACTGATTTTTTTATTTCCCCTAGATTCCCCTCCAGGAAACTTATTTCACTTAAGTGCGGGAGAGTTCTCTAGAGTACATTTTTCCCTATAAACAATATTTAAATCAGGCTTGTTCAGCGTGTGGCTTCTGAATCACATTCAATCCATGACGCTGAAATAGATGACTGACCAACTGAAACGCAGTACAAAAAAGGAAAATGTTTTTAGCTGAAGAGGCCTACCATCTGTCTTGTAAGTTAGAAGCAGAGGAAGCCTTGCTAACTGCCGGAGGCTACCTTGAGACTAGTGCTTTGTGTGGGAAGCCAGATATGGGTTCCAATGAAAGCAGCAAGAGAACAGATACAGTGTGGGGTGCAGCTGGCAGATTGTACCTGAAAACTAGTCCTTTCCCTCCCATGGTGGCATCTTGGGGAAGCTGGAGGGAAGCCAGGAAGGAAGCAAGGTCTCAGGCAGTCTGGGATGTGATGAAGAGGTGAGAAGCATGTGGGCAACAGGGACATGAGGTGTGTGAGCTGGGGAGGATGGGCAGTCCTGCTTGGAGAAGACTGGAGCAATGAGAAACTGGGGAAAATGGCAGCCTGGGGTGCACAGAAAGATATGTGAATGCAGCTGGGGCAAAAGCACAGGGATCTCAAGTCTTGGCTTCTTTCCGGAATGGGAAATAGAGAAAAGCAAAACTGTCTGCAAACAAGCCATGTGATTGCATGGATCACTGGGAGATAGCTGCAAAGGGAACCAGAAGTTATTGTTGAAAACAGGGCACAAAATTGCAAATATTAGATCTGCGATGAAAATGAGGGAGAAATAATTTGGAAAGAGTATACTTTAGAAAAGCTAATTGAACAGCTGGCAGACACTAACTACATCCCAATAGTGTTGTTATCTACCCTTCCTCACTGAGTTTCAGGCAATTGTGGAGATCCAGGACAACAGATGTAAAGCTGAATGATGATAGACAATGCTTAAACCCTTTCAAGTCTAGGCATACTTTACTCTCTGAGAGATATTGAGAATTCAGAAGCTTGTTAAGACTCATTCAAACACTTTATGTCATATTAAAACGTGATAACTTCTTCCAAAAAACTCTCTGCTTTCACAGTCAGACCTTTCTTCTCTATTCCTTATAAAGTCCAGTGATACTGCTGAAGGAGAGTACCACCAAAAATACATGGCCCATGTCTGGTGCTACTGCACCCAATGTTGCTCTCAAATTTCTCTAAATGATATTTCTTAGTTCAAGGTCTTATGAGAGATCAGCAAGTGAGTGAGGATGAACTTTTTTAACAGTGAACAGAAGGTTGATGTGGGCAAAAAGGAAAGACTTAAAAATTCATAACCTTGAGATTTCATTCTCCACTGAACACATCTGCCTTTAGATGATAGAGACATTTGGCAGACTCTCTATTTTACTGAACTTCTGCTGCTTTGAGAGTTACTGTTGCTTTTGGACACTGAAATAGACAGAGATCCAAAAAGCACTCATTTGCCTCTGTGCTTGGAAGGGTGCTCTACCTTGTCACATTAGATTTAAACTTGTCCACAGAGATGCCCACCTCTGTGACCTGCGCGCATGATTACATGCTGCACCTAGGAATGAAATCACCATGCAAAAATAAATGTTCTAGCTGGCACAGAGTTCACAAAGAGCACATCACAGTATGACGCTGCTCTCTGCTCTCTCTGCATTCTCCTCACAAACAGAGGAACCTTTATACTCATCAGGGCCTTCTTTAGCACCATTTTATTTTTTTCAGATCCTCCTGTAAATGTTTGTCAGGGTGGAATCACATCTCAGCTACTCATACCAATCTTTGCGACGATGGTAGAGTCTGATTTCAGTTCAGTCTCACAATGTTCACTGAAGCAACAAAATGACTGGTTCAAGAGATGTGCATATGTTTAGGAGGCTGGTGCTTCAAAGATTGGCTGAGGAACCTAGCTGGAGAGAAGGTCTGCAGGCAGTGTTTCTCTGACAGAAAAGAATTTAAATATAATTTCTTGGTCAGAGTGTCCCCCTGAATCAGAGGATCATACTATTTTTCTGGCATCATCTAGTTTAACTCCCCTGATCAATACTTTCAAAATAATTGCTTTTGTGCCACGTGCCACAATTCTGTTTTATTGTAGATATTTATTATTTACATGCAATTATGCTTAAAAATCTACTGTATATTAAATAAGTGGAATTTATTCCATTCTTATCAGTAAGTAAGGCTATTTTCCTGAATCATAAAAAAAAAAAAAAATGTGTAGGGTAGGCTGCAAACTGGTTTTTGTGGTGCTTGAATTTTTGTAATAACCTGTTTAAGAGTGTCCCTGATATTTAGCGTTCTATTAGTTATCTCTCTATGCCATAATACAAGTAGCGTAGTCATTATCTGTTCTTCTAATAGTGGCAAATAATGTAGAAAATTAAATATGTTTTCTGAATATTTTGAACATCTCAGCCGTTGTCTGTGGTTAAAGAATTTTTCCAGAGTTTCCTTCAAAATTTAATAGAAATTCAGTTCTTATTTGAAACAACAACTACAGGAATCAAAGCAAAGGAATTTGTACCATTAGTTGACTTGTGAATCATTTCAACTAGGAAAAAAATCCCTACAAAATCTACTGCTTGCTTTAGAAAATGAATTTTCTCTTTTAAACTGTAGCCAGAGCTGGTGTTTATTTTCTACATTTCAGTACATGTGGTTGCTTAAAAAAAGATTTTGTAATTGAAGGCATCTCTGGATTGAGCATTCACATAATGATCAATCTTCCTTTTATGTCTGCAGAATTTGTGAATGTGTTTTAGCATTATCAAGTCAATCTCTCTGGCAAAATCACATTTGATTTCAGGAAGTTCAAGAACGAGCCTGATTATGCCAAACACTGCCAGGTGTCACATCACTTTAGCAGGCAAATGAAAAAAACAAGAAGTGCTTAAAATCACACAGGAGCTATAATCTTTTGCACACCTTTGTTGTTTTTCTGCTTTGTAATAGTTACAAAATCTACCTCTTTAAGCTAGCAGTTAAGACAGACACACAAAAAACAAAATATACTCCTTGAAACTTCCCTGTCTGGTGCCAGGAGCCTAGCTGCTGTGCACAGCCTTGTCTTTGCTCTAATGTGAAATGATGTCACCATCTGGTTGAGGTAATCTTGCAGAATACGATTGCAGTTAAATAGAGAAATTTAACTTTCAAGAGTTATTCTGATGTGATTAGTCCAAAATAAGTCTGATTAGGCCATCCATAAGAGTCAAAATGAATATTTTCCAAGGTGATTCCTGGTGAGATGCTTTAATGCACCTGCACTGCCAACTGTGTCGTTTGGCTGTACTCGATTCAGATCTTTGTTTAGATAGAAGCAGCTTTAGACTTTTTTCATTCTTTGTGACCTTTGTATCTCATTTGGCCTAAAAATTGACTACTGCTTAACATATTTCTTCTGTCCTAAAAGCTATATCTCTGCAGGGCTCATATTTAAAAGGTGCTAAAGAGCTGTTTCCTGGGAAGCAGAAAAAAGGTTCACCGATCAAGCTACTTAGAGGCTGGTTTTACTATAGCAGTTGACTTGAAAATTTTCAAATATTTCAGTGGACAATTTGTTTGCATGTTTTTGGGGTTGAACAGGGAGAACTTTACAGGTAAAACTGTGTTTGCCTAGAGTACTACTATTTAATACAGCTTTTCAATAATGGGTTTACAGAACGTGGTTTTTTTGCATTGCCACATGTTTACACAGAAGTGGTTTTCACCTGTGCAACAGTCTCGCTTGAACAAAAAAGTATACGTGGACTCAGTGTGCTTTATACTAAAATCTGTAATAGTTCTTATATCACACTATGTTTTTAGGTTATGCCTCCACACAATCATTGACACAGAAGACACTGTAGAAAGCTTCCCCTGAGAATAAGTTAACATGAAAATGTTTTTTGTGGCATTTTACATTGTAAAATGCTGCGAAAAGCTGAGGCTTCTCTGCAATGAAGCGTTCACCATAGAGGTGACACTGGATTTAGGCAGGTTCTCTGCTACCATCACCCCACATTCTCTCTGAAGTAGGAACCATACTCATTTTGGGGAAGAAGGAGTTATGATGCAAAGCAACAAAATCTTCTATTTAGGACACTAATCTGGATTGAAGTCCCTGATCAGGATGATACGATAGAGACCTGAATCTGGCTGTCACAAGTGAATGCCCTAATTACAAGACTGTTAGCTTCTCTGCCTTTAGAACTGTTCCTTTTCATTTACAGAAACTGTCTTATTCCCATTGTGGATTTCAAAATGCAAATTTTTTTTAGAGTATTGAATTTACATGTTTTTTTCCAGTCAATGAAAAAACAAAACAAAAAGAAACACCACCACAACCTCAAATATAACAGAAAGGTAGAGAACAAAAGTACTTGGTTATCTTACCTTTTCTACCATGACATTTCAATATAATTCATCAGAAGGTAAAGAGCTGGTTTTGATATATTTTTCCTTTTTATGCATGTGTGTTTGTTTTATACTTAAATTAAGCATTGAAATCAAGGATGATTAAAATACTATCCTATGTTGAACTTGCATTTCTTGCAATAGATTAGTCAGCCTCTTGAGAATTTAGAGTATCACAAAGAGATAAAGAATGCAAAATGGAATAAACTACACTAGTATTTTAACTTTACATATTTATTCTTGAGATCAAAATGCATTTAACTTCTGTTACTTATGATAGAGTTCTGAAAGAGTGAAAGCTGCACCCTCACTGTTCCCTTGCCCTGATATGCCAGAACTTCCATGTCTAAAGATGCCTAACCTCTGAAACAAGCAAAAAGAAAACTTACAAATATGTGTCTGCTACGTTAATTAGTAAGTATAGAAATCTAGATGTTAAAGAAAATATTTGTCCAGGATTAGAACATTTCTGGACAGCAAATTACAGAACCAAATTGAGAACATATTAACAGTGAAGAAATAAATTCTACTTTCCACATATTTTTAAGAGGAAAGGGTCCACTACAATAACTTTGGCAGATCTTTGAATAATGCAGACCATAAGACTTCCTAGAAATAATTCCTGCTATACAGTCTGACAGCTCTGACCAGTCACAGAGCACATATTTTTTAATAAACATGTATCTTCAATTAAAAAGAAAACAAACTTGAGGTTAGACAGTTAGCCATTGAAACAATAAGTTCTACAACGTTCTCTACAAATAAAATGTGTTTCTTAAGCCTGAGCCTTGTGCAGTGTCAACTTCCAGATGCTGGATCATGTTATGCTTTTGTTTGCAACGCCCTCTTGTCATATTGTTATTTTCTTATCATTATGCAAGATGGGAGAGACTCCATTCCGAAATTTAAGGTGAAGAAACCAAATGCTCTGCTACAGAAACTTTGTCTGGTTCAAGTGCACCTACTGACTTCTCTTTGGGTGCCTTTAGTGCTATATTCTACACCTTATTCACTCTTTATGGGTGAGTGAAATGAGTTTAAATGAGTTAGATGATAAAATGAATAGTATGAGATACACATTAGTTTTTCTGTTGAATTCAATAGGACCTGGTGAACAACTATTATATGGTGGCATCTATGTATTTGAGGATTTCATGTTTCCAGGTTGATTTGCATATGGATACTGAGACCCATGAGCACTTGTTTTTACACTAAGGGACATTTTTGAAAAAAAACCGCCATCCTTTACTGATTTATAATAATAAACTGCAGTAGTGGGACAGGACAAAATCTTGCAGATTTTACCATAATTATAGAAGGTGAAAAACATCTATACAGACAGTTACAGTAACACCTCAAGATCACTGGAATTCCTATTTGCATTTCTCCTGGAAAAGGACAGAAAAGTCACCTGAGTCCAGAGAGATTTTTAAATACTCATGCCTTGTATTTGGAGGATACTGTGTTCTTTTAGCTCTCTAAAAAAATAGATTATAAAGGCTTAGAGTAGAAATATTTTGCTACTTAATACTTAGTCATGCATTTGACTTTGATGAGTCCAACTTCTTACCTGCTTTTCAAACAGAGACTTTATCTGTTCCCATAGGGAGCAATCCAAGGGGGACTGTTCTGTCTTCTTTTCTCCACCCCACTTTTTCATCCAGTATATAGTCTGTGGTAATAACCTACTCAAAATTCATAAACAGTGATAGTCAGTACTATCAGTATAAAACTATATGCAATCACAATTTAAAGTGAATTACTAATTTTAAGTAGGATTTGCTTACAAACCAGATGTTCAAGAATCTTTTGTATATGGAGAAATTTCTTTTTTTTTTTATGAGGAACAGAACTAAGTTCTCTGCTCAAGTAATGTAGGCTAAAGACGTTAATATTCCTTGGGCAGGTGAGGAGGAACAGCATTTCTTTCTGTCATTTATGTATAGGCATGTATGAGTCCATCATATTACATGTTTTATAAAAAGAAACTGCAGGCCTGAGGGAAAGAAAATAAGTTCTGTTGGGGTACTAATAACAATAGCTGTCACCAGGAAATTAGGCAATACCAGTCTTACTGGCTATATCAGTTTTGTCTCTTATTTCATCAGAAAACAAGTTACTTTCCATGTTTTCTTTGTTGCTAGATGCAGAGTGCAACATCGCTTACAAAAAACAACACCCCTATATTTTCCTTGCTATGAAATCAGTTGTGCTCAAATTACTTCTTGTCATGTTACTGTTCTGTGTTCCTTAAGATGTCTTATATCTAAATGTGAAGATAACCAAATTACACAGGTATACAATGCATAAGTATTAGTATATGAATTGTCTGAGTGTATATATGTTACTGCCACAACTCTCTTGGTTCTTATTCCATTACTTCTATTGTAAACTTAGGTGGCTAGAGGTAAGACCCATGAAAAATAAATGCATGAAAGGCAATAAGAAAAATGTCCGAACCAGACTCTGTGAGTATATAGGATATTCATTTAGATCGTATTTTATAGAATAAAATCATAGAATCATAGAATAGTTAGGGTTGGAAAGGACCTTAAGATCATCTAGTTCCAACCCCCCTGCCATGGGCAGGGACATCTCCCACTAAACCATGCCACCCAAGGCTCTGTCCAACCAAGACTTCAACACCCCCAGGGATGGAGCATTCACAGCTTCACTGGGCAACCCATTCCAGTGCTTCACCACCCTTACAGTAAACAATTTCTTCCTCATATCTAACCTAAACTTCCCCTGTTTAAGTTTAAATCCCATTACCCCTTGTCCTGTCACTACAGTCCCTAATGAAGAGTCTACCCCCAGCATCCCTATAAGCCCCCTTCAGATACTGGAAGGCTTCTATGAGGTCTCCACGCAGCCTTCTCTTCTCCAGGCTGAACAGCCCCAACTTGCTCATCCTATCTTCATATAGGAGGTGCTCCAGTCCCCTGATTATCCTCATGGCCCTCCTCTGGACCTGTTCCAGCAGTTCCATGTCCTTTTAATGTTGAGGACACCAGAACTGCACACAATGCTCCAAGCGAGGTCTCAGAAAAGCAGGACTGCTCTGAATCTCTTCTCTGCCCAACCTGTAGCTGTGCCTGCGATTGCTCCCACCCAGGTGTAGGACCTTGCACTTCTCATGGTTAAACTTCATCAGGTTGGCATCAGCCCACCTCGCAAGCGTGTCAGGGTCCCTCTGGATGGCATCCCTTCCCTCCAGCATATCAACCAAACCACGCAGCTTGGTGTCATCGGTGAACTTGCTGAGGGCACACGCAATCCCACTGTCCATGTCATTGACAAAGATGTTGAACAAGACCGGTCCCAACACCTATCCCTGAAAAGGTTTTAAGTTGTGTCAGCAGTTTATTTTTGTTAAGGTGAAGTGGTAGGTTGGTAAAAATGAGTACAGGCGGGACTTTAACACACAAAGAATTAATCAGAATCTTCATATTTAACTTAACTGAAATATTTTGCAATAAATGTTTTGGTGCATCTTCAGTTGTATGTTGTTCCCACCTTCCTTCTGCACCCCAGAATAGGAGGACTGCAAGACAGAAAACACATGCTAATGATGCATCAGATGAGCATTACTGGTGGAATAGTTTTCTTAAATGTTTTTATACTCGCATGACTACTGAGTTGTCTTTGTGAAAGTGTTTACCTGGCTGCTGCTCTTAGAACCTGATTAGCATTTGCTAGCACTAGTGCTTCTGCTTATATGGCATTTTAAGCTAAGAATTTTGCTGATCTCTTTATATTTATGCAAAAAATATTGTAATAAAGTTTAAAAAAGTAGAGATCAAATACTAGGTAACATTTTAAGATAATGGCATCGTAATTGCAAAGTTACTGAGCAACTCTTGTAAATTAAGTTACATATCACACATAACTGTAAAGTGAATTAATTTATCATGATTAATGTTATACTGAAAACCACATAAATTAATGATGACTGGCCATCTACTTTACAATGTTTCCAAACTAAGGTAATATCATTGTGCCTATTAACTAATTCTAAATTACACTGTAACTTCTAAATTAGAGTAGACTCATTAACAAGTGACTGAAAGCCAAATGAATTAGATATTAGATGTCTGGCTAAATGAGCTGCAAATCAATCTGCTGAGAAAGGTCACTTTAAAAACTCAGTTACTGCTTTCAGGCCTCATCAACAACGTATTCATCAGGCTGAGAAAGTTGGGGCTGTTCAGCCTGGAGAAGAGAAGGCTGTGTGGAGACCTCATAGAAGCCTTCCAGTATCTGAAGAGGGCCTATAGGGATGCTGGGGAGGGACTCTTCATTAGGGACTGTAGTGACAGGACAAGGGGTAATGGGTTCAAGCTTAAACAGGGAAGTTTAGGTTAGATACGAGGAAGAAATTCTTTACTGTAAGGGTGGTGAAGCGCTGGAATGGGTTGCAGGGAAGTTGTGAATGCTCCATCCCTGGTGATGTTCAAGGCCAGGTTGGGCAGATCCTTGGATGGCATGGTTTAGTGGGAGGTGTCCCTGCCCACGGCAGGGGGGGCTGGAACTAGATGATCTTAAGCTCCTTTCCAACCCTAACTATTCTATGATTCTGTCATAGGTGTTCTTGTAATCTGTTGCATTAAATATTTCACATGCACTATATTCTTGCAGTAGAGCTGGATAAGTGCTGTTCTTTTTCTGATAAGAGGCAGATCTGCTGCTCAGGTCATCTCACTGCTCCTGATGCAGCCAGGGAACTTCTTGACTCTAACATCACTAGGTCTTCTCTTAAAAATCCTATAGCAGTGCTCTTCTGTCTTCATGATAGCACAGGTGTACAGCATGTAGTATAAAACATGTAGTATAAAATATAGGATGTCTTAGCGCTGGGAAGTAACAGGGAAAGTATGCCCAGCAAAGCAAAAGAGACTTTCTGGATCAAACTTGCAATACCCGATAACAGAAGCTTTTACGCAAGTTGACTTGTCCTATATTTTGGGTCAAGGGAGTAACAGCAAGTAAACCTATGTCTGCCTCATCCAATTCCTCTGGTTAACTGAAACTCCTCCCTAAATATGTTAAAAGACAGATGAGGATAAAATAGTCTTTTGCATTTCCTGATTTAGAAAAAACAAGTAAATAAATCAGCATCCCTTTAACTATCAGAAGGATTTATAGAGTTGGAAGTATTTTTTCTGTAATGCAACAGATTACCTATAGTGTGTCAGAATTGAGAATCTATTAATTAGTAAACTTTAAGCTATTTTTCCAAATGCCAGACTGTTTCTTCTCAAGTCACACAGCAAGCCACATCTTCACCACTGGATTGTGCTATAGTAATTAGTTATAGTTATTATAGTTATTAGCAAAACAGAGAATCTGATGAGACAGTGTTCTCTAGCCTAAGGATATCATAAGGTCAGAGAGCATAATAAGAGCTTGTCTAGTCACCCTTTCAGTCTGAAGGCAAGATCTGTAGTGCTGGATAATCCAGGATAGTTACTTTTACATCAGTCTAAGATAGTCTTAAACATCTTTAATGGTTTGACAGTTAAGGGTGAGCATGCTGGTTATGCTGCTGTAGCCAGAAGACTATTGTGTATTGTGCTAGCAAATTGACAATGGGTTCAGCCAATCCACTACAATATGAAACCCAAGTATAAGTATCTCAAATCATCATGCAGTTTTATCAGTTCTGTGCACATAACTAAGAAGGCTGCTGTCATGATTTAGATCCAGTCAGTAGCTCAGCACCATGCAGCCATTCATTCACTCTCACTAGTTTCCCCCTATCCCCACCTGGGATAGGGAGAAGAATCAAAGGAATGTAAACTCCACAGATTGAGATAAGTCAAAAAAAACTGAAGTACAATATAGAACTACTATTACTACTACTAATGATAAGGGAAATAACAAAGGGAGATAATATAAAACTAAAAAGGGAAAGGAAACAAACAAACAAGCAGACAAAACTAATAAACAGCAGTGATGCACAATACGGTTGCTCACTGCTCGCTGACTGATACCCAGTCCAACACAAGCAGCAAATGATCCCTTCCAGGTAACTCCCCCAGTTTGTATACTGGGCATGACATGCTGTGGTATGGAATACCCCTTTGGCTAGTTTGGGCCAGATGTCCTGTCTCTGCTTCCTTCAGGCTTCTTGTGCCCCTCTTCGCTGGTAGAGCATGAGATTGAAAAGTCCTTGATCAGGGTAAGTGCTACTTAGCAACAACTAAAACATCGATGTATGATCAGCATCGTTCTCAGACTAAAGCCAAAACACAGCACTTCACCGGCTACTAGGAAGGACAAAAATAACTGTTACAGGTGAAACCAGAACAGTTGCTCAAATTTTTTTAATCCATTAAAAAAAACAGATTGCAAAAATAGATTGAACTAGCATTCACCTGTTAAAATTGAATGTATATTTGGTAGCCTACGTGTAAACATTCCTTACCAACAGCTTTACCATAAGCTTCAGACTAGAATTCACCAGAAGACAATTACAGTTCTGATGCCAGGTATAAAATTATACTTTTGTTCAGTACAAAGGTTTATAAATTTCAGTATAAAAGCACTGGCAGATCCTAGTTCAAATCTCTTCATCTGCAGACTCTTAAGTTTTGATCATTAATCAGTCTAATGTGACTCAGAGAAAACTGTAGACCAGTCCTTGAATGTTTTTGCTCTATAGATGCACTTTGAGAAAGTGTGACTAAAAACTCCTTTAAAATAAATCATAAAAAATATTTTCAAGAAAAAAACATATTTGGATTAAATAAGACTTTATACAGGAGTGCTTATCTTATTTGAGTGCAGCAGTTACTTGACTCGCTTGTTTTTATGCTGGCAGGAGTTGTCCTTATTTGCTTGATAACAAAATCTTGAAAACAAGCTCTCCAGATATTTTTAAGTATTTTCCAGACATTGTTGAAACAGAGCCCTTAAGCCAATTAGAACTAGATGAATACCTTGTCTTCAGTATCTTCTGAGCTCTGTTGACCTTGAGTAGTCAGAAAAGCAAAGGGCAAAAACTGATTTCTGCCAGCAGTCATTGCAAGCAAATGATTAGAACTTGCGGAAGCATAATCCGACACTTCTGTTTTCACCGTATCATTTTCTTCATTTTGCTTTGTCCTGGGTTCAGCAGTAGCAGTCATTTTTCTCCTTCTTGGTAGCTGGTGCAGCGCTTTTGATTTTGGGCCTGGGAACAGCGCTGATAGCACCAATGTTTTCAGTTACTGTTTGGTAATGTTTTGGTCTGACCAAGGACTTTCTGAGTCTCATGCTCTGTCAGGGAGGAGGGGAAGCTAGCAGGAAGCAGAGACAGGACACCTGACCCAAACTGACCAAAGAGGTATTCCATACCACAGCACGTCATGTCCAGGATGTAAAAACGGAGGGCAGAGACCCGTAAGCGGGGGTGTGTGTGCACTGTGGGGGGTGCGCTGCTTGCTCGGACTGGGGATTGGTGGTGAGCAATTGTATTCTTCCCTTGTATTTCTGTTGTCATTATTATTGGTGGTAGCAGTAGTGATTTGTGTTATACCTTAGTTACTAAACTGTTCTTATCTCAACCTGTGAGAGTTGCATTCTTTTGATTCTCCTTCCCATCCCTCCATGAGCAGAAGGAAGAAAGAGAGGGAAGTGAGTGAGTGAGAAAACTGCGTGGCTGAGAGGCTTAAACCGCGACATGCTTTCCTCTCCCCAAGCTGTAAATGGTTGATACTGCCACTTTTTCTCAATATCTACTCTCACAAATTTACAGTAAATTTTCAGTTTTGGAATGTTCAAAGGCCTGTGGAAATGATGTACAAGGGACTTCCTGCTCAATTTAGATCGGAACACATGTAAATATCTACCAAAGATATATAGTATTTCTGAAGAAAAAAGGAAACTTGAACTTGTTTCCACAAGAGCCCATCATTCTTTATCACAGTGACAGTTTTTTTGTGCTGCTCCAGGCACTAGCACCAGTCTATAATTAGTTACTTCCTTGCAGCTGCAGCAATGGATGTGCATTTTCAGTACACAGATGTAGGCAGACGGCTCAGTCAATACCAGGCTCTCTTTCTAGTGCTGGGCTCTCCAGCATGAGGAAGGGCCACACTTGTCACACAGGTAAATAACAGAGAGAGCTGTCTACCATGATAGATACAGACTTGGACATCTGCTCCTTCCCATTAATCAGTCATGGAGACTGATAGGGAAATTTGTGACAGGATAGAGCAAGCTGATGATTGAGGGAGGTGAGAATGAGTTTTGCAGCCTGAAATATGCTAACTCTGTTTCAGCCACAGGGAGAGATAGAGAAATAACATCGAATTCTTTAATAGATGCAGAAAAAGAAAATACAGGGATATCTTCAAATATTTCCAGTTTCAGGGTCGTTCAGAAACTTCTAATAGCTGCTTTTGGATATGAGGCTGCTCCCCAAAGCAAATACCAGTATTGCCTAGGGAGCAGAGTCAGTCACTTGCGATTGACTTTCCTTACTTGCCAAAGTTTCTCATAGTTATTTTCTTATAGTGCGTTGTGTAAGGCATGCTTATTTGGTGTACTTTAAAGAGAAGTATGTTGCAGTATAAATTCTTAGCAGTCCTCAGATAGCAAAGCCTCCTAAATTTAAAGACCTCAGTAGCCTATGAGTGTTCTTCCATTTATGGACACATTCCCACCAGGGGTGGGAGGAGTGTTGTTTACTGACTTGGTTGATGACAGTACACAGTCTGAAGTGCTACTTCTATAGTACTAATGCTGATACTTCTGAGGAAGTATATACAGGGAAATGGTCTGCCTAAAGGGCCTGAGACCTACAGATACTTAGGGTACCTATTGTGCAACTGTTTGTACAGCCTTGTTTATGGGTAAAAATAACATACATCTTTGTTTAAGAATCCAAGAGCTTATTGTTAGTATAATTGAACGGAAATCTCAACAGCATAATCATAGAATCCTTTTTTGTTTTCACTTTGGGTCATTTTTATGTTCATTAAAACACTTTTAAACACTTTTACACTTTTGCTATTTCTTCATTGGTCTGCAACTCCGTGTTACTTCTAAATGTACCACATATGATGCCTTTCAAATATATTAAACACTATTTCACTGTTCTCTTTTATCCCCCCAAAATCAGATTTGTCCAGCTACACATAAAACATTTATTTATCTGAGCATTGGTAAGCCTATGCCCCATTTCTTATAATCCTATGTCTGTACTCCTCTGCATAGCTTCCTGTGTTCCCACTTCTCAAAGCCTCTCCTATCATAGGAAGTCTGCACTTACCAATGCTGTATCATTTTGTTAGTCTTAGGTGTCTCATCCCATACACAATAGCTATTTCTTACTTAGAAATACATAAAGCTGCAATAGTGCCATACAAAAATAACAGAAAAAAAAAAAAAAAAAAGAAATAGCTGTGTGTCAGGAATAAAACCGAATGCTAAAACTAGGCCGGCTGAAAACAAAGTGCAGGCAAGTCGAGACAACTACAGAGAGTAAGCCTGACAGCCTCGGTTCTCAGGCGTTTTAAACTCAGTACCTTCAGCTTTAAGTTTTTATTACATATCATGTTGAATTTAGGAATATACAGAAATACTACGTTTGTTTTTCTTTTTCTGTCAAGGAGGTTGTAATCTACGGTTCGCTTTCCTTTGTTACCATCTACAGCCAAGTTGTACTACACAAACACTGTAATTGAAGGTTCAAAGAATAGGGTTTCATTCACTCTTTTATAGAATCTGCATTTGGAATGGAGGGAGAGATATATCCGTGCTAGAACCAAAACTCTTTCAGAGCATGACTATGCACAAACCACAGCATAAATATGTGCATGAACAACAAATCTCAAAGAAGTACTACTTAAGTTAAATAACCTTTCTGTATGCTGATGCTCTAAAGGATTCTACTAAGAATTTAACCATGTACTCACTTTTCATCATAATAAGCTCCCTCTTGGCAGAGGTAGGAAGTTACTCTGCCCAAAATAACCTTAGGCATGGAAGCTGCAGGGTTGTTTTTTTTTTTTTGCCCATTGAAGCAAACTTGTTTGTGTATACTGCTGCTGGCCTAACATTAAAATGAATCTAAGCCATGCACAGAAAGCGTCTCACAGGCACAAGTAGTGGCATGGCCTATGAATGCACATGAAGTGCCAAACATAAAACTTACGTATTTATAAACCTTTCATGTAATGTTTAAGGAAATGACTACTGATACCATTTTGCTAATGGCATTTGTAAGGAGGTCTTACTTTGGTCAGCAAGAGGAAAAACACTTCTGGAATTTCAGAAAGATTTTCTATACCATGCTACTGTACCCCACTGTCTCTTACCCCTGCTCAAAAATTTAGAAGACTTTAGAAAAGGATCCTTTTTTGCGTATTGAAGTTTTGTCTGCATTAGGAAGCAATTTGTCAAAACAGAAATAGACCAGTAATCAGAGCAGTTGGCACTGTAATTCTTGCATTTTCCTTGTACAAGTTTCAGGGACTTACTGTAGCCAAAATGTAGTCTGCCATTGACAGCACATGATTGAAGCTGTCTGAAGTACCTCTCTTTGGTTCAGTCTCTGTCCTCATTAGGTACTAAAGAGCATTTGGCGCATGCTTGGAGCAGAGCTCCCATTTTCACTTTCTCCAAAAATGTCCTGGTTGTAATGAGCAAGAAAACAGTCAGTGAACTGAGCCAGGACACGGTAAGTGGGGACCATCAGGGGTTTCATTCTGAAATCATATCACTGTACCAAATGGACCTGTAGCCAGAAATATTCTGCACTGTAGAAGATAAGAAAGCCTAAATTTTGAAGCAGAAACAAATGCCTGTTTTCAGCATCCTAAGGTTTGATCAGTGGCATTTTATTGTGAAGACAGGGCATTAAAGAGGGGTGTTGACGCTATCTGAAGCTCCCCAAGCAGCACAGCACCCTGTACTGTCAGAGCACTCAGGCTACCTCAACATTCAGTTCAAGAAAGCTTCACCTGCTGCAAGCTTACTGCTTCCTAACAGCTCATTTGTCAGAAAAGCTCATCCTCAGCTTATTAGCAGCTCATTTTTACGGTCATTATCCATGCTTCCACAACATCTGGCTAAGTGTTGTACTCCAGATTGTGGCTGTTCTGGGAAGTAGTTTTAGCGACTTGAAAAGGCTGTTTAAGTCATGTTTATAATCCTCTCTCTGCCTCTTATCAGTGGGGTGATTCTGGGGAAGCAGTCGGTCTCTCTTCTACCTTTTGTATGCCCCTGATAGACCCTGAACTACTCTGAGTAAGGACCATGATTTTATTTGTTCCTGTAGTCTAGCTAAGTGGCTAGTCAACCTCAGATGAAAATTAACTATTGGGAGAATTACTCAGCGTTATAGTTGTCCCTCTCTGAACTATTGTCTCTGTGTAAGTGGTTATGTGGTTGCTTAGGTGATCTGTAATGAACTGGAAAGGTTTTATTCATCAGTGTGTGTTCTTCATGCATGCCATGGTTAGCAAATAACATTCGCTTGTAAAAAATCTTCTGCAGAATTAGGACTGTGTCAAAGTTTAATTGCAGAAAAAACTTTCCAAAATTCCTGGATATCAACTACACACCACTGATTTGGGTTTATCTTTTTAATGCAAATTGTATAAAAGGTTTGTTTAAATTTTGAACATTTGTTGTTTTCATCCCAGGAAAAGAGTGTCTTAATTTTCTGAATTCTATCAATATGGAGCTTTTCTTATTTCTATTTACTATAATCTAACCTGCCATTTTTTTTTTTTTTTTTTTTTTGTTTCTCATTTAAACCCTTTTTTAAAATAAAGCAGTTAGAGTGCTCAATTATGGAGGTAGTAAAATACCCATCTGCTCGTTAGGATTTCCAAACTGCCCGGTAATGCTTTGTCATTTCTCACCCATCCATTCTTGGAAACAGCATTTCTGCAAATGAGAGTACAACAGCAAAAATGTGGCTGAAGACACTTGACTCACAGAAGGTATCCCAATCTACCAGGGAGATACATCTGAAAAGTCCAAACACTAAACAACTCACTGTCAATTGAGACACTGATTGGCACAGCAAGCAGTGATTTTTGGCCAACATTCTTCTGACAGCCACAAACGAGTTTTCTTTTCTTGATTCTATTGCCTTCCTTGTGGTCTTGCTTACTGAACTTTGGGCTGTACATAACAGCTGACAGGTGTTTTCCCAGGGGTGACATAAATGCCCTGCCTCAGCCATTTTCTGACAGTTTTCAGGTAGTCCAGTACCAAGCCAGTGATACAAAGGTTATAAAGACAAGTAGGCAAACAGTTACACTTGGCACAATTACAGGCTTTCTGGAGGGAGAGAAACAGTCAATCACAGGATTGCAGTCTGCCTGACGCTACCTAACTATTCGCAAAGTGCATTCTGAGAGTTCAGACAAGGAATAGGGTTGACTGACAAAAGCTAAAGAGAAAAGGGTAAATGTCAGACTCTGCAGCAGCTCTGTAAGAGCCTGGCAGATGAAGTGAAGTCTGGAATGCAGAATGACAGGAGAATGGTGAGTGGCAGAAAACAGGATGGTGGTAGTGCTACAAAGGGTTATTTTAAAAAACTTTCATACTATCTCTAATCAGTTCTGCTCTGAGCCACCTATTAAAATTACTTTCATTATTAGCATTGTTGAATTTTATTAAAAGCAGTAAGAGCTTTTGGAATTGCTGAGAATTAAATCTATACAGTTGGTTCTCTCCTACTGATGATTTTCAGCCTTTTTAACCTAAGGAAAGGTGGTTTCAAGAGCAGTTCAGTGTTAGAAGAAAAATGGCTGCATGAGTGGGCCACATTTTATAGCAGTTTGCCGGAAAATGCACTAGGGAAGTGACATATTCACAAGTCCTACAGCACAATCTCCCAAAGTATACTAATATATCCAAATTGATGACATCTGCATAAATGAAGTATAAAGTATGTAGAAAATTGCCTAAACTGCCAAGTTCAAAGGATTGTGAACAGTGATACATAGTTCAACTGGTGCTTGGCTACTAGTGATATATCTCAGGAATCAATAGTGTTCATGCTTCTATTTTTGACCCAAATGATGGAATGCCCTCTTAGCAAACTTACAGATGGCACTATACTGGTGATCTGGGGTGGTTGATACACTGGAGGCCAAGGCTGCAATTCTGAGGGACCTGGACAGCATGGAAAGCAGAAACCTCGTGAAGTTCAACAAAAGGGACAATGAAATCCTGTGTCCTGTACATGTATACACTCACACAATAGTACAGACCAACCGGAGGAGCTTCCTGAGAAATGATCTGAAGGTCCTCATGACTAAATTGTGCTTCTGTGGCAAAGGCTGCTTGTGGCATGCTAGCATACTGGGCTACATTAGGGAAAGTGTAGGCAGCAGGCAGGAGAAAATGATTTTTCCTTTCTGTCTGGCATTTATGAGGTGGCATCTGGAGTTTAGGAATCCCTGGTACAAGAAAGGTATTGATATACCAGGGAGTGCCTAGTGAAGGGCCACCAGGAAAGGTGTGGGCGCATAGCATACATGCCAGTCTCACCTCTGTGCCTGGCAAAATCTTGGAGCGGATTCTCCTGGAAGGCATGCTAAGGCACATGAAAACCAACAAGGTGCTTGGTGACAGCCAGCATGGCTTCACTAAGGGGAAATCCTGCCTAACCAATCTGGGGACCTTCTATGAAGGGGCTACGGAACTGATGGACAGGGGCAGAGCAGTTGATGTCATCTACCTGGACTTGTGTAAAGCCTTTGACACTGTCTCCCATGACATCCTTCTCTCTAAGTTGGAGAGACATCAATTTGATAGGTGGACCACTCGGTGGATAAAGAACTGGCTGGATGGCCGCACGCAAAGAGTAGTGCTCAGTGGCTCAGTGTCCAGCTGGAGACCGGTAACGAGTGGTGTCCCCCAGGGATGGGTGTTGGGACCGGTCTTGTTCAACATCTTTGTGGGTGACACGGAGAGTGGTATTGAGTGCGCCCTCAGCAAGTTCGCTGATGACACCAAGCTGTGTGGTTCGGTTGATACATTGGAGGGAAGGAATGATCCAGAGGGACCTTGACACGCTTGCGAGGTGGGCTGATGCCAACCTGATGGAGTTCAACCATGCTAAATGCAAAGTCCTCCACCTGGGTCGGAGCAATGCCAGGAACAGCTACAGGTTGGGTGGGGAGGAGATTCAGAGCAGCCCTGCAGAGAAGGACTTGGGGGTGTGGGTTGATGAAAAAATGAACATGAGCCGGCAGTGTGCGCTTGCAGCCCAGAAGGCCAACCGTATTCTGGGCTGCATCAAAAGGAGTGTGACCAGCAGGTCGACGGAGGTGCTCCTGCCCCTTTACTCTGCTCTCGTGAGACCTCACTTGGAGTATTGTGTGCAGTTCTGGTGTCCTCAACATAAAAAGGACATGGAAGTGTTAGAACAAGTCCAGAGGAGGGCCACGAGGATGATCAGGGGACTGGAGCACCTCTCGTATGAAGATAGGCTACGAAAATTGGGGCTGTTCAGCCTGGAGAAGAGAAGGCTGCGTGGAGACCTCCTAGCAGCCTTCCAATACCTGAAGGGGGCGTATAGGGATGCTGGGGAGGGACTCTTCATTAGGGACTGTGGTGAGAGGACAAGGGGTAATGGGTTTAAACTTAAACAGGGGAGGTTTAGATTGGATCTGAGGAAGAAATTCTTTACTGTGAGGGTGGTGGGGCCCTGGAATGGGTTGCCCAGGGAAGTTGTGAATGCTTCATCCCTGGAGGCGTTCAAGGTGGGGTTGGACATAGCCTTGGATGGCATGGTTTAGTGGGAGGTGTCCCTGCCCATGGCAGGGGGTTTGGAACTCGATGATCTTGAGGTCCTTTCCAGCCCTTACTATTCTGTGATTCTGTGATTCTGTGAAATTGTCTTGGGACAAGACCTCTGCTTTCCTACTGCTTGTATTTGGTGTGTATTTGGGAAGGAGAGGAGAGTAAGGTTAATCTCCGGATACTTTCTCCTTATTACTTGGAGAAGTATAATGGCATCATGGATATTTAATTGACATGATCAACACTGAAATGGTAATCTGAAATGGTAATCTGTTTTCATTTCAATAGAAAGACAAACACATCAGGGGACTGACTTCCGTCATGCTATATGTGCATTTTCAAACATTTTCATGTAATTTATGGAGCTATTCTTTAAGCTGAAAGGGTGTTCATACTAAGCATCAGAATAAGAAAAAGACTAAAATTTAGAATAAGAATTTAACACTTGTATGATTAATAATTTAGAGATTTGCCCCTAAGAGAATAAACCCTACTCATTAAAATAATTACATGAACTTCAGTGACTAACTAGGAGAAGGAGATGGTAGTATCAAACCTTGAGAAGATGGTATAATCCTACAATATGAGGTAAGACACAACTTGAAAACCTTCAAATTGGTAGTTTGGTTTCTGGGGTAGAGGACATAAATACTTCACCTAATACAGTGTGAATGCATAATACTTGTTTCACTACTGAAGTTTTAGCCAAGAGTGGGGAACTCCAGTGGTTTTCATTCCCCCAAAGAGGTTGCATTTGCAGTTGTAATTTAAAATGAATTTTCTGAGAAGGCACAGGTTTACCTGTTAATTTTGTAAGATGTGTTTTTTTAAAATTTAGCTTTGGTTTTAGCTTTTTTGTTATTTCATTATGTACAAACCAAAGCTCTTTAAACTCCCACAAAGTTTAAATTCCATATGCAGAAAGTGAACTTTTCTTATTATGCTAAATACTATTCATGGCTGCATCTAACTAAAGATAGAAATGGTCTGAATTATTGCCTTGTACCTAATTTTTATATTAGAGGTAGCATTCCTTGTCTGAAGTTCAGGATTTTTGTTTAACCTAAAATAAAGTATGTTTATGAATGTGGCCCAAGTTCTGTTTAACATCCAGTATTTTACATTGTAAAGAAAGGAATTCCCAGCACTTAACACCACCTATATGAAAAAATGTACAGAAGATAATGGAAGAACTTAAGAAAGATCATCAGTTATTAACTTAACAGCTCCAATTAGAAATAATACTGAATTATGAAACTGGGTATTCAGAGGCTTAAGCAAAAGATAAAAATCTTGTGTTAGTAGTTATTAAATAACAGAGTTCTGAAGAAAATTTCAATGTTATATATATTAAAATTATAATTGAATTGGAAATCTAATCTCAGCTGAGAATGGACAGTTTGTATAGGTTAATGAATGATTACAAACCATGGTAAAAGGTGAAATACATTTACTGTAATTGTCACTTAGCTTGGGTGAAGTAGGAAAGACTTCTCTCTCACTAATATTAATAAATTGTTTTTTGAGCCATAATGTTTAAATATTTTTCAGTTTCATGACCTGAAGTTCACAGAATAAAATTATCACTACAGACATTTCTGCATATTTTACCTTTTCCTTTTAGTTTGGTCAGAGTAATAGTTGCTTTTCATTTATGATGAATATCAAGAAGATGGAGTATGTGGGGAAGATAGAGGAGGAAGGTGACAGGATTCTGTAATGTTAATGACTTAGAAGGGCAAACTCATCTTTCCCTGAGATACAGCTCTTTTAGCAGGCTTTAAATGATTACAGTATTACAAATATGCAGCTAGTATATCATTCATTAATGATTTATTTTATTTAGGCTATTGTCCTGGGTTCAGCAGCAGCAGTCATTTTTCTCCTTCTTGGTAGCTGCTGCAGCGCTGTTTTTGATTTTGGGCCTGGGAACAGTGCTGATGTTAAAAAACAGTGCTGATGTTAAAAACAGTGTTTTCAGTTAGTGCTTGGTGATGTTTAGGCTGGCCAAGGACTTGCTGAGTCTCATGCTCTGCCAGGGAGGAGGGGAAGCCGGGGGGAAGCAGAGACAGGACACCTGATCCAAACTGACCAAAGAGGTTATTCCATGCCACAGCACGTCATGCCCAGGATGTACAAAAAAAAAACTGGGGGGCCGGAACCCGGAAGAGTTTTAGTTCTAGTTCACAGCTCGGTCCTCGGGTGGTGAGCAGTTCTATCCTCTTCCCTTGTATTTCTCTTGTTATTATTGTTATTGGTGGTGGCGGCAGTGGTTTGTGTTGTACCTTGGTTGCTGGGCTATTCTTGTCTCGACCCATGGGAGTTGCGTTCTTTCGATTCTTCTCCCCCCACCCCCTCCCCGGGAGTGGGGGGGAAGAAAAAACTCTTCCCTTGTATTTCTCTCGTCATTATTATTATTGGTGGTAGCAGTGGTGGTTTGTGTTACACCTTAGTTGCTGGACTGTTCTTATCTCAACCTGTGGGAGTTGCATTCTTTCGATTCTCCTTCCTATCCCTTCAGGAGCGGAGGGAAGAAAGAGGGGGAAGTGAATGAGTGAGCAAAACTGTGTGGCTGAGAAGCTTAAACCACGACACCTATAAAGAAGATAAATTGTGCATTTACCTGTATCAATTAATAATACTCTAAGTCATTAAATGGTTTGAGTTTGAATTTTTTTTTTTAATCAATGTTTGTAACAAAAATCTTTTAGGCATCTTCCGTATGAGAGTTTTTGATCTTAGTAAGACTTCCAGATACATTATAACACTAGGAGAACATGAGCTAGCTCTGTCCTTGCCCCAGTTTTAATTCCCTTAAAGCTGTTTCCCGCTTTCAACTCCTGGTCTTGTTTTTCAATACCTTGGTGATGCTGCTGTCTTGTCTCCTGTGCACAGGGACCAAAATAAGCAACTGTGCCTCAACTGTAGGTCTGTGAATCTGGAGTCATAGAATCATAGAATAGTAAGGGTTGGAAAGGACCTCAAGATCATCGAGTTCCAAACCCCCTGCCATGGGCAGGGACACCTCCCACTAAACCATGCCATCCAAGGCTATGTCCAACCCCACCTTGAACGCCGCCAGGGATGAAGCATTCACAACTTCCCTGGGCAACCCAGTCCAGGGCCCCACCACCCTCAGAGTAAAGAATTTCTTCCTCAGATCCAATCTAAACCTCCCCTGTTTAAGTTTAAACCCATTACCCCTTGTCCTCTCACCACAGTCCCTAATGAAGAGTCCCTCCCCAGCATCCCTATACGCCCCCTTCAGGCATTGGAAGGCTGCTATGAGATCTCCACGCAGCCTTCCCTTCTCCAGGCTGAACAGCCCCAATTTTCTCAGCCTATCTTCATGTGGGAGGTGCTCCAGTCCCCTGATCATCCTCGTGGCCCTCCTCTGCACTTGTTCTAACAGTTCCATGTCCTTTTTATGTTGAGGACACCAGAACTGCACACAATACTCCAAGTGAGGTCTCACGAGAGCAGAGTGAAGGGGCAGGAGCACCTCCCTCGACCTGCTGGTCACACTCCTTTTGATGCAGCCCAGAATACGGTTGGCCTTCTGGGCTGCAAGCGCACACTGCCGGCTCATGTTCATTTTTTCATCAACCCACACCCCCAAGTCCTTCTCCGCAGGGCTGCTCTGAGTCCAGTCCTTCTTCACTGTCCTCAGGATTTTTCTGTCTTCATATAGGATTCTGTGGTTTCATCTCATTTCAGTAATTCATACCTTGCATTGTGCTGCCACCCTCACTATAATTATTTTTATGAGTGCAGAGCTGGCAGTTAGAAAAAGTCATGCCAATTAATGCTCAGTATTCTAAAAAATTTATTCTAGGAAACAGTAACTTATCTATATGTGTTATAAGCATATTTTTTACAAAAGGGAAAAAATACTGCTCTTCTAGTGAGCAGAAAACTCATGCAATAGGAGTAAATAATAGAATCATAGAATCACAGAATAGTTAGGATTGGAAAGGACCTTCAGATTAGCTAGTTCTAAACCTCCTGCCATGAGCAGGGACACCTCTCAGCAGACCATTGCACCCAGTGCCCTGTCCAACCTGGCCTTAAACACTGCTGTTTGTGATTTTATATCTTAAACTAGTGAAAAGACTTTGCTAAGAAAGGCCATCCTGAAGTCAGATTCATTGATAGTGGTGCCTCTATAAAAAAACAAGGTTTATACAGTGCTTTGCCTTAGGATGCAGCGTATTTTACAACAAAAGCTGCATCTCTGGTTTATATTGAAAAAAAAAAAAAGAGAAAACGCACTGCCTGTTATGCCCCAGTAAGTCTGCCTGCTTAGTAGGGCATGATCTCATCAGTATTATTTCAGTGTACCATCCTTCAGGCAACACTTGCTGAATTATTATACAGATGTTTCACCTCTTAAGCCTTGATTTGAAGGAAAAGGGCCTTTGCTGTATCCTGTAAAATATCAGGATAAAGTAGCATCTTTATTTATAGATGTTCCAGTTCAAATTAAAAAAAAAAAAAAAAAACAAACATAAAAGAGTTGGTGTTTTGTTATTTTTTTCTTCTTTCATTAGTTGGTTGGTTGGTTGATTGATTGATTGATTGGGGTTTTTTGTTTGTTTGTTTGGGGTTTGTTTGTTTTTCATTTTGTTTTGTTTTGGAGGAGTTGGATTTTGGTTGGTTGGTTTGTTGGTTTTGTTTGGGTTTTAGTAAGAATATATCCAGTCATTTGTTCTTGTAAGGAAAAGGGAGAATAAACAATGAAATTCTGATGACCTGCTAAGACTATAGATCATAAAGCTAAGTAAAATATAAAATATTGCAAAATTGTACAAATTGACCACCATGATCACAAGGTCAATGAGAAGAACAAGAAGTGTATAAAGATGTAACACTGCTGTTCTTGTTTTCAGAATGACATGATCTAGTACAAAATCAGGGTAGAAGGAGTGTTTAGATTATATAATTCCCAGACTGTAAGAAATGTGTTATACAGAATACATGCTAATTTTGAAAGCGAAGGACATGCGTAGAGCAGCTTTTCCTTGCAACACAGACAAACCAGAGTTGCTGAATGCAATCCAGAATAAGTGACTAGTTAAAATGTTCAACCTTAAGGTATTTTGCCTGTTCTTGAGGAGTGTTTTTTTTTTTTTTTTTTTGATTGGTTTTTTGGGTTTGGGTTTTGTTGGTTGTTTTTGGTTTTGTTTTTGTTTTTCCCAAAAAGGAGAGATAAACCCGTCTAAGAAAAAGATATGGTGTTAAATATTAGGTCTTCTGTACATGGACAGCAAACCACACGTAAGCCTTCAGCAAGGGACCCTGCAAACCACTGTAGAAAATCTGAATCATAAACACAGTAACTGCAGAAAAAGGATAGGGGAAGGACAGCTTTGCAATGTCACTATCCTGATAGTGACATATAGACATGATACCTGTTAAAACATAAAAATAGTCTATTTTTGCAGTCTTCCTGGTTTTTGCTCTCTACTTTTTTTCGTCTTGTCCAGACATTAGCAGATCAATACAGTGTTGGTGAGACATAAGAAGGGATCTGGACACAGGTACGTGTCCGAGGTCACAGGCTCTGGTGTGCAGACCCTCAGCTGAGCTGCAAGGTGCAGGACCAGCTAATCATTTTACAGGTATGCTAGCCATCCACCACAATCTTCACAGAGTATACAGTGCCAATGAATAATCCAATGATATCAAAGCCATTCATCACATGCATACAGGGACTAAGTGCTCAGAGATGGAAAGAGCCATCTCAACCCAACTTCTGGAACAGGCATATCCCTGCCTAGTCTTTTAAGAGAAGGCTCCAGCCTCTCCCCATCTGAAGGACTCTGGGCAGTAACTTTTCAAATGGTTGGTTGAATGTAGTTGTATTGCTACTGGGCAGAAAAATGAAGTGGTTAAATCACCACTTTAATGCATAAAATGGTCTTAAGCATATTATTTTCCAGTCTCTCCAGCCTGTTGTCTGACAGGAGCAACAGGGGATGTGAGGCAGTTATGTTTTTGAGGCCACAACTGACAGTTTTGAAAGTTGTATTCGTACTGAGTTGAAAGAATTTGAAGGTGCTCTCGTAGAACATACACATTTGAGAATATATTTGTGTCAAAATATCATTTCAAGTAGATCTTGCTATAGTGAGGGAACACTCGCCTTTGAGACTGATCTGTCACATGGGAGCCTCACCAGAGCCTTGCTCCCTTGTAACTGCAAGTCTGCAACCATCACAATAAATGGATGCTCTAGAAAATGTCACAGTGAAATTTATGCTATCAGTCAATGGCAAAATGTCCAACTTTTTAAAAACCAGGGTTCAAACTCTTGTAGGACAGACTAATATTTCCCTCTTAGAATGACAGAAGTCATGAAGAAGTCCTTGGAGAAAAGGGGAGTCTATAAACCTTGAAAATAGAGAATCATGAAGGTTCAGTGGAAGGTCTGCAGTAATCCTCAGTAAAATTGATCTATACAACTCTTGTTATTTCCACAAAACAGAATCACTTTGACTGTGCATATCAGGTGCTGCTGAGTTTTTATTAAACAAAAAAATAGGAGGAAGGAAAGAGGGGAAATGAATAATTGATCATCAGCCATGTTTTCACCTAATTTACAGTGATAATTTGTTTCTTCTTCATTTTGTCTTGATATGTCTTGAATGTGCTATTGCTGGGTAAAATGGGAAGAAGCCAGCATGAATATCCTCACTTCTTTCTCCGAAGATGTAGGTCTGCTAAGCTATGGCTCATTTTTTTGTCTGTCATAAGAGGTATTTCCTCATGATTAGGTCATTTGTCTCTGGGATTCATTTACTGGAACTCAAAGATGTGACAAATGTGAAAGACAGATCTCCAGCTTTTTTACCTTGTTTCTTTCCTGTTTCTGAACTAAATGAAAATCACTGAATTCCTTAGGTGACAGGCTCTATAAAGTCATCCTCCTCTTCCTTCCCTTCTTCAGAGTGAAGCATGCATTATCTATAGACCTTCCCTGATCTGGGGGACAGTGGATGGTTCTCACAAGCTGCAAACTTCACTTCACTGGCTCCATACAGTCTTTGCATCTGTTCTTCACATTGCTATAGGTGATAGAAACAAGCAGCAAAAGTAAGGTGAGAAGGAAATGTAACATCTCCCCTACCTGGTGGCAGGATTTTTCTAATCTTTAATAAATGTAAAAATGTAGGGTCTTAATAACATGGAACATTTTAATGAACCTACTCATAGCAAAGATGATGTTCTGCATCTGGCAAAATAATTTAGCATTTGACAAAATAATTATATTTATGGAACTACTGTCCAACTGTTCTAGGAAAATGCCAACAGAAAAAAAAAAGAAAGCTTTATGCTGGATTGTTGTTGAAATCATGTCTGTTTTGGTAAGAGAGGGTCCAGTGGCCCTTCTATGATAATGTTACATGGTATATTTATAATGTGACTGTTAAAGGGATTAAAACGGCATGCATGCTGTACTTCATAAAGTACTAAAAAGCCACATATTTGCATATTATACAGCTGGTTGCAAAGCCATCAATCATCATATTATCTGTACATTGAGGATGATGAATGGTTTTCATTCTAATGAGAGAATCTAATCAAATGAAGAAATGAAGAGGGCATGCAGCATAAAAGCTTTGGCTGTAAAAGCTATAGATTATGATTAGTATTATACATTTATCTCTGGTTTGGAAACTTTTGCTTTTCATTTGTACACATGTACTCTCTGCATTCATGACTTTGAGAAAAGGTCAGGTCATTAATATTTTATTCTTAATAAAATGGCACTGGAAAAGCAAGAAAAGGTTAAAAATATTAAGCAACTTGGAATCAGCTTATTTGAATTTCTCTAAATTACCCAGGACAGACCATTTATTTTTCATACCTAATACTGTGGCAGCAGAAAAGCAGTCACAGGTTAAAAATAGGAAAGTAGAACCCCCTTACCAAGGTATTTTTGTAAAGTACCCAGGACAGCTCTATAGCAGCAAGCTATGCACTATATTGCTTGCCCATCAATGTAAACTATATCCAAAAATGTTGTAAAATGCAAACTCATTCACATGTCAGTAGTTATAACAAAATAATTATTTTCATTAAAAAGAATTCCAATTGTTCTGTTTAGGATTTTGAATTTTAGTATTCTGACTCTTAGAGTCCACTTGCGTGGTAATATCACATTATACCATATGAAAGAAAAAAGGAGTCATTTTCTAATGGCATGCAGTGGGTAGAGGCATGTGTGAATGGAGAGGAAGGAGGCAATGTAACAGAGATGCAATTGTTTGCACACTGGACATCTGCATGATGGTCGAGTTTGAGATCCTCAGGACAGTGAGAAGAGTGTGCAGCAAGCTCACTACCCTGGACTTCAAGAGAGCAGACTTTGGCCTCTTCAGGAACCTGCTCAGTAAGGTTCCATGGGATACAGCCCTAGAGGGCAGGGGGGCCCAAGACTGTTGGTTGATATTCAAGGCTCACCTGCTGCAAGCTCAGGAGCGATGCATCCCAACTAGAAGGAAGTGCTGCAGGAGGGCCAGGAGACCTCCTTGGATGGATAAGGAGCTGCTGAGCAAAATTCGAAGGAAACAAGAGGCTTATAAAAGGTGGAAGCAAGGACAGGCAGCCTGGGAAGAATACAGGGATGTTGTCTGGGAAGCTAGGGACCAGGTTAGGAAAGCTAAGGCCCACTTAGAATTAAACTTGGCTAGGGATGTTAAGGATAACAGGAAGGGATTTTATAGGTACATTGCCAATAAAAGACAGGTTAGGGACACCGTGGGCCCTCTCCAGAAGCTATTGGGAGAACTGGCTACCCTGGATTTAGAGAAGGCTGAGGTTCTTAATGACTTCTTTGCCTCAGTCTTTACCGGCAAACGCTCTGACCACACCACCCAAGTCTTGGAAGGCAGACACGGGGACGGTGAGGGTGGGGACCCTGGGCCCACTGTGGGGGAGGATCTTGTTCGGGACCACCTTAGGAACCTGAATGTATACAAGTCCATGGGACATGATGAAATCCATCCGCGGGTCCTGAAGGAGCTGGCAAATGAAGTTGCTAAGCCACTGTCCATCATATTTGAAAAATCATGGCAGTCAGGTGAAGTTCCCGATGACTGGAAAAAGGGAAATATAACCCCCATTTTTAAGAAGGGGAAAATGGATGAGCCAGGGAACTACAGGCCAGTCAGTCTCACCTCTGTGCCTGCCAAAATCTTGGAGCGGATTCTCCTGGAAGGCATGCTAAGGCACATGAAAACCAACAAGGTGCTTGGTGACAGCCAGCATGGCTTCACTAAGGGGAAATCCTGCCTGACCAATCTGGTGACCTTCTATGAAGGGGCTACGGAACTGATGGACAGGGGCAGAGCGGTTGATGTCATCTACCTGGACTTGTGTAAAGCCTTTGACACTGTCTCCCATGACATCCTTCTCTCTAAGTTGGAGAGACATCAATTTGATAGGTGGACCACTCGGTGGATAAAGAACTGGCTGGATGGCCGCACGCAAAGAGTAGTGCTCAGTGGCTCAATGTCCAGCTGGAGACCAGTAACGAGTGGTGTCCCCCAGGGATTGGTGTTGGGACCAGTCGTGTTCAACATCTTTGTGGGTGACATGGACAGTGGGATTGAGTGTGCTCTCAGCAAGTTTGTCAATGACACCAAGCTGTGTGGTTCAGTTGATATGCTGGAGGGAAGGAATGCCATCCAGAGGGACCTTGACATGCTTGTGAGGTGGGCTGATGCCAACCTAATGAAGTTTAACCATGCTAAGTGCAAGCTCCTACACCTGGGTTGGAGCAATACCAGGAACAGCTACAGGTTGGGTGGGGAGAAGATTCAGAGCAGCCCTGTGGAGAAGGACTTGGGGGTGTGGGTTGATGAAAAAATGAACATGAGCTGGCAGTGTGCGCTTGCAGCCCAGAAAGCCAACCGTATCGTAGGCTGCATCAAAAGGAGTGTGACCAGCAGGTCGACGGAGGTGCTCCTGCCCCTCTACTCTGCTCTCGTGAGACCTCACTTGGAGTATTGTGTGCAGTTCTGGTGTCCTCAACATAAAAAGGACATGGAACTCTTAGAACAAGTGCAGAGGAGGGCCACGAGGATGACCAGGGGACTGGAGCACCTCCCGTATGAAGATAGGCTGAGAAAATTGGGGCTGTTCAGCCTGGAGAAGGGAAGGCTGCGTGGAGACCTCCTAGCAGCCTTCCAATACCTGAAGGGGGCCTATAGGGATGCTGGGGAGGGACTCTTCATTAGAGACTGTGGTGAGAGGACAAGGGGTAATGGGTTTTAAACTTCAACAGGGGAAGTTTAGATTGGATATGAGGAAGAAATTCTTTACTGTGAGGGTGGTGAGGCCCTGGACTGGGTTGCCCAGGGAGGTTGTGGATGCTTCACCCCTGGCAGCATTCAAGGTGGGGTTGGACATAGCCTTGGATGGCATGGTTTAGTGGGAGGTGTCCCTGCCCATGGCGGAGGGGTTGGAACTCGATGATCTTGAGGTCCTTTCCCACCCTAACTATTCTATGATTCTATGAGTGAGCAATCAAGAAAAAAATCCAGAACAGGACTTTACAAAATACTTGTAATTCTATACGCATTTTCAGAATTATTTTGTGACTTTACATTGGTCCTCAATGTATTTAATGCTGTGCTGAATTCAGAAGTCTAAAAAAAAAAAAAGTAAACAGTCTTAATGATAAGACCATACTAAATTACCTGGTTTAGAAGCTTTCACTTAGATGTGAAAAGCTTAAAGAGTACAGACCAGACTGGAGTGTGCCTTTCAGTGGCAGATTAATGAAGTTTTTTAGTTTTAACTTCATAACTAGAAATAAACATGTACATTCCAACGCGTTTTTTGAAAAGAAAATTTCTGAAGCTCTTGCTTGTTGCCAGTAGGAACTGATGCTGTGCAATGACCTTTATGGATTGCTGCTCATTAGCTTTTTGCCAAATAATGTCACTTCCTAGAATGTTTTAAAAGTAACAGATTTGGAAAGGTCAGCTACAAATAGGAGAATTTATATCCAAGAACTGAGTCTAATGTTGAACAGGCAACGATCTGATAGATCACCTTATGAGTTTTATGAGGTACATCCTCAATGGGATATGAAGAATATTTATTTTCTAGGAATAGGTGTGAGGTTGAGAGAAGGGATAAGAGAAAAAAGATAGAGTTTCTGGAAAGACTGTTCATAAAGCACAAACAAGCACTGTTTTTCATCAGCCTGTAGCACTTAGATGCAGCCTGTCATGAAAAGTTATGTGGCAGCTTTCCTGAGGGACCACCAGATGCCCTTGTGTCAGGTGAGGGATGTAACTGTGCACACTGTGTCAGAAGATGGTGCTCTGTGTGTCACTAGTTCTGATGTGGACAAGCTAGTTTTTGAGCATGACTCTGAACTGCCTCAGCTGGAGCAAAGGATGGCACTCCAGAAGGAGGCCTCTAGGACAGTATTTGCAATTACAGATGGCAGACTGGACATGTCGTTGTCACGGTTGCTTTAATTCCCAGGTTACATGCAATTTTCTCTCCATCATGATATCTTTGTGACAAACCAGTTGGATTTTCTTGAAGATTGATTCCAGCGATATTTCCTCTACAAACTTATTTTTTCCAAAGAAGTAGCACTAAAAGAAAACCTTTAAAGTACATGCATTGGCCTCCCTTTGATCAAAACTGATGCTAAGCAAGAACATGGGCCTAAGCATCTGGGCCAGACATAATCTGGGTCTTGAAGAACCTGGTAAGCTTCATATACTCTTATCTTCATGTGGAAATTTGTATATTGGTCATCATAGCCTGTCAGAACTCTCATTTGTTATGCTACATTGTAACAGTGCCATCACTCTTCTTTCTCTTCTTTCTCCTCCCACCCCCAAGTCGTATCATTCAATGCAGATTCAAGTCTTCTGACATTTTACACCCTGACCTGAAAAAAGAAGTAGGTTCAGGAGAGCGGAAATTAAAATACACCATCAAATAAGCAGTTGTTATCTGACCACTATTCCAGGTTGGCCTTTAAATTTGGAGAGAATATATTTTTTTTAGACCTTCATTCATGCATGGATATTTTAAAAGATATTTAGACTATAAGTAATAGAATTTGAATATCCCCTCATTTCTGTTTCAACCTCCTCAAAAAATGTATATATTAGGTATAGGAGAACTGGATCCTTGTATAGCTAAATGTCTCCTTACAGAGACATCGTTATTCAACCATGTCTTTCCTCTTCAGTTACACTACTGCAGCTGCGAAACATTCATCAGCGTACCAATCTTTTGCTTATGTGTTACTTTCAAAATATAAATGTTGCAATGTATCTACAGTATTTCCTTTATAACTGCAAAGCTCAGCAGTGTTCAGTTGAAAGTACATGCAGAAACACTCACTTCTGTGTTTTCTAGTCCCAAATACGGTTTTACCTGACATGCTTTAGAGCATTTTGTGGTTCAGAGTCTTCATTCAAGATTGTGGTTATTGTTCAAGTGTCATATGAGAGAATAAAGACATATAGAAGATTATAGTTACTGAATAACTACACTATAGAGATTATTTTAATATAGCACCTGTTTTCTGATATGGAAGTGTGTGCAAGGATGCAAGAGGAGAGAAGAGCCACTGCCCCATGAGATAAAAAATCCTGCACTCATTTGCTTTTTACAGAAACAAAATTACTGCAATGAATCCTCCTGTTTAAACAAAAGATTACAAAAAAGTGGCATAGCTCCCTACTGGTAAAAATGGATTCGCACTGCTCCTCTTTAGGCTTAAAAGAACCTAGTAGTCGACTTTTTTGATCAACTTGAGCCTAGTGAGAAGGCCAGGTATACAATAATGCATCCTGTCTGGGAACTAAAAAAAAAACCCTAAAATTAAAAGCTATCTGCCTTGGACTTAAAGTATTTTTTTTCTTTAAGAGGATCTGCATAGGCTTTCCTATGTGTCTTGTCCTGGGAAGAGTATGAAACTTAAACTGAAATTTAAAAGAAACAGCCACAAACAACATACGTTGCTGAAGGATCCCTTTCAGAAATCTGTTACTCTCAATTCAAGCAGAAGCTTCAGTATTAAGGTTTTTATCCAGGAGTCATCCCAGTCACCACTTACACTGACTTTCAGTACTTAATCGTTTTATTTCCACAGTTGCACAAAAAGTTTCTGAACAAGAGTTTATTTAGTTTACAAAAAGGATTAATAGATGCCACCACCCAGCGTAGCAAGGGACCCTTTCATGGGGCATGTTTCTCTAAGCACATACAGAAGTGCTTCTCTGCATGAAATGTAAATCTGTAAATGACGACACATCTGGACAGTTAGAAGAGTTGCAATGTAATCAAGAGCTGAGAATTTGGAATAAGATCTGAAACCTTGTCACTTAAAAATGGTTGTTACTTTTTAATATTGTTTGCACAAAATGTGTATGTTGTTTAAGCCTGTAATGCTCTCTGTTGAATTAGTCAGTACATCTCAAAATCAGCTTTGTTCAAAAGGGAAAAAAAAAAAAGAAAAAATGAAGAAAAAGGCAGGGAACCATTTAATATCAGCAGTTTGACCACAGCTGGATAATAATTGCTGGTTAAAAAGCAGAAAACTTTTTTTCTTTTTCAAGAATAATAAAGAGGTCAGCTATAGCAATGCAATATTGCAATGTAATGAGTACATAAAACTGCATTATCGTTAAGAGAAAATATGTAATCTTAACTAACCTTTATTTTTCTCATTCAGTCTTTAAATCTGCAATTGTATTACCTTCAGTATACATCTATCCAATGTTATCCAAAACAAATAAATCATGTAATCATCTATTATGTACTTCACAAATATGGCTTGCATAATATGCATATGTATTTGTATGTAGTAAACAGATTGATAGACATTTTAGTCATACCGTAGCCAAATTGCTGAAGCTTTGCATTAAACTTAATATGCATATGAAGTCTTGGCTTTTCAGAGCAGTAATTTTTATTTGTTATTGAATTACCTACTGCCTTCAAGATCTATTTTTTATGCCTATTTATCACATGGCAATGTACATTAGCAGCAGAAATCAATCGGCAAAATTGAATGGAGTTTGAAAGTGAAGACAATAACAACACTGTGGCCAAAACCACACATCTCCTTGCCTGTCAGAGATACCAATTTAATCAAGAGAATGTGGTACCAATAGGGCTTCCAGGTCACACTAAAGAATTATCGTTCTGGCTTTATTCGTTGCTCCTATAACCCTTTTTATGCAAGTTTACAGTCTATTTGACTCCAGATCCAAAACTACAGACTGTAACCAATGTACTTCATTCATGCAGAAGTAAATCATTAAAACTAGCTCTCTAAATAGGATGAAATGTCTTTGGAATGTGACAGGGACACTTTTTTATTAATTCAGGTGTTTACAAGTAGATGACAATCCTGGAAGGCTGGGCAGTAATCTTTATGCTATCTGGTTCTGTGTGCATGTTAACATACATAGCTGTAAGAGAGAGATGGTGAAAATGTTATCAGCCTCCCTGTGTTTGAAAAACTCTAAATTATTTCAGAGTGGAGAAAAAAAAAAGCCTGCTTGTGAAGAATAAAGTAATTGAAATAATGTTCATTTACAACTCCACAATGAGTTAAGGGGTACGGTAATAACAAGACCATTAAATTTTCTTTTCAGGATCAAAACCAGGCAAATTCAGTTCTTGCATGCTCAAGGTAATAACATCCAGATGATGAGGCTGTGTTAACGAGTATGTGAAAGAGAACCTTTCATTATATTTTTCCTGAAGTTCTTGTACATTTCAGTGTACCAAGTATGTCATTATTTCTCATTGATTTAGCTATGAGGTTGTAGTTCTTAATAGAAAAGGTAGTTTCTTTTAAAATGAGGATCTATCCTTTCCTACTTCACAAAAGTCAACCTTTTCTAGTAGATGGTTTGTCCAATAATTCCAGCTGAAATCAACAACAACTGAATCATCAGTACCTGTCACTTTAAAGTTTGAGCTCACTGCAAATGTTTCAATTTTAGCACTTATATTCAACAGCACATCACAGAATCATAGGATTGTAGAATAGTTTGGGTTGGAAGGGACCTAAAAGATCATCTTATTTTAAACCCCTGCCACAGGACACCTTCCACTAGACCAGGTTGCTCAGAGTCACTGTACTGTTAGAGCACCTTCCAGTACAGCAGCAAGTATTGTGGCTAATTTGTGTTTCACGTGGTCCGCTCTTTATCTCACCTTTTTGAAGGAAATCTAAATGGTCAAGCATGGTACCATGCTTGGAGAGCTGGTAGTTTCTAAAAATACTGACATACTTTGCTATTACTAAACCCAAGAGATTTCTGTACTTGAAATAGAAATCTGTTAGGGTTGCTGCTGGCTATTCTTTCTCCTTCTCAATGACAGGAACCTTTCCAAGATGTTCTGTTCCCATTAAAACTGAAATTTGGCTCAAGGGATGGCCCCTTTTATGATTCAAGGCAGACCCAGGTGTGCAGAGACCCCACTTCAGAACTGTCTATTGAGTACTGACAGTTGCTGTGATGGTTTTGGACTGTAGGACATTTTTGAGCTGCCTAGGTATAAATTTAATACCAGGAAAGCAGAAAAGTAATTAAGCACTTGAGCACCAAGGTGGATACCTACCTATTGCAATTACGAGAGTCTCTTATTTCTTATTTTTCTGAAAGTCCTACTGAGACGAGTACATTGTTCTCAGTGGGAGGAAATTACACTCTGAATTAATTACACACTAATTAGACTATCCCCTTGATTTATTGCCCCACACTTTCTCCTGCTGAATTGTTTAGCATAAAGCACTGCATACCTTAAAGCACATTTGACAGGTACTCTTTGCAGATGGAACTGGTTGCTTTTCCCTGCCTTTTCTTGCTTTCTAGCCAGAACATTTGCATGACCCTGTATTACACTGGCACTCTAATCTTCAGCAATCTTTAGTGCATTTAGTTTCTTATTTGGGGAAATGACAATTCAGCTGCCTTCAAAACTGGATAACACAGAGAGCATAGGAGCCAGAATCACAGAGAGAGTGGGGGCAACAAGGAAAGTTTGTAATACCTGCATTTCAGCTGACTCTCATGGGGGCTCTGTAGTGCAGTGAATCATAACTTACCCTTTTGATTCAAAAACAACAGAGTCGTGTTTTGTTTCTTCACAATTCAAGTTTTAAGGTCTTTGGGATTTCCATTGCCAAACCTTCTTAGTATCTTTTCAAGTTTACCTTGCCTATAGCCACAGGCCTTCTGAAGCTGAGGTTTAAAAAATTAGATAATTAAATAGATAAATAATCTTGCCATTTGAACTTCAAGATACCAATGTTAAGATTTTGTTCATAAAATAAGGAGGTTTTGAGGTGATTTTTTTTCTGATAAGAGCTAATGCTGAAGGTTGAAAGAAGTAGTGAGCATTTCAATGTCTTGGCAGGAAGTACCATGTAAGTTTCTCATTGCTTTAGCAATTTTAATAGTCTCTCCTTTAACAGTTTCAAAGTTTATTGATCAAATATATTTATGATCAAATATTGATCATAATATATTTATTGATCAAATACATATTGTTCATATATATATTAATATACATTTGTCACTTATGTTATGCAACTTAAGATTCCCTTACTTTGTACATCTATATATACACTGTGTCAAAGAGAAAGGAAGTATCACTCAGAACATATGACCTTGAAATTGTGCACAAGATTTGGTCTGTAATACTTCAGAGCTATGCATATTTTTCTCATTGCAGCTGTGAGAAATTTGCCACAGTTCTATTGCAGACTCTGTTCCTTGAATAAGAAAAATCTGAAATTTCCTTCAAATCTTTAAAAACAGAATGCTTATAATTATGCCACTTCACTGAGTTGTCTGCCTTTGCCCACAGAAAACAAAATCTTTACTTTCCTGTGTAGAAAAAGCTTTCCGTTCTTGCATTGTCTCTGCAATGATGCTAAGATTGAGAAGATGGAACATGTAGAACCAAGGGGAAAAAAGAAAAAGACATGTTTACTTAGAACACAGCAGCTTTCAAAAAGAATAAAAGGATGCTGTTCTCTTCCTTCCTGACTCTCTTTCCTGTTGAGGGCAGCTTGAAATCATCCTACATTCTTGCAAAGATTTTTTATCCTTATTAGTCACTATCTGCAAATGTTCTCAGCAGTGCTTATTGCTGTAGAGTGTTTAATGACTCTCGGGTCATTCTCAGGTTGGAAATTAATTACTACCTTGCAAATCTTCGCCAATTTCTGTTGGTAATTCCTAGTGGCATGCAGACTTGTATATTTTGTATGGTGGTTTATGACACTACTTGACCTAATTATTTCTAAAGCCATATGGCCTAATTTAGGGACTCTAGGCTGGTTCTGGTTTTAGGTATCTATCAGACTTTAAGTTTTCTGTTTCCCCCCCCCCCCCTTCTCAGCTTCCCAGTACCTAAAACAGCCAATACAGTAATGGGTTCCACTGTATCATCCAGAAGCAAGACTTCAGAGTTCCCCAAATGCTACATTTTCCTAAACCACATAAAATTACATCACTGGGGTCCATTACTTGTGGCTGTGTCCTGGGATTTTTCAGGGTTTCTGACGTGATTTAACTGAAGCTATTTGAAACACTTTGGTCGTTTTCTGAGCTGTTCCAGGTACTGACTGAATGCGCTTCTAACTTCCATTTCTGGTTTCTGTTTATTATAATTTAGTATTATTTTCTGTCTAAAATATTTAAAAATACATGCATATTTCATTTTTAGTGCCATTTAATTTCGTCTTAGCTCCTTTACTTTTTTTTTTTTCAATTTTTTTCTTCTTCATGGCATAAACTATGAGGAGAAGGTAAATATGATGCAATTGGAAACGGATATACACAACTTCTTGATTTATCAGGATATACTGTCTCAGTCAGCTTCTTCTGCAGGACCCATGGGGATCTCACATGCTCTCCATGAAGACCTTTATCCTCTGTGCCAGCACCTCTGTCCAGCCACAGGAATGTCCTTTGCAGAATCAGAGGGATTTTTTTGAAATTTAAATCTAAACTTCACTCTCTTACCCAATAGGGATTCATCTAAACTCAGTTCATAGTAAACCAGTGATCTAGGAAGGAGCACTCAAAACTAGTTTGGCACAAGTTAATGTAGTATGATATGAACTCTGTTCAGTTTTCAGGCTAGATAGCAGGTTTTGGTGCTGGCTTGCTTTTTTTTGTTTGTTTGGTTTTGGCCCCTCTCTATTAATTTTTAACACTAATTTAATAGTCTATTTCTTTAACTTTTCTCCTGAATCTGATTTAAAGTCTCTTCTAGGCAATATCTGACCTTGCTGTTAATTAAATAATTAACAAATGCCCACATTTGTGGAGCTGAAGCATAATACAGAGTAATAGTACCAAACAGGGCCGTCCATCTTAAGCCTCTTAAATGATGAAATCTCATCTACAAATAATGAAATACTTCTGTGTCCTACAGGTTCTAGATGCAGATTTGATTCTTTACTTGCAGCTGAGCCCTAGCAAGTGAAGAAAAAAACAGCTGCCTGTTTTGCCAGTGTAATTATTTTTATGTCAGTGAGACTGAGAACAATGTTAAGAAAATAATACATATTATGTCAGCCTATGTTAGAATTTCTTCTAACCTCTAGGCAAAGCCATCTAAGGAATACCTTGCTCTCCGGAGGATTACAGAGTTATATAGTAATTTTTTTTTTATTTACTTGTGTGTTTTGTTTGCTTTTATTTACGCATTTGGTTTTTT
This sequence comes from Amazona ochrocephala, assembly GCA_039720435.1. Lineage (NCBI taxonomy): Eukaryota > Metazoa > Chordata > Aves > Psittaciformes > Psittacidae > Amazona > Amazona ochrocephala. The sequence continues at coordinate 29,291,901 of CM077876.1, read as the reverse complement.
CTTCTATTTGACTGTGCTATGAGTGGTACATCCAATTTCAACAGTTTCTTTCTGAGAAACAAACAATAAACCATGTGCTTGCTATTTTTTCTCTTACTGAAACAAATGCAGTGTAATGTTTACTCCTAATCATAGGTGGTACTTGAAAACAAAACAAAGGATAAACAGGAAGTATGCTGGATGCTCACCGGTAAATACCAACATTGGAAGTCCTTTGCTGCCACCATCTGACATATTCTTCAATTACATTTGATCATGCTGAGAACTTCAGGGGCTAAGCAAGCCCTGATCGATGAAGGAATCTGCAGATGATCTGTTATTACAAATGTATCTTGAAGTAAGTTTCAAAAATTAAATTCTTGATAACATAATTCCTAAATTTAATCCCTTCATAATGAATAGTCCAGTTTATCGGAAAAGGAGTCAAACACCCCAGTAGCCAAATGTGGAGTACAGAGACTAACAAAGAAAAAAACCCTGGATGAAGGATTCCAAATTTCCATTTTAGAAGCCGCTCAAAGCTTAGGCTTCAGACCCTGCAACAGATTCTGGATTGAGATGAGTCTGTGAGGAAGTGATTGCCTCATGTTTTCTCTAAAATGGTTGGAGGAAGTTAAGAGATTTCCCAGAAGGTGGGACATGTGGGATCAGTTCCCTCCTCTCTGAGCAGCTTCAGAAACTATGCCTTCGCCTTTCAAACATTACCAAATGCCTGAGACAACCTGCAGACAGTTCTCCGCCCACTGAAGCTGCCAGGAAAGAATGAGGCATTCATGAGCCAAGTTGCACCAGGCACTTTAGTGCAGTGGTTGAGACTATTTACTTAATTTGTTTTGAAGCTTTGGGTACAAGCTTCAGGTACTTCATCACCCTGACAAGTCACTTTAATCTTTAATATAGTCTGTGATCTTTAAAAGTCAGTGTGAAAGTAAGATCTTGAATTATTGTCTAGTTATGCAAAGAATTGATCTGTTTTTCAGATATGTTGGACATGGTAGGAATATATTTCCATGGTAGGAAACAGCTATCCTTTAAGTCTTCAGCAATCAAGTATATCACCCAAGGAAATGTCATGAATTCCACAACAGTTTGCTTTTTAAGTTCCAAATGCAAATAATTTTCTTTGTATCTTTAAAATGTCAACTTAGTCTTACTATTATAGGCCAGACTACTTTACCCTTAAGTGATGTGTCCTTTCCTTACACTGTATGTGACATGGAAGCAGCAAGTTTATATTGATCTTCACTGGCTCACCGTCTCAGCCAGCTGCGTTACAGCAGCTCCTCTATCCCCTGAACTGTGTAGCAGCCAAATTTGAACTTCTGATTCTACTTGCATTTGCTTACAAAATCGTATTTGTACCTGCTCTTCTTTGAACCCTGTTTTTTTGTTATAGTAGTGGAAAGTAAAAGAGGAAAGAAAATTCAAGCAGTAGATTCTGTGAAGAAAAAAAAAAAAAGGAACTGAGAAAGTGACAGGATGAGGCAGAGCACTAAAACAGATGTTTGGCATCTGGCCAGGATGAAGTGAACTCTCTTCACACTGAATTCTGTATTTTTCTTACACTGAAAAATAATTAACTTGTAGAGCAGCAGGTCCAGAGAGCCCTGAGAATGGTGATTGAGGCAATTAGCCCCTATCACAGACATTGTTTCAAGCTCTCTGAAAAGTCAACAGAGTATTATTAGTTAGCCTTTTGCAGTTAAATGAGCCAGACAACTTCTTTTCAAAAATAGAGTTGACTTCCTGGAGCGCTTTCTTGTGGCAGGCAGGGTAAACCCAGTAGCAAACTCCAGCCATGGCATGTGTGCAGTGTTAATTGTTATATTTACAAAGGCAGAAGAAGAGAAAGTGTACTTTTGGGGGGTGGTGGTGGTGGTGTTTTGTTTGTTGCTTTTTTTTTCCTAATTGTTGGAGTCCTTCTATGCACTGCTGACAACCCTCTCCAGTCATCAGTTATTTGGGATCCCCTTTTTTTGCCAGCTTTTTTCACATTGCTCCTAGTGTGACAGGGTTGCTGAGGCACAGACAGCCTGTAGCTATACTAGGGCTCCTTTGCATTCTTTTATCAGGTTCTTTAGCAATGTATACTGGCTGAACATGAGCCAGCAGTGTGTCCAGGTAGCCAAGAAGGCCAATGGCCTGTATCAGAAATAGTGTGACCAGCAGGACTAGGGCGAAGATCACACCCCTGTACTTGGCACTGGCGAGGCTGCACCTCAAATAATGAATTCAGTTCTGGGCCCCTCACTACAAGACAGACATTGAGGAACAGCTGAGGGAAGTGGGGTTGTTTAGTCTGGAAAAGGGAAAGCTCAGGGGAGACCTTGTTGCTCTCTACAACTTCCTGAAAGAAGGATGGAGAGAGGAGGTGGCTGGTTACTTCTGCCAAGTAACAAGTGATAGGACAAGAGGTAATGGTCTCAAGCTGTGCCAGGGGAGGTTTAGACTGGATATTAGGAAAATATTCCAACGCAGTGGTGGAATCACCATCCCTGAAAGTGTTCAAAAACAATGCGGATGAGGCCCTTAGTGACATGGCAGTCCTGGGGTAACAGTTGGACTTCACGATCTTGAAGGTCTTTTCCAACATAGCTGTTTCTATGATTCTGGATATGTAAAATGTATGTAGGATATCTCCTACAAGTCAAAACAGATGACTTAATTTCCATCAGCTCAGTAGAATTTACAATTCTGACATTATCTGCCCACATGTAATCCACCGGCTCCATCCTTCAAAGCACGGTAAAACAAGCAGGCCTTTCCCTTTTTTTTCTGAATTTTTACCTCTTTCAGAGGCTTCACAGTAAAGGAAATTTCATAAGAAAGCACCATAGTTCAACTGCCATAAATGCTGAGAGAAAGTATTTCCATCATGGTGCCTTAGAATTGAAATCTTTCAGCTTTTTGTGTTGGTTATGTGGTTATTCTTGCTGAGGCAAAGCTACTGGTTATATATATGTATATAAATATATATATATATAGCTATACAAGACATTTACCCTGTTGCATTGCAGCAAGGGACTTGACTGCATTTTGGAGATCTGGGTAGAGAAGAAACCTGAGGTATACATGGACATGTACAAAGAAAAATAGTTAAGGCTGCTATGAAGAAACAGGTGAATAAGGAATAAACTACTCATTCTTCTGAAATTGTGTATTGCCCAACTGAGTTCTTGCAAATCAAATATCTTAACTGCATTATATGTTTACTTTATAGCAAGAACATACATATGCTTCATCAAAACAAGTTATTAGTCTTGTTTTGCTCAAATTTCATATGCTACTGCATGATAATGCGCTGCAAAGACTTTTTAAAATTCTGCTAGCATTCTGCAGTTTATGCTATATAACAAGTGGCAAATAATTTTGCTACATATGTTTAATATTAATCAGTGCATATGGTAATTTCTAATCAATCTGAATTCAGCTTTATTTTCCCTGTGCTCAAACAACTATATAATACTCAGAAGAACTTTCTGACCTTTAATACAGTGGAGGCTCTTTTTTTGCAGTAAACAAAACTCTTCCTAGCCTGAAAGACAGGCATAATGATTCTGTTTAAAGAACTGTAAGTTGTTCATGTGGTAGCATAGATTTTGCTGCTGAAACTGGTCACTGAACAAAATTTTCTTAAAACTGTTGTGACTACAGGAAATAAAGCGTTTAGCTTAACTTCTTGACAAGAGTAATTCTGCACAAGTATGTAATCAACAGGCACCCCCAAGCCAGGCTGTGAGTCTGTGTTTGGACCATAGTCTAGACAAGACCAGTGGCTTACTTGGAATTCCATGGTGATCCTAATCATCCAAATCAAAGTTGATGGAATGTGCCAGGACTCGTTTCTGTCATGCAATTAGATTTTTTTTTTTTTTTTTTTCCAGATGAAAACTTGAGGGCTTAAGCTTGCCTATGGTTAGAGTTGGGATCTTGTTACAACACATGCCTTGAACTGAGATTTTGCATCCATACTACTGGAATAGAGCCATACCCTGTTGTTTTCCACTCCATCTATCCACCTGTGCTCCATGCACAGCCTGCCATCTTCTTGTTCAATACTTCCCATGATTGTTTGTAGCCAAGATCACAGGGACGTTGCTGTTAGAGACTGTCTATACCTTTTGGGCTGTTTTTTATATGCAGTCAACAATGGTTAAAAATGAGTCATAAACAAGTATACTTCTGTTTGTATTTCTTGGCATGGTTGTTAGTATCTTTTTTTTTTTTTTAGAATGAAGATTCACAGTTTTTAAATAAATTCTTCAGATATGTCACCAGTGGAATACCACCTGGAAAAGGTTTTGAGGCCCAGATATTGCTGCCTAGGTTCAGACTACCAAATTCTTAATATTCATGCAAAGAAGCTAAATACTAGGATAAACATTAAATTAAATCCTCAAATCAAAAATAATCTATATCATCCTTATATGGGACTCACTTCTTTTTAATGATTGTTGCCTTTGATTGGAAATAAATTGCCCCTACTTCAGTTTCAATACTGTTCTTTTAATTTTGCAATAGAAATTTCAAATTTCTTAGAAATAAATCTGTTGTCTTGCCCTATGTACCATTGCATCCAGGTAGGGTAGAATAGATCTTGTTTTTTGCTGAAAAGTATTTGAACATTTTACTGGTAGTGTGTCTTTCATTTTGTTAACAATGTAGAAGTTCTCTATGAATGAATATGCACTTTTAATTTTTTTCTAATTCACCTGAGCAGAACTGAAATTCAGCATACCGTCTGCAGGATATCATGTCCTAATTTTAGCTGTAGTGCTATCATTGAATCATAAGGTGCTTTGGGTTGGAAGGGACTTTAAAGATCATCCAGTTCCAACCCCTTGCAATAGGCAGGGACACCTTCCACTGGACCAGGTTGCTTAAAGCCCCATCCAACCTGGCCTTGAACACTGCCAGGGATGGGGTAGCCACAGCTTCCCTGGGCAGCCTGTTCCAGTGCCTCACCATCCTCAGAATAAAGAACTTCTTCCTAATGTCTAATCTAAATCTACTCTTTTTCAGTTTAAAGCTATTCCCCCTTGTTCTATCACTACATGCCCTTGTCAAAAAGTACCTCTCCTGCTTTCCTGTTAGGTCTCCTTTAAGGTACTGGAAGCCTGATATTAGTTTTTCTGGGAGCCTTCTCTTCTCCAGGCTGAACAAGCCCAACTCCCTCAGCCTGTCTTCACAGGAGGGGTGCTCTAGCCCTCTGATCATCTTTGTGGCCCTACTCTGGACTCCCTTCAGCAAGTCCACACCTTTCTTATGTTGGGGGCCCCAGAGCTGAACACAGTACTTCAGGTGGGGTCTCACAAGAGCAGAGTAGAGTGGGAGAATCACCTTCCTCGACCTGGTCAAGAAGCTGGTCGTGCTTCTTTTTATGCAGTCCAGGATATCATAGGCTTTCTGAGCTGCAAGTATGCACTGCCGAGTCATGTTGAACTGATAGACATTAAGGCAATAGTAGGAAAAATTAAAACACTTTTCCAGCACCATTTAAGCCATACCACATATGAGTTTCTTTTCCTCATTCAACAGAATTCCCTTAGCCTTTTTCCTCTTCTTCAAGTAGGTAATAGAGAGAATAAGGTGAAACAATATTGTTTGGAGATAGGAGCTTCATTACAATTAATGGGTATAATGACCTCTTTCAAATAACAAGATCATTTATAACTCAGTTTTTACTTTTAGGATTCACAGCCAAATCCACTGCCATAATCTGGGGGTGAAAATATCTGGGTACACCTAATAGTCATTAAACTGAACCAGAGAATGTTCCCAGGCTCAGGACATCAACTATCTAGAATAGAAATTGTTAGAACAGTTCCTGGGATAATTTTGGCTTGAGCTAACTATCACTTACCTGGCAATACCAAGGCATGGTTTGGGAATTAGCTTGAGCCGAGGACCATTTTAATAGGTATTCTGGATGCAGTCACCTTGTCTTGGAACAAAAGTGTTTAATTATATAGACATGAATTATTCCGTGATAGTTAGCCTTTGGTGCAAGAGAAAAGTCCTAGGTGGGTTTAATTTTCAAGTACCCTGTCTGGATTGTTAAGAGCTTTTTAATTTCCAGAAACTCTCAAGCACATATCAGTACCAGTAAAGCATCAGGGGCTTACATGAGAGCTTGTCATTTGAAGTGCACAAAAAAGAATGGCATCTTTTTTGCAGGGAATTTTTCTTCCATATCAGAACAGTGACATTAACTGGTTCATGGGATGGTATGCAAAAAATCCCCACTGAATTAGTTGCAAAACTTGGGGAAAAAATTACAAGATCGTAGCAGTGAAGACAACCTGAACTTCTTTAAGGAAAAGAACAGCTGTTTCTTCACACGGCAACAGTCATTCAAGTCTTTGCATAAACCGAAAGAATCTGAATCTGTCTCCTGTATTGTGGGAGATCTGGTCAGGTAGTCAGGGGAGAATAAGGCTGGCTGCCTGCATAAATCAGGAAAAAAATTTTCACTGTTTTAGCAGCCACAAATCGCCAGAGCATAGATATGACCTTTTTATCTGTCCACCATGAAAAGTGAAAAGGTAGACAGAGGAGCTGCTTTGTCAAGTGTATACCACCTGGGGATTTTCTCTCCTTGGGGACCTCCCTTCAGGTAGTGAGGGGGCCACTACAGCTTGTCCACATCATGTGAAAAGCTCCTGGCAACAAAATTTGCTGCCTTTATCTTCTGTGTTCATTGTGAGAGTTGTAATTACTAAACATTTCATGTTTGGTGTCTTGGGCAATATGAAAACTGATACTTTGCTGATCCATAACAGCCTCACGAGTTTCTCACATCTCACCTAAGTCTGAATTTTTGAAGAAAACATGTGAATTTGATTATAAATGTCAGCTTTTTGCCAAAAGAACATATTCCTGGCATCTTCAATGATTAGCAGTGTGCAGGCTGAATCCAAAAATGTACAGTCCACCCTACTTCATTCTTCCTTACTCTGAGCCATTTCTATACTTGTTATCTATACAGCACGGTAAAAGTGTATGTCATTTTCTTTATAATTAAAAATTTTGTTCTGTTCTGTTCTTTCCTTAAATTCATTGAAGTTGCAGCTTTCCACATGGTGACCATTATAGTATATGCAGCCTGTTTCATGTTTCTGTTTGATAGTATAATAACTACCGTTGACCACAAGATGGCAAGAATTTTGCACTTTTCGTGAAGGAAAAGGAAAGGGAAAAGGGAAAAGGAAAAGGAAAAGGAAAATAAGAAAATGAAAATGTAAAGAAGATCAAAGGGGGAAATACACATAAGGACTCTGATTCCTCTTATTACATCTGAATTTCCAGTCTCATGAGTAAGCAAAGAAAAATGATGTGTTTATTATACAATTACATTTATTTTACTGACAACAATTTATGAACAACATAGAAAATAGTACGTTTATTTCTCTTAACAAATGCTAAACTTCCATATAAATTCAATCAGTTGTTAGAATAGAAATGCTAAGACAAAAACAACTGACTACTGGGGGCTACATGTATGTAAGATTCTGCCCAAAATAAATTTCATTTTGACACCCTGAGTTCCTTTGATTTGCAAAGAAACAGCTAATCTATTGAGTGCAAAATTGATGAAAGGAGGATGGAGGCTTTTTTACTCTGCAGTTTTGCAGAAATACTCTTTTTTAATTATTTTTACCTTAGAATGTGAGGGGGGAGTACCAACTTCTTAGTCCTCTTTTCCTGTTACATATCTATTTTTAATGAAGTTTTTTACTTTTTATTAGGTACTTTTTACTAAATGTGCTTTTTATCAAAGTATATAATTTTTGAATCTAGCATGTTTTCTACAAAAGAAAATCATGAAGAATGCAATTATTAATTTAAACAACTCTTTAAATTATTTTGAGCCACTTTCATGATAACACTATTAAGAAACAAGAATCATTTCCAAAATGTATTTTTCTATGGTAGGATTTTTGATTTGACTAGTAACTGATACAATGTTTCTCAAATTCTGTGTAGGTAGCACTCACTAAAGAGTTTATCTTGAATTTTCTCTTGCTATGTCACACTTACAGGGACTTTTGCACTTAATTCAAATTTAGTACTTCAACTTTAAAACGTATTCTGTCATGTGTTGTCTGTGCTACTCATCAATTAGCTATTTTTTTTTTTCTCAAAAATCCATAGCCATAGGAAGTTAGACTGAAATTCTGTTCACGAATTAATTCTGGGAGCAGACAGTTTTGCTGCCAGTAGAGGTCGGGCAGTTCTGTTCACTGACTCCTTCTTCACAGATTCAGAGCCTCACTCACTACTATATGCTCTAAATACTGCATTGATATAGGTGTGCACTGGTCTCATTTAATGCATTTAAAGAGATGGAGAAGATTTCGTTTCAGTTCAGCTACTCCAGTGCACAGTACTATCCTGTAGGAGGAACATTAATCTCAAAGTCTTTGGCATTGCAATAAAAATCCTGGGAGGTGATGAGAGCATAGCAGAACAATTTTAAATATGAAAATGATAAAAGAAAAATACAGAAGCAAAATAACTTTCCTCCATTTTTTATTAACATCTCTTGCAGCATGTTCCAGGTATCTGCTGTGTCTTGGGTCTGTTACAGTTGTGTGGCTAATGTAAGTTAGAAGGTGTACATTTATCAACTGGCTTTAGAACTGATGTTACAAAAAAATACGCCAAAGGTTCAGACAAAATACCTGTAAAACTAGAACTAAAGAATATTTAAACTTTCCTAGCTTATTAAGATATGTGCACTGATTCCTTTAGTGTTTTAATGCAAACTTCTGGTAAACAAGCTCTCATCAGGAGATATATTCCTTGAACTCCCTGCTAAATAGTTTAATGCAAACCTCATTGAAGCTTATTCAAAAACTCTCACTTATTTCAGTGGGATGTGCACCTGCAGCTTAGTATATAAAGCTGTTCTGTTCTTCCTGGCTTTTAATTTATTAATGTATTTGCCTCTTGCTTGTAACCCTGTGTCCTTGAAAAAGAAAACTTGCTCAAATGGGGTATTTTTTTTCTGGTCACCTGCTGTAAGTAAGATTGGTTGAATTCAGACTAATGGGCTCGGATTTCAATCAGTCATTTACAGATTCCTTTGAAATCAAAGTGTAACATGGGAATGTAGATAAATGTTTTAAAGATGGAATCTAAAATCTGGTCTTCAGCGCTGACTCATGCCTGTTTTTTCTGACTCCTTAGGAGGTAACTTCTGTACTGATCTCTCTCTTTCCCACTGTTGCAGCTTGTGAACAGTTTTGAACTTCCCCACTTCAGCATTGTCCCTTTCATGAAAATGCCTTGGGTGTTTCTTGCTCATAACCAGGAAACTGGAGGTCAGGAACAGATCTTACTGTCTTGAGATGCAGAATTGCTCTTTATAGGCAACAAGGATTTCACTTTATAGTGAACACACTCTTTAAAAGACTTGCACTTGTCACAAACTGCCATTGCCTTTTCATTTGTTTCCTGGCAGACATTCCAGAAAAGTGTACTTATGAGTGTAGTGGCTGTGTTATCTCCCTCTCATTCCAGTCCCTCTGTGCATGTAGTTCAGTTCGAAATATGACTCAGTTGCCTATTCATCTTGTCATCGCCAGAATACTGAACTTATAAATCCCCAAATCATTTTTGTCCCCCTAAACAGGGAGTGCTCTGGGACACCAGTGTAGCTGTTCTTCCCATGATTATCGTGGAAAGTTACCATTATTGTTAGACTCAATAGGTGTCCTACACGCATCATGCTAAATCTCTCATATGAGCTACCAATCTGAGCAATTTTGAGTATCTTCCACTGCTATTACTAGGCCCATAGTTGTCTGAAAGTCTCCATTCCAATAATCAATTATTTTTTTTTTACATTTAACTGTTTCTATCACGAGTTCTTATTTCACTGCTTCTAACACTTTTTTTTTTTTTTCAATTAAGACTTCTAAAGAAAAAGGGGCATGCAGAAATGCATTAGTAATGGCAATTTCCCTGTACTCTGTATGAGATGGGAAGAAGAGAAAGAACTCTATTTCTTGGGGCTCCTCTGAAATGATTGCATAGAGAACTGACTTTATCAGATCTGTGTAAAAATTCTGGTGAGCTGCCTCAGAGTTTGAACAAAAAAAGACCTTTTCTGTTTTTGTCTTAATGCTTGTCAGGCAACTGCTCTCTGACTCTCTTTCTTCCAGTATGTGCTGCCCAGTTTTTTTATATGGGAAAATGCAGTGTTTGCATTTTATGCTTGCCACCTGGAAGTGCCATCTTAAGACAATAGAACTCTTCAATTGCAGTGTGATTAAAAGCTAAGACCTTCCTTCCATGTAAGGGGTTTTCAGGTGGGCAAGAAGTACTTCAACTCAAAACCAGCAGATTAGAGAAAACAACTGTAATATCAAATTACAACCCCATGGCATAATTTGGTTCTATTCATTCGAATTTAAGCAACCTAGTCATACTGAATCCAGAGCTGGCTACTATAGAGAATTTTTTGTCCCCACTATAAATTAAGTTCCTACTTTAGTTTATAATATAACTCCAAGATTTTCATATAGCAGCTTTCTTTCTTTTTTTTTTTATTTGTTGTTTAAATGCACTGAGGAGTATTAGAATCCCCTGAACATTCGTAATGTATGATGGCAATACAAGCAAGTAGCTCTACTTAAAATCCCCACATGTCCTAAAAAAAAAAAAAAAAAAAAAAAAAAAAAAAAAAAAAAAAAAAAAACTCAAAAAAATAAAAATCAAGTTGAATTAATCACAGTTATAATTCCGACAAGAGATTTCTGATTACATTAACTAGGCTTGGCACAAAGAGGAACGTGCTTCCGGAAGAATTTTTTACTTTGGGAATTGCAATGGAAGGTCGTGTCAGTAGATGGCACTCTCGCCATAGCTGTGAGACAGCGGTCCTCGGAGCAAGAGTCCGAAGATTTAAGGATTTTATTCTTCTTAGGTTTTCTTTAAAGTGCCACAGCTGATGGTCGCTGTCTCTGCCTTGTGTTATAAAACCTGTGGTACCAAGTCTGTCTCACCACTCATGTGTCACTGATGCAGTTTTATGATGTCTTCTCCATAGGTGAAATTCAGGCACATTGCAAAAGCACTTTGTTCTCATCTGTTGAAGGGTGCTGTTTGGGAAATAAAGACATTTCATATAAAAAAATTAAGGTGTTTTTTGAGGAGGAAGGAAATGAATTCATGAAGAAAGATTGCTGGAGAGACTGACTATCATTTAACAAAGACGCGCAAGTGTCAAAGGGAAAGATCTAGTGTCTAGCTGGGGAACCTGCATAACCTGCTGAAAGACGGGTTGATTTTCTTGGAGGTACTTGCCTGACATGCTGTTTGTTATTTTTCTGAGCATCTTCAAGCTCAGTTCTTAGCCTTCATTCATGTAATGTTTAGGTGCGCTGGGAAATCTGAGGTTCATGCAGAAGCTGGAAGTCCTTTCAGCTTCATGGGTTCGGAGAGGATAAGAAAAAGAAATTAAAATGTAGGAAGACACCTGTCATGTTCAGGTGTTTATGGGTTTGGTTTTTTGTTTTGATTTGGTTTTTTGTGTATGTTTTTAAATGTGCCTTGGTAGTAAAATTCATATCTTTGTTTTAAATTGCTATATTTTAGAATTAGATTATTATGAAATGCTGCCAAGACTTCTAGTAAGGTGAGACATTAAAATGCAATGACATTATTGTTTAGGTGAAATAGAGCAATCTCAATGTATAATAAGCTATATGATAATGTTTTAGTAGGTGTAATTTCTTTTAAAATGCTAAAAACCTTTTTTTAATGATCTATAATTTTGCAAAACAGCATAATATACCTGCATTAAGAAATTATAAAGCTATATTTGTCATTACAACAATTTAATTCTAATTTCCTTTGCATTTTTTATTTTGCTTAACATGTGATGCTCCACATTTGCTAGTATCTCAAGACAGATTCTAGATCATGGTTTAAGGTTACAGTATTTTATAGGTGCAATTACTAAGACAACTCCTAAAAGTTTCTTCGTTTAAGTTTAGACACCTGTTTTTCAGCAGTTTTCTGAAGGGCTGCACATAAGTATATTCCAGAGGAGTCATTCTTGGAAATACTGACCCCACTGAAAATCTCAAGTCTACTTCCAATAAGATGCTTTTACCTAAAGAGAAAAGATTAGTCAGCGAAATGGCATGATTAGTCATATGTTTAGCCAGAGGTACCATTTACAGATCAAATTCATCCCTCTATTTGAAAGATTAGGCTATTGAAGTCACTGAATTGGAAAATTACGAATTGTGAACCAAATGTTCAGTCAATTAAAATAATTTTGATTATTTTCCTGGATTTATGCTGCATAAAGTAGAAACTTCCACATCATGAAACCTAGTCATCGACAAATGCAGGCAACTCAGTCATCTAATAACTTCTAATTCACAGCAGCTGAAAATTTTTCTGTTTTTTTCATCTTGAGCCCATCAATAGAAGATACTGCATACTTGAACCTTACTGTATGTTTTCTGTATGTCAACTTGTAAAAAATGTAATCTTACTTCCCTTTCCCCAAATACAGGTGTTTTAAAAGTTATTAACTTGATGTTAGTCAGAAGCAATTTCTCTATTAACGTTTGAAACATAATTTTGCTAACATTTAACAGTCTGAATGTGGGCTGCTGAATAAACCCATGTCTTGCTAGCCTGTTTGAAAAAATGTTAATCTGTTTAAAAATAATCATCACATGTTCAGCTGCTGCTAGAGCAGTGTGGAGTTTGTGACACTGTTCTGCAGGGGGGAATGTAACTGCAAGAAAATTTATCAAAAATACAGTTGACAGGACTACATTTCTACACCGGACCCTTCTATCCAGTGTATGATTTCCAGCACCTCCCCTTCAGATTTGTTCACATCTTCTACATTTTGTTTTGCTGTTCAAAATACTCAGCAGCAGAGTGTTGACAAAGCCACATGAAACTCTCAGAAGAAATATTTCAGTGTATTTTGTTTTTCTGGTCCAAAGTATAGATTGGAGAAAGTGTAATGTTTTCTTCAGTAATTTCTGTATCAGTTAACCCTACCTCAGACTTTCATGTGGATTTATTTCTACTGAAAGTTTCTGAAACTGTCAATCAGTTTTCATTGTGTGTGGTTTAGATTCAAGCTGGACTAATTTGATTTCATCCTGTGTTCGACACGATTTGCATTTCTTTTGCTTTGCCTTCCCCAAGATCCTAGGAATGTTAGCCAGATAAATCCACTCTGCTCGCTTCCTGGGAAAATCTGAAAGCATAGTTGTTTTAATACTTAGTTATAGAATCACAGAAACTTTTGGATGAGAAAAGACCTTTGAGATCATGGAGTCCAACCATAAACTTAACACTGCCAAGTCCACCACTCAGATGAATTCCTTAAAGCCACCATGAAATCATCAGACCACCAGAAATGTGACTACGATCACTGCCAATCAGAAAAGCAAACCAAAATCTTCTCATATTCTTTTTTTCCCTAGCATTTGGTTTCCAGCAGGACCTTCATTCTCCAAACCTCATTTTCTTAAATATCTAGGTCATAAGTATTTCATCCCTCCAGAACAAATAATGCTCAGGGGTCACCACCTTGTTTTGCAAGTGGAATAGTCCAGGTCTTGGATTTATAAGATACCAAAATTACATGATACTGTTTTTCACTTGGCAAAAAATAAATCGAATCTGGAATGGCTTGGGTCTACATTCCTAACAATAATGTCTAGGTGGCTTTAAATGAGAGATTTTGACTCACTGTAAAACGTAAACCATTAATGGCACCTATTGTGTGGAAAAAACAAAAACAAAAACAAAAACAAAACCAAGCCTGAAGATTAAGGTTTTGACTGTTTTTAATTAGCATTTCACAAAGTTTAATGCTCTTGTCATGCAGCAGAGCAAAGGTTCATATTTTAGTGTATTCTAATTATAATTCCCCTTTCTGTAAATCATTGCTCTGAGGGAGCAAAGAAACCCTTTATGAGAGGAATTGCAACTTTTCTTATCTTTATCTTTTACAAAGCAATGCAGTCAACACTTATGACCTCTCTCTGAAGATTCTGAAGCGATCTTACTCTTTCAATAATGGCAGGAAGGAGCTATACATTCTGTGCATTATTAGTTAAACTGGATCCTATGAATATTAGTCTCAAAATAATTTGATATGCCTTTTATATTCTAAGACATGAGGAATTTCATTCTCGAGATAACTTGTGAATAGTAACACTGCATTTTTAAGTCCTTCTCTTTCTTATTTTGCTGCAGCATCACAGGGGGGTTTTCTTAACTGTAAAGCCAAACTTCATTAAAAAATATAAGCGTGTTTTGTCAGATGTAGCTGAACCAAGAACAGAAATTTTCAAGAATGGAAGTGGTCTGGGGATAGGTTTCTTAAAAATTACTTTGAATATCCCTGTGGTTTTGGTATCTTTTCTGAGCAGACTATCTCCAGAAGCTGCTATTCTCATGCCATCTGAAGTAGCTTTACCCTTCCAAGGTCCCACAGAACAGGGAATAGAAAACTTGGCACCTAAATTCTTCAATGCCTGTGCTTTTAGGCTTGAGATTAATAAAGCATCTTGCATACCTTTGTTTCACATTTACGCATGGTCTTTTAGCTATTTACCACTACAAGAAAGTATTTTCCTGCTGAATCCACAAGGGGGTAAAAATGTTCCTTATCTGTCTCCTCTACTGTACTGTATCGACATCACTTTTCAATTTGCTTTCAGGTCATTAAGAACACACTTCTGTTTTCTGTGTTTCATTCTCCCAGTGTAAAGAGCTGCTGCGTGCATTTTTAAGCAGTTAATTCACACTGTGATCTGATATTTAGTAGCAAAACCTCAGGGTGGAAGTAATAGTCTTACCAAGTTCCTTTTCCTGTGGTTTTGAAACATCCTAACTAGGCAATGTGTTTGATTTGAAAGCACATTATCATCTAAAAGCGTATGCTGATGCCTTTTATTACTGACAGAATTTTTAGATGCAAAATGCACTTCAAATGTTTGCTATCTTTTCCTCAAATGGGCAAACAGTATGTTTAAAGACTTCCAGTGAAAAACTAGAGCTTTGGGCATAAAATGTTACATAGCACTATTGTGCTATAATAGCAGTCTTGATTAAAAACTTATTTGAGCTTAAAAAAATCCAAATAGTTTGGCTTGCTATAGTCATAGAAAAAAGTTCCTGTTTCTCTATAGGATACCATTGACTCAGAAACTGTCTTTAAATCAGTTGTAATGTCTAGAGAAGTTGCCATATAACTGGCATATTCTAAAAACCGAAATAGTGAATTGAGGTGACTCAAAATATATATAATCTGGCCATGCGCATGCAGCCTCATTCAAAATAGGGAAAAGTTGCTTCCTCCCCAGCTGTCCACCCATCTAATTAAGACATTAAATCAGATGC
Organism: Amazona ochrocephala; assembly: GCA_039720435.1. Classification (NCBI taxonomy): domain Eukaryota; kingdom Metazoa; phylum Chordata; class Aves; order Psittaciformes; family Psittacidae; genus Amazona; species Amazona ochrocephala. The sequence goes on along the minus strand of CM077876.1, from coordinate 29,276,505 downwards.
ATAAATAATTTTAATCTAATAACTTGTCAGCACATTCTCCACTCTGCCACACCATATAGACACATGCACACAAGCCCTAAACCCCGCCCCAAAAGTAGGAGAAGTTGTGAAGCTGGAGTAACATTGGTATTTTGTACCAAGTGAGCAGACCCCTCTAATTTAAAGGATGTTGTTTTATGTATGCCAATAGTGTTGCATCCTTTAGCATGGTCAGGCTGTGAATTTATACAATACAGCTTTTTCCATTATTCCAAAACGTTTGTACACAAAGTGAGACAATTTTCATGAAGAATGAAGAACTGAAAATGCCTTTTGAATACGTGTTACAGCTGCTTCAATTAACATATAAAAACTTAAAAATATGATATCATAGTGCAATGGTGATGATAGCAAATGTTTTCTTCAAATGGCTGCCTGAAAAACCTGTCTGAAGTGTTCAGTTACTTCTGAGCCCTTAAGCAGAATTAAGGTACATGAATCTGAGGTGTATTTTTGAAATGTTCTTGGATCATGCAAGAATGGATTCAGTTCTGAAGGCTTGTCCCGTTAAATTTAGCATGCCAAAGTTTCTCATGAATGTGATAATTAAAACAAATATGAAAAGGAAAACAGGGCAATGTTGAATTGCATGTCACTCTAATCAAATTGAAATGGCTATAATTTGCAGAATATGACACAGTGGGTGTAAATCCCATTAAAAACAACTTTCTATATTGAAATGGAATGATATTGTTACTTAAGCAGAAGATAGATTGATAGAAAAAGCTGTCTTAAATCTCTCACAAAAACTCACCAATATTCAGCACTTTGTTTCAGTAGAAATGATATGTATGATTTTTTTTAAATTAAATCCACAACTGAGCATTTGCTAGTCTACTAAAAACCTAAATATTTTTAATTCAGCAGAGCTGCTTTTGCTCCACAGCTGGTATTTGTCCATCCTTTTGTATTTGCAGTATCCTGTAAGATCTACCAGCTCTGAGATGATGGAAACCAGTGCCTTCTACAGGCATCATGACTTCCAATTTAGCAACAACAGGGAAGCAAAAAAATTATTACTTAATGACTTTCTCACAGTTTTGCACTAGGTTTAATAATTTACCAACTGGATAAAATATTAGATTTTTAAATGCTAGTTCTAGACACATTAGTATTGTTTCAATGACCTAGGCTAATTAAAACCTTACTGTGCTACTAGCTACCTCAGATAAAAATTGCTACTGAATCTGATTTTTACTAAATCTGATAGCCATTTTTCTGCCATTTTGTATTTAATGAATATGTTTTCAAGTACAGGATTGTGTCTGTGCTGTATTTAGGAAAATCTGTGAACTGTAACCTTAGTACTTTGGGCAAAGCATTAAAGATCATGGTCATTGATATTACTGTAAGGTGGAATATAGGGTAGCTTTTCTAGTAATATAGCTCATAAATTCATTTACTAAGGAATAATTTAATGATCAGGAAAATGTAGACCACCTCTTTATACATCATTTGCTTTCTAACTTATATTAATGTAAATCCTGAAGAAAGGATGATTTTGAGTGGAATCTTGGTTCATATTTGGAAAACAGTTTGGTACACAAATCTTCTAATTCTTTTTAATGGAAAGGAAGTGTGTTTTAGTTCCATAATCTGAGAAGTTTGAAGCAGAACAACACTGAAGACTGTCTCAATTGTTAAACAGGTGCTCAGAAATTGCATGAAAGTAACTAAAAGGTATTGTTGCTGAATTGTGACCTCATCACAGTGAAATAAAAGATGATGTAAAGTCCCAGCCAAATCAGCAACTAAGCAGGTACCAGAACAAGTGAAAACCTGTTAGCACTAGATAAAACTTGACTAAAATCAAAGATGAGAATAAAAGAAGCCAGGACTTAGGAAAAACAAACCAAAACCAAACCAAACATTACATTGCTCAAAACCAAAAGGAAACTGACCAAGAACAAACTTGTGAAGAACTGAGATGGATTAGGAAAGAAACTGACCTAAGATAGGAGGGACGTAGAATCGTAGAATCATAGAATAGTTAGGGTTGGAAAGGACCTTAAGATCATCTAGCTCCAACCCCCCTGCCATGGGCACAGACACCTCCCACTAAACCATGCCACCCAAGGCTATATCCAACCCCACCTTGAACGCCACCAGGGATGAAGCATTCACAACTTCCCTGGGCAACCCATTCCAGGGCCCCACCACCCTCACAGTAAAGAATTTCTTCCTCAGATCCAATCTAAACTTCCCCTCTTTAAGTTTAAACCCATTACCCCTTGTCCTCTCACCACAGTTCCTAATGAAGAGTCCCTCCCCAGCATCCCTATAGGCCCCCTTCAGGTATTGGAAGGCTGCTAGGAGGTCTCCACACAGCCTTCTCTTCTCCACGCTGAACAGCCCCAATTTTCTCAGCCTATCTTCATATGGGAGGTGCTCCAGTCCCCTGGTCATCCTCGTGGCCCTCCTCTGCACTTGTTCTAACAGTTCTATGTCCTTTTTATGTTGAGGACACCAGAACTGCACACAATACTCCAAGTGAGGTCTCACGAGAGCAGAGTAAAGGGGCAGGAGCACCTCCGTCGACCTGCTGGTCACACTCCTTTTGATGCAGCCCAGGATACGGTTGGCTTTCTGGGCTGCAAGTGCACACTGCCGGCTCATGTTAATTTTTAGATCAACCCACACCCCCAAGTCCTTCTCCACAGGGCTGCTCTGAATCTCCTCCCCACCCAACCTGTAGCTGTGCCTGGCATTGCTCCGACCCAGGTGTAGGACCTTGCACTTAGAATGGTTAAACTTCATCCGGTTGGCATCAGCCCACCTCACAAGCATGTCAGGGTCCCTCTGGATGGCATTCCTTCCCTCCAACATATCAACCGAACCACACAGTATCAACGAACTCTTGCAGGCTTGTGCCTAAGAGTTCATGTTGGGACCACTTTGAAGCAATGACCTTAAGCATAAAAAAGCCAAAGAATAATGGTAGTTACGAGACAGAGGTTAGAATATAAGCTTTTGGGGCTGTGTTCATTTGCTTATTTGTCTAGAGACATTTAAGATGGTCTTGGCTTCAGCAGCATGCTCCAGAAGTTGTAGGTTTTCCTACAGGTCATGTACCATATTTTCTCGCAGTGTATGGATGTCTCAGATGCCATAAAACATTGAAGTAGTGCTAGACATGTTTAGTCAGCTGAATTGAGCCCATTAGTCTACAGGTAATCCTTTAATATTTTTTTTTTGTTTTGGCAGCCTCATCAGTCTTTATTTCTGGTCTGCTTCAGCAGTGCTAGCCAGCTTTGTTGTCTCTTGAAAAGCATTAATAGATCTCCTTGATTCTAACTTATAGTTGTAAGCATAAGTACGAAGTTTGCTCTATCTTTTTCTGCTTGCAGTAGCTTGTTCAGCATTGTACCAATTTCAGTCAGGCTTATTGTTTGGCCAATATTTTAAGTTCTGTCCTCATTACATCATAAAGAGAATATGTTTTCAAAAACCTGCCTTAATAGATAAATGGCATTTCTTGGTAAATTGAATTTTATTTATCTAGTATGATTTTTTTCATAATTAAAAAGCATTATTGTCAGGTAATGTCCAAATTTTACCAGTAAAAAGTGCACACATGCCAAATGCATATTTTTAATGCATCAATAATTGTGTCAAGGAGTGTTTATTACTTGGAAGAAGTTAATGGGGCTGTTCATCCTGGAGTAGAAAAGGCTGCATGGAGACCTCATAGCAGCCTTCCACTATCTGAAGGAGGCATATACGGATGCTGGGGAGGGACTCTTCATTAGGGACTGTAGTGAGAAGACAAGGGGTAATGAGTTAAAACTTAAACAGGGGAAGCTTATATTGGATATAAGGAAGAAGTTCTTTGCCGTAAGGGTGGTGAGGCACTGGAATGGGTTGACCAAGGAATTTGTGAATGTTCCATCCCTGGCGGTGTTCAAAGCTGGATTGGACAGAGCCTTGGGTGGCATGGTTTAGTGTGAGGTGTCTGTGCCCATGGCAGGGAGGCTGCAACTTAATGATCTTAAGGTGCTTTCCAACCCTAACTAGTCCATGATTCTATAATTCTAAATGTTGATCTCTACACACACCATTTATTTAAAGAAAAAAGTAATTCATATTCATAGACGTGATATTTTCTTATTTGAAAATATCATCAAAATAACCGTAGAGGAAGCTATAAAAAGATGTTATCTAATAAGACTCTTGGGGTGCATTGAAATAAACACTGAAAGACAAAACATAATTTAAGCCTCCTCCACCTTCTTTTCTTTTCGCCTGAGATTTGTTCATTAAAAATAAAATTGAGGATGCAGCCCAGGCAGCGTGTTTTTAGATGAGTAATATGTGACAGTCAAGCCAGCAGTTATATTTGCAAAATATCTGTATTTTTAATTTTCCTCTGCTTGGGAAACATTTTGAGAAATTTATCACAGTATTCAGAGCAAAACTCCTTATCAGGACCTGTAGGGTGGGGAGGAGAGGAAGGAGAGAGGTTATATGGGATGTGCAGATGTGGACATTATTAATTCTTTTACTCCAGCAGCAATGAATAAGTAAAATTTAGTACTCGTTTAAGAAAATGTATCCTTGCAGAAAAGTAATAAGCTTAATTTGACTAGATGATTTTTGTTGCTGAGAAGTTTCATTCATTTCTTCCCACCTCACTAAGCTTGATGCATTTAACCAGCCATATGCAAGATTCTGACTATTTTAAGGCTGTAATAGTGTGAAAATGAATTTTAGACTCTCTTAACAGACAACGGTAACACAGAGAAACAGGAGCCTGCTGTGCCTACTCAAAGCTAGCCAGCCATTTAAGTGCTTTTTTTGCAATATTTTTTATGAGCAGATCTAGAATGATTCACGAAACAGTGTATTTACATTATTTTTAGCAAATGCATTTCACTGTATTGAAGAAGTAATCAGGATTGCAATTAAAACAAAGAAAATACAATAAAGACTGTGTTTTTCAGGGATCATTTATTTAAAATAAATTGATTTCTATCTCATTAAATTTCTATTTAGTTTATATTTTTATATTATACGTACTATTAGCAAGATATTTTCATACAAATACATGGTTGGAATAGAATAATACACAAAAGAATAATGAAAATATATACATGTGTTATATGTGCTATGTATAACATAATATGGAGAGAGAATAATATATGTCTAGGTTAAGCACATAATAAAAAATTTCAGAAAGTTGGCCATTAATGATAAGGAAAAGCAATGAGTTCCATGGTTAAGATCTAATAAGGCCTGAAGAAAAAGGTTTAGGACATCTTACCAAATCAATGAATGAAAGAAAATTTATACTGAACAATATAGATAAGAGCCTTTGGGTAGAACAAAGGAAAGAGCAGGAAAAGTAAACAAAGATTGCTACAAGAAGCAGCAAATATAAAAGGGGACTCTGTAGACTGAGCCAGATCGCAGGCCTGATTCAGCTGGAAGTTAACCCAGAGGAAAAATAGCAGGAAAACAGGAATTATCCTCAGCACATATAAATTGCTGCAGAAATACTGACCGATGGATATAACAGCTGTTTGAGTATATGACATGCAGGGTTTTTCTATGTGGTGCAAACATTTTGTCTGCTGCTATGTTTAGGAAGGACTAATTAGTCAATTCTTTTCCTTCCTGTCACTACTGATGTGCTTTGCAATTTCCCACCTTTCTGCTGACCTAAACACTAGAGATGGCATTATTTCAACTGTGGAATTTTAAGACAACTGTATTTGAAATACTAAATAAATCTAAAAAATGCATCCATTGCTTTCACTCACTTCAGACTACACTTTATCCTCAGCTATGCTGATAAAAATCCAAAGCAAATGAAAAGATATGTGGTCAGGTTTTGACAGGGGAAGGAAAAATAGATTAATAGAGCCAATATAAAGCAAAGATTTCACTTCAGTGTCTGGAGGTGGGCCAATGTGAAGATCTGTGAATACTGAGCAGCTGAAACAAAACTAAATTATGCACAAAAATAAAAATGGTCATGTTGGAGATATTGAAAAAAAAAAAAAAAAAAAACTGAGAGGGGAAAAAAAGAAGAAAAATCTTAGGGTAAGCAGCTTGAGAAAACATGAAAGGCATCTCAAAACATGAGTTTCTTAAAACACTAAAAAATATCTTCACTGTTTAATTGAAGGCAGATTTATTGTGGAGTGAACAGGAATTTTAACTTCTTTCCAGCTCCACAGCTGCCACTGGCATGTTTTTTTCTTGAATATTGTCATAACTCTTATTCCCCAACATGGGAAGAATTTATTCCCCTTTCCCTTGCTCTCTTTAAGATGTCTAAATTCTTTGAAATGGTGGCATACATGTGGAAGATGATATGGTGCTGCCACTTTTTTCCCATGACATTGTGATTCGACGAAATAATGGACAATGAATCAGTTATAAGAATGAGCAATCAGCAGAATGTAGCTTAAAAAGCTTCTCAAATTTAAAAATTGAAAGGTAATGCAGAAGTAAACATAGGCATGTTTACCTTTAGTCACGATTTAATTGATCGACATGTGTTAATTTTTTTAATGGTAATTTTGCTTGAAAATATAGTCCCAAATATTTTAATGTCCTCATATGCATGATTCTAAGAGTTTGCAATGAAAAGTTAGTTGTTATTAGTTTATGAGGTCATTTATGCAATTTTGTTTATATCAGGCTTTTTCGAGGTATCTTGATGTCGGGCTATCAAATAGCACATTACCCTGCTTTGTCTGATTACATGATTCTATATGCTTTCAGGATTTTACTAGTTGATACCAAACACATTTGAAAAAATACAAAAATAAATACTTTTTGTCTCTGAGCTTTATAACAGAGAAAATAGTAAGAGCCAGTTGTATCTCCCCTGGAATTTAGGAGAATGGTATTACCCTGCCTTTCTCTGAGAGATTGCTCGTTACCTTCTGTCAGTGAGGAACCATCTCCCTGCAAAGCAGAAGCACGATTGCATCTCTTTTCTCTGTGTTCAAGGAAATTACTTTTTAAAAAGTGGAATTTCTTCAGAATGACTATGTACAAGAGCAAACGCAGGAACCAAAGATGTAAGTAGATTGTAAAGTATTTTTAATGTTCTTACAGAGGAGGGAAAAATAAATCTCGAGTTTCACTGAAAGCCATGCTTTACTCTGCTCTGGTTAAATAATACTGGGAAAGCAGGAACAGCATTCCATGCCAATTGTCTCACTGTAAATGTATGTTAATTGCATGAAAGAGCTTAAAAAAAAAAAAAAATTCAATTGTTGCTATGGAAACCCTCAGTAAGTGACTGCTTTACAATATCAACAGAGAAATAGAAATCAAACATAAATTTAGCTAACAGCTAAGGCTGGCTTTAGCTAAGGCTAGCTTTAGCCTTTGACTTGCCAGGGTTGACATGCTTTCCCATATTGGACTGTATGTGGTTCATTTTAGGGAACCAGCAATACCAGAACTTTAGGGGCAGTCATTTTATTTTCCTTCACCATTAACTTTTAGAAGAAGTAAAAGAATTAACTAGCTTGCATAAACCACGGAAATGGAAACTGAGGAGAGCAAAACATGCATGTGTCTCTTGTGTGTATTTAAGACACTGCAGCAGTGAAAATTCACTGGCTTCTAAATGTTTGAGTTTCCAGTCCAGCACCTGTTTGACTTTCTAAATTGCTGTGGCATCAACCAGCGGAATTTCATTATCAATACCGTCTGCTCCAGAATATTACAGAAGGGTGACTGAGGCAAGTAAAAATGAAGTGCTATAAGTCAAGAAGTATGTGTTACTGCAAGGAAATCAAGGAAGATGCCAAGTTATAAATGGAGAGCAAGTCTGAAGCTGAGAAAAAAGACATTCCTCTAATAAAAATGCCATATAGGGACTGTACTTTCAGGGAGAGAGCAGGAAGGGAGAAATATCAATTAGGAAGAAGGTAAGTTGGAATTTATTTGGACAGGATATGTTACTGTTGTATATACTGTATATACATGTATATACTGAAGGGATATATATAGCTGTATCACTGACCTCAGTTTTCGGCCCTTAAGAGCTTAATTTGTACAGGTTTTCTTCAGTGTTTCTTGCGCAAAATAAATGGATGTGCTGCATGTAGAAAGTTTGCAGGACAGATCTGTGCTGAAATACCTGCAATGGAAATAAATCATCTGCTTCACATTCAATAAAATAAATTAATATAAATCTCATTCCTATAGCAGTAGTGAAAGAAAATTATATAGATACAGACAGATTATAATTAATCTAGTTCATTTTTAACATACTACTTGCTCTTAGTGTTACTATGTGAACCAGGAGATCTTTCTATAGCCAGCTGCATTCATAGTCATTCATGAAAATTGCACAAGGTGCTCTTAAGACTGCTTTTATGAAGAGAACCTGCCTTCTTCCCCTTTCCCCTCTACCCCTGCTGACCCCAAGGAAATTCTGAGATTTTCTACAAGAGGAAAAAAAACCAAACAAAACAACATAGTCAAATTTTGAATTATGAAGGTGGCAATTGCAGTGTGGGATTGTTTTGTTTTTTTTTTAAACTGTCTCTAATTTTAAGATCCCAATCAATAAAATATCTCAAAATAACTGCCTCCGCTACCTTATATACCAATACTGTCTACATGGGTGCTTCATTAATACCTCTTAATTAGCAGCTGCAACAGACAAGCAAAATAATTTGAGCAATTTTGATATTGCTCCTATTCATATCACTTCAAAGCTTTTTAAAAGATAGAGTTCATCTAAGCAATTGCTATCCTGAAATATAAAGGATAATGGTAACAGCTGGGTTAAACCAGAAAAGTACTATGTTTTCTGTCCGTTACGTTTAACATATGCTCTATTTCAAACATGAAGACATTTTTGGTGGCCTTTGATAGTATATTTTGTATATAATTTCCATTATAGGTAGGATAAACCCTGGGGTTTATATTTCCTCTCTACTTTTCAAGCACCTGAATATATGGCATAAAACAAAAGTGAGCTTTGTGACTTTTTCTTATTCACTGAAGTTCTGCTTCTGGATTTAGTACCCACTGAATGGCATTATAAGCACTTTCCTAGCCCATTTTTTTCCTTGCAATGTTTGAAGAAGGGTGTATAGGCATTCTGTACTTAATTTAAAAGCAGATCAGATTAGAGAGAAGGATATTTAAAACAGAGACATGATGACCTTTTTCTGACACAAAATGTAAGGAAACCCCATTTCCAATTTCTGTTCCAGGTACAAAACTTTTGCTACAGGAATAAATGCAAAAAATTGGCTGTACTTACCTGTTTGTGTGAATGGGATAAAGGTTTCCTTTTTTTTTTTTTTTTTTCATCTGCAGCATCATACATGTCTTCTAAGTTCAAAACTAACCTTGAAGTTTCACATTCATTGTACTTTTGGGTTTGATTCTAGTCAAAGTGGCCCTCATACTAAGTAGTTAACATATTTTATTTATTCCATATGTGGTTTTAACTAATGAGAATTAAAAATAACGATCATAGTAAATTGTGAAACTTGCATCACTAAATAAACAAGAAAACAGATTAAGGTTCTTTCTGTATGAGGGCTTGTGTATCTACACATACAAGCACAGCCTCCATGCTTACATTTGTCTGCACATCCAGATTTGTAGCATGCTTTATTCTTATATCAGGATGTTATCTAGCTGATATGCTTGATTCTCATTTCATTGCATGGACCTAGTCACTGAGTAAGGGGAAACTGTTGTAACAAAAGCGATCTTATGAACACCAAAAAAACAATAAATGTGTGATTAAGCTTTTCTGAAATAAAAGGTTTAAACATTAGACTGACCTGCTTTGGGGCACAGCTGCTGAGGAGGATGATCAGGACAAGGCTTGTGGTAGTCTGCAGTATACCTGTGAGTCTTCTCCATGGAGAAGCATTCACATCTTCTGAAAATGCCAAGCCCCTGAGCCTCTTCTCATGAAGTGAGTAGCGGGCATTCATTTTTACCGGGGGTCTTCCTTGTCATTGGTATTTTGTATGCTGACATGCTACAAAGAGCAATTTCTTAAAAGTGACATCCAGATCTTTTGAAGATTCTGCATCTTTTAAAACCAACAGATCATTAGTTATACTTCAGGAGTTATTTTAAAGAGAGTAATGAGAGGGGAGACTGTTATTCTGGTGATTTCTGTCTTCTCACAGGAGACATGTCAAAATTCTACCTGTAATTGTCAAATGGATTATGATTCTTTATCCTCAGTTGCAAATTTTCTTTGTCCAGTCCTAGGTTTCCCTGCATGCAGAGTGTTGTAGAAAGTAGCATGTACATTTATTAAAGGGTTAAATAACTTGTAGCAACATAAAAGTAAAATAAATTACTTTCAAAAGTTGCACAGATAGCTGCTGCAATGTAGAATGCATGTGGCTGTTGTAAAAGGAAAATAATATTTCAGGCTTAAACTAGTTCTGTATTTAGAGATGTACTGTCCACAGGTGTCACCTGATGTGTATTTTTCAAGTGCTCTTGTCTTGCTGAAGAAAGAGTTTTGTATGTATTGATAACATCTGATTAGAAATTCTGTGAAATTCCAGTTTGAAGGAGAATTTTGTCCTATCAGCACTATTTGATCTTACATTGCCTGCTATATTTTCTTTAATTGATAAGGTTATACTTTCCATCTTTTCATCATGGATCTGCTGTTCTCATCGTTGTCTTTTATGTATGGCATAATGGCTTTCAGCCTTAAAAAATAGAGTTGGCATCTGTTGAGTCTTGTTGTATTACAGTTTGGTCAGCCTATGCTTAATTCCATTTTCTTTTTGCATCTTAGGGCAATAAAGAGCCCCCAGTACTGAGGCTGCTGCTGTTCAAAGAAAATAGCAGCCTTTATTAAAGTGTGTGCTAGGAGTTAAAGTGACTGGAAAATCAAATCTCATTGGAGAAAACAAGTGTAGTTACTGACCCAGATACATATGAGAAAATTCTGTCTTTTTCCTTAAAATGTCAGAGACCTAGACAACAAGGGAATATCACCTCAACTTCTTCATGTAAAGCTATCTTAGAATACCCCCAGGACATTCTTATTGCTGCATACCTTTTGAGGAAGTAGAGTTCAGTGCAATTATATTTATCAATAATAAGAATGAGCAAGAAGACACTCATGACCTGCAGGACTACAAGTGTCATTGAATATTCACATCACATGGATAACATCTTTATACAAACAAAAATATAATTGCTACTCAGCAAGTGAGGGGCTTCAAAGGTAGAAGCACTCTTCTCATAGCTTTGAAGGGAATTCATTGTGACCTGAGAAAGTTGGCTTGTATGAAACTATTCATTTCCCAATGTTACTAAACATTAAAACTCAAGACATAGGTTCCTCAGTGAAGCATGCAGGATGAATAACCTAGAATATTTTCTTTGATGCCTTTTCAAGTGTCTGTGTAGCTTTCTAAAGCAGATGTGTTTTTTTCTGCTTCCAGACTGTACAAGTGAATCAAAAGTATTGAAAGCTGTTTCAAAAAGCATTGAAAGTTTAGTAGTCTGACCAGACTTTACATGCACAACTTGCATGATGCTTCCCACTGCACAGTGTGAGTCTGCCTGAGGAAGAAAAGTGGAATTTTTGTCCTTGTGGAGCAAATGCTGAGAGGAAACAGGAAACACTAAAAGTGGAACAGAAAGCTTAGGCAATAAAGAACTTACAGACTGTCTTGAAAAGGTGAGATAAAGAAATAAATGGCGCAAGTACAGATTCAGAAATGACTTTAAAAATTATCTGAAAGCAGAAGTCAGAACGCCTGAAATGAAAGTGGAGAACATAACAAAGAAATTCAGCGAGTCATTTCAGCTTTATGTAGGAGAAATCTAAGGGAAAAAATGACACCTTAATAATACCTTTGCCTTCATTAGAAAGATTATGTTTTAATGCTTGGGGGGGGGGTGTCTTTATTTTGCATAAGTAAGATAGTCGATAAGTGGACAACATACAGTGGTTCAACAAAAAGATAATTTCGAAGATAGGGAGAACTCATAAAATACATCAGCTATTGTTAAGGATCATAAAAAAGGTATTATTAAAGAAGATGTTCATATGCAAATAATGCAATTTGGATTATGTGATTTGAAGTCTATTAGGGGAATTAGCAAAGGAACGTACCACATCAATGAAAGTTTATATTTAAAAGGTCATTGAAAACCAAGAAAGTATCGCAAATTTAAGCATAACACTGGTTTCCATGAACACATAGAATCGCAGTTCTATGCCCTGCTCAGGCTGGCAGCAAATGCTTTTATGTTCATCAGTAACACAATTTATCGTTAGTGAAACAGCACTTACTGTATGTTGGTTAGTTCTCTACAAGGAATCAAAATTTACAATTTCAAAAGAATCAAAATTTACAAGTTTACAAGCACTCCATTAAGGAACTGAGATCTGAGAGAGCAAATACTAGTTTTAAAAAATGAAGTCTATTAAAATAGCAATCAACAAGTTCAAGACATTCCTAGTAGAAAACAATCTATATAGAAAGAGAATTCTGGGTTTTAAATTGTGCAAACAGAAGTCCAGTGGTTAGAACCTAAAGTTAGATAACTGCAGTCTAATTTAAGATGTACATTTTCTGAGTGTAATCAGTCATAACTTACTAAAAGTACTTTCAATTTCTTCTCTCCACCACTTAGATTTTGAATACATCTATTTTGAAAAGTCTCTTTTAAGCATGTAGTATGGATCTGATTACAAAAGTATATATTCAAAACTTGCAGTGTATGTTCAGGTAGAAAAGAGTATTATTTTCACAAAATCTCTAAAATCTATAAAATGCTGGAAATCTTGAAGGGACACCAGCCTTAATCTATTAAAACCTTTCTATGCTGCTACAGCAATGCTAACTACTTGCTGACTCAAAGAAAGTGTTTCAGAACATAGAGAATCTCTTCTTGAGGGAAAAATCTTCTGTTGCCTATTTTTGCATGAAGTACTAATATATTTTAAGAAAAAAGACTTGCATGACTGCATATGTAAGGGGTACAAGGCCTGGTTTTAAGCAGATTTTTGTTTTGTTTTATTTTCATAGTCAACCTGATTTTTTTTCTGTTGCCTTTCATGTACATTTTCTGTTGGAACACAGCAATACCTCTATCCTACCTCCAGTACAGGTGCTAACTTCAGACAAAGCCTGTGTTTCTGCCTCTTTCCATAATCCAAAATATTGACAGGCTGAAATGCCAGTCTTTTTGATATGTGCAATCTTTTCCCAGTATATCACGGAAAGATTTTAATCACAAAAATTAAACATACAAAATTAAAAAAGCAGAAGACCTTTAATAAATTTTTTCATGGCATACAACCATCTTTAATCAGTGATAAGACCAACTGCATTTTGTGCCACAGTTTGACAGCTTCATTGGGAAAAAATCCCATAAAATTTAAAAAAATATCTTTCCGGTCTCTCAAATGACTATCAGAAATCTGATAAACCATTACAGGGATATTTACTGGTTGAGCATCAGCCAAGACCTAAATGCTACCTGAAGTCCAGCATTTTATCAGCAGTTTCATCTCTGAGATTCTTTGACAGTAAAATCCAGAAGCATATCTGAATGTTACTTTGGAAACATTCCCCCTCTTCCCTCCATGCACAGCCCAGAAGGGACAGAGAACTCAGATACGTTAGACTGGCATCAGAATGAAGACTGTGAATGCATATGACCAATTTTGACACTCCTGCTCCTACCTACAAGGCATTCAGCATCATATTTTTAGTTTTGAAGAGCTCGGTCTTCGGCATTAAATTTATGTTTATCTCTGTTCCACCTAATTTCTTCTGTTTTTTAATTTGTTTTTGGTTGGTGTTTGTTTTTTTTTTCTTTTTTTCTGGTTGCTTGTTTTGGTATTTTTGTTTGGTTTTGTTTTGTTGGTTTGTTTTTTTTTTCAGTTATTAGTGTGCTAAACATTCTGAAAAATAGGCTACATTGTCACTTTATAATGTGGATTATGGTTATAGATTTTTCTGTCCCTGTTTGAAACTAAGGTGGTATTTCTTCCTCATTGTCCTTTGCAGAAGCCTGAGGTGATCTCTACAAACTACTCTGTTTTTTTCTTGAACTTGCCACAAAATATGGCCTTCCCAGGGCTGCTTTCCACATTAGATAGATAGATAGATAGATAGATAGATAGATAGATAGATAGATATAGATAGATAGATAGATAGATAGATAGATAGATAGATAGATAGAGATAGATAGATGATAGATAGATAGATAGATAGATAGATAGATAGATAGATAGATAGATAGATAGATAGATAGATAGATAGATATAGATAGATGATAGATAGATAGATAGGTGATAGATAGATAGATAGATAGATAGATAGATAGATAGATAGATAGATAGATGATGCATGTTGTATCATAGTCTTTTTTTTGACCCTGATGAGTTAAAAATTGCCTTTGAAAATCATCCAACTGTAATTCTTTAAATAGAGCATCCATTGTTCTCCAAATTGCTGATATCTGTCTTACTAATAGTTTCCGAAGGCAATTCTATTGCTGGTTTTGGTTCACCTCCAGGTCTGTCATAAAGCTGGGTTTAGGTGTGACTTTCCAGCCTGGTTTTAAGGCTTGTGTTCAGATATTATTTCCTCAGGACTCACACTTACGTTTTCGCGCGTATTTGCACCAATTTGGTTTTGCTATATTTTTACTGTATTACTGCAGGCAACATACGCCATCAGGACAGAACTGAAACCTAAGGCCAAAGAGTCTCAGCACTCAGCAGTCTTGCTTATTAACTGAAAATGGTCTTTCCATTTTATTGGTTATGTTTTTCTGAAGGGAAGATTTTTTTCCTGAACTTTAAGTCTATAATTGAAAAAAAAAATCAAGAGAAGTGATAGCGTAAGGGAGGTACCTTCCTGCTTGCCCTCAGTGGCTGAACAAATAGCCAAAGAAAATCTCAATGCTAAATCTCTAGTGCAAAAGAGATCTGCACTAAAATTATATATATATATATATATGTTATACTGTCTGGTCAGCTACTGTCCACAGTTACTGTTAGCTTGAATAGGCATCTTGAAACAAGCAACCTGTCTACACAAAATTTTACCTTCAAAAGAATTTATGTATACAAACAGAAATGCAGATTAAAAAAAGAATAATATTAAAGTCCTGCATAGAATTTGTATCTAAATCTCTGATTTAGCACTAGTCATTTGTAAAATGGAATTCCTGTCCTGAGAAACAGAAACATACATTATCATTATCGTTGCATTTCTGATGCACTAAGTATTGATTCAATTGGCCTTCCCACTTTTCAGGATCTTCCTTCTTTCAGGATCCCACTTCTTGTCTTCCATTTAACACAGTAAAATACATAAGTAACCTGTGATGTGCCACATGTACTGTGTTGCGCTTGACAGTGATCAGCTGGTGCACATGCAACAAGTAGCAAAGAGAACTTGTTTTAAAGTAGGTGTATTAGTGAGTAGCTAGAGGCATGCAATTAGTAGATAATATAAAGCTACCAGTGCCTTCTGTGACACTTTAAGAGTAATCATGCACATACGATTTGTAACTTTGCATAAAATCTGGGATAAAAAGTTTTCTGAACATGCTTGCAGAAATTATTTTACATGTTACAAATATTTTAAGAGAATTTTTACTAAATCTTGATTTTCACAATCTGTTGTAAGTACTCATGTTCAAAATGAGCCTACTTCAGTTCCTTTTAACCTCTGTCCAAAAGAACATGTTTTTCTGCTACTCACACACATTTTGCTTATACTTAATCAAAACGCCTGGACAATAAATTATGTCTAATCTACAAAGGTATGAATATTAATATATGTGCTTTATGAAGTATCTCTTGTATGTGAGAATAATTACTTCAGTGATTAATTGAAAAAATGTGTTTTCTACATTAACATTGTGATAGCAATGCTACCAAGATTTTGAAAGTAAGCAAAAAAATCTTTTACATTTCCTTCTTACAATAAGTTGGGTTTATGCTTTAACAAGTGTCTTTCTAAAAATTGAAGAAGGGGATTATCTCATGAAGTGTAAGTTCTATTGGATGGACCTGCCCATGAATGCTGCAGGAATTTCCACAGTGCAAATGTTTGTGCAGTCACCACGGAATCTGATTTCTCTATTCATTTTCATAAAAACATATTAGCATGCATATTTACATCTTTCTCTTTTACCTTTGCCTGAATATATATGCACATTTTGTATTAGCTCAGCATGCTTAGTAAAATCCAGTTTTCAACATATTTTATTAACCAAAAATGCCATTCATAATGTTGGAGAACAGGTTCACATTTGATTCTAAAACCTACTTTCTTGGGATATACTGTACCTATCCAAACAAAAGAGATCTGCACTAGAATTTTATGGAATCATAGAATCATAGAATAGTAAGGGTTGGAAAGGACCTCAAGATCATCGAGTTCCAACCCCCCTGCCATGGGCAGGGACACCTCCCACTAAACCATGCCATCCAAGGCTATGTCCAACCCCACCTTGAACGCCGCCAGGGATGAAGCATTCACAACTTCCCCGGGCAACCCATTCCAGGGCCCCACCACCCTCACAGTAAAGAATTTCTTCCTCAGATCCAATCTAAACCTCCCCTGTTAAAGTTTAAACCCATTACCCCTTGTCCTCTCACCACAGTCCCTAATGAAGAGTCCCTCCCCAGCATCCCTATAGGCCCCCTTCAGAAACTGGAAAGCTGCTATGAGGTCTCCACGCAGCCTTCTCTTCTCCAGGCTGAACAGCCCCAATTTTCTCAGCCTATCTTCATACGAGAGGTGCTCCAGTCCCCTGATCATCCTCGTGGCCCTCCTCTGCACTTGTTCTAACAGTTCCATGTCCTTTTTATGTTGAGGACACCAGAACTGCACACAATACTCCAAGTGAGGTCTCACAAGAGCAGAGTAAAGGGGCAGGAGCACCTCCCTCGACCTGCTGGTCACACTCCTTTTGATGCAGCCCAGGATATGGTTGGCCTTCTGGGCTGCAAGCGCACGCTGCCGGCTCATGTTCATTTTTTCATCAACCCACACCCCCAAGTCCTTCTCTGCAGGGCTGCTCTGAATCTCCTCCCCGCCCAATCTTATATATATATATTATACTGTCTGGTCAGCTACTGCCCACAATTACTGTTAGCTTGAATAGGCATCTTGAAACAAGCAACCTTTCTACACAAAATTTTACTTTCAAAAATTTAGGTATACAAACAGAAATGCTGATTAAAAAAAATAATAATTAAAGTCCTGCATAGAATTTGTAGCCAAGATACATGAGGAACAAGTATGTTCAGAATTTAAAATTAAAGTGAAGTGGCTGGTATATATTTTTCCTCGTTATAACTTATTTCTGTCTTATTTAATGCAGTTTAAAACCAAAAATATTATGTGCATAGCTAGGTTACATGTAAGTGGTATACGCTATCTATAGCTGTCTGCAGAATTTAAGACATGCATCAGAGAGCAGAAGGAAAAATTGTCCAGTGACAACTTGCCTGCTAATCTCTGATGAAAGTTCGCTCCAGAAAGCAGGTTTTTAACAGCATTTCATGCCTATGAATCACTTCTCCAGGCATTGTTTTTTTGTTTTATTGATTACTAAACTTTTTGTCATGCAAATATGACCAAACTGAAATCAATGGCAAAATTCACACTGACAGATATAGTGCTGAATCAAGGCTTTATTGCTTAGAAAGAGTGATAATCATTGTCCTACACTGTGTTAGTAGGAAATAGCCATGTAACATGTCTCAGGAGCCCTTCATTTAGAATTTAACTCAGGCTTGAAAGGGATGTCTTACAAATAAATGCCTGTTTATTCTGTTTCTTCAGCCTCTTGGCTGGAGCATCTTTAAAACTGCCACTAAATTGTCCAATTTATTACCATTTGATGTAGCAGTTTGCTGAGAAAAATTAATACAAGCAGCTATTGTTGTAACCACACAAGCTACCGCAGTCTTTAAGCATTGTTTTGGAGTTGTAAGAAACTTGGATGTTGTGCCAACAAAATGTACCTTAGCCTCCCGAGTAATATGATTTTCCTACCTGTGACTTTTTAAAAAGTCCAGGATCTACTTTTAAGAGTTCTCCGAATTATGATTGTTCATATATGTAGATATAAATACACACTAAGCTAGCATTTAAACTGATTTCTGAAGTTATTTCTCCTCAGTGTCTATGTTAGGTAAGCACATGATGGTCCCATCCAACTCCATACTCAGGTTTTCCTCTGTAGAGAGTATAGTTTAGGAATGGACAAAAGTGAGGACATCGCTGGAGCTCTCTGCAACAGGAAGTTGGCGTGTTGGCAAGAAAGCAACTGTGTCTTATGCTCAAAAGCACACCTAGGTCCTTTAATTTAGGTCATGTATTTTGTCATGGACAGCAGCAGAAGCCAAGTTGCATTTACCTAGTTGGCAGACAACTTGTTCCATTGCAAAAAATAATTATTTAAGTAGTATATTATGAGATACAATATTTTAGGCAATCCTTTGAAATTATGTAGTCAGGACTTACGAATGTACTGTACAAAAGATGCTTTTTAAGAGATATGGGTTGGTTTTGGGCATTAACTGAATCTTCAAATATGTGTCCCCTAGTTTGGTCTCTCTTCACCTAAGGGAGAGAAAACAAATTTGGCAAGTCAATTTTGTATGTCTTTGATCAGACTGGCATTGAGAAAAAGCAGAAAAGTGTGTGTACGTATTTTCATTCTCTCAGTTCTGAAAAGCCGCTAGCCAATTCAGTTTAAAATAAATTTTATAAAGTAAAAGGAAATGTGGGGTTTTTTTAGTCACCACATATTTGGCTGTGCTTCAAGTAAATGCAAAGTAAGCAGCCAATTTTTAAGCCCTGCCACAAATGTGTTTTTTCAAGGGAATCTGTAACCCATGTGGAATGCACTCATACTGCTCACTGTTATATTATACATTTTCTAAACATAAGTTATTCAGAAACATTAGCACATTCATGTAATTTAAACTTCATGTGATAGTGTATGAACATAGTGCTCTGGCTTCTATAAAATATGAGATAAGGACAAAACAGTTTATCACAGAGTTCATGTCTGTATTGAAGTTCAAAGGATTTCATACCATTCAATCAAGGTGAAGCTTTAAAAAAGAGTATTTAGTGGTCTTTTGATGGATATGCTAAAGTCAAATGGCATTAGTGATCTTTCCGCATAATGCTGTCATGAAAGACTCAGTGTGATGTATTGAAGGATTTGTCCAGTGACAAATGAAAGTTCTATAAATCAGAGAAATTCTTGTGCTGTCCTTACTCATTAAAAATAACACCAGTAATAATACTAAAGCTCATTGAAATGTCCTATAGAGAGGCTGAAAGTTGTAGGCTATATAAATAGAATATTGTCCAAGGCTGTGATCTGTGGTCTTGAATTTAAACTCTTAATAATCAAAGGTAACAGTAGAACAAGCTGATTAAAGATCAGCCTCGCAACCAGAAGAAGCCTTATCCCAGCTCACTTCCAATGAACTGCATCATACAAATTTTTTATAACTCCAGTAAGATACAGGGCACATATCTTAAATGTGCTTTTATTTTA
Organism: Amazona ochrocephala; assembly: GCA_039720435.1. Classification (NCBI taxonomy): domain Eukaryota; kingdom Metazoa; phylum Chordata; class Aves; order Psittaciformes; family Psittacidae; genus Amazona; species Amazona ochrocephala. The sequence continues at coordinate 29,256,933 of CM077876.1, read as the reverse complement.
CTCTCTTAATAACAATCTGTTTCTATTTATACTACAAAGCTGCAAAGCAACTATTTGCCACTTATTTTTTCAAAACTGTTCTGTATAATCAAATGTGGTTTGATCTTTTTGCATTAATTTGCATTTCTCGTTGTGTGCCTTACAATAATGAAGTCAGGTGCAGGGAAAAAGAGAGAATGGTGAAAAGAGGAAATGGAACTCTGTTCCAATCTGCATTGAATGCATCATGCTATTGTGGCCAGAAACTTGTATTTTGAGAAGTAAGGGTTCCCCTCTTGACTGTGAAAATGAAGTTTATTCCAGTCTTGGGAAAGGAAGCAGCATCCCTGTTTTTTCCTTGGAAGGATATTACACTCTTTCAGCAGCATCAGTGTCCCCAATGAGAAGATTTGGGGGTAATCTGCACAGTGTCTTCTTTTTTTTCTCTTTCTGTTGCAAAAGAATTTCACAAAACTGGAACAGCACAAGCTGAGTTAGTGCAAGATTATAAATCAACATTACTTCTGCTACGTTCCTCTTCACCTTGAAGCTCTCCCTGCAAGGACCAGGGATTCTCTATCTGAAATATAGCTTAGAGAACTGTAAACTCACCAGGCCGCAATGAACCCCGAAATAGTAAAGACAGCTGTATTTCCTCTATATGTTTCATAAATTTTAATTAATTTTCTCTGTAGAATGATTTCAAAGCTACTTCCGTAGTTCAGGTGATATTTATAAGGTCTAAGAAAGTTCTACTTTGAAGGGATTCATTAATTATGGAGCATAATTTCATCAGTTTTTCCTGATGCGCAATAAACTCATTTTTCATCATGCACTTAATTTTATGGCATTTAAGGCTGTTACATAGTCCTAAATAACATGTGTCTAATTAATGCTTCCAGATTTCATCAACACACATGAGTTACTCCTTCTGGCACTTTTCATTATCAGTGCAACGGTATTGTTCAGGTGTGGTACATTACAAGCATTTTTTTTGCTTGACACACAATTCATTGCCTTGTCTTGCGACATGCAACTGCTGGCAAGGTCCTTAAATAAAAAATGAGACTGCAGTCCCATGACAAAAGACCACCAAGAATACGTGTAGGTCACATCTGTTTCATTTCCACAGCTGTATAAATTTGATTTGTCACAAAGCTGGTTATTTTGATCATTGAATCAGTCCAGTCAGGAAAGCAGAGGGTATTAAACAAGGACATTGATAAGCTTGGAATCTGTGTGTATGAAAAAGTAATTAGCTTGATGCATGTTTTAATCAAAACCGAAGGCATGTGGTTTTGGCCAGATATTACTTCTGCTCATGCACAGAAGAAATACATATCTTCAAAGATTTTAATTTTAAACTCCTCTAAGAATGTAATTTTGGTGTTTACCATGATCCTGAAAAGTGTTCCTATTAAGTTTGTCACTGAAATGTGAATGTGAGTCCCCTGGATTTAGGAGTGCAAATATCTGACAGATCTTAAAACTGTTAGGCCCTGGATATATGTGGTGAAGTCCATGAGTGTCAGCATGTTCAGCATGTGCTAAACCTGCCAACATTATCCAGAAAAGCAAAAGGCTAATCTGGATTATAAACAGCCATGAAAAAACATCTTAATACTTCTCTGCTTGTAAAAATGGTCATAGGTAATATTTGTATAAAATTGCTGCAGCTTATTGGGGGCATACCCTGAGATCCGTATTTAGTGCTTAGTGCTAAATTGGCTGTTCAACAAACTCTCGACTCCAAGGTCAGATGAAAATGGAGTTTGAGAATAACCACTGCAGATTGCTAAAAAATTTGGTTCCAGACTTCAATAAAAATCATATGAAATTCCAGGGTGGGTTTTTTTTTTTTTTTAAGCAAAACGTGCTTTATGTCAATACAAAATAAGATCGGAAATGTTCTTTTTATTGTACACATCTTCAAATGAATGAAGTTATGTATAGCAATGTATATCCATGTTTTGTGGCTGATTTATTTTACAGTTTGTGCCATTTCTAGTTACATTGGCTGGTACAAAATCCTGTGAATATATTAATCTCTCTGTATCAAAACTAAGCTGATTGCTAGCTGGGGCTTAAGAAGATAATGGCTTTGTGACAGATTATGCACTGACAGTATTTATCATCAGAATGCCTGTACAAGGTGTTTATCATGGACCATGTGCTTTCAGGGTAATACAATTTTTCCTGTTTGAACATAGCCACATGATAAACCCACCCTGTGCAGGAAACAAAATCCTTTATCACATCTCCATGTGGATATACTCAGATGCGCTTTCTGAACAAATGTTCTCCCTCTTGAGAGCTCCAATGAAGTTCTTTTCAGAGCATGCTGACAATTTCCATGGGGAGTTCATTTGAGGTAAAGTGGTCTCTGTGTGGGGAATATAGTGTTTACCAGTTCACCAATGTTTACAAATTGGTGCTCTGGCTCAGCTATGTGCTAATAGGTGATGGTGTAGCAGCAGAAGCAAGGAATTTGTGATATATCTGTCCTTGGGTTTGGAAGACCATTTGATTCTTCCTTTGAGAACCTCATTGTACTATTGGGAAGTATTAGAGATGTGGAAGAGGAAGTAAAAGGATGAGAAAGTAAGACCTGTGCATCACTTCATAACTCAAATGGAGGAGGGAGACGTGTTGTGCCTAGTTCACGGGTGGGAGTTGACAGAGTCTGTATCGCACAGATTGCAGCTTTCCTTGTATTGATGGACTCAGAAGATCCTTCTTGCTTGCTTAATCCTACCAGCAGAGATCTGAACTACATAGAAATAGCAGACATTACAGTAGTCACACAGTTGGACACCAGCATGGAAGTTAAAGCATACTAAGGCATTTTCCTGTCTGTACCATACAATTGTTATTTCTGTGATCAGAAGACAGATATCTTGTTTAGTGTAACAGCTTGTGCTGAGAGATAATAGTGCAATATTTTCAATTAATTACCATGCTAGAAATTTGAAATTAGCTATAACTGGTTTTGACTAAGAAATTAACTGTGATGTGGCCCTTGTCAGGTTATTTACATTAGAAGGGTAGATGGCTGGTATATTGTAAACTGTTTGCCATCCTCTTCAGTTACAATGACTTTACAAAATAATGCTTTCCTGAGGGCAGAATCTATCAATAGAATATTTTCACATGGTTTCAAGTTTTTCCCAGCTAACACTTCCCACAGTTGACTGGTTTTGTTTTTTTCTCAAAATCATGATTTTTGCAACTATGATGAATTCTTACTACTGGGTTTGTTTGGGTTTCTTTTTCCTTGTTTTAAAATTGCATTAGAACAAGATCAAGAAAAAAAAAAACAGATATTTGCTTTAATGATTTTTTTTTCAAACGCTAATTGTGAAGAAAGGTACTGGAACAGTAATATTCTAAGTGACTTATGGGTTTGGAAAACACTGTATATATATATGTTATGTAAGCATAACAAGCCTATATTATTCAGAAAGAAAGATTCAGTGTTTGCCTTTTTTAAACTAAAGCAACTGAGTAGCAGCAACAGCAACAGCTTTGTGTGATATAATGGCTAAAATGCTGAGTTCTGCCTACGTTACAACTTCTGTATTCACTACTAGTTTTGCATTAACCTGAATACCTTGGCCGTTTGCTTTAAAGTTGCAGCAATAAATTACAGTTTGGATCCTTTAAACTTGACATATATACTATGCCATTAATTGCTCCTGTTAATGAGGACTTGAATATGCAAGCAATTAATGTTATAAAAGAGAACTTACTAGTCCAAGCCTTTTCATGGACAATCTTGACAGTCCAAGTTTGTTGGCTCCTTTTCTGAGAGAGACTTTTTGTGGCCATATGAACAAAATTGCCTGATTTCATAGCTATGGCCAGGAATTCAGAGACGCAGAGATTAAAAAACAGGTTAAGATAAAACAAATGGCATGAGGGACTTTTTACAAGGGCATGTAGTGACAGAAAAAGGGGGAATGACTTTAAACTTAAAGAGGAGAGATTTAGATTAGATATTAGGAAAAAATTCTTCACTATGAGGGTGGTGAATCATTGGAAGAGGTTGTCCAGAGTTGTGGATACCCCATCTGTGGAGTGTTCAAGTCTAGGTTGGACAGGGATTTGAGCAGCTTGGTCTAGTGCACATTGTCCCTGCTTGTGGTGGAATACTTGGAATTAGATGATCTCTATGGTCCCTTCAAACCCAAACCATACTATGATTTTATGATTCTATTAATAAGACACCTGTTTAAAATTTTTTATTGCTAAAATCAGTTGATTCTATTTGCATTTTTTTAAAAAAGTAAAGTCTTTTTACCGATGAGGATCCCATCCTCTTTCCCTCTTTTAAAGGCCACATCTATGAGTTTGCATGTACTATGCCCTCTTTCTTGTTTCATCTTTCTTCTTCCACTTTAATTCTGATTCAGTATCACTTTGTATGTCAAACAGACAAAAGGATTATCATCCTCTCAATCAAAGCTGTATCAACATTACAACCATATTACAGCTTATCTAAGGTACTTTAAGTCTGTTTCTGAATCCTCTGTCCTCTGTACATCAGTTGTCCTCTCTTTCATTAAATATCACCAGGAAGACGGATTAGCTCAGGCCTTTCCTTGTTTCCTCCTAAAATCTCTTTTTTTAGGTTGTGATGTATCTTAAATCTTTTAAAAATAATTTCCTGAAAAAGTAGTCAGAGCACTTATTTACTCCAAATTTACGTATTTTGCTGGTGGTCTTATTGGTGACAGATGAAGGTGTTCACTCTGATGTGGAAGCATTCCTTTCAGTTAATAGACATGTGAGCAATCCAGCCTTTGACTTAGCTTCACTCTAGCAGTGGGTAACAGGCTTTGTGAGGCGTTGCAGGTCGACGAAGGGGTTAACAAAGGCACTGAGCCGGACTCCTCGGAGCTGGATCTGGTTACCACAGAGAGAACCCTGCTTGCAAGCCGGAGCCCGCTGCTATGGACACTTTAAACCGCAACCAATCGTTAAACTGTTGCTAGCACTCCCCCGGGTGAAGTTAACCAATCAAGTGTTATCGAATGTTCTAGTGTTCTGAAGCTTTTCTATAAAAGACATGCTTGCGCGCAATAAATTGTTCAGCGTGATCATATTGATCAGTATTATGTTGTTCCTTATCCCCCCCAACACTCTGATGAACCTATTTTTAGAAAGACAAGAGACATAATTTTCCTACATCATCTTAACTTTTTTTTTCTTTATATTGAAAAGGAATCAGAGATGTATATACATTTTCTACATTCATAGATAGAGAAATGTGCACAAAAGTAGGTACCAAACCTGAGAAAATTAATTAACATATAAAGGTTTTTCAAGCAGAATTTGAAAAAAATATAAACGAGGCCCAGATAACAATTTAAATGTCATAATTGTTACGTACAAAGTAAATTATGCATTTATTGGATGTATTTATGCAACTGTTTTGAAATCTTAGTATCTTCAGTAGTAACATGGTCAAGATTACCATAAGTAATTATTCATTTACTGCCAGAAAATTACAGAGCGATATAGAATCTGTGACATTTCCCTTATGAGAACGTAAGTCATGTTTGGTTTTTACATGTCAGTAGTTTTGTCTTGCAGGATACTAAAAGGAGGTCAGCTAGAAGTGTGCTAAGTCACAGCACAAGTGGCATCCATGCAGTCAGGAGGAACATGCCCAGAGTTCAGCCTCAATGCAATGTAAGCTGGACTGGCAGGACTGTGTGCCCTCTCAAAGAGTGAAAAAAGCAACATTTAGATACAAATGGCACTGGTCAAGCACACTGTATTACTGATCACTAAGCTCATGCCTTCAAAATCCACACTTTAAAACTTGTTGACAAATTAAAAGATGTTTTTCTTGCCTACGTTTTTGAGAATTTTTTGTAGGAGTTGGCAGGACAAACATGAGGTTGTGTTGGCTACTCGTAGCTCATCTACTTGCACAGTTGGATATAGCTCAATAATAAAAATATTTATATTGATTCCTTTCTTCATTCTTGTGGTAGTTCTCATCCTCTGTGATTGTTTACTGATACTTTCTGTTTGCTGTTATGGAATTCCTAGAGCATATGTGATAATTCACTGTATTTCTATTTCTTCCTGATATATCACTCCTCCACTGCTGAAGTAATAGGTATAATTACTCTTACTTTGTGATTGATACTATTCACAAATTGCTTTGTCAAAGACCACAGATATGCAAAGCAAAGAAAGACCATTTGTATGTTCATGACACATGATGTTTTACCTGATGTAAAATTAGCTAAATGTGGACTTCTGAGCAAAGTTTGTAGGACATTTTTCATTATGTTCATTATCTAGTGCACATAGTAGATGAGTTTTAACTTCAACTGCCTCTACCTCTTGACTGCCTGTGACTTCCCACCATCATGACAACTTCAGATCTTGTTACCAAAGTATGGTGGGTATTTTTTCTCTTTCTTGGTAGTTAAAGTGAAAATATTCTAAATTCTGTCAGTTTTACAACCCTACTCACAGTTATCCTTTAGTTGATTACTGTTTCTTTAAGTAGAAGTTTTAACACAAGAACAAAAGTCTAAACTTGATGAAACCAAGCAACAACAAAACTCTCTTAGCTAAATTTCAATTTCACATTTTCAAGCATTGTAGATATTAGGAATAAATGAAAAAACAGCTCCCTTTTGAACTAATTCTGTTTCTAGTATAACTAAATGACATGCTCAACTGCCCACACTTCCTATGCCAAATGGATTTTTCCCTTCAGCTTTTACAGTATTAGTGTCTGTGATTTCTCAAATGAAGAACTGTAATTTGGGATTTTGCTACTTTTTGTGTGCCATTTAGGAAGACTCTGTCTTTTCCTTTGGTCACCATGTTAACAATTATTATCTAAGGTTATACATAAAGTGAAATATGTTCATGATGGAATTTAGAGACCAGTGGTATTGAGATGAGAAAAATAATTGTCAGCAACAGACTGCTCATAATTAGAAGGTAAAAAAGTAAGTCAGCAGCTCCTTACCTTTTTTTTAATCTCCTGTTCACAAGGCCTTCTCTTTATTATCTTGTTTCTTTTTTTTTTTTTTTATTTTCAGACTGTCAGGAAGATACATATATGTCACATGTTAAAAGTCCTGATATCCAAATAAAGACCAGCATTTAACTACAGTGACCTTTTCTTCAGAACCTTCTCAGAAGAAAGATAACAAATTATTACTTGGGTCCTAGTTAAAATGGCAGATGGCTTAAAATGCTCTTTCAAGAAATTATATCTACATGAAAAATTTAAATAAGCTTCATAAAAAGATAGGACCCTCATTGTTATTTATTAATCACAGTTGCCATTTTATTTCCAAACTGTTCATAAATTTGACTTTTTTTTCTGAAGTCTATTACTGGTTCAATCATAATTAAAAAAAAAGAAAACTAAAATTCAAGTAACAGCAATAATCTGTTTTCTGTCAGTGGAGTTAGAGCTGAAAGAAAAGATGGTCATTGCAGCCCAGAAAGCCAACCGTATCCTGGGCTGCATCTAAAGGAGCAACCAGCAGGTTGAGGGAGGTGATCCTGCCCCTTTACTCTGCTCTCGTGAGACCTCACTTGGAGTATTGTGTGCAGTTCTGGTGTCCTCAACATAAAAAGGACAAGGAACCGTTGGAATGAGTCCAGAGGAGGGCCACGAGGGTGATCAGGGAACTGGAACACCTCCTGTTTGAAGATAGGCTGAGAAAGTTGGGGCTGGGGCTGTTCAGCCTGGAGAAGACTGTGTGGAGACCTCATAGCAGCCTTCCAGTATCTGAAGGAGGCCTCTACGGATGCTGGGGAGGGACTCTTCATGAGGGACTGTAGTGAGAGGACAAAGGGTAACACGTTCAAACTTAAACAGGGGTAGTCTAGATTGGATATGAGGAAGAAATTCTCTACTATAAGGGTGGTAAGGCACTGGAATGGGTTGCCCAGGGAACTTGTGAATGCTCCATCACTGGCAGTATTCAAGGCCAGGTTGGAGAGAGCCTTGGGTGGCATGGTTTGGTGTGAGGTGTCTGTGCCCATGGCAGTAGGGTTGGAACTAGATGATCTTGAGGTCCTTTCCAACCCTAACTATTCTATGATTCTATGATTCTGTATTTACACCTCTAACATGATAGCTTTTCCAGTGCTCTATGGTTTTTTTACACTGATTGGGTTTTTTACTTTTTCCTCTCAATTTAAACAGGATTCAATGAAATCAAATTCTGCTAAAGATGTGATATCTAGAACATTTCCTAGATTAGTAAAACTTGGAACATGATAATATTCAGATGCTCCAACAGTTAGCTCTCAATCGTGCATAAAAGTTGCATTTAGGTATTTGAAGATGCAAGATTACGTGCATGCACCATAAAACTTCATCATACTTCTCTGTGAAAATCATCTCAGTTTTGCTCTTAGAGTCCCAGGGGATGTCTGTGTCATGCTACATAATTTCTGTGTCAATGCTACTGTAACACACTGTCACACATGCTGGAAAATTTTTCACAGGCAACCCACAGATTCATATGTGAGCTGCCTATGAGGCAATCAGAAGTATGGAGTGAGGCAAAAGTAAAGCAGGATGTGCCCACTTTATGAACATTATGCAACCTGCGTGGGATATTTGTATTCTTAATGGGCTGGGTTTAATTCGCTTACCTTCCTGTTCCCTCTCTACTATACAACAGGCTGTATACCTCTCTGACAGATGAAGTCTATGTCAATGACAGTACTAATCCCTGTCGCGTCTGCCCTCACTTGTTGTTCTGCCATGGCGCCAATATCATTTGCGTTTTGGCTGGCATCCTAGCTGAAAAAAAATATGCACTGTGCAGCATCCGTCATGGCCATCTTTGTCAGCATGTGTCACCAGAGGCAATGAATCGTGAAGAACCTGTTGAACCCAGAAGTGAACCACTGTTATCTGCAGGTGGATTTTGTTTCCCTTTGGGGATAGTTCTTCATACTCAGCTGTATTACTCACCTTCCCAAAACTTCAACACATATCAGAGAAAAAAATAAAAAATACCACACACACAATTTGTAATCTAAAGAATACAGCCAGACATTATTATATGTAGGCATGTAGGGATGCTTATTTTGCACATAGATTTTGAATCTAAGCAGAATTTGGGGATCTGTTATCTCACAACTGCTGTATGTACGAGCGGTGTTTTCATTTAGGAGAGGTATCAAATATTATGAGGATGCAAATAAAACAAAGTAATTATAAACTAATTGCAACAAAGTTGGACCTTTCTGGGTTATATGCTGTGATCAGAACAGTTAGAACAGCCTCTATTTTCAGACAAACCTAAATGAAAATGTGCTGAAAGAAAATGTGAATCCACTCGAAACAGTGACGTATATGTCCCACATCAGAACTGGGGAATGTCTTGAAGTGAGCACTGGGATTCTGATGGGTAACAGATGCTTGATCTTGTCCTATGTCCACTTACATTAGCTGAAGTTGAGAAGCATTCGCGTATTCTCATTCATTATTTTTTTCTATTACTCTTAGCCTTTAAAACCCTTTAAAATTGGGGGGGGGGGGGGGGAGCAAAACAACAACAACAACAGCAAAACAAAACAACAAAAAAAAAACAGGACTTCTGAGAAAAAAAAAAAAACAAGACACTGAAATAAAGAATGCAATGTGCCCACAAAAAGGGTTAATTGTCATAACTGATTCTGGAGCCATTATAGTAGTGACTCAGTATCCTAGTGAAAGGCATACATTGAAGTAATGAGAAATGAACTCATTTACTCTGATTTATTGTTTTCCAATGTTATTTTTATTTCTTGGTGGATCACTGTAGAAAAGGAAAATGAATGGTGGGCATCTGCTGCTAAGACAGCAGTGAGGTCCTGCATGAAGCATACTGACTGGACAGTAGAGACAACACAGTGCCATATGCTCAAGCACACAGCCTTTCTCTCTATAAAAATTTTTCCATAAATAGAGTTGCAAACATTACATGATCATCTGTAATTTCCCTTTGCCACTTCTGGAACACCTCCACACAAGATTACATGCCTTGACATCCTGAATCCCTGAAAGGCTTTGTTGCTGGATGCACTCTTTAATTTTTCCCTAAAATAGAGCAGCTCAGGTTGACAGTGACTATGTGAATGAGCAAGATGTAAAAAGCCACAATGTTCTTCCTTCTTACTGGAGCTTACTAGATTCCAGTTCAGTAAGTCAGAAAAGGATAAGTAAATAAAATTGATTGTCACATGATATATGATTGAAGAGTGAAAAGTAACAACACTGACCTAAATCTGATTTTACCACAGACTTAAATGGAAGGTTACGCTAACATAGAGAGCTTTGAAATTCTCATCCAAAGTTGTCTCCTTTTTTACATGAGCACTGCTTTTGCATTCTGGCCTAATTGTTTGGAAAATAGATACAAATATTTTTTAAGTATGGAATTATAAATGCTTGTAAGATTGATAAGTAGTATCAAGCATTATGGGAAAGGATTTTAAGGTTGAGGTTACAGCAGAGTGAAGGAAAGGATTTTAAGGTTGAGGTTACAGCAGAGTGAAGGTATGCACAGCTAGCTGTAGGCTGTTGGGCCAGTGTATAGCAGGCCAACATAAATATTTTAGGGTTTAGTTGTATCTTTGGCTCTGCTTTCAAGAAAACATGTCATGATGTTAACAGCAGTGTCTGTTAAGGAGCTAAATATTAGGAAGTGAAAGATTAGAAGACAGTGCTCTAAAGTGTTGTGTTGAACCACTTTCATTTTTTCCTCAGAGGAATCATTCCACACAGAGTTTTTCTCTAACCATTGCTATTTATTGCAATGTAAGATTTAGGGATCTTCTTTTAGTCTCAAAGTGAATTAAAATAACAATGATAAAGCTTTAAAAAGTCTGCTTGCTTCTTTCCTTGTACTCTCTTCCTCATTTTAAATGACAGGCATGAGGTTAGTGGTTTATGCAGTGTGTCCAGAAGATTAATGCTTCCGGGTGAGCTTAGAGAGCTGTTTCATTTGATTGGCTATTGGAATTTCATATTGCAGTAGGAAAAAGATAAAATAAAAGGAAAGAATTTAACAGTTCAAAAAGCTGTTGAGGTTTAAGATGGGCTACAGCACCAGTCTTCCCTTAGCAATAATGATAGATAACAATTTCTGAGACTAAGGAATGTTTTGTTTGCTATATTAAAACAATCGACTCCAGTGTCCATAAAAATTTAACTCCAGATTCAGGAATTCAGTATTCTATTCCTTTGCAACCTTCTATTTTCAGAAACTGTGTGATAAAGATGGATTGCAAAGCTTAACAAAAATTGTTCCAGTTGAAAATACATGCTTCTATTGTGAACATTTTCGCACAAAAGTGCACATGTATAAATATATGAGGGAAAAACAAAACACAGAAACCTTGGGAACGGATTGGCGACCTGGGTGAAAATTTTAATCTTCGGGGGTGCAATAGGGGTTGTGTGTGTTTAACGTCATGACCAAGTTGCAGAAGAAACACTATGGCTTCCAATGAGACTCAATACAAAAACAAGGAGTCTGAACTCTTTACAGGAATCTGACATAGGCCCCAAATGCTTTTTTGGAAGAGAATGTCCAATGGATGTCTATTGTCTTGTCTAGCCCTAAATATTTCTTATGCCAGCTACAGTAAAGGATAGTTTATGAAGCCTTTTTCACAAATATTTGTGCTGTGTGTTTGTGTGGTTTGCTCAAAATAATCATATTCTGAAGAAATAAATTGGAAATATCATGATTCCACAGATGTCTGGGGAAAAGAATGGTTCCACGGGTGTCTGGGGAAAAGAATTAGCTCATTGTGGAGTTCTTGGTTCCTTTAAGTCTCTGAGCCAGAATGACATACTTTCTTTGTGGGTAGTAGATATCCGCTTTTTGTATGGCAAGCTAATGTAGACAGAAAATGTTACTGAGAAGCTTAGAAGAATGTGGATCCGCCTAACAGAAGATGATGAATGATCAATTTGAGAGCTTCACTAGAACTGCATATTAATATGCATAGTAATTTATAATTCTTTAATATTAAACTGGAATATGTCAGATGGTCTTTTTGGTAGTACCTTTGATATTCAAATTTGATTTAATGAATTCCAAAATAATTACTTTATTTCCTAGTATGATTTTTAGTAACCTATTACAATGTTTCCTGTTATTGATTCATGATATATGCAAATTAATGTCATTAACAATATGTAGTACATCTTCAACCACTTGTGAGAGAAACTCTGAAGCACCATATAATACCTGCATGCAAGATCAGATGTAAATCTATAGGAGTAAATGACAAATATCCAATAAATTGCAGGGAGAAAGATGAGGTTGTATGCTTAGAGAAGGGGTTTCTGATATGAATGCTATGATTTTTGGTTATTACTGATGGCAAAATGAATAGTGATTGAAAAAGGTTTTGAGGGGATGAAGGGTGGGGGGTTTATGAGGGAAAAACAAAGCTCCTTTCACATTCAGAAACATTTTTTTATTAAAAAAATACACCAATGTGATATATAAGTAAGAATAACAGAGTAATCAGACATTTATGTAGTTAGCAAGGTTATTTGTAGTTGTAGTGATTTCCAGTTCCAGTTAGTATCAGTTACATACTTACAGAACCAGTATAGGAAGAAAGATAAAACATCATACTTTAGGATTTAAAGTAATCCTGAACTGATTAGAATTTAGGAAGAGAATAGTGCTGAGATGATAAAAGAATGGAGGGAAAATTATCTTGTTTCTAACTAGTTTGAGGCTCTTGCATCTCCTTCCAAAGCATCTGGGGCAACTGGAAGCAGAAAACTGCATTATAGAAACCATCAGGCTGACAAGTGATTGCATTTTCTCTATTCCCATCAACTATTTCTACATTTTCCTTACAGAAACAACAAAGAAACCCAAATAAAACAGCACTGCATATTGTTCATTTTGAAGCTTGTCAGTATTTCCAATTATTAAATGTCCTGCGTTTGCAAAAGGCTTCTATGGTGTTGTAGTTTGGTTGTCAAATGAATTCACTAGGGGACTTCATGCACTGGCAATGAGAAAGAGTTATTACATGTCTAAGATCTAAGCATTACTAATGCAGAAATGTCAGATTTGGCATATCAAATAAATCACCTCCACAATAATGCTTCCCCCTCTATGCCAAATTTCAGTGGAATTATCTCCACTTCTGCCATCATTTTATTCAGCCCACCCCTAGCCTGTTAATAAGAATAGTAGACTTTAGGTTAGTATGTTTTACAGTGGTTATGTTACAAAGGCAAAACTTTTCAGAACCATAATATGTGATATACTGGATATAAGGAAAAAAATATTTACAATGAGCGTGGTGAGACATTTCACCCGATTGCCCAGAGAAGTTGTGGCTGCCCCATCTGTGGAAGTGTTCACAGTCAGGGTGGACATGGCTTTGAGCAGCCTATTCTAGTGGAATGTGTCTCTGTCCATGGCAGGGTGGCTGGAACTAAATGATCTAACCCCTTCCCACCTAAACCATTCCGTGATTTTATGATTCCATATTTTGGGACACAAATATAAGTTATAAGACTTGTGCTATGCAATTCCAAAAGTATATTTGGAGCTTGAAAAGAACATCTTCTATAAATCCCCTAATCCAGATAAACCTGGAACATGAAGATCATGGACAGAAAGAGGGTATATAGAAAAGAGAATTTACCAGCTGGAAGTAGTTGAGATCAGTTGTTTGGGGCAGGGGGCTTGTTGAAGTGAGGTAGGATCAAGATCACTGTGAAAAGAAGAACAGGAAAGCATAGGTACAGGCAAAGAATAAGGATGAAATCAGGCATGTTTTGAAGAGGAATAGTATATAGTGGAAATATATACTAATAGTATATATATGGAGTAGTATATGGAAATATATATCATAATATATAGTGGAAATATATATAGTGGAAATAGGAAAAAGTGGTGGAAGTGCACTTGGGGCTGCAGAGGTCCATTCCTGTCCTTCCTGAGAGCTTCCTTTAATCTGTTGAAGTCATTTTTCAAGACTTGGTGAAATCCACAGCATGATTTCTCTCTAATCTGTTGTTGGCCTGGACGAAAGCCTCTAGCTTGTGGGAATATCCCAAAGGTCAGACTTACCCTTGAAGGTTTTGGCATCAAAGTTCAAGATATTAAAAACGTACTTACCTCTCACGGATGACTGTCATGCCAAAAACCCCAGGGGCAGAAGCAGCTACAGTAGCCAGCCTTCCAGAGAAATGCACTTTGCCCTCCCACCTAACAGCACCTTGAAGGTGCACATCCACATCTTCTGCCCCACACCATCCCCTGCTGCCTCTGCCCCATGCTCCTGGGGTGGCTGGTTCCTTCTGCCCAAACCAGACCTCAAGTCTGTTGCAATGTGCAGAATGATCTGTGCATTAAAAAGCATATCTGTGGGAAATATTCTGCTTATGTCATCCATAAAGACTTGGGAATATTCACTTTTCAGAATTATGAGAAAATGCATTTCAAATGTAAGCAATTTTTTTTAGAATGTCCAAAAAGATGGCTAATAAATGCAGACAAAAATTTGGGGCAAAATATTGTGATGATTATTTTAGGAATAATACATTTTTTTGTGTTTACATTAATAAAGTTAACCATGTGCAGGAAGAAAACTGGGAAAGACAAAAGTATTGAGGCAATGGGGACAGTGAATTCTTTTGTATAATACAGATTTCAATTATCATGAAAAACTATTGCTTGGAGCATGAAGCTAACATTAGTAGGAGAGTCAGATAAAAGGCTGTGGGGCAGAGAAGGTAGCAAAGTATAAGAAGAGAGGGGGAAAAAAGAGTATTTTGAGGAAGACTTGAAAATTACTGAGGTTCAGGGCATGTTCCCTGGAATAAATCATAGTGAAATCTAAAAGAAGTAGATGAGGGACTTTCATTCTGTATCCCCTCTACACTGTTTAATGTTGCTGCTTGGGGCTAACTGCAATGCTGAATATCTCAGATATATAGTCAACATTAAGCTTTGTCTGACTCTTTGTCTGACAAACTCTCTTTTGCTACCAAAGAAAAGCAGCAGAGTTTGTTGGCTGCTGCACTGTAATGACCGTGACTGAAAGAAGACAGGTGCTCTGTTTTCCTCTTGTAAACAATGTCTTCATTGTGATCAAGAGAAGATAAAGAAAGAAAGAAAGAAAGGTGACCCTTGCACACCTCACTGTCTGAAAAAAGCTATAACTTAAGGGCTGGTTCTGTTTCCTGTTAATAGCAACAATGAGAAGGAACAGTGCAAGCAAGGATTGGGAATCCCTGCTTGAACTTATTTTTTCTTTTTGGCTGGCTAAACTTACATTGAAGACAGTTGTCTGTTTTCCTGAAGGTAGAAGAAAGTTCCTGATGCACTTTTCCATTGTTTTCTTATATCCTCATGACAATGTTAATCTTCTGCATATGCAGAATTACCCAGTCCATGTGTTACAAGTACCAGGCACATGGAAATCTTGTAGTCTGGGTGGGAAATACAGCAGATGAAAACTTGATTAAATTAAAAGGATCTTCTTACAAGAAGGCTATATTTGCCTACATCTATAGTTTGGCTCTGGTGCAGTGAAATGCTCATGTGAGAAAGCCAACTTCATGGCTGCCATGGCACAAACCCAGCTATGTATTTTCACAGTTAATACTATGAAACTCGTGCAGCTCTTACACGTGGTCTGCAGGTAAGTGGCTATGGCCAGGTAGTCCCTTGTAGCTGAGTGTGAATCTCTTAAACCTGCAAAACACTGGCATGGATCTTCCTGCAGAGGAACATGCAAGCCTGATGCTGAGCAGGAGGAGTGGGGAGGATTGCCTGCAACAGGGCTTCCTCCCTTTTCTATGTGGTGTTTCTTCCCCTCCAACCTGGCTCCTGTCCCATTACAGTAGTTGATCTGAAGGGATTCAAGCACCACTAGAGAAGCAGTTTGTGAGGTCCCAGCCACAGACTTCTTTAGGAGGTCACAAATTAGCATTCTTCCCTTCCCCAAGCAGAAGTGGTGCCTCTCCCTGGTCATGACATGGACCATTGCCGGATGTACACCCAGTGGAGCCAGAAAGGTCTGCACAGTGGCTGTGCCATTATTCGGGGCAGGAGTTGCAGAGAAGGCAGCAAACAGAAAAAACAAGGCCAATTCTCCACATCAGCTGTGAAGCACATTGGCATCTATTCTGCAGCTGAGCTAAAGACTGCTGTCTCCAGGACCCTGAAGGAACAGTTTGTTACGGGTGTATAGACAGGACAGGATTTCCCCTTTTAGCTGTCACCTGTCCTCACACCATCTCAGTTCCCTAGGGAACAGAAAAAGACTTCTCTGCAAGACAATGCCTAGCACTTCTGATACTGAGTAGTGTTAAGAATGATAGGTTATATAATCCTATAGCCTTGTTTCATTTTAGCAGTGTTTAATGAAGAAAGAGATGGTTGAACAAAGCAATTTCATATACTATTCAACAAGCAGCTCTTTCTCTATAAAGCATTAACAATTGCTGTCATCTTTGTACAAAAAAAGGCTTCCAATTACTTCAATGCTAAGAGAAAATCCAAATGCAGCTCAGAGCCCCACAAGCAAATTATTTTTAATGCCATTATGCAAAGGAAAATGTGTGACTCAAACTTTCATTTAATATTTTACTAGCCTTGAAAGGTAATTTGAGTTTGTGTTAAATTTTCTGGGGATATTCTTCTTTACAGCTGTGCAATTTGGGCACTGAGTTGAACAGAACCAAGAACTGTCCTTTGCTCTCTGCTTTTTCACATGCTAGAGATGAGACAAGGGAGGAGATGTCATGTAATTAGTGTGACACATAAAGAAGAAAAGAAGTTTATAATGTAAAAAGTATCATACAACTTCATTAAAATCCCATTACCATGCAGCAGATTTGTAAGACTGATGGAAGAATATAAAAGAAAGACAGATTAGCTTTAGTTTTTCTGGTGCTCACTTGTGCTATAAATCACATGACTAGGTGCTTTCTCTAAATTGTATCTGCTTCTTTGTCTTTCTCTTATATCCCATATATGGTGGATCATCTGAAAAAGAAGAAAGTGCTTCCTGATCTCCCTGTGTCCCTGTCTCTATCTAGAAGTAGATTGTATGCTCATTGTCCAAATTATTTCTCTGTACATTAACTTTGATTACTGTATTTTCCATTAAAGGTTGATTTAAAGCAGAGCTGGTCTGGAAGTACACAATTACACCCCTTTTCACCCAAAACTTTAAGGCAAGCAACAGTGTAATTTGTTAAGGAATGTCTTCATTTCTGCAACCATCCACAAGAATGGGTGGAAGAAATCTGGTGAAACAAGTCTTAAAAAATTAGTTGTTGAGCTGCAGAGGCCCTAAGAGTTTTCTTAGCTGTAGGTCTTTATTTCTTGCCTTTCTGACACGGAGCCCACACACATCAGTAATATGCAATTATAGGTACTTGGAATTATTCTTTCTGACTAGGTCTTACCCTGCAAAGCAGAGTGGCCACAGCTAAATTGCCAGTATCCCAAGATCATGTCCATTCTCTACCTATGTCTAAAAATTGCATAGGAGAGAACTTGTTAAATGGCACTAAAAGTCATGCCACTTTAACAATTAGTACAAGAGATAACTGAGTACTAGTGCCTGGGAATGGCACTATTTAATTTTATTCAATCACTGTAGTCTGAGACAGGTCCTGGATTTGCAGCAGAAATCCTCAAAGTCACAGTTTTCATGGGTTGAGCTAATGCCCACTGAAGCTTCTAGTTTATGGCATTTATTTTTGTGAGACAAAATGATTTATTGATTTTGTATCTTTGGGTTGTTTTTTTTTTCAATAAAACTTTTCAAAGAATCTGAAAGGCTGGCATGCTGAGAAGTACTGAAGTACTTCTGGCGCATGAATACTCCTTAACTATCACTGCTTGCACTTACAAAGCTGGTTTAAAGGCAACTGTTGTCTTCAGGACCAGATTCTCAGATTGCTTTGACAGCAAACCTATGAGCAAAGCCTCAAGGTTAGCTGATACTGCATCTCAAAAAATGGGAAGAGGTCCAGAGTCTTTGTGGACATTACTGCCTAGAGTAGGCAGGCAGCAATAGGAAACAGTGATAGGAGAAAGATAGATCATGTTTTGTTGAGTTGATCTTTCAGACAAATTTATGTAGCCACTGAATGCAATCAGTGCCCTCTCTAAATGCTTTGCATTTTTTTCACTCTCTTTAATTGCTAGGCACTTTTCAGTACAATCAGGAAGAAAAACACTTTGCTCAAAATTAGATATAATCTGCTGATGACACACAACCTTGAATGAAATCTAGACCTCTTACCTTGCCTAACCTCTGCTGTCTTAACAGGAATAGATAGACTTGAAGATGAATTTCTTTTAATAATCTCATTTGATTCTGAAAGTACAGAGGGAGCAGGCTGCTGCATTACAATGCACTATTGTCTGCACAGTCACTTTTCTATTCATAGTGATTCCTTAATATTTTGAATTTCAGTGTTGAATTTATCTTAAAGTTCATGACTGAGTGAAAATTTGTAGCATATGAGTAGAGAAAATAATGTGAGAGTCCCTAGGCTGCTCCATTCCCACGTAGAAGCAATGTGGAAGTCTGTATCCTTTGTCAGGTTGTCTGGTTCATATTCATGTACAAGTAGTTAATTTTACAGCATAAGGAGTGATACCACTCTACATTCCTTGGGGTGGAATCATCAGGGTGCTACAGCCAACACATTTATTTGACACACAGTTTATGACCTAATAGATGTAAATGTCTGCCATGAAGCTAATGATAGATGAAGCAAGAGAGCAAGTTGTCCCACAAGATTTCCACTTTGACTAGAAATAGTCTATCCTGTGAAATGTTGACAAATTCACTTCTAATTTTAGTTAGAAATTTGAGGTTGGAGTAGACAGGGGTGAAAAATAATGGGATGAAAATCTGTTCTAACTTTTCAAACCATTTTCTACGCCCATTCTTAGCCTTACTACAAGGTGCTTAGGGAGTTACAGAGCTGCTCAGGAGTTGCAGAGCTGTTCAATCACTTTCATATTAACAGGAAAGCCCCATGTGCACAGCTTCTCTATGAACTATTTCTTGTGTTAAAAGAGAAATCCCAGCTATTACTGCCTGTATAGCATAACTCACTGTTTTCTGCTGGTGCATTTACAGATTTACTTAAGTGTGAGGGAATCTTAACTAATTCTGAGCAGCTTTGCAGCAGTGTTTTCTTACAGCACTACTCTTCTCACAGTGTTTGATTAAAATAAAGGAAGCACATGACAAACAGCCCTTAGTCTTCTACACTACTTGTCTTTGTACTGATCTCTCCTGGAAGGATATGAAAAAGACTTTAAAGTCATATGCCTAGGAATAATGACCTGGACTGTAGCTCTGAAAAACAAGCAGACATGAAAAATATGTGAAGATGAATCTTACAGCCTCATGTATATCCCAAGACAGAATTTAATTTTACTTTTTTCCTAAAATCTGAGCTAGTTGTTGTAGGAGTCAATGCAGTCAATGACCTTAAAGCTGACATACTAAAACAGTGTGAAAAGGTCTAATTATTGCAAAGGTCACAGGATAAAAATTTCATTCAAATTCTGGTATTTCCAAGAACCAACAGAAATGCAGCACAGCTGTCAAAATTCCTCAGTGGCTTCCAGAAATGCTTGATGCATATGTTGTGGTTTAAGGATGGGTCAACATTAATTTTAAATTAGAATTTATATTTCTTTAAATAAGGGAAGCATAGCTGAATTTTTAAAAAACAAAAACGAAGCTTTGTATATACCTCATAAAGCACTTGCTTAAAATAAAGAGAGGGAAAGCATTTCAAGAAAGCATGAAAAGTGTCTTCAGCATTCATTCAACTTCAGAGAGATAAGTAAAACAAAAAACTTAATATTTTACAGAAAACTATGATTTAGGAGTAATACAGCTCCTACAAAACGAATTACAATCAGATTTAATTCCAAAATGCTTCATATAGAGAAAAATTTACCAAAAAGTATATTTCATATGAAATAGTTCTACACCAAAACTTGTCATTTCAGGACTTTGTACAATTTAAAATAAATGTTGGTTTAGCTCAAAATATCAAACTTACATTGAAAATGTGTTGGGATTTTGGTTTTATGTTCGTTTGTTTTTTAATATTTGAAGCATGACATTTCCAGTGGAAGAATCTTTTCTGTCGCACATTTTATGGACACACATTTTATAGACACACATTTTCAATGTTTCTGATTGAAGGGGGCCTATAGGGATACTGGGGAGAGACTCTTCATGAGGGACTGTACTGATAGGACAAGGGGTAACGGGGTCAAACTTAAGCAGGAGAAGTTTAGATTGGATATGAGGAAGAAATTCTTTACTGTAAGGGTGGTGAGGCACTGGAATGGGCTGCCCAAGGAAGTTTTGAATGCTCCATCGCTGGTGGTGTTCAAGGCCGGGTTGGACATAGCCTTGGATAGCATGGTTTAGTGTGAGGTGTCTGTGCCCATGGCAGTAGGGTTGGAACTAGATGGTCTTGAGGTCCTTTCAAACCCTAACTATTCTATGATTCTATGATTCTAATTTCAGGTTAAACATAGATTTTACCAAGAATATATGTTTCCTTTAAAGCCTCGATCAAGTGATTCCACAGTAAATGGGATACATTGTTCTGTCCCAGCACTTGCACACTGAAATAGCTCTTATTTTGTTGAATATTACTCTTTTGTATATTAGTGAAACTGAGGAGAAATTTAGCTGCAGCATCTCTCAGATGACATGGAATTTGTTTCTTAAATAGAACTTTTACTTTATCCTTGTGATTTCTTGTAATGTCATCTTTGCTACATTCACTGCTTTCTGAAATAGATATTTGTTTATACAGGCAGCTTCCTAAGCTTAAGTAAAGCATTCTCCACAGAAAGGTCTGTGTTTTTTTCTCCATGGGTAACTGTTACAAGCAATCAGAATGATGAACATGTATTTCCTTGCACATTTCTGAGTATGATTCAGAAGAAAAGAGTAATTGGAGTACCTGCACAACTAATAGCTTGACACATTTTTAAATTTCTAGGATATATATTTAGAAATAATGTAAGTGAACTTTAAAAAAGTGTGAATAAGATTTCTGGTGTTGTTGAGAATTATAAATACCTGCCTAGGACAAAGCATGTCAAAACTGGAGTGTCTCTTTCTCCATACAATGTTTAAAGCCAGTCTATTTCTATACTCACAACAAAGCAAAAAAAAAAATCTATTCAGGGTACAAAATATATACTCTCTTCTTTGCTTTTGAAAAGTCTCTTTTTGACTGGACAGTGAAGTAGCACTTAAAGATCAGTGTGCATTTCTCTAGAGCCTAAAGGGGAACTCGTTGGAACCTCCACAACACAATCTGGCAGATCGTAATTTGTCTCAGCATCTAAGTTATGATTCAAGTCTCCTTCTGTAATACAAACATATTATTGGCTTCAGCTCCATGAGTGGAAACTCCTGTAGGTTTAAAAAATGTCATTTTTCTCTGTTACCATTAACTGACATTTTGCCTAAAATTCTCATCCATTACAGTAGGATTTTTTAAGGCAGGTTCTATAGAACCTATCACAATGTTTCCTGTTATTGATTCATGATATATGCAAATTAATGTCATTAACAATATGTAGTACGTCTTCAACCACTTGTGAGAGAAACTCTGAAGCACCATATAATACCTGCATTCTATAGAATCAATTCAGAAGTTATTAAAACTAGGTAGGTGTGTTTTAGGTATGCTGTCCATTTTCACTGTCTGTTATTTATTTTCAGTGTCTAAAAGGTACCTTTGCAAACTCAATCTAACTTTCAAGTATCTGACTTGCTAATATCAAATGTTTGCTTTCAGATATCAACATGGCAGGAGAGCCAAAACCATACAGACCAAAACCTGGCAACAAGCGTCCACTTTCAGCACTTTACAGGTGAGATTTCATCTTATTACAGTTCAATTTTATTAGCAAAAATATTGTAACCTGAAATATATCTCCTGATGTCACAGTGTAGGCTGTGAATGAGACCAAGGAATATTTTTCCATTCTTTCTTTGATGTCCATACAAAATACAATCAAGTTCCTATGCACACCAAAAAGTTTTGAGTATAAGACAGTATTGTAGTGTCTGACACTATGTGTATCTATCTGTTGACTCATTCCATATTCTAACTTCCAGACATAAAGACTGCCTGTCTTAAAAAACTAACTTCAATAGGAGTAAGCACAACAATCAAAATTCCTGACTGATACTTAGATGCAAAGATCACACTATTCACATAATACCTCCTTTGGTTGGAAACGAACACCAGAGTTTGTGTTTGCTCTAAAAAAGTAAAATGCTTAGGATAATTAGATGATAACACAGGCATGCAGAAGAATAGATAAAACTAAATCAGTTGGACCATAGTTTTATTTCTTAATGAAAATACCTTATGCTTTACTGAAGCCAAAAAGTGCTTTACCGGTCTTTGCCTTCTTAGTATTCACGCCATGGATGTTATTTGCCAGTGCAAGAACAACCCAAAGGATTTGTTTAACACTGCAAGAGGTATTACACATAGAGTCTTGCTATACTAATAAGCTGTTTGAAAAGATGTTTGACAGTGACATTGCTTCAGGATGAAGTAGCAGAAGGCAAGTGCTTTGCACAGGTTTTGTTCCAGGGATAGTAAAGCCACTGAGGTTCTGATTGGTGAATATTAAGTGCTGTAAGACCCCACCCAAGTGCTCAGTCTGGAATTCAAGCTTTGAATTTAAGTATGTGTTGCATTAAAAAGATGTTTGTTTACTTATTTACTTATCCACAGGAAATTTAAATTTCCATCCATACCTCCTTTCACTTTTTGCAAATGGAAGATGGAAGTGCAGAAGAGGAGCAGACTTTAGGCCTATATCTTTCATATTTAAAAAAATTGTGCTGAAATACACAATGAAATTATAATTCTGTCATTTACTAAACTTACTGCCAAAAGTCTGGTGTGGTTCATTAATGTTTCTACTTCTAATGCTACAATCAATGGGATTATTTTTGTTCTCTTATTTTAGAGTTAACTAGGAGTAAGCCCAACAAACAATATTGTGATGTTTATTGACTGATACTTAGATGCAATGATCACACTATGCACATAAATTTTAAAATTTGTGCTTTATTGCTTGGCTGTGTCCTCATTCTTGTGACTTTTTTGTTTGCAGAAATCAATGAAATCATTAATAATTTCAGAGCAACAGAGCTGGTTTCTCATTGATTTGTGTGTCAAGGGTGAGAACCAACTTCTAACAAGACTGGACTTCTTCCTTGGGTGGTCAGGAGTGTCTCTCTCCTATTCCCAGATATCTTTTTTCATACAGCTTGTGCAAAATTGAAGAAACCCTCACCTTTTTTTTTTCAAACATAATTAAACTTAGTGAAGGATTACAGGTTGCTAAGGGCATTGTTAACAGGCAAACATGCACACATAACTTTGTGCTCAATAAACCTCACTTCTCATAAAGTACTACTGAGTTTATGCTCCAGATCTATTAAGGGAGGCAGGGCTGATTTCTGTGGTAGCTGAAATGCAGGTAAACTGGCTCTGAGACCAACAGCCCAGTAGTGAAATCAGACATGCTTCAGCAGGACTTTTTCAAGCCTGGGTTGGTCTGAAAGCTTCACAGGTGTGATCTCAGAATGAGACATCCAGGAACATTTTAGATCTGAGCCTGCATGCTGCATAATATTAATGTGAAGTTTTATCATGTAGTTGTCTTTAGCTGAAGTGATAGAAATATTATTTTTGGAGAACAGAACACCTCTTTTATAATTGCTCTCAACTGCAAGCTGCTGAAGTATGTGGATGTTCCTGATAACAATGGTCAGCTGTGTCTCCGCACCAGTATTTCAAAAGATTTTTGAAGATGTTCTGTGGTTTCTAGCATTTATATGCACTTCCACCTTTGAGGTTCTGAATGGTTTCTCATAAATGTTCTACATATCTTGATCTACAGACAAGACAGGGCTAAGAGAAAGACCTGTTGTCCTGGGTTAGGCTGTAGCAGTTGTTTTTATCCTTCTTAGTAGCTGGTGCAGTGCTGCGTTTTTGACTTTAGTCTGAGAACAGTACTGAAAACACACTGATGTTTTTAGTTGTTGCTAAGTAATGTTTACGCTGATCAAGGACTTTTCAGTCTCATGCTCTACCAGTGAGAATGGGCACAAGAAGCTGGGAGGAAACAGATACAGGACACCTGACCCAAACTAGCCAAAGGGGTATTCCATACCACAGCACGTCTTGCCCAGTGTATAAACTGAGGGGAGTTACCTGGAGGCCATATTGCTGCTCGGGTTGGGCTGGGTATCGGTAGACAGGTGGCGAGCAATTGTATTGTGCATCACTTGTGTTTATTGTTTCTTTTCCTTTTCACCTTTCAGTTTTATATTTTCTCCCCTTATTATTCCCCTTACCATTATTATTATTGGTGGTAGCAGTAGTGGTTTTGTATTATACCTTCGTTACCAGATTGTTACCAGATTGTTCTTATCTCAACCCAAGGGATTTGCATTCTTCCAATTCTCCTTCCCATCCCTCTGGGAGCGTTGGGGGGGGGGGGGGGGGAGGGGGGGGAGGGGGATCAGAAAGCTCATTAGCCTGCAACTGCGTGGTTCTGAGTTACTGTTTGGGCTTAAACCATGACAACTGTGAAAATTTTTGAGGTAAATTTAAAAAGAAAAGAGAGGTTAGGTTGTGTCCTTTCATGGATCTAGTACAGATCATTTCTGTAGAAGATTGAGAGGCTTTTTTGAGCAACTAACAGAAGCTTTCATCTGCTAGTAATGAAGAAATTTCATTATCTTAGTATCTGTTAGCATGATAACATGTAAGGAGATCAATGGCTTATAAAGTTCTTGACAAGGCTGAGAACATTTATTTCAAAACATTGCCCTGGGTCTGGATGGGATGAAGTTAACTTTCTTCATAGGAATCCATATGGTGCTGTGTTTTGGATTTGTTACTAAAACACACCAATGTTTTGGTTTTTGCTGAATGGTGTTTGCACAGCCTTAAGGCTTTCTCTTTTTCCTATTCCGCCTTCCCAATGAATAGGCGGGGGTGGACAATAAGTTGGGAAGGAATACAGCTGAGACAGCTGACCCAAGCTGGCCAAAGGGATATTCTATGGCATATACAATGATGCTTAGAAACAAAAACTGGGGAGGTTTTTTCTTCCAAAGTAGCTATTGCTTGGAGACTGCCTGGGCTGCTTGTGGGAGGTGGAAAGTAATTGCCTTTGCAACACTTGGGTTTTTTCCTTCCTTCCCTCCCTTATTACACTACATTTATCTCAACCCATGAGGCTTTTTCACTTTTGCTCTTCCTACTGTCTTCTTCATCCCAGCAAGTGACAACAGTAGTGGAGTGCAATAGTGACTGTGTGGGCGCTTAGCTGCTGGCAAGATTCAACCTACAAGGTGGAGAAAATTAAGAGGGTAACGGTTACTTTAGATTTGATTCTGACTAAGAGTGGAATTGGTTAGAAATTTAGTTATCACAAAATATGCACTGTGAAAAGGGAGGACTGAGAGCAAAAAAATAGGATAATAGATTTCAGAAAGGATAGACTTCAGTGTGCTCAGACAACTGGTAAGTAGGATAACTTGAAAAGAAATTTTACGGACAAAAGGAGTGCAAAAAATCTTGCATTGACTGTGCTTAAGGTAGAACAGAAGATTACCCTAAAGTGCAAGTAGAATAAAGGAATAATATAGCTCCTGAAAAGTAAAAATGAATTGTATAAAATGTAGAATCAAAACCCCCTGACTGGAAGTGAGTAGAAAAGAGCAGCAGAGTCATCTAGCAGGATGTCAGAAAGTCTAGGGCACATAACAGCAAAAAAGGCAACAAAAACATTGCAATTAAAGTAACTTCCTTTGCTTTTCTATAGTGTTGCTACTTAGCAGGAAAGAAGAGAGATAGTATATAATACAAAAAAGGCTTCTTTTGCTTTAGCAAAATAGGTTACTTGAACCAGCTATTTCAGAAAATCAATTTTAACCATAGGGTGTGGAATAAAAGAATTAGCTAACTAATATTTGAAGAAGTCAATTCAATGGAAATGGTATAATGAGATCACTTAGAGTGTTTAAATGATTAGCTGAATCTGTACATGGATTATTAGTTATAGTTTTCAAATACTGATGGAGGTCACATAAGTTAGAAAACCAGTGTGTATGGGCAGGTATTATACCTATTTTTAAGAAGAGGACAACACAGTAAATTATCAGGTCAGCACAGTTTTGATTCCCAGAAAAGTACTAGAGCAAATTATTAAGCAACTAATTTATCAACACCTAACAGATACTAAGATGGTAACAAATAAGGATCAAATTATGTTGAAGCCATATAATTTCCTTCTCTGACAAGACAGAGGATTCAGTACATAAAGATGAAACAGTACACGCTTGTGAGGTGGGCTGATGCCAACCTGATGAAGTTCAACCATGCCAAGTACAAGGTCCTACACCTGGGTCGGAGCAATCCCAGGCACGGTTACAGATTGACCAGAGAAGAGATTCAGAGCAGCCCTGTGGAGAAGGACTTGGGGGTGTTGGTCGATAAGAAAATGAACATGAGCTGACTTCAGTGTGTGCTTGCAACCCAGAAAGCCACCCATATCCTGGGCTGCATCAAAAGGAGTGTGACCAGCAGGTCGAGGGAGGTGATCCTGCCCCTCTACTCTGCTCTTGTGAGACCTCACTTGGAGTATTGTGTGCAGTTCTGGTGTCCTCCACATAAAAAGGACATGGAATTATTGGAAGAAGACCAGAGGAGGGCCACGAAAATGATCAGGGGACTGGAGCACCTCCCGTATGAAGATAGGCTGAGAAAGTTGGGGCTGTTCAGCCTGGAGAAGAGAAGGCTGCGTGGAGACCTCATAGCAGCCTTCCAGCATCTGAAGGGGGCCTATAGGGATGTTGGGAAGGGACTGTTCATTGGGGACTGCAATGATATGACAAGGGGTAACGGGTTCAAACTTCAACAGGGTAAGTTTAGATTGGATATAAGGAAGAAATTCTTTACTGTATGGGTCTTGAGGCACTGGAATGGGTTGCCTGAGGAAGTTGTGAATGCTCCATCGCTGGAGGTGTTCAAGACTTGGTTGGACAGAGCCTTGGATGGCATGGTTTAGTGGAAGATGTCCCTGTCCATGGCAGGGGGGTTGGAACTAGATGATCTTAAGGTCCTTTCCGACCCTTACTATTCTATGATTCTATGATTCTATGCGCTGTATGGTCCTTTAAACAAGATCTGACACCATATGTGGAGTTTTCTTGGAAAAATAGAATGGTTAGAGTTGGAAAGGACCTAAAGATCATCTAGTTCCAACCCCCCATGGGCAGGAACAACTCACACAAGAGCATGTTGCCCAAGGCTCTGTCTAACCTGACCCTGAAGACTGACAGTGATGGACCATTTACCACTTATTGGGAAACCTGTTCCTGTGCCTCATCACTCTCACAGGAAAGAACTTTCTTATATCTAACCTAAACTTCCCCTGTCTAAGTTTGAGCCCCTTGTCCTGTAGCAACAGACCCCAATGAAAAGTCCCTCTCTGGCATCCATGTAGGCCCACTTCAGATACTGAAAGGATGCAGTGAGGTCTCCATGAGCCTTTTCTTCTCCAGGCTGAACAGCCCCAACTTTCTCAGCCTGTCTTCATGCAGGAGGTGCTCCACTCCCGTGATCATCCTCTGGACTTGTTCCAACAGTTTCATGTCCTTCTTTTGGTGAGGACACCAGAACTCTACACAGTACTACAAGTGAGGTCTCACGAGAGCAGAGTAGAGGGGCAGAATCACCTCCTTCAACCTGCTGGTCATGTTCCTTTTGATGCAGCCCAGGATACAGTTGGCTTTGTGGGCTGCAAGCCCACACTGCTGGCTCATGTTCATTTTTTCATTGACCATCACCTCCACGTCCTTCTCTGCAGGGCTGCTCTGAATCTCTTCTCTGTCCAATCTGCAGCTGCTCCTGGTACAGGACCTTGCATTTGGCTTTGTTGAACCTCATGAAGTTGGCATTGGCCCACCTCACAAGTGTGTCAAGGTCCTTCTGGATGGCATCCCCTTCCATCCAGCATATCAACCGGACCCCATAACTTAGTGTCATCAGCAAATTTGCTGAGGGTGCACTCAATCTCACTGTCCATGTCACCGACAAAGATGCTGAACAGGATTGGTCCCAACACCAATCTCCAGTCTCCAGTCTCCCTTTGGACATTGAGCCATTGAGCACAACTCTTTGCGTGCGGCCATCCAGCCAGTTCTGCATCCACTGAGTGGTCCACCTATCAAATTGATGTCTCTCCAACTTAGAGACAAGGATGTCATGTGGGACAGTGTCAAACTCTTTGCACAAGTCCAGGTAGGCGACATCAACTGCTCTACCCCTGTCCGTCAGTTCCACAGCCCCTTCATAGAAGGCCACCAGATTGGTCAGGCAGGATTTCCCCTTAGTAAAGCCATACTGGCTGTCATCAACCACCTTGTTGATTTTCATGTGCCTTAGCATGCCTTCCAGGAGAATCTGCTCCAAGATTTTGCCAGGCACAGAGGTGAGGCTGACTGGCCTGTAGTTCCCTGGGTCATCCATTTTCCCCTTCTTAAAAATGGGGCTTTTTTCCCTTTCTGTAGTTGTCAGGAACTTCACCTGACCGCCATGACTTTTCAAATATGATGGACAGTGGCTTAGCAACTTCATCCTCCAGCTCCCTCAGGATCCGCAGATGGATTTCATCAGGTCCCATGCACTTGTGCACTTTCAGGTTCTTAAGATGGTCTCGAACCTGATCCTCTCTTTCAGTGGTTCTAAGGTCTGCATTCTCACATTCCCTGCATTTGTCTTCCAAGACTTGAGCTGCATGGCTAGAGCACTTAACTTGTGTCAATAATGTGTTATAGCCCCTGAATTTGCTTGTGTCCAAGTTATTAGTCTCACTTTTGCCTGGAATGGTGTAAGAATCCTTGATCATGCCTAAGTTCAGGATCTAAATTATACAAGAAAAAATAATAAAAAAAAAAAATCCTTTGCACTTTTATAATCTGTGTGGAAATAATCTCATTCAATTTCACCTGTGTGAACTTTAACATGAGTCTAAATGCAAGACACCATTTTTTGCAGCTATAGGAATAACTCAATCCAACACAGATAAGCTTCTATCTGTGGAGAAGGACTTGGGGGCGTGGGTCGATGAGAAAATGAACATGAGCTGGCAGTGTGGGCTTGCAGCCCAGAAAGCCAACCATATCTTGGGCTGCATCAAAAGGAGCATGACAAACCGGTGAAAGGAGGTGATCCTGCTCCTCTACTCTGCTCTTATGAGACCCCACTCGGAGTTTTGTCTACAGTTGTGGTGTCCTCAACATAAAAAGGACATGCAGCTGTTGGAACAAGTCCAAAGGAGGGCCACGTGGATGGTCGGGGGACTGGAGCACCTCCCCTATGAAGACAGGATGAGAAAGTTGAGGCTGTTCAGCCTGGAGAAGAGAAGGCTGCGTGGAGACCTCCTAGCAGGCTTCCACTATCTGAAGGGGGCCTATACGGATGCCAGGGAGGGATTCTTCATTAGGGACTGTAGTGACAGGACAAAGGGTAACAGGGTCAAACTTAAGCAGGGAAGCTTAGGTTAGATATAAGGAGAAGGTTCTTTATTGTGAGGGTGGTGAGGCACTGGAATGGGTTGCCTGAAGAAGTTGTGAATGCTCCATCACTGGTGGTGTTCAAGGCAGGGTTGGACAGAGCCTTGGATGGCATGGTTTAGTGTGAGACGTCTGTGCCCCTGGCAGGGGGGTTGGAACTCGATGATCTTGAGGTCCTTTCCAACCCTTACTATTCGAGGCTCGGCGACTACGAGCTTCACCTCGGAGCAGCAACTTGCCCCGAGGGAGCTTCAAGTCCTCGACAAGGCCTGCCCAGGAGCCTGCAGCTCCGCGGAGGCGAGCGGCTGACTCAGAGGGGGCGGCGTCAGGAGGACCGGCGGCAGACCTGACTGGTTAAAACCTGCCCCAGGGAGCGCGAGCGACCCGGAGCATGGCGAACAGGGCGGGCAAACAGGGCGGGCTCGAAGCAGTTTGCGCGGCAGTTCGGGTGGGCAGGCGAGCGGGGTGGTGAGCGGGATGGTGAACACTCGCCATACGGGCAAGGCTCGGTCTGGGAGCTCTGCTCTGGCTGTGCCAGTGGTGGCCAGTGTAGGCACCCAAACGGAGCCGAAGGGAAGGGAGGCTGTAGTGCAGAGCTCGGGGTATCCTAAGGGAAGGGTGAGCAATGGGCAGGGCTACACTCTGCGTTCCCTGGTGGAGGTCCTCCTGCAGCAGGTGGCTGAACTGCAGGAAGCTGTTACCAGGCTGAAAGGTGTTAGGGAAGCTGAGGGGGAGCAGCACTGCTTGCTCCGGGACCAAACTGTTCCGGGGCCTCGAGTGTCTACTGTTGCCCATGCAGGAAAGGAGGCTGCTAACCCAGGAAAGGAGGCTGCTAACCCAGGAAGCTGGGAAAAGGTAACAGAAAAAAACGACAAAAAAAGGAGGAAGAGGGTAATTAAAAGCAAGGGGCTTCCTCCTACATCTGTTGTCCCCACCCAGAACCGCTTTGCTGTCCTGCAAGGGGCTGATGAGCAACAGCACTCCTACCAGGCGCAACCAGCTAGTGCACTGGTAAAGAAGGTCACTACTGGTGCTGCCAGGAAAAAACGGCGGACCATAGTAGTCGGGGACTCTAATCTGAAAGGCACAGAGGCACCCATCTGCCGGCCTGACCCAGGCTCAAGGGAGGTGTGTTACCTACCAGGGGCTCGGATCAGGGATGTGGCTGAGAAGCTGCCTGCTCTAGTCGGTCCCACTGACTACTACCCACTCTGGGTAATACATGTGGGTGCTACTGATATAGATAGCAGTAGCCCGGAGACCATAAAGAAGGACTACAGAGCTCTGGGAGAGGTGGTTAGGTGCTCTGGAGCTCAGATTGTCTTTTCGTTAATTCTCCAGGATACAGGGCAGGACCTTGAAAAGGCTAGGAGGATTGGGCAGATTAATAAATGGTTAGAAGGGTGGTGCTATAGTCAGGGGTTTGGGTACCTTGAACATGGCACTCAATATAGTAGGCCAGGTCTACTGGGGGCTGGTGGAACTGGTCGGATAAAGAAGGGGAAGAGTGGATTTGGTAGGAGGCTTGCCAGGCTGGTCAAGGATGCTTTAAACTAGATGTGTTGGGGGAGGGGGGCAGCATTCCATCCCAACACACCCAGTCGGTTGGTAGCACCTATAGTAAACGTTCGGAGCAATGTAGGGATATTCCAGCTGCTCCAGCCAATGAGCCGGCTTCAATTGGATCTCGGCTCAAGTGCCTTTACACAAATGCCCATAGTATGGGGAACAAACAAGAGGAATTAGAGATGTGTGCACATCTACGGGGGTATGATATCATAGGCATCACAGAAACATGGTGGGATGGCACCTATGACTGGTGTGTTGGAATGGAAGATTACCGGCTCTTTAGGAAAGACAGGCCCTGCAGACGGGGAGGGGGAGTTGCTATTTATGTTAGGGATAGGCTAGAGAGTATGGAACTCTGTCTGGGGACAGGTGAGCAGTCGACAGAGAGTTTGTGGGTCAGGGTTAAAGGGAGAACAGCGATGGGTGATATTATTGTGGGGATCTGTTACAGACCGCCTGACCAAGGGGACTTGCTGGACGAAGCGCTCCATAGGCAGATAGGAGCAGCCTCACGCTTGCAGGCCCTTGTTCTCATGGGAGACTTCAACCACCCTGATATCTGTTGGAGGGATGGTACGGCCCGGCACAAGCAATCTAGAAGGTTCCTTGATTGCGTGGAAGACAACTTCCTTCTGCAAGTAATAGAGGCGCCGATAAGGAGAGGTGCCATGCTTGACCTCGTCCTCACCAACAGGGAAGGGCTGGTTGGGAATGTGATGCTCCAGGGCAACCTTGATTGCAGCGATCATGAGATGGTCGAGTTCGAGATCCTCAGGACAGTGAGAAGAGCGTGCAGCAAGCTCACTGCCCAGGACTTCAAGAGAGCAGACTTTGGCCTCTTCAGGAACCTGCTCAGTAAGGTTCCATGGGATACAGCCCTAGAGGGCAGGGGGGCCCAAGACTGTTGGTTGATATTCAAGGATCACCTGCTGCAAGCTCAGGAGCGATGCATCCCAACTAGAAGGAAGTTCAGCAGGAGGGCCAGGAGACCTCCTTGGATGGATAAGGAGCTGCTGAGCAAAATTCAAAGGAAAAAAGAGGCGTATAAAATGTGGAAGCAAGGTCAGGCGGCCTGGGGAGAATACAGGGATGTTGTCTGGGAAGCTAGGGACCAGGTTAGGAAAGCTAAGGCCCACTTAGAATTAAACTTGGCTAGGGATGTTAAGGATAACAGGAAGGGATTTTATAGGTACACTGCCAATAAAAGACAGGGTAGGGACACCGTGGGTCCTCTCCAGAAGCTATCAGGAGAACTGGCTACCCTGGACTTAGAGAAGGCTGAGGTTCTTAATGACTTCTTTGCCTCAGTCTTTACAGGCAAATGCTCTGACCACACCACCCAAGTCTTGGAAGGCAGATGCGGGGACGGTGAGGGTGGGGACCCTGGGCCCACTGTGGGGGAGGATCTTGTTCAAGACCACCTTAGGAACCTGAATGTATACAAGTCCATGGGACCTGATGAAATCCATCCGTGGGTCCGGAAGGAGCTGGCAAATGAAGCTGCTAAGCCACTGTCCATCATATTTGAAAAATCATGGCAGTCAGGTGAAGTTCCCGATGACTAGAAAAAGGGAAATATAACCCCCATTTTTAAGAAGGGGAAAATGGATGAGCCAGGGAATTACAGACCAGTCAGTCTCACCTCTGTGCCTGGCAAAATCTTGGAGTGGATTCTCCTGGAAGGCATGCTAAGGCACATGAAAACCAACAAGGTGCTTGGTGACACCCAGCATGGCTTCACTAAGGGGAAATCCTGCCTGACCAATCTGGTGACCTTCTGTGAAGGGGCTATGGAACTGATGGACAGGGGCAGAGCGGTTGATGTCGTCTACCTGGACTTGTGTAAAGCCTTTGACACTGTCTCACATGACATCCTTGTCTCTAAGTTGGAGAGACATCAATTTGATAGGTGGACCACTCGGTGGATAAAGAACTGGCTGGATGGCCGCACGCAAAGAGTAGTGCTCAGTGGCTCAGTGTCCAGCTGGAGACCAGCAACGAGTGGTGTCCCCCAGGGATCGGTGTTAGGACCGGTCTTGTTCAACATCTTTGTGGTGACATGGACAGTGGGATTGAGTGCGCCCTCAGCAAGTTTGCCGATGACACCAAGCTGTGTGGTTCGGTTGATACATGGGAGGGAAGGAATGCCATCCAGAGGGACCTTGACATGCTTGTGAGGTGGGCTGATGCCAACCTAATGAAGTTTAACCATGACAAGTGCAAAGTCCTACACCTGGGTCGGAGCAATGCCAGGCACAGCTACAGATTGGGCGGGGAGGAGATTCAGAGCAGCCCTGTGGAGAAGGACTTGGGGGTGTGGGTTGATGAAAAAATGAACATGAGCCGGCAGTGTGCGCTTGCAGCCCAGAAGGCCAACCGTGTCCTGGGCTGCATCAAAAGGAGTGTGACCAGCAGGTCGACGGAGGTGCTCCTGCCCCTTTACTCTGCTCTTGTGAGACCTCACTTGGAGTATTGTGTGCAGTTCTGGTGTCCTCCACATAAAAAGGACATGGAAGTGTTAGAACAAGTGCAGAGGAGGGCCACGAGGATGATCAGGGGACTGGAGCACCTCTTGTATGAAGATAGGCTGAGAAAATTGGGGCTGTTCAGCCTGGAGAAGAGAAGGCTGCGTGGAGACCTCCTAGCAGCCTTCCAATACCTGAAGGGGGCCTATAGGGATGCTGGGGAGGGACTCTTCATTAGGGACTGTGGTGAGAGGAGAAGGGGTAATGGGTTTAAACTTAAACAGGGGAGGTTTAGATTGGATCTGAGGAAGAAATTCTTTACTGTGAGGGTGGTGGGGCCCTGGAATGGGTTGCCCAGGGAGGTTGTGAATGCTTCATCCCTGGCGGCGTTCAAGGTGGGGTTGGACATAGCCTTGGATGGCATGGTTTAGTGGGAGGTGTCCCTGCCCATGGCGGGGGGGGTTGGAACTCGATGATCTTGAGGTCCTCTCCAACCCTTACTATTCTATGATTCTATTCTATGATTCTATGACTTATATGTGCAGTCATCTACATACCTAGCTTATTATTCCACTTGTATTTCTTCTTCTCACATGTTTTTGTTACAGTTCACAGATTAAGAGGCCACAATTTAAAAGTAACACATAAAATTTAAAAGGCTTTATGGACCTAAAGTCTTGATGTTAGTCAGTCAGTATAAAGTTTTGCTACTCAGTGGACTAGTACTTACTTCCACTTCTTCTTGTCTTGTAAATTTAATTTAATACCATAATTCCTACCAGATGATGATCCTGTTAGACGCAGTCCTTGACTGCTGGAGAGCAGGCTTGCACTGCTTAGATTAATCTCATGGGACACTGTCCCAGAGGGAAGAAGGGGCCAGGAGAGCGGGGTGTTTTCCAAAAGTCACTTCCTTCAACTTCAAGAATAGTTCATCCTGATGAACAGGAAATTAAGCATAAGTAGAAGGTGGCCTGCACAAGGAGATCCTGAACAAAATTAAAGCATAAAAAAGAGACATAAAAATTAGAAGTAGCAACAAGTGGCCTGGGAGGTATATGGAGCCATTGTCCGGGAGTGCAGGGATGGTGTTAGAGTGTTGTGGGAAGAATGGGTCAGTGTCATTGCGAGGCCGTCTAACCCATAATAAAAGAATTTGCATTTTGGATTAGGCCTTAAAAATACTTGGAGTATGGAAAGGTTTAGTCTTTGCTTCAGAAAGCTGCTAAAGGCA
Source organism: Amazona ochrocephala (assembly GCA_039720435.1). NCBI lineage: Eukaryota > Metazoa > Chordata > Aves > Psittaciformes > Psittacidae > Amazona > Amazona ochrocephala. The sequence goes on along the minus strand of CM077876.1, from coordinate 29,222,013 downwards.
TTATTAATTTTAAGCATACTCATTGAACAACTATAGAGATGCTTAAGGTAGTGCTAAGGAATCATCTTAAATTTGCCATAGATGTTAGCTCCAGCAGCATCTTCCTGATTTGCATTGTTGTTCAGCATGCAAGGGGAGACCTAAACCCCAGAATATCCAATATTGTTCTGAATTTTCTTTTCTTAGCACAGTACTTCTGCAGAAAACTGCTGGACAAATCTACATCTTAAAATTATTTTACATTTAATTATTTGGTTCTAGCCTCAAGCAGAAGTTAATTTTACTTGGCTAATCCTCATATCTTTGAAACACAAGGTGAAGATAAAGATGCTGACACAAATGTGTTAAAGCACTCTTAGCAAGCAATGTTGTAGTAAAATATAGAATACACATTCTCTTTTTAATTCAGTGGTGTTTTGATCAGTATTTCACTAAAGCAATTCTGTGTCTTTAAACTAGAAGAATATAGATTTAGATTAGTTATTACTAAGAAATTCTTAACTATGAGAGTGGTGAGACAATGGAACAGGTTACCCAGAGTAGTCATGGCTGCCCCATCCCTGGTAGTGCTCAAGGCCAGTTTGGATGGGGCTTTGAGCCACCAGGTCTAGCGGAAGGTGTCCCTGCCCATGGCAGGAGGATTGAAACTAGATGAGCTTTAAGATCCCTTCCACTCCAAACCATACTACAATTTTATGATTTTACGTGCCAGCATGTGAAAGTCCATTCACTATTTTTTTCATCTGAGTTTATACTCCAACATGCCAAAGTAGAATCAACTGCAAATACTTGGATGGACAGGCATTCTGTTTCTGTATATCATGAAAGAATATTTTTACTATTTATTTTCATTTCAATACACCACCATGTTATATGACATGTTAAATACATGACTGAAACCTTCTTCTCCATTTTGGAGATCTTGGCTGGGGTTATTAAGACAGGAAGAGGCTCTTCTAGTTCTTAGCTCTGGAGGTTGATAATATTTCCATCCAGAGACCCAGGCCAGGCACAAATGAGTAGCCAGCACATTTCTTGTGGCTTTCCTTGCCTCAAGAGCTTTTCCTCAGGATTGGCTCATCACAGAATCATAGAATCGTTTGGGTTTGAAGGGACCTTTAAAGGTCATCTGGTCCAAACCTCCAGTCATGTTCCCTCTGTACAGCTGTTGGCATGGAGGTCAGCTAAAAGTCTTTTCTGTCACCCCTCTAGCAGTAACAAAAATATGGGGATTAGGGGCAGAAGGGAGCGGGGGAAGAGGGCACCTGTTTTTGAGTATCTTGAAATAATAAAAAAATTGTGCTACAGGCTAGGAGAATGATGGAAAATTTAGTGGCATGAAAATGAGTGCAGCTACTGCACTCATTTTGATTCAGGTATGATTGGTGGTAGGGTACCTGCTGGAGACCATGCTGGGCATGGGAAGCCAAAACTAGTGCAGTGATACTGGTACAAGAGGGAGAGAGCTGAGGGCAAACTGTCACATGCAAGTCTGCTTTCTGAGAAAACTAGTTTGTTTACTGAAGACAAACCCTCCCAGAAGTGAACTAATACTTGTATAATGTGGGAAAGCACAACATTTCTAAGACCAATTTAGCTAAGGCTAATCCCCTCCATGTGGGTTATTTTCACCTTTGCCAAACTCACAGCTTCCTTGTAAGGCAACAGTAAGCGAAATTTACCTTGCCCCACTGCCACATCTTGAAGGCCCAGTGAGGAGTTATTCAAGCCTCACTCCTCTCAATATTCCTACTGCTACCTGGGTGTGAAGCTGCCTAGCCTGGGATCCATCCAGCTGAAGCATGTCCTGCAGTGAGACAAATAGCAGGATGGATTAACAAGAACCAGGAAATACTGGGTGAAATCACCTCTCACAAAGTTGCCTTGACTGGCTGGATCTCCACTCAGTAGTGACTGAGTTCCCGCAGCACTATAGTTGCCCCGTCTATAGCACATGATGACCCTGGCAAAGGCATCCCTTGAGGACAAGTTCTTTCTAAGGTGGTCTCTGAAGTTTCAGGCTTAAGATTCAGTGGTCTCTGAGTGGTATTAGTTGTTTCCCATTCTCAACCACTGCTGCCTCTCCGAGGCACGGTGGCCTGGTTTAGGGTCGGCACAGGCAATCACCTACTCGCGATCGCGGGTCCATTAGCACGCAGACACCAATGTGGTGGACGGCAAATGGCGTTTATTGCAGAGTGACACCGCATTATATAGCTTTAGTTTACAACGTCACATCCGTCTGCTTACGTCTCGAGCTAAGATCTGGGGAGGGGCTCTGTCTTTTCGTTACAGCACGACATCTTCCGACCGCAAAGCCCTGGCTGCCTGCATTTCCCCCCCCCCTCTATGCTTAAGTGAATTACCTAAGATATACTAATCTAAAAAATAGGTATGACAAACTGGAACACACTTTGTAGCAATCTTAGGAGACATATGTAAGAAACCTTGAATAGAAAATCTAAGGCACTATAAGTGAGGTACTATAACGAGGTTCCACGCAACCTATAAAACAGAAGGAGGTATGATGACCCTGTAAAATCAAAAAACTTGCTCCATACAGCGTCATCGCAATGTAAGGAGGGAGGCTCATTCTGAGGGTACTTGTGACTTTTGCACTTGTGAGAATTTAAAGTGTAGTTTTTGTAAACAAGTGAAATTTACAGTCCAATTCAGCAAGCTTCTTATCTTAGCTGCTTTCTATCTTCCAGGCCTGCATTCTTGTTTCATTAAATGTCCGGGAGTTGCTTCTTTTCCACCGTCGGCTGCACAGAGGTAACCAGGAGTTACCCCTGCTACATGGCCAGCAGCACATATTTGCTTTCATTCAGAGCAGGCATATGTCCATTTTCTAACAAGAATTCATCCATGAGCCAAAGCTGTTTTACCAGGATTTCAATCATACCACGAATACGTTGCAAAATACAAGATATAATCATAACTATGGTCAAGATTACTACCAAAATTATTCGAATACTTTTAACCAGGTGTCAGATGTCATAAATGCTGTACTGTAGAAAGAAAATCAAAACTAGATAAATTTAAAAGTTTTCTACTGTTTGAAGAGAATCTCTACATTTGGACTAGATCGTATCTCCAATATATGCTAACCACAGGCTGCTTGGCCTGCCTTTCTCTCCTGTATAGTTCTCTGATAATAGGAGAGGCCGTCCCTCACATCAAGGTCTGGCATGGCATGTGTTTCCACCACTCAACGCCTGCTGGGTTGCAGCCAGCAGCGGAGCTAAAGGTTCTTCTTGGTGGCAAACACAGAGGCCAACCCAGTCTTGCCCTTGACTGTGGTAGGAGTCGTGGCACCTTGTTGTCAGTGCAGAGGTTCACCTGCTTTATTCAGTAACAAGTCACTACTATGGTAAGGCACGTACAGATTTACATTAACAGTAACGTGTTTTCTTATCAGCAACTGGCTAGTAAGTATAGGTAGTGTTATACACAAAATCACAGCCTTTAATAAGAGCTACTTTGTATACACACATTCAAGCTCCTGTAGCTAAAAAATACACAGAACACTGTCTGCCCTCAACCGACACACACATACACACACATTCATGGGATCCCACAAACACACTCCACACAACTACAACATGTGAAACACAAAACGCATACAATCATTACGCCCATTACATGGTCACACATACAAAACGCAGTGCAATGACCCTGTGAAGACAATCAAGAAACCAGCTCCGAGCAGCATCATCACAGTGCAGGGTGGCAGGCTCAATCTCAGCGGGCGTCCCCGCAGAGGCTCTGCCTCCCTCACATTGCATGAGGCTTGGGCTTCTAAACTAGCAGAAATACACACTCGTTCCAATGCAGGTGGCCAGCCTGCATTGGAAGGAATGGTCTGCGTCTATAAAAGATTTGTATTAGCTTTTTTGGTATATGAATACTATAGAGAAGCTACAATAACACAACATGCTTATCTTTCACAGTTGTACTAGGAGGTAATACTACATGGATACATTCTTAAAATAGTTGCCGGTGTTCTACCATCATAATGCTCACTCTTTCCAACCGGCTCTTGGCAAATGATACGAGCTCATTTATTATGCAGGATCCGAAGATCAGTGTCAACACGATCATTGTGAATTCTGCCGGTGTGGAACTCTCAGGCTTGGGCAGGACACTTGGCTCTGGGGCGGAGGGGGTGCTCGGCATCAAAGTGTACAGGTTACTGGGACGTCTGATGAGGTATTTCTGTGGACAAAAACTCACAATTTTCGTTAGCTTTATTCTGAAGATCTGGTTTAATAGACTTAAGCGGGCACCACTTAATTCTGCCGTCTTTTCTAACAGCAGCATACCCCCGCCCCGTAAGAACTAGCCTCCAGCCTTGTTCCCATTCTCCCAGCTCGTTTCTAATTATGACCAATGGGCCTTCTTCCAGTGCTCGAGTAGCCCAGTGTTTTTGGGTGGGGCTATTCACCTCTTCGCCCCTGGGAAATTGATTTAGTGCTAGCAGAGCAGTTGCCAATAGGCGTGCTTGATCTCCTGAGGGAATAGCATCAGCAAAACCTTCTGCTCTCGCTAACACCTCCAATTTAGATTTCAGAGTTTGATTTGCTCGTTCTACTATAGCTTGTCCTGTGCTATTATAGGGTATGCCTTGTGTTAGGGTAATACCCCATTTCAGAGCAAATGCTTGAGCTGATTTAGAAACAAAATTTGGACCATTGTCCGTTTTGATCTGATTAGGAATCCCAAGCCACGCCATGGCTGTCAACCAATGTTGAATGGTTGCTTTGGAGTCAGTCTTAAGATGTTGAGTGGCTACGATTACCCCACTATATGTGTCTACAGTTACCGCTAGCCATGCTCGAGGTTTCAGCAACTGGCAGAGTGTAAAATCTGTCTGCCACACTTCGGAGGCTTTAAGCCCCCTAGGGTTTATTCCGCTGGACCATAGTGGTGCTTTCTGGCAGTGAGGACATGTAGCTACTATATGTCTCGCGTCAGTGACAGAAATCCCGCATCTCTTCGCTAATGCTTTGGCTCCGATGTGGAGAGACTCATGTAGCTGACGGGCATCTCTCAATGTCCACAGCCCTTTTGCAGCAGCGTCTGCTTTATCATTGCCGGTTTGGAAATACCCTTTGATTGGGCTGTGGCTGTTGACATGGATGACTGATATAGTGCCCTTTCGAGAAAAAAGTGCTTCTTCCAGCATTAGGGCTACTGTGGATGTCGACACGCCAGGCCCCGACATGGCCAGGCAAAGTTTGGCCACGAATATTGAATCAGTCACTATGTTGAGATGTTCATTGGGAAACAGCCCGCATGCTAGGACTACAGCCATCGCCTCAAGCTGTTGAGCTGAAAGAGCACAATCAGTCATTTTAATGCAGTGCCATTTTTCTTCTGATTTCCATACTGCTACCGCGGTTGAGGTCGTTGAAGATGCGTCGGTAAAGACCGTTGGTCCTGGTTGGGGGCGGTCCATGATTTTCTGTGGAAGGTCGATGTCGATGATTGCTAACAGTGGAATCCAGGGGGGTTTTGCGGAGTACCGAACCTCTCCACCAAACCCGACTAGAGCTATAGCCAGATACTCTGAGATCACCACAGATTGTGCTGGGCTCCGTTTACGAAAGGGTAGGTATAGCCTGGCAGGTTCAATGCCTAGATATCTTAGGGCGAGTTTTCTGCCTTTCATAATAAGGTTACCGAGGCACTCAATTCCTGGAGAAAATGCACGTGAAGGTTTTCCTAACACTACCCATTGTATTGGTTGGGCTTTTTCGGGGGGGCCCTGGGCTAGTGCTCCGACTCCCCCTCCTGCTGTGAAGTGCACATACAGATCAAGTGGTATATTTGGATTCCATCTAGCGAGCGTGCTAGATAACACCTGTTGTTCAATGAAATCGAGAGAATTCATTGCTTCTGTCGTCAGAGTTTTTTGTTCCCACGGGTTCTTTCCTTTCAAAAGATCGTACAGGGGGGTCATGATTTCGGGTGGGATCAGGATAATATTACGTAGCCATTGTAAGGATCCCACTAACTGTTGCATATCATGGAGTGTCTTAATATTCCGACGAATTTTTATTTGGGGAGGGGTTATGTAAGAACTTGTAATCTCCACTCCCAAAAAAGTTACACATGGTCCTCTTTTAATTTTTGCGCTTGCAATTTCGAACCCGTTTGTTTTCAGAGTTTCTGAAACTGTTGATACTAGTTGGTCCACCTGGCTGCCAGACGGTGCAGCGATTAAAATATCATCCATGTACTGAATGATGGTCGCAGTCCGGTTACTGCGCCGGACCGGTGCCAATGCCCGATCTACTGTAATTTGGCAGATAGTGGGGGAATTGATCATTCCTTGAGGCAAGACTTTCCACTGGAAACGTAGGTTGGGGCGTTGGCTGTTTGGGAACATGACAGAAAAAGCAAACCTTTCCTTATCCTCTTCATGCAGAGGTATTGAAAAGAAACAATCCTTAATATTGAGGACAGCACAAGGTTGTCCTTTCGGTATCATAGAGTTCATTGGTAATAGTGTTTGGACGGGACCCATTGGTTGAATTGTCTTGTTTATTTCACGCAGATCATGGAGGAGACGAAACCCCTCGCCAGTTCGTTTGGGTATTACAAAAACTGGAGTATTCCACGGACTAGTGGAAGGCTCTATATGGCCTCGTTGTAGTTCACGATCAAGTAGCTCGAGAAGAGCATCCATTCGAGGCTTCGATAGGGGCCACTGCTTGACCCACACTGGGTTGGACGATTTCCACGTCAGTTTAATTGGTGGAAGTGGGTGTGCAGCAGTGGCCCTCAGGGTAAATTTGTCACTCGAGCTTTTAATAGGACTAAAGCGTCCCTTCCCAACAGGGGTGGAACCCCTGACATGACGTATGGGCGAAGGATGATGGTTTTTTCCGGTCCCTTTTCAGTATAAAGTGTGATAGCGATCAATTGAGCGCTCTTCCAGGCTCGGCTTGATCCCCCGACTCCACCCACCATAGGAGCATTTTCTAATTTCCAGTGCGGAGGCCATTTTGTTTTAGGGATAACTGTAACATCTGCCCCAGTGTCTATCAAAAAAGGAATGCTAATAGTAGTATCATCTGAGCTATTATAGAGAGAACAGATCCCCCGCACTACTGGTGGGTTATCGCACTTTATTACCAAGGCCACTCTAGGGTCTCGCCCCCACAGGGTTGTTCTTGCTGTTCCTGAGATAGAGGCAGAGTCGATTGACCCGTCGGCTGAACCGTAAAGCGGGTCGGTTCTCGAGGGAGCAGTGGGTTTGGGAGTGCTTCGTTCCATCTGGGGTTGGCATAATTGGGCCGCCTCATGTACCGAGTGGGAGAGGGCCGTGTGCGGCCCAAACGCCCTCTCCCCCTCCCGTTTCCCTGGGGTAGATCTCTACGAGGGCAATCCCTGGCAAAATGTCCTGTCCGTCCACAATTCCAACATGGTCCTTTTTTATGGGGGGGTGGCTCCCCTAACTGAGGGCAGTTAGCTACCACGTGGCCTTTCAGGCCACATTTAGAACATATCATTACAGTAGCCATTACTGTGGCAGCTGCCTGAAGCGGGGTCAGCTGCTCTTCATTCGCGACGTGTTTTATCATGGTCGCGACACTTGACCCTGCCGGCAGTGATCGTAGAATTTCTTTAGTTTTCGTGTTACACTGTTGACGCAAACAGTCTGCAACGACTGGGTCTTTGGCTTCTGGAGGCAGGGTCGAGGAATCGACCGCTGCTTGGAGACGATCTACAAATTGCGTAAAGCTCTCACTTTCAGTTTGTTTTATTGTGGACCAAGGTGATGGTCTTACAATAGTTCTAGAAGTTGTGTGAATAGCATCTCTAGCTGCACGAGTTGTTGCCTTGACTTCCTCAGGATGTAGGCCTTCAGCTTGTTCCTGGGGGGTAAGCATTGCTGGATCCGTACCCATTAGGCGCGGTAAACTGGAGTTACGTAATGGGTGGCGCCTTCCAGGTGGTTTGGTCAATTGTTTCATACAGTTATCTTCCCATTCTTGTTTGAAAACAATTATCCCTGCTCCATCAAAAATAATTTTGGAAATATGTCTTATATCAAATGGGAGCAAGTCATCTCCTGCAAAAAGCCCATCTATAAGGGTAGAAACCATGGCAGAATTAAGCCCCTTGTCTGCAATTGCTTTAACAATTGCTTGTATATCTTTAGGATTTACTGGTGAAAAAATATTTTGGCCTCCCTCCGTCACTCGGACCGGGAATGCTAACGTGGTCGGTGGGACCCATTCAGCACATGCAGTCTTTATTTCTTTCCAGTCCGTAAAAGAGGTGTTTTTCTTTTTAGGTATCTTGTTAGTATGGGTAGGAATGACTTGGCTATTAAGTCTGTATAAGCGTGTTTCATATGTATCATTCTCCTCTGAGTCTAAGCCGGGTGTGACCCACTCCTCCCAGCTGGTGTCTGATTCACAGTCGGAACTTGTCTGACTGGCTGCTTCCGGGCTCCGGAACTTTTTTGCTGAGCTCCGGCCCCGCCCGCTTCTCGGGCTCTGGCTCTGCCCACATCCCTTGCAGGCTCCGCAAGGGGGCCGTGCTCTCTCTTTACTCCGGCCCCGCCCGCTTCCCTTGCAGGCGGGCCGTTCCCCCCCTCTCTGTTCGCCCCGCCTGTTACTCGGGCTCCGGCCCCGCCCGCTTCTCGGGCTCCAGCCCCGCCCGCTTCTTGGGCTCCGGCCCCGCCCGCTTCCCTTGCGGGCAGGCTTTCCCCCCCCCCTCTGTTCGCCCCGCCTGTTAGTGGGGGGGGCGTGTGCCTTACAAGGGCATATTTCCGGACAGTCGTTCTGATTGGCTGTCCGCCCCGTACTCGCGCTTCCCTCCCCTTCCTGTTTATCCGTGCTTGTTAGTGCTAGCGCTTCCTCCTTGTTCCCGCATGGGGCGTGTTTGCCCCACCCTTCCCCTTGCCGCTCGGCGCCATCTTGGGGCGCATAGGGCGGTGGTCCAGCCCAGGCGTCTTTAGGCTCAGATTTCTCCGCGGCACTCCTGGCCTCTTCAACAAGCCCGCCCCAAAAGGATTTTGCGCGGTTTTGTCCCTCCGTAAGCGGGTCGGGGTTCTGGGAATCGGGAGGTATAGCGCCCTCCCGCGAGTCTTTAGACTCGGTAAAAGTGCCGTCATCTGGTGGGTGCGGAGCCTGCGTGGCTGCCCCAACTCCCAATTTGGGGGTAACCGACAGACAGTCCCTCGCCACCCTCCAGATGTCCTGCTCCTGCATGGCCTTTTGCAGAGCTTGTTTAACTTTCCCCCACAACTTAAGATATTTCCCACTACCCGAGGACATCGTCTCCTCGGCTAATGCTGTGGTGCATTTAGCCCACACTTCTGGGTGGAGAATATCCACCGCCTGGTCAATGACCCCAATCTGCAAAAGTCTCGCAACGGCGAGAGTAAAATCTTTAGGTTTACAATCAATACCCCATTCTGATACAACCTTCACTAGGGCTTCCATCGTCCCTGAAGGTCTGGGAGCGTCCTCCCCGCCGGGCTGGACCCGCCGCTCCGGCCGCCGCACGCCACTCCAGGCGAAATTCCCGGGTTTCGGCACCACTTGCTGCCTCTCCGAGGCACGGTGGCCTGGTTTAGGGTCGGCACAGGCAATCACCTACTCGCGATCGCGGGTCCATTAGCACGCAGACACCAATGTGGTGGACGGCAAATGGCGTTTATTGCAGAGTGACACCGCATTATATAGCTTTAGTTTACAACGTCACATCCGTCTGCTTACGTCTCGAGCTAAGATCTGGGGAGGGGCTCTGTCTTTTCGTTACAGCACGACATCTTCCGACCGCAAAGCCCTGGCTGCCTGCAACCACTTATCCATATAATGCAATTGAAATATATATGTTCAGCATGCTTGATTTAACATGCTACTAATAAACCATATTAAACAACCTTTACTTTACAGTTTTGTAAGTCCCATGGCGTCTGGAGGAAATTATTTCATTTAAATGTCTAATATTAATATGTTGGAAAGAGATGCTCTTTTATTTACAGTGCATGATTATGTTTTTATATCAAAGTTTTATTTTTCTTTATCAGTTTCCTCAGTACATTTTACTTTCATAATCTCCATCACAAAACTGATTGGATTATGTTACACATCTTGCATTTCCTTTGATTTTGCAGTTTTATTTTATAGCAGAGGCTTAACGAATTGCTCACAGTCTTTCTCTACTTGATCTCTGCTTCTCAGATTTATTTTAAGATATAATTTCTAGAGTTTGGTGCTGTTTGGTTTGCCTCTCAGCCCACACCCCCATCCATTATTTTGAGTTGTTTTTCTGAGCAGCTTGGCACCCTTCATTTCATGGCAAAGTGTGAAAGGCAGACCGATGGGCAGCATGATTGCTTTTTCCAAGGTAGGCTTCTTGGGATCATTCGTCCTATTTGAAAGCATCGCATAAACTCAACAAATTCTGTGCCAAACAAGCATTACTATTCTATTTGAATACTGCAGCATTTTGCATAATTACTGCTATAGTGTGCCCTTGGCAGTCTAATAGCAATATGTTTTACCTTACTAGCATATAATAAAAATAACTGCAGGTATAAGGACCTTTCTTGATTGAATACTGTCCTAGATTTCAAAAATCTCTCCTGTTTTCTCCTTCTTTTTCTTAATGCATTTGTGTGTCCAGTTTTGACACTGGCCTACAAAAGCCTGAAGACAGAGTCTAGACAACAGAAATAAACCTTAACAATATTTTCTGATACCTTACATTTGCATTAAATCATGATTATGCCACTTACTTTATTCTACATACTGAATAAAAGAAGTCACTTATGCTTATAGAACATAATTTTTTGATGACTACATCATATTAAGATTACATGTGATACCTCTTCATTATCAAAGTGCTTCCTTTTTTCAGAAATGTATCTTCTTAATGCCTTTGATTACCTGCCTTCATGAAATAAGAAATTTATTTCAATGCAGTGGAAGATGAGTGTCGCTTTACAGCACTTCTCCTAACAAAAGATCTATCTTAGAATTATAGAATCATAGAATAGTTAGGCTTGGAAAGGACCTTAAGATCTTCTAGTTGCAACAACCCTGCCATGGACAGGGACATCTTCCACTAAATCATGCCACACAAGGCTCTGTCCAACCTGGCCTTGAACACCGCCAGTGATGGAGCATTCGCCACTTCCCTAGGCAACCCATTCCAGGGCCTCACTACCCTTACAGTAAAGAATTTCTTCCTCATATCCAATCTAAACCTCCCCTGTTGAAGTTTGAACCCGTTACCCCTTGTCCTATCACTACAGTCCCTCATGAAGAGTCCCTCCCCAGCATCCCTACAGGCCCCCTTCAGATGCTGGAAGGCTGCTAGGAGGTCTCCACGCAGCCTTCTCTTCTCCAGGCTGAACAGCCTCAACTTTCTCAGCCTGTCTTCATACGGGAGGTGCTCCAGTCCCCTGATCATCCTCATGGCCTTGCTCTGGACTTGTTCCAACAGTTCCATGTCCTTTTTATGTTGAGGACACCAGAACTGCAGACGATACTCAAAATGAAATCTCACAAGAGCAGAGTAGAGGGGCAGGAGCACCTCCTTCGACCTGCTGGTCACGCTCCTTTTGATGCAGCCCAGGATACGGTTGGCTTTGTGGGCTGCTAGCCCACACTGCCAGCTCATGTTCATTTTTTCATCGACCATCACCTCCAAGTCCTTCTCTGCAGGGCTGCTCTGAATCTCTTCTCTGGCCAATCTGTAACCGTGCTTGGGATTACTCTGACCCAGGTGTAGGACCTTGTACTTGGCATGGTTAAACTTCATCAGGTTGGCATCAGCCCACCACATAAGCGTGTCAAGGTCCTTCTGGATGGCATTCCTTCTATCCAGCGTATCAATCAAACCACACAGCTTGGTGTCATCGGCAAACTTGCTGAGGACGCACTCAATCCCACTGTCCATGTCACCGACAAAGATGTTGAACAACATCTCAACACCGATCCCTGGGGGACACCACTCGTTACTGGCCTCCAGCTGGACACTGAGCCATTGAGCACAACTCTTTGCGTGTGGCCATCCAGCCAGTTCTGCATTCACTGAGTGGTCCACCTATCAAATTGATGTCTAACTTAGAGAAAAGGATGTCATGTGGGACAGTGTCAAACTCTTTGCACAAGTCCAGGTAGGCGACATCAACTGCTCTACCCCTGTCCGTCAGTTCCACAGCCCCTTCATAGAAGGCCACCAGATTGGTCAGGCAGGATTTCCCCTTAGTAAAGCCATACTGGCTGTCACCAACCACCTTGTTGATTTTCATGTGCCTTAGCATGCCTTCCAGGAGAATCTGCTCCAAGATTTTGCCAGGCACAGAGGTGAGGCTGACTGGCCTGTAGTTCCCTGGGTCATCCATTTTCCCCTTCTTAAAAATGGGGCTTATTTCCCTTTCTGTAGTTGTCAGGAACTTCACCTGACCGCCATGACTTTTCAAATATGATGGACAGTGGCTTAACAACTTCATTTGCCAGCTCCTTCAGGACCCGCGGATGGATTTCATCAGGTCCCATGCATTTGTGTACTTTCAGGTTCTTAAGATGGTCTTGAACCAGATCCTCTTCTTCAGCTTGCCCAGGGTCTTCTTTCTCACATTCCCTGCATCTGCCTTCCAAGACTTGGGTGGTGTGGTTAGAGCATTTGCCGGTGAAGACTGAGGCAAAGAAGTCATTAAGAACCTCAGCTTTCTAGGCATGCTTAAAGGGAGATTAATTGAATCCCAGTAGGATATTACTTGCATTAATTTCATCAAAGAATGTTCTCAGTGATCACATTTAAAGCAGTCAGAAAAAAATATTCTTTAATATGAAATCCTTGCTTAAAATTCACAACAAACGGTACAAATTTTACTTGTGTGAAGAACTTAAGTAGCATTCTCTATTATATTAAAAATGTCAAATGGCACAAATACAAAGCTGCAGCAGATGCAGTGATTCAGTTTGGTCTGAATTTTTATTTTTTTCAAGGAAAAAGACCCATGTCAAATAATTAATATCGTAAGAATAAGAAAAAAATAAATCTACTGATGGAAGGCAACATATGCAGCTCTGCATTTCTGAATTATGTGGGTGTAACTGCAGTCAATTTGATCCCTGAGATGTTTAAACAACAAATCCATGTGCTCAAAGCTGTTTGGAGAGTCAGCCAGGGACGTAAATTTGCCTGTTCCCATAATCCAGAGGATGAACCTGCAGCACCTGATAAATTTAGAGAGAGGAAAATGGGTGGGGTTCTCATGTCCTTAGCAATAACCGAGAAAACCTTTGTTTCTGGTGACAAATCACAGATAAAGTTCAAAAGACCAAAATATATCATCTTGTCATCTTGATTTGTTCATTCAGTCATATTATTCCTAATCTGTGTTGTAACTCCAATAACAGTAGGACAATAAAACAGTCTTTTTTAATCTTCCCCTTCATTGTTTTAAAAATACTGCTGACTTCCTTTTATAATCTAACCCTAGTGACTAGGGCAGATATTCCTTCTCAGATTATCAGTATATCCTAAATGTTACATTCTTCTCATGTTTGTTTGTATTCACCTTCACCACAGTTTTTAAACTGTGGTCTTGACTTAGATCCATTTTGAAGTATGCCCTACGTGGACTTAAAGACTGTCATTTGCCTTTGCTCTTATCTCCTCTCAAGTTGTTCTTTAAACTTACACAGTCTTTCTCATTTTATTTTTTTTTTTTTTGTCCTTTGTTAAGAGGAAGACAGTGACACCAACTTTCACACGTCTGCGGTGCAGCTGCAGCCCTTTTGTTAGCTTTGTACTTTTGCTCTTGCAGAAGGTGATATATAGTATCACATGACGGATGCTGTTTTCTTCCACAAAAAAAGCAGACATAATTATCACACTTGGAGTTTAGCATGTTTGGAGAAGAATAGCCTGTTTTCTTACTATTGGTTTTGGTTTGGTTTGGGTTTGTTTTGTTTTGTTTTGTTTTCCCTACTGTTTAATCTCCTTTCTCACTTTTTTAATCTACCATGAAACATGAAGTAATATACTATAGTTAAAATAATTAACTGAAAGCCCATCTTATTTTTAATAATTTTTTTTAATCGCTGCTTATACGACAGTGGAACAGAAAACATTCACAGCCTTCTGATAGAATTAAAATTATTCTAACTCCTTTCTCATGCAGGAATTTGCTAATGTGAATGAAAAGTCTGTGGTTTATAATTCAAAAAGCAAATTCCTAAAAGATTCAGACTATTGATGGTTTCTGCCTCCAGGCAAACAGAAATAATACTTTTAGTCATTCATTCAGTTTAAATCTTGATATTATGAGCTCTGTTCCTATCACTAATTACATGTGAGAATTCTACCTTTATTACTGCATGGCTTCTTGCATTTGATTTAAAAAATAATCAGAATATGGATTCAGTGTCCAGAATGCTATTGTCTTCTATAGATACTCAACTGTGTTTCAGTTAGCTTAAAAAGGATAGCTCCTACAGCATAAAAAAAAAATAATAATAATAAAAAAAAAATAAAAAGCAGACACCATGGTCATTCTTCCGTATTTGAGTTTTAGGCAGGAATCATAGAAATAGTGTTAATAATGTTTGGTTTTGCAACCACTGTTGTTTGGTAATTGTCTTATTAACATTATAGAGGTCTTAAAAGTAAGGACATAGGGTTTATGACAGAGAACAGGGAAGGGCCTGTCCTAACAAGCCAAGTGACCAGCAGGATTCTTCATTTTCAGGAATTCAGTAAAACCTTAATTGCAGCTATAATCAGAGATGCAGGAGAAGGCTGTGCTTCAGAGTGCCACTTTATGGGCTCATAACTTGGCATTGGTTCTCACATAATGTAACACCTCCAATTGTATAGAAGGCTGCAATTCATTCTGGGAGCTGCTGATATACTACACGGGCACCATTTAGATGGCTTACAGACAGCAATAGAAATATGATGGAGGGTTATAGTTTTAGTATTCTGTGAATAAATAAGGAAGGATGGCTAAATGAGAGACTACGTTATATGTTTTAAAGTCTTATGAATAATACCAAAAGAAGATATTTAGAGTATACTTAGTTTAAGAGAAATTCATAGAATCATAGAATAGTTAGGATTGGAAAGGACCTTAAGATCATCAAGTTCCAACCCCCTTGCCATGGGCAGTACACCTCTCACTAAATCATGTCACTCAAGGCACTGTCCATCCTGGTCTTGAACACTGCCAGGATTGGAGCATTTGCCACTTCTTCGGGCAACTCATTCCAGTGCCTCACCGCTCTCACAGTAAAAAACTTCTTCCTTATATCTAACCTGAACTTTCCCTGTTTAAGTTTAAAATAGATTGTTAAGTAAGATTACAGGTAGCATAGAAAGCTATGCTGTATTCAACACAGAGGGACAATAGCAACATAATGATATGCAGTGAATTATTAGCAATGACATTACCCCACAAGTTTATATCCTAATGAGTTCTGCTAGGTGTGGGGTACACTTTCTGAAAATGTTATCCAGCCTTCCAGAACCAATACTTACTTGGTGCATAATGTCAAATGTAACTTTTTTTTTTTTCAATAGGGTACAAATGTCAATCATTTTTGGTAGGTTATATGGCTGGTATTCCCAGAACTTCTGCCAAAAGCACTGGCTATTTTACTGGAAAGTAGCAAATGTGTGTAAGTTTATTACGAATCTTAAGAAATGAGCAATTTCTAATATCTATTGACATAAAAATGTATGCTGTATTTTTTGGTCTTGCAAGAGTGAGATTAGTCTAGGAAACAGCATGACAAATATGAATCATACATTGTCAGAACGATGTCCCTCCTGTAACTACTTCTAAGTGTTAGTACTGTCATTGGGGGAAAAGGAGATTAAGCCTCTATCCTTGGGATCCTCAAAGGCAATGCCTGCATTAGCCTTCATCTATTGATGACTACAAATAGCCATGCAGTAAAGTAATATTGATTGTGTGATTGTGTAGTATTGATTAGATCAGTCAACACTCTTTTGTTCAGCCCACCCTGATGAATTCATTCTAGATGTTTTTTTGGCCAGTACATATTGATCTGAATGTTCTGATTCTGATTTAGAGCAAAAGAGAGTCAGGTAACATCAGCTTCATGCAAGGACTGATTAAAATGTCAGAAAGAGGACTTTAAGGTAGATAGCTAAGTAAACTACTATATGTTTTTCAAAATTATTTGTTTTGCTGGAAATATAGATTTTTGCAAAATATAGCAACTGCATACTGCAGGAAAAAGCAAACTATAACTGGCAGCAATGTCATGGAGCTGCTTTCATTCTCCAGAGTTTGTTTACTTTGCTTACTTGAACAAAGGTATCAAATTGAGCATGTTTTCAGTTTGGGAAGGAGATTAGAGTTAGGAGTGCTCATACCTGAAGGAAAACCAGTTCTTGAGTCTTGCAAGAATCTCATTTTGAATCTTAGCATTAATTTCTTCATGACTGGGAGCATCACACAGGCGTGATGTACAGATTAAATTCAAGTTAGCTTCCATTTGGCTTCAGGAGAATTCTCTGAGGTGGTGTGGGAAGAAGCTGTAATCCATAACTATCAAGGTTGTTCGTATGCAGACTCTGAATTAATTTTGCAAGTCACAACAGTGTTCACCTCAGCTATGAGAATCCATGCCACTGTCTTTTTCATTCATGGATTTATAAAGGGAAAATACAGTAAAGCCAGGTGCAAACTAAAATCAGCTACTGAAACTCTCCTAGATATACAGGACACTAACTTTTAGTTCTAGCTATCTGATAATATTGTATTAAACAATTCAAATGACTTGAAGCTTTTGTGTTTTCCTGTCTTCTTGCTGCTTAAAATTTAGGCCACACATTAAGGAGGATTATTGGAAACTACTTCCTTTACTGTTCTTCATGCGTCCCTTTCTTACCACAACCCCAAAACCTTTCTGTCCCATGTATTATAAGAGTAGTGCACCCAGTATCCCACATGACATTTTTACTGATATATCAGACACAACTTTTGCATATGCTGATTTATGTTTCATCTTATCCACTTGCTGCCGTGAAAGCACAGGCGAAAGGCAGCTTCTTTAAAGCACTTCCTCTATGTACTTTAAGCTATCATTTTATTCAGGTTTTCAAATGTAAATTTTTTCAGATAATTCTGAACAGATTCTTCATTCATGCTCCACTAACTGATGGCTAAAGTTTATTATAAATTATTATTATTAATTAAATTTATTGGCAAGCAAGGTGAGCCATAATCTGAATATTCTTTGACTTCACATATTTTTTGCTAAATCTTTGGTTCCTAAAGCTGTATAGTGCAGGGGTAGACATGCTTGACAGGTAAATAAGTCAGCCACGCCAATCATACAAAATAGACAATAACAGTATACAGGCAATTCATCAAGTGACTGAAGTCCAAAATGCTTTTTAATTGGTCATCCTTTCCTGCATGGGTTGAATGAAAAGCTTGGATCCTCTGGATTCCTGTTAGAGGTATTAACTCTTCCAATCCCACTGAAAACTGCAATCACTATTCATGGCTTTTACAGTCAGAAAGAAAATGAGTGACATTAGCAAACACTCAAGTTATCCTGGGAATTCTGATTTGAAGATTGTAACCCAAAATGGTGAGTCATCTAAAAAAAAAACCTGGTTCCTTACCATCACTTTCCCTGATTCAGTATAGACAGTTTTATTATATTGAAAACTCAGAATAAGACACCCAACAAATGCCTTGAATTCCATGTTTTTCTTACTAACTCCTTACAAATGAAATTGGATGATCACCACAAGGAAGAATATATTGAATTACCTTAGGAAATACTTAGCTAAAATATATTTACTTGTATACAGTGCTGATATTGTTGGAAATGTTATCCACTTTGTCCTGTAAATATATTTTGGGAAGGAGAGACAAGGATTCTTTACAAGAGATTACAATGTTTTTTGTATCCTGGGTCAGGCCTCAGATATAAAAAGCCATCTTACCTGTCATCTTCATAGGACAATTATGCAAGAAAAGTGGAGTTTGCTTTGGGATCTTCCTGTCCTCAAATTCTTTATTTACAATTCAAAGAAGCATTCACATGCCTCTGGTCTAGTCACATTTGCTCTCATGTTTGTCTGCAAACCTCAAAAAATTTGTCCACCAAATGTTCAGTCCATGTCAAAGATGGGATTGTGATAATTGGCATTAATATAAGTAAACTTAGCAGCAAAGAAAATCATGACATATATGGTTATGTTAATCAGATCTTGTAAGATGTCTCTCCAAGGCAGGTTGCCAAGGGTAAAATACTAAATGGGAAATTTCTGGGGTCCTTATTTTAAACACAGAGTTATGACAGTATTGAGGCATATCAATGGGTATGAATTAATTTGCCTGTGCCTGTTTCGTTTACAGTGACTAATTTTAATTGAACAATTTATATTGTGTAAAAATCCTTTTCCTTCCTGCAAAAACTTAGCCATTATATGTAGAAAAGAAAGTCAGACCTTTCAGAAAATCTTAGCTCAGAATCAAGGGGAAGCACACCTCTGATTGCCCTGTTCCAGTCATGCTATTAGCCTGATTCCGTGCTATTCAAACTGCTTTATTGCCTTGACATCTGACAAGCTGTAATTTTCTGATAGGAAAACAATTTGAAGAATAAAATAAAAATCCTGATCATTCCAGCTTCATTACAAGTCCTACATAGAATCACAGAATAATTAGGGTTGGAAAGTACATTAAGATCATCTAGTTCCGTAATTAAAACATTATTCCCTTTGTTTACTGTCCAACCTAATATTTCTTATATGCTCAAAAAAATTTTGCAAGAAAGAAAATTTCTTTTCAAACATTTTTTCTGAAGACATATGACGGCCCTTCTCACAGCTTATAAGGATTGCTCTTTTTGAGACATTATAGATAATTATGCAAGACTTCCTCAAAACTCAGGAGAATTTATTGCACTGCAGGCTAGAAACGAAAGTTAAAATAATCTATAATATATAGATAAACATCATCAGTAAAGATAATAGAGGATGTGATTTTTTGTGAAGTTGCAGTTTTAAAACCTTTACATTAACTTGCCATATTCTGAATTAACAATTTAAATAAAAGGCCAACAGGTAATTGTGTTCCTTTACTATGAGGAACACTTGAACTAATTTAAAGTAATGCAGAAAATTATCTAAAACCATTTAGTCAAATATACAAAGAGGGGTCAAACCTAGGGCAGCACTATTTAAATTAAATTGAATTCCATCTTGAGAATGGATTTCAAATAGATTTTTAATTGCAGTATTTCGTCCACAGGGCATTCTATCACCTACTTTTCATTTGCGAGTAAAATATACCAGAATGTTTTCCATCAGGATAGTGCCAGGTCTCTCTTTAGTGCGAAATTTCTGTATTATGAAGTATGTAAAAATGTTCTGAATGTTTTCCATCAGGATAGTGCCAGGTCTCTCTTTATTGCAAAATTTCTGTACTATGAAGTATGTAAAAATGTTCTGAGACTTTTATTATTTGCTCATTTTGCTTATAGTTAATCTCTGGAGCCAAACACTGAGTACTTCACACGTCTGGTTCATTTCAGTAGGCAGAAAAGCAAAAAACAAAACAGCAGCAGTAGTTGGGCTTTTCCTCACACACTTGAAAGAAGCTGCAGAGATGGTGCAGATGCTTTCCTGTAATCACATGATCCACAACAGGGAAGCTGGTCCATGAAGCTAGCATGGTGGCTGCACAGAACCTGCAGGAGGAGGATGCAACCCTGCACATGAAGGGACCCAACACTTTATTGCTCTCTGTCAGTACTGCTAGCACAGAAAATGGCAAGCTAAGCATTTTCTTGATACTGTGAGGGTTTTGATGTATGGCATGGCAGTCTGGGAGGGAAAGTGCTTGTGACAGTGCTAGACCTGCCCTGGAGAAGCTTCCCCCTGAATGCAGGGATACTGAACTTTCAGCTGCCACTGTGCTTTCAGCTGCATGCAAAGACATCAGTGATTGCCTCTTCTGTTCTTTGACTTCTGTGGGGATCATAACCCCAAAAAGAAATGGGAAGGTGAGGTATAGCTAAGAAAACAACAGAGAAGTTACTATGTTTTGGATACATTTTGCCATTTCCTCAAGCCTTATGCTAATTGTCCTCACTGCTGAAAATCTAACCCCAGAAAATTAGGTTTAAAGTACATCGGAAGATGACACTGTAAATGAAGACGGGCTCCTAAATTATTTCCACTAATGATTCTGGAAAAGAAGTAAATGCTTTGAAGAAAGATGACATGCAGTATTTTTCAATTCAAAATCATATAATACTTTCAAAAGCTCAGTGACAAGTTCACCTTTTCTAAATACCCTTCTGGATATATGGCAATAACTAAACTGGTCTATTGGTTTGTGAGTTTTTTGGACAAAGGCTTTGCTAAATGAATAACAACTGTGAAGTACTTGTTGGTTTTCTACAAAGAAGACTTGTAAGAAAGGTTCATTCTTAAAGCACTGGCAACTTATTTACAGTACTTTTGTTTACAATCACTCTTGCTTACAGTTTTATTTCAGATATTTTGTCGTGGCACTGAATTGGTTTCACATGAGAGGGGTCATCATAAATGAAATGTTCCATTCCAGATATGACGTACTTTGCTTTGTTAGAAACACTTTTCTTAAAGGCTACAAAGAGCCATTGATTGCCTGGGTGTTTTATTTGATGTTCTTCCCAACACAGTATGCAGTGAAGATTAACACAATAGAGAGCTTTTGCGCATGTCATGTAACCTCTCAGAATAGAGTTGTAAATTTGCTTTATGTATATTTATAAAGGACTCTAAAGTCATATGTTAATGGTCCAAACAAGCAGCTGCTGTTAGTACACTGATTGCAGCCAGGACACACTACAAAATTAGGGCAGCTGGTTCTAGGTACTGGAGCAGAATTACAATACAATAACATAGATGAGGATGTTGAAATTCTGTTCTGGTTGGATGAAAATTATTCATAAAAGAGTCTTCTGCCAGTGTGCAAGTGGTGCAGCTCCTCACAGAGATAGGAACAGGAGTTGGAGACCAACACTTCAACAACTGGGGTTAGAACTGGGCATGATTCTGTGTCTACCAAAGCAGTAGCATCCTGCTCCAGCCCAAGGCTGAATGTAGCAGACGTGCCAGTTCTCATGACAAAATAGCCATCTCATTCAAGTGGAAGATGTTGCAAAGCAAGCAAAATGGGTGTGAAAGACCCCTAATCAAGAGAGTTCTTACACCCATAATAAGTTTTATGTTTAAAGATAAAATAAACAGATATCTTCCCTAAATCACCTAAATCATGTCCATGGAAGGAAAAAAAAAAAATAATGAAAAATGCAAAAAAAAAAAAAAAAGGTCAAATTTTTACTTATTTGCTCTAGCCTTTCCATTTAAATACCTACACAAGTCAACTGAATCTGTTAAATTTAAAGGGCCTAGATGTGCTGTTTTGTAAATACTTGATTTCTAAACCAAAGTTCAGTTACATAAATGGGATTTTTTTCAAGATAAGCTCTAGCCTAATGGATCAGGCCCTTCAATTGTTGCCAATTTGCATATTGGTCACCAAGTAAATTTGATACTGAGAGTGGCTGTTTTAATCTTATAAATATTCTGAAATACAATAAATATGTGTGTGTATATCTATATATGTAAAATAAAACTTCTGTTATTTACTTGACAGACTTGAATCAAAGGAGCCCTTCCTGTCCGTTGGGTAAGTAGGAATCTCTGTATTTCTGTGGATGTAGATATATTTAGCTACCATACAATATAATTTACGTTAAGCATAAACATCCTGTTTCAAAATTAAAATTCTGTACTATATCTAAGATTAGAAAAAGTAGTTATTAGTCAATAAAGTCAGCAGTTGTGGATCTCTCCCTTCTTAAAAAATAATAAGACATATGTTTTGCTTCTATCGACTAACCAAGATCTATACTAAAAGACATGTAGGAGTAAAATGTTACATTGGCTGGTAGCTGGTTTAGTATTTTATTTTCACTGATCATTCAGTCAGAAAACATTTTAAATATTGTCTATACATAATTGATTTTTACTTTTAAAATAAAAATTTTCTACTTCTTTAATAACAGAAATTAAATCAAATTCATAAATAGAAAAATATCACATTTTTAGCCTAATGATAAATCATTACTCAGACTGGTGTATGACAGCTATTTTCTCCATAGCCTTATAGCCGCTTAAGCAGTTATATGGTCTATATATTAAAATAATTAACTTTCTACAAACTTATTTTGAAATGTGAGATATTCTGAAAAAAGCACCATTCTCTAATAAGATTTAGACCATTATACATATTGAAGGTAAGTACCAGTCACTTCTGAATCTGAAGTTCACTTTTCATGCGCTTTTTTCCTTTTAGCTTCTGTCTTTCAAACTTTATGAAGTTTGCTAACTTTTTCACTCCATTTTCCTTCACAACTGTATATTCATTGTCTCTTCATTCTCTTTTTAATTTGTTCACAACAATATGCTATGCAAAATAGCCATTTAAGAGTTAATTTTACCATGTAATATTAGTACCTTCCAAATCTTTGTATTAACTGCAAATCAAAAAGTAGTTCAAGTCATGAAGTGCTAATTAAAGTTACCAAAAAAAGGAAAAGTGTCAGTTATTGACAGAGATGCTCAACAAATCAGAGTAAGCAGGATCAGGACGTCTCTGTTTCTGCAGTGTGACTGTAACTTTGTTGTGTTTCAGTATATTTTGAATGAATTGCTTGCCGTTTCTACTTTTTACCAACTCAAAATTATAAAAAAATAAATGAATGCTGGTTAAATGCTGGGTACTCTTAGTTTGCATGCTTTGAAATCTACAAATTCATTATCAAATTTAGTCACTTCTGTTATTACCTTTAATTGCTCCACTTTGTAACTTGTCTTATTGAGCTGTTTTTCTGAAGCGTCCACTCTCATAAAGAAGATATTATCAGAAAAACTCAACTTTAAGATTAAAAAAGAAGTCACATACCATTGTGGTTGAGGAGCAAACTTGAAAGTAAAAAATCCAGGAAGCAAATTGAAGACTATGGTATCAATTATATTAATAGTAATTGTCACAGAATAATAAATCCCAATTTTGTAATTTTTGTCATGGTCTTAATAACTGCTAGCAATTTTGTGGTATTTGGGAATGTCTGCTCAGGAGGAAGTGTTATGATTATGTTTTGGGCTTGGGTTTGTTTCCAGACTAGTGGATTTGTTGCCACTGTGTAAATCCGCATTACCTCCACATAACCACTCTGTGTCTTCATCACTAACCTGGATTCCTTTTGGAAAATCTAATCTGAACAAATAGACTTAACCTCTTCCCAGAAATTTCCTTGTAATGTACTTGGATTATTTTTTTGCAACTTTGTAATGATAACAATGGAAAAGACAAAAATTAGTCCCCACCTCTGTGCTACTTTTGCCTTTTACTGCAAAAAGCACCCCAAAGAAGGGATTTAGAGAGAGGTTAGAGCACCATGTTCTGAGGAGAGGCTCAAGCCAATATGGCATAAATCAGAGAGATTCTTCTCCTAGTCCTACAGTAACTGGTGGTTCATTTGTTCAGAGGATAAGCTGTTGTTCCAAGACCTGTATCTAAGGTTTAACCCAGACTGGCAGCAGCAACCACCAGGCTTTTAAAATACAGTAAATGTTTTCAGAAAAAAGGCTGATTTAGCCCCAGGTAGACTAACACGAGTGCCCTTAATGCCTCTTGCAGCCAGAGTTGGCCAAGGCACCAATCTGAATTACTTTAGGTTGCCTGCAGATGACTTGGTCCTGCGTACCAGCTTTTCATCTGCCTTCTCCAGCAGAGATTTCTTTCCACATTTTCTTTATACTGCCTGTAAGGGCTAATTCTGCTTTTTCCTTTTGTTGTGCCTAAGGCAACAACTTCTTAATGCTTTACTATTAATTCTTTTAGTGGGGAAAGGAACGTGAAGTGTGGCAGCCTAAAGGCTCAAGACTGATACAGTTTGTTGAGCTCTGCATGTATAAGCAGCGCTGCAGCCTTCCTGTGAGACAACCCACAAAGGAAAACTGGTTCTTACAGTGGTGCATTATTTCCCCACTTAGAAGATACAGGGAGAAGCAGACTCCAACTTTTGCTGTTGTAGTTTATGTCTCAAATGCAGGGAGAGAATAGCTCCTGTACTCCCTTGGTAAAGGAAATTCTGTTTATCTTTTTTTCTATGCAAAATGCATAGCAAAAAAAATTCATGCTCCTTTACTCCCTGTGCAAGACAGGGCATAACTTGGCACTGAAGTAACAGTAGCCTCTTTAATGCAAGTTTCTAATGGTAGCAATCAGGAATAAAATTTCATCAAGTATGTGATCTATTCAGATAAGAGTACCTGAATTCATTGTTATGATTTTGGGATAGAATACAAAATTGAATTTGAAACACATGTTGCCTTTCTTTTTCTCTTAGAAGTGAAAATAAAATTCTTAAGGAAGGTTTCGTGGTCATGTAGGGTTTGAATAAAATGAAGTCATGCAAATAGCCAAAATTCCTGAAAGACTTAACCATCAGATGCAACTGTTCTGGTAAAACTCCACCAAAGTGAAGACTACTGACAATGCATCACATTATCTTCATGCAGAAGTCTTTGGAAGATTGAGACCTAGAAAGAACAGGCAGGTCAACAGATAGAAAAAACTGGATACTGCAAGAAAGGGCAACCTAGGAGCCAGCTCATATTAAGTTCATCCCACTTTGTGGCAAAGTATGTATAATATTCAAAAAATATATATTTAAAATGCCAACAACTTTTAATTATCCACATTTGCTTCTACATATTTGGCATTTTGTTGTTAATAATAATGATGCACAATTATTCCTTCAACAAAACTGCTATCGTTCCTGATGGATAATTGGATTGATAATCCGGTTACTAACCATTCACACAGCTGTTTCACAGCAGCTGATTCATGTTAACTGTCTGCATGTAAGAGTGGAGCCCTCGACAAATTCCAAATAATACTGCATGCAGATTTGCACTTAGTCATCAGTCTGAGCCCTAAAAGCCAAAACACATTTTGTAGGACACACCCATTGCAGCATCTCTTAAGACCTGCAATGGTGGTATATGGCCAACAGAGATCATAATTATTTTGGAACTGTCTGGCACAGTAGAAATTCTTTGAACTAGTTCTCATTTGTATCTAACTCTAATTGTGTGAAACTTTCATAATAGCATCTCATCTTGAATGTATGCAGTGGTATAGAAAATCCGTCACAGTAACCAATAAATTGTCAAATTTTTAAAAAGATTTGTCTTGTTAGCCATCATTTAGTAATATGTCCCATGTTGTTGAATTCAGAAGAGATGGGGAGAGAGAGTAAGAAACAGAGCTGAATTTTCTGAGACTAGCGAGACCTTAGATTCACCTATTGCCAGCTGCAGAGAATGGGATTATTCCTGGATAAGCAGGCAATAACTTTTCACTGAGATCGTCTTTGAAAACATGCGTTATGTACATCTGGTTGTCAGCTGAGATTCAATCTATTTCTCTTTCTTTTGCGTAGATGTTAAAAAAAAAAAAAAAAAACAAAAAACAAAAAACAAACAAACAAAAAAGAAAAAAACAATGCAAAACTAACCAACAGTACAAACTGCTGACTTTCTCACTCTTTTTTCTTTTCTTTGATATTGTTTGCTATAAACAGTATAAATTTTTGTGGAAAACTCAGAGAGAGACATAAGTGAAATGAATTAATTTTATGCATTTATTACATGATGAATAGTTGTCTGTTGTGGGAGAAAGAAAAGAGATAAAAGTAAAATTGGCGCTGTTACATTTTCCTTACATTCTCAGTAGAAAGACTGGAGTTCTGTATGAATTACTGTTTTCCTCACTGAGGTCCTGTTCCTAGAAAGTATGTGACAAGAGAAAATACTGAAAAGCCATGTTTTTCCAAATCACATCTCAATCATAGCAGCTTTTGAATCATGGGTACTTACTTCTAGATGAGATGGAGGGATTTTGATGGGCTCAGCTTTAGGAAGTGGTTCCAAAATGCAAAAATTAAAATTTCATACTTTTCTTCTGGTAGAGTTGTTCTGAGAAACATTTAACAACTGGAATTTGTCACCGTGTTTCTTCCTCTTGCTCAGTAGTGTTTTGTTTTTTTTTCCCAGAAGGCCATTTTGAAAAAAATGAAATCAGGAAATCCTGATCTCAAAACACCATTTTAAGAGATTCTGTTCTGAAGAACTAAGATAATTTAAAAGAAAAAAAAAAAAAAAAAAAGATAAAAAGAAGCCTAGTCCTTGAAGGCTCTGTTAGTATATCAGAGATTATAGGTTATAAGGCAGAGCAGACAATAGGTTGAAAGCACAAACCAGAATGTAGCCACATCATCTTCCGTACAACAAATGCTATAACACTTGTCCACCATCCTGATTATCAGATAGCACCAGTGGAAGGGGCAGACATTATTGCTACTGTCCCCATCCAACATTTGAAAACTGAGAAAATTATTTTACCTTAGAAGAGGAAAAATATAAAAAGGAGTTACTGGATGCATTTTTTGCTGACAAGAAGCCAATAAAAATACCAGCCTGACCACAATCTTGTAACTCTCATTCACATTCGTGCCAGGTATGCAGATGTTTTCGTGAAAAGCATGAGGGGACTGAAGACACCTGACAATTATTTAAATTCATTGCTTAGAAACTAGCAGTAATTCCTTATGCTTAAAACCACTCAGGTTCTCTGACAGAGAGGCAGCAGCAGGTCTTCTGCATTTGCAGAGAGTAACCTCTAGAACAACCCACTCTTTAATTGTGTGTAAGGTTTAGCCTGGATACTAGAAGCAGAAATCTGGGAATTGCAAGGTCTTTGTGCATGGTGAGGCTTCCATGGTAGGCCCCAGAGAGACAGGAGGGATGTATCTGAAGGGGGACTATAGGGATGCTGGGGAGGGACTCAACATTAGGCACTGTCATGAGAGGAGAAGGGGCAACGGGTCAAACTTAAACAGAGGAAGTTTAGATTAGATATGAGGAAGAAATTCTTTACTGTAAGGGTGGTGAGGCGCTGGAATGGGTTGCCCAGGGAAGTTGTGAATGCTCCATTGCTGGCAGTGTTCAAGGCTGGGTTGGACAGAGCCTTGGGCGGCATGGTTTAGTGGGAGATGTCCCTGCCCATGGCAGGAGGGTTGGAACTAGATGATCTTGAGGTCCTTTCCAACCCTAACTATTCTATGATTCTATGATTCTGTGATTCTGTGATTCTATGATTCTATGATTCTATGATTCTATGATTCTATGATTCTATGATTCTATGATTCTATGATTCTATGATTCTATGATTCTATGATTCTGTGTATGGGATGATAACATATGGAAAGCTGGGGTTCTTCATGTGAAAGATGCTGAGAATTTATATGGTTTAGTTTCAAACAGTATTACTTATACCTTTCTCTTTCAACAATTTATCAAAACCCACAAAGATTAAGCCTTTCTATGACTGCCTTCTTTCTGTTATTATAAGACTCTGAAACAATGAATGAATATAACTGTTTTATAAATTTATATAAAAAACCATGGTTTTTGCTGAAGAAGGGATTACAAAGCAACCGTAATAATAACATTGGTCTACTGCTGTCACTGCATTTGTCAGTGGTTTTGTGCCATTACCCAGTTTTTAAAGATCCCAGATTGTCTTTTTCTACTCATTTTTAATCTAAATAATTATGTTATATTTCCGCTATTTTCCTGATCTTTTTAATTCTACCCCACTTCCCCTTTCATACACAGAGAAATATATGCATTGCATAGAAAACAGACTAATATATTTGGCCAAAAAAGAAAAACATTTTTCTTATTCCTTTAACTTTTATTAGCAACAAACTCTACAAATATGCACCTTGATAAATTCTTTTTCCCCTCTCTGACCTTAATAACATCAATAGCAATGTGTTTCATAATTGAGAAAGACAGCAGAGCATGAGATCACTGTCGTGGTTTAAGTCTATAAACTCACACAGTCGCTCTCTCACTCACTCCCCACTCTTTCTTCCCTCCACTCCTGGAGGGATGGGAAGGAGAATTGAAAGAATGCAACTCCCACAGGTTGAGATAAGAACAGTTTAGTAACTAAGGTATAACACAAACCACTGCTGCTACCACCAATAATAATAATGACAAGAGAAATACAAGGAAAAAGAATACAATTGCTCACCACCCAATATCAAGCCCAAGCAAGCAGTGCACCCCCCACCGTGCACCCCCACCACCCTTCCGGGTCTCTCCTCTCCGTTTTTACATCCTGGACATGACGTGCTGTGATATGGAACAACCTCTTTGGTCAGTCTGGGTCAGGTGTCCTGTCTCTCCTTCCTCCCAGCTTCCCCTCCTCCCTAGCAGAGCATGAGCCTCACAAAGTCCTTGGCCAGCCTAAACATTACCACGCAGTAACTGAAAACACTGGTGTTATCAGCGCTGTTCCCAGGCCGAAAATCAAAAACACAGCTCTGCACCAGCTACCAAGAAGGAGAAAAATGACTGCTGCGGCTGAACCCAGGGCAGATCACTCTTTTTTTTTTTTTTCCTGGTTATTCTATTTACCTTTCCTTTTTTTTTTTTTTTACTCTCTGTTATTTCTGTAATCCAAGACTACCCTTCTATTAGTAATTCTATGAAAACAATACATTTGTGAGTCATTTATGTTCTGGGTTCATAATGAACAGTACTGTATACAATATTCAGTACTGTATTCAGTACAGTATTCAGTACTGAATACAGTACTGACTACCTGGATGTTCGCTAGAGGAGGGAAAATGATGTGCAAGAGAATGTTTCTGAAGGAAAGTCAGGAGGCTGAAACATTCTAGAGATAAGGAAAAATGAAAGAAAATAGACAGGAATGCAGAATCATAAAAATAGAAAGTCCAGGGAAAAGAACTATACAAAGAAGCAAAAAGGGAGGCATTTTCTTGTAATAGAAATTGGAAGAAGGGAGAACAATATTTGCTGGTATGTAACCTCATTGTAGAACAGCATTATTGACTTCCAGCTCACTGGGTTTTGCCTGAGCAGTAGTCGCTGATTCAGGAGTTCTATAAAGCAGTGTTTGGACAGTCCCTGCTAACTCAGTATTTGTATTTCCTATTTCTGAAGTAAAATCTGATAGGTTGCGATAGATCTCCCTGGAGCCCTCTTTCTTCAGACTGAGGTGCTCCAGCCCTCTGATCATCTTCCTGGCTTCCTCTGGACACTCTCGAGCAGGTCCATGTCCCTCTTATGTTGGGGACCCCTGAGCTGGATAGAGTGCTCTAAGTGGGGTCTCATCAGAGCAGAGTACAGGGGCAGGATCACCTCCTTCAACCTGCTGGTCACACTCCTTTTGATGCAGCTCAGTATACAGCTGGCTTTCTGGTCTGCAAGCGCACGCTATCAGCTCATGTTGATATTCTGAACAAACAACAGCCTCATAACCTTCTCCTCAGGGCTGCTGTCAACCCAGTCTCTATCCAGCCTGCACTCATGCTTGGGATTTCCCCAACCCGTCTGTAGGACTTTGCACTTCACTGTGCTGAAAATCATGAAGTTTGCACTGGTCCACCTTTCAAGTGTGTCGAGGTTCCTCTGGGTGGCCGTTATCAGAAGCAATCACTCAGCGAAACGTACCTACTAGGCATGGCCTTGTTTATTCTCTTGCTGTCTGAATCAGGGAGCAGAAACTACAGGTAGGTTTCCAGGCACACTATGAACAACAGACAAAATGAAAAATTTCCAACTTTCAGACTGCATTTTTACTATGAACTATTTATTGAATACCTGAAAATAGTGAACACCACAGAAATAAGGATCAATACACCATGAAGTAAAACTGAAGCATTGCTGAGTTAATGTAATTCATCCTGCAGATCTTTCATTTTCTGGTGTACAAGAGGATATGGGATAGGAATGGAAGTTATATCTTCTGGGACAGTGAAGCTAGTGAAACAAAACTGGAGATAGCAGTATTATGAGAAAGAGTTCACATTTTTTTAGTAGAGATGGAGGAACCTGAGAGGTATCGAATAAGCCTTTGTTTCTTCACAGAACCAATCTTTTTATTCACATACACACAAGCATATTAATCATGACTACACTTTAAGTCTGGAATCAAACATGATTTGGTTTCAAGCAGACCTTGTTTAGGTATCAGTAGTTAGGCGTATTTCATGTTCCAGCTGATACTTTATAGGCTATAAAGCTGTCTTGCTGTGTAGAGCATTCACAAAAAATAACATTCCAGTCATATAAGTCATATAAGGGTGAGTAATGGTAATGCAGTTTTGATGGGAGAAGGCAAAAATTGTTAGAGGAGAGTTCAGCAAGAAGGTAAGGGAGGGGAGAGGAGGAGAGGGAGAGAAACGTTAAGAGTTTAAATTCCTTCACAGTCTTGTTGTTTGGAAAGAGGTGCTGGAAGCAATTCTCCACACTAAATTGTTATAGTAGATTAATACTATAAATATATCATTTATATATTTATATATAATTTATATATATTATGTATTATATATTATATATATTTATCATTTAATTATATTATAAATACATAATTAATACAGACTATATAAAACCACATTTAGTCTAAGACGTGTCTGTATTGTTAACTTTGAATGTGCATTTCCCACAGGGATAAAACACTTGAAAATTTCTATAAATATTTACTAGCCCTGATGCATACCAGCGCAAGCAAAGCACCAATCTGACAGGGAATGTAACCACATGATCTAGGGACGCATGTTACAGAAAATGACAATAATTGAAGCATAAAGCCCCTCAAGTCCTCTTTTGTACAGTCATTTTCTTAATATCTAAAATGTCATGAAATTAATCTCCGTGGAAGAGAAAACATTGATATATGGATCATTGTCTAAGAACCATGATAGTTACTGTATCTTAGTTGAGTAATGAATGTCATTCTAAATAAAAGTCTGAATGCATTATTATTTGATTTTTACATACATGGAATTCTTTTTGCCATGCTTGATAAGACTAAAGAAACATTAATAAATGCTCTTATCAAGCAGGATAAAAAATACTCTCAATTCTAGTGTTACAGCCAATGAACGTGGCATCTTATGCACAAATATTGGTATTATGTTCTTAACAGGTGATAACAAAAGCAAATGAAACTTGCCCAATTCCTGCAAGCAAGATGTCAAAATGTGAATCTGTGTGTCTTTCATTGGAGCTTAATACAGTGATAGGAAGGAGTCCCCAGAAGAGATTGTGTAATATCCAAGGAAAAAATGAAGATCACAAAAAATGCATAGTGAAATTCCCATATTGATTGTGTTTTGTTTTGTTTTAATATAACAGTCAGACTGTGGACCATTTAATTTGTCAATCTGCTGTTCGTGAAATGCTGTAGAAATACTTTAAAACCTAAACCCATCACTTATTCCCACACCTATCAATGTCAATTTCTGTACTGTCAAACCAAGTTAAATGACACAACAATGTATACAGTATTACTAATAAATTGAATAATCAAGCACGTGTATGGTTTGACAGTAGCACCTTGAATACACTGAATTTAAAACACATTTTTAAGAGGCAGGACTCATTACTCTTGTACTAAGAAAAAAAGTGCTGTATGGGCATCAAGAATTTCCTAGTCACTCTATACATTTAAAGGACAATTTGGAAAATGGCTAGGCCGCTGGAAAGCTTTTTCATTACCTTACTATGAAATGTTCCTATATGAAACAAAATTGGATATTACTTTCGATGACAGAAAAATATTTTAACAGTAGGAAGAGAAAGGTCAGGGACACTTTAAGTAGATTTACTCAGGTTTCTTTACATATAAAAGCAACTATTTTGTTTCTAAAAATCATCAGGCTAACAGTGTTAAGCATAGACTTCACTACAGTCACAGTAAGTAGTTTTTATTAGATGTAATTCTAATATTTGGAACTCAGCTATATAGAAAATTATTTGGCCTCAATTTCAAATTGAAAACCCTGCAACACTTGTGCTTGCCTGGCAGTCATGAACAGCTCTCAGACCAGCTGATCCCAGAGTCCAAATATTGATCTTGATATTGATCTTTGCTATCCTCTGCTTCACAAGCTTTGCCTAATCCTCTACAGGAAAGGGTCTAAGCAAGTGTCCTGGGTTCAGCAGTAGCAGTCATTTTTTCTCCTTCTGGTAGCTGGTGCAGCCCTGTGTTTTTGACTTTTGGCCTGGGAACAGCGCTGATAACACCAGTGTTTTCAGTTACTTCTTGGTAATGTTTAGGCTCGCCAAGGACTTTGTGAGGCTCATGCTCTGCTAGGGAGGAGAGGAAGCTGGGAGGAAGGAGAGACAGGACACCTGACCCAGACTAACCAAAGAGATTATTCCATACCACAGCACATCATGTCCAGGATGTAAAAATGGAGGGCAGAGACCCAGAAGGGTGGTGGGGGTGTACTGTGGGGGGTGCACTGCTTGATTGGGTTGGGATTGGTGGTGAGCAGTTGTATTCTTTTTCCTTGTATTTGCCTTGTCATTGTTATTATTGGTGGTAGCAGCAGTGATCTGTGTTATACCTTAGTTACTAAACTGTTCTTATCTCAACCTGTGGGAGTTGCATTCTTTCGATTCTCCTTCCCATCCCTCCAGGAGTGGAGGGAAGAAAGAGTGGGCAGTGAGAGAGCGACTGCATGAGTTTATAGAGGCTTAAATCATGACAGCAAGTAACTTAATTACCTGATTGTGTATATGCAACTTAGAATATTTGCCTAAGTTTTGTCTAAAATTCAATTTGAAAAGTTCAACAGTTTTCCCAAAACACATTTCTTTGGGAAAATAGATCTTGGGAAGGAGAATGAGGGTAAGAAAGGGATGTATCTGAACATATGAAAAAATACCGACTAATAATATTGCAAATAAGTTCTGCTTAATGACTGCAGAAAAATACTTTAATGGAAAATGCAGTACAGTACATCAGCTATTTTGTGTATACATGTCTTACTTGGGTAAAAGCAGGACATGTACGCATATCTTCAGATTAGATTTGCCAAATTTTTTTCAGTTTTGAAGAAACAAAATCTTCATTTACAGTACTGCATTCCTTGATATACTTTTTAAAACTCCAGACTTCTCCCCCACCTCAGTGAAAGAAAAAATATTTATATATATATATATTGCACTTATTAATGGAATGAACATATAGGTTAGAATAAAACCTTTATTTATGGTTACAAAAATTCTTATGACAATTTATCAGTAATTGAAATATATAAAGAGTAGGTTATGTCCGATCATTTGACATTTGGGGATGAGTGGTAGGGGATTTGTTATGGTGGTTATTTTTTGTTTTTAACTGTATATATATTTGCCTTCATAACTGCATAATGGAAATGAATGTAAAATACTTTTCTGCAATTAGTTTTCCTCTCTGGTTCCCCCTCTTTTACTATAAATCTCCAAGAATGTTGGAGTGTTTCTTGTTGAGAGTGAACATGTGAGCAATCCAGCCTTTGACTTAGCCTCACTCGAGTAGTGAGTGGAGGGCTTCATAGGCTGCTGAAAGGGTTAACAAAGGATGCCTACGTGCCATCATGAAGAGGAAGTTGCCTTGGGGAGGCACTGAGCAGGCTTACCACAAAGGCACTGAGCACCCGCAATCAGGTTACCACAAAGGCACTGAGCAGGATGTCGGCGCCGGATCAGGTTACCACAGAGCAAACCTTGCTTGCAAAACAGGAGCCTGTCGCTATGGACGTTTCATAAATTAACCAATCAGATGTTATCAACTGTTCCAGTACTTTGTAACTTTTCTATAAAAAGTGGTGCTTGCGTTTAATAAATTGTCAACGTTTGATCACATTGGTAGTTGCTGCGTTGTCCATGTTCTCCCACCGCAAGTGGTGTCCGAACAGGGACCCTCTTGTTGTCGCTTTCCGGAGCTTTGAAGACGGCTGGAATAGGAGGGGAGCGGGAAAGCCGACCGGAGATCCTTGCTGCCCCGGCAAGAAGAAGAAGCAGCAAGAAGTGAATCCTTGCTGCCCCGGCAAGAAGTGGAGCCTTGCTGAGCTGAAAGAGGCTGGAAGCGCGCTGTAACGGAATCTCACCCTGATCAGGTGAGCAGTCGGAGAGGAGATGGGGTCTACACTCTCAAAGGAAGAAGGGGCAGTAGTTAAGCTCCTCAAACATATCCTTTCTAAGAGAGGGATTAAATATGA
The DNA here is from genome assembly GCA_039720435.1 of Amazona ochrocephala. Lineage (NCBI taxonomy): Eukaryota > Metazoa > Chordata > Aves > Psittaciformes > Psittacidae > Amazona > Amazona ochrocephala. Next base: position 29,187,823 of record CM077876.1, on the reverse strand, counting down.
AGAGGACACCCTGAGGGGGTTGTTACAATGGAGTAAAGATGAAGGGTTCCTAGATGGTGTAGGCACTGCTCTTGAACTCTCTACTTGGGAGGCCATAGGGGTGCAGCTATGGGACACTGTTAGCGATGGCGGCGAGGCTGGAGAGGAAGCACAGAAGTGTTCCACATTATGGAAGCTTATTCGTGAGACTTTACGGACAATGAAATCAGAGCGAGCTGCAGTAGCGTCTGCCGCAAGTGCTCTTCCCCCTCCTATACCCCAGCGCGAAAATGAGCCTTTAGCGCTGCCTGCCATCGCTGCCGTGAATCCCTTTGAGCACCGTCTTGCTGCCCCGGGGCCTCGGAAATTAACTAAAACTGCAAAGAGTGCCTTTCACAACCCACCGCAAGACAAAGAAAGAATGAAAAGAGGAAAAAAGATGCTATCGGAGCTATCAGTAGTAACACTGAAAAAGAACAGGCTATCCAGCAGGACGCAGATTGCTGCCAGCCAAGGGAACCTGTTTGTTTTTCCTTTTCATCGTCTGAATCCTCCCTTAAAACATCTGTTGCAACCACCCCGGGGGGAAAAACCCCCAGAGATCCCAAGGAGGACGATCAGACAAAAGTTTTGTTACAGGAGGTAATAGAGAAGCTGAATACTTTTGCGCCAAAAGATGGGTCTAATCCAGGTTATACTTTGCTTGTAGAGACAGGCGGCACCTCATACCCGACGTCGAACCTTTTTAACCTTTTGCCACAGGATTCACAGAGGGTTTCTCGAAGATGGAAGGGGGTGATTAGAGATGCTATAGTAGAAGGTAACTTTATCCCCCAAGTATATCCTGTATCAGTCACTGCTGAGGGTGTAAATCAATGGGAAGCAATTGACTGGAAACTTTTAGAGAAAGCCCGTGCGGCAGTTACTCAGTACGGACTGCATTCTAACCTAACACGTCAAATTGTCAATTACATATTTTCTTCTGACCTACCGATTCCCCATGATTCCTTACAAGTGGCCAGGGTTTTATTAACCCCTTCTCAGAAACTTATTTTTGAACGCAATTGGCAACGCCTTTGCGATGCAGAGCAGGCTAAGCCCAGACAGCAAGGAGATCCCCTTTATGGAGTTCACTCACAAATGCTTATGGGTTTGGGGCCCTGGTCTCGGGTTGACTTGCAAGTGAATTTTACAAATGAAGTATTGCGTTTGTTGCGCGATTTAGCACTACAAGCTTTGTTTTCTGTTCCAGATGGATCAACACAATTTGGTTTTACTAATATTCGGCAGGGACTTACTGAATCTTTTTCGCAATTTATAGATAGATTATATTCAGCCATTGAGAAACATCCCGATTTAGATTTGCCAACAAAAGAACGGTTATTTAAAATATTAGCTTTTGAAAATGCGAGTACCCGAACCAAGCAAAGCCTAGCTACCCTACCTTATGGGTCAGAGGTAGCAGATATGATTGAATTGGCCAATCGTGCTGCCCAACGAGAAACACAGAAGGAGGGTGCAGCTTTTGTTGCTGCTGCATTAAAGGAAGCTGTGTCTCCCTTTTTAAAACGACCAGTGAAAGAAAAAAGTAAACGTTGTTATAATTGTGGAAAGGGGGGACACTTCCAAGCTCAATGCCGAGCTCCTAGAAAACAAAACTGGTGCAAAAATTGTAATTCTAACTCACATGATACCAAGGCATGCAGGCGGTCGGGAAACTGGAAACCGAGCGCGAATGCCCCACGCGCCACGACAAAAGTTCAAGGGGCTTGGGTAAATCAGAATCAAGGGGATGTCTTGACACCGTCTGCTCCACCACTTCAGGAGGTGCCGGAGTGGACGTGGAAACAGCAATAGATGTCACCCTTCAAAATTGTTCTGTCTATTTAGTAGACAGTAACATGATGGGGCCCTTGGGCCATGGGCTCAGTGCATTGTTGCTTGGAAGGTCCTCCACATCAAGACAAGGAATTTTTGTTTTGCCAGGTGTAATTGATGCAGACTATTTCAGTGTCATCAAAATTATGGTTTATACAATAACTCCACCTGTTTGTATACTAATGTTGTTACATTTATTGCAAAATCGTGAATTTCCCTATTTTATTACCCATCTTCGCAGCCACCAATCAAATTATGGATTAGCCATAGGTAATAATAGGGCTGATATATTAGTTTCTCCTGCTTGGGCTGGACCGCCCATTAATAGTTTTGCACAAGCCCGCGAATCACATTCCTTTTTGCATCAATCTGCAAAAATGCTTGCACGGCAGTTTGCCATTCCTCTAAGTGATGCACAAGGCATTGTAAAATCTTATCCATCCTGTCAAAAAATTGGATTTGGTCTAGGAATTGGAGTTAATCCTAGAGGCTTGCAACCACTGCAACTGTGGCAAATGGATGTTACCCATTTTCCAGAATTCGGTCGACTTAAATATGTTCATGGTTGTATTGATACCTTTTCTATGGCACTGTGGGCAACTGCTCAGACAGGTGAAACAGTTAAACACGTACAACGCCATCTTTATATGTCTTTTGCAGTGCTTGGAATTCCACAAAGTATTAAAACAGATAATGGTCCTGCTTATACATCACGATGATTTCTACAGCTTTGCACAACATCGGGAATTAAACATATTACAGGCATTGCTCATTCCCCTACTGGACAAGCTATAGTGGAACGGGCACACGAAACCCTAAAATCTCTTCTTTTAAAACAAAAAGGGGGAGAGGTACTCCCACCTGTAGAGAGACTGGCCAAAGCATTGTATGTATTGAATTTTTTGCGATTAGCAGGGGATAGGAATGAACCGCCTACGGTCATTCATGGACTAGCCATGCAGTCAGGAGTAACAGATAATAAAACTGAGAAAATCCTAGTTCAGTACAAAGATTTAAATACAGGACAATGGAAAGGTCCTGCAGAGGTTAAATTAGCAGGCAGAAGCTATATGTGTTTACTTACAGATAACGGGATTCGTTGGGTACCTGCCTGTTGGACTCGTCCGTGGAAGATGCCACCCCTTGTGGACGCTGTAACGGATCATGATGAGTCTGACTAAGTTTGTTGGGTTAATCTTGTTAAATTTTGTTAATGTTATAACAAGTTTTATGCATGGAATAAATCCGTGAGTAAATCTGTGGATCACTTGGGCAAATGAAACTGGCAATGATGCATTTTGCCTTGCCATGCAGCCAGCCAGAGATCACTTTAAAACTTGTTTATTGGGAATTCCGCTCTTTGATGTTTTAGCTTTTCCGACATGCCTTGCTGCAAAATTGTGCAGCCATTGATTTTTGCTGCTAGCACAGGGTCATGGTTGTACTGACTTTGAAGGAACGTGTTGTATGAATCTAAAATTTTTGTTATTGTGATTGTCATGTTGATTATGTGTAGAATTATATTTAGTTGTGTTAAAAGGTCATTATCTAAAGCTATGCAACACGTTTGGATTGCTCAAAAACAAAAAGAGGGAATTGTTGGAGTGTTTCTTGTTGAGAGTGAACATGTGAGCAATCCAGCCTTTGACTTAGCCTCACTCGAGTAGTGAGCAGAGGGCTTCATAGGCTGCTGAAAGGGTTAACAAAGGATGCCCACATGCCGACATGAAGAGGAAGTTGCCTTGGGGAGGCACTGAGCAGGCTTACCACAAAGGCACTGAGCACCCACAATCAGGTTACCACAAAGGCACTGAGCACCCGCAATCAGGTTACCACAAAGGCACTGCGCAGGATGTCAGCGCCGGATCAGGTTACCACAAAGCAAACCTTGCTTGCAAAACAGGAGCCTGTCGCTATGGACGTTTCATAAGTTAACCGATCAGATGTCATCGACTGTTCCAGTACTTTGTAACTTTTCTATAAAAAGTGGTGCTTGAGTTTAATAAATTGTCAACGTTTGATCATATTGGTCGTTCCTGCGTTGTCCATGTTCTCCCGCTGCACAAGAATACATAGGTTGAAGGAGTTACTGGCAAAACTTGTCTTTTGAAAATAAGTATGTCAGCAAAAAGGAGGCTCTGAAGAATATTCTCTTTCTCTGCAGAACATGCAGCCTGAACTGCAAACAGAAATCTTCCACTTCTATCATCATTCTCAGCCTTAACTAAAATCAAGTCATCTCTAAAGTAAAGGTGGGATTCAGCACACCAATTTAATTCATGTCTTTAGGGAACATAGGCAACTTACAGAAAAGTGGCCTAAAATCTCCACCTTTTTTTTTTTTCCAATAGCTTATGAAAGTCATTGCCATCTGATTGATTTTCTGCCAGGTAAAGTTTCCACTTCCTGGTGTTTATTCTCTAAATCATGTAGTTACCCTCATCCACTCCTTTTTTTAACATCACACCAGGTTAGACTGATTCTCTTTTGCACCCAGCAGGAACAATTTCTAGCACTCTTTTCGCATGACAAGAGAAATGATTTTACAAGTGACTGGAATACTAGTTTCAACCGTTAGGTTGATATGTGCCTCCTAAAAGAGTTTGATTGAAGGAATATTGCTTTTGTATTTAATATTTTTATCCTGCCCTGACAACAGAAAAGCAATTGACAGTATAAATGGTGATAGCACTGTCAATTGAATTAAGATACATTATGCCTGGTTTGTCAGCATTTATGATTTACAAATACATCTTTGTACCTGTGAAAAAAAAGAGATATTAGCAAGGGTGACTCACATGCAAGTCAGAAATTCTTGTTGCCATGAAAATATCCAAAGCTAATTCTGCCCTGTTCTGCATTAACTGTTCTAAAGTAGAATAAGCCCATTCCACTCACCGGTGTTTGGAGCTAAGTAAATTAAAACAAGACATGATCATTAGCTTATTAAAATATTTTGTGAGCATAGAAAATGGAACACAAGAAAAACAATACTGAGAGAATGTATTTTCAACATACAGTATCATTAGATAAATAAAGACATAATAGCATCCATAGGTTGATTTCAAAGATACAGAAGCATAATTTTGCATTTGACTGACACGTGCAACTGCTGTTGTACATAGGAAATTTGAATATGTACAGCATCATAACTCTGAAAATACTTTGGGGAATCCTTTATTCTTCAGGCATACACAATTTAAAGCACATGTAGTGTTAAGTGAAACTGAAGCACACAGCACATACAAGATTATCTTGATGATATTAGATCAGAAAAAGGAACCATGATTTTGGTTTAAACAGAAATACACTTTGCTGATGAGTTTTCTTTGCCTCATGAGCATTACAGTGTTTCTTACTGTTTTATGTTTTAGTAGCAGAATCGTGCAGAGTTCTGTTGTTAATGTTGCAGAGATAGCGTATGTTTGTGGGTAAGTAATCTGCCTGTTTACAGTGCCATTAAGAAACTGCTGACTCCACTAGTTCACAGGCTCATTTAAACCTTTCTCTGCTTCCGACTTGCTGAGTATTTGCTGTTCAACACCGTGCGAGTGATTTCCTGCAGCCTCTGTAACACAGGTTGCTGGGTTGCTAGGGAATAACTCTCAAGAGGTTAAGAGTCCTGCAGTCACCTTCATCTCAGTGTCAGTTTTTATCTGTGCTAATTTTCTGCTTTGTGTTTTATAGTGTGAACTATATAATATTGTGTTATGTAGTGTGAACATTTTTGTGGTTTAGGTGTACAATCATGGCTGTAGATTGAGAGTTGTACTGGTTGCTTTTGCAGTATAGTCTCTTCAACATATTATTACAAATGAAACACCATCATTCAGCTTAAAAAAAAAAAAAAGAAAAAAGAATGAAAAACAAAAATGTCAACTGAAATTGGTTGGAAAAAGGGAAGATTTTATTTTTTTTTTCTTCTATGTTATCCATTTGGGTTCTTTTCACTGTTGTTGGTTCATAGCCCTGTCAATACACATGCAGGACAACTGCTTCACAGCCAAGAGAACTAGGAACTGCGTTTGTAAAACCTCACATCTCTAAGGGTTTCACATGACATCTTGCATCTGTGGACTGTTAACTCAGAAGTAATAGTGAAGGATACTTAACCCCAGGAGTTACATGTTGCCTCTGTGTTGTCTGTGCTGCCATAACTGCAGGTAGAATAACAGAAAGAGAGAGAAAAAGAGACCCAGATCATGGGTATATAGAAGAATGAATATTTTCCAAAGTTTAACCCACCCTCCTTTACCTGTCTTATTCAATGAGGGTCAACACCTACACATACGGTCCTACAGGACTATTCCTATTTTATGCTATTTTAATAGAATCATAGAATCGTAGAATAGTTAGGGTTGGAAAGGACCTCAGAATCATCTAGTTCCAACCTCTGCCATGGGAAGGGACACTCACACTAAACCATGTCACCCAAGGCTCCGTCCAGCCTGACCTTGAACACTGCCAGTGATGGAGCATTTAGCACTTCTTTGGGCAACCTGTTCCAGTTTGAACCCATTACCTGTTTTAGTTTGACCCCATTACCGCTTGTCCTATTGCTACAGTTACTGAAGAAGAGTCCCTCCCCAGCATCTTTGTAGGCCCCCTTCAGATACTGGAAGGCTGCTATGAGGTCTCCAAGCAGCCTTCTCTTCTCCAGGTTGAATAGCCCCAACTTTCTCAGCCTGTTTTCATATGGGAGGTTTTCCAGCCCCCTTATGCTCCTCGTGACCCTCCTCTGGTCTTGCTCCAGCTGTTCCGTGGCCTTTTTATGTTCAGGACACCAGAGCTGCACAAAGTACTCCAGGTGGGGTCTCATGAGGACAGAATAGAGGGGCAGGATCAGCTCCTTTGACCTGCAATAGATAATAGATACAGCACAGAAGAATAAATGTCTTTCCCCCATGATCAACACTTAAATTTCATTAGCTTTCTTCAAGGAAAATAATGGTAAAGTGAAAAAGGAATTAAGTCCCCTAATCTGTTAAGAGCCCATAACAGCCCATCCATTTCTGCTGCTTCTGGGTGCTGTCCCTACCTTGAGGGTTAAGTAGCTGTTGCTACATCTTTGCCAGTTGTCCGGTGTAAGGAAGCCCTGTATGTGCAGAACTGACTCTTTCCTACTCCATATCCATGGTACTTCCACATATTGATCCCAAATGGTCTACAGGGAAAGCAGATTCCCTACCCACCTCCTGCTAGAGTCCCCAGCACCCATGTCATGGAATATGGGACGTAAGAGGGATGCCCTTGAATTGTGATGGTTTCATTCAAAATAAACCCAGACTAGAAATGTAAGCAAATGAACTCCTGCTACACCATTGATTGTGCTATCAGGTTGCGCTGTCAGAAGCTACAATACGTTTGCAACTTGTATCCAGCCAGAGAGGTGGATAAGATGGAAAAGTTGGAAAATATTTGCTGCAGCTAAAGCCATGTGTATGCCCATTTCAGAGACTGATTGTCATGCAACATATAGAATACCTGCAGTTACCTCTTATCTCAGTAGCAATGTATCCTACTGAGCTAAACCATGCAAAAATGTAAAGTACCTTAAGGCTAGGGGCAACATTTGTAGCAGAGCTGTTTAGATAGCTTCAGTTGTAAAACACTATATGCAAACCACTTGGGTTTCTCCAGGTGAAAGTTAAAGGCGTAATAACAGTATCAGATGCTTCTGAAGCAATGAAATATTTTTAAAAGGTAATATAAGCAATGCATAAGAATTTTAAAAGATTCATACATTACACTGCAGTGTAATAATCAGATTTCAAGATGTGTTTCTACTTATTTTGCTCTGGTCCACAGATAAACATTATATCATGTGGGTTGAAACTGTCATTTGCAAAGATGAAGGAACATAAAGAACTGAGTTTAGTTTCGAAACAGAAGTTACCTGAACAGGGAACAGAGCAAAATCAATTCTTAAGTAAGGAGAGAAACAACTGGTTGACATACCAGAAGCCCTTTCCTACGTTGCCTACCCAAAACATCCACTACCTGTGATAATCCTCATCTGAGGAATCTATGACACTTTCCCAACCACTTGACCCTATCTCAAGCCTACTGACTTTTTTCAATAGCACAATATTGTGGTTTAAGCCCAGCCGGCAACCAGAAACCACGCAGCTTCTTGCTCACCCACCCCCCGCTTCCTCCCCCCCACTCCCTAAGGGGTGGTGAGGAGAATCAAAGGAATGTAACTCCCACGGGTTGAGATAAGAACAGTACAGGAACTAAGGTATAACACAAACCACTGCTGCTACCACCAATAATAATAATGATAAGGGAAATAACAAGGGAAGAGAATACAACCACTCACCGCCCGCCAACCAAAACCTAGCCCATCCAAGCAGTGAACTAACTCTTCTGGGTCCCCGCCCCAGGTTTTACATCCTGGGTATGCCGTGCTGTGGCATGGAATGCCCCTTTGGCTAGTTTGGGTCAGGTGTCCTGTCTCTGCTTCCTCCTGGCTTCCTCTTCTCCCTGGCAGAGCATGAGACGCAGAAAGTCCTTGGTCAGAATAAACATTTGAGCAGTAAGTAAAAACATTGGTGTTATCAGCGGTGTTCCCAGGCTGAAAGTCAAAAAAAAAGTGCTGCACCAGCTACTAAGAAGGAGAAAAAAAGAAGACTGCTACTGCTGAACCCAGGACACCTCTCCATGCAGCCTTCTCTTCTCTAGGCTGAATAGCTCCAGCTTTCTCAGCCTATCTTCATACAGAAGGTACTCCGGTCACCTGATCATTCTCGTGGCCTTCCTCTGGACTTGCTGCAACAGTTCCATGTCCTTCTTTTGGTGAGGACACCAGAACTGCACACAATACTCCAAGTGGAGTCTCATAAGAGCAGAGAGGCAGGATCACCTCCCTCGACCTGCTTGTCACTCTCCTTTTGATGCAGCCCAGGATATGGTTGGCTTTCTGGGCTGTGAGTGCACACTGCCGGCTCATGTTCATTTTCTCATCAACCAACACCCCCAAGTCCTATTCCACAGGGCTGCTCTGAATCTCTTCTCTGCCCAGCCTGTAGTCGTGCCTGGTATAAGACCTTGCACTTGCCTCTGTTCAACCTCATGATGCTGCCATTGGCCTACCTGTCAAGCATGTCAAGGTCCTTCTGGATGGCATCCGTTCCCTCCAGCGTATCAACTGAACCCCATAACTTAGTGTCATCGGCAAATTTGCTGAGAGTGCACTCAATCCCAATGTGATTGACAAAGATGTTGAACAGGACTGGTCCCAACACCGACCCCTGAGAGGCACCACTCCTCATTGGTCTCCCTTTGGACATTGAGCCATTGAGCACAACTCTCTGCATGTGGTCGTCCAGCCAATTCTTTATCCACCAAGTGGTCCATCCATCAAATTGAGGTTTCTCCAGTTTAGAGACAGGATGTTGTGTGGGAGAGTGTCAACCACTTTGCATGCATCCAGGTAGATGACATCAACTGCTCTGCCCCTGTCCATCAGTTACATAGCCACATTATAGAAGGCCACCAGATTGGTCAGGCACGATTTCCTCTTAGTCAAGCCATGCTGGCTGTCACCAACCACCTCATTGTTTTTCACATGCCCTGACATGTTTTCCAGGAGAATCTGTTCGGTGATCCTGCCAGGCACAGAGGTGAGGCTGACTGGTCTGTAGTTCCCTCAGTAATCCATTTTTCCCTTCTTGAAAATGGGGTTCTATTTCCATTTTTCCAGTCATCGGGAACTTCACCTGACTGCCATGATTTTTCAAATATGATGGACAGTGGCTTAGCAACTTCATCCTCCAGCTCCCTCAGGACCCACAAATGGATTTCATCAGGTCTCATGGTCTTGTGCATGTTCAGCTTCTTAAGAGGGTCTCAAACCTGATCCTCTCCTTCAGTGGTCCTAAGGTCTTCATTCTCACAGTCACTGCGTCTGCATTCCAAGACCTGGGTGGTGTGGTCAGATCATTAGCCAGTGAAGACTGAGGCAGAGGAAGGGAGACTTCTCTCCCTTCCATGCTTCATCAGTGCCACTGTTCCCAAGGATGGACTTGAGCTCTCTGTCACTGCATCTGTGCATGAAAAATAAGCTCCATACTCTGAAAACCCAGTGAAAGGCCTGCAGTCCTTGTTGTGTCCTATGGACCACAGTTGATTTGCCACAGAAAATATAGCTGTCCTCGAGCCTTACTCTGTGGAGACGTAAAGCATGAACCCCGTTTCTGGTCATGAAACGAAATCGTTTATTATCTGATGGTCCAGGGTTGATATAGGCTTTCCGAAGTACCCGCGTGTACAAGCAGCTAATACAATTGGTTCACTAACACGCCCCACGTGGGTCTCTTCACTTCTTCATTGGTGGATATCTTGCTCACTGGTTGCCTTGATTGGCTGCTTGCTTCTCGCTTCTCTCTTCCTTCTTATCTTGCCCACAATACTCCCAAAACTTTCCCATCAACATTCCTCAGCTGTCTCAAAGCTTTCCCAGGAGCTAGTCCAACTCAGAAATCTTTCACATTTACACCCACATCTCCCCCTTTTTGTTTTTCTAAAGACCTAACCTTCTTTAACATTTTATCCAGTACATCTTGCATGCAATTTAGCAGATAAGGAACAAGAAACTTAATACAAAGGAAAATATCCGTACAAAGTCTTGCGCAAGAGAAAAGAAAATATCAATACAAGAAGTTTTACATATCTACTGTTCTACCCTTCTTATAAGTGATACAATAATAATGCTACTATTAGACCATGGTGTCTCTACTAAACATTTATGAAATAGCTGTGTTACTGACTATACTGAATTACAGAGTTATTTGGCTCTGTGTTCTAGCTAAGTTCACCCATATGTCGAAGCTATTCCAGGGCATCCATTGCATTGTCGACATCGATGTGCTGCTGACTACCCCTGGATTCTGCTTCTGTAACCGCAGGATGGTTCAAAACAGGCCGCACCAGCAGTGCAGGTATCCACCAAGGACCATGATCTGTGGAGACACAAGTATACCCTCGTCCCCAGGTTATTAGTGGATGCGGTCCTTCCCAGAGAAGTGTTTGTGGTGATTTTACCCAAACCTTCGGTTGATGAACCCCTATAGGATTAGGCAAAATTTTGCTGTGTGACAAGATATGTCTGGTAACAGCTACGGTCTCATTTCCCTCTCCAATCGTCAAGAAATTTAATACATAAATTGCTTTATACAGTTGTGCCTGTGGCGATTCTCCCTTCATTCCCCTTTTTTGTTTTTCTAACAACATTTTTAGTGTTAGGTGGCATCGTTCAACAATGGCTTGTCCTTGTGGTGAGTGTGGAATCGCTGTCTTGTGCTTTATCCCCCAAGTGTTTAGAAATGTTTCAATTACCTTACCATTATAGGCAGGGCCATTGTCCGTTTTTATTTGTTTTGGAACTCCTAGAGCTGCAAAGGCACCACGCCAATGACGAATAACATCATGGGCCTTTTCACCTGTTTCTGCTGTGGCCCAGACCATATGTGAAAATGTATCGATGGAAACATGGGCATACTTTTGTCTCCCAAACTCAGAGATGTGAGTGACATCACTGCCATAGCTGTAAGGCACTGGTGCCACGAGGGTTTACTCCAGTATGTGGATGTGTTGCAAATGGTTGACAGTCTGGGCATGTTTGTACTATTGTACGTGCTTCTGACCAAGAGAGAGAAAACTGTTTCCTGAGTGATCTCACTGATTGGTGGTAAAAAGCATGCGATAATCTAGCCTGTTCTAACTGATTTGGTAGAGGAGTTGCTACTACAGGAGCCGTTAACCTATGAGCTCTTCGATTTCCCTCTATGATAAATCCAGGCAAATCTGTATGGCTGCGAATATGCAGAACATAATAAGGTGTTGTGCGTTCATCTAATAGCATTTTTAACATTTTTAAATAATAGAATAAAGTAGGATTGGTAACTTCCTTCAGCCATGAATTTTCAATTCTAGTAACAAGTCCAGCAACATAATTTGAATCAGTGACAAGGTTCAATGCTCGGTGACAATGCTGAAATGCAAACACTACTGCAGCTAATTCTACAATTTGTGCTGAGCCCTGAACTTTTTGTTCTTCATGATGCCATTCGTTATTCTCAAACCAAACTGTGATTGCTCTGCCTGTTTTACCTGAACCGTCTGTAAAGTAAGTTGGACCTTCTACAGGGTTATATTGACATTTTGAAACTGATTTTATCTCTATTTCTGTTGTCAGGGAGAATAACTTATGTGGTGGGTGATGTGGAGTAACCTTTCCACCAAAATTTGTCATTGCTATTTGTAGTTCTGTGTTATTCTGAAAAGCCCATTGAAAATACATCTTGCTTAAGGGGAGAGAGATAGTGTCTGGTTTGTGTCCTGTTAATTCTGTTGTTCTCTGTCTGCCACGACACACTATGTGTGCTATCTGTTCACAAATAGTAACTATGGTTTTGGAGAATTGGTATGGTAAAAAGATCCATTCTAAGACACTAAGATCCTTTTCCCTTAAATCCCATTGACCTATTAATCCTTTGAGGGACCTAGGCCCTTGGATAACATACAGAGTAACTGGGAGTTGGTAATCTATCCTTGCAGCTTGTCAATTGGTTAAAGCTCTGTTAACTTGTTCAATAGCATGCTCAGCCTCCGGAGTTAACTCTCGGGGCGAGTTGAGGGCAGGTTCTCTCTTCAATAATTCAAATAGAGGTCTAAGGGTATCATTGTCTATACCTAAAAGGATTCGTACCCAATTTATAGTGCCAGTTAATTTCTGTACATCGTTTAGGGTGTTAACTTTGGCATCGATCTTCAGCAGTTGAGGCACTACAGTCTGCTGGAGGATTTTCCATCCCAGGTATTTCCATGGGGGTTGCTGTTGTACCTTTTCAGGAGCAACAACTAACCCGTGCTTTTCAAGGCAAGATTTAGTGCTGGAAGCAATTTCTGAAAGTTTCTGTGGTTCCTGACAGGCTAACAAAATGTCATCCATATAATGATAGCAAATAGCTGTTGGATATGTCTGTCTTACCTCTGATAATGCCTTAGCCACATATAACTGACATATTGTCGGACTGTTTTTCATACCCTGTGGTAATACAGTCCAATGATAACGCTGTGCTGTTCCCTGATGGTTAACAGAGGGAATAGAAAAAGCAAACCTTGGAGCATCTTCAGGGTGTAGGGGAATAGTGAAAAAACAATCTTTGAGGTCCATAATGACAATGTTCCAATTTTTTGGTATCATGGCTGGGGAAGGCAAACCTGGCTGTGTGACTCCCATGTCCTCCATGACATTATTAATTGCACGAAGGTCATGTAAAAGACGCCATCTCCCTGATTTTTTCTTAATTACAAATACTGGTGTGTTCCAGGGACTTGTGGTCGGAACCAAGTGTCCCAATTTCAATTGTTCTGTTACCAATTCTGTTAAGGCGTGGGTTTTTTCCAAAGTTAGGGGCCATTGATCAACCCACACTGGTTTTTCTGTCAGCCACTTTAGTCTGATTGGAACATTCTCATCAATGACCCCAGTTAAAAAGGCGATGTTGCTATCGAGACTCCCCACATGCTTAAGACATCCCTCCCCAAAAGGTTAAAAGGACAGTTCACTATATATGGGCGGAGGTTCGCAGTGCGCCCTTCAGGATCTATTATCTGGATAACCGATGCACTTTGACGTGGTGTTGATATTCCTCCTATTCCTGTTAGATCCATTGCTGATGAAACTGTCTCCCAATTTGATGGCCAAAAGGAGGCACCAATGACTGTAACATCTGCTCCGGTGTCCAGTAGGCCTTTAATTTTGATAGTGCTGGGTTTATGCTGGGGGTTTCGCACTTCACATTCGATGATTGGCCGTTGTTTTGCTAACGACTGTGTCCATAAAGTGTGTGGCTTATCAGTAGGTCCAAAGCCACCTGTTCCCCTGCACCTCTTTTCCTCAGAGGGAGCATTTACTGTACGTGCATGGAATAAGACGAGTTGGCATATACGTTCTCCCGTGGGGACTGTTACAGGCGGGGATGGGGTCCAGACCATTGCTTGTATTTGTCCTTCAAAATCAGCATCAATTACCGCAGGCAAAACAAAAAGACCCTGTAAGGTAACACTAGAACGTCCCAATAATAAGGCACTAAATCCGTTACCCAACGGACCTTTCAGTGCAAGCGGCACCTTTTGCACTTTGGTGTCTGCTATGTTTACTTCTGTTGCTGTGGGGACATCCACTCCGGCACTTCCGGGGGTGGAGGAGCGGAGGCGTGCCAGACCCATGTCGCTGGCGAATTGGGATTGTGTGGGGCGGAGACTCCTTGTATCTGCACGCTGCCCCGCGACACGCTCCGCCTCCTGTTTCCCGAGACCGGAAGTAAGTCCCCGTTAGCGTGGTACTTTGATCGACATTGCTTAACATAGTGACGCCCCTTTTTGCAACGTGGACAAAGGCTCGGGTCGCCATCTTGGCTCGCCTGGGAGCAGGCACGCTTAAAGTGGCCGGGTTTGCCACACCTGAAACACAGCCGCTGTGCGGTTTGTAGCGCTGCGGCTAAATGCCCCGTTAAATTTTCGTTAACATAGTCTATTGAGCCAATATGGTTACATGCTTCAATCATGTCGATCAAAGTAGGATTTTTTAACATACGCAACACCTTCTGACAGTCCAAGTTTGCATTCTCTATTGCTACTTTCAGTAATAAAGCCTCTTTGGCAGCATCATTCTCTACTTGTTTATCGATAGCCATCTCCAAACGATCTATAAATTGCATATACGGCTCGTCTTTTGCCTGCTTGATACCCGTGAATGCATTTACAGATTTCCCGGCATCTGGCACTTTAAGCATTGCCTTAAGCGCTAGTTCTGCCGACTGGCATAAAATCTTTGGGGCCAGCCGAGCCTGTAGCTGCGGCGTGTCAACAGGAGGTTCCCCCATCAATTGCGGAATTCCGGCGTCCACGAAAGGGTCGCCGGCATTCCGACCGTGATTCTCCCTCGCTGCTACACTGCAGCGCTCCCGCCAGTCTGACAAAAATACCGCTTTCTGGGTGGGGGTGAACAGCATTTCAGCAACGGCTTTGATATCAAGTGGAGTCATAGGATCTCCCTGTAATACATTCTGTAAAAGGCTCTGAGTATACGGTGAGGCAAGCCCGTAGTGCCTAACAGTCTTTCTTAGTTCTTTAATTATTTCCCATCTTATCGGCCCCCAGTCATTAGGTTGATTATTTCGCATTATTACAGGAAATGCTATATCAAAATGCTCCCCGTCCGCTGCTGTGTCATTTTGCAATTTTTGCCAGCGTTTACGAGGGTCGTAATCTTCTCCACCCCAAGCAGCTATGGGAAGTACTGGATGGGGGGGGGGGCGCGGTGGGAGGGTTTGCCGGCCGGGGCATCACGGTGGGGAAGATTGCAGGGAGGGGGGTTTGTCAAGAGGGTTGCAGTGGGGGGGGTCACTGCCAGGGGGGTCGCTGTCGGGGGGGGGGGGTGTGGTGGGGGGGGAAGCGCCATGTTTGGTAGTGGTGGCGCAGATGGCACCACCGGCTCCGAAGGGGCAGCGGCAGTCAGTTTATTATGATAGTTAGCGACTGCGCCCCGCGATGGGCTCTGCAGCTTGCGAAGAGCCGCATAGAGTAAGTGCCATGTTGCTATCAGCGGAAGAACGTTTTCCTCCCCCCTGCCCGCAGCCTCCCAGAGTCTCTTTAGCCGAATCCCACTGCTCCAGCTGAAGCGCCGAATCAACATCAAATCCCCGCCCCTCAAGCCATGCAAGCAGGGCACGAATATAGTCTTCATCGTACGTTAAGCCCTGTTGCTCTAAAATGTACATTAGTAAAGAAACAGTAGTCTCTTCTTCTGCAGACATCTGCGCTCCCATCTTCCTGACCTCTCACCTTTTTCAAAGGTGCTTAATATCCAGGGAACACAGTTCTCTGGTCCGCTGTCGAACCCATTCTGTCAGGGTCTCCACCAGTGCTCTTCATCCGCTACTAGTGTCCCTGTTCGGGCGCCATTTGTGGAGACGTAAAGCATGAACCCCGTTTCTGGTCATGAAACGAAATCGTTTATTGTCTGATGGTCCAGGGTTGATATAGGCTTTCCGAAGTACCCGCGTGTACAAGCAGCTAATACAATTGGTTCACTAACACGCCTCACGTGGGTCTCTTCACTTCTTCATTGGTGGATATCTTGCTCACTGATTGCCTTGATTGGCTGCTTGCTTCTCGCTTCTCTCTTCCTTCTTATCTTGCCCACAATACTCCCAAAACTTTCCCATCAACATTCCTCAGCTGTCTCAAAGCTTTCCCAGGAGCTAGTCCAACTCAGAAATCTTTCACATTTACACCCACATTACTCTAGCTGGTCAAAGCGAATTATTCTTCAACAGCATCATGATCTTCAACCTTGAGGAACTGAATTTATCTGATCTTTATGCAAATTAAATTTATGTCACTCCAGGTGAAAGGTTTTATGTGACAGGTCTTTTAAATTTAATCTTTTTCTTCAAATTTTCTGCTATCTTCTACTTATAAACCAAAATTGAATATTAAGTATGGGCTTACTGTAGCTATTAATCATTCAGCTAAAGAAACCCACTAGCAGACTGTGAACAACTGTAAATAAAATAATAGCTTTGCTACCTCTTAGTTCCATGTAGACTGGCTATAACAGACAAAATAAGAGCTGTTGCAAAGTGTAAGGAAAAATTTGCTAGTGTTGCATTATGGTAAGGTACAGAAACATGATCACTATACAAGGTCTAATTATTACTATTTGTTATTTTGCTTCCTCTGACACACACTGCTTACTTGCTGCTGGGTTTTACATTCTCAGGGCTGTTTTATTTAACAAGAATTTCACATAAAATGCATATAGGATTTTATTTTCTCAAATAAATCACCAACGGGACAGTTGACTTTCTCACCTGGTGAGTCTAATGATACTTACTGGTGGTCCAGTATTATGTGGATAGACAGTACAACTTAAACTATCACTTCCACTTGGGCACTTACATCCAAAGTAGATGTGGCAGAGATGGAAATTGTCCCCTGACCTCCTTTGATAGATATTTTTGCCAGTTGAAGACAGGGGAAATTGCAAGCCTTCGAAATCAAAACACTGAGATGAAATGGTTATTGAAGTAATTAAAGCTTGTCAACTTCATTTTTTCCCCTTTTTTAGTGGTCAACCTCTGAAACATAGCAAAGGGAATAAAAGGGGAAAGAGGTATTATGTGATTAAGAAAAGCAAAGAATTTGAAAACTCTTGACCCATTCTTCAAATTATGCACTAACACCCCCCCCCCCCCAAGATATTTTGCGTAGTGTTCAAGAGCAGAAATTAACCACAAGTCCATTCGCTGTGAAGACAAGCTTCATTAATGTGTAGGTACCATAATTCATCTCACTTTACATTCAGTGAATGTTTTCCTTCTTCTTCTCTTGCCTTTCTGCCTTTCTGCTTTCTTACTGAAATCTTCTCCTTTTTTGTGATACTTCTTCATGCCTCTTACATTTACTATTCATAATTGCCCTTCTCAGGGAAGTGAATAACTTAGGGTTTGTGTTACTAGTCCTTCATCAGGCAGAGTACAAATCCCTTGTGATTTATTAGCTCTTTAGTTCTATTTTCTTGAATGTGTGAGACAGATAGACTACATTGCTATTTCTTCACCATAAAAGTAGAAAGATGCTAATGGAATGCAAAACTAGGAAGATCAATCTAGGATTGACTTTGCAATTGACAGATCAAAAATAGTTTTCCCTGGACCTCTGCAATTTCCTATCTATATTTGTTTCCCTTGATGGTGCCTGTCTTTTCCCAGATTGGTCTATATTTTTGTTTCTGAGTCTGAGAGGAAAAGCATCTCTATAACCCTATTGCAAGAAACATTCATTTTTTCTAACTTTTTTCCTTTTCTATTTATGAGGAAAGAAGATTTGGTGAACTCAAAGACCAACAGTCCAACCCTTTTCATGTTTCTCATAAATCAAATTCATTGTCTTATGGCAGCTCACCTGTTCACTCCTTTACCAATCTTTCATGTATTTAACATTCTTACTTGTCTACTGATTATGCTATGTTACCCCAGCAAAGGGCTTCAGTATTAGAGTGCTCCCTTCATAAGATTACTCAGAGAATTACACTATAAGGATCCTCTAATTACAGAGCTGTCATGCTAGGTTAAATCCTTTCTATACATGCTGTCAACTGCTTACACTGTTCTGCATGTCCTGGATTTCACATTTCCAAATATATTACAGTGATAGCTGAAAACAGCATTGACAAACATAATATACAGTGTATGGTTGTGGAAAAGAAGGGGAAGGACTTTTAAAAAGGTCTCAGAAAGTGAGAATAAGGCAATATTACTGCAGAAGTTTTAATCAATGTGTATACTTCTATAAACCAGCTCATTCCTGGTTTTCTGTGTTTTTCCACAGTGGTTATGTCTTTGATTATGATTACTACAGAGATGATTTCTACAATCGGTATGTATGGTTATATTTTTGTACACCCTACACCCTTTCTACTGCTTGTTTATAATGTAATCACAACATTTGGTTAGACAGGTCTGTTCTGATTTTACATATTATTCATTCCATTACTTCTATTGTGTATCAGAATAAGACTATTTGAATACACCACAAACAGAGAAGATTACCACCACCAAATGCATGCACACACATTAAACAGTTCTTTTGGTCTTATCCTTCTCCAAGTGCTTTTGCGGCATTTTCTGTGTTGAACATTTCAGTAGTAGTTTAACTGCTCAGTATTTATCCCTACAGAATTCTTCCAGCAGAACATACAGAAGCTGTAAAATTCTGCAGCATGGAAGTCATGTCTTTGTCTTTTCATCTATGTGTATGAAAAGATATGGAATGTATCCTGAAAAATATATCTTCCAAGAATGTTTAGAAGACTAAAAGGACCTTGAGAGAAGCAAACCCACAATATTAACAGGATAGGTGTTTCTAAAAGAGGAAAAGAAGTGTGGATACCTGAGCAACCGGAGATTTGTTCTTTGAGTATATACACACAGTCTAGCTCAGCACTGTGGGAATTTACTCATTTATATGTACCAGAGTCACCACAACACAAGGTTAACATGGATGACCTTGAATAACCAATTCATGAACCAGCAGTGCTGTGTCTCTGCATTACAGCAGCCTACCTTAGCATAGGCCAAGTGAGTCAGAGAGGAGCAAAGTATTGCTTTACCAACCTCTTTTAATGTGAGATTTCTTTTATGTAAAGCAATGGACAATACCAGGGGAGTGGTTTCTACCCTGAAGTTAAGATATCCTGCGCTATATATTTTTCTGTTTAGAAACATTGTAGGAAAAATGTAGAAATAATATCTTTGGGGATTTTTTTGTGGTTTTTTGTTTGGTTGGTTTGGTTTGGTTTGGTTTGGTTTTTGTTTTCGTGGAGTTGATTTAATTTGAGCTATTTGGTTTGGTTTTGTATGTAAATGACCGTGCTCCCTTTGGACAGAGCTAATAGTGAGCTATAAACATATGGAGTAAAAGCCATCAATGCAGTTTAATCCTGCTTAGTCCAGCCTTGACAGTAGGAAGAGCTCATGCCTATAAAAAGTTAATGAACTTCCATAGGCTCATGTTTACTTTCCCCAAGGTTAATGCTCTGAATTTCATCAATGGATTTTTATGTTTTTAACAGAGTACTGTTTCTGATCTATGCCACCTGCTTATGATATCTATATGTCTTTAGGTTTTTTCCTAATTCTGTGTATTACGAGTGGTGTCCCTCAGGGGTCGGTGTTGCGACCAGTTTTGTTCAACATCTTTGTCAGTGACACAGACAGTGGAATTGAGTGTGCCATCAGCAAGTTTGCCGATGACACCAAGCTGTGTGGTTTGGTTGATACGTTGGATGGAAGGAATGCCATCCAGAGGACCTTGACACGCTTGTGAGGTGGGCTGATGCCAACCTGATGAAGTTTAATCATGACAAAAGCCAGGTCCTCCACCTGGGTCAGAGCAATGCCAGGCACAGCTACAGGTTGGGCAGGGAGGAGATTCAGAACAGCCCTGTGGAGAAGGACTTGGGGGTGTTGATCGATGAGAAAATGAACATGAGCTGGCAGTGTGGGCTTGCAGCCCACAAAGCCAACTGTATCCTGGGCTGCATCAAAAGGAGTGTAACCAGCAGGTTGAAGGAGGTGATCCTGCCCCTCTATTCTGCTCTTGTGAGACCTCACTTGGAGTATTGTGTGCAGTTCTGGTGTCCTCAACATAAAAAGGACATGGAACTATTGGAAGAAGACCAGAGCAGGGCCATGAGGATGATCAGGGGACTGGAGCACCTCCCGTATGAAGATAGGCTGAGAAAGTTGGGGCTGTTCAGCCTGGAGAAGAGAAGGCTGCGTGGAGACCTCATAGCAGGCTTCCAGTATCTGAAGGGGGCCTGTAGGGATGCTGGGGAGGAACACTTCATTAGGGTCCTCAACATAAAAAGGACATGGAACAGTTAGAACAAGTGCAGAGGAGGGCCAAGAAGATGATCAGGGGACTGGAGCACCTCCCGTATGAAGATAGGCTGAGAAAATTGGGGCTGTTCAGCCTGGAGAAGAGAAGGCTGTGTGGAGACCTCATAGCAGCCTTACAATACCTGAAGGGGGCCTATAGGGATGCTGGGGAGGGACTCTTCATTAGGGACTGTGGTGAGAGAACAAGGGGTAATGGGTTTAAACTTAAACAGGGGAGGTTTAGATTGGATCTGAGGAAGAAATTCTTTACTGTGAGGGTGGTGGGGCTGTGGAATGGGTTGCCCAGGGAAGTTGTGAATGCTTCATCCCTGTCGGCGTTCAAGGTGGGGTTTGACATAGCCTTGGATGGCATGGTTTAGTGGGAGGTGTCCCTGCCCATGGCGGGGGGGGTTGGAACTCGATGATCTTGAGGTCCTTTCCAACCCTTACTATTCTATGATTCTATGATTCATTCTATGACTGTAATGATAGGACAAGGGGTAACGGTTTCAAACTTAAAGAGGGGAAGTTTAGATTGGATATGAGGAAGAAATTCTTTCCTGTGATGGTGGTGAGGCACTGGAATGGGTTGCCCAGGGAAGTTGTGAATGCTCCATCGCTGGTGGTGTTCAAGGCCAGGTTGGACAGAGTCTTGGGTGGCATGGTTTAGTGTGAGGTGTCCCTGTCCATGACAGGGGGGTTGGAACTAGATGATCTTAAGGTCCTTTCCAACCCTAACTATTCTATGATTCTATGATTCTATGGTTAGTACAAATTAACAACTATAATGGCGAAATTTCCTCAGTAAAATACTTATGAGATATTAAAGGTAGTTTCTGTAGAACTTGCTCTCTATCTATGTTGATGATTGTCTTATTATGGAAAACCGCTGAATGAAATATGTCCATAAATCTATCCAATCGTGAAATTTTCTGATGTATAAATCTTTCAGGAGAGGAAGGTGTGGGGGTAAGTGAGCAGCTGCATGGTCCTGAGTTACCATCTGGGTTTAAGCCAGAACAACATGAAATATTGGAAGTTAGAAAAAATCACCTTTGGAATAATAATAAAAATAAAAATAATAAAAAGTTCTGAAAAATTCTTTCCAGTAATGTTAAATGGAAGTTGTGGCTAACCTCCAGATCACCCAATGTGAAAAATGATGAGTGGCAACAAATAATAATATCTCTGTTAAAAATCCCAAATATATTTTAGTGTTCATCTTCATACACAATTGTTTAGTTATGCTCACAATGGCTAGAAACTGCTTATTCAGCAAGAGTATTCAATGCCACAGGGTTCAAGTTCAGGGGGGGTGACATGATCTCTGTGACCTATTTTTTAGGCAGCTATGGAAAACGAAAGAGCTGGTTAAATTGCCCACAGCATTATGGTACAGGCAACAGTAAGGATGCTGGGATTTAAGCATTAGATGTTTACTTGCCAGAAAACAGGCTAGAAGAGACTAAGTTTGATTCTGCTTCCTGTTCAGCATGCAGTTAGAGTGTGGTGAGTGAATTACTGTTTCTTGGGCACCTGTTTTCAAATGTGTATCTATATATCTGCCCAGCTGCACAACAGTAGTCAAAATTGTTAGAAGCAAACATGCAGTTATAAATTTCCATAGTTACTAGTAGCAAGTACCATTTGAAAGAAACTTAAGAACATTTCATGAGAATGTTGCTTGTTCCTCTGCTTCAGACTCTGAGCAGGAAATCTTAATTTTCTGAACTTTCTTCTCCTGACCTGCCAGATGGAAAGCCCATAGGTTTTTATTTTCTAAATATATATATAGCTTTAATCACCTTTTCTACTGCCTTTATTTTCTTCTACACAGGTTAGTCACCTGGTGATAACTGTGGTTTTAGGATTGGGTATTTTGTTTGGGAACACTAGTTTGTTTTGGTTCCAGGCTGTCTTTTATTTACTGCAGTAATTCTCTGAATATTTACTTGCTACAGTGGGGTTTGAACAAGTCTTCTTTCTATTAAGCATGCTTGAGTATTTTAGTCATCCTACGTCAATTCATTCTTCAATAAAGAGAACATATGCTGAGCCCTTTTTTCTATGCATTCAGAAGGACATACAGGTGCCTCACTATAAATACTCTTTTGCTATTTCAGAAACTGCAAGATATTTTTTTTTATGGCAATATTTGGCATCAGAAAAGTTCAATTTTTTTCTGTCTTTAAGGATGGGAGGTAGAAAACTAGAATTTAAGCCGTGCATGTAATAAAGGAGCTGAAATGTCACCACAACAAAATGTATTGCTACTAGCTGTGTGCAATGAAATGATATGGACCTGTGGAAAGCAGGTTATGGATTTTCCATACTGCAAATAACACGGTCCCATAACGCATCCCTCATTTAAATTATACAAAAAATATGAAGTATGCACTGGTCTGTGACTGAAATCTAAATATGGCACTCAATGTGCATAGATCCTTGAAATCTAGTTTGACTGTGATCTAAAGTGATTACAGTTTCAAAGGGTAATTTTCTCAAAGATAACATGAAAGTTTTGTTGACAGGGCTTCCATGACTTGAAATCATGTAAGGTTTTATGAAGTCCAGTTGACTTTATGTTTTCTAGGTTGTTTGATTACCACGGCCGTGTCCCCCCACCACCTCGTGCGGTAATTCCACTGAAACGTCCTCGTGTGGCTGTGACAACAACTCGCAGAGGCAAAGGGGTTTTCTCCATGAAAGGAGCATCACGATCCACCTCAAGTGGGGCTTCTTCCTCAGGATCCAAATGTGAGTTGCTCATTTCAGTTGGATATTATTGAAACAATGATCTTAGTAATTTCTGCAAGCAGACAGCTTCCATTATATAGCTCTCTTGCAGTTATTTCCTACCCTCAACCTCTAGCTTGACAAACTGGTTTGATTACTAAAGTTGGCATGCCTTTCCCTCAGTCAAAGAGCACACTGATGTAGGTTTTGAAGAAAATCCCATCAACATTTGACCCACTCCCTTGGCCTCATTAGAAGCCTGTCTAAATTTCCTATCATCCTGGCTGCTCATACACTGTGAGGTCTTGTGAGCAGCTGATAATAAAGGAAAGCTATTACTCTTGTTATAAACAAAGGCATGCTGATTTCTGTGGAGACGTGAGGGTTGTATGTGAGCTGGTGGAAAGTGGGCTGGGAGCATGGGGGAGGTTGGGTTGTGTGTCCTTTTTTTGCCTTTTAGGGTAGAAAGCGGCAAAATGTCTTAGCCTGTTCTAAAGGGAATTTAACTTAGGATTGGCAACTTGGGGTTATTTAACCCTGCTTTAGTGAGTTGGCCTTAGGAGAGCTGATGAACAATAAGCGTTCCCTCCTCCATGCTGCCCAAGACCCACACTCCATAGTATGCCCTAGGAACTTCATCTTCCTCTTCGTGCATCTTTCAGCACCCACCTGTCTTCCCCTGCCCCTTATGTGGAGTGATACTGTTCTTGGAAACGTCACTGGAAGAGGAAGAGAAAGATCAGGTAGGGATCAGATATTAGAAAGAATGAAGGGACTTCAATAAGACACTTGGAGTAGCAGACTGATGAACAAAGCATCATGCTGGTTTACACAGAATCATGAAATAAGTGAATCCACCAACAGTGCAACTTACTGCAACAGGGATTAATTTATGACATCAACATGAGCCAATTATGTACTCTTAACATACCCAAATCTCACACATAACACCTAACAAAGAAGATGGACCACCAGTGAGCCCACTAATATCCATTCCTGATCCTATTGCATGAACTGATGGTATCAGAGACCTCAAAAGGAAATATGTAATAAACATGCATGTGACTGAAAGAATGTAAATGTGATAAACAGAGCTAATGTTGTACACTGTGACATAAGGAGCTCAAGCAATTCCTTAGAAAGGATGATGTTCTGAGAAAGAAAGGCTCTGTTGTCTGTATAGTTGAATCACACACAAGTCTCCAGAGAATGAACTGGCTATATGCCCATTTCCAGCAGTTGGAGCTTTGATACCTGGCACACAGGAAGACATTTCAATTTAGGTGCAACACTATGGAGCTCACACACACCCTGAGAGGATGCCTGGGAGTAGCAACACTTCCTTTGTTCTCTGGATGATGAACATGATTCTAGACATTTTCATACACATCTTGAACTAATCCACCGTCCATAGCTACTTTTTGTCTTTCCTCAATACTTTAAGTAATGAATTATGATTAATATTAATTATATTAATTTGGAAGAAAGCATGCAGCTCAAGATCTTCACTTTAGTAGGCATAGAATTGAAATTATTTTGATAGTCTTTCCCAGCTCTTGGGGCTTTGGGTTTTCATGCAGTGAACCAAACTTTTAGTAAATATATATACTTGCAGATTCATTCATTAGATCTCCTTTTTTCATCCTTTACTGTTGTCTTATCCATATGAAAAGCTAGTAATAACAGTGCATTCAATTCACTAATTTTCCTAAAGCATAGTCTAATAGGAATAGGCTTTTCGGACTCACTTTTCCCTGAGAATACAGATTATTTTTAAGCTAATTTTTTTTATATATATACTTCTCATTGTTCAGAATAAGAAAAACTCAAAAATTCTTCTAGAGAGCTGAGGACCTTAGTATATCCCAATAGATGTCAAGGAAATCTCTCACCCAGAAATCAGGATTTTCATTGTAGTGAATGGGACAGAACATATTACGTTAGCATATAGATACCCGTTCCTCATAATAATCACCAAATTTGCTTTATTATTTATACTGCATTTCAGAAAATCTTTTGTGGTACCATGTGAGGATTTAAGTAATGCATAACATAGATTACAGGAATCATCCCTTGTCTGAGTACCCATAGCTACTTAATTTAAGACCTCCAAAACACTGTTATCATAACATGGTAAATGTTTCAGAACCTGCAAATTATTTAATAAAAGTGAATTTAGAAGTCTAGAGATCCTAACAGACAGTGTTATGCCCGGTAAAAGTATCCTTCATTTTCAAGTGTGATGTGAACTCTAAAAACGTCAGTCTTGGAGCACCAAGTGACAAGATCCAGCTCTTTAACACTGAAAGGAGAGCTACAAGATGTATTGCTAAAAACGTGGGGTGATGTTTTGACCTCTGTTGAATTTCCATCCTCAGTTATTTACAATGGCATTTGACACGCAACTGTAAAGACTATTTATCATGCTGGAATAAACGGCAGAAAATTTTCTTTCTGCATACAGTACACATTCAAAAGGAGTCAGACACACAGTATGCAGACTTTCATGCTTGAATTCCCCATAGAATTACTTCCTTTTTTGTCAAGTCCAACCAACCCATCATAAAAGTAGAAACACAATTTTGTTGACTTGGACAGGAATATAATCAGCTTATTGCTAAGACGTTTATCAGGGAAATAACTGAACCAGTCCCTTGGGGACTTCAAGTTGGAAAATAAAGAACATAGTTTGGGGCTTCTTTTGCTATTTTCTTGGAAAAGTTGGCTATATTGAAGTATGGGGTGAAGCAATTTAATATTTTGCTGCCCCTTACTCTACACGGCTAATCTGAACCCCTTGAACTAATGCACTGTTGATTCTACTTGTAATTTATTGCTAGTTAAATAAAGGATCTATTCAATAAGAAGAAACATAGTGAGTGGAAAAGAAGCTGTTTTAGGGCTTAATGAAATTCAATACCATAAAAGAACTTAAAAGCAGGTTCAGAATTAACTATATCAAAATGGTATTGCCTATGCTTGAAAGATTTCACCTCCAAATAACAAAACTCTCATCAGATTACACCCCCTAATTGACTTTCAAGATTTAAGCAGAAATCTCATGGGCATAACTGCTCCCATAGCTGTTCTGACTGGATTCAGAAAATGAACCCATACATGAAGTATTAAAGGTCAGAGAGACCCCCTCAGTGAAATTACCAGGATTAGAGGCACTCACTTCTGAAAACCAGCAATCCAAAACCAGAAGTTTGGTGTGGCACAAAGCAAAGGTGTAAAAACGTAATACCAAAAATGCCTTGCTTATTGATAACTACATCTACAAAAATAATGTCTGCCAGTGCAGTAAATTCTTGTTCTGCCAAAAAGCTGCAATGTGTTTGAAATGTGCTTCCAAAACACAAAATTACTTTTATTTCTTTCCTGAATCTATAATTTTTCAAAGATCATTTGATGACATTATGGGTTTTTCTTAACTTCAAAGACCAGAGAAAAACTTAATCAGTCTTTTCACATTATTTAAAGTAACTCACAAAATGAAACATTTTGATGTGGAAACTATGCATAATAGTTCTTCACATTAATGGCATGAAGCAGCAGATGCAGATTGCTGTTTAGAACAAGAAAAAAATCTGCCAGTATACAAACTGAAGCTCTTGGGACATGCACTTTTATTCTACACATCTAAAATCAGGAGGAAAACGCTAATCAAATTTTTTATGCCCTGTGTGTTTGAGATTAAGGAGTAAACCCTTAGGATGTTAACAATACATCCCGGACTGTGCCTTTAAATTGATCCATTTTGACTCATTTAAATTTAACTTCATTAGCTAACCCATTTTTCAGTGAAATCTAAAATAATGCAATATGATAAAATATTTTATATTAAACGTGAAGGTTTAGATAAAAATACATGACATTTTCAAAAAAATATGAATCATGCTTTGTGGATGAATCAATTTGTAGTTATGGAAAAAAATGTTTCACAAATATAGGTGTAATTCAACACTAGCCCTTTCATTTCTAAAAATGTGATTGACCTCAACTTTTAATCTCTTGTTTTGAGCCAGATGCAGTTTGTCTCCTTTGGTGCTACATGCTTCAATGAAAGATGCATTCTGGAAGGCCCTTGCACTCCTGGCAGAGGGCTGGAAAGGGTCACTGATTCTAATTCATTGCTGTTGCAAGCAGGCACATAATATAATCCTTTAAGCTCCAATTTAAAGCTAGTTAGGGTTTGGTTTTTGTCTCCGTTTCTTTAATTTCCTGCTAAAATTATTTTATTATTTGTTCATATCCATTTGTTGTGCCAACACTGCTTTAGCTTTAAAATTTTGTTTCTTTTTGCCTTTTTTTGTCTCAGGCAAACAAGCAAAACTCTTCTGTAACACTACAGGCTTTCCATTCTTATGGTCATTGCCATGGTCCCGCTCCCCACACACGACAGAACTCAGTGGTTCAACCTGTATGCATTATTCCAGATGCAGATATCACCAGGTCTTTGTAAAATGTCATTGTACTTCTTCATCTTTAGCAATACATCATTTGATACATCATAACACTGCATTTTCTTTCTCATGGCAACATTATAGTGTAGCCTGCAGTCAACCTGAGATTACAGCTGCACCCAAGGATGATTCTGTCACTGTCTTTTTCTGCTGGGCACCTTCAATATTAAGAGTAGGAATTCTGCTGTTAGTCAAGTGTGGGACCTTTTTTCAGTGTAATTACGTTGCATCTTTTTTCAGTGGTAGCAAGTGTTAAAATCACCTGACCCCTTGTCCTGGATTCAGCAGTAGCAGTCATTTTTCTCCTTCTTAGTAGCTGGTGCAGTACTTTGGTTTTGACTTTCAGCCTGGGAACAGCACTGATAACATTGATGTTTTTAGTTGTTGCTCAGTAATGTTTACTCTGACCAAAGACTTTCTGAGTCTCATGCTCTGCCAGGGAGGAGGGGAAGCCAGGAGGAAGCAGAGACAGGATACCTGACCCGAACTAACCAAAGAGGTATTCCATGCCACAGCACAGCATGCCCACTATACAAATTGGGGGCAGTTACCCAAAAGCGTTAGATCACGGCTCAGTCGGGCTGTGTGTCGGTCGGCGGGTGGTGGGCGGTTGTATTCTCTTCCCTTGTTATTCCCCTTATCATTATTATTATTGGTGGCAGCAGTAGTGGCTTGTGTTACACCTTAGTTACTGGACTGTTCTTATCTCAACCCGTGGGAGTAACATTCTTGCGATTCTCCTCCCCATCCTTCCGGGAATGGGGGGGAGGAAGAGGGGGAGTGAGGGAGTGGCAGCGTGGTTTGTGAGTTATGGCTGGGCTTAAACCATGACCGTTCTTTTTGGCTCCCAACGTGGGGCACGAATGGTTGAGGTAATAACAGGTCTGACCAGAGTGTGTCTAATTGTATTTCAGTAATCGCATTACAGTTTCTTCCATTCCTGTTCACTTCGAATAGATGATAGCTTTCGATTTCATGTCATCAACAAAATTAATCTGTTTATTTACTTTTTGGCATCAAAGTCAAAAAAACTTGTTGAAGATATTTAGCCATTTTGATGCCAGTGTTTGGGGAATTTCATTAGTAATTTTTTTCCTTCCCAACACATGCATTTCTGTCACTTGCTGGATTTTGCTTATAGAATCATAGAATAGTTAGGGTTGGAAAGGACCTCAAGATCATTGAGTTCCAACCCCCCTGCCATGGGCAGGGACACCTCCCACTAAACCATGCCATCCAAGGCTATGTCCAACCCCACCTTGAACGCTGCCAGGGATGAAGCATTCACAACTTCCCTGGGCAACCCATTCCAGGGCCTCACCACCCTCACAATAAAGAATTTCTTCCTCACATCCAATCTAAACTTCCCCTGTTTAAGTTTAAACCCATTACCCCTTGTCCTATCACCACAGTCCCTAATGAAGAGTCCCTCCCCAGCATCCTTATAGGCCCCCTTCAGGTATTGGAAGGCTGCTAGGAGGTCTCCACGCAGCCTTCTCTTCTCCAGGCTGAACAGCCCCAATTTTCTAAGCCTATCTTCATACGGAAGGTGCTCCAGTCCCCTGATCATCCTCGTGGCCCTCCTCTGCACTTGTTCTGACAGTTCCATGTCCTTTTTATGTTGAGGACACCAGAACTGCACACAATACTCCAAGGGAGGTCTCACAAGAGCAGAATAAAGGGGCAGGAGCACCTCCCTCGACCTGCTGGTCACACTCCTTTTGATGCAGCCCAGGATACGGTTGGCTTTCTGGGCTGCAAGCACACACTGCCGGCTCATGTTCATTTTTTCATCAACCCACACCCCCAAGTCCTTCTCTGCAGGGCTGCTCTGAATCTCCTCCCTGCCCAACCTGTAGCTGTGCCTGGCATTGCTCCCACCCAGGTGGAGGACTTTGCACTTAGCATGGTTAAACTTCATCAGGTTGGCATCAGCCCACCTCACAAGCATGTCAAGGTGCCTCTGGATGGCATTCCTTCCCTCCAACTTATCAACCGAACCACACAGCTTGGTGTCATCGGCAAACTTGCTGAGGGCACACTCAATCCCACTGTCCATGTCACCCACAAAGATGTTGAACAAGACCGGTCCCAACACCGACCCCTGAGGGACACCACTCGTTGCTGGTCTCCAGCTGGACATTGAGCCATTGAGCACTACTCTTTGCGTGCGGCCATCCAGCCAGTTCTTTATCCACCGAGTGGTCCACCTATCAAATTGATGTCTCTCCAACTTAGAGACAAGGATGTCATGTGAGACAGTGTCAAAGGCTTTACACAAGTCCAGGTAGATAACATCAACTGCTCTGCCCCTGTCCATCAGTTCCGTGGCCCCTTCATAGAAGGTCACCAGATTGGTCAGGCAGGATTTGCCCTTAGTGAAGCCATGCTGGCTGTCACCAAGCACCTTGTTGGTTTTCATGTGCCTTAGCATGCCTTCCAGGAGAATCCGCTCCAAGATTTTGCCAGGCACAGAGGTGAGACTGACTGGTCTGTAGTTCCCTGGCTCATCCATTTTCCCCTTCTTAAAAATGGGGGTTATATTTCCCTTTTTCCAGTCATCAGGAACTTCACCTGACTCCATGATTTTTCAAATATGATGGACAGTGGCTTAGCAACTTCATTTGCCAGCTCCTTCAGGACCCGCGGATGGATTTCATCCGGTCCCATGGACTTGTATACATTCAGGTTCCTAAGGTGGTCTTGAACAAGATCCTCTCTTATCTGTTAATAGGAAAAAAAAAAAATGCAGTAAACTGCTTTTTTTTTCCAATTCTTTTACTCAAAAGCAGATTAACAGATATTTGGACTCATGCAGATTTTCTTTCATGTTTATCAATTGTCTGAAGAAAAAAAAATCTGTGACATTTTAAAGGAGAATTTATATACTCAAAGGAGGACACTTGAAGAACAGTATATACAGTTTTTACATGTGACTTTGTCATAAATAGCCTAAAGTTCTTCCCAAGCTTTCTATCACAGAATCGCAGAATGGTCGAGTTTGGAAGGGACCTCGGGAGCTCATCTGGTCCAATTGCCCTGCCTAAGCAGGACCATTTACAGCAAGTTTACCAGGGTTGTGCCCAGGCAGCTTTTGAATATCTCTAAATGTTGAAACTCCACAGGCTCTCTGGGTGACCTGCGCAAGCATTTGACCACCCTCACAAGGAAAAAAAACAACAAAAAAAAAAAAAAAAAAAAAAACAAAACAAAAAACAAACAAACAAACAAACAAACAAACAAACAAAAAAAAACCTGGGCACATTGACATCTGACTTTGTCTTCATTCCTTTTTGTACCGGGAGCCCAGAACAGGACACAATGCTCCAGATGTCACCTCAGAAGTGCTGTGTTGAGGGGTGTGCTGGTTTTGGCTGGGGTAGAATTAATATTCTTCATAGTAGCTAGTATGGGGCTATGTTTTGGATTCATGCTGGAAAAAAGTGTGGATAACTCACAGATATTTTAGTTATAGCTGAGCAGTGCTTACACAGAGTCAAGTCCTTTCTCTACTTCCTAAAGCACCCTGCCAGTGACCAGACTGGGAGTGCACAAAATGTTGGGGAGGGGCACAGCTGGGACAGCTGACTCAGGCTGACCAAAGAAACATCGCATCCCATATAACATCTTGCTCAACAATAAACTAGGGGGGAGGTTGGCTAGGGGTTGCTGCTTGGGGACTGGCTGGGCATTGATCAGTTGGTGGAGGGCAACATATTTCCCTGGCATCAGTTGTTTTTCTTGGGTTTATTTCTCTCTCTTTGTTATTTTCCTTTTCATTATATTATTCTAATCAGTAATAGTAGTAATAGCAGTAGTAGTAGTATATGTCAACTATTAAACTCTTTTTATCTCAACACTCAAGTTTTCTCACTTTTCCCTTTCCAGTTCTCTTCTCCCCATCCTGCTGGGGTTGGAGCGGGGGGGTGAGTTCCTAAACTTGATTGAGGAAGCAGCTGTGTGTTGCTTAGTTGCCACATATGTTTAAACCATGGCAACCTGTTGCCAACACTCCTCCTAATGCAGCCTAGCACGCTGACAAGCCTTCTTTGTCACAAGGATGTATTTTTCCCATCAGGACCCCTCATAATTTGTCTTTAGTAATTGCTGATTACTACAGAAAATAACTGCAATACAACTGAGAGTGGAATTTCTCTAGAAGAATGATTTAGAAGATTTGTACGATTCCTGCAAGTTAAGACAATGAGCAACTTAAAAAATTACATTGTCATAATGTTGGAAACAGTGAAAAATTTTGACTTCTGCATATTTGTTGGAATTTTCCCCTTTTTTTCTTTCAGTTCTTTTTTACTGTTAACTTGAAGTGATCGTATGATGGAATCACCTCATTAAATGTTAATGATAAGTTACATGTTCAGTCGCCGCAGCTTGAGGAAAAGGTTTTGGCGCAGGGGATTTTTGCGAAGTAGCAATAAGGCTCCTCAGACTTTATAGCATCTTTATTTGTTATTGAATCCTCACTGTTGTGCTGTGTTCCCTCTGGTACAGTCTTCTTTCTAAACTGATTCCTCACTGAGACACCACAGGGAAACCCTTTGAAGCAGGTTTGACCTCAGTTGAACATTAATCCCATGTATATGCCTTTTTCACTATCAAACTCAGAAGTGCAAATGTTTTCTGCTTTGCTTTCTAGACTGGGAACAAATACCATTAGGTCCTCGCAGTGTCGCTTCTAGCTTTTGATCTTTTACCCTTGGCAAGCCTGCTATTTGCCTTTCAAGGGAGCACCTCTAACATAACAGCTTGGCCGCACGGAGCGTGTTGCCAGCTTGCTTCATAGTGGATTGCAGCAAACACTTAACATTCCCCATTGGACAGATTCATGCTATTTCACCCTGTTATCTGCACCGCCTTGCTAATCCAGCATGGATCAGCCAGTGCCCCTAGGGAAGCAGTAACCTTCTAAATATACAGTTGTCAGAATCTTAGCATTTTGTTACAGATCTGGTGGATTGGACAGTGACCCGTTATTTCTCTAAGAACACTTTAAAGCCTTGCTCTATAAATATAAAGAATAATAGCATCAAATACTGTACAGCATATAAAGGTCTAGCACTAAGGTTACTTTTAAGCTTAGTTCTTTAAGTCCTACTGTTCATTTAATACACCAAAGGTTTCAAACTATGACAGTGTGAGATATGCAATTTCTTAATATAAGCACATAATTAAGCAAGTTCATTACCACATGTAGCAACTTACTGCTTTTTGCTGACTTGTTATAGTTATAATGCACACAGCCCAAACTCTAAGATAAAAAGCCTTGGTTTCAACCTCAGTGAATGTGCTCCAAGTTTGCAATAAGGCTGATTTTGATGCAAACACATACTCATTTACTATCACTAAAGCATGAAGTAGCTTGCATGCACACTTCATCATAAGATTTTGACTATCTGATAAAAAACACCCATGAGACACCATGATGAGACACATGCCCAAGAATTAATAAACAGGACTGATATGGCGAGTTACAGCCAGGAGACCCTTTGGACAGAAAAGGAACATGTCCTTTTCTGTGGCAGAACATCCCTTTTCCCAGGCTCTGGATATACACACCAATGAATGAACATCCTCCTTTAGCAGTGGTAAGGATGAAGAAGTAATACTACCCGGTGCTCTTCCATTGCCAGACCCTCGCAGTTTAAGGTGATGGGCCAGTTCTTCCTAAAAGAGTTGTAAAAGTGACAGTTGTGTTACCTACTCTTGACCTTTATAAATTACTTTAATCTCCCATGCTAACACAGGTTTCGCATTTTCTCCCCTGGGCCTTTTCAACATTATATCTTAGCACAGACAGGGCAAGTGAATTTGTTTGGACTATCTTCTGAGCTTAAAGATATATCTTGATCATGTCATAATAATAAGTTCATTCGGGAGGACTGCAGTGCTGTTTCTTCTGAAGCCAAAACGCTGCCAAGCCAGGTCCTCCTTCTTGCATTAGACAATGAGAGAGCAATAATGAACATAAAGAGTAATGCAGTGCAACACAACACAGATTTGGAAACTACAGCACTTCATTTATAGTCAATGCCTCCATGTCGCTGGATGTGATCATAAAAATAAATATTTTTATATGATATCCATAGCTGGGAAAAGTGCAAGAAATTACCAGAACTGAAAGCTTTTGAAGCAGTAATACTTAAAACCTATTGCAATGAAGCTATTGACTGTAACATAACATTGCATTCCTGACTGCCCTAGAATTTATGTTACCATTCACACTTGTTGAAAAATAACTACTACTACTGTGAGGGAACTTTTTATTATTGTCTCTGTTATTACAAAATAGTCAAGCAAAATAGCATTGCAAGACTGTGAACTGTCTCATATTTGAATCACTCTTTCATTATAGGCTGTTTTTCAGTTAACAGCTACTTGGAAATACTAAGAATGACCTTGAGACATTTTGCTTGAAATGCTTATTACAAAGTAATATACCTCGCATAACCTCTTGCCATTAGGGCTTAGAACTCTGTGATTTCCTAGGATTCACCATTTTTAACTAACACTGTTCATTTTAAATGTTAAATCTATAGAAATACTGACAGAAATGAGACAGTAGATTTTGGGTACTACAGAGGAAAGAAAAGGAACATGTTTTGTTCAGGAGGGACTGCAAATATAGTTTATTTCATGTTTTACATCTTTGCTCTCTTTCCACAGTGAAATCAGATGAGTTGCAAACAATCAAGAAGGAATTAACCCAAATCAAAACAAAAATTGACTCCTTGCTAGGGAGACTGGAAAAGATTGAAAAGCAGCAAAAAGCTGAAGCAGGTAGGTGAAAGCAATCTGTAGTCAAATGAATTAAATTAAAGCCTAGTTATTAGTCAAAAAGACAGACCAGAGAGAACAGAATCCTTCCAAAAATTTTGTTACATAATGGAGGTCTAAAGCAAGATAAATTAACTCTCAAGTAGAACTACTGGGAGGATAAACTGATATTATCCACAGAGCATGCTACATCATTTCAATAATTGTTTTCTATTGTGCAGTAGGAAAATTAAAAAAACAGACAAAAAAAGAAAAAGAAAGAAAGAAAAGATCTTAGTAGATGTTCTGGAAACAAAATATCGCTAAAAAAAATGACTGGACAGAATTAAGTTAAAGGTTGTTGACTCTGGGGATGTCGTGCTATCCACATTCAGAATTGTAAAATGGTGTATATCAGGAATTATCGCCTGGGCAATAATCACAAGTTGCAGCAAGGGAAATTCCTGTTTGATATAAGGAAAAGAAGTGCAACAAAGCAGTATAGCAGGTTCCCCAGAGAGAAAGAGGCTGTTCTGTTCTTGGAAGCATTCAAAACTCCATGGACTTGGACCAAACTTTGAGTTTGGCCCTGCTTCGAAGAGCAGTTGGACTTGGAGACTCCAGAGATCCCTTCCAACCCAAACTGTTGTGTGAAGCTGTGGCGTCTATAAAACCAACAACATGTCGAGATCAGCTTTTCTCTGGCTTGAAATGTTTTGTTTTGAGGCAAACCTTGGGAATGACAAAATTCAACACTATTTTTTAATTTAATTAATATCTATTTCTATCATTACAGCGGTCATTTTGTTAGATAAATGATCTTACCTGGCAGCGCTTTAAAGCTCTGCTGAGCACTTACAAGGGATTTATGAGTTTGTATTTTCACCACAGCGTATCTAGGAAACAAACTCAGTTCTTACCACTGTCTATGGTATTTCTTTAGTTATTTCCTTATAAATCACTGTATATCTCTGTACAGGAGCTGTGTACTATCGAGCTGATTTTGATGAGAGTTAGCTGGGAAATGGAAGCCTTTTTTCATGAAAAATCTCAAAGTTTCTTTTTTTTCTCTCTTCATTCTCTGATGAAAACTTTTTATGTATTTTGTGTGAAATATGTGAAGGAAATTCTGCTTCATAATCTACAGCTCTCTGGGTGTCTGAACATTCAGATTTGTGTCCCTTGCATGACTCAAGTCAGTTATGTGATAACCGATCGTATAAGTTATGCGATGTATGTTATATGTCATATCACACTGAATTATGTGATAAGCCAAAAAGACCCAACAGGACACATAAAGAAAGTTCCATCAAGACTATCTAAGACATTTGTGGAAATTAGTAGTTTAGGTTCTTGAACATGATGCAGGCAAAATAGATATTTAGATCTGAATCCCTCCTGTTCCCAAGTGCCTGCCCTATTTCCTGATCTATTGTGGGAGTACCTCTCTGAACCTTCTCTCACATTTAGAAGTAGCTCTCATGAACATCTTCCTATGGCAGAACACTACAGAAAAATGTTTTGTGGTTAACAAATAAAAAACCCCAAAGAAGCAAGCAAGTAAAAAAAATCACAAGCAAAGCAAAACAGAAAACCAAGACCAGCTCTGAAAAACCCTCTGCCTTTTATTTACAATCATTTTCTAAATTGATAGACAAGAACCAATACCTCAGCTGTTATAGTTTATCTCATAAAATAAGTTGAGTGCTTTCTTGCGAGTCTTAGGTTAGCCATTAATACAGAATGTGATTATCCCTTTCAGGAAAACCATACTCAATATGTATTCACTATATTTTGTTTTGTACTTTATGCAAGTTAGATAAAAGTTGATATAATCAGTGAAGATGTAATTGCAAGGCACTCCTTTGAATCACTTGCGTACTGAAGTGCTCTGAGATGGTGCATCCCTACCTCAGGTAGCTTTTATATAAAATCCATTACTATGCAAAACAACCTGCATCTTATTGTACTTTGATATCCAATTTTCATTTTCACTAAAGGACTGTATTGAACTCATTTAAATAGAAATCAGCTCAAATAGGGAAAAGTTGATTTGTATTGAAGCATACTATTATGCCTTTTGAAGACAAGCACTGAATAATATCCCCCGAGATTAAAAACTGGTTTCAAATTGTTGATGTTTTAGAACATCAGGTGCAGAACCCATCCCCAATATTTCTTTTCCAATCAGAAGGTATGAGGAGAAAAAACACCTCAGAGAGACCAGTAAGCATGGATCCCCATTTACATCTCCTGAGCTGATAAAGAGGGTTATGCAGCCTGGGTGACTAACCTGCAGGTGATTGCTTCCTCAGCTTAAAGAGAAAGCTACGTCAGTAGCTAAACTATTTCATTTACGGTGTCAAATGTGTGATGATTTTTTTCCTTCTCTATGATTTTGCAATATTATTTCTTACTTTCCTCTGCCAGAAGGTGTGCCCTCACTAGACTGGGATCAGAGAGAAGATCTATGTCTCATTTACACACAACAAAAAACTGAGACATCATCTTGCCCTTTTGGTTTTTAAGTTTGCATCTCTTTCAGAAAGAATATTTAATTATTAATCTTGAAAGTTATACTTCTGGAAGAATGTGATACATTAAGCAGACAAGCTGGCCAAGTTCAATGCATACATTGGTTACAGTTCTACAGCTTCATGAAAACTTGTTATAGCTGATGTTCTGTCTTTCTTTTATTATAAAGTGATCACTGCAGTAGGGGGCTATAGATAAAAGGATTTCTTCTATATAGGGAAACTTCAGGAACAGCTTCTTTGTAAAAATCTGAATTATGAAGCCAGGGATAAGAAGGTGTTCTAATGTAAAAAAAAAAAAAAAAAAAAAAAAAAGAAAAGTTATTAAAGGAAAATATTCTCCCTGTAATATCAGAGCTGGATTCTGAAAGCGAGGATCACAGGGTCAGCTTCTCAGAAAAGCCCGAGAGTTAGATGCTGAGCCAGTATTTGATACTCTTCTGAAGAAGCCAATGTATGTTCTCATTCAGAAAATTAACTGAGTGACCTATACTTTTAGCAGTTGTATCCTAAAAGTTTTCCTATTTGAAAGGATTAAGTCCAAAATTTCAGGAACCTTGTTTGAAAGCTTTGACCAAAGTTGATTCAGTGTGTCACTGCCACAGGTGGGTTAATCTCAAAAGTGACTTGAAGCAGAAGGTGGTGTGGCAGGACATAGACATAACTGATTCCATCCACATTTCCTTGTGCAGTAGGACAAGTAACACAATAATTTATAACTAGTATAGTATTTTATAGACCACCTTATACATAGATGCTGAGGCTCCACAGGCTGAATCTTCTACTACTGTGTGTGACTACAGTGCTGTTGAAGCAGTTATCTAAGATTATTTTCATTCTTTAAGTCCAAGAATCTTTCTGAAGAAATTATGTGACTCAGGGATAAAAGCTTAATTGTTCAATGTCTTCAAGTAATGAATTTGAAAATGAGGGGCTAGAGACTAACAAAGACTGAAGAAATGAAAGTAAGTTGCAAAATAAAAATGCACAGGCAGAAGAGAAAGCAAACACCTTGGTTTAAAACTATGATAAAAAAAAGTATGAGCAGATTTGAATATTATGTGCAGTTGGTAATAATTCATAGTAAAATAATAGTATATTCATAGAGCTGAAAAATATAGAGCTTCTCAGAGAATCTGAAGATTCATTGGCTGTCCAACAAGATAGGTGATGTACTACTAGCATTATGGAACAGTTAATCTAACAAATAAATATATGGTTTTATTCTAGAAATTTGATTATTGATAGATATTGTCATCCTCAGACTGAAAAGACATTGGTATTTCAGCTACATGCAACCAGTTCTCTGGCCCATATCCACTTTGAATACATAAAGCTCTTCATCTAACTCCTGATGTGCATAAGAATAAGACTGATCCCTCAAACCATTCTTCTGGCCACTCTGTCTCTATCATTCCTTCCTCAATACTCCTCTGGATTTCTGCTGGCTGGATGAAATTCCTCAGTGTATCCAGGAGTCTTACAATGCATATTCACAACAATGCAGCTATCTGCGCTAAACCAAGTGGAACAGATCCTCTGGCCCTCCAAGGAAATGGTCTTCCTTTTCACTGCCTTTCAAAAATTATAGGGAGCCTATAGTTGGGTAATTGGAAGGGGCATTCTCCATTTACCTCAGCACATTATACCAGTGAGGAGAAACAGCTACTTTACTCCGTATGTAAAATATAAAAATATGCTCAGTTGTCTAGAAGGATTTGATTTGTGTGGTTGTTGAGATACATTCACAACAAATTTATGCAAATCTTTGTTCACTCATTGGAAATTAACAGCCTTCCACTTCTCACAGTATAGAGATTTATGTACTTCTCATTGGCTGCAAATAAATAAATATATAATGAGTATGCCAATTGAATTCCCAAGGCAAAGTCCAGAAAATCAGAAAGCTGGATCCACTGGTGAATCACACCTTCAGCTACTGCATGGGACAGATGAGCATGTTTGCACTAGATTGACTTATGCATTATTATTTTTAAACAAGGGGGGTTTATCATATTTGCCTGGTAGATATTAACACACTGAATTTTACAAAGTTAACACATCTGGAGAGGGGAAGCTTAGGTTTCTTCCTCAGAGCACTTTTCTTTGCCATCAATAGGGAAGGTTACTGAATCTCTATAGAGTATGTTTTCCTTACAGAAGCTCAAAAGAAACAAATGGAAGATAATGCTGATTTGATTCAAGAGGAATGCATATCAGAGAATGCAGATAATTCTACGGAAGAGCCAATTGAAGGAGGGCCAGATGCAGATGGGGATGGAGAAGATATGACTGATGGGATAGAGGAGGATTTTGATGAGGATGGCAGCAATGAGCTGGTAAGGAATAATCATGCCATGGTTATATCTGTCTATGCAGTTGCTACAAGTAACCACAGAGAAACAACAGTGTGGGTTAAAAAAATAAGCTCACAACAGCACTGTGATTCACTAGAGCCAAATCTTACATTCTTCATACACTGTAGTATCAATTAAGCATACGGCCCTCTGATAATAAAAAAGAAAAACATATTTTACCACACTTGGTGATTTTAGGAAGGAAATTAAATATACCTTAAATTGGTTTAGATTTATTATTCTATATTTACTAAAATGTAGATAGAGAAAGGAAAACATTCTGGTATTTTTTATTCTAACTGAAGCATTTCAAAATTAAAGAAGATTCTAGAATGGAGAACTTTCTCACTAGAAAACATGTGCTCCCCCATAATTCCCAGTCCCTGTCTTTCATGTGTATCTTCTGTAGGCTGTGTTAGCAGCTACGGATTTTTCTGATGGCAGGGTTTTTCCTTGAGAAACATTTGGCTAAGAAATATTTGAGCTTTTAGCCTGAGACTGCACCTTTCATGAAATGCCCATCATGTTGACGAACTTCCAAGTTCTTCTAGAGCAACACTAAAAAAATATTTGGAAAGTCAGATTTATACTTATTCATTCATTCCAAGTAAACATGGCTCAGTCACATTGGTTTAGATTATAATACTCTCCTTCTCTTCCTGTCTTTCATATTCTGCTGTGAGCAGAAATCACTTCTGTTGCCCAGTGTCATTGTTCCTGCTTGCTTTTTAACACACACTTAATCATGCGTGCACTGTAAAAATCATTCAGTGAAGTCAGCAGAAGTAAGTCGGTAATGGGCAGAGCTGAACCAACACCAAGTCTGGAGTAACAGAGCACATGAATAACCAGTTATTTATACCTCTTACTGAAAACGCATTTTAAACCTACTGTTAAATTGAGGGTTTCTGTCCCTTTAACCAGCACAAAACCCCCTTGAATTTATAAATCCTGAATGGCATTATGACAAGAAGTAAGCTACTATAATGTGAATCCCCCCATCTTTTAACATGCATGTAGAATGGATGACAGTATCACTTTTTCTCAAAGGAGCAGGTTCTCCTGTATAGATATGAGGGACTTCTCTAAGAAGCTGCCACTCTGATTTTGTAGGAATTTGAAATTTAGTAATGAATACATAGTTGTAAATATAATATCTCACCATGGCTAATACCTTCTGAAGTGATATTAGCAATAGGGCTTGAAGACAGTTTTACAAGACTGGTGGGTTTTGCACTAATTAGATGTCAGAATCCATGCTACAGACGACTAAGTGGGGAAGTTAACAGTATATTAGCCTCTGACTGTTCAGTGCTGTCATTTTACCCTGTGGGTATGACATATTCAGCATATATCTACAGAAGAAATTTTTTGTCTAGCAAAGGCCTAAGCAGGAAAGTTTCTAAAAAGCAAGCAGCAGGGGAAGACTTCATTAGCAGTGAAAGTCTGGAATTGGCACAGCCACATTTGCACACCAATGCTTCCAAGTTAAAAAGCCTTTCCAACATTTGTGTTATGGAATTAGTTGAAGTACAGTGTATTGCAGACACAGCTCCGAAGACAAAGAGGTCTGAGCCACATATCTAAGGCATGGGGGAGAACCAGCTTCAGTTTCTCTGCACGCCATTACTGAGCCCCTTGAGTTCTATGAGGAGGTGGGTTACTGCACATGGAGAGTGGTGTCCTCTGCCTTGCACAGCAGCACTCGTGAATGATACCTCCAATCCTGACATGGTGGCAGCAAATAAAGGCTGAGGAAGAGCACTTCCACGCATTGCCTTGGTCAGGTGCAGCCCGTCCCAGTGCCAGGGCAGTGAAGCCAGTCAGCCTCAT
The DNA here is from genome assembly GCA_039720435.1 of Amazona ochrocephala. Lineage (NCBI taxonomy): Eukaryota > Metazoa > Chordata > Aves > Psittaciformes > Psittacidae > Amazona > Amazona ochrocephala. The sequence goes on along the minus strand of CM077876.1, from coordinate 29,146,814 downwards.
GCCTTCCACCTTCCCAGACACTGGGACCCTCTAGCCAAGAAGCTGGCAATATTGTAGACTTGAAAACTCAGAACCAAGACTGTCACTGATGCAAATTCTTTATGCTTTTCATCCTCCCTTGCCATTTTCCTCAAGCTTTGGAAGAGGCCATTTCACCTCATCCCTGCTACAATAGGATATTAACGCTTGCTTTCTTTTGCAAAGCCTAAGGAGATCAGTGAATGAAAAGCTGCTATGGATGGGATAAAGGACTGCGCTACAACGGATTACTTCAAAGAAATCTCAGGCAATGGGTGTTTCCCACAAAGAGTAATTATAAATTGAACTATGAATCTTTGCTCTACAGTTTCTGCCCAAACTCTTGCCAGCATTGGCCAGTACTGTCAAAATCAGAAGCTGGTAGTTTGTGATGCATATTGTAATTTAGACTAGTTTTCACTTACATTTATGTAGATAGAGTGGCCAGTTCCTATAAGGTTTACTTTCTACTCCAACCACTAACAGCTGTATGACTGCAAAGTCAACCAGAATACTGTCAAATATATAATGAATTCCAGTAGGAATACTTGGTATTTCAATCTGCCTCTACCTGTTCTGTGCCCTGCTATCTGGCATCACCCTCTGCTTTGTGAAAAGTAAAGTAGATGATAGGTAAGTTTGCTATAAGACAAAAAAGTCCTAACGTTCTTCTGTTTTAAGAAAACTAAGTTATTTAAGAAAAAGAGCTGACTAGTAGCAAATGTGCCAATTTTGAATGAAGCTACTTGCAACTCATTTGAGGAAAAAGTGAGTGTTTCACTTTTAACACTGTTCTTTTAAGCATGAAAAGTGTTAAATGTGAAAAAAATTAGGACAAACTTTCCATGTGTGAAATCATGACCAGAATACTCAGAATAAGAAATACCCCTCCAAAGTGCATTTTTTAATAAAATCTATAATCTTTCCAAATATGAAGCTAAAGGGATTTAAGGTGATGATGAAAAAAAATCTTTTCTTTCACCATTAAGAGCAGCAGAGCAAATAGAAAAAAATTTGAAGTGGGCATAGCTAATGTTCTGAAGTCACTTCAGCATCAAAATTAGTTGTGAGTCCACAAGTCTGAAAAATATTATCAGAGGGAGAAAGGAACATGACTTAAACTTAGATCTTAATCTTTTTCTCAATGCTCCATATTTATCTGTAAATCTTCTGCCTAGCCATTTGCCAAGAACCTGCTGCAGGACTCGTTTTGCTGAACATGATACTGTTATCCCTTTTTGTTTCCCCTGTGATGAGCCCTAAGGCTGTCAGTAAAGGGAAGTGTTCATTAAGGACAGACCCTCTGCCAGAGTCCAGATGCTGCCAGAATGGAGCCTCTGAATCTGTGTATGTGAGTCTGCATCTCTGGACTAGAGGACTCAAAAGTATATTTCTTGATATTTAATTCTAACTTGCAAAGGAAATGACTATGCAGGATGCATGCTGTGGGTTTAGGTGATAGAACAGTTCTCTAAGTTCATATGCTGTCTATTTGGAGGAACAGGTTAACTGCACATTAACTGAGCAGCAGCAGCTGTCCCCATGCCTGTTTCAGCCAAGACCAAATGTGAAGAAATGAGAAGTAGCTTAGTCTGCTGCCTGAGCTAAATCAGGCATGGATTTAAGGATGCTTTAGCCTCTTTATTTACCTGCCTGGCTGCGCACACAAAGCGATATCACATTCAACAGCTGCACACCTTCTTCATCCACCGTTTAGATCAGGATGTTGTTTGTCCCTGCATTGTAATTTTCTAAGGACTACAGACACACCCACAAATAGTCATTATGGCTCAGCTGAAGTGTGAAAAAGTTTTATGCCACAATAACTTGATTGCCTATCTGAACTCTAAATCAAGACATGCTGTATTTGAAGTAACTGCTGCACTCATCAAATATCACCTCCTGGGTGTCTTTTGTACCGTTTGCCCACAGATGTGTCTCAGTAAGTGTCTTCAGTGCTGCAGACACTCCAGCTTGAGGCTTTTTAGAAAAAAACACAAAGACTTTTGCTGCATTGGCATACTGAAGAGTTCTTTAAATGGTGATTTCAGATATATGATCCAGATATGTACAGATTTGTCAAGTAGCTGACTTCAACTTGTTCAGTCGTGAGTGCCATTTGCTTCTCATCCACCTGGTCTTACCACTCCCCCTTGTACAAGGGCATGAAGTAATATATTTAGATATATATATATATATATATATACATTCAATAACCACTAGCTTGTAATGTAGTTCCTGGGCTTACTCTACAACTCCTGTCATTTAACTGACCATCAGAAGTAGCTGGAGTGGATGAAAACTTCAGATCTGTTTCCATTGCTCCTTCTAGATAAAAGAAAAAGCAACCAAAAACCCCCCAAAAAACCAAAACAAACAAAAAACCCCAACCAAGTAGCTGGTTATCCCAGATTTTACTGGATCCAGTATCCACTCCTATCGCTGAACGGTTTCTAGCCGCAGTGAATTAAAAACCTTTGTTTTCCTTCCTAGTGTGAGCACATCCACTGTTATTGCTTGAACTGTCCCCTAACAGCGCTGTGAAAAAAGCAACACACCTACACAGCTTCCCTTCTTTCCTTCCAGGAAATAAGCTCCAATGAAGAAAGCTCTTCATGTTTACTAAATTCACCTCACACACAAATCACAAACAAACCACAAATCATTGGAACTCAAGTCAGCAGTGATATCAAGCAATTTTCAGGTGCCTGTCATGGCTTTAAATTGAAAGGAGTGGGAAGGAAAGCAAATAAACTCATCTTATTCCTGTGGCTGCACAGTGGAGAGCAGAAAAATCACCTTTGCAGCACAGTCCAACACACATTTCGATATTTAAAAAGCAACTTAGCCTCAGCATTTCTAAAAATCTTCTCACTAAAAGTAGCATTAGCAGTGTGTGGTGTGGCTGAGAGCATGCAGACAAAGCGTTTTGGAAATAGTGTGTGTGGTTGTTTTATTCTGCTGGACAACCTAGAGCATTTCATATAACTTCTATGAACTTGTTTCAAATGGTGTTAATCAATCATTGAGGAAACACTGGCTCAAAATTGACTGTAATTTATCGTTGCAATCCCCTTGTAAATAACAAAGATGGCATCCAGTTAATTAGCTGAAAACCTGAAGTATTTTAGATTTGGAAAAAAAAAATCACTTTCAGCTAATGCTTAATAAAATACCAACAAACTAATTAATTGGAGTGAGTTATACACAAGCACTCACATCTATGTTACACTACCTGAGAATAATAGTTTCTATCAAACTGTCAGCCTTTCATAATAAATATCTATAATAATACTAACACAGCAGTGGTTCAGTTGTTAAGCATTCAGTAGAGCAAACTGTTTTCTGGTAGAGCATGTGATCCCACTGATTTCAAATACAATAGATTCATGGTGTCATAGATCAGACTCTGATTAGTGCTTGGCTGGAATTTGAAGTTGCAGCATTGTGGTTTTATGCTGGTGTAACTACACTAAAAATAATGAAGCCACACAAACATTAGATGGAAGTTTCATTAATGAGATGTCTTGAGAAGCATTTTTATTAAATTGTATTATAAACAAAAAGGTACAGTAACTGTACAAGGCCCAGCACTGTTTACAAGAGAGATTTGCAGCAGTTATTGTAACAGCAATTATAGTTCCTTTCTATTAAGTATATTTCAGTTAAATTTACCTCTCTAGGATATTTCATTCCTTTCTCTTATCCTTTTCTCCACCTCTGCACTGCCTATTTTCAGTCTATCATCGGATTTATTTCTAGTATCTGATAGAGAATCATGTTTCAAACACAAATACCAGAAACTGCCACAGACAAAAAATTATAGAATTCAGGATAAACCTCTTGGTGCACTGTATTTCATTATACAAAACTAAAACCACTATGATATAATAGCTATCTGTCTTGTAGGAACTGATGCAAGTACTATTTAAATCAATGGAACAAAGTAGTACTTTGGCTAAAACTGTTAAAAGACATTTTCTTGTCGTGAGTGGGTGGTTTAGATCACTGTAAAGACCGTTGTCAAAGGTATTATTAAAAGTGGCTTTAATATGATGTTGTAAAAGTGAGACCTAGCAAAGTTTAGTGGCAAGGTTCACTTTATTACTGTACAACACGATAATTTGAACAATGATTCAAAACTACCAAGGTAAAATCAAAGTTACCAAGTCATAAATTAAAATTACCAAGTCAAAATCAAAGCTATCAAGTCATGAGTTTCAGTACCAGACTACAAGATTATGCACAATATTGACTGCTGACCAAAGATCTCCCTTTGGTAAAAGGTGTCTCTGCCTTTAGGAGCAACGTTGAGAGGTGTCCCAGCTCAAGGGGAGATCACTGCCATACAACCAGGTTGCTTAGCTGGAAGAGCTCAAAGAAGGCTCACTTAGGCTGTCATATTTGTGGAATAAAGTGATTGGCTTGTAGTCAAACTACATTTGACGGGAAAGGTGTGCACGAGACTCCTTATACCCACAATTTTCCTTGTTTCTTGATAAACTTGTCTTGGAAAAGCCACTCTGTCCATTGCATGATCAGTGTTCTAAGCTCATATGCATCAATGCTTACTGTGTCACTCCTGTGCTCCTTTGTGGGTTTTCAGAGAACAGATTGAAACTAAAGGAGTTCTTGGAATGGCTATGGCTCAGGCCTTTACCTCCTATGGAGATGGAACTAATAAGGGGCCAAGTGCACCTGTCACACCTCTGCTATACGTAGCTAAAGGGCAATTAAAGTAATTTAATAACAAGTCTGCATGAAACATTGAAACTTCCTTTACTTACATTATTTTGCATGAGAATTCAACGATGAAAATACTCAGCAGAGAACAAGATCTATAGAAAAGAAATAAAACTTTGTCTGATGAATTTCATGCAGTTTAAGCCCGATTGTGCTTATCTGAAATAACAAGCTTGATTAAATATGTGAATATGTGATAGGATAGTCATTATTTTAACTAAACTGGACTTTTCATTGCCTTTTTGCATAAATTTCTTCCTGTCAATAGCATCAGGACAGATCAGACTGACTCTTCCATCAGCAGAATTAGGCTGATTAGGCATGTCTGAAAGATCAATAGCTACTATGACAATTTGCAGCTTGCTGAGTGCACTTATACGGGGTGCTACTTAGAAAAAATAAGGACAAAACTTCTAATTAATGATAATGGCTGAAGCAACATTGTGCCAGAAATCTTAGTTAGATTACTTTAAATATGATTGAGACAAAGTAAAATTTAGTCTTTCCAGTGCACTGAACATTTTGGACTTCATTGAAATATTGCTTTCAGTATCAGGGGAAACATGAAACTCTTCATTTCTAAGACAAATGAATTGATAAAAAATTGTATTCACTTGATAAATATCAGTGTAATGTATTTGTACTTGAGCAAGCTAAGAAAGTCATTAGTGGCAGTATCCCCGACAGATACTAATGTGTTGTACCTTCCAAAGCTGCAGTAAATCTAATAACCTGTGACTGAAAAACTAGAGAAAGTAGTAAAGGCATGTCGTGAAAACAAAAATTGTAAGAAACTTCCTGACGTGCACTTTTGTTATGTTTAATATAAGCAATAGCACAGTAGATATGTTTGTTGCTCACATGCTGTTGTATGAGTCGCTGGAAAAGCCTTGCTAACAGCTCCTCTTCCCCATTTTTCCTGGCAGTCAATTTCTCAGAGGAAGACTTCCTAAGTGTTTCTAAGAGTTTTAACCAGGTTATTCTTGACTGAGTAGATCGTATTTTTTCTAATTGTTATGAATTATTATTTACATCTTATCCCCTATACATCAGACAGGAACCTGCAGAAAGTGTGAGCACTGTTATCATTCACTTTGTGTATCTACTAGATTTCACTGACTGAAACTGTATATGTGTAAAATGAATGAGTAATATCATTTCCTCAGCTTTCACATCTGATGCTTCATCCCTGGAGACATTCAAGGCCAGGCTAGATGTGGTTCTGAGAAACCTGATCTAGTTGAAGATGTCCTGCTCATTGCAGGGCGGTTGGACCAGATGACCTTTGAAGGTCCCTTTCAACCCAAACTGTTCTATGATTCTATTCCCCTGAATCTGCTCTATATGACTTAGTAGAGTATCCAGTTAAAAAAAAAAATCTAAACCATAAAACAATAAAAAAAATAATATAAATAATATAATAAATTATATAATTATTTTGCAACTATTATTTTCTCTTTTTTTTTATTTTTTTAAGCAAAGAATGGGGAATTAGGAAGTTTGGGTCCAATTCCTCACAGAGGCAGTGGGGTGGGCAACATGTCTCAGCAGATCAAATGCACATGTAGACTTTGTCCTTCTTTCTGTGGTCAGACCATTAGGTGCCTTTGCACCTAGAGCAAACATATATGAAAGGAAAATAAGCAAAATATATTGTTTTAACTTGTAAAAATCATATGCTTTCCAGTCAAGAAAATTTCAAATTTTATTTCTGCCTGTTGAACAGCATCGAATATATTCTTCAATGACTGTTTTATTTTTTCTTTGCACCCTGCCATCAGTTTTAACCTGCCTGAAGTTTCAGTTGTCTTTTAGCTTCTTACATTTTCTGCTAAGAATTATTAGCATGGCTAATTTTTTTTAAGTCTGTCTGTAAACAAGGCAACTCTGGACAGGTCCCTTTCACGCTCGTCAGGGTTTGAAAGCAATTAATAAACCCTGCCAGCCACTTCCAGCAAAATGCCCAAGCACATACAGCAAGAGCAGAAAAAGTTGTATGTCTTCTGCACTCCATAAATCCCACTGAGCACAGAAAAATCACCTATGTTCAGCAGTTTAACTGTTGTACATCCTTTCTGAGACAATAAATGGGTATATATATTAAATTGAAGGTTGTGATTTTTTAATTAATTTATTCTCACAGAACCACTGTAAGAACCGGTCACAGATATTCTAGCATTTAAGCTACCCTAGACAACCTGAAACAAGGGCTCTTCAGAACCCAGTGCTGCAATAAGCTAGTCCTAATTACATCTATTTAGCAAATACAGAGTACTGGCTCGCACGTGGGATTTGCAGCCTCATGGAAGTTTGGCAATATATCTGTTTGGAAACACTACCACGGCTGACATCTTAGCTATATAGCTGATACATAAAAGAATTTCTGATTACTGCTTAATATGTTTTAATGCTTTTTAGAAATTGTCTAAGCACTTAGCGTCAAGCTAACGCACTACCTTCCTGTAGACCTGTGTTTTGAAAGAGTACTTTGGGTGCTTTCTCCGTTTTGATGGGAATAGGGACTCTGATGACCAACTATCAGTAGATTTGCCATTATATAGTACTCATTATTCATTTGAGTTGCTTGGATTTTTTTTTCTTTTTTAATCATAAGGCAGGACTATGTGTTTATCTTAAGCTTTTAGGTAAGAATAAGATAGTCATGGTGCTTGACATTTTTGAGACATTAAAATATGTCATTTTAATGGTTCAGCTTCAACTGTCAAAAGTAACAGTTGTGTGTTCAATTAAAAAACAAACAAAACAAAACAAAAAAAAACCCACAAACAAAAAACCAAGCAAACCAAAAAAAAAAAAACAAAAAAAAAAAAACAAGCATACACCTCTGAATTCATTCAAAAGCAAATAATGCTGTCAGATAAGGCCAAAAATTCTCTCAGACAAGTAAATGAAATACCTGACTAAATGAGATTAATTCCTCTCCAATATAACATAATTGACCTTAATGGTCAGTACTAGTGGCCTATGCATCATATGTTTGCTCTATTTAAGTAAATGAGAATTAGCTCCACAGATTTTGCTAGCCTAAAATTTACGAGCATAGAGTCAGCCTCTGAGCACAGTACAGAAAGGAGGGCAGCCAAACACCCAGAAGCAAACCTAGGTTTCTTTTCAGGAGCGGGTGACAGTGGCTTACAAAAAAGATCACAAGTTTTTGCTGTAACTTATGGCTGCTAAAGAAACACCAGATTTAACTGAAGTAACTCAATACTTTAAATATGAAGACCGATTTCAGCCTCTACCCCTGAATATTTTTGCCAATGTAATTTTCACTAATTCTGGTGAAGTAGCTCTTCTTTTATCTCCCTGTGTTTTGGTTGAATCCAGCAGACTTTGGATGACTTGTGGAAAGTGCTGGATTGGGTTCACTCATTATTTGCAGCCAGCATTTTCCGGTTCTGGGCAGAGAGAATAAGCATCAGAATAGTAACCTAGTGCAGATACCAAAGCAACATTAAAACGTACAGTGAGAACATGATGAGAGAAGAGAAAGGGAACACTGGTGTTTTCTAGGTTCTCACTGAGACACTAAAATCCTCTTCAATGACTCAGGCCAGCCATTGGGTATGTGTTTGGTTATGGGTTTGGGCCTATCAGCTTAAGCCTCTAATTCTTAGATTTAACTGAAATTGAGCATTTGTCATGCATTACACGTTTTGCCTAGTGTGTCCATCTTTGAAAGTAGATAGCTTTAGTTCCCTTAGAAAACACTTATTTCACAGGCTTTATCAGTATGCTTGAGCCTCAAGAATGCTGAATAAAAAAACCATCAGAGGAAACATTCTTCTACCGAAAGTCTTCATGCAAGTAAAGAGGGGTAAACACTGAAAAGCCAAAAGGTTTCTATTTTAACATATAAAGAGACACAAATTTTATTTATTTCCTTTTTAATACAAATCACAGAGCAACTGCAGTTAGTGACCCAATTATTCCAAAAGCTCTCCTTTTTTTGGAGAAAATATAAATGTGTTACTAAGATTTTCTGCATGATTAATATCAAAACATGAGAGGCAGATTGAATTTATCTGTACCTAGGCATTTACAAACCTCAGAAAAGGGAAGTTATTTAGAAGGTGATAGAATCGTAACTGCCATTTCAACAAAAAAGCAATCAGTGAGGAGTAAAACAAGCTCAGTCTGCCAAAATGAGGATTTGGAAGTTAATCAAATGCCCTCCTAGCCAGCCTGTTATGCTGATATGTGTATCTGAACTTTCAAAATTGTTGTTGCTGTTGATTTCTAGAAGTATAGTACAGGTTTATAACATCTTAAAAATCGACCACGTTTTTCCAGCCCCAGCCCCAACAAATATAGACTCAGAAGCCTAAATTATTTTCTGTTTCCTGTTTGCAGGGATCCCTTCTCAGCTATTAGGTGACTCTTCATAATTTTTAGACCACAATATAAGCCCAAGTCCCCAGTTCTGCTTTGTAATTTTTATTTTTATATTAATGATTTTGAAATCATGAAAAAAAAAAAAAAGCACTACAATGCACTTATCAGTCAAACAAATACTTTCCAGGAAAGTAACAAGCAAAACCTGTTTAAAATAGGCTCAGCTACCGTTGTCATTTCCATCTGGATCGCATTCTCAAACCAGGTGTTTCACAGGTAGTGGTGTTTCATAGGGAACAGTCTTTCACAGGTAACTCCACATCCTGTATGTTTAATTGACTGTGTTAATTCAGTACACTATTGCTACCATTTAAGTGTCTGTTGTGCATCACTGTTGGTCTCATCCGCCTCCTCCTTCCTGTGGTTTACCCTGAGCTTTCCCAGTATCTCTGCGTTCTCATTGTAAATGTTTCCAACTGCTTCCTCCAGCAAGCCCTCCTGCCTATTTCTTCTGTATTACTTTGCTTTTTACCTCACACCACTTAGTCTCCATGTTGAGTAAAACTTCTGCCTCCAAGTAACTGAAGAATCTTTTGTTGATTAGATATGACATTCCTGATCTCATTATTGTCACTGCATACAATTTCTTTTTCCTGCATCAGTGTGCTTTGGTTTTTGATACCTCTCTAAACTCTAATTTGGCAATACTGGGAAAGTTTAACAGGTGCTTTCTTGTGTAATTTGTTTAAAGTAGTTCTCCCAGTTAGCTTCTACTTTCTTATATTTTAAAAATACACTACTTAAGTTGTAGACATGATGAGTGGCCTCAGGGTATAAGTTTTAGTAGTTCCTTTATACATTAAGCTGTGTTTTCAAACCGGCCCCCTTGGCATTGGTAGGTCAGGAATTATCCCCTTCAGCATTAATACTAATTGAACCACTGCCTCACACTGGGGAATTCCTACTCCACACATCAAGCAGAGGTTAATTCAATAGTAAGTTTATTCTCTGACTTTCTGAAAGCACCCTGCATCCCAAAGCCATTTCCTTCATAGCATTCAGAACAATCCTTACCATAGATCCTGCTAGGACTCAGTCAGACATTCTTCTCACCAAACAGATCCAATCCCAAGAAGCACAAAACACCTAGTTGTCTCCAATGAGCATCATACCTCTAGGAAATCACTGCAAATATCCATTCGTATTCAGGGTTAAAGGAAAGCGGGATATCTTCCCCTTTGCTATATTTGGCACTGGATTCCAAGAAGGTTATGAGTTGCTCTCAAGGCATACTGGTACAAGCTGAGGGAATTCTGTGCACAGTATCAGTGTGGCCTTACTGCATTTGTTTTGGCTTTATCAGCCACAAGAGAACATGTAATGGAATATTGGTGGTAGTATGGCTTCACCGTGAGGCAGCCTTGTGAGTGAATTCTGGGTAAAGGCTTCAGGGCAGTGAGTTCTGCAAAAGCACCACTTTCCCAATTTCCCACCTCTTCCATGTTCTCCTGCTTGAGATCCTGCAGCACACTGCAGAAGCTCCAATGCTTCCAGCTTCAGATCCCTCCTACCATCACCAGGAATGACACTACTATTCCCTGAGTCTTCTACTGCTATGAAGGGCCTTGTAGAGGAATATTTTGCTGGGAACATCAGTCAAGTAGGAGGAAAACCCATAGGGTAAAGCAAGACGGTCAGATCCACATCTTCCCTGCCTCCTCCTTCCTGCTGTCATAGTCCCTCTCAAAAAAGCTCTCAAATGACCATGGTGACTCTAAACCCAAAGCTGTTCCTTCAGCCTTACACCTGACCATCATCTCAACTGCAGCATGTCCTCACTGGCACTCTCCAAATATTAGATCCTGTCTCTGCCACTACACCAGCAGTATTCATCACAAATCAGCCTACGCAGGACTCTGAGAAAGAAAAGATCTGTTGGCCTGGGGACCAACCAATATACTGATGTGGATATCTCATTCTTCCTGTTGATGTTTATCAAGCAGACAAGTGAAACAGAGCAGTTTAATACAAAGAAGATACATGTTTGCTTTCACTTATGAGTAAAGCAGTCATTCTCACATGCACTCACATAAGTACTAACACTTCAAAGCAATTAAACTGTTCACTGAACAGAAAGATTCTGTAGTGTTTTCAGCAATTAAAGTATGATTGAAAGCTTACAATAGATAATGATTAAGTTCATCATTTGAAGAAAGGTTTAAAGAAGGTGTAACTGCTTCCTTTAATTATTCTTTATTAATATTTGCCAAACTCTACAGTTCTTCCTATTTGTTATGTGTGGTGAATATTCCATCACTAGATCATTATAAAAAGTTTTGCTTTAATGTCATAATTTTGGCTGTCATGTTTTACAAGTGTTACGAATGACAGCAGCAGACCCATAATCACATTCACATTCCCCTGCTTAAACCTACTGAACAGAGCTTTTACATTTCATATGGTGTCGTTATACTAAACCACCTATATAACTTGTTACTTTATCAGAGATTTCATACCTTAAATCAAGGGACAAAGCACAGGGAGTATCTCAAACACAGCTGTGAAGTCAATGCAATAGCTAATACAAAAGGTTCCTTGGTAAGCCCTGTTCATTGCTTGCAGTTTTCCATTCCTGATGATGAATGCTGTGTAAAAGCCAATAGAAGCGCATGCCCCCATGGTGCCTTACTAACATAAATTACTGGGGTTTGCACTCAGTGTGAGCTGCCTGCTTGAAAAAAGGGAGGGTATTGTCTTGAGCTAGACACAGAAAATAAACAGAATGGCAATTTGCACTACTACTTTTTTAAAACATCCTGATTTTTTCTTATCTTAGGGAAATATCTGGATCAATAATAGCTAATGATGATTTGGTTTTCTTTTTTAAAAACGTTAATTCTGCAATCAGAGTCATTTTTTCACTTCTTTGGCTGTCCAGAAAGTACATTTCATAATCATAAGAAATTATTACAGATGAAACAAAGTGTGTCATCCTGGAGGACATGAGTGGCATCTATGGACCTAGAGTCAGTATCCTCAGTTGTAGTGTAGGAGTCAGCATCAGATGTAATCAAAACCATCATGCTACGATTGCAGTTTGAGGTAGTGCAAAAATGAAGGCCAGTGTTTTGAGCGAAAGGACAGCTGCATTTTAATGGGCTTGCACTTGTTTTGCAGGAAGTGATGTGTGGCATTCACATAACTCACTGCGAAAGCCTAGTCAGACAACAGCAGCAACCTGGGAAGGTGACAGGCATAAAATCTCCTACTCAATAGGACCCTGACAGAGGTAGAACTGGAATTTTACCTGAAACCAAGCTAATTGGTCACAATTAGCTTCAGATTCCTCCTTCATAGTTATTAAACTCAGGCCAGAGTCCAGAAATCCAGTCCTAAGGATGAGTTTGTTTGGCAAGGAAAAAGAGGCAGGAGATCAAAAAGAAGGTCATTTGAGGGTTTGGGTTTCAAACTTGTGTATATGTGCACCATCGTCTATCCATGCACTGCTTAGATGCATTTTCTGGGAATTGCTAAGATTAACATTATAAAAATTAAATATTCAGAGCAATCAGTTGTTTAAAACCAGATGCATTTTGTCAGATTAACGTCTTCTATATATTACTTACTGGATGTTCTTATTGTTTGTAATTATTGTGGGGTAAACCATACAGTAAATTCTGTAACATCCATAATCTATGGGACTTTTGTCTAAATATTTTATTAACATACTACAAGGGAAGATGTAAATCATGTGCATGTTTTATGTCATTTAGTCATGACACATTCTGAATACTCCCTTACAAGGTCATACACTGAATTTATGCTCTCGGGCAGTAAGATTTATTCCTGTACATCCAGGTCTGGAAGATGAGCATGGTAAAGAAAGTCAAGTAAACTTTTACAATAAAGCCTGTGAGAAGGAAACTAGGTATTTATGGGGAACAGGGACTATACTCTGAGTTATGTACAATTCTTTTTCAGAAATGTAAGGAAGAACAAATAAACCAGAGCAGGGAAGAGGCTGAGCCCTGTTTGGATTCAGCCAGCAGAAAACAGAACTCATGCCTCTGTGTCCTGGTTTTGGCTGGGATACACAGCTGATGTTTTAGTTCTTGCTAAATTGTGTTCACCTTAAGTCAAGGAGTTTTCAGTTTCCCGTGCCTTGCCACTGAGGAGGGGCACATAGCCATGACAAACTAGCCAAAAAGGGCCTATAGGGATGCTGGGGAGAGCCTCTTCATTAGGGACTGTAGTGATAGGACAAGGGGTAATGGGTTTAAACTTAAACAGGGGAAGTTTAGGTTGGATATGAGGAAGAAATTCTTTACTGTAAGGGTGGTGAGGCACTGGAATGGGTTGGCCAGGGAAGTTGTGAATACTCCATCGCTGGCGGTGTTCAAGGCTGGGGTGGACAGAGCCTTGGGCGGCATGGTTTAGTGGGAGTTGTCCCTGTCCATGGCAGCGGGGTTGGAACTAGATGATCTTCAGGTCCTTTCCAACCCTAACTATTCTGTGATTCTATGTTTGGTGAGGCACTGGAATGGGTTGCCCAAGGAAGTTGTGAATGCTCCATCTCTGGCAGTGTTCAAGGCCAGGTTGGACAGAGCCTTGGGTGACATGGTCTAGTGCAAGGCGTCCCTGCCCATGGCAGGGGGTTGAAACTAGATGATCTTAAGGTCCTTTCCACCCCTAACTATTCTATGATTCCATGTTCCATAAAATAGAACATCATGTTCAGTATATAAACTGGGGGAGTTGACAGGAGCCACTGATCACTGCTCAGGGATGGGCACAATTGTATTGGGCATCACCTGTGTTTCCTGAATTTCATTCCTCTTTCTCTCTTCTTCCTATTATCATTATTGTCATTTATTTTATTATTATATAGGGCTTTATTTCAATTCTTAAACTCAATTTGCAGGTTTTACCACCTTCTACTTCTCCTCCCCAGCCCACATCAGGGTGGGGTAAGCAAACGACTGTGTGGTACTTAGTTGCCAGCTGGAATTAAACCATGGCAGCCCTTTCTAACACCCAAGCTGGGGCACAAAGGCTTAAGATAACAAGAAATCTGACCAGAGTGTGTTAAAACAATTTTATTATAAGCATTCATTTTATTGGTGTGATACTCATTGGCCAGAATGTTGATTTGTTCACTCTCAAAGTTCATGCACACGTGCTCACTGGCATGATATGTAATACTGTTCCCTGCTATTACGTAGACTCAGAGAGACAAATACAGTCCACCTGAACAAGCTTAGAAATGCCAGCAGCAACCCCCTTGTCACAGAAGCAGTCACTATTATAGCTTCCAGCTGCCTAGAGTGGCTGGGGAGTGGCCCACCTCATTTAAAAAGAATAGTGTCTGCAGGTCTTTACCATACATTGAGCTTGCCTTCTCATAAAAGCCTTTTAGGAGAAATATAGAATGCAGGCTATTCTTATTGAGTCATGCTTGGTGACCAGAAGCACTGAGATTAGAGGGAATGGTCCCCTAGCAGGTGATCTGATGGCCAGGCTTTCCCATAAAAAGTGTCCTTTACATGTAGGGCATTCTTAAAGATCTACAGATGTAAAGACTGGAATTATCTAGGCTTTGAGGGGAGGTAAGTGATATAGCAGTTAAACCTCTAAAAGACAAGATGGAAAAATCCAGATCTTCGCTGAATTTTATCTGATTTACGCCATGATTTTTAGTGATTATAGTTTGAGGCCCATTAAGTAAAACTGCATTTTCATTTAGTGAGGTGCTTAACATTTAATGTTGGCTTTCCAATGTTACATAGTTGATAACAGTACAAAGTAAAAATTAATTTAATCTAGTATAATTTGAGTCTGGAAAAATGCTAGAAGGATCATATTGGAACTATACTAACAGTAGCAAGAGCATTTCTGGAAGACTGAAATGCAGTTTTATGTCCAAGAAGACTGTTTTCAGTAGCTCATGCTGAAAAAGCCACTTAGGTAGGGAAAAAAAAAAAAAAAAAAATAAAAATAATTTCAAGTGGAAAATGAACCAATAAATACTCCACAATCTATCTTCAGCTTTTTTCAGAGATTATGATGACAATTAGGGCAGTATATACTGTTTTTCTGATATTGTCTGCAGCTGCCAAGACTGTATGCTCAGTTGGGATATTCAATTCTTAAAATGCATTATGTTCGAATCATGCATTCTAAAGTGATTTTCTGTCTGAACTGCATCAAATGAAAGGCATATTGCTGGCTTAAATGTAATTCAGTTCATCCTTGCTGTGTCAGGATGTTTTTTTATATATATATAACAGGAAGAAAATGAAAAGTTTAAAAAAAATATACATTAGCCATCATGAGGATTTTTAATGTCATCAGCACTACCATAAAGTCAGCTGATAAATTGCACTCTATTCAGAAGAAAGAAATAGAATAAAATTAGTATGGCATTACGCTAGATTAATCATAGCCCTGGGTTACTGTCATTCTATGGAAAGTGAAAACTTGACTATTTTGGATTTTAAAGTTTCTTGTCACCTTTAAAATTATTTGTCTTAAGAGGCAAATAGCAAACCCATGTTCTGGAGGAAGAACACAAGATTTTGGACTGGTGGGGTTGGTAAATTTGTGTCGTTTCTAAATGACAGCACTGATGAGTTGGATCCAGATGGTTAGCAGTGACACTTCATAATAGTAGCCTAATGAAGCTTTTTGGTGTTGGTGACAGATAAATGCTTGAAAGGTTTACGACAGAAAAAGCTTCAATAAAGAACTTGAAAATCTGTCTCTCTTTTAGATGTATAATTATTGCTTTTTATAATGGCATAATGAAACAGCAAAGCATAGGTGAAGAAAAGGCTAGAAAAGATGAACCCTCTCTGGAGGTAATAGGAGGTATAGTGGGATTTTTTTTTTTCTTCTTGTTACGTGAATAGCTACTTAACAACCATTACGTGTGTCTCAGACTTAAAGGGAGAATTTAAAAATCTTTTTCATATAGTTAAGCCTGTTCTGGTGTCAGGAGCTAAAAATATAGGAGACAAGATTTTTGTCTATGCAAGTAGAGAATAATAGTTTCAGTGTATTTTAACTGGAAGAAAAAAGTTCTGGAATCTCTTGCATGAGCATTTCTCCTTAATCCTGGTTACCCATGAAGAGTATGGCCAGATATTTGGTGCTTCATTTGCAACAAGTCTGATGGCTGATTGCTTCAAACGGCAGTGATGTTTTTGATAAAACCTTTTTCATTGGAAAATCAGGTTTTCAACAAATGGAAATTTTAACAGAAATTGGCTGAAAAGAACCTCTGGAAATTTTTCAGGTTTTGATCAGAAGTGCAGCAGGTTTTGTCAGCTGTTTTCAGTTTCAGTCATAGAAAATGATGCAAGCAGAAAAAAGTGAAGAAGAAATTGGCAGAAAGATATTTTTCATGTCAAAAGTAAAAAGAACCAACTTAGGTTGAAGATTTCACTTAAAAAAAAGAAACCATCTACTTCTGTTAACATTTTCTACTGTCAGTCTTACAAACAGATATGATAGGGAAAGTGTTGTCAGTTTTCTTGTGGGTGGATGGAGTTGGTATATCTTAATGCTCCCCTGCAGCATCACTGAATGCCTAGTTGAAGCTGGTAGCATGAATGGGTCACATAGCAGGACTTCTAGATTTCTAGATGCAACCTGCCTTCAGCCTCTACTGGAAGAATGATCCTCAAAAGTGTTGGCTGACACTGGCTTTTGCAGTTTCACATTGTGGCTGGTAAAACAACAATAGAAATCAAACCATATACAATTAAAGCCTGTGGCATGTACACAGGAACAATAAAATAGATGATGTCAAAGAGGAAGCCATTGAGGGAAGATCTATCAATCTGGTAACTATAAGCATTGTTGAAAACACACAGACAATGTCAGTGGTCCAGAGAAGGTATATAAATGGTGTGATGGGACCAAAGAAAAGAATTCTACACACAAGTTATTTAGATTGAAGGCTATTATGCAAATAAAGCATTTCATTGCAAATCAGTTAAGATATATTTATCGCTGCTAAAGTAGAAATTATTCAGCAGTTGTTTGCATAGCATTATTGAGGGGAAGTATACTTCAGACTCAACAGCTCTTGCTTGATTCAGTGTGGTAATTTTGGACCATGCAGTCTAAAAGATCATTGCAGAGTCCTGATTGGCCGCTGCTGCAGGTACAGAAAGTTTCTCTTAGCCCTCTAAGGTTTAAGGTGGGAAAGTCTGATGGATATTGATATTTGATTTGATTGATTGTGAAAAAGTCAAGTCATACTCTTCCCTCTTTTCCCCTGTTGTCTTGGCTTCCTTTTGAGGTTCTACTGGAAAAAATTCTGTGCCTTCATACTAAAGCGAACATTTCATTTCTCAGTTTCTACAGATCAAGTGATGAGATATCTCATGTGAACCCCTGAAGACTGAGAAGAAAAACTCTGACTTCCCCACAGAAAATTGTGAACTGCAGTTTCTTACTGGCTAGCAGCACCTTTGATTCAATTTGTATGAAAATTCAATTTACTTATTAAAATGAACGTTATTGTTCAAATATTAGAAATTCCATTTCTTATATGTTCTAAGCTGTACAATTGTCAGATTTTTATGGTTTAGATTGTAAATGTGTTTTTTCTCTGGCTAATTATTGGTATTATTTTTTTAATTTTGATGTCTTAAAGGCCAATATACTGTATCATAATAATATGAACGACATATTTAACAGGTGTGGGAAACACTGTATACAAATGTATATTTCTAAAAGCTATTTTTATGATTAGCATGTTTTACTGTTTTACCATATTTAGTCAGGTGATATTGCACTTCTTTGTTTACAGATTAATTCAAACAAGACCATTATGATCAGTGTCACAATTTAATACATTATATGGTATTTTCCATTATTTTATTTATTATATGTGTCATTGGAAATAATTATGTTTACTAATAGGGATAGCTGCTAAAAAGTGAAAATGTCAAAATAAGACAGCAATCCTTGATAAACTGTAAATTGAATCCTCCTGTAAATCCCTTTCTCCAGATAAGCACTCTCTGTGATGCCATTCATCAGACAGTTGTTTTAAGCCAGTTTGTTGTTACCTTATGGCAAGTTTACATGAAAGTCAGTCTCCTGTCTAGCCAGGCAAATTAGTTATAGACTGCCAATATCTATCAGCCTGAGTTAGACTACTGATTACTTTTGGGGTTATTTTCTGGCAGTAGTATTTGCACTCCCAGACCTCTAACACCCTCCAAAGAGCCTGCAGCTGGAATAATTATTACAGATGTTGTAGGGGGAATCTCAGTATACAATTTCTTAATAAATCTTATTTCCTTTCAAACAGAAAGGATGCATCATTTCTCTTGTGTTACTGAGATATTAAGGGTATCAAAGAATATATGATATTGGCACAAGATTGTCTTCTTTTAATGAAAGTACCCATTTGTTCACCATCCTAAAGCTAGACCTCCTTAGCACTGCAGATGACAGAAAACAAGGAATAGATGTTTATTTACCTATATATTTATGTGAGATATACTCCTATAGAAAGAGACATTTCTTTAAAACTAATTGCAGGGGGGGAAAAATGTTTAATAGCTACAGCCTTCAAAGATGGAGAGGTGTTAATTTAAGAAGTACCTTAAGCAGTCAAATGGAGCTCAGACCCATCTGAGTTCCAGACAGAGCTCCGGCGCCCACTGAAATCTGTGGCCTGATGTATCTGGGATCATCCAGCATGATGAAGATGAACCCTTGCCTTGCCCTTTCAATCATTTTCTGTAGGCTGAAAGCAAGAGAAAAATAAAGGTAACAAAGGGACTTTTTAATAGATCAGACTTTCAATTTCTATAAAAAAAACAGTAGTTTCTGAGGTGATAGGTTCACCTCAAACAGTGGGTGTATGAGGAGGTGAGAGCTCAAAGTCTTCAATCAGGTTTCTAGCATGGGGACCATCGTCAAAAAAAGGCTGATATTCTTCACACATTTGGAAGAAAAGCATGTATTTGAATTTAATTTTCTATTACTGAGTGGGAATTTTCTTCAGTAGGACATTATGTAACATAGCACTCACACTTCTGATTGTGTATTTATATTTAGCTTGTCTATTGTCTGTGGAGTTACATGGTTTACCTAAGTGCTGAGTAATACCTAACTGCTCAATTAAGGAAAGACTAGAATAAGTAGCTATGCCTGAGCTTAAAAATTTACAGCTTCAACATCCACCAACGCTGACTCTGCCAGAAAATGACAGCAAAAAATTTGACTTCTGTTTAAGTGAAATGTTAGGTCAAATCAAAGGGCGAAATATTTTTCCACTATCTATGTATTAGTATAGTTTATGATCATTTCCAACTGTAAAAATGTAAAGGCCATTGCCATTTTGGGATCTCCATGTTTGGCTGACAGTTTAAAAAAAAGAAAGATCTCCAAACCTTAGCAGCTCAACAGGCATTTTGCCCATTTCAATTATCTAAACTGTTGGCTGACTTAAAAGATGAAGAATGTCATCCAAGGAGATCAGTTCTGATAATGTTAATAAACCACGTATGACAAGCAGCTAAGGTGTATCACCTTTTCGGCACCTCCATTCCAAATGAGCTACTAATCACAAAAAACACTCCATTAGATTTTTACAAATTCTTTCAGATCATTACCCTTAGGTTATATACTCACAGAAATGACTGCACCATCACGATGTCAACACTGTTTCACATCACAGTTTAAGTCCTGAATATATTTTGAATGCAAAAAGACACCTCTGATAAGACCCTGAGGCACTACTTTGTTTGCAAGCCAAAAGCTTGTTGTGCTGTGCAGTCAATTACTAGCAAGGTTTCTAATGGCATGTTTGCTTCGAATCACTACAGAGGATGCTGGTAGCTTCAACACAGCTTGATAGTTCTCTACTTTTCATGTACACAGTATGCTTGGTGTTGTTTGCGATCACTACCTGTACTTGTTTTACATGGGTTTTCTCAGTTGTGGGGTTTCTTGATGTTGCTCATCCCTTGCAGTATGGAAGAGAAGAAAACATAAAGGATCTTATCAATCAGTTTGGGTAGTCAACAGTCTTATAAAATCCTTTATGAACAGTCCTGAATTAAACCAATTCATTTTCTACACAGGCCTACATGCTCTGTGTATTTCAGATATTTGTTTCAAACCTGTGCAGCTGCATGAATGGAAAATATTTACTAAAAAGCTTTAAAGTTTGGATCAAGAAAAAATATTTTTACTTTTGTAAACTCTTGTATGACATGCTGTCATTCGTATTATTTTTCTCTGTAGATCCATTTTTAGTTCTGAAAAATTATTGTATTTAACCTCTGTAGATAGTTACGATCTTGTAAGGAGTCATATTTTTAATAGGTGCCACTGCAAGTTAGAATTAAAACATTCAGGGTCTGCCCATGTAGATCAGACTGTTGGCTCATTACAGTTTTCTTTAAAATATTGTAACATAATTTTTACATGTCTGTAAATAAATATTTTCTCTGATTTATGCACTAATTAAGTTTTGTAATTTTTTCTTTTAAAATGTGACTTTAATAAGCTTTCCAGGAAAAATGTATTTCTCTCATGGAAAAATACTATCTAAAGCTCTGCAATACAACCATTCTTCACAATTTTTCCAAGCAGAACAAACAGAAACAGGAATCCATAATAAGAATACTTATCTTGAGTATGTAAGATGGAGAAAAATGTGGCAAATCTTGCTATCAACTTAACACTTTGAGGCATTTAAAGACCAGTCATGTGTTAAAAGATGGCTGAGAAGGAATATGACAAACTTCATGAAAAGAAGGGGATTTTTCAGTGGGGTGTGAGAGAGAGGGTCTCAGTGGCGATATTTTGTCAAATATGGGGGTGCATTTTCTTGATCTTGGAAGTTTCTAAGTTTCATGTATCACTAAGGCAGTATGAATATAAGTTATGAATAGTTATTGTTTTCTGTTAGGTATTCAAACACATTTTTTTATTCATAGTTTATTATTACATTCACAAGGTGCTACTATACAAGCAAACTAAGGCAAATTGGTCCACAAAGTCTATGAGAATGTGTTAAAATTATATTGATATAATATAATATATCAATATTATATTGGCAAGTAAGTCTATTTTGAAATGTGTGTGTGGTACATAATTTTCTACATTTTTTTGTGTATTGTCATTATTACAGCTATATTGGATTTTGCACAAGTTTGTGAAATTTAGAAACAACTTACTTATATGCACAATATAGGGCTAATTTCTCACCCAGAAAGAACCCTGCTACATGTTAAATAGTAGCCAATTAAAATAGTTTCTAATTCCTTTTTAGTAGAGAAGGTAGTCTGAGAACATAAAAAATGTCCAATTTCCATGTTCAGAAGAACCCTTGCTAGTCTAGAAAATTTAAATAAGGAATGTATCTGATTTGAGAAGAAAAGTTTAATAAAGTAAGGTAATTTCATTTTCTGTACTTGTCTGTCAAGATTACATAATAAACATTCTAAAAAATATCACTTTGATAATTTGAAATTCTGTGTTGGATCATACTGGGCATGAGGGCATTATCATTGAAATATAGTCATCAGTCAGCCAAGAATAAACAAGAAGCGCATCTTGCAGTCTTAGATGGATAAAACATCAAACAATCTAACACTTTATGGGCAAAGGAGCAATACATTACAGTATTTTTTGGAACAGAGAAGTTCTTAACCCTTTGCATTATTAATAACAAAGTATAGAAAATTAATGCAATTAAGTTGTAGTCAAGATTATATTACAGTATTTTTTTATTTGATCATAGAATCATAGCATCATAGAATCATAGAGTAGTTAGGGCTGGAAAGGACCTTAAGATATCTAGTTCCAACCCTGCTGCCATGGGCAGGGACACCTCCCACTAAACCATCCCACCCGAGGATCTGAAGATCCATCCTGAGCCTCATTAATTGCCATTAGGGACAAAGACAAATGTTATTGTGTTTTGAACCTCTTGGGAAAATAATTATAAAAATAACATAAAATTATTAGAGGAGTAGAGGAGTTTTCCACATTAGTAATGGAATCCTGTCTCTTTGCCTTAATAGTCCTAAAGGGTGTCTTCAGAGCAAACAATTGAATATAGTTTTTTTATCTCATAAATTCTTTATTCTGAGACAGCAATCTTGTTCCATGTCTACATAACCTCAGGCTTTTATCCCCCCTGAAATAAACCCTTTAGGAGTTCTGCATCATAAGAACTCACCAGAGTTATCTACTCAGATCCAGCAGCCACAGATCAAGAAAAAACACCTCTATATAGTGTCATGGTTTAACCCCAGCCAGCAACTAAGTACCACACAGCTGCTCACTCTCCCATTCCATGCCCCAGTGTGATGGGAAGGAGAATTGGAAAAAGGGTAAAAACCTGTAGTTCGAGATAAGAGCAGTTTAACAATTGAAACAAAGTAAATAATAATAATAATGGTGATGACAAGCAAGATAACAAAGATAGATAAATTAAAGAAAAAGAAAAAATTGCTCACCACTCACTGATTGATACCCAGCCTGACCTGAGCAGCCATCTAGGCCTTCCAGGCAATTCCCCCCAGTTTATATACTGGGCATGATGTGCTGTGGTATGGAATACCTCTTTGGCTAATTTGGGTCAGGTGTCCTGTCTCTGCTTCCTCCCAGCTTCATGTGTCCCTACTCACTAGCAAAACATCAGAGAATGAAACGTCCTTGACTCAGAGTAAGCACTGCTTTGCAACAGCTAAAGCATTGGTGTATTATCAGCACTCTTCCCAGATTAAGCCAAAACTCAGCACTGCACCAGCTACCAGGAAGAAAATGAACTCCATCCCAACTGAAACCAGGACATATGGTTAGGTTCCCACATGAGAAAAAGGGCAGTATATGTGGCCACAAAAACAGTTGGACAATCTAAACTATAAGAAAAGATGTTTCTTTTGGCCAGCAGCTGCCAAGACTTAATGGTCAGCGAAGGACAGCCTAATCTATTTCTAGAGAAAGGGGGTATGACTAAAGATGCAAGAATGATTTTGTACACTAACTAAAACCAGCACAACTTGACGTTGGTACTGCAGCTGTGAGCATTCCTCACCAATGAAATGTTCGGGCCATGAAGATGAGAGAGAAAGACAAAAAGAGAGGAAGTAAAGGCATCTGTGTACAGCATTTCCAGCCCTCTTCTGGTGATTCATGCCCTTACAACAACCAGTTCTGGAAAACCGGTAAGAAAATTTTCTGAGAAACTGCCTAGGAAAAACATAGTGCTACTACAGAATAAACAGTTCTCAGGTTTTGGATGATGAGGTTATTAACTCATTTGAGAAAAAAAACAGCTAAAAGTTTTTCACTGATATGTATTTTTGGGGTTGCTTTAGTAAGTATTTATTTGATTAACCTCTTAAAGAAAGATTGCTCTTCCACACTTGTGTGAACAGAATTAATCCACAATTATCGCAGTGCATTTGAACAGAAAACCTAGCTCCCATGTCATCCATCCCATATTAATCCAATTAGCCAAGCAAAAATGTTTCTAAAGGTTTCATTAAATCTTTCTCATACTATTCTGGGCACATATATTCAACAGTCTAAAGTAACAGAGAATAAGCTTTGCACGACCACTCTGTGGTGTATTACTGTATGCGAATATACTTATGATGTGTAACTATGCATATATGGGAAAAAAAATACTTCCATTGCTTTGTGATTTAGATAATTAGAAATGTTTTTCCTCAACTAGAGACAACTAATGTTGTGGAAAATAAGAATTGAACTCATCCCTGGGATAACTCTGCTGATATAAGTCATTAAATTAGTATCTTTGGTGTCTACTCTGGCTGGATTCTTCAGCAGAAATTGTGATCAGTGTTCACCCTATGAGGAGTTACAGCAACATTTAACATGTTACTTAAAGAAAAAACGGATTTATAACTCATATTGCTGTTGCTAGCATTGCTGCTACAGCAGGAACACACTGGATCACTGTGGAGGAGCAGGGGATATAAAACTTGGTGGAACTGCAACTTAACAGGACACTGAAACTTGAACAAGCTTTTAAAGGATTTTACCTGGGGATGACTGAGAATAGCACTAAAAGGGGATATGCTGCACTTGTACTCATTTTGCTTTTGAAGAATTTACATCAGTACCAGTATAACATGATTCTGACAATTCTAGCAAGGGCTAAGCCTCCAAATTTCCAGGTGACTTTGGCTGAACTTACTGAGAATTTGACAGTTACCAATGTGTAGCCAGTCGCATGGAAAATTAACCGGCTCTTCAGAATTTTGGCCTTATTTAATCCACAAGGTGGGGGAGGGATTTAATAAATGCCTGTTTACTTGAGCGGCTACATTAACTGTAAACCTATGCTTCTGTTGATGGGAAAACTAAATGAGAGAGTGATACTTCTGGCACATCTAAATGCCAAACTCCAAGAAAATGTACACTCGTCCTGTGGGAAGGGCTATGTAATCATAACAAGATGGCAGCTGGGCACTACCACTAGAAAAATTGCCCTAGATAGCAGCCCATGCTAGAACCACTTCCACTGGGCAGCAATTGAACACTTTAGCTTATATTAGCATCCCTCCAGAAGTAGTGTGTTTTCATATGTTATGGTAATTTTGTGAAAATAGTTATAACAGCTCTCAGGTAAATAAGGTAGCACTGTCTTAAAACAGCAAAGATTTTGACTTAATGTTCTATGAAGTTATTTCAGCTTTAGTTATTTAAATTATTCCTGTACAGGGTAAGCAATGTTCACTATCTCTGACAAGTAGGGGAAGACCACAAACATTTATTTTCAGAATATTCCAAGCTTTCAAAGCACATTTTCTTAATTTAATCTCTTTTTAAGAAACTCATTGTTCTCTCTCTCTGCTATGTTATAAAAAAATAAACATTTAGCAAATACAACATTCAGAAAGTATTTGCAAAAAGTAATAAGCATAAATAGGAAATAAGTTGAGTAAAAAGATGTCTTTTTAGACTAATAATTAGAATTGATGAAAAAAGGGAAAGTTTTCAGGTGCACAAGCCTATCTGGGTATTTTTTTAATTTACCCTTAGGCCATCCTTATATGGCTAGATCAGTTTGTCTACAAAAACACTGCTCTTAAAAACAGCAAATCAAAATACAATAGATGTGATAAGAATCAGCAATGCCATAATTCGTATTTTCAGCCAGTCAAAATTCTGATTTATGTAATTGTTACATTACTTATTGTACAGAAAACATATAAATCAGTTTGATAAATACAGGTTGAGGGTGGGGTTCTTTCACCAACACAGAGTCTTTTATATTCTGGTCTTCACTGATACTTTACACAGAAAGACAAAGTTTTATGCAATACGTAAAACCAAGCAAATAAGTGCCTAGAGATTTCTTAGTTCTATACAGGAAAACTTTCTGTGATATATGTCAGGAGTTTTGCTGTGTTTGTTATGACATACCACGTTACTTTTAATCAATGTATCAGTGTTTGAAATGCTGTTTTACAAACCTATTCACTGAACACTATTATTTAAGGTAGCAGACTTCAGAGAGCAGGAGTATCAGGTCATGTATCAGAAACACAAAAGTGGCTCTTGACAGCAAGCTGCATAAAATCAATTGTGCTGATTTCAAGGATGAGTAACTTTTCAGATTTGGATTCTTCTCCATTTACTTGAGGACCATTTGTATGTGAATTGCAAGTTCTTTTTCGTGATACGCCAACAAGGTGGAAAAACAGTAATCCGGGAGGGCTACCGGTTTAAACATGACTCATTCTGACCAATATGTTCCCTACTGGTTTTGGAGGATCCAGGGCATGTCCAAGATAACATGATAGTAACAGACAATCAATAATGGCAATAAGAAAAATAACAAAAGTCAGGAATTGCATTTGGGTAACTATGTGGATAAATGACATTGCTGAGTGCTCTATCAGATGTAGACTTAACAAGAGAAGCTCTGTGAAATCCCACGTCTGCTGCTGCTGCCTACTCAAGGGAAGAACCCAAGCAGATATTAGTTTTCCAGCAGCTTCCTCCGACAGCAGTTGTCAAAGATGTCTTTTTATAGGGGACAAGATCAAGCTTTTTACCCATCACCTTCATCCCCGTTTTGTGTGTGCTTTGTCTCATCTGTTAAATTACAAGGTTTTTCAGAGAAGAGAAATGAAGGGAAGTGGTGTCTTTCTAGGAATGAAGAGCATAAGTGAGTGGGAATATGTACACTCACTCCCCCACAGCCCAAAGACTTGCAGATGGAGGAGATCCCTTCCCATTTCCGCTGACCGGGGATAACTCCTTGAGGAGTGTGAACCTTCACTTTTTTCAGTGAAGTCATAAGAGACTGTGCTTGGAGGACTAAAATACAGTGTTTATTATCTCCTCTTTAAAAATTATTTTATAGATACTTTTTCATCTGCAGACCTCAAGCAGTGACAAAAGAAGGAGGTTGACTCCTTTCTTGGGTATGGATGAGGAATCCAGAGCATGAAGAGGCCATTTAGATGTCTCACAGGCTTTTCCTATTGGTAACAGCAAGAATCTGAGAGGACTAAATAGGGTCCTGGCCTCGTAAAATCCTAGCAGAATGAATCTCTCAAACAGTCTTTACTTTGAACTTAATATGGATCCTTCCAAACAGAAGGAGCAGCAGCAGTCTCCTGCCAGGAGGGCTGCTTAATGAACACCTGGCTGAAAGATTAAGCACATTTACAGAGAATAACAGAGCATCAGGGAGAACTGTAAGCTATTAAAGATATGAGCCAATACATCTAACATTGTAGTCTGTGTTGATCCTTCAACTGAGATGTAGAAGCAGTATAACCACACAGGTACAGTGTGGCAGCTATACACCTATACTGCTTTTTACAGCAGTAGGTGCGTTTGTGCTAGTTTATTTTTCGCAGTGTGCCCCACAGCTCTCCTGGTGCTAGCATTAGCACACGAGCTGCAAGCTATGGTTTTTCAGCTTATCCATGGTGCAAAGGAAGGCCAAGATTTTCCCTGCACCTACTGGTGTATTTGTGCCTCAATGGTGCATAATGTGGCTGGACAAGTTGATCTCCAGAGGTCCTTTCCTACCTCAACTATTCTATGATGCCATGATTCTGTTATAGCAAAATGACATCCATAAAGTCTATAATAAAAAGATACTTAAGATGCTCAGGAAGCATGCTAGAATCATCACGTAACACATATATATTCTTTATCATTAGAATCCCTTGTGAATGTGCAAAACAGATTCTCACTATGATCATTTATTGAAGCAGGAACATTCTTTTCCCAATACAGTCCTGCAGCTGCTGAAGTCATGCTCAGATTGCTTTCTTTCATCCTGTTCAGGATGAACTTCATAGTCAGTGAGTGCTTAATTCACACAAAGCACAGTTTCAGATGGCAAGAATCAGAGTCCAATCAGAAAACTCTGCAGAACTGCATCAGGGAGGTAGCGGTTGGAGACTCAGTCTGTGAGGCAATAAGGGGAGCTGGTTCTCCTATTCCATACCTAGGTTGTGTTTGGCCCAATGAGCATAATACAGGGTAAGTATCTCAAGAAAGATTAGAAAGCTGTTGGAAGGCAAAGCAAGAAGTTATCTCATTGCCAAAATGCCACTGGATAAAAATCTATATTTTGTGCAGGATCCAGAGTAGAACATCCAAAGATGTATGTGAGATTGTCCTAACAAAAACATAAGTTCTTGTATGCACACAGAAGAGCTGTGGGCATGAGCTATATAAACAGGACACACAGAGTTATTAAGTCTAAGGCAACTTAGCCAAAGTCCAGACTGACCATTTTCTTGCCTCCTGAACCAAAGCAGCATGGATGGGACTACAGTTTAGGGCACATCTTGAGGACTGCAATGCTGAACAGAGGCATCTATACATCACATAAGTCTTTCAGTGCTTGTAGTCCTAATGGTTTGACTTGGAAAAGTACTGAGTGTCCTACTGGAGTCAACAGTAATACCATACACTTCACTGAAACATCCACCTGGGACTGGCAAGTATGGACAGGACTATGTGAGCCTTATGCCTTTGTGGAGAATCTGAAAAGGGGGCTACTAAAATAACTCCAGATGCTGTGTTTAGGCATGTATATTGCTTTCTTGGTGTGTCTGTTTTGGAATTGTAACAAGGGATGTTTCAGTTAGGACATTTGAAATGGCATAGATGTGATGTTTAGGCTCCTGAATAGGGCCTCCAGTTTTAACTGTGATGTTTTAATAGAATATCTAGGTGAAGATGCTAATAAAACGTGATAAAGAATGCAAGGAAAAGGTTTGACTGAGAGAGTAACTAGTTGGACAAGCTTATGAAAAGTAAGTTGGCAGCAGTAAAACTAGTGGTGAGTCTTATAATAGTTAACTAAAGTAGAAACTAAAACACTGATCTTATGTTACCCACTGAAAGAAAGAATTAGGTATAGCATGTGCTAAATTATCCTTTTATCACCTATGAAAGGATGCCAGACTTTGGCACCTATCGTTGCCATTAAATGGACTATAGTCACACCTAGACTCAATTATTGCCACAGTGCTAGCTGCAGCTATTTCAAAATAGACCCCAGCCTTTGCGATCTTTGTACTGCTGGGCTCCCAATTAAAAGAAAATTACTGAAGGCCCATTTTCTCAGCTTAGCACTGCAGGAGCTTGAAAACTAAGAATGATTTCTCACCATGAACTGTGAAATGAACATAAAAGTGGTATAGACTTCTTTCTTCCCTTTGAATTTTAAGTTCGCCTCTGGTTTAGAGTCAGAGACACTTTGCTTAGTAAAGCTACACCAAAAGAGCCCTGTACCACAACCACAAATCCGGCTGAAAAGCAATCAGCACTGGCCGACAGAGTCATTTTCAGAGAAGGAATGGCTGAGTCCTAAGGGCAATCCCTACCATGAGGTCTGTGGGATGCACCCTGACCAGAGCTTTAGATGCTTACAGGCATCTTTCCTTGTCCTTCTGTCTTAGTGAGGGCAGAATATTACAAAGGGTATACCTTTTATACTACAGCCTCATATAGACTTGTTATGCATGAATTGTAATGAGTTTCTTTTTTTAATAGCACTTAAATTCATTAGAGAGATCTTGTGCATTGTTGCTGCTGTGAGGTAATACTTTGAGCATTTGTTTGGCTGCCACAGGGACAGCCATGTGGAAGATCATAAAAAGGGGCAGGAAGGAGAAAGGTACAATATTTTTATAAGACACTGGCCTTTTTTTGTGTGGGATTTTTTTTCAAGGGCCCACCTGTTCATATATTAACAAAACCTTGATAACCTGTACTGTTCTTGGTTTGTATATTGCTCTGTTAAACTTTCGTTGCATTATATATTCATGCTCATATGCTCACATATCTAATACAAAAGTTTCTGTTCAGACTCCCATCAGCTAAAACAGTATTAGAGGCAACAGTTTTCAGAAGGATGTAACAAGTCTGTAATCGTGCCCAGCTTTGTAATTTGAGCAAAAAGTTTAAACACTAATACAAAAATGAATACCTTTTGCATTTCTTTAGAAACTGTTCCTCAGCTCTCAGTTCTTACTGTGTCCTGCTTGGTTAAAATAGAGGATGTTGAACTGCAGGATCTGGGCCAGCTTCCCTGAACTATAAATGTAATTCTAATGCCATTTGTTTCTCCATGAGTTAGCTGGACAAAAGCCAGGGGATTGAAGAGTATTCAGAAAAGGATTAGACATTCTGTGGATAATGAAAACTTCCTCAAAAGTATTTAAACAGCAACAGTTCTTCTTTTAAGAAGGGCAGAAACTTTTTATTCTTTTTTTTCCCTTCAGTGCATAAACTAAACACTAACTGACAGCAAAAAGGGAATGTTCCATGACTACTTATCTGGGGATTTCTAGCACCTCTCTCTGCACCCTTGAAGTGCATGATCTACATGACCAGAAACTATATAATAGGACTTGATGGAGACAAGTTGAGACTTAAAAGACATAAAGCAAATCTAGACACATTACGGCTGTGTATTTCTAGTGTTACTGAGCAAAATTGTACTGTAATGACTCCTTCACAGCATAGCAGAGAGTACACTATTGCATTTCGGCTTACAATGCACTTCTCATGCTTCAGAGAAGTACAAATACACTGCTCGTAACTTGGGAGGTGAAGCAAAGGCACAAGTCAGGTTGTCAAATTGAGCATTTCCTGCTTCCTTAGAAAACAAAAGGGCACTAGAGTAGCTCATGTGCTCAGGCTTAGCTACAAGACTGTGTTACCTATACTACAGCACTCCACTCTGTGGTTTCTTTATGTATAAAATTAAACTAGTGATAATTCCTGTTCTGTATATTGCTATTAAACTGTACGCATAGGAGTCTTCTGCCCTGCTGTGGTTAGGTGTAATGTCATGCAGCTTTTATTATTAGCATGAAAGTGAGATGTTTTTAGTTGAAACTGCATAGTTTTGCACTCAGTTTTGTAGTGATTTACCCTATTAATTATTTATAAAGAAAGCATTAATACCCCAAATTACTGCACTTGCTCTTTGAGTAAAAAGTTAATTTTCTGAGAATTTTCAAGGGAAGCTGTTAATTACTTTATGAGTTAAATTTATTTAGAGATGAGACCTTTAATTTAGCAATCAGTGTCAGACCTTTTATCTGCCCGCAATGATCTGTGCATTGCCAAGTGTTCATACAAAAACCCCAGAAAAGGGGGGGTTTTATTGAGAAACTGGCTAGACTTCTTTGTATTGTTTATTGGCAGGTTTGAGGACTGTATATCCCCAGTTCAGCTGAATTTTTTTTTTAAAAAGAACTCTCTAAAATAACATTTTCTGCAAGAGAAGCTTGCAACGATCTCTTGATCCACAAAACTGATGATAAATGATATCGTTGTTTAAGGTGTTAAACTAGGTGACCATCACCTAGTAAGAAGCACATGAAGGGATGAGACAGGTTGTCTTAGTTTGCAGGTTTCTTGGATAGACTTTGCGCCTGCACTGTAGGTTGCCTTGTCTCTAGCCACACCTTCTGCTTTCCTTAAAGGGATCCCATGGCTCACCCCAGACTTGACTCAATATCTCACCTCGTCTGGGACTGCTGATGAACCCTGTCCCTCTTGACACCCTGCTCTGATTCAGTAGGGTTGTGCCTTTGTCAGGGAGGGCACTGCCCTGCCTGTGCCATGCCTTCTCTTAGGTTCTATCTCATCCTCCTCAGTGGACCAGTTGGGCTCTTGCTGCTCCTTGATGTGCACAAAGTGACTCCTGTGTGCACAGAATCTGGTAGGTTTAATGGTTTGCTGCAAAGGTGCTGCTGAAGTAAGTGCTCTAATGAAATAGAATCAGGGTTATTAATTTAACTTTGCTATTAAATATAATTTAGTGAAAACAGAATTCTTTTATTACATGGAGAAAAATAATTTTTAGCATAATGTTAATGGTTCAAAGAATTTTTTGATAGTTTTAATACTTCTATATCTTAAAAGCAAGAATAGAAATATCTGTACTTCTCATGGAATGAAATGCTCTGGGAAAATTAGAAAATATTGAGCATTTTATTTGAGCGTTTGCTTTTTAAGTAATACATTCTCACATTTGCATAATTTATTTCCGATTATTTAACTAAAATATCTTGTTTCAAATCAGTTCAATATAAAACTTTATTTCCTCAGGTAGTTCACGCAACCACAAGAAGTTATCATTTATATGGTAGTTTGTTATGTTCCTGCAGATTAGATTCTACTCTAATTCTCATGCTGCATGACAACTGCGACCTGACCTATGGTGCATTACAGAAGTCAGCCATAGTAGAGATGCATCCATCACAACAGATTTCATTTAGAGGTGATTCATATGTACTAATGTCACATGTATCTGTCGTGCACTGTAAGATCAGTGTAACAGCTGTGAACAACTCAAATTTTGGCAAGATGCATTTTATGACAGAAAGAAACTAAGATTACATCAAAAAAGCATAAAATCTAGTTTATTTGTGAGATCAAATGATTGGAAGTATATTTAATTAATTATTCACAAATTTAATCAAGAAGAGAAATTGCACACTGTTGAGAGCAGACCCAAAGTAGATTGCAATTAATTATATAAGGGCAAAATACAGAATGGAAACAGCTGCTTTGATGTTTGTATTTCATTTTCATACTTGATCATAAAAGGAGTTACCAGGGCAGGCCAGACACTTTCTGGGAGATTTTGCAGTGGCCTTATGAGATTCCTGGAGGTTTTTGGTCAGGACAGTGTCAGCCACAGAGTCTAGTGAGAAGGCAGCACAACTGAAAATGGCTTACAGCTAGAACTGCTTAAAAGCTGCAAGTTTTATCTTTTTTTTAGGGTAAAGCCTACTAGTTTAAACTAGATCAGTCTGATACCTGCAAGTGAGGGGAAGTTCCCCAGCTGAGGACTACTCCAGGCAGTGGCAGTGTGCCCACTAACTTGGATCCACCACATTTGATCTTATAGAGTGGGTTGAATAAACTGGCTGAGCTAATGGAAAAGGACTCATAATTTTGAGGGAAGGATGGGAGGGTGGGGATGGCGGTGTTATGGGTTTTTGCAAGGGTAGACTTCTAGCCTGCTCCCAGCTCAACTGCACATTCACAATGGATGATGAAAGAAACAATCGGAATGTGATGCCTGGAAAGGGAGTAAGAGCAGGAAAACCTCTTTGGAATTTGTCTGATCTTCCATCAGGTTAAGATGATCTGTCAGAGCTTTTCATTTCCTTCCAAGGATAATTCAAACAGGTTAGCTCAGTCTGATGCAATTTCCCAGTAGTTAGAGGCACAGCACAGCATGGAGCAATATTCAAGCTGCCAGGTTCTTCTGGGCTTACTACTAAGCTGATGCCACCAGGGAGCTAGCACTTCAGCAGTCAAGTAAATTTTTTTTAATCTGTGTTCATATTCTTTATTTGCAATTTCAATCACATGCTTTGCATTTGCATCCTTTCTGTTCAGTGTAGAGGGGTCTGTATTTTCACACTTGAATGTGGAAACAGTTTTGCCACAGTATTGACTATTTACAAAATTTTAATGTTTAAAAAATGTAGATAAATGTGTATTTAAGACCTTTTGGAAGACTTCTGATAATAAGACTTTGCAAGCTCTTCTGTTAGGGAGATAACTCCTAATTTTCAATCCTGAATCTTCCCAAGATCCTTTCTTTCTTGAATTGTGATTTAGCATACTAAAATCTAGCATTTTCATAAGGAAAAATTATTCCAAAAGAAGGAAATCAGACACATCTTCCACCACCTACTGTACTTCTCTAAGCTGGGATTTTCAGAGAAACACAGGGAAGCTTGGTCCCTCTTGACATATCAGAGCAGCTGAGCATCTAATTCCTGTAGCTCCCTTTAGAAAAATCTCAGGTCTGAGACAGCTTTGGGCTACCCTTTGAAAAAATAAAAAAATAAATCAAACTTTCCTCTCAGACACCTATTTACTTGCTAAAAGGAGTTCAATAAATGAAAAAAAAAAACACAAAAACTGATGCAATCATAATGACTGCCTTAATATTGGCTCTGGTACCTGTGAGGCATTTCTGGATTTCTGGGGCCTAAATGCTGCTTATGAACAGCTTGATTTTTCAATATACAATTTCATTTTCTCTCACTCTTTATAATTCTACTTGAAGTTTATATATTTTCCATTACAGTAAAATTGACAGTCTTTAAATCCACCAAATATAAAGACACTATGAAATGGCATTTATAAGCATCACTTTATGTGGAAAGAAATCATTGAAAGGTCTGTTCAGTTTATAACTGAGAAAGCAGAATAATTCTTTCTTTCCAACCTAAAAAGACTTTTTTTACCTAAGAAAAGACTTACAGCAAGTGTAAGTTCAATATCATGCCTTTGAGAGTTACAATCTGTTTAGACCAAAGTAAATCTATTTGAAATGAAGTATTAAATAGCAATAAGTGGTTATGTGTGGTAATTTTCTAAAATATTTTTATTTCTCCTTTTAGTCCCAGTCACTTTTCTATCTGCAGTATCCTTCCCACTCATACCAGTTCACCATTTAAAATCTGAAGCAGTCTTTGAAGTATGTTGTCTATAGCAAAAAGCACAGGAAGAATATTAGTTACTTTTTTCTCCCTGGTGCTCTGAAAGAAAAAACATTGCAATGCTGGAATGTGCACCAAGACCCACATAGAAAAAGCACTGCCTAAATCCCTGTACTGAAGGAGTGATAAGCATATTTATTCAGTCACAGGTGGAGTTATATTTACAACTATTCTGCTTTTACTGCTGATATGTAGTCCTCAAGATATGACTAATTTGTCTTAATAGTACCATGCAAAGATATGGTATCTTAACAAATCTTATCTATACATAATGATAGCTGTTTTGTTAGGAAGACTGTTGACTTCACTTGGAAAAATCAGGCAGCAAAGTCTGCTTCCCAAGGGTGCTATAAGTGAAAATACATTCCTTCTCCCTTTGCCCTCTACATAGCACTGCATATACATGAAAAATAAGTGGTTATGTTTTATCTCTAGATAGGTTTCTGCATTGCTAGCTTCCACTCCTTTCAAGGATCTGACAGCTTCCCTAAAACAAACCAGATGAACCTAGCTGAGAATTTCTGAATTTAAAGTGAGATATGTATATACAATGCAGCATCGTTATTAACCTGGATCAGAGCAAGACAGATATGTTAACCGTGGCTAGTGTTACTGCAGCTACACACAAATGGTGGTGGTTTTTTCTTTTTCAGGAAGGGTGGGTGATTTAATTTCCTTGCTCTGGCTGACATGGTTTCCTTGTAGTTGCCAGCACCTCTACAAATCTGCTTTCTGAGTTGGGCTCAGGTGATATGCTGCCTGAACAAGGCTGTCAGCAGGTAAATTTGGGCTGATGCAGAAGTTTAGGGAAGCAGTTGGAAGGCCTGACAGTCTGTGTCTTCTCCCACCACTGACTGTGCTGATTAGATAATAACACCACCAGAACGATTATGCAAAAATATGGTGTGGAAAACCATGAAGCCATTTTCACAGAAAACTGTACTTTCATAAAGCAGATTAATTTTTGCACTTTTGTGGTACTTTACTGCTGTTTCTTCTTTCCTTGTAGCACTTACTTAGTGGTAAAGTGAAATTATACAAATGATATCTAGGATGCTTTTTCCTGCCTTTTTCTCTGTATGTATGATTATGTATTCTAGCTCCTCAGACCTGAGAAAGCATGTAAAGCTACAAAATGACTTTTCCCACTTCCTTTGAAAGGAAAAAGAAAGAAGAAAGAAAAAAACCTCAAACATAAGTGATAGACATAATTCACACCACAGAAAAAGAAAGGAAAACCATGCCAAGAGTGGTATTTTTAAAGTCTGAATTTTCCAGCTTTTGTGAAATGGCAAAACTTCTCTGAGACCAAGGACTACAAATGAGTTTCAGAGGATTTGTGTGGTTTCAGGAATAAGAAAACTGAATTAGACTAAGTCAGTTATGCCGAAGAGTAGGGAAGGAAGATTTGTTGATTGGTTTTCTTTTTGGATCCTGATACTTTCTGCAAATTTACAACCACAATAAATACAGTTTGAAAATACAGAATAGTTTTTATTTTTAAAGGGCTGCCTTGGCAGGTGATACAAACTTGGATTATTTCATTATCAATATATGCAGGAAAACATCTGGAAAGTGGAAACATCTGGAAAGTTCTCTCAGGGGGGAGACATCCAGGCCTCCTTTCTTCAGAGTTTGAGAGTGTTGATTTGGGGATTTCAATGAAGTTCTACAGCGATATGTTAGCCAACACTTCCCTTATATTTTTGATCAATCCATTTTAAGTGAGGATTTCCATTTGTTATATCAGCTGGTGTGCTGTACGCAGGTGGAGCAAAGGGTTCAAAACAAAGATGATGCTGAATCCTGACTGTTGCAAAGGTGGATCAGCAAATATTATTCTGAGGCAGGCCAGCAGCCTATTTAACATCCGGTTTCCAAGAGTGGCCATAGCTGGATATTTCAGAAAAGCTGCTTGTGACTTCAGCTTCTGTTTTTGCCTGCATAGAGTTGTTATTCCTGTGAGTGAGCAAGCTATCCTGTGCATGTATGCTGAGATCTGTGAGTAGGCCCTGACACAGAAGGCTCCCCATAAGAATATTGTCGTGGTTTGAGCTTCTATAAACCCA
Organism: Amazona ochrocephala; assembly: GCA_039720435.1. Classification (NCBI taxonomy): domain Eukaryota; kingdom Metazoa; phylum Chordata; class Aves; order Psittaciformes; family Psittacidae; genus Amazona; species Amazona ochrocephala. Next base: position 29,110,597 of record CM077876.1, on the reverse strand, counting down.
TACAGCCGCTCTCTCACTCACTCCCCACTCTTTCTTCCCTCCGCTCCTGGAGGGATGGGAAGGAGAATCGAAAGAACGCAACTCCCACAGGTTGAGATAAGAACAGTTTAGTAACTAAGGTATAACACAAATCACTACTGCTACCACCAATAATAATAATGACAAGAGAAATACAAGGAAAAAGAATACAATTGCTCACCACCCGATATCAAGCCTGACCAAACAGTGCACCCCCCACCGTGCACCCTCACCACCCTATCGGGTCTCTGCTCTCCATTTTTACATCCTGGACATGACGTGCTGTGCTATGGAACAACCTCTTTGGTCAGTCTGGGTCAGGTGTCCTGTCTCTCCTTCCTCCCGGCTTCCCCTCCTCCCTGACAGAGCATGAGACCCAGAAAGTCCTTGGCCAGCCTAAACATCACCAAGCAGTAACTGAAAACACTGGTGTTATCAGCACTGTTCCCAGGCCCAAAATCAAAAACACAGCGCTGCACCAGCTACCAAGAAGGAGAAAAATGACTGCTACTGCTGAACCCAGGACAGATATATATAAAATATGGGGATGGGAAAGTCCGCAAACACATGGGAAATGAAGACAAATTGTTAGACTTTGTAAAAGGTTTAGAGTGACACTGAGTAATAACTTATAATTCTGACAATACCATGTTTATTGAGAAACAGGCCTGGGAATATTTTAATGTTGCTTTAAGAAGCTGCAAATGGTGAAGCATTTTAAACCACACCATATCAGAGTATAAAGTAATCAGATCCTTTCAATGTACTTAATAGTCTCTTACAATAATTAAAATTTTGAAGAATTTCATAATGAGAAGGATAAAAATGAAAATGTGGTTATCAAAAAAAAGATAGGTATTTAGTAATTTTAAATTTAGCTGTCTTGTTGAACAATTACTACCTATTTGTTATAATGATCTTAAGATCCTTTCCAACCCTAACTATTCTATGATTCTATGATTCTATAATCACACTTCTTGTCCTTCAGAAGACACACGTCTTCATCTAAACCTACTTTTCGTTTGTACTGCATTTTACTCCTTTCAAAACAATGAAACTTTCTTATTAAAATCTTTGTCTCAGTAGGAATACATTTGCATCTGAAAGAGGTATTCATAGCATACACTCAAGTACAGGTACTAATTTACTTATTTTGAATTATTTGGCCGTGGTACTTCATTTTCTCTGAGGCAGGTTAACTATATATCGTAAAACAATCTTCTCTTCAGACCCATCAACCCCAGATTTCTCTGTGTGAGGGATACAGCACAGAATGAAAACTATGTAGCCTTGCTGCAATTTATGATTTAACAAGGCAAAAAATGAGAGGATTATGGGTCTGTGGGTGGAGCTAAGAATAAATTACTGATCTTTAATAGATTTCAGAAGTGAGGTCTGAGTGACTTTCACCAATTCTTTTTGTCTCCTGTAAGAGACCGTGTCAGTGAAAAAAACACCGCCACAGCAGGATGTTTGTGCAGGACATTTGTCTCCATATCACTCACCAATTGGCACCTTGGGTGCAGGATGTTTGCCTTAACATTGCTGCACCTTGGAACCATGGGAGAGAGAAGATCCCCTCGTGACAGTATTGGGCATGCGCACCACCACCAGGTGGAGGATGTGGTTACAACTCTATAAAAGAACAGCATCAACCAGCACCTGAAGGAATATTTCCCACACTGGACTTCAAACCAATCAGACTGTCGGGACGCCGCAGCTCTGGGGTGGTAGCTATTGCTATGAACTCTTTTATTCTTTCCTCTTACTTCCCTTCTTTTCTCTCTCTCATTTCGGAATTTGTTGGTGGGCATTTGTTGGTGGGCAAATAAAGGTCCTTGGTGCTTGACTCTGTTTTGAGTCTTAATTCTGTTCCCAAGAATACGAGCAAATGCTCCAGCCTTTGATCAGCATGTAACATCTCTGTATACACACAGGGAATTCTAGAGAGTTCACCTTTGCTGTGAGAGAAAGGCCAAGCACTGAGTTGGAAGAGATATTGCAGAACTGACACAGTTGCTGAAATTGTGCTACCTTGGGCAGTTTGCACTCTATTGTGTTCTACAATGAAGTCATCAGGCTGAAAAATGTGTATGCACATAGGTACTGTAGTGAAAGGACAAGGGGTAATGGGTTCAAACTTAAACAGGGGAAGTTTAGATTGGATATGAGGAAGAAATTCTTTGCTGTAAGGGTGGTGAGGCACTGGAATGTGTTGCTCAGGGAAGTTGTGAATGCTCCATCCCTGGTGATGCTCAAGGCCAGGTTGGACATAGCCTTGGGTGACATGTTTTAGTGTGAGGTGCCCCTGCCCATGGCAGGGGGGTAGAACTACATGATCTTAAGGTCATTTCCAACTCTAGCTATTCTATGGTTCTATGATTCTATGACTCTATCTTGTGCCAGTTAGGAAATCACTTCCAGTTAGCGTTGGAAGTACACAGTGCAGTGCAGTGCAGAAAAAGACTTCTAAATCCTGCTTGGCATGCTGGTGAGACTGACGCATATTTTGAACAACTAGGGAGACATTTGTTCTAGGAATTTATTTTTATCCATAGTGTTGCTTCAGATGCCACTTAGAGACATTTTTGTTGAATTCATTTTTAGTCTGGGCTTTGAGCCAGATCCTTAGGTATACTGGTTCTCCTGTTGCTTTACACTATCCCTACAGATCTCACATGAAGAAACAGTAATTGAAGATAAACCTCTACTATGACACTGTTTTACTTTGCTTTGAGGGATTTTTTGGGAAACAGAAAAAGGAAAAAGAAAGATGTTAAATCAGTCTGAGACTTGTGATCTTTTGGGAATAAATTATGAGTCACAGAACAGTGAGGGGAAGGAATTGTGACCTCGGCAAGATTAATCATGTGTTTGTCCTCCACCAACACCAAATTTCTCTCTACACACATATTTGTAGAACCTGAACTCCATTTCTTATTACCCACCTGAGAAAGCAAAGAATGTAGCAGAGGTAGTAGCTGGTTTACTGCTGCATGACAACATGCCCATTCCCAGAAAGGTACACTTGGAGGACAATGCTGACCTTATTCCAAAGTTCTTTTACTACTATTATAACATTTGATGATGGACAATCTTATATCTATTTTTTCCTAAAGAAAAAATAGTATAAAATCAATAGGAGAAAATTAGAATACAATTCAACCACCATAGTTGGTATTGCAAAAGCAGTCATTTGATTCATGATTAGTTGCCTAATATTTAATTTAAAGGTATGGATATGAACCAAAATTACAAAAAATCTCTGTATTAGTGAAATCCTTTCATTTCCCTGAAGTCCATTAATTTAACTGTATGAATCCAGGAACTTTACAAGTTATTTTAAAAGCCTATTGCTCCTTTTCTGGAAAGTATAATCAATGTGCTTCTGTTACTGACCTAGTTATACTGATAAAAACAGAGGTCCCAGAAGAGACCTTTGCCTGTAAGGACTGAGACAGAAGAGCACACTGAATGTTTCAGCTTCATTATTTGATCAATGACATGGTGCCCTCCCTCCAGATGTATAAAAGCACCACACGAGGACAAGAAATAGCTGTTTAAGGCTAATCACCACCTTCTCTGCCCCAGATGATCTGTTACAGACCCCCAAGAAAACACATCAAAATTAGACTCATCTCACCTTGACCTCTGGTTTCTTACTGGAGTTTTTCAACATTCAAGGCTCTCCTTAACAGAGGGGGCAATTATCCTTCCTTTTCCTGCCCTCCTGTCCACACTGAACAGCACATTTCATGCATGCATGTGCTCCACTTGTTCATGCCACCCCTTTTCCGCTTGTACTCATCTCTTTGTAGCATGAATCCTAATTGCAAAAGCTGAGATATCTGTCTCAGGATCTTTCCCCAACAGAACTTGTTTCTCCTCTACTGCTAGGGCACTTGGGGCTATATTTTATGTTAAATAGCTGCAGGTTGAAATGAAGTCTTCCTCCCACTTCCAGAAGTCACAAACCTGCTGGGTGAGTGTCCTCTTGCTCCTGCATTGCCTTTCCACCCTCAAGGTGGATCCTACCTCAGCAGAGTCTCTTGAGGATCCTGTCAGTGTCTCATCTGTCATTCTTGACATACAGGCTGCTCACTTCCAGAATTGTTTTCCTTTCAACGAACTGAAGGAACACAAAAGTAGCAGAAATCTCTGGCTTTGAGTGCCCTTATTTCATTTATCAGTCTGAACTCCAGCCCCCAGGAACACCTATATGCAATGTGGATAAAATTGCCTGTCTTGTGCAGATGAGAAGTCAGACTAGCCAACTTCAGTTACCTATGTACTTAAAATCCATAGTCTACAATAGTTTCTCCTTCTCTTTATTTATGAAGCAGAATCCTTTTCCAGCTGTGAAGAACACAGAAGAAAGAGGTGTGTAGGAAGAAACGCAATTGAAATTCTCCAGTGTAAGTCTAACCTCACAAAGAAAGAGAGAGCATCAGATGCGTACAGCCTGCTTTTTGGAGCTGAAATGCCATCCAGCTGTGCCTGCAGAGAGAGGAAAAGCTAATGAGCTGGTGTCCTACTGTGGGAGTGTATGCTGGGGATCTCTGAAATCTAGCACAGAAGAGATTTTTCTCTCTGTTTCAGGGTGAATCATACCTCCCAGTGCATGTTTCTCATTTTTAATGTCTTCCAGTAGAGAAAGTAAACTGTGCGTATTCACTGCTGTGAGAGAGTTTCTCTGCTGTAACAGAAAAAAATCTGTGCCACAAACTGACATACTTCTTCAAAGGCAGCAGATCAGACATGTATTTTAGGAAGAGAGGCATCCTCAAATGATTCTTTGGTGTTTCAAGGCAGCTGCAAGATGCTTCAGGGTAGGCTGGAATAAAATCCTGATGGAGACAGTCTGCCTGGAGTCTCACCTGCAAATGTCTGGTTCATGCTTTGAAACATATTTCAAATTTCTCTGCTATAACTGTCTAATCTTCCTGAGAGGTCCTGCTAAGCTTCCCAATGATGTAAGTTACTGAAGTTAATAATTATTTGTTAAATAAGTCATTGAAGTTCATAAGTTACTGAAGTCTTTCATTAGTTTCTTCTATATAAACTAAAAGCCTTAAGCATTATAAGTCTTTTCTGGAATAGAGTTAAGATTAGCAGTATATGCCCATTCACTGAGATGAGTTCTTCCTGTCTATTTTAAAGTTAGAGGCAGATTTGACACTGAAAACATTAACAATTAATCATGCTGCTAATTTTCTTCTTGGACAGTATGAGAGGTTGAGAAAGGTTGAATTTTATGGAGCTCCAGGTGTTATTCAAATAGTAAATCAATCAATTTGTTCTTTAGCGTATGAATGCAGACCTATAAGTAGGGAATGGAACCAATCACCAGCAGATGTAGGTTGACCTGGAATCACTGGAATCAAGATGTATGTTGATTTACATCAGCTGAAGTTACAGCCTATAGCAGTTAAATTGTATGTAAGGAAATGGCCCATTGCTTGGATTTTTTGTGTATCCTGATGTATGACAATCTGCTTTATCAAGAAACTAAGTTCCTGATTCATAAAACACTTTTCTCAAGTGCCAGTGAATTGAACATCTAACTAAAAAGAGACAGAGTGATACAGGCTTATTGAATAGTGTACTTTAAAGTTAAAACCCCTTTCTATTACAATTCTTCTTTCTCTAAATCCTCCTCAATCTGAACTGTAGATGAGAGAGTTAAAATAGGATTATATCAGGCTTTACTTAGCAAGGCCTCCAATTAGTTTCTAAGGCAGTACTCATATTTTTACTGTTATCAGGAAAAGAAGCAAAATTTATGGCTCATTAGGCCAGTAAAGCTGAGAGGAAAGTAGCTGTAATTACTTCACACAAGAAATTACTGCACCTATTTTTCTCAGATTTTTTATGTGCTGGGTTTATGCTATATGTCACTGCTTCCATAATTGTGAAAATCGGTACTTTTTATAATTTTATTTTTCCAGTTTTAAATCTCTAGCACTGCTTGAAAAGAATGATTTTTACAAGACAGATAACAAATGATTATCACATTATTTGTCTGGATTCTTTCATTTTGGGATTTATTTGATGCTCTCTGAAAGCTGCTATTACCTTTTAGGGAAGATATGATTACATGTGCTCTGAAAATGTCTACATATCTATTACCATAAAGTAATCTTATTTTCTTCAGCATAATATGAAGCTAGAAATCATAACAAATTTGACAGAAAACATTACACTAGTTTAATTAAAATAGTTTAAAAACATTGGTAAGTCAAATAAAGAGTCCTAATTATATTATTATTCTGCTTAATTCTCTAAAATTGTATGTATGCTGTATGAAATGCCCCTGGGCTGCTATACTCCAGACCAACAGCCCATGACCCCTATATATGCTTCAGCTGAGCTGACTTCTGAGGTCAACACCATTATCCTGAGTAGCCACGCTGGCATGAAGGATGCCAGGTTGAACATGTATAGACATGCTTGCATATTTATACAAGAGTTTTGAAAAACTGAGGTGCTGCTTAGTAATCCCTTGAGACTACCAGTTTTCACAGGTAGAATCTCATCCTGCAATTCATAAGAAAGTTAGTAAGACATTTTCAAACAAGGTTCATGTACATTCACAAACCTCCATGAGTAAAGAAGATCTTAAAAATTCTGATTTACAGAGCTATAATTTGACATTCCTAATTTTTTATATTTTTCTTTAGAAAATCAACACCATATGCTTCTTTTCTTTTTTTTCCATCTGACCTTCAAAAGAAGTCAATCTTTTAAGTGGCTTTCTCTTTCTCTGTAATTCTATTTTGACAGCCAATCCGATCCATTTAGTGTCAATACTGTTACCTCTTTCTTTTATCTCAGCAAGTGCCGTCACCACTTTTGTAATGGATTTTCACTTTCACCTCATGAACCCCAGCATAAATAATATGAGACATCCCAGACACAATGTTGACGACTGAAGCCTCTGGCAATTATTCCAATTACTGAAGAAAAAGAACAAAAAAAAAAACAGCACTTCACTATGATTATCTATAATTCTGTTGAAATTATATGCATTATAATGATAGTTACAACATAGGGTGTGCATGCTTAATAATTTCGAAGAATTTATTCCCAGACACCTGTCCCATGATTTATCAGGACACATTTCCACAAAAAAAAAAAAAAAAATTAAAAAAAAAATATAAAGCAAGAGCTTAATTTTAAGATGTGCTTTGTATGTGAACCCTTAGCATGTTTCCGTTTTTGTAGATATTCATAAAAAGAACAGATAGCCTCCAGGCAAGAAGCAGTGTGGTGCTACTGCAGCAAGTCTAAGAGTAATTTGACTACATAAACTACAAGTATGTTGAGTCATAGAATCATAATTTCCCTAGGAAATGCCCTAAAAAGGGAGCAAACTAAGACAGGTTGCAACATACTGTTCAGGCTACCTACATTTCCTGCTCTGTGGGAAATTGAGAAACATACGCCAAAGTCAAATCCATCTTACATTTGCCAGCACGTACAGGAAAGAGACTTCGTGAAGTCAGACACTGTAAGCCAAAATTCTGTTTTCAAAAATGCAGTCTGGTGCAGAGGAGAGTGGCTCCTTATGCTTATTTCCTCCTTTGCAAATCACAGGCACTGTTTAAAACCATGCCTCTGCCATCCTTTGATCTTTCTCCCTCCAGTTTGTCATGAATCAGAGAAAAAGCTATATTTTCTCAGAGTTACCCCCCTTAGCTTCTCGGAGCACAGGTTAAATAGCAGTTTATTTGAAAGCATGATTAGCATGGCAGAAAAGGTGTCCAGCTGCATCCAGAGGCACTATATGACACAGGGAAACCCATAGAGTCCTACTTCACCGATGCTCCAGGGAGGGAGCAAATTAAGCTAAGCTACAACTTGCACTCTTTTGTAAAACAGCCATAAATAAGCTCTGGTTCATTTTGGTTTTTTAATATATGCTGTTTGACATAGTTCTTCAGTGAATGGCTAAAATATCAAGCATAAGCCTCCGTGCTGTTCTGTGGATTAGTCATTATGTCTTATTTGCTGCTTACTCTAAAAGTCACATAACCATGCTACCTTGTTTCCATTACCTGGAGGGATACTCTGAGGCTTCTGAGTCTCCCTTTTTGTTCATAAATTCTACAGGTAAGAGCAAGAACCAGGTTTACATAAGAGAACCCCAATGGCTTTCTACCCATCACACCACTCACAGTGACATTTCTTGCTTTCACTGACTGGTATCATAAATAAAGTTTAAAATACCCAAGCCCCCTATGAAGCACACCCACAAGCTGCACTCTGAACTTCTTCTGGATCTTTTCTATCCATATTTTCCCTGGAGTGATTATAGATTGTATTCGGAATGAGATATAAGAGAAATAATTAGCCTTCAGTATAAATTGAACCATGCTGATCACCAGAGAACTGATGACACCCAAATGTTCTCCTTTGCTGCCCACTTGTTATCTTAATGATCACAAGGCATGTCATGGGCCAGTAAAAATCCACATCAGGATTTGATTCAGTTCCTTTTTCTTATACTTTTGCCTCCCCAGTTAATTTTGGCAAATAGCAACAACCATCATTTAATTTACTATTGCACTCTGGTTAATTCCATTCCTAAATTATTTTTAAATATTTTTAACTAGCATTGAGGTAATACAGTCAAATTGACTAAACACACATAAATGCTTAAACTAAGAAAATAACACCCCATATATCAGTGGCCTTTAGTTTCCTATAACATGTATTTTCTTCTTCCCTTGAACAGATAAAGCACATTTTAACATTTATTTTTCTCCAAGTGGCTATCATAAAACTACTGCAGCATTCAACCGTAGTTTTCCTTCACAAGTTGAGGGGAATAAGACTGAATTTCAACCTGCTTATTTTTGCTTTGAGATAAAATGATAACATCTAAGCCTTAGTAAATCTGTGAAAATAGTGAAGAGGTTTGGTTTTTTTATTTTCCAGAGGACCCAAGAAAACATTTCAAAATCATGGTAAATACAAAGTAAAACTTGGAGGAAATAGAATACTTTTAACTAATCAAAATAGTTCTGAACTGGTATGTTAGTAGTCAACATATGATCTTTGAAGTTCCCACGACAGCTTTTAAAAAGGTTAGTTTAAAAAAAATGATAAAGATGCAGAAAGAGATTTCAGGGGTAAGCAGGTCTCAGGCGCACTCACAAAAACAAAGCAACTTTGTGCTCAAAACATAATGGAGCTAATTTTTCACAGGAGACCTGCTCTTCTCCTTAAGGACATGGACAAAATCTCTCAATGCTCAGGAGAGTGCCCCAACTCCTGGGCTCTAGGATTTTAGGAGGTGGAGTTAAAGCTCAATTTGCCCTGGATGCAGTAGACAAAGAACGAATTTGCAAGATACCAGCAGGAGGCTCTTATCTGATTTTTCCCTCAGCCAACAAAAAGGTATTAATTACTTGGTTATAAGGTATGAGGGCTTTGCCATAGTGCTCGGAAGAGCTTCTGCTGAATCACAGTCCTGACAAACGCAGTGAGCCAGCAAAGACGCTTCAGGGGAAAAAAAAAAAAAAATATATATATATATACATATATACACATATATATACATATATATATGTGTGTGTGCGTGTATATTGCCAAGCAACTGTTTTAACATGCTACCTGCAGAAATCATCTGTCTTACATTCATTGTAAACAGATCAGGTATTTCTCTGGTTGGTGAGGAGGAAAGGTGTATATACACATTTATATTTTATACTTTCAAAGTTCTGATGCTGCAGGAGATGATGCCAGTTATAGAAGATAAAGGGCAAATAAGGAAGCACCAGTGGTCTGGGAAATTTACTACCTTGGCCTTTTCAAAGATGGAAAAGAAATAAGGAATTATTTTTTTTAAGCACCTTGGAAATGTAGGAACTTCTAACTAAAATAGGGCACCAAAAATGACTGACTAAAAACCTCCCTGTGGCAACGTCCAAGGCTAAAAATGAAAATACGGTCAATTAGAGAAAGTAAGCCAATGCTCTCACTTAGACATGGGCTATGTTTACAAAACTGGAAACGAAAGACACTTAAAAAGAAGGAACAGAGACTTAAGTGTGAGGGGTTTCTTTTTCTTTGACATAAACTCTTTCCAACTTAGGGTAACATTAATTTTCCTCTTGGTTGACATGTGGGGTTTTTTGTAATTATATTTTAAAATTCTTTCTCCCTATAGATATCAGATATCAGGTAAAAAAATCTGTGCAGTCATAGTATCATAGTAAAAACTCATTTAGAATCATAGAATATTAGAGTAGTTAGGGTTGGAAAGGACCTTAAGATCATCTAGTTCCAACCCCCCTGCCATGGACAGGGACACCTCCCACTAAACCATGCCACCCAAGGCTCTGTCCAACCTCTCCTTGAACACCGCCACAGATGGAGCATTCACAACTTCCCTGGGCAACCCATTCCAGTGCCTCATCACCCTTACAATAAAAAACTTCTTCTTTATATCCAATCTAAACTTCCCTTATTTAAGTCTTAACCCATTATCCCTTGTCCTCTCACTGCAGTCCCTAATGAAGTGTCCCTCCCCAGATTTATTCTCCTGCAGGTTGGGAAAGACTATGTAATGGCTCTAATTGACTTTAAAATTGCAAAAATAAATTTGGAGTGCAATCTTTTCTCTGTAGTTTTAAAGGAAAAGTCTTTGTAGCACTGACTAATTTGGCCTTTAAGCTTTGATATTGCTCTTCTTTAATACATGTGTTTTAATCATATAATCCAAATAAAGTTTCAGCTGGGATACCTGTACTTGATAAGACTGCGAAACAGCTTTTTCTGTGTACAGGGCCACTGACTGCACTTCAAAGAACCATTCCACATTGGAAGAATGAACCAAACTAATTTTCAGAAAAATCCATGTGGTTTCTAAGCTCTTTTTACAACTGTTACCACTCCTTTTGCCAGATTTCTTCAAGAGCTCATTGTGGGCATGATGTGACTTTTTGCAGTTCAGGCAAGCCCTGCCACCCACCTTTCAGATCACGTGCCTGATCTTGAAAAGCAAACTCTATATTTTATCAGCTGAAATCTCTGTTACTAGTCACCGCAGTATTCTTCCTAGGATGAGATGCTAGAAGATATAAGTAAATAATGATAAAATATACTGTACACAACTGAAATACAATAAACCCTTCAGATCTCATAGGTTTTTAATAAGAGAATAGTCTGCAAACAAATGATTTATTCATGAAGCCAGTGTATTAACTACTGCCATGCAGGTGCTGTAAAATACATGTACCGAAATGATACAGAAATGGTGATGCAGAAAAGGTATTTAACCGCAGACAAATCTCAAGACAGCACTGATAGTTTTAAAGGTATCTGACATATTTTATATCACTATAAAAACTGCTGCAGAGCATAAGGTATTTCTTTGGCTACAGTGAATCATGAATAATGCTGCAGAAATACTTAATTTCATTTAATAGCATTGAGATGTGCATTTCTCACTGAAGACAGCCTGACTGCTTCAAAAATTTGATTCACAGCAGTCCCTAGTGAAAACAGTCAAATAATCCATTGAGAATAAATCTATTGTAAATTTGGCTATTCCTCATAGAATAATTACCCATTAATATCTTTTTTCATTATTCAGCCAGCTCTAGACCCCAGTATATTTATTTCTGAGGAAGGTACTAAATGATTTGAGAATGTTTTGAGTGAAAAGTTATACAGCTTCACCTAAACTTTGCACTCACTTAGGGATGCTGCTGTGACTGAATACTGAATTGTATCATATATGGCACACAGGTAGAGAAAATCCCATAAATTTGATTATACTATTAAACTTCAAGAAATAACTTGTACTTGAAAAATTCACAATAATTAAATTAATGATATTATGAGTGAACAGAAAATTGGGGCCAAGCTCTATCATGGCAGCTGACAGCCCACTGTCTACAGCATTTTGTATTGTGCAAACTGTCCAGTCATTAGATGTTGCACTGTGTCCTTCCCTTTATGCTACATTTCAAGTTTCATGAATATTTAATGGTGTAAACAACAAAAAAAAGAAGTATTTTGGAGATAAAAAATGCTTTTGTTCCACATTCAAATGCATTCTATAAGAGCTGTTTGCAGAAGACCCCGACAGTGGCAGGCCCCTTCACCTCTGCTTTTCCTGAGAATAAGCAAAGCTATACGGCATTCAAAAATTACCTGAATGGATATTAAGTTTTGACATGATTGCTAATATGTTCCTCTACCCTGGCATGACAAAGAGGTTTGAGCTTCAGCACTGGTTCCTTTGTCAAAGTATATAACCCTCTGAAAAGGACATGTCCAGACTTCTACAGCAAATAGAGACAAATAGGTGTATCCACGAGATGATTCACCCTAGGGAGCTATCAGGAAACATTCTTATCTGTTTAGTAAAGTAACTGGCTAAGTGATTATTTTATACTTCATTCTCAAATTCCAGCTGTCTGAAAGTAGACAAGACAATTGCTGTCCTCGGTTAGTACTTTTTTTTACTAAAGTGAGTAGACCAGTGCCCTACTGACCACAATCCCAGAGATGTACTTCTCTGAACTTCCTGTGTTAGAGCTATTCTCTGTAAAAAGAAAGTACCCAGTAACGCAGTAAGTTGAATCTGACTCCTGTGCACACACTGAGTGCCATAGCCACCAAACCACTAGGTATTTAGGGGTTGGTATTATTTTTTGTGTAAACCATTTTTTTTAGGTTTGCTCCTTTGAAAACTTCAGCCCACTAAATAGATATTTTCTGACAAACATCAAAAGTAAGAAAAAATCTAACTCTGCTTTCTTCCAAATGTTTGCATTTTGAGACACTGTGCTTACTAATGTATTCAGTCTGCAATCCCAATTGTATTTATTGCTTTTTACTAACAGTACCTTTCTTTACCAGTTGGATAGTCCTCCTGTTCCATTCCAGTCTCAGGGAAGACCTGCATATCCATAAGCTTCTGCGCTATACCTTCCTGTCTTCTCTTCAGAATATGGATAAAGTTCTTGAACTTAGTACAGGGCCAGTACACCTTTTGCCTCCTTCCAAAGCATTAAAACCCTTGGTGGCTTTATTTCTAAGAACTGTGGGCTACTGCTGCAATGCACGTATCTATAGATTACTGTAAGCACACTTCTTTCATTTGAAAAAGGTATTTAGTTTTCCAACATAAGTCGGCAGCTAGAGTGAAAATTGATTAGACACGAAAAGAATGTGCAAAAAAACCCAAGTGTATTGGTGTCTTAATCTTTTCAAACTACAGTATCAGAAAGCTGGTGATAAATGGCAGTTTTCCAACCATAAGAAAATTAACACTTCATATTAAAACTTCATTTCATAGTAGGCGAATATTCTCCCTACTAGTTTCGTAGCAGGAAAACTGGAGATTAAAATTATTTTGAGACTGTTTCAAATACAGCAAGCAAGAAGTGTACTTATATTTATAGAGATAACGTTGTTCCTTTAAATAAGTATCAGTTCTCACCTCTTGAAAACAAATGTATTTCGTCATAATACTTATGAGCACTACAGAATATTTATCAGGACATGTTCTATTCCCCTAATTATGTCCACAAGGCACATGTTTATGTGAACAAAATTGGAGAAAACATTTCTTCCTTCATTTATGGACTCACAGTTGACACTTTAATTTCTGTGGAATGTTGTAAATACTGCACAATGCAAAGGGGATCATTAGGACAAAGAAGACGAGATGAACTGGCAGAGTGTGGCAAACTGTCTGAAATTTTAACTGAATACTGCCTAAGCCTATTTACCAAGTTCACTGAAGCGGTGGGGCTGTCTGCTGCTCTGCACAACACCATCTTGCATTAAATGCACTAACAAACTCAGTTCTTCACTAGATAAAGCTACTTATATGGCCTTTGATGTAATTGATAAAAGGAAACTAATGGTGTGTTGCATAACAGTGAATTAGGGAACGTAGCTGTTAAATTAACAAGTGCTTACAGGCATGCTGCAGTTTTTCTGGGAAAATGTCTTCAGGTTCCTCCTTGATTCAATAATTTCATTGCAATCTGACTCTGAGGATGTCTATAATGTACTGAATATTTCCTGTGCTCATTACAAAAAGCTGAAGGAGATTGGGATTTACTGAAGGAATACAGTCATGCTGTTTCCCCATAAAATATACATGAAAAATGTATTTATGCATTTAGAACTATGTGTATACATAGGCTTAATGGAAAGACACACTCACTGAGGTGTTTTTTTGCTCCGTTTCACCTCATATGTTGCAAAAGTTTTTTTTGACTTTCTCTGAAACTTGCCTTCAGTTTTTTGCAGTAGTTTATAGTAACTGTGTTCATAAGATTGTTCATAAGTTTCAGTACTTGTGTTTCTTTTTAGTGCTTTTTTCTGCTCAGTAACATAGCAGAAAGTTGTTGTTTGGGGTTTGGATTTTCATGTTTATCTTTTCCTAATCTTTCTAGTTGCTGTTTTGTTCCACATAACAATAGAAGAAAAAGTTATTTTATATTATATTTATTAATAAATTAGGCTGAGTGACATATTCTTCCAAGATCCAATGGTCAGCAGTATTTTCAGCAAATTGTGCATTGACTGCAGTTTACAGGAAGCTATAGAACAAGCAATTATAGAATACAATAGGCCTAATTATGAACATATTGACAAACTTTCCTTTCTGTTCACATGCCAGTCATAAAAGGACCTTGATTTCTGTGTACATATTTGTTGTTCATAAGTATTTGCCAAATACCTTGGATAAATGACACACTGATTGGTTGGTATCTATTTGTCCTGCATCTTTACAATTGATCACCTAAGCAGAGTGTATTATCTCTACTTCCCATTTTGAGAAATGTTTTAACTGATGAAGAAAAACCAGTGCTAGTTCTTGCTTTTGAGTATGTAGCGTTTTCAAATGGAGTATATATTGTGCATTTTAGAAAAACTTCTCCCTTTTAAATTTTATCTTAAATATTTTAAATAAATTTAAATCTCATAGCACTTCTCATGTTGCCCTACTCAGTGCAGAATCCTGCCATTAGAATTACAAGTAACAGTAAATTAAGTCCAACAAGGTTGTAAATATGAAAAAATTTATGGATATATCTTTTGAATTTCAAATAGCAAACTTCTGCATGGCAAAGTTGATAAGTATAATAATTTGTTTTCTAAAAAACAAACTAGAACTCTATAGAGAGCTCTTTCTTAAAACAATTGCCAGTTGCAGGTCTCCTCAGTACGCCTTATAATTGCAAAGTACACTTCTGGTTTGATCATTTCAAAGCACAGCGGGCAAAAGGGACTACCTTTACACATCACTGTGTGATCAAATGTCGTTTGCCTTACAGAAATGTTAAAACAATATCACCAAAAAAAATCTTGTGGTAGTTTGGAAAGATTTTGGTTCAATATTATGATAAATCACCCATATGATTATACAACTGGCTCAGACCAATTTACTGGCTGGCAGTTGGCAATGATGCAAAATAGTTTAACTTATAATCCCATAAAAATGGCCCAAGGGTGTAATGTCCCCAGCCTTCACTGAAATAGTTTAATCTGTCATTTCAAGACGTCAGTGCTAGAGGTTTTTCCTACTGTTTTGCCAAGGTTGTTTCCTATTTAAGGAGAGTGGAAGCATTATTTTGAAATACAGTTTAAAATGAGGTTGTAAAACGTTTTCAAGTTCTGAACACAGATGAAGCACTTGTAATTTGGCAGATTAATTTTTCCCTCAAGATAAGTGTCAAATCATTGAGATCAAGTATAGTTAAGCTGGTATGGTTCTTAGCTTATTCCTTTGTTTCTCTAAGTTCTCACTTCTACATGTAGTCTTTAAAAATGAGTTTGTAAAGAGGGTCAGCAAGAAATCTGAGTCTACTGAAATCCATTTTAAAAGACCAGCTCTGACTGTTTTCAACTTTCATCATCATATCTCAATGATCTATAAAGTGATAGAGAAATGGACTGCTTAAATCACACAAATGCACATTCATAGTCTCCGCCTAGCGAGGACAAAGCAAGTTCTTCTCTGTACCAGAAATGAAACTGATCCCCAGATAAAATTCTTGAAAGCCACCAAAATGCTTACCTTATAGCAAAAAAGCCTAAATAGGAGAGAAATTTTCATCCACCTTTGAAGACAAAAGTATTACTTTGTCATTTACTCAAATGCCTTATATCCTTACTTGAACGTTGAAACTGACTTTGAAAAAGGACTCTGCAGTTTGCTCACCTGTGAGCATAGATGCCTGATTCTGTGTCATATTTTCATGGATTCTGCAATTCTGAACAAGCAAATGCTCTTAGCATGAGAAAGGGCTGACTTCTTCTAAAACATAGAGGCCAGTGGACAGCAACTTCTTGCCCTTAAGCAAGGGCCTTTGAGTTCCACAAAAGAATTCCATTGCTAGACAACATTTTTTTTTTTTTTAAAGTCTTCATTCTTTTTACTGACCTCTAAAGCCTCTTCTGACTCAGTTTTATGTGTGCTTTTCCTTCGGCATCCACAGCTGCCCCCTGTTTCTGACACACACATGGTCCCTGAACTGTGGAAAGTGTGGGCAGCCACTCAAGACCCTCACCAGCACAGGCAATCAGCCAAGATGCCGGCTGTGAGCTTTGCCTCCAAACAGTTCCCACTGCACAGCTGCTCTCTGTTCATCTCCATTGAGATCTCCAAGCTGAAGACATGCAGAGTGGCTAGCAGACAGTGAAGTATTCAGTTATTTGATGCCACAGTGTGCATTACGGGAGCTGTTGTCGGCTGCTGGCTCTGGGAAGGGGCAAAAGAGCCAGAGACTTTCCCAGCCAAGAATGGCACATTTCTGGAGGAACTAGCTCAGATTCACAGCCAAGCACTGGGTGGGTTTTGTTTCCCTCAGGGTCTGTGCAGCCCCATTAGTGATCAGTCTCATGCACACTGGGGAGCCCAGTGTGAGGAACAGTACAGAGGCCTCAGCACAAAAACTAGGAAACTAACTTCTTTATAAAACTTCTCCTAACCACACTAATCTCCATAACATGTGAGCAACTCTCAGCAGAAGACTAGGCAATCAGTGTGCTTCTCACGTTTTCTTGTCCGCTCTCTAATCTTCTACTTGGGTGAAAAGTGCAGAAGATGGAATGCTTTTTATGAGCCTTAATTCACAGCCTTTGTCCAGGCACTGAACAAGAAAGGTCCTGGTTTTCTGTGTATGTGACATGGGATGGCATGACATGCAGTAGGACGCAATAGTAGAGAGGTGACGGAGATACTGTTTTGAACAGTTAAAAATTGACCATTCTACATTTGAATGGACATTTAAAGAGAAGGAAGGTAGCATGGGATGCAAGAAGAGGTCTCCTTTAAATATTAATAAGCAGGGCTCCTGCTTAACACTCATGAAAATTAAATGCATGTGGGCACTGCATTTCTTTTCTCTTTGGGGTTGTTCAGAGACTTTTGATGTGTTCTCTGTTCACAGGTTTCAAGTGCTGCTCTATAACCTTGACAGCTAGAGGCAGGCCTCAAAAAAGGGAAAGAAAAGTTGGTAAAGACAAGAAGAGGAGGGGAGACAGAGGAGACAGATGAGGAGAAGCAGGGGAGAGTGAAGATTCCTTTTCTCTGCAAACTGGGGCTTTCTGTCAAGCACAGTTTTAATAAAACCTTAACTGTTTATGAGTGAAAGCAATAACATAAAAATAGCTGCATTAAATTGACCAAAGTCTTGTTTCAGTATCTTATATTACAGATACTGAAATAGTCAGTTGAAGCCATAATGATTAAACAGTCTTTTTGGATGGAGACCCTAAAAGAATAATCTTTAAAAAGATGAACTAGTTTTCTTCACGAAAATCACTGTGAAGTTTTCTTCCCAGTGCTTGCAAGCTTTTCTTTTTAACACAACTTCATTTTAGTAATTAGCATTAAAAGTGCCTACCAGCTATTAAGTGATTCTGTTTAATTGTCATTATCTTCTCTATAATCTGGATGAAAACATATGAAAAGTCAGAAGTATTTTAATGAAAATTCGAAATGTTGTTCAAACAAAGAGTTGTGTCATTAAAAACAGAATAAAACAAACTTATGAAACACAAGCTAGTGATACAAATATTTTACCCTAGAATGTTCTCTTTAAAAATAAATACTGATATTTCTGTATTCCTCCTTTACTCAGGAGTAGCTAAAGCTTTCTGGAGAAGTCTTATTTTGTTGAAAGTTAGTGACTCAGTGCCTCAGGCCTATACTCTATTCTTGTTTATTCACAAAAATATTTAATCCATGTTTACTGAGCAATACAATAAAACAGACCTGAGGGATATGTGGGGTTAATTCCTGGAGACACTGAAGTCAGTGTTGCCTCATTATTTACTGGTATTTGCAAACCTACAATGTTTTGTTAAAAGTGTGCAACTTTTATTAAATATTTAATATCTATACTCTGATTTATTATTAAATAGACACTAGACATTACCATATACCTTATTATATGTCTAGCTAACAATATCAGATTATTTATGTTTTGAAAAATTAAACAGTAAATACCAGTGAGAATACCTAGAAAGTTAAGAGAAAGAAAGTTGATCCTTTTGCTTTAAGGTCATATTGGCTCTTTACTGCTAAGAGACTTGAGGTCTGTAAGCTTCTAAAGGAAACCAGAATTTGATTAAAATACTTCTGCCATAGTAAATTATGTACTGCATACATTCACCACACATGAAAGACCATTTATCCAAATGAAGAATCCTCCTGCATCCAAGGCAATAAAGCACTGAATGTACCTAATGTTAGAGCTGAATCCTGATAAATGTCCTTTTCAAAATTTGAATGGCAAAAGTGTTCTTGTAATTAGGTAGTTTTACAAGTCTTGTCTGCTACCTGTAAGGACTCTTATCATGTATCCTAAAATAGGTCAGTACATTTATCCAGATGCCTAGCCAGCTTGTGAGTCATACAGAATCAGTTAATGTGCATATTCTGTGTGTCCTTGGGACTGAGGTTTCTGGTCTCTGACATGGGACAGCACAGGGCCTGATACTCACCCAAGGTCTGGCCTTGATACTGAGTCAGGCTTGGTCCATTATGTGCCCTTGAATATAGGCCCTTCAAATTCCTTTATAATCTATAAGTCCAGACATAGACAAAGAATTCCAGGAAGGAAATGACTAATGAAATGCCCTGCTTGATTCAAAAGAAGAAAACAGATCCTTCCTAATTATGTAAAAATCAGTAGCTATTATTCCTAAGGTTTTCAAAGGTCTCTCAGGATAGTAACTTTGATTAACATGGGATACAGCTGTCTTAACTGAGTAGCACCTTATTCCACAAGAGATACTACTGAAGTCAAGAGATAAAATGTTTCTGTGAGAGAAAGATGTCAGCACCTGTCCCCTGATCAAAATCAACATGTTTTCAAATGTATTTTCATGAGACGGGGCCAGTGGTGGAAGAGAATGTTTTAAGCATCTTGCTCTGGGGGAGCAGTGAAGATAGGTGAGCAGACTACATGTTTCTGCCTTCTTGAAGAGTGGGGAACTAAGAAGAGTCTCTGCAATTCCATCCAAGTGCTCAACCAGCCTCTGGAGATGGAGGAGAAATAATTCCTCAAACTGAGTGTCAAGAGCAAGGCAGGGCACCTTAGCCATCCTGTCTAACCAAGGCCACTGTGAGTAATGAAACTTTCTGCTTGCTGTCTTTTGCTTGGCTTTCAAATTCCTGTGACATACAAAGAGAGGAATATAAATTCTCTTCCCCCTCCATGCTTCTATCACTTGTCTGGTCTGTTAGGAAACACAGAAGAGAGACGTGCGAAAGAGGATATATTCACCTTGGATTTGTACCAGTGCTGCTAAGATCCATGAAGAAACAAGTGACTGACTGCTTACAACAGGAAGAAGAAAAATCTGATTCTTAAAATGCTATCAAAAGGCCTCCAACTAAAAGCTAAGGCTAGTGTAGAGTTGACCATGAGCAATGCTTTTAAAGTCAACACTGGTGATACCTCTGAGCCTTAAATTTGTCATGCTGCCCATAAAACATGTTGGTTTATGTTTAGGGAATACGACAGCAAGTTTAAGAGGGCCAGAAGGATGAATAAATTATTGATTGAAAGAAATAATACTTTTTAATGTAAGTGAATGATTGAGTAGGTTTTGTTTTTTTATTTAATGCCAGGAACTGATGATTTAATATTGATGTTTTAATACCTGTTATTAAAAACATATGCACCCATAGTAAAAGATTGAAGCTTTGTGTAGTCATTATCTTGAACATTGAGGTTTTGTATAAACTCATAGAATCATAGAATCATAGAATAGTTAGGGTTGGAAAGGACCTTAAGATCATCGAGTTCCAAACCCCCTGCCATGGACAGGGACACCTCACACTAAACCATGCTATCCAAGGCTATGTCCAACCCCACCTTGAATGCCGCCAGGGATGAAGCATTCACAACTTCCCTGGGCAACCCATTCCAGGGCCTCACCACCCTTACAGTAAAGAATTTCTTCCTCATATCCAATCTAAACTTCCCCTGTTTGAGTTTGAACCTGTTACCCCTTGTCCTCTCACCACAGTCCCCAATGAAGAGTCCCTCCCCAGCATCCCTATAGGCCCCTTTCAGGTATTGGAAGGCTACTATGAGGTCTCCACGCAGCCTTCTCTTCTCCAGGCTCAACAGACCCAATTTTCTCAGCCTATATTATAGGACCATAATGTTACTGCCAATTATAATCCTTTTTCATTCATTACTCAGAGTACTCAGTCACCCCCACCGTAAAGTTCTTCCTCATGTTCAGGTGGAACTTCCTGGTTTAATTTATGCCCACTGCTTCTTGTCCTACCACCAGGCAACACCAAGAAGAGTCTGGCCCCATTCTCTTTACACCCTCTCTTCAGATACTTATGTACATTGATCAGATCTGCCCTGAGCCTTCTTTTTTCTAGGCTGAGCAAGCCCAGCTCCCTCAGCCATTCCTCACATGAGAGATGCTCCAGACCTTTAATCGTTCTAGTAGTCCTTAACTGGACTTGCTCCAGGAGAATGTCGCTCTTGTCCTGGGGAGCCCAGAAGTGGACACAGTGCTCTAGGTGAGGCCTCCCCAGCTGCCCAACCATGACCAAGTTATAACAGCTAGAACATTTCAAACTGCAACCCTTTCCCACTGCATAATGCAAAGCTCATGCTGAGTATGCCTGTCTCACAGCTTCAGGTTCCATCCTTCTGGTCTTTCCCCATAGTGTCCACTTGGATGGATTTGAAGGACAGGACTCTATGCTGTTAACAATGAATGTGCCACACTGCTGCAAGTCATGCTGCAAGCATGAGGAAAATGTGGGCTTGATGCTTGATGAACATACCTGCAGAGAAGCCAGAAGGGCAGGGATGGCACATCTCCGAGGGGGTTTCTACTGACTCAGAAAGAAGACTGAAAGGAGTTGTAACTCCCCTGTTGAAGACTGGGGAGGAATCTCTTGAATAAAAATTATATAGGGTACAGGATCTAAAGGTTGTCACAGAGCCAAATGAAGGAGTCCAGAATGAACAGAGAAAAAAGTGGGACATAGCAGTTTACCTGCATTTGAAGGGTGCTGGGACTCTACATTGATCACCCTGACCATGGCAATGGTCACAGGGGCTCTGACACTGCATTTGATTCCGCAGGCAACAAAAGTGTGAGGGTGGTGGACCTGACAGCACCAAAGAGTTTCGGAAACCACTGCCAACGAGTGGAGATGACGCAGCCAGTAAGCTGAAGTTGCTGTCAGTAGAGCTAGAGAGATTTCAGGGACTTGGTGTACTTGCGACAAAACTCTTTCCACACACACTGATGAGCTGCACAGCAACAGGCTTTGTGCAAGGCACACTGCTTCCTGGGCGATCATCACTGGCATCAAATTCTCCCAACAGCAATGACTCCAGACATAGGTATCTTACCTAAATCAATAAAAGGTATTTCATTAGAGATTAAACATGGGAGAGGAAAATTTGCAGTTTCTTCCAGATGGTCTGAAAAATCCCATGATCTTTCTTACAAAGAGTTTCTTTTCTTTTATACAGCCAAATGTTGTTCCAACTTTTTTTAATACTCTTGAAAGAACAAGTCACTTCTTGGCAAAAGAAGTCCTTGAATGGCAAAGATCAGATCAAGTTTCAGTAGCCAAGGAGGAATACAAAAGTGCAGAAGAGTGGATATGAAGGTTTTTTTATCAAGGAATAACTGAAGTGAAAATCCTGAAAAGGACAGCTAAGGCTGAGCAGTGGTGCCCAGGGGGCTGAGCTTGGCCCGTAAGAACACAGCACACAAAGCAGGATTAGAAACAAGCTGCATGATGTTTTTGCAAACTGAGCTCATGAAAAAATATGACAGCACTAAATACAAATTGGGCCAGTCACTGGGACATTTGCCATTTATTGCAAAAGCTGATTACACTTCATTATCTTTTCTTTATTAAGTGACATGGCATACTTTTCAGTCTTGAATGCCTGGCTACATGGAAGCCAAGTTTCGTAATGTAGAAACCCCAGATTTTCCATGCACCAAAATGACAGGATGTAGAGGATCTTTGAAAGCTGTGAAATAGCATTAGTCAGAGATAATAAAAAGAAATTTTCTTCAGTGTTCATTAACAACACGGGGAATGGGAATAGTGCTGCCTTTTTCAGAGACAGAAATGATAAATATAAATCAGACAAAGCAAACTATCTTAAAATGCAAAATCTCCCACCAGATTCCAAAGGTACTTGTGGTATCAGAAGAAAACTGACAGACAAAAATACCAAGGTGTATTTATACATTTCAGTGAATATTTCATGATTAATGGATGCTATACTACACAGCTATTTAGATAATGCAAATCAAGAGGTAATTATTTAACTAGTGAATTTTTTGGGGCAGACATTTTTTGTAGCTTTGAGCAACACTTGAGATTAATGCATTTTCAATTTAAAGGAGCAAGAAGGTATCATGAAACACACGATTCAGAGAAAACTCCAGGAACAAACTTGCCAATGAAGTTTTAAGTTGACAAGCAGGTATTCTTTATTGCAGCGCCAGGAGACACTCCTAATGTGTGTCCCCATACTGTTACACAAGCCGTACTTATATAGCCGTGGGGCATACATACATATTCATGAAGCTACGTAAAGAATCATAGAATCATAGAATAGTTAGGATTGGAAAGGACCTGGATTACATCATTTTCCAGAAAGTTCCCCGCATGCGTACAAAAATGTGGTGATGGTCTCTGAGGGTCATTTACTTCTTCCAACCATCTTCATCACTTCTGGCAGCCTTCGAAGCACACACAGTAGATGCTTATACCAGCTTAATTGGTTTGTTAACACCATAGACATAACAATCATCCTGTCCTTCTACTTAGTAGTTAGTTTAACTGCAGCCCATTCTGGACCCCTGCCATTCCAGATACTCTTTACCCTTACATCCTGTTCTTCTAGCCTGTTTTTCTTACACTCATTTTGTACTAAGGTCATAAAGGCCTAAAACTACAACAGTTTATCTTATACAAGAATTCTCGGTATGTTCTCCAGCTGTACTCTATCTTTTTTTCTGTGAATCATGCACCTCAGTTATTTTCCGTCAATACTGCCATAAAGCTACCAAACTTAAGATGACTTAAAATTTATTCTAAAGGTTTATATATTTCATTTTGTGATTTTGTGCCCCCCTTGTCTCACACAGGATCTATAATGAAGGTTTCAGAAGACCGGATATGAGTGCAGGACTCTAGTATAAAGTGCTAAAATAAAAAATAATTTAAAAGAGGAACACTTCTTAAAAAAATTAAACCCCAGGCTTATTAATGCTGTTAACAATATGATCTGCCAACTGCTTCCTGTTTGTTCCTCCACTGAAAAACCTAGAAATAATAATGGCAAAGAAACAATTATCTCTGAAAAGCAAATTTCAGAAAAGAACATGCCACACTCTTTCTAAAAGACAAGGCAAAAACCATACCTGAAAGATGGTTTCTATATCCCAAAGCTTGTTATTTTATTGATCTGATTAAGGTATTACTCCTCTTCAGTTCTTCCCTCATTTATATGCTCAGAATACCACGCAGCAAAAACTGATCACTAAGAATGCTCCAAATATCCTGAAGACCACTTTTTCAGTGCAAAATTGTAATTGACAGCTGTGACATTTATTTGCAGAAGAAAAATATATGCCTGGATACATGCTTGGATTTGCCAGGGATGGCTGAAATAGATTTTCTATCTACAGATTATTTCTATCAGAGAAAATCCAATTATTATTTTGTGGATTTGGTCCATATCCACTACTCTGCTGTGTTGGTGCAAACCATTCCCAGGTCCTTTAAGTCACAGCACCAGAGCTAAAACTTTCTGTGACAGGGTATGAACAGTGAGATTGAGAAGAGGCTTGAAGCTTGTGTGACACTGATGCACTGATGAGTTGGGTATAACTTACTGGAAAATTACTGTTTAGAGTCATAAAACTGAGACATAGCTTTGGCCTATGCCCAAGAGCCAGTCCCTAAATTGTTATCACCATGTACCTCCTTCTACACATCAAACACTTTCATCCAAACATACACAGCCATCTGCGAGGCAGGTGTCTGGTCTAAGTGCAATATCCAGTCCCTTTCTGAACGAGACTTTAATTTATCCCACAGGTTTTACTCCTCTGCATTCTGGAGGAGCTTATCCCCCACTACTATTACAAAGGGCCTGAAAACATACTTCATACTAGCCCAGTGACACGCACTCGTATCTAGCTACAAATGTCTATTGTTTGTTAAACTGTAAGCTTCAATATGGTTGCAATTGTGATAACAGTACGATATTAACAGTGCTAAGGTGTTCTGTCACTTTGATATACCCAAAATCACCAATTTGTCTCCCAGTTCATTTTAGGATTTTTTTTCCTAGCTTTTCCAACAGACTGCAAACTGGCAAACACTGTTTTATAGGAAAATAATTTTCAGTGGTCATCTTTTTCCTGCAAGAGCCAGCTATACAAACTGATTGACTAATTCATTCCGCACAACCGTCTCATTTAAAATACACTGACAAAAGGCCAGCTGCAAAAAGCAACTACACTAAACTGCTTCTTCCCCAAAAACACAATAGAGAAAACAGATATTTTTTATTCAGATTTGATTGTTCACAGCTGGTGCTTTCACCAGCCAAGCATAAATATTGGATGTTGGCACCATGCTGCAAAATTCATCTTCAAATTATAATGCCCCAAAACAAATTTTGTATGCTTCAGTTGCAGATTTTTTTTTTTCTTAATTAAAAAAAAAAAAAAAAGGATTATGGTAAATTTGGTTCTGGGGTCAAAGTCCAGCCTCTCACAGGTCTGTAAGTAATTGGGTTATAATGACTTAATTTGAACACATCTGTAGTCAGTACATTTACAGACTAATGATGCAAGAAAGGTTAACCTCATTGACTTAGAATCATAGAATCATAGAACAGTTTGGGTTGGAAGTGACTTGAAGCACTTGAGTTCTAATCATAAATCTGGAGCTACTGGGTAAAATATTTGTGCAGTCACCTGCTTTGTCTCTGAAATAAGCATCTCTCTAAATCTAATTTCCAGTCTGAACTTCTGGGTGTACAGTACAACATAGACAGCCACAGGGATTTTAAGAAGAAAATAATATTTCACTTAGGAACCTGTAAAAATCTCCTTCCTCATTTAAGTCACACTTCGTTGAGGTTAATTATCTCTATTTCCATTTTTTTGTGTATGTGAAAGGGCACTGATATAAAAAACAATATCGGTCAGAACTCATTTAATCAGTATTTTGGCAAAGGAAAAGACCATTCAACACTGAAATGTAGCACTGGCTATTTCCCTTATATTATCAATCTTTTCATGGGAATTCAAGCTAAAGCAATAAAATACAAACTTCCAATCTTTTTATTTTTTTCCAAAATAGTACTCAAAAGGCCACATTAGTCAGAAAAAACACTGAATAAACTGAATAGTAGGATGAATATGCGTTTCTGTGTGCACATTCAGATAGGGATTTTAAGTAGCCACCTTCTTTTTTTAACTTCAGGAGATAAAAAAATCAAATTAAAGTATCTGAGTAGTCTCTAGAGATGTATTCTGTTATGTACAAGCTCAACTGAGCTGTACATTTGAGCTGGTCAAATTAAGAAATTATACAAGTCAGCAAATATATCACATGTAGCATAGCACTTTCATCATAGAATAGAACCATAGAATAGTTAGGGTTGGAAAGGACCTCAAGATCATCGAGTTCCAACCCCTCTGCCATGGGCAGGGACACCTCCCACTAAACCATGCCATCCAAGGCTATGTCCAACCCCACCTTGAACGCCACCAGGGATGTTGTCCGGGAAGCTAGGGACCAGGTTAGGAAAGCTAAGGCCCACTTAGAATTAAACTTGGCTAGGGATGTTAAGGATAACAGGAAGGGATTTTATAGGTACATTGCCAATAAAAGACAGGTTAGGGACACCGTGGGTCCTCTCCAGAAGCTATCGGGAGAACTGGCTACCCTGGATTTGGAGAAGGCTGAGGTTCTTAATGACTTCTTTGCCTCAGTTTTCACTGGCAAATGCTCTGAACACACCACCCAAGTCTTGGAAGGCAGACGAGGGGACGGTGAGGGTGGGGACCCTGGGCCCACTGTGGGGGAGGATCTTGTTCGGGACCACCTTAGGAACCTGAATGTATACAAGTCCATGGGACCTGATGAAATCCATCCACAGGTCCTGAAGGAGCTGGCAAATGAAGTTGCTAAGCCACTGTCCATCATATTTGAAAAATCATGGCAGTCAGGTGAAGTTCCCAATGACTGGAAAAAGGGAAATATAACCCCCATTTTTAAGAAGGGGAAAATGGATGAGCCGGGGAATTACAGACCTGTCAGTCTCACCTCTGTGCCTGGCAAAATCTTGGAGCGGATTCTCCTGGAAGGCATGCTGAGGCACATGAAAACCAACAAGGTGCTTGGGGACAGCCAGCATGGCTTCACTAAGGGGAAATCCTGCCTGACCAATCTGGTGACCTTCTATGAAGGGGCTACGTAACTGATGGACAAGGGTAGAGCAGTTGATGTCATCTACCTGGACTTGTGTAAAGCCTTTGACACTGTCTCCCATGACATCCTTCTCTCTAAGTTGGAGAGACATCAATTTGATAGGTGGACCACTCGGTGGATAAAGAACTGGCTGGATGGCCGCACGCAAAGAGTAGTGCTCAGTGGCTCAATGTCCAGCTGGAGACCAGTAACGAGTGGTGTCCCTCAGGGATCGGTGTTGGGACCGGTCTTGTTCAACATCTTTGTGGGTGACATGGACAGTGGGATTGAGTGCGTCCTCAGCAAGTTTGCCGATGACACCAAGCTGTGTGGTTCGGTTGATACATTGGAGGGAAGGAATGCCATCCAGAGGGACCTTGACATGCTTGTGAGGTGGGCTGATGCCAACCTGATGAAGTTTAACCATGCTAAGTGCAAAGTCCTACACCTGGGTCGGAGCAATGCCAGGCACAGCTACAGGTTGGGCGGGGAGGAGATTGAGAGCAGCCCTGCGGAGAAGGACTTGGGGGTGTGGGTTGATGAAAAAATGAACATGAGCCAGCAGTGTGCGCTTGCAGCCCAGAAAGCCAACTGTATCCTGGGCTGCATCTAAAGGAGTGTGACCAGCAGGTCGAGGGAGGTGCTCCTGCCCCTTTACTCTGCTCTCGTGAGACCTCACTTGGAGTATTGTGCGCAGTTCTGGTGTCCTCAACATAAAAAGGACATGGAACTGTTAGAACAAGTGCAGAGGAGGGCCACGAGGATGATCAGGGGACTGGAGCACCACCCATATGAAGATAGGCTGAGAAAATTGGGGCTATTCAGCCTGGAGAAGAGAAGGCTGCGTGGAGACCTCATAACAGCCTTCCAATACCTGAAGGGGGCCTATAGGAATGCTGGGGAGGGACTCCTCATTAGGGACTGTGGTGAGAGGACAAGGGTTAACGGGTTTAAACTTTAACAGGGGAAGTTTAGATTGGGTGTGGGGAAGAAATTCTTTACTGTGAGGGTGGTGAGGCCCTGGAATGGGTTGCCCAGGGAGGTTGTGGATGCTTCATCCATGGCAGCGTTCAAGGTGGGGTTGGACATAGCCTTGGATGGCATGGTTTAGTGGGAGGTGTCTGTGCCCATGGCAGGGGGGTTGGAACTCAATGATCTTGAGGTCCTTTCCAACCCTTACTATTCTATGATTCTATGATTCTATGATTCACAACTTCCTTGGGCAACCCATTCCAGGGCCTCACCACCCTCACAGGAAAGAATTGCTTCCTCATATCCAATCTAAACTTCCCCCGTTTAAGTTTAAACCCATTACCCCTTGTCCTCTCACCACAGTCCCTAATGAAGAGTCCCTCCACAGCATCCCTATAGGCCCCCTTCAGGTATTGGAAGGCTGCTAGGAGGTCTCCACGCAGCCGTCTCTTCTCCAGGCTGAACAGCCCCAATTTTCTCAGCCTATCTTCATACGGGAGGTGCTCAAGTCCCCTGATCATCCTCGTGGCCCTCCTCTGCACTTGTTCTAACAGTTCCATGTCCTTTTTATGTTGAGGACACCAGAACTGCACACAATACTGCAAGTGAGGTCTCACGAGAGCAGAGTAAAGGGGCAGGAGCACCTCCCTCGACCTGCTGGTCACACTCCTTTAGATGCAGCCCAGGATATGGTTGGCTTTCTGGGCTGCAAGCGTGCACTGTCAGCTCATGTTCATTTTTTCATCAACCCACACCCCCAAGTCCTTCTCCACAAGGCTGCTCTCAATCTCCTCCCTGCCCAACCTGTAGCTGTGCCTGGCATTGCTCCGACTCAGGTGTAGGACCTTGCACTTAGCATGGTTAAACTTCATCAGGTTGGCATCAGCCCACCTCACAAGCGTGTCAAGATCATAAAAGATCCCCAACTATTCTTAAAAACTCTGTGTATATACATGGTTAGTCACATTATTTTCTAGGGAAATACATTCACTGTTTTGATAAATCATAGCATCAATGCAAGCACAGCAAAAACACAGCAGTAGAGATTGAGACCTGAAGTATTCTGGATTTACATCAACTGACAGAAAGATTTAAGTAGGTTTGTTACATATTGAGAAAGTGGGTACTGACCAAAAGAACTCTGTCAGTCCTGCCAACCACGCAAGCAGAATTGCTCTGATTAAAGAAGTTGACATGTTGAGAAGAGTACATTCAACTTTTAATAGTCATGTTTCTAATTACAGTTATTTCTGGATGTTGTCTGTGACTCAGCATTGACTTGGATAATGTGAGCCTTCATGAAAAGTATGAAAAGTTGAAAATATTACAGCAATGTCTTTAAATACTAAAGGCAACCTGCACCATTGTGCAAACCAAGGATAAATTTTTGTCTCTGAGACAACCACTATTTCCCTTGGAAAGCCAACTCAGACAAGAACAAGCTAGGAACTTTCTAGGCATGGCAGACTGACATCTATAACACACCATCAACTATCTTCACAAAAGATAAGGAATTTTTCTGCACTGCAGCTTAAGACATGCAATAAAGATCAAAGATGGGGTTTTGTCTATTGGCCAGAAGCTTCCTTTGGTGAGTGCTGAACATTTGACTGATGAACACCTGAATGATGTTGACCTATACTACATGCTTCACATCAACATCATGCTGACAGCTGCTAAAATGCAATGAATAAAAAAAAATAGAATAAAAAATACTGTTTTTTTTTCTTCTCATTATTATCCTTCTTGTTTTGTGCTTTGATCAATTCACCGACTTTCAGAGTGGAATATATCTAATAAATATGTGAACTTTTTCTTGTTGTGTATCTACAACTATATTAACAGCTTTAAAGTAATTGTTAGATTTAGCCTATATTACCATCTGATATTCTGAATGAGTTACCTAGAAAAGGGAAATTAGATATGTGATGTGAAACTGAATTTAGCTGGTACAAATAATGAAACGTAAATGTGTTGGCTTTTTAAATTATGACTACAGCTTTATCATCTTTCAACTTTAATGTGAGAACAGATTTAAAGAATATGTATGTATACATAAGCAAATTCTTGAGATTTAATTAATGTGATGTTATAAATATAATAGTCTTTGATTTCTTGCCATATAAAACAGTTGATACAATTGCTTTTCATTTATTTCTGGAGTTTGAGCCAGAATTCACAAAGCCTTTTACTTTTCCTATTATAATTCTATCAAACCCCATGTATCTATCTTTCCCAAGTGCCATTCTACGGGAAAACTTCCTTGACTTACAAACAAGACATATCTGAAGTCCAGGAATCAGCATCATCACAAGTAAAATAAGACCTGGACAAACTCACGAAAAGAAAATCAAATAATCTGCTCCTTCTATCATATTCATATTTTCACATGAATTCCACCACAAGCCCACAATCTTTTTTAACAGTTATGTTTGCTGAATCCAGGCTTTTGCTCTGGATAATGATACTGCAGATGAATCAAAGAAAAGCACTGCAATTACAGTTATTCTTGCAAAAAAGATTAGAAGCACTTAGGTATGAAATAGACAATTTGGGAGCAGAAAGTCTTTATAATTGCAAATAGAAGTAGGTAGCTGCCAAGAAAATTCAAAACCTGAGGGGTGGAGAGACTGCTGCCTGCACAACCTCTGCTACTGCCCGCTGTGGATATAGGGGCTAGTCTGGGAGAGGAATAAAGGCAGCCCCCAACACTGCCCTTACCTTGCAGTGGAGGACTGAACTCCATGTTGCCAAGGGCTGGGAGGAGGTACCCTCTCAGTGGTGAACATTACATATGTACATGATGTATAAGTGACGAGAGACACACAGACCTCTTTCCTCCCTGGAGCTCTGTAAGTCTAGCCCATATCCAAGCTCTGCCACTTTATGGTGGTCACCTACTGCCCTCCAAAATCTCCCCTTGCCATCCTGTCCTCTTTCCTCCAACTCAGCCTGAGATTCCCTCTCTGTTTGACACCCTGAATGGTGCCATCTGCAGATTTTAAGGAAAAGGCGGCAGGGTAGTTGGAAGTAGATGGTCTTTAAGGCCCCTTCCAACCCAAACCATTCTATCATTCTAAGGTCATTGACACCATTATCTTGGTGCAGATGTTCCATTTTGTCTGCACCACTACAAAACTATGAGCTGGCTATGGAGGAAAGCCCACTTTGAGGGTGAAATTGCTTTGAGCACCATCATCTTTAATGGCCCACACTGGCCAGTTTTTCCTCTCGCTTAAACTTACTATAAATTTAAATGAATACTGCATAAATTGCAGTGACACAAGAGAATGATTAATCAAACTTAATGAACCCCTATTTGAAGTTGTTTCTGAAGATGTCTCACAGTGCCTCTTCGAATGGCAAACTTCTGTTCATGGAGTTTTCATGTTAAGTATGAAGAATACCAAATGGTATCCTATGAAAGCCTTGGGAATTTACTACTGACAGAAAAAGCAAAGAAGAAACAGGAATCTTCAGACTAAAATGATAAAAAAAAAAAAATTAGGCATGTACACATTATCTAGTTTGAACTACTACATCTCTACATTTTGAACATGGACTGCAGTAATACAGACTTAGACTAGAAAATAAACCCAAGGCTCAAAAGTTTTCATTTGCATGAAAAAAAAATGCCATTAACAAGAATACAATTAATTATTTCTTCCTTTGTCATCAGTGGCACAGTGCAACATAGGTTGCTAATGCACATTTCAGAGGGGCACGGCTGGTATGTCCTACTGAGAGACTTTGGGCTTACTTTGAACTCAGGGCTCTGAACTGAGTGTGAACCTACCATTCCTCAGCTTCTTTGACATATGCCCAGTTTGGAAAATGTCTCCTCTTGAACTTCTTCTCTGAAGGAGGCATCCTAGACAGATGTAAGGTACAGATTTGCACAGCAAAACCTGACCACAGCTTTGTCATCTGTATCGTACAGATATCGCTCTTCCTAGGAAGTCAGTAATTGGTAGATAATGCACAGGACTCCAAATAAACTAATTCTATATCCTACTAATTTATCTCTGAAAACATTCAAAGCAGTTTCCTCTTGTGCCCAGTAATAGAAATTCATTGTCTCTCTTGAGAATGCTGCCTTTCTTTGGATATTCCTATCAAGAGTCAGCAGGGTCTCTGAAACTGGCTATGTATTCACAGTTTTATAATGAGAGAAATTGCTTTTGGTTGCTTTGTCTTCTTATTAAAGTCAGAGATTATATAGGAGATTACATAGTTGTCCCCAAAGAGAAAGTGATTCATAGCCTTTGCCAGAGAGGTGTAAAAAGCTGAAATATATTTTCTTTCTTTTTTCCAATCCAAAATATTAGAGGAGAGCTTTAAAAAGTGATATTGAACGAGTGCACGTGAGCAATATTTAACCACTAACAGCAATATAATAATATTACTACTCAGACATTCTATATAACAGGGTCAGCTTTGCACAGCTGAAATGCAAAGCTTAATGATGTCCTTTTATGGTACTTCATTAGGGTTTTTTCTTTTTCTTTTTCTTTTTCTTTTTCTTTTTCTTTTTCTTTTTCTTTTTTTCTTTTTCTTTGTTTCTTTTTTAAACAGTAGTTATAAGATCCTGGGATTGCTTTAAAAACAAAACACCTATTCTTGAAGTGATTATGAATAGGGTGCTATTTATTTATTTAAATTCTAGCACTACTCCAAAGTCTGTGTGGTGCAGTAACATCACATGCGCAGGCATATTCAGTGGGGAAGGTATGATCTGGGAATAGACTGCTTGCTGATGAGCAGGTAAAAGCTGTAGAAGGATTGTGGACCCATCCACACGAACTACACTTGAAGACCTAAGAAATGCCTCTAACCACAGCCTGCCAGGGGAGGGACATGAGCATGAGCAGGCTCATCTGGCTTCCTGGAGACAGACACCCAGAACTGTCTGCCAAAATACAAACCTCAGCACCAGCACTAGAGCCACAGCGGCCTGTATTTCACCCTCTGGCCAGGTCTGGAAAGGCTCAGCTATGATGCCCAGCGCAGGTTGCTCCAGGAATGTTAACTGCTGCATTTAGATGGATGTGACCAGCCCAGGAAGGCACAAACTTGTGGTAGCTCCTGCCTGCCTTGGAAGCAAACGCATGAAATTAAGATGCTCACATTAGCAAAATGGTTAAACCATCTGCAAGAATGGAAGAGCAAGAGCCACGAACACCCACACACATGACAGAAGCTGCAAAATGGGCTAAAAGTGCATTTCACAGCTGCTACAAGGATTAATATCATCCCACAATTAGTCCGTCTACAAAGCCCTTTCATGTCAAATAGAAAGTTCCTCAAGAACTTCCAAGGCTTTTGATCCTGGCCACAGGGTGGAAAAACCTGTGGGACTCTGTAAATCACGATGCAGCTTTTTGTTTCGTTGTTCATATGCTGAAGTTAATTGAAAACAGTGTTTGCATAATGTTTTCAAGTTGCCTGTTGGAAATGGCTCTGCTACTTTTATTTAGTAGTTTTTCCTGAAAATCAAGGGAAAACTGTCTCACCATTGTATTGATAGCACAAAAGAAATCACTTTCACAGTACTGAAGAGGACTACAGCTGATGTTGAAATTAATGTACTGACCTTAGGAAGAACTCATTCTCAGCATCAGAAAACATAGTGTCCCCAAAAAATCTTTTCCATCCACAGTATAAGCTGTCACCAGCTATTTTGAAGCCTTGACTCTGTTAAGAGAGCTCATAAGCTAAAAGTCTGGACATGGAAGGGGAAACTTTTGCTAATTGGGAACAACAATACCCATAGTATAGAAAAAAGTCAAACATTCTTTTACTTCCCTACAAGAAAGGTTTCAGGGGGATTAAGACATGACAAGTTTTTAACACTGCAGTGAATTCCTTTCCCAAACTGCCTGTTTCTCACTTAGCATAACCCCGTTTGACTTTATGTCAGTTCACATCTTTCCATTCACACTATTTGACTTCCAAGCTGGAAGGTGTTAACAGGACCAAGTGCTCTTCTGTGGAGGATTTAGAAATCTATGTACCATGGTCTTTTCAATTTAATTTAAATTCAGGAGGAAAAAAAATCATAAATATTATTTTCATACCACAAAACATACATATCTAACAGCTGTATTGGATCAGCAAAGCATATTCTAGTCCTTGTGCCCTACCTCCAATGTTGGCCAGTGGCAAATGCTTGATAAAAATATAGAAAGAAGAGCAAGCATGTCCATGTGCAGTGTTGCTTCTGTGGGTCTCTGCAAGCCCATCTTGCAGCGCCAGTATCAGCATGTGGGTGAAGAGAGGGGAAAGGGAACAGGAAAAAGGGTCTGGGCTCCTGGGGAACAGCATGAGGCTCTTCCCCCTTCATCCGTGGGCAGCAATAACTTTGGCTGCTGCTCCGCTGTCAGCGTGGGCTGCACGTGTGTGTGTGTGTGTGTGTGTGTGTGTCCCCCTCTGCTTTCCCAGGCTGCAGCCTCTCTTTGAAAGCGAGCCGAGGTGTAGAAACCTAATTCAGCACGGGGGCAGCACGGCTGGCCAGGAATGCTTTTGGGATGGCAGCCGCCCAGTTTTCCCCTCTGCAAGTCCAACAAGATGCTCAGCAGCATGTCCTCCTTCCCGTGCTGGGTGGGGGATGCCCTGCGAGTGCTGCTCCATGCGTGTGGTACCCATGAGGGATGCTGGGTGTGCAAATGAGGGGCTTACCATGCGCTGTTCTGCTGCTGGTTTTCATCACCTCCTTCCCCAGGCTGGCTGCAGCCAGAGGGATGTGATGCCTCCAGGAAGCAGCATCACTTGGGGAAGAAAACCCCTGTGGACTCATCCCTGTGGTGCATGTTACATCGACCTGATCCTTGTTCCTGCTTGGCTGTGGGTAGTTCTGGGAAGACGTCCTGGGGAGAATGAACTGCAGCTCCCAAAAGGCAAACTTAAACTCACTCTTTTCTTAGAAGATAAGGAGGTTGCTGAGGCGCTGGCACAGAGTGCCCAAAGTGTTGAATGCTCCACCCCTGGCAGTGTTCAAGGCCAGACTGGACAGAGCATTGGGTGATATGGTCTAGTGTGAGGCATCCCTGCCCATGGCAGGGGGTTGGAACTGGATGATCTTAAGGTCCTTTCCAACACAAACCATTCTGTGAATATTTCCCCAGGGTAGTTTGTCAGCCTTTAGCAATCTCTGGCACTAGTACTTACTAAACTAGAGATATGACTTCCAATAACCCACAATGTATTTTCCTTTGTTGATGTGTCCAGGACTTTTTTGTTTCATTTTTTTTTTTTAATCACGGTAAATCTCAGCATTCACAACACCTAGTGGTAAGAAATTCTATGGGCTAACTATTTGTTGTGTGAAAAGCACTGTTATTTTTGCTTTTGCTTCCAACTGATAATAATATAATTTGATATCTACTAGGTATCATCTTGAAAAGTATAGACAAAAAAAAAATCCCTGTCAGTTTGTCTGTGACATTCACAATTTTACAAGCCTCTTTTTTGCATTTTTGCTCAGTTGTCTCTTTTCCAGGCTGATGAATTCTAAACTACTTACAATCTATGACTAATAAGGAGTCAGTCTTTGTTTAACTTTCCAACACCTGTATCTTTTCTGGTTTTAGTACGTCCTTCTGAAATAGGACTGAAACTGCACATCCTGTTTTAACTTACAAAAGGGCATAGTGCTGTGCTGTTTTGCTCTCTGTTCTTTTTCTGATCATTCCTCTGGCATTGTATTTGCTTCATTGGTGTTGCTACTGGGCTCAGAGCTGGTATTTTCATCAAAAAGACCTGCTTTAACCCCAAGGTCACTTGCTGAAGCCTCACATTCCACCATTTCCCAACAATTTAAAATAAGGATTTTTTTTTCAGTGTTCAGTGTTTTATTATTCTCATCACATAAAAGGCACACTGCATACTGCACACCTTTATAAAGACCGTGGCCAGAAGTGCAAGGAAAAGGGCTGTGCTCCTTATAGCACTGGGATCTACTTTCGGGGTCCCTGGTTTAAGAGTGATGAAAAAGGGACAAGGCAGGAGAAGGGTGCCAAGGGGCCGAGAGCACCACCACAAGGTGCTGCAGGAGCTGGGCAGAGGAGATACTACAAGAGCAACCAGCAGTTACTTGAAGGGTAGTTGCAGAGGTGACAAAGCCGACAGCTCCTCAGTAGTGGCAAATGATACAACAAAGGGCCACACACTGCAGTGAAGGAGACTGAATCTGGACACTAGGAAAAATTTTTTCACTGAGAATGTAGTGCAGGTTTCCCAGAAAGGCTGTGTAATCTCCATCCTTGGAAGCTTTCAAGATTAGAAGCTATGCCTAGACATTGGCACAGCTGGCTTAGTCTAGTGTTGGTGATGGTCCTGCTCTGAGCAGCAGACTGGACTTGATGGCTGCCAGAGGTTCTCCCAACCAGTGCTGCTGTGAGTCTGTGACTGAATGACTTTACAGTTTTTACACTGGGTATGATATTTGTTGGTCTGTTTCTTGAGTTAATGATGCAGCAAAGTTACATCTTAATGTGTAATCAACTTAATTGGATGTCTGTAGTTATCATTCTGGCTTTAAAAAGACAAATCCATGAGCTTTAGAAGATGGTAGAAGCAGCAGAGGAAAATCTCAGTAAAATACCATATTATTTTATAAAGTTTGCATAGTTGCAGTAAAACTTTGTTTGAATTGACAACAGTGCATCCCTAAAATTTTACATCTTCAAAAAATATTAATGTAGGACCATTGTGTGTTTGCATCTTCAAAAAGAAGACAAGGCTCTTAAAAAGTTGTGTGTCTTTATCACTTAACCACTTTATCAACATAACTCATACGATGTGATTTAGGCAACCAGCCAGGCAGATCAAGGGATCACGACCCTCCTCACTGGC
Source organism: Amazona ochrocephala (assembly GCA_039720435.1). Lineage (NCBI taxonomy): Eukaryota > Metazoa > Chordata > Aves > Psittaciformes > Psittacidae > Amazona > Amazona ochrocephala. Next base: position 29,073,765 of record CM077876.1, on the reverse strand, counting down.
TGATTCAGTGCATTATAAGTATGGGAGATGCTGAAGACTTTGAAACCTTCAGAGAGAGATGAAATGAGAGTAAGCAGAGCTCAAATGTTTTAAACATTAGATTGTTTTTCTGTTAGCTCTTCCCCAAGAGTTTATATTGCCATTTAATAAGGTTCATGTCTGATTATTTAAAAATAGCTGTTTTCTCTCAAACAGTAATGTATCAGGTTTACTTGCAGTAATCAGACTTCACAATCAGTTTTATTTTGTCTTATTCACAGTATCAAATTTACTTTTCTGTCTTCTCCTTGCTCCTTTTATTCTAATTCCCATTGCGGTGAAGAAGTGAATAGAAAAGCATTTCTAGCACAAATTCAAGTATGAATGGAAAAAATCCTTGTTATGGTTTATATTAGTGAAAAACAACTTAACGTAGAAGAAAGGAAATTATACTGCAAAATGTATGAAGATAACTACATTTAAGTTTGTAAGACACACGTAATGCATACAGCTTTACACATATGCAACCAAAAATGTTTTGTAAGTATAAAACGGTTTATATTATATTAAGGAAAAAAATAGAGGTTATTGTACTGACTAGAACAGGTAAATTTTTTTCAAGGAAAAGAACCACAATACAGGCCACATTCTCCTTTGCATTGAATAGCACTTCACTCCTAGGAACATCATTCATAGAACAATAGAATCAGAATGGTTAGGGCTGGAAGGAACCTTACACATCATCTAGTTCATTGTCAGTAATACAGTAAATAAGCTTTGCTTTGTTATTGTCTCAATCTTTTCTGCTCCTTTCTTGGTTTCTTTTTCCTCACTAATTTCTAAAGTTTTTACAAATTTTGCTTTTTAACTTGTTCTTCAGGAAGATAAAAAATATGGATCATACTAACGCTTTGACTGAGCACAATATATTTCATCACCTGATTTGATTATTATAACCTTTAAAATTAGATTCATTGTGTGAACAGAAGCAGTAAAAAAATCATTTATTAAATGGACCTATCAAACACTGCAATGTTTGCTTAAAATAAGCTGTTTACCATACAGTTCACTTGCCAGATACACACAGGAAATACAGAAGAGATGGAGATAGGAACAAGAAAAAATAATTTTTAAATTAAAATGAAAACATATGACGTTATTCTGTTATCACATTGGACTCATGGATTTCTTTCAGATAAAAGCAAATACTTCAGCAAGTACATAATAAGTGACACTGGCAAGAATGAAAACTTTACTGACATGTTATGCTTTCATGCTTCTGCAAAATGGAATAAAGCTACTGCAAAATGATGCCTCTAAATGACAAATTCTACCATTTCTCAGGTAATAGGGGCTGAAATAGCCCTCAACATAATTTTCAGTAGTTTAATCTTCACTCTAACTGTGCTATCTCACATAGCAGTGAGACGAAGTAGAAGCTCATGCTGGCATGCCTTGGCAGACAATGATTCAATTAAGGAGGGGGAAACACCTCTTTTTCTCTACACACACTGAAAGAGAAGAGTGTCTCACAGCTTTGTTTCTTGTCAAGTCGATGAGCCAGAAATGTAGGCTAGTCATCTCACCCAGAGTCCTTGCTGGGGTTCCTTCTCCACTTCCTCCACCCCTTAAACAAACCATTCACACAGAAGGTATCAGCTGCCCACAGCACAAATCAGGCCTGGCCCCTTTTACAGGACAGCATTCCATATTCAAGGCTGACACTGATGATGGAGATGGGGAGAAAGGCTAGGAGAGCCTTGGTAAATGTGCTACAAGTGTTTCTGGAACAGAAATTGCAAGAAAAGAAAACTGAGTGCAGGTTTCTGTAAAGTGAATTTAAATAAATTTAATGAGAATGTTTTAGACACTTAAGAGAAACACTCTCAGAGAATCTTAAGCAGTTAAAATGAAGGCAGGGTTTTCTAAAATGCATTAACATTTAAGTGGAATGGAAGTTCAAACCAGACCCTTCCATCCTATATATTATTCAAGCCAATAAAGAAATAAACCCCTGTCATGTTAATGGAAGCTTATCCATTGGTTTCACTGGTATTTCACTCCAGCAAGCCTCAGATATAGTCCTACTTTAAGTTGGATTTGCAAATTCAAATCTGCACTTTTTTATTTGAGGAAGATTTCCTAAGCTTTACTGGAACTCAGCAGACAAAAATAAATGCTACTTTCCTGCCTGTCTCCCAGTTTTTCACTTTTTACATGCTTCAGATCAGCTCACAGCCAGCTCTTCCCTGATCAATATCTTTCTGCGGCTACCTGCAGGTCTGTTTCTGCTGTTCCTCTGCCAGATCTCAGATCTCTGTTTTGTACTGTTAGCTTGCACTAAATTCACCTTACCCCAGCTTAGGTCTGGAGAAATAAAGCCTACTGGCTCCAAGAGAATTAACTTTTCATTCGTCAGCCTGTTTGACTACTTCAGCTGGTGTTAGATGACAACCAGGGAAATTACTCTTCTTATAATAAATGCACAGAGGACAGGGTCAGACACTCCGACTGTGGTGATTTACCTAGGTTGCTGCCACCTTCACTGGTTCCTGGAAACCTCCTCTCCACTGCCACATCAATGCGGATAAAGGATGACTGGCCCTAACACAAAGTCAAGGGATCAGACAGGGTTCTTTTCTACCCTCACCTTGTTCTTGATGGGTTCCTCTGATGAAAGACCTTCAGCATTTAATTGCAGACTGTTATGATAACCATAGGTGGAAGGAAATGTTTCCACTACAACAGACACAAAGGGAACTGTGGTTTGAGACGTACCTTTGTCTTTGAGGGTTGCTTCTGACACCTCCTACCTGAGGGTGCTGGTGTATGCGGCTCAGTCAAAGGTGGCTAAGTTGCTCAATTGAGTGTGCAGAAATCAGGGTGGCAGGCCATCTGAAACTTTCTCAGACATATCCACACGATGCTGAGGTCTCGATACCTTTCTGAAAACCCACTCCCAGGTCTGCATTGCTTGATCAAGATTTTCAGAACTATTGTGACATGATCAAGGACTGCATACACTTCAACTAGGTCCCAGGCAAGCTTATGAAACTGATACCAGCTTTATAGCGGTACCACAACTTACTTGAGCAAAGGAATAATTTTGCTTAACTTACTGAAATATCTGGACAGTACTGTCATGTACATTTGTCATGTCCAAATTACACGTCTTAGAATAGTTGAGTAAGAATCATATGTTGCCAAGCATTTTAGAAAATGAGGATTTGTGAGACCAAAAGATCAATTAAAAAGCTGATATTTGGTTCTTTTATTTTTTTTTTCTTAAGGAAAAGCCTTGTGTCTAGGAGTTAATGATATTGAGTATATATAAAATCCCAAAAAATAATTATGGTCATAGTGATGATACCCTAAATATTAGTTCTTCCAGTTGTGCAGGTTTTTTAAAAGGCTGTAACGCTAAGTTACTACTAACGAGGCAACAACAGTGGGTTCCAGTTCCAGAGAATATTTGGTGTTTCCTCCAATAAAACACAGGCATTATCTTGATTACAGGAAGAAGGCTGAATGACACTTAAACAATGAAGAGTTTTTCTCCAAAATATGTACAATCAAACTATTGCAAGCGTGACTGTGCACCATAAACACAGTATACTCTCCTATTGCAGTGGGAAAGTGCACTAAGACCTATGTGTGGGACCCCCAAGTTAAATGTAATAATGACAATACAGTAAGGTTATAATTTTTTCAGGTACTTGGTATATTGCGTTTAAATTCCAAACCCAAGACTTACAGAAAAGGATCACACTACATACTAAATGGAATCAAGACAGTAAACCACAAAATGTAATTGTGGACAAGAATGCACCCTTCAACAGTTTATTGCTGGTGGAGTGCCTTATCTATCATCTTGCAGTCTTGGGCTCCTTAAAATACTTTATCCGTCTAACCTGGAGAAAATACACAAAGCTATCCCTTACATATTTTGGATCTGACAAGTTAATGAAAATCACAGCTAATGAAATGGGAAGCAGCTGCTACAAGGCATGCTGAATAACCTGAACATGGACACTGAACTACAAACTTCTATAGAGAATCATAGAATCATAGAATAGTTAGGGTTGGAAAGGACCTCAAGATCATCGAGTTCCAACCCCCCTGCCATGGGCAGGGACACCTCACACTAAACCATGCCATCCAAGGCTATGTCCAACCTGGCCTTGAACACCACCAGCAATGGAGCATTCACAACTTCCCTGGGCAACCCATTCCAGGGCCTCACCACCATCACAGGAAAGAATTTCTTCCTCATATCCAATCTAAACTTCGCCTGTTTAAGTTTTAACACGTTATCCCTTGTCCTATCACTACAGTCCCTCATGAAGAGTCCCTCCCCAGCATCCTTATAGGCCCCCTTCAGATACTGGAAGGCTGCTATGAAGTCTCCACAGAGCCTTCTCATCTCCAGGCTCAACAGCCCAAACTTTCTCAGCCTATCTTCATACGGGAGGTGCTCCAGTCCCCTGATCACCCTCATGGCCCTCCTCTGGACTTGTTCCAACAGTTCCATGTCATTTTTCTGTTGAGGACACCAGAACTGCACACAATACTCCAAGTGAGGTCTCACGAGAGCAGAGTAAAGGGGCAGGATCACCTCCTTTGACCTGCTGGACACGCTCCTTTTGATGCAGCGCAGGTTATGGTTGGCTTTCTGGGCTGCAAGCGCACACTGCCGGCTCATGCTCATTTTCTCATCGACTAACACCCCCAAGTCCTTCTCCGCAGGGCTGCTCTCAATCTCCTCCCCGCCCAACCTGTAGCTGTGCCTGGGGTTGTTCCCACACAGCTGTAGGACCGTACACTTATGGTTAAACTTCATCAGGTTGGCATCAGCCCACCTCACAAGCATGTCAAGGTCCCTCTGGATGGCTTTCTTTCCCTCCAGCATATCAACCGAACCACACAGCTTGGTGTCATCGGCAAAATTGCTGAGGGCGCACTTAATCCCACTGTCCATGTCACCCGTCACCCACAAAGATGTTGAACAAAACTGGTCCCAACACCGATCCCTGAAGGACGCCACTCGTTACTGGTCTCCACTTGGACATTGAGCCACTACTCTTTGCGTGCCGCCATCCAGCCAGTTCTTTATCCACCAAGTGGTCTACCTATCAAATTGATGTCTCTCCAACTTAGAGAGAAGGATGTCATGTGGGACAGTGTCAAACGCTTTGCACAAGTCCAGGTAGATGACATCAACTGCTCTACCCCTGTCCATCAGTTCTGTAGCTCCATCACAGAAGGTCACCAGATTGGTCAGGCAGGATTTCCCCTTAGTGAAGCCATGCTGGCTGTCCCCAAGCACCTTGTTGGTTTTCATGTGCCTTAGCATGCCTTCCAGGAGAATCCGCTCCAAGATTTTGCCAGGCACAGAGGTGAGACTGACTGGTCTGTAGTTCCCCGGCTCATCCATTTTCCCCTTCTTGAAAATAAGGGTTATGTTTCCCTTTTTGCAGTTGTCGGGAACTTCACCTGACTGCCATGATTTTTCAAATATGATGGACAGTGGCTTAGCAACTTCATTTGCCAGCTCCTTCAGGACCCGCGGATGGATTTCATCTGGTCCCATGGACTTGTATATGTTCAGGTTCCTAAGATGGTCTCGAACCACATCCTCTCCTACAGTGGGCCCAGGGTCTTCATTCTCACAGTCCCCGTGTCTGCCTTCCAAGACTTGGGTGGTGTGTTCAGAGTATTTGCCAGTGAAAACTGAGGCAAAGAAGTCATTAAGAACCTCAGCCTTTTCCAAATCCAGGGTAGCCAGTTCTCCTGATAGCTTCTGGAGAGAGCCCACGTTGTCCCTAAACTGCCTTTTATTTGCAATGTACCTATAGAATCCCTTCCTGTTATCCTTAACATCCCTAGCCAAGTTTAATTCTAACTGGCCTTAGCTGTCCTAACCTGGTCCCTAGCTTCCCGGACAACATCCCTGTATTCTTCCCAGGCCGCCTGACCTTGCTTCCACTTTTTATAAGCCTCTTTTTTCCTTCAAATTTTGCTCAGCAGCAACTTATCCAGCCAGGGACGCCTCCTGGCCCTCCTGCAGCACTTCCCTCTAGTTGGGATGCACCGCTCCTGAGCTTGCAGCAGGTGATCCTTGAATATCAACCAACAGTTTTGGGCCCCCCTGCCCTCTAGGGCTGTATCCCATGGAACCTTACTGAGCAGGTTCCTGAAGAGGCCAAAGTCTGCTCTCTTGAAGTCCAGGGCAGTGAACTCGCTGCATGCTCTTCTCACTGTCCTGAGGATCTCGAATTCGACCATCTCATGATCGCTGCAACCAAGGCTGCCCTGGAGCATCACATTTCCAACCAGCCCTTCCCTGTTGGTGAGGACGAGGTCAAGCATGGCACCTCTCCTTATCGGCTCCTCTATTACTTGCAAAAGCAAGTTGTCTTCCACACAATCGAGGAACCTCCTGGATTGCTTGTGCCGGGCCATACCATCCCTCCAACAGATATCAGGGTGGTTGAAGTCCCCCATGAGGACAAGGGCCTGCGAGTGTGAGGCTGTTCCTATCTGTCTAGAGAGTGCTTCATCCACCGAGTCCTCTTGATCAGGCAGTCTGTAACAGATCCCCAAAATAATATCTCCCATTGCTGTTCTCCCTTTAACCCTGACGCACAAACTCCCTATTGACTGCTCAGCTGTTCCCAGACAGATTTCCATATCACCCATCCAAACCAAGAAATACATATAATCTTTCCAGGTCATGGGAGTCTCCCCTGGGAAACACTGCTTTGGAGCAGCTGTTAGAAGCCTTGGCAAATGACTAGCTAAGAGTAACTCTTTAGACTAGCTAAGAATAACTCCTTAGCTATTCCTTAGACACCACAGCCAGACTTGGAATATAATTTATGCAGTCCAGGCACAAAAATCCTCTTTCACCCTACAAGAGCTTTATATTATACTGCTTGTGTGACTGCTTCTCAATAGTAAGCCTAGTTTTAGTGTCCTCAGAGGACGGCTGATCAAGCTTGCTTCAGAGAAAATGAAGAAATGTCGCGGGGGATAAGGAACAACGCACCACTGACCAATACGATCACGCTGAACAGTTTAATGTGCGCAAGCATCTCTTATATAGAAAAGTTTCAGAACACTAGAACATTCGATAACACTTGATTGGTTAACTTCACCCGGGCGAATGCTAGCAACAGTTTAACGACTGGTTGCAGTTTAAAGTGTCCGCAGCAGCAGGCTCCGGCTTGCAAGCAGGGTTTTCTCGGTGGTAACCTGATCCGGCTCCGCGGCGTCCGGCTCACTCCCTCTGTTAACCCTTTCGTCGACCTGCAACGCCTCACAAAGCCTGTTACCCACTGCTAGAGTGAAGCTAAGTCAAAGGCTGGATTGCTCACATGTCCATTAGCTGAAAGAAATGCTTCCACAAAGAAAGAATCACATCATCAATTTTATTAAATAAACTGAAAAAAATCCCAACCTAATTTTAGCGAAGATTTCCTTCTGTGAACATGGCAAGTTCTGTAATGACTTGATCAGTCTAATAAAATCTATACAGAGAACAGAAATTCAATGACAGCAAAGAAATAGATAAAACCAAACCAGAAAGTCAAAGCAGACAAGTACAGAATTTAGCAATGCATTTTTCACACATCAGGACAATTACCCAGACTTGAGTATTAGTGGGGAAAAAAACTTAAATCAACCAGCCAGTGTAAGATAACAGGCAGTGAATCTGCATGGCAATGAATGCACAGAGAAGATGCCATTTCTGACAGTAAATTTAAAAACTCCTAATGCTGAAGACAAAGCTGAAGACTGCAATTCAGCATCCAGAATGTTTTCACATTTGGGTGACTTTTTGAGTATTTCACATGCATTTGCTACAGGAGTTCTGCCAAACTAGTCCAACCACTGCCTGCAACGAGAATAAACTGCAGATCAGAAAGGCAGATTTTACAAAGACTGAAATACGTATGATCAAACTCAGCTGACGAGTTTTGGCAGATGTCATGTTTATCCTCAGTGACTTTTCACAGTAAATTCAAAATTATGACATAACATTTTTGGCTTAGAAAGACCACACAGTGAAATGATTAGACAATTTTGGAGAAAAACGTAGAGCTGTCAAAATGTGCAGCATAAGAGAAACTTTTAACATTGGTAGGAATGGCTTTGACAGAAATTTCTGCTGGAAAATATATTAAAGGCTGAAACTTACTTGTTGCAAAAAGGGATTAAGAAGAAATGGCAGAAATAAAAGTTATTTCCATGTTTCCTGAATGTGTTTTTAATGAGGTCTGAATGAACATATTGAGCCTTGCAAAATAATGTATATCTGTACTTCAAATCTAGTCTGAATTCCTTCAACTTTCAGGTCCAGGATCTTGTGTTTTCTTTATCTGCTAATTAAAAAGCCAATTATTAATATTTTGTCAAACAATTTCCATTTGGCTAAACTAAAATATCGAAGTTGCAGCTATTGCTCATGGTTGGTTTTGTGACAGTAACTGTCCACTGTTGGAAAAGATTGAGGGAGAAATCACAGCCACTTCTCCCACTGTGGAAAAAGAACTGGAATCAATTCTTCAAAGGAGGTCTAAGCATCTCTGCCAGTGCCACACAGAGAAGCAGGATCTCTCTGAAGCTCCATTCAGTTGACCTTTCGTGACAACTGCAGACCACTTCTCAGTCACAGGCAACAAAACTGATTTAATAGTGTGCTGCCATCAGAAAGGGGGCAGGGGTTTAGGCTATTACACATGTGATCATAACTTTTGCACAGCACATTGTTTGCCTCTGCCCAGCTGATTGCAGAATCCTGGGGTCTTGGCTCTGTGCTCTGCCATCTTAATTTTGTTTTTGCCATTTTCCGTTTTAGTCACATATAAACATTTTAGCTTTAGCGTTAGCTCCATTTTTACAGACCACTGACAGGCACATGAAAGATGCTGCCCATGGCAGGGGGGTCAGATCTAGATGATCTTAAGGTCCTTTCCAACCGTAACTCTTCTATGATTCTATGATAGAATCAGGATCTGATCTCTGTGGGGCTGCTTTGGAGACTTCTTTTCACAGGTTAAACTGAGATCTGATTTGGCAGTTTCTAAAGCATTTAATGTGTCATTTTGATTTTGTCATCTCCCAGATATAAGACTTTTCTCATCTCGTTTCAAGTAAAGAAGTTTGAGCATTATGCGTCAACATTATTATCCTTTAATCAGTGAAAATTACTGAAAATACAACGTGAAGCTGCTTTGATAGCATTATTGTCCATAAACACAAACAAACTGGCATTAATTATGCTACTCTTTTAATTCTTTCTTAATTCAGTTTTGTATTAGCTGTTCCATTATTTTTGCAAGGTTTTATGTCACACTGACAAGCCTATAATTATTTGGGTCATCTCTTTTATTATTTTAAATATGAGCATGCTAATTTTCTTTTGCTCTCCCGAAACTTCCCCTGGGTTACAAGAATTATTGAAAATCAATATTAATACTCAAGCTCCCAACAGTGCTTTTAAACCTGTTGGATACAGGTTATTCAAACCTGCTAATTTAAAGATGTTTCATTTCCTGTTCCAAAGTAGAAAAGAAACTGCTTCAAAGCCTGAAACACATACAGTTCTTACCCCTCCAAATCAAGGCAATAAGATCTGGGAATGCTCAAGGTCCCCTTCCACTTGGAGTAAGTCATAGAGGGCAATGACAAGAATAATTTCTGCAATCCAGAAGAGGTGACAAGCAAATACTCTTTGACCTGTAAGTTGTTAAAACCCAGCTGTTTCTCTTCTAGCAGATGTGGAAACTGAGATGTGGGCAAACTTAGCAATGCCCACAGTGCACATATCAAACCTAAGATTAGAAGTCAGAAGGTCTGAGCCCCTTCATGCCTAAGAGCTATTTGCAGATCCTCATATATTCTCCCCTATGTAAACCATAGGTTTCAACCAAAAATCACCACATCAAAGCACAAAAAAAATACACAGCTGTTTATTATTAGTTTATTATCTTTTCATTGGAATCACAGTTAACACTAACTACAAAAAGGGAACTAAATCAATTAATTGCTGCTTTTTTCATTCCTTCTGTACTGTCTGGGTTTTGCCTCAGAGTGAAATTATTTTTTAAGGCAGTCAGCACACATGCAGTTAGCATGAAGTATAATTACAAGTAATTTTTAAAATAAGATTATCTGATTACCTATTATATTTTGACATTGTCTTTTTATGGACATAATGGTGAAGAAAAAAAAGAGTAGTGCTGCTGACATACATAAAAATATCGCGTTAGGAACCTAGAAAAACAGCTGGGGACATTACATGCCAAACTGGGACAGTACAATATTGCAAAACAAATATCTACCTTGTAAGCTTATCTGTTGTAAGGTTGAACTTCTGAAACATGCACGTATGCATGGTCTTAAAAGAATTATGAAGTCAAAGGCAAAAAAAAAATAGTTAAAAATTTAAATAAACGTCTGATATAGTCTAGCACTAAACCTGTCACACTTCTATATAGCATTTTATGAGATATGTTCAAACAGGAAAGCAACTGAGACCAACTAGTGTCATTGAAAACAAACCATAATGTTAAAATATTGAATCGCTCTGGGCCAGACTAGCTAATGTGAGTTATAAATTCAAATTCTGCTCCTTTATGCTTATTGCTTGGAAATGTAGAATGATCCACAGTAAAAAGTATATATAAATTGAACACTGTATTTGCTTCTTTGTGATTTAGCATTCGGAAATAGTCAAAAGAATGGCTGCATTAAGAGAACACCAAATGACTCAGATTCAAAAGATTGGCATTACCTTATCTAAGATTGCTTTCATAGTGTTAATTCAGCTCAGCTGTGTGAGTCCCTTTCCAAACAGCAGGTCATTTAATGAGGGCATTTTTTTTTTCAGAAGACCTCTATCTCACTTAGATCTGGGAATAAGTCAACAGTTTGCATTGAAGAAGACACTAAATGTGAGGTAGTCAATCCCCCATTTTCTGCAGAATTGAAATTTGATGTAGTGAATGAGGTAGCACTTGCAGAAGGGTTGCTGAATTAAGGAATTTGAATATTGCCCAGAATTCAGACTTTGGACCTGATTCTCCATCAACGGTTCTCCATTATGGTGGTTGATATGAATTGAAGGATCTCTGGAAAAGCAACAAAATTCATTTGTTATTCAACTGGCACATCAGCTTAATTTACTTTCTGCAAAGCAAAGACGAAACCACTGATTCACCTCATGAGAATAAAGACAAATCAGTGGTTGCTGTGAAGTGTTCAGATGCTGACCCAAGAAACACCTTAGAAAAGTCTGAAAGAAATTAATAACGTCTATCAAGAACAGCATCTGAACAGAGTGATAAATGAAGTGCAAGGTCACACATAGAAATGGGAAGAAAATCATAGGATCATAGAATAGTTAGGGTTGGAAAGGACCTCAAGATCATCGAGTTCCAACCCCCCTGCCATGGACAGGGACACCTCACACTAAACCATGCCATCCAAGGCTATGTCCAACCCCACCCTGAACGCCACCAGGGATGAAGCATTCACAACTTCCTTGGGCAACCCATTCCAGGGCCTCACCACCATCACAGGGAAGAATTTCTTCCTCATATCCAATCTAAACTTCCCCTGTTTAAGTTTAAACCCATTACCCCTTGTCCTATCACCACAGTCCCTCATGAAGAGTCCCTCCCCAGCATCCCTATAGGCCCCCTTCAGGTATTGGAAGGCTGCTAGGAGGTCTCCACGCAGCCTTCTCTTCTCCAGGCTCAACAGCTCCAACTTTCTCAGCCTACCTTCATACGGGAGGTGCTCCAGTCCCCTGATCATCCTCATGGCCCTCCTCTGCACTTGTTCTAACAGTTCCATGTCCTTTTTATGTTGAGGACACCAGAACTGCACACAATACTCCAAGTGAGGTCTCACGAGAGCAGAGTAAAGGGGCAGAAGCACCTCCCTCGACCTGCTGGTCACACTCCTTTTGATGCAGCCCAGGATACGGTTGGCTTTCTGGGCTGCAAGCGCACACTGCCGGCTCATGTTCATTTTTTCATCAACCCACACCCCCAAGTCCTTCTCGGTAGGGCTGCTCTGAATCTCCTCCCCGCCCAATAGTGAACTACCTGGACACCGTCCATTTCATCCAATAAATGGGATAAGGGTATATTGAGAAAATATTTTATGATCTGATAACCAAAGGCCATTGTAAGGTGCCTTCACAGAGAGGGCAGGTTAAGTTTGCGCAGGCAGTTTTAATTCTGATCTGTTATTTTTTATCTTTGCTGATCCTTTGGCAATGACCATTGAACTGTGGGGTATGCACGTGCTCTTTTACGTGCCATTTCCTAGATTTTTTTATAAAGGAAAAACTAACTACTTTGTATTACAAAAAGATACATAGAATCATAGGATCATAGAATGGTTAGGGTTGGAAAGGACCTTAAGATCATCTAGTTCCAGCACCCCTGCCATGGCCAGGGATGCCTCACACTAGACCAGGTCACCAAAGGCTCTCTCCAACCTGGCCTTGAACACTGCCAGGGATGGAGCATTTACCACTTCTTCTGGGCAACCTGTTCCATGGGTGCAATTTATTTCATATTACATTTCATTGGGACTTTTGAGTCACCTAATTTGTCGAAACTGCTAAACCTCTAAATTCAAAGTTTGTATCTTTAATCAGTATATGCTCCAATTACCCAAACATACCCTGATATATATATTCTCTAGGTACTCAGCCCCTTATGGAATTCAGGTGTATAAACAAGCTCAATAGATATACTGGCATGAAATTACATAGGAATTACACACCCAGTTGAGCAACATCCCCTTGATGTCTGCTTTTTCTAACCATGTGGTCTATAATACAATATTATTGTCCCATACTTATTTTTTTATGACTCCTGTTTTTATTTACATGTTAAAACATGGGTTTAAATAAGTGACTCGATCAAGCCTGCCAGGTACCATACCTGCATTTACAAATCCCTGACTGGTGCTTTAGCCACAGTAAAATCTTTCCTTTCATTTAATGAGCACTAGAATTCAGTTCTTAAAATATTGCTCCTATAAAATGTTGGCAAGTCTTGTGTTTTTTTTTTTTTTTAATTTAAATAACAAGAGAAATGTTATTTCCGATAGCAATATTAAGTGAAATTAAACATTGATTCCTGCCTTGCTTTCAGCAGGATGCACTCTCTGGCTCAGCTGTATTCACTTCACTCCTCAATTGCATGGATTTTTCCTCCTACAGCATTTTAAAAGGTCTATTTTTTATTTCAAATTTTCATTCTGTATACATTACCAGCTGTGAGAAAAGCCACTTTCTTCATGCACTTGTTTTCATTCAGGGGCTTGTTACAGCACAAAGTCAAAACCTCTTAAACCTTTAATTGGTTCCCAGCATTCTTAATGGGCACCCCATACTCCGGATAGCTAAGTATAGACTTTATCACTCTATGTATAAAGTCTTTATCGCTCTAATGTCTAAATTTCTGATATATCAGGGAATTGAATCTTCCAGCAAGAATTTTTTCATTCTACTGTGTTACAATATAATGCTCTATAAAACTATTTCTCCCACCAATACATCCAGCAACCCCGAATATCCTGGTTTAAGAGAGATGCTAGTCTGGAGCCATCTACTGGTTGTATTGCTGAGCTTTAATAGACAAGCATATATTAATAGATTAATCACCTACATATGTGGTGTTCCTTGTGTACTGGCTCTTTGTTTCTAAGTTTAAAAACTCTGTGAATTTTATATGGTGCAAATATAAAAAAAAATATACTTATCTTGCTTTCATAAACAAAATTAAAATGGAGGGGAGTGGCCTAAAAAAGCACTTATTACTCAATACCACTGAAAGAAAACCAAGGAATAAGGCAATATGAATGTTAAGATGTACACAACCCACATACCTTTAGTTTTACTGCTGTGACGAATAGGATAAGTAATTCTTATTGCCTTATTAGATGTTTCATAGTATTTCACCCTGAATTTGTATGATGTCATGCTCTAGAATAGCTAAAATGCACCATGTACAGTTTGCTTGGGATTAAAAAAGGTCTCAATTTTATTATGTTCTTAAAAGGTTTTAATTAAAAATAAATTCAGACAAAAAAGGCAGCAGACAAACAGAAGTATAAAGCCTTTAAAAACAGAACTGCTAATAAATGAGCTACTACGAACTAAAAATAATCCAGACAATTTCACTTGGAATCCCAAAGTATCTTTATATAATGACGATGTTTAGAGTGTACTTATGCATTTATCAGATGATAGTATTGATAATTTGTGCTGTAATTTAGTCATATTTCTATTATTGCAAGAATATGTGCAACATGTGCAATTCTGTCTTCAAGAGCAAGGGAGAGAACTCTACAGATTTTACCATCTTAAGAGAGATTATTTGCACCTACTGAATAAGTGTACATATATATCTACGTACCTGTAGATATACACACACACACATAAAAATATATAGATATTAACTCATTATGCTAATGTCTATAGATTAAAATGCATATATTTACAAATCTACCAGCATGTATATATACATGTAAGAGCATGTATACATGTATGCCATATATGCATATTTATCTACATACATACACACGCATGCACACTCATGTACATCTGTATATCACACCTATCATCTAAATTCTATCTTCCACAGTTTCAGTTAAACAAAATCTTCTGTGGGCTCTCAGTTGTACCAGGATTAAACACCTGCCATTATTCACATTTGCCCTCAGCAAACTCATCGGCAGGGGAGACTTCTAACAGGAGCTGTAAATGGCAAGTAATTTTATCGAGAAATGAAAAATGTAATTTAAAATGTATGAAAGGCAGATAAACAATAAGACTTCCCAGCATAAACAGGAAAGCATAAACATATTGCAGATTTGGAGACCAGACTATGGGAGCTAAAACTAAGAAGAAACACATTGCCACCATCACAAACGGAACTGGCAGAAACACCTGCAAGAGAAAGAAAAAAAAAACCTGGTTTAGGAAATAAACCGACCAACTGTGATTTTATGCCTTCGTAAGACTAATAATGTGTTCTTTGCCACACTAGAGTACCATTTATCCTACTGCTGCAATCTCACCCAGGACAAGATTCATCTGACCTCAAACTGCTTACAAGATAGCATCTTTTCTAAAATACTTGTTCAGGCTCCTTCTATCATCGAGAGTGAGATAGGCAATACCTGAAAACCATTTGTCCACATATGATATTATGTGCTCCTAAAAGACTCTCAGGGTTGGGTGCCTAAAAGCAGCCTTCACAATAAGCATACAGTCCTACCACAGCTTTCTAACAGCTGGACTGAGAGGACATTAAACCTATCCTAAATGCCTGTGGTGGCATCAGGAAAGAGTGGAGTAGATCAAGGTTTAGTCAGCCATGAATAGCCACTCTGGATCTCACATTGTTCTGTTACTGCTCCGCATTAGTACAGTTTCGATGTCGTTTGCACATATCCCACATTCTGCATATAACCAACTCTCATTCTCAAATGCAGGGTCTCTGGGGCAGAGACCATCTGCTCATTTCTTTTCCCTCTACAGTAAAGCAAAGGTTTTGAGTAAGGCTCTAAAACACTGTGATCATTTGTGGTTTTCTAGTCACTATCCACTTCTGACTTGCACTTGTTCTGCAACTTCTGCAAGCTACTCATGACTCAAAAAAAAACCTGTAAATACATTTTGTAACTTTTCCATTTACTTTGTACGGGCGATGTAGATGAGGCTCCCGGTATCGAAGTACAATCAGGCTTGCACAAGTCAATCCAGTCATAAGCCAGGCAGAAAATCCAAAGTAATTTGTTAACATAATAAGGTCAGAAGGGATGATGAAAATGGATGCAATGGTGGTTGAAAAAATCATGGCTGGTGCTGGAGTACAGGAGTGGACATTAAGCATGGACATTAAAACAGGTAAATGTCCTGACTGACTTCCAGCATAGCTTAATCGACCCAGTGTGAACACACTGCTGTTGAGGGCACCAAATATTGAGACAGCAACAGAGAGAGGAATGATCCAGGCAACAGAGGGGATCACTCGATCAGCCCAAGTGACTGCCACAGCAACTGCAAGAAAGCAAAGCATTAGTGCAGTGTAGGTACCACGTTCTGAATTACTGACAGACTCAACAGAAACAAAACTTTAAGTACAACACCTATTATTTACCAGCAATGCCTGGATTTTGTTACAGTACTCAAACATGGCTAATCTAATCCTACTAATAAAGGAGCTAAAAATTTCTAGGGGAGGGAAGGGATGACAGTAAGAAGGAGTACTGCCTGCCAGAGCAAGCCAGGTAAACTTGCTGTGGCCAATACCACAGTAATGGACTGCCCAGTGGGAGAAAGCTGCACCTCACCACCATGCATCACAAACATACACACATGGGCAAGGCCATGAAGGCAAAGAAAATGAAGTCCCCAGTATGGCCACAATGGTGACATGATCTACTGTTAGGAAGCTGCCAAGACAAGCAGTACATGTATGCACAGAGATGGGTTAGCAAGTGTGTTAATGAGGTTTTGCTTTGGGTGGAACTGGGAAATGTGAAAGATTATTTCTGAATGATGGATGTTCAATATTGTTTAAAAATTAGTTATAGCCTATACTGTAGCAAGGAATAGTATTTAGAGGGTTTATAACCAACTGCCTTAGGGAATATAGGTCCTACAGTGATCTCCACAGCATAGGAAGTTTTTAGAGATGGGGAAAACACACACCAAAAAAAAAATGTAATGAAGGAACAAGAACCCCAGCAACTCACAGCAATGTTTGAAAGAAGCGCTATAATATTAAGGCCATTTCCTCACCTGATACAGATAAGCACAGCTCCCCTAGTATGTTTGGAGTTGGTCATGCCAGCTGGGCAGCTGCTAAGCACAGATACTCTGCCTCTTTCATTGTAGGATGGATCTGCAAATGTATCCATCTCTCCCAGCAGGTAGCCTGACAATGGCTGAGTGATAATACAAGGTTGCTGACATCTACACCACTCCCATTTATGTTATTGAGATGTTTTCCCAGGTAATCTGTTTTTGTCACTCCTGGAGGCAAGGTCTGACAGCTCACTCTCATTAGAGTGGTATTTAAAAGGTGCTGTTCGGACAATAAAGGACTAATATAGCTCCTCTCAGACCTTTTCATGGACTGTGTATTGGTACAGGATCTGAGAGAGGCTTTACATACGCTGGACTTCTGTATAGGGTCTTCTAAGGAATCACAGCATTTATTATAAATTACACACACACAAAATGGCTACGTTTTTGTGCCCACAGTCTTTTTCATATTACCTATCACATCAGACTTGTCCACCTCCTAAACAGTAATGGCTTTAGCCCAAGCCACCATGAGGCAGGGAAAGAAGGAAGGAGGAGAGAGGATTAAAACTACAGGAAAACAAAGGCCTTCTCTATACTCTGCAGAGACTTGATCTTCACCTGATTTTCCAGGGTTTAACACAATTCTGATTTCTTTTTAGACAGTGCAGGTACAAGCCAAAATTTTCAACACCTAATAACATCTGCCTGTACTCAGTAGAACTTGTGCCATACAGTACAACTAAACAAGAATTCTCTGTTAAAAGCTAGAATGAAGCTCAAACTTCTGGACTGTGAAGTTAGAACAGCAGAAGTAACCCAAACCCAGTAAACTGACATCAGATGGGTATGCTAACGGACAACACATTTTTAACAAATAAAAAAAATCCATACCTGAAGAGACAATTTCCTTAGGTGTGAGGACAGTCAGGTATGAGATGTTCACCAGTAAGTAAAAAACCATTACTGCAGGAACAGCAGTCATCACAGTTAAGGGGATATTCCTGCTAGGGTTTTTCATCTCCTCTGAAAAATACAATTTGAAAAGACTAATAAAGCAAGCAGTGTAGCTTCTGCAAGTGTGTTTCAGTAGTGAATCTGGACAGAGTTTCATGAGTCGAATACCAAAGCCCTGCTCCAAACCCTAAACACAGCTGCTGAGCTATGCTGCTTGTGAGGTCCTACAGTGGTTCTCAAAGAGTTTATTAGTCTAAATCTTTCTTTTTTTTCTCTTTTCTTTTTTTTTTTTTTCCTTTTTTCTTATTTAACTATATATTTCTACTATCTTGGAAGGAGTGATGGACGGGAGGTCTGACAGACTGGCTAAAAAAAATCACAAAAGGACTCAAACAAGTATCTGACTTACATTAGAAAACTGATTTGGTAATAAATGTTAAAGCAGCCATAAAATCACTAGCTTAAACGTGAGACTCTAAAGTCAAATTATTTATTGTTATATCACCTCATGAGTCCTGATCTGGAACTTTTTGAGTGTATTTTCCTATTTCTGCACAAAACCCTTTTCTTTGTTCCTGTATCAGGAACTAGAGAAAAAGTAACAGGAGAGACTGAAGGTACTGACAGAATATATGCAATGCAGCAGCTTTAAAAAAGGCATTCCCAGCTGGATTTTTCTCTATTATCTTTTCCAATGCAACGCTGGTGGAAGAAAAATGTTTAGTGCTAAGTCTGGCATCTTAGCTTAAAACCACTCTCACCAAAGAAGAAAAAAATCCAATTTTGCAGCTAAATAACTGAGGCACTGACATGCATTCCTGACCATGTGACAGTCCCAGCAAAAGACAGAGCTGGTTTCCAGAACCCAAGTAATTCATCCTTATCTCAGTCAAAATGAGTCTTCCTCATCTCTTCCACTCCATCCATTCACTTTTGCTCCCTCTCCCCCTCCTATTTCCCTCAGCTTTTACAGAAGACTTCCTATTACCAACAAATAACTCACAAGGGCGAAGAAGTGGAAAGTCAAATGTGCAGCTTACTTAAGCTCTTTTTAGGACACAAAACTCCCTTTCCTCCCTCAAATATAATTTGTTTCCCACCCAGAACACCAGCTTTGAGCCTGCCTCAGCACTGGCTGTAGTGCACAGAGCCAGAGGGACTGAATGGACACAACAGCAGAATCCAGATACAGACTATAGGAGATTTTAGGATTTATTTCAAATGTAGGAAATACACTTGGTAATTTTGAGCCCAGACGAGGACAATCACCAAACCTGCCAATTTAAATTTATCTTTCCATTTGTCTTGCTGTTTGCTACAGTCCTGCTGTCCAGCTGGCACCTGATGCTTTAGCTGAAGCCCATGGGAATGAAGTTATTGCTGAAAAATAGGCAATTCAGTGCAAAAGGGGACTACTGCATAGGTTGCATCTGTCTAAACAGCTGTGCTGCCTAGTGTGTGGTATTTATTACTACTGCTAACTAATCAAAAAATAAAGTAATATTTTACCCATAATTTGTACTGTCTCAGGCTTACAAAGCAAAATGCTTGCCTTTAAGGAAATACTAAGATTTTAAATCTATACTTTGCTGACTTGCATCAACTTTTCTACTGCAGCATACTGTTAATGCTGTAATAGCTGGATTGTAATAATAAGTCATTGTTTTAAACATTAACCCAATTTTCACACTGTGCTCACTGCTGAACTTTGCTATACATTTCACACATTCAATTTATTTAATGATTCACATGTGACAGAGGTCAATGGATAAATAGGGTTAAAGATATAAAAGCAATATCCACTTGCTTGTAACTAAATTCTATAAATCTGATGATACTATAAAACACTATTTAACTTGAGACATGCATAACTAGTATCAGGAACACCATCTGCAGCTTTCAAAAACTTCTGTATTTATTACTGTAACATGTCATTAGATACAGAATAAGGTAAGCAGATATTTAAAAAGGTTTTGAATGTTTAAAATTGAGCAGGATTACACAGAATCATTTACACCACTTTTGATTCCTCTTCACTTTCTGTGCAAAACTCTCATTTTCCCAAGAAAGTGACTACTGAACATCTTATATATCCCATAAAATTACTCTATTTCAACACAATTCAAAATTAATTTGTCCACATACAAATCAGCTGCATAACCTAAGAGAAGGTACAGATATTTAAATACAAATTAATCAATTACCTTTTTTTGGTATGGTTTTACTGTGCACATAATTTGGCATGGATATCTTAATCCTTTTCTAATAATGCACTTGCACTGACACTGAAAAAGACAAAATGCAACTTCTTGAGGTATGAAAAAATAATCTGCTCACACAGGAAATTTTAAATGAACTATTTTGATTTCACTTGTACTCCTCTAGAAATGTCAGTCTGATTCTGGAGACTGCACAAGGAGCAAGAAACTTCCCTAGAGAGGAAGAACACCTAACAGCCCCAACAAATACAAGACTTGTATAAAATGTCAGAGACCCTATGGTCATGAAGGAGAGACAAATTCTACCAAGATAAGCTGAGGAACTTAAGAATGTCAACTGGAGAACAAAATCTAAAGAAGAGGAGTAGATACCTGCCATATAATTGAGGGACCACCAGCCACCATAAGCGTACAGTCCTTGGAAGAAGGCTTCAGCAACTTGTGATGCACTGGGGATCTCTGAGCTGAACGCATCCTCAAACCTGGCCAGATTCTCCCTTCTCCCACCAACAAGGAGAACTATGCCACCGACAGCGATTACAGACAAGGCCATCATTTTCAGCAGAGTGAAAACTGTCTGCACCCATGCAGCCATTTTAACGCTGCAGCCATTCAAAATTCCGAGGGACCAGAGAACGGCCAAGGCCAAGCATTTCTTCACCACTTCTGGTGCAGGACAAATGCCGTAGAAAGGCTGGGTGGCATATTCAGCAAACAGCAAAGCTCGAGCAGCATTCGACGCTGGCTTGGTAACTGTTGACGTCCAGATAAACACAAAAGCAGGTAGGGATCCAAGGCCTCTTTTAATGTGGCTGTATTCTCCTCCAGAGAATGGTAGAGCAGTTCCTAGCTCTGCATAGCAGAGGGAACCCATCAGAGAAACCAGCCCAGACGCAGTCCAGATCGTTAGTGCGACACCAACATTGAGTAAGGAATGCTTTAACACCCCAGTGGGAGAAACAAAGATCCCTGCCCCAACAATTGTTCCTATAATAAAACTTACCCCATCAAAATAACCTATATTCCTTTTGAGCTGTGTCTTGGATTTTCCTTTTCTTATCACATCTTTGAGGTCATCGCTTTTTCTTTCCCCCATTTTTTTTCTGTTGGTTTTCTTTTTTTTTTTTCCCACAGATGTTGGATGCTATGTATTTCCCTTTCACTTTGTTGTGAGCAGACTGTCATGGGCCCTACTTGTGAGTGAAATGTCATGGGAAGTCTGGCTTAATCATTCAGAAAAGAGAGTATACTTTGGGCTTTGATGCCTCCTGTGTGAAGATGATTAACCAAATACTTCAAGAAACACTGGCAAATCATGTACATGTTGGTTTAATATGTACTTCAGAAATTACTAATGTCTGGAGGTATTTTAAAGAAAATGGCACAAGTAATACACAGTAAATGCTCATTTCTCAGCTGAGTTTCATAAACAGATTTGAATTTTTTTAATGTATGTCTCCAGAGACAACTGCAAGAGGTGGGTAAATGTGACCTTCACATCACGGTGGGGCAGCATGAAGAAAGAAATCAGCCCTCTTTATGTTACTGACAGTGACACGGACATTAGTTGCCAGTCACTGCGTATACTGGAGCTTGTTTATACTTCACTCATTAAATGCTGCCCTAGAAAGAAAATTACCAGTTTATACCCAGTTTTTCTTGAGGACTCATCATTATAGTAGTACCCATGCACTTCCTAAGCAGGAATTAACTAATTCAGACACTGATATGAGGCGAAAGAGCTGTATTGTTGTTTCCACTGTCTGTCTGGGGGCTGTGGAACAGAAGGGTGAAGGCTGAAAGTTCCCACTGGTTTGGTGTATGCATTTTAAGGTGCAGCCACTGATTTTTCTATGTATTTAATAATCTGTGGTGTATATGTCAGAATATGGAAAAGGTACTTCTCTTCAATCATATGTGGATATACCATCGCCACAAACTTCGGCCTCAAGAAAAATTAATTTACTCTTTTTAAAAGATGTAGAGAAAAATGGGAAGAAAAAAGGAAACTGAAAAAGCAGCTCAGCATATACTTAAGGGTAAAGGCTGTTAAGTGTCCTAACCAGTAGCTGCAAAGTTCTTACTTTTTGTGTTGTTGTAGAACCAGTTTTGTCCCAAAGGTCAAAGCACAGCAATGAAGAGAATAAAACTCACGCCTTTTACAGGGCCCAGCTTGAAAGACACAGATCAGTTCTGAATGGGAGGATTTTCACTCAATTACAAAATAAATTCATCTGAAAACTCAGTTTTATGTAATATGCCATGATGTAAAAAACACCTTTAGTTAAAAGGGACATGAGCACAGGCCTTTTATTTCTTAATTTTTTCATGACTTGGTTAAGGTGGGTTTCCATCACCACACAGAAACTGCGCAGCATGGTCAGTGATAGAATCCATGGCTACAGAGCAGCTTTTAACCATAAGACAATTTCTGCATCTTCTGCAAATCAGTGCAGCACTCACTATATGCTTTCACCTTTGCAAAAACATCAAGTCCTACAGACTACAGAAATTTTAGTTCTGCACAAAACACACCTCTATTTATGAAAATTTGCATTAATTTCAAATTGCACTTTATCCACTTTATAAATTGCACAATATGTGAGTTCAAGTATGCATTTACCATGTATTATGAGTAATTCATAATTCAAATATTTATTCACCAGTATTCATGAATTCAAAATTGTGTGTCAAATGTTTTAAATGGTTAAAATATGTAATTTTCTGTTTTATTTCAGTGCCTTTTCTGAGTCTCCCTCTCTGTCAATGCACGCATTTTTTTGATATCCAGCAATCTTTCAACTCTTTATTTTGGGAGTTTGGCCAGCTGGATTTGGATTTGGATTATTATTTTAAAACAAACCAATATTACACTAAATGGCAGCTTAATGAACAGATGCAACTGACTTTGTTTCACTGTTCATCCTGAAACATGTTAATTTCTAGTATAACAAAGGAACTTCCAACATCCCCTACACAGTAGACTAATAAGGATCTTGTGACAAAGCTGCTTGATTTCAGAAAACCCCACTGAGATTACTACTTTCTTGTGTGTGCTTTCTGTCTACCTCAGATAAATGCTTCTAGACAAGTGAAATGCTTTGGAGATTTATCCAAAGTCTGACTTTCATTTCGGTGTGTTGTTGCCACAGGTAACAGGACGAGGTAAGAGCAGAGAGAATGACAACATTCTTATAAACCAAAAAGAAAACTGACACTGGATACAGTTCACTAACATTAGCATTAGCAGGTCAGAGCTCAGTAAAACATGGCTAGTTACACAAGTAGTTTTTAGCCAATTGCTTCCCTTTCAATATGTAAGGGCATATGCTTCTGAAGCACCTCATAAATATTCACTTCCCATATTTTCTGTAAGATGTCCAACTTCTCCCGTTGGTTGAAAGGAAAAATTGCCATAGACCATATAACTAGCTCCAGGTCTCATATGTCAGGGTCACCTGCCTTACATGCAACTATGTACTCAATACATGGTCACATTCACTCTGATGACATTATCTGGAGACTCGAACACAGAATATAGGGCAAAGATAAATTATTAAAATAACCTAGACACATTTGTAAGACAAGCCTTAGATTCCCCTGATATGTGAAATACACTGAAAGATTATATCATCATCAAAATAAAATGCCAAAGTACTGCAGTTTTTATATTCAACAGGGAACGACATCTCATTTGAGTGCCAATTACCGATTTCTTCCTGACAGTAAAATGAGGTCAAGAAGTGCTATATAACATCTACGTTTGAAAGCTGAAACTTCAGCTGATCAATTCTAGTCTTCCTAGGATTTAGGATTTTCCCTTTTTATTTTCTTTCAGACATCTTTCAGCCTTCAATGTCAAGTTTTTCATTATCAAATAATGGTTACAAGAACTGATACCTTCAGTCACAGCAATTTCTCTAGATTTAAGAAAGGAACCAATACAGAAAAGTAATGGAAGAATACTCTTCTTTCCTCAAATGGTTATGTATTATCTCCTATTTGCAATTAACTGAATTTCAGTGCACTTGATAAGAGCCTCTATCTCAATTTTGTCACGAATTTCCTGTGTGCTGTCTTGAATCACTCTTTTCTGTGACCCACTCATTGATTAGATGGACTAGAAAGAAGCCCATGTCTTAAAATGCCAGATTTTTTAAAACATTTATTTAGTTCCTTTTCAATTAACTACACAGTGTTTCAAGCATAGTATTGACTTATCCCTTAATCATCCCAAATCCTTTAAGGGGAGAAGATATAGCAAAACTTAGAACCTAATTTGTCTTGCACAGTTTTGATAAATACTCCTCTTTGTTGTCTCCAAAGAAGCTTCCTACTGCCGATACTCACCAAGAAGTATGAATACTCATAAAGAGGAACAAAGAAAAAAACCCTGAAGATGCCTTCTACGAAAAACCAGTCACACATATTCTTTCTTGGCATACATCAAGGGTCATACTGTATTTACTATGACTGGCAAATTTTATTTATAATCTTCCTGGGTTTTCCCCTCTTCTTCAGGCCACATTTTGTTAGGAATATGGCACTTCAAAGTAGTTTCCTTTGTCTCGCCTTCTGAAAGGAGCTCAACAGCTATTCAAGGATTTCCACAAGTACCATTAGACAGAATCAGACTTGTCAGGGTTGGAAGGGACCTCTGGAAATCACCTAGTCCAACCCCCAAAGCCAGTTTACAATTTACCACACCAAACTCCGTGATGTGTTCTCAAACTTTTATTTAAAAAATGAGTCTGCACACAGACGCACTTGACAATCTACTGCCTTAAAAATACTCTTTTTTCTCCTGGTGCTCTGCCAAATTTCTTATAAATCTGCCTTGTACTAAAAGTCTTAAGGATTTATTTTTTTTCCCTGACAGATACATCATTCTAATTTCACTACTATTCAAGAAACAGACCCCAACTGGTAGTCAGCTAATGGCAAATGAAAAAACATGGGAAGTCACGGTTTTGTGTTATGCTACAACGTCTGTACCTGCATCCTAAACAGCTCTTCATACTAGCCACAGTTTACTTCAGTATTTGCCTGATAAATTATCGATGTAAGTATATTTGCATGAGCTGCTTTTTGCATTCCTTGCTGGGCTGTAGTGTGTGAAGAAAAGTCTGATTGAGTTTTGCAGTAACAGATATTAATAACCAGCGGCTGGTGAGCATGTCCAACAGTAGCACTCATCTGTGTAAATGCAAACGTTTAAAAACCAAGCATCAAGATTTTGTTAGGCTTTCCCTGCAGTAAAGAGCAAGAGACGGGTTGAGACCCATCCACTCCCAACAACAGCTGTATGAACTGCCCACTGGAAATGACACCTCTTCTACTTTTAGACGGTTTGACAAATCCACCCCTCCTCTTGTTGGGATAGCCTTCCATTTTCCAAATTAAATGTCCCATGATGCACTGTAAACTTATACAGCAATGCCATGGTGCCCCTAAAAACAAAGCCATTCATTAAGCAATTTCAATATGGTATTGTAAAGGGGTACTACAATAGCACTGATATGAAAAAGCATGCACAGTACCCAGTCCAAGTAAAAAGTCTATTACAACACATACCCAGCCTTACTAAAATTCACCATTAAGATACATTTCTCTTCTAAGCCCTAGCCATAATGTAACAGCCAGTATCCTGTCACTAGTTATGGTCACCCAGAGGCTCTCCCCAGCCATGCAGACAGGCCATGCTGAACATGATTCCCCTCTCGTGCCCAGCAGAATCCCCAGCAGCTCAACCCATCTCTGGGATTGTTTCAGGACCCAGCGGGAGTCAAGCCACGCACAAACACGGGGTGGAAACCCCAGATTTCAGCACCCTGCCCCTAAGTGGGCAAGCCACGGGCAAGTACCGAGCCGACACTCCCAAGTGCTGCCAGAGCTTCAGGGCGCTAAAAATGCCTCTTCTAGAAAGGTGCGTTGTGACTGCTGCCGAGGTAAGGCCGGGCCAGGTCTGCTGAGCCACGGACGAGCTCTGAACCACGACTGCAGTAAACTCTTAATACTGTATCAGAGTTATAAAAATATCGAAAGCCCCAGCGTCTCGCTGATGGGAATTCACCGCAGCCGTCTGTATGAACCCAACCCCCCCGAAGAACGATAACGAGACCGCCGACACAGCCCCCACCAGCTGCCCGTCCGCAGAAGCGCCACAGCCTTCCCTGCCGCCCTGCGCATGCTCCAAATGCCCCGCCTCCCTCCCCTGTGCCTGCTAGCGGCGCTACTTTGCGGTGCGGTTGTTGTGAGGAGTTTTGCGTCCTAGCCGTAAAGCAGGGAACGCCGCCGTTGGGAAGGGAGGGAAGTTTGAAGTAGAGCGGTGGTATGGAGCGGGAGCGCGCTATCCCTGGGGAGGTCTACCTCGTGGATAAGGGGATTCAGAGGTGAGGAGTTTGCCGGAGGAGCAGTAGGTATGGGGAGCTGGGCCCCTGGGGTGAGGGGAGGTTGCGGGGAGTTGGGCCCCTGTTGTGCGGGGATGCCGTGGCGCGGTGCTGGGTGGAGCAGCCCAAGAATGAAGCTGCCTGGCTGATGACAAGTGCTTTTCCTTGGCAGCATGCTGGAGATCTCCCTCAGCTCAGAGCTGCACACTCTCAATGTGCACTGTAACCGCATCACCAGGATCGAAGGTCTCGATCATCTCCGGAACCTGCAACATTTAGACCTGTCGTCAAACCAAATCCGCCGGATCGAGGGGCTAAGTTCCCTGGCTAATCTGCGCACCCTAAGCTTATCCTGTAACTTGATAACGAAAGTGGAGGGTCTGCAAAATTTATTTCTTTCCATTTAGCAGCAAACGAAGCTTTTCTAAGAGTTGTGTTAAAGCTTGCTTCTGGGAAGTATGCGCATAATTAAGGTTATACGAACTTAGTTGAGCTACTAACCACATTATGGTGTCAATTTTAGAAAGGGTTGTCCTAGTTTCAGCTGGTATAGAGTTAATTTTCTTCCTTGTAGCTGGTGCAGGGCTGTGTTTTGGCTTTAGTCTGAGAACAATGCTGATAACACACCAATGTTTTAGTTGTTGCTAAGTAAATGCTTACCCTAATCGAGGACTTTTCGCTCTCTTGTGCTCTGCCAGTGAGGAGGGGCACATGAAGCCGGGGGAGAACAGAGACAGGACACCTGACCCAAACTAGCCAAAAGGGTATTTCATACCACAGCACATCATGCCCAGTATGTACACTGGGGGAAGTTACCTGGAAGGGACTGATTGCTGCTCATGTCAGGCGGGTGGTGAGCAGTTCTATAGTCCATCACTTGTTTTTGTGGTTTTCCCTTTTAGTTTCATATTCTCTCCCCTCGTTACTTCCCTTAGTGTTGTATTGTACTTCAGTTATTAAACTGTTCATATTTCAACCTGTGAGGTTTACATTGTTTTGATTCTCCTCCCCATCCTGCCTGGAGAATGGGGAAGAGGCAAGGGTGAGTGAATGGCTGTGTGGTATTTAGTTGCTGGCTAGGTTTAAACCACAAGATTATGTAGTCTCGGTAAGCTTTATCATAGCAAAATGCCTTAATTTAGAAGGTAAACCTGATTTTTATATTATGATTATAGTTCATTGTCATTATTTGTAGGATTTTTGAAAGCTTGCTCTACAAGTTTTGATTTGATCAAAGCAGAACATTCTTTTGAAAGTCTTGCTGTTTCTTTTTTCCCTCCTTTTGTTTAGGACTGGAAAAACTCTATAATTTAACTATGCTGAATTTGTCATATAATCACATACATGATCTCTCTGGTAAGTGACTTTAGTATGTACAGTTCAATAAAAAGCATTTTCCTCACTTTAGTTTTGACCAAGTATATTTTTAGAAGTTTCTAGTAGTTCAGCCAGATCTTGAGTAATACTGTGAAAGGTGGCAATTCCTCTAAGTACTCTCAGCTTTCAATTTCCCAACATTAAAGGTTGTTCTGAACTGGAATTTATTCTATATGTGGTGAGCTGAGCTTGTTCACTAAGTAGCACAGAAAACATTTCAAGCTTATTTCCAAAGTGAAAAAAGCAATAGTCTCAGAAGGTATTTCCAAAGTATTCTTGTCCTTCTTTCTATAGGACAGAAATGTAGCTTTGCCTATGATATGGATGTTCTCGTCTAAATCTGTTTGTTGGAATGTTCAGTTATTGCTTCTAACTAAGATTTTAAGCTACAGAATCAAGGGAATAATAGAAAATTTAAATGATAATAATAGAAAATATATTAATAGAAAATTTAAAAGAACATTGGTGACAATTTTGCTTGTGATCTGAGTTATAAAAAGGAACTTGAATCAAAATTTTTAATTTCTACATGCTAAACAATTAGAAACTAATCTTTCTTTAAAGCTCCCCAGCTTTTTTTTTTTTAACTGTGTGGAGGGTACCATAGCTAATTAATGTATGTAGACAGGAATGTGGAGTTGTTATAAAATTTCCAGCTGTTATGATGTGTGACTTCCTGAATATCTTTTATCAAGATGCAATTTGTTCTAAACTAGTCAGGAATTGTAGCAGAAATCATTACCTTGGTGTTTTTTCTCAAATTTTCAGGATTTCAGTGCCTTCATGGAACCAGTCATAAGATTAGCCATATTGACCTTCACAGCAACTGTGTAAACAATATTAATCACTTAGTTCAGTGCACAAAGGGACTGTGCTGTTTGACACATCTGACACTGGAAAAAAATGGAAAAGCCAATCCGGTTTGTCACACAGCAGGTATGGATCTCAGGTAGATACTCTGTACTCATTAGGTCAGTGGTTTCCCTAAACTGTTAGCCAGGTTCTGAAGCTTACACATTTGTTCTTTAACCAGGCAGCTTGCAGAAATCTAAATTCTGACATATTAATCTGTTTTCCACTAAAAAAAAATAATGTTCCCTCCACTCCAACATATTTTCAAAATTGTAATTTGTTGTATGCCTTGATAAGGCTCAGATTTTCACATTTTATTTTGGGTTAAGGTGGAAGATAGACAAAGAGTGATAGAAGAGAAAGTATTGCAAAAATTGGAGGAAAGGAGTATTATATGATGGGTGGGTGGAGAATTTGAAGATGTACAGAGAGATATTGAGCTATGTAGAAAAAGGACAGGCATGGGAAGTAGATGGTCTTCTACTGAGAGAGACCACAAGAGGAAGATCAGTAATAAGCACTATTAGCCTTTCCTCCTTTTCCCACAGCTTCAGAAAGTAGTGATGGACTCTTAAGATGCTCTGCAGTAATTAGCATTTTCATCAAAGTAGTGGGCAAGGATTTCACTAGGCAGCGTGGAGACAAGCTGGAGAAATGCGTGTGGATATGTCACTTTCAGTGTCATTGCCTAGAGCTTCTTGTTTTGGTGTAGGGGTTTTGTGTCCTTTAAATGTTACAGCCTGCATTCACAAGTTAAGTGGTAGCATCCTATTTTAGAATCATAGAATAGGTAGGGTTGGAAAGGACCTTAAGATCATCTAGTTCCAACCCCCCTGCCATGGGCAGGGACACCTCACACCATGTCGCCCAAGGCTCTGTCCAACCTGGCCTTGAGCAGCGCCAGCGATGGAGCATTCACAACTTCTCTGGGCAGCCCACTCCAGTGCCTCACCACCCTTACAGTAAAGAACTTATTCCTTATATGCAGTCTAAACTTCTTCTGTTTAAGTTTGAACCCGTAGCCCTAACTTTCTCATCCTATCTTCATACGGGCAGTACTCCAGTCCCCTGATCATCCTTGTGGCCCTCTTCTGGACTTGTGCCAACAGTTCCATGTCCCTTTTATGCTGAGGACACCAGAACTATGCACAATACTCCAAGTGAGGTCTCACAAGAGCAGAGTAGAGGGGCAGGATCACCTCCTTCGACCTGCTGGTCACACTCCTTTTGATGCAGCCCAGGATATGGTTGGCTTTCTGGGCTGCAAGCGCACACTGCCAGCTCATGTTCATTTTCTCATCGACCATTTTCTCATCGACCAACACCCCCAAGTCCTTCTCCACAGGGCTGCTCTGAATCTCTTCTCTGCCCAACCTGTAGCTGTGCCTGGGATTGCTCACACCCAGGTGTAGGACCTTGCACTTGGCATGGTTAAACTTCATCAGGTTGGCATCAGCCCACCTCACAAGCATGTCAAGGTCCCTCTGGATGGCATCCCTTCCTTCCAGTGTATCAACTGAACCACACAGTTTGGTATCATCTTCAAACTTGCTGAGGGTGCACTCAATCCCACTGTCCACGTCACTGACAAAGATGTTGAACAAGACCGGTCCCAACACTGATCCCTGAGGGACACCACTCGTTACAGGTCTCTAGCTGGTCATTGAGCCATTGAGCACAGCTTTATGTGTGCAGCCATCCAGCCAGTTCTTTATCCACTGAGTGGTCCACCTATCAAATTGATGTCTCTCCAACTTAGATACAAGGGTGTTGTGTGGGACAGTGTTGAATGCTTTGCACCAGTCCAGGTAGATGACATCAACTGCTCTACCCCTGTCCATCAGTTCTGTAGCTCCATCATAGAAGGCCACCAAATTGGTCAGGCAGGATTTCCTCTTCGTGAAGCCGTGCTGGCTTTCACCAAGCACCATGTTGGTTTTCATGTGCCCTAGCATGCCTTCCAGGAGAATCTGCTCCAAGATTTTGCCAGGCACAGAGGTGAGGCTGACTGGTCTGTAATTCCCTAGGTCACCCATTTTCCCCTTTTTGAAAATGGAGGTTATATTTCCCTTTTTCCAGTCATCGGAAACTTCACCTGACTGCCATGATTTTTCAAATATGAAAGACGGTGGCTTAGCAACTTCATTCACCAGCTCCTTCAGGACCCGCAGATGGTTTTCATCAGGTCCCATGGACTTGTATAAGTTCAGGTTCTTAAGATGGTCTTGAACCAGATCCTCTCCTTCAGTGGGCCCAAAGTCTTCATTCTCACAGTGCCTGCATCTGCCTTCCAAGTGCAGGTCTTATTTGTTTGTGTATAAGAGAGGGGAAAATCTACAGGATGGTTGAAGTGGGGGCTTGATACTTTTGGGGTAGCTCAAATAGAATTTCATTACAAAGAGCAGAACAGTAGGAATTATATTACAAAATAGCAATCATATTATGAGCATGTAACTGATAAAGGTGTAATATGTGTACAGTTCTTGGAGATAATTGAGGGAAGACAAAAAAGGACCTAGGTAATGTTTTCAAAAGCACACATGAATGAGTTTTACAGACGTATTCAGGCACCATGGAAGCAGTAACAGGACTATTGAAATTATCTGGATAACTTAGGAAATTATACTTGTTTTTTCTATAAGCGTTTTACATACCTTTTCATATCCACCTCTTTGGTGGCACTTTTGGTACTACAGTGTTCGGAAGCCCAAATTCTATTAATTAAAAGCAATTTCATTTCAGTGGCTTACGGTTTCATAATGCCTTATTTCATTCACAGAAAAAGGATGACATTATCATAGGATGACGTTATATAAGCCATTTACAATCTTGTCTTTCCATTACTGTGTCTACCCTAGCACTTGATACAACTGTTTTGGTGCAGTAAGCTGATATTAAAAGTTTGTCCGTGCAACTGCTGTGTGCTGGTGGTGGTGGGGAAATGCTCATATAGACCAGGCATAGGCAGGCAGTTTTCCAGTCAATTTGTTTTGTAATGTCTGTCAAAAGCCTTCTGGATGGGGAAAGGCAAGGCAAGGTATCTCACAACACTTTTTTTGTTCTATTACAAATGCAGTGAATAATTTGTCTGGTGCATTTTATGTACCCTGTCATCTTCTTTAGAGATTTATTTCAATTTAAATGTACTTTGTTTTCCTCAAGGTTATAGAGAAATTGTTCTTCAGATGTTGCCCCAGCTAACAGCTCTAGATGGAAGAAATACTTCTGGTGAACCAGTGGACCAAGCAGAAAAAAACTGTTCAGATTTGCAGTGCTTAGAAGGCATTTGGAGCTCTTTGGTTTCACCTGGGTGTCCCTCATCCAAAGATCAGGTGCTGTAGTTTCTGTGTACTGATTTGAAAATGGATAAATTTTATTTATATATTGCATGTAACTCATTAATGTTACAAGGGTTGTCTTTCCTTTTGATAGAACTATGTTAGCTTACCAGTGGTGACACCACATATCGACCAGGCGTTAGCTCATTTCCGTCAACGTACAAAAATACTGGAACAAAATACCATCAGCTCCTCTACAGAGCTTGTCTCATCTTCAGAACCAGAGAAGGCTGAACTTGATAAAATATACAGTGAGATGAGAATTAAAAAAATGGAAGATCAGATTTCACAGATACTGCAAAAGGTAATTTTTTTTTCTGTGATTGTACAGAAAGTCTTGTTTGTAAACTGAGGTTTACCTTTTGGTAATTCAAAAGCTAGCTGGGACAGGCTGAAGCATGCCTACTGCTATGTGTGTGCTGACTTAGTGCTAATGTGTTCTTAATAATTATGAGAAACTGGGAATAAATCAAAACCAAGTCTTTAAAACTGAGTAAGTCACAAAAACTTTCATACTGAGTAAAAACCACAGTGTGTGGAATGAGGAGAACTATCTGATCATACTATATTAGAAAATTGTTTTCTTTTCTGTACCGTGAAGCCACAATATAGTAACTGAACCAGAATAAAATATGAAATGCAGCGAAATATCTGGATTATAGAGTTGGTGAAAAATAATTTCATTAATAGGTCAGGTTGGTCTGATATGTTTGTCAGGTGTGTTTTTGTAAATGCTTGTGATGTATGTTACATGTTTGCAAGGTGGCTTTGGTTTTAAGTGCTGTGTTTGTTCCACATTTTGCACCAAGCTTCTGTGCCTAAGGATTTTACCAAGTTTCAGGTGTTTCAGAAAGGTGTTTTCAGAGCTGTGTGTTCTCAAGCGTGCTGTTCTATTGGGCTTATATTATCTTTAAAACAATTAAATGTTTTGTTCACTCCCTACAAGGAGAGAAGAAGTTGTTCAGAAGCAATTATTTACTTTTCTATCAAAATTATTTTGTGTGAACTTTTTAAAAGTAGTGTCTGGGTAAGAGTTACATATTAGCCACTTAGGGTAATATGTGTAGATAAAACTTCGATCTGTTTTTAGGTATCTGATACCTCAGGAAGGGAAGCTCCTCCAAACGTTCTCAAAGCTAAGAGAGACACGGATCCAACTTCTGAGAGCGAAAATGAGAGCAGGAAAGAGAAGAACAGAAAGGTTACAAAAAGAAGCAAGCTCCCTACTTACCGTAGAACTACCTTATCTACGAGGTGTCATGTGAATCCCCTTAAGACCAAAGTAACTGACAGGTATCCCAATGTTTGCTGGAATTAATTAAGCTGAGTATTGTCAGAGTGAATATAGTTTAACTTGAAACATTTTGCTGAAAGTGGTAGGTTAGTTAAATTAGCTCTGTTAATAGTGCTGTAGAAATTATGAGCTACTGAGGCTTCACTCAGTCATTTCAGTGTATAAGCATTTTCTGTCTTTAGGTGAAAAGGAAATTGCACTGAAGATTCCAAAACACTTTCAGAATTCTAACAGCTTACAGTTTCATCTTTGTTTTAAATTGAGGTGACAGAAGAATTCTCCACAGACAGAAGTGAGTCATTAAAAAATAAGAATAAAAGATTCATGGTGTCAGAACAGTAGTCAAGAATGTAACTGTCTGTATTTTGTGATGAAACTGAGGATGTCATGGTAATTTGCTTGATTTATGTAGCAAATATCAGAAGTGATGAGTAGAAGATGGTATAAGTTGGAATATATTAGTTTAGTCAGCCAGTGCAGCTCTGCAACTCCTCTGCTTTTCTAAAATTGTTTTATGTCTATGATCATATGAGGCTTTTCAGATAGCATCTACTAGTACTACATACTTTTTTACAGCTGAAGATTTGAATTTAGCTGTTTTACAATCTGCTTGCGAATTATTTTCTACGTAGTTTTGAACATCTCTAAAATTCAGCTTCTACAAAGAATTGTAAAATTTTGTCCTGGAAGAATATCTGAATCCCCTGTTATTGTTTAAACTTTGCATGTTTTTAACTATACTTGACACCCTGCTATTACAGGGAAGAGAAGAAGAGTTCCTCAAAGTGTTCATGCTCCGGTCAGAGAGACTCTCATCTTAATTCATCATCGGATACTCGGTACTTGGAAGTAGTGGGAAAGAAAGCTGAAATGCTAACTGGAAGACAGGGCAATTTAGAAAAAGTAGAAGAAATTGATTCAAATGCCACAGAGGAATCAACATACCGGGTATGTTTTGCATCATTTCAAGTGAAATATATTTTCACCTGAAGCCAAGTATATGTCTCCTGGTGAAACTTTAAAATTGGAGGTGGCAAAAAATAATTGCATGTAGGTAGTACCAAAAAAATAGTAGAGTTCTTGTAGCGTCAGCTGGAAGAGAATTTATTTCATTTTTATGGGTTTTTTTGGCCTGATCGCTTGCACTTTCCCCTATCATCCATGAGTTCCAGAAAGACAGTTATGAATATTATTTATAATTTTTTGGCTACACTTCAGTGTTTCCTAGTAAATTGATGCTTACCATATTCTTGCTAAGGTACTGATTCAAGAACTGGATCAGGAGAAAGAAAGGAGGTGGAAAGCAGAGCAAGCAGAGAAGAAATTAATAGAGCATGTCAGAGAGCTACAGAAACATGCAAAAGAAGAAAAGAATATTCAGAGTATGGCTGTATACACTACAGACAGGTAGGGAAACAGTGCTGCAGTATAAGAGTTTGTTGTTTGGTTGTGGTTTTTTTTAATTTAAGACAGTTCAATTTATAGTCTTAAGAAAGGAGAACAGCTTTAAATAATGTACTTGGAAAATAATGCAGCAAGAAGTAGTGCTAAAATTTCTCTCACTATTACGTAATGAAATTCCTTTCTTCCTGTCCTTGTCTCAGAACAGTGTTGGTATTCTAGCCATTATTTTCCAAGCAGTCTGTATCGTAATTGTTCAGCACAAGCTGTACTGCCTGTCTCATCTCATACTTTTGCCTTCCAATTCCCAGTCTTCCTTTCCATCTACAGTGGTTGTTTTGTGTTTTTTTGGGTACTTTTTTCCTGCCCAGTGCACTTGAGCAAAGATGTTACTGGCAGGGCAGAGCTGGCCAACAGGCAATATGCTGTCCAGGTCAGGCCTAGTATATCTTCCTATAGACTGCTGTTATCATCCTTGTAAGTTCTGAGCAGCATCCTTTTTTAAAAAAAAAAGTTCTCCCTCCTAACAGCATTGTTTGTTGTTGGCTGTAATTGGAGATGTCTGTTCTATTTGTCTTAACTGCATTGTATTTATCAAAGACCCATTTTCTTTCTTGTAAGGAAGAAACAAGCCAAATGCTTCCTCAGTTATCATCAGTGACTGGCTGTGATAATTTCCCTTTTTTTCCCGTTTTAGGTTCACTTCCCCCTTTTATTTATTACCACCTTGAATAAGAGGCTTATTATGTTCCTTTTCTTGTAAGATAGATCTTGTATCAAAAATTATTAGAGCATTAAAGGATATTTCAATTTTTTCTGAAGAAAATTATTAAATTAGAAATTGTTAACATGTTCAATTTCTGTATAAAGTAAAATGATAACTGGAACGCCATTTTCTTGAAGACCCTGTCTCTAGCCTGGTTTCTTTTAAAATGAAGCTCCATATAGTGATGCTGTGCACAGCTTCAGAAATATTTTACATATTTTTCGACAGTTTTACATGGCAGTGCTGTAAATAGTAAAACTCAGCAAAGAACAAGATAGGGTACTACAACACTTACTGATGTGTTTTTCTCAATGTATTTGAGATCAAGCTAAATAATGAAACATTTGTAATACAACCCTGTTGCATTTATTCTCAGGCTAAAGGAATTGATATTGAAAGAGAGAAATGTTAAAGCAAGACTGCAAGCAGATGTGCAACAGTTGAAAGATGAAACTGAAAGACTTACTAATGAGTTAAATCAGGCAAGAAATAAAGAAGCAGAATATCAGAAGGCCATTCAAGCTTTAGAAGAAACACTATCCAAGATGGAGACACAGCGACTGCAGCAGCGAACAATAGAGGTAAATATTTTTCATGGGTAAATAATACATAAATAATACAATAGCAACAGGATAGCTACTGTAGTCCTACATATCAAGAAACACTAGATTTTACAAACCTTAGGTCTGAGTTTTCCACAGTAGAAGCTGGGTTTTTTTTTTTCTTCATAATCATATTTAATAATAAGTATCCACTTTAATGGTCAGTTAATGTCTCTTATAAATAGGTGTATGTCATGTGATGTGGCCTTAAGGTAAAGGAGAACAAGTCCTATTAATATAGAGAGTTGGTATTTTTCTGACAATATTTGGGAATAACAGGTTTTCTAAAATGTTGCTGAAATCGATAAAGATCTTACTATCAGGATGGAAATCTGGTAGTTCTGTCTGTTTTACTGATTTAAAGAATTAGGTGCTTGTAGTTGCCCCAGAACAAAACAATTTAAAGTGGTTTTGAATTTGTTTTAAAGTTGAGAACATAATGATGCTTTTTTTTTTTTTTTTTTTTTGTCAGAGGTACTTTGTTCAGTGTATAAATGCGTAACATGGAAGATGCTGAAGCAGATATTGCCACTGTATCTGACATAATAATTAATTGGTGAATTTTCAGTGGCCAAATGCTATATCTACCAATATCTAGTCCAATTGTTTGATTATGTTCTTATACTGGCCCTTTCCTGTGTCACTGAAAAACTTCTGAACCACTAGTATGGTGCTGTAGGAGATCTGATCATTCAGATACCTTGAAAGGAAAAAGAATCGGGAAGTGTGCTGACAGCTGATCTCCAAGTGCCATTCAAGTTATGAAGCAGAATCATAGAATCATAGAATAGTTAGGGTTGGAAAGGACCTCAAGATCATCGAGTTCCAACCCCCCTGCCATGAGCAGGGACACCTCCCACTAAACCATGCCATCCAAGGCTATGTCCAACACCACCTTGAACGCCGCCACCCTTGGCTTCAGGCTTCTGTTTAGGCACCTAAGTATCTCTTCCATTTTTTATTTTTTTTTTTTTTTTCTTTCCCTGTAAATACCCTGAAGCTGTTATGGGCCTAGAAGTGACCTTCAGTTTAGATCAGATACCGGCTTGTCACTTTGAAAAGTACTAAGTTTAGTGATTTAGAGAAGAGGAGAGTGGTTGTTTTTTCTGTTTGGTTTGGGTTTCTTTTTTCCTTTCCTATAAGGAAGGAAATACCTTATTGGTACATGAGGTTTTGCATTTTCTTTTAATGAGTTTGTAGAAATATGTAATCTCTTTTGATAATAGTAGCATCATTTTTATTAACTGCAAAGCTTCATTAAGTTTCTGTCTTTAAGATCTGGTAGCAAATACTCTTTAATTATGTTTTGAAGAATAATCATGGTGTTCTAGAAACTAAACTCTCTGAATGCTGAGATTTAATATACCTTTGTCCCATTTTATCAACTCCAAGATTAACAAATTCTAGAATATTTTATAAAGCTTTCTTCTAGTACGCATTAGTAGTTAGCTTGAGGGGTAAATTTTGGTTACTAAGGGTAGTCACCACTTAAGGACTTCAGTCAATATTACTAGATTATTTCTGTAAGGGATTCAAGATAAACAAGCTACTATGCATTTAAACATGTAAATAGTTTCCAGAAGTCTTTAAATTTGCATGTGTTCTCACTTGAAATTTTTGGGTTTAAGTGTTTCAATTTTGGAGAGAATTGCTTTACTTCATCCACAAAAGAACAGCAATATAGTGGGACGTATCTAAATGTTACTTATGAAGAAGCTTAATATGAGAACTTAGCTTCATATTCAAGTCTCTCAACAATTTTCATACAACTGAAGTTAATGTATGAACTTTAGGTACCTCTGGCATTCTCAAGCTGGAACTCATAACATGCAGCAGCACATATGTATCTTAAGGGACATTGCAGGCGATGAACATTGAAAACAATGTTTTATTCATCCATGTGGGACATTCAATACAGCTCTTGATTTTTTGTCTTTCATTTTTATTTATCTTTCAAAAATCCAGTGAAGGGGACAGTTGTGATGGAATTGAAAGAAAACAGGTTGGGACTTTTTTTTTTTTTTTTTTTTATTTTTTTGTTTTGTGAGGGTTGGGGGGGGTGTTTTCTTGTGAATTGGAAAGTAAACTAGATTGTATCTTGTGTTCTAGCTCTGCCATTAGATTACTGACACTTAAGAGTAATTGATTTGATAATCACAGAACAGATACTCTTGAAAGCAAAGAGATAAAACTTGTGTAACTACAAAATGTGAAGACCCTTTACTTAGGAGGACAGGTTGACAAGATGGTTAAGTTATTACTTCTCACTGCTTGAGCACAAAAGGCTCAAAATGAATGCCACAAGTAATGATGAGGAGTAAGAATATCTTCATTAACATCACCGCTGCTGTTTCTGTGGTGTGTGCTAACTTGCAGCCTTCTGAAGTGTCTTGATTCTGAATTGCCATTTCATGAGTAATTAAAACCTTTTTTTATAACTTTTTTCATATCTTTTTATTCCTACTTGTTGAGTTAAAAAATACAGGTTAGTATAAGCCTTCAAATTACAAAATTCGTAAATGCTTGCATTAAATGGAAAAAGCAGAGCATGCCACCTGGTGTTTATACAGATTCTTCATTTTTTCCTGAAATCATTAGAAGCAACTCTGTTCAGCAATTTTAAACTATATAACTTGGAAATATACAGATTTTTGTAACTGTGTTTAAAAAAAGTTATATTGAATGCATACAAATGTTTTGCTTGAAGCTAATACAAGTGTTACAATATGAGAGTTTGTAATAGAGCAAATCATTCTACCAATACATGTGTTCCACTTCTGCAGAACATTCTCAAGTTCTTTATAAATTAAGCAAATGTTCTCAGTTCTTCATGAAAGTTGCTTTTTTTCTATTGTAAGTTAAGCAAAGATATATTAGACATCTTGTCTGAAATTTCTGCAAGTGTAAACTACATAGTAAGTGAAATAACAAACAAACAGGACACAGGAAAAAAAAAAAAACAAACAAAAAAAACCTTCCCTTGTCTTGAGCTAGGTAACATAATAAAATTCCATAAAATTTTATGAAAAATCCTGACATTTGTGGAGCATGCTGTGAACTTAATGGCCCAGGTAGATATGTATAACACTGTACTAAAGCACCTGTTCCTGTGTATTCTGGTATAAGACATAAAGAACAGATTGCAGTTTTAAGAAAATCTTGTTGCTCTTTATGAATTCTACACAGATGAAACAGGTGCAAGAAGCAGAGCTTAAAGCGTCAGCAAATGAAAGGGAAGTACAGTTACTTCGAATATCCTTCCGACAACAGAAGGAGAAGGTAAAACAACTACACGAACTTCTTATATTAAGAGAGCAAGAGCAAAGGTATGGGATCTTCTGTTTTCACAAACAGAGATGCTAGTATTGCAAATATGTCTTGTTTAAATGTGTTCTGCAAAGTGTCAGTGTGTATTTGTGGGTTTGGGGTTGTTTTCGTTTTTTTAATGGGAGAGATGGTCTTTGTAAAAATGTAGATGTCTTCCCACCCATTTTCTTGATTATTTAAAAATATCTTCCTCTCTTCTAGATTCCTGACTCTTAAGTCCATGTAGGCAACTGTGCTCTTCCAGCCTTTCATTTGATATGTTCTTGTCTTATTCTGTGGCTGAACTTTTTATTTTAAATAATTGATCTTTAATCCAGAAAATAATCAGATAAAAATAAAATCACAGCTGATCTGCATATATACAATAACACAGTGTTCAAAAAAAAAAAAAAGTAAGCTTCTACAGCATCTTCCTCTTAAAAATTTTTTTTTAAGTGTACTTGAACATAAGTTCATACCGGTTAGCTAATACAATCACATATATGTACAAACTAAAGCAACAAGTGGTGTTTCAATTTACAAGGCTAAATGTATTCAGACACCAAGAGAATTGAGGGTTTAGGTGGGAAGAATCCGATAGCTGTGTTTTGAGATCTCCAATTATTATCTCAAATCTCCAAAAGATGTAACGTAAAGGACAGTGGATATGTTTTCTGTTTGTGCTTTAAAGCACATGAACAGAATAGGCTTAAAGTACAGGGTACTTCTGCTTCAACATTCTCCTATAGGGTGCTTCCAGATAGGAAGAAGGCTTATCCTGGAACCCTTTAGGTCCCCATTGCTTCTGCTTTTCCGGTTTTGGGCCCGAGTGAGAAGGAAAAGTCTACTGTGAGGGTGAAGAGAATGACTGCAAATGAGGGTATCTCGCTGTGGAGTCCTTTTCCCTTATTCCACCATCTTTTCCAGATTTTTATTGTCAACAAAGCAAAAAAACACTAACAGCAAAAGAGCAATTGAATAATTTCTACGAAAGTCTGCATTAAAAAGATTATTCCTTTGGGTCTTTTAACAGTAGTCAACACTTTTCCTTATCCTATAGAAGACTGAAATCTGTCTGTGAAACTAAGGAATTTATCCTCTATATAATGTAAATTGTTATCCTTTTAAAGAAATACTAAGGAAATTATTTGAAACAGCTGTGAAATACTGCAGGTCTTGTCTCAAGTGTATGTTTGATAACTTCAGGAAAGAACTTGAAACCCGAGTTGCTTTAAATGGACCGGAATTTCAAGACACTTTATCAAAAGCAGTGGCTAAAGAGGAGCAGAGGCATGAACAGCGTGTTAAAGAATTTCAGGAGAAAATTAATACGTTAAACCAGAAGTACAAAGAGTTAGAAGATGAATTTCGTTTAGCTTTAATTATTGAAGGAAAAAGGTTTAAAGAGGTAAGACAAAAAGAACACTTAACAACAATCTAGGTGGAGTAGTAGTTCTCTCAAATTCATTGGGTTTGAGGTGTTGGGGTTTGGTTTTGGGGGGAGGAAGTAGTTTGTTGGGTTTCTTGTTGTTTGTTTTGCTTTTTTGGCTGGGTTGGTTGGGGTTTTTTTGAAGTATCACCAACAAACTGATAGAAAACCAGTTTAAGATACTCATTTCAAGTACTGTTGATGAACTTCTATTTCTTCCTTTATTTGAAATTCAAATGTCATTTGTGTGTATGTGTACACATTTTTTCCAAATGTTAGCATTTCTCAAGTCTTGTCTTCATAAAACTTTAGGTGAAAGAGGGTTTTGAAAATGCTACTGCTGATCTAGCTGAACATAAACAAACCCTCTTTGAGTTTGAACAAAAGGAAAAAGAGATGACAAGTGTGATCCAAGACCTTACAAGCATAGTGAAAGAACAGAAAGCAAAGATAGCAGAACTAACAAAAGCAAATGAAGAAGCTACAGCAAACCTAAAGGTACTTGTTTTTTCAAAACATTTCAACTGCATGTATGATTTTTTTTGTAGTATTTTATTTGTAAAAGTTAACAGTGCCATACAAGGTAGGTTGACACATTTCCTGTTGCACTAAAATCTAGCACTCCACATCAGCCTTTATTCATGCATCCTGCACTTCAGTTTCTCACAAACACTGCTCCATGTATAGCAGAATCTAGACTCACCCATGTCTTCAGAAGTGCTCTTGCCTTGTGAGCACTACCAGTTTATATATAATGAAGTGGTCACTCTAAACTGAGATTTAAAAGCCTAAATAAATAGCCCTGACCCCTTTGTAAATTCAAAATAATGGAACATTGTTATGCAGTGGTCACTGTATGTGAAATAACAATGAAATTGAGCAATCGAGTAATTATTAACAGCTTAATAACTCAGAGTTGCATGAAAGTAGAAGATAACTACTAATACTGCTAATTGCCTGATGTTAAATACTGTGGGCACAATTGCTTTATCTTACACTACTGATCACTGTATATTAACATATTATAGTACTACCTTGTTAAATCTTGAAAATCTTAGGAACGTAACTTTTAAAACATTGTGTGATCCAGTCCATCTTTGCATTAAAACTTCTGTGCAGTGCAACCCCTGCGCAGCTGTTTCTCATCTCCTCCCTCCATGGTGCTGTTAGGGTGTCAAAACATTGGACAGGATAGCATCCTGCCAGTCAGTGGTGCTGCTACAAAGTTAAATAACTGTTTTAAGCACCTGTAATCTGTAGCCTGCATAACTGAAAATAAATCTTTATCATGAGGAGTGGAAAATTCATCCCAGCTTCTGTCCATTTTCTTTTAATCTGGTTTTTAGTGTCTTGACTTTGTTTCTTTTCTCTCTTTTTTGTTGTTGTTGTTGTTGGCTTTTTTTAAAAAAAAAACTTCAGCATTTATAATTCTAAGCAGGCTTTTCTAATGGTATTGATAATTTAAGGTGGCTGTTTAGAAATCAGCTTTACATTTTTCTGGGATCTAAGTATGTCTATTTGAAGCAAACGTGTGTTTCATTTCTGGGAAGAGACGCAGATAGAACCCTATATATTCAGCAGAATATTCTTCAGTTAACTTAATTTGCTGCATATAAGTATTGCTTTCCTACCACTTAGTATTGATTTGAAATTTTTAATACTTGTTTTCAAGGATCTTATTGTCCTTTTTCCAATGTTCATTTATACAGTGTCGAACTGGGGAACTTGAAACTGTAGTTGAGGAGGACAAACAGAAGGCTGCCCAAGTTGAACTTCTGAAAAAGGAAAATGGAAAACTTATTTCCCAGCTGACAGCCCAGGAATCTGTGATTGATGGGTTAAAAATGGAAAGAAAAATATGGGGGCAGGAGTTGGCACAACAGGGTAAGTTTTTTTCTTTCTTTTTCAGAAAAGAATGGTGACGTTCAGTGTCATACCTTTTACATAAACACTCCAGTATAGTTGTAGCCATGGTCTCTGGATCTTACTGATCTGTGTTGATCTTACCTACTTATAAAGATACACAAAAAACTATTTTTGTTATGTTCTGTAGGATGCGGGTCATTATAGCAACTGTAACAGCAGTTATAATAATTGTGGGAGATAGTTGTAAATGCAGTATATCTTCTTCCCCCAAATGTCAAAATACCGTAATGTTATACAAAGAACTTTTAAATATGAAGTTAGGAAAACAAGGATTTGGAGATAGCGTTACAT
The DNA here is from genome assembly GCA_039720435.1 of Amazona ochrocephala. NCBI lineage: Eukaryota > Metazoa > Chordata > Aves > Psittaciformes > Psittacidae > Amazona > Amazona ochrocephala. The sequence continues at coordinate 29,030,796 of CM077876.1, read as the reverse complement.
AATGCTGCTTGTCTATCAGATAAATCTAATGTGAAAATTTCAGTATATATCCTAACAAGTGTTAAAATACTGGGTGAAATAAAGCTTGGGCTTTTTTCATTTTTCTTATTGACATGACTCAGCACCACCTTGTGGGCTCTTTGCGATTGGCTGGGTCTGTGAGAAATACTGTTGACTTTATCCTTTGAAAACTTCTCTGATAAAAAGATAGACCTTCAGTTCTACATGTTCTTTCAAGTGTTACCTACCTACAGATTAAAGCCCTACAGTGTTTCCAGTGGGCAAAATGGTCATGGTTTTCTTTTTTTTTAGGTAGTTCTTACCTTTGCCTTTCTCCCTCGTTATACATCTTGAAGTCATCTGTAAAATGACTGCTGTAGTGTCAATATGCTGTTTTATCTAGGAGCTCATCTTGCTCAAGATCGGGGAAAACTGGAGGCAAAAATTGAAGTTTTAACGAATGAGATTGAGATATTAAAAAAGCAAAAGGAACATGACAGTGATACTATAAGAATTAAAAACAAAATAGTGGACGATCAGACAGAAACAATTAGGAGATTAAAAGAAGTAAGTACCATGTCTGACAATTTGTGTGCTTAGCTAAAACTAAGATGTGCAGTGCAAGTTATTGTAAAGGTTGTGATAAAATCTGACTGCCCTCCTAGTTTGCCAATTTGGAAAGCACCATTAGGCTGACAGTGGCAGCTAATTTCACTGAGAGCAGAAGAGGGCCTTGTATAAACTTGATGTACAGAGATGCTACTTTGACTCTTTTGTTGAACCTATTTATGTAATGACTTTCTTTTTTGTCTCACTTTGAGTTACTTTTGATAATGATATTGAGAGAGGAATCATAGAATAGTTAGGGTTGGAAAGGACCTTAAGATCATCTAGTTCCAACCCGCCTGCCATGGGCAGGGACAACTCCCACTAAACCGTGCCACCCAAGGCTCTGTCTAACCCAGCCTTGAACACCGCCAGTGATGGAGCATTTACAACTTCCCTGGGCAACCCATTCCAGTGCCTCACCACCCTTACACTAAAGAATTTCCTCCTCATATCCGATCTAAACTTCCCTTGTTTAACTTTTAACCTGTTACCCCTTGTCCTCTCACTGCAGTCCCTAATGTAGAGTCCCTCTCCAATATCTCTATAGGCCCCCTTCAGATACTGGAAGGCTGCTATGAGGTCTCCACGCAGCCTTCTCTTCTCCAGGCTGAGCAGCCCCAACTTTCTCATCCTATCTTCATATGGGAGAGAGGAAAAACTAGGATAGCAAATTCTTATTGTGGGTTTAACAGAAAAGCAGAAAAAGATTCTTGAAGAGATTGCTTATTTTACAATGTAAATATTTTTCTTTATTTTCTTGGAAATCACTAACAGCACAGCTACTATGTTTTAACTCATCTCATTTAGAGACTTGGGACTTTATCAATCAGAGCAAACAGAATGTGAACTCAGTGATTTGTGTATATAGAATAAGTTGTATTAGAGTTGTAAATAGCTTTTGTCATAATTTGCGTTCAATTTCAGATTTATGGTTTGATGATTAAGTACTTTTCATATAATAATACATTTAGAACAGCAAGCTTTCACATGTTCCTCTCTGCTTCGTTCCACCATAGACTAAACAGATCCCCCTAAAGGGTAACAATAAAGTTAAAATGAAGGGTATTCATGCTCTAAAATATTTATCTTCTAAAGGGCTTACAAGAAAAAGATAAACAAATCAGAAAACAGCAGGAAGAAAACCTGAAAGCTCAAAAATGTTTTCAAGTACAGTTGGATGAAAAAGCTGCTGAATCTGAAGAGCTAATGGAAAAATTAGAAAGGCAAAATGGAAGAAAAGAGGAATTAAAGCAACTGCTAGAAGAGAAAGAAGTAGAACTTGATGACATTAAGAATGCATACAGGTGATACATACAAGTGGCAATAATTTCTGATTATGACTGTGCAACACTGCTCTGAAGTTATTCCATGTTCAGAGAGTACTCACTTGCTATTTAAACCCACAGAAATGTGGAAAAATGGAAGCATGGAAAACCTTTTTTTCAGCCCTCAGAGGTGGTATCTACACTCATTGTAAGTATGTGCATTTTATTTTCAGTGCGCTGAAAATGAAGTGGCAAGGTAAAGAGGAAATATTAAGCCAGCTGGAGGTGCAGGTTAAACGAATGAAAGAGAACTTTGATATCAAAGAGAAGAAGCTGACTGAGGAGAGAGATAAAAGTCTTCAAACTCAGAGGTGAACACCTTAGTAGCTTATTTTGTGACTGCTTAGTTAGAGTTGCACTGTTAATAAGTATGCAAAAATGTTTGATTATATGGTGAAAGAATGTGTAATACCTTCGTAAGTACTTGGTGAGCCCAGGTGGTGCAAAGTCTGTGTGTGTAGAAGTAATTCTTACTGTACAGGTGACTTACTTTGTGGAACTAGAATTGAGTTAAACATTCCTCCTGTAAACTTCTTAGCTGTGTTCCCAGTTTCTTTGTATAATTGGAGCCTACATTTTTTCCTCCCTGGTATGACTGTTTCACCACAGTGCTTTTTTTTCAGTGACGAAACTCCATGTTAAGCTTACATGATAGAGACTCTTCTACAGGCATAACACATGCTGATTGGAGTCACGTAGTGAAGGTGCTTGTGCACGAGGCACAGTCTGCAGCAGGGTGTCTTTGAGCATGAGCCTGTAACCCTTCCAGCTTGTGACCTGGATTCATGGGACAAATTGGTCTCAAATCACAGGTTAATGCCTGTAGCCAGCGCTTGGGCTTGTGAGAGAGGCCACGGTATTTCATTATGCAGGGTGATGAAAATAGCTTGTGTGCTGTGTAGGAAATTGAGGCAGATCCTCAGTATTTATCACAACAGTGCTAATAAATCACAGAATCACAGATTCCCTTAGGTTGGAAAAGACCTTTAAGGTCAAGTCCAAACGTTAACCCAACACTGCCAAGTCCACCACTAAACCATATCCGTAAGTGCCACATGTATGCACGTTCATCCTTTTGGTGAAGATATTTTCTTTTAATATCCAGTCTAAACCTCCTCTGGTGCAATTTGAGGCCGTTTCCTTTCATCCTATTGCTTGTTACCTGGGAGGAGAGACCAACACTCACTTTGGAACATCTTCCTTTCAGGTACTTGTAGAGAGGGATGAGATCCCCCCGAGTCTCTTTTTCTTCAGGCTAAACAGCAGTTCTCTCACAACCACTCTTTTTCCACCAGGCAGCTTTCCAGCCTCTCTTCCCCAAGCCTGTAGCGTTGCTTGAGGTTGTTGTGGCCCAAGTGCAGGACCTGGCACTTTGCCTTGTTGAACCTCATACCATGGGCCATAGCCCATTGATCCAGCCGGTCGAGATCCCTCTGCAGAGCCTTCCTACCCTCAGGCAGATCAACACTCCCACCAAACTCGCTATTAACATTTCAGTCTGTAACAAACAGATTGTTTATAAGTTACCTGTCATTCTCTTCCTGTACAGGTAGCAATCGGTTTTTTATTTATTATTCCTTTTGTCCTGTCAATTTTTATTTTTTTTTGAGCAGTTAATGGTAAATATGAGATGATACATAAGAAAATACTTATAACGCAAAAAATAGTCAGGGACTTGAATGATGCTCAGTAATTTCAAATGCGTCTGGCATTATGGAGATGTAGGGTAGACTGCTGCCTGTGATGAGCTTAGGTGGCCAGTATGGTTTTTACTTTCTTTGTCCCCTTTTTCTAATTTTATTTCCTTCCTCCCTCCCAACTATTCTGAGGAAAAGATTAGCTAGTTAATAAAAATGTACGTGTATCTAGCAGCAATAATCACACTGTTACTGAAGTAATAAGCTAGTATGACTGAGGCTTTTTTGCTTTATATTTTTTAATTGAACAGTTGTTTAATTACATTTTCACTATTATTTAAGGAAGGCCATGTGATTAATAAATGAAAGAAAACAGCTTTATGGTTAAGTTTGATTTAAAACAAACAAATGAAAAAAAAAAAAATAAACACAAAAACCAGCCACCTCAAGTAGTCAATAGTATTAAGTGTTGGAAGGTCTGGAGTGAAACTGGAGTGAAATAATTCTGTTCTGTTTCAAAATTTCATTGTAAGTTAATTGCATAGTGAATAATTTGTCTTGCTTTCTGTTGCTACTTATTTTAGAATTAATAAAAGCAGAATTTGCTTGGAGCCAAGGAAAGGCTTCATTACTGTAAAGCAGATGCTTTTCTGTTTCTGTAAAAGACGGGCTTACTGGCTGTTTACAGGATGGCATAGTTCAGTCATTGACTTCTGAGTAAGCAAAAGCGTAGTAAGTATGTGTTGGAAAACAGGTGGAGTTCTTATCCATGTTGACAGTAGCAAGCCTGAATCTTTGTGTTGTTAGTAATTAAACGCTTCTAAGAGAAATGCCAGAAGCCCTACACACGGTGTATAAACCCAGAATATGTACTTAAGAAAACAGGACATCTGGAGCTAGATATTGCAATAACTGTTTCCATGCCTATGTTATTAAAACCTTATCAAGGGCAGAATTAGACAAAACAAAATATTTCAGTTGTTTACAGGAGTGTGATTTTATCTTTTTTTTTTTTTAATCCTTTTTTAGGATTGCTGTGGAAAAGCTTCATGAAATGGATGATGCTTTTAGAAAACAACTTGGGTCAATGTTGGTAGCTCATCAGGAAGAACTATTGCAGCTGGCAAATGAAAAGGAAAAACAAATTGAAGCAGCAAATGAAAAAGTAATTTTAATACTAAATTTGTATGTATTTCATTTGCATTTTTGTTCTACAGCTGCTAAAACAGTGGTGCTCAGAAGTCACCTGTCTGTATCTATTCAGCTAGTCTCTGGATGGAAACAGCCCTGGTTTAGTACTCAAACTTTGCACAGCCAAAACATCTCTAAAACTTGTACCATCAGGAGGTTCTGGATTCAAGCAAAGTAAAGTGGCATGTTGTGTAGCTGTTATGAGGCAATAGCTAAACATTCCCTTACCTATACAGGCAAGAATAATGATGGTCATGCCATATAATCCACTTAACTCACCTGTGCCAGTACTAACAGTTACTGTTCCTGTCATATAAACAGTAGGTATTTTGGTGTTGGTACATTACTCACTGTCACTTAGCAAATTAATACTTTTTTTAAAGCAAAATTCTGTTACTGAATACAGTGTCAGAAGTAGTGCATTGCTTATTTAAACAAAAGCATACTACTCTTGCATTGCTTATGAGTGTTCAAAAACAGCCAAGATTGTATGGGTTTGGGTATATTAAGGAAAAGCAAGAATCCTGTTTAATCTCTGTGTGCTCTTTCAGGTTTACTGCGTTGAAGAAGAAATGCGGCAGCTTCTGCAGGAAATGGCAAACCATAAAAAAGCCATGGAAAATAAAATCAGACGACTTACACATGCACTGAATGATTTTCAACAGGATCTTTGAAAATTGTGCAACACATGTTTTTAGTGTATATAGTAACAGATTTTAGCAAATTCATACATGACACTGCACTTTTCCTTGTTTTCTAGAGAATAAATGATATATTTTGATGGTCCAGGATTCAGACAAGTATTATTTTCATTATTTTCAAGACATTGTTTTCATAATAACTATTTCTAGTTATTTTTAACTTCTATATTTTGGTTATTTTAAACTTCTGTCAGAATGGGTCAAAACATACAGAGGGGAAGAGCATCCTATGAAAAATTAGGAATTAGCATGTTTGATAGGAGGAAAAGAAGGTTGGGCCTTTGCTTCTAAAACAAGAGCCTGAACCCTTGCTTCCCTGGGGGAGAGATCCAAGAATATACCTGAAAATATATTTGCTCTGCCACTGTTTATGGAGCATGCATGATTTCTGCAACCCAAAGTGGCTTTTTTGGCTGCATAGTTTGGTTCTCTACAGCAACAGGCTTCCTACTAGGCTTTTGAAAAACAGGAGATAAGGTAACAGCTTTTTACAGAAACTAATCATCAGCTTTGTATTAATATGGTTGTTGTACTTCTTTCATAATGGAGAGTTTACCACCTCTGCTGTACTTGGGCATTTATTGTATTGCTTGTTCTTGGAACATCCTAAACCGTTATTGCACTACACCACACTGAAGCGTTTAATGCTGTAGTAGTAAAACAAAGTAGTAGTAAAACAAAGTAGTAACCACGACAGTTGCTTGTTGGTACACCAGATGGAGCTATTTCTCCACATCGCCTAGTAGTTAAAGGAGAGTCCTGGCGCTGCAATGAGGAACACTTTGCCACCGGCCTGTTCAGAGCCTACTGATGCAGTGTAAAGGTATAGGTGCATTTTTGTCCCCAGTAAGGGCACCAGTGCTAGTAGAAGGCCCTGGCCTTTGGCTAACTGTACAAGGCCTCTTGGGGTTGTTATCAACTTGTTACGAAAGCTTGCTGTGTGAACCAGAGCTTGATAACAGCTCGTCTTGTTATGAGGCACAGCTGAAGCATGGGATGTAACAAAGGCCTTGAAAACTTGGGTACAAGCTGAAAGTGGAGTCCAGGGCTGCAAAAACAACTCACTGCTGATCAGTGACTGGACTTTCACAAAGCACAACCTTGAGAGCTGGGAACAGGCTGCTTTTGCTCTAAGGAAGCACCAGCAAAGCAAAATAAAACAAACAGTCCAACAACTGAATAAAGCGCTTCCAGTGGCCTGGGAAATGAACAGCCCTTGCCCAGTACTGCTTGTGGGGGGAGGGCAGGGAGATGGCATGAGCTTATAAAGGGTAAAATCCCAGATCAGTGATTCCAGATCCAGAAAGGGAGCCCACCTACTTCCTCCTATACGTACATATATGGCACTGACTCTGCTGTTATGTGTGGGTACAGCTTCTGTACAACATGGCATATTCAGTGTAATGTCCCATCACTGTATGCTCTGCCACCTTCTGCAATGGGGTATCTATCTAGGGGTCTTTTTCCTCACCAGCCCACCACCACCTGGCCTCCGGAGATGCGAGAACATAGTTTATAAAGAACCTAAGTTGGTTTATATCAAGAGCAAACAGTGGAGTGACGAATTGCTGCCGCGCACGGCAAGAGGCACGCCTGCGGGGCACCCGGGCCCTCCCTTGGCCGGCTTTCCCGGCTGGCGGCCACGAGTAGCGCAGCGCCAGCCTTCCGGGGAAACAGGCCCTGAAGCGGACCCTCCCGCGCCTCTCGGCCGCAGCCCCAAGGGGCGGGTACAGCCCGTTCCCCTCCGGCAGCCCCTCGCCCCCTGCAGCCGAAACATGCCGGTGTCCAGGCAACGGCGGCGGCGTCACTTCCTGCGGCACCGCCCCTCCCGCCGCAGCCGTCGGGCCGCGGCTCCGTTCCGGGCTTGGGCCGTTGCAGCGGTGCGGACACGTGGCGCGGCGGTGCGGCCCCGCAGGGCGGCATGGCCGCGGCGGCCGAAGCGGCGGGCGGTGGCAGCAGCAGCCGCCACGAGAAAAGCCTGGGGCTGCTGACCACCAAGTTCGTGTCGCTGCTGCAGGAGGCCAAGGACGGCGTGCTGGACCTCAAAGCGGTGAGAGGGCGGGGCGGCACGGGGCCTGCCCGCGGCGGGGGGACGGCGCAGTGGCGGGGCGGCCGAGTTGAGCCGGGCCGGGCCTGACCTGACCTGGCCGAGGCGCCCGATCTCTCCTTCCCTTCCTCCCTGGGGCGGCGGGGAGTGCCCGGTGATGGCTGACAGCTGCCGCGGTAGGCTAAAATAGGTGTTCCGCCTCTTTTAAAGAGGGTAAAATGGTTACCGTGCATAAAATGTAGCTCTCTGTTTTATTGTTTATTTTCTTTTCTACTCTTCTGCGTTGCTCTCTGCACTGATTAGGTATATGGGCCTTTATTTAAACCTGTTCCTCGTCAGTTCCCCCCCCCCCCGATGTTCTTTGAGCGAGAAAGAACAATGTTGAAAAACAGACTATCGCCTTTTTTAGTACTTTTAAAATCTATATAATACAGATGTACTGTATATAAAAGATGCATAATTAACGGGGTGGGTGGCAAATCGTCATCACTTCTGCAGCCGGCCACCTCTGAGGCGTGAAGGGTTGAGCAGCAGGAGGACTTCCCCAGTGAAATCCTGGGACAACCCCAATCCTGCGCCAGTGATAGAGGGGCTGGGGCTCTGCTCAGGCCCCCGGAGCTGTCGAGACATGCAGCGCATGGAGGTGAAAGTGTATTTTGGCTGGTTTAGGCCCTCATCGAACTGTGAGGGGTAGGCAAAGTGAAATAAGAGGCTGCTTTGGCACTTGGTTGTTTGAAGTCCTTGCGGAAAACTGGCCTTGTTTGTTGGTGGTTCTTAATGGGCTCCATGAAGGTGAATGGTGTTCTTTGGCCTTTTCTGTGCATCCCTGTGGAAATAGCAAGCAGTTCAGTGATGCTGTTGTGGCTAGTGCAACTTCAGGGTGCACTGGGAAGGACACTGATAAGTTTTATATTCCTCATCTATTTATGCTGTGGTGTGGGCAAGTAGATTAACTTCTTGGTATTTAACTGCCTCTTTCTTTAGTAAAACAGAACTAAGCTGCCCACGTCTCAGGGACTGTTGTGCAGCTTACTGTTGTGTGCTGCGAGCTGTTCCAGATCAGTTTGAGAAGCAAACCGTACTCAATTTGTAAGACATCAGGCCAAAAAAAATTTTTCTTAAAAAGCTAAAAAAAAATGGATTTGAACAATGGAGTTGGGCTTTGTAGAGGCATGGAATGACATTCCTCATTCCGTTTTGTGAGGAAGGTATACCCCTAGAGGAAGTGGGAAGGTTGGTAGAGAAAAGTAAGTGATCATTGCAACAAGTCATAGACATTTTTTCTCAAGATCTGTTGGTGAGTAGTTTCTGATGCACAGGATACTGTTTGTTAGAAGTAAATACTAACTGAAGTGCATTAATCATTTGTACTTTCATAAACTGTGAGTGAGAATGTATGTTTCTGTAACCAGTATTTCTCATGAATAAGCTGCATATGTAAGAAAAAATAAAAACCACATTCAGGGGAACTGAAGAACAGGATGGTCTTGAAATGGGACAGTGTTCCAAGAAATGCTTTATGCAGTGAATGCCTTCAAATATTTCCCTACAGACAGGTTTTGTTGTGCTGCTGATGCGTATTTCTGCAGCAAAACCAGCAGGGCACTATGAAGAAAATAGAACTTGGAAACATTAAGTGTACTTCTAGCATTGTGATTTAGCAATTGGGAGTGAAATGCTGTTCTATAGAACATTTCCTGGACAACTTTGTGTACATCTATAATTACAGGTCTGTGAGAGAATAATTTTGGGCCCATGTGCTGAGTCCTTGTGAAGCAGAAGTGATGTATCGTATACATGGGCACTGTTCCTAGCTCTAGGTGCAGGGAGCCCTGTGAGTTCTGTGTGATGAACTTCTTTTGGAAATGTTTCAGTGCTGGACACTTCCCTGCTCACATCTGACAAGTTGTGGGAGTGGGAGTGAGGATTTTCTTTACATGGAATTTTAACTCTGCAGTGCTTACTTTAAAATGAAACAGCTATTCTCAAATTGTGGCATAACTGCCCCTGGTAACCCTGTATAAAGAAGTCTGGTTATCACAATAAGCTTAAAACATTAAAGGATGATATAGAAGGGAAAGAAATCAAAGCTCCTATATGCAGCAACCCGCAAATTGCAGGGAGGAGAGAAAAAGAGCAAAATGAGTGAATAAGGGATGTCGCCTGAAATGATGCCCAAGACTTCACATATTTTTTCTCTTCAGTAGCATACAATTACTTCTGCCTTGATCTTGTGAGCGGGTTTGGTTTCTAGCAGAATGCCGTCCCTGCTGTCCTGATGGTTAAGTAATGTTCCTGATGATCAGTGCAAAATATCAGGTACTCTAAAATCTACTTCTTTGCTACTAACTTTAGAAATACATTGATCAGGTGCGATTACCAACTGCCTTAGATTGCCCTATTCCACAGGAGAAGAAAAAGTCCATCTGTTACATGATATGTTCCCTTAACCTTTATGCATGTAATGATACTCAGTACTTTCATGTACAGGTGTCAAGCACACCTTTCAGCTTAAAACTTCCACCAAACTGTTGGGGAGAAGAAGATGTCACCTGCTATGGGCACAGTCCAGAAAATGCAGGACCTCTTTCCTTTTACACATGAAGAGCAAGCAGGCATTGCTGGCCCTTCTGCTTTGTTAAGCTTCTCCATAATGACTGCCGCGGTGCTCTAGCAAATTCCTCTGCTCTTCCAAGCAAATGTATTGAATGTGCAGCTGATGCTTCCCGGTGCCTTTTGTCAGCTCCCAGGGAGCAAAGAAATTGTGTGTGAGAGTGCCACCAAACTCTCGGTTACCCTTTTTCTGGGTGGGTGTTTTATTTCTGGGCAGGGTTTTGTGTGTGCGTGCATGCTTGCAGCTGAGACTGCTGACCAGTGTGTTTTCTGTATTCCAGAAGTTGCATGGTGTGTGTGCACACAGAACTGAAGCCCTGTACTTAGGTGTTTTTCCTCCAGTTCTGAACCTGTCCATGAGATGCTCATAGTACTTGTCTTTCTTAGGTACATACTTAATCAAAGGAATGACTAGCGTGCAGCAGCTTTGCATGGAAAAGATTTTTATGAAGGAACTCCAAATACAAATGATTCAGAGGAGGGGCTGTGAAAGCCACATCTAATGTTAGTAGAGCTGCTGTGGTGGCTTTCTTATGCTGCTGGATCTGCTTCAGCCGTTTGACATAGGCTGAGAAATTGAGTTTTGAAAACTGTTTTTGACAACAGGAGATATATCTCTGGAGGCTCTTCTAATTATTGAAGTCATCAGTGTGTGGTTTGTGTGAAGGAACTGAATGCCTGAACTTAATTTCTAGCCATGTGCCTACCAGGAGGTGTCACACTGGACAGTGTCAAGAGGAACTTTTCAATTGTTTTTTAAAAAATCTGTGAAGCTCGCTATAAAATCTTGAGGAGGTAATTAATTAGGTTATAAGACCAACACCAGAAAGCTAGCAAATGTCTGGATTCAACTTCCAAGTTGGCCCCAATTTGACTTCTTAGTTGGATTTCTTGGTTTAAGTAGTTGGGTTTTGCAGCTGTGATTGAATTGTTTACAGGGCTAGTCAAGCCAAATACATATGTAACTGTGGTGTTCATATTCTCGGTAACCTGAGGTTCTGGAGCCTAGTTTGCAGGTGTATCTCCACTGCTGCTGTTAACAGGAGCTGTGCTTTGGGGATATGAAATGCAGCAGCATTTAGAGTATTGAGATTACTGCAGTGTTGAAATATCTGAAGTTGGGCACTCAAAATTAATGACTTTATTTGTATCATAGCTACAAATTTATGTACATTGGTATCTTTTACTGCCAGCACAGTCCGAAAATGCATTAAGGGCAGTAAGGCATTTACATATTGTACAGATGGGCCTTTTGGAATATTTCAAGAGGTAATACAGTCTATGTCCAGAGCAGTTTCTTCATCGTTCAAAATTAGGGGTAGTCTTAAGCCCTAGGTCCATATGTAAAGCAGTGAGAAAAAAGCAGAAAGTTGAGTGGCAGCTGATTAATTGTGTGCAGTCTATTCCTTGTACTGAACAATGCAGACAGCTTGTAGAAATAGTGCCTCTAAAGACTGCGAGAGATAAGGGGTGTTGATTAAGCATCACATAGGTGGCATCAGGTTTGTCAGTTCCTAGAATCTTGAAGGCTTCTCTTGCAGTTACCATAAGCACTATGTATGTATATGCCTGCAGCAAAAATAGCAGGTTAAGATCACAGGCATGTACCTGCTGATGCAAGTGACTGAAGAGCCCGTTTCCTGGGAGAGAACTAAAGTGTGTGCCTTATGTGTATTTGTATGTGTTTTGTTTCGTTAGATAGGAAAAGATTTTTACAAACTGCTACGGAAAACCATACAAAAGCGAACTGTTGATAATGGTATCAGTAGAAATACAGTTTAGTAGGTACATCACTATCAAGGAGAAAAAGCAGTGTTTATGCATCACAGTTACAGGAGTTGGTTTTGTTGTTTTTTTTTTTTTTTTTAAATCTCCTTTAATTATTTCATTTTCATTTTACTTTATTAGCAAAAATTAAAAAAGTACTACTAAGTTCTAGTAATTAACTTTCTCACTGGAAAATGTTGTTTCTTTGGGAGATTGGCGAGTGTGTTTATAGTTCAGAAAACACTGTAAAAGGATTTCTGTAGACTTTGCTATAAAATGGATTTGGTTTTCCTTCCTAGTTGTGATTGTGTAAGGTTCTTCATATAAGTTACTTTATTAAAAGTATTCATTCAGTAGATCATTAAGACAAACAGAAATAAATCATTATGTTGATGTCATCTACCTGGACTTGTGTAAAGCCTTTGACACTGTCTCACACGACATCCTTCTCTCTAAGTTGGAGAGACATCAATTTGATAGGTGGACCACTCGGTGGATAAAGAACTGGCTGGATGGCCGCACGCAAAGAGTAGTGCTCAGTGGCTCAATGTCCAGCTGGAGACCAGTAACGAGTGGTGTCCCCAGGGATCGGTGCTGGGACCGATCTTGTTCAACATCTTTGTGAGTGATATGGACAGTGGGATTGAGTGCGCCCTCAGCAAGTTTGCTGATGACACCAAGCTGTGTGGTTCGGTTGATATGTTGGAGGGAAGGAATGGCATCCAGAGGGACCTTGGCACGCTTGTGAGGTGGGCTGATGCCAACCTACTGAAGTTTAACCATGCTAAGTGCAAAGTCGTACACCTGGGTCGGAGCAATGCCAGGCACAGCTACAGGTTGGGCAGGGAGGAGATTGAGAGCAGCCCTGCGGAGAAGAACTTGGGGGTGTGGGTTGATGAAAAAATGAACATGAGCCAGCAGTGTGCGCTTGCAGCCCAGAAAGCCAACCGTATTCTGGGCTGCATCCAAAGGAGTGTGACCAGCAGGTCGAGGGAGGTGCTCCTGCCCCTTTACTCTGCTCTTGTGAGACCTCACTTGGAGTATTGTGTGCAGTTCTGGTGTCCTCAACATAAAAAGAACATGGAACTGTTAGAACAGGTCCAGAGGAGGGCCACGAGGATGATCAGGGGACTGGAGCACCTCCCATATGAAGATAGGCTGAGAAAATTGGGGCTGTTGAGCCTGGAGAAGAGAAGGCTGCGTGGAGACCTCCTAGCAGCCTTCCAATACCTGAAGGGGGCCTATAGGGATGCTGGGGAGGGACTCTTCATTAGGGACTGTGGTGAGAGGACAAGGGGTAATGGGTTTAAACTTAAACAGGGGAAGTTTAGATTGGATATGAGGAAGAAATTCTTTACTGTAAGGGTGGTGAGGCCCTGGAATGGATTGCCCAAGGAAGTTGTGAATGCTTCATCCCTGGCGGCGTTCAAGGTGGGGTTGGACATAGCCTTGGATGGCATGGTTTAGTGGGAGGTGTCCCTGCCCATGGCAGGGGGGCTGGAACTCGATGATCTTGAGGTCCTTTCCAACCCTAACTATTCTATGATTCTATGATTCTATAAGGGAAATTAGTTGGCTTTACTCACTAGTTCAAATTTGGAATGCAGAAGTCTGTACCAGCTATCCTTCTCTTCTTGTTTTTATTTTAATCTGTTTAATACATTTAATCCCTTGTAATCACGGAACCTGAGTTGCCTGAGTAGGTACTGAATCAGACTCCTCTTTGCTTTTTCTCCTTCTAGCTAATACTCTTTGAACTTGAGCTGCTTCACAGCATCAAAGAGCTGAGGGTATAGAAGGCACAACCAGCTCAAATTTGCTTATTTTATCTTAGGTCTTTGCATCAGGTACATAAAAGTCACCCTGGAGAGAATTACAGCATGAAACAGACTGTTTCCTCTGCCTGACACTCTGCTTTGCTTTCAGTGAAGAGCTCTGGCAGCACACAGGCACACAGCATAGTTAGCTGTAATGTAAAAGTGATAGTGTGACCTTGGTGAGCATCCCTGGGATCTGTACCAAGGTCCTGGTGGCTGTGAAACAGCCCTTGGCACTCAGTTGGACAGATAAGAGTAAGCTCATGTATGCTGTGAGGTGAATTTGTGCAGTGAAGTATTAGAGGATGATGCTGGCTTGAAGTATTGCAGCTCTCCTTCAGCTGCCTTGTGAAACTGCAGCCGTCATTTCTCATCCCAGAACAGTTTAATCAAAACAAAGACTGCAGAACCTCCATTGTCAGCGAAAGGGATGACAAACTCAATACATTGGCTTCAGAGGTTTGCTTCACTGCAGGGTGTTGCTGTAGGCCTTCCCTACTCTATCCTAGCTTCCAAAAAGAGTAGTGCAAGCTTCTACGTGCAGTTGAATAACTCGTGCTCCAAATGCCAGACACGGCTTTTGCAACGCATGTAAACTCTCCTCTCTGTCGAGGGTAGTCCTGCTGGCCTTCAAAGAGGTGACTCCTCTCAGCATGCTTTGTAGCACTACATGCAGAACTTTTGAATTCAAGACTGAGCTCTTGAACTGAACCTTCTCCTTTCAGAATGACATTAGTGGGCATTTTTCCAAGGGAATGGCTTAACTGGTTTTTGCCTTCAGCATACAATTTGCTGATAATTGTTCTTCTCTTGACAGGCTGCCGATACCCTTGCTGTGAGGCAGAAGAGAAGGATCTATGATATCACCAACGTTTTGGAGGGGATTGATCTCATTGAGAAGAAGTCAAAAAACAGCATTCAGTGGAAGTAAGCCATGACAATCTTGCAAATTTTCACGTGCTCAAGAGCCACAAAAATTGCTTTTTCTCCACTTACCCTGACTAGATATAACACCGTAAAATTAATGTTATGCTCATCAATCAGCAATACAACATTTTAGAATTACGGCAAGTTGCAGATGAACTTTGTCTTCCCTTTAACTTTGACACATAAATTCAAGTTCAAAGCATACAAAAGAGAAACTTTCAGAAAAACTTGTAGTGCTGCTTTGTAACTGGCACTTGTAATTGAGTAAATTTACTCCAGGTGAATCTGGGAGGGGTACTGGAACACACTGTCTCCACCTACCTGCCCTCCTGTAGCCCATGCCTATTTTTCCTTCGGTCATGGAACGTGAAAGCTTAAGCTAAAAGTTAAAGGGGAAGGAGAAAGGGCCTGCAAGCCAGCTCCAATGCAGAGATAACCTACATTCCATAAAAAAAAATAAAATCAGTTAAGGGAAATTCTAAATTTGACCTGATTTTTTTCTGTTAAAACACTGCTGCAAGGGTAAACGCACATTTCCTTCTGTCCCTGGTTCAGCAGCAGCAGTCATTTTTCTCCTTAGTAGCTGGTGCAGTGCCGTGTTTTTTACTTTCCACCTCGGAACAGCTCTGATAACACCAATGTTTTTAATTGCTGCTCAGTAATGTCTACTCCGACCAAGGACTTTCTTGGTCTCATGCTCTGCCCATGAGGAGGGGCACAGCAAGTGGAAGGAAGCAGAGACAGGACACCTGACCCAAACTAACCAAAGAGGTATTCCATACTACAGCACATCATGCCCAGTATATAAACTGGGAGCAGTTGCCTGGAAGGCCCAGATTGCTGCTCGGGTTGGGCTGGGTATCGATCAGCGGGTGGTGAGCGTCTGTGTTCTTTCCCCTTGTTATTTCCCTTGTTGTTATTATTATTGGTGGTAGCAGCAGTGGTTTGTGTTATACCTTAGTTACTGGACTGTTCTTATCTCAACCTGTGGGAGTTACATTCTTTTGATTCTCCTCCCCATCCCTCCGGGAGCAGGGGGAAGAAGAGGTGGGGGAGGGAGCAAGCGGCTGTGTGATTCTGAGTTACTGGCTGGGCTTAAACCACGACACCTTTCAAATTGAATATTAGTAGATTTTCAAAATGTTGAAAATAGTCTGAAAGAATTGTCTTTGCCTGTTTGGTTTAGATTTTTCACTTGTGGTTTCATGAACCCTTGTACCTTTTTAAGAGGAGTAGGTGCTGGCTGCAATACAAAAGAAGTCGTGGACAGGCTGAGGTATCTGGAAGCTGAAATTGAAGATCTAGAGCTAAAAGAAAAAGAATTGGATCAGCAGAAACTGTGGCTTCAGCAAAGTATCAAGAATGTCATGGATGATTCTACAAACAACCAATATCCTTTTAAATTAAGTCTGTGCATCGTGGAGCTAGAGTTAAAACAACAGTCAAAGCATAGGTAATCGATAAGGTGCCATGTAGTCCATTTTGTCTAGAAGCCAGGAAAGGCAAATACTTTTTTTCAGGGTTTTATTCAAAAAGAAAGAAAAATCCAAGTCTTATTTACATGACTTTTTAACTTCTCTGGCTGTATGATTGGTAACCTGAATAAAATTTAGCACATACATACTTGTGTGTGTATATATATATGTATATAGCAGTAATTTTTAAGTCCATAGTATAATCCCAGTGTCTTATTTGAAATTAATTGTATTGGTATTTGGCACTTGAATTTATACTTTCATCCCAGTGATTTACATAGCTTTTTTGCGTTGCTTCCTTCTTGTGAAAAAATTAATCAGCCAAAGATAAATTGAGTTGAAAAAGTCCTGAAGCTTGCTGGGTTTGGAACAAGAAAAAGTCCTGCATGTCAATGCCCCATAAGCAGGGAATTCCAGCTGCATTGATTGTAACCGTGTGTTTAGCTGTCTTGCAAGATACTGAGCAAAATAGGCGCCTGAGATTGGAAGCAGGAAAGTGCCCTTCTTAACTATAGCATGGTGAAGAGTACTTAAAAATTACCTGAGTTGCTCTACAGAAACTGTGCCTGTAAAAAGGATCTTGTAGCAAAAGAGGTAGAAGTTAGATATTAGGAGAAACTTTCATTTGGGAGGGCTAGCACTGGAATTGGCCCCCCAGAGAGGTGGTGGAATATCTATCTCTGGAGGTTTTCTATAAGAGGAGAGGCAAATATCTATTTGGAATGTCTTTAACAGTTGATCCTACCTTGAGGCAGGGAAATGAGATGGCAGATTCTCAAGTCACCTCTGGAAGTATTTTTGTGTGATTCTGGGCGATCCTGTTATGTATTTGAATTCTATAGTGTCATAATGCACTGGGGTAAATGGTATTCTTCCAGACAAGATTTAACATGTTCTGCTTTTTAATTTTTTCTTTTTTGTGTTTTCTTCACAGATACTGATTTGTTTGTTGTTTTTTTTTTTTTTTCCTTAAAAGGTAGAACTCTGCTATTTTGAACTAGCCATTCTGAAAGCAAAATATCATGTCTTCATTGCACCTCTGAGTAACAGCAGTAAGTTTATAGGTTAGGCTCAGCTTGGACAAACTTCTTTTAAGTGGCAACAAATACTAGTTTCATGTAGCTTTAAAAAAAAGTGTTCCTTGACCTAAATTACATTCTCATATGTCACCCATGAAGATATCTGCAACTGCTTCAATGGTAAGTTGCTGCTGTTTCTTAAAATGAGGGATTTCTTTACTTTCCTCATGATAATTAACTTGCTAATTAGCCTGCTTTTTCCCTTCAAGTATTGTGAATTTAGAAGTACTTAACAGTGATTAGTACTAAGTAGATGTCTCTCATGATGTTCATGACTAGCAAGTTCTAGCATATTCTAGTTGTAGTCACAGACTATGGGATGGAAGCTCAGTTGATTTTGGAGTATTGGTTTCAGAAGTATTTTTCTGTATTCATGCTTCACAGCAGCTTGTCTCAGGCCATTAATGGAGCCAGGGACAAGACATGTTGGTCCAGTACACCAGAAAGAGGAGGCAGGTCCAAATTTTGTAACATTTTCTGGTGGCTGTTGTGGCCAAAGGGAGCTCCTGATGATGCTATAGATGGATGCTATAAATGGAGCCATCTGAAATTCAGTGATGGGGCATTGCTACTAAATCAAAAGGATTCCTTCTGAACAGGAAGTTTGAAGAAGTTGCCAAGAATTTCTGACAGAAGTTAACTTCCCTTGACATCCTCTCTTGATCCTGAGGCACCCAAGGGAAGATTGCTGTTCTGCCTCCAGCTAGGCTCAGAACATCTCTTCTTTGCCACAGGGAAGAAGGGCTTGGTTTTGAATAAAAATGCAAGATCAGACAAGTACTGCAGAGTTTAACAAAAATGAGCTGTTACTAAAACGAGTTAGTCATTACAAAATGTGGAGACACGTAGTACACCAGTCACATAGTACTTCATGTAAGTCTCTTAGGAAGCAGAGAAAGAAAAGTGTTATCCCAAGTTATGGACAAAGGAGAAATTATGTGCAAGTAGGTGAGTGACCTGCAGTGCAAGGTAGGTTGTGCCAGTGTTGTTGATGTAATTGTGATCTCTTGACTTTAACCACCGTGTTTTGCTGTACATAGTAAGCCACAGGTGAGTTTGGTAGCCAGCTGATACATCCCAGTTGTATGTGCTGCAGAAGCTGTGAGCTTAGACACTTGGAAGTGCTGGCATTGAAGACAATCATTAATAACTTTTCTTCCTTCTATTAAATCTCTCTGTGCTACCACCACTATTCAAAGCCATGAAGTGAGCTGGACCAGAGAGCTGGTTTAGCTGAAAAAGGAGCTTGTTAAATATTTTCACCTTGCTTTATATATACAACTAAGAGATCTGGGGACAGTAACAAACCAGTAAAGGAAGTGGTAAATATTATACTGCTATGAGAAAAGATTCTTGCAACTATAGTTTAAGTACTAGACCTTTGGGATTTATACTATGCAAAGTACTTGGATCTAACAGGGACTATGCAGGTCCCGCCACAAGTTTATTTATGCTATAATTATGCAGTATTACAAGTGTCCTTGTAATATCATTTGAGTGGATAGCATGCAAGATTTAAGGAAAATATGCACGCTTAACCCTTTCTTAAATATTGCTACTTAACCAGGAGACACACTTCTAGCAATTCAAGCACCTTGTGGTACACAGTTAGAAGTACCTATACCCGAAATGGTATGTACTGGTTTCTTGTTTACCTAAGTGTTCCATAGGGACAGTGGAAAAGAAGAGCTACATTAGGCATAATTGTCATGAATTGCCTTGAGAACTTTTTTAGCAGTGGCTTTTATGTGTCAAATTTCTCTGCTGTATTGTACTCTTAGGAAAAAGCCATTTAGATTTAGCAATAGGTTTACTTTGGTGTATGTTTAGTCTCATGGTACTAGACTGGATAAACTACAGTCTCACTTTAGTTTAAAGGCTTAAATGGGTGAGATTAGGAGGTCAGATTACTTACCTCTGTCCATCTTTGCCTTTTTTCGTCATATAATTGGGAGATAGCATTGTATGAGGCGTGATAGCCACTATGCTTGTAGAAGGCTAAAATTCACCTGAGAAGTTTGACAAGCTTGTTTTAGTGAGGCTAAGTACAGTCTAGTATGGTATAATCGTCCGAAGCTGTAACAGTTAAGCTAATGAGTGATACTGTCTTTGTCCATCTCTGCTGAAATCAGTTCAGGCAATGGTAAGGTTCTCTGCCGGGACCAAAGTAATCAGCTGTGATGTTTTTATGTTTGGGGTTTTTTTGCTTTTTGTTGAGGACTAAACCAGCTGATCTTGGTCTGTCATCATATTCACGCTGGATGTTTTTTACTTTGGTTCTTCTTTTTCAAGGCTCCCTTCCCAGTGTTCTCATGCTCATTTTTCCTAGAACATATGTGCTGAAAAACAGTTTGCTGAATGAGCCACTGTGTAGTCGGTGGTCTCACTGAGGCTGTGCTGGAGGAAGCTAGTCCTAGCTGTGTTGCTTCAGTAACTTGCCCAAAAGAAAGCCTGGCAAATCAGTTAAAAAATTGTTTCTACTGACTCATGATCCTGTGTTCTCTCAGTCTGGGTGAGATAACCAGCTGTTTTAGAATGCTTGCTCCTAACCAGCATCATTCTGAAGCTCCATTTGAAAGGAAGAAACATAAATGCACAGAAATCATTTTTCATCATCGCTGTTACTGGTAAGATGTAGGCCTGCTATAAGTCTCATGTAAATAGAATTCAGTATTTCATTAAGCACTTAATAGAATTGTATGTTAGTGTTCTCTGCAGCCGTGTTCTGGTCAGGTAGATACATTACAGGTTTGTAACCTGGTTTGTGTTTTTTGTCTTCTGACAGATAACATGTATTAGTTTTAAATATATTTTTTTTTTCCTGAGCATGACTTGATAAGTCTGTGCCAATTCTGAGCTCTTCCTGGTGATGTAACTAGAAGATCACTGTGTTTATGTTCTGCATCAGTTTGAGAATTCTGTTCAAACATCTTCATAACTTTCTGTGGGAAGTAACTCTGTGCAGTTACTGTTACATTTTGTAAAGTTAAGAGTTCTCAAGGAATGGTAACTTTCACAATATACCACCATTACAGGGACAGAATGGACAGAAGAAATACCAGATCAATCTTAAAAGTAGTTCAGGACCTATCCATGTGCTGCTTATAAATAAAGAATCAAGCTTCTCCAAGCCCGTGGTGTTTCCAGTTCCTCCACCTGATGACCTTGCACAGCCATCATCACCACCTGCAGCTCCAGCAACTCCACTTAAACCTGCTGCAGCTCCTGAGAATCCACCAGAACAACATGACCTGAACCAAGCACAAGAGTTACCACAAACATCGGTTGTGGGCACACCATCAGGTGGGTCTGCGGTTCTTCCTACTTCACGTGGGTAGTGGGAGGGGAGGGAACTGGAGGGGAAGAAGGAAAAGGTGCTAGATGAAATAAAGATCAAGAGTTTGCATAGTGTAGCAGCTGTCTGTTAAGAAACTACGCCAAGGGCTTACTAAGAGCTCTGAAGAGGTTACAGAGAAACCTCTTCCTCTTCTGTCTGGTGAAACAGATTCTTCCCTCGTAGCTTATCATCTTGTACCAAACAGGTTTTGAATGTGATCCAGTTAATTATTCTGAGGTGCTTCTCCAGAATGCAGTATGGAAGGAAATTGCCAGCCTCTGACGGAGGATATGATTTGAACATGTACCTTTTAATGAGGCAGATAATAGAGGCACCAGTTCCAGCTTTTGTGTCACAAGGTCACTTCCCTTCTTCCACATAGCCACAGTGAGAGACTGTCTGAATATCAGGTATATTTTTCATAATAATAGGAGGGTAATAGGAAAAGATTTAAGAAAATGCTGTTAGTGTCACAGCCTGCATTTCTGATGAGTCCTGATTAAACTTTGTTTATTGACCTTCAATTAATTAACAGTTAGTTAAACTATGCTTTTGATTTTGGAAGGGCGAGACTTCTCCTGCCTCATCCCAGACATTAGCCATGTTTGCCTCAAAAGACAAAGCCGTATGCAGTCGGTCTGTGTTCCCTTTTACCATAACAGATTCATAATGTGCCTGTCTTTGCAGACGGCAGCACAGAGCAGAACAGTGCAACCCCAGCAGCTCCTTACTCCAGCCTTCCAGAGTCGGTGTTGTACTCCAGCCTTGCAGGCGATGTTGCCCAAGCTACAGCTAGTTCAAATGACTACCAGGGCTTGCTGCCCCTGGATGTTAACTGTATTCTCAAGGCAAACTCATTCGACTTGGCAAAGATGGAAGAGCCCACAGGTAGGAAGCAGGAGTTCCTGTTCAGTTGGTTTTATTAGTTTCCTAAGCCCTTCTTTGTGACCAAGTTACCAATGAGTTACACAGTGGAAATAACAGGCCTCCGTTTATCTCCTAATGAAGCCACTGAGCCAGCTCTGAGTAGCAAACTCATTTTGAGCAAAATACCTTTCTTTGCTACCAAATAAGCTTCATGTTGTACGCTGCTCTAGGGCTGTAAGGCATCAGTGGGAGAAATGTATTGGGCAAAAACTGAGGGATATAAAGGTGAATACATTTTACATATTGCCACAGCTCCTACACAGCACATGAGCCATAACTGTACTTTGCAATTCAGTGTTTTAATGCAGAGAATATGTATTGACTTCCATAAACACGTACTTCTCTCTTTCACAGGGATCGGTGGGGATCTTATTGATGAACTCATGTCTTCTGATGGTAAGTATTTAGCATCTTCCCTAATAATCACAAGTAGCAGCATGGGTTTTGTGTGAAGAGCACTCTTAGGTGTTAAATCTGATGCTGAGTCAGTATGATACTACTTCTCTCCCCTATAATGCCTCCTCTATCTTTTGTCATTCTTGTCTTTGCTCCCCTTTCCATTCCTTGCAACAGTGTTTTTTAACAAGCAAAACAGTTGGTTTTTAACAATCAATATATGAAAGTCTTAATCCAGCAAGCACTTACATGCATGAGTAACCCACCAGTTGTTAATTCAGGAACAAGGAAAGAACAGGCTGATGACTAGAGTGCTGCTGTAAAAAGATAGATCTGGTTTAATTCTTTTCTGCTTCAGGCTTCCTGCAGGTGCTTTGAGTAAACATTTTGGAACATATTGACATGCATGCATGCAGACTGGTAGATGGCACCTTGGTGGCCGTACGAGTGCAGAACTGAGCCACAGCTAGTGAGTTCAGGTGTTCCCTGCCTCTCTGCTCCATCTCACTGAGGTGCCAGAGGTGAAACTCAGCTGGCATTGTACTCGCTTGCCCTATGCTCTGTAAGCAGCCTCTGCTTATCTGCCTTTCAAGCAGACAACCTCAGGGCTTATCCAGAAAGAACCATGTAATTATAAGATCTGAGGAGCAAGATGGGATTATGTGAATGTGCCAGTATATGGCTGAAATGGAAATAGTCTTTGCTTTTACAGCAGGTACAGCATGCCCAGCTCCTCTGCACTAGGTTAGCGCTCCCTGATGTACAGCATGAGGGCTGGGGCTTCTCTTCTTGCTCTCCAAAGATGGATTCAAGTCCATGCTTGAAACGCAGTGCACAGAAAAACTGCTAGCCTTCATTTTTTATTTTTTTTTATTCCTGTAACACAGGGATAGTTGCAACTTCCTTACTTAAAATGATAAATACTTGAAGGCTGATATAGGCAGTACTGTTAGAAGTTGAAGAAATAAAAATATGAATGATGGCTTTCAGGTGAAAGTTTCAAAAGCTACTCAGGAATTCCTTTGTTGCAGAAGGAGAAATTAAGTCCTCGTTCCACAGGTATCACTCCATTCCAGGAAATTCACTTAATACTAAGCAAAACATGTAGGCATGTCACTGACTTAGTTTGAATGAAGGCAGTACAGGTAATTCACAGTATGTGTCTTAGCATGCTTGTCAGATTATCGAGACTGTTTTAATTATTAAGACTAACCCTGATACTGGGTATGACAAACATACTGAATTATGAGATAGGGCTGATATTCCAAAGTGTTTTTAACTTAAACTAAACTATTCCTGCTTTACAGTTTTTCCTCTCTTACGACTCTCTCCTACTCCCGGAGATGACTACAACTTTAACCTGGATGATAATGAAGGAGTCTGTGATCTCTTTGATGTGCAGATACTAAATTATTAGATATTGTGTCAACCAGACTACTTATCTACCTCTAACTATAACATTCTAGACTTCTTCATAACCTAAGTATTTGAATAATGAATGTATAACTTCTTAGTTCACTGACTCTGGGAGTTTATTTCCTTTTGCTTCCTTTAACTACTTCACAAAACAAATTTAACAATGAGGAAAAAGGGGCTTTTATCAAAAATTCTGGTACATATTTTCACCTGTGTGTCCTCTGTGTGATCCAATTATTTGGAGTTTTCTTTAGTAAGAAAAGTGAACATGTTCTATAGTCTTCTGAGCATTTTTCAGAAATTATTAGGCTTCTTGCTCACAGTTAACAGCGTTTTCTTTGAAGCTTTACTGCCTAGAAGCTTTTTGTATTTTAACCTTTCAAACAATTTTGAAGCTTTCACTGCCAAGCTGAAAAGTGAAGGACATCACCTCAAGTTATGCTAAATTGTTTCAGTGAACCAATTTTGTGAAGTGCCTTCTGTTTTAGCACTTTAAGTTTCTCACACTGACTTCTGACATTCCTCTTTCCTAGATGACAGGAAAGGTCTGTTTGTAGTTTGTATTAAAAGTGTGCCAATACTTGTATATTAACAAGATTTTTTTAATAAAATTGTACAAACAAAGCTATCAGTATTTGTGATCTTCATTTCTTGCAATCCCTTCATTGTCCATTATGCATCACAACTGAGATAATAGGCCTGTGGCAGCATCCACATCTACTGGTTCCTCTTCCATATTTGTGGAAACCTGAAAAAAAAAAAAAAAAAAAAAAGAAGTTTGGGTTTAAAGTACAAAGCAATTGCTTTGTACTTTTTGAAAAAAAGCCACTAATAAATACCCGTTGTCTAGAACATTAGTCTGTCTTTATGTATTTAATTTAGGCTAGTATTGCAGTCATAATTCAATAATTTGGAGGAAACCAGGATTCACTAAACTTCGCAGAGCAGCAGCCAATACTTTATGCTGCAGGAGAAAGACAAAGCATCATGCCAGTAATGGCCAAATGGAAACAGGCTCAGCTTTTAGTTCTGAAGTGCTCTTGACAACACTCCTGCAACTTTGGAGGAAATGCAATTACAGCCCAAGCGATCAAATTGAGTCTTAGGTCACGTACAGCCCTACAGGCGCAGGAGCAATGGTAGAATCTGAATTCCTGCCTGCATGCGGTAACAAGCGAGCAGGGACAGGGACGCTGGCACTAACTGCCTTGAAACCCTTGCTTGGCCTCATCTGTGCTGGCAGCACTGTCACCTATGTTTACTTTTACTCAGCCTCTCCTTAAGGTATCTGACACTAGTTTTGTCGCTCCCAGCCATACAGAAACTTGATCACCCCAGGCACAGTAAATAACACTCAACTCGTGTCTACTTCTCACAACAGCTGGGGTAGATTCATGTGTACCTTATCCCAGCCCGCTGCTTCCTCTCTCCCCCAAATCATGCTCGGACCATCAGAGTCACATACAAAGGAGTTTGTCAACCGTTAAATTCTGTGAATTATTTCATGGACAAGCCTGCACATAGCCCTGTTCAAAGGACTAGACAAAGGAAGACAAGTGAAACACTGTCTTGAGCCCTAAGTGCCACCGGCAAGAGCTTGTCATGGTTTAAGCCCAGCCGGTAACCCAGAACTACACAGAATCATAGAATCATAGAATAGTAAGGGTTGGAAAGGACCTCAAGATCATCGAGTTCCAACCCCCCTGCCATGGGCAGGGACACCTCCCACTAAACCATGCCATCCAAGGCTATGTCCAACCCCACCTTGAACGCCGCCAGGGATGAAGCATTCACAACCTCCCTGGGCAACCCATTCCAGGGCCCCACCACCCTCACAGTAAAGAATTTCTTCCTCAGATCCAATCTAAACCTCCTGTTTAAGTTTAAACCCATTACCCCTTGTCCTCTCACCACAGTCCCTAATGAAGAGTCCCTCCCCAGCATCCCTATAGGCCCCCTTCAGGTATTGGAAGGCTGCTATGAGGTCTCCACGCAGCCTTCTCTTCTCCAGGCTGAACAGCCCCAATTTTCTCAGCCTATCTTCATACAGAAATGGCTCTTTCAGGTGTTTATACTTCTGATGAGAGAATATGAAGGCTTAGGAATTGCGAACAGAGAGGCAGAGCTGGTTCAAAGCACTATCAGATGCTTCAGGTAGGGAACAACAAGGTTTTTCCTTACTTTCTGTGTCTAGTTGTGTTGCAAAATAAGTCTCAAAACAAGGGGCTGGAGCTGGAGTTAACTTTAAAAAAAAAATAGATTAAAAAATGGAACATAATTTAAAAATATGTTTTTGGAAGCATGCTCCAGCTTGGCTACCCACCCTCTTCTCTCTGCTTTGGTAGTTATAAAGCACTTGAATATGCTAACCAGATTTCAACATTACCACACCACTGAAATGAATAAAACTGGGTTTATAGCTTTAAAGCAACTGCATGAATTGCCTGCAGTCTTGAGAGCCAGGATATAGTGCTTTGAATATACACATTCCTCTCCATTTCCCTCAGACTTTTACAAAGGGAAATTACCTGATGACTCTTCTCAGGTTCTGCTGCTATTCCTTTTGATATCTGCTGTATTTCTTTCTGGACTTCAGCAAATGCTTTATTTATTGTGTTAACTTTCTCAGCATTCTTAATGTTTATCTGGAAGAAAAAAAAAAAAAGGTATTTTTAACAGGAATTCCACTGACATGTGAAACTGCACCATTTTTATACAACTGTTACACAGCAAGTCTTATATATCCCAAAATTACTTTTTAGTAGGTTTTTCTGTTACACAATTATATCATCCAGTCATGTATTACTAACGTTCTAATTAGCTGAAAATTATGAAAGTAGTCAAACTTGTTCTATTGGAAACTGAGCCCACAGTGATCCAGAAACAGAACATAGAGAAAACAAAAGCCAGGGTGTAGACAGGCCCTGTGACAGCATCCTCAGCTCCTTTTAGCTGGATTAGAGTTCCAGGAAAGGTTCCTTCCTTCATTCATGTGGTGCACTGACTCTGGCTAGGTCAACCCTAATTTATTCCCCTCCTCAGCTGGACAGGGGAGAGAACATATAATGAAAGGCTCGTGGGTCAAGATAGATAAGGACAGGGAGAGATCAGTCACCAGTTACATTCACAGGCAAAACAGACTCGATTTGGGGAAAAAGTAATTTTATTTATTAAATTTACTACATTTCAGATGTTCTAGAAGCACACTCACATCTTCAGGCAACTCCACGTTTCAGGATACTACTGCTGTTCCATAGGCTACCCCTGTAATTCACCTCTCAGCAATTTACACAGGTAGAAGCAAACTGTGAATGGTGACACGTATTCATTTTGCTTTCAAAGCTTTCATAATTTCAGAGCATGTATTCCATTCCAGTAATTCCATTTATTCTGAGTGAGCAAGAGAACCAATAGTAAGAAAGCAGTGGCAAGAGGCTGATAAAAAAAGCCTGCTCAGGTTAGCACTTCAATTCGTAATAAACTGGAGTCTGACTCAAGAAATACAGACTTGGCTCCTAGTTCAGACCAGTGGATGGGACTGTGGGCAACACAATTAACAAAGATCTCAGGTTGCCCATCAGGGCTTGCTACCCTTTTCCAGCTTCACAGAGGTGCTGGAACAATCGTCAGTTTTAATGCCTGATAGCTACTCTGGCAGGACTCCTCCACACAAAGAGGCTCTACAGCTAGCATGTGTATATCAAAAGTTGATTGGGCTTTTATGTATTAAAGAAGAAACCTGTTATAACAATTTTTTCTGAACATTTTCCTATACTGGTTAATGGTAAGTAAATCCCCAAAGGCTGAATTAAAGAATGTAGCTTCAAACACACAGAACAAAATTTTACTGCTAATAAGCTACTGACTTTTCATGAATATGTTTTTTAAACTTGTTTCTCCCTTTATTATACAGAACCCTCAGACTAAGTGGGGATGTGATGCCATCAACATGAAATTGTTTACTTCCAAAGTTTGTTACGTTCCAGTCTGTCTATCATACGAATTTGGCAAGAGGCTTTAGCTCGCAGGAGAAAATCTGAAAGGGCATTTTTTTAGAGCTGCTGTTTAACTTGGTTTGCCCAGCACACTGCCACTAAATCTAATGGGAACAATAAGCCACTAACTTTCTGCTTATATTATCACATACCCTTCCAGAAGCACCAGCTGGCTGAACTCTCAGCAGATCACACAGCTCAGGCTGGAGGCAGTTTCTGAGACGCAGATGCTGTATAATGACTTGCTGGCTACCAAGAGGAACTCTTTGCTCAGATCATCCCCCATCCCTTTTCCCCTGCATTGCTCCCAGCCACGCAGCCCACTCTCTCATTCCTCTTTATTTCTCTAATAAAAAATGGCAGAGTATTATTTTTGTTTGTTTTCACTTTAGAAAGGGGCAGGAAGGCCCTTCCTTAGCAGTATCTGTGCCTGGTGGTTTAGATCAAGCCACTCTGGTGAACAGTACCATGAATTATTACACTGTCAGTGACAGTGCAAGTAAACATAACCTCACTGAACTACTGACATTGTCTTTAGCATCCCATTCCCTGGGACACACTGAGATGCTATCGGGTACTTTCTAAATGAACCCCCGCTCAAGGAGAACAGCTTTAAATCTTACGTGGCAGAAGCTTGCAGGACATGAGCCACATAAACTGTGCTTCTCTGTTTGAAGACTAGATGATCTTAAAGGTGCTTTCCAAAGCTAACCAGTCCATGACAGCATCCACACATAAACCCTATTTTCAGGTGGAAAAGATGTACTCCGCCACTCCGTGGCCCAGAGGAGCCCTGTCAATGAACCACCTCTGTCAGTCACGAGAGCTCGGCAGGACAGGCCCCAGCGGGGGAAGGGCTGCACCGGCCCTGCCCGGCCCGGCGGGAGCCTCGCCACAAACCCCCCGCGCAGCTCACCTGCTTCAGCCCGGAGGTGACGGGCCGCGCCCTGCCCTTGCCTTTGCCCTTGGCCTTGGCGGCGGCGGCGCTACGAGCGATGCGGAACACGTTCGCCGCCTTGGCAGCCCGCGACCGGCTCTTCCCCATGGCGGCGGCACCGCGAGGGCGGGGGAACAGCTGACGTCACTCCCGCGCGCCGGGGAAGCCTCCAATGCCGCCTCCAATGCCACCCCCATTCCCTCAGCGCTGTCATTGCGCGGCGATCCCGCGCGGGGCCGCCAGGTGGTGCTGCGCCACCCCTGTCCCACCCGCCCGCGTCTCGGACCCGCGGCTGCCGCTGTTTACCGTCGCTGTTCCTCTCCCGTGCTCTCACATGTGTTCCCCCGTTGCCGCGCCGGCCCTCGCCTCTGTGACTGCTGCCCGCCGAGCTACGCCCGCCGTGCCAAAGCAGTGCCTGACGGTCCCTTCAACGCGGGGTTTAAAAAGATATAGTAAAAAATTCGGGTGGGTTGTGGGAAACCTTCGGTCTTATGGGCCCCGTCCGCAAAACGGGAGCCTTGCTACGGCTAATTCCAAATGGAACTGGCTTCGCCGCCCTCGGGGTAAGGCGGGAGGCGAGCACAGCGGCAGCCGGACAGCTGTGTGCGCTTTGCTAAATTCTTGGGTCTCGGGGGTGACCCCAGAAACGGACAATGATGTCCCCGTCTCCCCGCCGCACAACTCGAGGCAGTGGCAGAGGGGCAGCACCTCTGATCCATTGAAGCGGTCCCCCGCTGCCCGCTTAGACGGCACAGCGCTGCGCTGAGGGGCGGCGAAGGGCTTGGGGCGAGAGCCGGAGCGGTGGAGCCTGGGGGGGCCGGGGCCGGGCTAGGCGGGCGCGGAGCGCTGCAGCCTCCTTATCGGCTCCCCATCAGGGCGTCGCCGCCCGTCGCCTTCAAAGCGGGCGGTGGTGACGGGGCGGCCGCATCTCCCGTCCCAGCCCGTCCTGGCCCGTCCCAGCCCGCGGCGGCAGGTGAGCAGAGCCATGCTGCACTGGGGATACGACGACCACAACGGTAAGGCAGCTACGGGGAGGCTAGGGAGGAGGGCCGGGGGTGCCCGCAGCGCTTCCCGTGGTGCCGTCGGGGCGGCCGGGGCGACAGCGGGCAGCGGGCCCGCCCCAGGGCGCCTCCCGAGCCCGTGAGAGCGCTGAATGAGCTGAAATGAGATGCTGCCGGGGCTTTCAAGCGTGAGACCGGGCAGGTTTTTGTCTCGGAGTGATGCACGGCGGGCTGCTGCGAGGGGCGTCGGGGCGTGCAGCGTCGCCCGCGGGAGTCGGGTCGGGGGCTGGCTCTGCCTCATCCACTGCGGGGATTTCGTTTGCTCCAGTAATTATCAGTTTCCTGTACATACTGAGTGTTTATTAGACAGTCACGCTGGTGGGAGCTGCTGCGTTATCGGCATTGCCTCTGATTCAGGGTACCATCTGCTTCTGTTACACGGTGGGAAACACTAAGGACTAGGATCGGTCATTTGAATGTATAAGTACGCACCTAAGAGGAGATGCTTTTGGATTTTAGTTGTTTCATAGTTTCCTTAATCTTGTTGGTCTTTGAAGTCCCAAGATGTGCTCATCAACAGGCTTAAAGACTTTGCTCTGTTTTGCATTGTAAGTCATGCAAACGCTGCTCTGGTGTGCAGATCGTCTCACAAGCCATGCGAGTAGAAATGCAAGCGCTTTTGTAAATTCGAGACTCAGCTCTGGCAAAATGAATAACTTACACTGTCTGTTATAATACACAGACAAATAAACCACCATGGTACTAAGAGAAGAAAGCTATATATTTGCATATACTAATGCCAATAGGAGTTTGCTTTGTGTGTATTATTACTTAGAGTTTGGAATACTGTTTGTACTACCTTTCCTGCTTGGCCCTTTTGTTCCATCTTTTCAGGATGGATGCACTTTTCCTGAAAAACTGGGTGGTGGTGGATCACAGCGATGTTGCAATGATTAGGTGTGTTATCTGCTTTTGTGCAGCGTGCTCTACCCCTCCCCTCAAGACGTAAATGGGTCTTGTTTTTCAAATTTGTTTCTCCATATGTTTTCCAAGAGTACTGTAAACTTCACCTGCGCTGTCCAGATAAGAAGCACATTTTCCCTCCCCTTATCCTACCCCTGCTCCTTTGCTATTCTCAAATTCTAGGAAGGGGAGGGCACAACAATTTCTATCAGGGTAGCCCTGGATCTTGCTTGAGGCCCCATTTGTTCTATAAAACTCTGTTTACTGGTTGATAACATACCTGGGGTGGAGTTTGGCTTCCTCTCTCCCCTTTTTTGGAGCCCCCAGCAGCTGCGGGGTGGGTAGTTCCTCATTGGTCCATCCCATTCCCACCACCTCGCACAAGGGATTAAAAGAGAGGCATGAATAGCCAACACTTAACTCCTCTCCCCCATGATCAGTTTTATTTCTCATCTTTTTTTTTTTTTGTGCATTTATTTTATTTATTTCTCATCTCTTTTTTTGTGCATTTATTTTATTGCTTTTGCTTGTTTCTTGTTTGGCTGAATAGCAGATGCAGGACATGGCTCTGATTCTTGAAGAATTTTATTGCCATGCATGGCCCTGCAAATAGTTTCCCTGACACAAAGATTACATTTTGCAACTAATGAGTCAAACAAAGTGAAATTAATTATATGTGGTGCAGTCAGATGTTACAGGTGACTTCCTGAAGTGTTGGAAAGACAGAATCACAGAATCACAGAATAGTAAGGGCTGGAAAGGACCTCAAGATCATCGAGTTCCAACCCCCCCGCCATGGGCAGGGACACCTCCCACTAAACCATGCCATCCAAGGCTATGTCCAACCCCACTTTGAACGCCGCCAGGGATGAAGCATTCACAACTTCCCTGGGCAACCCATTCCAGGGCCCCACCACCCTCACAGTATAGAACTTCTTCCTCAGATCCAATCTAAACCTCCCCTGTTTAAGTTTAAACCCATTACCCCTTGTCCTCTCACCACAGTCCCTAATGAAGAGTCCCTCCCCAGCATCCCTATAGGCCCCCTTCAGGTATTGGAAGGCTGCTATGAGGTCTCCACGCAGCCTTCTCTTCTCCAGGCTGAACAGCCCCAATTTTCTCAGCCTATCTTCATACGAGAGGTGCTCCAGTCCCCTGATCATCTTCGTGGCCCTCCTCTGGACTTGTTCTAACACTTCCATGTCCTTTTTATGTTGAGGACACCAGAACTGCACACAATACTCCAAGTGAGGTCTCACGAGAGCAGAGTAGAGGGGCAGGATCACCTCCCTCGACCTGCTGGTCACACTCCTTTTGATGCAGCCCAGGATATGGTTGGCTTTCTGGGCTGCAAGCGCACACTGCCGGCTCATGTTCATTTTTTCATCAACCCACACCCCCAAGTCCTTCTCCGCAGGGCTGCTCTCAATCTCCTCCCCGCCCAACCTGTAGCTGTGCCTGGCATTGCTCCGACCCAGGTGGAGGACTTTGCACTTAGCATGGTTGAACTTCATCAGGTTGGCATCAGCCCACCTCACAAGCGTGTCAAGGTCCCTCTGGATGGCATTCCTTCCCTCCAATGTATCAACCGAACCACACAGCTTGGTGTCATCGGCAAACTTGCTGAGGGCGCACTCAATCCCACTGTCCATGTCACCCACAAAGATGTTGAACAAGACCGGTCCCAACACCGATCCCTGGGGGACACCACTCGTTACTGGTCTCCAGCTGGACACTGAGCCACTGAGCACTACTCTTTGCGTGCGGCCATCCAGCCAGTTCTTTATCCACCGAGTGGTCCACCTATCAAATTGATGTCTCTCCAACTTAGAGAGAAGGATGTCATGGGAGACAGTGTCAAAGGCTTTACACAAGTCCAGGTAGATGACATCAACTGCTCTGCCCCTGTCCATCAGTTCCGTAGCCCCTTCATAAAAGGTCACCAGATTGGTTAGGCAGGATTTCCCCTTAATGAAGCCATGCTGGCTGTCACCAACAACCTTGTTGGTTTTCATGTGCCTTAGCATGGCTTCCCGGATAATCCGCTCCAAGATTTTGCCAGGCACAGAGGTGAGACTGACTGGTCTGTAATTCCCCGGCTCATAAGACGTCTGCATTCACTCCAAGTTGTGCATTTGCAGTGATAAAAGCGCTGCTTTTCTTAAACTGGGGGAAAACTCATTTGCCCCTTAGCAATAATAACTGCAACATAAATCATTATGTGCATAAACTGTCAAATATTGCACATACATGTCTGCATATATGGTATATCTATGTATAAGGATATGGGCTGACTGTTATACACAAAATGAAGTGTTGTGGTGGGTTGAGGATGGCTGGACATCAGGTGCCCACCAAAGCTGCTCTATCACTCCCCCTCCTCAGCTGAACAGGGAGGGGAAATATAACAAAAGGCTCGTGGGTCAAGATAAGGGACAGGGAGAGATCACTCGCCAATTTCCATTGTGGGCAAAACAGTCTCAACTTGGAAAAAAAGTAATTTAATATATTACCTATCAAATCAGAGTGGGGTAATGAGAAATAAAGCCAAATCTTAGAACACCTTCTCCCCACCCCTCCTTTGTTCCTCAGCTCAGCTTAACTCCCAGTTTTCTCTAATAGCTCTCTAAACTGGGAGCTGTCTGATATTACTGCATTGGACATAGGGGAGGCTTCTGGCACCTTCTTACAGCCCCTCCACCTCCAAAACCTTGCCACATAAACCAAGTATAAATGTTCTCCCCTTCTTTGGGGCACATATTTCTGTATACCCTTGGCCTTTGCTTTCTTGCCACTGTCCTTACATCACAGTTTTGATGGTGCTTCTGTATGGAGGCTTAATATTGAGGTCTTGAAATACGTCTTTTGGGAGGCATCATGCATGCTTTTCTTTGCTGCCCAAGGTTCCTGTAAAAAGGGTAATGTTATCACCTCTTCACAGAAACAGTCCTTTTAGTTAAGTGGAGAATTGGCATAGTTAAAAGACAAATCAAGAATCAATTGCCTTCAGTTTAATATTTGTTTAATAAAACGTATGTATGTAAAATACTTACATCTATCATGTTTTACTGCAAAACATCTCTGGACCTAATTACTACTATATCACTGAGACGCTTTATAATAAAAAGGGATGTGAATTCATAGAACCATTCAGGTTGGAAAAGGCCTTTAAAATCAGTGAGGCCAACTGTAATTCCTTATACTATTTTTTCTCTGTGAGAATAATTACATGGTCCTAATGTCTGCTTTTGAAACAGCACTCAATTGTTACCCATTATGAATTGTCAATTGCTTTTATTTGAGCTAATCCTATTGTAACCTAATATGCAACTAAATTACTTGCAAACCTAACTTTGTAAGTTTAAATATTTTATGTATGATAATGTGAGTAATGCATTCCGTTTAGGAATAAACGAGGATGTGATCCTGCCATGGTCAAACCATGCCAAACTAATGAACTTTCTGCATACACAATAGCAAACTGTCCAAAAAAAAAATCCACTTTTTCACCTGTAAGTGCTTTATTATGCGAGCATAGAGGCTCGCTGCAACTGAACCATATCCTGCAATGCCTCTGATAGACTTGTTTCGAGTAAGTCTATCCTTTTGATGAAACTCATCATCTTTAACTCCAGCTGGATAAAAAAGCACTGCTGTTAAATGCTGTAGTGAGTTCTATTTCCTGACAAGTTCATAGCTGCCTTCATTGTGAGATCTATTTCATTAACTGAGTGTGTGCATTGCTGGTGGGAATCATAAATATGATCCTCTGATCTTCTGATCGGAGATCTCTGATGTTCGTTGCATTTGATTAATTCTGCATCCAAAATAAAGGCATTCAGTCTTCTGTGCAGATGGTTCGGGGTTTTTTTGTCCTAAATGTTGGTCACAGTGGCTTTAATTGTTAAGAGTTACAAGGTGATGTCTATCAACAGAGCACTTCCCGTAAATTCAAGAATTGACATTTTTAATCAGATTCCTTCAGTAAATTTAATAATGAAGGGAGCTGAATTGATGAGTACTTTCCTGGGTATGTATTAAAGTACATATCTAGAACATTAAAGTGTACGTTATGTTGAGATGGAGGAATGTAACTCAAGTCCAAACTCAGAAGACATTTTCACCCTGGATTCCCCATTGGCTTAAACCTGATTGTATGATATGCAAAATATTATTTTGGTCATCCAAGATAAGGACAAGTAAAAAAGCAGGTACAATGTCATTTTAGAACTTTTTTAGAACTTTGTAGAAGTTTATTGTCAAATAACTAGTAAATGACAGAATCACAGCCTTGGGTCCTCTTTTCGGCACATTCATATTATTTCTGCATGCAAATCATTCATATTAGCTAATGTACAATAACTAGTTATTTCTGGGGTGGAGCAATAGGACCAAGTAGTTAAGCACATAAATATATTTTGCCTTTCCTCAGTTAAGGAAAACCTGAAACATTAAAATTAAGTAGCAATAAAGTTTTTCTAAGCATCCCAGATCACAGTAGTTAGGTATAAACAATGGAGTGGTGCCAATTGTAAATAAAATTGTGCATTGCATCTCTAACTACAGGGTACTAGGATCATATGCTAACCTGTACATAATTAAAATATTGAAGAGCTTTGATGACCATTGTGGAGTGAGAAGAATTAGGTTTAAATAGCTTTATATTATATATCTATAGCTTCAAACCAGTAGGATTTTTATATTCTGCCTTAGAAGCAGCTTCCTTCATGATTTCAGTTAATGAAGGCATTAACAAAAGGAGTTTTTAACAAATCATGACAGAAGACCCTTGCCTTTGTTCTACTTGAGGTTTAAGTCTTAGGCTGGTCTTTACAAGCTTCTCCTTCTTTTTTCCATTTTTCAGTGCTGCTCGGAGGAGAATCAGTCTCTGCCCAGGTGGCTGCTGCCGTGGGGCACTTCCCTCCATGATTTACTGACGGGGTGCTTGTGTTATTTTAGCACCTGTGAATTTCTGAGCTATGTTCTCTTCTATTGAAGTCAAGGAGAGAAAGCTATCTATCAACTTTTGATGTTAGGATACTAATCACAGTGTGACACATTTTAATCCCTTTTTTTATCATGTTTATATAAGCACTGAGCCATCCAGAAAGACCCAAGCCAGAGATCAGTTACCTTCAGTGTAGGGAGTTATGAGGATTTCCAGTGATGCAGGTTTTACAAGATCAGCTTCTGATGCTTATAATTATTTATTATATCCAGTCTTTCTTTGTTGATTTATTATGCTTCTTACCCATGACAAGCCTGGAAGATAAACAAGTGCTATGCTCCTTATAATACTGAAAGATCATCAGCCCTGCAGATTTTCCACTTTTCCCTTACCTTACCCTCTTTCCTCTTTCCTTGTTTGCTGTCTTTAGTTTCTAGATTATGTTTCCCAAACAACTCATTGTTCCTATTTTTCTTCTATGGCCCTTTTCTGCACTGTTTGTTACTCAAATATTATTCAACAGTGGCACATATATTTTTACTGAGAGCTCTCTGATGTTTAGTAGATAAGAACAGACACTTCACACATCTCATCAATGAAGCTTTTGTTACTGTTTTAGAATGACATTTGCCGTTTTTCTTATATCCATGTTGCTTATTTACAGAGACAAAGCTTTTCAGCTGATTTGTGGCTTAGCTTGTATGGAGAGAGGACAGGTAACTCAGAGCTAATGGGCTGGAAGGAGGTGACTGTGCAGCAATGCTTAGGGTACAGGCATAACCATCAGGCTTCAGGATGATATGTACCACTTGGCCTTTTTATCTTTATCAACATCTCCCCATCCCAGCCTGCATAGTCAGTGGAAGATGTGTTCTCAGGTCTTTTGCATCCAATGACTAAGGTATAAAAAGAAATCTTAATGCGGGGATTTTGGATAGGTAAGAGGTAAATCCTTAAAGACATCATGACCCATGATACTAGGCAAAAATGGTATGTCAGAAATTTATTGGGGCACAGTGCCTGTTGGATACAGGATGCTTGATTTGAATGAGCATTTGTTGGATATGTCTTGTACATAGTTGAGTCTTAATTGTGAATAATTAAGTATCTACCTACTGCATCTGGCCTTGTTCAAAGGCCAAATGTAGTTAGATACACCATGTAAGGTAGATAAAGTGGTCCTGAGAGCTACTGCTGCAGCAAAAATAGCTGAATATTTTGATCCGTGTTTTTCTGATGTGCCCTTTTTGCATGTAAGAGATGCAAACAAGAACAATCCAAACCAAGTTTTCTTTCATATGAAGAAGGGCACTGCCATCAATTTAAACTTCTCCTCCAATGCATTGCAGGGCCTGCCCACTGGAAGGAGGTTTTTCCTGTTGCAAATGGAGACCGTCAGTCACCCATTGACATCAAAACTGAGGAAACCAAGTACGATCCCTCTCTCCGTCCTCTAAATCCCAATTACGATCCAGCTTCTGCTAAAATCATCCTTAACAATGGGCACTCCACCAGTGTTGAGTTTGATGACAGCGTCAACAAATCAGGTTAGTTCCTTTCCTGTTGCACTGTATCTTTTTCCACTGTTTCCTGAATAGAGTGCATACAGCCTGGGCATGTCTCACAGCTGAATATAAACTCATTAACAGTAAAGCGTTGCTCCTCCAGATGAGAGTTTCCCTTTTATTCCCTGGCTTTCAGCATGATGCAATGTAGGAACATATTTGGACATGAGTTCGAGGTTGTGTTTCTCAGGAAGTGCTAAGATTCCCTTTTCACAGGGCTGGTTCGATCCACCCCAACCAACTAGATAGTCCCAGCCCCCTGTTTGAACAGTGTTGTGTGGAATTTTTCAAATGCTGCTCTCTCTCACTGCAGATGAATCCTTTGTGTCTCATTACAGGTTCATTCCAACCGAATCGCTCATGTCTCTTATCTGACTTTAGCTGCAAGTTTGGTTATGTATTTTTTTTTTTTTTCATTTTTACAAGCCATACCTGGACTTTTCGTGTCAGGAAAGAGCTAATACAGAACAAATGAAATATATTCCAAGTGATCCCCTTTCTTCTCTGAAAAGTTTTATTATTCCAGTCTTTTCTAGGAGTATGTAGCTTCCCTTTCTGCAAGCAACAATTCTTATTTAGAAGTTCTGTAATTTAACATAGTCCTTGAAACCAGTTAGTGCCTTCATCTTTAAAGCCTTCTCTTGAACAGCAGGCCAGGTAACACACCTCCCCTTGAAACTGTAGGAGTGCAGGTTCTTGAAGCAATAAAATCCTCTTGTGGTTGTGTGAGGCTTAGCTGAGGACCAAGCCCATGTGATGCTTTCGCCAGGGTCAGTGCCAGAAGAGGACTAATTTGTGATCACCCTGTCCATTAGTCTGAGGACCTATTAGCTTGTAGTGGCAACAGGGAGAGACCTAGATTGGCATACCATCATACTTTGCTTTCATGGACAGTCTAAGGTTAATTCTTGAATTTCCTGTTGATACAAGCAACACTGGATGTTGCCTGAAAGCCATCAGCTGACCATCAGTGATCTAGTCTGACCTTGTGTGTGTCAGATGCCACGGGACTTCCCAGAATTAATCTCTGCTTCAAGCCTAGTAGGCATGGGTGAACTAAAGCACATCTCTTAGAAAAACATACAATCTTGATTTCAAAATTGCCAGCGATGATGAACCTACCACAGCCTTTGGTAAGTTGCTCTAATTGTTAATTACTCTCACAAGTAAAGCAATGGAAATCACACTTTATTTTAGTGTAAGTTGGACCAACTCAGCCTTTAAGCTACTTTTGTTATTCCTTTTTTTTAATAAAAAGTAACAAATATGAATATGAATACACCAAGAACCTCTTCTACCTTCTAACTCCATCTTTGGAGTGACAGGGCCTTAACACGATATTTCTCTAGGCTTACACTGGTATCAAAACAGTGGTAATGTGATCCTCTTTTCACTGGTGTCCTCAGGCCTTACCTCCATGGATATAGTTCGTGTCATGGCAAAGCACTAACAGATGTTGATCAGATAATTAGTAAATATAATCCCCAGTCTCCTGTCTGTGTCTTCTGTATATGGACTAGATTGTTCAGTCCACATAAATGCTTTTACCTTTTGGCCATTGTCATGCTTTACTTATCAAAGAATTCAAATTCTCCTGTATTCATAAACTGAGTTATTCACTATTTTCCCTAGTATTTGTCACTGACAAACTTTATCAGTAATGTTTTTGTTTTCTTTCAGGTCATTGATCAAAAAATACTGAATTTTCTAGGGCCAAAATTTGGCCTCTGGGGCACTCCTGTGAAGTAAGAAAAAAAAAAAAAGAAATCAAATTAATTGGTAAAATTTTTCGTGCTAAATGCATTAGCATCTTTTAATGCATCATTAACTGGGTTCCATATGAACTATTTCTTCACCTTGGCCAGCACTGAAACTGGGCTGTCAAGTCTATAACTGCTTGCATAATTTTTTTTATCCTCTTTGGTACCACATTCTCTGAAATTGGTCTACTGATATTTCAAAAACCTCTTCTTCCAGTCCTTTTCAAACTTTGAGATACTGATATTTGCCTTAAATAGCTTCTGACTAACCTCTTCCTTAATTACTGTTGTAATGGAAGGGTTTTACCATTGCTAGTGATGTGGCACAAATACATCATCAGGCTGTTTTCTACCTTTTTCAGCAGTATTTCATTTCATGCTGATGAATTACTATGTAATTGTTTTCCCTCAACTAATTAGTACACTAATCTTTCCACATTTCTAGGGTCGTTTGTCTCCATGTTTTCAGTCCTTGAAAGAAGGAATTTGTTTTAGGAGTGCCACTTCCCCATCCCCTTTGTTCACTGGGTTTATAGGCTCTGTAAAAACATGGTTCTGAGTTGAAGTTTTAAGGGGGTCAGATACTTTTCTCCTCAGATAAACAGTTCTAATTCCTTTTAATTAGCCAAGCTACTTGTGTTAGCAGAGAGGTAACAAAGTTTAGGCTTTTAGGAGAGGAAAATTTACTATTGTCCTTCCCATTGCTCTTAATTTAAAATCTCTATCTGGTTAAAGCTCACATGCTTTTCCCTTAAGGTCTCTATAATGAGACAGTAAACCCACCCAGAATAATTCCCAAACACTCAGGAAATGTGGAGCCAGGAGACTGAGGTCCTTTGATTTGCAGTGAATAAGGAATCTTTCTGAATGTGCTTCACATTCATGTCTCTGTGCAGAGATGGTTTGGTTCCAACTGTGATTAGCAAATGACAAATACTTCCAAAAGCAAAGCGATGAGAAGCCCACCCATATGCCTGTTAGGTAGAACAGAACAGAGTAGAATAGAATTAATATTTCAGTTGGAAGGGACCTACAACAGTCATCTAGTCCAATTGCCTGACCAATTCAGGACTGATCATGTTAAAGCGTGTTGTTAAGGGCATTGTCCAAATGCGTCTTAAATGCTGACAGGCTTGGGACATAAACCACCTCTATAGGCCTGTTCTAGTGTTTGACCACCCTCTTGGTAAAGAAATGCTGCCTAATGCTCCATCTAAATCTCCCCTGGAGCAGCTTTGAACCATTCCCATATGTCCCATCACTGGATGTCAAGGAGAAGAGATTAGCATCTCCCTCTCCACTTCTCCTCAGGGAGGTATAGAGATCAATGAGATTGCTCCTCAGACTCCTTTTCTCGAAACTAGACAAGCCCAAAGTCCTTAGCTGCTACTCATAGTCCATTCCTTCTCGCCATGGCTAGTTAAACTTCTGTAATATTGAAGTTGTACAATGCTACATTGCATATGTAGTGTAGGCTTCATTTTATGTATGCTAATAAATGCTCCTTTTTCTCAGACTTAAATCTGACATAACTGGATCTATTTGCAAATGAAGGAAAAAGCCTTGAAATTTTTTACTTTCCTCCAAAATTTCAAAGAGAAGAAGAAATTATGTTCAGACTGTATATTTCTGATCCTCCCTTTTATTCATAAAACCTGTATTTTAAGCTTAATTTGTT
Source organism: Amazona ochrocephala (assembly GCA_039720435.1). Lineage (NCBI taxonomy): Eukaryota > Metazoa > Chordata > Aves > Psittaciformes > Psittacidae > Amazona > Amazona ochrocephala. The sequence goes on along the minus strand of CM077876.1, from coordinate 28,990,685 downwards.
AGTGATTCTTTTAAGTACTTTCAAGAGAGGAAACCACTTGTAAAATAGACATATTTTCCCATCTTTGGAGAAATATCCAACCCTGGCTAAGCAAGATAAATCTGGTGACAATGATATTCCCTTTACTGGGCAATAACCCACTGATCTTCCACACATAAGTGCACTTTTGAAAGTCATATCCTGGACAAATAAGGGTTTCTGTAGTACTTCAAAGAAATGGGAAGCCATTTGAGAAGGAGCAGGGAGTTGTCCAAAGACTGAACTTTGTGTCAGGTTAGAGGATGTGGGTAGCAGCTTCTGTTCCTGCAGTGAAGCCTCTTTCATCTGCTTGGGTTTCCAGTGCTGACTGGGGGACCACTCAGCGGGACCTACAGGCTGCGCCAGATTCATTTCCACTGGGGATCCAATGATGAAGCCGGCTCTGAGCACACAGTGGATGGGATGAAGTATGCGGCAGAGGTAAGGCTTTAAATGGCATCATCTGTACCTCTAAGCTAGTGACTAGTTTTCCATTGTAAGAAAAATGTTGCCCCTCTTCTTCCTGCTTTTCATTCTCCCCCCATTTTATTGAAAGACAAGTGGTCTTCCTGAAGTGTTGCATGTTTGGTCCTTTCTCAGAGGAGAACCCTTTTCAAAGCTTTGGAGAGGATTAAAAAAGGAGTACAGAAGACAAGAGCTTGATAAAAGCAAGATTTAATATTCAAGAGTTATTTTAAAGTTTGTCTTTCACTGTGTCTTCCTTGAAGAATCTTTTCAAAGAAGAATCTTTTGACTGATTCTTCCTTGAAGAATCTTTTCTTCCATTACAAACCACAGAATTATTTGATTTGGGGCCTCTGTCATGTAAAGTTATGCAAGACTTAGGAGTGTTGCATTTTGTGATGCATTTAGCAATGTCATGGTTATGATTTTGAGAACCACACGTTAATATCTGTGGGGTGCTGCCTGTGGAGGTACTGCATTTCAGTGGAGGCAGTGTGTCACAGGCAGAAATGGCACGGAGAGTTTGCTCCTGCTCTCTTTTGGTGCCCTTGAGTAGAATACAGTAGAAAGTATTCTGTATCCTATTCCTCTTTGCCAATGGAACTAACATGGAGTGTTTTGATGAAACTGAGATCTTTAACAACAAATAGTTCAGACAGTGGAAGAGCTTTCTGGGGTTAAAAAGAAGTAAAAAGTGTGAAAATAAATGTTAATGGAAAAATAAATGACATAATGCTAAAGAAGAAAAAAATGAAATGCATGCACAGTGGTGTGATCAGATTTTACTGGAAATGCTATCAGAGACAGTGGTCAGAAAAAAAAAATCAGTTTCTAATGAGGAAAAGTGACATTTGCAGTGTTTAAAGGCTTATGTTTTCCACAGGAACCAGGTGAGATGGAATATAAAGAATTAATAGAGGTGCTTTAAAACCATTAAGTACCAAAACCAAATTTCTAGCTGAGAAAATATATATGTTTCCCATCTAAGAAACCAAATGGAAGGAGAAAATATCTGAATTTCTAGCCAGTCTAAAAACCTTTCTGTTACCTGTTGGTTGGGTAACCCTCCACAAGAAGCTTTCTAGATGTCACTTTGGCTTTGGGATAAGAAATCCAGAATTAAGATCAAGGCTTCTGAGCACTGTTCACATAAAAAGAAAACACCTCAGAAGGAGACATGAAGATGGTTTCAGTGCTCACCTTCTTAAGAAAGTTGTGCAAGATTTCAAGAAAAAGCATTGACCGAGTCAAAGGAAGAATTCATGTACAGGTAAAGAAGACTGCAAATTTCAGTCCCCTAAGCCTACTGGGAAGCAGAAAGGATCCATGGCTTCATTCTTTGTGACAACGTATGGTCTGATCAAGGTCTCTTCACAAGCTGCAATGACAGAGCGGTGGTAAGATGGGATATATTCCTTAAAGAGAAGTTGCAAGCTGTAAGAATGGAGCTGTACCCAAAAGTGTTTCACAGCTCTGTTTATATGGGGGTATTGGTTTTTATGGGGGTTGGTTTGGGGGGGGTTTTGCAAAGCTATAAGGGAGTGGGGGTGGGCTTTACTCAGTTCTGGGAATTTTCCTTTTTGTTACTTGTTGGGTTTATTTTTATTTTAAATCCACAATAAAAGTCAATTCCGACTGAGAGTATCTGTTTTCTTTTTGTGTATGCAAAAGTCTAATTGTTTAAATGTTGTTTAATGTAGCTTCTGTGAACTTATACTAGTGAGTGGTGCAGGCACTATGAGCTCCAGGATGCTAATGCACCCGAGAATGGTTTAGTGGACTATGTTCTCTTCCTGGTTTAATTTATAATATTCTTAGCAATATTCCTTCAAGGATCTCTGAAGCTGGGAGCCAACATGTGTTTCATCATAAGCATACATATATTATTACTGGTTTCAGTGGGATTCCTTACTTGCTGAAAGTAGCATTTCAGCACTTTAGAGCCCAAGTGCTTAACAAACATAATACCTTTTAAGAGCTCCATTTTACAGATATGGAAAATTTAAATTCATAGATGTTAGGCGAGGGCTGAGATTAGAGTCAATATCTCCACATCCCTAGATCTCTATTTCAACCATGCGGCTATGTTGCTTCCCATAGAAAACCTTTAAAGTAAGTTCCAGCTTTCCTAAACTGCTCTTACTTTAGAGGTCTTGAGGTGCTGTATTCTCAAAGGAAGCCTTCATTTCTTTATTTTTTTTTTTTTCAAGAGTTCATCCCAGTTTAGGTCACTCAGTGGAGCTGCTTTTCAGCATTCCGAAAGAGTAGAGTTTAAAGTCTGGGAGAGCCAATGCCATGTTCTACTTCTGAGCCTCTCTTTCTTTATCTGGAAACTATGGGTAATAAGATTTACTACTCCACTGAGGATCTGTGAGAGTAGTTAATGTTTGTGAAGTACTTAGTCGTAACTATTGTGTGAGTGTTTGTGCTCTCTCCAGTTTGGCAGTTGGACCATTTCCCAAGGTTGGAATATCTGGGCGCTTCCTGAGAGCCAGGAGCTCCTGCTGTGGAGCATGACCAGGATTTAGGAAACCTGGCTTAATAGAAGGGACTGAGGTGGTACTGGGTTAGACATCACAGGCTTTTCCTCTCCCCACCTGGCTAGGTGGTTCTTTAAGCTACTAAAGCAACTGCCACCAGGCAGTTCCAGAATAACACATGTTGGAAATGCAAATGCTCAAACCTGAGATAATCGAGCTTCTTGTAAGTGCCAAACTACTGGTAATCACAGATGACATTTGGGAGGTATCAGAAAGGAAATTTCAGTGTTCAGCTTAAACTAAACATGGGAAAAGGGGTCTGTGCATGTTTAATGTGTGTTCCTCTGGCTGTTTTCTAGCTATTTACGTGGCTGATTAATGTTACTGACAGCTTGATTAGAAGAGAAAGAGGAGCAAAATAATAATGACTTCCTTATGATTCTCAATTAGTTTTTAAAATCATCTATGCTAAAAACAGATTTAAAAGCTTTAGTTACATAACCATGGGACATCTTGTCTTAGCCTCTCAGTTCAAAATCCGGGGACTCAACAGCGGTTTGCCAGGTACTGTGGCATTCTGATTGCTGCTAAATTTTTAATAATCCCGGCTATTGAAATGCTTTCACCATTCGTGTAAACTACATATTTACCAAATTCATGAAATGTTTGCATTTAGAAAACCTAATGGCTCTGAGTACAAAAGAGCAAAGTAAAGTATCAAAACCAGAAAAGTTGCAGTATTAATTTGTGACTATTTGAGTTCAGCGGGAGTTGATGCTGTCTGTGTCTCTTGCTTTTCAGCTTCATGTGGTCCATTGGAACTCAGAGAAGTATTCCAGTTTTGTTGAGGCAGCTCGTCAGTCAGATGGATTAGCAGTCATGGCAGTATTTCTGAAGGTAAAAAAAGAATGCCTGAGCCCTCCTAGTAAATCTGCATAGTAAACCCAAAGGGATAATGATGATGATGGGTATAATTATTGCTAAAGACATACTTGTTTTATATGGGCATTAAATTATACTGTTTCCTTCACACTGTTTCCTTGCCAATATAGAAAATTATGCTTCCTTGAAGATGAAAAATATCAGATTAATAGATTTTCAAGACAGTGAGACTCCTCAGTTTGCATAGTGGAACTTGATTCAGCTGCCCCCATATGGATCTGGACTCACAGGTTTCTTTAGGAGAGCAATCTGATTTGATTTAAATGCTTCTCTAATGGTTTGTTTCTGTGCTGGTAGTTTCTTCTGAAAAACAATAAGAAAACCCCAAAACCCAGAAACTGGAGAATTTCTTCATCATTGTCATATACCTCTTTGCCTTCTGTACCTGTTCTAAAATTAAATTAAACTCTTGCAACATCTTAATTGACTTCTGTATGAAAAAGCAGATGGAGAATTCACACAATCCATGACAAAGGATATTGCTGGCCCTGGCATAGTCAGGGAGTCATTGTATGCAGCAGTTGGAAAAAACTGCGTCAGTAATTCTGTCTTTCCAGTTTACATTACAATGGTTCAAGGACAGTTTCAGTGGATTTCTTGGCACATAAATTCTGCTTGGGATACATAAGAACGATGCTTTCACTGTTTTAACAATTCAAATTTCAGACGTAAGCCTGCCACTTTTAATATGCTGCATATAAAACATTAAAAATAAATTGATTTTGTTCTCCTGCAGTATAACATTTGTGGGTCTTTTGTAGCTGAAATAATTACTATGAGTAGGCAGAATAAATACTGTCTATAAATAATAAATAATAAAAAAAAGTGAGAGAATGGATCTTCTTTACGACCAGTACTGTTTCTAAGGACCAGCTAGTCACAGACTTGTACTCACAAAATCCATCAGATCTCACAGTCATTTAAGTTGTATAAAACATTTTCATTCTGCATTTGCTTTTTTATTATTTAATTTTGCTATTTTTCCCTGGAGCTCAAATGTTTCTCTTTTGTCTGGTCTGAGCAGATTGGTGAATGCAACCCTCAGCTGAAGAAGATTACTGACCGCTTGGACACCATCAGAATCAAGGTGAACAAATGCTTCTAAGAGAATACTAATGGTGGTGGTTGCTTTTGTTGTTTGGGTTTTTTTTTTGGTAGCCTGTCTGCTACTGCCTTCACCTTCGTGTTCCCTAGTCCCTAATTTCATAGCTACCCTTATCTAACTCTGATTTGGGACAAAATTAGGTGAAGTTAAAAACTAAGTTTAGGTGAAGTTGAAAACTAAGCACTGAAACTAATTTTTATAAGATAAGTGATCAGTGGAAGAGGCTAGTTCTTCACAGAACCTAGTCTCTGACAAATCTGTTGCTATGATTATTAAGAGAGGAAGAACATACTTTATGGAAAACTATGAAAAAGATGAGGGAAAGGTTTCCTCCCCTGTTTTGCTGAGGTACAGGGTGAGAAATAAGCTATTGTTCATATGAGAGAAATCCGACAGACTCATAGCATCATGCTTTCTACAGGCATTTCTGGCCTGGCAGCTGCAAAAGGGGGAAGAAGTAGTAACATGTGGGCCTGGACAAAAAGAATGAGGAGGGAAGCAGGTGGCAGTAACCTGTGGGGTTACTCTGCCGGCCCCATACAGACCACATTGAAAGTCTAACATCTTCTCACCTCTCCCTTCAACTTCCATCTAACGGTCATTTGTAATTATGAGCTCTACCTCCTTTGTCATGATTTATCTCAGCCTCTTGCTTTTAAATAATATTGCACTTTTTCTCTTTTTTTTTTTTTTAAATGCAAAAAATAATTTTCTCAATGTCATAGAATCACAGAATGTTTTAGGTTGGAAGAGACCTTAAAGCTCATCTGGTTCCAAACCACCTCCAACACTAGAGGTCTAGGTGTCCCTAGATCAGGTTGCTCCAAGCCCCGTCCAACTTGGCCTTGAGCACTGCCAGGGACGGGGCAGCCACAGCTTCTCTGGGCAACCTGTGCCAGGACCTCACTGCCCTCATAGTAAAGAATTTATTCTTAATCTCTAATCTAATCTACCCTCTTCCAGGCTACAGCCATCCCCCCTTGTCCTCTCTATACATGCCCTTGTAAAAAGTCCCTCTGCAGCTTTCTTGCTGGCCCTTTTAGGTACTGGAAACTGCTCTAAGGTCTCCTGGAGCCTTCTCTAGGCTGAACAAACCCAGCTCTCATATATTTAGTCTAGAATCAGAATGAGCTATTTTGTTTTCTTTTCAGGGTAAAAGAGCACTATTCACCAACTTCGATCCTAGCTGTCTGCTTCCTAAATCCCTGGACTACTGGACTTACTTTGGCTCTCTCACTGTTCCTCCTCTTCTTGAGAGTGTCATCTGGATTGTTCTGAGAGAGCCCATAAGTGTTTGTTCTGAACAGGTATTTTTTGATTTTTCCCTGCTACAGAAACGTTGCTTTGGTAAGACTTGAAATTGTAAATACCACCCAAAAATATATTTCAGACCTTGGCATTGCATACCTCATCAAATTTTCAAAGGACAAAATGTGTCTATCAAATTTATGCTAACTTCTTTTTTGCCATTCTTTGTGAACAGCTATTTCTTTTTTTTTTCCCCCTAAGAATCTGCATACTCTAAAAATTAACAATAAAAAATAACTCACAAGGAACTTACAAAAAAAAAGTGGTTTGGTGATGCTTAGAAATCCTGGAATCCCATTATTTGCATATCCTGCTCAAACCTCTTTTCTGGGATTTTTATTTGTCCCATCAATAGTAAATGTCTTCTTGCATTCCAGATATGTAAAATTTGGTAAATTTACTGGAATACTGAAATGCAAATGCAATTATAATAAGTAAAGTTTTATGTTAGGCTGTTTTAGGAAAAGTGCGAATCTACTTAATTGTTTTGTGAAATTAAGTTTAATGCTATGTATTAATGTTGCAACAGTGACACCCAGTGGGCTGATCACCTTAGGTATAAAGAGCTTTTTGCATTTGAGACACTAATCATAGAATTGTAGAATAGTTAGGGTTGGAAAGGACCTTAAAATCATCCAGTTCCAAACCCCCTGCCATGGGCAGGGACACCTCACACTAAATCATGTCACCCAAGGCTGTGTCCAGCCTGGCCTTGAACACTGCCAGGAATGGAGCATTCACAACTTCCCTGGGCAACCCATTCCAGTGCCTCACCACCCTTACAGTAAAGACCTTCCTCCTTATATCCAATCTAAACTTCCCTTGTTTAAGTTTGAACCCATTACCCCTTGTCCTATCACTACAGTCCCTAATGAATAGTCGCTCCCCAGCATCCTTATAAGTCCCCTTCAGATACTGGAAGGCTGCTAAGAGGTCTCCACACAGCCTTCTCTTCTCCAGCTGAACATGTCAGATTATAGTTTCTAATGTTGGGTGTTGATATATTATTAATATTCTGAGCACACTGTTACCCTCAAGATTTTGGTACCACAGCTTTTGTCTCATTCATAGTAAATATTACAAATACCTCAGAAAATTCAGTACCTGAGGCCACATTCTCAGAAATGGTGACTTCAGACTGTACAAAATGGTAAGACAGTTCATTGAATGGGATGCTTGTTAGTCAGGAGACTAAAATCCTGTTTGTAACTGATTTGAAGTTATGTGTTTGCTCAGTGTGTGCATTTTTCTCCTCTGTTTCTCTTCCCCATTCCCCTCAATCTGGCTTTGTAAGACTCGCTGTAATACGTATCAATCTGGAATTGAAAACGTATGTTAAGATATCAACTTTCAAAAGACAAGCCATTGTTCAGGTTAAAATGTTCTTATTTGGGCTAATTGATAATGAATACATTCTAAAATGTGAAATACTGTATGCAAACACCCATGTGTAACAGGTTCAGAGGACATGATATTAGAAACAATGTCAAATACAGTGATTCTTTATGAGTAACTTTTCACAGACCATACCTATATGATACATATTAAAGTATTAGTATGCTGTATTCTTACAAATATGAGCTTGCATGTAGCTAAAAGTGTTTGTTTCTAGTAATGTCCACCATTGTTATTGATCAGTAATCACCATCACTGATACTGTTTTGCCATTTAAATTTATTCCTCATGTTTGTATTTGTTCTGGATTTTATAGTTTACGACATGCTTTTGGGGCACTTTTCAGGTTGAAAAAATAAAAATAGATTTTAAGACTGTAGAAACTCACACGGAGCCTGAACTACGAATGATAGCTTTAGAGTGGGGTAAAGTAAGGTAGCATTGACTTTTTTGCTCTTATTGTGACTAAGGTGCAGTGTGCCATACAACTAAATGCTCTCTATTCTTATCAAATGATTGTCGTGCTGTCCTAGCTCTGGTATCTTAGAAGAGAAGTAAGGTGATTTATAAAAATAGTAAATACTGGAAATATTAGCAATTAGAAAAATACTAAACTTCAGGTCAGAAAACCTACTCAGCCTTCCTGAGGTTTAGACATGGAGTTCTGATGTGGGTTTCTGCTGAGATCATCTTAAGCAGAGAAGTTTATGCTGAAGTATGAATAACTGCTTGTTCTGTGTCTTCGCAAGGGAAAAATTTAAAAGCTCTCCTGGTTTGAGTACATGTTTTATATGTGAAAAGTGCTAACTGCAGAAGCTTTCTATAGCACCGCACCTACTATTCCAGGTTAATTGTGAATATACAGTTTGAACAAGAAGATGTACACAGGTGCATATAAGATACCTAATTTTTGGCATAACATATTCTAGAATCTCCATACTATAAAATTAAACTAAAATATATACAACCCCCTGGTTTAAATCAGGTTATGGAAGACAAAGTGTGAATATAGGAAACAAATAGTCCTTATTCACAGTTTCATTCTGACATATGCTTTGGGAGGGTTTTCTCAGTAGTCATCGCTTTTCATTTGCAAGGACATGATGTAGAAAAATAGAGTTCCATTCTTCTTGCAGCAAAAAAGGTGACAAATATCTTTAATACTTACTATATTCTTTTTCATTAGTATAAGCATGAGGGTGTTCTGCTGACCCTTATGTCTCTCTTGATTGCAGCTAGCCAAGTTCCGCAGCCTTCTGAGCACAGCTGAGGATGAAGTTGCCTGCTGCTTGCTGAGAAACTATCGCCCTCCCCAGCCTTTAAAGGGACGAGAAGTCAGGAGGAATTAAAGCCAGAGTAGTCTCCATCTGAAACCAAAAGCTGAATTAATTTTAATATTTAATATTCTTTGTGGGTTTTATTTTTGTGAGTTGTTTTAACAAATAGGTGTTGTTTTGTTACTGGTTACCATGCAATCATTTCTAACAGACAAGTATGTCCTGAGTTGTTGCAGGTTCATCAGTGTTAACAGATCTGACTGTGTTTGAGTGCATTGGTTTGGGAGTATTGAGGCATTAACATGCACAGGGGGCAGTGCTAGTCATAAGGTTCAGATGTGGTAAAGGAGTTGTCCAGAATTTGCCACCAAATTACTGAACAGGATCTGTGATATTAACGGCATCAAAGGATGCTGTGGGATTATTATTTTGGTCTGTAATGTAACATTTAGCTTCTAAATAAGACTTCACACTGCAATTCTCAAGAAAAAGATGTTTCAAAGCTGATGGAATATCATTGCTGACTTCTGCAATACCATGCTTACCTTCCTACAAAAAGCAATAATGACTGCTTTTAAGTAAAACAGATGTACACATATGATCCTGTTATTCTGACTTCTTCATAACAGTGAAGATGTCCTGATTTTTAATTTTTGTTTTAAGCAAATAGTAAGGATTTTGTGTATTATAGGATCATGTCAGACGGATTAGATATTCCTTAATTCCACCACATGTAGTGATGAAATTGTCCTGAAACCTGAAAACTTAAAGGTGTAAGGGAACAGAGGGAATTGTTTGTTCCTAAATCCAGTCTGTTGCATTTGATGAACAGTAAGGAACTGTAATGCTATATCCATGTAGCATCAGACTCCTACTACTTAAAAACAGGAGGCAGGGGTAGCTGTTGCTCCAGGCTGTTTCCTGCTAGACATGTTGCACACTGCAGTATGAAGCACACGCTGCATACCTCACATATTGCAGTGGAACACAGCACTACTCAGGTATGTAATGTATCCTAGGTACTGGCTAATATTCTGCTATAATAGCTGAACTTGGGTGGGTTGCACTTATATTCCAAGACCAAAGATAGCAGTTAGATCAAGCCAAAGATATCAGAATCAAGTCAATACCTAATGCAAGATCTGCCCTCAGCAGCAATTGTTGAAATGTCTGTCCTGAATGAATTTACTTGAGCCTGTGTTTCAGGAGCTTTTGTTATCTGAATATAATTGTTTGGTTTGTGCCAAATTGATTTTTATTATTTTTAATGAATTTGCCACAGGATATAGCTTAGTATAGGATTAGGTTTACACTCAGACTGTGAGTACTAAATAGTGAAAACGAGTGATACCTAAAAGAGGCAGCTAAAGGTTTTATGGGCAGCAACAACCACCAATCTCTCCAGTAACTTGTGACCAGCTCATCTTCTGTGACTGCTCTGCATGAGCTTGTTTTTTTATAAGTTTTATATGCTGTGCCTTTTACCTCAACAGGTCTTTTGATCTTAGATGGATAAGTATGAGGGAAATCACAATCAGAATTGACTTTATATACCTTCTTATAACTGAATAAATTAGACATAGAGACAGATATTTTAGCTTAGATTAAGATAGGTGGACTTTTTTTTTTGTTTTCTCTTCCCCAGTATATAGCCACTATTGCTGCAAGGCCTCTCAACACCTGCTGAATGTTTTCTGAATAAAGAGCACAAATAGACCATGGGAGAAATAAAAGGCATTTGGCAGTGGCAGCAGGCACAAAGATTAGCCAAAGAGGAAAAACCTGCAGCTACTTTTTGTTTTCTGGCATAGGGAGAAGAATGCAGCTGAAAAGACCTCACGTTGGTTCTTTACGAATGAGGATGTCTGGAAAATGTGCATGGAGAGTGCAGGGGCCTATGTGTGTTTTCCCACTCTTTTTTAGTCTTAGTGTTGAATCTGATATGTTTCCTTGTCATGTGAATAGCTGCAGAACATGAATAAAATGTTTGCAAATGCTCGAAGGTTGTCAAGTTTGTTTGCCTCAGGAGAGAAAGTGCTTCATATCAGAAACAAAAGTTTTACATGTTTTTTACATATTGAAAACAGTGGAGTTAATCCACTGCTTTGATATTTATAAGGATTTTATCAAAATAAAAAAATGATTTTAAGAATGTGTCTTGTATTTTGTATTGAAGAGATTTAAGTTTTACAGAGAAGGGTGCAGTTTTATGACTAGTGCCTGCAACTCTAGTTTTGGAAAAAATTGTCACCCCTCATTCAAAGTCCGTCTTTGAGCAGTGCAGTATTAGGGGATTTTTTAGTGTTCCAAGTAATATGTCTTTGGCAGTGGCAAGACGTGCAATCAATTGTACATAAAGTTCCTGATAGTGCTTTTTGAACTATTGACTCTTTTTATAGAGTTATGCAAATAAGTTCTGGAAGAAGACATTGTTTACAGTAATTCTCCTAATGTGGAGATGCTGTGTTCTTGTTAGATTGAGCTAGCATAGTACTGCATCTGTGCTGAAACCGAGTGGTATCATCTGAAAAAGACTAGAAATGCTCAGTTTCCTCAAATCCTTTGGGAACAGCTTTCCATATTACCCATCTGCTGGAACTGTTAAGTGAGCACGGACCCAATCTCAGCACCAAGCACTTGATCGCATCCTTAGTCACTAACTTACTCTATGTCCAAGCTGTGATGAATCTCAACCACACTACATGACATGCTCCCAGGGAATTAAATCTCCAATGTGGGCTTTATGCTGTACTAAGATGACTGTAGAGCAAACAAAGCTATAACATGTCATCACCCCCCAGCTGCAGGTCGCTTTGATCAACTCTTTACCCTTTGATACGCTTGGAGCCTTTGTACTAAGAAGAATGAAATGCTCAGTGACCAAAAATCATATAGAGTATTTGCTGAAAATAGTAGCTGTCAGGAATTGTATACAGCTGGACGGTTGGTCACCCATAAACTTATTCTCAGAATTAAATGCACTCCCAAGGGCTCTGCTGTTTTTGGCACAGGAGGGAAGCAATGCACTCTGTTGTGTTGACAGCTTTTTCCAGTCATGCTCATGATGTTTTTCATGTTGCAAAGACAGAGCTTAATGTCAGCTGGGAATTTTCTTTATGTAAAAGAAAAAACCTGGGAAGTAGATGTCTTTCCTTCTGAAGTACATTGGGCTGAAGATGAGGCAAACAACTGTTTGCTGCCATACACCCACTTGATACATACTTGTGCTTTGTCTGTCTCTTCAGAGATTTGTCCCTCTGTTGCTTCAGCAAGCAGGACTTTGATGGCCTTCCAGGCATAAACTTGGACCTAAAGGAATTTGAAGAATCAGTTCCAGGAAATCAAAAACAAACGCAAGTCTTCCAAATAAGCAATTTTGAAATAAGTTTGCAGAAAAAAAAAGAGTGGAATATGTCTTATGAATAAAGTAGCATAATAGAAAGAAATATGCAATACATTTTTTATGAACTTAATGGAAAGGATTAGGGATTTAGATTTCTGTAGCTTTAGGTAGGCAAGGAGCCAATTGCTAGAGATTAATCTTGCCTAGCCTTCAGGTGTCGGAAGTTGCAAATAATGGAGAGACTTAGAGCACTTCTAGGCTGCGGTCTCAGTATGAAGATACAAATGTTAAAGGAATGCTGCCCCAGAGATTGGGGGATTTTTTTGTTTTGTTTATTAACTAGTATAAAAAAAGCATTGTCACAATCTCCTTTATCACTCTGCTGATAGTGAGACTACATCTACCTTCTGACCTGCTACATCTTGTTCCTGACACTGTCTGGTCTTCCTTTGTAGTTTAAGCTGTAGAATAAAAATTTTGTTGCATTTTTCTTTTTAAGTAGCATTACTTGCCTATGCTTATTTTCCTTTGATACTTCTTCCCTGGCATCTCTTTAGGACTTACGATAAATTAACTTTTAAATTGTCCTACAAAAATAATGTTATCTTTCCACCAATGTTCTCCACTTACAGACAGCCTGCTTGTTTTTCATATTAAGTCTTGCTATATTGTTTGTACAGATCTGGCCTAATAAAGATATGGTCATTGGCTTGATCTCCTAGTGATCTCTCATACCTTTTATTCATCAAGTACTTTATGGACAGACAGCCTTCTGAGTTTCTGCTGTCTTTGTGAGACAGAAGATAATGCTAAGGTGTTTAAACAAAATGTTTCTAAATTAGTGTTTTGGTTCTTATTTCTGTCAACCTCTCCGTCATTCATGCCACGTACAAGTTTTCACTGTGGTGAACCATTTGCATGTGTGATCTGTGTTGACTTCTCTGTGTAGCAGAATTTGAGGACAGGGAATGTCTCTGACAGGAGAGTACTGGATCGTCATGTGAAAACAAAAATTCTCTGCCTCCGCTTCACAGAACTGATGTGCTGCACAGTCAGTTCCGGTGTCACTTCTATTTTACCAACTTTCACCCACATACTTGGGTACATAAATTTGAATAATCTGCAGTTGCTCCCGACAGTTTCACTTTTCAGATGTAAATCATACAGGTTGCATGCAACAGATAAATGTGGCTTTATGGAGATCTGATTTTTTTTTTTCTGACTCTGATTTGAAAGTATTCTGAATAAAGCAACAGCTGTTTAAATGTCATCAGTTTGCTTTCAGTTCTTCTCTTTTCAACAGCTGTAATAGCAACAGACAGAAATATACCCTCAATAAAATAAATTGTTAAAAAAACCCCAGCACTTTGGCATTTTTGAGGAAAAAAAGAAACTCAGTCACCCATGGTGTTTTTCAGTTTGTTCTGGATTTGTTTTCCCTTTGCCCTGCTTAAACGCCAGCTTCTTACATAGTTTGTGATTTCATGAATAGCTTAATTGGAAGTCACTAAGAATTTCAGCATCCAAATTTATATTTCAAAATTGTTTTTAATTCTTGTGGTTATGTAGAAAGCATAGGTACCTGTGCATGAATAGTTGAAAGAATGCTGTGTCCCCAGGTCTGCAGATGGCAGCGGCAATCAAAAAATTACTGAAGATTAAATATTTGTTGCCTATTTCATTGCAAATAGTTATAAATAAAAACAATATCTTATTGTTGCACCAAACTAAATAATACAAAAATCATGGTAAAGTGCTATTCAACAACATGATGACTTATAGCACAGTAGATTCTGTTGAGTACTATGGAATTGAGCTGACGGTGGACTCCATCAGCCTCCTGAAGTCTGCAGACAAGGTCCTCTGTGCAGGGATGCTTCAATTTTGGTGTTTAGATGGTGTCAGTGATAGTTACATTTAATAGGTAGGTATGTGGGTATGCTAAATATATGATGTTGAGCCAATGCTACCTCAGCAGAAACTGTGTCTCCTGAATGTTGGAGATGCCCAGCACTCTTCTATGCACCAGTAAATGGTGCTGATGATTCAAAATCTTCTGTTTTGATGCATACTCTGGATAAAGATAGATGGATGATTGATTGAACTAAATTGATTCAGCTAGAATGTTGAACTGACTGTGAACAAGCGCATGGCAAGATGTGGAGAAGATGAAGAAAAATGCCAGAGAGGTGAGAATGAACACTGAAAAAAATTAGTAGAAAAAGAGGGCCTTTGCAGATTGCTTTTGCCGATAGATGTCACTGTAAATAAGGCCATAGTCTGGATGTCACCTTCACACAGGCAGTACGGCCCCAGTAATACCCACCGTGTTCCACAAGCTGAAGTCTCAGCTTGTGGAAGAAGAGTATGAATACAACTCCTGTATTAAGCATGTGCTGTTCATCGTGATTTACTCCCTTTCTTAAAAGTGAAACAAGAATCATGAAAAAAAGGGATTACTTTCAGGTACGTAACAAATGACGTTCAGAATCAAAAGATCATATTTAGGTGAATCTATGCGTTTAAATGCGCCTGTTTTCCATAAGCAATTACCAACACATAGTTGCCTAAAAGTCACATGCCAGAAACAGCCACTACAGGAGGATGTAAGTTTTTCTGTGTTTTCATCTACCTGGCAGTTTCCCCAGGCATTTAAAATAAGGAAAGTGCACAGGGAGCTTGGGCTGTGCACGGCCACATCAGTGCATCAAGCAGGGTCTGTAGGCCAGCATGGTCTGCACTTCCCTAAGCATATGGAAAGCCTTTGGGCAGAGCATGAACAGCAGATCAGACCGTGCTGGTGCCTGAAAGCTCTGGGGGCAAGCTTCATGGAAGGACAAATGCAGTGAATACTACCAAGTTTAGGTGATCATCACTGGGCAGTTTTTTGGAAAGGGAACAGTAAAGATTCATAC
Organism: Amazona ochrocephala; assembly: GCA_039720435.1. Lineage (NCBI taxonomy): Eukaryota > Metazoa > Chordata > Aves > Psittaciformes > Psittacidae > Amazona > Amazona ochrocephala. The sequence continues at coordinate 28,975,437 of CM077876.1, read as the reverse complement.
AGGAAATCTGACCAGTTCTTTGAAACCAGGTTCTGCTTCAGTTTTCTGACTGATCCAGATGAATGGTGATGCTTGCTTCAGCCGTGGCACCACTCCAACCTCACTCTCTGTGTGAGGTTCTAGAAAGCTTTTGTCTTCTTTTCTCTCAGTTATGAGATACCTAAATATCACTGCTAGGATTCAAGGAATGCATGTTGGTTTAGTCAGTGTAAATGTGTATTAACTGGAAAAAGATCTTTGTGATTACAGAAAAGATGGGAATTTTAATTATGGACAGGAAAATGCACTACCAAAATGTTCTTCTCTGTCTGGTCTGCTCTTTTTTTTTTTTTTAATTTGTTGGATATCTGTCATTTTTACTGGATTTCACCCTCTATGTCAGTTTAGAGGATACATACAATTTCTATTGCCCCCACCTCTGGATTATGGCAATCAGGAAATAATCTAGTAATCTAACCCTGCAGCATGGCCATCTAATAGCAGAGTGGGAACACCCAGGATATCAGAGCTAAACAGCACATGGGTATACACACTGCTTAGGTGTGATATTATTTAAATAATACAGAAGTCTTGTGATTGTGCTTCATTGTTCCTTAGTGACTGGCATGGGTGTGTTGCATCATGACAATGTGTTCAGGGGTATTCTCAGAGACACTTGCACTCAGTTCCTACTAAAATGGGTTGAGATTTTAAAAAGAAAGATTGAAATAAAGAGTATTCTCTTGCATCTTGCATCCAGTAGTTCATGCAAGAGGAAAACTTAACTGACTGAACTGCTTTGTATTGTAATAGAGAAAGGTCTGTTTTGTTTTCTGAAAAGTGTGTGTTGCTGTTCAGTTGTGCTTTACATTTTTATATGTCTGCCCTGGACTTCTTTTCTGTTGTGTCTTAAAGCTAGATTCAGCCTCTTCAGAATCAGTAGTCATCCCAGTCTGGACACTGGGTCATGTGTTGAGCATGCCTGCCTTTGAGTGCTAAGATGTGCTTCGCTTGCAGTACTTAGTACTCTCGCATTGACAGACACTGTACAAGTATTAGCTAATGCTTCTGACTGGCACTAGGAGTTACCTTTCTCATTTGGCAGGAAAAACACTACCCATCCAAGGTATAAAACCACTAACCAAATCAATGGCTAGATAGTTAAAACGAAATAGTGTAGCTGCATATTCTTGTTGCTACCATTTTATTTTCTGAGTTTACAGAGAGGCATGGTATCACACCCACAATGTAAGGACTTCCCAGTTATAGCAGTGAAGAGTTTGTTAAAAAACAGTGTAGCTGTTTCAAAGCCTGCCCATCAAGGCACCTGCAGAGGTAACAGGGGTCCCTCAGGCTGAATGGGGAAAGGTCAGCTACTTCTTGAATGAGTGTATTAACTCACAGTGCTGGGGAGCTTCCACTTGAACATGGCCAAGTCCTATCCCTCTCCGGTTGCACAGCTATAACTTCTCGTGTGTCCCAGAAGTGCCATGCGCAGCAAAGGGACCCAGGGCTTCACCAACACCTCTCTCTTTTCTGAATTCCACTGGAGTGGCTGTGTGACACCTTGTCCCCACTCAGTCTGGACACTTAAGTCTCCATAAGCTGGCTGCTGTGTGGGCACCACTGCATGTGGCATTCCTGCACACCAGTGGTATTTAGATGTCTTGTAAATGAGAGAGCCAGGCTGTCATCTGCTTTCTGGAGTTCTCTACTGAATTTAGACACTGGCATTCATCCTAAGTCTCATTATAGGTGCCAAAATACATCTTCTGTATCTTATTGTAAGTCTATTTTGTCCCTCTCCTCATTTGCAAACCGGGTGCATTAATGCTTGTTCCATTTGTTAACCTGTTGTCTTTCAGCAGAAGTTGAAGATGTTGTGACTTTTGAGTCACAGAAACCAGCACATAAGTGAATGCTGATTTAAGTAAAGGAACAGCCACTGTCTTTATTAGGTATGTGGTCAAACTAGAACTAACTCATCCTGTGGTCAAAGCCAGTAGTATGCAGGTAAGATTAAAGAGGATAGGAGCAAATTGAGCCCCTTCTTCTTTTTCTATGAAGAAAGAAGGCCCTTCTGATTTGCAGCGTGGAAAACTGGATGTATAGAAGGAGTTGACTTTAGACCTTGAATGGGTAACATATCTGTCTCAAGGAGAGCAGTGGAAGGTGGTTTTGGAAAGTTGTGTTTTAATGGTAGGGTTTGCTCTAGGGGACTGAGCCACCTCTAGCATAGGAGCCCTGCACAGAAGCTGTTCTCTTCCCAGCTTAGCCCAACTTTCTTCATGGCTTTGCAGTTGTCATGTCACATAACTATGTCCCTGTATGCTTGCAGATCTACAGAGGTCTCATCTCTGTTCCTGGCAAAATTTTGGAGCAGATTCTCCTGGAAGGCATGCTAAGGCACATAAAAAACAACGAGGTGGTTGGTGACAGCCAGCATGGCTTCACTAAGAGGAAATCCTGCTTGACCAATCTGGGGGCCTTCTATGATGGGGCTACAGAACTGATGGACAGGGGTAGAGCAGTTGATGTCATCTACCTGGACTTCTGCAAAGTGTTCGACACTGTCCCACATGACATCCTTGTCTCTAAATTGGAGAGACATCAATTTGATAGGTGGACCACTCAGTGGATAAAGAACTAGCTGGATGGCGGCACGCAAAGAGTTGTGCTCAATGGCTCAATGACCAGCTAGAGACCAGTAACGAGTGGTGTCCCTCAGGGATCAGTGTTGGGACTGGTCTTGTTCAACATCTTTGTCAGTGACATGGACAGTGGGATTGAGTGTGCCCTCAGCAAGTTTGCCGATGACACCAAGCTGTGTGGCTCAGTTGATAAACCGGAGGGAAGGGATGCCATCCAGAGGGACCTTGACATGCTTGTGAGGTGGGCTGATGCCAACCTGATGAAGTTTAACCATGCCAAGTGCAAGCTGCTACACTTGGGTTGGAGCAATCCCAGGCACAGCTACAGATTAGGCAGAGAAGAGATTCGGAGCAGCCCTGGGGAAAAGGACTTGGGAGCGTTGGTCGATGAGAAAGTGAACATGAGCCAGCAGTGTGCGCTCACAGCCCAGAAAGCCAACTGTATTCTGGGCTGCATCAAAATGAGTGTGACCAGCAAGTCGAAGGAGGTGATTCAGCCCCTCTACTCTGCTCTCGTGAGACCTCACTTGGAGTATTGTGTGCAGTTCTGGCGTCCTCAACAGAAAAAGGACATGGAAGTGTTGGAACAAGTCCAGAGGAGGGCCATGAGGATGATCAGGGGACTGGAGCACCTCCCGTGTGAAGACAGGCTTAGAAAGTTGGGGCTGTTGAGCCTGGAGAAGAGAAGGCTGTGTGGAGACCTCTTAGCAGCGTTCCAGTATCTGAAAGGGGGCTATAGGGATTCTGGGGAGGGATTCTTCCTTAGGGACTGTGGTGAGAGGACAAGGGGTAATGGGTTAAAACTTAAACAGAAGTTTAGATTGGATATAAGGAGGAAATTCTTTACTGTAAGGGTGGTGAGACACTGGAACTGGATGCCCAGGGAAGTTGCGAATGCTCCATTGCTGGAGGTGTTCAAAGCCAAGTTGGACAGAGCCTTTGATGGCATGGTTTAATGTGAGGCATCTGTGCCCATGCAGGGGGGTTGGAACTAGACCATCTTAAGGTCCTTTCCAACCCTAACTATTCTACGATTCTATGATTCTACAGAAGAACATGAGTATGTTTGTCATAGTCTGGAACACAATTAAGTTTAATATATACTCCTTTATACTTACCATATTGTTCTGTATTGTTCTGTTGAACAAATTTTTTTAATTCAGTCTACACTCTTTACACAACTTGCCTAACTTGCTGTAGTATCACAGAAATGAGATTTCAGAAACAGGTCTAGAGCTGATCTCCTGTCCGTAAGTGTCTGGTCTTGTGTCAGTGCTTGAGCCAAATACCTGTTCTCTGACTACCTCTCATCAATCAGATATGCTCAAATGAGTTAAAATGTCACTTGAAGAAAGAAGTATGCATACAACAAATACTTGGGAGGAAGGCTAAATGATAACAGGATAGGTTAGCAATGTTCATACTAGGGAAACCTAGGAGCCCAGAAGCAGGATATGAGTGAAATAGGAAACAATTCTGTAGGTCTTGGCAGAGCTTTCCTTTGCAATAATTATCTAAAACTGTCTGGAGGCTTTCACTGGAGCCTTTCTCTCCTTTGACCCAATGACAAAAGAACCTGTGTTACAAACTTTGCTGTGGGATACGTCAGGGAAATGCAAACTGAAAAATTGTTAGCTCACAGCCTTGTAAAATCCTCCCTAATGTTAATCCTACAATACTTGTTCATGGGCTGAAAGCACTCTGAATAGTTGAAGTGTGACCATTGAATGCATTCCTCTGGCATATGTGCATTTTCAGACAGAAACAATGGCTCCGTTGGACCATGCCTCCACAGTATGTTGCCATTGCAGAAACAGCCACACTTCACAACATTGTGAATCAATGGAAGACCACACATTTTGGTGAGGGAAGGAGGGGGATGTGCAGATCTGGCCTCCCCCAGAGAAGTCCAATCACTTGCACAGAAGCACTGTGGATGTCCCTCTCCTTGCTCTTCCTCACAGGGAACCTCCAGATAAACAGGGGTGGTCCTACTGCGTCAGTTGCTGACAGCTTTTTGTGTCACTGCTACCAAATCTGTCCTAACACATTTTTCAAGGGTAAATCTAAACGTTTCCTGACAGCACGTTGTTGGTGTGCCAAGGCTAGTGTCTCCTTATCGTGACAAAGCTGTTCAGTTTCAAGAGGCAGCCCAGATGACCAGATTGCTCTGTCCCTCAGCTCTCTCCTGATTAATACCCCTCCAGCCAAAGGAGCACGTTTACAGGAGGGCAGGAGAGGGAATGTTCAGAGGTACCATTCACAAAAGTATTTGCAGTGCATGGCTTGGTCTTTGATATTGATTCATGTTACTGCATTGCTGTGGTAACTGAATGTCCCAGGTAGAGATGATATTTTATTGCATTAGATTTTGTTATTCCAAACCATTTTTTCCCAGTCTTTGAGCCTCATTCACTGTCTTATCCTATCCAACTTCAGTCAACAGTTTGCTAAAGATTTCAGTCACAATAAGAGCAGGCCAGATCAGCACCACAAATCAAATCTGTGGCGTCTCAAAAAACATGTCCTCATGCCTCCAGGATTCCTGTGCAAAGCTGGTGAGTCTGGACCAACAGGTCAAAAATGCTGCTTAGGAAACTGTCTTACCTGATGTTGACAAAGTCAGTGCTCGTCTATGCAGGGGTAAACCTGGCTCAACTGGGGCCTGGTGCAGACCGCCCACAGCAGAGCCGCAGGCCCGTCCCCTGGCCAGGTTGTGCAGCAGCATTCAGTCAGACACACGCTTTGCCCCTGCCTGGCTGTATCTGGTTACAGAGGTGTCGCCCCAGCAGCTGTCATCCCACGTGCCAAGAGCCACCAGGCATGCGAGATGCTTGGTGCCCCTCAGCCATCCTCGGGCTTCTTTTGTTCGGGTGGCATGGATTTAAGCTCCTGAAGAGTGGTAAATGCTGTTCCAAGGGTATGTGAAGAATAAAGCCAATTTCTCCCCAGGGTGGGAAGTGAGAGGAAGGTTTCGGGCTCTTTTCCACAGCTCACAAATTTCCACCCTGGATTGTATGTGTGTATATTTATGAAAAATTAAGCAGAGGCTACACATAGCCCAATACAATGAATATCAGGGATAAGATATTCCAGCCTCTCGATTTCACAGACTCATGCAAATGTGAGCAGTATCTCTCCACAGACAAAATAGGAAGTGAACGCAATGGATATCTAGAAGGGGATCATCAGGTGTCAATAGCTTGGTGGTGAGGGAAGTGTTTGTTTCAGGTTGCAGGATCAGAAGGTGCTGCTGCTGTCACTGCTCCCAAAACAGCACATTCGGGCTCCATGGCCTCATCAGGCCAGCACCCCGCAGCAGCACCACCCTTTGCTTGTCAGCTGGAAGCCATCGGGACTCCTTGGGGATGAAGGGCACTTGGTCTCTTGTGGGAGCAGGAGCCTCATTGTCACCCAGGCTCACTTAGCACCCTTCTGAGAGGAACTTTACACCTTCGGCTGACTTAGTGCTGCAATGGATAGCCCTTAAAGACATTAGTCACAGTACACTGTACTGGTGTGAACACAATCCCACAGATGTCTTTTTCTTACACATATACTGACTAAACTGACATGGCTCAAGCTATATACTAAGGTGATATTTGTGGCACAATATAGCTTGTTTATTTAAATGCTTTTATGGTGTGATCTCTTTGTTACCTCAGAGCATTGCAAAGGACTTAATGGCTTCAGCAGTCAAAAAATAAATGCACTTTATTTAAGCTCTGTGCTAGCACAGAAAATCTTGAGTAAGGCATGCAAGGAAGCAAGAATGCATCACTGTAACATAGGCAGCAGTACACCATTAATTCTTGTGCCTGTTTTTCAGCAACCTTTTCCTTTTCCTTGGTCGTCATAATCAGGTCCATTTGATTTCCACAGTTGTTCCTACTTGATGTTTTCACTTGTATTTTACTGAAGTAATTTTCTGAAGGAGTTACACAAAAAAGAAGTAGGTGAAGTAATTTTTGTTGGAGAAGAACTTGAAAAAAACAGTAGATCCAGGTGCCCACTCACTGTCACCCTTGTGCACACCTGCGAAAGCCTCCAATGGATTGAACCCACAGCTGGGCAGCTCAGTCCCACCCTCAATCTGAGAAATTACAGGATATAGCACAGGACACTTGTTAGACAGCTTTGTAAAGAGACTCTGAATGGAACAGCTCTATATAGGAAGCTGTTGTTCTGCCTAACAAATTTGTTTCTATTTTTCAAATGTGTATCTGTTGTGTTCTCTTTGTGAAGTTTTTTTCTTTGCCATCACAAGGAAGATGCCTCCTCTGACAGCAGTCAAACTGATACAGCAGCGTCTCTGTTCTCACTTTTCCCATAAGCACCATCAGATTTTGTTTCTGGAGAACTAAGAGGAGAGAAAATTATTATTTTCCTGATCACAGCTGCATCCATGATGCAGTTGTTGAATTAAGAAAGAGACAAGTGGTGTGATTTCAGGATCACTCATTAAGAAGGTATCAGTTACCTGAGAGAATTATTGGCCTGTTTGTAATCCTTTTTGTGAACTTATGAGCAGAAGGAAGCATTTTACTACCTTTGCTTAATAAGGTAACAGGAATAGGTATTGCTGATGAGGATGGCAGCAATATCTGACTAAATGTTGATTTGTCTGCTTTTTCATTATCACAGAAGTGGAGACTGATTTTGAGTACTGAGCTCCTCATTCCCATGCTCATGAGGGAGCTTCCATTTTGTTTATGATTCTGCATCAGGGAATGATATTAAGAGAAGCTTTTCTGACAAAAGGAAGATTCGTGTTCATAAAGGCAGAAGTCTCAAACTAAGATGAAGTATTACATTTTAGCTGCAGTTTATGCTCACTCTTCTGCACTTTCAGTTAATAATTTTTCCTTTAGTTCCAAGCTCGGAGAATAAGACCAAATGACCTCCCTTTTTTTTCAGGGGTAAACTGCTTGTGATATCTCAAAACCTACTAAATACATAAAGTTAGCTATAAATGTGACACCTGTTTTGGAACAGAGTTGATAAAGGTCTTGGAATGATTTTATTGCGTTTCTTACAAAGGTATTGCATCGAGTTAAGTTAGAGTCTTGACTTCTGTCATCATGTTTAACAGGCTAATGGTACAAGGCAGCAAAAGTACACAAGCCAACCAGGTATAAGATAATTTGATTGGGGCAAGTAATTAGTTACTCATTTTATATGTATGTTGCTGGATATGCGCACTGGTAGCTGAAAAGGAGGACTGACTGCAGCAGAGGTGGTATTCTGCATTTAAAGCAATTTGGCTTTTGGATATGTTGGGAACACAGATTTGAAAATTTTGAGGAAGTGTGAAGAACTGAGAATGTTTACAGTGCTGCTTTTACTGGAAAGTCCCAGGCATGCAAATGTTAAAGGAGAAACTGTATCTGTAAAAACACGTGCTGCAAACCCCAAACAGATAATGGTCATGTAATTTAATGAAGGTACTTCATAATTTCAGTCAAATAACATTAAAATTACATAATGAGGTCAACTGGAATCCTAATTCCTATTCTAATGCTTTATGGTTTTTTATATAGAAGCTGACTATCTTCTTCAGACCTTTGCCGCTGCTCTATTAAATAATTCAGTTGCCACTGCTGAGGTCATTTGCAGAGTATTCTTCTGCTTGAGAACTAGCGAGACTGGTGCCATAAGTATTACGGCTAGACCAAGGTGCTTTATTTTTTCATGGACATATGTCTAAGAATTCTTTATTAGATCTACAGGTGAAATAAAACAGCAATTGCCACACGATTTCTTATAAAACACTGGTAGCATAGCACTGATACAAGTGTTTCTTTTCAAAGTGTTTTCTTTATTAATTTAATCGGGCATATATCAGTTAAACTAGAAAAAGAAATCATTTTTATTAGCCACATCAACAATAACCCATTAGTAATTGCTATTAACAGCAGCAATTTCATTGAGAGAAAAGCAACAGACATCTCATAGAGTTGCATAAACTCCTTGTGGAAAGCTGAGCACTGATTAATTTCACTCTGAACAATTACTTTGCTTCTTATGACCACAATTTACTTAGTACATCAGAAGGAATGAGAAGACTAAAAATTTTAAAGTACCTTTCACTGTTAAAATTCACTGTTAAAATGAATTTGCCTACCACAAAAAGAATATAGGTTAATTCCAGTAAAAGCCCTAGCCAAATGCCGTAGTGAATTGCAATGGCTTCTGTCAGCACAGAAAAATTGCATCTAAGAACACACAGAAACATACAATTATAAAAGGGTTTGGGTTGGATGGGACCTCAAAAATCATTTTGGGCAGGGACATCTTCCACTAGACCATGATGAAGACCCCATCCAAGGAGCCAATAGCTGTCTACATGGTGGAGCACTAACGATACAAATATCTTATGGGATCCCATTAACTTATGCCCAGGATCATGCTTTCAGCTCCCACATCCCAACAGCTTCCTTGAGCTGCATTATTCTGAGGTGTTCAAAAGGCAGATGAGAGACTGCTTATAATTAAATTCAGCTACCTTATATATTATCACGATGAGGCTGTGATGGTGTTAATCTTGGTCTTTACTGAATCCAAGGCCTTCAAGACACCCCTCATGTTTTCCTTGCATAAGCCAATCTGTAAATAAGAAAACTTCAAATCCTAAGTATGTAGCAATAGAATCATAGAATAGAATCATAGAATAAAATCATAGAATAGTTAGGGCTGGAAAGGACCTTAAGATTGTCTAGTTCCATCCCCCCTGCCATGGGCAGGGACACCTCCCACTAAACCATGCCATCCAAGGCTATGTCCAGCCCCACCTTGAATGCCGCCAGGGATGAAGCATTCACAACTTCACTGAGCAATCCATTCCAGGGCCTCACCACCATCACAGTAAAGAATTTCTTCCTCATATCCAATCTAAACTTCCCTTAAGTTTGAACCCATTACCCTTTGTCCTATCACTACAGTCCCTAATGAAGAGTCCCTCCCCAGAATCCCTATAGGCCCCTTTCAGATACTGGTAGGCTGCTATGAGGTCTCCACGCAGCCTTCTCTTCTCCAGGCTCAACAGCCCCAACTTTCTAAGCCTATCTTCATACGGGAGGTGCTCCAGTCCCCTCATCGTCCTCGTGGCCCTTCTTTGGACTTGCTCCAACAGTTCCATGTCCTTTTTATGTTGAGGACACTAGAACTGCACACAATACTCCAAGTGAGGTCTCACGAGAGCAGAGTAGAGGGGCAGGATCACCTCCCTCGACCTGCTGGTCATGCTCCTTTTGATGCAGCCCCGGATACATAGTTTAATTCTGACAGAATTGAGAATAACAATATGCTTTATCAATGCTGATTACTTTAGCTTTGCAAACCCTCTGAGACAAAATTTATTACTTTTGAGGAAATAACAGGAAGTTTTGCTTCTGCTTGGCAGAGTAATGCCAATAGTAGTGCAAAAACAGTCTGCCATTCAGAAGTATATGATTGCCTTGATCATATGTTCTTATCCTTGAAATTCACTTTGAAAGCATTCAGAGAGATGGTTTTGCTGGTTTTCGGTTTCTGGTTTTTTGTTTTATTTTTTCCTGTCTCAGTTTATTCTGACAGATATGTGCATGGGTTCGAGATTTCTTGGAGTTCTGATTTAGAATTTTCTTTTCTGATTGACAGACAATAATAGCACATGCAATTCAAAACTGCTTTCTGTGAAAGTTCACGTTGCTCTAAGTGGACTGGAAAACAAACACAAAAGGTGGGAACTCATGAAATGGGTATTTGGGTAAAAATATCTGTGTAGAAGCATGGGAAAAGTCGTCAACATGGGCTAAATCAGGATAAGAGACAGTCACGTCCACTGATTTAACTGAAAGGCCTGTTTTTCCTAGTCCTCATCACTGACTGCAGTAGTGCTAAGGAAAGGGAAGAGCAATGTGTTTTCAGTATGTCAGTAATCGACCTTCAGGACAAGTGACAACTGCCAAGCCATCCAGCTTTCTGGAAGCCTCAGCTACATTTGAATACTTGTCTGCATTCCAGAGAATGAAATAAAGCTAAAAAGCAATTTACAGTGTCCTTTTTGCTGGTTCTATTACACAGAAATGCCACAATTAGAGTAAAACAGAAACACCACTCTGCACTCTTAGGGTCAGACTGAAACTGAAACCATGCTTGTGAACGAACGCCTGCAGATCTATGGTGTTCAGCTGAATTGCCCTGGCATTGTCAGGACTTGCATCCAGGCTTCACCTTAGGGTAGGCAGAACTGTATGTATTCCTGAAAGCAATTTAGGGGTAAGTACACAGAGATGTGGAAAAACACAGCTTCAAAGGGACATGTATTTTTCTAACTTTATTGCTAACAGTTTCCTGTGCATGCTTTTAATTCCATGTCTTTAAAAATGTAATTCATTAAATAGCATTTAATGTGGTTTTGCACTTTGTTACACATGGTGCAATATTTATTCACAATAGTCCCATTCATTGAAAAAGATTGATGGTATGGCAATGAACATCATGGCTGTGGATGGTTTGTATTCAAAATAGATCTTTCAACGAGTATTTGAGACTATTTGCTTTTATAGAGTTTTAAGGAACTTTGTTCAGCCTAATATATTGCATATTATGTCTTGAACTTTTTTTTTTTTTTGGGAAATATAAAATTGCCAAACTTACAGAGCATGGAAATCATAATAATTTCTTTAAATGCCTTCTCATCTATGAATACGCTTAGCAATTCCTTAACGACTATGTAATTCAATGGCAATAGTCTAGTCCTGGATTATTTGTATAATGTTACAGCAACATGGCCACAAAAAATATCAAAACATCTTAGAATACAGGCAGAAGATTCTAAAATACAGAAACAGAGCATGGAAATAATCATGTAATGCACATAATTTAAAATTCTCTTTTAAATCAGGGGTCTTTTTTTATTTCTGTTTTGCTTTAAAGCCAAATTGCTTTTCAACTTAACATATTTACTGTTTCAATATATTTTAAACTGTTGATTCAAAGCTAATTAATAAACACTTAATCATGTGCTGCTTAAACATGGCTTAAGTGCACTATCTCTTTACAGCAGAAAGCAATTCTAAAGGGACACCCCTTTCTTATCTTGGCTGCATCAAATGAGATAGCTTTAGCAGTCTCAACAGTGAAAATTTCTTCTTAGGAACACACTTCTGTCTGTGTGTTCCTAATGCCTAAATTCAAAATGTATAATCCATCTCATTAGTTTGTCATCACAGAATCACAGAATCACAGAATAGTAAGGGCTGGAAAGGACCTTAAGATCATCGAGTTCCAACCCCCCTGCCATGGGCAGGGACACCTCCCACTAAACCATGCCATCCAAGGCTATGTCCAACCCCACCTTGAACGCCGCCAGGGATGAAGCATTCACAACTTCCCTGGGCAACCCATTCCAGGGCCCCACCACCCTCACAGTAAAGAATTTCTTCCTCATATCCAATCTAAACTTCCCCTGTTTAAGTTTAAACCCATTACCCCTTGTCCTCTCACCACAGTCCCTAATGAAGAGTCCCTCCCCAGCATCCCTATAGGCCCCCTTCAGGTATTGGAAGGCTGCTAGGAGGTCTCCACGCAGCCTTCTCTTCTCCAGGCTCAACAGCCCCAACTTTCTCAGCCTATCTTCATACGAGAGGTGCTCCAGTCCCCTGATCATCCTCGTGGCCCTCCTCTGGACTTGTTCTAACACTTCCATGTCCTTTTTATGTTGAGGACGCCAGAACTGCACACAATACTCCAAGTGAGGTCTCACGAGAGCAGAGTAGAGGGGCAGGATCACCTCCCTCGACCTGCTGGTCACACTCCTTTTGATGCAGCCCAGAATACGGTTGGCCTTCTGGGCTGCACGCGCACACTGCCGGCTCATGTTCATTTTTTCATCAACCCACACCCCCAAGTCCTTCTCCACAGGGCTGCTCTGAATCTCCTCCCCGCCCAACCTGTAGCTGTGCCTGGCATTGCTCCGACCCAGGTGGAGGAATGTTCCTAAAATCTAGAAAACTGCCAAAGATAACAGTACATGGATTGAACATGAATTGTTTTTTGGCATGTTGATGACTACTAGCAGGACACTAAGGCACTGGAAAGCAAATAAAATCTGTTACTTTAGAGGTGGATTTTAATTTTTGTAAACCAGACCTTGCTTCATTATCTGAAGCCATTTAACATACTTGACAGCTGTTGGTGCCCTCACTAGATATCTTTTTACCTCTTTTTCTTTGTGAATTCCCTCTGGGTTTCCTTCTTATTTGCTGTTCTTGAAAATCAAGGGGGGAAAAAAAACCAAAAACACCTTACAATAATCATCATGCTTGTAGCTCCAGCTACAAATACAATGTGCTAGGTGATTAAACTCTCTAAAAAGCAGCTGATATAGTTTAAAGCTGAATGTACTTTAGCAGCTGATATTTTAACATCTAGCAGGTGCTACTTACTTTTATACCTGCACATTTTAGATCTATTTCATTATTTAAGTACTATTTCAAGTGTCTCAATTTAGAATAGTAAGTACTGATTACAAACCCCAATTTGCTTCTTCTACTTTGCACATGAAGAAGTTGTATTGCTTTTGCAAAATAAAATAACTATCAATCAATCAAAGATATCTAAATATGCTTTTTTAATTTTTTTTTTTTCCTTTTTGCCGAGGGATGATGTATGTGACCAGACTTTGAAAACTTGTCTTTGACAGCTTTCCATTGACTGTACCTCCCAGGCGTATATCCTTCCATCCACCATGTACTCTGACTCTTGCTCTTCAGTTTGGCCTTTGGAATGAAACTGCCTCAATCTCCATATTCCAGTGTGAAGTCCACCAGTCAGCACTGCAAATACATGAAGTATGGTAAAAATATCAACAATAAAGTCTTCCTGACAAGCAAGGTATAGATTTTAAAGATTTTATAACTTGCAAGCCATTTTCTCCATGTTTACATGCTAACGTATCTTGATATTAGATTATTTTAAACATCTGGAGAAAAAAGAAAAGAAAACAAAACGTAACAAAAAAACCTCAGCACAACAGTTTATGCAGTTAAGTCAAAGTTATTGAAGGTTTTAATTCTAGGTATGTATATAAGTGCATTATATTAGCAAATCTGCATGTCTCCTTGATACAGTCCCAAAATTCAGGTGAAATACATGTGAATACACCTACTTCAGAAAGTAAACAAAAGGAAAAATAATGCAGAAAACCAGCAGTTTGCCAGAAACAGTAATCGGATTTTAATAACTGCAGAACAAGCAGTCCTACCTCATGGAACTCACTTCTCACTAGAATTTATTTATGACAGTATTTGAAGGTCTCTTTCTTCACAGAAGTAACAGTTACAGGTACTTGATGTTTTCTGAATTTAAATTATGAGATGCCACAGGTGTACTTGGATGTTACTGGCACTGCTTGTTGTCCATTATCATTAGTTCCTTTGCTTACAAGAACACAAATAGGTATTGATTCCCACCCATAACTGTTCTCAATGCTTAGAAATACGTTCCTGAAGTTCTTGAAGCACTTGCAGTATTACACACTAACACAAACAAATCTCTTCTTTTGCTATCAAGGTAATAAAGAAAAAAAGCTAGTCCAGAATGATTTCATATGGAGTTATACTTTTAGAGATGTATAAATCTCCCACCACATGTTGATAACAAAATAAAAAGTGCAATTGAGTAACTGTGTCTAGAAACCTTCCTCTTACCTTCTACTCCTCAAATCAGTGATTATCCTGATGATTCCCTACTGGGAAATTGGCAGTCCTTTTGTCGTTAGCACAAGAACACTTTCCAGCAATCCCTAATTTTAAAGAACATAATCTCCTGTGACACTTAAAGTGTATTGCCAACTAGTATAACAAAATTAGCAAGCATACCCTAATCTATGTAAATACTGCTTAAAGGCAGTTAGTAGTTTTCTATATAAATTGGAGAAAAAGGGAAGTAAAAAAACAGAATTTCTCACATCCCCTCTCCAGATCCACTTTTTACTAATCTGATTGATTGTCTTTATCCTCAAAATCCAGATGGAATGAATGTCCAACATCGACAATCTCTTTGCACGTGGAAAGTTTCCAAGTGATCCAGAGGAGCCCAGAGATACATCTTTGTTTTTACTTCCTTGGGTTTAATATGAGACTGATGGTCTCTGTTGGCAATAGCATATAACTTGTGCCAGTGGTCAGGTCCCAGGCAAATAAACAAATAATCAGTTTCCTACTTCTAATTCTGTACCAATACTGAATTCATGACACTTTCTCTTGGAAACAATTGTACACATAATACAGATACTTGATATGCTAACAATCCATGTAATTCTGGAGAATTTTTATAAGGAAAGGAAATAAATATTCAGTGAATTTAAATAAATCTGATCTATTTAAGATAGCTTTTACTATTATCCCTTCTATAACTCCAGTTCAAATTTGCCACCTTTTTTTCTCCTTGCAAGGTATTGTCTTAAAGAAACTGCTGGTCCTGATGAAAGCTGTTAAGACAAGATCTCTGCTTTGATTTTCTTCTAAATATCTAACTTACTTATGCCTGGGCTTTCATATGCCTGCTTAAACAGTAAAGACAGTAATATTTTCTAACCAACCTTTATTGATTTCATATGATTTCAGAATGGTATAAGCAACTGCGATAAGAGAAAGGATTGTAATAAGGAAACAGTGTGGCTTGCAATGTATTTACTTTTTGTTTCAGTACATATACTGACACAGATATGATTTAGACGCCAAGTTAAAATATACATCATTCTAATCATTCAAATGCTATCCAAAGACCTTTACACTAAATCTTCACAGTCCAAAGGATAATTACAGTATAAAAGTACAGACCACAGAGAAAACAATGAATGCTCAGCCTTTTTGAAAATCCATGTCAATGATTAAAGACATCTATGTATGGATTTTATAATGTTAAATTTTACTCTCTCTAATAAATATTTGGTCTCAGTAGCTTTTATTGGTGGAAAAAGAAAACCAATGTCCGTGTGCAACAAAATGGTAAATATATTATTAAATAATTACATTAATATGACTAACAATGCTCTCATTAATAAAATAGGAGATTCGAGGCCTACTAAATGTTACCAGCTTCAGATGTTTCAGAAATGATCTCAAGCTGTTTTTGTACTGCTGGGAAGCTTCAAGGCAATCTTCTTGGGGACTGATACCTGATTAAGTGCGTGACTGAAGTCCAACTTCCAAAGCAGGTCCTATCTCGTACTTCAAGAATACACACAATCAGCTCTTACTTCAGTAATAAGATACCATGCCCTGACTCTCTGCTTTAAAGCTAAATTCTACTAATGCATATGGGATTTTGCTTAGCAAAAACTCTGTCTCAGACATGTTGAAAAACAGGATTTTATTTTTAGGACCTCATGCTTGACAAGTACTGTAGCATAGTTAAATAGTGGTGGTATTACCGATATTTGTAACCATTTGAACGGAGTGTATGGAGTAATTTTTTCTGTATAAAATAAGGTTTATCATAGACTATGTAGGCATTGCCTTGTCATCCTGCGTTGCAAAAATGGAACCTGTTGACATTTTCCTGTTTTTCTTACAGACTACTCTCAGTAATAGGAAACTACTGATATCTGCCTTTGCAGATGTCCGCAGCTGACGTCAGGAATTTCAGATACCATTGTGCAAGTAATGGTATAACCTGTAAAACTCGATGCCTAAGAGTATGACAGCTTTAGGTGTGTCTCAGTTATAGGTGGATTGCAATATTCTGTTGATTTTTTTATTGTTCAGAAATTATGTCTTATCAGAATGGAAAATGTTCAAGGGAAAATTACCACCACCAACTTCTGTTGAAAGAAAGACAGCTTCACCTGCTTAGTCCCTGATCAATTTACTAGTCAGATTACTAAGATGGTATCAGTGTTTCACTACATAATGAAATTTCTCCTGGAAGTGAAGGGTGCACAATTTGTGATATTTGGGCAAACTTCCTGTGCAAATTATGTGAGAAATGAAGATGGCAAAACAAGTAGATCGGCTGGAAATGCCACATTTTCTGGACCTGGCATGCTTCTTCAGCAGGGAGTCTGAAGATCTCAGTAACCAGGCTTGCAGCAACCCTTCAGCACCCTGTTGGGGCAAGGGGAACTGGGAGCCTGCCACTGTCCTGGCTGCTATGGTCTGAAATTGCTGTGATAAATTGCTGCCGCATTTAGACTTGCAACAGACTTGGGTTGGTTTCAGTGACTGTGTTTTGAGGCTTCAGAAACCAAACCTGACACCAGGCACTAAAAAGATTCAATCCACTGCTCTGGTAGAACTCAGGTATACAGCAGGCAGCCCAGGAGTACCCAAAATTACTATTTTTATCCCAGACACTCAGGACTTGCAGACTCTCTCCTGCTGCATGAGAAGATTTGGGATTAAAGTCCAAGTTACAAGGTTATTAGGAACATGTAAGCCTCCCAGCCTCCTACCTGTCCCCTAGGAGAGTTAGAAGTCCTAGAGGGACAGGTAGGCCTCGTACACTGGGACAAAGATATCCATGGCACAAAAGTTTTTCACTTTAAGGATCAGAACTCTTTCAAACATATTTGGGGAGGGATTTAGCAGGCATCAGTAAAATGTATAAATTCTTTAAAGAACTGTTTTGAAACAGATTGTGTTTCTTGCAGAAGAGAAATACTGAGTTTCGACCAGATCTGATGTCAATTATTATCATTGCTTTGGAGTAATGTAGAGTAAATTCCTTCACCCCTATGAGAGCCACAGCATCAAATCCTCTGCAGTTGTTCACACTCACAGCAGGGTGAAAGAGCCAGAGACTCCTCAATTCCTTGTCTGATCAGCCATCTGTAGGCAGTGTTGGTCACTGTGAGTTATATAGATAATATCAAAAAAACCTTCTGTCAGGTGTTAGGAACTATTGGCTGGACCACTAAAAAAATCCCAAGTGACTAGTTAGGAGTAATCCACAGAGATCTGAAATTGTGTTTATGGTCTGAGTGAAACAGAGGGTGCATTCCAGCATGATATGGGGAGAATAGAATATAAAGAAATTCAGTGACAAAAAATACAGAAGAGTGCGACAAGATAATTTTGAATGTTCTAACAAAGAAGGGAACTAAATTTTAGGAATAATAGACAAAGGAAACATAAATCTTGACTTGTTATACAGATGCAATGGGAACATAATGTGGAAAAATGTCCACAGTATCTTTTGCTTGATCAGATAATCAATGTCAATTTTCTGACTATGAAAGATATTCTTTCTGTGCGAGGTGAGCATGGCAGAGATTCAGTAAAATGATCTCTTGGAAGAGGAGCCAAGATTTTAGAATTGTGACCTTTTTACTGTCTCATCAGCCAGGCTTTAGAGTAATTCTAGACTTCTGACTAAAATGCAGCAGAGAGTGTGTGACTGACATAACAACTGGTTTGCTTCTTGAAACCCAACACAACTGGCTTATGATTTCTCCCATTACAATACCTCCTGAAGTTTCAGCTTTTAACTATGACCCTATTACTGTTGCTAAAATACTTAATTACCAGCATTTCTTAATTAAAGTTGAAGCTGTTCTTACAATTTTAAATTAAAACCTGTCAAAACCAATTTTTTTTTTTTTTTTTTTCTGAGTGAATGTAGAGAATAAGATTAATGTTACGAAGGAGCTCTGGAGCTCATGAAGAGCTCATGAATCAGGATTCAAAGGAAAAGAATCCAGTATTTCTTTGAACAAATTTACCACGTATTTTAATTCTTGAAGTTACAATATGGCTGTATTATCAGCTTTTCTGCAGATGACAAAGAAATTAGGTTTGACTTTAAACAAAGTCCCAGGAACTAAGGTGATGCAACTTAGGAAGGGTGGCTCATATCTTACCACTGGCTGCACAGCACTTGCCATTTGGGTGACTTCTTTCAGTTCCCTTTCCTACCTGACTATGTGATAGACAATATGATTTAAAGCACTTTATTTCTGTGGCTCTTGTGCATTCCTTCAGTGCACTTGTAGTCCAGACATTGTCATGTTATACATATGCACTAGAATTGTGGAACTAAATTGCAAGACAGTAATCACAAAAAATGTCCCAGCAGCACAGGGCATAAGGCAGCTGAAGATCATGGATGGTAATAAGCTGTATTCTATCAACCGCTAACTACTGCCTCCACACTTTAGGCTATCCACACTCTGCAGGGAAAGTGTTAGCACCTTTCCAGGAAACTGGGATGAAAGATATGTGATATCCTTGGCAAAACCTTCAAAGTATAAATAGAAGTGGATCCCTGGCTTTGCAGATGAGTGTGGACAAAGTTTTGATGTCTATAGCTCTGCACCTGTAAACCACTATAGATGTTTCTAACTTTCTGCATAGCAGGACACCTAATGACCTTATCTGCAAGTATGGAATTAAAAGTGAGCATAGTATAGGAATGAATGTAAAAAAGTCTTATTTTAAGGACACTGGACAGAAAAAAAACAAACCAAACCAAACTGAAAAAAAGCAAAACACAAAAAACTCTTTGGAAAAATGCTAAATTACAAGAATATTCAAAGGATTTTTTTTTTCATTTTTTTTAGTGCCAAATACTATGTACCTTGGTAATGAATTGATTTGTGAAAAAATCCTACAAAAAGTTTAAAAAATATTTCACTAGGTCTCATAGTGATCCTATTTAGTTGATGTTTACAAAGAATTAAGATACTGTTATTTTAATGCTCTGGTCAAAATTAAATAAACTGTATTAGATAATCTTCCCTTATAGCTATTTTAAATAAATTAGTGGAAGGAAATTGTGAAGTTATGAAAGTTTTGGACTGAGATAGAAGGAGAATGCTTCCATGTTATCAGGCATTGCTTGGTTTGAGGAAGCTCTGTCTATTCTTGTGAAAAGTATTGCTTAGCGTGCAAGAGATAAGGATTTAAAAATAAGACAGAGTAAATATTGGCCTGTGGCATAAAGATGAGAAATAATAGGACCCCAAAGGTTGTGAACCAGATTTTTTCTCGTGTTACCTTTCGCCTGCTTCCTGCACCAGTCTTTGCTAATGGGAAAGATACAGTTTACTTCGTCTATGCACAGCTCGTTATTGTGGAAAAGATCAAACCTGGCCTCTCTTTGTGAGGGAAAAAGTGTCAGCTTAACTGTGGAGTTTTATCTGCTACAGGATACAGTTCTAGTTTTTAATACTAACTAGCATTTATTTTAAGTGGTGAAAGAAAAAAGATTTCTTTTTTCCTATTTGTTGACAGACCTATAAATTATGAAACTGCCTGTCCTATAACCCCCTATCCCAGTTATGAGGACAGCCAAAGTCTGAAGCAAGGAAAAAAGAAACTGTGTCCAGATAATGAAGTATGCATAATCTTTTCTTGTATCAAGTGTTAAGCGAGCTTATGTAATCCATATTTTTTAGTAAATGTCATCAAAACTTCATAAAAGTCATTATGCAACTCAGATTCAGGGAATATATTGAACTGCAACTGATACATATAGATATCAGAACAGATTTATAGACGGACATGGCATGGTGATAAATAAAAAATGTATTATTTGCAGTTATATTGGCACAGCATTACGCAATCTGTGTCAGAAGTGATGGGTAGTCCTATGTCTGTTTTTTGTGTTTTAATTCTGTACCTTAATATGTAAGAAGCATACCTATCTGCAACAGCCTTAATCTGGTTTATAGATACAACATATGAAAGAGAAAGGCAGACTGCTATGATGATATATTTTACTTGCTCTACCTTAGGGGTTTTCAGTTCTTTGATTTCCAGATGCTTAAACATTCACCAACAAAGAGAAAATCAAAGCCTACTGAAAGCAAGCTTGCTCTATTTAACTGTTTTTCACCTTGAAAAGAATCCACAGACCCCAGAGTTTGGGGCCAGAAGTTGAAAATCACATTTGTGTGCCATGAGACTGCTGAAAATTGTTACCTGAATGATATATTTTGAAGATTTGGTTGGACCCTTTAATTTGAGCTGCTAATCAGTTTGAATACAGCTTTGCAAAGTATTACTCCTAGTGCTTCTGAATAAATTCAAACTGTATGTAAGGTGCAGATGTTTGCCAAAGGTAACCAAACACACCCAACTTTTTGGAGTTCCGTACAAAACAGTATGTAAACAAGTACTTCAGTGGTCTGGGGTAACAGCTGTATTCTGGAAGTTGCATTAGGCACAACTAAACCTTATGATTTTGTACAGAATTAACTGTTGGCGAAAGGGAAGCGCCTTCTTTCAAGGGTATTACTGACTGTGGAAACTGCAGTGTTTTAATCAAAGCATCTCTGCTGATATATTTTAGAAACGTTTCAGGAAAGGTTTTAAGCAGAATGAGGCAGTCACATAACTTCCAGCTTGGGAGGCTTTCAGCAGGGAGCTCTGCCCTCTGCTGCTTGTTTGGGCACAGTGAAGAAATAGCAGCAAGAAACAACTTGTATACCTTTGACCTGAACCCTGGATGAAATAGGACAACTCAAAGACATCTCCTAAAGTTAAGTATTTTTATAGAGTAAGGTTGTTGCCCAAAGGTAATTTCTATTATTAGGATTTTTGTCAAAATGATACAGAAAATTTAATTTGTGTTTGATTGTAAGCTGCATTGGGCAGTTGAGAATATTTGTTTCCAGTCTCCTGAAAGACTAAGCAGTGAAAAACACGAGCAGCAGAACTTATGAGAAGTTTGGGGTTTTGTTTTCTTTTTTTCAGTGACAAAGCATTAAAATTCATGCTTTCTTCAGAGGCTAAAAAAGTGTTAGATCTTCTATGTTTGAAACCTGCTGCAACTAACAATTGCAATCTACAAATCATATTTGTTAAGAAACAGGAATAGTTTCAGGAATGCCACAGATTTCATGAGTACCCCAGAGCCATTAGACCATCTCTGCCGCCTACACCCATGCCAGTTCCATATTTTGCACTTTAAAAACACACGTTAGCCCTGTGTAGAGTTCTTAAAAGAAGTGAAACTAGCAGGCATCCCAACCGAACAATCCCAGCATGTAAACCAGAAGCACAGGATTGTAATGAATGCTCAAGATTAAATGCAAATTGCACAGAAATTGAGCAAGGTTTTTGCAAAATAAATTACACACACTCCATAACCATCATTACTGGACTTTCCACTGGCATGTAACTGAGCCTTGTGATCCTAAACAGGACTGAGAGGAATTAGTTGTTTTTTCATAGATAAACTATGATACCTTTTCTATTCTTAAATGAACTTCACCTTTCCCAAATTTCTGATAAAAGCCTGATGTGCCTGAAAACGTCCAAAGTAGGACCTGCTTGCCCTGTTTCTCCTAGTTTCTGATGCAGTTTAGACTAACTATATGTTCCATGCTCCCTGCCACCGTGAAATCATACTTCATACTACCTAGCTATCTTACTCCTCTCAGAGAAGCAACAAGAAAATAAACTCTGGTGTGTTGGCAAAGGATCAGAGAGAGTTGTGTGAGTCCCAGATCAATGGAGCAGACTGCGGGTCTCCTCTCAGATTAAAAAAAAAGAAGTATTCCAGCCCTGTTCTGTGCTGAGATGGCCTTGAAAACCTGAAACAGTGAGACAGACTGAGATGGAGGAAATGAGCCAGTGGGTTGATCTCAGCATGACAACAAACAGAAAGTGAGAGTGCTACTGAAGAGAGACAAGTGCATGATGGCATTGCCACGCATTCATGCTCTTACCTCCTCAGAGAAGTTAAGAAGAAACCCTGAAAACATCTCCTTATCCCTTGCCATCTCCCTGGTCATTGCCTATCCTATCTCATGCTTAAAGAGCAGGGATGTGGGAGACCATAAGGCTCCCAGCTGCTTCACTGCAACTCTGAAAAACATCTGTACCTGGCAAGATAGATAGCAAAAAAAAATCAGAATTATTCCTTTTTGTGAAGAATTCGCATTCTCTGTGTTTCTTTGCAGTTTCCCCCAATTTCACACTTCTCAGTAGCAGTGTCTTAAGAAATGCCTGCTCTTGTTTGAAATTACTATACCCTTGGGTTTCTTTAGTGGAAGATTAAAACCACTCAGATGATCCCAATAACAGCACTCTTTGACAGCTTTCTGAAGTGACAAGAAAACAGCACTAAATAAAGATATTTTGGGTTGTGTGTTTCAGAAACTGAACACGAACTTTTGAAGAGTATGTGGGGAGGCTGTAAGATGCCAACAGAAAATGGAGGACCTGCAGAAGTATTAGAGAATGCAGAAAAAATCTAAAAGGCACAGAATAACATGAGTCTGGACTGGAACTGAAGATAAAAAGGACATGGAACTGTTGGAACAAGTCCAGAGGGGGGCCACAAGGATGATCAGGGGACTTGAGCACCTCCTGTATGAAGATAGGCTGAGAAAGTTGGAGCTGTTCAGCCTGGAGAAGAGAAGGCTGCGTGGAGACCTCACAGCAGCCTTCCAATATCTGAAGGGGGCCTATAGGGATGCTGGGGAGGGACTCTTCATTAGGGACTGTGGTGAGAGGACAAGGGGTAATGGATTCAAACTTAAACAGGGGAAGTTTAGACTGGATATAAGGAGGAAATTCTCTACTGTGAGGGTGGTGAGACACTGGAATGAGTTGTCCAGGGAAGTTGTGAATGCTCCATCGCTGGCGGTGTTCAAGGCCAGGTTGGACAGAGCCTGGATGGCATGGTTTAGTGTGAGGTGTCCCTGGCCATGGCAGGGGGATCGGAACTAAATGATCTTAAGGTCCTTTCCAACCCTAACTATTCTATGTTTCTATGATTCTATGTGGGAAGATAGAAAGGAAATATATGTGTAGGAGAACCTGGTGAGATAAGACTGCTAACTTACACTCCTTGAGTACCTCTAATGCAGATATATAGAAAAAGGTTATCTTAGTGCTGCTTGATGTTAGCAATAAAATATTTCTGTCCTTTATAATAAACATGCTGTACTTTGCTGGAGATACTAATGTTAAGTGAAGGTTAGTCCTTTTACTCATCTTTGTCTTGCTCTCTGCCAAGTACAACCATCATGGAATTTCTTTGCTATTTTTCTTGCAGAAGTAGTGCTCTAGATATTTTCTTATTTGTCTATGTGATGCTGTTGTTGCCTTTGTGCTAAAACCTGCTGTCCTTTTGTGAAGGTTAACCTCATCTAATGAGAGACTTTATACTTTATATATATTATTTTTCTTATTGTTTCACTATTCTGTTATTGAACATCAGCATATGCTGTACCTCGGTGGTTCTTCTACATTAACCCTACACATTTTTTTTACACGGCCATCCATTCTGGAAGTGTATTTATTTCATCCAGAGACTGCTGAGACCACAAGTTCTTCTACTTCTTTCCAAAATTTATATCAGTAAGTGAAATGAAATTTTAGTTACCATTTTAAGAATAATTTCTTCAAGCAGGTCAAATATGTCATTTTAGTATATTTTCTGAGACGTGAGATATTTTAGGGTTGTTATTTGTGCAGGAGATTGGACAGATGGCTGCCTGAGGTCCCTTCCAATCTGAGCCTTTTTAGGCTTCTGCGACTGAAGCTTCATCTGGAATATTAAAACATTTCTCTGTCACTATGAAAAATATTGGAACACTAGGTAAGAATTATACTGAGTTTTAGCAAAGCTCGTTTCTTTTCTGTTTATTTTCTATGAGCAGATACAGGAGTCAAAGAATGTGTTGCATACAGAATATGTCCAGAGTTAAAGATAAGATGAATGAGTCAGAGATGTGGGCATCAGCTCGGGAATTTTGAACATTGTTGTGCAATGGTTTTCATAGTTCATGACGTTTGGATTAAGGCATACAGAGACAATGGCTGATTTTTATCTTTATTTAAATCAATCATCTAGAATCTATCAGTTAAGATTAATGGAATTGAGAATTCAGAGATGGATATTTGTAGGAAAAACAGGATATCCAGCAAATGACCGTGTGGGATGTTGCAAGATGGAGATGATCTCACCTATTACAAACCGGAGACTAGTTCTAAATGAAGGGGATTAAAAAAGCTATAATTAGCTAATGCTTCCTAAAAGCCTAACTAAACAGTTGGGGTTTTATTCCATTCCAAAGTGCAAAAGCATAGTGAGATCAAGTATCATGTAGTAAGTGTAGTCAGAGAAACAAATCTTTTAAAGAAAATATTGTCTGCCATTACCCCAGGGCCTTGTAACCCCTCTGAAACAGATGCTTTTCCTTTAATGATACTGTGATTGCTGAAGGACTGTTTACTTATTATATTGGAATATAACAAGCACATCACAATTAGCTGTCACCAATTTATGCTAATTCTATTTACAGGTGATGCTTCTTTAATCTCTAAACTGTGCTGTAAATTCTGAAGAAAACAGATGGATTGCTGAAGACAAAGAATCCCTTGTCTCGTAAAAGCATGATTATTTTTCTCAGAAATGGTTTCATTGCTGGTTTGTTTACTCTTTACAGGTATTCGTGGTATTAACATAATAACCTGATGAAGGATGGCTGTGTCTGCTCTGCATTAATATTATTCTCTGCCCCCAGTGAATTTTCAAATTACACAAATATGCCATAGTTCAACTCCTGATGGAGAATAAAGGAGCATGGATATCCTTCCTCTCACAGAGGACCAGCAAATGTGGCTTGGCTTTTGTTATCAACATGTGGGTACAGAAGGAAGCACCAGAGAAGCAGGCCTACTAGTCTTTTCTGGATTGAAGTTAATGCTGTCTTACAAGGGGCAGGTAGTTTGTACCATCTGCTAGTGATGCAGAACACAAAGTGCTTTGCTGAGGCAACACTGACTAAACCGGAAAGCGCAGGCTTGATTCGCCCAAGTCCACCCCAGCACAACCAAAGAACATCTGGTAAGCTAATTCCATAACAAGAATCAAGTTACATTATTTTTTTTAAACAAATTCATAGTTTTTTCAAAACTGTAAATTTATGTGACTTAAAAAACAGACCACTGTTTTTTAAAATGAATCATAGAATCATAGAATCATACAACAGTTAGGGTTGGAAAGGACCTCAAGATCATCGAGTTCCAACCCCCCTGCCATGGCCAGGGACACCTCACACTAAACCATGCCATCCAAGGCTATGTCCAACCCCACCTTGAACGCCGCTAGGGATGAAGCATTCACAACTTCCCTGGGCAACCCATTCCAGGGCCCCACCACCCTCACAGTAAAGAATTTCTTCCTCAGATCCAATCTAAACCTCCCCTGTTTAAGTTTAAACCCATTACCCCTTGTCCTCTCACCACAGTCCCTAATGAAGAGTCCCTCCCCAGCATCCCTATAGGCCCCCTTCAGGTATTGGAAGGCTGCTAGGAGGTCTCCACGCAGCCTTCTCTTCTCCAGGCTCAACAGCCCCAATTTTCTCAGCTTATCTTCATACGGGAGGTGCTCCAGTCCCCTGATCATCCTCGTGGCCCTCCTCTGCACTTGTTCTAACAGTTCCATGTCCTTTTTATGTTGAGGACACCAGAACTGCACACAATACTCCAAGTGAGGTCTCACGAGAGCAGAGTAAAGGGGCAGGAGCACCTCCCTCAACCTGCTGGTCACACTCCTTTTGATGCAGCCCAGGATACGGTTGGCTTTCTGGGCTGCAAGCGCACACTGCTGGCTCATGTTCATTTTTCCATCCACCAACACCCCCAAGTCATTCTCCGCAGGGCTGAAACACTTCCCAGACATTTTTCTCTCTCCTCGTTGCAGGGATCAAGGAGACAGTGAGATTCCTGTGAGTTGATGGATCTCCCTTGTTTCCCTTCTTGTTCCTCTTGCAGAAAGAAGAGGCTGAGGTGTGTGCTGAGCCACTTGAAAACCTTGCAAGGTCTCTTCAGGCCACTGTCATCTCAAAACAAATCTGTGATAAAAACATGTTACTCACCTGAACTGTGACTATAAAGTGTACAAGTGTCTTTAAAGGATGAGCACTCCAACTGTAATCAAAAGAATTGGTTATAAACTTAAAATTCTGCACGTGCTTAAATTCTCTGTTAGGATGGGCTTGTGTGCTAGATGGCTTAGCTGGTCAGCAGTAGTCGTTTTCTCAAATTTTGGGGGTGGGGGAAGATCTGAGACTATTTTGCAGGCATCTCGTCCTCCATAGCACTAAGCTGTCACTGTGACAGTGTCTTAGTGCTCCACTGAACTCCTGTTTTCTTCATTTTATTAAATAAATGAAAGCTTTAGTTATTAGGCCATAGAAGCAAATGACTTACTGAGGATCTAAGTAACTGTCTGGTAACACCAAATCTTAGTCTTTATCTGAGTCACTGCTAACAGTTATGATCTGTTTGGATGACAGATGATAAGTACGTCTTATGTAATCCATAAGGAGGCTTTCCCCGCATGGAACATAATTTGCCATCACTCAGGCACTGGAGCTACAATGCTGACTGTGAATGGAGAGACATCAGTTTTTTAAGAAACCGTCGGTAGCACTACATGAAAGCGTGTGCAAGGATTGCTCACAGTTGCAGCAGCTTGCAGTTGTATCAGCTGTACTGCTGCCTTTCAGCTGATATAAGCAGTGGATCAGAAATTCTTCGTTTTGGCTGATCTTTAAGAGGGAAAAATCTCTTTTAAAAAGCATTAAGTAGCTGAAGTGAGCAAGTTCGGCTGATAGATGAAAACCCTTACTTGCCTTTCCTTTCAAGATCATCACAGGTGAAGGCACATGAAAACAAGTCACCGGACTTTTCAATTAAGAAAGGGAGTTAGTTATCTGTAGGTGATGGGATGATTTGGGTAAAAAAATAAGAGCCTCGTCATTGAAATCTTGTCTTTGATAGTAGGTATTTGAGTATACAGATCCTCATTCATTTGCTGCACCTAGAATGATAGGTCTATTTGGAATCTCATAAAGTTCCCTGTGTTTTGTAGTAATACAACTGAGAGAAGAGCTGAACAAATTGTTTTAGGCAGATAGGTTATGCAGTTTCTCACCATGGTGCTAAGATGAACCTGGTCATAGGGATTGTTCAAAGATATTAAAGAAATACTAGAAAATAAAACTTTTTGTTTTGACACTTTCATTTTGTTAAGTAACAATAATTTTCAAATTAAATTTATTTAAAAAAATTCAAAATAAACCAAATGATGAAAATTATGTCAGTGATAGAAGTGGATTTAAAAATCGGTTTAACATGAAATACCTTTTTTCTTACCTTGTTTTGTGCTTGATTTTCTGTTTAGCAACAGACATCTGACATGAATTCAGAAAATTTGACTTAGGATACTGCTTCTGGTGCCATTCATGTTTGTTTGAAATTTGATATTTTTCATTACCCAGAATCTAGCATTACTTGTATAAATTTGCAAACATATTTTGGTTACACAAGTATGTGTGTTCTCTGTGTATGAAAATTAATTAGCAGAAAATGAGAACATTTTCCACAGTTAAAGATAAATTGGCTCCTTTATAGTTTAGTCTATTAAAATAATACAGTAGATAAAATTATTAAAAAATTATAAACCAATAAAAGCTAGAAGCAGAAATGTCATCACTTCAAGCCTCCTGAGGAATCCAAGATGTTCTGTACTTTACTCTTGTTTTGTCCAAATTAATACTAGATAGTCCAGGTGAGAGAGGGAAAAGGCATAAGTTGCATGTCTGTAATGCTCCTCTCACATCATTTCTACCTTTCCTTTTCCATAGGAGTAAGATGTAGGATATCTGTAAGACAAACAATGAATGCAGTAGCATATGCTCCTTTCTTGATCTCCCTTCTTTTATTACACTTTATTAGTTTTAGACTCTGGAGTTTAATTGCAATGTTATTAATTAAATTAAACTGTTTTGAGAAAGGACTTAATCTTCCCTACAGAAGACCATAACCTGCAGCATCTCTGAATTTATAGCTAAACAGATGCTACAGGCCCTGGAAAACACAGATGAGAATTATTGGCCTGGTGCCCAATAGTGTGTGTAAGACCTATAATTGAAACACTATGTTTATTGCCTCTGTCAAAAAAGGTATAGTGATGCAAGGTCATGAAAATACTTTCCATGTCTCATGCCTTAAAATACTTGGCTATAATTTAGGTAAAGTACCTTTGCAAAAAAGCACATACTTTAATCCGGAGCCCCCCACCAGAGTTACACATAAAAAGGCTGAATAGTGAAACTAGTCTTACAAACATCGATGCTTAGGGATGAAAACTGCGAAATACTAACATGAATTCTGGGTTGCTGCAGGTGTTCAATCAAGCTGTTCTTCCCACCCAGCATGCTATTTGCAGATAATAACTCTACAAGAAAATAACGAAATAGATTGGTGCTGCTGTGCAGTGCAGACACCCAGAACAGTTCAGACTTCCCCTCTTCAGAAAAGGTGTTCCTGTAACAAGTAGGCAGCTAATATTTAGCATTTGTGTGCCTGTTTTGATTAATAATAGCATTTGTAGTAACCACCTTATTAATCTTTAATACAGTCTCTTGAGATAGGGAGTAGGGTGCTGTACTACGCACAATTATAGTAATGTGAACACTGGTTACGAGTGACACTCACAGGACCTCAGAGGTGTTAGAGACAGGACTAATTTCTTGTCATATAACTTTCACTACAGTTGTGCTGTCCTGGAGAAATTTGCTTTCTGAATAGCTGGGAAATCTTTACTGTGTCCATGTGGGATGCTTGAGGAATTGACAGATGCTGCTCGGTTATATAAACTGCTAGTATTGACTGTCTTGAAACTTCTAATACGTATTTCCTGATCTGTGATTCTTTGTTATCACATATTTATTCCTCATTTCTCTATTCCAGCTCAGCATATTTCTTAAAACTAACCAATAAGATCTACTAAGGAATTAGGTCAGTTACATTTTGTATCTAAGTTGTGCAGTAGTGAACTGGTGCATCATTCATGTCCTCAGAGAATGCAACTCAATGTTCATCCTGAACACAAAGGTTTCATTATTCTTAATGCTGAGCAAACCAAAAGCATTTCCAAGTCTAGAATGATTGCTTGACTATATAGAAAGGAGAGTTTCTTAGAATTATTAGGACTGAGAGAAAGACAACAACCCAGCTCCAAGCAAATGTGAAGAACCAAAGAGAATTATTTGTATTCTCAACCATTTTCCACACTCAAAACTGTTCTACAATGACAGGGATTAGGATCTGTGTCTGTGACTATCTGGGGAGGATGCACAATCACTGCTGTCAAGTGGGACAAAGTCTGTAGTTCCAGATCACACATGGCATGTGGCTGCCAGCAGACAGTGCTTGAATGCTCTGTGTTAGAGGCTCCAAGCTGGGATAACAAAAACAGTTTCAGTGTTCACTATTACTGAGCTCGTTACGTGTTGATTGTAAGCAGTGGCCACTACTGATGTGGCTGAAGCAGCAAATAGCAGAGGGCACCTCTCAGTGTCACTCATTATAGTATGGGGCTGCACTATTTCCAAAAAAGCCTGAAGTGTAGCACAATATAAAGGTAGTTATTGTCTTCACTGCAAGCACGGAGTGCAATTTCCTTATCAACCTCTAGTTTATCACATCAAGACCCGTACTAGTCTTCTTTGCAGAGAAGTTAGGAAGACGTAGAGTGTTTGCACCAGAAAATATTCTGTCCTTGTCTAGGTAGAACAGTTCCACAATGACAAAGAGTTTACTAATAAAACCCCTCAATTTAAATATCCAAAAGGTAAATAAGTATTGCAATGATACATTTTACTGCATTTATAGGTAGCACTGAAGCATCCTTAGGGTCAAGAGTCAAGAACTTAGTTTTGAAAGGGTCTCAGTACTTTGGCTCCATACTTCAAGAGTATTTCTGTACCTCAGCACTACTGTATGTAGTATGTGAGTAAGGTCACTAAAACAGCTATGAGTTTTTAATGGCAGTTTGGTTGTATCATGTATAATAAGTCTAGCAATGATCATCAAAACCAATCATGAAGTTTTGGCATTCATTCAGGAGAGAAAAGATAAGAGGATTTTTTCAAGATACATAATGAGATGCATTGGGCAGCCAACACATTTGTAGAGAATGAAAAGTAACACCACAGAGAAAGTTAAAGAAATTTCAAGAAAGAGACTGGGGGACAGAAGGACACAGGAAGGTAGGAATGGAAGGAAAAGCTAGCAAAATCTTTTGTACTGGACAGGTCACTGAACTGAGTCTGCTGAACTGTCAGACCAACAGCATTTCCGTTAATTGTACTGGCAACTTTGAAGAGCAGACATGTTGCAGAATCCATAGCCCAAGCTTGTAATGGTCATGCTGGAGAAAGCTGTATATTTCAGAGGAGCCCATGGAGATGCATCAGTATGGAGTCACGGAAATGAGACTTAAAATGCAGAGGATGGAATCTGAGGATTTTTTCCATGAGACTGTAACACACTGCCAACTGCAAAATGAGGCACTGCTCTATCACTGTATCCTCAGAGAGGTTTTTAAAGATGACAACTTAGGATCAATGCATATCATTCTTTTAGTCTGTTTCTGTGAGGTTTGTTAAAAAAAATAATAAATGCCCTTGATATATTCTTAATTTCTTATGCTGCTCTGAGAAGAACATTAATATTTCCAGCTAATACTGGGTTTAGGTTACTGACACCTTTTTGTTATGTACTTCTTTCCCTCTCTTCTGGTATTACTTGCCCCTCAATATGTGTTGCTGAAATTTGTGTATTTGACAAGCATGAGTTTCCTTATACTGACTACTTTTTAATTACATACTCCTTACACTTCCTATACACATATAAATGTTTATACTTCTACACATCAAGTTCTCTTTTTATGACCTACAAATGATGCTTTGAAAATTGTTTTGTTGTCTCAAGAGTGAAATCTTGACTCCACTAAAGTGAAGAGAAGCACAGGTGTTGATAGAAATGGGATGCTACGCTCTGACCTTTCGAAGTGCACAAATGGTATGGATGCATGAGCAGTGACTTTCCCAGGGCTTTAGGAGACAGAGATCTCAAGGGATTTCTGGAAGATGACTATGAGCTGAAAATTCTGCTGCCTGCAGAGGGCATATTTCAAGCACTGAAAATACAATGATTTTCTTCCATAACTCTCTTTTAGGAGCACATGTCTCAGGGGGAAAAATGTATAAAGTATTTCTGATTTGCTGCATCATTAACTATGTGACATATATCCAAACTATCTTCTGTAAAACTCTTACAAAGTCCTCCAGCGTCATCTTAGCATTCCTGTGGTCTGGTAAGGGCTGTTTGTAGGTAGATGTTACGGCCAGAGTATCATGCAAGATGAAGGTCATACATAAAACTCTGTCTTGATATAGAAGAGTTGCCAATCTGCTGGAATTTCCAAACAGACACGTCCAGACCTTATAAATGCAAACAGGATAGGTCAAATTCTCATACTTGGATTATTTGAAGTCAGACTGTGCCAGTGTGTATAAAAGTAGACAGCTTAGCTCAGATTTGGATTTCAGTGTGAGTGCCATGCAAGCAAATCCCTACGTCAAAAAGAGAAGAGTTATCTTCCTGCAGAGTTCATCAGTTCAGTTTTTCAGATCTGGAAGTCATGTCTTAAACACACAGTATTTTTTTTTTGTTTGTACTAGATCTGTATGTGACATCTAATAAATTTACTTTTTGGGGGTTTTGTTTTTGTTTGGTTGGTTTTGGGGTTTGTTGCTATCGTTGTTGCTGTTAGGTTTCTTACTGATAATTTCTTACATCTATGCTCATTTTAATAGATTGCCACAAGGAAAACTTGTTCACCATTTAGTTCCTTTTGCTAAATCTGAAGTCTGACTTACTGTTTCCATGTTTATTATATTTTATGGACTAAATATTAAGTTCTGCAAAGAGTAATGTAGGTTCAGAGCCACAACAGTAGAATGATGGGATTTTGCAAGCAAGGTCCTAGAGTCTGAAGTGCAGACTGCAGAGTTATGTGCCTTCTGAAATGGGAAGATGCATTAAAAATCTGCCTAACATTTGTCTAGATGTTCTACATTCTGTTTCATCAAATCAAGTAAATGTAGGTGAGGAACACATTGTGTATAAAAAAATAAAATTGACCCAATATGCTTCTCATTTTCCCTTGGCAGATCTTCCAGTATAGACCTGGCCTTCAATGGGGGTTTCCATTCGTGCCTACAATGTTTTCCATAGCATGGCATCCCAGTGAAGTGAAAGGCATATGACAATTTGGCTTTTTGGCTATGGTGTCCTCAATCAAAAGCACTGAGTGACATTCCTTTCCTGCACTGCCTGGCATGCTATGTGCAACATGTCAAAAAACATTGCTGCCCCTTACATATCATATATTGTTTTCTTCCACAAGCTATTAAATACAGTGGAAGATATTTCATATTTAGATTGGTCACAGGCAGTGAGTAAATACTTTCGCTCATTTAACAATGTGCTTATTGTGGGCACATTCTGTGCTCCAGTAAAGCCTTTTGCATGAAATCACCCATGGGAAATAGCCCTGAGCACAGTGGAACCTGGAAAACTTAGCTTCGAGCAGGGGAACTCTTGAATTACATCCTGCTGGTGTATTTACGTCTATGTGTTCCCTTACAGTCAGCCATCCCTAGCTGTCACCCTGGCCACTGGAGACTGCTGGCAACCGGCACGCTGAGGTGGAGTAGCACTTCGATTGTTCTAACTATGTCAAGGTATTGGCCAAACCAGTCCTGGTTAGCAGAGCCCGAAGCTGCTGTAGGTCACTTTTCCATGCATCATTCTTCTGTACATGCTTTGTGTACTCTGGGTTAAAACTGTGGCTCTGAGCCATTTTCCAGGCTCCACTTATTCCTGCTTTACGTTCTCAAAGAAAGGGTATATGATTTCAGGTAAGCTATTTTCATGATTATGCTTTTTGTTTCTTTACTGCAAACAAATACTGCATCTGACCTACAAGTCCAACACAGTGTCCCATAGCCACAGCATGTCAATTAGTTTTGGTCCCTCTGTTTCTATCTTTCATTTAGGTGACAAATATATAAAACCCTCTTTTGGATGAAGATGGTTAGGCGTCCAACAGGACCACTATGTTTTATTTATTCTGATAAGCATTTCAAGTAAACTGTTGTGACCAGGGGCCTAGCTGCGATCCTGTGATTGAGTACCAGTTTCAGATAAGTGTGATGTGTGCATTTGTCTACCTGAGGGGGGGAGAGGGGTATTACTGTAACAGAGAAGCACTTCAGCATGAAGAATGCTGGTTTATATCCACTATGAATAATGCTGGCTTATATCTACTGGGATTGGATTATATGACCTTTTAATATTACACTTTTGCAGCTAGAGAGTGACAGGAAGCTCTCTGGCAGGTATTTTTCAAAGCTGTGACATCAGCTGCTTTCTTTAATGAGATCACTTTCCATCTTACATCACTTGTTTTTTACTTAAGTTCTTACATTGTATGTGCTGTGTTGTTGGATCACTCTAAAAGGACAGCCTGAGATAAGCCAGATTTAGTATTTATTCAGCCTGCACTTCACCTAGCAATCTCTATCTGATGCTCAGATCAATTCTAACTTTAAGGATGAAATCAGAACACTACGAACAGATGCACAGCTTTCCTTCTGCAACTGAAGTAGCAGACGACTTTATTAATATTTCAGCCATTAATGATGCTGCTGAAATTTGCCATTTGCTTTGGTTAGTTTGCTTTAATGCCCCAGTTTTCCTCTTACCTTTCCTTCCCTGATTTCTCAAACCTTATCTTTCTGATGAAACAGATGTCAGCTGGACTGCAGCTGAGCATGCAGAAATCCTGAAGTGTCTCATGAATGGTATAGGTTCATCTTGTTATGCTCTTGCCTTTGCTATCACAGATGGCTGCTGGCTTTCTAAACATGTCAGAGGTTTAGAAAATAAAGACAAATCACTTCAGTGCAGCTATGAATGTACTTGGCAAACTTCTCCTGTTTAAAGTTGTTTCATTTTCTTAGTTAGAATGGCTTTTCCATGACAGATGTATCTAATTCCTAGAGAAAGCAATATTATGCAAGTTAGAGGATAATGAATTTCTTAGCCAATATCAGAAGAAAAGGATAAATGTGAAGGTAGGTCCTAAGGGATGCAAAAATAATTTTATTGTGATTATCTCATAATGCAGATAAAGCTACTTCATTTTCTTTTCACTCTGCCTTTGATGATGAAAGCAACAGGAAAAGAATACCACCACCATCAAGTCAGTGAGGCACTGTGATATGACTCAGTGCCTGGGGCTGACTCCAAGTACCCACACTGTTGATCCTATCATTTGTCACTTCGGCGTAAGTCAGTGCCTAGAAGTCACAACATGCAGAAGCCAACAAAGAGCTGATTATCTGGGTGCAACAGGAACAGTTCACTGAAAAGCTAAAATATGAAGACTTGCTGTAGGCATGGGGGTCCTTAATAGAGAAGATTGTGTAAATTCTCACACAGAGCAATGAATTTACATACTGGTGAAAGAACTGACTTGTACCCTTTTCTATATAATACAAATCATAGAATCATAAAATCATAGAATCATAGATTAGTTTGGGTTAGAAGGGACCTTAAAGATCATCAAGTTCCAATCCCCCTGCCATGGGCAGAAGCAACTTTCACTAGACTAGGCTGACCAAGGCCCTGTCCAACCCGGCCTTGAATACTTCCAGGGATGGGCAGCCACAGCATCTCTGGACAGCCTGTGTCAGTGTTCCACCACCCTCACAGTAAAGAACTTCCTAATATCTAATCTAAATATACTCTATTTCAGTTTAAATCCACAACCCCTTGATCTCTCACTCTATGCTGTTGCAAAAAGTCCTTCGCCATATTTCTTGTAGCCCCCCTTTAGGTAGTGGAAGCTGCTCTAAGTTCTCCCCAGAGATCTTCTCCAGGCTGAACAAGCCCAAATCTCTCAGCCTCTCTTCACAGGAGAGGTGCTCCAGCCCTCTGAGCATCTTCGTAGCCTCCTCTGGACTCACTCCATTGAGTCCACATCCTTCTTGTATTGGTGGACCCAGAGCTGAACGCAGTAACCCGGGTGGGATCTCACGTAGCAGAATGGGGAACAATCCCCTCCCTCAACCTGCTGGACATGCTCCTTTTGATGCAGCCCATCACACAGTCAAGTTTCTGAGCTGCAAGCACACATTGCTGGGACATATTGAGCTTCTTCATATCCTTTACCTCCATAAATGGCTCCAATAAGCACTGCTTTTACATATGAAGTCGATGAGAAGTCCCTCTGAGTCTTCAATAAACAAGCCTACTAAAGTTATTTGTTTATATAGACAGAAAATGAGCTGGTCCAATTAGAATTCCATGAGCTCACAAATGTTTCTCTCTAGGAAGATGAAGTAGAAACCATTTCAAAAGGATTAATGTCTAAGCTTTCTGAATTAAAATTGTAACATGTCAATTTTACATGCTTGTCCTTGCAACAAATGTGTCATTATCCATTTGATTGATAGACCAAAAGACAGTATTTTCTTTAGTTTTAGAGTTCTCTTTTGAAAGTGAAAAGCTGTGATTTTTCCATACCGCTGTACTTAAATCACCTCATAGTATTTTCTTAATAGAGCTCTGCCTAAGGAAGATGTGAGGAACTACATTTTTTGAAAGACACTTTGATAAGGAGTTCATCTTTGTATCTTTAAAGATGGTGAGACAAACTCCTCTTATAAGTTGCTATGGTTTACTGAGTTTCACTCTGGTGTATCTTCTCTGTGTAAAGATACTACATACATCTCTACATAAATCTTCTCAGGTGCAGATTTCTAAGTGAGAGGTCTTGTCCTACCTTTCTCTCAAAGGAGGGATGTCTACTTATGATTAACCTCAGAGCAAAACAAGTTAACTAACAACATTTAATGAAATCACTGTAGTTACCCTTAAGTCTGTATTTAGTTATTTATTAGCCTCATTATATAGGTAAGCTAGAAGGGGAGCTTTTATCCTCCAGATGCTTGGGGACATGAAATATGACCAAATTAATCTTAGTCTCTGTATATTGCAGCTTCTCAATCTTTTTCTTGTACCTCTCCAATACAAAGTGTTTACAGCCTCTCAAAGCTGCAAGTTTATTTCCATGTTACTTTCCAGTGCTGATGTGTACACGGAACATTTGAGCAAGTTTGCTGCAACTAGGCTGGAAATCTCCATGGTCCAAGATGCTTCTTGGCTGACTCCCAAATATTTAGCTTAGGATATTATTTAGCTTGAGGTATCTAGTTTGAGGTAGCATTTAGCTCGAGGTAGATAGAGTTGCCGCAGTGATAACACAGACTGACAAAGCCAAGGGAGACTGTAGCAAAGCTGGCATTTGAAAGAAAAACTTCAGTATTCAACAGAAATGTAGAGACAATGGCAACTAACACAACCATACCGATAGTTAACTCTCCATCACCTGAAAAACTGTTTTCCTGGCCGAAATATCACCTAATAAGTTGCCTAACATGGGAAACACACTTGGTGTTAGGCTCTCTGCATGAAAGTGAATCGACTGGACAATGACAAACCCGAATTTGACCAGAAAGACTTCATTCCATCAGGAATGGCCAGAGTTGGGGCTGTCAGAGGCTAGCCCTGTGTAACAGCATGGTTTTGCAGGCTATGAGGCATGCTTTCAGGCAGATAGTGTCCTTAGGCGCTGTAAACGGAGTACTTATGGGCGCAGTGAAGCCGCAGCCCTGGAGCCCACCTACCCTGTGAGCTCGCCCAGGACCATCCGGACGCACTTCCCGTGTGGGGTACTGCCCGCAAACGGGGGAAACCTGTCGGGCAGGGCCGGGCTGGGTGCTGTGTTCCGTCCGGCTGGCTTCCCGTGCTTGTGCAGCCGCCCCTCCGCCCCAGCCGGGCTCCACGTCCATTGCTGCCTCAGGCCCAGCACCGCCGCCTGTCCGCTCCTGGTGCGCCCTTCCCGCCGCCGGGGCCGGGAGTGCCCTTGTGCGGGGTGCGAAGGCGGCTGCTGCGCCCCCCGGATATCCCTCTGCCCCGTCCCGGGGGCAGGAAATGTCCCTTCCCGTCCCCAGCCCTGCCCGCCCCGCAGCCGCCCGCCGCCGCCTTGCCCCTGCCCACCCCTCAGGGGAGGACGCGGAACCTTATAAAAAGCCCCCCGAGGCGGGCTGGCGGGAGGAGCGCACCGCACTGCCGGGGCTGCTGCCGAGCGTGACGGACGGGGCGCGGGCAGCGGCACCATGGCCCAGACCGTGTGGGGCTACGACAGCGACAACGGTGAGTGGGGCGCGGGGCACCCGGGCCGGGCTGAGCCGGAGAGACATTTCCCTGCCTTCCTCCGCAGGACCCGAGCGCTGGCATGAAAACTACCCTCTGGCCAAGGGAGACAAGCAGTCGCCCATTGAGATCAACAGCAAGGACGTGAAGCACGACAGTTCTCTCTCCTCTTGGCACGCCAGTTACGATCCCGGGGCAGCGAAAACCATCCTGAACAACGGGCGCACCTGCAGAGTCGTCTTTGATGACACTTTTGATCGATCAGGTTGGTTTTTTGTTTGGCTTTTGGGGGATTATTGTAAGGAGCTGAGCAAAGAGTTGGGAATCAAAACGCATCCTGTGGTACCTGACCTATGCAGACTAGCAAAGAAAAGTAATTTGGGAACGTAAAGTAGTTTATTCTGGTGGATCCGGACATTTTTTGGTCCACCACAGATGAGACAGGGAGGCTGGAGCTGCAGAGGCATTCCTGAGATTTGGACTCTGCTGGAAGTTGGACTTCTCCCCACGTCACCTCCTTCAACACGGACACAGCATCCTCCGCTTTTGTGTAAGGAGAGAGCCCTTCTCATACAAACATACCTCAGGCTGCGGTTCTGGTAGCCCAAAGGCCCATGCAAAAGTGTTTTTCCACTGAAAGTTTGTATTTTAATAGTCAGTCATGTTTATATACAGAAGCCAATTGGAAGTATTCTGTATATAACCCCAAAGGGGTTTAGTGTGTGCTCTGAGGCACTTCGTAAACAAAAACCTCATATATACATTTCCAGTGACTCTGATTTTGACTTTTTCTGTTTGTACAGAAATTCTTCAGATACTCCTCAACCTGAAAAAGCTATGAAGATAATATTTATGAAAATAGCATTTCACAGCTTCTGAAAAGCTATGAAATGGCTTTGTAATGTAATTGAGAGAGGGCAGCCTCGCATCTCAAAGTTAAATTGTTCAAAAACTGATTCTAGAGCTATATCAGTGTGTAGCTCTGAATGCAGACAGGCAACAACTGTCAACATGAATAATAAATTCTCAATATCATAGAATGCAAAGATATTTCAAGAGCATGCAGTACTGATCAGTCCAAGAAGGAAAACAATCTAATTAATGGAAAACAGTTGCTTTCCATTATATTTTCCTATATCTGCTTTGATGACGTTTGTTCTGGGATTTTATTCTTAGTAAGCCATACAATTAATTAAATACATCTGCATTATACTGAAAGATCTTCATCTCTCTTATCAAGATAAGCTCATTGTTTCCTTGGACTCCTACCAATAGAGCTACCTGTTATTGTTCCACATCTCGCAGACGGAATCTAAATGACATAGGACAGGGAACTTCTCTTTGTTATGTATTTGTATGGTGCTTTAGTATTTATTACGGCCGTTTCTACGCAGTGACCTCAGACAAATCATAAATTGCACTTCTGTTACAACACAGAATGCTCTTCCACAAGCACTTCATAAAATCGGTGCCATGGCTGAAATCATGGGAAATAAATTGATTATGAACCTTTTCACATGGTGGTTCTCCCCTGTCTTCTTTGCAGCTTCCTAAAGGCTGAGATGATTAGACAGAGGCTGCTCCAGACCACGTCTGCCCAGGGAACTGTTTTGGAGAAAGGCACTAATTTGGCCAAGCAGAGTGCAGCCCTTCCTCTAAATCATCTTTCCTCTATTTCTTTCCTGCCTTTCCCCTCCCCGTC
Source organism: Amazona ochrocephala (assembly GCA_039720435.1). Taxonomy (NCBI): domain Eukaryota; kingdom Metazoa; phylum Chordata; class Aves; order Psittaciformes; family Psittacidae; genus Amazona; species Amazona ochrocephala. The sequence continues at coordinate 28,936,018 of CM077876.1, read as the reverse complement.
ATGTCTTGTCATTCCTCTGGATATTAAGTGTGCACAATCACTCCCTGCTGCTGTTACTAACTTTCTGCAGGCTGCTGGACAGTAGTTTAGGAATCAAGGTTTTCATAGGGATGTATCCAATTGGAATCAGATACAGTGTTTGACAGCTGTGAAAAACCACATGAGAAAGTATTTAATGAACATTTTTTATCTTCTGTGGTGGCAGCAGCTGAGGATAAGTAGTAGCCAGAGACCTGATTTTAGTTGGAAAAAGAAATCTAGCTTGAAGATATTGATCTAATCAAATGGAAAATTCTGAATGTTGTTTGTTTTTTTTTATGGTGGAGAGATCTGTATATTGTTATGAAGTGCTGTTTCCAAGTGCTTCACAGTATGATCTCTGGAAAGGGCCATCTGTAAGAAGCAACTGCTAAATGAGGTTCCAACTCCATTGATTTAGCTTGTCAATGTAATTAGATCATATAAATTCAGCTCCTGAAAGCTTCTACCCCCCGCTGATTCCAGTGTGAAATGGCAAGTAAATACTTGTGAGGATTTGGGTCTTAAGAGTATGCCTTATTTTTCCTACATTCACAAGTAAACAATACATATTTTCTATTGCTGGCTTTTATACAGAAGGCTTACTTATAACTTCTATGAGTTAGTTATGATAATTTAGTTATGTACAAACTCTGAAACTAGTTGGAACTACGTGCCTAAAACGCAGCCATTTGATTCTGCCCCCCAGTGGCTGCGACACCTGCCAACTAAAAAGAGAAACTGCAAAATTAAACCACTTGCTCTATGTATTCCAACACATATAATATCAAGAATTAATTTGAAAGCCCTAGAGACAAGAGGATTTAAATTTTACTTCAGCCTTAACTTTGAACTTCAAAGCTATTGGTAGACATTCAAACTTGAGTGCTATTTAAACAAGTTCTTCTGGCACTGCAGTTGTGAATTGCATTACCAGCTTCTGTGTAAGGAACATATCTCATTCCTGCCTTAGGTAAGGAATGAAAAACGTATTTGAGAGATTATCCTCTAAGCAGTCCCTGCTTGAAAGAATTCCTAGACTAAAAGAGCAGGTATGAGGTTTTGAAAGTCAGAGTTGATGTCAACTGTCAGCCTGATGTACGGTCAGCATTATTTGGCTATGAACAGCAGACATAATAGCTTCTTAATTTTTTTCATTATTTGCAATGTAAATGTGGACTGTAACTTTTCTTGCTCAAGAACACTTTTCTAATTAATTTGACCTAAACTTTCTTCTCTTTTCCCAGTTTTAAAAAATAGATTTATTTTTTAGTTTTTTCAGTGTGTTTTGGGGTTTTTTGTTTGGTTTTGGGTTGTTGTTTTTTTTAAAGGAGCAAACTATGCTGTTTGGCTGTCTGAACTGTAAAAGGTGTGCCAGTCATGGACTAGAGGTATGCTCCAAAGCACCTTTGGGTTAATTTCACAGTCCTATTCCCAGCCATTTCACAACAGACCATTTCTTGACAAGGATCAACTCGAATGCTTTCCGTCTGTCTCCACATCAAGAACTATAGTGTGTCCACTTGCCAAAAGAAAAGTGGCTTGTTGGGCAGCTGGGGTTTGATTCTGTGTTTGACTCACAGCAGATTTCACAGTTTCCACATCAAACAGGACTCCTCCCAAGTGATAACAGAATTCAACTCCTGTCTTGTAAAGTGATGTGTTGTGACCCCTGCTGCAATCAGCTGGATTTCCAAGAGGTGCTCCACACTTTTGAAGATAGGTCCCTGCACAGTGAATGTGTATGCCAGTGTTCTGTAGGCTAGCGCTGATGTGGATTGTTTATTGCAGTGCTGAGAGGTGGGCCACTCACAGGAGCCTACAGGCTGCGTCAGCTTCACCTGCACTGGGGTTCCTCTGATGACCATGGCTCTGAACATGTTATAGATGGGGTGAAATATGCAGCAGAGGTAGGACTTACTTTTGGTAGTAGTGTTCAGTACTAACTGTAGTCTGACTGTTTGTGCACCTGAACAGATTAACCTTTCTCCCTTTTGCGAATATTTAGCTATGGATTTTTCTCTAAAAATCTATGAAACTTGTGAATATTCATCAGCATGTAGTGGGGTAAGTTGCATCTGCCAACAAATGTATCTTTGCAAGTATATACTAACATGGAATTTGCTTCTTCAAGCAAGAGTTTTTTGCTGGTATTTTAGAATGTTTTAAAAATATTTGAGGCAAAGTGATCTGTTATTTCCAAATAGAAGATCTGTTTTCTAGTGACGGTTTTTGGCTTTCAGCTACTTCTGTTATAGCTTGAATGACTGAGTTAGTTTCAGAAAGGATTACTAATGAATAGAAAAACTCACTAAAAGCACATTGATAAACTGACCTTCAAAATAAGATGCACCTTAAAATGGATTCAGAGTGATAAAGATTTTCTTCCAGTTTCTGCACATCTGTGCTTTAAAATCCCTGTGTTTATTTTCAGGAACTGTGGACAGTGGTTGTTTGGTTTTTAATGTAAGCTACTGCACTACTGATGTCCAAATTTGCTTAAAATTAATGATTTCTCTAGGCCCTGAAGACTTCTTGATGCTTTTATTGTTGATGCTAGTGAATTACTAGCAAATGATACCCCCTTCCTCCATCTTATTTGAGAATAGGCTCAAAATATATGCCGACTCCCACAAAAAGTCTTCAGTAGTGTTTTCCTGCCTTCCACCTCTACCCTCAATGTGCAGAGCAGGTGTTCTGCTCACCTATCATAGGAGAAAATTTAGGCATGCATTTTGCAGGGTCAGTGTGCACAAACATTGAGAGATGACTGTGAGTGATGGTTTGGGGGAGAAAGGGGTTTCCATTCTTTGGCCACAGCCAAACTGTGTTAGTGTTCTACTTTCTGTGGCCAACTAAACAGACAAATTCTGCTTCCTCAAGCTATTTCTTGGTTAGTTCAAGCACAGACTTTTTATATTACTTTTGTTTGCAATACTCAGATAGGTATTGGCAGGAGAAGAAAACCTGAATGTACAAAGTTTTGCTAGCATGCAACCAAAGATATATGGTTGCTCCACCTTTATCATAAGCAATGATATCCTCAAGAGAAAAGAAACAGAAACCAATACATTAATTTCTTTTCAGGAGAAATTATTTTGTTGTTATTTAAAATAAATATTACTGTGCATTAAAAAAATTAAAGTTAAAAACTTGCATTCAAAATATGCACCATATGTTTGGGTTTTGGTTTTGGTTTTTGTATGGTGCTATATTCCAGATGCCACTTATTTGAGATTCCACACTGCTGGTTGCAGCAGTTGCAGCTATATGCAGGGGCCAAAGATTTTATAGAAGGAGAAGCAAAAGCTTGAAACATATCCTGAAATATAGCTTTGTTCAAAGTAGAAATGGGAAAGAAATGGCAGGTTACTCTATCCACTCCTTTCCAGTACAATGTGCCTGGAGTAGTAAGAAGTAAAAAACAATGTGTGCACTGCATACAGTCCAGTGTAAATACTTGAGCTGACAGCTGCATAACCTGAAGATCTAAGAACCTACTTGAGATGAAGTGCATGTCAGGAGGTGGTTTATGCACTGCATGTGTGCACGATGTGTGCTTGGGTAAAATTGTTTGTAGTTGCATTGTCTGATTAATTTTTAAATGTATGGTGTGGAAAACACCATTTTCTTCTTATGCTTCAACTAAATGCAAAGTGATGCTTTATAGGAAATGAGAGCATATGGAAGCATGAGAACAGCAGCAGGAAACACATAAATTTTTGGTTTTCATGTCCATTTCTTTACTTACTGTGTACTGTAAACTTTTCTTAGTTTAATTTAAAAGCTTGTAAGATTGTGCTCTTGGCAATTTCTTGATTTAATAACTGAAGTTTCATTGATTTTTAGTTACATATGGTGCACTGGAATCCAAAACATGGTAATTTTGCTGGAGCTTTAAAACAACCTGATGGTGTGGCTGTGGTGGGCATTTTTCTGAAAGTAAGTCACAAATATTTAGTCTGTGTAATTTTCTGTATTTTTATTTCTCTCTAGTGCAGGGGAAAATGATCCCATCTTTTTTCCTTGCATTGTACCATTCTACAGAACACTCAAAGTGATGTACAGACTGAAGTCACATATGCACTAACCTGTTCAGAGCCAGCTTCTGATACCATCTGTACCAGTGGCATATATCATGGGTAGTAGTGAACAAGTCACACAACTTCAAGCCTGGGACACTTGCTAGCTTTATCCCTGACAGCTGACCAGCTTTTTAGTGTAGAGTGTAGACTGAGGAGAACAGTCTTCATAGGAAGAGTGTTTCCTCCTGCCCTTTGTCTGCTAGCAGGTATTGTATCTGCCTGTCAGCAAGGTTATGTAGACTGATTCCCTTCCTTCATGTCTTGCTGATCCTCACATAAGCTGGGAATCAAAAGGAGTTCAATAAACCTGCTCCAAAAAAAAAAAGAATTGGTGGTAAAAGAAGTTCACTGAAGATTTTAACCACAAAATACAATAGCTTGATAACAAAATAATGGAAAATATGTACCAATAGTTTCCAATTGTTTTTCCTAGTATCAGATGTGCAGGTAGTTTAGGGTACTGATAAGCACCAACAGGCAGACAAACTAATAGCAGTAAGTTATGCAAACTTCAGCTATGTCACTTTATGTGAAGATGGGCATTTCAGCTTGAATAGTGTCAGAGAATAGCTCTCCTTATATTGTTTTATCACTAGTAAGCTGCATTTATACAAGCAATAGCAAGTGGATGTAATTAATTTTGCCACAGTGTCCCTGGACAGGGTAGATCCAATTAATTTTAATTCGGTTACACTCTAAGTAAGCCTGACCTTTTTTGTTGTGGTTGCCTGGTCAGCACCTGTCCAGATTCTCCCCTGTGATTATGTCCTTCAATTATTCTTCCTTTGTCACTTCTTCTGGTCTATTTTAGGCTAAAGCTTTATCTTGTAAAACACAACTTGAGAGTAATGCTATCTTCCTATTAACTATGCTAAGATCAGCTGAAAGGTCTAGAAAAGTATGTAGTATAACTGTATCTTCTCTGACTTTCTTTCCTTGTTTCCTTCTTGCTCTTTAGTGTAGGAGCTGTTGTTTTGCTCTGGGTTTGTCATGTTCTACAACTGCTTTTTTTGGATATTGCTAAAACAGAGATTGAACTATCTCCTGAAGAACTGAATTTAATCTGTTTTGGAACACGACATGGCAATAACAGCATGTCTTATGCATACTGTCTTTACTCGTCTTGGATGCAGAACCACATCAAAGCTTTTGGACGTGCTGAATTTCATGAACACAAACAATAAAGTGACCCCATAGCTTGAGGAGGTCATGACATGAATCTCAATGTGTCTGACACAAAGTCTGATCTGACTGCATATATGCTGTAGAGAGTTTGAAGTGTCTGCAGGGACTCTAGCTTGTCCGATTATCAGCACTTTGCTGAGTGCTCATATATCTCACACTGGTTGTGGGTTGCTTTCAAACTAGGAGCCAAGAGCCAGGCCTCGGGTGATGTAGATGACGCTGTCTGAGCATGCAGTTTGTTCCCCAGACAAGTGGGAGGTGCCTTGTAGAATCCTTCAACACATTCTTGAATTGCAAAGCCAGTTACTTGAGTCTGCTATTCCGGATGTGCTTTTAACACACATTATTTTGTGTCAATCTGTACCGGATGATCTGCAAGTACTGCTGCTAACCTGACAGATGGAATGTACTGAATTTCTTTCAATCACTGTGGAACATGATAAAAAAATAGAGTACTTGTGCTTTGCATTGCAGGTCGGAAATACTCCCAAACCAGAGATGAAGAGAATTCTTGAAGAAATTGATAACATTAAGACCAAGGTATCAAAACAATTTGTGTGATATAATGTAGTTGAAAAGCAGCACAAGCATAAATCAGAAGTTCAGATTCACTTTTTGTCATCATTCTTATACCTAACAGTAGCACAAGAGGTGATATATTGAACTGCGGAGCAGGACACGTTCTTTTACTTTAGTAAACATGTAACTCCTCACTTCTGTAAGCGTTCTTGTTGTAAAGGATTTTCTACCAATCGTTATATGCACAATCGACAATCTTATTGATACTGCTCTGTAAAAACATGCCAGTGCTCCAATATCAGGAAGAAATGAAAAGATTTTTTTTGATGTGACAACAGCAGTGGCCCAAAAAAATGCATAATTGAGTCAGAAATTTAGCCTTAAATGAGAAGAAACTAGTAGGAATTACAGAGCAAGCTCCCAGTCAGTGTAAGGGAGATTACAAACTATTAGTTTTAACATGGAACCGAATTCAGTTATAAAGGATTACATAGTACAGTTTCTGCAGCAGCCCTAGGTTCTCTCTTCCTTTGATTGTGCTGTGATACCAGCACAAACAGTATTGCAAACCTATTCTAAACTGTTTTACAGTTAATTAATGATCTAAGACCACAGTCCATACCTATTGTATAGACACAGCTGCAGAAGGGAGTTCTTTGCAGAGAATTGTGATACTGCATTTATTGTTACTTAACATGGCAGGGGAGTTGGAAGAACTGGGTGATCTCAAAAGTCCCTTCCAACCCATACCATTCTGTGATTCTATGACTGATTATTATTTAACATAAACCTAACTTCTAGGTATACTTAAGCAATTCTACTTCATGATAACTTTTATGATTCCAATGATGCTTGTCATGGTTTAAACCCAGCTGGCAGTTCAGCCACACAGTTGCTTGCTCACTTCCCCCTCTTCCTCCTCCCCACTCATGAAGGGACGAGGAGGAGAATCAAAAGAATGTAACTCCCACGGGCTGAGATAAGAACAGTCCAGTAACTAAGGTATAACACAAACCACTGCTGCTACCACCAATAATAATAATGATAAGGGAAATAACAAGGGGAGCGAACACAACCGCTCACCACCCGCCGACCGATACCCAGCCCAACCCAAGCAGCAATCTGGGCCTTCCGGGTAACTGCCCCCAGTTTATACACTGGGCATGACGTGCTGTAGTATGGAATACCTCTTTGGTTAGTTTGGGTCAGGTGTCCTGTCTCTGCTTCCTCCCGGCTTCCTCTCCTCCCTGGCAGAGCATGAGGCTCAGAAAGTCCTTGGTCAGAGTAAACATTACTGAGCAGCAACTAAAAATATCAGTGTTATCAGAGCTGTTCCCAGGCCAAAAGTCAAAAACACAGCACTGCAGCAGCTACTAAGAAGGAGAAAAATGACTGCTACTGCTGAACCCAGGACAATGCTAAAAGTCCCTGTTTTACTTAACATTGAACATGCCACCAGATCACCAGAACTGAATTTTAGAAATTTTGTAAGTATTTTCTTACATATTTAGCAGAATTTCTTGCATTTAATTTATGTATGTATGTACTGCCATTGATTCACAGGTCTGAGCCTGAAATCTGTTCTCTCCTCACTCAGTCATATTCATTTTATTTTTCAGCCTTTTCTTAGTCTTCAGATACAATTCAGTTCTTTCTACTGATGGAACTGAACCCATTGCTTCCCCTGCTGTGTCAATGATACCTGTCTTGATACAGATACCACTTTCTCTCATGATCCCTGTATAATTTTTTGGCCATTTACATGCAGAAGAGCTTTGCCACGGTTAGTAAAGTTGATCAGTCACCCTGTGAAACACTGTGTCATACACTGATGACAAGATGGCAGCAATATCCACTCCATTACATTGTATCTGAGACTGCCTCACTGGAGATTTCATGATTTTTAACAGCAAAAAAAGTAGAAGTCTCATTTCCTACATACAGATATCATCTGTAGTGGTTCTAGGGAAAGCAATAGTTAAAGAAAAGTGCATGTGCAAGCAGCCACATCTTGTATTTCATTTCTAATACTTATTTTCTTTCCTATCATCACATACATTTTACCAAGATTACCTATTTTTCAGGAAAGATTAATAGATGGTTTCCCCAGTGTATTTATTGCACATGCAGCGTCAATTGCTATGTTGCATTACAGGCAGAGGAGTTTCTTGGACACTACTTACTGAAAAAGCACAACTTCTTGAAGTTGCTTGCAAACTCATTGAACTTGCACAATTGTTCTTCCAGGAAGACATATTTGGAGTCTTGATGTTATTCTTTCTGCCCATATTTTGTGCAAGGACGTGTGGGAAAGATTTCAGCACCTCCCATTGTACTTTCTAGAGTAGTAAATCTGATCCCATCTAGAAAAGATTCTCCATGTTAGGAGAAGGAATTGGGAACAGTACATTTTGCATTCCAGAACTGCATCCTAAATACCAGTAGGAAAGTGAGCTTTCTTGTTTAGTTCTTGTTGCCCTGGGGGGACAAGGAAGTCTCATCACTGTCCTGTGGGGATAGTTTTGTGGAGTATCCTATTTGGTGGAAAACAAAAACTTCCCAAGATATATTGTCTGGTGTCTGCTGTTCTCCCTTGCCTGGTGATAATCACCTTTAGTTGTGAGACATTCAGGATCCAGTACTTTTCCAGGAACTATCTTATTTTTCCACATCAAGTGTAGCAGTGCCAACAAAAAAATTGAGTGGCACCGTAACATTGTAAGTACAATGTAAAAATAGAGGAGAAGACCGTAAGGAATCTGGGCTAAATGCCTGGCCACTGTTCTATCAGATAAGAAGTGTGCAAGTACCTGCAGCCACAGCCTTGAAGTTTTATCCTAACTGACTCAAAATGAAATAAAAATTTGATAATTTAAATAGAAAAAGGTAACCATGAATTTGCTTAAGTCCCACACAATTCAGTTTGCAATTTCTTTTATTAATGTAATCAAAATGTCAGCTATTACTAATTACAGGGCAAATGCTTGACAGTAAGAAAAGGAGATTGATCTCTTGCATGAATCTTGATATTTAATTACTTCCTTTATAATAACATAGATACTGATGTCTTTTTAAGATGAATATCCCTAGAGTTACAGCAGAGAATAATTTTTTGTTTCTCTAAGGGGAAAGAGGCTCCTTTTCAGCACTTTGATCCTTCAATTCTTTTCCCCAAATCTCGGGACTACTGGACCTACCACGGTTCATTCACTACACCCCCCTGTGAGGAGTGCATCACTTGGATTCTCTTGAGGGAGCCGATTGAAGTCAGCGCAGACCAGGTAAACTCCAGCTAGTTCTGCTACTCCTTTGCCAGTTCTCATCAGTGTCTCAGTATGTCAGGGTGATGATTTGGAATCCCTGTGTTTCCTTGTATTTTCTAATGAGGAAAGCTTTAGTTGAGGACTGTGAGAAATTCACTGCAGAATAGACTGTTGAAATGGTCTGACCTTGAGAATCAGAGTCCCTCCCTAGACACTTCCTGCAATAGCTTCAACGGCAGTGTTCTTGGGATTCTGAAAACCTGCAGAAGTGTCCCTGAGCCACAACATTCAGCCATCACAGCAGCCTCAGTTCATTTTCTGTGTTTCAGCATTAAGTGGCAAGTGAGACTAACATTTAGCTGGTTTCCCAGTTTAAGAAGTTGCTGGTCCACATCTTGACTTCCTAAAACCTGTCAGTGACAAGGATCAGACTAGGTAGAACCTGCAAACCTGAATGTTATTACAAATCAACGGACTAATTGTATTCATATAATGTGCATTTAGACAGGAAAAAGAACAGAGAGCCAGTCTGGATAGGGTGACCTTCTTTTTAATTCTTGCATTAAAACTTCTGGTTATTTATACTATTTTCTGCTTCAGCAGTACAAGCCAGGGTATAGCCTTTCTCCTGATTTGGCTGGTTTTAGAACAGATTTATTTTGCACTCTGATGAAAGAGTAACAATTAACAAAGTAACACTGAATTTAAATTAATTTGGAGAACAACGTCTAAGTGCTGAATACATGAATGAATTTAGTAACCCAGTTGGGATATGTTTCTCTGCCGTACAGAACAAAATAGGAACTTCTGCAGACCAGCTTTTTTCTCTATTTGCCTAGACTTAGAGGTGCATCCTACTTCATCGCTAGCCATATTTTCATAAGTGGTTTAACTGCAGTGCAGCTGCAGCAGGGTCATCATCTTGATCTTCATCAAGAAGAGTAAAGGCCTTTACTCTTCTTCCGCATTCTGAGTGTCAGTCCACAAATCCAACAGAAGTTCAGTCAAGGGTCAGATGATGCACTGTTCTGTGGATGAAGAGTGTAAAGATCCACAGAAGCAGTGCTAGCTAGTGGGCTGCAGTGATTTCTACCAACAGTCTCTACCAGTATGCTTGATATTACATAAGAAAACTCCTCTTCTGTCCTTTTCTGTTTGTTCTAAGCATCAAGGTCCACACTACTTCCAGGTGAATTCACATGGATGCTTTACTTTTTCTTCCTTGCAGATGGCAAAGCTCCGTAGCCTTTCCAAGAATCCTGAAAACGAACCTGTGATCCCACTAGTTGATAACTGGCGCCCACCTCAGCCTGTGAAGGGCAGGATAGTGAGAGCCTCGTTCAAGTGAAGTCTCAAGGCTCACTCTGCTCAACCTGAGTGGGAAAATCCCTGCATCCCAAAGTGTAGTTAGTTTTTGCTGTCTACTGCTTTTCCTCTGCATCCAGACCTGTGTTTCTCAGCTTGAAATTCTGAGTGGTAAAACTGAATCTGATTTTGAAAGCAGAAAAAATACTGTATGCAAATGCTAACCTTAATAAGGAAAGGCAAGATATATGTGATTCTTGACCACAAATGCTGAGGCATTTGTGATGGTGTCACTTCTCTGCCACGTGGTCTTGGAAGAACAATGGGCTCAGTTTCAATATCTAAAATTAATTTCAAAGGAAATGTAGTAAAGGCAGATAAATGAACCAGTAGTTCAGAAAAGTAGAAATAACAGTGGATGAACAGGAGGAAAAATGCTTGCTCCTACAGCATCTCTAGTAGCGATCTTCCTCAGATATCCCACCTCCAGTGCAAACATACAAAGGGTAATTTCCTCTCGAATATACCAGATTTCTCCTTCCCTCTCCTGTTCACAGTCTGTTATCCAATATTACATTAGTATTCTGATACAACCAGGCATATTCAGCTTCTGTGTGTGTGAAGAAGAAAAGACACCTTGTTGTCATTTCAGCATTTATTGTCTGTCATGTCCTGCTGCTGCCCACTGATCTTTTCTTCTTTTACTGCTGCTGTTACTCCACTCATCCAGCTGTAGAGTGCTGCTGGTGTCTTGGTGACTTGTATTCAGTTACACCTTTAGTATTGCTGAGGGGAAAGTGGCTTTTTTTTGATGCTCTGTGTTACCTCCCAGGATGATGGATTTTTAGTTTTGATGCTGTACCTGTGTATTTTTTTATTTTTGACATCTTGGGATATATATTAATGATCTCACCTATTAGGGATTTTGTTGCATATGGAAAGGGTCTTTGTGGATGATTCAAGTTTCATCTGTTTTCCCCAGTACTGAAAAATCCAGGTTAACTCATCTCTGTTCATTTATTGTGACTCTGTAGTTAGAGACTCTTAAGTGGAGTCTGTTAACTTTCTGGGGAGATCCATCAGCTTTTATAATACAATCTGAGCAAGGAATCAATCACTATTAGACAGAAACTTCTAAATCATCTTCCCTTGTCCTTTATCATGTAAACTTTATCACTGCAGCATGCTTCCTAAACAGCATAACACAAGTACCATCTAGCTTGAACCCATATGCAGACTATGTGAGCAAAGATCTGTTACGTTCTACCAGGGCTATTATTTGGTATTACACATACAGGAGATTGGGTGGCCAAAGCTGGTGCATAAAGGCTCCTGCAAATGAAGCTCTGGGATTCTCTGTATTCCTCTGACTCATCCAGTGATAGCAAAGTGCATTCTTTGGGAGATGTTGCCACAAACATGTTCACAGCAACATTTTTAAAGGATATGTCAAAGTCTGAAAAAAGCAGGGTTACAGATTACTAAGTAGGCGTTTTCCAGTTCTCCTTCAGTATTGCACTTTGCACCGTTGCTAGGAAAATGGTGCTCCCAGAGGGAAGTACTGAATGGGTAACACGGGGGAAATTTTGCTGTTATTGCCCACACAATTCAGTGAGAATTCAGGAATGAAACTGAGAGCAGCTTTTGATCTTTTGTATTCTTGTAGACATGTTCAAAAAATTGCTTAATTCCTACAGAAAGATATTAGTTTATTAGAAGTGCATTTAACTCAGTATAAAGCGGTTTCATTTCAAAAATTAAGTTCATGTCATTGGGAAGTATTTATTGAATCCTTTCTGCAAATGTTCTGGGTTTTGGCATCAGCTTAATCTTATCAAAAGATCAGTTTTTGATATTGCAAGTGCACCACTTGCAACAGTATTGATTTTAAGAGTCTCATAGATCTTCTTTAAACTCCCAAATCTGCACATCTTTTCAACACGTAAATATGTTTCTACAGAAAGCTCATAAGCAACAGTTTTTCTACTGTACTATGTCTGACATGTAAAATTTCTTCTCATATCCATATGCAGTTGATCTTGGTATTGAGAAAATTTCAACACGAATAACTGAGACAAAAGTTTGAGCCTTTCTATCTGGCAGCCACTGGCTGTGATGTTTTAATCTCTTGTTATTGGAGCAATAAAACAAGATAACAGTTTTTAAAATAACAGCTGTTGTGTCTTCAGAGAATCAATAAATTTACTTACACAAAAAAATTATTTCTGGTTTTATTTCTAATGCTGAATGATGATTAGAAGTAAGAACTCAGTAGAAAATTCTTTGATACATATGCTCGTAATACAAGAGTGGACAGGCATTCTTTTACCTGTTGGAGTTTAGTTTAATATCTTATCCTGGATACTGTGTCTCAAAAATATGAGGCGTCAGAACAGTATCACTTGTTGTCTCTTTTCAGGTACAAAAAAAAAAGTGTTTATTTCTTGCCTGAACACAAATACTCTCTTACATCTTCCCCAAATTCATACATTCATGTCTGATCATGAATACCAGTCACTTGTATATGAATACCTGTTTCTTGCAAGAAACATATGGACTAGTTAGTTGAAGTGTTGCATTATTCTGAAATTTCCTGGTTAATACATACTTTTTAAGCACACAAAATAAACTTGTTAAAGTGAAGTGATACCTTATTTGTTCACAAAATCAAATACTGAATGTGCTTTGCTTTATTTGCATGGCTTCTCTACTGACTTTGAAAGGCAGAATAGGCAGAAGTTTTATCAACTACTGACATAGTAGTTTTGGTTTCAGCAGGAAGCACATGCTTTGTACGTTGGCATAAAGCAACGCAGTCTGAAATTTATATTCTCTCATGCATTTGCTCTGGATCCATTCTGTCTTCAAACTATAACCACACAAAAAACCATCAACCTCATTGCAAATATGCTTTACACTTCCTCACTTGAAGAATAAAGTGTACATGGTTTTGTTCCATTGCCTTTTTCTCTTTGATGAATAGTGTAGCTCAGTATTGATTGCCTTAGTAACAAACTAAGAATATGTCATGTGGACTCTAATCCTGCTGCTTCATCTATCTTAGAGAGAGGAAGAGACAGAAAGCCTGTAAATTTTGTGTTACTTAAAACACAGAAACAGACTTGAATACAGATAGAGACCTCCTGATACTGCTAGGAAAATAAACACCAAAAGTGTGAAAGTTTTAGCTTTTTATATTTGGGCTAGACAGCTTAATACTTAAAAGAATGTGTAGAATACACTTAATCCTGTACATAAAAAATGCTAGATTTACTTATCAATTTGGATTTCAGTGAAGAAGCATGCTTGTCCTTGAAATGAATCAAGCATTGATTATTGCAAACTCTATCCATCCAAATTAAAAGAGGAACAGATAACATTGCATCTCCAAAGCTTTTAATTTTAAAAAGGCAAGCATTCAGTATTCATGTGAATACAAATAAAATGATCTGAAAAGTCAAAGGAGTTGTCTCTGCTTCAGAAAAATTAAAAGATTGGCATAATAAATTGCAACTTGTCTGTTAAGAACTCTGTTTAACAAGATCTCCCTGGAGATGGCCTCCTGCCTTTCCAGGAAAATCCAACAGGATGGAAATGATGATGCCATCACATATGCAGAAGAAGTGGCTGTACTGAACCATACCTGGGCTTAGCACAAGCAAGAGCACTTACACAGAATGTTATATGTACACCTGGGAATTCTAAAGTCTCACTACTGTGCCACTAATTCTCCAAGCCCAAGGTTTACCTTGACTCATGCTTTCGTACTTCTATCATGCCATCAGTAGGCAGAACATGCAGTAGGTGTTAGGGAAAAATAAGCCTTTGGTGAATTTGAGTTGCACACTGTCACACTTCTGCTGTTACTAATATCTTGAAGAAGATCTGTCAGGAAACTGCTGAAAAACTCAAAACGCCTTCCTGGAGTTAAACCAATTTTCTCACTGGGCTAGATCAAGGGAGACTATAGGCCAGTTCTCTCAGGCCTGTAATACTGGCAACAATAAAACTTTACTACATTAAGTTGGGTTTGGTTTTTTTTTCCCAATTCCTCCCAGTATTTTTTCTTTTTTTTTTTTTTTCCTTACGTTCCCACTATTAATCCTACCTTTATCCCACAGATAAACAGTGCAAACAAGTGAGGGTCCAGTGCTCCTTGATGGCTTTTTAATGTTCATTTCCCATGGCCCACACGGTGGAGCCAGCTCCTCAGCATTCCGTTTCTGTCATCACTTGGCAGCTGCCCGGAGGCCTGAGCTGCCGCACAGCGAGGATTCCTCTAGCCTGCAGGAGTAACTAAATAAGCATTGAAACAAATCTAGTTTATTCAAGTTACTCTTAAGCTGTGAGATCCTGTGTTTAAATAAACGTAGATAGTAGCAAACTAGTATCCATCTCCATCTAAAAAGCTTTTGTACTTTGCCTGCATGTTTACTCATGCAGTCTGTGTATTTAATAAGTGCTTTTGCTTCTATAGATTGAAAAAAGTCCAGCTAATGCCCTTCCTAAAGTCCCAAAGAATCCTTTCACACAGTAAGAGGAACTAAAGATAAAAATTCCCCAGCAATATGCACCAAATTGGTTGCTGATTTGAGCAATCATGAGACCAGGACTGCAGGACATGTTGCCCTCAATACTAGCAATAGCCTGTCTGACTAGCTCTTTTAGTCTACATATTCCTTTTCTCTCTGCATATGATGTCTCAATCATCCTTCATGGTTATAATAATTTCTCCACTGAATTAAAACCCAAAGGCATTTCTATTAAAGTTCACTTCTTTCAGAGAACATTGATTCATTTTTTTTTTCTCTTAACACTGCAGGCTACCAACCAGTAAACCCTAATTTAAGAGCTCCCACAGTGTTGTGCATTGTCTGTGTAATAAATCTCTGCTGGAGAAAGGGTATAATCAAGGAACAATAATTTTTCTTGTCAGGCATGAGTGAGCAGTGGATAGCATCAGTGTCTGCAACATACCTAAATTTATAGCTAAACAAATGTTACTGAGCCTTGAATAAACAGACGAAAGTTGATTCATTGCCCAACAGTGTGTAAGACCTATAAGTGAAACACTGATTTCATTGTCTCTTTTGGGAAAGATAGGGGATGCAAGTTTAGAAACAATACTTTCCATGCCTAAAGTCTCAGAGCACTTTGCTGTAACTTCCACCACCAAAAAAGTCTGCAAAAGGCATGGAGTCAGCTCAATCCAAACAAAAATTGAGGATATGAAACATGTCTTCTGCTTTTAAAGTAGTAATTGTGCTAGGACTTACTATGGTACAGTATTAATTAACAACAAAAATAATTATGTTCTTATACTAGTGTCCATCTTCAGACTATTTCAATGCCACTGTAAGCCCCATTAAACAGTTTAAACATTCCCAACCAGAATTCCTGTATGTGCTTCCTACAGCCTTAAAAAAAAAAAAAACAAAAATCAAAATAATATTTGCTGTGTATACAGGTATCTGTCCCTCCCTTAGAGCTGATGGGGAATGAAGTTCTAACACAGAGAATCTTGCCTGCCCAGCTTCTTGCTGGACTCTCAATTGTGACCTCTTACCCAGGGATATGAACTGAGTTACACTGAGTTGTGCTTTCTATTGTTTTACATTCCATTCAGTCTAAACTTTTAATGGTTAATATTTACTAGTACAAAATCATGTCAGTTACATTTAATAGAATTTAGCACTGCCAGTCAATAGTCATTTTTGGAAACCTGACAAAATCTGCTGCTCCTGCTACTTTGCTGAGCTCGTCTGCCCTCATTTCTCTCTGTTATCTGTGCAGGAAGCAGTGTTCACTTGTCACAGGATCTGACTGAAGGGTTCGCCATTTTTAAATAGGTTTCTGGTATTCACTTGCTTTGTAATTAAATGCTGAACAAAAATCAACACTACCTTAGAGCTCTCTCTTATTTTAATTTTTCTCGTTGCATTGAAATGTCTTTCATGAAGTTCCATGATTCAGAAAAGATTTCCCTGGAACAGCTTCACAGAAGCATCTAGGCAACGCTATACGTAGAACCATATAACTTAAAGTCAAACAGTGATCTGTTTCTTAATGCTTGCATTTGTATCTTCATGTTACAGGATTGTAAAGTCCAGTTCACAACACACCTGTTCAAGTGAGCAGCCTCTTCACTTGCCAATATTTACTGTGACTGAGCTGTTGAATAAAAGATCCTCTAGAACTTGCCTGGACAAACATAATGAACGTAAGCGCACATCATTCTATGTCAGCAAGAGAGCTCAAGAACACTTTTTTGTGCAGAAAAAAGTAGATGAATTCTATTTATGCATGCATAGAGAAATCTTCATGACTGATAAATAAGCATCATAGCAATGCATGGTTATAACTGCTCAGAAAACAAGCTGTTGAACATCTTCTTGCCTCAGCTTCTGACTCACTGTCTAGTCTGTCTGATGCACAAAAAATGCCGCTAGTTGGAACTGGTGGAGAGAATATGTGAGGACTTTCACTCAAATCTTAAACTACAATGCAGAAAGCTTTCCCATCTACTCCTCGTTGCTGGCAATCTCTGTATAATCAATCTATCCTGTTAGTATTTGTTGGAATTTATGATCTGATTCTACTTTTTCAATCACTATATGGACACTTAGTTAAAGCATGCAAATAACTTTCATTATTTACACTTTCTCCATTTGGAACATGCTCTGGGTTGCATGCAGGGAAGGAAATAGCATGGCCTTCACTGTAACAGAAGCTAAATCCAACTCTATCTACATAATTATACTGGCCACAGCCCAGAAACACCTCTCACTTGTTTTTCCCCAAATATCTATGGCTCAGTGTTATGTATCCAGCATCAAGTCTTGCTGTGGACATGGTTCCTCCACATGCTTCTCTATCTCTATATACATTATAAGATCTACAGAGTATTTTGCCAGTCTGTCTCAATGGCTATCTGTCTTACTGCTTACCTTGTGCCAGGGTTGTCTCTAGCAGCAGGCTCTGTTCTAAAGTTTGCTCTCGTGTTTATTTTTTTTTTCTTTAGTTTTTGGCAGGATTTCTGGGCGCCCTTCCATCATGAATCAGTCTTCCTCCTGGTGACTCTTCTTGCTTACTTATGTCTGGTCTAGAAAAGCATGCTTCTCTTTGCACAGGAGATGGTCACTGCAGGATGCAAAACAGTACTGGTGTAGCAAATGTGGACTTGTTGGATTTTTTAAAAAACAGGCTGACAAAGAGTTGCCAAACTTGGAGTAATTTAGGAGCTCCTTGCATTAGGAAGCAGTCTGCTTGACTCATCTCATGAATACCAGGTAGACTTCTGCAGATGAGATCTTTGTACAGGAATGCATGTTCCTGGTTTATCTTGCATTACCATCACCACTACTGTAGTGATACAAGCTGTTATTCTGAAACTAATGTGGTCCTCTTCCCATCCCGTAGTATACTTGGCTTAGCATATTTTGGTTGCTCAGCCTAGCCTGCTGTACATTCAATGAAGCAAATCTATTGGCTTTGACAATTAAACGTTGGTGATATGCGTGTGTGTGTGCATGCATACAGAAGCAAATATTTTCCAGGGCTTTGAAAGGAAGGTAGCAGGCAAAACAATGCAGTTGACAGAAATGGCTGGATGGCATTCAGAAAGTATCCAAATGAGCTCACAATTATGTGTTGTAGCTGCACTGCATTGCAAAGTGGGTTGATGGGAACATATGCAGAAATACAGAAAGTGTTTTACCCAGCGCTGCAGCCAAGAGTTCCAACACATTTTTAACATTCACCTAAATGTGTTTACTTGGGGTTTTTTTTCCTAATTTATCCACATAAAAACATCTTCACCTGAGAATGTGTCAAAATTACTGCTACTAACAAAATTTGCATTCTTTCTTGTTTTAATATAGATTGTGGTTCATGTTGACTTTTAAACAACGTAAGTGGTGGAGCAGAAGATGCCATAGCAGCTCTGGGATTTTGTAAATGAGGAGCAATAAAAATAAATCCTGGCAGAAAGATATTTTATAGAGGTAGCTACTCTTAGTATGTATCAGATTCTGCTCTTCGACAATAGAAACTGTGTGAAAAATATGGATTGTGACATAATAGCAACATATTTAACTCAGTGTGTTGTTCTTTTTATTTTGGCGGACAAAGATCTGGCTGTTGACAGGTTTCCATTCATGCCTACCATGCTTTCCATAGCCTGGCACAAATTTCAGTGAAGTGGAAGGCATATGACAAACTGGCTTCTTGGCTGTGGCATGTCACACCAACTATGGCATACTTAATGAAAAGCACTGTGTGAATGTCTTTTCCACACTGCCAGGCATGCTATGCGCAATCAGCTGCAAAGCAGTATGGTGCTTTCTGCAGCTTCTTTTTCATTATACAATTTTCCACAAATTTCTACTTTAAATAGAAGGCATGTACTATTTGTACTAAGCACAAACCAATCATTCCAAAACTGTTCTGTAATATGGTGCAATCATGCTTCAGCCAGGCACTGAGTTGAAACAGAATTAAAGCAGCCATATCTTAGGCTGCTCTGCTGACTGAACAAATCCAGCACACTCAGATTCTCCGTACCTGTCATATGCTCCAGCCCACTAAATTTATGCTGGCCCTGCACTGCACTCACACTTATTCAGTGTCTTTCTTACACTAGCAGGCTCAAAATTGGACAGAAGGACCAGTTGCACAAATAAAGCCAGGGAAATTTAGCACTGCCATCAACCTGCTGACTATGCTTTTGTTAACGCAGCTTGGTGTGCACCACAGCAAGGGCACACTATGTGTTGTTCACCAGGATCTCCCTGTCCTTCTTCGCAAAGTTGCCTGCTGGCCAATCAGCCCCAGCATGTCCTTGTGCAGGGAGATGGCTCCTCCCCAGGTACCAGACTGTGCTGCCTTTGTTGAACTGCATGAAGCTCCTGCCAGCCCACTTCTGCAGCCTGTCTGGTCTCCTCCAGATAGAAGCCCACGATTTCAGGCTTGAACTTACTGAGGGTGTACTTTCAGGTGCCACTGTTCAGGTCATTTAAGTTTTGCCAGTAAATAAAACAAACGAAATTTCACTCCAGCACAGTAATGGGTACTCTACTGGGTAAAATCTTTTCCATAGTTGATACGTTGGAGGGAAGGAATGCCATCCAGAGGGACCTTGACATGCTTGTGAGGTGGGCTGATGCCAACCTGATGAAGTTTAACCATGCCAAGTGCAAGGTCCTACACCTGGGTCGGAGCAATCCCAGGCACAGCTACAGGTTGGGCGGGGAGGAGATTCAGAGCAGCCCTGCAGAGAAGGACTTGGGGGTGCTGGCTGATGAAAAAATTAACATGAGCCGGCAGTGTGCGCTTGCAGCCCAGAAAGCCAACCGTATCCTGGGCTGCATCAAAAGGAGCGTGACCAGCAGGTCGAGGGAGGTGCTCCTGCCCCTCTACTCTGCTCTTGTGAGACCTCACTTGGAGTACTGTGTGCAGTTCTGGTGTCCTCAACATAAAAAGGACATGGAACTGTTAGAACAAATGCAGAGGAGGGCCACGAGGATGATCAGGGGACTGGAGCACCTCTTGTATGAAGATAGGCTTAGAAAGTTGGGGCTGTTGAGCCTGGAGAAGAGAAGGCTGCATGGAGACCTCATAGCAGCCTTCCAATATCTGAAGGGGGCCTATAGGGATGCTGGGGAGGGACTCTTCCTTAGGGACTGTAGTGATAGGACAAAGCGTAATGGGTTCAAACTTAAACAGGGGAAGTTTAGATTGGCTACGAGGAAGAAATTCTTTACTGTGATGGTGGTGAGGCACTGGAATGGGTTGTCTGGGGAAGCTGTGAATGCTCCATCGCTGGCGGTGTTCAAGGCCAGGTTGGACAGAGCCTTGAGTGGCATGGTTTAGTGGGAGGTGTCCCTGCCCATGTCAGGGGGGTTGGAGCTAGATGATCTTGAGGTCCTTTCCAACCCTAACTATTCTATGATTCTATGAGTCTATGAATATGTAGCTACTTCAAATTCTTTTAAATTAGCGTAATCTCTTTGACTTGCCTCTTTCTTTTTGACCATAGATGTATGAACTTTCAAGGATGGGGACTCTATGTATAGAAGAGGACTGCACCAATACATTACTGCTTTTACTGGACATGTTGATTGGTTTTCCCAATGGCTTTTTTAGCTTCTCCACTCACAGATGTAAACTGCCTTTCTTTTCTCCTTTTTGTTTCATGGAC
The DNA here is from genome assembly GCA_039720435.1 of Amazona ochrocephala. NCBI lineage: Eukaryota > Metazoa > Chordata > Aves > Psittaciformes > Psittacidae > Amazona > Amazona ochrocephala. The sequence goes on along the minus strand of CM077876.1, from coordinate 28,915,445 downwards.
TCCTGGCAACCAGCCTATCTGCTATCATGCAAATAGTTCTTGTGCCACAAATATTTTCCCATCTTTCTCTCCACTGCTGCCCCTTTGTGTTCAGTGCCCTTTCTCTTTTCTGCTTGCCCCAGGAATTTATATCAGTTTCTGTTATCCTTTTCCCATACTCAGCTCCTATTCTCCTTGCAGCAAAGGGTTCCATTATGTCCCTTGCCCAGCCTATTCTCTCTGTCATACAACAGAGGCTTCATATCCCTGTTTTTCCCTTTATTTCCCTCTTCTTTTTTTCCTGCTCAGCCAGTAAATCACTCAGTGATTTATCAGTAAATATGCGTAATTGGGAAGATGAATAGGGAAAACACATTTATAGCTGGGCAGTGCACTATTAACTGCTGTGATCAGCTGGCTGTTTATTTGATCTGCAGAAAACTGCAGAGGTATTTAAGCTGGTAGAGTGCTATAGAGCTACCCATTCCATAGTTATCGCATTACTTCCAAGCACAGAGAGAGAAATGTCATCAAGATGATGTCGTAATGCTTAGCCAACTGGCTTATGTGATGCTGACCCAACACATTTCTCAAATATGCTGCAGTTCTGAGGATGGATCTTTCTAGGCTAGTTTTAGGCAAGCTTATATGTATAAAGCAGCAGGTATGAAAGGCCTCCCTTTTTCCAGCACATTTTCCTCAGATATTTATTCTATTGCATATGCGCATTTTTCAGACTTACTGAATAATATGCCTGCTGTACAAATACCTGTAGCACTGTAGCTGACCAGCAGTTCACTAAGAGGGCTTTCCAAGCACCTAATAGTATAGGGATTTCATAGAATCATAGAATAGTTAGGGTTGGAAAGGACCTTAAGATCATCTAGTTCCAACCCCCCTGCCATGAGTAGGGACACCTCCCACTAAACCATGCCACTCAAGGCTCTGTCCAACCTGGCCTTGAACACTGCCAGCGATGGAGCATCCACAACTTCCTCAGCCAACCCATTCCAGTGCCTCACCACCCTTACAGTAAAGAATTTCTTCCTCGTAGCCAATCTAAACTTCCCCTGTTTAAGTTTGAACCTGTTACCCCATTTCATCCTCTTTGTATGGTTTTCATGTGAAGATAAGACTAAAATGGTATTTTCTGACTACATCCTTTTGAAAGCAGTGCTTCATTCACTCCCTTAAAAGATTATATCATTGCTTGCAGCATTTTTTTTTCAATTGGATTTGAAGATAAAATATTAAATCCTTATGGTATAATTTTTCTCTACATTTTTTTCATCAATACACCACTATGTTGAGTCACAATGATGAAATGGCAAATGGGAAAACATTGTCTACCTAATATTTATTAAGCCAATTACTTTTCTGAGTCTGACAGCCTGATTTTCAAATTTTGGGAGGGTTATAGTCAATAAAGGTCTAACAAGTAAAGTATTTGTGTATCTTCCTTTCTTTGAGTGTAAAATAGATAACTTAGCTAGCTTTCTTTGCAAGTAGCTGACAGCTATTCTGGTGAAGTATGATTTCATTGCTCTCTTTTGGTGATCCACAAAATACCCACAAGACCTTCAGCTCTCAAAATTCTCTCTGCTGAAGCTGTTTGGTGTACTTGCCACCAAACTTCACATTTAAAGGCTCTGGATGCAATCGCTAAAGACAGTGTGAAACACCTGCCATAGTCTCATTACTTTCTCACAGATGTCTTATCTGTTCCTTCTGCTCTGTATTCCATTCTGTAAATACTGTATTAAAAGTTTATTTTGGGGGTGAAACAGATGTAAATGGGTGATTTAGCATTCCCAATCTCTTGCAGAATCAGCTCAGTATTAGAAAAACAGATATAACTCTAGAGAAGTAAGCACGGCCTTAGTAAGCATAGCCTTTTGGCACAGGTTCAGCTCTGGAAAGCAGGGTTTTTCTGTTGCCTTCTACTCCCTTGTACATACATCATAGAGATGAAGAGGAGGAGGCAAAGAAAAAATGAAAGAATAACTTGATTTAATGATGCAGTATATGTATCAGTGTTTATGTGAATAAGCCAAAACTGGGGTTGGGGTATGCTGTAGAAGTGGCAGCATGGGATGAAAGGTAAGTCTGATCTTACTTGTAATTGCTATTGATCCACCTAATAATGCAAGAAGGGATTTTTCTGTTTAATAATGGACTTTCTCAATGACTCTTTATATTTTTTGTCACTTAGTTCTGAAAGGAGAACATGCGAGGAACAAGAATCTTTGGATGAGAATCCTGTAATAACCTAAGGCAGCAGAAGCGGATTCTTCCTAGGCTTAATAACAGGAATTATAAAAGTACCACAGAAAAACCTTTACTCTTTTGTTATGAAAGAAGCAGGCTGGCAATTACATTACATTCAATGGTTATATATTAAAGTCTTTTCAATCCTCTATAATTTGACCCTCTCTGTGGTTGACTAGTGCCACAGCTTCATAGCTTCTTTCTCGTTCTCAGCAAAATGGCAATATGTGAAATTTCTGTAGTTAGAGGTGAAAGCATCTAAGTTGCTGAGATTTCTGTAAAATGTGAATAACTTGGAAGAATAAATGTACCTTTATATTTATAATGAAAGCAAAATTTGTACATTCTGATTTGATGAGTTTGGAAAAACATAATGTCTAAATCCAGGAATGAAGACACAGTTATGCTAAGAGAAATACAGTAATTCTTATCTTGATACTTTGAATGTAATTAGCCTTTTATTAAAACATTTTTGTGCACACCCTGTACCTAAATTCAGAATAAGCTTCAAATCATTTCTTCACTCCTCCTGGAAAAGCCTTAGTTTTAATGGTGATTAGTATTATGTGGGAAAAGATCCATCTGAAGTGTGAAGTCCAAGCATATGTATGAGAAGTAAATATAACTGCCCAACCTAAATCTCTTGGCCAACTATGTGCCTTTGTCTCTTTGAACAGGAATTACTCTTGTACTTGTTCAAAATGATACTACGCACTCTTGGGTTAACAATCTTTTGTCCTGTGTATCTGTAAGAAAAAGTGAATAATCATAAGGAGTGGAAACAATATGTAGAGGTGATAGTTTGCTACTCAGTCACAGATCTTGTACTAATTCCTGGTCTCCTGAGCAAAGCCTAAATAAAAGGAATTTGGAAGGAGTCGCTATGTTGGTATTACTAGCAATAGCAACCTCCTCCACTCTCTGGAAGTGAGTTATGAAACATGAGCAAATACAACCTCATATCTATTTCTGGAAGTCATTTTTGTATCTTTGTCCCCACCACCATCAGTAGCATCAAGGCTTTGGCTGATGGATCCTCACAATTGCAGATTTACCCTCCCACTGTGTTCCTCAGAGTTTTTAGTTTACTGACACAGAAGATGCTTTTGTTGAGCACTTCTCCATGACATGTAAGGAATGTGGATTCATGCTATGTTTTCTGTCCTGGGACTTTGCCTCTCACTAGCTATACTGCAGAACTATTTAAGTTCTGATATATTTCAATTCTTCTAAAAAGGTAGGTAAAGAGCAGGATCTGGACCCTAATTCTAAAAGTGCTCAGGTTAGCCTGACATCTAAACCATTTAATGGAGTATTTAAAGGCATATGAACCGTAAATATCTTCTGTTAAACACATGCTACAGTGAATATGGTCAGAGGAAAAGTGAGATCTGGGCATTTTAGACTGGGGAAGTAAGACTGCTGCTTAAGTTTATAAAGAGTTTGGGTTTCTCTTCCAAGTTTTCTTTATGTGTGTTTGGATCCTAAGACTGAAAGTTTTATCATGTCAGTTAATACCAAGGATTAAGAATAAATGGTTTGTATGAGCTTTAGAAAATTATCCTGGTAAACTTAATCACCTGTTTAATACGAGGTCAAATTCTTACTGTTCTAACATGACATGGGGTCAAATTCTTACTATTCCAAGCCTAAGTGCCAGAGCACACATGAACAGATTGCTCCACTTTTGAACAGGAACTTACCTTTCAGAGTATATGCCATCTGGGTAACACAGTAACACCATAATGGCTATATAACTAGAAAGTTTATAGGATTCTCTGTGTTGAATTTGCCTGTTTATTTTTTTTAGTGGATAGATGTTGCCTGGTAAATTTTAACCTCACTTCCTGACTGTTTTTCAACTCTAAACTTGATCTTAATATTTATTTTAGATTAGAGACCAAGTCCATCATATATTTTGTAAATCTAACTTTACCATTATCTAAAGCAGCTGTACATTTATTAACTACAATATACACATGGGACTCACCAAACTGTAAACCCATGGTCTGCCCTGAAATAGATTTCCAGAGCTCATCAAGAAGTCAGGACAACAAAACTTGATTTTGTGCATGTAATCCTATTTCTGTCTCATTATTCTGCTTCGTAATTATGAGCTACTCTCAGTGCTCCTGACTGCCTGCATGCTTCCCATGTGTCTCTCAGGCCTCTGAAGAAGGCCTTATTAAATGTTTGTACAGTATCTAGTGTGATATGTCCTCTGACTGCTACTGTTATATAAAGAGCAAATACCAACAATAATAACTCATTGTAATACACCCTATAAATATATGTGTGGAAGATAAACATTTTCAAAACAAAAGGAAGACCCTTGCTGGGATCCAAAGGAATTCTCTTTTGTTGTCAAAATAAAAAGAATCCTCTTTAAAACTTAAAAAATAAAGTTAGTCTTTCTTTCTCTCTCTCTCTTTATCTTTCTCTCTTTCTTTGATTTGGGGAGTTTTAATGATTCTGTGATATATTAATAAAATCTTTAAAAAGCAAACAACATTCTGGAAGAAGTTTATGTAGATCAACCCCTGTTTAAAGCAGATTTAATTCCAAAGATTAGGTTTGATCAGATTAAATCTCCCAGGGCTTTGTGTTCTTGCCATCCATCTCTTTTTGGCTGGGCAAGGAAGTTCTTCTGGTGTGTGCAAGGCACTTATTCAAAAATGGGGATGCTGGGGAAGCTCTGTATGTGTCAGGTGAGACCAACTGATCAACTTCAATGCATGAATAGAGGAGGCACTAGAAATGTTTTCCCTGACTTCACATTAATTTGGCTTTCAGAAGCATATTAAAGCTATATATAGATATATATAAATAAACTCAGAAATTGGAAAAGTGAAGAGAGCTGAGTCCCATCTGAGCAAATGTGTGACTGGGCTGCTACCAGTAGGCTATGGTCATGTTGCAGTATAGCTCCATCTGTAAATCTGGTGAGTGTACTGAGTCACCGGGAGATGATTTGGATCTGGAAATTTGTCTGTGGGTCATGGCAATAAGAAGATGGTGGGAAATGGAAGTGAAAACTGAGGAAGAAGTGGGAAATAGTATGCGAACTGTAAGGCATAAATACATAGCTCCCGTGTACCTTATTCATGTCTCCACTTTTGGCATTGCAAACTTACTGGAGTTACTGGAATACCTTGGGTGGTTCCAAATCTTCATCTGTTATCTTGTCTCAAACTGTTCGTGGCACATGTATATGTAGTTGATCCTTGGCTAACATTGCTCTTTAACTTTGGTAACTCTTGTAATTTCTTGGTGTTTACCTCTCTGATGGTGTGTATATACAGGCAGCTGACACTTCCCCTTTTACCATTCATTCACTAAGCCTTTAGTCTCCCCTCATAAAAGAGGCTCTTTAGTTCCCCTGTCTCCCCTACACCTGTTGCAACTGATCCTAATTTGGCTTTATGAGGACCACAGACTTGTTTCAGAGGAGGTCATGCCAGGGTCCATCCAGCCCCAGTGACATGCCCCTGGTCCGTGAGCAGTTCCTGATGATTTTACATGGTTTAGTGATGCACTTGGAAGTCCTGGGGTAATGGCTGGACTTGATCTTAAAGGTCTTTTCCAACCTAGTTGATTCTATGATTCTATGCTTAATTTGATAACAAAGGTTTTATCTGGAGCTGGCAGGAACTGGATCTTCAGCTACTTTAGTCATTTCCAGTTTCCAAGAGTCCTTGCAGCACCTTTTTAAAGGCCAGGGACAATTAATGCCTATTTTTTGCAGAGAAGCTGATCAGGAAGGCAGTAGGAGACAGTCAGTGGGGAGCAGTGCTGGAACCCAAGTGTGTATATGGAAATTCCATGGGTAGTTGGAACCTCGCATACAAGAGCTGTTGGATTGGTCCCCTCACCCCCAGGTGCACATCGAATGTGAAACGCATCATCAGTGGGTCTCCTGTGGACGGACCCAGCCTTTCCAGATCTGATGCTGTCTTACGGCAAACAGACTTTGCAAACAACATAAAAAAGCCCAGCCGGACTTGTAAATGTAATTTCAGAAGCCAGCCAGGCAAAACTTCCTGTTTTATGTGTGTTCCTGTCTGTGTGCGTACACAGATTTGAATTGAATATTGTACCTAGTTCTGGACATTAGTGCTTTTCCACACTCGATGTTCTTGGCGCAGGGGCAGGCTCCTTTCCTCGCAGCCCCGGCACAAGCACAGCCAGGTTTTCATACCGGATCCCCCGCGTAGGGATCCCCCCACAGCAGGAGCCCCTCGATCTCCGTCCCCAGCAGCAGCTATGAGGAGAATCAGCCGGCGACCCCCGGCGCCTTACCACCGGAGCTGCGGCCGGGCGGTGTGCGACGCGGCTCTGCCCGCCCCCGAACGCCGGGGCCCTGCGGTCCCTCCCGGGGAAGGGCATGGAGTTGGCGGGAGTCTATAAAAAGCCGCTGTGAGAAGAGACCGCCGTGCTGCCACAGCCGCCGGGGGAGGTTGAGGCGCGGAGCCGGGGCGCGGCAGAGACACCGACATCATGATTAACCCCAACTACTACCCGTGGGGCTACGACAGCGACAACGGTGAGTGGGGCCGCGGCCCGGCTCCGCTCTGCTGCGGGCTGGCGAGCACAGCTGTCTACGAACGGGGGGGCTGTGGGCACCAGGCGGGCCTGGGTCGTCGCTCGAAGGCATGGAAGATGAGAAGAGGTGGAAGGAGAGGCCGTGCAGAGAGGTCTCTAAGTTAAATAAAGTCAATTTTCCTACTGGTAATGTAATTTAACATTTGACAGAGCTTTGGAATCCAGCTTTAGGTTAGCCTTGCCACAGGAGGAGCAGTGCTTGCCCACAATGCAGCCACCCTCCTTGCTGCCTGCAGAGACTGTAAACCTGGCCTCCATCAGGCTTCTTCCACATTAAGTTCTTGCAAGAACCATGACGATAATTAAATCCATGTTGCACATTTCTGTCTTCTTCAGGTATCAGTGGCCTTTTCTCTCTCCATATGATTGTGTGGTGCCACATTGGAATCATACCATCATAGAAACATGAAATGGTTTAGGTCAAAAGCAATTGAAGAGCATATAGTTCCAATGCCCCTGCCATGGGCAGAGACACCTTCCACAAAACCATGTTGCTCAAAGCCCCATCCAGCCTTGCCTTGAACACTTCCATGGATAGGGCATCCACAGCTTCTCTGGCCAATCATTTGGGTATATCCCATAATGTTTCTAGCTACTGGTGGACTTAGAGTGTACTCCTGTAGTTTCTTTCCTTGGTGTATTGTCAGTCACCTGATAAATAAAGTCTTACAGTTGCTATGAAAGTTTAGGTTCAGTTGAATGGCTTGCTCTATCCAGTATTTCAGCTACAATAATCTAATTGCTACACTAATTATACAGTGAAACTCTTCACATGGCATGACTAACAACCAGACTATTAGTAACCTTTTTATTAATACATTTAATTGATGTTCTGTAGCTAAGCAAAGCCAAGCTTGCAGTTAATTGTAACATTAGTGTAATCCATACCTAGCTGGAAAAGGTTGTCTTGATGTTTCTCTGGCCTTCTTTCTAGGACCAGATCAGTGGCACAAATATTACCCGATTGCCAAAGGACGCCATCAGTCACCTATTGAAATCAATAACAAAGAAGTGCATTATGATCGCTCCCTGCTACCATGGTTTGCTAGTTATGATCCTGGTGCAGCGAAGACCATCCTCAACAATGGGAAAACCTGCAGAGTTGTATTTGATGATTCATTTGATAGATCAGGTTAGTTTTATTTTCATCTCAAGCTTTCATTATATATTAGTGACTATTTCTGAAGCTGGTTGGAGAGCAGAGTGTGCTCTGAATGCTCATGGCTGTCAGAAGGTCTCTGTGTATTTGCTCATGTGTGAAGTGCAGGCTTCTGTGATGCCAGTGCCCTGCAAAACCGGTGAGAAAAGCCTGGGACCACTTTTAAAGCATATAGATAAAATCGTAGGGAATGGAGAGAGCGGCAAAGAAGCTTGGTGAAGAGTGAATTAAGGTGTAAGGTACATTTCTGAATTTCCAAAAGTCATTGCAATTGTCTTGCTTTCCAGGAGTAAGGAGTCCAGGTACTATCTGAGGGCCAAATTCCATTTAAGCTATTTGAGATGCCCAGCAGAACACCTTTAACTGTGTATTTGGCTGAAATGGCAGTGTTTGTAAACTGTACCCATGTAATTTCTGATAAATGAGGTAATGAACCATATGTTGCCACAAAGTCATGGTATTTAATCGGTTAAAACTCTTTTTGGCATTCATGAGATTTTGTCTTAATAAATTTTATGGGGCTGAAAATATCCAGTGTTTCAGATTCAATGTCCAAAATCTTGCATCAACTTGTAGTTATGACAACAAACAATGAGCTTTTAGGGGTTACTGGGGTATATATTTTGAAGGGATACTTCTGTTTAACAGGTGCTAGAAATAGTTTATGTTGGCAGAATCACCTACGTTTCATGTTAATACTGTTGGCTATATTTCAAAGGAAAAAGCATTACTGAAAAAGCATGAAATTGCATTACTACTGTGATAAAAAGGAAAAATCAAATGCATACCTCACTCTTTAATTCCTGTATCAAGGTCAACAGAGTTGTGTTGTTATTTCTAGTACCTGGGATGGTAAAGAAAAGGAAAAAAAATGTCATTTTCAGGAAAATATTCAAAGTCTGTCTTACATAGTATGCAGATTTATTTCTTAACTGCATTAAAAGCTCCAATTTCTATTACAATATAACTAGGATTGATGCTATAATTACTAGGAATTTTACTCATAGTTTAGTCTTATATATATGCATGGATTTAATTTAATGGATTTTTAATTAATGAGGTGGGTTTCGTGAAGATAGAGGATCGACATGTATGTAAGCTGGAGTAGTTAATACATTATCAAAACTCAAAAATGACTGTGCAGTGAAGACTTTGATTACTTTTTGAGCAAAGCGGGAATCTTTAATGTTGTTTGAATAAAAATACTAATGTTAGATAACATGATGCATCAGTAACGAGGTATAGCTATGGCTGCATGTATGATGTCCATGACCACTACTTACCTTTTTTTACCATAGAATCATAGAATAGTTAGGGTTGGAAAGGACCTTAAGATCATCTAGTTCCACCCCCCCTGCCATCTCTTGTATTTGTTCTGAATAGCATCAGGTAGATCAATGGTTTCATCTTCTGCATAAATGTCAAAGTAATGCTTGTTAGAATTACTCAGATTTTGCATAGGAGGGAGTATCCAAGCTCTACAGTCTGCAGCATGGATCCAACACTGGCCACAAAGAGCTGAAAGTTTTGGAATGTTCTGATTTTTATTTTTTTTTCCAGATTAAATTCTCAGTAACTGTTGTATTCTGATCTCAGAAATAAAAAATGACTCACTGGAAAAAGGTGTAGTTCTCAGTTCTTTGAAGGCAAGAAACATTCAGTGTTTATTATTATGTTTCCTTTGTTATATCATTGCCTGCAGAGTCTGTGGTTGGTGTTCCTTCTCTAATATAATGCTAATTGCAGGACTAATTCCACTGTGCATACTCCTACTGACTTGAGCATGTTTTACGTTTTTTAAGATACATACAGTGATTTATTTTTTGTGTAAAGGAATAACCAGCAGCATAATACATACATACATAATAGCACTCTTACAGGAATGGAGCTTTTATTCCTCTGGAACAAAGACATTTTGTCTGTCTCTGTCTCTGTATCTCTCTCTCGCGCGTGCTCGCTCTCTCTCTCTCTCTCTCTATCTCTATCTCTTTACCTCTCTACCTCTCTCTCTCTATCTCCTATCTGAATTATTACTGAGTTAACCAGAAAACTAAGTGCTTCCTTTTTTAACTAACTTTTTCAGTTAGAGTGGTCATATTCATATATGTAATTCTATCTAGATTTTCATTGGTGGTAGATGAAATAGGTTGCTGAATAAATTGCAAATGTGAGTGATAAATCAGATTACTTTGGATGTCTCCAAGTTTTGCTCCCATTGCGTCTTCTCTGCCAGGAATACTTTGAATATTTGCCATTTGGACAGTTTCTTAAACTCAGATTATTAGACAGAAGCTTCCAGGGAAAAGTGCCATTCAATGTGATTCACATTATGTTGAAAAAGGCCTTATTATTGTTATCTTTGGAGTTAATGTAGTGTAAGTAATTGAAGAATTTTTCTGTAGCTGTTTATAAGGTCTGGTTGGCTTTAAGAACCTGCTATATGGTTGAAGACCTTGATGACAGGTACTTGCTTTAGGTGCTGTGTCCTGCCTTAGCTGCCTGTCCATACAAGTTAATGAATTGTTGCGGACTCAGTTCCCTGTTTGACCATACCTATGTGGAAGAAGAACTGCAAGCACTGTAAAATCATTTCAGGTGGAGGCTGGAGTCTCAAAATCCAAGAAAGTACTGGGAGCTGTAATCAAAACCTTCTAGGTGGCTGTGTCAAATAAAACCCTTACTAGAACTTGGTTATTTTGTCAGCCTACCACTGCTATGTTTCTCAGCCTGAATGGTAACTCAAATACTCTTTTAGCTCCAACAGTGACTCTGGTTTTGTTTTGAATTAGGGCTGCAATGTTACTTCTACTAGCACAGTCCATTTGCTTTTAAAATTCAAAAAATATTCATGCCAGAGAAGTGTCCTGAGAGCACCTATCTGGTGGGACCATTGTCGTGATGCTGAGTGAGATATATAGCTTGCAACTTTCTTGCAATTAATGACTTGTTGGCTTTCTTTATAGTACGTTGGTTAGATGGCTAGATCAAGATGTTTAATCATTTAATAAACAGTAAAGATAAGTAATCTTGTGCTGGAATCTAGACACAGCAGCTGAGGAGAGATGCACTAAGGCTATGTCAAATGGATGCCTTCTTTCATCTTCTCACTTTGTTGTTTTTATTGTCTCCTTGGCACTTTCTATGGAAGTTCATTGGCCAGATTACTACTTTTAGTGACTTTCTGATGGATGACATTTCAGGGCTTGGATTACCTCAGTGCAGGCACACTTTCTTACAAGGCTACTTTGATGGTGTCTGCAGGATCTTTCATTTTCTTATCAAAGGAATTGGTGCCTTTGGAAGTGGATGATGGAAAAAATAATTTAAAGTGACAGTTACTATTCCTTATTCATCTCTTTCAGTATGACTCATGCTTATGGACAGCATTTCCTAGAGTACCGCTTTGTGGGAAATCTCATTTATCTTTGCAGATGAGATTTTGATTATCAGCTTCTGGTGAATAAACATTTATTTGTTGGTTGGTTCTAAAACAATAAGGACGAACCCCATAAACTTTAATTAAAACTAGGAGAAGTCTGTCTATAGATACACAGCTTTTGGTCGATTGCTGCAAAGTGTTGCTTAGCATGTTGTGTTCTGAATTTCCACTGGAAAAAGCCAGTATCCATTACAAGAACAGCACAGCTAAATCCCAGTACTGGTGTAGCTGCGGTACAATGGTACAGATCACAAACAAAGTGGATGGAACATTTCTCCAATGAGGAAAGGCTGAGAGAGTTGGGCTTTTTCAGCCTGGAGAAGAGGAGACTCAGGGGAGACCTTAGAGCACCCTTCCAATACCTAAAGGGAGCCTGCAGGAAAGATGGGGAAAGATATTTTTAGGCAGGGCCTCTTGTGAAAGGATGAGGGGTAATGGTTTTAAATTAAGAAGGGAGATTGAGGCTGGACATACAGTGAGGGTGGTAAAACACTGGCCCAGGGAGCTGGTGGATGCATCATCCCTGGAGAGACATTCAGGGCTCAGCTGGATGTGGTTCTGGGCAGCCTGATGATGTCCCTGTTCATTGCAAGAGGTTTGGACTAGATGACCTTTGAAGGTCCGACCCAAACTGTTCTATGATTCTATGAGTTGGGAGTTGACTGATGAACAGGCTGTGATAAAGAGGCACAGAACTGGAAAAGGTGTGTTACGGTGCATGTGAGGGTGGGTTGCATGCTGGCAGACTTCTGATAGACACTTCTCTTTCCCAGTCTGTCCCTATAAGTTCAAATGCAAACAAAAGTAATTCTTCTGCATATCTGTTCAGTGCTTGCTAAAGAAAATTTCAGTGAGAACTGAAATCTCAGTTCCAAAAGCTTTTAGGAAACAGATTTTCTCTCTGCAGTTAGCCAGTACAGAGACCCTCTTTTGATTGGAGGATTTTTATAACATCTAAAATGTAGTACTGACATTAAAAAGCTGTGAGTTTTATAGTGCACTGTTAGATTCTGTTATAAAGCAGTCTAAGAAAGGTAATGTGTCTTTTTCAGTTGTCATGCAGTGATACCTTACTAATTTAATTTTGCTATGGTTTACCAGTTCACTTTATGGATTTGGCAGGATGTGAGGATTATAAATCTTGTATGAACAGTTATTTCTTCTCGTGTTTATAAATACAACTCACCTTATGAGTCTGGTGCTCCTTCTGTTTTTCCACCTGACTTTGACAGTATGCTTTCACAGCAAGCAGGGAAGGCATTTGTGTAGCAGTTACTTTGTCAATTTTTCCTTAATGAGGATAGAGGCAACTGACATTAGTGCAGATTAACAACCAGACCCCTACCTAAGATGCTCAGCAAGTAGATGCACATATTTCTAAACCTTCTTTTCACATTTCTGTTGGTAAGGACACCCTGCTAACTAAGGTGGAATGGAGTGGCCATCTCCACTCAAACCACATCACACACTCATTTTGCTGTGTAAACACACAAAGTGAAATACAGAGGGTTTTTTCTTGCATTAATTGCATCCTTCTGTCCAACACTTGCCCTCTTTTGGACAAACATCTGCCTCAATACATCATAAACAGCAGCATGAGACAGAACTGGCTAATATGTGGAGTGACTCCATTGAGAGTGGAAAAAAAAACATTCTTTTATTAGCCAGTTCTGTCTCATGCTGCTCTGTTTATGATGGATCTACTAAAAGGTGAATTTTTTTTTTACTGGAACTGATGTCTATGTGTGTGTCCATTTAGGATTGCTCTGTGATTGACCATTCTTCTATGTGGCTGGGGAGAACATGGAATTTGAGCAACGATTCAGTCTGATATTATATTTTTATGTCTGGTATCAGGCACTATGAAGAGTGATATGCAAACCTATATAAAAACATTCAGTCACTGAGCAATGGCTTGATAGGTTGCATTGATAAGACACCAAAAAGGAGAGAATACTTTTCTCCCTTGTTTTCTGGGCTGGTTTGTGTATTCCTGCAGCTGGGACATGTTACTTCAATGACGGCAAGTTTGAAGGAGTTACATTTTGGTAAGTCTGCTGTGGCCATCCTGTTATTGCCTGTAGCGCACAGACTGGAACAGAAATGTCATATTTCCAATATTCAGAAGTAAGACCAGCCATTAAGCTAGCCATGTGAAAATGATTACGCAGTCTTTCAGAGGACTAAGAGAAAAGCTGCCCATATATCGGAGAAGGAAATGGGCCTGCAGGCTCCTTTTTTTAAAGCTCGCTCTTTTCATTTTATCGAGTGTCATAGGCAGAAGCTCAGAGTTAAATTATGAGGCCTGCTAGAAAAGCACCCTTTACTAGGTGTTTTGTGCTAGGAAAACAGTTATCACGGCCTTAAAACTGTGAGTCTCAGATATTTGAGTATTTCCTATGAAATAATTGTTAGACTAATTCCCTGATAAGTATAAATATGTAAATATATAAAAATAAAGCTATATGTTAACACCACTGAAAAACAAAGATACTGTAGTTTCATTTATAAACTTTTATTTCACATTTTTTTTCTGTTACATGGATGTGTATTCATGTTAGTGTTTTCTGAATGCAAAAACCCAAGAGGACAAAGATACCTTTAGAATTTAGGTTCCAAGCCATACGTTCTTAAAAAAATAAAGATTCCTTTTACTGTCTTTGAGCTATGCAGACATACTTCGGGATTTTTTATGTGTTACATATTGGAGAAAGTAATTCTTGCAACTGTTTTGTTTACCTTCTTTAAACATAGCAAAATTTAATTACATTGTAATCATAGACGTGTGTTTCTGTGATTTATACTACTCACTTGCAATTAAAAGAAAGAAAATGCCTTTTTGTCCCTCAGGAGATGGTGGTTATAGGTATCTTAGTCTTTGCTTCATTCTGTGTGCTAAGTAAAAGCTGCTATTTATAGATGAGTGAAACAGGAATGCATTGGCACACAGTGATGCAGAGCTTCACCTAATGCCCAATTGAAAAGTGTCTGATGATGGCTCATCAGTGGAAATAATGACACATTTTTACCTTAAACTGGATTATTTGGTTTTACAGATCTATTTTAATGGAGAATTGATGGCCTTGTCAGCTGCTATTGTTACTGTGTCTGCATTGGCCATGGTACTGAATGTCTGTGGGAACAAGTAAAGGGAAGTTGTTGAAATAGCAGCTTGCTCTTAATGTTCAGTAAAGAAGACTCTTGGTACGATATTTCTGGAGATGATAGTGGATTTCATTCCTTTTCAGATTTAAGGATATTTTTCTCTAACATATAAAGACCTGTTCTTGAGAACTGCGGAATGGCTTATAGGGATGCTATAACTTCTGTCTCCAAATAAAGTGAGGATTGAATATTAATCAGTATTTGGTGAATGTGAAAAAGTTCTTCCCTTTTCTTGTGAGATCCTTTCAAATACATCACCTTTATTTAGGATATAATGTAAAAATGTGTAAAAAATGTAAAAGTTTATTTAGAATACAGAGTATTGTTCATCACAGGATGAACTTTTCTTTAGGAAAATAACTTGCATTCTCAGCAACTGCTTTTCTGGCTCATTTGCTGGTTTTATTTTCCTTTCCCACAGCTGAAGGGTGCAGCTATTATGGCAGAAGCAGCATCCATAATGTCGTTGCTTTTAAAACAAATAAATCATAGCCTGCAGTAAGAGACAAAACTTGTAGTGTTTTGTGGGAGTTTGTTTATCATCTAGCACTTCAGTAGCTGATCTTAATCATGGCTATTTTTGTTTGCTTTGATATAGGTAGATATTACATGGATTTCAGGGGGAGATTAAAACCTCTAAATTTAGGTGGTTTATGTGGGCTTTTCAAAGTAGGTGGGTTATGTCTCTAAACATTCTAGTCAACAGAGATGCAGACACACTTAATCAATGGAGTCCAGAGAGCAGTTCAGGTCACCATCTGTTGAGTATCTACCGTAAGGCAAGCAGAATTAACTCTAGAAGGTTGGCTGTTCTGATTAGGGGCTTACTTCCCAAACATAGGTATGCCATGCCATTTTTGATAACCCAGTGTACTCACCTTGCCTCCAGATACTGCTTTAGAAAAGTATACAGTTCTACAAATTTTCAACCACATCTTCCAGTCCTGTCCAGGTGTATTCACAATATCCCAGAAGGTACTAGAGTCACATTTATGCAGCTGCATTAAAACAATGATCTCTATTAACTATAATAGAAGCCTAGACACAAATAATTTTCATCTACCTGTAAGTGCATATAGCTGAAGATGGTTTCCTAGAGTGCTGCTAAAATCAGTGCAAAGTTACTTAGTACTCTCAGAACATATAGCACCTGTAACATAAATATTTTTAAATACATATATATTTATTTTAAAATAATTGAAAGATACTTGAGTCTAATGCTGCTGCAGATTATCAATTGCAGTGCTGAGAGGTGGGCCACTTCCAGGAGTCTACAGGCTACGTCAACTTCACTTTCATTGGGGTTCATCTGATGACCATGGCTCTGAGCATGTTGTGAATGGAGTGAGATATGCAGGAGAGGTAAGACTCACCACTTTTTTTCCTTTAAAACAGGGTGTAAAATAACATTTGTCATTAGTGTTCAGGTGGGACAAAATTTGTTATTTTTTCTGCTTTTCAAGGAGTTCTTTCTGTTTATTTCTAGCTTTCTGTCTATTCTTACTCCCACCAAGTCTTGTAAGTGTGAATCAGGTTGGAGTAATTCTCAGTAAGAAAGAATACATGTGAAACAAAAGTTTCCATGTTCTCAAACCAAAGTGGCTTGAAACACAGGACAGCAAGACTGAATTACTGAGAAGCAATGCAAACTTACTAAACAGTATTCTGAAAGTATAGTAGTATAGCAGATAGTAGCAACAGAAAGGAGGAAGAATGTGTTGCTTTGATTTTCTGCCACTTGAGGATAGTAAGGGAGAATGAAAACTGTAGACTAATAATATGCAATCTTACATTCGTATGGGCTCTTTACTAGAATTGCTGTAATTTGAAAGCCAAACGAAATGAATCACATATCAATAGATGACTTCTGAACTGCATGTGTTGCCTGCTTGCTTAAGTATCTTTTCTGTGTTCTTTAGCTTTAAGATGAGATTTCTGTTCTTCTTTGCAATTTCTGTATTAAGATGCTTATAGTTCATTTTAAATCAAATAGTAGCCTAAGTTTAAATACATAACTTGTACATGGATTGCTGTCCATTTTTTTCTTTCTTTTTTTTTTTTTTTTTTTTTCTGAAAGTCTAATTCTCATTCCTTGTTGCCTCAAATGCTCTTAACACATATGATGAACTATAAATTCAGGATCTGATGGCTTTCTATTCAATAACAGATTATTTTTTTTCATGCTTCTCTTTGCTTCTAGCTACATTTATTACACTGGAATCCCAAATACAGTAATTACCTTGATGCTGTGAGAAGAGCTGATGGAATAGCTGTTTTGGCCATATTTTTGCAAGTAAGTAGAAGCATGAAATGCTTATTTGTACTGCTACTATAGAGTTTTCTATTCTTACAGGCTTAAAAAAGCAAAACCCTCTGAATGTTTTCTAGGGATCGAAGGATCTGACTGAAGGACTTGACTTTCAGTAATGCGTGCTTTTCAAGTTACAGAGCCCAAGTCATGTTATTTCAAAGGGTATCCAATACTACACACACTTGTCCCAGCAGCTATTGTGTCACTATGTCACTGGTGGAAACTGTAAATCCAGATGTATTTGCCCCTGCTTTGGGGACACAATGTCAGTAGTGGCTTTCTGACCAGTTGCAGTCAGCTGTCTCTATGCTAATCATGGCCTGATTTCAAGGACAGATATTTCTTCTAGGCTTTTCATGCACTTTCTCCTAACAAAACTAACTCACAGGCAATACCTGTATCTCATTCTTTTTTAAAGTCTTTGGGGGCATGCAGTCTTAGCCTGAAATATTGGCCTTTGCTCTCTCTTGTTTAACTGATATTTACTAGGGATAGAAAGAGGATGTTTATGTTGAGATCAGCAGTTGTAGACAGTAGGTCTGACCATGAAAGCTGTTTTTTAAACTAGACTAAAACTTACTCAATTTCTGTACTTGAGTCCAAAGAGTTAATTATCTTTGTCAGGCTAAAATTTCATGTCAACAGGAATTGCTGTATTGTGAAATTACCCACAGTGCTGAGTTTCTGTACTGATATAATTCCTTCATTTGGATCATAATATCTATTGGGTATAGACAAAGGCTACAGGCAGAAGACCTAGCTTATTAGGCTGTTAGGGGTGATAGGTATGGTTAATGAATTGTAATTTTGTAGTTGATTCATGTTTAGGTGCATATAAAACAGTAGGAGAAAGAAGAAAACTGATTGAACAGAACTCTGGTTAGCTGGTGTTTCTTCTCTACAGGTAGGGGAAACTCCCAAACCAGAGCTGAAGAGAATTCTTGAAGAAATAAATGCTATCAAAACAAAGGTAACTACATTGGGCTTCTCATTATAGGGAAATTGCTGCAAACCCTCTGGACAAAAAAAAAATAAGTCAGGAGTTATGACTTTCTAGGTTTCAAATTCTGCTCTGCAACACTGCCGTAATATACCTGTGAATAAAACCATGGGTTTCCTTAACGGTATAAGTCCTTCATTCCATTTACATATGAGCCTTCTTTGGCTTTAGTGTGGCTCATGATTTCATGAAAATGAGAGTCATCTTGCCAAATTTTACACCTAAAAAGTAGACATGGAGTCTAATTCCCTCAGTCATCAGTGACAGAAGAAAGGCACCTTTGGAAATTGTTCCATTCCTTCCTGAAATATGCTGCCTAATGGACCTTTGTAAATGCTGCTGACTAGACATCTGTGTCTCAGATAACATTATGTGATAAAAATGTCACATTTCACAAGCTCTCTTGTTTGCTATGAGTGTAAATATTTTAAATCTGGACTACCTGTCTCACTTCATTATATAGTGACCTAATCCAATGTTCAGTAGATAGACAGAATTTCCATAAGAAAGGAGGCCAGAAGGAAGAGTATTTCTGCAGAGAAATGACCAAAGCACATCTGTACTGGATGCTGCTTCACATGAGTTAGCCCAGGTACAAGAAGTACCATTATGAAGTTGTTTGTCGTGTCATGCTTCTCTGAGCCCATCTGTGAGGGTCATTCAGTCCACTTATCTTTACACTGCATCACTATGTCTTGTGTAGATGTGTGTTTAGTTTCCTTAGTTCGTACCTATGAAGTATCTGAATCACTCTCTGTTTCTTAAAATACCAGAGCTGCTTTTTTACCTAATCCTGACTAGAACTGTTGAAGACTTTTCTGTTTGGTTTTGTCTTATTTGTTGTTTTTGGTGGGGTTTTTTTCTTAAGGGGAAAGAAGCTCCTTTTCCAAACTTTGATCCTTCAATTCTTTTCCCTAAATCTCATGACTACTGGACATACCATGGGTCTTTCACTACTCCACCTTGCGAAGAGTGCATCACCTGGATTATTCTGAGAGACCCTATTATAGTCAGCTCAGACCAGGTAAATTTCAAATAGATAATATTTTACCCACTTCTTTTTAGTTACATATCATAACCTGATCTTACTCTTTTGACGAGGAAAATACTCATTGGATTCTGTGAGAAAGTGTATGATTAAAAGGGCAGAACTGAATGCTTTAGAAACTACCTTGGGACTCCATAGGGAACCTTTAAAAATCTTCCAAGGACTGCAGACTACAGTTGTTGTATGTGCTATCAACCTATTAGATATACCTCTTTGTCTGTATGACTCCTACATTAATTAATTGAACAGAGATGTTGACCTTCTTTATTTGGAACATCTCATTGTTTCTTAACCCACATCAGACATTATGGGTTCACATCCACAGACATCAAAGAGCTTTAAAGATCAGTAAAATCATAACACAGTGTAGATGGTAAGAGTTTATAGCAGTGTGGAGCATGACTGACAGCAAGCAGTAATTACTACATGAGATTTGCTCCTGTGGGCAAAAAATATTAGTTCTCTGTTTGTTTCCCAGTCCTTGTGTTCCCACAGTATTAACTCTTGCTAGTAGGGAGCTAGCTGGATGTGGCTCATACCTTGCATTTTACACAGAGCTCAAAGCAGTGCATTACACTAAGAGCCAATGAGGGAAAGCTCAAACCATTAACTTGTATTCTCCTGCAACCATTTGAATCATAACACTGACACATTTTATCTAAAACTTATGTTAAGTTTGCACCAACAACTTTGATTATGCAGGATTTTTTTCAGCCATTTATATTGTTTCAAGCATCCTCATGTAAAGTCTTCATTGCTTACAATGGTCAATGTTTGAGGGTAGTCACTAGGCAAATTGTGAAATAAAGCTGCTGTGAAAAAGCAGCCATCTGCAATGAAATGCAGTTGGACAGCTGGGTACCCTAACTTCTTTGCACTCTGAATGAAGCAGAAGTCCAGTGTTCTCACCTCATGCAGCTGAGCATTTCCAGTTCTGAACATTCTGCTTTGGAAATGTGTGTCTTACAGCATGCTTCTTTCAAAACCATCTTCTATCAGAATCCAAATTTAACGGAATGGGTGATTCCCTTTGCCACATATTCTAGATGGCATCATGTAAACAAGAAAATTACAGAAGAGCTGTATCAGGTGCTCGATACCCATGTTGCTGTAAGGTACACCAGCTACTGTGTACAAATACAATAGAAAGACTTTCCTCACTGCTGAGTGCCTGCAGTCTAAGTAATATATTCATAAAAAAGGATTGTGTTACCAATTACTTCTAATCCTAGAAAGCGTCCTAGAAAGCGTACTACCAGACAGCCTCATTTATAGTAATTATTTTAAGTGGGTGCATGTGCATTTACAGTGGATCACTGGGATGGTTTTGCAGCCAGATGGTAACAGTGTAATAGCCACAAGAGTAAGTGCAGTGACTATGCAGTATTCTGCAGGAAAAATCAATTCACCAGGAAACCCTTTGAGATGCAGAGTGGGTGGCCTAGCCACTCGGATTACTCTTAATGAAAGGACAGGGATTTAACTGTGGAGTAACTATCCAATTATAGACCAATTTTTTTCACCTTTATGTAGCTGTAGTCTGAATATATGCCTCCTCGCTTCGTTTTTATTTTTTTCTTTTTGCCAAGTAAGGCAGATCTTCCACAAATAATAATAAAACCAGCAACTTCTGAATAGCACTTTATGAGTATTAACGAAACTGATCAACTGTTTTCATCTCTTACTATTCCCATACAAATCATTCTTCATCTGAAATCTAATTTCAGATTAAGAATCCATCTGTTGCACATTATACTGGTTAGAAATGTGACCTCATCATTGTTTAGGCAAACAGCTGTCTTTTCTGAGCTGTGTAGTGAAAAGCAATGTTGAGATGCCTGAACTGGCTCAGCCCATATGCTGGAATTAGTATAGTCACAGTGACCCAGCTTTTACAGCCCAGACAGGTTCTGCTTCTGTCAGACTTGACCTCTGTATCATAAAAGATAGGTGCATCAGTGTATTGAAGCTAGTGGCAAAGTTGATGTGAACCATGCGTGGGGCTACATTTTCAAGTGCACACATGGAAGAATGTATGCATGCTTTTAATGGTAAGCCATTAGACAAGGAAGTGTCAAATGTCTGAATCACTGCTGTCATGTTGTCTAATGTTGTTCATGGCAGTGACAACAAATGAACATAATCTATCTGTGAGTGAGTATATGTGCTGTATCCTTTGAAAATCAGAAAGCAGCAGAGGAAGAGCATTATACAGTTTTGAAGAGGATGGGCAGGACTCTTCTTACAGTATCCTTCAAAAAAAACCCATACTTTGGTTAAAAAAATGGCCAAGGAGACTCAAGATTCAGACCCTGTTCACAAACCATTTGAAATCGTCATTATCCAGATTTACATTCTTATTATCAATAATCCACTTTTTTGTGTCAGTACAGTAGAATATATCCTCTGCTGCAGACCCACCATGGAAGTGAACAATTAGTTTATAATTCAGCGATAACGCTTCGCAATTCCAGAGGCTTCTTAACAGACACTACGTCAGTAGAAAGGGTTTATTAGGGCATAGGCTGTTCAATTTGCATTTTCTGAGGACCTCCTGCAGTTTCTATGGCTCTACACAGTTCTGTAGACAGTACATAAATGACACTATTTTTCACAGTCCTGCTCAGATAGGACCCATTTTTTCCATCTTGAATATTTCTCATAATATCACTGCTAGGAATAGAACATGAGTACAATTCTTGTCGTGATGGGGCAAAGGACATCTTCACAATTTTGAAGTCTCCTTGGCTTAATTGCTGGGCTGTGGATTTGATGCCAGGAGCATCAGACACTTTGATTTCTGCTCTCCTGCAGATGGCGAAGCTCCGCAGCCTATCCAAGAATGCTGAGAATGAACCTAATCTTCCCCTGGTTGATAACTGGCGCCCGACGCAGCCTCGGTATTTCAGGATGGTGAGCGCATCGTTCCTCTAGAAGCTGGCTCAAGTTGGGTGTCCCTGAGTGAAGGGACATCTGGAACTAAGAGATGGTTTTGGTTTGTGTCCTCTGATGCATTTAGACGGAACTCCATCTGTAGGTCTGGAGGCTGAAATTTTGAGTCATGAAATGTGTGAATTTCACTCTCAGAAGAGAATATTTACTTAGACAAATCCTATCATTAAAATGGAAGTAGAGAATCTGTTTGGCTCTTCATTACTGCTTTAGCATTAACTTTCATTAATAGTACAAAGGAAGAAAGAACGTGCTACTAATAACTACAAAACCATTTCCTATTGCCCACATGTCCCTTGATGCTTGCTTTATTCCATGCTAAATAGATTGAACTTAAGAGAATTGTTTTCAGCATAAACCCATGTTCTTCAGTAGTTGTTTTCAGCATTATCCATATCCTGCTGTGAGCTGCACCAGTTAATGCACAAGGTATCCTTGTAAGTAAAGGAGAGCACTCTTTTGGTATTTTATACTCACATAAAATATGAAAGGACAGAAAATTGCTTCATAACCGTTGATAAAGAACTAAGCTTTTAACTTTTTTAAATAATGGACAGGTGAAACAGAGATTTGTTCTGAAAACTGTATTCAGAGTTATTTGTAGTTAAAACTGTGGAATGGAGAAGAGCTGTTTCTGTTTGTATCACAACTGGTTGTCCATATTAAAAAACTAATTTGCATTTTAATATAACAAAGGGACATGGATTTTGAGAACTGGGTCTTCACATTCTGAATATATATTTTCTTTATGCATGCAAGTGGTTTTCTGTGTAAAAGGTGTCAAGATAGGAAGAGTTCTTAATCTTTTTGTGGGGTTTTTTTTTGAGGCATATTCTCACTTTATTTGCAAATATAATTGGTCCTGCTATCAATGAGATTTGTGCATAAATGTCTGAAAACATAGTTTGACTCTCCTGATGAAAATGCAGTTGACCAGGGTATACTTGTCTCTTGTTTTGACATAAAGAACAATGAAACAGGATTGTAAACCTATACTTGAAATAACAGTATTTCTGCATTAAAAAATTCAACAATAATACATTTTTGTTCTGTATGTTTTTTTTCAGTTTTAGAAACATGTAAAAATAATGAAGTTTCAAAGAAAGACTTGTTAGTGCCTGTGTAATACATCTTCATGAAAATCACTGATGGATGGTATCTTTTTCAGATGTTTGTTTGAACTGCAGGAGTGCTGATAATATTTCATGTGACTGCAAGCAAGGAAATAGCACCTTAAATATGCTACATCATTCAGACATCCACATCTATTCTTTTAGTGAGATGACCCTATTCTGACAACGGCTCTCTTGTAATGGCATATGTATCAATTCCTCCATCAAGTTGATTGCACAGTGGATAAGTTTGGGCTATATCTAAAACCATTAGTCTGAATGGTAATTTGCATTGAGCTCTGGAAATACAAAGCAGCTCTGCTGTGTCAATGGCTGGACTATTAGCTGCCATGTTCTAGGATAGGATGATGTTGCTGAGCTTGCTGATGAGACAGGGCTTATGCTCCCTGTCTTCAGGTTCCTCACCGTGAAAGTTTCTGGACCATGTTCTCACTTTGCTTTCTTCCTTCAAAAGGTAGTGTTTTGTCTGGGAAATTTCACTTAGTCATTGTTAGTATTTCCCACAGAATTTCCACATGGATTGCATTGTGCTGTTCATGTTTGCCCTTCTCATTTGTAGCCATACTGAGAAATTATTCAGATGAGTTAACATCTGTTTATGTTGCGTACACATATTGCTGACTGACACAGGTTGTCTTAGATACTTCTACTTACTCAGATGGATGACTTACACTAATAAAGTCTATGCAGGTTCCTATGTTTGAAAACATACATTTTTATTTAAATACTTTATTAAATGCAATTTCTTCCCAGCTGGGTTGTTCTGGGAGAGTTCAAAGCTTTGTATTTGACCACCAGTATCCAACACAGTATTAGACGTAGGGATAAGAACATGCTGCTCAGTTGTGCAGCAGAGGAGGGCTTAATCCATAAAGATTACTTTTTCTCATAGACTTCTATGCACATATCCAAAACAACATCAGGAAGTTTTGTGTGTCTGGTAACTGCTGTTACTCTGCATAGGAATGCAAGTCACAGAACATCACTGACCATGCAGGGTTCTGAGAGAATACCCAGGGCTTCCTGCCTTCAGATAAAAATGGCAATTTCCTGGTGTGAAAATATGAGAAAACTATATGATAAAACACCTTTCTACTTGTTTTTCTCCAGTCAATTCTGCAGTACATATCTCTTTGTTTATGTGCTGCCTGATTAGGAAAAGGAATTCTGAAGCAAAAATTATTTCTCTAAAATGGGTAATTTACCATGAATTCCAGTCTGTGTTTGTTTTTATAGCATGCTTCATTAAACTAGGTTGCACATCTCAGAGCAGGCTTTATCTTCCTTGCAATTTATGATATTGCAAATCTGGAACATGTAATCCAAGGGGTTTATTTAGTGATATGGTGGTTTCCCAGTTGCACTTCGCAAAGGAGCTATCTGGGTGCTGCAAACGAAAGCTGAGGTAAGCCTCGTCCTCTAGAGCCATGTTTATTAAATTTTAAACCTAAAGTCAAACTAATCTCTTTAAAGGAATTGTCATTTGACTGTTCATGCAGTTAGCTTCGTAATATCTGTATTTATAATTAGTAAAAGGTAGACTAAACTAGGCTCAGGACTCGGTTGGCTCAGTTGCAGATAGGAGAAAGTGTGTGAATATGTGGTTTGGTGGTTGTTTTACAGAGCCCCTTGCAGTACTGATGGGACTGTCTGAAGTAATGATGACAAATTGAGGAAACAGTGCTTCAGCAGGCATTGGAAAAAATTGGAAAGTGTAGGAGTAGAATGAAAACAAAAAGCCAAAGAATGGGGGGACACTTCAGGGGCACTATACTTTGAGCTTTAAGCTGAAAGTATAAGGAGATCAGTAAGAGTGTTGAAAGCAGCAAGGAAGGAAATGTGGGGTGCTGCGAGTCAGCATTTAGAATGCTTTCATGTCTGATGCAATTTTCATTTTTCTCTGGCTGTGTTCATTGTTATTTTACAGAGGTTCCCCCTTGCTTTTAGCTTTCAGCTTTCTGTAAGTACAAGAAAAATTAATCACCAATATAACTGAATTCAGGTCACTGTAGTAATGACATCCCACACATCTCGCTTCTATGCATGCATTTCCACCATGCAGTGCAGTCCTATGCACTGCAAGAGCAGGGAGCCCTGGGTTCAGAAGTATCTGGTAAACAGGGAAAACATCAGATTTTCATCTGGGTGGGCTAGAAAACAGTGAGTTACTACTATATTTGACTTGACATACCGCTGCCTGATGATACAACTGATCAGTACTAATTAGGAGCAGTCCCCCTGAAACAGAAGTGCAGACATGAGACATGCAGCCACGTTGCACAGCTTTTTGACAGCTTCTTCTCCAAGTTACGTTTATCCACTACAGACACCACAAATAATTTGACTTGGCCTAGCTTTGTGGTGCTGTGAGCCTTCCTGAGACTTGAAGCACTTTAAAGGGATGGCTGAACCTGTGTCCACATCACTGGCAGCCTTCAACATGAGCAAGAAGGTGTGTGTGAAATAAAATCACAGCTGCCGTAGCACCAGAGACATGATAATGCTTATCAACAATGAAAAGGAATTACCATCAATTTTGGGTAAGATCTGCCTGTCTAAACTTGGTCAGAGTAAAATATACCCATGGTAAACGTGTGGGAAGTCCATTTTCTCATGTTGCTCGTTGGGAACCCCTTCTCTAGCCCCAGCATCACACTAATCACAGAAGCTATCCTTAGGTTACCTGTATGTAGCTGGGCAGGAAATGATCAGCTAGTTCAGCCTCACTTTACAGAGGTCTCTGAGGCACGCAAGAAGAGGAGGTAGCTCTAGGTACTCATCTAAAATTTTATATAAAGTAGACATGGATTTTAGTGGGCATTTTAGTCAAAATCTTTTAGGTGATGGATCTTTTGAAGAATTTAGAATCATCAAATCTTCTTTAGATCAGGACCACATCTGATGAAATAAATTTCATTTATTCTCTAGCCAAACGTATGCCTTGGAAATTTCACTAGAGTCATCTATACAGAAATGGGTAGATCTTTAGACCCTTTCTTTCATATTGAGTAAGACAGTATTTTGAAAACTACGTGCATGGCTGTTAAGACCATGAAAAAAATGAATTTTCTGCATTTTGAAATTTCAGATTTAAAGGGAAAAAAAAAAAAACTCAAACCCAAACCAACAGTTCGGATTTCTCCTCGCAGTGAACGACTCTTGAAAATTAAAACAAATACAACTATACAGTAGTGTCTGAAGCAGTGCTGCAAAATATGGCTTGCTAACTTCACTCCCCGAATTCTGGGTTTTGTGGCATTTTGCTGAAGGGAGAGGTTTTCTATTCTATCATTTCATCAGAAACGTAGTCCTTACAGCTTGATTCAGGCTGCCATGCATTTTTCTGCTCCTTGTAATAAAGCATCCTGTGGGGAATATATGGGATCACAAGAAACAATTGGCACAGACATTCTGTCGTGCCCAATGGCCATGTGTCAGATCACCAGGGCTGAACTCTCTGGTCTGTTGGCTGGGGAAAGCCATCCCTCCAGAAAGGCATGCAGCTAATCCCCAGTCATGGTCACTAGAGGACTCATGTCTCTAGTGGAACATGCTGAAGGCGGGCCTGTTTTGGATAATGTGTCACTCCCTTTCCTCCAGGCCTTTTTCCCATTGAATAGTCCTATGCCTCTGTTTTTATAGCTTGCTGTCTGTCTACACATATGTATGTATGTATATATGTATAACAACATATATACAAAGCACATATGTGCTATGTAAATACATGTTCTGTTACTGGTTTTTGTTAATGTGGGATACCACTTGACTGAAACTACAACTAATTTCAGACTCACAGGAGAAAAAGCATCCTTCTATTAAAGTTAGTCTTGCTTTTACCGAGCCTGGCTCTGGTTGGCTGCTTGCAATAGCTGTCTTCTAGAATGAAGTAGCTGAGGAAATGCTTTTACCTCTTTTTTCCAAGAACAAAAGAAACTCATCAGCTTGGATCAGCTTTGCTACTTTCTGAGATCACTACGGCCATTAATTACCTTTTCCACTCTCTGGCCAACAAACTGCGTGTTAATTTTGAATGAGCTAAAGATGATGTCTGGCCATGCTAAAGAGGGAGAAGCAGCTGCTGCTGCTCATGCAAGAAGAAAAGCAATGAAGAACTTCATGGGTGGAAGATCTCAGGGAAGAGCTGGTAAAAACTGGGAAGATAGCAGACACATACGAGTGATCGCAGTGAGATGCGCAGAACTGATACAAAGATTTCACTCCTGGTTGGTGAAAGTGGTAAGGACTCCTGAGCCATGAAAGGGTCAAATTCCATCTGTTGAAAACCAGGATTGTACCTCACTGGTAAGCATTGTCACGGCCATATCAAAGGCATGAGACCAAATACAGACCACTTGAGGGGACCTGAGCAAAACACTGCTTTGAGAAGAGAGAAGGCTGTGCCTTTCATTCTTTATGTGCTACCCTGAGGCAGAGATTTAATGATCCCACATGAAGGCACAGGGCAGCTTGGATTAACACTCATACTTCGGCAGATAGATGAGATAGTCCCATAGTCACACACTGCACGTGGCTGGCTGAAACACATGTATTTGATGATGACGTAGAGAGTCTTGTTTGTTAGATGGTTAATTAGACTTGCATTCTTGTTTGTATTCCTGTGGGGAAAGGTGTATGTAGACCGTGTTTGGTTACTTTGGGTTTTTTTTCTGGGTTTACTTCTCTTAATGCTAGTGTACTTGTTCTACTCTTCAGTAGTGGGGCTGAGTATTGTCTTCCTCTATGTAAAGAAGATGCAAAGAATAACAGTGCAGATGTGTGAAACTGTGTCAGTGAATCTCTCCTGGAAACACTTGGAAAGCCCTAGCCCCAGGATTTTTTCCATTAGACAATATTCCAAGGATTATGGCATATGGCAGGGAGGTCCTGTAATTATTGCAATTCACAGTGAATGATTAGATCAGGTTTGTGGCTCTCCAAAAATAAGGATGCATTTACTTGCAAAATGGGTGGTCATTGGGAGTATCAGAATGCTGAAGGAAGATATATATAGTCAATGTGGATACATCTAGAAAACTAGGACATGGACTAGGAAGCAGATAAAAAGGGGTTTGGGGGGAACTTCTGTTGATTTTTCTGATTACTGTCAACCCACTGGCCATATCAGCTCCTACTGATTCACAATACTTGCTAATTTAGGCACAGCATAAAAACCCAGTCATGAAGCAGAAAGCTGTTGTGTTAAACTACATAGAAACAGTGAAAAAGAAGATGCTTCACTAAGGGGAAATCCTGCCAGACCAATTTGGTGGCCTTCTACAGTGGGGCTACGGAACTGATGGACAGGGGTAGAGCAGTTGATGTCATCCATCCGGACTTGTGCAAAGCGTTTGACGCTGTCTCACACGACATCCTTGTCTCTAAATTGGAGAGACATCAATTTGATAGGTGGACCACTGAGTGGATAAAGAACTGGCTGGATGGCCACATGCAAAGAGTTGTGCTCAATGGCTCAGTGTCCAGCTGGAGACCAGTAACGAGTGGTGTCCCCCAGGGATCAGTGTTGGGACCGGTCTTGTTCAACATCTTTGTTGGTGACATGGACAGTGGGATTGAGTACGCCCTCAGCAAGTTTGCCGATGACACCAAGCTGTGTGGTTCAGTTGGTAAGTTGGAGGGAAGGAATGCCATCCAGAGGGACCTTGACATGCTTGTGAGGTGGGCTGATGCCAACCTGATGAAGTTTAACCATGCTAAGTGCAAAGTCCTCCACCTGGGTCGGAGCAATCCCAGGCACAGCTACAGGTTGGGCAGGGAAGAGATTCAGAGCAGCCCTGCGGAGAGGGACTTGGGGGTGTTGGCTGATGAAAAAATGAACATGAGCCGGCAGTGTGCGCTTGCAGCCCAGAAAGCCAACTGTATCCTGGGCTGCATCAAAAGGAGTGTGACCAGCAGGTCGAGGGAGGTGCTCCTGCCCCTTTACTCTGCTCTCGTGAGACCTCATTTGGAGTATTGTGTGCAGTTCTGGTGTCCTCAACATAAAAAGGACATAGAAGTGTTGGAACAAGTGCAGAGGAGGGCCACGAAGATGATCAGGGGACTGGAGCACCTCTCGTGTGAAGACAGGCTGAGAAAGTTGGGGTTGTTCAGCCTGGAGAAGAGAAGGCTGCGTGGAGACCTCATAGCAGCCTTCCAATACCTGAAGGGGGCCTATAGGGATGCTGGGGAGGGACTCTTCATTAGGGACTGTGGTGAGAGGACAAGGGGTAACAGGTTCAAACTTAAACAGGGGAAGTTTAGATTGGCTACGAGGAAGAAATTCTTTACTGCAAGGGTGGTGAGGCACTGGAATTGGTTTGCCCAGGGAAGTTGTGAATGCTCCATTGCTGGCGGTGTTCAAGGCCAGGTTGGACAGAGCCTTGGATGGTATGGTTTAGTGTGAGGTGTCCCTGGCCATAGCAGGGGGGTTGGAACTTGATGATCTTAAGGTCCTTTCCAACCCTAACTATTCTATGATTCTATGATTCTATAAAAACAAACAAACAAACAAACAAACCAATCATGGTATGTTTAAAATGAGAGACAATGAAGACATGAAAGAAGAAATGGACAGTGTTAGCCATCAGACTAGGCTGTGGAATCAGAAAATAGAAGCCTATCTGTATTTAATTTTGCAGGCATCATGGAAAAGGACAGTTTTAAGGAATTTTCTGAGTGTTTTTTTGTAAAGCTTCTCTAAAGCATGAAAGGATGCCTAAATTGATGCTTGCTTAAAAATGGAAACAAACTCTTGCTGATCAGAGACAAGAACCAGCACTTTGATTCTGAAATTCAGCTAGGTTAGGAGAAAGAAGGCTACAAAAGACTTTGAAAGTCAAAGCAAGTTGTGTATGTTTAATGTGACAAAGAAAACATTTGGGATTCAAAGAGGTGGTGATGCAATTGAAAAGGCAGAACAAGAAAACTATCTTAGCAAACAGTGGAAAGGTTGTGTTTGCTATTGCTGGAGAAAAGGACATTGCAGCAGTGAGGGTGTGAGACACTGAAAGCCTCAATGAATTTTTAGCTGTTTGGATGAATAGGCTCTGCACCTTTGTATCTTAACAGAAGGAACTGGAAAGATTTACATGTACCTTGGATGGGGCCTAGATCATAAGCCTGAGTTACTATTGGCAACTGGTACTAGCCCTCTTGTCCAAGCAAAGAAGAATGTTAGAAGACCGTTTTTCCCCTGGTGACCTTGAAGTTAATAGTCAGAAATAGGCCAGGATTTTTGTTCAGCTGCCTTCTTTTGTATCCCCATGCAAATCACAGGTTCATTTAGCCAGGTTGCAAATCTTATCTATAAATTTTTTCTGTCTTCCTTCCCATTCAAATGCTGAGAAGGACATAGAATTACTGTTAGTTGAGAAAGAGCTACTTTCTTTAATGACTATGGCGTGTCTGGACCTGAAATACTGGATGGTCAGTCAGTTAGTTGGAAGTTCATAAACCTTTCAGCAGTGGTCCTGTTCCTGCTTGAAATGTTCTGACCTTTGCTATCATGTTTCTTCTGGAAGTTGTCTTATTGGATAACTTGCTGTTTTAAATCCTTGCTGGATTTAATGAAACAAGCAAAGGGCTGCAAAGTAACTGTGAACTCTTGAGCTATCTAATTTCTACTTAAATTGACTAGTTTGGTCACCCAGCTAATTGACGGCTCCTGCAGTAATTTGGCATGCATGTTAGTGTTCCTAATAATCTTCACTAAATGTGGGTAAAGCAGGTCTCAGTCCAGAAATAATTTATAATAAGCTTCAGAAAGAGTATCTGAAGAGATACTTGCACAGATACCCTAGGAAAAAATATTGTAGGTACCTGTATATACAGTTAAAAGTGTCATGTCTTTGTTTTGCCAATTTAATGATAAAGGCAAAAGCAGAAAGATGGAGGCAAAACCACTGTCAGTGCTGACCCCTGGTAACCAACCAACCATCACACCTCCTTACTGCTTTGATATTGATTAGTTTTTTGTACATCTCAGGTGAAAGATAACACTATTGGGTCATTCGTGAGTGACTTGCAGGGAATCGGGATAAAATCCACTATGTACACATTTCAGAACCTCTGTGATCTATAGGTGTTGTCAGTGGAAATGATTGCTCTGGCTTGTCCTTGAAACAGACGAAGGTGGCTGAGCAGCAGAACCACTGAAGCTTTGTGTCCTCCATAGTGGAGATGGATCCCCTGAACTCCAAGAAAGGTTGTAGTCCTTCCCCAGCAGGGCATGCATGGGCTTCCTCCCTTCTTCTTGACTTCTCCATGCAACCTGCAGGAAATAAAACCTGTGAGACAACTTCTTCATTTATCAGTTTGGACAACAGATTCAAACATGTCCAGGAGGGACTGACTACCAGATACAGACACATATGGATGTGCACAAGAACATTTTCATTTGGTAAATAAAACTACTTAATTTGTTAGGACCTAAAGACCAAAATGGACATTACAAAGCACAGAAAAACATGAACCAATCCGTGTGAAATTTCATTATAGCAAAACTGTTTCTATCTCTTACAAGGTGGTAAAGACATTATTTCTGCAGACTTACTGTTTTGCTAAAATTCATTAATTCAAATTGTGATAACATAACTTCTGTAGATATGAGCTGAAGACAAAGCATCAGATAATGCATTTAATCAATGGTGTATAACAAAAAGTGAGCTTGTTTCAGTTAGCGATTCTTGTTTGAAATTGGTATGTTCCTCTTCTTTGAGATTTTAAAATCACTTTTCTTTTCCTGCCTGGTTCTCTTGCAAGGACATAAAAATAATTAGATTCTTTAGAAGAATCTCTGATAATAGGCAGATCTTTCGGTATCAGCATTTCAGGAGCTGACACTTTCCAATATACATTTTTTTCACAATAAAAAATAATAAAATCAAGGTAAATTCTTAGCTGAGTCACATACTCCAGCAATATGAAAGTGTGATGAAACTGATTCATTTGTGAAGGTCACCTATTTTTTACTTTCTCATAAAAATTTTGTTCCAAGCTATTTGCTTCTTCATAAGGCCATTAAGAAAGAGGAATGAATATCAGTAGTCACATTGCCCCCTATTAAAAGTGCTTGCAGGCTGCTATTTGACCCTCCAACATGGCCCAGCTCTTTTATAGCTTTTTAGTCATGACATTGTTGTGGGAGGTTTCTGAGGCCAGAGCTGAATGTGTCTGAGCAGCTGTTCGTTTAGGGATCACTGATGATCTTTGTGTGAAAAAGGTGATTCACTAGAAGATTAAGTGTATGTCTGCTCTATGTACAAGCCACATAACCAACATACGTTACTTTGTTTATTCTGGCAGACCTATGAAGAGATACAGATGGGTTTCACCTCGTATACTTTGGTGTCTTCCAGTGTCTTGCTCTGTCCAGCCAGATCAGGATGAGTTTCCCAAAGTGTCTTTATGAAGTGTAACATAGCCCTCAGACTAACACTGATATTAGTCCTGCATTGTGAAACTATTCAGCCTATGAGTAGAGCCCCAGGGCAACAGCCGCTAAGGTACTTCATGGCCTTTGGCAGGTCCTTCTTTCCATCTGGAAGCTGGAACACAGAAACTTGTCCTGGGAGAAGGCCTGTAAAGTCATGCCAAGGCTTGGTCCAAGGACTGGCTTATGATAAGAAGTCACGGAGCATAATGAATGCAGTCATCTCTGGGAACTGGCATATGGGTCTCCTCATTTCCATGTGAAATTCCTGACTGTCCTTGTGAGGGAATTGAGCTTCCTTTTTTTAGCTTTTTTCTCTAGATCTCTGAATACTTCTTCTTCAAAACTCAGTAGCTTCAATCCTTGGAAAACAAAGAATCTCCCCAGACCTAGTTGTTAGCATATTGGCTTTGTCTGGGAAAAGTTTTAAGTCTGAATGCCCTCTGGCTGGACAACTGCAAGGACTCCTACATGCACAGTGTCCCAGCAATCCTTTTAAAGGACAGCAGCAAATTCTGCATCTGGAGAAGGTTTGGTTCAGCACTTTTTAGGTTTGCCTAAAAAGAAGTTTGCTATGTGGCTTCTTCTTGGGTCTAGCAAGAAACAGAGCAAAATTCTGAGCCTAGGGTGTGTGTATTCATTTGCACACTGTCAAAATTGTAGGGGCCAGGATAACTGCCAGTCCAGAGATGAAGGTCTCTCTAGTTGCTCTGCAGAATTCTTTTCATTCAAATTTTGTATTTGGGCATCTATATTTGATCAAGTTTTGTTTGGTATTTAAGTATAAATAAATATATGAGCAGAAATTTTATCTTTGCCTATCTGATAGCCAATAATCTCCCCTTACACACTAGAATTGCAATTGTATTTGTTTCAAGCTACTACAAGCTCTTAGTTAATGGACCTTATGTTCTTATATGTCTAGGTAAGATGTGCATTTATAATTGTTTGAAACATAAATAAAATCTAGACATCAGCACCAGATCGCTCCGTGGACTACAACCCCTGTCTCCTGAGCAGAGCCCATGTGAAAGCCTTTAAGCAGAGTAACTAGTTCAGGGTTTCTAGTTTTCTCCTCCACTCTCCAGTGAGCTCTGAATGTACAGTGAATTTCAAGCATATCTATCCTGTGATCGCTTTTCTAAAACGGTTTCTTTGTAACAATAACACAGTGGTGGGAGTGCTGGTTCTGTCCTTAGGCTCTTCAGGGGTACACTGCATTGAATGGTGGTTTTCCATAGCAAGTAGGGAGTGTGGATTCACTTTCTCAGTACCAGCTATGCCAGAACTGTCTCAGTTCTGATATATTTCAGCCTTCTGCATTCAAAAAGGAAGGGAGGACACAGAAAGTAGCATACAATTCTGAAAAAGGTTACCGTTGTGTTTGCATATAAATTCTATGTGCCTCCCAACAGATGTTGCACTGAAGATTGCCAGATGCACTCCCTCTAATAGAGAATAAGGATACTGGCAAGTTACAGAATTAGATTAGAATTTGTGATCATTTTGCAAGTTTATAAAAGGTTATTTTTTAATTAGTCTCAGTAAGCAACATTAAGCCTATTTTGTATAGTCTTAAGCCTGTTTTAACAGATTGGTTGGTATGAAGGATTGCGAAGGAGTGATAGCCTTTCTTGCACTCCTAACCTTGAAGTTTCATCCCAGTTCTTTGCATCACTCATTTTCTGTTTTTTTCCTTTGAGCTGTTCTAATGTGACTCTGTATTCCCTTCAGACTACAACTGAAGGTCAGTATCTGTCAAGCTTAAACTTTGCCTTGGGAGAGAAGAGTCACCACTCTGCTGGAATTTCATAGTGAGAGAATCTGGAGTTGATAAAACCAAACAAGCTTGGGCAAACTTTCATTCCTGCATTACTGCAAGCAGTTTGTGCCAGAGCACATCTGTGCAGGCATCTCAGATCAGAATTTCATTCTTGACTGGAGCCTTGAGTTTCACAAAGCACAGCATTCAAGTGAATGCATGTGAGAGCATTGCAGTAATCACCTAAGGAAAGACAGAATATGCGCTGTGCCAGGGCTCTGCATGCTTCCTAAAAGGAAGCTCTTCATGCTCTTTTAAAGGAAGCAATTACAAGTGAAGCACAATGCTGGTTCCATAGAAAGGTTGGGGATCACTGACATGCTAATCCTTTCCCCCTCTCCCCTCAACATCTATAAACATTTCTTAGGTTTTGTTAAATGTATATTAAGCATTTCATAAAGTGTATATTTGAGGAAATGTTTTGCTCAGTTTGCATTTCTCACTTTCCTGGTAAAGCACCGCAGAAAGACTCATCCATGGGCAGAGGCTGTAGATAAAGTAAACCAGTGGAGGAACATCTATAAATCATAGAATCATAGAATCATAGAATAGTTAGGGTTGGAAAGGACCTCAAGATCATCGAGTTCCAACCCCCCCGCCATGGGCAGGGACACCTCCCACTAAACCATGCCATCCAAGGCTATGTCCAACCCCACCTTGAACGCCGCCAGGGATGAAGCATTCACAACTTCCCTGGGCAACCCATTCCAGGGCCCCACCACCCTCACAGTAAAGAATTTCTTCCTCAGATCCAATCTAAACCTCCCCTGTTTAAGTTTAAACCCATTACCCCTTGTCCTCTCACCACAGTCCCTAATGAAGAGTCCCTCCCCAGCATCCCTATAGGCCCCCTTCAGGTATTGGAAGGCTGCTATGAGGTCTCCACGCAGCCTTCTCTTCTCCAGCCTGAACAGCCCCAATTTTCTCAGCCTATCCTCATGCGAGAGGTGCTCCAGTCCCCTGATCATCTTCGTGGCCCTCCTCTGCACTTGTTCTAACAGTTCCATGTCCTTTTTATGTTGAGGACACCAGAACTGCACACAATACTCCAAGTGAGGTCTCACAAGAGCAGAGTAAAGGGGCAGGAGCACCTCCCTCGACCTGCTGGTCACACTCCTTTTGATGCAGCCCAGGATACGGTTGGCCTTCTGGGCTGCAAGCGCACACTGCCGGCTCATGTTCATTTTTTCATCAACCCACACCCCCAAGTCCTTCTCCACAGGGCTGCTCTGAATCTCCTCCCCACCCAACCTGTAGCTGTGCCTGGCATTGCTCCGACCCAGGTGGAGGACTTTGCATTTAGCATGGTTAAACTTCATCAGGTTGGCATCAGCACACCTCACAAGCGTGTCAGGGTCCCTCTGGATGGCATTCCTTCCCTCCAATGCATCAACTGAACCACACAGCTTGGTGTCATCGGCAAACTTGCTGAGGGCGCACTCAATCCCACTGTCCATGTCACCCACAAAGATGTTGAACAAGACCGGTCCCAACACCGATCCCTGGGGGACACCACTCGTTACTGGTCTCCAGCTGGACACTGAGCCACTGAGCACTACTCTTTGTGTGCGGCCATCCAGCCAGTTCTTTATCCACCGAGTGGTCCACCTATCAAATTGATGTCTCTCCAACTTAGAGAGAAGGATGTCATGTGAGACAGTGTCAAAGGCTTTACACAAGTCCAGGTAGATGACATCAACCGCTCTGCCCCTGTCCATCAGTTCCATAGCCCCTTCATAGAAGGTCACCAGATTGGTCAGGCAGGATTTCCCCTTAGTGAAGCCATGCTGGGTGTCACCAAGCACCTTGTTGGTTTTCATGTGCCTCAGCATGCCTTCCAGGAGAATCCGCTCCAAGATTTTGCCAGGCACAGAGGTACCTCAGGGCTCCTCAGTACTTGGGCTTCCACTGTTACGAGTTGTACACAATCAACTCCTGACTAGACTGTGTTTAACTCTAGATCTCTCCACCCTGTATGTTCTTACATATTCCTGCTCTATGATGTGGCCCATTTCACCTCTTTCCCCATTAGTGTCGTTTTCTTAGAAAATGCTGATGGGGCAATCTACAAGCATGCAGAAAGCGAATCTACACTGCTGTGGAAGGCAAATGTTCAGATAAAGGATTCCTAGGCAAAAAATGAGGACACGGGATTAGACAGTTTCTGTAATTTTCGGTGCCTAAAAATGGTGTATGGGAAACTGATGGGAAAACCTCCATCTGCTGTATAGGAAACTGAACTGTAGTTAACTTTTTTTTATGGAATACTGATATATCTCCCTTGCTATAAGTAATTTGTAAGCTTTCTGAAAATAATCTAGAGAAGATAGATATATGTTCTTAAGAGATGTGTAGGGACTTCCATATGTTCAGTGTTACTAAGGATGGAACAGAAACATGAGTGCAAAGGTTTGCCAATAGACAAAATACAAACACAAATGCTCCAGAGGACAGGGCTAGGGATAACAGCAGGAGTAACAAATGCATGGTGCTGATTATATATTATTTGAATACATTAAAAAAAATAAATCAATGTAGAAAAGCATTTATGTGATCACCAGATGGAAAAGAATGAGACCAAATAAATGTTTAACTATAATTCAGTTTGGTTGTTTGGTTTTTTACCTGGTGCTGACATGTACAGTGATCTATGTAATGCATGGCATAACAAACCACAGACATAAATTTTCTTCTCAGACACTTATCAACATAGCAATGAGAGATCATGTTATTGCCAGAAGAATTACCACATGGTGTGGCCACATTTATCATCTCACTTCATGTGGGTCACATGGATTGCAATTTAAAAAGTTAATATATACATCAACACAAGCATGTATATTAAGGCACACAGATATTCTCATTGGTTTTTTAAAGATAAGCCTGTAGTATCTTTTATAATAATTGTATTTACTTATTTAAAGTCAGGTATACGGCAAACTATTGAGCAACAGCTACACCTGCCTTTCTTTCTAATTTATAGGACCCATATCCTGAGATGGAGGAAGAGATGGAGGGAGGCAGGGAGTTTCGAACTCAGATAATTATAAGGCTGAGGAAACCACTGGGCTTATCTTGATGATGTCTCTGCCAGCCTGAAAACTGTTGCCTGGCTGCTCCCATTGGTGTGTTAGCAAGTGGTGTGTTGCACAGACAACTGGACAGCACTCCTCAGCCACAGCTAAGACATTCCTGTGTCATCAACACTGCTTTGGTCACAAATCCAAAGCATAACACTACACCAGTTGTTATGAAGAAATTAACTCCATCACAGCCAAAGCCACTACAACAGATTATCTGGAATCCAGATTCCATAATACTTAGAGTTTGGATCACCAGGGTCAGAGCGCTGGAATTCAGATTCAAATAGCTCCACAGTGTATTACAAAGAAATGGTTTAAACTTGCAGCCACCTGTGGTGAGGCCAGAAACCCTTGGCCATTATGAAAAGCAGGATGGTGTTACTTATCATTACAGGCTTTGGATAATATTAAGTACAGTTACACAGCACTACAGCAGTAGGATCTCCAAAGTGTGTCCTATGCTGCCCTCGCAGCTCCCAAACTCCTCCTGTGCAGCCTGCAAAAGGATGCTCTTGTAGGAGAGAAGGAAGAGAAGCGCACACAGCCCCAGTGCATAGCGTATATCCCCTGTCCTCTTCCCCCTCTGTGGGAGCTTGGCACACCAGCAGCTCTCAGGTTGGGAGGCCGAGGACATGAAATGCTGGGCCAGTCACAAATAGGTGGACTGTCACTTTCTTGTTTGTGTAAGGACTAAGGGGAACTTCTCCAGGGTGTTACTTAGCTCAGACAGTCCACTGGAGAGTGTGGAGTGAGTGTAACTGGTCTGTCAGTATTTCTGTCTCACCATGACCATGGATGGCAGATGGTTTACCCTGGCTGAAACACTGACAGGGGCATATTGTGCTTAGTGTGGGCCCTAGCAGATAAATGAAGCAGTACTCTCCATCCAACTTGCTAGTGATTTTCCCCAGATTTCCTGGGTCTGCACATGTCTGGAAGTTGTGCCACTGGATAATGGACAATGGGAGTAAGAAGTGACTGTTGAATACTGCCTGTGGTCACTGAGCATAAAGAGTTTTGCCCTTGTGCTCATTAAGGCTGTGAAAGAAACCCAGCATGTGATTCCATTATTACTCGATAGACTGTAGTCCAGCCTCTCAAATGCAAAGCTTTTAATCATGGGCAAACTTACCTTTGACACCACATAGCAGTAAGTGCTTTACCTTGCAGCATCACCAATCCTTTAATGGAAGTTTTAATGGAAACTTATTAAGTGTGAAAAAGCATTGGCACCGGGGGATAGATAGCTCAACAAATGTTAATGAAAGCAGGTGAGTAAGGAGCAATAATAGAAAGAATAATACTCTTCAGCACATTGCTCTTCTGTCTGGGATTTAGGGGGTCATTAAATAAGCTGTTATTGCAGCTGTGTCTTAACTGCAAGGTTTTGCTAGTAATTGACTACAGGATTCTTGTCCACAATAAAAAATTAATCTGATCAATCTGTAAGTTTTATGGAGACTGTAAAGCTTCAAATGGAAGTCATCTTGAACGGATGCAAAGTTCCCAGGACAACAGAAAAAGCCATGGTTATGGTGAATTTCAACTCACTGTATTTTTAAAACATACACAAATATTAATACTGTACATTCTATTATACTAATTTACTTTTAGAGATACCTAACAGAAACCAATTGGCTGGGAGCACTGCAATGTACTCATAATGAATTATCTTTAGACAGCACTTTGCATCCCAATCTTGCCAATGTGCCTTCTTGCTTAAATACTTGCTATTGTAGCTCCACTTCAGTTTGAGTGATTTCAAAGGATATGCACTTAGATACAAAACTGAAGGATGCAGTGATTTGTTTTTTCATGGGCACTGACATTCAGCCATAGATGAACAGCTGTATATTAGCTCACAACACTGCTTCATGTGAATTCAGATATTTACTTGATTGAAACCTGGAAGGCAAGTAGATAGACTGGAATCATGAACTGAGAGGTTTGGGAAGGTATGAAGCTGCCTGGGACCAATTAGTAGGACTATTAGCGATTCACATACTGGAGCACATAAGAGAATTATTTACTTCGACTTTTCCCCATTAAATCTGTCCAAGAACATGTGCCCAACATTTGAATGTGTGAAACGCACTCAAGAGATTAACAATAAAACAGCAAAATGCTATCAGTGAACTTTATAAACTTGTCAAGACATCAAAGTTGCTTTTTAATGAATTCCTTGACACTGCAGTGTTTTTATGGCCCTTCCAGTGGCCTAGTATCCACAGCTGGTCTTTTTCTTCTGGTGTATATCAGGGATGGGATGAGGAAAACTGCACTTTTGTCACAGGGCTCACAAGGTGTTGAATGTTGTAAACCCAAGTCAAAAAAGCACTAATCATCATGAGTTATTTCACAGAATTCAGAAAGGTATTTCACATATCTAACATATTTCTAAATGCTCTGAATGAATGTCAGAGCATGTACCCCCTTGCAGTCTTAATCTGATCCAGCCTGTAATAGGGGCCACTACATGACACTCTCATTGTCATCCTGGCAACCTCATGGCGTCCCTTGTTCACTCACTGCTTTCAAAATTCTACCTGAATACCCAGCTATAACATTGCAAGATACACTCATAAAGCACTTGTTTTTCTGAGGCAGTAGCTTGTTCAAATGCCACTCAAGCCATATTGCTTTTCCTTCATCACTGCTCCAGAATTCATTCTCAGATAAGAGAATTTGAGGATGGAGAGTGGAAAAACCCCATAGAGGTAGCAAATAAAACCATTTAGAACTAGATTCCAGAAAAAAACCCTGCCCTGCTACATGAACAGAATTCCCAAACTGGTTTCAGACACAGGATGCATGCTGGCCAATCAGACTGTGTTTGATAATTTGGAGAATAAAATTGTTAGCAAACCATTATGATAAACATCTTACACACAGACTAATGACCTACACTCTCATGTCTGCTCTCATGTCAAGCTGTCAGACAAGTGCTACAGTGGAAATAAAGCACATGCCAGACTTCCTTTTTTGTCTGGCTTTCAGAAAAGTATACCAAATAAATCCTCATTATGTTACTTTTCTTAAAATAGATTAGTGAGAAAATAGTTTCGCACATGAAAAATTCTTCTTCCATCATAGATTAGTTTGCAGGCCCTGAAAAAGAGACTGGCAATACTCCTTTTATCTGATGGAAGATCTTTCTTTCTTAACATTCTTACTATGAATCTTATTTCTTAGTATTTGTTAGCCAGGAACAGTTTCAATTTTAAGTGCTGATCCCTGAAAGCTCCTTTTGTCTCTTTCTCCTCTTCTTTCCTGGCTTCCTTTAATCCCCTCTTCACAGGTCTCTTTTCTTTTTGTTTCTGCTGTTTTTGTCTGCCTGGGAAGAGCCTGCAAGCCTGCAGACCTTTCCTTTCAACCGGTCAATTAGACAGGTAAAGCCATGGTAAACTTCAATCAGTTCTTATTTTAATCAAAGCTAGCTCCTTTTACCTTCCTTACGATGACAAGCTCTTCAGTTGCTCAAGGCACATGAGGGAGCCTGCCACACTTTCTGCAGTGACCAGAGGCAAATCTACAGGCACCTAAAATGAAAATGTAGCAGTTCAGGTAGCAAGGCCCCCCCTGGGATATTAAGCTACTGCTCGCCACATTTCTGCCTGAGCTCTTAAAAGCAGATTACTTGGATTAATTTGTGTTATCCCCATTTCACACAGTGCCCCATCCCAGAACAGATTTCAGAACAGACAGAATAGACTTTATGAAGCAGGATCTCAACTGTTCTGCAGTGGACTGCTCCTAACAGGACAGCTCTAACAGGACTGTGGCACTAAGTGCCAAAGCAACCCTCCATTAGCCTTACTCAGCTTTTGCAGAGCTGCAGACTGATGACCTAGCTTGCCCTTTCATCTCAGGATTTTAGTCCACAGCAAGAATGAAGCCTATTCTTAGAAGACACAAATGTATAGGACCTTCTCTGAAGAGGATCAACCATTTTTTGCGTGCATTAGCAACACGACACTCTTAATCCCCAGTCCACACTCATCTGCTTTGTTTCTGTTCAGGAGCACAGGTTTGGGGCATCCAGCATCTCCTTTCATCACTGTCCTGTAAATGCTCATTTTCTGCCTCACTTTCTATGGCATCAGCCACGACGGGCATCCTCTCCTTCCAGAAGGACCTCGCTTCAAAAATACGACCAGACCTTGAAAAAGGGTCAATATCTCTTGTGTAGTATTCGAAGAAAGCTCAACTCTGTGTCATTGATGCTTTTGTGATACTGAGTACCCATAACTGCCCTCGCCCTTTGCCCCTGAATTCCCGTGGACTGTTCTGCCCTCTAGTGACGGCAGTGCTGTCCAACTGGGTCCCTCTCCCACTGGTCAGACACTCACTGCGGCCCTGAGCAGAGACTAGATGATGGAAATCTCAGACCCCAGGGCGCAAAGCTGGACCCGTGCCTGGGAATCGCGAGTGTCTGAAAACAGTGTAAAGGAGGAGCTCACTAGTACCCACTGGCAGGACAAGAGGCAAGGAACACATTAACATACAAGAAATTACATCTGTACACAAGGAAACAGTTTTTACTGTGAGGGTGGTGTAATCCTGGTACAGGTTGCAGAGAAAGGTTGTGGGGTCTCCATCCTTGAATACATTCAAAATCTGACTGGACACGGGCATGGGCAGCCTGCTATAGCTAGTCCCGGCTGAGCACTTGGACTAGATGACCTGAAGAAATCCCTTCCAACCTGAATGATTTTGTGTTTGTTGTTTTTAAGCATGGCTAAATTTATCAACAGCTGTTTAAAATAATTTATATAATTTCATCTGCTTGGAAAAAATCTATCAGAAGCCTTTGCATGAATTTGCACTGTAAGGAGGATGTTCT
This sequence comes from Amazona ochrocephala, assembly GCA_039720435.1. Taxonomy (NCBI): domain Eukaryota; kingdom Metazoa; phylum Chordata; class Aves; order Psittaciformes; family Psittacidae; genus Amazona; species Amazona ochrocephala. The sequence continues at coordinate 28,873,214 of CM077876.1, read as the reverse complement.
TTACTTGGCTACTACTGCATTGTAGCATATATATATCCATTATTATTCACTATGGCATTAAAGCAATATAGTGATTTGATCAACCCTTTGAGCAGCTGCAAATGAGCTGCCATTTTATTTCATTGTTGTGAGAAAGCTTAAAATTCCCTAACTCTGGAAGTCAGAAGTAGCATTTTGCATATCTTCCTTAGGACTCTGGTGATATTTTTCTCAGGGTACCCACTTGCAGCCACATTCATCTGTATTAATGACTGCATTCATTTGCCAGTGCCACACACAGAGGTGGAACTGCAATAGCCTGCCCGCAGGTCAGGTGAGTATGTAGCACTGGTGTGAGGACATTGTTCCCAGAGCTCCTGCTGCACAGCCCTGGCAATCTGCTCCATTGCCCCTGCCCTACATCTAGATGACATTGCTTTGTTCTCTAGGGCAAAGTCCTAAGCACTTGGAATCTTACCAGAAAGCCTGCTAGTAAAAATCACCCAGGACCTAGCATTAGATGGTAAGTTCTTTGAGGGCAAGGGCTATGCATTTATGTCATGTGTATACAGTACCTACTACAGCTCTGTAATGCCTCATGATTGAAGATGTTGCCACCATACATGTGGGTGAGTATATGAATGACAGATAACTGTCTCTGAAATAATGAAACAGTAAATAAATGTGACAGTGCCACCTACATTTATTAAATACCCAGCAAAGCGGACATTTTCCTCCCTGTATCAGGCCAGGTGTTCTTCTGAACAGTATACACAGCTTTGGCCAGCTACCAGATGAATGATCAGTTCCTCTTTCAAACCTGGTAATGATAATACTGAAAATTAGAGTACTACCTGAATTCCATCTGAGATCAAAAACATGCTGCAGAAAATGGGACTAATGAATCAGCACTTACATTTTGTGCATACTAGAACTAATATACTAAGGTGGCAAAATGACAGGATGTTGACATTTTTGTCCCTGAGGGAACAGTGACTCAGTAACGACTCTGCTTTTGTCTGAGCCACAGACAAATCTGTAGCTGATGCTATGCAACGTAGATAGTCGAGTCAGAAATCAGGGGCTCTAAACAGATCTGTATTTTGCAGCCAGAAGCTAATGAGATCACACCAGCATGCAAAGACAGGTTTCCAAATATCAAATAACTTCAATATCACAAATAAGAAATGGAGAAATGCCTTCCAGGCAGACCTAAATTTGGGCTATGTGAATACTAATATTCAAACATAGCTGTGCAGTAGCTTGTGCAAGCTTTACCCTAAAGACTACAGTTCACCTCATATTTGCACTTGAGAGATATCACTGTGATCCATTTTTCATAGAATCATAGAATCATAGAATAGTTAGGGTTGGAAAGGACCTCAAGATCATCGAGTTCCAACCCCCCTGCCATGGGCAGGGACACCTCCCACTAAACCATGCCATCCAAGGCTATGTCCAACCCCACCTTGAATGCCGCCAGGGATGAAGCATCCACAACCTCCCTGGGCAACCCATTCCAGGGCCTCACCACCCTCACAGTAAAGAATTTCTTCCTCACATCCAATCTAAACTTCCCCTGTTTAAGTTTAAACCCATTACCCCTTGTCGTCTCACCACAATCCCTAATGAAGAGTCCCTCCCCAGCATCCCTATAGGCCCCCTTCAGGTATTGGAAGGCTGCTATGAGGTCTCCACGCAGCCTTCTCTTCTCCGGGCTGAACAGCCCCAATTTTCTCAGCCTATCTTCATACGGGAGGTGCTCCAGTCCCCTGATCATCCTCGTGGCCCTCCTCTGCACTTGTTCTAACAGTTCCATGTCCTTTTTATGTTGAGGACACCAGAACTGCACACAATACTCCAAGTGAGGTCTCACAAGAGCAGAGTAAAGGGGCAGGAGCACCTCCCTCGACCTGCTGGTCACACTCCTTTTGATGCAGCCCAGGATATGGTTGGCTTTCTGGGCTGCAAGTGCACACTGCTGGCTCATGTTCATTTTTTCATCGACCAACACCCCCAAGTCCTTCTCTGCAGGGCTGCTCTCAATCTCCTCCCCGCCCAACCTGTAGCTGTGCCTGGCATTGCTCCGACCCGGGTGTAGGACCTTGCATTTAGCATGGTTAAACTTCATCAGGTTGGCATCAGCCCACCTCACAAGCGTGTCAAGGTCCCTCTGGATGGCATTCCTTCCCTCCAACATATCAACCGAACCACACAGCTTGGTGTCATCGGCAAACTTGCTGAGGGCGCACTCAATCCCACTGTCCATGTCACCCACAAAGATGTTGAACAAGACCGGTCCCAACACTGATCCCTGGGGGACACCACTCGTTACTGGTCTCCAGCTGGACATTGAGCCACTGAGCACTACTCTTTGCGTGCAGCCATCCAGCCAGTTCTTTATCCACCGAGTGGTCCACCTATCAAATTGATGTCTCTCCAACTTAGAGAGAAGGATGTAATGTGAGACAGTGTCAAAGGCTTCATTATAAGTAAGCAAATATATTTGCATGCCACATTAATGTCAGCCAAAATTTTTACATGGAGCATAAATGTTGACCCTAATTTAGTTGTAAGGTAGATTAATCATCATGAGACCTAAAACGTTTTATATATGATCATATAAACCCACATTCTAATGATCTTTCAGTCTTTTAACTGAAAGAATTGGCAGCTCATATTCCCACTGTGCCAGAGAGAGTATTTAAATTTTGAGCACTTATGTAGTGGAAATTTCAGTGGACAAGAATTATCTGAACAAGAGAAATAATAACAAAATGTCAGCAATTTTGATATCCCTACAATGGCTGTGGAGAGACACAGTGCCCCTTAGCATTAACCTTTAATGAAACTTTGTCTGAAGAGTGTTGCATCACCCTAAAGGACAGTCAAATTAATTGTCCTTAGCATGAAGCTTTGCTTGTGAATTCTTCCATGCCTGTGCATCAACAGTAGATGCATGATATGCAAGCCTAGTACCCAAGCACTCCTCAGACGCTGTGTCTCAATCAGTGGCCATTGGCAGTAAGGAAAGTCAACTCATTTGACAGCAACTGGGCTGCTGGATCAAGCACATCTTTTTGCACAGACTCAGTCCTTCTCTGGAGGTAAATCCCCTTCTGCTGCAGCACATCTCCAGCACACCTGTGAGTGAAGTGAGGTTTCCAGTGTGCAGATAACCATGCTCCTGTACTTCTGCTTTATGCTTTGTGGCAGTCCATATCAAACCAAATTCAGCAGCCATCTCAAAAAATGCACTTCATACACCCATAAAAACAGATTATTGTACCCTCATTACCAAAAGCACTTGGAGATCAATCTTGTTCTGTCTTCATGCTACAATGAAAAGACATAGTCCATAATCCCAGAGTTGCAGTCTGATGACTTCAATCTGCACAGACACACTTGTTCAAGTCTCCAGGAGGGAAGTTTTAGACACTGACCTGGACTCTAAATTGATGGCCACAATCCCTGTTAAATAGCCATCTCTGTCTGGTACTAAAATTTTTTCCTCATTAAGACCTGGAAGGAGTCAGTAAACACTGAGTATATGTTTATTGTTGACGCAGAAGTCCTGGACACAGCACACAGACCAATATGATCAGACTGTGCCAAAGTTTATTGCGCAGATAGCTCAGTATATATAGGCACTCTACTTGCCTATCATTAACACACACAAGTCTAATTGGATACATGTATTATTCACACGGCTAAATACCAAATAGGATTCACTCAGTAACAGCTTAATGATTGGTTAACTATGACAGCATATGCTTCAAGGTTACAGTTAACATTCCTTCTCTGCATATCTCTCTCAGTAGTTTTCCGTGCTAACTTTTCCCAAGGCTTCTGCACGTACATGAACTTTAGTAACCCTCAGGCGAGGCCTCAATGCCTGCGGGTCACTACCTTACAATTGTCAAGCAATTGTCTGGATTGCTCACATGCCCATTCACAGCCAAATAGCTCTCCACAGTTTATGGCATGTACTGTTCAAAATCCAGTACGCAGACAAGTTTTGAATCAGGAAACACTCAATCCAGCCTAGGGAAGAGACCAGCCCAGGATGCTCCTGTCAGCCCCTCTTCCGATGTTTCCCAGCAAGGGCAGCTCATGCTGCCTGTGAACTGCTACATTTTCGTTTTAGGTCCCTGTAGCTTTGCCTCTGCAGAAAGCGTGGCAGACTCCTTCATGTGCCCTGAGCAACTGAAGAGCCTTTCAGTGGAAGAAAGGTAAAAAGAGATAGCTTTTATTAAAGTAAGAACTCATTGAAGTTTACTAATAGTACTATTGAAGAAAAAAGTCTGCAGGCTCTACCCAGGCAGACAAATAAAGCAGAAACAGAAAAAGGAAACAGATCTGTGAAGAGGGGATTAAAGGAAACCAGGAAAAAAGAGGAGAAAGAGACAAAAGGAACTTTCAGGGACCAACAATTAAAATTGAAAGGGCAACAAGAGCACACTTATTCCTGCCTTCAGGGTTCCATCAGTGGTTTCTGACTCTTACCCTTATAGGCGCCAATTTATCTTTATTGGCTGGATTCCCTGACTGTGCTGCAACTCAAGGGCTACCAGGGGCATGATATGGCCCAAGCACCATTTTGGCAGAGGTGAAGAGGGGTAGGGTGTCCATGGCCTGCTGCTCTTGCCAGCAGGTATCATTCACATTGGACTGAGATGGAATGATAAAGGACACTGTGTAGCATCTTCACACTAGCCACTGAGGATGAACATTTCCACCATGGCAGGGCTTCCCATGCTGGCAGAAGTAAGCAAAAGTAAACCAGGAATGAGGATGAGAAAGAGAAAAATTGAGCTTTCATGGATCAGCAATTGAAAAAATCCAAGGTGGCTGAGAATATGAAGCCAAGGTATGTTACAGACTCTTCTTGTTCATCTCTCAACACTTTAAACACTGCTCTAAGTATAAGAAATATTTATGTGATGCACCAAGACACCCCAGGAAGGAAGCTTGCTCCTGCATTTGGGAGAAAATGTATGTCAGGAGAAAAATACCATCCCAAATTTTGCAGTTTTAATTTTGTACTTTTTGAAGCTCTGTTTGCACAAGGGTAGGCAGACACCCTGGCAAGATCAGAAAAATCACTATTTTTAGCTCTTTAACCTGATATTTAAAATAAAGAGACAAAGTCTCACTTTTTTCATGTCAGTTGGCAATCTCAATTCTGGCTTGATTATCTGAATCCCAAATGAGCAGCAAGGATTTGTTCCAAGTAGCTTTAGACAATAATGACACTTCTTAAAAAGGTCATATCTCACCTGAGGTGATTTAGAGAAAACAAAATTTTCTAAAAAAGACAAAACCATCCAGGCCTTATACAGACTGGATCTAGTCTGGTGCCTTTGTAATTATTTTTTCACTGTCCACTAGACAGGAAGGCAATCCAGGATGACCCATTGTAACCTGATCAAACCAGACAGCTCACCAGGGTGTTTTGCAGAAAGAGAGGCTTAAGTCCTGGGAGCAGCGTAGCCCCGGTCACCCCAGTATCTCTTCTTGAGGGAGTGTGTGTGACCTGTAAAGCTGGGCTGGTAGCAAGGGACAGTGAGAGATCATGCTGCTCAGGTTTTGGAAAAGACTGCACCATAACTACACAGGGTGTCTCTGTCAAACCATACTGCATGGGAAAGGGGCCTTGTATATCTCTAAATTTACAGTCCTCTGAAGTTATTACACATGGTTAGAAGGGGCCAAGCAGTGCTGTAGTCACTGCTGGCGAGACTCCTCTCTTCTGTGGTATAACCAAATCCTTCTGAATTGTATTTCCCAAAGAAAAAGGAACTACATCACACCTATTCCTGCCTTTATGGTTCCACCAGTGGTTTCTGAATCTACCCTTTCTGCGCCTGGCAGGAGGCTTTTCTGGCTGCTAAGGACTCCTCACACTCTTTCCCTGCTCCAGCATGGGGTCCCTCCCACAGAAGATAGTCCTCCACAAACTTCTCCAATCTGATTCCTTCTACAGGGTGCAGTTCTTCATTAAGAACTGCTCCAGCTTGGATCCCTTCCATGGGTGCAGTCCTTTCAGAACATACCGCTCCAGCATGAGTCCCCCCTGGGGTCACAGACTCTGCCAGGAGCCTGCTCCAGTGTGGGCTGCCCACAGGGTCACAGCCTCCTTCAGGCATCCCCCTGCTCCAGTGTGGCATCTTCCATGGGCTGCAGGTGGAGATCTGCTCCACCATGGACTCCACGGGCTGTAGGGGCATAGCCTGCCTCACCATTATCTGCACCATGTGCTGCAGGGGAACCTCTATCCCAGCGCTCCAAGGGGAGCACCTTCTCCCTCTGCTACGTTGACCTTGATGTCTGCAGAGCTATTTCTCTCACATATTCTCACTCCTCTCTCTGGCTGCAGTTGCACAGGATTTAATCTTTCCCCCTTATTAACTGTTTTATTTCAGAGGTTCCACCACCATTGTTGATGAGCATGGCCTTGGCCAGTGGTGGGTCTGTCTTGGGGCTGGCTGGCATTGGCTCTGTCTGATGCAGGGGAAGCTTCTGGCAGGTTCTCAGAAAAGCCTCCCCTGTAACCCTGCAGCTACCATAAACCTTGTCATGCAAACACTATACAAACCTAAACAATAACAAAAAGGTTAGCTGAAACCAAAGCTTTTTAATTTTTGCCACTGAAGCCAAACCAAAATTCATTTTCTGTCTGATAAAGACTTTCCAGGCTGTTTCAGGAGGATAGAGATAATAGCTTATGTTTCTTGAAATTATCTTGGTGTCTACCTAATTCTAAGAAAAAATATAAACTAAATATTTCAAATTTAAAATGTGGTTAAATTTTCAAAATGTCAAACTGAAACATTTTAACTTGTTTTAAAGTTTTATGTCAGTTCTTGGGAGGCCAAGCCAATCTGGCAAACTAAAAATAAGCGTTCCAAATCAGTCTTTCCATGCACTTTTCAACGGGAAACAGTGTTTTGTGGAAAATCTGAATCAGCTGGAGCTCACAGAAGTGTCTTCTCTTGTCGTTCAGTTATTTCCCACTTCCACTGTCATCTGTGAAACAGAGCCCTCTATATATGGTTAGACACTGTCTAAGAAGACGGAGTATTGTCCTCTTACTGTGACTTGTGTGCCAAGTGCAGAATACGCCTAGTCCTGTACAAACAGCCCAGGGAACACACTTTTAATCCTGCATCTGTATCTTCTAGCTCTTTCAACAGGGAAAACATTTCCAGTGAAACTAGTGGAAAGCTGAATTGTCGCACCTCGGATGCTCCAGAGTGGTTTCTGTTCCCCATAAAAAAAAAAAAAAAAAAAAAACAAAAAAAACCTCTGTTTTGCATATGTAATTATAAACTCATTAGAGCTGAGACTTTCCCACTTTCACCCAGTAGAAGTCACCCTCTCCCTATTTTTTTTTTTCCTCTGGTGACAATTAATGTGTAATTGAATGTATCCATGAGGAAGAGTTACGAAAGAAGAAATTAAGAAAAACCTGTTTCTTGACTGTATAAACTGCTGATGAGGACTCCTTCCTGAGAGATGTGTCAGCCAAGTTCAGTTCCACTTCTGAGCCATGCAGGGGGGATTTGAATGAATAAGCATGACTGAACTGGAAGAAGAGCGACTTCAGGAGATACTATATTTACTGGCAAGTTTCAGACATCATGCTGAAATAGTTTTTTTATTAACTAAAGCCTTTCTCATTAGTAGTTTGTGATTAATGACAACTCAGGAACTAATTAAAAAGAATATTTGAAACAGGTAGAAGAATAATAATTTTATTCTCCAGAATTGCCTAGGGACGTTTCAAGCTCAACTTGCTTTACTCGAAAACAATGTATCTGGTTAACCCTAAAACACACATGACCCTTCTCATAAGGAAGAGCAAGCTGACCCAAAGAAAACAGAGCATGTAGGTATACAGAACTTCAAGAATTATATTAGCCAAAGGCAATTCAAAATGGTTAATTTGATTCTTGTCAGACAAATGAACTCAGGAACTCTAGGGTTTTACCATCTAATAATTATGAGCTGGCACAGTTTCCCCTTACATTTTGTTTCAGTGTTTCAGAGACAGTTGCCATTCATGTCTTTCATGTAATTCACAAGAGAATGTGTCATCCACCTGACCTGCAGGCAGGCTGTTGCAGTTCCACCTCCATATGTGGCACTGGTGGTACTGGCAGACAAATGCAGTCATTAATATAGATGAATATGGCTGCAAGAGGGTACCCACAGGCATGGACTGCACTGAAAATGAGTTCTGAGAAAAATACCATGAAAGTCCTAAGGAAGAGGTGCAAAATGCTACCTCTGACTTCAAAAAGTAGGGAATTTTAAGATATCTCACAAAAATGAAATAAAATGGCAGCTCATTTGCAGCTGCTCAAAGGGTCGATCAAATCACTCTTTTGCTCTAATGCTGTAGTGAAGAATAATGGATATACATGCTACACTGTAGTAAACAATTTGACTCCGCTCACCACTGAATTGAAGGACTTAATACATAACTCAGTCTTAGCCCTTTTGTATGTGAGGAAAATGTTTTTTTCTTTTCATATTTCCTCAAATTATGTATTGATTTTGCGTGGAAAGAGAGGGCACAGAGGTAAGACATTTCTACAAACTCTACCTTCCATTTCTGAGATGTGAGCTCTAACTGGGTCATTAAAGCATTTGTATTCCAAGGATATTTTCTCACAGATTCATGTTCTCTAGCACCTCCACAAGACTGATCTCACATTGATATGTTTTTTTCCCTTGTCTCTGGGACAATAGTTATTCCACCAGAAACCACAAACTTTTAGATAGATGCGACTGGAACTGGTCCATTGGGCCAAACATTTAGCTAACGTGAAATCACAGAATCATAGAATCATAGAATAGTTAGGGTTGGAAAGGACCTCAAGATCATCTAGTTCCAACCCCCCTGCCATGGGCAGGGACACCTCCCACTAAACCATGCCATCCAAGGCTATGTCCAACCCCACCTTGAATGCCGCCAGGGATGAAGCATTCACAACTTCCCTGGGCAACCCATTCCAGGGCCTCACCACCCTCACAGTAAAGAATTTCTTCCTCACATCCAATCTGAACTTCCCCTGTTTAAGTTTAAACCCATTACCCCTTGTCCTCTCACCACAGTCCCTAATGAAGAGTCCCTCCCCAGCATCCCTATAGGCCCCCTTCAGGTATTGGAAGGCTCCTATGAGGTCTCCACGCAGCCTTCTCTTCTCTGGGCTGAACAGCCCCAATTTTCTCAGCCTATCTTCATACGGGAGGTGCTCCAGTCCCCTGATCATCCTCGTGGCCCTCCTCTGCATTTGTTCTAACAGTTCCATGTCCTTTTTATGTTGAGGACACCAGAACTGCACACAATACTCCAAGTGAGGTCTCACAAGAGCAGAGTAAAGGGGCAGGAGCACCTCCCTCGACCTGCTGGTCACACTCCTTTTGATGCAGCCCAGGATACGGTTGGCTTTCTGGGCTGCAAGCGCACACTGCCGGCTCATGTTCATTTTTTCATCAACCCACACCCCCAAGTCCTTCTCCGCAGGGCTGCTCTCAATCTCCTCCCTGCCCAACCTGTAGCTGTGCCTGGCATTGCTCCGACCCAGGTGTAGGACTTTGCACTTAGCATGGTAAAACTTCATCAGGTTGGCATCAGCCCACCTCACAAGCGTGTCAAGGTCCCTCTGGATGGCATTCCTTCCCTCCAGTGTATCAACCGAACCACACAGCTTGGTGTCATTGGCAAACTTGCGGAGGGCGCACTTAATCCCACTGTCCATGTCACCCACAAAGATGTTGAACAAGACCGGTCCCAACACCGATGCCTGAGGGACACCACTCGTTACTGGTCTCCAGCTGGACATTGAGCCACTGAGCACTACTCTTTGCGTGCGGCCATCCAGCCAGATGAGAAGCAGCACAGGAAACAGTTGTAACGGGTCCTCAACATGTGGAATAGTTGCTTACATTTGATAAAACCAAGGAGGGTAGATAAAAGTAAGGGTGTACTAGAGGTGGTTAAACAAACAAACAAATCATCTTTGCATCATCATTCTGCATACAAACCAGTGTGGAGAAACATATTTGGTCATTGTCAGTGAATTTCCAGCCCCCGATATCACACTCTTAGTGTGAAGAAACTTTGCTCCTTTTTTTTTTTTTAGAAGAAATTATTTTACGCAGCATGCCAAAGTTTATTTATTTTTCTGAGTTTAATATCCATATAAAGAGCACAGTCTTTGCCTTAGATCAGTAAAAGAAATCCTCCCTATGAACTGTTATATGGATGAGTGCCATGTCTCACGGCAGCTCCTGCACGCTACACAAAAGTACTGTCTCCAGAGCCTCTGGGCCACTTCTAATCATGAGATTTCATCTGAGTTGTAAATGCCATTATTCTTGGTCAGTGATTAACAAAGGTTCTGAAAAAACTGGAAAATAATTGCTCTTAATTTTCAGTTATATGTTGTTGGTTTAATTTTGGTAAATGATGCATGGCAATTTAATAAATTGGCATTTATTTATAAACATAAATAAGGGACGACCTTGAAACACACTGTCCTGCATGCATTTTCATACAGGGCTTTAAAAGGAATTCTTCACCAGAACATAAAATCTACCATGGAATACTGGACTCTGCATTCCACACCGTGGCTCAATTTCTAGCAGAGAACTTGTGTGTCTGGACCTGAGCCTCGCACACCACGCTGGAGGTGGAAAGCCTGTTTCCCAGGACTGGCTGCAAACATCCATCAACGCCAGGAAAAACACTGCGGTGTAGAAGGTCAGGGTTTATACACGAAATTACTCTTCCCCCCCCACCTGCGATTGCTTTCCAAACGGGAGCAGCACAGTCTCTTGGACGTAACCGAAGGATGGATTCTGAAGAGCTGTTAAACACAGGTACGTGTGTCAGCTCACAGAGCCTGGTATTTTCTCAGTGAAGCGTCACCTCCCTCCGGCTAGAAATGGCGGCTTGTCCCCCACCGAACAGCTGTGAGCAAGTGCTTTCATTTGTAAGAGTCATTCTCAACAATTCGTTTCTACTTGTTCGTGTGCTGACGTTTTGTATTTCAAGTGTAGGCATCGCTGATGTAGGAATTGCTACATCTTCAGCCCGAAGCAGAGTCACCCGTGACAGGGCACTGGGCAGCCCTCACTCGCCACAGGAAAAGGTGAGCCTGAAGCACATTTCCTGTCACGGCCCGTTTCGACGCTGACGCCGCAGGTCTCGGTGCCAGCGCCTGAAGCCGTACCCTGCCGCACCGAGGCCGCGCCTGTTTGTCGGCTTCCCTGCGGCGGGATGGGCCGAGCCCGCATCCCGCCCGCCCCGAGACGGCAGCCGCCCAGCGGCCGCGGGCGGCTCCACCCCTCTCTTCGGATCGGCTCACGCTCGGCTCCACTCGGTTTCACTCGGCTCGGCTCGGCGGTGCTCGGGTCTCTGCCGCGGCGCCCCACAGTCCTCCGGCTGAGGTGGGGCCGTTGGGCCGGCAGCAGTTGCGCGCCGGTTGCCCCAGTTCCGGAGGTCCAGTGAGCCCTGTGGTGCCTGCCTTGCTGTGGCAGCACACCTGGCAGCCTGTGCACAGCAGCATTTGTGTGTTGCAATAGTGTGTTTTATGTATACGGAGAAGTGAATCATAATCGTAGAATCAAGACGGTTGGAAAAGACCTTTGAGATCATCAAGTCCAGCCATTACGCCATCACTGCCAAGACCATCACTAACCCATGTCACTGAGGGCTTCATGGGTTTTGAACACTTCCAGGGACAGTGATTCCACGACTTCCTGGGAAGCCTGATCCAATGCTTGACTACACTTTTGATATGTTTCCTAATACCCAGTCTAAACCTCCCCTCTAACGGCACGGTTTGAGGCTGTTACCTCTTGTCCTATCACTTGTTACTTGGGAAAAGACCAGCCACTTCCTTTCTCTATCCTCCTTTCAAGTAGTTGTAGAGAGTGATAAGCTCTCCCCCGAGCCGTCTCCAGACTGCAGTTTCCTCAGCCATTCCTCATCAGACTTGTGCTCCAGACCCTCCACCAGCTTTGGTGCCCTTCTCTGGACCTGCTCTGGCACCTCAATGTCTCTCTTGTAGTGAGGGGCCCTGAACTGAACACAGGATTTGAAGTGCAGCCTTGCCAGTGCCACGTACAGGGGGATGATCACTACCCTGGCCCTGCTGGCCACACTATTGCTGTTACAGACCAGGATGCTGCTGGCCTTCTTGGCCACCTGGGCACAAGCTGGCTCATGTTCAGCTCTGTCAATCAGCATCCCCAGGTCCCTTTCTGCCTGCCCCTCTTCCCCTGTAGCATTTCATGGGGTTGTTGTGGGCCTGGCACTTTGCCTTGTTGAACCACATGGCATTGGCCACAGCCCCTTGATCCAGCCTGTCCAGATCCCTCTGAAGAGCCTTCATACCCTTAGTGAGGAGATTGGCAGATTTAGGCACAAACACACTTGGCATCCCACACTTTTGTCAGTTCCTGTTACATGTCATGGGTTTCTGGTGGCGACCTCCACAATGCCATCACTGCTGCGGCAGCGCACAGTATAAACATGGGCTTATGCTGGGCACAGGTTCTGCTGTGTCCCTTGGGTCCAGCCTGGGAAGCAGGAAGCAGAGGGGCTCTGGTCACGCTGGACTGAGCATCTGCTGTGGCACAGCTGAGTGTACAGGCCAAGAAATGTGGGGCATGGGGAGGTAGTGTTGGGCTGTGAGCTGAAAAGCAGGCAGCAGATTAATGGGGATTTGATCTCAGTAAGAAAGGAATTGCACGGGATGTGTACAGGCTTTTGCAATGTGTTTATATTTGATATAAACTTTCCTCTACCCTGTTTATGCAAGTTGGATATAATTGCACATATGTAGCCCTTTGCCTTCACCTTTCAGAGAAGCACCTCTCATTCCTCCTGAGGTGTTGTCGCTGGTACAGTCCCATGCAGTCACAAGACCCGCTGCAGTAGAGACAGAGCATAAACAACATAGATAAGCACATCTGAACGACAGTAGCAACGCAGGTAGCACACAGGAAAATGCAGCTGAACTTGTGCTTTCTGAATGTGCTGTGATGCTGAAGTCCTTTGTTTTGTGGTCTGCTTGGGTCAGCCCTATTGTGCATTTTCCTGTAGCCCTTCGGATGCTCTCTCCTAATCTGTGTGCCCCGTGCTGTGCACACTGTATCCAAGTAATTAAATTTCCATGATGAAAGCAGAAACAAACCCTGTCAGAGGCAGGAGAAAGACTCACTGTTGGTAGATGGTAGGGTTTGAAATGTAAAGCCTAAATCAGCAGAAGGCTATCAGGTCATCTCTGGTAGAAGTCAAAGGGTGAAAATTTCACCGACATTTCAGTCTGATGCTCATGCTGTAGATCCAGCAGGACCAAACTTCCAAAGGTGTGACCTGGTACAGTCTGTTCTGCTGTGTTTCAGGGAGTGAACAAGAGACAGTTTTAACTGCCACATTTATCTAAATCCTTTCATCTAACGAAGGAAAAAGGAATCAAGATGAATCTCCAAAGAGTGGAGAAGCTGTTTCTGTTAGATAGGTCCAATTTTCTGAAACTTCAGGAATCACTTGGAGTCAGCATCTCTTTTGTATAATATAGACTCATTTTAAGCTTGATCTAAATTGAGGATTGCCCCTAGTAAAGCTGTAGGGAGAGACTCCCACAGCAGTGGCAGATCACACAAGCTGTCCTCATGGGACCTTTGCACAGATAGAGGAAAAATGTTCAATGCTGCCTTCATTTGCGAGATCTCTCACGGCAGGCAGGAGGAAACCCAGACTGAGCCAGACCATGCCAGGGCTGCCAAGTCACTGCTTTCTTCTATCCTGAAGAGCAAACATTAACGTGCCATAAAACTTAAGAGATGGAACTGTTTTCTAGAACTGTTGCTTTTAGTGCCTGTATTTATGTAACATGATTTCTTATGTATGATTTCTTACCCTACACAACGTCTACCCTATATCTCCGAAATCTGTGACTTTTTGCCTTAGTAAGTCTGTTATCACTATTTTACCTTTCCTTGTTTGTAAGAAAAGAAACTAGGTTATTTTGGGGGTTTCTAATATGATGAGGTCTGTGCACCGAGAGGTTTTGAGAATGCACCCAAGATAGCCTATACTACTCAATACTTGTTAAAGGTGAAGAAACAGAGACATGGAATGTAAGAGCTGTCACCACAAGGTGAAGTTTGAGTGACTGAATGCAAATACATGTATATTTGTATTGATGATGGTCATCTGATACTCTATTTTATCTGTATATTGATCAGTTTTCAAGTCATGTAGGAAGACTATAAAATGAAGCTGCTGTAAATGTATGTCTTTGTATTCCTTGCATTATGTTTTCATTTTATGGAAAAAAAGAGGTTCTTGCTTTTTGTATGTGCATATTTTTTGTTGGGTTTGTTTTGTTTTCTGCTAACATCAATTTCTGTTGAATTCTCTTACAGACTTTGTGTAATGGAGGTACCTTTTGATTTAAATTCCATGGCACTGATGTTTTCTTAATTTTTCATGAAACTCTTATCCTTAACTGTAGATATTTATTTCCTCATATGCTTAAAACTATACAAGAAATCAAAAGATACTAAACAAATAAATATAGCAGGAGTAGCCAGTGAAAAAACACAAGCACTGTAGGACACACTAATAATTTCAAAAGTGAAACAATTAACCCTAAGTTTACAAAACTGAAGTTCAACAAAAGTTTGCAGGCAGCCTGCCTAATAGCAGTTATATAATAGCAATAATTTGTTGCTGGTCTGTAGAGCCTTTCTTTCTTCTTTGCTCCCTGATACAATGCTTAGCACACCTTGTGTAGCTCAGCATGTGCTTGAGCACGAGCTCATTGTTTTGCTGCTTGTACCTCACTTCCCTAAATACCAGCAATTTCTGGTTATCCAGCAACCCCAGGAGTGTCCAAATCTTGAACTTTGAAATATGCAATAATGTTCTTATGGCCTGGAGTGGTCTTAAGGCTAATAAGCCATGGTGCTTGGACCAGGAAAAAAACCCAACCTATGGAATGAAACCTGCAGACTGTAGTACCCGGATTTCATGAGTGTGTCAAAAGGAGCATTTCAGATATGCTGATTCATGACTTTGGAACCACTTTATCAACACTGTCTTGCTTCTATTCATACTGTCTTCCAAAATATGTTCCACACAACCGAAGACTGTGATGCCCAATAACTGTAGGACTGAAAACTGTGACACATTGAACAGACCTACATGCCATGGTATGAGTTTTTTCTGCACTCACTTGTTCTCACCAGTTTTAGCCTTCACCTCCAAAGTATTTATTCATATAAATTGCAACAGTGGTATTATAATGCAGTGATATTATAATGCACTAAGGGCTTGGGTATCGATTTTTTTTTTCACTCTCGCTTTCTAGTTGGAAAGCATGATTTTAGGGGGAATCAGCAGAGTATGGAGAGGAAAAGAAGTATGGCAAAGTACTTAGTTGCCTGTCTTTTCCTCTTAGTTAAAATTAAGTGTTCCACATGGGAAACAATAACCTTCATGAAAATAGCCATAAACTACACTCTTGTTCCTTTTGTGGCAAAATTTTTTGCATAGAAATAACAGACCATTTTTGTGAAAGCAGGAAGCTTGACTTCGTTAACACTGCAGTTTATGGAGCTTTCACAGTCTTGTGGTTCTTCTACTCCCAGAGCATCCCTAATTTCAGTCCTCCCATCTCCTCCCAGAATTGTAAGATGTCTATTTTTGAGCAGAATGTTGGAAAAAACTTATTAAGCATATTAAGCATATTTTTCCTGGTTAGTTACACATTGGCCTCACATGATTGCAGTCTGCTGTTCAGAAACATCCTCTTCTCATAAATCGGACTTTCCAGAGAATGATAGTGAGATGATGAGAGAGTTTTGCATTCCATGTACTGGATGGGATCTTAATGGAAAGTTTTGGAAGGGCTCATGATGTGTGTAAGAGACAAATATTTGACTGACCTCCTTAGCCTCACACTGTTGAATGTTGATTTGCTAATGTCATTGATGGAGCAACCTGAAGATACTCAACTGCACCTGGTGTTGCAAGATCATGGCACGATCATGCCTTCTGCTAATGGCATCCTTCTGGGTCTGTTCTTTCCATTTACCTACTAGAAATCCAGTAGACTCCCACTGTCATAGAATCATAGAATCATAGAATAGTTAGGGTTGGAAAGGACCTTAAGATCATCTAGTTCCAACCCCCCTGCCATGGGCAGGGACATCTCACACTAAACTATGCCACCCAAGGCTCTGTCCAACCTGGCCTTGAGCATCGTCAGCAATGGAGCATTCACAACTTCCCTGGGCAGCCCATTCCAGTGCCTCACCACCCTTACAGGAAAGAATTTCTTCCTCATATCCAATCTAAACTTCCCCTGTTTAAGTTTAAACCCATTACCCCTTGTCCTGTGACTACAGTCCCTAATGAAGAGTCCCTCCCCAGCATCCCTATAGGCCCCCTTTAGATACTGGAAGGTTGCTAGGAGGTCTCCACGCAGCCTTCTCTTCTGCAGGCTGAACAGCCCCAACTTTCTCATCCTATCTTCATGAGTTTCAAGTTGCAAGTCTTCCTTGATTTGAGAAAGCAAGAATTTATATTAGTGTTGGAATTATTTGAGGAAAAACGAAGGTTAACTACCAGCATGGTATGGCTATACAGTTTTTAGAAAACAGAGGAGTACTGAGGGAAATGAATAGCTAGTTTGTACAAGGCCTGGAAGAGACAGAAATGTGAACAGTGCTTTATCCTGGTTTCTCTTCTCTCTGTTATATTTAATCTCATTATAGGAAATTATAGGAAAAAAAAGGCAGGTTTTAGTTTTCTAGCTCAGATATATTCTTATGAGATTATTTTCCTAATTCAGATATTTTTACCCCATAAAATAAGCCTAACTCAGGCTGCTATCATCGTAGATGTATAAAGGTTTTGAAATCTTAGTTGTGGGAATGGAGTGTAGATGTCACTTAACAGAAAAGGTGTTTGCAATGTAGAGACAATCTTTTATTTGAAGAGTCTAGATGTCATCCCAGAAGATTAAAAAGCTGTATGTGCACTATGGAAAATAGAAGGGAGAAATGAGGTAGAAATGAACATTTAGTTCTATCATATTTCTCTAGGAAACAGCTAGGAAGATCAAAAGCCAAGCTAAAGTGCTTGAAAAATAAGGTATGAACTGATATTATCAGAAATTCATCAAATCACAATGAAGAGCAGAGCAAGATTAACTGCTGACTGTTTGCAGAAAAAGAGAGACAAAGGGGCTGGATGATTTGGATGAAATAGCTGATGAAGAAAAGTTGAAGTGTGAAAGAGAGGCATTCGTAAGGGAGACAGATAACAATGTGGTGGAGAATTTGGAGACATGAAAATATCTGCTCCAGAATTAACCCTTCTAGATTGTGGAATAAGAACAGAACAACATTGGGAGTTCAGAAAGGTTGAATCAGAAGTGGGACCAAGACAGACCCTGAGACTGTCTTGCTTCAGAATAAATGGAGATATCTGGGGGAGAAAGAGAGCTTACTGGAGTAACCATAATTTATTAGCAGAAGAAACTTGGACTCAAGGACAATGCTCCATAGAAAAAATGAAATGCTAATACCAGAGTGTATTATGAGAAAGCTTATAGTTCATGAATCCTGTAAATTAAAGCAGGATTCAGTTAGGAGAAAAGGTAGTAAATGTAAGATTGTGTATCTGTGGCATTACTTTCATCATCCTGACTTTTATATTAAGGACACTTAAGCTAAAAACCCTGCTCATCCCCTATATAAATACCATCATGAAATAGAAGATGTCTCAGATCAATACCACATCCACATGCTATTGCATGCCTTGTAATCAAACAAAATATTTCATTTCTTTTGCAGCCAAATCCCATGCAGTCAAATTTATTTAGTGTTTTATTAGTCCTACAGGATACCCTGTTGTCTTTTATCTGCCTTAAGGAAAAATAATTCCTTTTTAATTAGGTCATTGCAGTCACGTACTGCTGCCATTATACAAACTCTTCCTGGTATGTAATGATGATAAATACAGCATAGCATTTATAAAGGTTTGATGTTGGCATGGAAATATTGATATGCAGGCTGTAGAACAGGTAGGGCAGATAGATTCTGATAATACCAATTCCTGCCCTGAGTTCTGTCTCAGTTCTGACCAAACCAAAGGCTGGCAAGGTGAGTTAGGATCACTTTTCCTAATTTTGCCAAGTGAGATTACACAAATTTGTGTGAAACGCCTACCAAATTCATATGAAATGCCTCAAGCCATTGAATAAAATCTGCTTTTCAAATGCTGACAACATTCAGTGCCTTTGGTTTTATCAAAAACCAAGTTACAATTATTCCATATACCTGATTCTGAGCTGTCCACACCCACTACCTTATTCTTGTGTAAGGCAAAGTCAAACACAGAAATGGGAGGGACTTAAGGGCAACGTTGGTTGTTGTTCTCCTGGAAAGGAGATGGGTGGTACTTTTCAGAGAAAATTCAGGTAGGTTATCAGATAAAGGAGTTTATTGGCAAAAGCTATACAGATAATGCATAAAAATATATTCAAGCAGAAAGTTCAGAGAATGTTGAATTAAGCCTCATTTAAATTTAGGTTCATTCTGATAAAGTTATTTTAAGAAGTACTTTGTATGCAAGACTGTTTAGGCTTTAAAATGTCACTGCCCTTCATACACTATAGAGCATATTTTCATTATATAGACATTATAATAGACACATGAAAAAAATCCATGGATTCTGAACTTAGCACTATTGCAATTCTTTGGAAAGCATCATTACAGATTTTTCTACAAGTAATGATAAAGACAGTTCACTATTTGTGTAGTCCTGATGCTGCCACTGGGATAGTATTGTAACTCAGAAAATGATGCAATTTTACAAAATGGTAATTTGTTAGCGAAGCACCATATAATTACTGTCCAAAGTGTCTTTATTTAATAGCTATTTCTTGGGTCTGGAATAGTTTAACCACACAGTGAATCCAGGTGTACCTTTTCCCCGGAACCCTTACTCTAGGGAAATGTCAGTCCACTGATATTGTACATCACTTGTAAAAGAGCAACCACGAAGCAGAGAGGGTGAGTTAACAAGGTCAGTGAGTGTAAAAATGACTGCAGGTCTATATGCAATAAATGCCCTGTATTGCGCAACTTGAAATGGTGTTCAGAGCTTTTCCCTCTGCAGCTGTAGTTTCTGCTTGAAATTCAGTTCTACCGACAGATACAAAAAGAGAGGTACTCCCTTTTTCAGAACTTTCTGAGAAACAGTCTTAGCAGTTTGTTTAGAGGTGTTCCAAAGCAGGTATAGGTGTAAAACTTTGCTCCCAGTAGGCTATCAGTAAGTAAATCATTAGCATAAACAGATCCTATTAATCCCTCTACAAAGGTGTATTTAAAAAAAACCCTCAATTTTGCAGTCTGAATTGAGTCTGAAGACCTATTTTCGAGGTAACAGATCATCATGCCTCATGTCCTAAGAGGAACAAGCAGGATATACTATAAGATGCTTCCCCTTTTGATTTTGATGTTGCTTATAACATCAAAGTGCTTGAAGAGGTTTGACTGGCCTTTACCTCACGTCTCATCATGGAGGTGTGTCAAAATTAATAGCTGCTCTTGGAAAAGAGAGACTTTCCAGGAATCTTCAGAGTTGGGATTTCTGATTGCATCAGAGCAAGTCTAGGATTTACTTTTATTTTACCCTTTTTTTTTTTTTTTTTTCCTCTCCCTGCCTTTGTGTAGTGATAAATGCTATGGAAGTTTTTCCATTGTTTTCCTGAAAATAATTCTTTTGATTTCTTAAAACAAGCATTGGCAGCCTATGAATACAGTAACACTGGTGCTCTGCCACAGAGAACTTGATCTGGATTCATTGACAAACAGACTTCAACCTGGTCTGCTAGCAAGTATGTCTGACCAAGAGAACCAGCCTGAGGAGTCCTGCTTTCCTTTTCAAATAGAAGCTGACTCTGGCCTTATTAGCGCCAGCAAATCAGCTTGGAGGCTCCCACTTCATATTTTAAAACCATTCCTGTGCTAAATGACAAGCCTTACCTGAGTATTTTCTTCAAATAAAGCATAGCCTGTATGGCTTTGCACACTCAACCTCACTAGCTATTTTTATTCAATGAAGCAGCTACATCAGTGCTCTTCAGTGCTACTTTGCATTCTGGAAAGTGGTTCTATAATTTTCTCCTCTGTGTATAGAAATTTCAAATGGTAGCTGTAATTGACTGCCATAATGCTTATTTCTGACCACAGCAAGGAACAATTCAGCAGGTGCAGCATGTGATGTCTTCTAGGGAAGCAAGCGATTTTTAATTCTTTCCCATTGCTGAAAGTTGCTCAGTAGTCCTAATTTACAATATAAAGTCATAGAATCATAGAATAGTTAGGGTTGGAAAGGACCTTAAGATCATCTAGTTCCACCTCCCACTAAACCATGCCACCCAAGGCTCTGTCTAACCTGGCCTTGAACATCGTCAGCAATGGAGCATTCACAACTTCCCTGGGCAAACCATTCCAGTGCCTCACCACCCTCACAGGAAAGAATTTCTTCCTCATATCCAATCTAAACTTCCCCCGTTTAAGTTTGAACCCATTACCCCTTGCCCTCTCACTACAGTCCCTAATGATGAGTCCCTCCCCAGCATCCCTATAGGCCCCCTTTAGATACTGGAAGGCTCCTATGAGGTCTCCACACATCCTTCTCTTCTCCAGGCTGAACAGCCCCAACTTTCTTATCCTATCTTCATACGGGAGGTGCTGTAGTCCCCTGATCATCCTTGTGGCCCTCCTCTGGACTTGTTCTAACAGTTCCATGTCCTTTTTATGTTGAGGACACCAGAACTGCACACAATACTCCAAGAGAGGTCTCACGAGATGAAGTTATCTGTGAAGTCACACAACACTGCTGTTGTCTTTTTATTTTATTAAATTACCCTGTATTCTAGCCTGGCAGGACACAGCTTTATCTTCATATTACCACCCTTCCACCTTCAACCCTTTCTACAGGATTTCTCCCCAGCAGTGGCAATTGCAACACATCACTGCCACTGAAAGAGCTTATAATGGCTTACACGGCAGTATCATGGACCTTTTTCTGGGTTAATTCATCACTGTGCTAAGTGTCTCCTCTGCTGTGGACTTATTATATAGGGCAGAGTTTTAACCATTTTTGTAACCCATAATTTGCATATCAAATTAAACTTATTCAGAAACATGTCAGCTGCACATTCTGACAAAGCCACATGCATAGTTTAACTGGTCAGCCAAGCCTTCTTCCCAAGGAACTGCTGACAGACAAAGTCACGACTACTAAAAGTCATGTTCTTGATAATGGAATGAAATATGGAAATCAGCTTTTGTAAGCAACAAGACCAAGAAAATGAAGGTACAGCTGCTCTCAGTTCAAATAATTGAATTCTGGGAAATCTATGTTTTCTTTCAGGACATCAGGACTATTTCTTTTCTGAACTCTGGCAACGAGATGTAATTAATTCCTGTGGTATGAATTCAGTTTGAGTTCCATTCTTTGAAGAATGTTCAGGTCAAAACAATTGGTGCAAAAGAGTTTATATACTGCTGTCAGTCCAATATAGAAAGTTACTTAGAATTTAAAGGCAAACATAGTGTATGTAATGTTTTGATATAAAATAGATGGTAAATGCTCACCATTTATTTGCACTTGAGATCTGTACTAGCAGACAATTTAGTACACAATATACAGTTATTTGTACATTTTGAAAGGCTTTTTACAACAAGCTGCATTATCAAGCTGGTTTTGTGTAGTGTATCAATCCTGTGAGAATACTAATCCGGTCAGAATCCTTAAGAAGACTGAGTAATACTAATGCTTACTGAATAGAAATTTTCAGAGCTGCATGTGAGAAATATTATTAAAAATTATGAAATATAGAAATAGTAACTACATTACTGAACTTTGAATGAAAAGTCAATTTTGTGAGATATGTCAAAATAAAAATACAATAGTTTAAAAGTATTCAGATAACAGTATAATTTTCAATTTTGGTTAGTTTGGATCAATCCAAATTCAAAACCTCTATTTTCTATTCATTCTTGTAGAAGACCAAGTCCTTGCATTCCACCTACAAGTAGGGTTGTCTTATGGCTGCAAACCAGAGTCAAATTTTGTCATAATTCTTAGTTTTTCTCCATTTTCTACTTCTTCTGAAACATAAGTGTATGGTTTGTACAGATACAATGAACAGAAGAACTTTGTAGAAGCAGTTTACACTCCCTGGCTTTGTAGAGTGTTTGGAACTCTGATGAGCTTCCAACATGAATCTTTTCATTATTTTTAATATGTGTTAACTCACGTACCCAAAGTAAACATCTTTAAATGTTAAAAACACTAAAAGCCGTGGCTCTTTTTCCCTGCATTCTCCTATGCTGTTTGAAAATGTTGTCACCCAACAGCTTGTTTCTGGAGATAATTACGATTTTATGCTGACAGCAGCAGGTACCCAACTTCACTTTACCCAAAATCATCTTTCCCACAGAAAAGCTCTGGCAAAGCTAACTTCTCTCCCTAGTGTGTTTTAATCGTTTGCAGAGAGTATTGCAGGGTGACACTAATATCTTTTGTTAGCCTGCCTGCAATGTAACTCTACAGTGATTTTCATCGTAAGCAAGTAGAAGAGAGATCATGTGAAATTTCCACCCTGGTCTCTAGGGTGGAAGAGCACATAGAAGATTTCCACTGAAAGGAATAGAGTGGAGTGCAGACAACATATTCCAACACAAAGCCTTAAATGTGTTTGGTATAACCAGTGACATTATCCACTGACAGGGGCTGAGTTTTTCAGTAACTTCCTGACAGCTGTTAGAGAAATGACTGGAAACTGATTCAGCAAGCTCTGAACAGCTTTTCCTTTTGCACCACCTCAGCCCACAGTCTGCAGAGGGTGTTCTGGGGTTGTGCTCTGATCCAAGTAGGAAATAAAGTATTACCCCAGTTTAAATTGTTTGAGAGAGATCATACCTGAAACGGTTGTTCTGATGCTTTGTGTCAGTGGGTGAGAAAGCCATCAGCAGCCCCATGGGTCAAAACTCAGAAAAATTATATGAAAGCACCTTTGCTTTACTTTCTCACAGGCTGTGCTGAAAACAGTTTAGCTAGACCTGCAAGCCTGGTCTTACAGTTTGCTTTGACTCCACATGCCAGTGAAAAGGTTGAACTGATTTGAACTTTGTGAGATGGATAGCAGCTGTTGTACTAAGCTATTTAAAACCACCAATTTAGGCTTAAACCTTGGCTGAGTAAATACAAAGCCTTAACCATACATAGTACCCATAATGAGCTTTCCTTTTTCAGTGGATAGAATTTATTTTTAAATCAACAATATTTCACTGCCAGATTTTCCAATATCAAATTTTCCATTGCCGGATACTGACATATCTTACAAAAAAACCCCCACTGAGAATTAAAAATTAAGCAGGTGAGTTTATTTTCGTTTTCCATGAGTGAGATCCCTGTTTATCACTGCTGAATGCAGTGTAGCTCTCCCCTCCCTAAAATAGAGTTTAAAAAAGCCCAACACTGGAATCATGCAACAGTCTGAAAAGTTCTGTCTCTGTGTGTGTGTGCACATCTCATACCTTTCTAGAATGAGAGAAAGTAAGATAAAATGAATGAGAGAAAACATAAAAAAAGCCAGTCTATGATGATGTGTGTACTTCAGTTAGTGATATAGCCTTTACAGACCAAAAATCAGTACATAAATATAAGAATAGGAAAAGTTCCAAAGCATTCTTTATGAAGTCACCAGGTTGTTTCCTTATCACTGAGTAAAGCATCTAATACAATGCTGTCACAAGTAAGATAATTATGTTAGTTTTTTACCCAGGTAGAGGAGAATGAGTGAGAAATAGTGTAAGGACAGAAAGATTAGTTCTGAGACACAAGCTTGAGGTTTAGTTTCTATTACAATGTGGACTTAGCCATAAAAAAGTCTGAAGGTGCTTTGCCCAATAAGTCAGCCTATCAGAGGATTTATTGGGAATGGAGAAGCTTTCACTTAGCGGCAGCTTGACAAAAATAACAAAATAGATTTCTCAATATCATACTGTAAGTTACTCCTAGACAGAAATTTAAACTAACCAACAAATATTTTGTCAAAGCAAAGCTTAATTACTTTTCTAGGAAATAAGAACGATGCATGTATTATGTACCTATTTTGTTGATTTATTAAGCATTTGCAAACTCTGGCAGATTTCATTACTACTTTAAAAACCACATCTAATCCCACGACAGATTCGCACAGCTGCTAGGATTGCCTAGTCCAATTTGCAGTTTTTCATTGGAATTAGAGGCCTCCACTGTAAGCTTTGGATCAAAGGCTAGGGTTCATATCCATCATTCTTGTTTATACCCATCAATGGCAAAAATCAGAGATTCATGTAAATGGCTTTTGGATAAAGCTAGGTGAAGGCCTGCTGTTTTTAATGCGTTTTGCTCTGCAATTTCCTGCTCATTGGGATGTGAAATTTTAGCAAGAGAAACTAACACAGTCAATAGAGTATTTATTACCTTGTGACATGACACTTGGCAGTTTTGCACAGTGCAGTCATTGATTTTCCACCACCATCCATCCCTATGCAAGCACAAGCCGTTTCTGAAAGCTAAGGATTTCCGTCTTCTACCCTACAGGCAGCTCAGAGAACTCCTGTAGAACTTCTCCTTGGTCACTGCTCTACACATGGCAGTCACAGTCCCTTTGCATGCCCATTATTGCTTTTCACAATCCATGAGCATTTTCATTATTTCCACATAGTAGGTTTTCCTCTAAACCAGCCACACAACAGATATCTCACAGACCTGTGCAGGACCAGCTTACCCCATAAACTCTGAGCAGTTGCCACATTATGATATTTGGACTGGGAAGTGTCTAATACTCACATACTGGATGGCCATTATCTGTTACTTTAGGAACACAAGTTGTGCCTAAAACCTGATTAAAAAAAAAAAAAGGAAAAAGACTAAGATGATCATATGCAAGAACCTTTTGGCTTCTGGGGTCTTTTTAAAGGAGAAATCTCTAGCTTCCTGACATTAGTGGGCAGGAACTCCAGGATGACCATTTGGGTTATCCCTTGTATCTCCCATACAGTGCTGGCATCTCTTTCCCAGATTTTGTCCTCAGAGGAACAGGAAGTGACTTGTGTCATGACCAGCTGGAAGCTGATTGCTTTGATAGTTTATAAACCACTTTCAAATCCTGTGCTTGTGCAGTGTTGTACTCAGTCATGCTGGTGAGCTGCTGCTGCCATTGCCTTGCAATACTCTTATGTGCACCTTGGTAACAGACTTCCAGTGCGAGTTGCCGCAAATTTACCATGTGGTGCAACGCTAATTGCAGAAGTCACAAGATGGTAGTTTGCAAGAGTAACTGAGCATATTTGCCAAAAGGTACATAGGTGAGAAGTCAGGAGTGATGACCACTGACTCATTCATGTGTAAAGAGGAAGCTATACTAGCACATAAACTGGGAAATAGCATCTGGAGCTGTAGAGACCAGACAAGTAAAGGTCAGGTTGTGAGACAGTTCAAGATACCATGGAATGCAGTGGGTGAACCAGTACATTACCCTAGAATGAAAAGGCATGTACACAAATATTTCCCCCTTGCTGACATTAAATTTACATGACACAAGGCTTTATTATGTGTATGTAATTTCATTGAATTATGACAAATAGCTTTAGTCTGGAAACTGAGCTTATCCACGTAGTCAAGATAGTTAATATTTACGTAACAGATTACTTAAATATCATATATTTTGAGGTGTATAAAAATATATATTTCAAAGCAGCTTGTATCAGGAATGGCCAGAAGTAAGCAGAGGGGCAGGCAGGCTTCTTCTACTCTACTGATATGTCATGAAGCTTGCATTGTTGATTCTTGTATTATTCTCTCATTAGAAATTAGTAGTAAAGTATCATTTTTGTAATACAAGGAAGGGCTCTAACCTGACCGCACTGAAGGACCAAAAATTATTTCTGTTTTCATAATTGCATTCAAATTTCACAGAATAACTAAAATGAATCAAAACGATGCAGGATTTTTCTGTATCTTGCTCAGCACAAAACAGAAACGTAAAAAAGATGTAAAAAAAAAAAAAAGATTGCAAATATATTTTTCAGACAAAGCTGAAAATCAACCATGAAAATTAAAAGATGGATTTACAACACCACTATATACACTTCTGTTGAAACTGTCTTGCAGGTTGGTGCATGTTTGATGTGCAGCCAGAATACTACTAGTAGTTGGCATTTGACTACTAAGGAGAAAAAACCCTTGCTATGGAAGGATTTGTTCCATTTCTCCATCTGTACTGACATTTGCGGTGCTTCACAATAATTATAATGATCGTAAAAATACATTTCAGGAAACTTCATAAAAGATACACAAACAGGATGCTTTCCTCCTTGTGCAGAGTCAACAAATGTGCCGTGACATGTCATCTTTCAAAGCAGGATTCAAATGAGGCCTAAATGATGCATAAGCTTTGCACTGTCCTTTGCCCAGGAATGAGTACCATAAACTGTGTGGAGGTATCTGACTGAGTGAACAGTTTGCATGTACTGAAACCGTTGACACTGCTTCTATTTGTATTGATTAACGTGATTCAAAAGTATGAACTTTAGAAACACCTATTTGTTGCCATATTCAGGTGTGATCTAACACTAGGAAATAAAGATGAAGAAAGTTATTCGGCTTTATTAGTTTCTAAACACTCTCACTGTACGTGGTACCAGTAATGAGAGAAATGGGAGACAAGATTACACTGTCATATTTTTTACTTAAAATGTTAATGTCAGAGTCATGAGTAATCAAATGGCTACAGTAATTATCTAATCTGTTCCCTGTATTTGTATTGCTTGAAATGTATTTATATTGCTTCTGTCACCATGGGATTTGTTAACATTTGCTTTAGGAACTGGTCCTACACATTCTGTATGTGCAAGTAGGCCTTACTGGTATGCGTCATTCCACTGATTTCAGAACAACTGTGGCAAAGAGGGGCAGGTTTATGGCACGTAGTGTGGATTTATGTGCAATGCTTGAGCTACAACATGTACCATGCTTATGTGTATTATGTCCTTTGCTGTTGTTTTTTATCACTGCTAAGCAGCTTCACCAGCATGCAATGTTATCTGTAATGTTCTGTTTCAAGTACCCAACTTCTTAAGGCTAGCTTATGGCTTTCTTTGAGCCATTGCATTCTGCCATAAAATCACTGTCACAGATTAGAGGAGTCTGATGCAGGCAGCAGGCAGAAAAGAAGGAGCACAAGTCAATGCCAAGCTCTCTGTAGCAGCCTCTTGGCATGACCTCAAACCTGCAAGTACTAACTGCTGAATGATCAGAGAAAATGGGTATTTAAGAACAATGGACTTTCTATTTCTGGATGTATGTCTGTGTGTACTTAACAAGTCCCACATACCTACCCATAGAAACAATGGGATGAAATAAAGATTCATGTAATTAAAATAACAGTCCCTCAGTGGTGCTGCTGACTGACTTAATTTCCCTGGTAAGAACCCTATGTAGATCTCTTAGGAAGCCTACCATGCCAAACATTGTGTTGTGTTTAATCCTGTACTTGTCGTTTATGTGGTACTCCCTTTGACGTCAGTGGAAACTTGACATATGAGAGTGCACAGGAATTAAGCTGAATTGATTTTTTTTTTAATAGTATGATTAAATGGAAGGAAGCCTTCTGAAACATACAGAAATCATATTCCTTCCTACAGCATAAATGGATGTTTTCTGCTTTATTCTTCAAGGTTTCTTATCTACATCAATTTGTTCATGTGTGTGTTTATGAGAGACTATAAATACATATGGGATTAGCAGACTTAAAGTGTTTGCTGGAAAGTATCTAATAATGAGCAAACAAGGAATTCCTAATAAATTTCTAACATGTGCATTTCCATTTGCTATTTTATGTCACATGCACCACAGCCACTTCTAAATAATTTCTGTGTATACAGTTTTGGCTTCACATTTCCATTCTGTGGTCACTAAACCATCTTGAGTAAAGGCATGCAAATGTGAGGGGACACACACTGTGTTAGTCCGTAATAAGCTTCAAATATTTCCTGCTTACACTCGAAGGGGTCTGAGAAATTCCTTTATTTTTTTATAAGCAATTTCCAAGCTGGTTCCTTTTTCTATTAGCAACAGTAACCACATTGTAGGAATAGACTTTTCTCCCCCCTCTTAACAAATAGAAACAAATGACACATTTTACAATGCTGAATGTAAATGATGGAGTCATTCGCGTGTTGTTTTCCTAGATGTACAATGACCTCACTGATGACAGAATTTAGAACCCTGTGGTCAAATCACAACAGAGGAAAATTAAAACCATACTTGAATAAACCACCTTAATAATAATAAAAATGTGGTAAACATATCACAACGTCATTCCCGTACCAAAAATTGCTTGGAGCAAGAATATACAGGAGAGCCTGCAAGAAGGAGATTCTGCAGACCCAATGGGGGTATGAGATGCTACAGAGGGACCCGCAGCCCCACTACAGCGCAGGGACAAGGCAAGTCAGCCCAAAACTAAACTCAGCCCCCTGTAAAAGAGTTGGCAAGGTCCGATCTCTCCCGCCCCGCGATAAAACACCAGTGTTGAGCAATATAAAAACATCTGAAATATGCGTTGCTCAATTTTATTCACGCAAGTCCATCCCCGGGAGTGGTGGTTAAACCGCTCTTACAGCAAGTATGTTTCCGAAATGGTAAGAAGTGGATGCAAGCACAGCTTTACCTGCCGTCTTCTCTGAAAGTGAGGAGAAACGCACTATCGAGTCATAAGCAAGAGCATCCCCGCTCTTTGGAAGCCTGACCGCAGCTCTCCTCGCTGAGCCTGCTGATCTCCGCCTTCAAATCCCCGTTAATCTCTTCCCGATCCCGGCGGCACCCAGGACAAGCCCCCGTGGCGCGGTGCTGCCCCCGAGACTGCCGAGCCTTCTCCGCGCCCCCGGCAGGGAGCAGCAGCAGACCGCCCTGCTGCCGCCCGCAAGTACGTACACACACACGCACGGACACCGACACCCGGCGCCTGCCCGACACCGGCTCCCGCCGCGCTACGCTGCCCCCGGCCGCTGACACCTCCGCAAGGTCTTGGCGCTCCCTCCGCGGCACCCCGCTTAACGCCCGCAGGTGCGCAATGCGAGGGGATCGGGGTGGGGGTGGGGGTGGGGGGAACGGGAGACGGGTGACACCGCCGACGACCCCGGCTGCGGCCGCCCCGCGGTGCCCGGCTCCCGGGGGCGCTGCCGGCCGGGCCCGCCGCCACTCCGCAGCCACCGCGGATCGCGGGTTATAAGGGACCGCGGGTTATAAGGGACCGCGGGTTATAAGGGACCGCTCTCTCCGCCCACAGCGGAGTCTCCCTCCGCCCCTGCCCGCGCTCTCCACCCCTTCCTCCGGCCGCGGAGAAGGGCATGGAGTTGGCGGGAGCCTATAAAAACCCCTGAGAGCCCGCCGGGGCCACGGCGCTGCGACAGACTCCGCGGGTACAGCCGGGCCGCGCACCATGTCCCACCATTGGGGGTACGGCAGCCACGATGGTGAGTGCCCGGGGTGCGCAGATGCGGCCGGCACGGTGCGGAACACGACTCGACACCTGCCAGCAGGTCGCCGGGAGCAGCGGCCGGGACGTGCCCGCCGCCTCGAGCCTTCGCCCTGAGTGGGACCGGGCTCCTTGGCGCTTCTCTCTTTTAACCTTGAGATGGCACCTGCGGCGGGCCCGACGCGCCGCACCGCTTCCCTGGACCATCTTCTGGTTTCCTCCTGTCATTCCTTTACTTCGGTAGCAGCGCAAGGAGGCGGGGAGCATGGGGCGCTGCTCGAGGAGGACGGGGTGGCCTCTCGGAGAGCACGCCAGTAAAATCCTGTCCTCAGCCTCCAAAGGGTGAGGGACCGCTGGTTCCCCGCCGTGGTCCCCAGGTGGGATTTCCCCTCTTCTGTGTTGCCAGTACCGGCAGCCCTCGCAAATGGTGCATTATTATTTCTGAATAAGACTGATTCCAGTGCTAGAACATCCCGCTTTCTAGAGTGAGGGTTCTCATTTGCATCCCTCGAACACCGTGCTTTTTCCCACACTGTCTTGCAGGACCCGCTCACTGGCACGAGCACTTCCCCATCGCCAACGGAGAGCGCCAGTCCCCTATTGACATCTGCACCAAGGCCACCAAGTACGACCCTGGTCTGAAGCCTCTCAGCTTCAGCTACGATGCCAGCACAGCTAAAGCCATTGTTAACAACGGGCACTCCTTCAACGTGGAGTTTGATGATTCTTCTGACAAGTCAGGTGAGACCTCACCTTTGTGTGCAGTGGTGGAGATGGGAGAAATTGCTACTAACACTGCTACTAAAATGTTTGCTGAGGCCATAAGGTATTTTTTTTTTTTATTTTAAGTCAAAAATATACCAAACTGTTTTGGCTTCAGTAGGGTCAGGATTCAGCATATTGTATGGCTCCTTTAGGCTAAAAGGAAATTGAGGTCCCATTAAAAGGTAATAAAGCCTGTCTGGGCAGTTGGGCAGCTTGGAGTTGCCCTACTCTAAGCTTCAGAAAAGTGAATTGCTTTATTTTTGCTTAAATCAGTAGGGCTTGGATAAGGGTTCAGCTATGAAGATTAAACAAAAAAAAAAAAAAAAAAAGGCCAAACAAACCGAACCCCATGGTTATTTGACAAGAACAGTTTTAGGCATAGCTCATCATAAGCTACCGACTAAATGGTTAAAAGAGGAGGCAAAATGCATCCTAGGAGTAAATTTGCCCTAGAATAATAAAGGATTACACTTAACAACTTGAAGTAGAAATAGTTTGGAAATAGTTTCTTTGGTTATCAAAATATTATTTCATATTTCTGAAGCCAGTATGCTCCCATGTTAGTACAGAAACAGAGAAACGGTTAGAAAATACTTCTTTGTTCTTTCGTAGTTTAGACAAGTATTATGCCTGACATTTCTTGATGCTGGGCTTTCTAGATAAAGATAATGTATCTGACACATTCCTACAAAGTTTGCTAGCAGGCAGTTGTTCCACAGTGTCTTACTGTTCATTGTACTGTATGGTGAAATTAAACACTGAATCCTGCAACCGTTTTAGTAATCCTTACTGAAAAGAATGGCCACATTGATGGACAAATGGAATCTAAGCCCCAGTTGTAGCAAGGGTTTTGTAGGTTACCTTTAAATGCAGTTTTTCAGCTGGCTGAATTTACAGAGATCATCACCCTGCTACAATGAATGTATCTCTAGTTTTAATATAAACAGCAGACGCAATCTCATAGAGAAGTCACTGCCTTCTCTAGACACTGCCTGATTTAACTTGCTGGAGTAAGTGCCCTATTTTTCCTAAGCATTTTGCTGGCAATATCGTTTAGGGAATGGTGCTAAGAACAAATGATCCATGCCTACAAAAAATGTGTGTTTTTTGCAGATAATGTGATACAGTATAGCAGGCATTCAACATTGCACTAAGAATTTGACTGTGTATTTTGATTAGAATCTTTGTACTGAGAAACATTAAGTGGTCAGCTGTAAGTGTTCACAGTTGTATAAATACAGATAGGTCTATGTATAACAGAGCATCCACATTAATATTTGTATGTTTTGTTTTTTTTTTCAAAAAAAAGGTATTCTGACTTCTTAGGCTTTATTTTTCTTAAGCACTGAGGAGGTAAGGGAGCCGGATGCATGTCCATTTTAACAGTGTCATGGGGAAGAAAAAGAGTAGAAAAAAAGGGATTCTGTTTTCCCTGGATACATGTGAGTCTGCTTGCTGTCATCCTGCTCTCGCTAAGCCCAAAGAAAACAGGCTCAGGTCTTCACAATATAACAAAACTACTACAAGTTTACTTTGTGTGCACAGAAATTTGGAAAGACTGAAAATTAGGTTGTATTGGGGAACTTGGAAAACAAAAAAATGGCAGAAACATGATAATCTAAAGAAATGTCTGTAGGAAGAATGCTTTTTATGAGAAAGTGCAGAACCAGAACATCTGTGACAGGAATCCTGTGATAGATATGTAGTGACACAGCTTTCAGAGTGGGAGGGAGGGTAGGAGATGCAAGTAGAAATATTCTCAGTAGCTCTATTAGTGAATCAGAAACTGATTATTCTTTAGAAAAAACCCACATTAAACAGATCTCTCTGAGGCCAGGTAAGGGTGGATCCTTCAGTATCACACTTTCTGTTGAAAATTACAGTGCATAGAACCTACCTGGCAGCACGCTTAATGACTTCATTTGTATTCAGTTAACTAGGTAACCTACTTTCCTTACACAAAATAGAGCTGTCTTTGGCTTGACTGTGCTTGATTTACTCCCATTTCTGAATTTGAGATTATGTGTGTACCAAATTCTTGGTTAGACATCATGCAACAGTCACAAGCAGAAAGTGTGTGAAATTATGTGATGTGCTGGTATGTTTTACAGAAGACAGTGAAATAAAATCCTGTAAATATTTCCCACAGGCTGTATTGCTTGTTCCTATGAGCTTTCCCACATGCAGTAATGAATTATCTGTGGTAGTAGGTGCACAATGAAGTAATAAGATCATTGTTTGTGAATAATCTTCCAAGGCGTGAGTAATTGCCCAGAAAGGGGCAATTCATTAAGATCCATTCATTAAGAATCTTCAGGCTCATAACTAATGGCACTGAAGTAAATTGAACAGCAGTTCTGGGTATTAAAATTTGTTAGATTCCTGCTCTTCAGAGTATGCAAAATGGGTTATTGCAATAAAAAATTACAGGTAGTAAGAACATAATAAAAATAGGTAAGAAAGCTAAAATGCATGTTTGGATGCAACTCTTTGAAAGTAGTTGTTATAATCTCTTTGATTCAGAAATATGTAATCTTAATACTGTTGATCCCCTAATAAATGGCTCTCCCCCAAAAATGTATATTTGTTATGTTTTATTTGTGTATAGAATAATGTTGTATGAAGCTTCTGCTCATCTCTGTGAAAAAAAAAAAAAAACCTAAAAGAAAATTAGGATTTCTTAAAATGGTATTCCATCTATATTCTTCAGCATAGTGAGGGTGTAAAATAAAATATTAACTTTTTAAAGAAAAATAATCTGTGTGCAATTTATGTGACTAATGGATCTTTACAGAAGAAAATGTTTTCTTCCCTGCTTGTAGAAGATCTCTTTACTAATATGTGGAGTTTTATAGATGTAACTTGCCTATGACCTATATAATTTCCTCTTACAATTATGTTTTAGCAAAGAAATGGTGTTAAAGTCTTTATGATAGCTTTGGACCCTGACTTTGTTTTACTTTATTGTTAATTTTCTTAGATATACTTAGATGTCACGATGCTTAAAAAAACCCTCTTCCTAAGCAATTACCCCCAAATCTTCAATTCCAATTCTTGTAGTACAGGCTTCAAATTTCTTGGCTTGTGTGACAGCTGTTATATTTCAGAATATACTTCTAAAGGCTCAGCCAATTCTCAGAGTGAATCCCCTTCATATTTCACAGTTGCTAGTTGGTAGAAATGGTGTATGGAAAGGAAATTCACAAGCCAGCATTGCCATGTTTATGAACATTTCTCTTGTGTGCTAAGATTCCATGATTTTCTCTTACATAAAAGGATATCTTCTCTCTTGTTTCCTTGCAGTCTTTTGGAATGTTTTCTTGGACATGTATGTAGAAAGTAAACAGCGAACTTCCTCTTCCAGTTGTTATTGAGCCTCTCTTCTTCAGTTCTTGCAGTTGCTTTCTTTGTTCTCCTGTCTACTGTCTTATAATACTGAAAGTTTCAAGTGGTTTTAGGCATTCACATTTAAAATTTCTATAACTTTAAATAAAAGCAGAAACTCATAATGATAAAAGTATCACTAGAAATAAAACCTCAAATTCAGGTTCATCTGTGTGTATCCTGGGACCTGACATTCCACATGAGTGAAGCAAGTGGGGCTGATGACTGTTAAATTACAATAATGCACCTTATTTTAGGTACTTTTAGCAAAGGAATGTCTCATTAAGGGCACTTTCTAATGTTAAACACTTCATATTATAGTCTGCTGTAAGGACATTTGTATTGTTTCACCCCTTTAAAAGACAGAAGTAAACAGCAACTTCTCAGAGCTGTAAAACCACAGGAAGTGACTTTGCTCAAGAAAGCCTCTAGAACGCAAAAGAAAATTTTGTAACATACTTTGTGTTTTCGATGTAAGTTTCACAGTTTTCAGAATTCACGAAAACCTGAAATTCGAATGGGAAACGTTCACAGCAGTAGGCACTGTATTCTGTATTTTCCGATCATCTGTGTAATAAGCTTATAAAGGGAAGAAGCCAATCAACAATTCATTTATCCCATAACAAGAATGTTAAAATAACATATTTTAGCTGTAAAGAATTGTAAACTGTTAAAGAAGTAAATTGCAACTATGGCATAAGGCTCTAGAGACATTACTAAATGGTAATTTCTGCTTGTGGATGAGTCTCTTAATTGTTTTGTTTTCCTTCCTTGCCACTGAGCTAGAGATAATCTTGAAACCCAAAGCAGAGTCTCAAGTAAATCTGACTTTTTTTCAAATATTGAATCACAGTAGAACTTCAAAATTATGAGGAGACGTAGGGAAATGAAAATATTGTATTAACTTTGATACTAGCCCCCCTTTGGGAGACTTTCTGTAGTTGTAATCAAATATATTACCCAATTCTTCCTATAATTGTAAATATTAATGAGGATGCTTCAGCCTCCCTGAATTATGCCTCGCTGTAAACAAGCCAATCTGTTTTGTTACATTGGTTATTCAATTGTCAGTGCATTAACACTGCTTGGTTGGCAGTGAGTTACTCTGAAAGTTGTGCTAATGTTGCTCTTCCTACACTTCCACCTCAGCTGGTACATGGAGGAAGAAACAGCAGGACTGCCAACTTCAAGCACAACTCTTAATCAAAGCCACTGCCACTGGTTTATTTTTCGGCTTCCCAGCTCCAAAGATGTAATATTATCTATGCTAGAATAATATTATATGTTATAAGTAGGTGGTCATAGACTGAAGGTCCAAAATGCAGTTTAGCATTGTTGACCCTTCAGAATCATAAATCAGAGAACTGATTGCTTATGGCTTCAAGGGACTGTATGCAGATGTCCGTTTATGTGTCACAAGTACTTTTTTGCACTGCTTGACTAGAAGGTCAGAGGTCCCAGAGTGTGTGTGTTCATTAAGCTGTTTTTCTTGTGAACTGAAATCACCGGAAGCTGCAAATCCTATGTAAGCAACGTGAGAATAGCACTTGTGTTTCCAGGAACTGGAAAGGAAGGTAAGACATCCTTGATGAAGGATCAATGAAGGCTTGAGATCAGTCCTGCATGTTTCAAGCCTTCCTTTCTTTACAGAGCCTAAAAGTGCCCTTCTTCCCTTATAGCAGTATTTATTTATTTATTTATTTAGGATGCACCTTCTGAGCAGAAATTTGACATGAATTGTGCATTTAGTAATCATGGCAACTTCCCTCCCTTCTTCCAAATTTCTCCTCCACAGGAGATTTACTGCAAACCCAGGAGAAGCTAGTCAGCTGTTATCAGCTAAGGCCACTTGGAAAAGTTTATTTTTAAGGCGTAATGCAGCTGTGTGCCAGATGTCACCATGGCTACTCTTGCCAGCTGATATATTTGTTGATTTTACTTATAGGCTCAAGGGACTCCTGTGTACTTAGAGGCAATACTCATACCTTAAGTTTGTTCCTCCCTCAATAGATCTCAATGTAGTATGAGCACCATGTCTAGTACAGTCTTCAGTACTGTAAGCAGTTACTGAGATTACTATTAAAGCTATTACCATCAGAAACTAAACCAAATCTTACTTTTAAGAGAATTTTAGTGATTCCAACTCAGTTCTTACGAAATCACTGTCAACTCATACAGTGTGAAAACATGAAGATTGAAGGCTGACTGGGGATTCAGTGCAGCGCTTAGTGACTCTTAGAGAATGTCTGTTAAAGAAACTGCATGAGAAATAAACTCCACTGGTCCCAGGAGTGGGAGGAAACTTAAGAACCTAAACGACTTTGTATCCTTGAGCAGGTCAGAGTGTCTGGCTGCTACCCAGTCTGGATGAAATAGTTCAGCTGAGGTAAATCAGAACCACTGGCCTGCTGCAGATAACCATGACTGCAGACCTGCTGCATTTTGGCAGGTGTTTCATTCTGATCTATCTCTCTGGAAAATCCTTGTTGCCTTTTCAGGCTAACCCTCTAGCAAGGCCAGAGTAATTTTTTTTTTCCTTATGCGGTACCAGTTATGTAGGTTTTTTTTCTTGATGAAACCCATTACAGATGTTTTCTGCAAGTGTGATCCCTACAGCCATATGCTTACGTGCTGTCTTGCTCTCTTGCTTGTCATGATACAGCGTTCTAGGAGGAATGTCTGAAAGAGATAAGATAAAGAAGGAAACATTTCACAAAATGTGACACTCTGTACTCCACATTTCACACAAGTGGCAGCTCACCCTAGCTGAACTCTTCAGTCTTGTCAGATGGAGAAGCCCATTCTTGCATAAGCACACAGTGCTAATCTCTGAGCATCCTCCTAAGAGCCTTTTTTGTGCCATTAATAGTGCATGGTGCTCAAGATTTATGTTTTTTTTTCACGTAATGCTTTGTCTACTTTGTCTCCTCAAGGCCTTTTATCTATCATACAGATGTCTGTATGAAACATTAAGGTACATACTATGGGTACATTTCACATATACCTACAAAAGTCATATGCTTGTGCACATCTACTGTAGGCTGATGCCAAAGCATGGCTTTCTAAAGAATGGGAAATGTCAAAGCAATGTGTGTGCAAGAGGGCTGTCCTCAGAAGTACATGCTTGGAATGTCCTGCTAGGTTTTTATGTGGTAGACTCTCAGTTAGAACTAACTTTTCTAACAAGTTTGGATTGCTGGACATCTGTTTGGACCCATTATTTCAGCTACTTAGAAGGAGCTTTGCTGTCAGTGATTTTCATTTGAAGAGCACTTTCTCATTCTGCATTTTCTCAGAGTAACAAACGTTAGAGTAGTATTTTTCTTAGCACATTAATTTGTATGACTGGAAAGAATTCATTCTAACTCATGAAACAATCTTGTAGTTCAACCATTTTGATTATTTCTTTGGTGGGTTTGTTGCTTTGATGAGATTTATTAGTCTCCTGCTTTGCATAGAGAGAACATCCCTTACAAATGGCTAAATAACAGTAATACCACAGTATTCCAGCAAAAATTCACAGATGTGGCTGCTGCCATTTCCTGAAAAAAAGATATGAAGTGATCCATGGTATTTTATACAAAGCTGTTCTGTTCTACATGGGAAGGGTAACTACCCAGTGACTTGCCTTTGATTAGAATAGTGAAGTTGCATGGCCTCAGCAAACAGCTGTCCCAGATGCAGCAAAATCTCCTTTCATTCCTGTGTATTTCCAAATATCCTAAGTGTAATGGAGACAAATGAAGTTCACCTTCTTTATCCAGTAAATCCCACAGACATAAGTGGGACAGTTTGTGTGGTTATTTGACTTTCCGACTTAGTTCTGCTAATACTTATGTTCACCTATTTTAGGAAGTGTTATGAAATCGTTTAATAACAGTGCAATATCATTACAGGATGTTACCGCTATTAACTTCTCCAGCAAAAGGTAGAAGGTTGAAAACAGTTACCATTTCTTAACCTAAATTTGTGGCTTCAAATTAGTCTCAATGTAACATTTCAAATAACTGTTACATAGAAAAAAGCTGCATTTTCAAGCTGTCACGTCTTAGGCTGTTACACATCTGCGGGGACCAGGTTATGATGTAGGTTGAATCTGTAAGAAAAGAATGTGTTTTCCAGGTTGGCTTGTGTCATCGTCATCCTGCATCTATCTGAAGCTGTGCTATGTAACAAAATGGAGCACAGCTACAGATGTATTTCCAGGGTGGTTTTCACTAATACCAATTTCAAAAGGAAAGGAGCTAACAACGAAATGCTCAAATATGAATTAGAATTTCCCCATCCCTCAAAAAAAGGGGATGGAATGGCTGGACTTCTATCATCAGTGTTGCCTGAATTGATGTTCACATCACATGGGGCAAGGACAGGAAATTTCCCAGTGTGAATGTTTCTCCGATTGTCGATGAACTTATACATGGCAAAAGCTGGTAGTATTTGTTCATGGTTTAAAAGCTTGTGCTGGGGAAACAAAAAAGAAAAAAAAAAAAAAACAAACCAAGCTCTAGCATTTCTACTTTGCCGTTTAAGTTTAATGTTAAATTTTATTTCTTCAGAAAGGTTGAGAAGCATCAAAAAAAAAAAAAAAAGTCTGCTTAATGTAGGCTAGCACAAGAAGGGCTGTTCTGTAATTAAGCCTGCTGGATTTGTATTCATTCACACTAATCTAATTATTACTTTCTTTGAATGCTCTGCTGTGAGTCAAAATAAGCTAGTGCTGGATCTGAGAACCACAGAATGAGAAAAGTAAGCAAAACCTGCAGAGATTTTTGTGCATCTTTTGAGTTTTATGAGACTATAACAAACTCTTGGTGTAAAGAAATAACACTGCAAGTGGATTTAAGAAGATTGCATGGTTCTGCTTTTCAGCATGCTTTCCATTGATTAATAATTGCAGATTAACCTGTGCTGCGCTAGTGCTTTCCAAGGTTGAGGAATGGTGGAACCTTAGTCCATTTGTACCTGCAACAAGCAGCACGTCCATTAGCCAAAGGAACTAAAACTGAAACATTGCAACTCCATGGCATAATTTTTAAATGAAACATAATATTGTGTGGATTAAATTATTTTACATCTGTAAAGTCGTAACAGCCAATTACTTCATTTGCAAAAAGAACTAATGCATATTCACAGTTGCCATTCTGAAAAAAAGTATTGTGATTTGTAGTCCTGTGCTTGACAGTTATGCTTCTTGGCAACTGGCACATGAAGAAACATAAAAGTAGAATAAGATATGTTCCTATTTAATTACTTTAAGTAGCCATTGTTCTTTGTATTACATAGCTTGGCAATAGGTAGGGCAAGTCTTGGTCTGTTGGCTGTTCAGTTTTGGAAATTGTATTGTTCGGTATAATACTGTTCGGTACTGGAAATTGCAAAGATGGCAGTGGAGCATATATTAACATTTTTCAAATAGAAATACATGTTGGGAGACTTCTAAATATATTCACCAAAGGAGCCCCAGGCAAATGCTAAATTTCTCCACTGAACTCAAATTTTGCATGTGTAAGGCACACCAGTGGAAGCTAATGTGTTTTATATATATATATATCATATTTTCATGTATTCTGATTTTTTAGTCAAGTTCTTCTCACCTCATTGCCAAGTATCCACAACTGTTGCTGTCCATGCTTGTATATGATCAGAATCATTCAAACCTGAACAGGCAGTGACCTTTTCCTCTCTGCATTTGATGTATATTTTTGCACTTGCACGTATTGTGGTAATGTCTAGACTCGTTGCAGACTGAGAGGAAAGCATCTTTACTCCACAGAGCCATTTTGTTTGTGTCACATACACGGAGCACACTTGACGTAATATCTGTCAACACTCTTCTGTCACTTTATTGTGTATATATATATTTATGTGTATTGAGACATTTATCTCTAAGATATGTAACACTTCAAATTACATTTTTAAATAATCTTTTTTAATATTAACATCTTAGAGATTTAATTTGAATTTGAGATGCTTAGGAAAAAAAATGGTCTGAAACCTTGCTCTAATAACTTAGATAAATAGTTTTATTTAATGGAACTATTTGTTATT
Source organism: Amazona ochrocephala (assembly GCA_039720435.1). Taxonomy (NCBI): domain Eukaryota; kingdom Metazoa; phylum Chordata; class Aves; order Psittaciformes; family Psittacidae; genus Amazona; species Amazona ochrocephala. The sequence continues at coordinate 28,833,396 of CM077876.1, read as the reverse complement.
GTCCTGTGCTTTATGCTGCACTGGAGGAGACATTGTCTGTGCCTTGAGCATTTTGCAGCAATAGGGTGTGATCCTGCATATAATGGTGATTTAACACAGTCTAATTACAAGGTTAAAACTAACAGGCAGAATAAGGGAGCTCAGGGAAACTCCTGTATAACTGAAAGTATGGCTGGGCACTCCACTTAGAGCAGTCTCATAGCAGGAGTAAGGTTAGATGTGGAGAACATAAGTAAACACCTTGTTCCTGTATTTTAAAAAATGTGTCTCGGCAGGCATTGCCATTTTCACCACCATTTTTAAAACTTATTCTTGAGGAATAAAGGTTGGGAGGGACAAGAGATTTGAATTCACATCTCTGCAATGCCTTGCGCTATGCCTAGCACTTTACCTTGCAGCAGCGCATGGCTAACAGGTGTTGAGGTTTAATTTGGAACCAAAAGCATTTTGCTCAATCCAATCTGCCACAGGATTTGCAGGATTAAGGCCTAAATGGATGAAGTGTCTAAAATGAAGGGACAGAGTACATTAGTAAGTGAAAGATGATTTGGTGTACTTCCATAGAACAACTCTATACTGGCCTCTAACAAAGGCTCTTCTTTTTCTTGGTCTTTTTTTTTTATTTATTTGGTGACAGAAAAGTTGCATCCTTAGCTCTTCCCTCGTCACCCGTAATATTAGCATGCCTGTTAAATTGCTGATGAGATGCTCACTGTAAATTCTCTTATATATTGATACATTTATTACTGATTTTGGCATATTGCAGCCATGTACCATTGAAGATGATCTGGAATAGCATGAGAGCATGCAGAGGAATGAATTGTAGTTCACATGGAAGATTTGAGATGGACATCTCAGTTTGAAGTGAGACTTGATAATAAAGGTTATGCAAGATGCTAATAAAGGCTCTTTGCTTTACAGTCCTGCAAGGAGGAGCACTGGATACAGCCTACAGGCTGGTACAATTTCACATTCACTGGGGATCCTGTGAGGGCCAAGGGTCCGAGCACACCGTGGATGGTGTGAAGCATGATGCAGAGGTAGGATGTGATTTACCTTCTCCAATCTTTTGTGTATAATAAATATTTCATTATTTTGTTAATATTCCACCACAGTAGCAACTTCTCTGCAGACCTTCACAGGGCAAGAGACCACAGAGGTTACCATAGAAGATTTTAATACAATGCCACCCAAGACCTACTCCTTGCAAGAGCAGAGATTAGAATCAAATTAGAATTTTCTTAGCTACTTCTTGTCAAAGACTGTAGATGCAGAAAATCACACATTAATTTTTCCTGGTTTTCGCCTACTTTCTCAGTGGCTCTTGAAAATCATGAAGAAATAGAATTTCAGCACACCTGTACACAGGCATCCCCTTTTTCTGGCTTCAGTTTTTAACATCAGAGACATTTATATCAACAACAGAATAAGTTGGGGAAGACCATTTCATCTTTTGGTAGCAAAGAAGCAAAGGGGAGCTGTGAAGAGGGCGGATAGCAAAGAAGTGAGATCTTGCAGGTGCTCCTTGTAATATCTCCAGATTCTCCGGATGTCCCTTGCACTAAGACTCTCTTACTACAGCTCCACTACAGGCAAGGAGTGACTTTAGTGCCTTGCATTCCACTTTTTCTTGTCCCCTGCTTAGAAATCTACCTCTGGATGCTGTGACAGACTTTAACCCTTTCATAAATGTACATTGACTGAACATACCTTTGATTTGCATTGAAAGACAAAAGAAGTGGCCCCACAAATTCATTGTCTCTGATGCTTTTCATGAAATAGAAGTAGCTTTTGTTTTATCTGAGAAACTTGCCACTGCCTGTGTTCACAGTACCATAATTACTCACTCAACTCAACTTGCGGATGTGGGGAAACAGCCAGATGGTCTTAAATTAGAAATAACTTGGGAATGAAAAAGAAAGCAACGTCCTGGCTAGTGTGACCTGGAGCTTCATTCCATATTCTTTTCAAAAGCTTTTCAGAAAAGGACAAGACTGTTTTTAAACTCTCTAATTGCAGGTCAGATCTGTAGTTATGCATTTCCTGTGGCTCTTTGACACTGACAATCATGTATTTCAGTGATGGTTAGAACTCCAGCATATATAGCATTAAAATACTACATCAAAATCCTGCAAACTGCATGCAGGAAAAACTCATTCTGAAGATAGCAGGAGTTTCACTGGACTAAAATCAGAACGGTACAACCACAGTTTGCATTTAAATCTCATCTGGGAATAAAAGTGAGAAGCAAAATAAAATGCATGACAAATCTCTTTTCATAAATGAAACTTGAAAGTAGATGAATGATTCAACAAATTAAGTGCACACAAAAGTTTTTAAATCTCAGCAGTAAAACGCACCTGTTCTTAATGTTTAATAAATTACTTCCCTGCATCCTCATCTGTAAAACGCTGTGGATGGAATATTATCTTCATAGTGCTTCTTTGTTTTCTTGTTCCTAGCTCCATATTGTTCACTGGAATGTAAAATATGGTAAATTTGCTGAAGCTGTGAAGCATCCTGATGGTTTGGCTGTTGTAGGCATCTTCATAAAGGTTAGTTAACCTTTTTCTTTTGTATTAATTGGATGAGTCCAGTATGTTTATTGTGTTGCAGAGGGACCTAAGAGCCTAAAATACGGAAAAAGGCAGCATTATGCTACAGTGGCTAAATCCATAGCAAACTGGGTGGTGCTCCAAATTCTTGGCTTCCTCTACATATAAAAATTTTACACCAGCTATGGAGTATGACTGCCGTTCATCGCTGTGACAGCCCTATAGCAACATATTTACCTTCATCACAACAGTGACTCTACCATAACTCTTATCAGTGAAAAGTGGTACGCATAGCTGACAAAGTTATGTGTGTATGAATCTGCAGTAGGACTAGCCTAAATAACACCTATTTTCCTTTTCTAATATCCAGAGCATTTTGTAGTAGTTGAACTATCGTCACAGCTGGTTGGAGAAGATGACTGTGCCCCAGCAGCCTGCATTCCATCCTGGCCTCATGGTGTTTTATTAGGAGGGTGACTTCTATGAAAAAAGACCAGCTCAAGTCCAAAAATAAATCCACACACTGTAAATGAAAATCACTTTTTCTGTCCAGTGTCCTTGGCTGACCCATTTGTGCTGACTGTCAGCTGACATGTTTTTATAGTCACTTTTCCGGTAGTACTCCTGTTATGTAATGAGACGGTGCTGGGAAAATGTTTCCTTGGGAACTGCAACAGGAAACTAAAGGTATCTTGAGAGTGCATGGTTATTTTCTTCTCATATGATTTGTGTTACAGGTAGGAAATGCCAAGCCTGAAATACAGAAAGTTGTGGATGCTCTGAACTCCATTCAAACCAAGGTAATATTTGCTGTCTGTATTGATTGATGCCAGCCACAACTATGCTGTGTTGTCTTCCTCAGAAAGTGGATTTTTTACTTCTCCCTAGTCTGCTGCATGTACAAAAGTAAAACAAACCTTTCTTCCATTAGTACTGATGCTCCTGTAATCCTGAATGGAAAAGGGATTTGAACGAATTTGTGTGGTAGAGGGCAGGGAGTACTAGAGATAGTGATAATTTTGTATCTTTGACTACATTTCTCTGTCTTTTAACTGCATTTAAACCTATAGGGTAGGATTCATCTTACTAGCCTAACATACTCTTGTAGATGGACTTTGTAGACAGCGACAGATGGAAAAAGCACTTCCCCCCATCTCTGCATGTGTGGGATAAATTTTTTTTTTACTCCGAGAGGGCATGCTTCTCTTGGTTATTTCAATAGAGAGTCCACCTAAGAAGTCTGATCAGGATATATAACTCTTATGAGAAAAGTTTTTCTGTATTTTAAATATTGTGTAATTTGTGTGATCTTAATGAGCTGAGTAATGGGAAACTAAAAGTACTTACTGAACAATTGAGTACCTTTATAGTGGGTGAAGGTCTGTGGATATGAGAAATGTAGACAGGAAAGATAAAGAACGAGGTTATGGTGTCATCTTTGTTATCAGGCTTCCTTTGAGGTAAAGGTAAATGAATATTGCCATTTACTTCAATGGACTCGCCAAAAAGTTCTCTCAGGTTCTGTTTCCAGTGCAATCAGTGTACATGGCATGTGAAGTCTCATTGTTGCTTCAAGCAAAATCAAATCATGTCTCTAGAAGCAAGGAACATAAATTCAACATTTGACTAGAGAAACAATGTTTTGAATGTCTTATAGGAAATATATTGCTGAAAGTCTTTAATCTCAAATGTACTGTGAGACACACTCAACACTTCATGCTAAACTCCATTTCTACCTTTCTCCAAACATGGAGCTTTCCTCAAGAGACCTCACTACTGCAAGTCCAGTATGTCTTTGTGATCTCTCCCCTGATGTTAGCCCGTCTACTTTCTTTACTGTAGGGAAAGCAAGCTTCCTTCACAAACTTTGACCCCACTGGACTGCTTCCTGCATGCAGAGACTACTGGACATACCCTGGCTCACTGACCACTCCTCCACTGCTCGAGTGTGTGATCTGGCATGTTCTGAAGGAGCCCATCACTGTTAGCCCTGAGCAGGTAGGTCTACAAAGGATGGTGTGCCAGTAGATATATACAGGCATCTTATTGGTTGCCTTAGCTCAGCCCTCCGGGTGATCTTTGAAGTGACAGTTTGTGTTACTGCAGAGCTATGCAGGGTATTAGGTAGCATCAGATGTCAAAAATATATATCTGAAATAGTTATCCCCTTCTGGCAGAACTCTGCTGCTATGTGTAGCGGTACAGTTTGCTGTAAAATACAAGGCTGCCCTCCATTTGGACACAGTCCAGGGAAAATTTGCAGGGGGAGAGGAGGAAGAGGGAGTGGTTAAAAATTTAATCAGGCTTTCCAGATACTTTCAGATATTTAATCAGGATTTCCAGAAAATTTTCCAATTTTCCCAGATATTTACCACATGACAGGCTAGAGCTGTCATGTGGTAAAAATCTGGGAAAATTGTAGCATGCATGAAAGGACCATTTGCATATGCAGAGTTAGTTTAGCGTATGTTAGTGAGCATCAGCAGGTTTGCTGTTCATGCAGACATCACCCACCTGGGTATACTTGCCCTGAAAATACCAAGCATTTATGAGCATGCATCTCGCACCATAGATCTATAGTTAGTTTGTTGATCTTCCAGCATTTCCAAGGCACAGAACTCATTTTACAAGTTCTATTCAGCACAGAATAGAGTTAGGAAATCCCACGCAGAATTTTGACAATCCTAACAAAACTGCATTGTTTGGAAGAGGCAAAACTTGCAGATTCCATAAGTCTGAAAAAATCCTGTACTTTGTTGAGCAGCTTGAGGAGGATGGAGTCTTTCTAGTAGGAAGGAACTCATGCAGATTAAATCACTCCTGGCCCTAGTGTTTAGCACCATCCATTAGTGAAATTACATAGAGGCGAGATTGCATCCTCAGTTCATATCTGTGAGCTTGGGAGATATTAATAGAACTTCTAGCCAATGAATATAAACCAGCTGTGAACGGCATTAGTTTGCTCTTCAAACTCTTAAATCCCTTTTGTCAGTGGCGGACATGCAAACAATATACGCATAATGCTAGGGGTTTTATTCAGCTGATGTTACAAAAGTGCAACTGAACTGTTGTAGAACTTAGGTAATAAAACCAGAATAAATGACAAAAACTATCAGAAATAATAATTATAGCAGTGATTGTGATTAATAAGCTGCAAGGGAACATTAAAGTTGACACTGTTTACTTATTCTAAACTACTGATATTGCTATTGATAATTCAAAGTTTGCAAATATGGTTTCATTACAGGGCAAGAGCACATTCACCAAAATAGAGTTGTTTTTCCTACTACACCTACTTTAACCACCTACAAGTGGTAAAAGATACCACTTGTTTCTCCCACACACGCCCCTCCATATTACCATCGACATTTCAAAAATGGATTTGAGATCAAAACAGTGTGTGGCAGCAGCAGCTTGCCTCTTCATTCCAAAACTTATCAAAACAAGAAACCATAGAGCAGAGTGTTGACGCTGGGTTTAAGTTGAATTGGTTTTTCAAAAATAGACAGAAGCTGGATATTACAGCAGAGTATAGTGGGCCCATTATAATTTGCTGTAGTGACACTGCAGTTCCTGGCAGAGGTTTAGCTCCAGACTTTGTTCTAGTTGGTCCTGAAGGTAAAGTCCTCTCCTGGGCTAATCACTGCTGGGGACCTTCTGCCTAGAATGAAGGAAAGCCTGGCCTGCAGCCTGATTTGTATGAAATCGTGTATACTATGTATGTATTTCTGTCAGCAGTTCTGGCTGTCTTCATGAGATCACATATTGGGGTGTGTTGTTATTTTGTCACAGTCTTTATGCTAGTTTTGGAGACACCCACTTAGACATAAAGGTGCTTTTATTGCATCAGTCTGTGCAAACACCAGTTGTGCTTTAGGAACAAACACTAACGCTTTACAGTATGCTCCCATTGATATGGACCAGTTTTCCCTCTCACAGGATTTGAAAATCAGGATACGTTGAATGAATTTGGCTGTTTTAATTCGACCCAAGAGTAAAGTTCTGTTTTGTTGTTTTTTTTTTTTGTTTGGGTTTTTTTTCCCTGCAACTGGATTAAAATAATCCAATTTTTAACAGACACAAAACTGTTAAACTTGCGAAATATTCTGAAAGGATTTCAATTCAGATCTGGGTACAGGACAAACAACTCTGTGCACAAAGTTCAGAAAATATGTGCCTGCATCCTTGTCTTCTGTGCATTCTTATTTGTTCTTGCAAGGTTATTTTGTGGACAGGAGAGCCTGTGTCAGGGGCAGGAAATGGTGTGGATGAAATGCAGAGACACACGGGTGGTGATACCATCTTTAGACCATTAGTGCTGGTGAAACTTTGCGTTGGACCTCTGGCTTGGGCCCAAGGTGTATAATTCAGAAAGTCCTACTGAAACAAGAGCATACATTTGAGGATGTTTGTGCCTTTTTCCACAGATGTGTAAAATCCGTGGCCTTTGCTTCAACGCTGAGAATGAGCCCGTGTGCCGTATGGTGGACAACTGGCGCCCATGTCAGCCTTTGAAGAGCAGGGAAGTCAGAGCTTCCTTCCAGTAACCTCAACACTGAGTGTGTTAGAAATGGCTGTGTTTGTGAGGAGCCCCTTTTGCTAAGCCCAAATCAAACCTTTGGCATGTGTGCTCTGGCAACATCTTGTTTCCCAGATCCATTCTTTCTTTCACTCTGCAACTGAAATGCCAGCTAATAAAATGTGAAAGGCTCTTGGCCAAATAGGAAAGGGTTCTTAAGGTGTGGTGTTAGGAAAGCACGGTGGGGGGGGGGCTGTGTGTGTTTTGGTGACTATTGCTGCAACCGACATTTTGATGAAACAAACAGTGTGTTGGCTAGTTGGGGGAGGATATGGTAGTAGTAGCAAAATAAGCCATTTTAAGAAACCTCATCCTCTGGTGTGATAGTACACATAACTAACGATAACTTGAAGCTTTGTGAAAAGCACAGGAATACAGAATCTAGGTATAATTTAGGAAAAAAAGTATTTTGAGAAAGTAAAGCAAAATGAATATTGAGAATCAGAGTTATTAGATTTTAAGAAACCAACATGTAAATATTTTTTCAGACCATTTTGCATTTTTACCCATGCTATCAACAGCCTTGATTATGTCTTAATGGTAGTTGGATTTTTTAATAAAAAATGTCCTAAATTAAGTATTACCTTTAAAAGTTGTTATTACCATGGAAGTAATACCAAATATGTTTTCATTGAAATAATATATGCTCTAATTTAAGGAGGAAAATAATATTGTATTTTAGATAATTTCTCTAATAAACCTATACTTATATTTTTTCTTCCATGTTGTTATTTTAATTTGGGAAGAGCCACTAATCTGCTTGCATCATTGCATATTAAACATAATTACTATACATATAGTGTATTGGGAATGGGTTTCTATGACACTAAAGATGAATGTAAACCTGTATGGATATGTTAGGAAATTTTCTCTAAGTAACTCTCTGGTAGACAGCAGAAAGTCTAGCTGCTTTATAACAACAGAAAGAGCTGTTAGTTTTGAGCAATCACTACAGATTATCATCAAAGCTGACTGCATAGTAAAAGATCCCCTCAGAAGAATTTTGAACAAAATCATACTGAAGAGTGGGCTGCTTCAGCCTGGTTGCTTAAGCATTGTCCCTATGTAGCAGCCCAAAAGCAAGGTGCCTCATCTTTGTTCATAGCATTTGTTCAATCCAACTAGACCAAATCTTTCAAGACGCTGTGCCCAGCATTTGTTCTTCAGCCTCACAGTATTATATCGTATGAATGATTTCAACAGAAGATGTTTTCAACATAAATATTGCTCAACAGAAAATAGCTTCCAATAACTTCCATTGCTGGATCCTTACTAGCTGATTTCTTGTGTTTTCGTGAACACAGATGCAATAGATACCTAAATATAAATCTGTTCTAAATAAAGAGAATCCAAACAATGCCATAAGGGGCTATCCTCCTTGTCAGGCTCCTGGCTGTTTTGAGAAAAGCCATCTTGAAATCTGTCATCTCCTTGGATTCTGCTCCTAGTTTTTAAGATAATTTATTATGAGCTTCCTACACCAACTGGGATCACGTTGTAAGTTATATCTGTTGGGCTGGTTAGGTTCTGAAACTCCTAGGATCTTGAAATGGGTGAGATGCGAATGAAGCCTTCTCCTGAGTGCATGCAAACATCTTAAGAAAACTCTATCAAGCCTTCCCCTTTGGAAAGCTTATCCATTTGCATACTCTTCCCCCCAAAAGAACAACTAACCAAACAAAACCCTAAAACAACCCCCACCAAACCCCAAAACCAGATCAGGAAAACAAAACGTTTGTTTGCCACAGGTAATTTGTTTTAAATTCAGCTATTCTGAATGGAGCTGCAAAGGTAGTTGTCTCTTCCTACAATATCTATGCTGTCTAATTCAGGTTCTTCATGTTGAGTAGTTTGACTACTTTTCTGACTGTCATCTGCAGGCCTGAGTGCTACCCACATGTCCCCTAAACAGTGCAAGGGAGGTTGCACCTCTAAAGTTAGAATTAGAGATTCAACACATTGTGACTTAAAGCTGCTGATGCAAGCCAAAAAGGTATGCTTTACAGAATCGCAGGATGGCTGAAGTTAGAAGGGACCTCTGGAGCGAATCTGGTCCAACCATTCTGCTCAAACAGGTTGCCCAGGACCACGCACAGGTGGCATAAATCTCCAAGAACAGACTTAGGGACTTATAACCCACTTATTAATAGTAGCACCCTCTTGCTGAAGCTGAAGCAAAGTGCTTGTTAGCAGTCAGAGCAGTAAACATTTTCCTGGAATTGTGTACATGTGCCAGAACTTGCCCTCAAAGGTGGCAACCCTGCTCTTTGCATGATTACATGCTCTGGCACTCCTAAAATTAAAAAATAAAGCATGAGACCCCCAGATCTTCAGATTTAAAACCTGTATCTTGACAACTATTATAGCCTGGCTACTAAGTGTCAAGACTTTATAAGAAATGATGATCTTACTGGCACCTGTACAGCTTAAATAGTATCCAGGCTAGCATGTGACAGAGCATGAACTTCTGCCTCATGGCTGGGGTAAAATCCTGGAAACACCTGTGAAGTTCTAACAAATAAAAAGTTTCACATCTCTTCTTGGTTGTAATTCAAAGCTGCTCCATTAAGTAACAGCAAAGACAACCAACATTAGCGATATGTTTGTCATCTTGTTTGCATGAGCCTGTTTACCTGGAATGTTGCTAGTGCCATGTTTGCCTTTGATGAATATGAAGTACTTCTGTATTAAGCCAGACTGTGCAAGCTGGTGTTTGTTTGTACATGGTGTACAGGAAGAGCCTGCTATATGTCTTAACCTGGGTGGTGTACCAGGGAGCAAAAAGTCCTCACAAAAAAACCCTCTCTGGCATAAAATGGTGTGTGGACTTATCACAAATTCACATGTTGCCATTAGGTTTTTGTGTAATCGGTAGCCTTTCCAAGGAAGATATATGCATTAAGGCCAACCCAGAAATTCAGATAATTTTCCTGGCATTCATGATCCATATTCTGAATGGTGAGTTCAGTTAAAATAAAGGTGGATAGAACCTCCTAGCTCATCTTCCTGACCTCTATTCTCCTTCACTATTTGCTCTTATGAAGAGGTTATAATTAGGTCTTGCAATTGTTCTACAGCAGAACTAAACCAACACCCATTCTAATATCACACTCTGACCTGTTTCAACTGGAAAACTATATACGTTCATATTGAAAAAAAGAGACCACTTTTGTCATGGAACCGAAAATTCCGCAGGTAATTGTGTTAATGGCAAGTAAGCAGCTCTGATTAAGGGGAAATTTATTTAGGAAAAAAAAAAAAAAAGAAAAAAAGAAGGCTAGTATGTTAATTTGAAGTCATCATAAGGTACTCAGCCAGCACTTCAATGGGGGAAAGAGAGAAGCACATTTACTTGCAAACTGTTCATTTTGCACAGTTTGTGATCTTGTCTCGCACTTGTCTGCCAGCTCCATGTGTTAGAACATTTTATGATTTCACCACTGCTATTTCTAAGGGTTGGTTTTGTCCTAGATTGACTTGGGCGGGTAGACTGTGATTAGAGATGTTCCCTGGGAGATTAGATAATAATGCCCTACGTGGAGTCAGCAATATTTATAGAAGTCCAGATAGTTTATAGAAGAGTATCGCTCACTTAATGACAGCTTTAGGATTTTCTAACTCTTCAAAGAAAAGCCCTGCAAGCAACAGCTGTGTCAGATCTAATATAGATACAAGCAGTGATGACAGTACAGTGTCTTCACTGAAAAATTCCCATGGACTCTCTAATGTCAGCCACTTCCTCTTCCAAACCACAGATTCTCATACAGTCATGTAGCACCTGGTGACAGTTGCTCATACTGAGTGTTTGATATATTTTAAGTCGATTTGGCAACTGGATGCCTTGCTGCTGTCCCCATTCCTCTTTCAGTATGATGGTAAGGGGCTGTGCTGCCTCAATACCAACCCCAGCCACCAACTTCCTAAAGTTGGTGCAACGGGCACGTGTTAGAAGGCAATATGGCTCCATACCAGACAGAGAGAGGTGCAACAACAAAACTTTTCAGGGAATCCTCACTAATTTTAGACCACAAGTCTCGATACTTTTATATCCAAGCCACAAACCAAAGCCATTTCGGGTATGACCCCAGCCCAGTGTGGATTACAGTGTAGTGATTTCCAAGCTTTCCTGTTCACGCAACATTGAGCCTTTCAGGATGCTCACTTTTGTTCAGAGCTCAAAGTAACGTAGTTATGCTGCCTGAGCTGATGGACCCAGATTCTCAGTAGGGCTTTGTGCTAACACAATGTAGCTCTGTTGCTCCTAATTCCAGAATGGAGGCAGTTTTGTCCAGCGGGGATGTCAATGCACTGCAGCATATTAAACAATAAAACAATATCCTCAGTACATTTTGAAAAAGGTAATTGGTAAGCACTGGTTTTTATAATCTTGCATGTCATGAGGCATTGTATTTATGTATGACAAGAGGCAGACACTACTCTTTTGAACTCACACCCTGAAACAGAGAAGAAATGCATTGAGACAATATGCAATAAATAATTAGAGCAGATACGTGGATAATAGCAATTTGTTTTTCCTTAGCCTTGTAACATCACTTAGTATTTAAGGACCTGGAAAATTTCCTGCAAAGTGCTAGGCACCTTCTGTCTTGGAAGCACTAGATCAAACAGGGAAAAGCAGGTTGATATAAGGACTGATGAGATCTTCTCTCCCTCTCTGCTCCACAGCTGGCTTTCCTCCAGTGCACCTAACCACAGAAAGACAGTGTAGTGCCCTTTTCAATGCAAAAGATGAAGGATAGCCAATGACTCTGGTTTTGCAAAACTGTGTGGCAGCAGAGTACTTTCTTGAAGTTATTCAAAGGTCAGGGAGGAACTTATTCTTTCCTCTACCTAAATTCCTCTTCAACCAGCTGACACGAACTTGATGCAAGAACATGAGACTATTTTATAGGATGATACGTCAGGTGATAGAGGATGTTGTCATTTGGATGATGCATCTTTTCACTACTGTAGTATTTGTATTTCTTTCAAAAGTCACTATAAATGGTCTAATTGCATTATTCTCAAATAACAGCCTCAAACTATATATCCCTTGAATCAAATTCAAAACCAGAAGGCCTCTACATACTTACACTGAACATATCTTTTGGTTATTTTGGTGATTAATCACCATGCCCTGAGAAGGAAGATAGAAATATTAAAGAAAACAAAAGCAGCATTTTGCAGGGGGAAAAAAATAATGAAAGTAAGGCTTGAAAAATAAAATACCATGTTCACTCAGAATCTGCTCCTGGAGATGTTTGAAAGAACAGCATTTTGCAGATGAGCTTAAAAGAGGGTGGTAAACATAATTTCCTCCTACTCTCTGTAAACTGCATCAGTCTGTCTTAAATACTTTCTGACTAGTAATGGAAATCATGCCCAGACAGCATTTTGAAACTGAAGTATTTTAAATGATATTTAGAGGCATAAATAAGCACTCAATGAATGATAAAGCCTGCAGGTACAAAATGCAGTAACCCCAGAATGAGTAAAATGCACCTGTTGGCGCTTCTTAAGTGTCTTTTGCTCTGCATTTCGTATTGCTCTCTCCCTCTGGAGAACTCCCATCATCAAGGGTGTGAGGGAAGCAGTATAAAAAATTAGGGCCTGATCATGAAAACTCTGATGTGGAAAATCACTGACATGAGTAATCCCATCCATCAATTGAAGTTCAATTGATTTGCCACAGTCCTTGAACAGGGAAAGCCACTCTCTTTTCATGAGAAGGCAAGTTAGGAGGCTTGAATACCTGAAAGATCAGATGTCCTGTTCCTTCGGATATCAGTTTAGGGATTTATCCTGAGGAATAGTGGGAAGTGAATAGGATGGAGGAATCACCTGTGGTAAAGGTGGCTAGGGAATATGTTCTTCATGTTTCTTCCAGCTTCACAGTGGTTCCCCAAAGAAGTGAATGTGAAGCAAGGACAGTACTACTTCCATTAGCACAGCACACGCATGGATGGCTATTTTCAGGCCTTGTACTCCAGCATAGTGGCCACTGTGGTGGCTAAAGGAAATGAAAACCATGAATAGCACAAGCTCCTGCTTTTCAAGGCTGCCAGAGTACCCTACAGAGTCAATAGAGAGGTCACCAATGCAGCACTGTATGACAGATGATCTCTGCATGGCCTTAACCTCCATACTGGGACCTTGACTTGCCAAATATCTCACAGGCTCACAGTCTAGCAGGTAGTGGGGTAAATGTAGCCTTGCTGAAATCTCTTTCTCTGAATGGGAGTGAGCTGGGCTAGTAAGACTGTTCATGTGAAGAAAGCTGACCATGCTCTTATGTGATTTGCGGGTTCCAGTTCTTAATTTCTGTTGAGTAAAGTTCCATTTCCACCTATTTCTCTAATCCTTGTAAAGTCTGCAGGTAAATGGAAATGTCAAATCATTCCCATGAGAAAATCCATTCTTATTTCTTAGACAATTTTGCAAGCAATGAGCAGTTATTCATGTTAAAGGAAGAGAGGAGACTATGAAATTATCTTTATTTTTCAGAAAGAGAAACAACAAACAGGAAAAAAGTCCAAGCTTGCGAAATATTAAGATGCTTTTAATTTTGAAAAATTATTATGTCTGTGTAATAATGACCTGGTCTGCCATGCAACCACCATTCTGTGTTTAATAAAATTATGACAGTAACAAAATATATGAAAAATGCTTTGCTAGATCCTGGGCATCATACTGCAATATATCTGGCTGTTTGATAGATGTCAACCCCAATTCATGAGGAAGGAAATCCTTTCTTTCTTCAGCATGCTATGCTTTCAGTATTATAAACCTGTGAAGAAGTGTTTGTCTTTCTGAGACCATTTGTCTCAGAGAGGATGCGAAATAGAAAACCAATATACCAATTAACACTCAAAATAAATAATCCACATCAAGCCAGACAAAATACTTTGTGTGTAGTTAGCAGTTACTACATATGGGTCATATGTCTGCTCCAACAAAAAATGGCATGCAATTCAGATGTCATATATTTGCGTATGGTTGCTTACAGGAACTAGAGATTCCCACTAGGGTTGGAAAAAAAGCTTTATTAAAAAATGTTTCAAGGACTCACATGAAGATAAATACCCAAGAGGGACAGGGAGCCAAGTAAAAAGCAGGCCTGTCATAGGCAGCCGTCACTTCTAGTCATTGCATTAACTGAAGAGCTAATGACACCAGACCGTTAGGAAATTCAGTGCCTGCAAGCTTGATTAGGTAAGACAGCAAGTCTAATCTGCATTTAATGAATGATTCAGGAATGACTTTAAGAGCCTAACTTTAAGGTAACAGGTATTGACAGAAATAGGTACATGCTCTATGAACATCTTCTGACCTAGCTAAGTATGGGTTTCTGAAAAAGTTATTGCACTTCTTCCATCCAGTTTCAAACTCTGTTGTCTGCTCGTTCTGCCAGCTAAGAACATCTAGTGTTTTGTTAAAATTTGTGCTACTGTGAAAACAGAGGCTCAAATATAATGAGAGAAAAAGGAAAACTGACTAAACCTGTTATTTCTGCGATACAGTGTAGGTAGACATATTTGTTCCTCCAGGGAGCACCAGTGTTATTAGTGTGTATTCACACTGGCATCTGCTAATCGATAAAAGGATTTTGACCTACACTGGTCTGAGTGCTAATGACATACAAGTAAATGCAAAGAAAGAAAACTAATCAAATATAAAAAGATGAAGACATTTTTATTATTTTTAATGTCAGTAGTATTTTCTCTTAAGATAGGGAAAAATAACAATTTGCTTTTAAGAGGTGGTTCTTAGATACACTATTTTCCAACTTGTAATATTTTGTGAAAGTTTGCAGCACTGCAAAGCATCATGAAGGGAAAACTATATTGACATGCACAACCTGCAGTGACACCACCAAGGTATCAGTCCTTCTTGGAGACTGAAAAGCCGCCAGCACCTTCCTTTTGATTTAGCAGAAAAAAATTGCTGAGGTATATATAAAGCAGAAGGCATGTCAAGGTTCCAGTAAGGAAGTAAGGTGTTCAAGAGACAGATAACTGTCACATTTCTCAGGTCTTTCTCAAAACCTTGGTCATTCTGTCACTGAAATTTACGTGCGGAATGCATTCAGCAGGTACCAGTGACACTTTCCTCCATGCACCTTACTTCAGTTCTCATACAACTATTCCTTACTTCCCAAACTCCCACAGTCTCTAATGCCTCCATCCTCTGGACCCCAGTACAGTGATCTAGATCTACTATATACTTTCAGCACAGATTCCCATCTCATGTTCCCTGACTGAAAAATGCAAAGCCTGGGATAACTGGGGCACTGGGAAGCAGCAGTCACACTGTGTGATAAAGAACCAAAAGCTACTGACAAAATAACACAGAGGCAACCTATAGCAGAGCAGCCAAGGGACAGCAACTTGCTCCTTTGTCATGGTTAGCAGATTATGATTCACCTGTCTGTTTTGCTGTTTTTCTGTTCTCCTGTCTGTGTTTCTTTAGTGCTCTGGACAGCAGTGTGGGTAAAATCAAAGCATTTTGAATAGCTGACTATTACCTGCATCTTGCAATGAGGGAAATAAAAGCAAACACAGAAATAAAAGTGATCTCCAAAGTCATGCTCTGTACGATCAGGAATAAAACCAGTGCTCATACAATAACTATGAGACTATTCTTACTTCCCAGCAGTCAGAAATGACCTACTGATTGCAAGAGCAATAGAGGTGTGCTTGAAAGAATGAGGGTTCTTGGCTCTTTGAAGCAGTCAAGGGAATCTGGGTTAGACCCAGACAGTAGCACCACCACTTATGCAGCCTCGGCTTAAACAGGCAGCTTTGCACCGCAAATCATTTCTCCTGCATGCTGCTGTATATACCACCAGCCTTGTGAAGACTATGACTCAAGATCTCTGCAAACTTATAAGGTTGAAAATATCCTCAACAGTTTCAGCTCATTCAAGGCATTTTAAGATGTAAGCGAAACCTGCCGCAACAAGCCCAGTCTGGATATGCAGGGTTGACAAAAGTGGCACATTGTGCAGTATTTTTATTATAAATCCTCTGTTTCAAGGGACTGAAATGCAACTGTAATTAATCACTGCAGGATGGATCTAGGCAAGAGAGTGTTCCAGGCAAGTATATATTATTTTTCTCTCAGCATATCTGAAAACACTGCACGTGCATGTGAAACACCGGGCAGATACTCTACATTACTTTCATTTTCCATGTTAATAAAAATAGCTTTAGAAGCAAAAACTGGCATACAACAGGGATTTGCAGTAATGGAATTTCACCAAATAAAAATGCTGCAGCCAAAGTAGAACCTGTCTACCTCTGTTCCCATGTCTCTATCAAAGGTCCTTTATTTTGCCCTCCCCCCAGTTATGAGTTCTGTAAGGGTTTTTTCACACAAAATCTAGGCTTTTTCTCATGAGCCTGTGCCACAGAATTCCTTCACAGAGAGCCACTTGTGGTGTTCCAGGAGTCTGGGGTTTAAAACATGATCCAGGAAATGCATACACCTTAAAGTCAATTTCATGACTGTGGCTTCATGTTGGCTCCAGCTCCTGCTGGTATTCTGGCAGGGGCTGTGCTGTCAGTGATGTCTGTCAATGATTTTTCAGTTTTCACCTACCTTTGCTGGTCATCTGTGGGTCCTACATCCAGATCACCTGGTTAAATCTCTTCCTACAACCACAACATCACAAAAAAGAGAGAAAAAAGATCCTCTGCAGCCAGTTCAAATCTGTTTCCCAAGGGGGTGGCAGGCAGGAATAGTTTTATCTGAGATTTTGTACTTAGTTGTTCTGGATGGATAGAAAAAATCTCTAGTAAGTTCACTGGTGGCAAAATTAGCATGAGACAAATGTAACTCAGTGTAAGCACAAGAAACACTTGATCTGTTGTACAGCACATAATCAGGCACTGTGGAAGATGATGGTTGACTTTGTGATTATTTATAGCATGTAAAGGTAGACCCTGGAACTAAAACAACTATGGCCTCTGATAATTGCTATGCACTCTGAGCACCAGCAGCTGTAACCATGCACCAGCAAGCCTTCTGTCACTGTTTATGTGCTTTGTTTCATTACATAGAAGATGAAGGGCAAAAGTCATGTTCCTTATCCCTTTTTTTTTTATAAAACTTAAGCTTTTTTCAACAGATTTATGACTAGTTGAAGATGTTCCTATTTATTGCAAGGGGGTTGGACTAGGTGACCTCTGAGGGTCCCTTCCAATCCAAACTATTCTATGATTCTATGATTCTATAATAATGCCCAATGAAAACTCAGTCACTTATATTCTATTCAAACTGAATGGCTTGTTCTAACTGGGACACTATGACAGTGTCAATCCTAATACTTCCTTATGCTAAAATATTGTAAGTGTTCGTCTATAAACATGTACTGAAGAAAGTTGGGAGTTTATAAGCTTTAAAGGGATATTATCCGTTCTATCTCCTTTAGTTTTCAGTTTAATGTTCCATGAGCTAGGCCATGGTTTCATCATCACACTGAAAGCAATAAAAAAATAACATACAGTAGAAAGGGACAAATAGGAATGCTTAAATTTGTCAGTTATACAATAAAAGCTCTTGAGTGTGGCAAACCAATCACAGAGGATCCAACAAAAGGAAAAGAGATGGCCATAACTGCATTGCTTCCTCAATGTAACTGACAGGAAATTTTATACCCGAGTTTATTCTTTTTGGCCATAAAGATAAAACATTGCCAGTGTTCTGAAAAGCTTGGGGCAATAACTTTTAATAGTTTCTCAGTATTTGATGGTGTTCATCCCAAGAATCAAGAATAAAAGTACAAAGGACCTTAATATGCTATCAGTTTTTAAGAGGTCACCATTGACTTCAGTAGGAAATCTGTTCTAAAACTAGACAGCATTACATTGCCCAGTGTGTTGAACTGATAACAAAATAGGCAATTTGTCATTAAAAGTAACTACATGTTTTCCATACTTGGCTTTATCTTTTAGAAAATGCATGGACTGGGGTTTTGTCATGAGCAATGGAGCATTGTAGCCCCTGCTTAAAGTTACTAACTTAAATCCAATCAAAATGGAAAAAAAAGCAGTAAGATAAGAAAAAAAATGTAGTTTGTTGCCCAAACAGGCAATAGAAAATATTGTTTCTCATCTTATTGCTTTTTCTATTCTCTATTTTCCAGTCTTATTGCAGGCTATTATCTATAATCACATTCAAACTTAATTCAGATTTATGGTGACAATTCCTGAGGTAAGACAGGGGCTGAGGTTCTAATCAAGAATTCACTGAACTTGTGTCCTTACCCTGTGTGGACATGGAGAAAGGCTTAGCTCCTTCTTCCTTGAGGTGAACATAAAATCAATTTCTTAGAATACCTTTGCCCCCCCGAATACAATTGAGACCTCATGGGGAGTGAAGCTTTCCAAGATTAGGTCTAGTACCTTCCACTAGTACTACACTGACTTAACACCAGTTTCCAGGTTTTCATTTGAATGTAGCAAAAAGTCGTGGTGGGAGTAAATTACTCTCTGTAGCATGATGAGGCATGTGAGGGCTTTTAAAATGACTTTGAATCATCCTAGTCATCTTCACGCTTTCCCCACTGTTTGGCAAATGGTACAAGACATCTCTCATTTCTAAAGGTCTGTTGCAAGCTGCCTGGTATTGCTGGTGATTCAGCCTCCTTTCTGCAGACTGGTTTTTTGCAACCTACACACCATGGAGGCTGTGAAACAACTTCAGTTCGCTCAGACTCCGAGACCTGAAGTTAAGTGGCAATTTTCAGAAATGTATCTCTGCAGAAATCATTAAGAATCTCAGCTATGTTGCAAAGGGTTTGTTTGATTTTGCTACAGAAAACAGACAAACAAACAAACAAACAAGTAATACACGGTCAATCAGCCTGATTTGCCTGTATTTCTCTCTATTTATCTTTCATACACAGGCTGCTGGAACTGGGAAGGAGCTGTAGAAACCACAACTGTCAGGCTGACCTGACTGTCAGTAGCTCAAGGTATAGCAATTTTACTCACAGTAGTAAAGTCTAGTAATATAGCAAACTTAATTTATAGGGGTTTTTTTCTCTGCCAATATTTTTTGCAAGTAAAATTTCAAATTTCATTAGATAGGGCCTAAATGTATGGTGGTTTTTATCAGTCCATGAGATCAGTTCTGTAATGGTCAAAACGTTTCCACCTATTTTCAGAGCAGGAAAAAAATGGATATTATTTGGACACTTCAAGAAAAGTAGATTTTCTGGTAGGGAACAAAATGAATGAATTAATATAAAATGTTCGGAGCCATTTTGGTTCAGTTATAAACAAAAGTATCACTTGGTGTCTTACCATGAATGTACTGGTAATTTACATTTATCCATGATAATGTTCTGGAAGTAATTATTTGTTTGATTATGCTAATCATTATGCTATTTGGTTTTGAAAGATGGAGGTCCAGGCATGCAATATTTTCTGAAGCTAGTGTGGGACACATCACAGTGAGGACTGAAACATGAATTCCACGGCTCATTGGAATAGAAAACTTCTACCAGCCACAGGCATGAAAAAGAACTGTGCTGTTTTAATGACAGGAATTTGTACTTATGGTCAGAATGAAACAGAGCTGCTATTGCAATTTTCAAGAGAATAGCACTCATAGTGTTGGGGTGGACAGAGCCTTGGGTGGCATGTTTTAGTGGGAGGTGTCCCTGCCCATGGCAGGGGGGTTGGAACTCGATGATCTTAATGTCCTTTCCAATCCTAACTATTCTATGATTCTATATTCATTTACCTAACTGACAAATACTAGGTACCTACATTTTGTGACAGATAGACTTTTTGTCTCTGACTTAGCGCATGAAAGAAGATATACATGCCCATCCTGTCTACAGTAGCTTAACATAGAATTTTAACTCTTACATAAATCAGCACAAAAATGTCTATTTCTAGAAATGGAAAAATCATGTAATGAAATGAGCACCACTACAGGTTTCAGCACAAACAGAAATGGTGTTAGATAACTGCAAGCTTTTCTAGTGTCGCTTATTACATTTGTTTTTAAATTCATTATTATATTGGGCATTCATATAAATATGCTTCAAATATTTTGAAATCTTGTCATATGTCTTGTCTTATGTATTATATCATGAATTACACTTTTAGAGTCCCTGTACTCCAGGTCTGGAGATTTAATTATTGTTTTGATTGACCATGGAAAGCCTATTATCTGCTTTTTGCATTCTCTAATGAGGTCAGCCTCACATTCAATCAAATTAGCATCTTTTGTCCTGTTTTGAAATTCACAACATTTACATCCTCAGGACAGCTGGGTCATCTATCCTGAGGTAATCTGCCAGTGAACAGACCCTCTACAGCCATTATCTCTGGGGGCTGGAGAGGGTGAAAGGGAAGTAGTTTGCCTTCTGGAGTCTGATGCTACCTGAGCTTCTCATACACGCAGTATGGGTCATCCCTTGCCACTACCAGGCAGAGCAGAAGAAGATGCCAGAGAGCTCTGTTTCACAACTGATCACACAATATAAACTAAACTAATCTCTAGTCTGAATCCTGGACCACAGCTGTGTTTTGACATGGGTAAAACTCACTGACCTATGATATTTGAGCTACGAGACAGGACAAAGCAGTCGGGAGGAGAAGACTGTATAGTGCTCTTACATTCCCTTGGCACATGGCTGATTCAGCACATACATCCAAACAGCCCCAAGTGGCCCCAGGTTTTGTCACCCAACAATGCATCCCTCTGGGAAACATAACGACCAGAGACTTTAATATGTGGCAAGACTCCCAGGCACAATCAAATTACTTTAGTCACAGCTACAGTGGTTATTACTCAGAGAAAAACCTGTGACTGGGGGGTGGCAGAGAGATGGTTTTGCCAGGTCTTTATTATCTGAGAAGTCCCTCAAGGCCAGGGATTTCCTAAATAATTGATTGCATCCATTGGTGCCCTTGAGGATAGAAAGGGGATGGCTAACCACAGACATGTCTTTGCAGAGAATTTTAGTTGGAGAATGGTTTGACACTCTTTGCAGGTATTATTCATGAATGACATGAAGGCTAATGGGAGCTGATGCTCAGCCATGCAAGTGCATGTGTAGAAAATGGTACAGGGGTGCAAACCTTGCCTCTGCAGATGAAGAGAAATGCTCCTGTCAGAATAAGATTATTTCATTAATCAGGAACTAGAAACCACAGGAAAAATAATATTGCCATTAAAGGAAGGTCTGCCAGCGCTGTATCATCAGGATTCAAAACAGTTGCCTTTCAATGTCTTACGTATATATTTCCTTAAAATTTGATACTAGCCTAGGACCTTCTCTAAGAACAAAGCAAGCTACTTCTCATCTCTCAAAAGGCAACACATATTTATTGAAACCTTCATTTACTCAGCTACACAGAGAGAACCGCATACAGGAGATCTTATTTGCTGTTTTGACCTTG
Organism: Amazona ochrocephala; assembly: GCA_039720435.1. Taxonomy (NCBI): domain Eukaryota; kingdom Metazoa; phylum Chordata; class Aves; order Psittaciformes; family Psittacidae; genus Amazona; species Amazona ochrocephala. The sequence continues at coordinate 28,811,842 of CM077876.1, read as the reverse complement.
GCTATTGAATGAGATGTATTAATGGTGCCATTGCAGCAGAGCCTGGCAGAACAAATGCAAGCAGCCACCACACTCTCTTGAGTAATCTCAACTTCTACAAAAGCAGCAGTGGGAAAAAAAAGGTAATATTAGATGAAGGAAACAAGTCTCAGCATGTGGGACCAACATATTGTGGCAGCAAACATCAGATGCCAAAAGGCTATTTGATGGTCTACCTTATGCATATTTTTTCTGTGTAAAATGTAGGGAACCTGCATGCTGTATGGCAGCTGGTAGCAGCAATTTTGATATTACTCAAAATGAAAGGTGTTTTAGTAGCTTCTTCACTTCTTTTGCATCTTTGCTATTATTTATGTCTGTGCAAAGCAAGTGCATTATGCTCCAAAAATATAGCCATTTTGAGGTGCTTTTTTTTAGAAGCAGATGTTTATTTAGGGGTTACGGCAATGAACGAAAAAAAGCCCTTCCCAAAAATCTTTCCAAATGTAGCTGAGCGTTAGAAATCCATTAAGCCTGACATCACAGGAAACTACAGGCTGTGCCTCCTGCTTCAAAGACAGTGTAGCACTGTGTCCATAGCTCTCCATATGGGGAGATTGCAAGGAAGCTGAACATAATTATGGTCTCTTGGGTTTCTTTATTGTGCCAAGGGGCAAAGTTTGCAGTAGACAAGTACAGGAGGAGTGGGGCGCTTTGCCTACTTTTTTTTTTAAGCTTGCTTCTTTAGGAGAAATATTTGTCACAATCCTGCATGTGCCTTAACCCCAAAGTTTTCACCTAACCAAAGGTGAGGATGGCTGCCTACCATCCCAGTTCCCTGTACGCCTAGTAACTGGAAAGGCAGCAGCAATGTCTTATTTTATACATGCTAAAACCCATTTTAGATGTTGAGGGCTTTTAAAACATAGGCATTCTTGCTAGGTAGTTAAATCTAGCTGCTCTTTATATTCACCCATAATGACGGCCTGTGTCATGTAGATATCTTAGAAGAATTGCATATGAATGAGGGATTTGGAGGGGGAAAGGTCAATTGCTTTATAACTTGGGTCACAGAGGCATTTTCATGAATGGGAAGGTCTGGGTTAAAGAAAGTTCACAGTATGATGTGGGGGAAGGCAACACGTATCTCTGAGAGATGCACATATGTTTAGGACAAGCAATTAATAAAGATTTCCATGACAAAAACAAAGGCTTAGTTTTCAGAAAAAGACCAAAAAAGTATTTTTTTTTTAAATCCACTGCTATTATAAGTTTCATTGAGGAACACTTCTAATCCAGAGGTATTTCACTGAGAAGTGGAAGAGAAGGTGAATTCCCATGATGGCTACCTTCTGTAACCATCTTCCCACAGTGTGAACAACCTCAAGGCATACCATCTAAACCAGATGAACTCTCCCACTATTTGAACAAACAGGCAGGCACGCTCTACTAAAAAAGTGTTTTTAATGACCAGAAAGCTTAGCTTCAAAGCAGAATAGTAAACCAACCTGTAGGCTATGCCTAAACTGTAGGAAGTTGGCAAACTTCTCAACGGGATAAGCCAAGGGAACCAGGTGTAGACTAACAATATCCACCTTAGAGTACATTCACACTCCAGCCTCTGTGCAGACCCATCTTAAGCCTTTCCTGTTGAGCCGCTCCCCCAATGCCAGGCCCCTTCTCTATTGCTTACACAGCCCCTTCCACACCACAGTAGCAGATTAACATCCACTTTTCTCTCCAAATCTGTTACTCCTGAAACCACTGTGCTCACCTCTGGGAGCAGCAGGTAGGTTATGGACGTGGTTACAGAAAAGAGCTTACCCAAATTCTAGTATTACTGAGCTATAAGGGAGAGCTTTTCTCCAGGCCAGCTCCTGCCAAGGTATAGTAGCTACTTTAACCTGGCCCTGGGAATATGGGGATGATTGCAGTCAAAAGTCTGCCATCTTCTTGCTCCTTTTGAACAGGACTGGAAGGAACATTTCTGACAAGCCCCTTTTGCATGTGAGCTATAACCTCTTACAGGCACAGGCAGTACAGAGGATAAAACTGTGCCTTGAGCATTATTTTTCCTTGCATAGATCTGTAAGCCAAGCCTCAGAGGCTTTTTTTTGTTCTTGGCCTATGTAGTTTCATGGCAACAACTTTTCAACAAGTGTCACCAGAGATGGATTGTTTCTTCTGCAGTAGAAATCGAAAAAAGATTTCCATGTAAAAGAGATTTTTACAGTGACTTTTAATCAGATTTTCCCCAGATATCCACTTAGCACCCCAAGTTGATTCTCTCACCAGAATAACACTATTGAGGCCTCACCTTCATGTTACATTCACTGTGTACATCTCCATGGACATTTTACAAACAAACAAAAAGCATTTCTGATCATATCTGCCTGTATTCAGAGGAACGCTTAAGAAGCCAGGTTACAAACTATTTTTAAATGTAAGTCTGTGAGTTGTTTTTTTGTTTTTTTAGTTTGGCTTGTTCGTTTTTTTTTCTGAAAAATTAAAAAATCTTAGAAGACAGGTGGTATAGAAGAAGGTAAATATATACCAGCGTACTATCACAAACTGCATGAAGTATTTCATAAGAGAGTTTGTTAAGAGACCTGTTACAATGCAACTACCTGGAGCTCATAGTGAAAAAACACTGAATTGTGCTTCTCTAGTTAAGGTGTCCTCTGTGTAGTCTGGATAATAATTCTTAGGTCAAAGTCTATTGACAACATGGGGATGTTCTGCTGGATTTGGTAGTCCCCCATGACATCTCTGTATAACATTCTCCTGGAAAAGCCTTATTGAAAGATTTTGGTTGTCAGTCAGTGGCAGAGATCCTCTGGACTTAAAGAGTCTAGTGATAATTAATGTGATCAGCTGCATTGTGTATTATCTATTGTACAAAACATGGAGAAGACTCAAATCATAGTCAAAGAATGGAATACTTCCATTTCAGGACGAGCAAAAGCTCTGTGGCTTGGGCTTTCTCTCTTCTCCTTTACAGTACAGAGAGATGAAGAAAGCAGTTACGCTGATGTTGCAATGAATAGACAGTTATCTCTCCATCTGGCTCTTGCAGGGCAGAATATCATTAAGGCTTGAAATCTAAGGAGGAATGATGTGAGAGATTCCTGTTAGTAACCCACAGGAGGTAGAGTTATTTTCTGGTTTTACAGCTGAAGGTGAAAGAGGTTTGTTAATTCCATGCATTTCCAGGAATGGGAAGCCCTTGGTGGATGCTCCCCATGGGAGAGAGAATGGATATAGTTGCATGGGCAGCTGACCTCTTCTCTCTCCTGTTCTGATATAAAGCCAGGTAGTTTCAGGGAATCTGAAAACTTGTATTTCAAGGGCTTAACCAACACCCTTCAGCACAGAAAAGAGCAGGGAGACTGTGGATGCTGTTCTCTAGACACTGCCATATAGCAGCTGGATTTTGTTCAGGACAGTGACTACCAGAAACTCACAGGATCTAGCCATCCAGTGTAATTTACACCCACTCAGCAAAGCATAAATTACAAAGCATCTGACCTCATCCCTGGTTTTGACCTAAATTGTCCACACCCTTTGAACATATCTCAACTGACTTCTTAGAGTCTCCCACAAAATGAGGGAAGGGAAGATTATAGGCTGGCTTTTCCACAGGGTAATGGAGTATTGCATGATTTAGCAAGCTCTAAGAACATGTAAAGACATATCAGATAATAAGCACATATTTGAATATTTCCATGAGAATGTCTCATCCCAGCTCATCTGGAATCCTTCCTTTGGGGAATGAAAGATCTCAGCTCTCTATAGAATAAAAGAAAATGAAGGCTAGGGCAAAGAAGTGAGTAAATCAGCAAATTATTATCAACCTACAGTGAACTGAAAAATGGCTACATTTTCTGTGGTAAATTTCATTTGGAGAAGAAATTAAGAAAAAACAGAAGCCTCTTAAAAAAGCCAAAATCAAGCACTTTTTTGGTGCTTCAGTTTATTATTTTAAAAAATTCCATAAATTGTGAGATTTTTCATAGCTGGTAGCTCCCTACATCCCGCTGCTCTTTAGTTCCTGGGCGAGTTCTATTGCTGGGTGAAACAGAGAGGTAGCTTTGAGCCAGCACTGCTTTGCACAGTGAGTCACAAGCTAGAATAGCTAAAAAGAGCTCTGCAATTTATTCCTGGTCTTAAATGGGAGCTGACTTCAATTCTCTTGATCAAACTGATGCTGGAAATTTCCCCTTGTGAGCCATCATTAACATTTTTGGTCTTCTCATGTGTTCCCTTCCATGCTATTACAAGAAATAATCACTAGATTAGGGAATTAGTGGGTATCAGGGACATTCAGAGCGTTTCAAGGTGACTTTCATTTTCTGAATGAACTTATCCCAGGTAACAGAGATTTTATGTAATTTTAAATAGAGCTGGCAGTTCAGAGTCCAATGTGTTCTGATACAGGGTGTAATATATAGAAAGCAGGCTGTCAAGAAGGGAACAGACTGATTCAATGAGACAACCTTGGAAGCAACAGAGATAATGACATTCAATCTATCTAGATCAGGTAACCTCAGTCACAGATGAGTGATCAAAGATGTGCTCACACTGATTATCCATTTATTAGGACTTCAAAAGGGAAAAAGAACCTCAAAATTACCTACTCGTCAGAACGATTAAAATAATTGGGTTGTAGAAGTGATGTAGCAGAGCTCTTTGGTTATAAACATTGCAAAAGAGTAGAGTGGCTCTGAATACACAGCAAAGTATCAAGACACATTAAAACCATCATCCTTTCACGCTATGTGTTCCCTTATGTTATTAATTTTTTAATCTATTTTAAATCTACCCACTCATTGCCAGTCTGCAATACTTCTTCAGGCAGTTTCCCATTTATAAGATGATGTCCTGAGAGCTGACATCAACGGAAAATGAAAGCATTCTGTTCTTTGCCAGATTTAGCTGCACACTGCTCAACAGCCTCTTAGAAAGCATGACATTTTTTTCCACTACAGTTACTTCACTTAGTAGATGGCATATTTCACATTATAAAATTCCTAGAGTGTCAGTTTCTAGCACTGGGGTAAATCCAATATCCTTAAGAAAGAAACAATGAAAGGTTAGTGACTCTGCAAACAACTAAGTAATAGAAAAAGGAGTATGGATAAACATTTTTATTTGGCATACACGAAAAGTGAGTAAACTTCCCAAATTAGAAGTGAGGAATAAACTCTGCTGAAGCAAGTTCACCCTTCATTTAACCTTTGACTCCAAATATATAAACCCTTTTCTGTTTCCTGCAAGGAGTCCAACAAGTTTCCACATAAATTCCTCTGCTGACCACTCTTCTGCCTCATTCTCTTCACCAAACTTCAGAATGTTTAAAAGATTCTTCTTCAGATATCCCCACTCCCCAAACATCCTGCCTTCCACCCCTCAAAGACTATTTTATATTCATCTACTCTTATTTTTGCCAGGAAGCAAATAAATGCACATTGCAAATGTGGTGTTCCTTATTTTAGCTAGGGCCTCCAGTAGGGATAAACGTGCAAACTGGAGCGTATTCCCAGGAGATGGTTGGTTGCAGTCTGCCAAACAGGGCTGTACAGAGCACAGATGATTCACCCCGCTCATGCTGACTGCTTCTCAAACTCTGGAGAGGAGTCAGAAATGGCGTGGTGGAGAAGCAATTAAAGATAATATTCTTGTCTTTGATACAATATTTTCATATGGAACTGAATCACTCATTTTCAGAAAGTTCTGAAGAACTGAAAAGCTTTGTTCAAGCTCATTTTCTAAATGACAGCCTTTTTTTAAACAAACATTTTCTTTTCTTCTAATATTTTTTTCATTTTGACAAGGACATGTTTGTCTCTTCTTCCCCTGAAAAGCTGAGTAAATAGTGAGAATGTCTAGCTCTGTGTATGAGTACTCAGAGTCACTGCTAGGAAAGAGTTGCTTCATGTGCATGGTTACAGACAGTCCTCTCCAGTGTGGACTTGTGGCCACATTTGTGGCTGCATAATTTTGTGACTCCTGAGAAAAGTCTTCTATACACAGCCCTGAAACAACCAGCTTGAATGGCTTGAGGCCAGTTAGCCATTCAGTTACATATAACATCTACTGAGAGGGCTCACCTGGACCTTAATTGGTGCCTAAATTTTATTTGACCAGATTATAAATACCAGCTACCAGTCAAGATTTCAGCTCTCTGCATTCATGTTACCTGAAGGGCAGTGTAAATCTGGCCATAGTCTCTCATGACAGCTACATCCATTGAAATAATGACACCATGAATCACAAGAGTAAAACCTGCATGTACAAGAAGCAGTTTTCTTGGCAACTGACCTACTGAGCTAATACTCCACTCTGGAAGATATCCAGAAACCTTGACATCTTAGCAACAATATAAAGTAGTAGCAACTATTCTTCCATCTTTTCTTCCTGAAATACAGCCATATACAGTGGAGGCTGAAAATGTGAAACCCAGAGCTAGGCACACGAAAAAGTGTTAACTTGCTATTAAAGGACCCAACTGTCAGGATACCTTAGCCCTGAGTAACATAGTTAGTTGTGTGCATTACTGTGCATGTAATGAAAAATGTAATCTCTAGGCATATGATTCCCCCAAAGCCAGTAAGCTAAGCAGGTGGCACATGTTAGCCAACAAAAACTGACAGGAATTAGATCATATCACTAGCCTGCGAGGCATTCCCAACTCCCATACTGATTTCAAACCATCTAACTACACCTTGGTGTGAGGCCTTTCTGACAGTCCTTCCACAAAATATTGCCTTAGCATACAGGTGGATTTATATGCATATTTATGAAAAAAAGTAAAACTAAAGCAGATTAATTCTTGTGCTGCAGGGTGGCTGAGCCTACATTTTCCACTCCCAAGCCACTGGAGCCAGTGCTACCCTTCTCAGTTGCTCTTGTAGAAGCTATATCTATTCTTGTAAACTCGTTAAATATTCATTGTGCCCTAGAAAATAGATTAGAGTAAACATATCAGTATAGCTCACTGCTTTCTTATGATTCCCTTCTGGGAGAAGAGAAGATTCTCACTTCCTTCTTTCTCCTTCAATTAGAAATTTAAATATTTGAAAAGAGGTACTCTATACCACAAGAAACCTAAGGCTCAGCAACTTAGTGTTAATCTCATCGTCCTTCTTTCCTTCCTCTGACCTAATGAATATTTAATTATTCCCTGGAAAGTGGAAGTTAAGAGCACTCCACTCCAGCCTACTGTCAGGTACTCTCTTAGAAAATGTATTCTCTTGTTGTTCCTCCTTCTGTCAGGGCTTAAACTGTTGAAGGTCATTAAAGATCTGAGGTACTGCAACCACAGCCAACCTCTGTCTTGTGCAGGGCCTTTTCTAACAGATGTGGACTGAAAATGCTTGTCCGTTTAAAAAGAGAGATGGAGAGGACCTCATCTGCAAAGCCTAAGAGAGCTATGCATCAACTGGCCCCTGCAAATTGCTAAAAATGAGGCATTTCTGGCATACTCAAAGGTAAAAGTTTAGGGAATTTGCTAATGAGCACATAAGTGACTCTGGAGCTGATATACTCTAAAATAAGGCAAAGCAAAATGTTACATTTTGATGACTAATATAGCAAAGAGAAGCTGAAGTCCAAACTAATTACTTCTGTACTTTTCAGACTGATTCTTAAGACTTCTGGTGACTGTAGCTTTCTTATGCTCACCATTGTGATGACATGCCAGAGATTGTGTGCAGATGACAAGGGAGAGCATCCCAGGTGTCATCTCCTTATGAAATTACCATGTATTGCTCTCAGCTGTCATCATCTGCACCTCCAATGTAAGACACGTGTTATGAGGTAGGTTGGACATGTGAGGTGGTCCTTACCATGCTGTGTGAGGCACCCTGATGGACCAGGTCACAAAGAGCTTGTAGACACCAGTCAGACTGTGGCAAACTGTACTAAGAGGAGACACTGTAGCACAGTAACACATCTAAAGAAACACTGACACTTCCAAGAACCTTTCCCCAAATGCCTTGAGGAGTTTAAGAAGCAGTTTCATACTCTATGTGATGATTGTATTACAGGAGAAACTCTGAAAATAGCACATCTTTTTTGATTCTGCTGCCAAAGGAAGAAATGGGATGTCTGGCAGCAGAAGGCTGCTGATTCTGGTGGTAGAAGCAGTCAGGAGAGAAGCAAGAGTCAGCCCTTGCATTGGACACCAGGGATCTAAGTTGCTGCATACCTTGACTTTATCTTAGCTCAGACTTGCAACATGCAATTAGAAAGGGGCGCTGAAAATTTATCCCCAGAAATACATCAGTAAGATTACTGAAGTACCAGGAAGTTCATTGAATCTCTGTACACTCAAATTATTATAAACATGAAGTTTTTACAGCAAGAAAGAAATTTATGCAATGGTAAGCGTAACAAGAAGAGATCCAGCTGGTGGTGAACTCAATCAGATTCATAGAAGAGCAGGAATATGTTGGAAGACTATCTGCTCCAGTCCTTTGGACTGAAGCTGATCATTGGTCTACGCTAAGGTCATTCCTGACAGATGTTTGTCTAACTCTACCTTAAAAAGCCAGTGAAGAAGTCTGTACAGCTTCCATAGAAGAATACTTTCAGTGCTTTAACAGGCAGACAGAAGCCTTCTCTTACACTCAGTTAGATCACTTTTAGTGAAATTCAAACTAATTTATGTTTGTTCTTACCCAGTTGACCTGAAGAACAATTTAAAATCATCTTCTTTGCAATAACGTTTTATAGCAACAGAAGGGAGAAAAATGTTTCCCATCTAACTGGAATAAAGTGGAAGGAATAATTACCTCCCACATAATTTTCAGCTCCTGTGAATGCAATCTAGAGTAGGATTTGCCTCCTTAGCTACAGTAGAAGATTCTTTTGCTCATACTTAGTCAGTAATCTACTGCAACTGCAATTTTTTTCTGGAACCCTATAACTAAAAAAGCCTCCAAAACCTTGACTTCCTCTGAAAACCATCTTGCATTCTAGTTACATTATTTCATCAGTTAGCCAGTAAATAGAACTATTAATCATTCAACTTTGTAGTCTAAGCAAAAATAGAAACCATTAGAAGTATAGTATTGACATGGTTAAGTGGTGGTCCTGACAGTTCTGGAGTGAAAGTGGGACTTGATGATCTTAAAGCTCTTTTCCAACCTAGTTGACTCTGTTCTTTTCTATGATTCTATTCTATGCAGGGTATATATATATATATATATACACATCCTTAAGCCTTCTGTCTAGAACAGACTTGTTTTTCTCTCTTATGAATGGAGCTCCCCACTCTGTTGGAAATTACTCAACATAAAATGTTATGAAAATCAAATGGTAGATGTTATCATTACAAAGCTTCTGTTAAAGTTAAATAAATACTTGGATACTTTCAGCTTCGTTGTTTATAATGGAAAATTAATTCATTTATACTAGGGGCATTAGCCTGTGTCCTCTTACTGTAGGTAAGCTTAACAAATTTGTTCCAATATGTAGTCCCACAGGACATCATTAGTCCTTTTCTCAAATGGAAATTTTTTAAAGAAAAAAAATATTATTTTAGACCTTCACTAACTCAGGGGTTTCAGGAAGAACCCATTTCTACTTCCACAATCTGCAGTGATACAGAATTAGTCACCATGAACACACATACGCTCTTGATTTCCAAATGAATGCAAGAAAAACACAGTGTAACTAGTAAAAGCACTATGCTTAAAAATGTTACAATTAAAAGGTACTTTAAATAAAAATATCACAAAGAACTAAGAGAAAAAATGATGGCAAAAGGTAAACTATTATATGATAGCTGATAATCTTGGAACAACTGTGCTGATGCTGAAATTCTCATAACGAACTGTATCTTGGGTCATGTGATAAAATATAAAGGGAATGAAATTCACATCCTTGTTAAAGCATTCATAATATTTCTTCCTCTTTATCTTTCTTTCTCTATGACAATAAATATCCAGTTGGAGTGAACCTGCAGCTTCAGTACATCAATCTCAATATTTTATAGAACTTACTAGGTGTTTAGCCTCCCATTTTTCTCAATTCCAGAGTGGTATTGTAAAAACACAACAGAAGAGATAGAATAAATTCAAGAATTAGACGGATAAAATAGTATTCAATTCTTATGCAAAAGACTTCAATCTTTTTTACTAGAAGTTAGGAATGTCTCAATGTTAATCTAAAAAAATGATGTAATCAAGAGGAAGGATGAAAGTGGATAGTCTGAAAACTGCCTGAATCATCTGTATTTTCTGGCAGGAGGCAGGGATACCAAAATAATTAAAAACTTTTTAAAAAGCCCATGTTTTCTATATGGTTGAGTGTTTCTTCATGTCTCCTTAACAATTTTGCTCTCAACTCTGTAAATAATGGCTATCTTCAGATAGGAGGAACCTTAGACAGTTAAAAACATAGTTACACAGAAATCTTAGTGCTGTTGTTTTTACAGTTATATATCCCAATATTATTAACATCCATGCTCTAGAATTCGTGACACCACCTTACATGCATCATAATGTGATGTATTTTAAAATCAAAATTTAAAATCAAATTTTAAATTCAGTTAAAACATCAACCATAAAGATTTCTCATGATCATATATTTGTAAAATACTTTAACATGGTTTGGTAGGTCTTCCCTAGCTCATGTCTACTTTAAGTCTACTAATGTACTGACTTTGAGAATGGAATTTTTCTTCTGGCAGAATCTTGTTTTGTGTATCTATATACACCACTATGATTTAATAAAAGTCTCCTTGATATATCCCTGTGGTGTTCCTCACTGCAATATAGTCTTGTTGTTACAGCAACAGCTGAATTGAAAATAAAGCTTAGGAAGGCCTGAAAAAATGTGTTACTGTTCATGATACGTGGACCTTCCAATATAATGTGTAGTGCTGAATACTATCTGACTTGCCATCTTTAATTTCTCAACCTTCTGATAAACATAATCTAGGATGCAAATGAAAAAATAATTAAAAGGAAAGGGTGAAAGGTTTATATGGAGTTGTGCAAGATTTTTTCCTGCTGCAAAACACATGCTAATAGAGACCTGCAGGTTCAATTTATGCTCTGTTCTGGGGTGTTATACAAGTAAAAGGAGTACCACTTTTAAAAGGAGTAAGATGTAAGCCTGGGAAATGAAGTAGTATCTTGCTTGTTAAGAACTGAATGAAATATAAGATTATAGCAATGTCAACAATGCATTTGCTTAAGAACCACTTGCTGGCTGCAACCTTAGCCAGTCTAGAGTAAAACAAATTCATTAACTTCAGCCTTTTACTTGATTTACACCAGAAGATAATCAGGATCCATAGCTATTTACTATAAAACACCCAACACTGTAATAAAATTGAAAGACCTTTAGATTACACTTGATAGATACACAGAAATAAGTTTAAACTTTTTCATTTCACTACTGACAGTGGAAGACCATGTTTCTGACTAATGATAATTTAGGTAGTATGATAATTTGTATACAAGTTACTTATGATGCTATGCTGATACTGAATAAAATGGAACCTGCATTAGGTATATATGTCTGAATGCTCAAATAGTCATGTGTTTTGTAATCACAAATTAAATAACCACATGAGAGAGTGTGGACCATAAAGATTATACTAATAAAATACAAAAAAACCTCCCAGCCCTATTTCTTTCTTTTGAAACTGGCATTAATATTTTTAATCTTTAACCCAAAATAAATATGAATTTTTCAATTTATCTGGAAGTTTACTTTCATTTCAAACCATGACAGATAAAGCTTGCTAGATATGTTGAAAAAGTGAGTCTGAAGATTGTACCATGCTGAAGTGTCAGTGCTGGTTAAAGTCCAAACAGAAGGAGGGAGAAACAAAATACCGAACTTATCCAACAAGTTTGAGTTCAATGGTTGTGGCAGATAGGCATTTATATCAATATCCAGATGACCATTTATACCTATATCCAGGTGACAATGCTTATGACTGCCCATGAGACAAGCAGGAAGGTAGAAATACAAGAATGGATGGCAGATGTGACCCCAGAACTTGAGAAGGATCACTGAATCTCAGGCTCAGAACAGGAAGGGTTCACAAATCTGGAACAAGAAGTAAACCCAGTGAATATATACTGAGCCATGTTGTTACATGACAACAGCTACATGCAATATCTAATAGACAAAGTGATTTATGGAAGCACAATATATGTTGCCATTTATACTGCATAGTGTTTTACTTTATGTAAGTCACTGACTCCTCAACTGCTAAAGGAAAGAAAAAGGCTTACCCATGCACGTAAAAAAGGTTACAAATCGTATCATTAAACATGATACTCCACACACAGAATGCTGAGCTTTAAGCAATTCCAGGGAACAACAGTCTCTTCACTGCAGCTGCTGGAATCAGTACTTAATGATCTGAACTCTCTCAGCAGCTGATACGCTGCTGATATGCTGAGTGGTTAACTCACGTGTAGCCTCACTCAGACTGCTCCATAGCACAGTGAGGTACTGTATCTTACGAAAAGTCCTAGTTTGCACCCATAGGATGTTTCTGATAGGCGGCATTTCTTCAGTTCTGCTCAGCTCATGAGGAAACTCTGAAACTCAGTAATATTTACTACATTCACTTTTCAGTAAGAAATCTCCCTTTTGCTTATTTTTCCATATATAATTTTAGAATTTAGAATGGCTTTTTAAACTAAAGGTGACAAAGAGAAAGGTAGACAAGGTGACAAGGAGAAAGGTAGACAAGATCAAAGCTTTATAATTCCCTATAGAAACCTTACTATTACTGTTAATAACATTAATTGCGCAGGAAATTTTCCTTCTTCACCAGAGTCTTATTTTCGAAAGTGTTTATGTCAGAAACTTTAACCATGTAGGAAATGCACTGCCACTGCTGTTACCTAAACAGCATTAGCAGAATTAGTTTCTTTGCAAGCTGTCATTCTTAGTGTCACTGTTATAGTATACTGTTTTTGTTTACTACATGGCCTACCTATGCTATATTCCTGTGGCAGATTACAGATCATGATGGCGGCAAACACAGTACAGAATGCAGCAATGGTTGTATAGGGCTAGTAAGAAAAACACTTGGAAAATTTCTGTTTACAAGCTATGATGCCTTGAGCTTTGTCAACTGCTGCTTCACAAACCCCTTATTAGACACATACACATGGATGCACATTTCTCCAAAATCCAAAAGCCTGCTTTTATAGGAAAGAAAATTTTGTGAGTTACATTAAAATAAATTTTAAAATAAATGGGAAGTGGGTACAAGCTAACCCCTATAGTGTGAGGACACAATAAGTCTCAAGTGGTTTATGTGATAGAGTCCTATAAAAGACCATAGGCGGAGTAGCTTTCTGGGTGATTCCTTGTCACTGTTCACTAATCACAAGAGTAATTCTGATTTCTTACAATGCCATTTTCCAGGCAAAAAAAAAAAAAAAAAAAAAAAAAACAAACCAACAATATTGCTTTCTGAAAGCCCTTTCTTTTCAAGTGAAAATAACACTAATAAAGCCATCCCTTACAGCATACACAATGTAATTCAACCCATATCTGCGTATAGTTAATCAGAACAGCTACTGACTACAAGCATAATTTAGTAATGGATAGAATGGCTTAATGCATTAATACCATTATACACCAAGGTACTATGGGTGAGGATGTAAACATAAGGATTTTGAGATACATATCCTACTGGAAATATAACTAGTCATCAATAATCAGACACAGCACATAGAAGGAAGAAAATATATTGCTCAGTCACAATTCCTGAAGCATTTCTTGTAGCTTCTCTGGGACAGGGAACAATTAGAAGACACTATGCACCAAAGGAGAAGTTGAATGCATCAGAGAAAAGAGGGATTTGGAGGCTTTGTTACATTCATGCTGCTGTTCTCTTAAACCTGGGAGTGCTTTCACAGGTGGTGTTTATAGCATACATATGAAGAGAGCTCTGGAAATGAAATAGACTGAATTAAAATCTTCTAAAAACTCATCTTTTCTTCCCTCTCAGTACATAGCAGGTGTAGTAAATTGTATTTCCCATTCCCAGTGCACAGGAGTTATAATGCCGTATTCACACCTACAGTACATATGTAACCTCCAACCTACTGCAAAAGAGTCACCAGTAGTAATGGAAAAGTTGAAAAGAATTCTACAGGAATATGCATTTGTAAATCTGAAAACTTTCTTCTTGCAAATTATTTTCCAATTTATATGGTGAGCTGTAAAAAAGGGAAAAATTCTCCTACGCACTGTAATGCTGACTCATGCAGGATTACCAAGGCATCACTTCCCTGGAGCATTATGCAGTTACTAAGAGGAAACTGTAGGGTATTTGCCCCCCCTCTTCAGGACCATTCATGAAAACACCTACTGAATATTTTGCTGCTGCAGGCAACCTCTCTGATCTGTGTTCTGGCAGGAAGATTATTCTCTCCTGGTTTAACTTTTTGAGCTTCAGAAATGTAAATGGCTTGAGAAACCTAATAAGCTTTCTATCTGTCCACAATCTAAAGAAAGATCATGACTGCTGCTTCAGACAAAAGGCTTCACTAAAATAGTTACTGCAGGTTGCTTTTGATTTGCTTTAGACCAATGCTGACTGTTGGGTTTCCAGTGTACAAGTTTAAGCAACAGGAAGACAGTGAGAACAGAAACTTGTCTGTTACAGATGTATGTCAGATATTAACAAGCTATAAATTAGGCTTGCATTATTAATTACCATGGAATGAGTTTGTAGTTTGAGTGTTTGTTTATATTAAGGTTTTGCACAGTGAACATGAAGAATTCAGACTTTCATTAATTGCAAAGTGATTTCTGAGGCTAATGGTAGAGTGTTGAGAGAGAAGGGCAGGTCATTTCTTTTGAGAAAAATGCAAAGGAACTAAAGAGTTGCCTTCTGGAATTTGCTTCTTTTTAAAGCTATCAAAAGTCAGTCTTTGATATGTGTTATGAAACATTCACCAGCCATGTAGAATTAGATCTGACCCCCACACACCTGTTTTTATGGTTAGGTTTTCTTAAGTGCTCAATACCACAAACATTCATACATGGGTTTATCTTTACATGCTGACTAAATATTCAGCAATGGTATTGATAATATATATAAAATTATTTATCTTCCTTAAATCCTGACGGATTTAAAGGGACTGTCTCTGTAACACAGAGCTAACATCTAAATCCCCAGGTAAAACAGATTTTCAGTCGTGCTTACAGGCTCTTTAAAATAATGTTGTCAATTTTACAGAAAATATAATTTGTTCTGGCAAAATTTTAGATCTTCTTGTGGCTCTATTTCCTCAGACACACCAGGCTCAATCTGATTTCAAAACCACACGAACAATAGCCCCAAAGGTTAATTCCAATACTCTGTAGAAATCTCTGGTGTTCTTTACTGCTCCTGCATTATGCACAAATCCATCTAACTCCCACTTCCCCCAGCCCCTTGCTCCCAGATGAGTGCTGTGGACATTGTTTTCCTTTTTCCCTTTGTTCTGGAAGCCAGATGAAATCTTCCTCCCTGCCCAAAGACCTTGTCTGACATTCAGACACCTCACTTGAAAGCTGAGTTGCTGTGCTCCTTTGCTCCTCACTGGGTGCTGGCTCTGATGGCTCCTTTAAGAATATTACAAAAACCATACTGAAGATCTAGTTAGTCTTAGGCTCTACTTCAGCTGAGCAGTGAGGCACAGGTTTGATTTGAACTGCAATTACACTGAAATTGATTATGTACTTATAGTTAATAGGTATATTATCAAGTTCCCCAAGGATCAGGCCTTATGAGCATGCCCTCACCGGCATGTAATGTTACACTTACCGGGAAATGGAAATAATTTGGAAATATCAGTATTATTTTATTCACACACTTCCAAATAAATCAACTTTCTCTTCTATCTGTGATATCCTTATAGAAAATCTATCAAATTCTCCCACAGAAACATTTTTCAGATATTTTATTTTAAATCTCAATATTCCCCTGGAAATATGTAAGTACTAGTAATGTTGCCATGAAATTAAGGCTATAAATAAAAAAATACTTTAACCATACCATCATTTTTGCACAAAGCTTGTATTCACTGGGAGGACATTTTTACTTTAAGAAAGTAATTATCTGCATAAACTTCACCTACTGTATCCAGACAGCTTTCTCCATTTCACTGCCAGAATGCTCAAAACCCTAGTGTACTGCAAAGCAGAGAGTGAGGCACTGCTGTTCCAGAAGACAATGAAATACTTATTCAACATTGAAGACAACAGACCTTTGTCAACCATATCAGGTGGAAGTTTGAAATGTTTGCTGCCCTGAAGGATTTGCATCCATCCCTTTTCTTTAATCTACATAATATGTTCAGGGCGCTTTCTATAACAGAATTTACTATTTCTTCTTTAATCTGTTGTAGCTTCTTCGAAGGCATATAAAATAGGTATTTTTCTGCTATATCTGGGGTATTAAGAACTATAGTGTTATGGAAGCAAACACATAAAGATACACTAGGATTGTCCAGAATGAACCCTGGTCTCTTCTGCTGCTTTTTGCCCAAATGTTCAGACTGGTTTTGCCCTATTCTTTCCTCTCAGCTCCTTCCCATTCCTATTGCTCCTTATGTCCTTATTGCGTAATATTTCAGAAGATTACTTTACAGCTGATCAGACTGTAAAGTCATCCTTGAACTCTTATAATCTGTTAAGATTATAGAAAGGGTTTTTATGCATCAAATTAAAGACAAAACCTGGCATTTTTAAAAGAGCTCACATTTTGACAGTTCTTCACACTGCGCTTAAATTCTTGTCACATCTATCATTTTCCTTTGCTGAATAAACCATGTGCTGGATGTCAGCTCAGGGTTCAGTTAAATCTAAACTCAATTGTATCCTGAATATTGAGGTTTTAATCTTTTTCCACCATCTAAAAGTTGTGCAGTGTCAGCTGTTCCTGTGCTGTGATTACTGGGCAAAGTCTTGTCTCTTGAAATCAGCAGGGATTTTACCACAGGATTCTGAGGGGCTAAGGTTTCACCCAAGCTGATTTATTTATACCCATTATGTTTTGTTCTATTCTAAATGTGCTCACTGCAACTTTTAGATTTAGGTCTCAGATGAAATGCTTTACCTTCTTTGTCAGATACTCTTTAAGCTATACGGCATGATGCCTTTTAACTACTTGGAGAACAACACAGGACAAAACAGGGGAAAAAATCTGCATTTGTTTATCTATTAACCTTTAATGCTAGGTATCAGGTTTATTTTCCAGACAAAATTGTGTTATCACTGTAGAAGTAAACAGGATACTTTTAGAACTGTATAAAGTATAGGTTTTGGTTTTCTGAAGTGTGGTATATTGCAGCTATTGCTTGACAAACTTTCTGGGCATATCATCATGTGATGGTCTAGCCCTTGTTCAAAGCCTTAATTGTTCATTTTTCTTATGAAAAAGTCAAATTTAGCACAAAATCAGCACAATTTCTGTGTAAATTTCTGTGTAAGATACTTTGCCTTGTGTTTAGAAATGAAATTACATTGTCTTTATTTGAGGGCTAAAGCATAAACACTGTAAAGCTGCTGTGTCACTCTCAGACTGGATAGTATCAGGTGCTCAGTGAAAAATAAATAAATCAACTTAGCCTACCTGGAGCACAAGGCCTAGCACATCATGTGGCAAGGAAAGCAAGCATTCGGAAATGCAGCTATCAGAAAGGCTGCTCAGAAATGTGAAAGAATTGAGAATTGATACAAATACAAAGCAGAGAATAGTGAATCTACACTCAGATTTTAGTAATAAAAAGAAAGAGTGACATTCAAATGATCCCAGCTGGAGAGCTGGATGTTGGTCCAATACCTTTTGGAAAACCTGCCTGAGAAACCAGAGCAGCATCGCCTGCAGAGCAGGGGAAAGGAGGGTCTTTCCACCCGCCCTGTGGCTGGGGAGGAGTAGGTGTGCTGTGTACCCTTCCCAATGCAATGTGGGCTTTGCTGACATCCTGATGTGGGAAGCAATCCTTCTTGCAGCCACTGCTTCTGCAGCTCACACCTACCAGACAAGGCAAAATATTATCTGAATTGTGTGTTGATTGCCTTGGGAAAAGAAACTTTTCCCACCTTCTGCACGTTAAAGCAGAGCCTGTCGAGTGCAGAAAGGGCTGGTGACACAGCAGTAAAGATTTCATTCAAGAAGCAAAAAGCATCAGGTGGGTATGTCTTGGACATCTGTAAATGTCTTTACCATTCAGCCTTGTCATGGGATACCTCCAACACTCTGGGAAGGGAAAAAGTCTTTCTTCTGTTGTGAACTAGCCTATTTGTGCTAGTTTGCCATTTTTTCTTCTCATTAGGCCTCATTTTAAAGAACAAGTCTTTAGTGTATTTCCCTAAAGTAGGATCTTTATCACCAGTCTTTCCTTGGTTTCACATTTCAAGTAGATAATACAGCAGCATTAGCATTGTATCTGGTGACAGAAGAGACACTAACACACATACTAGACAAAAGTGATTGGTGTATAGGCAGATACAAGTGAAAAGCATTAAAATTGTAAGAGGACACTGAAAAAAAAGATAACTGAAAAATTTACAGCATCATCTGTGCTACCGTGCCTTTAGAAAAGCTGTAAAAACCTTATGCTATAAAAGTAATTGGGGTTTATTTTATTAGCTGTGCATGCAGAACTCTTATGGCAGAGATGTGGTTACAACTCATGCATAATGCAACTGAAGTGTAGGTATTTGGTATCTCTCATTGCATTCTTTCCTCAGTGTTGACTAAATACTGACTTTGCCTTTTTTTTCGTTTCATATTCTGCAAAATTAAGGGTTTTTCATTTTATAGCATGTACACACATACAGGACAGACACACAAATATTTATAACACAAAACCTGTATATGCAAATAACTACCTGCTTTCTTAGTTTGTGCACTGTGTCTGAATTTGACACCTATGGATATCAACTATGGATTATTAGCTAATTAAAAAGTTAGAGCATAAGGGCAGCAGAAATGACCCTTCAATTCCTATCAGTAAAAAGTGTTCTGTAAAAAGGCCATTTTTCATACAACCACAAAATAGATGTAATTTTATTCTTCATTCTTGTGATACAGTCTTCATCCTCCATGCTAGCACTTTTGAATAAATACTGCAACAAAGAGACTAGGAGGTCCAAGTTTTGGGTTAGGGTCCAAGTCCTGTCCTACAAGATGTTTGTGACCTTTTCCACATCTGCTAACTGTGTGTTTTTCTCCAAGGTTCTTCTACTTCTTGAACTCATTCCTCAGTGTTGGGTTTTCATATTGAGCATGGGAGCACTCAGAAGCCCATGTGAGGCTGATGTTTATCTTTCACAGCAGCTGTGGCCCTCTTCCTCCAGTCCTCCCCTTCTCTGCTGACACTTTCTATTCCCCACCTCCCCACAAATATTTCCTGTATGTATTTATCACTGTTTTTACTTTTGTGGGTGTATATTCAACCAATTGAGAAAATGTAGTTGACATTTTGGCCTCAAAGTGCACTGGTTTGTGGCTACTCTTGTTTCCCTCTGCTGAAGACGTGAGGAAGTAGCTGAGAAAATTTTGTTTTCTGCTTTCACATGTTATATTCTTAAGGTCAGTGGTTTTGGCACTTCTAAGGAGTAGAACTTTACAAATAAACCTCACAGAGAGGCAGGAGAGGTGCTGTCTGTGGAATTGAGATTGAGTTAATGAAGGGCTTTGAAGATTAAGATGAAGGCCTTGAGTACAAGAATCACCCAATGAAAATGCTTCATTTCCTCTGGGTATGTGTCAGAAGGCTCGTCCAAATCCCTGGGAGTTGTCTCAAAGTTTTATAGTGATAACAACCCCATTTACATGAACCACACACACTTCAAATGGAAAACCAAAAAAAAATTGAACCATGTTCTCATAATTATTATGGATGCTCTCTAGGAAATCAGATGAAAAATACCACCAGATAACATTACAGCCTACAAGATAATGTTTCCATTCAAAACATATTAAAATCAAAGCTGATTTTTATCAGTCCTGGTGGGTATTTGGGGTTGATTCTGTATCACTTAGATGTTCGTGCTGATTTAGCTATGGAGGGGCAAGAGTCACAGACAGCACAAGAGAAAGATACAAGTATTTGCAGAACAGGTTAGGGGTCTTTACCAAGAGATTTCTATACTCTCTACTTACTACTCTAAGTACTACTCTTATACTCTACTCTCTGCAGCTGTGCAGACAGAGAGTTAACTGTTGTATTGAAGTCCTATGTGTGATACACTCTATTCGCAAGGAGGCAGGACTTGTTGACTGAATAAATGCAATGCTGCTGTTTTAATGGGTTGAACTATATTAAATTAGAGTGCAATTAATGTGCATAGCTCACTTAACCCTAAGAGCACTGAGATGTTAAGAGTCTCAGAAATACCTTAAATCCAGCTGAGACTAGTGTTTTAAGTATTTCGTCATGAAGTGATTAACAATTTCATGGTTACAAAGAATATTTCAAAGGCATCTTTAGCAACCTGACAATACCAGGATTTGGTATTGAAGTTTTATGGAAACTTTTATTTGCTGGTCAGCACTATAACACAAAATTTCTCATGATAGTGTGATTACAACAGAGAATAATTCCTGGGAATATGGTTTGCTTGATTGTTGTTCTAGTCTTCATTGTTTGTTCTGTCTAATAATGTATGACTCTATCCAGTAATGATTTGTTTCAGTTTGGTGGAATCCCTGTAAACAAACTTCAGCTTAATTTCATAACTGGAATTTAGTAAGCAACAAAGAAAGCCTTTTATGTTTCTTTCTCAGTGATACTCTGAACTGCACCATTTAGCGTACTGAGTACAGTGGCAGAATTCAGAAAACAGATCCAGCCATCATGACATCTTGCCAGCAGCCAGAATTGTGTTTTGCTGATGAATTCAAGGCAAGCTGCTTCACTGGATACTATTTCCCAAGAGCTTCAGTTGATTAGATTTAGATAATTCTTAACTCAAACATATACTACCTACACTTGAAGTGGTACAGCTGGAAGTGTATTCAAACTTCCTAATGCTGTGCTGGGGCAAGCCTAGTGGCCTGCAGCTCCTTCTGGGCTCTTTCTGGTCTTAAACTGTCTCAAGGGGAAAATGAAACAGCACCTGCTATCTGTGCTAAATAATTAGTTTATGGCACACACTTTCTAACCAGCTGGAAATTCACCATCTGTTTCATTGTTGATGAAAAATGGTGGTGTTATTTCAGTTGTAGACCTTAGTTTTCTTCCTGATGCTGGAGAACTGTAGAACTTCACTAATATCCAAGCGCTTAGTATCTTCTATTTTTTTTTCCCAGTGCACAGGCAGACAATAATCACAGATTCTTGGATGCAGATGAAAGGGAACTATGCCTTTAATTTCCTCCACTGCAGCTGTCTTGTGCCACACCTAATGGACGGGTTCTTGCTGTGTGAGCACTATCAGTTTTGCGTAAACCCCACTGAAGTTTCTGCCAAGCATTGCAGAGATCACACTGCTCCTCAAAGTTTGACAACCTGCCCCTTTCTACCCCATTTTGTATCCTTTCCTTTTGCAGGAAACTCAGGAAATTCACAGGGTTTGTGAAACTGGGATAGAGTTCACCATGGTTACAGACAGCTTCACTTTGAGATTCAGATACCAGTACATTCAAAAAAAGGATTCCCATCCTGCACACTAGTTTTTCACCAGTTGGGGAAACAGCCCAGTGGCTGTGGACAAATCAGAATAGAAACATATTTTACACAGACTGTCAAGGGTCAGCTGTTCTTGGACTGAGCTAAAAGAGAGCTCTTTTTCTCCCCTTTGAATACTGTAGAACTAGCTCCTCTGCTAAACTGGATACAGGCTCTGCTCTCTGATGTGCAAAATGGTGGTAGAAAGCAGAAGAAAGGTTTTCTCAGCTGAGTCGCAGGTTGTTCACTTGTACAGGGTGGACTGAGGTGGATCAGGATTCTTATGTGACACTTCTGTGTGCCCAGAGTTAAGAGTTTTATTCCTTGGCCCTGATGGCATTCCGCTAGGGCCTAGTGTTATGACAGCACATTCGTATTTCAAAGCATTAGCTTGAAAATAACAGAATCATAGAATCATAGAATCATAGAATAGTTAGGGTTGGAAAGGACCTTAAGATCATCAAGTTCCAGCCCCCTGCCATGGGCAGGGACACCTCCCACTAAACCATGCCATCCAAGGCTAAGTCCAACCTGGCCTTGAACTCCACCAGCGATGAAGCATCCACAACCTCCCTGGGCAACCCATTCCAGTGCCTCACCACCCTCACAGTAAAGAATTTCTTCCTCATATCCAATCTAAACTTCCCCTGTTTAAGTTTAAACCCATTACCCCTTGTCCTCTCACCACAATCCCTAATGAAGGGTCCATCCCCAGAATCTCTATAGGCACCCTTGAGATACTGGAAGGCTGCTATGAGGTCTCCATGCGGCCTTCTCTTCTGCAGGCTGAACAGACCCAACTTTCTCATCCTATCTTCATACATCTAAATGTGCACTGGAAACTTGACTTTTGTATATGTTGTGACTGTCACTCTACACTTCATTGTGGACTGCCACTAGTAAATGTTGCGGGGGATAAGGAACAACATAATACTGATCAATGTGATCAATGCTGAACAATTTATTGTGCGCAATCATGCCTTTTATAGGAAAGTTTCAGAACAGTAGAACATTCGATAACCCTTGATTGGTTAACTTCACTTAGCCAAGTGCTAGCAACAGTTTAATGATTGGTTAACTATTACAGCATATGTTTCAAGGTTACAGTTATCAGCTCCCTCCTGCACATCTCTCTCAGTAGCTTTCCGTGCTAACTTTCTCAAGGCTTCTGCACGTACATGAACTTTAGTAACCCCCAGGCGAGGCCTCAGTGCCTGTGGGTCACTACCCCACAATTGTCAAGCAGTTGTCTGGATTGCTCACATGCCCGTTCACAGCCAAATAGGTCCCCACAGGTAAACAATAACCATCATTGGTAAACTTTGTTCTGAAATGTAGGCAAAAAGTTGTGAATCAAAAACAAAACCAGAAGCCCCTAGAAATATGGACAGATAACTAGGAGGAGACCAATGAATTTCTAAAAGCAATATTCATTTCTAATAGTCTTTAATGACTACCACGACACACAGACCGTGCAAAAAGAAAGACATCAGGCTTCCTTGGGGGATCAGACACACTTCTAGCTGTACAGTGAGGGAAAGTTGCACAGACTCCTCAAAAACTGTTTTTTTGTCAGCCGCTGTGGGGTTTTAAGTGTATAAACCAAGCAGGGGCAATAATGAAACTAATGAGGCTTACGACTCACACTGTTCATAATGCAAAAATGCCCAAAGCATAGTCAGTGATGGGAAGATGAAACAAATTCACCACAGGGCCAAACTGCATGTTTTCATAGGGAAAATAATGTAACTGAACTCACTCACATGCAGGGCATTATTCATGTGCAGTCTTTACGCTCAGGCTAGAGGTCTACGTATTCTAGTACTGACAGAAATGGCGATATGCAAGACTGATGTCCACATCTGGCTTGTGTTGTGAGAACAGAATAGACAATTCCTGCTAAGGTTCATTTTTGCTGCCAGAAGACTGTGAACTCTATTTATCAGACTATAACATATCAGAAAAGGCTGTTTTCTAGGAACGGGGATAAAAGGAATTCTATTGGTGTAAAAAGAAGACAGGATTCAGCTTGTCATTTCCAGACATTCTTCAAAGCCTAGTACCGCAGGAATCTACTCTCACACTGTGGCTCTTTATGTGTGTACTTCATGTATAGACAGATATATGTATGTATGTATGTGTACATATACACATATATATGTATGCATTAATATTTGTATGTATATATGTAAGTGTGTGTGCTTAATGTAAGGCTGAGATATGTTTTCAGAGTCATAGGGAAGTTGTAAAAACTGTGTTATTTAAACTAATGGCAAAAGCATTAATTCACGAGTCATATTTTACTCAGCTAGTGCCTAGAAAACCAACACTGGTTTGGCTTCTTTTTTTGTTCTGGGGCTGTATCAGATTTCTCTTTGACAGAGCTGTGGTATGAGTAATTTAGTTGATATCAGATGAAAGAGAACTTGGAGCTGTGTAGGCCTGATTTTGAATGCTTCTTGGGATAAGCTGAAGTAAAGAAGGGCACTCATCCGTACACTGCCTTAATGACTCATCATTATAAACAGGATTAGAAAGATACTGAAAATCTCATGAAGCACCTGTAGGAAGCTAACAGTGTAAGGAGAGTGCTTCACCCATGTAGCAACTAGAATCACAGATCTAAGCCAACCCTTGTGCTCAAAGCAGGACTAAATCTAAAGTTAGACTATGTTGTTCAGGGCCATGCACAGTCTTGATTTGAACATCACCAAGGCTGGAGGTTTCACAGCCTTTTTGAACAACCCATTCCAGCGCTTCACAACCCTCAGGGACTTTTTTCTTTCTTTTTTTTTTTTTTTGTTTTGTTTATATATTCAACCAGAATTTCTCTAGTTGCAATCTGGGACCCTCCTTTCCCTGTGTACCTCCAAGAACAGTCTGGCTGTCTTTTCTTTAGCTCCCCATTAGTCACTGAAGACAACTGGATCTCTCCTTTCCATATTGAACAAATTCAGATCTCTTCATTTCTCCTTTTATGCATTTGTGGCAGTCCCCTGATCTTAGTGAATCAGTGGTAACTGTCTGCAGCTTGTCCGTCTCTCTCTTGTACCGGGGACGGCAAAAATTCACACAGTTTTCCTAGTGTCCTGGGGCCAGCTGTAACAGTTATTTTTCTCCTTCCTAGTAGCTGGTGCAGTGCTGTGTTTCAGCTTTAGTCTGAGAACAATGCTGATAACACACCAATGCTTTTAGTTGTTGCTAAGTAGTGCTTACCCTGATGAAGGAGTTTTCAGTCTCTCATACTCTGCCAGTGAAGAGGGGCACAAGAAGCCAGGAGGAAGCAGAGACAGGACACCTAAGTCAAACTAGCCAAAGGGGTATTCCATACCACAGCATGTCATGCCCACTATAGAAACTGGGGGGATTTGCCCAGACGGCCCAGATTGCTGCTCAGGCTGGGCTGGGAATCAGTCGGTGGGTGGTGACCAATTGTACTGTGCATCACTTGTGCTTATGGTTTTCTTTTCCTTTCCCTTTTAGTTTTATATTCTCTCCCTTTATTATTTACCTAATAATAATAATAAGAAGAAGAAGTGGTAGCAGTAGTAGCTTTATATTATACTTGCTGGACTGCCCTTATCTCAATCCATGGGATTTGCATTCTTTCAGCTCTCCTCCCCATCCTGCTGGGAGCTGGGGGAAAGAGGAGGTGTGAGTGGCTACATGGTTCTGAGTTACTGGCTGGCCTTAAACCATGACATCCACTTTTACCTCACTGCTGCTGAAACACTAAGATGCAATTAACCATACAGATGATATAAAGGCAGAGTCAATTACTGTATAAATCCAGTGTCAGGTTAAAGGTGTAAGAACTGTTAGCTGTTTCCAGTAGTGAGATGGTGTAAGTTTCTGACAATCTAGTGAAGAAAGAAGTCTGAGATCGCACAAGAGAGGTGAATATCCAAATAACATAAAAGACAAATTTTTATAACAGAAACTCTTGTTTCTCTATTGACAGTATGTACTAAGCTATTTCTGTTCCCTGCAAGATGACTATTTCATACCTGGGTGATTTTGATCAAGGCACTATTTGAAACCTAAATGTCAGCTTGACTAGAAAAAAAATATCCAGAAGTCATTAAAAGGAAAAGGCTGTGAAGGATATTATTTTCCTCAGTTTTGCCTACAATTATGATTCTGTTTTTAGAGTCTGTATAACTTAGTAGTACATGCAGAAGGAACATGGAGACATGTAGACGATTTCAAGAGAGGAACTCATGCAGTAATACCTATTTTTTGGTGTAATTCCCTAGACAATTCTGAAGGTATGAACAATTTCATGTTGTAAACTTCCCTAACGTACTTCTAGTCTTTCAGTCACTGGCGTAATACCTAATATTAATGACATGAGAGTATGCTAGTGCTCTCGCCCTTAATAAGCACATGTTTGGTTGACTTAAAATATAGTTGTTACGCAAAGTGAAGATTCATCTTTTCAAGTAGTGATCCTTACCTCAAGTATAGCCACAAATGTTGATATGATCTTTAAAAAAATAACTTTAAAAGTACAAGTAAGTAATTTCATAAAAAGGAAATAAATGTTCAAACACCTACTCAGAGTTCCACTCTTATCCAGTTCTACATAAGGCAATGCTGACATTGATTTTGGTTTCACTGTTAGGACACTGTTGCCACTAAGCCTACCTTGAAACACATGCGTGCTCTTCAGTGTTGTTTCAGAATATTTTGCCGTGCAGTATAAGCACCAAACTGAGCTCTTTACTAATGAAGTAATATTTGTGAGGTTCGGTACCCTAAGGGCCAGACTGGCTGGGTAATAACCAAGATAGTTAATGGTTTCAAGGACTCTCCTGTTTTCCAGAACAACTATTCTCAGGAACAGAGCTGCAATCTCTATGCACTCTGGAGGGAATAAATCAACCCAAAGGAGAAAGATAAGTGATAGGACTGCAGCACCTCTCTGAGGTTTGTTTTTTTCCTGCCCTATTCCAGGAGATTATTCTCACAGGAAATGGATCAGTCTCTGCAGTCAGCAAGATGTGGAGACACCATTATGGCTGGCTTGCAATGGGAAGAACTCCTGATAAACAGAGGTCAGCTGTAGTTGTACCTTTGTAACCTCCTCATTTTTGTAATAGTCCTAATTAGAAGGGCATATCAGCCACTGAAACTGTCCTCTTTCTGTCACAATAAAATATGAAGTAAACGTGAGAAACAAATCATCTTTGACATGCTTGTAATATATTTTTAAAGGTCCTATAAGGTTAAGAACATTATCTGGAAAGCCAGCTGTGTTCTCTACTCCTCCCTGTTCTTGGTAAGTCACTTACCCAAATGGAGGGCACGTTGAACTTGGTCGCTCTGACGTTTAGAACTTTATCAGCTGGTTCTTATCTCTTCTGCCACGCAAAATGCGTGTGTGAGAACCCCAATTTCTGCACGTTAGCAGGAAGAAGATTAAAAGAAGAAACGTGTCTTTCATTCAGCTATTCTTTATAAGCAGAAGATCTAAATGCTAATGGATTAGTACAGCCCAGAATATTAGACAAGAATATCAGCAGAGCACATGCACCTTCCTTCAGCAGAATTAAAGACCCTGTTGCTGTTGCATCTTTCTTAGTGTACACAGTGCACGATGTCTTCTGTATTATTTAATACTACGTCCAGTAACAGGCAGTTATTCCTATTACTGCTGCTGTGTCTAGCAACCCATGTAATGAGTAAGGCTGTATCATAGTAGGCTCTTCATACAGAAGGGAAATTGTCACAGAAAACCTATGCTCTGTACCAACAAAACATGTTAATAAAGGCAAAAAGGTAAAAACAAAGAACCGAAGACCTGTGTGAAAGGCTGGATGAAGCTGGTTCTGCTTGTAGGGTCATGACCCTGCTGGAAAGATCTCTCCGCTTCTTCAACCTACACTTTGTGACCAAACAGTGAATTCAGGCAAAGGCCAGCCATTTCCTAAGGGCATTTGGAGCTCACAGTGAAAAAGAGCTCAAATCTATCAGCTGACGGAGTGTGCTGCCCTGGCCTGTGCCCTCACAGCCACAGGCTATTGGCAAGCGCATGTACTCATCCCTGGTGAAGTGCTTCTGATTGATTGATTGATTGATTGATTGTGGAGTTCAGCTTTGGCTACAGGAGAAAATAGAAGCTGTCATGTTTGTGTATACCCCTGTCACTTGTACTTGATATGTCTGACTTTTCTTTCTTATCAGATGAGTAAAATAAAATTGCATTTAAAAATAAAATTATTTTATAAATAAAATTAACAGGATAAATCATTTTTTATTTTAATAATTTAGAAAATAAATAAACATATGGTCATTTTCTAAATTAATGTTAAGTATTTAGGATCATTAGTCCCTTTGCTTACTTTACACAGCAGCACAGTTTGATACTCTTACAGGCACAAAATAGTCTAGATTCATGGAAAAATGGGAATGTTATTCAGAACACACATGGGGAACAATGAAACTTGCAGTTGAACAGGAAATATCATGTCTAATTTCTAGTGCATAACATGAGACATAACATTATGTTAAGGACAGTAACAGCCAATTACAGTCAGTGCATGACAGAAAGTCTAAAGCTATGCTGTAAGCAGGAAAACTACAATTTCCCAAGCTTTTCTAATGTTCCAGATCTTAAAACTACCTTAGGTACCAGAAACACAGCATTTTATGAAGTAGCAGTGAAAGAAAGCATTCTCTGTTTTGCAGTGGCATTGATAAAGCCAAGTGGCCTGACAGATGAAAACACTATCATTATTATAAATAATACCGTACATAACACCATGCAGACTACAAAATATTCAACCACATCAAAAACAAAAGCTTTCTTATGCTGAGAAATCTACAATCAAAAAAAACAAGTGGGATAAGTTTAACATTTCACTACTAAGAGAAATGATGGTTTATATGGCATTATTGACAACTGAAATGTTTTGCCATTACAAAGCTTTTCAAGAACATATTGTTTTTAGTGGAAGTGAATCTTTTGTGCTGATAGATATTGTGTTTCTTTTGGAGACAGGCAAATATTTAGAGACTATTATTCGAAGGAAGGATATCCTCTTAACCAGATACCCTAGTATTTCTAAACAAAAATATTAAGAAAATGTAATTTCTGTGGGAAATGTTGGTGCTCCAATGTCGATATGAAAATCTTCACTGTTAAAAGGGCACACAGATACAGGTTTTTGGTTGCAGCTTATTGTAAAGGTTTGGTTGCACACATTCCATGCATCTTTTGTTACTGATATCACTGCCATTGAAATCTAATACAGTCTCGCCTCTCTAAAAATGTGCATTTTCTAAGTTCTTATAAATTTTACCAACATGAAAGAATGCATATTTTGTCCTGTTAAGTTTGCAGTCAGCTGTTAGCTGCAGTATCAGATTTTCTTCTGGTAGTTAAGAAATGTGGTTAACAGGTTTAGAAGCACAGTGGACTTGATGGAAAATGTCATGTTGATGAAACTCAGGTTTAATAATTAAATCCTGTAACCAGAGGGGAAGCTATTCTTTTTAAAAAATGTAATTGCTGCGCAGTTTAAGCCCATTACACATTCTCTGAAGTTGGCTGTTCAAAGGTTTTACCCTACATTGCGTAAGAACTTGTGCCTTGTGAGGCATTGGTGTGTGTGGAGTGGGAGTGGGAGCAACAAGCATGCTGATGCTCCAAAGGACTTCTGCATGTTTCTCACTCACACTACAAGTTACTGCTGCCTTTTACTGAAATCTGCTTTGGCATGCTTCACTTAATGGCATATTGCCTGGGTACAGGCAGCTGTGGGATGCTATTTCTTTACATTTCAAGTCAAGTAGCACTTATCTGTGCACAAAGGGCAGTGCTAGAAGTATTGAACAGAGGAAAAAGAAAGGAGTCATTTGTTAATTCTACAAGCTTTTTCTATAACCAAATAAATTACTCTGTGTGAATGAGTTCTTAGCTACGAGCACATGAAGTGCTACATTAGATAACTACATATTATCCATTCTGCTGGATCAATAACACTGAACAGGAGGTGGTCTATTATGTGGTTTATTTCTTCTTTTGGTCAGGTCAGTTACTTTGGCAAGCACTTGAATTATATTTAATTAAAGCAAATTTAACAGCAACCAATTTTCCTCATACCTTTTGCCTTTAGCAAGAATATTTGCTAAAAAAGGTCTTGTTTGGGGAAAAGCCAATAAACCTTAATTTATCTTCTGCCCTGAGATGATCTCTTATGTAGAAACTCTAGCCATGTTGCTCAGTAGGCTTGAGTTCATGACTTCATGAACGTTGTGCAATTACAGAGAACCATTAATACCTTCAGCTGCATTATTATAGTTACTCATATGTTAGGCAGTTTTCATTTACACACCCTGATGTAAAGGGATGGAGCTTAAGAACAAGGTTATAACAAAGCCTATGTTATGTATAATGTATAATTTATAATGTATAATATATAATGTCTAGATGTTTCCTTCCTCCTCCACTTTGCTCTACCTGAAAATCTAGCGTGAAATAATAAAAGCTCCACTCTTACTTGGGTGCAAGTTGGGTAAAATATATAAAAAGTGTTCTAAATTTACAAGTCTTGCTCATATCAGTGGGAGAATAAAGGAAAAAAAAAAAGCAACACAAAAGGTGTTTTTGAAAATGATAGGAGAAAGCAAAATTACAGACATATTTAGAATATTTGGTTTAATAATTCAGTTAGAAGGAATGACCTGCTTTGAATCTTGGGCTGGAATGTATGTATGTATGCATGTGTGTGTACATGATACATCTAGTGTGGGCTATAGAGATATAAAGCATATTTACCATTTTATTACATAAAATTTGCATTCTTTGCAAGATTAGTACTCATCTGCTCTCTTTGATGGGTTAAGTTACTTCTGTGCTACTGCACATCTATGATAACAGAGT
The DNA here is from genome assembly GCA_039720435.1 of Amazona ochrocephala. Taxonomy (NCBI): domain Eukaryota; kingdom Metazoa; phylum Chordata; class Aves; order Psittaciformes; family Psittacidae; genus Amazona; species Amazona ochrocephala. The sequence continues at coordinate 28,781,320 of CM077876.1, read as the reverse complement.
CTACCAGGACTAGTCTGTATAATTTTATCATACTGAGGCCAAAAATCCTATCCTGCCCTAACACACAAACATTTTTTTTATAGGCCAGTAGCAAAAAACCCTTCCCATTCCTTATCTCTGATAACACTCCATATACTGTGATAAGTAGTGGACAAAATTAAGTTAATTTCAGCTCCATTGATAACCTGTGGTATGATCGCTTCTATGTAAAAGCAGAGCAGACATAAACAGTGGCACCCTGTAAAAGGGGATCAAACTGTCCTGCTAACATCTCTGAAGCAGCAGTTTCTCTCTTAAGACAGGGTGACTTATCAGTTTAGCTACTGCTATTTCGTCAGTCAGGAATGTGCAATACAGACGACCAGAAGCATGCAGAGTGCCTGCTAAGAAGATGAGATCAAGAACATACCTTAATACCTGCTCTAATTCTTGCTGAAACACAATGCAAAGCCTTGTTGACTTCACTTGATTTATGATGCAGACCTTCCTGCAGAGAGCCCATAGTAAAAGGCTTGAACTGTTCAGTTTTGACAGCTGAACCACCACTCTGGTGTTTCTTGCCTAGCACCTGTGTACATGTCTTCATGAGACTCCCAGATGTACCACTTTACATTTCTTATCATAGAATCACAAAATTACAGAATGGCTTTGGTTGGAAGGGACCTTAAGGATCATCTAGTTCCAAACCCCCCACCATAGGCCTTGTCTCAGAAGCAGCAACTTAATCTTGGCATAGTGGAGATCTCATTCAGGTTGTGCTTTCCTGTACTAGAAATGGGATTATATCCTAATGATTAAAAAAACCCAAAACAAAATCAACAAAAAACTCCAAAAAGAGGCAAGTGAAAATGTAATTAAGAACTGACACATTCATTCTTGCCGTGTTTCAACCTGAAATAGCATAGGTTTTGGTTTGGATAAGGCATCTGTGTCAGAGTGTTAGCTAAAACGTGTCTTTGCCTGCTTAGAACAGAAAAGAGAAAAAAAAATAATCCTTTTTAAAAGGCTTTTGACCTGGGTTTTTTTTTTTTTTGGAAAATGGTATTAATATTGCCTGAATCAATGTTCTGTCTCCATGCATGGCAATTCTGCACCCTTTACAGAGATTCAGCATTAATATTTCTGGATTTAAGAGCCTGTCTCAGGACTTTAGAAATGACAAATAAAAGGAAAATTTTCAAGGTTGTTCACTGCTTTGCAGGACTCAATTCTTTTATACTATGAATTTTTTTATTAATCAAAAACATTTACGACCTTGCCACAGAAAAAATGATGACTGAGAACTATATTTTTGCACTCAGATTTAGTGAATATTCAGTTTGTAAGTCATCACTGTGAGTTCAGTTGCAGATTTTCTCTCCCACCACTTTGCATCACTGCTATTTTCCTGGGGATCTTTGTGAAAGCCCTCAGGCTCAGAGATAGCATCACATTCCTAGCGAATCCTTTTCCTGTGGACTCAGATTATAAGGTCACCCCGGGCTGTGCGGTCACACACTGGTTGTGAAGATCATAGCCTACCGGCAGGAGCAAGCCACTCCCATAGCGTAGAAAACGTATTTCAGCAAATTAAAAATGCCAGTCACTGGTGCATTCGATTAGTGCCAATTCATGTGCAAGTGGAGAGAGGAGATAAACGACTTAGAAGACACCAAGCAGACAATCATGTGTAGGAAGGAGGGAAATTTCATATACCTGCCAATAATGGCATGTGCTCCCTGGAATAAAATACCCTGGGAAGTGATGAAACCACACAGTTTAATGCTGTTGCTGGAGCAAACAAGTTATACTGCAAAATGTGTGTTTCTTATTCAAAATTTAAAAGATTCTCTTTTAAATGGACTGATCTAGTGTGAGGCCCCCCTGCCCATAGCACGGGGGTTGGAATTAGATGATTTAAAGTTCCTTTCCAACCCTAAATATTCTGTGATTCTATGATCTTTTAAACAAGGAACAGACAGGACTAGTTTGTTTATATAAGACTACAATACTTTAATTTGCATTTTTTCTGCCTTTAAAGTATCAAAAGTGTTATCCACTTTTGCTGGTATTTGTTCTTCAGTAGTTTATTACTCAGCAGTGCAAATTAGTGATTTCTTTTCAGACTACCTTACAGAAAACAGCAAGGAATAAAAGAGAAAATCTCTCTGAAAGGGAACCAAAAGCAAGTGCTCTGCACAGGCAAGGAGCTGCTGTTTCTGCATTTAGGATCTTGTCATTGTCGCTAAAATGGCACCCTAAAAGTTCTTTAAGCCATTTACTAGCAGGTCAGAGCAGTGCACCCAACAGATCCATGAACTGCTCTGTGGCTGGAGCAGGCAGAGGTGAGGTATATGTAGAAAACAAGATGACTCTGTCAAGTTACTAGGCTGAGATCCCTTTCCTACAGGGATTCGAACTGAACCAGCGTGTTCTTCTGTCACACCCTTCAAACCAAGTCCTACAGCAGCTTTTGTTTGTGAGGTGTTAAGGATTGCAGCACATAGTCAGAAAGTCACAGAGTTAAATATAAACACAGATATCACTACTGTGAGGTGTGTACAGCTCAGCCAGGCAGCATCTTAAAAGCAGTCCTGGACAGCATGGGCTTGAGAGGCCTTCGAGCCAGGACGAGCATTGTTGCAGAAAGCCTGATGTCCCAGGCAGTTATGGCTACATATGGGCTTAAAGCGAGCCTGGACAGCAGCAGTTTGCGATCCCTGAATCATAGAATCATAGAATGGTTTGGGTTGGAAGGGACCTTGTAGATCATCTAGTTCCAACCCCCCTGTCATGGGCAGGGACACCTTCCACTAGACCAGGAATAGATCTAGAAAAAGTTCAATGGAATGATAAACTAAGCCTGCAGTCCCAGAAATTCAACCACATAGCACATACAACATAAACCACCACAGCTTCATAATCATGTATAACAAGGTACACTATTTGATTCCAAACAGATTAGCAACTCCTCCTGCTTGTTCTCCACTTGCCATTGGAGTCTCATCTGATCTACGGTTTCTGCAATCGCAGCAACAGACTCAGAGTCTGAACTTCAGCTATCTGTGTTGACAAAACAGGATTATTACCTTTATGGAACTTGGTCAAAAGCTGAGTATAGCAACTTTAGATTTAAACAGTGCTCACGGATGAACTGTTCAAAAGCAAAATTTCTGTTGGTAATTGCTTTTAGCAATCTAAAGAAAGCAGAATAATATTACGTGACGTACATGCCAAGGTGTCTGCAAGCCAAATGTTTCTCTTGGGCATTAGTAGCCAAAGTTGTGTAGATGCTCCCCTGAAAATTTAGCAAAAGCAATATAAATATTTTGTGTATAAAACCACAGCTAATATTACAGAGCTTAACTGCTATTTCACAGCTTACCCCTAGGCCTTTGAGGTCACTTAACTAAATTATATTTTGCCTTGTGTAGAGGTAAAGAAAGTGGTCTTATGCCCAGTTCAGGGGCTTCAAATGAAATGAAAAGCTGTGGGAGTTCAAGGGCTGGGCTCAGTGGAGAGTATTGAAGAGCCTCCTTTGAGGTATAAAGGGACATTTAGCCAGAATTATGTGCCTATGGGATGAAAGGGGGTTCCAAAAGATCCTGTATAGCTTTCAACATGCCCAAACTCATCAGCATTAATCTTCTGGTCTGGGTGCTGCTCCTTGCACAGTCAGCTCACCCCACTGACCTCTGCAAGGGTAAATAACATGCTTTCTACTGATGTCCTGCAACACCTTGCCAGTGCCGTGGGTTTAGGGTTTCTGTCTGAATCTTGTGCTGTGTAATTTGTCTTTGGTAATGTAGATAAAGCAGAAAACTGTATCCAGATATACAGCAGCTTTGTATATACAGTGATTTGGGGTCCCTCTATTGTGAGTCCTGAAAGTCAGTAATCAGTGAGCACAAGGTGAGCATTTATCATCAAGAATTGCTTTCAAAAACTTGGCTTGCTGTTTGTTATCACCTTTTATGACTCATGCTCAATCCTACCTTTAATATTCGCTAATATTAAAAAAAAAACAACAAACAAACAAAACACGTATTACCACTAAAAAATCTGAAATGATCCTAAGGGACATTCTTTTTCTACTTTCTAATTGTTAATGTACATTTTCGCAAATAAATGATAACAAGCATTCATTTGCTAGCTTGCTCCAAATTAAGTATACAGAAAATGTCCCCTGCTTTGATGTTAATTTCTTTATTTATATGTAAACTAAAATCAGTTGTGTTCACATTAAAACAAGACAGAAACATGAGTTTCTGTGATTCTCTCTGCCCAGAAGGATGGTGAAAGTTTGTCTGAACATAGAGCTCTGTGTCTGAGCAGTAAAATGACCAGAAGGCAGAAAGAAGCTATTCTTAAAATATGTATTTATGTGTTCTTAATAAAAACCACAAATAAGATGACCTTTTCTACCAGCATTGAAAAAAATGCATGGGAAAGAACTAATTTTTCCCTTGATCCTCATTAGATGCCGTTAGCGGTTGCTGCACTTAGAGAAAAAGTTTCTTCTCTCTATAAGAAGATATTGTGTGTGGAAAGCAGTGATAAAGCCCGAGGTGCTTCTTTCTGAGTGCTCCTGCAAATAGCTCAGTGGAGCTCACAATTACCCCTTTAAATTATTTTAGCTTTGAAGAATTATCAGGAGAATCTTAAAATCAAAACCCAAAGTATTTACAGGAACTGGACAGAATTTTTTTGAATGAGGGATTGGAAGCACATGACCACATGGAATTTTAAATTGTATTTAAAATGTTTTCTGCAACTGTCCTTCCTGCTAATTTTTTTCAGACCTCCGGTATTGTTTCAGAGAAATAGTCCTACACAATGTGTCATAATGCATCACAGGACTCTGTTCCCATAGATCTGAAATTTCTTAGTTTAATCTTCATCTAAACAAATATTCCCTGAAATAAAATAGAATAATATTCTCAGTGGCATGTGCTGAGTGTTTTGAGTCACTTGGAAGAATAAACAGAGCCCCCTGCCTGTTCCTGCTTCCTTTGACTCCTGCTTCCTTTCCCATATGTTTTATTTCCCTGACCTATTCCTTGGCCTTGCAGGTTCCATATTCCTATCTCAGCTCTAACAGCACTGCAGCACTGTGCAACTAATCAACCACCAAAACAAGCTCTGCCGCCTTTTTTGGGAACCATGGCTGGAACTTTTTCACATTATGGGGAATAATTCCATGTGGGTGTTAAGAGATGTGCTGGACCATCTTCACACAACACACTGTATCCCTTCACCTTTCTGCCTCTTTTATTCCTTACATTTGTTTTCTGAACTACTGGATTCTTGGCTAGTTTTATTGCTTGCTACAGAATATGCATGTCTTAAGATTTTTTTTTAACTGATATCTTCTAAGGAAGAAATGTTTATTTCAGTCAAGGTATGAGCTAGGCTAAAAGAAAAACGTTTCTTTTGATTCACATATCTCAAGCCCCTAAATCCAGACTTCATTCCCAAAAGCAGCTTTTCAGTAGGAAATCAATTAAAAATATGATAGCTCAGAAAATACCTCTCAGTTTGATTGCTGCTTAGATGACGTGTAAAATAAGTATGAAAAAAGACAACAATGCCACACTTAAAGGAACTGTGCTACTTTGAAGATATATCCAGCTAGCACCTGTTTTGGTGTCACTGATGTCACAGCAGAATATCAGCTATGTTTCTCTTTTCCCTTCTCCCACTCATTTACCAAAACAGTATGAATGTTCAGTGTTCCTAGCCTACTTTGAATAAATCTTCACTATTATATAATCTTACTTCAGGTTTATGGTGAATATTAAATGAATATTAAATATTAAATTGTATCAAATAGGTGAATATTAAACACTTCTAGAATGATGCAAGAAGAAATATTTTGGTGCTAACTGATCATATAAATATAGCAAAAATTACCAACAGTAATGATGCAAATACGTGTTATTCAAATATACATTATTTAAAAGTTCTTCAGAAATGACAAAGTGTTTTTGTGGTATTTTATGATTTTAAACATGTATGCGACATGATACTCACTACTCTGATACATACTATGGTTTCCAGCCTCTCCAACAAACTGTTTAAGGAGAACAAATTGGTTTTTGCTTCGAGTTTATTTACTGGGGCAGAAAGCCTACTAAGTGGACCCTAGTAGTAGACACATTTTAGTAGCTTCTGTTATGACATTTTACAGATTCTTTTGATTTGTGAACTCTTACATACTTCTGATAGAGATGTGGACCCATACAGATGTGCTCCTACCAGAAGTATTTGCATACCTTTTTTAGGATAAAATAATTTATTTTTCTTGCCTTCTAAAGGCCTCCTAAAGAGCAGTCCACAGAACTCTAGGATACCCAGGCAGTAGGATGAAAATCCCCGTTCTAGAATATATTCTTTTGGATATTCCCTCCTGAATTAAATGTACTTCACAAATGTAGGATATGGTTATTTCAAACCTGAAATAAAAATTAACACCTGGAATGGGGACAACCCAAAAGGCCAAAATAGCTATAAAATCTACCAAGTTGTTCAGAAATCAAGAGGTTACAGCCCTGTACATACAAAATGAATACCTGGCCCTGCTGAATTTCAGGATTCACAGCAAAAATTGAATTAACCTAATTATGTCAAGTATAAGAAGAAATAACTGTGGACAGAGAAATCTAGGCTTCCCAGAAAATGGAGAGATTTGTATTTGATCAGAAAGCCTCCATTTGAAACTGGAACTATACTACTTGCTCTTTATGCACAGGACAGTGACTCACATCTAGAGAGTAACCAGAGTCATCATGAGACACCATGTTAACATTGACAACGATTAGTTAATATGAGATTGGGAAATCTTTTATAGGAATTCTCTTATCAGTGTCTTTCTAAGCAAAATCCATGGCAAAAGAAATTCCTACACAAAAGTTTGTAACTACTTTAGGATTGGACCTTGTCAGGAGAAAAACAAAGAAAGATATTTCTTTTGAAAATTGCAATTGGCCACAATCAACACATACTGACATGATTACCTGCTCATCAGCTGTCACCATGTCAGCCAATTATTGGTGCAAGTGAGGTGAGAATAAGAAGAGCTCAATTTTCCAATAACAGCATACTGCTAAGACAATTTCACAGGTGAGTTTTGGATAAAGAAGGAAAGGACCCCATGGTACGCTTCTTTTACGACTTCAGTTAATAAGAAACAGTGGTCACTCTGTTTTGTTGTTCTGTGAGAAGCTAGTGAAGAGCAGTTTATGATATAAATTATGCCAGAGTTCTTGTTTAATAATATACAGGCTCTTGTTTAGAGGCTAAGGATAACAGAAATGTTTAACTAAGCGCCTGGAACCAAATAATGTTTCTGAAAAAAAATGCAGGCTTGAATCTATTTTGGCACATAGATAACCTAGATAACCATCCATGTCTGCACACATCTATTACTAACCATTGCAGTTTCTTAGGAAGTACACTTGCTGATCTCAATTCACAACACTGCAGAGCAGCAAATGCACTAAGTAAAATGAATGCTAGCAGGGAAGCACTAGCTCTGAAGATCTTGCCTTTTTTTTCAAAGTAGTGAAGAAACGCGTTATAACCTGATCTGACCATGCAGTGTCCAAACAGCCAAACAACTTCTGAAACATCCAGTAAATTATACTGGCTTAGCTTCATCTTAATTTAGGGACTTAAAAATCAGAGTCTCTAAGGGGCTCCAAAGCTATGGCACAACTAATTCAGTTCATCAGTCACCACTGAGAAATATGGTGGTCAGTGAGCATCAGCAGCAAAACAGAGATGAAGGCTTCTGCATTATGGGGGGGAAGTAAATGCCCCCTCAGAGAACTGATAGCATCAGTTAGGGAGAGGAGTCACTTCCTGAGTGGAAACTGAAATCAGATATAATTCTAACAATATCCACCAGGAAATCACAAGAATCTGCAGCATTCTTAAGTTTCCAAGAAGACGTAGATGTTTTTCTGAATCTCAAAAGTAACGTCCATGGCATTTGTTTTCAGCAAGTTCAACAAGGAGTATGACAAAGATCCTGTCATCCTTGCCTCCAAACTTATTTATGTTTTTATAAGTTGCTACCTGATGAGCCAGTTATATAACTGCGTCCAAAGTTATTTCCTCTGCTGTCTCTAGACCAACAATGTTTAATCTGATTTGATTTCCTATGGTTCTTATCCAGCTCTCCATTTAAATGTCAACATCCAATCCAAAAAAACAAAGTAAACTAAAATCAACCTATGCCACCTATTTTTATGAATTGTCATAATGTCAATAGTTGTGAATATAAATCTGGCTATGATGGCTCCTTTTCTGAGACATGTTATTCTCTGTTGTTTGTTATATCAAATGTTTAGTCATTGGTATAACTGTGGGTCTTCCTACTTATCCAGTTTTTCCACCCTTTTCCTCCCTCTTACCTAAACTGCAAAGTACTCTTTCCCCTGGCCCCACCCATACCACCTCTCCATCTACTTACATGCCAACCAGAGAATATTGTGCTATTAAAGTAATAATTTGGAGATCTTGAATAAATGACCATATTACTTCAAGTATCTCAGAGTTACCAATGTACTCAGAATGATCATCACCTAACATCATCAGGTGGAAACTGTCAGGAGCCAATATCATAGAATCATAGAATCATAGAATAGTTAGGGTTGGAAAGGACCTTAAGATCATCTAGTTCCAACCCCCTCAACCATGGGCAGGAACACCTCCCACTAAACCATATTTGGTGTTTGTACCACCGCTATTGTTACACATAATCCTAATTTGTCTAATACCTTGTCCATTTCATGGAATGGTGCTATATCAGGATATTGGTACATTCCCTGTATCTTTTCCCAATACAGTCATGAGTTTTGCTCATATGACCTGACATAGAAGTAGTATGACAGTGCACTCTGGTGAACCAATGTACATAATGGTAGCTATGGTCCCACACCAAGATATTATTTCTATTCACTTATTCACTGATAAGTGAACAGTAAATGTGCGAGGGGAGACTCTTACTTAGGAGGTTTATGTATGGTAATGAATCACTCTATAAATAAGTACAATTAGGACTAGTTACTTTCCACCATGTAAATCTCTGCCAGTATTCATCGTAGGGCAAAGGCGTACTAAACTCAAGGTTTTATTAGCAGTCTGAACATCAGCTTGAGAGCTGCACTTCATTTACAAAGTAGGGAAGAAGGTGCAGGAGTATCTGCTTCAAATGGATGATGTTGAAGTGGAAAGCATATTGAATTTAGCCAAATAACCAGCTGGTCTCTTTAAACATTCACTGTAAGCAATGGAGAGATTCCTCCAGAAGGTGATTCAAGAGATGTAAATTAAGTTCTTGATGTATGTCCATTTTAAAGAGCTCCTAGCTCTTCATTGGCTCTTCAGGGAGTCTATCTGGCTAGTTACCTAGCCAAAATTGAAGCTGCCTTCTCCCCTCCCTCTACTATGTAAGTAGCTGCCATTGACAGAGTTCAAGCTTCAGACATCATCCAGCCTTGCATTAAAGACCACAAAGTGCTTACTGCACTGTTTCCCTGTAAAGCTTTATTTGCCCTTTGAGATCTGTTTCGGCTGCTGACAGAAGTGTTTTCAAAAAAATTCCAATCAAAAGAGACATCTTTTCCAAGACCACAAGGTGTAGAAATTCTTCCAAGGTCTTGCGATGAATTTCAGATTCCTAATGTAAGCCTTCTGGAACAATATGATCCATACTTTTTCACAGAAACTTTGGCACTTCCTGAATAAATTCTTATTTCCTCTAATAGGAATTGCTTATTTATTTCCATAAACCTTAGCCATTCTCATCACAGCTCACTGATGGCATATGCTGTACTCACAGAATTCACTGATCCATAAGTGACCATAGGTGTAATGACCCCATTGCCTGCACATAAATGTGCTCAAACACACAAAGAAGGGATTTGCATACAAATGAGTGTTTGGAAGAATACTTTATAGGCCTTAATAAAGCTATATTGTTGTGTAACCACTGTTAATGTGTTTTTGTAATTGGTTTTGAAACTGTATTGGAGCATTCCAGAATCAAATAAGTGGAAGAATTCAAAACTTTTAGAAAGGGGCAATTCACATCCGATGTCTCATTTAAGGACTCCGAAGAAAACATGAAGCACTAGTCAGGCCCTTCTAACAGACCTAACAGTTCTTTGTACAAGGTATTGCTTTTTAGGTTTTGAACAAACTTGTATATTACTCTTTTTACATGAAAGCACTAATTTCAATACAAAGATGAGATTATAATTTTCCTAAGATCATCTCCTTTTTCCTTTAAATTTGGAATTGGAAAAGTATTACAAAGTTGGCTTTCTATGGATTCAGTAAGGTTATACATGTAAATGTCAGTTCTGAAATTCTACCTTCTGAAAACCTTTCCCCATAATAATTATCCTGCTATTAAAAATTTTTGTAAGACTTCAGCTGTAGCGGTAGAAACACCAACCATACACTAATTTTATGCAACTGGGTTTCTCCTTTGCATTCAGTAGAGCTTTTGTAGCTGTAGTTGCACATGTACATACTATGGATGAGGGTAAATGTCAGTGAATGACAGACACATCCTACATTTGAAAGCTAAAATCTTGAGCTGTAGAGAGTTTCTTACCTGTTATCTTCTGTATATCTATGAAATAGCTGATGAGCATGAATGGAAATTTCCTAAAGAAAGGGTCTTCCTTCTTCTTCATGAAAACAAGAATTCAAAACGCAGTTACATCCTGGATTAGTTAAATTCGATACAGACTGACTGGAACAATGATTTCCAGTAAAAAGTGACTCAGGGCCATCCCGCCAGATTTTTACTTAAAAGTTGCACTATAGAATCATAGAATGAACTAGGTTGGAATTGACTTTTAAGATCATCAAGTCCAGCCATTACCCCAGGACTGCCAAGATCACCACTAAAGCATATCACTGAGGGCCACCAGGAAATCCACAAAAAAGATTTTAAGTAAACTGAATTTAGATCTCTACTACCCTATGCTTAACAGTGAAATCTGATTTCATGTGACATTTGAGTCCTTTGAAAGTTTACTGCTATCTAATTGTACTTCTATTACAAAATTCATCATAAGATTTATCAGATTATCATCAGTTTTCACAGAAATACTAGGAAACTTCATGAGTAACTGGCTTGTGACACTACTGGAGATCATATAGGGATTAAGGAAAGCAGTGATTATAGAATCATAGAATCATAGAATAGTAAGGGTTGGAAAGGACCTCAAGATCATCGAGTTCCAACCCCCCTGCCATGGCCAGGGACACCTCCCACTAAACCATGCCATCCAAGGTTATGTCCAACCCCACCTTGAACGCCGCCAGGGATGAAGCATTCACAACCTCCCTGGGCAACCCATTCCAGTGCCCCACCACCCTCACAGTAAAGAATTTCTTCCTCAGATCCAATCTAAACCTCCCCTGTTTAAGTTTAAACCCATTACCCCTTGTCCTCTCACCACAGTCCCTAATGCAGAGTCCCTCCCCAGCATCCCTATAGGCCCCCTTCAGGTATTGGAAGGCTGCTATGAGGTCTCCACGCAGCCTTCTCTTCTCCAGGCTGAACAGCCCCAATTTTCTCAGCCTATCTTCATACGAGAGGTGCTTTATATTTGTCTTCTGTCCAGTAAAGCACTTAGATAAATGAAAAGTGCTGTTATCATCAACAGGGTTGTAGATATAGCTAAAGAAAGCAAGATTTACACACTCACATAGATCATAGTCCAAGACTTTATTAATTTATACTGGACATAAGGATTGCATGAACATTTCTATCTTTCTTAAGCTTCTATATTACCATATAAATGACTTATATTTCTGCATACTTTCTAAGGAAGTGAAGTATACTAATGAGTGATAAGGCTGACCTAAGGTTGCAGGGCTAAGTACAAGCTAAATACAATCTGCCCTCTTTTAAAGGTGATTCATTGTCATGAGTATGGGCTGTTGGTACCCAGAGTCTTAATCTGCTATGCTCTTCCTGCAACAAGCTGAGCTACCTGCAGAGACTCTGCATGTGTATGTGTATGCTTGTACTTTTATCACAAACATTGGGCTATGTTAATTCTCCCAGCTTTAAGGCAAAACCATTATATTTTAGTTGGGGTCTAAAATGAAATTAATTTAACTGCTGGAACAGCTTTTAAAGGATGCTTTTCTATGGGCTTTGTAACGAACAGCTGCTTCCTATTAAAGGAAGGGTAGATCCCCTTTTAACATTTTACAAAGGAAACAAGATTAATTAAAGCAATTAATCTACGCTGTAATAGTAGCTTTTGTAATTTTCCATACCCCTACATGTTTGCAAGTCAGCTTTTGTGCTCTCTCACCTTTACTCGTCTTTGGTGCCAAAGCAAAAGCTGCACGAATACTTATTGCTAGCTCTGCTAACAGAAGGATACACAAAAGAATGAGCTAAGCAAATCAAATTAACAGACAGGATCTTGCATAAAATATCTTACTCCCACAGTAGTATTCTAGTCAGACTGCTGAACTGATGTTTACTTTCATTTGAACACCTCAGCCAAGTCCTTGTGAAAAACAAAGCCTTGCTACTTTTTGAGATGACAAAACAGGCCTTAAGGCTTCCATCTACTTTATATTTAGTTGCTTTTTAGAAATAAGGTTACTTTTAAAAAAACACCTTCAATAATTATGAAATACTAATCACATTTCTTGTTTCAGGGTTCATTTTGTTTTTCCTTTGGTGCGGGTTGTGTTTGTTGTTTTTTTTTTTTGGTTTGGTTTGTATTTTGTTTTTTCTCCACTACCGCAATACAGCTGATTGGAACAGTTGTTGCTGTGACAGTTATATTTTTTTCCTACGTATTTACTTTCTTGCATTTTCTACTCTGAACTCAAAGATCCCCAAGCTTTGTGAAAGATCATTCATCAATGCCATCCAGAGGGACCTTGACACGCTTGTGAGGTGGGCTGATGCCAACCTGATGAAGTTTAACCATGCTAAGTGCAAGGTCCTACACCTGGGTCGGAGCAATGCCAGGCACAGCTGCAGATTGGGCGGGGAGGAGATTCAGAGCAGCCCTGCGGAGAAGGACTTGGGGGTGTGGGTTGATGAAAAAATGAACATGAGCCAGCAGTGTGCGCTTGCAGCCGAGAAAGCCAACCGTATCCTGGGCTGCATCAAAAGGAGTGTGACCAGCAGGTCGAGGGAGGTGATCCTGCCCCTTTACTCTGCTCTCGTGAGACCTCACTTGGAGTATTGTGTGCAGTTCTGGTGTCCTCAACATAAAAAGGACATGGAACTGTTAGAATAAGTGCAGAGGAGGGCCACGAGGATGATCAGGGGACTGGAGCACCTCCCATATGAAGATAGGCTGAGAAAATTGGGGCTGTTCAGCCTGCAGAAGAGAAGGCTGCGTGGAGACCTCATAGCAGCCTTTCAATACCTGAAAGAGGCCTATAGGGATGCTGGGGAGGGACTCTTCATTAGGGACTGTGGTGAGAGGACAAGGGGTAATGGGTTTAAACTTAAACAGGGGAGGTTTAGATTGGATCTGAGGAAGAAATTCTTTACTGTGAGGGTGGTGAGGCACTGGAATGGGTTGCCCAGGGAGGTTGTGAATGCTTCATCCCTGGCGGCGTTCAAGGTGGGGTTGGACATAGCCTTGGATGGCATGGTTTAGTGGGAGGTGTCCCTGGCCATGGCAGGGGGGTTGGAACTCAATGATCTTGAGGTCTTTTTTAGCCCTAACTATTCTATGATTCTATGATCAATATTAGCCACATAATCTCCTTAGATATTTTAAATCACAAATGTGATAATTTACATTAATACTGTTAGACCAAAGTTATATAGATTCAGTTTTCAAATCTAACAGGTGCCATTTGGACAGGTTGGAATGGAGCAGAACCAGGACTTTGGAGACAGAGTACCTCAGGAGGTCCTATTCAAGCTGCCGTCCATAGGGAGGCAAAAGATATTTTCAAAACAAAGTTTCAGACCACAGAGAGACAATAAGTACTGTTGTAATTCCCTCACTGCAGCTTTCTGCTCCTCTCAGGGGTATTAGGATGTGGGTGGGAAGAGAACTGCACAGTCCTCACAATATGATGATCACGTGCTCAAAAATATCGCGTCAGTGTTAATCAGAAAAACTAGTTCCTCGGTCTCCCTGTAAAGCATCATTTGCAATCCCTGTAGACTATGAGTTTGAGCAGTGGGATTGGCTCCATCTCCTGGGCAGGTCTCGTAGGCTCTATTGGAGCTAGAGAATTCCTGAGGGAATACTGAGAATGCAAGTGCTGAATGGAGAATAGCTGCAAATCTGTCTTTTACAGGACTTTGCTCTAGAGAATGGGGATTTTTAGAGAAATCATCTTATTTCTCTGGGCTCAGTAGTACCAGCCCTTCTCCTTAGTACCACAAAAAAATCCCAAAACCTGAGAGGTCAAAACTTTGGGTTGACTGTAATAGCAATCAGGTTTGCCTTGATTAGCATTCTGATGCCATCCTTGGGCCCTCAAATACATGGCTGATTTTATGAAGTGTACCTAAAGATCCAGTTATATTGTTTGGGTTTCTTTTTTTAACTTTCTATATTTGTTTCACAGGGAAAGCGCAGGTCTCTCCAGGAGTGGAAGTCTTTAGCAGCCCAACCCTTACACAGTTCTCTAGAGAAACAAAACTAAACTGGAAAGGGGGCAGGGAGAGAGCTCCCTGTTTCAAAAGATCTTCTATTTTCTCATCTCCTTCTTTCCTTTCTATTGTTCTGCCTGATTTTCGCTGTTCTCTGTAATGGCATTTCCTTAAGGTCAATCTATTGTTATGTAGGAGTGTGATAGAGATATCAGGCTGAGTCATGCACCATTTGCCAACTCCACACCTTTCAGCATTCTGCCACTGAGTGGAGGTAAAATAGCTGTGATTACTGCTACTTCCTAAATAAAAGCTGTTTTTTTAAAAGACAATAAGTAAGAAAAGGAGCTCTAAAAAGAGTATTACTTTTTAATGCATTTTCCTTGGGTTTTCATAAGACTGCAACAGAACTGAAACTGTCCAGGGCCAGCAGCATTCACAAATCATGCTTTAATAACATGCATGTAAATCTGAAAGAAAGCAACAGGAAAAAATACAACAAAGAAGCATATTTTAAATCCACTGAGGATGCAGAATAAGAATCAATTAAAAAAAAAAGTGTATAAGACACTAACCTTAGTTTTCTTTGCAGCAATCTTGTATTTCAAATTATTTTGCATTTGCCTTAAACAGCTTATAACAGCTACACAAAACATCTGTATCAAAGCCCAAGTGCCCAAAAGGGGCATCCTGAGATGATTGCACGTGTGGTGGTGAGGTATTTGTTAACTCAAAATTTTTCCACTTGGCTGACATTAAGAAACTGTTAGAAGCAAAATATGTTATGCTTCTGATAAGGGACAATGCTGCAGAGCTGCTACTGGATGAACTATCTAGCTTGATACATAGGCATGTGTTTATTTTGCCACCTTAGCTCTACAAAGCAAATTTTGATAGCTAAATCAAACAGAATTCTACATTCTTTTTTATTTGTTTTTTTTTTTTTCTTCTTCCTTTCAGATTGCCCTTGTGGTCATTTGCCAACATTTTCCTCCCTCCCTGACATATTACAGGTGTCAGCAATGCAGGTTTTAGGGTTATCCATGCCTTGGTATTTTAGGTGAGGTTTGTCAGCATTCATAGTGATTCTTATCCTCTGCTTTGATGGGAAGGAGAGCAGCAGGGATAACTCTACATAAAAAGTAACTGGTTTCAAACTGGATGAATTCTGGTATCATGAGAGGAAAAATATTGACCTAAACTTCAGTCTGCAGCTCTGCTATCATGATGCTTTGGTAAATCTGGGACAAATTATTCCAAAATATGTAGGTTCAGACTACCTCATCACTGTTTCTATTAAAATAATTACTATGATAACTAATGGTTTTCCCAAAAGGTCACATTGGCCCATCTTGGGTGACTTATTACACAATGTAGCTGTAGATTTCACACAGTAATTTTCCCCCTTAGGCCAAATATCTTAAAACTGTAAACAATAGCTTCCAGATGAAGCCTTTAAGGAAAAAAAATGTACAGGCTCCTTCAGCTCACACAAAATTCACCATGCGCTTTGGGAGTCTCTCCCGGGTGTTAACTAACTTGATAAACAACTCAAGAGAATTTCCATTTTTGACATTTATTAGCTTTATTAGCATAGGCCACTGAATTTTTTCATATTGGGTGAAACAATGATCAAGGATTTTATTCTCTAAATACATACTATGAACTCACCCACCCTTTTCCAAACTTTTTTCTCTAAATGCTGGACTTTTAAATTGTATAGCCTCCTTTTCCACCTTGTGAAAAGATATACACAGTTCATTTCAGTCTTAGACATCTAAAGCAGGGCTTGATAAAGAGAAAGAGGCCATTGCAGGCCCCCCTCCATTACTTATGACAAAAATGTGGGCAGCTGAATTGGAGGCCAGTTTTAGGCCACTAAAATTGCATTAGGTGAATAGCCAAAGTGGTCATGAGTCAATTATGCCCTTCTCTCTGTAAAGCTGTACCATCTGAACTTCTTTATTCTCTATGTTCCTATTTCAGAAATCATAGCCAGTTCTTGTGGGTTTTCTCTGAACTGTGTCTTGCCCATGATGACAACTATGAAAAGCAAGTTCTCAAACAACTGCAGTTTTCTTTCCTACAAGGAAAGCTCTCCTCTCCACTGGCAACCTCGTTTCTTTTCCTGAAACTTTCAAGGGTATGCTTTTTTAAGAGACAGCTGTTCTTCTGCTGTATTCAGTTGCAACTGGCCAATGAGTTAGTGGTCCTTGGTATGGACATGCACACCCACGTACATTTGCATCCCCCACCCCTGCACATACACATGTAAGCTTAATTTCGCAATCTGGCAATTTTAAATGAAGATTGCAAGTAAATATTTGAGGGCGAAAATAAGCGCATATTTTTGCTCATTGAGAAACACGAGATGACTGACTGGTAATGGAAAAGTTCTGTATTTTCCAGAGTTTGAAAGCTGATTCATAAGTCATGTTGATTTAGACGAAAAGGTCCAATGAGGCACCTTCCACAGTTCCATCTGGTTGATTTATTTTCTTTGACATTAATTGTTTCAAAGACTTTTGTCTACCATACCTGTCTCATTGCCGTTTATAATCCCCATAGACTACTGGGTTTTGCTCTCACTTAAGTTTGTATGGAATTATCCTGAAGAAATCTATTCTGTTAACAGAGTGACAGTTCTCTCCTAAACCTGAGAAACTTAGGAAGAATAATTCTGGTTTTCTGGATATAATACTCTTTCCACAACAGGAAACTAAATTCGGTATTTGGCCTTCTATGTATAGCTCAAAAATAGCTTTGTACAATACCTTAAGTTAGATTTCACCAGCTAAGCAATACTTGGATGGAGGACCTCTCAGGATGTTGTGGGGGTGACCACACAGTAGCATCTTGCTTAAGTCAGCACCAAAGAATGAGCATTTCTTACTGAATATACTATGACGTTCTTGAAACCTGAGGATTTAAAAAAATTCCATTGTTCTTTATATAAGTATAATCTTTTAAAACACAGTGATGAAATTTTACCTTAGGAAATTAAACTTCCTACAGAATTTCTGCCTGATGAAAGAATCTTCAATAATCCATCCTAAACCATTGTATATTATCGGGTGTTAACAAAAAGTTGCCAGGTTCCTTCTCTAATAAGCAGCTACATTTTAGTGGTGATGTCTTATATGCGTGAGTATAAATAAAACATTTGGGAATTCTGTGCTACTTGATAGTTTTTTGTTGTAGCAACATTGCTTGTAGCAGCTGTGAAGCTTATGCGTTAGTTAACAAAAGAACATACAGGCATAAGAATAGAAAAACTTGGTGACAGAAGTAAATTAATGCTAGCACTTGTAAGGTACTTTAAATTTTTTTTAACTTTTTTCAGATTGTTTTCTGTTTTCTGTGTTCTAACAAATGATTCCATTCTGTTAGCTCCATATAGTCTACAATAAAATGTTCGTTGTCTATTTAGAACTACACATTCACTTGCCCTTCTACCCTGTATGAATATACATGCTACTACTCTAATACAGATATGTAATGTTGCTATGCCTTTTTGTATCATATGAAATTCTAACCAAGCATCCTGTTAAGATATTTTGATCTTAAATAAAGAGGAATGTATGAAATAGCTACACTAGGTACTGCAAGCAAACTGCTGTGAATATTCATTATAATTATGAAGTTTTTTTCTGTTTTCTTGTTGTTTTTTTTTTTTTTTCAATTTCCACTATTTTCATGTGTTTTCCCAATTGTTGCATTCAAGTAAGAAAAAAACAAAAAAGCTACAGAAGATGCATTTCATGGTTTCACTCTGGAAGATTCACACCAGAGTAGATGCGTTAACATTAACATTCAATACTGTACTCAGCAAGAAATTCCAGTGACTGTATTAGGGATGTTCATGATGTGAGACTCAAATTGTCATGGTTATCAAAATACGTCCCTAATTTGGCATGTTCAAACAAACAAGGAGAATGATTATAAAGCCCTTGCTTTTTTGCAAGCATTCAGACAGAAATGTGATGAAGAACAAGTTTGCCCAATGCCTGTTTTTTAGATCTGCATCAACTGCTATCCACACCAATAAGTCCTTGTCAGAAAGTAAATGTTTCACAGACTGGATTAAGCACTGGTTAATAAGTTATTTGAGAATCAATCTCTATTCATCCAGGTTCTGTCTGTTAGTTCCACCTTTAACTCCACTACACTTTTCTGTGGGTTTATCACTGAATATTCTGAAAGCAGAATTGCAAAACACCCTAGCTGAAAAACAAAGCATACTGTAAGAAGAAAAATGCATTAGCTGTGGAAAGCTCATTTGAAATTTATGAGGGATTTGAATTTGAGTATCTGAATTTGCCAGTTCACAAAGAAAGAAAGTAGGAGGCTATGAGTGAAGATGTTTCCTGTGGTTCTTCATTTGTAACCAGCCACAAAGGAAGGAACTCTGTCCTCAAGCAGGCTTTGCAGAGCTGTTCAGTCTATGCCTACATCAAGTCTGCTGTCAGGATGTTGATGCAGCTTGGGAAAACTTTCTGGGCATTAACTTGCTTTGCTCTTACATTCACACACCTACAGCACAAGGACCCTGTCCACTGACCTGCATCTTCAAGAAAACAGAAAGGTTTTGGTACACTGTATGTTCAAAGAAACTGCAAGATCTTTTCTCACAGAATACAGACTTTGACTGTCTTTTTCAGTATTTGCTATTGGAGGTAACTACATATAATACATCCAAGCCAGTTTTGCATAAACCACATGTTCTTTACGTCCATAACATGGATATCATCTAAATAAAGGGACTCCTTTTCAGTTGCCAATACTACATTTGGTTTTATGAGCAGATAACAATCCTACAACAGCATTTTTTTTTTCACAAGGAGTTTTGATATCTTTGCATGTGAATAATCTGAAATCAGGCAATAATACCTAGAACAAGGCAATCAAACAGTTTCCTGTAGAACACAGAAGTCCTGACTACTATGTGAATTGTTCATGGTCTGTGGACCATGAATCATTGCATCCTTCAAAAAAGTAGACCTTGGAAACCTACATACCTGAATACAACTAGCATGTGCAAATAAGGACTGTATGCAGGGTAAGAAGGCAAAAGGATACAGAAGAGCTTTCAGAAAGAATGGCTGAGTTCAGAGAAGTTTTGTAATTCAGAGGATGGGTTGCTGTTTCACTCAAGAGCATGCATATGCTTCTGTAAGAGTCATAGACCCAGGGAGAGCACTGTTGTTTATTTTTTGAGAGACATGAAAATAGGCTTTTAGCCATTTGGCTACTAAGAGCTGTCTTGAGGTAGAAAACTGGGAGAATAAACCCACTTACTAGAGCTGGGGAAGCAACTTTATGGAGGAGATAGGGAACTGGAAAGGACAGGTTTGAAGAGGGAGGAGATTAACTCCATGGAATTGTCAAGCCTGAGCTAGGTGCTGAAATAAATAAGTACAAAAGCAGCAGTTTGCAGCCAAAACCCCCAGCTCTGTCTCTTTGGTGCTACTCCACTAAAAAAAAAAGAAAAGAAACCTGTCAGAGAAGATAGGTTGCCCTTGTCATGTCTTAGTTGTAAAGTTTATAACCAGGCAATGCTGTCTCAGACAGCCAGCATAAAGAGCAGGGATAGAAGGACGTGCTGACACAATGCCTCTTTTTACCTGTGAAATGGTAACTATGAAATGGTTCTTCAGGTTCATTTAACTTATTCTAAGAGCTAAACTGACTTAAGTAGATGACAAGAGGAAATTAATATAGTTCGTGTCTAAGGACATATCTTTTTTTGATAGGAAATTAAGAAGTAAGCAGCATAAATTTGAATTTGGGACAAATCCGAGTTCACTGAACTGATACGTAGAAGACTGGTGACATTAGTGCTTTATACAGTGTATTAACTTAAAGGAAACTGCTAGCAGCTTCAGTCTGGAATAGGTGCTTTTAAGTAAATCAATTCATTAAATTAACAAATGATGAGGCAACAACAATAAAGCTGAGAGGAAATGAAGACATGATTATGAAGGTCAACATAGTGTTGGCTAAGATAAAGCACAACACAGATGGCTTTTCAGAGATGACAGGCTGAAGGACTGCTGATATAGAAGATATATAACAAATGAGAAGTGAATGTAACAGCAGAATCATGTGGGTTTTGAACTTGAACTTTCTTGTGCAATCAAAATGTGATGGAGATTTTTAACAGCACTCGTAGGTACCTGCTATATTTCCTAATGCTCCTACTGAAAGAATGCTTCTACTACATCTATTAAAATATTTATAGTTTTGCTCTCTTTCAAAACTACATCTGTCCTGTCAGACAAGTTTCCAGGCTACCAAGTGCTGTCACAGTTAGTGACAGGAGCCCTGATTAGGATCCACTAGTTATTGAAGTTAATGAAGAGTACCTGCAAATCACAAGTATCCCTGGTATTTTAAGGTTGTTTTTTAAAGCTCTGTAAGGATAGCCAAACTCTTCTCTTGAAGGAGCAATGAAGATGAAAACTAAGGATTACAAGCAAATGTACTGTTAGCAGTATTGGAGATTTTAAAGTACAGTACTCAAATTGTTAATTTGCTCAAGGAGTTAACATCTCATGCCAGCTTGTTTTCATGGAAAACTTAAAAACTTAAGTTTTCAACAAGCTGAGCTGCAGGATCAACCTTGTATCATATGATGTGGGGACAGAAAATCATGAGCTTGAAAAAAGAGGAAGATAGAGCTGCTGCACAATTAGCCATTTCCTCTTTTATATTTTGTGCATACATCTGAATAATGACTGAGTGTAAATTCCACTACTTCCCATGGAAAACTAATACTAAATTTAAAAGACGTTTTTTCTGCCCCAAGTTTGTTCCTGGCTTCTATCACATTTACCATATTTTTATATATCAATCTGTGCCTTAAGAGACCCATTTACCTTTAGGAAAGTGTATTTTTGAAAATAAGCCTCAAGAACCTTCCAAATGAAGGGGTAGAAAATGAAATAAAATCAGAACTAAGACAGGGTATGTGCTGGAGAGAAGTAAGAGTCTTCTGGGAAACCACAAGCTCTTTTTATCTTCCCAATATGTAGACTCATGTTGGTAATTCACATGGCTGCTGATTCATAGGTTTGTTTTGAAAGTAACCTGTAGGCCTTGCGAATAAAAAATCAGTGGTGCAATATCATTGTAGGCGCACATAAGACCTGACCAAATCACACGAGTTTCAAATCTTCTGGTCCTGGGGGTGACCAGCACAGAGTCTGCAGATAAAAGCAATGTCATCCAAAATATCATTACTTTTGGGTCTGTGAAGATAGTGGTGGTGATGTGATGTACTGGGAGCTAGAATGCTGATTTTCTGCATGTTCAGTGTTAAACAAGTCAATATATCAGGGAGCCTGGGATTATTTTTTTCCATGTTCATTTTACGGGACAGTAAGCGAAGCTTGTCTTCGTAAAATGTGAATGCTTTATACTTTAGGCATTTTCACCATACTCAAGATCTCACTTGCCTCTTCCCAGTAAAACTGGTATGCTAGGCTTTTGTACTGTAAGTCAAAAGCTTATGAAAATGAGTTCAGAAGATTTTGAGCTTTATGAGAAGTAACAATAAATGCGGAATGGATGTGCTGTGACATCTCCAGAAGATAACTGGTCATCTGTGACCACTGCAGATTCTTCCTAGCAATTACATTGTCCCTGCCAGTCCTCTCATCTATTTTTGTCCTGTGCCTCCCAGTGCTAGAGGCTGTAAAAAACTGGTGCCCCTTTGCTGTCTTTAGGGAAATGTGAGCATTTTGTACTGGATTCACAGACATCTATGTTGCATCACTTATGATGCTAATTTACTAAGACAGCTAATACTGACGGTTCTCAGTGTGTCTACTGATCATATGAATCTGGAGACTCAGAAAACATCACAAGATGGACAGAAACAGTTTTCCATTTCCACCACTGTGAATCAGCTCTGAATATATGGGATTTTTGCTTCGCAGTTCAGCATCTGTGCTGCTAGCTACATCTGAAGACAGTAACAACAGTCAAACATCAGCAAGCAATCTCCCAGCAACTTAAAGAGCAAAGAGAAAGGTGCTGAACTACCACGTATCACAACTCTCCCATCCCTGGAAGTGTTCAAGGCCAGGTTGGATGGGGCTTCTAGCAACCTGGTCTAGTGGAAGGTGTCCCTGCCCATATAATAGAATCATAGAATCAGTGAATAGTTAGGGTTGGAAAAGAACTTAAGATGATCAAGTTCCAACCCCTCTGACATGGGCAGGGACACCTCACACTAAACCATGTCACCCAAGGTTCTGTCCAACCTGGCCTTTAACACCATCAGGGATGGAGCATTCACAACTTCCCTGTGCAACCCATTCCAGTGCCTCACCACCCTTACAGTAAAGAACTTCCTCCTTATATCCAGTTTAAACTTCCACTATTTAATTTTGAACCCGTTACCCCTTGTCCTCTCACTACAGTCCCTAATGAAGAGTCCATCCCCAGCATCTTTCTAGGCCCCCTTGAGATACTGGAAGACTGCTATGAGGTCTCCACGCAGCCTACTGTTTCCCAAGCTGAGCAGCCTCAACTTTCTCAGCCTATCTTCATACAGGAGGTGCCCCATCCCCCTGAGCATCATCGTGGCCCTCCTCTGGACCTGTTCCGACAGTCCCATGTCCTTTTTATGTTGAGGACACCAGAACTGTACATAATATTCCAAGTGAGGTCTCAAGAGAGCAGAGTAGAGGGGCAGGATCACCTCCTTTGACCTGCTGGTCACACTCCTTTTGATGCAGCCCAGGATACAGTTGGCTTTCTGGTTTGCAAGTGCACACTGCCAGCTCATGCTCATTTTTTCATCGACCAACACCCCCAAGTCCTTCTCCGCAGGGCTGCTCTCAATCTCTTCTCTGCCCAACTTGTAGCTGTGCCTGGGATTGCTCCGACCCAGGTGGAGGACCTTGCACTTGGCATGGTTAAACTTCATCAGGTTGGCATCAGCCCTCCTCACAAGCGTGTCAAGGTCCCTCTGGATGGCATCCCTTCCCTCCAGCATATCAACCGAACCACACAGCTTGTTGTCATGGCAAACTTGCTGAGGGCGCACTCAATCCCACTGTCCATGTCACCCACAAAAACGTTGAACAAGACCGGTCCCAACACCCATCCCTGAGGGACACACTCATTACTGGTCTCCACCTGGACATTGAGCCACTGAGCACAACCCTTTGCGTGCAGCCATCCAGCCAGTTCTTTATCCACCGAAGGTCCATCAGGCACAGAGGTGAGACTGACTGGTCTGTAGTTCCCCGGCTCATCCATTTTCCCCTTCTTAAGAATGGGGGTTATATTTCCCTTTTTCCAGTCATCGGGAACTTCACCTGACTGCCATGATTTTTCAAATATGATGGACAGTGGCTTAGAAACTTCATTCTCCAGCTCCTTCAGGACCCGCGGATGGATTTCATCAGGTCCCATGGACTTGTATACATTCAGGCTCTTAAGATGGTCTTGAACCAGATCCTATCCTACAGTGGGCCCAAGGTCTTCATTCTCACAGTCCCTGTGTCTGCCTTCCAAGACTTGGGTGGTGTGGTCAGAGCATTTTCCGGTGAAGACTAAGGCAAAGAAGTCATTAAGTCTCATCATTCTCCAAATGCAGGGTAGCCAGTTCTCCTGATAGCTTCCAGGGGGGGCCCACGTTGTCCCTAGTCTGTCTTTTATTTGCAATGTACCTATAGAATCCCTTCCTATTATCTTTAATATCCCTAGCCAATTTTAATTCTAAGTGGTCCTTAGCTTTCCTAACCTGGTCCCTAGCTTCCCAGACAACATCCCTGTATTCTTCCCAGGCCGCCTGTCCTTGTTTCCACCTTTTATAAGCCTCTTTTTTCCTTCAAAGTTTCCTCATTAGCTACTTATCCATCCAAGGAGTCTTCTGGCCCTCCTGCTGAACTTCCTTCTAGTTGGGATGCAGCACTCTTGAGCTAGTAGCAGGTGATCCTTGAATACCAACCAACAGTTTTGGGCCTCCCTGCCCTCTAGGGCTATATCCCATGGAACCTTAGTAAGCAGGTTCCTGAAGAGGCCAAAGTCTGCTCTCTTGAAGTCCATGGCAGTGAGCTTGCTGCACGCTCTTCTCACTTCCTGAGGATCTCGAACTCAACTGTATGAAGATAGGATGAGAAAGTTGGGTCTGTTCAGCCTCGAGAAGAGTAGGCTGCGTGGAGACCTCATAGCAGCCTTCCAAAATCTCAAGGGGGCCTATAGGGATGATGGGGAGGGACTCTTCGTTAGGGACTGTAGTGAGAGGACAAGGGGTAACGGGTTCAAGCTCAAACAGGGGAAGTTTAGATTGGATATGAGGAAGAAATTCTTTAGTGTAAGGGTGGTGAGGCACTGGAATGGGTTGCCCAGGTATGTTGTGAATGCTCCATCACTGGCGGTGTTCAAGGCCAGGTTGGACATAGCCTTGGATGGCATGGTTTAGTGGGAGGTGTCCCTGGCCATGGCAGGGGGGTTGGAACTAGATGACCTTAAGGTCCTTTCCAATCCTAGCTATTCTATGATTCTGTGATTCTATGATCTCATGATCATTACAGCCAAGGCTGCCCTGGAGCACCACATTTCCAACCAGCCTTTCCTTGTTGGTGAGGAAGAGGTCAAGCATGGCACCTCTCCTTGTCAGCTCCTCTATTACTTGCAGATGGAAATTATCTTCCACACAATCAAGGAACCTCCTGGATTGCTTGTGCCGGGCCGTACCATCCCTCCAACAGATATCAGGGTGGTTGAAGTCCCCCATGAGAGCAAGGGCCTGCGAGCGTGAGGCTGTTCCTATCTGCCTATAGAGTGCTTCATCCACAGAGTCCTCTTGGTCAGGCGGTCTGTAACAGATCCCCAGAATAATGTCTCCCATCGCTGTTCTCCCTTTAAAACTGATCCACAAACTCTCTGTTGACTGATCCCCTGTCACCAGACAGAGCTCCATACTCTCCAGCCTATCACTACCATAAATAGCAATTCCCCTTCCCCACCTACTGCGCCTGTCTTTTCTAAAGAGCCTGTAGCCTTCCATTCCAACATACCAGTCATAGGAGCCATCCCACCATGTTTCTGTGATGCCTATGATATCATACCCCCGTAGACGTGCACACATCTCTAACTACTCTTGTTTGTTCCCCATACTATGGGCGTTTTTATAGAGGCATCAGAACCAAACTCCAAATGAAGCCGGCTCATTGGCTGGAGCAGCTGGAATATCTCTACATTGCTCCGAACGTTTATGATAGGTACTGGTAACTGGCTGGGTGTGTTGGGATGGAATGATGCCCCCCTCCCCCAACAATTCTAGTTTAAAGCATCTTTGAAAAGCCTGGCAAGCCTCCTACCAAAACCGCTCTTCCCCTCCATTGTCAAACGAGCTCCACCAGCCTCCAGTAGACCTGGCCTCCTAAACTGAGTCCCATGTTCTAAATACCCAAACCCCTGAATATGGCACTAACCATTTATTAACCTGACCAATCCTCCTAGCCTTTTTAAGGTCCTGTCCTTTATCCTGGAGAATTGATGAAAAGACAGTCTGAGCTCCAGACCCCTAACCACCTCTCCCAGGGCTCTGTAGTCCTTCTTAATGCTCTCCAGGCTACTGCTGTCTGTATCACTAGCACCCACATGGACAACTAGATGCAGGTAATAGTCAGTGGGACTTACTAGACCAGGCAACACACCTCCCTTGAGACTGGGTCAGGCTGACAGATGGATGCCTCTGTGTCCTTCAAAGTAGAGTACCCTACTACTGTGTCAGGGGATTGGAACTAGATGATCTTTAAGGTCCCTTCCAGCACAAAAAATCTGTGATTCTATGATTCTCCCACTTCAAGGTTAAAGAAACAGTCAAAAAGAGACAACTATCTGTACCCATTTCATATTTTGTGCAGAGAGAATGTTTGTCTCCTGACCTCTCAATCTAGTTTGTATTTGTGTCTCTTTTCACCAAAAAATATACACGCAAATATATATCAGATTTGGAGATACATTTAAGTGGAAAGTTGAAAAAAATAGCATCTATAGCTGCCTATTTATCAGCATCTTTATCCCTCTAAGCAGTAAAGATGAAAATTAAAAAACATGAATATATTTCATTCTGCCATTTCTAGGATTATTGCTTCTGTGTGTGCTTCTCTTCCTTGCAGGGTAAACACATAAAGCAGTGACTAGACAAGAAGCACTCCCAGAAAAAAGAATTTACAAATCTTCAAATGATGCTGTATGTGAGTGGGCAGACCATGGCAAAATGTTCACACTTCTTCATCAAATCTAACTTGTTTGCCACTATGTATTTATGCTACAAAATGTGAACTGTAATTCTTCTGTGGGAGAGTAGCCCACATGAAGTGACAGGAAGCAAAAAGACAACCGCTTTTGCAGGTATGTGGTATAGGGCAAGATTTGCTTTTTCCCAAGTCTGTTTATTTAATCAAAAAAGTCTTTAAGAATCCATTTGCATCACCATTATTTAAATGGAATCTTAATTTACCCTGAGAATCAAGAAGTGATTTTGAACATGGATTTATCAACCTATGGATAAGAGAGAAATGTGTTCCTTATAGCACCTTTGGCTGGCTTTTAGTTTCTTAAAAGTCAGCACTTGTTAGGCTGTACCAGTTCTGGGTCTCCAAGACAGGAAAGACTGATAAACTGGAGCAGTTGATCAGAGGGTCCACAAAGTGTTTAGAGCATTTGCCCTGTGAGGAGGGGCTGCTGGAACTGGTCTTATTCCACCTGTAGAACACATGGGTTGTGTGGAGAAGAGATGGCTCA
The DNA here is from genome assembly GCA_039720435.1 of Amazona ochrocephala. Lineage (NCBI taxonomy): Eukaryota > Metazoa > Chordata > Aves > Psittaciformes > Psittacidae > Amazona > Amazona ochrocephala. Next base: position 28,753,950 of record CM077876.1, on the reverse strand, counting down.
CAGTAGTCCCAAACACCTACAGGGAAGGGACCAAAGAGTTGGAGGCAGGCTCTTCACATCAGTGCAAGGTGGGAGACGAATCTGTGGGCATAACTTGAAAGAAGAAAGGTTCAGGCAGGAGATAAGGACACCCTTATCACCTGGTGACAGCTGGGCAGGTGTGTGGATTGCCCAGGGTGGCTGTGCTGGTTCTTTCCTTGGAAGTTTCCAAGCCCTGACAGGGCACAGCCCTGAGCAGCCTGGTTGGGGCTCAGAGCTGCTCCTGCCTGAAGGTGAGGCTGTGCTGGAGACCCTCTGTCTTCCCTTCCCACCTGAGTTACCTTGTAACCCTGTGTTGGCAACTATCAGAAGGAGTTTGCTTACCCATATAGATGTGCATGGCAACGGCCCAAACCTCACAGCCAGATCCCACATCTCACTGTTCCTAAGAAAGCCTGAGTGAAATTCTAACATCATCTATGTCAAAAGCACATTTCCCAGTGATTTTGCCAGGATATTACCCATTGTATTTTGTCTTTAAATACAGATAAGGAATACTGGAATTTTGTCATCAACTTAAGAGAGGTCATGTCACACCAGATGGGTAAGGGTGTCCAGTTTTGTGAGGTGGGCTGATGACAACCTAATGAAGTTTAACCATGCTAAATGCAAAGTCCTCTACCTGGGTCAGAGCAATGCCAGGCACAGCTACAGGTTGGGCGGGGAGGAGATTCAGAGCAGCCCTGCGCAGAAGGACTTGGGGGTGTGGGTTGATGAAAAAATGAACATGAGCAGGCAGTGTGCGCTTGCAGCCCAGAAGGCCAACCGTATCCTGGGCTGCATCAAAAGGAGTGTGACCAGCAGGTCGAGGGAGGTGCTCCTGCCCCTTTACTCTGCTCTTGTGAGACCTCACTTGGAGTATTGTGTGCAGTTCTGGTGTCCTCAACATAAAAAGGACATGGAACTGTTAGAACAAGTGCAGAGGAGGGCCACGAGGATGATCAGGGGACTGGAGCACCTCTCGTATGAAGATAGGCTGAGAAAATTGGGGCTGTTCAGCCTGCAGAAGAGAAGGCTGCGTGGAGACCTCATAGCAGCCTTCCAATACCTGAAGGGGGCCTATGGGGATGCTGGGGAGGGACTCTTCATTAGGGACTGTGGTGAGAGGACAAGGGGTAATGGGTTTAAACTTAAACAGGGGAAGTTTAGATTGGATCTGAGGAAGAAATTCTTTACTGTGAGGGTGGTGGGGCCCTGGAATGGGTTGCCCAGGGAGGCTGTGAATGCTTCATCCCTGGCGGCATTCAAGGTGGGGTTGGACATAGCCTTGGATGGCATGGTTTAGTGGGAGGTGTCCCTGGCCATGGCAGGGGGGTTGGAACTAGATGATCTTGAGGTCCTTTCCAACCCTAACTATTCTATGATTCTATGACCTGGAAGCTTGGGCTAGCTGGAATCTGCACTCAGCTCTTAGCTAAGTGCCTAAAATTAGGCGGACTGAATCCAAGCATGAGAGTTAAAACAACATTGAATACTTACGGAATTTTTGTCACATGCACGTTACTTGAGCTTGGGCATTTCTCGCTTTTCCTAGGAAGAAAATGTCTATGACTGATACTGGATTTCAAAGTTAAGCATGTACAATACGTACATACATACCTTTGCCTAAACTGTTTGGTTGCCACACAGTGAATACAACTGTGCTGACACATAGTTAGATACGACCTTGTGCCCAGAAAGAACTCTAGTCAGTGCTCATGTAGGTTAAATTCATAGCTTCTTGCATTTGTGTAGGCATGAATACTTATATGTATATATACATATGAGACTCGTGTGTGTTTGAAGATTTTCTGCTTCTCACTTAAAGTGCAATGCGTTCGAGGTCTCAATACTGACATTAATTAGACTATTTATTACTTTAAACCACTAAATGAAATACTTCTGTGCTTGTCATCCAGCCCATTCCCTGATGTGTGCTGATATACACCAGACTCAGTCACCCCCTATGCTTCATCACTCCTATGCTCAGTCTCTCAGAACATGACTTCTTTTCTGGGAAGGCTAATTAAAAGCAAAAGTCATTAGATCAATGAAACATAAGGAAAATTGCTGCAAGCATGTTGCGAATGGTACATCTACCTATTGGTATTTTAATATTTGGGGAATTACCCTGTGTTAAGAACTTCTTTTTTAAGTTTCTCACTTTTCACCTAATTAAAAGCATGTCTTTTGCTACCCTGTTTTCAGTTACATCATTTGATTAAAAAGTTGTTGCACCAGAATGAATGACGTACAAATTTGGCCTTTAATAAAAATCTGCTGTAGTGACGAAACATTTATTACGTCATTGTATTGTGTTCTGAAATACTTATGCAAAGAACCCCAAGAAATTTCATATTGATTAGGCAAAAGTTTATGGCCTGATGAAGGCTACAGAAATACTTGGGAGTATATAGTTAAAAGAACCTTCTTTTTGATATTGTGTGGTGTAAAAATTCTTAACTTTTGGAACTCTAAGAGGACTCTCTTTTGTATCATCTTAGACACAGGGCTGTATTTACTTTTAGGTGTAATGAGATGTTTTGATATCAAAACTATCTTTTAAGGAGGCAGTTCTTTATTTTGAATGGCAGTGAGAAAAATGAATTTAAAGTATATCACATTCTAGTTTAAAAAAACCCAACTAAACAAACTGAAACAAAAATCCAAGAAAAAGTATCTTCTTTTCAAGATGCCTCCATAACTAAAGATAATTTTACTTTCTGGTCTCTATATTGCTATAACAGGATCTTTAGTCCCACACCCCTGTTTATAGTTCTTGCCTGCCCTTTGCTCTACTAACAGATTTTGGAGGAAAATTACAGAACTGGCATGCTTGTAGTTCCTCATGAATAAAGACCAATTCCTGCCTATAAAAGATATATCTGGCTAAGCAGCTATCAAGTGGTGAGGGTTTGGCTTGCCTCATTTGCATTGTTGGCTCAGATCTACTTTTGCTTCTATCCACAGGGCACTCCCATAAGAGAGGCAAAAAGAAGGGAATATATTTACAGTTCTTTCACTGCTCCAAATAAAGTTCACAATGATGCTACTAGAGGTTAAAAATAAATGAAAATATATATCTATTTGCAAAAGCATACAACGAGCATGATTTTAGACATCACAATGTGTGGATTTTCTCACTGCAGTAGTACTTCTACATGCAGGTGTAGGATGTATTTGAATTCTCTCTTATGCTCCTTTGCAAGAATTGAAGGAGTTTCAGATAGGGGTGAAAAGTGAACTCTACTTAAAGAATCTGAAAGCACTCACTGGTTCCAATGGCATTTGAATTTGGGCCCTAGTTCTGATATCTGGCATTCCAGAAAATTTCCAGGGGTAATTGGAATGATCACAGTATTACCACCACTGCCAGAATGTTAGCACCTTCCTAGACAGAGCTTTGACTTTTTTCATTACAAATTACAGGGGGATAGTAATTCTAAGGGTCTGCAGTATCCTATTCTTTAATAATAAAGTCTAAGTCTGTACATGTAAAGGCAGTTCAGAACCAGTACTGTGCAACTCACCAGTGAGCGCCAGCTCGGACACTGAAAGGGATGAGGAAGCTGGGAGAAAAGGGTGAAAGAGGGACAGCCTTATGTCCTGTGTCTATCCAGCACGCACAGCCTTGTCATGGTGCAATGCCAAGGTGGTTTCTGTAATCACCTGTCATTACACAACTTCTGGATGGGTGCAAATTTGAGCCTGAGAAATGTGAACTTCGTCATCATAATGATTTAGTGGCGAGGAAGTTTTCTGTGATGATAAGCAGAAAATGACTCCCATACATTCGTTGCCTCAGCTGCTGGAAATAGCTTTAAATGGCACCACTGCCAACAAAGAATGTGCACAAAATTCTGTAATATATGTTTGTGCTGTGTCTTTTGAAGTAAAGCTTTATTTTGTGTATATTTGTTTGTTTTTCTTTAAAATCACAGTCTGCAGAGACTCATGCTTTCAGTTTATTCCTCAGGCCATGATTTCACCCTTTTTCTGCTAAAGAATCTTCGTTCTTCTTTCTTTACAGATGCCAGGGTTTATTTTAAACAGAAACACATTTTATTCTGAGGGGCAGGACAGATCACTCATGATAACATCACTGAATAGCCTTACCAGGAAAAAAAAACCTTGCCTGACATTTTGAGACTTCTGTTCCTGTGTGGGCTGTGTTAAGAGATGCGGCTGGTACAGTGATTTCAGGGTTTTTCAGGTTAAGAGGGTTAGATTGTTACTCAAACGTAAAGCAATGAAGTAAACATTTACAAATTCTGACATTGCTGAAGTTTAATTTGAGTGGGAAGATGGTGAATATACTGAGAATGTGTGTTGCTTGACATGCTTTGGCTTCAGTGCTCATCCGTAAGACCCATGAATCACAGGCAGTTGCAAAAACTGTATCAGAGAACAAGTTAACTTTAAATAAATAGCCTCTTTTTAAAGGCTTTGCTAAACTGAAACCAGGAGGATTAGCTGCAGGATATTAACAGGAAGCAATACATATATATGTTAGAATAAATGTATTTTTTTCTGTGCTATATAACTTCATGAGGCACTTGTCATCAAAACTGAAAAGGTCATAGCGAGAGGACAGCAGTGAATCATGGCCTGTAAAGGCCATTTATTACCACACTAATAAGGGAAAAGGCCTGTTGTCTGCTGAAAAAAGTCCACTTCATTATTTTATTGGTTATTTTTAATGGTACAAAAATGCCACTTTTTACACAAGTTTGGTAGGCGCTGATCTAACACAGTGGTAAAAAGCAAAGAGGTAGTTTCATATTCCTACAACTTCCATTTCCAAACCCAACTGATAAAGTGGTTCAAAAGCAATTTACAGTGATCTTGTAATTGTGTCAGGAAACAGAAAGCAAAGAGGTATCCCATGAAAAGACTTGGGAGGACTACTGTAACTTCAAACAGCCCATTTTCTGCCACAGCGCACAAGAAGATGTACAATAAACCAGGAAATGTATAATCCGCCGGATTCAGCTGTTTGTTTTCAGTTGCAAAAAGATCTTTCCCTCACGATTATTACAGTTCTTTACGAACCAGAGGCAGCGTCTGGAATCTCTGCTAAAGAGATTATACATGGAAATTGACTTGAAATTTTGACTTTTATGCGGGTCCATGTCAGACTAGATCTGAGTCCAGACTGACATGCAAAAATAGACAAGTGTTTTGAAAGAATATAATTTTACTGATTGATATCCAGAACTTGAATTTATGCTTCTCTCCTTTGCTTATAATTTCCAGAATAAAAGAGACCAACCAAAGATCTAATCATGCCAGATGATGATCGTTCTACAGGCCAGTTACAGAATTTGTAGTTGTGATTTTTATTCGCTCCATCTGGGAGCCTGCAAGTGTAGACTGCTCTCTTAGGGAGGAGTAAAAAAAACCTCTGGGTTTATCTCTGAGTCAGATAAACTGTGTTGTCTTCTTAATTAACATTCAGTGATATTAACTTTTATTTATGCCCAGAGCTTGATGAGCACGAAATAGTGCCAAAGCATCATAGGCTTCTCTCCACAAAGTTGCCAGAGCGTAATCGGTACAACAAATGTTTCCTATAACCCAGAGATGTTCTCAAGAGGAGCTGCTCTATCTGTACTTGGATAAACACAGAAGTAAACTCACATGCAACTGAATTTTAATAGAAATGGTACAATGTAACCATATCAATGTAGCAAAGTTCTTTAGCCCCAGTCTCATTAATGAGTATAGCATCTGTATAAGATATTAAAGTACACATATATTTTCTCACCTAGAGATGAAATTATTCTAACAGATCCAGACATTGTAATCTTTGCATTCTGAAAAAGAGGCAATGAGAGTGGAGAATATTTTGTATATCCGAAAGTGCCCAGAGTGTTGCAGAAAATCAAGACAAATATTTTACAGAGATCTTTGTATCAGTGAATGAGTGCAGAAGTTTTCTTCTAGTACCACCATCCTTTGGGGCATTCTGTACATTCAAAGCACTGGCCAGGGTGTTAATACTTGTTTCCCAGTTGCCACGGTTTATGTGCATCTTTGACTTCATTGCCCTTCTTCCTTAGGTTCCAGAGAGACCAGACCCACAGCCAGCAAGATACTGATGACAGCGGTTGAAGGCACAGCAGTTCCACCCTGATGTACAGTTGAATGTGGGCTTTGTCACTACCCAAAGCACAAGCTGGTATGGAGGGCAATGTCATGATTTCCACCAGCAGAGTCTGAAGGAGGAAGTTTTTGGAATTGCTATATGTGTAGCAAGGACAGGGCTTGTCCTTGCTGCCCTCCACTGTTAAAAAGTCCCTGGCATATTCACTGGCATACTGAGCACACTCAGCAAGGGCGACCTCAGCAGTCAGGTTATCTCCTTGCTATCATCAGGTTATCTCCTGGTTATCACCCTAGAACATCATGGCTTGCTTTTTACTTAATGGCCCTCTTTCTGCCTATGCCTATGCCTACGCCTTATTCCTTGCTCTCATTTCTAGTATTGAGAATAATCATTGCAATCACCACCACTTCACTATTTTTTCTTTCTTCTGTTCTATTTGCTGTCTAGCTTTCTACTTTCTACTCTTATTTATTGGTTCTTCCTCATACATATCAAACCAAAACAATGCAGAGGTGCTAACAGAGATGTCAGAACTTTACTGAATTCTTTATGAGAAAACGAGAGACATCCAGGTTTGTCACTGGCCACCTTAACCTGCACATCAACTACTTGTAGATGTCTACTGCGATAGAATTAGAGAAGATCATAGGGGTATTCTAATACAATATCCACAACTCCAGGAGTACATCTGCATGTGCATAGGAGGCCTGAGATAAGGCTTGGCAGTGAATAATGTGGGAGGACAATAAGGAGCAACAAATAACTGGACTTGCTTTGAGAGCTCTCTGAATGAGGCCCGTGAGCACAGCTGTCAAGCACCAGGAGCTGCTGTGCTGTCCTAGATACAAACCGTAGCTGTCTTTTCACCACAGAATTAAATTAATCTTTAGTGTGGAGCATTGCATTAATCTTTTAACTATAATGAGAGTTTAGGTACCTACTGGGTGTATGAAGAGTGACATGTAGTTGCTTTAGTCTCAAACAGAACTGGTTGTTCTCAGAAAACATGGCAGAAGAAATTCAAAACTCCTAAAGTTACAGCGCAAAATCCCACAGACATGTGAAAAAGATTATTACAGTTTTATTCCCAAACAGGATTACAAAAAGAATTCAGAGCAAAGCAAGTAAAATTAGTGACCTTCTAAAGAATGTAAGGAACCAAAGTAACCTTGCTTAAAGCCGCTGGCACTCAAATAGTTCACTAATGCCAGGGTCTGACTGTGTCTGGCTGTTCATTTTATATACACCTACATTGCTCTAAGACAATTTGCAAACAGTATGACAGAATGGAGGATTGCCTACTTTTGAAGTACTCTATTATTAATGAACTCACAGCAGCTCTGTACCACATTTCAGGATAGGAAGAGAAGAAAACCATGTTCAAGTGAAATTGTAGGCTTGTTTGAGTAAGCAGAATGCAATTATCCAGACTGGAAGGTGGCCAGTGCACTAAAGCTGATACTCTAACACTAATCTTGCAGCATTCAGAACCTAACATATTTGCAAACCATTTTCTGCAGTTCATTTTCCAATGTTCAGCATTAGACAGGAATATATTTTCTATTATATTCTAATGGTAGCAGATCCTCATCCCAATTATAGTCCCACAGTCTGCTTTTTTTTAGCTCTGGTTCTGATACCTTTAATTTTTCTCTATTAGGGAAATGGAAGAATGAGAACAATAGGTTATTCCTTCCTTTCCAACAGCCTGGTACATTTAAGTGGCAATGGAAAATTACTACCCAGAGTCTTCTCTCATGTGCAGACAACACAGGTCTTAAAATGGTGAGAGTCATGCACATCAGGATGAGGGTCACGCATGTCAGGATGGAGGTCATGCACATCATGAGGTCTTCACAAACAGTCTACTGTGTTCCAGAGAGTACAAAATGTCTTTGAAATCACAACCATTAATAAGCCTGCCAAACTTTGCTTATTTTTAATTTATCTGGTAAGCTGTTGTCAAAAGCCACTTTCTCCCCTTCCTCATTCCTCAGACAATATCAAATGACTAATGAGGAAGCTCAACAAGTCACTACATGAGATAACTGTCTGGAAGAGGTCATTAAGTTTGTGCTTGGGTAGGAGTAGGACCCAGTTCAGCTCTGGGGTTTGTTTTGGAATTATGTGAAATGGGTGGGAGGTGCAGAGATTTGTTGAGACAAAGGTTGGTACTTGTAAGGAACAGGCTATATAGGATTTTTGGCAAAACTCACTTCACAGGAACAAAGTCTTTTACGGAGCTCACAAACTCTGCCACCAGGGATTCAGGTAGGGATGCCTAGTTCAATGGAAATACCATGCTTCCAGATATTGCATGAGGTTTTGGAGCTGGAAACAAACAAGCTGGGTCTTTTTATTACTGAAATTTTCTTACTGTAAGCTACTTAGTTACTCAGCTTTGCAATGGCAAGGCTTTGGGCCTTTATGGTTACATTTTTCAGAGGTAGAGAACAAATCCACAGGTTTTAATTTTTTGTATGTGGGAGTGGAGAATGAGCCTGTTGCTGGCTGGCTCTGAGCCAGGACAGCCAGGGCCTAAATTGAAAGCAAAATTGCAAAAAATCTAGATCTAACAATAGAGAGGAACACGGACCCCATTGTTCTTCTGAGCACATTTCTACAGAAGGTAGAACATGGTAATGCCTCATGATTTATATCTGTGGCCCAGAATGGCTGCTCATTTTGTTGGCTGTGTTTAGCTGACTCTGATGGACACGTCCTGATTTTGTGTCAGGCAAAGAGTGGCACTTTATTTTTTTTTTTTTTTTTTTTTTTTTTTTTTTATGGGCAGATCTGGTTCCTTGGAAGAGTTAATTTTCTTTTTTTTCATTAAGACATTGCCTGGGTGTTTACACAATACTTTCGATGCTTTTTTCATGTACATCTGAAATTGATGACATCTTTGCTGAACTCAGCCAATAGGATAACTTTGTATTTCAGGAATGCTAGTGAGGAGGTTCACTAGACATTACCAGAACTTGTTTGGAGACTAACTGTCCCATTGCTGTCTGCAGATGTTAATTTAACTAACTATTCCATCACTGAGATTTTGTCTTGCCTTATTTAACGATGTCATCATTGACTTAAAGACAAATACATTGAACAACAAAAGCTTTTTATCATCATTATTTTTACTACAGGACCTTCTAAGTTTTCATATTTCAGTGTTTGTACTGCCAAAGCATTTTGTACTATCTACTTCTTCTGTGGCTGTGGCTTTTATGTAAAAGCTTGAATTAAATGTTCCACTCACATTCTTGGTGACAGCAAATTTCCATATTTTCTGCATCTCCACATCTCCACAATCTGTAATTGCAATAGTATAATAACAAGAATACAAGTGAACGTAGTTGCTTAGTATTCACTGCTGTAGTAGCTTGTAATTTCATTGATCCCAGCACTGTTAAAATTCAAACGTAACCTTTTTTTCCTAAGATTCAATCTTACATGTAAAATTTCTACTTTTAACTTTACAAGTTTCTCTATATCTTGATAAACATACTCATAGTATATTTTTGACATTTGAAGTCTCTGTCAGGAACTTGCTTTTGAGGTGTCAACTTTCTAAAATGTCCATAGGGTGAAAGACTGCTGTTTTAGAAAAATTCTTCTCTGTCATGTCCACCCTCAAAAAGCACTTGTAAACTCTAGTAAAACTCCTCAGAATCTAATTGCATATTAATATACTATATGTTGCCTAAATTATTATTATGCTTATATTCTGATCAAAATGAGCACCACACAACATTTGAGACATTTCAAATGGTCATCAGAGAACCACAAAATAAAGCAGATGGCAAGGGCTAAATAAAATGAATTGCAATCAAGATGGAAAATGGTATTAAGTACTTTGCAAATAGGACAGTAGTTTTGATTAACATCAGAAGGAATTAGAGATAATGAGGATGTCTACAGTGCTCTGAAATGGTTTTTGATGTTCCAGTCTGAAGTGATCTACTGTGACAGAAACAGATCCCATGTCATTTAGTCAGATCAGCTTTCTATGTTGACTTCAGCTAGTGTGTTTTCTTCTGTGGAGAGCACAGGTCATAATGAAAAATAGAATCTGAAAATTCAAAGCTTATTGAAAATTACTTTTTGCTATTTCTTATTTATTGGTTATGGCAGTGACAGTGAATAACAATAGCATAATATGGGAGACTTGTACTTGCTGAGCAACCAGTAAGTACCTTTGAAGAGAGATAAAAGAACTTTGTAGGCTATTGCAAAGAAAAGTAAAGGTTTAAATGTGGTTAATTTGTTGATACTACACTGAACATTACAAAGCATGCAAGTGCTGGTGCAGTATAGTTTTATTCTATAAAATTGAGTTTTTGTTCATGTAACCCATCGTCTGTTTATTTAAACTACTCAAATTCAATTTCTAATGGACCTTTAAAATTTCCTATAAAGTGGGGTGACCTCCTTACTAGTGAGGAACATATGGACAGTGTGACACAGTTACTCAGATGGCAGAATGGGCTTTTCTTACCAGGGTGGATCTCATCTATACCTGAGTATGAAGTAGAACAATTGCATACTGGGAAAACGTTTTGGAGGCAGATTTATTAATTCATGCATCAAAATAATGATGAAAATATTTACAGTTAAATTAAGGTCAGAAGTGTGAAACAAATGAGCCCCTGCTGAATTAATTTTCAAAAGTACAGAGTAGGTTGACCGTGTTTGAGTTCTCAAGGTCAAAATATGAGGCTTATCTGAAATGTTGTGCCTTTTTCGTGTTTACCTCATAATAAACAATGAACTCTAACCTCTCCCCTTTGTGCTTTTCCCTCCTTCACTTACACAACGGCAATGGGATTTATAACCCTAACAAAACTCTATAAAGAAAATAGCACAGGGTAAACTTTATCCTTTAGCTACAGCTGTTGAACTCATTAGTTCCATGGTACTAGTGAGATCCATCTGAGCAAAGAATTTGTCTCAAGGGATTTAACTGAAGGTCCTAAGAAAGTCTGACCCAGTTTCTGGAGAAATCAATGAAAACTTTTCCAATGATTTCAGAGAAAATTGAATCAGATCCAACAGTCAGAGAATTTTGAGTTAAAGCTGAAATTTATCCTGTTTATTCTTATATACTATTTCAGCTCTCTCTCCAGTCAAAACCTGCCAGAGTAAATGAGAAGTTACAGAACAAATGTTGGCTTAATATTGCTTGATCTCTGTTTTCCCAGAGCTCTTCCTGCATAACCTACTATCCCAAAAGACACAGAATGAAATACATACATACATAAAATTCACTGTACACACAGTTATTTATTAATAACACAAACCAGTTCCTAATGGGGATAGTACAGATAAGGGGAAATGCATATGTGTTTTATAATCTGGTTTTAATATGCAAATAATTTTACTGAAAATAATTATTACTGTAACTAGACACCAAAATCATAAAAAATATTGCTCAAATTCTGTGTTGATTTTAATGGAACTAATTGGAAATCATTCTTTTCTAAAGACAAATATCTGGCAAAGACATTCAATTCCTTCTTAGTTACTCCAAATGAAGAAAGCTGGCAGTATATAGAAGCTGTACCAATAAACTTAGGAAATATTGCAGCATTAATTATATTGTTTGTATATGCAATTCCTCTCCCTCAACCCTACAGACATTTTCCTTTATGTTTTCTGTTCTAACAGTACATGCGACCTGTCCTTCAAATATCTTTTTAAAAGAAATATTAGTACTGGCAGCCAGTATGCTGTAGATGTACCTTGGCAGAACAAAAGTATCTTGCTTTAAAAAGTACCTGCCCTAGAGCATTTAAAAAGAATGTCAAACCCTAAAGTAGGTCAGTCTTGTAATTCTGAGCAATTTTCTAGTGACAAGAGCAATGTAAGCAATGTGCTAAGTTTTTCTGTGCAGCTATCACGCTCATGTTTGCCATATGTCTCTTGGCCTGTTTTTATAATTTCTTTGTTGCTACTGTTTGATACCCAGAGCTTTTGTTCATGGACACCAAAAAGTTAGAAGGAACTCAGAGCTGGCAGATGTTTCAGCTTTGGCCACAACATGCAATAGATGCAGGAAGGCAGTTCTCTGGGTCACAGCCAACAAAGTTCATCCCCGTCCAAAAATTCCTATCGGTATCAGCTGCATTCTTAGAAGTACTTCACCCTCAAACCTCCTTTTTTCTTTTTTTTTCTACAGGTTTTCTTCCTTTACAGCAAATGTTATTTACTTTAAAACAGCCCAGAGGACTATGAAGGCTCTAAGAGGCTCAGCACACTCGCTGGTGGTGAAGGTGGCTGTTGGATGACAGCAGCCAGGAACCTGATGAAGGGCGGAGCTCAGCGCAAGAAGCAAATGTTGGGACTGGAACAGAGACTGATAGGTGACATGTTCCCTTCCCCTTCCCTCCATGAGATATTTCCATTCTGGAAGATGGAGTATGTCAATTTTCTTGGGACAAAGTCACTAAGGAACAGCCACAAATGTTCCAATTTTATCAGGACATATATGGGAATCTAAGTCAGATGTTTAAGCAGAACTCAGGTGTGGTATTGAAGTGACAAGGGCAAGAAACTTTACTGAATGAATATAAAAAGCAACAATATTAGAAACAAGGAGAAATGCTTTATTTTAAGGAAGAGAGTAGGAAGGAAAACAATTCCTCTTAAAGTAGCAAGCATTTGTCTTTCAAATATGTACATCTGAAACAAACAGTTCATTGCCATATACCACAATGTGGTCTTTAAAATGGCTCTGATGATCAGGTGTACTACATTTCAATACATATTTGGGGACGTTTGTTTATTTGTACTCTTCATCTGTGCCACTAACATTTATGCAAAATGGACACATAAGACAATTTATACAATCTTTTACTGGCCACTGGAACATCATGCTCTGTAATTCTGCTGTCCTGAGTGTATTTTCATTTGTTATCAGTAACTGACATTTTTTTCTCTGAAACAGAACACACCATCACAGCATGCCTGTGGATGGCATCAATGAAAACAATAAACTGGCAATAAGCTTAAAAGCAAACACAGTTATTATTTAACAAGCAACCTCCCATTACTGCCATTACTAACCTCATTAGTAGTTAGTTTAATTATGTCACTGGAATGCATGCTTAACATTGCCTGTAACAGTTAATGAGCTGATTCTTCCAAAGTCACCTATTCCTATTAACCAGTAATCTAATCAGTCTAGCCTCAACATTTCAGAGAACAACCAATAAAGAAGGCAGCAGGTAGTCCTGAACTGTGCAGCCCTACTTTGACACTCATTAATATTAGTCTTGTGAATTAGCAGACCACCTGCCATGACTAATTTAATCTAGATCAAGCATAAATCCTTAATCACATTTCTGTTAAAATAAGCAGAATACACAGTATGGTGTTTTGCCACCTTTTTGTTGGCTGCAAGTGATAAATAGTACTAATCACGCATAAGACCTAATAGAATGAAATCAAACTTTTACTTTTTTGTGTGTGCAATTATTTTAAATCACTCTTGAATTAGTAGAATTATTTTATTCTTGTTCAATTCTTAACACATGTGGCCATGCTTCTTTTCATCCCAATGACCATCAAAACAGGTATGAGATTAATTCAGCCACGTTTAGTTATGGGCACAGGGACACAGTTGGGAGGGACATTTTGAATCTTACTCAGTTTCTGCTGCTACATGTGACAAAATGAACAGACATCAAAATAATTCAAGTAGAAACCCAAAACCAGTGTAGTGAATTCTGCCCAGCAAGCCTAGCCAATGCTTCTCTGACATGTGGGTAGTGGCAAGGCAACAAAGCTGTGTCTGTAGCAGCTCAGCTGTCAGAGGGTGCGATGACTATGTGGGATGCTATAATTTCTGTGATAGCGAATTGTAGTGCATCAATTAGAAATGAAGGAATCCATCAGAAAATAGAATCATAGAATCAAGTAGGTTGGGAAAGACCTGTAAGATCATCAAGTCCAACCATTACCCCAGGACTCTGCCAAGACCACCACTAAAGAATATCATTCAGGGCCCTGGTGGTCAGGAAATGACTTGCAAAGTATGGTGCAAAGAAACTGGTTGCCCTCTCATGCAAATAATTTTCACACAGGTATTCTTCTATGTAAGCATGTCATCTGAATGATCTCCTACTTCAATGGAGACTCAGCTATTTGAGGGTAGGCAGGGTGTACAACTTCAAATTTAGTGACTGCAGAGATTGGAAAGGCAGATATATTTTAAATTGTAGATTTCCATTAAGAAAAAAACAACAAAAGGCAGAGAATGACCCAAAATCCGCAAGCTGTGCATTGCTATATTTTTTTAAGTCAGTGGATTTAGAGGTAAAGTATACAAGACAAAATAAGCAGTCAAACTTGTTCTCAGAAAGAATGTTTCCTCATTTTTGCTTTCTTTGTGCAGTTTCCTAGAAAGTTTTCTGTCATGGATAGACAATGCATGGTTCAAATATTCCGTCAAACAGCTTTCAGAAAGCAGACTGCTGTCAGCTATTGTACTGTAACTTCTTTGTGTATGTCAATACATTTCTACCAGTTATCTGGTATTCTCCATATTAGCTATTGTTCGAATTGCAGTTTGGTCGTAACAACATGTTGCAGTTTGCACAGTTTTATTCCCTGATGTGACATTTCTGCCACTCAATGACTGTCCAGGAGAAACAAAACATACTGAAGTGAAAACTGAGACTGGAAACGAAGCTGAGTGCCAGAGAAATGGAAAAGCACATATTGGGAAAGTAGCTTTCCATGCAGTCTTCCACCAGGCTGTGTATTTTTTAGATTTTTGGATTCTTATTTTTAAATATGAGAAGCAATGAAAGACTCTCAATTTAAAATAAATCAAAACTATGTATTCATTATTTTATAGTTTCTCTTAAACAAGAAGAAATATCTCATTACCATTACAACGTCACCTCTTATTTTCTCCTCCTGTAAGTGAAGAAACACAGGTTGAGATCATCTGCTAACAAATCACAAGGCTTGTGACTCTGCTTTTAATCTCAGAGCTACACCACTGTTTCTGATATGAATATCATGGATGTGTTTTAGATTAAAAATTTCTCAAAAGTGTTTCGTTTGTCATATTTTCATGTGAAGCAGAGGTGGTGTCTCAGGAGATCATAAAAAGGAGTAAGAAATAATCTAAAGGATCAAATAATTGGCATTCACCTCATTAAAAAAGGAATATTACAGAGACAGCAAGAAAAAAAAATGGGCTTATAGGTAAAAAAATGACCAACCTTGTCATTTGGAGTCATTACGTTCTGAACAAGAACTTACATTTTTCAAATTTCAGAGTTACAGAGGGAGAATTATCAGAGGTACCTATGCAGCTAAGATAAATTCTAGAGATGGTAATGACATACCATAGTGCAACTATTACAAAATATTCATAATTAATTTCTAGTCTTAAAAAAAATTGATCAAACTGGAAATATGCTCTGTACTTTACCTTTCTGTGTTAGGTAAAAAAATAATCCCTTCCCTGACTACATAATGACTGAGAAAAATGCAGTCTCAGGCAGCTATGCTTGTCTTGTTCAGGGGCAGTTGAGCATCAAAGTACTGCCTGTCCTGTTAAAATTGTTTGTTCACTCCCAGGCTTCCTTTGCATTGCTCCAACTAGCTCTCCCCAGCACGGATTTATTAGAGACGGGGCTAGTCCAAAACAGGGGAACTTCATCAATTGGTGCTATTAGGAGCTAGGCATCAGCCCCTCTCCTAGAGCTCTTTAAGGTGGTTATGTATATAAAAGACCTGTTTTACTCCATACTTTATATTTTCTAGGCTAAGCAAACTTCACTTTTTGAACTTTTCTTCATATTTCATGTTTGGGGTTTTTTTTGGTGCTTTTTTTTTTTCTTTTTTTTTTAACATTTTCTGGGCTTTTTGGTTTTTTTTGGGTTTTGTTTGTTTGTTTGTTTTTTCAGTTTACTCCCCTCACAAACTTTCAAAGTGTGGTAGATAAAAGCAAATGTGATTTTCAAGTGAAGAACCAGGCCTCATCAGTGTCAAACACACTGCTGTAATTTTACCCCAGATATAACATGAAACACTTATTTATTAAGAGATAAAATTAGCTTTTGTTGTTGGGTTGTCTTGAAAATCATAGTATTGCTGGTTCAAGTTCAATTTGAGGAACACAAAGGATTAGCTTGATATTTTTTGTTCTTAACATCCGCAGTGCTTGCTGCTTAGCATTACACTTTCCCCTGAGAGTGTGCAGTTTATCATTTAGTAATTTGTTACAAATTCTTCCCTGGAGCACCTTTTGTCTTCTTTTTTCTAAAAAAAGGTAGTGTACCTTGTGATGTTATCTTTCATTATCCACGGTACAGGCACTGTGGTGACTATTTCCTGAAGTATTCTAGCATAAAGTTCATTACTTGGTACTGATTGGTGTATGTCTTGCTATTAAATGGTTTTTAGTAAGTCAACCTCAGCCAAAACCAAAGAAACATGATAGCCATTATTTAAAACTTACTTATTCCAGTGTGATAGAAATAATTTTAGTCAAATATGGACAACATTGCGCAATATCTTCAATATTTTTAAAAGTATCTGGTGACTTTGGGGGCTCACTATGTAGTGGTTAGGAAAGGTCCATCACAAATCCATCCACATGTAAACACAATGTAAAGAAGGAGGGAGAGAGCGCCCTGTTTACAAGAATTGCAAGCAGGGAATTAGGTAATTCAAAATTTTAGGTCATTTTATGCTGTGTTAGGCCAGCTGATCATCTATTTCTAGTTTATGACAGAGGGAAATTAAACATTTGCGGGGGGGGGTGGGGGAATTCAGGGCATTTGATTATGCATACTGTAACTTGTCATATTTTAGTCTGTCCAGTTTATAGTCTCACAGAGTACCTCTGCTGATGGTTCAGGGATTAGCACGAGCCAAATGCATTCTTGGTTGGAAACTGGCATGAAGTGACACTAATTGTTGGCTAAGAGGATGGCTGTAGCTATTCTCTGCAGTACTAACAAGCAATCAGATGCATCCTTAGTTTACTATAATAGATACACCTATATTATACCAGGAAGTTAAGATGTGGATTCAAACTTCTCCAAAGTTCTGGCTAGAGATGGGGAGTTTTGCTGTATTTTAGTTTATTTATATACTTAAGGACACACTGCCCAACTGGTTAGCTAAACCCACATCAAAGAACCACTGAGACTCCACAGTTTGTGTCCATATGTAGAGTGCAAATACACACACAGAGACACACAGACAGAAAGTACAAATAAAACTTGTTAAACACAAAACATTCAAGGTGTGTTTTTTCTGGAAAGCTTGCTATGTGTGTTGGGCAATATAATTCACCAAGAATGACTTCTGTTCAAGGAAGTTCCTTTAAACTTGGCTGAATAAGGAAACATATTGAAACTTTGATGGTACCCGGACCAAAAATAGCAACAGCAAATACTTTATGATTTTAATGACAGTGGGAGAGAACAAAGACACTGAAACCCCAAGTAAATTTGACAGATTTGTCTTCTGTTGTGCTTATTTTAGCACAAAAATGTACCAAATGTTGAAGGAAAATGCAAGCAAAAATGATGTTGTGATCAAGCTCTGGTTGTCTCCAGTGACTGTTTCTTTCTACACTAATTAAAAAAACATAAAGTTCTTATACTTTGTAAGTATGGTTAAAAGACGGTTACTATTGAAATAGTATATTTTCATGTATTTTAAACTTCATCATTTTGCCATCACCACACACATCAGAGATATTTTTGAGCATCACTGGTGCCCTAGGGTTCTGTGCACTGTGTATACCTCCAGTGAATATTTACTTTCAGAGCTGCAAAGGTCAACTTGCTGGCTAGTAGGCAAGTGGACAGAAACTCTACATGCACATGAAAGAGAGCACTGAGGCATCAGGAAGACCTCAAACATTTGATCTCAAACAATTAGAGGAAAGCAGTAGCTAAAAGCATAGAATTAGGCTCTTTGATTACAGGATAGCATTTCTAGTGAGAGACACAATTCCTGCTTTAGATTGGTAAGATGTTATTTATGTTTCAAAACAGACTACATTCGGAATTTAATTAAAGCATATGGAGATCCACATTGCTTTAGCAGTCAGGCCTTTCTAATCTGATTGCAGGATCAATGGTATAGTTTGCATGAGTGTCTGAAATCCAAGCAAAATTTACAATAAGTTATTGAATTATGAAAGAGTCTGTATCAAAAAAAACAAACAACCCTGCACTGACTAGACAAACTAACAGAAATACTTCTGTAAGATGTGTAAGATACTGGTGGCTGCTACTCAGAATGGAAAATTGCAGATAGTACAATTGAGGATCATTATGCTGCCAGCAAGTGAAGAATTACCGATCTCTGCTAAAAATACCCTGAAATGGTAAACTCATAGACTGGTTAAATCCTAAGTATTCAAAAAGGGAACTTTTGTTTTAGTTTGCTGCATTTTAAAGCAATTTGAAGGTCTATAAAAATAGGTCTAATTTGCCTATATAATACATATTCTGAAAGCAAATTGAAAAAGTTAAGTATAATGTGGACACCAAAAGGAGAAGAATGACCTACTAGGTTGTAATAATACATGAACTATTGTGTTATTCTGCAAAATGTTTTTAGTAAATGCAACAGCAGAACTAGTATTTCCTTTATGAATTACATGTTTTTTTGTTAATCTGTGATGAGTTATTGAAATCTAGGGCACAATATAATTAATAACAACAATAAAACTAGTGCTTAGTTTTAATGTGGTAATTTTTCCAGAACTTATTCCTGGTATTTAACTGAAGTGAACACCACAGTAAATGGAGTCGGTAGAACTAACCTTACAGGGAAATTTTATTCTGATGTAGCTTACTGTCAAATTAAATCATGACCAGCAATCCTTAGAAAAGGGAAAATAAATTGTATTGGTTCTTTCAATTGAGTTTTAATTATTCAAATATGTGAGTCAAGTGGTACAGAAACAGCTTTATTAATCGGTGAACCATGTTCAAAAGGCAGTTCCAAATCCTAATAACTGATGTGGATGCTTCATCCCTGGCGGCGTTCAAGGTGGGGTTGGACATAGCCTTGGATGGCATGGTTTAGTGGGAGGTGTCCCTGGCCATGGCAGGGGGGTTGGAACTCGATGATCTTGAGGTCCTTTCCAACCCTTACTATTCTATGATTCTATGAATCTATGATTATACCGCATAAGTGCAAAAGAGCATTTGGCCTGCTGACTACAATATTAGTTTCCTCATAATAGTAAAGACCAAACATTATGACTACCAGCCCTGACCTATCACTTTATGTTTCAATCACAGAATCATAGATTGGTTTGGCTTGGAAGGGACCTTTAAAGATTATCAAGTCTACTACCCGCTGTAGGCAGGGACATCTTTCACTAGATTAGGTTTCTCAAACTGACTTTGAACACTGCCTTGAACACTGCCATTAGCTCCAGGTACATCTAATAATTTCTTGCTTTATGCCACTAAAAAAACATTACTTTTCTCTTTTCTTACATTTTCAAACATATATTTTTAAATGATTCCCCTCATTCTAAAATGTTACAGAAAAGAGATTCACTTAGGTTGCAATCAGTATTTTCTTTGATGAACAAGATGAAACAATGGAAAATAAGGAGGGCCTCCATATCTAGAATGCTGATCTGAGTCTAATGAAATATAATTTCAATACCCTGATCTCCAGCAATCCTTTTTTAAAAGATTGGATATTGCTCCCTGAAAGTACTTCTCTACTTTGCAGGAGCATTATGAAGATAATTACAATAAAAGTGTTGAGCTAAAGGGCATCATGTGATATAAATATTTTAGATAACTCGAGTTTACATATATTGCTCATTAAAAAAACCCTGATATTGGTATGTCTGGTTTGGATAAATACACAAAGAGTTAAGATGCAGTTTACATCTATTGACCTAGTGAGGTTTGTTACTTAGTGAGTTTAGGATATTGTTGATCCTTTTTGTGTCTGATTGGTTCTTAAATACCATGATCATAGATCCACACATCACATTTTACTTCCAAACTTTGCTTTCAGTGTGTTTTGTAATAAGGTATAAGTTCTTAAACTCTACAATGGCTGTAACAGCTAGGTTTGATGCATTAATGATCTCAAAGCACATTTTAAAAATCTTGATTTGTATGTAGGATTAGAGAGGTGAAACAATGGTCATCCATGGACTAACTACATTGCAAAGTATTCAGAATATCAGCTATTGCTCTATGTACTAAGTTGACACATTTTTCATTGAATACATAAATTGTTACACTCAATTTATATTTTGTAATTTGTATTCTTTTTCTGTGGATAAAAATACATTTTTAGCTAGCATCATGTATTACCTAATTGCCCATTTGAGCTGCTCCAAACCACAAAGATGTATTTTGAAATAAGAAAACCTTACTTACCTTATCTGTCTTGAATATCTGACAGAAAATATTTAGCTACTTAATGGCAAAACAGAAACCCCTGTGCTTATTTTAAATGTGATGTAATTCTGCTTCCTGTATACCAAAAGTGTAAAAAGCCATAAACTCTCTGTAATAATTAAGACCAAGCAAAACATCAGCAGTGGTTACCTTGAGAATTGGTTCCTCAAATGCATGGATAAAATTATGGGCAGAAGGCATGTTTGATGAGTTACATCATCCTAGCCCACAAATAAAAATCTAAAGTTTATTAACAAATCTTACTGTGCTACCTCTTGCTGTTGGCCTATCCAGTGACTGCTTGTGTGGATAACTGGTGTCTTCTATTAACAATACACCACAAAACTACTGCTATTTTTCAGCCAGCCATTATAAAATCAAACCCCAGATTTGTGAGATGCCTGTTATAATTTGAAGCTAATTGTTGCAACTATCTCCTCTAACAATCGCTATATTCTCCTGTTTTATCGATATGAACATTTGCTAATCAAGTCAACAAAGACTGGATAATTTCATATATTCAATAACAGATATTATTAACAATGAAACCCTGAGTATTGCAATGTTTCGATGCTCACTGCTAAAGACAGTTAATTGCAGTGTAAAAGCTCTGCACAGCTATATTTCACTCCCAAACATGTGACAAATATTGTGTGCGTTTCACCATGACCCAGAAATTGTGATTTTGTTTGACAATGCTGGAATATTTTTCTGTGGATTAAAGGTTTTCTTTTGAGGGAGAAAATAACATTTAAAATCAGTGACTTATCTAGAATTTCCAAATCATTGACTGAAACTTTCCAGAAATAACAGAGAGGCAAGCCACTTAATATAAGTACTGCAGTAAAAGCACAGAGACATGATCATAATAAAGAAATCAATTCCCCAAAACAACCTGAAACCCACAAAGTGTCCAGAGGGTATTCTAATTATGTCCCATTCTCATAACTGTGTTGAATAGATGTATTTCTAATACAGATTCTTACCTTACTACTAAGCCTCAAGATTCTTGTTTTAAGAGCAATTTTTAGTAGTTAAATAAAATCTTAAGTATTTAACTACCTAAAGTAGGCAGCAACATGTGAATATTGTAATTTAGGCTTTGCTATCATTTACATTAGTTTGCAATGCTTAACTTTTTAATTTTAAAATGATCACATTTTAGAAAAAGCCAGTCCTCAACTAACTATGCATGCAACACATGATTTTGATGGGAGGAGAGGAATGCCCAAGAAACAAAGAATATTCCATCAACACCTGGAGCAGAACTATTCTATGATTCTAAATTCAGTGGTGCCTTTGTAATGGTACTGTCCTACCATCCACTCCTGCACTGCTAACTTCCACTTCAGCAGTTTGCTCTCCCGTTGACCCCATGGACTCCCCAGTGCCCTGGGAGAGTGCATTTGGTTATGATGCAGGCAACCTTCTTAACATCCAGCCCAAAGGAACAGTGTTTATTGGCTCCACACTAGCTCCTACAACCATCAATTCAGGGGCTGTGGAAAACTCAGCACTCCGTTAATTCATTTGTGCCATTTACAGTTCAAATCAATAGGCCAGCACTGAATTTATTGCTGTGTTTTCCCATCCACTTGGTGCACTCTCTTCTGCTTAGTTCCACCTCACAAGTAGCTCTGGGGTTTTGATCTCAGCAGCAAGTGACACACAGCTGACAGCAACACTTCCACTCAACTTTTCTGCTCCCAGGAATTTCAGCTCCTCTGCACATTTCTGATCCAGCCTCTGAGCTCTCAGGAGACATATTTTGGCCTCACTGGCTTTCTGTAGACCTCAGCCCTTTCTTCTGGATGTTCAAATACCTTTCATGGGAGAGTACTCCTTGGCATCTGCCAGTTCTATTCTTCTCACAACCTGTTCTTGCATGATTTAGGACTACAGTCACATTCCAATAAACTAGAACTTATATTTACTGTTGTCAGTACTGCAGCAGCTGCAGCACAAACCAGTTCCTGATGGGAATCACCAAGAACCTCCCAGCTAAATGTGACTACTTCTTTACCTGCAGTTTATTTGCTTTCTTGTCAGTAGTCTGAACTGACAAACATGGGAGAACAAGGAAACATTTCAGACAAGAATCTACAGCAATCCCAAGAGCAACAAAATGACAGCTCATTTTTCTACATGTCTTTTCTTCATAATTTGTCTCTTTGCAAGACAAATTGTATCTGAAAATAAGGATTTCCTGTATGAGTTTGCAAGGAGTCATTCATACTCATGACATTGTACCAGTTGCTCAACATACAAAGGACCCTGAACAATAAAGAAACCAGATTCAAACTGCTCTCCAGATTACAAGGAACCTGGTCATAAT
The DNA here is from genome assembly GCA_039720435.1 of Amazona ochrocephala. Classification (NCBI taxonomy): domain Eukaryota; kingdom Metazoa; phylum Chordata; class Aves; order Psittaciformes; family Psittacidae; genus Amazona; species Amazona ochrocephala. Next base: position 28,731,071 of record CM077876.1, on the reverse strand, counting down.
CACACCTTCCTGCTCACGGTATATGACCTGGCTAGGCAGAAGAAGCATCTCCAGGTACAAGAGGCCGAGAACCTCTGCTCCAAACAAATCAAATCTGTCCATAGCCAGCACATCACCACTTCCTTCAGAGCAAGTCAGATGCACTTCCAAAGAACTGAAGGCTTATAAACTCCTTTTTCATTTTCTATGCACTTCTTTCTCTGCCTTTTGCACCTATTTGGAGATTGTCATTGAACTTAAAGTCTATTTTTTTTCAACTGACCTAAATTGGTCTTTTCAAGCACAGCACCTGGGTATTACCCTTGGAGGCCAGCCTTTGCTCTGGGGATAATGGTCTAGGGGACCTGCTGAGAAATTAGATTCCACTGCATGAATCTCAAACCCATACAATGGGACTGGGTTTGAGAGAGGATCACAGAACTTATCTTCCTTTGCTTCTAGGACTTTGCTTCGATCATTTTCAGGTCCTTGGCAATAGAAAGTTGCTCACTTCTGATGGCTCTGTGGGGACTCACAAAAGGGAACATGGCCTGTTTATTCCACTTCTCATGGACAGATAACCATATGGCAAAGCTGTAATTAGCAGTAATGATTTAAGTCTCACCAGCCATACTTAAGGCTCTTATCCCTGCTCCATGGACAGAACTCACCAGGATTTCTAATCAACACATTTCACAGGCCTTATCTGCCCACACAATCTTTCTTTAATCCCATATTCCAGGACTGACAGATTTAACAGCTGTTTTTAAAAATGGAGGGAACATGTTGAAAGACCTATTTTCTAGCATGCATTATATATAAAAATATCAGTGTCAGCTGGCAGGCAACCTTTCCTTTTAAAAATACAGCTTTGCAGTCTAAAATCCAGCTGGGATGAAAGGCAACTTTACATAAAGACAGTGCTGCTCTGCCTGTCACTCTCTCCACTGTCGAAGTAGCGAGGGCTGTTCACCACCTCAAATAGACATGCCGGAAAGAAATAGTAAAGAAAGAAGAAAAGAAAGAAGAAAAAGAAAAAGGAAAGAAATGAAGAAAGTAAAAAGGAAAGAAATGAAGAAAGTAAAAAGGAAAGAAATGAAGAAAGTAAAAAGGAAATAAATGAAGAAAGAAAAAAGAAGTTGCTCACAAGCATTGACTGACGGCAAAGAAAGTTGCTCGGGAGAATCCCTGTGCTTCAAAGAGTAAGAATAGCAGTCACCAAGATTTGTTACTGTTGTGGGGTTTACTGGGAGATGCATCCTGTTGAAGCCTCTGGAAGCACAGGTCCTGCAGAGGTTATGTGCATGGCTGCTCAGGCTTTAAAACATGGACACTCATTATGCTTCATTGTTTGGCTAGTTTCAAGTGTGCTTGGGCTTCGTCAGTTTTTGGCCTTTGGATAAGTTTGCAGCATCCAAATTCAGCTCACGTATCATAAACGTCATCTTGGCAAATTTTGTTTGGTTTTTTTTTTTTTTTTTCTTTCTTAGCATCACAGCTTCTGGAATTCATTTAATGATTAATTTATACAATGTGTTAACTCAAGGGATTCATTTAAATTGCTCTCCATCATTTAAATTTAAAACAAAAAAGCTTGTGTCAGTTTAGTCCAGAAGGAAGGTTATTCTATCTATCCCTTACCCAGTGTATCTTCATTGTTTTCGCCTTTGAAGTCCTCCATTTGGAGTGCTTGATCTCTGTGGTTTTCCAGTAAAGGCTTGAATTTTTGCTAGTTTAGTTAAGATTGGGAAATTCAACATGAAGGCATCCATTGTCAGAAGCTGTTTGAACAGATGCAAAATGTACATTTAATTCAATAATCAGGCTTAAATCAACCTACAATCAGCAGGAGGAAAACAGCGTTCCATCAGCAAATACAGCATGGAGGGGTTTGCTGTTCTCTGCTTTTTTCCTAAATATTTTCAGCTCTGAGGTACAGCTTTAGATAAACCTGGTAAAGAAAAACCTCTGAAGGATGTGAATTTCTATCCTGCTAAGCACAGAAAGCACTGATGAGTCACTGTAAAGCTTTTCCAAACTTATCTGAACATGTCCGATGTGGGATTTGGGCTGGGAATGAATAGGCATAAGTGCACTCAAAGCATATCCTGGAGTTTCTGGCTGCAGTCTAGTTGGAAGGATCTTAAAGCAGCTTTCCTTGGGGCTGCCTGAGGTTCCATCAGGCAGAAACGAGCACATAGATTTGCAAACATTAAGAAAAAACCCACTAAAAGCCACGCCACTTCAAACAGTATTTTGGGATTTGGCTCATTTGTATTTCTAGTGAAGAATCATAATATCAGAGCATTCAGCATCCAGCCCAGTTGCAAAACTTACCCATGAAGCAGTGGGGAAGAGGCTGGAGACTTTTGACCCTGTTTGTCTGCACCTTTGTGGTTTCCCCCGAGGAAAATGATGCTTCAGTGCCGCCTTGTGGCTTCCTCCATGGAGAGGGGCCATCCCAGCAAGATACGCTGCCACTGCTACCTTGTGTTTGCTCTGTGGTATTGAGCTATTCTATTTTTTTAACATCATAAACACAGGGCTGTGGAGTTTGTGATTAGAAATAGTGCTTAGGTCTGATGACCAGCTATGGCACTGTCAGTGTTGCACTGCAGTGCAGTGCAATTGCAGAGCACCTGGTTGGAGTTAGGCTGCTGCCCCAGAGAGACCCATTTTTGAGATAGTAGGGTAAATGCAAGCATATATCCTCAGCCTTCTCTTCTCTCCTCCAGCTACAGCACCTTTCCAGGGCTACAGTAGCTTCCCAGCAGACTTCTCCATTCTCTCAAGACTGAGGAGGCACCCCTAAAGGCCACGAGAGGAGGGAGAGACACACCCAGGCACCTTTTGCACTAGAATGTAGGATACCATCTTGCATGATCATAATGAAGTGTCATAACAAAGTCACAGTACTAGAAATGAATGAGACAGGCAGCCAGAACAACTACCTCCTACTCTCTTCCCTAGACATAGTCAAAAGTACAGATCCATACTTTTGTTTAAGTAGTCTCCTCACAAACCCCACTAATCTTTCATGTTCCAGAGCTGAAACTGCAACAAGCACACACTACCTGACACAGACCCTGCTAGCTTGAGATAACCTAGGGTAGAATAGCTTCACCGTGGAACACTCAGCTGGCAATGGGGAGGGAGAGGGACACACATGTGAATTTTAACCTTTGAGGATTAGCATGTTGAACTCAGGTCGAAGATCTGCTTCAGTCCTCTAAGACTTTCTTTTCCTAAACTTGAAGGGGATTAAGATTTTTGAGCATTTCAGACTGTGTAAGGCTTTGTCCTACTTGGCTTCTACTTCTGTATCAAGCACCAGGTACTGGGCAGGCAACTCAAACCACCCAGAATCCCAGTACAAATTGATGAAATAGTGAACATCTCAGAAAAAAGGACAAAAGGTCAGACATGATGCTATTCAGGCTAAAGGGAACTTGCTGAAAAAGAACTGTAGAGGTGGTAGGCACCCTATCGCTGGAAACAAACATGCTAAATTTTGAACTGTTTGTATTTATGGTGTCATTACGTGTATGACAACCTGCCTTTTTAAAATGAACATGAAAACCCATCACTTTTGGCAATGTCTGCTGGGAAAATGAGTTTGAGAAAAGCTGCTGCCCCAAGCATTTTTAGGGATTTAATTGCCTGTTCTGGCAACGAATCCAAAGTCTTGATTTAATTTCTTACATTTTGTCAGGATTATAATTACATTTAACCTTATGATGAAGATCTGCAAAACTGAGGTAAGTGAGCTGTTTTGTAGCTGGGACTTCAGTTTTGCTGTCTATCCCATCCCAAATCCTCCAAGGAGCCTTACCTATACAGTGACTTACTGTAATTTTCCCTGTGATAAAAATGAATTCCAGAAGTCTGGCATCAGTGACTAAACCACCTAGGTTTTCCTTTCCCATTTGCTACTTAACAGAGTCCTTCTAACATCCAATGCAGATACAGCTTGATTTTAGATCCCAGGATGGTAAAAAACTATCTTTCATCTCTTTTCCTAATCACCAGCATTTGTAACATGCTCTTCTGCCCTCAGACTCCACACATGAACTGTTATTTTGAAGCTGTGAATTTCTGTACAACTCATTTCCTGCAAACTCAGTCAGACTCTAGGATATGATGCTGAAAAATGAAGTGGATATGTTTTATGTCAATATGTTTGCACATCAAACAAAACTGAAATGCTACCTTACCTTGGAAAATATATTTCAACTCAATTTACCAGGGAAATGTCGTAGGCAAATACTACAGCACAACCTCTACACAATGTAGTTTTCTCCCTCAGTGGCATGTTTGAGACTGAGCATTTTTTTTTTAAATAGTCCTTCTGGACATTTGTGGTAACTAGAAATGACACTTCTTGTCATAGAATCATAGAATCATAGAATAGTTTGGGCTGGAAGTGACCTTCAAAGGTCATTTAGTCCAACAACCCTGCAATGAGCAGGGACATCTTCAACCAGACCAGGCTGCCCAGAACCACATCCAGCCTGGCCTTGAATGTCTTTCTGCTATTCAGCTATGCATTTCTTTCACAATGGGAGGGAAAACCAGAATGGTCTTCCCTATGGTACTGTCAGAAAAAAAAAAATCTGTTTGCAACGCTTACCATGACCATTAAAAAAGTACACTTTAGGTATATCAAATGAAAGCACCATGCAATCATATTAACAACACGAAGCACAACTGAAGAGATTTAAAAGGCCTAAATATTTCTTTTTTTTTTTTTTTTTTTTTTGCTTTCTTTCTGGTTTTGGTGCCTTTTACTGTTTGGTTACTTTGCCACTACTTTTAAATTCCATCTCTATCAGAGACCTTTCTCCAGGCAACATTAAAGAAACCATTCTGTCACATAAACAGTAATTTCTATCCCTGTTAGTACCCCGAGACAATGTGCTAAGATTATTTATGGAGTTTCAGGGTGAAAAATAGGAATAAAAATATCAAAACTCCTCTGACTTCTCTTTTTGTTAAACCTGATGCTTCTAAATATGAGTGAGAAATCTTGGTTTATGTCATTATCTTGGCAGTACGAAAGAGAGGAGGCTGAGAGCAATATCTTGAGACTTACTTGCTTCTGTCAGTTCATGTCACAACATTACATTTATTTTAATGAGGGGATGTTACCTTTCATGTCTGCCTATGATAGCTAGATTAAAACAAGTGGATAAAGACAAGAAAGCTAGCAAATTCCAAAGCATTAGGCATTTTTACAGCTGAGACCTCTCTATTAAATTAAAAAAGATAAACACAGTAGCTTTTTAAAAAATAAAAATAAAATAAAAAAATCTTCATTAATCAGTTATAAAATCAAGCCATTTTGCTTAAAGGTAGACAGAAGTGTTTATTCCTCCTTAGAGTTTGCCTGAAGAATTTCCTTTGAAGTTTTTGGTGTTGCTTGCTGGCAGAGGAGACTCATGAACTCAAACAGGCAAATAACATGCTCTAGCATGGTAGCTTCCATGCTGTTTTATTCTTTGTGTGAATGGCATAAAGAAATTTCAGTACACCAGCTAGATTATTAAGGAAAAAGACACCTTCAACTGCTGAACAATACGGTCCTGGAATTTTCCCTTTCATCCAAGCAACGTGCACAACTGTTTTTTGAGCAGAGTACTGTGTGATGCCATGCAGTTTGTGTTATGTTCCGTTACACCCTATAATGTCGGCAATTCTTGACTTACAATGACTCCTTCTATTTTCTTGTAGCAGGGACTGAAGGGAAAGACAGCTGCCCGCTACCAGCTTTTAACCCAAACTAAAAGGGGTTACATAGTCACCTTTACTTCCATCACAGAAGTGGAAGACACATCTGTTTCCTTGGGACTGTATTTACCCCCAGATAAGAACTGTCAAAGACTGCTGATAGACTACATAACAGAGTGAAAGGAAGAACAAAAACTTGAGGAATAGGACATTGCTCCAGGTTATACTTTGCACTCAATTTAGAGGATAAAAGAATTAGCTCACCATTTGCTGTGGGACAAACAAATTCTAAAAACCAATTTTAATCTAGATACCACCTAGGCCATAATTCTTCTGGCTTGATGTGACATGCTACAAGTTATAGCTGGTTCTACCAGTTAGAAAAGAACACTGCTTTAAATTTAGATAAATAATTTCCGCTCAGTCCTCTATCAGCTTTTGCTTCATTCTGTATTTCATAATTTATTTTCACCTCAGCAATACTATTTGCTTCATAGGCAAGGCAATTCACTCTTCACCTGGACTAATAAGGTGTCATGCCTATGTATTCATTCATGTTTCTTATATTGCTAAATGAGCTATTTGGTACTTTTCAAACAACTTGATTAACATACTTTCTTTATTAAAATTCACATATTTTTATATTTGTTTTATAAATCTTCCACCTGTACATCATTTGTTTATGGAAAAACTGCAAGGGATTTTAGTATAAATAAGACCTATGACTTTCATCTTTCATTCTTCATTTCCACCTCTCTTTCTTTGACAGTTTTGCATCAAAGTGCTAATAACATCTTTCTGTTCTTCATCACTAACTCAAGCACCACATAATTTGCTTTACACCTGATTACAATGTTTATTCTTTTAAAAAATAACATTTACATTAGATGATGCCTTTTAATCTGTGAAATAATTCTTCTGTTCTTCTGGTAACTCCTGTAAACTGTCAGCTGTATGTATTTCTAGAAGAGTACAAACCACCATGTGATATGTGCCTCTTTCATAACTGCCTGAAGAGAACTAGATGCTTAGATATATCATGGGTAGAGCTATAATACTACACAGCTCTATTAACCTTGCATTGTTAAGAGTATTAGCACTGTTGCCTGAATTCTTCCTCTAGTTAATCTCCCAACTCTTATTTTGTCTTAAAGCAGATCCAAAGACTTTAGATTAAGCTAAGAAAGAACCCAGCCTTTCCTTCCATGCACAGAATTTCCACCCAGCACTGTCCACACCATCTGTGTGTAAAGGTCTGGAATAGGTACAATTCACTCACAGAGAAAAAATTTCTGCATGCTAGAAAGGCATGACTATAGTCTGAGGTTTTCTATTCTTGCAAATACAGAAAGAAGCCAGTGGCCTGGAGTTCACTCCATGCAATTCAAACTCATTTGCACAGCAAGTCCTGCAAAAGTTTTTTTTGGGCTGCATCATAATTTCATAAATTCTTCTTCCTATTTCCTAGAGAAGGGCAGAAAGAATCTTGTCATAAATAATAGTCATGGTATAGCTGAGTAAGACACAGAGGACATCCTGGTCTTAGAGACTTGCCCAGCAACAAAACTGAGCAGTGTGAGGAGACCTTGCTTCATATGGCCACAGTGCACTCTGCTCTTCGTTGAATATCAAGAGTCTTGATTTCTCTAGCAGTAAAAGTGGGGACAGCAAGTGTCACCATTTGTTTTGGAGTGTGAAGCAATTATCAGGTGTTCACACTGAAGTCCAGCACTGAATGTATACTTTACCTCCATGTTGCTCTGAAGCATAGCAGAGTTAATAACTCATCCTCCTTTTGCATATTTAATTGATTTTGGCTGCATACACTCCATTTTGGTAAGCGCACCATAGCTTGAGACATAGACCTCCATAGCACTATGTGCTGAGGGACATGGGACAAAAAGAGGTTGATGCTATCAAGGAAATAACATTTTATTTTTTTTCCAGAATAGCTAATGCACTCTCTCAAGGAAACTTCCAGCTGCTCTGTTCATGCTGTCTTACCCTGAGGAAGGATTCAGCTGCAATTCGAATTTAAAATTGAACAGATCCATTTAAGTTTAAGTCATTGATAAAGTAAGGTTTTGATGGAAGCATTCTTTTCAAAGTTTCCATTGATTTCTACATTTGAGTTTCCAGTAACTGAAATTTATGTGCCAGTTATGCACACTCTGTTAAGATACACATTTTGGTAAAAAAATCCAAACTAATAATGTATCATGTTTCGTATTTGCCACATGACCTCTATGGCTCTCACAGACACATTAGTTTCTTTACATTTAATCTGAAGAAAATAAAAATAGATCTAGTCTCTCATAAAATTTCATAGGCATGAATCAGTGCAGCGTCCCCTCCAAAGTTTAGTCAGGATGACATACAAGATTCATGGTGTATGTCACCTCAGCCTGCAGAGGCACAGAAAAAACAGCTTTGCTAGAAAGCCAAGGCAGCTACTTACTAAGAAAACCCTACCAATTTTACTGTATTTTTCGCAGTAATTCCTTTTCCTAGGTCAGGTAAGTTTCTGCTCCTTTTACCACTGCCACTTGCAGATGCGCTCATGACGGTACACTGGCACAAATTTCAGGTTACCTAAGCAAGCAAAACTATAAATTTTGCTGACCAAATTATTTTACAAGGGCAGCTGAGCCATCCATGCAGGAGGGAGAAAAACCTGCAAGAAAGGGATAGGGCAGAGAGCTGGGGAAGGGAGAACTGTTGTAGCTACTCTGTAAGATGCCTTTTCTTAGCAATGTGAGACCTAGTTCTTCCACCGCTTTGATTCTGGGAGCCACAGTTGTGTTTCTTTGTTACATCTCCCTTTACCATTGCCCTTCCTAGTCTTGGCACTGCATTCATCTATTACGAAACTAGTGTCTTATTTTGTAGTACTTCAGTGGAAGTTTATAGGCAGCTGTAGAATTGAATTTGACAATGATCTGTAGAATATTTGGAGGCCCATAGTGATTGTTCTGCTGTACTGTTGAGGAGCTCAGTTCAAGCATCCAAATTAATTTCAAGGGCAGCCAAAACACTTACTTGCTGCACCTGCATTCTTAATATTTAAAAAACACACTTCCCACATGATTGTCCCTACCATAGCATTTGGGAAATTAAACAGAAATGGCAGGTAACTGGTTGGCATTTTAGAAACCCTCAGTTTACTTTGGAGAGTTTGTAAAACTGAAAGTTTCACAAAGCTACTTAGAATTCTGATCATCCCTTTGTTTCCTTCTTAGATATTATTTATTAAAAATGGTAAAATTATAGAATTATAGAATGGTTTGGGTTGGAAGGGACCTCAAAGATCATCTAGTTACAAACATACAGCTTTACGCAGAGAGCTTTCCCTCCAGGGCTGTAATGAGCAATGATGAATGAATGCCTATACCACCGCTCCTGTGCTGGAGATTGTTAATTTCTCTTCAATTTCTACCACTTCTACTACCTCTGCATTCCCATTTTTAAAGAAGGAATGAGGTACAGACCAACAGAGTAATTTAAACTAGTGCCACAAGAACATCGCAGTGGTGAAAATATAGAACTCTAAATAGAGAAGAAAGGTATGAAAACCTCATACAGTGCAATAAAGGTAATGAATTAAGTTTGTTCTTCACTATGAAGTAAGGTTTTCAAGACTAACAAAAAGGGGAGAGTAACAACCAAGTATTAATTCCATGATAACCAACGTTCTTTGCCTTTTTAAATTATACTAACCACAAAAAAAAAAAAAAAGAAAAAAAAAAAAAAGAACCAAATAACATACTTTCTTACAAATAACAGGTCCATTGAACTAACTTTACTGCTGTCTGCTACCAGCCCATATCTACCCTGCCATCTGCTTTACAGTAATCTAGTGTAATCCTCAAGAAAAAAAAATCCCCCCTCTTGCAAGTTCTTGTTCTATTGCTCATGTGATTGCTAATCCAAAATCCAAGAATGCTTCTGCTATCAGTTAAATCTTGGCACTGTTTGGAGGGACTTCTGTTCTGACTTGCCAATGTGTGTCTAGTCATGGACTGGGCATAACTAAAAATACGTGTTAGAAAGGTATTAGTTCCCTGGCAAATGGTACTTATACAATGATGTTACTTGAGTAAAGTCATGCTGGGGAGGGGAAGCATTGCCTATGGAGAACTCCTGAAGAAGCATGAATTAACTTTAGGCTCCTTGCTTGTGTGGAAAATTGAGCATGGCTTTTTAGATATGTGTGAAATCAAAGTGTAAATACATTTTATATTTAGAACTCAACTGAAGTGGCTGGGTGTGACTGGTGAGTACTTCTCCCACTACTGTGTTTTGAGGAGTTCCTGAGCTCTTTTGCAATACCAGAGAAGCTCTCTCTTATAGCCCACTGAAACGACTCTGACCAAAAATTCTAAAGATACTTCTGCACCATGGTCAGGACTCAGCTCCATCCATAGCAATATGACAGTTAGAATGACAAGCATGTCTTATGGCATCAAGTCTTCCTTCATCCTCCATGATACATTTTTTCCTTCTACTCTGCATGAAGTTACACCACCTCTGCCGCTCTTTGAAGGGGCTCAATTTCTTATTTAAAAAAAGAATAAATAAATAGTTCAAGTGTTGGCTTTATGATGCTTACACAGAGATTGACTATTTTAACTCTGGATTTACCTCTTCATAGGTCACATAATAATGTTACATTATTTTTCCGAAATCTCCTCAGATTCCTTTTCAATGGAATTTAAGAGTCAGTAAGAAAAGGCACAATTTCACTCCATTCCTGTTTATAAAAGTCTCTGGGTCTTCTCCCAGTGATTGCACATTTGATCCAACATTTCATCCCATGGCATGCCCAGCTTCAGCTTTGTCATAGTTCCAGAATTGCTCTGGTACCTTTAAGAGCATGAGGAAGCTGAGGAGGGCAGGAGGCAGCAGGTAAGGGTGTTGAACAGATAAAATCAGTGTATACTTAAATTGGAGGCCTTCTTTAAATATACAACACTATAGAGCAGCCATTCCTTTCTAAATGAAAGATCCTTTTCTAAATGTTCAACCTGGACATATTTGTATGAGATATAAACTATTATTTTACTTTACTGTAGAATAATATATACCACATATAATATCCTTTTATTTTACTGTAATGTATCTGAATACACATTTAAGTTTAAGCCTAAAATTATCTTAATTTTCTTAATTAATTGTTAAAAATCTTAATTTTCCAGTGTGTCTGTCATGTATTGCAGTTTAATATAACTGATGATACCCAGAACTGCAGGGGGTAGCAATCTTCTTTGAAACAAATGCAAATTACAGACTTTCCCTGGCTTGGTGGCCTGGACTTAAAATGCTGCATCTAAGGTTTTTCTCTGTATTATGCTTATCTCTATCAATATTAAATTATTAACATCTGTTAATACACATTGAAATTTAAGGGTTTTTTCTCTATTATTAGTATGGTCTTCCCTTTGTTAAAAAATATAATTTGTTCAATGATTTCAACAGAAACTGTGGGTTTTGTTAGGTAGCAAATTCATTACAATTGGCTAGTTTTCCCTGGTATGTTCATAAAAACGTAACACTGAAGCAAACCTTGCTGAGGGAGAAGGACAGAAAAGGCTCTTTTAATACAGTTTTGTGTTGTTTATTTTGAAGAACATGAGTGTATATATATTTATTCTAGTTGCATACATTTCCTGACTACACATTTCCTAACATGTTCAGACCTTGCAGTTTGCCTGCCTTATCACTCCAGCACGAACTCCTTCCTGCTGCACCACTGCGCTGAACCCTGACCTGCAGAGATTAGCTCACTCTAGAGAAAGGGGTAAAGGGTACTTTGGTGTCCCAGCCCTTTTGATCTAATCTTTTCTACTCAGACTTTCAGGGTGATTACCAGAAAATGTAGTCTGATAGCAATTTATAGTAAAATGTAGCTAGTAATTTGTTGATTCTTCTGTGTTATATACTGGTATTTTCCTCCAACAAAAGAGTATTTAAATTATATTCTCTGGAATGTGAAACAGTATTATTATAACTGATGATATGGTACTAGAAGATAATCAGCTGTTCCAGAAGTTAAAATATTTGTTAATCTGATGGCAAAACTGCAAGGGTATATCACTGTACATTCTGAGCATGCATAGTCAAAACACTCCAGCATGACTGAGGACTCAAACTGAACACAAGTAATAATGCAACAAAACTGCACAGATCAATAAAAGACCTTTTGTTTCTCTGTCTTACACCTAATGTTACCAACCATGAAGATACCAGTTACTCTCTTTCAGCTATAATGGTACACACTTTGATGTTCACACATAGCAAATGAAAGGACCATAACTACCACAGCAGTGGCAAATAATTCAGTGCAACACTATAACCCAAAACTGCACAAAACCATAACAAAGTAGGACAAAAGTAAATTAGTCATAGAACAACAGGATCTGAGACTGTTTGGATTCCAATTTTATGTGAGAAAGAAAAATTAGACTGTGCAGTTCTGAATGACTTTTAAATAAACGTTGTGGATCCTATCTATATGCACTTCCATTAAGTGTGAATATACTTCCTTGATTCCAAGAGAATAAAACTAAACCCTCAGTGATGGAGCTTAAGCAAAAATACATGCAGTTTTCTCACTTCCCTGGAACATCAGATTTGAATTTTTCCAGATATTCACCAAAAGGGTAGGTTTACTCATTTTTTCCATTTGCTACTAGGCTTACAAGCATGCAAAAAGTAGGCTTTATTTCTCAATAGGAACACAGAGGTCAATAGGTTTTATGGTCATAGAGGAAATTAGTAGCAGAGACCAAGACAATGCCTACAAGATCTAACCCCATGTGTGTTGCAAACCCAGGAACCCATTGTTTGAACCAGCATCTCATTCCTGTGCAGTTTCCTAAACAGCAAAAGCACAAGCTCATCTGTATTGTGATGCCTATTTACCTCTTCTAAAGATCCTCAAACTGATGTGTCCTCCTCCTAAACCTGACAGAATATTATTCAGTGGTGTCCTAGCCAGATACCTGCACATGTAGCTCAGTTTTGTGCCCACTTCTGCTCAACAATTCTCATGTAATTCACCCATTCTCATTTAATTCACCCAGTTCTGTAGGTAGGAATTCTCAACACGTTTGAAAGTGACAAAGCACTAAACACGTCACTTTGGACATTTGCCCTTTTAAAAATCCAGGTTGTGAATTATGTCAGTCTGACCTTGATAAAAACCATGCAGCTGTGAGCAACGGCAGCAGATAATGGAGAATACATCCCAGTTGCTCAGGTGACTTCTCAAATGTCATAAACAGACAACACTGCTTATCACATCTATTAACCTACATTGCATTTTATCTAACAGTTTAATTGTGAATTGACAAAACACACATTTCTAGGGGCTTGGGGGCCTCCAAGTATTTGCCAATTAATTACAGTCTGCATGTACCATATTGTGCTCTGAATTCAAACATCTGCTCTGTGTTCTAGATGTTCTGGAAATTGTGTATTTTTAGCTAGCAGTTTCACCCACCTAAGCAAAAGCAATGCCACGGCAGGACTCACATGCTTCCCAGACTCAGGCATTCAGCTTTCTGTCGTGACAAACATACAGTACGTCCTCAATATCTATGTGTGGGAGCCGAACCTTTCATCAGGCACACACTATAATAAGGCTCTGAACCAGTTCACTTGACAAAGCCAATTGTCAAGTTTCCTCTCCACAAATAAAACTTTCTGCATTTTACCTTAGCTACGGTATTGTCCCATGAGTAGATGTGAATAGTTGATATAATAATAAGCTATTATTTCTGCTGACATTATTTGAAGTTTATCTTGTGCACAACACCAGAACAGAGGGCTACATGTTTTTTGTTTTACTGAAGCTTTTAAGTTGCTCAGTGAACTGTGATCTTTAAAGAAGCTTGACTTCTATAGCTTTCTGTCCTATTGGATTTTCATCAAAACGAGTGCTAAGCAAGGATCCCATTACTGTTCAAATGGCTGTGCTAATGAATGATAAGCAATACAAGATGACATGGCTGTGTACCACTATTTTTATCTCTCTTCTTCAAAGCTCAGTCTGCATTCCTTCTCCTGAGGCTCGTCTGCAACTCCCAAGCCTTTGGTTAGGGAAGAGAACTCCAAAGAACACCCTTTCAGGGTCACACTCCTTCAGAATCACCCCCACCCATACAGGAGTCAGCCTTTGGCCAACAGTTATATTAGTTTGTGCTTATATTCACAAAATTTACTATTATAAGATTTTTTGCAAGCAGTGAATTTCTTAAATGAAACTGGGCTTTCAATGTGCTATATTTGCTAGAAGACAGCAGAGTAAGATGGACTCTGGACCCACCTTGGTGTGTGGCTGAGCTTGTAGTGGCCTTTCTTTCATTTGCTTATAAAGGGCTATAGAGGTTGGAAGTTAGTACCATAAAATACCAGAGGCAGGTGTGTTTGTGTGTATAGAGGGAAGAAAGAAGGAGGTAAATCCCCATAAACCATATTTGAAATGCAGGGCTAAGAACAAACACAAAAAAGGGTTTTTCTGGGAAAAAAACAACAAACAAACAAACAAAAACAAAAAAAAGACAAAAAAACAAAAAAAAAAAAAAAAACAAAAAAAAAAAAAAAAAAAAAAAAACAAAACAAAAAAAAGCACACACACACAAAAAAAACCAAACCCTTAAAAAAAACCCCAAACCAAAACAACAAACCAACCAAACACACACCAGAAAAAAGGTTCTTTTTGGTCTCATGTGGGTCTTTTAGGGCATAGAAGGAAACTTGCAAAGATCATAACATTATCACAGTGAGTTCTCTAACAAGCATCTGTGGCTGGGAAACAGGCCATTTTTCACTTAGAAAAATCTGCTGCTCTGATTCATCGGCATGCAAAGGGCTCCATCCTTTTTAAATAGAGCTACCATCAGAAGTAAAGTCTTAAGCCAGAGTTCTGTAGTGCTTAGAAGATGGTACTGCAGGGTTCAAGCATGGATTTCCATGCCAAAGGGAGCAGGAAATCAGATGCTGGGGTATAGATTCTCTAGTGTTAAGGAAATAAGCACATCCAGCCACAACCAATGTGTTTTCTTTGTCCTTTCAGAAGATAGCTTTGCATTTTTAGCTCAAAGTTTGGTCATCAGTATCACAGAGGACTTCTAACAGATAACCTCCAAGAAGCCTGTTTTCAAAACACTTAAAAGAGCAAAACAATACTGAAAGTGTATTTTCAAAATACTGAGCCCAGAGAGTTCTTTCTAGAATAGAGTCTTTCCAACAGTCTCATCCTTGTTGTCCAATTCAGTTGCAAATTTCAATGGAGTTGCAGTAGGCCAAGTTATCAGTTAACCTACGCATTCCTTGCTTTATCAGTCTTTTCACTAAATCAAATTTACTTTGGATACATTTATTAAACAAAACCATCTTTTGTGCAAACACTCCAGCCTTAGTGAGAAATGAACACACCGGCGTTAACCAGGAAAAAATTTGACAGTATGTGATATAGAGTGAAAAGTTGGTCAGAACAGGGGTCTAGACTAAAACACCAGCCCAAAGACAAATGACAAATACAGCAGAACAGAAATAACTAGTTTGACAACATTGCTGCAAGCACAGGTCACCTTCTAAGCTTTCTGTCAGTTGGATAAGCTGTGTGGCTTTCTCTCTAATGGAATATTAATCTGGTTTAGT
The DNA here is from genome assembly GCA_039720435.1 of Amazona ochrocephala. NCBI lineage: Eukaryota > Metazoa > Chordata > Aves > Psittaciformes > Psittacidae > Amazona > Amazona ochrocephala. The sequence continues at coordinate 28,715,702 of CM077876.1, read as the reverse complement.
TGTAATTAGCAAACCCAGTCATTACTTACATAACAAATATTGAAGATACCTCAAAAAGGCTTGCATTTAGCTTTCTAATTATGGCAGTGAACTTGCACAGCTCTCCTTAATGGCAGCTTTAACTACTATTCAACAAGGCTTTAAAGAAAACATTAACAGGCAACATATGCACACTATCAGCCATGTGGACTCTCACAGGTACAGCCTGAAGGTCACTTGGAACATCTGGTTTGTTGTTTTGACCCATATCTCAAAGAGCTTGTAAGTCTTTGGCTGCCATAACAGCAGAGCTAGCCAAGACCATGTTTTGCTCCCATGTTTTCTGGTGTGCCCATGGCAAAAGCAGACAATCATCACCTCATGAGTGCTGCCAACTAACTATCTGCTCAGATCTTTTTCTAGATTGCAAGAATCCAGCACAGGCTTTCTGCCTCTTTTTTTTTTTTTTTTTTTTTTCTTTTGGTTTTCCCTGATAAAAGCACATGAAATGCTCTTAGCAATGATGAGAATTTTATGGCTTAAAACAATTATGCATCAGTCTCTGGAGCTTAGTATAAACTATTTAATGGTACCTTACTCTGGCCAAAGTATGTCTACAGTGGCTCTCTCATGGCAGAGTGCAGTACACACTAATTTTAACAGTACGACTCTTACACATTACACAACCTGCATTATTCTCAACAGTGACCCATGAAATTAACCGCCTGGATATTTTTAATATTACACAGAGTCATTAAAGCCCAGTTTAAATCAGTTCTGTCAATATATATTTCCACTGGGAGAACTGGAATATTAGTCTAAGACCTGAAATCTCTAAAGAAATTGTTAACCACTGCCATGCCTTGTGTCCAGTAAAATTAAATTCTGTCGCTTTGAACACTGATGCTCACCAGTAGCCTTGGAAGGTTAAAATCCAGATTGCCTGCCACACTTCAGATATATTCCTGCAAACACACTCTCCAATATTGCAGTCCAGAAGGTATTGAACAGCATCTCATCATACTTTAGGCATCTTTATGTATCTAGATACCAGACAGACATAAGCAATAGTGAAAAGCTACTGTATGTCCAGAGCTCAAATCACACTAACATTTTTTTGTCATGTATCAAAAATTCAGAAAAAGCTACAGCTCATTGCCAGGTTTCTGCTGCCTAAAAATAAAGATCAATGGCAAGAATCACAGGGAGGAAGAGAGGGAGGAAGGGAGGGAGGAAGGAAGGACTCTGCAGTGGATCAGAATAGAATAATTTCTGTGTTGAGTCTTCTTGTTGGCAACTAATGAGAGATGATTATAAATAAGGAAAATTGTGTTTAAGATGGCCCCACATCAAGCATGAGAGTCTTTACTCAAATAAAATCACTAACTCATAGGTGATATATTTTAGTAATGGAAAAAAAAGAGAAACTCTTTTGGCACATAGATCTTTTAATCATATAAGTTGGAAAATATTTGAATCCACCACCTTGAAGCATGTGTCCTGGCATACAGCAAGTGTGTGTAGTAAAGGAGGCTCAGTTCTTGTTCCAAAGTCCACGGCTGAGGCCTATGTATGCTAAAAATGTAGGAGTGTGGTAACAGCAGAAAAAAAATTCCTGTGAAAGTTTATTACTTACCCTGTTTTGGCTCCAGTGAACTTTGGTAGAGGCTGACAGTAATAATCTGTTCCTTGGGCAGTGCTGTACTTATAAATTTATTCATCTCGCTTTTTCCTCTTCCCTCTTTAGAAATGCTCTGCTAAGTGTAATGAAAGCTGTTCAGCAATTTTAGGAGCAATAAATTACTCTTTTCTGATGTGAAGACACAAAGAATTAGCCCAAGACATAGCTATGAAGAAACAAAAGCTGAAACAGAAGAAGATGATAAGTCCAAAACATTCATACAGTGCTATAAATTTGCACAATGTTTTTCTCAAAGAGATGGAACACTGCAGCTTTACAGAGCGATCAGGAAGGGTTGGGTGGGCAGCAGTACTGTGCAGCTGGGTCCTAGGACTGGCAGAGAAACTTATGCTGCAAACATATCAAAGTGGAAAAAGTTTCAGGAGTAGTGATCTCCAGTCTGGTGCCCCGTAGTCTGTTTCAAAATCTCTCCTTGCAGGAGAAAGGAATATAGCTAGATCTGTAGAAAGGAATACAGACATAACCTACTTTTTACTTCTCGTTCCTAAGAACAGTTCAAAATTCCACAAAACCTGGTATCTATACCAACATTCAGCTTCAAGAAAACTGAACTTAACCTAGGTTTTGTCTAGGTTTAAGGAGGGATGCTGGTAACATCTGGTTCAAGGTAAGTAAAATTTAGAGAGAAATTAAATCAGACACAGTTTAAAGGGGCAGACAATGACTATTTTTTAACACAGTAGACTTGGCCACATCTACGGAACCAAGAGATCTGTCATATAATCCATATGAAGTCATACAGCTCTAAAGTTTTACCTGAAATTATGCATGGAAACAATATTTCTCAAGTAAGTTTGTTCTTAACGCTCTTAAAATAACTTGTGGTAACACAAAGTAAACACCCAAGAATAAAAGGTACAGTGTTAATGCAGATTGGCATGCTATCACCATAATGCTATAATTTCTATTAGTAGCTCTGTTATTCTATGAGAAGACAACAGATTGTTTTGACTACATTAGGAAAGCACGATTTGAAGGGAGATATCTTTCTTTAAGCTAACTGATGCAGTTGGGAGAAAAAAAAACCAAAACAACCAAATAGGTATACTTTGGGCAAAACCACGACTTTCAGTCTAGCACAGATTGAAAAAAAAACTTCACTGAGTTTAACTAGGTTATACTAATGAGCTAGACAATCAGAAAGAGAAGATGCTGTCATCTGTAGAGAATAGGGGAGTTTAAGAAGAGATCAGAGAGAGGAGAAATAGAGAAAAACAATGATCTTCAGTGGAACCTGGAAATGCTTGTGGGAAGACAGGGGATGTACCATAGAAGCAATAGCCCTCCTCTGTGATTTTGAATTCTATTAAATTAATGCTTTTTTCTTCCTCAATTCATCTTGGAAGGTGCTTCATATCTCCCTTTAGGACCAGAAGCTATTTAGAGATGCTGTGCTTTGTTTGTGAAAAAAGGAAGATTTTATGCCACAATGTTCATAAAATATTAGTTATCTCCTACTGGAGAAAAACTTGATCATATCAAATTCACTGACAAGTGCTCTGATTGTTAAAAGATACTGACCTAAGCCAAATATCAAAAGCAACCTGAGATTGGGTGATCCAAGGGATTCATGTATCAATGCAAATGATTTGCTGTGTTACAGCTGGAAGGTTATTTCACAATATCCAAATGATACTATCCAACAGCTTACATGATACTCACTTTTGGGCAAGTACCGGTATAGAATTCATAATAAGTACCCAACACAGCTGGTTAAAAACTGTGGTCACCAGTTATCTTACCCTTACTCATACTCCGATAAAATCTGTGAAGCATTGCCCAGCCTAGTGCTCATTTGGGTAGAAGGTTTTTTTCCCTCTTAAAGCAATGTTAATACAGAGCATGATTTCCAAATGCAGCTTGTGAAAGACAATCCTAGGTCATCCTAAGGTAAAAGGATAGGAGTCGGATTTAGCTGCCTGTTCTTGACTCATAGGGAAGTCACAGCAGAAGTGTTACAGTGATAACAATTTGACTGTTCAGGGAAGGATGGAGTGGTAGCTTTCTCAATAGTTCTGCAAGTTCCATTCAGGAAATCCCTACTCTCTGAGATGAAACATCATTCGCTGAATTACAAAGTTAGTTTTCCAATATAGTGCCGGATATCCTATATGAAGATGTCCTGTGGAAGCAGGATGAGCCTGGAAGAAAAGAGACTGAACATTAAGTCTGGCTTCACCTTGGAGTCACCCTTTACAAGATATTGCAGTGCAGAGAATGTTTCTAATGGACTACATGGGAACAATCAGTACTTGACAGCATAGTATTTGGGGAATGAACTAATTAACCTGCACGTGATAGAGAATATTTCTTCCAGTATAACAGTAAGGATTTAGAAACCAATGCTACCTACAATTATCTTCTCAAGTTTATGTTTAAAAAGCACTTAAGCCTGCACACACACAGACACATAAAATAGGACATATTTAGATCCAAGCCACTCACCTTCAACAATTCAATTAATCTGAAAACATAGTATTCTTGAATTCCTAAAAATAAAACCTCACATTTAACTCCCCCCCCCCCTTTTTTTTTTTCCCAGAAGATTATGATAGGCTCAACATCTCCACATACTGGTAATTAGAAGGAGGAACAAAATGTACCTTTCTTTTCCTTTTTCATGAGAAAATACATTGTAGTAAACTTTTTTCCAATAGGTAAAAACATGCCACTATTATTCTTTATGCTGCATAAATACTTGCTCTTCTATCACATATTTTAAAGTAATTTTCCAAGTGAGAGCATTGGTAGCAAGCATCAGCAGGTTTCCTGTATGGAATAGCCATCAAACACAAAATAGAATAAAACTTGTGAGATTTAATTAATGATGAAACTTGCTCAATGAAAGCAGACGACTTGGATATCTTATTCACATTTTGGGGGACTTTTTTCATCTTTGTGTAGAATTTTTTCTTATGAGATAAAAAATAAAATCCTGAAGTAAGGTTTTTGTCTTCTTTACAGACCTCAGTCTCTCAGGATGGCGCCAATTTGGAAGTATAGTACGGAAGAAATTTCTCCAGAAAACCATGTTTGTGAAAATTTTTCATAGGTATATTAGCATTTGTTTTCTACAGGCAATACATTTTTTTCCTTCGTTTCTTCACGGGGAGTATCCCAGGAAAGTGGCTGAAAACTGCCATCTACTGCCTCCGGGAGAAATAGCTGAAGCATCGTGACTGGAAGAGCAAAAGTAGTTCTGGCATGGTCCTTCCTATGCCACTACAAGAAAGGTTAGGAACTTGGGAGGAGACAACAACACTTTCTCTCCCTTTTTTGTGCTATGTCAGACCCACAAGTTTTTATTTGTAGCAGCACATAAAGCACATCTGGTACATAGAATCATAGAATCATAGAATAGTTAGGGCTGAAAACATCTTTAAGATCTTAAGCCATTGCTTTAATGAACACTAATGCATATAGTCCACACTATTGTGTATGAACATACATACCTATGTGTTGGCATACATATATAGACCATCCACTACATTGTTTTGGCCTTGGCATACTGGAAATAATTTTGTATGCACTCCTTTAGCAGCACAGTTGAATTTCAGTAAGCTGTCAGACATTATCGATATAAAGCTAGTTTCTACATCTGTTTCCTTATTCTTTTTGCTCTAAAGCTCTTCTAATGACTTTCAGACCACATTTCTACACAGCAGACAAAATCCTTAGCTCGTATCCCTTGAACTTCAGAGGAGTTATCCTGGCACAGCCGTACCACTTCATTCAGAGAGTACCTCTACCTGCAGTTGGTTTTGTTGCTCTATTCCTGCTAGTGTACTGACACCCTAAACCTGTAAACCCCCCAACTTTTCCTTCTCATTCTAGGAAGAACTGGTGTCTCCTAAAATAGAAGATGTATTACATGCAGATTTTTTGAAGGCTGCGTGGCAGCTACTAAACCACTGCAGTTATAATAGTCTTTCCCAGCTCCTTATAACCTAGAAGACTTTCCAATTCCTAACAAGAAAATAAGATGATAATCAGAAGAGGAGGAAGAAAAAGAAGAAACATAGGAAAAGGTTTCTGGGAGAAGCATTGCTTCAGAACCAAACGAAGGAACCTTAAGACTCCAAATTAGACATGAAAATGCTGAAACAGTGTTGAAACAGACCTAAATTTCCAAGATATGTGTACTTGTCTTCTGTCAGTGGTTTATTTGAAGCCACTTCAAACATACCAAAGAGATAGGGTTAACAGTTTTTAACAGGAACATATTTATCAAGGGACATAAAGGGTCTGAAGAGGACTGTCTGTATGGAACAACCTAATGAGAAATTCTGACAGAGAATTGCATGCAGAAAGAATTATATGCAGAGAATTATCAACTACTGCTTAGATCTTTCTCCAAAATTTAGTGACATTCAAAAGTAATAGATTACTTTTCTTACAGGAGCATATATATATTCAGTTGGAAGGAGCATGGGACAGCGCACATAATAAAACTGAAATCTTGAATATGTTGGGCAGGCGGTTCCAAAAAAATACATCATTATTTCACTTTACCTCACCATCTGGTATTTTAAATGCTTCCCAAAATGCAAACTTTCTTGAAAATCTGCCAAATGCAGAAACCAAAATAATTATGTTCTCCAAATCAAATTTGTTGTATTTGTACATCCCAGCTGAATTACACAGAATCACAGAATAGTAAGGGCTGGAAAGGACCTCAAGATCATCGAGTTCCAACCCCCCCGCCATGGGCAGGGACACCTCCCACTAAACCATGCCATCCAAGGCTATGTCCAACCCCACCTTGAACGCCGCCAGGGATGAAGCATTCACAACTTCCCTGGGCAACCCATTCCAGGGCCCCACCACCCTCACAGTAAAGAATTTCTTCCTCAGATCCAATCTAAACCTCCCCTGTTTAAGTTTAAACCCATTACCCCTTGTCCTCTCACCACAGTCCCTAATGAAGAGTCCCTCCCCAGCATCCCTATAGGCCCCCTTCAGGTATTGGAAGGCTGCTATGAGGTCTCCACGCAGCCTTCTCTTCTCCAGCCTGAACAGCCCCCGCTATCTCAGCCTATCTTCATACGAGAGGTGCTCCAGTCCCCTGATCATCCTCGTGGCCCTCCTCTGCACTTGTTCTAACAGTTCCATGTCCTTTTTATGTTGAGGACACCAGAACTGCACACAATACTCCAAGTGAGGTCTCACAAGAGCAGAGTAAAGGGGTAGGAGCACCTCCCACGACCTGTTGGTCACACTCCTTTTGATGCAGCCCAGAATACGGTTGGCCTTCTGGGCTGCAAGCGCACACTGCCTGCTCATGTTCAATTTTTCATCAACCCACACCCCCAAGTCCTTCTCCGCAGGGCTGCTCTCAATCTCCTCCCCGCCCAACCTGTAGCTGTGCCTGGCATTGCTCCGACCCAGGTGGAGGATTTTGCATTTAGCATGGTTAAACTTCATTAGGTTGGCATCAGCCCACCTCACAAGCATGTCAAGGTCCCTCTGGATGCCATTCCTTCCCTCGTGTATCAACCGAACCACACAGCTTGGTGTCATCGGCAAACTTGCTGAGGGCGCACTCAATCCCACTGTCCATGTCACCAACAAAGATGTTGAACAAGACCGGTCCCAACACTGATCCCTGAGGGACACCACTCATTACTGGTCTCCAGCTGGACATTGAGCCACTGAGCACTACTCTTTGCGTGCGGCCATCCAGCCAGTTCTTTATCCACCGAGTGGTCCACCTATCAAATTGATGTCTCTCCAACTTAGAGAGAAGGATGTCATGGGAGACAGTGTCAAAGGCTTTACACAAGTCCAGGTAGATGACATCAACTGCTCTGCTCCTGTCCATCAGTTCCGTAGCCCCTTCATAGAAGGTCACCAGACTGGTCAGGCAGGATTTCCCCTTAGTGAAGCCATGCTGGCTGTCAGCAAGCACCTGGTTGGTTTTCATGTGCCTTAGCATGCCTTTCAGGAGAATCCGCTCCAAGATTTTGCCAGGCACAGAGGTGAGACTGACTGGTCTGTAATTCCCTGGCTCATCCATTTTCCCCTTCTTAAAAATGGGGGTTATATTTCCCTTTTTCCAGTCATCGGGAACTTCACCTGACTGTCATGATTTTTCAAATATGATGGACAGTGGCTTAGCAGCTTCATTTGCCAGCTCCTTCAGGACCCGTGGATGGATTTCATCCGGTCCCATGGACTTGTATACATTCAGGTTCCTAAGGTGGTCCCGAACCAGATCCTCTCCCACAGTGGGCCCAGGGTCCCCACCCTCACCGTCCCCGCGTCTGCCTTCCAAGACTTGGGTGGTGTGGTCAGAGCATTTGCCGGTAAAGACTGAGGCAAAGAAGTCATTAAGAACCTCAGCCTTCTCCAAGTCCAGGGTAGCCAGTTCTCCCGATAGCTTCTGGAGAGGGCCCACGGTGTCCCTAACCTCTCTTTTATTGGCAATGTACCTATAAAATCCCTTCCTGTTATCCTTAACATCCCTAGCCAAGTTTAAATCTAAGTGGGCCTTAGCTTTCCTAACCTGGTCCCTAGCTTCCCGGACAACATCCCTGTATTCTTCCCAGGCCACCTGACCTTGCTTCCACCTTTTATAAGCCTCTTTTTTCCTTCGAATTTTGCTCAGCAGCTCCTTATCCATCCAAGGAGGTCTCCTGGCCCTCCTGCTGAACTTCCTTCTAGTTGGGATGCATCGCTCCTGAGCTTGCAGCAGGTGATCCTTGAATATCAACCAACAGTCTTGGGCCCCCCTGCCCTCTAGGGCTGTATCCCATGGAACCTTACTGAGCAGGTTCCTGAAGAGGCCAAAGTCTGCTCTCTTGAAGTCCAGGGCAGTGAGCTTGCTGCACGCTCTTCTCACTGTCCTGAGGATCTCAAACTCGACCATCTCATGATTGCTGCAATCAAGGCTGCCCTGGAGCGCCACATTCCCAACCAGCCCTTCCCTGTTGGTGAGGACGAGGTCAAGCATGGCACCTCTCCTTGTCGGCTCCTCTATTACTTGCAGAAGGAAGTTGTCTTCCACGCAATCGAGGAACCTTCTGGATTGCTTGTGCCGGGCCGTACCATCCCTCCAACAGATATCAGGGTGGTTGAAGTCTCCCATGAGAACAAGGGCCTGTGAGCGTGAGGCTGTTCCTATCTGCCTCTGGAGCGCTTCGTCCAGCAAGTCCCCTTGGTCAGGCGGTCTGTAACAGATCCCCACAATAATATCACCCATTGCTGTTCTCCCTTTAACCCTGACCCACAAACTCTCTGTCGACTGCTCACCTGTCATGCTTCAAGTCAGATTGTCTAGTTTAACCTATAATCATACTTTCAACTAAATGGACCAGGACATACAACAGCTAGATCAGTCCTGTGACTGAGAGAAGATTTGAAGTTTAGATTATGGCTACATTCAAATTACAGAATTACAGCATTATCTGTCTGATATCCATTTCTGAAGAAGATCTTACAGTATATAAAATGATAAAATTCAATCTGTGGCCTTTTTAGAAGCTGAACTGTGTTTATTCTCCTCCCTCCTGTTTTCTTACACGTTTTATGTACTCCACATTTCTTCCAATATCCTAGCCTGAAAAGTACATTTAATGTGATTAAAATTTACAACAGGGGAGAAAAGGAAAAAAAATCCTAAAACATTAACATACACAGGTTAATCTGAAAACAATTTTTTTCTTGTCTCAAGTGAAGAATGAGCTCAACTGACAGAGGTTTTTTGTTTGCTTTGTGGCAAAAGAAAAAAGAACATGTTTTTAACTGAGAGAAATTTAGAAATCACAACACTAACTACAAACATCAATGAAATGCAAAGCCATTTTTTTATCTTACTTATCTACAAGATGTTTCTTATAGTCATAAAACAACTCACAGCTCTTTACACATGAAGAACTTTCCTCTGTTACTTGATAAGCCAAATTACTTATCGTCACAATACTTTGCATAAAAGTTCCTAGAATGTTGATGGGGTATGGCTGATGTCAATAGCTGACCAAGAGAGATTTACAAGAAAGTCCCTTGAAATATATGTTTTACAAATACCATTCCTCACTGGTGAGGGAAAGAACATTCAGTGTGTTTCCCACAATGCTGCAATGGGCTGCACTGGAGTCACACAACTCCAAGGCTGGGAACAACTGCGTCACAGAAGGTGGAAAGAATAAATGCACTGTTACACCTTAGAAAACAGTATACTTCATGACTGTCTTTCTGCCCATTTCCAGGCTTAGCTTGTATAAGATCAATAATGATCTGTGAAAGGCTACATATTCCCTTTGTTCAAAGGAGAAAATAATAGCGAAAAGTTCACTTACAAAAATATCTGGTCTACATCTTCTCTAATATTCAACCTTCTCATGTTGCCTACCAACAAGAATATGCATAACATAGCGCATGGCAGTGATAGCTTTGAAAACATGGGACAATTACAAATAAGCATTTCTAAAAAACGTCCTTTGTGGATGAACTGAAGCAACCAGTACCACTGTCATTTCATTGCCATAGTCAAAAGCACACTGCCCTTTGCCAGGTCTTCTCTCAAAGCCTTTACAAGCCACTCAAATCCTACAGCCTTTAAGAGGGATTACTGAGGTAATTAGGAAATCTGTGTTCATTTGGTTTCAGGTATAGCTACATGCTTCTCACGCATGTGTCTAACTTCTTCAGTCAAATGAAGAAATTAAACTGAAAAACAAAAAGAAGAAAACACCCCAAAAAAGACTTTGTTCCCCACATCCAGTATACAGGATCCCACTTCTTTGCAGCAGCTAATAAAACCCCAGATGAAAGTCCATAGTATCATTTCTTAGCATCTGTTAAAAGCCAGGAGGAAATTACTACAGCTGAAAACTGTCAAAGTCACAAATGTATCTGATCAAAGACTGGCTATTTCTACTGCCTACACCTGGTATTGAAGTAATTCTTTAGAACAGTTTGGGTGACAGTCTCCAGACAAGCTCAAAGATACAAGCATTTTATATATTCCTGCTTTCTGCCTCATACAGTATTGGGGTACACTAGTAAATTGATCTTTTTGCATCATTCTTCCCCCTGCATCCTCCAAGATATCAGGTAGAAAACATGCAAGTGAAAGAGAACACCAATGAGTGAGGAAAATTAGTATGAAATTACTGTAGAAGTAGTCTCATCAAGAATGAGATGTTCTTCCAACAACTCTGATGAAAAAGGAAAAAAACCCTATCTTCATCATGTTCCTAAAAAGCTGCTAAATGGTTTTGCACCACATGTTCCTCTTTAGTAGAAAAAACTGTCTTCCAAACTCTTCTAACACATAACACCCTACCCCCAGAGAAATCTGCTTCTGCTTTCCAAAAAATATAAGTTCCGAGTTGAAATGTCACATTGAAAAGTTACTAAGAACTATGCCAAACAACCTAGCCTGAAAAGCAGCGCAGTATTTATTGAGTCCATGTTCAGTATAAAATGTAATCTGTTGAAAACACATTCCACTGGTCACACAAAAAGCTCCAGCACTTCCCCTTGTGAAGGCAATCACAACTGGAAAGTTTTCAAGCATTTACGGTAGGTAAATTGTTTTCAACAAGAATGCTACCATTGCCTCTCATGGTACCAAGACTGGAAAAGGAATAGGACCACTTAGGGTCCACGGTTCTGCAGTGACATGATGGTATCAAGAAGTGCTGTTAATCTGAACACTGACTCTTGTTTCAGTTGCAAAAAAAAAAGCATCAGAAACACAGTGTCCTAAGATGTTCAACAATGGCACACTGAAAGCAGTAAAACTTCAGGTAGCCTTGTGAGTCTGCAAGGAAGAGGGGATGAAGAACAGAAGATTAAGAGAATGGCAGGGAACAAATATGAATAGAAAAAAAAACCTGAAAGAAAAAACAAATCAACACTAGCAATGTGTTTGGTGCTACCCTTTCTTACCCATATCTGAATTGAACACATCACATTTCATCCTTTTTTTCTTCTTATAGATGCACACATCATATTGTTGACTACATCCCGCTGTAGGTAACACACCACAAATCTATTCTGTTTCTAATAACCTTCAGCTCTGAGATTCTGTATCTGGCTTTGGTGATGTGTCATAGTAACCTTGGCTACAGAGCAGCTATTGATTCAAAATACAAATACAGTTTAAGACAGTTTCAATGCACAACAGGGTTATTGTGCCCGATCTGAACAATCCCTGCTTCAGCAGCAAATGCAGAACCCAAATATCTAATCACCTTGTTAGATATTTTGCACTGAAGGCTGATTTCTTCTTGTATTTTTCCATAAACTTACAACTAATATAAGAACCACAGAATGTACAGGCAGCATACTATTCTATTAGTGTCACAAATGCAGTACTACAGAAGCGTACCAAGAGGATGATGTGTTTTTCAAGTGCCAAAGAAAAAAGAATCACACAAAAATCACAAGACCAACAAAACAAAAAGGATTGCCATCAATAACACTGCAAATGTTGCCTAACATGAACAGAATTTAGCACCATCAGTGTCCTGCAATTTAGCTTATCCCACCTACTACCATAATGACTGATACTCTGGTATTTTTGTCTTTTAACTTCACTTTAACTTCATAATAATAATAGCTCTCACTACTAGTGAGACTGTGTACTGCTGATGAAAGACACAGCTCTGAGTTAAAAATTTGTTTCAGATTCTTTCTTTTGAACAAAAAATCATCTGGACACAAAGGTATTTTGCAGCATACCTATGATTTTAACAATATTGTTAAATACTGTCATTTAAATATGTTTCTACATTTTTCCACCTTTTTTTTTTTTGTGGCTTGTGGCATAGTCTATTTATTGCCAACTTCATATAAAAATAACCTTTTCTGCAGCTGAATGATATTATGTAGTCATTAGTACCTCAGTGGAGTGGAGGGAGGATGCAAAATCATATTCAATCAAAGCATCAGCATTCTACCTAAGTTTGAATAATAAGCAAAGATGAGGAGCAGCAGTAAATCTGGCCCATGGGAGCCTGTCTCGCCCTGCCTGCAATCCCCTCCAGGCATGAGCAGCTTTCCCCTGTGTGCTCCATGCAGTTCCTCTCTGCCTGGCTCCTTACAGAGACACAGGCTGGCTGCCTTTCCAGCCAGCCACCTGTGATAGCAGTAATGCCAACAGAAGTGGAGCAGCATCCAGGAGGAATTGTGCATATGTACCCCTATGCAGTATCCTTCTCCTTAAGCAATGCTCCGGTTGTGCTTCTTAAGTCAACCAGACTTGGTACTGTTGGGAATTAAATTTTTGTTAGTTTTCTGTTCATGATGCAGCACTCATGGTTTGGGCACAAAATTGCAATAAATTGTACAAATGAAAGGATAATCACTCATATAGAGCATTGAAGCAATCACAATATTATGCAAAAAAAAAATCATACTCTTCCTCAAACCTCATTCCCCACATTGTTTTCTTCAAAACAAGTTTAAAAGCTGATGTGAACACTGTCTGTGAATTCTTCCAAAATCAATTTTGCAATTTCCTGCTTGGAAATCAGCTTTGAATTGAATCGTGCACACATAGCTGACTTCAAAACATGTTTAAAGGCTTTATTACAAAACTGAGAAAGGTAAAAGTAAGTATTTATCAAATAACAAACACCAATATTGGTTATTTCTCAGCCAAGTTACTGCTCTATCTATCTGTCAGGCTATACAGTCAGCTTCCGTCACCAATGTAAAAAAATACTTTTTATTGGATCCTGAGGAATATAACTGTCATCGGACAAATGCTGAAAAGGCCAGTTACCTGAAACAGGAGAGCCCAAAGAGGCACCGCTCTGCTAGAAGTGTATCCTCCATAGCAAAGCACAAGGCTGAGGAGGTAAAGTCTTAAATTTACCACAATACAAATGGACAGAGCTCTTTAATAGTCAGGTCCTCCAAAACAGCAGCAATTCATACTTTAGAATCAAAGGATGGTTTCCGTTAGAAGGGACCTTAAAGATCATCTAGTCCCAATTCCCCTGCCATGGGCACGGACACTTCCCTTCAGACCAGGTTGTTCAAAGCCCCATCCAGCCTGGTCTTGAGCATTGCCAGGTTTGGGACAGTCACAACTTCTCTAGGCATTTAGGAAGAGTGAATCTCAGTCAGGAATTTCACATCCATCACGAGGGTTATACCTATTTCTGAGTGAGTCCTAATCTTAACAAGTGAATATTTTGAAAGATTATTGCAACAATTTTGTATTATTTTAAAATATAATTTCTTCTGGTGAGTGACTGTATTAGTACTTATGATGAGAAAATGGAGTAAATTTATATTGTTGTGAAATTTTAATAATTTAATATGATATATTGGACATCCCTTTGATTGTTAAAAAGATGCTTCTTTCTGCTGATGAAAAACTGGGGACACAGACTCCATGTTCTTATCTGCATGATAAGGACATTATAGTATGTATGCAAGATAACTTCCACAGGAATACATGTTTAATTTGCTATGTCACTAATGACATTACAATTTACGCAAATTACACATTAAAACATTAGTGCAACAAGCTAGAACTTCAACGATTTGCTTATAGACCACCTTTTCTTTTTTAAGGCAATGAAACATAAAACCACATGATAAACTTACATTCCTACTTCTTCCCATTTTTCTGGATCCCTTCAATGTGCTGCTTTGCCTCAGAGTGTGAAGTCAGAACTGGAAGGTGTATTTTTTTGGAATAAAATTTGTTTGCAGCAGATATGTTGGCAAGCCTTGGATGCATTACATTTAAATGCAAAACATTTCCAATAGTGAACGAAAAGAGACGTGGCAGTCCACGATTTCACACTAACCTCATACATCCGGCTGGACTCTAGTATCTCCCTTCCTGTAGGAAGGGAGGTTCAGACAAATTCCCAGTTTTCTTATTTGCTCTTCACATATCTTATGTTTTACACTCACTAAATGAATTTGGTTTGAATGTACTCCCTAGGACCATCTTTCTTCCCTTCCCAAGCAGCAAATCTTCATGATAACTTTGTGCCAAGAAGTATGATCACAGTTACTAGGCCAGTTAAGAGGAGAGGAACAGAGGAGTGGAATTATTAATCTCAAATAAAACCACAAATCCAAGCCTCACTGGTACCGTGAAAATCCTTGGTCAGTTTGGATCTGAATAGGAGAAATGTAAACCATTGTTTGATTCTATGATTCTAAATGAGTTAAGGCATGAAAAATACTAGCAGCAAGAAACTGAAACTGGAATTATGCCAAATTATTTGGTTGCAGTAACATAAGCATGCCTTAAAACTTAACGCTGTGGATGAAGGACATTTATCACACTTATGTAAATGTGATGTAGGAGGTGAAAGAATTTTGATAAAACTATTTTTATCAAAACAATTTGAACATGGATCTTGATTTTCATGTACATTTCATGTACATTCATGTACATCGGGAACCGACAATATCCAGGTACATCCTGCAGTGGTTCTGCACATCTGTGCCCTCTGCTTTGAGCCAGCAATTGTAATATTGAACCTTCAGGTACAATTGCTAAACCAACTGCCTACTTTGGGGGCCTCACTGTGATGAAAGCAATCTATATCTACTTCGAACTGCATGATCAGGCAAGCAACGACACACAGCTATCTTAGCTGAAAATTATTTTAGGAGATACGAAATAACACGGAGGACTAAATGATAAATAAAAGCAGATAACAGAATATATTCAAAAGAATTTATACATGCAAAAGTTAGTCAAGAATTTTATCATTGGTAATCACAGTTTCAAAGGTATGCGCTCTGCCAATGTGTAGGCATCACTTCGCAAAGCCAGACACCAGCTGCACTTTGCAAAGCCAGAGCATGAGCTGAAACATCATACTGTAGACAGGAAGATCCTACAACATGTTCTCAAAAGTGTCTGGGCTTCCATTCAAGTTCTGATTCAAATAACCAGGTTGTTTCCAAAATGGGATGTATACAGTGGAGTGTGAGAACTCTCTCTGAGAACTTTGTAATTCACAAACTTAGAAACCTTTTTAATACATTCTGCAAATACATTAATGCTTTTGTACTTTTTTCTATCTCAAAGTAGCACTT
Source organism: Amazona ochrocephala (assembly GCA_039720435.1). Classification (NCBI taxonomy): domain Eukaryota; kingdom Metazoa; phylum Chordata; class Aves; order Psittaciformes; family Psittacidae; genus Amazona; species Amazona ochrocephala. The sequence continues at coordinate 28,699,996 of CM077876.1, read as the reverse complement.
TGCCTTGCCTATCCCATGCTTGTTTCAGGCGCAGCTTTTAAGCATTTGCTAATGGGATTTTTCAAAATATTCAAAGTATCTGAAGTACTTTGTTTTTTTTGCAAAGCTGAATCACTGGTATGCTGCACGGCAACACATTTAGTAGATTTTATCTCACTTTTGATAGAAGAGCAAATAACACTTTTATGCAATTTAATTTGTACACAACATTCTGAAGCACAAGACAGTAATTCTAAATAGTTTATCAATTCACTAGTTGCACTAGAGATAACACAACTATTTTATTATCATGTCTGCTTTTTTTCTCTTAACACATTTTTAATGTGTTAGTTATTAATATTGTCTATCAATATTCTTAAATAAAGACAATGTATTAAAACCATGTATATGCTCATGTCCCTAAAACCATGTATTGTGCTCATAATACCACTGAATTGTGATAACAGACCTTTTGAATTCATATGCAAGGAAATGATTTCGAAAAGTTACCGAAAAGATGTACCATAACTGGGTCCTTCATATCAATCATAATGAAACCCATATATTCTACAAATGCACACATCTGTAGCAGTTAGACAGATCATGTAAAATGTCTTATAATAAAGAAAACGAATTAATAATATTTAGAAAATGTGATTGTGAGTCTTTGTTAATTAAATTTTGCAGACTGCTATGTCCACTAATGAGCCACAAGCTGATTTAGTGGAGTTAGTCCTTTGTATTCGGTAGAGTAATATATCCCTCTTTGTATTGCAGGGACAAAAGAAAAGTGTCATCAGAGAGCTGCCTGCCTGCATACACAGACACACTCTATACAAATTGCCATGCTATTGGAAGCATGGAGGAATGTCACCAGAAAAACACAGGAAACCCAAGCCGAGATTTGAGATAGCTAAATTCAATTATCAAACATTTTCATTCACATTTGAGAGTGGTATTTCAAAAGCCACTGTTTTGTTAGTGCCTGTTAAAAGCCCCTATGGCATTCTTTATGATTATTAGTGAAACAGAAATTAAATGGCAACTGACCCGTACAGTGTTCACTGGAGTCACATGTTTCAGAGACCTAGATACTGCATCTGCATCATTGTGTGATGAACAGCACGTACATTCCCACTTAGGATCTGTTTTGGAGTGCCAGTACAGACAAATGAAGGAAATTTTGTGAAACTTCGTACACTGATGCTATGATAAGAATGAATGTTCTTGCTTTCTGTTTTAAACTATATGATGGGCTTGCAAGCTTCTGTTCAATAAAAGACAAAGGACGCCTCAGTAATGTCTCCGTTGCACATTAATTAATACAGAAGCCTGCAGGATTAAAAATGCCTCTTAAAAGAAGAAATTTAACATTGCTGTTAACTAAGTGTTCATTGGCTATCTCAAATATTGAGAAAACACAGCCATGAACAAACATGCGAAATGAACAGCAGCATCCTAATGCCAGACAACATAAATCTGCTACTGGCATTATGCAGAAAGAGCATTGTTTCTTGGCCAGAATATTCTGAATTACTGTTTGTCAAAAAAAAAAAAAAACTTCAGTATCTCCCATAGCTTTTTATACAAAGTCAAACTGATGGCAAATTGCTGATAGCAACCACTTCCTCCATTTTCAACTTGTACACTGCTAGCGCTTACTTCCTAGTGTGCTGGCTCAAGCAGCAAGTTGTTCTTTCACAGCAATTTAGGAAACCAGAAAAATAAGTCTGGGGTTTGAAGATGCCCAGAATTGAATTGTTAGTTATAATCCTTTCTAGTACGCTTAACTGGCTGAGTGTGTCAGAGATGCACAGGTTACTGCTTTTCTACATGTATTACTTCTGTCTAAATACATGCTGCCATATTATGTCATAAGTACTAATTTCATCCAAGCTTTCCAGATTATAATTTTTGTAGAAGACATGAAAAGTAGGTTATAATCTGCACATTTCTTAACACACTTTAATAAAACACATTTGAAAGCATTCTGTGACAAGCATTTGAGGAACACTTGGTATCTTTTCTTCTCCTTTAGCACAAAAATGGTATCTCATCACACATAGACCAAGCACACAGGGAAGAATCAGTCCCCGGCTATTAGTTTCTAGTTGCAAAAGTAGCTCAAAAATTTGCATGGTGTTTTCTATAACAAAATGTATAAAAGTCATATTGTCTAATAAGCCCCTGTGTGGCTTGCAGAACTGGTGCCCACACAGCTCAGTCTCAACTCTATTTTCCCAACACAATCCTTTCACAGGGCCATGTTTTTCACCAATGGAGAAACGTTCACTGCTTCTCCACACACAACCTAGCAAATTCTTTCTGAAAGCACCTACTCTGCTTCCAGAGATGTCCTTCTCTGCAAAATTGAGCTCTGCTCTCACAACTGCAAAACCAACCACTGGCTAGCTTTTCCTAAAGGTTTCCTTGCCACAATAGAAAAGGAACACATATGAACCAAAATCAGATATATGTTAGTGAAGGGCCCAACAGCAGCTTGAAAAGCAGTTGAACACCGGTCAAGCATAAGGTACTTCAATTAAGACTTTGTGAAGACCTTATTTAAAAGAAGCCAAATATTGCCATTGTTTAGCAGGATTTGATATTTTTCTCTGTTAGACTAGATGAGGGAGATGGAAGTTGGCCCTCCCTCCACCAGACAAGCTCCAGCAAAAGCTGTCTTTCTTTGTTACCATCAAATGTTCCAAAATGAAGTGAACCTAAAATATAACAGCATCTTTAAGCAGACAAATGAGTCTGACCATTTAATTTGCATTCATGGAAGCTTGTCCAAATAATAACCTTCTGTCTGCAGTCACTTTCTTATGAGCAACATAATTTAAGGTGATTTCAAGAGCAGAAAATTAAATCATTCACAGTGGATAGCTCTTCTAATAACGAGACACTTTTACCTCACAGGCAGCAGTGTTGTCAGTACTTGGGCATAATTAGGACTAGAAATTGGTAATTTTGCTGTAAAGCAGCTGAATGAACAATAGAGGTTATTTAAAATAGACTTCAGTTAAAATGTTTAATACTGATGCAGGTTGTTTACTTGAAAACTTCCACATAGCTACGTGACATTTTCGTTTGCTAAATATTAACATGCACAGAGTCTAAGGTAAGTCTTGTTTTCTAGCCAGTCACTTCCCCTTTGGACTTTGCATCCAGTTATTCATATTCCCTTTGCTGACTGGTGGTGGAAACCAGTATATCTTCTGGGATTGTGGAAAGTGTAATCACCTAATGAAATCTTTAACGCAAAACACAATCCTATCTTAACCTAATTGTAGAGAAGGGGAGGGTAAGAAGCTAGCGTGTTCAGTAAAATAACTGAGTACCATTAAAAGTCCATAGGAATGTAAACAAGACATAATAAGCAAAGTATATTAAATGATAAGAATGTCAAAGTTAAGATTAACATTTAAAGTATGAAACTTCAAAGCAACACTAAGTCAGCATTTCCCTCTAAAATGCCTGCCTCCTCTCCTTTTTGTTTTAAAGATGAAGGAAAAAAAAAAAAGTATAATCTACCATGCAACTACATACTGCGTTTGCTCTGAAGGTTTTAAATTTCTGTTACCAGTTGTGATGCTTTAGTATCCCATAAGCTTTTAATTCATTTCATAAAAATTTCATTCTCATCAAAACTCATTAGGTATATATCACTGCATAATTTCATTTAAATCCCTTCCCTCATTATGGTTCCATTAAAAGTATCACATAGTGTCCCACAAGCTTATCATGTAAATTGTTCATAGACTATTTAGAAATATTCTTATATCAGATACCAGTATATGACTTTTTTTTTGCACCATAATGTCACTGCTCCTTCCACTGGAGAAGTTACTATAGATGATACACCAACCAAGTCAAAATTTGTCTTACAGCAATCAGAAGGATAAACTGATAAAGAATATCAAAGACTGTGTTAGGAATATGCAGGCCTTCATCCAAGCTCCATGTCAAAGTTCAGCAAAATTCATGAACTACTGGATGCTCTGGAATAGTTCATATGGAAGTGCCTGGACCAGTACTCAACTGATTCGTGTTTGTCCCAGGAACCACGCTACTTTCAAGTTATCAGTGGGAAAACATACATTTACTCTTTACTTGCTCCCAGAATATTAAATAAGCAGCAGATTAGAGATGTTCAACCAGCCTTCTTCAGAAGGTTCCATTTTTGTTCCACCTGGAAATTTTGTCTGAGCAGAAAAAACAATGAGGATTTAGTTTGTTGGGAAAGCCAGATGTTCATGATTGGAGCAGCATCTCTGACAGTGCTACATAATTACCTCAAATCTTAGACAAAAAGCCACTCATAGACTTGTGTTGGCTCTTTGGACTCACTGAGCATCTGCCACTTGTATGATACTATGAGTCTCATCTCATTTTTTTTTTTTTTTAATGTTTATCTGTAGTGGCACTCTAGAAATACTATTAGCAGTAACCTAAGTGACAAGAAATGCTGCCAATTGAATATAGTCTTTCTGTGGCTTACTCAGTGGTTTGTATTTTGATTTGCTATGTGAGGCAGACATAGCCATAATGTCATATATCAAAACTTCCAGAAAAGGCCACTAATTTGAGGTCACTCCGTCCCAGACACCCTGCGGCATATTTTCCAGAGACAAGTGGAAATTAGGACACCAGTCTCACCAATGTCATCTGGGACTCAATTGCATTACAGCCTTCTTCAGCTTAGGAACTGTCCTCCATGGATCAGATTTTCAAAGACATTTAGTATTTACAGCTGCCAATACCTACAAATAGCCTAGGTTTGTGAATTGGAAAAATTAGTAGCCATTTTGAAAAATTTGAATTATATATACATTAGAGTTGTAAAGAATTTAATGGAATATTCAGTTCAGCTTCACCAAAGTTGTGGTTCCCTGCTGTACATTAAGGCATCTGAAATAGGCATCTGAAATAATTCTGAAATAGTTGTATATTCTATTATTTGGTTTTTTAAAGAACAGGTTAGAAAGGAATTTCTCCTCCTCCAAATTCCTACAAATCCCTTTCAGTTTGCAATTTTAAATCCTCACCTTTATATTCAGCAGCTCAATTTGTTAATAAATAAAAATATATATTTGACTCATAATATTCAAATTCATTCTGTTAATGTGTAAATAATCATATTCAAATAATTGACTGCTAAGATACAGCGAACAGGCTCACTGACTTCAGAAGGATTACTAAAATTATTTTTTGTACCTTTAATATAAGTTCTCTTTTTAACTGCAAAGTAAAATTTTGACATTGTGAACGAATCCATACAATATATACACTTATGCTAAAACTCTCTTTATGAAAAGGTGTGGGTTTATTCTAATTGATACCATGTCTGCCTGCACGATTTTAATTGTACATTCCTTGACAGTAGTTATTCATGAAAACTTGCAAAATAAAAACTTAACTTTTAGTCTGCCAGCAGGTGAATCTGATCTAAAATCTAAGCCCTGCAGAAAAATCTACCCAAATTTTTTTAGTTCAAGCACACAGAAGTATTTTTATAACTGAGGATATTCTGTCAACTTGCCTTCTGAGTTACAGCTAACATTGTGAATTTCAAAATGAATCTGACTTCAGAAGTCAATGAAGTGGCAGGGTGGCATTGTTATGTCCATAAAGACTCACTTAAAAATGAGTAGACTAATGCCTTTGGCAGCTATGAGCAGACACTGCACAAGCCAAAGTGGGACAAATTCCCTTCTATTTAAGAATGTTTTAAAATAAAAACAATTATAAGCTCTCTCAGATGTGATATAGCCATTGCAGAAATAGAAAGACAGCTCTGAAAAATCCTTGCACAGCATTGTGAATTAGAAGAAAATCAGTGAACAGAAGCCTGCCAAAGAATAAGAACTAAGCAGAAAAGTACTGAAGAGATATGCACTTAAGAAGATTCGTTTGCTTTGCAGAACAGAAGGAAGAGGAAGGAAAACATGATTTTTTTATATATTTTTAAAAAATATAACAAAAAATAAAATAATTTGAAAACTAATCATGGCAATTTCTTCCTGCAGTTTATCTGACTGCAATTTATGTGAAATTGCAGTAGCCAAAGATGTAGATAAGTCCAAGTTAAAGCAATTTTTACTGAGAGAAGGCCAACCTAACTTTTTTTTTCCAGTAAATTATCTTCTCTATAATTGGAGTTCTTTCCATATCTAATCAGTTGTGCACATATGTACCAATCAGAGTGAAAAGACTATATGTACAGTACCAGCTTAAACCCTCACTGCATTTTGCTTTTGTTCATAATATCAAAGGCAAGCAACTGCAAATGCAATTTGTTCAAGATAATATAGAGAGCTCATGGAGATTAGGGAATTAAATAGGCATTTAACAGTATTATTTTTAAACAACCTCTTTACCTATCTTCTATGACTGCATAAAAGCAACACTTTTTGTTATAGAGTTCAAAGTCTGAGTTTGGGGAATCTGCTTTCATAGAAGCAGACAGGAATGTATTGGTTATTTGCATTGTGGACTTCTAAACCCAAGTGTCAGAAATGCACAGCAATTGTTAAAACCAACTCAGCTGCTTTATGAAGGGGGCCTATAGGGATGCTGGGGAGAGACTCTTCATTAGGGACTGTGGTGAGAGGACAAGGGGTAATGGGTTTAAACTTAAACAGGGGAAGTTTAGATTGGATATGAGGAAGAAATTCTTTACTGTGAGGGTGGTGAGGCCCTGGAATGGGTTGCCCAGGGAGGTTGTGGATGCTTCATCCCTGGCGGCGTTCAAGGTGGGGTTGGACATAGCCTTGGATGGCATGGTTTAGTGGGAGGTGTCCCTGCCCATGGCAGGGGGGTTGGAACTCGATGATCTTGAGGTCCTTTCCAACCCTTACTATTCTATGATTCTATGATTCTATGATTGAAGACTGAGATTAATTTATGAATGAGATTCCAGCGTGTCAGAGAGAGCAAGCTACCAAGAAAAGAGCTTATACAACTAGTAAGGTTCTCATTAAGATATAACAATATAATTTCTATGCGCTTTCTTTCTAGATCTATGATTTATTTTATCAGTCTTTAATAGCACAAAATACCACAATATTAATAGAAATAATTAAACAATTAGTAAAATAACTTGAGATCTTATCTAGCTCTATTGAAGTAGCTGGATCTCTTCAATATCGAGAGCTCATAGTCCAGTATTCGATTTTGGATATGATTTTCCAATGGGTATAACTCTTGGAAATCAAACTTGATCCTACAGAATAAGCTGAGGCATTTCTTCTTTTTGACACCCTTCATGTTTAAATTGCAGTTTTATAATCTTACCCATTTTGATACCTGGCCTATTCGAATTTGGGGATTCTTTCTGAAGTGGTAAAGATAGAGGGTTTATATTCCTTTAAATACCTGAACTACCTTTTTTTCAAACTTTCTAAATCCATATATGCAGGGTTGAAAATGACTCAGAATTTGTTTTCCTTTCTTATTACATGCATTAATAAAAAAAAAGGTGTAAGAACCAAACTTTCATCTGGACTGTTTTATATTTTACTCTTTCCATCAGTCATACAACATTCATACAGATAAGGATAAAATAGAAGTAAAGTAAGTAATTCTACATTTAAATAATTCTTAAGAGGTATCAAAGCTAGAAAAATGCTTATCAGAAATGGAAAAAAAAATATTCAGATTGAATAGAAATATATTCCCAAATTTAAGTGTCCCATTTACAAAATATATTGATTTGTATCAGAATATCCTTGCATATTTAAAGTTCCTGGCACGGCAGTTCAGTGAAGGGCTAGCATTTTAAGAAGGATACTATTGCTCCATCTAGCGAAAAATTGGAACACATCAGGCGTCAAGTATGAAGCTGTAGAACGCGCATTTTGAATCTACAATTCATCGAGCCACAAAAGAACAAAATATTCATCATTGAGTTAAATTCTATTCATTCCCCTGTTAAAATTGAGTTCTGATTTTACATTAAATCACAGGTTTAAGACTTTATTCGTAACCTTTTGAGACAGAAGTCGTAAATGGAAAATTGAACTGTAATGAAGGTTACAAGAACTAGGGTGTAAAAGTTTTCCATCCCAAATGACTGAAGTCCATCCCATCCCTGGTTTCTCCCTCTTGCAATCAAATGTTCTCTAATCCCTATTCTTCTTTTAGTTTAATATCTTATTGTTTCAGTTTTTCTTGAGAATTTTTAATGATTTTTCCATCCTTAGATACCCCATCTCCCCTTTCGAACCCTATTTAAGTTATACTCACAATTTGAGTAACAACCAACCCTTTCAACAGCTTCTTTCTAACACTGATTTTCTTAAATTGTGCTTTTTGTTGTCAGCAATACACATCTATCATCTCCACTTATTAAGCAGTGGAGAAATCAACAGAAGTAAAACACTAGAAAACCATGCCCGCCAGGAAGATGTTCTTCCTCTTCTCCAGGTGCTCCACTTCCTGTCTGGTCAGGAAAGGCTGGTTGATTTTCAAAATAATTCATGGGAAGAAACTTACCTTGCATTTGTGCACATTTTTTATTTCTACATCATGCATTGTACTTTGTTCATTTGTGCATAATATTTGTAGAATATAAAGCAAGACAAATGCTGTGAGAACTGATACAGCCACCTAGATTTCATTAGAGAAGAAATAATAGGAAGTCCCTCTTCAGTGTTTGTAATATATAACTGCTCTTCCCCTTTTAATAATTATTTAACAAGGACCCAGTATAGTTAGAAACGTTACTATTCAGGAGGCTGGAAACCAAGTTTAAAGTGACAGCATTATATGAAAACAGCTGAAAGTAAGAATTTAATGCTTCTAATTTTATTCTCTTTCATTCTGTGTCTGAATATTTACTAGGTTTCACACTTGCAGCTTTTCTCTCAAGTCATACTCAGATACAATTCATACTAAAAGTTGAGCTTTTATTCTGTTTTCAGAAACCCATTTTTAAGAATTTTAAACAGGCGGTGGGGGTAGCTAGAGAAAGAAAAAATAAGTCATAATAACATTAAGAATGTCCTGCATAAATTCCTTATATCAGTGTTTAAAACTGAAGGAGCTCAGAAACACCAAAGGCTTTTACATCACTAAAAGTAATTATCCATATGTTCAATGTTTAAACATGAATTTTAACAATACTTCTTACTACTTTATTTGAAACAAGATTTGTTGGATGAAATATATTAAATGATATCTAAGTGTTAATATTTTGCAACTCTGTCCTTCAAGGAGCAACCATTTCAAAGTAAATTTTTTTTTTTTTTCAATTCTATTTTGTCTTCCTATTAGATCTTCAATCATCTGCCATAAAAGACAGCTAACAGATGTCTGGCACGTTACACAGTGTAAGACCAATACACTCACCATCATGTTGATTACTTCAGAGTGCTTAACTGCTACGTTTATAGAGCAAGAGATAAAAGATCCTTTTCCAGTTTATAATCAACTGAACGTGATGTTAACAAAATGCCACATTTTGCAGTCACATACATCTTCTGCCTGGTTTTTGAAGTAGATGAAGTTGAAGGTCAAAAAGAGATCTTAATGACCAATTGGTGTATCAGCAAAAAAAGCTATCAGAATTTGCATCTGTTTTAGAAATAGATATGATGAGGAGGAAACCATTCAAGTTATGGTCCTCAGAGTGAGGGATTTTGTACAGTAAAGTAAATTTGGAGAATTAAAGGACCACTTGCACTTCCTATGGAGTTGTCTGTACATTTTAGCTCAAAGTTTTATCATAATTATTTTGTTTTCATATAACTGCAGAATCACAGAATGGTTTGGGTTGGAAAACACCCCAAGATCATCTTGTTCCAATCCCTCCTGCCATGGGCAGGGATGCCACACCCTAGACCATGTTACCCAAGGCTTTTTCCACCCAGGCCTTGAACACTGCCAGGGATGGAGCATTTACCACTTCCCTGGGCAACATGTTCCAGTGCTTCATCACCCTCAGAGTAAAGAACTTCCTTATATCTAACCTGAACCTCCTCTGTTGAAGTTTAAATCTATCACCCCAATGACAGTTAATGAATAACTGATCCATGAAGAAAAGGGTGTTGATCTGCATGAAAACTCCTCAAGAAAATTAAGATATCAGAAAAAGAACTGATACTGTGCAGAGAAAGGCTTAAGGACCTTAAAGATAAATGCAGGATCTAAATTCTTGCTGTCCTCACTGGAATTAGCCAGAACTTGAATCCTGAGCAGAAAGCTGTAAGTCCATGTGAATATCAGTGCCCAGAAGTACAAATTATTCACACCAAAGTAGCCCAATTTTGTAAATGAATGTATACATTTTGTAAAAGTCCAGCTTCACTTCTGAAAGCATTCCAAAGCTTTGTTAATTCTCTCAAATCTGCTTTACTCTAGGTTTACATCTACTAATAATGATTTTCTCTGGCTTCTCTCCACATACCACTTTAAGGCTGTGATAAAATCCTTCTTATTACATTGGCATGCAATTCCTTGAACAATTCCTTGCTGACCTACAAAACTGCTGGATTATTTTTTGGTGGCAAGTGAAGGGAAAAAGGAAGCTCTTTGATATTTCGTAGCATCAGTGAGTGATACTTTTGAACCTACTATCAAAATAATATTACTAACAAGGAACAGGAGCAAAAGATGTATTTTATGTAAAGTCAATCTGAAGTTAATCAAGTGATAGGAAGTTGGAGGTGCATAATTGTTGAGATTACACAATTTACACAATAAAGAGTGTAAATTGCCTGGGGTATGGGTTTGCACTGGGTGTGTCATCTGTGCACAACATTTTTGTTGGCCCAAGAGGGCTTAGCTATCAATAAGATCTGTATGGGAATGCATCGTTATCATGCTTTAAAAATAGAAAGCAAAGTAGCTGGATTGCATCTATACAGGTGTAGCCCTTCTTCATTCTCAATCTTCATATATTTTATGAAAATATTTATTTCATATATTTTATTTAGTATACTTCCAGCTAGTTAGAGTGGTAGTGTCCATGCTGTATCTAGTTGTGTTTGATATTCATCTTGCAGGTACTCAGCACTTCAGAAAGGCTGAATCTCAGTTCGCATACTGCAATCAGAGTAGTCCTACTATTATTTCAGAAAATGAGGGATTATAACATACCATACATTGGAAGTGTTTTCAGGAATGAGTCACGCCCATCAGAAATTTACAGCAGAACAATCCAGAATCTACAAAGTTTAAGGAGTTTTGATGCAATTGACATTCAGTGCCAGTGCAAATATATGTAACATATGAATCACCAGAAATGCTGCATTCCAGTAGTCTCTAAATCAGTTTAGATACTATTAATTTGTTAGAAAATTGAAAGAGTTTCAATATGAATAGTGCAGAGCTCATAATTTTTACCTAGCTGATCTAAAAATCATCCATTTTGAGGGGAGAGGGAAACAGCTGAAAGAACAAGTTATGTTTTTAAAATGACAGGTTAGGAAGTGTAGACCCCCTATTAGGTCAAAAATTCCCCTTAACCAAGTAAAAAAATTCTATACACACAAATGAAGAAATCTGTTCCACCCACACTATAGTTGAAGCAGAAGTGCATACTGTAACAGTGAATCTGGTACACATAATGCTGATTAACTGTGTAAGCAATCGCACAGTCAAGAATTGAGTGAATTTTGTTTCTGGATAAGCAAAACCACAATTTAAAAACAGATCTGCCTAGCTAAAGCTGTTATAAATAGACTTCTAAATGAGATTCCAAGACGAAAAAAATAGCGTCTTTAAGTACTCCTAATGAAAGAAAAAGCAGTAACTTTAAATTCATGTGATTTAGTCAACATTCCACTGATGTAACATCACTTATTCATTCTTCTGCTGATTCTTGGTCATTTGTTCTTCACTGTTAACCTTGTGGCTCTGAGCTGTCAAAATTGTTAAAAAAAAAAATGTAAAAATAAAAGAAGGAGGAAGCTCAGGAAAATCTGCAGCTGTAGCAAAAACACAGGTCGGACAGAAATTATTTATGTGTTATTTCTGAGTAAGTAATTTATTGTTAACTTTAGATTAACTGAAAATAAACAAACAAACCCCAGAACTTTTTTGTGTTTCTTTCGAAATTGATGTCTTTCAGTGAAGGTGAAAGAAAACCGAAGAAAGGCGGTTTACAGCAGGGTTATGATGACCTCTTGTGGTCAAATACTAAACTAATTTTGTTTCACAGTTTCTCGAAAACTTTCAAGCATCAAAGGTTAAATTCTCTTAAACCCGAGCCGGTTTGTGTTGTTAATTCTACTTAACCTGAATTAACTTCTCCTCCCAAACATACGATAAGGATTTATTTAGCTCACTGCTAAAAAAAATTCTTTTAAAAATATCTCAACCTTTGCACTTCACAAACTTCACAGGTCAGAGTATCATGTTTTCTCACTTGGTAATTTGTTAAAGCCAGTCCACAGCTCTATGTTATTTATTAATATAAAGAAATATGATTTTAAAACAAAAAATTACCCACTAAAAATGTTAAAGAACTCGTATGGTACTAGCCACTTGTTATAATAAATTAGAACAATAGATATTAAACATTATATAGATAGAACAATAGATACCAAACACATACATTTTTATACAGAAATTTAATGCATTAGCTTATTATACATATTATGTCTAAATTGACACACTGCCTCCTGTCATCAATTTTTCTTGCAACAAATAGCAGAGAACTGAGCATTTTCTGACGTTGAATACAGCCTTTTAACCACAATCCTATCACCTGACACTTTAATAGACATCCTGACACTCAAGACTTTAGCCTGACTTTGCAATTTCCAGAAATTGTTCAAGATTACACATATTTCATGAAACAACTTTGCTGACTGATTATACTTCAAGTAATGGTCCCTACAGTATTTATGGATCTTGTGGTAGCACTTTCTCACTGGAGGATCACAAGTGGAGGCGTTTGCACCTGCCAGACAGCATTCACATGACCCTGCACCTTACTAAATTTAGGATATATTGCAAAGCTTTTCTGCAGTGGCTCTGCTGTCTGAAGGCTTGGAAGCTCGTTGGCAGCATAACCTTGGACTGCCACCAGCGGGATATGTGCCATGTTCTGATACGCTGTGGTTGCAACTGGGGGAGGTCTGAACTCAGCTGCTGCAAGACATTACTTGTTTATATAACACACACTTTAGAGATGTGGGGGTTAAAACCGAACACTCCTCTTAGTGTACACATTACCTCTCCTTATTTCTTTTCCTTGAAGAAATTAATATCAGAGGCTGCCAAGCGAAAGACGCTAGAACAATGATGATGACAACACAAAAAAAAGCAGATTTAAATGAAAATGTGATTGTCTTCATGTGTCAGTAGGGAAGCACTGACAGTGGTCATGTATCCTGAAAATCTCCCTGATTTTTGAAATATCATCAACAAAATTCTCCTGACAGTTCCTTGCACTAGGAGGATCTGAGCACTGCTGGCATGCAGACTTGAGAGACAAAACCAAACTGTTTGTTTGTGGGAGGGAGCTGTTTTATTTCTATTGTCTAATAGGCCTAATCTGTCTCATTCTTCTTTAGCTGGCTGAAGTCTGCAGTACTAAGAACTAACCAAATTAAAACAGCAAGCCTAATTTACAAGGAGTGAACTTCAATACTCTAGACATCATTTTAACTCTCAACTAATTACCGTTTGCATATATGAGCACGTGATTTTTTTAACAATGTCTAAATGCTGTCATTATTTCCCCTGTAGTTAATTACAAACATAGCAATAACCAGCCTGAGACAATTTTAACCTTGGAGGAACAGTTAGTATTACTCCCATGGCTCAGCCTGGCCTGCCAGGTGGCTCGTGGCCACTTCTTGCCCACTGGAGGCTCCTGACCAGCCAGCCAAGAAGCCAGACATGTAGTGACCTTCCTAAAGGAGGTAACGGGTGGCTGCTTGGGCAGCAAACACCCAGGCACCTTGTGCCTCATTGTACAGCCTGCAAAGCCTTGCTGTGCCAGGAGCAATCTAGTATAGACAGGAATCACTTAGTGAGTAAAGAGATATTATCAGTCTCTCAGCTCCCAGGATAGGGCAAAGATCTCATGGTCACAGCCTTGTCCCTATGGCTGCCAAATCACAACTCTCGCTGCAGACACATTTCAGCACAAGGGATCAATAGAAAAGCCACGCTGCATGTCTTCAGCTGACACAATAAACCAAACACGTTCAGACACTGAAAACTGAGTCTGAGGGTTGAGATGAGGATGTCAGACAGCTGTTGTAATTTCTGTTGCTGGTGTTAACCCTCCAACCGTGCACCAGTCTTCAGACAACTCACTGCAACATTCCCAAGCTCCAGTTAACTACATACCTAAATATCACCTTGTGTGTGATAAGACTTTCCCTTCCAGTAACGCTTGCAGATGTGTCACATACACTAGTGAATTTAGGGAGAAAAAGAACTTTTTCTGTTGATTTCAGAAGAATAGCCACTTTGAACTGTCAGGCACCTAAATCTGAAAGGCAGCAGACTTAGTTAAGTATGAAAGTCACTGATACATTTACCAGTTATGAATTTAAACTGAATCAAAATCAGGAAGTCTAAAAAGGGTCTAAATTTGCTTTACTGAAAACAATCTTTATTTTGTAAGAGGAAAAATAATAGTTTTTTCCCCACATCTTAGTGAATATAACTAGAGTATTTTATTGGAACTTGGACAAACTGCAGTTTTAAGGTCAGTTCTGGTATTGCAGAGATGAGTAGCTTGAGAGAGGACGCCTTCAGCACCCGAGCGGGGGGAAGCTCAGCGTGCAGGAGCCTCAACTCAGAGCGGCGAGAGCCTCCGAGGGAGCCTCAAATCCTCGACAGGACTCGCCCAGGAGCCGAAAGCTCGGCGGACTCGAGCATCCGACTCACAGGGGGCGGAGCCAGGAGGAGCGGCACCAGCCCTGAGTGGGTAAAAACTTGCCCGAGGGAGCGCGATGAACAGGGCGGGTTGAGGAAGTTCGACCGAGATGGTGAGCGTTCGGCTTATGACCAGGGCCGGGTCTGGGAGCTCTGCTCTGGCTGCCCCGGCGGTGGTCAGCGTAGGCACCCAGACAGAGCCGACGAGAGGGGAGGTTGCAGTGCCGAGCTCAGGGTGTGGAGAGCGCCTGCACTGCCCCCCTGAGGGGAGGGTGAACAATGGGCAGGGCTGCACTCTGTGCTCCCTGGTGGAGGTCCTCCTGCAGCAGGAGCTGAGCTGTGAGAAGCTGTTACCAGGCTGAAAGATGTCAGGGATGCTGAGAGGAAGCAGCACTGCTTGCCCCAGGCTCAAACTGTGCAGGGGCCTCAAGGGTCCACTGTCGCTCATGCAGGAAAGGAGGCCGCTAACCCAGGAAGCTAGGAAATAGTAACAAAAAAAGGAGGAAGAGGATAATTAAAAGCAAGGGGATTTGTCCTACATCTGTTGTCACCACCCAGAACTGCTTTGCTGTCATGCAGGGGGCTAATGAGAAACACACTCGCACCATGAAAAACCAGCTGATGCACTGGTAAAGAAGGTCACTACTGGTGCTGCCAGGAAAAAGCAGCGGGCCGTAGTAGTAGGGGACTCTACTCTGAAAGGAACAGAGGCACCCATCTGTCAACCTGACCCAGTCTCAAGGGAGGTGTGTTGCCTGCCAGGGGCTCAGATCAGGGATGTTGCAGAGAAGCTGCCTGCTCTGGTAAGTCCCACTGACTATTGTCCACTTCTAGTGATCCATGTGGGTGCTACTGATATAGATAGCAGTAGCCCGGAGAACATAAAGGACTACAGAGCTCTGGGAGAGGTGGTTAGGGGCTCTGGAGCTCAGATTGTCTTTTCATCAATTCTCCAGGATAAAGGGGAGGACCTTGGAAAGGGTAGGAGGATTGGGCAGGTTAATAAATGGTTAAAAGGGTGGTGCCAGTCAGGGGTTTGGGTACCTTGAACATGGGACTCCATTTGGGAGGCCGGGTCTACTGGGGGCTGGTGGAGCTGGTCTGACAAAGAAGGAGAAGAGCGGTTTTGGTAGGAGGCTTGCCAGACTGGTCAAGGATGCTTTAAACTAGATGTGTTGGGGGAGGGGGGCATCATTCCATCCCAACACACCCAGTCAGTTGTCAGCACCTATAATAAATGCTCAGAGCAATGTAGAGATATTCCAGCTGC
The DNA here is from genome assembly GCA_039720435.1 of Amazona ochrocephala. Lineage (NCBI taxonomy): Eukaryota > Metazoa > Chordata > Aves > Psittaciformes > Psittacidae > Amazona > Amazona ochrocephala. Next base: position 28,683,903 of record CM077876.1, on the reverse strand, counting down.
TCCAGCCAATGAGCCGGCTTCATTTGGAGTTCGGTTCTGATGCCTCTATAAAAACGCCCATAGTATGGGGAGCAAACAAGAGGAGTTAGAGATGTGTGCACGTCTACGGGGGTATGATATCATAGGCATCACAGAAACATGGTGGGATGGCACCTATGACTGGTGTGTTGGAATGGAAGGTTACAGGCTCTTTAGGAAAGACAGGCCCAGTAGGCAGGGAGGGGAAGTTGCTACTCATGTTAGGGATAGGCTGGAGAGCATGGAACTCTGTCTGGGCACAGGTGATCAGTCAACAGAGAGTTTGTGGATAAGGGTTAAAGGGAGAACAGCGATGGGAGATATTATTGTGGGGATCTGTTACAGACAGCCTGATCAAGAGGACTCTGTGGATGAAGCACTCTATAGACAGATAGGAACAGCCTCATGCTCGCAGGCCCTTGCTCTCATGGAGGACTTCAACCACCCTGATACCTGTTGGAGGGATGGTACGGCCCGGCACAAGCAATCCAAGAGGTTCCTCCATTGCGTGGAAGACAATTTCCCTCTGCAAGTAACAGAGGAGCCGACAAGGAGAGGTGCCATGCTTGACCTCGTCCTCACCAACAGGGAAGGGCTGGTTGGAAATGTGATGCTCCAGGGCAGCCTTGGTTGCAGCGATCATGAGATGGTCGAGTTTGAGATCCTCAGGACAGTGACAAGAGCGTGCGGCAAGCTCACTGCCCTGGACTTCAAAAGAGCAGAATTCGGCCTCTTCAGGAACCTGCTTAGTAAGGTTCCATGGGATATAGCCCTAGAGGGCAGGGAGGCCCAAGACTGTTGGTTGATATTCAAAGATTACCTACTACAAGTTCAGGAGTGTTGAATCCCAACTAGAAGGAAGTTTAGCAGGAGGGCCAGGAGATCTCCTTGGATGGATAAGGAGCTGCTGAGGAAAATTTGAAGGAAAGAAGAGGCTTATAAAAGGTGGAAACAAAGACAGGTGGCCTGGGAAGAATATAGGGATGTTGTCCGGGAAGCTAGGGACCAGGTAAGGAAAGGTAAGGCCCAGTTAGAATTAAACTTAGCTAGGGATGTTAAAGATAATAGAAAGGGATTCTATAGGTACATTGAAAATAAAAGACAGACCAGGGAAAACGTGGGCCCCCTCCAGAAGCTATCTGGAGAACTGTCTACCCTGCATTTGGAGAATGCTGAGGTTCTTAATGACTTCTTTGCCTCAGTCTTCACCAGCAAATGCTCTGACCACACCACCCAAGTCTTGGAAGGCAGACGAAGGGACTGTGAGAATAAAGACCTTAGGAGACCTGTAGGAGAGGATCTGGTTCGAGACCATCTTAGGAACCTGAACATATACAAGTCCATGGGACAGGATGAAATCCATGCGCGGGTCCTGAAGGAGCTGGCAAATGAAGTTGCTAAGCCACTGTCCATCATATTTGAAAAATCATGGCAGTCAGGTGAAGTTCCCGATGACTGGAAAAAGGGAAATATAACCCCCATTTTCAAGAAGGGGAAAATGGATGAGCCGGGGAACTACAGACCAGTCAGACTCACCTCTGTGCCTGGCAAAATCTTGGAGCAGATTCTCCTGCAAGGCATGCTGAGGGACATGAAAAACAACAAGGTGCTTGGTGATAGCCAGCATTGCTTGACTAAGGGGAAATCCTGCCTGACCAGTTTGGTGGCCTTCTATGATGGGGCTATGGAACTGATGGACAGGGGTAGAGCAGTTGATGTCATCTACCTGGACTTGTGCAAAGCATTTGACACTGTCCCACATGACATTCTTGTCTCTAAATTGGACAAACATCCATTTGATAGATGGACCACTCGGTGGATAAAGCACTGGCTGGATGGTCTCACGCAAAGAGTTGAGCTCAATGGCTCAATGTCCAGCTGGAGACCAGTAACGAGTGGTGTCCCTCAGGGATCAGTGTTGGGACCGGTCTTGTTCAACATCTTTGTTGGTGACATGGACAGTGGGATTGAGTGCACCCTCAGCAAGTTTGCCGATGACACCAAGCTGTGTGGTTTGGTTGATATGCTGGAGGGAAGGAATGGCATCCAGAGGGACCTTGACACGCTTGTGAGGTGGGCTGATGCCAACCTGATGAAGTTTAACCATGACAAGTGCAAGGTCCTACAGCTGGGTCAGAGCAATCCCAGGCACAGCTACAGGTTGGGCAGAGAAGAGATTCAGAGCAACCCTGCTGAGAGGGACTTGGGAGTGTTGGCTGATGAGAAAATGAACATGAGCTGGCAGTGTGCGCTTGCAGCCCAGAAAGCCAACCATATGCTGGGCTGCATCAAAAGGAGTGTGACCAGCAGGTCGAGGGATGTGATCCTGCCCCTCTACTCTGCTCTCATGAGACCTCATTTGTAATATTGTGTGCAGTTCTGGTGTCCTCAACATAAAAAGAACATGGAACTGTTGGAACAAGTCCAGAGGAGGGCTACAAGGATGATCAGGGGACTGGAGCACCTCCTGTATGAAGATAGGCTGAGAAAGTTGGGGCTGTTCAGGCTGGAGAAGAGAAGGCTGCGTGGAGACCTCATAGCAGCCTTCCAGTATCTGAAGGGGGGCTATAGGGATGCTGGGGAGGGACTATTTGTTAGGGATTGTAGTCATAGGACAAGGGGTAATGGGTTAAAACTAAAACGGGGGAAGTTTAAATTGGATATAAGGAAGAAATTCTTTCCTGTGAGGATGGTGAGGCACTGGAATGGGTTGGCTGAGGAAGTTGTGGATGCTCCATCGCTGGCGGTGTTCAAGACGGGGTTGGACATAGTCTTGGATGGCATGGTTTAGTGTGAGATGTCCCCGCCCATGGCAGGGGGTTGAAACTAGATGATCTTAAGGTCCTTTCCAACCCTAACTATTATATGATTCTATTCACTTTAAAGGCTAATGAAAGTCAAACCCTTCAAGAACCTGTCATCTATGGGCATGATCTGATATTCATTATGATTGTTATTAGAATCTTATAATTCTTACACAGATTTATTGATAGTGATGTGCAGCAGAAAACTTCCAGCAATCAAAAACATTAAAAAACAAAAGGTGTACAGAGACACCAAAAAAATCATCTAAGTTCCTTGAATAGCCTATGTTCTACCATAGCCCACCATTGTGGAGCAGAAGCATTTTTTCAACAGGTATTCATAGATAACTTCCTGTTTGCAATACACTTAAAAAAATGCAAACATTCCCTCAGGCTTTGTAATATGCTTTCTTATTATCCTGTCATTACAGAGCATTCTTGTAAGCAGTGGTTAAATCTTATGCTTCCTTTTTGGCTTCTCTTTCAACAATAGTAGGCTCATTTTCTAACTCTGGCAGGAGGGAGTTGGTTTTGCTGGCTGGCTGTTGTGTAACCATCAAGTATACTGGAACTACACTAGGAGCAATAAACAGGAAGAAACCAGTTGGTTAAACACAGTCATAGGCTGGCAGAAAATCACTGACTATTTGTCACTCCTTCCAAAGAGGAGGAAAACAGTTGGTGGCAGATACTCAGTACCATCAAGTATCCAGCAGAGAAATTAAATCTTTTCTCCATGCCGGGATACTCAGAGTTTTACTTCAATGTGGACCATGGCTACTTGGAGGGTCTAGTCCGAGGATTCAAAGCTGGGATATTGACAAGTGCGGACTATGTCAATTTAGCACAGTGTGAGACGCTAGAAGGTAAGTCTGCTGGTTTGTTTTATTTAGGAAGAAATATGGTTGCCTAGACCTTTGAAAAAGGGAAGGTAAAAGCCTGAATTATTGAGAGCTTATCTGAAAAACCAGAGATGACCCTGATGTCCTTTGAAGAGCTATTCTCGTGTTTAATAGCTTTCCAGATAAATTACCCTAGGATTGCACAGACTGTGATTTGAAAGCAATCCAGATGATGAGGCTTTCCAGTTTACTGATAAGGTTTGGAAATCTCATCCATAGAGTTTCTATGGAGATTGGTAACCTTCTCACAGTTTTTAACCATGCTATGAAACTCTTCAAGCATAGACGTTTCATATCATTTAGCTGGATAAAATAGTTCCCAAAAATCTTACTAAAAGCTTACCATCTGGCTATGAGTTTTGTTAGAAAAGTTATAATTTTAGTACTTTATTGCTTCACAAGTTTTAGGGCAGTGGGGGACAGTCTACTCACCAGGAAAAAAAACCCTGGGAACAAAGATAAAACTGAACTATTCTCAAGCTTTGAGGAAAAAAAAAAAAAAAGAAAAAGCTTATTTCAAGGTGACTTTGCCACCCTAATAAAGAGAACACATAGTTTCCAAAACAGTCTTCTGTGGCCAAGACTGGTCACAGCCTGATGAGGACAGACTTGTACAAAGAATCATATGACAAACTTTTAGTCACTTGGCAGGAAAAAAAAATGCCACTGGAAAAAAACAATCACTTTTCTACAGGAACATAAAGTTTCTTTCCCTGACTCCGAAATTAAAGCTGTAATTGCACACTGAAATAATTTCTTTACCATGAAGTTTATCAGATTAATTTGAAAAAGGAACAAGTAGAAATAATAAGTTCACTCTGTTTTAAGCACTGGTTGCTTTGTGTATGTAGTAATGGATTTTGGGAAAACAGAAGTTCAGAACCTGATGATTCCCATATACAACGAGTTTTGAGGCTGCCTAAACTATTTATGTAATCACAATATCAGCCTGGGAAAGTTGCTTGCCATTCCTCTTGCAGATTAAAACAACTGCATTTAAATAGATACATGTAGGTATTCAGCTGTCAGCAGCATAAAGTTCCTCTCATAGTTAGAGATTGTCAGTACAGTGAATTGGATCTAGATATTTCAAACGACCAAGTGCCTGTACCTACTTCAGCTGATAAGCTGGAGAGCTGTGTCAGCTTTCCATTTCATACAGTGGCAATTTAGACTCATAAACACATGTACACACTTATTCTGAGAACTGAAATTTATTGCTTATGTCAACTAGACAAAATCAACAGCTTCTGTAACCTATTTGTACCAGAAGTTTTGATCTATGAAATGTAAAGACTCTTGATATTGTATTTGATTGTTCAAGTCAGAAAGTCCTGCTCCATGAGTTCATAGACTTCAGAAGAAGCTAATAGAGCTTCAAACATCTCTAAAAGATGCAAAGGACAGAATGAGGGAATTATTAAACCTTGCTCTTACTCCACTTGTTTGTGCAGAGGATCTCAATAAGTTATGTCATCAAAAACTCCATGAAGAAAAACCCCTGTTAAAATCCTTTTTACTTCTGAATAAGATGAAAATGTACAGGTTTAAATACTTTCTAAACACAACAAGAAAAAGGAAATTTTCCCTTATCCTTCCCAGAAGAGTACTTGCTCATGCTAAGTTAAGAATAGTTAAGAAAAACGATATAAACTTAATGTCATGCTGTGAGGGAGTTATTTACAACCAGGAAGTAGTTTTTAAACATTTCTGAAATATATAAACCTTCAACATTGTTAAGAGCTGCAACAGATGGACAATTCAAAATAGAGAGATAAAATACTTTTCTAAGTATGATTTATGTTAGAAAGAACAATGACTTTTCTATATTTGAACCTTCTGCTTTCTAATGTTCATTCAATCTTAAAATGCAAATTATTTCAGCAACAGAAGCAGCAGCCTTCATCAATCCACCTACACACACACCTCTACTACCCACAATCACTTTTTCTCTGTTCAGCTACATCCCTTTCTCCATTGTAACACTTTCTACCTCATTTGAGACAGCTACCAGATTACCACCAGTTGTTTCCCAAATATATTATTTATAATGAAAATATGAGAAGTATGGGATTTGTACACAAGACTAAAGACACTTACCTCTCTACACATAAAGGACGCTGTAACACTGAATTTGTACAATGAGCATACAGTCCACCAAAAGCACAGACCCTTACCTTTAAAGTAAAAAAAATCATAGAATCATGGAATAGTTAGGGTCGGAAAGGACCTTAAGATCATCTAGTTTCAACCCCCTGCCATGGGCGGGGACATCTCACACTAAACCATGCCATCCAAGACTATGTCCAACCCCGTCTTGAACACCGCCAGCGATGGCGCATCCACAGCTTCCTCAGCCAACCCATTCCAGTGCCTCACCACCCTCACAGGAAAGAATTTCTTCGTTATATCCAATCTAAACTTCCCCCGTTTTAGTTTGAACCCATTACCCCTTGTCCTATGACTACAATCCTTAACAAATAGTCCCTCCCCAGCATCCCTATAGCCCCCCTTCAGATACTGGAAGGCTGCTATGAGGTCTCCACGCAGCCTTCTCTTCTCCAGCCTGAACAGCCCCAACTTTCTCAGCCTATCTTCATACAGGAGGTGCTCCAGTCCCCTGATCATCCTTGTAGCCCTCCTCTGGACTTGTTCCAACAGTTCCATGTTCTTTTTATGTTGAGGACACCAGAACTGCGCACAATACTCCAAGTGAGGTCTCATGAGAGCAGAGTAGAGGGGCAGGATCACCTCCATCGACCTGCTGGTCACATTCCTTTTGATGCAGCCCAACATATGGTTGGCTTTCTGGGCTGCAAGCGCACACTGCCAGCTCATGTTCATTTTCTCATCAGCCAACACTCCCAAGTCCCTCTCAGCAGGGTTGCTCTGAATCTCTTCTCTGCCCAATCTGTAGCCATGCCTGGGATTGCTCTGACCCAGGTGGAGGACCTTGCACTTGTCATGGTTAAACTTCATCAGGTTGGCATCAGCCCACCTCACAAGCGTGTCAAGGTCCCTCTGGATGCCATTCCTTCCCTCCAGCATATCAACCGAACCACACAGCTTGGTGTCATCGGCAAACTTGCTGAGGGTGCACTTAATCCCACTGTCCATGTCACCAACAAAGATGTTGAACAAGACCGGTCCCAACACTGATCCCTGAGGGACACCACTCGTTACTGGTCTCCACCTGGACATTGCGCCATTGACCACAACTTTTTGCATGCAGCCATACAGCCAGTTCTTTATCCACCGAGTGGTCCATCTATCAAATGGATGTTTGTCCAATTTAGAGACAAGAATGTCATGTGGGACAGTGTCAAATGCTTTGCACAAGTCCAGGTAGATGACGTCAACTGCTCTACCCCTGTCCATCAGTTCCATAGACCCTTCATAGAAGGCCACCAAATTGGTCAGGCAGGATTTCCCCTTAGTGAAATGGCTGTCACCAAGCACCCTGTTGTTTTTCATGTGCCTTAGCATGCCTTGCAGGAGAATCCGCTCCAAGATTTTGCCAGGCACAGAGGTGAGACCGAGTGGTCTGTAGTTCCCTGGAGCTTTATGCATAGAATTGAAAGATTCAGCATGTGGATTTATACTGCAGTACTATTGTGCTTATCCAATAGTACCTTCAGTTCATGTCATGTACATGAAAAGGTAATAAATTTACCTCATTCTGCATTCTGTCACATAGCACCACACCACAAAAACTGGCCTAACTTAAAAATATTATAAATATGCTAAAACAAAGAAGCAGAAACAAAACCAAAACCACCCGAATTAACCCATAAATAGAATCAAAAAGATCTTTTAATTTCAAAGTGGTTTTGATATCTCTAGAGGGGAAACCATAATGTCAGTACAGAAGAGCCACAAGAAGTCTGTAGGTTAGTGCTTTATATATGCTTGATCATCACAAAGTGTGACAGTGAGATGGAAAGAAAAAAAGGAGGCTGTGAATTGAGTTAGGATACCACCATGTCCTCTCAATTCAGGGCTACACAGAGAGAAGTCTTCAGCTTAATTTAGACATCCTTGTGGTCTTGTTTGAATTATAATTTCCACGGAAGTACCCTCTATGCTGTAATGCTGTCTTGAAACCTCTGCAACACAGCATGCTACTAGCTTGGCCCTATTCCCTCTGGGGAATGGGATCCCCAGAGGAACCCTGATGACAGTCTTTGGGGTAGGATATGGGGGTGTTAAATTCTTTCCTTGCTTCCTTGTGTGATGGAAAGACTACTGCTCTCTAGAAGGGAGATTTGGTCACAGAAGGACAAGCAGCCCAGCTCTGCTTCCACCAACACAGCTAAAATAAGTTCACTTAACTCGCCAGAGCCAGGACAGACCAGTACACAGTGGCTGAAATAACCGTATTTGAAAACATAGTAATGGGCTATCGAAGTAAGGAGTCAGACAAGACACCATGTGCTTGGTGCCAAGAGACCAGGACCACGCTTTAAGTTCTTTCTATACTCTTTCTTTCTGATCAGCATCATATTAAATTAGTCTGACTTTGTGCATTAATTCCCTTTAGACAAACTGTTAGTTGTGTTTGGTCACTGTTCAATTGTGAGTAAAATCATGTGATTTTACTCAATGATGTGACATTATTTTAAAGTCATACCTTTCCTACATATGATTTTCCTGCATATAATTGTAGGAGGAAATACACGATGCAGATGGATGACAATAATACTGACAGCTGAAATACAGGAATTTTATTTCCTAGTGATCTTGTGGACATGATGAAAAGCCCAGAGTCTTGTGTAGGTCTCCAAGAGCCCCCGAGCAAAGGAGCAGCTACCATCACTAAAAAGCTTTGGTGGACAGGAATATCTGAAGCCCATGTAATGCTCAGCCACCTACTTCTGCCAGGTCATCAGGTCACATTACTATTACAGGTATCTGAGTGTGTTAAATCCTCAGGTCTTATTATAAATACCAACAACAAAAGGGCAGACTATAATTTAAAACCATGTCGTGGTCTAAGCTTCTCAGCCACGCACAGTTTTGCTCGCTCACTCACTCACTCCCCACTCTTTCTTCCCTCTGCTCCTGGAGGGATGGGAAGGAGAATCGAAAGAATGCAACTCCCACAGGTTGAGATAAGGACAGTTTAGTAACTAAGGTATAACACAAATCACTACTGCTACCACCAATAATAATAATGACAAGAGAAATACAAGGGAAAAGAATACAATTTCTCACCATCCAATATCAAGCCCGACCCCGCAGTGCACCCCCCACCGTGCACCCCCACCACCCTTCCGGGTCTCTCCTCTCCGTTTCTACATCCTGGACATGACGTGCTGTGGTATGGAATAAACTCTTTGGATAGTCTGGGTCAGGTGTCCTGTCTCTCCTTCCCCCCAGCTTCCCCTCCTCCCTAGCAGAGCATGAGACTCACAAAGTCCTTGGCCAGCCTAAACATCACCAAGCAGTAACTGAAAACACTGGTGTTATCAGCACTGTTCCCAGGCCCAAAATCAAAAACACAGTGCTGCACCAGCTACCAAGAAGGAGAAAAACGACTGCTACTGCTGAACCCATAACAGACCAGCAGAGCAGATGGAGCTGCAATGAGCTCTGTCATGGTGTGAACTCTGATTATGACATTCCTGACTGATATTATATGGTATTGGAGCTTGTGGACAACTATTTTCTTTTGTTGTTTTGGCCAAGGCCATGAGATAGGGTTTAATTTTGTTTCTTTCATACAGTATGCGTGCTGGTGTTTATGAAATCAGTTAGAAGAAATACTTTTGTAAAGCCGGCTGTGGAACTGAGAGGGTCCTAAATTGAATGATCCTAGCACAGTATTTCCTCCTCAGCTTTTGAGAGCCAGTTAAAGCTAATTAGTGTTATAGCCAATATTTTTCATGCCTTACATTAGGGCATGGTTTCTGAAGCCACTCAGTCAACCAAAGAAATAAGGAAGGTAACACAGTCTTGTCTAACTACTCTCAGTCAGCAGTTTTGGTTTCTGTTCATCCCATGATGATGCTAAACACACTTTGGAATGGTTAATGCTTGGGACTGATAATTGTGTTTTGCAGTCTGCTTTAGGTACCTGAAAACCTCTGTGTTTGAAATGCATTTACAGAATATGACTCAAGGTAGACATCAGTGGCTAGTCTGAAAAGGAATTAAGGAAAGCTGGAATTCAGCTCCCTGCATGTACTGATTTAGTATTATTTGATCCCACCATATGCCAAGTATTTTTAATTTCTTTGCAATAAAAAGAGATAGTAAAAATAATCAGTAATCACAGTAAGTGTAGCTGTGATATAAAATATTAGTGATTCTTAAAAAAGATGGTCTTACAAATTTAGGATCATTTTGGGGCATAATTCTGCATTTTCATTTATCGCTTAATCTTGATTAGCTTCTTTCTTCCTTTCTTTCTTTTTCTTTGAGAAAAGATTCAGAGCAGCCCTGTGCAGAAGGACTTGGGGGTGTTGGTTGATGAGAAAATGAACATGAGCTGGCAGTGTGTACTCGCAGCCCAGAAAGCCAACCATATGTTGGGCTGCATCAAAAGGAGCGTGACCAGCAGGTCGAGGGAGGTGATCCTGCACCTCTACTCTGCTCTCGTGAGACCTCACTTGGAGTATTGTATGCAGTTCTGGTGTCCTCAACATAAAAAGGACATGGAACTGTTGGAACAAGTCCAGAGGAGGGCCACGAGGATGATCAGGGGACTGGAGCACCTTCCATATGAAGACAGGCTGAGAAAGTTGGGGCTGTTCAGGCTGGAGAAGAGAAGGCTGCGTGGAGACCTCATAGCAGCCTTCCAATACCTGAAGGGGGCCTATAGGGATGCTGGGGAGGGACTATTCGTTAGGAACTGTAGTGATAGGACAAGGGGCAATGGTTTAAAATGTAAACGGGGGAAGTTTAGATTGGATATAAGGAAGAAGTTCTTTCCTGTGAGGGTGGTGAGGCACTGGAATGGGTTGCTCAAGGAAGTTGTGGATGCTCCATCGCTGGCGGTGTTCAAGGCCAGGCTGGACATAGCCTTGAGTGACATGGTTTAGTGTGAGGTGTCCCTGCCCATGGCAGGGGTGTTGGAACTAGATGATCTTAAGGTCCTTTCCAACCCTAACTATTCTGTGACTCCATGATCACATCCAAGAATCTGTTGATGTGATTTGATATGGATTTGATGGATAGACTATTTTGTAGATAAGGTATTGGCTGGATGGTCGCCAGTGGGTAGTGGACAATGGCTCTGAGACCGGATGTCTTCCAGCGGGACCTGGGCAATCTCAAGAAGTGGCCCCTGTGAACCTCATGAGGTTCAATACGGCCAAGTGCAAGGTCCTGCTTCTGGGTAGGGCAACCCCCGGTATCAACACAGGCTGGGGGATGAAGGGATTGAGAGTACCCCTGAGGAGAAGGACTTTGGGGTACTGGTGGATGAAAAGCTGGACATAAGCTGACAGTGTGCACTTGCAGCCCAGAAAGCCAACTATATCCTGGGCTGTGCCAAAAGGACCATGGCCAGTGGGTAAAGGGAAGTGACTACTTTTCCCCTGCTCTGATGAGATCCCACCTAGAGTGCTGTGTCCACCTCTGGAGTCCTCAGTATAGGAAAAATATGGACTTGTTGGAGTGGGATTTAACATTATCCCAATCTATAATTTACAGTAGTTTTAATATAGCATTTAAACATAATTATGCAATATAGCAAGGGCTTTTCTAAAAATAAATGTTACACTGCTTTGAACCCTAAGAACCAATTCAAATTCTTACTTTTGCTTCATGGTGGAAAATGGCTAGAGGAGGAAATGGGTCAAATGAATTCTTTGATATTACGAAAGTGTCTTTCAACTTTGTTGCCCAAGCAACATATTTTTCTCAGTTGCCAGGGTCAGAAGCTCAGACAGAGTATGACACGATAACCCAAATTTCTGGAATAACTTCACAGGATCTGGTAGTTGCAGCCATAAATCAAACAAAGCCAAACTAGAAATGCTAAGAGAGTATAACTCTGCTGTTTCCAGTGCTTCAGTGCAAAAGCCATTTGGAGCCCAGAACCTGAGCCCGGCAAGATGTGTTCTCTCTTCTTCTTCAGGCAGCCTGATAACACATAAGATTGTAATATTAACTGAGATTTAAATGTTTCATATGAAAAATCAAGACCTTAACAAAGTTAAAGGACAATTCCTGTTGATGCATAACAGTGCACAGGAGTGCAGGAGACAAAACAACTGATGTGTTATAATGATGCAAATCAGTGAAAGCAAAATATTGAAAAAACCTGACTGGGAAAGGGCAAGGGACAGCAGTAACTAACACTGTCCCTGTTGTGGCTGGAAATGAAAGCTCCTGATAAAACTTCAGGCAAAGGTGTAAGTTATTTGTGCTTTCCTGTGGCATGCAGTAACTCTTACTGCTAGAAGGCAGTACAAAAACACATTAATTATGCATTTACTCTATATTAAATGTATGCCCAAATCTTTTCGATAGAGTGTAAACAGATGCTTAATCTGAAAGTATAATGCTTTTTTTATTTTGTTTGTAGGCAATAAATAACAACAGTTTATTCTCATGATCTTCCCTGAATCTAATTCCAGATCTGAAGTTACATCTGCAGACCACAGACTATGGCAACTTCCTGGCTAACGAAACTGGCCCTCTCACTATTTCCACTATCGATGACAAACTGAAAGCGAAGCTACTTGCAGAATTTCATTACTTCAGAAACCATGCTTTTGAACCACTTGCCACATTTCTGAATTTTATTACGTAAGTAATATTACCACATAGCTCACACAGACTCAAAAACCACACAGTTACCAGTTAAAACAGTGTAAACGTATTATACTGGAATTTCCATCAGGTTTCAGAAATAGCAAAATTACTCTGATACAGCAATATTTACATACTTTATTTGCTAATAGAAGTTCTGAAAAGATATACGTATGAAGACCTGTTGTTATTGCAAATACTTATCTTAAAGAACACAAGCAGATTTTTTTCTGTATTCAGTGGCAGGAAGAGTGGTAGAGATTGAGAAAAATGGTTTTAATTTTCAAACACCATTTAAGTCAGATTCCTTGCAAAACTTCAGTTTGTAGGGGTGACTCCTGCAAGATTAACAGTTTCACCATATACAAGGCAGTGGTTTAACTCCCAGGCATGTGACACGTTCTAGAAGTTTTTAAAAGGGGAAAGACGACACATCATACACCTACCCTACTTTTCATACCATCTGAACATTAAAAACAGTTCTGTCTTGCATGATATTAAGATCCAAGTACCTTTTTTAAAAGTACAAGTGCCATTTGATGCAAGATGAATAGAAAGTTCTGGTCTCAATACAGTCATAAGCAAATAAAACTTGTAAATGAATGGTTTAACCAACTTTAGGAAATAGGATCTAACAGTCTACCAGCATGGATTAGTGAAATATCAGCAGGATATTTTACCTAAATGATGCTCACTCCCGTTATCTTTTTAATATATTATAACAAGAACACTAGGCTGGTCAGTCTACTTTCAAGAAGGTTTTCTATCATAACAGCAAAATAAAGTGGCATTATTCTTTTTTTTTTTTTTTTTTTTTTTTTTGTGTCAAGTGTAGCTGAGCACTTTTAGGCTCATGTATCAACAGGATCTTAGAAACTGTCCTCAGAGAGCTGTGACCAGTAGGCATACAATGTTTACAGTTTGCTTCAGGGAAATGAAAGTGAAAATAGGAAAATTATGGCAGCTCTTTTCTCACACTGACTGACATGCATATCTACACGTATAGGCACAAACTCTGCACACGGTTGTTTTTTGAATATTGGAGACACTAGTTTAAGATATTTAACACAATTATTAAATCACTGATCTGCATTTCAGCAGATCCTTAAGCACTCTCACAGGTTTTGTGTGAGATCATATTAATTCCTATGTCTCTAGCTGCGTTCAGAATCAACACAACCTGAAGACTGGCATCCTTGTTCTAAGCATCACAAGGGAATAGCTTTCCTGTTTCCAAGTCACTGGCAAATTTGTCATCGGTCTCTCTGACAGTAAAACTAGTAAGAAGCGGATAGAAAACTTAGCAATAAAGAAGAAATCTGTGAGGACCTGTTCTTAGTTTCCTCATGGGAGGATGTTTATTGCTGAGTGAGAAGAAAGCCCCATGATTGGTCCCCCTGCATGAACTCAGCAGTTTTAGTGCTGAGATTCCCCCGCATTTCTCTGTCCAGATAGTCTATAAGAAACAACAAAATCCCAAACTAGAGAAGCTGCTAGTTGAGGTGATTTCCATTTTGATACATAGTGAAAGTACAAACCTGCAAGTACTGTGCTTGTTTCTAATGTCAGTATTTTTGCTACTTTTCAAAATTCTTGGTTTTGTATTTTTTCAAAGGAAAATTAATTTTAAAGATACATTTCCTTTTTCTTTCAAATACAGATACAGCTATATGATTGACAACATAATCCTTTTAATAACTGGCACATTACATCAGCGGCCCATAGCTGAACTGGTTCCCAAATGCCATCCACTGGGCAGCTTTGAGCAAATGGAAGCAGTCAGCATTGCCTCAAACCCCACTGAGCTGTTCAATGCAATTTTGGTTGACACACCGTTAGGTAAGAGCACTAAATTATTTCTTATCTGCTTCTTGAAACTATTCATCCTATATTCTTAATGACATCTCGGATGAAGTAACATTTTCCACTGGATATGCTGTGTTTCAGTAACACAGAACACAAAGCGAGGATCAAGCAGTTCTAACGGGGCATTCAAGACATTTTCTAGTAACATTTGTTAATAGGTATCCGCTTTGGGTAGCAGACACAAAGAAGTGCAATGGATATCTTTTATAGCCAAAGCAGCCACTGATTTAGAGCATCTAGATTTTTATTTCAACATCTGCATTTATAACTAAAAAATAGCGGACAGTTACTAATAAATAATAGATGTTGTGGTAGAACCTAGATTCCCTCTTGGGATTTGGGCATGATCCAAACACAAAGAAAATCACTACTTTGAAGAACTAAATCTAAAAGCAAAACTGAGTCAAGGCTGGGAATGTTCATTCTGAAACTGGGATGAAACACTGCTCAGTGTGGTGCAAGCACCCAACACAATCCAAAATTAACAAGCTGTGGGGCAAGTGCTGGGAAAGGTACCGAGAACAAGGTGGAACTGGATAGATTTAACATGTGTGAAATCACTGTGTGCTCTCACCTTGAGTACTTTTGCATTCTGCTTTCTTAGGAAGGCATGGTAGGTTGGCCCACAATGTGGGGACAAAATGGGGAAAAAGGAGCTTGTAGGTTGAGATCTCCTACAAAATACTACTTCAGGCAAAACAGACTCAACTTGGGCAAAATTAACCTTATTTATTGTTGATTAATACATGTAGAATTAATTACTGATCCAGGCATTATGAAACAAACAGAAAAGAAATAAACATTGACACACTTAGGGAAAACATCTTTCCTCCTTCCTTTGCTACTCCTTCTCCAGGCTCCTCTCCTCTGCCACCTTGTTATCACTGCAGGTTACACTCCATCCCTCTGGAGAGGCAATGAGCGGCACAAGGAGCAGGGGGAGTTTACAGTCAGTACATGGCAGTTTCTCTTTACCTCTCCTTCCTCCTTTCACTTACCTTCTGTTCCAGTCATGGGCTCTCCTTGGCTGCAGTTCCTGTCAGGAGTACCTGCTCCAGCACAAGTCCTCCACAGGCAGCAGGGCCATGGAGCAACTCCTCCTCCTTCTAGTGACCCTGGTGTTCTCTCTGCTGTTTCTCTTTTTTTTTTTTTTTTTCCACCTCCTTTTTACATCCAGTATTTTCTTCCTTATGTAAGTCCTTAAGAGGCACCTCCTACTAGGCTGAGGGCTCAGCTGTGCCCTGTGGTGGGTCCACTGGAACTGTCTGGAATTGGTTATGTCCAGCATAGGACAGATCCATCCTCCTCACAGAGGCTGCTCTGCAGCCCTCTGCTTCCAGCACCTGGGCACCATACCCCATACAGTGAAATCAGAGGAGGTACAGGGCAGGGAAGCCTAGTGAATAAGGGATAGTGCTGATGTGTGCAGACAGACTGAAAAGGCTGGACTCAGTTTGGTGAGGACAAGGCTGGAAAGAGATATGAACAGTGTTTACAAAGTTCTGAGGGCAGTGATTTGACCACAGTGAGCTATGAACTCTTCTTACAAAATCCTTTAAAAGATGAAATCCCAGCAGCAAACTGGTTTTACAAAACACTTTTTACATACTGAAAGTAAATTTCCAGATTTTTTATTTTTTTTCTCTAAACAAATTTTTAAAATCAGCGAGTAGTATCAGATCTTTAAAAAGATGGGATGAATTCATGGGCAATTTATCTACAAAGATACAGTAAAGGGCACTGTCAAACCTACATCCTCTAATGTTGTTCATACAAAACCTGAATGCTGGAACAGTAGGAAGGAAGAAGACCACAAATCACAGCCAGCCTCAGGTGCTCTAAATACCATCTTCCATTGCCACTGTTTGAGACAACACTGTCATGCAGCACTGGTCTGTCCCAGTGGCACAGCTTAGGAGCAGTAAGGGATTCTCATGCTTTTGTCAGTTATGAATACAGTATTTTTATGCAGTCCAGCTGCACAAATGAACTTCATCATCTATCTCCCTGTTCAAAAGCTTTCTCTCTAGCTAGTTCTTCAGAGGACCTGGAAGCGCAGATGGTCAAAGTCAAGGCTTCTGCCCTTACTGGTTACAACCTGTTTCCTTTCCTCCAATACAGACATGCCCAAAGAGGAAAAGGGAAAATGGGAAAGAGGATTCTCCTTAACAGTTGCAGAATAGCTGCATGATTTAAGATAAAAATTATCTTTCATGTTCCTCACTAGAAAATCTCCCGATGCCCAGACCATACACTTCAGAGAAGATTAGGGCTTTCACTAGCATTTTCCATCTGATTTGCTCTGGAGATGTGGGCTCTGGCTGCAGCACTGATTGATTCCCCTCACAGCAGATTCTCATTAAAAAAAGGGGGGGGGGGATAGGAGGATAAGGGGAAAAGCAAGAGGATTTCTCCTCCTCTCTGCTATATCAGTCTTATACAATAGAAACCTCAGATCCTTACTTACACACTGGTGAATGCCAATAGACAAGAGATGCATATTATCAGCATGTAGTTTTATACTGCAATATAATAAACTCTGCTTTCAGCTCCTTTCTTTCAAGACTGCTTGTCTGAAAATGACCTGGATGAAATGAACATTGAAATAATGCGCAACAAACTGTACAAGGCAAGTTCTTGCAACATAAAAATAATATCTGGGGCTTTTCAAAGTGTCTCAGAGGAGATGAGTATCATTAATCTTGTTTTATGGATGGGGAAACAGAAGCATAGTGAGATAAAGCAAGCTGTCTAAGGTCACCTCGCTGATGAGAAGTCCAAGAATCAAGTCCAGCTCTTTTAATTTCTGTGCCACTGTTTAGAGTGTTTTCAAATTTTAGGTCTGCATCTAAATTCTAATGTAATACCTCATTAAAGAAAATGCTGTAGATGTCAGGCTAATATCCAGATCCATTTGTTTACGAATAACTCGGTTATCCACGAAATGCCCGAGAACTGTTAGCTCCTAAGTGAACCTAGACAGCCTTTTGGCTAACACTGATTTTTATTTGTAAAAGGTAGACATGAGTTGAAAAGGTCTGGTTGCTTTGATTTTTTTTTTTTTTTTTTTTTTTTTTTTTACCTAAGGGTTTTGTATAATTGTCTTCCTTTTTAAATTATCTTTGGCATTGCTACACAACACTGCTGTAAAGATATGCATCTAATATGTACCGTGTATTTTCAATGGACTTTATGAATGTCAGCACACAGGTCAATACTCCTATGATGGTCTCTTTAAAGGCTATCCATATTTCATTCTGCTATTGGTTCATCCCAGCACATTCTCTCCAAATTATTTTGTTATCTTGCTTTCACAATGGATACCCCAGACTGCAGGAAGTATTCGTACAGTGATCTGATTGCACATAGAGGAAAGAAACAAATTCTTCTGTTTGTCTTACAAATGATATTTATAAATTCCTAAGGCAGTATTTGATTCTTAAATATTCTGCTACTTCCTCTCATTCAAAACAACATCAGTTATGCCCAAGTATTTGAATTCTTTCATGGTACTACTAAAATAGACACTCTTTTTCCATTTGATAACATATAGATTTGATTCTTATATCCTGTGTGGATGACCATACATTTGCACTTAATTTTTTTTCTTCTCACTCTTCTAAGTATCAGGGGGATCATTCTTCAAACACTTCTAAATTATTAAGATAGCCTTTCTCCTCTGCTTCATCTGTCAGTGTGATCAGTTATGTTTCAGCTTTACTATCAGATAACCTTATATGGAATCTAATGCATAATCCCATGCAGCAGATTCCCCTTGAGATGTCCCTATTTAAAATTCACTTAATTGCACAGTTAGTGACAGCTTCTTTTAAGAAGATTGTGTGAAGTTGTAGCAAATGCATTTTGGTAACATAAATGTTTGCTAAAACAGTATTTTGGGGACAGAGAGGCAGGGATAGATATTTTGGGGGATAGAGAGTACAGCATCTTTGAGATATTTAGGGTCCTTCCTCACAGGTATTTTGAAATGGTTATGACAGCCAGAATCCTTAATAGACCAGAGGGCTCTGCAGACCAGTATTACAGAAGCTTTCTTGGTTGTTTCGTCCTAATCCAGGATTTAGGGTAGAGCACTAGGGATTAGTTTGTGCATCCTCATAGTGCTGGCCCAATGGCTGTGGCTTATTCCCAAATCCCCTCCTCCACAGTATAAATGCAGGGTTTCCTTCAGCTATCTGCTTATTATGCAGTGGAAGCTCAATGGAGTTTGAGTGTTCCTTCTTTAGAGAGCAAAGAAAACATAGTATTAGTCCTTCAACAGTTTTTGAAAACATTTGAACCCATACTGTAGTAACAGGGCATCTGCATGTCAATATTTGAACTTTAAATCCAGCAAATTAATTAAGCACATACTTGAGTTTAAATTCATAGGTAGAATTATCAAATTTAATTGAAATATATAAAAATTAGGTTCATGACTATGTGCTATGCTGGTCCAGGTCTTAAGTAGAATCTAAAATATTTCTCTTCTTCTTTCACGTAGTCTTATCTTGAGGCATTTTATAAATTTTGTGAAAAACAAGGTGGTTCTACAGCAGAAATAATGAGACCTATTCTTGAGGTAAGAAAAATTCAGTCTTTGTACGTGAAAGTACTCCACAATGCTTTGATTATTAGGTTACTTTGGTTTTTATAGTCCTTCTGTTTCCATTTGCAGTGTTGCTGGTCAAATGTTTGATTCTCCTCTGAATAAAAACTG
Organism: Amazona ochrocephala; assembly: GCA_039720435.1. Lineage (NCBI taxonomy): Eukaryota > Metazoa > Chordata > Aves > Psittaciformes > Psittacidae > Amazona > Amazona ochrocephala. Next base: position 28,664,833 of record CM077876.1, on the reverse strand, counting down.
TTTTTCCAAGATGTTATGGAGATTTTATTCTAGGATGACTTTTATCTCTTGACTAGAGGTGCAGCTCTTTCATTACCAGAGAGAAGTTGGCCTTAGTTAATATTTTTCCATAACAGAGAGCAGAACAGAATAAATTGTTCACTAAACTCAAACTATTGCCCCTTAGCATTTCTCTGTATTATGCAGAAAAACTCAAAAAAACACACATACACAAAATTATTATTGTTAAACCTCCTAGCTCAAAATTGAATTTGAGATAGCTAAGGTCTGGCATTACTGTGTATTTACTAATCAGTAATCTTTCAGCATCATGGCACTATTATGTTTGTTTACTCTCCTATTAAAATTAACAGTTGAAGTTATAATTGAATGACCTTTGAAACTAGTGTCATACAGAAAAGTCCAACATCCCATGTTTTATTTTTGTCTCTACTTAGGATAGTTTTTTTCTTCTATGGCATACGAAATTCCTAACATCCTCCTCCACAAATCATACCTTCAGCACAGTGAATGATAGAGTTGTATCTGTTATTGTAATAGAAGATGCAGAAATTCCTAAAAGTTCCTAAAATTGAGCTATCAGCATTCATCTCTTTATTTCCACCCCCACCCCCCAATGGGGTTTATTGCATCTGGTTTGAGAGCCAGATCACCCATTTGCCCCCAGCAGTCCTTTTATTTCTGGATAAGCAAAACTGAAGAAAATTCCCTGCACTCTTGATGACACCATACTAAAAGTTTGCATCATAAGGGAAAGATCATAATCCTGGGAACTCTCTCCTGAAGGAAGCATGAGCCTAAATTATATGTTACAAAACCAGGGGTTTGCAATTTCATTTTGTATTTAACCAGGTCATAATGTTTCAGTTTATATTCTAACAAAAATATTCTTAATCAAGTTAAACTGACCAGAAATTAAAAATTTTGAATATTCTTTTCTGAAAAAATTAAAATCAAGAGATTGGCTGCGGAGAGAAAAGACTTTTTTTCCACAGCTGATTCAAGATTTTTCAGAAAGTTCATTTTTAGCTAGAAATTCATGATGAGAGTAGATTACTTACCAACTTTAGTTTAAGAATGTTGTAAAACAGTTTGGCCTATGATAAGCTTCTTTAAAATCCTTATCTAACATCAATCAGCTAGGAGGATAAACTTTTTGAAAATTATTTCTTTTTCTATAACATTTTAATAGTGTGAAGAGTCAGATGGAGCAGATTGCTAATGGTTGTATTCACAAAAAGCCAAAGTTTAATTATTCAAAAGAATGCTTGTTATTTATTTTGTAATCTTGTATGTAAGACTACCAACCTGACCCTGTAAGGATGAGGCTGAGGTATTTAGCTCCCAAATGCCTTGACCACCAGTCACAGTGCCAACCTTCCACACTGAAAGTACTGATGATCTCTTTTGTACCATGGAAGAGTGGGGAACATGCACCATCTTGCATGTTTAACCCTGAATATGCAAGAAACTGCAGAACCCCATGCTAATTCTCAAGTAGCAGATATGCTATTTCAGTTTCCCATATGGAAACTAAAGCACTTAGGAAATGGTCATCCTGTGACTCCACCTCTACCTCCAGCAATCAAATATCCTAAGTCACAAAGTAATTGCCTCATGGCCTTACCCACTATGGAGAACTTCATATGCCAATAGTTTGATGAACTGTTATATCTGTATGGCTGGGACTGACCCTGCAAATTTTCTCAAACTGTGAGTTACCACAAGTAAGCCCCAAACCTGCCAGCATTAGTTGCAATTGCATTTGAGCATGCTTTTTTCCAACAAATTACAAATCTGACAGCTAAATTCTACATGGCTTTAACAAGTTGAGAAAACCAAAGCATTTGTCTTTCCAAACAATTTCACTGGGGCTGATAAGCTTGTTCATATTAATAAGGCAAGTGAAATTTGGCCCTGTTATTCATTAGCTGGAAATCCTTTCAAGCACGCTTATTTTCTTCTCATTATTTCTCTATTGTTTACTCATTTTCCTTACTCTGAAGTCAGTGCCAGCGGGCAGCTGGGTCCCTGTTACAGTGTGTTCCAGTACACAGGAGTAGATCTACGAATATGTGCTTGACTGCTGAAGTTGTAGAACTGCGTTGCAACTGCAGTCTTATGCAACAGAAAAGAGCACCTTTCTGCTTAAAACAGATCAAAATTTTACAGCATGAGAAATTTTGCAAGCTGCCTAAAATGTGGATATACTGTATATGCTTCCTTTGAAGATCCTTCTGCATAATCTCTACAATTAGCAAGGGCTCTGCTGTTCTTACAACATGAACGTAGGTAATAAAGAAATAAAACTGTAGTCAATTTTGATCTCAAAAGACCAGATTTAAATTAAAATTGAGTGAGATTATTTTTATTTACCATTATATTTTTAATTCATACTCTAACAATGACAAATGAAATTTTGCCTTGTACAAAAGAACAACCTGAGATCTAGACATCAGAATGACTTCCAGTCTACTGCTGCAGGGAAAATACAGATACTAGAGGCATCTAAAGCTGGGAGAAGAAATACAGCCTTTGATTCTATGGGGTAAAAATTAACTTGTATTTGAAGCACTTGAAGGCTTTAACTTGGCAAGTAAACAGCACCCTCCACATTATTAAACTATCATTTTAAATATGTGCATTCAGAAACTTTTTCTTTTTTTCAGAATTTCCTTTCAGCCTTTACTCTCAACAGCCCTTTGAGTTAACTGAGAACAGTGGTACTGATTTCTTTGTACTTTCCTGTATTATTTATAAGAGTTTTATTTTATAACTTCGGAAGGGTGTGTGAGGAGATTTTCTGTTGTCAACATCTGGGTAACTAAGCCAGGAAATAAGGAAGTAGCAAGATTATATTTTCAGTGAACAGGATAAAAGCTGTGCTTGCAAAACACTGGTTGGTTTTCTAGTTAAAATTTGACACATATTTGCAAATAAGGATTTACAATTTTTAATATAAGGTATGTTTCTAATGCTCTGAAGTCCACTTTATTTTTTTTTTTAGTTTCCATAGTTTCGCTTACTGATTCCCCCTATATCCCACCTTAATTGACAGTGAGATCTCTAATAACACCTCTTTGTTCTTTGTTTGCATATTAAGTTTGAGGCAGACAGACGTGCCTTTATCATCACCATTAATTCATTTGGCACTGAGCTGAGTAAAGATGACCGAGAGAAGCTGTATCCAACCTGTGGAAAACTGCATCCAGAAGGCTTACACCTGTTGGCCAATGCAGATGACTACGAGCAAGTGAAGTGTGTTGCAGATTACTATGCAGTATGTAATCTAATTTCTCGGAACAAAAAGCCAAAATACAAACACTTAACATCTTTTGACGTCCACAAAATTTCAGCGTATTCATATAACTTAAAAGTATATTTGAGATAGAAAAAAATAACAAAGATAACAAAGGTCCCATAAAGACATATACGGAATCAAATGCCATTGATATGAAGACGTAAGATATAGTATTATCTTAGTGTGATACAAAGTTCTTCTTACAGTGATGTTTAAATAAGAGCAAACCACATTCTAATAAACAAAATGTTTCCTACTTCATTAACCTGTCCCAAATTGAGTTTTGCTTCACAGCTGCTACTTCTAAGATTTTGGAGCAAATGCATAAGTCATTTTAAAGTGAGCTGACCAAACAGTTCATGTCACAGATCAGTGCAAACCTGATTTATTGCTAGGGTACTGTAAAAAATGCCTTTCTGAAAAGTTTTCTCTAGATCAGTGACTGAATTAAAGAAGTAGATGAAGTTGTTAATACTGATGCAACTAGTGCTGTTATTGAAGATTAATCAATATGCAACACTGAATTAACTGTGGTACTCTGACTACCTATATTATTTAAGCTACCTCCATGTAAAAACAAAACAAAATTATATCTGGTCTACTCCTTTTCCCATGGAAGAAACAAAGCTAGAGGTGCACATCTGTTCCTGTGTGTAAACAGAATGTTAGAAGCATGTCACCATGTCAGTGTGGTAACAGAAAATCTATTCATGTGATGGTGGGATACACACGTGAATTTGGGAACCATTGTACTAGACCTATACTGCACTGCAGCTTTATAGGAAAAACTAAACAAATGCACAGAAAAGCAAGTTACACAGAAATATAACACATAAGAAATGAAAGTCAAATTTATCTGTGCAGAATATTTCAGGATGACGTATCAGACTAATGGATTTAGATACACTATTAACACATAAAGCAAATCCAGCTGGCTACTGGAAATAAAATGAGCAGCCGTGTGAGGATCAGAGTTCAGGTTTTTGGCTCCATTTACAGCTCTGGCTCTGATAGATAGTATTTGTACAACAAGTTCAGTGCTCTCTGCCCAAGAGAGTGAAAGGTTATATGTCATTCTACAATAAGTCAAGTCTCTTTTAATGCCTTCAGTAAATTACTTTAAGTTATAGGAAATGACGGTAAGAAAGACAAGAACAAACATGATCATTCTTTCTTTTGCTGACTATGTGCTTTTAACTTTTGATTTATGTAGAACTGTAATCTGTGCATGAGTTCTTCCATACAGGAAGATTACACAATGTAGATTAATTGATAAAGTAATGTAAGGTATCTGTGCTGCACAGAATGCAAAAGTACCTCATTTCCATTGGGTGGTTGTTTATGCTTTTAGGAATACAAGGCTGTGTTTGAACGTGTAGGGAGTGGCACTGGAGAAAAGACACTGGAAGATGCATTTTTTGAACATGAGGTAAGAGCTTCTAACCTGAAAATACCAAAAAGATAGTTACCTGGATTAACATTTAAACAAAAATCAAGACCTAGGCTTTTGATTCTCATATACCACATCATTCAGCTTTATATTCAGGAACTCAGTATTTCTACGTCTGCCAACAACTGGCTGAATCATAATAGAAGGATTTACCTTTTTAAGTAAAATAAATCCCAGGACTTTCTTCTGAAGCTTAGTTATAGAACTGTCAACCCAGATGGCCTATCCAAAAGCCATCTTGTATAAACTGCTTAACAAAATTTCTTTTGAAGAGACTACTGAAACAGGTAATTCACCACTGTCTTTTACTTACCCGTAGTGTTGCTGTAGTCTATTACCAAAATTAATCCATAGATGACATTTCAGTTATATTTATATTCAAGACACTCGTAAATCTAATCGTGGTTGCAAAGCTACATAGGAATCCTGATCATAAAAGCTACCACAGAAAAATCACATTTGCCTTCTTTAATATTTATCATAACACTTGTTTCAACTTTTCCACAGGTAAAGCTGAATGTGCTTGCATTCAACAACCAGTTTCATTTTGGAGTATTTTATGCCTACGTAAAGTTAAAGGAACAAGAATGTAGGAATATTGTGTGGATTGCTGAATGTATTTCTCAGAGGCACAGAACCAAAATTAACAACTACATTCCAATTTTCTAAATTTGAGAATAGATAATCCTACAATGCTTCAGAACATGCATTATTTCACAGAAAAGAAAAATCTTATTTCAGAAGTTAACTGTTAGCAGATGTTTTAAATTATATTAATGATCCTCCTTCATAGTTTTTGTCAGTAGATTTGTTTCCCACTGTCCCCGTTTTAATTTAACTGATCAATAAAAACTTCCTGTAAGGTTTTACATATATATTGTTTCTATTTTGTGGAAGTAAGCTTTACATCAATGATGTCTGAAAAGCTTTTTAATGGCTTAATTTTGAATTAACTGTTTCCTCAAAGGGCCAGCTAAACCACTACTTCTATCGTACACTTAGGGCCTTCACAGCATACAAGATTGTACAATAAACTTAAAACACAAATAGGAGAGAAACTTTAGGGTTAGCCTGAGATTTCCGCTAAGGAATCTCAAGAAAGGGCTTCCTGAACCTTTCTAACTGTGACACTCTCTGCAGCTCAATGTAAATAAGTAACTTCATTTTCATAAAAATGTTTTCACTTATTTCTTGATGGTCACATGAGGAGCACCGTTAGTCTCAAACAATGGGTGTCTGATCTATTCCACAGCAATACAAACATCTCCTCCTAGCACACCAAAGGCACTGTCTTCATGTATACACTGGGATACATTATGAAACATGAATGAAAATACCAGCCAAGTCTGTATCAGTTTTACATCAGACACAAACAACACCAGCTCTGAGCTATTTGAGGACCTGGCTAAGATTGGTAACTAAAAATACAGCCAACAGTTGAAGCCAGATTGTAGCAGGACAAGATTAATTCTGCTGAAGAAAAAGGAAGGATTTTGAAAGCTGTATCAACATTCTGCCTTCCTGTTCCATTCAAAAAATCTGCCCTTTTATCTTTGAAATGGGCCATACCTTTATTTTCTGCATGACTCTAGTTTCAGGCTGAACAGCAAATCTCAATCTTCAGCTGACTATGCTTCCAGTAATATGATACAGAAATAAAATCAATTTCCTGCTGAGTAGACAGAAGAATAAAATATATCTGATGTCAACACAGAATTATGGAAAACATTCAGGCATCAGGGTTTTAAGAACTGAGATAAAATGTATCTCTATAATATATACATGTGCACATGCATTCATGTATAAAAAATAGGAAAAGTTACCTACCATTTTTATAGCTGACCCCACACTTCTTAAATTGTAAATATAGCCAAAGGCTTTTATCCCATACTGATTTAATAGAGAATTGAGAAGATTTTTAGTATTTTGCTTTATGGTGAATCACAGAGAATCTTACCTTATTACTTTAAAAAATACTTTTCATAGAGTTTCCTGTAGAAATAATTTACTAGGAATTTAGAAAAATTGACTTGAAAGAAATAAGCACATATGAAAACAATACAAATCATATTTCTATATTGAGGCTTCTGTGTTTAATAGAGCTAGTACTTCAGAAGTGAAAAAAAACAACAAACTGAACTGTAAAATTTGTGGACCACAATTTAATTTTGTCATGTGTAGTTGTTTCCGTGCACTGCTTTTATTATCTTGCATTTCTTAATTTGTATTTCCCAGCCTAGTCTGTGACCAACACTTTCCAGTTCACACTTATACCACAATTTCACAAATTGCAATGAAGTAATATGACTGTATTGTCTGAAATTTGCATTTTTCTGTAATTTTTAGTAACATCATTAAAAAAAAAATTGTTGTGAGAAGGAGAATAACAAAGTTAACTGGTCTGGGACGCAGAAAGTGAGTTAATACAATTCAACAGACTGCATGACAACTTCTTCTGTACTGATAAATCAGACCTCCTTACTTGCACAAAACAAATCAGCTGGCTTTCCGCCAAGAATTTTCTGAAGTGATTTGAAGGGGAAAGAATCTGCTCTCCACCCTAAATCATTCTGTGCCAGGGAAGATATGCAGCTGCTATGGCTACAGTCTGTGGATACTGTTAGCTCAGAAAGAAATGAGCAGGAACAGCAGCGTATATGACTGTGCTGTCAACAGAACTGGTCTTCAGACTGTGAAAAGGACATCATCAGTGTTGATTGACGCTTTTTTGAAAACAACTTTCTGGATATTTTCTAAGTAAGGAATAGGACGCACTCGGCATCCATTATATTCAATTTAAGAACAAGCAAAAGAAGCAACAGACTAAGAAAGGAATTAGGACTTCAAAGTTGTAAGTCTTCAGGCAACTAACTTTTTCTAGAAATACTAGAATTTATATTACTCTCGTTAGTAAATTAGTCTTCATGCTGGTGTGTATATACAGATAGATACACAAATATAGTAAAAAAGAGATCTCTAACAATCCCTTACAGTGGAAGTCCAGACCACAGATTCTCTACTATGAGCATCATTAACTTCTTAATGTTAATGTTGACTTGCAGAATAGGGAACATGAGGCAATGAGCTGCTTTTCTTGTTCTTCCTCATACCTCTCAAACAGCAGGAACTTGTGTTCACACTTAAATATCTAAGGCTATCCAGACAAATTTGTTCAGTGTTATTACACTAACTATGACCCTTTGCCTGGGTCTTCAGGGAGAGATGAATGAGTTTCTGGTGAGCTCTGAGAGATGCCAGCCATTTGCTGTAGCTCAGGCTTGACTTGCTTGCCATTTGTGCACAAACAGCTGAGCAGAACTGATGGACCAGGCTGCATTTTAAGCACTTCCCATGCCCAGTCCCTCCTTCCTGCACAAATAACCATTTGTGTCCGTGTTAGGAACTGAAGATTTACAGGTTGAATCACATCAGAGCGTGGCTCTAAGACTAGCTCTGGATTCACAGTCAGTTGACAAAAGTAGACTCTCTTATCCTGGTTCTATCAATTCCAGCATGACCTTCAGGTAACATGAAAAACAATCCAATACCATACTTCACTTATTCTGCACATTTATGGATATTAAAGCTAATATAACTTAATTTTCTTTCACACATGACTATATGATGCTTTGTGTTTTTACTATGCCTAAGCTACAGAATAAAAAGCTATTCAACAGTTTTCTTTAAGACCTAATCAGCAGATCCAAAGTATGTGAATGGAGTGATAGCTGGTCATCATTCGGATTTGCATCAGAATTATAAAGCTGTTAGCATGAAGATTACTATAACGGTTTAAACAAGAGATAAGACAAAGTCCAACGATGTGCTAGACAAATATATTGCCCTATCAAAGAGTGTGGACAAATGGTGTAATATAAATCACATAAAAAAAGAAGTGATGAAAGGCAGTAATATCTACCAGGCACTTAAGACAGTTCACATGACACAAAAACTTATCTCAAACACAGAAAATCACTCAGTATATTGGGATAAGACCCAGATGACAAAGAGAAAAAAAGAAATGAGATCAAAGAAATAGCAAGAAAAACCTCTCAAAGATCCCAGGTAAAATTTTTTTATCACAGACAGTGAGAAACATTTGACCATTTGGAATCCATACATATTGGGCCTTTCAATTAAAAATAAATAAACAAATAAAAATTCCAACCCACGCAACTCATGTTGCAGTGTTAATACAAACATTCCAGATACGGAACAGTCACTGATAATCCCATCTTAACTGTGCAAGCCAGAAAAATGAACACCCTATTTTCTATTAGTTTGGAGTTTCTCCAAGAGTGAAAAGAAGAAAACCTAATTGCACTAAAAGTCTGCAACACATAACTGCAATAAATATAAGTCACAAGCCTATTCACAGGTGCCATTTTTATAGCATACCTCATCTGTTAAAATGAAACTTCAAAGTTCTAAGTCTTTCGGAAAATATAGGCCTGAAGCACTAATCTTAAAAATTATGAAAAAATACAGTCCGGGAAGGAAGTGACTGTCACAGAATTTCTGTTTAAATTTTTGTTTTACTTTGTCCTTGCAATTATTGTCTGTTGTCAAATGACATACTCAAGGGAGTGGCTCTTGCCCTCGGCATGACGGAATCTGTTGTCACCAGCATTTTAAAAAGCTTGCTGAAATCCTTGCTATCTTGATACAGACATGTAGCAGTGAAGTTTAAGAGGAAAATATACAAAACAGTACAGGCTATTCATTATCATGAAAATACTAACAAGGTGAAACTAGCTCATATATTTTTGAAATGAAAGAAAATAGTCAATTTCCATATAAAGAACATTAATAACTGTGTTGTATGTGCCCCTTTTCAGACTCAGCCCAAGCTGCTACATGTTCATCTCTGTCAGCTTTGGACAGACAGTGAAATCCTCACTGAGTTCTCTTGCACAGACATAATGCAATGCTTTTAAGCATTACTTAGCAAAAATCTATGGAAGTTCATTACGTGTTCTAACTTGCTCCTTACAAGGAGCAGGTAGAAGTTGCAAGGTTATAGAATCATAGAATCATAGAATAGTTAGGGTTGGAAAAGACCATAAGATCATCTAGTTCCAACACCCCTGCCATGGGCAGGGACACCTCCCACTAAACCATGCTATCCAAGGCTCTGTCCAACCCCGCCTTGAACACCGCCAGCGATGGAGCATTCACAACTTCCCTGGGCAGCCCATTCCAGTGCCTCATCACCCTTACAGTAAAGAATTTCTTCCTCATATCCAATCTAAACTTCCCCTGTTTAAGTTTGAAACCATTACCCCTTGTCCTATCACTACAGTCTCTAATGAAGAGTCCCTCCCCAGCATCTTTGTAGGCCTCCTTCAGATACTGGAAAATCGCTATGAGGTCTCCACGCAGCCTTCTCTTCTCCAGGATGAACAGCCCCAACTTTCTCAGCCTATCTTCATACAGGAGGTGCTCCAGTCCCCTGATCATCCTTGTGGACCTCCTCTGGACTTGTTCCAACAGTTCCATGTCCTTTTTATGTTGAGGACACCAGAACTGCACACAATACCTTGATTAGGTAATGGCCATATTTTTTTTTTCCAATCTAGAAAATCTAAATATTCTTATTTCATTAGAATTATACTGAAAATGTATATACTGATTTTCTTCTGTGCCATGTTGTTCTCTTAAACTTCTGTTTTGGTAGATGCACATGCATGGGTACACACACACACATGTGCATTGACTACAAAATTTTATACTGAATCATGCATCAGCTAGAAATTGAGAGAGCCAACACTGGGTACATCAGTCTAGAACAAATAAAAAAATGTTGGTTCTCAACATTTTCCAGTGAAAATGTAAACAACATTTAAAAAATGTAAACAACAAAAAAAAGGTAAACAACGTTTTCCCAGGGAAAATGTAAACAATTAAAACACTTGAAAGATCCCGTATGAAGATAGGCTGAGAAAACTGGGGCTGTTCAGTCTGGAGAAGAGAAGGCTGTGTGGAGACCTCATAGCAGCCTTCCAGTATCTGAAGAGGGGCTATAGGGATGCTGGGGAGGGACTCTTCATTAGGAACTGTAGTGAGAGGACAAGGGGTAATGGTTTCAAACTTAAACAGGGGAAGTTTAGATTGGATAGGAGGAAGAAATTCTTTATGGTGAGGGTGGTGAGACATTGGAATGGGTTGGCTGAGGAAGCTGTGGGTGCTCCATCACTGGCGGTGTTCAAGACGGGGTTCGACAGAGCCTTGGGTGACATGGTTTAGTGGGAGGTGTCCCTGGCCATGGCAGGGGGGTTGGAATTAGATGATCTTAAGGTCCTTTCCAACCCTAACTATTCTATGATTCTATGATTCTATTTATAATAAAATCCACGTTAAGACAAATAAAGGAAGCTCTTTTTGCTTTTTCAACTAAACTGATTTAGATCATTCCCTTCATACCATACAGCACAAGAGGCAAATGAGAGCACTCAAATAATTACAGGCCTGATGTAAGCTCATAAAAATTCTTTATACCTACAATACTTCAGTCAAGTTCTGCTGAGCCCTGTACCAGTGTTGTTTACAACCTCTGACCGTATTAACAAAAAAAACCTACAACCCAAATGAGCTTGACTATGGCAGAGTTTGGGGACAAAAGCTGTCCCTTGCCTGGAAAAAACAAGAAACAGAGACAAAGAAGCCACATATTCTCTGCACTTAGTGTGGAAATTTTAAAAATTCAAAAAGCTGAAATGATTTTTTTAAAAAGTCGTGTGTCCCACCCCAACCAGAGCTTAGACAGAAATGGCTTACTGACATATATATATATACTAGCAAAAGATACGATTGAACTATCACAACTGTTACGTAGCCAAAGTGTTTTATCTATCATCTGTTAACACGAAGAGGGAATACTAACACTGTTACAAATGTGTAGAAGCCAAAGAAGCCAAAATAAACCAGATGAAGTTTATTTATAGCAAATATTATGACTTTTTTTAGATGCATGAAAACCACAAATTCCAAATTACTCTAAACAATATGTTATAAAATCATGGCACAAAGAAAAAAATAGCAAAAGCATATAAATACATACAGTAAAAGCTACTGTAGTTAATAGCCCACTAATCTGCTCTTATGGAAAAAAATTACAGTGCTCCCATTGAATTCAGTAGGAGCACTGTAATAGTGCTCCAGAGTTAGAACCTCCAGGGCGAGTAAGTTGATGTGTTTGTGTGAGCTGAATATGCCATACTGATGAGAAAAACCTGGATCTGTCCTTAGAGATGCCCGGTAGGGTAGACTGTGGTGCTCAGGGTCCTGCAATTGTGCTGGGTAGTTAAACAGCATGGTCACTGTGCCCAGCACAGGTCACAAAGCATTGAGCAGCTGACTGAAAAAGATAACATTTCCTTAGAATCCTTAGATGTGTTAGTGTTGATGGCTGATGATACCAGTGTCTTTGAGCACATTTCCCTACCACTGTTGTCTCCTTGGCAGGAGACAATAACTAAGAGGATCTGCCAATACTATTATCACTACTTCCCTCCCTTGTCTTCATGATCCGAAATTAGAGCACTTCTGCATTTAAGTTCAGGTTCAGAGGTTTGACTAATTAAACAGCCCTATTCAATTGAGCATACTGGGAGTCAGCCACATGAACCCTTCTCAGTTTGCTCAATAAAAGCATGCAGAAACTGAACAGTGAAAGCCACTGAAACCAATGAAAGCCATCGCTTTTAAAGCGTGCTAGTAAAAGTGACTGCATAAAACCATATCATGACTTCTATATTAAAGCTTTACTTCTATCATTCTAATGCAAAGAGTCTGTCATTTAAAGGTGTAAGCTTTAACGTTTTTCTCTTAAAAATACAGCAATATTTTACAACCTCCACCACAAAACAGAGGCCATCAGTCTACAGATAATCATACCAGCGTAGCTTTTTGTTTACTGTTTTCAGATCAGTCCTTGCTCATAAGTTATAGTTTGCAGTTTATCTTAATCTCTCAGGACTTTATACTTACCAAAGCACAAGTCAATTTTGCATTAAAACAAACCTTTGCCAAAAGTATTAATTCAATGATCGAAATACTGGCCTTTCCAATCAAACTTCCTTGTTCTAATCATGTGTGCAATAAATGCTATTTCTTCTAAGTGTCTCTCAGCAAATCAAATGTTTCATTGCACAAGTTTTCAAGAGGTGTGGACTAGACCTTGAGCAAACATTTTATCTACCAGTGCAGTCTTATCCTTCAAGTGGGCAGCTCCACAGCTCTTGAAATTGAAAAAAAATAATAAAAAATTAAGTTACTAAATGAGATTGTAAACACTCATTCAAGAACATGCAATACTGCAAACTCTACAGCCCTGAACCGGATTTGTGACCTAGCAGGAAAACAAAATACCAAACAGGAAATCAAAAACCTAGAAAGTTCTTTTTTATAAGTATTACTTAGGACGCAGGCTGCTGTATTCCATATCCACTAGAACAACTTTATGGATGGCATATCCATTTTTAGCAGTTGGATATTTAAACACACTGCAAATCAAACATAAAGCCAAATAAAGGTGGGAAGAGTGGTTTACTACTAGGTGAATGCTTCATCCCTGGCTGTGTTCAAGTTGGGGTTGGACATAGCCTTGGATGGCATGGTTTAGTGGGAGGTGTCCCTGCCCATGGGAGGGGGGTTGGAACTAGATGATCTTAAGGTCCTTTCCAACCCTAACTATTCTATGATTCTATGATTATTGTCTGGAATTACACTTAGTCCATATGCTGCTCTAATGATCTCAAGAATGGAAAACAAATGTCTACTATTTTCTTAAGGAAATACATATAGGATTAATCTCAGAAGCCCCTTTATGAACAGCCAGGAATTCCAGCTTCAAAAAAAAATAATAAAAAACCCCCACCGTTATGGGAAGATGCATATTGTTCTTAAATACAACACAATGAATGGTATCAGACAAGATTTGCCTCTACAGGAGAGTTAAACAGTACAGATCACAAGGCAAACTGTATTTCTATGGTTTCTTGGCAGCACAGCAGGCAGTGAATTGCCATATTGTGAGAAACAGCAGAAAATTAAATTTTGTAAATGGCAGCTCAGAACAATACAGAAACTCCCATTTCTGGGTGTGAAATAACACAGATATGGTTTAATATCCCAGCATATTTTTAAGCAAAACTCCTAATGCTGAAGAGTTTGCTGTAGTTAGTTGGAACTATGGCTCTAGACGCTGGGAAGTCTGGGAATTTTAAAGCACTGACAACAACCAAGGAGGTACAAGATCCACGCATATACAGCTATAATCAGCATTACCCTAATCACGACTAGGTTCAATTTGAGATAGCTGCTGCTTCTGTTTAAATGTTGAGACGGATAATATGAGGAGTACACCATATGAGGAGGATGATAGAGAACAAAGTTGACCCAGCTCTCTGCCTTCTTAAACTACTGCAACATTTTTAATTCTACTTAGGCTTTGTGCTCTTAGGGAATAAAAATGGTAATACAGTTCCACATGAGTAATGAGCCTCTGAAATGCTGCAGACAAAAACATATTTACCAAACAATACTCACTTGTATCCTAATGAAGTGATAGCAATTAAAATGTAGAAGCTTTCAAATATGTTCTACTCTTTGATTTTACTTACAAAATAGGTGAGGGAGGTAGGTATGTAGGTATGTTTTAATTTGTATAACAATGTCTATAGGTCTCAATCAAGATAATGAGCCCCTTCACCCACTGTCAGAGTACACAGCCTAAGAGCTAAAACCTGAAAGACTGCCAGGTATATGGCCAATTCAGTGTGCCCTAACATTAATGTGTAGTGTCTGGACAGCTTAAACAACTCAAAATGGATCCTTCACACTGAGCAAAGAGACATATATTGCTGATCAACAGCAAACACTAAGTACAGAACACAGCTATACTTCTCTGAAGTATAAGTGGGCTATCCAGTGCTGGAAGAGGAGGCTGTTCCTAGGCACAGATGCCAACAACTACATTAACTTATCAATTAAATCCCTCAGAAGGGAGATCTTGGGGTCAGCCTCTGCTGCCAGAACTACTACTTTATCTGTAGCCAACAGTGAAAGAGCTGAAATAGTTTTGACTGGCTGCTGAATAATCCAGGCTCAATGAAATGTCCTAACTAGCATAATTTTAAGGCATGAATTTGCAAGTCTGAGACACTGGAAGCAAGATGAAAGTGGGCCCTGAAACCCACAGATTTTGGGTCTCTAGAGCTCACGCAGATGTACAGAGTGACTCTGCATGACAGGAAATAACTTGGAATTGCACCAGTTCCTTCTCCTAAGTGAGTTTAAGCAAGACTTAGTCACTAACTTTTTCAGACTGACACAGTGGTGGGCAAAAGGCAGAAATCCAGTAAATCAACTGGAAAATTTTGAAATCAAATGACAGGTGAATCTAGACATTTTGAAGAGTCAGAGGCTGAACAAGGCTTGCTTGGAGCAATTTTAGAATCAAAAGCTCCAAGCATGCCAGAGTTCTGTTTCCAGTGCCAAAGTCCTAATTGGTTTAAGCCCTATAAACAACACAGAGTGGAAAAATATTAACACGTTAGTGCTGGCGGATCAAAGTGATTTCCCAAAGCCACTTTGGCAAAAGAGACAAGAATTGAGCACACATTTCTCAAATCGTAGCCTACAATTTCCATCAGAAGATTCCTTTTAAAAGATTTATTTCCCAAATAATCTTACCAATAACACATAGTTCACCCTCCTAGGAGTAGGTCAAATTATCATCAAAGAATAACTACCTTGAAAAGACCCTCTATTTTCTCTTTTGTTGTGCTAAACAATCTAAACAAACTCAGTCTTTCCTTGTAGATCACATTTTCTAGATGTCTGATAAAACCTGCTGGTTTGCTCTGCACTCTTTCCAATTAGTACACATCTTCTGAAGTGAACCAATTAAAATGAGTTTTGGGCACAGCACCAGGCACATTAATGAGAATGATTATTATTAAAAAAATATCTCAAAACATTTCAGATTGTGCACTTACGAAGTACACAATATAAGCAGAAAGAAAAATAAATAAAACCTTTTGCAAATTCAAGTCTCCCAAGAGTTCTACCACCTACTTAAGGATGCTGGTAAACAAAGTTGGATTATTACTCAGACAGTATTTGAAGTCACAGAAAGAGCAAATAACTGACATATTCTGGCAAAGCCATGCAGCCTCCTGAATGGGGACAATGATCTAATTTCACTGATAGAAAAAACAGTTAGACAGTCTGTCTCTGAAATCAGATAAATAAAAAAGCTGTCATAAACCTGAAACAGTAAATGACATAACCTAATGGTATTCTGATATCAGTTCTAAACTGCCTAACTTTATAGAAATTTTGCTTGAGAACAGTAATATATTTATCTCAAGTAATGTGTCTGTATCTGAAAAAAAAAAGAGCTGTTTTTCAGGAGGTGCCTGCTAACATATACAAAGTTAATGCTAGCTGTAATTGGCTGATACTTACAAGGTAAGCAGCAGTGCAGACCAAGTCGTATTTTGTCCAAATATATCTGGGTGCAGTTTCTCCTTGGCTAAGAAAAATGATGCTCCTGCTCAGCTCAATGGCTTCTCTACCTGTAACACAGTAATTTATGAATTTTAACATAACTAATAGCAACATTTCATGAAAATAATGTCAGTTCCCAGTTACAAATGGAATTCACCAACTTAATGTGAGTTTTAACAGTTTGAAATGGTCATGTATAAGTGTATATATTCATGGCACATGATATAGCTGCACTTCTGCCCTCCACAGTTAGACATGGTCTTATATTCTTAATATAAGAAAATACTCAATAGTGAAGAGATAGTACCTCAGAAAGAAGACCAGACAACAGCAGCCAGTGCTAAGATGAAAAAAAAAAAACTTGTTCTGTGACAAAATACCCCCAACTTTTGTCAAGATAATATTTAAGTTGCAAAGCAAAAACTGAAACATTTTTTGTCTTTTTAAAACAATATCAAAGAATGTTTGCCTCTATATCAAATATTCAGGTACTTACAGCCTATACAAATAAATCAGTTATCATTGGCAATGATAACAAATACAACCGGGGTTTCTTTTTGCTACATTAATACAACATTGTGTTCCCACTTTCTTCCAGGCTGCAAGCCACATGAAATTAATTAATGACCTGCTTCCAAGCTGTGTCTTACTCCCATGCTAAAGCAATGAAAAACTGAATTTATCATATTTCATGCCCTTATTCTCCCAGAGACATTGGGTAAAAGGGAACACAGAAATGTGTGTAAAACAATGAAGGTATAAGACAATGAATTTAAACTAAACTAACCTCTAATGCTTTTGAAAGCCTATAAGGCTTTTGAAAGCAAGATGCTCAGGAATTATACTACCTTTTCAGATAGAATTACATTAGTTAGTTAGAAACTTCTGAGTCCACTGACAAAAACACAGAAGGACAAAAAAAACCCCAATAACCTAATTTTGAACTAAAAACAAAATTAAAAACAACAAACCAAACCAACAAAATCCAAACAACCACCACGTATTGCACATCTTGATATCTTCTTATAGAAATGCTCATAACTAACTAATGATTATGAAATTAAGCTCCTTCACAAAGATCATATGACTTGAGTCTTCTGACTGGAGCCTATCCAGCTTTGTCACTGATGTTGCCACAAAAACCCCAGCTCAGTCTTGCTATCAATTATCTATTTGCAGCTATTTCAGTATCTTAAAAATGGCAGTGAAACTTTAGAATAATTTTAAATATAAAAGATACATTATTTTTACACTAAACCTGTGCATCAAGCTTTGCTTTCTAAAGGAAAATGCCTTCTCATCTCACTTACAACTTAATACAGATTGACTAAAAATGCAATTACAATATCTTAGCTGTTGTCCAAGTCTTGTGTTTGCTGTTAGGCCACTGGCAGTGCAGCAGACGCCGCTGCTGAAAAAAGGAAAGTAATGCCTTGGAAACAGCAAAGGCTAAGTATGCATACTTATGCCTAACATTTTAGGAAAGAAATCTGATTCAATTACTACCAAGAGGCTAATGTAACTGAACAAGAACAGATTGCCATAGCTTTGCAGAAAGCCCAAACAGTTGTTTGCTACTAGTGAACTATTTCAGAATAACTCTGGATTATCTCTGCCTCAGAAGGGGCATTACTAATGCAGAAATATCTATGTTCCCTTCTGCTTTTCTTACTATTTCCCTTCCAAACAGTGACTGATCTTGAACCTTCAAAAGTGTATAAAATCACTCAGATGCAAAGTGAGTTGCCATTAAAAAACCTGCATACCCAAAATGAGTTCTCACTTTGTTGCTATGAGTTTAACACTTTTGTTTCATCAAGTTCCACTTTTTTAAACTTCTCTCTCATTCTCTTTGCTTTTTACTTTCATTAAATAAATAGACTTGTATCCCAAGAGAAATCAACAAAATTGGACTGCAACTTCCCTGGATATGGCAAGATTAGAATGCTCCTTAACGTAACATATCTTGGAAAGAGGGAGAAAATAGAAGGCTTGCACTTGAGAAATACAAGTTAATTCATTTTCTCCTCCTAAATGTAGTTTTTAATTTAGCTCATAATAAAAGCTATATCATTAGGGAACCTGGTCTTCGTAACTGACATTTTTATATTATTATATGTATTCAACACAAGTTAAAATGTTTCATCATCTTCAAATAAACTGTATTTTACTGCAAGTGAGTATCAAGAAACATCGTCTTTTAATTCTAGAGAGGAAAAATAACACACCTTAAATAGAACTATGCTGGTGTATCTTGCATTACCATATGCTGTACATTGTTTCTCAGGAATAGTTAGAATTGCTAGCAGGAATAATAATACTATTAACAATACTACTAATAACAACACTAATAATAAACAATATTTAAATTAACACACTAATCTTGCTGGTTTTTGTTATTCCAAAGAATCCATCTTCCATCACCTTTCTCCTTTCAACCCTGCTTTCATTTTTCTCCTCCTACCACCCAGGGAAAGTAAGAAGGCTGATGGGTAGCACTACTTTCTGAAAATAGGAACCATCCCTGAGGCTGTATTCATAAAGCAGACTTTTTCTGCACAAAATATCACGTCAGTCCTATAATTCATTCAGTGCTTGGTAGAGAGCCAAAGGAGATGCCTATGGTTCATGCACAAAGATGTGCAAGATAGGACGCACCCTTTAAAAACAGAACAAATCTATTTGAGCTTATCTCCCACATATATCTTCCACATACCTTTGCATATAACAATCTATGCACTTGAAAATTATGAACGAAGCCTCTTCTTCAAAGTCTTACATCAGACAGAAAAAGAGCTATGGAAAAACCTATTTTCTGAAACAGAAGTCGTGGGCTTTCACTCACAGCAGAAGCCCACTTCCCTGTACTCTACTGCAAACAACTGAGACTACAGCAGGAAATACCGACTTAGACTCCCCTGAATTATTTGTAACATTGCCAATATTTTAGTGACCATGTCACAAAATGGCCTACGAAAGCAACAGATGACATCCAGGTGAATGCAGAAGACAAAAGAGAGCAAAAGAGCAGCTCTACTTCAAACATCTTTTGTCATGCCATCAGATTTGTGCTATAAATTTTACAGGTTAAAATGAATGTACAGAATGTGGAAGAAAAACTGCAATGCGCTTTTAAAAGCTTTTAAAGAACAACAGTACATTGAATTCTACAGTGAACAGGCAAGTGTTGCTCTGTATTAATATTTAATTGGTTAAAACACTCCTATATAAATCATGAGAAAAAGTTTTAAAAATAACAATTCAAAAACATTATTACTCCCTTTTGTGCCTAAAAGCACACAATAAATAGCAAATTATTAGCAAATAATAAAGCAAAACATAAATAGCAAATTGAGTATACATAAGTATAAATTTTATATCTCATTTTAAAATACACAACTCGCACAAATTGCTATTGAAATTTTCATAACAATTTGGGGACAATGTCTTATAGCTGCATTAAAACAGAGAATAACAATAATAAAGTCAAATGTGGCAGAGTTAAAATTCTCATCTATTCCTATTAACAGTTTAAATACTCATGGAAGGAATCATTAACTGAGATTACTGTGTTCTACCAAAGATGCGTATTGCATTATGACTGAAATGCATTTAACTTACATTAAACATTGGAATCATACATACAGAAACAAAATACAACTATACTGTAAATAGTTGACAGAAAAGAAAAAAAACAAAAACAACAACAAACCAAAACCAAAGACTTGCAAAAGTTGTTAAAACACAGGCGTGGATTTGAAAGTCTATGTTATTTGCTAATACACATATAGTACCATGGTCTGATTCCTATACCCAGTTCAGGCAAAGAAGTGAGGATTTTCAGAGACAAAAGAAGTACTAGGGCTTGAGAAAAAAAGGCCTGCAGGTAAGAATTCGAGAAAGGTCAGAGAGGCAGGCTGGGAGAAAGCTGAGGTTCAAGATCTTTTTTTTTTCCCTTAGAATAAAAACAAGTCATGGCAAGAGTTCTGCACAGACACAATATGCACATGTTCTATATTAAAAGGAAGAGAGAGCTCTCAGCTCTTAAATAATCATGAATATTATAACCATCATAATGTTAAGAGAAAAAATAGTTAAGTCTCAGAAAATAGGAAGATTTTTCTGATTAATGCTCAGTGAAGGATCAAGAAAAGACAATAGTAACTATCAGCTCAAATTGATGGCTGACTCTGGCTCACTTAGGCCATGCTGTCACAAAGGACAAACACAAATTACATCCACTTGTGCATTTTCAGTTACACTACCTAAATAGGGTGATAAAGCAAAAAGGACATACGGTCTCTTACAACCACCAGAATGCTGACTCTCTGACTGTGGTCTCTAGACCACTACATTTCTCAGCCTTTTTAACTGAAGTAGCATTTAACCTCTGGAAGAAAAACAGACTCACAGACCATCTTGAGGTTACTATGCTAAAGGAGTCACAATGGCCTTCTTGTAGAGACAAATAAAAATTAAAAATTTATCCTAATTTTTATTCTCCTCTTCCATTTTGCTTATACGTACGGGAGAATATGGCTGTGCAGGAATTTCAGGGTTTGACCTGCTTTTTGAGCTTCCTTTTGATTTTTATTGAGCATCAATTATCTGCAGACTATGGACTGCATAGCATTGCTTTAGGTGGTGCTGCAATTAAATCACATCATTCAGTAAAGTACTGGAACTAATGAAGCTTGGTCTCTTAAAGATTTGTTTTTCATGGTTGATTGGCTTTGGTGCCTAAAAATGAAAACTCTAACTGAAGCCTTCTCTTATGGCAGGCATTTATAAGAGCTGTCTGGCTTATTGTTTACTCTTTCTCTTCCTGCTCCCCATTCTCTAGTGGTTAATACTGTGCAGTTTAATGATGTAGCTTTTTCTTTGGCTGTAGGCCTTCCAGGGGACATTTAGAAAAGTTTTCTACTGTACTCTGACATCTATTTTCTCAAAGTTTGTAAGAATTTCTCAGTCTTTGTAAGATATGTTCGAAGTTGACCACTGCACTCAAGTTATTATGGAGATAAAGGGGCAACTGGTCACTGAACACACTCAGGAAAGATGCATCTTGCTTCCACAGGAAGTGAGGCTAAAATAATTTGCCATATTCTGTTTTTCTTTTCCAAAAGTCACTGTTCATTTATCAGGGGAGAAAAAATAATACAAAAACTTGCTACTGAAAAATGAACAGAACAAACTAAACTATTCATCTCCCATTACTTGCCTACCCTCATGCCTTCTAGACAATCTATTCTCTTCCTTCCTCCAGCCCCAAACTGAGCTGTTATGCTCCCTCACTCTTCTGTTGCATACCATTTCTTCTCATATGCTAGGACCAGAGTCCCTCATTGTCCATTACCTGTCCCTATTTTCTCAGACATCTAAACTACACCTAGCCTACTTATTATCTGCTCCCAACCTCACCCTACTTCAGCCCTACTTCCATGCCATGCATGCTTTGAAGCAGTAACCCTGTATGAAGCAAGAGACTTCAAACAGTGGCTCCACACTTTTCTGCTATGATTTCAAGAAAGAAGTAACTTTATATTAATGCATTTCACATTACTGTCAGTGTAAAAATGGCACTCAATAAAAAGGAAACTCTACACTTCGTCTGCCTTTCAAATACATTCCAATATGTTCACATAAAATCTGAGTTTTCTGAGTTTAGAGAAGACCTTGCAGTACCAGACTTGTAGCAAATGTTTGTGTTCATTACGAGATGAGATGTACTGGTTTGCAAATTCTTTTATTTATTTCCCTCTCCCTCCCTCAAATAAGTCTTACATCCTGTGCTTCTAACAGATAGCCCACCAGAAACTACAATACTTTGACAAGCTGTCTTCATAGACTTTTAGGATTCGGCACACAAACCTCTAGGCATACATGAAAAAGTAATAATTTCATTGCTGATTCACCAATGCTTTAATGATGAGTAACAGATCTGAAAAGAAGACAATATCAAGGTATTGCAATAACTGTATTCTCAAAACACAGACCCATTTTGGAAGACACTTGTACACAGAAAAATCAATGTTTTTTAAATTCCCTCAATCACTGACTCATCCTTTAAAGTTACAATTTTTGAATCAACACTTTTTGGTCTAGAAAAAAAGTGTAGGAAAAAGATTCCTCTTATAATTCCAAATTTATAGATAAAGAAACTAATATTGTCTAAGACAAGAGGCAAGAGTTTTTACTTATTTCTACTAAGTGAAGTCAGGTCTTTGAAATTCATCATTTTTTAATTTCTCCACAATGCTGCTTAAAACCCAATCATTTTAGTGCAATCAGACACCAAATTCTTGTGAGGCATCAAGTTAAATTAAGTGTGCCCAAGATGATTTCTGTTATGTATTATATACACTGCTACATAGGCAAAAAATTCATATTACAGACTAGAACCTGATTGTGTCAAATACTGCATATGTAAGAGTAGAATCCATATCTCGTACCTTAAATGAGAAGCAACATATGCATACCTCTGAGAGATGGGAGGAAATGCAATACAGAAAATAACTGGAAGGTGCAGTACCCAAGTTCCATAACCACTGCAGAATTAGAGACTTTAAACTATACACAGTGAAAAAAAGACTAAATTAAGATTGTATTCCAAGTATAATGGCAAAAAAACATATACCACCCTAAGGACAAACCCCTAGCCCTTACTTACCATATAAAAAACTATGTAATGACAATATATATTTAAAGTATAGTTTTACAAATACAAACATACATATATTTGTATGTACCCTGAATTTGGAGAAGGCTGAGACTCTTAATGAGTTCTTTGCCTCAGTCTTCACTGGCAAATGCTTTGACCACACCACCCAAGTCTTGGGAGGCAGATGCAGGGAATGTGAGAATGAAGACTTTAGGCCCACTGTAGGAGAGGACCTGGTTCGAGACCATCTTAAGAACCTGAACGTGCACAAGTCCATGGGACTGGATGAAATCCATCCGCGGGTCCTGAAGGAGCTGGTGAATGAAGTTGCTAAGCCACTGCCCATCATATTTGAAAAATCATGGCAGTCAGGTGAAGTTCCCGATGACTGGAAAAAGGGAAATATAACCCCCATTTTCAAGAAGGGGAAAATGGATGAGCCGGGGAATTACAGACCAGTCAGCCTCACCTCTGTGCCTGGCAAAATCTTGGAGCAGATTCTCCTGGAAGGCATGCTAAGGCACATAAAAAAAAACAAGAAGATGCTTGGTGACAGCCAGCATGGCTTCACTAAGGGGAAATCCTGCCTGACCAATTTGGTGGCCTTCTATGATGGGGCTACGGAACTGATGGACAGGGGCAGAGCAGTTGATGCCATACACCTGAATTTGTGCAAAGCGCTCGACACTGTCCCACACGACACCTTGTCTCTAAGTTGGACAAACATCCATTTGATAGGTGGACCACTCGGGTGGATAAAGAACTGGCTGGCTGGCCGCACGCAATGAGTTGTGGTCAATGGCTCAATGTCCGGGTGGAGACCAGTAACAAGTGGTGTCCCTCAGGGATCGGTGTTGGGACTGGTCTTGTTCAACATCTTTGTTGGTGACATGGACAGTGAGATTGAGTGCGCCCTCAGCAAGTTTGCCGATGACACCAAGCTGTGTGGTTTGGTTGATATGCTGGAGGGAAGGAATGCCATCCAGAGGGACCTTGACATGCTTGTGAGGTGGGCTGATGCCAACCTGATGAAGTTTAACCATGCCAAGTGCAAGGTCCTCCACCTGGGTCGGAGCAATTCCAGGCACAGCTACAGGTTGGGCAGAGAAGAGATTCAGAGCAGCCCTGCGGAGAAGGACTTGGGGGTGTGGGTCAATGAGAAAATGAACATGAGCCGGCAGTGTGTGCCTGCAGCCCAGAAAGCCAACCGTATCCTGGGCTGCATCAAAAGGAGTGTGACCAGCAGGTCGAGGGAGGTGATCCTGCCCATCTACTCTGCTTTCGTGAGACCTCACTTGGAGTATTGTGTACAGTTCTGGTGTCCTCAACACAGAAAGGACATGGTACCGTTGGAACAAGTCCAGAGGAGGGCCACATGGATGATCAGGGGACTGGAGCACCTCCCGTATGAAGATAGGCTGAGAAAGTTGGGGCTGTTCATCCTGGAGAAGAGAAGGCTGTGTGGAAACCTCATAGCAGCTTTCCAGTATCTGAAGGGGGGCTATAGGGATGCTGAGGAGGGACTCTTCATTAGGGACTGTAGTGAGAGGACAAGGGGTAACGGGTTCAAACTTAAACAGGGGAAGTTCAGATTGGCTAGGAGGAAGAAGTTGTTTCCTGTGAGGGTGGTGAGGCATTGGAATGGGTTGGCTGAGGAAGTTGTGGATGCTCCATTGCTGACGGTGTTCAAGGTGGGGTTGGACAGAGCCTTGGGTGACATGGTTTAGCGGGAGGTGTCCCTGCCCATGGCAGGGGGGTTGGAACTAGATGATCTTAAGGTCCTTTCCAACCCTAACTATTCTATGATTCTATGATATGTATATAAATAAAACATATAAATAGCTATATTCTGTCTGCTTTCAGAACATAATTATTATGGAATCAGAGAGAGAAATATGAGGAGACTCTGACCAAATGTCAACAGTGCAGTCATCCAGTTGTTATAGGGAATGTCTATTGTCTATTGTGCTGGAACAGGAGCTGATATTGTGCATTGAAAAGCCATTGGTTAAAATGTCTGAACACTGTTGGGAAGGACCAGAAACTAAAACTTTCCATCTGTTCCAGCAATGTTCCCTAATTGCTTAGTTGTCTGACAATACTCTCTTGCACTACTTCAGTGTGCCTTTGTGAAACAGCAGAGCTGGCACAGGGGAATAATCCTGATCCCAAATCAGAGAGCACTCACTGGTCACAGTCTGTCTTGAAAGGAGAGATTGGTTTGAGCTTAGGAGGGCACATGTCACAGGTCTTCTCAGTCATAAGCTCTCTAATAATTAGGATACTGTAGGCCTGGTGATTACTCCTAGTGCTACTTCTGCACTTTGTGCTGACTTCAGATCTTCTGAGTACTAGATATACTCTTAACCATACCCCTCCATGTATTTCAGATGATACACTACCCACTGCCTGGACACCAAAGAAAACAAGTGTTAAGTCCAGCTGTAATTCTTATGCTGCAGTGAAGACATCAGGTGCCACCAAATACATCCACTAGCAGCTCTGGGTGACTACACCTACAGGGCTGTGGCTTGTGCTCTTCCAAATAGAATTCAGCTTATACCTAAACAACATTTCAAATGCTTTTTTGAATATGGTCTAAGGAATCTTATCCAGAAGTTTTCTTACTCTGCATGAGTTTTGTTATAATAAATACTCTTGTAAAAAATAACTATCAGGGAAACTTCTACTTTTATTAGATACTGCTTTTCGGATTTTTCACAGTTGGAAGATTAGGGCTGCATAAGCAATGAGGCTAACCACTTGCATTTAGGTCTTGTATTATAACACTCTGCTCATTTCAAACAACAGAAACCACACTGTACACACACTAGTTTTGCAAGCCTTTGTTCAGGTGAAAGCAGCTTGTATTTCAGTCTGTTAAAAGTAGAAAGATTTGGCTTCAGCTTCATCTTTTACTACAGTGTTACTGTTAAGGAAGTTGATTACACTTCAATTTTACTTTTCCATAGTTTTTTTTAACTACTTTGCAACGTGAGGGGTTTATAGTTTCACATAAGGCTTTTGTAAGATGTTTGAGAAAATAAAAAGCAGCAGAACTGCAAAGAGATGGTATTGAATTTTGAATGCTAGTAGAGACATTAATTTACAATTTTACTGGTTAACTTCCTGTTAAGTTCTAGAAAAGTTCTCCAGAAGCATAGTTTGAGCAAAACTACTGCCACTCACCTAGACCTTCCAATTAAAAGCTAGCAGTGCTCACTGCCAATCCTCTCTGTGCAGTAACAACAGCAAACACATTCACTGAAAAGCAAAGATACACCTCCAGCCAGTGGATGCTCTAGTTTTCTATAACCTAGATTTTGCAAAAGCCCATCCTGGAATCCATTCTTATCAAATGTACACAGTTCAACCATGCCAGAAAAGATCTATTACTATCTAAGGATAAACCCAGTTTATTCTGCAAGCTACGTTATAGGTATCTATTCTGAATCAGAGTTTTCCAAAACTCTCCTTACTTTGCAAAGAAAAAAAAATATCAGAAATACACTCAATGAGACACTGTTAAAAATTTTCAAAAGGCTCATAAATGACTACAGAAGCTATTTTTATGTTTATTTAAAATAAACCTTCATGTAGACTCTTTTGTAAAGTTCCAGCTTTGGTTGATTTATGTTTTGATCAGTTTTTTGGCTTATGAGACCTGACCTGAAGTTAACAATGTATTTCAACCCTATAAAGAGCAAAGCTCTGAAGCAATGAGGCAACCAAACACGCATGAATTCCTCCCAGCTTTTGGAATTGCATGACAGAATCTGTAACCCTTACTGGCCACAGCACAGCAGAAAAAAATGAAGGTGATTATCTGCAAAATGAAGAAAAACGTGTTTGCACATGTAGAATACAAGTATAACTTAAATATTCTCATGAAGTTTTCAACGTATGGCTTTTAACTTTTACATTTTCATTTATTACCTATTGCCCTAAAATTAGTTGGAAAAATCTTGATGTTTTACAACACATTAAAAACCAACCAAACAAACAAAAACCAAATCCTGGTGACATTCACAAACTTGTGACATTCTGCATTCCTAAGTGTATCAAATGTCTGTAAAAGGGAATAATACTTGGAATGTCAGTGCTCCCTGGGGTGAGACAAATGTATGACAAAGCTTGTTTTGAAACAGGGAAGAGGCGAGCCAGAGAAGCCCATAACTTGTGCATAGAGCATTGTTTCAAGTCACTACACACTTCTCATACTTCATAAGGCAAGAAAAAAGCACTTACACACATATAATCTGTTAAGAAATAATGCTCATACTTTTAATGAAGTATCAGATTACTGGTATTAGTTACAAGCAAAGCCTGGAAGTTGAGAAATTAATAGTTTACATAAACAGCAAGAGATAGAACTATTGTCATTACAATATTGTCATTACATTTACACCTTCACCCATCCTTTGTTTCTGGGAATATAATGCTGCATTCAGTGTAAAGTTCTTAAATATAATTTTTTTCCCATATAAAAGTGGTCCTACCTAAAGGTACAAGTATTTTTTTCTCTAGGTTTCAATTAGATTGCTTTACATCAGCAAAACAAACAAGCAGGAAGGAGAGATGCAGCTTACTAAGCAGACTCTGGGAGTGCTACCAAAGGGTTGTAAAAGTAGTCCCTCGGAGTAAGGGACGATCTCAGAACAAAAACAGGACTGTAGTTTTCTTTAGATGTAAGCTTTAGCTGACATACAGAAAACAGTGTTTCTCGAATTCTGCCGATCAGATGGATCAATTAGGTTGCCAACTGCAAGCAGCTCATCTTAACTGCCCACAGTGGGTTCCGCAAGTGTACAGCTCACGAGTTCTGTTACAACTGCTGCATGCAAATACTCAAACCAGCAGTTTTCAGGCACTTGCACTAGTATGACCAGCTAAGAGAAGACTACTATTGTTTTATTTTGGAATAGTCCAAGATAATTTTTAAAGTTTAACTGTACATAATGTTTCTTTCTTTTCAAAACTTTGTGGTTTTCTCACAGATTTTCTATGAAGAATGAATTAATTGGAAAGTAGCTGGCTGGAAAGTAGTACTTTTAAGAGCTTCCCGTTTGTTTCCTGGAGGAATTTATATGCCCAAATCAGACTGCTGGCTTTCATGTCGTTTTTCAAGAACAACAAAATGCCAGGCTTTGCAGGAAGTTGCTTCAGGGTCTCACACTGTAAGCTTTTGTTATTTTCAATTAACAGTGGCGCTGGACTTTGAGACTACCACTTAAAGGCCCTGTTTATGCCCAAAAGCTCATGCTGCCGCTGCGTCCATAGCATTACATTACATAGTACGAAGCTAACGCATCATTAGTCTTCACTGTCAGGCACAAGCCTCACGTTTGTGCATAAAAGCACTTTTAGGTTCGTAAACCCGTACGGAACGTCTGAGCCTGTTTTAACGTCGGCTATCGACAGCCGGCCCCTCGCCCGTGCCCCGGCCGGTGTTCAAGGTGTGCTGCCGGGCGGATCGCCAGAGGCACCGCCCTCAGGCAGACGGGATGCACCGCGCACACGTGGTACAGCCAGGCCGCGCTGCGAGAGACTGCCTCGCCCCTCCTCCATCCATCCGCCCTCCCAACTACGGGAAAGTGTAAGCTACTCAGAGAGGCAGCAGAGCTCCGCCGGCAGAGGAAGGGGACCACCGGGACCCCACCACTCCAGAGCGGGGAGGCTGTCAGGGCATTGGGACCCGCCCTGCCCTCGCAGCACGGAGAGAGGGGTGGAGAAGGCACCCCGTCTTTATCGCCTGCTCGCCACCGGGGCGTACTGGCTCTCAGCGCCGCAGTAAAGGAGCCGCCTCGGGGGCGGGCCGTGACTCACAGAGAGCTTCCTTATCCTGCCCGAGCATGCTCTCCCCTGCGGACGGTGCCCTGGCCGCTCCTCCCCTGCCTCTGGAGAGGTTGACTTCGCCCGCTCGGCGTTTCTCCCCGCCGCAGCGCCCGAGTTGGTTCAACCCGGGGCAGGCGCTAGGAATCAGCCCTGTCCCCTTTGAAGAGCCTCGGCTAGGGCTCATCTCTCCCCTCCCACCGCCGCTGCGCACTGCTTCGTTTCGTCTGGGCCCTCCCGCCCGGGTGGCGGCGGCAGCGGCAGCGGCAGCGGCGGCTCCGGCTCCTCCTCCTCCTCCTCCTCTAGCTGCGGGTTCTCCACAAGTTCCTGCTCCCCGTGCCCGGGGCGCGCGCTCGAGGCTGGCTCGGCCGTTGGGGGCCTGCGGCGGCGTGAGGGGGGCTCTTGTGCGGGAGTTGCCGATGCCGCTGTGAGATGGCATCATTCTGCGCGGCGGTGGCGGCTGCGGAGCGCGGCGCGGAGGGGTGAGGAGCCGCCGCGGCGGCGAGGAGGAGGAGAAAAAGAAGAAAAAGGTGGGAGGAAGGAGAAGGAGGCGGCGGTAGCAGCTGTGAGGCTGCGAGCCACGGTAAGGAAACAAAACAGGCTGTGCCGCAGCCGCTTCGCTTTGCGGTCTGGCCCGGCAAAACACGGCTGGCCTGGGGAGGAAAGCGGCTGCCGTTTATTCTCGCTCTCCTTCGCCGCCGTTCGTCCGCGGGGGAGTGGGGGCGGCGGGGT
The DNA here is from genome assembly GCA_039720435.1 of Amazona ochrocephala. Classification (NCBI taxonomy): domain Eukaryota; kingdom Metazoa; phylum Chordata; class Aves; order Psittaciformes; family Psittacidae; genus Amazona; species Amazona ochrocephala. The sequence goes on along the minus strand of CM077876.1, from coordinate 28,635,343 downwards.
GGTCTGCGACCGGGTGCGGGCTGCCCCTGTCACCGAGGGACGGGAAGGGGGCAGTGGGTGTCGGGCTAAAATGGCGAAGGGAGCTGTGGTAAGGTCTCAGTCTGTACTTTACGGTACTTCAGCTCGTCGCCCTCCCCTCCCCGGGCCCTGCTGGATAGGGGGGTGGCGGCTGTTGCTTCTCCCCTTTCGATGCCCCCGTTTGGCAGCTGGAGGATTGCTGCGCTTCCCTGCTGTATCCCACTCTTGCTCCTGTCCGGACTGGGCGGAGGGCCTGGCCCACAGTTGACTGGGGAGGGAGGGTCGGCGCTGAGGGCAGCATGTGGAGGTTGGGGTTGGGGGGAAGCAGAGGGGAGTGTGGCTGGTGTCTGGTGTCGGCAAACAGCCTTATTTATTCTTGTCTGGGGCCTTTCCAGTGAGGGTGGCTGAGGGCTGAGTCCTGACCTGTGTCAACGCGGAGCGGATTGCGAGTGGCATTAGGGGTGGGAGTCAATTAGGCAGTTCCGCCGCCGGCCCTTGCTTGTCTCCTGGGTGAAAGCAGAGGAGAAGGATATTGTTAGGGTTCAGTTCACCTTCCTTAAGTGAAGCTGGGGAGGGAGGAGATGAGAGCTGTTCCCCCTTCACAATGAGCTGCTGCCGCCCCTCACGTATATGTAGTTTGCCTCCCTTCAAGAGAAGAGGGGATAGCAGGGTGGAAAGTCGTTATGGCTGCTGCTCAAGTTGTATGTTTGCTGGTCTCTCAGGGTCCTCTTAATGTATGCTTTGCTAAGCAGACTGTGAATTCAAGACCTCAGAAGACCTATTTATGTCACTTATCTTTGTTTATGTTGTGGCAAAATGTTACAACTCTGTGTGTTTATTTACTTGGTTTTATTTGTAGTTGTCTTGTTTTTGGAACAGTACCAGTTCTCATCCCAGTTTCGAATGATCTAGCTCTGCTTTCAGAGCTATAAATGTTTAAATTGTACATCAAAGAGAGAAAATGACTTAACACTATCTAATCATTTTAATGGGAACTCTTCGATGTTTGGGTGAAACTGTAAAAAGAGATTTTCATTGTTCAGTGCTGTTTTCACATGGCACCTGTGTCATATAGAAAGTCATTGGAATATTTTGTATTAAAAATACCCAGGTTATGCAAGCTTAATAGCCCTGGCTTACGAGGGGGTACTGTCACTGACTGCTGATGGCTGGGTTATGTATATGGTCATACACATGAAAAACAATATGGCTTTAATAGTAATAAGAATCTCCCCTTAAAATTTGTATTCTAGTTTGATCTTTGTGATACAGAAACAAATGGATTGTTGTTGGGCTGTGGTAATGCTTCACTAACTTGAGTGACTTTTTTTTTTTAAATTTTGTATGCTGCCTTATCTGAGTGTGTGTTGGTTAAGGTATAAACTAAATTATTATTTTTAATTGATTTTAACACTAATAAAGGTTAAAGAAACTTTACATAGAAAAAAATAAGAGGATTTTTCACCTGTTTGAGAAAAAAACATTGTAAAAGCACAGTCTGTCTGGACTTTTGACACATGCTTTCAAATGGGCCAACTAGAAATACTTTCTGCTAACGTTGCTTCTGAAACTGGGTCTAGGATGCTTTTGTCACGTTTTTGGTATTTTTGAGCTATATTTTAAAGGTCTGATCCTATAAATGCTTGTAGCTTGAGTAATTAATACTATCAGTAGTCTTTTCCTAATTGTAGAATAATTCCTTTAAATACATAATTATTCTTGAAAACATGAAGGCAATTTGACATATTTGGCACTGATTTAATCTCTTAGTTTGGGACACCTTGTTACCAAAAGGATATAGATTATTTTCATTGGAAATGTAATTTACATTTGTTGCTTAATGTCAATTAACAAAGCATTGTAACAGGCTGTGTGTTTTGTTAAAGGGTTGGCAATAAAGTTTAAATAGTCAGCTGTCTACAAATGCATCTTAGATCATGGGAATACTGACAAAGCTCAGAGCCAGCCCTTTTGCCTGAGCCTGTGGAATTGGAATTTCTACCCACTTCCCTGGTTTGTTGTTTTTTTTTTTTTTTTTTTTTTTTTTTTTTGTCCCTCTTAAAAATATGAATGTGTGGAGAAAGAGATTTCTCCTGGTTTTTGGATACAAAGATGAGTCTGGGGTAAGGATCTATAACAGGAAGTTGGTATTGCATGCAGTTTCTTCATGCTTCAGTATTCCTATGCCATTAAAACACTAGATTTGGAAACTAAGATACTATAATAACAAAAAACAAAAAACAAAAAACAAAAAAACAAAAAAAAAACAAAAAAAAACAAAAAAAAACAAAAAAAACAAACAAAAAAAAAAAACCCAAAAACATGACCTCAGCCATGTTTATTGGAAATGGCTGCTATTAATGCACTCAAACACTCATTGTTAGCTTAAATAAACCATGCCCCCAAAAACCCAGGTTGATCCTAGAATTTAGTTAGGTTAAAGGCAGATAATGAAGTGAGAAGGCTTGGAGAAGGAATGAATGGAGTGATAGACAAAAGTACTTGCTTCAAGCTATGATTAAGTGATTCTTGGAAGTTACTTTTAGCTTTAAGAAGACTTTTCATGAAGGCTGAAGAGAAGGAATGAAGCTTCTGATAAAAATATGTCTTGTAAGCTAAGTTAGTACTGCTTTTACCTGCTTCTGCACAGTGTAACATCCATCTGAATTAAAGCAAAACAAAAGGCTTTCTAGCTCTGCATCAATTGCATGCGACTCAGTCAGTAGAAGAGCTGCTTTAATGTGCCTTCCACTATGAAAGTATGTAAATTGGGTAAGGGTTCCCCAGTTTCCGTGGTGGCATCAGATTAACCAAAATCCTTTCATTCTTGCTGTCTTTATGAAACTTGTAAACCAGAACTGTTCCTTTGAATTCTGAGTTAAGCAATATACAGGGATATCCAAACTGTTCTATGATTATGTGATTCTGTATTGCATTGGTCTGTGTATAAGTGCAGACAACAGGAGTTGATTACACTCAGGTCCGTATTTAGAGCTTTTCATTGAATCAGTAGGGCACTTTCTCTGTAGTTGTTAGCTCAGATATATCATGGTCTGCTGAAATCCTCTTATAGTGACATAAAATAGCCTTAGGTGTGGGCCATTGGAAGTATCAGAGGTCTTGAAGGAAAATGATATGGCTCTAGAGAGAAATCTCTTCTTCCTCATCAGCTGGAGTTGGAGTGTCCAGAAGAGGCATTCCAAAGGCTTGTGGAACCGTGACGTGGCATGGGTTTTGCTAAAAATTGCTACAGTACCTTTAAAAAAGGAAGTTTTTTTGTTTTTAATTGCTTTCTTTAAGTGAAAAGATCTAATTATTGTTTCTTGGCATATGTTTTTGCTGTGTTTGAGGACCTAATAGTTTAACCAGAAGCATACTTAAGTTTAGCACAGTTTTGCAAATGCAGTGTTGGTAGCATTGTTTTACAGAGGAACATTGGGAGTTCCAGGGAATCAATCCATCAGCAGTCAGAGTGGTTATAGTATGTCAGAATTGTTTACCTGGAAGAGCACTATGTGTTTCCGATATTTTTTTATTTTTTATTTTTTTTTTTTATTTCTTAGCATTTCAAGAGAAGCATGTCAGGGAAATGTTTATGCTTGTGTTATGTGTAGGTCTTAATAACTACCACATATAGTATGAAGCAATTAATCATTGCAGGTTTGCATAAGTGTGTACTGATGTGGTTCTGTAGCAGCGGATAGATGTCAGATATCATATTTTTCTTTTTATTCCCTCTCCCCTTAGTGTTGAGATTGCATACATTTATGATCTTATATACAGTTTGATAGTTCAGTAGTGTCAAAAGAACCACTTTCAAAATACTATTTAAAGAGAATATGTATTTGGATTTAATTTGCAATTTCTACTGACTTTGAAGAATAAACTGAAATTTACTTAGCTGGTTGTGCTACTTTATAACTTCAAACTAAAATAAAGCCTTTAATAAAAATTGGAGGAAGCATGTGTTTAACAAAGCAGATTACATGCTTGGGCTTTTGAAACTTCTTTAATTAATCACCCTTTTTTTTTTTTTTTATTGCTGCAGCATGTTAGAGATCCTTATGTTCTGCTTTAAGTGGCTCTTAGGGTCTCAACATACTTAAATGTAACCAGTTTAAAAGCTTCTTAACATTCTCACTGTTAAGGATGTTAACTTGGAGGGATGCAACTAGTAAGGCAAATAATACTTTTTTTCTGTTTTAGTGAAATTCAGCCTCAGAAGTCTAACACAAGGAATACTTCAGTGGCACAAATCACTTCAGAATAATTCTTTCAAACATAAATACCTGTTACTGAAAATACTGTCAGACATTCTCTTGATTTGTCTGATGTGTAAACGCGCTGAGAATGCAAATACGTGTTAGTAACTGACCTTCTCAAGTAGTTCTAACGGCACAGAATTACTCCCATCTGCTTTTTAATACTAGGATTTTAGAGTTATCTTGCTGAAAATTAAGTGGGGGTGGAAGAAAACAATTTAAAAAAAGACTAGAAGAGGATGTCACATTTTAAAAACAAACAGCAAATTGTTTCACACTTTCAGGTATCTTCACCTTGCAGCCTGAAGTGGGCAGAAGAGAGCTCTTGTCTGTGCTGTGAGTACAGACAAAAATACACAGAGGTACTCTGCATACATTTCTTATTTCGGGGGTTTCTAACCAAAATTTTTTTTCTATAAGCATTTGAGTGGAGCAGGAGATCAGTGAGAGTCTTGAAAAAGAAATAAATAAAACCTTTTATCTGTTCCTTGCATGGGTGGGTGAAAAATAGGGGAGAACTTTGGATCGTGTGAACAGTTCAAGGTAGCAACTGATTTCTCAGTGTAAATCAAATCCAAGGAGTTGTAGTTTTGGAATAGGGAAAAGTAAACAGGAAAGATAAAGTTCATAATCTATAAACTTGCACAATCTACTTGGTAAAAAAAGAACACATGTCCAATTTTGAAACACAGTGCTAGTTCCTCAGAAATTTAGTAAGATTTTTTTGTTGCTGTTCATAAGCATAAGCTAAGACTGCTGAACATTCATCTTAAAAACTGATGTTGTTCTTACTAACTGGTGTGTGGGAATTGGCTCTCTTGCATTTTCTAGTATGCACAGTGACATTAAAAGTACCTGTGTGTAAACATAACAGTCAAAAAGCAATATAAAAAAAAAGCTAAATAGAAGATTAAGAGTAAGAGCTTCCCTTTTCTCTCTCCCTCAGGCTAGAAGTGTGGAAGCTGCTCTTTCTTAAATTTCAGTTCCTTTTATTCCTTCATTCTTGCCACACTTTATTTTCCACTTCCAGCTGCCTTCTTACAGTGTTACCTTTCTAAAAAATTACCACTGTATTACTGAGGTAGCTGGAAAGATTTGAGGTTTAAACGAAAAAAGTGTATTTTGGTCTCTGGAAGCAAGTTACAAGGACAGGAAAAAACTCAATTAGTATTGAAAATCTGGTAGAAGGCTAATATTTGTGTGTTATTTTAAAATAAAATCCTTGGCTGAATGTCTTGTGAGAGGTTGCTGACAAAGCGATGTTGTCACGGGGTGGTGAGTAAAGCTGCATTGTTAAGGGAATAGTTATGAGGAAGAAAACTAGTTGGAGTCTTACTTTGTAAGATGACAGACTGCTGCTGATGAACTGGCAAAATCTGTAAGCGATGAAATGTTTGCGTAACGGAAGTGGAAACTTCAGAGACATAACGGGCTATCTTAATATTTGGTCATAAGTACATTTTTGTGTTAATATAGGAGACCTAATGTGTATTGGAGGGAGTAGCTAGAAGTGTCTGTTAAGATGGGGCATAAATTGCTTGTTGATAAGAACCCAATAAAATTATGAGCTGCTTTATGAAAATGTCCCAATAGAAATGGAATAATAAGTAAATGTTGGAATGCATTAAGAATATAACATATACTGCTTTGCATACTATTTTTGTATTAATTAGGTAAGCATATTTGAAAACTGCTAAATTTTACTATTTTATGGTAAGTGGTTCTGATACTATGTGGAGACCTCCTAGCTTCATCTGTTTTACAAAACAGAGTGTTGTGTTTCTTTGTATTCCATTTTTTGATCAGGAAAAAAATTCCAATGAACTGATTGAGGGGAAAGCTGTTGGAATAGTACTGCTCTTGTGCAAGTAAAATGAAAAATACTGTTTATTTTTAGCATAAAAAGTAGTGAAGGAAGAGAGGCTTCCAGCAGAGGCCAACAGAACCTTGAACAGAGTATGAATAAATTTCCACCTTTGCTTTTAACCCTCTGCTGTACAACTAAGTAAGGAGTTGTGAGAGCACACGTTGAGAAGTTGAGTAGGCTAGTCTGTTAAGAAATAGTTCTTACAACATTCAATTGGGAGAGGCTAATGCATGATTCAAAATAAGGAGTAGATTGTTGTAGAAACAAGGAGAAAATCCATTGCTAAGTAATAGGTGTTTTAATAAAAAAGATTGTACAGATAGCACTTCAGTGAATAAACTAACTTTAAGTAAGTTTATTAAAGCTTATATATAGTTTATATAAAGTTTATTATTATATATTATATATAATATACAATAATATGTATATTTATATTAAGTTTATTATTATTAAATAGAATCATCTTTAAATACTTCCTATGAGCAAGTTAGACTGCCATTACAGCCTCTCGGAATTTTTTGCCCTTTCCCAGGGACAGCTTGCTTTGGAGTTGGTTGGTGTTCTTGTCTGTTTTGAGTAAACCTACTATGCTGGTTACTTCAGTTTCAAGTCTTGAAAGGCCATAAGAAACTAAAATTAGATTCACTAAATCTGTATTAGTTGACACATACACTTCAGACTTATTTTCCTGTTTCAATCCCTTCCTGTTTAAGGAGGGGAAGTAAGAAGATTTTTCACATGTTAGCTAGCATCCCCCCAGCTTAAAAGCTGGTGGTTTCACCAATTGCTGTAGAAGATATAGGAATAGAATAAAGAATAAAACAGGCCACCTCATCATGTTACTATTTATATACGTGGGGCATTCCTGTCTTGGAGAAATGCTTTGTACGATTTTTCATCTTTTCACTCTGTCTCAAGCGGTGTGCAGTATAACTGGGGAAGTTACAAAGGAGGACAGCAAAGGTGACTGATTTGTGTGGTCATTAAAGAATGACTAAGGATTCTTAATACTGTTCAGGCAGGAAGGCCTGTGCATTGACCATGTTATGCAAATGTACATTATCTGGGTAAAGGATGCTGGTGATGCTTTTCACTTGTTTGTCGTTCCTCTGTGTCTAATATCTACCTTCAGAAGTCCCTCAAAAATCAACATAAGGGAATAATTTTGAAAACGGACTTCTTTCAGTGGGGAGCTGGATGACTTCTGTGCAGTTTTTGCAGTCACTTGGTTGTTCTCAAGACTTAGCTATTAATGTTTTTAAGTTACATAATTTAGTCTTTAGTGTTTCAGCAGAAAGGGCACTTACCCTAATCAGAGTGTCTGAATTTCTTGTGAACTCAGTCTACAATGAAAATAACTAATATTTTAAACATTCTTTTACTACAGTATTTATGCTTTTTTTCTTGTAGCCCACTGATTTCTTTGTAGCATTGAGTTAAACTTGATATGCAATGTATTGATGTCATCCAGCACTGACCCTTAAAAAGTCAGGGTTTGGGCACTGGTAGAACTTACGTGTTGTTCATTTTCATGTTCTCAACTTGTCATTTTTGTGTAGTTAAATTTTGGAATCGGATTATATTGGAAAACAATTAGAGAAGAGAACTCTTAAGAAGTGAGAATTATTTGGACAGAGCCTTGGGTGACATGGTTTAGTGGGAGGTGTCCCTGCCCATGGCAGGGGGGTTGGAACTAGATGATCTTAAGGTCCTTTCCAACCCTAACTAGTCTATGATTCTATGATTATTTATCACCTGAGAGCCTTACTAAAGATTGAATTCTCCAGCACTGTCGAGACTGAAGTGCGATTTTGAAAAATAAGTGACAGTGCTTGAGTGAGTGCTGTCAGGTAGAAATAGGTAAGATTAGCGCAGTCTGTGATTGGAATTAGGACAGATATGTTTTAGTGTTTTAACGCTGCTGAGATTGACAGCTGGAAAGAGGCTTGTATAGCGCATTTAAAAAGCAAATATTCTGAGAAAAGGGCGTGAGAACATGCAGTGAATTCTACTTATACCTCTTTTAGATATTTTTTGAGATGCAGTTACTAAGGAGAGGTACATCGCATCAAATGTCTTAGTGCCGAAAATGTGCAATGACCTTTTCTGCCATGTTAGCCTGTAATGCTGAGTAGGTTTCTCCTCTTCTTTGAATTGTCATTTTCTGCTGACTTCCAGAGCAATTGGGAGATTATTTTGTGGGGCAGTATTAATTTGTTTTCCATGATTAGTATTGCTTAGTCATGGTCTCTTCATATCCCCACAGAAACAAGGGGTGTAGGCCTAATAAAAACAGCGGCACTCTTCATTAACATCTGTAATGTTGGTTTATGTTCCTTCAGAATTTGTTGGTTTGTTAATTTTGCTGTGACTGCAGTAGGGATGTGCTCATGCCAGTCATGGCTATTATGACCAGTAAGGTGGTGGCGACAGACATGATTTCTTGTGAGTGCATTTTTATAAGCTATCTGGGTGCTTTTGGTATGTGCTCAGGCTGCATGTCTGTTCTGAAGCCCATACTTTTCCATATTGTTGTGTTACCTATAGAGTTAAAATTTAAAATGGAAGTGTCTACATGTGACTGTGGTAAGATTTTCTGTTCGCAGTGTAGTTATACTAAAATCTGCCCATATTTTAGAGATGTATCTTGTTATATTACATTATATTGCTCTTGATGCCAGTCTGATAAACAATAATTTATACCAGTTGTTAGGATTATCCAAGGCAACTCAGAGAGGCTGAGTGGGTGTGTCTAGTGTATTACTTTTTCTGGTGGATACGAAGGCTATATAGCTGAACATTAAAATGAAGGTGAAAATACTCTTCTCTGATGATCTTGGGGTCCTTTCCAACCCTAACCATTCTATGATTCCCACGTGTGCTATGACTGGATACCAGGGAGAAGTGATCGCCCTTCCCTCTCCAGTTCCCAGTCAGCAAACTTGCTAATGGTACATTTAACTCTGGCATCCGATCATTGATAAATATATTGAACAGAACTGGCTCTAGAATTGAGACCTGAGGAGCAGTGCTGGTGGCTGGTTGTCAACCAGAGGTAGGCTCGTTCACTACAAACCTTTTTGCCCTGCTTTAAGCCAGTTCTTCACCCAGTGCACTCTAAACCTGCTTATCCCATGGATGGACAGCTTGTCTGGAAGGATGCTGTTATGGACAGTAATAAAAGCCTTACTGAAATCCAGAACTACATTCACCACTTTTCTTGCATCCACTATGTGGATGACCTTATCATAGAAGTTTATCAAAGTATTTGAATAGGACCAATCTGGTGACCTTCTATGAAGGGGCTACGGAACTGATGGACAGGGGCAGAGCGGTTGATGTCATCTACCTGGACTTGTGTAAAGCCTTTGACACTGTCTCCCATGACATCCTTCTCTCTAAGTTGGAGAGACATCAATTTGATAGGTGGACCACTCGGTGGATAAAGAACTGGCTGGATGGCCGCACGCAAAGAGTAGTGCTCAGTGGCTCAGTGTCCAGGTGGAGACCAGTAACGAGTGGTGTCCCCCAGGGATCGGTGTTGGCACCGGTCTTGTTCAACATCTTTGTGGGTGACATGGAGAGTGGGATTGAGTGCGTCCTCAGCAAGTTTGCCGATGACACCAAGCTGTGTGGTTCGGTTGATACATTGGAGGGAAGGAATGCCATCCAGAGGGACCTTGACACGCTTGTGAGGTGGGCTGATGCCAACCTGATGAAGTTCAACCATGCTAAATGCAAAGTCGTACACCTGGGTCGGAGCAATGCCAGGCACAGCTACAGGTTGGGCGGGGAGGAGATTGAGAGCAGCCCTGCAGAGAAGGACTTGGGGGTGTGGGTTGATGACAAAATGAACATGAGCCGGCAGTGTGCGCTTGCATCCCAGAAGGCCAACCGTATTCTGGGCTGCATCAAAAGGAGTGTGACCAGCAGGTCGAGGGAGGTGATCCTGCCCCTCTACTCTGCTCTCATGAGACCTCACTTGGAGTGTTGTGTGCAGTTCTGGTGTCCTCAACATAAAAAGGGCATGGAAGTGTTAGAACAAGTCCAGAGGAGGGCCACGAAAATGATCAGGGGAGTGGAGCACCTCTCGTATGAAGATAGGCTGAGAAAGTTGGGGCTGTTCAGCCTGGAGAAGAGAAGGCTGCGTGGAGACTTCATAGCAGCCTTCCAATACCTGAAGAGGGCCTACAGGGATGCTGGGGAGGGACTCTTCATGAGGGACTGTGGTGAGAGGACAAGGGGTAGCGGGTTCAAACTGAAACAAGGGAGGTTTAGATTGGATCTGAGGAAGAAATTCTTTACTGTGAGGGTGGTGGGGCCCTGGAATGGGTTGCCCAGGGAAGTTGTGAATGCTTCATCCCTGGCAGCATTCAAGGTGGGGTTGGACAAAGCCTTGGATGGCATGGTTTAGTGGGAGGTGTCCCTGCCCATGGCGGGGGGGTTGGAACTCGATGATCTTGAGGTCCTTTCCAGCCCTTACTATTCTGTGATTCTGTGATTCTGTGACTTTCCCTTCACGAACCCACATTTTTCTTTAAATGCCTTTCGGTAGTACCCAGTATGATCTTAGCTGTAATTTTTCCAGGAACTAAAAGGCCTGTAGTTTCCTTGGTATTCCCTCATGCCCTTTTTGTAGATTGGAATAGCATTGGCTAGCTTACAGTCAGCAGAGACCTCCCCAGACTCCCAAGACCTTTGGTAGCTGACTGAGAAGGGTCCTACCATAACGTCCACTAGCTCCGTCAGAACTTGGGGGTGAATCCCATTGCGTCCCACGGACTTGTGAACATTCAGCTGCTACAGCTGGTCTCCTACAATTTGGGTATCCACAAATGGAAAGTCACTGTTCTTATACTTAGCCCTCTGACCTGGGGGACCAGGCAGCTCAAGGTCTATCAGTCGTATTAAAGACTGAGACAAGAAGAAAAAACAGCACTGAATGTGTCTGCTTTTTCTTCATCCCTGTTAATCAGGTGATCACCTTCAACAGGTATGTCCAATGTTGGGTTTTTTTTTTTTTTTTTTTTTTTTTGGGGGGGGGTTGTGTTTTTGTGTGGTTTTTTTTTTTTTTTTTTTTAGACCTCCTCTTGCTATTAGCGTACTTGGAAAAAGCCCTTCTTGTTATCTCACACAACACTGGCCAGTTTCAACTCTAATTGAACTTTGGCTTTTTATGTCAACTGGTAAACAATCCATGGCTTTGTAATCTTCCTTCAAAGCCTAACTTTGTTCCTAGAGATCATTTCTGCCCCCCCCCCCCCCCCCATCTTGAACTTCATGAGGAGTTTTCTGTTCAGCCAGGCTGGTCTTCTGCCCTGCTTGCTTGATGTAAGACACGCTGGAATTGCCTGCTTCTGTGTTTCTAAAACATGGTTCTTAAACACTAACCAGCACTTGTGGACTCTTGAGCCCTCAAAAGCAGATTCCCAGGGTACTCTGCTAAATAGTTCCCTGAATAAAGTTCGCTCTCGTGAAGTCCAGGCTAGAAACTCTGGTGTCCTTTTTCTCATTACACTGAAAATTTTTAACTCAAATGTTTTGTGATCACTGTGGCCAACAGAGCTGCCTACAGTCACATCTCCCGTGAGTCCTATATTTGTAAATAACAAGTCTAGCAACATCTTTCCTAGCTGGCTTGCTGGCTACTTGTGACAAGAAGCTATCTTTCACAAACTTAAAGCATTTCCCAGACTTGCTCATCACAGCACTATGCCATTCCTAGTTGATATTTGGGATGTTGAAATCTCTCATAAGTACAAGGACTACTCATTCACGGATTTCTCCTGCTTGCCTACAGAATAACTTCTCAGTGCTTACGTGCTGGGTGGGGTATCGGTGGTAGACACTCACTGTGCAATCTCCTTTGTTTTTCATCCCCCTAATCGTCACCCAGATGCTCTTAACCACATCATTGTTAATTGTATGGGCTGTAGTCAAACCTCTCCCTTATGCAGTGTGATACTTCCACTACACCTGCCCTGTCTATTCCTCCTAACAGCCTGTAGCTCCATCCCAGCACTTGAGTCATGGGACTCGTTCCACCATGTCTTGGTAATACCAGTGATATAGCTCTGGGAACTGACTAAACACTTCCAGTTTGGGAAGTGTAGACAGTGCTTTTGTGTACCTTGTTTAACTTTCAGATTGCCCTGTGGAGTCAGGGGTTAGACTCAGTGATCTGTGTGGGTCTCTTCCATCTCAGGATGTTCTGTGGTTTGAGAAGAATGACAGTTTGCTTTCCAGTTCAGTTCTATGTAGGCGTGCTGTAGGGTTGGCAACATGGAACTCCGTAACAAAGTAGATGTTGAAGTACCTCTAGGGAAGCTGTTAATTTGTAGGAAGAACTAATGCTTTTCCTTGCTGACAAGGCCTTGTCGACCCTGAGGAGGAGACTGCTGAAGCTGAAATTCTATTAATGTCAAAACATATCCTAAGGAAGCCACTGGTTTGTCTGTACTTGTCAGTATGTGCAATAGGCTTGGGGAAATTAAATACTACTGTGTCCTGTTTTGTCTGGTCTGAAGATCCACTCCAGAAGGTGTGTAGATGATAACAAAGTATGAGGACTTTCTCATAGCTTTATTCTCCTTTGTTTTATTGAAGTTGGGTTTTCTGATTCACATTTTTGTGTCCTTTTTCAGTCCTCTCAGCTGCAAGTAATTATTTTTTTGTTTGTTTGTTTTGGGAATCCTTGTAAGCTACTCCTAGGTAAAGGACTGACTGTTGATGTCAGTTGAAGATGGTTTTGTTAGTGCTTTTCAGTTTTGACAGGAAGATGCAAGACATTCTGTTGTTGGAAAAAGGCATGAGGGTCCTGGTAGACACCAAGTTGAACATGAGGCAGCAATGTACCCAGAGGGTAAAGGTGGTAAATGGTATCCTGGGCTGCATTAGATGAAGAATTGCCAGCAGGTTGAGGGAGGTGATCTTGCCCCTTTATTCAGTGCTGGTGAGGCCACATCTGAAGTCATGTGCCCAGTGCTGTGCTCCTCAGTATGAGAGAGACATGGACATACTGGAGAAAGTTCCACTAAGAACGCTGACGATAATTAAAGCACTGGAGCATGCCCTCTGAGGAAGGGCTGTGGTTTGGGATATTTCAGCCTGGAGGAGACTTGAGGGCACCTGATCAGGGTATATAAATACATAAAGGGTATTTAGGCAGATTGTAGAGTCTCTGTCCTAGGATATATTGAAAAGCTGTCTGGACATTGTCCTGGGCAGCTGGCTGTAGGTGGCCTTGCTTGATAAGGGGGGGTTGGACCAGGTCCCTTCCAACCTCAACTATTCTGTGATTTTGTGATTTGGGACTATATATAGTGAATGTCTTATATATGGGATGAATGGTGCACTTTCATTGGACCATGGACTTAAAGAACATTTCCAGCGTTCATTATTAGCATAGAATATGACATACAGGTACAAGTGTTTTGAACTGCAGTTATTACTGTCCTTTTAAGTTTTCCAGATATATTTTTATAGGTAATACTTGCAAGTCTGGTGGAATACAGTTGGATTTTTTTTTTTTTTTAACATATATTTATTTTTTAAACTCACCAATATCCAAGGAATTGAAGAAACCTTTAGTAAGTAGAGGTAATGATAAAGGGATCTTCAGGAGCCTTCTCGTCTTGATAAGTAGCTAAGTATTCTGTTGAATAGTTTAAAGTTGCTACTTTTCCATTTTAATAAATTTTTTTTCCTTAAGCTGAAGACCTGCATTTCAGTCTGTCAGTATTTGTTTGAGTGAAGTTTAAAACCAGGAGTAGGTGCCACAGAAAATAATCTGTTGCTTGGCAAATGATGGTTTTACTACAATCCAATCCTTTGAGTACTGCCATCGTGTGTTTCCCTTATGTGATGAGAAAATTAGTGCTTTAAACAGTATTATTTTAAATGATCAGCAAAAAACTGATTTCCATTTCTAACATTTTCTAAGCTATTAAACAATGACATAAGCTATTGTTTATAACACTTCTGTAAATGATACTTCATAGATGAGGACACTGTTCAATGCTACTTACTGCATCTTACAAATTTCCAAGAGAATTAAAGCTATTCTGTGGTTTATGGGTCTGAATGTCTTGTACCATCTTTTGCCTTCAGTTTGAGCATAGGACTGTAGCTTAAGTTGTTGTCACAGGGATTCTTAAAGTTAACCTTTCCTTCCTTGAGCATTACCAGTCCTAACTTTCACAGAAGTTAGGACTGGTAATGTTGCATGTACTTTGATATTCTTGATGCCTATTTTTAAGACATAGTTTGAAAAACTGATAGCAGACGTGCATGTTGCATGGTTCCAGTATTTTTTATATCATAACATATGGCTTTGATGTACTTCTGTGGTGGATAATTGAAATATTCCCCAGAAAAATTTGGGATGATTTCTGTGTAACTCTCAAAGACGAAAGTATACATAAGACTGAAAATTAAAGATATAGTAAGGGTGAAACCAATGAAAAATAAGAGGTTAAAGAATCAGGAAGTGATCAAACTCATGCAGGTAATAAAAGAAGTGTGACTGGCAACTGGCAGCTTCTGTTGGGGCAAAAGCAGAATACCGAAAGAAACTTGACTTAGTCTGAGAAAAAACCCCAACATTTCAGTGGCATATAAACAGATCTATTGAGTTAAATTGAAAGAATTGAAGACCTTCAGTGTAAAGCATTCAGATTAGAAAACAAATGTTACAGCTGTTTATCTTTTTATCTGGATTTTGCCTTCATTGTGTGTGTCTAGTGGGAATCACAGATCAGAGCACTGGTTACTAGTTTTGCTGCTGGAATGATTCTTTCAGTGTATGTATGAGAGACAGAGGCCTGCTGCTTCAGGATGCTTCATTAGTCTGTACTTCTTGTTCTATTCTTTCACTTTATTTCAAGAAATTAAAAAATGTCAAGGCTTTCTATTTAACATTAAAAAAACCTCAACATTTTTGCAACTTCTAGTAATTTACAGGGAGTTTACTGGCAGCATAACTGTTACAATATGTTAATTTACAACTTAATTTAACCTTTTTTAAACTCCTTGCTAGCTAGAAGGATGTGTAATGTGAGACAATAAAACAGTAGTATGACTAAACAATATTTTTCTTTTCTTGAAATTTTTGTATGCAAACAATTTGGTTCCCTAAGAGTGAGTGTGACATAGTGCATACATGAAATAAACCTTCTAAATGGCTGTGGCAGATCAAGGTTCTATTTCCCCACCTTTAAATTTTATTAGTTACGCCTGAAAAGAAGGATTGTAACACTGTGTATTTTAAGTTGTGGCATCCTGTTGAACGGAATCAAACCAGCAAGTATTTTGTTTAAATACATAAGATGTCCATGAATATAGCTTTCGGCTGGAAGCTTCTGTTCACAGGAGAGTGGTGGTGTGTTTTCCCTCCCCCCCTTTCCCCTTCACATACATCAATGGATTACTGATTAATAAGAGTTAATACCTTGGTTTACATAATCTCTCTTGTCTGTATCCCTAGTCTATCACACCTAAAATAAAGTACCCACTGGGCTTTGCAGCATATTCCTCCTTACCCTACATTTAGTCAGAAAGGAGAATGGAATTGCAGATGTTTTGGGTTGGCCTGTAATAGTAGATTTGAAAAACACGGAGGACATCTGAAACGGAAGAGGACAAATCAAATTTTCATGAAGAACAATGACTGAATTTTGCCACCAAGATCAACAAAGTTCAGTGCTTCTCAGATGGCTGTATTGGTGTTTGTGGAGGAGATCCATTGCTGATAAGCATAGTCTTTCCATTGCTTCTTACAACAGCAAGTGGGCTTGTGGTATCTGGGGAAATAAGACTTTGGCTTCAGAGTTGTGTAATTGCGTAGCTGTAAATATTGTCGATGACCAAAGCTGTCTGTTCAGGGAGTGTCCAGTCTTAGAATGTTTTTGTTAGTGTTGCTGTAGGCAAGACTTATTGTATAAATCCTTCAGTGTGCTGTTTTAGGAACTGTATAATCCTGAAAGCTACTGTACTACCTCTACTTTATTTCTGGTTTTACCACCACATACTAACACCTATATGTGGTTTTATCTTGTGCTTTTATGCACTGGCTTTTTCATTACTGTAAAAGGGCCAAATGTTGCAAGACTGCTAAAGGTATTGGACAAATGACCAGAGATTTCAGGAAGCTGTAAGGGGGTTGCATTATTTGAAATAAAACTTCTGAAAATTGTTCATTTTTAAAAAGACTCATCTTTCAGTTCTTCTTTACCACCTATTTTTCATACAGGTTTTCTTGCAAGTTAGATCAAGAAAGTACTGGAATTTAGCTTTTGATGTTATTTTGTGAAAACTTCTTAAACCTCCAAGTGAGTGTCATCACTTCATGTAACTGCCATCCCATCCCTTCCTTCACCAAAATCAGATGACTTACTAGTGGAAATCTTGGTTGGTTTTGGCTGTGGAGATATAGCTTTTCCTGGCTCATAAAGATGGGAGGCTAGTAGTCCTTGACATTTCCAGGTTTTCAGTATTTGAAGAATTTCTAGTTGTAGAACTTCTTTTGAATCTTTCTCAGCTTATGAAAATTTTTACCTCTATTGAGGCAAGAGAGTGATGATGTAATCCCATCCTGGCGCGAGTCTCTCAGTCCCTCTGCTATGTGACTTCTTTACTGTCTCTGCTTAGTTTCATACACTATGCACTTGCTTGCCCTGTCTGCTCCAACCTTGCCCTGCAGAAAGTTGGGGTTTTTGCAAACATTTATGTCAACACTTTTCTTTAAATTCAGTAGCCTTTATTTTCTACATATTCCTGATATATTTATAGACAATGAGCAGATTTAGTTCCAGACTTCTTATTTGTAGACTGTTCTTTCATTGTCTTTATCCTCTGATTAGTGCTGTTCATAGCCTTTTCTTGAATGTCACAATCAGTACTAGTACCTTATACAATGTCACTAATAGTTTTTTTTACCGCTATTGCAAGCTGTTCATGTTGATAAACTGGGTTATTGTTCCATGTCTTGCCCCTCTCTTCCCTCCCATCATGGTGGAAATTCTCCTATCAAAGGCTGGGGAGCTAGATACTGGATTAAACTTCTCTTCTTTGATTGTGCAGCAGCATTTGTCATATGTCCAGACCAGCCTTCAGGGACTAATAGGTGTCCAAACCTTTAGATAAGACCGTTTATCTTGTAGTTGGCCAGCTTTTCCTCCTACGGGCTTTGTTTACCTGAAAAAAAGACAACTTTGACTGGGAGTGAATGGGACCTAGTATGTACCAGGCAGTGAAAACTTTGTTTTTTTTTTTTTTTGTTTTTTTTTTTCCCAATAGTGTGATAAGAGTAGCACTTGGATCTTGAATAAAAATTTCAAACATCATCATGTGAGCAGGCTCTCTCCTTCTCCCAGAAGAACCAACCTGCATCAGAGCTGATCAGACAATAACCTGTTAATTTCATTTAAAAATGTTAGCAGCTGAGTTTGGATAGTTATCAAAGTAACTGATGACTGAAGCCTTAAATAATGGTTTTATGTATTCCTGAAGAAGACGTTACTAGAAAACCCAATTGATTAGTTTTCTTCTTTTAGCTTGGAGAAAATGTGATGGTTCCTTCCTGCTTAATTCCTAACCAGTTCTTAATTCCTAATTAGTTCAAAAAGGATAGAGGGGCTGTAGGTTTGGAATCTTTGGAACACAATGAGACTAGATTTTGTCAGTTCAGCTAATTTGCTTTGTCCAGTAAAGTCCTTTTGAATACAAAATATGTAATAAAGGTTTTTTCATGCATTGTTGGTAAAAAACTGTGTTTATTTAAAAAAATTTAAGTGCTTTTTTTTAACGTGCATTTATTTTAGTTTATTTCTCTCTAGGTAGCATTTGACATACATGTTAATGCAGTATTTTGTTTATAACATCCTTAAACTTTGGAACTGTAATCATTGCTGTGTAAGTGTACCTACATGTGCCATATTGGCTAGAATGTAAGATAGACTTATATTATAGAAGGATGTTCATTTCACAGGGGCAAAACCAGAGTGTCGGTGCACTGTTGACATGGGATAAGAGTCATGTAGTTGTTGTAGAAACAGCCAACCCTAAGCATAACTTTGTTTCATAGAATCGTAGAATAGCTAGGGTTGGAAAGGACGTTAAGATCCATCTAGTTCTTACTCTCCCTACTATGGGCAAGGACACTGAAGCATGTCACCCAAGACTCCTTTCAACCTGGCCTTGAACACTGCCAGGGATGGAGCATTCACAACTTTCTTGGGCAGTCCATTCCTATGCCTCACCACCCTCACAGTAAAGAACTTTCTTATATCTAACCTGAACTTCCCCTCTTTAAGTTTGAACCCATTACACCTTGTCGTGGCGCTACAGTCCCTGATGAAGAGTATCTCCCCGCCATCCTTGTAGGCTCCCTTCAGATACTTTAAGGCTGCTATGAAGTCTCCATGCAGCCTTTTCCAGGCTGAACAGCCCCAACTTTCTCAGCCTTTCTCATCCTCATCCTCTGTTGGGATATCCTTGGCATTGTAAGAATTTCTCCCAGGCATCATGGTCATTTTTTTTCCTTCAAGGGGAAAGATGCAAAGGTGTGTGTAGTGAATTCTCACTTCCCTGTTACCAGGAGATTACCGAACCTGTGTTGGCCAAATGCAGTCAGCAGCTTAGTAGCAATCAGAGCCAGAAACTCAGGTTAGGGCAGATAGTGTGCCTTGCAGATAAATCAGCACCTGAAACCTGAAGTCTCAGGAGATTAGGCAATCAACTGTCTACCTGAGGACTTTGACACAGTTTATTTCTTTATTGCTGTATTTATTTTGCTTTGTGTATGCTACAAGTAGACTTAAAGACCCATAAACCCCAGCCAACCAATCAACCAACCAAATAAAACTCGGGGAAAGTGGTAGCACATTGGATCTATGCAGGTTGAACAACAGAAGGGGAAAAACTCAGTAAAAATAATTGTCAGTAACAAAACTATGCCTAAACTTGTTTTTAAATGTATGATTAGAACTAGATTACGGATCTTGGTTACTTGTGACGAATTTAAGTTTACTTGTCACAGAACTGGTTACATATGTTGCTCCTTTGATATCTTCCATATCAGTGGTATCCAAAGTGGGGTTTGAGAGGAAAAAGTTAGGACTTCTGTTTTATCCAAAAAATAAGAAAGAAATTAAGATTTTTTTTTTTTTTTTTCTTGTAAAATACTCACTGACACTGGCACCATCACTTGGTGTGTATGTTGTATCGTCCTGTGTCACCTACATGGTGTCCTGAGGGCAGATTTAGTATTGCACAGCATAGGAGGGTCACAGTAGTGCCTTCACTTGTTTGTTCGCTTTCAGTGTATTGCAGTGTATGCAGTTTACATGTACCCACTTATGTGGATTTATGGATTGTATTATCTAGTTTCAACTAAACTAATACTCGCAAAATGTGCTAGTGGGCTTAAAAAAATTGTGCAAAGAGAGCATGGATTGAAGATAATCCTAATAATGTGAGTACAAGTGAACAGTAAGAATATTGCAGAGCTGATGCTTTTCCCACTCCTAGTGTGGAGTGTGAGAATATATAGCTCTTGGTCAGTTGCATTAATGAGGTAAAAACAATGGCAGTTAGATTTGACAAAGATGTTGGCCAAAAAAACGTATGGATTTATTAAGAAGGCTATTTGAAATGTGGGTGTCGTTAATGATGAACCTTGTCCTAAGAGAGTATTGTACCTTGAAATACCAGCTAATGATGATGAAGCCATCACAATTAGCAAGCTATTTAAGAACTGAGCATCCAGAATATGAGGACAAACCTCTACATTTTTTTTTTTTTTTTTTTTTTTTTCAGCAATGTTTAAGGTTATGTGATACTCAAGCCAGTACTGTATAGGATTTCACTAAACTTAATGATAGATCTTTAAAAGCCTCTTTTGAGGTTTCTCAATAGCAAAAGACTTAGAAGCCACGTATGGTTGGGGAGACATTTGATCTTCCTGCTGCAGTAAAAATGTCTGAAATAATACATGGAAAACAATATGATGAGAAACTAAAATGCACTCTTTTATCAGCAGATACTTTTGGAAGATGACTGAAAAACACTGTCAGAGATTTGAAGAAGCAAATATTAGAAGAAATTACACAGTGTGGGCGACGTGCTGTACAGTTGAATGAAAGTAGAGATGTTTGACGTGGCTCAGCTTATGGTAGTTGCTAGATTCTGTGTCGATAATGAAATACACAGATAACTAAGTCACTAAAGAAAGATGTACCAAAGTAAACATTCTTAACAGTAAATGACTTAACAGCTTTTTTTTTAAAATGGAAAAACTTTGCAAATGTAACCACTGATGGAGTGGCTCCTTTGACTAAAGCAAAAAGAATTCTGGGGTAAGGTTGCAAGGAGAGTACCGTGCATAGAGTTCATTCACTGCATCGTGCATAGGCAAGCAAGAAGGAAATTGGATGTGCATGAAGTGTGCTACAGGATGTCGTCATTGTGGTTAACTGTATAAAGGCAAGACCTTTAAATAGTAGAATTTTTACAATAATTTGTAATGACAAGAGGAGTGACCAGGAAAATACTATGCAGAAGTTTGCTGGTTATCATGGCAAAGTGCTTAGATGAGTTGTAGAACTTAAAGATTAATTGCACGTTTTTCTTTCACAAAAAAAAAGACAAGTGTTCTGACCTGCTGTGTAATGACAAGTGGCTGTCAGCAGTATGCTAACAGGATTTTTTTTTTTTGTGTGTTTTTTTTTGTGTGTTTTTTTTTGTGTGGTTTTTTTTGTGTGGTTTTTTTTTGTGTGGTTTTTTTTTGTGTGTTTTTTTTTGTGTGTTTTTTTTTGTGTGTTTTTTTTTGTGTGTTTTTTTTTGTGTGTTTTTTTTTGTGTGTTTTTTTTTGTGTGTTTTTTTTTGTGTGTTTTTTTTTGTGTGTTTTTTTTTGTGTGTTTTTTTTTGTGTGTTTTTTTTTGTGTGTTTTTTTTTGTGTGTTTTTTTTTGTGTGTTTTTTTTTGTGTGTTTTTTTTTGTGTGTTTTTTTTGTGTGTTTTTTTTGTGTGTTTTTTTTTGTGTGTTTTTTTTGTGTGGTTTTTTTTGTGTGGTTTTTTTTGTGTGTTTCTTTTTGTGTGTTTCTTTTTGTGTGTGTTTTTTTGTGTGTTTTTTTGTGTGTTTTTTTTTGTGTGTTTTTTTTTGTGTGTTTTTTTTTGTGTGTTTTTTTTTGTGTGTTTTTTTTTGTGTGTTTTTTTTTGTGTGTTTTTTTTTGTGTGTTTTTTTTTGTGTGTTTTTTTTTGTGTGTTTTTTTTTGTGTGTTTTTTTTTGTGTGTGTTTTTTTTTTTGTGTGTTTTTTTTTGTTGGTTTTTTTTTGTTGGTTTTTTTTTTTTTTTTTTTTAAGACACTTAATGCATCCCTTCAAGGTAAAGGTGATGTTTTAGCAAGTAAGATGATGACGACTTTTTGCAGGAAACTCTTGCTATGTAGAGAACGTTTTGAAAATGAATATTTGGAAATGGTTTGATCATTGTGCAATTTTGTTGCCAGAAAAGATGTGTCATCTGTAAAAACTCATATCTGTACACTTAAACTTGGAAGCAGAATTTTCTCACCTGTTTAAAAGTCTTCCAAATAAAGAGTTTCAGGGCTGTTTATACCCATTTGTTAAGAATAGAAAAATGCAACATTTCATTAGTTTTCATTAGTTTGCATTAACAACTGACTGACAACAGTGAAGATGGAGATATACTGGCCAAATTTCAGGAAAAACTTTTGTAGTGTTAGTGGATGGGATTGAAAAATGAGCATCATGATTGATGCACTTTGATTTGGGTATATCTTTGTAAATTGACATTTCCAGCTATGATGGCATTAAACCGAAGTATTAAAATAAACTGAATTTAGAACTGGACATTCAGATCACTGTAGTACAAAGTGTTAAGGCAACACTTTAAAACATGAAGCATGTTCAATTACATGGCTATCACAAAAAGCATTTTTATGAGAGCAGAAAAATTTTTTGTGTTATTAGGAACAAATACTATTTAAAAATACTGTTTATTTGATCTTTTTCTCATCTTTTTTTTTCTATTTTTATGTTCTGTAATGTATAGAATACATTGGTACAGTAGTACCTATGCATAATTTATAAATATACACATTTTTGGGGTGTGTTCAGAAACTTTTTACTGATAGAGGTGCACAATGATAAACGTTTGGTGACAGCTATTCCCATATTATTGGTACCAGAAAATAAATACACGGAAGTTCATCCATATCATGAAAATGTATTTTAAATGTACATATTCTTTTCCCATGAAAAATTGTTGCTTGATAGAAACAGAGGATATGTGACTTCCAGGTTTGTTTCAGGCATTGTAATTCAGGAGGATGGAGTGATGCTGTCTATATGCGCTTCAGGTGCTGGGGTGCCCTAACTAAGATCAGACCATACTATTTTAGTTGCTCAATGAGAAGATGGGGTGGTCCTTGTAATGTGCTTACTGTCTCAATAGATGAGGGAAGTGATTTGTGGGTGGACAGCAGTGGTACAGAAAACTGATTGTAAATCTAAGGATAGAATTCAGATGTTTGTTGTCTGAATCGCATTATTACTTGAGCGTATCATTTTGAGGACAGCTTCATTTTCAAGCATATAAACCTTTCAGATTGTTTGTTTGAAGTTGTTGGTGCTTGGTTCATCTGAAATCAGACCATAAGCATGCTTTCTGGAGGTAGGGATATTGATACATCACGGCTGAATTTTTTCTCTTGCATTCCACAGTTGTTCTAAACTATGTAAATTTATGCATTATTGAAGCGACTTGGCATCTTCAAAGGTAGCATGGGAAAAATTTCCAAAGTAATTGGTTTTTTGAGCTGGTGTTAGGAAATAAGGCGTTCTGCCATACCTAAGTAACATTTGGGAACTTGGTGATTAGTTCAGCATTTTATTTAACAGTTGTAACTAACATGCAGACATAAGTGCTTTTTAATAAGGTATTTGTGTGCTATTTTTTTTTTATTTTCTTTCAGGCTAAAGCCTAAACCTCTGACATGGCCACATCCTCACCAAGATCTGGTACAAGTAACAACCATAATGGAAGATTACAGATGCAAGTAACAGGCAAGTAGTGGTTTGTACCATGGTGATTTTTACAGGAAAGCATATGTATTCTAAAAAAGCAATCTTTGAAATTAGTGTAAAAAATGAATTAGTATAGTTAATATCTTAATAATTTGAATGTTACGGTTAAGAATGTAACTATATGTAGATTAATTGAAGCTAAGTAGTGGTTATACAGTGAGTTGGATGACTGGCTTTAATGATCTCTGCAAATTACAAAAAAAAAAAAAAAAAAAGATATTCCATACAGCAGTTAGGGCAAATGTAAGGAATTCTGCTTGGGAACAAATAATTAATGGCACAAATTCTATAGAGGGAGCACACAAAATTGGAATTCTACAAAAAAGATGGGCAGTTGTAGTGAACTGCAAGCTGAAAATGGGTGCAGTGTTATAGTGAAGCGGTAGAAGAACTGGAGATCACAAAATCTGCTAGCTTTTCAGAAGGTAAAGTCTTTGATTACATATCAAGTAAGCAACTTGATATGTAGTAAAAGTTACATATATTGAGTATCATACAGGTATGTTGTATTATCCTTAGAGCAGCAGGTTGGATTACACAGATTCATGGAATTATTTAGGTTGGAAGGGACCTTTGGGGATTTCCTAGTCCATTCTTCTGCTGAAGGCAGCATGACCTTTGAAGTTGGATCAGGTTGCTCAAGGTATTGTCCAGTTGAATTTTAAGTATCTCAAAGGCTGTAGATTACCAGCTGGGGCAGCTTGTTCTGGTGATACACCACATCACTGTGAAAATGTTTCTCCTTCTATCAAATTGGAGTTGAGTATGTTGCATCTTGTGACTGTTTTTTTCCTTTTGCTGTGCTGGCTCTCAGAGTTTGAGGCAGAATTCAGCCATTCCAGAATCTGCTGAAAGAAGCCACAGTGGGCTACAAGCAATTCTGGAAATTTCTGATTGTGCTGGGGACACTTTTTTCAACAGATATTGAACGGGCCTAGTAGGTTCTACATTTTGCTACTTATGGATAAGAGCTGGTCTGGGGTGTGACCATCAGTGTCACTCTTAGCTGCTCTTTCTCTGTGCTGACAGGGCAGAACAAAAAGACTTGTTGTAATCCAGAGGTAAGTAAAATGCATCTAGGTAAATAGGTTTGATATCTAATTATGCAGTTAAAAGTGATAATGTTAGTGGCAAGTGGTTAGATACTGTGCATAAATTCATATATACACATGTAGATGTATGTGCATGTGTCTGCATATACGTATCATTTTACCATTGTTGGATAGCTTGACCTTTTCAGGAATCCTGAGAAATCTGGGAACCCTGAAATAAGAATGAATGCATGACTGAGAATATATTTAAAGCTGTCTTGAACAAAAATTGAAAAAAACATGATTAAGACACCATGTCTTAAAAAAAGCTGTATTTCAACATACATCATGGTGGATGGTCCAAAGATGGTCAGGTTATCTGAGGAAAAAATGCACTGTGTGAGAGTCCCCAAAATGGTTATTCTCTTGAATTAGATATGAGAAAAACCTTAAAACTGATTAGCCTTGTGTAAGGATCACATAATTTGGTAACATGATCGATCACCAAAACTGGTAATAAATAATAGCATAGATAGAGCCACCTGTAGATTGAATATATGAAACTGTAGAAAACTGAATTACACAAATGACCTGTAACTTCATATCTATGTAGGCAGACAGAAATCATTTTTATAACCTCTACTGTACTGCTCCTTATGTAAGTAGTGTATTTTTCTGGCACTGGAGCTTCTCTTGACTTCAGAAGATCTAGTTCAGGGATTGAAGTGGGAAGAAATCTGTACAAGTTTTAGGATTAGTTTTCTGAAGGTTTAGTTCTTTAACCAGGCTTTATTGCAGAATCAGAGGAATGCCAAAAGCTAGCTCCCACTAACTTTTATATGCATTTCTAGTATATATGTCTCAGAATACTGTAATCTAGAAATACAGGACGGAACTTTTTAGTCTCCTTTTCAGACAATTTAATTAACTTCCACTTACTTTTGAATTAGCAAGTACAGAAAAGTAACACTTAAGCATTAATTCCAAGTGGCTGAAAAAACTCAGCTTTGCATCAGTTTGAAATTAAAAGGATAATTGAATTATGGGGGGAATGAGAGCGAAGGCGTAGCCAGCAGGTAGGTACAGCTGTGTATCCATCAATGTGGTCTTCTGAAGATAACATCTGCCTGAAATAGTGTTTAAAATGTGGGCAGTTAGGCTCCTGTTGGTTTTTGTACTGACTTCCTCAGCTGGATGAGGAAGCAAGCGGCAGAGCAGATTTATGTTCAGGAGCCCTGAAGACCTCACCAGTGATTTGGAGTTAAAAAAAATAGATTCTTTGGTCATTTGCTACTTCTTAATAGTTAAATATTTAGCTGAAACTTTTAAGTTCATCTGAAAAGCTGTTTCAGTAGCAGAAACTTGAGAGTTTATTTCTTACTTTTAACAGAGTGTTAAGCCACTAGTTAACCGCACGGGTAATATAGGCAAGGAAATGAAGCTCTGTGTACAGGTGTTGCTGTACAGGGACGTACATATCGTATCAGGCCTGAACTGCATATGCTTTCATAACTACATATAATTAAAACCAGAAAAGGCTGGTAATTTTTCAGATGTTGAATGTCATCATACTTCAGTATTTTTAGTTAAGTAAGAGTAAGAAGAACAATGAGAAAATAAACCAAAGAATCCATGTGATTTTCAGCGTTTATCCCTAAAATAGTCGTGCTGTCTCTCCAGCCCATCCTGCCAGTATGTGGTGAAGAGAATATGTCACACTTTGTTTCAACTGTCTGACAAAGGAGCTTTTGGAAATAAAAGCTAACATTTTAGCATTGATCTTTTTATATTCAGTAGAAGTAGAAAGGTGAGGAATAACGTTGTCATGCTGTGTTTCATTTGTTGTTTAGGCAGCACATTTTCTGTTTCTTTCAGTAACAATATGCTGTTACAGATAAAGCAATGTATTTTACTAGTTTCCAGTGCCAGACTGAAACGGAGAAAGAATTGGTTTGGAACAACTTTCTACACGGAATTAAGTGCAGATGGAGAAATTAAGAAGACGGCAAAATCAAGTAGTTCTTCAAATCCAAAATGGGATGAGCAGCTGACAGTGTAAGTAGAATTTGGTTTTGTTGTTGTTTAATACTGTTTATTAGGCAGGCATTGCAGGAAAATATTTACTAAGCTTGGCTGCCTACATAGTTTTTTTTCTGGCTGTTGATGACTAAATGCAGACATAAGGTGATATTTATCTCAAATGATTTTTTTTCTCAATTCTTACAGTGTTTTGAGAATATTTTTTGTACAGTGTTCCTTTCATGCAGTTGCTGCGGACCATTCAAGTTTAAAATTCGTTTCTAGGTGATAATACTAATTGTAGCAATGTCGTTCTCAACTTTAAAAGGAAAACAAAAAGAAGAAAATCTCAGCTGGATAAGTAGTAGTTTAGAGGAAGGTCATTTTGTCTTTAAATGTCCCAATGAAGGGACGCACACAGAAACAGTTAACTGCAAAATGACCTTGCAACTTATCCCAATATTTGACCTTTTTAATCATCTTGTGGTTTATTTTGTTTGCTTGTGCTACAAGTGTTAATATACCTGAATATGACTCTGAAGAGCTGGCAGTCTTGCGCTGTACAATTTGCAAGAATGTGTTATTATACCAGCAAGATTGTACTGCTTCAGGTTTGGGTCTGGAAGCAGCGTAGGTACTATTAAATGGCACTGTCCATGGACCGGTACATTTTGCAGTGTTGACTTGTCTTTTTGCAAAATCCAGCTTTTCTAGTAGTAGGAACCATGCCAGGTTCCTATAATTTAAGTGCTGAAGAGTGGGGAGTGGTACAACGTACCTAACTTTGGGAACTGTTTGCTTGGGAGCATTTACTTATTACCTGCAGACGTGGGCTGAAGCAATTAGGGTATTCCTATGTCACGTTTCAAATTTTTTTAAGTTTAGTAGAGGTTAGTAGTCCTTTGCAGTATTGTAAAAGAGAATAGTGTAGTCCTGGACCTGACAGTGATTTCCAGGAGTTATTACTAGCACAAGTACAGAGCTATCAGTGTATTCACAGAATCCAAAGTTTTTGTTGCAGGCAGGTTTGATTTGGGAGAATTTGGTGAGCTGGTAAAATGAGGTGATTTGACATACACAGTATAGCTGAACAGACTTATTCCGTCATCAGTATTAGGCTCTTTTATATATACCAGCAATATGGGTTTTGTTTTTTTTTCTTTGTCACGTAAGTGATTTAGTAAGACTACCGTTAGAAGGCAGCTTATTCAAAATGCAAAAATACATTTGCTCATGGGTTCAGCAAAACCAACTGACATTGTCCAGCACCTTCAAGTGACTGTAAAGCTAGCCTTGTTGTTGAAAGGGTGGGGGACTTTTTTAGTCTTATTTTCATCAATGTCGATGTATGTTTCTGTATCCAGAACTGATGGGTATGTGGCTTTTGACTTTTTTTTCAAAACAGCCATTCCACTCCATTATTCACAGTCTGGAGCGCTATTGCAGTACTATATCTTGTACTATGAAACTTATTCGTCAGGACCTAACATAGCTTCCAGTTTTCTTTCTTGAGCAGGGGAGGGATCACTGCCAAAAGTTATTGTAATTATTACTCTAATTGGGCCCGTTATGTTTCTGCTTCCCTCCAGTTTTTATTCTAGCTTCATTTGATTTTTCCCCTCTGATTTCTGTGAGTATACTTTATGGTTTATACATTTGTGGATTCACAAATAATGTTTTATCAACACTTCCATGGCAAGCTGATACTTAAGTAGGTTTTTTCCTGCTTGCAAGAAGCTGTTTGCTTTTTCCTTTTTAAAAAAAAAAAATAGTATTTTTCTAGTGACAAATATATTTGCCACCTTTTTTTCTGCACATTTAATGTGAGATTTTAGTTAGAATTCTGGAATAGTGAGAAATAAGGAAAATACGTGTTTTGTAAATAGAGTAAGGTGTGTTTTATGTAACAGACTTGAGCTTTAGTATAGGTTATTGTGATACTCCTCAAATTCCTTGTGTTATTGTAATGGACTTTAAGTTTGATCTTAAACGTAGGTATTGTAGTTTTTGCAGTCCTGAGTTGAAAGTTTCCCCTTGCAGTACAAAACCTCATTTCAGTTAATTAGTATCAAGAACTACAATAATTATAAGAAAGCAAATTAAGGTCAAATACTCCTAGTAACAAGAATAAATACTTTAAAACCTGTATATATATATATATTTTTTTTTTTTTTTTAAAAATGTATTTTATATGCAGGAATGTGACTCCACAGACTACGCTGGAATTTAGAGTGTGGAGCCATCACACTTTAAAAGCAGATGCTTTATTAGGAAGAGCCACTGTAGACTTGAAACAAGCTTTGGAAATACACAATAGAAAATGTAAGTTATCATGAAGGATATTTTGAGTAGAGTTGTTATTACTAATCTATATATCAAAATGGCAACCAGACTACTAACTACACATGTAATTACAACTGGCTTTCAGTCGATGTCTCATCTCTTTTAGAGATATCTGTGCTGTCGAGAGCAGTTTCAAAGTAACAATGGGATATAATAATTTTGAAAAACAAAACATTAGAGTATGAGTTACTACAAATTAAGTAAAAATGGAAGTGATGAAATACAGTGTTTTGTGGCAAACTAGTAACTAATTTGCTAGAAGATCTGTTTTAGACTTTGTAAAAGAAGTCTAAGCTTTCAGAAAAGCCATCTATGTAATTTTTCATGTTTTCCTTCTTTGGAATCACTTACAGAAAGGCTGAATATTTTTCCCTCATAATATAGCTTCTCAGAAAGCAGTAGGAACCACTGATTAATGAAAGAAGCAAGATCTTCCTTTTAGTACAGTAGAGATTGTTGTATTCTATGTAACTTCTGAGTGTAGTTTTTTTAATACAGTTAAAAGCAGGTCTTCTTTATCTAATTTGTATTGATTTTTTTTTTTTTTCATTAGTACAAGAAGATGGTGAATCCACACTTTAAATTCCACTCCAGAGTGGCAGTAGAATTCTAGCTAAGCCAGTCTCACATTTTAGATATGTGTACCTGAGAGCTCTGTTTAGGGAGGTGGAGGGGAAGGAAAGGCAAAAAATTACTTAGTTTTTCTGATGCTCAGAGAAAATTGCAATAGAATCCAAAAGCAAGTGGGGTTTCTTCAACAGTATTGTAAAGATTCTGCCCAGGATTCCATAGCTAGGCAGGAAAATTGTTTCTTTGTCAAGTTATAAGCTCCCTCAACTATCAGAAGAAACCAGGGTTCTAATAATGATAGCAAAAAAAAAAATATATTTTGACTATGTCTGAAAAAATATTTAATGGTTTATTACTGTATATCTAGGGATAGTAGGATTCAACAACTCGGCAAATTCTTTCAGGGAATGGTTGAGTGAGTTAGTTGTACATTGCACCAAAAGTAATGTATGTGCAGCGTTTTTCATTTGGGCAAGTCAGCAGTTTGCACACTGTACTATCCAGTAGTTCACCGGTAGAATAACTTGGTTGTTATCCCTTAGTCATTCAGTTACTGATAATAGCTAATCTAAAATGCAGCACTTGAAAGGCTCTTTACTGAAGGAAATGTAAAGGGGAAATCCTCTAAATGCAGAGACTTTAGAATTATTATTATTATTTAGAATTATTATTATTGCTGTTATTTTCTCCTGCTGAACACTACCAGTATTGAGTTGTTTCCCACACTCCCAGCTTTCTTGCCAGCTCAGCTCAACTGAAGCCAACTGTTGATCTGGTTTGGGAGGATAACTTGTTAAAATAGCATAAGCTAAACCAATCACCCTTTGCAGAAAGGATTATTTATAAATACGTAAACTTAACAACTTGGTGGTAGGTTTCTTCTTCTTTCAGATAGTACCATTTTCCAAAATGCAGACTATTTAATAATTCGGTAGATTTGGGAGCTTTGTGCTTGCTCCAGTGAAGTACTTTGAAATCCAGTGTTTTTGTGCTTATTGTTCATTTAGGATATATGTTAAGAATGGAAAAAAAAAAAAAAAAGGAAATGCTAGTTTAATGCATCAAGTGTACGGTAAGCTTTAACTTTAGCTTGGAGTGGTATCATATGGAGGGAAACATGGTGGTATAACTTGAAAAATTTGTCTTTTAATCTGAGACCACAAATACTAAAAGGCCTCACTTAACCATTTTAACCTGATTAATGCAAATTCATAGCTGACTGTGTCTGGATTTGACATGTAATTTTAAACGCTGTACTAGTAACGATTGATTTAGAGAGAATTATACAGCATCCACAGTATGTTTTACTTCTGGATTATGTATGTCTCTCTAACAAATATGTGCATTGCTTATCAGTCATACGGAATTCTTCAGCTGCACCATGTGCATATTTTTTGTATATCTCAATTTCCTCAAAATTTCTTTTGGTGAAAATAGTTTGATTTAATTTTTGGTTATGTAAGTATCCTCTCTGTTACTGTTTAATCCTTGGAGTTGGGATCTATGAAAATGCAAGTGAGGATTTACCAAAAATAAGAAATGAGGAAGGACTCTGCAGTCTTTGCATTTACTTCTTCCTTAAAGTGATATTCTTTTCCGTGGTCTCTTAGAATTAGTTTTGGAAGGTGATATGAGAAATGGACATAAGCTCTGGTTGTAGAATGAGGTTCCCAGTGACTTGTAATATTTGGATGTGTAGTTCAGAAGTTGATTGACTTTAAACTGTCTCATATTATGTTAGTGCATAATTTCAAAGGGGCTTAGTAGAAACAGCAAATCTGGAAAATCATTAACAACAAAGTTATGAAGCCATGTGGATCTTATAGCATACCTATAGAATATCCTCTGTAAATGGCCAATAAATTTTTACAATAAACTGTGCCTTTACCCACAGTAGATGTAAATTTACACAGCTCCTTAGTGATTTTGCTGATTTGAATCATCCGAATATTCCTCATGGTCAATTTTGTACAACTAAATACGTGTCATGTTTTTTGCCTTGAAAGTCTTTTAATGTTGTTTAAAATTTAATTTTTTCTTTATCCCTTCTTTCCTTATCTCCCCTTACCCATCCTTAACTACATTTTTAGTGGAGAAGGTGAAAGAACAGTTGAAACTCTCTTTGGAAAACAAGAGTGGCATGGTGCAAACAGGTGAACTGACAGTTATACTAGATGGTTTGGTTGTTGAACAAGAATCTCTTACAAATCTCAGTTCATCAGCAACAAGTAAGTTAAAATGATTAAACCAGATGGTAATATTACCATTAAGATTTCAAAGAGGCATAATTGAATATTTCTGTTGAATTTGTTTCTTACTGTTCAGTAGAAGTTCAGCAAAATGGTGAGGCTGTGCGTGAATGCAGAGATGCTTCAGCAAGAAGTACATCCAGGTTGGAATATTTTTTTTTTTGTGCGTGTGTGTTTTATGCTATATGAAATGCGTTAGCAAATTTATCAGTTGAAATCTTCGGGTTGCTTGTGTGTTGTTTTTTGTAGTTTTTTTTTTTGTTTGTTTGTTTTTTCCAAAGCCAATAGACTTTAATTGTCAAGACATAAGTAATGTTACATTTTAGAAACATTACTTACGTGATAATTACATAGTCTACCTTGAGCAGAGCTAAATTTGCAACTCTGTTCTTCCTCTGCTGTTAGAGTCTGCTCACCACTACTCTGAACATAGTTCAACTGATTGGAAGTCTACTAAATGCTGCGGCAGAGATTAGGGGAGCAGTGGTTCAATGTGGTTTTGTGTACTTATTTCATTTTCTTTTGTTGTGTAAGAACCATTTCTATTCATGTGTACTACCTTGTTGCAACATGCTAAGTGAACGGAAGAAATAAATAAAAACTAAATTACTGTCCCTCACCCAGTTCCTGTTTAAGGTTATGATCGGGAGGAGACTTGTGTTGAGTTTAGGGAGGAGTATGCAGAACGCTGAAGAAAAGGGTTTGCCTGCTTCAGCTTGAAGTGGCAAGAAAGAGGCTTTGGGGTCAATTTAGAGCTTAATTTCTTGGCTTTTATATCTTATTGCAGCTCCAGGACTGCCTGGACAGAAGTAGGTGTAAATTGTTTGCTCCCTCGCTGCTAGGGAATCAAATAAATAGGCCAATGTTCAGATCAACTTAATGTTACTGGTCTGCTCAGTTACTTTGCAGTGAACCCCTTTCCAGTTGAGTTCTTGGCATTACGCGATAGATTGAAGAAACATACAGTTGCTGTGCATTTGAATGACAGGAACACATTTGTCCTTGAACACTCAACTTGATTCTTTTTTTGAAAATGTGGAAGTTTGTCTTTGTTCCCCCATGGGTGCCCAATATGAAGGAGTGAGTATAAAATAAGAAGTTGCTTCTCCTTAGTTTTCGTTAGAAAGTTTGGAACTGTTAAGCTTATCAGTTTGAAACAGTAGTTAACAATCATATGTTTTCATTCAGCTGTTGCTGCTGGAGGTGCGGCTTTTACTGGGTTCCTGCTCTTGATCCTGGTATTTTGATTGCAGCAGTTTTTCATAGAACTATCCAGCAGTTTTGATTTGAAGTTTTAAAATTAAAAGACAAAAGTTTTAAGGTAGCTTCTCTGCATGTCTTCAGGAAGCAAATCGACTTTGTAGTCTAGAGCTGAAAGAAATAATACTTTAATTCTCTATTTATAGTACTCCTTTGAAGTTGGGTAACTAGTTTGGTAGCATGGAAATGCTGCTTCTTCCTTTCTTACTCTTCAAAGTGGGACTTAGGTCAGATTTTCAGATTTGTTTTGTCATCTGTTTAACTTCTCTTTAATTTTTAAACTCCTTGAGAAGATAGGGAGTTGGCATTGAATGTAATTTTCACAATATGTGCCTCTGGTGGGTGGCTTTAAGCATTTTGTGGTAGATTTAGGTAAAAACAGTGTAATTGAACAAGAGACTTCCTATTCACGAGCCCTGACGCTATATTTAATTTCATGTGGCCTTATAAACATAGAGCTGTGTATATCTGTCCTCACAATGTCCAATCCTGCCTATGTATAGAGAAGCTCATCTTATGTTCCTTTACTGAGGGGAAATTTTGTTACTTTCTTATGTTATCGCTAGAATAATTTTTGGAGATACGACAAAAAACGCCAACTGTTCCACTTGCTTAATGGGAAATAGAGTTTTCCTGCTCACAGCTGCTCTTTGAAAGGCCCTTAAGGCAGTTTTGTAAGATGTGGCAGGTGTATCAGTCTGTTCAACTCAATTCTAGTATGTCATTACAAGTAAAAGATTAAGTGGAAAAGGATAAACTTATTTGTTACCTGAAATCCTCGAAACTAAAATTTGCCTTTTGTTACTTAATTGTTTTGGTGTTGCACTTGATTTATTTAGGCTGTAAAAATTGTTTTATAAACTGTTGTGAATTTACTTCCATTTCTGTATTTGTTTCTTTAGTGTGATTTAGTGTATGATTTGGTTTAGTTGCATACCTGATTAAGATGTTGTTTGTGGTAACCTGAAATGATCTCTTATTTTTACCAAGATCTGCTTGTGACATTTCTAATGGGGTAGACAATCAAGTACCTTCCGACTCTATAGTACAGAATACATTCTGTGTAGAAGCTGTTAATGGAGACAGCACACCATCTCCTACTCATGCTGCAGCCATGCCCAAAAATACACCAGAACCAAAACCACTTGCAGCTCAGCCTGCCAACAGCACTGGTAAGAATGGGAGAATTATGAGAAAATGTTCATTAAGCTTTTTTATCTGGTTGAAACGTATCTGAAGTTGACACACTTCATCTATATTTTTTCTGTTAGATTTCAAAAATACTGAAAGGATGTTGCTGGGCTTGAATTTATGATCCTATGTGTCCACTTCTGTGAATTTTTCTGGAGTTAGACCCATTCTTAAATGTATTAAGTTTCATACTTTCCTGTCAGTTCACTTCTCTCATGAAGAAAGATGTAGAGCATCCAAAACTTCCATTTCTCTGTCACAAATGACTCAACCATATTACTGGTTATCTGGAGGAAAGACTGGATTTTTCACAGTTGATTTGAGTAACTAGTTTCTTTTGCCATTAGGTAAATCTGATTTTTAGTGCTGTGAGGAGCCTGCTGTGCTCTCAGCTGATGTGTTGTGGACTCTTTGCCTTTCATTTTTCAAAAGTTGTGCTGTTTCAAAACAGATGTTGGCAAGTAGTGAATTTCATTTTCGTCTTAAACACAAAAACTTTGATTGTAACTGCAAGTAACATTCAGTACAGTAAAACAATTGAAAAGAAAGTGTATTTTTAATTTTTGTTCCTTTGGCAAAACTTTCCATCTAATGATGAATGTGCTTTCTAAGCACTTTCTACTATTCCTCAGCCATTTTGGGAGCCATTACAGTGATGGTGGAGGGAAAAGAACCTTCAGTAGAAATAGGCAAGCTGTTAATAAGCAGTAGAACAGAGACTGTCAAACTTTCTGTTAATAGAGTGGGAAATGTGGGTATGGTGGAAAGATAGCAGAAACAGTTATGAACTTTACAAGCTAATAATTGAATTAGGCCCTATCTGAAGCTTTTCTGTACTTGGAGAATTTTAATTCGATTCCCCTCTCTTTCCAATTGAAGGCCAGAGGGCATATCTATTATTTAGACATTGCTCCCTTTTCTTCAGTAGCAAAGAGATCCATTTGAAATTTGTATTAGGATAGGGTAATTGCAAAAATAATTAATTTGTTCAAACAGTAATATTGATGAGATCGTCGCTGGGCTTGCACTGAGGCATTGATAAAGTAGTCTTCAACTACTGTGCCAGTTAGTGGGGACTTTTTTAGGGGAAGGCATAAAATAGGTCTCCAGCATTTGCTGATGACAGGCTTCTCCCTATGCCCCGCACTACTGGGCTTAGCAGGGTTGCATTTTCATGTGATGTTGCCAGAATTTCTGTTTTAGATCTCATTGGTGAGGTAATCGGCTGATATAATGCTTTATAGATCTGTTTTGGAGATCAGCTTACTAAAGAGCTGATGATCTGTTGGTTACTTTGCGTCTTTGTTACGTAATCCCATTCACTCTTTCATGTGGATGAACTGTGGTTGGTTGTTTTTTTTCTTTTTAATCAAAGCTAAAATTTCAGTTTGCTTTTTTCCTATGAAAGTAAAATTGCTGCTAGTTAAAACAGAAGTTTAAAGAATGTGATCAGATTGTAGTTACATGGTTTTGGTTTGTTTGGTTTTTTTTTTAATGATCTGGTTTACATTTGGTTGAAATAATGCAAAGTCTTGACATGTTTTGATTTAGTTAACCTGTTCTGTGTGAGCTGGAAGTAGTGACAGATTATTCTGAAATAGTTGTGTTCAGAAAGCAAAACATTTACAGATTTTACAAGTCTGCTGCTGTCTGTACAATCATGCTTATTCTGCATATCAAGAAAATATTTACAGCCCGGTGATAATTGTTTAAAGAAACTGGCTCCCTGATTTAAGTGCATTGCGTGTAATTCTTCAGCCTGCTTTTCTGACCATTTAGGAAAGCAAGGAATTGCTGACATTATATACATATTGCAAGTCATAAGTGGAATGAAGCTATTTATTTACTTTATAACACTCTTGCAAATGGACTCTTTAAAATGCTGGAACAGTGCTTTGTAGCCACTAGTCTAGGGTTCAATTTTGCATATCTGTGTTAATAAAGTTATGAGTTTAGAGCAGCTGTATTGACCTCAGTCCTTAGAATTGTAAGTGGATAGTATGCTGTTAGATCACTTGAAGTCGGTGTTGCATATTACATTTAGTCTTGTAGAAAAATAGTTCCAGCTCTGTGAGGGGTCCAAATGAGTTTAAATAGATTTGTCAGTGTCTGGTGTTGATTAGTCTTGCAGAAAATGAAAACTGTGACTGATCTTGTTCTGCTTTTAATTAATAGGGCCTTGACATTTAATGGGGTCGTACTGACTCTGCTGTACCTGATTTCACTTGTCTAAGACAAGGTCTTGTGCTCACATACTGTTCTGTTAAGCTGTGCAGATGATTGGTATTGATGTATGGTCGGCCAAGTCAGCTTGGAAGTATTAAAGCCTATTTAGCCCCCTTTTCCTTCTAAATCCATGCCTGCTTTAAACCTTTTATGAGATAATGCTTGCTTGAGTTGGATGACATTTGTATTGTTCTTTGAAAGATGGAAATTGATTTACTTTGTGATTCTGAAATTACTTTCTTCAGTCATTGGACTATGTAAGTTGCATTGGCCAAATACTGGTTTTTACATTTTAATTCCACTTTTGGAGGGGAATTTTTATTTTTTTAACCCAAGTCGCACACAGGCATGTTTTGCTGAATTGTAGGGTTCTGTACCTCAACTCTGAAAAAAGAAAAGATAAAAATAATCTCTAAGAACTGCCTCTTAGTTTTCTAAATTTCATGGTATTTTTTGTCTCTTCACATTTTTCTTTCATGTCATACTGATCGAGATTTTTTTTTAAAGTTGATGTAAGTTCATAGCAAGTAAGTTTCAAAGCAAATAAAGCAGTACTGTTTTCTGGTTCTAAGCAGATGGATACATTTGCTAATCTAAAGAGTAAAATGTAATGTTGACCAAGATATGCAGAAACTAAGGAATTACCTTAGGGAAGTCTATAGAGTGTGGCTTGCAGACTCTTGAGTTTTAATTACAGCTTTAACTGAAGCAGATGCATTGTGACTTTTTGTCATCTTAGACAAAAATACTGCTTATGGCATATAGGTGTGACTTAAACTTATTCCTTCAGTGCTGTTTACTACAAAAGTTAGTCCTTTGAAAAATAAATCTCAGCAGATTATAATACACAAATGTTCTTATTTCCCATTTCTCAGTTAATGGCGAATCATCCTCCTCTGCACTGGAACCTGGTAATTCTTCTGTCTCTGAGGCTCTGGTAGATTCAGTTGAAGCTCCTATGTCTTCAGATTGCACTAACACTACGGCAGAACCTCAGTCAACAACAGACGCAGCGAGCTGCTCTGAAAGCCATTCTTCTGCATCACCTGTTGCATCTTCTGGGCAAGAACCTGCAGCTGCCCCAGACTGTGCTCAACCTAATGCTAGAAACAGTGTAGCAGCAGATGCAGCAAAACCAAGGGAATCCTCCTCCACCTCAAGTGCATCTGTAGAACCTGCAAGACAGCAGCCTGGTAATGCGAGTACCGAACCTTTGCCACCAGGGTATGTAGGCTTGAATTTAATGCTATAATTGTGTTTTGTCTAAATGTGCATATAAAGAAACAGAAATTTGATTCTGTAATGGGATTGCCAAATGCAGATCTGTTTGCTGAGATGGGGTTATTTGATCTAAAATGGGGTTTGTACTGCTGCTGTAACTGGCTAGTAGCTCTTGTCCCAGTAATGACTGATAACAAATTTGCTGAGATGGCATTGTGGTCCAAATAGACAAACTCTTGGGCACTATGGACCTGAAGACTTCTCATTTGATGTATCCAGACTTACTTGGGTCATAATTTGTTACTCCTTTGGCTCTTAAACTATGAGAATGTAGTAGGGACAAAAATACAGAGAAGTGAAATTTGATAAAATGGTCGTAGGTGCTTGCTGTGTAATAAGATCAGTAATGTTGGAGGTAAAATTACAGATATGAAGTGTATGTATGTGCTTGGAATAGCAAGAAACTTTTAATTCTGCTAGACTGTTAGAAACTACTACTGTAGTCCTACACCTTAAATGAAAATTAAAGATGTGCGTAGACATTAGGTGAAGAGATAGTACTTGCTCAAATACAAAATCTTTAATAGGTGCTTTCATGTTTGGGTGAAAAGATGTCTTCACTAACTAATTGGAAATACTGACATTTCTGTAATATTCTAGATATTAACTATTACAGCATTTTCTGAATGCATAAATTGTTTCTTAACCCAAAGTGTATATACCTTGTGTCATTGTAGCTAATCTTTCAGAACCTGTCTTGTACCTGCTCCCTCTGAAGGAGGTTCAGTAAGTTATTGGTGACATTTCACTTGAGTCTCTGCAGTTGGGTAAACATGAAAGCAAGCACCTAAAAAGATAGAAATATTGTGTAGATATGGTTGGGGAAGAGTTACAAAGTTTTTAATTTTCAGATGTTTTGACAGTGGAGGCTCTTTATAGGTGGAAATTCCTGTGGTCATCCACACAGTCTTTTTTAATTAATTATGTGGTTTCCCACTGAGGACAGGGTCATGAGTGCCAGTGTGCACTATGGCCCCATGCATTGCTTCATCTTCCCACCCTGATCTGGTTTCTCTGGGTTATTCTTAGTGTGTGTGTGCTTCCCCTCTGCTCCTTCATCCCATCCAGTTCAGTCATTATGTTTAGCCCTAGTAACTGTAACGTATTGTTGCTCCTCTCTTATCTTCTTGTAATCTTAGCATTTAGCCTCTTGAACTGCAGAAAGCATTTTGTAGGATTTTCATGCGATACCCTGTAATGGTGGGAAAATGCATGTTGAATCCTATGAGTGGGGGGCAAGATGTTCTGCCTACCTCTTTAGATGTATAAGAAAAACATGTATCTAATGCAAGCAAGGGCATCAGCTTTTCATCTAATATTTATCTGGATTTCCTCTCCCATTTGTAAATACTTCTATTGCATTATTACAGTTCTCAGCAGCATGGAACTTCAGTTGTTTTATAATGTATGGCCCTCTCTCCATCTTCAGTAAAAGTTTGCTTTGCAACAAAAGCTGAAGAAATAATACCCAGGGATATCAGACAGAGAAATTACCAGGACAGGAAATAGAAACACAGGAAAACCAGATGATAGTACACATTTCAGATTCACTATGAAAGATCTTGTTGTTTGTTGGATATAGGCACAGTGCTTCCAAATGTAAATACCCTCTTTCTTTAAGAGGCATGGAGTTCAAGATGGAAAGAATGCATCTGAGTGCTTTTTGAATTAGCTTATCTTAGTATTCAAGCCTTAAGCAGATAATTAATTGTCTTTGTTTTCACATACCTTAAATGGAATTTGAAGATGCTTGTGAATACTGATGTGTGCTCATTTTGTGTACCAAGTCACTTTATGGTGATACCAGTTCAATAGGAAGTGACTGATAACGTATTCTAGTGTGAGTTTTCTCTGGTGTTTTAGAACGAGTTTTGGATCATAGTGTTTTCATTCAGTTCCAAGGTTCCTTTTTGGCTTAGTGGGAAGTAATTTTCACCTTGACTTACATTAAAGTGTTTTTGCCTTGAAGGTGGGAGCAAAGAAAGGATCCTCATGGTAGAACCTATTATGTTGATCACAACACACGAACTACAACATGGGAAAGACCACAGCCCTTACCTCCTGGGTAATGTAGACTTTTTTTATTTAAATATGATAAAGGCACTGTCTTTTGTTTTTGTTGTGTTTGGTGTAGGAAAAATACCAGCGTTTGTAAGCAGCTCATTAAAACTGTGTTGTGGATCATATATTAAGAAATTCTAGCTTTCAGATATTTTAGAATTGTATTAAGTACAGCTATTATTATAGGAATATTGGTACTGTATATGTTGTTCGTTCTGATCCTTTGTTCAAATACAGTTACTAAATTATTTTCTTCTTCCTTTAAAACTTAAACACATATGACCACCTTTACTTAGGCGGCACCAGTGCGGTGGTTTCAAATCTCAAATTTCTTGCAAAGTGTTCTCTGTGAAGCCTGCCAACATTGCATGTGGTCACAGGAATTTATGACATTAAAAATGAGGTGACAAATTGCTGAGCATGCTATTTCTTCAATTCTGTGTTTGCTCAATGTGTTTGTTGTCCTCCCAGTAAAGTTGGGGACTTCAGAAATTAAATTCATGCCTGTGACTCCAGTACTTCATTCAAGTAATGTCTGGGAGTTCAGCATAAAAAGAAAATCAGTTATGGAATTAGCTGTTAACATTTGGGTTTCTCGAAAGCTGGGAAAGAAGAGTTGATGATCGTGGGAGAGTTTACTATGTGGACCACAACACCAGAACAACAACGTGGCAGCGACCAACAATGGAATCAGTCAGAAACTTTGAGCAATGGCAGTCTCAACGGAATCAACTGCAGGGAGCTATGCAGCAATTTAACCAACGATACCTCTATTCGGTAAAATTTCTCACATCAGCTTTTCATATTAAATTAGAAATGAGTAGAGAGGTATAGGTATGCTTTTTCTTCTCTAACTTTTTCTAAAGTGATTTTGTAACTGTGCAGCCATGTGTGTTATGAGATGTTTGGCATCAGTAATTCAGGTTCTGGTTCTGTTAAAATGTTTGTAAAAATCGTCCTTAAAGGCAAAAGTCTTTTCCCTAATTTTTGAGCCTTGTGTACTGTATGAT
Organism: Amazona ochrocephala; assembly: GCA_039720435.1. Taxonomy (NCBI): domain Eukaryota; kingdom Metazoa; phylum Chordata; class Aves; order Psittaciformes; family Psittacidae; genus Amazona; species Amazona ochrocephala. Next base: position 28,594,852 of record CM077876.1, on the reverse strand, counting down.
ACTTAAAACCTTTAATGATTGTAGTGAGAAGTAAAACTAAAGAAGTCCCTTAACTGAAAGGGAATGTAAAAGCTGAGTTATGGGCATTTTGAACATTAAATGGCCTTCAAAACTATTTTAGTGATTAGGAGCCATTCGTTAGTATGGGTGGCAATTTCTCCACTTCGGGCTCATTTTCAAGCTTATGCACCTGGTTCAGCTCTGGAATTTTCTATATGGTTCTTCATTTCTCTCAGATAGTTGCTCACTTACTTCTGCTGGAAGAAAATACCATGAATAGCTTCAAAGAAGGTAGTTCTTGAGATAGATTTTTTTTTTTTTTCTTTTTGTGACTGAATAAATAGGGTAGTTACATTTTTTAGAGTTAAGAGCGATGGTGCCTGCATGTCACTGTCACTCTAAAACAGTCCAGTTTAGAATTGTGCTTGGTCTCGTCAAAAAAAACAAAACAAAAAAAAGATCCAGTCCCAGATACTTTGCTATGTAGCAAAGCTGTAATGCTTTAAAGAAGAAACCATTGAAGTACAGGTCTGAAAGAGCTTCATTGGACTAGGACGCTGTGCATTCCAGACCTAACTTTGCTTTGAATTTGATGGACTTTTATTCAGGTACCCCTCTGAAGTAAAGGATGCTGCAGTATTCTTACATTTAACGATTCTCAGCCTCTCATCCATTTAGACCTTATATGTCATCACTACAATAGGAGAAACGTGCGTCACCGCTTATCTTAAGTTCTGCAGCTGTTCGTCAAAGCTGTTCATGCAATTTGAGAATGATAAAATGGTTGAGATTGGAAGGGACCTCTGGAAGTCATCTGGTCCAACCACCCTGCTCAAGCAAGGTCACCTACAGCCAGTTGCCTAGTATTTAAACAGCTTTTGAATATCTCCAAGGATGGAGACTGCACAATCTCCCTGGGCAACCCATGCCAGTGCTTATTCACCCTCACTGAAAAAGTGTTTCCTGATGCTCAGAGGGAATGCCCATTGCTTCAGGTCCTGACACTGGGCGCCACAGGGAAGAGCCTGGCTCCATCTTTTTTGCACCCTCCCCTCAGGTATTTGTACACATTGGTAGCTTTTAATGCAAATCCAGGGATCACATCTGAAACATAACAAGAACTCCCACTAAGCAACTTTTTGTACTTATGTACTTCTTTGATCAGTTGCTTAAACATCTAAGAAAATTCACACTTCTCCTGACCCAAAGCATTTTTTTTTCTTTTGAGCTCGACTTAGTCTCTCAGGGAATAATATATTTTTTTTAATTAAACTATGTTCCTTCGTTTAATAGTTAACAACTCTTACTGAAACCCACAGACTAATTTCTTAAGATGTCCCCTCAGACTTTAGAATCATTGAATTAAGATTTGTTTGTGAGGCAGAATATACTTTAAGGAAGAGAGAAGATGTCTGTACTGTTTGCATCGCTTTAGAATTCTAAGTAGTGTGTCAGTTGCATACCTAGAACTAACATGTTGTTGTGGGTAAAAAAATTGACATTATATTAAAGAAACTATGGGGGGTTTGTGTGAGGTCTTGTGTGTTTTTTTTTTTTGTGTGTTTTTTTTTTTTTTTTTTTTTTTCTTTAGTGCTGCTGTGTACTTTTATTCTAGAATTGTTAAGGTGAAACTAGAATTAGCTTTTCTTCCTTTGATGACATACGAGGACTCCAGGACTCTGCCTATATAGCGATTTATAAGCGAGATTGTAATTTATTGCTTGGGAAAAAAAACTTATTAATAGTTTTCATGAGTTAGAGAATGTTTCAGTTACTTTGAATGGTCAAAGCTAAATTATGTGAAGGGAGAAAAATGGATAGGATACAGCTAATTTAGTTAATTTAATTTTATTTTTCCCCCAGCTAATATACTCCTTTTGCTATAGAATCTGGTTCATTCCATGGCACTGCCTAGTGTTTAGGAGTGTTCTGTTAAATATACATTAGCCAGCAGCAAACACAAATCCTTGGACTCATTAAGAAGATCAGAAATCTCTGAATCATGCCGCCATTCAGTTCTTTGGCATACAGCAGTTTCTTTCGTATGCTATTCTTTTTATATTCACCACAGAGAAATCTTTGGTTTGCAGGGTCATTGTGACTGAATAGTTCCCAAAAGCACAAAAGGCTTACTGCATTTGTTGCTGAGATAATGGTAGTACTTTGTTCATGTCTATTAGCTGGTGGCTGGAGCAGAGAGGCAGCTTGATTTTGAATGTAAACATTGCATTTTTTTTCTGATCCTTGCTCTGTTTCTGTTTCACAGGAAAAATACTGTAACTTCTTTTTTTTTTTTTTTTGCCTGAATTTGCTGTTGTGAACTCTTAAGTGGATTTGAGATTTTTTGCATTGGAAATGTTATATAAAGCAGTATTAGTAGCAAGGTGATCCTTAAGATACTGTTTAGGTAATGCAGTTTGATTCCCATGTGTCAAAATTCCATTCTGCACAACAACAGCAGCAAAAGGAGGGAATTTTAGTGTCCAAACAATTTTAGGGGGTGGATGCTTTTAATTATAAATTGGAGCATGGATCCTGCAGTTTGGGTGATTTCTGCCTACTAGTTTTTGCTTTCTTCATGCTTTTTATTCTCGGGAGCTACTTGGGGACTAATGCAAGGTTATAGAATCATAGAATCATAGAATAGTAAGGGTTGGAAAGGACATCAAGATCATCGAGTTCCAACCCCCCTGCCATGGGCAGGGACACCTCCCACTAAACCATGCCATCCAAGGCTATGTCCAACCCCACCTTGAACGCTGCCAGGGATGAAGCATTCACAACCTCCCTGGGCAACCCATTCCAGGGCCCCACCACCCTCACAGTAAAGAATTCCTTCCTCAGATCCAATCTAAACCTCCCCTGTTTAAGTTTAAACCCATTACCCCTTGTCCTCTCACCACAGTCCCTAATGAAGAGTCCCTCCCCAGCATCCCTATAGGCCCCGTTCAGGTATTATGGTATATTATGAGCTTAGCATGGTTTGACATAATAATTTCATCTGTTTAATTTTTTTTTCCTTTTACCCGTATTGTCTGTTGGTATAATTTAACCATGCATGTATTTTGACGATTGCAGCTGCAGTTGCTAAAAATTACCAGGTCTGAAAATAGCCAAACATCCAGGGAAGACATCATGTATTGAGGAAGCAAAAAGCCCTGTGTTGGCAGTAATCACTGTGCTTGGAAACGTATCTTATGATAGAGCATGTTCTTCAGCAAGAACATTGTGTTTATCTGCTTATACATTCTTCTGCAAAATTTCTGTGAGCTCTACATCTTTTAAGACCACTGAGTCTCAAGTTTGCTGTAGGAAGGGAAATAGAGGGTACATTGGTTTGGAAACAGTAGAGACAAATGTGCAAATCATATCTTATTATTCTATAATCTGTGTTTCTTCTCAAAACCAGACTAAAAATGGCATGATGTTTTTCAGTATGAATAGTCTTCAGAACTAGTGGTAATCCGAAAACACATTAAAGAAAAAATGTGAATAATAATTTGCCTAACTGAATGTCCCTTTGTTTTTAAATAGGCTTCAATGTTGTCAGCAGAAAATGACCCACTTGGGCCTTTGCCACCAGGTTGGGGTAAGTTAATTAGCTGTTGATTTCCAGAAGTGACAGTTACAGAAATTTATAATGCATTCATTATATAGCATTGGTTTGTTGTTTGTGTTTTTTTTTTGTTTTGTTTTTTTTTTTTTCCTAGAAAGGAGAGTGGATTCAAATGATAGGGTGTATTTTGTAAACCATAACACAAAGACAACACAGTGGGAAGACCCTCGAACTCAAGGGTAGGTGTGTATGTTGACTGTGAAAATAAAAAGGTCTTGCTTAATTCTGAAATGTCACGATATGGGGGAAAAAGTACTGTCTGCAATTTCTTCTGCAGTTTACAAAATGAAGACCCCCTTCCAGAGGGCTGGGAAATCAGATATACAAGAGAAGGTGTCAGATATTTTGTTGACCATAATACAAGAACCACCACCTTCAATGATCCCCGTACTGGGAAATCATCTGTGTAAGTGAGAAATCAAATATATCTTTTAATGTTTTAACTTCCTGTAGTTTAATAATGAAATCATAGAATCATAGAATCATAGAATAGTTAGGGTTGGAAAGGACCTCAAGATCATCGAGTTCTTACCCCCCTGCCATGGGCAGGGACACCTCCCACTAAACCATGCCATCCAAGGCTATGTCCAACCCCACCTTGAACACCATCAGGGATGAAGCATTCACAACTTCCCTGGGCAACCCATTCCAGGGCCTCACCACCCTCACAGTAAAGAATTTCTTCCTCAGATCCAATCTAAACCTCCCCTGTTTAAGTTTAAACCCATTACCCCTTGTCCTCTCACCACAGTCCCTAATGAAGAGTCCCTCCCCAGCATCCCTATAGGCCCCCTTCAGGTATTGGAAGGCTGCTATGAGGTCTCCACGCAGCCTTCTCTTCTCCAGGATGAACAGCCCCAATTTTCTCAGCCTATCTTCATACCCTTCTCATACTAGAAAACCTTTAGCTGGGATTGAGCACTAAATTATGAGCAAATTGTTGTCCTGTAAGTTTAATCTATTTTTAAGCTTTAATTGTCAGTTTATCTATCACACACTTTTCTGTGCTCTTCTAAGGCTCAGTAGTTTTTATACACTTTTCAAATACCAAGGCTGTGATAGTTTTGTTAAACAGAGGGGAAGTGAGGTAAACTTGAGTATCGAACTAATGTGACTAATAGTTATTTTTTTAAAGAAATAGCAAATGATTATGATGAGTATTGGTTATGCACCCTCTAGCAACATTCATGTCTAAACAGAGTAGTTCTAAATACTTTTCAGAAACTTTACATGCAAATCTTCTGAAAAATAGTTTAGTCAGAAGAATTGACCCAGCCTGTGGCGCCTTCTGTCATGGTTTAAGCTGAACCTAGGACACTGTCTTAGTGTCTCTTATGTAGGGTAGGGTTTATTTCTGACGACATGTTGATGATCTTTCATTCAAAGAGCCTATGGAGTGTTATATTAGAAACTTGTTCATACTTCCACAAGCAGCTGAATTTATGAAGCCTAATTTAACAACCTTTGAGTGAGGACAATAAATTAAATATCTCTTCTTTAGCTGGCTTGTAATTTTTACAAAACAGGCAAGGGTTTGAATTCATCTAGATCTCTACCTTTCTCTCTAATTTGGTAAATTGACTAGGAGCGTGGCAGAAGGACAGACTGACTGGCCAAACCATAGACTCCATTTTGTTTCTGATCCTATCTAACAGTTTTTGTATATTTTTGAAATCTACATGCTGCTGTTTATCATTGAAAGTACTGCTTGATGTCTGTGTGGTTAATGTATCTCAAATCTGTTTCCTTACAGAAATAAAGGGCCGCAGATTGCTTATGAGCGTAGCTTTAGGTGGAAACTTGCTCATTTCCGTTACTTGTGTCAGGTACTGGTTAAGTAATTCCTTACTTCTTGAAACTATTTGAATTTGTATGTGCTGCCTTTTAACGTTATTGCCTTATGATTACAGTCCAATGCACTGCCAAGTCATGTGAAAATCAATGTATCCAGACAGACTTTGTTTGAGGATTCCTTCCAGCAAGTAAGCCCGCAAAGACTGTTACATTTGTTTATCAAGACAAAGCACAAAAGCAAAGATGGCTGTAGCCAGTTCAGACTAATGGTCGTTCAGGCACAGTAGATTTTCCTCTTGTGTTAGCCTAAGGGGAGTCTTTTGGAAAACTGGGAACAGAAGTATTGTATAGAACACTTTTACCAAATGATCCTTCAGCTCCCAATGTTTATGTTTGAAATGCTTCTTTAGCTTGATGTTGTTTCTGGGTATTTTAATAATCCTCAGGGGGCTTCTTTGAGCTTGTCTGTGCTGCTTTTGTGAACATTTTGCATCTGCAGCATCCTGTAGTAAAAGTTTCATAGCTTAACCACATTGCATACCCTGTTAACTTAACCACATCAGATTTGCTTTTCTGATTCTTGTGGTTATATACATTACAAAATACTGCTTTCTCCAATTAAAACTGGTGTCCTGCTTTGTCCTTCAGAGGTTAAATCTGTGTAATTGAAGTTTATGGTTCTTGGGTTCTTACAGTTTGTAGCCAGCGTATGTTCTTTCCTTCTTCTCTGTAACAAGAATTCTTGCTGCTGTCACCACATCGAAACCTCTTGGGAGGGATTGTCTATAAGTAAGAATTATATTAATAATGAAAGTATATTACACTTATTTTGGATTAAATTACTTTGATTTGCCTAAAACCAAAATCTGTGACAAATCAGATATGTTTGACATTGCCAGATTCCCTGAATTGCCTTAGGAAGAGTGTAAGAACAGGGCAGTCATATAGTGGTACTTTCCAGATATGCTCTTCCACTTGCTAGCAGACTGCTGCTCAAGGATTGTAAGTCCAAGTTGGTATATCTGTTCATTAATTGCATGTTCCATGAGATGGTCTAGTTGCTTGTCAAATCTGTGTAAACATTTGGCATATATTGCGTTTCTGTATCAATTAAAGAAAACATAAGAAGGAGTGATTGCATTGGCAATGCATTATTTATAACTTATTACAATTTGGGTTTCTTTTTGTAGATTATGGCATTAAAACCCTATGATTTGAGGAGAAGATTGTATGTTATATTCAGAGGAGAAGAAGGATTGGATTATGGTGGCTTGGCAAGGTAAAAGAAAATTTATTTAAAATATATATATTTAATAGCACTCTAACATTGATTTCTAATGTAATTCTGTTGGCAAAGAAACTGCTTGCTTTTGCAGTCTGACTCTGGTTACCTTTTTTAGCTTCCCTTAAGGTGTAAGGAGGTGAAACTGACAGCACTGGCTGTTGGTATGGGTTATAACATTACCTTAGTAAAACTGTGATCTCAGTTGTTCAGTTCTTTGACAAAGGTTGATGTTTAAATTGGAGGTTTTTATGCCAGTTAGTTGCTGTAGACCGAGTTATATTAGAAGCTTTGTCAGAAAGTTCCTCTTTCCTGAAGTGGGGACTGCGGAAAAATAAAGTGTTTTGCTTATTTGGAAAAAAAGAGCCAGCACCAGGTTGGGACTGGTAAGAACAGAAAGGACATGAACAAGAGGAGAGTAGTGCAGCCATGAAGTAACACAGATGAACAGACCATGTAGGCTGTGCAGGAGTCAAAACAGCTAGACTACAGGTTTTTCTAGAATCTGAAGTGGAACTTGAAGGGAAAATCTGATAACACGAAAACAATAGCTAAAGTGTGTTTCATCTCTTGACCATATAGAAGACAACTGCTGACTACTATTGCCAGCTACTTGACTGAATTGTTACTATTAGGATGAAAATGTCAGTACTACTGCAGATCCAGGGAATTAGAAGTGTAGTCATAGGTGATAAATTTTTTTGTTTGAGCGTGGTTTGTTGTTTTTGTTTTTTTTTGTAAAGGTGTTCAATTTTGTTCTGGTTTCTGTAGCTTACTAAATGAAGTTCAGCGAAAATGTACAGTATTTGCAAGTAAGGAAACTTGCCTCTGAAGGTTGAGCTTCTTTGCATTTATGGGTGGTTATGCTTCTGAATTACAGTATCTGATAGGCTTTTGTGGGGTGAGAGCAGGGAGGAATAAAATTTTTGTTTTGCATGGGTTTTGTTTGATTGGTGTCCCTAACATGATGACCCTAGGCATAGGATGGGGACCAGGAGAGTTCAAGTTGTCTGTTGCAGAGAAACAACGTATTCCGAAGAAGTGATGTTAGAATAATATAACTAATATGTCACAGAAAGTAGCAGAATAAATAACAAATGTACAGCTAGTGTAATTTCATAGTTTCAGGAGTAAGTCTTGCCCAAAATTTTGTATGTGAAACCGAGAACCAGCAAGGATGTAATTGTAAGCTGAGTTGAGAGTTCTTAAGTGACACCGTGTAAAAGTTCATGTGCTGACTTGCTAACGTAATACTGTATTAATTCAAATACAGAAAGCTGCTATACCTGCTTGATCGCCTGTCTCTCAGCAGGCTAAACTCTGTGTTCCCTCCAGATTTTTACCTTGTGTTTATCAGAAGCAGTCTGACACTAGGTCCTGTGGCTAGTTCTAGCTGTTGATGTAAAAAACTTGCTTCTGCAGACTTCTTGTTGATGATCGATTTCTTTGATTCATCCTTTATCTGGCATTGATGTAGTTTAAATGCCTGTTAAATTTGATATATCTATGGAGGGTTAGTATTGTTGTCTCAGTATAAAATCTGCATAGAATGTTGTACAGCATTCTTGTGTTTATTAAAAGATACACAGAACCCTGTTGGAGTTGTATCCTGGCTGCTTTTCTCTGTTTAATCTTTCTACTTGACCTTTGGATTGGAAGCATGTTGTTGCAGTCTTCATCCATTACTTGATCTCAGGTAAATACAGAGATAGAAAGGATGCCTCTTAAATGTGACAGCTGAAAGGCAGTCAGGATGGAATTTAGTCCCTGTGGTTATTACAGGATAGACTTTTAGGTGTTTTTTTTTTTGTGGCTTTTCCCTAACCCTGGTTGTTCAGTTCCAAGTCCGTACAAAGGGCCTGATACAATAAATCCTGAGTATGTATGATTGCTTCTGAGGTCTATGATTATATGTAAATGCTATAAAGCAGCAAATACTCTAAAAAATCAGCTATGCTAATGATGAAATACCGGATTCTATTATTATTTCAGGTCAGCTGAGTTGGAAACTGAAAGTGGTGAATAACATGTCCTAGTTAAACCTCAACAAAAATATGTTTTCCTATTGTCATGTCGTGTTGGCTTAACTGATACGTGATAGCTTGTTAAACCGCAGTAACTCTGTGTGTGTTCCATTGTCATACTGGGAAAGCAAATAAGGTGTGCTGTGGTTTGGGTTTTTTGGTTTTGTTTTCTTTTACCTAGGTTGTTTATATTAAGCACTGCCCATGGAATAACTGTAGTTTTTTTGAATAGAGATTGGAGATGTATGCAGGAAAGCAGACATGAGGAGGGTAAATAACTGCATTTGAGGCAAGGACTGTGTAGGCAAAAATGTTACTAATATACAGCTAAAACTTGTGCTGTGAGGGTGTGTTCAAGGTGACACGCTTAACAATAATTTCTAAACTATGACAACCATGACTTTCTAACATTATTGATTTGAATAATGATTTTTTAATATTTAAGAAGTGTATAATGCCATATATTACTCTGTGATTCTAATACAACATTAGTTATGTTGTTTTTCTAAGTTTGCCTATATTTTGACCATTTTGCTAGTTACCTAAGGGGAATGGTGATAAGCATCTGTATTTGATGGTTTTTATGTGTATACATGTTTTTTTTCCCTTAGAGAATGGTTTTTCTTGCTTTCCCATGAAGTACTGAACCCCATGTACTGCCTATTTGAATATGCTGGCAAGAGCAACTATTGCCTGCAGATAAATCCAGCATCAACAATCAATCCTGACCATCTTTCATATTTCTGTTTCATTGGGCGCTTTATTGCCATGGTAGGTTAGATTTTTAAGGTTTTATTATTTGCTGTAGCTGTACGTTTATTCCTGAACAATACTTGTTTTTACAGTTATTAAAGGTTGTATTAATCTATTAGAAATGAAAGGCACTTAAAGTTATTGAGCCAAAATACTCCTGGAGAGTTAAGTCTCTTACACAATCAGGTTTCGTGGGATAGTGATGAAAGTCAATATGGTATTCAGTATATTTTATTTTTATCAGTTGGATGTGTGTGCTTCATACAAACTGCTGTTCAGTTGAGTGTCTGAATTCTGATGCTCTGAAAAATGTGACTAGTATTTTCCAAAAAAGGCTCTTTTGTTAGACTTGATATACCTTATTATATTTGAAAAAATGAGTTAGAAATTTTCTGTGGCATACACAGAGCCTTCATTTAAACATGCATAGTTGGATGCAAAGGTCAGATACTAAGGAGAGCAGAAGCTGGCAGGGATTCTCTGCCATCAGGTGTCTCTAATTAAAAGCAAACAAGACATGCTGTATGTGTCATTTCTTCTTGTACCACTGAGTCTGTTTCCTGTAGTGGACTCCTACTCTGTCATATTTCTTTCCTTCCATGTAGTGATAACAGTCATCTTTCCACATAATCATCATGATGTCTACAGGTAGCCCTCCAAACATCCCGGAAAATGGTGACTAGGGAAAACAAAGTAAACAAAAGTGCATTTTCAGATGGAAGAGACTGATGTTTCCTGTTCTTCAGGCTTTGTGTGTGAAATCAGAATAAATAGCAGTAAAGTATAACAAAAGGGGGGAAAATACTTTCAGACTTAGAATAAATGAGTTTTGGGGGTTTTCTTGGTTTTACTTTTCTTACAGATTCTTCTTGAGAAACAAATTTATTCAATTTTAATGAGAACATCTCTGATTTCAAGGATTTTCTGGGCAAGCTCCCTGACATTCCTGTGTTTCTGTGCTGTCATGAAAGTTTATTTCATTGGGTTAACAGGTGCAGTAGGCTGCCAACATTTTTTATTTCTTTTGGAACCCTCAGCAAGCTATAATGCCATTAAGCAGGAAGATGTGATATAACCAATTAGGTGCTAGAGCCAAATTCTCTTTCTTTTAGCCAGTGATTTTTTTATGTTGTACATAAGATAAAAATTGTAATTGAAATGTTAATTTCAGGATATGTAATTCATAAAAATAGGGATCATAGAAGACCTGTAAGTTAATTAATATACTTTAATTAAAGTATTTAATGTAATTAAAAGACAAAGTTTCTTTCCTGAAGTACTTTTGTATTTTTACTTTAAATTCTCTGAGGTGGGGAGAGTGAGGGAGAGGCCTGTGTAATGGTGCCTGATGTGGTCAGTTGAAAGGTTTGAGTATATTGATGGTTTGTAATGGATGGTATTCCCTACAGTACTTCCTGGGAATACCCTTTAGTGGCTTAAAATAGCTCAGGTAATAATGTAAGTGGAAATCATTTTAGGGAGTTTAAGTAGGCTTTTTAAGTACAGTTGTAATTTCTGTTGCTCTCACAGTTCTAAAATAAGTTGGGACTTATTTTGGCTTTAAGTGCTGAAATAATCACAGATATTTTTGACCAAAATGGGGTTAAATGTAAAAATGCACATTACTGTAATAAAAAGCTGTTAAATGAGGTTGGCTGAGGTAACTTTTATCTTTTGCTGTAAGATGACATAGACATTAAATGAGACAATTTAAGAGCTGACTTTTGTAAAAAGCAGAAATTCCTATGGGTGGATGCTGCACTTGGCATTTAATTTTTCCATTTTGATTAGCTTGCTTTCCCATGAGAAGTATAGACCAGTTAAAAAATAAATAAATAAATGCCTCTGTTTAAGCTTTCCTAAAGCGGAAGATAGTGCACGCTAGAGTGAGCCCTAAGGGGGAAATTAGAAGGTGGGGAGAAAAGATGGAGCCTTGCCTTTTTCTAGAGGAAATGGGCCATTACATTGGCTTTTCTGCTGATAGAATTTCAGCTGTAAGGAAAGGCAAGCAATGAATGCTGTACTAGACCAATGTTTAGGGTGATTTTTTTTAAAGAAGTATTTTCATGAAGAAAGTGTGCTTGATAAGGATGAGGAAAAAATATTTTCATATTCATAACAAATATTTCATATGTTCAAAAGCTGTGCTCTGTTATCGCTCAGATGCACTGAGTCAGGATAGAGGTTCACAGTGTGTGTGTGTGTGCTATGCTTCAGTACTAGAAATCAGCTTACAGCTTTTGAGCATGAATGGTGAGACAAGTGTGAGCACATGTTTTTGTTTGGTTTGTTTTTTTTCAGTTTAATCTTTGCAGTAGAAGGTAGAATCGCGTTTTCAGTTCTGTTACCTATAAAAAATGTGATTCCCAAAACTCTTTCTGAAGCAGTCTGTGGTTGCAGTTTTCAAGTCTTTTATACAAACTGCAATAACGCTGTGTAAAGGATGATTTTGCAGGATGTATATACTACTCAAGTAGGATCAGATATGATCAAGTAGGATCAAATAACACTTGGCATATATACGTATCCACATAATAAAGAGGAAACTTGGTAGTTTCCTATTTTCATAGATTTCATTCTTTTATGACAAGTTTATTTTGAATCAGATAATTTCTAAATTCTAATGATAACATATGCTTGGATAATGTTGTAAATTAATCATTCTTTTGTCCTTCCCTCTTAATGCAATGTTTTTTTCTTTTTAAAACCAAGCTGCTACTGCTACTTGGTGCTGCTTATTATTTGAAGGAGAAAGGAAAAAAAAAATCTTGTCCAGAAAAGCATCAATAATTAAGCAGTTCAGTAAGAGCTAAGCAGACTTCTTTCTGTTCAACAGGCATTGTTTCATGGGAAATTCATTGATACTGGTTTTTCTCTGCCTTTCTACAAACGAATGCTGAGCAAAAAACTTACTATTAAGGACCTAGAATCTATTGACACTGAATTTTACAACTCCCTAATTTGGATAAGGTTTGTAGATTATTTTGTGTGTGTGTGATGTTTTACTGATTTTTTTTTTTTTGTTTGTTTTGTTTTGTTTGTTTATATAGAACCATTTATATAGAACCCTTTTTTTTTTCTCTTTTCATTCAGGGATAACAACATTGAAGAGTGTAACTTGGAAATGTACTTTTGTGTGGATATGGAGCTCTTAGGAAAAGTAACCTCGCATGAGCTGAAATCAGGAGGTTCAAATATCTTGGTAACTGAGGAAAACAAAGAAGAATATATTGGGTAGGAAGGTGTAGATGCTGAAAAAAAGTATTCTTTATTTCTGCTGTTGCTCTAGTTTTTGCTTTTCCTAGTACTGTGTAATTCATAGAATCATAGAAAGGGTTGGAAAGGACCTCAAGATCATCGAGTTCCAACCCCCCTGCCATGGGCAGGGACACCTCCCACTAAACCATGCCATCCAAGGCTATGTCCAACCCCACCTTGAACGCCGCCAGGGATGAAGCATTCACAACTTCCTAATTCTTGGGACTGTTACTGAAATGGTTATCTTGGTGCACCTTTTTTTGGAACATTTTAATCTCTCCCATTCCCCTCTTCCTTTTCCCCCACTGTCCCACCCCTACCCCGTTTGTCCTCCTGTCCCATCCTTCTCAAAAAAGGAGACCATAGAAAGAGAAGATGACCTGTTTTGTTATTACTTGTACAGTGAGAGAACAGGTGAAACTGAAAGTGAGTGAAGCTATTTTCAGTGATTCAGGTAACGAATCCAGGTGGAGGGAAGCCGTGTATTTGACAGAGGATTTCTAAAGTTTTCAGAACTTTGCTGTTACTGTGGAAACTGAAATTCAGAATGGTGTACAGTGTGGTGTGATTTAAACTACTTTTTCTCTTTGGTCTGTTATGCTGCTCTCTCCTAATGTTATCACTGCCTTTCTTTTCCTGAGCCTCTATTTCTGATACATCTATTCAGAGTGGTCTCAAAAGGAGATGTACACAGAGTCTTTTCTGTGATACAGTGTATGTCAGTGCTACACAGTTTCCTTTTAAATTAGCATCTTTAGTCTCTCAGTGAAATAGTTTCTCTAGTATATATATATATATTTGTTGTCTTTTTTATTCAGAAGTGGCTTGACCTTTTAAGTTCAAACTTAAAAAATATTACCTCTTCCTCCAAATTTTAGCGTAAATCAGAAGCTCAGAACAGAGAATAGTCTATTCTTTGTTGAAGCTGAAAATAGTCTCATGTTGGAAGTATGGGGCGGCTGTAGTTACAGGTGTTATGAGCAACAGTGTTTCTTACTATTCTCGGTGTACATGGTGCCTTTTGGTCAAGAATAGAATATTTCAGTGCAAACGTTACTTTTCTAGCATTGAAACACTATGTTGATACACTTTTTAAGCTAAAGCAAATTTTGCCATAACAAAATCATAATGCCCAAGAAGCATTATTTACATGAAAAGGCTGCTGAATTTTTATTAATGGAAGGTCAATAATACTATTTTATATATATATATAATACATATAATATATAAATATATATATAGGAATGGTAGTCAAAGTACATCTTGCTACTTTCACTGTTTTCTGAGTTTGGATATTTGTGATACTGTTGGTGGGGTTGGTCCCTTACCGTCCATAGAATCGTACAGTGTAAGAAAGTAGAATTGGAGGAAGCTTTACCTTATGGGAACACACATGCAGTCATACACATTTGAGCTTTTTCAAAATGAGTGCTAATTGATATTTAATTTGTGTTTGTTCTTTTTCATCCCAGGCTAATGGCTGAGTGGCGATTTTCTCGGGGAGTTAGAGAACAAACCAAAGCTTTTCTTGATGGTTTCAATGAAGTTGTTCCTCTACAGTGGCTACACTATTTTGATGAAAAGGAGCTGGAGGTGAGGTTTTCTGTTAAACATTTGTAACTTCTGCAAAGGTAATACACATGGAATGATTAAGTGACTAGATCAGATTGAATCTCTCATCTGTGGCATGCTGCATTTGATAGCTTCTGGAACATGGAGTTTAGTACGAGCAGTGGGGGTAAATCATGGTGAAAAGCCAGTAATATATTGAATTGGTGTTTTGTTATGTTCAGCATTTGGCAGGTTTAGAGTCCATCCTCAGTATTAAAATGTGTTTTGTAAATTTCTCTGGAAAGATCACAGAATCACAGAACTGGAAAGGACCTTGAGATCATCTAGTTCCAGCCCCCGTGCCATGGGCAGGGATGCTTCACACCAGACCTTGAACACTGCCAGGGATGGAGCATTTACCACTTCTGTGGGCAGCCTGTTCCAGTGCCTCACCACCCTCAAAAAGGTCAAAAAGTCAGGCTATGAGGTCACAGGTGGATCTATTAGTCATAGAAGACTACTCCTTCTGTGGTAGATGGGTAGAATTGTCTTGTAACAGATGTCACGGAAGTTGATTTTGGTGTACAGTGATCACTTAGTTTTAAATACGTAATCTAGGGTAGATTCTAGAGTTATTACACTCCAGGACAGAAAGTTGGAAGAACCAGCAAGGTTTGAAACTTAATTTTGCAGATCCTCAATATGTGACTCAAAGGGCTGATAACAGGAATTGCTTGCAGGCACTGTTTACTTAACAATCTGCCTGACCTGTGTTCACTTTTGGGATTGTGATTTGTAACAGGGGTAAAAGGCTCTGTAGGACTTCTGTGACACCTGCCAAGGTTCTCTGTATAGAATGAACAGTGTTGTGAAAGCTTCTTAAGTTGAATGGTGGTTTTTCCTGAGAAAGGATGTTGATCTGTCTTCTTTGTTGTTCAGTTTTCTAGGAGGTTTTGCCTTTAGCACTTCCAGCTTTCATTGCCTCTGTCCTGGGTTCAGCAGTAGCAGTCATTTTTTCTCCTTCTTGGTAGCTGGTGCAGTGCTGTGTTTTTGATTTTGGGCCTGGGAACAGTCCTGATAACACCAGTGTTTTCAGTTACTGCTTGGTGATGTTTAGGCTGGCCAAGGACTTTGTGAGTCTCATGCTCTGCCAGGGAGGAGGGGAAGCCGGGAGGTAGGAGAGACAGGACACCTGACCCAGACTGACCAAAGAGATTATTCCATACCACAGCACGTCATGTCCAGGAGGTAGAAACGGAGAGGAGAGACCCGGAAGGGTGGTGAGGGTGCACGGTGGGGGGTGCACTGGCTGGGGTGCACTGCTTGGTCAGGCTTGATATCGGGTGGTGAGAAATTGTATTCTTTTCCCTTGTATTTTCTCTTGTCATTATTATTATTGGTGGTAGCAGTAGTGATTTGTGTTATACCTTAGTTACTAAACTGTTCTTATCTCAACCTGTGGGAGTTGCATTCTTTCGATTCTCCTTCCCATCCCTCCAGGAGCAGAGGGAAGAAAGAGTGGGGAGTGAGTGAGAGAGCGACTGTGTGAGTTTATAGACTGGAACCATGACAGCCTCTCATAATGAATATTTTGCAGAGGTATACTTTGCAGTGTGTACTAGTAGTAGCAGTAGCAGCAATGTAATCAGCTTGAAATATGAGGCAAGGTTATAATGGGAAAGGTAATATTCTTTTTAATGTAAAATTTCCTTTTATGGAAAGGTGCTTCCTTTATATTGTTGAATTATTAGAAAAAGGTTCTGGTATGCAGGCTTTCAGACGACTTACATACGTAAGCAGTTTTGGATAAGTTTTGTAAACTTAGGATAAAGAAAAATCTAACTGTGGAGTATAGTTAAAAATTTTCAGCCCTTTTTCTGGGAGCAAGTACTTCCATTTTCTGTTAGTCTCTCATACAAGATACAAAATAAACTAATACATGTAGACATGTATGTTGTCAAATAACCATTTTGTTTTCTAGGTTATGCTCTGTGGCATGCAAGAAGTTGATTTGGCAGACTGGCAGAGGAACACTGTTTATCGTCATTATACAAGGAATAGCAAGCAGATCATATGGTTCTGGCAGGTATGTTGATCTTTAGGGTGGGAAATGGCAGATGGATATCTGCATTACACTTGGATGGCTGGGTCCTGAATAATTTTTCTAAATCTTGTCCTTCATATTGATTATACAGTGATGGAAGCTTTTTGTATTCTTAGCAGTGATCTACCTTTTAAGCATTCTTCTGTGTAGTACACCTGTACATCTGAAATACCATATACTATTTATGATTATTGTCATATTAGCTGTCCCAGTCTAGCACTGACTGATTATAACTCACAATTCAGTGCAGTTGGTTAAGAATTATTTTCAGGGAAAGAAACTTATAGAATTCTATACAGGCTCCCAGTTTCTATGAATTTCACAAAAGAGAAATCACAGCTATGCACTTCCTGTCTAAAGTCACCATTTTAGAGATGCAAATCATTGTTTTAGACAAAGTTCCTATGAGAAAATGATGTAAATCAGTTATTTTCTAGCTTATTTATATTGTCAGAATAATGTAAGATCTGATGATGTGATCTGGTTTTAAGAAGCTTTGTACTGAAAAAATCTTAATCAGTAACTTGGGTATGACTAACATTTATAAAACAAAAATACTCATTTTGTTATCCAGGTTTTTCTGAGCTAAAATTCTGGATGTATCAATCCCTCCTCTCTTACTGAAATGCTCACCACCTCCCCTCTCTGTCCTTTTCACTTTCCCAGTGAATTTCTTTCCATAGTGGTGCAGCTGTTTTGGATAGTGTTCTCTCTCATTGAGACTGCCATATGGAGGGAATACTTCACTCTTGAAATACCCAGAGCCTGTGGCTAGTCTGTCAGTGTGTTTAACAAAATGGCAGTAGCCTTCATATAATCATCGGCATGTTTTATATTTTAGTGTAGAATACAGTAGGTAAAGATTATTCTTGTTTGCTGTTCCTAGCCTTCACACTGTAACAGTAGACAGTACATATAATCTGAAATGAGTGTCTTCTCCTTCCACCCACTTTTGCTGAAAGAAGGAAAGGTAAACTGCTTTCAAGGTGGTGCCTTTTAAAATGAGACTACACTTTTTAAGCAGTTTCATGGTGTTCTTGTTTTTCTCCAGCTATGTTAAAGATTTTTAGTAAGTAATTTGAATTTCTGTACCTAGTTTGTAAAAGAAACAGACAACGAGGTTCGCATGCGACTTCTGCAGTTTGTCACTGGCACTTGCCGATTACCACTGGGTGGATTTGCTGAACTCATGGGTAAGTAAAAGGTGACCTCAACTTTTATACTGTACCTGTTCCATTTGCAAATGAACCATGCTGCAAGTTTGCAGATAGCAGGAACTTCACGTACATCAGCTTGGATCTAGAAAGGCTTTTTATATTGGAAATCCCATTAATACTTTTAAAAATTATTAAGAAGTTAGATCATTTCTATGAGGAGACTGTTCATAATCATGTATCATAGAGTAGCACATAATGAGCTCTCTGTTGTGTCTGTGTCTTATATCACAAATACATGATTGTGAGGCATCCCTCGCCATGGCAGGGGGTTGGAACTAGATGATCTTAAGGTCCTTTCCAAGCCTAACCATTCTGTGATCACACTTTTGGAAATCTTTTCTAGGAAGTAATGGTCCTCAGAAATTCTGCATTGAAAAAGTTGGTAAGGAAACTTGGTTACCAAGGAGTCACACTTGGTGAGTTGATACATATAAACTTTCTGTACCTTCTCTCCTCTTATCTTCATCTTCAGCTTCTTTTCTTTGATTGCTCTGATATTCCGGTATTGAAAACTTTTCTAGTTCCCCTATTCCTAAATTTTGTTACTGCACTGTACACGGTTTGTTAGTATTAGATCTATCAAAATTATATCATTCTTCTTGCATAGAACTGAGAGGTATTTCCATAATTATTTTAGAGAATATTATATAACTGGCAAAATTCAAGTTGGTATTAGATATATTCATGTTATTAGCTGTAGATATTGTATCTACAGCTATTAGGTACACTTCTTATACAGTAAAATTGTAAAAGATAAATGTATAGTGATAAGAAAAAGTATCATGAGAGAAATGACAGGAAATGTTCAGAACAGGGATGCTTAGTCAAGACAGGAGGTTGTTTTTTCTGCCAGGCTCCGGGCTATTGTTGGCTGGTCATTCCTGTGCCAAACTGGTGCAACAGGCACCCAGATCAGTTTCCCCTATATTCTGTGTGCAAAGTTGTTCTATGGCAACATTTTAACAATAATATTAATCACACTAATGATAATAGAATTATTAATATTAATTGGCGATTAATTAATCAAAAAATTTACTTAGGAATTATCTAATTTCCTAGTAGTTAAAAAAAGTACTTCAGGGAATCCTCCATTTTCTCCGCCAGTGCGGTTTTTTAAGTGATGTTTGCAGGAGTTAAACATCTCTCTCTCTGTCATAATTTTGGGGAAGCCATGGAATGAAACAGAATTTTGGCAGAAGCCTTTTAGGGCAAAGTTTAGAGTGGAAAAAAGCCCCATGCTGTATCTAGTCATGTATTGAAAGAAGAATTCAGCTTTTTCATGCTGTTTCTGGAATTTGGAGATGGATCACACTATAATGGTGAATATTTCCTTTTGTGAGTATTATAGTTCTCTGTATCTTGGGCTGTCTGAAATCTTCAAAGGCTCTAGGTTTTATCTGATGTGATAAGTGGTGTTTGTTTCTTAAAGTGCTCTGGTGTTACTGCTCATAGAAGGAGCTGTGAGATTGCACTGACTGCTATTTCTTCATTTCTAATGTCAGAACATTTTTAACTTCTGCTGTAGCAGTCAAGTTCTGTAGTGTTCTACATGGCATTCAGCTAAACTCAACATTTTGTTTTTTTCTGCTCAGTTTTAATCGTTTGGATTTGCCACCATATAAAAGCTATGAACAACTAAAAGAGAAGCTGCTCTTTGCCATTGAAGAAACAGAGGGATTTGGTCAAGAGTAGAAGTGGCTTCTAGTCAGAAAGGAGATCTTGCATAACAAAAGGCCCAGCCAACTAAGATTGCACACTTAATTGTATATAAGCTTTTTGTTCTGTACAGTGATCTTTCTGGAACTCTAAAAGTATAATTGTTCTCTGTTCTTCCACAAAGATATGCAAAACAGTTCAGCCTTTTCTACTTTTATTTATTGCCCTTCCAAAAAGACCAGAAAAACCCCTCATAAATTTTGAAAGCAGACAAGAGACTTATTTAAAATATATATAAAGTATAAATATATATACAAATAGGCTCTAGTTTTATAGAGCTTTAAGTGTATTAAAAGCTGCAGCCATTTAAAAGGGCCTGGATTTGCTTTATCTTGGCTTTATTATTCAGAAAAATGTTTAAACTGCTCTGTGTTCTCTCTTAAGAAACATCTCCAAGTTTGTTTTATTGCATGGCTGTTCTAAAAGGTGTTAAAGGCTTAGGCCAAACGTATCCTAAATATGTAGAAAGATGCTGCTGGTATTTGAGATGACAGAATATGTTGTTCTGTCAGTTTAATTTTTTTAAATACATAAATAGCTGATATATCCCTCTCTACTGATGTAGCCAAGGTCATGAGTAAAGCCTTTACTACTTGCACAAAAGTCATGTACAATAAGATGTGATTTAATGTTGACAGAAATTTGTGCCACTGTTCTGACATATTGTAGGAGCTGAACAGCATATTTTAATTCATTTGAGCAGCATTGAAATTTGTTTACATATTACCTTGGGTTATTACCACAAGGATGTTAGGTAATCTTCAAAGAAAAACTAATAATAAAAGAGAAGATATTACACATTCTGTCCTTGGTCTGGTGTCTTACAGGTTTCTTTGGTTTGTTTTTTTGTTTTACTTTTCAATCCCTGATGTCCTTTTGTACAACTCTGTATAGAGTATGATAATGTACACTGAGCTATAAGAGTATATGAAAGGTAAAGTGAACTTTGCTGCTTTCTGTGTTCATCCTCAGTTTCAGTTATTGGATCTAGTAAACCCAAATAAAATGAAAGTTACATAAGCTCTGCACAGATAAAAATATCCTTAAATACTGTTATTCCTCTTAAGTTCTTACAGAAATTCAGATGAACCTGAATTAAGTATGTCTAACACCTGTCATCCTGTTGTGTAGGTCAAGTTTGTCCTGAGTGCACGACAGTATGAAGGCACTTTAAATTAGGTTTATTGGCATTGAGGGCATTTGCTGAACTGCAAATATGTGTTTAAAACCCACCTGAATTTAACACCTTATTCATGTGAATGATATTAAGTGCTACTTTTAGCAAACCGTGCTTCCTTGTAATAGAGTAAAACCATGTTTAAAATTACCATTTGTATTATGCTTTAAATATTAACTGTAAATTCCATTACATTTAACTTATACAGAATTTTGTACACACATGAAAATGATTTTTTAAATATGATTAAAAACACTTCTGTAACATATCATATTACACTGTTAAAAGTGTACATGCAGAAAAGCTCATGTATCTTTCCAATACAGCAACTGAATTCTGCCAAAACTTTATTTTTCTACACATTGGATTCTCTTGAGGCTTTGTAGTCGATATGCCCAGCTCGCTGTGGAGCTGTTAACCTGCACATAGCTGTGATAACACTGGTAGTACAATGGGCCCAAAAGACTGCTCTCTTACGTGAACTTTCTGGAAGAGTTCCAAATATTTCCACCACTTCTGAGAGTTTTTCATACTACACCAAATGTCTTCTGCAAAACCACATTCATAAATATAGCATCAAATTCATTTGAAGTGCAGATCCATTTAAATTGTGACTTAAGCTGGTTAGAATGGAGGAAGCTTTAAAGAAAAAAACCACCACCAAATGTCAAAGGTCAGGTAACAGAGGGGCATGTGGCTTGCCTGAAAGACCATTCAGAGGGGTGAATGTCACAGAGCTGAACTTTATGAATTTGCACTAATGATTGACTTGGTGACCCACTACCAACTGATGAATTTTGTGAATCTGTGAGTAAGTTGAGCAAAATAATAATAAAAAAAGACAGCACATCATGAGCATGTAGTTGCTTTATTGTTTTGGTGTTTTAGCTGTCTCATAACTGCAGTAGTTTTTTCTGTGGGTAAGGGTTAGAAAGGAAGGAAAAAACACCGAACCCAGTGGCCCTCTGTACATGGCCATATGATCTATGACTTGGTTTCAAAGGACTGACTGAAAGCATGGCTCTCCAGGAAAAAAAAACAAACCCACAATTACTTACATACTTGTGTGTGTGTGCGACTGTGTACCGGTAACTTAAGACTTTCTGGGAATTTCAGTAACACTGCATTGTAACTTCCCTTGTTTGCATTCCCCTTAATTCTGTTGTGCTCAGGGGAAGGGAGGAAGACAGTAAAGAGAGAGAAGGCAGAAAAGACTGGGTCAGATGAGGAAATAAGGGAAGTAATACTACCTGAAGGAACTAATGTGTAGTTCATGGGTTGTTTGCTCTTTTCTTACTGCAAGCAACTCAGCTGTTTTTCTCTCAGCACTCAAGTCTTAACTCAGTACCCGGATTAGCCTTCACCTGTGTGCAGGTACAGCTTTCTGTATCAGAAAAGGCACACTTTCACTACTGACTTGGCATGAGCTTGTTTTCATAGGCTAAGCAATTTATGCCCTTCATCTTCCTCCTACAGACTGCAGCATCCTTTTCTATTAAAGCAAACACTAAGTATTTATAGTCAGTTTGTTCTACATCTTTTGCCATTCTACTGGCAGTACCATGTATATTTGATTGCCTGCCATTTTGTCATTATTTGGTCCTCTTTTTCTCTTGGGTAATGACAATATATTGTTTGGAAAGGCTGTAAATATTTTCTGTGCTGATATCAAACTTACATTAATTTATCTTTTCTGGTGAAAAGCCGCAAGAACAAGAAGTTTTTACTTAATCTCTACAAGTCATCATCTATGTGCCTCCGAATTGTAGTTCCCTTCTAATGTCCCAGCCCCTCTTCTCCAATATACACCGTGTGTTGATGGTACCCTTTGTTCCCCTGAGGATCAACAGACAGGATCACAAGAAACAGATCTAATTGACAGTTTAACTGAAATAAGCTAGAGCCACCAGGTTTAGGCTCTTCTTTTATTAACAGCTTCAATAAATCACAGTAGTAGTTAGGGTCTTTTTCCTGTTCTGCACAAACCTGAGGCACTGAATTCCCATCATCTTGTTTCTTGTTACATAGAATTAAGCAACTCCAAAGCTTCTTTCTGTACCTGAAAGAAATAAATATACTTGTAACAAACCAGTGCCATGTAATTATGGACTCTTCTAGCAGAACTTGCTGTGCAAGCACACAGATAGTTCACCACAGCCCTGTAAATCCACAACCCTTCTGCAAGTAGTCGTTTCTTTCCTGTAGCTCAAGATGTTTAACACTTGAAACATAAACCCACTCAAGTCAGTGCCTTCAGTGTAATTCACTTACTATATGTAGTAAGCTTATTTGTGTTGAATACAGATGATTAGCTCTTGATTTGCCCAATAGTAGCATATAGTAAGTTGTTCTCTATCTGACCATAACCAACCAACCTGGCATTTTCAAAATCAGACACCAGCTGAAGAAGTGTGAGAAGACTCTTTCTGAGACCCCCTTTCCCTAGGGATTCTGGGTAAAACATGAATAAGACCTCTAGCATCTATGTTAAAACCAAAAGAAAATCCCAACAAACTTCGGGTCCTGAGAGAGTAAGCAGTGCAGGCAGCCAGACACTGCAGATACTCAGTTGTAAGAAATGTTCAGAAAACCTACTTATGCCAAATGCAGAGACAAGAATTCCAGTTTCTTGGCACAGGCCAGTTTCCTTCTTACTGGACTACCAAGTCTAGTTCCCAGTGAATTCTGCACCAACTCTCTCAGTTCAGCAGCTCTGCACCCTTCTGGGAGAGAAGGCCATAGATGTCCATATGGGGGGACAAGCAGAGCTGCAGCAGGTAACAACAGCTTCCCAACTTGGCTACTGCACAAAAATCCTTATTGACTACTCCTGCATGGTTCCTGAAGGCAAGCTTTTGTGACAGCTGGTTTCACATCTGCCTCTAGCTGCTGGTAACCTGCAGAAGAATTGACCAATTTCATATGTTCCTGAGACCATCACTCCTTTAGGCTATTAGATTCCTATACATTTTGCAAAGCAGTGGAGGAATGAAACCTTTACTCATATTTCCACTAAAAGATGTTACTGGAGGAGCTCGCTTTTGGGAGAAATATTTTGAGCCCTACTACAGAAACTACAGAGGGAAATTTCAGTCATGTTTTTTTCTGAAGTACAAAATCCTACCAAAGTATTTCTTACAGTTAGGACATTCAGAATGTCACAACACATTTTAGATGTTTCCTGTAACAGTTAAAACATCTCACACTTCAGCTTAATGCGAAATAAATTACAGGTCAATCAACTGTAAGAAAAAAATCAACTGTAAATCAGTCTTTATTAGTCCTGATGGTAAAAGGATTGTGTATGAAAGGTACTGGCAATTGCCGGGGTTTATACAGAATGCAGTATTAAGTCTATCTAATTGGTTACCTCTCCTAGAAGCACTCGCTATATGTTCAGGTAGGAAGCAGATGTCTACCCATCTGAATCAGGACCAGTTCAAAGGGTAACTGAGCCTCATATCCCCTAGCATGGAGATCTGCTGTCAAAGATACAATACTTCCATTTGTCTCAATTGGGCCTGCTATGTTAAATGTTAATGGAGGTAATAGGGTTTTGCTGAATCCATGCTTTTTTAGTTCTTCAAAAACAGTGATTTTTACCTTTCTAGTTCTAGACATATGAAAAGTGAATCTGTGCTCACCTAGACATAGGTTAGCTCAGGTGCCTGCCTTAACTTCAACACCATAGTTAAGGAGGGGTTAATGTTAGCCACAAAAACATCATGAAGAAGAGAGTAACTGTTCTTTATTATAAACAGAGTATTTCCAATTATTGTGGTCAGAGGTTGTTACCCAAATACTAGAATTTTCTGGTGTCTAGATGTGATCCTGGATTATAGGTGCTTACCTACAATTTACTCTGAGTTACCTTTATAAACCATTCCACTGCCATGATGTCACAGGCTGCCAGTTACAATATAAGACTGTACTACTGCAGTTCTTCATTTCCTACCTGTTTGTCCTCTTCTGTGTGTGCAGGGTACTCCTTTGCTTTGCTTAGCCACAGAAGAGCCATCTTTTTATTGTTTAGCTTCAGGTAAGTCTTCCCCAAAAAGAGCAAATTTTTGCTGTAAAAATTTGGGTCAGCTGTACAGGCAAGAGAAAAGCTTTACATGAGAGTGAGCAGCACACTATCAACATCATTGATGCTTCCTTTCAAAAAGATGGAACAGTACTTTGGCTTTGAATCAGAAGGAAGCCAGTGTAAAACTTCTACTTCCCAGGTTCTGGTCTCATACATGAGTTACACGAACTAGCAGGTTGTTAACATGCTAAATGAAACTAGGCTCCTCACAAGTAGGGATCGTAATGCATAACAGCTCTGCTTTGCAGATTCTGTATTTTCCTGGGCCTGGTAGGTACAACAGGCAATGCAACCAGCTTAGCAAGTAGAGGCCAGGAAATAAGGGCACATTTCCCAGCTTAAGACCATATATATGCAGGTGTTCGCTTGGCTTTTGCTGCACAGAAAGCAAGCTTAAAAAAATATGTACCCACATTTAACTATTTTAAGGAGCAATTTAAGAAGATGCTTTTATAAAGCATGATTTGGCCATCAGTCTTTATTAAAGACTAATCTTGACTACTGTGCATAGTTATAGCACAGAGCTTCTCTGCTATTGGATCTGAGGTCAGGATTCAAAACATACAGAGTTGTTCTGGAAGCAAATTTTGAGAACAAGTCCACTGTTCCAGTTCACAGCTGCATCAGTTGACACCCCAGGGAAGATGCACAATAAACTTTTCCTTTTAACTTCACTAACTATATACAGATCTTTCATAGAATACCATATTCCCTTGCCTTCCTTTACTTTCAGCTAGTCAGTTTTGCTTATGGCTTCACTCTTTGAGAAGTAACAGGTCTGTGTCTTCTTGTACATGTGGACAGCTTTACTGCCAGTTAGACTCATTCTGATCTAAATAGCTTGTGAAGTAATAAAAGAATGTGCCTTCTCTGTTGTTCTACTTGGAACACAGAGGACTTCTGAACTTTAAGAAAACTAAAAAAAAAAAAAACAAAAAAAAAACCAAAACCATAAAATTCCCTTTTTTCCTTACTTTGTGCATTCCAGTTGAATGCCCTGGGGAAGAGAACTGTATTACAAATGAAAATACTAATGTCACTTTAATACTTATTCTGAAAAAATCCCTCATGTTGCACTGTAAGAGACAACAGTAATAAACACATAGCATGTTTTTGAGCATCTCTGATGACACATTCCAATGTGACAGTCTAGTGTGTTGACTAGCACAACAGGCTGGTATGTTTATCAGTAGATCACACTCTATTAATGTAATACCAAAAGCTAGAGGTTTATTGCAAGTCATCATTTATAAAAGATACTATCCTGTCCGGAAAAGCTGGAAGAATTACCTTCCTCTGCCATGTGAAAGTAACGAAGAGCCTGCAAAAGATAGGGTGGTTATCTTTAAAACGGAGAACAAACTGAACACAGTATCAAACTAAAGCCTTATGTACATGCTGAACATAGCTGAAGGACTTCCTGTCTGTGATCTCACTTTTATTAATTCAGTAAACTACTGATGGTTCTCATTCGATGTACAATCAATCAGATTTGACATCTCAACAGAACTAGTACTTGTCCAACTATTCTGCTGCCGCTTCCTCCATAAACATAGTACCTCTATTTGGTACTCTGTGTGTAAACACAATACCTAGCAAATTGGACTGCGTTTTTCTGTCTTCAACTTGTCAAAATAATTTTGTTTCTCCCACGTAGCATAACTGCAGTTTCCTTCAGCCAGTTCTCATGTATAAATTCAATAGATGAAAAATCTTATGATTCAGGTCATAAATGCTGACAACTCCTTCAGGGAGCACTAATTCCTACAGAGCACCAGTTAGTATCCTCTTACATGAGGATAAATCTTTATTAAATCCACACTCATTTTTCAATTAGTTTCCCATCCTGCACATCAGAAATCTCAGTCCATTCCTACCTCTTCCTGATGCCACCAGCCACAGGGAAAACACTGACAGAGAACTTAAGTGTAGATGTATCTATAAGACAGACTTTACTGAAACTGCAGAAGTCTTACCAGCATGGCTCAACTACAGCTCTCAACTACAACTTTGCTGCTTCAGCCAATTTAAGCACTACAGAATTTGATGTTGGGACTGGCATGATTCTGCACTGTTGGAAATCCTGGCTGACAGTTTGCATTCTTCTGAGAGTGACTGTCAGAAAAAACTTACAAGCTTGACATTCCATTAAAAAGTTTTATTTCTTTTTCGACCAGAGCTTAAATTGCTTTCTGTGTAACAGGAAGAGCCTTCCACAGGTACTTTCTAGTGACTCCTGCCTCCCCTCCTTGAAAGAGCGAAACAGTGGGCTAGATATTGGTTGATCAAAACAAGGACTAACATCTGCAGCAAACTTTCCTATTACCAGTACAATTTTCTGGTTTCTAGTACAAGTACACTGTGCTAGACACCCTAGGAATTACACATCTGGACTGCATGTTCTAGGGTATGTGACAACAGCAATTCGCATAGCAAAGACACAAAAATACTTTCAACTGAAAAAAACCCACACTGTGTAGCCAGGGGATGAGAAATTGTTCGTGGTAAGTAACAAAGCAAGCTGTTGTTTTTTACATATAAAGAGAAAAGTCCTCATAGCCCTATCAAATAAGTACATAGTATAACCACCAAAGAAATCATCAGCACCAGAACTAGTACGGACAGTTACCTGCAACACATCACAGTAGTAAATACAAGTTACACACAGCTTGTTATTTCCTGCTGCACAAACTACTTAAATGATTTTCACTATTCTGTGTGTGCTACAGCTGAAAAAAAAAAAAATAAAAAAAAAAACAAACAAACAAACAAAAAAAAAAAAAAAAAGGATTGTTGTTATGTTTTTAGATATCCCTCACTCTCCTGTTATATTCCCGTTTTATTAACTGCAGTTGTAAAATCACAAGTCCATGCTTATTCCAAAAACAGAGGTCAGCTTTGTCAAGAAAATTAGTAGAAGTGTATCAGCAGCTTTGAGGGGGAAATATGTGAAACATTTTCTTATTGTACCTCTTGAAATGTGGAGGTTGGTGGTGAGGCAAATAGCGTTGCAGCTATTTTTCTTTGGTACCATGGCATTTCAGCAAAGGTGTAACACCTGGAGCAAAAAGAAACATTTGTATATACCCTTCACATTATTTTCTCATTTTCTAGTAAAACTCTCTTATATTGGATGTCAAAATTGTTGTTTCCATGAATCACAACAACTCCAGACACACTGCAAGTTCTTACAACTGTGTAACAAACCAGCAAGATGTCTGAAGTTGCTGCGCAGCAATGCTAAAGAAGTGCTGGTGTGTCTTACTGGGAACTGCTATTACATTAAACAAACTGGAGACAGTTATTAACCATGAGAAAGCTTTCGAGCTTGAATGATTTTAACCATTTATGTGTATTTGATACTATTCTAATGTATTTTCAAAACCAGGGTGTAACTGAGTAATGCCATTGCCTCACCTCAGCACTACTTTGTTTTTCTCAATTATTAATATGAAGCAGATCTGCAGTATGTCCCTGAAAGACTCTGATCTACAAGAATGAAAAATCCAAGAATCAAACTACTGTGTTCTAGGCTAGGCCATTCTATGCTGTTGTGCCATCTACTAAATAACAAAGGTAATCAGTCACCTATCTCAGAGATGTTGAAAGGATTAAACATTTGTTAAGCACTTCAAATACATAGAACATTCCAGGTATAAGAGTTAGACAATTCTGTTCACTTTATTACCCTCCCACACTGAGTATAAAAATATTATTCTCTGCGCAAAATAGAATAGAGGAGGTGAAAAATCAATAAATGCAGTTATGGAAGTGTTTGGAGGAGAGGGGGGCGAGGCATGGAATAAATACACATTCCAAGTTGAAGTTCTGCCATCAGATGTGCCTTACCAGAAATGCTAATAAAAAAGGTTCAATGCAGGATAGACTACAAAGAGAAGGCAAAAAATACTCAAGAACGGGCTTATACAAAATTCCAGTTTGAAATGAAGATGCTCTGGGATTCCATGAGTATACAACATGCGAATATATTAGTGGCAAAATTATCCCTGAAATGATTTCTGATCACCTTTTCTAATTTTCCCTAGGAACAGTATCTGAAGTACTTCCCAGAACAAGCTTCCTATCCCAGAACTGAGCTTGAGGGTCATTCAATTGGTAGCATATGCTTCTGTTTAAAAATTTAGACTACTGCAATCATTAAGTCGTGGGAATGAGAGGTGGATGCTGCAAAATCAAAGTATGCTTGTAAACTAATAAAACCACTGGAGTAGTAAACTGTAGTTCACTCTGATATTCAAAAATACTGGGCTTTAGTATATTTTCTAAGCTACAAATACATTTGATTTATTTATTTTCAATCTCTCAATCTTACAGTAGAGATTTCCTGTAAAACAGTGTAGCAGCTTTGGTGTCTTTGACACAAATAACCAGAAATGCTGCCTGGAGCCTCTCACTAACACACAAAGGCACTGCTTTCAGCCACGCCGCTTCCACAGAATGCCCTGGTCTGTCTGGAAAGGTGAATTTCCAGTCCCATAACCTGCTGTGTAACAGTAATTCTTGGTAACAATTTCACTGAGCAGTAAGTTCAATTTCAGATTTTTGTTAATGTATATGCATTTATAAACTGCCTTTACTTAAAGATAACTTTAAAAATGCAGCATCACAAATATAGTATGACAGTATGACAAAAATACAGTATGACAAAAAAAAATCCCAGAAGTCTTTTAGGAACACATCTTGCTTTTGATAGCTTTTTGCTACACACAGATTGTATTAAGTTGCAGCCAGCACCAAAATTCAGCGTAATTTCAGTGCTGAGTTTTGTTTCCATTCACACCAATAGAACAAAATAAGTAGTACTCACAACCTCTGATGTCTGCTGTGGAAACATACTTACATCTGCAAAATGTGTTTTTAATAGTTCCATACAGTAAAACAATATAATGGGATGAGCAATTTTTCATCTTTTTGAACACCATATACCTTAACAGCCAGAGTTTTTCAAGGCTTGACGTCCTATACCTGTTCAATAGGTTTTCATGACTGCATCAACTAATTACAAGCCAATGAAATATTCTAACAATTTCTGCAATTTATATAAGACATTTTATATTGTGGCATTTTGCTTTGCCACATGCTAACTTTTGTTTGAAGGTATGCCTTACCAAATGCCTATAAGATGAATTGTTGTAGCATCTTTTGGATTCAGTTCGATGGCTTTCTAGTGAGGGGGAAAAATACACAAGATGTAAAAAGTTGTTTTGCCACATTTGGATTAAAGTACATTTAAAAAGTAGACTGTTAATTAAACCAGATTAACAGTGTGTAGAATTTCAAGGCAATATGGTATTTATTCAGCGCACAAATTAAACGGGCTCATGTCCAAGAAACTGAAGACACTGACAGATTTCTAAGCGCTTCTGTTTAGTAGTAGTAAGTCATTAAGAATCTCACTTCACATGAGACTTGGCATATTCAGATTTTTATATCATTTCTGGTGATATCTGTAGTCCTTTATCTTCTCCAGGACTTTCCTTTACTGCTACACAATCCACAGTTAAAAAGACAGACACACATAATTTCTCAATAGCACAGTTACATTTGATCTAGCCCTACGAGGTGCCAAGAGCACGTCAGCTATTTCAAGACTCCCTTCTCTACTGGCTTAGTTTACTGCAGGAGATAATGTGTCCTCCTTGGAGGCTGGTGAGGCATTCAGGACTGTTACAAAACCAATGTGTCACCAACAGATCTGAACAGTACATTTGCCAAAAAATATCTCACAACTGTCATGCAGTCTACATACTGGACACATGAATGCTGTTGTATGCAAAACACTGTTTACATTACCTGGAAGTGCTCTTTGATAATAAAGGCATTTCCAATTTTAGTCTTAATTCCTTCAAAATCTCCAACATCACTGAGGCAGATTCCATACCACTGTAATTCAAAGAACAAAAATAAAACATTTAATACAGCACTATGGCTATTAATAGTAAATTAAAAAACAACAAAATGGAACAGCTGCCACAACCACTGATGACGAGATTTCCAGTGAAATTCTTATAGAGCTATTGTTGTGCTTAGAAACAGCATGCAAAACGTGGGGCTTGTGCAACGTTACTGAGGCTATGTAAGATAAGGATGAGCTAATTGCATCAGCTGTAATCAACCTCATCGGTCACCTCTTTTGTGGTTCCACACATAGTTAACCAGTTCCTGTTTCCTGTACAGAGGCAATTTAGCTGCAAAAGTCTGAACTCTGATCTTCCAAAACAGGGAGAATTAGAAGTCTCACTCATTCATTCTCAACTGAGAAGTTAAATTATGCTGAAGTTTGCTGTAACAGCACATTTGTTCCAGCTTCCACTGGCAGAAATGAAAGAACAAGACATGAGTTATTTTGCTTGGCTCACCTTGTGCGCTGCAGAATTTGATTCATTTTTTTCAAGTGCCTTTTTTGCATACTCAAGGGCTCCATATGCCAGTTGTTTCTTCTCCTCTGCAGAAGTACTGCTGAGCTGAGCTAGGTCTCGTGATGCCCGTGCCAGCCGCCATAACAACTCTGCGTCATTACTAGTTACGAACAGAAACACTAACGTATTACAGCAATCATGGAAACTAAGCAAGCAAAGGTCTATTTCATTTCAATATGTACCCTAAGTGGGGGATAAGGCAAGAGGGTATCATATTTCATTCTATGCTATGTACAACCACAAGGCAACAAACAGTGGAAGCCCTCCATCACAGACTCTCTGACGATACCTTTGTTCTACCATTCTGGCCTGTGGAGCAAACATCTCTGTAGGAAAGGGCTTTGTCTTCTCAAAAAAGATGCAGAGTTAAACCCAACCGTACCACTGAAAACGCCAGAAGGGAAACAAGCACTTCTTGGTTCTTCGTTAGACAGTATTTTTTCCAGCATCCCACTGATTTGATAATAATGTTTACTAGGAATGTTAAAAACATTATGAATCTTTTCCCTTATAACTGTACGTAAATAATCAAATTCTTCCTAGAACAACAGTGAAAAAACGGATTAGCCATGCCACTACCACACCAAGCTGTACATTTATATATGTAACTATATAAAATGGTGTGTGGCATGTTATAGCCAAAGGGATTTTAGGTTTTATTATCTTGTTAACATACTGTTTTGAAACATGGCTTGCACTCTATGTTCAGCTAACTACCATCTGAACTTTGGCTTACTATTTTAATAGAGACATCAACATTTAAGTTTAGAAAGTCTTTCAGAGCTTCTTATCTGGTGATAAAACTCAAACCAAAAATATTAAAAAGCATACATGAGTTATTGTTAAACTCAGAGCAACAATAAACACTAGTTTTCTTCTATGGAGTAAGACTGGGTCACTGCTCAGAGTGCAGCAGTCCTGCCTGCACTATTTAACACACAGTAACAGAAACAGCTGATTCATTTTTCACCCAAGTCACAAAAATGCTAAGTACTGCTAATGGAATCATTACTCCTCACAGAATAATTAGTACTGTTATACACCTAGCAGCAAGCTTACACCTTGCTTATGACATGGTGACCCTTGCAGGTTAGGACCTTCATTTAACTTCCCAGGCCTTATACTTGTGCACCTGGCAAGAAGGGGCAGTGGGAAAGAACTGAAAACTGAACAGTTGATTCCCTCTAGAAATGTTCTAGAGATGCCTTGTGCCCTCCAAAGGAATGGACTTTGTATTTTCTGCCTTCTCCTTAAACAGCTTGTCCCAGTTCACTTATTAATAACAGTTTGTGCAGCTAAGACATAACTACATGAGGAAGGAGCTTCTTTTCTGCAGACTCAGATACTGACATGAGACAGAAACAATGAAAGCAGAAGAACAGATGGTCAGCAATGAAAAAGGAAACAGTGACTCAAAATTTTTAATAGCTGAGTTTTAGGTACTTTGATCTTTTAGTAATGTTTAGGCACATTGTGAGGTTTTGTTAGGTTTTTTTTTTTTTTTCACTATAATTTAAAGAATTCTTAGTATAACAAATCAAGCAAGCAAGAAATCCTCCTTCAAAGGACTGAAAACTTGACTGTTGACTCTCACCACCTATAGCTACCAGTCCTCATTTCATTCATTTTTCCATTAGGAGGAAAAAGATCAAAAGTCCTTTCTTCCTACTTACATAAGGGTGAAAGCAAGGTTCTCCAGCATACCACAATGAGAACACGAGTTGAAAAAACTGATACAGAAGAGCACAGAAGTCACAATAATGTCTCAATGCAATAAAGTACCTATTTTTATGCTGAACCAGCAAGCGATACAGCTTTTCTGTTTCTCCGCTCCCATACAGGTAGTCTGCTTGCTCTATAACTTCTTCCACTTAAGAAGGAATTGTGGAAACAAAAGAACAAATTACATGTAATTAGGGCATTATAACATAAACATTTTAGAGCAAGACAACCTAGCTAAAACATAAGGAACAAACATAAGGACATAGTTCCTTTTTAGGCCACCATTCCAAACAGCTTATATGCACAGGAGGATTGAATAAACTACATTTTCAGTGAGCAACTAGGAAGAGAAATAGTGTTGAATACCTGCCTCTCATGAAACTACAGAACAACTTTCAGCAACAGAGCTTTGGATTGTTTTTATCATTCCCAGTATCACTCCACGGTTTTACTAGAATCTGACTGCAGACTGAGTGGGTCCCATTAGCTTGTTCAACAAGCCAAACTGAAACATCGCTTAAAGGTTTTCTGACTGAAGTCCTCTACGTGTTCAACACACTAAAAGCAAAAATAATTCTGAAAATCAGAATCAGCTTTCTAGAGCGTCAATTTACGAACCAAGTACCCATTGTTCTTAGGATACTTCAAATCTTTTTCTAGAAAATACTTCAAAACAGAGATAGGAAAGTACAATTTCCACAACTGAAGACAGTAATATATAAATAAATACCATACGTATATAGTACATAAAACAGCATTCCAGAAATGGAAATATCAAACACCACACAATACAGGATTCTACAATGAGAACAGATGGAATTAGGAGGAAAAACACCCAAAAGGAAGCAGGTAGATAATTCTATTGAAGTATTTAACTGTACAGGAGATGATCAAACTCTGAGTTTACTTTTCTGCCACCAACATTAAAACATGAAAAAATAAACTTCTAAGTCAAAAGCCTTCTTTAATTTCTTACAGAACTTTCAACTATTCTTATAGAATCATAGAATAGTTAGGGTTGGAAAGGACCTTAAGATCATCTAGTTCCAACCCCCCTGCCATGGGCAGGGACACCTCCCACTAAACCATGCCATCCAAGGCTATGTCGAACCCCACCTTGAACGCCACCAGGGATGAAGCATTCACAACTTCCCTGGACAACCCATTCCAGGGCCTCACCACCCTCACAGTAAAGAATTTCTTCCTCAGATCCAATCTAAACTTCCCCTGTTTCAGTTTCAACCTGTTACCCCTTGTCCTCTCACTACAGTCCCTAATGAAGAGTCCCTCCCCAGCATCCCTATAGGCCCCCTTCAGGTATTGGAAGGCTGCTATGAGGTCTCCACACAGCCTTCTCTTCTCCAGGCTGAACAGCCCCAATTCTCTCAGCCTATCTTCATACGCAAGGTGCTCCAGTCCCCTGATCATCCTCGTGGCCCTCCTCTGCACTTGTTCTAACAGTTCCATGTCCTTTCTGTGTTGAGGACACCAGAACTGCACACAATACTCCAAGTGAGGTCTCACGAGAGCAGAGTAAAGGGGCAGGAGCACCTCCCTCGACCTGCTGGTCACACTCCTTTTGATGCAGCCCAGAATACGGTTGGCCTTCTGGGATGCAAGCGCACATTGCCGGCTCATGTTCATTTTCTCATCGATCAACACCCCCAAGTCTCTACAGGGCTGCTCTGAATCTCTTCCCTGCCCAACCTGTAGCTGTGCCTGGCATTGCTCCGACCCAGGTGTAGGACCTTGCACTTGGCATGGTTAAACTTCATCAGGTTGGCATCAGCCCACCTCACAAGTGTGTCAAGGTCCCTCTGGATAGCATTCCTTCCCTCCAACTTATCAACCGAACCACACAGCTTGGTGTCCTCAGCAATTATCATCTCTTTAATGCTACTCTTGGGTCCGTAATCAAACTTCTCAGTGAAAACATTAGCTCATCCCCCCCGACCCCCCCAAAAAAAAAAAGCATTTATAAGCTTTCTTTTTTCAAGTTATCTAGTGAATATGGTAGTCATGATTCACAGCAGCAGGTTTTCTTACAGAAGAGAAAAAAAAACCCAACACTGAAGGCTACTAAGCACAAAAGCCTTCTCTTCAGCTTAGAAATATCCTAGAATATAAATCACTGAAGATCAGAAAAGTGTTCTGATAATTTTTAACCCTGCCACCTCTAAATGCTTTCCATTAACCATTTTAAAGATAAGATAAGGCAACAGTTCACATGAACTTTGGATTTTAGCATCCAAGATTAGCTTCATGGTACATCTTCAGTATTATATTCAGCAAACTGTTACATTTGCTTGCTTAGTCTCCCTGAATACTACTAACAAATCTAATGACTAAATGCTCAGAACTCAAACTTCTGAACACCTTTCCCATCAGAGGTCTTACATAAATTGTTAGACTTCTATTTCTTTAAGAGTGTTTTTCAGGTACTTCTTTTTCAGTCTTATTTTCACAATATCTACTACTTGTCTTGTAAGAAAGCCCACTAACACTGCTTTATTTATTTTTTTTTTTGGCTTGATTCAAGTGAGACCACTAAACAGACAGAAGCAACTAAGCAGTGTTCTTTACCTTCCTCATGGGAAACTTTCTTGTTTGTGTACCAAGCAGTTACCTTAAATCTATTCACTGAACCTCCACCTGTTGCAGCAAATTAAAGTTCCTTATCCATTCAAAAGCACATTGTCTGAATTTCCGTGTAAGCATCTAAGACATTCCTCTCTTTGAGACGCAAAGAAACAGGTTAGCTGAACTATTTTCTGATCTACACAGTAAAAGTATGTTTCATTTAGGCTCATTCCCCATTCAGTTAGGTTTACTCTCAAACCCCCTTAATTTACCATGTGATAAACAACTTCTAAGCCTGCAACAATATTCCCTTTTAAGATGTTACTTTTTTTTCAGTAGTGAGACTGTCTTACTCAGATCTTGAAAAGGAAGTTTTATCACTTGTTCTATTCTTTACTGTGGTAGGTAAAGAAAGGCTTTTCTTCCCCTTTTTTCAGTGTGACAAAAAACCAAGACGTTTCTCAATTTTGTCTGAAATGCAATCTCAGTGTGGCTTGACTAGATTAAATAGAAATTGCACTGTGTTCATATTGAAAATCTGAACTAGAACTTCTACAGATTAAGGTTTGGTCTGCAATCCTAACCAAGTCACGCCTTTCCCAATACGTTATTTAAAGCTTAGGCTACAAGTTAGGTGTATACACCTTTTGCATGTGTTATATGCTAGACAGGATGAGCTACTAGATCTGCTTTCAGTGACATGTGAAAGAATCACGTGTTAAATTGCTACCAGGATACCCTGAAGCAATTCAAAAGCATCCTATGATGAAAATACATTTGTGCAGTCTTAATGGAGAAAATCAAAAGCATTATACCGTTTTCCTATATAATTTTAGCACTAAAACAAAGTTTGCATTAGAATAACCTACGTACTTCGAAATTTAAAAATATTACCTTTGAAGCTTGCATGAACCTCAGCAAAGCCAGAAATCAGCTTGTGAGCTTCATAAACCAGAAAGGCCCCTGTTGAAAGCACAACCCCCCTCTGAAGGCTTTTTCTAAGCACCTGCATGGGATCACAAGACACCATTAATAAACACTGTCAACCTGACTTAAAAAAGTTTGTATGCTCTCTAATATCATTTGCATTTCAGATCTTCAACAGAGAAAAGCCTTTTGAAAGTTAAAAAAAAAAATACTTCGTAAGAAAACCCACATTACCATGAGGGTATTTTCTAGGTTTTTTTTTCAACAGGGGCTAGTAATTACACTTTAAAATACGAACAGAGCATTAGACTGAAAATAAACCATAACCATGTTCAAAAACCATGTAGACAAGGCCCTTTGTGACATGGTTTAGTAGTGGACTTGGCGGTCCTGGGTTAAAGGTTGGACTGGGAGATCTTAGAAGTCTTTCCCAACCTCGTTGATTCCATGATTCTAAGAATACGGAGGAAACACACGGCAAGAAGCAAAGTATCAAACTCGTGTTTCTGACGAGCGAACGAGCACAGCGATCCCAGTTGTGCAAAATCGCACCAGCTCCTCACCGCGCACCGCCAAGCTGGTCTCCGCAGCTGCCACCCACACCAGACTCCAGGTCCCCGGCCCCGTGCAGGCGAGCAGCGGGCACAAACCTACGAAGAAGACCGTGGAAGTGACTGCCCCCCCTCCCGCCCCGAGCAACAACGCGTCTACCTCGCTGTCCCCGGCCCCGCGGCTGGCCCTCCGGCCCCCCGGGCCGTACGTCGCGCCTCCCGCCCCGCGCTGAAGCAGCCTCCCCAGGCAGGCAGGGCTGCGGCGGAAGGGCCGCGCCAACACCAGCACCTCCATAACCGCAGCCATCACACCCCCGCGGATGACCTAGTCCGTCACCCGGAGCAGGCCGGCCGAGGGGGAAACAAAAGCACAGACCGCGCGTTCCGCCCGCCAGCCATTGCGTGACCCCAACACCGCCCCACGCTACGCCCCGCCTGCCCGGACTGTGGCGGCTGCGAGGGGCTCCCGCGCATGCGCCTCGCTCCCGCGGCGCGCCCGCTGGGCGTGGGCGTGGCCGCCTCGGCGCCTGGGGTCGGTGGGTTGTGCTTTGGTGGCGGTGGTCTCGGCAGGTGAGAGCTGGCCTGGTCGCCCTGTAGTGGCTGCGCGACGGGACGGGCTGGGACGGGCTGGGACGGGCAGAGCGCTGGGCGCCCGGGGACGGCGGCCCGTCGTCTGGGAGGGAGGGCCCTGTTGCCTTCCCGTGCTCGCTAGGCTGTGCATCTGCCCGTTTGCCCAGAGTTTAGCTTCCGCTCTGGCCTAGGGAGAAGGAGCTGCCTCCCCCCTCCCAGGGCTGTGCACCCCTGTGGCGGAGAGGCGTGTAGCGCCTGGAGGGGCTGGGCCGCGCCGGGCGGGGCAGCGGCCGGTGCCGCAGGCGGCAGCTGCCCTCACCGTGCCCTCTGGTGACACACCCGCGAGTGTCCGCCCCGCTTCCTGCTCCGAGACGCGGGCCGCTCTCCGCGGGGCTGGGCACGGGCTTCGGCGGAGCTCCGCTTCCTCTGCGTCCCTGGGACTGGTGAAGGTAGATCTGTGCGCCGGAACACTGGTGTGCGGGAGGCCGGTGTCTGTGGCAGTGTAACGCTGCTCCCTTTGGGGGAGAGACTGTCAGGAGTTCCTAGAAGAGCGCTCGTCGTTCTTCCTGAGCGGCTGCTGGAGCGGGTGGTTGGATTTTTAATCTTAACTGCAGTTGCACAACCAGCTGACATGCATGTTGTCATAATTTACTCTTCCACTAGGGAAAAGTTAAAATATGAAAGCTTTTCACTTTGCTTCCTTACTGGTATCTTCAGGGTGCATTAATATGCATTGCCTTGTCTCCAGAACTTACATTTGTTTTCTTGGGAGTTTTATGTCCCGAAAAGTTCAGGTTAGAGATGTTTCTATGGTGGTACAGAAGGGTTGTTAGTGAAAGTAATTAGATGCAAACTTGATCCCAGATTATTACCTTTTTTTTTTTTTTTTTTCTGTTGAAGTTTTAAACTTTAACTTTACATATTAGGAAAAAAATTCTTCACTGTGGGGGTGCTGAGGCACTGGCACAGGTTGCCCAGGGAAATTCTGTCTGCCCCATCCCTGGCAGTGTTCAAGGCCAGGCTGGACAGGCCCTTGTACAACCTGGTGTAGTGGAAGGGGTCCCTGCCCGTGGCAGGAGGTTTGGAACTGAATGATCTTTAAGGTCCCTTCCAACCCAAAGCATTCTGTGATTCTGTGATATGTATAATCACCGAGGTAAGGTGGTTTCAGAGGGCATGCAGAACATCAGTAAACATTGGAAGAAAAAAAAAGTAAGCAAGAAATAGGTAGAGGATCAAGAAGAGCCAGAGGTCTTTTTGTTCTTCTGTTATGGTGTTAGGAATAATGCAGTGGTTTTTCCAGTAAGTATATTTGTAATAATATTTTGGAATTAATCCATGCAGACCCATTATATGTGACTGATAGACCAATTTTAGTGTTGAAAGCAAAAATCCATTTCCTCTAGACCGAATAAGTAAGCCACTATTAAATGTCATCTGCCAGAATTCCAAGGTAGCAGTGCTGTACCACAGTGATTTTACAGCCTTGTGTTATGCCCAAGGTGTTAAATTTTTCTCCAGAATTTAAGGCTACAGGGAAGCCACAGCAGCTGTTTTGTACAAGCAACACCAGAGATTCTTCTTTTAGGGGGAATAAAACTGAACTTGACAGGTTAATCATAGAATCATAGAATAGTAAGGGTTGGAAAGGACCTCAAGATCATCGAGTTCCAACCCCCCTGCCATGGGCAGGGACACCTCACACTAAACCATGCCATCCAAGGCTATGTCCAACCCCACCTTGAAAGCTGCCAGGGATGAAGCATTCACAACCTCCCTGGGCCCCACCACCCTCACAGTAAAGAATTTCTTCCTCAGATCCAATCTAAACCTCCCCTGTTTAAGTTTAAACCCATTACCCCTTGTCCTCTCACTACAGTCCCTAATGAAGAGTCCCTCCCCAGCATCCCTATAGGCCCCTTTCAGGTATTGGAAGGCTGCTATGAGGTCTCCACGCAGCCTTCTCTTCTCCAGGCTGAACAGCCCCAATTTTCTCAGCCTGTCTTCATACGAGAGGTGCTCCACTCCCCTGATCATCTTCGTGGCCCTCCTCTGGACTTGTTCTCACAGTTCCATGTCCTTTTTATGTTGAGGACACCAGAACTGCACACAATACTCCAAGTGAGGTCTCACGAGAGCAGAGTAAAGGGGCAGGAGCACCTCCCTCGACCTGCTGGTCACGCTTCTTTTGATGCAGCCCAGGTTACGGTTGGCTTTCTGGGCTGCAAGCGCACACTGCCGGCTCATGTTCATTTTTTCATCAACCCACACCCCCAAGTCCTTCTCCGCAGGGCTGCTCTCAATCTCCTCCCTGCCCAGCCTGTAGCTGTGCCTGAGATTGCTCCAACCCAGGTGTAGGACTTTGCACTTAGCATGGTTAAACTTCATCAGGTTGGCATCAGCCCACCTCACAAGTGTGTCAAGGTCCCTCTGGATGGCATTCCTTCCCTCCAACATATCAACGGAGCCACACAGCTTGGTGTCATCGGCAAACTTGCTGAGGGCGCACTCAATCCCACTCTCCATGTCACCCCCAGAGATGTTGAACAAGACCGGTGCCAACACCGATCCCTGGGGGACACCACTCGTTACTGGTCTCCACCTGGACATTGAGCCACTGAGCACTACTCTTTGCGTGCGGCCATCCAGCCAGTTCTTTATCCACCGAGTGGTCCACCTATCAAATTGATGTCTCTCCAACTTAGAGAGAAGGATGTCATGGGAGACAGTGTCAAAGGCTTTACACAAGTCCAGGTAGATGACATCAACCGCTCTGCCCCTGTCCATCAGTTCCGTAGCCCCTTCATAGAAGGTCACCAGATTGGTCAGGCAGGATTTCCCCTTAGTGAAGCCATGCTGGCTGTCACCAAGCACCTTGTTGGTTTTCATGTGCCTTAGCATGCCTTCCAGGAGAATCCGCTCCAAGATTTTGGCAGGCACAGAGGTGAGACAGACTGGTCTGTAATTCCCTGGCTCATCCATTTTCCCCTTCTTAAAAATGGGGGTTTTATTTCCCTTTTTCCAGTCATCGGGAACTTCACCTGACTGCCATGATTTTTCAAATATGATGGACAGTGGCTTAGCAGCTTCATTTGCCAGCTCCTTCAGGACCCATGGATGGATTTCATCTGGTCCCGTGGACTTGTATACATTCAGGTTCCTAAGGTGGTCCCAAGCAAGATCCTCCCTCACAGTGGGCCTAGGGTCCCCACCCTCACCGTTCCCGCGTCTGCCTTCCAAGACTTGGGTGGTGTGGTCAGAGCATCTGCCGGTGAAGACGGAGGCAAAGAAGTCATTAAGAACCTCAGCCTTCTCCAAATCCAGGGTAGCCAATTCTCCCGATAACTTCTGGAGAGGGCCCACGGTGTCCCTAGCCTGTCTTTTATTTGCAATGTACCTATAAAATCCCTTCCTGTTATCCTTAACATCCCTAGCCAAGTTTAATTCTAAGTGGGCCTTAGCTTTCCTAACCTGGTCCCTAGCTTCCCGGACAACATCCCTGTATTCTTCCCAGGCCACCTGACCTTGCTTCCACCTTTTATAAGCCTCTTGTTTCCTTCAAATTTTGCTCAGCAGCTCCTTATCCATCCAAGGAGGTCTCCTGGCCCTCCTGCTGAACTTCCTTCTAGTTGGGATGCATCGCTCCTGAGCTTGCAGCAGGTGATCCTTGAATATCAACCAACAGTCTTGGGCCCCCCTGCCCTCCAGGGCTGTATCCCATGGAACCTTACTGAGCATGTTCCTGAAGAGGCCAAAGTCTGCTCTCTTGAAGTCCAGGGCAGTGAGCTTGCTGCACGCTCTTCTCACTGTCCTGAGGATCTCAAACTCGACCATCTCATGATCGCTGCAATCAAGGCTGCCCTGGAGCGTCACATTCCCAACCAGCCCTTCCCAGTTGGTGAGGACGAGGTGAAGCATGGCACCTCTCCTTGTCGGCTCCTCTATTACTTGCAGAAGGAAGTTGTCTTCCACGCAATGGAGGAACCTTCTGGATTGCTTGTGCCGGGCCGTACCATCCCTCCAACAGGTATCAGGGTGGTTGAAGTCTCCCATGAGAACAAGGGCCTGCAAGCGTGAGGCTGCTCCTATCTGCCTCTGGAGCGCTTCGTCCAGCAAGTCCCCTTGGTCAGGCGGTCTGTAACAGATCCCCATAATAATGTCACCCATCGCTGTTCTCCCTTTAACCCTGACCCACAAACTCTGTCGACTGCTCACCTGTCCCCAGACAGAGTTCCACACTCTCCAGCCTATCCCTAACATAAATAGCAACTCCCCCTCCCTGTCTGCCGGGCCTGTCTTTCCTAAAGAGCTGGTAACCTTCCATTCCAACACACCAGTCATAGGTGCCATCCCACCATGTTTCTGTGATGCCTATGATATCATACCCCCGTAGACGTGCACACATCTCTAATTCCTCTTGTTTGTTCCCCATACTACGGGCATTTGTGTGAAGGCATTTGAGGCGAGATCCAATTGAAGCTGGCTCATTGGCTGGAGCAGCTGGAATATCTCTACATTGCTCCGAACGTTTACTGTAGGTGCTGCCAACCGACTGGGTGTGTTGGGATGGAATGATGCCCCCCTCCCCCAACACATCTAGTTTAAAGCATCCTTGACCAGTCTGGCAAGCCTCCTACCAAATCCACTCTTCCTCTTCTTTGTCAGACCAGCTCCACCAGCCCCCAGTAGACCTGGCCTACTATATTGAGTCCCATGTTCAAGGTACCCAAACCCCTGACTATAGCACCACCCTTCTAAGCATTTATTAACCTGCCCAATCCTCCTAGCCTTTTCAAGGTCCTGCCCTGTATCCTGGAGAATTGACGAAAAGACAGTCTGAGCTCCAGAGCCCCTAACCACCTCTCCCAGTGCTCTGTAGTCCTTCTTTATGTTCTCCGGGCTACTGCTATTTATATCAGTAGCACCCACATGTATTACCAGCAGTGGGTAATAGTCAGTGGGACCGACTAGAGCAGGCAGCTTCTCGGCCACATCCCTGATCCGAGCCCCTGGTAGGCAACACACCTCCCTTGAGGCTGGGTCAGGCCGGCAGATGGGTGCCTCTGTGCCTTTCAGAT
This sequence comes from Amazona ochrocephala, assembly GCA_039720435.1. Taxonomy (NCBI): domain Eukaryota; kingdom Metazoa; phylum Chordata; class Aves; order Psittaciformes; family Psittacidae; genus Amazona; species Amazona ochrocephala. The sequence goes on along the minus strand of CM077876.1, from coordinate 28,552,405 downwards.
TAGAGTCCCCGACTACTATGGTCCGCCCCTTTTTCCTGGCAGCACCAGTAGTGACCTTCTTTACCAGTGCACCAGCTGGTTGCGCCTGGTGGGAGCGCTGTTGCTCATCAGCCCCCTGCAGGACAGCAAAGCGGTTCTGGGTGGGGACAACAGATGTAGGAGGAAGCCCCTTGCTTTTAATTGCCCTCTTCCTCCTTTTTTTGTTGTTTTTTTCTGTTACCTTTTCCCAGCTTCCTGGATTAGCAGCCTCCTTTCCTGCAGGGACAACAGTAGACACTCGAGGCCCCGGAACAGGCTGGTCCTGGAGCAAGCAGTGCTGCTCCCCCTCAGCTTCCCTGACACCTTTCATCCTGGTAACAGCTTCCTGCAGTTCAGCCACCTGCTGCAGGAGGACCTCCACCAGGGAGTACAGAGTGCAGCCCTGCCCATTGCTCCCCCTTCCCGTAGGATAGCAATGCAGGCGCTCTCTACACCCCGAGCTCTGCACTACAGCCTCCCTTCCCATCGGCTCCGTTTGGGTGCCTACGAAATATTCTTAATTATTTGGATAACTTGCTTCATACTTTTTCCTGTGGTTGAAAGCTGTCTGTATCCGGTAGATCGTTCTATCCTGTTGGTGGATCAGGTGCATGTTTTCACTCAGTGCTTTATCCAAGGCACAGTTAGGAGATAGTTGAATTAGTTCCGGTGATGGCAACTTGCTTCCAGTGCTTCTCACATCCTGGAGGATTATTATGAAATCCTCATGGTGGGCAGCTAGCACATGTGCAATAATCTGATGGTTCTGGGGAGCAGCATTTTTGCCGTATGCCTTTGTTCAGTGCCACTGCCTGTGTGTATGCAGAGCATGTATAATGCCTCCCAGGCACAGTGAGTGCAGAGTGCAAGTAGCTGCTGTGATAGTGAACAGAAGAACAGATGACTGCAGAGCTCTTGGTTTGCCTACAGGAAGTTTTGAAATACATCTGGGCAGTAGTAAAGTGTAATTTTGTAATTTTCAATTTCAGGTTAGTGTTACTGTATATACTGAGATACAAAATTATATTTTATATCCCGGACCATTGTGTAATAGTGCTTTTATGGATTTCTTCTTTGACTGTCTTTAGCAGTAGCAGTGTAGGAAAGCATTGGTTTCTCAGGGCGTAAGCCATATTGAGAGCTTGCAAGCCAGTGATTTTGGTCTACTTACTTTAAAACACCATCACCTTAGTAAAAATAAAAATAAAAAAATTACATGAGTAAGGCAAAAAAAGTGATCTGTTATTTGTTCTTGAAATCTTAAGTGGCTTTTTTTGCTGGAGTTTTTAAGCATCGCATTTACATTGTACTTTGTTCTCTAACAATGGCTCTGAGTTTCCATAAATAGTCTTTACAATGCTTCTGTCATGGACATATTAAACTGTTGGACAGGTTATTTTGAGGAGCTCTAGTTCCTCAAAGTATATGCAGTTAAACCTGTTACTTTGATTGATATATGGGGACAACAATTCTTGGTTTAAATTTGTTTTCATTTAACATTTTAATGCTACTATTGAATCTTCGCCTTCTGCTGAGAAGCCCAGAGGCAGACCTCTGAGGCAAGTTGCCATTTTTAAGAACTGGTATTTGTAACAGTAAAGTGTCACAACATGCCAGACTTGAAATGGACTGTAAGGTTTAGTCTAAAATGTGATCCCTTGCATCTTATTTCTGCAATGAAACACAGCAAATTTTAGTGAGATACAGGTTTTTCTCTCTTCTGGATAATGTTGATTAAAGTCAGTCAATGAGAGGAATTTCGATAAAGAATATGCTGTTTAAGATAGTATTAAAATTGCATAGTTGATAGTTTTCCATAAAGTAATTGGTTTAAAAATAGTCTGATAAAACACGTATGCAGGAAACACATTTTCCCCTGGCTGAATGCTCTCTGCCTAAACCAACTAAGTTTTGATGTTAGGAGATCTGTATTTCTTAATTTTCTTGTTCAGAACACAATATTGCCTTATAGTTTAGCTCACTTGGATCAAAACATTACTCAAAATTCTTAAAATACTGTTACATGATGAGGAAGCTGGGAAGAACCCTCGCCATAAAGTGTGTAAAGGGTAAATGCACATATTCAGGAATAAAAAAAAAAGTCAACAGAAGGATATTTAGAAATGGTTGTTTCTAAGTCATTTGGTGGGCAGGCATCCTAGAAGTCAAATTAATAGTTTCTGGTTTGTGTGGTAGGAATTTTTAAAAATAGAATTCTGAATGTGTTCTTTGGCAAGGTAACTTAATTATAGATTTTTATATTTATCTACAAGGAGTTGCATGACTTGTTACACCAGTGTGCTGCCAGTCCAGTCGATAAATACTTGAACTACCTGAGTGTGATGAAGCTTGTGTAAATAGATGATTCATTTCCCACAGAGAAAACAATGTGTCCCTTCTCATGAGCTCATATGCCTCAGATATCTTAAATATTAACTCTTAGGTTTTTTTAAGTAATCACCAGTAAAATGAGTTATGAGCTTATTAGATTTTTATCGATGTAATCTCACTTGTTCAATGAAGAGTTACATAATTGCATCATACTAAGTAATGAATGTGAGAAGGGGTAGCTTACACTCAAGGTTTGTGTGATTCTTCAAATACAGAGCAGTTCAAGCTGAGATGCATTACTTTGAGCTGCTTCTGTTATTCAGCTTGTCTGCACATCAGTTAGTGCAACAGGACAATTTTATCCGCTGTGTTGCTTGTAAAGAGAGAGGGAAAAAGAGGAGCCAGAATTCTGGTTTACAGTTTTTAAAGAAGCCTCTAATTTTCAGATGCGATTATGAAACAGCCTTTGTAACTTCATGTGAAATGTCAGCTCCTGTGAGGTTGTCCATTTCATTGAGAACTGAGGGGTTACCTTGAGATTTTTTTAAATATGTGTTTATATACAAGTAGCCCAAAATCACTGGAAATTGTGTTGCTCCTAGCCTGGCAGTGGAAAGAAACATCTATTTGTCATAAGTTCATCATCAGCTTCTTGCAGCAGATGTGATGTTTTCTGTGAGTACAGTGCCATTCTTTGCTCTTTGCATATGCAGCTGTTCTAAAGAGATGCTAGAGGACCTATGCTGAGGTTGTGAATTGAGAAAATTATATTGTCGGATGTTGTCTCCCATATTATTTTCAATCAGATCTTACTTTGTCCATCTTTGTGCCAGCTCTTCACTTGACCCCTTCCTGTGAAAGACTTTTGTGAGAGTGCTGTTATTTCTTGGTCTTGCAATAGAAGAGTACAGAACTAGAGATCTTTACCACAAAAATTTCTGTCTGCAGGAAATGGTATCTTAGTCCTGTCTGAAGGAGTAGAGCCTGAATTGCATGCGCTGAATGTTCAGGACAGTAAAGCTTCATATGTGTTATTACACGTTTAGACTTGGTTCAAGAATTTCATTTTTGTAGTCTGTCTGAATAATTATTTCCTTGTTGTCATTTGCCAAGATTTGTGGGAAATACTTAATAATCCAAGAAGGACTGGAGCACTGCTTTTATACGGTACTGCTTGTTTCAGTCTGGCACGCAGTTTACACAAAATGCTTAAGTGTAGCATTATAGCTAGAAGATAAGCAGTCAGCTAATCAGACTTCATTAGAAAGTTCAGAATTGTTTTCACTGCTCTTGCTATGTGCATCTGCACCATGAGGTAAATGCAAAATACGGATTTTGGGTCTATTGTCAGTAGTTCGTAGGCATGAGGAAATGTTTTGTGACAGCAGTAGCTTACATCAGAACAGGTTTGAGACTTCTGACTGAAGGCAGTGATGCTAAACCCAGCTAGAGCAGTGCTCGCTTCATTAGTCCTTTTTTCTTTTTGTAGTTATGTATTTCTGTTTGTCAGATTGGGAAGCACCTACAGTTATAAACATGTCGTACTACTCTGGAAGGTTACCTGGGTAAACCTGTACTCTCCTCTGGTATTGCAGCATCAACAAGATTGCTGCAGTCAGACAGTTCCCAAGTGCGCTGTTAGATCTGATAATAGGTCTGTTCCTATTTAGAATACTGTGTTTACAGTTTCTGTTGAAAAGCAAACATAGGCCACGTTATTTGATGGACACCACTTATCTTCAATAGAGGCATTATGATGGAATTCAAAGAACATTATCATTAGTGGAACTGCAAGAAAAGACTAGTCCTTGACTTAGAGTTTTGCTTTAATAATGGCAGCTGAAGCAGAAGAATTTGTAGTGTAATGTATATACTTAGTTGACCTAATCATGCTCTTGAGTGGCATAGACATGTCATGTGGTCAGAAATGAGTATCTCCCTTCTGACTGTACATTGCTGCAGTTCAGAGATTGGATGCTGCAAGTTCTGCCATACAGTTTATAAATTATTTTTCAGTCTTTAAGATAAGTTAATATTGTGTCTAGAGCATCATGTGTCAGCAGAAAGTTGTTTTCTGGAAACAGGCATTAAGGGGTCATACACTGGTCTCCACTGGATCCTATGGGCAAAGCCACTGGCTGTTAATGAGCTCTGTCTGGCAAAGCAAGAGGGAATGGAAAATACCAGTGTAAAAAAAAAAAAAAAAAAAAACAAAAAAAACAGGGAAAAAGGGGCAGACTGCTTTTAGAGATATGCTTTCTAAGCATAAACTCCATTGGTTTTAAACCAGTTTAAATACTTAGAGTTTCACTTTTTTTAACTCAAGGACAATGGCTGAAACTTGATAAAGTCATGGGAGCAAAAGATACTCAAAGGTGGAATCACTTTTAGCTGTTTGGGGGTGCAATAGGATTTCCATGTGTCTGACATGCTTCCTCCTAAAGTTATGTGCATGGATGCTTCAGTGGTTCCTTTACAGATGGTGTATATTTACTTCATTCTGCAGAAGTCCATTGCTAAGATGATAGAACAGCAAAACAGAGATCCATCTATTAGATGGCAAAATGGAGAGGCAGCATGTGAAGTGTGCCCAGGTGGAATAAAAGAAGCCTCGTGAAAATTCTCACAGACCACTGTGTTTTCTTTCTCCTGTTCTCAGTTCATTGTTCCTCTTTTCCATGTTCCTCTTCCTTTTTGCCTCTAAAAAGTTCCTTTTCACCAAATGTCATAGGAATGCAGTGAAAGAAAGATGGGTCGGGTTAAATGTAGCTTCATGTTCAAGTACACTTCATGTGTACATTGCAAGTAAGCTGGCTAAGTAGAAGCAGATCCCTTTCTTTCCTTATTCTGTTTAGTGTCTCATGCACTTTCAAGATAAATTAATACCTTGTCTAGATTGTGGACTTACTGTGGAGAAGGACAACCTGAAGAAGATGGAGAACTTCCAAGATAGGCTGCTTGTGAAAAGATTTTGAAGTTTTAGTCTTTGAGTCAAGGCCATTTGTACTGTAGAGGCTCGCCTCCCAAAGAGATGTTGGCAATGATCAACTGTATTCCTGAAGAGTATAATTATAGAGGGGTTTTTATATAGAAAATATCTGCTGCTCAGACCTAATTTGACTTGCAAATGAAGGTTATCCCAACGTGGGATTCATAACTGATAATGAAGTTATTTCTGTAGGTTTGTAATATCTGCTGGTTTTCTCAGTTCCAGTGAAGAATTATTGAAATACTTAAGAAGAAATGTGAGAAAGCTTTCAGTTGATCTTTATTTTCAAATGAACCTCCAGAAAGAGCACTTTCTCTTAATTCTTGGTTGTTACTTGACTTCAAAGTTGTTTATCCTTATTATTAAAAATTAGTTGGTTTTGAAGATTTACTAGAGAAAGATCACCTATTTCTGTTACCCAATTAAACTCCTTTTCCAATTGTGCCATGCTCATGGCTTCAGCTTTTCATTACAAAGGTTTGGTTGGGGAGTATTTCATATGACTTATTTCCTTATTCACTGAACTATAATTAATATTTGCATTACAAGTTACTGGCATTCATGTGGCATACGTCATTACAGGATGTACTTTAAAGCTTCTGAAGTTTTATTGTCAGCAGCTCACTGTGACCAGTTTACTGTTTGTGGTGTCTCCCATTTTTCTTTTTGATTCCTCAAGCATTCTAAGAAACCTCATCTTGTTTCTTAGGTACAGATTTTAAAACTAAGTTTCATACAAAGCCAAGAGTATGAGAGTAATATTGTAATCTTGGTACATCATAGATCTTAAAATTTGCATTTGAAGCCTCAGATTTCACTCTTGACAATATAACAATTCTAGTGATCGATCTGAGAGTTAATGCATTGTGACAAGCCCATTGTTTGCTTTTTAGTCCATTTTTAAAATAACAATTTCTGTTGCTGCTTTCTAGCTTAACAAATGGCGGCACAGTGTGTGACAAAGGTGGAGTTGACAATTTCCTGCACCAATCTCTTGGATAAAGATGTTGGTTCCAAGTCAGACCCGCTGTGCGTGCTTCTCCAGAACACCAGTGGTCAGCAGTGGTATGAGGTACAGTGTGATGCTTCTCATGTATCTGCTAGAAACAGCGTTTACGTTATTGGGACATTTAAACCACTGGAAAATATGAGTGCATTAAAAGTTTTTAATTATGTAAATTAAATATATAGAAATATTATATAAATTATATAGCTATATAAAATATATTAATCGTATAGCAGAACCTGTGAATAACTTACATTAGATTATGCCTAGAATAGTTAAACAGGCAGCAAGTAATAACTGTTTTTTTAATAAATACTTACACTTGCCTGATTTTTAGCGCTGTTCCCCAGCCATCTGTCAGAAATCAACAGAATCTGCCTTCTAACTGCTTACATGTGATTTTAGAAACAAAGTACTCCAAAACTAGTCTCATCCTGGATTTCACAACGTAGAATTATAGAATAGTTAGGGTTGGACCTTAAGGTTAAAAAGGACCTGAAGATCACCTAGATCCAACCCCCCATCCCGTTTTAGGGCAGGGGCATCTTGCACTCAACCATGTCACCCAAGACTCCACCCAGCCTAGCCTTGGACACTGCCAGGGATGGTACATTCAAAACTCCCTTGGGCAACCCATTCCAATGCCTCACCACCCTGAAAGGAAAGAACTTCCTCCTTTTATCTAACGTAAACTTCCGCTGTTTAAGTTTGAACCCTTTTCCCCTTGTCCTACCACTACAATTCCTAATGAAGAGTCCCTTCCCAGCCTCCTTGTAGGCCCCCTTCAGATACTGGAAGGCTGCTATGAGGTCTCCACGCAGCCTTCTCTTCTCCAGGCTGAGAGAAGTTCTCCAACTTTCTCAGCCTGTCTTTATACAGGAGGTGCCCCAGCCCCATGATCACCATCGTGGCCCTCCTCTGGACTTGTTCTAACAGTTCCATGTCCTTTTTATGTTGAGGACACCAGAACTGTACGCAATACTCCAAGTGAGGTCCCCCGAGAGCAGAGTAGAGGGGCAGGATCACCTCCTTTGACCTGCTGGTCACACTCCCTTTGATGCAGCCCAGGATACGATTGGCTTTCTGGGCTGCAAGCGCACACTGCTGGCTCATGTTGAGTTTCTCATCTACGAGCACCTCCAAGTCCTTCTCCACAGGGCTGCTCTGAATCTCTTCTCCACCCAACCTGTAGCTATGCCTGGGATTGCCTCGACCCAGGAGTTGGACGTTGCACCTTCTTGAGGTTGGCATCAGCCCACCTCACAGGCATGTCAGGGTCCCTCTGGATGGCATTCCTTCCCTCCAGCGTATCATGCAAAGTGCACAGCTTGGTGTCGTCTGCAGACTTGTTGAGGGCACACTCGATGCCACTGTGCATGTCACCGACAAAGATGTTGAACAAGACCAGTCCCAGCACCGATTGCTGAGGGACACCACTCATTACTGGTGTCTGATTGGACATTGAGCCCTTGACCACAACTCTTTGCGTGAGACCATCCAGCCCATTCTTTATCCACCAAATCCAGCCACTTCTTCATCTACTGAATCCAGCCAATTCTTTATCCACTCTTGTGCTTAAATAGACAATAAACATTTGGAACGCTGCGCTGGCCAGCTCCACAGTGCCAGGCCCATCTCCCTTGCTCTTTCACTGTCCCACGATCAGCCTGAGAGCGAGCTGAGCAGTGCTGATGTGCTGCGGCTGGGATGCGTCCATGAGGGTGGAATTCAGCCCTGCCCGGCCTCGGGGTGCAGGTGGCAGCAGGACACTCCTGCGTGGCCACATGCTCTTCCTGGGCCTGTCACATTGAGCCCGTGTCAGAACCACCCCACACGCAGTGAAGGCTGTGAGGGCAGGACAAGATGTGCTGCCAGCAGCATGTGGCAAGGGCTGCCTGCTTCGGAAGGGCTCTGCAACAGGTCCGGTCCTAGAACTCGCGTGTGCCTATCTGCATTTGCACGCGCAGCTCATGCACGTAGCAGTTTCCCCTGCACTCCACTGCCAGTTCCCTCCTGGAAGCGCCTCCTCTTTCCCTGCTTGCCAGGTCCCCACACAACAGCACCAGTGTGTGACCCTAGACCCAGCTGCAGCCTCCCAGCCTCCAGTGTCCCCAGCCACCTCTGGCCCAAAAGCCTCTTTCACCCTGTGGCCCGGAGAGAAGGGTGTCAGCAAAGAGAGGTGGAGGGTGGTCAAACTTGTTTTGGGCAGCAGGTTCCAATTGCAGGCCGGGTTCAGGCTGCTCCTCGCAGCAACCTGGGTCTGGGCACACTGTGATGCTGTGATGCCGTGACATTGTTTGTGTTTCCCCCAGCTTGAGGAGCAGTCCGATAAGCCTTGGTCAGCGCTGGCACAGGCTGTGCCCCATGGCAGCACCGGGCCAGGTGCCCTGCAGCCACCGAGGGGTTGGTGTGAGCACCCGGACGTTTGGTCCCTTGCCCATGCCCAGCCCTGCCCGCAGGTGCAGAGAGCCTTAAAGAGCCGCTCTGCCAAGGCAGGGAGCCCATGCGGTGCACCTGTGGTGCCCCAGCCCCCAGTGGCAGCAGCCCCAGCCTCCTCCAGCCCCAGGAACCGGGAGCAAGTGGAAGCTGCTTGTTTGCCAATGCCGCGTATGCTCACAGCAAACCCAAAGAGATCTTGGGACACAAGATCAAGCAATGTATTTCCAAAACAACAAAAAATAAAAAAACAACAATACAAACTATAATTCTTATACAACAAGCTACACCTATCCTAACTACAATCTTCAAACAACAACTCTAAGAGAAACTCCAAATCTTCTACAAAACTTAACTCTTCCTCAAACTGTGAATCTTCTAAAATAAACAACACTTCCCGCAACATCTTCCTCCTCCTTCTTGGTCAGCCTTGGAAGCAAGCAGCACAAGGTCATTTCAGTGAGGCTACTGATGGTCGCTGTGTTTGCCACAGTCTGTGACACACTGGGGAGAGCGTGACTGTGCCGCAGGACTCAGCCCTGTCTGGGGCTGGGAGCTGGGCTGTACGCGATGAGACTTGGCTCGTGTGGCCCAGAGGCAGCTCAGGGCAGCCCTGTGGTGGTCCCCAGGACGAGGGCACTGGGAACCGTGGCCCTGCAGCACAGTCAGCCCCAGCGCAAGCGGCAACAGCCAAGCCACACTCACGGCCAGCAGTGGCTGGGGGCACGTGCTGTCTTACCACTAGTTAGTCCACTTCCATCTCCTCCTCATTCTCCAACTTGATGTCAACTTGCATCTCCTCATCATCCTTCCACTTTATGTCAACTTCCATGGGTTCCTCGTCCCGCAGCCCCACTTGTGTCCCGCTGGCAGCTTGGTCCTCCGGTGCCAGCGTGTATTGGAATAGCCTAAGGCAAAAGCCAAGCAGAAGAGTGCATTGGTGCTGCGTTGGGCAGTGGAGCGGAGCTGTGGGAGGGGGAACTGGGCACTCAGCTCCCTCTCGCTGGCCGGGCAGAGCCGTGGGGCGCACTCTGCTGGCTCATGTTGAGTTTCTCATCTATCAGCACCCCCATGTCTGTCATGGGTTCAGCAGCAGCAGTCATTTTTTTCTCCTTCATAGTAGCTGGTGCAGTGCTGTGTTTTTGACTTTCGGTCTGGGAACAGCACTGGTAGCACCGATGTTTATATTTCCGGCTTAGAATGTTTTGGTCTGACCAAGGACTTTCTGAGTCTCATGCTCTGCCAGGGAGGAGGGGAAGCCGAGAGGAAGCAGAAACAGGATACCTGACCCAGACTAACCAAAGAGGTTATTCCATGCCACAGCACGTCATGTCCAGGATGTAAAAAAAAAACTGGGTCTGGAACCCGGAAGGGTTGGAGTTCACAGCTCGGTCGTCAGGTGGTGAGCAGTTGTATCCTCTTCCCTTGTATTTCTCTTGTTATTATTATTATTGGTGGTAGCAAGCAGTTGTTTGTGTTATACCTTAATTACTGGACTGTTCTAATCTCAACCCGTGGGAGTTACATTCTTTCAATTCTTCTCCCCATTCCCCCTCCCCCCTTGGAGTGGGGGGGAAGAAAGACTCTTCCCTTGTATTTTCTCTTGTCATTATTATTATTGGTGGTAGCAGTAGTGATTTGTGTTATACCTTAGTTACTAAACTGTTCTTATCTCAACCTGTGGGAGTTGCATTCTTTCGATTCTCCTTCCCATCCCTCCAGGAGCGGAGGGAAGAAAGAGTGGGGAGTGAGTGAGAGAGCGGCTGCGTGAGTTTATAGAGACTTAAACCAAGACAGTTCTTTATGGCGCCCAATGTGGGGCACGAAGTGTTGAGATAACGACAGGATTAATAGCCACTCGTCACAATGCTGATTTATTGGCTCTCAAAGTTGTTGCTCTGGTTCTCACAGGTTCAGCATGTGTTACTTCACTTAGAGACGGTAATATTTTTCTTAACATTTTTCGGGCAAGGGTTTTGGGTTAAGGTTCTTGTTGCATTGTACTTTATTGCACTGATTTTTAATACAATAGACTCAATGATCATGAAACTGACCCGGCTTTTGTTCCCAATGTGGTCGCCAACCCTATACTTTGGGAGGTATATAGTAGAAGTGTTTAGGAATTACACATCTTTTTTCACCTCCTCGGGTGGTCAACCTGTGAAGGAGACATTCTTTTATGCTCCCAGCCCCCACCAGACCGTTTACAGCATCTTTCGAGAATTCTGAAGGTTTTGAATGGCCCTTAGATACCCTTGAGACCTGCCTGCTGGTTGTGATGGGGATCACCATGTTGGCGCACATATCGAGTGTGCTTTATTCACGACCATTTCGTCTGGTCCCAAGAGTTATGCAGAGTCGAGTTTGGACCTTGTCTAGGGTTAAACGACGATATAGGAGGTCCAAGAGATTTTCCCCGAGGCTGGATAGTCATGAGTGTCAGGGTGTGGGGGGTAGTATGGGCAAGTATCTAGGCCAGTGGGCCCCTCCAGTGCTTTGGAACTTCACCAATGAACATGTGCAAAATCCACAAAAATTAGTAGAACACTTAAAGGAGGTGTGTTGTCATTCTGGTCACACCAGAGATGGACAAATCATGGCTACATGCTGGGGCTTGGCCTATGCTTACAGAGCCCTGTTCAACACCATCCAGCACCTTCAAAAGGAAAAAAATGCCCCTGGATCTGAGGGTGGAGTAAATGGACAGTGCAGCTACTCCAGCTCCAAGCACAGCAGCTACACCACCACCAGTGACAAGTGCAGCAGCTACTCAAGCCGCAGTGATAATCACCGCAGCTAAACCAGAGGATCACCTCGTACCCATACCGGTTGCCCCTGTACGCAGGAGGAAAAACAAAAAAGAGGCAAGGAAGACAAAGCAAGATGAAGAAACAATGTATTCACCACCTGGGACAGCATCTGACCAGGAGTCATCATCACATGACGAAGAAGAAGAAGAAGAAGAAGAAGAAGAGGTAACTTCCCGATTGCGGACCTCGACCGAGCTACGGAATATGCGAAAGGACTTCACCCGTCAGCCAGGGGAACACATCATCACCTGATTGCTCTGATACTGGGACAACGGGGCCGATGGGCACGAACTAGAAGGTAGTGAAGCCAAACAGCTGGGATCACTTGCTAGGGAAGGGGGAATTGACAAAGCAATTGCAGGAGAGAAACGGTCCCTCAGCTTTTGGAGGCGGCTCTTGGCAGCTATGAAAGATAGGTTTCCATACAAGGATGATGTTATGAGTTGTTCCGCTAAGTGGACTACTATAGAAAAGGGCATCCAGTCTGTGAGGGAATCAGCCATTTTAGAGATGATCTACAATATTAAGCCGAATAATGGGGATATAACCATAGATCCAGATGAAGTCGAATGTACACAACCCATGTGGTGGAAGTTTACACGGAATGCACCCCCATCATATGCCCACTCATTGGCAACAGTAACCTGGAATGACATAATACCACCAACAGTGGATGAAATGATTCATAAACTCTGAGAGTTTGACGACAGTCTCACCCCTTCCATCATCTCAGCTGTGGAAAAACTGTCCCAGGACCTCAAACAATTGAGAGACGATCTATCCAGCTACTCACGTGTACCAACACACGTCTCAGCTATTAACAAAAGGCGCCCTACTGTTCGAGAGAGAAGATACAGAAGGTATACACCACAGGCCACCTTCTGGTTTTACCTGCGGGATCATGGCGAAGATATGACGAAGTGGGATGGAAAGGCTACTTCAGTTTTGGAGGAACAGGTGCAAGAACTGAAGAGGAGAACAAAAGTCACCCCATGAAGGCTGCGGCTTCAGTCTCTGGTGAGCAGATTCCCAGATGGAGTGGAAGAGCCGATTTTACTTCAGCTCCTGTGATAAGGAGTAATTCCTGTCAACAAGATGTGAGTGACCAATGTGATGACTATTAGAGGGGCCCCGCCTCCAGCCAGGTGGAGGTAGGGGACAGTCGGATTTACTGGACTGTGTGGATCAAATGGCCTGGCACATCAGTCCCACAGGAGTATAAGGCTGTAGTAGACACCGGTGCACAGTGTACCCTGATGCCATCAAGCTGTCAAGGGGTGGAACCCATTTGTATTTCTGGAGTGACAGGAGGATCCCAAGAGTTGACTGTACTGGAGGCTGAAATCAGCCTGACTGGGAGCGAATGGCAAAAACACCCCATTGTGACTGGTCCAGAGGCTCCATGCATCCTTGGCATAGATTACCTCAGGAGAGGGTACTTCAAAGACCCAAAAGGGTACCGATGGGCTTTTGGTATTGCTGCTTTGGATACAGAGGAAATTGAGCAGCTGTCCACCTTGCCTGGTCTCTCAGAGGATCCTTCTGTTGTGGGGTTGCTGAAGGTCGAGGAACAACAAGTGCCAATCGCAACCACAACAGTGTACCGGCGGCAATATCGCACCAACCGAGACTCCCTGATTCCCATCCATAAGCTGATCCATAGATTGGAGAGTCAAGGAGTGATCAGTAGGACTCGCTCACCCTTTAATAGCCCCATATGGCCAGTGCGAAAGTCTAACAGAGAGTGGAGATTAACAGTAGACTATCGTGGCCTGAACAAAGCTACACCACCCTTGAGTGCTGCCGTACCGGACATGCTAGAACTTCAGTATGAACTGGAGCCAAAGGCAGCCAAGTGGTATGCCACAGTTGATACTGCCAATGCATTTTTCTCAATTCCTTTGGCAGCAGAGTGCAGGCCACATTTCGCTTTTACTTGGAGGGGCATCCAGTACACTTGGAACCGACTGCCCCAGGGGTGGAAACACAGCCCTACCATCTGCCATGGACTGATCCAGACTGCACTGGAACAGGGGCAAGCTCCAGAACACCTGCAATACATTGATGACATTATTGTGTGGGGTGATACAATGGAAGTCTTTGAGAAAGGGAGGAAAATAATCCAAATCCTGATGAAAGCCGGTTTTGCCATAAAACGGAGTAAGGTCAAGGGACCTGCACAGGAGATTCAATTTTTGGGAATAAAATGGCAAGATGGACGTCGCCAGATCCCCACAGATGTGATCAACAAGATAACAGCAATGTCGCCACCAACTAACAAGAAAGAAACACAAGCTTTCTTGGGTGTTGTGAGGTTCTGGAGAATGCACATCCCGAATTACAGTTTGATTGTAAGCCCTCTCTATCATGTGACCCGGAAGAAGAATGATTTTAAATGGGGCCCTGAGCAACAACAAGCCTTTGAGCAAATTAAACGAGAGATAGTTCATGCTGTAGCCCTCGGACCAGTCCGGACCGGGCCAGATGTGAAAAATGTATTGTACACCGCAGCCGGGGAGAATGGTCCTACCTGGAGCCTCTGGCAGAAAGCTCCAGGGGAAACTCGAGGTCAACCCCTCGGCTTTTGGAGTCGGGGATACAGAGGATCTGAGGCCAGCTGTACCCCAACTGAAACAGAGATACTGGCAGCCTATGAAGGGGTTCGAGCTGCTTCAGAAGTGATTGGCACTGAAGCACAGCTCCTCCTAGCACCCTGGTTGCCCGTGCTGGGATGGGCGTTCAAAGGCAGGGTCTCCTCTACGCATCATGCAACTGATGCTATATGGTGTAAGTGGGCTGCACTAATTACACAATGAGCTCGACTAGGAAATCCCAGTCGTCCAGGAATTCTAGAAGTCATCATGGACTGGCCAGAGGACAAAGATTTTGGAATGTCACCAGCGGAGGAGGAGGTTATGCGTGCTGAAAAGGCCCCACCAGTCAGTGAACTGTCAGAAAGTGAAAAGCAATATGCCCTGTTTACTGATGGGTCCTGTCGCATTGTGGGAAAGCATTGGAGATGGAAGGCAGCTGTATGGAGTCCTCGACAACAAGTTGCAGAAACTGTTGAAGAAGAGGGTGAATCGAGTCAGTTTGCCGAGGTGAAAGCCATCCAGCTGGCCTTGGACATTGCTGAACGAGAAAAATGGCCAGTACTTTATACTGACTCATGGATGGTGGCGAATGCCCTGTGGGGGTGGTTGCAGCAATGGAAGCAGAGCAACTGGCAATGCAGAGGTAAACCCATCTGGGCTGCTGCACTGTGGCAAGATATTGCTGCCCGGGTGCAAAACCTGGTGGTCAAGGTATGCCACGTAAATGCTCATGTACCCAAGAGTCGGGCCACTGAGGAACACCAGAACAACCAGCAAGTGGATAAAGCTGCTCAGATTGAAGTGGCTCAGATGGACTTAGATTGGCAACATAAGGGTGAATTATTTTTGGCCCGGTGGGCCCATGACACTTCAGGCCATCAGGGCAGAGATGCAACATATAGATGGGCTCGTGATCGAGGGGTGGACTTAACAATGGACACTGTTGCCCAGGTTATTCATGACTGTGAAACGTGCTGCAATTAAGCAAGCTAAACGGCTAAAGCCTCTTTGGTATGGAGGAAGATGGCCGAAGTACAAATAAGGTGAGGCCTGGCAGATTGATTATATCACACTCCCACGAACCCGCCAAGGCAAGTGCCATGTACTTACCATGGTGGAAGCAACCATTGGATGGCTGGAAACGTACGCTGTGCCCCATGCCACTGCCCGGAACACGATCCTGGGCCTTGAGAAACAGATTTTGTGGCGACACGGCACCCCAGAGAGAATAGAGTCAGACAGTGGAACTCATTTCCGGAACAACCTGATAGACACTTGGGCCAAAGAGCATGGCATTGAATGGGTATATCACATCCCCTACCATGCACCAGCCTCTGGGAAAATCGAATGGTACAATGGGCTGTTAAAAGCTACACTGAGAGCAATGGGTGGCGGGACTTTCAAACATTGGGATACACATTTACCTAAGGCCACCTGGTTGGTCAACACCAGAGGATCTGCCAACAGGGCTGGTCCAGCCCAGTCAGAACTTCTACATGCTGTGGAGGGGGACAAAGTTCCTGTGGTGCACATAAAGAATTTGCTGAGGAACACAGTCTGGGTTATTCCTACTTCAGGTAAAGGCAAACCCACTCATGGGATTGCTTTTGCTCAGAGACCCGGATATACTTGGTGGGTAATGCGGGAAGATGGGGAATTCCGATGTGTACCTCAAGGGGATTTGATTTTAGGGGAAAACAGCCAATGAACTCAATTGTATGCTGTTGCCTGCTATGTAATACTTTTATAGCCCACCAACTAGATGTCTTCCAGTCATCAGTGACTGGCTCTCTGACCGTCATCCCAACAAAGAATGAACTTTAATGAAACCGGATGAGTTCTGCAGTAAAGGAACGATCAGCATCAGCAGGCAACGATCAAACATTGCACATGGCCTCCCCTGCTCTGAAGGACTGTTACAAGAGATGGAGCTTGACGTCACGGACTGAATGGACTCGGAAGCTTTGTAGGGATTGATCCATGCACTGAGGGATGATCTCTCTCCCTCTGTGTGTGTGTGTGGATGTATACATATATATATGTATGTGATGGTATATAGAAAATGTGGGATCTGAGTATGACATGAATGGTATGGAATAAGGGGTGGATACTGTCATGGGTTCAGCAGCAGCAGTCATTTTTTTCTCCTTCATAGTAGCTGGTGCAGTGCTGTGTTTTCGACTTTCGGTCTGGGAACAGCACTGATAACACCGATGTTTATATTTCCGGCTTAGAATGTTTTGGTCTGACCAAGGACTTTCTGAGTCTCATGCTCTGCCAGGGAGGAGGGGAAGCCGAGGGGAAGCAGAAACAGGATACCTGACCCAGACTAACCAAAGAGGTTATTCCATGCCACAGCGTGTCATGTAGGATGTAAAAAAAAAACTGGGTCCGGAACCCGGAAGGGTTGGAGTTCACAGCTCGGTCATCGGGTGGTGAGCAGTTGTATCCTCTTCCCTTGTATTTCTCTTGTTATTATTATTATTGGTGGTAGCAGCAGTTGTTTGTGTTATACCTTAGTTACTGGACTGTTCTTATCTCAACCCGTGGGAGTTACATTCTTTCGATTCTTCTCCCCATTCCCCCTCCCCCCTTGGAGTGGGGGGGAAGAAAGACTCTTCCCTTGTATTTTCTCTTGTCATTATTATTATTGGTGGTAGCAGTAGTGATTTGTGTTATACCTTAGTTACTAAACTGTTCTTATCTCAACCTGTGGGAGTTGCATTCTTTGATTCTCCTTCCCATCCCTCCAGGAGCGGAGGGAAGAAAGAGTGGGGAGTGAGTGAGAGAGCGGCTGCGTGAGTGTATAGAGACTTAAACCAGGACAACGTCCTTCTCCGCAGGGCTGCTCTGAATCTCTTCTCTGCCCAACCTGTAGCTGTGCCTGGGGTTGCCCTGCCTGTGGAGTAGGACATTGCATCTTCTTAAGGTTGGCATCAGCCCACCTCACAGGCGTATCAGGGTCCCTCTGGGTGGCATTCCTTCCTTCCAGCTTATCATCCAAAGCGCACAGCTTGGTGTCGTCTGCAAACTTGTTGAGGGCACACTCAATGCCACTGTGCATGTCACCCACAAAGATGTTGAACAGGACCGGTCCCAACACCGATCGCTGAGGGACACCCCTTGTTGCTGGTCTCCACCTGGACATTGAGCCCTTGACCACAACTCTTTGCGTGAGACCATCCAGCCAGTTCTTTATGCGCCGAGTGGTCCATCTATCAAACTGATGTCTCTTCAATTTACAGATGAGGATGTCTTGCTGGACAGCGTCTATCACTTTGCCGAAGTTCAGTAGTTGACATCAACTGCTCTACCCCTGTTAATTAGTTCTGTTTCCCCATTAGAGAAAGCCACCAAACTGGTCTGGCCAGATTTTCTCTTAGTGAAGCCATGCTGGCTGTCACCAAGCACCTTGTTGGTTTTCATGTGCCTCAGCATGCCTCCAGGAGAATCTGCTCCAAGATTTTGCCAGGCACAGAGGTGAGACTGACTGGTCTGTAATTTCCCGGCTCATCCATTTTCCCCTTCTTGAAAATGGGGGTTCTATGCCCCTTTTCTCAGTCGTCGGGATCTTCACCCGATTGCCATGATTTTTCAAATATGATGGAGAGTGGCTTAGCAACTTCATTTGCCAGCTCCTTCAGGACCCGTGGATGGATTTCATCAGGTCCCATTGACTTTTGCGCTTTTAGGTTCTTAAGATGGTCTCAAACCATTTGAATACTGGGACTAAGAAGTCATTAAGAAGCTTAGCCTTCTCCAAATCCAGAGTAGCCAGTTCGCTTGAATAGCTTCCAGAGGGGGCCTCTATTGTCCTTAGTCTGTTTTTTATTTGCTACTTACCTATAGAAACCCTTCCTGTTATTTTTATGTCGGTATTCTCTATGCAGGAATAATACCCCTTACTGGGAGCAATATAAAACAGGTCCTCCAGTATCTGTCTGACTTATAGCAGTGTATTTCGTAATATATTTCTGTTTAGAAATCATAAATATATTGCAAATATAACTTTGATTGATAAATATATAAATATATTCATAGTTGATGAAAAGTTTGTAGGATGATGCAGCTTTATACTCCATAGTAAGAAATTTTGAAAGTCTGTAGTAATACATTATTTGATTTGAATGCTTGTTTGATTGGTGAAATACTGGATAAAGCGGTACCTTTCTAACTGCAGGTTGATCGGACAGAGCGAGTCAAGAATTCCTTGAACCCAAAGTTTGCCAAGAAATTCCTTATTGATTACTATTTTGAGCTTGTTCAGAAACTTAAATTTGGAATATTTGACATCGATAACAAAACCTTTGATCTGAATGATGATGACTTCTTAGGAGAATTTGAATGTACACTGGGACAAGTAAGTATGCTGATGATTTCCCTTAGAATTAAGAAAATGTAAGTTGCCTATATAATTTACCTTAAATTTACCACTGTCATGTTGTGTGATTGGGATACTCCTAAACTGAATAGAATTCCCTTCATTTGTTTCTTCAAGCCTCAGTTCCATGTATATTCATTTTATGTGCAAAAGGTCTTGTGTTGGCACCCTGAAGCGTACTTTATGATGGTGACTGTCCACAGTCCTGTCTGAAACTAAGTGGACTGTCATTGAGCGCGAAGTAGTAGTTGCTATTTACTTACTGTAGTACTCAAATTCTTCTTAGCTCCATAAAAAGAGAGTTTGATATAGTAGCATAAAGAATGTTCACAAGTGCCATGTTAACCTTGTAATTTTCTTTCTGCTCAAGGCAAGCAGCAGTGATTCTGATTCTGCTTAGTGTCGATTTCATTCCCATTTCCCAATCAAATTCTGCTTCCTTTTGTCTGAAGTTTTTCAATTTTCAGTGTATTGTGGAGACAGAGGCATGGCAAAATGAAATTCAGTAATAATTTTTAATTAATCATTCATTCTTAACGTAAAGAAGGACCTGTAGAATGAGTAGACAAAACTTCTGAAAAAGCATTGCCAGCAGAGGGTAAAATAAAATGAACTGCAGAAACACTGCAGGGGGAGGCTGATGTTTGTTTCCGTGACAAACATTGTGTTTATATATCTGTTTGCTGAACCCCTTTAATGAAATGTGGCTTTCATGTGTTTGAATTGTACGTATGAAAAACTTAAGAATGGTTTGAGACTGAAACTTAAGGTATTTGTCCATTATGTGTATCATGTTACTAGAAGACGTTTGATTGCATACTGCTCCTGAAACTCTGCATGTGTTCATCTGCATATGTATTTTAAAATTTTGAAATGTATCAAGTACTAACTATTTATTTATAGAAGGTCGTGGAAAGTAAATGCCATGCTGTCATCTTCATGATAAAGGAAAAATTAATAAAAGGAAAATACCTCACTATCTGATTTCATTCCTTTGAAAATCTATTAAATAGTTCTACTGATACATTTAATTGTGCTACTAATGCTTGATACACAAATTTTGTCTTGGCAGATAGTTTCTAGCAGGACTCTAACAAAACCATTAGTACTCAAAAATGGCAAACCTGCTGGAAGAGCAAGTATTACGGTAAGACAATCTCTTTGGCATTCATCCTTAAATGTTTTAATGTTTGGTTTTTCTGTTTGTTTGGGTTTTTTTAAGTTAGTGGTTTGGACACAGTATGTGTAACCTACAGTGCTGTAAAAAGTACCTTAAAGCTTTCTATTTGTTTATTTTCCCCCCCTCCACTAATATTTCTTTGTCATTCAGAAGAGCAGCGGCCTGCCTTCTGCATCTGTAGGTCTCATTGCATCCATAAAATAACTAGGGCATCCAGTGTGCTACTGTTTGGGCAATATCTTTAATTGTCAGTATCAGCATCTAGTGAATCCCAGTGTCAGATCAAATTCTTCTTCCCTCCCCAGACTCCATTTTTTTAATGTTTCATTTGTGAGCAAACATGATGTCTTTTAGATCTGTTGTGAATATGAGAAAACTATGTAGTTCCTGAATGCAAAATGAGAATTTAATTTTGTTTCCCTTTCTAGATTACAGCGGAAGAAGTGAAGGACAACAGGGTGGTTGTATTGGAAGTAGAAGCCAGGAAACTGGACAACAAGGTATTTAAGCCGTTGCTGTTTCTTAGTAAAATCAGAATCTTGTCAAAACAGGAAACATTAAAATGTTTGGGTTTTTTTGTTTTGGTTTGTTGTTTTGTTTTGTTTTGTTTTGTTTTGTTTTGTTTTGTTTTTTTCTGAAACAAATCCAGTAAGACTCTTCTTATGCTAATTAACTGAAGAAAGATGGTTTCACAGCAAGTTTATTAACTGTTTTGAAATGAACTATAACATATTTCTAAAAAACCCAGGTGCATTTCAGGAATAGTCTGTGAACAGCATGCTTCCATTTAAATGTAAATATTTATATTTAATCATAAAGATAAGGGGCTTTGGTATACCTAGTGAGAAGGGCGTGCAGTAAGCTCACTGCCCTGGACTTCAAGAGGGCAGACTTTGGCCTCTTCAGGAACCTGCTCAGTAAGGTTCCATGGGATACAGCCCTAGAGGGCAGGGGGGCCCAAGACTGTTGGTTGATATTCAAGGCTCACCTGCTGCAAGCTCAGGAGTGTTGCATCCCAACTAGAAGGAAGTTTAGCAGGAGGGCCAGGAGACCTCCTTGGATGGATAAGGAGCTGCTGAGCAAAATTTGAAGGAAATAGAGGCTTATAAAAGGTGGAAGCAAGGACAGGCAGCCTGGGAAGAATACAGTCCGGGAAGCTAGGGACCAGGTTCGGAAAGCTAAGGCCCACTTAGATTTAAACTTGGCTACGGATGTTAAGGATAACAGGAAGGGATTTTATAGGTACATTGCCAATAAAAGACAGGTTAGGGACAATGTAGGTCCTCTCCAGAAGCTATTGGGAGAATTGGCTACCCTGGATTTGGAGAACGCTGAGGTTCTTAATGACTTCTTTGCCTCAGTCTTCACTGGCAAATGCTCTGAACATACCGCCCAAGTCTTAGAAGGCAGACGCAGGGACAGTGAGAATGAAGACCCTGGGCCCACTGTGAGGGAGGATCTTGTTCGGGACCACCTTAGGAACCTGAACATATACAAGTCCACGGGACCAGATGAAATCCATCCGCAGGTCCTGAAGAAGCTGGCAAATGAAGTTGCTAAGCCACTGTCCATCATATTTGAAAAATCATGGCAGACAGGTGAAGTTCCCGATGACTGGAAAAAGGGAAATATAACCCCCATTTTTAAGAAGGGGAAAATGGATGAGCCGGGGAATTACAGACCAGTCAGTCTCACCTCTGTGCCTGGCAAAATCTTGGAGCGGATTCTCCTGGAAGGCATGCTAAGGCACATGAAAACCAACAAGGTGTTTGGTGACAATCAGCATTGCTTCACTAAGGGGAAATCCTGCCTGACCAATCTGGTGGCCTTCTATGAAGGGGCCACGGAACTGATGGACAGGGGTAGAGCAGTTGATGTCATCTACCTGGACTTACGTAAAGCTTTTGACACTCTCGCATGGCATCCTTCTCTCTAAGTTGGAGAGACATCAGTTTGATAGGTGGACCACTCGGTGGATAAAGAACTGGCTGGATGGCCACACGCAAAGAGTAGTGCTCAATGGCTCAATGTCCACCTGGAAACCAGTAACGAGTGGTATCCCTCAGGGATTGGTGTTGGGACCGGTCTTGTTCAACATCTTTTTGGGTGACATGGAGAGTGGGATTGAGTGCGCCCTCAGCAAGTTTGCCGATGACACCAAGCTGTTTGGTTTGGTTGATACGTTGGAGGGAAGGAATGGCATCCAGAGGGACCTAGACACGCTTGTGAGGTGGGCTGATGCCAACCTGATGAAGTTTAACCATGCCCAGTGCAAGGTCCTCCACCTGGGTCGGAGCAATGCCAGGCACAGCTACAGGTTAGGCAGGGAAGACATTGAGAGCAGCCCTGCGGAGAAGGACTTGGGGGTGTTGGTCGATGAGAAAATGAACATGAGCCGGCAGTGTGCGCTCGCAGCCCAGAAGGCCAACCATATGTTGGGCTGCATCAAAAGAAGCGTGACCAGCAGGTCGAGGGAGGTGCTCCTGCCCCTTTACTCTGCTCTCGTGAGACCTCACTTGCAGTATTGTGTGCAGTTCTGGTGTCCTCAACACAGAAAGGACATGGAACTGTTGGAACAAGTCCAGAGGAGTGCCACGATGGTGGTCAGGGGACTGGAGCACCTCCCGTATGAAGATAGGCTGAGAAAATTGGGTCTGTTCAGGCTGGAGTAGAGAAGGCTGCGTGGAGACCTCATAGCAGCCTTCCAATACCTGAAGGGGGCCTATAGGGATGCTGGGGAAGGACTCTTCGTAAGGGACTGTAGTGAGAAGACAAGGGGTAACAGGTTCAAACCTAAAAAAGGGAAGTTTAGATTGGATATGAGGAAGAAATTCTTTACTGTGCAGGTGGTGAGGCACTGGAATGGGTTTCCCAGGGAAGTTGTGAATGCTTCATCCCTGGTGGCGTTCAAGGTGGGGTTGGACATAGCCTTGGATGGCATGGTTTAGTGGGAGGTGTCCCTGCCCATGGCGGGGGGGTTGGAACTAGATGATCTTAAGGTCCTTTCCAACCCTAACTATTCTATGATTCTATGATTCTATGAATAGGTGTATAAATGATTACCTGCTGTCTCTCTGAAATAATTGGTCAAGAGTACACTTGGAATGGATAAAATTGTTATGTAAATGTTTTGGGGCTGGCTAAAATTACTCTATTTGGAAAGATTTTTAAAAACAAAATGAATAATGAAAAATATGTTATTTTTCCCGGTTGATTAACGATACTTTTTTGGACTGGGTTAAATCCTTAGTTTTCAAACTAATAAGTATTATGATGGATAGTGTAATAATTCTTTTGCTTGAGTTGTCAGGTATCTATTATATGAACACTACAGAGCTTTTCTCCTAAATTGACAGACATACCGTGTTTTTCTTCCTCTTTCATCAGACTTGCATATCTGCATCTAAAGCTTTTGTTCCATGAACATTTAGTTTACTTTTTGTTAATCTAAGTGTGCTTTAACTGCCATTTAATCATGCCACAGGCTGTTCTGGGATAATTACATTTTCTTTAAATACAGGATTTTTTTGGAAAGTCAGATCCTTATCTGGAATTCCACAAGCAGACTGGAGATGGAAACTGGGTTATGGTTCACAGAACAGAGGTAGGATAATTTTAGTCAACAATTTAGAGCTTAAGGTTATTTGATTTTTAGTGTGTCACAGCACTAGAGGTACAGTGCCTTACAAAAAGAAAAGAATGGTCTGGTAGTTGACACACAGACTGATTAGAAATGACCTCAGATCTTCCACTGATTTTATGATAGAGCGGGAAGTCTACCGTACTGTTTCTGATTTATGCCGTCCTGTTTTAAAGGAAAATACTAAAAAAAACAAACCAACCAACCAACCGAAAAAGAAAAAAACACACAAAAAAACAACCATGAAAAAACAAACGCTACCACAAAACTTTCTGCAGTCTAAAAGAAACAAATGTTTTGAAAAGGTACTGTGTACTCACACAGGGGCATTTGTCTGAGTGCTGCTCTAAGGGTAAAAGTTGGGCATTCCTGTGACTGTGCTGCTCTTAGGTCAGTGTCACTTAGCTGTACTGTTTAGTAATGAAAGTGATTATACCACATGGCTGCATAGCAAGGGCAAGACAAGGATAATGCTGACTGAGGGTAAGTGTGCTTGAGCAGCAGCAGCCTTCTACCTTGGAGGAGGTGCAGAGGTGCCATGGCAGCAACTGACAGGGCAGGTTCAAAATGTCTCACTGTAGTGGAAGCCCAGACCCTCGTCACAACTGAGGTACTGTGTGCATTTGAAGTGGTGACCGTGTTAATTTTGAAGCATGGATGTTGAAGAAGTATAAATCCTTTTTGTGTCAGATCTATAAAACTTGTTTCTTTTGTAAGGTGGTTCTATGTAAATTATATCTTTCCCATGAGGATTTCAGTCATCTTCAGTTTTAGATAAAACCCAAATTTGCTGTTCCAGCCTAGAACTCACTGGAGGATTAGTTCTTTATGTTACAGATTTTAAAAACTTTTTATGCTACTAACCATTATTTACTCTTTTTATTTTCAAAAGAGCTATTTCTTTCCTTGCACTCATACAGTGCTGGAAGTGTAAGTATTATTAGGTAACATTAATTAAGTATTTCTTGTTGCATGTAGTTTCTTGTGCTTTATAAGATCGTGATTTGATGTGTATTGGACATATTACAGATATTGTCCAGTTGACAAATTCTGAAGATCAGTCAGTATTATTCTTGAATGTCATGTTTTTAGTGTTCAGTTTGAGACCTGTTATCCTCATGTACTGTTTCTGCTTAGCTATACCATGGAATTCTTGAGGGAGTATTTCCATAAGTAGCATTTCAGAATAAATAGAAGCTGCAGTGAATTCTAATCTGTAGGGCATTGATATATTCAGAATTTCCAATGTAATGTTTTTCCACTTTCTTTGGTAAGCCACGCTTTCGTATGTTTCTGTTTGTGTGTATTATGAAAAAAAAGGCAATATTTATATAAATATTAATTTTTGCAGTGTAGTATCTGAGTCATATAATAGATCACAATGCAGTCTAGAAAAATATGGAGCTGAAAGATACTATTGCTTTTGGACAATGGTATTGCTTGTTTAAAATGTTATGTTTGTTTATATATTCTACATGCTAGGATTCGGATTGCAGGAAGTGTTTGACAGCATCATTAGTCAACTGGTTTTGCTTACAAAAATCATGGCATGAAGGTATGACCCATTGCAGTGACTGCTTTCCACTCCTGTGAACAATATTGTTCTGTCTTTTTTTATAAACAGGTTATTAAGAACAACCTGAATCCAGTTTGGAGACCCTTTAAAATCTCTCTCAATTCTCTGTGTTACAGTGACATGGATAAGTCAATCAAGGTAATGTATATGAAACGTATATGAATTAATGCATTAAAAAATGAGAGTATGTAATAATAAATGGAAGATGTGTTATTCTAGTTATTGTTTCTGTTTAAAATTGAATTGAAAGTATTAGGTTTCTTACTCTTATTTGAAATTCACAAAGATGCATGTTTTATGGGCAAAAAATGTATCTCACATTTGTGATGCATTGTCTGGTAGAATTCAGTCTTTGAAAGTCTGAGAAAACAGTTAAACACGAGTAGCTTTGGAAGACCTGGTTCAGTTTCTTATTTGGATCATAGTTTTAGGGTTGCATCAGCCAGTATCAGTGGTGTTAAGATACAGTATAGTGAAAAATGTGTGGTAAAGGCTAGAATATACTTTGGTCTACATTATAGATCTTATAATACTTTGTTACTGGTGCAAAAGGTAACACTAATGAAATTTTTAATATACTACCTGGTACAATTAATTACGCTAAATATACCAGCTGAGATAACAGATATGGACCAAATATGTCTTGTGGATACCAGATGTAGCAATTTTTTCTCCTCAGATAGAACTGAACCTTCTGTCAGAAAGTCACCAAACCTGTGAAGTGACAGTTCTACCAGGGCTGGTCTTTAACTCTTCGTATCTTCACATTTTATCTTGAATAAATTACGTTAAATTTCTGAATGTTTTTGTTCAGGAATTCCCTTTAAGGGTGGAATTGAAACTAAACAACCCATCAAAAAGCCATTTATAATCTATTATGAACATGTTAGAAACCTGATATTTTAGCATTTAAAAAAAAAAAAAAAAAGAATAAACCACTGTACTTGCCATTCTTCCTCTGGGTAGGAAAAATGAGAGCATGATTTGCATGTGACAGATAGGTATTACTCACATGACTTGAGGCAGCCCTGGAGTATGCTTAGCAGCCCCAGGGATTTTGGTGTTATAAGCACCTGTATAGGTTTAAAAGCATAATTATAGAGCAGACTAATGAACAACTTTAGAAGCCTGCTTCCCAAGCAGTTTCTGTATTCTTCCTTTCTCATTCCTTTCTGCTTCCCTTTTTCCCAAAACAGCTGTAATAGCTCTTTCATCTCCATATACTGTAAATATATTTATCTTTTTTAGTAAACAGCCATACTAAAACTATAGACCATTCATTAAATTATATCTGTTAAGATGGAGTAATTATCAGTTCTGTCATCATTTTAATAAAGCCTGTTCATTGGAATCCTACCTCAGAAGTGTAGGTTTATTTCTAGAGGAAATAGATTTTACTTGGAGT
Source organism: Amazona ochrocephala (assembly GCA_039720435.1). Classification (NCBI taxonomy): domain Eukaryota; kingdom Metazoa; phylum Chordata; class Aves; order Psittaciformes; family Psittacidae; genus Amazona; species Amazona ochrocephala. The sequence goes on along the minus strand of CM077876.1, from coordinate 28,526,039 downwards.
TGTTATAGAGTTGCAGGCAGACAGTAGGATTATGTCTTAATTTATAAATCCAGGAGCTATTACTTCAAACATAAAAATGCAGGCAGAATTGTATTGTAATGTTGAAAGATTAAACAATACTTTTTAACGCTTTCATATGTGCACAGTTGCATACGTAATGGGCTATTTGTCATAGTAAGTAAACCTAACAACTTTTTCATAATGAGTGGCTTGGTTTGTGTATCCCCAGCAATGCACAAACCAAGTTGTTTCTTTATCTTATGGATTTATTGCTGTATTCCATCAGAGTGTGAAGTGTGAAGTCAGTGAAATTTTTCATGTTGAAAATGTGAGCCTTCCATCTGGAGCAAGCATGCCTAGTTCTGCTGGGTCAAATATATACGTAAGCTTATCACCTGGTTCCCAAGTGCTTTTGTATGTCCAGGAGGAGCATACATGGAACAAAAATATTTCTGTCTTTCTTGGATAAGATTGAAAATTGGCTTAAATGAGTTGCATATATCAAGCAAGTCAAGCTTTGATCCCTTTAAAAGGAAAAATAACTGTGCCAACTGTGAGCAGGTATCATAACTGTTGCCTCAGGAAATGTCTTCAGTTTTAAATTTCAGGTACTGAAGAAGAACTTGGCTGAGTATTTGATTGGCTTAATTTATGGCATTCAAAAGAATTTACGTAGCATCTGCCATGAACATTAGTCTTTTGGTTCAGTAGCTGCTTGTGTGAGATTTAAGTTGCTATTCACTGCATGTGCATGCATTTATTTATTAGCACATTAAAAATGTAGGTGTAGTGCAAACTGCAACATAGAGGCATGAGGCATGTTCTGCACAGCATAGAACTTGCAATCTACACATCATATTTTGTACTTCAACATTCCTGTTTGTATTCAGAGAGTTAATTCCTCTCAGAAGCTCAAGTGTATGTTGAAGTTGTTTGTTTTACTTTATTATTCCTAAATGAAGTGGCCAAATAATCAACTGAATTGTTTCTTTAATATAATGTATGATTTTTTTCATTCTGGAAAGGCAGACATGAAAATATGTGTTCATTTCAAGCCCTATGTAATCAGAAAAGATTTTCTTGAAGCTTGTTTTGATTCCATTCTAATGGAGGATTCCTACTTTAACTCTTGGTTTATTATTTTTATTATTTATAATTATTTTTATTAAGTTACTTTATTTTTTTCCTGTTATTTGATTAGCTAGCATGTCTGCACTGCTAAACTGAAATAAAATATCAGAAGTGGATGGAACTAGCATATGGTATTATAGATAAACACCCAGCTTTTTATCTAGAAAGGCAGATCGACCACATTTGTAAGTTAAACTTTTAAAAAACAGAAATTGAGGATGTTGTAAATAAGTAACAGTGGTAGAATGGTACTCAAACTGATAGGTTGTTAGGAAATAAAAAAGATTTCAGTTGTTCTGCCTTCTTTGGTGGGTTGGGGTGTTAAAAGGTATTAAAAAACCTCAAGTCTTGTTTCTAGATTTATGGCTGAACCTTCATATACTTCTGAATTCTGAGCTATCTAAGTAATATAAAAGTGTTAATAAAACTCTTGTGATTGCTGAATAACTGATTCACTAATTTTTTGGCTGGATGCTCAGAGATAGCTAAATTTCCTTAATACCTCTGAAAAATTAAGTCTCTTAATCCATGATTACAGTAGGAAAAAACTACATTACTCTCTTGCTGTTCCCAACACCCTCACACTCCCAAAACATAGTTCAGTATAATTGATGTTACTTGCTCATTTAGGACCTGAAGCTGCTTAGTATTTTCATCTCTTCTTTGTTTCTGTGACTTCTGAGAGTGCAATCTGAGAAAATCTCTATGATATAAGAGATTCAGGTTTGCCTGAAGAAATGCAATTGAAGTGTTTGTTGCTTTTGTAGGGCCATTTCTGTTACTAACACTGAATAGTGCTTCATTTTAGGTAGAGTGCTATGACTATGATAGTGATGGGTCTCATGATCTCATAGGAAGCTTTCAAACTACGATGTCAAAACTGAAGGAAGCATCCCGGTCCTCACCTGTAAGTCTTACATAGTCTACCTTTGTGCTTTTGATAAGCTGTTTTACTCATCTGGGAGCAAAATCTAATGTCACTTGACTTGTGATATTGAAGTTGTTAGGCTGCACCTTAACAATGCTGCTGTAGTTGAGGCTAGCTCAGCATTTACATTATGTATACATTTACCTATATGATGGCAGGAGCTGCTTAACCTGGCTCGATGTTGACTGCACTAGTAGGTTAAGGTAATGGTTTTACTGATGAAGCCTCAACAGCTGATTTTGGGAAGCTTAAACATACAGGTATTACTTCATATGTTAGTGCTACGACTGCTTTGTTAAGGACATGGTGATTCAGGCAAAAATCAGGTTGGTTATTAGTAGAATCCAGAGAGGGAAAATAGTACAGTTTCTTTGGTTAAAATAGAGTTGTCTAAACAAACATATTTCTAAACTTCATGGTAAGAGAGGATTTCTAGCTCGATAATGGCATTCTTCTTGCTAATTTTGGGCAAGATGGATTTAATTTTTGATAGTGAGACTGCATTTTTAATAAAAGCCCAATGTATCAGTCATAGAATGATGAATTTTTGTTGCATAAATGGTATTTATAGTGCTTATGTTGGATTTGTTTGTGTTCATGCAGGTTGAATTTGAGTGCATCAATGAAAAGAAACGACAGAAGAAAAAAACCTATAAAAACTCTGGTATTGTGAGCGTTAAGCACTGTGAGGTCAGTGATGTATTCTGGTATTACTCTAAGTGTTCAGGCATAACAGCTGTCACCTGCTATGCTTTCACCCTCAAACTGTAAGAAACTTTAAAATGTCTGAAAGTTACAGACGCAGTAGGTATTTAAGGACTCAGATTCATATAAGGAGACAGATCAGCAGCTGAATCTTGTGTCTGTCCTCCTCTGTCCCCTCACTTTCTCATGAAGGTACCATTTATATGGCAAAGATCACTTACTAATTTGTAAGGCCATTCCTGAACCCCTGCATTCCCAACTCACCATTATATGGTGAATTAAAATCTGGTAAGTCTGTTATAATATGTTGGTTTATAAGTAGTAGAGCTTTTGGAGCTGCTTTGTTGTCTACCTGTAATTTTGTAAAAGGTCTAATTCTGATGCACTGATGGCCCACTCTGTAGATATCCTCACTGCAGTGTGTGGGTGAAATCTGTAGAGTAGAAGTAGTATATAGTAAAAGTATGTGTCTGTAGATATCTCTAGAGTAAAAATAGTGCTTTGCATGGGTGAAGATAACAAATCTACAATCTCAAAAGTTACTGCAATAATATTTATTGTTTTTCTCAAATTAAAAAAGAGTTAATTTCTATATTTAACTTCTATTTTTAGATCATAGTAGAGTGCACATTCCTCGATTACATCATGGGTGGTTGTCAACTGAATTTTACAGTAAGTAAAATCATTTATATAGAGTAGCTTTTGAGTTTTAGAATGAATGGAAATATATAATTGACTGCCTGTGCGCCTGTGCTCTGCGTTTTATTATCAGGGGTTTTTTTTGGGGAGGAGGTTTGGGTTGATTATTTTGGGGGGGGTGGGGGTGTTTTGTTTTGTTCTGTAGCATGGAGGGGGAAGTCATTTTGCCAGAGTCCATCTAGTGTCTTTAGAAAAAATTCTTTTCATGGCACAATGTTCTGAACCTGTAGTTATGTTTGTTAGAAACTAGCTGAGCTGTGTGGATGGAGTCCAAGGAGAACCAAATGCAGTGCGAATAGCAATAAGATATCTTCAGCCTGGTGATATACTTCATCACTGAAGCAGAGAAGACCCATTGAGGTTGGAGAACTGTTTCTACGCTACTGCAATGTCTGTTGTACTTCAAAGAGAGATGTGTATGGCAAGACAGAGGGTGAAGTTAGTTTAATAGCTGTTGAAGAGCCACTGTGAATGGTAACTGAAAGTGAACGCAGTGAAAACCTGACAGATGAAAGTCATTTCAGCCCTTCTGACAAATGCAAAGCTGCTGATGGTTTTGTGGAGGCATTAAGTGTTAATATTCCAAGAAACCTGCATCTGAGTGTTATGCCTATTAAATTTGTAGGTGTCCTGGTAACTACTCTTTACAGCCCTTTCATGATTTTCACTTTGGCCTTGTGATTGATAAGAAAGATAATTTTACCACTAAAAGCAATTTAATATAAACATTGCATTTGACAGGTGGGGATAGATTTTACAGGCTCCAATGGAGACCCTCGCTCTCCAGACTCTCTGCATTACCTCAGCCCTAATGGAGTTAATGAATACCTAACAGCCATCTGGTCTGTAGGACTGGTCATTCAGGATTATGATACGTAAGTTTTTGATTTTCATTTGAATAATTTTTAAATATGTATAGGTTTTTATGGTAGCTTCTTAAACCAGTGTTGAAGGTGCCAGCAGATATATTGAAATAAAACTTCTGAGGTAAAATGTAGAGCTAAAAAAGACTTCATAATCACTGCAGAATCACATAATCACAAGGAGAAGCTTGTGTTACAGCAAACAAACAGCAAGGCTTTTCATCTGTGATGCAAAAAGCAGTGTTGGTTTAAATAAATGATTGCATTTTTACCAATTTGGTGTGAAACACTGGTTTTGGTCCTAGAAACAATTACATGGGGCAACTTCCATTTAATTTTGCCTCTTAATGCTTAATAAACAGCATTTTAAAGAGTCAGAAGCAGCACTGATCAGCTAAATTTACTGAACTATGACAGCTTTTAAAGGGAGGCATTCACTTTATTGTCTTTAAAATTGCCTTTTTTAGAGATAAGATGTTTCCAGCCTTTGGATTTGGTGCACAAATTCCTCCTTCATTTCAGGTAATGGAATATGTAAATGCACTACATAAGAACTAAAAGCACTTACTTCAGGAGGAGATTGTATATATGGTCCTTGACCATGTCTTGTATATTTACAGGTGTCACATGAGTTCCCATTAAATTTTAACCCATCAAACCCATTCTGTAATGGTAAGTCCGAGTAAGCCTAAGGCGAAGGGGTAAAATCACATGAAAAGTGAACTGTGAGGCCTATTGTTCTAAGTAAATAATGAGTTTAGTTCTGTAACAGGAAACAATTTTATAATTGTTTTCTTAGTTGCTACAAATAGCATTTGGTCTCTCTTCTGTAATGATTTGTGAAAGAAGTGTTTTAAACAGGGTACAGTACAGGTAAATGGGAATGACTCTCTCATGTTGTGAAGCCAATTCATTCTACTTCACTGTGGAGTGAAGTTGTCTGGTTTGAATATGATGCTGCTAGTGCCTGTTCAACATGGCCTCACTGATCATACTTTTAACTGCCATGAGCTACTAGATGAAGAGAACTGTTGCATGCTGTAGAGTGTTGGCCTTTCTGTTCACATAGAGCCAAACATGTTAAGTAGGTGCATTAAGCATTGGTCAAGCTAAAGGCCTCCACTGCATAGTGAATCATTTACTTTTTTTCATCATGGTTAGTTTTAAATTTTCATGTCATCACTTTAAATAACTGATATAGACAGTGTTTCAGGAAGATTGAGTGCTTCAAAATATCTGATATGAAAAAAATAAATGTGGTCTATTTGTGTTCTCTAGGAGTCCAAGGTATCGTTGATGCGTATCGGGCTTGTCTTCCTCAAGTGAGGTTATATGGACCAACAAATTTTTCTCCAATTATAAATCATGTGGCAAGATTTGCTGCTGCAGCTACACAACAGCAAACAGCATCTGTAAGTTCCTTATGGTACTGTGTATATTTTTCTTACTTTTTTCTTTCCCTTCCAGTTAACATATACTATTTTTCTCTTTTAAGCTATATGTGTTTTGACAGGTGGATATTTACTTTGTGAATTGGTGTTTGGTACCCTTAAAAGGAGATAAAAGCTAACTGATTTCTGCAGATTGTACACAGTAATTCTCTCCAAAATTAACTAAAAAAACTCTTCAGGGTTGAAATACCAACTTAAAAATATATGGAATCTTTATGGTATTTTGTATTCCAAGCTCTTGCAGTGCTAATCAAGTGTTAAAAGTCTAATTTAAGCCTTTGCATATACGAAAGTGACTTAACCTCAGCTGAGAAAATCACCTAGGCCTTGTTTCACGTCAGGTAGCTGAGAGAGAGAATTAAAAGATAACAAAGAAATGAAGGATATAACTCCTGCCACCTAGGTGCCAACATAGATAATAAATCGTCCGTACTCGAAAACTCTAGGTGCTGTGTGTGCTGTGCCCTCCTCTTTATTAAAATTGTATGTGTGAGTTGTTGACCATATTAAGAAATAGCAAATCTGAAGAGCAAGTCTTGAATATGAAGTAATTTAAATAATAATCCATGTAAGTTCAGCAAATCTGAAGCTATATATATCCTAAATAATTAATAATAGCAGATACTGGTGTCTCAGACATCGTGTGAAATCGGAAAATAAAATCAGCTGGTTTTGCATAGAAAAGTACCTGTGGAAACCAATTTGGAAAAGAACTGTTGATTTCCATATGGCAGGAAATTTGTAAGGTTTTGCCTTGATAGCCTTTCAGTGGTATCTGTCATCAATATATATATATGCACACACACACGGAAAGTAGCAAAACCTCTTGTACATATTTTTTTTTTTTTCTCCCAGAGAGTGCAATATGCCTCACCAGAGATTTTTTTCTGCCTGAAAGGATGCATTGAATAAATTTTGCTGCCTTGCTATGTAATGTGTATTATAGATATTTTGGGTTTGCTTTTTTTTTTTTTTTCTTTCTTTTTTTTCTCTCCAGTATGAGGGAAGTATGAGAAGAGAGAAATAAATCCAGTGTGATATTCTATCATGCTGCTGATCGTGGGCTTCTCTGGTTGTGGTTGTTTTGTAGACACTGTTGTTAGAGTGGGGAAATAGAGTGCTGGGGAGCAAGGAGAAAAGGTGATACCTGAACACAGCAGATAAGGGAAAACCAATTATTTTAGAAGCAGATAAGTGAAGACAAGGAGCAAAGTTCTGAAGAGGAAGACTCCTTAGTATACCTTTGGAACTTGAATTTGTGCTGCCCAGCAATCTCCTGAAATGAACCAAGTGAGAGAAGACCAGAAGTTCAGAAAGTGTTTCGATAGTTTCTGAACTTTGTACTTCTAGCTTATTCTTCATGCTTCAATCCAGAACAGAGGCTAAGATGCCAACTTGTAGAAGCCCTGGCAGTATAGTGGAAGCAGGTCAAGTGGTGCTTGAATAAATTACCGAAGTACTGAAGGTGGTCTCAGACACCTTGATAATTAACTTCACAAAGCAGCTAGAAAACATCATTAAAGAAATTTGAAACTGGACATGCTGTTTTTCAGCATAAAAAAGGTATGTTTTAATTTAAAAGAGTTCCAGGACTCTTTTTTTCATTCATTGTTAGCTGATGAAGAACAAGAATTGTTTTTTTTGGGAGGTGCTGTTTAAAGATGACTTCTTGTAAAAGATTGATTCTGTTTTCCTTATAAATTTCTTCAGACTGTACAGTTGAAGCTTAACCACAGTTTAGATGTTTGCTTGTAAAATTCAGTGAGTGCATTCACTGAACATGCTTAAAGTGACCAAAGCATGTAGTCTGTGTGTTCATTTTTCTAAGTGTACATGCCTACCTGTTTTCTGTTTTTTTGTCATAACATGGTGTTTATTAATTTGACAGCAATACTTTATACTCCTGATCATAACGGATGGTGTGATAACAGACCTTGATCAGACTCGAACTGCCATAGTTAATGCTTCAAAATTGCCCATGTCCATTATCATTGTTGGTGTTGGAGGAGCAGATTTTGATGCTATGGAGTTTCTTGATGGTGATGATGGAGTTCTTAGGTCCTCATCCGGAGAACCAGCTGTCAGAGACATTGTCCAGTTTGTGCCATTCAGGAAATTCCAAAATGTAAGTAATTTTGGTGGAATGTTTAGTAAATATGGTAGAGGTATGCTGGGTTTGCTAGGATAGCCTACATCAGTCTTAAGCTTTTTCAGTCTCTAAAATTAACTCTGAATTCTAAAAAGAAAAAAGAACAAAAACCGTCAGCATCTGTAGAGTTTTCAGTAGGTGAGCTGATGGATGTTCAAAAAGATTCCATTCTGGTTTCAGCACTGCATTTCTGGCAAGTTGCTGCAGAGGAATGACCTTTGTAAATCTCCCTCAAACTTGATCAAATATATGGATGTGTTTTTCATTTGGGAGGAACAACTTACTGTGGTTTTGTTCTTATGGTAGAGTGTTTTCATTGTGGATGCCCATTTGTAAATGTGGATTAGTCTCACATTTTAGTGCAGTGTTAAAATTCAAGGCTAAATCAGGGAGGCTGTAATCAGTAGAAATTGTGTGTGGGCACAATAGTGGTGATAGTTTCGGTTTTCTTTAAAGCAAGTATACCAAAAAAAGAGGCAGTGAAAGAATAGAGTCCTGATTTTTTTTGCTGTAGAACCCAATAAAATATGTGCTGGCTAGTATATAGTCTGACTTTTAAATGTCATATTGCTGAAAAAAAGTTGATTTTAAAAAAACCCAAACAAAACAAATTCAAAACAATAAAGAAAACCTAGCAGAAAAAAGAACAAACCCCACACCCAGAAACCTAATAAATAGGAAAAAAACACAAACAAAACCCAACAAAAAACCACAAACAAAAAGCCAAACAAAAAGCAAAGAAAATTTCCTCAGGATGGGGGAGATAAGATTAATATTTTAATTTCCACCCTTATATTCTAATTTTGTTTCTTAATATTATCCCTATTAATAATACTCCTTATACCTTCTTATTTTGTCTTTATACCTTCTTATTTTGTCTTTGTACCTTGTACTTTTGATAAAAGTTTTGTTAGTGTTGGAGCAAATCATGCAAACTGAAAAGAGAGAACAAAATCAATATGGAATATGCTCACTGAATAATGCACCTGGATGTAGATTAGCTAGGGTCAGTATTCAGTATAAAATTATGCATTCAAATGCTTTCAGTTTCTAGAAAAAGGGGTGCTTTTTTCCCCATGGGTACTTAGTCTTACAGTGAAAATAGCATCTCTAGCAGAGCTCCTCTGGAGTAGTACAATTACTGTGGGTGAGACATGGTACAAAAGGCTGTGGATGATTTAGACAAGCTCCTGAAGTGTCATGGAAGCAGACAGTGGAAGAATGTTTACATGGCTGAAGTCTGACGTCTGAAGTCTGTGTGCATTTCGTATGACAAAAGGTAGTACCTTCAGACATGGCAGGCCTTTGCACACCCAGCTTCTGTTACTTCGGTGGAGTAAGGCAGCCAGCTGCTTCCTAGTAATGGGAGTTAGACGGTGAGGATTTCAGAGAAGCTTCCATCTGCCCCACGAGGGCTGTGTGTAAGGTCCTCTGTAAAATGTCAGACTTTAAATTGGCCTAGTAGAGGAGGTGCTTATTACCTGTCTTAGGATCTCTGTTAACAGTTGATGGAAACTGAAACTGTGTTCTTTTCTTGTAAGTCTCCAAAAGAAGCACTGGCACAGTGTGTCCTGGCAGAAGTCCCTCAGCAAGTGGTGAACTACTTCAGCACCTACAAATTGCAACCTCCCAAGAATCCTGCTTCAAAATAAATGGGCTGACCAGGGTTGCTGGGACATCGTGCTGGCTTTACTTGCTGAATCTGCAGCCTTTGGTTCTCCAGATACTTCTGTATACATGTATACACACCCACCTCCGTGTGGTAACGTCTGTTAGCTTTTGCCTGCAAATCACTCTGCTGGGTATGCCTTTTAAGGGCCAAACTTGTAATTATGTTAATATTTGATGTTGATTTGAGAGATGGGGTGCATTTTATTTTGAAAAGTAAGAGTGAAAAGAAGAGGTTAATTATGCATAGAGAAAGAATTGGAACAGCTGCCTGATTCATGAATACGGCTTTTCTGATAAACATTTTTATGTGGATCAGCAGGGAGAGCTGCAGTTTCTCTGTGATCATAAGACCAGTCAGAAATGAAGAAGAGGGTATATTCCCACCAAGCAGGTAACAGTTTGTACACGCTTCAACAAATCTGGAATATTTCGGGCTTTGTGTCTGTTAAATTACGTAACAAAGCTTACAAGTTACATAACAATATAAACAAGTGCCACAGGGCATAAAGGCCCTCCTTGCATGCCTGCTTTACACTTGCCATTTTAGTGCCTTTGACCAATGCCTGGGATTCAAGGCTGTGTGAACTTGTGCCAAACAAGCCATTAAAGTGTATGTTCTTTTCTAGTGTGCATTCTCTTAAGGTAGCACAGGAAGAGCAAGGGTGAATCAAGGTAAACCTCGAACATCTGAGAAAAATGCTGCTGGTGTTTGAGGGCACTCAAAGTAAAAGTTGTAAGATGTGTTTCAGTGTATACTGTGCTGGAAAATGGGAACTCCAGATTTTGTTTTGAATGGGGTTTTGGTTTGGTGTCCCTTCTCCCCAGGCCAGTCAGGACTACTGATCTTTAAAAGGCTTTTTGTGAAGTGAGAATTCGCTTTCTAGTTGATAAGTTTTGTCTGATTTATGACTGCATATTTTCAAGCAAAGGCAGTTCTTGAAAGTGCTATCTATGTTGGTTTTGTCATATTTTGAATCATGCTGCTTTTTCATAAGCCCGCTTATGAAAAGTGGTTACAAAACCCCTTCTTCGCTCCCTGAAGGAAGACAAGAAAGTCTCTGAGCCCCAACCCTGTAATCATACTGTTTCTCTAGGGCAAACAATTCCTGGTTTATTTTCTTGGCTTAACTTTTGCTCTTCAGCATTTATGTCAAGTGTAAATCATGTTGCATTTGCTTAGTGGACAGATTAAGCTTTCTTGTCTCCCAGCTGCATGCCTTTTGCTGAGGATCTCTTCTGATCCTATCAGTGCATGTAACGTATGTGGATGTAAAGGTCTCATTTATCACTTGCAGAATGCCCATCTTGAACATGAATTTTGCTGTTTCACATTTGAAGTGACTTAGACATCTGACTGATCTGGTTTTGGGTGGTCTATCTGTAACACGAAAGAACAGAATGGACTAGCACTAAATTCAGCATACTTGGGCATTCAAGAATACACCAGGTCATAGTGTACGTGACTTTGTATGTCACTTTTTTTAGTTGCTGGAGCTGCTCTGTATAGTTTGGGTGGTGGTTTTCGTTCCATACATGTATAATCCTGTAAAAAATCTGAACTCACATTAACATTGGTTGATGAAAGATGTTTGCATTGAGGTTGTCTTATACATCCTGTAAAACATACCACATGTTCTTTAGACAGTTGGCTAGTTATCAATCACGAATGTGTATGTTACTCTCTACTCTGTTTTCCTTGGTGGAAGGGGATCCTAAATAGTTTCAGTAGTGGAAGATTAAAGAAGAAATTTTGTTTCATACTAAGCCAAGCTCTTTCTTATTTCTTAAATCTAATTCATATGTTTATATAAAAATCTACAGTAATCTTTTTATCAGTGTAGTGCAAATGTGTAACTACTTTATTCATTAATTAGAAGGAAGTGTCATGCCAGATACGCAACAGAACATACAAAAATCAACGAAGTAGTTAAAGTGAACCTAAATCGCACTTCTGCAAATAGGTATTTTATAATTTCGGAGCAGTAAATGTTTTCACAACTACATGCTCCATGTACAGAGGTAACTGGATGCGGTATTAGTGCTTTGTCTAGATTCATTGAAGTGGATGTATACTGCTAACATGAGTACGGTATAATACTGAAGAACCCAAACCATTCTATGATTCCTCTGAGGTGTCTGCCAAAAACCTAATGCTGCATCTGAGTGCTGTTACCAATTCTAGTTTAAGTTGCTGTGGAAGAGCATTTAATCAAATTTACTTATGTTAATAGGTATTATTATACTAAATATCTGTTGCATATAAAATAAAAGCTTTCATTTTATCTGTATTCTGTACATAAATTCTGAGTTTCTACAGTATTCATTATCTCATACTGGAAAAGTGAAAATTGCCCTCATGTTCCTCAGGCTTAGGGAATTAAATAGCATATCCACAATACCTACTTCTTGAAGTGCCTTATACTTTGTAAAAGAAAAGTGTTTCAGACCTGACAAGGGCAAGAACCCTTTTCCAGGTGTAGCCTCTTCGAGGTATACAGCTAACGCCTGCTGAAAAATTTTGAAGCTTCTGAGTTAGGCTGAAGCAGTATTCTGAGTGGAGGAAATGCAACTGATTGTGAGTCAGGGGGAGGGTAGTTACTGTGTTTTGCCATTTTTTGTTCATTTTTAGAAGTTAAAAATGTCTTAGTTGCTTGACAGTGATAAAGCAAAATATCGTCAGTTTTGTGAATGTGCCTGTAGGTCACTTGCACCACCTTGTGATCAAAATGATGTATAGCAGTCTTTGTAATCAGATGCTTTTTGCCATTTAGAGGTCATAATATATATACGTACAGCAGAGAAATAACCTGTAACCAGAATTTTTTATTTTCCTTTGTATTTCAGTTCTGATTAAGTTAACCTCTTTACAATGCCTACACATTAAAAATATAATTTCAGTGTACTGTTCTTCTGTCTTGCCTTTCTACTCAGCATTTTTTGTATCATGATAAATGCTGCTTTTGCAGTTCCTGTAATGAGTATTGCACAGGCTGAACAGCTCAGATTTGTAACAGGTATTATCAGATGAGAGGAAAAATGCCTTTTCACTCAGTGGTTATGAATGTGCAGTGTGTATTTCGTAAAGCATCTCATACTGGCTTTTAGCAAGAAGGTATTCTGAATTTGGACAGCTTTAGCAGTTCCCGTTTCATGCTGTTTTGCCACGTGAGAGTTCTCTCATGGATGCTGTTTAATACAGTTATTAATGGCTCTCCAAAATGTTTTTCAGAACACCTTTTAAGTAGAGGGGCATGGAGATTTGGTTATTTTTCATTTTCAAGTACATTGGCCTATTCCACCCTTCAGCTTCTTTACACTCAGTTGTAGTCAACTTTGAGATGCTTTATTGGGAAACTGGGAGATACTGGAGTCATAGCATTGCAGCAGAGTATGATGCCACACACAGCCTGAGTGAGCTTTGGTACTTGTAAGGTGTATCTTCTGAGTGCACTAGAGTAATCCGCTTGACCTCTCCATCAGTAAACAATCCACAGGGTAGAATTAGTTCCTGAAAGTTTTTAATACATCTTACTCTTGACCTGTCTTGTGTCATTCTGTCTGGTAGAAACCATATAACTAGTTGAAACTTGGGTTCCTGGAGCTTTCCTGCCCCTGCACACCCCAGGAAAGGGGGAAATGCTCCAACAACAGAAAAATGAGATGTCAGAGCAAAGCAGATGGATGTTATTTGTGTGGCCATCGTCTTCTGCAAACACTGATACTTCCTCATTTTGGGTCTGAGGAACTCAAGAGCTGTGCATCACTTGGTAGTTTTGCAGACAGAACTGACAGGCTTTCCTGCAATCCTGCACTGTTGGGGGCTGTAGCAAAGCAGCAACTGGTGGGATGCTCTGTTGCTGCAGTGTAGCGCTTGCTGCTGCTGTCTTAGCCCTTAATTTGTGATATATGTCTGTGTGATTGATGAATTTAAATATGCCAACAGTGAACATATTTGAAGTAACCTGGTAGGATTTGTGTAGACAGAAGGGGTTTGGATCTTTTGCATGAGAGCGAGCTTTACTCATTAATACAAAAATATTCAAATATGGGGGGTTATGGTTTTTTCCCCCTTCCATAATGTTTTGACAACTCTCAAAAAAGGTGCAAGAACCATATATTGCAATGAATTAATAGATCATTATTATTCACAGAAGGCCTCATTTGTGAAGCAGTTCTGCAGTATTTCTAATTCTGAGATTGTATTGAGGCATTTTTGGATGTGCAATAGATGAATAATTCTTTATGATGCATCTTATCATTTTCTACCTCTGTTGTGACATTCTTTATTCTTACATATCAAATAACGCATAACATACAAACAAAGATGGTTCTTACCATGTAGCAGCTGAACCTTGACCTCACTACTAATGCAGCAGAACTTGCTTTTTGAAACAGATTTGGGTTTTAGTCATGTCAAAGGATGTGTGGAATATGCAACATATGGAATTCAAACACCCATCTTGCACTCAGGCAAAGCTCCCGCTGATTCTGGTGGATCACATGCAGCCTGCGAAGTGAATGTGTGATCTTGGCTCAGTGCCTTCCTTGGCTGGCTGGTCAGCTGAGGAGCTGTGAAGCCTGCACTAGGATTTCTTGCCTTGGCCTGTGCATAATGGTTTTAGTTCCCAAAACTGCTCATCCAGTGGGGACCAAAAATGGATTGGAAGAGGGAGGAGATGCAAGCTCATGTAAGATAAAGAGAAACTTGAAATACAGCTTTAGCCATTTTATATTGCATCCTTTTCTGTGATGAGTTGATGCAGAAGGTTGACACTGTGGGAGCTCTGTCTTAGGAAGCTGTATACCTCTGTGTTGTGGCACTGAAAAAGGATTTACTTTAGTTCAGGGATTCTATGCAGCTCGGCCCCAGTAACGCATGGGGTTCACGTTGCACCATCAAGTGTCTATGATGGAGGTGAACAGCTGGAGCACTGGTTGAAAGTATGCACTACAGAGCCAGAAAGCATAAATCGTGCTTTTTGTAAAGTAGCCTTTGGTTTTGAAGGAGCTGGTTTAGATACCAAGATTCTTCAGAAAGTTAGCCAGTATCAAGGGCTTTCTCTTCAGAGAGCATTATTAATGCCCAACCACTTAAGAAGATCAAGTGTGTAAATCAGCAGCCAGAAGTTGAAGGTCACCCTTGGGGTGGGTGGGGAATATGTAAGCCTTTGCCATGTTTATTCACTGGAGTCAAAAGAACTGGAGCAGTTGCTTGTGCTTTCAAAATAATAATTCTACAGTCTGCTTCCCCCTCGTGGATTTAGTGATTTTATTTTCTGACCATGGTTTGCTTTTGTAGCCCTCTGTCCCAGAATCAAGCACCCCAGTGTACAACATCACCGCTTCCTGCACTGGCCATGAATGTCACAAAAGCAGGCCACTGATTACAAGTATAAGGGGAGGAGAAAGAAGGATAGAGAGAAACATGAGTAACCTCAGCAACAATAGGGCAGTGACAGTAAAAAGCGTAACTATGGAAAACCAGAGAAGGAAGTAGGAAAGAACACATAGAAAAATTAGGAGCAAGCTGAGCAGCAGGAAGAATAATAAGAAAGAGAGGATAAACAGGAGAGGGAAGAGGAGAAGCAAGAACAAGACAGAGTAAGAGATAAGGGAAAGCATGGATCAAACAAGAAACAAGTGCTCCTGAAATCTGAGCTCTGATTGCTATTACACCCAAAGTTCTCTCTTCAGGTTTAAGGTTAAGAGGTAAGTATGTAAGTAATTTGTCCAGTTGTGTCAGGCGAGGAGAGAGAGAAGAGGAGCTGCGGTAGATTTTGTATCTTGAGTAGTCTACTTTTACCTTGTCTGCCCCAAAGCAAAGTCACACTATCCCTCTGAATTCAGCAGGACAGTAGATGGGGTCACAGCCTAAAGCAGCATCTATTTATTTTTTTTTCTCTTTAACTTCAACCTTAAGGATCTCTCCTTCTCCTGCTCTGGGGGATGGAGACATACTAATGATCAGAGACTCTTTACTGGTTCCTCTGTGCATAACTGCAGGTTTGGGCTTAGCATCTGTATTCAGCTCTTCCTTTTGTACAGGGGGGGCAGATGGGGCAGCAGGCTCCACAGGTTTCTCCTCCTTTTGTTCAGGCTTCTTCTCTGCTTCAGTTTGAGTTTCCTAGAAACAAGAAGTTCAGTGTTTTCCAATGCTGAAATTCAGGAAGTAGTTCTGCTCTGTATATGCAGCGGAAAGGCACAGTGTGGATATTGTGATAATGGTATGCAACATATGTAAATTTGTGTTGAGGTTCTGAAAATCAGTATCTAAATGAAAAATGCAATTTCAGAATCAGAATGTCAACATAAAACGTGTGAAAAGCTTGTTAATAGTGATACTTTCTGCTCCTTATTAATATAGCAGGATGAAACAGACATGTTTGGGAGCACACAGCCTTTTCTTAGGTCTCACCTTCCTTTATATACTTACACTAGTACAGAAGAGAAAGTGTTATGTAAATATTGACAATCTGTCCGGTGCCCCAATTCCTTGGCCAAGGCAATTTGCTATTAATTTTACAAATACACATGAAATTGAGCAATGCTTCTGCCCCAGTAATAGTGTTGTAGTCCTTTGTGTAAGCAAAGTTCTTTATTTAACTGAAAAAAATAAATAAAACCACAGCCAGTTCAGCTGTAAAGACAGAAGAGTGTTCTGCCACCTTTGGGTAAATACGTAGAACTGAGCAGGTTCTCACTAACATTTCTCAGAACAAAGTATAACGTGGGAATTATTTTTCATCAGCGAAACAGTTTTCTCCTAAGTGCAACATATTAGGGATTTAATCAGTTTTAGCTGTGTGGGCTACACATTAGATTTTGTTTTCAGGATTTGTGACAAGCAGACATCTGACTCCATGTGGAAAGTTCACTGTGTGCTCAAGTCAGCTGGATCAGATTACTGTGTTAGGATATTTCTGTATTTACTGTTGTTTTCATAAAATTGAATCAGATGCCCTTAGGGTCTTTGTCAAGTCTATTTTATCCTTACTTTCTTTGAGGATTTTTGTTTGCTTGCTTTTCTCCTTGCTTCTGTTTGCTCTGCTTTGCATAGGGTCTGGATCCAGAAAGATCTTAGTCAAATTTTAGTCAAATTTAGTGTTTAGAGAGGTTGGGTACAGCAGTTGTATCTCAGCTACTGGGAGTTTTTTCTGTTGGATGCATTAAGGCTGCATTTTCACCTACTCTGTTTGCCCAAGCCCTCCTTGCAGCACCTGAAAGAACCTACATTCTTTTCTGTGGTGTTACCTGAATGTCCTGTTGTCTCTTCAACTGCAGCAGCTTCACAAGGCCATCTTTCCCTTTGCCTCCAAGCATCGCCTTAAACAATTTTGGGGTTTCCTGTTTCTGCCCAAAGAGACTGGCCAAGCCCCGTGGTTGTTGCACTGGTGGTCCTGGGGCAGGTTTCCCCTTCTCCTTCAGCAGCACCCTGGAAAAAGGAAGGAACGAGAACACACAGAAGTGCTGTGAAACCGAGAAAAGCTCTTGCAGAGCTAAAGTGTTGTTCATGGATGACAATCTGGCAACAATTTTTTGTTCTCAGGTACAGTGGCAAGAGCAAGGCTGGAGAACGTAAGGGTTTTGCCCAAGGCCCTGGTAGAGTTGGAGGCTAATGTTTGTATTTGGAGTTGCTTAGCTATATACTGGAGAATAAATGCAGGCGTTAAGGTGTTGCAAAGCATGTGAGAGTTTTATAGGGTCAGAAGGAGAGTGGAGGAAGACAAGTGCCTCATGTCTGAGGTGGTAGTCTCTTACCTGGCCTTCTGGATGCAAATTCAGAGTGTGTTTAGTGATCAATGGGGAGTCCAGCTGATGCTTGCAAAAGTAATAGTTCACCAAACTAACTTCCAATGTGGCCTGTCTCTCACCGGTCAGGTTAGACAGTGGTATGTATTTTTGGTCTTCTTCAGTAGAAGAAGACACCCTGAAGATATAAAAATTGCTGCCAATAAAGTGGCAGACTAGATTTTCACACCTTCCATAGCTGTACTGATTTGCAGCCATAACAAGAAGTATGAAAGAGCGACAAGGGTAAAGATTAGATGACAGTTCCAAGGTAAATGGAGCCAGTGAAAAGCAGAAGGTTCTCATGCTTCCAGTTTCCATTAGGTTACTATACAGTTTTCCAGGCAACTTTTCTATCCTTGCAAAAGCCCTGACTTAAACCTTTTTATGAACAAGGACTATACTTGCAGTCTGAAGTACAGTAATCCCATAATACTGTAATTTTCTCCAGCGTCTTATACTTTGTAAATTTGGGAATTTCAGAAGAAAGATTTTAGTCTTTTTACTGTCATCAATTTGAAAAGTGCACTTCTGCAGCTTGCATGAGTTTATTATGAAAATACCATACCGTGACTGTCAGGCACATGATAATAGAACAAATTTCTTGCTTGAATTAATCCTTTGCATTTATTTTGTGGAGCCCTTTAAAGGCGAGAGAGCTCTGATGTAAACCTTCCAGGGCAGAGCAACTGATAACCTGATTCCAAAACTGAGCATAACTGCAGTCTTTATCAAAACAGTGCACAAATCTCCTGTTGGTGCCTAGTTTTTCTAGAGACAGGGCTGACCTTAGAAAGAGCATGGGATGTTTGGAAAAACTGCTGGGTGCCTAGACAGGTGAGCAGAATACATGGCCTCCAGCACAGGCATGTACTGCGTATCTTTAAAATTAAACAGGATGTTCGTATCTCGTCTGATATCTGGAGAGAGTGTGAGCTCAAATGGGAGTGAAGACATAAAGGATGGATGGTTAAGCTCCTGCAGTTGAGAAAGGCTATCTGGAGGAAGCAGTATTCAGTGATTTGGCAAGATATGATTAGGGTGGGCAAGAAAGAAGGCGGCAGTGTGGGACAGAGACAGGAAGAACAAGTAATGGTGGTTGTACAACTGTTTAGAAAGACGCTGGAGAAAAGTCAGGAAGGATATTCCTCGTTTTAGTGGGTTAGTGGTGGTCTTGGCAGTCGTGGGTAATGGTTGGACTTGATGATTTTAAAGGTCTTTTCCAACCTAGGTGATTCTATGATTCTATGATAAGTGCAGGTGTGGTGGGGGGCTACGGTAGGCCCGTGGATTCCCTGACTGAAGACATGAAGTTAGAACTCAGTCTCAAAGATGTTAAAGTGTATCCATGAGAAATGAGGCACCAGAGGCATCCGAATGGGAAACCAGAAGGCATCCGAGTGGGAAAGTAGAAGGCATCTGAAGGAGCTAGTCAGATAAGGCGAGTAACTAACTACAAAGGAAGAACTTGGCAAAACGATGGACTTCAGTAAAAATTTTTGAACAGTGTGTTAACAACCAATCATGAATAGAATAACAAACTGTTAGCCAATAAGTTTGTACTATGCTATACTTGATCAGTAAGTTTGCACTATGCTATGCTTGACCAATAAGTTTGTTATGCTGTGCTTGACCAATGAGATTGTATCATGCTATGCAAAAGGATATATAAACAGGAGCTCTTCGTAATAGAGGACTTCACTTGCTGCTTAAATTCTCTACCTCTCATGTGGCTGTTTTCTGGCCATTCCGACTATCCTGCCACATGCAGGGGACCATCAGTCAATGGATTTGTTCTGCCTTTCTACCTGTTGATGTTGGTTTTGAAAATTGGGCAATGAGTTCATTCTGTGTCTCTGTTCCTTCTTCCTAAGGGACATGATGATTCTCAAGATACTGTCATTTGACAAGCAGGGCTGTTGAAACATGCCGAATGCAACCATATGCTAGCACTTACACTAAACAAAATGTCACTCCTGTGCTATGTTTAGTCTGTTCTGACGGAATTTCAAATCTGGGAGCAACCTTCCAACCTTCGATATCAGGGCAAGGCAACAGCAGAGAACAACGACTGCTGAGTATACTAATAATGACAAAATGTTTCAAGTATTTGGACCTTTTGCAAGGTAGCAAGTTACTAACTTTGTCATAATATTGTGACAAAATATGACAATATTTTGCTCTTTCAAAGCTGGGGATATAGTGATCCTAGCAAGCTACAGCCAAAGCAAAATGAAAAGCAGTTTGGGTTTGAAATCCCATTTCAGAATCCTTTTGAACAAAATGAACACCTCTCCAGTCTGTGTACTTTTATCTTGTTGGGCATTACTTTAAATCGATTCCTAACTGCTGCTTGAGGTTTTGGAAATGCATACAAATCTGGGTGCATTGAAGCATATCTCTATGGAACTAATTCCAAGTGTCCATTTGCATTTTTGAAAACTTGCTTCTTAACTGACATCTGTCCTGCAGTTTGTTCCTTGAGTATGTAAGGAATCCTAATATACATCTGTATCTCCAATTTGTTTTGTTACCTTAACTACAAAGAAGAAGGCAGCTACAGTCAAGACTTGATTCTTCTTGCCATATTTCCACAACCCTTGGAATCCCTGCCTAGACCATGGCTTCCACTAGATACTGTCAGGCAAACCTGACTTCTAAATACAAATGTGGTTACATCTGTTACTCTTCTAAGAAAGGAGTGCAGATCTGTCCAGAAGCCACAACTATCCATTCTGCAGTGAAATAATGTGATTTAAAAAACTGTTACTAGGACATACTTTGCTTTCTTCATGAGAAGTTTTTCTGAGTCAGGATAGTGCACCAAGATTTCATTGAGTGTTTTCTTGTCCAGAATGAAAAGGTTGGCAAAACCATGAGCCACCACGTTAGCAGTCCTTCGATTTCCTCCACCTGCAGCTAATAGGCTGGAAAGAAAATAAACATCATCAGTCACATTGTTACTTGTCCTAGTGAGGAATTTCTTTGCTGGTGATTCTCCATCAAAGTCATCCTAAAGCATGTGCACAATTGTTCTATCTGATGTTCTTTAAAGGCTCTTTGCAGTTGGGATTAGAAATATTGTGCCTCAGGAAGGCAAAATGTCACTGCTGGTCAGGCATATGTATGTGTTAGGGACTGTGAAAATTCTTTCTAGAGAGATTTCTCGCAAGAGACACGCACTGAAAGGACTACATTTGTTTCAGTCCTCATGTGAACTTGACATTTCCTCAATTTTATTGTTGAAAACTGTTTATATTAGAAGTAGAGCAGCACAAATCCATTATTAACAAAAGGGTTGTTTGCAATTAATGAATGATTCTCCAGGAATTTTCATTTTCTTGGGTGAATGACTTCTGTGAGACTCCAGTTTTCAGTTTTCTCACATGCAATTTCTCCTGTTTTAATGTTTGCAAGTTGAATTATATGGATTAGGAAGGTCTTTCAGGCTGACAGTGACAAATGTGTCTGCCAGAAAAAGAAGACTATTTTGTTTTGAAAGTAAGGCATTAGACCAGTTTAAGAAGCAGCAGTTGGCCATAGGAAGGATATCTACATAAAAATTAGATGTTTTACAAATAAAAATTAAATTGTTCATCTGGCATTGCGAAAAAGAAATTAGGAGATTTTGTTTCTCAGCTGTGGTGATAAGAGAATTCACGTTTTGCTGATGGTACTAAAATTGCTTTACCACTGTATTCAAGATCTACCCCGAAATTTGTCCCTTAAAGATTTCCCAGTGAGTTAATATTTTTAGATAATATTTAGTAATCCGTGCATTTAAAATTTATTAATAAAGGATAATCTGGAGCCCATAAAAGATGCATTAACTGTTACCTAATTTTAATTGAGGATATATGAAGATAGGTTTTGATATTACATGTATTTATAGGACACATCTGTAAATATTGAATTATACTGATAATATATTTGATTTATAATGGTAGTATAAGACTTCTGCAATTTTTATATATACATGCAGAATGCTTTTCTGCAACCCAAGACAGCAATCAGTATGAACTCAAGCTGAAAATGCAGTCTTCTCTTTAAACAATTCTTTACAATCTCTCAGATAGAATAAAACTATTTGCACAATATGAAAAGCAACTAAAGAAAATTGGAAACAGCTTTTGGGTTCAGATTAATCACTTCTCAACAAGTCATTGAGCAATCATTTCCAGGCTTTGCTAACAGAAAGCTCATTTTATGGAGGCAGACTAGGACTAAAGAGATCAGCTTTTTCATTATAGTGATGATGTGAGGTGAATTTTACAAGTAGGGCAGTCCTTGCCTCAAACGAAATCACCTTTGACTAAGGACAGTGTTACAGGTTTCCTCATTGAATCTATTTTGGCTAGTGTGCTGGTACATCATAGATCAAATTTTATAAAACTCCTACATTTGCCTTGCAATAGTTCTTGATAATTTAAGATATATATTAACAAAGTAATTTTCCTTTTTAATGTTATATATTTTACTCCAGTTGCTAGCCTGAAAAGCTCTAATATTAGGATGAGATGATAACTTTTAAATTTTTATACTAGCAAATCTAATTTCATAGAATCATAGAATAATTTAAGTTGGAAGGGACCTTAAAGGTCATCTGGTTCCACCCACCCCACTGTGGGCAGGGACACCTTCCACTAGACCAGGTTGCTCAAAGTCCCATCCTGGCCTTGAACACTGCCAAGGATGGGACAGCCACAGCTTCTCTGGGCAATCTGTGCCACGGTCTCCCAGGCCTCACAATTCACATAAAGAATTTCTTCCTAACATCTGATCTAAATCTCCCCTCTCTCAGTTTAAAGCCATTCCCACTGGTCCTGTCACAGCAGGCCCTTGTAAAAAGTCCCTCTCCAGATTTCTTGCAGGCCCCTGTTAGGTACTGGAAGGTACTACCATAGGGCCTTCCTGGAGCCTTCTGCAGGCTGAACCAACCCAACTCTCTGCCTGTCTCCACAGGAGAGGTGCTGCAGCCCTCTGATCGGTCATCTCTGAGGTATAAAGTTGTCAAAGTGACAAAGTGATGAGTCAGCTTACCTATCTTTTTTTAAAAAAAAAAAAAAAAACAAAACAAAGATGAGAGATCTTCTTGTAGAAAATATACATATATTGGAGAAATGTTTTAATTTTTCCAGAATTACCATTTTCTGATAGGAAATACTCCTAATAAAATATCTGTGAATGGATGAATGAGGACATCTGGCTTAAAGTGTAAATTTCTCTGCACTAACAAAGTTTGTATTATAGCTGAGTTTCTCTCCTTCTCAACTGTCTGTGCAGAGAGGCTCTCATTAAGGCTGCAATCTGTTTGCCTCTGATTCTGAGATTAGTTTGCTTTCCCAAACTGATATTATCTATACAGGAAAGTAGTAATGAGGATAAAATGTTACTTGGAAGGCAGCTCCTATAACTTAATCTGTTTCTGTAAAAATTTCCAAGGATGACATTGGCAAAGGACATGTTTGAACATTAGTCTTGCATTGGCCTTCTGGTATAATTCAGGGATTTTTTTTGAAGTAAACATGTTTTGTTTTCTTCAACTCCTTTGCCCTCAGAGACTTTTTATGCATCATTTGCATGCATTTTGAACAGAATGAGATTAGATAGCAAGTGTCTTATAAATCATGTAGTTAAACCCCTTGGAATGAAGCTGACATATTTCTCTAAACAAATCTTGAATCAGAAATCAGAAGGAAATCAGTCTGATATCAGGTGATAACCATGCTATGAATACTGAGGAGAAAACTTAGATGTGCTAAATGAAGCACTATTTATTCCATGAAAGAATATTTTTTTCATTTGCTTCTGCTATACAGTATTCAGAAGACCTTGACAAAACTTACGCAGAAAGGCACTATACAAACTCTTTATTTTCTAACACTGCCACAAGGACGAAGACAAATCTCTACCAACAAACTTCGTGCTTCATGTCTTTGATTTTCTTCAATTTTGGAGATGTCTGCCACTTGCTGTGTCTTTTCTCCTCGGGTTTGTCCTCTACCTGACATTTAGATGCAAATTCTGTGTGTCTGAATGCACATGCTGCCGCAGTAGGTCAATGATGAGTAAAATGGCTAAAAGTCTAGAGTTATAGCATTGCTAAGGGTTTTAATGGCCGTTTTGGCAGTTATGTGAAGAGTAACATACTGCAAAATAATCTTTTAAAGGCTGTTGTGTAGTTCTCACGTGCTCACCTGTATTAGAACAAAAGTTTGAAAATCCCTTCCTTGTTTTAAACCCAATCATTATAATGTCTCAGTTTAAAAAATAAAGCTCTTGCTCCAAATACAAGACTAATAAATAATTGAAAACTGTGTGCATGTTACATGTTTGGGCTGCTGTAGCCTTTTCTTTTATCCTTTCATTATTCAGCCTGTACTGAACACCAGTGCGTTCTCAGCCTTTCCACATAACTTGTAATACAGCATTTTGGTTTGAGGCTTTGCTCAGGTATTATATTGTCACTCAGAGAAATACCTTTCAAATACCCTTCTCTCAAACAGCTGATATAATTTCACTTTCCCATTCAATGAAAAAGGTCTGTATCTGTGGGATATATAAGGGTTTTTTCCACTTGAGGTCTAAGCAAGTTCTGTACACACATCCCTGGATAAATACATGTCCCTGGACAGTTTCCGCCACTACAAAGGGAGACACAAGTAGAAGAAAAATGTAAACTTGGCACAGAGCTGATTACCTCTTTTCAAAAGGCAGTTTGAAGCTACCAGCAAGAGGATTAACAACAACAGGAAGGCAGCTGGAAGAAATCAAGGATCCAGTTTATCACATACAGCAGCACATATATTTTATTACTTATCCTCAGGCCAACCTCAGCAGGGGATGTAGTACCTAAAATCTAGCAGTCACTTGGTTAATTGGGGAACATGGCACGTAAGAGTTAATGAATTTTTCATAGCAATCACATGGAGAATGTAAAAACCATTTGTAGCTATCAAATAAAAAAATTATCTTCCAGAAAACTCAAACCTCAAAATCTGATATGTCAGCTTTTTTCTTCTTTTGAATGTTCTTAAACAAATATATTTTCGGATGCGGATTCCTGATTTTTGGCAACTTGATCCTTATTTCAGATCCTAAATGATGAATAGTTTTATTTGCTATTTTAGATTATTTTATCTTCTTTGTTGGAAATTAATTATAATTTTTACCATCTGCTGTGTAAGGGCAATTAGTCTCACTCTACAGGCAATAAAATGTATTTGGTCCTGCTGTATTGCAGATCTCAGAACAGGAAGATGTGTTAAATCTTTTAAATTCTGAAGGAGAATCATAGAATCATAGAATCACAGAATAGTTAGGGTTGGAAAGGACCTCAAGATCATCGAGTTCCAACCCCCCTGCCATGGGCAGGGACACCTCCCACTAAACCATGCCATCCAAGGCTATGTCCAACCCCACCTTGAACGCCGCCAGGGATGAAGCATTCACAACTTCCCTGGGCAACCCATTCCAGGGCCCCACCACCCTCACAGTAAAGAATTTCTTCCTCAGATCCAATCTAAACCTCCCCTGTTTAAGTTTAAACCCATTACCCCTTGTCCTCTCACCACAGTCCCTAATGAAGAGTCCCTCCCCAGCATCCCTATAGGCCCCCTTCAGGTATTGGAAGGCTGCTATGAGGTCTCCACACAGCCTTCTCTTCTCCAGGCTGAACAGCCCCAATTTTCTCAGCCTATCTTCATACGAGAGGTGCTCCAGTCCCCTGACCACCATCGTGGCACTCCTCTGCACTTGTTCTAACAGTTCCATGTCCTTTTTATGTTGAGGACACCAGAACTGCACACAATACTCCAAGTGAGGTCTCACGAGAGCAGAGTAAAGGGGTAGGAGCACCTTCCTCGACCTGCTGGTCACACTCCTTTTGATGCAGCCCAGAATACGGTTGGCCTTCTGGGCTGCAAGCGCACACTGCCGGCTCATGTTCATTTTTTCATCAACCCACACCCCCAAGTCCTTCTCCGCAGGGCTGCTCTCAATCTCCTCCCCGCCCAACCTGTAGCTGTGCCTGGCATTGCTCCGACCCAGGTGGAGGACCTTGCACTTAGCATGGTTAAACTTCATTAGGTTGGCATCAGCCCGCCTCACAAGCGTGTCAAGGTCCCTCTGGATGGCATTCCTTCCCTCCAATATATCAACCGAACCACACAGCTTGGTGTCATCAGCAAACTTGCTGAGGGCGCACTCAATCCCACTGTCCATGTCACCCACAAAGATGTTGAACAAGTCCGGTCCCAACACCGATCACTCGTTACTGGTCTCCACCTGGACACTGAGCCACTGAGCACTACTCTTTGCGTGCGGCCATCCAGCCAGTTCTTTATCCACCGAGTGGTCCACCTATCAAATTGATGTCTCTCCAACTTAGAGAGAAGGATGTCATGCGAGACAGTGTCAAAGGCTTTACACAAGTCCAGGTAGATGACATCAACCGCTCTGCCCCTGTCCATCAGTTCCGTAGCCCCTTCATAGAAGGTTACCAGATTGGTCAGGCAGGATTTCCCCTTAGTGAAGCCATGCTGGGTGTCACCAACCACCTTGTTGGTTTACATGTGCCTCAACATGCCTTCTAGGAGAATCCGCTCCAAGATTTTGCCAGGCACAGAGGTGAGACTGACTGGTCTGTAATTCCCTGGGTCATCCATTTTCCCCTTCTTAAAAATGGGGGCTATATTTCCCTTTTTCCAGTCATCGGGAACTTCACCTGACTGCCATGATTTTTCCAATATGATGGACAGTGGCTTAGCAGCTTCATTTGCCAGCTCCTTCAGGACCCGTGGATGGATTTCATCCGGTCCCATTGACTTGTATACATTCAGGTTCCTAAGGTGGTCCCGAACAAGATCCTCCCCCACAGTGGGCCCAGGGTCCCCACCCTCACCATCCCCGCGTCTGCCTTCCAAGACTTGGGTGGTGTGGTCAGAGCATTTGCCGGTAAAGATGGAGGCAAAGAAGTCATTAAGAACCTCAGCCTTCTCCAAATCCAGGGTAGCCAGTTCTCCCGATAGCTTCTGGAGAGGGCCCACGGTGTCCCTAACCTGTCTCTTATTGGCAATGTACCTATAAAATCCCTTCCTGTTATCCTTCACATCCCTAGCCAAGTTTAATTCTAAGTGGGCCTTAGCTTTCCTAACCTGGTCCCTAGCTTCCCGGACAACATCCCTGTATTCTTCCCAGGCCGCCTGTCCTTGCTTCCACCTTTTATAAGACTCTTGTTTCCTTCAAATTTTGCTCAGCAGCTCCTTATCCATCCAAGGAGGTCTCCTGGCCCTCCTGCTGAACTTCCTTCTAGTTGGGATGCATCGCTCCTGAGCTTGCAGCAGGTGATCCTTGAATATCAACCAACAGTCTTGGGCCCCCCTGCCCTCTAGGGCTGTATCCCATGGAACCTTACTGAGCAGGTTCCTGAAGAGGCCAAAATCTGCTCTCTTGAAGTCCAGAAATTTGTCTGTATATCCCTGTGAACATTGCCTACAACTCTGGTCTAAGGTCTTGCCAGATTAGTTTATGATGCTTCACTTAGATTTTCCTTCACTTACCTGCATCTCCTTACTCAGTGTCCTCTTGGTTGATCCTGTCCACTTTCTAGCCTCTCTATGGTAGCTGTCATGCTAACCATGAAAGTAAAGTTAAACAAGAAGTTGAACAACCATTTATTATTTGACCAATTCTAAAGAGAGTGTTAGAAACAGTAACTGACCTACCTGATCTCCCCAAATACAGCTCCTGCTCTTAGTGTAACCAGGACTTTTGTACCATCAGGGCCTCCAAGGACTTGAACTTCACCCTGTTTGATGATGTACATCTCTCTGCCAATCTCTCCCTGGGCACACAAACAAGAAAGATCCCATGTTTATTAGGACAGGGTTGTTTTTTGTTAGAATAATCAGTCAGACTCCTTAAATATATTTCCACTCTCTCATAAACAAGTTTACTGCTATTATGGAGAAATAAAAGTTTTTACTGAGCACAAATGCAGGCACTGACTTTGGCAGCTCTAATTGTGATATGGGTCAATATTTGAACACAGGTAAGACCATCTAGGCCAGCTTGGAAAAAAAAATAATAATCAGAATTGTAGCAGTCATATACGTCAACTGTTCTGGTGGAAACTAAAGTACAGCAGCAGTGTATGTAATAACTAAGTGCAAACAAGCCTCTGCTTCATGGTCTAAAAGCTTCAGTTTTTACACTATTACTTCTACTCATCACTTGCCTAATATAAAAGGAAAACATGAATAAACAGCCATTAAAATTATGTGAGCTTTTGTGCAATCACTGGATGATTGAAGAGATTATTTGTTTATTTTTTATCCTTCACATGATCTACTAGGTTTCAATGGTGTGACATCAGTACGTATAGTACAAAGCAGGTAAACTGAAGCAATATAATGGACTTCTCAAATATGATCATAGAAGTTCTAGCAACATTTCAGTAAGGCAGACAAATAACTATTTTCCCACTTTTGCAGCTGGAGTAAATGAGGTAAAGAAGCAGTTTAATTTTAAAAGTGAAAAGGCAACAGTGACAAAGCTAGGATGAAATGCAAGGTTTGCACTTCCTTCCTAGGAGCACTACTCGCTCCTCACAGCCTGTATGCATAGCCTCCTCAGTAATGTATGATGAGGCCAACATACATCAAAGGAGGAGGTAGTTCTAACAGGGTTTTTTTCCCTACTATGTGCTACAGCATTAATAGGATTGCCATGGTTGTTGGCCACATAGTAAATTTATACAGGTGAGAGGCATTTCAACTGAATCAAGCTGGAATTTCTCATAATCCATCCTTGTCGAAAACTGTTTTCATCTGACTGCAGTATCAAGACCTTGAATATTTTACTGTCATTTGTTATCTCTGTTCTGGCTGCAGTCCAAGATCATTTCATGATGTGTACTGCACAGCAAACGCACCAAACTACTCTTCTACCCCTCCTGGCTAACAGTAATTCTGGGATTGGTCTTTGAGGAGACACACCTGATCCTTCAGTGCATGCACAATTGTTTAATTTCCTACACTGTGGAGTCAGTGGGACTAACTTAGCATTTGGGAAGAGGATCATATGCTTAACTCTTGGAGAGAGCAGGACATTAGTGAGCATGATGAATCAGAACTGCTGCAGAGAGTAAGGGGTTCTGATTGTCACTTCTGGGTATGTTGTGAGTTGTGAGTCACTTGTCCGAACGGTAAAAGTGCTGATACTTCATCCCCCCATGCTTTCCTTACATGCCTGTGAGTATGTTCACATTCCTTCAGAAAAGACGCTTGGGCTCGCTTGGGCTCACTTGGTCAGAAGTTGAGCTATCTACCTCTGTTACTATAAGGCTGCATTTGATAAAAGTCTTTGCAAAGGCACAGTGTGACAGCATTCAGCTGAAATTGTGGCTCTGAGCTGTGAACAAAGGCAGAGCAAGATCAGATCCTGTTGTAAGAAGTGGTATGGATGCAGTGTAATTTCTACATTCTTGGATAATTCAATTTAAGTATCAGAATACGCGAATGAAGCACATGCAAAGCATCATAGATTGAGACCTGTAAGCTAGGTTTGTATGTATATATGTATAAACAAAATAACCTTGATCCATTTTAATTATGAAAACTTCACGATGTATGATTAGATAAGCCTTATTTACATTATAAACTTTCCCATATTACTATATTTTTATGTTTGATAGTGTAAGTAGTAAAATCCATATTGTCTTGTTGAAATTTCTAGGTTGAAATTTGAGAGCACATTTGTTATTATTACGCAGAGAACCTTAATTACTTTTATGCTATCTAATTCACTTGGAATTAATTTTATTTAAAGGAGACACTATTGACCAGTTTCTGAACTCTTTTTCTAAAATACATACAATGGTTATTATTTGAAAGAGACAAGAATGCTCACCTTTTTGCAGACGAAGTCACCAGGTAAATACACAATGGATTTCAGCCTTAGCAGCATGTCATATATCATCTGGGTATCACACCCCTGTTAAAATAGAACTGATTGCTCTAGTAATTCAGTAGCACAAGTGACTATTAGTGCCTATGCTGGGCAGTGAAACCCAACAATACATGAATGATCCAGAGATTCGTAAGTGAAATACAAACTATAAACATCGTAAAAGTCAGCTGTTAGAAGAAAGACTGAAAAGAATGTCATTTCACATCTTACAAAGTTCTCTTTAGGTTGAACATCTCATTTTCTCCAAAGTAAGCTTCTGTATATATAAATTCACTGTGGAAGCTCAGTTAGTGCCATGTTCAGAGCTTTATAGATCTTTTATGTGAATTCTTTCTACAGATCCAGGGAAGAAAAAAACCCAAATTAAGTCAAACGATATGAATCTATGAATTCCATGTCTTCAGTAAATGTGGCAGAAACCATGCAGCTATGTGATATTTATACAGCTATATCATATGATTTCTTGTAATTATCCTAACAAAGAAATTAGTGTTAAGGTTACAGTATATCACCTACTTGTAAAATGCAGTGTCTCCTTGTTTTCGGTGTCAGAAATACAGTCCTTAATACCAGATTTAACTTGTGTCTCTGGAAAACTACCATGATAATAAAGAGAAAGCTACTTTGCACAAAAGGTCAGAAAAAAGTATCAGCCACTACATCAAAGTTATGTTGCAGGAAGACACAGCATTCATGTCTGTCAGGCAGACATAGGCAGCATACAGCGAAGTGGAGTGTATTAAAAATTCTATTCTTTATGTCCAACTCTTGGGATTAGTTATATTCTGAAATCACTTAAAGATTGACCATAAATCAGCTTTGATATGTCAATGTAGCAGCACTGAGTCTCATTTGCCTTTTTTTTTTTAAATCGCTTCTTTGATACAAAAAGCATTTCAAAGGCAGGCACTTGGCTTTGTGCTTACGTCTCCATTAACTGAAATATTTCTTAGACCTATTTTGCCTTGCATATTAACAAATTAACAAATGCTGTTAAGGGTTGCAAGATAACAGAAAACAAGCTTTCTGTCTCAGGAATATCACATATTTCTGCATTATTCTGTGAAACTACTTGCTTTGAATAAGTCAACTTTATTGACGATGGCAAAGTTCACATCAATTGCAATGGCTAATTGCATTTTGGATGGCATCTGCTCCAATAATTCTGATTCATCTGTAGAAGATAAAAAAGAAAAAAAAAAAAAAAGAAAAAAAGAGCAAACTTTATTAGTTAGAAAATATAAAGTAAGAATATCCATAAAAATGAGCATCATACAGAAAAATAATTTGATGGAGCTATTCTAGCATTTACGAGTTCCAATGTGGAAAATGCTAATATCCTTTTACTAAGATATTGTGTTTTAATTTACATATTTGTCTAATGTTATAATCAGAACATTATATAAATGAAAGGAGTTTGCGAAGTAGTAAGCATCATACTGCTTTGGAGCTTTTTTCCTTTCTAAAGTAAGTTGCATAGCCTCCTCTCACTTCTCACATGAAATTCAGAAAAGAAGAAATGTGAATTTCACCCTACATCTGTATATATACCACCACTTGGAGTTATCACATAACTGGAACTGGAAAGCCTTACCCAGCATTCCCTGAGAGGCCCATGTGTACTCATACCAGGTTCGAACTCGATTTTGGACCAATTTTGGAATGGAGTAAGTGTTCATATAGGAGACAGTGTTGTCCATACAGGAGCGGTAGTAGTTCTGTCCTGCTGTGGCTGCTCCAATTACATCCCTCATCTGCAAACATCAGTTGTGGTTACTACACATTTCAGCAAAAATAGTTCTGATTTGAATATCTTGTCAGCACATATAAAAAGAATAAAACACTTGTTTGGAAAATCACTTATTAATTATACCTTCAGCTGCATGTTTGGCATAGGTGCTTAATCTGCTTTTTCAGAAGCATTACAGGAGGTTTAGATTGGATCTGAGGAAGAAATTCTTTACTGTGAGGGTGGTGAGGCCCTGGAATGGGTTGCCCAGGGAAGTTGTGAATGCTTCATCCCTGGCGGCGTTCAAGGTGGGGTTGGACATAGCCTTGGATGGCATGGTTTAGTGGGAGGTGTCCCTGCCCATGGCAGGGCGGTTGGAACTCGATGATCTTGAGGTCCTTTCCAACCCTAACTATTCTATTATTCTATGATTCTATGATAGTGTTGGAAAGCCTGTAGTTATCACTTTAAAGGAATCATTTGGGGTTTTAGTTTATTCTGTCTCGTATTTCTGGACATAGATGAAAACTAAAGATAAGTTTTTCTTAAAAATCCATAATAAAGCTACTCTGCATTTGGTGTGCAATGCAAGTCAGAAGTGAAGCAAAGTAGGCTAAATTTCTCTAATAACTTCAGCTGGCACCACTAGAATTAAGATCCTGCCGCTGTTTAAATACGTAAGAGATCAGCTCTAGATGCACTTTGATCTAAAGGTGACCTTGAAGTTTTTAGTGGAAGCATATCACTTAACATTCCAACACAAATGTAATTCAGCTTTTAGAAAGTAGATGAGTTAATGTTCGTAGATATTCCTTCTTCAAAAGCAGTTTATAGAATGGCTTCATATTGCAGTGGCCAAGGATTAGGGTATTGGTGGGGTGAATTCTGCTCTTTATTACAGAGATGCGATTGCAATAGGAATATTAATTTCTAGGCAGGTGTGCTAAACCAGGAATAACTCAGTAAATTAAAGAGCTTTTTGTAAATGGGAATGTCAGTAAAAGAGTTTGTGTGTTAAGATTTAAGGTTTAAGTCTGCAAATGACTGTACTGGTTACAAAAACTAATCTGCAGAATCTTCCTGGGGAATGGTGCTTTCGTTGAAAGTTACATCAATTTAGGAAAAAAAATGCACCCTCTGAATTTTAATGTAATATACGTGTATTTAATAGTTTTCCAGAAGAAATATATATGAACTACTTCATTTTATTTTCAGTAATTTTTGTTTCTGAATGAATTTTAAATCCTATAGGCAAGAGTCTATTTCATGGTGGTTATCTCTTCATGCAGTTCTAAACAACAAGACACGTACAATTCTGAACTGTTTGATTGAAATTTTTGAATGCTATATTCAGTTTTCATCTCTATTTTTTGGTAATAATTCTTCCAATAACAGACATGTACAAATCATAAGTCTGGAATGATTTTTACAGGAATCTAATAGACAGTCTTACATAGGAACCATGGCATTTGTTTCTCTGTAGGCAAGGTATTTTAAAACCTATGGATCAGAGACCCAAGTTTAATGGTTACAAGACAGAAATATTTCACTTATATTAATTTGGAAATCTAGCTGATTTCCTATGCTATGGGCGTTTTTTTTTTTTTGTTTTTTTTTTTTTTCCTCCTGCAAATGAGACCAAGAGAAATAGAAAACAGTATATTTTCTGGTTAACAATTTTATTGTAATTTATGGAAGAGAGCAGAATTCTAGTTCGACAAAAATCATGCAGTTTCCATTAACAGTACTCTATTAGCAGTAGTATTGAACATGACTTATTCAATAATTTGTACTTGTTAATATCATACCTACAATTATATTTTTTATATCTGATTTAACAGCATAATGTGAATGCCAAGGGACTGTCTCCTTGCCTGCGAGAAATTCAAAAGGAACTATGCATAGTATCAAGAATCATCAGTGTCCTGCAGAGTCTTGGCCCTAAATCAGCTTTTGTGCAGAAGAGCTACAAAACTGAGAACTGATTAAACGCATGTATTTGTTGGAAGACTAAGTACAGATGACAGTTAAATAGAGGGACATTCAGATGAAAGCTAGATTTTTTTCCCAGAATAAAACTCCATTAAGTTGAATATATTATCACTACATTACAGTGATTTGAACATACATAGTTATTGATTTTTTGATGTACCTGACCAATTAAGCTGGAGAAGACAAAGACACCCAGGAAAAAATTCAGCAGTTGAAAAACTATCTCAAACAGAGTTTGTGGTTCTGGAAGGCCACCAATGGTGATTAAAGTACGAACTGCCCAGTAGTAACACCTCAGATACCTGTGGATACAGACAACATTTTTGTTACTGACTGTAGGTACTTACGTGGTTGAAGTTAAGCAGATACATACCTGAGCTGAGCCTTCAGTGATGCTTTTCAGTCCAAAAGACCTTCAGTATCTTTTATGAAGGGATATGATTTTACAAATGATAGTTATATAAATCACATTGAGCTGAATGTTCTCACTGCAGCAAAATAAGGTATATGAGAAATGCAGTGGTTACCTACTGTTCTCCAGTAACTGCAACATTACAGAAGATTTCTGGAACATGTTGACAATGTGTACATTACAGTGTTAGAATGCTACCAGTGAAGATGCCATCATGTTAAAGGCAGTGTAAAAGTGTTAGAGACTTCCCATCTATAGCATACTAGATGCACACACAGCTGAAGGTCTTTTCCATGGCTTCAGTTGATGACACCAGTGTGAAGACTTATTAATGTGTCCATTAATTTTCTTACTCCTTTAACCACATTGGTCTTCCTCTCACTCTGCTCCTGACCACCCTTCATAACCTCCTGGGTTATGTCAAACAGAAGTTATATGATTTCACAATCTGTGTGTTAATCCAGCTTCTCCAAACCACTCAACTTATTCAGCACTGGAAGGCTGACTCCTTCATTAACTTCTAGTGGCTGGCCTCTACTACCCCTACAGTCACCTTAAACATTTCTTGCTTTCTTCACTATCATAGCAGGGAGCAATGGTCAGTCACTAAGCCTCTTCTTCAACATGTGGCTTATATTGGCTTCTTCCCATCGGTCTGCTATCACTTCCCATACCCCAAGCGTGAGCTCTTTGGACAAAGATTTTTTGTTCCATTTGTACAGCCCTCTGTGCATTGTGCCTTGTGCATGACCGAGCTTGTTTTATTCAAGTGGTGCTTTTCTATTTGTATAACACAAGTTTATGAAAACAACAAACAATATATATAGTTTTTTGTATTTTACCAGGATAGACATACTAACTCTCTTTAAATATATATATATATATATATATGTAAGTGCCTTGGCATCTCTAAAATTCTGTTTGAAATTTATTTCTAGAACATGGCACCACTAGTAATGCAGCATCCCTCATACTGTGCAGTGGGGATTAATTAGTTCAAATCATTGTTGTGAATGTGCTATCATTTCCTTTTTTTCTGTGCTACCAAGTAATTGGTTTAGAAATACTTTTAAAAGCCTCCTATTAATTAGAATTTGACTTCCTAAGTCTCTGTACAATCAGACTTCAGCTTCACTAATGATTAGGAGTGCGAGTTCATTTTCTTTAACTGTGTAGTGAGATTTTCCGTTATTTCATCTACGACTATTGCTTCTGAAGCTATGAAGATTCCTTTTATTTGTTGAATTTTGTTGAGTTTGAAATAAATAAAAAAGCCCAACCCAAAACAAAATCACAGAAGAAATATTTTTGGAGATGTTTGCTTCTAAATAGATAGTCTTGGATGCATTTTCTCATGCCTACGCTGAATCTGAGGCCACCCAGTCTGCTTGCTTCAGATGTACATTTTGACTTGGTGGTCTTCAGTTTTAAACTCAGCTGTTATTAAGATGCATGCTCCATTCCGACTACCAAGTGGTCCATGTAACAGTGCAATTGGAGGGTTAGTTTTGTGCAAGCAGGAGATAAAAACCCTCACAAACCTAACCAATTTCAGTAAAGGTTTTTATTGAAATCACTCAGAAGTGTTTCCAAATCTTTAATCTAAAATGTCAGGCTTTACCAAGCAATCAATTTTTGCTTTTCATTGCCAAATCACTTTTTTCTTGGCTGCGAATTAATGAAATGGAGTAACAATAATCAACAATAGTCACTTTTACAATCATTTTCTAGCTTGAGATTTTA
Source organism: Amazona ochrocephala (assembly GCA_039720435.1). NCBI lineage: Eukaryota > Metazoa > Chordata > Aves > Psittaciformes > Psittacidae > Amazona > Amazona ochrocephala. The sequence continues at coordinate 28,490,808 of CM077876.1, read as the reverse complement.
AAAGCCAGAACTGTCTGGTTTCATTCAGAGTCCTTCAGTGAAAAAAACTTATTCGGTATCTGCTATCATATCATTTTTCCTTGTTAGGGGTGCAAAAAGAATAATGGGATTACACCACTATAATATTTTCACTTGGGTTAAAAAAAAAAATCATCACCTGTGCATCCTTCCAGGCAAATATGGATAAATAACAGCTTTCTTTCAGACTTCAGTAGCATATATAAATAGTAAGAAAAAGCCTCAGATCTGTTCTGGAAGAATTGCAGACACTGAGAAAATTGGGGCTGTTCAGCCTGGAGAAGAGAAGGCTGCGTGGAGACTTCACAGCAGCCTTGCAGTATCTGAAGGGGGCCTATAGGGATGCTGGGGAGGGACTCTTCATTAGGGAATGTAGTGAGAGGCCAAGGGGTAACTGGCTCAAACTTAAACAGGGGAAGCTCAGCGGAGGCGAGCGGCTGACTCAGAGGGGGCGGTGCCAGGAAGACCGGCGGCAGACCTGACTGGTTAAAAACCTGCCCCAGGGAGCGCGAGCGACCCAGAGTGTGGCGAACAGGGCGGGCTCGAGGCAGTTTACACGGCAGTTCGCGCGGGCAGGTGAGCGAGGTGGTGAGCGGGATGGTGAACACTCGCCGTATGGGCAAGGCTCGGTCTGGGAGCTCCGCTCTGGCTGCGCCGGTGGTGGCCAGTGTAGGCACCCAAATGGAGCCGATGGGAAGGGAGGCTGTAGTGCAGAGCTCGGGGTGTAGAGAGCGCCTGCATTGCTATCCTAAGGGAAGGGTGAGCAATGGGCAGGGCTGCACTCTGTGCTCCCTGATGGAGGTCCTCCTGCACCAGGTGGCTGAACTGCAGGAAGCTGTTACCAGGCTGAAAGGTGTCAGGGAAGCTGAGGGGGAACAGCACTGCTTGCTCCGGGACCAGCCTGTTCCGGGGCCTCGAGTGTCTACTGTTGCCCATGCAGGAAAGGAGGCTGCTAACCCAGGAAGCTGGGAAAAGGTAACAGAAAAAAACAACAAAAAAAGGAGGAAGAGGGCAATTAAAAGCAAGGGGCTTCCTCCTACGTCTGTTGTCCCCACCCAGAACCGCTTTGCTGTCCTGCAGGGGGCTGATGAGCAACAGCGCTCCCACCAGGCGCAACCAGCTAGTGCACTGGTAAAGAAGGTCACTACTGGTGCTGCCAGGAAAAAGGGGCGGACCATAGTAGTCGGGGACTCTAATCTGAAAGGCACAGAGGCACCCATCTGCCGGCCTGACCCAGGCTCAAGGGAGGTGTGTTGCCTACCAGGGGCTCAGATCAGGGATGTGGCCGAGAAGCTGCCTGCTCTAGTTGGCCCCACTGACTATTACCCACTGCTGGTAATACATGTGGGTGCTACTGATATAGATAGCAGTAGCCCGGAGAACATAAAGAAGGACTACAGAGCACTGGGAGAGGTGGTTAGGGGCTCTGGAGCTCAGATTGTCTTTTCATCAATTCTCCAGGATACAGGGCAGGACCTTGAAAAGGCTATGAGCATTGGGCAGGTTAATAAATGGTTAGAAGGGTGGTGCTACAGTCAGGGGTTTGGGTACCTTGAACATGGGACTCAATATAGTAGGCCGGGTCTACTGGGGGCTGGTGGAACTGGTCTGACAAAGAAGGGGAAGAGTGGATTTGGTAGGAGGCTTGCCAGGCTGGTCAAGGATGCTTTAAAGTAGATGTGTTGGGGGAGGGGGGCATCATTCCATCCCAACACACCCAGTCGGTTGGCAGCACCTACAGTAAACGTTCGGAGCAATGTAGAGATATTCCAGCTGCTCCAGCTAATGAGCCGGCTTCAAATGGATCTCGGCTCAAATGCCTCTACACAAATGCCCGTAGTATGGGGAACAAACAAGAGGAATTAGAGATGTGTGCATATCTACGGGGGTATGATAACATAGGCATCACAGAAACATGGTGGGATGGCACCTATGACTGTAGTGTTGGAATGGAAGGTTACCGGCTCTTTAGGAAAGACAGGCCCGGCAGACGGGGAGGGGGAGTTGCTATTTATATTAGGGATAGGCTAGAGAGAATGGAACTCTGTCTGGGGACAGGTGAGCAGTCGAAGGAGAGTTTGTGGGTCAGGGTTAAAGGGAGAAGAGCGATGGGTGATATTATTGTGGGGATCTGTTACAGACAGCCTGACCAAGGGGAGTTGGTGGACGAAGCGCTCCAGAGGCAGATAGGAGCAGCCTCACGCTTGCAGGCCCTTGTTCTCATGGGAGACTTCAACCACCCTGATACCTGTTGGAGGGATGGTACGGCCCGGCACAAGCAATCCAGAAGGTTCCTCCATTGCGTGGAAGACAACTTCCTTCTGCAAGTAATAGAGGAGCCGACAAGGAGAGGTGCCATGCTTGCCCTCGTCCTCACCAACGGGGAAGGGCTGGTTGGGAATGTGACGCTCCAGAGCAGCCTTGATTGCAGCGATCATGAGATGGTCGAGTTTGAGATCCTCAGGACAGTGAGAAGAGCGTGCAGCAAGCTCACTGGCCTGGACTTCAAGAGAGCAGACTTTGGCCTCTTCAGAAACCTGCTCAGTAAGGTTCCATGGGATACAGCCCTAGAGGGCAGGGGGGCCCAAGACTGTTGGTTGATATTCAAGGCTCACCTGCTGCAAGCTCAGGAGCGATGCATCCCAACTAGAAGGAAGTTTAGCAGGGGCCTCTCCACAATGTGGGCCCTCTCCAGAAGCTATCGGGAGAACTGGCTACCCTGGATTTGGAGAAGGCTGAGGTTCTTAATGACTTCTCTACTTCGGTCTTCACTGGCAAATGCTCTGACCACACCACCCAAGTCTTGGAAGGCAGACGCAGGGACGGTGAGGGTGGGGACCCTGGGCCCACTGTGGGGGAGGATCTTGCTCGGGACCACCTTAGGAACCTGAATGTATACAAGTCCATGGGACAGGATGAAATCCATCCAAGGGTCCTGAAGGAGCTGGCAAATGAAGTTGCTAAGCCACAGTCCATCATATTTGAAAAATCATGGCAGTCAGGTGAAGTTCCCGATGACTGGAAAAAGGGAAATATAGCCCCCATTTTCAAGAAGGGGAAAATGGATGAGCCAGGGAATTACAGACCAGTCAGTCTCACCTCTGTGCCTGGCAAAATCTTGGAGCGGATTCTCCTGGAAGGCATGCTAAGGCACATGAAACCAGCAAGGTGCTTGGTGACAATCAGCATGGCTTCACTAAGGGGAAATCCTGCCTGACCAATCTGGTGACCTTCTATGAAGGGGCTACGGAACTGATGGACAGGGGCAGAGAGGTTGATGTCATCTACCTGGACTTGTGTAAAGCCTTTGACACTGTCTCCCATGACATCCTTCTCTCTAAGTTGGAGAGACATCAATTTGATAGGTCGATCACTCGGTGGATAAAGAATTGGCTGGATGGCCGCACGCAAAGAGTAGTGCTCAGTGGCTCAATGTCCAGCTGGAGACCAGTAATGAGTGGTGTCCCTCAGGGATCGGTGTTGGGACCGCTCTTGTTCAACATCTTTGTGAGTGACATGGAGAGTGGGATTAAGTGCGCCCTCAGCAAGTTTGCCGATGACACCAAGCTGTGTGGTTCGGTTGATACATTGGAGGGAAGGAATGCCATCCAGAGGGACCTTGACACGCTTGTGAGGTGGGCTGATGCCAACCTAATGAAGTTTAACCATGCTAAGTGCAAGGTCCTCCACCTGGGTCGGAGCAATGCCAGGCACAGCTACAGGTTGGGTGGGGAGGAGATTGAGAGCAGCCCTGCACAGAAGGACTTAGGGGTGTGGGTTGATGAAAAATGAACATGAGCCGGCAGTGTGCGCTTGCAGCACAGAAAGCCAACTGTATCCTGGGCTGCATCAAAAGGAGTGTGACCAGCAGGTCGAGGGAGGTGCTCCTGCCCCTTTACTCTGCTCTCGTGAGACCTCATTTGGAGTATTGTGTGCAGTTCTGGTGTCCTCAACATAAAAAGGACATGGAACTGTTGGAACAAGTGCAGAGGAGAGCCACGAAGATGATCAGGGGAGTGGAGCACCTCTCGTATGAAGATAGGCTGAGAAAATTGGGTCTGTTCAGGCTGAAGAAGAGAAGGCTGTGTGGAGACCTCATAGCAGCCTTCCAATACCTGAAGGGGGCCTATAGGGATGCTGGGGAGGGACTCTTCATGAGGGACTGTGGTGAGAGGACAAGGGGAACAGGTTTAAACTTAAACAGGGGAAGTTTAGATTGGATCTGAGGAAGAAATTCTTTACTGTAAGGGTGGTGAGGCCCCGGAATGGGTTGCCCAAGGAAGTTGTGGATGCTTCATCCCTGGCGGCGTTCAAGGTGGGGTTGGACATAGCCTTGGATGGCATGGTTTAGTGGGAGGTGTCCCTGCCCATGGCAGGGGGGTTGGAACTCGATGATCTTAAGGTCCTTTCCAACCCTAACTATTCTATGATTCTATGATTCTATGATTTCTCTAGCTTGTCTGAATTATCGTATAAAGCATATTTATATCATATTCATTTCCCGTAACTGAGAATGCTGTAGTGCTTGAAACATGTATAATTTACTAATACAAAATTAAAAAATTAACATTACTTCTGTGCTAGTTCCTGTAGGAAATAAAGAGCAATTAACCATTTCCCTCACCCCTAAAGGCCTTGAATGACAAGCTTTCTAAATCCACCATGATAGAGAATATAATCTTAATTTTGGGAATGTCTGCAAAGAATGAAAGCAGCTTCTTAAAGAAATTTCGGGGTCACATTCTTGTTTGCAGTGTTGTATATCCAACATGTGAGAGAGGGTTGGTTTATTTTTTCAGATTTGCCCACCTCTTTTTGTAGATGTACTTAATACATCATATTCTTCTGTAATTTTACATCAAAAGACACTTTCCACTGCCAAAGTCACATGATATTCACTACCTCTTAGGCACACCTTTTATATTTTCTCCATTTATGCATCTTATTATTTTATTTTAATCTGAAAGAAAAAATTCCACAGTTGAAATATATAACAGATTTCCCCCCCCCCCCCCTAAGACAGGGAGAAATGAGACAGTAAATTATGTTAAGGAAAGTCAGAAAAAACAGTCTCCTATTTCAACAGTATTAGCAGCTCTGTTGCCTACTAGCTAGTGTCTGGAAACCATCATTGCTCACCATACTGCTTACTGGCCTGCTGTAAAATTACTGTTAAAGCAAACAACATGAAACAAGAATGGGATTTTCCCTCTACACAACATAGCAAGTATGTTTATCCTTCAGGTAGTCAAACCACTAGAATTTTCCCTAAAATAAGTCCTAGGTATGAAAACAGTCAAAGAAACCCAGTGCAAGTACTGTACCTTGTAATATTATGGCAGTAGAAGTATCTCTTTCATAAAAGTCAATTTCAGAGTACACTAAGCTTCTAGCAAGGTTTTAGTTAATAGAGCAAATCAAATCTTTGTGAACATGGCTATCAGGTTTTAAGGTGGTATTAGCCCATTCATTTCAGCCCAGACAAATATTATTTCAGTGCTATCATGTTTGACTCCCCTCAGATTACTACCAGAATAGGTTTAAGCAGGGTAAAGAAGTAGCCTTTATAAAGTGATACTCTAAATGTCTTCCTTCTCAGTACCTCTTTTTCATGAATTACTTATCCACTAGGTGGCTGTGAGAATGTGATGATCTCAGACTGAATGGTGTTAGCTACAAAGCTTTTATCTAAAAAGTATCCTGCAAGTACCAGGTTTGAAAGCACTAGGTCTGGCATGAGTTGGGTTGTGCTTTCACAGATTTTCTGGAAGCACAAAACTGCCTCTGCATAGCAAGACGACAAGTGGGACACATTAGACCTAATGCAAGTGCAATATGTAGCTGATACCCATGAGCCACCTTTTAGGATATGCCAGTATTACTGTGCATTGGGCAAGGCATACAAACAAAGTAGAGTTTTTCTAGACACGTATAGTGACTATTTTCTGAGACTTCCCGGTATATGTTAAGTCTGTGACCAGAGCAGGAGTGAAATGAGCTACAGAGAAAAATAATCAGGATGCAAATAGATGTCTTGATTAATAAATATGACAGAGAATTTTGAAGACTACTTGTGAATGCCTTGCAAACAGCAGAAGAACTATAACATGATCAGAATTGAGTGATTTACTTTGCCTAAATTTAATGCTGACCTGCGGGGTTTGCATGAGAATTTCAGCTCCTTTAGCTTTGATTTGCCTTATGTGCAGTGATGAAATGGGCAATTCAGAACAATTGCGTGTTCCTGCCTTGAACCGTTTCTAAAGGATTTGTTCATTTTCTTCAGGAATTAGGGAGACCAATCTCTTACTTAGGTAGTTAAATTGGATTGTAAAGAAACACATATAGTTCAAAATGGACACTTAGCTGTAATTAGGAGACCTTTCCAATATAGAATCATAGAATCATAGAATAGTTAGGGTTGGAAAGGACCTTAAGATCATCTAGTTCCAACCCCCCAGCCAAAGGCAGGGACACCTCCCACTAAACCATGTCACCCAAGGCTCCAACCTGGCCTTGAACACCATCACAGAGCATTCACAGCTTCCTTGGGCAACCCATTCCAGTGCCTCACCACCCTTACAGTAAAGAACTTCCTTATATCCAATCAAAACTTCCCCTGTTTAAGTTTGAACCCGTTACCCCTTATCCTACCACTACAGTCCCTCATGAAGAGTCCCTTCCCAGCATCCCTATAGCCCCCCTTCAGATACTGGAAGGCTACTGTGAGGTCTCCACGCAGCCTTTTCTTTTCCAGGCTGAGAGAAAGTCACCTATTTTCTCAGCCTATCTTCACACGGGAGGTGCCCCAGCCCCATGATCACCATCGTGGCCCTCCTCTGGACTTTTTCCAACAGTTCCATGTCCTTTTTATGTTGAGGACCCCAGAACTGCGCACAATACTCCAAATGAGGTCTCACGAGAGCAGAGTAGAGGGGCAGGATCACCTCGCTGGACCTGCTGGTCACGCTCCTTTTGATGCAACCCAGGATACGGTTGACTTTCTGTACTGTGAGGGCACACTGCTGGCTCATGTTTAGTTTCTCATCTACCAAAATATCCTGCTTACATAGGCTTTCTACCATAGTGTTGCATCAAGGATGCTATTCTTCTACATTAGGAGAGACTGAGGTCTGTCTGCCTAGTTTTACAAGCTCTTGAGTGTAGTTTTAATGCTGGGAACATCTTGTGCTGCTAATTTGGATGAGTTGCAGCAGGGCAAACTTGACTGCCTTTTACACCTCAGCCAAAGGCTTTGATTGAAGGCCGCCATGCAAAAGACCTCATACATTATTGAACCGGCACTAACTTTAGAGTCTGGAAGCAAGCTGGACAGAATACAGCTAGCACAAATTTGGAAAAAAAAAAAAAGCTACTTTGATAATTTTGCTTGTGGTTTGAGTGCTGTGTACAGCTGTTACTTGTAAATTGAAGTTCACCCATTAGTATGCCTGCCCAGGAACATATAATCAAATTGATAAGGGAAACTGTTGTCTGTGTATTCTTTTTAGCATGGAAAGGAAAAAACAAAATGAAACAAAACACAGAACAACCCAGAAGTGTTGACGTTTTTAAGAACTGGTTTTGGCCATAACTAGCAACATTTTATAGACACAGCAGGGATTCTACATAAAACATTCATGCCACTAAATCAGTGCCGGATCATTTGCTTTGGGTGAGTGTAATCTGAGACCACTAGAATTTTGATTTATTTATCAAACTGCTTGCTGTAATTTTTTTAATTAGTTAAGAAGCTAATTATTATTGTTTATAAAAAATTCTACTCTAAAATCTCATGTGATTTCGGTGTGACATTTGAGAAGTGTTTTTGTCTCCCCACAGAAAAGTGACCACAAAATACTAAAAACCCCTACCATTGCCTCTGGGCACAACTGCATTGTCTGTGATCAAGCTAGGAAATAAATTCTACCAGTTGTTTCCCTGAGCAAAGTACAAAATTTTCTTTCCTGTGAAAAACAGGAAGACTTTCTTGCCTCTTCTCTAGACTGTTCTAAAGAAGCATTAAAAACCTGAAGACTGAGTAAGCACTCTACTTTCAGAGTTTTAAGGTTGCTCAGTATTAAGTTATCTTATTTTTTAATTATAAAGCGAGTATTCCCAAGAATGGCATTTAAAAAAAAATAGCTGTCATGAAAATTCATTCTACATTTTTCTTGTCAGATTTCTGGAGGCCTTGATCCTGCAAATAAATGCCTGTGTATTAGCTTCAGTTACGTATGTGGTCTCACTGAGCTCCGTTACCCTGCTTGCACATGCCTGACTGCAGTACTCAAGCTGTGTATTTAGTGGTGTGTGGAAATTTCGATCATGTCATCTTTTTGAGAGGGAACCCTATTTAAAAAAAAATCAATGCTGCTTTACACAAAGTGCGTTTTACTCTCAAAAGCTATTTCCTACCCTTCAAGATAGTGACTTCACACCAAACCCGTGAAGTCTGACAAGATTACAAGCAAGAGCAGCATGTCTCCAAGAGAAATGTGAAAACTTGTTTAAAGGGTGATTTATGACCGTAGTATATTATACATGTTTTTTCAAAGAATGTAATTAATGAACAAATTGAGCTTCTATGGCTTTAACTGTACTATGGCCTTTGAAAGAAAAAAACATTCATATATCTAAACTGACTAGGTATGTGTTTGTATAACTGCAAACAAAATACATTGCAACTTCTCTATTTTCTCTTGCTTCCTCTCTATCATCTTAGTGAATGTCCCTTGGCATCCAGTTTAGTGCTGTCACAAGAAGTTTGTGAAAAAGTGCCCCAATATCCATTCCTTCCCAGTGGAGACGCTCTGCCACATGTTTAAGCATGACATCCTCAAACCATCAGAGAAAGTGGGTGGATTTTTTTCAGACCAATCACCGTGGTATCCAGAGGGACTAAAATGTTGCATTTTAATGACACAACGTTGGCAGAAAAAAAATCTATGCCTCTAATTCCTTTGAGGGATTGTTCTACAATCCTTCTAACAGTTCCCATGTGCATATGCAATCAGTAAGTTTAATTTATGACCTTTCTAAATGTTTAATTAAGTTAGAGCTTAGTAGTGACTCATAAACCTATAAAAGCTGAAAGTGGTAAACTGATTATTCACTGCACCTGCCCTCCAAATATGTTTTAGTAATGAAAGCTGCTAATCAGCAGTCATGGTGCTAAAAGTTTGCTGTCCAAGTACTCCTAAAGTAAGGGCATAATACCCTGCAAGCAAAGGCATGGGAAACTGAAGGGGATGCAGGAAGAAGCAAAACCAACAAAACTCTCTTGCAAGTGAAAAGCACTTACATGTTTCCTTGGCCATCGTACACCCATCTAGTGCTGCCAAGTCCTTCATAGTCTGAAGCCCAATAATACAGGCATGCGTTAATGTGCAAGATAAACAGCAAGTATCCTGTTGTTCGAATGACCCTGTAAAAGTCAACAAATTCCTTTAAAGCAGCTTACATTTTTCCTTCCTTTAAATATGGAACCCATGGCATTTTTGGATCAACAGTGTTTATGTTAAGCATCCACTAAGTAGTTCACTGCCTCTATTGATTCTTTGATAAAAAATGGCTGGCAGTCTCTCATGTTTGTCCAAGGTCAAATAAATATCCTTCCTAAAGTGTTAGGGTAATTTTTAAATTATAGTTCCCTGAGGGCTTTATAATCCACTTCTTCAACTGGCTATGAATATTTGCAGAAATCTGAAGCTATATTAATGAGGCTAGAGGGTACAAATTAATTTATTTGCCAAACTCTATTCAAGATAGGCTCTAAACTTGTGAACCAAAGCCAAGAAATGTCCGAGGTCGGAAATTAACTGCCTTACGACGGCTGTGCTAAGAAGCCTGCAGTAGATACACTAACTAGTAAGATCCAGTAGCTATAGCAGGAGTCAGGTGTTTTATTATTTCTAATCCAAGTTCTCATGCTTATGGCAAGATCATTGAAGAACACCAAAGATGAGCTACTTAAGCATCAAGCAGCTTTGTGTTTAATACAATAATGATCTCATTATATATCCTCCGATCAGTGCATGGGGATCAAAAGAAAGATTTCCTGGCTTTAGGTCTCTATTTGAATGTTCATACAGACAATGGATAAATGAGCAGGAAAAGCGCGGGACTTGCTAAACACAGGGAAGCCAGTATATAATGAGTTTACCTGCTATGATTTTATGAAAGCTCAATAATAAGATCTAAGGTCTATAAACTAAGTTAACGGGAGATAATATATCTGTGGCTGCTTCTGTATTATGCACTCCTTTGATGGCTCTTCAGGTGTCATTGCATGCTCTCCTTTTCCTCTTCATGCCATTGAGCAATCCATGTACGTGTACTCTTCTTCTTTACAATGTTGACAAGCAAGTGATGTGCTTCCAGGACAGTTGTATTTAGGGTTGCAAGCTATTGAGAACAGCAGATAGCTGATGTGGTCTAGTAATATTGCAATATTGACCATGCTGGGTGTTGTGCACAAGTTTGAATCCATACAAGTGGTTTCCTGAGGTCTGAGTGAAGGTTCAGGGAGCCTTTGCTACAATATATATTATATTTCTCTAGGCACTGTTGGATCTACTGCAATGGGTAGATAAGATGTAGTAACTTTTGTTAGCTTTGTTCCTCCAAACTCAAACTAATGAGTTTGAGAAAAAGATCCACCTGGGCACATAGACTTGCTGTGTAGTTTAGTTTGACATTGTCCAATTAACTGGTGCCTTATCACTCAAATGGTGACCACACCATGATCTCAGATCAAAACGGCATTGCTACATTCAAATGAAATGCCATAGTTTGCACAGCCTCTCTTATATATATATATATTTTTTTTCTATCTCCTATTTATACTTTTCTTCTGATAACTACCTCCCTTCCCCATTTGTCCTTTTTCTTTCCTTACCCTAATGGCTTCTAGTAAACCAATTAAAAGTTCTTTGCCTTATAAATGTTTTTACCAATGAACACCTCAAAAACAGGGACTCAATGTTTTCTAAAGTATGTTTTAGAGCACAGAATGAGGACACAGCATCACATATTTAATAGGTGATTTTGCAAATACAATATGTAATATTTTGGTAGCTTAGTATGCAGGCTTTTTTTTTTTTTTTTTATTCCTTCCTACCACATATCTTAACAATGCACTGGTGGACAAGCCTATAGATAATAAAGCATTAATACTGTTAACCCTATGTATGCTGTGCTATGTTGAAGTCCATGTGCTCTACCATTATTTTTCTGAATATCTTCAGCAGGATTTAGAATTGCATTTTTTTTATTTATGAAGAGTGCTCTACTTCACACATGTCAGGTTTCTGACCTGTTAAGGCTATGAGGTAAAAAATTGATTCACTTTGTAGTATTTACATTCTGCAATTTGCGTTCTGCAAGGGATTTAATATTGGAAAATGTAAGCAGGTGTCTTGGGTTCAGCAGCAGCAGTCGTTTTCCTCCTTCTTAGTAGCTGGTGCAGTGCTGTGTTTTTGACTTTCAGTCTGGAAACAGTGCTGATAACACCGATTAGTCTTTGCTAAGTAATGATTACTCCGATCAAGGACTTTTTCAGTCACATGGTCTGCCAGGGAGGTGGGGCACAAGAAGCCGGGAGAAAGCAGAGACAGGCCAGGTATACCTAGCCAAAGGGGTATTCCATACCCCAGCACATCATACCCAGTATATAAACTGGGGAGAGTTACCTGGAAGGCCCAGATCACTGCTCTGGTTGGGCTGGGTATCGGTTGGTGGGTGGTGAGTGGTTGTATTTTCTCCCCTTGTTATTCCCCTTATCATTATTATTATTTGTGGTACCAGTAGTGATTTGTGTTATACCTTAGTTACTGGACTGCTCTTATCTCAACCTGTGGGAGTTGCATTCTTTCAATTCTCCTCCCCATCCCTCTGGGTGCAGGTGAAGGGAAAAAAGTGAGAAGTGAGCAAGCTGCTACATAGTTCTGAGTTGCCAGTTGGGCTTAAACCATGATAGTGGACCTGTGACCAGGAAGTGAAGACACAAGAAGCAGCACACAGTTGTGGCACTCAACTAATACCATGTTACAAAACCGCTTATCAAGGCAGAACAGCTTTGCAGAGTAGCTGGTTCTGTCTTTCCAGCTACTTTAGACATTTTAGAGGGCCAGTGAGATCTTGCTGTGCGTCTCTTAGCCTTTCTAAATGTGAAACTTCCCTGTTTTTTGACATGCAAATCAATATTATACCCTTCAAATTTAGGCTAGTTTGAAGATATACGCATCCCATTCTCACTTGCCTTTTAAACAACCATTTACCAATCCATACTTTTAAATAATGTGAAACTGTCCCTGCAAAAGTGCTTGTTCAGGTGAAAATAGGTTTGCTAATTTGTTCTTATTTCTTTGAAATCAGTATACACACAACATTATTGTTTAATACAATTCAAAACTATCTATATTATCTATTAAATCTATATATTCCAGTATTCACTACAAATATTCTAGGAGATATAAGAAAGTCATTGAATTATGAGTCCAAAGTAAAGGATATAATATTAAAAATACTTGATTAATCTTAAAAGTTCTCAACATTAGAAAAAAGTTAAAAAAGATAAGCAAGACAGATAAAACCCCATTCTTTTTCATGAAATAAAAATTGGGGAACAGAGGGAGGAAGCGGTACAGAAACTGACAAGAGACTTCTTCATCCTGTGGGAATTCAGAGAAGCTTTCTCTTGTACCAACAAGAATTTAAAAAAAGAAAGAAATAAAACCAGATCCAAACCACTCTCCAAGAGTCAAAAGGCTCTTCAGTAAGTGAAAGGAGAGAGCAACAGAACAATAAGCTTTGTGGAGGTCAGCATCTCACAAATACTTTAGCAGAACTTTCAACTTCTGAGTTTTGATTTTTTTTGCAAGTACATGAAAATGTGACAACAATGATGTTTCAGCCTCCTTTTCAAGTTTAACTAGCTTCTAAATTTCATAAAATATCTCATTTATAAAATATAAATGCCAAGTTTACAATTTATGTGCAATCTCAGAAATAGAATAAGGTGGTAAACAACAGATCTTTATTTCTGTAGCAGCAGCAACACACAAGAACAATACATGCCCCAAAAATAGGACAGGGAAAAAAAAATCTGTCAGTTTAGGAATTGCACAAGATAAACTAAGACTGATGGTGTTGACAGACAATGGCAATAATGGTAAGACAGTAGATTGATTCACTGGGATTTAGCAGCATCAATGACAGTTAAGGGGCCTATGAAACTTGCCATAACCATGTCCACAAGCTGCTTGAATTTGATCCAAAACTCTTTCTGACAGTGCAGAAGGTGAGAACACAGTGCAGTGGACAACAGTTATAATCAGTATTTGAGCTCTGTGCTCAGTTGATTCTCATTCCAAGTTTAGAAAAAGCAGTGGAGGATCAAGTTTCTGTATATGCCATGTTCATGGTGAGAGCTTATTTGAAGAAAAATATTGACACAGGCTTAAGCTCATAACTCCTATTGAATACAAATAAACAGCCACTGAGGATTTGGAACTGCTATTAGCAACCTAAAGAAACTGTTCTTTAGCTCTTCACTGAAGAAACTTCTTTCTGATGCCTCTGATCAGTTAAATTTTAGCAGGATCCTGGTGCTGCTGAACATTTTGCCTGAACCAGGCTAGCTGAACTGAGCCAGTTTTCACATGTGGGTGAAGTTTTACATTTATTATTTTAATGATTACAACAAAGACAGATGTTTAAAAAAAACTAACTTGAACAGTTAAAGGCTTCACTGACTTGTGAAATCAAGTGAGATATATTCTGTGCCAAGCTTTGCATGCTACAAGAGTTTAATAAGCACATACCTGTAGATGTATGCTTTGTCCAGAACAGCTTCCAAACGATCATTAAACTCAAAGAATGTGTTATGCTGAATGGAAAATGAAAGTAATCCAATCACTATTCTTCACTACACATGTTTTTATAATAGTACAGATATTAGTTCACATGCACATTTTGAAAATAATGGATTTTTCAGTAGTTGGACTTCAACATCTAGAATCATAGAATCATAGAATAGTTAGGGTTGGATCATCTAGTTCCAACCTCCTGTCCCGTTTCAGAGCAAGGACATCTTGCACTCAACCATGTCGCCCAAGACTCCATCCAACCTGGCCTTGAACACCGCAGGGGATGGCACATTCACGACTCCCTTGGGCAACCCATTCTAGGGCCTCACCACCCTGACAGGAAAGAACTTCTTCCTTATATCTAACGTAAGCTTCCCCTGTTTAAGTTTGAACCCTTTACCCCTTGTCCTACCACTACAATTCCTAATGAAGAGTCCCTTCCCAGCCTCCTTGTAGGCCCCCTTACGATACTGGAAGGCTGCTATGAAGTCTCCATGCAGCCTTCTCTTCTCCAGGCTGAGAGAAGGTCTCAAACTTTCTCAGCCTATCTTCATACGGGAGATGCCCCAGCCCCTGATCACCATCGTGGCACTCCTCTGGACTTGTTCCAGCATTTCCATGTCCTTTTATGTTGAGGACACCAGAACTGCACACAGTACTCCAAATGAGGTCCCCCGAGAGCAGAGTATAGGGGCAGGATCACCTCGCTGGACCTGCTGGTCCCGCTCCTTTTAATGCAGCCCAGGATTCGGTTGGCTTTCTGGGCTGCGAGTTCACACTGCTGGCTCATGTTAAGTTTCTCATCTACCAACACCCCCAAGTCCTTCTTTGCAGGGCTGCTCTGAATCTCTTCACCTCCCAACCTGTAGCTGTGCCTGGGATTGCTCCGACCCAGGTGTAGGACCTTGCACTTGTCATGGTTAAACTTCATCAGCTTGGCATCTGCCCACCTCACAAGTGCGTCAAGGTCCCTGTGGATGGCATCCCTTCCCTCCAGCATATCAACTGAATTGCACATCTTGGTGTTAACCTTTCAACTAAAAGGTTAACTGCAAAACAAGGATAAAAATCGAGTTGAACTTTGTTTTACGTGTTGAGAGAAATAATCTACTATATAGGTCAGACTACTGCAGGTGAATGACTTCTTCCTCAAACATATAAAACTGCTTGGGCAACTTAATCTGAGAATTACACTCACAAAAGCCCCTTTTTTCTCTTTCTGAAATTCCAATAGTTTTTCAGTCGGTGATCTTACGTAACAACAACTGCATACTAGATGATATCATATAATATCAATTGCTCCTGTATTGAATTTTTCCTGTGAATTATTTGCCATTAATATTTGCATGTAGCTCTTTTCTTTTCTTTTGTTCAATACATGACTATATGCCTAATAAGAGGTACTATTTAACTTTTCATTCTTTCATATTTTGTTGATTCTGATTTATGTAATTATGATTATGCAATTTCTAAGTTTTATTGAAAACTGAAGAGCACCCTCATTTTATTCTCAGATTTCTTGTCTCAACCCCCAACTTTAAATAAAAGCCAGTTCTTTGTCAACATATCGATTGTACGAAGGGGGTGTATTTAGTAGCAGAGCGGCCTGCTAGGTGCTGTGAAATGCAGGTAGAGGTCTGTTGTCTAATCCCTTCTCACTCCTTTCATTAGAAAACTCCAGATGTCTTTGGACTCAAAGTCCAGAAGCAAAAATGGGTTTCTGCTTGTTAAATATGCTGTGTATAGTTTACATTGTCCTTAAAATTCCCTGCTTTGCTTTTAAATGCCTGACATTACCAACCGAAGGTGAAAGTACTTTGGCATCAATCAATAATCTTAAATTATTTTTTTTTTATCTTTGGAAAATAAACTGGTAATTTAGGATTAATCAAATTAAAATAATGGAAACAAACCAGCTTTAATCAGAAAACACATTTCGAAAGGAAATAATAAAGTCAGAAGAAAAATAAGAGAATAAGGTCTTTATCAGCTACACTATATCTTGTATTTTTTGTTGGCTTGTTTACTGATGTTATAGCTTACCCTGAAGGTATTCTCCAATTTCTGAATTTTATATTCCTAAACATTATAAACAAATTTCTGTTGGGCTGTAAAATATTTGTGTGGTTAGCCATCAATCATGAACACAGATCATAGATCCTACCTTTAGCATCCTATTTGCTCTAAACGCTGGGTTAAATCCAAAGAAGAAGTATAAAACTTCAAACGGCAATACTGATATCACATCAAGCTGTTGAAGAGCAGAGAGGTCAATTTAAACTTCACAATAATTATAATGCATTTGTGCGCTGTCAAAAACCTACTTAGATTGAATCATGATTGAGTATAATTGAACAGTCAGCATGCTAACCCAGTAACTTCCCAAGTACTGACAGGCAAGATTATCACTTGGAAAACACCACCAGATTTGCTCTGCCCTGCTTTTAAGTCCCCCATGCCTGACATTTTAATCTGTTTCATGGGGATTGTTAACAGTATCTCTGATATTCGATTACTAATAAATTCTGTTATTTCAGTTATAGTCCTGACCCGACTAAAATAGTAGGCATGTGGCTGGTGAGGGAAGGTGGGCAGAACACTCCACAAGCTCTTCTTAGAAGTCCTAGATATCTTAAAACCAGGCAGCCTAAAGCAATGCAGGGGAACTGGATGAATTGGACTTCTTGTTTGCTATCTGAAGAATCTATGTGTTCCAAAAATAAGATTCATCATAGGATGGTAAGTTTGGTTGTTGCTTTTTTTTTTTTTAATATTGTCTTTTGCTATATTTGGATGCTTCTTCTCATATAACTGAGATTTGCAACATCTCCCTTCAATCTATCAACTCTGTGATTACTCTTCTTTACCTGCCTACTTTATTCTTTCCAAGAATTCTATGGAGGGAAGGAAAGCTTTGGCAGACTTGGCTTTGTCTTTCTAAAGATCGTGTGATACCTTGCTCTGTTGCTGATATCATTTGGGAACAAAAGAGGGATGTGGAAGGGTAGGCTTCATCTCACTGTAATCAGATGTGCTTTTGCTCTGGGTGATACTACCCATGTTGGTAGCAATTAGCCTGAAGCACTGACCTTTTATTCCAAGTAAGAAGCAGTTAATACCTGAACTCTGAATAAAAGCCAACCAAACCAAAATATCGAATGAGGATAAACAGCCTTTTATGGCCTCTGTCCCTCTCTCAGACACATGAACAAGAGGAGGCAGAATTTAGTCAGAAGTGTTTCAAGATCAGTAACGTTAGTTAGTACTTAATTGTATGACAAATTCCCAGATTATATCTATCTTGCATGTGGTGAGAACACTCAACCCTCATTAGTTTCTGCATAAATCAGGAGCACTAGACACACTGCAAATGTGAACTTAAAATAAACCCATATATATCCATTTAGTTCTCTTGCTGTAAGCTTGACTCTGTACTGTTCACTTGCCCATATAATATTCTGCACTTTTGAATAGCTGAACCTCAAGTACAAAAGTAATGATACCACAGTCACTGAGACAAAAATAAGGCAGGTACAAAAATGTTTACAGGAGAGGAGGGGGCAATAATAGAAATTTCAGAGTGTGGGCTCAGAATCACAGAGCAGTATGTGTACAGTGGACTGCCTATCCTTTGCTGGCAAAAAAAAATATTTAGAAAAAAGTTTATTTTCTTAAATCAAATTTATCTTTGTTTTTACAAAGTGCAATAAGCATCCGAAGTTTTAGTTTCAATTTTTGTTTACTTGTGTAATATCCTATTCAGTATGATGATGTACTTCATGAGAATTCACCAAATAGAGTTATCATCTAATTTTAAGGCTTTTTATTTTGTTTAAGGATTCTCTGGCATACTGTGCAATTATCTTTCAGTGTGTGAGGGGATGACCTTGCAAAAAGTCATCAAAACAGAGAATTTTAGTAATGCTATCTCATTGATTTATTATTAATCAGAATTAATATTTATAATCGAATTTATAATTGGTCTGGTTTACAATTAAACACTTAATGACAGAATCACAGAAACATTAGGGTTGGAAGGCACCTCTGGAGATCATCTAGTCCAACTCCCGGCCAAGGCAGGCCCAGCTAAAGCAGGTTATACAGGAACACATCCAGGCAGATTTTGAATATCTCTAGAGGGAGAGACTCCACAACCTCCTTGGGCAGCCTGTTCCAGTGCTTTGCCACCCTTTGTGAAGGTAGCAATCTTGAGCTGTTCAGCACTGGCATGCCATCAAGCCAATGTTTCCTGGTGAGGTTCTTAAACCAATGGTGATTTTCAGTGAATGAAAAAAATCCTGTGAAATTCTCAGCCAGAACTTACATATTTACATCAATAACACAAGGTCTGCTTACCCGGAATTTAGTAGAGCTGTGGTAGAATTTCTTCATTTCCACTTTGTCTGACTACAATGACAATGGAAAGACAAAAAAGCATAGTCAAGAGCAGAATACCAAGAATGAGCCTCTGGTACCTGACAGTAAAAATAATTCTCTTCTGACAGTAGAGATGATGACAGCTGTATTATTGATGCCCTAAACGTACGACTGAAGAACTAACTGTAGGAAGAAGTAGCAGTTTTAATTGCACTAGATTTTATTAGACCTACTTGAAAAAAATCAGGTTTAGGGCTTGTCTGCTTTTTCCAAGCTTGACTATTGGTCTAGAAAAGTATGTTACATTTTTCCCATAAAACTACCCTCTCATGACATCTGTACCAGTTGTTGCTTCAGCCAAATCCTTTCAATTCCAGGGCCAAAACCTCCATTTGACTTCAGTTATTCCAAGAAAAATGCAAAGAATGTTTCTGATGGTGCTGTACAAAATTAGCTCTTTGAAAGCTAGCATTAACATGCTAGCATTATTTGCATTATAATAATCAACACTGCATTCATTAGTAATGATTAGATATTTATTTTTAAATTGCTCTCCATGGGAACTGATGCTTATACCTTAATAAGAAAGGGTAATCACAAGCATCCAAAGAAATGTATCTATTATGCTTTCTATTTATACCAGGGACAATTTAAAATGGCTTCCAAATCTTAAGGATATTTGCAAGCCAACTTTTCGCTATTTTCAGTGTAAGCATTAAAGTAAATGCAGGAGATAAGGTAGTAGATGATCTCTTCACTCACTAAAATCTATGAATTGTACAAACAGCTTCAAGAGAAATACCAGGTAAGCTTCTTGCATTAGAGTTTTAACCTTGTTCATAAAACCTAAGTTTTGTAGGATTTAGGGAAGATTGACAGTTACTGAATGTCTTGGCATGGAAAAATATATTGCACTGCACTGCATTTAATATATATTCTAACTATATATGCACAGTTTTATCTGAAATCCTCTGTAAAGATATCACTAATATCTTGTATGCACGATGTGTAAAATTTTATGTAAAAGCACTGAACTAAAGCTAGTCCCAAAATAACATTTTAGTATATATAATTTTGAATTTTCTATCTATTGTGCACAGTAGTGTCACACTGAAGTTTTCAAAACTCATTTTTTTCCACATTAGGTTTTCTTCTATAAGTTAAAGAATCAAAAGTAGAAAAGAAGTTCCAGATGCCCTTTTGATATGTTAACACTTTTTACCTGTTTTCAGATAGTTAGAGGTTTATTTTGCATTTTTCATTAAAAAATAGCACAAAAATAGTAGCAAAAAGAAAAAAAATGAATATACATATTTTCCCAAAATAAAATATTTCATATAAATAATTTCATAAGCACCCTGAGATTACAGGGATTTGCTCTGATTTTGTCATCCCTGCTCCCTCTCCCCCCAATCTCACAATCTGTAACAAAACACACATATCCTGTCCAGCCCTAGCAGAATATGTACAATCTTCGACTATGATTCTTGCACTGATTCCAGTGAAGCTGCATCAGTTTACTCCTGGTGAGAACAGCTTTGTGCCTATTCCAACTGCTCTGATCTGTTCCTTTCAAATCTGTTTTCAACTTTTTAAGAATGTAGACAATGAATATTTCTCCTCCTTCCAAAAAAGGATTATGGGAGGTCAGTGAAGAATAATATAGGTATGGAAAAGTTATGTAGATTTGACATAGCAAGAAAAAATGTGTCAGATTGGAGGGAATTTCTATATACATTATTTTCTAATGCAAAACTAGTACTCATGGAAATCCCACTTCCAGTACTTACTATTATATCTCCTCCTCTTATAAATTGCACTCGGGGCTGGAAAATTAGTAAGTCACACAGGTAGCAGATATCACAAAGGATGTCTATGGTAAACCAATATATTGTGTTACTTGGGGTTTGATATGGGAACACAAAGCGAAGGGGAATAAACCAGCAATTCCAATTATAGGCAACTGTCACAAGCATAAGCCATGCTACATAACGATGATCTGAAAGAAAAAAAAAAAAACAAAACCACTTTGAATTTACAGGCATGAAGTTAGAATTTTTTTTCAGTCTTCTAGACACATTTATTCTACTGCAGCATCTGGGAATGCTTCTGCCCAGGGCAACCTACCATTCTCCTTTTTTCAACAGCACAGGCTGCTAAAGTGACATAGGCTGGAGACAGGAGTCACACAAAGAATTTGCAAAAGGGAAAAACAGGTGAGTTTATGAGAACATAGAATTTAATGCATCTGAAGAAACTCAATACATTTTGCATGTTATTGGTGTATGTTATAACTGATAAAACAGTTATTTGGCCCTGATGAATGGGACAAATTCTTGATCAAGAATCAGAAGACTTGGGGTTTAATTGTGGTTTGTTCACATACCAGCTTTATGCATACCTTCTTTACAGCTATTGTCACTTTTCATATCTTCTCCCTGTTTGAAATAAATGTTCCTTATGGCAGGATGCATGCAGCCCTCAAAGTTGCAAACTGGAATGCTGATCTTATGGTGGCTCACACGTACTATGTAATACTAGGTCGATTCAATATACCCTTACCCCATTCTAGTGCATAGTTTTTAATTTACCTGTGTATGAGTCTATGCTGTCTGGTAGCTGCAGATACTCCAAGTATTTTTTCAGTGGAGGTTTTTTGAATTTACAGCATAACATATCGCAGTAGTGATCCTCCTCTGGCTTTACTTCTGCTTCCTCTTTCTTTTCTTCTTTTTTCTCTTCTTTTGGTGGGGGTGGAGGCTTCTTCTTTGGTGCTAGCCACATAGAATGCCACAAAGGGTGACATTTTAGTTACTACACTTTGTTTCAACAGGATATAGACAAAATCTCTTCTAAAAACACTCAGCAGTGACTAAAGCTACAATTCATTGTAATACTGAGTGCCTTAGAAAATAGATTGGAGAATAAAATCATGGCCAATATAATCATCTGCTACCAAGAACAGGACAGTTAATGTAAAAGTGCAATATTACTGTATCTCCTTGGACAGTGCCCACAACCAATATCATAAAAGACTCACAAGAAATAAGCTAATTCATAATTCAGCATTCATTAATGGAACTTGGCATTTCTTTTTACATGGCTGGTGCAAATAATGCGTGCAGTTATGAAGGTATAAGAAAAACATTTGTGCCTTGAGTTCATATCTCCCCTCTCCTGAGATCTGACACAAGATGCAGCATGTGGAACTAGTGGGAAGCAAATGGTTTTGTATGTTTCTAGGCTTACAAATATCTTGTGGCACTCCTTTGAGCCTAATTCTTCCATCTTTGGGCTGGATAATTTTGTCCACACATTTGTCCCATGAATTCTCATGGCTTCACCTCTGAATAAGATACACAGTCTTAGCAGTAAACTGGCAAACTGGATCATTAATGATTTAGGAAATAAAGAATTTTAAGTTCTACAAAGAGAACAAAAGAGGTAAATGAGCAAAAAAAATGATTAAAGAAAAAAGTATTCCTTTATTAGCTGCTTTAGTTTATAATACTTCAGGCACTATTTTTTACAGATTATTAAATAAAGGTAAGCTTCTAAGATGTCAGAATATAAAACCACAATTATTTTTAAAATGCAAAAAAAAAAAATGAAATCAAACTTTTCTCTGAAGAGGAAACACATTGTATTTGTTTCGTGTTTCCTTTTGGTCAAAAGTTAATGATTAATTAATTTAAATGACTTTGCTCAATTTGAAGCATGTACCTAGAGCCATCAGTGTGTCTGGAAGACTGCTGCCATGGCTAAAATTTTATTTACTTTTACACAGCTTGTCTAATCTTAAGAGTGACAAATATCTACGCGCATGACATGTATACGTCTTCATAAGTTTCAGATTCATCTCCAGGAATAAACATATTTGGCAGCATTTTAAAACATAGAAAACTTCTCGACAAGGATGATTCCACATATTGCTCAAGATTTGTCCCCTGATTTCTTCAGTGATAGGGTTCAAATGGAGCTCATATCTAAGGACCTGGCTCACTGTTGACTGATATGGATAAATCTGCTTCAGACAATGGGAACAAACTGGTCCATTCCAGTGAATAAACACACTATACCTACTTGAAAATTTTGTCAAAGGATTTTTTTGTTCCCACAAAATAATTTTCATCTTTAAACTCAACAAGCACACAGCTATTTGTAGAGTGACTTACAAGCTGTAGGACTGCCTTCAGGGGAGGACAGCACTGGGTCTTTCAGCTTTTCCTTATAGACTGTTGTCCTTTCCCGCATTTTTCGGACAAGCTCTTGAAGTTGGGCATCAGCATAATCATTTGTTTTGAAACCTGAAGGTGCTGGGTTCTGTGTGCTGATTAAAATAAAAGGAAAAAAACTTAATGTTCTGGAAAGCAGTGGAAGGAAAAAGTGTTAATTCTACTTCTGAGCAGAAGTCAGACATTAGGATTGGATCATTATTGGCCACAGAGCTTATTCGCATCACTTAGTTCACAGTAAGTGGGCACCTAATTTAATTGCTTTTGCTTCCTTGCTTATGCCAGTAGCAGTCTACATGATGTTTCAAGCAGAGGAGGTCATGGTAAGCTGTGCTTTGTGCTGCCCACTGCAATAATGACTTCCCACAGATGCTTTTCACAAAGTTCTACTGTAGCTGTGTAAGGCCTAGAGCTTATCCTATATACTTTGCTAAGACACAAGGCATACTCTTACCACCTGTGCATGAAAATGTGCTTGTTATTTAATGGTAATATCCTAATGATGACAGGACATAACCAAGTTAAAGACTGATGTACAGATGTGGGAGGAAAGACTGTATTTACTTTATGCTTTCTAATGCTGGGAAAATTGATTTCATCTGGATTTTGTTGTGGGTATGAGCTAACACAAGGTAAAAAGTAATCTGTTTTTCTAAGTGAGAGCAAAACACTAGTATTCTTGCTGAAGTTTCCACTAAGAGTTTACTCAGGGCCACAGTAACACTGAGCTGTTATTCCAGCACTCACCGCATTTCTTCAAACCTGAGGACCATTGGTTTTCAAACACCTTCAAACTCACATTTTGCAATGAAACTACTGCTTTTAAAAAGATCTATGCATGCTGCACAGGCAATTAGAAAATCTAAGTGAGAGTGATTTTTGATCAACTCTTTTGGTCTTATTCATACTTGAAATTTCATCCTCAATTACTTGCTACTCTCTGATTATGCAAACTGGAGCTGTTTTGAAGTGCCACCCAGCTGACAGCTGGGCCATGCATTTGGTCTTCCTCTATGTGGAGACTAGGATATGGGATTTTTTCTTTATCCTAGACACAACACTTTTCAGCTGGTGTCACACACTCATGTCAGAGCTGGCTGTAAGTGGCTGTGACTGCCACCCCTGTACCGAAACCCTGCCAGCTATGCCCAATACTAGAACTACATCAGAGAATTTTTCTTTCTTTCTCAGTGTTTTTTCATTCTGTCTCATGTATCATGGGCTAGGGATGTCACAGCAAGAGAAGAGCCCAACCAACAGTGAAACATGCTTGAAATTTTTGGATTCTTAAGACAACCTTCCCAAAGGTGAGTAGAAGGAAAGTGGTATGACATGAAAGGGTGGGTGGATTGGGTAGTGGTATCGTGTAGGGAAAAAATGAAAAGCACCACAAAGTTATCTTTGAATAAACACCATGTCTTTTCAAGACCTAAACCTACTTTGAAGCTCCTAACAGAAGGAGCTGTAACTCAAATAGGAGAGTGCTAGAGTGGGATGTGTCTAGCTTTTGAGAAGTACAGCTTTCCAGAGACACAATGTACATCACTGTGCCCAAGGAAGTATAATTTAAGCATGTGAAAATCCTTCAGCAGTATAACTATTGGATAAAACGGAGACAAGCTGTTAAAAGCAGAAGTAGCAGAAGCCTGGAAGTACATACTTATCATTCTTATAATTTAAGTCTCCTGTAGTATCTATTTCTTAAAACTCCCCAAACAGGAGATTAATCAAACAGTTCTGATTCACTTTGTAATTTCATCATGGTTCCTTTTGCGTCACATTTTCCCTTTGCTCAGGCCATCTACAGTGTAATGAAATCTTTATTTTTTTTAAGGTAACATGTCACAATTAGTTTTTCAGGTTCTATACAAAGAGTTTAAAATCATTCTTACTCTTTTCTGTTGCTGCATTTGCTCAGAGCATTGGCTATCTTTTAGTAAAATACACTTATCACAGTTGTCATGCCAAAGGCCCCTTCTATCTGCTTTCTAGCGGTAACCTATAAATTGCACATGATTTTCTTGTTATTTCACAGCCTTTCCAATAAAAGTTAGTCTCCTCTATCATGAATTTTGTGCTTTATCATTGCAATGTAGCCCAAAGGAATCATGTTATTATTTGTCACTGATTAGAAACTATGTGAATTCATTTAAATTTATATGCCCCACAGTTGATGAGAAATTGATTTTCCTTGCCCTACTTCTCATTTGGTTTGCATTATCTCCTCCTCTATTATTTTGTAGTAATGAAATGCTTACTTTAAAGTTGCCTCAGAGGATACGTGTTTAACACTGCTGATTTGAAGATGTGTATTGTACATGTGCTTTGTGTGGAGGTGCACTGAAAATTTTTTGGTTAGCGAAACCCATTCAGACTTGACTAAATCAGTTTTAATAAACTGGGCTCCATCTCTCACATTAGGTGGCACTGGGATTTGTCTCTAGGCTGACATGTTTTTGTTTAATCAAATTTGTCTCTGACTTTTGTGCAATAAGTTACAATAGGCCGAGGTCTGTATTACTTACCACATCATATACTCCTTTACAGAGTGGAAATGTTTATTCTCTGCTGAAGTATCTATTTCATGTGGCCTAAAAAGTCATGTATTGTGCACACAGTTTTCTTGTTACTTTAAACGTGTTTTGTTTAACAGTAACAACATACGTAACAATAGATGTATAACAACAATGTAGTTTTCTTATGTTTTTCTTTTGTAGGTTTTATTTTTCTAACTTGTAGGCTTAAACTTGTTTGTCTAGTGAACAAAATTACGTTGGCTTAATTGTCCCCATGCCAAGAGAAGAGAGTTAGACACCTAACTCTTAGACATAGTATAATGGAAGAAAAATAGCCTTGAAAGAACAGGCCGTGGAAATAGTGTGCTGAGCATGCTAATGTATGTAACATCATTAAGTACTATGGCTTGAAAGTTTTCTGTGTTAAGAGTTCAAACAAAACAGGGATCAAGAAATTCAATTGGTTATTTCAGAATAAATCAAGTTTACCCTTTTGTACATTACAATCTAAAGTTTAATTCTTTCTTGCTTTTTGGCCATGAACACCAAATACCTGAGTGCAGTTCCATCTTTTGTCTACCAAGTGACCCCTGAGAAAATACATTTCGTAAAAGTATACTGCTGCCTGAAAAAAAAATCCATACCACTTTTTGCTGATATCAGTTATAACCCTTCTTTTTGCAGCACTTAAGAAACTCTATCTACCTGGAAATAAAATTCTTGATCTTGCAATAGAACTTCTAATGCTTGTATTGAGCACTGTAATTATGATTTATGATTGTATTTACAACTGTGTCTTGTAAAAAACAATTTAGCGTCTTAAATAAATTAGGGAGAATCTCTGATTAAAATAATTTTCAGAATGAAATAACAATGCATAGTTATACATATGTACAATGCATTGCTATACAAATGTGATGGTATACCTGAGAGAGGTTTCAATGAGAAAGTAAAATGTAGTTCTAGGCATCATGAAAAGTATTGATTCAAAAACACATCTTCAGTTTGTGCTGACAATCCCAGTGTGGGTAATGCTATAGAAATCAGAAAACTCTATCTATCCCCAGTTCCAAGTCTGAGCTCATGCATCCTAAATAACTAGGAAACTTAATGTTTCTCTGTAACAGAAAAGAGATGTTAGTAATCTGCTTAGCACAGGAATAGGGATATTCCAAAAGCTAACTTTAGCTAGTCTTATTGTGCTCCCTTGATAGTCAATAGAAGGCCTCTTCTCTAAGGAGACTTTCAGAATGACTAAGGTTCTTGCTCTGAATTGCCTGTGAAAGAAACCTATCTTTCTCCTTTATCTGCACAGGAAGCTGGTAGGGTTTTAAGAGTGAGCTTTAATATTTTCTTTCATGACATTGCTACAAAATACAGTAGTGTGCAACTGACATTTGATAAGACATTGGATTTGGAAGATTAAAATGTAAGACTAATTCCTATACAGGAAAAACTGAATTATTTATATCGAGTAACAAAAATGAGAACAAATCTAATGCTGCAATTATGTATCAGACATGCATTTAGAAATAAATGGAAGTATTTGCTTTTTAAATGGGTAAAAGGGTGGAATCCACAATTGCAGATGACAAAAGGCTAAATATCCAAGTGTTTTAGTCAACAGCATACTATAAGCTGGCTCTGAAGAAACACTGGTGCAAATGTAACCCTAGAATGCACCTGATATTGCCAGTGAAGGAAGCATTATTATATAAACCAATAATGACAGCTATTCTGACCAGCTAGCTCACTGTATAAAGTCCCAGAATTATCAAGACTACTTGGAACATGGCTTTATAAAAGACAGGAAAACGGGTTGATATCTACTAGGACTATTGCCTAGAAATTCAAATATTGGTGGAGAGTCATGTAGGGAAGAGAGGTATTTGAGGTGAGGAACAGTATTGTAATAAGAATAAATATGAATAGAATCATCACAAATCAGTATGTGCTAAAGGTCTGAAGAAAACTTCTGGGCCTTTAAATGCAGGGATTCTAGACAGCCTTCTAATATGTGAGGAGAAGTTGAAACAATGTGATAGACTTCAAGACTGTTGCGGTCAGGTGAGGTTCCCGGTGGCTGGAAAAAGGGAAATATAACCCTCATTTTTAAGAAGGGAAAAATGGATGAGCCGGGGAATTGCAGACCAGTCAGTCTCACCTCTGTGCCTGGCAAAATCTTGGAGCAGATTCTCCTGGAAGGCATCCTAAGGCACATGAAAACCAACGAGGTGCTTGCTGACAGCCAGCATGGCTTCACTAAGGGGAAATCCTGCCTGACCAATCTGGTGACCTTCTATGAAGGGGCTACGGAACTGATGGACAGGGGCAGAGCAGTTGATGTCATCTACCTGGACTTGTGTAAAGCCTTTGACACTCTCCCATGACATCCTTCTCTCTAAGTTGGAGGGACATCAATTTGATAGGTGGACCACTCGGTGGATTAAGAACTGGCTGGATGGCCGCACGCAGAGAGTAGTGCTCAGTGGCTCAATGTCTAGCTGGAGACCAGTAACCAGGGATCGGTGTTGGGACCGGTCTTGTTCAACATCTTTGTGGGTGACATGGACAGTGGGATTGAGTGCGCCCTCAGCAAGTTTGCCGATGACACCAAGCTGTGTGGTTCGGTTGATAAGTTGGAAGGAAGGAATGGCATCCAGAGGGACCTTGACATGCTTGTGAGGTGGGCTGATGCCAGCCTAATGAAGTTTAACCATGCTAAGTGCAAAGTCCTACACCTGGGTGGGAGCAATCTCAAGCACAGCTACAGGTTGGGTGGGGAGGAGATTGAGAGCAGCCCTGCAGAGAAGGACTTGGGGGTGTGGGTTGATGAAAAAATGAACATGAGCCAGCAGTGTGCGCTTGCATCCCAGAAAGCCAACCGTATCCTGGGCTGCATCAAAAGGAGTGTGACCAGCAGGTCGAGGGAGGTGATCCTGCCCCTTTGCTCTCGTGAGACCTCCCTTGGAGTATTATGTGCAGTTCTGGTGTCCTCAACATAAAAAGGACATGGTACTGTTAGAAAAAGTGCAGAGGAGGGCCACGAAGATGATCAGGGGACTGGAGCACCTCCCGTATGAAGATAGGCTGAGAAAATTGGGGCTGTTCAGGCTGGAGAAGACAAGGCTGTGTGGAGACCTCATCGCAGCCTTCTAATACCTGAAGGGGGCCTATAGGGATGCTGGGGAGGGACTCTTCATTAGGGACTGTGGTGAGAGGACAAGGGGTAATGGGTTTAAACTTAAACAGGGGAAGTTTAGATTGGATATGAGGAAGAAATTCTTTACTGTGAGGGTGGTGAGGCCCTGGAATGGGTTGCCCAGGGAAGTTGTGGATGCTTCATCCCTGGCGGCGTTCAAGGTGGGGTTGGACATAGCCTTGGATGGCATGGTTTAGTGGGAGGTGTCCCTGCGCATGGCAGGGGGGTTGGAACTCGATGATCTTGAGGTCCTTTCCAACCCTAACTATTCTATTATTCTATGATTCTATGATTATGATAACTAAAGTCATGAAAACTATTTTAGACATTGGGTCCTAAGAATGTAAAAGAATATATACAGCATGACAGGAAATCCTTTTCAGCTTACAAACTTGAAAAATATCAAGACTTGGAACTTAAATGAGTGACTTATATAGGTTGTTTGCATTTGGTCCCTAAGCAAGTGTTTTTGAAGCAAAATGCAGAGATCCTCCTTTTCTCAGATGCCATGTTGCATTCATACTGCAAAATGGATATAGAAACAACAATGTTCAAGGAAGGCACTGTATACTGTCACTGGACTCAGTTTCTTTGACAACCCTTCTAGTTATTCAGTTACAACAGGCTGTGAATCCTGTAATCTTCTTTACACTACTTTCTAAGGAGAAGTCTGGCTCAATGCTGAACACATGGGACTCTCACTGAGGTACCAGATTAAAACTTGAACAAGGTTTTATCTTAGTAATTTTGCAGAATGAACTTTGCAAAAGAAAGTAGTATGAATGTTGAAAGTATCAATTAACTTTGAAAAAAATAAGGGCAGAATAATTTCTGACACTAACCGTTTTAAAACAAAACTATAATATTCTCAGAAAGAACTATATGATAATAAGTGAGGTAGTCTTACCTCACTGATTTTCTTATCTGGTGCTTTGTCATTGGGGCTTTCTTATCTGTTAAATGATTAAATCTGTCTGGGACATCTGCCTCTTATCAGGAATTCTTAAAGGTATTTCTTATCATTCCCACATAACATCTGTTGCACTCAAACATATTTAAATGGAAGCTCATAACTTGTTTACATAAATATATAATAAATGATGGCTAAGGGAAAAATGTCTTAATCAGCATATGAATCAGTGCTGTACAGACTTCATGAGCACAACACAAACCCTTCTTCAAACTTTCTATTCAGATTTTATTAATTTGCAAAGAATAAAAATCTAAAACACCATAATATTTCTCATAGTGGATTTGAAAAACCTCTTGCAGTAAAATGTCTCAGATTTGAAAAACTTAGTTTTCAATAGATGTTTTAATTTCTCATCTGTTTTCATACAGATCCTAAAAAAAATCACACCGGCATAGAACTGTAGAAAACTTTAAACCATCCTTCAATCCTAGTCCCAGCAGCTCAAACCTAGATAATGTATAAGTATGCCATTCCTGGCAGATTCTTGCCCAACCTATTCTTAAATATGGCTAGTGATGGCTATTCCATAATCTTCCTAAATAATTTATTCTGGTGCTTCACTAGTCTCATTTATTTTCTCAGTTTTTAAGTAGTCTACAATCTTTTTCTCAAGAAAAATCTCTTTCGGTACAATTTATCCTATCCACTATGAACATAAGATGGTCACTTCTCTTTTATCTTACTTTTTGTCCATTTCAACATTTTCATTTTCTATTACTGGGTTGGGTTTGCTTTATGAAAGTAATAATTGTGGAATGACTGAGAATATTCATTAATTTCATAATTTTCAGTGTGCAAAGATGTGAGTAGCTAGGTAAGACTCTTTTAGCTGATCTATGCTCCAGGAAGCTTTAATTCAACTAGCAAGGGTAAAAATAAAAGAATAAAAATTGGTGATATAGATTCAGCTTGCATGGCCACTGAAGTTACTCCATTCTTGGGTATCCATGCAGACTTTCACAATATCCTGAACTTAATGCCACGTACTATTCTTACCTGTGCTAATTATATAAAATCAGTTTGATGCAATTGACTGTTGCAATTCTACCTTTGTTAGTGGTAAACCACTATACAGCCATATGTGCAGGAAATTATTTCATGTTATTTTCCCGCAAAGGAATTTATCACAAAGGAATTTGGTGAGAGACGGAAAGAACCCATTCCTCTGAGATGAGTTCCAATTACCACTAAGACCATCCTTTCCCCTTCTGCAGGCTCCTGCCACATTCTTTTCCAAATTCAGCAAAAGAAGGCATGTTCCCTGCAGAAAACAGCTCATCACACTTTTCCTGAGTGTTATTTATCTGGCACTGACTAAGACTGTGCTGCCAGACCGATTTGACTTCCCATCTGATCTTCAAATCTCTACTTGTCAGCATTTCCTCTGTTGTGCTGCACAACATGGAAAGTTTTCATCTTAAAGAGCTAATATTTGGAAAATTAGTAAATAACTGGAGGCATGGTGTTTAAATAAAAAGTGTTGGGCAAGATTAATTATAGGCATGAATACTTACATTTGTCATGAAGTAATAACCAGTTTTTCTTTACTAAATGATAATAGCTGTTATGCCTCTTAAATCTATCACAGAAGACCCTGATGCACTTGCAAATGTTTGATGTAAATGTAATTTATACCAAATATAAATAGAATTTAAATTTAAATGTTTTATATTACACACACCAGTGTACCAGTCACAATGCTCGTTGCTTTTTTTTTTTCTACACAATTGACTCATCAGACAATAGCAGAGGTAGTGTTTTTAAAAAATTATACTTTCTTCTATCACCAAAAAGGTACCTTCTTACTTTGAAAAATGTAAGGACAATGAGGGATTTACAGAAAGTGCTTTTAATTAAAGAAATTAATCAGTGGCAAACTATGACAAACTATACCCTTGTTTCCTTACATATTCTACAAAAAAGAATTTCTCCAATTTATACACTCAAAAATAAATATATATTAATATTATGAATACATGTTTTCAAATAATGCAAGAAAAAAGGAAAAAAAAGCATTTCAGTCTGTATAATGATATTCCTACCCCTTTACTTGCTTTACTTATTCTTAAGGAAAAGCTTCTGAATTCACTCCCTTTTTAACTTCAGGATACTTACATGATTTTTGTGCATAGTGAACGGTGTTAAATGGAATGGGTAACTGCATCCTGCAGGATGAATAAAATTTAAAGGCTGCAGGAAAATACATCTCAGCAACGACTGCAGTAAGTTTAATCTGTTTTGGTACACGCAGTGCACCATCCCCTTTCTATTTAATTTGCAGGTTCTCAATTTATCCATTGCAGAAATTCAAATCCAAGCAGTAAAAGTGATAAGATATGAAAGAAAGACCTAAGCAGCAGGAATATAAGTGCTAGGAAAAGTATTTTGACTTTTTAATGCATTAAAGACTTTTCAGTCAGGCTTAAAAAATGTACTGGATGCATTTCATCTGTTTATGGTTTCAAGTACTGCAGTGATTATCTGGAAACAGCTAGGAACAGCCTCACGCTCGCAGGCCCTTGCTCTCATGGGGGACTTCAACCACCCTGATATCTGTTGGAGGGATGGTACGGCCTGGCACAAGCAATCCAGGAAGTTCCTCGATTGTGTGGAAGACAACTTCCTTCTGCAAGTAATAGAGGAGCCGACAAGGAGAGGTGCCGTGCTTGACCTCGTCCTCACCAACAAGGAAGGGCTTGTTGGAAATATGACGCTCCAGGGCAGCTTTGGTTGCAGCGATCATAAGGTGGTTGAGTTTGAGATCCTCAGGACAGTGAGAAGAGCGTGCAGCAAGCTCACTGCCCTGGACTTCAAGAGAGCAGATTTTGGCCTCTTCAGGCACCTGCTTAGTAAGGTTCCATGGGATATAGCCCTAGAGGGCAGGGCAGGGGGGCCCAAGAGGGCAGGGCAGGGGGGCCCAAGACTGTTGGTTGATATTCAAGGATCACCTACTACAAGCTCAGGAGTGTTGCATCTCAACTGGAAGGAAGCGCTGCAAGAGGGCCAGGAGACCTCCTTGGATGGATAAGGAGCTGCTGAGGAAAATTCGAAGGAAACAAGAGGCTTACAAAGGGTGGAAGCAAGGACAGGCGGCCTGGGAAGAACACGGCGATGTTTTCTGGGAAGCTAGGGACCAGGTTAGAAAAGCTAAGGCCCAGTCAGAATTAAACTTAGCTAGGGATGTTAAAGATAGCAGTAAGGGATTTTATAGGTATGTAGTGAATAAAAGACAGACTAGGGGCAACATGGGCCCCCTCTGGAAGCTATCAGGAGAACTGGCTACCCTGGACTTAGAGAAGGCTGAGGTTCTTAATGACTTCTCTACCTTGGTCTTCACTGGCAAATGATCTGACCACACCACCCAAGTCTTGGAAGGCAGACTCAGGGACTGTGAGAACGAAGACCTTGGGAGACCTGTAGGAGAGGATCTGGTCTGAGACCATCTTAAGAACCTGAACGTATGCTAGTCCATAGGACCAGATGAAATCTATGCGCGGCTCCTGAAGGAGCTGGCAAATGAAGTTGCTAAGCCACTGTCCATCATATTTGAAAAGTCATGGCAGTGAGGTGAAGTTCCTGATGACTGGAAAAAGGGAAATGTAACCCCTATTTTCAAGAAGGGGAAAATGGATGAGCCACAGAACTACAGACCAGTCAGTCTCACCTCTGTGCCTGGCAAAATCTTGGAGCAGATTCTGCTGAAAGGCAGGCTGAGGCACATGAAAAACAACAAGGTGCTTGGTGACAGCCAGCATGGTTTCACTAAGGGAAAATCCTACCTGGCCAATTTGGTGGCCTTCTATGGCAGCTACAGAACTGATAGACAGAGCAGTTGATGTTATCTACCTGGACTTGTGCAAAGTGTTTGACAGTGTCCCGCATGACATCCTTGTCTCTAAGTTGGAGAGACATAAATTTGATAGGTCGATCACTCGGTGGGTAAAGAACTGGCTGGATGGCTGCATAAAAAGAGTAGTGCTCAATGGCTCAATGTCCAGCTGGAGACCAGTAACGAGTGGTGTCCCCCAGGGATCGGTGTTGGGACTGGTCTTGTTCAACATCTTTGTGGGTGACATGGACAGTGGGGTTGAATACACCCTCAGTAAGTTTGCTGATGATACCACGCTGTGTGGTTTGGTTGATACGCTGGATGGAAGGAATACCATCCAGAGGGACCTTGACACGCTTGTGAGGTGGGTGATGCCAACTGATGAAGTTTAACCATGACAACTAAGGAATGCTATTAGCCTCTTTACAAAACATGCTTTTAACTATGTTTAAACTGGGATTTTTCAGAAGTGCCCGGTGGCCTTGTTTTGTTTTATCTCAAGTCGATCAGGGTTTAATGCCATGAGTGTCTTTTTGTGTCCCTGGTGTTTCTACAGCGATCAAGGACTTCTGGAGACTCCTCAGTGGCTTGATTCTAGGTCTGTTTTACCAGGGTGCTGAGATTTTGTTCTTGATCTAACATAGTTTCCCTAAGATGCATCTGCTTGGTGAACTGATGTACTGCAACTAGTGGATGGCAAGCAGTAATAAGCACAGTAATTTCCTTGGTTGAAGTAATTGAGCTAAATGAAGTGCATTACTCACTAAGAACATGCAACCAGCAGGAGTTCTCTTCATTAACCCGGCTATGCACCTCATATCAAATTGCCTCTTGATCTTTGTTTTGTTATCTTTTTTTGCTATTAGCCAAATTAGAGAGGAAAATAAAAACCTGCTTTATGGGCCTGAGAAGGACTGGTATAGCCTACTAGGTACCAGTTTGTGGCTATGGAAAAGGCAAACTACGAGCATGAAACTCAGTCTTCCTTAACCTCCTGCGCTCGTATGGCAGTTTGCAACACTGGAGCTCCCTTTCTTTGTAAGTGTTGAAAGCTGGGTTTCTCTGCATTTGCGAAGCAGAATCAGAATAATATGTTTGCTGGTTGTGAATGCTCATGTATTTTGTAAAATCTAAAAAATTCATTTAGAGCATTCATTTAGAGCTCATAATGCCGAGATTCTGAAGGTAACGTATCAGAGATTTTTTTTTTTCCCCTCTAAACATAACCCAGAATATGTAAAATCATGAGTTGTAAATTCAAAACGTCTGAAGTGCGGGTTACCCACTATATTTTTTCCTTAGGTACTCTTGGATATGCTGCCTGCAAACATGGATTGTCATTTTACACAGCATTTTGCAGAGTAGGGCTCATGATCTTTGGCTGGGGTTTCAGAGTACTGCCTTAGTATAAATAGAACATTGTAATCGCTTTGGTAATCTGGGAAGATTAAACACTCCTACAATTTCAGCCAGGCTTAAAGGCTTTTAAAAGACACAGAGGAGAGAAGAGGTCATAGAAGCTCTTTGCATCCTTCCCTATCCTGGGTTTTGCAGTAGCAGCCTTTTTTCTCCTTCTTGGTAGCTGGTGCAGCGCTGTGTTTTTGATTTTGGACCTGGGAACAGTGCTGATAACGCCAGTGTTTTCAGTTACTGCTTGGTAATGTTTTGGTCTGACCAAGGACTTTCTGAGTCTCATGCCCTGCCAGGGAGGAGGGGAAGTCGGGAGGAAGGAGAGACAGGACAGCTGATCTATGCTGTCAGATGCTTTGCTTACCATTCTTCCATACTCTAGTTTTCCTCGGACTTGCTGCAACTTTGATGCCAGGCATCCGCTACTACTTACTCCTTAGGCATCTATCTCCCCTTTGCTCTTACATGCCAATACGGTTCTCTTCATCAGCACTTTCTACACCACTTCATTAGCACCATATGCCAGAGGTTCTGTGTTGGTTTCCAGCCTTCAGTGTAGGGTCATACAAAGGTCTCACAATTGTTTCTCCTATGTGATCTTTGTGATCACTTAAATAACGTCTTTTTAATTTTCTTTGTTAGATTCTGGGTTCCAAGCAGTGCCCTCACAAAGCATGTTATGATTTTCTCTTGTGTACAAATGGCTATATTCCTCTGTTTGCAAAGCAAGGTGGTCTGGAGACCTTTCCTTTCAGTAGTGCCTGGCCCACAGCTACAGTTCCTGCTGAGTAGCAGGCCATGGTCCCCATGGATCTTGCCCCACAACTGCAGGCTGGCATCATTCCTGGCACAGCCCAGCCCTGCCTGGCTCTCCTGGGGCTGTGACCAACCCCAGTTCCGTGCACCGGGCACCGACTTCCTTCCCAGCTTGGCTCCGAATCTGCCTTGTCACCGCAGGCTTGCCTGGTGATTTGGGCTATGAGCTGGTCTTGGCTGCTACCTTCGGTCTGCCCTACTCACCTGGCATCAGTCCCAGGCTGGGGAAGCCCCTGACCTGTCCACCATACTGAGAACTCCCCATCCCTAGGGCAGGGGCTGGTCCTTGTGGTTCCCTGGCAATGTGCCCTGTTTGCTAAAGTGCTCCTCAGTATCTCTCACAAAATGCTCGCACTGCATTTCAAGTGTAGGATTGTGTGTTCACATATGTGTTTTTATGAACCTCCCAACCAAAAG
Organism: Amazona ochrocephala; assembly: GCA_039720435.1. NCBI lineage: Eukaryota > Metazoa > Chordata > Aves > Psittaciformes > Psittacidae > Amazona > Amazona ochrocephala. The sequence goes on along the minus strand of CM077876.1, from coordinate 28,455,144 downwards.
CAATCTCCATATATTATAAAGGCTGCAATGATGTTTTATTCTAGTTCCTTGCTAATAAGACTCCACTGTCTTCTATTAGACGGCAAATTAGGTCTTGAATGTTGTTCTGTTCCCTAATTTCTTGCTGTGAAGAGACAGCGTAGCCTTAGCCCTCCCTCTCAGGTGTTATTATTTCTCAGCAAATAGCTGTTCATGGAAATTACCTATCATTCTGATACATTATCATTAAAGATGGAGAGATGGAGAGGAGAAACAATATATTGGCAGGCATGGATGACTTGTGTGCAATCCTGTCAAAGCTATTAAGAAACAGGCATTAAGAGTTTCAGTCACTTGGCTGTAATTCAGCACGTTAGCACATCAGCCATTCTTGTGTGTCTCCTCTTTCAAACATAGCATTCAGTTGGTTGAGACCAGTGCTGTGTCTCTCTAGTGTTATTAACAGCCACTGTCATGTACTACTTCATTTTAAAAATGAGGAAGTGCTGAGAGGGAAAGCAAGATTTTTATTTTTTTTTTTTTTATTGTGGACAAACAATTTCTATGGAAATTTCAGAAGTAAATGCAGTCTTTGTCAAACCTGTCTTTCACTTAGCAAGATCAAAAACAACAGGTTTGTTCTTTCTGGGGAAGTTCAGACACCTGTTTTTCTATATATAGGTAATACAGGCTGCACTGCACCATGAGTAAAAATCTACTCTAATGTAGGTGAACTGGAAGGATGCAGCTGGTGCACAGTCTTACAAATTGTCTTACACATAAGTAGTCTTACAGATTTTAGATAAGTTAATTTTTCATAAAGTCATATTACCCAAGATTTTAAAATTTAAAGTTCTTACATGGAAACTCATTATTTTCCCCTGAAATTCTGCATGGAGAGACACAGGTCAGATCTAAATGAAAAGTGTGCTGTTTCAAACAAGATAACTGCCTTCCTCCCTCTTCTTTACTGCATTTGCATTTTAAAGAACCAAAAGTCACAGAAGCAGAAGATAGGGCAAAAACTTTTCTATTAACATACTTCCCATGAAAGCTGAGGTGCTCTGGTTGCATATGGATTGTGAATAGATATATATCCACAAACCTTACTTTATTATGTATCTTACAGTCTATGGGCATACTGAGGGTTTCTTACTGTGAAGATCAAGCTGCTTGTTACTACATTTAAATTATTGGAGGATGATTAGCATAGGAAAATAGTCTATCTAATTCAAAATATAGTACCAGGACCATGAGTACATCAACAGGCTGCCCTGAGCAGCCTCCAGTGGGACTTCTACCCACACCCTCTGCCCATGGGCTTAGGATGGCTGATTCAGCTCAGGTCTTGATCACTGCTTGAGCTATGCATAGGTGTATCTAGCTCCAGTTTGGTCTCTGGTTCTGTCACCTGGATGGACTTTGGAGTCATGCGGTAGTCTTGTCTTCAGTCCTGTCTCTGACCCTGTCTTTTTTTGCTCCTGACTGGTCTCACTTGATGGACCCTAAACTTGTTGGGGGCCCCAGAGGTGAAAGCAGTACTCCGGGTGGGATCTCAAGAGAGCAAAGCAGAGGAGCAGCATCACCTCCCTTGACCTTCTGGTCATTCTTCTTTTGATGCAGCCTAGTATACAGTTGACTTTCTGGGCCGCAAGCACACATTGCTATCTTATAGCTAATTTTTCATCCACCAGTACCCCCAAGTCCTTCTTTGCAAGGCTGTTCTCAATCTGCTCTTCCCCCAGCCTGTACAGATACTGGTGATTGCACTTGGCCTTCTTGAACCTCAAGAGGTTCATACGGACCCATTCCTCAAGTCTGTCAAAGTCTCTCTATATTGCATTCCTTCTCTCTAGTGAATCAAATGCGCCACTCAGCTTGGTGTCGCTTGCAAATTTGCAATGGGACTCTAAGTTGATAATACTGTTGAGCTGTACAAACAGTCCTAGATATGGTTTTGACTAGTTAAACTAGCACTTTTCCAAATAATTCTTAGGCATGGAAATACCCAGAAATTAGCATTAAACTAAGATAAGTCACAACTGGCACTTTTTCAGGAGGCATTTTGCATTATTCTAGTTGGCCTCAGTGCTAGAGAGTGATTTGAGTACGCTTCATTTGCTGCTATTTTTGTTGACTACATGTATCTATTTGACTCAAATTCTCCATATGCGTATGTGTTTACATAGCTTTTTTCCTTAAAAATCAACTGAGTATATTTGAACACATAGACACGAGGTAGTGACCTTGATCAAGAATGGTGTCTGAACAGACTCCCATGAATCTTCAGGGACAATGAATTAAATTCTCTCCAAAGCACATTTTAGAAATTATTCTCCATCCAGCTTTGAAAGTCATCTGATAGACCTGTTTAGTTTGGTTCCGTACCGAGACAATGACACCAGCGCCATGCCTTCCAAGCCCTACTACAGAATTTAGTGGTAACAGTTTTGACAGTAGAATTTAATAAGTTTTTCTGTATTTTTAGAAGCTGCAGCTGAAATTAGACTGACAAGATATAACAGGATGCACACATGACAGTGAGTCAGAACAGCTTCGAGAAGACAATGTTTAAGATAAATATTTTTAATTTGCTTTTAACAGACAGATTTTGTCTTCTACTAATAAGCAAACTACTCCTTTGTTTCATAAGCATATTGTAATTATGTTAACCGTGGTTACTGGGTTTACCAGCAGAACTATAAGTGTCTAACAACATGTTCTACAATGACAAAAAAGGAGACCCTTTTTCCAGATTTTTACTGTTGACCTACTGATTCACATTCAAATTACCAAGTTATTTATAATGTTTCCAGTCATTCTAGTCAGAATTATTTCATTTGTATACATTACTTTGTGGAGGGGTATGCAGTAGCATTGTGCTGGATTATTCTTTGTCATTGCAGTACAAAGCCTGTCTTGGTGAAGAAGAGGAAATAGATAATCTTTTCTATAAATTAAATAAATCCATGTCAGGGAAAGTCTTTTGCTTTCTGTCATCATAATAATCAAAATAATAGAAGGCAAAAGCAAGCAGGAGATGTGTTTACCCTGTTCTGGACTGACTGTGTCCATTATTTTCCACTGAAAGGTATCTCAGTAGGTTGGGAGGACAGACTGGCAGGAAATCCACAAAGCTTAGCAAAGGAAAATGCATATTTCTGTGCCTGGAATGGAATAATCCGCATGCAAGAGTAAAGGCTTGAACATGACTGGCTACAAAACAGCTCTGAGTGAAAGTATCTGGGGGTTCTGGCAGACAAAAAATTAAACATAAATCTGCAATGTGTTCTTGCATTAATGAAGGCTAACTATGTGCTATGCTTTAAATGAGCAGGGGAGTTCAGGGAGATTGGTTATTCAGGGGAGTGGTTATTTCTGATTCAGGGGGAGTGGTTATTTCCCTCTGCGTAACATTTATGAGGTTGCATTAGTATCCAGCTGTAGGCTCCCATGTGCATGAAAAGCACTAACCACATGGTGCAGACAGCTGTTGAGATGACTGGGGACTAGAGCACAAGATATATGAGGAGATGCTGAGAAAGCTGGGCTTGTTCAAACTGGAAATTAAGCATTCTACTACCCAGTAAGTGGTTATAGAGAACATCGATCCAGACTGTTCTTGGTGGAGCACAGCAAAAGAATGAGGGGCAGCAGAAGCAAGTTAGAGCAAAAGAAAATTTAATTAGATGTAAAGTAATAATTTTCATAATAAGGATGTTCAAACGATGGACCACATTGCCCAGAGAAACTGTACAAACTCTGTTCTTGGAGATACACATTCATAGTTATACTGTACAAAGTTCTGGGCAACCTGATCTAACTTCAGATTTGGGTCTAACCATTAAATGCTCTTAGCAGGAGTTTGGACCTCATTCCATCTGAAGCAGCCTTCCAACCTTAGCTGTTCCATGAAGCTGTTTAATATCTTCATCACTGATGTATGCAGTGGGTTGGAGTGGGTCCTCAGCAAGTTTGCAGATGGCACCAAGCTGAGTGGTGTGGTTGACACACATGTCTGACAGGATACCGTCTACAGAGACCTTGACAAGCTTCAGCAGTGGGCCCATAATGAACCTCATGAGGTTCAACAACGCCAACTGCAAGATCTTGCACCTCAGTTGGGGCAACCCCTGGTATCAGCACAGTTAGGGGAATGAACAGACTGAGAGTGGTGAAACACTGGAACAGGTTGCCTAGAAAAGTGGTAGATGCCCTAAGCCTGGGAACATTCAAGGTCAGGTTGGACAGGGCTCTGAGCTGCATGATCTAGTTAAAGACGTCCCTGTTCACTGCAGTGGGGTTGGACTAGATGACCTTTGAAGGTCCTTTCCAACCCAAATGATTTTATGTTTCTATGAATCTATGCTTCTGTAAATGAATGTGAGCTATTCCAAGATTATTGCTTTCTAGACTTCATATTTATTTCTGTTTTAGCAAAACGGTCACTTAAGATTTTTAAAAGATTGAACGATCCTAGATTTTCCCCTGAAGGAACATAGATGTTTAATTTATTTATCTCTTCTCAGGAAGAGACAGTCTTAATCCTCTGGTTCTGGAGACTAATGCTGATTTAATGGTATAGCTCAGCAAAAAAAATGTGCAGGGGAAAGAGCTTTGAAGTCAGAATGATGTCAGAAACATTCCAGCTATTCATGGGAGAAGCCTGGGACTTTCTCCATTGCTTAAGTGGAGTAATAATAACTGAGCTGCGGCATTGCTAGAATTAGTATGTAAGTGTAGTTGAGCAAATCCTTTTCCTCATTCCTACAATTTAGGATGGCCTACAAAAGAAACTATCAAAAGCACATACTAAATGAATACCTCACATATTCGAAATACAGCTCTTCAGAACCTCACAGGACAGGAGGGACTTCAAAAGAGCTGAAATATGGCACACAGAAATGTTAAGTCAAAATGCCAGGGAAAAAACCCACAATTTTTTAAATTGAATTTACTCACTTAGCCTCTTCTTTCCCATCATTTTGCTGATGCTGTTCCTGTTGAGTTTTCTTAGGTGGTTCAGTTGAGTTTTCAGTTCTTGAAGGCTCAGGTGCTTTTGGTGGTGCTGTATCTAGAAAAAAGGTTTTAGTTTTTGAATAACAATTTTTAAAGAATTATGGTGATATTTTTTTGGAGGAATCACAGGTTGGCTGTCATTATTTCTTTAGTGGACAAGCACTGCACAACACTGATTCTGGGACCTGGCCTTTGAATACTTTTCTCGAAATATTTGTTACAATGCCAGCTGTCCAGAACATGGTTATGATGACTGTACCTTTTGGAATATGCAATTCATTTGTGTTTTTTAAACTAGATGCAGCTGTAGCCAGGTCAACAATGATCAATACAGAGCTCTTTATTTATAAGTGACAAGAACGCATGCAGTATGATGAATTTTAGTCTGTGCTTATTTAAAAAAATATGTAAAGGACAGAAAGATAGATAGATCTGTACAGAAATGCCTTGTAAAATCCCGGCAGAAAAATGAAAAGTAGCTTATTTGCTTATGCATAGAAATGCTAATGGCATTATTTATACTACAGTGTTTGAATTATATTAAACTTTTTGTTGTTTCAGCTGCCATGACAGACCTGTTTGCTCCTGAGTAAATTTTGATTGAAGTATATCATTAAGGATGTGAGTACGTAAGACTTTGGTTAGTCTATTATTTCATTTTTGTTACAAGTACTTTTTAGAAGCCATGTAAGTGGGAAGTTTGGAGTTTGAAACTATGTAAATGGTATAGTCTCTTGCCTTTTTGATGGACTTAAGTGATGAATTTTTATAATTAGTCTTATATCTTTATTTTAAATTTATATGCTGAAAAATAATTTAAAAGCTCTCATCAGTCTGACACTTTGGATAAAGGAGGAACAAACTCAGCCTTCATAAATACTTTAAGTAATATGATTATAAAGGTAAAAGTTTGGCAGAAAAACATCATAGCAAATAAATCAGGAGCCTGTTGTGTACTTCTAATTCAAGACAGCTCAAAGAAAACCAAACCTTGAGTTTTTTTGATAGGTAGCTTAAGAGTAGTTTTTTGGTAGTTTATCTCCATATTTAGAGAGATTTTATTAATTTCAAAGGGCTAAAGCCAGTTACAACAGTAAACTGTTAAGCTGCTTACAAGTAAAGTGGTTACTTGAAAAGGCACTGGAACAGAAGTAAGTGAAGGACAGTGGGTCAGTTTGCTTACGGCACTTGATAAACCAAACTACACTCCTACTACCATTCATTCGTATTTGTGATAATATTTTCTTTCAAGTATCTATTAAGAACAGCATAGTGTTTCTTCAGCTGAGTTTCTGACTTCTACCAGATGAACAATTTGATTTTAGGACCAGTGGAACACTTCTCGGTTTTTTTCTTAGTGAGAAAAGATTCTAGACTTTTTTTTTTCTTAAAAAGGTTAAAAATTGTGTGAATCCTAGTACTCTTACAGGAATTCATTTCTTAAAGAGGATCAGAGACAAGACCTAGGCAGAGGTATCTGTGGATGCCACAAAAAGTCAACCCAGAGCTGGACAAGGAACTGAAGAGAAGGCGAAGAAATCCACGTTCCCTAATGTGCTGGTCAATTGGGGTTTGACTTAGCAAGTTCAGGGTTTAATTTTCAAGCAGCCCCTTGGAGAAACTGTTGAGTAAGAAGAGACAGTGCGCAGGATTTGTATTACTTATCACCTGTAAGCTGGAGAGATTTTTGTCTCCCAGAGGTGTTCTTGAGCTATGTACATAAATATTTGAAAGATGGCTATAGGTTCATGAAGATGTCAAGAGAAATAAACACACAGGAAATCTATGGATGAAGGAGAGAAAAGGCTTCAGTTCTGACACTACAAAATACAAACTTCAGTGACTTTCCAAGAAATTTTTTTTTGAACAAATGCTCTGTGCAGGGGAAGCCAATTCAGAAATCAGTGGGGTAGAAGTAAAATAATCAGTAAGTATGTCCATCTTAACCCCCAACTTCAGTCACTAACAAAAGTATTATAAGTTTATTTTCCATGTAAAGAAACAAGATTGTATGAAGAAGCTGGGTTTATTTTCCTGCTTAGCCTTTTAATTTAGCCCTGCCACTCACACGAAAAATGATCTGAAAGGAATTAGAAGACTTCACATCAGCAGGAGTAGAAGCAAGCTGATTAAACAGACTCAAGTTCTCGGTAATCTTTGAAAAAAATATTTTATGCCTGTTGACTGTGTGCCAGTGAGGAGTATAAAGGACAAGAAGACAAGGAGTAAGATTATTATTGGAAAGTCTCTTTGCATTGACAGGTTTAGTTCATTAACCAGAAGCATATTATATCAAAATGCTGTACTTGATTTGTATTTTTAAAACATGAAGCAGTTATTTAAGCCGTGATTGTCAGGTACTATGGGAAAAGTTTTGTAAAGCAGCCTAAGAGTCACATTTAAAACAAGCCAAAGATATGTTTTAGCTGTGAAATTTAACATTTAATGCAAATGTTCCTCTCTCTGTATCCTGGGTTGCATCAAAAGGAGTGTGACCAGCAGGTCAAGGAGGTGATTTTGCCCCTTTGCTCTCTTGCAAGACCCTACCTGGAGTACTGTGTTCAGCTCTGGCACCCACCACATTAGAAGGATGCAGACCTGTTGGAGCAAGTCCAGAGGGGGTCTTTGAAGATGACCTGGAGCACCTGTCCTGTGAAAACAGGCTAAGAGAGCAGGGCTTGTTCAGCCGGGCGAAGAAAAGGTTGTGGGGAGACCTTAATGTAGCTTCCAGTTACTGAAGGGTGCCTACAAGAAATCTGGAGAGGATGTTTTTACAAGGGCTAGGGATAGAAGGAGGATAGGACAAGGGGGAATGGCTTTCACCTGGAAGAAGGTAGGTTTAGCTTAAATATTAGAAAGAAATTCTTTTCTGTGAGGGCGGTGAGACATTGGAACAGTTTGACCAGAGAAGTTGTGGCTGCCCCATCACTGGAAGTGTTCCAGGCCAGGCTGAATAGGGCTTTGAGTAACCTGGTCTAGTGGAAGGTGTCCCTGCTCACGGCAGGGGAGTTGGAACTAGATGACACAAACCATTCTATTTACCTATGATTATCAGGAGCTTGCAACTTGGTCATAGTCCATGTAGAGTTAGTGCCTTATTAGAAGGGTTTTACAGCAACAGGGATTTTGTACCTTTAATAAGTATATCTGCTTAATTTCTATCTACAGGAGGACCGAGTGACTATCTTTTATGTAGAAGCTACTGATTAAAGCTTTCCTCTGAGAAGAGGAAATCTTAACTCTGGGCCTTGTTTATTTGCAATAGAGTCAAATTCTCATTCTGAGAATTATTTTTTCTTTTTTTAAAAAATTCAACAATGTGGTAATACAAATACATGCTGAAATTAAAGTTCTTTCCAACCCTAACTATTCTATGATTCTATGATTCTTCATTCTACCTATAAGGTTAGTGTTACAATTAGCTTCAAGGATAGTTCCAGGCTGTGTGTTATATTTTATCATTCCAGACTTCACAGGTTTTTGCATTCTTTTCTGCACCATGGCCCAGCAATTGGGAAGGCCACAGAATTTCCTCCCAGATCTCTCTAGTCTAGACTTTATGTGGGTAGCTAGGGAACCCTACTGGAATGTGAAAGATAGGGGTTTGAACTCCCTTATTATGCAAGTGTGGAAGCAAAACAGCGATGCTAATATATAAAAGGTGGCAACTTTCAGTAGCTCCAGCTGCTTTTCTTTTTTTTTTTTTTTTTTGTGAAACATTTAATGGAAAAGAGAATATACCTTGAGTGCCAAAACAAAAAAGTACTCACTGGGATAGAGTCTGGAATGGACCAAAGTTTCTTTTGAGCAGCCCTTCCTTTGTGGTGCTGCACATTCAGGGGTGTCAATTAAAATTCTCAGTTAGTTGGTTGTTTTATTTTTTTTTTTGTTTGGTTTTGCTATTATTGTTACTTTTTGTTTTGGTTTTTTTTTTCTTTCCCTTTTTTTACTCTGCCTGGGCTTCTCTCTTAGGATATAGATTTTCCGACAATGAAAAGCACTAAAATCTCACACATTTTAGGATGGCACTTGCGTATCAGTTGCAGGCAGGTATATAACATGATTGATACATTCTGGGTACTTTCCAAAGCATCTAGGCTCTAAAGATAATAAATATCACTGGGGATTAACATGGTAATCTCCCAGATGGAAGGTTCTGTCTACTTTATGATCCAAAGGTGCAACTGTAGCACGTATTAAAAAAAAAAAAAGAGATAGCTTTAATCTAGATTTCTCACTCAAGTCGTACCAAGAACAAAGTGATGTCAACATGAACTTTAGTAAAAGGTGCATAAATATGTCTTTGAATCTTTGGTACACTTGTTGATTTATTATAAGTAGGAAAACCAAATCCCAGAACGTTGGAGACAGGCCAGTTTCTAGTGAGGGAAAAGAGATGCAGATGAGGACAGGCTTCAGAAGAGCAGTACTTAACTATGGTGGTGAGAGGATTTAGAGAAAGGGATAGAAAAGGGATGAGTTGGAAAGAATCATACTGAAAGTATCTGCTACGAGGACAAAAGAAGTGATACAGGGAATGATAATTCAGACACCGGTTCGCAGGTGGAGTCTTGATGTGGCCTTCTAAATAGCATAACCATAACCCTAACAGTGACATTTGTATAGCGGTCACTTATAGGAACTGATAAGCATACAAAGAACTATAGCAATTGGATTAAATATCACAGAGAACCTGTAATTAGATGAATTACACTTTTTGATGTACATAAGAAAATTCAGGGAACAAATAACAAAAAACTTTTGTCCATTATGGAAAAAACTGACTGAGGGCTGAGAATTAATTACAGAGTGAGCTAGTAAGAGAGTGGGCAACTGAGGAGGTGGACATGAGGAAATGAGTAGCCAGCAAAGAAGCCCAAAGTACCAGGTGTTGCTGAGTGATGTTAAGTGGCCAAGTTTTAACCAAATGGGCTCCAATTGTGCCTCCTGCTGAGTTCTAATCTGTGCTGGCAACACCATGCTGCCTTGTGAAGTGCCAGGAGAAAGGGAGAAGGTGATGACTAGTTTTGGCCATGTGAGAAGGGGGGTGGAGTTAAGCTCTACTGTTGACTTGTTTTTCAAGTCTACGGAGATGCAAAACACAACTGTGATTAGGGGCTTTACTCTTTATTGATCTATTTTATTGTGGTTATACCAGAGAAACTAATAGATCTTGAAAAGGCTTTTCTCTAGCTGGTTTCCAGTTTTCCATTTAAATGATCTCTCTTAACATGTGCTGGATGAGCCTTGGTTGTGTTTTTAATAATTCTACCCAAATATGTATGTACACAAAAAAATGCTTTCTCTTGTCTCCTGTCCTTTGCTTACCCACAGTTATTCCTATTTTCATTTTCTAGCTGCTGTCCACATGATTTTAGGTTTGATGCAAAGTTCAGCAAGTTTTGCAGTAGTCTTTGCCTAGACCTTCCTGTGAACTGCTTGAGACCTACCTCACTTTTCTGTCCAGAATAAGAAACTGATGGAGTTCCTTATTCAGCTTGGATGGTAAGGACAATTACAGGGTGCTGGAATTCAGAAGCTTCTCCTGAGGAGGGAACCCTATGCAAGTTTTCTGGCTTGTATAGCTGTTGTCTTTCTAACTTATTAATACCCACATGCAAAATTAGAAGCTGTCTTGTGGCTGATTGGAAACGAGACTTGAAGCACCTTCCAGGAAACTATGGATTTAAAAAACCCAAACAAACATGTAGCCGAAGTATGTTGTTATATTTTCCTGAAGTAATTGATGAGATAGCTGCTTCTATGCCACCACTTATTTTATATTTTAGCAGGAAAAAAAAAAGAAGTTTAGTATTACAAAATATAGATCCATGAATTACATTAATCTGAAAATTAGATCAGATTTTGGATGGAAGTAAAAGAAGTTTTGATAATGACACTTTGTTCTGTTATGGGATAGCATCTCTGATTTAATATTGCTAAAAAAGCCATGAAACTTCAGATTTTATTTTTTCCTTTGTTAGCTTATTGCTTCCATTAATTCATGTCAGATTTTGTTTACCCTTCTTTAGTGCTACAGACATTGTCTAACAAGATAATTTCATTAAATGGACTCTGTTTAAAGTTTCATTAGATGAGGAAAGAAGTTGTGATACTTGTTATGATTATGCAAAGCACAAGTAAGGATTATGTAAGTTTCCTTGCAACATTTTCCTACTTGCTCCTCTCCACAGAAAGCTGTATGTTTCTCTGCCTTTGTTTTGCTGCTCCAGTGAAATGAACCTGAATTGCTCTCCCAAAGGAAAATATGAGGTGACAGGAAAACTGGACTTGGTGTTTTTCTCCAGTACTGGAGGTTGGAAAAGGAAAGGGTTAGTGCTTGCTGTGAAGGGAGAGAGAACATGGCCCAGCAATTGATGTTTCACCCATCCTGGGCTTTTATTTTGATAGCTGCTGCAGCAGGCATTCTGGCTCTAGTATGAGCAAAATCAGCTTGGCTGTTGGGAGGCAGGGGAAGGGGGGGGGGTAGAGCAGCCGTGGCCAGCTGCCACTTCATTCAGCAACCAGCTGCTTAGACAAATAATTACCTTGTATTGCTGCCCTGAGCTCTATGTTCCTGTGTCCTAGCCCTGAATATCTTCTGAATGGTGATGGCAAATAATTTTTAATGTCATTGGGTTTTTTTCAGTTATTTGTTTGGTTTTTTTGAAGAAGTTTTTAATGGCTGTTCAACCAAAGATTTGAATGTCAGATAAAGTCTGTCTTGTCTTTGTAGTTTTTTGATACATATGAGAAATACATCCAAAAGATACATTAAAAATATGCAGTTTTCTGCCTTCAGATACTAAATGCCTTTATTTTATAATAAGGTTTCTAAGATGTCAACTTACAGTAAGAAGAAACAGTTTTTTTTAGACTAGCTGATTAAAGTGGACAAGCTCATGAAGTGTCTGTGCTTTAAAGCTTTCTGCCTTTTATTATTGTTGGATTGTCCTTGTATTTCTGCAACAAATTATTGCTTTGCGGTTAGTGGGAATTCAGAGTTCTTAATTTCTTCCACAAATAAAAACCAAAATTAGGCACCTGGCAGAGGATTTGGAAGAAAAAAAAATTATTTACAGGCCTATTTAGTGTTACATATATTTTGTCCAGGTAATCTTTGAGTACTCCTAAATAGCTTGCTACTAACCTTGTTGCTTTGATATGGGTTCTGTTTTCCTATTGGCCTCTGCTTTCTGTGGTTCAGCTGTGTTTTTATTTTCACCCTTGAAAAAAATAAACAGCATTAGAAACTGTAGATGCTCTTTGCTGAGAATGATAAGGGTGTTTTAATGTCTGCAGTGTTCTAGGAATGCGATTAACCAAGTTGACATGCACTGAGCTTTGTTCCTGGGTGTTCTGTGTATGTTCTTGGACAAGACTTTCCAGATAGGTTCACAAAAGGACTTGTGCTGAAATAAGAAACTGATGTCTTCACATCTGCTGTGCAAACCCAGTTACTTAGCTTGGAGTTCTGCCACTGTGTGCTCCAAGAGCCTCCTTCATGTTGTCAAGGCTGAGGTGTTTAGTGCTGCCACTTACAAGCTGGTTGGCATCTCTGAACCAGTTACTCTTGCCTAAACCTTCTGCTGGACTAAGAGGCCTGGTATGTTTTGAGCTACCTTACCACACTGGCAGATCTCAATCTTTACAAAATATAGAGACAGAATCAATTTTCACTGCAAAAAAAATAACTTCCTCCCACACTGGTTTAGATTCATGAACCAAGTCCTCATGTCCCTTGGTTTGTCTTGGCTTTGACAGAATGGTCCTTTGAGAAGGGAGTGAGAAGTGTATGAGGAGTCTTAAATATTCACAGTATTATGAAATAGCATGCTGTTAATCAAGACTATAAGCTTTTTTTTTTATCCCAGATAGAATGAATTTGCCTGGTGTTTATTGTGCTGATTAGTAGAGAAAAATATTAGTAGAAGCATATGAAAAAACTTTTTATTTCAGAAGATTTCAGGTCTTCTTTTCCCCTCTCCCTCTCCAATTTCAGTGCCTTTCTCTTTGAGTTTATGAGATTAATTTGGGGGTTGCTTTTCTCTATGAAAGTATTTGTTTTTTTCCTGTCTGCTTTTATGTGTTATGTACATCTCTTCTTTTCTCTTTAGATGGTGTCTTCTTGCAGGCAGGAAATGTCTTAATCCTTGACCCATTCATCTGCCTCCATCTTAACAGTATGTAATAGGGAAAGCTGCTGATGATGTGATCTTAGTGTTGTGCTAATCTATGGAATTATTCTGGTGAAAGAAGGAGTCCATGTCTCCAGTTTTCCAAGTGAAGTATCAGGCTGCACAGAAATTAACTGTTGAGATTCAGAATTTTTATTTTTTCAAAACAATGTTTTATTGACATCAGAATACCAACTTGCAGAGCTTTAAAAGAAGCACAAACAATACTTTGCCTGCAGATCTTCAGCACAAGAAGTTTACTGAGCATAGATATTTTGCCATTTTGTGTGGATGGTGCTATGCATACATCTATCCATAAAGCAATTGTTTTTTGCATGTTTATAATGAATCAAATTAGAGTTGTGGTTGGGCTGGATTAAAATGTACCTCTTCCTGGGTTTATACAAGCCTTTGAGCTTCAGAAAAGCATCAGTTCTAGGAAACGATTCAGACTTCAGAATATTCATGGTTTTATCACTTTAAGTAAAACTATAAAATTTATGGCATTTTTGTACATGTAGTTCAAGGCTTCCAGAAGTTAAGTCAGAGTCTTTCTATATGCTCAACTCTTGTGGATGTGTGAAAAGGAACTGCTTATTTAAAATTAACTTTACAATGGTGGAGTTTCAATTGCTTCCTTAAGCAAGAATTCAGATTAATAACTCAGACTGATACTAAAGAACTTGTTAATTGGTTAACCAGTTAACTGGTGAAACCCAAAATTGTTGCCAGTTTGCCTTGCAAAGTTTTAATTCTATCAAGCAGGTATAAAACAAAACAATGTCTAGGACGTTATTGGGAAAAGGTAACAATTCAAAAGTAACATAGTCTTATTATAAAATATTCCATAAATTAAAACAAAGAAAATGAGCTAACTTTTGCAGTAAAGAACTACCAAATAAAAAATATAGGCTGTAGACTAATATGAATTACTGTATTTTTCAAACAGGAGTTGTATTTGTAAAACCAAGCCAAATAACATACTACCTAGAAGAGCTACAAAACTACTTTGCCTTTCCAGCTGTTATTGGGAAGAAGGCTGATATATACTTGTATGCCATTCCAATATTCAGAAGGGATATACTACATTTCCTGCCAGCAGAGAACAAGATGAAGAGGAATACATCAGCACATCAAAAGCAGCCACACCAGTATTTCTAATTTGCCATCTGCAATGTTGATCAAAGCCTCTCATAAGCTTGTACTATTTCAGGTTAACCCTATTTGTAAAGCAACATACAAAAGGAGGAAATCTTTGTTTTCTTCATAAAGAAAAGGTGGGAAGGAAGAGAGGAATAAAAGCATTTATTTTGTTTTGCTAAATAAAGATTGATTCTGTGCACAATAAGCATGTTTGAAAATCTATGGTATTTGTTTACATAAATATCCTGGCATTATAATAATGTCATCTACATAAATAATCTTTGGCATTTACAAAAATTCTTCCTAAACAAAAGGTAATGTTATGTAGTCTATACTAAGCAATAAAAAACTATACCTGGCCTGTAGATACCTTGGGTGGTGGAGCGATCCCTTCATTCTTGCAAACTGCTTCCTCAGGTGATAATTTTGCTCTAGAAAATACTGCTTTTAGATTTTTAAACATCTTGTCTGTTCAGCTCTCCTGAAGCCTCTATAACTCTTTTGCCATGAACCTGTATATAGCATTTATTTTCTTGCCATCAAGCCAATTAGACACTTAATCAGGTTTAGGTCTGATTAATGCCTTAAAGAAATTCCTTGCACAGTCTGTTTCAGTGATGGCTTTTTCTTACCATTAGTACTTTTAGTTTATGTCGTAGACTAAGTTATTTCTAATCTCGACAGTTACACTCAACTTTTAATGCACAAATTCAGAGGAGAGTGAACATGTTCTGGTTAGAATAAATCAGTGTCTGATCTTTTATGTATTGGATATTGAGCATTTAATTTATATTTAGAAATGAAGTTTTAAGTCCTAAAGACACCTATATTTTAACCAGGAAAGGAAAAGATTTATTGAGAAATAATCATCCGCAACTCAGTAAATTACATGAGATCTCAAGAGGTTTAATTTCCTTGCAGTCCTGAACTTTTTCATTTTTATTTTTTATTCTTTATTTTCTGAGTGTATGATACTAAAAGCTCTGTTGGTGCTTATGTTAACAAGTTCATAGCTCGTTTTATTCCACTCTTCTTATTTTAAAATGTGGGAATAATTTCATCTTTCTTTTTCCAATGTATTTACAGAAAATAACTATTTTATGTAGAGTCTCAGCTACAATTTTGATGAAATTAAGTTTTGACCAAATGTCCTACAAATGAGGAAAATATAAGTTTTTATAGTGTTTATAACTAACACATGATTTTGAGAGTCTATAGGCTTTGTCTCATGCTATAGAAATCCCTATGAAATCAAGCATGGTTCAGTTTACAGGTAAAACTCAATTTCAGATACCCCTAGTATCACATTGGTTCAACCCCTCTCAAGAAAGATCTTTACAACTTTATTGTTTCTTCTTCATAATTCCGCTTTATTTTTTACAAGTCTGTGTCTTCACTTTAAGCAACGAATTTGTGCTAACAACTTATAATTGATTTGTCCTGGTCATCAAGGAGTCAAGAATTGCAGAAACCTATTCCTTTGAGTTATTTCCATAACTACATATTTAGCAATAAGATTGAAGTATTGAAAATGCCCCAATGGCTGCCTCCTTGGGGCTTCTGTTGTCTGGCAAGATGGTTTTTAATATTTATTCTACTGCAGTAGTAACTGTAAGAATGAACCAATAATATTCATTAGTTAATGCACGAAAAAGACTTGCAAACTGACACTTATGAGGCAGACCTTACAGTAGCTGGCCATACTCCAGTCTTGCAACTGGGAATCACAGGCATAATTTCATAGATGTTAGATGCAACAAAAGCATGGAACATCCTTTTTTTGTTAAGGTCTGTATTCTGTTTAAAGGCAATGCAGTTCTTACTAATGCTTCAGTCTGTGTTTAAGCTTAGTGTTTGAATGATTAAATTATAAATTGTTAACAAAAATATTTTCATTTATAAAATATTTGCAGGTCTGGAAAATATGTAGCTTCTTTTCTTTTGGATGTGAAATTCTGCCTTTTTGCTCTTTTTACATTCTGGCTCATTACAGAAGAATTTCAAAAGGTATCTTAGAAAACAAGTTAGTTATTCTTTTACTATGTGAAATTTTAGTGGATTAAATTGGCTAATGCACGAAACTTTAATCGACTGCCACATATAAACTATACCTGCAGACTGAGCTTTTCTGAGAACAACTGTTTTCTCATTATAAAAGAAGAATTTCTTCAATATTGAAAGATCTTTGAATATGTGATTTTGTTTCTTGTTTCTTAAAAATGAAATAAGTTTTGCATGAAGCATAATACAATACAAACATATAGTACTTATTAGGGGAAAATATGTATCTCCTATGAATTCCTACAAAACTATGCACATTCATCTTTTAAAAAATGCCAAGCAACAACATGGTTTAATTTTTTATTTTATTATAGTATTTATGCTGGTATTAACTTATAATTAAAAGGCATGCAAAAAGAATGTATCAGGCATTAAAAGAAAAAATGCCTTTAGGAATCTATAAAATAGCTATTGACATCCCTAGGTAATGAATGTTATATTAATTTAGTCTGTGACTAACTAAATCAATGTTTGAAGCCCCTTCATATGATGGGATTTTGTAAATAATAAGCAGACTACACAAACTTAATATTTTGATACCACTGGAGATATAAGTTCTCCTGACCCTGGTAAGATGATTCATCTGCTTCAGTATTTCATTTGTCTTCTGTGTACTATGGATAGTTAGCTATTTTTATCAGGCTCTGAATATGCTGAAAGCACTTTAGTTAATTGACTATCATGATGCACTGTTAAGTAAGAAGATTAAGAGTGCAGCAGCAAAGCGGATAGCCTGTAAACAGTTAGCTTCTTAGCTATGCTGGTTTGACCACTGCTTACTATATGCTGCTTTTATGGTAAGCCCTACAGGGTACAGGAATTTCAAGCCTGTCTTGTATATTTTGTAGATACAGGGGGAGTAATTTATTAATAATGCACCCCCTTTTCCACTTTTTTTTTCCTTCAAGGAGATGTTGCTTCTTCATTTATAAATTTGAGATATGCATCAGCTTTCCAAACTTCGGATAAACTTTTTCTTTGAGAGATTTTTATTTTTTAATCTAAACGTAAATTTGAAATAAGGCGCTCACAGACTGAAACTTATATTCTAAACTTGCACAAGAGATTATACCCCATGTAACAGCAGGTGTCTTAGAAACTCGGGTAATTCAAATGCCATGCGGCATTTGATTTGCAATAAATGCTAAAACAATTGGTAGAACTCTTCTGTCACCCCATTTGAACCAGTATTAGAGAGTGCAGCACTTCTTAAATCATAAGAATATACAAAAGGAAGCATGACTTCTTTTTCTGAATAATTAGGAAAGTTGCTAATGAGAAGAGATTCCTTTCTTCAAGACTGTTCTTGGAGGTGTTTGTTGTTGGGCTTTTTTTCTTTTTTGTTCCTCCTGCTATTTAATAAGCATAGAGTGTGAATTCCAAGGACTGCTTTGCATTCCTCATCCTCATCAGGCAGTGTCAGTCGCTCCATTTGTTTAAGTCTACTGATCAATAGATATCATCTCAAGTTTTTATTTTTGTATTAAATCAGGTGTACATGTTAAAAAGACCAAAGCCTGAGCTTCACTTGTATTCAGATCTTCCCACAATACAAAACACAATGTGCAGGTGTTTTTCACAGGTACCTGCCTTCAGTTTATCTACATGACTCAAGGATCTTGACAAATAAGATTAGTACTTCTTTCTTTAGGCCTCTGTAACAGCAGACAGAATCTGAATCTAGCACTCATCAAATTTTTTCCTCTGAACAGTGTAAGATTTGCCAATTTTGCTATTTTTTATAGATTAACCAAAGTCATAGGATTAATTTATCTAATTTATCTGTCTTCCTTAACTCTGAGGGCTTTGTTAAAAGACTTTTTTTTTTTTTTTTTTTCCCCTTGGATAAAAATGGTTCTGGAGTTCCGATTTTTCATACCTGCTAATTGCCTCATTTTTTTAAACTCGGGTGATACTATCATTTGGCTAGAAATGCCTTAGTATAGAAAATTAATTAATGATTTTAATGGAAATTTGCCTCCTTAAGTACAATATCACAGTCATGGCCAAAAGTAACTGTAGCATTCACTGAGGCGTCTTCAGAAACAACAACGGTTACTTAAAAGAAGACTTTTTGCTGTTTCAGTTAGCTATATACTTATAATACTACTTCATATAGTTATAGACTAATTTTGTCTGATTCATGAGGCTTTTCTTATGTTGCAGTTTATACACTGGCACAAATGTACTGCAATCAGTCTCTGCATCCTAAGTGATGCATGATAGGTTGTATGGTCTGGAGTAATCTGGAAATACACAATAATCTTGATTGTTTTGACCTTCAAGGAATGCAGACCATTTTTCCCTTTCAAATTCAGTTTTATATAGCAAATCAAATTAACAGGATTTGTTCATCTTACAAGAAAAGAAAAGATGGGAACAGTTCTGTGGCAAGAGGCTGGAAAAGACAGGGTGATGATACTTTCTATTCCTTTTCACATTCCTCTACATGAAATTACTTAGTTAAGGTAGGAGCCATATCCTAAAGACTAATTTTCTGGAGCCTTCACCAGATCCTAGCTAGCTTTGAGTGCGATACTATCATCATGCCATAATGTGATGGATGAGCTGGAGGAGGTGACAAAATTGACTGCCAGCCTGCCAAAACTATGTTGGGTGATACCACCTCTTGCTAGTGACCTCTTTTGATGAAAGTGACATGTGAATCAAAGGAACAGGGCATAAGATAGAAGAAAAATGTAAGATCACTTATGTTTAATTACGCCATTGGTCTGAAGGCATAAAAAAAGTTGAAGAAAAGTTCTTGTCTACTAATAAAGTACATTTCCTTTAGTATGTCTGGCTTTTTGCTTTTCTTCTCAAAACAAAAATGGCACCAGATGTATAAGCGTCCTTATGGGCAGAATTTCCTTGGTAGCAGTGTGCTACTGCTTAAAATGTGACTCATAGAATCATAGAATAGTTAGGGTTGGAAAGGACCTTAAGATCATCTAGTTCCAACCCCCCTGCCATGGGAAGGTACACCTCCCACTAAACCATGTCACCCAAGGCTCTGTCCAACCCTTCCTTTAACACCGCCAGCGATGGAGCATTCACAACTTCCCTGGGCAACCCATTCCGGTGTCTCACCACCCTTGCAGTAAAGAATTTCTTCCTCATATCCAATCCAAACTTCCCCTGTTTAAGTTTGAACCTGTTACCCCTTGTCCTATCACCACAGTCCCTAACAAATAGTCCCTCCTCAGCATCCCTGTAGTCCCCCTTCAGATATTGGAAGGCTGCTATGAGGTCTCCACACAGCCTTCTCTTCTCCAGGCTGAACAGCCCCAACTTTCTCAGCCTGTCTTCATACGGGAGATACTCCAGTTCCCTGATCATCATTGTGGCCCTCCTCTGCACTTGTTCCAACAGTTCCATGTCCTTTTTATGTTGAGGACACCAGAATTGCACACAATACTGCAAGTGAGGTCTCATGATAGCAGAGTAGCAGGGCAGGATCACCTCCCTAGACCTGCTTGTCACCACATGAGAAAGTTTTATCAACTAGGGTAGTACTGCAAAGTCTCTCTCACTTAAATAATATTCCAAAATGAGTCTGTGGGCCAAGGGATAAAAAGGAACAGTCCTTCAGAAAGTGGTCATGAGACCTACCTCAAAGAGCTGCAGCTATGGGCTTAGGTCACTGAAAGAATTAGACCTCCTGTAGCCCCTCCTGTAAGACCACATATCTCAAACTGGCAACTTAGGGTCTCCTCTCTACCTTAGCTGGTAGCAGTACTGATTTGGAATGTGCAAAACTTCATTCTCAGAAGGAAACAACTTAAAAAGCAGTGCTCTCGTGACAAATTAGTAATGCTATTGATGTCATAGTCTCCTCTCTCTTCCCATTTTTCATGCATCTCCATGGAGAAGAATAAATTGCAATAGAAAGGAATAGATTCTTTGCCACATCCTTTTGATGGGAAATCACTTGTATGTGGTCTCCTGGATATTTTCCAGAGGAAGCCCTCTGTGTGTGAGCCACTTCTAGGGAGACTGGAGTTGTTCAAAATATAAAGTACAAGTTCTAATTTATCATAGAATGTGACATGAACTCAAACATCATCTGTGCTGTTACATTTTCTGTGAATACGTACTGCAGCTGTTCACAGTAGGGAAGTTGACAAGGGCTCCTCCGCTGAATACCTTCAGTAGGAAACCCTATGAAGGAGCTAGTGGGGGCAGACAACCTTTCCCTTCAAAAGGGCTGACTCATTGATTGGAACCTATATTTCAGTTTGGAGGTGAATGGGTTTGCAATGTCCCGGAATTAAAACTTAAGAAAGAGGAGCAAATGTGTAACGTCAGTGATGCCATCTCGTTACTTTTTCCTGAGACTACTTTACTTTTCAATTATTTTATTTATACAAGCTTGACATACCTTCTTGAAGAGGAGCTGAGGAGGTGAACACATGCCTTAATTTGGATGAAGGAAGACTCAGAAGTGAAAGGCAGCCACCTGTAGAGAAGAGCAGAAATCAGCTTGGAGGACAAACATCCGTGGCTATGGCTTTCTATGCTCTCTTGTAAGCAAATTATCATTGTGGAGAGGGGATGATAAGAGGGTGATACATTTAGGGTGTTTCATGACAGTAATGTTAACACTTGTGTAATGCTGACGCTTCTATCTGAGGGAAATGGAAATAGAAATTTGCTTATAAATTACATCTCTTCTGGAAAGCTGAGCACTGTTATCAAAGGAGTGAGAACTTTCAGAAGTGTGTAATGTATTCCTCTAAACCCATTATATTTTCTGTGTACCCTCAGAGAATCCTCTTCCCACTGCACTGATGTTAAGCCTTATGTTTTTGCTAACATAAATATTTAAAGTATGCCACCAACACAAGCTATCTAATCTAGTCAACAACATAGCAACAGAGAACTGAGCATTGCACAAACACTGGCTTAGGAGAGGGAAAAAAAAAAACCTCTTAAGAAACACTCTAAATATAAGTTTGATATAGTTGATAAAGTGCTGAATTGGGACTTGCCCCAGTTTCAACTAGCCCATCAAACTTTTACTGTTTTCCTTTGTGTATTTATCTCTACTTGAAGAAGAGTTGTAGGGTTGTGCACTACTTGTGTAGTAGGTAGAGTTGTAACCACTGAGGAGGTTTTCTCTGCCACATATAGGTTAAGAGCAATCTATTAGTTTTCGATTTTGGCATAATTTTGTGCTTTTGCTGTTGTGATGAATGCCAAATTGGGCATTTGGATGGGAAAACCTCTGATGGAGGGGACAGGAATTATTATTATGTTTAAGGCATTGGTAATGGCAATTTACAATCTAAGGCAAATTAACAACCCAGTTCACTCTGATGGGATAGTGCATTAGAAAAAACAGATGTTCAGCAAACATTCACTTTTCATGCAAGCAGCTTGGCTCAAAAAAGTAGTGCCTAATATGATTAACTTCTTCAGAGTGCTATATTGGCTTCTGCTGACTTTTCTCATCTTCTTTCAAAAGAGAGCACTGAGAATATTTTAATGCAAATACCTAGTGGGTTGCATCCTAAACTCAAATACCAGACTTCGCTTCAGTTCCGCCCTCTGACAGAAAAGGGATTCGTATTCATATCTTCCAGTCCTTCAGAGTACTAGGTTGACCTTTCGTAAAGATGTAAAGAACTATTCTCAACGTCTGTTGAATCAGTGTAGCTGTACTTGTTATAGCTCAAAGAGTAACTGAAACACAGAACGAGATGGAGATCAAGAACAAGTGTTAACCTTGTACTTCCATCGTTGTGGAAGGGCAAAGCACAGTGGTAGCTTCTACTTAGAGGACAGGAAATTTTATGCAGATAATTTCAATTGAGCTTACTGGATAAAATACATGAAACTTTTAGGGGTGGAAATCAAAAGAAAAATGCTTCAAATAAGCCTGGCCTGTATAATTCTCATTACCTGTTTAGCCTGTACTTCAAGAGGGTCTGGTGTTAACTGGCAACTCATTTGATTCAGTAACAAAAGGTAGAAGGGTAATGATGCTATCAGCAAGTCAGATACCACTTGTTGTTTCTCCTGGACCTCTCATTTGAAAATAGAATATTGATTATACTTCTGGTGACATGTGAGCAGCTCTAAGGGAAGCTATAGAGGCTAGTATTTCACCATTAGGAGTCATTCCCCCTGAACAGTGAGATAGGTTTGAAAATAAAAGCATTTAATGGCAAAATAAGTCCTTTATTGATTTGGCTGACCTACTGTATTCACTTTATGTTTGCAGGAATGGGTTTACTTATGTTCAGGTCATGCTGTGAAGAATTCATACTTCCTTTTTACTAAGATATTTCACGGCAAAGTGAATGAGAAGCTGATCTACCATTCTCTGTTAATTAAAAATACTTCTTCTAATTCTGATTTTTCTATTTTGTGGATAGGAAAACCCAACAGCATCCATTGCAGCCCTGCTAACCCCAACAACATGATGAAATTTAACTGATTTCATTTTAGTTGATTATCTCTTTAACCTCAATATTCCAAAAAAGCATCTTTCTCTACTTTCAAGGTTACCTCAGCACAGCTGTCACAAAATTTAGGGAGAAGGGTAACTTAACCTTCTCTAACTCAATCTACTGAAATTAGCTTATACACCATTTGAAATACCAGTCTGTCTCCTGTGTCCCACATAACACTGGTGTGATTATTTTATACATACATGTCCTGGTTTTGGCTGAGATGATTTGGATAGACAGGATTTTCTTCCTAGTACCTTTTGCAGTGCTGTGTTTTGGCTTTAATCTGAAAACAACACTGATAACATACTGAGGTTTTAGTTGTTGCTAAGTAATGCTTACTCTGATTAAGGACTTTTCAGTCTCTCATGACCTGCCTGTGAAGAGGGGCACAAGAAGCTGGGAGGAAGCAGAGACAGACACCTGACCCAAACTAGCCAAAGGGATATTTCATACCAAAGCATGTCATGCGCAGTATATAAACTGGGGGGGAATTACCTGGAAGGGACTGATTGCTGCTCGGGTTGGGTTGGATATAGGTCAGCAGGTGGTGAGCAATTGTATAGTACATCACTGCTGTTTGTTCGGTTTTTGCGGGATTTTTTGTTTGCTTGTTTTGTTGTTTTTTTTTTTTTTTTTCTTTCTTTTGGTTTTACATCTCTCTCTTATTTCCCATTATTATTATTATTGTTAGTAGTGTTATATTGTACTTTATTTTGGTTATTAAACTGTTCTTATCTCAACCCATGGTTTTACTTTTTTTTCCCTGATTCTCCTCCCCATCCCACTGGGCTAAGAGGGAGTGATCCAGCAGCTGCGTGGTGCTTAGTTGCCAGCTGGCGTTAAGCTACAGCAGCACAATAATTGTGAGAGAGAGTTGCTTACACTAGTGATTCTTCTACTTGCTATCATGATCTTTGATTCTGAGTCTGCTGAGATTTGTGCATATGGCTAACTTTAAGAAGGGTAAATTCCTGCACTGAACTTCTGAGGGGAAAAAAACATGAATTTGCTGAAATTATTTTTCTGTTTGAAGTTCGCTCTGTCACTAAGTGTTTGGAAGACTGTGTCTTAACTCTTAGAAGCTATATTTGAATATTCTTAGACTCTGAAGTACTCCTTGCTGGACATAAACCTAGATAAAGCCATTCCAGAAGTGATATAATACATTTGGAGGTTAGATGCAATAAAATATTTGCTTTTTAGGGTCACTAGTGCTGGAGGGCTATTATTTCAGGGTGAAAAAAATGCCCAGAACACCTGAAGAGTTTAAAGGAGTTAAAATAGGTTTTCTATTTTCACTCCTGTATTAGACTTTGTTAATGTACGTGATATTGTCCCAGGTTTAAGCGTGTTCTTGGAACAATGAAAGTTTTAGCAGTGTAGGAAAAGAGATTTATTTAGTATTTAAAAGCTCAATCAGTGCTGTAAAAGCTGGAAAGAAGCCATTTCCCTTCAGTTATAGAGTTAGGTTGGTTATGGGTTTCACTGCTACAAAACTGCCATTATTATTCAGATAAAATAAGACTTTTTTTCTTTCCCTGGTCATTAATCAAAAGCACTACTAAGTCTGTAATTAAGCAGTTTATGAAAAGCAGTAAATTTTATCAGGGAAAGGAGAAGATTTATGTCTCTTCAAAATTATAGTTTTTCCAGAGTTATAAGGCTGCAGACCAGTAGCCAGTTTTCTTTCAAATGAAATTCTGGGAAAGTTCTTGCTTACAATTTTCCCCTTTATGCATACATGGCATAAACATGTATGCATATGTTTGTCTTTAGCAAAGACCACCTATTTTTTAGGGCAGCTGACTGATGGAGGTGGGCTAGAAGTAAAACACCGTGAGCTCCTGGATAACCCATACTTCTATTTCCTTCTATATATATATACATGAGCATGGAGGATGGCATTTACTCATACCTCCAGTTACCTGGTCTTTTGCATCCCCAACCTCTGTGTAGCTTGGGAAACATATTTCTTTGGTTGTTTAGCAAAAATTCTCCCAATTTTCACCCCCAGTCTAATTTCATCCCAGAAAACCCATGAATCTTGTTATCAGTCATGTAGTTGTTTTTAGTTGTATGAACTTTCAAAATTCTTTTCTTCCTCATTCTTATTCTGCAAAATCTCTCTTAAATCTTCCCATTTCCCTCTTCGTCTACTCCATAACCACTAAACACGATATTCTTCCTTAAGTGCTTTACCTTGATTCCTACCCTGCCAACACCAGAGGATCCTGAGATCCAGTATCAATTTGTTGTGACACTACTAGACTTCTCTTTCTTCTTCAGTCAGTGCTCCAGTGTTGCGACCTGCTTATGGATTTTATAGCAGTTCTCTTTCATCTGCTTCCTGGCTTTAATTTGTTTTCTATTAAGCTTCTATGATCACTTTCCAATTGCTCTGCCAAATCTGTCATAAAGAAAAAAGCCCATATAAGGTGACGGTGATGCTTTTTTGGGATCCTCAATTAGTGTTCTATGAGCAAGAGCAGTGACAACTTCTAATGGTCAGTCAAGCATCTTGCACCACTAATTTACAAAGTAGACAGGGCCCTTCAGCTAGGTTTTTGGAGAAGAACTTTGTTTATACGAAAGAAGGGAAGGGAATTGTTCAACGGGTATGTTATTTTTCTGTTTATTGTTCAAAAGTAGTTAGTAGGTCACGAGATGATGTTTACCAGTACACACATTGAGCAGTTTTAAGGGTAACACTAAAACTCCAATTAATAAATCAGGTTTTGTAGCATCCTTTTGATACCAGTAAATCAGAACTGCTCTCTACTCTTTGGTGAGAGCGAAGTGCTATATATATCTACATTGTTTACCTCCATTGAAGTCAATAACCACTAAATGACTACTACAGTATAAAGCACACATAAATACCTTTTGTGCATATAATACTGAATGCTTAAGGACCAGGTCTGGTGAATTTACAACCAAACGCTATAGATTAAGAGTTTCCTGCTGCAGTCTTTACTCTCCTGTTGGTTAGTACTTGAAACTGTTTGTGTATTAATTTATTGTAGTAGAAAATGTTGTGCGAGAAGAGAACTCTTGTGTCATCAGGTCTTGCATTCCCTATTACTTTTCATCCCAAGGTTGTTCTGGAAAGGTGTGTAGCCTGTAGTTAAATTACTGATTTGTCCTGCCACTTCTCACAAATAACTAAACTCTGCCTGGTGTTAAAACACTACTGCTTTAGAGTGCCCTCAAGCGCAAGTGATGAAGTTGTCAGATAATTGCACCACTGTCAGATGGACAAAAGTGTAATATTTTTTCATACATTCTCAGCTGTATTGGTTTTGCAGGACCAAAAAATGTAAAACCAGTAACAAATACTTTCTATGAGTGCACAGATGATCCTGAACTCACAGGATGAGCAGCCTGTTTCATAAGGCAATGTTATGTTTTTACAGTTCCTTTTAACGTAAACTGAAAATTATATCTTGATCTTTCTAAATGAAACAGTTCATACTGAATACAGGCAGGGACGCCTCACACTAAACCATGTCACCCAAGGCTCTGTCCAACCCCGCCTTGAACACCGCCAGTGATGGAGCATTCACAGCTTCCCTGGGCAACCCATTCCAGTGTCTCACCACCCTTACACTAAAGAATTTCTTCCTCATATCCAATCTAATCTTCCCCTGTTTAAGTTTGAACCCATTACCCCTTGTCCTCTCACTACAGTCCCTAACAAATAGTCCCTCCCCAGCATCCCTATAGGCCCCCTTCAGATATTGGAAGGCTGCTATGAGGTCTCCACACAGTCTTCTCTTCTCCAGGCTGAACAGCCCTAACTTTCTCAGCCTATCTTCATGCAGGAGCTGCTCCAGTCCCCTGATCATCCTCGTGGCCCTCCTCTGAACTTGTTCCAGCACTTCCATGTCCTTTTTATGTTGAGGACACCAGAATTGCATACAATACTCCAAGTGAAGTCTCGCAAGAGCAGAGTACAGGGGCAGGATCACCTCCTTCAACCAGCTGGTCACTCTCCTTTTGATGCAGCCCAGGATACGGTTGGCTTTGTGGGCTGCAAGAGTACATTTCCAGCTCATGTTCATTTTTTCGTCAACCAACACCCCCAAGTCCTTCTCCTCAGGGCTGCTCTGAATCTCTTCTCTGGATTGCTTGTGCCGGGCCGTACCATCCCTCCAACAGATATCAGGGTGGTTGAAGTCCCCCGTGAGAACAAGGGGCTGCGAGCGTGAGGCTGTTCCTATCTGTCTATAGAGCGCTTCATCCACCAAGTCCCCTTGGTCAGGCGGTCTGTAACAGATCCCCACAGTAGTGTCACCCATTGCTTTTCTCCCTTTAACCCTGACCCACAAACTCTCTGTTGAATGCTCACCTGTCCCCAGACAGAGTTCCATACTCTCTAGCCTATCCTCAACATAAATAGCAACTCCCCCTCCCCGTCTGCCAGGCCTGTCTTTCCTAAAGAGCCGGTAACCTTCCATTCCAACACACCAGTCATAGGAGCCATCCCACCATGTTTCTGTGATGCCTATGATGTCATACCCTCATAGACGTGCACACATTTCTAATTCCTCTTGTTTGTTCCCCATACTACGGGCATTTGTATAGAGGCATCTGAGCCGAGCTACAATTGAAGCCGGCTCACTGGCTGGAGCAGCTGGAATACCTTTACATTGCTCTGAACGTTTACTAGAGGTGTTAGCAACTGACCGGGTGTGTTGGGATGGAATGATGCCCCCCTCCCCCAACACATCTAGTTTAAAGCATCTTTGAAAAGCCTGGCAAGCCTCCTACCAAAACCGCTCTTCCCCTTAACTGTCAAATGAGCTCCACCAGCCTCCAGTAGACCTGGCCTACTAAACTGAGTCCTGTGTTCTAAATACCCAAACTCCTGAATATGGCACTAACCATTTATTAACCTGCCCAATCCTCCTAGCCTTTTTAAGGTCCTGCCCTGTATCCTGGAGAATTGACGAAAAGACAATCTGAGCTCCACAGCCCCTAACCACCTCTCCCAGAGCTCTGTAGTCCTTCTTTATGCTCTTCAAGCTGCTGCTATCTATATCAGTAGCACCCACATGGCCCACTATATGTTCAATAGGATAAGCTATGCAGAAGATTTTATGCATTCCCATTGGATTTAGTCGCCTAACCACATGCATACCTAAAGATAGCTTTGAGGTACTTACTGCCTACAGAATCAGGCAAGAAAGCAGATGTCACTGATAGAAAAATATAATAACCTTCTGCCCCTACTATGCTTTAGCTTTTGATAAATAACAGGCTCCAAACCATCAGTCACTTTCTTGAGAACTCTTTGTGTTGTATTAATTGTTTCTTAATCCTGCTGTGTATTTATTTGCTCTTCTTTTTAAGCCATTTTACTCTTTGTCACACACCTGTTCAATGAATTTGACGACAGCAATTTAGAAAAAGATTCTTTTGACAGTAAGCACTGTGTTTAAAAACTCCGACTCAACACGGTCATGTAGCATGTTTAATCTCATTTCTTTGCTCTGTTTTAAAGCAGTAGCACTGGTGAGCTGAGAGCAGAGGCTGAGATTCATTCTTACTATCTGGAGGGGGAGCAATAGATCTCCTGAAAGAAGATTAGGTTTATTTGTGCCTTTCTTCTCACAACATTAAGAAAGGTATCAGAACAACTGAATTCTTGAGTTGGGCAATTCAGATGAGTGCCTGTAGATTAAGTTACTTAACATAGTCTTTTAGAGGTCTTGTAGTAAAGCCACAAGAACATAAATATCAAGAATCCTTTTACAGATGGGCAAATTTTGTTCTGTGGTGCATGTTAACTGTATAATAAGTCATATCACACAGAAAGTGTGATACTGCAGTAGTACCCAGGGATGAGAGTGTTCTTCTAGATTTCCTTCCCATCTCAGAATTTGCACAGCTTGTCTGTGTGCTGGAGTGAGTCATCAAGTCCTGTTCTTAGCATAATTTGAAGACAATGGCTTCAGTTCAATATTTTGTTTATTTACCTCTACAGAAGTAACTTGAAGAATAATATGGAGGGGTGGTAGGGTTGAGTCTTTCCATTATTTTTTTTTCTGTACTCTCATTTGGAAAAAAGATGGACTAATAATGTAGGCAGGAAAACTGCTGTAATGACTGCTGACTTTGGATGCTAAGTTAATCTAATGAATTGATATGCTCCAGGTACCAGAAATAGTTATTGAATACATGTAATACAAATGGGTGGCAAATGTTGGCTCATGGTCTATCAGAAATGTTAAAATAGAATTTTACTTCTTCAAGGAAGATCTACTCCATGTTGTCACGGCAGAGCTCTGAGCTAGGATAAGAGCAGATTAGATAATTGAGTTTGCTGTTCCCGCACTGTGGACAGATAAAAGAGATGAGGTTGCCACTGGGAGATGATCTCCTCTTATGCCTTATTAGTAGCTGACATGCATACTTATTACTTCCTCAGAAGTCTTCTGCAGAAATAAGGACAGCTTAGTGTTGGAAGGATAGTTGGCAGTGCCATTTCATCTTAGACAACTACTTATTTTGTTTATTTATCTCTCAATCGGCTATCTTAGACTTCCTAAAGGTAGTTGTCTGTGACCTGAACTACAAAATTTTCCTATAATATCCATTCATGTTGTGTCACTTCTCTTCCTATTTGACCAACTATTCAAATGACACCATGTCTGTTAACATACTTCCTAACATCAGTGCTCAATATGAAGCTCAAAAAGGTATGAAATCCATGCGATGCTAAAATACAGAGTTCAGTTTGTGTTCCAACATTTAGGAACTTAAATATTTAAAGGATGTTATAATTTTTCAGGATGCGCAAATATTTATTCAACTTCAGAAGTTCACTCCATAAATCTGAATAGACAAATTAAACATGATCTCTGCTAAGAAGAGTTAATAGTATAAAAGACAGGCACAAAGGCAGAAAGATATTTTCATAAAATCAAGAAATATGTGGAAAAATTAATGAAGTGTTCTTACTTGAAACAGGATTTCAACAGACTCAGTTGAAGAGAATAGATTATGTTCCATGCATGGATTGAACACGGCATGGATTAAAAGGGGAATAGAAGTAGCAATTAAATAAGCTATTGAAAATGAGACTGCTATGACTTGAAGAACCAAGAGGCTGTTTGGATATTTAGTACAAAAAAATCCAAGATGAGAGACCAATTTTCACAGAATTTTAAAGGCAAAAATATTGAGATATCTGCATATTGTGAATGGAGAATTTTCTTTAGAGCACATGATTGTTATATATGGCTGCAATTTAGGACTAACAGGTGGGCAGATGCCAACCTGATGAAATTTAACTGTGACAAGTGCAAGGTCCTACACCTGGGTCGGAACAATCCCAAGCACAGCTACAGGTTGGGCAGAGAAGAGATTCAGAGCAGCCCTGCAGAGAAGGACTTGGGGGTGTTGGTTGACGAAAAAATGAACATGAGCCGGCAGTGTGCGCTTGCAGCCCAGAAAGCCAACCATATCCTGGGCTGCATTAAAAGGAAGGTGACCAGCAAGTCCAAAGACATGATCCTGTCCCTCTACTCTGCTCTCGTGAGACCTCACTTGGGATTATTGTATGCAGTTCTGGTGTCCTCAACATAAAAAAGGACATGGAACTGTTGGAAGAAGTGCAGAGGAGGGCCACGATGATGATCAGGGGACTGGAGCAGCTCCTGCATGAAGATAGGCTGAGAAAGTTGGGGCTGTTCAGCCTGGAGAAGAGAAGACTGTGTGGAGACCTCACAGCAGCATTCCAATATCTGAAGGGGGCCTATAGGGATGCTGGGGAGGGACTATTTGTTAGGAACTGTAGTGAGAGGACAAGGGGTAACGGGTTCAAAGTTAAACAGGGGAAGATTGGATTGGATATGAGGAAGAAATTCTTTAGTGTAAGGGTGGTGAGACACTGGAATGGGTTGCCCAGGGAAGCTGTGAATGCTCCATCACTGGCGGTGTTCAAGGCGGGGTTGGACAGAGCCTTGGGTGATATGGTTTAGTGTGAGGTGTCCCTGCCCATGGCAGGGGTAGGAACTAGATGATCTTAAGGTCCTTTCTAACCCTAACTATTCTATTGTTCCATGAAATTTGACATTCATGAGGAATTCAGATGCTCCGGACTCTACTAGAAGAAGAAGGAGGCAGAACATCTTCCTATTTGCTTATATTGGAGTTTGAATTCTGGAGTATGTATTAAGTTTAAAGTCCCTCCATTCCTGCTGTGTTTAAGAGATATAGTAAGTGAGTTTTCTACTGATGTGGGGTTTGTTTAATTGTTCAATGTGTCTTCCTCAGTATAAAAACAAATTAAGGAAATAAAATGTTTCTCTCTTTCTCTGTGGAATCTGCTTCATTTTATAAAGCCATAAACTTTGGAATCACATCCTTGTATAGACTGATCTCTGTTTTCTGTAGTTTCTTCTCACACTGTTTTTACCAATGACAAGTATGCCTGTGTATATATGTTTTTCATGCTTTGCAATAATCCTATAGGACTTGTGAATCATGGACTGTACTGAGTCTGTGACAAGAATTTGTATTTGGATAGGAATATAAGTCTTGCAATCCCTTGGGATAAGAATTTTTATGCAGAATTCTACTTGTAGGTTTGTTTATTTAAAAGAAAAAGTTTTAAATTACTTGAAAGGGATTTTAAGGAAAAAAATCATTAAAAAGATACATAGCTTTCTAGAGAATCTGACAATAAGCAGAGGGGAAAAAAATGCTGTATCTTTGAAAGCAAGCTAGTGGAGCAGTTACTGAGCCATAAACAAAAGGAGGCTCAAATATATTGGGTTCTTAAACAATGCATATTTCAAAAATAAAATTCAATTTTCAACCATGCAATCAATCACTCGAATTATACCTATTACGAAGGAAAGAAAGTCCTTGTCTCCAAATCCATACAAGGTGAATGATTTCAAGGAATAAATCCCAGCAGATTTGTGTTTCTTCAACATTTATTTTGTATTTTCACTATTTACTGGTTTACAACATTTTCAATACTCCTCAGTTTATAAAGAGTTCACAAGAGGTTAATGGGAGTTCTTACTAGAAGAGCCCTTTGAAGAATGGATGAATTCTTACCCATTGTCCTGAGACAGAATAGGAGCTCAAATGAGAGAGACACATCATTAAGTCTGTCCTTGTCGAGCCCATTTTATTTATCGTTAAGGCCACTGCTGCATAGATAAGGTTTTACATGGCATTGCATTGCATATACCATGTATATCAAGTACTATATTTGCAATGGTTTACATCTCCCAACTATGCAAAGTGAATAAAATGCTGCTGATAGTATGCTGAATTTCTTGTCCTTTTGATTGAACTTGGATGGTGATATGTCTGTACAGTTTCACACTACACTTCTTTTTTTGAATGGGAAACAATGAAAAATTATCGATTTGGAACAAGGATCTTGTAGAACTCTTTCTTGTAACTATGCTAGCATTTTGGAGAAACAAAGCTTAGTGGTCTTCCATCTGCGCTTACCTCTAAGGGATATGTGGACTTCCTAGTGTATATGGGCAGCACAAACCTGTAAGTGCTTGTGATGGCACAGAGTCATAATTAAGCTATAATGAAACAGTGTATGAGGGAAAGCACACTATGAAGAAATGTGTATTTTCAGTGTCTTGCCTCGCAGCAGTTTCTGTGGTAAGAAAAACTGTCTTGCAAATAGGGATAAGCAGAAATTCTTCATTGTTGTGACTTCCCCCAAATCCATGGTATGGGTTGCGTTAAACTAGAGGCAACCCAGTTGAGGGTGGATGGTAAGAGGCTGTGCCTTGTCTCATCAGCCGCATTGTTGATGCGCAGTGCTGTCAGGTCTGAGGGGAATGGGGGGTTGCTATTTGGAGGTCCTGTGCAGTTCTGCACAGTTACGGATCTGTTTCATGGCAGGAGGCAGCACTGAAGGACACACAGCACACTTGAGGTTTGTGAGAACTTTGAGCCGTGTAAATGGTTTTCTGTGGCTGCTGGTCACATTACCTTCAAGAGCAGGCATTTTAATGCAGGGAAAGTGAGAGCTTCAGCTCTAGCAGGGCAAAATACCTCTGGGGCTGCAATTTAAGAGACACGAGTCTTCTACAGCAGCAATGTGGCAGGTTGGAAGTTATTCTGAAAGCATAGCGGGAATGATTATTATAACTCTCCTTGAGACCTCAAGGAAGGGAATTGAATTCAAGCTAGTGGAGAATTTTACAGAGGAAAGGCTTTTTTCCATCAGAAAATATAGCTTCACCAGAGCTGAACTTTTCCTGGAAGAGCACATGCAGAATCTGACAGGAAACACTCTTTAAGTGAGAGGAGACTTTTTTTCATCAGGAGAAAAGCAGAAAATAGAATGATATTTTCATTTTATTTTTATAAAGGTTGCTTCTGTTTATGTGGATTAAGTTTGTGTCTTGATTTGTTACATGTATAAAAATAGTAAGGGCTACACAAGGAAAACAGTTGAAAGTAGAGTTATTCAATTCTACGGACAATCACTCGTCTTGTTTTCCTGTCAATGAGACAGAACTGCGTTATACAGAAACCTAGATCTTCACATCCCGAAACACTTCTTGCATCTTAACCACTCAGCTATTGGTTATTGCAAGGTAGCTGAAAACTTTTCACTTTTTTCTAACAGTATTTCCAGTTACAATTAAAAAAAATATAAATTAAAAAGCTTATTAAAATTTATACTTAAAACTTCCACAGCACAGTTGAACTATTTTGTATAAGTACTGGAACTGGATGGCAAGGTCTCAATGTCAGAGAGTAAGTCAGTATCTTTCAAATGGGTTAATCTCCTTGAGTTATGACACAAAATCTTAAGAAAAATACCCTCAGTTGTAGAACTGAATTGATTAAGAAAGTGCTGGTAGCAGTTCCTGTGAGAAATGTGTGCCAGTTGACCATCAGACATGCTCATGGACAAGCTGAATGGTGCTACTACTCATGTAAGAGTAGCTGTTCTTCAGTACTCCTTTCTCCAAAGTTCTAAAAATTCTTCTTGTGTACTATTGTGTTTTCTAATGCTGAAGAGCAATATCTTTTCTCTGAAGGCATCACTTACTGTGAAATAAGTAATAACAGTCCTACATGCACTCATTTATAGGTAACTGCTCTAGCACTTTCATCTGTGAGCCTCACTAATTTCTTGGAAAGTTGTTCTTTACTCTGCTTATAAATGGTTTTGTGTTTGCCAACGTAAGCATAAAAGAGTCCAAGTCTGGGGAAAAAAAATTAAAAATTGAGTATCTGTACCTTTCAGGATATGTCCAAAGATGGTAAATTAAAGAATTGTTAAAAGCTTCTTCCAGAGCAATGCAGCCTCCAAATTTACAATAAATCTCAAGGCATTCTCAGGTCAAATAAATAACACTGCAAACATAGCACTTCTGCTGTTCTGCTTAAATTTAAGGTCAAAGCTACATGGAGCATTGCAATAAACTTTTAGAACATCATGCATAGTTTTCACAGAATCAGAAGCTGCAAGTGCTTCCAGGAGACAATAAACAATATTTTATTGGGATTTACAGGATGTACTTGTTCAGAATTTCTGTGGTTTTGTAGTTCTTTAAACTACCCAATACAAATGTGACTCAAAGTGTAACAGAACAAGATTGATTACAATATCAGTGATATTGCTTTTATCCTGACTTTCTAATAAAATCAGGCTTGCACAGTTGTTACCTGTCCTTTATTCACCTCAATATTTCTTTTATGTTGTGCAGTTTAGCAACGTCTGACAAAAACTTAAAGGTATCGCAAAGTTAGATAGAGATCTGACTATATGGTCCTGCTGATGCTGCAGGAAGATGTTAGCCCTGAGCTGATCCAAGAGATATCAGCCAGCCAAGAAGTCTGTGAATACTTACCAGTTTGTCCATAGCTCTGAATCAACCTACTTCATGGTGGCTTGTGCTTGGGCAAAGTGGTGGGACAGGATGAAGGACAAGTCTGGGATCTAGAGGAGGAAAGGGAACAAAAATTTACTGTCCTCGGGGAAGTGCTGGGGACACACACTCAGTGATCACTGAGTATCACAATTTCTGCTTAGGAACTAACTTGAAAGGAAAGTGATGGCCACTTTTTTTAATTATTTTTAAAAACAAATATAGAAATATTTCTATTTAGTAATATTTTTAGGAGTTTCAGCCGGTGCCTTTTATCTTTCTGTAATAATTTGAACTTTGGAATAAGTGTTATGTCTTCAAAGCTTAAAATCATACTATTTCCACTTACAAACTTATATCAATATTTTGGAAAGAGAAAATGAAGCCCTGGAAGGCTAATAAATGTATCTAATATACAGTATATCTTAATACTTGTTTGATTTTAATTTATTTAGAATAATACTCTCCAGTAGTTTTTCAGTTCTGCTTGATAAACTACTGTAATACATGTTATAACCCTGGCGAATTTCTGCAGAGTGTTCAAAATTATATGTATCTCAGACTGCAAGTCTGAAAAATACAGATTTTGTTCAGTGCTAATTTCATTTCCCTTGAAGTAGAGTAGAATCTGAAATTACTAACACTGGAGTAAAGGATGCACAAAACAGTCTATGTAACTCAAATGAATATGATGGGTAAATCTCTTGGTGTTTCTTCAGTGTAAAAGATAATTTATTTTTTCTGAAGAGAAGAAATCAAATAGCTTACGATTCAAACTAACCTGCTTTAAAATTCTTATGATTTTCTGTGGATTAAATAGTGTTTATTGTAAATTCGGAGCTTGATACTCATCCTCAGATTAAATTTAAATGAAAACAATCTTCTATGAAGATGGTGGAATTGTTCCAGTGTAAAATCATCTCTGCTGTAGGGATAATCAGGCCGGTTAGTGGGAATACAGAAAACATGATGACAGTTTTTCTCATGGGAAGTACATATAGTTTCTTTAGTCTCTGCAGGATATCTCTCTTACCACACATCAGAGAGTACAGTCAATAGAGTAAATACGTTGGCCACATTCTGAAAATTACACTTGCCTAAGGCGATTATTAGCAGTTTGAGTTGTAGCGTTCAAAACCTTTAAAGGTGAGATATGCAGCTCTGCATACTGAGATCCAAATGATGGCAGATAGATAGGCATATGAAATTTCTCACTCAGTGGGAAAAAGAGAATACAAGATGAGGGAAAATTTAGTCTGGCTCAGATTGGAGATGGCTTCTCCTTGGTCTCTTCAGGAACTCTGTGTTTGAAAGATGGTCATAACCACTTTATAATATGAGAAGAGCAGGAGTCATGCGTTTGAGTGATGTACATCAGCATTAAGGATTTCAGACATATTTCTGGATTTTCTTCGCACTGTGTGTGCAGTGCAATTGCTCTGCTTCCTCACCTGAAAAAATCTGTATATTTGCAATTTGCCACCATTAAAATTCACTTGTTGCTAGAGTAGTATTTGATATCATTACAGTTTGGCCCACTGGAGGAATAGGCTTGAGTAAGTAGAAAGAGTAATAATACTTTAAAAAAACTGAATGTTTTGAGTTCTTACCCTTGTAGCATGTGGCCCAGCTGCAGACACATCAGTAAGCCGGGGTGCAGTGCAATGTAGAAATAATCAAAATATCTGTGGAGGAACTAGACTAAGTCACTGGAAGCAGTAAAATTCAGCAGGTTATGAATTTTCAGCTGGGTAAACTGGACAGCAAGTAACACAGATACATAGATAGAAACTTTAACCTCGGATGTTCCACTGGATGTGCATCCATAAGGGGCACTAGTCCACCTGGTGTTGCAAAACTCCATCTCACCTGGCTTCCACTACATCTTTCTTCTTGGCAGTGTTGTGTTAGTTGCCTAGTCAGAAACATACCCATAGTTACACCTGGGATTTTTGCATACAATTTCCCAGAAATTATGATATTTGGCTGTTGCAAGGAAAGGTACAAGATGCTCTTAAAGTGTAATTGTTTGGGAACTAAAGTGAAATTTCAAACTGCAAAATTTTACCAAAAATTGTTTAACACAACCAGAAACAAAGTAGCTGTCACTTAAAAATGTCATTAACTGATATAAGCAACACATTACACATGCAGAAACACCTTGTTTACTAACATTTTCAGATAAAATGTAACACTGGGCTTAAATGAACTTTGAATTACACTGTCCAAATGTATGCAGGAAATGTCTGATCTGACTGTATAAATTCAAACAGACTTAATATGTTTGTTTTTTACACTGATAAACAGGGAGAAAGCAGATTGTTTTCAGTCTTTCAAAGTGACAGCTGACTCTGGAGAGGGATATATATGAATGTGGAAGCATTTCTTTCAGCTAATGGACATGTGAGCAATCCAGCCTTTGATTTAGCTTCACTCTAGCAGTGGGTAACAGGCTTTGTGAGGCCTTGCAGGTTGACGAAAGGGTTAACAGAGGTACTGAGCCGGACGCCGCGGAGCCGGATCAGGTTACCAC
The DNA here is from genome assembly GCA_039720435.1 of Amazona ochrocephala. Taxonomy (NCBI): domain Eukaryota; kingdom Metazoa; phylum Chordata; class Aves; order Psittaciformes; family Psittacidae; genus Amazona; species Amazona ochrocephala. The sequence continues at coordinate 28,417,901 of CM077876.1, read as the reverse complement.
AGAGAAAACCCTGCTTGCAAGCCGGAGCCTGCTGCTGCGGACACTTTAAACCGCAACCAATCGTTAAACTGTTGCTAGCATTCACCCGGGTGAAGTTAACCAATTAAGTATTATCGAATGTTCTAGTGTTCTGAAACTTTTCTATATAAGACATGCTTGCGCACATTAAACTGTTCAGCGTGATCATATTGGTCAGTGGTACGTTGTTCCTTATCCCCCGCGACATATGAAGCTCGGGCACCACTATGTACACAGTACTTTAGATATCCATTGATACCCAATGATTTGCTGTTAATGAGATGATGTTTACAAGAGAGGGCAATACTGTCAGTGTAGCTATGCCACTTTTTCCTGTGCCTAAAATAATTGCTGATTTTCCCATTGACTTTTAGGTGCTGGAATAACAATTTACTCCTCCTAAACTGATACCGTTTCTGATCACGAGGCACCAAGTCTCTGGAATCCTTCTGTGCTGGATATGCACACATTTTTTATCCTCCATCTCTGTCTTGTTTGTGCATTTCAGGCAGAAATTTTGGTCTTTTTATCATAGAATCGTAGAATGTTAGAATAGTTAGGGTTGGAAAGGGCATTAAGATCATCTAGTTCGAACACCCCTGCCATGGGCACCTCCCACTAAACCATGTCACCCAAGGCTCTGTCCAGCCCCGCCTCGAACACCGCCAGTGATGAAGCATTCACAAATTTCCTGAGGAACCCATTCCAGGGCCTCACCACCCTTACAGTAAAGGGCTTTTTCCTTATACCAATCCAAACTTACTCCTTTTAAGTTTAAACCCATTACCCCTGGTTCTCTCACTACAGTCCCTAACAAATAGTCCTTCCCCAGCACCCCTATAGGCCCCCTTCAGATACTGGAAGGCTGCTATGAGGTCTCCACGCAGCCTTCTCTTCTCCAGGCTGAACAGCCCCAATTTTCTCAGCCTATCTTCATGCAGGAGCTGCTCCAGTCCCCTCATCATCCTCGTGGCCCTCCTCTGCACTTGTTCTAACAGTTCCATGTCCTTTTTATGTTGAGGACACCAGAACTGCACCCAATACTCCAAATGAGGTCTCACAAGAGCAGAGTAGAGGGGCAGGATCACCTCCTTCAACCTGCTGGTCACCTTCCTTTTGATGCAGCCCAGGATATGGTTGGCTTTGTGGGCTGCAAGTGCACACTGCTGGCTCATGTTCATTTTTTCATCGACCAACACCCCCAAGTCCTTCTGTGCAGGGCTGCTCTGAATCTCTTCTCTGCCCAACCTGTAGCTGTGCCTGGCATTGCTTTGACACAGTTGTAGGACCTTGCACTTGTCATGGTTGAATTTCATCAGGTTGGCATCAGCCCACCTCACAAGCATGTCAAGGTCCCTCTGGATGGCATTCCTTCCCTCCAATGTATCAACCGAAACACAGAGCTTGGTGTCATTGGCAAACTTGCTGAGGACACACTCAATCTCACTGTCCATGTCACCAAGAAAGGTGTTGAACAAGACCGGTCCCAACACCAATCCCTTAGGGACACCACTCGTTACTGGTCTCCAGCTGGACATTGAGCCATTGACCATAACTCTTTGTGTGCAGCCATGCAGCTGATTATCCACCAAAACAACCCTTGCTCAAATCAGTAATGGCCTAGGGCATTTGCTCATGACCTTGTCCAGTCAAGTTTTGAGTACCTTCAATGGTGAAGATTACTTAGCTGGGTAAGCTGTTCCCATGTCTGATTGCTTTTGTTGTAATGCTTTTTCCTAATACCTGTGTCTCCCATCTTCTTATTTCTGTGCACTGCCAAGAACTGACTCCATCACTTTTCTGCCTCATTAAGAAGAGTTTCCAGCTAGATCACCATTAGTTTTCTCCTGCAAACTGAGCCAAAATGGCTCTCAGCTTCATTCTGAATGTCATGACCTTCAACCTACTGTCTATCTGGGTAGCCTTTCTTGGACTTATTTCAGTGTGATATCTCTGTATCTCTCCTCAGGTTACTGTTATACACAAAAGGCTAGGGATGGTTTTGTTTTTTTCTGGTTTATACCTACAACATCCTTTCACCCAATAAGGAGCAGGAAAGAAATTACGAGTATGGTACCTGAAGCATTTCTTCCAGTTTGTTTCTGTTGCCTAGTGTAAGAGTTTCACAGCAAAAGAAATTGTACATGCAACACAGGGTTTTTTTATAATTTCAAACCAAACTGTTTAAGAACTGAGTTGTTACAACATTTCTGAATGACCTAGGACAAATGAGGTTGCTAGGAAGCGGAATGTTTTTTATTTAGAGTTCAGAGACAGGAATGAATTTAGATCCAGCTGTGTGAAAGTATGGAAATACTTATCCAGAACACTTACATAATCATAATCTGCCCTACTCCTTCATTTGCAGAGATAGATCAAGTATAGTGGTTAAACCTCCTAATTTAACCTGAGTTCACAAACACTAAAATGCCAAATGTAGTGTTTTGAATGATATCAGAACACAAAAAAGTTAAAGTTCCATTGTAAGTGAAACTTCCCTAATCAATGCCGTAAAAAATTACCCTAATCCTCCACACGCAGATGCTGTGCAATTTTTCAGTGTCCTATATCAAGAGGCAAATGCAGACTTATTGTGAGTACCGAACTTTACCCCCTATGATGTTCCAAAAGCCAAGAATCACATGGTGCAGACTCTCAGGCATCTTCTCATACAGTTTTGGCAAAGACCCTTTAGTTGTCTCAACCTGCTGCAACCTCAGGAATAAACTTCAGCTTTTATTGTCTTGTCTCCCTTGCCACATGTAAAGTGCTTCACAAAGCACGGACTCAGTATGGAAAGTTCCTGTTTCATTGAAGTGGTATTTTTTATCAGGGAATAAAGGCCCACATTTTACAAATTGGGCTTATAGATATCTACTGTATTGCACCAATATAGACTAACAACCTTCATTTTCTGGGCTGCATGAAACCTTTGCAGTGATTGAAATGAATATCAAACCCTTTCTCCCTATACTGTTTGCAAAAGGTCAATGTGTGCATTAACAAAATTCTTCTGAAAATCCAGAAAGGTAAAAAGCAGAGCTTGCATGCAGGCAGATATATAATCAAATACAGAATACAAATTAAACAGAGGACCCTTCTTGTTTTGTAAGTTGTTCTACTATTGCATTTTTAAATCCATTCTTTTCTTCTCTCCCCTTTGGCAGTCTCATGTCTCTTCAAATTGCTAACATTAGAGGAGATATGAAAGCTATAATTTATGAGTAATTAAAGTCAGGTTTTAAAATTCTGAACAGCTGAAACAGAAGGATAATTCTGAGTCTATTGTGGGACTGAGCAGTTAAAATTAAAAGCTCTGGATTTTTAATCAGCTTGATGGTACAGCTAAGTAGGTATTGGTAAATGTTTCAGAAGTTCTGGATACAAAAGAGACTGAAGTACTGTGATGCGTGTCTGAAAAAACTTAGCCTGGGGGCTGGATCCAGCACTGAAAACCTCAACCCTGAGTTAAGTCAGGACCTCACCTGAGATTCACAAACACGTGCCAAGTGCCAGGTGTCTAAATAGGCCAACAGATTGCTGCCACTCAGTAGGGGCTTGCTGAAATTCTGCCTTCCCTGAGTTTAGGTACTAAGGATATGCATTTGTGAAGGGCGGTCTGGATCATCCCTGTCTCCTCTAATGCAAACCGAAGTGATACTATTCAGGACATGTAACAGATTTGTGGCTACCAAGCAAAGCAGTCAGTTTAAGGTCTATGCACTCTTTGGTACTGTCCTAAGGCCATCTACCATGTTACCGGGGAGCGCAAGCACAAACCAGGTAGAGGGCAGTAGTGGTGTTTTCCTCCTTTTTGCTAAGTAAAAGCTTTTCCTCTGAACCATTATGCAGTTGGGAACACAAGATTCAAGGGGCAGTAAAAGAAGACAAACATGAGGGAGTATGCCTTTGCATTAATTAGGATACACAGTGGAGAAAAGGCTGGTGCCACTCCCCAGTCCTTGCTTCTAAGTATATTTTATGCATTTTAAAGCAGGCACTTACTGAACAAAGTCCTCATATACTCATGATAACAGTTTGGTAAACATATCTTTCTGTTCTGGGAGAGTGCCTTAGCCTGGTAGTTAGGATACTCTGATGGAAAATTACAAACTTAATTTCTCTCTGATATCTGGAAAGCCCAGGTGTCCTGCTCCCTAGAGGAAAGTTCTGAGCTAGATTATAAGGCTAGCAACACTCCAGCAATGTATTTAACGGGAACGGCTGAAACTGCTATGTTTTGTATGAACTTCTGCACTGGTGGTGTGTTCTTAGCATTTCTATGGGGTTGGGGTGCTTTGCTTGTGAGCTCCAAAAGGGCCTGCATGTAAAATAGGTAGCACAATTGTCAGTGCAGATAGGAAACAAAGAGTTCTGAATATAAGCATTAACAAAACTGAAGGTATGCAGATGCTTCTCAAAGTATGAAGTTAGTATCTTGCATTTCTCACTTAGGTGCCTCCATACCAGCTAATTTTCAATCAGAGCTTAATATTTTTTTTTAATTTATTTTAATTACAAACAAAGCAGGTGCTTGCTTTCACCCTGACAAATGTGAAGAATAACTTGGAGAATACTATTCTCCAGTTGTGAAAGGGTTTTGTGGAAATAAATGCTGCAGACTGAGGTGGAATGCTACTGGGTTTAAAGTGGTATGTCAACATAGGCTAGACGTGTCTGCTCACTCCTTTTTTCTCAATAAGGGTAACCGCAAAGATAGAAATATTAGCAAATCAACAATGCCCCCAGAACCTTTTTCCTTTAACAAAAGAATATTCAAGTGTTGTCTGGGCCCATTCCAGTTATGACAGACAACTAAATGCCATTCCTCTTCTCTTAATGAAAGGATAGTGTAAGAAAAGATAACCAAGAGAGAAACAAGTGTATGTAAGAAAAGATAACCAAGAGCATTTGGTTCTTCAGAGAGTTTCTAAAGCCAGACTGGAAACTGAGCTAGCTCCCCAGATGTCATGATGTTGTATTCACTTTCTCTTTCCTCCATTCTGACAACTCTGGTTGATTTCAGCAAGACCCGGAAACTACTGTCAACTACGTGGGCGAAACAGTGTTATGCTCTGACCATATAAGTAAAAGAATTGCAAATTAAAGGCAAGTGAGAAGAACTTAGTGAACAACAGAGTGATTAATGTAAGTTACAAGCTGTATTTCCAGGCACAGTGGTTTGCAGTCCTTTTTATCACATGCTGCATTCTGGATTTGTGCTAATTTTACAAAGTAAATCACCCCTGTATATTTTTTATTTGCATTTTTGCTAAGATACTAATCAGTGTTTCCCTCACATGAGGAGATATTGCAAGGAATAAGTTCATTTTGAGTTTTATTTATTCATTTATAAGAATATTTATATGGGCAGATCTTGGTGATGACAAAGAAACTTATTCAGTCCCTGTGGAGTATTGTAAGACTTCTTCTATTTACAGAAGTCTGTCAAAACACAAAGTAGCTTTGTTTGTTCAGGTTGCTGACTGTCAGCTCACACACTCCTGACAACTAGTCCTTAGCATTCTTCTTTCCCTCACTCATATAATATCTCATGCATATTATAGATTTTTAGCTGTACTGTCCTGTCTGAGACTATGGGATTTTCACACTGAGATACATGACACTTGTCTTCGTTCACAGTGCAGATTTATATTGCTTGCTTATTTAAATTCTCTACTATCACTTATGAAGATTACAAAGAGATTTTCTCCTTTCCTCTCTTTTCTCTCATTCTGATTATGCTTCAATACCTGCCTCTCACTGTTTAGCAATCAATATAATTCCTCCTTTTTCTTCTCATGAAATAGAGCAGAAAAGTGGTCTAATAATGCTAGACAAGGTGGTGAAGATTTTGTATAACTTAAAATGTAAACTAGGTGGCATTTAAAAAGGTACTGCATTGCAATGTCCTATTAGGCATGCATCATGCCATTTCAGTTTACCGTAACTCAGACTGTTTGGATGAGACGAAGGGACCTGCAATGGTGAAAATGAACGGTTCTGTCTTTTCTCCAGTGAAAACAGATGACAATCAGATTACAGTCTTCCTCATCAGCATAGCTAATTAATTTTTATACTCACTGAATACAATAGTTTATTCAAAATAAACATATAGAGAAACAAATTTAACCCTTCTTAGGGTTTGTTTACATAGGAGCATTCAGAAATTTTGAAGAAAACTGATGGAGATCATGAAGTCAATGTCAATGTTCTGAGGATTATTCTGCAGTTAATTAAAGCAATTTTACTTTTCAATCTTTTTTATGGAGGAGTTTTGTCAGGCATTTAATGTATGCTAAAGGTGAGAATCAAGTTTACAACCTTAGTGCATTTGCCCAACTTTTTGAATATTGAGCATGCAGACTGCAAAATGTGAGTACCAATACTGGAATATTTAATGCAAAGCTTTCTTTTTATAATTAGGGAAAACACTTACTGAGATATTATTTGAGGTAGAGTTAAGTGGAAAACCCTTGTGAGCCTGTCTTCTGTGGGATCATAAAGGAATACAAATGAATCTGTCCTTAACCCCCAACTAGTAAGAAGTAAGATGCGGGTCATAGTGTGAGACCTCACTTGGAGTATTGTGTGCAGTTCTGGTGTCCTCAACATAAAAAGGACATGGAAGTGTTAGAACAAGTCCAGAGGAGGGCCACGAAAATGATCAGGGGACTGGAGCACCTCTCGTATGAAGATAGGCTACGAAAATTGGGGCTGTTCAGCCTGGAGAAGAGAAGGCTGCATGGAGACCTCATAGCAGCCTTCCAATACCTGAAGGGGGCCTATAGGGATGCTGGGGAGGGACTCTTCATGAGGGACTGTGGTGAGAGGACAAGGGGTAATGGGTTTAAACTTAAACAGGGGAGGTTTAGATTGGATCTGAGGAAGAAGTTCTATACTGTGAGGGTGGTGGGGCCCTGGAATGGGTTGCCCAGGGAAGTTGTGAATGCTTCATCCCTGGCGGCGTTCAAGGTGGGGTTGGACATAGCCTTAGATGGCATGGTTTAGTGGGAGGTGTCCCTGCCCATGGCGGGGGGGTTGGAACTCGATGATCTTGAGGTCCTTTCCAGCCCTTACTATTCTGTGATTCTGTGATTCTGTCATAGCATTTATCTATGGTAGCATGTTTTCATTAATAGACATTTTCCAGTATTTAAGAATGTTCATATAAGACCATACCAAAAGGCAGTTTAACACAATATCCTGTCTTTGAGAATGGTCAAAAGGGATACCTAAGAAAAGTTGTATGAGGAGTGAAAGCAGAAATAACAAGTATATTGCATTTCCCCTGGTGATCTCTTAGATAGAATCATAGAATAGTTAGGGTTGGAAAAGACCTTAAGATCATCTAGTTCCAGCCCCCCTGCCATGGGCAGGGACACCTCCCACTAAACCATGCCATGGCTTTGAACACCGCCAGCGATGGAGATCAAAGGCATGCAGAAATAAAAAGTAACTTGCTTCCTTGTTTCGAGCAAGGAAGCACTTTTTTTTTCTGTTTTTTTCTTTTTTTTTTTTTTTTTAATTTCTGCCCAAATCGATAAGGAAAACTTTAAATAACCTTAGATGACTTTCTACTGGATCTCTGCTTCATTTTATTTCTGCAAAGCACAATTATGTTAAATGAGACTTCTGTGTTTTCACTCCAGTAATGACTGCAACCCACAGCATCTTAATTTATACTCACTGATTGATCAGCCTGCTGATTTTCTACTTGATGTTCCGGTTCTTGCTGTCCATTTGCATTATTTTGATCATCATCTTCACCTTCATCCTGGTGCTGGTTGTCACGTTCATAAGCTCCTTCCTCTTCCTTCCAAACATTTTTAGATAAAGGATTCATTCCTGTGCAATTACTGTCCCTCAGCAGATATTCTTTCATGGCACTCTCCAGTCTTTCACTGAAAATATTTACCTTGTGTAAATGTTTCAAAAGATGCTGTCCTTCATTTAGATTACACAGATAAACACAAACAATAGAAGAGGTATATTTTCCAGAAAATTCTGGAGTACACAGTTCTTTGGATTTACTGCAATCCACAAAAATCAGGGTCCAAGAAACATTTTTGTTTATAGCATACTGGAGTATCTGGAAAGACTTGGTAACATTTCCATTGTTCAGGGAGTCTTGATGTTAGTAGCACAAGAAATTCCAAACCAGATATTTTTAAAAGACATAGTAGTTTTAAAATTATGATTTTTACTTGCAACCAGTTTGAGACAGAAAGTTTCTACCATATGGCAGAGGAAGAATTTGAAACCGTATGCATCCAGCGCTGGGACTGTGTTCCTGAGAAAAAGCAGTTTGCTATTTTTATACTGGCCAGCAGGTGTCAATACCCCAAAGTGAAGAAGCTGTCCAGTAGCCAGCTACATTTAGAAAGAGTGAGGCTGGAACAGGGAGTAGATGTAGTTTCCACTGCCTCACTTTGTCTCACTTTGAAATCTGACTTTGTGAAGTTCTTCTGTGCTTCATCACCACCAGGAAGGAATCCATCTTCTGAGGGGAAAGGTGGATGGGAAATTAAGCAACCCTTTCATCTCCAAAGGAACTAACATCTTAACTTCTTTTCTTACTGATCTTAGTATTTTTGTTCCCCATCCCCACAGCTCCAAAGCTCTGTGCTCTCTGACTTCAGCCTTCAAGCCTCTGTGCTCCTTAGCCAGTCTGGACACATCTACTCAAACACTAGAAAAGTGGCTGAAAGTGGGATACTTGGCTGTTTTGATCAGTGCAATGGACTTTAATCAACTCTATTGAAGTGCTATTGCATCTTATCTATTTTTTTCCTAAAGGTGCTATTCTCTTACATATTAACGGGTATTTTTCTATTTATGATCATAATACTTGTCAGCTGCTGAAGTGAAAAAATTTTCAGTGAAATGTGTTTTCAACATAAATTTCAGCATTTATATGATCTTGTGCAAGTAACATCTTTTTGAACCCATTTTAGACTTCCATGGAATACAATCTTGTAACATTTTATGTAGTTACATGGCACATTTTCCCTAGATTAGGTTTTGGAACTTTTTCAATTAAGAATAAAAAGGTCCATATTTCCATATCATAGAATCATAGAATAGTTAGGGTTGGAAAGGACCTTAAGATCATCTAGTTCCAACCTCCCTGCCATGGGCAGGGACACCTCCCACTAAACCATGCCATCCAAGGCTATGTCCAGCCCCACCTTGAGCACCGCCAGCGATGAAGCATTCACAGCTTCCCTGGGCAACCCATTCCAGGGCCTCACCACCCTCACAGTAAAGAATTTCTTCCTCATATCCAATCTAAACTTCCCTGTTTAAGTTTGAACCCGTTATCCCTTGTCCTCTCACTACAGTCCCTCATGAAAAGTCCCTCCCCAGCATCCCTATAGGCCCCCTTCAGATATTGGAAGGCTGCTTTGAGGTCTCCATGCAGCCTTCTCTTCTCCAGGCTGAACAGACCAAATTTTCTCAGCCCATCTTCATATGGGAGGTGCTCCAGTCCCCTGACCGTCCTCGTGGCCCTCCTCTGCACTTGTTCTAACAGTTCCATGTCCTTTTTATGTTGAGGACACCAGAACTGCACACAGTACTCCAAGGGAGGTCTCACGAGAGCAGAGTAAAGGGGCAGGATCACCTCCCTAAATCTGCTGGTCACGCTCCTTTTGATGCAGCCCAGGATATGGTTGGCCTTCTGGGCGGCAAGCGCACACTGCCGGCTCATGTTCATTTTTTCATCAACCCACACCCCCAAGTCCTTCTCGGTAGGGCTGCTCTGAATCTCTTCTCTGTCCAAGCTGTGACTGTGCCTGGGATTGCTCCGACCCAGGTGGAGGACCTTGCACTTAGCATGGTTAAACTTCATCAGGTTGGCATCAGCCCACCTCACAAGCGTGTTAAGGTCCCTCTGGATAGCATCCCTTCCCTCCAATATATCAACCGAACCACACAGCTTGGTGTCATCGGCAAATTTGCTGAGGGCGCACTCAATCCCACTGTCCATGTCACCCACAAAGATGTTGAACAAGACCGGTTCCAGCACCAGTCCCTGGGGGACACCACTCATTGCTGGTCTCCAGCTGGACATTGAGCCATTGACCACAACTCTTTGTGTGCAGCCATCCAGCCAGTTCTTTATCCATCGAGTGGTCCACCTATCAAATTGATGTCTCTCCAACTTAGAGACAAGGATGTCATGCAAGACAGTGTCGAAGGCTTTACATAAGTCCAGGTAGATGACATCAAGTGCTCTACCCCTGTCCATCAGTTCCGTGGCCCCTTCATAGAAGGCCACCAGATTGGTCAGGCAGGATTTCCCCTTAGTGAAACCATGCTGGCTGTCAGCAAGCACCCTGTTGGTTTTCATGTGCCTCAACATGCCTTCTAGGAGAATCCGCTCCAAGATTTTACCAGGCACAGAGGTGAGACTGACTGGTCTGTAATTCCCCGGCTCATCTATTTTCCCCTTCTTAAAAATGGGGTTATATTTCCCTTTTTCCAGTCATCGGGAACTTCACCTGACTGCCATGATTTTTCAAATATGATGGACTGTGGCTTAGCAACTTCATTTGCCAGCTCCTTCAGGACCTGCGGATGGATTTCATCTGGTCCCATGGGTTTGTATACGTTCAGGTTCCTAAGGTGGTCTTGAACCAGATCCTCTCCTACAGTGGGCCCAGAGTCTTCATTCTCACAGTCGCTGTGTCTGCCTTCAAAGACCTGGGTGGTGTGGTCAGAGCATTTGCCATTGAAGACTGAGGCAAAGAAGTCATTAAGAACCTCAGCCTTCTCTAAATCCATATTATTATAGATTAAGTGTTTTGGATACAGACTAGATAGGAAAGTTATGTGACTTCTCAAGATATTTCAGCTTTTTTTCCCTGATTTCCATACAGATAGTGCTTACAGGGTGTATTGTAGTTTTTTAAACACTGCATAACCTTAATAATGAAATAGCAGTTACGACTGCATTCTTTCACAGATTTTTTTATTTTTTTTTTTTTTTTGCTTTTGCATAACTGCTCAAGGTAGGATATTTTACTTTGGAGAAGTTTTTTTTGGCTCTCTGATAATAAGCAAAGACTTGTTAAAAGCTGACATAATTTAGGAAAATGTAAAATTGATCACATTATTCTCATATCATTGGTCTCTATCTACAACTATTCTGGCTGTAAATGAATATTCTGAGTGTCGTGGTCTAAATCGAAATTGAAATTCTGGAGTTAACTACCTGCCAGCTGCTATTTTATAGTGAACTGGTAGAAGCTAGGAATTTACAGTCTCCATTTTTAATTTAATCAAATGTTGTCAGTCAGCATCACATGTTAGATACTATTTCCATCAGAAGGAACTTGAAAAACAACAACCTGAAAAATTAAAAGCCTCTGCCTCTTGAAGATAATAATCTTAGTGAATTTTAACAGACTGCTTCAGCAGATGGAGATGTGATATTCACTGCAGTAAATTACATTAACATGCTCTCAGACAGAGATGCCACATTTGCCACAGTAATTTGCATTAACATCATTTGAGACAGATTTGATTCCCGAAAAAGAATTAGAAATAATGTTTTATCAATTCACTTCGCCTTGTCACTTCTTCAGGTAATTGTCAGTCTGGAGTGGGACATGATTTTTACCAATGGATGCCGTGGTGAAGAGGACAGAAATACTGTTTTGCTGTAACTATCTATAAGCACCATGTACCAAGACATAAAGAAAATGGATCCCAATTATTGGTACAGATTAGTGGTAAATAAGTTACTTTTGATTCAGTGTAATAGATGAATTTTACTCCTGGACATGATATCTTCATTTCTGCATATCATTATAGCTTTCTACCACTGCCTCCAGGAAATCTTGTCACTCACTGTACTAGGTTGATGGAAAGCACTCTGGAAGTAAATTTAATTGTCTCTACTGTGTGTTAGCATCTTCAGTCAGTTAACTGTGTGGGTGCAATTCTACTGTTGTCAAGTATTGTGCAGGGAATCTGGGAAACATGTTTATTATGGCATCTGAGATACTGATTAAAAGAAAGTATGCCTGCATCTCTGTGGACTAACTCATGGTCCCAAAAAGTCCTTAATCTAGTCAGAAAATCAGAACAGAGCATACAGAATATGTAAGCAACAAGCAAGCCCAATAAAGCTGTGCTGGGAGAAAATGAAGAACCCATTTGAAGATTACTAGATGCTTTCAAGTTCTGCTTCTCTAATTACTGGATTTCTGAGTAATGCAAGCAAGAGACTCCAAAGTTCCTGCTGTGGCATTTCAAAGGGTGTTTTATGGTAAGAGGCTGGTCTTGGAGAAAATGATTCAGTGATATTTCAGGAGAGTAAACTTGAGGGTGTGGTGAGACCATTTCAAATGATTGTCTCTGTGATTTGACTCAAAATAGTTTTAAGCAATGACTAGAAATGTTTGGGAGACATGTTTCTTCAGACTACGAAGCCTTGAAGTCTTAAGTATAAACAGGCTTGGAGCAACTAAAGATACTCACATTTCCTCAACAATCCTATATCAAACTAAAACCTATATACAACACTTCTACATGCGTTTTAGAAAAGCTGTACATTGAAGAATGCTGAATTATATATTAGGCTGGTTGGAAAGATACAGTGTTTTAATGCAGAACTCCACGAAAGTCCTAACGCCTATCAAAATACTGCCAACTGGGTGTATGAGGTGGCACACAATGAGATTTATCTGGGATTTTTTTGTCTTTAAGCATTCATGCTTGAACTCTTAAATTTGGAGATTACAGTGCTACACAGTTGTAAATCAGAATATGGCAGTATTAAAATTGCTTTTTAATTATTCAGTCTGGGTGATTTTGTCATGGTTCAGGTTTGTAGCATCTGTGATGGAGACAAGTCTGTGGCTCCCCTACCTCAGTTATAAGGAAAAATGTTGAATCAAATGGCATTGCAAGGAGAGCCTCCTTCCAAATGATGTGATTTCCACCTTGGAGAACTGATTGATGATTCTGCCTTATCAAAGAGCTCCTTTTTATATCAGGCAAAGCACTAAAACAAGTGTTACCATTTTAGTCCCTGAAAGTCTCATGCTTTGTCCCCTGGGGGCCTGACTGAGGGCCTTGGCTTCCAATTTGCGGAGTTTGTAACCTTCTGATGGCTGTAGGCTGAGTAGGCAAGTGCTCAGTGAGGCTGCTAAGAAGTGAATCAAGTATTTAGTATCTTAAACCAGACATGCAGATTTGGGGAGATTTGGCTGGGTTGTCTCATTGCTTCCTCTATTCATAAAACTGGGATTATCCTCATTCATCTCCAGGTAGGGACAGTTTAATAGAGCAAAATATCACTTGTCAAACACTGATTAGAAGGAAGAGCATCATGGGATGACAAGAAGAATATAATCATCTTCTTCAGAGCAAAGTTTTAAGGTTAATTAATTAAAAATTGCTAGAAAAAAGAATTTCAGTTGCAGCAAAATAAGGCATGGTACACATGCTCATTCAGTTAGTAATCTTCTTGGAATGAATGAGACAGATGCCCTGGGGACGAAGGGGTCTCACCACCACACTAAGAAAGCCTATCAAGGTCTTATAAGCAATATTAATTCTGTTGTTTCCTTACTTTAGGTATTTTAATGTACCATTTTACTCTTAATTTTTCTTCTGAAGGGAGGTAGGGTGCTATTTGCAAGCAGTATTACAGACTATTTGCAAGAAATGGAGTAGCAATGGGTGTTTGCCTGCCTAATTTCACATGAATTTAGCATGATCAGGATATGTTTCCTGTTCAATAGTGCAATTTTGGCTTTCTGCATCGTTCGCACAGATTTAAATCACTTGATTCTGGCATTTAATGTAATCATCCTTTAGGAACATAGCTGAGCTGCAATACCAATGTCGTGTTGTAAATGAAAGACAGATCTTTGGATTTGGATATAAGCCCTTTTAACTCATTCTGTTGCTTTTCTTTTTTTAGAAGATGAAAGTTGGTTGTACTTTTCTTACACACAAAGCCAAAGTCCTTCTAGGTATTTTAATTGTATAGTCTACGTCCACTGACTGGTCTTTTTTAATCAGGGTTTCACTGGTTGCTCATAAAGTTTGAGTGTTGCTCCCTGCTGTGCTTTCTCAGTCTCAGTCCTAGTTTTCCTAGAGCCTTCTCAGATCTTGCAAGAGTTTAGGGCAGTCTGGCTCCTACCACAGTGTGAAAAGCTCCTATCACAGTGTGGAAAGCTCTTACACATGACAGTGTGATAGCTGAAGCCAGGTAAGGTGTTGCTTTCACTGGAAATTTATAGTAATTTGGGATTGGTACAGTAAGTAAACCAATCCACTCTGCCACCTGAATCCCTTTTCCCCTATTATAAGCTTAAAATTATGTGGAAGATGCATGCAATGACATGTGCTCATATCCTATTTAGTAAAGCATTTTATAACTGAAAGATTGTACCAGCAAAACATTAAGTGGAGAGAGGGGGCCAAAGCTGGTCTGAGAAGAATTGATTTGTGTATTGACATCTCACCAGAAATGGCTGCAAAGAGCATACCGTCTGAGGGAAACTTCTAAAACATCCTTTCTGTGTGCTCCTGTACCCCCATCCTGAGAGGGAAATAAAGTGCAATATTTTTTTTCCCTCAAAAAACATGTTTTACTTTTAAACAAAGAAGAGATCTTCACTCCTTTAAGTCACAAAAAGTCCTGTTTTCCAGAACTAATAATACTTTCTAAAGCTCTTGCACAGACTGCAGAAGTCACTGCAATGGTATCCTGCCAAATAATTATACCAAAAAAATTAAAATGTGTTACAGAAAAACTTCAAAGAAAAAAGCAGAAAGGAGGATCGAGAATGAGTTAAAGAAGTGTTATAGGAAGAGAAGCAGATTGAAGATTATCTTGAAAAATTCCATTATAGTAGACATCTTTTTGCATGTAAACAAACATGAGGCAGTACGATGAATCTGGACAGTAAAGCTGCTATGTTAGAGAGAGTAAAGACAAATAGAGATAAATGGTGATTCCCGATCTGTTTTTACTTTGGGAAAAATGAGCTGTAAGACTGTAAGACTGCGTTCGTCATATTAGTTATATTGCAAATAAAAGACATACTAGGGACAACATGGGTCCTCTCTGGAAGCTATCAAGAGAATTTACTACCCTGGATTTGGAGAAGGCTGAGGTTCTTAATGACTTCTTTACCTCAGTCTTCACTGGCAAATGCTCTGAACACACCATCCAGGTCTTGAAAGGCAGACACAGCGACTGTGAGAATGAAGACCCTGGGCCCACTGTAGGAGAGGATCTGGTTCGAGATCGTCTTAGGAATCTGAACATACACAAGTCCATGGGACCCGATGAAAGCCATCCGTGGGTCCTGAAGGAGCTGGCAAATGAAGTTGCTAAGCCACTCTCCATCATATTTGAAAAATCATGGCAGTCAGGTGAAGTTCCCGATGACTGCAAAAAGGGAAATATAACCCCCATTTTCAAGAAGAGGAAAATGGATGACCCGGGGAACTACAGATCAGTCAGCCCCACCTCTGTGCCTGGCAAAATCTTGGAACGGATTCTCCTAGAAGGCATGTTGAGGCACATGAAAACCAACAAGGTACTTGGTAACAGCCAGCATGGTTTCACTAAGGGGAAATCCTGCCTGACCAATCTGGTGGCCTTCTATGATGGGGTTACGGAACTGATGGACAGGGGCAGAACAGTTGATGTCATCTACCTGGATTTGTGCAAAGCATTTCACACTGTCTCGCATGACATCCTTGTCTCTAAGTTGGAGAGACATCAATTTGATAGATGGACCACTCGGTGGATAAAGAACTGGCTGGATGGCTGCACACAAAGAGTTGTGGTCAATGGCTCAATGTCCAGCTGGAGACCAGTAATGAGTGGTGTCCCTCAGGGACTGGTGCTGGAACCGGTCTTGTTCAACATCTTTGTGGGTGACATGGACAGTGGGATTGAGTGCGCCCTCAGCAAATTTGCCGATGACACCAAGCTGTGTGGTTCGGTTGATACATTGGAGGGAAGGAATGGCATCCAGAGGAACCTTGACATGCTTGTGAGGTGGGCTGATGCCAACCTGATGAAGTTAATCTAAAACTGAAATTTTCAAGAGAGCTCAAAGTGCAGCCAGTGAAAAATCTAGGTATCTTTTAAAAATGTTACTCTGTGTTTTCAAATATAGTGTGGTAAATGCGCTAGCTAGAATTGCAAAACATATTTTTAATTTTGGATCTATTAAAGAGATTCTTTTTTATTAGACTAGAAAAATAACCCCAATCTTCTATTTTTCGTACTTTGTGGAAAGAGAAGGGTTAGGCTGAGTTTTTTTTTTATAAATATTCCGCACTTGTAGGTGAAATTTGACAGAATGTCACAACTTACTTTCCACTTAATTTCCAGTAATTGCCAGTCTTCACCCTCTCCTGAATTATCAGCCTGGAGACATTACAATTTCCCATTCTGACTCAGCTGCACTTAAATCTCAGTCTTTTATTTTTTAATCCTTCCTCGAAAATTTTGCTGTTGTGACTGGCAATCAGTATTTTTTATTTATTTTATAAAAATTAAATTCTAGATACCTGCTCTGAGATCTTCTTTCCTGACACAAATCAGTCCTCAGTGCTGTCATCGCTGACGATACTCATCTTATGTACAAACACAAGTTTGTATCCGATCCATTAGGCAAATTATTAAATGAGAGATCTGTATAGATTTTCATGAGTGCCTTGGTAATTCAGTGCTCTCAGCTCCACTCTGTAGATCTTCTGCAGTGTGGGAACAATGCAGTTACTTGAAATATCCTTTGATGTCATATGTTCTGGGTACCCTGCCTGGGAGACAGGAGAAAAAGGAGATAAAGAGTCCAAATTAGGTCACAGCATAGGGTAGATGAATGTAAATAATGGTTATGCTGAGCAAAGGTATTTATTTTTCTGTTATTGCTATGGTTATTAATAAAGATCTTTCTGGTTTAAGATTGGGAGCAAGCTGGGCCTACAGTTAAGAATAATTGTTGTAGCTGTTCTGTGCAATGCCTTGTGAACTCCGGCTGGGCTTATAATTAATTCAAAGTGCACTGGGAATATTACATGGCCGTGCAGGTTGCTTGATCCTCATCAACATCTATGCAATTTCCTGGCCATTAATGTTCAGATCTTGATTGACCTAGAAGTCGGGTAAAAATAGGGTTAAAAGGTATTTTCTGAGTTTATTGGGGTTAGACTTCTCAGTTCTGCTTGTTTTCCTTTGCTCTGTTGGAAAAAAAAATAGTAATTGGCGTGGGGCAGACACAGGGACATGCCACCTTCTTATCTAGAGCAGGAAAGAGGGAAATCTTAGTTCAGATATGAGATATCTTTATACTCCTCTTGTCAGTTCCAGGGTCCTGGTTCATGGTTTATTCTGCTCTTAAAATTACTGAGAGACTTTATCAGTGCTATTAAGTTTGAGGACAGAGTTATGATATTGAAGACAGTAGGATCGTGTTTTCTCCCACAGTCTACCGATCATCACTGTGATGAAAATGTGGGATTGCTTTGTGGTGCTGTAAAACTTAACACAGAAACGAGTGGGCTCCAGAGACTTGAGTTTCAGCCCCAAGCTTTACATGGATTTTTGTCACCTAAGATGTTATGCTAGTGAAACTGGTTGATTTGAAGAAATACCTGGACTAAAATCTTCAGACCTGTATGAAGTTTTAGGGACAGCAGAGTTGAGAAGCCTGTAGACTAACAGTGGTATGCATAGAATCAGCTGAAGAAAGGAAGAAAATTGGTTTGTTAATGCATTTAGTGTTTGTTTTCACAAGACCTTAATTCACTGATATGCGTTTTGAAAGTAAAGCTTCAAATAGGTAACATTTGAGGCAATGTTAATGGTAGTCTTAAAGTGGTACTGGGGAGAAGATGAATTATTCGATACACTGGATTCTACCCTTGGAGGCACTTTCTCTGACAGTACCTTCACCATGAGAATCACCTCTTAGAGTGTAAGCATTTAAAACCTAGACATCTAAATCTCAGATTATTATATCAGTCTCTTTCTGTTACAAATATAAATAAATAAAGAAATAAAGGTCAATAGGACACTCCACCTCCTAAAATAGGTCAGTTGGCTTACTTTAAATGCATACCGGTCTAGGTCTATGAATTTGACCTAGAAAATTAGAAAAGCTGAAGTGACTCTCACTCTCAGTTTCATTTAATGTAAGAAAATTTATCTCCCTCAAAAGTAAATCAGCATGAAAAGTCATTAAACCTCTTTTGTACTCTTGTACATGTCTTCACAATCTGAAGACTGTTGGTTGCCCTGTACTCCAAAACCTTGTTCTGTTTTAAAAGGTAGAAAGTTATACTTTGAGGGATTGCTCTCTGTCTAAGGAGACTTCTGAGGTCTTAGGCAACTGCTCTAAACCATATATGCTTCGCATACCATTTCTGAGTTCAGACGAAAATGGGATGAGAAATTTGAAGATGGATGAGAAAAGACAGTTCTTATGATTAAAGGTGCACTTCCACATTGCAAGATACTTCTGAAGATCGTGAAAGAACAAGATGTCCTTCTTCAGCACCCTAGTGATCCCCATGGGAGATAGTGCCATGAGGTCAGTGTTTATGAGGAATTTGCATTGTGGTGGGGTTCTCTAGATCTTTCAGTCAAACAGGAGTGACTGTGAATGCTGGATAACTCACTGACTCAGTGTGTGGTCTCTAGTGTATCATCAAACTGATTGCCTTTCTCCTTTATAAAAGAAAAATGTGCTACAGCAGAATAGAAGAGGAAGTGTCTGGGCTCTGGTACCCACAGGATAATATACAGACCTGAAGGGTAGCAGGACTCGTAATAGCCATTAACGAACCTCAAATGCTTTGGAGGCTATGTAATAAACAAGGCTTGGATTTCTGTGTATTCATTTTACAAAAACATTTTGTGCATAAAATTTCTTAAATATAACAACTTGTGAAGGTATCTCTGTGTTTGTGTTATCTTAGCTGATATTAGCTGCTGACTGGCTATGAACAAATCTGGACTTGCAATGACAGGTTCTGGAATTGCCTCTGGACAAAAAAGATTAGCTGCTTTGAAGACAATGTTAAATACGCTAATGATAGAGTGATGGCTGATTGATAGCTGTGTTGTCAGGGGACTGGACTCTGTGACACGAGGTTGAAATGGGAAGCCTAGATTTCTGGTCCAGAAAGGCTATACAAAAGGGAAAAGAGTCTCTGCAGAAATGGGGGAGTTTATGCCTTTATACCACGGTGGAAAATGCTACCATTCAAATCTTGTTTAAAATCTCCCATGTGGACATTTTGTAGATGTACAAATCTGCAAGGGTATAGCATAGCAGGGAACCTAAACCCTGGACCTAATTGTGGGTGTAATGCTACTGAATATGATTAGCGTATTCTGTTGTCTTTGAGAGGTGAATGCTTTACAAGTGAACTGCCCTGGTTACTGTCTTGGTTAAATCTCCGTCAGATGCAGAAGCACTTGTTTCTACAGCCTCAGACAGTGGTAAATTTTCCTTTTTAGTAGATATAATTAAATTTTGGTGTAAATGAGGGGCTATAAAAGCAATGTAGTTATAGCAATAACTTCTATACAAAACTTGGGGTTTGATGTAAGCTTATATCTAAGACCTTGTCATAGAGAATCTGACCAGGAGAGCTCTGTATTTCTAACAGATTTAAATTTTAACTACTTTTTGCCTTGCTGTCTTGACTAGCTTCTGATATGTTTCTTAGAACAAGGGCAGTTCTTGCAGAGTACGTAATTTATACAAAACTTGTTCTAATGTCTAAGGCTTGTAACAGCATATGGAATAAAAATAAAGGCAGATCTTGCCTTCAGTCAATACATTTCCATCATTCGGTCTTTGATTTTGAAAAGACCTGTTTTCACAATATCTGAAAAGCACTGTATGTTTTAAAGCCTAATGTTTTAAAGCATTTTGTGTGTTCTGCTATTTCATGCTGAAAGCCAATTGTGAATGGAACTATTTATTTGTGGAAATGCATTTTTTGCAAGTAAAAGGAAAAAAAAGTGCAACAGTCATCGTTATTTCATTCTTCCTGATGGAAACTAATAGGTGAACAGGAATTCTCTGAGAATATAAAAACATCCAAGCATACAAACCTATTGAATCGAGGTAATTGCACAAGCCCACAGTATATTTCTCTTTTTGGCTGGTGACAGGCTGAATTTTACATGGCAGGGACTTGATAGAAGGCAGTGCAGTACATTAGTGAGTAACAGTAAATGACCTATCCCACATGATCTTTGTTGGGACTTTGCATTATTTTTGCATCCTTTTCAGATTTTCAAGGAAATTTGTCTATGCGCAAGGTTAGAGACACCCAAATCCAGCAACCTTTAGTGCCCAGGGCATTTCTTTTGTTTAAGTACGTTGTGCTCCTGAAGGAAATTACATGTGCTTCGAAATTAGCATTTAAATTCCGTCTTGGAAATGTGGCAATGAACTTTCCATTTGATATATGATCTGAATGTAGAGAATCTAGCAAATTCCTGTTTCCTTGCATTTCCAATCTAATGCTTGTTTCCTGCTCAGTATCAGCTTCTTACACAGACATTTGTATCGCAAGGATTCACTGCAGTTCATAAAGGAGACATAAAGCTGATAAAATCAATGGGTATATGCATGTGCCCACACGTGTGTATGTAAAAGTGCCATCACCAGAGTTGTTCACCAGCCTAGCAGAATGGAATAACAACACCCCTTAATTGAAGTCTGACTCTGATTTATGTGAGTATAACTCACATAGGCTTAACTCTAGTGTGAGTTATTAAGATTCTCTGTAAGAATGCCATGGTTGGATAATAACATTTCATAGACATGCAGTGCAATGAATGATATATAGTTTCTTATGGACGTTCATTGCATCTGCTAGAGAATTTAATACCTCTACCTTTTTTTCCCCTAATATTTCTACAATTTTTTCCACATTATCATTCTGCACTCTGATATAGAAGCCAAAATAGCAAAATAGTAAGGAAGAGTAGTTTCATTATCAGGTTGAAGACACTGAGGAAAAGTCTGTCCACACCATAAAAAATAATAGATTATGAAATATATTTGTTTAAGATAATGTTGAGTATGTGCTTGTCATAGGAAGTTTTGTAAAGAAAAAGAAACTTCTTCCCATATTCCAACAGCTTAGTAAAGCTGCAAAGTATTCACAATGAATAATTTATAACTTAACTGAAATTTCAAGATGTGAAATATGACTTCACTGGTCTCATATAATTTTGTGTCCTAAGAGTTTTTCATTATGCTTAAATTACTGGATTACCATATGCATAAAACCTTAATATTCATTAAAGAGCTTTTCAAAGAAGAAATTTATCTTCCAATGTATCTTTCATCTACATGAGGGCATTTGACAGTTCACTCAATTGCAATGTAGTCAGATTGAAATGTTCCTCTTAATCTTTTTTCATTTTTTTTAATAGCTTTTCTATTAATTAGGCTAAACTGTGAGACTTTGAACGAAGTATCTTCAGAAATCTCATGAATGAGACTTTGTGCCTTAACACTTTTTCTGATAAAAAGTTTCCTTTGTGCATTATTTTTATAATGTTGGAAAAGCTTCTAATTGAGCATGAAACATTTTAAGTCTTTTACCATGAACCACTTTGATTTTGTTCTTAAAATAATGCTTAGACAGCTTCATCCCTCTACTGACAACTATTCCTGTGTAATATACCTTGCAGCTATGTTTGAAGAACAAATCCAGAAAAAGGATCCTTAGTTGTAAATTCATCTTTCTTTCTAGACAAGCACATCTGTAAACATTCACTGCCTACCGACATTCTGTCTGCTGTCATTTGTAAATGCCTTCTTGATCTCCACTGCCATACACAACAGAGTGGCAACAAATTTGAAAAGATGGATTCCATTTTTGTAGCAATAAGTGTTTGTTGAGCTTTCTATCCTGTCATGATAAAACTTTGCTCTTTTCTTTAGTTGCTGGCTCAGAGTACCAGGATGAGAAGGGAACTTGTCAAACTGTCAAACTGGATCTAAATAGCACAATAAAAACTTGGAACTTGAATTACTAAGAAACCATATTTTTAAAAAAAATCTATGCAAGTAAATTTGTAATGTCTTTTCCCAGTAATTTCATGTCCAAAGTCAATTAAAGTGAAGGTTGGTATTAAATAATTGATATTTTTAATATCAACTATTTAATTATTTAAAATATTATTCTTATGTTTTTAATGAAGAAATTTTAATGTCTATAGCCAGGAAAGAGGACAAACAAGTGATCTGCTGTCTCATAACTGCATAGGAGTTTGAGAATTTTATATGATCAAGATGTCCATGGTATTTATACTTATATCTTGCAGTGAACTTCCTTGGCCAATTCCTGCAATCACTCTAAAACAGTCATGGAAAAAAAATGTGTTGCTTCAGAGTATTTTTATTTCTCATAAAGATACAAAGTTATATTTTTAAGTATCTGATTGAAATAAATAGATTGCAAGGCATTACACAATAACTTTATATTTTTCAGTTAAAGAACAAAATGCGAATATAAACTGGAGTTTAAGACAGATTGTACAGCTAGCTGCAGAATTTAGCAACCTCTCACTAATTGTATCTGACCATGTCAATCTCAAATTTCTCTCCTAGAATAATCACCCAGCTTCAGCAAGAATGTATGAAATGGGCTCTATCCCAATATTGCACCTAGGGTATACTTTTGTGCGTGTCATTAAAAGGCACAGGTGGGAAGCAGCTTTATATTTTAAGGCATTAATCAAATGCACCAACAAGAAGAAAGTATGAAAAAGGCTGACCCTAGGGATCACTACCTTGCTAGTATTACTCTTCATTTTAAGTCTAGAAAAGAGTTAGTTGAGAAGCTTCTACTCACAGACCTGATGATGCTTATGTTTCTGTCATGCCCAGATCAGAATCTAGGACTTCAACTCTGCTGCAACTACCAGGTTCTGTTGAATTTGGTGGAGTATGTCTGACAGGTCAGTGAGGAAAAAACATAATGCTTGAGCTTGCCACTCCGTGAAGGTATGAAAACTTATTATTATGCTCCTGCTTATTTAGGCAGACTGGCTACCTATTCTCCTTTGTTCACTTTTTCCTCCTGGGGTTTTCCAGACAATGTGATCAACACCTTTGTGAACTTTGTTAGCAGTCTAACTAGCACAACAATCAGTTGATGAGAAGAGTAATCTCAGAACTATCTACTAATTGGAAAGCTGATGACTCACCACTTCGCTTTTTTGCTCCTGCTCTAAATGTCTTTATTTGGATATAGACAAGATGAGATATATGCACTGGTTTTGACAGTAGATGTAGGATTCATCTCAACCAATCTGAGATATCTGTAGAGAAATTAATTGTCTAAATTGACCTCTAATGCGTGACTAAGTCCCTGCTTGTAAGTACTTGTTTCTCTCTACTGGTTTAGCATAATGGGTTTTGTAAACCATATTTAAAAGAGGCTGGATCTTATTCAACAAAGAGGGAAATTAGGCTCCTAATATAGAATCATGATTTTCATTCCTGAAACTTGGTTCTTAAATGCTACATTTCATTTTATGATGTGTTACTTTGTGTAATTCTTCTATAGTCTTTGATCCTACATCAGTACTTCTTGAATAATGCTTCAGGTATTCCCTGCAATATTATGCCGTGCTCAATTAAACAGTCCTAGGCTTCTGTCTGCCTATTTGAAGTCAGAGGTAGGGAGAACTCTGAATTTTGTTATTCTCATTTTTGCTCAGTCTTTTAAATCCACATTTGTAAAATTCAGTCTGCCATTTGTGACAGGTGTTATAAAGTGCTGTAAAGTTTTGTGGGCTTTTCATAAGTGCCCATAGAGCTGTTTGGGGTCATTGTATGCATTTGCTACTTCTTGGCAGGAGCTTATTATGCATAAAGCAGTTTTCCGCTGCATGTGTGTCCTGGGTTCAGCAGCAGCAGTCATTTTTCTCCTTCTTGGTAGCTGGTGCAGCGCTGGGTTTTTGATTTTGGGCCTGGGAACAGCACTGATAACACCAGTGTTTTCAGTTACTTCTTGGTAATGTTTAGGCTGACCAAGGACTTTGTGAGTCTCATGCTCTGCCAGGGAGGGGGGGAAGCTGGGAGGAAGGAGAGGCAGGACACCTTGCCCAAACTGACCAAATTGCTTATTCCATACCACAGCATGCCATGTCCAGGATGTAGAAAACGGGGAGCAGAGACCCGGAAGGGTGGGGGTGGGGGGGTGCACTGCTTGGTCGGGTTGGGATCGATGGTGAGCTATTGTATTCTTTCCTTGTATTTGCCTTGTCATTATTATTAGTAGTAGTGGTAGCAGTAGTGATTTGTGTTATACCTTAGTTACTAAACTGTTCTTATCTCAACCTATGGGAGTTGCATTCTTTCGATTCTCCTTCCCATCCCTCCAGGAGCTGAGGGAAGAGAGTGGGGAGTGAGTGAGAAAGCGACTGCGTGAGTTATAGAGACTTAAACCACGACAATGTGATAGCAAGATCAGAGGGTTTGTGTGGTTGTCCAGCTGTGGCTGCATGGAGAATTCTGGAATAGAGACAGCTATATAATCCTGCACATGGGGAGTGTCCAAATACTTTTGAACAGCTATGCTATAGTCAGGTACACCTGATTTGTAGGAGCATATGATTCATGACTGGATTTTCTTGCTCAGTTGCACATCAGGACTGCAGGAGCTTAGTTGGCTGGAATTACTGGTGTCCCATCAGTGATAACTGCTCTGCTCTGTACTGTGGGCTCCAAAGTGGTAGGATTGCCTTCTCTTACAACGTTTCAGCTAACCCTGTAGTATATACAGGGACAGGATTGCATCTTCCCTAACTCAATTTCTTGCTTGTGAAATTTCACTATTATTCATTGCTGCAAAAGTAAGAGTTTCTCTTGGAAGCTCCTTAGAAAAGGATTGTTCTGGTACCTGTTTGTGAAGAAAAGTCTGTCCAGTAGAAGAAGGATAAACTAATGCTATTTAGACCATTTAATTCACCTGATAATATTAAACCCCAGTTTGTAGCTGGACAGCTGCTTTTGCTGCCATTGTCTTATCATGGAAAAATAATACCAAAGTAATGTAATCTGTCCAAAATGTCACTTAAAAATCTCATTTTGTATATTTGTGACCTAGTTATTACAAAACTTTAACTTCTCAAAGGAAGAGTAATTTTGCTTATTCTTACTCTCTGACTTGGAAACATAAGCTGGCAAATCTTTAATATTTTTTGTATTATGAGACAAGTCTATATCTGACATACAATGCATTGCATAAAAGGTTTAATTTTTGAGTCACCAAGTGAACAAATAGTTGCAAGTAGCTTTTTAAGCTCCCCAAATATTCATATTATAAAGATATCCTTCCCCAGGAGGCAATGAAAGGCTTGGAAATAGTCCAAAACACTGGAAATAAATGTAATAATGAATGATAAATAAATATAATTGTAGCTTAGGTGCTTTTTTGTAGTATTGAGGGGTTTTCTTTTGCTATGACTTTTTGCCTTTTGTGATTTGCCTTTGATGAAATTCCTGTCTATCTGTGGCTGGCATACGCCATTTTCCAAACTCACAAAATGTACTTTCTTTAAACTATGTCCTGATGTCTCTATCTCTTGCAGTTAGTTCTCTGGGGTGGACAGCTGTTCGGCTTGTTTCTGCTTATAATGAGAATGTCACCCATCTTTCATATTATACAAGGGATACTTTTCAGCAATTTTTCTCTCTCTGAAAATTTCCAGGTGCTGATAATATTCCATATGCCACTCTGGTTCTAATGTATACCCTTGTGATGTATGAGGCCAATATGATTTAAACCTGGGAAAACTTTATTCATTTATGTATAGACTTTACTTTGATAAAATATAAAAGGCAGCTTGTATTTTCAGGACAGATGCCACCCTGAGAAGTCATTAATTTCCTTTAATTTTCATCAGTGAGAAATCCAGATCATGTTTGGGAATACTGAAAAAACTAACATTAATAGACATGCAGAGAAATGCATTCATTAATGTATTTTTTAATAACAAACTACTACTACTGACCGTAGAACTCTAAGATCAGCTAGAAGTGAATGTGTGTTTTTTCCATAATGTGTCCTAGCTATGTTTCTGATTTTGTATTCTCAAAAGATTCCTTAATCTATAGTTGCTGAATTGATTTTTTCAAATGATGAAACTTCAAACTTCTTGGTATGAATTAGTAGAACAATCTTTCAGCCATAAGAAGATTTGGATTTGTTTTTTGTTTTTTAAACACTTGCATTTTCTTAATTAACTCAGAGCTATCAAAGTGGTCCCTCAGGCAGAGTAAATAGAAAAAACTACACTGCAAAAGCAAAAGAGCACACAGGATCTCTTGCACTGTGGCATCAAACTCAGAATTTAATTTTATTATCTGCTAAATTTGTTTAAAAATTTATGAATGTAGTCTTCCTTGTGAACTTACCTTGAAACTGTAATGTATCACAATAGTAAGTAAGCATAGCAACATGATTACTTAAGTGCACTTGCTTGCCAAATTTTAACAATTGTTATTAACAGTGTCTAGAACAGGCTTTTTCTGTCAAAATTCAACATTAGTCACAAGTGCAAGGATATAGGTAAATTTGAGAAATATATTTATACATCATTAGGATCTCATTTCAGATTATGGCAGAGTTTTGGAATTCATAGCAATAAGATATTTGTGATCTTTCTTCAGTCTAATCTTCTGAAATACTAGCAAAATGTCCAGGGTAATACTTCCCTGTTGCCAACACAGTGAAAAAGGTCTTGAGGCCCTGAAACTGAAGGACCTGAAAACCTACTACGTGGGTCCGTTTTCTCCAGATTTCCCCTCTACTCTCCTGAGATTTGTACCTGCTTTTTAGGCAGTGTATACCTCATATATCTTCCTACTTCACAGGGTAAAATATCGTCATCTTTACTCAGGCAGCAGCTCTGTCTTCCTGGCCATGAGCTCCTACACAAAAAGTTAATGTTCCTGGTTTAAGGTTACTATGATCTGTGCAACTCAGACTTAAGAACAAATGTATAATGGAAACCTTTAGAGAAAACACTCCTAATGAACTGTAGCCTGTTCAGTAAAGTTCACCCTTTGTTGGACTGACTTTCATGAAGCACCTCCTCCAAAGCCCCAAAATTTTCCCCCATATCACCCTCGAGAAAACCTCCTTTGGAAAAGACCAAGTTCCCCTCTAATAGCAATAGTTTTGGGCTTTTATTAAACATAACTCACGCAATTCATGTCTGATTAGTGTCCAGAGCTTAGCCATTTCTCTGTCTCCCCTTACATGACCACCCATTATATCTTATCAGAGAACAAAGCATGCTTTCAGGAAAAAGGTTGTTTTTCTGAACTTCAGTTCCTCTTGGTCAGGAGATTCAAACTAAAATGTCCTGTGATTTTCTTTTATCCACTAGATTATGGGATGGGGAATATGTGTTTTCTATTCTGTAATAAAACGAAAATAAAGGATTGTCAAGATAAAAATGAAAGTGGCATCCTCCTGCTGAGACTCTTTTTTTGGTGCAAGAACAAGTTGAGGTCCATTCTTCAAAATTTGTTGTCATTTACATCAGTTATCTTGTAAATACTATGAAATATTTATGCAGCTGTAAGTGTATGTTCACTTTATCATTAAGCCTGTATCCAAAAAAGGGGAACCATTTTCTTTAGGCTTTTAAAGAAAAGCATTTTCTGCTTTTGACATCCTTAAGATGTCAAAATCCTTTAAGATGTCCAGCAAAGGATGCTGGGCTGTATATTGGGAGGAGCTGCTCCATATCAAGGAGAACCTTTAAGCCCTCTGAAATGAAACATGTAACAGAGAGATGAAAGAGCCTGCATCCACCCTGCAACAATGTGAGTAAAGTATTTGACTTCATTACAAATATTTTAGCAGTGTACTGAGAGTATCTCAGAAGAATATAATTTTTTAGGATAAGTCTAATTAAGAGACGTGTTATTACTAAGTAATTTGGGTAATGTCTAGTGGATTGCACATAATAAAGACAAGGGGAAGGGGGTTACAAATGGGAGAATGAGGTTCCAGTCATTAGGAACGCATGATTGGCACTTTGATGGAAGTTGTGGGAAACTCACATTAATTGGTCTGATTATGATCTCAGCTTCTCTGCTGTGTTTACTTTGACAGAACTGCTCTTCGTTCAGAGACAAGAAAGACCAGAACTAGGACTCCTGAGTGAGTAGGGATTAGCGATGTGTAACGATTACAAGAAAAGACAAACATTTTATTATCTGAGTAGTACCTGGAAGTCTTTCTGGCTAAACTGAAGAGAGTCATTGCTGCTCTATTTGAAGTGCAGGAGGGTTCCTGCCCTGCTCCCGCAGCTGTCTGTAGCAAAGGCCAGTGCCTCTGCAGCATTTTTTTTATTAACCTCTGTCTTATTCTTATTTATGTGTGTCGTGGTTTAAGCCTATCCGGAAACCCAGAAACCACACAGATATCCGCTCATTCCCTCCCCTTCCTCCCCCCGCTCCTGGAGGGATGGGGAGGAGAATCGAAAGAATGTTAACTCCCACAGGTTGAGATAAGAACAGTCAGTAACTAAAGTATAACACAAACTACTACTGCCACCACCAATAATAATAATGACAAGGGAAATAACAAAGGAAGAGAATACAACCGCTCACCACCCACCAACCGACACCCAGACCAACACGAGCAGTGATCTAGCCCTTTCGGGTAACTGCCCCCAGTTTATATAGTGGGCATGACATGCTGTGGTATGGAATACCTCTTTGGTCAGTTTGGGTCAAGTGTCCTGTCTCTGCTTCCTCCTGGCTTCCCCTCCTCCCTGGCAAAGCATGAGGCTCAGAAAGTCCTTGGTCAGACTAAACATTACTGAGCAGCAACTGAAAACATCGGTGGTATCCACATTGTTCCCAGGCTGAAAGTCAAAAACACAGCACTGCACCAGCTACTAAGAAGGAGAAAAATGGCTGCTACTGCTGAACCCAGGACAATGTGTTAGGTGCTTCTATGGGGTAGCAAAGAACCATTTTTCCCCATCAGTTTTTCCCTGAGATATCTCTTTTTGCATTGAACTCTAGCACACTGAGATTTAGGAAATCTCCATCTGCCTTGTTAGAAGCAACAGCTTTTCTTGCTGGTCCTTCATCCCTGGGGACAGCAGCATCTGTACAGAGCCTGGCTGTGCAAGGCAGAGACAGGAAAACTTGTTACGACTTGGTACTTGGGGGAAAAAGGAGGAGATGATGCAGGTTGTTTTACAAATTGCCAACTCTGTTTGGAGGAGCACTTTGTTTATTCAGTCATGTTTCACGTAACAGGACTTAAAATAGATTTAGGACCATAGATTAAAAAAAAAATGAGTCAAACTTATTAAAAAAAAATTACTAAAATATATTTAACAATAAATATTCTCTCTAGCTAAAATATATTTAACAATAAATATTCTCTCTAGCAGTTTCAGACTCTAAACTGGCCTTCTAATCTGGCTAACTGGCCAAGAAAATCATTTAGGGATTGGTATATCTTTGGGAGCTCCTAGAGTGGCAGTTCTACTTGAGCTTTGGAAGGTGTTTACTGAAGTCATCAGATTCAGGTTTGGGGCAAGATTTTTCTGTCGAAGTCCCAGATGAAATTATCTGCATTTCTTTTTCTTGTTTATTGCCTGGTTGCCATTTCCTGTGAATTAGCACCAGGATATCATCTTCTAATGCAGGGAACCAAGTTCTTTCCTTTCTCTTCTCTTAAGTCTCTTGATTAATATCTGTGCATTTTAATTAGCAAATTCCTGGCTTCAGGCTTCTCTCTCCTATTGCTGACATCTGAGAAGAAACTGCTAAAATAGTGTTATGAGAAACATTTATGCACATTTTTGTTGCTGGATGCATAATTATTATTTTTCCTATAAGCTTTATGTAAATATTAGGCACAAGATAGCAGATGGTGAAACTGGGAGTAGGTTTCTCTAAGTAATCCTCACCCTCCACTTCTGTAGTGTTACGGGTAACCTCATGGTGCCCTGTCTATTGCAGTACCAAAGCAGAATCAACATGTCACGACACCGATTCTCATTAGCTACCAGTTTGTAACTGTGAGATGTTCAATCTATCAAAAGAAAATTCTTTAGAATAACACCAGTTAATAAAACTTGTAGGATTTTATTTATTTGTTTCTTCATTTTTAATTGGGATAGTGTGCTCTCCATCTCTTTTCTCAGAGTACTCTACTGGGAGCTTCGTCTTTCTCTGCTGGAGCTGGAATACATAAGTGCTTCAGCTGTGTTTCTCGAGAAATCTGTGTCAAGAATAAAAGTGTTTTGATCACTAGTATGGAATTGAAATAAAAATATCAGCAACTTCATTTGTGTTGACAAGGATTGCCCTTTCTGAAAATCATATAGACGATGCTAAAATCTGAAACCAATTTCAGGATCATGAAGTAAAAGACAAGGAGGTATTTGATCCTTTTGAAGATTTAAACAGGGAATAGCTATCACAGCCTGGTTTTTTACTCATGAACTCTTCATCATATGAAGATTTAAAATCTTGTATAGCAACAAAAAGTCAGGATTTTTTCAACAGCTCAATAATAGATCTTTTTGAAATTCATTTTTCCTGGTACTACTATTCCTTTTTGTCTTTTGTATCTTTATTTCTGAGTCTTCTGACCTTCTTCAGACAGTGTTCTAGTCTACCTTAGACCCTTCTGACAACACTATCTGTGGTTCAGTTCTAGCGATTTAACAGAGTGCCATCAAGATAAAACACCAGGATGCTAAAATTTTATTTATTTGCAGCAGACCCACTCTAAAGGTCTGCTTCTGGCTGTGATATTTCCACAGACATTTGCCTTTACTTGAAGAATGCTCTGAGCACAGGTTATTCTTTGGAAGTTTGCTGCTACACAACAAAACTGTCAGTGCCCTCTAGGATAAGAAAAGAGACCTCAAAATCAAATTATTGTATGTAACCCAGGATTTTCAAATGCAGTGATGTTTCAACAGCCCTTCTTGCCCTCTGTTTCCTCCAGGCTCAAATCCTGCTACCTGTTGTACCCTTTCTGCAATGCTCCAGGTTCTGACATCTCAAGCTGGAGCTTCTTCCTCCTCAGAGTCCTCACTGGACATCCACTACTATCACATTAAGTAGTGTACATGAGATAAAGGGCTCTGGCCCCAAAATTGACACTGTGGCTTTTTATACCTCAGGCCAGTGTTGAGGGCTGCAGTATAAACCACCAGACTGATACTTTTCTAACACAAATTAAAAATCTATATGCTGAAATTGAGCATTTTGTACCCTAGCCAAACTGACCTCTAGATGTTACAGAGGATTGAAGTTACACACTTGTGCCAAAATAAATGCTTATAGGAATTTGAGACAACATTCATTTTGAGATTTTTTTTTTCCAAATTCTTTAGAATGCTTGAAAAATAACTAGGATGCTATCAAACAATTTAGGTGATTTGTGAACTTTAAAATTACATTAGTGCTTATGTTGTTTGTTTTTACAAGTAACAACATTTTTTTATAATCAAGAGAGAAAGAAAATAATTATCTTTTATGTCTTCTGAATTAATTTGTGGCAATTCCTTGTGGCACACTGACAGGTTCTCTATGATCAGTTTTCCTCAATATTTGTTCATTGAAACAGAAGTGGAAAAGCAAGGAATTTGTGCATTAGGAAAAAACCCAACCCAAACTACAAAAAAACCACCCACCCTAAAAATATCTTGGTTTGATACTCAAACAATACATAGTACCTAAAATAACTCTAGGATCTTATCTTTTTGCTTGTTTCATTTGAAATCAAGGATATGTTAAGGTCAGACGCCCCTGATGCCTCCTTTCTTCTTTTATATCTGCTTCTAATAATCTGAAAGACTTTTATGACCATTGAAGAAATAGTAAATGAATATGCAAGGGGTACCTATGTATTACTTCTTATGATGCACGTTTATTTTCATGAAGACTAATATTTTACATAAAGCTTTAAAAAATGCACTTGTTACAAAGTCAGCTTTACATCAGAAACTTCAGCAAAAGGGATGTAGTCACTTTGGTTTCAGATGGAGTATCAACAGCTATTGGTGCATTGATTCATTCAAGCTCACAGAGCCAGTACCACTAATAATCATATTCCTTCTGCATACGCAGGACCACAATTAAGGTTGGAAGGGTCCTCAGGAATTCTCTAGTCCATTCAACCTCCTACTCAAAGCAGTGTCATAGGGAAAAAGGTCCTTCTTAATTCCAGTCTGAACTTCAATTTATGCTTGCTATCTCTCATCCCCCTTCCAGGCACCATCGTGAAGCACAGTGCTTGCACAGGGATGCCACTGAACTGCATCTGAAACCTTTTCACCTGAAGTAATCAACCACTAGTGCTTCAGCTAAGCTGTTGCACCTGCTTGTTCCAAGGCTGTGGTAGGCTCCTTGCTGTCCTTAAGATGGAGGAGCAGGAATGATTACCCTGGCTGTGTAGATACTGGGGAAGAAAAATCTGTTCTTAAGAGTCGAAGCACTGTGGCCCCTTGAAATAATCAGGTTGATACTTCTGCGTGTCTGGTGACAAGACTTGCATTCAGTTCAACAACAATGGAAGAGATGATGTGACCTCAACATTATTTTTTTTAATGTTGTCAAATTACTACTCCTCTCCGGGTCAAGCGTCATCTTGTACAAGCAGGACAATTATTCCATCCATTCTTGTTTGGAAACCCCATGAAAATCCCTGAACAGTGAAGAATATGAGCTCTAATACTGATAGTTTTCCATCTGTCAAATTGAGTTGATAAGAAGGATTAGAAAGTAAAACTAATGTACCAGAATTAAAATGAATTAAGTAACGAATGGCAGTAAATTGTGGATAGAATCAGGGAACACTGCAACTCTGAGAATCGAATAAATCAGTTTTATTTTTAAAAGCATTTGTCTGAAGACAAAATGAGAATGCCCTTTTTGTTGCCACCTTTCAAAGGTTTTATTTTGAGCAGTTCTTCTCCAAGTTAGAATAATTATGACATTCATACTTTGAATAACACATATCTCTGGCACTCATCTGATACGCTTTACTGTGGCCCAATTATTTTTTGTGATGAGTCAGGGGTGACTAAATGTGTTGTGTACATCCAAAGGCTATACTAACACCGCTTCATTAGCCACGAGATGTATGCCCAGGGACACTTGAAGCAGTTAAGCGTCTGGGCCAATTTAAACTTTTATGCTTTAAAAACTTTTCCTTTAAATATTTTGTGTCTCTCCCCACCCTTCTTTCAGTCTCACCAGAACACTCTTCTGTCTTTCAGTCTCATAGTGCAGAACAGGCATTAGCATTTGCAGAATATGCAGAATATTATCATATGCAGAATATATTTCGGGCAACCTGGTCTAGTGGAAGGTGTGAGTATGGTTCTTCCAGCTCAGTCTTTACAGGGGTGACCATATTCTTTTTTTGAGGAAGAAACTTTCCTTCTATTCTGTACACATCTTTCTTTTTTCTAAGCTCTTTGGGACAATATAGCCCCACTCCTTAATCCTTATATGTTTTACTATCATAATCCTTACATGTTTTAGCTGAAGATAGCATAGCAGATGCTGCTTAGATGACATATCACTTTCTCTGAGGAGTTGCCTGAGTTCTAAGATTCCCTCTATTATCTGTTGCATAGCCTGGAATCAGCCCTTCATGGTGTCTCTCTGGACTTGTTAGGTTTTCTCAGGCTTTTGAAAAGAGAGAAATTTGTTCAGAGTCTCTTTGGCTGTTTGTCCACTGTTATCATTTTCAAAGGGGCAGGACTGGTGTGTTTTAGACCAGTATTTTTTTCCTGCATTATTTGTGGCTCAAATACTGATGTTGTTTTGAGTTACTTCTTTAAGCAACTTCATACAGAAGTGACATAAATTAAGTTTTCTGATTCAGGAAAAGCAGTTTAAAAAAGGTTGTATGGAATAAGTTAACTAATGGAACAAAAATATAGAGCTTAGAAACTGTACTGCTGTAGGATTTTTATAATGAGGAATGGAGTAGGCAAGTGTGACATACTTGTATAATCAGTCATTTAAAGTATTTATTATAATTAAAATTGTAGAAATTATGTGGATAGTAATCAGTTATCATTATAGTTCTTGCACATTTCAGTGCTATAATTATATTGTGGCATCTGTCATTGCTGAATATTTTGTAGACAGCTCTGTCTTCCCATTAAGATATACTGTGTATGAAGGCAAGATTTTCATTATCTGAATAAATGAAATAAACAGTGTTAGTAGTTTGGGGTTATTAGCTTTTTCACTTTGCAATTTTGGAATTGAGAATATCTCAGTAGGATCTATACCGTTCTCTGTGAGCAACACTGGTGGAAGGAGCCCAAACAGTTCTTTTTGGTCTTAGAAAACAACAGCTATTTCTGTCTTAAAGCCTTTTGCTGTGAGCTCACACATTTTGGGTTCAGCAGCCCATGAAAATCTGTTCTAAGGGTAGAAAAAGAAGATCTTTACAAAATCAGGCTGTGAAGAATAACAGTTTCATCTAAATTGTGAAAGATTTAAATACCTCTGGTGCTCCTTCTGTGTTCTGTGGAAGCTTGGTTTTGGCCTCAGTTGTACTAGGATGTTGGGTTTTTTACCAATATTTGCTATTTTGGCTGTAGTCTTGAAAAGCTTCCTGCTGTAAGTAAATGGAAGCTCTAATGTCCCTGTTCTGTTCACTCAGCTACGGGGATTCCAGAATGATGTGCTTGCTTAATTTTTGCAACTGCATGTAATATATCTTATCTACAGAAAGACAAATGCATCTGATTGATGACCTGTGCTTGGTCTGCTTAGCTTAGCTACTCTTGTTAGTTTTCCTACTGGCTCTACTTGGGCTATACTTTAGGATTTGCTGGATTTAGCAGTAAAGGTAGTTTCTGATGTAATTTATGAAGTGACTTCTGCTATTGCTTTTTCTCACCTCTCTGCAAGATTTCACAATGTCCTTCGCTGCGCCTGCATTTTTTTTTCTGTCTTCAGTAAAAACTGATTCATTGAGCTTATCTAAGTTGAAAGATAACCTTCTGTAAAGAAGACACAGGCAGCAACATATGGGCAGAAAGGAATAAAATCAAGAAAGACAGGAACTTTCTGATCTGTTTCTTTGCCAAGATTAGCATGTTGGGACTGTACGGACCCAGTCTAGTCTGCTGCATACTAAATCACAGGGAAATCAGGTAGGCAAAGCCGTCAAACCAAGACATACCTTTGATGTGCCTTTTCAGGACTGGACATTGATCCTCACAAGTGCTTCTAGGACACTTGCTTAATGAGGCCATATTTGAACAAATTTTGCCATCAGTTTTTTAATCCAGCTACAGTGGCAAAATTTTCACTTACTGACAATTTTCTTCCCTGTACTGAAAAAGAAATCCTCAAACACACTTTTTAAAAAATTGGGACCCTTCCACAAGGAAATCAAGAGCTAAATGCCAAATGTTCATGTTATATGACAAAAAAATGATGATAGCTTTCAGTGCTTTCAACTCAGAGCACTATCATAGCTGCAGATGATTATAGAATGCATCCAGGAGATCATTTTATAGGGACTGAAAACAGCCTTTTCCCAGATCACTTAGGATAGTCGATTATGTTTGGACAATTCTTTTACAATTATTTAAGGTTGAGAATTGTATGGAGATATTCTTCAAATTTACATAAATTTACATATGGCCTATCCTAGTCCCATAGAAATAATTTATCTATTTATGTATTTTTTAATTTATTTTCACCCTTGTAGGCTTTAGGGTTTCAAGTAGTGCAAGTTTACAAATAACTCTGGAGATCTCCAAAGTTAATGGAAAATTAAATTTAATATAACAACGAACTTAAGTTTTCTTACTTAAGAACTTAAGTTACTTGATTAATTATTAAATTAAATTGTTTAATTACTTAAATTTGACATCAACATGTCAGATTTCTAACATATTGAATTGTTTTGTGATATGAGGACAACTAGAAGCTGAAAGAGAAGACACCAAAGCAGCTCATGATACAGCCACCTTCTTCCCACTGCATTTACATAAATAAGCAAAGAAGAGGCAGAATGCTTTTGGTTAAGTGTTGCCTTAGATAATCTTGGTGCTACGTGCTGAAGAAGTTTTTCCTTTTTCTACCTCACTGACATTCAGAAAAGTCTTACTTTGCATGCAAGACTTGCAGCCATCTTTAATTTTTACCCTTAACAAATCTATACGGAACATGATCCCATCCTGCCACCTTTCACAAGAAACTCATGTTATTCTCACTCCAAGCAAGTAGCACTTTTTCCTCATAGCCAAATCAATTTGGAAAGTTTGTAACATACCTGTTCTGCCATACTGTGTGTACCACATGCAAGCTCCATACCAAAAAGATTCACAAGGAAAAAGAAATCTTAAATGAAGACTTTTCCTGACGGCAGACAATATCAAACACCAAGTCTAAACTGTAAAGATTAACGGAACTTTCTTTAACATCATCATTACAAGCTTTCCTCTCACCTCTCTTCAATATAGGGTTTTCCCCTCCTTTTTTTGTCTTCTAGCTGGCAATCCAGGGTTATGCCTGAAGATTGCAAAAAAATGCTTTAAATTAATCTCAAAAATCATCTTATTAACCTCTTCTTTCCCGGCTCCTGGCCAGAAGCTTCTTTTTTTTTCAGTTCCCTGGTTCCCTAATAAAATTTTAAGGCCTTCTGGAATTCATTGTATCCTTACTCTTTGGATTTGAGTAAGTTTCAACCTGGGGCAAATAAGAACGATTGATCTCTGTTGTTCATTTCAGTAGTGAAAATGGTAACATTTACCATTCCTGTTTAGAACTTTCAAGTTAATATTTTTCTTCCTACAGAAGAAAATGACTAACTAATATTTGAATCTCAAGCTACACTTTAGCAAGATGGTATAAACAATTCCATTTTGGAAGGTTCTCTTTGGAAAACGAAGACCACAGAAGGAAGAAAACTAGGTAGTTTGACTTTGGCTAAGCTATTGGAAAGCCAATGAAAGCGAGATGATATAGTGAGTCATCAGACCTGTTTCTGACTTCCTCTGATCTAAGCATTATTAGAAGCAATCTTATTTCAGTCTGAGATCTAGAATTCTAGCTGATCTAGAAGAGTTCAGCCTGATTGATTTAGCAAAATTGTAAATAAATGAAACTAATCTTATGAGGAGTTGCATTAGGCAACACTTTCTTACCCATCTAGCCTCATTTTTTTTGTATAATTAGTTACTTAAATATTTGCACATATGAATAGCTTCACCTGTTTAGATCTTGCACAATTTTCTAATATCCTGTGTTACTGAACCTGAAATAAGTCCTGTGGAAAAGCTTCTATGAGATTATTTCAGGCTTTTAAATGTTAAAGTTATGCAGAGGATCTGAACTATTTAGGTTACTTTCTGTGGAAAAAATATTTTAACTCACTTCTCTTTTACCTCATTAATTAAATCCATTTTACATATTAGGTAAATAAAGGTTAAGCTCTGTTTCTGTTTCTTCACATAAGAGAAATGCATTTTTTTCTGAACTGGATACACACAACAGTTTATACCTGAAAGGTTCAGCACCATAAAAGCCAGAGAAACAAAACAAGAGGCAATTACAGTGGGATATGTGTTAGACTCTCATGATTCTGCGTCAAGCTATTTCTGGCTATTCAGACTTGAGCTTTATTTTTTCCCCAGATATTACTGTCATTCATTTGATTGTGACTGACATCCGAAACCCTGTTCAAAGAGAATATTAATCGTATCTGAATATTTTCAAGAGCTTTCACTTTTTCTGGGAATATAATTCATATTTTCTTACTGAGTCTTTTCAGATAAGTAAAAAATTTCTCTAAAGGTAAGCTATGATAACTCAGATGAAAACAGGTGACTGTAAGTTGATGCCAGTGTGCTTGTTACAGTAACACTGAAGCAGGAAAGTAGTTATGAAGATTCTGAAACATGGCTTTGGCTCAAAAAGTCTATGTGGTAAATATATCTGCTGTAATTTGCTCCCTGCTTATGTTTAGCACAGTTGTCTTTCTTGGAGCTGGGAGTATTGCAACTTTTACTACAAAACACTACAGAATTAGGACAGATCGCAAAACTGAAATGTATTGTAGCATAGAAATATACTCCTTCACTTTTCCAGTACCAATAGAGGCTTTCAGTATTATTTAGTAGATGCTTCTGACACATGATGCAAGTAGGCTTAACACTGATGAGAATGGTAACTGCATTAAAACCAGAGTGTGCAAGACAGAGTGGATCACTCAAGAAATATTTTTGCAAATTCAACTACTTGACAATATCATATGGAAAAATAAACTCTCATGATGATCAAATATATGCTACTGATGAACCTAAATGAATGTATAGCTGGCTGTATTAATATTGTAAGGCATCCTGCATGTTATCTCCTGTATTGTTACAGATGCATTTTGTATGAAATGCTTTATGTGATACAGTCCTCCAAATAACACAAGTGCGCAGAAGTCTGTCCTTGAAAGAAAACAGAAGTCTTAGGCTATCGGGATTTCTGCGCATGGGGAATCTCAGCCACAGCATTTCATTAATGCAGCAATTTCATTTTTTATGCTAAAGCTCATTTGTTTGCATGTGCAATAAATTGCTTCTCTGATTTTTGGATGAGATAAATCTCATGCAAATCTTTTTTTTTTTTTTTTTTTTTTCTGTAGATATGCATCCATCCAAAAGTTTTGAATCAAAGATTTTTACGTTCAAATTAAAAATAAGATTTAAGGCATATTAAGCAGAGAGATTGCATTATGCAAAAAGCTGAAGTGAGCTGCATATTGCTGTGACTAATATATTGCAGGTATCACAATGACATTGCCCGATGATAGGCAGTTCATGAGCAGCGGCAAGAGGAGAACAAGAAGAAAGAAGGAATTAATAGAAAAAGGATGTTCATTTATACCTAAGCCCAAGGAGTCTAGAAAGAAATCCAGGATGCAAAAGTAGGCAGGTGAGGTGGAGAGAAGGTTGTAGCAACTGCTGTTAGGCATATGTATTGTCACTTTCCAGCAATTTCCAGTCATATCCAAAGTTATCTTAAATCCGGTGTTAGTATTCCTCTAAGATAATTCTAAAAAAAGGGGTATGATATGTAGCAAAAATAATTAATGTCTTTCCCAGTCTTGTGCAGTTTATCCTCTTGCAAACTACTCTGTTTCCAGAAGCACTTTCTCTTTCAACTGAGCTTTGTTTTTTTCCCTATCTTCAACATTACAATGTCTTTAATAAAACCTGAGCGATACAACTGTATTAGGAACAGGAATCAATTCCACATCTTTATTTTACTGCTAATAAATAGTGGTTTGCTGTTAATAAGTAGGCTATGATGAAGTGACTGTATCAGTGTACAAGGGAAGAACTGCTATGTAATGTACCTGGACTTTTTTAAAGTCTTTGATACAGCCCCCCACAATATTTTGGTCATTGAATTGGGTAGATATATGTTATTCTATGAATACGTTGTGTTACATAAATTGTTCAGGGTTGCTTTTTCACTCTTATAATCAAGAATACATTAGCAGAAACAGCTACTTAAAGCAAAGATGCCCCATTTTTATCTTGATGTTTTTTTTTACTTGTTACAAATATACAGTATAGGTCTTCAGAACAAGCAAGTAAGATTGCAGGCATAGATTTTTTAAGAGCGATTAAAAAGGACAGCATTAATAGGACAGATGTGATGTCTTTCTTTAAAGAAGAAAGCTTACTGGTTGTGCATTGATAGCATTTTTTAACTTCAAGCCAAATGGAATTTGTCAGCTTCTGAGTCTCAGGAATTAAATACTTTTCTTCCTGGACTCCTGTAAATAGAAAAATGGAGATTAAAAAAGCAGTGTCAAGGGAATTAGCTAAAAATGTGCATTCATCCTGTTCATGCTCCGGAACTTCATTGTAAATGAGACTAATTTTGATTATCATAGCTTAGAGAATTTTCCTACGTGTAAATAGATTCAAAACACTTTAGAACTGCTGTTAATGCCCAGGCACGTGTATGCTTAATTGGTTGTTGGCATCTGTCCTATAGCTGGTCATTTACTAAGATCCTTAAGAAAGGAGAAAGTTTGAGTACTTTTCTTGGAAGAAGGGTTTATACAAAGAAATACATTCCTGGAAGTATTCATTTTAA
This sequence comes from Amazona ochrocephala, assembly GCA_039720435.1. Lineage (NCBI taxonomy): Eukaryota > Metazoa > Chordata > Aves > Psittaciformes > Psittacidae > Amazona > Amazona ochrocephala. Next base: position 28,377,717 of record CM077876.1, on the reverse strand, counting down.
GTGGCTTTTCATCTTCTGAGCACTGAAACAAACAGAAGGAAGCTTCATGCATTTTTTTTTCTGCTTCCAAAGATTCAAGACCCCTTTATTTTTATTTTTAGAAAAAATTGGAAAAGCATGATGTTAAGAAGTGTATACACTAGAGAGAAATTCTTTACTGTAAGGGTGGTGAGACCCTGGAATGGGTTGCCCAGGGAAGCTGTGAATGCTTCATCGCTGGCAGCATTCAAGGCGGGGTTGGACATAGCCTTGGATGGCATGGTTTAGTGGGAGGTGTCCCTGCCTGTGGCAGGGGGGTTGGAACTAGATGATCTTAAGGTCCTTTCCAACCCTAACTATTCTATGATTCTATGATTCTAATACAGTGAGCAGGAAAGCATTTAACAAAACTAATTTTAGCCTAGGAAAACTTACTCCTTGGTTACTTTTACAATAAAATGTTCTTTTACGTTGGTGGACTTGCTCAATGGAAGAATATTCTCTTTGTATTCCCTTCTGTATTTGAAAGTGGTAATGGTTGAAGAGGTAATCCCAGCTTTATTTTCTTTTTCAGATACCAAGAGAAATGCCAATCCTTTCTACGTGCTATCAATTGTTATGTCAGACTCCAAGGAAACTCTTTCAACTGCATATTATAGCTCCAGTGTGATGTGCTTACCTCTTCTATGGGCCATGTTTCAGTTATTGTTACCAGATAGTGCAGAGTTTACCCTGAACTATTGTGCTGAGGACATAATATTTGGGAATTACTCTTTCTGCCATAATCAATCCTGGCATCAGGTCATTTAGGAAACAAAAGACTGGAAATGAAGAAACTTGACTTTGCTAGGAAATGACCTCTCTAGTGTTTTTAATGTTTATATATAACTGCAATATATAAGTATGTCCTCCAGCAGAAAAGCAAATATGAACTCCCACATGACAGAACTTTGCACGAAAATTCATGGGAATGATATGGTCAGAAAACCTGCAATATGGACATTTTGAGGTTGAAGTTCTGTTCTTTTTTTTTTTTTTTTTTTCCAGTTTAGAAGAGATCAAGTGTAGTCTGCCTAATGGGACCAAAGGTTGCAATTACCACAGAGTTCATGGCAAAAAACATGGTATGAAAGCACCCCTTTTTTTGTTCATTTGAGAAAGTAAAAAACCCCAAATTTATACCATTTTTAAAGGCATGCCAACAGATCTCCAAATATCTTAAAACAATCCCATGATCTTTCAAATAATTTTTGGAGGGAAAGAGGTACTAGAAGCCAGAAACAGATACACTATAAATGGACATCATCAGTTTTATTTTTCTTTTAAAATTTGCATTTGTTGTTTTTTTTTCTTAAAGGGAAAAAAAAAAAAAAACAAACACAAAAAACAAACCCACAGCAAAACAACAACAAAAGCTGCAAACATTAAATTATTTTTATTTAGTAATATATGCCCCTCATGATAGTGACCACTTTATTTTGGTTCAACATTCTTGTTCTTGTCACTCTGCTTGAAGAATACCTTATATAAAAGCAGAGCAACTATAGATCTTTACTGGTCATGGTACAGGATGCAATATGTCTGCCAATATAAAATCAGGTAGCTAGAAGAGAATTGTACAGTACATTTATGAAATCTGCAGTCTAGGCTGATTTACTTCTTAATGCAATTCGCATTCAAGGCATGTTTCATGCAGAGCTTCCCTATTTACTTTTACTTCTTAGCAGTGGGAGAGAGGAGGAAAGTCATTTGATAGTTTACCACAGGAAACATTAAACTGGTGATGTTTAGAAAAATAATACTAGGTCTTGGCTACAGAATTTTAAATTTTCCTTATGACTGTGCTTCTCAGAAGATAAGAAAGATATAATTTGTTGTTGCATTTATGATAAAAAGTTATTCAGAATGTGGTTTTTAACTTCAAATATTTGTAGAGAAGAAAACCCCACTAAAATCCACAACTGTGCCTGAAACCTTAAGACTACTCCTTGCATGTTTCTCACAATGTAGCTGCATTGAGGACTAGATTGACAGCTGAGCTTAAATGCGTGCAACTACTTTGACTTGCAGAGCTATCCCCTGATAAAGTGAAAGGTGGCCACTTGGCAGTGAGGAACAGGGTAACCACACATTTCTCTTCTTTTCTATGACTTCCTGAACAAATGTTTAGTAATATATGTATTCAAAAGTAAATACTTGCGAAACTGAATTTTAGGCTGTGTTTAAATAATATATTTGTGACAATAACCTTTTAATCTGGGACATTTCAGGAGCATTTTTCTGAATAATTCCAATAAAAGTTTCTTCAAGATAATGTCCAGTTGAAATAATTAAGGTATGGGTATATTAATATGGTTTTGAAATTGGTTCAAAGCATATCAAACATCTTTTTTATGAAGTGGAAGATATATTTTCATTTTCCTTGACTCTTTTAATAAAATGTGTGCTTTAGATGACTATTTCTGTGTCTAACAAGTTTGAGGAATGATCTTAGCATGCAAAGAAAGAAGGATGAATGTCCTGATTTACATATATAACCATATCAGACTGTTTGTATATACTTTCTTCTCTCAGAAACTAATATGCAAATATCCATTGATTATGGCAGGGCTTGATACTGTGGCGTGATATTTCTTATTATGAGTATAATGTTTTTATTTATTGTGTCTAGTGGAATAAATGTACTTAGTATCTTAATCATGCAAACAGAGATTTTGCTTGCCTGTTGATTATAAAGCACTACCTCTTCTGAAAGGGAATTATGAAGAAGGTATCTGTGAAGCATAGTAGAGGCAATATCTCAGTATGTTTTATTAGGCTGACTGGCTAAATGTGGAAAAACTGAACAAGTTTTTGGGAAACTAAAAAATTTATTTCAGAATAAACTAAATTAGCATAATATTCTCTCCCTTTTGGGGTTTGTTCTGCCACCTAGTAATTGCCGTTAACACTCATCACTGTTTTTAATTTTTTCTCCAGTAATTTCTAGTTATTTCTATTGCACACCTGTCATAAGTATACAGCATAACATAAGTGTAAATTGCACTTCTGACACCTGAGAGTCTTCTGTATGTGTGTACTCTAGCAGGAGACAAGAATTTTTGCTGAGTTTAAAGACAGTCACAGACAAAATCAATACTTTCATGTAGCTGCTTGAATAAGAGATGAATACTGTTTGTCCTGAATTCTTTGGTACCCTGTTAAGGGCAATTTTGAAAGACTTTAGTCAATGATTTAATATTATTATGGAACTCTGCTCTGAAGTTTTATTTTCTCTGCAGAAACAAAACTCGATCCTTTCAGTAACATCGCATTTGTGTCTTCTTTCTATGTTACACATTTTCATGTTTTCATTTTTCAAAACAGTTAATGCAAGAAGCTCCAAGAAAGTTTATTGAGCTTTATGTTAGAGTGTTCTATCAAGAGCAGGGTGTCATGCCAAAAAAAAGTCCCGAAGCACATCTCAAAAAGCAATAAAGCCTAATGATTTATATTTTTTTTTATTTAAGTAGAATAGCATCTTTTCTTGCAGTTCTTGAAGGATATTAAGAAAGAAGAGCATAAGATATTATCAAGGCAAGATTTACTATTGAATACAATGGTGCAGCTGGAGGAGACAAAGATTAGTAGGTAGTGGCAAATTCATTTTCTGCATGAACAGAAACATCTGTTCATTGCCAAGAAGTTCATTTGTCCAACCTTTCAAAAAATTTGGTTACACATACCCACTTCTCAGCATGAAGCTGAATTTGTGTGTTGGGGAAAGATTTAAAAGGTGACAGCTTTTATTTGTTGTATTTTGGTTGCAGAAATGTGAGCCATATAGAAAGTACATTGCTGATGAGAAAGTATGTATATGAGTACATGTACGTGCACAAGTATGCCAGTCTAGTCATATCATGCTTTGCACCTGTGTTGTAAGCTCTTAACCAGACAACCACTTGATTATATGATCAGAGTTACTCCCTGTGTAGGGTTGACCTTGGCTGGTTGTCAGGTGCCCACTAAGCCACTCTATTGCTCTGCCTCCTTAGTGGGACAGGAGGAGAAAATAATATGAAAAAACTTCTGGATTGAGACAAGGGCAATTTAATAAAGGAAAGCAAGGGCTGTGTGTAGAAGTAAAGAAAAATAAACAAAAAAAAAGGATGTGTCCTGTTCTTGCCATCAGCAGACTACTTTCTGGGATGTAGGGTCTCAGTGCACATAGTGGTTGCTTTGGAACATAAATGTCTTAATAGCAAATATAGAAAAATTAAGGCTGTTCAGCCTGGAGAAGAGAAGGCTGCATGGTGACCACAGAACAACTTTTTGCAAGGCAGCCTGCAAGGGTACTGGAACAGAACTCTTTGTTAAGGACTGTAGTGATAGGACAAGGGGTAATGGGTTCAAACAAAAACAGGGGAAGTTCAGGCTAGATATAAGGAAGTTCTTCACTGTGAGGGTGGTGGGGCACTGGAATGGGTTGCCCAGAGAAGTTATGAGTGCTCTATCCCTGACAGTGTTCAAGGCCAGGTTGCTCCCCACCACCTCTCTCCTACCCACCTCATCCCTGCTTGCTCTCAATGGAGGTTGGAACACTACCAGCCTACATGGAATATCTGGCCCCCCAGTACCTCTCCTCTTCTCAACAGGACAGGTGTGGAGAGGGGAAAAAGAAAGATTTCAAAGAACTCTGGTGTCAAGAAAAAAAAATTTAGTACAGAAAAAATAAAAAGCACACATGGAAGTAGACCAGCAGGTCGAGGGAGGTGATCCTGCCCCTCTACTCTGTTCTCGTGAGACCTCACTTGGAGTATTGCGTGCAGTTCTGGTGTCCTCAACATAAAAAGGACATGGAAGTGTTAGAACAAGTGCAGAGGAGGGCCACGAAAATGATCAGGGGACTGGAGCACCTCTCGTATGAAGATAGGCTGAGAAAGTTGGGGCTGTTCAGCCTGGAGAAGAGAAGGCTGCATGGAGACCTCATAGCAGCCTTCCAATACCTGAAGGGGGCCTATAGGGATGCTGGGGAGGGACTCTTCATGAGGGACTGTGGTGAGAGGACAAGGGGTAATGGGTTTAAACTTAAACAGGGGAAGTTTAGATTGGATCTGAGGAAGAAATTCTTTCCTGTGAGGGTGGTGGGGCCCTGGAATGGGTTGCCCAGGGAAGTTGTGACTGCTTCATCCCTGGCGGCGTTCAAGGTGGGGGTGGACATAGCCTTGGATGGCATGGTTTAGTGGGAGGTGTCCCTGCCCATGGCGGGGGGGTTGGAACTCGATGATCTTGCGGTCCTTTCCAGCCCTTACTATTCTGTGATTCTGTGATTCTGTGACTGCAAAGAAAGGGATTTATTCTCTGCTTCCCATGAGCAGACAACATCCAACCAGTGCATATGAAGTAGGGCCTCAGTTTGCATAGCCGTAGGTCTGGAAAACGAATGCCTTAATGATGAATGCCTCAATGATGAATGCCTCTCTTCCCTTTCCTCCTTTCTCTTAGCTTTTATTGCTAAGCATGGTGTCATATGGTATGGAACATGTCTTTGGTCAGTTTGGGTCAGCTGTCCTGGTTATATCCCCTCCCAACCTTTTGCCCAAGGCCAGCCTAGTGGACTTTGGGGTGAAGTGGGGTGATGGAGTGATGGCTTTGGTGTTGTGGGAACGCTGCTCAATAGCAGCAAAACACTGGTACGTCATCAACAACTTCCTAGCTACTAATAAAGAACAGCACTATGAGGTCTCCTATGGGGAAAGTTGACTCCATCTCAGTCATACCCTATGCAATTGCAAGCAGTTGCCGGCCCATGGGCTGTGTTTATTTTTGACAGTGACACTATTTGAAACATAGCTATATCTTGGTTTGGGCATTGTTGTGGTGTACAGATTGGATGGTTTTTACCCTCAAAGTCTGGCTTACTGAAATGGATGCCCTTAATGAGCAGTAGTTTGAGTATGGTCAACTAAGTGATGATAACTAATAGGTTTGGTTCAAATATTTCTTCCTTCTCTCTTACACAATACACTACCTAAAGTGGTTTGTACACATGAATGATCAAGTTTTCCTTTTAAAATCAGATTTTCCAAAGAAAACCAATTTGATGCTTTTTGTTGTTTTCCTTTTTTAATCAAGCTATAAAAGTGAACCTGCTTTTACTTTTCACATGCAGAAAAAAGCAGAATATGGATGCTTAAGAGTGATTTACATTTCTAAAATTCAGTAATGAGTCTTTTCCTGTTTATTTGCTAATCCTTATGGTGATTATAACAATGTTTTAAACTGATATTCCTAAAATTAATGGTCTTCCAGGAATGCATGAAATCCATTAATGATATTGGAAAAAAACCCACTCTTCCCATGCTTTTCAATTTAGAGTTTTCCAGGATGACTTACAGTCCAAGATCTTGCACATAAGGACTAAGACAGATGTCTAAATTGGTATTAAAATACCAGTGAAGATGACTCAGGAATGTCTTAGTGCTTAGCACTCAATATACAAGCTTGCCTGTTGTAAAGCTGTGTAGAAGACAAATTCTGAAACTATTTTATAAGCATTTGAAATTAACTTTTGCTTTCAAATAAATATTTTCAGTAATTGCTAGTAGAAAACACAGTATAGGTTTGAGTTACTAAACCACAGGCAAATATCTAAATACCTTCTCTAATATAGCTCTAGAAATGGCAATTTTTGCCGAAAAAATAATTTTTATGGAAAATATGAGATATTTTATGGGAAATATGGGATATAACATCATGTGAACACTTCCTTTCAGTTAGTCTTAAAACTGCTTTATAAAAATCCCTGCTTTATGATTCAGTGTCTGCAGATGATGATTATTCTGACTTTAAAGCTAACCTCAAATTAAAAGTACATTTCATAGAAGCATTTGTCTTTGGTAGAGAAATAACGATAGGTTACTTCTGCCTATGCTAACTTTTTTTTGTTCCTTTTTTTTAATTTACATCCTCTCATGCTCTCTCAAATAAGCCATGATCTATAAAACAGAAGTAAAATTAAAATTATCAGTATTATATGTTTGGATGGAAAAAAAACCAAGCACCCTACATTTTTAGGGCAATGATCAACTTTCTCCTTGATTTTCAGGCTAATGGCCTTCCAAGGAGGGCTACAAATCTTGCTGGTTTTGCATGTGATTCTCCTATAAAACTCTGAGATGTGTAAGAACTGTGTTGACACATTTGAACTAAGTACTGTAATTTCCCCCTTCACTGTATTAGCATTTTTAACAGAGGGTTAGTAACATGGTTTCTTTATTTCTGTCTCTACCTTGCCCTTGTTATTGCTGACAGGTAGTAGGATCCAAACTTGTGGAAAAAGCTCTCAATTTTTCCTTTGGAAATAATTTGTTTTACAGGTATCAGTGGGATTATTGCATGTGTATCTGAAGACAAAATTTGGTCTAGTGGCTTGAGCCTGTTCGCATGAGGCTTAACTGCAGAGTGCTGTATAGGGAATTGTTCTCAGCACTAGGCAAATATTGTAATTGCCAGAGTATAGATAAGAGCCCTGCAGCAACAGCACCAAACAAAGCAGTCTAGGACTTTGCATATTTAGATTCTCTTGCTACTGAATTCAGGCTTTGAGGCAATCTGTGATTATTTTCTTCTGGGACCGCTGAAGTTAGAATTTGCAAGATCTTAATTATGTGCAAGCTCCCCCCATCTCAGGATAATTTACTACTGCTTATTTTGGGCAGTTCTCTATTTTATGGAAGCACATTTTCCAGTAGATTTCCTGCCCCTTTAAAATTCCTATCTGATCATAACAACGTCTTTTGAAAGTACTAATCTATTCTGACTTTGATTCCTAAAATGCATATGTGTTCAGTGTGTAGAATCACTGCAATAATGGTGTGACCAGTACAGTATCTCACTTAATAAATCGTTAGTTGACCCATGAGAAAGCTGTTGGCTTCCACAGACGCATGTCAAGTCTGGAATCCTAAGAGGTGCATTCTCTGAAAGCTGTACTCTACCAAAAAGCATCTCAAAAAGTCAGAGAGACAGGAAGACAGTATGGAATCTGTGGCTAATATGATACCATACATAATGCAGTTAGTTCACTACAACAGCTTGTAAAAGTTATGTTTTGGCTCCCGTGTTGGGGAAAATTCTGTTACAGGACAGGACAAGATTAATAGAAAACCAGTCCACTAGATCGTCCAGTTAACCTGGTGGGGGATGTTGTAACAGCCTTCAACAGGCTGAGGAGAGGGAACAAAAAAGCACCAGGGTGCTTATACAGAGCCAGGAAATATTGCCAGCAGGAATTGAGAAACTCAAATGAAATGCTCGAATGAAAAAACACTCTGAATATGCCAAGAAAATAGCTCACCAGAAGTCCAGGAGAGATATAAGTGCTATCATTTTATACTTTCTAAGAGATAGGAGTTTTTGATTGTAGTAGGTATTTAGGCATTTAATTCCAGGAAAGTTTCAAGGTTGTAAATCATGACTTGTCTTAAATAAGCACACATCCATCAATACTTTCTTTCAAGAGACTACACAAGATGTAAAAAGAGGGTGTGATCTCTTGTATGCAGTGTTCTTGGGGTTATGGCTTTCATCTGGGAAGAGGGAGGTCTAAAATAGTTTATCTATCCATAGTCTGCCGTCTTGTAGCTTACATGGTATTTTGGGAGGACGTACTCTTGATCTTGTCTCACTGGAGCTGCTGTTTCACAGCATTTAAATATTTTGGCCAGGGAAAATTAAGTTCTGTAACCCATTCCTGTTTAGTTGACATTGGATCAGCAATGTAAGTCCAACACGATGAAAAGCGATCTCATGCTTGTGAGTTTTCTTTCCCTCATCCCCTTCTTTCATCTGGCCTTTCTAGCTAATCTTAGGTTAATATCTTTGATGTCTCACTGATGGTGCAACATCAGCAGAGAGGGTAAGTGTGTTTCAAAACTACTGAAAGAAGATTTGGAAGGTGGACATTTGCATATAGGGTAGAGAATGGGCTGGCAGTTCTCACAACTGATCATGGAGTTACAGCACAGTTATCACTGCTAGCTTCTTATGGCTCTCCATGCTTGCATCATAGAGTGCATGCTGGACTGTACAGCATGCTTTTCTGACCTCTTTGTGTTTTCTCTGCCAGCAATAATAAGCCTTTTTTGGGAAGGATCGGGTGATACAGGTTCTTATACAACTGTGCAGCCTTTGGTTGCAGCAAAAGATTTGTTAGGCTGGGGCTTTGGCTTCTTAACTAGTACTGAGGCATGCAATGAAGATGAGGCTGGATAGAACTTCCACAAAGTGTGAGCTGCAACAAGCAGCATACCTGTGAGAATATCTCATAGAACCATAGAATCATAGAATAGTTAGGGTTGGAAAGGACCTTAAGATCATCTAGTTCCAACCCCCCTGCCATGGGCAGGGACACCTCCCACTAAACCATGCCATCCAAGGCTATGTCCAACCCCACCTTGAACGCCGCCAGGGATGAAGCATTCACAACTTCCCTGGGCAATCCATTGCAGGGCCTCACCACCCTCACAGTAAAGAATTTCTTCCTCAGATCCAATCTAAACTTCCCCTGTTTAAGTTTGAACCCATCACCCCTTGTCCTCTCACTACAGTCCCCAATAAAGAGTCCCACCCCAGCATCCCTATAGGCCCCCTTCAGGTATTGGAAGGCTGCTATGAGGTCTCCATGCAGCCTTCTCTTCTCCAGGCTGAACAGCCCCAACTTTCTCAGCCTATCTTCATATGGGAGGTGCTCCAGTCCCCTGATCATCCTCGTGGCCCTTCTCTGCACTTGTTCCAACAGTTCCATGTCCTTTTTATGTTGAGGACACCAGAACTACACACAATACTGCAAGTGAGGTCTCATGAGAGCAGAATAGAGGGGCAGGATCACCTCCCTTGACCTGCTGGTCATGCTCCTTTTGATGCAACCCAGGATACAGTTGGCTTTGTGTGCTGCAAGTGCCTATTGCCGGCTCATGTTCGTTTTTCATTGACCCACACCCCCAAGTCCTTCTGTGCAGGGCTGTTCTGAATCTCTTCCCTGCCCAACCTGTAGCTGCACCTGGGATTGCTCCGACCCAGGTGGAGGACCGTGCACTTGGCATGGTTAAACTTCATCAGGTTGGCATCAGCCCACTTCACAAGCATGTCAAGGTCCCTCTGGATGGCATCCCTTCCCTCCAATGTATCAACCGAACCACACAGCTCGGTGTCATCGGCAAACTTGCTGAGGGCACACTCAATCTCACTGTCCATGTCACCCACAAAGATTTTGAACAAGACTGGTGCCAACACCGATCCCTGGGGGACACCACTCGTTACTGGTCTCCAGCTGGACATTGAGCCACTGAGCACTACTCTTTGCGTGCGGCCATCCAGCCAGTTCTTTATCCACCGAGTGCTCCACCTATCAAATTGATGTCTCTCCAACTTAGAGAGAAGGATGTCATGTGAGACAGTGTCAAACACTTTGCAGAAGTCCAGGTAGATGACATCAGCTGCTCTACCCCTGTCCATCAGTTCCGTAGCCCCATCATAGAAGGCCACCAAATTGGTCAGGCAGGATTTCCCCTTAGTGAAGCCATGCTGGCTGTCAGCAAGCACCTGGTTGGTTTTCATGTGCCTTAGCATGCCTTCCAGGAGAATCCGTTCCAAGATTTTGCCAGGCACAGAGGTGAAGCTGACTGGTCTGTAATTCCCTGGCTCATCCATTTTCCCCTTCTTAAAAATAGGGGTTATGTTTCCCTTTTTCCAGTCATCGGGAACTTCACCTGACTGCCATGATTTTTCAAATATGATGGACTGTGGCTTAGCAACTTCATTTGCCAGCTCCTTCAGGACCTGCGGATGGATTTCATCAGGTCCCATGGACTTGTGCATGCTCAGGTTCTTAAGATCCTCTCAAACAAGATCCTCTCCTACAATGGGCTCAAGGTCTTCATTCTCACAGTCGTTGCGTCTGCCTTCCAAGACGTGAGTGGTGTGATCAGAGCATTTGCCATTGAAGACTGAGGCAAGGAAGTCATTAAGAACCTCAGCCTTCTCTAAATCCAGGGTAGCCAGTTCTCCCGATAGCTTCTGGAGAGGGCCCACGTTGTCCCTAGCCTGTCTTTTATTTGCAATGTTCCTATGAAATCCCTTCCTGTTATCCTTAACATCCCTAGCCAAGTTTAATTCTAAGTGGGTCTTAGCTTTCCTAACCTGGTCCCTAGCTTCCCAGACAACATGCCTGTATTCTTCCCAGGCCGCCTGACCTTGCTTCCACCTTTTATAAGCCTCTTTTTTCCTTCAAATTTTCCTCAGCAGCTCCTTATCCATCCAAGGAGGTCTCCTGGCTCTCCTGCTAAACTTTCTTCTAGTTGGGATGCATCGCTCCTGAGCTTGCAGCAGGTGATCCTTGAATATCAACCAACAGTCTTGGGCCTCCCTGCCCTCTAGGGCTGTATCCCATGGAACCTTACTGAGCAGGTTCCTGAAGAGGCCAAAGTCTGCTCTCTTGAAGTCCAGGGCAGTGAGCTTACTGCACGCTCTTCTCACTGTCCTGAGGATCTCAAACTCGACCATCTCATGATCGCTGCAATCAAGGCTGCCCTGGAGCGTCACATTCCCAACCAGCCCTTCCCTGCTGGTGAGCACGAGGTGAAGCATGGCACCTCTCCTTGTCGGCTCCTCTATTACTTGCAGAAGGAAGTTGTCTTCCACACAATCGAGGAACCTCCTGGATTTCTTGTGCCGGGCTGTACCATCACTCCAACAGATATCAGGGTGGTTGAAGTCTCCCATGAGCACCAGGGCCTGCGTACGTGAGGCTGTTCCTATCTGCCTATAGAGCACTTCATCCACTGAGTCCCCTTGGTCAGGCTGTCTGTCACAGATCCCCACAGTGTTGTCACCCCTCGCTGTTCTCTATGGCTTTCTCTTCTGGCTGAAGTAAGAAAGCAGCTTTGAATATTGAGGAGTGAGCATACGACCTGTGGTAGTTTTGGTTGACTCCAGGCTTGAAGTGTGAAGATTCTTCTTCTCCCAGGTCTTTTTGAGTTGTCTGCTTTAGTAATGTGCCCAATTACATCAATGTGTCTTCAAGTACTATCACATCTGAGGATGTTTAAGTACTTCAAAAGTGACAGAGAAGAACATTTTTATTCATAGGCAGTCAAGCATATTGTCCTGGGTTGAGCAGTAGCAGTGATTTTTCTGCTTCTTATTACCTGGTATAGTGCTGTGTTTTTGACTTTCGGCCTAGGAACAGTACTGATAACACCGATGTTTTCAGTTACTGCTTAGAATGTTTTGGTCTGACCAAGGACTTTCTGAGTCTCATGTTCTGCCAATGAGGAGGGGAAGCTGGGAGGAAGCAGAGACAGGACACCTGACCCAAACTGACCAAAGAGGTTATTCCGTACCACAGCACATCATGCCCAGGATGTAAAAAACAGGGGCAGGAAGCTGGAAGAGTTAGTTCACTGATCGGTCGTTGCGTGATGAGTGGTTGCATCCTCTCCCCTTGTATTTTCCTGGTCATTATTATTCTTGGTGGTGTTTTGTGTCTCCAGCTTATTGCAGCCAGTGTGCTAGCATACGATGGTGGTGCACCCTGGTCCACCACATGCGCTGTGAACGAGAAAATGCTCCTAAGAGGAGAAAAATGACTGGTACTGCTGAACCCAGGACACTTATGTTTACAGCTTGAATGAGAAAAACATAAGCTTACCGCTGTAATTTTTCCAGATTTTTTTCACAGCTGTGTGGAGCTGGCCATTGCAATGTGAAGATGTTAAGGCAGGAATGTAGAGTAGGCCAGAGAGCTTGCTTCAAACTTGCACATTCTGCAAGTAACATAAAATTTTAAAGTCTGGCATTACTTTGGCAAGTTTAATGTGCTAAGATATAATAGTAGGTACGAAGAACAAAGCATAACACCTGTTTTCAATTTTTAATCTTCAAAAGCAATCAGGATGTGTCATGTATTTAGCAGTAATCATCCCAGTCAATATCCTTGGGGTAATAGAAATATCTTGGAAGGAGATGGCTATAGAACAAAATTAATTTCTTTATGGAAATTTATTATTTAAAATATAGTCTAATATTTACAGTGATGGGGCTTTCTAGCAGTCATGGACAGTCAATCTCTTTCCTTTCCGGAAGCCATTCAACAAAATACAGCACTCAGGATGCTGTTACTTATTTCTTTACAAGGGAAAATACAGATCTGCAGTGGTGATTTTGTCCAAGTTTCAGACAGAAGAAGTATATACACATATATTTTGAAGCAGAAGCTTTCATTCTCGCTGATGCACTGAAAGCTCTCTCTGAAATATATTCTGAAAGACCCATTAAATCATCATTGTATATCCTGAGCAGTTTAGCTTGCAAGTGAACTAGAGATGAATAAGCTAAGAAGTTTATGCACATATTTTAACTACAAAGTGTGAGAAATAAAAAAAGATGTACATACATACTAATGACATACTTATTGCTTAATGGACAATCCTGTTGGATGAAGGGGAGTGGGGAGAGGTAGTCAACAGTTCCCTTTTCTTCTAGTTTTTTCTGAGGAATACAAATGATCCTAATGATAATGCTCTAACATTGAAAAAACAAAAATAAAAACAAAAAAGCTGCAAACCAAACAACAAAACAATAACAAAAAAAAAAAAGCAAACAAACCACCCAAAAACAGTCTACTTAATCAAGCCACAAGATTTGAACTCCAGAGAATAAAGCGTAAAGACAATCCTTTAATCAAGTTTTTCAGACTGAGGAATGGAAAGTAGCTTATCTTTACAAGGCAGCATTTCCCAGAGGACATGGAAGTAAGAATGGAAACAACTTGCCATGTACTTTGCAAGAGCTGAAGAAGAGCTTTTACACTGCATGGAAAAAGTTTAAACAATCTTTTAAAATATTCTCTGAAGAAAAACAACCCATAACAAAGTGGGTTTCGTTGTTGCTACTCCCTCTCTCCCTTGGAAAAAAAAAAAAGCAAAGCCTACAAAGGACAGTACAATTCAGCTAGAACCACCAGATATTGCTAAAAATTAAAAGTATAGCAAATTTAACGCACCTGAAAGCCCAGAAAGCATTTGTTTTGGAAACTGGCTTTATGACTCTTTTTGAAGTTGCTGCTTGCATTTCGTCAGTTTTTGACACTTTTGACCCACTTTTTCACGAAGCAGTGTCAAAAGTACCAATAAAACAATCTTATGAACAGAGCATCTTTATAAGGCAGCATTTCCCAGAAGAGAATAGTAACGGCTGGTTAATATTCATCACTGTAACTTATGGGCACTAGTTGAGAGGTATGTCAACAAAATCAATTTTTGCTCAGCTAAAGGTTTATGTACTGGTTTTAAAACTCTGTTAGTTGGAAAATCATGGTTTGGCAGTGTTTGAGTCTGTGCAGAGCTATAGAAGTTCCTGTCTTTAAATGAGAATCTAAACTGCTAGCTGTTTAATCAAATGAAACAGAGGTGTTCAAAAGATCTCCTGGTATACAACTGTGTTTCCATTAAGTTAGATCGCTGCCATTAGGTAGTACTTATAAACTTTTATATCTTCTCTCTTTTTGTCCCCATTTCCCCTGCATATGCAGCCTTTTGAGCCATTTTCCTATGGTTATCCCTGTCATTATATTTTTTTTTAATTTAAAAAATTAAAAATCACTTAAGTGCTGATGCTTGTACCTGTGGGGAAGCTACAATGACATCACATAACAGACAGTAAAATCTTCAGATCTATAAACTGAATTGCATGTTTATACTCATATCATTACTGCTATAGTCCTCATGCACATAGCATCACACTTGCTGCAGTCATGTTGGCAAACTCCTGGTGCTAGAAGTACATACAGTTAAATAGAGGCCCATAAATTAAATGCTTATTCTTTCTGAAAGCATTTGGAGAATTGTCCTCATCTCAACCACAAGTGTCACAGCTTGCTCTTCTCGCAAGTGAATCTTGTCTTAGCAGAGATGTTAATGTGATGTTGTTATGCAAATCTAATACATTTGCTGCCCCTTTCAGCGGCTATATATGGGTGCATCAAGGAATGCATATATTTCCCAGTACACACCATTTATGCTGCGGTATATGTAAAAGGAGGCTTTTTATTTATTGCACATTATGGGCATCTGTCAGATATAAACAGTCCATTGAGCTTAGCTTGAGATAATTTTTACCCCAGAGTTTGTAGAGTATAAATCTATAAAACAGAGGTGCTCAATTTGCTCTACTCAGCATATTGTGTATGTGCAGAAAACACTCATGACTTTTAATGGTGTAATTAAATTTCACAGAAAGAGCCCTTCACAAGAGTGAGAAACAAACATTTCTGACACCCAGACTCTCACTGCTGCTAACAGCTTTTTATGTTTGCCTATTAGTGATGGCTTCCAAATGTTGATGCTTGTGCTCACTGACTTATCCCTGTTTACCCACTCTCCCACCTTTCTCATCCTTTACATGTCAAATATCTCACTTTCTAGTGGAAAGGACCTGAAACAATACAATACAGGGGTAAGATCATGGGCAGGAATTTTGTTTTATGTGCTTATTTTGTGTTAGAAACACTCAGGGTCACTCTCTCACTTCTTTGAATGTTAATTATTTTTCTATACAACTGCTGCCTCATAGAATCATAGAATCATAGAATAGTTAGGGTTGGAAAGGACCTTAAGATCATCTAGTTCCAACCCCCCTGCCATGGGCAGGGACACCTCCCACTAAACCATGCCATCCAAGGCTATGTCCAACCCCACCTTGAACGCCGCCAGGGATGAAGCATTCACAACTTCCCTGGGCAATCCATTGCAGGGCCTCACCACCCTTACAGTAAAGAATTTCTTCCTCATATCCAATCTAAACTTCCCCTGTTTAAGTTTGAACCCATCACCCCTTGTCCTCTCACTACAGTCCCTAATGAAGAGTCCCTCCTCAGCATCCCTATAAGCCCCCTTCAGATACTGGAAGGCTGCTATGAGGTCTCCACGCAGCCTTCTCTTCTCCAGACTGAACAGACCCAACTTTCTCAGCCTATCTTCATATGGGAGGTGCTCCAGTCCCCTGATCTTCCTCGTGGCCCTTCTCTGCACTTGTTCCAACAGTTCCATGTCCTTTTTATGTTGAGGACACCAGAACTGCATGCAATACTCCAAGTGACGTCTCACAACAGCAGAATAGAGGGGCAGGATCACCTCCCTCGACCTGCTGGTCACACTCCTATTGATGCAGCCCAGGATACGGTTGTCTTTCTGGGCTGCAAGCACACACTGCCTGCTCATGTTCATTTTCTCATCGACCCACACCCCCAAGTCCTTCTGTGCAGGGCTGCTCTGAATCTCTTCCCTGCCCAACCTGTAGCTGCGCCTGGGATTGCTCCGACCCAGGTGGAGGACCGTGCACTTGGCATGGTTAAACTTCATTAGGTTGGCATCAGCCCACCTCACAAGTGTGTCAAGGTCCCTCTGGATAGTGTCCCTTCCCTCCAGTGTATCAACCGAACCACACAGCTTGGTGTCATCGGCAAACTTGCTGAGGGCACACTCAATCTCACTGTCCATGTCACCCACGAAGATGTTGAACAAGACCGGTGCCAACACCGATCCCTGGGGGACACCACTCGTTACTGGTCTCCAGCTGGACATTGAGCCACTGAGCACTACTCTTTGCGTGCGGCCATCCAGCCAGTTCTTTATCCACCGAGTGCTCCACCTATCAAATTGATGTCTCTCCAACTTAGAGAGAAGGATGTCATGTGAGACAGTGTCAAAGGCTTTACACAAGTCCAGGTAGATGACATCAAGTGCTCTACCCCTGTCCATCAGTTCCGTAGCCCCATCATAGAAGGCCACCAGATTGGTCAGGCAGGATTTCCCCTTAGTGAAGCCATGCTGGCTGTCCCCAAGCACCTGGTTGGTTTTCGTGTGCCTCAGCATGCCTTCCAGGAGAACCCGTTCCAAGATTTTGCCAGGCACAGAGGTGAGACTGACTGGTCTGTAATTCCCCGGCTCATCCATTTTCCCCTTCTTAAAAATGGGGGTTATATTTCCCTTTTTCCAGTCATCGGGAACTTCACCTGACTGCCATGATTTTTCAAATATGATGGACTGTGGCTTAGCAACTTCATTTGCCAGCTCCTTCAGGACCTGCGGATGGATTTCATCAGGTCCCATGGACTTGTGCATGCTCAGGTTCTTAAGATCCTCTCAAACAAGATCCTCTCCTACAGTGGGCTCAAGGTCTTCATTCTCACCGTCGTTGCATCTGCCTTCCAAGACGTGAGTGGTGTGATCAGAGCATTTGCCATTGAAGACTGAGGCAAAGAAGTCATTAAGAACCTCAGCCTTCTCTAAATCCAGGGTAGCCAGTTCTCCCGATAGCTTCTGGAGAGGGCCCACGTTGTCCCTAGCCTGTCTTTTATTTGCAGTGTACCTATGAAATCCCTTCCTGTTATCCTTAACATCCCTAGCCAAGTTTAATTCTAAGTGGGCCTTAGCTTTCCTAACCTGGTCCCTAGCTTCCCAGACAACATGCCTGTATTCTTCCCAGGCCGCCTGACCTTGCTTCCACCTTTTATAAGCCTCTTTTTTCCTTCAAATTTTCCTCAGCAGCTCTTTATCCATCCAAGGAGGTCTCCTGGCCCTCCTGCTAAACTTTCTTCTAGTTGGGATGCATCGCTCCTGAGCTTGCAGCAGGTGATCCTTGAATATCAACCAACAGTCTTGGGCCTCCCTGCCCTCTAGGGCTGTATCCCATGGAACCTTACTGAGCAGGTTCCTGAAGAGGCCAAAGTCTGCTCTCTTGAAGTCCAGGGCAGTGAGCTTACTGCACGCTCTTCTCACTGTCCTGAGGATCTCAAACTCGACCATCTCATGATCGCTGCAATCAAGGCTGCCCTGGAGCGTCACATTCCCAACCAGCCCTTCCCTGCTGGTGAGCACGAGGTGAAGCATGGCGCCTCTCCTTGTTGGCTCCTCTATTACTTGCAGAAGGAAGTTGTCTTCCACACAATCGAGGAACCTCCTGGATTTCTTGTGCCGGGCTGTACCATCCCTCCAACAGATATCAGGGTGGTTGAAGTCTCCCATGAGCACCAGGGCCTGCGTACGTGAGGCTGTTCCTATCTGCCTATAGAGTGCTTCATCCACCGAGTCCCCTTGGTTAGGCGATCTGTAATAGATCCCCACAATAATGTTACCCATCGCTGTTCTCCCTTTAAGCCTGACCCACAAACTCTCCTTCGACTGCTCACCTGTCCCCAGACAGAGTTCCATACTCTCCTGCCTATCCTCAACATAAATATCAACTCCCCCTCCCCGCCTTCTGGACCTGTCTTTCGTAAAGAGCTGGTAACCTTCCATTTCAACACACCAGTCATAGGAGGCATCCCACCATGTTTCTGTGATGCCTATGATGTCATACCCCTGTAGACATGCACACATCTCTAATTCCTCTTGTTTGTTCCCCAGGCTCCGGGCATTTGTGTAGAGGCATTTGAGGCGAGATCCAATTGACTTCGGCTCATTGGCTGGAGCATGTGGAATATCCCTACATTGCTCCGAATGTTTACTATAGGTGCTACCAACCGACTGGGTGTGTTGGGATGGAATGATGCCCCCCTCCCCCAACACATCTAGTTTAAAGCATCCTTGACCAGTCTGGCAAGCCTCCTACCAAAACTGCTCTTCCCCTTCTTTGTCAGACCAGCTCCACCAGCCCCCAGCAGACCTGGCCTGCTATATTGAGTACCATGGTCAAGGTACCCAAACCCCTGACTATAGCACCACCCTTCTAACCATTTATTAACCTGCCCAATCCTCCTAGCCTTTTCGAGGTCCTGCCCTGTATACTGGAGAATTGATGAAAAGGCAATCTGAGCTCCAGAGCCCCTAACCACCTCTCCCAGAGCTCTGTAGTCCTTCTTTATGGTCTCCGGGCTACTGCTATCTATATCAGTAGCACCCACATATATTACCAGGAGTGGGTAATAGTCAGTGGGACCGACTAGAGCAGGCAGCTTCTCGGCCACATCCCTGATCCGAGCCCCTGGTAGGCAACAGACCTCCCTTGAGGCTGGGTCAGGCCGGCAGATGGGTGCCTCTGTGCCTTTCAGATTAGAGTCCCCAACTACTATGGTCCGCCCCTTTTTCCTGGCAGCACCAGTCGTGATTTTCTTTACCAGTGCACCAGCTGGTTTCGCCTGGTGGGAGCGCTGTTGCTCATCAGCCCCTTGCAGGATGGCAAAGCGGTTCTGGGTGGGGACAACAGATGTAGGAGGAAGCCCCTTGCTTTTAATTACCCTCTTCCTCCTTTTTTTGTTGTTTTTTTCTGTTACTGTTTCCCAGCTTCCTGGGTTAGCAGCCTCCTTTCCTGCATGGGCAACAGTAGACACTCGAGGCCCCGGAACAGCCTGGTCCCAGAGCAAGCAGTGCTGCTTCCCCTCAGCTTCCCTGACACCTTTCAGCCTGGTAACAGCTTCCTGCAGTTCAGCCACCTGCTGCAGGAGGACCTCCACCAGGGAGCACAGAGTGCAGCCCTGCCCATTGCCTTCAATGCTTTTGATTACAAACATAGTCATGAAATATAGATTTTCAAAGCTGTTTAACTTAGTCATACAGATTACATTAACTTTAGTCCTTTGAATATCTCAAAACTCCTTGATGTTACAGGTGGAAGCTAAATTAGCAATCTATAGTAAGGGAGTCTCATTTGAATCTAGTTGGACTAGATGGTTAATATGTGGCATTGTCAGAAATTTCCTGTATGAAGAAGACTATGCAAAGCAGTTATAACTCTGCATTAACACTGGTAAGCCTCCTAGCTTCCATTGAAACATAACACTGTTTTCTGCTATACTTTGAAATTTATTTTTGGATTATTTTACAATTTTGCATAAAATTTTCTATTTGGGGCTGGGAAAAAGTACTGTTAAACCAAAATAAATGTTGACATAGGAGCTATACCACCATATTTATAAGAGTACTATTGGCAGATATTTAAGAATTACAAGTCTCTGTGAAGTCTTTATACTGAAGACTAAATTAAATCCTGACATTGTAATAGCATCAATAGATGATAATTTCTCTATCATTTCTGACTTTAACTGATATCTTAAAAATAGTGACGCCTCCTATTGGGTCTTCTATAACTTCTATTCAGCCTGCTGCAATCTCTTTTTTCCATGTAGCTATTTCATTTTTCGTGTATGTGCAAATAGCTTCCTCTGGTGTATCTATATCAACTGAAACACAAACTGTATTGGCACCACTAGGCTTAATTAATCTTCTTCTTTCCCTTTTAAAGAAGATGAAGAGTAGTAATATAGGAAATAAATATTGTGGGAGCAGATTTATTTCCCAAGTGAGACAAAACAGACTAGCTATCTCTAAGGGAGGAGTTAGTTTTATCTGTGGTTTTTAAAACCTGAAAGAAAGATAATGGTCATGGCAGAAATAAAAGCAAGGAAGAGGATGAATAGTAGAAAAGCTAGGCTGAATATATAAATACCTAATCACATGTTTTTACTTCTGCCCAGTCAGCATCTCTTTTTATATTAATCTTCAGTTAACACAGGATACAGAAGTGACAGGCTAGTTAAAAAAAAAAAAAAAAAAAAAAGAAAGGAGTGAAAACTTAAAAAAATCCGTAGAGATTAGATGGGCCAAAGGGAAACTCAAATCTGCCTTAGGAGGAAAACAAATAGAAACTTGCAGCATGCTTGCTTCAGGGCTTGAATGAAAATCCATTCCTTTGTGGTCAGAAAGTTTTTCTTGTTTGGCATTTGGCTAGCCAGAGTGTTATCAGTTAAATGTATTCTAAACTATTACAGAAAGGAGCTTCTCTAAACTTCCATTTTCTAATTTTAGATTTGTCTTCTTTTCACTTTTTAAGATTTAATCGAGTGTCTACATTTTTTAATAACTTCCTTCTGTCTGTTGCTCTAATTTGCTGTTTCCTATGGGCAAGAAAAAAACCCATGGTTTCAATTTCCCTCTTTTTTAAATTAAGATTTAATGAAGCACACATTGTTAATACTGTAAAACTATAAATGATACTGATTTATTAGCTTATAAGGTAATGCTCAAATTTTTTTATCTTTTTACAATGAATACATATATTCAGGTATTTTGAAGTTTATGAAGTGGCTTAATAGAGTAAGTGAAAGGTTGTTTTAAACAAAAAGGAATGATTTAGGAATTAAATATTTTATATGTAGGAGAACAGCAAAACGTGCTTGAAAAGAATCAAATTCACATGTCATTATCTCATCTAATAGATTCTAATGACAATAGAAAATACACTTCTTGTGGGTTATCACCATGAGGGAGTCAAGCTTACCCCAGCTGCTTACTTACACACACACCCCCTCAGCAGCATGGGAGTGTGAACTGGGAGGGTGAAGGTGTGAAAACTCATAGGTTGAGAAAAGGACAGTTTAATAGGGAAAGAAAAAGCTGTGTGTGCCAGCAAAGCAAAATAAGGGATCTATTTGCTTCTTCCCATTGGTGGGCAGGTGTATAGCCATATCCAGGAAAGCAAGGCTCTGTCACTGGTAGCTTCTACTTGGAAAGACAAACAACATAATCCCAAATGTCCCTCCTTCCTTCTTCTCCCAGCTTTTATTGCTGAGCATGATGCCATATGATGTGGGATATCCCTTTGATCAGTTGGGGTCAGCTGTCCCTGCTGTATCCTCTCCCAACGCCTTGTGCACTCCCAGCCCGCTCACAGAATGGGTGGTGTGAGCAACAGAAAGGCCCTTGATGGTGTACAAACACTGCTCAGCAATCATAGAATCATAGAATAGTTAGGGTTGGAAAGGACCTTAAAATCATCTAGTTCCAACCCCCCTGCCATGGGCAGGGACACCTCACACTAAACCATGCCACACAAGGCTCTGTCCAAACTGGCCTTGAACACCCCTACAGATAGAGCATTCACAGCTTCCCTGGGCAACCCATTTCAGCGCCTCACCACCCTTACAGTAAAGAACTTCCTCCTTACATCCAATCTAACTTCCCCTGTTTAAGTTTGAACCCATTACCACTTGTCGTCTCACTACAGTCCCACATGAAGAGTCCCTCCTCAGCATCCCTATAAGCCCCCTTCAGATACTGGAAGGCTGCTATGAGGTCTCCATGCAGCCTTCTCTTCTGCAGGCTGAACAGACCCAGCTTTCTCAGCCTATCCTCATACAGGAGGTGCTCCAGTCCCCTGATCTTCCTCGTGGCCCTCCTCTGCACTTGTTCCAACAGTTCCATGTCCTTTTTATGTTGAGGACACCAGAACTGCACACAATACTCCAAGTGAGGTCTCATGAGAGCAGAGTAGAGGGGCAGGATCACTACCCTCTACCTGCTGGTCACGCTCCTTTTGATGCAGCCCAGGACACGGCTGGCTTTGTGGGCTGCAAACGCACACTGCCGGCTCATGTTCATTTTCTCATCGACCAACACCCCCAAGTCCTGAGGGTGCACTCAATCCCACTGTCCATGTCATCGACAAAGATGTTGAATAAGATCGGTCACAACACAAGGTTCTTGTTTCATTTTACTTTATGGTGATGACTTATAATGTAGGCGGGCTCCGGCAGCAGGACAGGTTGGGCGTGGCCGTGGACTTGTACCTGGCTGTCCGGCTGCTCTTCACTGTCCTGGCCCTTGTTCTCGCTTGTTACCACTGTTTTGGTGCCAAATCCAAAACAAAGCACCAAGATAGCTTCTGTGAAGAAAACAAACTCTATTGCAGCCAAACCCAGGGCAACATTTCTGTGTATGACTTTCTTCACAGTTCTGCCAAAGGCTAGGCAATCATCTCTTTAAGTTACAGATTCTATGCTTTCATAGCACAATGCAAATGGATCCTGGATGAGACCTTTAGTCTTCACCTAAATATGGGTACTAGATACCAGTGATAAATTATAAAATTGCGGGAGTCCACTTTGATTTGCAGGAAGTTATTATCAATATTTGTATGCAAATGAAAAAAAAAACCACAAAAAAAACCCAAAAACAAAACCACAAAAAAAAAAAAAAAAAAAACAAAACAAA
The DNA here is from genome assembly GCA_039720435.1 of Amazona ochrocephala. Lineage (NCBI taxonomy): Eukaryota > Metazoa > Chordata > Aves > Psittaciformes > Psittacidae > Amazona > Amazona ochrocephala. The sequence continues at coordinate 28,354,711 of CM077876.1, read as the reverse complement.
AAAAAAAAAAAAAAAAAACAAACAACAAAACACGCAAAAAAGTAAAACCCACCAAACCCCTGAAGAATAAAAATTCTTTTGTCTAGAGGATCTGATATGCCTGAGAAATTTCCATGGATGTGGTTTATTGAGTAACCACTAACATATTCAAAAAGATAATTGCAACCACAAAGAAAGGACTTGGTTCAAAGTCAGTTCATGTAAATGTGGATGGATTGGTGCTGAGGTTAGCTCTTTTTTTTCCCTAGGTGCTTCTGTCATCAATTAAGTGGTACAAACTGGATGCAACATGCTGCCTTGGTAACACTTGGATGAGGTTTGTTCAACATGTTACTCAGGGTGGTATAGAATCAGGTCTTCATACTTCAACGAGCAGAGTCCAAATATGAAGATTAGTGAACTTTGTCATTTACTGTGCAAACTTATAAATTCTTTCTGCTTCCTGTAATCGGCTGAATTGAAAGCATATATCCACATGGCTAGAAATGTTAAGGAAACTTAAATTCAGATCTGGATTTTACAGTTACTGTTATCTATAAGTACACAAGGTTCTCAGTGTCCAATAAGCCCATGCCATCATGAATCTTGAGAAGAATTTGTACCTGGACACTTTTACTAGCTGGCTTTTTTTTAATAAATAGTTAGGTTGTGAGATTCACCCATATTCTGAGGACTAAGTTTTTTTAGTAAGCTGTGTTATTTTCTCCCTAGCACACAAAATGTGATTAAAGTTTTTTAAAAGTTTTCTGAGACACATATCTAAGGAGCGCATGGAAGAAGAAAAAAAAGAAGTTACCATAAGTAAGCTAAACACACACTTCACCAAAGAAGTATTTTGGTGCCTAAAAACATAAAATGGATATATTGTTCCCCATCAAGAACCATTTTCAGACTGCCTGAATGGTGGGCTGTTCTGGTAGTGGGAATGATTAGTGTCTTTCATGCAGAATGCCTGAAGGGATATCTTGAAATTAGAGCTGATGGAGCCCTGAATAGCCAAGGATCTCTGAGGCCCACACTGAAGCAAGCCATATGATTTAAATATAGCTTAAAGCCAAATTTATTCTTTTACCACACAGTGTCAATAGGGAAAAAAACCCAACAAACAATGAAAATAATTGTAGTCACGTAAAAATTAAAACAAATGTATCATTTTGTTCCAGTAACCCCAAGAGAATATTAATGAGGCAACCTCTGAATAAGAATCATTAATAAAAACCTTTTCAGAAGGTATTTGATTTAATTTTCTGATAGAACTTAGCTAGTAAATGCATTATTAGCAATTTAAATTTAAATCATTCAATACAATTTTTAAGCCCAAACATGAGATACACGGAATTCTAAAGGACAAAGCTTGCTTGTAAGCCGCTTCTGGAATTGAAAAAGGTAAAAGTAGCTTTGGGCAAAAGTTGGATGGTTTTGTTCCAATGCTCTTTTCCTTGAAGTGAGGATCTTTGCTTGTTCCAACTTGCTGGCTAGTTAAAGGAATTAGAATTCTTGCCAAAATATAGACAAGTTAAATTTTTACAGCTCCCTTTCACTAATGATATTTTCATTTTTTTACACTATTAGAATTACTTCCACAGTTTAAATAGTTACAGAGAACCTTTAGTAGCCTAAAGTGTGTAAAGCTGTATTATTTTAGGTGCATGAGACACATTTCTTATAAAACTGTATTTTATGATTCAGGGTACCTAAATTGTCTGGTCAACTAGTAGATGTAAATTTATGATATACGTACTTACCTTAAGAAGATCAGAGGTGCTCAAAACTTACATATGAATCTCTTTGGGAAAAGAATATGGACATCTTAAAAAGAATACTTGAGAAGCTATCACTATGTCCTGGGTTCAGCAGTAGCAGCCAGTTTTCTCCTTCTTATTAGCTGGTGCAGTGCTGTGTTTTTGATTTTCAGCCTGGGAACAAAGCCAACAACACCAATGTTTTTAGTTGTTGCTAAGTAATGATTACCCTGACCAAGGACTTTCTAGGTCGCATACTCTGCCAGGGAGGAGGGGATGCCAGGAGGAAGCAAAGAGAGGATACCTGACCCAAACTAGTCAAAGAGGTATTCCATACCACAGCACGTCATGCCCACTATATAAACTGGGGCAGTTACACAGAAGGCCTAGATCACTGCTTGGGTCGGGCTGGGTATCGGTCAGCAGGTGGTGAGCAATTGTATTCTCTTCCCTTGTTATTTACGTTATCATTATTATTATTGGTGGTACCAGTAGTGGTTTGTGTTATACCTTAGTTACTGGACTGTTCTTATCTCAACCCGTGGGAGTTACGTTCTTTCGATTCTCCTCCCCACCCTTCTGGGAGAGGGGGGAGGAAGAAGGAGGGAAGTGAGTTAGCCACTGAGTGGTTCTGAGTTACTGGCTGGGCTTAAACCATGACGAAGTATTATGATCAAAATTAACTTTTACCATTGATATTGAGGGGAGAAAAAGAATTTTAAATGGAGTTAAGAGCAAATTCCAAATGAAAGAAAAACATGCTAGTAAATGTAGAATATGACCTGTAATATACAGTGATCAGCAACAGTGCTTTCCCTTTTTACTGTCCTTCCTCTTGCTCTTATTGTGTCTTTAGACTGCAAATTTGAGAGGAATCTTGGGTTCACACCTATCACTATATTGCATACTTTATTTCTGTCACTGCATAGAAAAAAAAACACGAACATGATATTTGGATTGTCCTGCAAGTGTGCATTTTATTATTCTAAGTGATTATTACCGTTCGAAAAAGCACTTACATTACTACAATGGAAACCATACAACTGATTTTTTTTTTAATGCTCACATTACTGAAATTCTCTATGCTGAGGAACAGAGCCATTAATCACAACTGTTAGTGCATCATCTATTTATCATAATAGTAATTCCACTGGCTCAAATTAATCATTTTGAGTATATTGTTCTACTACTGGGAATTTAGAGTGATCCTGTTCCTTTATTTGGCTATTTACTTTCATCATTGCAGTTGGTCCAAATTTTCTAGTCCGTGCAGGCATAAGACATTTGCTATCCTAGTGTCACATATGCAATATGAGATGCATATTTGATTTAACTGACAACTCTATCTCTTTAAGTAGCTGTTATTACTTCAATTTTTTTTTTCTTTAAATAACCAAATTATTCTGATTTTCATGCTTGTAGCCATGTTGTACTGTTTAATTTCAAGGTGTTAATTAATCTGCCCTCCAAAAATATACGACAGTTCTGCTGCCCATCTGTCTGTGCTGAATTGCGTGCCTGTGTGTGTGGAGAGCTATTTGGCTGTGAATGGGCATGTGAGCAATCCAGACAATTGCTTGACAATTGTAAGGTAGTGACCCGCAGGCATTGAGGCCTCGCCTGAGGGTTACTAAAGTTTGTGTACGTGCAGAAGCCTTGGGAAAAGTTAGCACGGAAAACTACTGAGAGAGATACGCAGAGAAGGAATGTTAACTGTAACCTTGAAACATATGCTGTAATAGTTAACCAATCAGTAAATTGTTGCTAGCACTCGGCTAAGTGAAGTTAACCAACCAAGTGTTATCGAATGTTCTACTGTTCTGAAACTTTCCTATAAAAGGCATGATTGCGCACAATAAATTGTTCAGCGTGGATCACATTGATCTGTGTTTCGTTGTTCCTAAACCCCCGCAAAGTGTGTGCTTTGGTAAGGAGGTGGGAGTCGTGGGCAAAGGTGTGTTAGTTACTGTGAGTGCACTGTGAATGGAGCTTGTAATTTGTAATTTTGACTGATTTTGTATTTGTAGATTTGACTCAGCAGCTGATGAAGAGAGTGATGTGCAAGACAAATAGTGGTGTTTGCTTTCTTGTGGCTTCAACACTGACATCAGTCTTGCAGGTTCAAGCACACAGGCTTGTCTAATCTCAAAAGCTGGATTTCTTAACTTTGTCACTAAAATAAAATAACGTGGTGCAATCTCTCATTCATTTCAGAAGTGGTTAAAAAGGCATTTTGTACTTGCTTAGCTTTGGATACATGAACGATTCTGTTGGAACTGAAAGCAAACGGGATCAAAGATGGCTTTTGCCTGCTTCTTTCTACCAGTTCTCTGCAGAAGGTTTCTATCCCCCCACTTCTGCTGACATAGCTATATATTGCTTTACTTATTTGAATCAATATCTGAAATGATCTTTGTAGAAAGCAACAAATATTTATTTAGGGATTTTTTGTTGCTGTTTTTTCATTTTTTTTAAACGGTTTTTGTTTTCCTTAACCTAGATCATCTCACAGATCTGGCTAAGGGAAGGGTCAAACAGTTGTGTCAATGTAATTGGCAGAAAGTAAGTGTGGGAACAAATGGCTGACAGTGGGTGAGAGGTGATAATGATTTAAACCAGACCTGCTGTTGAGAAGTCTCTAATATAAGTCCTTGATGTAATCAGACTGATATATTCCAAAGAAGAAAAAATGAAAGCTCTTGGAAATTATGTCAGTGTTCAATGAGATTAGAATTTCAGTAGCGAACTACTATTAAGATCAGTTAGTCTGAAATCCACTGAATTCAACAGTATGGCATAATCAACAGGTACTTTCTACCTATTAGTATCAGATAAAGTATCCCAATGTGGTGTAAATGTGAGCAGAGTTAAAAGAAAATTCCTCCCTTCTTCCACCCCTGCTTTTGGCTGCATGTGTCCTGTATTTCCCTTGAGTCGGATCCAATGACAGAAATTTAGCCCACCACTAAAAGAATGAACCCAAACCAAACAAAAATTAGTTTTCCATTAGATTGGGTTGCTAAAGTGACTCATCCTGCAGCTGTGGATTAGTTACATCTTATGCAAGGCAGGGAAACAGCAGCTGAGGCTGCGGAGAGACCACCCCAGTCAGTAACAGTTCACAGTTTCTCCAAACATGCTGTCATGTTCTGGAAGAAGCAATTTCACCTCCAGCCCATTTCCCTCCCTTCCTGTCAGCAGAAACATCTGTGTGGTGATGTGGAGCTAAAGAACTGACCTGTGGTATTACTAGCCTGGATCAAGCTTATCAGACGGTGATGTAAACTCATATGTTGCCATAGGGGAAAGATAGCGCAGACCAGGGGTTATTAGCCATGACTGAAGTGAGACTTCTTTTCACAACAAGGATGCTTGCTTAAAGTGCATGCAAAGCTCTGGATTGAATATAGCTGTAAGGCATCTTAATCCCATCTAAAACGTACCTTCAGCACTAGTGCTGCATCTTCCAGTTCTTTCCTTTACATCTGGGCCTGTATTCCTGTGATGTGAGGGTGGCAACCAAGTTTAGAGAAGTAATCTGATAAAAAAATGAAACCAATTAAAAAAAAGAATGTATTTTTTTTTACTACATGACTTCTCAAATCACCTTATTGCTTTATAAGTTGAATAACAATGGAAACAGAAGAAACTCTGATTGTGATGGCCCTGATTTTAGATCTATTCAGACAGCTAGTGAATCTCACTCTTAATGCAAGTTGATGCAAGTAAGAAATGATGGTAATCTGGTGCTTCCTTGATGTCCCAAGTGCCAACAGGCATGTGATATTAGTAGTTTCATTTTGGAGAGAAAGACTTGGCTAGCTCTTTTCCTTTTAGTGTTTCTCTTTTTTAGACACTTAGAATTTTATCCCTGATTACTAATAGATGATATTAAAATTGAAACAATGTTAATCATCCCTCTGCTATTTCCAAGTCTAACTTAGTGGAAAAAATCAGTGATCAGAATCTACATCAGTAGAACAAATTATTTTTCTTCCTGGTGTTGATTTCTTTGTGCAGCCAAAGGCAGGGTGTAGAAATGGCTTTTCTGATAACAAAGACAATCACAAGAATGATTCTATAATAATTGCAGCTGTGAAGAGCTATTTTCTAGTACAGAAAGGAAATTTTGTTTTCCTTCATTGTTTAAATTATTTCTGGGTAAATTTGTTTAACTTATTTTGGAGGGGAGATGAACTCATGAGTTGGCTGTGAAAATATCCAGCTTGAGCTTTCAGCATACCATGCAGTTATAAATTCTCTGGCCTTTTCAATCTTCCAGAAAGTTTTGGACCGTTTGAGAGAAAATCAGAAAAAAAAAAAAGCCTCTTCACTCCCACAAATTAAAGGCATGTTGTATGATGATGATGGATCTAAAGACCATTATCTTTCTGCAGCATGATAATACAAGTGCTTTTTCAATAAAAATTCTCCAAAGAAAGCATCCCAGGAGTATCAAGAGTCTGGAGTTCAGGGGCTGGGCCTGGTGGCTGCAGTAAGGAGGATGAGTCATGCTCTGGTTCAGAAATTCATAGTGGCAGAAGAGGATGATAGTGTTGTGTGTGGTGGCATGTGTGACTGTAGCTGGTAGATACTAACAATCCTGGAGGACTGAGGGAGGCTTCTCCTTAGTCAGGAGATCATCGTTCTGCTGTCCATGGGCTGATGCATTTAACTGCCTTAACTTTTCTCTCTTAATGCTTCTCTTGAGATTTTCCTGCCTTATTTGTACAGAAGGGATAAATACACGACAGATTTTGGTGAGGATGGACTATATGCATGTTGTAGTTTGAAGGCTAGCCCACAATTCAGACCAGAATCAGGTTCAAAGTCAAATTAGAGGTAGGAAAATCTCTAATTCCATTTATCCCTGCAACTTAATGGCAAGGATGTTTTAATCATAGCGAATCCTGTCATGGATCAGTTTTACCCAGCGCATGCACTTTGACTGGACCAGCGGTACACTGGCTGATAGACCTGGGCAATTCTTTCAAACCTGGGGCTAGAAAGATTGGATGATTTTTCAGAGATAAACATAAAATGTTGTATTTGAAAGATAATTCTTGAAATGCTTCCTTTGATCCAAAATGGCATATTTTGTTCTGTGGTTATAAGATCACATTTTAACCTTCATTTTAAATGTCTTTCCTGTTTTAAACAAAAATGTTACATTGAAGAAAAAACATGAAAGGAAACGTTTTTATTTGAAATTTGCACTCAGAATATTATGGTGGTAAATACATCATACCTGTACGTAATTTCCTCACACACACTGAAACCATTACCTAACTTAAATCTAAGTTAATTATAACTTTGGGATCTCTGAAGCTCCATTTTTTTTTTCAGCAAAATTCAATATTTTCTTCTATACTCTATACTGACCTTTATGTAACTCATAAGGCACAGATATGTAATGGTAGAAAAGCAGGCTGGTCTCCACCATGTTTTAACCTTTTTCCAGGAAGAAATGCTTGTGTAGTCATTTGTGGGAATGTAGCTGGGAAATTTCTTTCCCAGTTTCTTTTCCAGGTGATTTTACCACAGGTTTCTCTTCATGGAGTGGTGAAAATAGGTTTTGCATGTGCTATCCTTAAAACAACAACCCCCCTTCTTTGTTCTATTATTTGATGAATTGATTCACAATCAGTATAAATGTGCAACTAAATATGAATGTACCGATCAACCTTACAAATGCATGCAGTTGCCTCACTGAGAGCTCCAGTATTTGTTTTATTCTATTCTGTCTTAATCTAAACAAAACATTCTCAAAAGATGAAAAATATCCAATACTTTTTTGATGGTGCTGCCCTAGTTACAAAAATGAATTTCATACTAATTTTACTATAGGCTCTTGGGGCTTCGCTCAGTCAGCTTTGGTATCATATTCCCAACTCTAGCGTGTGAATAGGTCTACTGAAGTTAACTAGGGCATTTTTCAGAGTTTTTCCTTGTGACCCGTCTCTGCTCTTTTACTAATTTCAGCTGAAGGAAAGTGGAATTATGCTAATTGTTTCTGAAAATGCTTCTTTTCAGAGGAATCAAATAGCTAGATACAGTAATGCTTTCATAAAGTTGCATATGTTATTTACTAAAATGCCAATGTCCTCATCCTCAAATTCTACTAGATATGTGTTGTTTTTTTTTTTTTTTTACTCCCCTGAACAGAAGAATGAATAATAATTTCAGGATTCCACCCTGCGGTTTTATGTACTTTTTTTTTTTTTTTAATTTATTTTACAATATTACTTTCAGGTGGTATTTATCCCTTTTTCCTCTGGCTTCCTTTGGTAGATGAATATATGTGGAGCTTGTAAAATTCACTTCCATGGAGCTAGTAGAAAGAGAATGACTCAAAACTGTTCTCTCCCAAATAACAATCCACTTGAAACAGCTAATTAGTTTCATGTTTGTGGGCATCCCCTACTTCAAAACTTTTTTGAACTCTCAAGGTTCTAAACTGTCTTGGTTTCTGACCTCCCAAGTGAAATATCTAGTGAAAATGCAATGTCAAAACACTTCTCCTTGATCTCTCTGAAAAGGCCATTTCTTGCTATAGCATCTGGTTCCTTAGTTGTAAATTTATTAATTACACAACAGATAATTAGGTCCATACAAAAGCCTCAAAAAATTCCAAACGTTGAAATCACTTCAAAATAACATCAGAGGCTAGATCTCTTTGTATATTATCTAATACAAGCAAAGGATTATATCATAGACTATTCAAGCATATTCTTCATTATTATTTGGAAAGAAAAAAATTATTCTAAATTTTATCTCTTGGGCATATCCATAGTGGCAGAAAGAATTCACTTCTTTTACCGTTTTTTTTGTTTGTCTTCCAAAATTGTAAGGACAGATTGTAAAATTCCCAGAATGACTGAAAATACCACTGAAAAGAGTTTGGCACTGTCTGTGTACGCCGTCCCTTCAGGTGTTTGTACACATTGGCAAGATCTGCCCTGGCTTTCTCCTCTCCAAGCTAAATGGTCTCAGCTCTCTCAATCTTTTCTCACATAAGAGGTGCTCCAGACCCTTAATCATCTTCATGGCCCTTTTTGGTACTCCCTCCAATATGTCCATGTCTCTCCCATACCAAGAAGACCAGAACAAGACACAGCATACCAGTTGTGGACCCTGGCCCCACCAGTGCTTAGTAGAGGGGCAGGATCACCTCCCTCCATCTGCTGGCAGCACTTTGTCTAATGCAGCCCAGGCTACCTTTGCTGCAAGAGCACATTGCTGGCTCATAGTCAACCTGGTGTCCACCAGGACCCCCACGTACTTTTCTGCCAAACTGCTTTCCAGCAGTGTGGCTCCATCATATACTGGTGCATGGGGTTGTTACTTCCCAGGAGCAGGACTTTGCGATTCTCGTTGTTGAACTTCATGAGGTTTCTATTAGCCCATTTCTACAAATGTTTAGGTCATCCTGCTTTGTGTGGCTAATATGATCATTTTGCTCCTTCCATAAAAAGGTGTTACCTCACCCAGAGTAATATAAATTATGAGATTATTTTCTTCAGAACAATCTGAAGCCTGTCTCCAAATCAGAATACATTTGTGCAGTCAAGATCAGACTTTTAGTGTGTGACCAAGTGTTTTTCATAAGTCAGTTGCAGATATTTAAAGTAAACAGTATGTCTTGGACTGGTTTCTTGTTAATTCTATGATATTTTGTATATTTACTGAAACTATGTATCCATAACCGTTTGCTAAGTGAACTGCCATAATTTTGTTATGTCTAATGTCTTTCTGTCTAATACATTTAATTTCATTAAATGTAAAATTCCATAGGAAAAAATAATAATGATTTTGAGGAATCTTATTATGGATAAATATTGTACTGATATATAAATTAATGTATTCTAGATTACCCCCAGGTTGTGTGTACTGGAACACAGACAAAACCCAATTGCTGTTTTAAAATGGGATCAGCTTATCAATGTTAGGTGATAAATATTATGAGCGTCATTTTTTTCTACAGCTCAACTTAATTGCATTACTTTTCTTAACATCCTATTTTAAGAACAGTCATTTTGGGAATGGTGCAGATATTTGCAGATCTAATAGGGAAATTAATTTTTCTGAAGACTTTAGGATGAATTCAAAACCTTTTATGGACCTGCTTTTGAAAACGCTTTTCCAGTATTTTCTATTGACGTAAAGTCCTAGTCTTCTAAATTCACATTTCCCATTGTGATTAAAAAACTACCAACTGGGCTTTTTAACCTTTGCTTCTAAGTTATATTAGATGCTTGTTTATGGTTGAACTCAAAAAATGTTATTAGAAATTCATAGTTGTTAACACTGTTGGGTGTTGTTGAAGTGAAAGGTTTCAACACTGGAATCCTTGCTATGACTGGAAAAAGAAAAGTACAATCTTTTACTTGGCCAGTGGCCTAAATTCAACAAGCTTCCAGATAATATAAGGAAAATGAAGTAATGAAAATCTTTTCAGTGGCTAGCAACTCCTCCATTTTCTGTCTTACTCAGAGTTAATCCATGTTAGTTTTTCCCCTGAACCCTTTTCACAGCCACTTTCAGGTGCTTCACGCCCTATAAAAATCCTGTCTCATACATCACAAAGTAGACAATGACTCTTCAATACATCGACAGTACTAAATAATTTTTTTTTTTGTTTCTGAAATGGATATGATTTTCTAGTGGGTTTTGATTTTTGACTAATATTTTCTGCCCATGTGATTATATTTCCAAGCTTCTAAACCCATGAGTTTGTGTGTACAGTCCTTAAGTCACCAATATAATTTTTTTTAAAATGTTAGAAAATTTAGCTATTTTTCTAAAAAAAAAAAAAAAAAAAAGAGAAAACACATCGAAGAACCCTGGAGCAAAACCTGCATAAAACCCCAAAACCTGCGGGAAAACAGGTACATAGCCCAGCTTTTTTATGAGCAGAATAAAAAATGATATTTTCGTGCTTTTTGTTGTTCTGGAAGAGCTTAATAGCTGGAGGCACCAGACTCTTCGGTACAGTCATTCTGAAGATCACTGTCCAAAAATCACAGTCGTTCCCACAGCCTAGGCAGTAGTCAGCTGTTCCCACAGGGTGTATTAGCAAAACCTTTCCACATCAGCAGAGTCTTTAGATCAAATCTCAATTCTCCAAAAGTTACCTGACACCATTGCTGCAAAAAATCATATGTAAGTGAGAGTCTGTTTGCACATGAAGGGTTATAATTTGTGTCTTCAGGAAATGTACAAAACCCCTCAATGCATAAAATCGAACTTACAGTGAAAAAATAGAAGCATTTTAAGTGGGAACATCTTCCTGTGTCTTTTCTCTAATAGAATAAGGCTAAGCCTAAACTAACCTTGCAAATATTTGTAGTATATAGGTGAGGATCCAGAACAGAGGTTGGTGAAGTTTTCATGATCATGCGCTGGTACCAAAAGAGCTGATAGTTGATGGGGGGAGAATGAACATATTTGGGTTATCTGAGACAAAATAGTTCTGGAAATAGCTCCACCACCATCCCCTTCATATATAACTTACAGATCACAGCCAACATCCTATAGAACTTTACAAAAGCTGTTCCTTAGCCAAATCAGACTCCTGACAAATGCATGACATGTGACTCAAGTGACTATGACATTCTAATTTCTAAAACGAGATGAAAAGTAGTTGTTTTGGAATCTGTTTGGACTTAGATATCTTAATGCAAAGCCTGTTTCTGGCTTCTACTAACTGGATGTTTCTTAATCAAAGTTCTTTTCCTATAAGTTCAGTTTGCCATGACCCTTTAGGTCTTAAAACTGTTTTCTATTTGCTGAATTAAAAGCTTATATTTTACACTCATAAGAAAAACACGTTAACACCACAAATCATACAAATCTAGCTATTCCTGAGGTTTGAAATTGTATTAAAGGTTTGAGACAATCATTATAAGTGTTGCTGGAGGTGTGGCTTTAAGGTGACGGGTGACCTTGACTGTTAAATTGTTGCCATACAGACTGGTCCTAAAAGCAAGTTTGAACAAAAAAATTGAATAAAAATATCACAACACGATATTGACTCATTTATCATTCCTTTTCATGTAATTCAGGTTTTGTTTACTAGAGTAACCTTGTGCAACTGAGATGATTAAGAATGTCATGGGGAGGATGAATCATGCTTATGAAATTTAGCAATTTAAGGTATTCTTCACCCCATAATACTAAAATCTTGCAGTCCAATGTTCTGCAGTAATAATTATTCACTTTTGGATAGTGGGAAAAATGAGAGTAACAACTGACTCAAGTAGCTAAATCCAGCTACTGGTGATTAGGACCATCAAAGTAGTGTCTCTCTTGCTCTTTAAAAGTACTGTGGATCCCTCTTTATTGCCTCTTCTGAAAACACCTGTCTGTCTAGCAAACACAAACCCAAGCAACGATGTGTGTGATGCAATAAGTAGAGATTCTGTCCCCCTTGCACCATGAAGAATATGTATTTTGTATTTTGGAGGGAAATAGAGTTATTTCCTCACCATCATCACTCTTTCTTTTTTAAGCATTTGGGCAGCTGCTTGTTAGTAGGCCCAACAGACAGCATGACATTTTGCCAAAATGCTAATACAAATGCTTATTTATTTCATTTTTATCTCTCTGATGCTGTTTCCTCTGTTCGGCAGGATTCTGATTGTGGCAAATTAGGTGCTGGTGGACAGGATACATTACCACACAAAATTATGGGGAAAGCAGTATTTTTAGGTGATCATTTCAGTTTAGAAAATGTGTACTGACCTATGCTTTATCTCGTTTTCCTTTGAAGGTTAATACTGGCCTTTCAATTTTTGGATTACTTCATTACTACACTAGTTACAAATTTTCATTAACAATGCTGCTTTATAAATAATTTCATGCTAATGAAACATGTATCAAATCTGTTGTTGGACTTTCTCATAGTTTATCCTCAGCTGAGCAAATTGCATGGAGTAGTTGTTAAATTTATCCATTTATCAGAATTTATATACAAATGAAGTATGCTGTTCGTTTTTTTTTAATCTTATGTAAGTCAGTCTAAATCCATCAAATAAAACGGAACTAAAGTAAAAATATTTATTGTCTCCTAAATGCTTAGCTGATTAAAAAATCCCCATCAATGCTATAAATATGAAATTTAAGTTATAAAACATTACTAGACAAATTCTGTGTCATGTCTGTGTACCCTGCAGAATGCAGCTTAAATTTGTCTTTCTGTGTAAATGAGTTTCTATTCTGATATCACCTAACTTCTGGCACTTTGTAACTTGCTATTTCTTGTATCACACTGTATTTTTTTACAGTTTTTCATTTCAGTTTAAGTATTAATTAGTGTAGTGAAATGAAATGAAAAATTCAGATCTAAATATTCAGTAGACTTTGGGTCTGGCTATATCGGGTTTGAAACAAATCTAAGGTTTTATGTATTCCATAGTATGTTTAATGGAGTACCTTTGTTTATAATGTCTCTTCCAGACTGACTACTCAAGAGTAATAATTTCGGTCTGTAAGTACTCTTTTGAAAATATGAAGCAGTAAAAATAAAAATATGGACCACAATTGCTAGAGCAGTAATTAATTCTTAAATTTGCAAATACCCACTGAAATAATAAGAATGTAAGTAGTGTCCATTTCTGCATTGTGCTTTTCTGAAACTTCATAATGGCAAGAGAAAGATCAGTCTTGCTTATAATTTCTATTCCAAATGTTTGAACAAGAGAATTAACCAGCATGTTTATCTCCAAATTGCAAGCTTATTTCATTGCTTTTTCAGATGCCAGAAATTCTAGATGCCCAATATCCAACTGTGAAAATCTTCAATTTCCCCTGGCAGATTTTACAAAATAGTAAACATTATCATAAGAAAAATTACAGCAGGTCTTAAATTGAAGATGGTGGGGGAAACCTAAAACCAACTGAAGGTTTAGGGATTGGCTGCTGGTTTGATTATTCATGCTCAAAATTGTTTAAGGAAAACAATTTTTTTTTCCTTAACGTATCTGAGATTGCTGTGAAGTTTCTCCCAAGCTGCTAGAATTGAGAAGCCTCAATGGCACTGAGGATTCAATGGCTACAGGGTTGGCTGTAAGTGATTCTTTTTGGGGAAAACAACAGAACCCAATATAAGCGTCAGATTCAGGAATGTTAAGAATCAGAGAATGTACCAAATTTCTCTGCTATCACGTTAACTTAGAAAACACTTCCAAAGACAAAGATACAAAAGATGTGTGGTGGGGTTGTTTGTTTCTTGTTTGGTTGTTTTCTGTTATTTCTAGTCTTTTTGAATGGCAGATTTCTCTCAGGTGGGCTCATCAGGTTTCTATGAGGTCAGAACTCAAATTCTGAGTCTCTTATATTTGAACTAAATAGAAATTTGTTTTTATTACTGACCCAGCAAAATTGTTCCGATTGTCAAATGTGAAACCTCTAACCACAGAAAAACTCTTCGGACTACACTGCTCATGCGATTAAAACCCAGAAGTTTATTTCATTCTCTATTACTCTTTATCTCAGTTTGATTCTCAGATAACGTTTTAAAGTGCATGAACTTTGGACATATGATGGCACTGTTGTGCCTGAGCTAACTCTGTTCAGTGACTACGTGCCCCTTGCCATCATGTGTGGTTTTGTTATTCAGAAAAAACAATGGTAGCAAAACTCCAGAAAGGAATCTTTATGGCTTTTTAAAGAAAGCTTTTCTCAGTGGTTCATCTATATTCAACCCATCAGTGACTTTCAACCTCATTTATTGACCAACCTCTTTATCTCGTTTCATTTTTTAATATTGTCAATCATTTCAGGCACCACTTTGTGTTCCCCGTGTTTTCAATAAGTGTAGGATGAACTATTTTAGTTTTTTTTTTCTTCGTTTGATTTTTTACTATCACCATAACTTATTTCTGGCCTCTCATGGAGGCTGATTCCAAAGCCAATGCTCCTAAATGGATATTTTTAGCAGAACTCTGGGGCTGCAAGTATGTGTACACAATCCTGTGTCTTTTGTAGCATGTGGGGCCCCATAAAACTTTCAGTCTAGTTGCTCAAGAATGATAATAGTGGTATATCGTGCAGGAAGCAAGATAGAAGGCTTCCTGCCTCCTACACAGGGGCAATAAATGGAACTCCAAAGGTCTGGGGATATGGGAAGGTCAAGTGAAAGGAAGCTGTGTCCTTTCATTTTCCTGCTAGATGAAGCTGGAAAAGCTTGAGTGGATGTTTTTGTTTTTTTTTTTTTTTTTTTTTAATTCAGAATTCTTGTTTGAAAATAAAAGCTACCTTAAAAGAAGTAGTCTGGGGATTCATGGTTCTCAGGAAATTATGTTCTATTTAGTGAGTCAGTTCATATGACTTGTGGTTTGCTGTGTCCACAGAAGTAACAGACACAGATGACTAAGTCTGCAGCACTTTGCTGTTTGTTTCCATCCAGAGAAACAAGAAGCAAGTATAAATAGTGCTCCTTTCCGCTTTAATTGGCTCACTAATTGCATGCAAAGATCTTTTTTTTAATTTATTTTTTTACCCATGCAATACCTGTTACCCTCTAGAAGCTTCTCTTCGTGTTTTCGACATCTATAACTGCCCCATGTTTCTATTGACTCTTCCCTACCACATGTAAAGCTGCAGTGTATGTTTGCCTGACAGCTTGTTGCTGGGATGTCCAGATCACAAGGTTTAAAATTATATTTATAACCACTGGAGAGTCATTTTCTGGCCACGAGGTGTTTTGTCTGGTGCCCAATTGGTTGGGTGGAAGATGGCACAAATTATTACTTTTATAAAACTATTATGGAATTACAGAATGAAACAGGTATGAGTAACAGCTTCTCAGGAAGCAGTTAAAGTTACAGAGGGCTACAAAGTGAATGGTTCAGCAATCTTGTGATTTTGAAAGATGTCAGAAAGCAAGAAGCATAAGTAGAAAAGTGGCTTATGAATCAAGTGATCCTTCTACCCTTCTGTGTCCATTTTTGAGTGTTGTTGAAGGAAGGGAGACCAGCTGGCGGTATATGGACAAAAGTCACAAAAGTGATCATAGAGTACTTTTGAGTACAAAACAAACACTTTGCAGTTGTTTAGCAAATACTTACAGAAAAATAGAGATAAATAAATGGATTCTGCAGAAAGGAAAATCTCTACATGTCTTGGTTTCTGTTTCTGTGGTAGATAATAAACCAGTTGGAAGTTTGGCAGGTGCTCCTCTCTTCTCACTTGCATGTTTTGGTTGCGCATATATATCCAGCCAGAGCCACCCGCTTGGCGCTTCAGTTCTGGTTGCAACCAGGAATGACAAAAGTAGCTGCAAGTGCGTGATTCTCTAAGAAGAAAAAAAAAAAAAAAGGAAAGAACTGGAATGGAGGAAATTTTGCATAACAGCATCTTCACAACTGTGTCAAAAATCTTCAATGTAGAATGAGGACTGATGCTTTTCAGGAACTGTTGTGATGGGAAAAAAAAGTAGTCCCCAGTGCACAGTTCATTTAAGCAGGGGCTTGTGCTGGTCACTTTTATCCTGCGGCTGTTGGTGTACAGCGAAGGCACCACACCTCAAGTTCAGCTTCATCATGTATAGTAATTTCTGTGTATGACTCCGTTTCCCAGTTTCCTTCATTTTCAGTTATTTTTTTCTTTTTTCTTTCTTTTTTTTTTTTTTTTTAATCTAATACAGTGCAGCATTTTATGCCACCATGACTTTTGTTCAAGGAGTAACGTGGCATCTGTATGGCAGAGATTTCCTTTAATCTTTACTCCCGAAATATGCTTATTACGACTTCTATTTTACATAGTAAATTCCCACACAATAATAAAAAACAAACCAAACAAAAAATAAAAACAAAATAAAACAAAACAAACAAACAGAAAAAAACAAAGAACACACACACAAAAAAAACAAACAAACAAACAAACAAAAAAAACAACAGCAAAAAACAAACCAAAACACCTCATCTTGAATTGCATCATGTTGTGGCTTCAGGTTGTTTTGGGATTTTTGTCATCCATCTCTGTGCGTGCTGTTTTTTCGCCCTGTTTCTGTGTGGTGTTAGATTTGTATATGTGCATTGTAGACACACTTTAAGACCATGTCTATGCAGGGTGCTCTAGATTTGTTTCTTAGATACATGCTGGCAACATTCCTAAATGCATTTCATTTGATATTAAATCTACTGCAGTTCCTATGGTGCTGAAAGTTTTTTGCTGTCTTCATATTTTTGCTTACCGATATAACTATCTTTTTTTCAATGTGCTCAAACTTTAAAATCTCACTGTGTGCAAAGAAATTATTTTAGTTTTCTATTTAATCACCGCTGTTGAAGATATATGCTTGTTACTCAGATGATGCAGTTAACTCTTGCCTTTTAACAACACAGTCATCTAGGTGGCTGTAAGAGTGGCTTTCCTCCCTTCTCTGGTTCTGCTTCAATTAAAAAGCAATTTAATTGTGCAGAAATAGAAAAGTCAAATATTCATTAAAAGTTAACACTCACAAGTGAACTTCTTTTTCTAGGCTTTCCAGCCATGTCAAGTCAAGAGCTCCACTATGGAACAGCTAGTACTTTTTTTGATTTCATTTGTTTCCTTGTATTGTTTCTGAACTCCAAGTAAGGCATCAGAGTCACATTTACAGTAGTTCTTTCCATTTGGGTTATACTCTTTGATAATCATTCTTAAATGTGTGAGAATTTTATCTCTCTGTGATGTTTTCCTACTTACATGGCTTAAAAGAGTGCTAATGAGTTTCCTGTAGCTTTTGGAGATTAGTAAGTATCAGAAAGCTTATCACTGGATAAAGTGACTAAATAATTTTGACACAGTAATCTCTATCTTCTCTCAACACCCCCATTCACAAAAATGTACTGGAGTGAAAATAATAATGCTTTGGCCAGGCAATTTGAACAAGAGGAATTTTTTAATTCTTCCTAAACATGGTGGGTTACCACGCCAGCATGGAACTGCTTAGTTCATTAAAAAATCTGAAGAAAAGTAGCTGGAAGTATCAAATTATTAAATTTCTGTCTATCTAAATGCTTTTTTCTCCATTTGGAACCACTATATTCTACTATACTTAACAAAGATGTGTGGTTTTATTTTCAGTGGGGTTTCACAAAGAAGCAATATTTATGGGAATGAATTCTGTGCCTTTTGGCTCCTCGTGGCAAATTTTAAATCTGTTGGCCAATCTGAGCTTAATTTACTACACAGGTAGTCAGAAATACGTGACATTACTATTTCTATTATCTTGCATTCCTTTTGGTTGTCATACCACATGTCAGGGATTTTGTCAAAAAAAATCTGTTCTTTATTTGGTATCACATCTGATCTTTTGCTTGCTAGACAGAAAAATAATGACCACAGTGCTCCATAAAGACCATAGCATTCCAAAGCCGATATTTTAGGCAAATAACTATTTATTTTCGTATGTCTGTACTAAAATAAACTTTTGAAAATCATCACGTTCAGCGAGAACTATCAATCTTCTAGTTATGAGTCCTTTATTAGTGTAGCATTTACAAATGGTGCAAATAACTTAAAAATCTTAGCCAGCATTTGTAGAAAAATATTTCTATATAAATGTATGCAATTGATCCTTATAATGTTTTCTAAAGCCTTTTGAAAAACTAAACCATAATTTTTTTCAGCATCATAGCTGTTACCCAGGCAGGAGTTTTCTCAAGCTTATTCTTTATCTTTCTCTTTGTACTGCTAAATTCCCAACCCCATGAGATACGAATGGTTGAAGAAGTCTAGGATGGGTTTTGATTTTTAATTTTAGGGACTTATTCTACCATAAGTATCTTTCCTGAATGTTATAGGAAATGCGAATAAGAACAATAGGATTTAACATTTACTTGTCTCTTAGTGCTTGATTGTAAGTGATTCTGGGGAATTATTCACAGTAGAATTAGGCCTCTAATATTCTGTATTAGGGTCTTCCAGTTAAATTTGTAGGGGGTTTTATATCTAATTACTATCCATAATTTTACTCTGTATTTGTGAAGCTACTTCTAAGATGTACATTTTTAATGCAACTGCTCTCCTTCTGCTGCATATTTTTTGTTAAATGTTTCAAAAAACCTGAAAAATAACTGTTTCTTGATAAAGGGGTTTTTATCATTATTGTTTTTATGCCTATTGTATTTATACATTTTACCTACATGTTATTCTAGTTTTATCTCATGTGAAGAATTGAGTAGATATCTCATGCATATCACAAATATAAATTTCAAAGGTGTCTTTAAACAAGTTTTGCAATCAGAAAGACAAAAGAAGCCCCCAGCCTGCCATACTCATGTACTGCTCAGTATTGCACTTGCCTGTCCCAGTAAAAGAGGAAACATATTGCTAATTTTTCAATTAAGGGTGATTAGCTAAATAATATTAGATGAATGGTTCAGATAATGAGTGAAATGAATATTTTTTGATGGAGTAGCTGAATCTTGAATAAGAATTAGGGCTAGTTGCAGCAGAGGACAGCTGGTTAACATCTTCATATCGTATCTGATGCTTGCATAAAATTATGTTGGAAACTCAATGTCACTGCACTAAATGAAATGCATAACCTGCAGAACAGATCTGAGTCTGTGATCTGGCAAGTTCATGGTGGTTTGGGGATTTTGTCATCAAAGGACAAAAAGTATTGTGAATATAACAGTGAAACAAAGTGAAAGAAACTTAATGTTCAGTTAAAGATGCAGTCTGGTAATAAATCTGACAGATCCTAAAAGCTGTGTAAGGGTGACTGTTCAATTTTGAGAGCTAATGAAGACTGGAATTTGCCATTTAAAAAATATATTTCCTGAAATATTAGTTCAAGCAATAAGAACTTTCCTTCCTACATAGAGATGTGCAGTTTTCTTAAATTTGTGCTCATGTCATGGTCCAGAGTTTTGACAGTTTTGATCCACATTACCTTGTAAGTCCTTCTCTTTGGAAGGCATATCCAAGTCTGTAGTTTGAAGGCTGTTTCTTTTGTCCCAGAATACGACTTTGAATTTTGTCTTAGAAGTGTTCCCCAACTCTCCACTTATTCCACGGCCTGGTGAATGTTGTTCTTGGATGCGTGCACTGAGGGTATATTTTTAATTAATATTATTCATGTTCTACTTTTCACATATTTCTCTCTGCATGACATTTTTTGCATTTTTCATTATAAACTTGAGTGTTGAATGTTTTTTGTTTTAATTATATTTTCAAATATTCTACTAAAATAGCACAGATCACATTTTGCAAAAGACAAAAAGACAAAACAAAACCACAGCAACCTTTTGTTTTTCTTTTCTAAGTAAAATATGCTACTATATTACATAGTGTAACCTACTGAATATACATCTAAAGCTCATTTTCAGCCTTGCCATTTCCTAAAAAGCAAAACTAATAGACATCTTCCAACAAATTAATCCAGCCTCCCTAAACGAGGATTCAGCAGAATTCTCAAGTGTCTGCCTACTTTTAGTATTGAATTGAATTCACAATTCGTAAGTCCTCAGTTATAAATTTTGTTATGCATCTATCTAGATTAGGGGCCAGCTGAAGATCTGCTGTGGAGTTTTCTGTAGTCTATTAAAAGCAGCTGAAGGCAGTGCAGTATAGTCTTAGTTCAATTGTCTCTTGAGAAGCAACTCTCAGAATTATGCATTGAAAAGAAGACTCTTAGTCTTCCAGTTTAGGTTATTTGATAAATTTGCATTTTTAAATAAGCTGATAATAGAAACTTTGTGACTAAAATAAACCGAACATTTTTTATGTTAATTAGTTTGTTTAAGGCAATTTTGTAACTGATCTTCATATGTCAAAATATTGTATTTCATTTTGATGCATTCACAAATTCTGTATTAAAAACTCTTGCAATTATTTATGCAGATATCTTAATCAAAAATAAATTTTGCTTGTCAAATTTTAGTCCTAGAGTCACATTAACATTTTCACCATTATTTGCTACAGTCATGAATAACAAGCAGTTTTAATCACAGTGATATTAGGAAAAAAAAAGGAATAGTTAACTACTCTCTTTATTAGCAAGCATGTTTTGTTAGTGGTACTTTATGTCTGATACTCCTCAAAAAAAAAAAAAAAAAAAAAACCTCAAAGCAAATCTGTTTGATTTTATTCTTTTTTCTGGTTGGTTGGCTTTCTGCTCCAAGATAGCTAGCTCTACTCTTAAACTCAATCCAAGTAATTGCTGCATAAAACATTTAAATCACAAGGAGTCGATATGTTTTGTTGCACATTTGCTTTCACACTCAAAATAATTTCTTACAAAATCATTACCATAATGAAGTCCTAGACAGTTGTGTACTAATGACTTCCCAGTAAAAATTTCTGGGAATGCTATAAACATAAAAGATATTTTCAGAAAATATTTATTTATTTAAAGGTAAGGTAAAAGACAGTTTTCCAGTTTTCATCTTACTGTTTGTAGGGTGTTTTGTCTGTTTCTGTCTTTGGTTTTAGCATGTTTCTGTCTATGAAAGAATGCTATAATTTTACAGACTGCTAGATATTAATTTTACTGTAGAAACAGCCAGAAGGCCTACTGCACATGGCCTAAGTCATACTGCTGTCCTCCTGTGACAGATTAATGAGGCAGTGAGTGGTAAACTTTCTGCTGGTGGCTCCTATGGACAGCGTATTCACCATTAGCAGGTGATTCCATGCTGTTACTCATAAACAAAATCAAAGGTGGGTTGTTGTGGCACTTCTGTAATCTTGTCTCTAAGCCCTTGAAAAGGACAGTGGGCATGTAGTTTCTGTTTGTTTTGTGTGTTAGCTTATTAAAGAATGATAGAAAAGTAAACAAGGGAAAACCTTAAGAGGTCATGTAGTTCATTGCAGATGGTGGGATTAAGTGTACTTGGCCCATGCCACAGTATGTATAATCTTTTCCTAAAAACCTCAAAGAGAGATTTCACAGCACTTCTGGAATACGTGGAAAAAATATCTATGCTGCCTAACATAAATTGTTTTTACTGCACATTATGATGATTCCTTCTCATTCTACTTCCAGACACATGGAAAACAATTGATTGTCCTTCTCTTAATGACAGCCAGTTAGAAGATTGTTATCAATGTCCTTCCTCCCCCTTCTCTTTTCTAGACTAAACAAAATCCTTCTGCTTCCTTAAAGGTAATTTTTCTGAAACTCCTTTTTTAAAAAAACCCTTTCTTTTACCTCCACCATGGAACCTTACCAATTTGCCTTTTTTTTTTTTTTTCTGCTTTAAAATCTCAGAGGTGGATTATAAACCTCAGTTGTTCTCTATAGCCCTATTACTTTACTGCCAATTCTCCATTGTATTTTTGCCCATTTTATTTCTTCTTCTGTTTCAAATAAACAAAAGTTCTTAATTTCAGATTGTGAAATTCATATTCTAAAATATTAGCATTCTATCAGAATCTTTCTATACTAAACTTGCTCTTCAGTGTTCAGTTTCCTTTTGTCTAGTATTCTCTTAACTTTGGTAGAACAACAGTCATAACTGACTGTCTAATTTTTATGACAAATTCTTCACTGTCTGTATATTTTTTAGTCAAGGAAGAGAAGGGAGAGAGTCACAGTTCTATTATCTGAGTGAAGCTGAACCTGGTGGAAGTCAAAACAGCTGATAAGCTTTCTATTCATCTTTGGAGGGTAAAGAGAGCAAAAATCTAGTTTGCAATTTTTTTGTGCTTTTAGTGTGTTAAAAGTATTCAACTCATCACATTTTTCATATTGAGAAGCTTCTTGAGAAATGTAAAACTTAGTTCACAGTATTTATATCTTACTAGCTTAACTTTATGAGGCATTTATTTTTATTTAGTTCTCCAAATATGAGTTTGAAAGCATAATTTTCAATACATGAAAACATCTAGGGTGGAAATGCTGGCTTGAAATATGTATTTTCACCTTTGCCCCACATTTAAATGATGGCATAAGGCTCTGTTAATATTTGGGGTTTTGTTGCTTGGTATATACTTTTTCCTGTTTTTTAAAAAGCTTAATATTTGTACACTTATTTTTCAGAGTACTGCTTTTTTTACTTTTTTTTCTGTTCTGAATTTTTACTGCTCTTCATACATACGGGACAATGTTACAAAAAAGTTAGACTATCAAAGTAGCTTTTTATAAAAGTTCTAATGCTTAAATATAAAATTTAATCTGATTTCACTAACTTAAAATCAGAGTACTGAAATAATTTTCTCATGATCACATCTCTAAGACTAATGAAATAGCATCATATTTCCATGAGGCATGTCACACAGTTGTCTTATTCAGTAGAGCTTTGTGGTAGTCTGTTTTCCTAACGTGGACTTTTCTGAGTCCTTCTCTTCTGTATTAATATATAGTAAACATAAGATCTGCTTAACATATACCTCCTTTGTTATTGATAGGTGTCCTGGGTTCACCTGTAACAGTCCATCTTAGTAGCTGGTGCAGTGATGTGTTTTTGACTGTAACCTGAGAACAATACTGATAACACCAATGTTTCAGTTGTTGCTAAGTAATGCTTATTCTGATCAAGGACTTTTCAGTCTTGTGCTTTGCCAGTGAGGAGGAGTATAAGAAGTGAGTAAGCAGAGGCAGGATGCCTGACCCAAACTAGCCAAAGGGGTATTCCATCCCACAGCATGTCATGCCCAGTATACAAACTGGGGGAGTTACCCAGAAGGTCCAAATTGCTGCTCGGGTCAGGCTAGGTATTGGTAGGCTGTTGGTCAGCAGTTGTACTCCTTGTTATTTCACCTACATATTTGTATTGGTGGTAGCAGTAGTAGTTTGGTATTGTACTTTCGTTACTGGACTGCTCTTGTCTTAACCCATGGGATTTGCATTCTTTCAATTCTCCTCCCCATCCCTCTGGGAGCTGGGCAGGGAGAACGGGGGTGAGTGAGCAAGTGGCTGCATGGTTCTGATTTACTGACTGGGCTTAAACCACGACAGTTTGTTTTATATTATATTCATATTTCATATTTGGATTACTTTATTGTACTTTATATTAGATATGTAGTGCTCATATCTGCATGTAAGCTAGTCTCTCCAGGCTACACTTCTAGTCAGTGTAAAGAATGGAGTGTTTGTTGGGCTGAGTTGAAGTAATTCATCTAATTGTAAAGCAAATGTGCAAAATTATTCACATGAGCAAGCCTTTAAACTGCCGTCTTTCAAAATTAAGTGAGGTGAACCCTAACAATTTTTCTTTTTTGTATCTCTGGGTTTCACATCACATGATCCAATAGCTTATCTGTTGCACAATCAGTGGATGCATGTTCAGATTTCTTATTGCAAGGGAAGAAATAATATGAGCCATGCTCTGAAAGCTAGCCCAAGCATGGATTATCACTATACCTGTCTCAGAGAAGAAACTCACCTTTATTCCATTGCTTTAAGGGAAAAAAGAGAAGAAAGGGAAAGTGTGACAGTGAGGTAATCCTTAATGAAAATCTCTTTATGTTTTGACCCTGTCTTCCTCAGGCAAAGAAATACTCAAATTTATGTTTGTACTGGTTAATAAAATGACTTTATCTAAATCCCTATTTAACCACAAAGAATCTATAGTGCTTTAAAGGAGTGCTGACACAAGTGGATTCTGTAAAAGTAATTTTGTGTAGACATATCATCAAAAAAATTTTTCCCAGCTTGCTTGCAACATCAGACAAATGCTTTTTAAAGGCAAGATATGTGATAACAACTATTTCCTTCCTATCAATAAGAAGATTAAGTTTGTTTAATATGATTGTTCTTGGGAAATCTGTGTTTGTTGCTATTCATCTCTTTTTAAAATTAATTTATTTGGGAGGAAATGAGGCATACGTTAGAGAATCTGTTTTTCTCAAATTCTTGTCAGGGATTGTATTATCATTCATTAGGCAGGCGCTTGTTTACGTGTTGCTATACATAGCTGAATCTTTTACTGAAACTCTACTCAACAATTAAATTTTGGACTGACAGCTCAGGTGTCCAGACTGATTTCTTGTAATAGTTTTCCTGTCTGACCCAATTGTTTACTTTCATAAAGTAGCCAATCATGCTCTTTTATATTATTCAAAAAAAAAAAAAAAAAAAAACAGGTGTTGAATGAGCCTCTTTTCTCTCTTATTAAGTTATTCACCAGTATACTATTTGGAATGTGAAGAGCAAAATGAAGTCTGGAGGGCACCTGTTAATAATCTTTTGTTAAATGTAGATGCTGTAGAAAAGTGTGGTATTAGCTTAAGTTTGACATAGATACTTTTTGGCACACTAGGTGCACTCTACATTAGTCTCCAGGTGGTAAATACCCTCTTGTATTTCCCAGATGCTGGGAAAGCCCTGTAAATTTCATGCTTCTATTTTAAGATGTAGGAGAAGAATTTCTGAGCATGAAATATGTGCAATTCTTTCACAGACAACATTTTTAAAAAGATACTTTACTTAACATTTTTTAAAAGATTGCACACCTATTGCAGTCTCATTGTATCTCAAGTAGAGGAAAAAATAGCATATACACATTTTGGAAAAAAATTATTTGCCGATACGCCTTTTATTTTACCAGTAAAATCAATATCAGAAAAAATGAGATCACAGAGTTGATAATCACACTTTAGAGCAGTATGATAAGACAAGTGTTTCAGTCATAAATTAGAGAATTTACTGCAATTCCTGGGGATTTATTTTTTTCTCAACCTTTCTAAGGATATTTTACGGTTTGGAAAAGTTACTAAGGAAGGGATGCAAGTTATTAACTTGTTAACATAGAATGCAAACATTCATAGTAATTTCTAAAAGAAATAGGATTCCAGGAAGTGTACATTTGCACCTGCTAAATTAGTCTTAGTGGTACATTAAGCAAGTGCTGTTTTGCCTTTGGCTACTTAAAGCAAAACTGCCTAGCTTTGCCAACTGAAAAATTAAATTTTCTAATTATTTAATTTTGCTTCAGAAATTTCACAAAAATATCTCCTTTTTTAAATTATAATAGACATCAAAATTGCGTATTAAATTTCACACACAATGTTACTTCTACATGTAGATGTTCAGTTATGATTTATGATGTTGAACAAAGATGAAGTTGCCTTTAATTCTTCAGCAATGCCATTTTATAATCCAGAAAACTTGCTGCTCAAGCTGTACTTAAGAGAAAAAAATTCCAAGCAAATATGTGAAGTGTTTGGATGGTTAGCTCATGGTTTCCTCTGTAGTGTCACTTAGTGGTTATCTTTGAAGAGGACACAAGTCCACTCTGTGGGAGACATTGTTCAGTTCCAATCTCTTTCTGAGGAGATTTGGACCATCATTTTGCTCACAAGAATTCCCAAGCCATCAGACTAAAAACTTTCTGGGGGCCATGAGAAAAGAAATGATATGAAAGGTATGGAAGTGATACAAAGAGAACCTCTTGATTTCTACAGCTTTGGCTTTGTTTTTATGTGAATAATGAAGCTATCAGTAGCAGAAAATGGCATTCTACCTGCCTAGGAAATATTTTAACAAGAACACTGAAGTGATATATTTTGTCTTATGCTCAAAATATTTAGGGAATCTTCTTGCAAAATAGGACTCAAAGGAAGGGGAAAAAAGGAGATTTGCTTTCAATCTAATGTCATACACCTGGCAAATGAAAGAAAATCCAAATGTTAGGATGATTTGGAAACAATATCTGTTATTGTTACCCTAATTTCCCTGCCAGTTCCACCTTTTCACTTTCTGTGATTCTTTTTTGCATTTAGCTGAGCTAGATATCAAACAAATGAAAATTAGACTCTACTTGGTATAGGAGAGCTCTGGAGTCTAGTCCTGCTGTCCTGTCTGCTTGGTGGCTTACTTAGGACAAAACAGAATTGTGCAGGGAAACTTGTCTCGTAACAACAGCCTGAATGTCTCATAACATAATGACTAGTGAACTCTCCTGGCATGTTGAAAACGTAGATTCAAATGGTTCAATGGTCGACTGGCATGAACACAGATAACCAAACCTGCTCCTTGATGAGCACCTCTCTTCTTAAGAGTGAAGAGGATAAGGAAGTTCTATCTCATATCAAATAATTCAGTAGAGAGTGCTCAAAATGCCTAATTCAGAACCAATTTCAGAACTGGAAAATAGAAGAGAAAAATATTTAGGTCTCATTACTGCTGCTGCTCACCAGCACAGCTCAAAATGCACCTTGCCTTTTTTTGTAAGATCCTCAGAACAGAAATAGATCCACTTTTAATCAGTTTGAGACATTCAGCTCTGTTGTATAATAGCTTCTCCAAGCACAAGAGCAGGTCATGGAGGAAAACAAATAAATATTAGGGACAAATTTCATATATTTTTGTTTTTTTATGCCACATATTTTTCCTTTAACATTTTTAGTATTCAACTTCTCTGATTGTGAAACTTAGAAACTTCCTTTTCTCATGCCCACATACACCTCTCCACCTACAGAGAAAGTTGTCACTGTTTTAACAAGCAAGAAATATTACATTTAAATACCTTCAGCTGTATAAGGCATAGGACAGCAACCAGGAGAGATGTACTGTTGCTATAGTATATATGACTTTTTATTTGTGTCTTAAGGAGAAAAAAAAAAAAAGGAAAGATTATTATGAGCATACTTTTCCATTCTAATAAAAGTAGTTTCTTATGAGCTTTTAAAATAATTAAATGGAAATATTCCTTTCTTCGTTATGTTAAATATTTATTACTCTTTGCTTGTTATTTAAATACATTCACAGTTTCATGGAAACTGTCCTCCTTTTCAGTAGTTGTTTGTAAGCAACACTCAGTCATCCAATTTCTATTAATGCAGTCTCAAATAAAAATGGAAATATTGTCAATCTAGCTTTTGAAACAGAATGGCTTTTCAAAAAATGGTCTATTGTGAGGCACCCCTGCCCATGGCAGGAGGTTTGGAACTACATGACCTTGAGAACCATTCCTACTGAAACCATTCTATGATTCTATGAGAAGAATTAATATACAAACAGAATTAATTAATTAAAATTAACAAAACAGAATTAACATACAAACAGAATGATTCTATGAGAAGAATTAATATACAAACAGAATCATAGAATGTTTTGGGTCGGAAGGTACTTTAAAAGTGACCTAGTCCAAGCTCCCTGTGATGGGCAGGGACACCTTCCAGGTTGCTCAAAGCCCCATTCTATCTGATATTGAATGCTTCCAATGAAAATCTGAGAGCATTGTCTATTAGTGAATCCTAAGTCTGTGAGTGAAAGGTGTTGACCTTCACCTGGAGACCAGTAACGAGTGCCTGGAGGCCCACAAAGAGTGGTGTCCCTCAGGGATCAGTGTTGGGACTGGTCTTGTTCAACATCTTTGTCAGTCACCTGGACAGTGGGGTTGAGTACACCCTCAGGAAGTTTGCCAATGACACCAAGCTGTGTCATTCAGTTGATACCCTGGAGGGAAGGAATGCCATCCAGAGGGACCTTGACACACTTGTGAGGTGGGCTGATGCCAAACTTATGAAGTTCAACCAAGCCAAGTGCAAGGTCCTCCACCTGGGTGGGAGCAATCCCAGGCACAGCTACAGGTTGGGAAAAGAAAACATTCAGAGCAGCCCTGCACAGAAGGACTTGGGGGTGTTGGTTGATGAAAAAATGAACATGAGCCGGCAGTGAGCTCGTAGCCCAGAAAGCCAACCATACGTTGGGCTGCATCAGAAGGAGCGTGACCAGCAGGTCCAAGGAGGTGATCCTGCTCATCTACTCTGCCCTTGTGTGAGACCTCACTTGGAGTATTGTGTGCAGTTCTGGTGTCCTCAACATGAAAGGACATGGAAGTGTTTGAACAAGTCCAGAGGAGGGCCACAAGAATGATGAGGGGACTGGAACACCTCTCGTATGAAGATAGGCTGAGAAAGTTGGGGCTGTTCAGCCTGGAGAAGAGAAGGCTGCGTGGAGACCTCATAGCAGCCTTGCAGTATCTGAAGGGGGCCTAGAGGGATGATGGGGAGGGACTCCTCATGAGAGACTGTTGTGATCGGACAAGGGGTGACAGGTTCAAACTTAAACAGAGGAAGTTTAGATTTCATATGAGGAAGAAGTTCTTTCCTGTGAGGGTGGTGAGGCCCTGGAATGGGTTGCCCAGGGAAGTTGTGGATGCTCCATTGCTGGCGGTGTTCAAGGCCAGTTTTGACAGAGCCTTTGGTGACATGGTTTAGTGGGAGGTGTCTCTGTCCATGGCAAGGAGGTTGGATCTAGATGATCTTAAGGTCCTTTCCAACCCTAACTATTCTATGATTCTATGATTCGCCCTATCAGTCCTTCTGCCTTTCTTCTTCCTGTTGGGTCTGCCTTCTGATCTGATAAATTATTAATAATCAGGAGCCAATCCATTTCATTGTATGGGTGTCCACACTCTGAAATCTTCTCTCTACTTTTGTTAATGGAAGCCTTGATTTGCTGAAAGTCATACAGTTTTGGTGGCAGTGTTCTTGTTTGGGATTTCAGAGGTTGCTGTCTGGTAAGTTGGATGCAGAAGGAACCTACAGCTGCTGCCTGCTCCTTCCTGGCCAAACGACCAGATATGTTACATACATTCCTTACAAATGCATGTGGCAAGACTTCCTTTCCAAATAGAAGAGAGTTTAGAAAGGATAGATATTCAATTATAACTGAAAAGCGTGTGATTGAACAAAAAATTAGGATGAAAAAATCTTCACTTTTCTCTCCAAACTAAACTGTTCATCTAACCCTCCTCCTTTTTGACAAAGCAGACAGATAAAAGGGAGGTGTATCAATCTTTCCCACAGTCCTATCTCCCTAAGCTTTTCTTCCCACCACCTAACCCCCTTTGTACCCCCATTCCTCTTTCAATTACCATTTCTGGCCATGGAATGGGAAGAAGGTGCAATGAGTCTTCATAGTGAAGGAAAAAGAGCATGAAATAAGGTGGAAGAATCAAAATTATGTGTGTAATTGTTCTGGGGGTGGTGTTGAACTGTATTGTGTGTACATTTTTTAATTTTCGCTCTGACCTACACCATTTTTCTTTACTGTCATCCATAAATACAAGACATATGTTTGAGCACATAGCTCAAACTGGAAAATATGTGACTTGATTAATTTATATGACCTACCCTTGGACACTGATTAATATGAAATGGTATTTTATATTTATAATGAAATACAGATGCAAAATAAGTGAAAACAAGTAATGATAAATTAATAGTTTCAATGTATTGTTTTGCTGTCTGCCCTCTAGAAAAATCAGATACAAGACTGTAGAATATAAAATAGTGAGTGATGAGACAGAATGAAAAACTACTGGGAAATGATGAAGACCACGTCATCAAAAGTTTCAGCCAACTAACTTCAGAGACATAAATTTGTGAGAGCAGGTTACTGAAGACAATTACATTAAATATTTGTGAAGCACATATGTAATATATATATATCATGGAAACCCTTTAGAATAATTAGTAATACTATGCTCATCGCAGAATGTAGATGGCATGTGTTGTAAACAACACCTGAACTCTCACTGAATAGTGATAACCCGAAGTATTTAGAGCAGCATTCCTGTGAGGTCCTGAATGAAACAAAAGACTCCATGAAAAATTATATTATGCTACTATTGAAAGTCTTCAGTTGTATGATATTAGTTTCATTGCCTTTAAGCTAAGTTTTGCATAGAAGAGCTTGTATCAGCTGACTGGGCGGCCTGATTTTTTGTTTTCTACTATTTTGATGCTTGAATTCCCTTGAGTATGTTGTAAGAATGTGAATATGTTTCATTACACTTATTGGAAAATTTAATCTCAGTACTAAACCCAGAGTTAAAGGTGTCCCATGGGAATTGTTATCTCAAATTTATAAATGTGTTCTTCATTGACAAGCTATTAAAATAATAAGTAATTTCCAAATTAATCTCGTCAGTGCTCTTGTTTGAGAATGGCTATAACAGCTACAAAACTGGCTCTCTAAGTATTCTGACTACATATTAATTTTAAATAATGTTTTGGGCTGTAACTTCATATGAAAATTAGAAGGTTGAATATTTACTGCTTATGTATGAAACGGGACAGGAACAGAAGAAGCAAAGCAGCTAAAACTGGTAGTCATTTTAGTCTGTAGTCTTTGCCTCCTGTGGTGCTAATTGCTAGTACAGTTTAGTTTACCACGGAAAAAATGGGATAAGCAACAGTATTTGGTGCTGCTTTTTCAGTCTGAAATAGTTCTGCTGAGGAAGTGATTTGATCACTGGGAAGATATAAAAAGATTACATCAGTAAGTGGGACTGGGGACTTATATTAATGCGGAATCAATATTGCACTATAAAATCAAAATTCGTTGGACTTGGAATTGTTGAATTTCTCTGATTTTAGAAATTCCATTTTGTAACCAGTTTGCCTATGAAGCATTTTGATTATATATAATGCTGTTGGTCTACTGACCCATGCTACCATATAAAATTAGTTTGACATACTGTGTAGCATCACTATAATATTGGCCAATGCAGCTCAGATCTATCTTTGATAAAAAGCTATGATTATCCTCCTGTTCTGTAACATTAATGGTTGCTGTGGGTAATGTGAGAATAAGAATAACATCTGATACTACAACTGGATTCACAAGGATGGACCCTTGAGGAAATTTCTAACCCCACTGTGTTTTAAATCTTCACCAGCATAGATCTTACTGCATATATGAGGCTACAGCATACAAAGGGATTGCAACCCTTTTTACACAGGCAGTAATGCAGTAAAGTGCAAATATTTTTATTGTTATTTATTCTTAAGCTTCTTACAGCTCTGCTTCATTATAAAGTATCGATTTGTTTGAATCAATACCCACAGCAAGCCTATGAACTAAAAAGCATATTTTCTTCTGGGAGAATTAACATCTCTTCTAATCTAGCACAGTAGGTTTTGGCACAGATAGAATCCTACATTGTTTAAGATTGAGTATGCTTGCAGATAAAGCAATTTCACAGCTTCACAGTCTTCTATAACAAGGCAATTAGATAAACTCATTTGCTGAGTGCTGGAATATTAAATATTTCTACATCTGTTGTTCATACGTACACATGAAACCTTTTTTCCATTATGGAAAGCTTCCATGAGCTCTCCCTTTCTCTTATCCTTTCTCTCTCCCCACACTCTTGATTTACATATGTTATGTATGTGAATACTTGGCACAATGAATCTAAAAACCATTTCAATGGAAAAAAGTAGTAGTGTTCCACTTCAAAGATATACAAAATAAGCTTATTATTTTACAGCGAAGAAAACTTAAGGCTTTCTTCAGGAAAGGACTGTGAGTGCCTTCTAAAGTGGGACATAATCTTTTTCCATTGCTATGCATTTAGAGACAGGCAACATATGGCTTCAGCTAAAACCTGTGGCCTCTCATAATATTCTTCCAGTTTTATACTCATCCATCACAAGATGTTTTATTAGTTCATGTTTTATATAAAGCCACACCTTTATCCTTGTCCCTCTATCCTTATGTTGTGTATTTTGCTGCATTCTGGATATTAATTTTGTAGAAAGTTCTCATTGTTGTCAGTGCTCCTAAGGGCAGAGGGGCAATTTGATGATCTCACTACATAACACCCCCAGCACCCTCACCCCCAAATCAAACCAAACAGTTTTAGAAACAGAGGTAGAAAGGATCGCTAGAGCGACTTGCAGTACAGATTCTGTTTATCAAAGTATGGAATGAAACATGAATGTGGTCTTGATCCTAGTTTTCTGTTCTTTCT
Source organism: Amazona ochrocephala (assembly GCA_039720435.1). Lineage (NCBI taxonomy): Eukaryota > Metazoa > Chordata > Aves > Psittaciformes > Psittacidae > Amazona > Amazona ochrocephala. The sequence goes on along the minus strand of CM077876.1, from coordinate 28,322,322 downwards.
GGGCTTACTGCCTAGAGAATGAGCAATAGAATAAATACAGTAGTTTGTTATATTACACTTGTTTGAAAAAAAAAAAAAAAAGAAAAAAATCTATCTTTCCAGCTTTTAGCATGTCGCCAAGTTTTGACACAAGCGAACTGCACTGACTGGAAGAGAATATTTTAATGCACGAAAGGGGGGCTTACATCAGACACGTATTTCACTACTGTGCCTGTATTACTGGTTTGATGGAGGTGATTGACAACAAAGTTTCTTTAAATTACAAGAGTAAAAGGTTTTACATTTTGCAACAGCTCAGTCAGATAAGATGGATGTTTTTCATCTGAGAGGTCTCTAGATACAAATAATCTGTCACCCGAAGTTACGTGCAGGTGCATGCTGGATGGTATAGATGGTCTACAGTCTTTGATACACAAAGACTTGCTGATGTGACTAGCTAGAAGCCTTAAAAATGAGCAGCAGGATACTTTATAGAAAACTGAAATAGAATATTTCAGTTCCATTTGTGGCCCAGTCTATGGGCCTAAAAGTACACTTGCAAATATGGGATCAGCATATGCTCTTGCTTTTTTGCACTTGAAGGACCATAGACTGACACAAAAAACGAGAACGAGCTGTAGCTGGTGATAATGGACAATATATAGGGTAAGTAGTGTAAGAGGGGAGAGCTCAGATGTGAATAGCCTTAGAATTGATGTCTCCAGTAGCAGAGGAACTTAGTCTTATTCATCACTGCTCCTATCTGCTTTTCATTCTGTACACACATAAAATAACAAAATATTCCCCCTTTATAATTTATAATACATACAGAACCAATTTATGTCTCAGTGACTGAGTGAGGCACTCTTCAAAATGCTGGCTTTGATGTACTGTGTTTCACAAATGAGTATTCTAGGGTGGAGTGAAAGGCAGAGACTGTGTATTGGGGATAGATTTTAGTGTCTCTGTCTTCTAATGCTTATTATTGTGGTACTCAAATACTTTATGACCAGAAAAATGGCCTAAAATCAGTGGCCCTTCAGCCTGACAAGAGTATGCACTTAGAGTATGCATTCCTGCTCAGGCCTGTGACTGGCGTGCTGTGAAGACCATGGGTCCATCCATATTTTTAAACAAAAAAGAGGACCATGAGCTAATCTCTGCCCCTGATTAGTTCTTTCCCTGATAACTGGTACCTGCAGCAAAATTTTATTGGAAATTGTTGCTTCCATTACTCCAGAGCAGGTTCAGGGGTGGGTTAAGTACTGAGCAATGTGGATGGTAAGGGGCTCAGTGTCTGAGTGTGCTCTCAGATCTTTTATCTAGAAGTATAGGAATATCCATAGGAATATCCCTGGATCAAGCCAGGGGAGATTCACAAGGATATGTGAACCCAATCTGATCTGACTTGTACATGCATATGCATGCTTTTTTGAGACTTTGTTAATATTATTCTGTTTTACCATTTTTATGTTTTTCACTTTTAATAGCTAAAGCCAAATTTAGGTAGCTAGCAAGCTATTGCATATTATCTCCACTCTTTTGCTCTTAGAAATAAATATGCTTCCCGTATAAGCCAATATATTTAGAGTTTCTATATATTTAAAGTGAATATATTTTTAATTATAACTTTGGCAAACACTATCTAAAAAGTGCATTTTAAAAAAAAAATATACATATTATGTGAGGGTGGTGGGGCCCTGGAATGGGTTGCCCAGGGAGGTTGTGAATGCTTCATCCCTGGCGGCGTTCAAGGTGGGGTTGGACATAGCCTTGGATGGCATGGTTTAGTGGGAGGTGTCCCTGCCCATGGCAGGGGGGTTGGAACTCGATGATCTTGACGTCCTTTCCAACCCTTACTATTCTATGATTCTATGATTCTATGATTATATTGTGAATTAAAAAAGATGAGTAATTTTTATGTCACCAACTACTCATTTCATAGCTGGAACAACTTGGTTTTGTTTGATATCCACTTGACAAATATTTGGCAAAAAAGATACATCTTGCTAGAAAGCTGGTTTGAAATTAACCCCTTATAGCTGTATGGCCTAAGCATATGCCTAAGAAACTTCCTATGAGATTTTTCTCAATGTTGACAAATGGTAATCAGTAATTCCTGTCCTGTATGTTAGTCATAAATCTTCATGGGAATACATAACACTGTAAGAAACTTAATGATGTAATTAGAATATGGAATTAAAAAATAATCTAAAGAGTATTAAAAAATCAAAAGTTAATACAAGAAAAAGGCAGAAAGGTAAAGGATTAAGAAATATTTTCACAAGTGGCTTCATAATTTTCCTGTCCATGAACATATGGAAAAATAATACTTAGAAAATGTGATTACTCAGATAAAAGAACCTCTCTCCCTCAGTCCTAAAAGTGGGATTACTTCTTCAAGTCTAGATATGAACCATACTCATAATAATGTAACTATGATCAATTTATAACACAGCTTTCCAAGGAAGCTGTAAAAACAAACCCAAAAGCACTAAGAACTTTGGAGTGCTCTGCTTTGTCAGTCCCAAATTTTTAAAACACTCAGAGGTGGTACTATATTAATGAGTCAAAAAGATACTTTTGTCTTGTCTTTTGATTAATATTTTACTCCTGTTTTCACAAATTTTGTCATTTATCTTGCGTTTATAAGTTGCATGCACCAAAACCAATGAACTGGGTGTTTTGTGATTGCTCTTCCTAACTGAAAGCTAAAACTCATTCACTTGCCTTCCAAGACGTGACTTTTTACCTATTTGTGGAAAACAGTGTTAGATTATCTATGAAAGAGTAAGAGTTTTGGAATAGGAATTTAAGTAATATTAATTTGGAAATAGGAATTTAAGTAATATTAATGCTGCCTTTTCATGTTTAAAGTGAATCAAATTGGAAATTTTTAATTCTACTTGTCAAAATAATAATAATAAAAAAAAAAAACTGGTATAAAATCTAATTAACTGACCTGCAACTTGCTTCAGAAAAAATGTCTGTACGCACTTGAGACCCCACCTGAAGTACTGTGTGCGGCTCTGTTGTCCTCAACATGACAGCTGTTGGAGCAAGTCCAGAGGAGGGCCATGAGGAGGATCAGGGGACAGAAGCACCTCCCGTAAGACGATAGGATGAGAAAGTTGGGGCTGTTCTGCCTGGAGAAGAGAAAGTTGCATGGAGACCTCATAGCAGCCTTCCAGTATCGGAAGGCGGCTTATAAGGATGCTGGGGGGAGGGACTCTTCGTTAGTGACTGTAGTGTTAGGACAAGGGGTAATGGGTTCAAACTTGAACAAGAGAAGTTTAGGTTGGATATAAGGAAGAAGTTCTTTATGTGAGGGTAGTGAGGCACTGGAACAAGTTTCCCAAAGAAGTGGTAAATGCTCCATCCCTGGCGGTGTTAAAGGCCAGGTTGGACAGGGCCTTGGAGGACATGGTCTAGTGTGAGGCATTTCTACCCACGACAGGGGGGCTGGAATGAGATGATCTTAAGGTCCTTTCCAACCCAAACCAGTCTATGATTCTATGTTTGATGTTCTGGCAAGAGCTACAGTGTTAGATTGCTTTGACCACTGTACGTAACGGGGGTATGTGCATATAGCTTTATATAGGTTCAAATAACCACACCTATATAGAAAGCTAAATGTAAAATTATCTCACCTCCATTAAAATAAACAATATTAGGGTTAGGTTACTTTTCATAAGGATAAAGTTGTGCTCCTGATACAATGTTCAGATGTTAGAAGCAAAGTCTAAGCCAGCTTAATAAATGCTGGAATGCATGCCTTTTCTTGTTTGACTAAAATGACCAATCTATTTGAATTCTGAAACCCAGAGAAGAGATTTGATTCAAAGCTTGCTGTTGTCAGTGGAAGTCTCTCTAGTAGTCTTTATGACATGAGACTGGATTTTGTATAAAAGTCTAGCTGAAGCAATTTTTACCAATATCAAGATAACATTGCAGTAACATGTATCATTTTTTTCCAAAGCATTTTTGCATATAAGACTTGATGGCATTCTTCAGGTAAGCTTTTTTATAACTTAAGGAAATAGTTGAAACTTCACCTTGTAGACCTGTTCTTGAAGGTTATGTTGCCTTCTGTGGAGTTAGCTCAGCACTGCTAAAGGTATTTCACAGGTACAAGATGGAAAATACAAAGCAACTTTAGGACAGCGAGAACACATGCAACACAAAAGGAAAGCTTTCTTTTTTTTTTTTAAAGAGAAGCTTAAAGATGGTTTTAACTAAGATTTCACATGAAACTCTGAGGTACAGGAAGGTACTCTGTCATAACAGATGCTTGGCTGATATGCCCATACCTATACTTTTAAATGGCTAGATAGTTCCCTTATTCATTAGATAGTATTGAGTATTGCATGTATGTCATAATTTTTCTTACTGTGACATTAGATATTTCATTAGGACAAATGTTTCAACTAATTTGATTTATTTAAAAGCAGAATTCTTGCAAGAAACTGTTGCCATGTTTCAGACAAAAGCCTACTGGAGATAATTGATTCAGATCTGCTTATCTGAAAGCTTTTACAAGAGCTGCCATTATACCAAATAATTGTAGTCCATCACAGTCACATCTAGAAATACTGTATTTGCTCCTGTTAAGCTCCAGATCTAAGGGTATTATTTGCTGAGGTGACTCTCTCGCGAGGGGACGCCTGCAGCGCCTGATCGGGGGGGAGGCTCGGCGACTACGATCTTCACCTCGGAGGAGCAACTTGCCCCGAGGGAGCTTCAAGTCCTCGACAAGGCCTGCCCGGGAGCCTGTAGCTCCGCGGAGGCGAGCGGCTGACTCAGAGGGGGCGGCGTCAGGAGGACCCGAGGCAGACCTGACGGGTTAAAAACCTGCCCCAGGGAGCGCGAGCGACCCGGAGCGCGGCGAACAGGGCGGCCTCGAAGCAGTTTGCGCGGCAGTTCGCACGGGCAGGCGAGCGGGGTGGTGAGAGGGATGGTGAACACTCGCCGTACTTGCAAGGCTCGGTCTGGCAGCTCTGCTCTGGCTGCGCCGGTGGTGGCCAGTGTAGGCACCCAGACGGAGCCGACGGAAAGGGAGGCTGCAGGGCAGAGCTCGGGGTATCCTAAGGGAAGGGTGAGCAATGGGCAGGGCTGCACTCTGCGCTCCCTGGTGGAGGTCCTCCTGCAGCAGGTGGCTGAACTGCAGGAAGCTGTTACCAGGCTGAAAGGTGTCAGGGAAGCTGAGGGGGAGCAGCACTGCTTGCTCCGGGACCAGCCTGTTCCGGGGCCTCGAGTGTCTACTGTTGCCCATGCAGGAAAGGAGGCTGCTAACCCAGGAAGCTGGGAAAAGGTAACAGAAAAAAACAACAAAAAAAGGAGGAAGAGGGTAATTAAAAGCAAGGGGCTTCCTCCTACGTCTGTTGTCCCCACCCAGAACCGCTTTGCTGTCCTGCAGGGGGCTGATGAGCAACAGCGCTCCCACCAGGCGCAACCAGCTAGTGCACTGGTAAAGAAGGTCACTACTGGTGCTGCCAGGAAAAAGGGGCGGACCGTAGTAGTCGGGGACTCTAATCTGAAAGGCACAGAGGCACCCATCTGCCGGCCTGACCCAGGCTCAAGGGAGCTGTGTTGCCTACCAGGGGCTCGGATCAGGGATGTGGCCGAGAAGCTGCCTGCTCTAGTCGGTCCCACTGACTATTACCCACTCCTGGTAATACATGTGGGTGCTACTGATGTAGATAGCAGTAGCCCAGAGACCATAAAGAAGGACTACAGGGCTCTGGGAGAGGTGGTTAGGGGCTCTGGAGCTCAGATTGCCTTTTCATCAATTCTCCAGGATACAGGGCAGGACCTCGAAAAGGCTAGGAGGATTGGGCAGGTTAATAAATGGTTAGAAGGGTGGTGCTATAGTCAGGGGTTTGGGTACCTTGACCATGGTACTCAATATAGTAGGCCAGGTCTACTGGGGGCTGGTGGAGCTGGTCTGACAAAGAAGAGGAAGAGTGGATTTGGTAGGAGGCTTGCCAGGCTGGTCAAGGATGCTTTAAAGTAGATGTGTTGGGGGAGGGGGGCATCATTCCATTCCAACACACCCAGTCGGTTGGTAGCACCTATAGTAAACATTCGGAGCAATGTAGAGATATTCCAGCTGCTCCAGCCAATGAGCCGACTTCAATTGGATCTCGGTTCAAATGCCCCTACACAAATGCCCGTAGTATGGGGAACAAACAAGAGGAATTAGAGATGTGTGCACATCTACGGGGGTATGATATCACAGGCATCACGGAAACATGGTGGGATGGCAACTATGACTGTAGTGTTGGAATGGAAGGTTACCGGCTCTTTAGGAAAGACAGGCCTGGCAGACGGGGAGGGGGAGTTGCTATTTATGCTCGGGATAGGCTAGAGAGTATGGAACTCTGTCTGGGGACAGGTGAGCAGTCGACAGAGAGTTTGTGGGTCAGGGTTAAAGGGAGAACAGCGATGGGTGATATTATTGTGGGGAATTGCTACAGACCGCCTGACCAAGGGGACTTGCTGGACGAAGCGCTCCATAGGCAGATAGGAGCAGCCTCACGCTTGCAGGCCCTTGTTCTCATGGGAGACTTCAACCACCCTGATATCTGTTGGAGGGATGGTACGGCCCGGCACAAGCAATCCAGAAGGTTCCTCGATTGTGTGGAAGACAACTTCCTTCTGCAAGTAATAGAGGAGCCGACAAGGAGAGGTGCCATGCTTGACCTCGTCCTCACCAACAGGGAAGGGCTGGTTGGGAATGTGACGCTCCAGAGCAGCCGTGATTGCAGCGATCATGAGATGGTCGAGTTTGAGATCCTCAGGACAGTGAGAAGAGCGTGCAGCAAGCTCACTGCCCTGGACTTCAAGAGAGCAGACTTTGGCCTCTTCAGGAACATGCTCAGTAAGGTTCCATGGGATACAGCCCTAGAGGGCAGGGGTGCCCAAGACTGTTGGTTGATATTCAAGGATCACCTGCTGCAAGCTCAGGAGCGATGCATCCCAACTAGAAGAAAGTTTAGCAGGAGGGCCAGGAGACCTCCCTGGATGGATAAGGAGCTGCTGAGCAAAATTTGAAGGAAAAAAGAGGCTTATAAAAGGTGGAAGCAAGGTCAGGCGGCCTGGGAAGAACACAGGCATGTTGTCTGGGAAGCTAGGGACCAGGTTAGGAAAGCTAAGGCCCACTTAGAATTAAACTTGGCTACGGATGTGAAGGATAACAGGAGGGGATTTTATAGGTACATTGCAAATAAAAGACAGGCTAGGGACACCGTGGGCCCCCTCCAGAAGCTATTGGGAGAACTGGCTACCCTGGATTTGGAGAAGGCTGAGGTTCTTAATGACTTCTTTGCCTCAGTCTTTACCGGCAAATGCTCTGACCACACCACCCAAGTCTTGGAAGGCAGACGCGGGGATGGTGAGGGTGGGGACCCTGGGCCCACTGTGGGGGAGGATCTTGTTCGGGACCACCTTAGGAACCTGAATATATGCAAGTCAATGGGACCGGATGAAATCCATCCACGGGTCCTGAAGGAGCTGGCAAATGAAGTTGCTAAGCCACTGTCCATCATATTTGAAAAATCATGGCAGTCAGGTGAAGTTCCCGATGACTGGAAAAAGGGAAATATAACCCCTATTTTTAAGAAGGGGAAAATGGATGACCCGGGGAATTACAGACCAGTCAGTCTCACCTCTGTGCCTAGTAAAATCTTGGAGCGGATTCTCCTGGAAGGCATGCTAAGGCACATGAAATCCAACAAGGTGCTTGGGGACAGCCCGCATGGCTTCACTAAGGGGAAATCCTGCCTGACCAATCTGGTGACCTTCTATGAAGGGGCTACAGAACTGATGGAGAGGGGCAGAGCGGTTGATGTCATCTACCTGGACTTGTGTAAAGCCTTTGACACTGTCTCCCATGACATCCTTCTCTCTAAGTTGGAGAGACATCAATTTAATAGGTGGACCACTCGGTGGATAAAGAACTGGCTGGATGGCCGCACGCAAAGAGTAGTGCTCAGTGGCTCAATGTCCAGCTGGAGACCAGTAACGAGTGGTGTCCCCCAGGGATCGGTGTTGGGACCGGTCTTGTTCAACATCTTTGTGGGTGATATGGACAGTGGGATTGAGTGCACCCTCAGCAAGTTTGCCGATGGCACCAAGCTGTGTGGTTCGGTTGATATGTTGGAGGGAAGGAATGGCATCCAGAGGGACCTTGACATGCTTGTGAGGTGGGCTGATGCCAACCTGATGAAGTTTAACCATGCTAAGTGCAAGGTCCTCCACCTGGGTCGGAGCAATGCCAGGCGCAGCTACAGGTTGGGTGGGGAGGAGATTCAGAGCAGCCCTGCGGAGAAGGACTTGGGGGTGTGGGTTGATGAAAAAATGAACATGAGCCGGCAGTGTGCTCTTGCAGCCCAGAAGGCCAACCGTATTCTGGGCTGCATCAAAAGGAGCGTGACCAGCAGGTGGAGGGAGGTGCTCTTGCCCCTTTACTCTGCTCTCGTGAGACCTCACTTGGAGTATTGTGTGTAGTTCTGGTGTCCTCAACATAAAAAGGACATGGAAGTGTTAGAGCAAGTGCAGAGGAGGGCCACGAAGATGATCAGGGGACTGGAGCACCTCTCGTATGAAGATAGGCTGAGAAAATTGGGGCTGTTCAGTCTGGAGAAGAGAAGGCTGCGTGGAAACCTCATAGCAGCCTTCCAAAATCTGAAGAGGGTCTATAGGGATGCTGGGGAGGGACTCTTCATTAGGGACTGTGGTGAGAGGACAAGGGGTAATGGGTTTAAACTTAAACAGGGGAGGTTTAGATTGGATCTGAGGAAGAAATTCTTTACTGTGAGGGTGGTGGGGCCCTGGAATGGGTTGCCCAGGGAAGTTGTGAATGCTTCATCCCTGGCGGCGTTCAAGGTGGGGTTGGACATAGCCTTGGATGGCATGGTTTAGTGGGAGGTGTCCCTGCCCATGGCGGGGGGGTTGGAACTCGATGATCTTGAGGTCCTTTCCAACCCTTACTATTCTATGATTCTATGATTCTATGAGATTCAGGCAGAATTTCAGTCAGTACTAAATTAGGATAAGTAAGGGTAGGGTAGTATATAATGGGATAGACTGAGCTAGACTAGACTAGGCTGGACTTGGCTAGACAAGACAAGCATATTTTCCATTGGAAGGGACCTAGTGTGATCATCTAGTCTAACTGACCACTTCAGGGCTCACCAAAAGTTAAAGCATATTAGTAACAGCATGGACAAAATGCTCTTAAACTCTGACAGGCTTGTGCCACCAACCACTTATCTAAGAAGCCAGTTATATATATAAATTAACACTAAAGCCTGGTATAAGCAGATGTTTATGTATATTAAGTCAGCATTTCATTAACATGAGCAGAGGATTCAGTACTCTATTACTGTGTTTAAGTCTTTCATTAGTTACTTAGAATTTTCTGATGCAAAATTACTGAAGAAACAGCTGCACAATGATAATCATTATCCTTAGGAAATATTGCTACCCTTTATTCACCAAAACATTTAGTATCTTTCTAGCTACTTGATAATCATTGTTTAAATGAGATATTAAGAACTAATTTTTCTAATAATTCTGGAAATAAGTTGATGAAATTGAAATCTAAAAGGAAAGGAGACATATTATGCAGTCTTGAACAGGATAAATGATAAAAGATTTTAGTGGACTAAACATAAAAGGAGCTATCAAAGCTAAAAGACGTGTGTAAAAGCACACCATTTCTGCAGTAATGAGAACTGAGGAAGACAAAACATTTTCTGGTAGCAGTGTAGTAACTATTTCTAAAATATATAAACTATATAAAATATGTTTATTGAAAAAAAAAAGAATTTAAAGTCAGGCAGTGCCATCAAATCTCTCAGATTATTTAAGGAAAGTAGATCCCTTAAGAAATAGATACTAATCAAATATGTGTAAAAAGTAAGAATACCTGAGAAGGACTGAGCTCAAGAGTCGGTTTCATCTTTTACAAGGTTAACTGCAGGCATGTTGAGCTAGCTTTCAAACCATTTCTACAGTTATGGAAAACACAAGAAGAAAAACATGCTGAAGCCTAACAAGATGTGCAGTTCTGGGGTCCTCAACATAAAAAGGACATGGAACTGTTAGAACAAGTGCAGAGGAGGGCCACGAGGATGATCAGGGGACTGGAGCAGCTCCCGTATGAAGATAGGCTGAGAAAATTGGGGCTGTTCAGCCTGGAGAAGAGAAGGCTGTGTGGAGACCTCATAGCAGCCTTCCAAAATCTGAAGGGGGCCTATAGGGATGCTGGGGAGCGACTCTTCATTAGGGACTGTGGTGAGAGGACAAGGGGTAATGGGTTTAAACTTAGGGGAAGCTTAGATTGGATATGAGGAAGAAATTCTTTACTGTGCAGGTGGTGAGGCCCTGGCATGGGTTGCCCAGGGAAGTTGTGAATGCTTCATCCCTGGCGGCGTTCAAGGTGGGGTTGGACATAGCCTTGGATGGCATGGTTTAGTGGGAGGTGTCCCTGCCCATGGCGGGGGGGTTGGAACTCGATGATCTTGAGGTCCTTTCCAACCCTTACTATTCTATGATTCTATGAAGATTCATGAACTCCTCATTCAACAGTTCCCAGACTGCAGTGCATGTACCAGAATAAATGTCTGCCCTAATGATGCTCATTAAAATTCTAAGGTGATGTGCTAAGTATTTCTGAGTGTCTCAGGGTCTGAAAATCGCTTAGCTGGTTATAAATTTGTCATGCTGTGAAGATTTTGTAAAGTCTTTTTAATTTGAAATACCTCATATTGGTAAGGTAGAAAGGAAAGGGGATGATTCCAAGAACAATTTGACTGCAGGGAAAAAATCTAAAACTCTAAACATCTGGGGTGTGAGGAATAGTACTGCAAACTTTAGATTCCTATTCTAAAGCACAGACTTCAAGTTGTTAGCTACCCTTGTCCTACAGTAAGCCACGATGTTTGATAAACCCTGGCAACCAGAAATGTCAATTTCTTTTCCCCTCCTGTAATTGAATTTTTTTCATAATCTCAATAAAATGATTTAGCTTTTCAGGTACTGTTTTCCTAATTATAAAACAGTCTTTCTAAAGATAGTTTAGACTAATTAAAAAAAGAAAAAAAAACAAACAAACAAACAAACAAAAAAAAAAAGCCCCAAACCCCTGAAATTGTTTCTGCTGCGATTCTTTCCTAAGGAAATAGAAAAGGGATAGAAAAGACAGTGGGAAGGAGAGAGGTGATTCTAAAAATTTGAGAGATGAAGAAAATAATTGGAAAGTTACATAAAAATCTTGAGATTATAATTGGTACTTATAATTTGAAGCAGAAAGAATGCTTACAAAAGACTTATGTGACTTTTGGGCAAAATCAGTTTATACAGATCTTAATAGGCTTTGTCATCTTTTATTACTATTTCTTTATTTTGATTTGTAGGACATAAAAATTTAATGTAACCCACAGATTGCAAAATATAACTATTTAAAAAATGCTAATATATACTCTACACACAAGCAAGGAAACAAACAAAACAGGGGAAAATGAAGCAAAAAATGTCCATTTAAATTGTACCCTACTTTTTGTGTGTTTGAAGTCAGAAGCATTATGCCAATGCTTCATAGAAGGAGCTTGGATTGTCTGAGGAAGGTAAAGTTATCTTCTATGATTCTATAATTCTGTGCCTTGTCCTCATACCACTTCCCATGCCCTTTCCCTTTGTTACCTTCACCTTGTCCTCTTCCCTTTCCTTCTCCCTGAAAAACAAAAATACGGCATTGTTTAGCTTTAGATTTGTTATATAATGTAATTCATATGTGTATGATCCAAGAAGCTGCCTGTGAAGTTAACTTCTATGGGCACTGTGGAAAGTATGGCCTATGAATGACAGGAAATGTGGTTTTTGGTTTTTATGCTGTCTAAGCCAGTTACATACGAATTAGAATGCAAAGAAGATTTATTTTTAGGATTTTTTTGATTTATTTTTTAGACATTTGGAAGCAATTGTTGTACATAAGAAGAGAGTAGAGAATTACATTTGTAGTGATAAGCTACAGATAAGGGATATCAAAATGAGAGGGCTGATAGGATAGAATGTGAAGAGTTTCAGACAGGCTTGCTCTGTCTTATCTTGAGTTTGCACCATAGCAGAACTCTGGATCTTGCATTTATGTAAAGGTGTTACTAATTCCTTATTTAGAAAGTTGGCAGAGCCAAAGGGAGAGGGAACCGGCAGCCTGATCTGGTTCATGGGAATTTTTCCAGGGTGGAGAGTATTCTCATGTGATAAAGATCCTGCCAACCTGTAGCTTATAGAGAGTGGTCAGAAGAGAGGGTTGTGGCCATATTTCAACTATAGTCTGATGTTCTCTGGGGGACAGAATTAGCCATCATGTTTTGGATAAACAAGTTTTTGAGCAGTTTCAAGCCTGCTGTAAATTACATTAGAAGTCAGAGTGGACCAACATAATAACCAGAACAAACATGCCTTAAAATTGTTTGTGAAATAGATATAACGACAGAAAAGATGAACATGTGAATAATTCTGAAAATGAATTGTATGTCTCTGCAATTGTTTGCAGTGTATTAACATAATTTCCTACCTATATCAAGCAGAATTGCACTCTGGACCTGTTATAGCAATAGGACTCTTCCCATTCATTTCAATGGACATTTGGTCATGCCTTCATTTCTTGCCGACTCTACGTTATGACTTGATTTCTCACATATGCATGCACTGTGAATATGTATATAATTCCTGCTGAAGTGTGGCTGTGCTGAATGCATACAAAATGAGAAATGAGCTGCTTTTTTTCAAAAAAAAAAAAAAAAGGAATACCTGCATTCATTTGCCTTCTTTTGCTTTTCCTTATCAAAACAAAACTATTCCATCACAAATTTGTTTCTGTCAGTGAAGCTGCTCTTTTTTCTCATTTTTGTTTCTAACTGGATACAACTTTTCTCTCAGTTAAATTGTTTACAGCAAATTGTTCCTCCTTTTGGAATCTGAGAGGTTTGGTGCTATTCGCCAGCCTCCCTCTTCCACTCTGTAGCAGCCAAACAATGGCCTTAATGTTAATGAATCCAATATAGCAGGACCCAAAATGTTTCTGACTTAATTCCAGACTGTGTTGGAAAATAGTCTTATATCATCTGATGCAATTGTATTAATTTACAAGTTGTGAGCAGGTCACAACTGTTTCAGCAATGAAGAGCAGCTTATCCCTAGTGAGACCTTGTTGACTATATATGAGGTAAGGTTAATTTTTATTCTTTTTTGATATGCAACAGAAAAACAGAAATGTTATTTACTGTAGTGATTACAGGTTTCAAACAGCATGGAGGGTAATCTACTCCCCTCTATGCCTGTGGATTGAATCAGAAGTCTGGAAATCCCCATCAAACAATGAGATTTAAAATGATAAAATTTTTCACCCTGCAAATAACTGCTGTGTATCTGCTGGCAGAAGGCACTGTTCAAGATGGGCATAGTGCAGTAAGACGAAGAGCCTTTCTTGCACACGGAGATGAATTCCCCATATAAGTCTCAGAGGCAAAGCACTACCAGATTGCTGTCTCATATGTGTGTTCTTGTCTTCAAGGCAGTGATGTGCTAAGTATCCACAAATTCTCTCGACTCAATTAATATTCCAGGTAATGAGTAACTTTAGGACTTGAGGTTATGTGCTAACTTCTGTCCACAACAGGAAGTGAGATAAAGAAAAAAATGGAGAATTAATTAGGTGTTCATCCCCTATGATATCACATAAGATTAAAAATTAGTTCTCAATACCTAGAGAAGTACCCAGAAATTTCTTTGCATTGAACACATGCTGCATCTTCCAAAACAGTCATGAAATTGAAATTCCCTTTGTTTGGCTCTTTACTACTGTATTATAAACATCCAAGTGAAGTCATCCTAGTTTTCATAGAATTTTGGCACAAAGTTGGCATATTGCAACCCTGCACTACTCTAAAGCACCAGCTCTATCAAATGGTGTACACATGAACCTGACATGCACTTTCCTTTCCAAGCCAAAGGCACTCATATTTTAATCCTTATTATGCATTTTTCTCACATTCAGATACTTGGATGGATAAAAAAAATCCAACATATTGTGTTGCTGATTATTTTTTTTAACCTCAGTTCTGGCCTCAGCTGATTTGCATATAACCAATTCATTCCACTGTACATTTTCCAACGTTTTTCCTTATATTTTTATTATACATACATACAAATGTATACATACACATTGTTGCAGGCTGACTTAAAGAGTAAGATCTCAGGAGTTGCAATGTCTTTAACCCAAGCATTTCCAGGCTGTGTGAAACAGTCCCAGCGATAACCCTCATTTAGTCTGGAAGCAGTGGCTTTCTACTTATTGCTAGTTTATTTACTTTTAAAAGGCCTGAACATTGATGTATTAGCATGATATTGCTGAAACATGTTGAGTGTGCCCATATTTCAGGACTCATCCAGAGGTTTGGCATTGACTATGATTGCTCCATGAAAAAATCCCTATTGAGCACAGAGAAAGGTAGGGTCAAGGCTCTGTTCTATTATTTTCCAGGCCAAAGAGAGGTGCAGTTTGCTACTGAAAAACCTTATTACTTAACTATCTGCAGCTAGAACTGGATCATTTGTGTACATATAAGCAAAGCTTAGAGATCCAGGGAAAAAAAAAAAAAAAAAGAAAAAGATATCGTCACTTTGCAGCTTTATGTAGTTTTTACTGTTACACATCCTCAACATTCCATGTCGAATAGAAAAGAAAGACTTTTATATCAAAAGACTACCTTTAAGGCTCAAGCTGGCTCAGCTGGGTTCTGAAAATTGGAATTGTACTCCTGGTCTTTCATTCTACTGCAAAGAGGATGAGAACTACCCATTTGGTAAAAGACTTAAGGATTTAGTGATTAAATAGGCTATATATCTAAACTAAGTTGTTGTACTATTGCAAAATGGTAAGTTCTGCTCTGAGCTAAACTGTAAGCTGTTTTCATTTTATTTTGGTTTTAGTTGACTCAGGTGTCACAGCAGGAAATCAGAAATTAATGTAAAATTCAAAGTCTGATTGCACTGTAATTCATAAATCAGGCCATTTCATGCCACTTTATTATAAGTGGCTTCTGAAACATCAGAAATGCATTGACCTATCGTTATGTTCATTTCACATTGTAAAATTATTTTTCAAACATGCCATTAGTCTTTAAGAGTTCTTGGATGTGGTCTGACTGTATAAATGTCATACTCCATGCACACACTCAATATATGCTTTTCTCAGTACGAAAATTGTGACATTTGAAGTTATGGTTCTTTTATCTTCCCTGGATTTCTTGAGCATTTTGGAACAAGAAGATAGTTTCTGCACTTCAACCAGAAATTGACATTTAGTTCACTATTCTGTGTAAAAGGCTTTGTGATTCTAGAGTATGTAAGGACTATCATTATTTTTATTTATAAAATTCAGGTCTCAGATGCATGCTCAAATCACTATTGTTCAACATTTTCTCTCTGTGGAGTGAAGCCATGCAGTTTTAGCAGTATTGCTTTAGTTTCAGACTGACTCTGCAAAAGGGAGGTTTCAGTAAATCTAGAACTGTCGGCCTACAGTTACATGTCAGCCTACCTGGGGCTGTATATTAAGAAAGACAGTCATATGTCCCAATTTCCTTATAGAATCATAGAATATTAAAATAGTTAGGGTTGGAAAAGACCATAAGATCGTCTAGTTCCAACCTCCTTGCCATGGGCAAAGACATTTCCCAATAAACCATGTCACCCAAGGCTCTGTCCAACCCTGCCTTGAACACTGCCACAGAAAAGCATACATTTCTTCACAACTGTGGATTTCTATGATCTATCAGATGTCTTGCCCAGGGATTCCTGAAGTTTGACATTTGTTGTATCACTGTAGATTGGTAGTAAAAAAACAACAAAGAAACCTAACAATAGCTACATTCATTATTTGTTGAATTTTTAACAATGTTTTCTTTTGGGCAACTTCTCAACACCTCATTTAGAAATTTACAAATTAAACATTTAGTAATTTCTTTGTATAATTCATCAAGGTCCCTCTGGATGGCATTCCTTCCCTCCAACGTAGCAACCGAAACACACAGCTTGGTGTCATCAGCAAACTTGCTGGGGGCGCACTCAATCTCACTGTCCATGTCACCGACAAAGATGCTAAACAAGACCGGTCCCAACACTGATCCCTGGGGGACACCACTCGTTACTGGTCTCCAGCTGGACATTGAGCCATTGAGCACTACTTGTGAGGTGGGCTGATGCCAACCTAATGAAGTTCAACCATGACAAGTGCAAGGTCCTCCACCTGGGTGGGAGCAATGTCAGGCACAGCTACAGGTTGGGCAGAGAAGAGATTCAGAGCAGCCCTGCACAGAAGGACTTGGGGGTGTTGGTCGATGAAAAAATGAACATGAGTTGGCAGTGTGCGCTTGCAGCCCAGAAGGCCAACCGTATCCTGGGCTGCATCAAAAGGAGCATGACCAGCAGGTCAAGAGAGGTGATCCTGCCCCTCTACTCTGGTCTCGTGAGTCCTCACTTGGAGTATTGTGTGTAGTTCTGGTGTCCTCAACATAAAAAGGACATGGAACTGTTGGAATAAATCCAATGGAGGGACGCAATGATGATGAGGGGACTGGAGCACCTCCCGTATGAAGATAGGTTGAGAAAATTGGGGCTGTTCAGCCTGGAGAAGACAAGGCTGTGTGGAGACCTCATAGCAGCCTTCCAATATCTGAAGGGGGCCTATAGGGATGCTGGGGAGCGACTCTTCATTAGGGACTGTAGTGATAGGATAAGGGGTAATGGGTTCAAACCTAAACAGGGGAAGTTTAGATTGGATCTGAGGAAGAAATTCTGTACTGTAAGGGTGATGAGGCACTGGATTGGGTTGCCCAGGGAAGTTGTGAATGCTCCACAGCTGGCGGTGCTCAAGGTGGGGTTGGAGAGAGCCTTGGATGGTACGGCTTAGTGGGAGGTGCCCCTGTCCATGGCAGGGGGTTGGAGCTCGATGATCTCAGGGTCCTTTCCAACCCTAACTATTCTATGATTCTATGATTCTATATATTGCACAGTTAGAGTTAGATGATTAGCAATATAAAAAGTGAACTGAGAATCGAAATCTATCCACTAGTGTATTTTGCAAATTCTGGCAATAGGTTATTTGGATGTGTTGTCTTCTAGTAGGTTTTTACCAGTTCATTGCATTCAACTTGCAAAATATGATGCTCAAATATTTACCAGTTTGTTTAAATAAAATCTTGTTATGGACAAGAGGAACGCACTTTATATGCAAACCCAAGAATTTACTGCTAATTTCATTAGAATCTTAATAGTGCAATCAAAGAATTATTGATAGTCCAGTTACAGTGATGCTGTACATCTGATACTGAATGTCACCAACAGTTCAGTTCATATGCAGTTAAAATTACATGTAAGCAAGTTTTCCAGCATCTGTCCATTCCTCTGGTGTTAAGCTTAATCTAATAAATGGTTGGGGTTTAGTTTCTACTAGTTATAGTAGATAAAGCTTTATAGTACATATTATATATGTATTATATAAACTATATATGTAATTTATATAGTTTATATATGCTATATATACCATATATATGACTATATATAGCTTTATGCTATATAGTAAAGCAATTTAGCAAAAAATGTAACTTGAAACTATTATCCAAAGCTAAGAAAAAGTTAGACCAAAGTAGGTAATCGTTTCCTAGCCTTTATTTTAGTTATAAACTGAACTAAAATTTGCCCAGTTAGGTTAAGAAAACTCCTGGGTCTCCAGAAGTAATGGTCACTGATGAACCTATCCCACATAACCTAATCTAATTCCTCTTGAAACTCATTTTTTTTTCTCTCCACTCTGTTGTGATAATTCTACAACTTAATTACGTATTGTAAAATTGGACACCTTTATGTGTTCATTCCACTTTTGTGCTTTCTACTTGTGCCTAGAGAGTAATACTTTTTTTCTTGGATTCTTTACTAGTACCTCCAATTCTCTAACCAGTTTCATGCCTCTGTTGGTTTTAAAAAGGTTTTATCAGCAGCAATTATGCTTCTAATTATCATTCCCTGGAATATTTCTGGCTATGAGTCTTTTAAAATCTCTATACTGAAAAGCAGTATTTCATTTAGTCAGTGTGATTGTGATTGAATGCTCAGATTTATTTTTGAATGCATTATTTTTTTATTTAGTGTTACCGAGAATACTCTAAGCACTTCTACATCATCTTTGTTTCTTTGCTTTTGACCCCTTCTCCAAGATAACTCATACATATGTAAAGCATCACAGACCCTGTAAGACCCCTTGGACACCCTTTCTCTGGCCTAAATTCTAACCACCATTTTCTTCACAACTGTGAATTCAAAAGGACTTTCTTCTTTTCTCAGAGTGGTTTAATTTTCTTAAAAGCTTTTAATGAAACTACTTGAAAATTTTTGAAAACCCAAGTATATTTAATTGAGCACATCTTTGTACACCTGCTCTTTGAGTAAAAAAAATTATGAGGCAAGACTACCTTTTTCTTCAGGAAACACTTCCTAGTATACTATGTTTATATACATATCTCCTCATTCTATTCTTTATGACATTGATCTGCCTGGTAGGAAGGTCAGCCTTACTGTGCTATCACTCTTTGATCTCTCCTAGGAGATTTTTATCAAATCGTGTCACATTTGCTACCTCTTGGTATGGAGGCTGACTTAAATTATAAGCTGTACACTGCACCAATTTCACATCTGAGTTCTTTTAGAGCTCATGAGTGAATACCATCTGCTCCTGGCAGTTTGTCACTATTCAGCTTGTTCTAAATACTCTTCTATTGACAAACCAGTTGGAGATAATTCCTCGGTCTTCCCTTCTGTAAAGAATGACTCTGTTATGGAAACCTGAGTTCCAGGACTCATGAGGCCTTGCCTCCCTTGAATCCTTCTTTAATATTCTGTTAAGGTTATCCTTTTTTATTATGATCGGTGACTAGATTCAGTGGGTATGTCTACACTGACAAGGTGTTCAGACCAATCTACAGTGATACAGCTGTTGCTGAGGACCTTCTCTTCCACTATCCATATTTCACAATACTTTTATTAATAAATACGTATATTTTGGTCTACTTCTAGTCTATCCCTGTGGACTGAACACCAACCTGGCATATATGAAGTTCACTCACTTCCCATTTAGTTTAATTTGAAAATAATCTCGTTAATATACTCCAAGATTATTGCTCAGCCTGGAACAAAAGGTGGTGAAAAAAGTTAATGTTCACAAAGTTATCTCCTGGAGTACATAGTTGATGACATACTTTGATTCAGACAATGAAAGTTACTTCTGAGGATAAAATAAACAAAAGGAGAGAGAGTGACAGAGAAAGAGAAAGGAAAAGGGAAAGATAAAATGCTGCTAAGTGAATGTCTGGGAAAGGAAGCAGTGGAGGAGTCCCAAGACAAACATATTGCCTAGGCATCCTCTCCAGTGCAGCAGGGTCTTTCAGTAATACTTTGACTATGGTAAGTATATAGTTTTTGTCAGGACTCAGACTCCTTATTGTTTGGATTTTTTTTTTCTGCTTTTAATGGTATCAGCACTGATTGGAGCACATTTTTATCGGGGACAGTTGCATACTCACCGGGTGCTAAATGTTGTGTGTACATTTTATTAGGTAATGTAAATTAAATGTAAACCATAATGCAAAAGCTGGAACCCAAAAGTAGAAAATGGGACAAAGAAGGAATGATTCTCATTTGAGTGCCAGTTGCTTCCCCTGA
This sequence comes from Amazona ochrocephala, assembly GCA_039720435.1. NCBI lineage: Eukaryota > Metazoa > Chordata > Aves > Psittaciformes > Psittacidae > Amazona > Amazona ochrocephala. The sequence goes on along the minus strand of CM077876.1, from coordinate 28,302,558 downwards.
GAACTAGCTGTAGGAGTAATATCAGGATTTATGAGTTAAAGGCCACAACTGTAACAACACTAGAGCCCAGAATCACCGGAAAAACAGTGCCACAGCAACTTGGCTGGAAGACTAGAGAGACGCAGGGGAAGGGAAGTTTCCTTCTGCAACCAGAAGGCCATGAGCAGTACAAAGGCACTGAAGGCACTGTGCCCACCGTGAGTGAGGACTGTACAAAGAAACCACGCTCTTGATCCAAACTGCAACCTACGGGTGCCCATCCAGCACTTCTGCCTTTAGGCTCCATCATTTCCAAAAAAAAAACGTTGTGAGAAAAAAATTTTTTGAAACAAGGTGCTAGTTTTTTATCGAACTTGTTATAATTAGCGGTATTTTTATTTTTCCCATTCAGAGATTACTTGGGTTTTTAAGAATGTGTTTCTACTCTTCTTTTTACTTTTTGAATGAACATTTTCTGTTTACATTATTTTAAAGTGTTTGTTTTATTTCTGATTTAAAAATATATTTATTTCTATTTTTAGTAGTCATCATTTTCTATATAAATATTTTGTCTTTTCACCAAATACTTTTAATTCCCTTTTAACTCAATTTCTGTTTGTCTACATTTTCCCTTTTACAAGTTAAAGATGCATGTCTGTCCCATGTGTGTGTAATGCGAGCCAGTGTATGGTATAGGAGTGAATTGTATTCAGAAAGAGATACACAGGGGTACAATCAATTTCCAGCTCCCATTTGAAAGTCACTGATTGCTGGTTGCTTCTAGCCTCCTCCTCTCATCCTCTCCTCTCCAGCTTTGGTGATCACTCACCTTGTGTTTGAGCAGCGTAACACGCAGGCTATAAAGCGTAATATAATCCATCCTACATAGACATAGGGCTAACTTAGATCACTTGGTTTCTGCTGACTCTTATAATTTAATTTACCATAAATCACACAAAGTATTTTCAGAACCATGGGATATCGCTTCCAAACAGAAAATTACTTATTTTCAATCACTGTGAATGACACACTGTGCATTCAGAAAAGCTGTTCAGAGGGAATAATTCTTTTAAATTTTAATTATTTTTCTATAATTTTTGAAACAGAAACTAACTCATGAAAATTCAGATGAAAAAAGCCATTTTGTACTGGAAAGGCACCATAATGTGCCCATAAACAGTGTAGGGTAGTGCATACATGACAGACGCATCTTTTTTGGTATCTCCCTTGGGTTTTTCTGACATTACAGGATATCATGCTTGCTACACTGCTCATCAGCTGGAATTACTTAGTGCTAATGTAGAGACACCAAGGAAGTGTATTAGTGTTCTTTGAATAAATTTCGAGAAAAGATAAATAACTCAGTATGAGTCTAAAATAAGTTTAATAGGAAAGAAAATATAAAAGTAATAGATTTTTCTCCATTTGCTGCCTCCAGTGCATCTTATATTCATTTTTGCCTGTTTTCCATCTCTACCAGGCTGGTAAGGTAAGTTAAAAAAGCGAGTAAAATCATTAATTTCCACTAAATGCTCTCAGATTTACAAACAAACCAGAAAAAAAAAGTAGTAAACCTCCAAGAAAAGTAGTCCTCTCTTCTTTCTTCCTTTTCTTTTCAGCTAGACAGTGCTGGTCTTCAACTGCTGTCAATTTTTGCATAAACAGCGCAGCACAGGAGCAAGCCATGAATGCGGGGCATGTGCTAAACCAACCTAAAAAGTGACATGTGTCCTTGAATGCTTTCTTTTGGTTAGCTAATTGAACAAAGTGTACAGTTGTCTGAAGAGGGGATGGATGTGGGTTTGTTACTTATTCCAACATGGCAGAGACAGCAAAGCTCTTTCTCTGCTTCTCAGTTACTTAAAATTCTTTGACTTTTTAAATGCCTTTTGGGTACTAGCACTTTATAGTAAGATGATGATGAATAGATGTTAGACCGAAATTTCAATCAGCTGAGGACTGATAAAAAATATTTGAGTGTAGAATGCTAAAAAAAATTTAATATATCCTTGCTTAAAGTTGTCTGTTGCATTTTTGAGGAAGTTGGATTCTCATTTTCTCAACTGCTAATTTCTTCCACTAACCTAATTACCCTGCTCAGTGTTACATTTGGCCTGAGGGTCTGCTTACCATATTTTACACATAAGTTGTTGAACTGTTTCTTAGTGATGGTTCTAATTATGCTAAGCAAGGCAGTAAATAGTAAGGCAAGAAAGGATAGCAAAAACCAGGCAAGTTAGTAAATCCAATGATGTGTTTAAATTATTTTGTTAAATAAATAATTAAAGGATTCCAGTGGCAAAATCCAATATACATAACATTTAACACCATTTTTACTCTTTTGCTGACTGAATGATGCAGTATGAGCCATATTTCACCAGTGTTTAGCAATTTTTACTCCTCTGTGTTGTCTACTGTTTCCAGATGCAACTTAACAAACGTCAAGTCAATCAAAATTGATGGAAACGGGAAATACTACATTTATTCAAATTGAGGTGTGTCTTCTAACATTAAGGATGGTTTGCAAATCTCTCTGCAAATGCAGTGACATTCAGCTAGCACAGTATCATCTGCAAGAGAAATATAGCATTAATAAAATAAATATTCTACATGGTATTGTCTAAGAGTGAACTTCCGAGCGTAGTGGAATTAAGGAATTGCCTTATTCATGGCCTTTTTACACTGAGTCTTTTCCCACTGAGGTGGGAAATATCACAAATAAGCTGCTAGGATTTTCAGCATTTCTAGCATTAGATGAAAGTCTGTGATAATATATTTTCTTTCTTTTGAAAGTCATTAAAAGAGAAAATGCTGAGAAGGACGGGAAGTATATGTTTGTTGGGGGAAATTTGTAACTCAGTCTGCAGTTTTCAGAAAAGCTTTGATTCAAACTGAATTTGAATTTAAAAACTGCAGAAATTCTTTTTTGCTTTTGGTGGGATTTTTTTTTTTTTTTTTTTTTTTTTTTTTTTTTAGGATTAAATTGCTCCTATGAAGCTACTTTTTTTAAAAAATAGCAATACAATATATATTAAAAATGTTCTTGGGATAATGCCTACAAGCTCAAGAGAGATGAGGTGCCAAAGCTTCAGACTACAGTGCTAGCTCTTAGATCTTTGGGAAGAGTTGCAAAAGTGGTCTGGAGAAGCAACGAGACAGGCCATGAAATCTGAGGGATATCACAGGCTCGAAAAAAAGACTTGTGCATAGCCATTTAATTTCTGCTAAGCTTTTTAATCCATTCCTTTTGAAAGCTAAGGGCATCTGAAAGTGGACAGGCAAAACCTGTATGTGTTTATGTCAGCACATGTGATTTCCAAGAAACAGGTGACAGTGCTATATCCAAATGAAAACTAGATAATTGTCATCTCTAACCTGCAGGCTGTGAGCATTTTCACTGCACAGCATCAGCAGGTGTCCAGGGAAGTTAAGTTATAAGCTCATATATATACCCTGTACCTGGGCTCTATATTTCAATCATTATAAAAAGCTCTAATTGGGTAGGTAAAGGGTTACCTTAAGGTGTTACTACAACTGAATTTCACCCTCAGAGAATGAACTTGAGCTGCATCCGGAATGGAAAGCTGTGATACTCAAGATAAGTTAGTGAGATTTGAACCTCGTTTGTGCTCTGAGATTCCTGAAAATAAGTCTGTTGTAATCGTTTCTCACTAGAATTCTTTTCAGGTTAAGTTTGCTCCATAGGACATAAGATATTTTACTTTTGCTAATTCAGGTTCAGTAATTCATTCTCACTGAGAAAAAAGTGTCTTTCTTCTTCTAGCTATTAAGACAATAAGGTTGCTAGACATCTGGTATCTAAAAACCAATTGTGAATTGTCCATCTCAGACCTTAGAGCATTTGAACATATACTCTCATTACTACAACTCAAAGTTTTTGCCCTTCAGAGAACTCAGTCATAACTAAACTGCCTAACTCTGAGATGACAAGCATTTTTATTCTTCTTTAAATGACACTAAAAAAGATTCCAAGTTTGAAGATTATAAAGGTAAAAAGCACATTCGTAGAAGTATGCCAACCATCTTGCACTTAAACCTGTTAAGACACACATATTTTCTGGTTCAGCTCATGCATGAATCATAGAAGAGTCTAAATCTGTTGCCTTTTTATCTTTTAAACAGTTCACAAATAGTCTGAAAAATGGAAAGTATTTTACTCAATGCTTTTGATTTTATTTGTTAAGAAACATCTGCTTTGGATTTTTTTCCTGTCTAATGACTGCTTACATTATTTGATTGGTGCTGGTTTTTACTATCGGGAATTTAGGAAGCTGTTTTCTTCTTAAAAATAGATAAATTATAATAGTATTTTTTTAAAATGTGATTATATATAAATGCAGCATTAATATGATCTTTACAAAGATCTGCAAAGGATCTACATAGGAACTACAAAGATCAATTTTCTCTCTTGCAATTCCAATTCTGTATGCCATCAAGCCTTTTCTTCCTCAATTTGTCATTCATAAAGCTTGAGATTATTGTACAGTTTTATTTTTACTAAGGGGAAATGACAGTACCAGAAGAATGCATTCACAAAATATACTCCTACCAAAAATACCACTAAACAAGTATAAATTGGTTTTCTGAGTATATAGAAAGCTGTGTGGCCAAAAGCTTTCTCTATTGGGGCACATAAAATATGTTCCCATATTATACAGCTTTAATGTTAGGTATATGCATGCTCATGGATAAAATTCTCCTATAACAAGAAATCCTAATTTTTAATCAACTGAGACTTTGAAGGTTTGCGTTAGAAAATAGTCTTCCCATAAAAGCACACTATTTACAGAGCTCTTACTGAAGTTTCTGCACTATTGCCTCCAATAGACTTATACCATAGCAACATCCCCACAGAAATCAACTATGACAAAGCCACCTCCCATAAATAAAATAGAATTACACAAACTTGGTGTCTAGAAGCTTTGCCACAAAAATGATGTTTTACAAAATTAATGACTGATTTATTCTCAAAAATATAGCAGTGTGGCATTCTGCTTTCACCTGTCCACATTTCGTATGTGATTGGTTAGCTATTTCATTCTTTTTATTGTTGATGAAGTTACTAATTTGAGGGAGAAGGTGTAGTTGCAAGCCAAAAGATAAAATGCTGAAAGGCTAAGGCACATTACTATATTTCATGGTAGAGAAAATTGTTTATCTGTAATTGTTGTTCAGTGAAGAAGTGAAACAGTTGGGCATCTGTGTCTTCATGATTTTCCTTGACAGTGACCTGGTGTCTCAGAGCCAGATAAAACAAAATGCTGGACAGATTTTCTAATAGCTTTTGTCTCTCTGCTTAACTCAAGTGGCCTTTTAAAGTCTACCCTGTGAAAGGAGTCTTGAGGGTTTGAGGGAACAGTTAGGGATAATCCAGTGATTCAGGAGAGATGAATGTATGATTAACATGGACCTTTGTCATTTATTCATTCATCTTCATAACACTTAGGGTTTAGTTCTGCCTGATATTATGCTGATAAGCCCCTGGCACTGAGAGCCCAGAAGCACTCTATTGTAGGCAGCCAGGGCTTGGCGGTCGGAAGATGTCGCGCTGTAACGGAAAGACAGAGCCCCTCCCCAGGTCTTAGCTTTGTGACGTAAGCAGACGGAAGTGACGTTGTAAACCAAAGCTATATAATGCGGTGTCACTCTGCAATAAACGCCATTTGCCGTCCACCACATTGGTGTCTGCGTGCTAATGGACCCCGCGATCGCGAGTAGGTGATTGCCTGTGCCGACCCTGAACCAGGCCACCGTGCCTAGGAGAGGCAGCACTCTATTTTATTTTTCTTTTTCTCTGTCATTTGCAATTCCTTCTCTGGCCGTCTCATGGTTTGGAATATAGGGTCCGAAAGCCAGTTCTCTACTCACAGCGAATCAGTGAGGTTTGGGCGGTCTTGAGGTGGTCCTGAAGTTAGAACTCAGTGTTTAATGTCTCCTTACAGTCCCCTGGGTTATTCTTGAATCCCTTCTGTCATCCAAAACCAAACAGTTTAGAAATCAGGTGAAGTATACCTCAAAAACCGTGAAGTCTTACCCCTTGCAGCTGAAACATCTTTGTCAGTGACATGGACAGTGGGATTGAGTGCGCCCTCAGCAAGTTTGCCGGTGACACCAAGCTGTGTCATTTGGTTGATATGCTGGAGGGAAGGAATGCTATCCAGGGGGACCTTGACATTGCTTGTGAGGTGGGCTGATGCCAACCTAATGAAGTTCAACCATGACAAGTGCAAGGTCCTCCACCTGGGTGGGAGCAATGTCAGGCACAGCTACAGGTTGGGCAGAGAAGAGATTCAGAGCAGCCCTGCGGAGAAGGACTTGGGGGTGTTGGTCGATGAAAAAATGAACATGAGTTGGCAGTGTGCTCTTGCAGCCCAGAAAGCCAACTGTATCCTGGGCTGCATCAAAAGGAGTGTGACCAGCAGGTCAAGGGAGGTGATCCTGCCCCTCTACTCTGCTCTCATGAGACCTCACTTGGAGTATTGTGTGCAGTTCTGGTGTCCTCAACAGAAAAGAGACATGGAACTGTTGGAACAAGTCCAGAGGAGGGCCATGAGGATGATGACGGGACTGGAGCTCCTCCCATATGAAGATAGGCTGAGAAAATTGGGGCTGTTCAGCCTGGAGAAGAGAAGGCTGCGTGGAGACCTCATAGCAGCCTTCCAGTATCTGAAGGGGGGCTATAGAGGCTCTGGAGAGGGACTCTTCATGAGAGACTGTAGTGATAGGACAAGGGGTAATGCGTTCAAACTTAAACAGGGGAAGTTCAGATTGGATATGAGGAAGAAATTTTTTCCCGTGAGGGTGGTGAGGCACTGGAATGGGTTGCCCAGGGAACTTGTGAATGCTCCATCACTGGCGGTGTTCAAGGCCAGTTTTGGCAGAGCCTTTGGTGACATGGTTTAGTGGGAGATGTCCCTGCCCATGGCAGGCGGTTGAAACGAGATGATCCTGAGGTCCTTTCCAACCCTAACTATTCTATGATTCTATGATTAAGTCTATGAAACGAAGGCAGCTTTGTGCAGGGTGTACAAAATACTAAGTAATCTAAGAGGTAAATTTCATTCTTTGATGCACAGTTGGCATCACTTTTAATGCAAAATCATCTGTGTAGTGTGAGCACTCAGAGAGAAATGAGAGAAAGTTCTTAGCAGTTTGTGTATTCAAACAAATTACGTAGCCTGACACATCAGGTGGCAGGACCAATCTTTCAATGGGAATTTCACCACAGTCTAGCAAAGGTCGCACAGCATTTGTTTTTATCCTGTAGTTTCTTATGAACCTTTTCCTTTAAAAATCTGTGAACTACCTAAATACCATGCTGAAAGTAAATTCATTATGCATCTTCTCTCCTGACTAGCAAGACTTGTTTATTGGAATGGGGTTAGGAACAGCTAATACTGCTTTGAGAGCAGGTTATGTTCCAATGCTCACTGTAAAGGTTGTTTGTGAGCTGTCCTTTTTATCACTATTGGGTGGTATGAACCAATTCAGCCTGTGGCCTGCAGTGACTTACTAAGAAAGGAGATAAAGCAAGATTTGAGTAGATACTCTATTGATGCACAAATTTCTGATGTTTCTAGAATTTATCCTTTGACATGAAGAAAGAGTTTGTGGGGAAACATGTAAGACTGGGTAGATTTCCTGATTCATGTCATAAGCACTGTAAAATGCTATATTCAGTTCAGTAAAAATTTTACAGAATACAAATATGAACACATTTGGCTGCAGGAGAACTGCCTCTTTCAGAATGGTGGGCACTGCTCTTAAAGTTTGGCAGATAGTTGCACTACTGAGAGATAAACAGCTGTTGTGAGGACCAGATTCGTCAGCAACACAGATCATTCACTTTTGTAAATCACATTTGAAAAATCTAAAATTACACATGGCCTGAATATTAAAAAAACATGTTTTCTAGGTTCATTTCGTGCCAGACATGAAATAAGTAGAAAATCACAGGTAATCTTTTTTTGTGGTTAAAACCAAAACAGTTGTTTAAATTATTTATATTGTTTATCTTAAAATTGTCTAGTAGAAGCAGCCTGGCATGATGCCCAATACCAATATGATAAGCTTCGAGCAGATACTTTGTGTACATGATTCTTACACTTTATTTCAGATATGAATTTTCTAATAATTTCTTAATCACAGTGGTTAACACAGGAGAGTGCCATTATTATTGGTGGCACAGATCACTTTTAACTAAATCACATCCCTGCTTATTATCATATTACCATAGTTACGTTATTATTACAGAATAACTTTTACTTAGTTACTAACTAAAAGCAATTATGGCAAATAATTTGAACACTCTAATTTAGTGAAAATATCTTACTTCCTTTTCTGAACAACAAAATGTAATCATAGCCACGTAATAGGATAATTCACATATATCAACGGGCATTTAATGTAGTTCATACAAATTCTTTGTTCCTTCCTGCATACCTGCAAAACAAAATGACCACAGTAACATTAACCTGAAGATAAAACCTGATTCTCTTTACTCATCAAGTCAGGGAAATGAAAGCTAACACAACTGAACTGTGCACATACAGCTTGGCAGACAGGTCCCCGAAACAACAGTTCTGTAACATGTTAGCAAATAGTCCTTGCATCGTTTGCATTTTTTTTTTCTTGTTGTGGTCAGGATATATGAGTTGTGTTGCTTGTGCCTGCATAGAGTTCAAGCATTAAATTCAGCTATCTTGACCTGTGCTGCCAGCAATTTGTAAATCTGACGTAGGTAGTGCTTGGTAGATCTCCCTCCAAAGTCAGTGAGAGTGGCAGCTCTTCATGAAGAAGGGAGGAGCATTTACACTGTAATTTTTGTGAGGGGATTATATAAAAAAAACCCAACATTTCTAATCTGTGGTAATTGGTGTGTAGTATTTAAACAGTCTTTTGTTGCAGCTGACTAATATACAGGCAGTCTGAATACAGAATGATTAACATTCTTAAAGGTAAACATTCAGAATTATTTTGCAAAAAGAAACACTGCCTTGAGATAGCAAAATGTCATCCAGTACTGACGCTGTGTTTTATGTTATTATCTATAGTAATCATCTTACAAGTAATTTGACTGAAAACAAAGAATTCTCTAAATAAGAACATGTAAGATATTAGAGACAATGATGGCTTCTCTGTAAGATGTCTTCCTCAACTTTTGATTTATTGCCAGGTTTGATAGAAGCAATGAAGAAATTGCACAGGGCAATCTGGTCAGAGAGAAACAAGAAATCAGACTATTTTCAAAAGATATTTCATCCAACTATTAATCATGGAAAGTAATTCTTAAAATGTTACACTGTTTGCCACAGAGAAACTAAGTATTTGCTGCTTTATTTTTGCCTTTAACTTATATTTCGTTATTAGTTACTTATTTCAATACAAGATATCCTCCCTGCCACCTTTAATTCAGTACACCACAAGTCTATGTATGTATACCTACGATTTGATTTACTGTTACTATTTGAAAATATTTGTGTTGAAAAGAATACTTCAGAAAATACAGCTGGAAATGTGGTCTAAGATCTGTATCCAGTTTACTTTTGAAGGATACCATCTTTCAGAGTCAGACTGAAAAATTTATTTAATCCTTAAGCTCGTTTTTATTATGCCAGTTAAAGCAAACAGACCAAATATCTCTACTTCTGCTGCCAAATAGCCTAGTGGGAGGATATGACACTGTTTCATTCCTCCAAAGTTGTGTAAGAGCCATGCTACTTCTCCCAAAATTATCAGAAACACCTTTGAAGTGATCAGCTCTACTGATCATGAACTGAAGACCCTTCAGAATAACTGGGTAGTTAAATTTCATACTTACCTACAGATCTGTTCCTGAAGGCATGGACCTATTATCTCTTAAATGTCTCATCATGTTTTTTCAGTACTTTTCTTTAGCATCCCATGCACAGGGAAGATCCTGAGATTAAATTAACTCTGAGGACGGTATTGGAAGAGAAAATGTTTGATTGTTCAGTGGGAAAAGAAGTTTTTTAAACTCGATATGGTCATCTCACAGTTACGTTTAAGGCAATTATATGTAACATCCATTAGTCCATTTCTAATTATGTCTATCATAGCATGCTATTTGTGCAAATGACTGCTATGTGTTTCATCAGATTATTAATTAGTTTCTCTCTAAAGTTGCTTAGTTTTCTTTCCACAGTGCTTTCAGCCACTAATTAGATATCAGTGTATGTAAGTAAACAAAATTAATCAATTCCACATAATATTCCTTGCCGTTTTTAATACGTAATTTCATCATTATACTGGCCCACTTGATTAATTCTTTGCAATCTTAAGGCCTGCAGCATTTAACACCAAAAGTAACTCATGGACAGTCTCTTTTCCAACTTTCTTTACTCCTTTCTTCTTTAAAACTAGTGTTTAAACATATTTAATAGTCCCCCAAATCACTCTACTATTGAATTACTTTTTTTCTAATTGTTAATAATTAGAAACTTTGAGAAATTGTTCTTGAAGCAGGATGCTCTTCACTCTGATCTTTCATATTTATTTCTTATTTATTCTCATTTCTTTAATTCCTAGTCTGTAATTTTATTCATTCTAACAATTTAAAGTATTAATCAGCAGTGATTTTTCAGACTCATATTTTGGTAAGGAACCTTTATTAAAAGCTTTAAACATGTCTGAATAAATTGTAGCTACCTGGCTTGCCTTAGACCTTTTATTGTTAAGTCTTTAATTACTTACACAGACAAAATACTAAAGCCGGAAATGAGATTTGTGATTTGTTTCATGTGGGCTAGACATCCACACAATAGTCTTATCTTGCCTGGTGGCAATAAGCCTATGTTTTTTAAACATGAATAATTGCCTGGTTACTAGCCAGGAAAGTACTTTCTATATCTAAACAAGCATTGCACGTAGGGGAATTGGAACAATAACTGAATACTGATTATAGCTATTCCTGAATTTTCCCACAATTTTGATACCTGATTTTTAGACTCACTAAACTATACCATTAGTGTAACTTCTAAAACACTCAGTTTCCTTTTTTCAAATGCTTTAAAAAACATTGTTCTAAGTGAGTAAATATGACTGGATTTATTGTAAAATCCCACTTCCGTGATATTGTATAGGTATTGTGTTAAGGCATATGAGAATTTAAGGAAACACATTATTTGCAATTTATATGTTACATAGAGCTACTTCTGTTGTCTAATGGAAAATCAATGAAATTTATTTAAATTCCTACCCTGACACTCCAAGCTCTATACAGTTCAAAATAAGCTACAGCCGTGGATTTTCATGTGGTTCGTTCTTGAGTTTTTCACAATTAATTAACAAGCAATATGCTTCAGACAAGTGTTGCACATGCTTCTCATGGTGCATGGTTCATTTTTTTTAAAGTAATACTTAATGTAAATCTCAAGCATGCATGCTAATAACAGCCAAGGCTTAAAAATGCAAAGATTAATTGTATCTGAATGAGAGAGCAAAGGTAAACTGAACATTTTGGCCGCTATCATTTGCTTATGTCATTGAATTTTTAGTCTCAGCTAAGTCTTTACAACTGGAAGGGTAGGTAATCTGTTAGGTGAGGTATGTAATGGATATGAGAAGGGTATAGTATTGTGTATTTGTTGTAGCGTACAGCCATAAGACGCAAGGCATTAGTATATGTTAACTCTTTAGAAATATTCAATAGTTTTTCTGTAGGCCTTGATTTCTTTAAAGACAAAAGGGTTTGGTGTCTGGAATGTGTTTCATCTTGGTGTCTTTGTATTTTGCTTTGTATCAATTTGATTACAGAATTGGCACCACCAGAGAGAGGTTGTTTGGTTTCTTTTTTTTAAATTCTGCACAGGTTCTCTGACCCGAACTCATTCCTTCTCTCACCTAAACTCTCTAATCTGCCTTTTTATTGGGAATAACCTCATTTGTTCAGAGAATAAATATTTGACTAACACCAGCCTTACCTGCTGATGCTCTTACTGTTTCCTGAATAAAAAAAAAAATATTAGGGAACTGAGGATTCTTAATTCCAGGCCTCATAAGTCATATAAGAGATGCACTGTTCTATTGTAGGCAGGAAGCCACTCACTCGCTCACTCCCACACCCAATTGGATGCAGGAGAGAATTGTAATGGTAAAAGTGAGAGAATTTGTGGATTTAAATAAAGACAGTTTAATAACAGTTAATAATAAAAAAAAGCAAAAGACAAAACCGAACCAAAAAACAATAAGGAGGAAAAGAAATAAACTCAGGAAAATGAAGTAATACTAAAGAACCCCAATTATTCACCACCAAGTAACCAATATCCATCCAGTCTCCGAGAAACAGCAGTCCTGATCAGCCTCGTTTCTTCTTGAAGTTCTATTGCAGATCCAGATGTCACATAGTCTGGGATGCCCTTTGGGTCAGCTGGGGTCCGCTGTCCTGTCTGTATCCCCTGCCGATTCCTTGTGCACCAGCAGCCTACTCGTTTGTGGGGCAGTGTGACGAGCAAAGGCAGCCTTGGCTGTGTAAGCACTGCTTAGCAGTAATGAAAACATCCTTGAGTTATCAACACTGCTTTGGTCACAAATCCAAAACGTAGCTCCAACAAGGTACTATGAAGAAATTTAACTCTATCCCAGCCAAACTCAGTGCAATTATAGATAAATAAAAGCAGCAGATGAACTGCTAAATTCTAGCCTACTCTATTGATTTGCAAATGAGAACTACTGTTGACACAATATAGAAAATAATCTTTCATTTTTTTGGTTTGTTTTTTAAATTCTTTTATTTCCTTTATTTCTTTTTATTTTAATAATGAAACATTTGAAAGTATTGTGTTAAAGGAATAATTATCCAATTACTATGAAGGAATATGGGCAGATGGGTTAGAAAAGATGTAGCACGATAAAGATATATGTTTAACATATTTTAAGTAAAACAAGATATTTATGTGAAAAAAAAAATATTTTTACCTAACCACTTTTTTTCTCAGCCCCCTGAAGTCTTTTTAACGCCACTTCAATTATGTCAGATATTGTAACAGGAATCCAGTATATCAATGCCACAGCCCAAGGAAGTCAAAGGTTTTCAGATTTGTCTTTGTAACTTTGCAGTATGGCTGATAATTTCTGGTAGAAATAGAGGCTTGCAAATAACTTGCAAAGAGCTGATGTAGATTCAAGTTTAGTGTCACAATAACTTTATAATGGGAAAAATGTGATGAGTAAAAATTACCTTAATGTTCTAAATGAAAGAGCACTTTAAGATCAATATTATAAAATGTGCTTTTTAGCTACTACTTCCCTTTAGGTTAGCAGATGATGTCTTAAAAAAAAAAAAAAAAAAAATAGAAAAGAGCAAAGAGCCAATAGAAAATTAAAGAAGCAAAGGCAGGAGGAAAATGTCTATTTAATGGACAGGGAAGACATTGGTCAATAAGTACTAACACATGCAAAACCACATACTACATGTTCGAATTCCCTAAGAAAAGCGTAGTAACTTAATGTTATTGCAACAGTCCGCTGTTTTGTTGCTACTGCTGGGAGTTAAATAATAATGAAAACAAATGGGTTCCTTTTTCTGCAAATAGCCTTAATAATCTCTCTCATGGTAGACAGTTAAAAAGTCACTTTGAATTCTATAACCTGTGTTATACAATCTTCTTTCAAGCAAATAGCTGAGTTCCTGCTTGATAGCATTAAAAAGACCTGAAAGAGCTTTTCAGTTTAAATATCTAAAATTATTTTACTTCCTGGGACATTAAATATTTGTGACTTAAAAGCACTAAAGTTTATTTGGATCATTTGTTAAAGAGGAGCACTGGTCTTTGGAGAATCTGGAAACTGCCCAAGGTAAGACTGTGTGATCAGTTTTGCAGTGGTTGTTATCACTGTGGAATTGTTTTAGCGGAGTGTTTCACAAAGACTAAAGCTGGCAAAGCCAGTAGTGAATGAAGTGACTACAAATACAGAGTTAATACTGCAAGAATGAGCCATGATTTAAACATTAGATTTGCTGGAACAACTTTGGGATACTTTAATTACTATGGTAAAAAAGTAAGCTGTGTGGCTGTTGTAACAGGTTTAACAGTAAGTTTGGCAAAAGTTTGTGCATATACATTTGTGACAAGGTAACATAAGTTTGTATGATGGCATAAATTATGGCCACAAATTTTCAAGATAAAACTTATGTAAATAGTAGCTGTATTGCAATTGTTAGACTTAGTATAAGGCGTGATGTCTTAAATTAGAAAAAGCAAACTAAACCAGCATAAACAATTAAGCTTGAAGCAATGGTTCTTTGAATTGAATTTGACTGCAGCAGAATAAATTAACTTATTAGACAGCACTGTGTTTAATAGTGACAAGTTAAAATAAATCTGAAGTCCCCAAATGGTATATATACTCATGTGTGTTAATAACTTATTTTGCAAACTTATTCAAATAACAGCCAAAGACCATAAGGCAGTATAAAAGATGATGAAACTTATATCTGACATAAATGATCAGCTTTCTGATGCAAAATTACCAAGGAATACCAGGGAAAATGAAGCGCAGGTAGCAGTATAGCTATCACTGAAACTTCATCGTCAGGTAACAAAATAATAACACATTGATTTTGCAGGTACAAAACCAGTCAGATTCTATCTCTTTGGTGTATAATATCATATGTTACAGTTATACTTCTGCAAAAAAAGTTGCATTCTTCCATTTCCAAAACCAGAACTAAAGGCTCTATCAAAGGCAGATTTCAGATTCTTTAAGAAGAAAAATGGGGTCATCCTAGATAAGAATTTTGGAGAGGGATGTTTTTGCAGAGTAGGTTAGACATAAAATTTAAGTTCTAATTTTGTTAGGCTGAATAAAAGAAATTTGCAAGAGTGCTTATTGTCCTTATTCAAGAAATGTCCTCTCAGAGAACTTGTTAACTCAGAAGATCAGTCGAAGACTAACAATAGGAAATACTGTTCACATTTCTGAATTCTGACAAGTGAATTTTGGTGACTCACTGTTGGAGCTTCAGGTTGATAGTTTTCTTTTCCTGCTCTGTTTTGTGACACTTTTTCCTCTGACAATCATTCTAAAAAGAATTATTATTTTTTCCCCTAGAAATTTTCTGTTCTTTCCAATGAAATTTGGAAGAATTATCTTCATTTTTTTACATGAGATAAAATGTGTTATAAAATCATAGAATCATCGAATAGAATCATAGAATAGTTAAGGTTGGAAAGGACCTCAAGATCATCGAGTTCCAACCCCCCTGCCAGGGGCAGGGACACCTCCCACTAAACCATGCCATCCAAGGCTATGTCCAACCCCACCTTGAACACCGCCAGCGATGAAGCATTCACAACTTCCCTGGGCAGCCCATTCCAGGGCCTCACCACCCTCACAGTAAAGAATTTCTTTCTCATATCCAATCTAAACTTCCCCTGTTTAAGTTTGAACCCATTACCCCTTGTCCTCTCACCACAGTCCCTAACGAAGAGTCCCTCCCCAGCATCCCTGTAGGCCCCCTTCAGATATTGGAAGGCTGCTATGAGGTCTCCACGCAGCCGTCTCTTCTCCAGGCTGAACAGCCCCAACTTTCTCAGCCTATCTTCATACGGGAGGTGCTCCAGTCCCCTGATCATCCTCGTGGCCCTCCTCTGCACTTGTTCTAACAGTTCCATGTCCTTTTTATGTTGAGGACACCAGAACTGCACACAATACTCCAAGGAAGGTCTCACGAGAGCAGAGTAAAGGGGCAGGAGCACCTCACTTGACCTGCTGGTCACACTCCTTTTGGTGCAGCCCAGGATACGGTTGGCTTTCTGGGCTGCAAGCGCACGCTGCTGCCTCATGTTCATTTTTTCATCAACCAACACCCCCAAGTCCTTCTCCGCAGGGCTGCTCTCAATCTCCTCCCCACCCAACCTGTAGCTGTGCCTGGCATTGCTCCGACCCAGGTGGAGGACCTTGCACTTGTCATGGTTAAACTTCATCAGGTTGGCATCAGCCCACCTCACAAGCGTGTCTAGGTCCCTCTGGATGGCATTCCTTCCCTCCAACTTATCAACCGAACCACAGAGCTTGGTGTCATCGGCAAACTTGCTGAGGGCGCACTCAATCCCACTGTCCATGTCACTCACAAAGATGTTGAACAAGACCGGTCCCAACACTGATCCCTGAGGGACGCCACTCGTTACTGGTCTCCAGCTAGACATTGAGCCATTGACCACCACTCTTTGCGTGCGGCCATCCAGCCAGTTCTTTATCCACCGAGTGGTCCACCTATCAAATCGATGTCTCTCCAACTTAGAGAGGATGTCATGTGAGACAGTGTCAAAGGCTCTACACAAGTCCAGGTAGATGACATTAACTGCTCTGCCCCTGTCCATCAGTTCCGTAGCCCCTTCATAGAAGGCCACCAGATTGGTCAGGTAGGACTTCCCCTTAGTGAAGCCATGCTGGCTGTCCCCAAGCACCTTGTTGGTTTTCATGTGCGTTAGCATGCCTTCCAGGAGAATCCACTCCAAGATTTTGCCAGGCACAGAGGTGAGACTGACTGGTCTGTAATTCCCTGGCTCATCCATTTTCCCCTTCTTAAAAATGGGGGTTATATTTTTTATAAACAATTTTCTTTAAAAATAATCAGAAGGTTTCCTAAAATTTCTTCACCACACCTACAATATGAAGGCTTTTTTTGCCTTGAACATGGAGGATGAGCATTTTGGTGATGTATGACTTTAAGTGTCACTGCCTTTATGATGAATAACACTAGGCAACATTGCTAAAGTGATGAATAACACAAAGAGCCATTGCTCAGATGATGTATTCTAGTAAGGAGACAATCCTGATGTAAAAAACATAATAAGAGCAAGGTGCTTGTAGTTATCTATCATCCCAGCAATAATCGTCAACAGCATATACTCTATTGGTAACATTGTTCTGACAGTACATAATACAAATTGGAATCTCTTTACAGACGTGACATGGGTCACATTTCATTCTTATTTAAATAAGAATGAAATGAGAAAAGCTAATCCCTGTTTCTTATTTTTGTTTTACTTCCATCTTTGAAAGCAAGTCTCTCGAGACAATAGAGCTGTAAAAATCAGACACCATTGATTAATAACGCTGCATCTTGTCTCCAAAATTAAGTACTCTCTGGAATATGCAAGTAGATGCTTTTTTTGACAAAATAATGCTTCTGAGACTGCTTTTCTAACTACAAAATATATTCACAGTGACAATACGTAGAAAATGGTAGATTTTCTGCTGTCACCCATGGCTGCACTAGTCAGTGAATTGGGTGGTAGATCAGAAACTATACCTATGTGGTAGTGATGGCATGATGAACTTACAGCTCCAGCCATGGGACCTTCTTAGATTCTATAGATGAATTTAATCTTCATATAGAATAATTTCATAAGTGTTTGTAATAATGTGTTTAAAGGTGTTACACCAATCAAAATGTGAAACTCAGGCAGACCGAACTAAAATGTGAACAGGCAGGAACTGCATTTGCATAGTGATATGTTGATAATGAAAACAACAGATGTAAACTATAGCTCATGACTCAAGTGATAGTCATGAAAATCATCTTCTTGATAGAGCATTCACATTTGAGAAAGAATGTGAAACTTACTTGAAATAACCTTATAAAACTTGGTCACTGGAACATCCATGTAATGTTACATGAGGTACTTTATTGATTTTTTTTATAACAGCTAATTCAGATCTATTAGATGATGTAGCAAGGAGGCAGAACCTGCTGATCATGAAGAAGTGTGACGGAAAAAGCTGAGTTTAATGACATGCTGTTACATCGTGCCTTGCAGATTAAGCTTTTTTACACCCAAATGCAATAATTTCCAGTTCTTAAATGAGACTTAAAGCATTTTCAGTCTAATCATAGAATCATAGAGTAGTCAGGGTTGGAAAGGACCTCAAGATCATCGAGTTCCAACCCCCCTGCCATGGGCAGGGACACCTCCCACTAAATCATGCCATCCAAGGCTATGTCCAACCCCACCTTGAATGCCGCCAGGGATGAAGCATTCACAACTTCCCTGGGCAACCCATTCTAGGGCCTCACCACCTTCACAGTAAAGAACTTCTTCCTTACATCCAATCTTAACTTCCCCTGTTTAAGTTTGAACCCGTTACCCCTTGTCTTATCACTACAGTCCCTAATGAAGAGTCCCTCCCCAGCATCCCTATAGGCCCCCTTCAGATATTGGAAGGCTGCTATGAGGTCTCCACGCAGCCTTCTCTTCTCCAGGCTGAACAGCCCCAATTTTCTCAGCCTGTCTTCATATGGGAGTGCTCCAGTCCCCTGATCATCCTCGTGGCCCTCCTCTGCACTTGTTCTAACAGTTCCATGTCCTTTTTATGTTGAGGACACCAGAACTGTGCACAGTACTCCAAGTGAGCTCTCACGAGAGCAGAGTAGAGGGGCAGGAGCACCTCCCTCGACCTGCTGGTCATGCTGCTTTTGATGCAGCCCAGGATACAGTTGGCTTTCTGGGCTGCAAGCGCACACTGCTGTCTCATGTTTATATTTTGTTCTTTGTGGGTGACATGGACAGTGGGATCGAGTGCGCCCTCAGCAAGTTTGCTGATGACACCAAGCTGTGTGGTTCGGTTGATACATTGGAGGGAAGGAATGCCATCCAGAGGGACCTAGACACGCTTGCGACGTGGGCTGATGCCAACCTAATGAAGTTTAACCACGCCAAGTGCAAGGTCCTCCACCTGGGTGGGAGCAATGTCAGGCACAGCTACAGGTTGGGCAGAGAAGAGATTCAGAGCAGCCCTGCTGAGAAGGACTTGGGGGTGTTGGTCAATGAGAAAATGAACATGAGCTTCAATTAAAACTAACAAAACCAAAACGTTTAAGATCTTCTCCAATGCATATTTATGATGCAGGTAATTTTTGCAAATTTATTTTATTCTTTGTACATCTCTTGTTACAAATGTCTTGCATTTGCATTCTTACATTTGCTATTGTAAATACATTTTTAAAAGCAAGTTAATTCAGCTAAGTGTACATAGTGTGTCCATAATAGCTTGAGAAAGTAAACTCTTCTATATTCCAGTGGTTGAAAACCAAGGTTTTTATGCAATACATGAAGTTTTTGATAGACTTTACAGAAGACTTCATGGAAGAATGCTGGGAGAAAACTTTGATTCCAGTGGAGATGCCTTCTCAGTCTGCTTGGGCCTCAGCAAACAATTTATCCAGTTAGGTTATATGAATGAGTTATAGCAATAGAATGAGTTATAGCAATAACTGATACAATGAAGGCCAAATGCTACTTCTGTTAATATTTTGTATCCGATGCCAGAGTACGAAAACACATTAAACTCAAATGCTGGTTGAAAAGTGACTGTGCTACATCAGGCTGATATGTAACCAGTTTGGGTGATTTCAAATGATCCATTTAGATATTGATCTTGCTTAAAACTAAGGTAAATGGTATATGCAGTTACAGAAACACAAATATATGATAACTCTTGTTTTAATGAATATTATGAAATACTGTTGTGTCATATATACTTGCTCCAACATTGGAATTTTATTCCCTACCAGCCTCATATAGGCTGCTTTATAAAATTATGGCAGGGATTTGTGAATGTTTCTTATCAGCCATTCCAAAGTCAAAAAATTCAGCAAAGGCTTATATACCAAAAGTACTTTAAATTTGTATTTTGTTCAGTTGTATTTAAAGATTTTTTTCACCTCTAACATTGGACATAATGCTACTGACTTTGAAATATCTAGATACAAAATTTCAATATGAAAGCTTTCATTACCCTTTAAAATTAGTCAAGTATCTAGATGCTGTATTTTGGAAATGGCTCCTTAAGAAGTCATTGTGTTAACCTGTTTTAGACAGAGAAATACCAGAAAGTTTATTTTAATTAAAATTTAAGTTGTTAATTATTAATAGATTGTTTCAGTTTATTGAAAACATCTTACAATAATTAAACTAATAATTTCAAGATTTCTGCTTATGCATTTTCCATTTAGTTAATGATATTTACTTGAGTTGTTTCTTATTATAATGGGTTACATAAAGCTTGTGTCTACATGTTTAAGCTTAACCTCTGTTTCTCATTTAACAAAGACTAATACTATATTGTAGACTGTTTATTCTGAGAAATAATATGCCTCTTACTTAATCACTTAGCAAAGGCTTGTATGCGCAAATATCAATGATTAACTGAGCACCCAGCAATTACTGGTTAGGTAATATGAAGATGATTTGTGAGAAGTGGAATTGCCTGTCTTGCTGCGTAGCCTGAATAGCTCTTACTGACATTTGGAGGTCTGGGAAGTTGCTTGATTTTATGTGGATGGCCTTGTCACAGTGAGCTTACATCAACCTGCTGCAATTGATGCTGTTAAGCTTTTCTTCAAAGCGTGTTATACATTTTTGTCACTCATGTATCTTTTCTCATCAAAACAAACAATAAATGTATTCTAAATGCCTTCAGGACTGAAACTTAGTTTCTCACAAAAGGCAACATTGAAATTTCCTGATGCATCTCACTAAAATAAAACAGCTGACATTGAGAAGAATGACAAGGAGACAAGATTAATTCTCTTTTACTTTTTAACCTAGTCCATTCAAAGTTAGATCCTCTTTGCAGATTGCAGGCACTATTCCAGTTACCTGTGGAGTTTTTTAAAAGCCTTTCTTTGTATGTTTGATGATAGTCCTATCTGACAGTTTTGTTTCATTGGGCTTCTCTTGTGGTTGTTTTTTTTTTTTTTTTTTTTTTTTTTTTTTGTTTGTTTTGTTTTGGTTTGGTTTTTTTTTTTTTTTTTCTCAGACTGGGTGAAATGTGCAATTTGCCAAACTCAACAAACTTAAGTCATATGTTACTTACTGAGCTGATGATGACTGCTGGTTTTCTGAGTCCATTTATTTTAAAACTGACCCTTGGATTTGCCACCATTTACTCAGAAGAAACTTTGACTGCTATCAACTAAAATCATAAACTCCACAGCGGAAAACCTAAAAAAAAAAAGTGCATAAATGATAGATAAATGATGATAGACAATGTAACGGACATTGGGTTATAGGATGGTAAAGGAACTTTTGGGTTATCTTATTTCAGTTCTTGGTTGACTAAGATGCTGGAGCAATCTGTTTCTGAAGGACTGTGCTCCATAGAATTGGACCCATGCTAGAACAGTTTCTGAACAACTGCAACCCAAGTTAATGACCTATGTTGGATAAGGCCATAAAGGACTGCCTCCTGTGCAAGGGGCCCAGTGCTGAAGCAGAAGAGTGTGAGGAGAAAGAAGCAGAGAGTAATGGCAATGGACTGACCATAGCCCACAGTCCTGATCCTGCTGCTCCATTCAGGTGAAAGAGGTATAATTGGGGGTGAAGATGAGTTTTGGAAGAAGCAGGAGAGATGCAGTTGGAGAAAGATGGTTTTAGATTTGTATTTCTCACTATCCTACTCTATTATTGACTGACAATAAACTACATAAGTTTTCCTAAGCTGAGTCCAGTTTTCCCATGACAATAGTTGGTGGGTGATGTCAGTGAAAGATGTCCCTGTCCTTATCTTGCCTTTTTTTATCATGATTTCTTTTCCTGTCCTGCTGAGAAAGGGAAGACTTTTTAGACATCTGGAGGCCAGCCATGATCAACCCACTACACTGTGATAGTGGTTGGTTGTCTTTTGTTTTTACCTCGATGTCTTGATTAACAGCAAACATATCACTCAGTATTATTTTTTCCTTAAACTAGACCTAAACAAGTAGGCTTTTCTAGTATTCTGTCTTAATATAAACTGTTCTTAATCCTACCTTTCCCTTTCAGATGGCTTCAACTGTAATTGCTAGGTGAACATAACAGTGCCATGCAATTATACTCCAGTGGCACTAAAATTTTCATGCCTATTTCCATGTTTGGACCAGAAAACTCTTCCCCTGATGCATTTCTAAGGTTGACAGTATCTTGTCTACTGTGTTTTGGCCCCAAGCAAATTCATCTATCCATGTTATTACCTCCTGAAAATGGATGTTGTAACAATAACACTTAAACATCCTTAAAGGATGACATTTTAAAGAAATATACTTGAAAAAAGACAGTACTGATACAGAAACCAACATTTTTTGCTTGCCAGTTTCTGTATTACTTATGCTGTTATTTAAAGCACTTCATGTTCAGGAGACCTCTTTTCTTCCCACTCTCCACATCCTGCAGAGAAAGGGGAGTTCTGCATTATAATTTTATTTTTTTTAATAAAACAATATGGATTCATAAATGTAGCACTATTAAGTTTTGCAGGCTTAGGAACTGATCTGATCTGCCTTAGTTCCAGTTGATTCCAGGAAGCCAGCGAGGACTGTATTTCTACTTTTCTGTAGTTTATGGGTCAAATGTGTGGTGTACTTGGCTTTTCCACCACAAGAACCATGAGCTAAGGAAGAACAATTTATGTTTAAACAAAATCATCACTGATAGCAAGTAGGTTGCCAAAAAAAGAAAAAAAAAAAAAGTCAAAGCAAATGCAATATAAATAGATGATCTAGAATAGAAATCAATATCGAAGGCACTCTGATTAGACAAAAGCTGATGAGCTGTGAAGTTGAATCATTTAATTTGCTTCTATTCTTAGGAATACATTCCAAACAAACACAGTGATTAAACAGAAGTTCCTCTCTGCACAGAAATGACAGATAAACAAGAGACCCACATTTTACTTTTGTATCTACAGAAAATCTTTGCTGCAGAAATACTGATTGCTCAAAGGATTATTCAAATTTATGTGCCACCATTTGGCTATGATTTATATAGGAAATATAAAAATAAAATAAATCTTCTGCTAGTGCTCATATGCATCACGTATCTAACAATTAGAATCATAGAAATCATAGAATCATAGAATAGTAAGGGTTGGAAAGGACCTCAAGATCATCGAGTTCCAACCCCCCTGCCAGGGGCAGGGACACCTCCCACTAAACCATGCCATCCAAGGCTATGTCCAACCCCACCTTGAACGCCGCCAGCGATGAAGCATTCACAACCTCCCTGGGCAACCCATTCCAGCGCTCCACCACCCTCGCAGTAAAGAATTTCTTCCACAGATCCAATCTAAACCTCCCCTGTTTAAGTTTAAACCCATTACCCCTTGTCCTCTCACCACAGTCCCTAATGAAGAGTCCCTCCCCAGCATCCCTATAGGCCCCCTTCAGATATTGGAAGGCTGCTATGAGGTCTCCACGCAGCCGTCTCTTCTCCAGGCTGAACAGCCCCAACTTTCTCAGCCTATCTTCATACGAGAGGTGCTCCAGTCCCCTGATCATCCTCGTGGCCCTCCTCTGCACTTGTTCTAACAGTTCCATGTCCTTTTTATGTTGAGGACACCAGAACTGCACACAATACTCCAAGGGAGGTCTCACGAGAGCAGAGTAAAGGGGCAGGAGCACCTCACTTGACCTGCTGGTCACACTCCTTTTGATGCAGCCCAGGATACGGTTGGCTTTCTGGGCTGCAAGAGCACACTGCCAGCTCATGTTCATTTTTTCATCAACCCACACCCCCAAGTCCTTCTCCGCAGGGCTGCTCTGAATCTCTTCTCTGCCCAACCTGTAGCTGTGCCTGGCATTGCTCCGACCCAGGTGTAGGACCTTGTACTTGTCATGGTTAAACTTCATCAGGTTGGCATCAGCCCACCTCACAAGCATGTCAAGGTCCCTTTGGATGGCATTCCTTCCCTCCAACTTATCAACCGAACCACACAGCTTGGTATCATCGGCAAACTTGCTGAGGGCGCACTCAATCCCACTGCCCATATCACTCACAAAGATGTTGAACAAGACCGGTCCCAACACTGATCCCTGAGGGACACCACTCGTTACTGGTCTCCAGCTGGACATTGAGCCATTGAGCACAACTCTTTGCGTGAGGCCATCCAGCCAGTTCTTTATCCACCGAGTGGTCCACCTATCAAATTGATGTCTCTCCAATCTAGACACAAGGATGTCATGTGAGACAGTGTCAAAGGCTTTACACAAGTCCAGGTAGATGACATTAACTGCTCTGCAGTTAATTTTAGTCCATCAGTTCCGCAGCCCCTTCATAGAAGGTCACCAGATCGGTCAGGCAGGATTTCCCCTTAGTGAAGCCATGCTGGCTGTCCCCAAGCACCTTGTTGGTTTTCATGTGCGTTAGCATGCCTTCCAGGAGAATCCACTCCAAGATTTTGCCAGGCACAGAGGTGAGACTGACTGGTCTGTAGTTCCCTGGCTCCTCCATTTTCCCCTTCTTAAAAATGGAGGTTATATTTCCCTTTTTCCAGTCATCGGGAACTTCACCTGACTGCCATGATTAGGAAGAATGTTCCTCTGATATTTAGATTTATTCAGTCTTTCAGGGACTTTGCATCTTGTTTTGGGATTAAAAGATTTAATTACATACAACTAATATTTGGGTTTTCTGGCCAGAAATGGATGTTGCTATTGAAGCTATTTCCAGCTGTGAGTATTTTAAAATCAGGATGTGCAATGAAGGAAATTTCATTATTATGAAACCACATAGATGAATTTTAAGCTACATAACTGCTAATACTTTGTTCTTCTATTTCTTATAGTATGAAGTGCAGATAGCCACTTGACTTGTTCTTTTTCATAAATTTGAGCAATGATTCAACACAAATTAAACAGTATGTATGTTTCTCAAACTTTGTATCTCTTTGGAGCTCTTCAGTGTGAGAAGGTTGCATGCTTCAAGCAAAATTATTGAGAAATCCAACCATGAGTTTCTTCTTTTTGATGATGGCACACTCAGTATTGACAACGCACGCATACATTGTGGATAAATCTGTAATTTCACTGCCACATTATAAGCTTATCTACTTGAATGAAACTGAAGTTAATGAAGTGTGATTGAGGATATAATTTTAATGCATCAGCCAAGATAAACAGCAAACTGAAACTGCACCAGTGTTATGGCATTGGGTTGAATGCCATAATACAATTTATGCACCAGCTGAGCAGTTGGAAAAGTATTTTCATATTAGAGAGAGAAATGTATTCTATCTTCAAGGGTTCATAGAAGTCTGGACTATCAAAACCCGATAGTTCATCTGGGTTGTGCCACATGGTATGCAGCTGTGGCACTGCACATCTTCCACGATGTACTGAGTCTTGGCAGAGTGAGACACAGAAGGTCAGATTCAGACAGGTAGTTAGATGTAGGAGGTTTGACATCTGCTCTAGCCTGAAGGAAGGAACTCTGTGCAGAAACAAAATTAGGTCTACACCTATGGGTTAGATGAGATTGGGTTCTGTCTCCTGGGACTGTAACAATTCATCTCCTTAAAGCTCAATTTATTTCAGGTTTGAAAAAAAGGGGCACATTCCCTTCTGAATGGTTTCGATGGGGCATGTGTATAGGCAAGTGGGGTTTATATAGAGAAACAAAACCAGCAGTATACAGACAGTCAATTTGAATTCTCAGCATTGGAGGATATAAGATACAAAATCATTATTACATTTTTACGAACTGCAGTTTTCCACTTGTGGCATTTTCTTCTTTGGGGGTGACATGGACAGTGGGATTGAGTGCGCCCTCAGCAAGTTTGCCGATGACACCAAGCTGTGTGGCTCGGTTGATACACTGGAGGGAAGGAATGCCATCCAAAGGGACCTTAACACGCTTGTGAGGTGGGCTGATGCCAACCTGATGAAGTTTAACCATGACAAGTACAAGGTCCTACACCTGGGTCGGAGCAATGCCAGGCACAGCTACAGGTTGGGCAGAGAAGAGATTCAGAGCAGCCCTGCGGAGAAGGACTTGGGGGTGTTGGTCAATGAAAAAAATGAACATGAGTTGGGAGTGTGCGCTTGCAGCCCAGAAAGCCAACCGTATCCTGGGCTGCATCAAAAGGAGTGTGACCAGCAGGTCGAGGGAGGTGCTCCTGCCCCTTTACTCTGCTCTCGTGAGACCTCCTTTGGAGTATTGTGTGCAGTTCTGGTGTCCTCAACATAAAAAGGACATGGAACTGTTAGAACAAGTGCAGAGGAGGGCCACAAGGATGATCAGGGGACTGGAGCACCTCTCGTACGAAGATAGGCTGAGAAAGTTGGGGCTGTTCAGCCTGGAGAAGAGACGGCTGCGTGGAGACCTCATAGCAGCCTTCCAATATCTGAAGGGGGCCTATAGGGATGCTGGGGAGGGACTCTTCGTTAGGGACTGTGGTGAGAGGACAAGGGGTAACGGGTTCAAACTTAAACAGGGGAAGTTTAGATTGGATATGAGAAAGAAATTCTTTACTGTGAGGGTGGTGAGGCCCTGGAATGGGCTGCCCAGGGAAGTTGTGAATGCTTCATCGCTGGCGGCGTTCAAGGTGGGGTTGGACATAGCCTTGGATGGCATGGTTTAGTGAGAGGTGTCCCTGCCCCTGGCAGGGGGGTTGGAACTCGATGATCTTGAGGTCCTTTCCAACCCTAACTATTCTGTGATTCTATGATTCTATGACTATGCAGATTAAGGAAATGGTGAGACAAGCACACCAGCTACGTGGTGCCTAAATGTGTGTTCTATAACATAAAGCTAAATTAGGAAGAAAGGAACAGAAAATAACTTTTGTGGAGTACTGTAAATCTGTTAGACACAGACAATTTAACCAAAAAACTTAACAATATATTCATTAACTCTAGAAGAGCAGATCTTGAAGCATTATATATGTGGGTTCTGCCCCTAGATAACTCTGATAACTTGAAGTTTATCTTTGTATTCTGAAGCTATATAAAGGAGACACAGTTACCAATGCCTGAGTTTGAAGATACCACATATTTTGTAGTCGTCCTTATTTAATGGAAAGCAGAAGTAGTGTTGGTATGTTTTGGGGTTTTATTCCTCCACCTTTTAAATCTGCCAAAATATAGAACAATGATCCATTCCAATTGTTTAGCAGGAACAATTTTTACTCCTTCTTTCCTTAGGACACTAAAGTTAGATTTTAATTTTTTCTATATGCATAGGTGTAAATAGCTGTACAATGCTGCTCTTTTTTCTATCTGCTTTTTTATTCTACCTGTGGAGTAAACAGTAGCCCTAATCTTCCCTCAAATACTTGAACAGGAGCATATTAAACAGAAGTGAACAGCCTAGGTAATAGGTGTCTGAGGTCTACGAATATATGATTAAATAGATACATTTTCTTACTCTTCATGCAGAAAAAAGAAGTAGCAGTACAAGAGTGACTATTTCAGTAGAATTGGTAGTATCTATATGGCAGCCTGTGAGGGTGACTTTTTCAGGCATATTTGCCATGTCCAGTTTCTACATTCCCACATGGTGGAGATGGCAGAATAGCCATCCAGATCCAATTGTTTTAGGACTCCTCTACAACCTATAAAGGGTAAGCATGTGTTGCCAAATGTTCTGAAAATCTTTACAATTTTCCTCAGTTGCAGGGTAAACATACCCAAAAAAACAAACATATATATATATATATATACACATATTTTAAGGGTGACTGAACGTGTTAGTGTATATTGAATATGTTTACTGCCTGCCATTATAAAGTACATTAAAATGTTGATTTTAAAAGCATGTATCAAATCTGTTTACTGATGTCTTTTACTGAAACAATAAAGGGAGAATTTTCTTTATACATATATAATAAACTGAAATTTATTACTGCTATGTCACTGCACAACACCAAACTTATGATCACCAAGTAATTTCAGTTTGAAGACTTTTCCAAACATCATATTTCCAACCCATACTATTAAAAGAGAATCTTCTGGTTTGATGTTCCTTAGGAATTATATTTTGTTTGGGGGAATTTCTGCCATTTCTTCTTTTACACCACATTTTTGTGAAGTTTTTTTATAATACAAAACCCAAAAATGAGCTGCAGATTACTTATTCTCCTATCTACAGATAATAAAACTCCATAATATTTAAAATGGCAACCTCTGTCTGTTAAAGAGAAACATCATAGAATCATAGAATAGTTAGGGTTGGAAAGGACCTTAAAATCATCTAGTTCCATCCCCCCTGCCATGGGCATCAATTTCTATTAAATTTTCAGTAACATGCAATCATACTAATTTTCTTCCAACATGTTCTGTGAAATCTTTGAGGACTTTGGATCAAATTACTTTGCAGCAGATGATAAATTATTATATTTGAAGGGTTGTATTAGATCACTGTTTAATGGTGTTTTCTTAATAAATGAATGTACTTGATAGCAAGTATAACTGTTTCATTCTCGTAATTGCTCCTTGTTAGTAAGGTGATGTTATCACGGAATAATACATACTTGCTGTCTGTGGTTTAGACTTTTGAAGAAAGTGCTGACATTTAAAAGCAATCACAGATGTAGCAGTCTCATTTAGTAAGGAAACTTGAAGAGGAAGCAAAGAAATCAGAGCAGAGGAATGAAGAAAAGTGGAAAACTGTGGAAAACTATGGATAACTGTGTTTGACTATCATTCACCCTGAGGCAAATGAGAGCTGTATAACCTTTATTATTCTTATAAGAACACTTAAATCTCTGTAATGATGTGCTCAGAAGCTTTTATAGGTTGCTGTATGAGTTGTGTGGTTCTTCCCAAAGTAGTCGTGTAATTTGCTTTTGGGATAGTAGTGATGTAGCTATCATTCCTGAACTGTACCTAGTGTCTTGTGGTTTTGGGCTATACCGATTTCCATACTGTACAATAAAAACTTGTTCATTTAATAATTCACACTTGGAGTTTCTTAGATAAAGAAAAAAAACTACAGGAAATCTTGCTGTTAAGTCATGATAAAATCAGTTTCTCATTAAATACTCCTGAGTATATGCTCTTTATGTCTTTTTTTTTCCCAGTGGGTTTAGATATATGCTATAGTGGCAAGATAGCGTTGGAAGTTATACGGCTGTGTGTGTC
Organism: Amazona ochrocephala; assembly: GCA_039720435.1. Lineage (NCBI taxonomy): Eukaryota > Metazoa > Chordata > Aves > Psittaciformes > Psittacidae > Amazona > Amazona ochrocephala. The sequence goes on along the minus strand of CM077876.1, from coordinate 28,273,697 downwards.
CATAGCTTTCATTTCATTAAGTTAAATACTAGCAGCAAAGGACCGCCACTGGCATAGGTTAACTTTGGAAGCGAAAACTTACAAACAAGCTGAAACAAGGTCTGGGCTGCTCATCTTAGCCCTGGGGTTTTGCTTTTGGTATTTTAACAAGTGGATTAAAAAAAAAAACAAAAAAGTTAGCACGAGCACATCAACCCATGTTGCAGCTATTATGTAGTGTAGATGTTTCCAAAATCATAGAATCATAGAATAGTAAGGGTTGGAAACGACCTCAAGATCATCGAGTTCCAACCCTCCCGCCATGGGCAGGGACACCTCCCACTAAACCATGCCATCCAAGGCTATGTCCAACCCCACCTTGAACGCCGCCAGCGATGAAGCATTCACAACCTCCCTGGGCAACCCATTCCAGCGCTCCACCACCCTCACAGTAAAGAATTTCTTCCTCATATCCAATCTAAACCTCCCCTGTTTAAGTTTAAACCCATTACCCCTTGTCCTCTCACCACAGTCCCTAATGAAGAGTCCCTCCACAGCATCCCTATAGGCCCCCTTCAGGTATTGGAAGGCTGCTATGAGGCCTCCACGCAGCCGTCTCTTCTCCAGGCTGAACAGCCCCAATTTTCTCAGCCTATCTTCATACGAGAGGTGCTCCAGTCCCCTGATCATCTTCATGGCCCTCCTCTGCACTTGTTCTAACAGTTCCATGTCCTTTTTATGTTGAGGACACCAGAACTGCACACAATACTCCAAGTGAGGTCTCACGAGAGCAGAGTAAAGGGGACAGGTGAGCAGTCGACAGAAAGTTTGTGGGTCAGGGTTACAGGGAGAACAGCGATGGGTGACATTATTGTGGGGATCTGTTACAGACCGCCTGACCAAGGGGACTTGCTGGACGAAGCGCTCCATAGGCAGATAGGAGCAGCCTCACGCTTGCAGGCCCTTGTTCTCATGGGAGACTTCAACCACCCTGATATCTGTTGGAGGGATGGTACGGCCCGGCACAAGCAATCCAGAAGGTTCCTCGATTGTGTGGAAGACAACTTCCTTCTGCAAGTAATAGAGGAGCCGACAAGGAGAGGTGCCATGCTTGACCTCGTCCTCACCAACAGGGAAGGGCTGGTTGGGAATGTAACGCTCCAGGGCAGCCTTGATTGCAGTGGCTGATACGTTTTAACCTTGCCTCCTTACACTGTTTCTTCAATCTTCCTATGTCTGTGAGCAGGAAAATTTAGGAACATTTTCCTTAGGGAGTAATAGTCTAAGGAGTTTACACATATGGCAACTCAACTTCTGGGCACTGGAGCTACAACATTTCTGGTTTCACCTGTGTCCTTCTCATGTACGGCATAAAACATGTCTTAGAGGGTGAAAGAATTCAATTTCAGATTTAGTAAATTCAGTGATACAAGGATAGTTAAGAAAATTTTAAAAGCCGTTATAGTATATAAAATAATGAAACACTTGTATCTGATCTCAAGCAGCAATGTAGATTATAATGGCATTTTCTTGCTATTTACTCTTATGTTCTTTAAGCCTTTAATTGTACTATTATCCAGTTCCTTCCGCAGCCTCAGTGAAATTTAAGGGTACTGTTTCCAGAATAAGGCATCATAACTATGACTTAAGAATAGTCAGTGTTGTGGCTTAACCTCAGCTGGAAGCTGAGCATTGCACAGCAGACAATGCAGACTGAGCAAGCAGTTGTGGTGTCCAGCTGCAGACTGATGTTAATCCATGACAGTCAGATTGATAATCCTATCAAGTCACATGAATGCAGAACATTTCTTCCTCAGCAGTCATGAAGCTTTGAGTAGATCAAACAGAAGATAGCTCATGCAGTAGCCCTTGGGACAGTCTGGACAGGATCAGATGTTGGAAACATGCTCTGCACCACAGTCGGAGAACCTGCAGCAGAATGCACCAAGAGAGACTTAAGTTGACATCTAGTGTTTTGGAGCTTGGGATATAGCAGATTTGAGGGCTTCTACATCCCAAATAAGAGATGTTAGTAGCATATGAGGGGGGGTGAGCCACTTCAGAGGTAGGTGGAATAGAAGTGTAGTTCATCTTGGCGCTGCAATTGCCTGTGCTGTGCTGGGTGTTTAAAGGTCCTCATTACACATCATGTAACCAACACAATATGAAATGAGTAACACTGATCACACAGTGATCCAAATGGGGAACTCCAACTGCCCTGTAGTCCTAGAAAAGTTCATGGACCAGCAAGAAGGCAGACATTTTGAACAAGGAGGTGACCTGTGCTGTGGAAGTCCTGCTCTATGAATCACCACAAATGGAAAGCAGTATGCTCTGTTTACTGATGGGTACGCTATAGGTGGAAAGATACTCCAAGGTCAGGCTGGACAGGGCTCTGAGCAGTCTGATCTGATTGAAGATGTCTCTGCCTACTGCAAGGGGTTGGACTAGATGATCTTTAAAGGTCCCTTCCAACTCAAACTACGCTATGATTTTATGAGTCTATGCTTTGTGAAGTCTCTCATGACAAGTTGCTGAAAATGTCAAAGGAAAAGGTGAATCAAGTCCGCTTGCAGAAACGAAAGCCGTGCAGTTGGCCCTAGAGATTGCCAAACAAGAGAAACGACCAGTACTCTGTCTCCATAGAGACTCATAGATGGTGGCAAATGCCCCGTAGGAGTGTCTACATCAATGGAAATGGACCAACTGGCAGCACAGACGTAAACCCATTTGGTCTGCTGCATTATGACAGGACATTGCTGCTGGGTAGAGCCCTGTTGTAAAGGCACATCATGTAGATGCTTTTTTGCCTAAGAGCTGTGCCACTGAAGAACATTGAAACAATAAGAAAATAGAGTGGCATGACAGAATCAAAGTGGTTCAGGTGGACCTGCACTGGGAAAATAAGGCTGCTGTATTCATAGCTTGATGGGCCTATATAACATTGGGACACCTAGGGAGTAATGCAACATACATATGGGCTTATGGTCAAGTGATGAACCTGTCCACCATTGCGCAAGTTATTCAAGAATGCAGAACATGCCATGATCAAGTGAGTCAAGCAAGTAAAGCCTAATTGATATAGAGGACAGTGGCTGTGCATCAAAATGGGGTAACCTGGCATATTGATTATATCACACTGCCGCAAACCACCAAGACAAGCATCACATCTGTATCATACTGAAGATGGCCATTGGGTGACTAAAACCAGTCTATATCATCATCCAAAACAGCATCCTTGGTCTTGAAAAGCAAGTTCTGTGGTTGTATGGCACCTCTGAAAGGGTCAAGTTAACAAACAGAACTTGTTTCTGAAACAACCTCAGAAGCACCTGGGCCAAGAAACATGGCATTGACTGGGTGCATCACTTCATTGCTGCACACCAGCCTTCAGAAGGATGGAATAATACAATGGACTGTTAAAGACTATACTGAAAGTAATGGGTGTTGGGATATACTGGTACTAGGCTGCAAATTTAGCAGAAGCTACTTGACTAGTTTATGCCAAAGGATCAAATAACTGACCTGGCCCTAACCAAGCACAGTCCTTACATACTATAGAATAAGACCCCCATAGTGTGTGTAGGAAAAAGACTGAGAAAGAGAGCATGGCTTGCTCCTCCCTTCAGAAAAGGCAAAGCCCCCCGCGGAATTATTTTCACTAAAAGACCTCGATACATTTGGTGGGTAATGTGTGAGAATGGGGAAATACAGTGTGTACCTCCTTAATGTTGGGAGAAAATAACACATGATTTGAGTTGTATGTTGCAGGAAGTACTACAACAGCAATTGCCTTAATCAATGGAGGACGAGCCGTGGAAGAAGCTGTGCAAGTGGAGCACTGACCTCACCTGAGCTGGCTTTGGTGCCAAATAACTCAACAAAATATGCCATATCTCCTGTCTTGGCTGACCACAGATAGAACTCAAGTCATAGATCAAATAAACTCATTGGAGTTTTTATGGAGATGGCCCAAAGCATTAGGGAATGATGTATATACATCAGAAGACAGGAGAGGGGTGGGTTAACAAGGATGTATTGACTGTGTTGGATTGCATGATTTGACCATGATATAAAGGTATGGAATAAGAGGTAGAACATGACTGGGGCTGGCTGGGGTTTAGTTAATTTTCTTCACAGCAGCCCATATGGTGCTATGTTTTGGATTTGCGACTATAACAGTGTTGATAACACAATGTTTTGGCTGTTGCTGGGCACTACTTGTGCACTGTCAAGATGTTCTCTTTTTCTCCAGTGTTGTTTCCCCATCAAGGAGGCTGGGAGTGTGCAAGAAGTCAGGAGGTGATTCAACCAGAACAGGTGACCCAAACTGACCAAAGGGATATTCCATGCTGTATAGCACCATGCTCAGAAATAAAAACTGAAGGAGGGGTGATATTCAGGAAGGTAGATATGTTTGAGCATTGGTCTGCTCATATGAGTTGCTGTGTGACTCTCTTACTCTTTTTCCTTTATTCTTCCCCTTTCCTTCACTTAAAGATCTTTCTCTTCGTATCACCTCTACCTGTTCTCAGCCCCAATTGTACCTGGGGGCAGGGGCAGTGAGTAAGAGACTGTGTGATGCTCAGCTGGCAGCTGAGGCTAACCTGCAACAGTCATATTTTCAGTTTGACTTTATAAGGTACGTATCAAATTCTGAGAAAGGGAAATCAAAATACCCACAGTTTTTTGCATTTTGTTTCCTATAAGAAGAAAGATCCTAAACATGCTGAAATGTAATGATTACTTCAAAATATCATGAATACTCTGCAAATGTACTTCACAAGCACAAGTGGACATTGTCGTGCTGCATGAGCCTCTGTGAAAAGGGTATTGCCAATAGCATTAAAGTATAGTATCCTGCTTAGGAAACATGAAACTAAACACAAGGATATCTTCAAGGTACTACTGGAATGTTTGTGGTGCTGTCAGGTCTTGATGTCTGTTTTACTGAAAACACAGTGCTTTCAGAAGAATAATATTTTACTTTCTTTTCAGAATACCATAAACCTTTTCTACCTTATGCTTTCTGATTCTTCCCTCTCAGAGCTCTCCTTCAGGTGCTCTGGAAGCCTGTTCTTATGCCCCTTTCTGACTGGGTATAATTGCTCTTCAGTCAGTGTGCTGTGATAACAGAGCAGTTACTCTCAAGACTCACACAAGCTGACTCCTTCAAAGATCTGTCAAGTAGACCCTGGTTAAAATCAGGGAGAGGGGAGAGATGAAGGGACTAGCAGAAAACAGAAACAGAAATAAATTTTGAGAGACACTTGTACTGCTTGATGAGGTTACTGTAGAAAAGAAAATGGAGGGTACAAATTTTTGTGAGTTGTTTGGAAAGCAGGTGTTTTAACTGATTTTATCACAGGCTGCTGGTGGCAGTGAAGAGATGACTTAAGAAGGAGGACTATGTAAGTAACAAGGGAACTTTTGGTTTGATTCTTGCCAGTCTGTAACCTTGAGCAAACCCTGTCAGATCCATTCAACACAGCAGGCGGCTGCAATTGAGGGAAGGATGTGGGGAGTGTGCTCACATATTCCCTGTCAGTAGTCGGGTTATTAGGGTCACCCAGCTCATCTGAAATGTGGGCAGCTAGTTTCAATCCCACTTTGGCCTCTTTTGAAGCAGAGATTGAGGTCAAGAGTTTCTGCAGTCCAGCTGAAAGCAGCAGACACCAACACATTGGTGTATGCATTAGAAGATGAATATTTAATTTTTCTGTTTATGTGAATGGAAAATAGTTAAGTATAAGAAAGAAAGTGGGATCTTGAGCAGAGGATGATTCTGCTTTAACCAGAAATTGTTATTATGTGTCCCAATACAGCTACCCTATGTCCAGATTGACAAAACAATTTTACCCTTGATTTACCTTCTAAGTAGATATTCACCTGAATTTTGGCAATATTCATAGAAACTATAAGATAAAACAAAAAGAGTGTGTCTCCTTTGTCATTAAAAAAAAAAAGGGAATGTAAACAGGGGGTAGAGTTGTAAGTCAAAGGACAATAATGCTATAATAACGTGAGATAAATACTGGCCTATGAAAACTTAGACTAAATTAAAAGAAGGTTCCTAATTATCAGAATTTGTATAACTACTTTTCAACCATACTTGCTCCATTTACAGAACGGATTACAGCCTCCTGGTTCCTTGTGCATGCGGAAGTTGAATTGTGTGCATGAAATGGCCTTTCTATTTTCTGTACTGGAACACTGAGTAATGAGCATGATTGCCTTCTCCTTGAGGATGGACTTTGACGTTAAGGGTTATATATTTCTTCTAAATATCTCTGAGATAAAAAGAACATTGCAAGTGTCCATTGTACGGTTTACACGTGTTAATCATAGGAGGCTTTAACCATCAAGTAAATACGTGATGAAATAAAAGAAAATTAAACATATTAAAAAGTGAAACTGAACCCATGAATTTTAATGATAACTTTGAATTAGCTATTTAGACTATGATACAGGTCAGTAACTGAAAATTTGCAATCCTTACTCAGGTCACAGTTTAGCTGTGATTACAAAAGTAATAGTATACTTTTATTTACAATTTCAGATGGTGGAATTATCCTTTAATTAACTTCTCAAGTGATGCTGTCAAATTTTGGTACTGAAAGGTTAGTTTTACTTATCCTAGGTGTTTCTTCTAATTCCTTTATAATTTTTAAGAGATCCTTTTATAGCTGATGCAGTTTTCTACATTAGAGAAGGACTCCTCAGTTATTCTTGATATTCAGCAAGGCTTTTGAATCCTTGGAAGGTCCAAAGTGAAATAAAAGCATGAGTAAATAGTCATTTTATGAAAAGCAAAACAAAACCAAAACCCAGCCAAATAAAAAAGACAAACCTAACAAAAACCTAAATACTAAACACTTTTGCTGGGAGATGACAAAAGTGGTTTAAATCACTTCAGTAAAACTCAAAACATATACCTCTGCACAATAAACTGTTTTCTGAGATGGCCAAAGTTCCAAAACAGAATATAAAGACTTATAAAGAAAACAGTGTAGTGTAGCTACAGAAGTGAGTTATATCCTTTTCTGTAATAATGCAGTATCTACTTCAATATTTCTGGCCAGTTTGGCCACATCTGTTACAGTCCATCTGCAAAGACACAGCAGGACTGGTGCTTCAAGGAAGTGAAAAGCTCACTGCACATGCCCAAATTGATGGCACTGTCTGTGGGATGAGTGAATGAATAAGGAATTCTCTGAGTTGTCACAGAAACTACAGTACATTCCCACAGCATGAAAACTGCATACAGCCTATTCCCAGCTGCCTTCCTTCCTTGAGGATAAATCAGAGATAATGGTGAATGAATTGTAAGCTGTAATAATGATCCTAGCAGCGTGAGTGAGGAGAAAAGCTTTTTCTTGTGGGAATGATTTTTCTTTAATATTTTTGAAGTTTTTCAGATTTTGGCTTTATTATGTACTGCTTATTACAAATGCTTGATATCAAACAGTCTATACAGAAGTTGTGTTGATCTGATCATGTTATATGCATTGAGGGTATTTTTATTGTTTTGATTCAATAAACATAGGCCTTACAGTCAGAAAGAACAGAAGAAAACACTGGAGCTTTCAATTTTTGTGGAGAAGACACTATGGTAATAGAGGAGCAAGAGATGAAGAGAAACTTGTTTGGATAATGCTTTAATTTCTGTTTCTCCAAGTAAATAAACACATAAAAATATTTTTTGCAAAAAATCCATAGGCCAAATACGTAATTCAAAGTGCTGTATTTTCCTCTAACACATATGTATAGTTAACACAGGCTCATTTACATTCCTGGCTGCAGGTTGTGTGATCACATCCTTTCCCATGAGTTCTGAGCCTGATTCACAATATGGTAGTCAATTGCAAGTCCGCTATTGGCACTTACAGGAAAAGCATTTCAGCCTTTACTGCCTTTATGTGGGGGATCTGAGGAACAGTTTGTGAACTGTGGTCATCTGCTAAGTGCCTAAGCAGTGCGCTGTAATATCTGAAATTTACCTGTTCTTAAACAAATATCAAAATAGATACGTTGTTTGGAATTTGCTTTCTTCAAATTTTACTGCACTATTATTTAGACTATTTATGGGAAATAGGAAGCAAAGCGAAAATAGCTACCGTGAGTTTATAACTACAGATTAATAATGTTGACATTTAGGACTAAATTAATTGAATGAAAAAGTTACTTCTGTGCCTTCATGGGTGTCGTGGTTTAAGCTTCTCAGCCACACGCAGTTTTGCTCACTCACTCACTTCCCCCTCTTTCTTCCCTCTGCTCCTGGAGGGATGGGAAGGAGAATCGAAAGAATGCAACTCCCACAGGTTGAGATAAGAACAGTCCAGCAACTAAGGTGTAACACAAACCACCACTGCTACCACCAATAATAATAATGACAAGAGAGAAATACAAGGGAAGAGTTTTTTCTTCCCCCCCACTCCGGGGGGGGGGAGGGGGGGGGAAGAAGAATCGAAAGAACGCAACTCCCACGGGTCGAGACAAGAATAGCCCAGCAACCAAGGTACAACACAAACCACTGCCGCCACCACCAATAATAACAACGAGAGAAATACAGGGGAAGGGGACAGAACTGCTCACCACCCGACGACCGAGCTGTGAACTAAAAACCACAACTCTACCGGGTTCCGGCCCCCAGTTCTTTTTCATTCTGGACATGACGTGCTGTGGTGTGGAATAACCTCTTTGGTCAATTTGGATCAGGTGTCCTGTCTCTGCTTCCCCCGGCTTCCCCCCTTCCCTGGCAGAGCATGAGACTCAGCAAGTCCTTGGCCAGCCTAAACATCACCAAGCAGTAACTGAAAACACTGGTGTTATCAGCACTGTTCCCAGGCCCAAAATCAAAAACACAGCGCTGCACCAGCTACCAAGAAGGAGAAAAATGACTGCTGCTGCTGAACCCAGGACAATGGGTTACTTCTTCTCCAGAAGCATTACTTATTTCTGAGAAAGATTGTTTTAAAGTTCTGAGAAAAAAAGTAGGGTTAGCTGATATTAGACATGTTAAAATTAAAGAAAATAATAAATTTAATTTAAAATTTAAAAGTATTTAATTTAAATTGAAGCTTATTTTCAACCATGTTGTTTTGAAACTGTTTTAAAAGTTGTTAGATACTGAAAGTCAATATAAAATATTGAGCTTCTTATTTTCAAGTTTACCTGAATTTAAAAAGCAAAAGAAGAGATAGCAGAAAGTAGAAAAAGACATTAGTCATTTAGTTCTGTTTTTGCAATGTTCCCAGTTTTCAATTTATTTCAATACCTTCATACTTAAAGAATATGTAATTACTGCAGTTTATTGTGAAAACATCACTGAGAACAGAACTTTCTGAGAAAATACTGAATTACTTGCTGAAATTACTTGTTACTTCAACATCACTCTTGATTACGCAGCAAGTGGAATAAGGGAATAGTGAGATCAGTAATTCAAACCCAGCTTATTCTACTTATGGCAGTGTAAGAACATTGACAGCACTGACATTTGTGATTTCTGGAATCATGAATATATGATGAGCTACTGTCTCAATTAGCACTACAAAGAATGTTACTTAGAAACAATTGTACATACATTTTAAGAGTTGTCAATATTACACTGCAATGTTACAACTGCTTCTAAAGGTTACACTTAAAAAGGATTATCTCTTAGGAGCACCTCCTTGGCATCAAAAGAATCTGTAAAGCTAACATGGAGATTCCTATACTTGCCAGTGCTGAGCTTTTCTGAAAAGTTTTGAATCTGTCCTGAAAATATCAGAATTGATAGATATAGAATTGGGTAAGAATTATAAAGTATAGCTAATTAGCACATTAGCTTCTTAGAAATTTCGGGACACGTTATTGTACCTTAATACATCCAGCTATGTCATAGTCCGTCACTACAGTGAAAGAGCTGAAAACCCAACACCTACACTATGTGGACTTTAGGGCATTACTGTGGATTAATTCTGCTAGATGTGATACTCTAGTGTCCATTAGCAGTTGAATTTCATCTGAAAGGATAAAAGTTTACTCCCGTGAGACTGCTATACAGTACAAACTGCAAGGTGGGGAAGGCCAGGAGAAAATCTTCAGCAGCATGTTTCTTATCTGAGTGAAAACTGAGATCCACCTTATAAGTAGTATTCAAGGCAGAATCAGGACAGAACAATAGAAGAGAACTTAGAATATTTTGCAGCACTGCTTTTGAACATTTTCTGACTGCATGTGTTGTTTAAACAGGATCCTTTCCAACCTAAATGATTTTATGATTCCATATAAACTGACAAAATTCTCTGATTTACATCATCCTTGGTTTTGACACAGTATCTCTGATGTCTTTGATAAAGTCTGTATTTCATGAGCATTTTTCTATGATCTTCGAGCAAGGAACATCTATTAAACAGAAGAGACAATCAGAATGTTTGCTAGCAGATCCTGCACAGCAGTTGTTTACCAAACGCTGTTTCAAAGTGAACTTCATTATCATACTATTCTGATATAATTTCACCATCCTTAATTGCCACATGATTACATGTTTAATGCATAAAAGATCAGTCATTGCCAAAGAAGATAACTTGGCTGAGTTTTGCAATATGAATATACATCAAGACATAGCACAGACAACTGCATCAAAATATTTGGCTGCATGCAAAATTCTCAGTGGAAGGCTTTGCACAAAAAATAATGTATTAGCCTGTTCTATGAGAAACAAAGAAATTACCTGTGTTATTTATAATTTTATTTATTTCTTTCTAGTGGCTTGTCAAAAGAGGCTGTTTTGGGACTCAGGGAATGCTCCCATCAAAAATGCAGATTATGCAGTTATTAATCATTACAGGAAAAAACAGTAAAATTCTTAAAATTTCCTTCTTAGATTAGCTGAGAGTGATAAGAAGTAAACTGCAATAATACTATGAAGTTAGGGTCTTCGAATCTTTTTAAAATTTTATTTTATATAGTTTATTTGTAAATACCTCAGTCATGTAATTTTTTTTTTAATATATTTCCACTTATACTCTCAGATTTAACCCACCTACCTTAAGTATGCAAATAAAGTTGCTTTTAGTTACATTTAGATTGTATGCTAAACCCATTTTAAAATCTGAAGTTAAAATCATAACCTTTGTTCTTCATAAAGCTAAAACCCCAAATCCAGTTTAAAGCTGCTGTATGCAGACCTCTGAAATCCATCATCCACTCTGAGATGTGTCCTTATCCATGAGTTATTACAGGCTCTTTTTGCTGTGAATTTGTTCTGCTTCCCTGCCAAGCACATTAACAAGACAACACCTAGTTCTCAACCTCATCAGTACTCACCTGACACCTCACAAATTGTCAAATGCCAGCTCAGGCACTGGAAATCAGAGCTCTCTGTGGAGTTTTAACCTAAACTGAAAATTAGCAGTAATGTGCCTACCTGTGGCTAATCAAAAGACATGAAAAATTAATGTTTTATTAAGTGCTAAGAAAGGTTGGCTGAAAGGTTTGCTAGCTCTTCATTCCTCAACTAAGCTTGAACTTGTGAACTTTCTGATTTTGGTATAGTTCCATGTACCTTTTCACTGGCAGCAAAGTTAGAGACCCTTCACCTTCTTTCTGCTCATGTCTACCCCTTCTCCCTTTTTTCCTTTCCTTATTTTTTTTTTTTCTAGATAACAAACTTGGTTATCTGCATGGTCCAATAAGTATTTGTGCTGGCACAAGTGTAAGCAGAAGGCAAACATGGCATGAAATTGCAGACAAGCAGGAAAGACTAGGAGAAAACAGGAATTTCTTAAAAGGGATGTAAAAGAAAAACATTCAGGCCAAATTTTGTCTAGGAATTTTAGATATGTTTACATGGACATTTTATTTTGGGACTTACCACCAGTACCAAACATAAGTTCCATGCTCCCAGTCCAAGGTTCAAAAACTTTCAGACTCCTCATGATTGAGGCCTTTTGGGAAATAAAATTTAAAAGCCACTAAAACTATAAAAAAATCTATGTGCAATAGTAGCCTTTTAAATTATTCGTATTGAACAGGAAAACATATCTTTTAGCAATTAGTTACTAGTCACATTTTTTTCAAGCTGAATTATTGCACAGTCCAATGCTCACCATGATCAAATATGAGATAATAACTATAACCAGAAAATGCCAATGGCTCACATGGGAAATTGTGTTGAAGTACATGTTATATATCTTCGTTTTATGTGCACAAATATGTTATATTCCATCAGTCTGCATAGGTAGGATACTTGGAAAAGTGGCAGCTCAGGAAGAGGGAGACATCTTCAGTCAGTCTCTCAGTCTCTGGGTAGTAATATTGCACAAGAGATATGTCTAAGATAAAGTGGCTATGCAAGCTGTGTATTTAAAAGCTCCCTAAAATGTGGAAATACAGAAACTGAAAGTTTTGTAAGCTGCACTTGCTGCTTAGGCTGAATTGAGATGTTCTTTGTTCTAACAAGGTTTCCGAGGGAGTTTTCTGGTGAGTCCCAGGAAAGAATGCAGGCTGACTTCTCAAGATTGCACTGAGGTGATTTTCCAGGAGTCAGCTTTACCTTCTTATTTTGTAATTCTGTATATACAGAGGGTGACTATAATCTTCTGGAGGTGCTTGGAAAGCTAAGAAAAGATGCTAAAAGTTTCCTAATGATGACTGTGTCCTGGGTTCAGCAGTAGCAGTCATTTTTCTCCTTCTTAGTAGCTGCTGCAGTGCTGTGTTTTTGACTTTCAGCCTGGGAACGATGCTGACAACACCAATGTTTTTAGTTGCTGCTCAGTAATGTTTACTCTGACCAAGGACTTTCTGAGCCACGTGCTCTGCCAGGGAGGAGGGGATGCTGGGAGGAAGCAGAGGGAGGACACATGACCCAAACTAACCAAAGAGGTGTTCCATACCACAGCATGTCATGCCCACTATATAAACTGGGGGCAGTTACCCGGAAGGGTTAGATCACTGCTCAGTTGGGCTGGGTATCAGTTGGCGAGTGGTGGGCGTTTGAATACTCTTACCTTGTTATTTCCCTCATCATTATTATCATTGGTGGTAGCAGTAGTGATTTGTGCTATACCTTAGTTACTGGACTGTTCGTATCTCAACCCATGGGAGTTACATTCTTTTGATTCTCTTCCCCATTCCTCCGGGAGCGGGGGGGGGAAGAAGGGGAGGGGGAGTGAGCAACTGGCTGTGTGGCTGAGTTGCTGACTGGGCTTAAACCATGACAGGCTGTTATTCAATAAAGTGCACAGTGCAGTATTTTGACTCTGGCTGTGATTGGATAAGTTAGAAAAAAAAAATCAGTCTGTGGACTTTGAACAAGCAGCTATATGTTCGCATAAAAGAAAGTCTGGAATTCGTAACAGATTCATTCCTAAAGAAAGAAAGTTTAAAACTAGCAGTTGAAGATTTTCAAAGTACATTGAAATTAATTTTACATTAATGATTAGATCTGATGGGCTGAAGAAAAACTTTCTTTCAGATAAACTTCATCCTTTTTAAAACATTGTAGGTTTTTCCCATCTTTCTTCCTATATGTTCTACTAAACATTTCTGGACATTTTGTTTTTCTGTTTTGATTAAGGAAAGTTTTTATGCACTATAAGGTAAGGTAATGACTGATAGAGACAGACCAAATTATAAGCTTCTTTTCATGCCACTTCATATCATCTTGTAACTAATACATGTTGTATAATATAACACTATGATCTTTGGCTCACTTTTCGTCCTACTAGACCATAAAATTTCTGAAACTCAATAAAGCCATGTGTAGTGATAGGTGAATCAGTGGTATCATAAATCATATTGTCATGTATGAGGGATCTCAGTATTAAACCACTTTTGTGGTGAGATATCATTCAAAAATCACAGAGAGATATCCTGAATGGGTTATCCATTTTAAGAATAATTTTGTTGCTTTGTAAGTTGGTTGGTTTTGATTTTCTAAGCAAAACCTTAATACTCCAAAGGATCAGCACTTCTCTTCTTAGAATGACAAAACTGTCTTTTATATTTAATTTCTGCAGCAGAAACAGGATCTTAAATTATGCTTTCATCCACTAAGAAAAAAAGCCCCACAACATTTCACAATTAGGAAAAATAATTTCAAATAGGCATTTCTCAGGTTTTAATTGCTAACAGTTACTAGATTTGTCTATGCACTTGTAACATCTTTTAATGACAAATTTCATAATTTCATGCCTCTGAAAGTTTACTTTGTTGCACAAATTTTTTAATAAGTAAAGATTGCAATTATTTTTTTGATTTTTTTTAAATCCTAGCTCTTTTCCATTTCTTGCACATATTGTTTTGTTTTAAACATTTTTCTGGAAGTTGTTAAGCATAAAGGAGTTGCTAAGGATAAATTATTTCAGAACCACTCATGTTATCAGGGCCAGCCACAGCTGTATATACTCCAGTTATCACCTCATTTGCAATGGAGACAGTTTCCTGCAAGCCATGGTTAGTTATCTCATTCTATTTGTGGTTAAGCTGTAAATTCACAAAACAAAGTCAGTTTTGTGAGCACCTAGGGTAAAATAGTAGATTATACATACTTAAAGAAGGATTCCTTGAAGTGTTTGTTCCCTTATGCTATTTTTCAATTTTGTCATTGTATCATTTAAGAGTGCAATATAGATATAATAAAATAAGATTGTCATTTACTCAGTTCATATGAAAACTAAAAGAGAGAAGCTTGTAATCAACTAGTGAACAATAGAATGAATTATACCTATAATCTTCACTGAAATGAAAACCCAGCAATTTTATCATAAGATTTTGATTTATTGGCTGTTAAAAATGCCTATTATCCTATGCATAGAATTAAATGCTGCCATTATGATTCATAAAATTCTCTGTCTCTGTGACCATTCAGACGCTGAATGATTAGGTGAGAATAGATGTTTTTAATAAATGTCTTATAACTTCTATATAGAATATGCAATATAACCTCATTAGAAATTTCATTTGTATAATTACTTTATTGGGTGAGGTCATTGTGGTAATCTTTTACAAAGACTTCCATTAGTTTTGGGACATGCAATTGCCTAAATAAGACAGTGAAACTCAGATAGATGTAGATATCACAGAGCAGCATCAGTGACCAAAGAAAACTTGTATATTTAAGAGATATAGGACTCTCCCCACTCCTCATCTCCCGCACTCACACACACAAACTCATAGCAAAGTAAGCTCTGTGAAGGATGTCTTATTTGCCAGGCTCTCAGCTGCACACAACTCTTGGGAATGAAAAGTATTCATAATAACTTTCATGTGTCAGTCCTAGCCATCAGGTACTCTTTTTATAGCGGGAAGTGAAGTTATTAATTTTGGTTTGCAATTAAAATAAAATTATAAATTATCAATGAACATGGTGAAAAAATAGTATAAAATTAAAATTTCAAGCAAGCTGGAACAGTATTCCAATGCTCCTTTCTTTTTTTTCTGGCTCTCCACAGCTCTCAAAATATTTTCAAGCTTCCTTCAGGATCATGCCCTCTTCTCTACCCAAGGATGCTGCATGATTCAAGATGATTCTATAGAATCATAGAATCACAGAATGGTTTGGGTTGGAAGGGACCTTAAGATCATCTTGTCTCACAGTAGACCATGTTGCCCAGGGCTCTGTCCGACCTGGCCTTGAACACTGCCAGGGATGAAGCATTTACCACTTGTTTGGGAAACTTGTTTCAGTGCTTCACCACCCTCACAGTAAATAACTCCTTCCTTATATCTAACCTGAACTTCCACTGTTTAAGTTTAGACCCATCACCACTTGTTCTGTCACTTGAGTCCCTGATGAATTGTCCCTCGCCAGCATCCTTATAGGCCCCCTTCAGACACTGGAAGGCTGTTATGAGGTCTCCATGCCTTCTCTCCTCCAGGCTGAAAAGCCCCAGCTTTCTCAGCCTGTCTTCATATGGGAAGTGCTCCAGCCTCCTTGTCATCTTCGTGCCCTCCTCTAGACTTGCTCCAAAAGTTCCATGTCATAGAATCATAGAATAGTTAGGGTTGGAAAGGACCTCTAGTTCCAACCCCCCTGCCAGGGGCAGGGACACCTCCCACTAAACCATGTCACCCAAGGCTCTCTCCAACCTGTCCTTGAATGCCGCCAGCAATGAAGCATTTACAGATTCCCTGGGCAACCCATTCCAGGGCCTCACCACCCTCACAGGAAAGAATTTTTTCCTCATATCCAATCTAAACCTCCCCTGTTTAAGTTTGAACCCATTGCTCCTTGTCCTATCACTACAGTCCCTCATGAAAAGTCCCTCCTCAGCATCCCTATAGGCCCCCTTCAGATATTGGAAGGCTGCTATGAGGTCTCCACTCAGCCTTCTCTTCTGCAGGCTGAACAGCCCCAACTTTCTCAGCCTATCTTCATACGGGAGGTGCTCCAGTCCCCTGATCATCCTCGTGGCCCTCCTTTGGACTTATTTCAACAGTTCCATGTCCTTTTTATGTCCTTCCTATGTTGAGGACACCAGAACTGCACAAAGTACTCCAAGTAGGATCTCATAAGAGCATAGTGACACATGATTGCAACACTCATACACTCATATGCATTTATGCTCATGAAATAGAGATTATCTCACCCAGGAAGATGGTCAGAAATATATTTCAATTAAAAGATAGAATAGGCTGCATTGACCAGGTATGGAATGTGTCCAGGCAAGCATAATGACTAGCAACATTCTTATACACCACCAAGCTCTTTCATGTACTTATCCCTCTATTTTCCAATTCTTGCTCATCCCAAACTGCCTTGATCCCTCCTTTTCTCTACCTTTGTTTTCTCCCTAAACATTCTATAATAACTCTTGTCTAATCCCAAAATGATCTTCTTGACACCTCATAATATGTGCCATGCACCTTAAACAGTAGCCCCCCTTGGTCTGTTAGATGCTCTGTCTACCCGCTCCTTTTTTCTTAATGGCGTTGGTTATGACCTCCAGCTCATGGGACTGATGACCCTCCTTTGACAGACCTGGGAACATCTGAGGCAAGGTTTTCCTTCACTTACTGTATAACTAGGGTTTTCCTCCCTATGCTGTTTTGCCTCTTCTGGAATCCTTACTTCGTGTGGAACGAGACTTTTATCACATAATCTAATGATATGTGCAGGGTAACAAAACCAGATTCAGGGTCAGGCATCAGGTTACAGTAAGCAGCTTTGCAAGCTTTTTTATCTCTGTGCTTTTTCAGCTGTGTAAATATAGGAAACAATTGCCTAGACATGTCTAACAAATTAAAGATGGGCTGAAACAGAGATTTAAATAATTAAGACATATTTGAGCAGATAAAATTGCTTCTTTGTATGCATATATTTTTAGTACTTTTCTTCAGTTTGTCCATATGCTTTTAGCAGTCCACAGCATTCTCAAAGAACTTCCAGCTAGACAGGGTGGGCACTGATTTCAACCAAACCTTTCTGATACTGCAAAGTCCTGGCCAAATGTTGCCTTTTGGCTTCCAGGACAAGCTGTGTCCTACCACTAGGGCTCAGCAGCGCTGCAACAATGGTCTTAACCCCAGGCATCCCATGTTGTTATAATTGCAGATCTTCCTATTAACATTTTTTTTTCCTCTGAAAACATGCACAGTAAAATTGTACTGAGAAGAAGCTGTGATTGAAGCACTTGGCCTTTCCTATTAGATGATTAATTTTAACAGTATGTGAGCAATAGGATATATTTCCTGCTAGAAGCTCAGCAAGCAGCATATAAAATCATTAGCTCCTCTAGGGTGCAAGTAAAAATACCCCTTTATGCATGTTAAACAGCAGCTTAAAAATGAGAACATACTCCCTATTCTCATAAGAAAAAGTAATATTTCTTCAAGAAAGTGAAAAATTCATGAGGAATGCTTGCACATATTAAAGACCATGTACTGCAAAATCATGAGCTTCTTATAAAACGCAAACACCTTGATATAATTTACAATGATCAGAGCACAGGAAAACACATTTTGAATGTGTATCGTTTTATCTAGGTTACAGAGTTCCGCATTTACTTTGCCCTGTTCCTTTGCTAACCTAATTTCCATCTCTACCTGCTGCCTCTGTGCATCTGCCTCTCAATTAAACCTCACACCAAGAGTAGTTTCAATTTACGGACCGCAGGCACTACCCTTTCCAATATAGCTCAGGTAATGAAGTTCTGGTGAGACTTAGAAACTATGAGGGGAAAATAAAAAAAGGGGAGAGGACAATAAATGAGGTGATTATTTTGTTATTTATATTCCTGGTAGACAATGTGTTTTATTGACAAAACAATTTCTTAAATACCGTTACTTTTTAGAAATTCCATAACAAGACATAAAACATCCTTAAAATTATAACTTTGTTATCCCACTTTATAGAGACATAGAGTGTGAGCACACATAACTACAGATTGAGGGGTTACCTATCTTGAGAACTAGATTCTAAAATTTACTACTTTTGATTGAGTAAATAGGGAAAGGCCCAAACTTTTAATATAGGGAAGGCGGCAGAGGATACATTTTTTGCAAAGACACAGTCTTCTTGAGGGATTTTAACAAAACTGTGCACAGATTACAGCCAGAATAGCTTTGGATTCTGTTGGAGGAGACGTTTAACTTGTTTAAAAAACAGGTTTAAAATATTCAGTGTCCCTTCAAATTAAAGTCAAACAGTTTGGCTTTAATCTTCACTGTAGGCAATACAGACTCTACTTCGACAAAAGAAACAACATTACAGCTGAAACACTGAGGCCATTGAAGAGCATGTCGCAATGGTATTCTGGAGTTGTGTTGATTTTTTCTCAAAAATTCGAAAATTTTCTATTGCATGTTGGGAGATTAGAACTTTGACCAGTGTTATTGTGAAAAGTTTCCCACTGTGACCTAGAACAACTTGACAGTTAGCTGTTGCCCTTTTTCAAAGGGGCCTGCTGTGATTTAGCATTGTTTTCTCAGCCTCATTGGTGAAACGCCAAATGTAAGTTGTTATATAAATGTAAAATATTACGGCAGTATACCCTACTTAATTGGTACAGGTTTTTTATTGAATACTTCCCCAGTAGCTAATTTAATCTAGTGATAGTAGACTGCAATATCTTCTTTTTAATTGGTTGATATTAGCATATATTCTACAGAACAGTTATATGTACATATGTAGCTAATGCCAAGTAGTTAAATAGTACTTTGACAAAAAATAACTTTAAGAAAAAAAGAAAGAATCCTGTACCCTTTAAAAAAATGATAAATGATGCTGTGTGGACCAAGATTGTACCCATAGTTTCTGAGCACCTCAATTTTCCTCAAATTAAAATGGAAAGATCTTTTATAGGGCATATGCGAGGCTGTTTTCTGGAGAAGTCCAACTAACAATCATAGAATTTGCATACTTGCAATTTCAGGTCTACTCATCAGTATAAAATAAAGAACTTCAGCATTCTTTTTGCTTAAAATTCATCAGGCACCCTAGGTTCATTAACTCTAATAATATTTTCACCCTTAATATGCCTGATACAATGCCTACTCAGGTAGATCTCCAGATCTGTAGGGGGCCTACAATCAGAAGTGCTAAGCATTAATAAGCTGTTCAAAATGAAGACGAGTCACAGCTGAGTTTCTCAGCATGGTAGCTGGATGGTAAAGATGAGTTAAAAAGCTCCTGCCACATGGTGCATTTCATTGTTCACTCAGTTGGGCTAGTATAATCGTGTAGGGGCCCCATTGTAAGTAAGGTTACTGAAATTACTGAAGTTAAAAGAAACCTGCAAAAGGAAAAGGGTGTTTTTAATAGAGATTAATTCAGACATTCCCCCTGGAGTCCCATAAGCAGTTGTATTGACACAGCTGGTCTAATGATGAATCCCAGTTCAGGCATGAGCAGTTTTGGACAGTTTTGTTGTCAAAGCCACCCTATAGTGAATCAGTAGCCTGAAGAACAGCATAGCAAGCTTCTCATGAATGCTCCTAGATGCTCGTTATCAGTTTATGGATGAGATGGGCTTCGCAGGGGTTTAGGAACAACGAAACACAGATCAATATGATCCACGCTGAACAATTTATTGTGCGCAATCGTGCCTTTTATAGGAAAGTTTCAGAACAGTAGAACATTCGATAACACTTGGTTGGTTAACTTCACTTAGCCGAGTGCTAGCAACAGTTTACTGATTGGTTAACTATTACAGCATATGTTTCAAGGTTACAGTTAACATTCCTTCTCTGCGTATCTCTCTCAGTAGTTTTCCGTGCTAACTTTTCCCAAGGCTTCTGCACGTACATGAACTTTAGTAACCCTCAGGCGAGGCCTCAGTGCCTGCGGGTCACTACCTTACAATTGTCAAGCAATTGTCTGGATTGCTCACATGCCCGTTCACAGCCAAATGGCTCTCCACAGATGGGAATGAATTACTTTATGAAAGGATACAGACACATGTACAAGCTATGATGACTGCTGATTTGTGCTGCCTTTTAGGAGAGGAAAAGCATGCTGCTGCAATTTGGGGTCTGGATCCAGAGGGGAGGCAGGACCAACTGATGTTTGCTTCTTAGCTCAGAGCTGGACTGTCTGAAGCTTTCCTCCCCAGTTCTATGAAAGGGTGAGTCAACAACATATACATTCAACCGAAAGCAGGGTCTGCCTGGCTCTCAAAAATGCTTGGTAAGAAGCATAAGACTACAAAGGTGGAGTTAGTGTTAGTTTTGGGCTTGTAAACTACCATGTCCCATGTAAGACCTGCCCCCCTGTTTGCATGACTGGCAAATCAGTAATCTCAGTGAGTCAAATTTTAGGTTTAAACCCAATCTGAGTAAAGCATAAACTTAACCCTAGACTGTCAGTTGCAGTGTCCAAAATGGTTGTTAATTAGCTGGTATAAGGTTCCTCCACGGCCTGTCCTCTCCCCAGTTTCCATCTACTCTTGACATGTGTCTGCTCTTGATGCGTGAACTCCTCACAGCAAGGGCAATCCCTTTGTGTGGAAGATTGAGCAAATTGTGACTACTGTTATGAGCAAATCAGGGAGGTTTTTTTTGTAAAAAAAATAGCTCCTTGGCTGCTCCCACTGGGAACTTCTAGCTGGGAGAGAGCAGAAGGAAGTGCTGGAGGTAGACATATCTGAAAAGGTGGTCACTCATTTGCCAACTAAATGACAGTTACCAGACCTGAACTCATTAAAAGAACAGTCTGATCCATAAACAGATGATATGTATATGGTCCTCTCGTATTATGTCAGCTTTGATGGCATAAGGTTTCCTGTAATTAACACCGTAAATCATACATTACAAACAAGAATTTCTTCTCAACTTGTATTTACAAATATGGGTACTTCTTCAGGCATTTTCTGGTTTCTTTTTTTAAATGTTGATTGAGATTCATAATACAGATAAAGATAGATAAGAAAAATCCTCAAGTCAACCATTTTGAATTATTGAGCACTTCTGGTTTGAGATTATCTCCACAGTAAAATGATTCTGCAGCCAAGATTAAAATTAGATACTTAAAGGTCTGATAATAATAGGTTTCTAAATGACAATATACTTATAAGGAATGTAAAATAGAATTGTATTCATTACTCTGGGGACAGTTTTACCACCACCTTGTTTTTACTGTATATATATATATTTTATATATATATATATACTGTGTGTATATATATATATTTCTCTGGCATATTGAGTCAGCCCAGCACATATAGCATACAAAAAGCTTGTGTTATTTAAAAGACGTATATAACTATAGTCTGTTCTTGTCATAAATTAAATTTCTACTTTTCTTGTCAGGAAATTACTATTTCCTGGTCAGGAAATGATGTGACTATTAATTCTATATAGAAATCATAACCACTTCAGTACAGTCAAAGTTGAATCTTATCTGCGAGGTGCTTTTTCTTACCTTCTTTTTAAGTGACTGTTAATGGGTCTCGAGGTCTTAAGGGAGTGTAGGTATTTGTCCGTACAATTTTAAAATACAGGTATTTAGTAAAATATCTCTTACAGGCATTACCAAATACATAGATTTTTATGGGAAATTTATCAATGAGAAATCTGCAGATTTCATTGTAGTATCAGCTCTGTTGAGACTTTCTTTATCTGCAGTTGTCTTTTTTATTGACAATAAATTATATATTTTGATGCCAGCAATAATTTTGCTTAATTTAAAGGATGTGATTTGTCTTCTTGTCAGCGAGTATTTAATTTTATATCCATATTTGTCTCTTTGCACTTTTTTATGGTTTTGGTTTGGGTTTTTGTGGACTTTTTTTTTTTTTAGTGTTGTTTGTTTGGTTGTTTTTTTTTTTTTGTTTGGTTGTCCTTTTTTGTTTGGTTGTTCTTTTTTTTGTTTTTGTTTGGTGTTTGCTTTTTTCAGTTGTTTGTATTTTTTTTAATTCCATTTTTTTGTCCCTTTTTGTACATCTATTTCTTTATGGGCAATTTTACAAGTCTCTGTGTGAGTGGAGGTGTTCCCAAGGAAGGCATCAGTAATTCGATTCTTCAGGTATTCTTTCATTCTTTTATACCAACATTTGGGAAATGAAACAAAACAGGGTTTCTGATCATTTCAAACTGAGAGCTAGGAGCTTAGGAAATAACTATTGTCACTCTGCTTTTTTGGAAATCATTTTTCGTGTAACTGTCTTTCTTCTTGATTTTAGAAAGGATCAGAAGCGTATGAATTTTTCCACCTTCATGTCCCTGTAACAAGACTCAATAAAAATGATACGTTAATCGAGTGAAGAGAGGAAAAGAGTTGGAAGCAGACGCCAGATGAATTACAATGATTAATAGTATATTTTATTTTTTTAGTTTTTAAACACTGAGAATGACTGACAAAAGCCAAGAGAGCAAACTGCATGCTTGGCTGCATCAAAAGGAGATTGACCATCAGGTGGTTCTCCCCCTCTGCTCTTACGAAGCCCTACCTGAAGTACTGTGTTCAGCTCTGGGGCCATCAACATAGGAAGGATCTGGATGTGTTGGAGCTTGACCAGAGGAGGCCAGGAAGAAGATCAGAGGGCTGAGGTACCTCTCCTATAAAGACAGAATGAGAGATTTGTCCTTGTTCAGCCTGGAGAAGAGAAGGCTCCAGGGAGACTGTCCTGGGTTCAGCAGTAGCAGTCATTTTTTGCCGCCTAAGTAGCTGGCACAGTGCTGTGTTTTTGACTTTTGGCCTGGGAACAGTGCTGATAACACCGATGTTTTTAGTTGCTGATCAGTAATGTTTACTCTGACCAAGGACTTTCTGAGTCTCATTCTCTGCCAGGGAGGAGGGGAAGCCAGGAGGAAGCAGAGACAGGACACCTGACCCAAATTTGCTAACGAGGTATTCCATACCACAGCACGTCGTGCCCAGGATGTAAAACTGGGGGCACTTACCCGGAAGAGTTAGATCACTGCTCGGTCAGCTGGGTATCGGTCGGCGGGTGGTGAGCAGTTGTATTCTCTCCCTGGTTGTTTCCCTTGTCATTATTATTATTGATGGTAGCAGCAGTGGTTTGTACCTTAGTTACTGGACTGTTCTTATCTCAACCTGTGGGAGTTGCATTCTTTCAATTCTCCTTCCCATCCCTCCCGGGGGCAGGGTGGGGGAAGGGAGGGGAGTGAGCGAGCAGCTGCATGACTGAGTTACTGACTACGCTTTAACCATAACAGAGACCTTATAGCAACCTTCCAGTACCTGAAGGGGGCCTACAGGAAATCTGGTGAGGGATTTTTTTACAAGGCTGTGAAGTGACAGGACAAGGAGGAATGGCTTTAAGCTGAAAGAGGGTAGATTTAGATTAGACATCAGGAAGAAATTCTTCACTATGAGCATGGTGAGACACTGCACCTGGTTGCCCAGATATGGGATACGGCTGCCCCATCCTTGGAAGAGTTCCAGGACAAGTTGGCTGGGGCTTTGAGCAACCTGGTCTAGTGGAAAGTGTCCCTGCTCATGGCAGAGAGTTTGGAACTAAATGACCTTTAAGGTCCCATCCAACCTAAATTATTTTATGATTCTTTTAAATCAAATAAAAAATGCTTATTCTCACTGCTTATTTTTCCTGTCTAAGTCTGGAGGCTTCTATTCTGCAGTTATATTGTTATTCAGTATACTTTATCAGGATCAGGAGTAACTGGATGGGATTAGATGGCATTAATTACATAGGCAGACAACTGGGCAATGACAGTGGTGAAGGCTGAAAGCAACTGCAAAGGTATTTTGTGTGGAATAGAGTCAAGTCACTGTGGTTTGAGGTTGTTTACCAAATTTAAGATTCTCAAGGTAGATGACAGGGAATAATAATTTTGTAGCAATCAAAGTGGTTAAGGGTTGAAACTCACATTTAATTGCAGCGTGATGTTAAAGCTAAAAAATAACTGTACGTGTCTAGGAGTTAAAATGTGAGATGGGCCTCTTTTTTACTCAGATGATACGATAGTCTCAAGTCCCATGGCAGTTCTCCATTATCATTGGTGGCCTTCTGTGATGGGATTATGGAACAGATGGACAGGGGTAGAGCAGTTGACGTCATCTACCTGGACTTGTGTAAAGCCTTTGACACTGTCCCGCATGATATCCTTGTCTCTAAATTGGAGAGACATTAATTTGATAGGTGGACCACTCGGTGGATAAAGAACTGGCTGGATGGCCACATGCAAAGAGTAGTGCTCAATGGCTCAATGTCCAGCTGGAGACCAGTAACGAGTGGTGTCCCTCAGGGATTGGTGTTGGGACCAGTCTTGTTCAACATCTTTGTGGGTGACATGGACAGTGGGATTGAGTGTGCCCTCAGCAAGTTTGCTGATGACACCAAGCTGTGTGGTTCGGTTGATATATTGGAGGGAAGGGATGCCATCCAGAGGGACCTTGACATGCTTGTGAGGTGGGCTGATGACAACGTGATGAAGTTTAACCATGCCAGTGCAAGGTCCTCCACCTGGATGGGAGCAATGCCAGGCACAGACACAGCTTGGGCAGGGAAGAGATTCAGAGCAGCCCTGCGGAGAAGGACTTGGGGGTGTTTGTCGATGAGAAAATGAGCATGAGCCGGCAGTGTGCGCTTGCAGCCCAGAAAGCCAGCCGTATCCTGGGCTGCATCAAAAGCAGTGCGACCAGCAGGTCGAGGGAGGTGATCCTGCTCCTCTACTCTGCTCTTGTGAGACCTCACTTGGAGTATTGTGTGCAGTTCTGGTATCCTCAAATTAGGAAGGACATGGAACTGTTGGAACAAGTCCAGGAGGGGGCTACGAGGTTGATGAGGGGACTGGAGCACCTCCCATATGAAGATAGGCTGAGAAAGTTGGGGCTGTTCAGCCTGGAGAAGAGAAGGCTGCATGGAGACCTCATAGCAGCCTTCCAGTATCTGAAGGGGGCCTACAGGGATGCTGGGGAGGGACTCTTCATTAGCGACTGTAGTGATAGGACAGGGGGTAGCAGGTTCAAGCGTAAACAGGGAAAGTTTATATTGGATAGAAAGAGGAAGTTCTTTACTGTGAGGGTGGTGAGACACTGGAATGGGTTGCCCGGGGAAGCTGTGAATGCTCTATCTGTGGCAGTGTTCAAGGACAGGTTTACAAGCCTTGAATGGCACGGTTTAGTGGGAGGTGTCCCTGCCCATGGCAGGGGGGTTGGAACTTGATGATCTTTAGGTCCTTTCCAACCCTAACTATTCTATGATTCTATGATTCTCAGGAAAACCAGAGTGTAACATCTTTCCCTAAATTTCAAATTATCTGTATCATTATTTATGTGACTTAGGATCCCTAAGTTCTCTGTAATGGTGCATGTGACCAGGCCAGTATTAATGCCAGTCTAATTCAGTTTAGGTTTCTTGGGTTTTCCTGTGGGCAGACGTTTGAAATGTCAGGTGGTTTTTTTTTGTTTTTTTTTCAATTTCCTCTCAATGATGGTTGGAAACTAGAATATAATGTGCCTCTCTTGCTTTGAGAAAAATCTTAAAGAACATTTTAGCAGTTCAAATACTTCACATTTTTTCTCTTTTCCAAACTGATTTTTCTTTCAACAGATTTTCTACTGTTGATATTCTGTTAGCTCACCTTTTTATGTTAATAACTTTAGATTGAGTTCTCACTCCTGCTTTTTAAACAGACATGGAATCTCTACCATCTAAACATCGAAAAAACATTTTTATCATGTAAATGTTCTCATTGCAATAACACTTCCCTTTTTGTTGGTTTCATTTGACCATTAAGAAACTATATGGGAAGTAGATATATAATGCATTGGAGCATACTAATATTTTTATAAAAATTTGGATATCTTGCTACATCAGAGATCATAAATGTAACTATTCAGCTGAATTTGCTCGTGTGTTACAAACCGTTGCAAATT
Source organism: Amazona ochrocephala (assembly GCA_039720435.1). Taxonomy (NCBI): domain Eukaryota; kingdom Metazoa; phylum Chordata; class Aves; order Psittaciformes; family Psittacidae; genus Amazona; species Amazona ochrocephala. Next base: position 28,247,434 of record CM077876.1, on the reverse strand, counting down.
TTTATTGTGCTTTCTATTTTGTCTTCCTTCAAATAAATATTGAACCTTATACGGTTATGTATGTCAAACTTGGTGCTTAGCCAATATTCAAAGAGAATGAGCACACTGGACTATAGAAGATAGTTTAGAGGATTTAAAACATCCTGGTTAATTTAATGGTTCATATAGCTTTATTGATTTCAGTTAGGATGAATCTGACCTGCTCAATTCACTTCAGTGTGTTAAATTGGGAAAAAACAGTGAAAAAACTCATTGTGTAGACAAGGCTCTTAGTGACATGGTTAGTGGTAGACTTGGCAGTCCTGGGATAATGGTTGGACTTGATGATGTACATGACTATTCTATGATTCTATGATTCTAATTAAGTCAAGAATTGCTGAAAACTTTTCTCTCTTCTTACTTTTATTTGGACCACTTTTTTGGTCATTGACTAAGCAATGGATGTCTGATACCTGTCTTAGCAAAAATATCTAAGTCTTAGGTCACCTTAACTTTCAGCAGAATTGCACAGATTTATTCTCTACAGACTTAAAAAGAATACCCTGGAGGTCTTCTGCCACTAGAGAAGGTGGTCTTCTATGCATGTTCTTAATGTGGTAGTTTATTCACGGAATCCGTCAAGTACAGGGCCCACTCAGATTCAATCCCTTCTTCTGCCTCAGAATTTAAAATTAACTTCATGAGGCCATAGAAGTACCTTAACCCTCTAATCAGTGGCCCAAGAGAAAGATTCCCCCTGCAGGCCATGGAGACACCATGGTGGAGTAGATAGCTACACTGCAGGCCGATGGCAGACCCTGCACTGGAGAAGGTGAACATTTTGTGCAGGTACTGAGGCTGATGGAGAGCTTATGCTGTATAGGGTTTATCCTGAAGGACTGCAGCCTATGCTAGAGCAGGGGAATGGTGTGAGGAAAGAGCAGCAGAGAACCACTATGGAATGATCCCATTCTCCATCCCCTCTCTGGGTAGACTTAGCAGAGTTGGAAATGAAAGAATGAAATTGAGCCTGGAAAGAAGCAGCAGGACAGGGATTAAAGATGTTTAAGTTTTTTGTTTTCATCTTCAAAGTCTGTATATAATTAGCAGTAAATGAAACTAATTTTTCACAAAGTGAAGTCTGTTTTGCTCATTACAGCAGTTGGTGGTAAATGATCTCCCTATCTTTATCTCCACCCAGGAGCTTTTCCATCTTGGTTTTCCTCCCTCTCTTATTCAGAAGATGGAGAAAGAGAGAGCTGGCTGGTGAGCATCTAACAGATAACCAAGGTTAACCATCCACAGATGGTTCTGTCATCTATGTCAAAAGGTTTCATTTACTGTTCTACAGAGCACTTGGTTGGTTGGTTCTGAGAAACTTTGATGGCAATAAATTTTGGTTTTCCTTTTGGAATTTCTTTGCTTTTTTGAATTTGTGTCATCCTGAATGTGACATGCAAAACCAGAAAAAAAAAATAAAGCTGGGGAGCTGGATATGCTGACTTTTTTTGTGTTGTTAAAAACTTTGATGAAATGAGAATTTCTCTAGACCTTATTAGTCTGTGCTCTGCAGCGTATCTCATTCACCTGGATTTCTGTGAAAGTTTCCTAAATGTAAATGATTTCTGACAGAATATTCCTGGTTGAGTGAACTGGAATTTTCCAGTGAAACTTTGGCTTGATCTCCAGTGCTTATATAATTAGCTTAATCCAAAACTTGTCATAGACTTGACATGTTTACCCATATTAAGTTCATTTATACGGGTAATGCTCACACACCACCTCTGAACCAGCAGACAGTAAGCGGCTGCTGAGAATCACAGAGAATGAATAGCTTTGACAGCTTTTTGAACTGCTTCTCAGCTGTTTCCTGGCTCTGCAAGCACTTACAGTCCATTTAATGGTAAAATTAAACATTAGTTCAAACTGTCAGTGGAGGTAGTTTGAGACAACATGCTTGACTTTGCTTTGAAACTGTCACAGCTAAGAGGCATCTTGCTGCCTCTCAGCTGCTAGCTGGTGCAGGGTAATTGAGATGGTTTCCAATTGTGTGAGTACCTTTCCTTCACTCAGTACCAGTATAAATCACCCTTTTCTCATTCCAGCCCAAGCTGCTTCAGAGGATAAACATGCTTGTAACAGGCATGTGCCTCATTCAGAAGGCAACAGCAGCTGCTGCTCCTTAGAGGTGTTCAGCACAAGGTGGTAGGGTTTGCGCAGTGCTGTGCATTCCCTCCTCACCTTTGTGGTGCAAACCGCAGCTACATTCAGCTGATTTTCTCTGGACAGAAGAGAAAAGATAAAAATCATTGTTACATGATAATTCCCTTTAAATAACCAAGAGATGAGTGCCATATGTGTTTATATACCAAAAGAAGAATTGTGCTTAGGCCAGAAATTTTAAAATATAATGTTTATTCTAGAAAATAATTAAATCTATAACCATAGTTATATAGAGGAAATTCTAATTATGGATGTTCAGATAGTGGATGATAGGAACATTGACTATGTATTTTTCTGTGAATCTACATGTCTTGCAATATATTCCATTTCACTTGCTGGTTTATTTGATAATATACTTCTGGTAGTCCTCCTCTGAGGCAGACCACCATCACCTATGTTTCTGGGGGAGGATTTTATGACACAACCCCTAACTACCACCTGTATTTATTTCTTTACAGCTCAGAATGTGGGCCCTTGCTCAGCTAAATGTTGATAATACTGATTTCCAGTACTTGCTCCCCTGCAGCCATGCAGGGGGAATGGAATGGGGATTGCAGTCAGTTCATCACACATTGTCTCTGCTGCTCTTTCCTCCTCAGGGGAGGACTCCTTACACTCTTCCTCTGCTCCAGCATGGGGTCCCTCCCATTAAAGTGAGTCCTCCACTGACTCCTTGAACAGGATTCCTTCCCACTGCAGTTCTTCACAAACTGCTCCAGCATGGGTCCCCTGAGGGTCACAGCTCCTGCAGCAAACCTGCTCCAGCATATGTTCCTCTTTCCACATGGCCATGGGCCCTGGCAGGACCCTGTTCCAGAAGCATCTTGCCACTGGATCACAGACTTCTTCAGGCATTCCTTCTGCTCCAGCATGGGATCCTCCATGGGCTGCCGGTGGAGATTTGCTCCACCATGGACCTCCATGGGCTGCAGAGACACAGCCTGCCTCACCATGGGCTGCACCATGGACTGCAGGGGAGTCTCTGCTCCAGCACTTGGAGCACCTCCTGCTCCTTCTGCACTGACTTCCGTGTCTGCAGAGCTGTTGCTCTCGTGTATTCTCACTCCTCTCTCCAGCTGTTGTTTCTTCTGTGCAGTAACATTTTCTCTTTCTTAAATGCATTCCCCCAGAGGTCCTACCACCATCACTGATGGTCTTGGCCTTGGCTGCCCTGGAGACAGCTGGCATTTGCTCCATTGGACACCAGGATGCTTCTGGGAGTCTCTCACAGGAGCCACCCCCTTAGACCACCTGCTATCAAAATCTTGTCACACAGACCGTATACACATTAGACAAAAGCAAAAATGTTGATTTTGACCAACTAATCTAGAAATTAAAAAAAAATAATTACAAACATTCCAGTCAGGTTACATGTTTCAGTCTTCTTATTGCAACAAAAAGCTTTTTATGTCACAGCGAAACTTTGAAATTCTGGCCAGTTATAATAGAAAAATTCAAAATAAACTCATGGAACATTCACAGCTAAAGAAATTTAATTTTGGATTAATTTAGAAAATTTAAATTTAGAGAAATTTAAATTTTGGTCCATAGCAGGAAAACCTTTCTGAAGTTTCCAAATTTCTCAGGCTACAGATCCACTTTTCAGTTGGCTCCTGTAGGAAATTCTAAATTGAGTTTTAAAATTTTTACATTTTCAAAACTTAAGTATTAGTCTTAATTTTCCTTGTAACTTTTTATGACATTTGAAACATCCCTTCTAGCTCTTATTTAAGACCTAAGAGAACACTAATGAGAACAGAGGTTAAATATATTGAAAATAGAGCCCTTTCTGGGTTAGTATTTAAAAATAAGGAACTCAAAATCACTAGAAATCTTAAGCATATTCTATATATTGTGTACTGAACTAGGTTAGGTTGAGTCATTAAATGATGCACATAAGTCTGGAATACATTTCTGGGGAATCAACCCAATAATATTTTTTTCAGTATGTAAAAAGAAAAAATGCAGCAGAAATACAGCCTGATTTAACAGAATAGACCCATTGTGTGATTCAGTTTCTCATGAATCAAAATAAAATACATTCCACCAGGCTGCAGCACCCTCCTAAGAAAACAGCAGCCAAATGAAGTCACATTTTCAAAAAGATATTGTGGTTCGACGTACTTGCCCATTTGGCGGCTGTTCATTGTACACATTTATTAGTATTTCAATTTACTTCAATGGCCTACACAAAGAAATAATACACAGGTAACATTTTTCCCTCCCAGACTCCTTCCCATATCCCCATCGGCACCTAGTCAGTCTCCTGCACCAAAGCTCCCATTCACGTTGTTCTCCGCCATCAGTGTCCTTGGGAACAGAGGGCCACAGAGGTTTGAGTGTTTATCTGGCAGCTACACAGAGGGTGCTGCTGGAGCAGTATTTCAGAAACATGCTACCCTATGGTATATAGCAATTTACAGGAATTTGAAAAAATTCCCAGCATAACACAGTTTGAATAAATGCTTTGATTGAAAACTTTCAGAACCAATTTCATTCTGAGGAAATGACTGCTCTCTTTTGCCTTGTGTATATTCTGTAATAGTCCTCTTCTAAAACTTTTAACTGAGCATAAGATTATTTTCTGAAGAAGCTGAAAAATATTTACAGACTATTTTAAGCCAGTGACTGAATCTTGATGAAGGGCTTGGGGAGGCTTGAAACAATTATGCACTGTGATAAGAAAGGAATAAACTTTTAATATTACCTGTGAACGTATAAATAAATAGTGAAGCAATTTAAAGGAACTACGCTTTTAAACCACCCCACAAAAGCAACAAAACACATTTTGGGGGAAAGGGAGCATGCTTTTGATCTTTCTCAGATAAGAAGCTGATTTTAGAGGAAGAGTCGTTTGTCCTGCAGTGAATACAGAGCAATCCTTCAAAACACTAGCACGATAATCCAAGACCTTCTGTGCTCCAGTATGAATCTCTACCATGGGGTCTAAAGGATTCTGTTTGTGCAACTGTGAACAGAATCATGTCCTGAGTTTGCTGCCCGGGAAAAACAGACAGTAGTTATCCTCTCTTGACCAGCTGTTCTCTGAAGTTATACGTATTCCATGCAATGTAGTTTTTAACTTCTGACAAAGATGTGTTTGTGTTTCAGCTAGCAGTATATAAAACATTGCTGTTTGTCCAGATAATATCTAGTTTCTTGTATTTTAAGAACAAAAAACAAATAATAATAACAATAAAAAAACCATGAGTCAATTCTTTTCATAAACTTTTAACTGATTCAAGTAACGGCTTGTTCCCAAAACAATGCACAGAATTAAGGGATGTGAAAAACAAGGCTGTGTTAACTTTTCACAATTATAAACTTAATATGTTGCAAAATTCATCACATATTTGATTACCCAAAAGAACATACATATTCTGTCATGTATTCTGGGGGAGGGTGGGGGGGTGTGAAGGTAATTAAGACAACATCTTAGATTTGCTTACCAAGTAAATTTCTGATTATTCATCTGTGAAAGGCCATTACTGTTAATGAAAATGTACCATATGATACCATGTAGCTATAACCATTTTAATTTTTCAGTACCCTACTATATTGGAATTCATGACACCGTTAAACTAAATGAAAGCACAAACATTTTTTCATTTTTCTGGAGAAAAAATGATGAATAAAGATGATGCTTGCAAATTGTCCAGGCCTTAAGACAGGAAAATAGTGTGTTATCACTGATCTTGATGGGCAGCTGGGAAGATCAGTAAGAAACATAATTAATATCAGCTGCAGAAGCAAACAAAGCTTGAACTTTTGTTCCTTTAAAGTCCTGCATAGTTTTGACTAGACTTTAATCTACTCTGGTTGGGCTGTTTGCTCTAATCTTCAATGTCATTCAGAATTTCTTTTCCACATTTCCCCTTTTACCCTTTTTCATGCTCTAACTTCCCGTCATTTCCTTTTTCCTCCTCCTGCAGTCTAGCTTCAGCTTTCTCTAAGTACCCTTCATCCTCTCAAAAATGTGAATTAAACACTGTTGCCAGCCATCAGATAATTTATTGTCTGCTTTTTTCTTCTGCCTTCCTGTGTTTGAATTGGTTTAGCACACAGCCCTTTCAAACAAAATCCTGTGTATTTCTCCAAGCAAAGGACTTAATACTTTGGAGCTCTGTGCTGTGCTGATTCTTAGTTACAACTGTAAAAAGCATGATTAACATCCACAGTAATACTTGTCAGCTTGAATTAAATACACTGCAGTCTGACACATGGATACTTTGCCAATGCCCAAAGAAATGACATTGACCTTAGAGAGAATGCTGTCACATAGGTACTAGAAAGCTGATACGTTAATAATTGAAAATTACTAATCTCAAAGCTAGCATTTAGGGTTTCATAAATATAGCACAGAGCAAAATTTTTATTCCATTATAAAAGCTGCCTGTGTATATCCGCATACAGGTACTTACATTTGAATGTGTAATTTCAGTGTTGACTAGATCACAAATTACATTCTCAAGAGCTTTCAATAGCAGAAGTTGACTTAATATCCATCAGGTATTACTATGAACATGTATTTTGTGTTACAGAACATGGGTAGGTAACTAAGTAGGTTAGATATCAACTAAATCTGTTAAGAATCCACCATCCAGTAGTTCACTAAGGATGTGAACATAATCCCACTGAAATGCATAGGAATTTCACCATAGACTTCCAGTTGATGTGATGCTTTCAATAATGAGATGTACAAGGGTTATACATATTTCATCAGAAAATTTGTATCATGTTTTCCAGTTATGAAGATGGCATTGTACACAGTATGACGCAGACTGAAAAAGCATGTCATTATTTGAGGCATAATGAAAACCAGTAGAGTATGTCTGGTTTACATTTCTGTATTGTGAAACATGGGAGATAAAAGAATTTTGCATCTAATGTAGGTGTTTCAATGGTCACCATCCCTGGGATGGCTAAGCACAGCATTCGTTTACAGATTAAGTTGTTTCATATGACATATGAAGAGCTGCGTTTGAGCAAATATAACCCATTTTCTGGGAATGTCTGTAAGAAGAGCAGAATACAGACAGAATAAGGTAGGAAATTTGGGGTTCTTTATAGCTTCCTTGGAGATGTTTCCCCTTTGTCCTAATACCAATGATATGCTAAGTATGTTAATTTGGTTTAGTATTGCATCGTTATTGGTAGAGGTAAAATAATGATGCAGTACATTCAGGCTGAACGATAATGGAAATCCTATATTCATTATATGTGTATTAAAACCAAGTGAGTTCATTATACCACTAAAATAAATCCCAAAGAAATTCAGGAAACAATGGTTAAACTTCTATTTTAGTGTCATTAGTTGAGTCAGTCTCTACAACTAGAGATTGTCCTTGATCTCTTTCCAAAAACAACTAATCCTTTAATCCACCCAGAGAAAAAGCACTTCGACATAAAGAGGTACATCTTCTGCTCTTCCAAAATAAAACTGTATCTAATATATTGAATGCTTTTTAATGTGAGGGTGACTGAGCATTGGCACATGTTGCTTAGAGTTGTAGAGTTGCCCTCCCTGGAGATATTCAAGGGCTGTCTGGGCAGTGTCCTAGGTACCCTGCTCTAAATGACTCTGCTTCAGCAGGTGGGGTGGACAAGACGACCTCTAGAGGCCTTTCTAATCTCAACTGCTCTGTGATTAATTGATAAGTTACATTTTAGTGTTGGAATCACTTTCCTATTTCCTCCCAAAATTCTCAGGCAACATATGTATTACTCATTGTCCAATGGCAAGAAATCTATAGCTGGAGATGGTAAGAAAAAAGGATTTGGGGTTATCCCAGCTGCTGGTAACATCCAAACTGAAGTCAGCACTTATGCTTCTGAAAATGTTTTCGGCAAACAGAGCTTGAGGGAAATTCAAAGAAGATTGGTGTAGGTATTTTAGAAAGATGTTAATAACTAAATGAGGATGTTTTACTGTGATTTCGTTCTGTTAAACATCCTTAGCATGAGAAAATATATTTTTTACAATAGCTTATTCTTCTAATATGTTAAGGTCTTTAAATATTTATCAGTGTTATCTTCTATTATTGATATATGGGGATACAAAAAAAATACAAAAAAGGAGTGTGGGAGATTTAAGAGAAATGTTTTTTATATATGGTTTCATACAACAGTCAGTCTGACACTTCTTACATATAAGTCCCTGCTGCATCTGACATTTATTGGTTCAAATCTTCACTTTGATATCCAAGAGAAATAGCTATTATAAAGCATTCTGATTTATAATCTTTTTTGCATATGCCAGTTTCTATTTTAAACGTTATTTCTGGCTAAATCAAAGCTTCTTCACTGGCATGCTGAAAAGCACCCTTCTAAGCAGCATGTCTCTTGCCAGATTTCAGCTTGCTAGCCCCAGCTACTTCTGTGCTAGATCTGTTTGCAAAACGTGACGGTGAAATATATGGTAATGAAAGCGTTTTGTTCAATAATTGTAGTTTAATTCAGTCTGAACTGTTTTAATTCCCCCTTTTCGTGCCCACTGAATTTTCCTTGAACATATACCAGCTCTTGATATTTGGTTAGGGGACAGAGAAAGGCTAGGCATTAGTGGAGGAAATGTCAGGCAGCCTTTATTTTTCCAGAAATATTTTCACTGAAAATATCTGAGTATAAAATAAACACAATGTCCATGATGCTTCCATTTCCAAAATGAGGACTTGGTGTTATAGCCACCTTTTCTTCCAGAAGAGGAAACCCAGACTCTTCAGAAGCATCTCAGCTCATTCATAAATACACATAAAAAGTTCTTAGTGCCTCACCACTGCTTTTTTTTTTATTTCCATTACTTTTCCCAATTACTTTTTTCTTTTTTTTTTTTTCCCAATGCATACAACCTCTCAGAGGTCTCTGCATTCCCAAGTGAATGAGGTCTTGCCCTGCTTGGAAAACTAACAGGAGATAGCAAGGTCCTTATGCCTAAGCTAGTGGTGTAGGCTGCATTTCTGGGTCTAGCCAAGTACTGTGGTCTGTACTGGAGCTGAGTTGATCAGTAATTTCTTCCTGCTCCTCAAGAGAGAAGGAAGCAAAGGCAGTGGTATGAAAAGACAATGCACTGGACTCTAGGTGTGAGTCATATCTGGAGAAACGGGGAAACTAGGATCCGGGAGACCTTCACCAAGAGCAAGCTCTAGCTGACCGTCTGTTTGACTTAGCCTGACAGCTTGAAAAATCTGCTGCTGTAAGCACATTAAACTTTTTCGTATGCAGAAGTGTTATCGTGACTCTTATTTCATCCTCCAGCCACACCCTCATTCAGGTTTTGATTTGTTTCCTTTTGTTTTAAGAACTGCCTGGTAGATCCAAAAGACTTTAAAAAAGTAGTGTGCTCCATTATTTGAATTTCAACATCTGGCTTATTTTAGCTCAAAAAGACTGACTTATGTCCAGACAATAATAGAAAAACAACTCTGACTACTTAAAAATCGCTGACAATGAAGCGTGGGAACTGTTGTGTGCTATTTCTGCTAGGTGGACAATGGCTGCCAAGTCAGGGTTCAATCAATTATATAAAGCAAATGAATGTTTCATGTGGTTGTTTATTTTGTCAAGTTGCTGAATTGGGTAAACTTTTGTGTTTTTTTAGAATAGGTTCTCTATCATTTTCCCATTTCAGAGTGTGTTGGTTGCTATGGAAACATTTGTCATTGGCATGAGTCAAGCTTAATCATAGCCACATGGGCAAAATAAAAATGGCTTATATCTTAGTTGAACATTTCTGTAAATATTTGGGAACTAATAAAGATTTGTATGATGCTTGTGGCTGTGCATAAGTGTGTGTTTGTATGTACGTAAATATGTATAGGGAACTCATGAAGCTCTGATATCCAGTTTTTAATCTGCATAGGCTTGAGAGAAGTTATATGGAGTGTCCCAAAACACAGTCCAGCAAAAAAATTTGTCATATGACCATATTGTATGTTCTCTATGTCATACATTTTGAAGAGAGTTATTTTTGGAGGTGTGCTAGGGTTGTATTAAAATCTACAGAATATGTAAGAAATACATAGCAATGATTATCTATACGTCATTTCCCATTTTGTCCTCTTTGTGGTATTTGTTTCATGCATATTATGTCATATTTCTTCACGTTGCTCATTCCCTCCACAGCTCTAGAGCTACATGTTAGGCTGATTAAAAATAAATCTGTACTATAGAAAGGTCTGTGGAAATGGTACATCAAGACCTTTTCCATCATTTTTGCATTGCACAAAGTCATTTTGTATGAGTTAAGGACAGCAACATAATAGATGAAGTAAAATCGCTATAGACTGCACATATTGAACGTTAAATTTAATATTAAATACATGTAGTCTATGATTTTTTAAAATATCCTTTAAAAGAGAACTCTGATTACAACTGAATAAGCATCCAGGTAAGTAGTAACATGTATAATTAAACATAAAGATCTACAAATGATACTGGGTTTATTTTTGATCACCTAAAAGTTAATATGTATATGTAAGTAGAGAAAAAATAAATGCTTATTTGTAGATGAAATGGATTTGCACAGATATAGTTACCTTTTGTTTAAAAATCTTCACCTGTCATTCAACTCTGTTCCATTCTGAATTTGACAAAATCTAAGACTGGTTAAACTGGGAGCTGTTGTACAAAGCATCTTGTAAATTAGAAATAATAGAGCTAGAAGCACGATGACTTACCAATAGCAGTACCTGTTTAAATCCAGATTAATTTAAAATGTATTTTTGAATTGTAGCTCTGGCCATGAAGTTCCATTCCCTCTTTCCAATTGTCTAATTGATTTTTTAAAATGCCATACTGGGAAGGGCTGATCTGAATTTCTTGAAAATAACAGATCTTGGAGTTAGACTTATCTCACCTACCTTTACTCAAACAAAGGTGCTTTTTCCAATACTAGCATAGTTGTCTAGACCATATTTATGACTCTGAGACAGCAGAATGAAGGGTTTCTTCCAATAACAAGCAATGAAAATCCTCTTATTTACCTCGTTATGGATGGGATCAATTGATCACTTCCTTGTAGTGCTCATCGCTATACATTGACTATAAATGGAGCTTAAACAATGAAGGTAAACTAGATACACTATTAGAATCTTATATTAGGTGAGATGAATCCGACTTTATTTGTTTAGAAGTTTCTATTTTTTGTTTGAGGCACTTCCTCAGCAAGAGATCAAAGTGTAATCACTGTCTTCCTTTGACAGAATGAATTCTATGACTGCAGTATCAAACATTGTTTTCTACTCACTTTCACTGTGTTTGATAGCTTTTTCGTTTAAGACTTATGAAATGTAAGCTTAATGTACTTTCTTTAGGTCTCCATCATCTCAAACTTTTGACTTAATTTGTGCATTGCATCACTTCACGAATGTGTCATGCTTTAGTCTCTTGCATGGTTTTTTTTTCTGACAGCTTATTTTTTCTTGACTGTCTCTTTTCAAAATTTTTACATCTTTCCCAGCTGCTTATAGTCTCCTAATGGTTCCCCTGATGCTTAAGAGGGTTTTCTCTAGTGATTATATGATTCTCAAAATGATTCCTCTTTATTGGTATTATCACTTTTAGCTCAGCATAAGTTGTTTCTCCCTGTACCAGTTGCAAGAATGCCATTTAAATCCTCAATGGAGATTACAGGTAGTGTGAAACCTTGTCTTGTCTGCTCTCCTAACAGAATTAGGAGGAAGCTAAAGGCTTTCATTCTGTGAAAAACAATTTACTTCTTTTTTTTTTTTTTCCTAAGATATTGTAGAAAAGGTGCTGTTCAAAATATCTCTGATCCTCTGAAACTTGTGGAAAACAGTTTCTTATTTATTCGTACTTTCTTATTTTGTGAAAGGCAAAAAGGACAAGTAATTTTGGCTGTAGAAAAAGCATATTAAACCTGCTGGCTATTTGAACTGGGTTAACAGCTGCCTTACCTCACTGAACAGCAAAACTACATCAGCAATTCATTTTGATCTGTGTTTAATTTTGTTAGCTTTATTTCTTCCATCTGTGGGAAAATATGATTCTTTCACGAAATTTAGGGTACATCTAGTGTAGTTTAGTATAGTTTCCCTGGAATATTTCCTAGTTTCATGACTTCAGGGTCTGAGTTTGAGAGACTGGAAAGATATAAAGTATTCCAAGCTGTTTATGTGGCTCTTCAACCCATTTTATTAGTACCGGACTAATAAACATTGTAGTAGTGGTAGCTTTATTTGAACAGTAAAATATGTAAGTAAACAAATGAAGAGTTGTAAGGATTTCCAGCAGAAAGATGAACTAATTCTTTTTCTAATGACATAAATATGGAATGGGGTAAAATATAATCATATCAATAAGCAAATATTTATAAACAATGCTTATAAAAAAGGAGTTTAAAAAGTCTTATAAATCTTGGACTAGGTCCTTTTCTGTCACAGGCTTTAATTAACTTCAAATTAATTCAGCAAATTTATGCCTATTTAAAGATCTAACTTGTCCTTGGGATTAGAACAGCTTTAGTTCTTTTCTGTCTCACTGCGGACATCAACAGTTCTGGTGGGAGACAAGGAAAGTATTTGGAGAGCTTTAGAAATTGAGATTTGTGTACTCTTCATAAAATGGTCTTGACTTCAAAAGAAAAATAGTACTGTTGGAAAACATTGCTGTTTTTTCAGATGCATCAGTTTGCTTTGCTTAAGAGGCTCAAACTTAAACACATTATAATTTCACGGAAGTTGATTGATATTTCTGTATATTGTTACAGCTTTTCTGCAGTAGCAGCCCTAAGAGTAATTATGGTAAAGTTATGATCCCAACCCAAAATTAATGGCATCTGAGTGTATCCCCATAAATATCCTGGAGCTTCGCAGCAGCTGACAGTGTGCTGAATGGGACTTAATAGCGAATTAATGATTTAACAGAAGTGCATATTTAAAATGTGTTTTCACAATACATTATAAGCTTTCCTCTACAATTTTTTAAGGAAACTTCTTAATACTTTTTTGTGTGTGTGTATTGCTTTTCTTGCTACAGAACAAGTAAAACTAGGCGAAATAAGTGCATTTGTAGGATTTATTAGTTCTGGATTTTGTAAAGTTTACAGAGAAGTCAAACTACTTGTGGAGCTATCACTGGGGAAAAGGGTAAGTTCAATAACATTTTGAATACTATAAACCAGTCTGAAATGTTCACAGAAGAAATTCATGCTTTGTAAGCTCCAAATAGAAGATAATGTGTCTGCTGTGAAAAGCATAACTTTGTGGACATGAAATGCAAGAGTATATTCTGATAACAACTATAGAAAAGATGCAAGAACCATAGACAATCAGTCAAATATCAGGTCCCAGAAGGTGTCCTAATCTGGTCTTCAAATGTATAAAGAAAAGAATAATCAAAGAAATAGCTAAAATACATTATAGTTATAAAAATATTTGATGAAACCAATTGTTTTTATCTGGGGAATCAGTAGTTTCAAAAGGTTGTCAATAGTCTGCAAGGATTCTTCCCAACTTCCGCCCTCCCCCCCAGCAAGAAAACAAGCCAAACCAAAAAAGCTAACAGTGTAATCAGGAAATAACCTGTGTGCATAGTCAGCCTATGCAAACATTCGTATATTCTGACTTGCATGCCTTAAACTGGAAGGAATTCTGAACTGCTATTTATCTGAACTACTAGTTTATCCAAGTATCAAATCATATGACCAATAACTACATGGGGAACAAATTTCTGATGGAAGATACTTCCCTAACCTCAGAGAAAATATAATTCAGGAAAGATGAGATTCAAAGATTGAAAGTTGAAACTAAAAAGTGGGGACAAAATGAAGCCAACATTTCTAATGACAAAGGCAACTAAATTAGAACAATTTGCTCTGAGATCTGGTTGATGCCATGCCATGTAGGAACTTCATATGAGGACTGCATAGTTTTATAAAAGTTGTACTATAAATGAAACAGAAGTTGAGGGCTTTGCACAGTAAGATTCATTATCCTTTTGCATGCAAAATTTTCTGGTTTCTGTTTCCAGTATTTGAAATTCTAAGCCTGGTATTTATTAGAAATGTGCTATTAGCAAGAGAAGTATGGCCCATACAAGTAGCCAGATACTTTTTTGGCATCCACAGTACAGCTCATAAAGCAAATAAGGCCTGAAAAGACATCAGTGACAATGTCAACAGAAGGAATTCCACCTACATAACAGAAAAAAAAGAGACATCTCTCCAAAAAGAGGGGCACAGTTCTGTGACACAGCATGGGAGGTGGGAGGGAGAGCCAGGCAGAGAAGCCAAATGTTGTTTACTTCACAGTGGCTGGGATCTCCCTGTGGATATCAGAAATGCCACATAAACACAGCGAGTAATTTAAAAGCTTTGCTGAGCTGGAGGCAGACTGTGACTGCTGAATTCCTTCACTGTGTCAGCTCATCTGGAAACACCCAAGAGTGACTGATAATGGTGGGTAGGAGGAACAGTTTGCTTGTGAAGAGTGATGGTTTTTAGGGGCCATTATTTCAGCTAAGCAAGTGTCATAATTTCTGTGAAAAAAGTGGTTCTGTTTTGAAACAAAATAATAAGGATTAAAAGAAAAAAAAGAAAAAAAGCCCACTGTAGGGAAATAGAATGCATTTTTAAATATTTACAAAAAATGAAAGCAATTAATTTAGGAATGCCTAAATGCCTCACTGTCCTTGTTGTCTTCTACTTTGAGGAAGGAACCCAGGGTTTCTTGCCTCTTTACTGCCAGCCATGAGGCCTTGTTACAAACAAATGATACAAGGTATATCATTCTTGTGGCAACACAGTCAGCTAAAATTCTGGGGTTCCTATGTATTCTGTATATATATAATTAGCATTCTGTATAAATAGCTATATGTCTATCTATATCTATACCTATATCTGTATCTATCTATCCATCTATCTCTCTATCTGAGGATATTCTCAAGTATAGGCCATACATTCCCCCATTCCTTTTTTCTTACTGGGTCAATCAGTACAGATTACTCAGAGCTAGCTTTCAGGCTGTTTTACTTGCTAAGCAAAGTTGACAGATGGTAAATTTAGTTTCAGGCTAAGCGTATAGGCTACTTCTGCTCTATAATTTGGATGTGGAATTCAAGCTTTATGATGCTCTATGCAGTGCCCTGGTCAGATCCAATAATACTAATTGCAGAGTAGGAATAGTACTCTGCTTGGAGGTAAGGCCAGACAATCACAGCTGCCATGCTGCTTACTGTGCAGTTGCAGGTGTCCTTTTTCTTTTAAGCTTTTCTTGCTTTTCTGCTCCATTCCTACAAATAAGTTATGGATCACTGCATGGAGGAAATTGCCAGTGAATGGAGATTGGGACACGGGACTGCAATATGCCACTTTGTTTAAAAAATATAGCATTTCTAAAAATTGCACTTTATTGAACTTGTATGAACTAAGAGAGATTCTTTTAATAAGTTGATTTCTGTCTTCTGAATTCATTGCATTAGAGGTTCATCCAAATATTACTAGCCACTGCAAATGAAGCTAGATTTGTTTATCCCACCCAAAAAGCACTGCAGCAACATCCCACAGTTTTCAGAAGGCAAATTTATGCAATCTTTTATCAAAGTCATTAGTTCTATTACTTCAAGAACATTTATTGGACTTATAATCAAGAAAAGTAATGCTTAGAGTCAAATGAGAAAATAAAATCTGAATTAAAAGCAAAACTATCAAGATTTTATGCATGGTTAGTGCCCTTTTTAAAAAAAAAAGAAAACCAAAAAAAAAAAACCAAAGCAGATCAAATTATATTTACAAGAAAAATAAGAAGAAAATTGATTACATGTACTTATACTCGAAATTTGGAAGTAAATTAGCATTTGAGCTTTCTCAGGCAGTAAAGCAAAAAACTGTGACCCATTTTCTCATGAAATAGCAACATTTGGAGAAGTGAAATCATCTCAGGTAAAATATCTTAAGTCTCCAGAACATATATTTTGTATGTATGTGTGTGCACACGAATACCTATATCAACCTTTTCTTTTAGAATGCATTAATTTTGCACAGCTATTGTGCTGGGCTAAATACAGAAATCTTTGTTTCTCGACCAGATTTCGAGAACAAGGAAGGTTGCTGTAGACCAGCTTCACAGGATCATATCCTTTGGGGACACCAGTGTTCTCCTGCAGATTCTTTCTGCATGTATTGTCACTCCAACAGCTGTCAAATGGGACTATTGATGCTGATGACTTGCTAAGTATGCAGTAAGGCTTTTGTTCTTGGCATGCCCATTTATCCACACAGATAGGAGAAGCTTAAGGGAGGTGACTTCTCTACAGTCCACATTGCTGACTTTAATCAAATTGTTTAACTTGCTTCTTTCTCTTCCCAAGGTCATGGGAGGCTGGGGGGTGAGGCACATGAAACAGAGCGACAGACAGCACAAGCTTTCATTTGCATGCTTCCTGTCTTTAATATATACAGTATTTGTTTTGTATTTTTCTGAGTTTTAGACTGCAACAGTGGTTTTTGCTCTGCAATGTAGAAATTTCAGAATTTTTTTGAGTCCTGGAATGACATCTCAAAGCAACAGTGGATGAGAAATAGGCCTTCATCTTGCAAGCTTTCCTCATGTCAAATTGTTTTATGTGGAATTTCTCCATGTTACATGCCATTCACCTTGACAGGTGAATGTGCTGCACATTAGCCCAAAGCCTGTGTTACACTAAGGCTTTTCTTTGAACATCTTCAGATGAAGATTTACTGGAAAGAAGAGCTCAGGGTGGAGAGTAAACTTTCTCTCCTCTCCAAGGCTGACCGACATCATGTACGCATTATCTCAAGTGACATGGATTAAACTGTACAGTTCCCTGATATTCCTCACTCCATTCAGGCTTTCATATATACCTGAATGTAAAAGAAGATGAAGTGTGTAACTGTCCTTGGCATATGGTTAATGGCAGTCACAGAAAACTGATAAGTTTAGCCTTTTTTAATACTGTGTTTCTGTTCACTGTAAATAACAACCTTAATTTATTTTATGAGTCATGACATTATTCATACCAGTGACATCACATTGTCATCATCAGACAATGATGAAGCTTTGTTATGAAAAGACAGTAAGACATCCAATAAAACTTTTGTTGCTATTAATTCACAGAAACAGAAGAATATTTAAATGCCATTTCAATTTTAAATTATTGTCTTTTATTTACCATTACATCGATAACTCTTTCTGTTACAGTACTTTCTCCATACTAATTAGGTTAACTGAAGCAAGACAAATACACACTGGGTTGTTTCATATAAAATTAACATTTCACACATGGAAGTGCTTTTTCTAAACATATATTGATGTCTTCTACACCATCTGGCAGACTCATCCACCTAATAGGCTCAATAAGGATTTTAGAGCTGTTCAGATTTCAAATTTCAAGTTTTATAAGTATGCTGCTGTAGACTGCACACTTAAAAAACCCAGATCCTGAAAAAGGAATAAATCTTTGACTTGGTTTTGTGTTTTATCATGACATGATATACTTACAGTTTCTTTCCACTTAATTATTCTCTGCAAGCACAAGGTTCAGAGAAGGAGGAGGAGGAGGTGCTCCAAGTGCTGGGGCAGAGATTCGCCTGCAGTCCCTGGGAGAGACTACAGAGCAGCAGGTATGTCCCTGCAGCCTGCAGAGGGAACTATGCCAGAGCAGGTGGATATTACCTGAAGGAACTGTGGAGAATGCACACTGGAGCTGGTTTATCCTGAAGAACTGCTGCCCTTGGAGAGATCAGGGGAAAAGTGTGAGGGGGAAGGAGTGTCAGAGAGAAACTGTCATGGACTGGCTGCAAACACCATTCCCCAAACACCTGTGCTATGGATGAAGGTGTAGTGGGCAGAGGAATCCAGAAAGAAGGAATGAAGTTGAGCATGTTTTGCCCATGATGGTAACTGGCAAATGATCTCACTGTCTTTCTGTCCATGAGTTTTTTCATTTTATCTTCCCTTGGTCCAGCCCAGGAGACAGCAGCCAGGTGAGCATCTGACTGCTTGCCAAGGATAACCCACCACGCAGTAAAATGCTGACTGGACTCTCTTGTAGAGGCACATTTTTCCCCTTGAAATGTGTTGGGGTTTTGATAGGTGTGTAGTTTGTATATTACGGCTACTGATCTTACATTCAGTCTTCTCATTTCACTTTCACATATTGTGTTTCCTATTTGCTAGCTACAACTTTCTGTAAAGTGTGATTCTTTATATGTTCTCTGGACTTCGGTCTTTATATACTGCTTCATTTAGAATTTAGGTGTTCGAATCAAAACTTGCTTGTGAATATGCCTTTTTTTCATGCCTTAGATTTTATTAGAAGCTTTGTATATAACACACTCATAAAATTTTACTATGAAGAAATCTTATTTTTCACCTGACTTTTTCAATCACTGTTTCTTTCTTTTTTTTTGAATTAAAAGTCAGAATTCATAACAAAGTACATTATCAATTTTCCTTCAATGTGACATTTGCAAGAGGTTGTTGATTATACTCTGCTTTTTTTTCTTAGCAGGTCAGTTGCAGTTGTGGTTTTTCAGATACAATATAAACAATCTTTTTCAGAGATCATGTATTTTTTTTTTTTTTTTCTTTTTCTACTTGTTAGCTGCAGCTGGAGAGGGGTGGAAACAGCGTGATAACAGAGAGAAACATACCCAATGTTTGTAATCTCAATTTCTTCTCTGAAAAAGCATAGTTTTGCTATAAACAAATGGCAAAAAAATGCCCTACATTTTTTTGAAACAGCTTAATAAAAAGCTGTTGCATAATGGAAATGTGACAGCTGACGACATGAGCACTCATGCTGGAGTTACTTGAGAGGAGTTAAGCCAGGTTTACTTAAGGCAGTGAAATTCACTAATCACAAAACTTACCAGATCATACCTTTATAACTCACCTTTAGATTTAAGGGACAAAATGCTCAGCAATACATTTTTATTACTATGATCCCTTCGCTTTCAATCTGTTTTTGTATTTTCACTTTCATATTTAATGTCTGAAGTATTATTTAGAGCCCACTTCTTAATGAAAAACTATATTGGTAATTTACATATGAATCATACAAGTGCTTTGCCTTCATTGAATTCAGCATATAAAATTGGCCGTAATGTTTTGTTAATCCAATGAATGTAAATGAGTAAATACTTCTTATTGAAAAGTCATAAATTCCCTCAATATGAACAAGCATAACAGTGTCTCTCCGTATCATGGAAATAAAGACTATAGTCTGGTATGGTTGCAGGGGCTACATTTGAATATTTCATTAGCTTTTAATTTAAGACACATACCTTTGTGTTGTGCTCTTTAATGCCATAAGAAAATAGTGCAGCACAAATATAAATTATTATAAAGCTACCATCTAAAATAACAATATGAAGAGCCAAAGATATATCTACACAACAGAGTATCACAGTCGAAAGAAGGAAACTTTCCTTGTGGTTGGAGAAGAACAGATTAGTCTGGGCACTCTTATTGATGACACATATATCCCATAGGCTTTGGAAACACAGTAGAAACATGGTGCATTTCTGGTGTCCTCACGTAAGCCTTGGGTAACATGGTCTTGTGTGAGGCGTCCCTGTCCATGGCAGGGAGATTGGAACTAGATTACCTTAAGAACCTTTCCAACCCTAACCATTCTATGATTCTATGACTCTATGATTCTATGGTCCAGTTCCTGCCTCTACACCTAAAACTTGTATCACATCAGAGGACAAGGTGTGCTGTTCTGAATGCATGCTGGTAAACTGGATAGGCTTCTTGGCAATCTTCTCTCTCTCTGAGCTCTTCCTGCAGCAGCTCGGCATTAACACATCTTAGGATCATGACTAAATGGCATGGTGTCAGTTGCAGACTTATTCCGGTGTGGATGGTGGCTTTATGACTGACAAGGCCACCTGGAACAGTTCTCTTGGAAAGTAGGTTTTCTCAGATAATCACAAATCTAAATCTGATTTGTGTCTTATAGCAATAAAGACCGAATTCCACTATAACTAAATTCTGCTGTTTTTCTTTGAGAGAATCTGTAGACTGTTGAACTATTTGATTCTATAGGTATTTTGTTCCTGCTGTCGCTTGGAATATGGCTGGCTCTGTAATGGTTTTGCTGCAAAGAGTATAAAGTTTTGCTTGGTGTCTGCCTGCCAGTTCTTGTAGGCCTATCAACTGCAATAATTTCTGTTTTACGCAGAAAATCTGGCTAAATGTTCTGCTTGCTCTGTTTGAAGGATTACCCTGAGTTGCCAAATCTAAACTGCTGTAGCACTTTCTGTTATCGTTTGAGTAATAGCCAGGTGAAGGAATCTTATCTCCCCTGAAATTAGTATCTGTTAGTTAAGCTAGAACAGGAAAACTTTTAGGGTCACCCTCCTCTCACATAAAGATGTCCAATACGTAAACCAAATCATCCTCATCATTCTCATAACTGACAGATAGTTAGAAAATACATCATTTTTTTCCATGACCCAGAAATTTTACAGAGCTCAATGTAAACACCACAACAAAGAGTAAACTGAAAATACAACACTGAACTTCCTGAACTACCAAGTTGAGTTTGAATTTTTGAAAAGCAGATAAACATCTCAAACTGAGACTCTCAGTGCTTCTGAAGTCCCCAGCTCTAAAGCTGTTGTCATAGATTCACAGAATCATAAAATAGTTAGGGTTGGAACGGACCTTAAGACCACCTCGTTCCAACCCCCCTGCCATAGGAAGGGACATCTCACACTAAACCATGCCACCCAAGGCTATGTCCAACCCAGCCTTGAACACCGCCAGCAACGGAGCATTCACAACTTCCCTAGGCAACCCATTCCAGGGCCTCACCACCCTCACAGTAAAGAATTTCTTCCTCAGATCCAATCTAAACTTCCCCTGTGTAAGCTTAAACCCATTACCCCTTCTCCTCTCACCACAGTCCCTAATGAAAAGTCCCTCCCCAGCATCCCTGTAGGCCCCCTTCAGATATTGGAAGGCTGCTATGAGGTCTCCACGCAGCCTCTCTTCTCCAGCCTGAACAGACCCAACTTTCTCAGCCTATCTTCATACGGGAGGTGCTCCAGTCACCTGATCATCCTCGTGGCCCTCCCCAGGACTTGTTCCAACACTTTCATGTGCTTTTTATGTTGAGGACACCACAACTGCATACAATACTCCAAGTGAGGTCTCACACAAGAGCAGAGTAGAGGGGCAGGATCACCTCATTGGACCTGCTGGTCATGCTCCTTTTGATGCAGCCCAGGATACGGTTGGCTTTCTGAGCTGCAAGTGCATACTGCTGGCTCCTGTTCATTTTTTCATCAGCCAACACCCTCCTTCTCCTCAGGGTTGCTCTGTATCTCTTCCCTGCCCAACCTGTAGCTGCGCCTGGCATTGCTCCCACCCAGGTGTAGGACCTTGCACTTGTCATGGTTGAACTTCATCAGGTTGGCATCAGCCCACCTTACAAGTGTGTCAAGGTCCCTCTGGATGGCATTCCTTCCCTCCAACATATCAACTGAACCACACAGCTTGATGTCATTGGCAAACTTGCTGAGGGCGTGTTGCGGGGGATATGGAACAACGCAATACTGATCAATGTGATCAAACGCTGAACAGTTTATTGTGCGCAAACGTGCCTTTTATAGAAAAGTTTCACAGCACTAGAACATTCGATAACACTTGATTGGTTAACTCCACTTAGCCGAGTGCTAGCAACAGTTCAATGATTGGTTGTGGTTTAAAGTGACCATAGCAACAGGCTCCTGGTTTGCAATCCAGGTTTGCTTTGTGGTAACCTGATCCGGCGCTGCAACGTCTTGCTCAGTGCCTTTGTTAACCCTTTCATCGACCTGCAACGCCTCACAAAGCCTGTTGCTCAGTGCTCGAGTGAAGCAAAGTCAAAGGCTGGATTGCTCACATGTCCATTAACTGAAAGGAATGCTTCCACAATACCCTCTTCTTGTTTTTGAGCAATCCAGATTTGACTTAGCATTCTGTTTACAAACTTTTTCAATACAGTAAATACAATGGTGCATGCAAGCAAAATTAGTAATACAATGCCTAAAACCTTCAAAGCAATAATTATCCAATTTTGAATCTAGGAATGCTCTGTGAAGGCAGAAATAAGTTGTTACCACTTCTGCTTAAAAGGTGGTCTCTTTTCCAGATAGTACCTAGCCTCCTTTTTGTTGCAAGAGATACTAATCCTGCTTAATTCCGAATCTCTTAGATCTATGTAAGCTTACTCTTTTTCACTACTGAAATGGCTACCAAATTGTTTCAAACAATATACAGAAGTAAATCTTTCCAAACTGCAAACCGTTTACTTGGTACAACAAAACAACTTTATAGCAACAATAAATTTGCATGAAAAGCTATAAACGCATTCTGGTTTTTACAATGCATAGAAACTTCAAGGCAAAATACAAGAAACATAGTATCTTAGGGAAATCTTTATTAGTGCTCAGCCCTTACACAGTCAATCACTTAATGCTTATATACTTCCCATTGTTTTTTACCTGACCTTTAACTTGTAGTTTCAAAGATGCAAAATAAGCAATGAAGACAAAAAAGCATACATTAGACTGGATTTTGCCCCTCCATCTCCAACAGCTAATGCTAGGCTTTCTGTTTTTCTCAAATCCATAAGAACTGTAAAATCAGAAAAATAAAGGAAGGAAATTAAACTTAATTTTCTGTATTCCTTCATCTATGTTGAAACAAAAATGACAAGTTCAAGGAAATTCTGTTTAGATGTTTTTTCCTTTCATTTCCCTAGGGAGTTTGCAAATGCTGCCTGTTTTTTCCTTATATTTTTGTTGAGAAAAGAAATCCAAGTCCCTATTCCCCATCCTGAAAAAATGTTGCGGAGCCAGTCATCTAATGGATTCACATCCTGTTGGATTTTTTGAGAGTGTTCTTTTAGATAGGTCAATTGTTTATGAATGCTCTTGCTATGATCAGACAGATTCACACAACATACACCTTCATAGTCCTCACAGCCACGACCCTGTGCCAACCCAGGCTTGTGAGTAAGCCCGTATATCTTAAAGCTGTTCTCATTATACCCAGGTATTCCTATTAAACATGTTTGAAATGGATCTGTGGCTGATGCCATAGCAAGACAAAATTCTGACACCCCACTCTCATTGGCCCATGTCACCCACAAATTTTTTCTAGGATTGATTTCGTGTAACAGAGATACAGAACTATATACAAACACCAAAATTAACAGCTTAACCACTAATAGGTTCTTAATCATCACTGATGTCTTCCGGTGTAGACAAGATATTTTCTGCTGAGTCTCGCCAGGGCCGTATCCAACGAGCCCGTATCCACAGAATGCCTTGATCTCCTGTAACAATACCCTCATCTGATCGTCCTCCTTGGGCTCTCTGGGGGTTTTTCCCCCCGGGGTGGTTGCAACAGAAGTTTTAAGGGAGGATTCAGACCATAGGAGGGAGGAATAAACAGGTTGTCTTGGCTGGCAGCAATCTGCGTCCTGCTGGCTAGCCTGTTTTCAGCGTTACTACTGATAGCTCTGATAACACCTTTATTCCTCCTTTTATTCTTTCCTTTGTCTTGTAGTGGGTTGTGAAAGGCACTCTTTGTAGGTTTAGTAATCTTCGAGGCCTCGGGGCAGCAAGACGGTGCTCAAAGGGATTCGCAGCAGCCACGGTAGGCAGCGCTAAAGGCTCATTTTCTCGCTGGGGTATAGATTGAAAACCCATCTTAATTGTCTGCAATTTTCGGGTGACTTCTCCCTCCGGTATAATGATCGAAGGGATGCCGATCGGGGTTCTTTGAACCCTTCGTAGGGGGCTCTGCGGGTAGTTCCAATTCTGCTAAATAGCCCCTTTTCTTTACTCCACTGGAGTAGCCCTTTAAGTACATCTCCTTCATATTTAATCCCTCTCCTTGAGAGGATGTCCCGGCCGCCACTTGCATTTATCGAAGTGGACCCTTTTTCGCAGAGACACTTTTCTTCTGTGGCACGCGCGTGCTTCCTCTACTCAGCAGGGCTGCTGCTGGCTGCTTTTCGGTCGGCTTCCCACCCGTCAGATCTGCGCTGATCTTCACCACCGAAGCAGCTCTCAGGAGGCAGATCTGAGGGTCGCTGTTCGGGCGTCATTTGTTGCGGGGGATATGGAACAACGCGATACTGATCAATGTGATCAAACGCTGAACAATTTATTGTGCGCAAAAGTGCCTTTTATAGAAAAGTTTCATAACACTAGAACATTCGATAACACTTGATTGGTTAACTCCACTTAGCCGAGTGCTAGCAACAGTTCAATGATTGGTTGTGGTTTAAAGTGACCATAGCAACAGGTTCCTGGTTTGCAATCCAGGTTTGCTTTGTGGTAACCTGATCCGGCGCTGCGACGTCCTGCTCAGTGCCTTTGTTAACCCTTTCATCGACCTTCAACTCCTCGCAAAGCCTTTTGCTCCCTGCTAGAGTGAAGCAAAGTCAAAGGCTGGATTGCTCACATGTCCGTTAACTGAAAGGAATGCTTCTGCAAGGGCGCACTCAATCCCACTGTCCATGTCACCAACAAAGATGTTGAACAAAACCGGTCCCAACACCGATCCCTGTGGGACACCAGTTGTCTCAGAGTCATAGATTCTAAAAATCTCTGATCTCCTGCAATTTACTGGGCAATTTGGCAAGGATACCAGTCAAGGTTTTATTGGATATTTCTCTCTGTTTGGGCAAACATTAGCTGAAACAGATGTTTATATACAATATTTTTCTTTCTGAAGCATGCTTCATCTTAAAACCAGTTTGGTTTAGTGCCCTTGCTCCTCCTATTGAAAGGCTGTTACTGAATATTCTGGCTCTGATGATTATAATTTCTAATTTCCAACTCAAATGTATTTATGGCCCATCCAGAAATATTTTTATTAGGTCAACATTGTTATTTTAAATAGCTTTTCTTCTTCTCTTGTGTTTGCTCCTAACCACTCCATCTATTTGTGTAAAGCAATCTTATCACATCTCAGTTCATTTAAACAAAATAAGACGTTTGTCTTATTTCACATGGCCTGCACTACTCTGGGGACCTCATTGCATATATCTTAGAGCTGTATTTGTTATTTGATGGGAGTGTCATGTTACTGCCAAAAATAATCCAGCTGCATCGCACTGTTTCTTCTCTTCCAATTTTTAAGAGCAGAACTTAATTTTCTTTCGCCTTAAGTGTATCACCTTGC
This sequence comes from Amazona ochrocephala, assembly GCA_039720435.1. Taxonomy (NCBI): domain Eukaryota; kingdom Metazoa; phylum Chordata; class Aves; order Psittaciformes; family Psittacidae; genus Amazona; species Amazona ochrocephala. Next base: position 28,222,064 of record CM077876.1, on the reverse strand, counting down.
CTTAGTATTGCTCACCACCATATTTATCCACTTCTGCATTGTGCTGTGGCCTGCTTCACATTGTGTTATGAAATGATTTAATCAGTTAGCCTTTACTTTTTGTACCACATATAATGCAATGTAACAAAAATATTAAAAAAGATCGGTACCATGACTAATCCTTGACTAACTGTATTAGTAGATGATCCTGGCTTGATTATTCCCTTCTCAGATCTGTCAGTTGCCAGCTGGTTTTCAATCAGTTTGCTATTCACCACACAACTCTGCGCAAGCTCTTATGTTCCCCACTGGTTAAATCCCATAGGTAATCTAGCAGATGTTTTACCATATGTCTGATAGACTAACTATATTGTTATTTTGTTATTTATAGGCTATAGACATGAGGCTAATCTGATTCAATGATTTTTGGATAACTTATTTTGGATTTTATCCCATTTCCATTTACCTCGGCTACTGTATTACTTGCCTAAGTAAATGCATTTTTTCATAGAATCATAGAATCATAGAATAGTTAGGGTTGGAAAGGGCATTAAGATCATCTAGTTCCAACCCCCTTGCCATGGGCAGGGACACCTCCCACTAAACCATGCCACCCAAGGCTCTGTCCAAGCCGGCTTTGAACACTACCAGCGATGGAACATTCACAACTTCCTTGGGCAACCCATTCCAGTGCCTCACCATCCTTACAGTAAAGAATTTCTTCCTCAGATCCAATCTAAACTTCCCCGGTTTAAGTTTCAACCCGTTAACCCTTGTCCTATCACTACAGTCCCACATGAAGAGTCACTCCACAGCATCCCTATAGGCCTCATTCAGATATTGGAAGGCTGCTATGAGGTCTCCACGCAGCCTTCTCTTCTCCAGCCTGAACAGCCCCAACTTTCTCATCCTATCTTCATATGGGAGGTGCTCCAGTCCCCTGATCATCCTTGCGGCCCTCCTCTGGGCTTGTTCCAACAGTTCCATGTCCTTTTTATGTTGAGGACACCAGAACTGCACACAATACCCCATAACTTGATTTTAATCTGTAATTTATGAAGTCATTATCTTCAGATAAATGATGGATGTAGGTAGAGTAAGGAATTCTACACAGCTTGTGAGAGACATGCTAGAATTCTTTTTCTGTCAGAACAAAAACTTGAACTATGTTTTTCTTAACTCTTATATTTGTCAGTTTCTTACATAGGATACACTAACCACTAAATCTCCCATTTCTCTCCTTCTGGATCTTCTTTCAGATAAAGTACCTAAATAGTCACTGGAGTACAGAATGAGAAGAAGTCCAGCCTGACACTATTTGGAAAGAAGAAGCACCTAACTTTCATTCCTAATCATAATTCGTAAATTAATTATTATACAAGGTAGAACAGACTAGACAGGAGAGATTGAGAAGAGTTCCTCTCCTGTTTTGCCAACGTATTTTTAACCTGTTGAACCTTTTGGGAATTGAGACCTGGACTTTGAACTCTTAGAGGAAAAGAAAGAATTGGAGTGCTCTTACTAATAAACAATTGACAAAAAAGAAGTGTAAAATAACTTTTCATCCTATTCTGGCAGCTTTGTGAATATGGTCTTATATTTTTGTCTAAGTTTCTCAGAAAACCTGGAAAGTAACATACTGTTGTAGATCTAAAAGAGTTGACTGTTTCACTTCGTTTAGATTTGTTTAATCATGAGGGGAAGTGACAATGAAGTGGAAGTTTGTTTCTTTTGGCAAAAGTTTCATAAATAAAAGTGGTTTATTTCCCACAATTGTGAGTAAAAGGTGTTTTCATTATGGATTGTTTGCCTGCTGAAGTAACTAATCAGTTCACACATGGCTAAGAACAACCGATTTCTGTTTCTTTGTCCATCTTCTTGGTTTTCATAGAAACACCTAACATGTTGAATCAGATTAAATTCCTCTTAAGCTAAATATCTTGGAAAATACAAAAGGGGTGCTTCAGAATTCTCACTGATACAGTCACATCTCTCATGAGCTGTATGTACCTATAAATTAATATATATTACTTGCACTTACAAGTGTTATAAGTCATCATGATGTTCTTTTTAAAGTCTGTGACAACCAACCACCTTTTAAAGACAAAATCTAGTTGTACCCATGAACGTAATTCAGTGGATTAAGCTTTATATATGACTTTTATTCCTGAATTTACAAATATTTAGGAAACAATCTGTTCTTATATGCATATTACAAGAATATTATAAGTTCAATTTGTCTATTTATTAAAAATAATACCTGTGATGTAAAAAAATGCTTATCTCATGTTAATTTACACACTAAGAATGTTCCCAAACTATACAGCTTATTTCAGTACTTAGTTACTCCTAGCTGGGGAAAAGATTAAATATAAACAAATAAAGATGATAATAGGAGAGTATAAGGAAAACTTTACATTGTAATCCTGACACATACTTCAAAAATACATCTCATTTTTTCCCAATTGTGGAAAATTAAATCAACAACTTGATGTTATCTTATAATGGACACAATAACCAACTTGTCAAAAGGAATCTGTACTTACCCTTCAGAGTGTAATGACTCATTGTATTCTTTTATTGACTTTTCAAGTAAGATAGTGAGACCCACATATGAAACTGTTATTTCCTTTGCAATAAACTGTAGGAACACTTATTAAATATAAGCTAATACCTTTTTTCTCTAGGATATAATAAACCAACCTTTTCTTAGCATGGGAAAAAAAAAATCCCTTTTCAGCCTCTGTTCTCAGAAGAATAACCTGAATGCTCTGATTTCATCATGTGACAAAACTAATTCTTTTTTGCATGTGTTATCACGCAATTTTGTTCTTTAGTTACTGGTCATTAAAGGATGTTGTAATTTGGCCTGAGCACTTGCATATCACTAAAATGTTGCTTATGGCTTTGGACTCCTTACTAATAACTGGCCTTATTTTTATTACTTCACTGAACACCCAGAATTAATTTTTTTTTCTGTTTCCTTGCATAACCTTGGAAGAGACAAATTAGACTTTCACAAACCTTTAATTAGTGTGCTGCATTTTAAGATGGAGGTTTAATTGTTTGAAAAGGTGTGCAGCATAATTTCAGGGGTTTTTTTTTAGTATTATTTTTTATTCCACTACTTTCCTCTTCATTTATTTCAAAGGTTATACTGTAGGGTTCATAGCATTTGTTGTTATATATCATGCTATATTTAAAATTGCACAAGGGAGACAGTGTACAGCAGAGGTTTATGTAAGACATATTTCTGCACCAGCAAAAAGGTTGATGACTTGCACTCTTTCCTGGTGGGCAAATATGGTAGTTTGGTCAACAAGAAGCAAAGCCACTGTAGCTTCCTATGGAAACAACTCCTGTATAGGAGCCCCAGCAGCTGGAGCCCCACCTCAGAGATTAGTGTGAAATGTTGCCACTAAGTAAAATCACATAAAACCCAATGAGAGTTTTAATGTTTGAAACCAAAGTGATCTGTTTATAAAGAAAACAAAGTAATGTTCCTTGACAATTAAGTCCCGAAATGTCTATTGAAATCAATGGGTGCTGTAACGGTTCTGCTGCATAAAGATAGATACAGAGCTTTCTCTTTTCTATTGCCATCACAACTGCCAGCATTATTAAGCTGGATAATGACTTTGACTGCACAATGTTGTTGTAACATTATGTGGTTCTATTGTTCCCTAGCTGTACAGGTATTCTCTATCTAGCTATATGAAATGCAAAGATGGGGGAAGAAAACATTTTTTTTCTTAATTTCAGGCCATTAGAATACCATTTTCAAAACAGATACCTAAAATAAGAGGTTATTGTGCATATTTCTATGAAGAAGAGGCTTTCCTTTCATAGATTCTCAGGAACTCTTTGGGAAAAAGACTCTGATTTAATATAGCTGCCTTATCCAATGACAAATAGAGGACCTTTACTTGCGATAGAAAATTATGTGCCTGTGGGCAGTGCCTGGAAAATGAAGAAACATTTGTATCTTTCTGAAGGTTCCTGGATAACCTTTTGCCACTGCAAATCCCACAGGTCCCTCAGAGTTTCAAGGAGCATACAACCAGGAGACAATGTGGTTTTGAGCGAAAGCACTGAAGGTAGTTTTTATTTACCTTTAGTAGATTTCTCTTAACTTTCTATACAGAAAAAAGTCATAATTTGTCCTACAATTGTACATGAAACAGAGCATACAAATGCCTGAAAATGTATTCTAAAAATCAATTCTATGATTCTATTAGTTAAAATTGATAACAGTACAAATGGTCCTTATTTTGTACAAAAAAAAAAAGATAAAAAAATTAGTGTTGCATTCTTTCAAGATGTGTTTCAGCTTCTAAGGATTTGCAGGTGCCTAGATCATTCTCTTGTTATTTCAGGAGATATGAAGTTACATTTACTGCATAATTACTTGAAAATTATAGTTTCAGTGCAATACTTGTTACATTTTATTCATCAGGCTCCTCCCTTGAGTTGTTCAATGAATTTTAATGATGTTTTCCTATAGTGCCCCTGTTTTGTCAAAATCAGAGATTTGAGTCTTAATCCTCTAGTGATTTGTACCTAGCATATATATTTCTAATTCAGTAAAACCATTAAGAATGCTAGTACTCTGTGTCAGCAGGGTTTTGTTACAAAGTAAATGACTATATAAATTACCAGACAGAAGAGAAACAAATGACTTTTCATTTGCATCTTTCTAGCTACCTATTTCATAGATGGAGTCAAATATGAATAGTGAGTGATTGGTAATTTCACAATTCCTTTTTCTTCAACGTAAGGATACTTTCATTTTAAAAAAGTTTGGTTTTTGCTTTGTTTTGTTTTTCTGCTTATTGTTTAGATTAACAGAGTTTCATAACATTCAGCATTTTTTCAAAATTCCTTTGAGGATCCCATATGATAGTTACACTTTCTGAAAATCTGCTGTTAAATATCAGACAAGGTTTATATGTACACTTGAAATGCACTATTTCAGCAAACATCTAAAAAATCAGTTTAAGTGAACCAATCTGGAATTAATCCCAGACAAATGAATGCTCTCTGACCTTGGTTTATTGTTGCTTGTTCTTACAGTTAAACTGTGGTCAGCAATAGCTCAGCTAAACTGAATGTAAAAATAGATCAAGGGTAGCTAAGACTATGGACATTACATTCTTTCTTTTTCTCATTCTAGCTCAGCTTTGTCTAACTACTGTATGTTTTGTGGCCACTTATCATAAGACACTCACTGACTGGTTGTCTTTTCTCTCTTACCCTTTCTCTTCTACCCTTTTATTGCTCTTTCTCCTTCTCCTCGCCCCTCCTCACTTGCTCTGTATTTTCTTCTGTGCTTCTTTTTTTTTTTTTTTTTTTTTTTTTGTTGTTTTGCTCTCTCTCCTTTCCTCTGGTCTCAGATAATCCTACCTCCCCCTAGGAACTGCTAGCTGCCTAAGATATTACTTGGTATGATGTGGGTTATTCCATTCTACATGATGCTCAAAATGAGAGAAAAACCTTGCATAAAAGATTTTGCTTTGTGAATAGGGTTATTGATCAGATATGTCATGCTTCAATCAAAAGGAGAAGGCCAGTAAGGGAGCAGTTTCTCTCCTCCTCAAACAGCAGCATACACTGTTTTTTAAAAATACGTAAGGCTTAAGTGAATAAGGTCAGGAATAGAAGACATCCACATTTTAACCCCTGGTTTCACATGTAAGACAAAATTAGAAACATTCCAAGAGAAACTAGGGTGTGAGGGAGGGAACTATGCCTTTGCAAATCTGAAATGGTGGATCCACAAGAATTTTGCCTTATATACAAAGACATCCATAAAGAAAGGTTGACCTGAAAGCCATGTACATCAATTGCAAACATTCTGGGAACTAGTCTCAATCCCCATTTCATAATCTGTCAACAGAGTATGACCAATCTGGTTTATTGTGGTTTCACTTCTTTCAGTCAGCATTGCCCACGTATTTTTGAAAGTCCATATTCAGTATCTTTGTCTCTTTTTCAAGCCTCATTTTTTAAACAAAAAATTTTCTGTAATCACAAACAGTGCATTTTGATAAAATTTATTTTTCACAGGAAAGTAATAAATGGTCTCTTTATTTAGCAGTACCAAGACAGAAACATTGGTCTACTTCAGGAGGTTGTACAAGGATATAGAATCATATAATCATAGAATAGTAAGGGCTGGAAAGGACCTCAAGATCATCGAGTTCCAATCCCCCTGCCATGGGCAGGGACACCTCCCACGGGCAGGGAAAACTCCCACTAAACCATGCCATCCAAGGCTATGTCCAACCCCACCTTGAACAAGGCCAGGGATGAAGCATTCGCAACCTCCCTGGGCAACCCATTCCAGGGCCTCACCACCCTCACAGTAAAGAATTTCTTCCTCAGATCCAATCTAAACTTCCCCTGTTTAAGTTTAAACCCATTACCCCTTGTCCTCTCACCACAGTCCCTAATGAAGAGTCCCTCCCCAGCATCCCTATAGGCCCCCTTCAGATATTGGAAGGCTGCTATGAGGTCTCAACACAGCCTTCTCTTCTCCAGACTGAACAGCCCCAATTCTCTCAGCCTGTCTTCATACGGGAGATGCTCCAGGCCCCTGATCATCCTCGTGGCCCTCCTCTGCACTTGTTCTAACAGTTCTATGTCCTTTTTATGTTGAGGACACCAGAACTGCACACAATATTCCAAAGGAGGTCTCACGAGAGCAGAGTAAAGGGGCAGGATCACCTCCCTCGACCTGCTGGTCACACTCCTTTTGATGCAGCCCAGGATACGGTTGGCCTTCTGGGCTGCAAGCACACACTCCCAGCTCATGTTCATTTTTTCATCAACCCACACCCCCAAGTCCTTCTCGGCAGGGCTGCTCTGAATCTCCTCCCCGCCCAACCTGTAGCTGTGCCTGGCATTGCTCCCACCCAAGTGGAGGACCTTGCACTTAGCATGGTTAAACTTCATCAGGTTGGCATCAGCCCACCTCACAAGCGTGTCAAGGTCCCTCTGGATGGCATTCCTTCCCTCCAACTTATCAACCGAACCACAGAGCTTGGTGTCATCGGCAAACTTGCTGAGGGCGCACTCAATCCCACTCTCCATGTCACTCACAAAGATGTTGAACAAGACCGGTGCCAACACCGATCCCTGGGGGACACCACTCATTACTGGTCTCCAGCTGGACATTGAGCCACTGAGCACTACTCTTTGCGTGCAGCCATCCAGCCAGTTCTTTATCCACCGAGTGGTCCACCTATCAAATTGATGTCTCTCCAACTTAGAGAGAAGGATGTCATGGGAGACAGTGTCAAAGGCTTTACACAAGTCCAGGTAGATGACATCAACTGCTCTGCCCCTGTCCATCAGTTCCATAGCCCCTTCATAGAAGGTGACCAGATTGGTCAGGCAGGATTTCCCTTAGTGAAGCCATGCTGGCTGTCACCAAGCACCTTGTTGGTTTTCATGTGCCTTAGCATGCCTTCCAGGAGAATCTGCTCCAAGATTTTGCCAGGCACAGAGGTGAGACTGACTGGTCTGTAATTCCCTGGGTCATCCATTTTCCCCTTCTTAAAAATGGGGGTTATATTTCCCTTTTTCCAGTCATCGGCAACTTCACCTGACTGCCATGATTTTTCAAATATGATGGAGAGTGGCTTAGCAACTTCATTTGCCAGCTCCTTCAGGACCCGCGGATGGATTTCATCCGGTCCCATGGACTTGTATACATTCAGGTTCCTAAGGTGGTCCCAAACAAGATCCTCCCCCACAGTGGGCCCAGGGTCCCCACCCTCACCGTCCCCGCGTCTGCCTTCCAAGACTTGGGTGGTGTGGTCAGAGCATTTGCCGGTGAAGACTGAGGCAAAAAAGTCATTAAGAACCTCAGCCTTCTCCAAATGCAGGGTAGCCAGTTCTCCCGATAGCTTCTGGAGAGGGCCCACGGTGTCCCTAACCTGTCTTTTATTGGCAATGTACCTATAAAATCCCTTCCTGTTATCCTTAACATCCCTAGCCAAGTTTAATTCTAAGTGGGCTTAGCTTTCCTAACCTGGTCCCTAGCTTCCCGGACAACATCCCTGTATTCTTCCCAGGCCTGCTGTCCTTGCTTCCACCTTTTATAAGCCTCTTTTTTCCTTCAAATTTTGCTCAGCAGGTCTTTATCCATCCAAGGAGGTCTCCTGGCCCTCCTGCTGAACTTCCTTCTAGGTGGGATGCATCGCTCCTGAGCTTGCAGCAGGTGATCCTTGAATATCAACCAACAGTCTTGGGCCCCCCTGCCCAAATTAACTAACGATGGAAAACATAGCCAGTGTTTTGAAAGGACAAGTACTAGTTCTTATACTTACATTAAGCATCAAGTGCTTGGCAAGTTTAATACCTACAAAAGTATGATAATAATAAATAATTAAAACTGGAATAAGTGATCCAGTAAAGCATTCTATGGATATCAGATGAAGCTGTAATAAGTTGTTTGTCCTAGAACAAATGTTTTGCAGCTCATTTAACATCTGTAATTTGGTTATGTATACAAAACCGTCAAATTTTCTCTTCCAAGCAGTAGCTCTGAACACTAAATAAGGAGATAAGGGAGATACTAGGAGATAAGAATTAGAAAAGCTTTGGTTTTTTTTTGTTTTTTAATGGGAAAAGGGAATAATTACAATAGAGAAAATATTAACTAACATAAATCATTCTTGAGCAGTTTTATGAGAGAGGAAATTTCATTTTCACCCAAGTTCACTTTAACTCCATTGACTTCAAACTATGACTTAAGAATCATAATTCCTATGTAATTTAAACTGCTTAACTAATCTTGTTTAAGTCTGTCTGCAATTTCTCTGATTCCAGAAAATTTCTTATTCCAATTGTCACTCTTATTACAGAAGCAGAGGGTTTCAAACACGGAGTTAATTGCAAAAGCAGCTGAAGACAGGCTGCTCCACAGTAACTTCTCATGTAGAGAGTCCTTAACAATTCTTGAAGGTGATATGATTGAGCTTGTGGAAATGGATTCAGATTTATTAAACACTGAAATCCAACTCATTCCTTCAAAGATGCATGACCATAGGTCCAGCTAAGCAACAAAACGCTAACATCTATTTTTAAGACATAAATTGGTAGGTTTCATTCTCTGAACTTAATAGGAATAGATCTACTCTTTTTTTGTAAGCACTTCTTAGGGCTCCATTGGGTCAGCCTATTGCCCCAGCGTAACTTATTCTAATATCTCCTCTGTAGTAACTGTATTTGTACATGCTCCAGACAGTAAAAAGGAAAGCAACACAAGCTGGGTTATCCCCCAGTGGTAACTGAGGTTATGGCTAAAGTTAGCATATCTGATCATTTTAGACTCAGGGCCAGAAGCTGCACTGCAGATCAGATGGTGCTCCATAACTTATCAATACATCTCTGCCCCCACAGTAGAACAAAATCATGAAGATTCCAATTTTATTTTTTTAGGTACGGTTTTGGATTTCATTCTCATTTTTCATGTCATCCATTGTGTGAAACCACAGCACATTAACATCATTGATCCAGGGGATAAAAAGAGAAACCATACTCAGCTAAAATGTTTTCTAGATCAGTGATCCAAATCTCCACTTTCTCTCTTTTACTTGAGATAATTTATAATGATCCCTGAAATGAGCAGAGGGATCTATGAAGCAAACCTACATTTTTAGTTACCACAAGTTTCCAAAACCTGAAATATTACAGTTTGAGCAGAAGTGAAAATTTTAAATAAAGTACACTGGTGTCAAAATATCCGTTGTGGTGAATTTGTTCATTAAGCTCATTCTATATGCTAGCATTATAATGGATTCTTATGTGATAAAAAAAAAAACTATGAAAAGCTTATCAAGAGCAAAAGTTAGAAATTTTCCACAGAACCATCTACAGATGTATGAAAAAAAAAGGTAAAAATCCATGGATAATCCACAGTTTGTTCATGTGTATTCCTTTTTTCCATTAATTTACATATAGAAGCTTATACTGGTTAAACTGTCTTTTGGATACTGTTCTTGCCTGAGGCCTGTCTGACAATTGGCTAATGATCAAGCTGATCTACTCTCCCAACATCACAAAGAACATAATCAAAAGCCTTAGTGGTGTGTGAAAATATAGTCTTTTCCTTAATGTGTTTTGTTGTTTTTTTTTATTCACTGTTATTTAGTAATGCTCATTTGTGCTGTGTAGCAAACTCACAGGATTAGCACATGAAAGTCTGGCGACACAGAAAAGAAGAATAACTAGCAGCAGATCTAAAAGGGAGAAATTTTTAATTTTACTCGGGAAAAATGAATTATTCAATACTGAGTTTTCTGACAGTGAGGTTCTAGCAATGTTGGGGTGCACTTATTTGGCCTCTTTATAAGCCCCGCTGTTTTGCACTGTGGAGGTACTGGTTCTTTACGGATCTCAAGGAGAAAGGCATGGACACCTATAGCTAATTAACTAGTTTATTGAGCAAAGCATAGAAATTGTAGAAACGGTGACAGCAATGAAGTGGTAGAAAAGGTGATAATAATCTATGTCCCTTCTGATGTTAGTAGAAGCAACAGGAAAGATAATAGCAACCTGATGTCTCTGGTGATGCCGGTGAACGCTCATTTCTGCAGCATCAGACAAGCCCTTTCAGGTTAATTTTGGCACACTGCACAGATCCTGTCCATGGTAAGATGTGTCACCACTGTGGTCCTTACAGGATTTTCTTAGAGGTAAACAAATCTATCAATCATTTCTGCTGCCAGGTGAATGATTGTTACATGGGAGTATGCTGTTTAATGTCAGGCCAAGACAAGATCTGCAGATAGCGTCATCCACATGTACTGTCTGGGAACCATGTATGGGCTTCACCGTTACAGTCAATTAGCTAAGTTCATTCAGTGGTCACCGAGATTCAGTTAGAGTGGTATGTTTCTCAACATTACCATTGGAACAAGTCAGCAACACACAGTACACAGTTATACAATGGTTCTTCATGGTGTCTACAATACAGGTCTGTGGTTTTACCCTTCCCAGATTCTGCTCAAAGTCATTTTCTCCTCACAGAGTCTTTTTCAGTGGCCCACTACACTGACCAGCACAACAAGGCACATTCTTCTGAGACAGGATCTCATTATTAGATTATATTTCTTCCTTTTTTGCAGTCACACACATTATGTCCTAGAATGATGGTAGATTCCTTGGTTGACAGTCCTTAACAAGATGCAGCTGAGAGTGCTTGTGCTAGCAAATTGAAAAGTACATCCAGATATTCCTGGTGATCCAGCAAATATTTTTCTTTGCTCTTTTCTTTTCTGAGGCACTAGAGATGCTCAGAATAATAAACCATCTGGGAGGGTGCTGCAGTGAATGAAATAACACTGAGAAAACCCAAGTAGATCATGAACAGCTATTATATTTTGAAGAAACAGCCATATATTTCAGGAGTTAACAGATTCTAGAGACCACAAAACCAAAGAAATTTCAAGATATGTACCAGATGAAGCAAGAATTTGGGAATTTTCTGGTTCCATAGAATGTACTAGAAAATATTGAACAGATTGAGATTTGGTCTTTAGGCTATCCTAGGTAGGAAATAGGTCTGATCTTTCCTTATAAAAGTTAAAGAAATTTGGAGTTTGATAAGCCAATGAGAATATGGCTTAAGTTGAAGAATGCTTGAATAGGTATTTCTAAACTTGGGTGATATCCTTTATGAACAGATAGCTAGGCAAGGTAATTATGAATGAACACATACATGAAAACCAACAAGGTGCTTGGTGACAGCCAGAATGGTTTCACTAAGGGGAAATCCTGCCTGACCGATCTGGTGACCTTCTATGAAGGGGCTACGGAACCGATGGACAAGGGCAGAGCAGTTGATGTCATCTACCTGGACTTGTGTAAAGCCTTTGACACTGTCTCCCATGACATCCTTCTCTCTAAGTTGGAGAGACATCAATTTGATAGGTGGACCACTCGGTGGATAAAGAACTGGCTGGATGGCCGCACGCAAAGAGTAGTGCTCAGTGGCTCAATGTCCAGGTGGAGACCAGTAGCGAGTGGTGTCCCTCAGGGATCGGTGTTGGCACCGGTCTTGTTCAACATCTCTGGGGGTGACATGGACAGTGGGATTGAGTGCGCCCTCAGCAAGTTTGCCGATGACACCAAGCTGTGTGGTTTGGTTGATACATTGGAGGGAAGGAATGCCATCCAGAGGGACCTTGACACGCTTGTGAGGTGGGTTGATGCCAATCTGATGAAGTTTAACCATGCTAAGTGCAAAGTCCTATACCTGGGTGGGAGCAATGCCAGGCACAGCTACAGGTTGGGCGGGGAGGAGATTCAGAGCAGCCCTGCGCAGAAGGACTTGGGGGTGTGGGTTGATGAAAAAATGAACATGAGCTGGGAGTGTGTGCTTGCAGCCCAGAAGGCCAACCGTATCCTGGGCTGCATCAAAAGGAGTGTGACCAGCAGGTCGAGGGAGGCGCTCCTGCCCCTTATAGTCTGCTCTCGTGAGACCTCACTTGGAGTATTGTGTGCAGTTCTGGTGTCCTCAACATAAAAAGGACATAGAACTGTTAGAACAAGTGCAGAGGAGGGCCACGAGGATGATCAGGGGCCTGGAGCATCTCCCGTATGAAGACAGGCTGAGAAAGTTGGGTCTGTTCAGCCTGGAGAAGAGAAGGCTGCGTGGAGACCTCATAGCAGCCTTCCAATACCTGAAGGGGGCCTATAGGGATGCTGGGGAGGGACTCTTCATTAGGGACTGTGGTGAGAGGACAAGGGGTAATGGGTTTAAACTTAAACAGGGGAAGTTTAGATTGGATCTGAGGAAGAAATTCTTTACTGTGAGGGTGGTGAGGCCCTGGAATGGGTTGCCCAGGGAGGTTGTGGATGCTTCATCCCTGGCGGCGTTCAAGGTGGGGTTGGGCATAGCCTTGGATGGCATGGTTTAGTGGGAGGTGTCCCTGCCCATGGCAGGGGGGTTGGAACTCGATGATCTTGAGGTCCTTTCCAACCCTAACTATTCTATGATTCTATTCTATGATACTTAAAAAACTGAACTAGATTCAGAAAGCTGATTTTGCAAGATTCTGGCAAGTGTGTGTGTTGTACTGAAGCCTGTCATTACCCACTGGTCACACTCTTGGATATTCAGGACCATTCGCAAATGGAAGAGACTTTTTTCTTCTTGCTAACATAATGGACCTTATTTCTGTTGGGATTTGCTAGAAACTAGGACAGGAAAAGCACAGAGATGGGATTTGTTTGCAGTCTCAGTTTAAATAATGTTCTTTTGATCTGATGATAATAGGTAGATGCGAAGAACCCAGTTGATTTTGCAACTATTACCCATATCACCTTTAAAGATGAAAAGAACTAAATGGAGTGCTTTAGCCTGAGAACTGCATTATTTTTTCATCTGAGCCATTTGTATATCTAAGTTGGTATTGCAAAATCCATATTTTCTTACTAAAAAATAGAAAAAATAGAAAGTCCAGACTCTGTAGGCAGCAGATACTAAGATATGTGTTTTTATAATTGATTTGAATTTAAAACATCAAAATGTTATGTATACAATAGTAAGATATAAAACGGTAAGGATTCTCCTACTGAAATAATTAGAAATGGGAATAAGCTCAGTCATGGTAAAGTATCCTGTATGGTGGCAGTGCTTTTTTAGACTATTGCAAGTTTTGCATCGATATTAGACATATTACTGCAATAGTAGTAAGAAAACTAATTGAAAAAGGTCTTGTACATGTACAGATAAAAGGAATTTAATGCATTGCAAAAGGTTAAAAAAGGAGCAGGGGAGATCAATAACAGGAATTTGCTGCAATGGATTGTGTCTTATAAATGCTTACTAAGGATTAATAAGAAATGGCCTAAAAGCAATTAGGGACAAGATTATCAGTATGTTGGCTAAAGGTATCTTGTAATGTGTAACTTTATATGAAAATTCCATAGTTTTTCTCATTTCATTGCATATGTTGCTCTCTGTTGTCATATAGTGTCCAATTATTGATTTTGCAATGTAAAAAAACAATGCAAAGATAAGTGCTGGGTTAGAAATCAAGCAAACTTACTGGTTTGTAACTTTAATGCATTTTTAAAAGGTTGTTTTGGGTTATTTTTTTAGCTTTGTGCAATATACTGTAATACGTGACACCTATTAAATAAAAAAACCCAATACAATGGCATTAGGAATGCTTGCATTCAGTGAATCTTTTTCAAATTTTCAGCCTAAGAAAGCAGAATGTCAAGAGATCTTGCATACCAGGATGGAATGTGTACAACAAAGGATAATAAGCTTTTTTCTTCTATATGTTCAAATATTCATATTGCTTAGAAAAACTGGAATTGCTAATAGACCATTTAAAAAAACAATCCACCAAATTGATTTCAGCCTCCAAGACAGTATTTTATTTTTTTTTGATAAGTGTAGTAACAATGATAAAAGTACACCAGGCAAAGACTAGTACAGAATGGCTGCAGTTTCTAAAGGGAGGGAAATTTAGAAGTAAAAGTTATAGCCATCATTTGGACACTCTGAGACTGATGAGGTTGTGGGCTTTCTGAACTCATTGAGAGTACTCTCATTGGTTTCAGAAGACAATACTTCACCACATGACATTTTATACAAGGACAACTGATTTTCAGTGAATATAATATATATCAGGTCAACATTTCTCAGTTTTCTAGTGTTGAGATAAGCAGAAAATATTTTTTTCTTCTTTTGCACATTTTGTGCTGAACATAGTGTCAGACTAATCTTACGAAGATTAGTGTCAGAGACTTATCTTACCAAGTGTTTTGTACTTACTCCTTCAAAGAGACCCTTTTGTTTCAGTTCAATTACTTATAACAGCTTTCACTTGCCAGACCTCTGGATCTTTAGGTGTAAGACTGCTGACAAATGCAAGCAACTACCTTTCCTAGTAATATAACGCTCTCTCTGTGGCTTTTCAGGGCTTCAGTGCAATTAGTTTGAAATGGATAGAGTGGCTGTGCATTACTCAGAAGCCATCCTTCCGTCAGTGACATTAGTAGAGCTTTCTGAAGAAGAAGAAATTACATCCTTCAGTGGAGAGAAAGGAAATGTTCTTGTTGCCAGTTGGGGTTTTTTTAAGGGTGCTTATAAGTGACCAGAGTTTGGATTATTTTAATAAATTTTGCATGACACATAAATGTGCAAGAAGGATCTAAGAGTACAGAATGAATTCCCTTTGCTCATAGTACTTTGTCACTGCACATCCATAGTGCACATGCAGTAGTGATATACAGAAAATACCAATGAATAAAATGAAATCTTCTGAAAGGCAGTGTTAAAGGTGCTGAGTAAGACTGTAGGACAAGACTATCAAGGAACTTGCAGAAAATATAAAACCAAGCATGTGAGGGTATACTTTCAAAACATCACTGTAGCAGTACTTGTATCTTTGAAACCAGATAGTGTTTTTATATGCAAAAAATATGTTCCATTTAAGAACTATCCAAAACAATATAGGAGGTTATAAAATCATGACAGCTATTTGGTTTTTTCCCCTTTGCTTGTCTATACTAAATTGATCTATTATTGCTAATACTTTTCATTTTCTCTCATATAAGATGCTGCAGCATAAGTGATATTTACTTTGAAAATATTTTTTGGTGGACTGGATTATTATCTTTTTCCCCTTGTAGCTAAATTGGTTATATTCTGAGTCCTGTAAACTGCGGATGCTGTGGGTTTTTTGCTTGGATGATTTCTAACATAATTTCAGGTTCAGGAAAAGCAGTTGACATCACCTGCACAAAATAATCTTTAGTTCTCAAGTCCCATTCTTTCCTTTTTATTGTTATGATATTTTTGTGATTCATCCTACTTGACTATCAGAATCTCTTGGTCTTGTACAATTTAAACAGTTGGATTTTTTTGGCTTCTAAAGACTAGAAGCAGAATCTTTCATAATATTTACTCCCCTTAATTGTGATTAACAATGAAGCATGGTTTTAAAAACACTTAGAACAAAGAAAAGCTTATAAAAATGTATTTTTAAAAATAAGGATTGATGTCATGTATCTGCTTCCATATTAAAAAATTTTGAGGGTGGTGAACCAGGTAATAAGTTTTTACATAAGTAAAATTTTCCCATTTGATACATCTGGAAGAAATATGAGCAAAATGAAAGCCGCTTCTACGAAAACAATGTCACCAAAAGCCCTCACATTTTCCAAGCTGACAAATGAGAAATGTATACCAAATTCATTCTTATAATCAATTACATTAGACTCCATTTATGGGTAACATATTTCCTTTTTTGTTTCTTTTCTTTGCAGCTTTGTAATATTAGCTTTCATATTTAGGAATGATATTATTATGAGTTATGTAGAGAAAAAACAAAATTGGAAAATACATTTGGATACATATAGCTTGAATCTGGTGTGCCAAATCAAAGGATGACCTCAATTTTCTGAACCAACAGAAAAGGTTACATTGCTGTTTTTCAGTACTGCTCCTATAGTAGGAATTAACAAGATTCATCAACAGAATGAATGTTGTGGCTATATTCATGCCACCAGAATGCAATTTAAACATCCAATCCATTTTCAACACAAAGAATGCTGATGAAATTAAACAGGAACTAATAGAAATACAATGGATTCAAATATAGTGAGAGGAGCTTAATTTGAAGATCCAGCTAACCAGGATGTTTCACAACGATGCCTGATCTTGAGTTAAGATTATAATTCTGTGTCTTGTAAATTGTTTTAGTTAGATAAGTCAAGTCAATTTATTATGGCTGGGGTGATAGCATAATTGTATATGCTGAGACATGAACAATCTGCAACTTTTTTAACATATTTGGGAATTGGTTTTACAGTGTTTTCCTGAGTATTGAGTGACATTATTCCAGTTAACAAGATAGGTTTTTGTAGGAAGTTTGAGGTACCCATTAAAACAGAATTGTGAAAATCTGAAAGCAGCTATATTTTTTTCTTGTTTCATCCCATTTAGCTTTTAATTATTTTTTCTCTATGCATGAATTTGCTGCTCTTTGTATCCAAAGGAGGTTGTTGAATCTGAAATTGCATTAATGTGCAAATAACAAACATCAGCAAAAATTCTGTTAACGTTAGGAAATTAAGAAAGAAATATTTTCATTTGTTTCATACTTAACTGACAAGTTTCAGCAAATGCTCAACTTAAGCAGATTTCACCCATCTTTTTGAAGATGCTTTGTTGTTTAAAAGGTATTTTTAAAAAATATTTGTCTTAACTAAGACAAAAAGCATGGTCCAAGAATGGGCCCCAAAAGAGGTTCCTTTTTGTAGCGTATGCTAGTGTTTGTATTGAGTCTAGAATAAAATAGGTGAAAGCTACAGTTCTTAAATAACAGGTCTTATGGTAGGAGATTTCAGAACTTTTCCATTAAGTTGTTGTTCATAGAAACTCACTTCTCTGAAACACTAAACCAGTGAAAGGTACCACAGGTAAAAGTATTGGTAACCAGATAAGGTTTTCATAATATTATGAAAACCATAAGGTTTTCATTAATATTATGCACTAATATAATATTAGTGCATAATAATACTAGCAATAGCTTTTAAGAACAGTAGTGTTTACTGAAGACAAACAAATATTAAATATGTCTGTTTCACACCCCCAAATCCATTCTTCGTGTTCGAAAGCACCATTTGCAGCAGTATCTGCAGTATTGTTTTAGGCTGTAAATAATATACCTCAAGGTTTTTTTGTAATGCACAATGCTACTTGTAAAATACTATGCCTGCTACAAAGAAGAGCACTGTATAGAGATTTAGGTCTTTTTTGAAATGGAAATTATTTAGCAATAAAAGTGATATAACACAGGAGAGCTACTAACAGCTACACTGTGCAGTTGCTAAAGATTGCTGACATAGGCTTTTTGTCAACAGAAAATTTTATATGCTTGAGAATTCAGGCCTCATGAAAGATTCTTGATTGTCATCCTTAGAGAATAAAGTCTACATCTGGGAAAATTCACTTGACCGTTACCAGTTTTGTACTCCACTTATATGCTGTTATTAAAAAAAAACCAAAAGAACAGAGATATGTTGACATTTCTGGTAAAAAACTGTATATTTTGGTGAAAAACAAGCCTTGCTTTTTCACTACACTGCAGTTACTCACTGGAGGTAGAAATACATCATGAGGCCACTTAAGCTAAGTGGAAATTCATGAGGTCTTGAATAGTGATCTAAGCACACTGGTTCTTTACTAGCGCCAGTTTCTGCTCACTTCAATTGTTATACGTAGGAAAAGTGGACAGGAAAAGCTATGGCTGGAACATACTGCATGGAAATGTCTGACAGGACAGAGTGCAATCTGGTGCAACTTCAGTAGCTAGGGCGTAATGATAAACTAAGTAGGTAAAGTTTAACTGTATAACAAAGCAAATGACTGGTGTAGTGGTTATCGATGTCACTATTGATCTAAATACATCAATGTAGAAACCAAGTAGGTCATGGTAGTGTAATATCTATGTGTTCTATTTTCCTAATTTCAAAAGCTTGATTTACAAATTCTTTTGTCACTCAAATTGACTTTTGAGTTCTGTTTGCACAGTTCAGAGTGGTAGGATAGGATGCCAGGATTTGGATGCTCAGGTATTTCTTTTATTATATTTTTATTTATTCAGTCTTTAGTTCTTCTATGAACTGAAAACTTAATTAGTAGTTGCTTTCAATATTAAATAAGTTTTAAAAAAGAAGATAAGTTGCTCATAGCAATTTCCACTCCTACACAAGTATTAGGCTGGTGATGTGTGGAAATAATTTTGTGATCTTGTATAAGTCTATGTTA
Organism: Amazona ochrocephala; assembly: GCA_039720435.1. Taxonomy (NCBI): domain Eukaryota; kingdom Metazoa; phylum Chordata; class Aves; order Psittaciformes; family Psittacidae; genus Amazona; species Amazona ochrocephala. The sequence continues at coordinate 28,203,283 of CM077876.1, read as the reverse complement.
ACTGAAAGCTATTGTTTTTCACATTAAACAATTACAGCTGGAAATGACAACATATTTTGGCTCATAGGGATGTGAAAACATCTTCCATGCTCTTTATAATTCCCCTGAATGTCTTATGAAATCATAGGGCTTGCATTTTTGGATCTGCTTCTTCATGCCAAAAATTGTTATAAAATTAATAATGAATTAATAAAATCATATTACTTTATATGTTATGATCATTGTACATGGACACACTAAAATGCTCCGGCCATGGCATTTGACTACCTCATTAGATGTTTTTTTTCCTACCAGACATTAGTAAAATGGCATGTGGGAAGTTTACCATGCGTATCTCATGGAGAAGGCAATATGAAAGTCCCATACATTGCTCTGTAACTACTTTACGTAAATGCTGTTTCCTTGGGGATTTTGTTTTGTGAATAATCCAAGAGAAGACCCATAAATCTAAACTGCTGGGAAGCTTTATTTAATTTATTTCTCAATCAGAGTCTCTTTTGAAGTTATTTATTGTGTAGTTTTTAATATGATTTTTCATACTCAAAATACAGCTGGAGGTCATTTTACGAGAATAATGAAGTTAGGTCAACCTGGTTTTCTCTTTATTGCTGTATACTAGTTATTGTGGAACATTAACTATTACTATTCCTGGTCTGCCAGATGATGCCTGCAGAAATTAAGAAGCTAAGAAAATTAAACTCCACCCCACCTCCCCCACCAAAAAAAAAAAAATCTAATTTTTCATTTATTTTCAAACTAGGAAAAAGGGATAGAGAATGCTTTGGAAGTACCAGTCACCAGTGTGACTGTGACAGTTTTGTCTATATAAACTCACCTGAAGGTTCAAGATGCAGATACACAGCTGTCATTATATCTAGAATCAGACTTTAGAGATCAAAATAACATCTGCTAATGATTCAAAAGTTCCTTTCTGTTGGTAATCAACAAAATGCAGCCTGTTAGAATATGCTTCCATTGATTTATTGTTTGACAAGGAAATGTGAATAGCTGTGTACATTTACTAAAGTAAAAAGAACACACTGTAATGGTTAACTGTTATTTTGGTGACTTTCTTAGATGTTGAATACCATATTTTACAGTCTTGAAATGTTAGTCAAAAAAAAATATGTATTTAGAAAGACTAAGTGTTAGTGCTAGAGAAGTCAACAGTTTGGGCAGAAAAAAGCTTGGAAACAAAATATTATACCGTAGCTGGAAATCAGTAAACATTTACTGTTCCCATTTGACAGTGATTCAAAAAGGATCTTTCCAGACTCTAGAGACAACAATGAAGCCAAATGCTTTCAGTGTTTCCAGGGACTAGAGGCCTGAACTGTTTATCCTTATTTTTAAATAATGCCAAACCCTGTGCTAGGTTCAAGTTAGAAGAACTAAGTTCCTGTCTGTTTCATGATACAAATGGTTATTATAATGTTATATTGAGCCAAGTTATTTTTTCCCTCATCTGTGAAGCTGTGGAAAATGGATTCATTAATGCGTCTTTCTTTCAATGATTTGGTTTCTTGTTCTCCTCCACATTAAGAGTAATTACTTTCCCACAACCTGGCCTCTTTTGATGAGGACTACTGTTTCCCAAATGTAAATGGTTATCGATTTGCCAAAAAGGGTCTAATTTAGAAGTCCAAGAGTGTTGCACAGCTGGGAAGAAATTGAAAAACTGTCCAAGTCATTCATATTGCACTTGGCAGTCACAAACCCAAAGCAAAGACTGATTTTTTAATTTGTTTTCCAGTCTCTTTTATTTTTATGATTTTGCATGGGTTTAATACCAGGTACAAATTAAAAAGCTGTTTAAAATTTAGAGCACATATTTGTATTACAATAGTAACTATTCACAGTGCCTTTTCATTTTCAAAATCTTATAGCAGTGAATGAACATCTGTATTCAGTTCAGATTGTGGGACTTGCATTTTATTTTATTTTGGAAGAGATTCTTGTATTAGTGACTTCACTGATACCATTACAACTCTTTTTGAAGTAAGATTAAAGAACTGCTTTGCAGGAGCAAATGAGGCACAGTTTCTTCATCTCTGTTTTTAAATTTGAAAGTCTAAATGTCATCACCATTACAGTGAATAAGAACAATCTCTTGGAATAATACAGTTAGTTCCATGTGGCTATTTCAAATATAAAATACTTTCAAGTGACTGATATTGTCAGAATATGGTCACTATGGAATTAGAAAAATTCTGATCTGTGATTCTATAATTCTGACACTCCAAAGTATGACTGATCTATGGAATTTTCTAGTGCTGGTGTTACAGTACCTATACATTTTTAAAATTCCATAATGATCAAACCATGTAACACAGGCTATAGGACTGTTGTGGACAGAATTATGAAAACATCTAAAGCCCCTGTTCAAGAGTAATTTAGAGGAGATGGCAGCTAATCTGTAGATAAATGAAGGCACCTCAATGCACATTTAGCCTGTTATTCAAGAACATCTTTGTATGTCCTTTTTGTTTTGGAATCTGACAACTGGTTTTTGAAAACAGATGCTTGATAACATTTTAAACATCTAATATGCCTGAAATGGGGTCCTTCAAAGTCTGCCTGTGACAAATCAGTGAACCTAAGATTCAAAGGGTAGTTTCATCCTCACTGTCTGTGAGAAATCAATAAAAATACACTTTGACAGAGTATGTGGCATTTGTGTTGCTTCATGGTCTCCTGTACTTCAGAAAGGAATCTATAAACCTCATTTTAGGCCTTGAAACCAGATTTAAAACCTAATGCCGTTATTGTTATGTCCAAGACTGTAAAGTCCTCAAATTATGCTGAGTGAACTTCACTGTGGGGAGATTAGTGCCTTAATCTCATGTGAAGGGAATTTAATGAGCGTCAGCATGCTGGGCAATAGGAAATGTAAATCAACTGCTAGAAGCGGGAAAGAAAAAAATTAATTTTTAGCTTTCTTCTGGACCTGAGCAGCCATTTCAGTTAGGTTGAAATGAGATGCAGAGCTTGAGAGAAACTGCATTCATGTTTCATTGTAAAACATAACTGTAACTGCATAGCAACTCAGTTCCTGGGCAAACAGTCTTGATCATAACGCAAAAAAGTGTTCCTGGTCAGAGTGTTTGCTTTCACTCCTCCTGAAGACAGTTTGCATGTGTCGTGGTTTAAGCCCAGCTGTAACTCACACAGTTAGCTTACTCATTCATCCCATCTTTATTCCCCCTCCCCCCCACTCCTGGGGGGATGGGGAGGAGAATTGAAAGAATGTAACTCCCACGGATTGAGATAAGAGCAATCCAGTAACTAAGGTATAACACAAACCACTACTGCTACCACCAATAGTAATAATGACAAGGGAAATAACAAGGGAAGAGAATACAACTGCTCACCACCCACAACCAGTACCAAGCTCAATCGAGTAGTGAACTAACTCTTCCGGGTCCCTGCCCCCAGTTTTACATCCTGGGCATGACGTGCTGTGTTATGGAATACCTCTTTGGTTAGCTTGGGTCAGATGTCCTGTCTCTGCTTCCTCCCAGCTACCCCTCCTCCCTGGCAGAGCATGAGACTCAGAAAGTCCTTGGTCAGACCAAACATTACTGAGCAGCAACTAAAAACATTGGTGTTATCAGCACTGTTCCCAGGCCGAAAGTCAAAACACAGCTCTGCAGCAGCTACTAAGAAGGAGCAAAAATGGCTGCTACTGCTGAACCCAGGACAGCACGGTGTACAAGAATATAAGATTTCATTCAGAGGCAAGTGAGAAATCCTAAAGCTATAGCTAGGGCTTTATAATGTTCAGCTGGCAAGAATACTCTTAGGCTACATATATACTAGTAAATTGAACAGTGCCTGAGTGTGGTCTCAGATAAATTTAATTATTAACATAGATGTACCTCTGAGGTCCACATCTCCATTCCCAGAACTCCTCATGACTTTTACATTATAAAATAGCTGGATTAAGGGAAAAAATAAAAAAAATAATACGAGTAGGCTGAATTAACATGTTAGAGATGACCAGTCTTACAAAAATTAATCCATTTTTTCATGGGACTTTTACATAATGATACACAGGTTAGGATCACTCTCCCTATCTTTAGATATCTCAAATGAAAACATGTAAGTACAAGCATTCTCTGTAAAAATTGAATGAACCTTTTAGAATGAGATTAATCTCATGTTAGTTATCTACAGTAAGACAAGGGAGAACTGTGTAGCAGGAATACCTCTTTTTTTCCACTAACACAGGGACTTTGAACAACAAGCTTGGATGTAGGCATCTTTTCTTGGTAATTTGAATACTATACCCACTTTAAGAGGAAGATTTGCTGCTATAATATCAGCTTGGCTTCAACAATACTGCTGTTGGTGAGGCACAGCTGTATGTCCTTTAGTGCATTACCTGCAAGAAACTGTTCTCAAGAACTAGATCCTTACCTGCTTGTTTCCTCCAGTTGTTTCACACAACCAGTTGGCTAGATGGGACACACAGGCCTTCCCACTTGTGTGGGTTTTTTTTTTGAGTCTGGCTAATAAAAATTAGTTGCCTTCATGAAGAATATTTTAGAGAATTTAGTCTGATAAACCTGATTTTGACAGTAACTAGCTACAGAGGGCTTAGCCTCCTTTATTACCTGACCACAAGAAGAAATCTGAAAACCCACACTCCTGTAAGAAGCAAGTAATGACAAGCAGCTGGGAACTGTAACTGTGGGTATCTGAATCTGTAAAACAATTGGCCAGATGCCAAGCCAGGTTTTGCACTTCACTACCTTTGTATTTTTTCACTGTCATATTTACCTCTTGGATACATGACAGCCCATCAGCTGGTTTCTGAAAACATTTCCAATGCTGAAGTATCCCTATGCACAAGGCTAAATATTAGCATAGGTGGGAAGACCCATGCAGCTTAAGTGTTGCCGGAATAAGCCTTCGGCATCTGTAATCTGATAAATTTTCCAGACTTGGTTTGCTAGGCTTAAAAACTACTTTCAACAGTACCACTGATGTACAGAAACTATACTTTGTTAATGCAATTTAAAGGCATAATTTAATTGTATCTTCTCCTTAATAACTACCTATCCCACTGTGATTTCAGCTATTGAATTAAAAAAAAAGGCTTTTAGTCAAAGTACATATGGTAGTACATTACCAGTGTGCTCAGATATCTGCTAACCAGTATGTTGCTACATTAGGTGAGTGTGAAGTGATGCGTACAGTTTATTCATGTTCAGTTTGTCAAGAAAACAAGTCTGTTACGCATCCATAAATGATTGCATCCCGCATCAGAAGTAACCTGACAGAAAGCTGTGCTTGTTATGTTCTGTACTGAGTCTGAGTATGTGAAAGGCTGAAATAATTGTTTTTGGGAGTGCAGAGCATACTCAAATGCTTAATTCATTAGTGGTGCAGTTGCCAGACAAGAATGCCAGCAAAGGCAGGAGTAAAAGGAACTCAGTTTTGAACTCTATTAAAATCCATATATTTCAGAACTGATTATAATATGAGGAGTGGGAAGACCATGTTCTAATTTATTTTAGTTTAGATATATGACTACACAGTAAACTATTTAGGAAACCCCATGTTGTATGGCCAGTCCTGTTCATACTGTGTTCAGTAGCATAGGTCTTATTCAGGCAGGCCTATTGTGATTCAACAGATACAATTTGAATTACTGTATTCTGCAGAAATCAGAACTATTGTCTTGCATGTAGGTCACTGAAGCTCACCTTACCTTGTTAATACAAGCTGTTTTGCTGTGTGTTTATTTGTAGCCATGGAGCAAAGCCCCAATACACTACACCAAATTAAAAATAATTAATTTCCCCAAGTCAGTTTTGACCAAACATACTTCCAGGATTCTCAGTGAACAGCTTAGATATTCTACAGTGAAGAAGAAAAATAGTGCTTGTGCGCAACTGCTTGATTACATTGAAAAGAGAAGGCTTTTGGCAATATGGAATTAATTTTGTAAGGAGTTAAATCACAGAAGTTCCACCTTGGTTTTGGAGCAGTTCTTTTCCTATTCATTTATTGGAGTATGTAATTCATTGTGTCTGGTACACAGTCACAGCAGGACAATAGGAGTTTTTTCTCTGCTGTGACTGGTTGCATTGAAATAGAAAGTAAGGGGATGTTTCTCGACTTTTTGAGATGTGGGTGTGTTCCTTGTTATATATTAATCAGATTCCTGTGCTGAGATCTAGCTGTTCAACCGTCATGTGCCCTTAGCTTTCTAAGCTGAAAAGAAAAAGTCACAGTTCCCATCTCTGGACCTGTAGGAACATACCAGAAGTACAAACCTTGTGTCATTTACTTCTTTTATCTATAGAACTACAAACCCAATTGTCTGACCATATACCTGATGCAGTTTGAGCTAGATCCTCTTTTACCTCAACAGCCGCATATAGCCTCTCCCATGCCATAGAATAATAGAATTATAGAATAGTTAGGGTTGGAAAGAAACTTAAGATCATCTTGTTCCAACCCCCCTGCCATAGGCAGGGACGTCTCACAGTAGACCATGTGGCCCAAGGCCCTGTCCAACCTGGCCTTGAATACTGCCAGGGATGGAGCATTTACCGCTTGTTTGGGAAACCTGTTTCAGTGCCTCACCACCCCCACAGTAAAGAATTTCTTCGTTGTATTTAACCTAAACTTCCCCTATTTAAGTTTAAACCCATTACCCCTTGTCCTATCACTACAGTCCCGGATGAAGGATTCCTCCTCGCTATCTTTGTAGGCCCCCTTCAGATACTGGAAGGCTGCTATGAGGTCTCCGTGCAGCCTTCTCTTCTCCAGGCTGAACAGACCCAACTTTCCCAGCCCATCTTCACAGGCAGGTGCTCCAGTCCCCTGATCTTCCTCATGGTCCCTTCTCTGGACTTGTTTCAACAGCTCCATGTCACAGAATCACAGAATCACAGAATAGTAAGGGCTGGAAAGGACCTCAAGATCATCGAGTTCCAACCCCCCCGCCATGGACAGGGACATGTCCTTCTTATGTTGAGGACACCAGAACTGCACACAGTATTCCAAGTACTCTGTGTCCTCAGGGATCTCCCTCTTATGGTCTGTCACGTAACTTTTTTCAAGGACATTCAATATACTTTATACTTATTGAATACCCAGACTTGTGGAGGTAGGAAAATGTTGCCTCTAGGAGGCGCGGTGGCCTGGTTCAGGGACGGCACAGGCAATCACCTACGCGTGATTGCGGGGTCCATCAGCACACAGACACCAATGTGGTGGACAGCAAATGGCGTTTATTAAAAAGTGACACAACATTGTATAGCTTGGGTTTACAACGTCACTTCCGTCTGCTTACGTCACAAGCTAAGACCTGGAGAGGGGCTCTGTCTTTCCGTTACAGCGCGACATCTTCCGACCGCCAAGCCCTAGCTACCTACATTTCCCCCCTCCCTGTGCTTAAATAAACCAACTAAAATATAATACTTTAAAAACTAAATTTGTTTTCCCTAATCTATATCTTATAATAATCTTAAAAAATACACATGGTAAACTAAAATACACTTTGTAAAAGTCTTAAAAACATATATATAATAGACTTTGAATAAAAACATAAGGCACTACCAAATTCTATAAAAAGATTCCACACAGATATAAAATATAAAGCACAGAAATATGGTATAATGACTCTGTAAAATCAACAAACCGGCTCCAAACAGCGTCATCACAATGTACGGAGGCGGGCTCAGTGTCGGCGGACGTCCTTGCCGAAACTCTGCCTCTCTCACATTGTATGAGGCTTGGGCTTCTAGATTGATTAAAATGCACACTCGTTCCAACGCAGGTGGCCAGCCTGCATTAGAAGGAATGGCCTGCTGTATGTATGCACACTCGTTCCAACGCAGGTGGCCAGCCTGCATTGGAAGGAATGGCCTGCTATATCTATAAAAGATTTACAAGGGCCAGTCAAAAACATAAACATACTTATATTTATTTAGCTTTTAGTATATAAGTATCACAAAAAGACTATAAAAACACAATATACTTGCCTTATTTTGTCTTTACAATAAATACTAAAAGGTGACACTAAATGGATACATTCTTAAAGCAGTTGCTAACGTTCTATCAAAATCAGGATCACACAAAGGCATTACCGCCCCCTCCCACGGATGCTATTTTGCCATTGTCTGGATTCTGCTGGTGTGGAATTCTCAAGCTTGGACCGAATGTTCGGCTGTGGAGTGGACGGGACGCTTGCCACTGGGGTTACGGGGGTGTCCAATGATCCGGTCCTGTGGACAAAAACTCACACATTCTTGTTTAAAAACGATCATCCCTGCTCCATCAAAAATCATTTTACAAACATGTCTTATATCGAATGGGAGCATATCATCTCCCCCAAAAACCCCGTCTATAAGGGTGGAAACTGTGGCAGAATTAAGTCCCTTATCTGCAATTGCTTTAACAATCGCTTGTATGTCTTTAGGATTTACAGGTGAAAAAATCCTTTGGTCCCCATCTGTAACTCGAACAGGGAACGCTAACATGGCTGGTGGAACCCATTCAGCACATGCGGTCTTTATTTCTTTCCTGTCCGTGAAAGAAGTGTTTTTCTTTTTAAATTTCTTTTTATTATGGGTAGGAATAGCTTGACTGTTAAGTGCATATGCCCATGTTTCTTCCTCCTCTGAATCTAGACCAGCTGTGAGCCACTCGTCCCAGCTAGTGCCTGATCCAGGGTCAGAACTCAACTGACTGGTTACTTCCAGGTCTTGAAACTTTTTGATTGGGCTCCAGCCCCACCTACTTCCGGACTCTGGTGCTGCCCACTTCCCTTGCAGGCTCCGCAAGGGGGCCGTGCTTTTTCTTCACTCTGACCCCGCCCACCCCCTTTGCAAGCGGGCCTTTCCCCCACTTTTAACTCACTCCGCCTTCTACTCGGGCTCCGGTCCCGCCCATGTCCCTTGCGGGAAGGCCGTTCCCCCCCTCTTGGCTCGCCCTGTCTTTCAAGCAGGGAGGTATGTGCCTTACAAGGGCATTTTTCCGAATCATCACTCGAATTGGCTGCCCGCCCCTCACACACATCACTCAAATTGGCTGCCCGCCCCTCACACACACTTCTCTCCCCTTCCTGTTTATACGCGCTTGTTAATCCTAGCGCTTCCTCCCTGTTCCCGCCAGGGACATCCTCCCCCTGCCCTTCCCCTTGCTGCTGGGCTCCATATTGGGGCGCATAGGGCGGTGGTCTGGCCCAGTCATCCTTGGACTCTGATTTCACCGCGGCACCCCTAGCCTCCTCCGCCAGTCCGCCCCAGAAGGATTTTGCTCGTTTCTGTCCCTCCGTAAGTGAGACAGGGTTCGGAAATTGAGAGGACGTACTGCCCTCTCGCAAATCTTTAGACTTAGCAAAATCATCATCGTTTAGGGGGTGCAAGGTCCGTGTGGCTGCCCCGACTCCTACTTTCGGGGTGACCAACAAACAGTCCCTTGCCGCTATCCAGGTCTCCTGCTCTTGTATAGCTTTCTGCAGGGCCTGTACGACTTTCCCCCACGACTTAAGATTTTTCCCAGAACCCGAGGATATCGTCTCCTCAGCTAACGCTTCAGTGCACTTATCCCACACTTTAGGGTGGAGAATATCCACCGGCTGGTCAATGACCCCAATCTGCAAAAGTCTCGCAATGGCGAGAGTAAAATCTTTAGGTTTACAATCAATACCCCACTGCTTATATAATTCTGATACAACCTTCACAAGGACCTCCAGCATCCTTGCAGGTCTGGGAGCGTCCTCCCTGCTGGGCTGGTCCAGCTGCTCCGGCCGCCATTCACCCGTCCAGGCGATTTTCCCGGGTTTCGGCACCACTTGCTGCCTCTAGGAGGCGCGGTGGCCTGGTTCAGGGACGGCACAGGCAATCACCTACGCGTGATTGCGGGGTCCATCAGCACGCAGACACCAATGTGGTGGACGGCAAATGGCGTATATTAAAAAGTGACACAACATTATATAGCTTGGGTTTACAACGTCACTTCCGTCTGCTTACGTCACAAGCTAAGACCTGGAGAGGGGCTCTGTCTTTCTGTTACAGCGCGACATCCTCTGACCGCCAAGCCCTAGCTACCTACAGAAAACATTATTTTTATCTGTTTATCTGAAAATAAAGATAGAAATAATAAAAATAAAAGCACAGCTTAGATGTATTTTCCTACCTCAGTTTCTATACCATTCCCTAAGGAATTATTCATGTATAGGATCACTATGTTTTTGAATAGGCTTGGTTGTTGTTTGTGGATTTTTTTTATTTTTTTTTTTTTAATTCCGTGGATTGTGAATTGCACTGTGGAGTTTTTTAGAACACAGAGTGTTCCAAAAACATCTTGATCATATTTAGTCTCGCAGTAGAGCTGTCTTCCATTGCTACTTTAAAATAAAAAAAAATACCCCCAACAAAAAACCTCACCTTTAAAACCCTGTTTTTTCTTGCCCATTGTTTTCCTTGTTTTGGTTTGCAGAGAATATTTAACAAAGATTGAAATAATCGTCCAATTTACATGATCATGGGGTGCATAGGTCAGAGGTGTCTTTGATATTCAGGCATATCTTCTACATTCATGCTTCTACACTTTGTTTTCATTCTTCTATATTTATGCTTCAGAGAGTGATGGTCAATGCAGGAGGTTGTTGAAATACACTGAATGAGATCACAAGTCACAAAGTAAACTGAAGTGATGCATTTAAACACCAATTTCATATCAATTTAATTTTTTTTTAATTTTTTTTTTTAAATTAATTTTCTGTGACTCCAGTTTCTTTTTCCGGACAGCTGTTCTCATAAAAGATCAGTTCAGGTTACTTTTCTTTTGTACAGTTGGCAGTTACCCAGAAGGCCCAGATTGCTGCTCGGGTCAGGCTGGGTATCGGTTGGCGGGTGGTGAGCGGTTGTATTCTCTTCCCTTGTTATTTCCCTTATCATTATTATCATTGGTGGTAGCAGTAGTGGTTTGTGTTATACCTTAGTTACTGGACTGTTCTTATCTGAAACCATGGGTGTTACACTCTTTTGATTCTCTTCCCCATCCCTCTGGGAGAGAGGGGGAGGAAGAGGGGGAGTGAGAGGGTGGCTGCATGGTACTGAGTTACAGCTGGGCTTAAACCATGACACCAGCACACACAAAACCAGCTAACATTGATCCTTTTGGCACCTTCTGAAATGAACACAGTTGAATTGATGAAAGTTCGGTCTAACTGCTGTCATGCATAGGCTAATTCCCTGATTCTTTATTAAAGCAATGTAAGATCAGGTTTGTTCAGATTGTTCAGGAACCTGGGATAGATTGAGGCTTAAGGATCTCTGTTGAATATCAAGAATTCACCCAAAGATCAAGTATTCTGAAATGCTATTTAATTTGTTTTGAGAAAAATATCAATATATTAAATACAGCATTACCCCATGCAATATCAAAATAAAAAATTACATGTATAACTTAGATCAGATTCTTAATAGAATTGTAGTGTCTTAGAAGAACAACTTAAGACAATAGCAGGATAATCCACTCTACTTTCACATTTATTAAGTACCATATAAATGTCCAAAACAACCCTAACTTCTGATATTATTTTCAACATAATGATCTGATTCCTATTCAAAAAATTCAGTAGTAAAGGAAATTTGGAGTACCTGGTCACTAGCAGATGTTCTTGTTTTTTCTCATGTACTGGAAGGATTTTCTGAAGGAATAAAATATCAAGTACAGATGTTCTTCCTTTTGTTACCCAGAGACTCCTGAGGAAAGAAAACATTTTAATAGAATTTGAAAGACTGTTTGCAAACTGCTGACCTAGAAGAAAAAATCCTGGAAAACATTTATTAGTCAGTTTCTTACAGATCCATAGAGTAAACTGTCATGTCATTTCATTTCCAGGCAGACAGTACAGGAAGAGTATACAGATCTAACATTTGCATTACCTCAAAAGGCACAAGAGAAAATATAGGACAAACCTGAACACCCACAGAATTAAAAAAAAACATATGCAGTAATCTGATACAATGCTAACTACCCAGCATTCCACTCAATTCCTGCTAAAAGAAGGTAGAAGAGAATAGCCTTTGAAGATACATTTAAGAATCAACAGAAAGAAAGAAAGAAGTATATTACTCCTAAGTACAGAAAAAATGTTTCTTTGTCATGATAAAGTGTCTCTCAGACAACAGCTCCTTCCCAAGAACAGCTGCTTCTCAAGAGAAAGCAGTACCATCTTTGTACACTGAGGTTTCCTGTATGTGACATAGGCTTATAATTTCTTTACTATATTTGTGCTGTATTCACCATATCAGATATGGCTCTTTTACATGATTGTTAGACATTTTTCCACACTATAAGGGGTTAATAGAGCATTATTATTTACTGTTAACAGTACTGAAGTGTTTCTCAAGGGCAAACTACTGAAGGTGGAGAAGTTAGCTCCACCAAGAGTTAACTAGAGAGAGCAAAATCATATTTAAGCACTGCTGTTGTTATCTTTTAGCCTTATATGACACTAACTGGGATGGACTGATAAGCTTAATTTGGAAAGAGGAGAAGGGTCACCTGATGTTGCCCTACCCTGCTGACAGTAGATAACACTATCTGAAAACCTGCAGTATGTTCTGATAAGAGAAGAAAACACGGATAACCTATATTATCAACATTCTTGAAAGCAGATATATCCTTTAATTTATATCACATAAATGGAGAAGAAAAATGTCAGGTATTAATATTTGTATAACTAAATTGCCCAGAGATCAACACAGTATTTCCTAATTTCATGCAAACAGATTAAAATGGTGACAGCAGCCTCCCAATAATTCTCATGTCTCTTGAAATAGAGTCTTGCTATGGAATCCAAGGATTTATTGATTAGTATTCCTCAGTTACGACTGCAAATCCCTCTATAGAGTTGAAGGGATTCATGAGAAACAGTGAATTCATTGTGTACTGTTCTGATCTAAAAAACCCACACAAAACTTGGCTTCTATTTCACATGCATATATTAACATTGCCTTTGGAAGAAACAACATGACTGCTTGATTTTTTTCAGATGTGAAGCCAACAGGCATCTCCTGGCTACGGATCGGCAAAATGATGTGATTTTTTTCCTCTATTTTACTCTGGAGATTTGCAAGTTGATTATCAGAAATGCTACGTGAATGGATGTCATAGGATTGTTTATGACTGGGTCATGTTTATTTTGGGCTCCAATATGACACAATTAGGCTAAGGAAAATAGAAAAAGTTTTCTAGCAGTTCAGATATTTCCTGGAAAGACGTGTGATGAGATGAGAAGTTTTCTAGGAAAATTTAGATCATCTTAGTTTTAAAGCCTGGATATATCTGAAAGAACCTGCCTGGCTCAGACATCAGAAGAAAAGTTGAAGTTTTTAGTTAAAGCAACAGAGACAGAACTGATCTTCCAGCCGAAACACTACATAGTAAAGATTTTGAACACCCTCCTGATGTTAATGCAGTAGCAATTAGAAGCACATCAGGATTATAGAATCATAGAATAGAATCATACAATCATAGAATAGTTAGGGTTGGAAAGGACATTAAGATCATCTAGTTCCAACCCCCCTGCCATGGGCAGGGACACCTCCCACTAAACCATGTCACCCAAGGGTCTCTCCAACCGCGCCTTGTACACCGCCACAGATGGACCATTCACAACTTCCCCGGGCAACCCATTCCAGGGCCTCACCACCTGCACAGTAAAGAATTTCTTCCTCATATCCAATCTAAACTTCCCCTATTTAAGTTTAAACCTGTTACCCCTTGTCATATCACTATAGTCCCTAATGAAGAGTCCCTCCCCAGCATCCCCATATGCTCCCTTCAGATACTGGAAGGCTGCTATGAGGTCTCCATGCAGCCTTCTCTTCTCCAGGCTGAACAGCCCCAATTTGCTCAGCCTATCTTCATATGGGAGGTGCTCCAGTCCCCTGATAGTCCTCGTGTCCCATGTACTACTTTTCAAGCTCACTTAGAATAAATTAAAAAAAAAAAAAAAAAAAAAAAAAGTAAAATGATACAGAGAGTTTAAAAATATAAAATTTTAGATCTTGTCATTTCGGCTTAGCAGTGAATGCTGAGCCATGGACGTACTTGGCAAAATACCTTCCACAGTATTTAGACAAATAGTGTTTAATAAAATTGTAAGTACAGAAACCTTCTTTCTGTTGTTCGTGTTAATGAAATTTTGTTTTTCCTTCATGCATGGCATTTCAACAAAACATTATTTCATCCTAAGAGATATAAGAGGCATAAGAGGAAGGTGAAAAATCCATGAAGAAAATATGATCTTTGTCTCGCTTATTTTTAAATAAGTAAATAGTCTAGCCTTATATAAGGCTAGACTCTTTGAAAAAAAAAATAAAAATTGTGTATTAGAAAAAAAAAATATGGGCCTCACTGGAGATTAGAGTTATGAGCAACCTTTCCCAGCTCACTTGGGCATACCATGGTGAGACCTAGAACCTTCTTGGAAGTCCTTGACACTTTCCATGTCTTTTAGAGGAAAGAAAGAGAGAGCAGTGGCTTATGAATAAATATTATGGCAGCCCCAGAGCGTCCTCTGGCAAGGTGTCTCAAGGAGAAAGGACTTTGAATGTTGACAAGCAGGTTTTGAAAGTGTCCTGGTGTTATAGTATGGTGGGAACAGGCTAACGAGGTAAGGAGGAAAAGGGTTTAGGCAGTGAATATTGGAATGGGATACAACAATTTGAAAAGTAAACAAAAAAAGGAGGTAGCATGTGAAATCAGCATAAACTAAAAACTTTCTTTTTCAGTTGTTAACTTCAACATTATGTCACAAAACCAAGAATATTTCTGCCATTGTTTTAAAAACAATCTGATTTTTTTGAGAGTATTCTTAATACTGTCATACATTTTCATAGGGAATTTTATTTTTAACAGTGACACATAAAAGCATTCACTTATTTCAATATTCTATCTTGAATATAGCCCATGTAAATGACATTCCTCATCTGTTTCATCCTTTCCAGTGATTGACACTGTAACTTATATTCTTCCTAGCTGCTGACACTTCATTTTTTTGTTTTGTTTTTTTTTTTTTTGGTACAGAAATTGTTCAAAGTGATTGCTGTGGAACTTCAATTCTCTCTGGAAATTATCTTCAGAATTTTGGTGATTAACATGTCAGTTACTTAATGGATCCAAGAATTCTTCCACTTTTCTCCCTAACAGCATCTCTGCCTGAAATTAATATTTTTACTTGAAATTCATATTCCTTTCTCTGCACTTTCCTCTCACCTTTTTTTTAATTAGTGTCAGAAAAACGGTGGTAACGATCAATCAGGCATTTTAGGTTAGGTAGTGACATATGTGGGAAATGCAATTTTACCCATTTCTGGAGTGTACTGTTGTAACTCTTTTGAGAGGTAAGAATATGAATATTCTGTCCTATGCACTTTATGACAAGGAGAAAATAATGTTACAATAAGGGCTGTTCTGATATCCATCCTTGTAAAACTTAGCAATGGATTCTGAATGGTTTTACATCATTCCAAAGCATATTTGCATCCTGGCACAAAGCCACCCTGTGTGTTCACTGTGCTCTTATCAAACCTTCGATGACTCAGATAGGACACAATTACCGAGCTGCGCGCCAAAGTTCTGTTGTCTTTTCTGAACTGTTCAACCATTCTTCTCCAGGATAAAATCTCAGCAGAATTGCAAATCGAAATTACTTCCAAGCATTGACATGCAGTCTAAGAAGTTGACATTTAGAGAAAGAGGACAGTAGGTTGGATCCAAGTCTGCAACTTCCATATTCTTGATTCCTATTTTATTCTGACTTCCCCATTGCCTTTGATAAAATGGCAAAACCAAATTTTTTGAACATAAACTCTAATTTTCCCTGCAGTGGAGCTAAAAAGGTAATTACTAGGACTCTTGGCAGACTCCACCTGTGCTGAAACTCCTCTCCTTCTGATCCGACTTCCCACTCATGTATTTTCTGCACCTCTCAGCTCTCGCTACTGCCCACTGTGGTTATAAAAAAAACTCTGGTATGACAAAAAAGACAGTTTTTGGGCTCCAGAGAGGTCTTACCTCTCTCTTCCCATTTCTTGCCATGGGACTACCTGAAAACAACACCATCTATGATATCCAATGAAACTGCTGTCAGCTGAGGTGAGCATTATGTGGTCCGGGTTCGCCACATTACCATCATGGTTGTCCTTGTCCTCCCCATGAAAGAAGCAAGGATTACTTGGACTGAAGATTCAGGTGCTGCAGTGGTCTCAATGAAAACTCCTTCTTTGATTCTCTTACAATGACATATGATCGATTATTTCTTCTTTTTTTTTTTTTTTTTCTTTGCATTGTTTTGGACATAGCTTTAATCCTATTTGTATTGAAATTTATCCAAAGCCTGAAACAATTACATCACCAGAAACCACAAATAAGAAAGGACTAAGCAAATTGAATGTTTGGACTAAATTAATGAGCTCATTTACTATGTGTACTGGGACTTCTGAATTCTGTCTGCACTCAACTCATTTCAGAAATACTGCTGAGGTATTTAAAACTGATTTTTTACTATTACTAGTAGTTAAAAAAGACATGGAACAAACCAGAAAAGTTAAGTCTCAAGCTCTTGGAAGAAAATATCTCTGGTTCAGACTGTGGTCTCTCCAGGTAAT
Organism: Amazona ochrocephala; assembly: GCA_039720435.1. Lineage (NCBI taxonomy): Eukaryota > Metazoa > Chordata > Aves > Psittaciformes > Psittacidae > Amazona > Amazona ochrocephala. Next base: position 28,186,634 of record CM077876.1, on the reverse strand, counting down.
CAACAGAATAATTTCTAGGAAATAGCTATTTAACATACTTTCATTATCTGAAGAATTTCTAATGAACATGGTTAGTGATGTTATATTTAGTGTAGGAGTAAAAAAATTAAATCATGCCATCTTTAAGGGATTATGAAATAGTTTAGTAACTGAAATGAGACCATAAAAGCCTAAATAATCAATTAAAAGATTGAATAGTCAGAATTATTTTGTGTGCATTCAGAAATATGCCAATGATGAATTTATAAAAGGAAAAAGGCAAACAGACTGGCAGAATATCAACATAGCACAAAATTATTTATTTTTAAGACATTGTTTTAAAGTATTTTATCAATATTCTGGAATATTTTATAAAGGAATTTTATGAAATTTTGTAAATACAGATCTTTTTTTACATCAAGTAAATTCTTATCTGAGGGTAAGAATTATCAGTATATCCTTTGTTTTAATACAAAAAAGTCCTAAAAAGTTATCGGTTTGTTTACCAGTGATAATGTTTATTATAGCAGTGAATGAACCCAGCAATCAGGACAATCCACAATGGTCAACATCAAGAATATCAAAATTCATGCAATTAAAAATGAATACATGAATGTGGCTTAGGAGGTTTGAGAATAGACGAACTGAAGGTTCATTTTGTTAATTCAGTAATTAGCTCAGTTACTGACATTTGTATACATACTTATATTACGTCATAAAGTGTGGTTCACACGTTACAGTCCAACAGATATAGAATCATGGAATCATAGAATAGTTAGGATTGGAAAGGACCTGAAGATCATGTAGTTCCAACCGCCCAGCCATGGGTACAGACACCTCCCAAAAACCATGTTACCCAAGGCTCTGTCCACCCAGCCTTGAACACCACCAGAGACACAACTTCCCTGAGCAACCCATTCCAGCGCCTCGCCACCTTAACAGGAAAGAACTTCTTCCTCATATCCAATCTAAACTTCCCCTGTTTAAGTTTTAACCCGTTACCCCTTGTCCTCTCACCACAGTCCCTAATGAAGAGTCCCTCCCCAGCATCCCTATAGGCCCCCTTCTGATACTGGAAGGCTGCTATGAGGTCTCCACACAGCCTTCTTTTCTCCAGGCAGAACAGCCCCAACTTTCTCAGCCTATCGTCATATGGGAGGTGCTCCAGTCCCCTCATCATCCTCGTGGCCCTCCTCTGGACTTGTTCTGACAGTTCCATGTCCTTCTTATGTTGAGGACACCAAAACTGTACACAATTCTCCAAGTGAGGTCTCACGAGAGCAGAGTAGAGGGGCAGGATCAACTCTGTCAACCTGCTGGACACGCTCCTTTTGATGCAGCCCAGGATACGGTTGGCTTTCTGGGCTGCAAGCACAAACTGCCAGCTCGTGTTCATTTTTTCATCGACCAACACCCCCAAGTCCTTCTCGGCAGGGCTGCTCTGAATCTCCTCCCTGCACAACCTGTAGCTGTGCCTGGCATTGCTCCAACCCAGGCGTAGGACCTTGTACTTGTCATGGTTAAACTTCATCAGGTTGGCAGCAGCCCACCTCACAAGCATGTCAAGGTCCCTCTGGATGGCATTCCTTCCCTCCAACGTATCAACCGAACCACACAGCTTGGTGTCATCAGCAAACCTGCTGAGGGAACACTCAATCCCACTCTCCATGTCATTGAATCATAGAATCATAGAATAGTTAGGGTTGGAAAGGACCTCAAGATCATCGAGTTCCAACCCCCCTGCCATGGGCAGGGACACCCCCCACTAAAGCATGCCATCCAAGGCTATGTCCAACCCCGCCTTGAATGCTGCCAGGGATGAAGTATTCACAACTTCCCCGGGCAACCCATTCCAGGGCCTCACCACCTGCACAGTAAAGAATTTCTTCCACATATCCAATCTAAACTTCCCCTGTTCAAGTTTGAGCCCATTACCCCTTGTCCTCTCACCACAGTCCCTAATGAAGAGTCCCTCCCCAGCATCCCTATAGGCCCCCTTCAGGTATTGGAAGGCTGCTAGGAGGTCTCCATGCAGCCTTCTCTTCTCCAGACTGAACAGCCCAAATTTGCTCAGCCTATCTTCATACGAGAGGTGCTCCAGTCCCCTGATCATCCTCGTGGCCCTCCTCTGCACTTGTTCTAACAGTTCCATGTCCTTTTTATGTTGAGGACACCAAACCAGCCCCAACACCCATCCCTGAGGGACACCACTCGTTACTGGTCTCCAGCTGGACATTGAGCCACTGAGCACTACTCTTTGCGTGCAGCCATCCAGCCAGTTCTTTATCCACAGAGTGGTCCACCTATCAAATTGATGTCTCTCCAACTTAGAGAGAAGGATGTCGTGTGGGATAGTGTCAAATGCTTTGTACATGTCCAGGTAGATGACATCAACTGCTCTACCCCTGTCCATCAGCTCAGTAGCTCCATCATAGAAGGCCACCAGATTGGTCAGGGATGATTTCCCCTTAGTGAAGCCATGCTGGCTGTCACCAAGCACCTTGTTGTTTTTCATGTGCCTTAGCATGCATTCCAGGAGAGTCCGCTCCAAGATTTTGCCAGGCACAGAGGTGAGACTGACTGGTCTGTAGTTTCCTGGGTCATCCATTTTCACCTTCTTGAAATTGGGGTTATATTTCCCTTTTTCCAGTCGTCGGGAACTTCACCTGACTGCCATGATTTTTCAAATATGATGGACTGTGGCTTAGCAACTTCATTTGCCAGCTCCTTCAGGACCTGCGAATGGATTTCATCCGGTCCCAAGGACTTGCATATGTTCAGGTTCTTAAGACGCTCTCAAAAAAGATCCTCTCCTACAATGGGCTCAAGGTCTTCATTCTCACAGTCCCTGCATCTGCCTTCCAAGACTTGGGTGGTGTGGTCAGAGCATTTGCTGGTGGAGACTGAGGCAAAAAAGTCATTAAGATCCTCAGCCTTCTCCAAATGCAGGGTATCCAGTTCTCCCTATAGCTTCTGGAGGGGGCCTACGTTTTCCCTGGTCTGTCTTTTATTTGCAAGGTACCTATAGAATCCCTTCCTGTCATCCTTAACATCCCTAGCCAAGTTTAATTCTAAGTGGGCCTTAGCTTTCCTAACCTGGTCCCTAGCTTCCCAGACAACATCCCTGTATTCTTCCCAGGGCGCCTGTCCTTGCTTCCAGCTTTTATAAGCCTCTTTTTTCCTCGAATTTTCCTCAGCAGCTCCTTATCCATCCAAGGAGGTCTCCTGGCCCTCCTTCTCCACTTCTAGTTGGGATGCAACACTCCTGAGGTTGTAGTAGGTGATCCTTGAATATCAACCAACAGTCTTGGGCCCCCCTGCCCTCTAAGGCTATATCCCATGGAATCTTAGTGAGCAGGTTCCTGAAGAGGCCAAAATCTGCTCTCTTGAAGTCCAGGGCAGTGAGCTTGCTGCACACTCTTCTCACTGTGCCGAGGATCTCGAATTTGACCATCTCATGATCGCTGCTATCAAGGCTGCCCTGGGGCATCACATTTCCAATCAGCCCTTCCCTGTTGATGAGGACGAGGTCAAGCCTGGCACCTCTCCTTGTCGGCTCCTCTATTACTTGCAGAAGGCAGCTGTCTTCCACACAATTGTGGAACTTCGTGGATTGCTTGTGCCGGGCCGTACCATCCCTTCAACAGATACCAGGGTGGTTGATGTCCCCCATGATAACAAGGACCCGCGAGCATGAGGCTGTTCCTATCTGTCCATAGAGCGCTTCATCTACCGAGTCCTCTTGGTCAGGTGGTCTGTAACAGATCCCCACAATAATGCCACCCATTGCTTTTCTCCCTTTAACCCTGACCCACAAACTCTCTATTGACTGCTCACCTGTCCACAGACAGAGTTCCATACTCTCCAGCCTATCCCTAACATAAATAGCAACTCCCTCTCCCCGCCTGCCTGGTCTGTCTTTCCTAAAGAGCCTGTAACCATCTATTCCAACACTACAGTCATAGGAGCCATCCCACCATGATTCTGTGATGCCTATTATATCATACCCCTGCAGATGTGCACGCATCTCTAATTCCTCTTGTTTGTTCCCCATGCTACGGGGTTTGTATAGAGGTATTTGAGCCGAGATCCAATTGAAGCCGGCTCATTGGCTGGAGCAACTGGAATACCTCTACATTGTTATGAACCTTTACTATAGGTGCTGGCAAGGAACTGGGTGTGTTGGGATGGAATGATGCCCCACTCCCCCAACATATCTACTTTAAAGCATCCTTGACCAGCCTGGCAAGCCTCCTACCAAATCCACTCTTCCCTTCCTTTGTCAGACCAGTTCCACCAGCCCCCAGTAGACCTGGCCTACTAAATTGAGTCGTATGCTCAAGGTACCCAAACCCTTGACTATGGCACCACCCTTCTAACCATTTATTAACCTGCCCAATCCTTCTAGCCATTTTAAGGTCCTGTCCTGTATCCTGGAGAACTGACAAAAAGACAATCTGAGCTCTAGAGCCTCTAACCACCTCTCCCAGAGCTCTGTAGTCCTTCTTTATGTTCTCCAGGGTACTGCTATCTATATCAGCAGCACCCACATGGATCACTGGAAGTAGGTAATAGTCAGTGGGACCGACTAGATCAGGCAGCTTCTCGGCAACATCCCTGATCCGAGCCCCTGGTAGGCAACATGGAAGTAGGTAATAGTCAGTGGGACCGACTGGATCAGGCAGCTTCTCGGCAACATCCCTGATCCGAGCCCCTGGTAGGCAACACACCTCCCCTGAGCCTGGGTCAGGCCAACAGATGGGTGCCTCTTTTCCTCTCAGAGTCGAGTCCCCTACAACTGCAACCCACCTCTTTTTCCTGGCAGCACCAGTAGTGATCTTCTTTACCAGTGCATCAGCCAGTTGTTCCTGGTGGGAGTGTGGTTCCTCATTAGCTCCCTGCAGGACAGCAAAGCAGCTCTGGGTGGGAACAGCAGATTTAGAAGGAAGCCCCTTGCTTTTATTTGTCCTCTTCCCCCTTTTTTTGTTGGTTTTTTTTTTTTTTTCTGTTACTGTTTCCTAGGTCCCTGGGTTAGCGGCCTCCTTTCCGGCATGAACAACAGTAGGCGCTCGAGGCCCCTGAACAGTCTGATCCTGGAGCAAGTACTGCTGCTTCCCCTCAGCTTCCCTGACACCTTCCAGCCTAGTAACAGCTTCCTCCAGCTCAGCCACCTGCTGCAGGAGGACCTCCACCAGGGAGTACAGAGTGCAGCCCTGCCCATTGTGCACCCTCCTCTCCCGAGATCAGTGCAGGCACTCTCTACACCCCGAGCTCTGCACTGCAGCCTCCCCTCTCATTTGCTCTGCCTGGGTGCCTACGCTGGCCACTGCCGGGGCAGCCAGAGCAGAGCTCCCAGACCAGGCCCTGGTCATACGACGAGTGCTCACCATTCCACTCACCACCCTGCTCACCAGCCCGTGCAAACTGCTTCGAAACCGCCCTGGTTGCTCGTGCTCCCTCAGGCAGGTTTTTAACCAGTCAGGTTGTACCGCTCCTCCTGGCGCCGCCCCCTCTGAGTCAGCTCCTCGCGTCCTCTGAGCTGCAGGCTCCTGCGCAAGTCCTGTTGGGGACTTGGGGCTCCCTCAGTGCCTGTTGCTGCTCCGAGCTGAAACTCCTGGACACCGAGCCTTGCCCCGATCAGGCGCTGCAGGCATCCCCTCTCGAGACAGTCACCTCAGCAATATTCAGAAATATTATCATCTCATCCACTCTGCTTTTCACTTCTGGAGACATTTTGTTACCACTGCTGTGAAATTTTAGCTGCTGCTTGGCTTTGTCCATGTCCCGTTCTACCAGCTTCCAGTCCACTTTGATGTATCCCGCGTGATTTGAAATCTGAAGTAGGAAAAAGCCACCTCCCACTGCTGTCGCTGCCAGTTTTCCAACTTTTTGGAAGACGAATTCAGTACATCATCCTGTGACTCCTCCGATGGCCACGTTGTACTTCCCAACACTTGACCTTAAGCTGGGGGCAAAGACCTTGCGCCACCAAGGCTGGTTCTTGGTCTACTCCACCAGGCCCAGGACATTGAAGGAGTCCTCTGCACCCGCGCTCCGCGTTGCCATTCCACCTGCAACTGGCTGCCACAGCCAAGTAACCCAATATTGTCAGTAGTATCCTACTGTCATCTCCTTCTTGGAAATAAAACTCAAATTTTATTAGAGTTTACATCACTGGAGTGCCTTTGCCTTTCCTATGAACTATCCTGAAGCCTCTGTTATATTTATAGAAGTTGTAGCTGTGTGATACACGATGCAAAATTCCAGTGAAAACTCATAATATATTGTGTTTAATCAGATGGCAGTGTTGTCGGTGCTCAGTTTAAAAGTGACCAGATGACACTCTATGATGAAGAGTGCTATATTTTACCAAATGTCCTTCAGTAATTGAAAGGACTATTATTAGATTTATTGTTTCTTAATATTCTTAAAAAGGATCGAAACCAATAACAAACAGGAGAAAGAAAAACACTAGCTCAAAACCAACCCATATTAGTTCTTAGTTCTCAGCTTCAAGTTATCAATCTGACAAAGTATTTTCTGTGCATGTTGGCATTAAAGGCATTGTAGAAGGAAAATTTAGTTAATAGAATAATGAACAAAGTGAGAAGGCATGCCTTAGAGATAAAATAGGTGGACAGAAAAATAAATAGGTTGAAAAAAGAAAACCCACCCTCAAAAAAACCCAAACCGTAATCATAAATGCTACAAAAGCCAAACATCAATATTCTAGTTCTTGTAAGAATTAGTTAACAGTGCTTAACGCAAGAAGTATTTAACTGGTTTGCTTATATACAACAGACAATGAATTTCAACTTGCTTGACAGAATTCATTATTGCTCTGTCAAATGGCATATTTTGTGGTGAAACAAAAACTGGCATGACTACAAGGATATTCCAAATTTGCAAGGTCAGAAAACAAAATGGTGGAAAATTTGCTGCACTTGGGAATCATCATGCATTTGAAAGCCCCACTGTCATATCCTAAAGGCTGTGGTAGCTCCTGGACCATACTGGTATATTCAGGCGGCAGAACAAACATCACACCACTGCTATTTAAGTTAAACCATTCCGTAAGAAGCTTGGGACTGCAGTGAAAGGCAGCAGTCATCTCACTGTGCTGTTCTCTTTATTCTCGCAGCAGCCCTCCTAGATTAACCATCTCGCCCACTCTATTTTTTCTGTAGACCAGTATGCAGCTTTTTATTATTTCTACTTTGCAATCATTTTTATCTGCCTACTCCTTCTACTTTCCGCACTATGACCTATTTGTTTCTTTGTTTTTCCCTGTGGAAGGAAAAAAAGTCAATCTGTATATTTTTTCTCAACATTAGCTACTGTGAGAAAAATTTTAATACATTATTAAAGGCAACAGAGATAGTAATTTTCTGAATTCCTAACAAAGTATTTGAATTAGCCAAATCATTATTTTATTAAATACAATAGTAAAGAAAACAAGTTTGGTACCCTTTCTGTTAAAACACAGTTCCGTGCGCCACTGAAAAAAGGTTCTTTTGAACCTGCAAATCACTGCTTTGTAGCAATTTCTTAAGAATAAAATAGTTTTCATCACTTAGTTTTATCTTTTACTTTTTAACTGCCTTCTGGTTCTCACTATTTGAGGATTTTTCCTCAGCTTATTCCCTTACTACCCACATCCTTCCTAACCAGACCTAACCTCTTCTCAGTCATATACTCTGGCAGCCAACTCAAAAAGGGCAACATAAAGTTTCACATTGCGCTCTATCCAGTACAGTTGCTTCTTTTTCCTCTATCCTCTATCTTTTAAAATGCCTTTATCTTGACCCATGAGTTTTCTTGCTTTTTTTTTTTTCTTGGTATTTTTTTTCCCCTCATCCCCCTAGGTAAGGGGAGTGAGCAAATGGCTGTGTAAGTGGCTTGGCTGCTGACGAAGGTTGGTACTCCACCATCCTTAGTGTACAGACTTACTCTATGTGTATGTCTAATGGTGCAGAGGACAGATAACCTGACTTTTCCAAAGAGAGATGACACCTTCCTTCCTAAGCCTTCCTGAGCTGGGAAATTGCAGAATGCCTCAGCGGAAAAGAAGAGAAGGGAGAGACCTAATTTTGCTCTCTGCAGGAGTATAAGAAACTTCACAAAGGAACTGTTCCATATTATTTTTTCAGGACTGTGCAAAAAATGCAGATTTGTGTGATAATCTTATGACTTTTAAGCCGAAATAAACAAATAAATAAATTGTGTTCGCTTTTCAGAGGTCCGGAAGTATGACTGGTCTCACATTATGAGTAAGAGTTTCTTGGATGCTGAATTAGTCTTATTGGCAAACAGACTTGGATTTGCCGATGATGTTCTACTATCTCTATGGGCATTTGAAGCTGGCATTCCCACCTCAGGAGCAGAGCCATATGTTGAAGGTATTGGGTTACTAATTAGCATGGTGCCTGCTTTGCTGGCCTCTAAATAAACCAGCTTTAAAGTAAGGACATACAGGATAGTAGTGCCACAGCTTAAAAGAGGACTGAAGGAGGAAAGTGTTTAGAAGGTAAGTGCATTTGGACAAGCTCCAGGATTCCTCCCAGTGTCATGAATCCAACATTTTCTATAAGAAGGCACTTCAAAAGGCAACATTATTGCAATAATAGGGTGCCTGCTTAATGAAAGTGTGTTCTTGAGTGAGTACTGCCGCTGCATTTTGCAGTTATGACAAAGTTAGCCTGAAAGAAACTACACTAAGATCTGAATGGACTTTCCACAAATTAATTGTTGATCACAGGAGTTGACAATGAAAGTGGTGACGCCAGCTTTAAAGCAAGTTTTCATTGAGAAAAAAAAAAAAACAAAAACAAAACAAAACAAAGCAAAACAAACAAACAACAACAACAAAAAAAAAAAACACAAAACAAGCAAACAAAAAAAACCCTACCAACAAAACCAAAAAACCCCAAAACAAAAGAAAAACCCAAACAAACAAGCAAACCAAAATAAAAAAAAAAAAACCAAACAAACATTAAAAAAAAAAACAAAACAAAAAAAAAACAAAGCAAGAAAACTCAAACTAAAACAAAGTCCTTCTGGATGTACAATTCCTTTCTTTGTTTTTTGCACAATGCTCTGTCTAATTCACATTAAATTCAGCATGATCTCAATATCAACTTCTTGTCATGACAGACTTCCAGTGTAGGGGTAGGGCATTTAGTACCTGTTCCTTGGAGGTTTTTGCTTAATTTGCCTATGGAAAGCCTTTCTACCCATCTTATACTTGAAAGTCCAGCCCACAAACTGTACTTCCATTTTGTATCACACAGATGCTGATCAGGTTTCTTCTGGAAATCCATTATTTAGAGTTTTGAATTCTCCGAACTGAGTTTGTAATTAAATGCAGCTTCAAAAGAATAGGTACAACTTGAAATAATTTACTTCAAAATCAGGCCTTATGTCCAAATTAATTCCTTTGCAGCCAATGGAACTTTTACCTATATAAACACTCCATCTAGTACGAAATTATTCCTTTTCAGCTCAAAGTAGATGGTTCTGTGCGCATCCAGTCTTGCTTCAGGCCACTTATTAGATAACATCACCACATTTTGTACATTTGAACCTTTTAGTTTCTCAACTACAGATACCAATTCATATAACCTTGTTTACATCCTTTCTTGCTTCTGCCCCTCGCCCATCAAAAGGTGTGTTATAACTGGATTAAGTTTTAACTCTGCAACTTACTGGTATGAAAACTTAACCTCTTCTTTACTGTGCCTTCAGAGAACTCAGAAGAAAGAACATACATAAAAGCACAACAGAGGTGTTTTATCAAAGTCAAATAGTCATTAAAATATTATTTAACACATTTTAATACTCCTTGCAGATTGCAACAGGGTATAATACCTGAACTGATGGCGCTAGACTGTTAATGCAAAGAGTTATCAAATCTAAGAGTAGCTGTATGTTAATAAACAGTGATATGAACGTAAATAACATGTCTAATATTTATGCAGGTGGAAATTTCCTGAATTTTCTATTCTGAAGTTAAGAAGTAGGTAATTTTGTAAGTATTTGGAAAAGATTTTAATCGTATGCATAATCACTGGTACTGCATAGATTTCTTTGCAAAAGAGATACTTTTTTTTTTTTTTCTCTGTCAGATATCTGATTTTGAAGAAAACTAGCCATTCATATACTGCTTTCTAAACTTATATTATGTACTGTACCCTTAATTTTATAACTGAAAATGGTTTATCTGCTTTAAAGCAGTTTACTCAGTCCAAGTGCCTGTGCACTTCATTTTGGTGTCACTTATTTGCTGTATCTCTGGGTATATGAATAAAAAGCAAGATACTTCATTCTACAAATGCATAAAACAAGTGTAGGATCTCAGTGTGATTCTTGGCTTGCAGTATAGTTTTGAATAATGTCACCTGACCAGAACAACTGACTATAGAAATGGATGTGTAGAAGCTTGTTTTTAGCTATTCATTGTAGGTCATTCTCTGTTCTGCAAAATATATCTGCTTGTTCAATATATAATATATGAGGCATGTTGAGAATAATTAACTGGGATCACAGAAGTTTTCAGCTTTTTGTTTAACCTCTTTGAGGATAAGATGTGACAATCCACACAAATGAAATACAATCTAATTTAGAATGTCAGACCAGAAAGTTTGTCTGACTTGATAACTCCTCATAAAATAACTTAATTCCTTCTTGACACAACACAGCTATCTGGTTTAAACATCATTAGAAATGACTGAAATTGTATGGAATAGACAATTTGAGACAGATTATGGCTTTTATTTGCTTGGGATGAGCACAATATAACATTGAAGGTATATCCATAGTAATGAGATGCAATAAGAGTGACATTTTATAACGCTCATGTCAACATTTAGACCTAATTTCTAATTTCTGCAAAGGACTCCCAAGACTCTGTAAATTACATATGTACAGAGGTATGAATGTACAATAAGTCATTAATGCAAATACCAGAAAATCCAGGTTCTCAAACACATTGAAATCCAGGTAGCATTCTAGAGGACCTACAATGAAGTGTTTTGCAAAAGAGTTCAATTAATCACGTATTTCTCTATATGAAATACAAAGAAAAGAAAATAATTTGAAGAGGAAAAGAATCCTTTGATATGGGCATTATGATCCTGACAAGCCTACATTCCCCTTCCCACACACTAAAATATAAAGGGAGATAATATAAGAGGAAGGGTGAAAAAAGTCTGCCATTACTCAGCAAAAACATGTTTAGTGATTTCCGCATATAATACATCATCAGAGGAAGAAGAGAGAGATGTCCTAAGCTACAACACTGGTGAGAAACACGACACAGTGACAAACAACTTCTACTCCTGCATCCCTCTAGCAAAATGTCTTAAGCTACAACAGTGGTGAGAAACACGACACAGACAGAGTGACAAACGACTTCTACCCCTGCATCCTTCTAGCAAAAGGTCAGAGGTGTGACACAAACTGCCATCTGCACTTCGTAGGGGAAGAAAGAGTTATGGAGTGGCTGCGGACTAAGGCCAGCAGATTTGTATACCACTTTATGGTAGGTAACACACCTTGCCTGGCACATAACCTAAAATTATATTCCCCCAAACTGATATTCTATTAAGAGGACTACTGTAATGCAGGCATCTAACCAGACTCCTTCCTTCAGTTGTTATTCCTTACAAAAACCAGTATCTCTGTTTTGCAAATGTCCACATAACAGTTAAATATAGGCAACAGCAACGGTGAAAAACCAAACCATTCACTCTACCTCGTCTCTTTCCTTATGCATACAGTCTAAAAATCTTTCAGTAGCAATCCAGAAGTCCACTTCTCACCTCAAAGGCTACCAGAAGAAAAAATAAATTTTATGTTGGCTCTGTAATCCAGTTTAGCTTTAGTTATATGGTAAAAGATCTTCTATAACTTAACGTAGTGTAGGAGAGAAGGAACAGAGTCATCTACTTATGGAGGCAAGATAGCTGGTTGAAAGCATCCTTTCTGGCATCTGAGTTCATTCCAGCATTTTAACAGCTTACGAACAGTGCTGTTTTCTGGTATGTCGTGTGCCTTGAAGGTCAATTGTGTCTTAGTACATAATGCATCAACCTGAGGAAAACACTGTGTTGTCTAATTGCCTATTTTAGAACCTATTGTGAAAAAACACAGGTTAAATGTTTTGTCAGGGAGAAAGAGATTGATGAGTTGCTTGGAAAATAGAAATAGCTCCAGCCTGGATGTAACATCTTCCACAGGTATGGGCACACTATCTCTGATAGTTCAAGGTTTCTTTGTTGTTAATTTTTAATTTTTTAACTTGACAGCAAATGCTAGGTTGTGTCATCAACAGACATCAGCGAGTTGTCATTTAGGTCAGGTGCCTTTTTAGGAGGAAACTCATTCAGCTGAATTATTAATTGGTGTAATCAAAAATGTAATTCAGACTTTTAAGCTCATCATCATTTAGACTATCGGATTTTTTCAACCAAGTCCAAAAAATCTCTAAAATTATGGAGGGAATACATACATTGTCTATAAACACTTCTCTCCTAAGCATGCAACTCACTATCAGTACCTTTCTAAGAGAGGAATCTGCATCAATTCAAAGGTCTTTTCCTTTTTATTACTTTTTGTTTGGTTTTGGTTTGTTAGGGTTTTTTCCCCACCAAATAAGCTCTTTAAACTATCCCCTAAAGGATATATTTTACCTTGTGACTTGCCTTGTTACTGTGCCTCCATGCAAAGTCAGCAAGAGAGCTTTAAGGTGTCCTGAACCACATCCTGCAGAACTCCTTTCTTCCTCTCCACTTCTTATAGTGGAAGGCCCCAGTGAAACTGAAGTTAACTGTACTGCAAAGTTACATTCTGCGATGTGGATTAGTAAAACTTCTCACAACCAACTGGTGCAAAGCCTGGGGCGTAGATGAACAGTGCATTGTGGATTGTCAGCACTTTCACAGAAAAGCTGAGGCAGCTTGAGGTCAGGTTCACACAGTTCCCTGTGTTATATGACACAACAGCAAATCTGAAATAATTCTCTTGGATAATGGAGTTGCTCAGCCCAAAATTCTGTGACATATTCTGAACAAAACTATAATTACACATTTTAGAGATGCCAGATATAGATTTAGTTACACATCAGCTTAACAAGTATGTAGCTTCTATCAGAAGAAAAGCATTTACCTTGGGAATTCTTTTTTCTAACACAATTTAATTGAAGTATTTAAATATACTTTTAATGTATAAGTGGCATGTCTTGACATACAATGACTATGGCCCACCAGAAGAAAAAGCAATATATTTATTGAAAAATCATTCTTCTCTAGTGTACAGAGACATTTTTAAAAAAATTGTAAAGCTGTTTATAAGCTTCATTTGCTAAATATTTGATTGGAAAAATATGACATTTCTAGTAATAGCAGAGACTACACCTATACAAGCCCTCACACACATACCCCACTGGAAAAATTTATAAGTTCAGTTCATCTATCCATTTCTCAGTACCTTAGTAATTACTTGTATCAGTTTTGTTTTTTGGTTGTTTGGGGATTTTTTTCAGTATTTTTCAAAAAGCTTTTCTGTTGCAATGAAAATTCCTTACTCCTTCTGGTATCTCAGTTCTTAGGGACAATTCCGACTTTCTCCTGTACAAAAGATATTGTCTCCTACCTCAGAAGTATTCAGTTTTCCTGACCATGCAAACCACACATGAAAACAATGCATCTGTGAAATACCTTTGAGACTTAAGAAACAGGAATCCTTAGTAATTCTTCCATCTGAAAGAGATGACGAAAGTTTCTCAGGGATGCTCCAAGGTGTGGGCATGCAGCTGGTCTCCAGAGAGATCTCATAATATCTTCAGCACCTTTTTCTATCTCATTTCTGCTGTAGCTGAGGGTTTGGACTGCCTACTAAAGCAGCAGATCCCCTCTGACAGTCATGCAGTACAGCCTGGAACTGGCAACACAGCTGAACTGCTTGTGGCTCATTAGCCACAAGCCTGCTGCATTGACCTTTTTTTAACAGATGAAGAATGTTCAGTCATTGAATTTCTCATTGACTTTCCTCTTCACTCGGCATTGATCTTGGTATTGGACCACAGAATTTGGATCAATGAAGTAGGTTCATATTAAGTCAGATTTTTTTCCTAGATTTGAATATCTATCCTTTTTTAAAGGAGAATACTCTGTAACAACAATAGCCTGACTTATCTGCGGCTGTTACGATCACCTCAGAAGTGTTCCTAGACAATGTTTAAAGGTTCAGATGAACCTCCCTCTCAATAAATGCTTCTTTAATTCCCTTCTAGAGGCAAGTACAAGACCCAAGGACCTACAATCATCAGCATTTTCTGCAGTTATTGTTTACTTCAAATTTGCATGTTTACTGTTTATTTGTTTAATGTTAACTTAAATTTTACCTCAGTGGACATCAGAACATTGAGGTGAATCTTTCCACAGCTTTTTCCTTAATGTGAGAAGATTAAAAGGCTCTGCAGTCAGCCATTCTAGCCTTCACTGCAAATAATTCCTTCTGAATAACAGAAAGATTAAGTCTTCTGACCATTGGACTTAAAACAAATCTCCACTGACTATTTTGCAAAATAAGCTTCCTTTAGCCCAGGAGTCAAGCTCAGTATCCTGCAAACTACAGCATCTGTTTAAAGACTATACAGGTTGTTTTGCCGTTCCATCATCTCAGAAGCTTGGATACTGTTGCTTACAAACTTTTTGCTTTATCTCCCAAACCATATTTCAGAATCACCTTTCAGCTGTACATGCACATTTGGTTGCAGCCAGGAAGTTCGCTTGATCTCTAGAAAGCAGCAGCCAGCATAATCAGGCTTACAAAGAGAACATTGAATAGCTGTATGAGAAATTGCGAGCAGAAAATTAAAGCAAATGTGGCCTTTCTGCCAGATAGGCTGCCTTCATTCCAAGCCGTTTTTAACATGAGGTATTTAGCACAGAACTATATTTCTCTGCTTTAGTGTCCTGGTTCATTCCTCTTGTTCAAAAAACTGCAAGGAATGAATCTATATTCAGTAAATGCTCCTACTGAAGGAAAGCTACTGGTGGCCTGTGCCTGTCTGGCTCACCCATAGCTCAGTCAAGTATATACTTGAATAGGTGACTAAACTTGCAGCTGAGGAATTTATCTGTTACCATTGTCTTAGAAAGTACACGAAACTGTATAACGGGTTCTTAAACCACTCTAGAGAACTGCATTGCAGAATTATTTAAAGGATTAATTTTATTTTCTTTTTTCAGTTGTGGAGACAGTAACAGGAAGATGAGGAAGCTTGAATTCATTATGAGCTGCAGCTCCCATTTAGATGTATCTGGTCAAGAAAGACCAAATTCAGGAGGGCTTTAACACAGAACCAGGAATAGAAAGAAATCAGCCTGAAGTCACACAACTAGATTGCAGCAAAGTTATGGACAGATATTGTTTCTACCTTTCCATAGATCAAATTCTAGAACATACAGAGGATGTAACATGAAAAATTAAAAAATCCGTAACAACTGAATCGCAAGTGTGCATCCAATATCAGTGCAACACTGAAAGTGATCTACTGTCCCTCTGGTGTGTTTCCTCTGTCATATCTTTCTTTTCTCCATAGAGGAAGCTCAATATGGGTTGCCTTACCAATTAAAGGGTCAGGGCTTTGCACAATACAGCTATGTCAGCTCCTTTCAGTGAAGATAAAAATGAAGAAGATGCACTGTGGAAGTATTATGAAAGTTTAAAATCATTACCTGTTTCAGCTGCCTGGCGTTTAAGAAGCTATGCTAAATCACTTGAAACTTTCGTAGCAGACTGCTAATCATTTGTTTTGAATTGAGAAAATTTTGTAATGAGGTAGGAATCATCTAAAAAGAACAGTCACGTGTATGAGATTGTAACACCAATATAAGACTTTATAAAGAGGGAGCTGATGAGTTTAGGGATGAAAATTTGAATATTGCACAAGCATCTGTTAAACTGTTAATCTGATAAAGTGGTCAGGATAATTGCTGTTGGTACTGTAAGTTGGTTTTCATAGAGCTCATTTTTCAAAATGTTCCTGGTTACCTCTGCAGCCTTAATTGTGTGGTGTTCAGAGCTCTTCTAAGCAGGGCTAGTGAAACTAAGTAAGCTGATTCTAAGTTAAGCATTTTTAGACATGAGTGACTGAACTACTTGTACGAGCTGAACAAGTAACCATTTGGCATAGTGACAGTGTTTTAGAAAATGTGTTCAGTAAGGACTTTGCCATGATGCTTTGGTTACATAATAGAGGCATTCTGTCATCTATTTTGAGAAGCATTCTTTATGTAATTCCTTGTAGAGGTGGAAACTGTCACTGAAGTGATGGCACGCTTGGTGCAAGCTTCTGTTTGATGCCCAATTTCATCCTGAGCTTAAGCCTTTGAGGCACCAAGGACTCTGGTCTGCTCCAGGAAGGCAGACAAACAGATGCTTAGCTCTCAGTTTATAAATGCTTCCTTGAACTCTGGCAGTGCACTCTGTGCATGACCACAACTGAAGTTTGAACCAAAATACTTATGGTCTGTAGGCAGCAATCCCACCACATGAACCATTGTGGTTTTTGGATGAGCTTTTGGTAACTGTGCTAAACTGCTCTGGGCTGAAATCCACTCTGTTACTCCTATTGCTCCTCTGTATCTGTGCCTACTGCTTAAACTGGTCCAACACTGTGTTATTTTCCATGTAAGCAGCAGTAGTGGAAATTACTAACTTAATTTTCTGCTTCCATTAGATGCGTGTGCTTGTGTGGAGCATGTAACTACTTGGAGATGTTTCATGCCTGTCTTCTTGACTTTGGAAATACACCACCACCCTTTTAAGTGCAAGGAATCTTCCTGCCTGGGAGTGGGAAGTGGTCTTGCTGTGAGGTTACTTAAGATGGAGGCAATTACAATGAAAGGGGGTTCAATGAATTACAGGTTTTCTGCTTTGGCTGTTCATGTTTTCTCCCCTTTTACTCTAAGTCACCTATAAAATGTGCATTGTCTATCTGTGTATGAAGATATACAACTATTCATAATTTCCTGGAGCAATGTGTGGCACCTATTTAGTTAAGAAGAGCCCATCCATCTTCGCAATATTTCTCTTCTGTAAAAAGACCCTCATTTCCACTAGGAGATGGATGTATTAGTAGAAATGAAAAGGCTATTTTGCCGTGACACACTAGCTGGTTTCCTAGATGAAAGATAAAAAAAAACAAACAAAACCACCATATTTTTTACAACTGTTTATGTGGGATGACATATAGATCTTTTGGAAGTTTTCTCAGGGATTTTTTTTTAATTGTTATTTTTTAATTTAGATAGCCCCACATTAATGTTCCTGGACCTGTGTCTCTTTCCTTCTGTATTCCACTGCCTGTTCTTTCATTCTGTGCAATTTCCTTACTAAACCAGTATTTATGCGAACTGATATTAACACCTTTTTTGACCTTTGTTTTTGCAATGCTTAATAAACATTAGAGTAATTGTAATGTCAAAATTACTCCCTAAAACCTCATGGCAATGTTTTGCAAAGTGTCTTAATATGAAACAACGGGAAAAAAGTTGGTGGAATAATTGCCTTTATGTGAAACTGTTATTCTGATTTAACTCACATATTGCTATTACATGTGGTTTTTATTTTGGGAAATGTGCTACACCATTGTTTTCTATAATGTCTGCCATATGCTGCCTGCTGTTTTTGCATAGAATACCATGTTGTACTACAGACAAAATAAGGTTATTTTGATATTTCTAGACAAACTAATGTTGTAATGATTAAAACACTGACATTACTTGGTTTTGGTTATCTATGATTTCTGGTTGAAAGGGTCATTGAAGAGACAAAAATGACTTCTCTGTGGATTCTGTGCTACTTAATGTGTGTTAGGTTTTAGAAACACTGGGTTTTCTAAGCCACTGCTGTTAATTTCCGCTATCATGCTCGCATGTAACTTTGAAAAGTTATGAATGGATTATCAGTTTGGTTTAAGTTTGGCAGGCTTAAAGCTAGATTTCTAATCTCCCCTTCCCCTTGTCGCTGTCAACTCGCATTACATCAGCAGAGGCATGGAGACTGGAGACTGGACATCTTTGACTTCATCTTTACTTTCCCTCATGATCTATACATCCAGATTATATCTAAATTTACCATGTGTCCTGGGTTCAGCAGTAGCAGCCATTTTTCTCCTTCTTAGTAGCTGCTGCAGTGCTGTGTTTTTGACTTTCGGCCTGGGAACAATGTTGATAACACCGATGGTTTTAGTTGCTGCTTAGTAATGTTTACTCTGACCAAGGACTTTCTGAGTCTCATGTTCTGCCAGGGAGGAGGGAAAGCCAGGAGGAAGCAGAGACAGGACACCTGACCCAAACTAACCAAAGAGGTATTCCATACCACAGAACATCATGCCCACTGTATAAACTGGGGGCAGTTAGCCGGAAGGCCCAGATTGCTGCTCGGGTCAGGCTGAGTACCAGTTGGCGAGTGATGACCGATAGTATTCTCTTCCCTTGTTATTTCCCTTATCATTATTACTATTGGTGGTAGCAGTAGTGGTTTTGTGTTATACCTTAGTTACTGGACTGTTCTTATCTCAGCCCGTGGGAGTTACATTCTTTCCATTCTCCTCCCCATTCCTCTGGGAGCTGGTGGAGGAAGAAGGAGGGGAGTCAGTGAGCGGCTGTGTGGTTCTGAGTTACTGACTGGGCTTAAACCACAACATCATGTCTCATAGCTCAGCTTACTTTTTTGGTCTTAACATCATACAAATGGTTCCTCTTCAAAACGCTTCCGTTAGAGTCACCTTGATTCTTTCTTCAAGCCCTTATTCTTAGCTGTTAGCTTCCTTTTTTTCTGTTGCATTAAATTCATGTGTTTACCAGCGCATCCTGTCAATATTTAATACACACTGTTCTAATAACTTCTGCTTTTCTTTCTTCTTCCTCATGCCTATAACCCATGACTTTCTCTTTTCTTCTTCATTCTTTTTCCTCTTCATTCTTTTTCTTTTCTTTTTTCTTTTCTTTTTTTTTTTTTTTTTTTTTTTTTTGAGATGGGTTGGAGGTTGAAGTAAAAGATAAAAAAATAAAAATGAAAGGGTTTCTTTGCCTGTAATATAGCACAGCAGGAACAAGGTATTTTGCCTCTAGGAACTGCAGTGAAACAATATATGTAGGTCAATCAATGCAAATTCTGATACACAGAACAGAGAAGAGGGAGGACCACCTAACTCATACATCTGTGATCTGAAATGCATTTTTTTTCAGTGATCTGCTGTTATATAGATGCTCATGCATTCATGTGTTCAATGTCTGTTTCCTAAGACTTCACCTCCCAACAGCTGGTAACACTGGACCTACAGTTGGCTTCATTGAACTTCATGATGTTCCTGTGGACCCATTACTCAAGTCTGTCAAGGTCCATCTAGATAGCATCACTTCCCTCTAGCATATCAATATTTTGAACCAAAGAAAGGTAATAAACGTGTAATCTGAGGAAAAATAGATGAGCCCACATGCCATGGTTTAAGCTTCTCACGCATTTCGCTCACTCGCTCCCCCCTCTTTATTCCCCCACTCCCGGGGGGATGGGGAGGAGAATAGAAAGAATGCAACTCCTACAGGTTGAGGCAAGAACAGTCCAGTAACTAAGGTATAACACAAACCACTACTGCTGCCACCAATAATTAGAATGACAAGGGAAATACAAGGGAAGAGAATACAACTGCTCACCACCCGATACCAACCCCAACCCAGCAGTGAAACCCCCCTTCCTTGTCCCTGCCCTTGGTTTTTACATCTTGGGCATGACGTGCTGTGGTATAGAATCATAGAATCATAGAATAGTAAGGGTTGGAAAGGACCTCAAGATCATCAAGTTCCAACCCCCCTGCCATGGGCAGGGACACCTCCCACTAAACCATGCCATCCAAGGCTATGTCCAACCCCACCTTGAACGCCACCAGGGATGAAGCATCCACAACCTCCCTGGGCAACCCATTCCAGGGCCTCACCATCCTTACAGTAAAGAATTTCTTCCTCATATCCAATCTAAACTGCCCCTCTTTAAGTTTAAACCCATTACCCCTTGTCCTCTCACCACAGTCCCTAATGAAGAGTCCCTCCTCAGCATCCCTATAGGCCCCCTTCAAGTATTGGAAGGCTGCTATGAGGTCTCCTCGCAGCCTTCTCTTCTCCAGGATGAACAGCCCCAATTTTCTCAGCCTATCTTCATACGGGAGGTGCTCCAGTCCCCTGATCATCCTCGTGGCCCTCCTCTGCACTTGTTCTAACAGTTCCATGTCCTTTTTATGTTGAGGACACCAGAACTGCACACAATACTCCAAGTGAGGTCTCACGAGAGCAGAGTAAAGGGGCAGGAGCACCTCCCTCGACCTGCTGGTCACGCTCCTTTTGATGCAGCCCAGGATACGGCTGGCCTTCTGGGCTGCAAGCGCACACTGCCGGCTCATGTTCATTTTTTCATCAACCCACACCCCCAAGTCCTTCTGCGCAGGGCTGCTCTCAATCTCCTCCCCGCCCAACCTGTAGCTGTGCCTGGCATTGCTCCCACCCAAGTGGAGGACCTTGCACTTAGCATGGTTAAGCTTCATCAGGTTGGCATCAGCCCACCTCACAAGCGTGTCAAGGTCCCTCTGGATGGCATTCCTTCCCTCCAACTTATCAACCGAACCACACAGCTTGGTGTCATCGGCAAACTTGCTGAGGGCGCACTCAATCCCACTGTCCATGTCACCCACAAAGATGTTGAACAAGACCGGTGCCAACACCGATCCCTGGGGGACACCACTCGTTACTGGTCTCCAGCTCGACATTGAACCACTGAGCAGTACTCTTTGCGTGCGGCCATCCAGCCAGTTCTTTATCCACCGAGTGGTCCACCTATCAAATTGATGTCTCTCCAACTTAGAGAGAAGGATGTTATGCGAGACAGTGTATGGAATGCCTCTTTAGTAAGTTTGGGTCAGGTGTCCTGTGTCTGCTTCCTCCTGGCTTTCCCTCCTCCCTGGCAGAACATGAGACTCAGAAAGCCCTTGGTCATAGTAAACGTTACTGAGCCGCAATTAAAAACATCGGTGTTATCAACGTTGTTCCCAGGCCAAAAGTCAAAAACACTGCACTGCAGCAGCTACTAAGAAGGAGAAAAATGGCTGCTACTGCTGAACCCAGGACACCACGCTATATTTTTCATAGGTTGTCATAGTAATTTAGCAAATACTCCTGAAATGTTACTCATTAAAAACTGAGCTTTTTCTTTTTCTCCCTCTAATCATACTGTTGAAACATATGTAAGACAGATGCTGCTACCATCACAGTATGCTTTACATGGTTGTATTCTTTTTCACATCCGATTGCCAGATTCTATGCAGGTATCGTGGTAAAGTGTATCATATGGTGTACCCTCACTAGATTCTCATTTATTTTTAATAAGTACTATTCACATGCAGGTTCACTGAAGACAAGTTACTGCCATTTACTATTTATCTTCTGATTTGGAAGAGGATATTTGTTTGTCCTGGTCTTTTTGGAAAAGACGAATGAAATAAGAAATTATTTTAAAAAAGTATTAAATGCAGCACAGAATTTAAGACTGTGATTTGAACTTTGCTAGAAGAAAGTAATTTTCTCATATTCTTCCAGTTGTTAAATTATTTTGTAATAAGAAGACATCTTTTCTTTTTACATGAACTCAAATTGTTACATGAGACCAGAAATCAGCTGACTTACTTATAAAATTAAAACTTTCTGGGAACAAAACAAGTTGTGATTTTGTATATGGTTTGGTAGAGAATATGAAAATGATGTAAAATTTTGGCAGTGCTTTCATCCTGAGACTTAAACATAAAATAATGGTTCACTAGTTCACGCTGCTGAGGTCAGGTTACAATAATTTCAGGAAAGCCTGATATAATGAGGATGCTCTGACCATGCTGCCTGTGGAAAAACAGGTGTCCTTATGTCTCAAAACAGTTTACACCTTTCTCAAAATGCCAGCTGAGTAGCCAGGTTTATTTGATTATATAGTAGGAGGCATGAGGCACCATACTGACTAGAAGTCTTTAACAGTCCAAAATCTTGACTAGTCTCTCTGATGGACTAGTAGCTTACACTGAATAGAACTGAGTAGGAAAAAGTTAATTAAATATGACACTGTAAATGGCAGGAGGAACTTTATATTTTGGCAGCAGATTTTTTCCTCTTGTCACTGCATAAGATTTGTGCCTAAAGGCCTTTAACCAGCTGATTTCTTTTCACAAAACTTTCTTTTTTTTTCTTCCACAGTAAAACCTGTGAAATGTTTTATTCAAGAGAGGGTGGGAAGCAGAAAAGCTAAATTATTGTTCAACTATAAATTATAGATAATATTCTGTCATAGTTTCATATAGAATCTATATTCTCATGGTGTCTTGAACTCAAAGTTATCTCCTTTTCTTTCTAATAAAACACAATTTACAGGATTATTATCAGCACTAGAAAAGACTTATTTTATGACAGCAGGGGATCATCTACCTAGTCTTCATAACACAAGGTATGGCATTTTATTTGAAAATTTGTGCATCAAATTTGGAATGCTGTGATTTAGTGCGAACATATGTCTTAAAAGAAAATCTAATCTTAAGGATTTAAGGTTACAGATTAACAACTCTATCATTGGTGGGCTTTTCTAATAGTTTCCTAAGCACCTGGCACATCCTAGCCTGGTTTCTCTTTAAAGTTATCATTTGCCAGCTGGTTTTAATATGCCTAGTTCTTGTTTCATTTACTGTTGTAATTTATTATCCTTTTGTCTTACATATCAAAAAAACTACCATCAGATCTCTCCTCTCCATGTGTGTACTTAAAGAATGGGACAAAGACTACCTCAAATTTTCTCTTTGAAAAGCTGAATAAATTAAGATTATTTAGTTAATGCAAGGCTGGCCCTCAAGGCAGTGAAGCACTCTGTTGCTGGATTTTGAATGATATCCAAGATTATAAAATAATATTAACTGGACAGTATTTTTGAAAACTGGACTCAGTGTTGTATACTGTAAAAGATATAACACCTCCTTCATTCCTTTGCTTTAGTCTTCTAAAGGTCTGAAATACCACTGCTGTCATAGAATCATAGAATCATAGAATAGTTAGGTTTGGAAAGGACTTTAAGACCATCTAGTTCCAACCCCCTTGTCATGGGCAGGGACACCTTCCACATCACATTATAAAATGGATAGGTTAGTACGTCCTCTCAGGCCCTAGGCTCATATTTGCTTTGCCTGTATTATTAGCATTTGAAACTTGGTGGGACAAAGACTTCAGAAAAGTACCCCTGAGTTTAACCAGTTCTTACGCAGCTGTGATTGGTACAGTGACAATTTTTAAAAAACGGTAAGGCCTTGGACTTATACAAGGAGTGTGTGTATGTGGCCCCTTCAGTGTGAAGTAAAAAATGCATTAGTTTAAAAAAAATACTGGTGAAATTCCGTTGTTGACTCAGTCTGTTGACTAGATGTATCTGACGTCTCTCCTGAAGCTAAGCTTTTCAGGTAGACTTGATATACCTGCACATCTAATATTTGAAAGAAAAAAAGCATCCAAAACTGTTATGGAGTTGCATTTTCCTGCATATTATACATTCATAAACTAGCATGTTTAGAAAGTATCCAACTCACAATGGAATTGCCTGGGTGTTATTTGGAAATGACTGTATAGACTGAGTCTTTTTCCCTTTAATTTTTTACGTAGCTACTCACAGACTCACAGTAATCCCTTTTGATCTGGAGCCCAAGTGTTATTAAGAAAATAAATATTCATTATAAGCAGTCTTAATGATGAATAATGTTAAAAATTTTGCAAAGGTTGAGTAGGGATGGCTGTGCAGTTAGGAGAGGCACAGTGACCCACAGCTGAGATAAAAGAGAGAAGAGTATCTTTGATTTTACAAATGTTTTAATCAGTTGCGTTTCATGCTACATTTCACATGATTTGATATAACTAGACATATTCTGAAATGATCCTTTAGAAGATCCTCAAATTTCAGGAAGAGTTTTCGATTTGTGCCTATACGTACTGTGCAGTAAAGTGAACAATAAAGGAGAGACTTCAATTTGAGAAAAAAAATTGTTCATATGCTCTGCAGTGCCATCTACAGCATTTCAGTCAAGACTAAACGACTTAACAGGAAATACTGCACATTGTTCTATGAAAGAAGAGTAAATTAGAAAGCATGAATATGTCAATATTAAACAAACATTAGAGAACTGATCTATAAATTAGCAAGAAATGTACTAGATTCCCACTCTATTTCCAAAGGCTTTTCGCCCATGATTTAAATATATTTTAACAGAAAGTATTTGAATCGTTTAAAAATATCTGAATATAATCAGCAAAGCTAAACTCCCATGACACTGAAAAAAGTAAAATTATGCCATTTTATAGGAATATATAATCATCATGGAAATTACAGATGTATTTTTCAGTGCTTTTAAAAGAAATCTGTTCAAGTTGTCTTTCCTTGCTTCTGCCTTCCGCCTTCACCATACCTGTGTTACCTTTTCACACTTTTCTCCACATCTGTGAGAACTAGAAGCATAAAATAATGCATATTAATGTTTTGTCACAATTCCATAAGCCTTAAAAAGATAACATGTCTCAGAAAGCTAACATTGAAATTTTGAGAATTAGCAGCACTGTTCCAAATGTTGAGAAAAAATAACTGTTTAGTTTATAAACTAAGATTTCATTCTGTTTTGATTGAAACAACATGGCACCTGGCCTCATGCGAACTTAATTTTTTTGTTCAGTCTGAAAGTAATTTTTCATTTATAAACAAGCTTATTTTTATGATTTGGTAGCTATAGATGTTGTAGTCAGAACACTAATCCTTTATTTATATATTTATTTTAAGAAAGTCCTGTTCTTTATATGCTATACAAACAGTGCTCCATACAGTGTATGTAGAGATTAAAAAAAATATTAATTAAAGTGAGCTTAATTAAGTCTCTCAAATTTTATTACTTAACGAAGTATACATTGGTGAACATCGATTTACTACTGAGGAAAAGATTCACAGGAACGTGTATGCAAGAACTTGTTTTCCAAGTAATTACTCAAAAAAGTAAAATAATTGCCTGTGAAACATGAGATCATGGTCTTCCTGGGTTTTGTTATTTACTGCCCTCTAAATGACAGAAAATAACAAATTTTCGTTAAGGTTTGAGCGGGAAGAATTTTTCCTGTCTCTTGCTTAAATACTACCAAAAATACTGAGAACACCGGGTCCAGTGCAAGGTTCAAGCAGTTATAATGTTCTTCGATAATAATAACTGAGAATTCAAATTTGGGACTTATCACTATTGTGCAACTTTAGTACAGCAGATAAAATGAAAGTTTCCTATGTTACATACCTCAGCAGCTAAGTCTAACAATTGACCTTAATCATAAAGTTCCTGGAGATCATGTTATCTCAGCGAGTTATATGGATGACAAAGTCAGCATCAAAACTAATTCACTTCATAGAAGTTATGATCTGCCTGTAAATCATTAAAGCGACCTGTCAGCTTCATTAGTATATCCCATGAGCAGAAGGGATATACTGATGGGTACAAGTCCACTCTCACGGTGCGTGAGGGCCTGGACTGAGAGCTGACTGTGGGGGAGGCTTTGAACAGAGATCCTTTGGCCACAGTTACTAGATATCACCCATTAGGAGAAAGCCAAGGCACAGATCTACAGAGGACTGAGATGAAGAATTAACACCAGATCGACTGGGCAAGTCTTGCTGGTTTCTATGATACTAATAAATTATAATAACACATGTAATATATGTGTATATAATATAAACAAATGTTCTGCTCAATTGGAATAAAGTGTTCAGACACAAATATTGGTAATTATTTTAAGCTATGTATTAGCAATTCCCTGTCACCTTCCTTTAATTGCCTGTGTTAGCAATTCCCTGTCACCTTCCTTTAATTGCATGTATTAACAATCCCCAGTCACCTAATTGTCCTGTCTGCAGTTTATGATTCAATGAATTAAAAGTTATTCTAATAAAGTTACAGTTCAACTTTTTAAACTTGCATTGAAGTCCTGAAAAAAAGAAAAAAAAACAAACAGGTTACACTTTATGTTTTCTCATATTTTTGCTGTCTCTTGCATTAGACCTAAAATTGCGAGAGAGGCACTTTTCTTTGCATGGTCTCTCTGAGCTAGCCAAAACCACATAATGATGGAAACCTCACAAGAAAGCCTATTCTTGGGGGAAAAAAAAAAAAAAAAAAGGAAAAAAATAAAAAAAAAATTGCTTGGTTGTCTGCAATGTTTTTCCTTAGCCTGTTATTTCAGGGAAGGGGTGGGAACAGGGATGTTGTTCTTTGGGTAATGTGTGGGTAGTGATTAGTATTGCAAAAGCTTACAGCTGGACTGCTTAGCTGACAGAAACAGGGAGCAGACAACTGCATGAGGACAAAAAGGCAGGGGACCAATTCAAACCCTCTCTTATTTTTATTTTTAAATAGTCAGGAACAAAAACCAGTTTGGATGTCAGCAAGTAGACAGCCTGGGAAAAATGCTACATATCCACATCTTAAATGCTGGGGTAGGCACAGCCTCTAGCTACATAGGGATGAGGACTAATCAGCTCAGCTATGACTCTGACACATGGCACAAATGGTATTCAGGAGAGTTGAACTGTTCTCTTCTCAATGTGTGAGTTACATTTAAAAGCAGAGCGAGCTCTGTTTAGAAATAAAATAAATGGCCCATAAAAAGTGATCATACTCTTTGTTGGAATATTTTTGTTATTTTTTTTTTAATTTGTGTGTGTGAAAGTTGCTGTTCTTTTTCATAATGCTCATGGTTCCTTCATGTATATAGCTGTCCAGTTACAGCTGGTTCAGAAAATACAGGTTTTTAGAAAATGCACTGAAGTAGGTGTTTTATTTAAATGAGTAGACCTGTAAAAGAAACTTAGACGTTACTCAGGAATACACTTTTAACAAGACGAAAGCTTCTCTAAGTAAGGCTGCACTTATGTACGGTTCTGCTGTGTCTTTAGAAATGTAGACTGGAAGTGCTGTTTGGACATTATTTGGAAGACAGACCATAAGGATAAGTGATAAAAGAACCAAAACAGCTAGGCATTCAACAACAAGCATAATTCCATCAAACCACTTTAATAAAAACTAGACAGGATGTCTGCAATTAGGGAATATTTAGGGAACTTGGAGTAACAAGATACGACCATGCGGGTGGGAAGATTTTGCTGCTTTGGCATTATCTTTGGCATTATTTTGTGCTGTTGGCATTATCTCCTGACTAGAAAGATTGAATGCTGGGCCTGTTGCTGTGGCATCTAGGAAACAAGTAGCCCTTAACCCTTCAAGGCCTCCACCTTGTCAAATGAGGAACCTGTCAAATTCCCATCAAGCAACTCTGGCTTTTATGTTATATTCCAGCTTTTCCTGTTTTGATGTTTTCAATAGCGCATCTCAAGTTGGCTTTCAGTGTCTGGTTCTGTATAATTTGTTACTTTTTTCTGAGTTTGATATTCCTTTTCTTTTACCTGTTATGCCTTCAGGGAAAAAAAAAAAAAAAAAAAAAAAAACAACAAAAACCCAACAACAAAAACAAAAACAAAAACAAACAAAAAAAGAATCTGAAACAAAAAACCCCAAACAAACCCAAACTACCTCTTGGATTGTGATTCCTCACAGTTTAAGACATGCTATATACTTAAAGAATACACTAAGGATTTAAAGCTAGCTGCACTAAGCACAGGGGAAACAAGAATGTAATCTAATGTCAGAAGCAGTGAAACAATCTTTACCTATACAAAGGCAAGTGTTATCCTTGGAATTAACTAGTTATGTGATTTCTAGAAGTGGGAAAGTGGGGAAGAGGAAATAAAAGACAGGTGAAAAGGACCAGAAAGGGCTGATTTAAATAGGCATGCAAAAATTTTTTACTATACGTCTCAGTTTCCCAAGATTTCTGCGTCCCCTGTAAGAAATCTGTTTCTGCTGAGGCTGTTGGCAGGGAAATATAAAAAAAATTAGTGAAACAAATTTTGTGAACCAGCCTTGAGCAAGTTGGACTGGATTGGATGAGAAAATTTCATCCCCTCCTTTCAGATCTGAATAAGTTTAAGCTGGTAAAACTGGAACAAAGGAATATCAAACAATAATTTACCAGTCACAAGCTTAATAACATGGAATCATAGAATAAAATATGGCTGGAAGAGGCTTCAGTATATTATCAGGTCCAAACCACTGCCTTAAGGCAGGACCAAGAATACATGTGTATTGACAGAAGTTTGGATAACATCCTGAAAAAGGACTTCAATGAAGGTCAGTGCCTCCCCAGGAAATCTGTCCCAAAGCTCCACAATCCTATTGTTACAAGGTTTTAGTCCTCCCTTTAACATACCTCTTTCTTTAGCACCTTAGTTTAAGACTTTGGGTTATTTAAACAGTATGATCATAGCAATACATTTGAGGCAATGATAATACAGGTGATGTGGAAAACAATGTGCTGCTGGACCATTGAAGAATGGGAATGGTTTTTGCGTAAATTAAAATATAATCCTGCATTTAAAAGAGCAATGTAGAGATATTCCAGCTGCTCCAGCCAATGAGCCGGCTTCAATTGTAGCTCGGCTCAAATGCCTCAATACAAACCCTGTAGCATGGGGAACAAACAAGAGGAATTAGAGATGCGTGCACATCTGCAGGGGTATGATATAATAGGCATCACAGAATCATGGTGGGATGACTCCTATGACTGTAGTGTTGGAATAGATGGTTACAGGCTCTTTAGGAAAGACAGACCAGGCAGGCGGGGAGAGGGAGTTGCTATTTATGTTAGGGATAGGCTGGAGAGTATGGAACTCTGTCTGTGGACAGGTGAGCAGTCGATAGAGAGTTTGTGGGTCAGGGTTAAAGGGAGAAAAGCAATGGGTAGCATTATTGTGGGGATCTGTTACAGACCACCTGACCAAGAGGACTCGGTAGATGAAGCGCTCTATGGACAGATAGGAACAGCCTCATGCTCGCGGGTCCTTGTTATCATGGGGGACATCAACCACCCTGGTATCTGTTGAAGGGATGGTACGGCCCGGCACAAGCAATCCACGAAGTTCCACAATTGTGTGGAAGACAGCTGCCTTCTGCAAGTAATAGAGGAGCCGACAAGGAGAGGTGCCAGGCTTGACCTCGTCCTCATCAACAGGGAAGGGCTGATTGGAAATGTGATGCCCCAGGGCAGCCTTGATAGCAGCGATCATGAGATGGTCGAATTCAAGATCCTCAGGACAGTGAGAAGAGTGTGCAGCAAGCTCACTGCCCTTGACTACAAGAGAGCAGACTTTGACCTCTTCAGGAACCTGCTAAGATTCCATGGGATATAGCCTTAGAGGGCAGGGGGGCCAAGGCTGTTGCTTGATATTCAAGGATCACCTACTACAACCTCAGGAGTGTTGCATCCCTACTAGAAGGCAGTGGAGCAGGAGGGCCAGGAGACCTCCTTGGATGGATAAAAGGTGGAAGCAAGGACAGGTGGCTGGGAAGAATACAGGGATATTGTCTGGGAAGCTAAGGACCAGGTTAGGAAAGCTAAAGCCCAGTCAGAAATAATCTTGGCTAGACATGTTAAAGATAGCAGGAAGGGATTCTACAGATATATAGCGAATAAAAGGCAGAATAGGGACAACGTGGGCACCTTCTGGAAGCTATTGGGAGAACTGGCTACCCTGGATTTGGAGAAGGCTGAGGTTCTTAATGACTTCTTTGCCTCAGCCTTCACTGGCAAATGCTCTGAACACACCACCCAAGTCTTGGAAGGCAGACACAGGGACTGTGAGAATGAAGACCCTAGGCCCACTGTAGGAGAGGATCTGGTTCGAAACCATCTTAGGAACCTGAACGTACACAAGTCCATGGGACTTGATGAAATCCATCCGCAGGTCCTGAAGGAGCTGGCAAATGAAGTTGCTAAGCCACTGTCCATCATATTTGAAAAATCATAGCAGTGAGGTGAAGTACCTAATGACTGGAAAAATGGAAATATAACCCCCATTTTCAGGAATGGGAAAAAGGATGATCAAAGGAACTACAGACCTGTCAGCTTCGCCTATGTGCCTGGCAAAATCTTGGAGCAGATTCTCCCGGGGACGCATGTTAAGGCACATGAAAAACAACGAGGTGCTTGGTGACAGCCAGCATGGCTTCATTAATGGGAAATCCTGCCTGACTAATCTGGTGGCTTTCTATGATGGAGCTACTGAGCTGATGGACAGGGGCAGAGCAGTTGATGTCATCTACCTGGACTTGTGTAAAGCCTTTGACACTGTCTCACATGATATCCTTCTCTCTAAGTTGGAGAGACATCAATTTGATAGGTGGGCCACTCGGTGGATAAAGAACTGACTGGATGGATGCAAGCAGAGTTGTGCTCAATGGCTCAATGTCCAGGTGCAGATTAGTAGTGAATGGTGTCCCTCAGGGATGGGTGTTGGACCGGTCTTGTTCAAAGTCTTCGTGAGTGACATGGACAGTGGGATTGAGTGCGCCCTCAGCAAGTTTGCTGATGACACCAAGCTGTGTGGTTTGGTTGATACATTGGAGGGAAGGAATGCCATCCAGAGGGACTTTGACACGCTTGTGAGGTGGGCTGACGCCAACCTGATGAAGTTTAACCATGACAAGTGCAAGGTCCTCCACCTGGGTCGGAGCAATCCTAGGCACAGCTACAGGTTGGGCGGAGAAGATATTCAGAGCAGCCCTACAGATAAGGAATTGGGGCTATTGGTGGGAAAATGAACATGAGCCGGCAGTGTGCGCTTGCAGCCCAGAAAGCCAACCGTATCCTGGGCTGCATCAAAAGAAGCGTGACCAGCAGGTCGATGGAGGTGATCCTGCTCCTCTACTCTGTTCTCGTGAGACCTCACTTGGAGTATTGTATGCAGTTCTGGTGTCCTCAACATAAAAAGGACATGGAAGTGTTGGAACAAGTGCAGAGGAGGGCCACGAGGATGATCAGGGGACTGGAGCAGCTCCTGTATGAAGATAGGCTGAGAAAATTGGGGCTGTCCAGTCTGGAGAATTGAAGGCTGCATGGAGACCTCATAGCAGCCTTCCAGCATCTGAAGGGGGCCTATAGGGATTCTGGGGAGGGACTCTTCATTAAGGACTGTAGTGATAGGAAGAGGGGTAATGGGTTCAAACTTAAACAGGGGAAGTTTAGATTGGATATGAGGAGGAAATTCTTTACTGTAAGGGTGGTGAGGCCCTGGAATGGGTTGCCCAGGGAAGTATGATTGGTCCATCTGTGGCGGTGTTCAGCGCCGGATTGGAGAGTGCCTTTTGTGACATGGTTTAGTGGGAGGTGTCCCTGCCCATGGCAGGGGGGTTGGAACTCGATGATCTTGAGGTCCTTTCTAACCCTAACTATTCTATGATTCTATGATTCTGTGATCATTAATTGCCAAAAATCACATGTCATTGCAGAGGCTTGTGTTGCTTGGAAAATATAAATACAAGAAGTGTATACTATCTGCAGTATTCACTGAGAGTTACTATTAGTTACCGTAACTAATGACAGTTTAGTACCTGAAAAACTAATGTATAAAAATCTTGCCTCAAAATGTAAATAAATCATTGATTTCATAGAAAGTATTAGCACTGAATCAATGATTCAGGAATTTATACAAAGCCTACTGATCTGTTTAGAAGAATGACCTTTCAGTTCCCTTTCAAATGCATTTTTCTTTTTTTTTTATTACGTTCACTATGGTGTTAGACAAAAGTATAATCAGTATTATTATAACAGAAATTTGTTTTTGTTATAATATCCTCAACAATTTTGATTTTAGCTCTTTAAATAAATAGACATTGTTGTGATTTAGACCCAGTCAGCAAATCAGCCATGCAGCCCTCATTCACTTTCCCTCCTTCCTCCCCCCTCTCTTCCAGAGGGATGGGGAGGAGAATGGAAAGAATGTAACTCCCATGGGCTGGGATAAGAACAGTCCAGTAACTAAGGTACAACACAAACCACTGCTGCTACCACCAATAATAATAATGATAAGGGAAATAACAACGGAAGAGAATACAACCACTCACCACCTGCCGACTGAAGCCTAGCCCTGCCCTAGCAGTGATCTAGCCCTTCCGGGTAACTGCCCCCAGTTTATGTAGTGGGCATTATGTGATGTGTTATGGAATACCTCTTTGGTTAGTTTGGGTCAGCTGTCCTGTCTCTGCTTCCTCCCAGCTTCCCCTCCTCCCTGGCAGAGCATAAGACTCAGAAAGTCCTTGGTCAGGCTAAACATTACTGAGCAGAAACTAAAAACATCGGTGTTATCAGCACTGTTCCCAGGCTGAAAGTCAGAAAACACAGCACTGCAGCAGCTACTAAGAAGGAGAAAATGACTGCTACTGCTGAACTCAAGACAGACACCTATATAATATTTCTAAAGTACTATTCAGAAATTAAAGTAATTTTGACAGTCAACACAGGAATTAAATTTTGTAAAAGTTTGTGCATAGTGCACTACAGCAAAAAATGTTAGCTTACTCTCTTGCTCTTGCTGCCCTGGAAGTTTAAATAAAGAACTGATAAAGATATAATTAAAATTTGGCAATGGAAGTCTATCTCATAAATTATTAAAATCTCACTTCTTCATATCGTGCTGTAATTATTCTGGTGTACTCCTCCAGCTCTTGCAATTACTCTTCACAGGGCCAGACTGACACCTAAAGGGGCCATCTGCAAACCTCAGATAAGGGCCATGGATCACTTGAGCAGCTGTAGGGTGGGTGGGAGAGGGTAAGGCTGGAGCCTCCGGGCTCTGGGAATGTCTTGGCATTCCAGGATGCCTCCTGGTAGTATGTGGGAGAGCAGATGGATTTCCTTATTTGGTTCTAATATATGGACCTATATCTCAATTGAAGTGAGCAAAATGAAACCATTCAGAGAAAACAGTTGATGTCAATATTAAAACGTGATCCTCGGCAAGAAATGCATCAGTCCTGGACTAAAAGTTATGGAATTTTACCCATTTCCAAAAGTACCCTGTTTGCTTTTAGGGATGAGTCAAAGGTTGTCTTGTAGTGGCTTCTTTGTAAATAAAATAAATTATTTGCCAGTTGCCTCGTTTTTGCATGCACTTGAACCATGTCCAGAGGCACTGACCATCGGTGATCTGAAGGGGCAGCAGGACAGCATTGCAAAGGCTTCTTGGAAACATTTAGTTTTGGAAAAAAAAAAAAATTGCCCTATTGTCAGTTTTGTAACACTTCTTCAGCTTGGTCTTAATGTAAACAAGAAGATGATCAAAATACATTGCCATGTAAAGACACTGGAGAAAACCAAGAAATCAAGTGCTTTCCAGCTTCATGTGTCACTTGGATTTCCTCAGAGCACATCTGTCCAGGAAACCTCTGCTTTAAACATAGTATTAGTCAGTAATCCTAGGTACGCACATGTGGAATTTTTAATGCGTTAAGTAGCCTCAAAAAGTTCAGCAAGGCAAGTGGCTTGGTAAGCATGCGCTAAACATCAAAGTGCTCTTGGAGTCAAAATCTAATGCTGAACTTCAGGAAAGCATTCACACCATAGTCCTCTATGCCCTTTAATGCTGAGTCCCTGCTTTGTGCTAGTCATCTACAAGAGACCGTGGTGGCTTTATAACTCTTTCCCATGTCAGGGGTTCAGCTTTGCTTTAGTAGGAGGAAGGATTCACACCTAGCACATGTGGGCACTTTCTTCCCTTCCTCTTTCTCTATCATGGATGCTAAGAGGGTGAAGGAGTGGTAATTTAGAGTTTCTTTAAAGTTTTTAGTTCCTTACTAGTAAAGCCTTTTATTCCCTTATTATTTCTTAAATTCAAATGTGAAGTTAGGTCCCTAACTTGTGAGAAAGAGAAATTATCCTCTACCTATTCACAGGATGTGAGAGAAGGGACATTCACCAGCAGGATATTTGGAGAGAGAAGAAATGCTGTTAAATTCATCCCTAGAAAATTGCTTTTCTGTCTTGGGATGAAAGGAGAGCTGGGAGGCAAACTGTGCTTTCAGTGGCTGCAGGGTAAATTTTGATAGCAGTCTTCTGTTCCCTTTGAGAAGTGGTAAAAGATGGTTGGTGTTTATTCCATGATTCATGAAGTTTGCGTGCTAAGAAAGATGAGAATGATGACAATTTTTGTGCTATATTGCAGGGGTTTTTTTGTTTATTTTGTTTTATAGAATCATAGAATCATAGAATAGTTAGGGTTGGAAAGGACATTAAGATCATCTAGTTCCAACCCCCCTGCCATGGGCAGGGACACCTCACACTAAACCATGCCACCTAAGACTCTCTCCAACCCCACCTTGAGCACCATCAGCGATAGAGCATTCCCAACTTCCTTGGGCAACCCATTCCAGTGCCTCACCACCCTTACAGTAAAGAATTTCTTCCTCATATCCAATCTAAACAGTCCCTAATGAAGAGTCCCTCCCCAGCATCCCTATAGGCCCCCTGCAGGTATTGGAAGGCTGCTATGAGGTCTGCGCACAGCCTTCAATTCTCCAGGCTGAACAGAACCAATTTTCTCAGCCTATCTTCATACGGGAGGTGCTCCAGTCTTCTGATCATCCTCATGGCCCTCCTCTGCACTTATTCCAACACTTCCATGTCCTTTTTAAGTTGAGGACACCAGAACTGCGCACAATACTCCAAGTGAGGTCCCCCGAGAGCAGAATCGAGGGGCAGGATCACCTCCATCGACCTGCTGGTCACGCTCCTCTTGGTGCAGCCCAGGATACGGTTGGCTTTCTGGGCTGCAAGCGCACACTGCCAACTCATGTTCATTTTCTCATCGACCAACACCCCCAAGTCCTTCTCCACAGGGCTGCTCTGAATCTCTTCTCTGCCCAACCTGTAGCTGTGCCTGGGATTGCTCCCATCCAGGTGTAGGACCTTGCACTTGTCATGGTTAAACTTCATCAGGTTGGCGTCAGCCCACCTCACAAGCATGTCAAGGTCCCTCTGGGCGGCATTCCTTCCCTCCAATATATCAACCGAACCACACAGCAAACTTGCTGAGGGTGCTCTCAATCCCACTGTCCATGTCACCGACAAAGATGTTGAACAAGACCAATCCCAACACCGATCCCTGAGAGACACCACTTGTTACTTGTCTCCAGCTGGACATTGAGCCACCAACCGCAACTCTTTGCGAGCAGACATCCAACCACTTCTTGATCCACTGAGTCTTCCACCTATCAAACTGATGTCTCAAATTAATGTCATCAAAATTGATTTTTTGTTTTATCTTGTTTAATTTGCTGTGTTTTGTTATGTTTTTTTACAGATCTTGTACGTATGATTGGATTAACTTATTTATTTTGCCTGTGTAAACTCTATTCCTGCTAGGACCTTATTACTGCTTTAGTTGTGTTGTCAAAACTTTTAAACATTGCCTAATCTAAGTCACGAATCTTTTGCTGTGGTATATTTTGCTGGTTAGTTATAATTCTTGCTTGCAGCTCTTCCCAAAAGTTTTGAGACAGCCCTCTAGGTTGAATATTTTCTGCAACAGAAATAGTAATAGGAGAGATGTGTGGAATATATTTGAGTGCACATGAATGTTCCTACATGCAGACAGCTGATGAAGCAGGAATATTTAATGGTGCAAAGTATTGTGGGGAAGAGACGCCAGACTAAAAATTTAAGCCCTAAATAATCTACTCTATTCAGTCATGGATGATTGTTAGAGCTTTCCCATGATTACACAAGAAAAATGATAATGATTTTGCAGGGTGAAACAAACGCTGTAAAGAACAATAAGCAAGACAAAAAATTAATAAGCAGGTACAGCAAACAGAATGACAAGCCCTGGATATTTTTAACTGTATGGAGCTGACCTTTGAGTTACATAAAACATTCCAGCAGATATATGTATTCATTCTCTTAATTTGTTCTGACATTTTACATACAAAGCATTTGTTCAGTGTCTTATTTTACAATTTCCTGCAACTGACAATGCTACTATCTTGTGTTCTTTGATGTTTCTTTAGAACAACTTTTAAATTATTTAAAATGCCAAACATCTGGAATCTATAAACCAAAACCATCCATAAACCTCTGTGTGTGCAGCTCCTGATAACCCTTGACCAAAATCTTGACATCTGGGTTTTTTTTTCAAGCCATAGTTCAAATAAACAAAGGGAAGCTCCTCTCTGGTTTATATTGAATACCCAGAGTTAAACCAGAAGTACTCTTCATAGTAAGTCTTTCTGAAACAATGCATCGGTTATACTGAAACATTCCATGTCATTAAGTATGAACTACAACTGAAGTTTAAATTTAACTTGTTCAAAATTAAGTTTAAATTTTGCTTGCTGAAACTTTCACCAGTTCTAGTTTCCAATTTTCTGTTCCCCCTAAAGGTACTTTCCTAATTCCACATAGCCTTTCTGGGCCTGACACAAAATGCTGGAAGGGTAACTAAAATTAATTATTGTGTGTAAGCAGGCATTTTTCAGTTAAAGCAATCACCTGGAACACGAGGCCCATTTTTTATTTTTTACTCTGCCTAAAATAACTTAAATCTTCACTTATCTTCTCAAGGAGTATCCAAGATGCAGGGCATTTTCAGGGTTGCTCTTTCCATTTCTTCTAGTGAGCCTATTTCACTTGGCATAAAATTTTGAAATGCTTACTGAAGTGGGGGCTAGAGTATAGGCTTCACCCTCCAGATACACATCTCTTTCTTTTTTTCACTGCTCTCTGGCTTAATGAATATTTAATATTGTCTATGTAGTGAGATAGATTGAATAACAAGAAGCAAGAGAACACTCTGTGAGACTATCCTATGGTCAGAGCATTCATCTGGAAGTAAGAGCTGTGGGTGTAGGTCCTCTGTGTTACCCTCAGGCCTAGCAGACCAGTTGAGATGACTTGCCTGGGGAAGAAGGTATTAGGTGTGATAACAGAGTCTTCTCTTACTGCAGCAGTTTATGAGGAGGGGAAGGCTTAAAGTTATCTTAATTACCAAACTCCAGGAGAAGCTTTTTTTCAGACAACCACAAGCAGACATTAATGTTCCCTTCCAGCCTGCAATAAGTTATTTCTTCTCAAAGGAGGGGGAGACTTGGGCCTTGTCTTTTTATTTGGCGTTTCATACTAACTGGTTTATGCATCTTGGCCATTAACAATCTGGCTTTTATGGATCCTTGTCTTCAGATTTAGCTTTGTGCATGCATGAAGAACTGTGATTAGCTTGACTTATTAGGATGTCTCCCTCGAAACAGCAGGATGTAAGAAACTACAAAGCTATGTCACGTTATTTTAAAATCTTTTGTGGCTGCAGTGCTCATACCTTTCATTCATATTTGCACAGCCTGGGATGAATTCCAGCAGTTCAACACTTTAGCGTAATTGGGCTGACAAAAATAAATTGCAGGAGCTGTGTTCCAAGGGATGCCTCCTGCCCAGAAAGCCATTGCCACAGTTACATGACAGCTGCACTGCTGTATCCTTTACAATTTCTGAGACAGCAGTCTCCAGGGAGAGCTGTCTCACCATTACACACCTCAGGGGAATATCCTGTCTGCCTGCTATTCCCAGAGCAGACCCAAGTGTGCTTCTCTGTGTATACCAATCACGTACAGCCCACAGCTTTCTGTGCACCTGTGCTTCTCTTTCAGGGACCTAAGAGGCGGTCTATCTGTACTTGCATTTAGGAGTTTGAAAGAAGCATTTGAATTTGTGATGGCAGATGTGGACAGGATTTTTAAAACCTGCCATATGTGTGCATTTAACCTCTCATAAACTCGTATTTCAATGCAAGCAAATATAGGACCTCTCAGTTGTGCGTGGATGGCAAATGTGAGCTTGTTCTGCCCACGCTGATTTTTCTGGGACATACCCATGTGGCCACATTAGCATCATACTGATCCTGAGATATCTTGTCTCTGAGATGGGTTTTTTACCTTTAATGCCACAATATCTTGATTGCAGCTTTCATGTTATTTAGGGAACAGCTGTCAATGGCCCACAGAATGTACTTGCACTTTTAGTAAGGTTTCCTTCCTTTCTGATATGTAAACCTTGTATTCTCCTAGTCAGCCATGAGCCCCCCTGGACTCTTTTTCTATCTCTTTTTGTGCAATCATTTACCGTGTTTAAACTGGCTTTGATTGTCCCTATGGGAGCTAGTTAGAACCATTAGGGTTCCTTGCTGTAGCAAGTGTTTCTTAATGATGATAAAATGTGTAAACTCTTGGGCAATTATTAGGGTTTCCTCTTAATTTCTCTAGCTGAATGAGAGCACTGAAACTGGTTGTTCCCAGAAGTAAATGACATTTTGAGGTAAAGATTAAATGCACAATTAGTACAGAAATTTATGGTCATAGTTTGTTACACACAAAGAAGCAGTGGTTGTGTTATACAGTGTTCCATTTACATGTATCTTGCTAGTAATTCTCAGGTGTATCATAGTCCTCAAGAGCAGAAATAAGTGACTGTTTCACAGTGACATTAAAGCATGTGGACCCAATCATCTTGGACTCTCTGCAGACACGGTTACTGTTTTTGACCAAATAATTGTGAAATCCAAACCTGCTTTGGAATACTTTCTGGTATTTTATTCCTGGATAGTTTTTTTAAGCAGCAAGTGACAAATGAGCTGAAATATGCTAAAATATACAAAAGCTTTTAGAGAAGTTAAATCCTAAATTCTATGCAGCTTTTGTATTTGTTTCTCATTTAAGTAAACCACTTTTAAACAATTTTTGTTAACTTTTGTCTGAGGTTAATTGACCATCCAATTTCTTCTGCATATTTTCAAATTCTTTTTCTGTTGTTTTCATAAGTGCTCCATGCACTGTGATCTAATCAGCAGTAATGAAAAATTTCTTCTTTGGACTAATTTTTCTTGATTAAAAACATGTTAAAGACTAGCAACTAATGCTCAATTTCAACATGTTGCTTAGTTTTCCTCCTCTCTCTTCCTATATAATTGCATGAAAGATGAGATATGTACGCATTTCCATATTCCAAACTCTGTGTACTCTGAACCGACTGGAAGAACCTTTTATCTTATTCCTTCCAATACAGTCTATAAATTGTCTAAAATGTTGCTACATTGTCAGGAAGAGTGTAAACCCACAGAGTTTAAAAGGATTTCTGGTTTTCATGTTATTTCAATAATTCCTTTTGAAATATATGTATACATAACTTACTACATTCTAATATTCTATATGTATATCTACCTATTTCTAGGTATCCAGTACTTAAATTGCATAGATCAGTATGGAATATTGCATCATTTAATAGTTGTAAGCCAAAAGAATCCTATTTTCTACAGCTGCACATTTATCAATTCCACCAGATGCTCTGAAGTTGACCAATACATAACTGATTATACATGAATCTTACTATTTGTATGCTATAAAAGCAGTTAAAATTAAACAATGCACTCATTTCAAGTACTTCAGATAGAAAAGATATGTAATGTAATGTTTTGACTTGCTTCACTAAAAGCAATATTTCCTTCACAAAAGACGCTGATCTCTGCTTGGGTATGGACTAGTCACTGGTCTGCAGGTGGTGAGGAGTGGTGAGTATTGTGCATCATTGTTTTTACTGGGTTTTATTTCCCTCTCTGTTATCTTCTTTTTCATTATTATTATTATCATTATCATTGTTATTATTACTGCTACAGTTTTATTTAAATTATTAAACTGTGCTTTTCTCAACCCAAAGGTTTTACCTTTTCCCATTTCTCCTCCACATTCCACTGCGGGCAGGAAGGAAGCAATGAGTGCTTGCTTGGTATGTAGCTGCCTGCTGGGGTTAAACCATGACACACACCTCTCCAGTATATATGTTAATAATTCCTCTCTACTTTATCAGATTTGTCCATATTTTTACTAATATTGTTGCTCTTTATTACAGCAGAAATCAATTTGCCCAGTACTGAAGATAGATACATGGATCAATACCCTCCACCATGTCCCTACTACGTATGCAGAATGCACACAGGATCATTATTCATACTATGAGAGACTTGATGAATATAGAACAGAAATAATACTTTGGACAATTTAGGTAGTGACCATAAATCCATTTTTTAATTTTTACTCTTCATTTTATTGGTTTAATTTAATGTCCTCCTCTTTACACTTCAGATTGAAACATTTGTCTCATTTACTTATATTTTTAATTCATGTACAACTGTTTTTGATCTCTCTCATTATAGCTGTCCTGGGTTCAGCAGTAGCAGTCACTTTTTCTCCTTCTTAGTAGCTGGTGCAGTGCTGTGTTTTTGACTTTCAGCCTGGGAACAAAGCTGATAACACCAATGTTTTTAGTTGCTGCTCAGTAAAGTTTACTCTGACCAAGGACTTTCTGAGTCTCATGCTCTGCCAGGGAGGAGGGGAAGCTGGGAGGAAGGAGGGGCAGGACAGCTGACCCAAACTAGCCAAAGGGGTATTCCATATCACAGCATGTCATGTCCACTATATAAACTGAGGGCAGTTACCTAGAAGGCCCAGATTGCTGCTCTGGTCAGGCTGGGTATCGGTTGGTGGGTGATGAACAATTGTATTCTCTTCCCTCGTTATTTCCCTTATCATTCTTATTATTGGTGGTAGCAGTAGTAGTTTGTGTTATACCTTGGTTACTGGACTGTTCTTAGCCTGTGGGAGTTATATTCTTTTGATTCTCCTCCTCATCTGTCCAGGAGCTGGGAGGAGAGGAAGGAGGGGAGTGAGCGAATGGCTACCTGGTACTGAGTTGCAGCTGGGCTTAAACCACGACAACACTTCAGGCATATGCTAGCCCTTAAATTCTTTGAGGCATTTCTGGATTGGAAGGGCAATTTGGGGTCACTTATAAAATAATTTTCTTGTCAGAACAGGTACCAACCTAAGTACACCAAATCCGTAAGGTGAAATTGGAAAACATTTCTTTGAAGCAAGAACATCCAAAAACATCTGAAGAATTCCAATATTTCATTCATTTTTTCTATAATAATAAAAATATTAAGCAACAATAAGATTGGCTCTTATAGAGATAATTATTATAGCTGGATTCAAGAAATAACATTTTGTTGTGGAACATCACAAACTACCTGCATTTTATTCTTCCCTCTGATGAATAATCATTTATGCAACATGCAATACAAAGACTCTAGGCTCTTCCTGGTCTTAATTTCTGTTTTAAGTCATATGGTTTTTGTCTCCTCTCTGTTTTCCTTATTACTATTTTTAAATATTTTCCTCAACTTTAGAAGATTGAGAATTCCATAGACTTCTTCATCCCAAAAGTTAGCAGTTCTAAGATGCTTGATTTTTATTTTTTTTAACTACTGGAAGGAGTTTGTCTTCTCAACATTGAAATGTAAAAGGGATTGGATGGGAGCATCTATAAAATCCTAGCATATATGAAATATTTTCCTGTGCAGGCTATGTAAGTTGCTGTGACCGGCTCTAATCCAACTTTATTTCCTTTAAATAATTATCTAGAAAAAACTGTTTTCCCTAAAATGTTTGAAACTACTTTACAGTAGCACTTTTTTCTCTACTAACAGACATAACAAAATATGATAAAATTGTGATGCACTTTGATAGGTCATTAGTATATCCTGAAATTGCTGCACTGGGATTTTTGGCATGACACGTTATGACATGAAGATATTATTATGGAGATTCTCTGCATGATCTATTGTAATAATCCCCAAAGCCGTTGCAATATATTTGGCAGTCCAGAGCATTATGAAGCTTCTGTTAAACAGCATCAAGCCACAAGCCTGAATTTGGGCATCTTTCTTAGTACTTGTCAAACACACACCATTTTTTATGTAGATTTCCAATTCATACTGAACACATACAGTGGCATATAATATATACCCACTCACAATATTTATTTCAGTCAGCTAACCATAGAGTAAGAAGCTATTAATTCTAAGGCAGGAGGAGGATTCATGTTTTGTAATAAACCAACCTAAGAAGATATTCTGAAGATTAAATGGCCAGAAATTGCCTGTCTTGGTCCCATGAAATTGTGCTTTATTCTGAATGACTCAACGGCTGTCTCAATCATTAGGTGACAAAAGAAAGAGAGAAAGAATTATAAGTTTGTGAACTGCATCTGTTGACAGCTTGAAGGCTATGCTGTTTTAAAAAGGTAAAAATATTTTATTGTAGATTGCTCAGTTAATAATTCAGAGTGGCAGTGTTTGCTCAATGAAAGTGGTTCAGGAGTTTGATTCCTGAATTTCCCAGCAAATTAAAGTTGGGAAAAAATTTGTGTTAGTTTTGGGCTAGATCTGTTCATTGAATTACATGAGTCCCATTACAAGCATGAGGGAGAGAAGTGAAGTAGTGTAATATTGAATTAGAGAGAATTAAGCTCCTTTAGATCCAAATCCTAAAAGTATTTCTTTGAACAGTCTGAAATGTTGGGATTGCTCATACGAACTCAGTGCCCTCCAGCTATGCTAATTCTGCCTTTGAATCATAACTGAGTCACACCCTTCTCTGCATGCAAGCAGAAGAAACACTAATTCTTGCAGCGGATTGATTGGACCACTGACTGGATTTTTCTCTCTCACTCTT
This sequence comes from Amazona ochrocephala, assembly GCA_039720435.1. NCBI lineage: Eukaryota > Metazoa > Chordata > Aves > Psittaciformes > Psittacidae > Amazona > Amazona ochrocephala. Next base: position 28,144,057 of record CM077876.1, on the reverse strand, counting down.
TGTCTGGTCTTGCCTTTAGAGATATAAGAAAATTTTAGGGAAACTTTTGTCTTAATTAAGTGAAGTGCATTTTTTTCCAGGGCAGAAGAAATCCAGTGGAAAACATCAATTCAGAGATTAGTTTAAAAAATCTGAAAAAAAAAATTCATGGCTCAATTGTGTTGCAGCCTATGGAATCTATATACGGTTCTTGTTATGAACATAAGCTCAGTCTCAGGTAAAAAGAATGTGATTCATGTTCCATTAGTCTGAAATCCAGTCAGCTGGGAATTCATATATTTTCAGTGTTCTCTAGAATGTGCAAACATAATAAGTACAGTTCATTTAGGTGTTCATGCAGAGGTGATACCTTTGCAGTGTGACCGGTGTAATACGTTTGCTAAGTTATAAAGTGCTTAGGATAAATGCAAAGCCTTCTTCCATTCTGCTCAGGAGCTAAAGCTGAAAAAGTGTCCTGGGTTCAGCAGCAGCAGTAATTTTTCTCCTTGTTAGCAGCTGATGCAGTGCTGTGTTTTTGACTTTCCGCCTGGAAACACCAATGATTTTAGTTGTTGCTCAGTGACATTTACTCTGACCGAGGACTTTCTGAGTCTCATGCTCTGCCACGGAGGGAAAGCCAGGAGGAAGCAGAGACAGGACACCTGACCCAAACTAACCAAAGAGGTATTCCATACCACAGCACATCATGCTCACTATATAAACTGGAGGCAGTTACCCGGAAGGGCTAAGTAAGCAAGCAGCTGTGTGGTTCTGGGTTGCCAGCTGGGCTTAAACCATGACAAAAAGTTATTAAACTCATCAACCTCCATTACAAAAAAAAAAAAAAAAAAAAAAAAAAAAATTTAAAAAATCACCGAAATGTATAGGCAGTTTGCTCAGGAAGCTGACACCTGGGTGTAATAGATATATATGCTACCTTGCAAAAGAGCAAGTTAAACATTAAGCAGATTAGCATTCAAAGTGAAATGATTTAGCTGAACTCTTTAATATTTGCTTCAATAGTGGACAAGAGTAGCCTAGTGTCTTTCTACAAGTTGACTTTAAAATATCTGAGCCCATAATTTGTGAAAGAAACTGTCAATGCATTAGAATTTGAAATATTGATCTAAGATCTCTGCTTACAAATGGATCCCTGAATTGGGAGAGAGATCTTTTATATGTTACTATTTAAAAAAAAAAAAAAAAAGAAGCTTATATTTATTTTTAAACTCAATGCATCATCTCAGGCCAAATACAAATTATATTCAAAACAAGGCTTTAGTTTTAGTGGGCTGGTTCTTATACTATCTTTATGCTGGAGTCATTCCTTTGATTCAGTTCAAAGTGAGATCAATACTGGGACTGTTTTCTGCAGTGTGGTGCTGCTTTACCATTTTAATATTCATGACAAGTGAAAGCTGTAGTGTAATCTACCTGAGTGAATTATTGCTTTAAAACAAATAAACAAGCTGTAATGCCTTCAAGAGATTTCGAACCAGTATCTGTGTGAGTGGGGGGTCCTCTTAATCTTGAAAACCACATTCTGTGGGACATATTAAAAATAAATTACCATTTCATTTTCACAACTGTTATATTAATGTATGTGCACATATTTTGTTTTTTTGCCTTGGAAGTGCAAAGAAAAATATCATATTATAGCAAAATAATTTTGTCCACCACCAAGTACAGTTAAGGTAAATGCATTTAATTTGTGAATAAAAAGGAATTCAGAAGCATAGGAACTCAAAGAAAACAGGGAGGAGATGAAATAAGACTAAGAGCATATGAAAAATGGACTTGAAAGCAAAGATAAATTGACCTGTTGAATTTGAATGTTAGGGACATAGACGGCTTAGAATGGGGTGTAGTTTGTTTGGATCTTCCAAAAGTATTATCACAATAACTGTGGCTTCTGTGATCAAGAGGTCTTAGAGAAGATGTAGGTCAAGATAGGTAGAAAAAATTGACAACAATAAAAATACTAGAGAGAATTAAAAAGATAGAAAAGTCTAATTGAAGTTTAACAAAGAATCGGACAGATTTTTGAAATATAAAACGATAGGAGCTAAGAAGCTTGCCAGACTGGTCAAGGATGCTATAAAGTAGATGTGTTGGGGGAGGGGGCCATCATTCCATCCCAAAAACACAGTTGCTTGTCAGCGCCTATAGTAAAAGTTCAGATCAATGTAGAGATATTCCAGCTGCTCCAGCCAATGAGCTGGCTTCAATTGGAGCTCATCTCAGATGCTTCTATGCAAATGCCTATATCATGGGGAACAAATAAAAGGAATTAGAGATGCGAGCACGTCTACAGGGACATGATATCACAGACATCACAGAAACATGGTGGGATGGCTCCTATGACTGTAGTGTTGGAATGGAAGGTTAAATAGAGAAGCCGAAAAAGAGTGGTGCCATGCTTGACCTCATGCCCACCAAAAGTGAAGGGCTGATTGGAAATGGGATGCTCCAGGGCAGCCTTGGTTGCAGTGATCATGAGATGGTCAAATTCGAGATCTTCAGGGCAGTGAGAAGAGCGTGCAGCAAGCTCACTGCCTTGGACTTCAACAGAGCAGACTTCGGCCTCTTCAGGAACATGCTCATTAAGGTTCCATGGGACATAGCCCTCTTGGGCAGGGGGGTCAAGACTGTGGCTTGATATTCAAGGATCACCTGCTACAAGCTCAGGAGTGTTGCATCCCTACTAGAAGGAAGTGGAGCAGAAGGGCCAGGAGACCTCCTTGGACGGATAAAGAGCTCCTGAGAAAAATTTGAAGGAAAAAAGAGGCTTATAAAAGGTGGAAGCAAGGACAGGCGGCCCGGGAGGAATACAGGGGGGTTGTCCAGGGAGCTAGGGACCAGGTTAGGAAAGCTAAGGTCCACTTAGAATTAAACATGGCTAGGGATGTTAAAGACAACTGAAAGGGATTCTATAAGTCCATTGCAAATAAAAGACAGACTAGGAACAATGTGGGCCCCCTCCAGAAGCTATTGGGAGAACTGGGTACCCTGCATTTGGAGAAGGCTGAGGATCTTAATGACTTCTTTGCCTCAGTCTCCACCGGCAAATGCTCTGACCACACCACCCAAGTCTTGGAAGGCAGATGCAGGGACTGTGAGAATGAAGACCCTGGGCCCACTGTAAGAGGGTATCTGGTTCGAGAGCATCTTAAGAACCTGAACGTACACAAGTCCATGGGACCTGATGAAATCCATCCACGGGTCCTGAAGGAGCTGGCAAATGAAGTTGCTAAGCCACTGTCCATCATATTTGAAAAATCATGGCAGTCAGGTGAAGTTCCCGGTGACTGGAAAAAGGGATATATAACCCTCATTTTCAAGAAAGGGAAAATGGATGAGCCAGGGAATTACAGACCAGTCAGCTTCACCTCTGTGCCTGGCAAAATCTTGGAGCAGATTCTCCTGGAAGGCATGCTAAGGCACATGAGAAACAACAAGGTGCTTGGTGACAGCCAGCATGGCTTCACTAAGGGGAAATCCTGCCTGACCAATATGGTGGCCTTCTATGATGGAGCTACTGAGCTGATGGACAGGGGTAGAGCAGTTGATGTCATCTACCTGGACATGTACAAAGCATTTGACACTATCCCACACGACATCCTTCTCTCTAAGTTGGAGAGACATCAATTTGATAGGTGGACCACTCTGTGGATAAAGAACTGGCTGGATGGCTGCATGCAGAGTTCCGGTCAATGACTCACTGTCCAGCTGGAGACCAGTAACGAGTGGTGTCCCCCAGGGATCGGTGTTGGCACCGGTCTTGTTCAACATCTTTGTTGGTGACATGGACAGTGGGATTGAGTGCGCCCTCAGCAAATTTGCTGATGACACCAAGTTGTGTGGTTCGGTTGATACGTTGGAGGGAAGGAATGCCATCCAGAGGGACCTTGACACGCTTGTGAGGTGGGCTGATGCCAACCTGATGAAGTTTAACCATGCCAAGTGGAAGATCCTACAGCTGAGTTGGAGCAATGCCAGGCACAGCTATAGGTTGGGCAGGGAAGAGATTCAGAGCAGCCCTGCACAGAAGGACTTGGGGGTGTTGGTCGATGAGAAGATGAGCATGAGCCAGCATTGCAACCCAGAAAGACAACCATATCTTGGGCTGCATCAAAAGGAGTGTGACCAGCAGGTCGAGGGAGGTGATCCTGCCCCTCTACTCTGCTCTTCTGAGACCTCACTTGGAGTATTGTGTGCAGTTCTGGTGTCCTCAACATTAAAAGTACATGGAAGTGTTGGAACAAGTGCAGAGGAGAGTCATGGGGATCATCAGGGGACTGGAGCACCTCCCGTATGAAGACAGGCTGAGAAAATTGGGGCCGTTCAGCCTGCAGAAGAGAAGGCTGCATGGAGACCTCATAGCAGCCTTCCAATATCTGAAGGGGGCCTATAGGGATGCTGGGGAGGGACTCTTCATGAAGGACTGTAGTGATAGGACAAGGGATAACGGTTTCAGACTTAAACAGGGGAAGTTTAGATTGGATATGAGGAAGAAATTCTTTACTGTGCAGATGGTGAGGCCCTGGAATGGGTTGCTTACGGAAGTTGTGAATTCTTCATCGCTGGTGGTGTTCAAGTTGGGGTTGGAGAGAGCCTTGGATGGCATGGTTTAGTGGGAGGTGTCCCTGCCCATGGCAGGGGGGTTGGAACTAGATGATCTTAATGTCCTTTCCAACCCTAACTATTCTATGATTATATGATTCAATGATCTTAAGGTGCTTTCCAACTCTGTTTTATGTTCTATGATTCTATGATATTTTGCTCTTCATTGTAAGTATCAGACGTCAGTAACCTCTTCAGCCTTTTGTATAAGCTTAAGTCAGTGGAGAAGACAGGGTTTATACAAAGAATGAAAAGAGAAAAAAGGTGAAAAATTTTCATGTGATTAATGTTTCATCTTCAGTATTATGACTGAATAGCTATATTGAATTTAGAAAAGACATGTGACTTTAACTACAAGTAGACTTAGATACAACCAAATTTCTCCTTTTGAGAAAAGGGAAATATTGAGAGTGTTGCTATAGGCAGGTTGATGTCTAAGAAGGAGTCAGAAATGTAGCCAAAACTTTTGTGGAAAGGTCGGTACAGCACGAAGGAGGATCTTAAGAGAGTATGCAGGACTAGAAATTTATTTAGCTTTAAAAAAGAAGTTATTTCTGTCCTAGATGGACCAAAAAAATAAAAAATCTATTTTGTGACAGGAAATTTTGATAGGATATAAGAAGTTCCAGAATTATTTTTCTTCCTCCCAGTGGGAATGTCTTACCCATACAAATTAGACACTGGTACAGTTCTTGAGTATGCCAAATTACACTAAATGGTTTTGATGTATGTACTCATGTGTGCCTAAAATGCATAAACTATTCTGTCTGTCTTTCCAGCTGTAACCTATAGTTGGAGTTCTTTCTGTTCACTAAAAGAAAGAAACAAAGAAAGAAGATAATATGAAGATAATTTGTTTACTTTCAGTTTTACATTGCACTGTATGGTTTAGCTGCCCTGGAGTACCTGCCTTCCCCATGTAATTTCTTCTGGAGTCAGCTGGGGCTTCTTCCCAGACCTCATATGCTTTGCAGAGTATAGTGTCTTGTCTAATAATTCAAATTCAGGTTTCTCACTTTGAGGAAATATAGCTTGAACCTGCTGTGATGTATGCCTTGGATTATATTGGACAGCTGTGGGAGACTGCAAAGAAATTAATCCTTTACTGATTTTTTTTTTCCCTTCTTCATTCAAAAGTAAACATTGGGCAACTTGTCTTAACACTTCTTACTCCTCTATACAAACATTCAGGATATGTTACAATATACTTAATTCATTCTCATGACAAGAAGTCTTGTGACACTGATTAGTATGTTCCCTTTATTGGTGATGTGTCTTAACGGTATTCAGCTTACACTTTCGTATTCATTCTTCAACAGCTTACAGCACATAAAGGGCATTATCATGCAGTAAGGGTGTATGCAGACATAGTCTGCACTTTTGCCAAAGGAAATGGACAGAGAGATGAGTTTTTTCCCCTCTTTAACAGAGGTTCTGAAGGTAAGAGGGCTGAATTGAAGCTACTAGGAAAGAATTTGTTAAGAAGAAAATAGGACAAAACTGATGATTTAAATACGAGGTATGCACAATTATTAGATGCACAGATGTCTGCCTACAGACTAGTTAATCACAAGATTTGTGGTTTCATGATGAAAAAAAATCTTCCCTTTATTTCTCATACTGTCCTAACCTCCAACTGTCACCCAAAAGCCAACTGTGCAGTTGTTTTGTGAGTAATATCATATGAGTGTGACAAAAACATAATAAGCTTTTGTGGACTCTGATGTTTCATACACAATAAAATACACAATCAGCTTTTACGAGCCTTGTTTATAGGCTAACAGGTAGAACTTTTTTTCTTACAATCAAAAGGTCAATGGTATAAATCAAACATGTAATTATATATTTTGCACTATGAGACATAAACATTTTAAAATATGATTTGGATATCAGAAATTAAACACCAATTTGTTGTTTGTTTTTGTTTTAAGCAGCTATCGGGTACAAGAAGTAGTCCCAGTTGTTGCATCTAAAGAACAATAAAAAGAAAGGAGTGACATAAATGAAAAGCAAATAATATCACCATTTTTGCTAAATGTTACTCAAAGAAACATGAAGAACAACTAGCACTCAGAACCTTTAAGCAACAATGCTAACACAATAATAGCTCTTCCAAACCCTTAGTATCCAATGCTTCATTTGTCAGTTTGCTAAAGCAATGGATCTGCTGGTGAACAAGAAAGTACCAACACAGATATCTAACAAGTCATCCACTTTAGCATTTTATATTTATGGAAGATGACATTCTGATAGTAAAAGTGGCAAGCTGGACAAACTAAAAAAAAAAAATAAATTCAAAGTTACAGTTCAAAGATATTAATTCCTACCCTACAGAGGGATGCAACTAGTATTTTCCTTCTTTATACTGTCACTGTGGCCAGCTTTGTCAACTTTTGTAAGACGGTTTTTCAGTAAGATGCAAAACACACTCAGAATAACCACAAAGGTGTTAGCTAGGAAAGTTTGCCTTAGTCTTCAATTCTAGGACTATACTTCAAATACATTGCTTCCCTTCTGTCATTCTTTGTATAATCCTAGCAATACTGTGACCTGATTTCTTGGAAGTCACTGAATTTTGACAATTAAACTGCAAACATCTCCTATTTGTATTGGAAATTGCAAGTCTATAGTGATTTACAAATATAACAAACAAAGCGTAACAAAAAGTTATTTAATCTATGTTAAACTGTATTCTAATCAGGTCTAGGCAACAGTAATACAGTGAGGGTGAATATCTAATCACAGCCCACAGTCTTAAACTACATCCGTACTAATTCAGTCTGTGCTGGTTACTATAAATTCTGCAGCAGCCTTCTGGAAACGTACACCTACATCTCTGGAGTTTCTGTCTGAGTAAATATGCCTGCTCAGTAGGTATAAACCATTGTCACTATGTATGTTGACTGCTATAGTAAAATTAGGCTGCAAGCTTGGTGGTTTATGTCTTAGATAGCAGTATCCCTCAGCCTTATAATTATCTACTATGAAAATGTGCCTTTTGTTGACAAAGATGTCAAAGCTAGGAAGAAACAAACAGAGGACACAGAGAAGGAATGAGGGCGTATTTCACTGCCCTAGCAACTGTAATTGGGAAAAACTTTTAACCCGCTATTTTTTATGAAATTGTTAGCTGGAGTAATCTATTAAAGATTCAGTAAAAATGACAAAGTTATTGCCTTGTTAACTCTTTTCTGATCTATACAGTAGCAATAACGATGCCAAGTCTGTCATTTCCTTGTAGCACCAAACACCAATCAGTCTGAACATTCCACTGATGTCAATCACAAAGTCCAATGTAAAATAAATGTTGTAGTGAAGGCTTGTCACACATCAACACCTAGGCTGCGCCTCAGTGTTTATGTTTGATATCTTGCTATTTATCTAGCAGGAGTATATCATATGCTGTGACAATAAAAATTATTTCAGTAGTGTCATGTATAAAGGCACGTAATTTCCAGAGTGTTTCACACCCACATGTAATTATCTTACAGAAGATAATTACAGAAGAAGTCAAAAGGCAAATCAATATGGGGCACAAGAACTACTGAATCTGATATGTTGCCTAGAATAAACACAGTAGCAATATCCCATGAGACTAGGAACATCAGCTAGATTCAAACAAATGTTCCGGATATTCATTTTACTCTGATAACATTGGAAGTCTTATCCAACAGTAAAAAAAGATGACTTAATCAGGCTCTTTACACTTACTATGCAACAGAGGAATAGTCACTCTCTATGTCAAGCAAGTGTTTCAAGGACAGAACTCTGTTACTGTATTTTAAAATGTTCCAAAATATTTCACTGCTTTGCTTTTGGAAATAGATGCTGCTAGACTGGTCTAGGTGCTTTCATGCAGAACCTAATAGAAGAAACTCTTCTGACCTTTAAAATCTATGCACCAGGGAAAGCTTTGCAACTCAAGTAGATTTTTGAAAAATTAAAAAATAATAAAATTCCAAATAAACTGAATGGAAGGATTGTTATGGTCTTTGGTTTATTTGTGCAGCGCATGAAACTAAACATTGTTTAGTCCTTTGACAGCTTTTGTTTTTATTTTCTTCACCCTCATGGATATAATGGATAACAGTCTTCTTTTACCAATTATCTAATCAGTTCTACTTGTTTTTCTATTGCCTTTTATACCCTAATAAGTGTTCACTTGAAGAAATTGCTATGAATAAAACATTGCTTTTATTAGCATTCTAAAAATAACAATAAAAATTTTTGGTTGCAGTCTACTTCCCATTTCTATCATGAAATAAAATCCACGAGAAGGGAATAGTTAAACATTAGTAGATTGTTCTCCATCTATGGGAATAAAGTAGAAATTTGACATCATGAATGTTTTTTTCTTGTCAGTCATGGAAATGTACCTTAATATATCACTTCTGGATGTATCAGGTTACCTCTTATTAATGTACACTCCCAGTAATTTACTCTGGTGCATGTTGGAGTACTTGATGTCTTTTGCCATGTTTTACTGCTTTTCTCTGAAGCTTATAGAATAGAAAATCCATCAATTGCTTAGATCCAAGAGGTCCAGGCACAGCTCTTTTAATAATTGCTTTCTTTTAGAAAAGGATTCAAGTCTACATAAGCATATTTAATTTAAAACCACAACAATTTTCAGACACCACCACAATATTATTTATCAATGTAAGTTAGGATCAGCAAACTACGTCACTCAGAACTAGAATTATAATTCTAGTTTAACCATACCAAGTGCAACATCCTACACCTGGGTTGGAGCAATCGCAAGCACAGCTACAGGTTGGGAAGAGAAGAGATTCAGAGCAGACCTACCGAGAAGGACTTGGGGGTGTTGGTCGATGAAAAAATGAACATGAGCCAGCAGTGTGCTCTTGCAGCCCAGAAAGACAACCATATCCTGGGCTGCATCAAAAGGAGCGCAACCAGCAGGTCGAGGGAGGTGATCCTGCCCCTCTACTCTGCTCTTGTGAGACTTCACTTGGAATATTGTGTGCAGTTCTGGTGTCCTCAACTTAAAAAGGACGTGTTGGAACAAGTGCAGAGGAGAGCCATGAGGATGATCAGGGAACTGGAGCACCTCCCGTGTGAAGACAGGATGAGAAAATTGGTTCTGTTCTGCCTGGAGAAGAGAAAGCTGTGTGGAGACCTCATAGCAACCTTCCAATATCTGAAGGGGGCCTATAGGGATGCTGGGGAGGGACTCTACTTTAGCAACCGTAGTGAGAGGACAAGGGGTAACGGGTTCAAACTTAAACAGGGGAAGTTTAGATTGGATATGAGGAAGAAATTCTTTACTGTGCAGATGGTGAGGCCCTGGAATGGGTTGCCCAGGGAAGTTGTGAATGCTCCATCGCTGGTGGTGTTCAAGGCGAGGTTGGAGAGAGCCTTGGGTAGCATGGTTTAGTGTGAGGTGTCCCTGCTCATGGCAGGGGGGGCTGGAACAAGATGATCTTAATGTCCTTTCCAACCCTAACTATTCTATGGTTATATGATTCTATGATCATACATAGAAATGAATTATAGTACAGTGATAAGAGAAGCACTTTTCTGGAGAGATGTTACAGAAACTACCATTGAAAGCATCATATTTTAACAGAGTGAAACAAAGTAGTCTTAGTCGTATGTTCATTTTAATTCAGTGTTTGCCTTCCAAACTCACACCAAAAACAATGTATTAAAATAGGAAGACTTTAAGACCTTTTGAATCTTATTTTAGAGAAAGAAATGCAATTGAGATTGATTTATTAATGACAGCAACTTTGGAGAAGATACTATTCATAACATTATTACAGCATTTCAAAAGATCATTATACGAAAAGAGAATAAAACCATATTGTGCATTATTCACATAAGAACTCATCATCTTGGAAAGAGTTCACCATGAAAGTCCTTGACCAGAGGACACTGAAGGTTTGGTTACAGATGGCTTTTGAGAAATGATTATTAAAAATATTGTTTTGATTAATTACTCTATACTTTTCTGCATGAGGAATGCCAAAGAAAACTACAATGTATTCCATGGTTATAGCAGTACCTGTTTGAAGAATTTTTATGTTGCAGAACAACTGAACAAAAGCTACTTCTATTTGAAGGGGTTATTAAATATTGAGAGTTTGGATGTTTTTACAATTCTAGGGTTTCTCAAAAAGGATGGCAGAGTGACACATGGTTGCTGAGGGAAAGACAGAATTCAAAGGTGACTGACAAGCTCTTCACTGCCTCTATGCTTGGGATGTCTACTGAATAGTAATTGCTGTAAAACTTTTGTTGGCTTGGGTTTTGTTCCATCTTCTGTCAAAAAAAAAAATAAAAGAAAACTAAGCCTATGTATACTAATTACCAGTTATAAAATTTTATGGAGAAAATCCTTCAAACAACATTTATTTCTCTTTCAATAGGAAAAAAAATTCTCATTTTCCTGTTCCAGAAAGGCACAACAATCCCACCTCGCCACATTACTAATTACTGTGTCATACTGTCTTCTTTTTACCATTTCTAATTTCATATTCCCACAGAATGCAGCAGAATTGAAAGGTTTTCCTTATTTTCCTTTTTTTCCTTTTTTTTTTTTTTGAGTCTGAGATGAGCTGGCTTTGGTACAATTTGTTTCAAAACCTGCAGGCAGTCCGTCACCTGGTCCATCCTGGCTGTCCTACAGACAAGCTGTTCTGCTCATTGCAGTTTGTGTATAGTCACATAACTGACAGTTAAAATTAAAACCCACAAGATTTTAATAGTAAAGAGCTATTTTGTCGTAAAACATTCAATAATAACTTTTTTAATACATGTACCTCAAAAAGGCAGTGAGAATTCAGTTGAGAAATCCTTCCAAAATAATGACCTTTATATAATCTACCAGGTCACAGTTGATTTCCTCCGCTGACAAGGCCTCAAGGGCTTTTCTTGATCGGATTCCACTTCAAAGCAGGCAGTCTGCGTTGCAAACAAAGAGAGCTTACACTCTTTTAGCATGCGGTGCAATCTGGCTTTAAATTGCTTAGCTCTGTATTGAACTTTTACTAAATTTCTGCTCTAGATACTTCAAGCATAGCAGTCATCGCATCAGGGGTCTGAAGAGCCCTAACCAATGTGCCATATTAAAAACATAGTAGGCAGTTATTGCAGACAGTGATTAATCAGATACTGTGCCAATCAAACAGGTGTCAGTACTGCATCAAATTGCAATATAAATTAGCCAAGACCAAGTAGTCTAAAAATTTGTTTTCTTATGTAAAATGCTTAGGACTTAGGGGAGAGTGGGGAAATACTTACATTATGTATCAGCTTTTCAGATATCTAGAAGGATTTAGATCATGTTATTCCTTTGGTTCATTCCAGATAGGCTTTCAAACTTAAATTAATAGAGTTTCTAAAAAAACCCTTCAGTTCACTTGCGTACATGTTCCATTTAGAAAACCCCTCTCACCTATGCTGAAACTTGATTATAAAAACCACAACTTTTGCCCATTTTGAAGATACTGAAGGAGTTCTGCAGATGAACCAAACCCTTCCCAAGCCATGAAGTAGGGCTCTTTACCAACAAATTCATAGAATCATAGAATAGTTAGGGTTGGAAAGGACAGGGGCAGGTACACCTCACACTAAACCATACCACCCCAGGCTCTCTCCAACCTGGCCTTGAACACCACCAGCGATGGAGCATTCACAACTTCCCTGGGCAACCCATTCCAGGGCCTCACCATCTGCACAGTAAAGAATTTCTTCCTCATATCCAATCTAAACTTCCCCTGTTTAAGTTTAAACCCATTAACCCTTGTCCTATCACTGCAGTCCCTAATGAAGAGTCCCTCCCCAGCATCCCTATAGGCCCCCTTCAGATACTGGAAGGCTGCTATGAGGTCTCCATGCAGCCTTCTCTTCTCCAGGATGAATAGCCCCAACTTTCTCAGCCTATCTTCATATGGGAGGTGCTCCAGCCCCCTGATCGTCCTCATGGCTCTCCTCTGCACTTGTTCCAACACGTCCTTTTTAAGTTGAGGACACCAGAACTGCACACAATACTCCAAGTGATGTCTCACAAGAGCAGAGTAGAGGGGCAGGATCACCTCCTTCGACCTGCTGGTTGCGCTCCTTTTGATGCAGCCCAGGATATGGTTGTCTTTCTGGGCTGCAAGAGCACACTGCTGGCTCATGTTCATTTTTTCATCGACCAACACCCCCAAGTCCTTCTCGGTAGGTCTGCTCTGAATCTCTTCCCTACCTGTAGCTGTGCCTGGGATTGCTCTGACCCAATGTGTGGAGGTGCATCAATTTTCCAAAAGCCAGTGAGGTTTGTTATGGCTCAGATATACACTGTGTTTTGGAAAGTGTCTTCTTTTGCTGTACTGCGAACATACAGTGATTCTGGTTATATTTACATAGTTTAGTGATTCTGGTTATACTTACATAGTTTAGTATCCTGGAAAAGGGAGCCTTTCTTTCTTCTCTTTCTGCTAGCCAGCTAGACAAGTCATTCACATAGTGGCTGATACTGAATTTCAGTGGACTGTATCTGAAATAACCTAGAACAAAAATAATTTAAGTACTTAACGTCAATAAAACAGATCTTCTTGCTAGAAACCTACAGTTCTAGAAGATAAAATGCTGAATTAAAATTTAGAGTATCTTGAGACAAATATTAGAGAATATTCTCTCTGGAGAAATACTTACTCTAGCTGGCACTCTGACCTACATTTAGAAAGCATGCACAATCTTAGTACCTCTGAGGACCAACTTAGAAGAAAGGTTATGCATTCTAAATTGCAGAATTCAGCAAAGGATACGTACTCATTCACATAAATCTATATCTAAGTGGCAACAATTTAGCAAAATCAGATAAATGATATCAACACTATTAGACAAATATAATATGGTATTCCTACTTATGTGTTAAAAATTGTTTATATGCTTTCTCTGGATCCTACGTACACTGTGTACGTGTTATTCAGCTTAATTCAGGTTCCCTCACTGTTTTATTTAGGTACATATCTGACAAATGATTACAAAACCTAGCCTCCTGTCTTCAATGAGATGGGATCCCAATTACAAGAATCCTAGAAAATTAGGGAGTACTATTTATCCTTCTGCATTGTAGTGTTCACTGATAAGACCATTGACCTTGCACAATAATTGAAGCAAATGAGAAAGAAAGGAAAAAGATATCCATACAATTGCAGAGCAGCTTTTGTTAATAAAAATGGAATTTGGGTTCAGACATCCAGATGGACTTACTACATTAATTACAGAATTTAAAATATGTTGCTCCATTATTTTCTTTTAAAAACATTCTTTTAACTGACTAGCTATTTGCTCTGTGTTAGTTACCACCTATATTAGTGGAGAAAATAAGGCAGGGAGGTTTTTAACATCAGCTGTTGAGTTTCAGCCTCCAACTTACTGTAACATCTGAAGTTTAACCTGTCATGGGGAAAAAATTCATCTATCTTTGTGGCACTGAAGTATTTTAGAATTACTTCAAGCACTTTTATAAAGGTTAAAGTGAGACCTTGCTAAGACACGAATAAAATTTCTCTCCCCTCTCCCTTTTTCTCTTCCTTTCTCCTTCCCTTCCTCCCTCTTTCCCTCTATCCCATTTCCTCCAACCTTCAAGCTTTTCCGTCAGTGCAAAGGAATGAATCTTTTGTGCATCTACTCTTCCTCAGGAAACATTTCAAGTGACAAAAAAAATTGCTGAGGATCAGAATGCTGATACACAAGTTTCAAACATTTCTCTTCCCCTCTCTTGTGACTAACAGGTAAAGTTTTCAAATAAAACATAGTAAGTTTTATGAAAGGATAAACTCCTGTGTGATTGCTATGGTTAAATGAACCCTTAAAGTGAATGAATGTAGATTTCTTCATTTTGAATAATATCCCCATCCCAGTCATCTTTGCAGTACTACAGATACCTAAAGGAACCGGGGAAAAGATGACAATGGCAACATCTTTTTTCTCATGAGGGTTATCGCAAAAGCTTTATGCCAGGAATGCAATGATAATATAATAAGCAGATGATTAAGACATTTACATGGAAGTATAAATAAAAATAAGTGAATGTAGTTCCCTACTTTCTGCTAAGAAGGCTGAGAGATCTTCCCCAAACCCTCATTGAGTCATCAGAGCAAGGAAACCCCATCCACCTCCACCTTTCTTACTCTATATTACACTTGCATGTCATACTATGGTTAACTTTACAAGTGGTTGTTGCACAGGCTTGAGAAGTTCTGCATTTTAGTAAGTCTGAGACAGCAGGTGCTCTGGCCAGTATCACAGAGTCATAGAATCATGGAATAGTTAGGGTTGGAAAGGACCTTAAGATCATCTAGTTCCAACCCCCCCTGCCATGGGCAGGGACACCTCCCACTAAACCATGCCATGCAAGACTATGTCCAACCCCACCTTGAGCACCATCAGCGATGGAGCATCAAAAGGAGTGTGACCAGCAGGTCAAGGGAGGTGCTTCTGCCCCTCTACTCTGCTTTTGTGAGACCTCACTTGGAGTATTGTGTGCAGTTCTGGTGTCCTCAACATAAAAAGGACATGGAACTGTTAAAACAAGTGCAGAGGAGGGCCACGAGAATGATCAGGGGACTGGAGTACCTCTCGTATGAAGATAGGCTGAGAAAATTGGGGCTGTTCAGCCTGGAGAAGAGAAGGCTGCATGGAGACCTCATAGCAGCCTTCCAATACCTGAAGGGGGCCTATAGGGATGCTGGGGAGGGACTCTTCATTAGGGACTGTGGTGAGAGGACAAGGGGTAATGGGCTCAAACTTAAACAGGGGCAGTTTAGATTGGATATGAGGAAGAAATTCTTTACTGTGAGGGTGGTGGGGCCCTGGAATGGGCTGCCCAGGGAGGTTGTGGATGCTTCATCCCTGGCGGCGTTAAAGGTGGGGTTGGACATAGCCTTGGATGGCATGATTTAGTGGGAGGTGTCCCTGCCCATGGCAGGGGGGTTGGAACTCGATGATCTTGAGGTCCTTTCCAACCCTTACTATTCTATGATTCTATGATTCTATCCCCAGCTTCCTTGGGCAACCCATTCCAGTGCCTCACCACCTGCACAGTACAGAATTTCTTCCTCATATCCAATCTAAACTTCCCCTGTTTAAGTTTGAACCCGTTAATCCTTGTCCTCTCACTACAGTCCCTAATGAGGAGTTCCTCCCCAGAATCCCTATAAGCCCCCTTCAGGTACTGGAAGGCTGCTATGAGGTCTCCACTCAGCCTTCTCTTCTGCAGGCTGAACAGCCCCAATTTTCTCCGCCTATCTTCATACAGGAGCTGCTCCAGTCCCCTGATCATCCTTGTGGCCCTCCTCAGCACTTGTTACAACACTTCCATGTCCTTTTTATGTTGAGGACACCACAACTGCACACAATGCTCTAAGTGAAGTCTCACGAGAGCAGAGTAGAGGGGCAGGATCACCTCCCTCGACCTGCTGGTCGCGCTCCTTTTGACGCAGCCCAGGATACAGTTGGCTTTCTGGGCCACAAGAGCACACTACTGGTTTGTGTTCATTTTCTCACCGGCCAACATCCCCAAGTCCTTCTCGGTAGGGCTGCTCTGGATCTCTTCTCTGCCCAACCTATAGCTGTGCCTGGGATTGCTCCAACCCAGGTGTAGGACCTTGCACTTGGCATGGTTAAACTTCATCAGGTTGGCATCAGCCCACCTCACAAGCGTGTCAAGGTCCCTCTGGATGGCATTTCTTCCCTCCAATGTATCAACCAAACCACACAGCTTGGTGTCATTGGCAAACTTGCTGAGGGCACATTCAATCCCACTGTCCATGTCACTGATAAAGATGTTGAACGAGACCGGCCTCCAACCTCTCATCACCTCCCTCTAGCCACCACATGAAAAATATTTATTTTCAAATATCAGCATTTCAGATACGGACTTTTTAAGTTGTTTCACGAACAGCACTGAATTTTCATTCCCAGCTCCAGAAACCAATTTATGTTGAGGAACAGATAAATGTGGGAGGAAAGAGAGGAGTTATTACTGTGGTAGCACCTTTTCTGTTTGAATACTTAGCTTTCTTTTGCGGAAAACTATATGCAAGGGAGTTTTTTAGGAAAAGAAGCTGTTTTTACTTTCTCTTGCCCTCCACCTAAACAAAGAACTTTCTGCTGGATGACAGAGAGAAAGCCATACTTAATCAGTGGTAATGTTAAATCCAGCCACAAGTCAGATTTCTGAAGAGTATTATATTGTATTTTTTCTATTAATATGGTTCATACACCAGAGCCAAGACTATAGGCTTATTAATCATTTTAAACCAAGTAAATCTCATGAGAACGCACCTAGAACAATGCATCTAATTGGGGTATGAAAGAAAAATATGAGCCTGTTGGAGCAGGTCAAGAGGAGGGCCATGGAAATAGTCAGAGGACTGGAAGTTTCCTGTAAAGAAGGCTAAGAGATTGGAGGCTGTTCAGCCTGAAGAGAAGGCTCGGGGGTATGCTTACTGCAGCCTTTCAATGCTTAAAGAGAGTTTATAAAAAAGACGGACTGTCCTGGGTTCAGCAGTAGCAGTCATTTTTTTCCTTCTTGGTAGCTGGTGCAACTCTGTGTTTTTGACTTTCGGCCTGGGAGCAGCACTGATAACACCAGTGTTTTCAGTCACTGCTTGGTAATGTTTTGGTCTGGCCAAGGACTCTCTGGGTCTCATGCTCTGCCAGGGAAGAGGGGAAGCTGGGAGGAAGCAGAGACAGGACACCTGACCCAAACTGACCAAAGAGAGGTATTCCATGCCACAGCACATCATGTCCAGGATGTAAAAAATGAAAGGCAGAGACCCAGACGGGTGGGGGGTGCACTGCTTGGTCAGGCTGTGATTGGTGGTGAACAACTGTATTCTTTCCTTGTATTTCTGTTGTCATTATTATTATTGGTAGTAGCACTAGTGGTTTGTGTTATACCTTAGTTACTAAACTGTTCTTATCTCAACCTGTGGGAGTTAAATTCTTTTGATTCTCCTCCCCATCCCCCCGGGAAGGGGGGAAGAAGGAGGGGGGAGTGAGTGAGAGAGTGACTGTGTGAGTTATAGAGGCTTAAACCACGACATGGAGAGAGACTATTTACCAAGGCCTGTAGTGACAGGACAAGGGGCAATGGTTTTAAACTTAAAGAGGGTAGATTTAGCTTGGACATAAGGAAGCAATTCTTTATTGCGAGGATGGTGAGACACTGGAACAGGTTGCTCTGAGAAGGTTTGGATGCCTCATCCCTGAAAATGCTCAAGGCCACGTTGGATGGGGCTTTGAGCAACCTGGTCTAAAGAAAGACACCCCTGCCTATGGCAGGGGAGTTTAGACTAGCTGATCTTTAAAGGCCCCTTCCAACCCAAACCGTTCTGTAAGTCTGTGGTTCTGTGATCAATATCTGTCAGTAACTTAGTAGATTCATTGCTTACAGTATCTTACTGTAATGTTTTCTACTCAAGCAAGATGTCAAAATGGAGAAAGGCAATGCACTATTAATTACAAGGAACATCACACAACACAGGATAAATTCAGAGAAGTACAAAATAGTCTCATGTCGGTTAGTTAATTTAACACAAATCATGGTGCATTTCGAGTTACACTGAAATCAGTGAGAGGTCCTAATTTGCCATACCTTAAATGAACTGCAAAATTATACATTAGCAAGGGGACTTTAATAATTCCTAATTATTATAATTTTACTTGGGTTTGCTATAAAACTGCAGTCTGAAACAATGTTATCTTAACAATCAACAAGTGTCTATAACATTTGTGGAGGGATGGGGGGGCGGGAAATTAAAACAAGATCAAAACAGACATCTGAAGAAGAGATGAAGCAAACAGATCACTGTAACAAACGCGTTGCTTGGAAGTTGACATTTTGACCAATCTCAGACTTGTGTGAAAAAAACAGTAAAAGTTGAAATAGTATTTTCAGGATTGAAATATCTAATGATAAATAAACCATTTATCATGTAAGCATCTCCAAGGATTACAGTGTATGTCCATTGTATCACATTACAGAAAATAATCACAGTAATATGCAAATATAATATTTAAGAATGAATTTAAATAGTTCCAAAACCAAAAGGAAATCATTATTGATAATATCAGTAGCCCAAAGAACATAAAGAAGGACTACAGAGCTCTGGGAGAGGTGGATAGGGGCTCTGGAGCTCAGATTTTCATTTCATCTATTCTCCAGGATAAAAAGGAGGACCTCAAAAAGGCTAGGAGGATTGGCCAGGTTAATAAATGGTTAGAAGGGTGGTATATTGAAAACGTGGGATCTGAGCATGACATGAATGGTATGGAAGAAGGGGTGGATACTGTCATGGGTTCAGCAGCAGCAGTCAATTTTTTCTCCTTCATAGTAGCTGGTGCAGTGCTGTGTTTTCGACTTTCGGTCTGGGAACAGCGTTGATAACACCGATGTTTATAGTTACGGCTTAGAATGTTTTGGTCTGACCAAGGACCTTTTGAGTCTCATGCTCTGCCAGAGAGGGGGGGAAGCAGAGACAGGACACCTGATCCAAACTGACCAAAGAGGTTATTCCATGCCACAGCACGTCATGCCCAGGATGTAAAAAAACCTGGGGGCCAGAACCAGGAAGAGTTTTTGTTTTAGTTCACACCTCTGTCATCAGGTGGTGAGCAGTTCTATCGTCTTCCCTTGTATTTCTCTTGTTACTATTATTATTATTGGTGGCGGCGGCAGTGGTTTGTGTTGTACCTTGGTTTCTGGGCTATTCTTGTCTCGACCCGTGGGAGTTGCGTTCTTTCGATTCTTCTTCCCATTCCTCCCCCCCCCTCCCCCCCCCTTGGAGTGGGGGGGAAGAAAAACTCTTCCCTTGTATTTTTCTCTTGTCATTATTATTATTGGTGGTAGCAGTGGTGGTTTGTGTTGCACCTTAGTTGCTGGACTGTTCTTATCTCAACCTGTGGGAGTTGCATTCTTTCGATTCTCGTTCCCATCCCTCCAGGAGCGGAGGGAAGAAAGAGGGGGAAGTGAGTGAGTGAGCAAAACTGTGCGTGGCTGAGAAGCTTAAACCACGGCAGGTGCCTAGAACATGGGACTCAATTTAGTAGGCTAGGTCTGCTGAGGGCTGGTGGAGGTGGTCTGACAACAAAGAAGAGCAGTTTTAGTAGGAGGCTTGCCAGACTTGTCAAGGATGCTTTAAAGTAGATGTGTTGGGAGAGGGGGGCATCATCCCATCCCAACACACACAGTCAGTTGCCAGCACCTATAGTAAACGTTCAGAGCAATGTAGAGATATTCCAGCTGCTCCAGCCAATGAGCAGGCTTCATTTGGAGCTCAGCTCAGAAACCTCTATACAAATGCCCGTAGCCTGGGGAACAAACAAGAGGAATTAGAGATGTGTGCATGTCTACAGGGGTATGATATAATAGGCATCACAGAAACATGGTGGGATGGCTCCTATGACTGGAGTGTTGGAACGGAAGGTTACAGGCTCTTTAGAAAAGACAGTCCCAGTAGGCGGGGAGGGGGAGTTGCTATTTATGTTAAGGATAGGCTGGAGAGTATGGAACTCTGCCTGGGTACAGGTGACCAGTCAACAGAGAGTTTGTGGGTCAGGGTTAAAGAGACAACAGCAACGGGAGATATTATTGTGGGGATCTGTTACAAACCGCCTGATCAAGAGGAATCTGGGTATGAAGCACTCTATAGACAGATAGGAACAGCTTCACGCTCCAAGGCCCTTGGTCTCATGGGGAACTTCAATCACCCTGGTATCTGTTGGAGGGATGGTATGGCCCTGCACAAGCAATCCAGGAGGTTCTTCAAATGTGTGGAAGACAACTTCCTTCTGCAATTAATTGATGGGCTGACAAGGAGAGCTGCCATATTTGACCTCGTGCTCACCAACAGGGAAGGGCTGGTTGGAAATGTGACACTGCAGGGCAGCCTTGGTTGCAGTGATCATGAGATGGTCAAATTCAAGACCTCAGGAAAGTGAGAAGAGCATGCAGCAAGCTCACTGCCCTGGACTTAATTAAAGAGAGCAGACTTTGGCCTCTTCAGGAACTTGCTTAGTGAGGTTCCGTGGGATATAGCCCAAGAGGGCAGGGGAGGTCAAGGCTATTGGCTGGTATTCAAGGATCACCTGCTACAACCTCAGGAGTGTTGCATCCCTACTAGAAGGAAGTGCAGCAGGAGAGCCAGGAGACCTCCTTGGATGGATAAGGAGCTGCTGAGGAAAATTTGAAGAAAAAAAGAGGCTTTTAAAAGGCAGAAGCAAGGACAGACGGTCTGGGAAGAATATAGGGATGTTGTCCGGCAAGTCAGGCTAGGAAAACTAACGCCCACTTAAAATTAAACTTGGCTAGGCATGTGAAAGGTAGCAGGAAGGGATTCTATAGGTACATAGTCAATAAAAGACAGGTTAGGGACAACGTAGGCACCCTCCGGAAGCTATCAGGAGAACTGCCTACCCAGGATTTAGAGAAGGGTGAGGTTCTTAATGACTTCTTTACCTCAGTCTTCACTGGCAAATGTTCTGATCACACCACCCAAGTCTTGGAAGGCAGATGCAGGGACTGTGAGAGTGAAGACCCTAGGCCCACTGTAGGAAAGGACCTGGTTCGAGACCATCTTAGTAACCTGAACGTGCACAAGTCCATGGGACCGGATGAAATCCACCCGCAGGTCCTGAAGGAGCTGGCAAATGAAGTTGCTAAGCCACTGTCCATCATATTTGAAAATCCTGGCAGTCAGGTGAAGTTCCCGATGACTGGAAAAAGGGAAATATAACCCCCATTCTCAAAAAGGGGAAAATGGATGACCTGGGGATTGCATACCAGTCAGTCTCACCTCTGTGCCTGGCAAAATCTTGGAGCAGATTCTCCTGGAATGCATGCTAAGGCACATGAAAACCAACAAGGTGCTTGGTGACAGCCAGCATGGCTTCACTAAGGGGAAATCCTGCCTGACCAATATGGTGGCCTTCTATGATGGAGCTACTGAGCTGATGGACAGGGGTAGAGCAGTTGATGTCATCTACCTGGACACGTGCAAAACATTCGTCACTCTCCTGCATGACATCCTTGTCTCTAAATTGGAGAGGCATCAATTTTATAGGTGGACCACTCGGTGGATAAAGAACTGACTGGATGGCTGCATGTAAAGATTTGTGGTCAATGGCTCAATACCGAGCTGGAGATCAGTAACGAGTGGTGTCCCTCAGGGATCAGAGTTGGGTCCGGTCTTGTTCAACATCTTTGTTGGTGACATGGACAGTGGGATTGAGTGCGACCTCAGCAAGTTTGCTGATGACACAAAGCTGTGTGGTTCGATTGGTACGCTGTACATGGGACTGTTGGAACAAGTCCAGAGGAAGGCCACGAGGATGATCAGGGGACTGGAGTACCTCCCATATCAAGATAGGCTGAGAAAGTTGGGGCTGTTCAGCCTGGAGAAGAGAAGGCTGCGTGAAGACCTCCAGTATCTGAAGGTGGCTTATGGGGATGCTGGGGAGGGATTCTGCATTAGGGACTGTAGTGATAGGGCAAGGGGTAATGGGTTCAAACTTAAACAGGGGAAGTTTAGATTGGCTATATGGAAGAAGTTCTCTACTGTAAGGGTATTGAGGCACTGGAATGGGCTGCCCAGTGAAGTTCTGAATGCTCCATCCCTGGAGGAGTTCAAGGCCAGGTTGGACAGAGCTTTGGGTGGTGTAGTTTAGTGGAAGGTGTCCCTGCCTATGGCAGGGGGGTTGGAACTAGATGATCTTAATGTCCTTTCCAACCCTAACTATTCTATGATTCTATAAAAATGGCCAATGTATAGATAGCATTTGTTTCTACCTCCTTTATTCCTGATTATATGTAGAAAATTTAGGTATGTTCTGCAAATATTTTGGAACCTTACCATTTTATTCACAGAAATGAAAGTATTTTCTGTCAGAATCTTTTTAACCTTTTATGGCTCTAGTAAACATTAGTCTTGATTGAAAGATACCCATTTACTTTCAGTAAAGGTTTGTTTAAGTACGACACTGCAGGAAGAGCCTAGAGATTTCTAGAAATTCACCACTGCATATTGTAAATTCAGTCTTCTTGTCAATACTTGAACAAAGCAAGGTATTAAAAGTGAAACACTTTTTTCTATTTAAACTGCTTAAATAGATGAGCCTCTCTTTCTGCCAAAGTCTTATGAAATTGATTTGCTAAGGCTGGCCAGGAAACTGTTGAATGCGAAGATGAAGTCAAGTTATTGAAGTGCATCATTTTTCTGGGGTTTACAAAGCCTTAATCTGAAACTCTTCCAATTCAAATAATTTTGTTAATCCATTGGAAAGTATTGACCTCATGTGTTGTTTATTTCAGCATGTTTTATGCATTTGTTTGTTAGCATTACAGTTCTTTAGAAAGAACATTTAGAATTGTTCCACTGAGTTTGAAGAGAATTCTCTGCTGCTGAATTTAGAAATTTAGAGCAGAATATCCTGCATAGCAGTGCATGGGTTTCAAAAATAATCACTAAGTTTTATTTCTGTATTTGCTGATTTTAGCAGCTGGTTTCACCATTAAAAGCCTACACCTGTATATGTCCATAATATCTGTTTTATTTAGTGCTTGTTAATTATGAGGTACAGCTTTCAAAGAGTCATTTTAAATTAAATACAATATTGGGGTTTTTTGTTTGTGTTTTTTTTTTTTTTTTTTTTTTGGGGGGTGGGTTTTTTGGGGTTTGTTTTTGGTTTTGTTTTATTTATTCTTTTTTTCAAAAAGCTCTATTCAGATGCATAGATTTAAGCAATTTAACTTTGAATATTTGTGTAAACGTGAATTCTGATCCAGTTATTCTTATGAAATCCACCCACTTCAAATATGCTAGCCCAAATCTGCTGAATGCCCACTGGCAGCAAGAACCAGCACTGCCTTCTGCTCCACCAGTGCTCTTTTCCTCTAACTTGTCCCCTCAAAAAAATAAATGTTTACAATGAAGAAGAAAGGTTAAGACATCAGAAAAAGCAATGGCAGCAAATACTCTTTTCATGGAACACCCAACAATACTCACAGTGCTTTCCTGTATTCTCAGTAGTTGTCTCACACACTTCCGTGACAGTATAGGGCAAGCAGTATACTCTAAAATGCAAATCTGTGACTTTTATGTAACCCACTGCCTTTTTAATTTCGCTTGTTGCACCTTTGAGGTAGAACAAACCATCCTGGAATGCGAGTCTGAACACTTTCCAGTCTGCTATGGCAGCCTTTGGAAATAGGTGTGATACAAAAAAATAACTTATTACAGAATTATGTCACATATTCCATTTCAGGAATAATACCAAAGTATATGATTATGTCTATCAAGCTTGATAAGTCAGATATTTTATTCTTGTTTAAATATGAAAAAACAGTTAACTGGATGCTCTAGTATCACCCTAAATCACTTGTAACCATTTTGGATAGTCACCATTTTTTTTTTTTTAACTGTCTCTCCCAGACTTCTGTTTAAGAACTTGATAATCAGAAGTGATGAGCAAAAGAAGATATGGACATTTTAGTCAGGTGACTAACCAAGTAGTTGAGATTATTTGAAAAGACAATCTTTTGATATTGTGAGAAAAAATATGACAGCACTGATGAAATAAAGCTAATTTGTATTGAAAAATGACTTGTTACATGGTTAAAAAGAGGGGGAAAAGAAGAAACAGTGCTTTGCAGGACATTTTGGAGAAACCATCTTTGCTTTTTATTTTTTTTTTAATATTTTTTTTTCTAATATCCTCAGCCATATACCTTATTATTTAAATGATGCTTATTGTTGGTTTTAATAAATTCCAATATGTCTTTGTTTTATGGAAACAAAATCACAAAAAAATTTTAATAACTAAATTCTAATTTGAAAGTTGCCTTTAACATAATCATCTTCTTTCCAAGTCTTCATAGCATATAAACTACATACGTAAGAAAAATGTTATCTCTACTTTTGCACTTATAGCATATATAGACATAATAAATTCTATGTATTTTGAGAAATTTAAAAAGTTCGAATTTGAAGGTAGATCATTTGACCATTTCCTAATATAAAAGTTCTGGAGCATGCATACTGACTCTATTGAATTTCTCAATATCCAACATTCTTCATAAAACAATGTACATTCATCTTTTCATTGCATTTCAATCATTCAGAATTCAACGCTTTGAATGGTTTTCAAATGGTTTCCCAAAAACTCAACATACTTTCTCATAAAAAGTCTTATACTGAGTTAAGATAGCTATATCCACTGAAAAGAATATGTCAAGGAAAGTATGTAAAAGTCATTGTTAAATACATGCTTTGGTAATAATATAAAATGTTTACCTTATCTGTTTTGTCCTGATATTTTTTTAGTTGTGCTATATTACATGCACATAGGTATTATAAACAAGCAAGACCTAGGTATTTAAATGTGGTCTAGCAGATACTGAAACATATATTTCTTCTATATTGTATTTGCACTGCATTTAAAAGGAAAGAGATGATCAAAACTTTTCCAGTGTAACCCCCAGTGACTTGGGGAGATGTAATTTACTATTTCTGTGAATCCAAGATTGGCAAAGTGAACTAGCTCCTCTAGTTTTCAAATTATTTAGGCAAAAAATTCCAGTTCTATAACATTATGAACAAATGACAAGTTGCTGCCCAGTAACCTAATTCTAATATGCACAGTATAAATGAGGAAATAGCTATTAGAGTGTATTCTTGTAGTGGTGAAAAAGGACAGAGAATGTTGTCTTCTGTGGTGGGGGGCTACGGTAGGCCTGTGGATTCCCTGACCGAAGACATGAAGTTAGAACTCAGTCTCAAAGATGTTAAAGTGTATCCATGAGAAATGAGGCACCAGAGGCATCTGAGTGAGAAAGTAGAAGGCATCTGGAGGAGCGAGTCAGATAAGGGGGGTAGCTAACTACAAAGGAAGAACTTGGCAAAACAATGGACTTTAGTAAAAATTTTTGAACAGTGTGTTAACAACCAATCATAACTAGAATAACAAACTGTTAGCCAATAATTTTGTATTATGCTATGCTTGACCAGTGAGATTGTACCACGCTATGCAAAAAGATATATAAACAGGAGCTCTTCATAATAAAAGAGGTCACTTGCTGCTTAAACTCTCTGCCTCTCATGTGTCAGTTTTCTGGCCGTCCCGACTACCCTGCCACAGTCTTCTGCTGTTAATATACAGAATATATGTTCTGTATATATATAATACCACTCAGAGCAATGTGAATGAAAGTGCAGTAGATGTTGCCAATGGGAGGATTGGCTTCAAAAGGATTTAGAGGATTGACACCTCTAAAATGTTAATGTGGAGGCCTTTTGGAGATAGCCACAGTTCTTTGTCTCATTATAACTGGATTCTTCACATTTTCATGTGGTACTTTTAGTTCATGATGTCAGAGAGCCCCCCTCATAGTTTTCTTTCCCACAGAATTTCGTTTCTGAGAAAAAAAATGCTCCAAGGGCTCCCATTTGTCATTCCAGTGTCATCATACAACTCTGAAGCCTTCCTTCTGCCATCTCCCCTGCAGTTCAGAGCTTGCCAGCAGTACTGCACCACACACTAATTCCCTCTGTCATGAGACGAATTAATGCAATAAACAAATTTCTTAAGGGATGAACTCTGCTTCCAAGCTGAGTGGCTGCGGTAGTCTTTATTTGGTCTGTGCCAAGTTGTTTTGTTTCTGACTCAAACTCCCTCCAAGTTATACAGTTCAGTTGCTTTTGTTCTGTGATAGAAAAACTTGGTAAATTACTGTTCAGCCAACCTTAGATTGGCTGGAGAAAACATTGTCACTTTCTGACAAAAATTCAGTTATAGTTATAAAGGTCAAATCTAATCTGTTGCTCAGTCAATCACTTCAGACTTGTTTTAAGCCAAGGCATTTGCAACAACACATTAAAACTGAGTGTGCAGCCTAGACATGCCTACTGTTGCTCCTCTTTTTCACTCTAGAGTTTCTTATGTACCTCCAACTTGGCTTACGTTGTTGAATCTGGTTCTTTTCTCATTTCTGTCACTGGCATCTTACTGTTCATGTCAGTCCCTTCTTCCTTCTTTGGGACTGGAAGCAGATCGTCATCCTAACTGTGCATCCCAAGCCAGCCCAGGTCCCTAATGTTACACCTGACTGTTGGCCTAACAAGTAGAAACCTGATTGCTGAAACTGATAACTCTAAACCTCTGAGTAATATGATGACATAATATGATCTCTATTTGATAATAAAATGTTGGAGCCTACAATCTTGAATTTGAAGCTGTTTATCTAGGTTGAATAAATTTCAAATTCCATTTGAATCCAGGGGTACCTGAAAGCTCTAATACACATTTAATTATTTTTTTTCTTTCTTTTCTTTTTTTCTGTCCCCCTTTCCCCATTTAAATATAATGAAACTCATTCCTATTTGGTAAGGATTTAGTTTCAAGGATTAAAAAATATATCCATGGATAATATCTTGACTAAAATATGTATTGGTCAGTATGAGAGCATAAGTGAATGCCATTTCTCTTTTCACAATACAAAGCAGTGGATGAAAATGAGGCAAAACCATCTATGTGACAGAATTTCAAGAATTTAGATGAAATAATTTTTTAAGGGGCTGGTTGTTTGCCTAAGTAATTTATTCATTAGCTTCTCCATTTCCTCTATTCCCTTGTTTTCTTGGGGAAAAAAATGACATCTCTCTTGGCTTTCTTATATTCTCTGATGCTTTGTTTCCTTGGAAACAATATCCATTAACGTTCTCCATTTCCCCTTTTGTTGCCATTTTCTGGGTACTGTGAGTATTCTAAACATTTCTGCAGTGTAGAAGAGAACTAAGAAAATGCAACAAAACAGAAAATCAGAACCTTTGTTAATGATACAAGTCATAGTTAAATATTAAACACAACAGAAAACACAGCTGTATTTAATGTTTTCATACAGACTAAACAGTTATGCAAGTGTTCAGGGAAAAAAAAGTGTGCGTGCGGGGAGCAGGCAGACACCTGTATCTAATAGGTCACTTTATTTCAGATGACATTGTTCCACATTGTCACAACTGAAATAGCTTTTCTGTTACTGTAGGCAGCAAAAAAAAAACAAAAAAAAAGAGCATCCACCAAAAAACAATGTGCATGTGCTTGAAAATACATTGTGTGAACTATTTGAAACTAAGTTTTGCTAGCTGAGATATTTTTTTTTTTCCTGAACTGGTTTGGTGCCACCTTGAAGATTTTTTTTTTTTTAGCAATTAATAAATGCCTTTTTTTTCCTATTTTGCTTATTTGCTTGTCTCAGGTTGTCACATAGGGTTGGATTATTCTTCCCAAATTGAGATATTTAACTTTGAATTGCTGAAGTCTGAGATTGTAACACACTTCCATTCACAGGCAAGAAAAAGACACTTGCACAGCGTGATTCATTTTACCATAAAAATTGTATCTAACATGTTCAACATCTTTGTGGGTGACATGGACAGTGGGATTGAGTGCGCCCTCAGCAAGTTTGCCAATGACACCAAGCTGTGTGGTTTGGTTGATACATTGGAGGGAAGGAATGCCATCCAGAGGGACCTTGACACGCTTGTGAGGCGGGCTGATGCCAACCTAATGAAGTTTAACCATGCCGAGTGCAAGGTCCTACACCTGGAGTGATCCCAGGCACAGCTACAGGTTGGGCAGAGAAGAGATTCAGAGCAGCCCTGTGGAGAAGGACTTGGGGGTGTTGGTCAACGTGAAAATGAACATGAGCCGGCAGTGTGCGATTGCAGCCCAGAAACCCAACCGTATCCTGGGCTGCATCAAAAGGAGCGCGACCAGCAGGTCGAGGGAGGTGATCCTGCCCCTCTACTCTGCTCTCATGAGACCTCACTTGGAGTATTGTGTGCCGTTCTGGTGTCCTCAACATAAAAAGGACATGGAACTGTTAGAACAAGTGCAGAGGAGGGCCACGAGGATGATCAGGGGACTGGAGCACCTCCCATATGAAGATAGGCTGAGAAAGTTGGGGCTGTTCAGCCTAGAGAAGAGAAGGCTGCATGGAGACCTCATAGCAGGCTTCCAGTACCTGCAGGGGGCCTATAGGGATGCTGGGGAGGGACTCTTCATTAGGGACTATAGTGAGAGGACAAGGGGTAATGGGTTCAAACTTGAACAGGGGAAGTTTAGATTGGATATGAGGAAGAAATTCTTTACTGTGCAGGTGGTGAGGCCCTGGAATGGGTTGCCCAGGGAAGTTGTGAATGCTTCATCGCTGGTGGCGTTCAAGGTGGGGTTGGACAGAGCCTTGAATGGCATGGTTTAGTATGAGGTGTCCCAGCCCATGGCAGGGGGGCTGGAACTAGATGATCTTAAGGTCCTTTCCAACCCTAACTATTCTATGATTCTATGATTCTGTTAGTACACAGAAATCTTTTCTACTGAAATCACATACAGTTTCTGAATTATTTTTGGAAAGAGTGATTTTTCTCTTGAATTCATGGTGACCATACATTATATTCAGGATCATATGGACAGTGTAGAATGTCTTTCCCCCTTTGAATAAAATTTAAAATAATTAATCTGATAGCTTAACAAACCAAGGAAAAGAAAGTTTTCTGATTTTTGTTTCAACAAGATGTTGTGTAAAAAATTCATCCAGTGATTATCATGTACCATAAAATGACTGTTTTCATGATTATATGCTGTAACTAAATATCTGGGGCAAATGATAATATAAACCAAGAATGACCACCATGCAAATAGCTAACTAAGAACCATACTTCTAGAAGTCAACACAGAAACTTTATACTACCTAAACTATAATGGAATTGCAGTTAAGTCATATAAAATGTATTTCAAGGGAAATAAAATAACAAAAAAATAGAGAATAAGTTAACACATTTGACAAGAAAAATGAAGGATGAGGTAGTCAAGAAAGATGAGTTTCTTTGTTCTTGAGAAAACGGTAAACAAGAACTATCATTATACTCTGACTCATCATAAAGAAAAGACAGAATATTTTGTTTCTAATGGTATGGGTAAATCTCATGTCTATATCTGGTACATGATATTGGAATTCTTGATATTGTAATTCTTCAGTATCATGAAGTCAAATATCTCCAAAGAAGCGTACTGTGAATATCCAGGGAAATACTGAGAACATTTTCCAGGTGAGTTTGTCACTGGAAGGAGTTACACAGGAAAAGTGTAGAAGTTAACCTGCCAGGAGAGCAAAAACTAATGCTGAAAAGATTTGAGGTAAGTTCTAAAATGTTGCATTGCCTTTGCAAAATCTCTTACACATTTGTGGAGCCAAAAGCCTCTTAAGAAGAACTGACAAGGCTGTCTCACACATGGCCTGCTTTGACAGGTTTCTGTTCTTGAAGGTCTGACCTCCCTTGAGGATTCCGCTTCTAAAAACAGCAGCAACAAACAATGAAGACATTATTTTTTTCTTGCGAAAGGAAGAGCTGAAAACTAATACGTGCATTCATTTACTGTAGAAGGTTGCTCATGTGCAAAAATTTTTTTACTAATGAGAATTTCCTAGATATGACAGTGCAATGAATTTTTGTGAGGGATCTATTCTCATTTGGAGCTTCAGTTTACATATTTCATTCATCTTGCATGTCTCAAGCAGTCTGTGAAAAAATATATTGTATAAAATGATGGAAGTCATGATTTATGATTCATAATTTTGGTCACATTCCCCTGTCCTCATGAAATAGAGTTTTTCTTTTTTTTTCAGTATTATTTTTATGAGATTCTCTACAAGATTCTTCTAGTCAACTATGACATGGTAGAACCTGCTTGTTTTATAAATGAATGATCAACAAATGGAAATATTCTGTTGCTATTTTGGCATATAAAATATTTAGGAGTTAATTTTTCATATCATTCCACACACCTCTGAAAATCTGCACTTTTATATGACACAGAAAAGAAAAAAAGGATATTCTAAAAAAATTCATTCAAACAATCCTTTGTTAGTACGTTGGACAGAGCCTTGGGTGACATGGTTTAGTGGGAGGTGTCCCTGCCCATGGCAGGGGGGTTAGAACTAGATGATCTTAAGGTCCTTTCCAGCCCTAACTATTCTATTATTCTATGATTCTATATGAAGTAGAAAGATGAACACTGGGGATATTCAATAGATCAGTTCCAAGTAATCTGCTTGATTTATGGTATACAGCTGACGGATTACTTCAGAATATTAGCTGCATAAAAATGACAAAATATATATAATAGTGTCTTCTGAAAAATTAAATAAAGGCAAAATTAAATACTTTAATGCACCAAGATGTGGTTTTTATTTTGAAACTTCATTGGGAAGTCTGATTCAATGGATCTGAACAGCATTTATTTCTAAATAGCTGTAAAAATTCATTCAGACATGCTGAAACCAGTAATCCACACCTACAACAGCAGGACTAAAAGAGACTTTTTGTATCATTGACTGCGTTATTCTCTGTCATTGACAGTGCTGCCTGTTTTTGCAGTCATCTACTGCATTGCTCTTAGTCATTTAGATCTTGAAAATATTTACACTTCATATTACAAGACACTATTGCTCGGTTGGTGATTTATCACTTTTGTTATAATTTCTTTCCTTAATGTACTTGTTATCAGCATATACTAATTTCTTTTTTGTGCTAATATTTGGCCTTGGTTTAAAGAGGTAACTGCATTAAGTTTTCTGCCTTGGATGTACATAATAAACAATGATTTCTTTCCTTTTCAGCTTTTCTTTTGCAACACTAAGGAATTAATTTTTTTTTTTTTTCTTAAGATGGACTCTCAACTGCTTATTTTACTCTAAAATCACACAAATAAGGTATGGGCATTGTGTGATCAGTTATGATTCATCTCCTCTCACTTGATTCCAACTGAGAAGTTCCCACATACAAAAAAAAATACCTTCTTCCGGTCAATTCTTCATTTTCTTTTCATTCTTGAGAGCTTGTGCTGTCAAGAAAATTTGCTCTTAGTGTGCAATATTCTGATCACCTATGTGAGGCCTTCAACTTAATGGTGTTACCAAATTACAGCAATGCATTCTAACTTTTATGCCAAGGTTATTAATAAAAAACACCACTATATATCCCAGCAACATCACAAGGTAACCACCCTGTATCTGCTGTGTCCATTTTCAGTACTTTCTATGACAATTTTCTCACTAGTTCTCTCTTCACATTTCTCTTTCTCATCTGTCTTCCTTAAGTGATAGCCTTTCTCTAGAATCATCAGTATAAATGCTTTGCTGCTATTTAAAAAATTAAAGGATTCAATTTTTTTTTTTTTAATAAGTAAGTTATGAGAGAAGGTATTAAATTGGTTTGACTTTTGTTAAACTAATAATGGTTTTATCTCATTTATTATGCAACTAATGCTTTTAATTATTGTTTCTTTCAGCAAATTATTCTAAATGTTTATATATTACTGAAATCACATTTATTGGCCTATAGAAGCCTAAATTAACACATATATATGTATGCTTTTGGCATTGAGCAGTAAAGAGAGTCTTCCATACTTCTTATACTTGCTGAAGAAGTTTTGCTACTGGATAGAGGATTTTCTTTGTCTGTCCTTTCAGAGGTCTAGGATGGAGGATTCTCACTCTATTCTCCCTCCAGGCTATTTGGATTTTTGATCTATACTGTACAGGATCATTTCCCTAGTCTCCTTCCCCTAAACTATTTTGCCTTTTCCTTGATCAGCATCCTTGTCTTTATTAATAAATAAACTAGCTATCAATTTAATTTTGTATCTATCTGATATCTGGAAATTGCTGATGGATTCTCTTTCAAGTTTCTTCTCTTCCTCTTGATTTATGGTTTTGTGGTTGCATTGACTGAAAAAGTGAAATACTTTTGTACCTGCCAGTCCAAAATCTTGATCTCCGAAAGATACCAGCAAGCATTTAGGTTCCAGTTACCAATCAGGATGGTGAAGGTCTATTAGATTTCTGGAAAACAGCTAAAAAACATTTTCTTCTTTAGATATTCGCAGGTTTACCTTGACTAAATTGCAAAACTGAAATGATGTAACATAATTCATTTGGAAACTATGTCACAGTTTCAAGATAAAAATATGAAAAATAAGAAAACATAAAACTTCTTTACTAATTTAATTTCCCATGTCTCCTTATATTGCCTCTGTGAAGGCTGTTGTTTTGTTAAATTAGAACGTTACTTGATGATTTTCTCATTTAAATAACTTGTTCATTTTATTCCTTATCTTTCTTTTAATCTTTCAGTGTACACATACTTTTCTTGAGTTTATCAGTACAACTATTACATTTGTCTTCTCTTTCAGTAGGTCTCCATAATGCATCACTTTTCAAATAACACAAACGTTACAATGCCAGAGATGGTGCCAACACAGAAAATAAATCATAGAATCATAGAATAGTTAGGGTTGGAAAGGACCTCAAGATCATCGAGTTCCAACCCCCCTGCCATGGGCTGGGACACCTCCCATTAAACCATGTCACCCAAGGCTATGTCCAACCCCACCTTGAATGCCGCCAGGGATGAAGCATTCACAACCTCCCTGGGCAACCCATTCCAGGGCCCCACCACCCTCACAGTAAAGAATTTCTTCCTCAGATCCAATCTAAACCTCCCCTGTTTAAGATTAAACCCATTATCCCTTGTCCTCTCACCACAGTCCCTAATGAAGAGTCCCTCCCCAGCATCCCTATAGGCCCCCTTCAGGTATTGGAAGGCTGCTATGAGGTCTCCACGCAGCCTTCTCTTCTCCAGGCTTAACAACCCCAATTTTCCCAGCCTATCTTCATACGAGAGGTGCTCCAGTCCCCTGATCATCCTCGTGGCCCTCCTCTGCACTTGTTCTAACAGTTCCATGTCCTTTTTATGTTGAGGACACCAGAACTGCACACAATACTCCAAGTGAGGTCTCACAAGAGCAGAGTAAAGGGGCAGGATCACCTCCCTCGACCTGCTGGTCACACTCCTTTTGATGCAGCCCAGGATATGGTTGGCCTTCTGGGCTGCAAGCACACACTGCCGGCTCATGTTCATTTTTTCATCAACCAACACCCCCAAGTCCTTCTCGGTAGGGCTTCTCTCAATCTCCTCCCCGCCCAACCTGTAGCTGTGCCTGGCGTTGCTCCGACCCAGGTGGAGGACTTTGCATTTAGCACGGTTAAACTTCATTAGGTTGGCATCAGCCCACCTCACAAGCATGTCAAGGTCCCTCTGGATGCCATTCCTTCCCTCCAACATATCAACCGAACCACACAGGTTGGTGTCATCGGCAAATTTGCTGAGGGCGCACTCAATCCCACTGTCCATGTCACCCACAAAGATGTTGAACAAGACCGGTCCCAACACCGATCCCTGGGGGACACCACTCGTTACTGGTCTCCAGCTGGACACTGAGCCACTGAACACTACTCTTTGCGTGCAGCCATCCAGCCAGTTCTTTATCCACCGAGTGGTCCACCTATCAAATTGATGTCTCTCCAACTTAGAGAGAAGGACGTCATGTGAGACAGTGTCAAAGGCTTTACACAAGTCCAGGTAGATGACATCAACTGCTCTGCCCCTGTCCATCAGTTCCGTAACCCCTTTATAGAAGGTCACCAGATTGGTCAGGCAGGATTTCCCCTTAGTGAAGCCATGCTGGCTGTCACCAAGCACCTCGTTGGTTTTCATGTGCCTTAGCATACCTTGCAGGAGAATCTGCTCCAAGATTTTGCCAGGCACAGAGGTGAGACTGACTGGTCTGTAATTCCCTGGGTCATCCATTTTCCCCTTCTTAAAAATGGGGGTTATATTTCCCTTTTTCCAGTCATCGGGAACTTCACCTGACTGCCATGATTTTTCAAATATGATGGAGAGTGGCTTAGCAGCTTCATTTGCCAGCTCCTTCAGGACCCGTGGATGGATTTCATCCTGTCCCATGGACTTGTATACATTCAGGTTCCTAAGGTGGTCCCAAACAAGATCCTCCCCCACAGTGGGCCCAGGGTCCCCACCCTCACCGTCCCCACGTCTGCCTTCGAAGACTTGGGTGGTGTGGTCAGAGCATTTCCCCTTAAAGACTGAGGCAAAGAAGTCATTAAGAACCTCAGCCTTCTCCAAATCCAGGGTAGCCAGTTCTCCCGATAGCTTCTGGAGAGGGCCCACGGTGTCCCTAACCTGTCTTTTATTGGCAATGTACCTATAAAATCCCTTCCTGTTATCCTTCACATCCCTAGCCAAGTTTAATTCTAAGTGGGCCTTAGCTTTCCTAACCTGGTCCCTAGCTTCCCGGACAACATCCCTGTATTCTTCCCAGACCACCTGACCTTGCTTCCACCTTTTATTAGCCTCTTTTTTCCTTCAAATTTTGCTCAGCAGCTCCTCATCCATCCAAGGAGGTCTCCTGGCCCTCCTGCTGAACTTCCTTCTAGTTGGGATGCATCGCTCCTGAGCTTGCAGCAGGTGAGCCTTGAATATCAACCAACAGTCTTAGGCCCCCCTGCCCTCTAGGGCTGTATCCCATGGAACCTTACTGAGCAGGTTCCTGAAGAGGCCAAAGTCTGTTTTCCCTTGAGATGGACAAAATATGATAAAGTAGAAGTCTGAACAATTTTTTCCCTGAAAGTGAAAAGTAATTAATAACAAAATAAGCATATATAGGTCCTGTTTCAGCCAAAGGCCTAAGTGGAGGACCATCCAATTATAATAAATATTGTGTTGCTCTATCTTAATTCTTTCCTTTAAGGAAATTTAAAATTCAGGATAAACATTCTTTAGATTTCATATGGCTTCTGTGAGGATATTTTCTGTATTTTCTTAGTAAAATATAAGGCCTTAATAAAAGGGCCAAGTCCTACACCTGGGTCGAAGCAATCCCAGGCACAGCTACAGGTTGGGCAGGGAAGAGATTCAGAGCAGCCCTGCCGAGAAGGACTTGGGGGTGCTGGTCCATGAGAAAACGAACATGAGCCAGCAGCGTACGCTCGCAGCCCAGAAGGCCAACCGTATCCTGGGCTGCATCAAAAGGAGTGTGACCAGCAGGTCGAGGGAGGTGATCCTGCCCCTCTACTCTGCTCTCGTGAGACCTCACTTGGAGTATTGTGTGCAGTTCTGGTGTCCTCAACATAAAAAGGACATGGAACTGTTAGAACAAGTGCAGAGGAGGGCCACGAGGATGATCAGGGGACTGGAGCACCTCCCGTATGAAGATAGGCTGAGAAAATTGGGGCTGTTCAGCCTAGAGAAGAGAAGGCTGCGTGGAGACTTCATAGCAGCCTTCCAATACCTGAAGGGGGCCTATAGGGATGCTGGGGAGGGACTCTTCATTAGGGACTGTGGTGAGAGGACAAGGGGTAATGGGTTCAAACTTGAACAGGGGAGGTTTAGATTGGATCTGAGGAAGAAATTCTTTACTGTGAGGGTGGTGAGGCGCTGGAATGGGTTGCCCAGGGAGGTTGTGAATGCTTCACCACTGGCGGTGTTCAAGGTGGGGTTGGACAGAGCCTTGAATGGCATGGTTTAGTGGGTGGTGTCCCAGCCCATGGCAGGGGGTTTGGAACTAGATGATCTTGAGGTCCTTTCCAACCCTAACTATTCTATGATTCTATGATTCTATGAACATACTGTCACACCTTTTCAATCTTTACTTTGGCACCAGTTGTCGGTAGAAGTATATCTGTATCACTGTGTGTAGTTACAGCTTTTCAGCCCTGAGTCCTAAGTGATGTACTTGTACAGATGCAAGAAGCATGGCCAAGGTTGACTTTAGCTTCCCTGCAAAAAGGTCAGCAGCCTTTTAAAATGCAGAGGAAATCCAATACAGAATTTTTATGGTAGAAGGATGCAATAGAAATAAAAAAAAGTGCTCCAGATATTTTAAGGTTAAGGAAATGAGATAACTGGGCTTTGAATTTTTCTGAGCTCTCTCCAAGGGACAGTGCTAGGACTGGAAGTGGTACTGGCTGATGACTTAGCTCTGGACTGTTTGGCCTCTCTGCACAAAGATAACACCAGGTATGATTTGAAGCAGCTTTTTATTGGGTCTGAGGGGACCTTGGGAGTTATCACTGCTGTCTCCATACTCTCTTCTCAGAAACCAAAGGTTGTGAACCTGGCATTCTTAGGGTGTCAGAGTTTTGCTAAAGTTCTGGAAACATTTGCAACCTACAGAGTCATGCTGGGAGAGACCCTGTCTGCCTATGAGTTCATGGATGTGAAGTGCATGGAACTGGTTGAGAGGCATCTGAAGCTGACCAGCCCAGTGGCAGACAGCTCTTTTTATGTTTTAATTGATACTTCCGGCTCCAACTCAACCTATGATGAAGAGATCACTGCTCGGTTGGGCTGGGAGTCGGTCGGCAGGTGATGAGCAGTTGTATACTCTTCCCTTGTTATTTCCCTTATCATTATTACTATTGGTGGTAACAGTAGTGGTTTTGTGTTATACCTTTGTTACTGGGCTGTTCTTATCTCAGTCTGTGGGAGCTACATTCTTTCGATTCTCCTCCCCATCTGTCTGGGAGCGGAAAGGTGGGAGTGAGAGAGCAGCTGGGTGGTACAGAGTTACCAGCTGGGCTTAAACCGTGGCAATTCCTTTTGGAACAGTTATCATGAGAATTTTTCTCTATACTTCCATCTCAAATTTGTGACTGAGTAGGATTAATTTCTTACAATAAGCAACAGGCTACCATGTCAGATAGGTACATGCATTAAGATGCACACTGTTCACGCTAAAATGTACTGAGTACTGCATAACTCTAAAACATTTTTGTTCAGCATGTGTATTCCTTTTGAATTAAGCATTCATGAATTACTTGGTAGTTAACTTTGATAAGAAATTTTTCATGTTAGCTACAATTGTTCTGGATTTAAATCAGTGTGTTTTCATCAGTTCAATAATTATCTAGGTGTAAGTGTGATCAATACAGAAGGACTTGGAGAAATGTGTCTCAGGTCATTCAAATCAATACATATAGGTTCCTAGAGATATCGTTTATAGTATAACTTTAAATGCTTATAATGACTGTTCTTAGCTAAATTTTGTCTTGAGCTGACAAGTATGGTAGAAAATACACCTCTTCCTTACATCATTGTTTAAAATTGCACTGCATTTACTAACATATCTCTATAGTTGTTAAAGAAGGAGTTTTTGTAGATGACATTTTCTGTTGTTTATAAGGCATATATAATCTCTCCTGCTCTGAAAGGAATGTGGGACACAAGCTGCCTTAATTTTTTCAGAAAAAGAGTGTGAAAAAAATAAGGATGCATTTAATATAAGTTGAGGATGAAGTGTTTGGCTGGCTCCGCAAGCAAGGAAATCTTGTAGTAACATTATTTTCCTTAAACTTGTACTTTCCTTTCTTTATGAACAAAGAAAGCTAACACGACTATGTTTGAAAATAATTAACTGCTGGTGTAGAGAGAGAAAGGAGGCACTAAATTTCCTTCTTTTTTCAGGAGCTAAGAAAAAAGAAAAATTAGGGAGATTTAAAAAAAAAGTCAAAATCCATCATTAAAAATAATCCCACATTCTACTCATAATCAGCAACAGCTGATCTGAGGAAGCTAAAATGACTGGCAGTTTACGAACCTGCATTTCAACATCTTGTCTCCCAGCATTTCTTCAGACTTTCCCATATGCTCAAAATTCATACCCGACTTTCTACCCATCCTTTAAGTTTATTCTTTTTTTTTTTTTTTTTTTTTCCCACAAGAACCAGAGGGAATTACATATGTAAAACCGAAATTCATAGAAGGGACCATTTGGAACACTGGAACATCTAGTCTGGCCATCTGTTTATTGGACGTAACTGCAACATGCTCTGAATCTGTAAAAAGATTTTGTATAGCATTCAGAAAAATATTTAACCTCATCTAAAGTGAATCACTGTACCAATTAATCTATTGACCGTGTTGACTTATTTCAAGGTCTCTCTGAGATGCCTTTTATCAGATGGTAATCATAAGAAATAATAAATATTGCTACCACATATTGCAAAGTGATTTTTAGAAGGCTAGCTTGCACCTTTCAAGTGTTTTTGACCCAATGTGAACCTCGAGGAAAAACATTAATTCAGTAGGGTGACAGTTCTTTGCCATCCAGTAATCATTTTTATTGATTTCTGTCTTCAAAAGTTTTATAGAAATTGCATTAGAAAAAAATTGTTATCTGTATTACACCATTTTCCTAGTGTTCAAATCCCTCTCCTCCCCCTGAGTCTATATGGTTCTGAGAATAAGAGATTTCATTTAACTTCTTCAATAGTTGACTTTTCAACAATCTTGTGGGGCTTTTTTTTTTTTTTTTTTTTTTTTTTTTCTGAAAACTAAGGCTGTTTCTTCAATCCACATCTTTAATAAAAAAAAAAACAGTAAACTTCAACCTTTGAACATGGACACTGGGCTTTCACACCAGATGTTCACCTGCCAATCACATGTGGAGGGAGCACACCATATCTTTCCTGCACTGGGAGTGTAGGCTGTGGTCCTTAACATACTTAGTTGCATGTTAAGGACCACAGTTGTATTAATTCCTAATTTTCTTGAAGGAAAAATTCTGACATTCTTGTTTCATAGCAATAGGCAATCAATTTAAAGTAAAAATATAATAACATACATGTTTCAATATCACTAATATTCAAAAAAGCCAATAAAATTGTGTGGATTTTGGTTGTTTCTTTCTTTTGGTTTGTTTGGGTTTGCTTGTTGTTTTTTGCTTCTTTGTCCGTTGGTTTGTTTTTTTTTTTTTTAAAGACTTAAACATCTCTTATGCCTTCCCCTGCTAGCTGTTACAAAGAGCTAATGAACTGTCTTCAGTCTCAGATTGCTTTAAGACAACCAGACTTAATGCTCACAAAATTAACATTCCTCTCTTCCCTCTATTTTTCTTTCAAACAAGGCTTTACAACAGAAAAAAAACCCAGACCCTGTTATTTTGGTTAACACCCAGGTGCCTGCCCCGTGGGGGTAAAGAAACCACACAAGCCCAGCCTCCTAGTAGAATCTGGTCTTGAGCAATTGCACATGTTGCACACAGTTGCACACGTTTCTAGCAGCGTCTGGCAGGAAAACTGCTCAGTTGTTCAACCCCTTGCACGAGGCATTTTCTGACTGCCCTTGGTGTACAAATGTTTAATTCAGATGCCTGAAGAGGTATTATTTTATTGCCTTACATGAATGTAGCCCATGTCCATTAATGGGTCTGGACTTCAGCAGCCAAGACCATTCAAGTCCATCAATGTCTGCCTGTGCTTACCTCTACTGTGATATACTCACTGTATGTACAGCATATTAATGATTTCAATTCTTTTTCAGCTGACTGAAAGGAGCTAGCTGAATATCATACTGTGGGAAATTATTATAGAAATATTTCTATTTATTTTTAGTAGGATTCATCGTGATTTAATACATCTCATACAGAGATCCCTCAGGAAAGTTACCAGGGGATCTCTAAAATGGCAGCATATTTAAGAAACACAAAAAGCCCTCTTCATAGGGCACACTTAAACAGTTTTTCCAGGTCATTAGGCTTATCAAAAACAGGTTGGTTTTACTTCACACCTAAGTGAAACATTCTTATCTTTTAAAACCACTTTTCTCTTCTGCTCATTTCCACTATTTACTGCACCGCTAAGACTACAAATTCTGCTGTCCGGGTTACTATTTTTTCTTTCTTCTACATAAAACCTTTCAGGGGTTCAGAAATAAGGGAGACTGCTACAAGACAAACACACTGAGCTGGCATATGGCGTGGGGCAATTAATCTCCATTTTCTGATACTATAAATCTCTTCATATAAATTGAAGAAAGGTCAGCAGAGCTGTTAATGAAGTCTGCCTCACTGCAGTCAGTATTCATTCAAGACACAGCTAGAACTGGTATCTCTCTTCTGCATAACTCACTTCATCAACTTGGCTGGCAGCTAATATTTTCAATGATAAAGAGGCTGAAGATTAAACTTTTTTCACCCACCATTTTTCCTCTTATATGTTAATCTTTTTACTTCCATTTATGTTGCCTTACTTGTTATCTTTCATTTTCGTACCATGCATGGTTTTCTCACTTTCCTTTCAGAACAGCTGTATTTTTTATTAATCCTGACATCTGAAGAAGGCAATCCTTTCCACAGTGATCATCTGCTGAAAACAAAGCAGACCTTGTAAGAATTAGTCCAGCAATATGTCTTCAAACATTATGTGTATTACATGTTCCTAATGGTGCAGCAGTAGCTGCATTAATAAACTTGTCTCAAGATTTTTTTTAAAGGAGAAAACATGGAATAACTTTTTCTCTGCTAGATTGCTCTTTGAATGACATTAGCTTGTTTTATTTTCTCATAAATGGATTCATTTCAGACATCAGGATGGAAGGCACTTTCTAACTAAGAAAAAAAAAAGGCAGTTGGGGGGCAAGTTAAAAACACTAACTTTCAGCAATACCTCATCTTGCTTTGTTGACCACAGCTGAAGATGACTGAAAACCTTGTCTACTGCTATAACTGAAACTCATTATGTAAATAGCATTGGACTAAACTGTTTTTTTTTTTTTTTCTACAGAAACATTGCTGACTGAGCTAATGAATATATTGTCCTTGATCATGTCAAAAAGCTTATTTCACAACTTGCATGAAGCCAGAAAGTAGAAAAAGGCTGCATTTCTTAATGTGTTTTTCAAGTGATACATACTACGAGTTTTTTTAATCCTCTGTGTAAAAAGGTAGAGTTGCTGTAGCAGGATGGTCAAATGATAGCAAGTATTTTGGAAAAAGGAGCCTTAGAAACTGGGCATGTAACTTCTAATTAGATTGGATTTATCTCACAATACATTAATTTCTACAACAATAACAACTATTGAATTTAACAATGAAAACCTATGTTACAATAAAGTAATAGAATAGCTCATATATTTTCAAATTAATTTTAAAATAATTTAATATAGAGATAAGCTCATTTTTCATTTCCACCACTTGTACAAATATTTGAAACTGCTTTCTTCCTGAAGTAAAATTTTTTGTTTTTCTTTAATGTACATTTTATATTGCGTGATATGGGGGTATGTTTTGTTTGAATATTCGCCCTGATTTTTTATATAATTTATTACTGGGAAAATATTGTAAACTGAATTTTTTTGGTAAATGCAGAGACAGAATAAGGAAGCTCAACCTAAATTGCCTTTAGAGGCCAATTGCTGAGGTGACTAGCTCAAGAGAGGGCGCCTTCAACACTTAAGGAGGGGGGAGCTCAGCATCCAGGAGCTTCAACTCAGAGCAGCAAGAGCCACCGAGGGAGCCTCAAGTCCTCGACAGGACTTGCCCAGGAGACAGCAGCTCAGCTGACGCGAGCGGCTGACTCACAGGGGGTGGAGCCAGGAGGAGCGGCACCAGCCCTGGCTGGGTAAAAACCTGCCCGAGGGAGCATGAACGAGCAGGGTGGGTTCGAGGCAGTTTGCGTGGCAGTTTCTGTGTGTAGACAAGCGTGATGGTGAGAACTTGCCATATGACCAAGGTCCCGTCTGGGAGCTCTGCTCTGGTTGCCCCAGCGGTGGCCAGTGTAGGCACCCAGACAGAGCCCATGAGAGAGGAGGCTGCAGCGCAGAGCTCGGGGTGTAGAGAGTGCGTGCACTGCGCTCCTGAGGTGAGGGTGCACAATGGACAGGGCTGCACTCTGTGCTCCGTGGTGGAGGTCCTCCTGCAGCAGGTGGCTGAGCTGCAGGAAGCTGTCAAGAGGCTGAAAGATGCTGAGAGGAAGCAGGACTGCTTGCTCCTGGTCCAAACTGTGCAGGGGCCTCGAGCATCCATTGTAGCTCATGGAGGAAAGAAGGAGGCTGTTAATCCAGGAAGGTTGGAAACAGTAACAAAAACAAAACAAAACAAAACAAAAACAACAAAAAGAAAAAAAAAAGGAGGAAGAGGGCAATTAAAAGCAAGGGGCTTCCTCCTAAATCTGTTGTCCCCACCCAGAACTGCTTTGCAGTTCAGCAGAGGGCTAATGAGGAAACACATTCGCACCAGGAACAACCGGCTGATGCACTGGTAAAGAAGGTTACTACTGGTGCTGCCAGGAAAAAGCAGCAGGTTGCAGTTGTAGGGGACTCTACTTTGAAAGGCACAGAGGCACCCACCTGTCGACCTGACCCAATCTCAAGGGAGGTGTGTTACCTACCAGGAGCATGGATCAGGGATGTTGCAGAGAGGCTGCCTGCTCTAGTAGGTCCCACTGACTATTCCCCACTTGTAGTAATCCATGTGGGTGCTAGTGATACAGATAGCAGTAGCCTGGAGAACATAAAGAAGGGCTGCAGAGCCCTGGGAGAGGTGGTTAGGGGCTCTGGAGCTCACATTGTCTTTTCATCAATTCTCCGGGATACAGGGGAGGACCTTAAAAAGACTAGGAGGATTGGTCAGGTTAATAAATTGTTAGAACAGTGGTGTCATAGTCAGGGGTTTGGGTATTTAGAACACGGGACTCAATTTGGGAGGCCAGGTCTACTGGGGGCTGGTGGAGCTAGTCTGACAAAGAAGGGGAAGAACAGTTTTGATAGAAGGCTTGCCAGGTTGGTCAAGAAAGCTTTAAACTAGATGTGCTGGGGGAGGAGGGCATCATTCAATCCCAACACACACAGTCAGTAGCCAGCACTTGTCATAAATGCTCGAAGCAATGTAGAGATCTTCCAGCTGCTCCAGCCACTCCAGCCAAAGAGCTGGCTTCATTTGGAGCTCCGCTCAGATGCCTCTATACAAACGCCCATAGTATGGGGAACAAACAAGAGGAATCAGAGATGTGTGCAGGTCTACGGCGATATGACATCATTGGTATCACAGAAACATGGTGGGACGGCTCCTATGACTGTGTTGTGGTTTAAGCCTCTCAGCCACGCAGTTTTGCTCACTCACTCACTTCCCCCTCTTTCTTCCCTCCACTCCTGGAGGGATGGGAAGGAAAATCGAAAGAATGCAACTCCCACAGGTTGAGATAAGAACAGTTTAGTAACTAAGATATAACACAAACCACTACTGCTACCACCAATAATAATAATGACAAGGCAAATACAAGGACAGAATACAATAGCTCACCATCAATCCCAACCCGACCAAGCCGTGCACCCTCACCACCCTTCTGGGTCTCTGCTCTCCGTTTTTTACATCCTGGACATGACGTGCTGTGTTATGGAATAACATCTTTGGTTAGTCTGGGTCAGGTGTCCTGTCTCTCTTTCCTCCCAGCTTCTCCTCCTCCCTGGAAGAGCATGAGACTCACAAAGTCCTTGGCCAGACAAAAACATTACCAAGCAGTGACTGAAAACACTGGTGTTATCAGCGCTGTTCCCAGGCCCAAAATCAAAAACACAGTGCTGCACCAGCTACCAAGAAGGAGAAAAATGACTGCTGCTGCTGAACCCAGGACAGACTGGAGTGCTGGAATGGAAGGTTACAGGCTCTTTAGAAAAGACAGTCCCGGTAGGCAGGG
Source organism: Amazona ochrocephala (assembly GCA_039720435.1). Taxonomy (NCBI): domain Eukaryota; kingdom Metazoa; phylum Chordata; class Aves; order Psittaciformes; family Psittacidae; genus Amazona; species Amazona ochrocephala. Next base: position 28,100,046 of record CM077876.1, on the reverse strand, counting down.
AGGGGGAGTTGCTGTTTATGTTAGGGGCAGGCTGGAGAGCATGGAACAATGTCTGGGGACAAGTGCTCTGTCAACAGAGTTTGTGGGTCAGTGTTAAGGGGAGAACACTATCCCACACGGCATCCTTGTCTCTAAGTTGGAGAGACATCAATTTGACAGATGGACGACTCTGTGGATAAAGAACTGGATGGATGGCCACACACAAAGAGTTGTGGTCAATGGCTCAATGTCCAGCTAGAGACCAGTAACGCATGGTGTCCTTCAGAGATCGGTGTTGGGATTGGTCTTGTTCAACATCTTTGTTGGTGACATGGACAGTGGGATAGAGAGCACGCTCAGCAAGTTTGCTGTGTGGTTTGGTTGAGACGCTGGAGGGAAGGAATGCCATCCAGAGGGACCTTGACACGCTTGTGAGGTGGGTTGATGCCAACCTGATGAAGTTTAACCACGACAAGTACAAGGGCCTGCACCTGGGTGGGAACAATGCCAGGCACAGCTATAGGTTGAGCAGAGAAGAGATTCAGAGCAGACCTACCGAGAAAGACTTGGGGGTGTTGGTCAACGTGAAAATGAACATGAGCCGGCAGTGTGCGCTTGCAGCCCAGAAAGCCAACCGTATCCTGGGCTGCATCAAAAGGAGCGTGACCAGCAGGTCGAGCGAGGTGATCCTGCCCCTCTACTCTGCTCTCGTGAGACCTCACTTGGAGAATTGTGCGCAGTCCTGGTTTCCTCAAAATAAAAAGGACATGGAACTGTTGGAACAAGTCCAGAGGAGGGCCACGAGGATGATCAGGGGACTGGAGCACCTCCCATATGAAGAAAGGCTGAGAAAGTTGGGGCTGATCAGCCTGGAGAAGAGAAGGCTGCATGAAGACCTCATAGCAGCCTTCCAATACCTGAAGGGGGCCTATAGGGATGCTGGGGAGGGACTCCTCATTTTGGACTGTAGTGATAAGACAAGGGTTAATGGGTTCAAACTTAAACAGGGGAAGTTTAGATTGGATATGAGGAAGAAGTTCTTTACTGTAAGGGCGGTGAGGCACTGGAATGGGTTTCCCAGGGAAGCTGTGAATGCTCCATCTGTGGCGGTATTCAAGGCCAGGTTCGGCATAGCCTTGGATGGCATGGTTTAGTGGGAGGTGTCCCTGTCCATGACAATGGGGCTGGAACTAGACCATCTTGAGGTCCTTTCCAACCCTAACTCTTCTATGATTCTACTTTAAGGCAGCTTTTGTTCTGCCTCATGTTTACTGTGATGGCACAAATATTTTATATTTGTTCTTTTAGTTGGTTCCATCCCAGTAAGCTGATGCTTACTGCAGTTTCCAAGTCAAAAACATCAGCATCACAACAAAATAATCACTCATTCTGAAATAATGTATTTGCTTCTGAAACACATTTTTCTCTTTTGCTTTTATATCTCACTTTCCTTGATTTTGGTGGCCAAACACTTCCTTGTTTCTGTAACTAACAGGACTTACTGAAAATATTCTTCCTTCTTGCTTTCTTGGAAGTCACATTTGGACAGACTTTAAGCATGTCTCATTTTCTAAAGATACCCTTTAGCTTTTAATATGTTCTTTGAAATACTGTAAAAGAGAAGTTTTGTCAAATAACCTGGTGGACTGGAACCACCATATTTAATAGTGACCTGCTTCTATGTATTTTCTTGTAATGGCTATCATTAAACAGATGCACTGAGTATTGAACTTGTCAACAAACTAATAAGACATTTCTCTGTGGAATATCTACTGATGAGCACTTTCTAGATCGAAAGATCTATACTTCCATGCACACTACATGAAGCATCTGAACTGGAGTGATCTTTTAACTGAAACTTGCATAACTACGAATATATGTCAGTCCATGATCAGCTCAGCTTTTCTGTAGTGAGGATTTATTATTCATTATTTACACTTGTTAACAGTAAGCTGATTCAGACCATGCAAGGATCAAAGGTGCTTGAAAACTCCTGTAAAAATGCAATATTGTGAAAAAATTGCCGTGAGTCTTTAGATAGCAGAAAAGTATTGAAAGTGATATTTAAACAGTGGCAGTGGCATAATATAAGAAACCTGGCAAATTAAACTGAACAATTGCACAGAAATGTTAGTTTGTTTCCACACAATGAAATTTTCTGCAGTGATTTATCTGCAAGCATCTCCACAAAACTGTAGCTCTAGTTGTAAGTCCTACTTTTTGGTTTTAGCTGAAATGTCATATTAGGTGGAGAACAGAAGGAAATATTTTGCTTTGGATCATGTGCGCAGCTGCCTTGGCAACAAAGGAACTTATGCTTGCAAAAAGAAACCTCTGTATATGGTTTATAACAACAGCTTCTCCTTGGACTGAAGCATCAACCTGACCTTTCAAGGACTATGTTCTGGCATGTTTATTTTCCCTATCTATCCAGGATGCAATGCTGAGCTCAGTGTGAATGCCGATGTCTACAACAGAGGTAAAACCATGTTTATGCAGTCCAGGTATACTAAGCTGGAGTTACTAAATCCTATATCCTAGGTGATATTCTCAAGGACAGTCATCACTTTAAAGCTTCCCCCATATTCACTGGAGTTTATGAATGCTCAGCAGCTCCTGGAAATCCTCCCATGTAAATCCGGTCGCCAAAAGAGCTATGCAGAAACCTAATGTTAGGTACCCAGAGTTGAAAAACTTGACTGCGAAATATATTTTAATCCAGGATATTTTTAAAGTTTTAAACCCCAGTAAGTCTGAAGGTCTTTTCATACATCAGTTACCTTTTTTGTTGCGGTTGTTGATTAGTATACACTGGGGAAAAAAAAAAAAAAAAAAAAAAGCTGCTTGCGTTTCCAGGCATTAAATAATGCCCTTTCTACTCGGACTCTTAATAAAAAAAATAAAGAAAGTATCTCTTTGATGGCTTTGGAGATGAGGCCTGTGTGCTTTAACTCTAGAAACTGAATAATCAATTGTTTCAATGGGCCTGCTGCTGCTCACATTTGTTTTTTTCCAGGGAAAAAAAGTGAATAGTTACATTTTTCACTTACAATGAACAAAAGGGGGTTCAGTGTATTCAACTGTGCAACATCCTTACCTTCCTTTGTAGTAAAAACACTGACACAATAACAGGAAGAAAACAAGTGAGATTTAATTTTAATTCTATTTAAAAACTCAAGTCAGACTTCTTATTCAAGTATGTAAATGTACTGAAAAGGCCAATGCTACAGGTAGATATTCTAGCTTAGGGCACGTTTTCATGCTGTTGTTTGGTTTGTGTATGAGGGGCAAGAAGAAGGAAGGGCTTGATTATCAGAGAGAAAAGGGCATTTTAACATTGCTTCCAGAAGTTCTGAGTCCATAAGAGTTTCCTACAAAGAGGTTGTATTATCAACTGCCTGACAGCTCACCAGTGTTGCAACAAAATTCCAGCTGTAAAAATTTGCCCTGCCTTTCCTGGTATAATTTTGTCAACAGAGGCGATTGATAGAAAAGTCTTTCCAAAATTAGCGTTGCTAATGGCAGTGTCTGCTCTAGCCATTGATGTATCTGCACCTGCCCTGCTTAAGCCTTGTGCAGCTGATGAATTTAAGCCATGTAGAAACTGAAACTAACTGCACCACTAACAGGCCTTCTCTACAAGTACATCTCCAGCCACAGGCAACTTTAGCTGTACTTTGCAGTGGAAGAGGTAAAAGTCTGATATGTCGTTTTCTCCATTGATTTCCTAAAGCAACAAAATGTCTTAGGACAACTCGGTTACAGATTCTTTCCCACTTGTCTTTATCAAAGGAAAAATATTCAGACTTGTGAGCCTTAAATTTTCGATGTTGCTTATTTGGTTTCTTGCTGTCCTCTAACTTTGTGGTGGGGTTTGGCATCCACATGTTTTACCACAGTTGAAACAAAGATCAAATAAAGTTCCCGACAGATTTCCCAAAGATCTGGCAGTTTGTGAAATGCTGAGATGTCAGGGCTGTAGGTAGCTAGGGCTTGGCGGTCGGAAGATGTCGCGCTGTAACAGAAAGACAGAGCCCCTCTCCAGGTAGCTAATAGTGTTTAGCTTGTGACGTAAGCAGATGGAAGTGACATTTTAAACCCAAGCTATATAATGCGGTGTCACTCTGCAATAAACGCCATTTGCCGTCCACCACATTGGTGTCTGCGTGCTGATGGACCCCGCAATCGCAAGTAGGTGATCGCCTGTGCCGTTTCCTGAACCAAGTCACCGTGCCTCGCTGAGGCAACAAGTGGTGCCGAAACCCGGGAATCTCGCCTGGATGGGTGAACGGCGGCTGGAGAGGCAGGACCAGCCCGGCGGGGAGGACGCTCCCAGACCTGCAAGGACGATGGAGGCCCTTGTGAAGGTTGCATCAGAATTACATAAACAATGGGTTATTGATTGTAAACCTAAAGATTTTACTCTCGCCGTTGCGAGACTTTTGCAGATTGGGGTCATTGACCAGGCGGTGGATATTCTCCACCCAGAAGTGTGGGCTAAATGCACCACAGCATTAGCCGAGGAGACGATGTCCTCGGGTTGTGGGAAAAATCTTAGGTCGTGGGGGAAAGTTAAACAAGCTCTGCAAAAGGCCATGCAGGAGCAGGACACCTGGAAGGCGGCGAGGGACTGTTTGTTGGTTACCCTGAAAGTAGGAGTCGGGGCAGCCACGCAGACTCCGCGTCCACCAGATGATGGCACTTTTACTGAGTCTAAAGACTCGCGGGAGGGCGCTATGCCCCCCAATTCCCACAACCCCGACCGGCTTACGGAGGGACAAAACCGCGCAAATTCCTTCTGGGGCGGGTTAGTTGAAGAGGCCAGGAGTGCCGCGGAGATATCAGAGTCCAAAGACGCCTGGACTAGACCACCGCCCTATGCGCCCCAAGATGGAGCCAAGCGGCAAGGGGAAGGGCGGGGCAAAGATGCCCCGTGTGGGAACAAAGGGGAAGCGCTAGCACTAACAAGCACAGATAAACAGGAAGGGGAGGGAAGCGCGAGTACGGGGCAGACAGCCAACCAGAACTAGTGTCTGGAAATATGCCCTTGTAAGGCACACGCCCCCCCCACTGAAATGCGGGGCGAGCTGAGAGGGGGGGAAAGGCCCACCTGCAAGGGAAGTGGGTGGGGCCGGAGTAAAGAAAGAGCACGGCCCCCTTGCGGAGTCTGCAAGGGAAGTGGGCAGAGCCAGAGTCCGAGAAGCAGGAGGGGCCGGAGCCCAGCGAAAAAATTTCGGAGCCCGGAAGTAGCCAGTTAGTCAAGTTCCGACTCTGAATCAGACACTAGCTGGGAGGAGTGGGTCACAGCCGGCCTAGATTCAGAGGAGAATGACGCATGCGAAACATGAGTATACAGACTTAATAGCCAAGTCATTCCTACCCGTACTAACAAGACACCTAAAAAGAAAAACACCTCTTTTACGGACTGGAAAGAAATAAAGACTGCATGTGCTGAATGGGTCCCACCGACCACGTTAGCGTTCCCGGTCCGAGTGACGGATGGAGGCCAAAGTATTTTTTCACCAGTAAATCCTAAAGACATACAAGCAATTGTTAAAGCAATTGCAGATAAGGGGCTTAATTCTGCCATGGTCTCTATTCTTATAGATGGGGTTTTTGGAGGAGATGACATGCTCCCGTTTGACATAAGACATATTTGCAAAATTATTTTTGATGGAGCAGGGATAATTGTTTTTAAACAAGAATGGGAAGATAACTGTGTGAAACAATTGGCCCAAATAACTGGAAAGCGCCACCCGTTACGTGGCTCCAGTTTGCCACGCCTAATGGGTACAGATCCAACAATGCTTACCCCCCAGGAACAAGCTCAAGGCCTGCGGGCCAGGGAAGTCAGGATAACGACTCGTGCAGCTAGGGATGCTATTCACACAACTACCTGAACTATTGTAAAGCCATCACCATGGTCCACAATAAAACAAAACGAAAGTGAGAGCTTTACGCAATTTGTAGATCACCTCCAAGTGGCAGTCAACTCCTCGACCCTGCCTCCAGAAGCCAAAGACCCAGTTGTTGCGGACTGTTTGCGTCAACAGTGCAATACGAAAACCAAAGAAATTCTACGATCACTGCCGGTGGGGTCAAGTGTCGCGACCATGATAAAACATGTCGCGAATGAAGAGCAGCTGACCCCGTTTCAGGCAGCTGCCACAGTAATGGCTACTGTAATGACATGTTCTAAATGTGGCCAGAAAGGCCACGTGGTAGCTAACTGCCCTCAGTTAGGGGACCCGCCGACAGCACACCCCCCCCCCCCCGTAAAAACCTAACCAAAGAACCATGTTGGGTTTGTGGAAGGACAGGACATTTCTTTTGGGAATGCACCCGTAAAGCTCAACCCCAGGGAAACGGGAGGGGGAGAGGGCGTTCGGGCCGCGCACGGCCCTCTCCCACTTGGGACATGAGGCGGCCCAACTATGCCAACTCCAGATGGGGCGAAGCACTCCCGAACCCGCTGCCCCCTCGAGAAGCGACCAACTTCATGGTTCAACCGACGGTTCAGTCAAATCTGCCCCTATCTCAGGAACAGCAAGGGCAACTCTATGGGGGCGAGACCCTAGGGTGGCCTTGGTAATAAAGTGCGACAACCCACCAGTAGTGTGGGGGATCTGCTCTCTCTACAATAGCTCAGATGATACTACTATTAGCTTTCCTTTCTTGATAGACACTGGAGCAGATGTTACAGTTATTCCTAAGACAAATTGGCCTTCGCATTGGAAATTGGAAAGTGCCCCCATGGTGGGTGGAGTCAGGGGATTAACCCGAGCCTGGAAGAGCACTCAATTGATAGCTATCACGCTTCATACGGAAAAGGAACCAGAAAAAACCATCATCCTTTGTCCATATGTCATGTCAGGGATCCCACCCCTGCTGGAAAGGGATGCTTTAGTCCTATTAAAAGCTCGGGTGACAAATTTACCCTAAAGGCCACTGCTGCATACCCACTTCCAGCCATTAAACTAACGTGGAAATCGTCTGACCCAGTGTGGGTCGAGCAGTGGCCCCTATCGAAGCCTCGAATGGACTCTCTTCTCGAGCTACTTGATCGTGAACTGCAGCGAGGTCATATAGAGCCTTCCACTAGTCCGTGGAATACTCCAGTTTTTGTAATACCCAAACGAACTGGCGAGGGGTTTCATCTCCTCCATGATCTGTGTGAAGTAAACAAGACAATTCAACCAATGGGTCCTGTCCAAACGCTGCTACCAATGAACTCTATGATACCGGAAGGACAACCTTGCGCTGTCCTTGATATCAAGGACTGTTTCTTTCCGATATCCCTGCATGAAGAGGATAAGGAGCGGTTTGCTTTTTCTGTCGTGTTTCCAAACAGCCAACGCCCCAATCTACGTTTCCAGTGGAAAGTGTTGCCTCAAGGAATGATCAACTCCCCCACTATCTGCCAAACTACGGTGGATCGGGAGTTAGCACCGGTCCGGCGCAGTGACCTGACTGCAACCATCATCCAATACATGGACGATATTCTAATTGCTGCACCGTCTGGAAGCCAGGTGGACCAACTAGTATCAACGGTTTCAGAAACTCTGAAAATGAACGGGTTCGAAATTGCAAGTGCAAAAATTAAAAGAGGACCATGTGTAAGTTTTTTGGGAGTGGAGATTACAAGTTCTTACATAACCCCTCCCCAAATAAAAATTCGTCGGAATATTAAGACACTCCATGATATGCAACAGTTAGTGGGGTCCTTGCAATGGCTGCGCAATATTGTCCTGATCCCTCCCGAAGTCATGGCCCCCCTATACGATCTTTTGAAAGGAAAGAAACCATGGGAACAAAAAACTCTGACGACAGAAGCAATGAATTCTCTCGACTCTATCGAGCAACAGGTGTCATCAAGCACACTTGCTAGATGGAACCCAAATATACCACTTGATCTGTATGTGCACTTCACAGAGGGAGGGGGAGTCGGAGCACTAGCCCAGGGCCCCCCTGAAAAAGCCCAACCAGTACAATGGATAGTTTTAGGAAAACCGTCACGTGCATTTTCTTCGGGAATTGAGTGCCTTGGTAACCTTATTATGAAAGGCAGAAAACTCACCCTAAGACATCTAGGCATCGAACCTGCCAGGATATACCTACCCTTCCATAAACAGCTCCCAGCGCAATCAGTGGCGATGTCAGAGTATCTGGCTGTAGCTCTCGTCAGGTTTGGTGGAGAGGTTCGGTACTCCGCAAAACCCCCCTGGACTCAACTGTTAGCAATCATCGTCATCGACCTTCCACAGAAAATCATGGACCGGCCCCAACCAGGACCAATGGTCTTTACTGACGCATCTTCAGCGACCTCAACCGCGGTAGCAGTATGGAAATCAGAAAAGGAATGGCACTGCATTAAAATGACTGATTGTGCTCTTTCAGTTCAACAGCTAGAGGCGATGGCTGTAGTACTAGCGTGCGGACTGTTTCCAGCTGAACATCTCAACATAGTGACTGATTCGATGTTTGTGGCCAAACTTTGCTTGGCCATGTCGGGGCCTGGCGTGTCGACATCCACAGTAGCCCTAATGCTAGAAGAAGCACTTTTTTCTTGAAAAGGCATTCTATCAGTCATCCATGTCAACAGCCACAGCCCAATCAAAGGGTATTTCCAAACCGGCAACGACAAAGCAGAAGCCGCTGCAAAAGGGCTGTGGACATTGAGAGACGCTCGTCAGCTACATGAGTCTCTCCACATCAGAGCCAAAGCGTTAGCAAAGAGATGCGGGATTTCCGTCACTGACGCGAAACATGTAGTAGCTACATGTCCTCACTGCCAGAAAGCACCACTGTGGTCCAGTGGAATAAACCCTAGAGGGGTTAAAGCCTCTGAAGTGTGGCAGACAGATTTTACACTCTGCCAGTTGCTGAAACCTCGAGCATGGCTAGCGGTAACTGTAGACACATATAGTGGGGTAATCGTAGCCACTCAACATCTTATGACCGACTCCAACCATCCAGCATTGGTTGACAGCCATGGCATGGCTTGGGGTCCCTAATCAGATCAAAATGGACAATGGTCCAAATTTTGTCTCTAAATCAGCCCAGGCATTTGCTCTGAAATGGGGTATTACCCTAATACAGGGCATCCCCTATAATAGCACAGGACAAGTGTCGTGGTTTAAGCTTATAAACCCATACAGTCGCTCTCTCACTCACTTCCCCCTCTTTCTTCCCTCTGCTCCTGGAGGGATGGGAAGGAGAATCGAAAGAATACAACTCCCACAGGTTGAGATAAGAACAGTTTAGTAGCTAAGGTATAACACAAACCACTACTGCTACCACCAATAATAATAATGACAAGGCAGATACAAGGAAAAGGAACGTACAATAGCTCACCATCAAATATCAAGCCCGACCACCCAGTGCACCCCCCACCAGTAACAATAATGACAAGGCAAATACAAGGGAAGGATACAATTGCTCACCACCCAGTATCAAGCAGTGCACCCCCCCACAGTGCACCCCCCCCAGTGCATCCCCCACCGGTGCACCCCCACCACCCTTCCGGGTCTCTGCTCTCCGTTTCTACCTCCTGGACATGACGTGCTGTGGTATGGAATAATCTCTTTGGTTAGTCTGGGTCAGGTGTCCTGTCTCTCCTTCCTCCCGGCTTCCCCCCTTCCCTGGAAGAGCATGAGACTCAGCAAGTCCTTGGCCAGCCTAAACATCACCAAGCAGTAACTGAAAACACTGGTGTTATCAGTGCTGTTCCCAGGCCCAAAATCAAAAACACAGTGCTGCACCAGCTACCAAGAAGGAGGAAAAAAAAAAAAAAATGACTGCTGCGGCTGAACCCATGACAACAAGCTATAGTAGAACGAGCGAATCAAACTCTGAAATCTAAATTGGAGGTGTTAGCAAAAGCACAAGGTTTTGCAGACGTCATACCCTCAGGAGATCAAGCACGCCTATTGGCAACTGCTTTGCTAGCGCTGAATCAATTTCCCAGGGGTGAAGAGGTGAATAGCCCCACCCAAAAACACTGGGCTACTCGAGCACTGGAAGAAGGCCCATTGGTCATAATTAGAAATGAGCTGGGAGAATGGGAACAAGGGTGGAGGCTAGTTCTTACAGGGCAGGGGTACGCCGCTGTGAGAAAAGATGGCAGAGTTAAGTGGTGCCCGCTTAAGTCTCTTAAACCAGATCTTCAGAATAAAGCTAATGAAAACTGTGAGTTTTTGTCCACAGGACCACATCATCGGACATCCCCGTAACCTGTACACTCCGGTGCTGAGCGTCCCATCCACCCTGGAGCCAAGCGTGCTGCCCAAGCCTGAGAGTTCCGCACCGGCAGAATCCAGACAGCGGCAAAATAGTATCCGTGGGAGGGGGCGGCAATGCCTTTGTGTGATCCTGATTTTGGAGCTTGTTACTACAGGACAGGTAGAATCGCATTACTATCACCACCAGCCTTTTACATGGGTACTTGAGCAGCTAGGACAATCCCAAGTCATTAGCACAAAAACAACCGCAGGGTCACCAGTTTTTAGTGTTTATCCTTGCCAACTAGCCCCTATTGATCCTTGTCTAAATCTGATTGGGAACTGCTTCTGTCCAGCATCCAACCCAGGGAAAACCTACTGTAACTACCCCGGAGAATATTATTGTGCATATTGGGGTTGTGAGACAATCTCAACAGCATGGGAACTACAAAAAGACAAGTTTCTGAATATAACACACGGGCCAAAAGGGTGTCAGCCGCCCAAACAAGACCCGTTCGGATCACCCGGAGGAGGAAGGAAGTGGGGAAATTGTGCCTACTTAGACCTTCTTGTAAAATTACCGGATGATCCTGGGTGGTTCATAGGACGAACATGGGGCATAAGATATTGGGAACCCAGAAAAGATCGAGGTGGACTATTTCTCATCAGAAAAACAATGCCACCAATTAAGACGGAGCACATCGGGCCCAATACAGTATTAACCAGAGAAACGCAGACCAAAACACCAACAATCAATTCGACTCCAAAATCAAAATCTGAAAAAAGACAGAATAAAAAAACCGGAAACTAGTTTGGCTTTAGAAAAACCACAAAACCCAGCCCCAAATAGAACACAAAGTAGACAGGATGAGATTTCGGGAAAATACCCCCTCTGGAATTTGATTGAGGCCACTTTTCAAGTATTGAAACAAGCTCACCCAAATTCGACTAAGCATTGCTGCCTTTGTTATAGTGTCATGCCACCATATTACGAAGCAATTGCGGTTGGTAGTCTGCCTGACCATACTACAGGAAACAATCCAACGCAATGTAATTGGCAAAATAATACTCAAGGGATCTCCCTTAGTCAGGTGACAGGGAAAGGGAGATGCATAGGACAGATCCCAAAAGGAAAACAACATCTTTGTGCAAACAAGACAATACCACAAACAAGTGGTTGGTTAGTTCCTGCTAAGAACGCCAAGCGGGTATGTTCCAAAACAGGATTAACACCCTATGTTTCCCTAGAATACTTACACTTAATCAACAAATTTTGTGTCCAAATCATCCTACTCCCCAGAATAATATATCATCCAGAGAGCTACATGTATGAAATTAAAGAAAAAGAAACAAACACCCTATTAGGACTTCCCTTGGTAAAAAGAGAACCAATCACAGCCTTTAAAATAGCCGCTCTGTTATCTATAGTGGGAACGGAGGCTGGAACAGGAATAACCGCATTAATAAAAGGGAATCAAGACTTTATCCATCTACGAAATACCATTGATGAAGACCTAGCTAAAATAGATCAATTAGTCTTCTGGAACGATCGCTGCGATCCCTTTCAGAAGTCGTATTACAAAACCGAAGAGGTCTAGATTTACTATTCCTAAAAGAGGGAAGGCTGTGTGCTGCTTTGAAGGAGGAATGCTGTGTCTATGTGGACCACACTGGAGTAGTAAGGAACACTATGGAAAAACTGAGGGAGAACCTAGAAAAACGGCGAAAAGAAAGGGAATCGCAGTGCAGCTGGTATGAAAATTGGTTTACCAGCTCATCGTGGTTACCCATCCTGCTATCTACCTTAATAGGGCCGATCGCAATGATCGTGTTGGCACTGATCTTCGGACCCTGCGTAATAAATAAGCTCGTGTCGTTTGCCAAGAGCCGGTTAGAAAGAGTGAGCATTATAATGGTAGAACACCGGCAACTGCTTTAAGAATGTATCCGCTTAGTATTACCCCCTAGTACAACTGTGAAGAAAAAACAAGACAAGCATATTGTGTTATTGTAGCTTCTCTGTGGTATTCATATACCAAAAAGCTAACGCAAACCTTTCATAGATGCAGACCACTCCTTCCAATGCTGGCTGGCCACCTGCATTGGAACGAGTGTGTATTTCTGTCAGTTTAGAAGCCCAAGCCTCATGCAACGTGAGGGAGGCAGAGCCCGGGCCTGCCTCCTTACATTGTGATGACGCTGTTTGGAGCAAGTTTTTGATTTTACAGGGTCATCATACCTCATTTTTGTGTTTTACATGTTGTGTGGAACCTCTTTATAGCATCTCACTTATAGTGCCTTATGTTTTCTATTCAAGGTTTCTTACATATGTTTTCTAAGACTGTTACAAAGTGTATTCCAGTTTGTCATACATATTTTTTAAGATTGTTATACGGTATACATTAAGAATAACAAAATTTATTTTTTTAGATTAGTGTATCTTAGCTAATTCACTTAAGCATAGGGAGGGAGGAAATGTAGGTAGCTAGGGCTTGGCGGTAGGAAGATGTCGCGCTGTAACGGAAAGACAGAGCCCCTCTCCATGTAGCTAATAGTGTTTAGCTTGTGATGTAAGCAGACGGAAGTGACACTGTAAACCCAAGCTATATAATGCGGTGTCACTCTGCAATAAACGCCATTTGCCGTCCACCACATTGGTGTCTGCGTGCTGATGGACCCCGCAATCGCGAGTAGGTGATCACCTGTGCCGTTTCCTGAACCAAGTCACCGTGCCTCTCTGAGGCAACACAGGGCAGCTATCTAAAAGACAGGTCTAGTCAGATTATTGCAATTCACAGCTCTAACAGGCAATTCCAGATATAAAGCACGGAAAAAACATGAGCCAGTAGACCAAAAAATCTATAAAACAAACAGCAAGATTCAGAAAAAGAATTTATCGAGATCTCTTGTCTGCCTGACCTCCAATTCCCAGCTCAGTTGGGAACGGACTAAGTGGGATCTGGAGGAGGAGTAGAAAGAGCCCCCAACTGACTTTAACGTGAGAATACTTAAATGGGCACATAGAGGCATAATATCTACTTTGCGGGAATGCAACTTTTTAAAACATTACCCTTCAGCCTTTTCAAATCCTCCCTCAGAATGTTTAACTCTTCTTTATGAAGTAGAATAAACCTTCTAAACTGCCTGTCTTCCCCTGGAAGTGCTAACAAAATTGTTCGCTTTTGTACCTTCATTAAATTGAGTTATTTTGGAAATCATCATACTCCTAAGAGCTAAAATGTACAAATGTCATTTATGTGACAAAGTAAAATGTTTTTTTCTAATGCACACCTCCATATGCTCAAGTTTCCCAGTTGTAAGGAGAATGGTGATGGTTTTCTTTTGTTTATTTTGCATTCACTAAATGTTTAAGGAAGACTTTTATCTGTTTTTATCTGAGACACAATCATTGCAAAAGCTAAGTTTTCCAAAGGATGAATTAACTAAGAAAAATTTTCAAACCCTAGTCCAGAAAAGCAAAGGATTCTTTTCATCAGTAATCATGTTTATTCTTTTGCTAATGTTCAATTTAAAACTTGCACTTTCTTTTTGATTTTTTTTCTACTACCACCAGTTTTGTTTTTCATGTACTTTTAGTATTATATTAGTTCTAAGATTATTATCACTGAAGGACAGAAGCAAATATTACATATTTTTTTGTTATACTCACATTCTTTCAGAGAAAAGCTGACTTAAAAACTAAGCGTCATTTACTCCATCTTTGTTTTGTCTAAAGGGCTTAACTGGTAAGCTCTTCAAGTCCAGCCTACAGTCCTGGTCCCTTGGGTGCCAAGTTACTGGATTCATTATTACTTCTCCCTTCCTGTGTGGCTGTTGTGTTTGCTCCAGTGAAATTCAAGGCACACTCATATCTTACCCTGACATACAGTCGGGACACAGCCAAAATACATACCCACACCAAGAAGCTGGGAACCTCAGCTGAATCACACCTGATTTAGACATACATAATGAAGATTATGAATAATACATCCCTGTAAGTAAAGAGGTGCTCACTAGCAATGTCCTGAGGTTGACAGGTGTTGTGGTTTAAGACCAGCCAGCAACCCAGAACCACGCAGCTGCTTGTTCACTGCCCCCCCTTCCTCCCCCCGCTCCCGGAGGGATTGGGTGGAGAATCGAAAGAATGTAACTCCCACAGGTTGTGATAAGAACAGTCCTGTATCTAAGGTATAACATAAACCACTGCTGCTACCACCGATGATAATAATGATAAGGGAAATAACAAGGGGAGAGAATACAACCGCTCACCACCTGCCGACTGATACCCAGTCCCACTAGAGCAGTGATCTAGCCCTTCTGGGTAACTGCCCCCAGTTTCGCATCCTGGCCATGATGTGCTGTGGTATGGAATACTCCTTGGCTAGTTTGGGTCAGGTGTCCTGTCTCTGCTTTGTCCTGGCTTCCCCTCCTCCCTGGCAGAGCATGAGACTCACAAAGTCCTCAGTCAGACTAAACATTACTGAGCAGCTACTGAAAACATCCGTGTTATCAGCACTGTTCCCAGGCTGCAAGTCAAAAACACAGCACTGCACCAGCTACTAAGAAGGAAAAAAATTACTGCTACTGCTGAACCCAGGACAATAGGTATGGCAGTTATTCTCAATTGGTTGAAGGCTGCATAGGCAACTCCTCCAGGGGACTAAATTAGAATTCTGCAACCCCACAGCTTTAGTTAAAGCCAGTGCTGAGAAAAGGGGAATCATAACTGCTTGCTTCCTGTCAGTCTACCACAATTTCTTCAGTGCCTCTGCTCTGCCTCTCTGTGTAAAGATTACAATGTTAAAAAATAATCAAAAGTTTTTCAGAGTGCCTATTTCTGTCTTACTTTTTGCAAGCAATTAGATGCCTTTTCTGAAGGCAAGTATAATCAGGCCATGGAAGCTCTTAGTTAAATGTAGGGTCTGCAGAGAAAAACGCTAGCTCCTTTGTGTAGTTTTATATCTCTTGTAAACATGACATTTGGAAGTGGCACTGAGAGAAACTGCATCCTAAGTTCATAATTTGAAACATAATTTCAAACACGATTCTCTTTTACCGTAAACAGTTCCATGTGCTGACAGTGAGAGAAAACTAAATAGGATGAACCCTAAACACTTCTCTTGTTCTGCCTCTGAGCATGTATATAAAAAAAATGACCAAACTGGGAATGTATAGTAGTATATGACAAAAAAGGAAAAGATCATGCAATATGATAAGATGCCATGATTATATCTACATCATTTCCATGATATAGGTTAGACATTATTTTCTAAATAGGGTACTGAGAGTCTTAGACATCCAAACAAGTCTTTTCATTCTTTCATTTTTCACTACTGCATGAGCTGGTATAGCCTTGTGGTCTCTATCATCTTATGTGCTTGGTATTAAAGTCCAGCCTTGCCAGGTCAGTCTCGCGGATATCAAGGAGGCTTATCAACTGAAGTATTAATGTCTTTTTACCTTGAAACCGTATGCTTTGAGAAAAGAAATCTTTTAGGAGAAAGAAAAGCTTAAACTTCTTCAGCTGTCTGAATGGCATGTTCATTCATTTTCCCTAAAGCACAGTTTATCTGTGAGACATTTTTCTCTCCCAGTTTAGTCACACTTTGCAAAGGGAATTATTTTTTTTCTTACTGTCTCACCTCTTCTTAAGCTTTTCTTTTTTTTGGTCATCTTAAGGTTACTAATATCAGGAAAGCCTTGTGGTATCTAGTGAGGAGGATGATGATTCCTACTATTTGTTTGAAGAGCATATTAGAGACTGATGATGAAACATACCCTAAGATTTCCTGATCGGGAGAAAAGGATGAACATTACTTTGGTGCTTCCCTGTGGAAATACTGATATTTAGAGAGCTTTCTGTCTAATAAATATAGGAGATAGGAAAAATCCCTTAGTAGAACATCAAAACCTATAAAATTGAAAAAGGAAACCTCCCTTTAATTGACCGTTCTGTGGCTGGTCACATCAGGGAAACTGTTTGTGCCTCTGTCTCTCTCACTTCCCCTGCTTCTTTCTTCCAACAGAATAATAACTGAATTAGGAGAAAGGACTTTGGCAGAATATGGAAGGGCAGAATCCCTTCTGGGTGTCTTGTCAGAAATCAGATAAGTAGAAACGCTGCAAGAATCCTGTGTTCCTAAAATGAATCAGAACTGTTGTCTTGATGTTAAACTCTGGTTTAGTCCTTGACATTAAGATGATTGAATATATGGATGGTACTCAGAAAATGACATCTTACTCGCTGAAAGTAAGGCACTGATATCTGAGCTGCCACAGTCTTTCCCTATAAATAGCAAAATCAACTACGGGTTCTCAGATGACTCCAAATGGTATTTTAAAAATCAAGGTTGTCTTTTAATGATGAGTTGTGGTTGCCAGATATACATGGTATGGTTTTGTGTAATAATTAGGAAATATGGGATAATTAGGAATTAGACTTATATTTGAAATGTAGCATTGTCCACACATAAGGAAAAACGGACTTTCAAGGCATCTCAGGGTGAGATGCAGCCGCACCTGGTATCCCAGGAATGTGCACTCCACAGCGGTTCCCGTGGCAACACAGACGAAGGGTAGAGCGAGGTGGAGATCTCGCGGTTACGCTTTGTCCTAACTTCAGCAAAAGATGGGAACGAGATGGTGCAAGAAGCTGATAAGTTGTGTGGTAGAGTGAGGTGGAGACCTCGCAAAAGCAGATAAGCTGCATACTTCTTACCCTGGGCCAGCAGCCTGTCATCTTTTGACAGAATGCCGTCCTCAGTGTGAACTTTGCTTCATTATAATATCATTATAATGCATTTACATGCTAAAATGCACACCCATCTCCAATGCGACCCCCCTCCAAAATGAGACCACCCCTCTCTGACCATGCGCTCTGAATTTTTGGTGTCATATACCTTTAAATCTAAGCGAGAGAAATTTGCACCAATAATAATAAAGGTATGTATGACTAGAGTCACTCAAGCTCCACCTTGAAGGTGAAAATAATATAAAATGACCCAAGAGAGAGGGGGATATTAGGGAAGATACCATCATGGACGAGGCAAGGAACATAACATCAACCGACTCCTGGGACCGGTCGATGGGCTGGACCTCTCTTCCCCCCCCATAGGGACGCCTGTGGGTAAGACTTACACTGTATCCAGTGCTTCCCCGGGAAAACCTAGAATCTCTATAGAGTTACTTTTACTGTCATCTGTATATTTTATAGCTATGCTGTGTTAACTTTATCAAGCGCTTGTATTCATGTAATCATTATTTGCACGTGCTTTTGCAGACAGTATTTATCACTGGCAATCCATAAGAGCCTGTATCTATTGTATCAATAAACTAATTCTCTCACTGAATACAACCCCATTTCTAGTTGTGGTGCACTATCGGTGAATCCAGATCAGTAAGGTTCGAAATAGCGAACACGGCCGGACTGACAGTTGCAGCTGATTGGACTGGACAGTGTGGTACACTATTGGTGAATCCGGATCAGTAAGGTTCGAAACAGCGAACGCAGCCGGACTGGTAGTTACATATTGGAGAATAAAACAAGGGGTTTATTTTCCCCCTTTTAACGTAACAGGTTTGTCCTTTTATCTCTTCCTGTCTCTGCAATTGAATTATTCCTGTTATACATTAATTTAAATTTTTTTTACCCATTCATTTGCCTGTGAGATCTCTCATTACTATTCAATCTACTGGTATTTCAGTTAGGTTAAAATATAGATACAAAACCTTGTTGTTTACGTATAAGATTCCTCTTTAAATACAAGCAAAAGAATCATGTATTGTATACATATTTTTAGAAGAGCAAAGGAAAGAACTAGACATTAATATTACTGATGATATAATTGTATGTAGACAGCTAGCGGAAAACATTGCTGTGGCAGCAATCAGTGTTTAGCTAAAAGCCCCCAAATTATTTTGCTAATGTTCTTGCTATCCACAAAGGACCTCATATGCCAGACAATAATAGTTCCCCCTGTTGCTCTTCTTAATTATGGCTTCTCATATGAATATACCCCTTAATCAGAAAAGCTTTTAGATAGACTAGATTGGATACTGATTACAACCAGAGAGGCTGTAAGAAGTTCATGGAAGTTCTTCTTATTTATGCTTCTAGTACTGTGACTGGGTGCAGACCTGCTGTGTCTGTGGGGTTCTGGGCAGCCAGGGATCCAGCCTCTGCTGCATCAGCAGTTTTCAGTTAAAAAAAAAACACCAGTAGAGGTAGAAATAAGCTCAATATTGATTAACCTACTGAGTAGTTGTCCAGCTTCTTGAGTGTATTTTGCCACTCGTACTGATTTCCATGCTATGGCTCACTATGACAAATTTTTAGCTTGAAACCCAAATCACATGTTCCATAAAAGCCTAGAGGTAGATTTTCTATATATCAAAAGACTGAGAATGGTTTATAAGTTTTCTTAGCTTTCTTTGTGTGCAATTGTCCTTCCTTAAGGAAGCATCATGTGACAAGTTTGGTATGGGACAAATTCCCTTACATTGCTTGGAATATTGATCATCTGTAGGGAAAATACATGAAGTACAGAAAGTTTGAACTATTAAAAAACTGACACAGTGTTGACGTTTGCTATAAGGAAAGATACAGCTTACATGCAATAATACGTAATCCCTTATAGTCACTTAAATTTGGAAGTCCATATATTTAGTGATGTAATCTATATACAAGTCTCTAAACAACATGCTTTGACTGATGAGACATAGGTTTGTTTATTTAAAAAAAATCTAACAACTTCTGTCATTTTAAAGAAACGCTAAATCTGGAATCAAGATGAAAAATATATAATCACCAGTGAAGTTTCCAAAGGAGAATTGCAAAACCTATCTTTCAAAGTGAGCTGATCAAGTGGAAAAATTACTATTACACATACAGAAATCATCTAAACTGTCTAAAGAGACAGTTCTGTTTTAAAACAAGTGGAGGAAAACGCATTCTTCAATGATAAGACAGGCAGCAGACAGGGTTCTTTGACTTTCTGGGAATCAGATAGCTCTGAAGGATTATGAAGAAGAAAGAATGGACAGGCAATTGCAAGATTCCTGCTATCTCCTGAGTAACAGAGAGCAGGAAGATTCTGGGAACGACCTGCTGGATAAAAATAAAACAAGGAGTTTCATATTTTGGAGCAAAGGACTATTTTTAATGAGAAGAAGCAGCTGTGAAATCTGGATGGTATCCATCTCAGTTGAAGTATCAGGTCTCCTGCGCCAAACTGATCAGGAGAGTGCTAAAAACGATCAGCAAGGGGGGGAGTGGAAAGGAGGTAAAAAATAAGTATTCCTTTCCATAATATCAAGATATTGAGAAGAAAATTAATTGAAACACCACACAACGTGAAAGAAAAAATCCTGGCCTAGGATTTACTAGCATGAAAAGCATTGGCAACAACAAAGAATATTGTATTATTAGTCAACTATTAAGTAGTTTTTATTAACGTGACATCACTAACATTTTCTTGAAAAATTAGAGACACGACATCACTTGTTCCGAAGTATTTAAGGAGGATGGTTATATATTGTGTTAAAAATTATTCCGTCTGGCTGTGTTTATACTAGTAATTTAAACAATGCTGGGAAACTCTTTTGTGCATTGGGACTTCATTGTCCATACTGCTAAAAGCTTAGAACAATCCCTGACAATGTTTTGGCCTGCATCAACCAGCACTTTTCCAAACAATTCCCTGGCACATTATGGATTTTAACATTGGACAGGACAGCACCAAATAAGCATATTTTATGTGGTCACCTTATTTAGAGAGTAAGAAAAATTAATAATAAGATCATGGGCCCCTAGGAAGGGCAGGGAACAAATAGATTTGATTTGGTGCTTTTCTAAATCTGAGTAGTATGTGGCAAAGGTCTCATTCTCTCATTGTTAAAATGTCAAATTATAAATTACTTTAATCTCTTAAGTGTTACATCTGAGAACAAGTCTGTATTGGACTCAAGGAAAAATGGTTAGGGAACTTATGCTTATTTAGAAATGCAAGTTTTTGTAAAAATATTTTTTTTTTTACTACTCGCAGGATATACACTGGCACAGACATTGAACATGTACACACATACATATGTGATTTTTTTGTTTGTTTCTTGTTTTAAAATTATTAGGAAGGATAGTTTTTAAAATTGATAAATAGTTATGTGCTAAATCAGCTGGGAAACAACAAATAAAAAAATGCGAAGGATAACTGGGAGGACTTAATGAATGTTTCACTATATACGCCAAACCCATAATCACATGGTCAAGAAATGAGACTGCATGATAAATGAAAAAACCCTTAAGTTGACAGGGGTTTTAATTTCTAAAGGGGAGCAACAAAACCAAAGGAAGCCAGTGTGATAGATTATAAACCTAAACTACATATAAACTGTAGAAAACTGAGAAGAGAAGCAAAATGACAGAAGACACATGTCCATCAAAGTTAAGGAAAACATGAAAGGTTTTTTAACAGTACAAGAAGAAAAGAAGCCATTAAATGGTCCCAGTACATTACTCAGTAAAAAAAGGGTAGAATATAAAGTATTAAAACAGAGGAATCAGCAAAGTTGAGTGAATATATCTTTAGGGGAAAAAGGTTAGAATGTTTTTTGGCAAATGATAATCATGCCCTTTGTACTCCAATAAAATACTCAACGAGAGTTGATTATCTTTAAAGTTCTTGGGAACTGATAGTCTGGATTTAAGAGTTTCAGAAGAGCTACCAGACATCGTCTTAGAGGACAAAGGAAGTTCAAGATGGTTGGTATTTGATGGTACAGAGAACAAAGGTAAAGTGTGCAAACAATGATCTGAGTAATGGTTAGTCTGTGAAAACAACTATGCTCTGAGTCAGACCATAAATCTTTTTTTGCTGTAGGATATATGGCCTCTTTTGAAACAAATAAAAAGGACAGACAGGGGGGCTGTATCAGTTGGCTTTGGTCATCAAAAGTGACTGAAGCACCAAAAAATTTAAATAAATAACCTGTCATAACATCTTAAATTGTGGCAAAGTAGAAAAATGAAACTGTTACTGTTGAAATATATAGGTATTGGGCATGGCATTGTGTAAACCACAAATCACTAATACAAATCGATAGGACCATTTAATAAGTTCAGGACAAAATGTATTTAAAGTGACCAAGTAAAAAACATTGATTTTTGAACAAGGGATACCATGTTTGGAAAACATAGACACTGAGGAGATACTGACACTTTTATATTTTTTTTAGGTTAGAGGTTAGAAAGAGTGTTCAGAGTGACTTGAGTTGTAAGTATGACAGTCTTGTTATTGTTGCTAATAAAACAAATTACGTATTTATAATATTTGTGGATACCAATAGGAGATAGTAGTAATGAGCATATATGAACACTGTTTAGCATTGGTATGATGTTTCCTTGAATTCTGTGTCCAGTTCTAGTGTCTGCATTTCAAGAAAGATATGTTTACCATATCGAAATTCCAATCGAATAGTTAAATGAGTGAAATAAAAGCCTTCTAGTAAGAAGACTGAGGAGCTCCACTTGAATAATTAATAAGTAAAAATTGTGGCAATTCAGTCGCAATCTAAATGTACCAGCAACAGTATCCGAAATCTGATGACATCGTGCCACAGTCCATAAAACAAAGAACTAATGACGGGAAGTAGAAGCTGTGGTAATTCAGTTGAGAGATGTCTTCAGCAACAGCAAGTTTAGCTAGCATCTGACACCTCACTAAGTCAGTGACAGAGTTGGGGTGGGGGACTTCTTTCTGCAATAATTTCTGCAATTTTACCACTTTGTCTTTTGCAGAGTATAAAATTAGCATGCCATGAAGAGAGGTGTTGCAACTTCATGCACAGAAGCTCTCAATGGATTGCTGGGATTTAAAAAGGCATATGAGGAATATACATCTTGCATCTTTGACCTTTGTTGTATTTTCATTCTTTCTCCAAGAATTTGCTATTGACCATTGTTATAAACAGGACACTGAGCTAATTCAGTGGTTGGTCCAACCCAATATAGTTCTTACATTCTTACTGTAGTGGTCCTTTCTGCCTTGGATTCCTATGAATGTCAATAGAGATTAAATGTATTCCATTACACATACTTGTCTTTTGTAGGCTTGTGTAAAAAAAAAAAAAAAAAAAAAATAGTGCCAGCTACTCAGAAAATTGCATAGCTCTTTTGACAGCTGGATCTGTAATCATATACTTATCCCAGATTACTATGGGAACAACTAATGGAAGCAACTATATAAAACCACACAGACTACACACCTATATTTTAGCTGAAGTGTGTTAGTCTGGTTAACTATCTGGGGCTATGTCGAGCTGAGTAAAATATAGCACCTGTGTGTTTCAATGAATGCAAATTTCATCAAGGTTTTAATAATTTACTCCTTTAAAAGATTTTCACACCTGATCTTAAGAATGTGAGCAACTGTAGTCTTATGTGCAATCTTATTATATATGAGTGTTATACAGCTTGATAAACATGAAGCTGCCTCTTATGAAAATGGCATCTTTCCAGTAGCAGAGAATATTTTAGAAGACATTTTGAACTTTTCAGTAAATTGGTTGCAAATCATTTTGATGTTTAGAGTGTTGTGTGCATGGATAGTGACAGGTTCTGACAAGTCAGAAAGTGGTGTAACATTATCAGTAGCCATGGAAATGGTCCCAGAAAAGAATGCTGCAGCACTTTGCTGTAAAAAGTACTGTTGATATTTTCCTAATCTGTTCACAGATGGCTTATAAACATGAAGAGGTGAAATGAGCTGAAGAAAGCTATTCAGTAAGAAGTCTATGCACATGCCTCTTGCCTGAAAGTATATTCAAAGGTTCTGTCAGCCAAGCAACATTTTGAAAACAGAGGAGCAGTGTTTCTGAACTAACTGCACGAAACTCCCAGAGATGTGTTTGAGTAGGAGTTTGAGTTAGGATGCAGTCCCAGAAGGGGATCCAAATCAGGGTTAGCCACCTGGTCATCTTTTCTCAAGACCCATGCATCCAGAGGGCAACATTGCCATCTTAAAGTAATCCCCTGGGACCAAGGATAGAATATCTGCCTGACTTGTATCTCTTGTGCACGCAGCAATTACATTCTATATTTCCATCTCACCTCTATGTGCGAAGTTTACCCTGGGTACAGCACTTTCTAAAAACAATGCCAACATAGTAATACACTTCTTATCCCCATGTTCTCATAAGACATGCCCACTGTACAGTACCATTCTGGTGAGTGTTCCTTGACATCAAACAGAAAAAATTTCTGTCCCTTCCACCTAGCATCTGAGAAACAAATATTTTCTACATTTGAAGGAAACAAAATCTAGGCTATGAATGTTCCAGATGGATATATTTTATGGGCTGGCATACATGGCCAATCTATTAATTTTATAAAACTAACTGATGAAAAACACTTGGTAGACTCTAGACTGGAGTTTTTCACTGTGTTCGCTTTCTGGGAGAGTAAAGAAGGGAATGACTGGCAAGCATAAAAAAATAGGCAAACTATACATTAAGCTCAGAAAAGAGGAAGATGCAGCCCATAATACACATGCATGCTGCATAACACTGACAAAACAAACCCCACAGCAATATATTTATGAAATGCTTGCATTTTCCAAGGAAGAGGTCACTGCATGACTAATCAACTTTAAGTAATTATACAAAGAACAACAAAAAGAAGCCAAAATTACAAAAACACTTAGAAAAAGTAGGCTGGTCTTTGGTTCTGATAGCAGTTTTGTTGTGCAGGTGACAGCGTGATGTGAAGTCCCTGGGTGAGAATGTATGGTTGCTGTATTGAAACTCTCTTAGTGCCCACACCCCTGAGCTGCCCTATGTCCACAGCTGACCCATGCACTGTCAGGATCATGCCTGTGCCAGAGGCTGTCTGTTTGGCACTTCTTACTTATTCATAAAAGCACATTTGCACCTGTCACACAGGCATCTTTCCCATTGGAGGGAACAGCTGATAAAAAAATCCTTACTAGCCATCCTTGATGACTGAGGAAGAAAGCAAACATCAACGCTCATTTTGGGTAGCAGATACTAGAAAAGATGCCTGCTCACTGGTGCATATGAAACTGCTGGTCCTTAGGGACTGAAGATATACAGTACCTGTCAGCTCATTTGGGAATGTCTTGTCTCACCAGATGAAATTAGGGATGAAAATTCATTTTATGTAGGTGTATGTATGTAAGTTTTCTGAGAGTAAAAATTAGGCAGAAAATTGAAATCAAACTTAGGAAAAAAAAAATAGTTCAGCAACAGGTTATATCTCTGGAGTAAGTCTGCATTTAGCCTTTATATAGGGTTCTTCTGCTGGTCACCTCCCTCAGTCATCAAAGTTGTGGGCTTACCTCCAGCATAACTGTGCTCTGACTCCTCTTCTAGGGAGCAATCTTTTACGTCCTATCCTCTAATTACACCCTAACTTCATCCAACAACTACTGTGTCAAAATTCACTCTTCTACCCTTTACCATTACCTTTCTAAGTACTCATATTTTTCATTTTGAACCTCAACAAAGTACGAATAAAGCTGCGGCAGGAGATCATCATGGACAACACAACAATGACCAATGCGATCAAGCACTGCCAATTTATTAAACACAAGCACCACGTTTTACAGCAAAGTTACAAAGTACTGGAACATTCGATAACATCTGATTGGATAACACCTCTTAGCCAACTGTTAGCAATAGCTTAATGATTGGTTGCAGCTGAGCAAGCAGGTTTGCTTTGTGGTAATCAAAGGTTGGATCGCTCATGTGTCCATTCTCAACAAGAAACACTTCCACATAAAGCATACTAGGCATTTATGGGAAAAAGAAAAACTGATGAATATGAATATATGCAGATTTCTTATCTCTCTGTTATCTCTTTCCTTCACAAGCTTATCCATTTAACACTTCTCATAATGCAAATGCACTTGAAAAGTGTCTTTAGATTTGTGTTGTAGCTTTCATATTTTCTCAGAAAAGTTCAATTACCTTTTTAGCACAGTTGTGTTCTTGGTTATTGGGACTAACACTTAAGTTTATTACATGCTTCCTAATAACATACCAGAGGAATTACACAAATATTTTATTAACTTCTGTATCTCTTAATTGTTTCTGTCTTTTCAATGTAAAACATGATATTAATGCAACAGGAAAGGAATATGGGAAAGGTGAGTTTATACTGCTTAAGAGTAGGCTTCTTAACATTGAAACATTTAGAAAGCCCCTTCAAAATTTTGATTGCCCAAAACACATAAGAATCTGATTTTATGACTGTGGATGCCATAAAATATGCTAAATTCTTCCTAATTTAGGTTTAGGGTGAGGGAAAAAGAAATTTGAAAAAAAGGAAATAAATCCACAAGCTAATTACATACTGGCAATCTAATGATGGTATTTTTGATAGGCCCCGTAAGGGTATTATTTCTTTAGACATGGACTTACTATAGAATAGAACAGACTGTTTCAGATGGAAGCAACCTACAATCAACAATCAACTAGTCCAACTGTAGACACATATTTGCAGCACATAATGGGGAATATTTAAGTGATACCTGTGTGGAGACCCCATAGCAGCCTTCCAATATCTGAAGGGGGTCTATACGGATGCTGGGGAGGGACGCTTCATTAAGGACTGCAGTGATAGGACAAGGGGTAACGGGTTCAAACTTAAACAGGGGAAGTTTAGATTGGATATGAGGAAGAAATTCTTTACTGTAAGGGTGGTGAGGCACTGGGATGGGTTCCCCAGGGAAGTTGTGAATGCTCCGTCCCTGGTGGTGTTCAAGGCTGGGCTGGACAGAGCCTTGGGTGGCATGGTTTAGTGTGAGGTATCCCTGTCCATGGCAGGGGGGTTAGAACTAGAGGATCTTAATGTCCTTTCCAACCCTAACTATTCTATGATTCCATGTCCTTTCCACTAAGCCTGTATCTGTGCTGCAGCAGTCCCTGCCCATGCCCTCCTTCCCTGTAAGGAGGCTGTGCATTTTCACCTCTGCATTTCAGTTTGCTGCCTGCAGGATGGGCTGTAAATCATATCAGTGAAATATCCTGAGTTAAATCAAGTAGGTTTGAGGATTGCTTTCCAAGTCATATTCCTCATTTGCCTTATGGCACAGCCCAACACAGACAGTTGCATCAGTGTAACTGGTATCAGTGAATTACAGCAAAAGGGCTGGAAGCAAACAGCAGGGAAAGAGGAAGGAACTGTCTTACATAACTTCTGTTCCTGACGGAAATACATAATGGAATGGATTTCCTGCCCCAGGTGTTTCAGGACACAGACCAGCAGCGCAGACAGCGTGTGCTACACCTGTGCTCAGGACACGAACACTTGTTTTTTAGCAATGCAATGCTATTTTCTTCCTGTACACACTTGTTTAGCCATCATAAATGCATTAAAAGGCATAGCGGGGGGGGGGGGGGAGAGGGGGGAAGAGAAAATGGGAGGAGGGAGGAAAAATTTTCAGTGCTTATGTTGTGGTTTTTTTCAAAATGTATGGTAGAATTAATTGAGAAGTTGGTTTAACTTGTTGAGAAAAAGGTTTGTTCCATGTTTTGAAAAGCAGCACTGAAGCTTTCATTCATCTGCTTTTCATCCAGTGTTCTTTTCTGGCCTCCTTTCTACTTCCTGCCACACAATGTAATATTATTATGAATGCATTTAAATTAATGACAACTATATTAAGAACACATCATTTTGGGAAAAAAATATCCATTTTTTTTTTGTGTGTAGGCAAAAAAAGGAACAGAAATTTGCTAAAATTATGAATGCCACACACACACACATTTGGAAGAGTCACATGATCTCTGAAAATTATCTAATTTATACACAGCTGGAGACAGTCACACATAGCTGCAGCACTCAGAGTGCCTATGATGCCATTTCTTGCTCTCCACTCCCACACGGTTTTTCAGCCAGATTGCTAAAACAGGGATCTTACAGGATATTGAACACTCTGGCAAAAGATATGTAGTTAGATATCAACATTGATATGCTAGTCCATCGAGGCTTCCTATGTATACTCCACAGAAGAACAGAGACCTGCTTCTTGACAAGCAGAGTCAGATAAATTAGGATCTTAAAGTGTATGATTTAGATTTCCCCTTGGCAAAGCTCATTTTTGCTTTCCATCGAAGACTCCAGGGAAAGTAAACATCTAATGTAGAAACAGTCGTTAGCTTACTAAAAATAGAACTTGTTCCAGAAGTACGCATAGACATCCATTTAAGTACATGGGTAGCCACCGAAGAATTTTAGATGTAATAAAGCATGTTTGAGCATCTTGTTAGGTTGTGGCCAGTGAACCAAACTCAAGCACTAGGAATCTTGCAAGTTATTATGCCTGTCATCCAACTGACTTCAGAGAATGCAGCAGCAAGAGGCTTCTGATTCTCTGTGTTCAATTTGAATACATGATTATAGCGTTTGATCTTAGGCCAGTAGAAGTCGGTGGGAAGTTTATACTTTGAAATAGACTTCATATGTATATTACTTGCCAAAATATGGGCCAATAAAATGTCATAGAATCATGGAATCATAGAATAGTTAGGGTTGGAAAGGACCTCAAGATCATCGAGTTCCAACCCCCCTGCCATGGGCAGGGACACCTCCCACTAAACCATGCCATCCAAGGCTATGTCCAACCCCACCTTGAACGCCGCCAGGGATGAAGCATTCACAACTTCCGTAAGCAACCCATTCCAGGGCCTCACCACCTGCACAGTAAAGAATTTCTTCCTCAGATCCAATCTAAACTTCCCCTGTTTAAGTTTAAACCCATTACCCCTTGTCCTCTCACCACAGTCCCTAATGAAGAGTCCTTCCCCAGCATCTGTATAGACCCCCTTCAGGTATTGGAAGGCTGCTATGAGGTCTCCACGCAGCCTTCTCTTCTCCAGGCTTAACAGCCCCAATTTTCTCAGCCTATCTTCATACGAGAGGTGCTCCAGTCCCCTGATCATCCTCGTGGCCCTCCTCTGCACTTGTTTTAACAGTTCCATGTCCTTTTTATGTTGAGAACACCAGAACTGCACAAAATACTCCAAGTGAGGTCTCACAAGAGCAGAGTGAATGGACAGGAGCACCTCCCTCGACCTGCTGGTAGCGCTCCTTTTGATGCAGCCCAGGATACAGTTGGCTTTCTGGGCTGCAAGTGCACACTGCCGGCTCATGTTCATTTTTTCATCAACCCGCACCCCCAAGTCCTTCTCGGCAGGGATGCTCTGAATCTCCTCCCCGCCCAACCTGTAGCTGTGCCTGGCATTGCTCCGACCCAGGTGGAGGACCTTGCACTTAGCATGGTTAAACTTCATCAGGTTGGCATCAGCCCACCTCACAAGCGTGTCAAGGTCCCTCTGGATGACATTCCTTCCCTCCAACTTATCAACCAAACCACACAGCTTGGTGTCATCGGCAAACTTGCTGAGGGCACATTCAATCCCACTGTCCATGTCACCCACAAAGATGTTGAACAAGACCGGTCCCAACACCGATCCCTGGGGGACACCACTCATTACTGGTCTCCAGCTGGACATTGAGCCACTGAGCACTACTCTTTGCGTGCGGCCATCCAGCCAGTTCTTTATCCACCGAGTGGTCCACCTATCAAATTGATGTCTCTCCAACTTAGAGAGAAGGATGTCATGGGAGACAGTGTCATAGGCTTTACACAAGTCCAGGTAGATGACATCAACTGCTCTGCCCCTGTCCATCAGTTCCGTAGCCCCTTCATAGAAGGTCACCAAATTGGTCAGGCAGGATTTCCCCTTAGTGAAGCCATGCTGGCTGTCCCCAACCACCTCGTTGGATTTCATGTGCCTCAGCATGCCTTCCAGGAGAATCCACTCCAAGATTTTGCCAGGCACAGAGATGAGACTGACTGGTCTATAATTCCCTGGGTCATCCATTTTCCCCTTCTTAAAAATGGGGGTTATATTTCTCTTTTTCCAGTCATCGGGAACTTCACCTGACTGCCATGATTTTTCAAATATGATGGACAGTGGCTTAGCAACTTCATTTGCCAGCTCCTTCAGGAACCGCGGATGGATTTCATCCGGTCCCATGGGCTTGTATACATTCAGGTTCCTAAGGTGGTCCCGAACAAGATCCACCCCCACAGTGGGCCCAGGGTCCCCACCCTCACCGTCCCCACGTCTGCCTTCCAAGACTTGGGTGGTGTGGACAGAGCATTTGCCGGTAAAGACTGAGGCAAAGAAGTCATTAAGAACCTCAGCCTTCTCCAAATCCAGGGTAGCCAGTTCTCCCGATAGCTTCTGGAGAGGCCCCACGGTGTCCCTAACCTGTCTTTTATTGGCAATGTACCTATAAAATCCCTTCCTGTTATCCTTAACATCCCTAGCCAAGTTTAATTCTAAGTGGGCCTTAGCTTTCCTAACCTGGTCCCTAGCTTCCCGGACAACATCCCTGTATTCCTCCCAGGCCGCCTGACCTTGCTTCCACCTTTTATTAGCCTCTTTTTTCCTTCAAATTTTGCTCAGCAGATCCTTATCCATCCAAGGAGGTCTCCTGGCCCTCCTGCTGAACTGCCTTCTAGTTGGGATGCATCGCTCCTGAGCTTGCAGCAGGTGATCCTTGAATATCAACCAACAGTCTTGGGCCCCCCTGCCCTGCCCTCTAGGGTTGTATCCCATGGAACCTTACTGAGCATGCTCCTGAAGAGGCCAATGTCTGCTCTCTTGAAGTCCAGGGCAGTGAGCTTGCTGCACTCTCTTCTCACTGTCCTGAGGATCTCAAACTCGACCATCTCAGGATCGCTGCAATCAAGGCTGCCCTGGAGCGTCACATTCCCAACCAGCCCTTCCCTGTTGGTGAGGACGAGGTCAAGCATGGCACCTCTCCTTGTTGGCTCCTCTATTAATTGCAGAAGGAAGTTGTCTTCCACACAATCGAGGAACATTCTGGATTGCTTGTGCTGGGCTGTACCATCCCTCCAACAGATATCAGGGTGGTTGAAGTCTCCCATGAGAACAAGGGCCTGCGAGCATGAGGCTGCTCCTATCTGCCTATGGAGCGCTTCGTCCACCAACTCCCCTTGGTCAGGCGGTCTGTAACTGATCCCCATAATAATGTCACCCATCGCTGTTCTCCCTTTAACCCTGACCCACAAACTCTCTATTGACTGCTCACCTGTCTCCAGACAGAGTTCCATACTCTCTAGCCTATCCCTAATATAAATAGCAACTCCCCCTCCCTGTCTGCCGGGCCTGTCTTTCCTAAAGAGCCGGTAACCTTCCATTCCAACACACCAGTCATAGAAGCCATCCCACCATGTTTCTGTGATGCCTGTGATATCATACCCCCGTAGACGTGCACACATCTCTAATTCCTCTTGTTTGTTCCTCATGCTACGGGCATCTGTATAGAGGCATTTGAGCCGAGCTACAATTGAAGCCGGCTCATTGGCTGGAGCAGCTGGAATATCTCTACATTGCTCCGAACGTTTACTGTAGGTGCTGCCAACCGACTGGGTGTGTTGGGATGGAATGCTGCCCCCCTCCCCCAACACATCTACTTTAAAGCATCCTTGACCAGTCTGGCAAGCCTCCTACCAAATCCACTCTTCCCTTTCTTTGTCAGACCAGCTCCACCAGCCCCCAGTAGACCTGGCCTGCTATATTGAGTCCCATGTTCAAGGTACCCAAACCCCTGACTATAGCACCACCCTTCTAAGCATTTATTAACCTGCCCAGTCCTCCTAGCCTTTTCAAGGTCCTGCCCTGTATCCTGGAGAATTGATGAAAAGACAATCTGAGCTCCAGAGCCCCTAACCACCTCTCCCAGAGCCCTGTAGTCCTTCTTTATAGTCTCCGGGCTACTGCTATCTATATCAGTAGCACCCACATGTATTACCAGGAGTGGGTAATAGTCAGTGGGACTGACTAGAGCAGGCAGCTTCTCGGCCACATCCCTGACCCGAGCCCCTGGTAGGCAACACAGCTCCCTTGAGGCTGGGTCAGGCCGGCAGATGGGTGCCTCTGTGCCTTTCAGATTAGAGTCCCCTACTACTACAGCCTGCCGCTTTTTCCTGGCAGCACCAGCAGTGACCTTCTTTACCAGTGCACTAGCTGGTTGCACCTGGTGGGAGTGCTGTTGCTCATCAGCCCCCTGCAGGACAGTAAAGTGGTTCTGGGTGGGGACAACAGATGTAGGAGGAAGCCCCTTGCTTTTAATTACCCTCTTCCTCCTTTTTTTGTTGTTTTTTCTGTTACCTTTTCCCAGCTTCCTGGGTTAGCAGCCTCCTTTCCTGCATGGGCAACAGCAGACACTCGAGGCCCCGGAACAGTCTGGTCCCGGAGCAAGCAGTACTGCTCCCCCTCAGCTTCCCTGACACCTTTCAGCCTGGTAACAGCTTCCTGCAGTTCAGCCACCTGCTGCAGGAGGACCTCCACCAGGGAGTACAGAGTGCAGCCCTGCCCATTGCTCACCCTTCCCTTAAGATAGCAATGCAGGCGCTCTCTACACCCCGAGCTCTGCACTGCAGCCTCCCTTCCCATCGGCTCCGTTTGGGTGCCTACACTGGCCACCACCGGTGCAGCCAGAGCAGAGCTCCCAGACCGAGCCTTGCTCGTACAGCAAGTGTTCACCATCCTGCTCACCACCCCGCTCGCCTGCCCGCGCAAACTGCCTCGAGCCCGCCCTGTTCGCCGCGCTCTGGGTCGCTTGCGCTCCCTGGGGCAGGATTTTAACCAGTCAGGTCTGCCGCCGGTCCTCCTGGCGCCGCCCCCTCTGAGTCAGCCGCTCGCCTCCACTGAGCTGCACGCTCCTGGGCAGGCCTTGTCGAGGACTTGAGGCTCCCTCGGTGCAAGTTGCTGCTCGGAGGTGAAGCTCGTAGGTGCCGAGCCTCCCCCCCGATCAGGCGCTGCAGGCGTCCCCTCACGAGACAGTCACCTCAGCAATGTCCAAGGAATGTAGGTCAGCTTTCAAAAATATTATTAAAATAAAGAGAACTACAGAGAGAAAAATTATTTTTAAGTTAAAATATTGTGGTCACATATCTGATTGTGAAGCTTATAAGTATTTCCTAGTGTATTAAATATAGTTAAGATATATACCAACCAGAACTGGTGTTGAATTTGCACTAGGACTAATCAGATCAGACATCTAATATCCTTAATCAAGGAGGATATGAATTACTATCTCTATGTAATAGAATGATATTTCTCTACTATGAAATTACTGACTCTGAATTTCTGAGTTGCACTAATCATAAGAAAAATTTGAAAAATGCCTTTTGAAAAGGAAACAAAAAATGCCAGAAATTTCTGATTATTAATACTTCATATCCTTATACTATTTGTTACATGCTCTAACACACAAAAATACAACTCAAGGCATAAAGCACTTTCTTGAATAATGGAATGTAATGAGTCTTAAATGCAAGAATCAATTTGTTTGAATAGGAGGTACCAGATGTGTAATCAGTAAGATGAAAGAAAGACTTTTCTCTCATCAGTGCATAGAAGATGTATGCTTGTAATTCCTCCTAGAGGATGGAGAAGAAATATTAATGAACAGAAGGCATGATGCAGTATGATCTAATGGATCAATCTAATGCTGAAATCCAAGAATTCCTGTGCTTATCTAGGCATTGCTGTAGGTTTTGAGATTTTTTTATTCTGTTTCTGTCACTCAGTCTTCTCAACTGTAAATCCTGTGCACTCCAATGTTTTTATGGGGAGGACTAATTAGATTTCAATATATAAAATGGATAAGATTAGGAGCTAAGGAATAATATTTTATTTTTATAATCATCTGTGATTCAGACAGGAATATGGAATGTGGAATACAAATGGAGTGTGCTAAGTGCACACAGGCTTCCTGATGTACTATAGTAATTTAAATTTAGAGGGATTATTATAGTGGATTGTTTCACCCACTTCTTAATTGTAAAACATAGAAGTGAATATATAATAAAAATAAAAAAATAATAAAAAAATAATAATAATAAATAATATGAAAAATAAAACAAATATTTCAGAAACTGTTCCTTTCCTTGTACATTCATCCACTGGATACAAGGTAATAATATAAGAATTGTCTTTCTTTCCTATCTATGTTTAGTGGCTTTTAATGAAGTATGAGATCATCAACCTTGTGTGAAAAGCAGGGCTAAATCTCTTTTCTTTCAGGAAGGGTTAGGTCTAACCGAAAGGCTTTCTAACCCCTAGGACTCTAAGGTACTCTAGGTTGAGGTTCCTTCCTTTAAAATCTTTTCTACTTCACATGGAATAAGTCACCTTCTACTCCTTCTACTGGGAGTTTTGTGTTGACTTCAGTGAGATCAGGATTTCACCTCAATACCTAATACTACTGAAAATAAGATTTTTGGATGGAAAGTCAATTACATCTTTTTAATATATAAATATGTATTGTTTTGCAAAAAAACAGTTCTTTTACTTATCAGAGCATCAAAATGAGGCACAAGCAGAATCTAAACTGAATTATCTCTTGCACATAATCTGAAGGAAAAGCTGACATTTTACACACATTTACATCTTTAGAATATAAAAACATGTCACAATTAATGCCAGATCTATATCCTTGATTTAGATCTTTTGACAAGTAATTGCTCACCCCTACCCCCTACCACATGCCCCGCCACATTTTACAATTTGAAATTAAAAGCATAAATTATATGTTGTAGCTTGCAGCTAAGAAATTATTCTGTTTCTGAATGTTCTTTTAGAACCACAGCCAGACAATACTAACTCAGCACAGTCTCGCTGAAGTGCTCGGAGCAGTCTGTATAAACAGCACAGGCCTTCTTAATTTACCAAACGCTCACACTGCCTCCAATTAGGATGAAAGTGACTGTGCTATTGAAGAAAAAAGTAACATGACTCTTTCAAGCAGCAGTTGAGAGGGTATGAAAACTAGCACAGATCAGGCTTTCAGACTCAGGTCAGCTCCATACGTTTGACCTTCTTGAGGGCCTAAGAAAATGCCAGAGAGAACAGGAAATCATCCCTGTTTGTGTAGCTGCTGGATGTGATATGCTGTATCTGCCCTTGAAGAGACCTACCTTTTATTGCATATCAAAGTCACAAGCCAGATCATTTCAGTGGCCTGACTCCTTGCAGTCTATTTTGGATCATCTCCCTGAGAAAGCCAGTGGACATCTGAACTTTCACATGCTCTGCTTGAGCTATCATTCACTCTTCAAAAATGGACAGTGACAGATTTTGTAGGAATGCACAGGAAAGCTTCCTGCGTGCAGCCATGAAAACTTCCTGTGCGCAGCCATAAAAACTCTGTATCACAGAGACCCTTTGCAGGAAGAGACTCTGGAGTGGTAAGTTAGGGTTTTGCTTGGATGTGTGATTCCCTTTTCACACTTCTAACAAAATCCATGCATGTGGAATTTCAATTTGAGATCTAGGGTGCTGGAATATGGTACTAGCGTACAGACAGCAGGTGGTGGAATGATCATTGCTTGTGCTTGTCACTTATATCTACAGCCATCCAGCACTGGATGAGTCAACAAAGAGTATGCAAATATAGAATTAGAACCTGTAGCATAAGTTGACTAACCAGCACGAAAAAGTAAGGTTGCACTTTCTAATTTCAGTGTACTAGACTTTAATAATATTTTTTTATTTGGAATACAAAAAAAAAAAGTAACATTATTTTCTGCAAGCTATGTAAACAAATTTGCCAAGAGCAGCCACTTCGTAATCTGTCTAATTAATGGTTTCTTGGGACATCAATACACAAAAATATTCTGTTCTTAAATTATGTCAGTTCTACAGCAAAACCAAAATTATTTGAGGTAGCCTCCTAAAGTGTTTAAGTGTGTAAAACTAAAATATTTAGATTTTTTTTTTTTTGCATCTGAAGTAGGTTTTAGCTTAAATGTGAGATAAAAACTTCATTGGTGTTTAATCTGATTTGATTTCTCTGCTATTAAATCTAATTTTATATACTTGGAGAAGAGTAAGTAGACCTCAGAGATATAAAACCTCAAAATAATACAAAAAAAAAAAACCATGAAATTTGCATGGATAATCACATTACTCTGGAATAATATGCCTTTTAAATGCTGGTGGACTTAAAGATAAGTATTGAAAATACTAAGGTCCCTACTCTGTTGCTAGGTTTTTCACAGTTTTGTTTATGTATTTTATGCAATTTGCTTTCAAATATAGCAGTTGAAGCAAATTTCATCTATCAGGGTAGCTGCAGAAATAGATATTTTATGGTGATAATAATGCGTAAAAATAATGAGGGAAAATTATTTTGTATTTCATTCATGTACTCAGGAGGACTTCCATCAACCGACATCTTAGTGCTTTATCAAATGCTTCTTTTTCCTCTCTCATGGAGGGAGGCTCCCATGGAAGTATCAGGTTAGAATGAAAAAAGAGAAAGGATGTAATTTAAAACTTCACAAAAGAGTCAATTTAAATATGGAAAGTTGACAAATCAGTGGTATTAAAACACTGAATTTAAATATTTAATATTAAATATTAATAAGATGGGAGGAATTGATAGACTGGAACCAGACCTACTTAAAGTGGAGCACATTACATAGCCAAACCATTAGCGTGAAATAGGCAATCTAATTTTCTTACAACTAATGTACTACAAATTGGAAATACACTGTTGTGACTGCGATTCATAAATGTGGGGACTAACATCTTTCTTCCATAGCACTAAACTCAGTAAGTGCCATGTACTATTTACCTCTTCTTTTTTGACATGATGAATAGCAAATTTCAATAGTAGGCACTAAAGAACCTCTGAATAATGTACTGTCTGTGAATTACATATCTCATATCTGAAATACATATACAAAATTTAAGGGAGGAGCCTGGCCTTGTACTGTTGAAATCAAGTTAGCTATAAGCTACAGAGGGAAATTCCTTTAACTTTCCTGTCACATTACTAGCCATGTTACTATGCCAGAAAAGGTTTTGTCTCACCATACCCTTTGATATATTACAAAAGCTTCATGTCATTAAACTATGCTACTTAAGAACATTATTTCATTACAGTTTGTGTAGGGTAGGACTTAAATCTTTACTGTGTCAATGAAACAGATAAGAAGGTGCATACCAGAGAAACTTTATGAAGGTACTGTGAATGTATATTTTCTATAGATTAGTCCATGACTTCAGATTCCTTATTTTCTATGTCTGGGGTTTTTTTGTGTGTTTTGTTTGTTTGGTTGGTTTTTGTGGCTTGTTTTGTATCGTAAAGAACAAGCTATAGAACACTGTTTCACCTTCTTTCAAGGCAGTACCACGCCCTGAGCATAATTTTCCAGCACACAACCAAAAAAAGTTTTGCATAACATGAGACAGGCCTACATCTATTAGAAGCTCATTTTGGAACAGAGTTATTTATAATAATTATGAGTGTGTACCAGTATATAGTAAATAGCTCTCAAGAATATGTAAGTAGTCATGGTATTTATTTGACCATTAAAACATATAGTTGTACGTTGTACTCTCAACCTACAATATTTGATAAGATTTTCACTGAGAGCTGCTGTACAAGATTTATTCTGCCTGATCTTGCAGTAATTCTTTACATTTACAAGAATGCATGTAGTGCCAAAGCTATCTAAGCATTTGAATCTCTTGCCTAAGAATGTTTGTCACTTCTGAAGTTGTTCGCAACCTTAATTCACATCTCGACGGGGAAAACAGACTTACCTCAGGATGAGTCACTCATCTGCATGAAAGACAGGACAAAATTGCTTGTCTGCTTTTTCTCTGTTTTGCAATTTTGTCCCTCTTATTGAGTTAGTGTTGTAAGATCTATAGGCCATGAGGAAAATGAAACACTGCAATGGGCTGCTGCCCATTGCTTCCCAGGTCAGAGAAACTCAGTCACCGAGTCAAGCAGCTCAATAGTTGTCATCACAGAATCATGGTGGGATGACTTGCACAACTGGAGTGCTTCATTGGATGGCTGTAAACTCTTCAGAAGGGTTAGGCAAGGAAGGAGAGGCAGTGCGGTAGACCTATATATTATGGGGTCTTTTGACTGTCTAGAGCTTAATGATGGTAATGATAGGATTGAGTGTTTGAGGGTAAGAATCGAGGGAAGGCCAACAAGGTTGATATCACAGTGGGAGTCTGTTATAGACCACCCAAGCAGGGTGAAGAGGGAGAAGTCTCACAATTGCTAGTCCTTGTTCTTTCTCATGGAGGACTTCAACCTACCAGGTTTCTGCTGGAAATACAGTACAGCAGAGAGGAAAGAGTCTAGTAGGTTCATGGAGTGGAAGATAACTTCCTGACAGACCTGGTGAGTGAGCCACCTAGGAAAAGTTGCCTGCTGCACCTGTTTTTTCGTGAACAGAGAAGGTTTTGTGGGTGGTGTAATGGTTGAAGGTCATCTTGGGAATAGTGATAACAAAATGAAAGTGTTTTTAAATCTTGACGAAGTAAGGAAGGATTCCAAGGCAGCGGAACTGCTGCCTTAGACTTCCAGAGGGGAGACTTTGGACAGTTTAGACAGGTTGACAGAGTCCCTTGGGAGCCAGTCCTGAAGGGCAGAGGAGTCCAGGATGGCTGGCCATTCTTCAAGAAGGAAATCTTAAAGGTGCAGGCACAAGCTGACACCATGTGCCAAGAAGGAAGCTGGTGTGGAAGAAGGCTGCCCTGGAGGAACAAGGAGCCCTGACTGTTATGGATCAAATCGTCCTGAGTGCCATTATGAAGCATGTACAAGACAACCAGGTGCTCAGGCGCAGTCAGCATGGGTTTGTGAAAGGCAGGTCCGGCTTGACTAACCGTATCTCCTTCTATGACAAGGTGACCTGCCTAGTGGATGAGGGCAAGGCTGTGGACGTTATCTATCTAGAATTTATAAAGCCTTGTACACCATTTCCCACAGCGGCCTCCTGGAAAAACTGTCTGCTTATGGCTTGGGTGTTTGTTTGCTATTTTGGATGTATGAATTTTAGCATATGGAAGGAGATAAAGGGAGAAAAATGTGTGAATAAACATTTATATTCAGAACACAAAGACAGAATGAATATTGCTGTCATTTGACTCTACAATAATGCACGAGCAGACAAGATTAATATTAATCAGCCTGCAACTAGAACAGCCTACACTCATAAATAAAACACTTTGAAAGACAAATGAAATGAAGTAAACATACAGACTATGATGGATTCATGCTCATCAGAAAACTAGAATACATGGAATGCTTTCAGAAGGTGATGGCAATAAAAATTTGGTTTAGAAGACTGGAAAATCATCCACAGTATCCATGAGTCTGGACAATGATCCAAAAAGATCTCTAAAGTATCAATTTTAAAAGTACTGCTCATTGATGGATACAAAACATCACTTGTGTGTCCTGCAAAACTGTCAGTCACTGTTGAAGAATTAATTTATAGAGGCTGCCTGGAATGATGGTTCTAAAACTGAGATTCGGTTAGTCAGTCCCTTGGATAGGGTAGCAAATGTGCTTCAGTCTTAAAGGATCCCTTAACATCACTGATAATCTGGCCTGTTGCCTTTAAGGGATAGTAAGAGATAGTAAGAGATCTGAAAATAAAACTAGATGTACATCATGAGAAATAAAATATTACAATCTTATGTCCTGACACACTTCAGAAATGGGAATGACAAACACAAAGACAGAAGCGGAGAGGGAAGAAAATGATACAGTTGAGTGGGTGAAAGTGCATGTGCTTTATTCCCCATGGACTTTTCTGACTGTACACTGATGTCGGTTGACCTTGGCTGAATGCTTGTTGCCCACCAAGCTGCTCTATCACTCCCCTCCTCAGCAGGACAGGGCAGGGAGAAAATAAGATCAAAAAGTATCAGGGATTCAATATAAAGGCAGTTTAATAAGGCAGAAACAAAGGCCACAAGCAAAAGCAAAGGAAAGCAAGAGATTTATTCTCTACTTTCCATCTGCAGGCAATGTCCAGCCACTTCCCAGGAAGTACAGTGGAAGTACAGTGGAAGTACACATAGCAGTTGCTCTGGAAGACAAATGTTATAATAATGAATGCCCCACCCCAACTTCTTTTCTCTTAGCTTTTTTTTCTGAGCATTATGTCATATGGTATGGAATATCCTTTGATCAGTTTGGGTCAGCTGTCCTGGCTATGTCGCCTCCAAAAATCTTGCCCACCCTCAGAATGCTGGAGAGACAGCCTTGATGTTGTTCAAGCAGTGCTCAGCAGTAGCCAAACATTGGTGTGTTCTCAACACCTTTCTAGCTACCAGCATAAAGCACAGCACTATGACGGCTGCTAGCAGGGAAACTTATCTCCAGCTCAGCCAGATCCAATACATACACCATAGATCTTTTATGCTTTATTTATGGATGAATTCCCTAAACTTCAGATGCTTGTATGTTCTTTTCAAGAAGCACTTTGAAATAATACTGTTTTTTTCTATCCCATGGAACCCATTTTAGTTGGAAGCCATATAGCTTTAGAGCAGATGCTGTGGAAAGCACTCCTTGTTTAGAAAGGAAGAGCATCAAGCCTGGGAACTGAAGAAACCTCTTGTCTGGCTATGTCAGTCAAGAAAGAAGTGTGATTTACACTGCCTGGTTTTGTCTCAAGTTAAGGTTTTGCATTTAGTTTCTCAGTGACAGAAACACTTCACTTCTTAAGATAACATACTGTGGCAAGAAACAGCCTAAGCATTTATAATTTACAAGAGGGATGATAATTTGAGGCTTAAATATCAAAAGACAGATCAACAAACAGAAAATACAAACAAGCTCAGTCCAGCCATGGCTGCCTGACATAATCCAGATTGTGACAGCTCTGTAAGGATGGGGATTGATTCCCCTCAAGAGAAAACACAGGCATAAGAGCAGCAGCTGTAACATGGTGTGGCTCTTGGGATTTGCACTAGGCAGAATCACACACACACTCACAGATACAGAGAAAGTGCCCTGCTGCAGCAGAAGACAGCTCTCTGCTAATATGGTCCACAGGGTCCAGCTGTAACAGCCTTGTTATATAACTGTTTAAATGGGACCACATATTAATTGCATTTCTCACGTCTAACATCATCCATAGAAATACGGCTGCTACTGCTTGCGAGAGTGCATGAGTTAATGTCTTCAGCGAAGATCTCATCAGCCACTAATCACTAGCAAAGTAACTACAGGATAATTTCTTATTTACTTCAGCTGTGAAAGCTCAGACTTTTAATGTCTTGAATATTTGGTGCAACCCACATGACAACTCAGATGACAGTCATGCCATATGAGTCAGGCAGCAAGAGTACGCCTCTGATACAGGAATGATTTTAATTGCAATAGAGAATCTGTAATGACCCCTGTTGATCTTTGTTGTTTTGTCTGTAGCAGAATGATTAGTGACATGGGTAGGGTTAGATCTCCTAGCCAAAAGTAATTAATTGTGTTTTGCCAGTTGTGGGGAGTTTTAACCTGAGCATCAGAGACGATGTCTGTGTCACTGCTGATGCATGCAATGGTAATGAAGGACAAAGAAATCTGGGGGGAGGGAAGGATTTAACAACAAAATCAGTGTTACAGAGAACCAGATCAGGCAGACCGTAGTCATTGCAGTCCTGTATATCTTACTTCAGAGTATTGATTATTTGCTGTCAGCAAGACAAAAACTCCTGAAGGTGAAAGTCAGTTGAATAAAGAATAGGTTATTTATCATGTTAGAAAATAATTCTTCTATTTACTTTAACAGCTTTTCATTATCATGGCAACTTTCCTTTTTATTTATAATAAAAGGCTGAAGATGTCTGCACTGTAGCATAATTGGTTATGCCTGCTAGCCACCTGTCAAAGTTAATCATTGATTGTCTGTGCATTGGTCCTGTGAGAGAATCCAGCTTCTATACAAATTAGCTGGAGGCAACTGTCTCATAAAATAGAAGTAATAAATCCTTTATAACTTCCTAAATAGAAATGTGATAGATTATTAGCTTTTTGAGGGAAAGGGAAGAGTATAGTACTAACTGCTATTCATGTATGACGGGGCTTCTACGCTGTTGAACTCAGTTTGAATCAAAAAGTACAGACAGGCATAAAGGAACTGAATTCACAGATGAGTTTGAAGAATACTAATTATTTTCAAACCCATCTCACTTTAATAAATAGCTGGTGCTGAGTGTATTATTTCAGGTTTTGAAGCACTGGGATTATTGTATTCCTGGAATTCAATTTCAAAATGCATTCTTCCCATTACATTTTAAATAAAGATATTTTTATATATAGCCATGGAATTTATATCTTCAGGAAAAAAAATTACTTTCTATCTGTAATCTGACAAAAGCTAAGAAGTTCATGTTTGTGAAGTACGTAAACATTGAATACTTATAAAACATTTAGAAGGAGCAAGTTAAGACTTCACTAAAACCAGCTACACAAATTTCCTATGAAAGCGAATAGAAACTTCCATAGGATGAACAATATTGTCAGATCCAGATATTGTCATACTCGCATACAACAGCACAGATGTAAATACTTGTTTGACTAATCTTTAATTAAAAACATTTGAAAAGACTACTTTTTTTCTGCATTCATTTACCCATAGTGTATCACA
Source organism: Amazona ochrocephala (assembly GCA_039720435.1). Classification (NCBI taxonomy): domain Eukaryota; kingdom Metazoa; phylum Chordata; class Aves; order Psittaciformes; family Psittacidae; genus Amazona; species Amazona ochrocephala. The sequence continues at coordinate 28,058,321 of CM077876.1, read as the reverse complement.
AGACAGAAATGAAGTAATAGAGAAAAGCTCTTAGCCTTGGTGGCGAAGCAAACTTCAAAGAGGCGGAGAAATCCCTGTTTAGCAAGGCCTGTTGACACATCATTTTAGTCAGTCTGCAGAAGTTTCTGTTCTCACTCCCCTGCTAGCTCTTTGTCGCTGTCACTTTACACATAAGTTACCAGCACTGAAAATCCACAGCTCATCTGAAACTTTCCTGCTAAGCTTCAAAGTAAAGCTGGGAAGTTTAAAATGTTGGTCACTGGAGGCAGGCTGGAACAAAACAGGTTTTTTTTGCCTGCACAGCTGCGGTCAGAGGGGGATATGTGAACAAGCCTTAAGGCTCCACAGCTGCTTCCCAGTGTTATAGTAGCTTGGATTTCTCCTGTTAGTGCAGATAGCTGTCCTTGAACAAGAGAAACAGTGGGTGGGAAGGCAATAATGCGTCTAGCGGGACATCCTTTGATCCTGCCTCTGCCTGATCCCCATGAAATCCTTTACTTCCTCCTGAGCAGGGTCTTTAATCTAGGTCCACTGTGCTGGCACCATCTAACAATTCAGAAGTCAAGGTGGAGTTTATGAACTACCTATGGAAAAGCTGTAAACTTAAGAAAGCATTTTCTTGTTGAAGAATACATTTGCTGAGGTACAAACCTTCATGAGTTTCTCACAGATACTCCGATACTGTTGCTCTTCGGCTCTGCTATAGGAAATGTACCTCAGGCCTACAGGTAGAACATTGAAAATATAACCCAAAAGCTTTGAAATTAGATACTTAAGAAAAATTACTATAACTAATTACTTTAAATTTGCCTCTCCTTTTAAATTATAATTTTGGACTGATAGCAACTATAATACTTTAAAGTTTAGAGTTTGCAATATTCTAATAACAACAAAATGACCACAACTAATTTTGTGCCTTACTTTAATCTGGAACTATATTCTTAAGAAAAGAAATCCCCAACATGCACTTCAACATGCGTTATGGATAGCAGTAATTTCCTTTAGAGAAAGAAACATAAAACTCACCTCTGGTTTCACTTAATTTGTGCCTGTCTGGGTATTCTTAGTCAAATCAGTGAAACTGCATTGAGATAAAAGTAGAAGATCAGTTTTTCTGAATAAGTGTAATAAATCCAGTGCATGTAAAGACATTGGTATCTCCAAGGATGGTGGTTGGGATGCCTGGCAAAAGATTAAGTATATTGAGCAGGGTTCAAATATTTATGTTATTGATGTGCAATTTTCTCTTTCCACCACAATAGGTCTTATTTTTCATGCTTTGTTTTGCTTGTGCCTTCACATCCTGGTCTTGGCTATAACATAGGCCAGGGAAAAAAAAAAAAAAACAAAGCAAGTAATTTCACTCTATAAAATATGCGGCTAAGGAAACAAACAAACAAACAAAACCAACACAAATCCCCACCCACACACACACACAAAAAGGAACTTTTCTTTTTTTCTTTTTTTTTCTTTTTCCTTGAGATTTTCCATAAGGTTTCAGCTTGAAATGGCTGTTAAAAGAGGGTGAGTATAAATGCTTAGCTGATGCTAGGCACTGAAATCTTTAAACTTATGCAATTGCTGCAATCAGGTCAGTGTTCCACCAATATCATTTTGTGAAAAAACTTGCAACCACAAGCAGAGTGAATAATCAAGTGGTATTTGTCTATTTTTAATATTGACTCAGTTCTCCTTTATTTTTTTTAAGGTTGATCTTGAAGTATCAGCCATTCAGCATACTTCACAGGCTTTCTAGTCAAACTAGGTGATTTACATTTTATTCAAATGCTACCTCATATGACATATGGGAATCAAAGGAAGATTAACAACAGGATAGAAATGTTTTTCAGAAAGAAAGAACTTTAATATATAGGTTTGCCTATGTCCATAAAAATCTGACTGTTGTCATTAAACAAAAGACTGGAAGCTGAAGGCTTGGAGAAATACTGAGGGTGTCTGAATGCCTCATTCATGTTTGACAGTTGTTAACAAATTTACTGTTAAGCAGAGATTTTAAAAATTAACTCTCAGTTTCAAGTAAATGTAGCTGTAACCTTTTCTAAGCTCATCTCAAAATTTTCTGAAGTTTTTGTAGAATAAAAATTCTGGTTTCTTTTCTTTCTTTCTTTCTTTCTTTCTTTCTTTCTTTCTTTCTTTCTTTCTTTCTTTCTTCCTTCCTTCCTTCCTTCCTTCCTTCCTTCCTTCCTTCCTTCCTTCCTTCCTTCCTTCCTTCCTTCCTTCCTTCCTTCCTTCCTTCCTTCCTTCTTTCCTTCCTTCCTTCTTTCCTTCTTTCCTTCTTTCCTTCTTTCCTTTCCTCCCTTTCCTCCCTTTCCTCCCTTTCCTCCCTTTCCTCCCTTTCCTCCCTTTCCTTCTTTCCTCCCTTTCCTCCCTTTCCTTCCCTTTCCTTCCCTTCCTTCCCTTCCTTCCCTTCCTTCCTTCCCTTCCTTCCCTTCCTTCCCTTCCTTCCCTTCCTTCCTTCCCTTCCTTCCCTTCCTTCCCTTCCTTCCCTTCCTTCCCTTCCTTCCTTCCTTCCTTCCTTCCTTCCTTCCTTCCTTCCTTCCTTCCTTCCTTCCTTCCTTCCTTCCTTCCTTCCTTCCTTCCTTCCTTCCTTCCTTCCTTCCTTCCTTCCTTCCTTCCTTCCTTCCTTCCTTCCTTCCTTCCTTCCTTCCTTCCTTCCTTCCTTCCTTCTTTCTCTCTTCTCTCTCTTTCTTTCTCTCTCTGTCTCTTTCTCCCTCTCTCTCTTCTCTCTCTTTCTCTCTTTCCTCCTCTCTTTTCATTATGTTCTTTTTCATTACAATTTAGTAGTAGTGTATTTTATTTCAATTATTAGGCTGTTCTTATGTCAAGTGTTTTCTCATTTTTACCCGTCTAATTATCTTCTCACCATCCTGGTGGGCTGGGGGAGTGACTGAGCAGCTCTGTGGTGCTTAGTTTCTGGATGGAGTTAAACCACAACATCCTCCCTATCTCTTTTCCCCCCTTTCCACTCCCAGTTCAACTGTCCCCTCGAGGTTTCTAATAGAGGGTTTTACTGTGAAGTTGCTACTGATTAAGCATCCATCTTGGAGGATCAATGTGTATCCTCAACAGCTTTGAAGGGGAAGAAAAAAACTAAGGTGATTCTTCTTTCCAATGAGATAAGGCGCTGCGCCAGCTTATACCAGTATTTTATCTTTGCTTATTGCTTTTATTGTTTGAGGATCAGAACTGCATCTGCTACAAAACTGCCACCAGGATGCTGGATGACAGAGGTGAAAGAAACCACAATTTAGGTTCTCTGAATCTAAAGTCAGCCAAATGGAGGAAACTTTAGCACTGAAATCTCCTTTATAGCAGGATCTCCAGTTCTATTTTTTCAAATAGTTAATGATGACAGTGGTCGATTAGGTGAACAAGTTCAAATAAAGCTAGGAGACAGATGAGTAAAAAGCAAACAGATGAGTAACAGCAGCCAGTTTACTGCTGTTATGAGTTACTACTGTCTAACAGCTGAGCTCTAGAAAGTCCATATTCCCTATGACAGCTGAGAAATAAATCTCATTAGCATAAACCACCATGATGGAAGGAAAGATGGGGAGAATTCAGGAAGAATCTATGATTTTTGTTGGGATGTATCTTTTGAATTTTAACTTCAGCCATTTGTTTTACTTGATTTTATTATACTTTTACTGGATCCTACAGTAACGTCATTCCCTATATCTTATGTTAATGCTTTTCTTTAAACATTTACATATTTGCACAAGGAAATTTCTGTGTTCTTTTCAGTACTCAAAGTGTCTAAAAATATATGAATCTAAGTCTTGTGGAAACTTAATGATGTGGCAATTATTTTTTTCCCTAGTAAGGTAACATGCAAAAATCAAACCCACTCAGTGTATTGTTGGCAAAGGATGGGAGGAAGGAACAAAAAAAGAATATAGGGATTGGTAAAATCATCCAAATCACAGACAGAAATGATTCTAAAAGTATTTTTGGAAATGCTAAAAAATGGGGATCTTAACAATGTAAATAATAGAGTTTTAAGAATATGAGCTGCATATGTGTAATTTTCTTTATATTCTTGGTAATGCACAGCAATAAAACATCCAAGAGAAATTTAACCTGCAAGTTCTTAATTAAGCAATTTTGCTCTTCTCTGCAAAGGACTTTGGAGAAAACCTCTTCCAACTGTCTTCATGTTCATTCTTTCTGAGCATGATCGAACTGTTTCACCTCCCATATGGCATTTGTGGAGACTTGTCAGCTTGTAGAAATTCTTCAGATTTTCATGGCTGGAAAAAATACATTTAGAACAGTTTTAATACTATCAGCAGAATCATTCCCTATCTTTTCTTCAGTCATCACTGAATGTCATCAGCGAACAGACATTCCACTTAATCTTCCTATTTTGAAGAATTAAATGTGATATTTTTAGCATAAATTATTTTTCCTTAAAAAAAAAATGAAATTGTCTTCTTTTTTTTTAATTTTTTTAACAAGCACTTATTTATGGAAGGGCATTTTCTAATTGCAGTAACTTTCATAAAGTACAGATAGTGTTCTTCATATCCTATTATCTGGCTGTTGGTAACTATGCTTAGTTACCTTCAGTATTTACCATAGCTGTCTTGGCCATAGCATGGCCTAGTAGAGAGTACAGTCAGTATTAGCATGTATAACCAGAAATACTGTTCAAGTAGTTCCTGACTGTTGTCAGTCAGTGTGGTTTATAAAGATTGAAATTAGTGAAAACTATTTTTCTGAATATTTGAGTGCTTTAGAAGTCTTTAAAATCGAAGTGGTTTTATTACTTTCTTTGACATTTTATGCACTTTCCATGTATTTATTGATTTGCTCAAGTGTATTTCAGACACAGTGTTCATTCACAAGGAAAGTTCAAATTAGCTGTAACAGCTGATATTACTGCCCCCAAATCTTGTACTTCCTTATGAGTTGAGGTTTGCATGAATATTCTTAATATCTTTTTTTTTTCTTCATCAGATGATGTTAAAATGAACTTTCTGTTGAGTAATGAATACTGGAGCCTTAAGTGGGTCAGTTAACAAATCCAGTCCAGGAAGTTGTACCTTGACTTTGTAAAATGTAGTGGATGTGCTTCAAGTAAATTATAAGTAAAGAGATAAGCATGATGATAAATTAAGCCTTTCACCAGACTTCTTTTTTCTGAATAACATGATACATATAATATGTGTTTTGAAAGTCACAATAGCCACAGAAATTACTGCATTACATTAACCTTTAATTATAGTGAAGTTTTAATGAGAAATATTTATTTAAAATAAAACCTATATATGATAAATTCCATCTATAACCCTGTTCCACTTAATTTTGATTCATATGTATAATTATAGTGCTATTTTATATAATTATTTCAAAACCTTTTTATTTGAAAAAAAGAAATCAATATAAAGCAGAGAAATGCCAGTTAATGTCAGCGTCTGAAATGCTTTATTTGATCTGGAATTTCAAAAAGTGTAAATGAATTGTGTTCCTTCCTTCATTCATTCAGTTTCAGTGGGAATTTAGCATCTGAATCATTTTTGCTTCTCTGGAAAGCCTACTTAGTATGCTTCCTGTGGTTGCTTCCCGTAGCTGTGAATGTGTAATTGCCTAAAAGTCACTGGAGATACTACTGATGACTGAAATTAAGGAGCTTCTGGTACAATAAAACATGTACTTTCTGCAGATAATATTGCTTTCTTTCTCAGTGGTATCAGTTCATGGGCCCATGATCACTATGAAAGATATATGTCATATCACATGATGAAAAAAATCTATCTTTTTTGAAGAGCCATTTGGTGGTCAGCATGCCGCTTGTCCACAAAATTGAATTTAACCAGATTTTAAATGGTGTGTGGTCTCTTGTTAAAACTTTGTATAACTGGAAGGAATGGAATGAGTCAGGAAACACAACCAGCTGCAAAGCTCAGGTGGGTTGAGCTACTCAGTTTTATATAGCCAAGCGACCTTCTTGGGTTGTTACCATTTGCTCAGTGCAGTCACTTCCAGCACTGAACTACTGATGACAGCAAATAAGAGAATAGAATTGACAGCACAAAGGTTTTTTAATCTCATAAATTTTTCAGATTTTTTATCAGTATCATGATCTATCTGCTGTTTTTGACTTGCAGAGGGTGTCACAGACAAACAGGTGTAAAAAAGGTCTATGACACTTGCAGCTACTAGGGTTCTGTTTATTTTCATTACAGAAGGTGCCATAAAGGAGAAATCCCCATATATCGCTAATAGGAGATTCAAAGATTACACAGAAATCAAATTCACTGTACACAAATAACTTAAAGCATGATATCTTTTTCACATTTCAGTTCATTTTTGTACTAAAAACTGTGATAAATACTCAATGATTTTGCTCTGTTCTATAAAATAACTAAACCAATAAAGTTGTAGATTTGTTATATCGACATTTCAATGTAAAAAGATTTTGAGAAAATAGACAGATGCTGCTTACTCTAGCAAAAATGAAAGTTGGAGTAGAGTTTACAGGATTGGGTCCGGAATCTGGGCAATTAAAAAAGTGTGCCTAGAGATATCTGTAATTTTTACTTTTTTTTAATGGTGAACTAAAAATAAATTAAGCAAATTTTAACATTAAAACAGGAGGGAAAAAAATAATGGTAGTAAACATTCTCATAGGCTAATGGATTTTATACCTGATATCAATACTTATGCATACAGGACAAGAACCTGAAAAAATTAAAATGATTAAAAACCTTATATTGACCCTATTCTTTCAGGTTTGGATTATAGCTGCCATTCCAGAATCTCTACTGTACGACTGGCAGTTGTGAGTGTATAGATTATATAGATCCCATCTCTCTTAGTGTTGAGGAATACTGAAAAGAGAAAACAAACAATATAAGTGACTTCAAACTGGCTTTTTAAACAATTATAAGAAATTTTTCTCTGTAACTCACTAAAAAAGCAAACCACAGTCTGATAAAAAAAAAGAAAATGTGGTGGACAGCGAACAGCCTAACAAGACTTAGTGGGGAACAGTCTTGGTAGTTATTCATGTATAGATGCAGGCTCTTTAAACCAAGTTTTCTCTGCTATTGATCCCATCTTATCATTTAGAGGATTTTGTTGTCTGCTTGCAAGTTATTATGATGTCCTCTTCCTGCAGAAAGGCAGTGACTTATTCAAGTGAACTCCTATGCATGAAGGACTGACCTGGGGACAATAGGGTAGCAGAGAAGCTTCAGATTGTTGTAGGAGAAAGTTTAAGGTCTCTACAAAGAGCCTGAGGAACAGCAGAAGCTGGGACGCTGCTGGAGGAAATCAGGAAGGAAATACAACCAGGCCTTGGGGGTGTTGGTCCCTTCCCAGTAATCAGGATGCTGTGTTAGCAGGGGTACAGATGTGTGCAGATGCATGTGTGACTAGAATGAAAGGGCTGAACAAAAAAAGACATTAAGCAGGGAGATAAGCAGTTGTTAATAAAACACCTCTTTTGTTAGCATTTCTATTGTTTTGTCCAATTATGTTAAGATTAGTTTTAATGTTAAAAAATGCATATTCTTATTTAAATTTTATTTAGACCTTCCTTTTGGATTTAGAACCTTTTGAGTCTTTGTGTAGGTATGCAGTTCAGTCTACTCATCAAAGACATGACTGATTTCAAATGTCTGTTTTCTTATGTCTCTGTGCTAAGAAATTAGAACACACTTTATTAATGATCATCTAGCACTTCCTTCATTTTCAAATGTTCTTTTCTTTTCCTTAGCCTATGTTGGCTGTTCTTTACAATCTTCTCAATATTAGCGTAAATATCAAATCTCAGTAAACAATAGACCTAGCTGAAAATGTTTTGATAATATTTTATCACTAAAAGTACTATATTCAGTTGTGTATCCCATTGCCAGTGCCATAATGGAGAAATGAATGGAAGAGATGTTGGTAAAAAATGTTTATAAGTCTTGAAAAAAGTCATTCATTTAACATAAAAAAATCAAAACAGCATTGTGATCTCTTTCAAATTTATTCTTATTTTCTTAGTCATTCAATCATTCAGTTCATGAGAAAAAAAAATAATTAACAGACAGGCTACTAAAAATGTTTGAGTAGCTAGAGGTGTATTTAAGCCTCTTACAGAATTTGAAAATAACGTCTGGGAGCCCAGCTAAGTTATTGTTAAAGATCCATGTGACTGTCAAGGTGTACTTTCAGGTGCTTCCATCACTGCATTTTCAAAAGACAGAGCTTCTCAGACTTAATGAATTTTCTTCTTCATTGAATATCATAGTAGAAATATCAATCAGACAAAAGAAGTTGAACCTTGAAGTACCCAGCATCTGTAAAATCTTGATTAGTTTTATCATAATCTCTTTTCTGATATTTTTACATACAGTAACTGAAGTAATTCAAATATGACTACCTAAAAACTGGTACTTCATGTGTAGTTAAGATCTATTAAAATTCACTGGAATTGTTTATGTTTCTTGCTGCAGTTTACTGTAATGATAATTAATAGTCTTAACATAAATATCCTTAGTATTTTTTTTTCATTTCCTCTATGCTTTTTGTTTCTGTGTTATTTTCACTCTTTATTACTAGTGTGCTGGTAATTGCTTCAAAATTTTGCAGTAATGTGAACAATGGATATGATTTTTGGCTGCTCCAAGTAATGTACATTCTTTGCAATCGTAATACAAATAAGATATTGTCTTAAGGTATAACTCAAACATACTACTACTACCACCAATAATAATAATGATAAGAGAAATAACAAGGGGAGAGAATATAAAACTAAAAGGGATAAGGGAAGCCATAAACACAAGTGATGTACAATACAATAACTCGCCACCCACCAACCAATAGCCTGACCTGAGCAGTGATCGGGGTCTTCCTGGTATCTCCCCCCAGTTTATACACTGGCCGTGACGGGCTGTGGGATGGAATACTACTTTGGCTGGTTTGGGTCATATGACCTGTCTCTGCTTCTTCCCAGCTTCCCATGCCCCTCCTTATTGGCAGAGCATGAGACTGAAAAGTCCTTGATAGAATAATAGAATCATAGAATAGTTAGGGTTGGAAAGGACCTCAAGATCATCGAGTTCCAACCCCCCTGCCATGGGCAGGGACACCTCCCACTAAACCATGTCACCCAAGGCTCTGTCCAATCCCACCTTGAACGCCGCCAGGGATGAAGCATTCGCAACCTCCCTGGGCAGCCCATTCCAGCGCCTCACCACCCTCACAGTAAAGAATTTCTTCCTCAGATCCAATCTAAACTTCCCCTGTTTAAGTTTAAACCCATTACCCCTTGTCCTCTCACCACAGTCCCTAATGAAGAGTCCCTCCTCAGCATCCCTATAGGCCCCCTTCAGGTATTGGAAGGCTGCTATGAGGTCTCCACGCAGCCTTCTCTTCTCCAGGCTTAACAGCCCCAATTTTCTCAGCCTATCTTCATACGGGAGGTGCTCCAGTCCCCTGATCATCCTCGTGGCCCTCCTCTGCACTTGTTCTAACAGTTCCATGTCCTTTTTATGTTGAGGACACCAGAACTGCACACAATACTCCAAGTGAGGTCTCACGAGAGCAGAGTAGAGGGGCAGGATGACCTCCCTCGACCTGCTGGTCACACTCCTTTTGATGCAGCCCAGGATACGGTTGGCTTTCTGGGCTGCGAGCGTACGCTGCTGGCTCATGTTCGTTTTCTCATTGACCAGCACCCCCAAGTCCTCAGCAGGGCTGCTCTGAATCTCTTCCCTGCCCAACCTGTAGCTGTACCTGGCATTGCTCCGACCCAGGTGTACGACTTTGCACTTAGCATGGTTAAACTTCATCAGGTTGGCATCAGCCCACCTCACAAGCGTGTCAAGGTCCCTCTGGATGACATTCCTTCCCTCCAACTTATCAACCAAACCACACAGCTTGGTGTCATTGGCAAACTTGCTGAGGGCACACTCAATCCCACTGTCCATGTCACCCACAAAGATGTTGAACAAGACCGGTCCCAACACCGATCCCTGGGGGACACCACTCGTTACGGGTCTCCAGCTGGACATTGAGCCATTGAGCACTACTCTTTGCGTGCGGCCATCCAGCCAGTTCTTTATCCACCGAGTGGTCCACCTATCAAATTGATGTCTCTCCAACTTAGAGAGAAGGATGTCATGTGAGACAGTGTCAAAGGCTTTACACAAGTCCAGGTAGATGACATCAACTGCTCTGCCCCTGTCCATCAGTTCCATAGCCCCTTCATTGAAGGTGACCAGATTGGTCAGGCAGGATTTCCCCTTAGTGAAGCCATGCTGGCTGTCCCCCAGCACCTCGTTGGATTTCACGTGCCTTATCATGCCTTCCAGGAGAATCCACTCCAAGATTTTGCCAGGCACAGAGGTGAGACTGACTGGTCTGTATTTCCCTGGCTCATCCATTTTCCCCTTCTTAAAAATGGGGGTTATATTTCCCTTTTTCCAGTCATCAGGGACTTCACCTGACTGCCATGATTTTTCAAATATGATGGCCAGTGGCTTAGCAACTTCTTTTGCCAGCTCCTTCAGGACCCATGGATGGATTTCATCCGGTCCCATGGACTTGTATACATTCAGGTTCCTAAGGTGGTCCCGAACAAGATCCACCCCCACAGTGGGCCCAGGGTCCCCACCCTCACCTTCCCCGCGTCTGCCTTTCAACACTTGGGTGGTGTGGTCAGAGCATCTGCCGGTAAAGACTGAGGCAAAGAAGTCATTAAGAACCTCAGCCTTCTCCAAATCCAGGGTAGCCAGTTCTCCCGATAGCTCCTGGAGAGGGCCCACGGTGTCCCTAACCTGTCTTTTTTTGGCAATGTACCTATAAAATCCCTTCCTGTTATCCTTCACATCCCTAGTCAAGTTTAATTCTAAGTGGGCCTTAGCTTTCCTAACCTGGTCCCTACCTTCCAAGACAACATCCCTGTATTCTTCCCAGGCCACCTGACCTTGCTTCCACCTTTTATAAGCCTCTTTTTTCCTTCGAATTTTGCTCAGCAGCTCCTTATCCATCCAAGGAGATCTCCTGGCCAGGGTAAGCATTACTTATGAACAACTAAAACATCAATGTGTTATCAGTGTTAGACTACAGATGAAAACAGCACTGCACCAGCTCCTAAGAAGGACAGAAATAACTGTTACAGCTGAACCCAGGACAGATATAAAAAAATCTTGAAGAACTCTTACTAAGGTTCAGTACTGAGGAAAGTAACAAGATACTTAGAAACTTCTCTTTGTCTATTCCAAAGAAAGTTGGAGTTACTTGTTGGTTTTGTTGGTTTTGTTTGTTGCTTTTTTTAACGAGAGCCATAAAGCTCAGAAACAAGTCTTTTCAAGGTGGTTGATTGAAAAGTTAGCTACTTGTCAGTCTGGAAATAAAGCCAATGGATGGAAAGAAAGTTTTAAATTTTCAGTACAAAGAAAATCTTTTATTTTCTTAATAACAAACCTAGGGCTGATTAAATCTGCTAGACCAACAGTCCTGGAAGTGAGTTCTCTCAATTAATCTGAGGTAAATTCTGAGCCTGAGCATCCTATCAGCCACTCCGCAGTTAAGGCTTAACATTGTCAGACCCATTGGTTATGTGACAGGATGTCAACCCCAGTGGTGTACAATATTGTCAGGACTGCAGTTATCTTTAGTCCTTAGTCTCATGACAGAAGTCTCACACAGACTCACGCAAGGGATAGAATATGTAGGTTGTGCATAGGGGGAAGCTAATGAAATTCAATGATTTCCGTGTAGTAAACTATTGGCAATATGCAACATGCAGAAGCTTAAGCCTGTTCATCCCTGTGCCTTTAACTCCTCCCTTTTCCACTTTTGTTTCTTACTGTCCTTATGTGCTTCTTTCTCCCCATGCACCAAATACCAGTTATCCAATGCTTATTAGGCAACACCTAGTGTTCTTGCAAATCTGTTGTTGCAAATCTGTTGTTGCAGCAGTGGCATGGCCCTTCAATCAACCCAAACTTAGGTTTCCTGGCTCTTAGGGAACATCAGAACTGTGCTATGCGGCATCACACAATCTAATAGAAATACCAGATGTGTTGTGATGCAGCTGAATAAGGACAACTATCTTGCTTCCAGTCTGCAGTGTGAACGTTTGCTCACTTGCATCTAACTCGTAAAGTGTTACACCTGGGTTTTGCGTTGTAGACTTATTTTCATTGTCACTGAGCCTTGAGTTGGCTATTGCCATAAAATACATCTACAGACGTGGTGTTTTGTTTCTCCCTTAAAATAGAACCAAAGACTGCACTTTGAGAGATGAAACCTTGTGTCACTCAAAAAGGCCTTACTAGCCCACCTTGTTCTTGAGCTTTCTCTCCCACCATTTTAGGTTTAAATTAATCACTATTAGAGAACTTGAGGCATAGTCCTCTCATATGTGTGCAGTGAAAGGTGAAGCACCATCTGGAGCTCAGAATGAGTGCTATTAAAAGACTGATTAATGGTGTAGCGTTTAAAGCTGAAGAAGAAAATCTCAAGCCAAGCCATTAGGCAAACGTAATCCATTACATGAATAGACATTCCAGCGCTTCAGGGAGATTTTTGTCTTCCCCATTTCTCTCCATCTAGCTCTTTTGATTTGTGTTTTGTAGCCATCTTCTGCTTAAAACTATGTTGTTGTCCATTCCAAATCTTATCCTCTCGGCTCCTTTATCTCTTTACATAAGCTTCAGAAACTGTCCCTGTTAGATATGCATGAAATGGTCTCTGGGTTGAGGTACGTGGTCTAGTTTTAACCACATATAGAGGAACACAAAATGAAATAGTATCCATTAAGAAAAAAAAAAACAAAAACAAAAAAAAAAAAACCAGAAAAAAAACCAATCCCAAACTAAACAACTCAACAATCAAGAAAAAATGAAATTGCCTTCTGAAAGCCTACTGTCTCTATTGCTCCTGTAGGCACCATTAATCTATGAGAGTTTTGGACTGTTTTCAGGCAGCAGTCAAAAGAATGGAAGAAAATTTTTAGTGGTTATGGGCTCTTAATTATCTATGCTGCAGAAAATTTTGCAGAACTGAGGGTATCATCAAGAAATTAATAATTGATGTGGCTGTTCTGCTCTGCTGTACTAGTTAATATTCATTAATGACCATTTTCAGAACCATAAAACAGGAGAAGTGGGGAAGAATGAAAGCAAAGAAGTGATAAAGCTGTAGGGAAAAATATGTAGATGAGGAAAAACTGTAATAAGGGGAAAGGCATGGCTGTAGAATCAAAAACAAAAAACGGAAGGAAAAGAATAGGTAAACAAAGTGGAAAAGATTTATTAGAGCATTAAATAGAGGGGCAGAGAGGAAGAGATTTTTATCTTGAGATAGAGAAAGAAAAAACATTGATAAATTCAGTTATTTCTTTGGAATACTGGAACATTGAGTGATGTCTTTTTGTAGAAAAGGCAGTTGTAAGATTCAGACTAAGGAAAAAAATCTCTCTACATAAATATTTGACCTATTTTTGACAGGGAATTGCAGCATATTGACAATGCAACACAATATTGGACAATGCATTTATATTAGTCCAGTTTAAATGGCGGCGTTCAAGGCTGGGTTGGACAGAGCCTTGGGTGACATGGTTTAGTGGGAGGTGTCCCTGCCCATGGCAGGTGGGTTGGAACTTTATGATCTTAAGGCCCTTTCTAACCCTAACTGTTCTATGATTCTATGATTTTTTATAATTAATTACTGTGTCACATCATATACATTAAGAGGCAAATAGTTCAGAACTCCCAAATAGTTCAGGCCAGATAATGCTCTTATTTGTATTAGAACCTATGGCATCCTCTTCATCCATGTTCAGTAACATCTTATCAGATCTCTCTGTGCTTATGATTATTTCTTTTACCTGAGTTCAAAATGTTAAAACTTTCTTATCTAATCTGCCATGCATGAGGTAAAAAGAGTTAATCTCAGTATCTCTTACATGCCATGGACCAGCTGCTAACTACTGACAGGTCTAGTCTGTGATCATATTTACACAGATTAAACTCTGGAGAAAGTAAGTGAAGTAAGTGCAGTTACTGTGTATGTATATAAATGAGGAGCTAGACTCAAGTCACTGAGGCTTCATAATAAACAGAAGGAAAGAAATGTGTTTCTATACAAAGCCAAGCTAAATCTTTGATAGCTTGGCTTAAAAAATGCCTATACCTTGTACAAGATCAATTCACACTGGTAAATTTCACCCAAGCAGCGTTCCTTTTGATGAATTTTAGTGAATAACTTTTTTCCAGGGAACTATGCACTGGGGAGCAAACCCCACTTTCCTTAAAATCAATGCAAGTTTTGTTTGCAACATCAGTGGGAGTAAAATCACACCAAAGACAGTATCTGAGTAATTTTTGTCTCAGGTTTACAATGAGCCCATTTCTATTTCTATGTCTAAGCGTAGGAGTTCAGCTGTGTAGCTGCAATTATCTGTGACGAAAAAGCTGGAAATCAAATCTCCTTTGGGATGTCTACTAGATAAATTTAAAAATTCCAGCGCACAAGAGCAGTATGAATTCAGTAGATGAACATACACTACCTTTCACAACCTGTTTTGTAACAGATGACACACTCAAGACAGCAGGTTAATCTGCTTTCTCTCTTTCTCTTTTTTTGTATACAACTGAGATAGCCATATTTATTAAATATGCTATTATGCTATAGCATTTTATGCTAGTAAGTATACATTTTATTTATGTCTTTATTTTTTTAAAATAAAACTGCGTCTCTTGTTCTGATTTTAACCTTGATAGTGTTTTCAGATAGTCTTTCCTTACCGTATTCTTCATTTGGACTGTTTTTCAAAGGCTTCTAAAACACAGAGAAGCACATGTCCCACTTGACTGCCGTGATAGTCAGCTTGGAACATGCATTATAAAATGATTGCCACATGCATGTATTTAAAAAGAATAAAAGGAATGCTAGTTTTAAAGTGTGCTGAAACTGCTATATTTTTTTCACATATATATATATATATACACACATAAATCTACCCACATTTCTATCATACATTTGAGGGCTACTATGTTTTTTATTTATGGGAACTAAAGCTGGGTTAAATATTCCACTCATAAAGTAATATACCACCAAGATATTAACTCTACTAGCAGAGTACAATATTTACTGTACAATTAACAATATGTTTTCATTTAAGACTATTGATTTTTTAAAGTAATTCATATATCTTCCTAACATTCTGGATGATACCCACTTCAAATGTGTTCTCTAAATTACAAAATCTTGAGTGTTTTTACATGTAAGGCTTTACATAAGCCGGGATGTTTCCATATTCAATAAGGATGTGGGAATTCCTGAAGATTTTGTAAAAATTGAGGTGTGGTGGTATTGGGCAAGGAGGTGGTCATTGAATCTTTGAGTTTCTGTTCTTCCAGGTGACAATGAGAGAAAACACAATGTCCTCTGAATGTGGATTTCTCTCCAGTCAGCAACATTCTAGAAAAAATAAATAAATAAATAAATAAATAAATCGAAGGTAATTTTTCTTTCTACTGCTCATCTTCTCCCCTCTTTTCTATATTGTTTAATACAACGTATAATTAGTTACTGCAGATCTCACCATTGTTAACACCACAACAACCTCAGATACTTATGAAACCTCAGTTTTCATTAATTGTAGGAATGTAACATTTCTAACATATGTTGCTTTAGAAATAGAGTATTAATATTATTTGGGAAAAACTACAGAAAAAAAATGCTTACATTATTTGAATCATCAAGGTCTCTGAAAAGTACTACATTCAGACATTATTTTCTGAGCTGGATATGAAATACTGAATGCAGTTATATTTCAATAAAATTCTCTATTTGGCTCATAAATTTTAAAGGAAAATGCCCTTGCATGATCTGTCGTGGTTTAAGCTTCTATAAACCCATGCAGTCGCTCTCTCACTCACTCCTCACTCTTTCTTCCCTCCGCTCCTGGAGGGATGGGAAGGAGAATTAAAAGAATGCAACTCCCACAGGTTGAGATAAGAACAGTTTAGTAACTAAGGTATAACACAAACCACTACTGCTACCACCAATAATAATAATGATAAGAGAAAATACAAGGAAAAAGAATACAATTGCTCACCACCCAATATCAAGCCCGACCACCCAGTGCACCCCCCACAGTGCACCTCCACCACCGTGCACCCCCCACCCTTCTGGGTCTCTGCTCTCCGTTTCTGCAACCTGGACATGACGTGCTGTGGTATGGAATAACCTCTTTGGTTAGTCTGGGTCAGGCATCCTGTTTCTGCTTCCTCTCGACTTCCCCTCCTCCCTGGCAGAGCATGAGACTCAGAAAGTCCTTGGTCAGACCAAAACATTCTAAGCCATAACTATAAACATCGGTGTTATCAGTGCTGTTCCCAGACGGAAAGTCAAAAACACAGCACTGCACCAGCTACTATGAAGTAGAAAAAAATGACTGCTGCTGCTGAGCCCATGACAATGATGAAACGTCATTAACATCAACAAACCAGCACAAAATTTTACAATTACAAAAAGTATTTGGTAGTCTAATATTAGTAATGCTGCAGGATAAAAGCTGGCCAATTAAGCAGTTTCATGGATCTTTCCTTCTTCCAAGGAGGCCAGGATTTGCCAAACATTCTGTGGTTCCCAGCTCATGTCTCTTAATGCCTTTCCTTCTCTGTGTCTCTCACAGAAAAAGAAGAAATGTGACAGAAGAGTTAATCCATTCATGAGTCATATGTGACAGATGAGAATTAAAGCCAAGAATAAATTATAATAATTACATAAACCCTGCATCCTTAAAAGCCAAGACAATTAACATGCAAAATGTGGTATCCTCCTGCCGAGACAATTAACATGCAAAAATCATGGTCATTAAGGCCAGCACCAAGGGCAGATGCTGTTGAAGAGAGGGATTCTTCTTGCAGTGTTAAAATATGAAGGTGAAGCAAGAAAAAGGGCATTTTTTATTTTTTTTTTTCTGGTGCAGAGACTGCCAGGCTAAGAATAAGCAATGGAAGAAGCATAATAGGTAATACTGGGTAATACGTCGGCCTTGTTTGAACAGGAAAGGTTTTTGGTGTTCAAAAATGAGCTTGCTAACCCAACGGTTTTACGAGATTTGGGACAGAGGATTGGAAAATAGTACGTTAGCTATTTGAAAGCAAGAAGAATGGCTAGACAAAAAGGTCAAAGAGATGAAAAGGAGAACAAAATCACATGATGATGCAACGTCTGTTTTTTCTGGCTTAGATTTCTCTAAGTACTGTACATGCTATATTATGCAAATTGTATCTTATTTGAATCTAATTACATCTATTAATAAATGCTATTTTTAATTAGACCACTTAAATCATTGGATTTCTCAGGGAATCTTACACAGACTGTTCCAAAGAGATGAAATAATGTATAAGGTATACGATGATTTCATTAAGGGACATAATTTTTTTTTTTTTCTATTTTCCCCCTTATCTACTTTAATAAATATCAGAGAAAGTATAAACACGTATGTGAAGCCAAACCAAAAGTGGAAGAGCAAAGGAACAGCAAACCAAACAAACAAACACAAAAAAAAAAGAAAAGAAGGAAAATGGGACATAGGAGGACAGGAAGCAAAACTGAAGATGAGGTAATTGAAATATGGCATGATGTTATAACTTATTTGAATGATAATACAATCCATTATTCTATTAAAGAGAGTTTTCTTGCATGCTTTCCTACAAGGTCCTCTAAAGTAGAAACCTTCTGGTTCAGGCAATAGGATGATCTGTACTTTTAAGAAAGCATCTCTGGAGAACAAGCAATCCAGGATAACTGACCTGTCGAGTCTGTACCAGCTCTACTCTGATAAGAGATGGTGTTCTATTTCAGTGTTTGCCCTAACCCTCTTATCTGTTCCCCTGCCAGCGGACTTACTTATGTCTACATTGCATAAAGTCCCCACTAGGCTAGACCACATATGACAGAATAGCATTTTTTCAGTGATGAGTGGTGTTCCTTAGGGTTGGTGCTGGGACCAGAACTGTTTAACATGCTGAAGGGAAGGGATGCCATCCAGAGGGGCCTTGACACGCTTGTAAGGTGGCTTTTTGCAAACCGGATGAAGTGCAAGGTTCTACACCTGGGTCGGAGCAATGCCAGGCACAGCTATAGGTTGGGCAGAGAAGAGATTCAGAGCAGTCCTGCGGAGAAGGACTTGGGGGTGTTGGTGGATGAAAAAAATGAACATGAGCTGGCAGTGTGTGCTCGCAGCCCAGAAAGCCAACCGTATCCTGGGCTGCATCAAAAGGAGCGTGACAAGCAGGTCGAGGGAGGTGATCCTGCCCCTCTACTCTGCTCTCGTGAGACCTCACTTGGAGTACTGTGTGCAGTTCTGGTGTCCTCAACATAAAAAGGACATGGAACTGTTAGAACAAGTGCAGAGGAGGGCCACGAGGACGATCAGGGGACTGGAGCACCTCCCGTATGAAGATAGGCTGAGAAAGTTGGGTCTGTTCAGCCTGGAGAAGAGAAGGCTGCATGGAGACGTCATAGCAGCCTTCCAGCATCTGAAGGGAGCCTATAGGGATGCTGGGGAGGGACTCTTCATGGGGGACTGTAGTGAGAGGACAAGGGGAAAACAAACTTAAACGGGAAGTTTAGATTGGATATAAGGAAGAAGTTCTTTACTGTAAGGGTGGTGGGGCCCTGGAATGGGTTGCCCAGGGAAGCTGTGAATGCTCCATCCCTGGCAGTGTTCAAGACCACGTTGGACAGAGCCTTGGATGGCATGGTTTAGTGTGAGGTGTCCCTGCCCGTGGCAGGGGGGTTGGAACTAGATGATCTTAAGGTCCTTTCCAACACTAACTCTTCTGTGTTTCTATGATTATATGTTCAACAAATTCACGTATGAGGTCTTGCCTCTGAGTCAGGGCAAACCCAAGCACAGCTCTAGGCTGGGTAGAGAATGGATTGAAAGCAGTCCTGAGAAGAAGGATTTTGGGGTGTTCGTTGAGAAGAAGCTCAACATGAGCAGGCAGTTTGTGCTTGCAACCCAGAAAGACAATTACATGACAATCAAGAGGAATGTAGCCAGTAGGTCAAGGGAGGGGATTCTCTCCCTCTGCTCTTGTGAGACCCCGCCTGGAGCACTGTGTCCAACTTTGGTGCCCCTAACACAAGAGGGATGTCAGCCTACTCAAGCAAGTCCAGAGGAGGGCCACGAAGGTGATCAGAGGAATGGAGCACCTTTCCTATGGGGACAGGATGTGACAGTTGGGCTTGTTCAGCCTGGAGAAGGCTCAGGGCAGACCTACTGTAAGCAGTCTTTCAGTACCTAAAGAGAGTACAAGAAATCTGGAGAGGGACATTTTACAAGGGCATGTAGTGACAGGAGAAGGGGGAATGGCTTTAAGCTGACAGAGCAGAGACTTAGATTAGACATTCGGAAAAACTCTTCACTATGAGGGTGGTGAGACACTGGAACAGGTTGCCCAGACAAGCTACTGCTGCTCCATCCCTGGAAGCGTTCAAGGCCAGGTTGGATGGGGCTTTGAGCAACCTGGTGTAAGTGGAGATTTGAAACTAGATGATCTTAAAGGTCCCTACCAACCCAAATCATTCTGTGATTCTATGATTCTATTATTCCATTCATGCCAAGGTCAAAAAAGTACCAATCTTGTCAAGTTTCATGAATGACACAAGTCTGTGAATTTCTAGAAGGCTTGGCTTCAGCGGGACTGTTCATTTCCATTATTGTTACTGACTGTCAAGTTGACCCTTGAGGAGTTTGAATTGCATGTATTTCAAAGCATCTGTTGTACCTTGAAGTCAAGGCTAATAGAGACACAGCTGTTCTGTGAAGAAGGCAACTATGTATCTCACCAGTGGTGCACAAAATATTATCACCAGTGTGCCTTATTTGTCATAAGCACATGTACTGCAGGTGTAGAGGAACCTGTTTTCATCTCTGCCTTGCATTTTTCACTCTCTTTGTTGCCACTCAAGTTAACATGGTTGCCTTTTCAAGCCGCTGGAATAATTGATCAGAGCAAAATACAATCTTTTTCAAAATTCCAGAATATAGAGCAAAATTCAATTCCCCAATCCCTCCATGCACTATTTTTAGTGTTTGGGAGGAGGGGTGTGGTTTAGTATTTGCCTCTGTAATAGTTTGCAATCTAATTCTATGATCTTTGCAGATATTCTAAGTTGCCTGCTTCTAAAATAGACTTCTTTATTGTTTTCTGGTTGTACTTCTGTTTACTTCCTCTGTCCTTACTGTACTTCTAATTCTATTCCAGTACTTGAATGTCATCAACATGCTGTTTATTGCTTTTTTCCAGATCATTAATAAAGACACTAAGAAAGACTTAATATAAGGTGAGGCTCTGCTTCCTAACTCAGTACTTTTATCTTTAATAGTACACTTTGTTTATGATCTTCTACACAGCTTTTAATCAATATAACAATGTTTCTGTGTACCAAGAGTGATTTGAATTAATTTTCTAGGTAGGATTTCATTATTCACTTCAACAAGTGCTTTACTAAAGTGTCTCACATGTAGTGCTTTATTTCATCTAGTGATTTTGTAATTCTGTTCTAAAAAACAAGCAAGTTATCAGAGTAAAATATTACCTACTTCCTTGATGGATGCAAAATGCTTTTTTATATAGCAAAAATGCTGCATAGCAAGACGAGTTGTGCTTGCATTCAGCAACTTGTGAGGATGGCTCACTGGCAGACATAAAAAATAAAATGAGAAAGAAAAAAGAGGCAGAAAGAAACAATTAGTATACCAAAGCAAGTAAGTACATTTTGAGCTATGAGAAAAGAATATTTGTACTAATAGTTAATTCTCACAGTATCCAAAAAGGGGAAAAAAGACCAATTATATTCACCAAATATATCTCCTTTCCTCTACCTGCTCCCTCCCTGGCTCCATGTTTGAGGTAATAGGTGATTCAGGGAGTTCCCATATGAGAGATTGACACACATTACTCTTAAGAATTTAACAAACTTCTGCCGCATTAAATTTCACAGTAAATTAGTTTGGTATTGTGTAAGTGCAGGTACTGGATATTGCTTGTAACAGTGCTTCAGGAACTTGATCCACATTGTATATTGAATAAGCAGTGAACAGATTTTCACTGATGGCCTTCTCCATGTAATTCATGATTTATGCCCATGCACCATACCTCCGCTCAGTTATTGTTCTGCCTGGATGTAAGTTCACCAATCTCTAATTGTAAGGAAGCTTACATTCCATAGCTCTGCTCCACTCTGTCTCATGTAGTTCTTCTTCAGCTGGAATTGGCAGCTGCACATACAATTCAAGACACAGGGGGACCGTGGGTTTAAATAGTCCCTATAGAGATGTTTCCTGTTTAATTCTCTGTGTACTTCTAACATTGATTTTGTCTGCTTGACAGCTGTGAGTTCAGCTCATGTTTTTGCAGTGTGTGGACTAATAAATTTATCCACAAAAAAATTCAAGATACCTTATGGCCAATACAGAAAGCAAGCACCAAGGGGAAATAGTAAGGAAATGGTAAAGGAAAAGGCAGGAAATGGTAAAATGAGAGGGAATTAAAAACTGAGGAAAAAAGATCCATGAAATCTGAAATTGGCCAGACTACTTGAATGAAAACCACAACCATTTGTTGATCGGAAACCCATATTCTGCAGTTAGTTCAGAGCCTTTGCCCTAGACAGCCACAATGGAAATCTGG
This sequence comes from Amazona ochrocephala, assembly GCA_039720435.1. Classification (NCBI taxonomy): domain Eukaryota; kingdom Metazoa; phylum Chordata; class Aves; order Psittaciformes; family Psittacidae; genus Amazona; species Amazona ochrocephala. Next base: position 28,036,638 of record CM077876.1, on the reverse strand, counting down.
CATACTCATTTGATCTCCAAGTCTTGAATAAATAAGGTGTTTTGCTAGTGGATGTCAGTTGCAAATACTCATTGATTTCCCATGTTTTATACCTTCCTGATGTTGGGAGCATCCTTGCTTTCTGGATAAAAATCTACTTTCTGAAGTAAGTGATATTTTCTCTCCTGTTTGTATGGCAAGAGAATGCCTACAGGTGGAGAGTTTCTCATGCGGATAGAGTCAAGCATGCTGAGTCAGTGTACTTTAGTGCAAAAGGTTAGAGAAAGCTTTAGTCTGTCTTCCGTACCCCAGGTACAGAATTAAAATATCGTTCCAACTTATTAAAATGCTTCTGATCACATTCTTTAATTTCAAATAAGTTTTTTAAATAAGCTGAATTTAGTCAGTTTTAAATACATTGTATATAGAATTAGTTATGGTATTAGGCCTCTTTTTCTTTGTTTCATTAAAGGCTAAACTGCTTATATAAAGTTCAATCTAAATATGACATCATTTTGTTATGAATATGCCTTTTTAGAGTGTTTACTTGGCATTTGCTAGATGAGCCTTCTAAATAATCTAATTCTAGGAAAAGCTTCATCAAAAGGTCATTATCTAATGCTGAAAAAGTCACTATGATTTCCTCTAAAATTATCTCCATTTTCCTTTTCACACTGCTGGTATAATGCTCCAGATCTGCTTTATGCCCTTTGGCGGGGTATTTGAATTCTAAAGGGGATATTTATCAGCAAACACAAGCTGGACAAAGAGATGGCTCTTCTAACAACTGGGTTTGAATGTCTGTGGCAATTCCAGTGTGGCACAGAGAGTCATTTGCTTCTGAGGCACTACAGATGCACAGGAATGGTTGCAGACATTCAGGGGAAAGAAAAATGTGCAGTCAGTGACCCTCAGCCATTCATTTGTTTCCTACTTACACAATTCTGACTTCTCTGTTTTGCATAGAGGAAACATCAATTTTTCCCAATAGACATACAGCAAATCCTCTAAACCATTATCAGAAATATTCCTTGTATGATACTCCTGATATAATCATAGAATCATAGAATCACAGAATAGTTAGGGTTGGAAAGGACCTAAAGATCATCGAGTTCCAACCCCCCTGCCACGGGCAGGGACACCTCCCATTAAAACATGCAACCCAAGGCTCAATCCAACCTGGCCTTCAAAAACGCCGCAGATGGAGCATTCACAACTTCCCTGGGCAACCCATTCCAGGGCATTACCACCCTTACAGTAAAGAATTTCTTCCTCATATCCAATCTAAACTTCCCCTGTTTAAGTTTGAACCCATTACCCCTTGTTCTCTCACTACAGTACCTCATGAAGAGTCCCCCCTCAGCACCCCTATAGGCCCTTTCAGATATTGGAAGGCTGCTATGAGGTCTCCACGCAGCCTTCTCTTCTCCAGGCTGAACAGACCCAACTTTCTCAACCTGCCATTATACGGGAGGTGCTCCAGTCCCCTGATCATGCTCATGACCCTCCTCTGCACTTGTTCCAACAGTTCCATGTCCTTTTTATGTTGAGAACACCAGAACTGCACACAATACTCCAAGTGAGGTCACACGAGAGCAGAGTAAAGGGGCAGAATCACCTCCCTCGACCTGCTGGTCACACTCCTTTTGATGCAGCCCAGAATACGGTTGGCTTTCTGGGCTGCAAGTGCACACTGCCAACTCATGTTCATTTTTTTCATCCACCAACACCCCCAAGTCCTTCTCCGCAGGGCTGCTCTCAATCTCTTCTTGGCCAACCTGTAGCTGTGCCTGGCATTGCTCCGACCCAGGTGGAGGACCTTGCACTTGGCATGGTTAAACTTCATCAGGTTGGCATCAGCCCATCTCACAAGCATATCAAGGTCCCTCTGGATGGCATTCATTCCCTCCAACGTATCAATCAAACCACACAGCTTGGTGTCATTCGCAAACTTGCTGAGGGCGCACTCAATCCCACTGTCCATGTCACTCACAAAGATGTTGAACAAGAACAGCCCCAACACCCATCCCTGAGGGACACCACTCGTTACTGGTCTCCAGCTGGACATTGAGCCATTGAGCACAACACTTTGCGTGCGGCCATCCAGCCAGTTCTTTATCCACTGAGTGGTCCACCTATCAAATTGATGTCTCTCCAACTTAGAGAGAAGGATGCCATATGAGACAGTGTCAAACGCTACGCACATATCCAGGTAGATGGCATCAACTGCTCTGCCCCTCTCCATCAGTTCCATAGCCCCATCATAGAAGACCACCAGATTGGTCAGACAGGATTTCCTCTCAGTGAAGCCATGCTGGCTGTCCCCAAGCACCTTGTTGGATTTCATGTGCCTCAGCATGCCTTCCAGGAGAATCCGCTCCAAGATTTTGCCAGGCACAGAGGTGAGACTGACTGGTCTGTAATTCCCTGGCTCATCCTTTTTCCCCTTCTTGAAAATGTGGGCTATATTTCCCTTTTTCCTGTCGTCGGGAACTTCACCTGACTGCCATGATTTTTCAAATATGATGGACAGTGGCTTAGCAACTTCATTTGCCAGCTCCTTCAGAACCCACAGATGGATTTCATCCGGTCCCATGGACTTCTATACGTTCAGGTTCCTAAGATGGTCTCGAACAGATTATCTCCTACAGTGGGCCCAGGGTCCCCACCCTCACCGTCCCTGCGTCTGTCTTCCAAGACTTGGGTGGTGTGATCAGAGCATTTGCCAGTGAAGACTGGGGCAAAGAAGTCATTAAGAACCTCAGCCTTCTCCAAGTCCGAGGTAGCCAGTTCTCTCAATAGCTTCTGGAGAGGGCCCACGTTGTCCCTGCGTCTGCCTTTAATTTGCAATGTACCTATAAAGTCCCTTCCTGTTATCCTTAGCATCCCTAGCCAAGTTTAATTCTAACTGGGCCTTAGCTTTCCTAACCTTTTCCCTAGCTTCCCAGACAACATCCCTGCATTCCTCCCAGGCCGCCTGACCTTGCTTCCACCTTTTATAAGCCTTTTTTTTCCTTCATATTTTCCTCAGCAGCTCCTTATCCATTCAAGGATGTTTCCTGGCCCTCCTGCTGCACTTCCTTCCAGTTGGGATGCAACACTCCTGAGCTTGCAGCAGGTGAGCCTTGAATATTAAGCAACAGTCTTGGGCCCCCTCTAGGGCTATATTCCATGGAACCTTACTGAGCATGCTCCTGAAGAGGTCAAAGTCTGTTCTCTTGAAGTCCAGGGCAGTGAGCTTCCTGCACGCTCTTCTCACTGTCCTGAGGATCTTGAAGTCGACCATCTCATGATCGCTGCAGTCAAGGCTGCCCTGGAGCGTCACATTTCCAACCAGCCCGTCCCTGTTGGTGAGGATGAGGTCAGGCATGGCACCTCTCTTTGTTGTCTCTCGTATTACTTGCAGAAGGAAGTTGTCTTCCACACAGTCAAAGAACTTCCTGGATTGCTTGTGCCGGATCATACAATTCCTCCAACAGATGTCAGGGTGGTTGATGTCCCCCATGAGAACAAGGGCCTGCAAGTGTGAGGCTGTTTCTATCCGTCTATAGAGCAATTTATCCACCGAGTCCCCTTGGTCAGGCAGTCTCTTCCTAATCCTATCCTCCTGGTGCTACTTCCATGGATTTTTTCCAGAATGTTGGAACCGTACAACAGGACAGATCTATCTTTCAAAGGGCCTATTAAATAAATAGCCAGATGTCAGGCAAAGTGAAACAGAAAAGAATGGACTTCATATTAGTAGAAGATAATGATTTGGGGTTTTTTCTCCATAATAGTTGTTATCCTAAACCAAATTTAGCTTGTCCTATAACTCTTCTTCATCTTCCGGTGTCCTTGTATATTCTGTGTATTTCACTTAACTATTTCCCTTTTTCTCTACTACCTAATGAAGAATTTTTGAAGTTTCCCTTAGAAATACATGTAGAGATCACGTTGTTATCATACGGTCAGGCCAATTTTATTTTCAAAAGCCAAATACAACCCTCAGCCCAATAAAACAAGATTATTTTAGTTCGGCAGTCTCATGTTATGCATAACTTCTGCTGTGGTCATTTGGAATAAGCTTCTGTTTGTTTGCACGCTGTATTTTTAAGTACACATTGATTTTCAAAACCTGTAGAGACAAAAAAAATGTTATGACTGTCAAACAGTAGACAATCTCATCTGAACATGGCTTGATGATTTAGTACATTTATGATGAAATTCCTATGTACGTGATTTCTATCTTTCTTAATAGATCTTAATTTTGCAAAAATCTACTGTAAAATATAGGCTCTTAAGTCTCCAAGAAACATTCTGAAACAAAATCCTTTAATGTTCTCGTGAATAAATGCTGGTTTTCCACAAATATAATAGATAAAGTAATTTTAGTTCATTATTTATCCCTCTAGAGTACAAACATTGTGTTCATCTCATCTGTGTCAGATCATATCCTCTTCATTCAGAGTGCGTAATCTGTTTTACTTGGCGCTCGTTTCTAAAGTGAAAAGCACAGCATAATCTCATCTGAATTAACATCGGTAGTTCCCAATGCTTCATCATTTTTCACATGGATATGAACACTTGCAATATCAATGATCTTGACTTGAGTATTTCAGCTTGTTTTTGGGTTAAGATTACAATGACACATGTAGTAGAGGAGCATAGAACCAGCTAAGGTGAAAGTATACAATATGTACCTCATAGCAGCCTTCCAATACCTGAAGGGGGTCTATACGGATGCTGGAGAGGGACTCTTCATTAGGGACTGTGGTGAGAGGACAAGGGGTAATGGGTTTAAACTTAAACGGGGGAGGTTTAGATTGGATATGAGGAAGAAATTCTTTACTGTGAGGGTGGTGGGGCCCTGGAATGGGTTGCCCAGGGCGGTTGTGGATGCTTCATCCCTGGCGGCGTTCAAGGTGGGGTTGGACATAGCCTTGGATGGCATGGTTTAGTGGGAGGTGTCCCTGCCCATGGCAGGGGGGTTGGAACTCGATGATCTTGGGGTCCTTTCCAACCCTTACTATTCTATGTACACAGTATCATCACAGCAGCTGTGAATCATATCTACAGAAAGCAGCTCAGCTGAACTGACACCTCCAATATTAATGTTGCATTGAAATGCACATCCTGTATATTATCTTTCCATTTGGCCTGCATTAATGTAAATACATTACATGAGTCCAAAATTCTTAATTCATTACAGGACACTCAGGTTTTGCATTTCTTTGTTTTGCCAATTTACTAAGGAAAAAATTTTGTGTTTTCCAAAAAGACTAGGACAAGAAGGATGTGCTTGAATTAATTCTATTTGCAGTGGAAATGAATTCCATTTGCACTACTTGAGATAGAAGTAAAAGTTCAATAGGACATTTAGGGGAAAAAAAAAAAAAAAGTAATTTGAAATATTGCTAGTGAAGCTTTTGTCTTGATGAACTCATTTTCCAGCATGAAAGAGTATTTCATTAACATCTTGTCTTAAGGGCAAAATATAATACTGACCAGATTAACAGGAGCTACCCACATGCACCCAAGCAATCAAACAATATGGACTTGTCAGAAATAAATTGCTTTGAAACAATTAAATATCCTTCTCTTGCAGGTCAGAGACATCAGCAACTGAAAAGAAGTGGTAGATGCCATGCAGCTTGGTTTAAGGAAAGCTTCATATACGACATTTATGAAGTTAAATAAACACAATGTACATTGAACTACTGTTGCTAGCTGAAAAGCCATTCCCATTGTAGCTAGTAATGGTTTACTGGCAAACTGAGAAATGTATTGACTGGGATTCTGCAGAGATCTAGCCAAGGTCCAGTGCTGTTAAAATTTCTGTTAGCATTCTGGTTGACAGAACAGAGTATGTTCTTATTGAATTTGCACATGACAGGAAGAACTGCAAGTATATTGGAAGATAGGAATGAGCTCAAAATTATTTTGATAAGTAGAAGTCTGATCTGGAAAAAAGAAGATACTGTTCAATAAAAGTAACAGCACTTAGGCAGGAATCATGAGGACAATACGAGGAAAAAAACAGGGATACCAGGTGAACAAAGTCTGCGATTTTATATCTTATCATAGTCTGAATTTGAGCCAACAATGACTTGATGTGGGAAATGCAAATACAGTAAAATACATAGTGTTTTATAATATACATTATGTGTCCCTGGGAAACATAAGGAGGAGTTCATGCTGCCAAACATATGAAGTAATACTTTTCTCTCTGCTCAGCATTTTTAAGTCCTCAGATAAACTACTTCTTCAATTCAGGCACAGCATTGCAAATAAGAGAGTATATCAATTAGAAAGTAGTTAGAATGTTCTGTCTGGAAAACAAGGAAAACTTCTTGAAAAATGTAAATGTTTAGCCTAGAGAAACAATGGGGAGGAGCATGAATTCTTTTCTCAAGGATGCAAACATGTTGCTGCAAAGAAAAGGTCCTCTCTCTGTCCATGGTATATGACAGGGGAATATGATGAGGAGAGATCTATATCAAAAAAGATTCAGTTTAGACATTGCACAAAGCTTCATGGCAAGTGTGCTAAAGCACTGGAAGATTCTGCTTAGGGGAAGTTACAAGCATTAATGGTGTAATTGAGAACATTTTTTATTATAAGGGTATGGAGATGGTCTGAAGGACTTCCCAAGATTCCTCCCTTTATCATATTCCTGTAAAAATACCCATCTGTCCAGCTTTTGAAAAACAGCAAGGAACAATAACCAAATAAAGGGTTCTTTCTCTTGACAGAATTTAGAAGAAGGAGTTGGGGTTTTTTATGTGTAAAATATTTCTCTTTCTGTTGACTTTATTTTTTTCCCCTCATTTGTCTTCTTGCTTCCACTTTTTCTTTCATCATCCCATTCATATCTTCATCTTTATTTCTAGAAACCTGATTTCTTATGAGGGGAGAAAAACTCTTGAAATCGATCACCTGTTCTCAAGACTCATATATGTATGTATGTGTATTCAATAAATGAAGTGTATTAATTTATGACATGGATACTTTTTAGATGAATTCTGGACCATTTGCATTATTATGTCATATAAAGCATTCTAAATTTGACATCAGACATTTTCTAAAGTTTGAAGGTTTTGCACAGAAAAATGTATTTTTTGATTTCTTTTTCCAATTGAAATGTTGACTGGATGAGGGGGAAAAAGTACAAAAACAAAAAAAACAACAAACGATGACCCAAAAAGAAGCAGTTTTTGAACCTTCCTGTTTGCCCTTGGCCACAATGCGTAAATTAGAACACATGCATAGGATGTTTTACCTCCCCAGTTCATCCACCAAAATTCAGAAGTTTGTGTTATCTTTATAGTCTGGTAATTGTCTTGGCAATATGTGATTTGTTTTTAATGTTGAGACTGAGTGGACCAGGTTATCATAAGCATATGTCATCTGTAACTTTTTGGAAGAAAACAAGATTATTGTTTTCTCTTAACTGTCAACTTGAAAGTTTAGAAAAGAAATGAGTGCAATTCATCACAGTTGTCTCAGATAGGCAGGTCCTGAGAAAAGCTGAACTCTTACTTTTAGTCACTGAATGCACTTTCTGTAGAAGCAGAAGGCAGGTTATGATTCTCATTAAGAAACAGCAACAGTGACTTCTGCATGGTATTTTTGAGATAATTAGTGCAATAATGTTTTCTATCTTTTTCAATTAAGAGTTATGATTGTGATCAAAAGTTATAACAGAATTTGGCTGAAGCAGCTTTTCAAATCTGAAGTTCATCAATGCCCACGTAAAGTACTGCTGTCCCGTGAGAGACTCCGCGTGACACTCAGAAGTCACAGTTCATCACAGGAACATATCGTGCTGATGTCATCTGCTGGACAGCAGGAGCCTATCCCAGCATTAGAACTTCCTCAGGGACAGGAAAAGAGCCAACTACAACACTTTTGCTGCCAGCAATCCAAGCATTATTTTACTCTTCCATCTGTTTCTCTCTCTAGTCTGCTATTTCTGTTCCATATAGAGAAAGGCCTTCCATTTTCTGCTATTTTACTATGTAACGCTACATCGAAAGGATGTTAAAAATGCCATTCTTCCTTATATATTTCTTTTTAAACATTCGACGAGGAGGTGCTAAAGTGAGAGAAAGCAAGGGTAGCTCTTTTTTTTTTTTCTTCTTTGAAATAGACAAAGAAATACACTCTTTTTATCAAGTAAAAAACCCTGTTCTTTTCCATATAGAATAAATGTATACAAATAACAAAGGCAAGTCAATTCGCAATCTGATTTTTTCTGAAATTCCTGGAGGAGAAATTAAAAAAGAACATTCATTCTCAATTAAAAAAGAACATTCATTCTCATTTCTTTTTGGCTTGTATTTTCCAGCTCATCAGCCTACTAAATGTGAAGCCCTTAAGCCAAACTTGGGGTAAGTTTACATACAATTCCCATTAAATTTGCATAATGTATCTCTAAGAATAAATCATAGTGTTTTCAGTATCGCAATGCAAGATCTAGGCCCCATAATCCTGTGAAGGTCAGTGAAAGGCATTGACTTTGCAAGCCTTGACAGATTCCTCTATAAACTTGCTACAAAAAAGCTAACATTTTGAACAGTACTTTGTTGCTTCAAGAGGACTTTTAAATATTGAGGTGGTTGTGGGTTGGCCTTGGCCAGCAACTAGGCACCCACCCAGCAGCTCACTCACTCTGTCTCTTGTACAGGGCAGGGTGAGAACAGAGGATGAAACAGCCCACAGATGGACGCAGATGGACACAGATACGGAGATCAACTTCCTACCAGCTTATCAACTACTATAATGAGCAAAACAGGTTCAACTTGAGAAAGATTTGTTTAATTAAATTTAATTTATTGTCATATAAGATGAATTTGGAAAGTGAGAAACAAAAGACAAAAATAAACCAAACACCTTCCCTCTGCCCTCCTTTTTCCCACTCTCAGCTTCACTCCTTCACTTCAAACTCATTTACTTCCTCTCAACAGTAGCGCAAGTGGATGGAGGGTGGGGTTTGTGTGAACCACGTAGCGGATTCTCTCTTCTATTCCCTCCTCCTTACACTTCTCCCCTGCTCCAAGGTGGTGTCTTATGGCTTGTAGTCCCATGGGATGTAATACAGTGGATTGCAGTCCTTCACAAACATCTCCAAAGTGGGTCATTCCCATGGGCTGCAGTTCCTTTCAGGAAATAATCACCTGCTCCCTATGGACCCTCCACAGGCTGCAGTGGTTGCTCCAGTGGTTGAAGCACCTCCTTCCCCTCCTTTTTCTCTGACCCTGGTGCTCTCAGGACTATTTATCACTTTTTTCACTCACTCATCTTGTGTAGTTTTTTCCCCTCTCTTAAGTGTTTTTTCTCGGAGGTGCCACCCACTTGACTGATAGGCTCAGATGTGTGCTGCAATGGGACTATTTGGAGTCTCAGACAACAGCTATGTCCAGCACAAGATAGACCCAGCCTCCCCTCACATAGGCCACCCTACAGACCCTTACAATCAACACCGGGACATGAACACTCAATTCACTTTCAGTAGTGAGCAAAAGAAGGAAGAGTACTACACAAGTTCAGCTTCTAATACAACCGTTGCCAGCAGAACAATAGTATGTCACCTCTTTTCTTCAATAACCTCCTCTTCTCATCTTACAAGATTTGTAGTGATGCAGGGGCAATAAATTAGCTTTTTCACTACTTTTCACAGAAAAGAGGGGCTATAGGTAGAGGTTGCATTTGCTGGGGGAGGAAGTAGGGGAACCAATTATCAGCTTGCTATATGACACAGCGTGGTTTTCATAGCTTATTAGATGTTTCGCTATTTGTAAAGCCTGCATTTGCGCATCTCCAGGCACCCAGTTTCAGTAGCATGTCCATTTTCTCTACAACAGCTGTTGAACTGAACAACTGTTCTGAAAAATGCATGCTTGCCTGCTATGAACTTCATTGGTACAGCCAAAATTTCCTAGAAACGTGAAGCATCTTCTGGGTTTTCAGAGTTATTTCAGGATTATTCTCAGTGCAGCATCTGAAGATCTTTAGGGAAACATCCACTTTCAGAGCTCAGCTGTGTAGCAATAAAATCATAGAATAGTTAGGGTTGTAAAGGACCTTAAGACCAAAGACCATTTTGCTCCTCTGGTACCTCATTAGCACCAATCCCCTTCGTCTGTTGTTTTTGTCACCTTATCATGTGTTAGGGATGGAGAAAGGATTTTTTTATGGATTTTGTATTTTTTCTCTGTATCATAGGAACTCATTGCTGTTTGGTGTTCTGATTTCTTTTCCCTCTCTTAGATTCTGCTTCCAGCAGAAAGTATCAGAAAACATAGCCTCTCAGATGGACCTGATTCAATAAATGTCATCAAATGGTTAATAAAATGTATCTCTTAAAATATTTCACTGCATTTGACTAGTCCAAACTGACTTTATGCATTAGTAACTGCAGCTCGTTCCAGTTATGCTGGAAAAGAAATGCTAAGGAAAAGAGGAACATAGTTTTATTCGGTTCTACTAGCTTTTCTATGTTGTCTTGGAAAATAATCTAAAAAATGATTAACAGTCGTTCTCCATATACTTTCTGCTTCTATGGTAAGTCTTTATAATGCTTTGGCAGTATTATTTCTTGGGTTTATCCCCTGCTTAGGCTTGGGCTGTTCAACTGTATTACCAATAGAAGTGCTTCATTGTATGCTAGAACTTTCTAACTTGGGGGTGAACAAGGAGCCTATAAAGTACAGCTAAGAAATCACTGTCTTATATTATAATCCAGATCTGGGCAGCTGAAGGAATTATTTAGCCATTCTGTTGTGTGATAAACGGAAGTCTTTATGTAATTTTTCTTAGAGCTAAAATGTGAGCCTGGCAGTCATCAGCAAGGATTAAATGCATTCCACACTTGCTTTGATGTAAACTGGTAGTAATATAGATAAAATCAGGTATAAATGAGAAGACAATAATCCAGTTTTTTTGTTGTTGTTGTTGTTGTTTGTTTGTTTGTTTTTCAGTAATTTTGATTTAACTGATTTGGGGGAAGGAAGAGAAAAGGTTTTTCCCCCAAATATCTTTTAAATAGTACTCTTTACTGAAGTGTACGTAATACAGTTTTGAAAGATCACGTCTTAATTCATGAACAAAGGACTAGAAACTCATCCTCTATATTCCTCCCAATGGAGGCTTAATAACCTTCTTTCACAAGAACATTATACAAAAGAAACAACTCAAATGTATTTGGAAGCAAACACAATGAAGGAAATGTCTCTCTCGTTGTTATGAGAAGCTATGAAACCCATACTGAAAAGCTATATAATATTGTATTCAAATCACAGGAGGAAAGAAAACGTCAAAACAAAGCAAATTAGAAAAGAAACTAAACCCAGGAACCCAGAGGTACTTTACAGATTCTTCCAGAACAGAGTAGCTAGAAAATGCTCTAATTCACAATTACTGTTCAACAGACAGAGAAAAAAAACCTTACATATTTATTTCTAAAACAAAAAGCCATTTTCAAATCAATGCTGAAGAAGAAGCTTTGAGAAGTGCTTGACTCCATACATATCTTCAGACCAGTTATTGTTGTGTTCCTTAAAATACCATCAGTGCAGCCATAATTACTTAATTTCAGGAAATAATGAAAGAATGATGCAATTTCTGGGAGAAACTTGATGCAACTAAACACAATCCAGAGAAGATCATGATGGCTGGGCCAAGCATTTAAAGATGTTGATTTTTCCAAAACCTAAGTTGTTTAGAATCTCACTGTGTCCAGATAAGCCATCCATTAGGAACACCAAACAGTGAAAGGTTTGGGATCTGGATGGACTTAAGTACACATACTAAAAAACTTCTTTCAGTCATTCCTTCAAAGCAAATTTAAAGTTACTTAGGTAAGTTATTAATTTCCAGCTGTAATGTTTTCTATGCTGCAAGGGCAAACCATATTTTTTCTCTTTGTGACTTTTATTTCAAATGAAGGAAATCTACAAGAAGTAAATATAAATTTCTGTTTGATAGTTGAAAAAGAAAGACAGGAAAAGCACTAGTGTTCTAATTGCTTTCTTTAAGGGATTCTTAAAAGTCCCTTACAACAGACAGAAGTGGAAGCAGAACAGGTTTCTTTACATGAAAAGTAAAGTCTATTTATCCCCAGCAAAGGGGCAGGGGGAGGATACAGAATCATCCAAACCCAACAGATGGGAGATGTACTAAATTGCCTATTTCTTGTGCTGTGTCTTATCCACCCATAAATGAACAAGTACTCTTTTTTACCATATCACATCTTTCCATCAGACCTTGCTCTTACAGATCTTGCTCTGCTGTTTTTCACCACTTTATAAGTGACCCTAGACCTCCCTGACTACATATAACTGTGCCTTGCAACAATGTCACCTAACACTATTAGCCTAGGACTTTTGCTATCCCATGTTTGGGGTCACTCTTTCCTCCTGTGAGCAGCAAACACACTTCACCATCGCCTGACAAAAACATCCTTCTTCAGAAGATGCTGCTAAGTGAATTATTGAAGGCTTTGTTAGCAATATAAAATAGCTTATATCCATTTTTATAAAAGCTTGTAATGCTGCAAACTAGCTGTTATTGCGTTTATCATTCATCTTGCTTTAGGTGATTATACAAGTTCTGCTGTTACACTGTGATTGGAACTCAGTTATCCTGCTATTATTCTTGAATAATCTTAATTGGAAAAATACAACTTCTAGCAAAGGTAATGCATTATATTTCCAGTTATGGACAGTACTGTTAAAGTAACAGAAATGTGCTACAATGCTAGCATTAATGACAGTCTTCTGGTGTGCCTTCAGTTTGTTGGTAAAGATAGATGCTGCAAAGGCTGACTGATGCACTGGCACTTGCTATTTAAGTTAAATGGAAAAGCCCATTTTATGAGGTAGGTGCAGATACTGTGGGGAAACAGCTGTGGGAGACATGAAGGAGTTTGCTCAGTAGCAGCCTAAACAGATCTCAGCACTGCCTGCCAGGGTCTCCCCCTCCTTCCATCAGTCCGTTTTGGCCCTGATCCAGCTGAGCTGCTGGAGAACTCTCAATCAGCAGAAGACACTTGCCTTTGCTGTAGGGTTTGCTTTGTGCTGGCTTAATGTGCTGAATGCAGGGCTTGGCAGGCACTGGAGCCAGGACAAGGAAGAGACTGAAATGCATAGTCAGGAACAGCAAGATGAAATGGCACTAAAGAACTAGTAATTAGATTGGCTTGCAAGCCACAAAAGTTGCAGTATATACTGCATCTAAAGACAGTTAAAAGCAGTTAAACTGTGTGTCCTCCCTGTCCAGCATATCGCTGCACTGACTATTGTAAGATGTGAACATGTCAGAAACAAAATATTGCCTTCCAGCAACCATGATGAAGATGAAGAAAGACGAGACGAACATGAGAAAACCAGAGAAATAACTACTTGAAAAAGCTCTTGGAAAACTAGTCTGACTTGAAAGGCAAATTAGGATATTGTAAGATAAAGCCTGCTGTTTTTTTCCTGATGTGCTCAGTTAAACAGAACTGTTGTATGCCCTTTATCAACATAAACTAAGCAAAAAACTATAGTTCTATGTGGCATCAATCTCATCTTATCTTAGGAATTGTTTGGGAATTTTTTGATGCCAAACATCAGTTATATGACTAGGTAAGGGTAAAAGACCATGATACTATTTGAACATTACTGATCAAAATATCTACTCAGTGTGAGCATTTAACTGTGCTGGTTTTATTAAAATTAGCCCTCCAAGGCACTGAAAACATCCATGTGCTGAAGGTGAGCAGTTTCCTTACAGTGTACACATGAGGCTGGACAGCAGCAATCCTTCTTATCCTACATGCCAGACTCTGTCCATTATATCTCACATCTGCACTGCTGACTAAATGTTTTCTCACCTCTGACTTCATGAATTTTAATGATGCACACACCTTCTGCAATGATGGTGCCATGCTGGAATGCTTTGGCTTCATATTTAAATGCAGTCTCTCTGGTTTTAGGTTGCTTGCGAACTGCTCATTATAATAAGGCTTATTTAAACCATCATTCCCTAGTGGTGTAGACATAACACATCTTCCCTTCAAAGAACACATTGGATTACTGTGGTAGAGCAGCTTCTCAATTCCAGGATCACTTCTTTATAGGGTTTCCCAGTGATAGAAAAAGAGATAGACAAATTGACAGAAGCAGATTAACTGTCACCATCATACATATTACTACTCAATAAATATAGGATAATACATTCATCTGTTTAATACTCCTGTATTAACTTGAGCAGAGCTTGTGATTGTGTTTTATTTTCCAGGCTGTAATAAAATTTTCTATAAGATGAAACACAAACCAAACCCCAAAACCCCAGGAAGCCAACTGTATCTTTAAACCCTACTGTTCTAATTACCAAACACACTGTCTGCCTCAGCAGCAAAATCAATACACTTCAACTAAATATTAATATTTTTATGAGGAAGAAATTCTTTACTGTAAGGGTGGTGAGGCCCTGGAATGGGTTGCCCGGGGAAGTTGTGAATGCTTTATCCCTGGCGGCGCTGAAGGTGAGGTTGGACATAGCCTTGGATGGCATGGTTTAGTGGGAGGTGTCCCTGCCCATGGCAGAGGGGTTGGAACTAGATGATCTTAAGGTTCTTTCCAACCCTAACTATTCTATGATTCTATGAATTTTTTTAAACAAAGTAGAATACTTCGCATTGATGATCTAAGGATGGCTGAAAAGGGCAAATAAAAAAACCCATCAGAACAACAAAAAGCATTTGGTTTTTGGGAATGAAAGTAAAGAAAACATTTTCTAAATGTGCTTCTGATAATGTACCTTACAGAATCAATCTTGTCCTTTCAGGCTTCACCATTAGTTATTGAACAGGGCAGCAAAGAAAGTTCCAAACTTCAAGCAATGGAGAGATTTGTTATTTATGCAAAATTTAAAGTCGTGGTTTGGTTTCAATACCTTTTATAAGCAGTACCATTCAAGTTGCTAGGATTAATTTCTAGACTTACACAGCATTTAGCAGAACCTAGATAGATACTAAAGTAGTGAAGCAGAACTGTTCAGGCATGATCCCTGGATCTTTTCACAGGGAAATTTCCCTGATAAACTTGTCAGTCCCTTCTTTTTCAGAATCATCAGTCTTACTCTTCCAGAGCTGTAGGTATTTCTTATGAAGAAGGCTTTGTCCGTATATTGTTGACTTAGACAAACTTGGTCATTAATAGTCTGTTTTACATGCTAAACTGGACACAGCTCTGAATTCAGAACTTCCTGTGTCAAAGGTAAGCATCTCCCAAGTCTCCCGAGGAAGGCAGCAGCAAAGAGCACAGAGGGAGGAAGAATTAATGTCACATTTTGAAAATACAGAGAAGAGGTCTGGAAGAGGGAACCACTGTGCGGAAGACTCCAAGCTCTGTCCACAGGTATGTCACATGAGAGAATATTACCTGCCAGGAATGAATGTTTTCTGTCTTGATATCACATGATCTTAAAAACCGTTCTTCACATGACAGTCTTGCATAATTTCATTCACTACTTACTAATTTTGCTAGCTGTTAGTAGTTTGATTACACAAGACTTTTTCAGTAGGTCAGCTACTCTGAAAAGATGACTGAGAGAAGATGTTACTGTTCCACATAATCAAGAGCTGGTTTTCAAGATTAATTTCTACAATTGAAAATTATTTTTACAGTATAGATTCCTTCAAACATCAAAAATCTACTAGACTGAAGGAGCAGGCAACAGTTTTACATTTTAAAAGTTTCACTTTTGCAAAAACATCAGCTATTCTTGAAAAAACTAATTTGTAATTTATAGGTGAAGAAAATTTATCGGTGTGAATTTTATTTGGTTGAAAAATAACATCTGTATTTTCAGTTATGAAAGCACATTAGAAACTATGAAAGAACATCAAAAGTTTTGTGCTCGTGACTGAATCTGTCTTCTTTATTCATTATCATTCAACAGTTTCCTCTTACAGCATCACACAAAGCAACTACAGTATTCCTTTTGCATGCAGACAATTATGCAACAATAAAATCCAGCTAAGTATCTATTTATTTTCATAATCATGTCCAAAATGTTTGTTTTCACTATTAACTTCCCTCATATTTCATTGCCTTACAAACAGTCCAAGATAAAATAATTTCTCAATTTCTCCTCATAAGCTCTCCTAAGAGAAAATAATTCCTGAAATTCTCTTGCAATTGCAACAATTGCATCCAGCAGGCACACCAAGTGATCAGGGAACTGCAGAATCTACAGATGCTTTTAGGACAGGAAGGATGCAATCTGATTTTGATTTGTGCCCACTGAAGTCTTCCTTTAGTGTTTTACATCAGCAGGCAAACATAATTCAGCCCTTCCACTTATTAATAAAAATTCTCCATGTTTTAATGAACTACTTCTTCAGAAAGACAAAGATTATTAAGTGAAATGCTTTTTGCCAGCTAAGATTGATAAAAACTCTCAGAATCAAGCGGGATGACTTTTACCATGGCAACTAAGGCTTGGACTTACCAAACACATCAAAGCTCACATTTGATAAACTGGATTGAAAACAGACCCTGTTTTCCTGGACAAAAGCAAGAGAAGGAGTAAGATAAGAAAGGAAGTGAGTTAGGCAGGTGTAATTGCATGAATATTTGTGTCTGATATGTGCTGTATGCCATGTGATTTTTTTTTTTTTGCAACAGTTGTTTTTCTGTAAAATCTCAGCATCCAGATCACAGCCCTGCTAGAGGTGACATGTAAAAATAGCCTCTTGTTTAAAACTGGCGGTATTAAATCCTGAGTAATATTTTATTTTTTTTTGTGCTGGGTATGTACTGGATGGATTTTGCCTACCTTATCTGTAAGGAAAGTATAGTTCTTGAAGCAAAGTAACTAAAAATATTGCTGAGTAGTTATGTCTAGGAGTCGAATACGCAGCATCTGCAGATTTTAGGAAACTCATGCCTTTACTTCTATAAAGTCATAGCTTTTTTTTATTCTTGGACCTTCTAGCTTTCAGTCTTTCTTTCCTTTCCCTCTCTAGACATGAATAGTAGATAAATTTGGAAAGTTAAGCTTTTGCTGCCTGTCCCTTTAGTTCAAGCAATACCAAAGCAGAATAGATCAAATCTTTGCTTTTTGCTATTGTTTCACCACTTCATCTGTCCCTCTAATCCTAGGAAAACCTTCACTGGAGTCAATAGCTCTAGGTATCCTGAACCAATAAGACTGCAAGATTTGGCTTCTGCTTTTCATTCTTTATTTACACATGTGTTTCTAGGTAAAAGCTGAGCAAATCACGTGGGAAATGTTAGTGTTTAAACTGAAATAGGGTCACTTGTTCCTGAACTGCATCTTGCCCTGAATTTATTAGTACAAAAATATTCTGCTGCTTTTTTTGAAATTCATAGTTTTCCCCTTTTTTAGTTCAGTCCTTCTAACTTCAAGGACTTGCCTTGATGTGAGTGAAATTTTGCTATTATTTTTGTGTGTTATAATTGTCATTGTCCTCTTGGTGTAGCTTTATCTATTAAATATTATCAAAGTATTTTTAAGAACTCCTCCTTGTCAGTTCAGTCCTGTTTCAGAACACTTAGGAATTAACTTGCCATTTCCATCACTTGACTCAGAATACTCCAGTTTCCCTACTAAGGAGACTCCTTTAGGTGCTCCTGCAACTATCATGGTTCTAACCTTTATTAGTTTAAAGGTCTAATCTTTATTAGTTTAGATTTAAATTTCTTATCATTAAATAGTTGTGTCAAACTATCAATAGGACAGGATCATTCTTTTTGAGCTTTTTCAGTTCTGTGTGAGAAATTAGATATTATTATATATGAAAGATGTCTTAAAACCCTTCTCTGAATTTACAGGTAGGATTTATGTGAAAGAATGAACAATGCTATCTATCTCCACATTCCTTGAAAAACAGTGATGCTGGGTGTCCTTTCCTCTAGCTTGTCATGCAGGTATGTTTCATTTCTCTTTCATTTTTGTATGTATTTCATGTATGTTTCATTTTTGCATTCCCCATACACTCACTTTTAACACAGTCAACTCTGAACCTAGGTCTACAGTGCATCTGTTGTAGGTAGATGCAAGCCTGTTCTAAGCACACTCAGAAGCAGTATGAGTTTACCTTGCCTAAACTTTTAGTTGATTCTGCCCATATTTTAAGTCATATCAAAAGACTGACTCAGAGATAATGAGCCCTGATGAAAGCCTACTTGGCACCTACTTACTGGGGGGACATGATTTTCAGAAACAAACTTACATTTACCAGTAATTTGCCACATGCAGGACTAGGAGATCTGGGGGGGAGGGTATAAGTACATACATGTTGAACAGTGGTTTTACTGAAACAGTAGCAACAACAGCCAGCTCCTAATTCTGAGATCCAGAGTTTCTACACTTAGTCTCCAGCTGCATGAAGGCATCTTGTCATACTCAAATCTTAAGTCACAGTTCTGAATCACTTTCACAAAGAAACATGTTGTCTGAATTAAATCTTTCCTGAAGGATTATTTTTAACCACTCTCTGTGATTTGGTATTCCGCCACAAGCCCTTGTAAATCACTTAGGTATCCATTTTGCCACCGACCCATATAGCTTTATACTTCCTATATTTGAGCATAAACAGATTAAAAGTTTTCTGAAAAGAAATACTGGCAATGTTTGGTCTTTTACACTAGTGGTTAAGTATCCACACCATATAGACTTTAAAAACTACATACTTCATGTATATAAATAAAATGCAATGCAATGACTTACCTAAATAAATTAATCTTAGACCAAAATTCCACTTGCAACCTTCCAAAAAAACATGTCTGGGAAAATATCTAGGGCCATAAGGCCCTAGTCTTCCATGGTCTTGCAAAAACAGAAAATTCTTTATGAAGGCTGCATGGAGACCTCATAGCAGCCTTCCAGTATCTGAAGGTGGCCTATAAAGATGCTGGAAAGGGACTCTTCATTAGGGACTGTAGTGAGAGGACAAGGGGTAACGGGTTCAAACTTAAACAGGGGAAGATCAGATTGGATATGAGGAAGAAATTCTTCACTGTAAGGGTGGTGAGGCACTGGAATGGGTTGCCCAGGGAAGTTGTGAATGCTTCATCTGTGGCAGTGTTCAAGGCCAGGCTGGACAGAGCCTCAGGTGGCATGGTTTAGTGGGAGGTGTCCCTGCCTATGGGAGGGGGGTTGGAACTAGATGATCTTTAGGTCCTTTCTAACCCTAACTATTCTATGATTCTATGAATACTGTAGGCAGAGTTTGAGACAGAATGTCGTCAACTGTTATTGTGTGAAAAGCTGCACTGGCTATTAGAAATGGTTAAAGCTAAAACACCGGAATAATAGAAAATGCTTTCTCATCCCTTTATGTATGGCAGTTTTCAAAAGTCCTTAGGCAGACATTCCCAGTCCAGATAAATATCTCACACTGGCATAGGAATATGGGACAAGAGTCCTGATTATGTTCTATTTATCTATGGGTTCATCTGGAGAAGAAGGGTAGACAAAGTAACAAGCAGAAAAGAAATAGAAAGCATCTGACAAGACCAAAGAAAAGAACAAGGAGAAAAGAAATAGACCTGTTAAAATACCTGCATAAGAAAGAGCAAACAGAAAAATCCATTGTCAAATAAATTAAAACAAGATTAGAGCAGTTAAACCAAGAAGATTAAAGGACGCCTGAAATCAACAAATTGGCTGGGAAATATAAGAGCAGAAGGCACAAAATGGGGGGGAAGCAAATGCAGCAGCTACCTGCAAGAACAAACAGTTTTTAAACTGATGCTAACAAGGGTCTAAGGAGCCAACATAGCCACATTATGTGGCTTCTAGAACATAACCAGAGAAATTTTAAAAATGTGTGGCTTGTAGGAGCATAACCATATAGGTTTCAACAGTTTGGTTTGGTAAGTTGCTTATGCTACCCAATTGGAAAGGCTATTTACTTCTAACTAAGGGAGAATGCCCTCTGTCTCTACAGGTCTCAGTGGTATCCAAAGCTGTACTCTCCTTTCAAAGACTGGGAGGTATTTGATATTTGGCATTCTGCAATTTAGAACGGATTCCATAAGCATTTCTTGAAGTTTTGCTCAGAAAATTCCCTAGCTACAAAGACATGGCATCTCAACAACTTCCTGCAGATAATGAAAGATGTTGGTTCACATAGCAAAATTACCCCTAAGGAGGCCAGACTCAGCTCCTGACTACTCATAACACATTAAAAGCTCCCACAGGGCACTTGTCCTCTGTTACTATGAAACCTGCTGCAAAAAGCTAAAAAAGACATTTTCTCTCTTCCTTCCCAACACAGCTAAAGAATAGAAGAAATGAGTGCCCATAGGAGCCTCTAGTTTTCTCAAGCTGAATAATCTGAGCATTACTCTAACAGCAACAAATGCAGGTATGAATCCACTTTCAACCCCAAATTTGAGCTTATTCTCATACTCTCCAAGTACAGTTGGCTAGAAGTTAAGCTGATAAATGCCTCAGTGTAAATTCAAGCTGCCGTGGTTTAAAGAATATGGACCAGGCTGAATCTGTTTACCAGCAGATAGTCTCCATCAACAAAACAAAATGAGAAACTAACATTAAGCTATAGCCAAAAGGTAGATGGAATATGTATATGCGTTGATTTGGGCATATTTTATTCTCTCAAGCATGTTCCTTATGTCATAGGCTATGGTTACAATTAATAACAAATGGTAAAGGCACAGGAACAGGCATTGTCATACAACTTTTAAATTGTTAGCATGGTCCTTGGCATAATTTTGACTCATGTTGACTTTCATAGGCAGTATCCGAGTACAGTCTGGAGGTTAGTATTGGCTAGAAATCAATCCTGATGGGCTGTTTGAATGAAGACTTTCTGGTTCAGGCAATCGAAGAGTTTAACTGTGGGGATGTGAACTGTGCTGAGACAGAGATGAGTCCCTGCCTTGTATTATTTACTGTCCTACAGAGGTAACCATAGCAATCATAGTAGTTATAGGGTTATGAAAACTTCTCATATTAAAGAAAAGCTCTAGCAAGAATATTTTGTGTGGCTAGATAATCTATTGCAATTACTTACCCATGGAAAGACTTTTGTAATTTATTTTTTCAGCTAAACCTGAGATGAACACAAAATCACATAAAATAAAGGCAAAAAGGTTTCCTTTCAGCTGCCATAAAATATCTGGATGACTTGGCCCTGCCCTCTGCACTGTGCTCCATATATTCTCTTCAAGGACTTTGTGAGTGCTAACAAGACATTTAAGGTCACATATCCTAGCTCTATTTACTATGGCTGCTTTCTTTTCGCTGATTGCTGCAAATGACTGCTTTTGCTAAAAACTAATTTCCCTCTCACTGACAGTCTTACTGCAGAGAATCTTTAAAGCGATAAGACAAATCTCGGTAGTGAGTCAGCCAATCAGTCAATCAAGAAAATAGGGAAGATTGGCCATGCAGCAATCTCATGCATACATATTCCCCCTTGCATTGCCCATCAGTGTCAAATTCAAAATGCAGGTGCCTAAGTGCTCTTTGATGGCTGCACAGTCATCATTACATACTTCAACCAGTTGATAGGTATGCTCAGTAGCGTGAATCACTATTCAGATTTCCTTCTCACCATATGGTGCATTTTGTTTTCAGATTTTCTTTTTTTCTCTTCAAGATCAATGTTTTTGAAAGAAAATAAAGAAGATGGACACACAGCGGGGGGATTCTGGCCTACTGGAGTGAAAAATTACTTTAAATATCTTTTTTTCTCATTTCCTCTTTCTTCCTACTCATCTGTTGTTCATGTATTCTCCATGGCCTTAAGTAGAACCTGCTTTTAGAAACTGACAATTGACATTCAGGGAGATCAAGCAAATGCTCATGGTCTCAAATTCTAAGTTCTCCAGCTAGGTAGTTATATCAGGGTCTTGATTTCCTAGACTTCATGAAGAGATGGATTTTTCCAAAAGACAATTCAAGGCGCATATATCTGGTTGCTGTTCTGGATAGCTGTGTGGAAGTACCTGTTTCTCTCTATCATTTATGTTGTAATCTGAGGAGATTAAATTTGTAATTTAATAACTTAATTTACATGTCTGAAATTAACTATGGGAATACATCTTTTTCAGTGTTCCAAAACTATTAAAGCTAAATCTAAACTACTGTTGTGACACTACCTTGCCCCCGAACTTGTTCGCTGGTACTCTCTTTCCTGGTCTTCCCTAACACTGGAGTATAGCTGAAACTGGTAAGCCATTTCAGGGTGCTAGTATCATATAAAATTAGCTTTGTAAAAAGTCGTATGTTGTTTTAGCTCCATTGGCTGTCTCACTTCAGGTGTAGAACAGTTGTCAATACAGAGACAAAGAATTAAATGGGAAAGAGTGTGGGACCCCAGACTAAGTCAGAAGTGATTTAGATTTGAAAAAGCACCATGAAGTCAAAATCTAGAAGAATAATGAGATATAGTCAAGCTCAAAGACGCAAGATAAATCCAGAATACACCTGGTTTCCTGAACAGATTCACAATGCTGACTTAGGCAGCTATTCTTCCTGGCTAAAGATGCCAGCCGCCTACGTAAGAGGCAGCAATAGGGCCCCACCAGGGACTGAGAGAACTAAATGAAGTCCAGACCTTTATCAGCTGTGGGATATCACAGTGTAACATGTACGCATAATATCTTGGAAAAAACTATCTGCTATTCCTGTATTTGGAGTTGAGCCACCGTTGTTCTGTGGCAGAAAATTCTTGGGCCCAGACAAAAAGAAAGGGTGTAACAAGGAGCTATATTCCTGAATGTATCTCCAAGCACATAGGAAACAGACTCATGCTTCTCTGTGTTAGCTCTGAGGCTGGCTATATAAATTTATTCTGAACCATAAGTCACATAGAAGATTTGCTGTGGCACTATGCCTGACCTGGTAAACCATGGCTTGTTAGTTTTGGCACAGTACAAGTCCAGTGTGGCTAAAGAGTTTCTACTTCTGACTAGCAAAATGTCTCAGCTGAACAATAGTAGGTCTGTCCTAACATGTCTGCATACATTGGCTGTCTTGGCATTTGATTAAGTGGTGAAAGTTCTTCAGTACTGTTCTTTGGACTGTATTTAAGAATGAACATCACATAGTTACAGACAGTTAAAAAAGGTAAAAACAAAATCCAGGGACTTCTCTCTAGCTGAAAACTTGATTTTCTCTTCTACCTCTCCTCAACCATCTCAGCCTAACTAAGCAGCCTAACCTGGGAATCGGATAAAAGAAGGGAATGGGGAACTGTTTTGGTTCTGTAAATGAAGCTATCATATACCAGGAATGCAAGAGTTACTGAGACTGAAGAGCAGCCAAGGGATGCTTCAGAGTACCAAGTGTGGGAGACAAAGACATGGCTCTGTTCCTTTCCAATTCATTTTTGCTTGCTTTTCTGTCCCCATGGGACTCTTGAACTCCCATCTCAACAGAAAATCATCTTCATTTACCCATTGTAGCATACAGTTTCCTGGGCTATAAGATGGTGTAAGTTGGATGCTACAGCAGCTAAGGCATAGGGCACTTAACACTGTCCAAGACAGACAATGGAAGCTTTAGCCTTACCGTTAACTAAGGAGAGAGATTTTCTTCACTATTTTAACTTCAAGTATCTTGTATCCTACAGGATGCTCAGGTCTGCCTTCTTCAGAAGTGGGGAAGGTTGGCACTTTCCAGCGCTTAGATAATCTTTCAATCTGATACTTGCAGACATTCTCTTTGAATGTGAAGGTTACTAGTTCATAGCACTTTCTTTTGACTTATGGTAGGGAAGAAGTTTTCCATTGCCTTCATAGGTACTCTCTGAATCAGGCTGGTATGACATGGCCTCTGGGCTTTGATTTGGACACAGTGTAACTTTAGACACAGAGACTCAAGAGGGTGTTTAGTGAACAGAGGCACAGAAGTGCCAACCTTCAGTATCAAAAGCAGCCGCAGGTGAGAGACAGAGATGTGGTGCCAATCCAACTGCAGCAATCCTGGCCATGCACAGAAATACAATCATAAGCTTTTTAAAGGATTCTTGCCAGGAAACATGAGCAGCTAGAGCTTTTAAGCAGATTAGAAGTGGGGTGAGAGAGAGGTTTTGGATAGTTTTTCTGATCTGAGGTTCTTATATTCCATTTAAGGCATTTATGAAGTATTTTCATAGTCACTTTCAGGCTCTGTGAAAAATTAACTTCAACTTTTGGCTCCTTTGCTGAAAGTAAAAATGTCTTTTTTGTTGTCTTGGCATACCCCAATATTTTGCTTTTCCATAAGACACATGCTTTGTGCTGGTAATTTTTTGGCTCATTTTCTATTTTGTCTTCTATAAAATACCATTATTAAATGCATTCTCTTTATTTTAGAACTTGCGTAAATATAAACTTGCTATACATTGCTTCCATTTAATTCTCTCCAACTTCGGCCATTTTATTCTACACCGGCTTTTTTGGTCCACATTGCTCAGTCTTAGAGACATGGAAATGAAAGCAATGGACATTTATCTTCCTCTAAATCATTTAGGTGGCCAGTGAATTCATCAGGCTCAATTCCTCTCTTGTTAATATCTTCCACTAACTGAAGACATTTTTTTTTTCTTTAAGAAAAGTATTTAACATTGCCACCATATTGTGCCCTTTTTCACTATCTTACTACTACTGCAGTCTTATCACTGTCTAAGCCCAGCCTCAGAACTATGCAGTTGCTCACTCACTCCCCACCTTCTCCCCCTTCTGTTCTTGGAGGGATGGGGAGGAGAATTGAAAGAATGTAAATCCCAACAGCTGAGATAAGAGCAGTCCAGTAACTAAGGTATAACACAAACCCACTACTGCTACCACCAACGATAATAATGACAAGGAAAATAACAAGGCGAGAGAAAACAACTGCTCACCACCTGCCGACCAATACCCAGCCAGACCTGAGCAGCAATCTGTGCCCTCCGGGTAACTCCCCCCAGTTTATATAATGGGAATGATGTGCTGTGGTATGGAATACTCCTTTTGTTAGTCTGGGTCAGGTGCCCTGTCTCTGCTTCCTCCTGGCTTCCTATCCTCACTGGCAGAATTTTTTCAGTTTCATGAGACTGAAAAGTCCCTGATCAGAGTAAATATTACTTATCAACAACTCAAAACACTGGTGTGCTATCAGCGCTGTTCTCAGACTAAACTCTAAAACACAGCAATGCACCAGCTAATGAGAAGGAGAAAAATAGCTGTGACAGATGAACACAGGACAAGTCAATATTTCCATTTCTCCTTCTAAACATAATTTAATTCATCTTTAACAAAAACTTTCATCTAATTAGTTTATATATTAGAGTACTAGTAGAATCGTAGAATCGTAGAATCATAGAATCATATAACCATAGAACAGTTAGGGTTGGAAAGGACCTTAAGATCATCGAGTTCCAACCCCCCTCCCATGGGCAGGACCCCCTCCCACTAAACCATGCAATCCAAGGCTATGTCCAACCCCACCTTGAACTCCACCAGGGATGAAGCATTCACAACCTCCCTGGGCAACCCATTCCAGTGTCTCACCACCCTTACATTAACGAATTTCTTTCGCATATCCAATTTAAACTTCCCTGGTTTAACTTTGACCCATTACCCCTTGTCCTATCAATACAGTCCCTAATGAAGATGTCCCTCCCCAGCATCCCTATAGACCCCCTTCAGATACTGGAAGGCTGCTATGAGGTCTCCATGCAGCCTTCTCTTCTCCAGGATGAACAGACCCAACTTTTTCATCCAATCTTCATACAGGAGGTGCTCCAGTCCCCTGATCATCCTCGTGGCCCTCCTCTGCACTTGCTCCAACAGTTCCATGTCCTTTTTATGTTGAGGACACCAGGACTGCACAAAATACTCCAAGTGAGGTCTCACAAGAGCAGAGTAGAGCGGCAGGATCACCTCCCTCCACCTGCTGGTCACGCTCCTTTTGATGCAGCCCAGGATACGGTTGGCTTTCTGGGCTGCAGGCGCACACTGCCAGCTCATGTTCATTTTCTCATCAACCAACACACCCAAGTCCTTCTCCGCAGGGCTGCTCTCAATCTCCTCCCCACCCAACCTGTAGCTGTGCCTGGCATTGCTCCCACCCAGGTGGAGGACCTTGTACTTGGCATGGTTAAACTTCATTAGGTTGGCATCAGCCCACGTCGCAAGCGTGTCAAGGTCCCTCTGGATGGCATCCTTTCCCGCCAGTGTATCAACGGAACCACAGAGCTTGGTGTCATTGGCAAACTTGCTGAGAGCACACTCAATCCCACTGTCCATGTCACTCACAAAGATGTTGAACAAGACTGGTACCAGCACCAATCCCTGGGGGACACCACTCGTTACTGGTCTCCAGCTGGACATTGAGCCATTGAGCACTACTCTTTGCGTGCGGCCATCCAGCCAATTCTTTATCCACTGAGTGGTCCACCTATCAAATTGATGTCTCTCCAACTTAGAGAGAAGGACGTGATGTGGGACAATGCCAAACGCTTTACACAAGTTCAGGTAGATGACATCAACTGCTCTGCCCCTCTCCATCAGTTCCGTAGCCCCTTCATAGAAGGCCACCATATTGGTCAGGCAGGATTTCCCCTTAGTGAAGCCATGCTGGCTGTCACCAAGCACCTTGTTGGTTTTCATGTGCCTTAGCATGCCTTCCAGGAGAATCTGCTCCAAGATTTTGCCAGGCACAGAGATGAGACTGACTGGTCTGTAATTCCCTGGCTCATCCATTTTCCCCTTCTTAAAAATGGGGGTTATATTTCCCTTTTTCCAGTCATCGGGAACTTCACCTGACTGCCATGATTTTTCAAATATGATGGAGAGTGGCTTAGCAACTTCATTTGCCATCTACTTCAGGACCCGCAGATCGATTTCGTCAGGTCCCATAGACTTATGTACGTTAAGGTTCCTAAGATGGTCTCAAACAGATTATCTCCTACAGTGGACCCAGGGTCTTCATTCTCACAGTCCCTGGGTCTGCCTTCCAAGACTTTGGTGGTATGGTCAGAGTATTTCTATGTATTTGTATTTTAGCTAGTGTCTTAGTGTACAGTTAAAAACTGCACATGAATATGGAAGAGTTGCATATTCATCTTTACTTTAGCATACTTAGACTTTGCAGTTACTCATTGTAGGCCTTTAGATTATCTACTATCAGTTCGAACTGGGATAGAGGCCACCATTTTAAGGCCTTATTTGGAGGAAAGGATTACAAGGATATTTCAGTTGGGCATTTACTTTGCTAAGCAGCTAGCATTCTGCCGTTTGGAATAAAAAATACTTTTACTAAGTGTGCTTGTCAGTTGAGCCACATACGGACGTCCTATTTCCTAGACAGATATGTAACTAGTGTTCACCACAACCATAGGTGGAGATCCATTAACTGAATGCTTTATTTGAAATGAGCAATTGTAAGGATGCTAAGAAGAATAACTTGGACCTGCATACTACTGATGTTATCACCCCTGGCCCTGTTCCAGCACAGGAGGAGTCCTATTACCTCCCAGTCCTGTTGTTTAGTTATTCTCATTAAACCAAGCAGTGTTCAAAATGAATAAAAACATCATAAACCAGCCTACAGATTTTCTATCCCATGTCTTATAATCCACAGTATTTAATTAAAGAAAATTCTATTCCTCTTTCATCTGAAACTATAACAAATGCTGTAGGATGCATCTAATCAGAACACAGTTGCAAAACATAATTATTTTGCAGTCATGAGCTGAATTTTTCAAAGAAAGTTTAAAAGAGATTGCATGCTGTGATAAGTGTTGCCCAGCAACATTATTTGTCTAGTATCAGAACTTGAGCAAGAAAAAATAATTTAAAAAAATAAAAATGTTGGCCTTAAAATGAAATTTCAAGAAAGTTTTGTTTTTTTTTTTTCATTTACTTTGGGACTTCATGAGATTTTTTAAAAGACCATTAATTTGGCAAAGATGTAACAAGTGGGAGGAAATTTTCTTTGTTTCAGTTTTTCTGAACTTACCTGGGCACTTTTTCATGTCTGAAGAACTAGTGAAATAAAGATATTAGAAAGATCAATGGTATAGTATTTGAGTAAATTTTAACCACATCCTGTAATCTTCTGTCTGACTGTAAATTTTCATTCAGATCTGTACTGATGCATTAATATGCTGCAAAAGTAATAACCTTCCATTAAATCTACATCTTATCTCACAGTATTTCTTGAAGAAATCCTACAACAAAAACAGCAAAAAAAGAGAAAGCCTAAATAACATAGTCTGCATACTTCTAGATCCTGAAATGAAACACCCTGCTTGACTTTATCTACTAATATGGAAAGTGACCAGGGAATGGATTTCTGGATACCTATATTGATAAACAACTACATAACTATGACTACACCTAAAATCAGACACACAGAAGTACAGAGCCCCAAAAGAACAAAACCAAACCACCAACAATACAAACCCCAAAGCCCAACCAAACAAAAAATAAGCAGGAACAAAGAAACAAAGCCAAGACAAATAAAAATTATAAATTATCTAC
The DNA here is from genome assembly GCA_039720435.1 of Amazona ochrocephala. Lineage (NCBI taxonomy): Eukaryota > Metazoa > Chordata > Aves > Psittaciformes > Psittacidae > Amazona > Amazona ochrocephala. The sequence continues at coordinate 28,008,184 of CM077876.1, read as the reverse complement.
CTGAATTTTTCTTCTAGTAACCTGCTATATTTACTTGATTAGAGCTGCTGTATAATTTATTGAAACAACAGAAGATTCACTCAGTTTTCGCTAGGTTTGTGGACTTGGAATTATCTCACAGATTCATGCAGTAAAATGTTACTGCTTTTTCCAGGTTCTTACATTTATACTCCGAAAACAAACACTTTTAAAGAAAGTTGTTCCTTCTGCATACCAGTAGGAAGAACAGTGATAAAATTGTCAGGAAGCCTTTCCTTTGAGAAACAGAAATGCTTTTGTGGAAAAGGCTGTGTCTTTTTTTGAAAGTTCAAGATTGCTTACCAAAAAGCCATATAAATCAAATTTATGTAGCGTGTCTTTATGCATGCCAAGGCCTCTGAGTCTACTGAAGCTGAAATCCTTCACAAGTTTTCTGGAACTTGCTTTTTCACTGAGACAGTAAATGTTGTTTTGCTTGGTGCTTAATCTAGTTAAATAATGAGGGATTTCACACACTTAGCTACCACATCCAAAACCAACTTTCTCATACAGTTGGAACACAAACATTGGCTTTCTTATCTGTCCTGAACTTGGTATGTGTTACATGGAATGCAATCATAGTTTGTTTGTGAGGACTGGCTTGAAAAATTTGTCTTTTCCCATGTTGATCTTGCCAGTGATCTGACATCATATAAGCAGGGTGTTAAACTGAAAGACAGATTCTACCATAAACCCTAGTTTTTAACTTGCTTGAAGAAGAATCAATGTATACTCTCTCTGGAAAGCTCTCTTGCTAACACCTGCTGCATTTCTTAATAAATAAATAAATAAGCAGTAGTACTCACAACACGCGTAATAGTATTGTAGCTCTGATTGTCAAAGGATAAAATTGAGGCAGTTTGTTGGGAGATTTTATATATTTTATTCAAACATCTAATATAGCTGAACAGAAGAAAAGCTATAAGGTCTACAAGTTTTTCTGTAAATGGCAATAACACAGAAATAAGAAATTGGTCAGTATCAATATCCTAACTTATGTGTCCATTAACAAAAGAAAAAAAAATAAGTCTTTGTTACTCTTGTGAAAATTTCAGGCATCACAGTTTAGTAAAACTTCATTCCATTTTAGAGTGTATTAATAACATGATCACTTGCATTCCTAAATTTACAAGGGTGATTTTGTAAGATGAATTACAGACAGTTTATCAGCCTCCTCTTCCATCTTATCTCCCCACCCAACACTCCTGCTATTTCCCAGTTTCCTTGGTTCCAGGTCCATGACCTTGGTAGGCACACATGATGATGGAGGGATGCTCAGCAGCTGTGGCTGAGCAGTGGCAGCATGTATCTTCTGTCTCCTTGTCTTAAGGCTGCAAAGCCGTGCCAGTTTGGGGGCAAGGGGTTTATCAGTCCTTTTTTTACATGCTTGAAGGCCACAACCTGCTTGGATTTGCTGTTAGCAGTGAAAGCTTTGATAGGTAGATGTGTTTTCTGATAGCAGGAAATTCAGCAGCCTGTGGTGACTTTGCACTTCTTTATCAGCTGTGGACTAAATCAAGCTATTTTGGGAGAAACGTGGTCTGACATTGCATGAATAATGCTAGCATGATTTGATTGTTTCAGACTGAAATAATAAAAGGGCCAATTGTGAAATGGCAGGTAAAAGAAACATCTGTTTTTTCATATGTAGGTTAAATCAAATAACAGAATAATTAGGAGTAGGCATTTGGAGACAGTCTGCAGCTGAGATGGCTGGTATCAGTGCTACTTTCAGGAAAGAGCTGATAAAGAAAATAAACTCTTAAATAAGTTAACATTTTGGCTTATGCAACCATGAATTTTATACATAACCAAAATATTGTCAGCATTATTTCATACAACATGGTCCTGAAATGTGCTTACCATTTTTGCTATGGTCAGTGGACAAGAAGAATGCTTCTCGTTTCATGCGGAAAACTTCAGTTCCTTCAGATGGGGTAGGGGGAAATGCTGATGACTGTATCAAAAGTAGCTGTTCACATTGGCTATTTGGACTGCTTTCATCATCCATGATAAAATTCCCTATGGCACACCTGTGTACACATCTTTCCTCTTCTCCCTTCCTAGTGTCAGGACACTAAGGGCAGTGGTATCCCCTAGCAACTTTGATCAGCCTCCTCTGGGACATCTACCAACACCCTCTGACTCAAGGCTCTGTCTAAGGCTGCTGCCCCCAGTCTCCCTCTGAGTTTAGATGTAGGATTATCTGTCTGCAGCCCTGCCCCCCAAATGGATGTCAGACTCATCTTCTGGATGAGCCCCCCATATATCTTGTAGCTTCTCTCCAGCCTTCTTTGGCCCTGTCTCCTTGTGACCCTGATGGGAGCTCCAGCTAGCTTCTGGCCAAGGTTAAGCTTGTTGTCGCTTGCCCTGTCAATGGGCTGATGCTCTTACCAGCCTTTATTTCCAACCCCATTCTCAGACCCTAGGATAAAGTGCCCTGTCAGTGGTTCACCACCAGCTCCTGGCTCCCTGTCCCTTAGAGAGCAGCTGGACTTCACTTAGCCTTAACAAAAAGTGTGTTCCCTTCTCATTTGTTGTAGCTCTTTAATGACATATTTGGAGTAATAATGAATAAAAGGTGGTCATGTGAGGAATTGAGGGGTGTGACCCAAAGCCTGGAGTCACAGTGTTGAAAACTTGATACCATTTAAGAGAATTCAGTTACAGGAGATAAGAAGATACAGTCTGTCTCAAGCAGAAAGGTCAGGAGTTGTTTTGCAGGAGCAAAGATGCTATGCTTTCCTAGTCTAGATCCACTGCCTTTGTACTTAAGATTTGAAAATGTGATAACCCATACATTCAAATGAACAAACTTAAAGGAGCTGCATACCTCTGAAATTAAACTACTTTAACATTTCAATTCATAAGACTTTATCTGGAAATGATGTCTGAAGTGTCTGAGAACATGTGAATTCATAAATAGGTGAAACTCGGAAACAGATCTTTGTAGTGTTATTGACAAAATAGGGACATGTTCTGGTATATGTCTAACGTAACTGACAGATCTAAACATGGAATATAAAATATACCTAGATACTTTCACTAGTTTCTGAGACTACTCTAGTCACTACAAGCTAAACTAAATTAAATAATAGTAGCATATTAGTAATAGATAGTAATGTCTTAAGTTGCAGTAATAGCAGTGGCAACCATGCACTTAGGACTTCATGGTCCAAACAGTGCTGGATAATTTCTGGACATAGTGTTGTATGTAGGCTCTTCCAGAAAAACCACCTGTAGCAGAATGTACAACTGAGTCCCTGTGACTGGTCACAGACACTTATTGCCTTTAAGACAGATTCACATGCTCCAGAGTTTGCCCCTGCTTTAGAAATTGTACTTAGATACTAAAACAAGAGCTGAATCATATGAACAACTTTCCATGTACAATTTTTTCGTGGATGTAACAGTTGTGGAAGCTACAGAATTTAATATTATTGTATACTGTGATATATAATGGGAGTGATTAAACTAAATAAAATGGCTAAAAATTCCATCATTACATGAAGAAAGATAAATTTTTTTGCAATTAGCAGGTCTTTAAAAAGATTATTGTTGAAAACTAAAATTCTGTTTTGAATTTTATTGTTGATCATGTCTAGGAATGGATTTAAAAGAATGTCTAAAATGAAAATATCATCACTTAGCTTCTTTCACTCTATCTAAATTCTGATGAAGAGATTGCTACATGCTGAGATACCAATTGCATTTTATAACTTTGAAAATTTTTAAAACGGTAGAAGAAAAGACCAATGAGTAATCCACACCCTAGCAGTGACCAACTCTACTTGCTTCATACAAGCATTAGGTTCACATAGTTGACATTCAGTATATGCTAAATTAATTTTGTTAGGAATGGACATTTTCAGAAATTTTACTGGTCGCATGGAAAACTAAACGAAAGCATTCTATTGTATAGCAAGGACTTGAGAAATAACTCTAACTTTACAGCCATAAAGGTTAAATAACCTTATATGACAGCAAACAGGTGATTCTAACATTATCTTCCTCATTTGACATCCCTCATAAGAAATTCAATTTTTGATAGGGTACATGGGGGACTAGTGAAGTGAGACAAATAGTATCTAGTTGGACATATCACTAGTAGTTTGAAATATATATATATATATATATATACACATATCCCCTTACATCTTTCAGGGCATTCCTAACCGTGTGACCACAGCTTTCAATTTTTGTTTGGAACTGTTCATCTGCTGTAACATGCTTTAGATGTATTTTGTCTCTACATTGTAAGATTATTTTTAGACCCAGAAAGATAATATACCATTTTCTTATCCTTTCATTTATTTAGGATTCATCATAAAATAAATGCCTGTTTGAATGAAACTAGGTGAATAGGAATTTGAATAAGGTGCTTGTTAAGGCCTATAAATATAGGATAAGAGGCTGGGATCATGTAACCCAGAATTTACAAGCAAAAGACAGCAGATAAACACAGTCAAGGGAGATCACAGGAAAATAAGTCTCATCAACAAGTTTCCTAACATTGTCCCCAAGGCCAGAATTATTTGTGTTCCACTCTAACAAACTGAAAACTTATCCAATGTGTTAATGTGACAGAAGGCACGCTTGTATTATCTGCCTGCAAGTGAGGGAGTTTGCAGGCACAGAAGAGATCTGTAACGTGGGATTTCTGCAAGACATGCTCCACATTGCAAGAGTAGAAATGAGGAAAAATGATCTTGAGGGTGAGCCAGCACTATAATGAATGTGTAAATTCCACTTTATCAAGCTAGCTGTTAAAACAAAAAATCATAATAAAAGATAGTTTTTGTCAGTTATCAATTTCATCATTCATCAATATTAATTTTTATTGCAGAAACATATAAGAAATTCTGATGCAGATTAGGTCTCCACTGTGTATTCATTGAGATAGATACAATCTCAAACCCACAGAATTTTCTCTTTAAAAACGCACAGTGTAGAGAATGAAACAGAGATTATTTGGCTTGCCTGCAAGTTAGTTAGCATCCAGGAAGAGGGCAGGACTGGAATTTGAGATAATGTCCAGTGGCGTATGATACTTATTGCACTGTTTTGAAAGTATAACCCTTTAACTCTCTTCTAGCCCCCACCATTCAGGTGGAGACTATGTCTTTCATGGGTGTAGAGCATGATAATGTGCCAGCCCCAGTTTCATGGCTCTGCTACACATGGTTGTCGTGATTTACTGTCAGGACTGATTATGTGCTCAATATAAATTGACTCTTTCACGGGACATGGTCATTCTTATTTGAAGAATATTGTTGGGCAATAATGCAAACATCATTGTGTGAGAAAGGAAATGGCAATCATTGACAATGAGAACAAATCTCTTTCAAGGATGTCACATAAATGGTTTTCAGTCTAATTCAGGAAACAGAAATCATTCTCTTCCATGACTTTTGTCAAAATGCATTCTAAGCTGAGAAAGTCAAAACTAACAAAATCTTCCAACCTCTTTTGAAATGCTTGTATCTCCAGTGCTGAGTCAGCCTAGCTTAAGCAGCACCATCTGTTGAGTATTGAGTAGAAGTATTTTTTCTGGAACTGCTGACTCTGCATGAGATGAGTGGTCGAGCAACTGCCAGAGGGTCTTAGAAGTTTCAGTCATAAAACCTGTGCATTCAGTAGTAGCCTTTACTCCTCAGTCTCAGCCTGTGCATCCTGGAGGCAAAACTGTTATTATTTACATTTGATTTATGCTGGCACCCACAAGACTAGAGATCTAGGGCTTTTTAAGTACTGGGGGGTTTGTTGTCGGTTTGTTTTTTTTTTTTTTTCATATGCACGATAAGAGGGAGACAAAAGCAAGCCTCAGCTAAGCTAGATTGATGCCTCAATATAACTGTGGTTCTGTACAGAAATGATTTATATATATATGTATATATATATATAGGTTAACCTGATTAAAAGCTCTGCTGTTCAAACATTTTGGGCTACAATAAAATAAATTATTGCAGCTATCTAAAGGGGTTAAAGATCTCTGTGCAGCAGCCTGGAGTGTGCAGGACTGACTGTCAGTGTAGTAAGTTTTATGTGAGTGAAAGCAGTGCTATGTTTTGGAACAGCACAAAGAACATCGGAGCACGGTAAAAAGAGATGCATATTAATTCCCTAGCACTCAGGCCACAAACTGTGATTTGCAAAGATTGTTTTTAGTTAACTGTCTCTTTAACAAAGAGAATATAAAGCAGAACATTATTTCAAGATCTACTTTTAATAGAGACCTCTGCATACAAGGTATATGCTGTAAATTCAATCTAGCTATGCAGTGGATAAGTATGTCTTTCTGAGGCAATCTGTATAGCTTAAAACAGATTCAGCCATTGAATGTGGGAGTAATCCCTTCTGCATATCAGCAACCGTTCCTGAATCAAGAAAGAATGAGCATGTGGGACTTGACCAGTTAAAACTATAAAACTTAGCAACTCTCTTTTCAGTAGAACTTTTTAGCTCCTTTAATTGTGAAAGTTTGAAAATACAAAGGGGTTGAAACTTCCAAACTCTACACATTTATATTACACATACTCAAAGTTCTAAAGCCTTAAATAATTTTGAGTTGGTTTAGTTTTCTGATCTTACATTGACATAAATTGCAAGAAAATCCAGTGAAGGTCATTACTTCATTCTGATGTTAATGGTCAAGATGGCTTTGTGTTTCAGCTCTCATAATATTTAACTAATATTTCATCCCAATATAATTTTGTCTCCATTGAATATGAGATTCCCACCTCAATATCACAACAATACATTGATGTGTAGTGTAATGAGATATATAAATAATTTTGTTAACCCACTGTCATGGTTTAAGCTTCTCAGCCACGCACAGTTTTGCTCACTCACTCACTCCCCACTCTTTCTTCCCTCCGCTCCCGGAGGGATGGGAAGGAGAATCAAAAGAATGCAGCTCCCACAGGTTGAGATAAGAGCAGTTTAGTAACTAAGGTATAACACAAATCACTACTGCTACCACCAATAATAATAATGACAAGAGAAAATAGAAGGGAAAAGAATACAATATCCCACCACCCAATATCAAGCCTGACCACCCAGTGCACCCCCACCAGTAACAATAATGACAAGGCAAATACAAGGGGAGGATACAATTGCTCACCACCCAGTATCCAGCAGTGCACCCCCCACCGTGCACCCCCACCACCCTTCCGGGTCTCTGCTCTCCGTTTCTACATCCTGGACATGATGTGCTGTGGTATGGAATAACCTCTTTGGTTAGTCTGGGTCAGGTGTCCTGTCTTTCCTTCCTCCTGGCTTCCTCTCCTCCCTGGCAGAGCATGAGACTCACAAAGTCCCTGGCCAGCCTAAACATTCTAACCAGTAACTGAAAACACTGGTGTTATCAGCGCTGTTCCCAGGCCCAAAATCAAAAACACAGCGCTGCACCAGCTACCAAGAAGGAGAAAAAAATGACTGCTACTGCTGAACCCAGGACAGCCACTTTTAATTTTTTTTCCCTCATAAATCACCCAAGAACCTCTATTAAAGAGCAAGCTCTCTAACAAAAGTTTCTAGAGGAGCAGTAAATAAATATACTCTTTTATTTAAGAGAAGTAGAATCATAGACTAGAATAGTTAGGGTTGGAAAGGACCTCAAGATCACGTAGTTCCAACCCCTCTGCCATGGGCAGGGACACCTCACACTAAACCATGTCACCCAAGGCTATGTCCAACCTGGCCTTGAACACCGCCAGCAATGGAGCATTCATAACTTCCCTGTGCAACCCATTCCAGTGCCTCACACCCTTACAGTAAAGAATTTCTTCCTTATATCCAATCTAAACTTCCCCTGTTTAAGTTTTAACCTGTTACCCCTTGTCCTATCACTACAGTCCCTAATGAGTAGTCCTATGTAGTCCTGAACAAATTAAAAAATGTTGGAGGACAAAGGTATTATTCATGTTATTTAAAGCAGACTTCTTCAGTTGGAAGATTCTTGGCCTGCACGACCGTATAGTGCAGAAAATTACCAAGACTTAGTGTTTAAAAATATGTTTAGCAATCTTAAAGAAATAATTGTTCTCCTGTATGATGCTCCAGAGAGTCTAGATAATAGCAAAACTTGTTTCGGATTCTTTTCTGTAATGTAAGTACTGATACTGATGCACTCTCCACATTATGTGGCTGGAAGAGCTTTTGCTCAGTATGATAGCTAACACTCTTTTGAAGCTTCTTAAAGTTTTGGGTTTTTTTTTTTTTTTTAATAACTTTTTTCCCCCCTCTTCTTACAAAGTTTGGGAGATATCCAGAAAAAATGAATTGGACAATCTTTGTATGCAGTTCCCATGGCAGATATTCTCCAAAAGACCTTTTGTTCCACATATCTAACTCTGCTGTAGGCTAATATATATCAAATTTTCAATGTACTCTATTTCTGCAAGTAAATAAAGTGTCACCGTATTAGTACACAACTTAGCCCTGATTTCCAAGTCATTCATTTAAGATGGGAGTGGTTTTTCATATACTAATCACTGCATCTTATGAGTAACTTTACTAATTCAGTTCAATTCATTTAGAGCCTCCATGAGAAGGAAGAAGTGTCAGGGATTTTGAAATACTGAGGCTACAATTATTTATGCATGAGAATCGCCAGAAATTAATTTTTAACACTGAAGCAGGCCTGAAACATTTGACCATTCATAAATAAGTTACAAATCCTGTTGGATCGGCATCTTCCTCTGGTAAGGTGAAAAAATGTAAAAAAAAAGAGGTTGAAACTTGGAAGTAGTCTGAACTATGATTAAAAAGTACCCTTTAAATTATTTTTTTGATTTTTCCTCAGAAAAGTATACAGTGCATTCTCCAACATAGACCAAACAAATGACAAAGCATTCAAAGGAACCACAAGCAACAATCTCTAAAATGGTTTCAAAGGGAATTATGTGGCAGGTTTTAGTTTTGTTAATTTGTTGAAGTTTTAATATTTGGTTTTTACTATTTATTTTATCTTCTTTAGTTTCTAGTCCCTGTTTCTCAGACCTGGTGTATAATCATTTGCCAGCTACACAGACTATTATTCAAAAGTATGACTAGTTCAAGATAAATAGTACAATTAAGTTGCTTATATTGGAAATCTTTGTTGGAAAATTACTTGACACTGTATGTGTATCTTGCTGTAAAAGAGATAAAGATGCTTGTTATCAGAATGCTTACTGTTCTGAAAGTGTCAAAATGTCAGATACACTAAATCTTTTTTAAAAGTGCTCACCCTTAAAAGACATCGATTTAAAAACTTTATTCTACCCAGTACCTTAGAGAATAAAGTTTTAGTGTTTTTTTTCTCTTTGATAGATTTTCTGTTCATAAAGTTTCTATTCTGTGCAAAATTTTCCAATACAGCATTTCAAGTACTGTGGAAAATTTACTGGAGCAAACAGAACTATTGGGTTATGCAGATTGCTCCAATTACTGGTTAGAATTCTAAATGTTATGTAAACCTTACCTTGCCAGCCTTAGCCCTGCTGTAGATACGGTCTCAATACCACATAATATATTTTTGGTAGAGCAGTGAGTTGAAATCAGATCTTGAAATTTTCATGCTATAATCCTTAAACTGTCTATCCTCTCTTGAGAAACCGTTCTGACAGCATTAGTGGCAATCACTGGTTACAGTATGAGGAGAGATGACAATGAGTTCAGGCTATATGCTGGGTTTAGCCCCTTATCTACAAAACAGCAATGGAAAATGCTTATAAAGAACTTGAACCAAGTTTCTAGACTGCTGGTGGCAAGAGAAAAAGGAACTCACATTAAAAAGTGAAAGATTAATGTAAAATCTATAAAACACCGGGAAGCTTATAGGAAAAATAATCCTATCTTTGCATGAAAGGATGGAAAGAGATGATTTAGTCAAATAAGACCCTGCATTCCAGTTATAATAATTATATATAATTATAAGAGACTGGTCAGTCCTGGATCTTATGAACCACATGGTTTTAGCTGCTTTTCCTTTGTAGGTTAAAACCAATAGCACTGCCTCATGTTCAGTGTCTTTCCACAGGCTTTGTTTCATAAGATATAGTGTTCTTTTTTTCCCTTTTTGGATTTGGCTTATGTGGAGAAATTGCAATTTTGACAATGAGACAAAGAAAGAAAAAGAAAGAATGCTGGAACTTAGATCATGGTAGTTCTCGTGTCCTCAACATGAGAAGGACATGGAACTGTTGGAACAAGTTCAGAAGAGGGCCTCAAGGATCATCAGGGGACTGGAGCACCTCCAGTATGAAGACAGGCTGAGAAAATCGGGGCTGTCCAGCCTGGAGTAGAGAAGGCTGGGTGGAGACCTCATAGCAGCCTTCCAGTATCTGAAGGGGGCCTATAAGGGTGCTGGAGAGCAAACTCTTTGTTAGGAGCTGTAGCTATAGGACAATGGGAAAAGGGTTATAATTTAAAAAAAGGAAGTTTAGATTGGATATGAGGAAGAAATTCTTTCCTGTAGGGGTGGTGACGCACGGGAATGGGCTGCCCAAGGAAGCTGTGAATGCTCCATTGTTGACGGTGCTCAAGGCCATGTTGGAGAGAGCCTTGGGTGGCATGGTTTAGTAGGAGGTGTCCCTGTCCATGGCAGCGGGGTTGGAACAAGATGATCTTAAAGTCTTTTCCAACCCTAACTATTCTATGATTCTATTTACCAGGTCTCTTACGTATCACTGTGCAGAGTAAGAAGCAAACACATACAGACCCAGTAGCTACCCTATGACACCATGAGCATATAGCTGTAGCAAAAAGAAATTTACCCTGCAAAATCTGTATGACAGCAAGCAAAATAAAATGAGAATACGGCACAGTTTTTCAGCATAGAATCAGACATGATCTGAGTTTTCCTTGTGGGCGGTCAGGAAATGCTGCATAACTGTTATTACAATTATTATGGTTTTAAACTCAGCAAATCTACAGCAGAATTTAACAGGGACAATTAGCAATTATTATGCCCTAGTCAGCTTTCAGCATAGGACCCACTTAAATTTTCTGATATATTCTGAATCTAACAGCTCTTATTTAATGATATATCTGCTATTTAGCAGCAAAAACCTTTAAATCAATTTGTTTTAATTTAATATACCCCTCCACAATTTCCTCAAAGAAAAGCCGATGTGAATTCTCTTTCTATATGCAGCATTTCAATGGGGCTTGTGGAATAAGTTAGTCACCTTGCAGGTGAAAACAGACAATGAAGGCAAAATTTCTGCCAGTAGCTCAAAACTAGCCAGCTGGACAGTCTTGGGTTGTCAGTGAGTATTTCCCGCTCGAGAAGTGATAGACTTGGCAAGGTATAGGTGAGCATTTAATGGTGTCTTTTTCAGCACTGTTCCATTTTCAGACTAAAGGAAGAACTATTTAGGGGCACTCTTTTGTATTGGAAAAGGGGAAAAAAGTCCTGAGGTTTGCAAATCAGGCTGCCCTAGGTGTGTCTGGGGGAAGATCTAGCTGCTCGGGTGGAGGGTGGCAGACAGAGCAGCAGACGGTGCAGGAAGCAGCCAGATGGCTGCACTGATGCTGGCGGCAGGGGTCTAAAGAGACTCTCTGTAGAGGTTCAGGGAGAGCAGAGTGGGGAGCAAGGGTTGGCTGTGCTGACCACTGCACTGCAGGGCATGGTGAAAGGGAATGAAGGAGATGCTGTCCTTAGCCATGCACTGGAGGCTCACTGCACAGCTGACATGTTTACACAAAGCTCAGTCCCTGGAAATTAGAAGCTGCTGTAAACAGAAATGTGTCTCAAAGCCAAGGATCACCTGGGGACTTCAGTTCTCAGCATTACAAGAGCTTCACTTCATTCACTGCCTCTATGAGAGGGTCCTCTTGTATTCCACAAAACTAAATCAGGGCAAGTCTGCACTGTCATTCCTAGAAACCTTTCTCTGGGTGTTACTTTTGGGAACAGCTAGAAAAATACTTCAACATCCACTGTAGGTGTTGGCTGTGTTAATATGTCAATAGCAAAATATTTATTCTAAACTTTTTTTAATGGTTTCTCTTTCTTTCAAACTTCCCTATATGTTAGGTTAGAGATTTAACTGAGCACAGAAAAAGCAGTGGATAAAGAAACCTGCATGCTCTCTTTTCCAAAAAGCTCCTGTTAAGTAACACACACAACTCTCTTGGTAAAGTATTAAATCTAAATTTGAGCTAAACTAAAAACCTTATCTTCCCAGAAATGCCAGATTTTGTTATCCACATATCATTCCTTTGCGATATTGTTGCCATTCTGCTTAGAAAAATGAAAGACAGCAATCAGGACACCTACCAGAAGAAAACATAAAGGCTGAAGATTTCTTCAGCAATATTTTCACTTTGCATATTTAATAATCTCTTAGTTGAAAGAAAATGTTCCTCATGAATTTGATAACTTTTTGAATATGGAGTCGTTTTGTTCTTATAGCAAGCTCTGCTAATTTTCACTCAGATTTTTTTTCTCTGAACTCTTGGAAATGATGAAGCAGTTACTAGCAGTTTAAGTGGATTTTGCAACATTGTTCAGTTTGAAGCTTTACACCATTTTTACGCAACTCTGCCCATAGCCAGTATCAAGTAGCAATTTTCCATCTGGATAGGGTGACCTGTCGTCCAGATGGTACCGGTATTTACTCTAAGGCTTTCTAAACATCTGTCTTGAAGAGAAATTAAAGTATTCTTTCCTCACTGAACAGAAATTACTTCTGAATTTTCTGTACTATAAAACCATTATTTGCAGATTAGCATCAGGCAAGCCATCCATTGCTTCTTTCGAGAGGTTATGACATAAATCTAGTGGGACAATAAAGCCTAATTGTAAGGATAAAAAGCTTAAACTCTAAGCCTGTCTGTATTGGATTGGTCTGCAAAGAGATGACATGCATGAAAAGTATTGGTTTAGATAATATCTGTTCCTGTGTCATTCCTATTAACCCACAGGCAAATATCTAATTGTCTGATGGCTCATTTTTGGTTCTGATCTTCTGGGACGCCTGAGGCATTGTGCATTGGATGTGAGGGGTGTCTGAAGCAGCAAATGGCGAGGGCTGCTCCCTCTCTTTGCACAGTGAGTCTATGTGGGCTTTGTGTCCGTCTCGACTGTGCTCCAGACTTGACCTTGGCTCCACAGCTGATGGCTCCTGACCAGCACAGGGGCTGGAAAAGAGGTTTATTGGCTTCATTGGAAGTCAGGTTTCACTATGGCAATGAGTCAGCATAGATTGCAGATGGGGCTGGCTTCAACAGGAGTTGAAAAAGCTTAGTTTTGTGTGATTTAGAGAAATTAGAAGACGGCCAAAAAGAGCTTACATTTCACTAAATGTATGTATATGAAAAGGAGAGAAAACAGACTTCAGTCTCATTGTGGAAAGGGCTTGCTGTTGAAATAATAACGTTGTTTTCACATCTAAAATACTTTGCCATGAAAACCTATAACAATGCAAAACTGGAATTCCATTTACTGCAGTTTGCTTCTCACTTGTGGAGCTGATTAACATGGATAGCAATTTTGTTCATTGGATGGTTAGTTTTACCTTCTATACAGGAGTGTTACAGGATTCCTGACAGTTACAAATGGACTGATCTAGCATACTGGAAAACAGACCACATTGTTAAACTCATCAGATTAGAAGCAGAGGTATATTTTAGAGAAATTACCAGTGAAACTGCTAAGTTCAGCAGTCTTGAATAGGGCTCTGGACTTCCACTGCTAGCTCAGTTACTCCCATGCTGTGTGACCTTGGAGCAAGGTATTTCCTTCTCCTTGTTCCCACTGCAAGCTCTTTAGGCACTGTTTCCCGCTGGGTGTTTGCGTAGTAGCTAGCATAACAGGCCACAATAGGTATAACTGCAACACAGTTAGCTAATAAATAATAATACACATAGTCCCACTCTCTGCCATTATATGATTGTTTGCTAGCAGCATTTTCAAGTGTCAGTGTCATTCTTTTAATCATTATTTAGCAAGCTATGCATGCATGTCATAGAATCATAGAATAGTTAGGATTCGAAAGGACCTTAAGATCAAGTAGTTTCAACCCCCCTGCCATGGGCAGGGACGCCTTCCACTAAACCATGCCACCCAAGGCTCTCTTCAGCCTGGACTTGAACACTGCCAGGGATGAAGCATTCACAACTTCCCTGGGCAACCCATTCCAGGGCCTCACTACCCTTTATTTACTAAAGAATTTCTTCCTCATATCCAATCTAAACTTCCCCTGTTTAAGTTTGTTTTCCCCTTGTCCTATCACTACAGTCCCTAATGAAGAGTCCCTCCTCAGCATCCCTATAGGCCCCCTTCAGGTATTGGAAGGCTGCTATGAGGTCTCCACGCAGCCTTCTCTTCTCCAGGCTGAACAGACCCAATTTTCTCAGCCTATCTTCATATGAGAGGTGCTCCAGTCCCCTGATCATCCTCGTGGCCCTCCTCTGCACTTGTTCCAACAGTTCCATGTCCTTTTTATGTTGAGGACACCAGAGCTGCACACAATACTCCAAGTGAGGTCTCACGAGAGCAGAGTAAAGGGGCAGGATCACCTCCCTCGACCTGCTGGTCACGCTTTTATACTTCTCTAATAAATCAGTCTCTTTAGCTCCTTCATCCTTTTTATTGCATTTCTGTGAAGAAAGAAGTTAGAGAGGGACTAATAGTAAAGTACACCTACATTTTCCCTAGTTCTTATCAGTTGTAAAAGTTTTATGTTATTCATAACCAATACATGATTGTACTGATTGTACACTGGTGTGCTAACTTCAGCCAGTGCTACCTTTAGATGCACTGATCCTTGAGTGCATAGTTTACAGATTTGCATACCTGAACATGCGAACAGATTAATAGAAACAAGTTTTATATGAATGCCGTTTTCATGTAAACAGATATAAGCACATGTAATCACATGTAAACACATAAAACTACATATAAACACATGTAAATGTATAGCGGATGGTTGCCAGCATTTTGCCTGTGAAAAGGACTGTACGTGAAACTACATAAAACACCATGGGCTTGAATGAGAGGAGGCAGACATTGCTTGTTAAAAACATGCATTCTGTCTTTTCTCCAAAGGAGGAACCAAGGAGTGCTAGGCACAATTTTATACATTATTTTAAAATATAAACTGGATAAATTTGCTATTTGACATGTGCCAAGGACATTCATCTCACATAGTACTCATGTCTCATCTGTAATAATATAAACTTGACAGTGATCTAAACTTTGAAAGATAATGCTGATAAAGAGGTGAACCTCAAAAGCTTGCATAGCAACCAAAGCTATATTTATATAATCTCAATCATACATATCATTTTGCACAGAACTTGCCATGTTACTGCTAGTCTCGTGAGATTCAAATGTAATAAATATAATATAGCTAAACAGTAGTTGAGAAATTTTTCATGAAATTGTTTCATTTGGACTGGCAACAGTTGCACTGCTTTCGCTACAGGCAAATCTTGGAGAAGGTACTGACGTCGTTATACTGGTAGTTAGTTCCTCAAATGAATAAATCCAGTGGAGCTGGTGTTCCTATCTGAGTTAAGGACTAGTTCAAACAGTTGTTACTGTTAATTGCCTGAACCTTTCTGAAGCTATGGGAGTACACTCTGCTACATGACCCAGTTCTTATGTAAAGTAATGAAAAACAAGTTTAAGTCAAACTCTTTGACATGCATAGCAGAGATCTTGAGGAAGTTTGAGTATTTAAGCTTTCTGGATGGATTTTATCACTGTGGTAGGTCAAGCTTTAAAGCTGTGGATACAGTCCTCAAGGGCTTGATTTTTATAAAAGTAAAATAATATTTTGGGAAAAAAAATATTCTGTATCTGGGCAGTTTGGCTTAAACCCATCTCCAGCAGTGATAATTTACCAATATATTTAAATTCTGTAAATTTTTGTAAACTGGCCAGCTAAACATGTCCTTACCTCTGTATATTTGAAACATCTCTTTGATTTTAGCGTGATGTCTCATGCATGTAAGTGCTCTGCAGGATCAGAGCCAAAGTATTCAGTATTTTGCTGAACTGACTGTTATAAAATAGAGATAGCATGTACTATAAAATAGGTAAATGGCTTTCAGATGTAGACATAATGCATTCTCCTGCAGCCTGTAATTACAAAAAGAGGAAACTACAATTTTGGAAAGCCAACCGTTAAATCAAAAATAATGATAATTTTTTTTATTATTCCCTTGAACGCAGAAACCGTGTCTCCACACAGTATGAATTACTGAGCTCTGACAGAAAAATATTGTAAAATACTCTGAGACAAGAATCAGTAAATGAGTTCTTCCATTGCATGACAAACATGCAGAAATAGCACCTTAAGAATGGACTACAGAACTGAAGTATCAGGTATAATCTTTCTTATGTAATCACTAAGTAGGATGATCATGAAATATTCATGTGTTAGTCAATAAAATAAGTCTAGATAAGGTCAAACACCTTAGGTGTTATCATCTCTTCAGCTATAATTGCTGTTACAACATGAGTTTATGAGCTGCATGAAACATCCTGCATTTTAGCAGGAGAAGGACTTCAGCAATGTCCTGGGTTCAGCTGTAGCAGTCATTTTTTCTCCTTAGCAGCTGGTGCAGTGCTGTGTATTTTGACTTTCAGCCTGGGAACAGCACTGATAATACCAATGTTTTTAGTTGCTGCTCAGTAATGTTTAGTCTGACCGAGGACTTTCTGAGCCTCATGCTCTGCCAGGGAGGAGGGGAAGCCGGGAGGAAGCAGAGACAGCACACCTGACCCAAACTAGCCAAAGAGGTATTCCATAGCACAGCACATCATGCCCACTATATAAACTGGGGGCACTTACCCAGAAGGGTTAGATCACTGCTCGAGTTGGGCTGGATATCAGTCAGCAGGTGGTGAGCGGTTGTATTTTCTTCCCTTGTTATTTCTCTTATCATTCTTATTATTGCTGGTAGCAGTAGTGGGTTTGTGTCATACCTTAGTTACTGGACTCTTCTTATCTCAACCCGTGGGAGTTAGATTGTTTTGATTCTCCTCCCCATCCCTCCAGGAGCAGGGGGAGGAAAGAGGAGGGAGTGAGTGAGAGGCTGCGCGGTACTGAGTTACCAGCTGGTCTTAAACCAGGACAGGCAAGTAACAGGCTCTGTGAAGATACCAGTAAAATAAAGCAGAAGAGTAAGCAGGACCTTATTCTGAGAGATGTGGTAATAGGGTGGCATCTGGAACTAAATCCTCTTCCTGGAGCAGATTCTCCCATTCTGCTACTTTTGCACAACTTAAAAGTTGTGAAGAGGCAATTTACCTGTTGGCAGCTTAGGATTCTTCATCCTTTATGGGCTCCTTAGTAGGTCATTATACTACTTTCTTGAGGCAACGACCTAGCAATGGTTATGCTAAATGGAGAATCTGGCTAGGTCACCTTGGCTAGTATAGGCAACTAAATGGCCTTGTACATTTCTCATGTTTGTCCAGTAAGTCACATCATGCTCAGTAGTTTCTCATCCTCTTTATGATTAGACTAACCTTAAGCCAGGGCCTAGCCTTAACAGAATTTACAATGCTTTTAAATGCAATGTGAGTACAAATGAAAGCACAACACCACCACTTGCAACTTTCTTGCAGTCAGTCGTGAGTCCTACAGATGCAAATCACAAAAAGTTAGACTTATGAAATGATTGACATTGATTAAATTGTCTGCAAAAGCTGATAAATACCAGGGCTCACAGAATACATTTATTCTTATATGAGCCACAAGATTTTCTAATTCTGAAGGGGTTTAGATTTTTATCAATTAAGAAGATATTTTTAAGAAAAAAGAAGTTACGTAGGAACCATATGTGGCGAATGAGAAATGAGAGTTACGATGCAAAATGTTATACATTATCCTTCTGCTTATTGACATAACAAAACAAGAATACAACAAAAGCCTTTCATTTATTTTTTATTCTTATATCAATTTAAATGTATTAGGATTTGATGAACTGTAATAAATCAGCAAGCCACTGAAAGGTAATTTTCAGTACAAGGTTATTTGCACCTGTACATTCAAAGTTGTACATGATATTATGTACTGATCATTCAAGGGGATTCACCTCAGAAAATCCATGCATTGATTTGAAGCTTCATTGACTTCAAGAATAGGATTGATCTTGCAAGGAGCAGCACTATGATCCACCCATGCACAGCAGTCATGATCACAGTATTCACTGAACATCCTAAGAAACTGGAGGTAGGATTGTTTGTCCTTCCTATTTATATACCATACACCAGATATCAAATTTAGTAGTGCTGTAGCATAAAGAAACAACATTATCAGCTGCAGTGTCTTAGCAACCCTGAATATAACAACTCACTCATTTTAACTGGCTGTTAAAAAGAAACAGCTTTGTTGCATAGAAAAAAAAGTTCATAAAACTAGTTAATTAATAAGATTTCCTTTATAAGATGCAATTTTGTAATGGGCTGCAGTCTGAAGACATGAAAGTAGGGTTTCAGTTTTTAATCTATATGACATAATTAGGAAATTTATACTGAGCTCATCAGCTGGAAGGCCTCATGGACTATTTCAGAACAATGAATGTGTCTTGATTGCATTGTGTTTCCAAAATATTCTATTAATGCTAAGTTGGGAACATTAGTGTTCAGCAGAAATCAGGATCTAAATTCTTGTCTTCTACATGAGAAGGGCAAATGGAGAAGAATAGCTAGCCTAAGCAATCAGGGTTATTAATTATCTCCTTTGTACAGGAGGCACATATCAGCCTGGATCTTTCACAAAGATGGATAAACCTCCTTCAGTACCACAAGTAAAAAAAACTGTCTGACATCTCTCCAGATCCTGATGAAAACAAATGTAACCGTGTTTGACTGGCTGAACAATTTTCTCCTGTGTCATTCTATGCATCTTAATGGATGATTATTTTTGCTTAGGGCTCAGTTCTATCATCTCTTCAGTATGCACAAGTGATGCAGCAAAGCTTTTCTTAAGATAAAGAAACTTCCTACTGTAATTTGAGACTCCCCCCTCAAGATTACCAGATTTTAGAATGCCAACTGTCATGTCAAAAATCATTTAATTCCAGTTTAACATAACCCTGCACAACATAAAACACCAGCAGAAAGACACCGGTTTCACCTTTCATAGTTCATTAGATATTGCCAAGGAAGACTTCAGGCAGTGAAGCTTCATCAGCTGTTGAACTGCTTGTTAATATAGTTTTTTAATTTCCAGTATCATCCTTAGCATGAACTTAGCTTGAGCCAAAATACTGCAAAATACTCTTCTAAGAAATACTTAACATTTGAATCATGGATCTTCATAGGCCAGAATTCCTCATAAGCAACTTCATGCAGTCTGTTTTGAATGGTAAGAGAGTTTAATGCTATGTAGTAATAAACTATGGACCATGTTCTGCCAGCTGCCTTTAATGCCACAGATCAGTCACAACCCTTTTACTAATCTTGTTCCACACATAAGGGATCCCATAGAGTTACTTGCCTTCTTCTGTTCCTGACTCTTATTTTCCCAAACTTGTTTCAACAAATCTATTCTTCTGTTCATCATTAAGACACTTTAGGAATTCTAAGTCTTCTTAGAATGAAAGAGAAGAGTCACAAAAAAAGAGAAGTCCATCAAGAGTTATTAAAGAAGATATGACCTTGGCCCAAGAGAATACTGTGTGCTACCAATTGCTAAGGGTTTGGAGGCTTTACCAAAGAAATATTGTTATACTATTACATTCTTTTTGTACTTTTTCTGAATCATGTGCAATGGCTAGAGGAGCTGCTCTGTACCCGTACAGCTGTTCTTTTATTCTTTTAAGAACAACCAGAAAAATACCTGTGGGAGACATATTATTGTGTTATTTCATAGGGTGGCCCAGGAATTTTTATTATATGCTGGCATCATGAACGATAGCAAAGTTTTTCATCTAGTATATGAAAATTTATCTTGCTGATTAGCATGATTATTGTGTTTTTCTTTCTGCAGTAATCATCTATCATTAATGAAAGAGGATAGCAGGAAATGTTCATATGCTGTTGTGCAATAAATTAATTTGAAAAATCTGTTAAAATGGAGTTACAGGAATATAAGACATCACTCCCAAATATGATGAGATTAAATATTGTTGTTTTCTTTTTGACGACAGGTTTTTAAGGAACACCAAAAGATCTATCAATACATACGGATGCACGTATAAAAATGATCATACGCTACCTAATTTTCAAAACCTAATATAAAACCTAAAAATATTTTATTCCAGATTATATGGCTGTGAACTACATAACAGCTTGTAAGAACAGTGTTGGAAAAGTATGCAGGATTGACCTGTTTTTTACTGAGATCTGTGGAATGTTGTATCTGGTATTTATTGTAAGAGGACTAAATGTTTACTTCTGGTTGTTGGTTTGTTTTGTTGTTTTTTTTTTTAAATCCTCTTTTTAAAATTTATTTATTTTTAATATCAGTCCGTCTATTAAATTCCAGATATTATCCCTATGCCAGTGGCTGGAATCAAGAAAATACTTTTTCATAACCCTGAATTGTAGTCTTCATTGTTTTTTTTTTTCCATTGCAACTGTTTTCAAGCCATTCATTGTTATATGATAATTTAATGTTTTAAACTGCAAGATTAAATTAAATAATTTGGCTTTGCAAAATAATAAAAATATACTTAAAATTTGATTTTTGATACCTTCTAATCAACCTGTACTCATATAAGCAGATCTGCTTTAGAAACAGTATTTTTTTAACTGGTCCAGTGAGCTTTATTTGCCTTTTCTTTTTACAGGAACAGTGTCAACCAGGACGTACTCCACAGAAACAAAGAAATGTTAATCTTCTATATATGCTATGCAAACGGCTGCATTCTCTCTTTCATTTATCACAGCTTGGATGTTGTCCC
Source organism: Amazona ochrocephala (assembly GCA_039720435.1). Taxonomy (NCBI): domain Eukaryota; kingdom Metazoa; phylum Chordata; class Aves; order Psittaciformes; family Psittacidae; genus Amazona; species Amazona ochrocephala. The sequence continues at coordinate 27,987,310 of CM077876.1, read as the reverse complement.
ATGAAATATAGAAAGTATTTCTCACAACATGCTGAATTGTGCATAGAGTTCAAAATTATTTTTTAATCTAAACAAAGCAAATTATGCAAGCCTGATTTCAAATTGTGGGTTTGTTCATTAACTGTAGTTTTGGATACTGTCCATACAGACAATATATGTCAGATTTCATTTGGAAGATAGTGTGTATGGTGAGACTTTGCAGACGTTTTTTGCCATGTTAATATCATTCTCATGTTTTTTCACATTTCTGTCTAGACTGTTCAAAAATAAACTTTCATAGCATATAGCCAGGACACAGAAATGATTACACAAATAAATTCCAATTTCCCTATTATCATAGATCAGTTATGCATATTCTTCAAGCACTGACAAAGAACTAGATAGATCTCTGACTTAAGACTTCGGGATTTTTCTGGATTACAAAACTCACATTACAAAATGTGCACTGGGATATATAGGTGGATTCTTCTTGACCATAAACCACAGGAAGCTAAAGCAGAGTCATTAATTACTATCAAGAAAGGGTAGTTTGTGTTAGGGATCTAACTATTTGTAAAGATTGAATGTTGTCAATAATTAGCTCCAACCTGGCTTTAGCAAAAAGTTTCCATTTTACTCACTAGTTTTGAACACCTTTCTTATCTCAGATCCCTCACTTTCTGCTGTAGGCACACATTTCAATTCATGAGGGAGCTTTTCCAGGCAATGGAGCCCACTGAATTAGTATATCTTGTCTTGTAGACCAATTTCTCTATTCTACTGTCTTTCCTTCTTTCTGGCAGTACTGAAGCATACTTCCAGAAGAGAAAATATCTATTTCATCAAAGAATTGTAGATTGACCTTAGCCCAGAAATAGATATTACTGACATATATTTTCATCCTGCTAAGGGTATCCCAGAGCAGCAGTCTCCAAATTGAGGTGCCTGCGCACAAGGGGATGTGGGCTCCATTGAGATTTGAGTAGAAAATATATATTTTTTTATCATTAATAAATAAAATTTAAAACAGTGCTTAATTCACCTTTAACTCATCCTTTTTTAAATGTTAAGGGTTATGTATGGTTTATAGCATGAATAATATTAGAGTAGTAAATGTACATAATTTATAAATAAATTAATATGGAATCATAGAATCATAGAATACTTAGAGTTGGAAAGGACCTTAAGATCACCTAGTTCCAACCCCCCCTGCCATGGGCAGGGACACCTCCCACTAAACCATGTCATTCGAAGCTATGTTCAACCCAGCCTTGAGCACTGCCATGGATGAAGTATTCACAGCTTCCCTCGGCAGCCCATTCCAGGGCCTCACCACCCTTACAGTAAAGAATTTCTTCCTCATATCCAATCTAAACTTCCCCTGCTTAAGTTTGAACCCGTTACCCCTTGTCCTCTCACCACAGTCGCTAATGAAGAGTCCCTCCCCAGCATCCCTATAGGCCCCCTTCAGATATTGGAAGGCTGCTATGAGGTCTCCACGCAGTCTTCTCTTCTCCAGACTGAACAGCCTTAATTTTCTCAGCCTATCTTCATATGAGAGGTGCTCCAGTCCCCTGACCATCCTCGTGGCCCTCCTTTGGACTTGTTCCAACAGTTCCATGTCCTTTTTATGTTGAGGACAGCAGAACTACACACAATACTTCAAGTGAGGTCTCATGAGAGCAGAACAGAGGGGCAGGATCACTTCCCTCAACCTGCTGGTCACACTCCTTTTGATGCAACCCAGGATATGGTTGGCTTTCTGGGCTGCAAGTGCTTTGAGAGTGTGTGCTCAAAGATTTTTACTGATGAAGGTATACAATCAGAACTGTTTGGAGACTACTGCCCTAGAGGGCCCTGTGTAATCCCAGAAGTGCACAAAATCTGCAAGCCAGGAAGACAGTAACCTTTGACTGTCCCTATATGTCCCTGTACTCCAGCAGCAACAGTACATGGAATGGGTTGCTGACATCCCACTCTGGCTTACCTTATCATCATAAGGGGCTTGTCCCAGATGCTTCTAAATACAGAAATTTAAATTGAAATTTTCAGTATCTTGGTGTTGAATATATAACAAATATTTTGTCATTGAAGGCTGAGGTTCTTAATGACTTCTTTGCCTCAGTCTTTACGGGCAAATGCTCTGACCACACCACCCAAGTCTTGGAAGGCAGATGCAGGGACGGTGAGGGTGGGGACCCTGGGCCCACTGTGGGGGAGGATCTTGTTTGGGACCACCTTAGGAACCTGAATGTATACAAGTCCATGGGACCGGATGAAATCCATCACGGGTCCTGAAGGAGCTGGCAAATGAAGTTGTTAAGCCACTGTCCATCATATTTGAAAAATCATGGCAGTCAGGTGAAGTTCCCGATGACTGGAAAAAGGGAAATATAACCCCCATTTTTAAGAAGGGGAAAATGGATGAGCCAGGGAATTACAGACCAGTCAGTCTCATCTCTGTGCCTGGCAAAATCTTGGAGCGGATTCTCCTGGAAGGCATGCTAAGGCACATGAAAACCAACAAGGTGCTTGGTGACAGCCAGCATGGCTTCACTAAGGGGAAATCCTGCCTGACCAATCTGGTGACCTTCTATGAAGGGGCTACGGAACTGATGGACAGGGGCAGAGCAGTTGATGTCATCTACCTGGACTTGTGTAAAGCCTTTGACACTGTCTCACATGACGTCCTTCTCTCTAAGTTGGAGAGACATCAATTTGATAGGTGGACCACTCAGTGGATAAAGAACTGGCTGGATGGCCGCACACAAAGAGTAGTGCTCAGTGGCTCAGTGTCCAGCTGGAGACCAGTAATGAGTGGTGTCCCCCAGGGATCGGTGTTGGCACCGGTCTTGTTCAACATCTTTGTGGGTGACATGGACAGTGGGATTGAGTGTGCTCTCAGCAAGTTTGCCAATGACACCAAGCTGTGTGGTTCGGTTGATACATTGGAGGGAAGGAATGTCATCCAGAGGGACCTTGACACGCTTGTGAGGTGGGCTGATGCCAACCTGATGAAGTTTAACCATGCTAAGTGCACGGTCCTCCACCTGGGTCGGAGCAATGCCAGGCACAGCTACAGGTTGGGCAGGGAAGAGATTCAGAGCAGTCCTGTGGAGAAGGACTTGGGGGTGTGGGTTGATGAGAAGATGAACATGAGGCGGCAGTGTGCGCTTGCAGCCCAGAAAGCCAACTGTATCCTGGGCTGCATCAAAAGGAGTGTGACCAGCAGGTGGAGGGAGGTGCTCTTGCCCCTTTACTCTGCTCTCGTGAGACCTCACTTGGAGTACTGTATGCAGGTGTGGTGTCCTCAACATAAAAAGGACATGGAACTGTTGGAACAAGTGCAGAGGAGGGCCACGAGGATGATCAGGGGACTGGAGCACCTCCCACATGAAGATAGGCTGAGAAAATTGGGTCTGTTCATCCCGGAGAAGAGAAGGCTGCGTGGAGACCCCATAGCAGCCTTCCAATACCTGAAGGGGGCCTATAGGGATGCTGGGGAGGGACTCTTCATTAGGGACTGTGGTGAGAGGACAAGGGGTAATGGGCTCAAACTTGAACGGGAAATTTAGATTGGATATGAGGAAGAAGTTCTTTACTGTAAGGGTGGTGAGGCCCTGGAATGGGTTGCCCAGGGAAGTTGTGAATGCTTCATCCCTGGCGGTGTTCAAGGTGGGGTTGGACATAGCCTTGGATGGCATGGTTTAGTGGGAGGTGTCCCTGCCCATGGCAGGGGGGTTGGAACTCGATGATCTTGAGATCCTTTCCAACCCTAACTATTCTATGATTCTATGATTCTATGTTCCATATCAGGTCGTCTGTGTTACCTTACCTTAATTTTTTTTCTCCTTTCTTTCCACCTTGCTTTTCATCACTGTTTCTGTACCCACCCAGTTATTTTATTCTCTTTACCTGTAGTGCTCTGCTTCTCCTTCTGTCTTTTATCCTATCACTCATTCCGCACACTTATTCTATGTGACTGCTTCACCACAGAGCAACTTTAAGTTCATGCCAATTAAGTAATTATAAACTGATTCCAAAGACAAGAACAAGTGTAAAGAAGAAAGGGATTAAATAGCAAACACAGCTTTCCTATTATTGGAACCCTCATACTCTCTTGTTTGCAATCACTTACCTTGTCAGATCTAAGTTTAGACTATAAACTCCTCAAGGCAGAAACCATTTTTCACTTTCCTGGTGTTATACTGTCCTATTGCACTATATAAATATTGGTGCACACTTTTAAACACAATCATTTTGTATGCCACAATGATTGTCTGTCCAGCTATAGAGTGCTTAAAGGGTTATGAATTTTATATGGCATGTACTATGCACTTCCTAAAATGGCGTTTCTTTAGAATGCCATATACTGGGTAACTAAGGTAATTAATCATGCTAGAAAATTTCAGCTAATAGCAGCATCAATCTTATGCATTTTGCACACAGAAATCTCACTGGCATTGCCGCCAGGAAAGTCAGAGGAGAAAAGCAGCAGGAAAGGAACTGTTCTCTGTTAGGAGCTACCTGATTCAGCCAGAGGTGTGGTGGCTGCAGCTCCACTTACTTCATTACTCCAGCCAGCAGTGAGGCTGAGCATGTGCAGGTACATGACAGGTACACAGACAAACACACATACATAATATGCATATCCACATGGCCAGCCACACCAGATAGAACAGGCAGAAAACACAGAACTCGAGCAAATGCAGGCAGCGTCAGTGTCCCCCTCCAGTTCCCTAGTTCAGTCCCTCCGGGCAAACAACCTCTAGTGGAAATGTGCACAGATGTATGATTTTGGATCCCTCCAGTAACAGACCTAGACACTCAGTCTGCACTGGAACTGGCCCTTGGATCCCATTCTCCCAGGTTGTTAGCATCTGGACATAGGAGCCCCAATCCAACTGCTGGTGCGGACTACAGGCACACACAGGCTGTGAATGTACTCAGTAATTGATCTCAGACACAGTCTATCCAGTAACTTGCCTTGAGACCCCCTCACCTCCTGTTGCCTCATGTATTGACATGCATGTGTAAATGGATCCCCCAGATGAGCCCTCAACCTCATGGTCAACCCAGCAGCTGGCTGGGTCTTCCTGGTCCCTCCAGTAACCAACTGGCAAATTTGCTTGTCTCTCCAGTGAATGGAGTGAAATGGCCTCTGTTTCTGGCCATTTCAGTCTGAGTTTCTCAGGCCACTTGCCCTACTTGTTGGCCAGTCCAGCTTGATATTCACAAATAATCATACAGTGACATACTTACCCACACACTATGCACACAATCCAGTCTTTTTGAACAGGAATGAATAAGACACTAGGAGGAAAATATAGCAGTCATAAAAAATGGCTGCAAGAATGCCATATGCTGTCTTCCCCCAGATTAAGAGGATCCCAGTATATTTACCTGCAACTGGTTAGGACAATCTGACTAAAAGGCAAACAGTGAGCAAATTCTAATTACACAATATATGTGAAAGAACAGAAAGACTGGCATCTCCTAGAGGAAAAAAAAGACTACTCGAAACCAGCACAAGACAATGCCAGGAGACAAGAGGAGGACAGGACCCTTTGCCTTCTGTGTCATCACAAGGAATCCTTCTCAGACTACCTGAATAGAAGTGACTTGGATGCTAGATGGACTATTTGGGCGCAAAGGTTTTAGTTTTTTTGGGTATGTAGGCAGGACAGTGTGAGTGTGAACAAATGAAATCGGTTTTCCTTGTAAAATACCTTTTTCTGTAGTGCTTCAGGCTGAGCTTTGCCACCTTTCTGCTGCTACAACATTGCAATATTATTTCCTACAGGAGGGTTGAGATGTCATCTTGCTTAGCCTATCAGGTGCCATGAATCCCCATTATTAGGCACACTAGAAATTACCTCAAGAACTTAAATGCTTAGCTTCAATCAATGAATTTCATTAGGTGCTTGACACATGATAACGTCATGCTATCACACCTAAATCTGCTTGTGGATCTGGCTGTGTTTCTGTCACAATTCATTCATCAGCAAAGATCTGTTCTAGAAACCCTGTCTGCTGTTCAAAATACAATTTGTTGGCATATTTAGTAGGCTACCATCATTGCAGTATTTGACTGCTACAGGGCTCACAGATGTACTAAATAGTTTCACAAAAAATTCTAAATTTACACAATAATACTATGAGCTTTGAAAGTTCCTCATACATCCAGTTGTCTTTTTCTGTATTCACAGAAGTTGTGTTGGACTAGATAACCTCTGAAGGTCCTTTCCAACCCAAACTATTCAGTGATTCATTGAGTTCCATTGTACTACAAAAGATAAATAAACAAACACAGATTCTGACACTCTTATAAAATTTAAGTTGCTATCAAATAAAAAGGAGTTTGGTCCGAGGAAGAACATCAGGATTTAGTTAAGTGGTTGAAGCTGAATTTAGTGAAATATCAGTACTTGATAAGCAGCCAGAGTGTGTGGGTGAAGTAAGACTTGGAGGGGAGGTTTGAGTATGTGTACATATTGCTATTTGTATCCACCCTTCATACAACAGGTGGTATATTCTGCTTCTCTGACAAAAGAAAAAACAAAACTCAAAATATTTCTCTTCACTATAAATAAGTGCAATTTTCCTTTTCTCATTTATTTTTATATGAGGGGTTGAGGTATAATGTACAGTTGTAATAAAAACAGCTAAATTTTTGTAAGGAACTACATAAGAAGTGCAATATACAGTTGGCTGATGAACTTATAGGGATGAGGCACTGAAAGGGCCTGAGGGTTTTATGTCTTTCCATACCAGACACGTATTGAGACATGAATGTCAGAGCATGCTAAAGGTAGGAATTGAAATGCACAAAATGCCTTGCAATGCAATGTGAACTTTATATTTCCTTCTCCCTCACTTGTAAGAATGTTTTTCTCATAATTAGAATAAAATTGTATCTCTTGGACCCCCTCACTGGCTCCATACATTAATTTCTAATGAATGGCATGCTTTCTGCAGAGAAGGTATGAAGTATGTGTGAAGATCTAGCGTTTAGGACACTCTTCTTGGAATTGAAAAGCCTGGATTAGACTTAGCCATGTTAAATAAAAGCTCAAGCCTTAGATCAGCTATTTTCACTAGGAAAGATAGATACTCAAGTCTTGGGAAGGTGAGAGAGAGCTACAGCCCCTTTTTTCCACATTTCCTACTGCATGTATTTGTCATCTTCCTGCTCAACATGCTTGGTGCCTCAGATCCCACTCTGTGCAGTGTATACAGCTATGAAAATGGAATTTGCTCTAATCTTCTCTAAAACAAGCTTTCCTCTCCCTCCTCCTGGTAAAAGCTCATTTCCCTCAGCATCCACTTTCAAGGACACAAGTTCTTATGGGAGAAATAGGCAATTCATTCCTGCCTGCACATTTTCATAACTACAGATCTGATATCACAGCCAGTTCCTCCTATACATGCTGACTTAGTTTTTGAACAGTCAAAAAGATTATGTTTATCCCATGTTTATATTTTAAGAAACTTATAGGAGTGTGTATGCGTGCCTGCTACCTTTGAGCCAAAGCCAAGCAACATCCATATTTCTACCTATGACTCATATCATCTCTCTTCAGTTTCAGGTTAATCTATTTTTATTATACATTTTATTTCCCCTGTAAAAGGAAGTTCAGAGTTATTTTCAGTATATACTCTTATATACTCATATTCAGCATATATACTTACATACTTCTTTTTTTATGATATTACTTGTCAAGTTCTCACTGCACTCAAATCAATGACAACAGTCTGCTGAGTTTAAGTCCAGAATTTCGCCCACAGTTACAGAAAATAAAGCTCTTTCCAGCCTGGAGTTCCGGAAGAACAACCCCTTTTAGCAACAAACATGGTCAAAATACTGTAATTTATTTGTAAGACAGAATTAAAGCCATTTTTGCCATCTGGAGGAAACATTCTGTTACCATGGATTTGTTTTGAAAATTCAGAAGGGTGGCATCCTGGATGTGTAAGCAGAACAAGATTTGTTTTTCAGACACAATGGCTTTACTTGAGCATTTAACAAAGCTAAATGTAACAAGATGCTCTATTCACTGCTTAAATATCTTAGTAGGTAGGTTTGTGTACCAAAATTGGGAGTAATCCAGGTTGTTTTCTTTTTCAAAGTCCTAATTTTCTCATCACAAAACTGCTGAAGGAGGGATGTGGTCATTTTCTGTTTAAATCTTTTCCCCTAACTCTCTCCTTAATTACAGATCTCTTTTCCAAATTTTACCAGCTGCTGCTGTAACAGAAAATAAACAAATCAATTTGAGAAGATGTTCAGGAAGATGGAATCAGAAAATATGCATGGGATCTATAAAAATAAAATCTCCCTGTTAGGAAGTAGCGAGATAGTGTTTTAGAAAAAAGTTAAGGTAGATTGGTTTTTCTTATGTATTAGTGCTCTCCTACAACTACCATAATAAAATCTGTAAGTGCATAAAAGATAACTGGATGAAGTCCTGGGTTAAATCTGAATAAATAACATTGACAGGTTAATATACAGAAAGTGGTGATCCAAGCCTAGTAAGTCAGCAAGCTATCCTAAAGCTGAAAAGTGAAAGGACTTAGTATCAGGTACTCGGTATAGGGTAAGCAGCATGCAGAGCCCCCAGACTTCTTGCCTCACCTTCTGTGAGGATGGAGCACATCCTCAGCTTCTATTCTTTGAGGTGGATTCTTTTATTTCAAGTACCCAGATGCAATATAATATACTACCACAGTTAGTACTGATTTTCATGTTATTATTCTCAGTTTTCTTGTGTGGGTATTAGAAACGAGTTTTGATGCAGGGTTTTAATGGACTGCAAAAGAAGAAAAAGACCAAGTCTGTCTGGGAAAATGTTGATTGTGTTAAATGGGAATTATTATTGTCGTTTATTTATGGTTGTAGTAGTCTCAGCCTATTTTTCAATTTCCAGAGGTATACTCTCAGGATAACAGATGGAACGCAGTTCGAGGAGAATAAATTGCTGCAGAAACTTTATCAAAGATTTGAAACATTTTACCTGACCTTGTTTGACTTTACATTTCAACCAGTAGTCAGATACTTAAATATCTGTGGCAAATGTATTCAATAAAAAGACAGATTTTATTCCACTGATTATTCGTAACTCTTTTTTCCCTTCCACTATTTGTCCAGATTCACAGTGTTACAGTGCCCTTTTGGGTGGCTTGTGCTGTAGCTTCGATATGCACAAGTGAAATAATTCATATTCCCCATGAAGTCATTGGAGATATTTTCAATTATCCACTCGCTGACCCTAACTGAAAGAAATAGCTACACTGATAATCCGTAGGTAAAACACATTAGGCTAATCCAGTGCGCTGAAACAGGTCTTCTGATCTTTTAGGGCATAACTTAATTTTGCGTCTACTTTTCATACTAGATCTCAAATGATATTCTTTCAAGTCACATGGACTTCAGGTAAAGACAAGTAAGTATGTTGGCAAAATGCACCCTCTGACGATGGCAGTTGACATGGGACTAAGGATTAGAATTGAGATCCCACTACCGGGAAAGGGCTTTTCTTACCTGGCCACCAGAAAGGCTTTCCTTGAGCAATTAATAATCTGAGAAACCAACTTAGAGGGCTACTGAAATAAAGCTGAGGAGGAAAGGCTGTGAAGAGTCTAGATGTAAGATAAAGAAATATTTAAAGGAAATTGCTGTAATTCGAAGGAGACTATTGTAAGAAGTTGCCTGAGGAAGAGAATGTTTGAAATGCTGACCTATAGCCAGTCTCATCTTTGAATGTCCTATTCTTCAATATTCTTTTAACTTTTGGTTTTAACTGTTCTCTTGCTTCTCCGCAATACATCCTATCTACCAATATTATTTTTATAAGAGGCATGCACCAGATCTGGGCACACATCCCAGAGGCAGCAGTCATACTTGTTGGTAGTAGCCTCGGATGCTTCCTACTAATACTCAGTGTTCAGCAGTTTGTATGTAATCACTCTAAACCAGTGTTACTCTGGAAGCCCACATACAGCTGACTTTCAACTATGACCACTCTCAGACTCATTTTTTCCTGGGTTTCATATTGGAAGCACAGACTACATTCTTTGCTCCCAGATGTATTACCTTACAGAGATAGATAGAAACATGGATTGTTTCCCATAGGAACTTCTACTGTATGTTCAAATATTGTTAGAAGTTATCTTTCAAAAAGCAGAAGTTTAAAAATTATTTTTATTTCAGAAAGACAAATTAAACATGAAGTGAATAAGTGCTCCCAATGCATTCCCTGTAATTCTGGTAAAACAGCCTTTTTACGTAGCGTAGGAGTCTGGTGATGCCCACCACAGTGATTCAACTCCGTTTATTTTATGCGCCGTTTGATTTGCCTGGCTTTCTTAAGTGGGAAGAAAAAAACCACTATTGATGTATATTACATAGCCACACCTAGAATCAGAGGAGATTTAGTTTAAACAGACAGCTAAGAACCCATTAAAAGGAGTTGTCCTGCTCTTCTCAGAGTCACAGCAAATTGACATAGTGGTTGGATTTCCTGAAGTTTGTTTAATAAATAAACCAAAGAAAAAATTATTCTGCAGGAAGATAACAGAAAGCAGTTTTAAGCTTCATTTTCTTTTAAGCTTCATTTTCCTTTAAGATAAGAGAAAGAAAATAACTTAAAATGAGATGCTGCTGTGGTAGCTTTTAAGTAAAAATAAAACATTAAGCTTGGAGTTCTTTTTTAGTTCTACGCTTTCTTAAATAAAGTGGCTTTGCACAATATGAATGGAGGTTTGATAATGGGCAGTTTATTATAGGGCCTGTCTAATTTGGGGATCTAGTTTAGCAGGTGTCAAAACAGATCAGCATGGTGAAGGAATGTGAATAGGATGGCACTTAGACTATATTTGTTAGAATGACAAAGCAACATCTATTATTACCAATAACTAGGCTGAATTTTCACGATATTGTGACATTAAGTTATTCAAGAAAGAATTGTTCCAGTGACTTGTATTAATCTATTTTTTTGCATTATGTAAAATCATTATAATGTTGTTTATTTAAGTCACTGATGTATATACTAAGTTTAAATTTCAACCAGCTACTACTATCATGTTGCCGTCTCTCTGTCAAGAAGCATTTGTTCATTCTGCAAAACAAGTTTAAAAATTAAATGCAGCTACTAGGAAAGACAAAAAAAAAAAAAAAAAAGGAGATTCATGTGTTATCTTAAGTCAGTGTAATTTGAAAAATAGCTCTCCGTCCCTCAGGCCTCAGACCCTATTATGTCAGAGCACGATATAGATCGCTAGCATTCAAATCAATGGACTTCTTTATATATTTCAGGAAAATACATCCTGTTCAGACTTACCCTCAGATGTGATGTCAATATCTTAAGTATTTTTATATAACGGTTGTATGACTGTGAAAACAACTCCATAGCTTTAGAGTTCCCATATGTCCTGAAATTCACTTTCAGTGTCATTTATCATTGCATCTGAAGTGAAAAAATAGTCATTGGAAGGCTTTTATAGACATATTTAGTTTACAAGTAGAAGCTACTTAAAAGAAGTGAAGACTCCTTTCCTTTTTGTGCAACTTCTCAGTTGGCAGCATCTGAAGTATCACCTCTTTAGGAAACAAAACTTCACTGATTTTTTTTCTTCACTAGAAGTAGAGTTCAGCAGTTGTATGACTGCTTTTCTAAACTAAAAATGTCAGCAACAGAGCAGTAGCATTTTTCATGCCTATTCATTCAATTAAATCTTCCAGCATTGAACTTATATAACAGGGAAAAGATTTTTATATTAGTACAAAAATTTATTTTAAAAGAATGTGTACCTTCTCGGAAGTGAAAGAACTGAGACTGCAGGAACCTTCCATATAAAAAAGAAATAAATAATAAAAAAATTAGGGCATGTGATCCTAAGAGCTGGTTGCAGGGTGCCTGTATCTGAAAAACCTCAAGTTATTTTAATAGATTAGGAATTCACAAATCCATCTTCAGGATTATAATAAAGTCATACACCCCTGAGATAAATTGTCCCTCTAGAAACAGGAATACAAAGGATGGGAAAAAGATTCCAAAATAGGCACAGAGATGTATGAGAATTTTAATTTGCAGCCATTTATGTGGGAATTAGACTCCACATCTACCTCTTTTCTGCAATCTTTTCAGTATAGGGTTGCTTTAAAATTCCATATTAGATTCAAATACGGAACATTCTATGATTCAAATGTAATTTTCATGCTTTAAGCTTTACTTTTATTATGGAAGCTTTGGTTTATAAATTTAATTTATAAATACAGGTTGAGAAATATTGGGGTTTTGATGACAAAAATTATGCTTTTCAGAACAAGAACAGTAGAGTATTCACATGCACAACTGACGTCTCACATAATGATCCACAAGCTGAAAAAAAAATTGAAATAAAGACTACGTTTACTGATAATGGATTCATTAGGATCTTTAGCCTGCTGCCAACAGGCACAGGGAAAAGTTCTTCAGCTATATGTTCTGGCTACTCGTAGGATTGATGGAAGAACTGAAACATCTTTCAGTGGCATCCAAATGAAAGGAGGTGTTTGTTCTGTGTTCTAGTGGGACTGGAAACATATAATTTGAAACTCAAAGGTGTATGTTCTAGGAAGACTTAGAAGATGTTTGTTAACTGAGAAGGCTGCAACAGAGCAAGTTTGACTAAATGTGTCGCTGTTAAATTTATGATGAGTTCCAGAGGCCCAGACACTTACAGTTGCCAAGAAATCTCAAAGTAATGCAGAACGTGAAGGAAAATTCTTTTCGCAGGTACTTCACAAATGCATATTCATTGACTACATAATTCCGTTTGAATGAAATATTTAAATTTCAAGTTTAAACTTTGCTTACTAGAAACACAAAATATTTCCATGTTGTAGCTTGCAAGAGATCATAAATATATGCAGCGATACATATGAAAAGTATTCAGTTATTCTATAAGGCCCTAGGTATACATATTACTTGCATATTATTACTATAATTATCAATATCAGTAAGAGCTTTCTCCTAACATTCTTTCTTTATGTTCATTTAAAAAATCTTAACATTGTGATATATTGAGAAAAAAAAATGAGTTTGAATTTGATTTCATACCAATTGTAAGACATTTCAGCTCTTGGGATATTCAGGGATGTTCACCTTGCCAAAATGTCAGGTGACATGAGAGGAACATGCAAGTAACTGTATCTGTGAATGGGACTCCCAAAACTGCCTGGGAGGTCATTTCACCCTAGTCTGAATATGATAGTAACAAAGATGATGAACAGACAGGTTAGACAGTAACCAATGAATTATCAAGGGACTTTTGAAGCAACAGAAGAGTCAGCTCAAGAGAAGTATAAGAAATACGGACATTTTAATGGTGAGAAGAGACTTTGGAGAGGAGAATGAGCAGCAAGGCAGCCATGACCCTGCTAGGTATAAACCTGTGGCACTGGGGGCTTTATGTCGACCTGGCAGCATGGCCACCCATGGGCATCCCCAGCAGCAAAATAAGTTCAGCTCTTTGAAAACTGGAGTCCATGGCCACCTTAACCTTGTCTGTCTCTCACAGATAGCCACATAAAATCATAGAATCATAGAATAGTTAGGTTTGGAAAGGACCTTAAGATCATCTAGTTCCAACCCCCCTGCCATGGGCAGGGACATCTCCCACTAAACCATGCCACCTAAGCCTATGTCCAACCTGGACTTGAACACTGCCAGGGGTGAAGCATTCACAATTTCCCTGGGCAACCCATTCCAGTGCCTCACCACCCTTTACTCACTAAAGAATTTCTTCCTCATATCCAATCTAAACTTTCCTTAAGTTCGAACCCATTACCCCTTGTGCTGTCACTACAGTCCCTAATGAAGAGACCCTCCCCAGCAACCCTATAGGCCCTCTTCAGATACTGGAAGGCTGCTATGAGGTCTCCACACTGCCTTCTCTTCTCCAGGATGAACAGACCCAATTTTCTCAGCCTATCTTCATACGGGAGGTGCTCCAGACCTCTCATCATCCTCGTGGCCCTCCTTTGTTCTTGTTCCAACAGTTCCATGTCCTTTTTATATTGAGGACACCAGAACTGCACACAATACTCCAAATGAGGTCTCACAAGAGCAGAGTTGAGGGGCAGAATTACCTCCCTCGACCTGCTGGTCATGCTTCTTTTGATGCAGCATCCTGCACCTCTTCATATTTTTCACTCCCAGGGCTAGGCAGCCCATCCTGAACAGAAAATAAGATTGAATTTTCTACATGAATCCTTCCAGCCATGGTAGTAGTAAGAAAATGAAGGCAGCTGTTCACTCTGTCTCTAGTTAACAAATAATTTGCTAATCTAACGTAGCATGTAGCACACCCCTGAGATGCAGATGAGAGAGAAGTTGACAAATAGAAGAGTCCTTCTGCTGATAACTGTTCTATTTTGCATGTCTCACAAGCTACAGAAATTGCTAAGCTATTTGGTACTGTCTTTTAGTGATGTTTACAATATATTTAGTGATTTAAAATTGGCTGTTTGTAGATACAGTGAAGAAAAACAAAAAAAATCTGAAAGAATTAGTGTTGCTGATGTAATCAACTTGAAAAAACATGATAATACTTTTTCCTTGGTACACAATAATCTCAGAAGAGTTATTTGCCTTACCTCAATTTTATGAATCATATTTTTATTCATAAAAAATGTTCTGCTAAAAGATTCTAAGTGACTATGAGATGATCACTGCTTTCAGTACATCACACATCATGGCTTTTTATTGTTGATCAGTCCCTTTCTACTACAACCACGTACTTCAAGCAAGTGGCCCAAGCTCAGGAGCCCGTCTCCCTCTAAGAAAGTCTTTAAACATACACGGACATGTAAGATTAAATTCCCTACTGGACAGGACTTTATTCTCCTGCCTAAATGCCTTGCACATCTGGGGCTAAAAGGGCTCAGTGTAAGTGTACATGTTTGAAATGTATCTCTCTTCATAAGTACATGTGAACAGTTCTAATTACCCATTGAAAATCAGCTGCTATTTATTGCATAGCTGTTAAAGCATATTGAAAGCATACTCTCCTTCCAGTTAGATATGTTAACTGAGTCAGATATCTACCGCATTTAAATATAATCAGTGTTCCTGGAACCTTTGCTGGAATCATTACAGTGACTTTGGTTCACTTTGAAATACAAGAAGTTTTGCCAAGATGGTTGCTGCTGCAGTTTCTTTGCGAAGTTCTCATGAAGATGTGCATACTTAGGGAATAGTCTGTAATTAATTAATCTAAATAATCAGTCTAAATAATCAAATAATCATATGTGTAGTGCATGGATGGATGAGGGTATCTTATTAGTGGGTACTCTACACAAAAGTCTAGGAAAAGAGACAGAAGTAATAAATTAAACACCCATATGCACATACCCTAATGAGCCATAGATAACAGAGGTAATATCAAAGACCAGAGCTTTCAGGTGCCTTATTGAGACAGGCCATGGACGGAACCACTTGAAGCCTCGAGGAGGTTCATTTAGATGATTTGTAACTGGTAAGAAGGGAGAAACAAGATTATTCTGAGTCTAAAGATAAAGAGGAAACTTATTATGGAATATTTGAAGGAGCTTATCTAGTTTATTATGGGATGTTTAGGAGAAGGGCCAAAGAAAGTAGTGTATGAACAACTTGCTGGTTTGGCATGCTTGACCAGCTAAGCCCTACAGGTAATCATCACAGTCTGTTGAGTCTTCTTATTAAACCCATCTCCTATGTTTTCCTGTGTGAGTTTGCTCTGTGTGGGTGCATGTGTGAAATCTGCTAGTGAACATGAAGCTGGTCTAGCTGGCAAGTAGGAAGAGTTGTCTAAGTAGCTGGTATGGAAAACAGAGACTGTGAATCAAAGGGACTTATAAGAGAGGGAACTGGCAGCTGGAAAGACTGGGGCCTGAAGTTAGCTACTGGAAAGGCTGAGAGTCTACAGCCAGCTCCTGGAGGGATCCATTTATGTGTGCACGATGCTACCGAACTAGCCAGTGAGTCACACCATAAGGTCTGGGAGCCAGTTATTGTAAAGGCCATAGGTTTGGAGCTGGATATTAGCGAAACTGGGAGCAGCTACAGGAGGGATCCTATGACAGGGCCAGCCACCAGGAGGTCCCATTTGGGAGTGTGTGCATGTGGTCTGTTAGTAAGCCTTGAAGCTGAATTAGCTTGTAGGTAAGAACAGGATCATAGAACCATAGATTCATAGAGTCATTTGGATTGGAAGGGACCTTCAAAGATCATCTAGTCCAACTCCTCTGAGCTGTGAGTGAACATTGCCAGGTCATGTCCAGTTTTTCATCTACTTGTACTTCCAAGTTGTCCTTTTCAGGCCTTGTTTCAGTTCCTTCAGCCCCCAGCCTGTTTTGATACTGGAGCTTGCCCCAGCCCAGGTGCAGAACCTTGCCCTTGGTCTTGTTGAACCTCATGAGGTTCATGTAAGCCCACTTCTTGAGCTTGTATAAGGCCATTGGTTGTTGAAGCAGAAGTCCTGGACACAGCACACAGACCAATATGATCAGGTTTGTGCCAAAGTTTATTGCGCAGATAGCTCAGTATATATAGGCACTCTACTTGTCCATCATTAAGACACACAAGTCTAATTGGATACATGCATTGTTCACATGGTTAAATACAGAATAGGATTCACTCAGTAGCAGCTTAATGATTGGTTAACTATGACAGCATATGCTTCAAGGTTACAGTTAACATTCCTTCTCTGCGTATCTCTCTCAGTAGTTTTCCATGCTAACTTTTCCCAAGGCTTCTGCACGTACACGAACTTTAGTAACCCTCAGGCGAGGCCTCAATGCCTGCGGGTCACTACCTTACAATTGTCAAGCAATTGTCTGGATTGCTCACATGCCCATTCACAGTCAAATAGCTCTCCACAAATCCCTCTTTTTGTTTTTGAGCAATCCAGACCCAATTCACAGCACGAGATAACATACCGATAATACACTTCCATAAACAACAAAAGATTAAAACAATAATAATCAATACCATTAAAACTGTTAAACCTTGTTTGATTAGTACTCCTAGCCAACCACTAATACCCCAACCCTGTAATAATTTTTGAAACCAATCCCAATCCGAGAGCACTTGTAACTTTAGTACTCCATCTTTTAGAATTCGAATGCTTCTATGTAGAGATTCAGAATGATCAGAAAGATTCATACAGCACATTCCTTCAAAATCTTCACATCTGTGACCTTGGGCTAGTAGTAAAAAATCAATTGCTGCTCTATTTTGCAGAGTAGCATGCCTTATGCTATCTACATCTAATAAAAGATTACTTAAAGCTTCAGAAGTAGCATTAGTTTGTTTTGCAAGCCAACAACCTAGTCTATTTAAGGTAGTTAATGCGTGAGCAGTCCCGACTGAGGGGACAAGACTTGTGAAAAATTGCTCTGCTCTATTCCAAAATTCTATGTGATCATTACAGAAACTACTAAAAGCGTGTGAACTTCTTTTTATACGATAATTGCTTTTACATCTGATTTGCAAAATTTGTGATCAATTTGGCATTAATAGGGTCAGTAGTGCTAAACTACATGGTCCTCCTTTTATGTGAGAAGGGATCCCTGGCCAGGCACGATCCCCACAGACTAAAAAGTGACCACTAGGCAAGCTAACAGGTTGGTTAGTAGCTTTAGATATGTTGCTGGAGGTATAATCACACCAAGAGCTATGGTTAGCATACACCGGCAGGGTGGCATTAACCCATCAAGCTCGTGACTGATTCCTCCCAACATAATTGAAATATAGACAATAGTCCATTTTTACAGACCCTAATAATTCCAATTCTTGTGGTTCCAACGAACTCTTTGGCAGGTAAGGTATCCAGCCATCCCAGGCATCTACCTTTCCTATGCCTTGTGCAACAGCCTGCTGAGCTGTTGGAACAGGCCAATTATCTATGGGCACAGCCACCAAACAAGTGGTGAATGGATTCTCTGGGGTTGATGTAGCTATACACAGGGAATCTTGACCTGTAAGATTTTCCAACGTAACCCAAATATTAGTCTTTGGTTGGTTCGGAATCCATGTTTCCCCAACAGTTAAAATCCACATAATGATTATCAAAGTGGCTGATCTGACTGGTCCATATGTTCTTTCCATGGCCTCACCCACCGACTCAGGACCCATTGTGGTCCTTCACCTGTCAAAACACAAACATATCCTCTGCCAGTCATTTTTACCTCTACTGGGCCTTTCCCTTCTCCTGTTTGCAAACCTTTAAACTGAACTTTTGCTGCCTCAACCTTTTGCACCTTTGATTGTAATGATGTATGATGGATTACAATTGGTGGAGATTCTCGGTTCCCTGTTAAATGCAGATAATTTAATACGTACAGAGCTTTTGCAAGACGTTCAAATGGCATCTGTTCTCCCTCTTTTTGTTTTTGCAAAAGCGATTTCAGGGTAGCATGAGCTCGCTCAACAATGGCTTGACCTGTGGGAGAGTGTGGAATACCAGTGACTCTACAGATTCCCCACAGATTACAAAAATGTGCAAATGAATGTGACACATATGCTGGTGCATTGTCTGTTTTGATTTCTAAAGGAATGCCTAATGCAGCAATAGCAGCATGCATGTGTTTAATAACATGTTTAGCAGACTCACCAGTTTGAGCTGTGGCCCACATAGCATGAGAAAAGGTGTCAATGCTGACATGCACATATTTTAAACGGCCAAACTCAGCAATGTGCGTGACATCCATTTGCCATAGTTGTAAGGCAGCCAATCCTCTAGGATTGACCCCTAAGCCTAGACCAAAGCCAATATTTTGGCAGGAAGCACAAGACTGTACAATGCCTCGAGCGTCAGTAATAGGCAAGTTAAATTGCCGAGCTAACACCCTCACTGATTGATGGAAAAAATCATGTGAGAGACGTGCCTGTTCAAAAAATTAATTGTGTGATTTGTCCATGTTGCAGCAACAAGTTGGTCTGCATTGTTGTTACCGATAGACAGACCATATTGGAACTGATGGCTACAAACGTGTGTGATAAAATATGGTGCTAGCCGCTGGTTTAACAAATGTAACAACTTCATTAAAAGCATATACAAGGTAGCGTTTTTCACAGTTTTAACCATCCCTCGCTCAAGGCGTTGCACTGTCCCAACAACATAGAGAGAATCTGACACAATGTTTAACGGTGTTTCTGGCCATTGCTGGAAAACCCCTAATACTGCTCTTAACTCCAGTGTTTGTAGAGAATCACCAAGATGACCTTGCAAAATATAATGTTTCCACTGGCTGTCTGTGTACCAAGTGGCAGCAGCTCGTTTAGATTTTCGCCCAGCATCAGTAAAAACTGTAAGCCCTTCTACTGGGGTTTCAGATCTGACTGGAATTTCTTCAAAAGTCTGACCCTGTAAGATAGGTAAAAATTTTGTTGGAGGATAAGTGTTACTAAGTGTGCCTGGATATTCAGCAAGTGCAATTTGGAATGTCTCTGAAGTAGTCAGCAACCAGTTAAGATAATCCTGTACAATGGGAATGTAAATAACATCTGGTTCCCGACCCGCCATATCTATGATTCTTTTTCTGCCTTTTATTATCATGTTGGCAAAGAGTTCAATGCGGGTGCAGACGGTGTTTTTCGGCTGGAAGGATAAAAAGATCCACTCCAGTATTTTAAAGTCGTTATCGTTTTGCGGTATAATGAGACCAAGTAAATGTTTTCTTTGAGCTGAGGAATTGAAAATTAACAGGCGCAACGGTAATCCTGTTATTTGTCTTTGCACTGTAGCTGTTAAAATTTTGTCTGTCACCTTTTCTAATGCTAATTTTTGTTCAGGTGTTAACTGTCTGCGGCTATTAGCGTTAACAGAGGTGCCTAACAAAGACATTAAAGGAGCTAAATCATCATTTGTGATTCCTGCAATTGATCTCACCCATTGTATGTTTCCCATGAGTTTTTGTGCATCAGTAAGAGTGTTAATTTCAGTGTGCAGTTTGATACACCTTTTCTAGAAACAGGTGACCGACCAATAAGCAATGCACTTAATCCATGCCCTAACGGTCCTTTCTGGTCAGAATCAATCACTACAACTTCCGTGGAAGTCAGAGTAATGTCTACTGCTGTTGCCAGGTCCACTCCTGTGCTGTCGACTGTGGCTGCTGCGCAGCTGTCCAAGCACCCTGCATTTATGTCGTCGCGCGCGGGTGAATCATGCTCGACTCCTTGTTTCCCGAGTTTTTGCACTCATGGATATTGAAATAACTTCTCTTACAATGTATGCACCATTTCCTTGCCCGTGCAGTAGTTTGTCCGATCAGATCTGGATTAGGTGGACTCTTACAATTCCTGCTAAGATGACCTTGTTTCCCGCAATTAAAGCATTTTCCTACCCTTGGTTTTACAGCAGCTCCCACAGCTGCAGCCATTATAGTAGCTTTTTCTTGTTTGAGCATGCGTTCAGCTGCCTCCAACAGATGTGCCACATTTGACCCTCTTGGCAAATGACTGAGTGCCCTTTTCGTTTTCTCATTAGCATTATCAAACGCAAGCACATCCAAAAACTTACTTTTCATGATTTCATTTAAATCAGGATGCACCATTATAGCGACGTGCAAGCGATCTATAAATTTGCTGTACGGCTGTATAGGTCCCTGCTGCACAGATGTAAATGCAGGCCGAACCTTATCATCAGGTATGCTAAGGAGGGCTTTAAAGGCTAAATCTTGACTTAATTGCAAGAATTCATGGGCAAATCACGCTTGCCAATCAAGCCTCACATATGGTCCCGCTCCCATTAACATTTGCGCTTGCACCCTGCATAATGGATCCCCCTGTTGTCGCGGTGTTGCGGCAGCTCTATCACAAGCAGTTTGCCAGTTTTGATAAAAGTGCAACTGTTGTGATGGAGAAAGTAACATTTGTGCAACCATCCGAGAATCATAAGGAGTGAACAAATGAGAAGAAAAAACATGTTGTAACAGTGATTGTGAGTATGGCGACTTCAAGCCATACTGTGAAATGGCACTTTCAGCTTCTGTTAAAATTTTCCAATCTAACGCTTCCCACACATATCCCCTATCATCAGCTACAACTGGAAAAGACATAGGCAATAACTGCCCCTCAACCAATGCATCACGAATTACCCCTCTCCACCTCGTGGATGGGCTCCCAAGGCCCCCCAGACTGCTCTCCGCCCCAACCCCGATCCCTGCTGACGACACTGGCGGCGCAAGAGGAGGGGGGGGGTTAAAACCGGGAAAGTTAGGCTGGCGATCAGGCGGAGAAGGCGTCGACTTTTCTTGCACTTTGTCCAGCTGTACTTCTAAGGCCTCCAATTTTTTCAACAACTCATGTAGCTGGACTTCTTTAAGTTCATTGTCGTGGTTGTCGATCCGCTCGCAACGAGATGGCGGCTCTGACAGTGGTAAAGGTGGAAAAAGTTGCGATGGTCTCACTGATGACGGATCCTGTGAAGCGGCTGCAGAGGCCGTGGATCTCTGCTGCGAAGACTGCAAGTCTTTGTTGGAAGATGAAAGTGGCGGCGGCAACGAATCAGCTACTTGTGTAGATGTCTCTGCGCTGGTTTGAGTCGGATCCGAGTGACCCGATATTCCCCGGTCCCCCGCAGCTGTACGTCTTGGCGTTACAGCTGGTATGAGAGGCCCCGTAAAAAGCATGCTAGTAGCCGATCCTGACTCCCCCGTAGGAGTCAGCACTGCAAACGCAGACGCTGCAGCTTTTCGCTCTGCTTGCATGTCTTTTAGAGAGTCAACAGCCAATCTCCACACAGTGGGGTATTTGCTTGCCTCCTTGGACCCATTACTTATCTCTTCCCACAGCACTGCCCCAATTTTCTCCCAAGTTGCGATTTGAAAGGCAGCATCCGCTGAGGGGATCAACTCTTTTCTCTTTGCCCAATGTAGCAAAGCTCTCAAGGCAGGCTCTTTATAATTCGCTCCTCTCACAGAAAGGATGTGTTGGAGGAGTTTCACCACTGCTGACTCTTCCCTGGTCAGTGTGGACCCCATCTCCTCCCCAGCCGCTCACCTGATCAGGGCGAGATTCCCAAACTTTTTGCGCTAGCGACTTCCGAGTGCCAGGGCAGCACCCGATATCTACCGGCTTCTGCCCCCTCCTTCCTATCGGTCTCGTTGGTTTTATCCAACGCCGATCTGAGGGTCCCTGTTCGGGCGCCACTTGTTGACACAGAAGTCCCGGACACAGCACACAGACCAATATGATCAGGCTTGTGCCAAAGTTTATTGCGCAGATAGCTCAGTATATATAGGCACTCTACTTGTCTATCATTAACACACACAAGTCTAATTAGATACATGTATTGTTCACACGGCTAAATACAGAATAGGATACACTCAGTAGCAGCTTAATGATTGGTTAACTATGACAGCATATGCTTCAAGGTTACAGTTAACATTCCTTCTCTGCGTATCTCTCTCAGTAGTTTTCCATGCTAACTTTTCCCAAGGCTTCTGCACGTACATGAACCTTAGTAACCCTCAGGCGAGGCCTCAGTGCCTGCGGGTCACTACCTCACAATTGTCAAGCAATTGTCTGGATTGCTCACATGCCCATTCACAATCAAATAGCTCTCCACAATTGGTATGAGTCACATTGGTGGGACTGCTCTTTGTGGAAGCATAGTGCCTCTTAAGGACACTGCTTTCCTGTCTGCATTACTTTGCTGTTGTTTGGTTGTGTGCGCATTTATGTAAGTGTGTGTGTGTGTATTAGGGGTACCTGCTTAACCTCACTAGGGCCTAACCTTGGCCTAGCTCTTGGGGGCTGGGTAGGAGGACACCCCCGAGTCTATGGCTCAGGTGGACTGGGAATGATAGCTTTCCTGGGTCCTGAAGTTCAACAGATCTGGCATCCTTTAAGCACATAGTCCAAGAGAAACTTTCTGAATCTCATCTTGCACTCACGGGGAGGGAGCTACAGGCACCAATCTCATAAGCAGCCTCCTTCTCCCGGAGGAGCACCATCACCCCTTCCCCCCTCCTCCGAAACCCAAATCCAAGCACAAAACTTGTGTGGAGGATACTAAAAGCAATCAGTATGTCATAAAAGAGAGTACAGCCACCAGAGTGCAGAATCGGGGTGTCTATGCCCCATTTTGCATTTTGTACAGTGATGGAAAGTTAGTTAAGAAAACGCTCTTCCGAAGGAAACTGGAGATATATAACACACTATGGAGTAGACCCCCTAAAAACCTGTTAGTTCCTGTGAATTTGGTCTGGAAATAGACACAATGCTTTCTTCATGTTTAGCTTGACAGCTGATTGGATCTGGGGCACATTGAACAGACATCCAGCAGACCCACTGCTAGAAAGCTCAAATGCATCTTTTTTCCCATGCCCTGTGTCTAGTATGGCCATCCTCTGAATCTCTTAAAGAAGGTGAAATGCTGTTCTGATACACAATTGTCCAAGTACAAGGGAAAAATAATCTTTCTTGTACACAAAAGAGCCCAGAGGAAAATCTAAAGCATGGAATCAATTTAGTACTGTACAAATACACTGCAATATGTTTCCTGTTGTGTATCAAAAATTCATGGCCAAGTGTTATTGATAAAGAACCCATTTCTTTTTATGTTTCCGGAGTACTGAAAAGGGAAGAAATGGTGACAGAAGGGAGGTAATGTTAGTGCTATTTCTTTTGTCAGCTATTTTTTTTCATTCTGCTTTGATTTTTATTTTACTGTTGTTCTCTTTTGTACCTATGTAAGTAATACACAGGCTGCTGACAAAACCACTTTTCTTTGGTCTCATTCAAAACACTAGCTATGAAACATCGGAACAAACTCTTTAGTCTTCACTGAGGGGAAGATTTTTCCATTTCATCAACAAAGTTAATTCCTTGAGAATTAAAAATGTCATCCATGCCCCATATCTATCTGACATTTCCTTGTCCATTTGTTCATGAAAAATTGTGAAAGGACTGAACAGCTCTTAACTATGGAGGAAACTACTGCTGAAACCCCAGTGTAAAATTCTGAGAAAAAATTTGCCTGCTTTACCTTGCTTGCTCCCAAGGGCCAGAGAGATGGTATGTCGTATATGTCATATATATCATGCTAGTCATAGCTTATCACCATTATTAAATCCATTAAGGGGTGTTAAATCCATTAAAAGCAAGGGAATCTTGGTTTTAAACTTACTTACAAAGGGATGATCTGTGAGGAAGCCATTTGAAAAAGTTCCTCAATCAGCCACTTTCTACATCGTGTCTTAAATTATTTTCTTACACCTTCGGGAAAAATCTTTGCTTCTCTTGAGAAATTATGACAAATCACTCATTCATTGCAAACTGTACATCAGGTACATAGGTTTTACTTAACCTGCCTGCTTTCCCATATACATACATATATATATATATATACACACATAGGGAAATATTTTCAAAGCAGGTGATAGGCTGAGCATGTAGAATTATGTTGATTAACTTACTGTGTTAGGGAAGCAAAAGGTATGAAAAGTATTCCAAAGATTTCTATTTAGCTTTTAATACAGTAGTACTTGGTTGGCTTCAGTGTGCCAAATCAGCCTTGATGAGTCACACTGAGTACCAACACACAGAAGGCATATTCAGTAGAAATCTTGATGGTGCGTAGTTCTGTGTCAAGAAGACCGTCATAACATCATAACAGAAATCCTTGTCTCAGATTAGGCCTTTATCTGCATAAAGATTCAATTACTAGCGATAAGCATGATTGTTGTGATAGCTCTCAAAGGCATATTTTCAGGATCATTATCCCGAAACTCATCATCCCCCAAGTGGTTGATTATCATTGTGTCCAGTTTCAGTGAAGAGGCAGAAAAGAATTACACGCACTTATCCCATTTAAATATTGATATTAGGTATATCTTATAATGTATGGGTTCATATGAAATACAGGGTTTAGTAAATGAAGATTCTTCACATTTACATGTGAAATCTCAATTACCCAAAGCAGCAGGAAGCTTGGTAGTTCACTCTGCACTGAGTTAAGTCAATTATAACAAATGCTGTTTGTTTACCAACTCAGTATATAAAAATATAAGTGACAGTATGGGATTTAGTTTAGTATCCAGAGCCACTTCCCCAAAGATAGTACTTTAAATTTGCATTATTCTTGTTCTTTTCCAGTCTTTCATCTCAATGTGTCAGGTCCTGTCTGGACTACTTCTTGTGCCCGTGGTGGTGGTTTGTATTGAATAGCTCTAAAGAGATTTTGCTTCTTTGCATTTGTCGGTTCCCTTTTTGAGTCAAATTTAGTGCCTGTGATAATTTGTACCAAGCAGATTAGCATTTTACCTGTGTGTTACGTAAAGTATCTACTCTGGACAGCTTTAGGCCTGACGCCTATTAGTTTAGTTCGATTCACTTGCAGGATAAGTAAGAGTGAAAAAAACTTCCTATACAGTTATTCATATAACTCAGTTTTTTATACTGTTTTTGTGCTTCCCCTCAGCTACTTTTTTTGAAAAATCCTGCCATATGTAGCAATTTCTTATTAAATAGAAACGTCTTTTATAACTTTGTTTATCCTTGCAGCCTTTTTTCCAAACACAGCTACATCATACAATATTATTACTTTGCTACTGTATGAATTTTGACATGCCAGTGGACAAAAAAAGCCAGAACTTCAAATAGGATTCAAGATGCAGGTATGGAATGGATTTATACAGCAGCATAATGGTTTTTAAATAATTATTATTTTGTTTTGCTCTCTATTTAATTCCTAACAACTTCTAAGATCTCATTTGCTTTTCTTCACTGCCAGTGCTTTGAATCATAGAATCATAGAATAGTTAGGATTTGAGAGGACCTTAAGATCATCTAGTTCCAACCCCCTGCCATGGGCAGGGACACCTCCCACTAAACCATGCCATCCAAGGCTATGTCCAACCCCACCTTGAACACCGCCAGGGATGAAGCATTCACAACTTCCCTGGGCAACCCATTCCAGGGCCTCACCACCCTTACAGTAAAGAATTTCTTCCTCAGATCCAATCTAAATTTCCCGTTCAAGTTTGAGCCCATTACCCCTTGTCCTCTCACCACAGTCCCTAATGAAGAGTCCCTCCCCAGCATCCCTATAGGCCCCTTTCAGATGTTGGAAGGCTGCTATGATGTCTCCACTCAGCCTTCTCTTCTCCAGGCTGAACAGACCCAATTTTCTCAGCCTATCTTCATATGGGAGGTGCTCCAGTCCCCTGATCATCCTCGTGGTCCTCCTCTGCACTTGTTTTAACACTTCCATGTCCTTTTTATGTTGAGGACACCACACCTGCATACAATACTCCAAGTGAGGTCTCATGAGAGCAGAGTAGAGGGGCAGGATCACCTCCCTCCACCTGCTGGTCACGCTTCTTTTGATGTAGCCCAGGATACGGTTGGCTTTCTGGGCTGCAAGCGCACACTGCTGGCTCATGTTCACTTTCATAGCTTTCTCTCTCATTCCTAAGAGCTTTTATCAAACACTAATACTTGTCTCTGAAAACATAATTGTATATACAAATTATTAGTTTTACATGTTTCACTTGTACATAATTTCATTTATATTCCATTTCATTTCCAAGCCCCTTACTATTGTGTTACTTTTCTTTTTACAATAAACACCCATTCTTTGTCTTTATTACTGTTGGTATCATCAGCAAATTTTGCCATCTAACTCTTTCCAGATCATTTATGTATATAGTTAATAACAGTCTCCGACACAGACTCCTGAGTTTTATTTATTATGTCTCTTTATTATAGAAACTAAGTAATAATTCTGTCTTTTGTTTCCCTTAATTTAATAACATGCTCATCCACCCGAGCACCTTACCTCCTTTGCTATTGCAGCTGAATTTCTTGCAGATTGGAGAAGGATCTTAATAAATGCCTTTTTGAAATCCAGAAGAGTGTACCACCTTGATTAGCATTATTTTACATATTTAAGAGCTCTAACAGACGGTTCTGTTACTATAGTAATTCTGGCCCCACTCTCGTATTTACCCACATGTTTACGAGTCCCTCTCCTATGGTCACAAGAGATGACTGGCTACAGTTTTTCAGACTTTGTGCAAAACTCTCTGAAAAATCATTGCCACGTTAACCACCTTTGAGTCATGAGGTAGTTTTAGGAAGACATGATACAGCAGAATTCATAAATCAGTTTTTTCTTCTTTTCAGTACCTTCAGAATACTTCCGTTAATTCCACCAGAAATTTGATACTTATAATCCTATCAAATATTCTTTAATGTCTTGCACTGACATTTCAGCTCAAGATGATACTGTGATAATCACATGCAAGAGGATAATTCTACCTCTCCATGTTCTTACACTCTTAAAATGATATAGAATTTTGCATCTCCACAGAACTTTGTGCCAGGAAAACAGTGCCAAGTATATTATCAAATCAAATCAAATCAATATAAATAATAGTTGGAGAGTGGGAAGTGTAACCTTGGCTAGCAGCCACACACACAACTGCTTATTCACTCCCCCTCTTCAATAAGACAGGGGCATAAAACAGGACAGAAAACATCTTGGGTTAAGATAAAGGCGGAGTTCCTCTCTGCAGCTTTTCCTCTCCCCTTTTTCCCCTGCTGCAGTGTGGGTCCTCTCCACAGGCTGTAGTCCTTTAGGATGAACCTGCTCCAGCACGGGATCCTCCATGGACTGTAGCGTGCTTATCCGCTTTGTCATGGCCTCTTGCACTAGCTGTAGGTGAATCTCAGCTCTGGTGTTTGGAGCACTGCCTCTCCCTCAGTCTTCTCTGCTGATGGTGGCTGCAGGGATGTTCCTCACCTTTTTTCCCACACTCCTCACTTGCTTGTGCAGTGTTTTCTTCCTTTCTAAAATACATTTTTCCAGGGGCACCACCCACTTGGTTGACAAGCCCAGTTGTGTCCTGCAATGGGTCCATTGGAGCCAACGGGCACTGGCAGAAACAGTCTGAGACAGCCCTGACCTCTCCTCAGAGGTCACCCTGCCAGTGCCTGGGCATTGACAGCAGATACAATGCCTAAATCCCTGCAAACAACCAAAAAGCCCCTGGAAAGGAAATCAATCAACTTGTCCCACTCAGAATGAACTTGCTGTGATAAACGCAACCCTAAATTGTGAAGAAAGACAGCCACCTCACAGAATTTACCAGTGACCCAGCTTAAGACATCAACTGCAAAGAGTCTTTGCTTTCATATCTAAGCTTTGCCTACATTCTTTCAGTGTTGACTGGAGCTGCAGTTTAGAATCAGATTTACACCAGTTGCCGTATTTCCTAAATGGATGCTGAGGAAAAACTATACTCAGAAATACTGAGGAAATAGAGTATTTAAAATCCTTCTCTCTCCAGGTTAAGTACGTGAATAGCAAAAGCTCTCTGGAGATTAACTATCTAAATTTTCCTTTTCTAGACACAGGAAAGAAGACTTGAGGTGATGAGAGCCATCTAATTCCTAAGAAGAGCCAGATGCCCTTGAGCTCAGAGGACTTTGAAGTCTACAAGTCTCCACACCCTGGGGACAATGCTTGAATAAGTCACTCATCTCCAAATGTGCAAAATACCCAGTTCACCTGTGGATGATGACCCAGAGCTCCAGATGTGCCCAGCTCTTCCTCTTGCTGGTGGCTAAGACAAGAGGCAGAGTTGCACTGTCTTCCTCCTTCGGTGCCTCTTAATAATAAGCTTAAATGTCACCTTGCTCAGTACGTTGACTATTATGAGTCATATTTTGGGCACTCAGGGTATGGAGAGCTTAGACACTCAATGTGTATTGGCAACTCTCATGGTTTAAGTCCAGCCGGTGACTCAGATTCATGCAGCTGCTCACTCACTCCTCACCTTCTTCTTTCCCCTGCTCCTGGAGGGATGGGGAGGAGAACTGAAAGAATGCAATTAACTCCCACTGGCTGAGATATGAACAGTCCAGTAACTAGGGTATAACACAAACCACTACTGCTACCACCAATAATAAGAATGATAAGGGAAATAACAAGGGAAGAGAACACAAGTGCTCACCACCCACCGACTGATACCCAGCCCGATCGAGCAGTGATCTAACCTTTCTGGGTAACTGCCCCCAGTTTATATAGCGGGCATGACGTGCTCTGGTATGGAATACCTCTTTGGCTAGTTTGGGTCAGGTGTCCTGTCTCTGCTTCCTCCTGGCTTCCCCTGCTCCCTGGCAGAGCATGAGACTCAGAAAGTCCTCGGTCTGACTAAACATTACTGAGCAGCAACTCAAAACATTGGCATTATCAGTGCTGCTCCCAAGCCGAAAGTCAAAAACACAGCACTGCACCAGCTACCAAGAAGGAGAAAAATGGCTGCTACAGCTGAGCCCAGGACAGCAATTCTATTCATTTCAATAAAGAGTATTAAAACAGCTGGCCAGTTGTAACTGTGTGATTCATCAAGGCTCAAAACAGTAATGTGACTGTGCTGGGAAGATGAACCTCATTCCAATTAGGTTAGTGTTGCCATCACCTAGGTCTTTTTCTCACTCTAGCCACAAGACTAGAAAAGCAGCTAAAAATCCACGCTATGTTCTATGCAAATGGAAAGAATCAGCCTTAGAAGAACTTCTGAGGCTGCTGGGCTGCAGACTGAGACTAACTGCTATAATTTTCCACATGCAGTGTATGAAGGAAAAGGGACATGGGGAAATCAGATTACCAATGCTAAAATAATTACTTTTATGTATAAAGAAGAAAGCTTTGCATGAACTCTACAGCTTCTGAGGTAATCAGACATGTGTGATTGTGCCAGTGTAATTTGGAGAGAGGTGGGAGAGATGAAGAGGGTCTTTTTCCCTCAAGGAACTCTTCCTGCAGCCCACAGCAACAGAGGCTTATGTACTGAACAACCATGTAGTCTGACCCATCAAAGTAATAATTTAATCTTCGGAACTTTCAATTTCTTGTCTCTCTGATCCACTTAAGTTCAATTCATTTAATTAACATTTAAATGAGGTTACAATTCCCTGTTTACATTTCCAGAGGTCATTAGGACTTTACAGTATTAGACAATGCCCCTTTCATACCAAAGGATTTGACAAATCTTCTCACATCCAGGCATTTTATACTTTCCCAGCACTGTGGATCTGGATTTATTTCACTGCTTCCTCTTTAACTACTGATCACATCTAGGCTTGATAAGTAACACAGACACAAAAATGTGCATTGTCCAGATTTACCCAAAATTCAAGTAAACAGAAATTCCACTGTCAAAACTAATTTCCATACTGTATAAAGCAAACCTCAGAACTACCCTTTCTAAACACTCTTCTAAACACTCTGGTCTTTACTGCTTTTCTCATTTCTCACAGAATGTTTATCTTTCCCCCATTTCCATCTTTTTATTACATTAGTAATATGCTCTGTGTTCTCATTTGTATGTTCCTTTCATCCTCTGAGAGACCTCAGTATACACATATAGTAACATTTCTCAGCAAAATATAAGCTTGTGCTATACAGTATAAGACAGCATGCAAGCAAAGTTCTCTAAAAAGGGCTATGCGTGCAAAAGCTTTAGGTGGCATTAGCATTACAGTCAGTGGGCATTCAGCACTGCTGTTCTTGAAACACCTCTTTTGCCTTTCACCTATGTCCTGTCCTGCTAGCCTATGTCCATATGGGATAGCTCAATGAATGTGTCTTCTCAATGCTGCTTATAACGTGCAATGCCTCTGCTACACGAATTTAAATCGTGAATCATTGAAGGCACCTTCCCTACAAGTGATAATAGCAACAACTATAACTGAACTTTAGTTGACAAAACCAAATGAAATCAGGAAATAGTTGTATTAGGTTTGCATGGCCAAGTTTTGGTAGCAGAGAGACTACAGGGGTGGCTTCTGTGAGAAGCTGCCAGAAGCTTCCCCTGTGCCTGACAGAGCTATTGCCAGCTGCTCCAAGATGGACCCGGCACTGGCCAAGGCTGAGCCCATCAGCAATGGTGGTAACACCTCTGGGATAACGTATTTAAGAAGGGGAGAAGTTACTAAGCAGGACCAACTACAGCCAGAGAGAGGAGTGAAGACGTGAATGAAACAGCTCTGCAGATGCCAAGGCCAATGCAAAAGGAGGGGAGGAGGTGCACCAGGTGCCAAAGCAGAGATTCCTCTGCAGCCCATGGTGCAGACCATGGTGAGGCAGGCTGTGTACTGCAGCTCAAGGAGGTCCATGGTGGAGCAAATCTCCATCTGCAGCCCATGGAGTATCCTGTGGGAAGCTCATGCTGGAGCAGGCTCCTGCCAGGACCTGTGGCCCTGTGGAGAGAGAAGCCTGCTCTGGAGCAGGTTTTCTGTCAGGACTTGTGACCCAGCAGGGGATCCACACTATCTGTTCCTGGAGAACTGCACCCTGTGGGAGGGACCCCATACTGGGGCACAGGAAGAGTGTGAGGAGTCCTGCCCCTAAGGACGAGGAAGAGGCAGAGACAATGTGATGAACTGACCACAACCACCATTTCCCATTCCCCTGTGCTGCTGAAGGGGAGGACATAAATAATTCAGGATTGAAGCTGAGCCCAGAAAGAAAGGAAGGGTAGGAGAAAGGTGTTTATTAAGATTAAGTTTTATTGCTCACTATCCTACTCTGGTTTGATTTGTAATAAATTAAACTAATATCCCCAAGTTGACTCTGTTTTGCCCATGATGCTAATTGATAAGTGATCTCTCCCTGTCCTTATTGTGACCCATGAGCCTTTTGCTGTATTTTCTCTCCCCTGTCCAACTGAGGAGCGGGGTGATAGAACAGCTTTGGTGGGCATCTGGCATCCAACCAGGTATACCACAATGGTGTACCTGGAAAGAGAGTATCTCTGCCTGACAATTGTAAGTGGGAGACTCAGGTTTGGTTGTCACCTGGGCAGTGTCCTGTGACACTACACAATTGTAGGACAGTTGGATGTGCAAGCACATCTGATATTTAAATACAGAGAAGCATGTATTGAGCTCCCTTTCAATTTTTTTTTTCCTCTGTACTGTGATTCTTGACAGTCCCAACGTACCTCATTCCTTTTAATTGTGCGAGATCTCTGAGTGTTGCTGTTCCCAGCATCTTTTTCTATTGTCTGCATCTGTGTTCTCCCAGCTGAGGTGTGAAAGGGATACAATTCATATAACTTACATGTCTTATGAACAGAAAGAGCCATAAATTAATTCCCAATTTTAGCCGTCTGTTCAATGGAGAGAGGAACTGACTTCTGAAGGCCACTGGCTGGGGTGCAAATCCATTATAGTCAGGTAGACCCCTGAACTGGCTACTTTAGGCACAGGTCAGGAGTTACAAGTTGGCAATTACACCTGTGCTAGACTTTAAAGGGGCATTTAGGTTCCGGTATCCCAAACTGATTTTCTGATAGGCTTGGAGAAGGTCTAACTTCTCTTTACCTCTGAGTGTGCTACAGTTCTGAGTCTAAATAGTCTCTGACTGGCTGTCAGTTTTACCTGAACAAGACTTACAAACTCATCATTCTTCTAATTGAACTGATTTTCTCGTGAACTGTGAGGTTCTATTTCTTTCTGAATTGAGGTATTTTCAGAACATGCTTTCCACCTGAATGTGCTATACCTGCTGGGTTATATAGAAGAGATGATGCTCTCTTATCCAGTATGTCAGAGTGATTCTTGGAATAACTGCCTTGCAAAAGAAAATGCAGTTTTATCTCTAAAAAACCTAGCTAGTGTTGGAGTGTTTCTTGTTGAGAGTGAACATGTGAGCAATCCAACCTTTGACTTAGCCTCACTCGAGTAGTGAGCGGAGGGCTTCATAGGCTGCTGAAAGGGTTAACAAAGGATGCCTACGTGCCGACATGAAGAGGACGCTGCCTTGGGGAGGCACTGAGCATGCTTACCACAAAGGCACTGAGCACCCGCAATCAGGTTACCACAAAGGCACTGAGCACCCGCAATCAGGTTACTACAAAGGCACTGAGCAGGATGTCGGCGCTGGATCAGGTCACCACAAAGCAAACCTTGCTTGCAAAATAAGATCCTGTCGCTATGGACGTTTCATAAGTTAACCAATCAGATGTTATCGACTGTTCCAGTACTTTGTAACTTTTCTATAAAAGGTGGTGCTTGCATTTAATAAATTGTCAACGTTTGATCACATTGGTCGTTGCTGCATTGTCCATGTTCTCCCGCTGCAAGCTAGTGCACTACAAAAGAAAATATGCAATGCACATGGTGCGGACTGCCACGGAAACAGGACCTGGAAGAGATTTGGGAACAAAGCTATTTGACACTGCAACAGTATTCAGATACTCCGTATCTTCCTTGTAAAACTAGTCTTTCACAGATAATAGATTATTTCCTTACAAGAGAACAAAATGAATAGAAAAAGTCTTCAGGATCTTTTCAACCTTAATCTGTTACTTTAATCGAAGTATGAGCAGATATGCAGTGGGAAGCTGGCCAGTGTGACAGAATAACTTCCTGGAGCAGAAACAAGGGAAGTGCAGCCACTCGTTATTTGTCATAGTGAGAATGTCTGATTGATGCTGAAAATCAAAGCAAGAAATATCTATGAATCACAACACAAAAGCACTGCACAATGAATCTGTTATCTAGCAATTAGACAGCAAGTGAGCAAGTCATGGATAACAAAGATGCCTCTACATGTCACTTCAGAAGAACATTTTAAATACAAGTACCCTTGAAAAGTGAAGAAACATAATCAATCTGGTGATTAATGACAGTAATTTCACACAAACATCTGTGAAATTAAGCATGCTGTTTAGGAGTTGTTTGTTGCAGTGACTTGTGAAGGCATGAATGAGTTGCAAACCAAACTTCACATCAATATATTGAACAGTGTGATACCAATGATACTTAGCTTGGAAACTTTCCAGAAATTGCATGGAGATACAAAAATGTCTTCCAAAAATATATATTTTTTTTTTTCCAAATAATTTTGTTTGTTTGTTCTTGTTTTCTTGGGTGCTGCTCTTCTTTAACAGCTTATCCACTCTGGTTGTCCTGAATTATAACTTGAATATTTCAGATAAAAAACCCAACCAACCAAAAAAACAAACAAAATCATAATTTAATGGGGAAAGAGGCACTTTAGTGAAAACTTCTGTATGTTGCATTTAATGTGACATACTGAAGTAAGGAAATATGGTTTTTCAAGTTTTCAAAAAGCTCTTTTGCATTCTAAATGTTTTTTGCAGCAGATAGTAATTCACCTATTGGGTTGAAGGTGACACAGGTGAATATCACTTAGGTATTGATCAAGATCTAATTTTATGCACTAGTTAAGTACAGTTACCTAAACTTTGCATACTTTATAGCAAAAAAAACCCTTTACCAATACACTCGTTTTCACCATCAGCAGCAACACAGTGCCAATAGACTTGGAGAAAAGGCAGTTTGACTCATGTATTGTGGGCTTACGCCTGAATAATGCTCATTAAAGTGCAATCCTCACAATTCATAGTGCCCAGAGTTTTCCCAGTTGACTAAGCAGGTGATCTATAAAATACTAATTTTTTATCTTTAGCTTCTTTTGATTGGAAAATTAGTGTGTTCCATGCCATTGTACGCTGCATCATATATGAAGTCATACATTATATATTTGTAAGTTTTGATTCTATTGTTATTACTGTCCAGACGTTTTGTTGATTTTGTTCGCTGTTTGTAACAATTCAAATGACTACCATAAAAGTGGTTGCCAAGCAGTGATTATTTGTTATTCATAATCAGTTTTGTCTAATTGGTTAATCTAGTATTGATTGGAGTTCTTTTTTTGGGAAGACTTTTTGAGAATAGTTCCTGGAAGACAAATCTTGAATTTGGGCTCAAATTTTAAAACAAAAATCCGAATATCTGCAACATAATTACGTGAAAATGGATTTGAAAAAGGGTGAGTTATGGCACCAGATTTCTCATATGTTAACTGTGATTGCTAGATGTTTTCTAAGTTTTCTGCCTGTAGCAGCATCATTACCTATGAAGTGAATGGTGTTAACAGGACATGGATCAGCTTGGTAGTCATTTTAATTCATATCTTTCAGAAACAGCACACTTTCATGAACTTAAAATGCTAAGATACTTACGACACTCCCTGAAACTTTCCATTCAGAACTGGCTTTCTTCCTAGCAGTCACCTGTAGATATGGCCAATCCACAGGCCTTTTCCTCCCTCATGTGTGAGAAATGAACTTTAATCAGTGACTTCTGTAGCATCTGTTTCAGTCTGTTCTCTTCCTTTCTTCTTTTAATCAGTTAAATAATGGATTTTTTGTTTTTTAATCATAAGCTACTTGTATTTTTAGTAAGCGTAAAACATGCACCTCTGATTTAGAACGGAAAAGAGCAAGGTTTCAGGTAGCTTAGATATGTGATGTTTGGGCTCAGGTCTTGGAACAGCTTACGAGCACTGCCTTCTTTCTGAAATAATAATAACTTTCAGTTTGTCTCCAAATAGATTTAGCTTGTTCCTGGTTTCCTTCACCCACACACATGCATGGGTGTAGGAAACCTTAACCCTCCATAGAGGAAGAATTACGTTTGCTGACATGAGAGAAACATAGATCTTTGCAATGCTGAGCTAGATGGCCAAAGCTTTAAAAATCTCCCCTTTGCATCATAGTCCTGTGGTCTTCTATTATGACTCAATTTTAAGAAAACCTATATATTTCTTTGTTTGTTTTTTTGCTATTTCCTAATCTGAATCACTGGACTCACATTTTGTTCACATTATACTTTTCATGATTTTTCTTATACACAACAAGTAAGGAAATTCAGCCACCTCTTCATTTTTGTAGTGGTGGTGACAGGAATCTTTGAGTGGCAATTCAGACATTACAGAATTAGGTGCACTGTCACACACCCCAACTCTTTTGCATACAAATTAGTTTCTCCTACTATATTTTGATTAGGAAAAGTAACTAATGTTTCTTTTACCCTGCTCAGACCATTATATCCATACTACCTCTATACATTGTCATTATCTGTTAGGCATTCCTCTTCTGAGGCTAAAGTTGGCAGTCCAGTCATGTTATATAGTATCTAAAGAACAGCAGCTATAAATCTTACAGTAATATATACCAATTAAACCACAATGCCTTTATGAATCTTTTTTTTTTTTGTTCTTTTATTTATTGACGGATTTTTTTTGTAATTACAACACAATGAAATGATGGCAAGTACATAAGATGCAATAGTATAAAAAGCCATTTTAACCCTTCCCTTGGTTAAGACACTTACAGCAGACAAGAACTGCCCCACCCCAATTTCCCCCTTCTCAAATGAAAAAGAAAAATAAATATAAATTAATAAATATAAAACAAATCACTGCACAGCCCTTAACTCTTTGATTGCCATGGCAAGAACCATAATGATGATTCTAGCATGTGACTTTCTGTGGTTAAAGGTTGCCGCAGCAGTCAAAGGGTTAAAGCATTGTAAACATAAGTACTTTGTTGAAAATGTTCAGTCATGTTAATGGTCTACAGCAATGAGATTATTATCATGACCCCTTGACCTTTAATGACACAACATTATAAGGAGTTAAAGAGCTAATATCTTGGTGAGCTGTTACATAGATTAATTAACCCATTTTGTTTAACAATGCACTATGAGGTCTTGATTTACTAACAAAAGACAACTTGTGTGTAATAAAACACTGTTCAATGCATTGATCAATAAAATCAATGAAAAAAATCAGTCTAAGCACCACAAATTTTTGCCTGATTATATCTGACAGTCATAATACACTTTAGCACCATTTAGTCAGCCTTGCATTTGCACACAAACAAGCTTTGTGTTTGTCAGTAGAAGCTACCTGAAGTAATAACATATGTCAGTTATAAAAAGGTTACTGTATAGAATGCTGTGTGAGCCAATAAAACAAAAAAAAAATAACAATAATAAGAAAAATTTAGTTGCAGAAAGCAAATAAATGCTCCAGTTATCTTGTTACTAACACACATCCTAATGAGCCAAACACAGGAATGAAATGTATATGGGGCTATGCAGAGAAAAGGGAATAAAAATGAGAAAATTGTGTCATATAGAGAAACCACCACATCCATGCTCTGACTTATTTGTAGGCTTTGTACATTAAATGAATAGTTGTTGGGTGGTTCAAGAAGCAGTGCTTGAAGAGAGCTAATGTTTAACAATGTGTGAGTTTTATGGTCATATTATACATAAACCCACTTTCAGAGATAACCTGACAACTGCACAAATACCCTTGTCTCTGCATGAAAGATTGATTACCTCTTTTTTAGAAATGAAAGATAAACAAATCACAGTGTGGGGAGAGTCAAAATTGCAGTAGCTTCCAGCTAACATTGGAACCTGAACAATTTCTGCTGGAATTACAGGGAGAAAGGAATGGCAAGAAGATGGAAAATGGAATCAGTTGCTAAAAAACATCCAACAAGCAGAACAAAACAAGAAATCACGTTCTGGTAGATACAAGAATACAGCACTTGGAGAGAAAGCAAGGTGTGTGCTATTCAGAAAGTAACAGAAACAAGAATGTGTACTAAGCATGAAAACCAATATACCCTTCTTGTACATATCCATATCAAACTCTTGACTACGCACTGACAAAACCAGCTGCACATACTTTAACTGTTAACAGTACTAATCACAGGACTAGCAAGGAGCAGATACCACCTCCCTCGCCCAGCTTCTGACCATATAGGAACACTTATCACATACAATAAACCTACAGAAGTCAAACACCTCTGTCTTCCTCTGCAAGCTGTGACTGAACTGTGCAATGAATCCAATTCCCAGATTACAGCAGCAGATGTCAGAGAGACCACTTCATAAATTTGCTGTTTATGATACCTAAAAAAATAGGATTGGAAAACAATGCATAATAGCAAAGCATTCTGCCATGCAACAGTGCTAGCTTATTATGCTACAGCAGTAATGTAATGATAGCTGATGCATGTGTATGAACTGACTTGTGGTAGAGGAAGGAATCCAGCCATATAATTATTGTCTGAATATCCATGGCACAGATTATAGGCATCAGAATGCAAAGGAGAAATTAACAATGTCTAAGACGAGAACTGGAACCACTGGAAATAATACAAACATTTTTGAAATGCAGCTTTCTAGACTGCTCACCTCTCACAGATGGCATAAACCATGCATGCAAATGGTATGCAACGGCTGGCATCAAAAATGATAGGTCTATGTTGTCACACTATTGTACATGTGAAAAGGCAAGTAGACACAAGATGCAAATAAGGAGTCCATGATGGTCACTGGGGGCTGTAAAATGTCATTTTTATAAAAGACTTAAAGGACAGTGGTGTAAATGGATGGCAGAGACTTCAGTAATCTGAAGTGAGTAATTTAGAGCTCGGTGTTGAGGGACTGGACAATGAACAAGATTTAATGAAA
Source organism: Amazona ochrocephala (assembly GCA_039720435.1). NCBI lineage: Eukaryota > Metazoa > Chordata > Aves > Psittaciformes > Psittacidae > Amazona > Amazona ochrocephala. The sequence goes on along the minus strand of CM077876.1, from coordinate 27,948,983 downwards.
GATATATATCAAGTTCCTCAAATATTCACAGGAGTTTTTGAGAAGGTACCACTTCTTCACCATAGACACAAAAAAGCTACAGACAGTAAACTGTTATGTGTGTGATTGAGACAGACAACAAAATTGTATTTTCTTTTCTCTGTATAGTGAACAGATAATTTCTTACTTTTCCACCAAGAGCATATAAAATTAAATATTACCTTATTTATTTGGGAAATGTGTCAGGGCACAGTGAAAAAAGGGGGTGGAGGGGAATCGAAAGTTTCATTGTATTTATCAGTTTACATAAAGAAATTGCAATAGATGATCCATCCAAAGGTCATAAAAGTATTTCTATTATATCAAACTCTTCAGGACTGAGATATCATGGAGATAATGACACATGGCTATAATATAGACTAATAGAGGAAAAGGCTCTTTGTCCTTCAGTATTTCATCCAGTGGAGTTCTTCAAATGATAAGCCTTTGGATATAATTTCTGAAATCAAACATAAGAATATTTCACTGTGACAAGGTTTTGCACATATCTGGCTAATGTTAGTTTGACTAAACCTCTCTCAAAATATTTTTGAATGCAGCAGATAAATAATGCACTCTATATATTTGTAGGCAGGTTCAGAGTAACTATCTGAGGAGTCCTTTGACTGACTGCTTTTTGGTGTGTTATGACAACAGATACAGAATTCAGCGGACTTCCTGCAGCCTAACAGGTAACTTCACTGTTGGAGACCAGTAATACTTTCAAAGCTATGACCAACTTCCTGATAATATCTCTTCTCTTTTTTTGTTGATTACATAGCAGTTACATGCAATTTTGGAGGTGTCAGTGGTCCTTGACTCCTTCCCTTTATGAGAAAATAGGTTTGTACTTGCAACTATAAACCAAAACGTTTTCATTCCTGTTCTTATTTTTTCTGGAAACGAAAAATGGAAATGTGCTTATGCTGCTTTTTCTGTGTCTGCCTGCAATCTTTGATCAAAAGACCTAGTTTGCTTTCCTGTGGGTCCTAGAAATTGTGGAAAAAAAGTTTATGAGTAATTCATGTTTCCTCTGGGAAAGATTTCAGTAGGGTGTTCCTTTAAATCTGTATTTGTCATAGCTGTGAAAAGCCATGATCCAAGAGCTACCACCTTCAAAGGAATGCATATTGCTAGCAGATAATGAACTGTGCATCCTGGACAGTGAGAAGGGAGGATCATAATCCTTGATCTAGCCTATCAAATGGTTTTCCACCAGATGCAGTAAGACAGTACTGTGCATGAACTGACAAGAGATTTTGGGTTTAGAAACACAATAAAGATAGCTGTTAGGCATACAGCTTAGCTGACAATGTTTTACCAACTGCATTACACAGAGTAAAAAGATGATTTGCATCATCACACATCCCTTCAATTCTAGATTCCTGTTCAAGATAAAATTTTCTTAGGTATAACCACTTCAGGTATTTCTGTGAGCTCTGTGAGTTTTGACAATGGCTATCCTCAAAGACTTTTTTAATAGTTTTCATCTACCTCCTGACAAGATGCAGCTGTGCCCTGCAGGTATGAATTGTTGACAGGATCATTTAAAACAGTGCTGTAGGTTGCTGATGGTGTCTTCTGAATACACCACATGTACAATTTCCTAAGTGATATAACTCTACTTATATCCAAAGAGACAAACTGCATGGAACTGACTGAAACATGGTTACTTCCATAAGATATGATCACTATGTGAGCACTGACAATTTTGTAGCAATAGGCAAGCATACAACAAGCATACACAGTAAGTGCATCTGTTTAAATTAATTGTATGCCTAAAGATGGGGCTGTGCATTTCAACTGGAATGTATCAGTTGTACGTTAGTACTTTTGGAGCTATATATAATATCATGTAATTATGAACACTGAGAAAAATGATAAACCATCATTTTACATTATTAAAAAATATTTTTTCTTTGCAGATGCAAAATAATTAATAAGGGAATCAAAAATTGTTCATACCTTATAAATGAGTTAACACTGAGTTCCTGCTGACCCTAGGCATTCTCACCTTCCAAAATGCAGATGATTTTCTGTACGGCCATGTAAGCTATGAATATGTGTGTAGACTGGGTGTTAAACTGTGCCAACACATCAGGATGGAAATATGGATTAGAAACATCCTTTTCTGATTTAACAGACTACTTTTTGCAAGTGGTGAGCCCATCTGGTGGAGCTACACTGTTCTCTTGCCTGTAAGCAATATAATTCTTCACTAAAAACTCTTCAAACTGTTGTCATATTGTTAAGGGCTAACCAGATACTTTAGGAAGTTACTTTCTCCCAGCTTCCCAGAAAGCCAGTTCCCCAAATGATGCATGGGCAAATGGATGAACCATGACACATGTATGCACACAATGAAAGTGATTATTCAATGTGCTAGTGCCAGATGGCAAGATGGGGAGAATGTTCGGTATATATTTTACTGCAACATCAAAAAAAAAAATCACTGGCATGAAAGGCTATTGAATAAAGATATGCTGATAGCTCACAAAGGAGATTAATGTTGTAGTTCTAAGAAGTACGTGATGTAATTTCATCAGGTACGAATTACTATTAACTAAATAGAAAGCTTTGGTTTATGTGGTGGCTATTATAACTACCATCTGTGAACAATGTCATTCTACAGAAGCAGAAGAAACTGAGCTGTGTGACTGGAAAGCCTTGTGCCATCATAAATGGCTGGAAAGTGTAATTACCATTGTTTATGCAGTTTTACTATGACAGCATGTAGCAGTGCGCTGCATGCACATCCAAGAGTAAAAAATTGTCTTCAGCATGCTAGTTTACATCAGCATTTCTTCATTTATGTCTTCTCTGCCTCTAAAATTTATTTAATCTATACTGTGGGTAGTACTTAAGGCTGTTTATACAGAGCAAATGTACTTCATGTACACCTCTCACAGAATGTCATATCTCAAAGACATAATGGGCAGCTGCAACTGCAAATGTTAACATGACTTGATATGCTAAACCTTATGTATACTGGGAAACAAGATCTGTTTATGATGCATGTGTTTAATGCTGTCTACATGCTACTTTGAAACACAATTTAGGAAGAGATGCTTGCAGTGGTCACATACTGATGACCCTTCAAAATACGCCCCCCTGATTAGTGCTGGTCTTTCCTAGGTACATACACACATCAAATAATGACACATCATACAGAATCTATGCTGCTTAACATTAGATCAAGCATCAAATGGAACCAGTCTGCAGCAAGCGATTGTATGCTTTTGATGCTTACCAGACATTTTCAGTATTGATGGCACTGATGACCATGTCTTTCTCTATCAGCCTCTGTCATCTCTGATAGCAAATCACAAGAATGGGTTGGGCAGATTTGACTCACACATTCCATTTTTCATGAGACCAGTGACAGATAATTCATTGATTTGCATGCATTAATCAGAGATTAATTTTATGAGTATATGGTTCACTTACACCTCATTTTGTAACTGACATATGTTCAAATTGTCTTGTCTTATATGAACCAGTGTTTATCTGCAGTCTGTGTAGTGTTAGCTAAGGACGTACGCCTAACATTGCAGTGCTGGAGTATCAGTCATGGCTATACCACCATATTCAATTACAGGTTATCTGTTCCTTAGCTCCCACACAATATTATTTGATTTACAGCATAGCTGAACACCTAAGTGGCCAGTGACATTTGTTCCCTCAACTGATAATAATGATTTTCCTCATGGCTCATAGGGCTGCAGTCATCTATACTTCTGGAAATAGAGCTGTCCAAACACAGTCTTGACAACAACAAAAGGTGACAGAGAGCTACTGCTCTGTAATGGCTGTTTCACATCTCCTACTGCCATGGTGCATGGCTTCACCTATGTAACTGGTAAAACAACTTAGGCCATGCTGTGAGGAGACATGGGAGCCAGGATAGAGCAAGCATCTGCAGTCATATTCTTGCTCTTCAGCTCAATGATTTTGTGCTATCTCCAATTTAGGCTGCTAATGGTGTGGTAGCTTGCATTTCTACTTCCTTGAAAATGCAGTGCCTGGAACATTCACTCTTCCGTTTGCTATGTGTCTTTTTTAAGGTTTGCCTTAGTTATGGTTCAAATGAAAAAAACTAGAATAGGAATGTAATACTTCCACTGTTATAGGCAGACCTACTTTCTATTCTATGCACTTTTTTTCTAACCAACAAGATAGAATTTGATTATATATAATTTGGTACCAAAAGCTACATTTAACTGACACTAAGATTGTGAATTAAGACCCCCAAAAAAGAGTTGAAAGTTCAGTAATTAAGCCTTACACTCTGTTCTTAACCCACAGTGCTAATGGTGCAGAAGTCTTGACCAAGGAACTGGGTAGGTGAAGTACACCTCTAAGAAAAAGTTTAAGTCAGCCCCTTATGTTTGGATCTATTAGCTTCTGTAATTTTCATTCACAAAATTAGCCTTAAACATTTTTTTTCTTTAATTATTCCATCCCTTTGCCCCACTTTGAAAGAAGAAAAAGAAGTTCATAGGAATATATAAAATATGTATTACATTTATTCAGGAGACTTGAAAGGGCTCCTTTGGAGCCATTTGCGTCTCTCCACCCAGCCTATCCAGTAAATATACAGTTACATAGTTTTTAAATGTATTTTTTTTTAATAAAAATTAATTTTGTCTACAGTCAATAACCTTTTCATTACATTAAAAGGCCAGAGGAAACACTGCGATTATCTACTTTGGCTTCCTGCACCATACATACTCTGAAAATACACGACCCTGTATAGTCAGCTTGATAGACTGTAACTGATTAATGCAATACATATTGTTTTGTATTGTTCCACAGTTGAGATCATAACAATAGTAATACGGAAATGTTTATTAAAAACATTATGAAAAAAGTTACGGCACATAAGCAGGAACCCAGATTGTAGAACTGAAAATAATTTCAATTTGTTTTTTCTTAACTCTCATAATTAAAGGGCCTGGTAGAAAAACAACTGTTCAAAATGTAACATTGTCTTAGAACTTTCACTCATTTGAGCTCAAAACTAGATCAGGCAACATCACTAGTTTACTCTGAAGTTATCTGAACCTAGCCAGTATGTATTTGGGAATTACAGTAAAAACAAAGGCTCCTACATCTTTTACTTAAAGCAAACCTTTATGACTGTGTTATAGCCTACAGAAAGTAGGAGAATGTAATAGAAATGCTGACACAATCTTTCTTTGCATGACATAAACATGCCAAGATAATATTATTTTTCCTCCCTGTCTCTGTATATAACATATATGCACTTTTAAGTAAAAGAAAATAGATCAATCAACTTATCATGTATCCACGTATCTATGATGTACCATATACCAAGCACTAGACTTATTCCACTTACCTTCCTGCATAATTAAAGTTAAACTCTCCAAATACAAACATTTTTGTTACCTTATCAAAGAACAACAGTTTACATGCTCGGCACTTCATTACTGTCAGGGAACAGTTGCACAAAAAGTTAAAGCTGCCATGAAAGTTATTTCAAAATCGAAGTTATCAAGTCAATAAAAAAACAGATGAGATGCTGTTCTGGCTTAAAGATAATATAAAATAAGTTCTCCCATTGTAGAGGAAAATAAAATGCAGAATAAGTAGTGCTGTTAGTATTTTCCACCAACTATACGAGGGACAAAACTGGAACAGCAACATGAATCATTTTGCTCTGTTTGTAGCATAACATAAGTTAGTTTGTTGACAATAAAAACCTTTCCATGGATTAAAGTATCTGTGTATGCGTGTTTGTGTGTGTTTACAAGTATACAAACACACACACACATTTTAATATATATGACAAAAAGGCATGGAATTCCAAATTCATCAAATGACCTGATGTGTAGTAAATATGCTTCGTTACTTAAACTGTCAATTAATCTATATTTTCAGCAACAACTGAGTTGGATTTACTAAATAATGTTATGGGCTGATACTGGTGCGCTTCTAACCTACAGTATGAAGTACCTTTACATAACATCTCCAAAATGCCATCTGCATTGCATATTTGTTGTAAAAACTATACCTTTTTCTAATCTTCATTTTTGTTAGCTGTACATACGTATACCTGTTTATGCTCTAAGAAATACATTTGCAATGCTTTATAGCGTGCCACATATGTTCATAAGTCCTCAAATCAATATAAAACCATGTAATTGAACAAAAAGGCATACTATTTTTCATGCTATGCTCAATATAAATATAAATTCAAGGCAGTCAAGCTATCCATTACCAAAATAATAACAACAATAATATATATCTATATATACCTACACTCTCTAAAAAGTGATCCAGTTATGTGGATTAAGAAACCAGTAAGAAATTGGTTGAATGTAGTACAAAAGTTTCATTTTATGTAAAAGCCCATACTGGCCATTTCAAGTATTTTAATATTTTTCCTATAACCTTTTCATTAATAGCAATCTATTTGTAGAAATGATAATTTTATACTGAAAATTGTATTCAAGTTAAATAAAAATTAACTTCTACTGTAGTTCATTTTTAGAGTGTGCATGTATACATAGCAAAATAACCTTCTACAGATCTATCATAAATATTTAGGTTTATGTCCATTCTTTTCTATGAAAACACTTCAACTTTTTTTCTTGAATTTTGGATTATGTATTTCAGACCTTTTAAGAAATAAAACTTGTCTTAGTCCATTTGCAACACCAGATTCCCTGCAGTTTGTGCCAGTTTGCAAGTTAAAGGTCAAAGATCAAAGACATAGGACAGTACACTTTAAGGAAATTCAGACAGTGAAGCTGTTCACAGAAGACAATGTTTAACTTGGTAATGACAGTCAACAGGTCAATAATCAAGTTCAAGGCAAGCTGTTCATTGTTGCAAAAGCTACTCCCCTCAAATCCTGGCTTTCATAAAAAACCAGGTGTCTGACTTTTGGGGTGCATCATTCTGACCACCTTTAATAAGTTCACAGCCCAGCGACTGTAAAGCCTATCACTGCAAGAAGCAGCTCCTAAAATCAAGAGGTCTGTCAGTTGCTGACTTTTCTCTAGGAAAAAAATATTGATACAAACCTGCTCTGCAGGTCACATGAAAATGACAATACTGCTGTTAGCACAAATTACACAGAATGACAAAATGCTTTGGTGGTCCCTTGGCTCTGTCAGTGATATCATGTTTGGCTGAAGGCCAGAAATTTGACTAACCCTTTGAGAACTATGATGAACATGCAAAGGGGTAACACACCAGAGGATATTCATGCAATTATCAGAGTTGTTTTAGCCTTCCTTTGAAACTGTAACTCTACCTCTGTGGAGGGAAATTGAATTATCATGCAACATAGTTTAAAAGAGAAATTCAAGATGCTTAAGATAAGAGGCGAAGTTATAAAACTGTTGCCAGTTCAGAAAAATTCTTGGTAAGTGATAGAAGTTATTAAAATAGGCTTGGTTCCTTTAACCAGAAAGTAGCTGGTAAATATTTCTTTTTTCTACTTATGTTTCAAATGCTTTTCTACCAATAATGCAAATAATTAAAAATACTTGCACTCGCAGGAAATCTGTTTTGAAAAACTGATTTTCTTTAAAAACCTGTATTACCCAAATACAATCCTACGATTTAATGACAACCAAGATTAACATCCACCAGACTCTGGAAAAGGATGCAATAGTTCTCAAAGGGTTACATCACCAATGTAATACCAGCGTAAAGTTTCTTGATAGCAAGACTGTTGCTTTAGTTCATTGAAATCCACTTCAGAGACACGCTGCTTTTTACCATGCTTTGGAATGAGTGCTCCTGCCAGACTTATGAAAGGCCTGGGGCAGTTGTCTTGGTACATCTTGGGAAAGATTATGAAGGAAAACCAACCAAAAATCAAACAAATCAATAAAAAGGTTCTGCTTGAATATAGTAACGAATATAAATGTGTTTAAAACATTGAGGACGTAGCCCAGAGCAGCTGTATAAAACACAAAATGAATGTGTTATTAAGGCTGTTACTATATTGCAGATATTTTGGCCCCTTGTTTGTTGGAAAATGGCTGTCCAAACAGTCTGAAGTCCTGTGTGTCATCCGAGTCTCCCACCTGACAACAAAACTGGAAGTAGGAGTATAGGACTTTATCCGTAGCAGACAGAAAGCAATCCTCTTTGGAGACAAAGCTGTTTTGGGTCTTCTCACTTTCCTGAAAGTTCCACTGTGTGTTGTTGTGTTTTTCTAAAAAAATTCACTTTCAGCAAAAAATTTTTCAAAGGGGAACAGGCCTTAAAGGACAAATGTAGAAACACTGGAGATTTTTTTGTTTTGTTTTTCCTCTTCATTAGTTAATCCTGATAGTTTATAGGGCATTAAGAGTGCAGAGGAAAGGCCTAGATTGAATGACAAAGAAAGACAAAGGACTGAAGAAACAGCAGATACTGTGTATCATGGAAGCTTCCCAGCTGAGCAAATCGCCACTCATGCGCAGGACAGGCAGCCCCCTGGGTTTTAAAGATCAGCTTTGTTTCAGACTGACAGATGCCCGCTCCTAGCTAGGAAACTGCATAACAGCTCTTGTGTTGAATCTCAAGTTACCACAAACTCCTGGGAGAAAAAGAAAAAAACCCGAAACCCTACATCACACCCACTCTTGCATAGAGCGTTTGCAGTACAGTATGTGGCGGGGTGTTCCTTTCCTTTTGAACTGGAACACAGTGTAAACCAAGACAAGGAGGCACAAGGCCAGGATGCAGGGAATGACAATGGCTATGGCTTTCACAGTGCTGGCTGTGTTGTCCAGTTTGATGACAATGTCAACGTCATCTTGAGGGCTGTGTCGGTCTTTATCTCGATCTGTTGGTCCATCACAACCCATAAAATCCTTGAGGATGGATCTGGGATAGCCAGGTTCCACCCTGAGCATCTGGTTATTGAATTTCCAGTACTCTTTTCCTTTGTAGAAATATGTGAAGCCTGAGGAAGAAAATTATAATTATTCATGGTCATATTGGATCAGATCACATCATCAACACAATGACTGAAACTACTGATATCATTTTTGTCTTTATAATTAAAAAATTAAAAATAGACTTCAGTTATAGGTCTTTCAAATCTTTACAGACTTTATTACTGTTTCTAGAGAATCTAACATTGGTGTACTTTTTGGTTTGTTTTTTTTTTGTTTTGTTTTTTTAATAAACTGGGATTTCATTTTCTTAAATTACTACAGAAAAATAAAGGAATTCCACAGAATATGATCTTTGCCAGATGAGGGTCCATGAGGTTTCTTAAGTTGCTGAAAACTCAACCAATCCTCAGGGCCAGGACTTTAAAGCATCACAACCTCTTCAAGATGGGAAGTCTACAAACAAATTGCAATGCCAGCCAGAAATGAGAACTGACCCTCTTTATGGTCACACAGCCAGCTCCTGTACTTCAGAAGGAAACTAGATGAAATACCAGCTTTGCCAAGAGCAAACAGGTGTAACAAGATTTAAGGTTTCTGCGAAGTGTTTGTATTGGCTTACTAATTCACAATTCAGTCTTATTACTAAACATGCCTAAATGGAGAAAAACCCCTTGCCACTTTGTCATAAACCTGCGTTACTTTATTATCCCAGATGAAAAATAACAAGAAAAAAAACATCAGGATGGGTGAACTTCCTACTGCTTACGAACTGAACGCAAACAGTTGGATTTTTGCTTAACTTCACTTTACAACCACAGTGTATTTCCTGCAGTACTAGAGTCAAATAAGAACACCAAGAATGATTGGGCACTATCTGTTGTATTAGCAATGCTTTCTGAAAACATCAGTGACTGGCTATCTGGAGATAATATTAGCTATCACTTATTCAAACAGCAGTTAGTTTCCTTCAATTCTACTAAAAAATTACTTGATAGCATATTTTGCAGCTCAAACTGTAAGAACATCCTCATCATCTACTGTAATTTTTCAGAATACTTAGAATATTAAAACATTATTCTACATTTCCTATTTATGTCATTTCAATGGCCTTCCTAGCCACTGAAAAGGTAGTATTTTCCTTTCCTTAATCCTTAGTGTTAGCTTATCTATAGAAAGGTACAATACACAGCTATATCAAAACAGTAGTTAGGAGGCTTGTTCACAAAATGCCTTCTATTCTGACTGGAACAAAACTAAAAAGAGGACTATAATTCTTTACTATGATGTAGTTTTAAAATTTCAGCATATATCAAGTTCCTTAAAGCAATCTGTATTTTAAATGAAAAATACTCTAAACTGAAGAATTTCAGCATTCTGAACCATAGGTTATGCTATCCTTACATTTCATATACCAATGTGTATGTAAGAAAGCACTGTACATGCTGGACCTGCATAAATATTTCAAGTGTAGAAATCTGATATATTATCAGTATTCTAATACACATAGAATAAATACAGATATGACATCTCTAAATCTATATTCTCACAAATATATAGAATACATACAAGCATATATCAAATGTACATTTAAGTCAGAATACTGACATTAGTTAGTATTGTTATTATACTTTGAAAGATCAAAGTAAAACTGATAAAATAAAAGCAGCAAAGGAATTGCCAGCCTCCATAGAACCAATAAAAATTCTTCAATCAGAGCATATTTTCCACTGAAAAACTCTGAAGGTAGTTTAAACTTTCCTGTTTCAAACTACCTCCTACTTAGAAAATTCTGGTTTGCTGAGGCAGGAACCAGGATAACAGGCAGTAACATTCAGAAGGATGGAAATCACCAGCAGAGAAGGGTAGTTTTAAGGAGACTGAGCAGTTTTACTGCTTCTCATGGCAGAACAAGTGACGTCACACAACTGTTGAAAGCGATTTCATCTGCTTGACTTGAGCCTGCTTTGTGAGTTGCCCCTTAAAAATTTTCAAGGTGGTAGAATCTGACAGTGGTGAGTACAATACCTGACCCAAACAGCATGAAAGGACTTAGCAGTCACTAATGTGCCAAATAGGAACTCAGACTAGGACTGCTAGTAAGCACAAAGCAAAAAAAGCCCAGTGGACTAATAGACTACATTTTCTCTTCCCTCTAAAAATTGCTTCACTATTCACTTTAGTAGAATTTCTAGTTGAGAGATAAGATTTTCTATGCGGCTCTCAAGGCAGAAAGCAAGCTTTCTCCAATCTGAAGAATTTTGTGTGAGCTCAGATTCTATGGAGCAACAAAAAGGAAATTTCTTCTTCACCTCTTCCTTGGAGTTTCTACCACAGCATTAGAATCCAAATCACAATATGGGAAGCATCAAGGATAGTTTCAAAGATGTTACCTGAGCCTAACCAAGCTTCTAGGACACCGAGTCAGTATGTTGATTCGAGTAGGAAATTGTTTTTTCTTTGTTTCCCAAACCTGGAATTTTTGTGGACAGTGAAGAAAACCCCTTTATGCTCAGACTTATTGCAGGTGTTCATTTGCATGGTTTACACAGTAGAAAAAGAAGGGAAAGAAGAAAGTATTCCTTAAAATTAAATGGATTAACTGGAAGACACGCTTTCAGGTGTTCCTTTACAAAGATATAGTAGTAAAACTTATCAATTCTACTTCTGCCCTAAGAGAAGAAAGCAGTTTCGGAAAGGAAAACAGTTTTGGGCAAAAGGTAATCAACTTCTTTCCAACTAAGCAGTGGTAATTCTTATTTTCATCTGCTATTGTTTCTTTCTGTCCTCATACAAACAACAGTGGAGTTGTGAACTGTTTCTTAACATTTCTATTTTCTTGATTTCAGAGAAATTTTCTTAGTGGCCTCCTTGGGAACTTTATGGTGTAATTTTCAATCCCTCTTTCTGCCCTTGGGCCTCTCTAGGCTTTCTGAGAAGCCCAAGAATGACCTCTTTCCCTTCCCCTCCTCTACTATCTCATGTCATGTTTTACCATCCTCCTCATTCAAAGAGTCAGACAGACTATCAAAGCCACTGGGGTAAAAAAGAGAAGCAGCTTTGCTGTAGTCAAGAGTTTTTCCTGACTTAGTAATGAGTGCTCTGCCACTGCAGTGCTTTCAGAAACACCAGTCTGAGTGTTACAATAAGATAATTTAAATTTGTAATGAGAGACGTGTATCTGAGCTCAGCACAGAAAACTTATCATGGGGAATGCAGTCATGGTAAGAAATACATACATACATATATATATGTTAAATTTCTTTGAAAATATACTTGAAAATAATGGAGGGAAGAAAGCAGAGGTTGCATCCATTATGCTTGTCTGTGCATACACAATATTTGTGTCCACTTTCACATACATCTGTGTTTACAAACAGTTAGATATTGAGTGCGATCTGTGCAGAGTATCATCTTGACCCACCTACTTTCCAGTTAAAACAAATAAACACAACACAAAAAAAATATAGTCTATCCAAAAGACCAGAATCTAGAGAGAGTTTCTGCTTCTGGATAGAACAGAAACAAGGCAAGGAAGCAATAAAACATATTTCTGAAAAAAAAAAAAAAAAACCAACCAAACCAAACCAAAACCAATCCAAACCTAAAACCCCCAAAAAACCCCAAATATTTCCATGGTAAATTACTTAAGTTATAGATTGAAATATGAGAATTAAATGATTTATACAAGGAAAGAAAATTTATCTGCTTATTAAAAGGAAATTAAAATGACAATATATCTGTGTGCTGTCTGTGAAGCAAATGGAACCCACTAATAAATAAATCACATATGCCATACAACAATTCTCCAACAACGATAAGTGACAGCAAATGCATGTTTTTATTCCTGTCAAAGGGATTTAAACTCTGAGCAACTGAGCACTGCGTTGGCAGCCTGACAGCAGCCTCTGAGAAGCACTGAATTCTCATAAGATGGAGATTTGGGCTGCCCTCATTCATTTGGAGGTGAAGCCAGATGAGATTCTAGTTTCCTGTATGCGATGATGCATCTTGATACAAGTAATAGCATTTCAGACTAACATCTCTGTAGTCTGCATTTCTGCATCATGGGCTTATGACATCTTTGATTTACATAGATGCTGTCCTGGGTTCAGCAGTAGCAGTCATTTTTCTCCTTCTTGGCAGCTGGTGCAACACTGTGTTTTTGATTTTGGGCCTGGGAGTAGCGCTGATAACACCAGTGTTTTCAGTTACTGCTTGGTGATGTTTAGGCTGGCCAAGGACTTTGTGAGCCTCATGCTCTGCCAGGGAGGAGGGGAAGCCGGGAGAAAGGAGAGACAGGACACCTGACCCAGACTAACCAAAGAGATTATTCCATACCACAGCACGTCATGTCCAGGATGTAGAAACAGAGAGCAGAGACCCGGAAGGGTGGTGAGGGTGCACCGTGGGGGGCACTGGTGGGGGTGCACTGCGTAGTCGGGCTTGATATTGGATGGTGAGAAATTGTATTCTTTTCCCTTGTATTTTCTCTTGTCATTATTATTATTGGTGGTAGCAGTAGTGGTTTGTGTTATACCTTAGTTACTAAACTGTTCTTATCTCAACCTGTGGGAGTTGCATTCTTTCGATTCTCCTTCCCATCCCTCCGGGAGCAGAGGGAAGAAAGAGGGGGAAGTGAGTGAGAGAGCGACTGTATGGGTTTATAAGCTTAAACCACGACAGATGCCTAGGGATATTTCTGCTAAGATAAAGATTTTACTTCCCTTTTCTAGTTCTTCAGAATAAAAACAATACCTTCTAAGCTGTTTAAACAACCAATACCTTGACAGGTCAAAAGGGAATATGCTGTGTTTAGGAAGCTTGCTTTTAAGTGGTACTTTTTAAGAGGTACAGCAGAACAAAAATAATTAAGTTAATTAAGGCACAAGGGAAAAAAAAAGTAAATTGAGGTTTATGATACTAAATTTGAAAGATTTTTCTCTGTTGTGCTAAAAAGTACCATTTTCAGCCATTTCCACAATAGCAAGTTCCACAGCAGGAAATAATTCTGATGACAAATCAAGAATTCCTTCTTTTCTTAACCTGAATACTCAATCACCACCCTACTACTCTATTGCACATAAAAGGTGTTAGTAAATCATTAGAACAGGAATGTGTTTGCATACCATTTTCTTTGTGGACAAATGCTCCCTGAGGAGATTCTGGGATACCTTTCCATATTGTGATTGGTTTGGGATAACCAGGGTCCATGGATCTCATTTCTTCACTGTACCTCCAGTACCTGAAATGTTTTATAAAGGAAAATAAAAATCATTTAAAAGAGAACAGCTGAGTAACTACATATTTCTGCCTTCTAACTTTGCTACGTTCTTTAGCCAGAAATGCGAATTCTTGACTTCTTTTCTTTGAACATACTACCAGACTACAAAGAAATCTATTTGCTGACTGGACAACTGTTTCATGCAAGCAGAAGGAAGATAAAAGACATATGCACTTTGACAACTAAATCAGTATGCATCTCATTATAATTGCAGCAGTTCTGATGCCTCAGACTTCTACACAGTGACAGAGATGAAACATATGCAAAAAGTGTATTAATGTTTTAGATAACACTTTAATTATGAAGATGTCAGTAGATTAAGATTAAAATACTCCCAGCAATCCTAATTTAACTCCTTATATGTTTGCATTACAGTAGCTTCTCATTTCATTATCATTAAACAGATACAAAGTTCAACCTGGTTTTGTGCCTCTTTGTCAGCTAGGCCTTTTCCAATTTAAAAAGCTTCAGCATGCAACCCAAACATGAAAGAAGTATTTACTATTATCTAATACTTACAGTTACTGTTGATTATTTCTTGCTGGTTCTAAGAATTAGCATACTGTACCTGTAGTACCTCTGTGTATTCTGATACAATATTTGGGTGGGTCATTTGGGTGTTTTGATTGGCTCCACTAATTTAGAGCATGGTTTCCTGGGAGAATTTTTTTTTTTTTCAAAATCAGTCTTATTCATGTAAAAACTACATAAAAAGCAGCCACTCGACATTTCAGGACATCGAAAGCCTGAGAAAGTATCACTTTCTTTCATAATCTAGTCACTGCAAAAGACTTGACCCTTTTTCTTTTAATTTGACTTCAACCTTAAGAAGTACTTGTTATGATTGTTCCTGAAATATTAAAGAATCCTTAAGTGGATGATATTTTGTCCCTGCAAAGGTACTTAAGACACTCTAATCAATTCACATATTAATCTTTTTAAAAACTAAAATGGTCTAAACTCCTGAATTTCTCCATGTGGGGCAGTCCTTTGGCTTTAGACTTTCAATTACAGTAAAAGGTAGAAGATTTCAAGTGGGTAAAGGGTTGGTAAGTTACATTAAAATAATTTTTTCTTTCTTATGCATAAATTATTTTTATAGCCTGATTCCTTAATCTAGTCACATATGCACCAGTAACCAACCAGTGATGCTCTTTATTTTGAAATGTAATATCTTTCAGAGTTTGCATGGAGAAAGAAACATGTCGAAGTAGTGAACAAAGCTCTGGCATTAACATTATTGTATTCATCATTTCTTCATCCTTAGTTTGCCTTTTTTTTATCAACTGTCCTTCTTTTTCCTTTATCCCTCTTTCCCAGAACCCTATTTCCTTCCCGCATATTTCTACTCATTTTCCTTTTTTGTCCTCCAACCCTTTTGAGCTCCTTCTTTTACAAACCTCTAAGTTTTTCCACTAAGCTGCATGACGGAAATAGAGAGTCCTTTCAAAAATATACTTTGTTGTTAAAAATCAAGTCTTTGAGGACATACCCAAAAGTCCCCAAACTGTTATTTTTTCAGCATGGACGAGAAATCCTATGAGGGAAGGACTCATCATGATACTATCTTGGCAACCTCTGAGGAATAAGGAGCATGCCTATAGTGCAAGAACAAGCCCAGTACCGATTGCCTCAGCACGCCAAATGTTCACAAGCAGACTCCCTGCTGATGATTTGCACGATCCAAGCTTTACGAACTATATAAACTGTGCTACTGTATCTCAAAGACTGATAAAGTAACAGAAGGAAAATAAATGAAAGTGGATGTTGTGACTTTAGAAAAATGGAATTTGGAAAATATTTGGTAAAACACGTTCTTTCCTGTATCTAATCTTATTTGCTTAATTATATTCTAAACTCTTGAATGACTAAGTTTTATAAATAAAAAATATTCATTTAGACTCTAAAGTACAAAAAAAAGCAGTCATACTACACAGAGGCATAAACAAGGCCGTATGTCAAGAAGTGCGGCAAACCTGTTATCATCTTGTTCTATACCACTCAGTTGTGGTAGGAAAGGGATGAGAGAGGGCAAAATGTTTTCTGTAATCATCTTTTGTCCCCCCCTTTAGCTTTCATATTATTACTTGGAAGAATTATCTTCAGTGTTTAAACTGATCATTTCAAATATGAATAACAATGAACCATACATGAGCTGCTTTAGACATATGGGTATTACAATGCCATTTACTATTGGGACTTACTCAAGAGGTGGGACAGTGCAAAACTCATGAAATGCAACAAGGACAAGTGCAAGGTCCTGCACCTGGGTTAGGGCAATCCCTAGCACAACTACAGGCTGCGTGGACAGTGGACTGAGAGCAGCCCTGAGAAGAAAGATCTGGGAGTGTTGGTTGACAAGAAGCTCAACACGAGCTAGCCTCATTGTGAGCTTGCAGCCCTGAAAGCCAATCGTATCCTGGGCTGCATCAAATGGAGTGTGGCCAGCAGGTTGACAGAGGTGATCCAGCCCCTCTACTCTGCTCTCATGAGACCTCACTTGGAGTATTGTGTGCAGTTCTGGGGACCCCAGCACAAGAGGGATGTGAACCTGCTTGAGTGAGTTCAGAGAAGGGCCGTGAAGATGATCAGAAGACTGGTGCTCCCCTCTTACAGAATAGGCTGAGAGTTGGGCTTGTTCAACCTGGAGAAGAGCAGAACCAGGGGAGAACTTAGAGCAGCCTTCTAATGTCACGTGGGGGCCTACAGGAAATCTGGGACTTTTTACAAAGGTGTGCAGTGACAGGACAAGAGGGAGTGGCTTTAAGCTGACAGAGGGGAGATTTTCATTAGATATTAGGAAAAAACTTCACTGTGAGGGTAGTGAGACACTGGAACAGGGTGCCCAGAGAAGCTGTGGCTGCCCCACCCCTGGCAGTGTCCAAGGCCAGGGTGGATAGAGCCTTCGGAACATGGCTTTCAGCAATGTGATCTAGTGGGATGTTTCCCTGTCCATGGCAGGGGGACTGGAACTAGATGATCTTTAAGGTCCCTTTGAACCCAGAGCATTCTGTGATTCTATGATTCTATGACTTTTGTTTGTTTCAGGGCTTTTTTTTTGCGCATGGTTTTATTTTTGTTTCAGTTTTTTTTTTTTTTTTTTTCAGTACAGTAATATTTGATACTTGCATTCTATTGCTGTAATTTTTTTATGAATACAAATGTTCTGGGATATGTAACTCTGTCTAGATTCTGCCCTAATTAACTACAGATTACTGTAAAAACAAAACAGCTCCTTGGCTTACATAAGGAGGAACTTCCCCACGCCCCGCCCCCCCAGGTATAACTTTTTGGTTCCTTTCATTCCTGCCACCAAGAAGCTAAATTTATATTATACCTTAGGAAAAGATCCACCCTATAGTAGACTTAGCCATACTAAAACAAGCAGGAGAATTCAACTGTAACTTTACATTAAGAAAAAATTGTGATATAAACAATACACATTGAGAAGCTTAGTGGTATATGGTCATTCTCACTGGTGGTCACTACCCTGTAATAGGTCAATTATCCCTGCAAGGCTCATGTTAAACATACTGCTCTAACATACTGTGTTGCATTTTTATCCTGCTGAGTTTTATTTTGCTTCTTAGCTCTAAGTAGCAACTTCTCCATCAAGAGATGTTTTCTCCGGAAGTTCTTTTTTGCTTTCTTTTATTACCACTAATGTTTTAGGAAAGTCTTGATTATAAATAATTGCCAGTGCATGGAAATAGAAAAGGACACTGCTGAATAAAACTTAAATGAAATACAGCTCACGCAAGATAGTTACTGTACATATTTCCTAGGATAGTGGAGGTGGAAAATTATTATCTGAAAATGAACTTCAATTTTTTAAAAAATTACTCAACTATTGGAAGCAAATTATTTGGGTGGCTTTTTTCTTTCACTGCGGAAATGGATTGCTTGAAATGACACTTAGTTTTCAAACAGCACAAAAATTTTACTTGGTTACGTGCTTTCCTCATCATGAGAGTTGGAAAAAATTTGTTTTTTTTTTAAAGAAAGCTTTAATACTAAAATTGCGTATGGCAATTTGTAGTGCAATATTACAGTATTGCTGATAAATTATCAGCTGCAGTGTGCTAAACATATTCCATGTTGTACATTAATTTCTCAAGAGATCCATGAACACTATTAGTGTCCCAGAATCCTAAGTACCAAACAGTAACAAAAGCAGTCATTATATTTTTAATAATACTAATACAGACATTACAATTATTAATAAAGAATAATTTGTCTCTGAGGACTCCGAATTTGCAGTGATACATCAATCAACAAACATAGTAACATCCTGAAAACCCATACAATCCATCATTCAGATAACTTATTTTTACAGACAGGGAAATGAAGACACAGAGACACTAAGTGACCAGTATAAGTCTCTCAGGATTCAAAAGTAATTCAGATTTTAAAATTTTTTCCTGTTTTTTATTAGTCATAAACGTAAGTGTCCCTTCAGAAGGGAACTGTAAGATTTACTAAAAATAATTCCTAACTGCTCAAATTGTCCTTTTGTTTCCTGGCTTAGCTGTCATTTCCCTTTGTTACCCTATTTTTAAATAGTAGCAGAGAAACAATTTTCACTAACCTTACAAAGCTTTGCATCATGCCTTGCCTGTTTATGTGCCAGGGTTTAAAAATATGAATAAAAAGGAGAGCACGTGTAACTACATTACTTCAAATACAAATACTCACTGATGACCTCTAAAATATAACTTTTCCACTGGACATACATATACTCATACAGAATCAACTAGGTTGGAAAAGACCTTTAAGAACATCAAATCCAATCGCTACCCCAGGACTGCCAAGACCACCACTAAGCCATACCACTGACAGCCTCAGTATATTCATGCAAATATGATTTAGGTTATAAGAAAGGTGCTTCCTTGCATAATCCCTATACCAACCTATCTCCTTTGAAGAAGTAGGTTTTTCCAACATCTTCCCACCAAATTGCTGAATCAATGCCATGGGTAGGTATTCCGCTTCCAAGAGTTATCAAATCATGAGGATAACCTGGCTGGAGAGTAGTGTCCTTGAAAACCCAGAACTTGTTACCTGTACAAAAGCATATATACACATACATATATGTGTGTTAGTCTTCAGTACTATCAACATTAATATTAATACATACTGAACAAACAAGAAAGACTCCCAAAGGACTACAGTGGTTCTGCCAAACACAAATGAAAAATGTTATATCACTGCAGATAATGCAAAATTAAATATGCCTTACAGATACCTTGCATTTATAAAGCACCTTCAATTCAATAAGCCCACAGAGTATTTTGATATCAATTACATAGGGTTCAAACCCAGGATGAAAATGAAATCATCTTAAGAGGTTCTGTGGCTGGTAATGTAATAAATTTGCAGCAATAATACACAACAATTTTATGTTTTATGAGGAAAGAAGAGTGAATGTTAAGACAAAATGAGGTAAGAAAGCATAGAAATAAATAAAAATTAGAAAATCCTAGCCTCATAGAGACCATATACTTTTTTTGTTCTGTACTCTCCTATTCATCAAGAAATTAAATTACTCATGAAGGATGTACAGATTATTTAGATTATTCCTGAAATGACCATAGAACTTAAAATATTTTTAATCATATTTTCTTTACTGTGGCCTAAAAACAAAACTGCAATTCTGAAATCCCACAGATAAAGACCTTGTATTTCTGAAATTAATGGGATTTGCCTTTAGTACCAGTGAGATTTAACCTTTGGTTGTGGGTGACGAATCATACAAAACTACCAACTTGACTTTTACATGCAGATAATACAAGGTAACTGCATAACTCTTAGCACAGTGTCTACACAAACCTCATGTTACCTGAACTGTCTTAAATCAAAATAATAGCCTGGTGCCTACTGGATACTGGCAATGCCCAGTGGTTGAAACCCTACTTGGCACTTGCTAACAAAATATATTCTCTATATACAGGTATACATGTCTACAGAAGCAGCAATTGCACCAGTGTTTGGTGGTATACCCCCACCCCCATCCCTGTTTTTGGAGAAGATGCTTCCTGCGCTCTCTCTTGCAATTGGATAGCTTAACCCACCAGCCCATAACTACATTTTCCCAGCTTCAATCTGTTCCAGCTTCCTAGCTAGGCTCTTCTTCCTCACTGAACACTTCCATGATTATCTCACCTCATCTCATATTAAGCCTTTAGTCCAACACTTTCATAGAATCATAGAATCATAGAATAGTTGGGGTTGGAAAGGACCTTAAGATCATCGAGTTCCAACCCCCCCGCCATGGGCAGGGACACCTCCCACTAAACCATGCCATCCAAGGCTCTGTCCAACCCCACCTTGAACGCTGCCAGGGATGAAGCATTCACAACTTCCCTGGGCAACTCATTCCACTGCCTCACCACCCTTACAGTAAAGAATTTCTTCCTCATATCCAATCAAAACTTCCCCTGTTTAAGTTTGAACCCGTTACCCCTTGTCCTCTCACAACAGTCCCTAAAGAAGACTCTCTCCCCAGCATCCCTATAGGCCCCCTTCAGATATTGGAAGGCTACTATGAGGTCTCCATGCAGCCTTCTCTTCTCTAGGCTGAACAGACCCAATTTTCTCAGCCTATCTTCATATGGGAGGTGCTCCAGTCCCCTTATCACCCACCTGGGCCTCCTCTGGGCTTGCTCCAACAGTTCCATGTCCTTCTTATGTTGAGGACACCAGAACTGCACACAATACTCCAAGTGAGGTCTCACGAGAGCAGAGTAAAGGGGCAGGAGCACCTCCCTCGACCTGCTGGTCACACTCCTTTTGATGCAGCCCAGGATACAGTTGGCCTTCTGGGCTGCAAGTGCACACTGCCGGCTCATGTTCATTTTCTCATCAACCAACACCCCCAAGTCCTTCTCCACAGGGCTGCTCTGAATCTCCTCCCCACCCAATCTGTAGCTGTGCCTGGCATTGCTCCGACCCAGGTGGAGGACCTTGCACTTAGCATGGTTAAACTTCATCAGGTTGGCATCAGCCCACCTCACAAGCGTGTCAAGGTCCCTCTGGATGGCACTCCTTGCCTCCAACATGTCAACCGAACCACACAGCTTGGTGACATCGGCAAACTTGCTGAGGGCGCACTCAATCCCACTGTCCATGTCACCCACAAAGATGTTGAACAAGACCGGTCCCAACACCGATCCCTGGGGGACACCACTCGTTACTGGTCTCCAGCTGGACACTGAGCCACTGAGCACTACTCTTTGCGTGCGGCCATCCAGCCAGTTCTTTATCCAACGAGTGGTCCACCTATCAAATTGATGTCTCTCCAACTTAGAGAGAAGGATGTCATGTGAGACAGTGTCAAAGGCTTTACATAAGTCCAGGTAGATGACATCAACTGCTCTGCCCCTGTCCATCACTTCCGTGGCCCCCTCATAGAAGGCCACCAGATTGGTCAGGCAGGATTTCCCCTTAGTGAAGCCATGCTGGCTGTCACCAAGCACCTTGTTGGTTTTCATGTGCCTCAGCATGCCTTCCGGGAGAATCCGCTCCAAGATTTTGCCAGGCACAGAGGTGAGGCTGACTGGTCTGTAATTCCCTGGCTCATCCATTTTCCCCTTCTTAAAAATATGGGTTATATTTCCCTTTTTTCAGTCATCGGGAACTTCACCTGACTGCCATGATTTTTCAAATATGATGGACCGTGGCTTAGCAACTTCATTTGCCAGCTCCTTCAGGACCCGTGGATGGATTTCATCCGGTCCCATGGACTTGTATACATTCAGGTTCCTAAGATGGTCTTGAACCAGATCCTCTCCTACAGTGGGCCCAGGGTCTTCATTCTCACTGTCCCTGCGTCTGCCTTTCAAGACTTGGGTGGTGTGGTCAGAGCATTTGTCGGTGAAGACTGAGGCAAAGAAGTCATGAAGAACCTCAGCCTTCTCCAAATCCAGGGTAGCCAGTTCTCCCAATAGCTTCTGGAGAGGGCCCACATTGTCCCTAAGCTGTCTTTCATTTGCAATGTACCTATAAAATCCCTTCCTGTTATCCTTCACATCCGTAGCCAAGTTTAATTCTAAGTGGGCCTTAGCTTTCCTAACCTGGTCCCTAGCTTCCCAGACAACATCCCTGTATTCTTCCCAGGCCGCCTGACCTTGCTTCCACCTTTTATAAGCCTCTTGTTTCCTTTGAATTTTCCTCAGCAGCTCCTTATCCATCCAAGGAGGTCTCCTGGCCCTCCTGCTAAACTTCCTTCTAGTGGGATGCATCGCTCCTGAGCTTGCAGCAGGTGATTCTTGAATACCAACCAACAGTCTTGGGCCCCCCTGCCCTCTAGGGCTGTATCCCATGGAACCTTACTGAGCAGGTTCCTGAAGAGGCCAAAGTCTGCTCTCTTGAAGTCCAGGGCAGTGAGCTTGCTGCACGCCCTTCTCACTGTCCTGAGGATCTGAAATTGAACCATCTCATGATCACTGCAATCAAGGCTGCCCTGGAGCGTCACATTCCCAACCAGCCCTTCCCTGTTGGTGAGGACGAGGTCAAGCATGGCACCTCTCCTTGTCGGCTCCTCTATTACTTGCAGAAGGAAGTTGTCTTCCACACAATCGAGGAACCTTCTGGATTGCTTGTGCCGGGACGTACCATCCCTCCAACAGATATCAGGGTGGTTGAAGTCTCCCATGAGAACAAGGGCCTGGGAGCATGAGGCTGCGCCTATCTGTCTATAGAGCGCTTCATCCACCAACTCCCCTTGGTCAGGCGGTCTGTAACAGATCCCCACAATAATGTCACCCATCGCTGTTCTCCCTTTAACCCTGACCCACAAACTCTCTGTCAACTGCTCACCTGTCCCCAGACAGAGTTCCATATTCTCCAGACTATCCCCAACATAAATAGCAACTCCCCCTCCCCGTCTGCCAGGCCTGTCTTTCCTAAAGAGCCGGTAACCTTCCATTCCAACACACCAGTCATAGGTGCCATCCCACCATGTTTCTGTGATGCCTATGATATCATACCCCCGTAGACGTGCACACATCTCTAATTCCTCTTGTTTGTTCCCCAGGCTATGGGCATTTGTGTAGAGGCATTTGAGCTGAGCTCCAAATGAAGCCTGCTCATTGGCTGGAGTAGGTGGAATATCCCTACATTGCCCCGAATGTTTACTATAGGTGCTACCAACTGACTGGGTGTGTTGGGATGGAATGCTGCCCCCCTCCCCCAACACATCTACTTAAAAGCATCCTTGACCAGTCTGGCAAGCCTCCTACCAAAACTGCTCTTCCCCTTCTTTGTCAGACCAGTTCCACCAGCCCCCAGCAGACCTGGCCTGCTAAATTGAGTCCCATGTTCAGGGTACCCAAATCCCTGACTATAGCACCACCCTTCTAACCATCTTCTTTCCCCAATGATTGTGTCTCCCCTCCTATTCTTGCAACTATCTTTTTGCATTTTTTTGCTTTCTTCTAATTCGCCTTGAAAATACACTTCTCACCTATGTCTTTTCAGTAGAGACTTCTCTTTCAAACAGACAGCTTTGGCTGAAAAAAGGAATAAAGATCCTCATATGCCCCCTAGAAATAGGGAAAAGGGAGCATAATTTGCATTTTTATCTGAAGAGCTTGCTTTGAGGCCTGTCTTCCCTTTGTATTATGCCATGTAGGCCACAGGGCTAGACTATAGGCTCCACTGTGTAGGAAACGTGTTTTTTTTTCTTTTCAAAGCACTACCTTCACCTGTCTTTCCAAAAAACATTGCTATTTTTAATAATAGTAACACTGAAGGAGAAGATACTCTGACATCATGTACATATTCTGAGTTACATCACAGAAAGGTCTAGAGAAGATCCATGAAAATATATATTGCATTGGCCTATTGGATACTTCACTTTGGTCAATCCATTATTATTTATGATGATATTTAAAACATTAGGGGAGAAATCTGAAAATATATTTTGCCCAAAAAAGATATCTTAAGAGATAAAATCATAGCTGTTCATATTAGCCACTGCACTTACCTGTAAAGCTACTCAGGCTGCTACAAAGACTTACGAGGTTAAGACACTGTGCTGTATAAATATTTTATGAGGAAATGTAATATTACTCCAAAGATTGAGGATCAGGTGTATGCCACTCACCAAGAGGCAAAAATCTAGAGAGGTGGTTTGCAGTAATTTTTATATTTTAACTATCCCTCAGTGGTATTAAATGTTTGTTTAAAGGGAGTTTTTTTTTTTAATCTCCCTGTTTGTGCTGTAGTGACTTAAAGCATGTTTGCATATTATCACGGTTTTAATTAGGAGAGGAGATAGAGCTTCAGTCCCTCCCATGTTGGGTTTCCAAAGTATATTTTTTATCAGCTTCTTTACAGCTGCTTGTCACCCACTTCCAAGCACAAACACTACAGTTTGCTCAACACATCCATCTTTCCCTCCCTGCCAGTTGAAGGAAGAAAGGATTCAATGAATATGTGTAGAGCCATTTGAAGTAGTGAAAATAAAAGAGACACAGAGAATAATGAAGAATGGTCATGGAAAGCTGAGGTCTGTGCAGGCTGAGGATTAAGGTCCGTGCTAACGTGACATTTACTTTTGTTGAGATTCCTGACAAAAAACAATTGTAGGGTTTGATTACAACAGAGGAGAGCATCTTCAGTCATTCACTGTCCTGCCTCCCATGTGGTTTGTCCTTCTGCCAATTCACATGACTGGACACAGAAGACTTCAGATGGTAATGGCAGTTTCAAATGCAACAATAAGAGAAGTCATCCGTTTTGGACCTTACTAGTTGGTAGTTATGGTGTGAACAACAGATGGTATCCAGTGAATGATACTGAGCCAGCTCATTTCTGTTTCAAAGATCATTCAAAATCACAGCTGTTGCACAGCATTGAGAGACATATGCTGTGATGTATGTAATGCTATTACCTTTCTCTGGACTTCACAAGGAACAAAAGTAACAGCAATTGTAAAGAACATTATCAGTTATAACATTAACAAGATCAAGTCATACCAAAATAAACAAGGGTTGAGCACACCACTATAAATGACAGCAGCACTGAGCCATGTATTTGTTGCATATTCAAATATACTGAAGTAGAAGGAAAATGAAGCTGTGGGAACACATGACACAAAAACCTAAATTCTTCACATAATTTCTTACTAAAAAGCAAATTCTTTCTGGTTAAATAGTGAAAAGGTAAATTTAGCCTTTTTTATAGAGACAGTAGGGCATTGAAAGCTCTAACATATGTGGGAAAGACCTATTGATTTGCTTTGGAAGACATGTTTAGTCTGCTAGAACTGAGCTGACTGTTAATGGGAAGGACTGGGTATAGGAAATAAAAAATGTTTTATCTGGCTGACAATTATTACTTCAGGGTTTTTTTGTTTATTTGTTTCAGAGGGTTTTAGGTGGTTTGTTGTTGGTTTTGTTGTTTGATTTTGTTGGTTTTTTTCCTGTTTAGTTTCCCTTCCTTCACTGGAGGAAAGTGGATGGCTGTTGATCAGAGGATTTCCAAAAAAGACAGAAAAAATAAGAAGCTTCCAAATTCACAATCAAATGTTAGGAAGAGTTAAAGCTGAAATTTAATGCAAATGATACTTTACTGTGATGAGAATAAGCTCCTTTTATCTCAAATTATATTTATGTATCTTAAAATGCATTAAAAACGAATTCTTAAGTCAGTATGCTTTCACTTAGCACATATTCTACTTCCACTAGTAAATATTCAATACACTTCATTAATTGTGTTTATAATGGAAATAAAAAATACATGACAAAACTAGAATAACTATAGTTTGATCCTTTTTATAGATAACTGATGCCTTTTAGGAGCCCTAACCTATGTGCTTGGCAGAAATCACCACTGTATTTATTTCACAACGTTGTTCTTTAAAGTCTAGTTCATGGGTTGTTACTCTCACAAAGAATAAAGCACCACATGCTTCATGAAGTCTGGCCAACCTTCAGAGTGTTTCATCTCTCTCTGCTTTTACTCCCTAATGTAAGACCTAATATAATAACAAGCAGAATGGTAAGGTCACAAGCTGGGAATGAAGCAAGTAATAAGTCAAAATGTCTTACTTTTTGAAATGATGTTTTGTTAAATACCATCACTGTAGGGAAACAACTGAGAAGGATGAACTGTGATTGCAGTTATTTGCAGTTTCTCAACATCTATCTTTGACATTTGAAAAAAATTACTGGAAATAA
The DNA here is from genome assembly GCA_039720435.1 of Amazona ochrocephala. Taxonomy (NCBI): domain Eukaryota; kingdom Metazoa; phylum Chordata; class Aves; order Psittaciformes; family Psittacidae; genus Amazona; species Amazona ochrocephala. The sequence continues at coordinate 27,922,638 of CM077876.1, read as the reverse complement.
AGAGTATGAGTATTGCTATGCTTTACTTAAAATACTGAATATTTAACTCCAGATGTTCTTCAAGCTATTTAAGTACCTACTCACTACTGCAAACAATTAGGCAGATCTTAGATGATAGTTCTTCATTTGTAGAATCAGAATACTGAACAGTTGTGCCCCCGGGTTGTCAGCAACCAGGATTTTTATTCATCTTACACACTCAGGAGCGATGCATCCCAACTAGAAGGAAGTGCTGCAGGAGGGCCAGGAGACCTCCTTCAATGGATAAGGACCTGCTGAGGAAAATTCGAAGGAAAAAAGAGGTTTATAAAAGGTGGAAGCAAGGACAGGCGACCTGGGAAGAATACAGGGATGTTGTCCGGGAAGCTAGGGACCAGGTTAGGAAAGCTAAGGCCCACTTAGAATTAAACTTCTCTAGGGATGTGAAAGATAACAGGAAGGGATTCTATAGGTACATTGCAAACAAAAGACAGGTTAGGGACAATGTGGGCCCTCTCCAGAAGCTATCAGGAGAACTGGCTACCCTGGATTTGGAGAAGGCTGAGGTTCTTAATGACTTCTTTGCCTCAGTCTTCACTGGCAAACGCTCTGACCACACCACCTATGTCTTGAAAGGCAGACATACGGACGGTGAGAAAGAAGACCCTATGCCTACTGTAGGAGAGGATCTGGTTCAAGACCATCTTAGGAACCTAATTCTCTAAACTTTTAGGAATTATATTCAGTTGAAAGTGGTGAAAAATTTAATATCTAATTCTGCCTTTTTTTTTTTCTCCATTCACCACTGCTCTTAATTTCAGTGTTTCAAGCCAGGACCAAGTGTCTTCATTCTAGTATCACCAAATTACTATTCATGCTTCCTTTTTTCTCATTCTCTATTTCCCACATTCAGTTTCTGTCATTTTTCTGCTCCATGATCTGACAGCAGTATAGTAAATCTACTTTCAAAACAAAACTGTCAATAGTTGTGTAAGTGCAGTTGAAAGTTATGATGGTGGCACTGGTAGTATGAGCTCTACAGCAGCCTTGCTATTGCTACATTTGGTTTGCCATAACATTCAGAAGTGCAGATGGCTAGACGATTTCATTTTTAGCACCATATAAATTCCCACAGATATATGGAATAAATTTTACTATTCACATTTTCTCATTAAAAAAAAAAAAAGTATTATTCTGGCACCATCTTCGTACTATCATTCAGCATGGACACCAGCAATGAATAATAACAAGAATTTAAACATCTGTTTTTTTTATAACCAGCCATCCACGAGATTCTTATGCACTTTACAAGCATTATGAGGCATGAGGCAGGCCTAGTACCTTAAGCCACCCACCCCAAACGAGCAAATTCCACTTTGCACTACAAGCACGCTGATGAATTTTTACAATTGTAAATAAATACTGTTTTATTTTATAATGTTAATATTACTTCTGTAAATAAATACTAATATTTTTAAAAAAAGTTAAAATGGTAAAACTAAAAAAAAGAAATGAAACCAATAAAATTTTAAAAGCAAAGAAGACACTTCATCCAATAGTCTTGAAATTAATTCAGTCTGACTTTCTACAAACATGTAACACTTTATGCATGATCTCACTGGTTTCTTAAGTATTCTTAGTTGAGTAATGTCAAATAGTTATAAATATACTGATAGATTTTATTAGAATAAGTTAAAAATAATTGCATTTTTCAAAGCAGAAACATTAAAGATTTCAAAGTTTGCTAACTTAATGTACTATCCAGAGCTGCCATCTTGTATCATTTGCACATGGTTCATATTTTACAATATAGCTCCCAGGAAAAAAAGTTAAATGCATTTTTATACATTTATCAATTTCTATTTATACTACTGTAAAGATGTCTACTAATATCATGAATCCAAGTGTATACACACAGGGAGAAAAAAATCTAATGCTGATAAAAAAAATATCTAAACAAGATCTAAACCTGTTTTATAATTTGTTTCAAATTTGATGTTTGCCATCCTGAAGACAAGGATGAAACAAATCAAATAGAGCATAGATTATTGAAAACAAATGAGATTTGTGGATTTCTAAAGAGATAAACAGAATGCTTTAATCCAGGATTCTTCACAAGGTCTACCCTGAGTGCATCTTAAAAATGTCACCTGCCTAACAGAATACTGTTTATCCTAAACTTATGACAGCATAGGCATGTAAAAAGAAACAAGGTGGCAATTACTTAGTAGCAACTGCAGACCAGTAGATTGGCTTACTCCTGTCTTCACCTTCCTCAGAGAGTAGTATCACTGCTCCTCAAGTAAGTCATAGGAAGCCACTTCACACTAGCAAAAAAGCTTCCAAAGTGAGTGAAAGAGGGCAATGGAGATGGAAGGTGAGCCTGGAACCTTCCTTTGAGCATCTGCAGAAGAAGGAATGGCTTTTCCGAAGGGAGGATATCTACACACTAACCTGTTTCTCCAGCACATGCCGAAGATTCAAGACGCTATACTTTTCAGGACATTGGATGTTAATGATAACTTGATAAGAAGTTTTGGAAACTTTATTTAAAAATCCTCAAATACATGCTGTCTTCACTCAAATACTGACCAGTCTTAAAATGGAGTGATGTGGAAAATGTTCTTTGAGAGGCATTATTCTAGTCCAAGCTCTGTGATAGCACTCACTCCATCTTTTCTATTTTTCCTCTGATAGTGGATGCAAATGAACACATCTGTACGCTAGACTTCAGATTTTAATCTCCTCCTAAAACTTCCTTGGCTTGACTAGCTTTAGATCGGTAAAGCATGTTACCTGGACAACATACTTCACTTGCTCATCATCTTAGGAATAATCAACTTGCGTATTTTTAGTACCTTTAGGAGGAAGACATATACTCTTTTTCCAGAATGACATTTTGTGAAGCAATGGAAGAAACAAGACAGTGATTGTTACCTATAATATATTGATACATACTTCAGCAATCATGTTCCACAAGGCAGCTGAGATCCTTGGTTAATGTGAATTTTCAAGCACACGCATACAAAAACTCAGCTGAACCTACTGATTCTGTTGCAATGGAAATCACATGAATTACATGGATAGACAAAAAGCTTTAGGTTGATAAAGGAAATCACAAAGAGGAAGTGGTGGAAAAGCAAAAAAAATTCAGAAAAATTGCAAAAGGAAATACAGGATTTTTAACCTTGGTAACAAAGGTACAATATTGATGTCACTGAAAAAAAAACCAATTTCAGGACTTTTGAAAAGACAGCAGGTGGAAAAAAGTACCTGCAACAGAAAATCCGAATATCATATCAGCTAGAAAACACAAAAATTGCTGGTTTGAAATCAGAGAGCATAAGCTGGGAATGATGAGGAAGGAAAAGAGCACAATATTCTGACTTCTAAGAGCACAATCCTGCTGCCTCTGTTTGCTTTCATTAATCCTAATTGTTAAATTCCCCTATTAGAAAACAGAGAAGTTCTCTTTTTTTTTTTTTTTTTTTGTTATCTATAACTTAGAGACTACTGACTCAACCCACTCCTCTAAGACCTAACAGGAGTCAGCCAAAACTGGGCGAAGAGTTAAATAATGATAACATATTTTGAGGTCATTGGGAAGGAAGAGAAAGCTGGTAGAACAATAAGCTTGACCATTTCTGTCTGAAGTTCAGCATTATCAAGGTAGGGGTCTGCAACACACAGGGCAGTTTCTTTGCTTCATGTAGCAGTGATGAGCAAACAAATATCTACAGAATAATATTTATATCCTCCCATGTCTCATGGACCAAAAATCAAGCAGAGGGATGGAATTTGGAGGTACCTTGATCATGATTCCCAATCTTATCAACTTCCCAGGGTTTATGATATGAATTTTATTTTATGGCAACAGAAGTAAAAGTACATGTTGTACTGAAGTCATATAAAGATGTTCTCAATGGAATGTAATTTCCCTTACTATCCACATAAAAATACAATTTCCTTATTAGTAAAAACATAAACTGTATCTGCATTGTATGGCTGTGCAGTGTTTCTGGATGTTATTAAACATTTTCAATTTAGCATTCCCAAGATGATAATGTTTCTGTAAGGAATGAAATATTTCTACCTCCCTGTGAATGATTCCACTACTAAAATATAATTAATTTTTGATAGAACAACTTCAAAAAAATTTTACTTTTTTGTAATAAGTTAACGAATCATAATACTAAATAGCTGAATAAGTTTTCACATATCCAGTTTTTTTCTGTCTTCTTCTAAATTATTATCTTATAAAACATATTTTACACAGTTTGCACCCTTTTGTTGCTAAATGGGTATTCATTTAACATACAGGATAATTTTCTTTTAAACCTAAGTTAGATGCATGTTCAAGAACTCTCATTTTGAAGAGCAGCTGATGATGGGAGTGAAACTTTGAAAGGAACAATCAGCAACAATTTAATCCACACATTTTCTGCAGTTTTTTTCCTTAAAATTACTAAATGTACATCTAAAAAATATACTTACTTTTGCCACCTGAAAATCCTAACATCACACTTATCAGATGAAATAAGCGCAATACAATGAGATATATATGTAGCAGAGATACCATTTAAATATATGCAGATTTCATTTGTAAAAAGGAAGAAGAGCAAAGAGAACCACAAAAACAAAGAAACAAAAAAGGTCGTAGTTTCATTCTTGCTTCCTAATCCACATTTCTCAAAAAGGGTTTCATAGTAGATCACTGCATTGCTATGTTTCTTATTTATACTTCCGAACTTAATTTTTACTGAATATGTAAATGATCTGACACTCTGAAGGGTAATCATAAATTAAAGCTGTAGTTGCCAAAATGAGATAACTCATATAGTCTTCATTTAGCTACCAATTTTCAACATGATTTACAAATCATTAGTAAAAATAAGCAAGATGTTGCAAGAAATCATCACAGTGGAAAGTATTACACAAATTTGTCTTGTTTTCTTACCTTTAAAGAAGACAAAATTCCCCTCACTGTTTTCATAAACTGCATCAATGCTGGGAGGCAGTCCCCTCCAGAAGTATGTAATCTGCATGGGGTATCCATCCATCACTCTGTTGTTTCTGACTCGCCAAAACCACTGATCCTGGAAACCAAATATACATCTCTTACTCTACTTTGAGCATTTATATGTGTTCAGCTGCTCTCTTGAAAATACTGAACAACCTACCCTAGCATTTTTATAGCATGACCTTTTGCTGTTTGCATAACCCTATTTGTGCTTGCATCCATGTCACATCCAAACATTATGTCAGAACTAGTTGCTCCCTGAGGTGAAAATAAGCTACCCATGTGAACTACATGTTTGGTGTAGACAGCCTTCAGCAGAACATACAGCATGCTTCATGAGATGATGTAATTTTCTCGACATCATTCCTACAAGGGGCCCGACTTAAAATTTGTGGACTGACTACAAGTGCACTTAGACCAAACCATATGCATATGTATAAGCCTAATGTAATGGGACTACAGACAGGCTTTGAAGATCAACTACTTCTGCCAGCAATTTTTTTTGCAGTGGCTGCTAATAGTGAAAGATTGAAAAATATAGCCTTAATCCTACTATATCAGTCTGATAAGAACTACACTTTGATGATAACTTTAGTGAAGATTTGCAGACTGTCCATGTAATATTAAATAGAATGGTTAATATTGCAGCCAATTATAGGTGCTAAATCCAGTGTCCTGGTAAATCGCTCTTTGTTTCTTGACATTTAAAATGGTTTCTCCCTGTGAGATATGCTATTGCTTTAAGTAAAAGCCATATGGAAGTTGCGTTATTGAGGAATGAGGAATGTTAAAGTTAGAAATGAGTATGTGACACAAGGTAGGTGTTGATACAGATGTTGGTGTTGTACGTCGCCAGCTCTTATAAAGCAACAGTTCCAGCTCATCTAATATTTAGAGATGAAGGATGGGGTAAGCAAGTATCTAACTTTTTACACACATTTTCACATTTTTACAGCATTAGTATTACATAAAACAAAACTTCTTAATAAAGAAAGTGTTATTCTGTCAGACATGTCACAGTTTACACAGCAGTTTAGCCTTCTTTCTCTATAGCTCAGCTTGCCAAGCTAAAGAGATCTGTGCTCTTATTTGGGAACTGGCACAGCTTAGAGGGAAGATAAATACTTTGCAGGAGCAGGCTTATGATGAACTGTATTCATCATCTTTCCGAACCCAAAATCACAGCTCTAATTGTTTACCTTTCCAATGACTCAACATTCATAAATCTTTGCAAAAAGCATTAGCCATACAAATACAAAGCAGCTCAAGATATATATATATACAAAAATACATCTTAATCACCTATTTTGAGTCCCAGAAAAAGTTCAAATAGCTTACACAACCTGCAAAATACTATGTTGAAAAGTTGCAATTGTCTGGAAATAATGCTACTAAAATCCTTCTCATTTTTTCATATCTAGCCATTTCATTGCTAGTGTAGCATAGATTAGATTCCTATTTTCAGCCTTTTTTTTTTTTTTTTTTTGAAAGATGGTATTACAACATTAAAGAAAGGTCAGCAAAGCAATTTTTTATAATTGATTGAGAAAATTCCAGTAAGAGAAATGGCAGAAGTGGGGAGATACACCTTAGAGATACAAGTATTTAGAAAGGCCTCACTGAAGCATGTGTTCTGAGTGCTGGAACAGATAATGTCAATAATGCAAATAAGACAAGAGGGCTTGGAAAAATTAAAATCAGGGGAAATATCCTCAGAGCAGATATTTGGAAGTACTTTTTTATTTAAACAGTAATAAATGCTTGAAATCATAGAATCATAGAATCATAGAACAGTTAGGGTTGAAAAGGACCTTAAGATCATTTAGTTCCAACCCCCCTGCCATGGGAAATGGATAAATGGATTTTCAGGTCAGACTTTTTTAGGCATCATCAATCTAGAAATTACTTTAGGAAGTAATGATGTAATGATAAGTCTCAATAGGCCAAATAGCTCCCTGCCGTCCCTGTCCCCCCCCTCCCCCTCCATTTTTCTATAAAACCTTCAAAAGCCATGACATATCTCATAGATCTGTTTGCGGTATCTGTTACTATCTTGAGTACAATGGAACATTACAATCTTGTCTTTGTCTTTCTTCACTCCAGAACAGAGAAAACATTTTATTTGTCTGAATTTGGTTGCAAAAGCACATCTTAGAAAACAATGTTTCATTGCAGGACACAACCTATACAGCTCTCATTAAATGTCCACCAATTCAGAAGGTCATTGATGAAGTTATGAGTACAAAATAAGTAAGATCTTTGAAGCCGAACAAAGGCTTACTATTTAGCTGGTTACAAAAAGACATACATACCCACATAATCATTTCACTGAACAAAGGTGGTAAATTAAATGTTTAGGCTTTCATGAGTTTCCCAATACAACATGCATACTCTGGGAAGTCTGGACATCAGTGCTACAGACAAAACTTATAAAGTTATGAATCCCAACTTTCAGCTACTACATCAAAGCAGATGTTCCAAATCACATTAATGTGTTTCAGGAGAAGTAGTTGCAATGACAGGAGTAATCTTCTACATTGCTAAATGTTCACTCAATTCCACTAACTTAAAGCAAAATCAAAGCAGCAACAACAAAACCCCCCACTTTAAATTAGAGTTATGGCTATAATCAATAATCCACAAGCTTTCAATTGTTTGAGCTGATGTGGCCAGAATAGCAAGCAGTCATTTTAGTTTGGTCAGCAGTGCACTGCTAATTGGGCGCTATTATCCCATCATGGTGATTTCTGGTATAATATCAAAATGTCAGTGGAATGATCTCAGCAAAGAGACTAAATATTCATTCTTGAAAGATACTGACTCTGTAAGAAACATAGGTTTTACAGTGCAACAAACATGTAAAATCAGTAAGTCAAAAAAAGATCCTTCTATTGAGAATGAGCTATGTTTCAGCCTTAATGAATTGTGGAACATATTTGCATTAATTCATTTTAATAACAAGACCAATGAAATGAAATTCTGCAGATCTGGTACTGAGTTGTATGTCAAAATGTGTATTTTATATTTAATATTAGGTATTTGCAGCATAACAATGACACTTTTAAATTTTTTTCTCAAAATCCTTGACAAAGCAATAATTTGCCCTGGTATACCACAATTAAAATCATCACAATGAAAAATTTTAGCAAAGCTGGAATGTTTGATTCACGTAGCATAACCCCAGGAATTTACTTTGAAAGAGAGAGAGAGAAGAAGAGTTACATCAATATTATGTATCCCTAACCATTCAAAAAAAGAATAGGTAAGTTAAGGTCCCACTGTAGGAGAGGATCTGGTTTGAGACCATCTCAAGAACCTGAATGTACACAAGTCCACGGGACCGGATGAAATCCATCCGCGGGTCCTGAAGGAGATGGAAAATTAAGTTGCTAAGCCACTGTCCATCATATTTGAAAATCATGGCAGTCAGGTGAAGTTCCTCATGACTGGAAAAAGGGAAATATAACCCCTATTTTCAAGAAGGGGAAAACGGATGAGCCAGGGAGCTACAGTCCAGTCAGTCTCACTTCCATGCCTGGCAAAATCTTGGAGCAGATTCTCCTGGAAGGCATGCTAAGGCACATGAAAACCAACAAGGTCCTTGGTGACAGCCAGCATGGCTTCATTAAGGGGAAATCCTGCCTGACCAATTTGGTGGCCTTGTATGATGGGGCTATGGAACTGATGGTCAGGGGTAGAGCAGTTGATGTCATCTACCTGGACATGGGCAAGGCGTTCGACACTGTCCCACATGACATCTTCGTCTCTAAGTTGGAGAGACACCAATTTGATAGATGGACCACTCGGTGGATAAAGAACTGGCTGGATGGCCGCACGCAAAGAGTTGCGGTCAATGGCTCAATGTCCAGCTGGAGACCAGTAATGAGTGATGTCCCTCAGGGATCGGTGTTGGGACCGGTCTTGTTCAACATCTTTGTGAGTGACATGGACAGTGGGATTGAGTGCGCCCTCAGCAAGTTTGCTCATGACACCAAGTTGTGTGGTTCGGTTGATACATTGGAGGGAAGGAATGCCATCCAGAGGGACCTAGACAAGCTTGTGAGGTGGGCTGCTGCCAACCTGAGGAAGTTTAACCATGCCAAGTGCAAGGTTCTACACCTGGGTCGGAGCAATGCCAGGCACAGCTACAGCTTGGGCGGGGAGGAGATTCAGAGCAGCCCTGCAAAGAAGGACTTGGGGGTGTTGGTTGATGAGAAAATGAACACGAGCTGGCAGTGTGCGCTTGCAGCCCAGAAAGCCAACTGTATCCTGGGCTACATCAAAAGGAGTGTGACCAGCAGGTAGAAGGAGGTGATCCTGCCCCTCTACTCTGCTCTCATGAGACCTCACTTGGAGTACTGTGTACAGTTGTGGTGTCCTCAACATGAAAAGGACATGGAACTGTTGGAGCAAGTCCAGAGGAGGCCCAGGTGGATGATCAGGGGACTGGAGCACCTCCCGTATGAAGACAAGCTGAGAAAGTTGGGGTTGTTGAGCCTGGAGAAGAGAAGGCTGCATGGAGACTTCATAGCAGCCTTCCAATACCTGAAGGGGGCCTATAGGGATGCTGGGGAGGGAGTCTTCTTTAGGGACTGTTGTGAGAGGACAAGGGGTAACGGGTTCAAACTTAAACAGGGGAAGTTTAGATTGGATATGAGGAAGAAATTCTTTACTGTAAGGATGGCGAGGCACTGGAATGGATTGCCTAGGGAAGCTGTGAATGCTTCATCCCTGGTGGTGTTCAAGGCCGGGTTGGAGAGAGCCTTGGATGGCATGGTTTAGTGGGAGGTTTCCCTGCCCATGGCAGGGGGGTTGGAACTAGATGATCTTAAGGTCCTTTCTAACCCTAACTATGCTATGATTTTATGATTCTAAGGTATCTGACAAGAAATTCATTCAGCAGGGTGCTACTGATTATACGTATATATATCCATCCTGGACTGGCACTGGCTTTTTCACTTGAAACCAATTATAAAAGATCCCCACTCTTTTCTATAGTCATTTTAGAGAAACTTCCAATAGAAATGGTATCTAAAATGGCTTGAAAGAAAACCTTCCTGCTCCATTGCACTTAATGCCTAAATATCCCATCCTGAAGCATAATTGTGGACATAACATACCGGGCTCTCTTTTCTGTTGATGGAATCTTCATTTTCCTGCTCTATTTTCAGTAGGTTTATATGTCATTGCAATAATCATGCACAATGAGGTATTGTTCATCATTAAGGACCCTACAGGTTTCCACACAACTAGAATCCTCAAAATGTACAATTTCAGCATTTTTATGGTCCTATTTTAAACAGACAGAAGTAAGCACATGATTTATCAACAAATGAAATTTTAGAGACAGCCAGATCAACAAGAATCAGCAAATATCTGGAAATAACTGAGACCAGAAATGGAAGTTTGGATCATTTATACAATTGGCAAGGTAAGTGTTGGCAGAGGTTGAAAGAATATTTATTTGAATTTCATTTTCCTAATTGACTTTCCTATGAACACACTGGAGTCCACAGTTTTAGAATGCCAGAGTTCAAATTCTCAAAATCAAGTTAAGGAAGTCAAGCATGTGTCTGTAAAGCAAGTTAAAGACCTTTCTGAGGTATCAGATGGACAGGCTCTAGTTATAGAAAGAATTAATCATTTCAGCACATATAACTAAATGTACTTATCTTAAAAAAAAGTTATATTTACCAGCAATTTTATCATTTTGGTAAACAGGTACAATCACTGAAAATTTTTCAATACAGTTCAGCTATTACTGAAATTCAGAAGCAGCATAGTCCAAGATAATGTGTATTCTCTCTTAGGAAGTTCTTTCACACTCGAAGTAAAAAGCTTGAAACAGTTTCTCTGACAAAACACATCTCAGTATATTTGATTATACTGAATAAACACAGTTTTGTCTCTTTTGAGAAACACTGCGTATTGAAAAGCTGTTTGTCTTTACCACTATATTGATTAAATATACTCTTAGGTATTTTATTTTCCCAAAACACATTAACTCCTGCAGACAGGTTGAACAGGTGACTTGTCACACACACTCCAATTCGAAGCTTGACAAACACATACATTGAATGCACTTTTAGTGCCTTTCCTTGACGGCTAGCAAATGCCTTTTTGTAAGCATCTGTCATTACCCAGTATCTCCAGACATGGATCGCTTCTGTGCAGCTAAGATCTTGCATAATAATGGATCATTAAATATTATGATTATAGACAAAGAGTAAACTTGGATAACTATTCCCAGTTCAAAAAGCAGAACTGAAACCAAAAAAGCCCTCAAAATCAAACTGAAAAGTGAGCAATATATGTAAGAATCAGAAAATGGACACTGAGTAAGGAGAGACTGTAAGCTGTTTGAGAAACACTATTATGGATAAAGGGCAATAGTAGAATTAAAAAATCAGGAGCAGCCACTCAAATAGAGTGTTAGAAATTTTGTTTTGTTTAGAAGATGATGTATTTCTGAGAAAAAAAAAGAAAATGAAGCTTTTTAGAGAAAACAAACTGAACAGAAGGTTATATATAAATCATTCTGCACTATCAGTAAATGCTCTAGGTAAGTTTTCCTGTGCATATATATGTCACTCAGTGGAAGGGCCAAAAGATAGTACACTGTGCATGATCATTGCAAATACCTTCCTCATAAAAGTACTTCTTTATTAACAACTTGAAGAATTTTGAATAGAAGAGTGTATTAGGGTAAAAAAGTCTGGATCATAATCATAATGCAAAGTTTTTACACTTTTTTACTTTGACACTGGTAAAGCATTACTGTATTTTTCTTTTCAAATTAACATTTAAAACTGCACTCCTATGAATAATTAATTTCAATTTCAGTATTTATTCTCACCTTAAACATCTCTCAGGTTCCTTAAGGGACACAACTGATGGGTAGGAGCATTAAAACCAATCTGCAGATATTTCGGTTCATCCATAATACACAAACTCATGGAGTTTTTAGTGCAAAATTAATGGAGTTTTCTTCTCTCAGCACCTCATTTTCTCATTTGTCTCTGGACCAACAACTGTTGCCGACAATAAAACATTAATTTGCTACAAAATCTCTAGAGCTCTGCCCTTTATTTTATACCTAATGAACTCTATCTGCAATTCCATAATGACATGTGATGCTCTGATTCAGAAGTCCAAATGACACCCACTAAATCCAGAAAGACTGCCCAATGTGACAGATATTCTAAAAAAAATCTACAGAGCTAGAAAGAAGAAAAAATTGGAAACCTTTCAAGTAACTACTTGAAGATGCAGATTAAGCTGACTTTAGCAGAAATTAGGTTTTGCGCTGGTTTTACAATGTTTTAAAACTCACTGTAGGTGCACAAGCCAGTAAAAGATTTAAGGCAGACAATGGGATAGGTGAAAAACAAGTACAAGTCACAACTGTTAATTATAATATTTGGACTATGTTTATAAACGTGTCTGAAACTCCCCATAATTAATAAATACCCTTGCGTTGTACAGCAAATATATCTGTGTGAATTTCTCTCTGTCAGTACTGAAAGTCTAACTTGATGTTAAAATATAAACACAGAACTCTTAAGTATATCCACCAAAAGATGGAATGAGAAGCAAAACTTAAAAACTTAATACCTACAGCTGCTAGAGAGAGCAGTTTTACTATAGCTAGATTACAGAGGAAAACTGCTTGGCCTATTTAATCCTACTCCCATCCCACCTCCTTCCCTACACCCCCCCCTCCCCCAAAAAAACCCAAAAAACAAAACCAACCAAAAACCCTAACCAAAAACCCAGGAAAAAAAACCCAAACAAATAAACATAAAACTTCTTACATCAATGTTAATCAAATAATGCATTCCATTTAATACTGTAGTTTAATTTTCTTGACAGAAGACATCACACTGGGTCATGTCTTCTTCCATAAGCTACCTCTGGCCAAGAGCAAAAGAAAGCCCTTGTCAATGGATTAAACATACCCAGCCCTTGCAAAGCATGAGCGGCAGACTGAAACCTTCAGACAACTGAGTAGCCTCATTTTTTCCCATCTTTGTATTGTGGGGAAAAAACAACCAACAATAGTAACAAAACAGTGCTAAATAATATACTAAGTTGTTTAGTAACTTCAAGTTATTCTCTCATAAAGAAGAGTTACAGTTATGTACAGAGAAACTTTCCATTAGACAGACCCTTCTGCATTTCAAGACTCTGATCCAGGAGAGAATGAGGTTCCTCTAAGACACACCTTTATGCTAGTATTAAGAAAATTCCTGAATTTCAGAAATGCAGGGTATATTTATTGTATCTAAGTCAAAATAAATCAGGAATATACTTTTAAAAATCTTGATCTAATCTCAAGAGATGCTTTTCCATATCTTTACTTCATTAGCTCATGTGAATTCCACAGGTGATCTCAGTGATGGTAATACTGGGTGTGCAGCATATGGGATTAAAGGCTTTTTTCCTACTCATTTGGGGAATCCATTTTCAGCATTCCAAATTTGAAATTTATAGCATTAAAGCCAAGGTACACCACTGTAAAGAGCATGAAAAAAAGAATAAAATGCTTTTGAGTAACTTTCTGTGAAATAATTTTCATGGAGCAGAAAAAATCAAGATATGGTCTAGGGGACTTAAATATAGAAAAGAATATTAGCACCATTCAGAAATGAGAATGATTGCTTAAATTATTTTTCTTTTCTGATTTGCCTTTTTTTTGTTTTCAATATATAATTTCAATATAGAATTTGCAAGGAAATTTATAGATTAGCTTCCCTATTTAAATCCACAGCAGAAAACAACTGGCTCTATCAAGACTGAAATCAGATATTTTAAGAATGCTACCAATCCAGCTAATTTTAGGAAACAGTTAGCTAAATGGACTATTCTGTACACACAGAGAATACTTTAGCTCACCTTATTCATAAGCTGATTCACATTAAGAACAAACAAAGCTCCTTTAAAACTACAAAGGACTGTTATCCATTCGTTAACAGAGAAATGTATAATGAATTGAAGATGACTTATTTGAACTTCTAGAAACAATCTTTCCCAATGTGTTTGAGACAATGGCATGGTTGTAACAGGGGAAAAATACAGTCTGAGAACCACTGTGAGAAGTCAGATCATTTAACACCACTTAGTGAAAACTCAGCACCTTCTATGTTGAGATCCTGGATCCCCTGATCGTCTACTCACTGGAGATGAGAGCAACTCACTGGATTCAAAATATCACTGAATGCTATTGCTAGTTCTGTTGCTTCCATGCATTCCTAAACAAGGAACAATTCGTACAATTGGAAATCTTGGTACAATTATTAACCACTGTTAATTGCAATTTATTATTGCCATCTAATCAGATAATGAAGAATTCCTTCAGATAAATGAAAGCCATTGCTTAGTATCTTACTCATGTTACTGCTAACCAACACCAAGAGCAAAAGAATTTAACTACTGTGACTCACAGTACGAACAAGTGAAAACCTGGCAAACTTACTCATTTGTTGTTTATGGGTAGTACTACACTGAGCCTGCTTTAAAGTGTCTGTCTTCAGCTAAAGCAATAACATGAAAAGTTCCTTGTCGTAAATATGTTTTCAAGCAGAAAAATTATACAGTGATTTTACCCAGGAAATCTTTGCTAAGGAGTAGCATAATTTTTTCTAGTATCCATTCTTACCTGTTTTTCTATGCAATTGACAAAGCAACCTCAAGTAATTTATTCAAGGTCAAAAATGGCTCTGTTTAGGTTAAAATTTACATTCTTGGCTTCATATTCTGAGTCCTAACTATTCACCAGACTAGCCTCTTCTGCTCATTTGAGATATATGCAAAACTCTTTTTCATTGGTCATGCAGAAATCTATTGCTGTGCTCTTAAAAATCACCTACAGTAATCCAGAAAGGCTTCAAAGATTAGGGAAAATACAGAAAAGAACATATTTTTTTCCAAAGCAGTCATACAGCTATGGGACTCCATATACACTCTGACTCTCTTCACAATCAAAACATTTTTTTTTCACCTTCATTTATAAATTGTTGTATAGATTGCCTTTGTGGACACTATATACAAGAAAATTGTAATATGCACTCTTGCTCACAGAATCATACAACAGTTTGGGTTGAAAGACCTTAAAGATCATTTAGTTCCAACCTTCCTGCCATAGGCAAAGACACCTCCCACTCAGCCAGCTTGCTCAAAGCCCCATCCAGCCTGGCCTTGAGCGCTGTCAGAGATGGGACATTCACAGTTTCTCTGGGCAATCTTTGCCAGCGCCTCATCACCCTCACGGTGAATCCTAATATCCTAATATCCAACCTAAATCTACCCTCTCTGCTTAAAACAATCCCCCCTTGTTTTGTTACTACATACCCTTGGAAAAAGTCTGTCTCCAGATTTCTTGCAGGCCTCCTTTATGTACTGGAAGTTGCTCTAAGGTCTTCCCTGAGCCCTCTCTTCTGCAAGCAGAACAAGCCCAGCTGTCTCAGCCTGTCTTCATAGCAGAAGTGTTCCAGCCCTCTGGCCATCTTCAAGGCCCTCCTCTGGACTTCCCTGAGCAGGTCCACATCTCTCTTGTGTTGGGAGCCCCAGACCTGAACTTAGTACTGCAGGTGGGGTCTCATGAGAGCACAGTAGAGGGGCACGATCACCTCCCTCAGCCTACTGGCCACACTCCTTTAGATGCAGCCCAGGATACAGTGGGCTTTCTGGGCTGCGAGTGCACACTGAAGCAGGCTCATGTTGAGCTTCTTACCCACCAACACCCCAAGTCTTTCTCCTCAGGGTAAATTATCAAAATCAGAATCATCTGAAGCCTGACTCGGATGGCATAATGGAACCAGAGGAACGATGACTGAAGGTGGATCAAAAAATACGTCCTTTACGTTCAAATTCTAAAGTATGGCTCATTAACCAAAATATCGGTAATTGCTCTGAAACCTCTCCAATCCTTTTGTAGTAATTTCAACAAAATATCAATGCTGGACACAGCTGGTTCTAGCCGGTTCCAGGAGACATCCCTCAGGACAAGCTGAGCCACTTTGCTGAGCTGCTGCTGTCTACTCAGAGGGGTTTTATAAAGTTCAAAACACTTTCATGTTTGGTAGCAGATTTGAGGAACTTCTGATTTTATTTTCAGTATACAACCAGTAACGTTGAATGCCTGACAACAAGCTCTAGAAGAATTCTGCAGTTCTTAAGCTAGTTTTGAAAAACACCTGTTCAAATTTAGACTAGATTCTGCAAATCACTTTTCTGTGCCATATTTTTTCTATCTTGAAAGACAACATTCATTATTCAACTATTTCGGAGGTACTATTTTGTCTAAAATCATTGACATAAAAGGAATATAAAACAATTAATGTTTTTAGAATGTAACTGTGACATTTACTTTGGGTATCATATGTTGAAATTATGCTAACTTTCTTGCATATTACAAGGTAAATATTAAAAAAAAAGTGTGCAGTGTGCAATGCTGTGAACTTACATTACCTCTTCCTAAACAAGTGAGAGGACAAGGGGTAATGGGTTTAAACTTAAACAGGGGAGGTTTAGACTGGATCTGAGGAAGAAATTCTTTACTGTAAGGGTGGTGGGGCCCTGGAATGGGTTGCCCAGGGAAGTTGTGAATGCTTCATCCCTGGCGGCGTTCAAGGTGGGGTTGGACATAGCCTTGGATGGCATGGTTTAGTGGGAGGTGTCCCTGCCCATGGTGGGGGGGTTGGAACTCGATGATCTTGAGGTCCTTTCCAGCCCTTACTATTCTATGATTCTATGATTCAGCTAATGCGCCAATTTGGCCAATGCATAAGCCAATGACCAGCCTTATGCAATTTGGTCATTTCCATGCAGAAATAGTTTTGGACATCTATTTGCTTGGCTATTAGTTTATCCAAATACTCTGTGTGCTTCCTTGAATGCTGCACGTATAATACAGACACACGCACACAAAGAAAAGCAGCTCTTAAAAACAGATCATAGGCTTAAGAAAAATGCCCAAAGAGGCCAATTAATTTTTTTTTTTAATTATTATTTTTTTTTTAAGGACACAGTCTTTGTGCAATTCAGAGAGAACAGCCAGAGAAATGACCTCTCTAAATGAATGTTGTGAACATAGTCCACTTGCAGAAGTATCCAGAACCACGGCTATAGTTATCTTTTATCAGACACGTCTTGATTTAAATCCTGCTCCTTTTTGGTCTCTGCTCAGCTGAGTGCAGTAAATAACTGAGGTAATTAACTTACTTTCATCTGCATTGCAAAAAACATATGATTGCTGTTGCCCTTTCCAGTGCAGATGAAAACAGTTGGGTTTTTTAAATCTTCTCTATATTTTAAACTAGGAATTTTAAATTACTGCATATGAACAAACTCATTCTAAAATATACATCTCTTAAGACTGATATTAGTTTTTGGTGCTCTATGGAAGTAATAAATTTAAGAACACTTTGATGAACATTCGGTTAATATTTAATTTTGAAATATTGTATCCTCATTTTGCTACAGCTCTGTTCTCATTAGCAAACGATTCTTTAATTGGATCCTTTATTCTAATTCTTTCAGTCTTACTCAAATATGTGTTCCATAATTTCTTCATTATCAAATTTCATGTGAGCTTTTTATAAGATCTTTGACGCATATCTATCTATCCTCCCTATTTTGCCTGTGTGGACAGTAGTAATGTCATTTATCCATTTATTTTCTTTGTATACATTAATCTTTCAAAACTATTCCGAAGCAATCAAAGCCTGCAAGTATCGATGGAATACTTTCAGTTCAAGCAAAAACCGTGCACAACCATGCAGAATACATTCAAAATGTGCTATAAAGTCTTTGATTACCACCAGTGGCTGGGTGACACTAGATCTTCTATCGTAGAGTCAGAAGCATAGAATCATAGAATAGTTAGGGTTGGAAAGGATATTAAGATCATCTACTTTCAACCCCCCTGCCATGGGCAGGGACAGCTCCCACTAAACCATGCCATCCAAGACTATGTCCAACTTGGCCTTGAAGACCGCCAGCGATGGAGCATTAACAGCTTCAATGGGCAAAACATTCCAGGGCCTCACCATCCTTAAAGAACTTCTTCCTTATATCCAATCTAAACTTCCCCTGTTTAAGTTTGAACCTGCTATCCCTTGTCCTCTCACAACAGTCCCTAAAGAAGACTCCCTCCCCAGCATCCCTATAGGCCCCCTTCAGATACTGGAAGGCTGCTATGAGGTCTCCACGCAGCCTTCTCTTCTCCAGGCTGAACAGCCCCAATTTTCTCAGCCTATCTTCATACGGGAGGTGCTCCAGTCCCCTCATCATCCTCGTGGCCCTCCTCTGGGCTTGCTCCAACAGTTCCATGTCCTTTTTGTGTTGAGGACACCACAACTGCACACAATACTCCAAGTGAGGTCTCAGAGCAGAGTAGAGGGGCAGGAGCACCTCCTTCGACCTGCTGGTCACGCTCGTTTTGATGCAACCCAGGACACGGTTGGCTTTCTGGATTGCGAGCACACACTGCCGGCTCATGTTCATTTTCTCATCGATCAACACCCCCAAGTCCTTCTCCACAGGGCTGCTCTGAATCTCTTCTCTGCTCAACCTGTAGCTGTGCCTGGCATTGCTCCCACCCAGGTGTAGAACCTTGCACTTGGCATGGTTAAACTTCATCAGGTTGGCAGCAGCCCACCTTATAAGCATGTCAAGGTCCCTCTGGATGCCATTCCTTCCCTCCAATGTATCAACCGAACCACACAGCTTGGTGTCATCAGCAAACGTGCTGAGGGCGCACCCAATCCCACTGCCCACGTCACCAAAAAAGATGTTAAACAAGATCGGTCCCAACACCGATTCCTGAGCGACACCACTCGTTACTGGTCTCCAGCTGGACATTGAGCCATTGACCACAACACTTCGCGTGCGGCCATCCAGCCAGTACTTTATCCACCGAATGGTCCATCTATCAAATTGATGTCTCTCCAATTTAGGGACAAAATCATGCATGAAACTCAACAATCTTAGAGACCCCTCACAACACTGTGGGTTGGTCTCTGCCTTATGTGGAAGACCACCATGTACTGCCTCACTATCATATACTTCCAAGAGCTCTTGGCTCTTCCTGGGAAATCTTTCATATCAGAACTTGTCCAGTGTATCCATTTGGATTACAATTCTGACAGCTACACAAACTACAGTCTGACCTTGCAGTATGATGCAGCTGGAGAAAAGATTATGCAGTTCTATTGCTTTTCTGATGTGTCCCAAAACATATTAATGGCAACAACTCAGGTATGAGAGTCATGTCATCAATGCTTTCCCTTTGCCAACTAATCATTAGTTTGTAAAAAAAAGCAAGACCGAAACCAAAAACAAAACCCCAAAAATATCTCACTTTCTGTATTCCTAACTGAGCTCAGCATTTCAATTAATTCAGATTTTGTCCAAATAACTAAAATGACTGAGACTTTATAAAATGTTCCCATTGCCATATCTGGTGTCCTCAACATAAAAAGGACATGGAACTGTTGGAACAAGTCCAAAGGAGGGCCACGAGGATGATCAGGGGACTGGAGCACCTCCCGTATGAAGACAGGCTGAGAAAGTCAGGGCTGCTCATCCTGGAGAAGAGAAGGCTGCGTGGAGACCTCATAGCAGACTTCCAATATCTGAAGGGGCTTATAAGGATGCTGGGGAGGGTCTCTTCATTAGGGACTGTAGTGAGAGGACAAGGGGTAACGGGTTCAAACTTAAACAGGGGAAGTTTAGATTGGATATGAGGAAGAAATTCTTTAGTGTAAGGGTGGTGAGGCACTGGAATGGGTTGCCCAGGGAAGTTGTGAATGCTCCATTCATGGCGGTGTTCAAGGCCGGATTGGAGAGAGCCTTGGGTGCCATGGTTTAGTGTGAGGTCCCCCTGCCCATGTCAGGGGGGTTGGAACTAGATGATCCTAAGGTCCTTTCCAACCCTAACTATTCTATGATTCTATGATTCTATGAGGATGATCCAATATGAAGAAACAGCCAGCCATAAAAGTGGTACAATAAAGACCTCCAAAGACATCAAATCTAGGTTTGCAGCCGAGAATCTCTGAAGTGCTCACATCCCCTTTAACGCTTTGTAGAGAACAGCACGCACACATGAAGTACTGCACAAACTCCTTTATCCACAGGATGAACATTAGGCTTTTACAGAGCCGTTGACTGCTTATTTTGTCAGTAGTGATTGCACTTTGAGCCTACAAAAGCCATTTGTAAAATTCCTTGAACCCAGTTCTGCTTCCTGTACCCATAAGGAATTCACAAAAAAGCCAATTAGTTCCATGTGTTCACAGAGCAATGGTGTGTTCTGCACCATGAAAATATATAAAAAAGGGCTTTTTTCAATTATAAAGAATAAAAATTTTCTTTATTAAAAATGAAAAAATTTCTCCTGGCATGGAGAATAAAGTGTTCTGCTGAGGTATATATTATATTTAAGCTTCAAACATTCTAACAGTGATGACTCAGATAGAAAAGGTATGACATGCTTTCAGTAATACACATACTTGTCCATGTAATGTAACTCAAACAAGGGACTCTTGATAGATCCATCTTTGAAAACAGGCAGGTAAGGGCTAAACAACGAAAAGGTGTTAAAAGGTTTAATAAATAGTTGCATAACAATATGAGGCAAAGGTATCTCCTTTGCAGTAGCTATCCTTGTCTCTACAAATAATACTGTAAAACTGAGTTGGAATGAAGATTGGCTTTCTGAGAGGTCTGCATTTTACAGGTTAAGTCAACAGGTGATCACGGTTCTTGGAAATATGGGACATAAAATAAACATAATGTTCAAATGAGTTAAATCTCCTTTTCCATTTACCAGCACCTACTTCTTAGTACTTCTATTACACTAACATATTCCCTTCTTGATGCACTCTCTGGGAAACTAAATAACCAATGCTTTTCTATGACAGTTTGCTGGTTTAAATCTGACAAGAATGCAAGTGCCTATTCTATTTGAAAGCTCAGTAATACTGATTTTACAACTCCATTCTCCAAGTCATTACTGATATTATATGTCATACTCTCCACTTTTCTTCCACCCTTTTATAGCCTCTTTCACCATTCCATTAAAAAGAAACAAACAAACAAACAAAGAATATTAAGAACCTTGGATTGCCCTTTTCCTTTTAAGAAGATTGTCAAGAGGACTTGAAAGCATACAATTCCCTAGAAATAGACAGGATAACATCATAAAAGTATTTTCAAGATTCTTTTCCCAGCTCTACAATATTCTCTAGCACTATGCTTATATCGCCTTACCAACAATAGTAGAGACCTGAAAAAAAAAGCCTTCCTGGAGAACAACTGTACCACCTAAATCTGAAATCGTTGACACCACATTTGTAAGGAATAGACATGCAAACATATGAAAATGGTCCAGGACAGACTCATCTTTGTCCAAGCAAAACAGACCAAGTCCTCTCATGAAAACAGAATAACTGTTTTCTCGACATGTCTGTTCTTATCTTTTAGCACTTGTAATATGATACTCCACCATTTGCCTGAGAGGTAAGCAGACTATTTTAACAACTACTACAAGAACGTCTGAGTTATCAGGCTCTCTGTAATGACTCAGGAACTACCTTAAAATCAAAAAGGAGGGCAAACTCAACTCCCTTTCTCTATTTTTACCCCAAAACATATGGATTAAATCAGCATGGAATAGAGGCTATCAGCCTAGATAAACAAAAGTTACTGACAATCCAAGGGAAGGGATGACCTCCATCAAAATTTCTAGATGCAGGCAGTTAAAAAAGCTGAAAGAAGTCAAACAGAGAAATCGTGATTAATAAATACTTGTTTCTAGTTTCTTTAACCCAGCTAGATATCACCAACAAACCAAGAAGACTTGAAAACTCCAATAGAGCAGAGGATTCACTCGGTAAAATATAACGTTTACCTACATCTACAAGCCTGTGGCTTGTGAACTGCAGCATGTCTAAGAGATCATTTAACAGAGTTTCCTGCTATAGGAAGCTTCAAAGTCTCTTTTCATGGTGAAAATAATATATGAGTCATTAGCATTCACTCTTGTTGAGCAAAAGTTTGTTGATTGTTGGTTTTAGCTAATCTTGGTGGATATAGTCTGTTGCTTCCTCACTGTCACAATCTGTTCTTGATATTATGGGATAATAGAAATTAGTACTCAAAATATTTTTCTAGATGTAATAAAGTTTTCATTTCCTTTAAGTAGTAATATGTTTACTCTAGAATGAATTGGGATACATTTATGTTAATATTTACATGATGTCACTATATTACCTGTATTTTCATATTTCTGTCATACCCATAAATTCATATACATCTGTGTTTCTCTCCAAATACATATGTATGTCCCTGCCCACAGCAGGAGGGTTGGACTAGATGACCATTGAAGGTCCCTTACAACTGAAACCATTCTATGTTTCTATGGTTCTGTGATCCTGTGATTCTATGATTCTATGACTAATAATAGGAAAGCATTCACAAGAAAGAAGAAAAAAAATTTAAAGAATAAATTAAAATTGCAAAATGTTCCTAATTAAATACTACCACAAGTTGTAAAGAAAGATGGATATCAGTGGGTGAGGACATAGCATGAGCTGATGGTAATCATAACCTAAGTGTTATACACAAGTACAATACATGAAAGCAGCTGCATCAGCAATTCTCACCTTGATTTATCTCTCTGAAGACCTAAAAGAATCTTGTCTGCCCCTCGAAGCTTCATAATCTCTGAAACAAAATCTCGTGGCTTTGCCACACAGATGCAATCAATGCAATCCTAGATGCAGATGCA
Source organism: Amazona ochrocephala (assembly GCA_039720435.1). Lineage (NCBI taxonomy): Eukaryota > Metazoa > Chordata > Aves > Psittaciformes > Psittacidae > Amazona > Amazona ochrocephala. The sequence goes on along the minus strand of CM077876.1, from coordinate 27,899,845 downwards.
GTGCTCACCAACCACTTACCCTGTCTCCCACCCTCTGAACATGAATTCCCTGAGGACATCAAAAGCAGTGCCCTGATGAGTCATGTCAGAACCACAGGCGGGAGCAAGAAACGGTGAGAAAGTATTCGCATTTGTGACGGGGAGATACTCAGCTTTGAGGTTGACAGCAATGGCCAAAGAGAAAAACAGGCCATTAAGAGCAGTGTATCCAGCAAAGAGCAGCCAACAGTCGATATCTGTCATGACAACACGAATACGAAAATGGCAGACATTTGATTTTCTTTGCCCACTCTCTCTGTCACTCAGATTAGATCATGAAGAAAGTGAAGTAATTTCTAACTGAATATGTAATATTGTAAACTACATATTACATAATCTGATTACAGATAAGATGGGAATGTACAACTTGAAGCAGTAAATGACTGTGGGTATTATAAAGAGGTGGTCAGATTATTACTCCAAAACATCAGCCAAGGCTCCATCGTGACAAAATTGAGAAGAAATGTTGGTGAACAGCTAGGGAGAATGGGAAAGGGTTGAAGTCTGTCACTATCAAGTATAACCTTTGACCTAATACAGTCTATTCTCCTCAGTGAAGATATCCTCACTGGACAGGAATGTCAAATCATTAATTAAAAAGATCCCTGTCTCATTTTGATTTACAGACTGGACAATCAAATTTGATTTTGTACAGGAAAACTGTTTTAGCTTTGGTTTTGTTTCTGGGTTGTTTTTGGTTTTGTTTTTTTTTTTTTTTTTTTTTTTTTTTATCTCATATGCCTGGTATTACAAGCTTATCTGCTGTTTCTTCTGTTATTTTACACCATACATATTTCTGAAAATAGACAGTCTCCCTGTCATGTCAAAGGTGCTTAATAATAACTGAAATCTTGAATCTGTCACAGTCAATGTTTTTTTTCCCATTACTATCAATTGGGTCAAGTTTTCACTCAGTAGGCAAGGAAGGCAACAGTTAAAAATAAATATTCAAGCTATAGCTTTTAGAAAAGAAGAAAATGTAGGATTTAAATATCTGCTATAACTTTTTGATATTTTTTCAACAGATTTTCAATAGCGTGAATAGTGTTTCAATATTTGTTGACTATAAACATGAACGTTGTTCTAAATTATTTCAGACCTCAACTGTTTAGTAGTGCAGTGTTTTGCGCAGGAAACGACTAATTCAGAGGAACAAATAAAATTAAAATGCCTGTGAAACTGCTGCATTGTGGACCCTCAACCGCTTGTAATGGAAAAAAAAAATAAAAGAAACGAAGAAATTAAAAATATGCAAACACTTCTGGTATATAAAGCTTTAGCTGTAAATCAAGATTAAGCATGCACTTCTAACACTGATCAACACCACCACTTAAAAAATCTTACATTACAAGCCATTCCAATTGTTTCCCCAAATGCTTACCTAAAGTAGTTGAAAGGACACAATTTTGTACAAGAAATTTTAATTAAGCCTTGTGCTTGAAGTGTTTCTGCAATTACTCCCTTTGGTTTCATTAGGATGTAGCCACAATTAAAATGTATTGTTAATATTTCAAGATAACACTTGCTGGTGGTACCAAACTGAAGATATGCCTTCCATGTAAATTTAGATTACCCCTTGCTGTGAGGTTTTGCAATTATTTTCTGTCAATAATGCTTTTTTCTACTGTCTTGCCAATGAATATATTTAATCAGCTCACTAACAGCCGCTGAAAACAGGCAAGTTCTACAAAATTAGATACCTTTTCTATCCTAGCATTCAGTTAAAGCTTTTTGTTAGTAATTTTTTGCTGTAGTAAAATAGCAAGTGAATAATTAATTGGATCACAGCATTCTCTGTCTGTAGTAAGCAAATATAACAGTGAGGGAAAAAAAAAGGATTTGATCTTTTAACTTTGATACACATAGTTAGTCCTTAATCAAGTGATTAAGCCTACTGAGAGCTTATGTGCATGTATTTGTAACATTGAGATTCTCTGCTAGGTTGTGTTATTCATAAGAAGTAAATCTGCCAGATCAAAGTCTTTCATGTACATGTTTTTGTCTGTATTTTTAATGCCTTTCACTTCTTTAATAGTGCTATGCCGAGCTATAATTTTTCTATAGTTCTTTCATTTGAGAGTATGCAAAACTTGTTCTGACTGAAAGCAGAATTATGTGCATGGTCGGCTAGATTTCAGAACTTCTTGATACACGGAAAGAAAAAAGAAACAGTTATAATCAATGACTAAGAAAAAGCAATCCTAAATGCAGAACTAACACCATCTAAGTATGCTATCATTTGTTGGAGGATCCTGTGAATCATTTTGAGGGCATCAAGAAAAAGTCAAAATTTTTTTTATATAAATATATATAAATATATAAATGAGAATATTTAAAATTCGACCCACTCTATCCTGTTCCATAAAGAAAGTAACACAGATCTTCAGATTTGCCAATTCCACTCTATTAAAAAATGACAAAAATCCTACTTCTAAAGAATGACAAATTCATGGAGTTTTGGCCTATGATTTACAAGTACTTATTCTTACATTTTCCAGTATTTATTAGATTAAAACTAAACCAGAAATAAGATTTTTTTTTAAAATTCACATTTAACTGTTCAAACCTTTATGAATATTGTCCCAAATCCTATTACCACACTTATAAATGAGTTCAGACAAGTACCTGAGCATTTCTGTTAAATTCAGCCTGTCCACCCCACTGTGAAAACTCTTGAAGTCTGAAGTACCTTTTCGTAATTTGTGAGGACTCTCTGGGATAGGTAGTTCACCTGGCAGGTATTAATGGCTCACCATGAGATGGTAACAGTCTCACAGAGACAGGACCAAATCGATCTTTGAATAAAGTCTTGTAGCTCACAGCTTGACCATAGAAAGGAGGGTGATTTCCCCTGTAAGCTAAGACAAGGGTTGGAGACAGTAGTGGATCTGTCTCACACAGCTGGAAAGGGCAGACATTCTTTCCCCTCAGCTCCCTTGTTAGTGCTTTGTCAGCAGCAGCCACACACCACAATCTCCTCTGCATGATCTCTTCTTCTGACCTGAATATAGAAGTCACAGAACAGTCTCCTGACTAAGTATCACTAGCTATCGCCTGTGAGGGCTATATGCCCAAAGACATGATGTATCAAATGCTACTGGGAAATGAGTGGGTGAAACAGTGAAATTTCAGTGGATTTACAGAACCACAGAAGGAATGAGGTTAGAAGGGACCTCTGGAGGTTTTGGTGGAGTATGAAGAAATACTCAAAAGCTACTTTGGAGGAAAGTGGGGAAAATAGGTAACACAGAAACATTTCCAGAGACTATCATAGAATGATAGAATAGTTAGGGTTGGAAAGGACCTTAAGATCATCTAGTTCCAGACCCCCTGCCAGGGGCAGGGACACCTCACACTAAACCATGGCACCCAAGGCTCTGTCCAACCTGGCCTTGAACACCGCCATGGATGGAGCATTCACAACTTCCCCAGGCAACCCATTCCAGTGCCTCACCACCCTAAGACTATGCCCTTCTAATGCTCATATTTCAACTGGTACACAAAACCACAGAAGGGTTGAGGTTGGAAGACACCTCTAGAGATCCAATCCCTACCTTTCCTCAAAGAAGAGCCAGCTACAGCCAGTTGACTAGGTCTAGATCTAGGAAGATTTTGACTATCTCCAAAGATGGAGACTCCACAAGCTCTCTGGGCAACATGTTCCAGAAAAAGGTTTTTCTTATGTTCAAATTGAATTTAAACAAGGCATTCTGCCTTGCTTTTTTCAGAGGGAAAAGAAAATTCAGGAGGATATTAGTCTGTAAGGCCAAAGTGATGCCTCAGCATGGCTGTTAAGTCTACCTCTTCTCCCCAGACTGTGTTGCAATGCACATCATCCAAACTCAGTATGAAGGTAGTCAAACTATCTTGTCATGCAAAAAAGGTTGAGGAGATGCGGATCTTTCAGTCAAGGTGGTATGAGCAATTACATGCTCAGAAGACGGAAACACCATTTGCATTAGATGAAACAATTGTGTGACACATTCTCAAAGGGGTCCACAGTCAAAGACACCAGTGCCTAAGGGACAGCTACCCTTCAGAAAAATCTGAACCACATGTATAGTGGAACTATTTGGCCTCAGAGGACAGACTGCATCTAATTAAAAGCAAAGCACATATGATGGACATGAGAAGAGCTCAATACCATCTGCTCTGCTACTGATCAAATCCTTTTACACCACATTGTTTGCCAATGAAAACATAGCCATTTGGGGGAAAAAAGAAAAAGTACTCTTTCTTCAGACAAATCTAATGCCCTGCTGAAGATACTGAGTCATGCATCCTGCTAAGGTTATCCTTCTTAATGGGCTAGTACATGAATAATAGGAATTTCATTAGCCACAGCACAACCAGTTAATCATTGCAAGTTGCTTACAAGTTTCAGTAACATGTATATCCATTACACCAACACTCTTGTAAATAAAGCCCTAATACTATAATTCTGATTTTTTAGAGCTTTGTATAATATTTATGTGTGTAGAAATATACCTGTAGGTTAGTAGGTGCTAGATAATAAGTATAGCTATACTGGGTTGCCGTCTATTGGAATCAACATAAAATTATGTAATAAAGTACAAGAGAATTTTTTAAAAGGTTAGAGAGTGGAAGGATTTTTAATTGAGCTATTCTGGTATAATTATTACCCAGATGATTACATTCTTGTCTAAATCCCTCTGCAGCTGGATGGAATATGCTACCTACTTTACATACAGTGCTGAACAGACTGTGCTTTACATTTTAAACTTGTGAAATGCGTTAGCTAAAACCATTCCCTAGCTTAGAAGCATACTGAAAGGTTTAGGCAACACTGGTAAAAAATTTTACATCTCTCAGTGAAAGTATACATTTACCAAAAATGTACAAGCTATGAATTTTTATTCTTCCAGCATGTTTCTGCTTTTTCTCTTCTTGATATCCTACAATTTGGTTTTGTGCCAAAAAACATCCATCCTGTACATTTCCAATGGGCTTGGTCTGCTGTGAGTCACTGAAATCTGCACTGAGTTTTTGCTGCTTTTCTCCTTCCTTTTCAACGTATAACCTGAATTACCTGATGAGCTACTGAATTAAAGCAGTCCTTCTCCCTGAGTTCAAAAATGGTGAATTCCACCAGATTGTTCATCCTAACATAAAGATATAAAAAAGTAGGGGGAAAGGAGTCCGCTCTCTGTGAACTTAGCTACTTCTGACCTCCTGTCCCCTGTCTTTTATAGCTGAGATGCTAAGCGGTTTTCCCTCTCAGACCCCAAAGTGTCTACTTCCATAGTATCCTCTGCTGAACTTTCCCAAGCTGCAACTGACAGCCCAGACATCCACAGCACCATGCGACAAAAACCAGCTACACAAACAGGCCAGGAGAGCTTTGAAAAAATGTCTGCTTTCAAATAAGGTGGAGTCAAGTCTCACACTGCAGCCGTTTCTTTGTCTCTACTTTTTATTATTATTTTCCGTCCATCTCACAGATATTTTATTAGACTTACCAGTTATGATTAAATAGCCAATGCTACAATGCTTTAAAAATTCCTCATGTGTTTGCCACATATCAAGAAACAGTTTTCCTTTTCCTTTTGTGTTTAACAGCTTACGCTGTATAAATACACAGTTCTGAAAGGGATATTAAATGGCATCTATACAGTTATGTATGAAAGGAACTGCAGTCTAAACTAATGCCAAGGGGTACTGACAGCCTAATTGGCTTGGCTGTTTGGCACATCATAAATGTTTTTACAATGGCTCTTAGCAGATGAAGAGTCAGAAAACAAATTTCTGCAAGTTGTGGAGAAATTACTACAAAATAGTAAAACACAGCCTGTTAAGGCCTTCCTAAAATTAGTTTCATATTCTACCATCTGTAATGTTAGTATTTCAGAAGACATTTCTCTCAGCTGTAAATGCTATTTGTCTAATGGACAAGCTTCTTTCTCTTATACCTACATTACATTTCAGCAACCACCTTAGCATACGACAGTGGCTAGAAATGCTGTTCTTCTAGGAGTGAGTCAACTTTTCCAATATGAATACTAAATTCATTATAGATTATATAGGATCCATTCATTAGTTTCTTAAAGATTTAGCATAAAATAAAGAAAGGGCTGGTGCAACCTCCATGAGAAGTTCTGTGAGGCATAAAACAGTGCCACATAAAGAGCAATGACTTGTCCCTCTAACTTGGTGATAGAATAATTTCCACACATTTAGTGCTTACTTTTCTAGATTTAACCAGTTCAAAAAACTATGTACTTTGTTAAAATCTGTGAAACTTAAAAGGACATAAAGAAAAAGGATATTAGAAACAGTAACACAGATCGTCTAAACAGAGCTAGAGGTAGTTTTGTTGCCAAGGAACAATCAGCATGTAGAGTCAAACAGAAGCTATACACATCTCAAAACTAACAGAATAAGCAACCACTGTTAATTAGTCTGCATCCTTTGAGAGACAATACATTCTGTGCAATCACTGGCTCCCTTCAACCAGCATTTTTTTAACTGTGTAAAAGATTCAGAACGTGTTAACATAAGTCCCTTTACTGTTAGGACATTCTAGAATATCTTCAAAACTGCTTTGTTCAGAAGGCTGGAAAAGCAGTGTGAACTGCACAGAACACAGGAAAAAGTACAAATATACGCTGTAAACATCCTCACTAATGGATCTCTTCTGGTGACTGTAAGACAATGGGGTTTCTTTCCATGATGCAGTAGCCCTGGAGGTACTCTCAGGAGTCTTTAAGGAGAAGACAGCATAGTCAGACACCACACATTGCTATATACAATGGCTGAGAGGTTTTTTCATTAGAGGCAGACAGTGTCATGCCACTTTGCACAGCTTCCCCAGAAAAGGAAGGCCAATTTGTTTTTCACCATTTTCTGTGTCCCAGGGGAGTTCTAACTAAACAGAAAGAGAAAATAGCTAGATAAAAGATTGGAAATGAGTGTTACAGCTACATACTAATTGCATTCAGCATAAATACAGAAGCTAACTGGAATCTCAAGGTAAAAACTTGGCACTCATTAATTCTGGCACAGAATTAACAACCATCTATCCTGATGGTTGCTTATAGCAGCTCAAACGTATTGAATAATAGCAGTGATTAAAAAAAATGCATTCAATTAAGACAAATTTCATACGCTTCAAAATAACAGTGGATGACAACTGAAACCAATAGCTACAATACTTTGATTTTAACTAATATTTTTCTTCTATAGTATACCGTGTCTCCAAGCCTTACAGATAGAAGAGGCATTTTAAGGGCATCTAATTCAAAGAATTCAGGAAGAAGTCCCTTTGAGACAATACATTTATATGTCAGTAATCCAATATATTTGGTGATAAACAGTTTTGCTTTCCTTAAAATTCAATAATTTCTACCAAAACAATAGAACCACCAAATTTTAATTTTATTTGGTGGCCTTTGGGGAATCTTTAACAAGTTGATTGCTTTACTTTTGTGTTTACTGTTCATATTAGATCAAGAACAGTTCCTCTTTATTTCATTTCTATAACCCTACAATTTTTATCACGCATTGCTAGGACTGATGTTTTGTCAAAGTGATGGCAAAACAATAAAAAAGGGATGGATAAGTGTAAATTCCATTTTCCCTTTAAGTTCACCCTTTTTCAGTTTTACTTTGGATATACCCATTCAAGAACGCCAGACAGTCTTAAAACCACAGACAAAGCTTATCGGTTTGACTGAACATAGAAATTGTTTCTAATATTATGATACTCTTAAGTATACTTAATAGCTCAACAGCCAAGAGAAAACAATCTTGAAATTAATATTGTTTGAAATCTTTAATGAAAATCCACAGTGTATCTTAAACTGTTATCTTTCGCGCTTCATTTTTATGTTTAGATTAGAATTTAATTATTAAAAAAGGCTTACATTCTTCAACTCTGTGGCTAAGTTCCCAAGCAATTTCAAGGATTATTTAAACAAATTGAATTCCTGAGCTTCAGACTTGCACATGAGATAAAGAAGTGTCGATTTTCAATTTGAAATTGGTACATGGCATATATGGGCAGATTTTACTATGCAGTAAAATCTGCCACTACACAACCATTACAGACCTGTGGATAGACAAAGAAAGAAAGGATATTATCTGATTATCCTCCAACTTTATTAATTTAACTCATCTGGGAACTATCCAGAAATAATTCTTCCAATGAAGGTCATAATTCTTTTTTAATTGTTTCCACCTGGTACAGTATTGTCATCAACCCCCTTTACTTCTCCGCCTCTCTGTACTTGGCTCTCAGCCCATCATTTCCCAATATATCCTTGTACTATCATTGAGGGCCAAGTGCAAAAAAGCTTGCTTTTTTAATTTTGCCAGGCCACAGAACCTCCAGCTTCACCTCCTCCATGGCTGGATGCTTTTCCTGTACTCAGTCCCTATTTCTGCTTATACCTTCTGAGAATTAATTCCTGCCCTGCTTCTGCTACAGTCTGACATGCGGACCACTTAACTTATAACGTGCCACCCTGAGATTCTGCAAAGTAAGGTGGAAATTAATAACACCCCCTGACATTTTTAATTCCTTCTCCCCTTTTCTGTCCTTTTCGTACTCCTCCCCATATACTAGCCCCACACCACCAAGAAAATATTCTCAAACAGCTAATGAAAATCCTTCAGCAGACAAAAATCTTCATTTGCACGTTAATGTACAGAACAGAAAGTTAAGGCCTACCAACTCAAGCATTCATGGTCAGACTACACAGTCAAGTTTGTATATATATGTAAGAAACTCTGTTGCCTAGAATGGTAATCTTTGCCATGCTCCCACGTACCCTGAGGAGAAAAGGAGAACTTTAAGAACTTAAGAACTTTCTTAAAGAAATTAATCTGCACAAAGATGATCTCTTTCTTCTGTTCTCAACACGTTGCTTTTATGATTGCAGCAATTTTATTTCAGGAAGTCAGACTCTAAACATGAAATCTGTAAACACCCTGTTATCGGTCATTTTTCTCTGACAAAGTTTTCCCGTGTTTCCTCATTAGGGTGTGGATCATGAATGGAGTTTTAATTTTTGGAATATAAATGTAGTTTGCACACTAGTAAGCACACAAACAGTATAGTAAATATGTAGTGTTAAGGCACTAAACAGTAAACATTTTTGGAAAAAACTTACTTGCATTTTCAGTCAGAATAGGTAAAAGTGATTAAATAATGGTGAGGAATTTATTCATCCAGGAACACAAACTTGGCTAGACAGGAAATTTTGTATTACTGGGATAATATTTCACTATTTATCCATATATGTCTAAAATAAATGAGAGTTTGTTCTATTGCTCTTGAGGTGGATGACATGAGATTGAAGTAGGTATTTTACTATCCTGTTTAATGTCAAGTTAGAAAATTAGATTCTTCCTTAACCTTTGAGTTTCAGTCATAAAAAGACTGGTGGTTCAGGACCTCCCAGTATTTTGAAGATTTCCCATCTATTCAAATGTAAAGGGCTAAATGCCCCAGGGCCAGCTAAATCCTTAGCCGTTTATAGAAAAAAATGTTTCCTGCCCATTAGGTTGTGAAGGTAGCCCAATAATTTTGACTGAATTCATGTAAAGCTATTTGTATGTATTTTTTCAGGTATGCTAATGAAAGTGAAAGCCTGGGTAGCATCGCTAATAAGATTTTTCTGGAGTGACAGATTACATAAAACCAAAACATGTAAGGGTGAAAGGGGTCCTATCAGAAAGGACAACAAAAGACGTCAAATTGGGAGCTTCATGTTTTCGGACAAATTCATTGCACTTCCCTAATACTTACACTATTGCTCAAGGGAAAAGCATTTATTTATTCATGTGAAAGGCCCTTTTTCTCTACCTATGATGTTGAAGTTAAAAAGAATCATACAATACAAAACACAGAACCCATTTCATATTGCTTAAGCAAATCTGACACACCAGTACTTCAAAATAACAGATTATCCTGTTGCCTTTTTCTGGAACATTTCCGCAGCACTATCTGCCAGCAAATTCATTTAAGAGGCTGAATAATAAGGACTCTTAATTATTCTTCAACATCCAATGCCTTCTGGAAAACATATTGCAGATCACCCTCCTAAAATAACTGTGATGTCCATGAGTCTTAGCAAAGTCCTTCTATCAAAAGATTGCCTTTCAGTTCCATTTGTTTATTTTAATTTGTTGTATATACCACATTTTCAGCTCAGAGCAAGAAGATAAATGGAAATAAACAATGACATATTTGCAATAAGATTTTTGTGGCAAAGACCTTTACTGAGATATTGTGGTTTCAAGGCAACCACAACACAATGACAAACTTCCTCTGTAAATGGCAGATCTAATTGTAAAGTTAAAATTATAGCTCCATGGAAAAAAATAAGGCATCGAAGACACAATATCTACTGTATTTCTGGATGTGGCTGTATTCCCAGCAAAATCATTCCTATTATTCATGACTGATTTAAACTTTTTATCTCTCCATAACATGCAGCAGTTATTTACCCTTGCATTTTGAGGCATTAGAGTTTCTGCTGACATGGGTGTTTTCCCAAAACAGAACATTACAGCAGTCCTCTGCTAGACACTGAAACCATGTGTATGTTTATTTTTTAATTTCTTTCTTGAACTTTCTGGCTGTGAGCAGTCTGGGAAAGTGGAGTCATGATAAATGAGAGTTTGCTTTTAACAAAAGAAAAGAGAAATGTAGATATTTGATGTAACATTGAAAAATTCACAGCCTCCTACCTTGAAAACAAACATTTCCCGGCGAAGAATAGCCAGAGTGTTGAAGTTCCCATCACAGATGTTAGGCTTGGCTCCAGGATAGGAAGGTTTGTCACCAGTGGGTGGTCGGGGAGGTTTAGGTTGCCTGTCATTCTTCCGTGGGTCTGCTGGAGGGATTGAACGATGTGGGGGCACTGTTGGCAGAGGTCTTGTTGGTGGTGCGATCCTGTCAGGTGGACCTTTGAAAATATAGCAGCAGGATGTAATTGAAATGCCCACCAGAGGTAAGCAAAAGAAATACACAACAAAAACCTGCGGTAAGCAGTGCAAATCCTACAGTGAAACGGGAATGGAAAAAGTGACCTAACACACTTTTCCTGTCTTGTTAAAGGGTATAACAAACAATTACCAAGCCCAAGGAAAATAATTACTTTTTTCTATCCAGAATCTTCTTTCCTTATTGGAATAAAGTTTAAATAAAAACATCCTTGCAAAGGATGCATAATCCGCCATCGTTTTAGAAAAGATGTGGTTTGTAGCACTTACTTTACCAACCAAGTAAGAACTATTAAAAACAGAATCATTGCCTATTGTACAAAATAAAGGACAATAAAAAACCTGTTCCTAATAGAATCATCAGCAGTTAATGGATTTTCAACTCGTATTTTTAACTTTCACTCATCAATCCACATACACATATATGTAGCATACCTGATATTTCCTAAAGACTCAATATGTAGGCCTAGTAATGTCATGTGCATTAGTGACAGAACATTCCCAGCTCTCCCCAAGGCCCCTTGCTTGCTATGTACAGAAGCTATTGAAACTAGACTTCAGATTCTAGGCATCCATATAAACAAGAAATGTAATTCACAAGTCTTATTCAATATTCTGAAATTAATTCTTATTTTAGTTTCCTTTTCAGTGAGTCTTACAAACCCAGATACCTAGTAATTAAGGAGATTGTTCTGAGGATAAATGGATTAAAAAGAAATAAAGTGAAAAACTAAAACTCTGTGCAGCGATTTTAAAACATTTTTCTTCTTTCAAATATATTATCTGTCAAAATATACAGTTTGATGACAAGTGAAATAACTATCCCACTCATAATTTCTCTAACTGAAAGTCAAAAGGCCATCCTAGACAGATGGTGTTCATAACCCCAACAGCATACTAAATGATTTGCAATGGTTGTACTGATAATGCCTTTCCCTTTCTACACACTATTATGCTTACTTATATTTTCCATGTACAAAATATAAGAAGTTTCAGTTGGATTAGTAAGATTTCTAGAAATAAGAAGAACACTTTAATTTTGCTCATTCAATTTAGGCCTCTCTCCAAATCTTTTAAATACATCATCGATTTTGACTTTAAAAAATAAATATCATTTGTATGAACAGCTTCAGAAAGACTTTTGAATATTAAGACAACTGTGAGACCGTAAACTCCATAAATGACACTTGAATTTCTGATAAATTAAAAGAAAACCAAACTTATTAAAAAATAAGATGGATTATGTAAGGAAATATTAAACTCTCCAAATGGTTGTTATGCAATTTAATAAGACATTTATTTCATTCACAATTTTAAGGCTTGTGACATTTATAATTTACAGCTAATAATGGTGTTCCAAGGAATACTGCAGACCAAATTAATTATTTTAATAGGTGTGACATTTTTATTGAGGCATATGATTCCAGATCACCTCTTGATTTTAAAGGGAGCAAAGGAATCAGTTTGCAGTAGCTAATGTTGGAAAGTTTTTAACCCCAAACCAAAGCTTTCATATGCCATTTGGTGGTGATGTTAGATATTACTTCCCAGGGGTAACACATTTCTCCTAATGTATAGCCCACAGCTGTTAGAGCTTAGCAGTTAGTTTTCAGCACAGAATTCTCATCTAGCCCTTACGTCTAGACTACCAACTTATGAGGTCATGAGAAACAATCTTCCTTCCATCTAATCGCACAGGAAAAATAAAACAACCAAACAAGACTTCATTAGCCGATCATTTCAAAATTGCTATTTCTGCTTTATGAAAATATATATCAGTGCTTGTTAAGCAATAAAAGTTTGCTAACATAAAACATCATGGAGGCTGCTGAGTTCTAGTTAGCAGTACAGCAATTCTACATGACCATAGCTGCCCTTTCTAATAGTGAAGTTAAACAAGGAATCTTAGAATCATAGAATCATAGAATAGTTAGGGTTAGAAAGGACCTTAAGATCATCTAGTTCCAACAACCCTGCCATGGGCAGGGGCACCGCCCCCTAAACCATGCCACCCAAGGCTCTGTCCAACCTGGCCTTAAACATTGCCACAGATGGATCATTCACAACTCAACTGGGCAACTCATTCCACTGCCTCACCACTACAGTAGAGAAATTCTTCCTCATATCCAACCAAAACTTCCCCAGTTTAAGTTTGAGTCTGTTACCCCTTGTCCTCTCACTACAGTCCCTAATGAAGAGTCCCTCCCCAGCATCCCTATAGGCCCCCTTCAGATACTGGAAGGCTGCTAGGAGGTCTCCACGCAGCCTTCTCTTCTCCAGGCTGAACAGCCCCGACTTTCTCATCCTATCTTCAAACAGGAGGTGCTCCAGTCCAATCATCATTTACGTGGCCCTCCTCTGCACTTGTTCTAACAGCTCCATTTCCTTTTCGTGTTGAGGACACCACAACTGCATACAATACTCCAAGTGATGTCTCATGAGAGCAGAGTAGAGGGGCAGGATCACCTCCCTCCACCTGCTGGTCACACTCCTTTTGATGCAGCCCAGCATACAGTTGGCCTTCTGGGTTGCGAGCACACACTGCCGGCTCATGTTCATTTTCTCATCAACCAACACCCCCAAGTCCTTCTTTGCAGGGCTGCTCTGAATCTCTTCTCGGCACAACCTGTAGCTGTGCCTGGCATTGCCCCCACCCAGGTGTAGGACCTTGCACTTGGCATGGTTAAACTTCATAGGGTTGGAATCAACCCACTTACAAGCATGTCAAGGTCCCTCTGGATGCCATTCTTTTCCTCCAGCGTATCAACCGAACCATACAGCTTGGTGTCATGAGCAAACTTGCTGAGGGCACACTCAATCCCACTGTCCATGTCACCCACAAAGATGTTGAACAAGACCGGTCCCAACACCGATCCCTGGGGGACACCACTCATTACTGGTCTCTAGCTGGACACTGAGACATTGAGCACTACTCTTTGCATGCCACCATCCAGCCAGTTCTTTATCCATCGCGTGGTCCACCTATCAAATTGATGTCTTTCCAACTTAGAGACAAGGGTGTTGTGTGGGACAGTGTTGAACGCTTTGCACCAGTCCAAGTAGATGATATCAACTGCTCTGCCCCTGTCCATCAGTTCTGTAGCCCCATCACAGAAGGTCACCAAATTGGTCAGGCAGGATTTCCCCTTAAGTGAAGCCATGCTGGCTGTCACCAACCACCTTGCTGTTTTTCATGTGCCTTTGCATGCCTTCCAGCGGAATCTGCTCCAAGATTTTGCCAGGCACAGAGGTGAGACTGACTGGTCTTTAATTCCCTGGGTCATCCATTTTCCCCCTCTTGAAAATAGGGGTTATATTTCCCTTTTTCCAGTCGTCGGGAACTTCACCTGACTACCATGATTTTTCAAATATGATGGACAGTGACTTAGCAATTTCATTTGCCAGCTCCTTCAGGACCCGTGGAGACTGACTGGTCTGTAATTCCCCCTATATTCATCCCCCTTGAACACTCTTGATAACATTCAATATAAAAATGTAAAGCCTGTCAAATGAAAATAATTGTAAGTAAAAAAATTAATGCAATACAGAATTAGTAGGGGAATATTAAGGAAGGCAATTTCAAATTACATGTACCAGATACATAGGATTAACATAGAGATACCACAGAAAAAAAGCCCAGACTCTTTAATAGATATCAATAGAGTTGAAGTTTTTAAAAACAAAGCCAAAACTATGTCTTTGGAAATGTAAGGAATAGTAATATGGGAGTTAGTGGTACCTTCGATCCATAAGAATAATGTTATTATTTTGATCCATAAGAATTTTATTATTTTGTTTTAACTTTCAGTTACCTTGACTTGTCAAATTGAATTCAATACATGTAGAATTTATCTACTTTATGTCTCTTATCAGGCCACAAAACCCCCTAAACAAATATATTGAAGAAGTGGGTTTTTTTTCCTCCTAGGAAGCTCAAAATCTTGGACTGGTAACAAGATTCTTCTCAGATCAGTTTGCTATAGTTACCACAAGAAAGGGTTTTTCTGGGAGTACAAATTTTGTACACCCAGGAAACTGATAAACAAGGAAGCAATCAATCCAGTTATACAAGCTTGGGCTACTATTCATTATGGTTGAAAGCTTGCATTTCTTAATATTTAAACAGTTTGGGATCCTTTTGCTAATACTGTCTATCGCTTCTTAAAACATTTAAAATTACTATTCCAGCTGATTGAAAATTTGAATGCAAGTTGTAAACAGTGAGAAATAAAGTACAAGAGCTTCGTCAAAATCTCTGGCTTACTCACAAAATGTCCTTTGGCATAACAGCTGGCAGAGACTACACTAACAAAGTCTCTTGGGGAGGTAGTATGGACAGGAGGACCTACAATGTATTCTGGAGCAAAAAACTTAGGTTGCTTAGTGAGAGTATGACATACCGTATATCTTCTGGATGCCTTGTAGATCATCATTAGGTAGTTTGAAGTTGTCGGTTTCCATATACTGATAAAATGGAGCCATGATTGCAGTGGGATCATTAGAGTGCTCCAAGCCCAGAGCATGTCCCAGTTCATGCACTGCAACTAGAAACAGATCATTTCCTGTGAAGAGAAGAAAGGGGAAAAAGACCTTTAAGACCATAAGCATAGCAACAGAAATAACACAACTGGAGGATTCTGCGCTTGAAAGACAGTTCCACTGAATCTGGATTTTACAAGGTAACTCTTCATAATTATTCATAAGGATAATGTAGTAGTAAAGGTAGCTTTCCCTTTTTCTAAACAAGGAAACCATTTTTGTTACAAAACGTGATACTCTTACAGATATAGTAAATGTAATCTTTTAACTCACGCACACGATTAATGTAGAGTTCAAATGTCATACCCCATGTTTAGGTTTGCATGCAATTTCTGACTTAAAGTTGATGTTGTGGTGAAACTGACTAAAAATCCTTTCATTAAGACATTGTTTCAAAATGAAAATACCCTTGCTGTATGTAGTAAACTTTACAAACTGAGGACTACCTATTCAGGACAAATCCCACCAGGAACTTAGTCATCCAAGTAATCACACCCCTCATGATTACTTGTAGATGTTGTTCATTTCTGAATCACCATAACTAAAATGCTAATGAGGAAAGTACGGATGTTGTTCTACCCTTCTCAAAATAGGATATCCTTATTTATTTCATTGTGTAATCCCCAGGTATTTGCTTATGTCGTTGTTTAAGCCTAGCTGTAACTCAGAAAACCACGCAGTCTCTCTCTCACTCCCGCCCTTTCCTCCCCCCCTCTCCCAGAGGGATGGGGAGGAGAATCGAAAGAATGTAACTCCCACGGGTTGAGATAAGAACAGTCCAGTAACTGAGATATAACACAAGCCACTACTGCTACCACCAATAATAATAATGATAAGAGAAATAACAAGGGAAGAGAATACAACCGCTCGCCACACACCAATGATACCCAGCCCAACCCCAGCAGTGATCTAACCCTTCCAGATAACTGCCCCCAGTTTATATACTGGGCATGATGTGCTGTGGTATGGAATACCTCTTTGGTTAGTTTGGGTCAGCTGTCCTGTCTCTCCTTCCTCCTGGCTTCCCTCCTCTCTGGAAGAGCATGAGACTCAGAAAGTCCTTGGACAGAGTAAACGTTACTGAGCAGCAACTGAAAACATTGGTGTTATCAGTGCTGCTCCCAGGCCGAAAGTCAGAAACACAGAACTGCACCAGCTACTAAGAAGGAGAAAAAACGACTGCTCCTGCTGAACCCAGGACAGCTTACTTAATTACTAGAACTTTTGATTAGGTCTAAGTTTTTGTTATTCCCTTCTAAAAATTGTCTTTTCATTTTTTATTGCAGGGTATGAGACACAGCCGGAATTTTCAGCAGTAAAATTATGACATTCTGAAGCAAATCAAAGCCAAATGGATAATTTCTATAAAAAATTCAGAGCTGGACCTTTATGGTATTAATTTTGTCTATTTTTATACATCTAAGTCTTAGTTCAACATATCTGCCTATGAGTGCTTTTTTACAGATTCTGTCTGTAGTCAACTTATCATATAATGAGATTTTGGAAAAATATTTTACATCAGGGGAAATATTCTGGTCAGTGGGAGAAGGTCACATCTAGGATATTGCTCATTTTTACCACCTAGGGATGGTAAGAATCATCCTCCAGACGTGTGCTCCTCTCCCACTGACAAATGAAGTATTCTAGAACAGCAGCTTAGATGCTGAGCATCTAACTTTTGGATGGCTGGACTCAAGTAAAACAGCTGATATGTGCAGTATGTAGTTTCTTGTTGAAAGAGCGCATAAATAATGAAAGGCTTACACTTTGGCCTAATAGTTGTATACTGAAACAAGAAAACGCTCAACATTAACTCTTCTTCTTCTGTAGAAGAAGAAGGGGGCAGAGAGTTATTTTCCACTGTTGGCACTTTATCTGGAATTCTACGTACTATTAAAATATTCTAAGTACTATTAAAATATTCTAAGTACTATTAAAATATTAATAATGTCAGAAAGTTTAATTTAGCAAAAATTTTACTTATATATAGACTTACAGAACTTCGAGGACATAGCTGACAACATTTCAATTTTTCAAGTATTTCCTCTTCTTGACACAATGAAATAAACTTTCTCCCAAGTATATATGAAAGGGGAAAGACTTGGCAGTAGATGTATGTATGGAGTCATGCTGATGTTTGTAAAATAAATGTTTGAAAGCATCTAACAGTCACAACTAAACCTATGTGCTTAGATGACAGATTCTTTTAATGCCTGATTTTCAATCCAGAAATATTAAAACTAAATGCTGTTGCTCTCTTATTTGGTATAAATAAGCAAAAAAATACATGCCTCTCAAAAATTAATGTGACACAATATGCTTTCAGAAATGGCAAGAATTTATCCTATAATTTAAAATTATATGGTTTCCAAATGAAATATTTTCATTAAAATATTTTTCCTGGATGCAGTTCTTTTTACAGCAAAGCAGATTCTCAATGTGCTGTTGTAACAGGTTTGATAAGCTTGACTGTCCCTGTGACAAATGCTTTTGCCATCTGAATCTGCCCTTCTATATGCAGTCCAAGCTGATTTCATATATCATATGAACAATCTACAGCTTCTGTAGGCAACCTCAGCACTGGAAGTGATGCACAGGAGAAACTCTGGAAAGGTTTTAATTCTGCACTCATAATGGAATAATTAATATAATTTTAAAAATTATAGGCTTAAGATGGAAAGATATAAAGGAAGAAGATGTTACTGTTCTGCAACTATTGTACCCTGACATGTCTCACATTATTTTTCATTTTTTTTCTGTGTTTTATGAAAGTTACAAGTTCTAACATAGGTTTATTAGAATGAAATACTTCTTTGTCTGGCATTAACTCATATATTTAAGATTAAACTTTCTTTTGCCTTTCAGACGATGTGAAAGGCAAATTTTCCTTCTAGACCTGTGCTTCCTACATCACAATTAATAATATTAACCAGTCTAGGTCCTATATTAATAATTGCACTAATAATTTGGCCACAAGATTTTTTCAAATAGTTTTAAATTAATACTATTTGGTTTTACCACTATTATTAGGCTGGTCGTACCAGAGGGTGTTTTTTATATATGTATTATCCAACGTCTTTTATTTGAGGCAGGAGATCTGCCTCAAAGATATCAAAGGAGATCTTTGACGAAGTGAATTTGTCAAAATTTCTAAAATTTCAAGAAACCACAATTAATAAAGCGTCTATTGCTTCTATTTGTTCCAGTTATGCAATGCATGAAGAATCAATACGTCCTTTGGTTATCAGTCCTCACTGAGTCCCCACGAAGATCTCCAGGAATTTCCATATTTAGTTCCATGCTGACCTTGAAGAGGTGGGAATTACATTAGTAACAGAGAAATATACCACACTGTCATCTACTGGCATATTTTCCTTCTGGGATGACAGATAATGAGCATATGGTAGAGCACTTCTAAGACAGTACTTCTTAAATGACAGTGGGACAGTGTCAGAGAATAGATACTACGCAGGGGATGGCCGTTTCTTAGTATGTCTTCTCCCTTCCTTTTTTGGATGGGGGTGATTATGTTAAAAAAAAGAATATATATTTATTTTCAGCATCTGACTGTCCCTCTGGATTTTGTTAAAGTCCAAATCCAATAGGAAAAAGGCAAAAGGACTATGAAAAGCAATTTGCACCTCCTACAATGCAACTTGTAACCATCAGGAGAGGTATTAAATGTGGTAAAGAAAGAGCAGCCCTTAGAGCAATGAATAAGGGGGGGAAAGGGAGAAGGTCACAGGAAAGAGCTGGAAGAATATTCTTGCCTGGGGTGTCAGTGATTTAACATAGAACATATTTCCACTTGTAGTCAAATAGTCCCATTATTCATAACAATTTCCATAAAGAGTCATGATTGTCTTCAGGGCATCCTGAATTTAAACTGACCCAAATAACTTAGTGCAGTTGAAAATGAGGTTTAAACTAGTTCAGGATTTGTTGTCTGAGACCAACGCAGGTAGAACTTACTACTGCCTGAGTTTCCATCCTTTTTCCTTTGCATATAATTAGATTTCTCCAATTAGGCAACAATTACTCAGTCCCTCTTTGCCTTCAGGAGCAGACTTGCTTTGAGCATCTCAATGTTACTGTAACTAGCTACCAAGAGTGTAGAAAGGTAACCCTGAGTGCTTTCTCTTTCTCTCCAGGCTGACTGACAGAAGCCTAACTGCAAGGTTAATAGTAGGCCAACTTCACTTCCTTGGCCAGTGGTCAGAGCAAGATGAAGGATTGTAAAAGCAAGTGAACACTCATACCAACTCATATCATCCTGACACTGGATGCTTTTTAAATATATTCAATCCCCACCACTGAAGGAGAGAGTCACAAATGAGTCTGTATTTCAGCATTACCCAAGTAGAAACATGTATTTCAGTCCACTTGGCAAAATGAAACGCCATCACAAAACTTTAATAAATCATGAGTAACAAGAGTTAAACTATGTATGACAATGATTTTCCAACTGAAAGTTGCCACTGCAGAATATACAAGGCTGAATATTCATTGGGATAGTCTCAGTTACACCATATTTATAGAGTAGTAGAAAAACATCAGAAAATATGTTTCACAAGCTCAAAACTTGTGCATCTCTGTTCTTGTGTTCCCCATTAGCATGGCGATTCAGAGCAGAATGGATATAAGATTAAAAAGACTGATAATTTTTCTTATTTTTTTCTCAAGTTTGATTTCACAAGGAAGAAAAAGATACTGCATGTAAAGAACAAAGACAAAATGATTATTTTTATACTGACACTTTTCTCTAAGGCTATAAACTATTTTAGGTACTAAATCTGCCTGCCTTTACAATCACTGCCCAAATTCCAGAATATAAATATGTATTAACATATCAAATATTCAACAGCTGTCACTGCGGAGCATGGGATATAGGGAAGCCTTTCTCTGCAGTCAATATATACACTATTTTTCACGTCTAGATAAACAAAGCTATTATGTTTGTCCACAGCAAGCTATTAAGAAACCCTAGTTCTGAAGATATTAATTCCTGTTTTAAATGGTATGTGAGATTAATTTATAAAAGCAATACCCTTAATGGCTCAGAAAGCTTTTGATTCACCACTTGGCCATCTTTTTAATACAGCACTAAATGACACCTCAGGGCATGTCACTTGGTTCTTCTCTTTGGCATGTTACAATAATTGCTACAACACATTGTGAACTCGAATTGTCGATTGTCTAAATGCCATATGACTTAAATTTTGAAAACTTTTCCATCCAGAGGAAAATAAAAAAAAAACCCTAGAAACTGAATTCCAAATGACAATCAAACTGGAAAATTACAAAAATGTTTTATACACAGACATACAATTTCTCCCAAAGAGCATTCTACCTTATTTTCATGTGGTGCAGATAGGTGATTTCAGATTAAGTCCATATGAATCTGAAGGGTAAATCTGTACAAGAAAGGCTTTTATCATCAAGACAGTACCTCAAAATCAAGCTTATAGTTCGTTATAAAGTATTACACACACACTATCCATGAACTTGTGTCGATGTATTTGAAATCAGCATTTTCATTTTTCTGTTCATTTGTACCATTGACTCATCAAACCAACATTGCTAATCCCAACCAGCTGCAGTGTTGCAAACTTTACAGTATGAAAGATTCTTACCCTACACAGCATGCACACAGAAAAGGAAAAAAACCAACAAACAAGCAAAACCCTGGAAAAAAAAATGAAATTATAACTTTGTTGTTATCATTCTTTCCCAACAGGGCAGAATTTTCAACACGCTACTTCAACAGTCAATGATAAGCGTCTTACTCTCTGACCTTACTGCAATACAACAGAATTGAGCATATACATTATGTATGCACTTACGTAAGCACCATATATGCTATACAAAGTGTATACATGGACCTAAGTACAATTCATAGGCATATTCTTATCCAAATAAAATTTCCAGTCTAAAAAATCACATATAGCTGCCTCACATTACCTCAGTCTTCTGCCATTGGCAGTGAAATTTGGTAGCTTGGTGGTTATTATGGAAAGTTTCACTAAAAGATGGAGCTGAGATGGTGCAGTAGCTTTGAAGAGCTAAATTTTTGCGGTTTTAAATCAAAACGTATGATACGTAGCACACCCATTTTCTGTAAGAATTTAGTGTACCTTGTACACACCATATTTTAAACAATCATTTTTCAATAACATAGCTATACATTTAGCCTTTTTTCCATTGTGAAAAAGAGAATGACATAAGAATATGGGGGATCTAACACTATTATTACATATACTAAGATATGCACTAAAATCTCTGCAAATTGACTTACTGATATATATGCATTTGCAGACAGAAGGGAAAGTACGGGCACTTGGTTATATACAAAGTACATATTTATTACTCTGTGTATAACTTAGTACATCTACACCCACATGTGTAAATTGTTGAAAAACGATTCTATTTTTAAAAGATCAACAGATTAGTGTGAAATTTAAACTTGCCTGCTTGAAATTTGACAAATGGGTATTATATTCCTTCAGGGGAAGATTATCTCAGGTAACTCAGTGATATTTGATGAGATATGGTAAGGACATTTGAATTTAGAGATGTGTATGTCCTTCCTGGCAGTATTCTACTGTTTCTGCATATTCTGGGCATAATTTAGAAGTCAGGAGTCTGATAAATAACATATTTGAAAGGAGCCCACATTCTTTTATAATACAGATCAGCCTGTATTTTGAAGGCAAGGACATGGAAAAGGTAAGAATTTCTGCCTTACTACTTAGATTTATTACCAAGTGCACTCTGAAGCTTTCTAGCAAATTGCTTAAAATAGGTAGAATTAATTACTTTATATATTCTTATTTCTAAAAAAAGCATTGATGCAAAGGTATTTCCACTTTGTTTCCCACAGTTTCAATCACTAGTATTGAAAAATTTCACAAACTATTCTGATTAGTGACTCAAGACCAACTTCTTCAAGGAGTGAGAAGTAAAGCAGCTGGAAATGATTCTAGTGGAGGTAAAGAAGACACAAGAGCTTGCTGCTTCCCAAAAGGCTGTAAATATGATGGTATGTGTTCCTTCTGTAAATACAATGTTTATGGCTTCATTTCATACTTTGAGGAAACCCTGATGTGATAGTGAACCTAACAAACTAAGAATAACCACATTTATGCTAAATCTCTGACTTCTGGGATAAAATTCTTCATCACTCAGGTCCATTAATGGCATTGTCATTCTATTAGTAATACAGTCATGCTGATTAACAGAATGAAAAGTTTTATTTTGGGAGTTTTCTGGTCATCTTTAGATAACAACTATTTTAAATTATAATTATAATGGAATTTTGCATTTTGTTAGATCTTCATAAATTAATTTCTTTTAGCAAGTAAAAATGTTTGAAAATACAATGCCATTCTCATAACATTACAAATGACCAGGTTGTTAAATAACATTTGCACTTTTTTCCAGTAGACTCAATGCAATTACAAATTCTGCAAAGACTGTAGCAACCATATCTATTTATACTCTTTCCTATCTTATCTTTGTTTCTGTTTTTAGTTGTTGCTGTGGGAACAATAAGCTGGAGAAGTGTATACGTGCATGAAAAGAGCATGTATTGCACAATTCTCAGCTATCCACCATGGTCCCTGAGGGTCATTCATGTGAAGAGAATGGACATCTTTCTACCACTCCTAAGTAAGTACCAGTCTGAGTGAGATTAAATGTAAAAGGACCATAATTGTTCACGAGTGCACACTAAAATCAAATCCGTGCCTTTGACAAAAATGAAGGGAGGTTTTTCTGTATAATTAATAGGAGGAAGTTCAAAGCCATGCTGCCAATATTCACAATCGATGTAACTTGCCATGGGGGAGAAACCTGAGAGTCCTACAGCTGACTGAAATCCCCACAATAGAACGTACACAGAATTTAATTCATGTCTAAATCTTCTGTTGGCTTTCTGCAGAGATAAATTTTTACCCTGTGTCAGTTAAACTACTGATAGAAATTATATCATCCTCTGACTTTACTTACATTAAAGCCATCAAACCCAGATTATTATTCTTAGCCTATTATGTATGCAACATGTACATATGACTTACAGTCCACTGTTATTTTGCTTGTTTAATTCTTATTAAGAAAAAAATGTAAAGATAGAATTTTGCCTTTTTTTTTTTTTTTCCCTTGGACTGGTGAGAAAAGAAGTGGGAATTTTGAATCCCAATTTGAAAAGTGATTAAGAAAAAAAAACTATTAAAAGTTCTCTGATCTGAAAAGAAGATACGTTGTCTAAGAAGTCTGCAGACTTCAAAGGGAGACCTGATCCTAATGTGCAGCATATTCTAAATTGAGACAACTTCAAACTGGGGATCACAAATAGGGAAAAAAATGATGGACAAATCTGCTACTTTGGTTTTACTTCATTAAAATTTGCTCATGTGAAATACCCTGATCTATTGGATAATCTGCTATTATTAGTGGGTATATCTATATAGATCTTCATTTCACTCTAGCTAGAACAAACACTGTAAGCCTTTCTAGCACTCAAAGAATACTGTCAGTTAGGCACTAGTGACTCTTGCTACTTGTCAGCATGGAGATGCCTCAGCACTCCCTGTGGAAGGGCAGCTTCCACAATGAAAGACTGCAGAAGCACAGCAAAGGGTGCTAGAAACACCAAGATTGTTAGGCAGCCAAGTCATCCTGCTGGCCCCCTGGCAGAGGAAAGCCTATGCAAGAGGATGCTTAGAGAGCAAGATGAAGGCAGGGGTCAGGGGCCTCTGCTGAAGTGCCGGACAGCTTGGACACAGGAATATTAGTCAGAGCAGGGGTCAACCCTAGCACACTTTCCCTTCCGTGTGTTAAGAGGTCAGCAAGACCCCACCCTGGGGGTCAGCGGCTGGCACAGGCAGGGAGAATGGACAGCGCCAGAAGTTCCATGTCTGATGGCTCTCAGACCAGTTTCTCACTGGAAAGCAAGGAGCTGAGCACAGCATCACTGGGGGCACACTGCTCCCACAGCTGTTCTGCCACATCCCACACTCAGCAAGGTATGGGACCATTATCTCTCCACCTCTGCCAGCCACCATGCCCTACCCTGCCAGTAACACAAGTGATCATTAAAACACAAACCACCTAAGGACTGACTGTTGGTATATACTGTAGTCATTAACTCTTCCTGAAGTTCAGGCACTAATATTTTTACTGCTTCTGCTAGCACTGCTAGCTGTAGTACAGCTAGCAACCTTACTCCTATGTCACTACCACACATTCAGTTCCCTGAATACTGACAGTCCCATTTCCTCATACTTACATAGTATCAGCTCCTAAACTGCACCATAAGGAGCTATATTCTCAGAAAGGGAAACTAAAAGTATGTTTACATATTAACATGTTACCAACCATGCATTAAAAATATAAGTGGTGTCATCCATTTTTGAATTACCATATTTAGACCAATAGGAGAGGGTTTGCCCTGCCATACCAAGTGATGGGATAATTACCTTTTCTGAGTAAAATACTGAACTCTTCCCAAAACAGACATCTCTGTTGCTGAGACAGATTTCTTTGGACCCCAGTTGGTGTTGTTATTTGGAAGCACTTATCACTTTAGTTCTTCTCTAATCTGAAAATGCACACAATTCAACATCACTGGTGGAAGTCATCTAGCTACAGAAAACTGTAACACAAATGTCTACACCTGCACCTTTCACAGCCAGTGATAAGAAACAGGTATTTCAGGACATGATTCATCTAGTTAATTTTAGACACCTACTTCAGGATGCGGCAAATCTTACCCAGGAAGGCAATATATCCCTCTTCTAACTCTAAAGAGACTCTATGAGATTAACTCAGATATAAACATCAACATATGGTCAGATTAATTCCACCCCCTTCTGGTTTCTGACTTAGGTCTTTTCATTTAAATCAGTGGCAAAACATTCATTACAGAAGTAAAAGATATGGACTTATATGGACTTAAATTATATAGGTATAAAAACAAGAAACATTCATCACTGATTTGAACTAGAGATTTAAACCTGTCCACTACAACAAAACATTTTGCTCAAAACAATGTTCTTCTTTTAATTTAGCTGGTTCTTTTTGATTTGCCTACTTTTACCTTTTTTTCCCAAACTGACATTTTAGCTGTGGATGTTTCCAGGTATTGGTGTTAGCTGCTCAGCACTTTTTGAAATCCAAGCCACTTACTCAGGAAGGAGTCTAAATATAGATTAAAACCGTTCTGGCCTGAAGAATATAGGGTTTGAGCATTTTGAAGTGAAGAATTTCAGGATAAAGCACAAATTATTCTCCAGGCTTGAGAACAGAGATATGGTAAAAAAATCGTTACTTATTCACATAATATTCTTGAAAAATCTTACGCAGTATTACATTATGTTTTAGGGTTATCTTGCATTCTTCTACTTTTGCAATAACAATCGATTAAACTTCTGCTTAACAGATAAATAAATACGTGATTACTGTAAAATTCTTGTCTCATTCTCTCAGGAAACCATGACAACATCCTTAGTAATTGTAACATGACTTTTCAGATTCTGTTTGCCCTTGAAAAGCAGGGGAAAGGAGAGGGCAGTGCAATAATAATATCCTATAGAACTTCTTTGGGAAAAGTCAGATTTTCTAAAGCTGCCATCTTGGTGAAAAAGTTTGCATGAGATGGCCCTAGCAGCAAAGAAAGACTCAAAAGTCTCTGGGTCACATATGCCTTGGGTGATACGGTTTACTGTGAGGTGTCCCTGCCCATGGCAGGGGGGTTGGATCTAGATGAACTTAATGTCCTTTCCAACCCTAACTATTCGATGATTCTATGATTGTATGACTTGGAATGCTAAGCCTGGTGCTTGCTTTAAAATGCAGAACTGCCACTTTATGTTTAAAGGGACAATTTGAGGATCATAGATAGTTTCTCTTTCCTAAACTATTTCCACTAATAGATCAGACTGAAAAGAATAAAAAATCAACTTCAAGCCATTAATTATCAGGTGATTTTTTAGTTGCGAACTGATTTCAACTTATTTTCAATAATAAAGATGATTTTACTCTTTTTTTCAGCCCAACATGTTTGAGAGAATGGCTCTTCACAAGCTTTCCGTAGGAACTAATCTTTCAAGAACCTGAAATTCAGTCTCTGGTGTGAAATCTGATAGCTCATAAGGTAGTTTCTTTACTATTACCATTAGCTCTGTTAGTATTATCTTTACATAATACATTTTAAAGAAATATCACCTTTTTGTAAGCTGATGGAGAGCACTTCTAAAAAGACACATGGGAGATAAGAAAAGTATTGGAATATGTTAAATTATTTAATTTTGTTTCCTCTTCCCCAAAACTTTCTGATATGTACAAGAATTATACAAAAAACTCTCAGATTCAGGACTCAAAATCTGCTAAGCTTCTTTCTAAAAGAAGAAAAGGTTAAGGTAGGAGCTAGCTTCATTTGCTTGTCATGTGTGAGGTGTTACTTTTGGTTTTTCTTGTTATTCTCAGTGTGTGAGGGGTTGTGGGTCATAAAAATAATCATGTGGCTCACATTTTATGTATGCACTCATTCAAAATATATCTGTTTGCCTGAATAAAAAAGCCTTCCCAGTGCTCTTTTCTAGTATACTGCAGGGAGAACAAAGCAAACCAAAACAAAACAAAGCTAAAAAAACCCACAAAACTCCAATAATGTTAGCTTCAACTTATTAATGATTTAAAAGAACATTTTTCAATTGACGTTCCCCATATTCACATCTCTTGACATATTTACAGAAGCGTCTGATAAAATGAATCAGTTCACAAAGATAAACTTATCTCTATTGTTGTTTAAGACAAAGACATCTTTGGGGAAAAAAAGAAAAAAACGTACTTCTGTTTCTGTTAATGTAGGTGCAGTCTTTGCCAAAATTGTCTTCAAGGGTCCACTTTGCCTTTCAGCTAGACATTTCCTTGGCAGTAAAGTTGATGTAACAGACAACATGAACTTTCCCCATTTACTCCCATGCAAAGTCAGCTAGCTTCGTTTTAACACTTTTCATTAGCAGTTTGATAGGCTAGCTAATTGTGAACTGAGGCAGATGGCAAATGCAAGCAGATTGTTCTACTGGCACTAGTATTTGGGATACAATAACCTTCAGCTGCAGTTTGAATGGATAACTGAGTTTGCAACTTTCCTAACTATTCCATATAAGCTTGCAGTGATCTATGTTTACCTACACCATGATGGAAACTATATGCAATTTAGTGGCTCAGGTCACATGGTCTTTTTTGGTTTATGACCTGACCTGCATCATGACCATCTCTGTTTGGCAATTAACCTACAATGTAAATATCTCCTTGCTTCTATAGACACAAAAAGCACAACGTGACAAGTACGTAACAGTTTACATTTCCACTGTTTTAACTAAGAATATCACAAAGTCCATCTTCTTGATGTATTCCTTAGCTTCTCTTTCAGTTTGCATAATAGTGCACTTAGTAAATTTAGTCCATAAGGAAGCTGAGAGCATGGTATTGCACACGATAGCCCCTGAGATGTATTAAAACCAGCCAGCTAAACACACAATTAGATCACGGGTTGGATTCATCCACAAGACTGCTTTCACTGACTGCCAGTTTTTAACAGATTTGCCTTTTAATAATATGTAAATGAAGTACTTTTCCCAAAGCCAAAATGGTGCTCCATGAAAGCAAAAGAACTCCCCCCAATCAATAAAAATGAGGTCACTATCTCACCAACAGTTAATATTTTCAGTTATCTGACTTGCAGCCTTGAATGAGGTCTAGCATGTCTAGTAGAGAGATCCTCTTCTCCTATCTGTATAGCACTATGCCTAATGACTGAGTCCTCACAAGTCAG
This sequence comes from Amazona ochrocephala, assembly GCA_039720435.1. Classification (NCBI taxonomy): domain Eukaryota; kingdom Metazoa; phylum Chordata; class Aves; order Psittaciformes; family Psittacidae; genus Amazona; species Amazona ochrocephala. The sequence continues at coordinate 27,871,461 of CM077876.1, read as the reverse complement.
TCAGGGCCATTTACGGTTTATTTTTGATCATTTTCTATCTGTCCAAGAACTGAAAGGGATCTTTCGATTCTCAAATGCAGCTTTGCACCCGCTGTCTTTTCAAGGACACATTTTATGCAGCAGACACTGAATGCTTCAGAGTTACCATTTTACGTAAAATCTTCTGGTGACTAGATATGGAACAGGTGGGCATATGCACACCAAGCAAGTACAAACCCTGGAAGATCTGGGAAGTTTGAGGACAGACTACCCTGTTAAATTCCATCTACAAAACATGCACTTATTAATGGGGAAGGACTGGTTTGATTTTTAAATACTGGTAGCCTTGAGGTCTAGCAATAGAAAGTTATCTGTTAGCTGACTCCTGAATTAAATTGGTTTTCAGGGGAAATGGTAAAATAAAAAAAAAAATTAAAATCAATCTCTACTCCATTTGTCTTCAACTTGCAAAGTTCTTGTAGATATTATTCTGGCATCTTCATCATTGTGTAATGCTATAAACGTAACAGTTGTTTTTTCCGATCTTTTATAATATTGCTAATTCTAATTTTGCACTCAAATAGATTCAATTTAAAATAACAGTTGTGCTTCTTTAACCTTACAACTATGCATAAACAAAACTACAACTCAACAGGCCAGGGGTCTTTTTATCTCTATCCTGGAAACAAGATATGATCGAGGTCCATAAAATTATGCATGGCTTACATAAAATGATCAGGAAACTACTTTCTCACAATATATGCTCCAGTCTACCTAAAGTGAATTTATCAATGGCAGGTTCAAAATTCAGAAAAGGTAATTTTCACATTTAAGCTATAAAACAATTGTCACAGGATGTTGTGGATCCCAAATGCTTACATGAGTTCAAAAAGAGATTGCACCAATTCATGAAAGGAAATCCCTCAAAGGCTACTAAACACAAAAATGCAGTCTACAGATTTCTGGAAGTTAAGAGGGAATATGCTGGTGTTTTCCTGCCATATGTTTGCCCCGCTCTTACTCCCTTCCCTAGGTATCCGTTAACAGCCATAACTAGAGATAGGATATATTGTAGGATAACCGTTGATATGAACCCATGTTGGCAAATCTGTATTTACAAGGACATACAGAAGTCTAATACATACAAAGTCAAAGAAGATATTAATCTTTTACAAATTTATCCTAGTACACACATGTAAAACAAGCATGTGACAGCTGCAAGGTCACACTGCTTGGTTACAGGTCAAATTTGGTACTGATACGAACTTATTAAACTATTTATATAGAATCATAGAATAGTTAGGGTTGGGAAGAACCTTAAGATCATCTAGTTCCAACCCCCCTGCCATGGACAGGGACACCTCCCACTAAACCATGCCACACAACGCTCTGTCCAACCTGGCCTTGAACACCGCCACAGATGGAGCATTCACAACTTCCTTGGACAGCCCATTGCATCACCCTTACTGTAAAGAACTTCTTCCTTACATCCAATCTAAAATGCCCCTGTTTAAGTTTGAACCTGCTATCCCTTGTCCTATCACTACAGTTCCTAATGAAGAGTCCCTCCCCAGCATCCCTATAGGCCCCCTTCAGATATTGGAAGGCTGCTATGAGGTCTCCACACTGCCTTCTCTTCTCCAGGCTGAACAGACCCAACATTCTCAGCCTGTCTTCATACGGGAGGTGCTCCAGTCCCCTCATCATCCTCATGGCCCTCCTCTGCACTTGTTCCAACACTTCCATGTAATTTTTACGTTGAGGACACCAGAACTGCACACAATACACCAAGTGAGGTCTCATGAGACCAGAGTAGAGGGGCAGGATAACCTTCTTCGACCTGCTGGTCACGTTCCTTTTGATGTAGCCCAGGATACGGTTGGCTTTCTGGGTTGCGAGTGCACACTGCCAGCTCATGTTCATTTTCTCATCGACCAACACCCCCAAGTCCTTCTGTGCAGGGCTGCTCTGTATCTCTTCTCTGCCCAACCTGTAGCTGTGCCTGGGATTGCCCTGACCCAGGTGTACTACCTTGCACTTGGCATGGTTAATAATACCATAATCAATTATAATTATATGTAATTATAATTATAAATATAATTATAATCAATTAACTAAGAGCATTATGCTTTATGAAATTAAAGTCATGGTAATACTGTAATACAGAGCTTCCTTTAATCTGCAATGCTTGGCCTTCTTTATACCTAACCATAGTATATGACATGAGCACAGTTTGAGATACAGAGCTCCCTTAGGAGACTTAATTTTCACAACTCCACTGGTTCACATTTCCAGCAGCATATATCTCCTGCACTGCGTCCACCATGCTGGCAGCCAAAAGAAATTTACTACAAGTTGATCTACGCAGTTCAGAGATCAGGATTTTAATAAATTTTTCTTGGCTGCCAACACAGTGCCCACAGCAGAATCTATGCCCTAACTAGAGTCCAAGTACATCACACTAGATTACTGTATTCGCATCAGGTCCAAGAAGCTTTTACTTGGAACTACACAGACAGCGTTGTACAAAGTGAGGGGTTTGGGTTTTTTTCCTTTTTACTGGCTGCAAAACTTGAATATTTTTCTGAATGCTGGAGAGTTAACAAAAATATTATTAAATTATTTAAGTTTTGGTTTTCTTTTCCTGAAAACACATCTTCATGTATATGCAACGTACAAATATTCCACAAGAATATGAGCACTCTGCAGTAGTATTCTCCTCACATTTAAACATAACTGAACACTAAAAAAACTCTGTAATAGAGTTTTGTTTCCTACTATTCATTCTCTGTTATTGACAGAAGAACTGATTCCTGCAGAACTTCAGTATGGTACAGTAGTTGCCTTGGTAAATTTGCAACAGAGGTAAAAAAAATCATGCATTTTACTTTGACTTCTATGTTTCTTGCAGATATAAATACAAACAGAAGAGTATCAAACTACCATTACTGATCTACTGTGTTTATCCTAAACTTAGCCAAATATTTTGCCCAATACTTTCTGCCACTGAAAGACACAGTTCTATGGTCAAATTTTTGCCAGTAATTGGTACATAAATCATCATGTCTAATGTGCTTGAAATCTAAGTTCCCAAGAAATCCTTGTTTTCCTCAAGAGCTACGTTTAAATCTTGTTCTGTTTTAAAAAGCTGCACTTGTGTAAGTAGGTCAATCTTAAATAAATCTAGTTAAAAGTAGTGCACTCTCCATTCAAACTGGTTTAACACTCCCTTAAATAGGCTTAGATGCATTCAGTAATTTACCAATAAAAAATGGTTGCTTTAGAGAAGGCTTAAACTAACTTAAGAGCATGTAGCCAGAGAAATGTGAAATCAATTTTGATAAACCAATGCAATTTTTGAAATAGAGGCAAGAGTTTATGCCTCAAGTTAGAAATATTTACCTTTTGACAGAGAACAAAAATATTTTCATACACTCTCAGGTGAAGAAATGAAACATAAATTAATAAGCCATAAAATATACAAAGTGTCAGCATCAGAATATGGCATATATATCATCATCTATTATGGCCCCTTCTCTGAATGCTTTCCTTTTTGCTCTCTCTACCACGTTTTTTAGTATTCCATTTGTGAACTTTCCTGCATTTAATGGGAATTACGTTTATAACACATCATGCAGTAAGTCCAGAGAAAAGAGATGGGTTGAAAAGACATATAGGAATAGTGAGGAAGAAGTAAAGACACATCTCAGTCATTATTGCAAACTGATAGGAATTCAACATGCAGGTAGCAGTGACTTAATCACAAAATTCATCACAGCCCTTTCTTTCCTGCCACTATCTGCCAAAATGAAACTTCTGAGCATAGTCACTAGTTAAAGAACATGGTTTTGATGGGTTGATCTTGCCAGGGAACATCAGAACATTACACAAACTTGATCTATTAAATGGTTCTTGGCGTTTGTCCACAGAACTAGTCAAAGATACATGGGTTTCTAAAGATGAGACACCTTCCTCTGTAGACCCTGTTCAGAAAACTGGTTTCAGACTCTTCATCTGTCCCTCTATTGTGTTACTTCAGAAATGAAGAGTCTGAGATTCATTTGGTTTTTGAAACTGTCCATTTTTAAATTACTGGGAAAACTACAAAGTAAACTGAGAACAGTTCTTGTTCTCTCCAGGCCTTTATAAGGGATTCCTAGAAAAAAACCCAACCCAAACAATAAAATACCAACAAGGAAAAAACACCCCAACCTTTTCCCTTCAAGGTACAGCATCTAATCATCCTATATATGTTTTATCACTTCAGAAGAAGCCCCCACTGTGTAGACTGCATTTAGCAGGTCTTAAATGAAATGTTGCTTCCTTTCTTTCTCAAGGTTCTGCTATGGGATCACAGTCAATCTTGAGCCACGGGAATGACACAATGAAGTAAAATCTTAGTGAGTACTGTTTACAACATATGTTTCAACTTCTAATTTGCATTTTCTGTAGTGCACACAGGAAAACTGGCCTACTAAATGCTTTTATTTCAGTTTTGGTACAAGAAGACAAAGTATAGGATAGGATTTTTCTACTAGCTACTAGAAAATGTACTACAGACACAGCTGCTATCCCTGCCACTCCCTGGCAGTGACTTTGAATTTCATCACAGTGATGTGAAATACTGCAACTGAAAAAAAAAAAAAATAAAACTTTGAAAAAGATTTTTGTTGAGGGTTTTTACAATACAATATCTCCAAAATATTGCCACCCTTAGAAAGAAGCCACTGTCCTTTTCTGGATTTAGATACATTAGTCATTGTCCATAAATTTTTCATTCAAAAAATGAGGTGATATATATCACCTAAATGGATTGGGAATCATGGGAACAATGAAATCTCTCCCTAGCCTCAAGACTGTTATATAAAGGTTTCTTCTTTTTCCTTTCTTTTTTGTCTCTCTACTTCTTTTTCTTTCTACCACTTCAGTTCAGAAGAAAATAAGCATTTAAAGTTTTTCTGAATAAGTGCTGATTTTCACATAGCTACTTTTGTAACTTTTCATCTCCTGTTAATTATTTTCTTTTTTGACATCCGTAAATGTACATATTGTGAAATGTTTTCGTGTGATATTCCCTATCCTTTCTGATTTGCTATTCCTGAAGTGTTACACTTGTTTTTTTAACTGTATCCTTTTCTACTATAGTTGCCAAGTGTTACCAAGGTATTTCATAATATACATGAAGAAAACACCCTGTCCCAATAATTTACAAACCTAAGCCTTGCATCGCACACTGAAGCCTGTATAGAAAACCATAAAGGAAATGGGGTGAAAAGGCCTACTCCCACAGAACAAATTGAAAAGCAGATGTCCTAAAAGAACAAGTGGAACATGAAAGCTGACTAGAGGAAGCCTACAGTCCAATGCATACAAACACTTTGTCCAAAATACTGGAACACTACCGTTTCACTACCTTGCAAAAAAAAAAAAAGAAAAAAAAAAAAAAAGAAAAAAAAAAAAACACAACCTAGCACCTTTTATCCTCCTTCCCTAGGAAAAGAAATGCTGTCCTTGTTTCCATTGCTCCCCCGTGATGTCAAGGTTATTGTACTTCTTTCTGCCTTATTTCTGGCATTACCTGCAGCACTATAGAAGGAAACTCTACAGCTTAACTCTACAGCACAGCTAGAGTTACGGTACCAGCTGTACTGTGCTTACAGGGTATTAAGAAAGCGAAGAAATACATTATTTTAGAGAGCCTACAAGTGTTAAATTGTATGACAGGAGTTTTTTTCTTGAGTGACAGTCCCATTAGTCTTTACTCCTACAAAAAGCTTACTCATTCTTCAGAATGAAGGAGGAGTCAAAGCGTAGCTATCTTCCTCAGATCGGTTAAGATAGGTCTGCAACTCACAAAAACATACAACTGAAGTGAGAACAAAGGAAAGCAGCACTGCACTGTGGAGATAATGTATTTCTACCAGAACCATCCTTTCAGTCTAGAACAGTATTAAAACCAAGCAAAACACAAGAAAGTCAAATAAACATGGTAAGATAAACAAAAAAAGCTTGAAGACACAGCAATTAAGTCATCAGGATAAATTTCCTTGCAAATTAACTATAGTCAGAATACTGAACTTGTATATGATTTCTATTTGTAACAAAAATATTTTAAAAAGGACAACAGTTAATGAAAGCATTTCAAGAAGTTTCCTGCCTTTTCTGGGGCAGACAGTATGCAAATTGTTTTCATCAGAAGAACAGGACAAGGTGGAGAATGAGGCTACTGCTTTCCAAGAAGATCTTATATTTGCATTTTTGCTGCTAAATAACCAAGTTGGTCTGGGTTTTCAAATCACTCTGGGTAATAGGAATCAGAGAAAATCATCTCTCTAGGGAAAAACCTGATTAAAGAACACAAATAAAAATAAATCACCAAATATTTTTCCACTTCTATTAGATTTTTGAATAACACATGAAGATGACTATTGGAGAAATGAAGTTTAAAAAAAAAATGACATTCACCTGGGAAAAATTGCTCATAGCTAAGATCATAAATACTTCAACTTTCTGTCTTTCAGTGCTCTGAGAATAAGCTCAAGATAATAGGGAGCCTAACAGAGGTGTAAGTCTTTTCTTCCTGCAAATTCCAAATGGCATATTTCTCTTCTTTTTCCACCCAGAATTTTTTTCCAGTCTCAAAAAAAAAAATAAATCTGGATGTTCCTTCAGGCTTCTTAGACATGAGCTAATGCAGTAAGATCATAACCAGAACTTGGCCTACCTGATAACTGGAGGTCACGAATAAGACAGACACTCTGCATATAGTGATCAACTACACATACAGTGCTGTTTCTAGAGTCACAATGACATATGGTTTTTCTCTGGACAATAGCCATGACCTAAGATCCATGGTTCATACCATCTTGACAATGGAACTCAGAGCTTGGAGTTGCCAACATTCTTCAGAAAAGTTGTGTTGGAAAGATATTTATTTAAATTGTCATGTATTTTGCACAAATTTTCTAGTTGGAAAATATCCTCGGTTTTCTACCTTGACTATTGAATTCTAACAGGAAAAAGCGTCCCTCAAAAAAGTGTATATAAGCACACCAAACAACATAAGTTATTAAAACCGCAGAATAAAATTCCATTGGTATCTATTAAATCTTCATGGTATAGATAGTAATGCTTTTTGTTATAAGAGTTCACTGGTTTATGATACATAAGAGCATATTTTTGGTGATAGTATCGTTTTACTTTCACTTGATTTTTTTACCTTCAAAATATCTTAAAATTCATTAATACACAAAACCTTTGAAAACTGTTCTACAAAACTGAACTACAAAAAGACATATAAAGACATGAGTGCCTTTTTGCACTCTGAAAATTACTTAAGGAGGAGATAGACAGAAGTTTCACCACTTTCATAAAGACTAGAAGTATCCATATGTGGAACTGCTCCAAAAGAGTCATCACATTTTAAATTGACACCTTGACTTCAACATACAGATGCCTGTAGATTTTCCTAAGTGCTTGAAGTAATAGCTCCAAAACCACAGAGCATTATGTGCAGTGTTGATCTCCCACTGAAGCCAATAAAAACACCTTCACTTAGACTTCTGTGACTATGCACCTGAACTGCACAAACAGAAGATTCCCATTGTTTCTTTGAGCTAAACTTGTGAAGAGGACAAATAATGAGCAGTGCAATAGCACAGATTTTGCTCCAGTAAGAATCTAGGGCTTGGTCCACAAGAAATAAGCTTCTTATAAGCTTCTACTAAAGGCTTTCACAATGCAGTATGCTGCTCTTGCTTCACTGACCCTGGCACAGCAGAGGTATTGCACCATAAGAACAATCACATTACCATACTTATACTCCTGAAATACTGACTTAAAGCTTTTTTGTAAAGTCTAGGCTACAAATACTACTACATAAAAAACTCTGAAGAAAAGGAATTAGATAAAGCCTCTCATTGTTCCCAAATTCAGTGTTATCATTGAAATACAACAGTCCTGCACTTCTTGTAGACCTTATCATCTTCTGTATGCCAAAAATATCCTCTTTGTGCATCTGTGAATCCTCTTCTGAGAATTATTGTTTGCTAAAGAGACTCTCAAACTCTAGGTAACTGGCTTAGAGAGATCTACTAGGACAATTGGGGCTGCCTGGACTAAAACCTGTCAAAGCATCAAAAAGACAATATGTCTACACAAAACCTCTTTTTTGATACTGCTACGCAGAGATGCAAAGGATAGTTTAAAATTAGATTCAGTAAATAATGGCAGTAATTTCGTCCCATCAACTTGGAGCTCAGCAAGGGACAGATTATAGTTCTGTGAAGGGTAACTTTTAAAAGTATCTTTAATTCTCATTTGGTAAATTTTAGGTGTGCCAACTGCACTATGAAGTCACATATCTGACTACAGGGAAAGTTCAACTTAAATAAATTGGAATTACTGTTGGAATTAAAAAATCCAAAACAATTTCAAAAATTAATGGGAAACACTAACTCTGTTCTTGGAATGGCACCTTTAAGTGTTGACTTTAAATGCTGCCACTGCATCACCATAAAGAAAACCTGAAGTCTAGAGTTGTTTTTTTTTACCTTGGTATCCATTGTATTGATGGGTAGCCTCACTTGTTCTTAATCTCTCATATTAGTGTTAAAGAACATTCCATACTTTTCCTAAACCTAAATATATGGCAAATTCTGCCCAAATGAAAGCAGCTTATGCAAACATTCAACAATATAATGTTTGAATGAACACAAAAGTTCCTAACAAGAATACAATGTTTTTCAAGATAAACATGTTTTCATACCACAACTTGCATCTGGACATTAACTTTTCTCTCAGAGATTCTAATAGAACAATCAACTGAACATATTTCTAAAGTAATGTAAAATCAGAAAACAAAAATATGTGTCTTTAGCGATGGGAATCATTGAAATATTTTTCTGGTTTTGTTTATACCAAAATCTTTTCTTACCATCATGATTAGGATTTCCCAAAGTCCACGGCTCATCTGAGTCAAAATGAGTGTCTCCCCCAATTCCTGGCCCAGGGAAATATGCATGGGCCAAAAATCCTCCCTCCCCATCAAAGGGAGAACTGTCTCCATGAAAACCTGATGCAAAAATGATTGTAATGTCCACGTCCCTCTTGCCATTTTCTAATTCAATATAAGGAACTTCTTCAAATGTTAGAGGTGTTACATTCTGCCACACATCAAAGGCACGGCGAATGGCTTTACGAGTTTCAGCATCACCTACTTTTGGAGTGACGTTCTTTATGCTGAAAGAAACAAACAAAAGCCACATTAAATAGATGAAATTTGACAGAGTGGTAAGAGACACTGCATACATCCTATTTTCCCCTAATTATTAAAAGTAATGTGCTTTTAATAGAAAAATACTATTCTGTCATTGTATCCTTTGAGAATAGTATTTTTAATGAAGTCAGTGCAAAATTATTGTGTCGATCTGTGTAGCCCTTTATGCTAGAACTTCTTACGTGTTAGGTTACACTCAGCAGTACAAAAATCTTATTTTTAGAAGATTAAAAATATTTTAAAATGAAAAATTCTTAACAGTGGGACAACCAGATTAATCAACCACTGACTGTTTACATCCTGGAGCACAATTAGAATTCATCACAGCTAAAGAACAGCATGTGATTTCCAATCAAAACAAAAATGTTTTCAGTTAAATGAAATTTTAACTTCTCAATGAGTCCATTAACAATAGCAGAGCTCCATATTGTGACCTCCAACCAGTATTCACAAAGCCTTAAAAGCAGTTCTTGTTGCTTTTGTGACTGGTGAGAATTCCTTATCAGAAACAATGCCTTTTTATTTCAATACAGGCTAAGATGCCCTTTTATGATCTGATTACTTCCATAAATCTTGCCTAAAACTGTAGAATTAATCAGAGAAATAATTTTATAGAACATAATTATCTGCTAATTCAGAAACATATATTTAAACAGAAATTTCAGCCTCCACTACTTCTTCAAATGACACATAAAAGAGAAAGGCAAAAAACATCAGAATTACAGTTTAATTCAGAATCACAGTTACTAGTAAATTATAGTGGAATCATCATTAAAAAACCTTTAATTTTTTTTATTATTGAATTCAAGAGAAGAATGACAATAATCAACTTTAGACCTATCCAATTTCTTCCGCCATTTTTACTCAAGTAGTATGCCCAGAAAAATCTCTGTTAGGGTTGTGCCTGTTCTCAAACTGCTGCAGTCAGATGGTCTTTGTTCATTTGACATGTGCTTGACAGAATTTCCAGCACAAATTTCGGAAATGACATCGTTCTAGAGTACATGTAAGATTTATGTAACTTATCACAGCATGCCATGTTAGTGGAGAACGAAAATATTTTCATGAATAAACGCGGAATGATTCATTCACTTAGTGCATTAAATGTGTTTGATTATATGGTGTTGTTAGTTAATGTAAGTGGAAATAAATCCTTCAAATCTAATTTTATAGATTTGACTTGACATGCTTGTTTTGTTCACAGGTTCATGTAGCAAACATAAAGCTGCCTATTTTGACTTCCACTCAAAAATATTCTTGTACTGAGTCCAATTATGTTATTTAACCAAGGCACTATATCTTTTTAGCTACTATGTATGTTCCGAAAAGATAACAAAACAGATTAGAAGTTAGTGTACTGTAGAGAATCCACTCTTTCCCTTGATCTTTTGTTCCAAAGGTGATTTAACCAGTCATAACATACTTGTGCCTATTCCCTTAACTATCTGGCTGTTAACATTGGTTCTTATTCTGTTTTTCTCTTTCACATACAGGAGCTTGAAGAATATTTTTTCCCTGAAAAAAAGACAATCAGAATATATTTATGCACCATGAAGTCATAACCTTTTTGTTGTCTCTTTGAAATTAAAAGTTTGAACTCATTAAATCTATTATAAGACATTTTGTCCATCCTATTAAACATTTTCTGCAATTTTCATTGAACTTACTCCAATTCTGCAACGTTCTTTAAAACTGACTCTGTCAGAACTACAAAGTACTGCTGCACTGACCTTGCAGCCAGAGAAAAAAGCTCTCTGACCTGTACGCATAGCCTTACATGATGTAAATATCATGTGATTCAAATTGCTTTGTATGATGCTCTTCATAGCTATTTACTCCCCACTAATTTTATGATCAACGTTGTGTTGATTTTCAGGTGTTTGAAAAAAATATTAGATGCTCTGGACCTACCACCAATGCCTGCAGAAGCCCTCTCCGAATGCCCTCTCCTTTGTGAAATACTTTTTTGAGTTAGCAAGTTCATAAATTACTCACCCTGTGCCCCCTGACAGTGTACAGTATTTTACAACCAGAGTGTCATGTGCAATCACATCAAAACACCTCACAAAGGCACACTTACATTGCCACTATCAAAAACTTGACAACAGTTAACCAGTTGCTATGCTAGGAATACCACTTACAACACTGAAGAATTTGCTCTTAATCAATCCTGCAGTGTGCTCTCTAAAGCATGTAAATTGTATCAAGCACATCTCATGGAATCATAGAATGGTCTGGGTTGGAAGCGACATTAAAGATCATTTCAACTTCATCTCCTGCCACAGGCAGGGCCACCTTCCACTAGACCAGGTTGCTCAAAGCCCCATCCAACCTGGCAGAGATCCACAGCTTCTCTGGGCAACTTGTGTCAGCATCTCACCATCCTCATAGTAAAGAATTTCTTCCTAATGTCATCTAAATCTACCTCCTCTCAGTGTAAAACCATTCCCTCTTGATGTATCGCTACATGAGCCTCTGTTCTTCACTGCATATAATGAATACAGTAAATGAATCAACAGGCTTTCATAAAAAATAGAGTATGTCTGGCAAAACTGGCATTTTGACACAGGAAAAGTTCATCTGAAAGATACAGGTTTATTTTATTGGTTTGTATTTAGGAATCATAGTAATGGATCGAAGTCACACATTTGGGTTTACACTAACAGAGCAAAAAAATGGTTTTATGCTAGCATATATGCTAACAGGAAATGGATAAAAACAGACTGGAATTTTGTATGGGTGGTAAGTTGACTAATTACTTGGTCTAAAAGGGTTTTGAGTCACATTTTAAACCTTATCACTGTACATTTTCTTGCTTTTTCAGTGCACAGAATAAAGTTTCAGTCATTGATTACAAATGAAAAATTAAGCCATTCTGCTAGTTTCACACACATTAACTAGGGGTGTTTAATTATGATTGGAGACCTTTTCTAGGGGGTTCAAGCTGTTGAATAACTTTTAAAATAGTATCCTATTTGCAATGAATCTCAGGATTCATTGCAAAGAACAAAGATTTTTCAAAGCATACATTCTGTATTAAAATAAGACAGATTTCTGGCTGCCAAAACAACCTTCCAGAGAGGGCAAGACTATATTGAAAAACATAGCCCTAAAAGAAATAAAATAAATCAGTAGTTATTCCAATATGAGTACTTCCAGAAAATGATTGTCCATTTCAATGTGTTTAACACAACACATGTTCTCAATCCTGAAGTGACAAATTCCAACAGTGTGTGTAATATGAATGTTGAAGGTGTCCAGGTGGGAACTTTGCTTAAATAATTCACCAAGGTAGATATATGAAATCCAAGTTATTTCACATTTCTTGCATGATGTGGACTATATAACCTCCAAAGGGAAAGTACAGTAAGAAGATGAATCCTTACATACAATCTACCAACTACCAAAGATTCTAGGACTCATCTCTTAAAAGTCTTCAGTTTAGATGTATCACTGCAATAGCAATGTTTTCTGTGAACACTTTTCCTATTACATTTGGCTTAACATCTTAAAGCCAACAGCCACATGAAACAGTGGTAACTCTCACTGGTAACAAAAAAAGAAGAAATCGGTATCTTACGCTCAACATGTCCAGATAGTGGAGTTCAAATAAAAATTAATGAAGGACATGCCAACTGAGAACCACTCTTATTGCAAGGTGGCGGCACTAGACAAAGGCCATCACAATGAGAAACAGCATTTCCCAAATATTATTTTCCTAAACTCTAAGTCTGGTGATTATTTGACAGAAAACATGTTCAATAGAGAGAAAGAGCCAATGCTGACCTTGACTAAACCAGCAGTGATTTATCATTCTAGTAAACAAAAGATGATCTATAAGATGAAACACTTCAGTGCAATTTTTTTTACAAACTGGTAATCTGAGTGATGCTTTGTATCATCTTTGAAAACTGTTGTTCATAGACGAACACAGACATGCATCAAATGAATACAGTATTTTGTGGTTATTTTTAACATTCGATGTAAACATGGTTTTCAACCTTATAGTTGTTTTAGGCATTACAGCTTTAGATCCATGCCTCTCACAATAAGAACAAGATTTCACCAGTGATATGCTCTTTTCACACTGATTTACTATTTCTACAGATGCCTGAGGAGCTCAGTTTTGGAGACTGTTTTTCTGAAATTCTGAGTCCTACTGATTTTATAAAAGCTTTGGGTTTTCCTTCTCCTCTCCCTCCTTCCCTAAAATATCCTCAAAAAAAATTATCCATGTTTCAGTGACACGTTTTTGGCTGCAACAGCTTCAGGAGCCTTGCAAGGCTGTCAGGATATCCCTCACTTGGCTGTGTAAAATCAGTCATCTGAAATTTAAATACAGTACATTAAGTAGCACATATTTGCCATTAAATTTCACTGTTTCCTTTTTTCCTTCCTGAGCTGTCAGTAGAACAGCTCGTTATATTTTTCATGTAAATTGCTACAATTCTGCATATAAAACTAAACCTTTTGAGCTGAGCTAGACCCAAGAGGTGGTTTAGCAAAGGCTAGACAAAGCTTGAAACACATAAGGTTTATTATTACTGCTTACCTTAGCAGCAATGGCCTCCACAAGAGTTGTAATAACTCAGTGGCAGACTGCTTTATGGTCTGCGGAACTTTATATTTCTATTCTCCACTGTGTATAACAAATACTTCTAAAAATTGTTTCTATGCTCATTTCTGCATTAAATCCAGAGTACGAGATTAACAGCATCTTTTCGTCCTGTTGCGCTGATTAGACTGGATAGTAATGAGCACTTTTAGAATCACTAAGTAATGATAATGATGCAAGATGATATTTTAATTGTTTTAGAACATATATATATACATTAAACATAAATGGGAAAAATATTTCTTTAACCCCATTTCTCTCAAACATTCAAGGATTTTCTTGGAGCGAAGTCACAAATTGGAAATCCCATTCTAAAGAAATACAGGACACAGAAGATAAAAGAGGAGGAAATTCAACTGAGTAGGTAGAAAGATGCCGTCACTAATCTGTTTGAATTAGTCCAATTATAGATCTGTATTAGCTATGAAACAGTTAAAATAAAATTAATTGAAACATAGCTTAAGTTTGAATAATTTGTTGAAACTACCTTCTCATTTCCATTGCTGTAAATCAAACCTACACTGGATGAAAGCTTTATTATTTTTTTAACCCCATTGTTACTTTTATTGAAAATAATAGTTTACCTCTGGCCAAAGTTATGTTTCATTTTGCACCATCATTTTTCTAGAGATACTTTCCATCAAGTTACTTCATTAATCTCTCACTGATGTGGGTTTTCTTAGCTTCAGCTTCTTTCCAGTCTCACTTTGCTAACTCCTTGTAGCTGTAACTTAAGAATAACTTCTCATATAAAATGTGATCTTGCTTCGTAAAGCTCCTGCTCTAGCTGATTAAACCCAAGTCAGAACTATTGCTTTTGATTTTCTTGTTTTGCGACGACAATAAAAGTCAACCTACTGCTGTCATTTGGAAAGAATTCATAATTCTCTTGCCTCTTTAGTTTCACAAATAATAGTTTTCCCAAAATTTATTAAAAGGAGACGAAAAGTGGCAAAAGCTGAGCTATACAAGATACAAAACCATGATTAGTGAAGTACTTGATAAAAAAAATGGTTTTACAGGAAAGATGTTCTAAGAATCCCATGTCATAATTTACTACTTTGTAATTTAAAATTAATAAAATGCAACATAAACATTTACATTTACAGCATATTGATATCAAAATATTTCATTATTTCAGGATTGCTGAAGTAATTGGGTCAACTGCTGAGGTGAGCAGCTTGAGAGAGAACACCTGCAACACCTGAGCAGGGGGAAGCTCAGCGTCCAGGAGCCTCAACTCAGACTGGCAAGAGCCAAAGAGGGAGCCTCAAGTCCTCCACAGGACTTGCCCAGGAGCCGGCAGCTCAGCTGACGCAAGCAGCTGACTCACAGGGGGCGGAGCCAGGAGGAGAGGCACCAGCCCTGACTGGGTAAAAACCTGCCCAGGGAACAAGAGGGGCCCGAAGCGCCGTGCGGCAGGTCGAGCGGGGTGGTGAGCACTCGCCTAATGAACAGGGCCTGGTCTGGGAGCTCTGCTCTGGCTGCCCCAGCAATGGCCAGCGTAGGCACCCAGAGCCAGTGAGAGGGGAGACTGCAGTGCAGAGCCCAGAGTGCAGAGAGTGCCTGCGCTGGTCTCCTGAGGACAGGGTGCACAATGGGCAGGGCTGCACTCAGTGAGCCCTGGTGCAGGTCCTCCTGCAGCAGGGACTGAGCTGCGGGACGCTGTCAATAGGCTGAAAGATGTCAGGGAAGCTGAGAGGAAGCAGCACCTGCTTGCTCCAGGCCCAAACTGTGCAGGGGCCTCAAGGGTCCACTGTAGCTCCTGGAGGAAAGAAGGAGGCCGTTAACCCGGGAAGCCCGGAAATAGTAACAAAAAAAAACAACAACAAAAAAAGAAGGAAGAGGACAATTAAAAGCAAGGGGCTTCCTCCTAAATCTGTTGTCCCCACCCAGAACTGCTTTGCTTTCCTGCAGAGAGCTAATGAGGAAACTTGCACCATGAACAACCGCTTGATGCACTGGTAAAGAAGATCTCTACTGGTGCTGCCAGGAAAAAGCAGTGGATCATAGCAGTAAGGGACTTTACCTTGAAAGGCACAGAGGCACCCATCTGTCAGCCTGACCCAGGCTCAAGGGAGGTGTTCTGCCCACGAGGGGCACGGATCAGGGATGTTGCAGAGAGGCTGCCTATTCTAGTAAGTCCTACTCACTATTACCAACTTCTAGTGATCCATGTGGGTGCTAGTGATATAGATAGCAGCAGCCTGGAGACCATAAAGAAGGACTACAGAGCTCTGGGAGAGGTGGTTAGGGGCTCTGGAGCTCAGATTGTCTTTTCATCAATTCTCCAGGATAAAGTGGAGGACCTTGAAAAGGCTAGGAGGATTGGCCAGGATAATAAATGGTTAAAAGGGTAGTACAAGTCAGGGGTTTGGGTATCTGCAACATGGGACTCAGTTTCAGAGGCCAGGTCTACTGGAGGCTGGTGGAGCTGGTCTGATAACAAAGGGGAAGAGTGGTTTTGGTAGGAGGCTTCCCAGGCTGGTCAAGAAAGCTTTAAACAAGATGTGTTGGGGGAGGGCGGCATCATTCCATCCCAACACACCCAGTTACTTGCCAGCACCTATAATAAATGCTCGGAGCAATGTAGAGATATTCCAGCTGCTACAGTCAATTAGCTGGCTTCATTTGGAGCTTGGTTCAGATACCCCTATTCAAACACCTGTAGTATGGGGAACAAACAAGAGGAAGTAGAGATGTGTGCATGTCTGCGAGGATATAACAGGCATCACAGAAACATGGTGGGATGGCTCCTGTGACTGGTGTGTTGGAATGGAAGGTTAAAGGCTCTTTAGAAAAGACAGGCCCAGCAGGCAGGGAGGGGGAGTTGCTATTTATGTCAGGGACGGGCTGGAGAGTATGGAACTCTGTCAGGAGACAGGTGAGCAGTCGACAGAGAGTCAGGGTTAAAGGGAGAACAGCGATGGGAGACATTACTGTGGGGATCTGTTACAGACCGCCTGATAAAGAGGACTCTGTGGATGAAGCACTCTATAGACAAATAAGAACAGCCTCATGCTAGCAGGCCCTCATTCTAATAGGGGACTTTAACCACCCTGATATCTGTTAGAGGGACAGTATGGCCCGGCACAAGCAATCCAGGAGGCTCCTCAATTGTGTGGAAGACAACTTCCTTCTGCAAGTAACAGAGGAGCCGACAAGGAGAGGTGCCAGGCTTGACTTCGTGCTCACCAACAGGGAAGTGCTGGCTGGAAATGTGACATTCCAGGGCAGCCTTGGTTGTAGCAATCATGAGATGGTCGAATTTAAGATCCTCAGGAGAGTAAGAGCGTGCAGCAAGCTCACTGACCTGGACTTCAAGAGAGCAGATTTTGGCATCTTCAGGAACCTGCTCAGTAAGGTTCCATGGGATATAGTCTTAGAGGGCAGGGGGGCCCAAGACTGTTGCTTGATATTCAAGGATCACCTGCTACAAGCTTAGGAGCGTTGCTGCCCAGCTAGGAGGAAGTGCAGCAGGAGAGCCAGGAGACCTCCTTGAATGGATAAGGAGCTCCTGAAGAAACTTTGAGGGGAAAAAAGAGGCATATAAAAAGGTGGAAGCAAGGACAGGTGGCCTGGGAAGAATACAGGGATCTTGTCTGGGAAGCTAGGGACCAGGTTAGGAAACCTAAGGCCCAGTTACAATTAAACTTGGCCAGGGATGTTAAAGATCATAGAATCACAGAATCATAGAATAGTTAGGGTTGGAAAGGACATTAAGATCATCTAGTTCCAACCCCCCTGCCATGGATAGGGGGACCTCACACTAAACCATGCCACCCAAGGCTCTCTACAGCCCCGCCTTGAACACCGCCATGGATGGAGCATTCACAACTTCCCTGGGCAGCCCATTCCAGTGCCTCACCACCCTTACAGTAAAGAATTTCTTCCTCATATCCAATCTAAACTTCCCCTGTTTAAGTTTGAACCTGTTATCCCTTGTCCTATCACTACAGTCCCTAAAGAAGAGTCCCTCCCCAGCATCCCTATAGTCCCCATTCAGGTATTGGAAGGCTAACTATTGGAACCCTAAGTATTCTATGATCCTATGATTGTAAGTAGGTAAATACTGAAGAAATGAGAGCGGATATTCTACACTATTCAAATTTTTATGAAAAAGCACAAAAAATACATATAATCACAGAATCACAGAATAGTAAGGGCTGGAAAGGACCTCAAGATCATCGAGTTCCAACCCCCCCGCCATGGGCAGGGACACCTCCCACTAAACCATGCCATCCAAGGCTATGTCCAACCCCACCTTGAACGCCGCCAGGGATGAAGCATCCACAACTTCCCTGGGCAACCCATTCCAGGGCCCCACCACCCTCACAGTAAAGAATTTCTTCCTCAGATCCAATCTAAACCTCCCCTGTTTAAGTTTAAACCCATTACCCCTTGTCCTCTCACCACAGTCCCTAATGAAGAGTCCCTCCCCAGCATCCCTATAGGCCCCCTTCAGGTATTGGAAGGCTGCTATGAGGTCTCCACGCAGCCTTCTCTTCTCCAGGCTGAACAGCCCCAACTTTCTCAGCCTATCTTCATACGAGAGGTGCTCCAGTCCCCTGATCATCCTCGTGGCCCTCCTCTGGACTTGTTCTAACACTTCCATGTCCTTTTTATGTTGAGGACACCAGAACTGCACACAATACTCCAAGTGAGGTCTCACGAGAGCAGAGTAGAGGGGCAGGATCACCTCCCTCCACCTGCTGGTCACACTCCTTTTGATGCAGCCCAGAATACGGTTGGCCTTCTGGGCTGCAAGCACACACTGCCGGCTCATGTTCATTTTTTCATCAACCCACACCCCCAAGTCCTTCTCTGCAGGGCTGCTCTCAATCTCCTCCCCGCCCAACCTGTAGCTGTGCCTGGCATTGCTCCGACCCAGGTGGAGGACTTTGCATTTAGCATGGTTGAACTTCATCAGGTTGGCATTAGCCCACCTCACAAGCGTGTCAAGGTCCCTCTGGATGGCATTCCTTCCCTCCAATGTATCAACCGAACCACACAGCTTGGTGTCATCGGCAAACTTGCTGAGGGCGCACTCAATCCCACTGTCCGTGTCACCCACAAAGATGTTGAACAAGACCGGTCCCAACACCGATCCCTGGGGGACACCACTCGTTACCAGTCTCCAGCTGGACACTGAGCCACTGAGCACTACTCTTTGCATGCGGCCATCCAGCCAGTTCTTTATCCACCCAGTGGTCCACCTATCAAATTGATGTCTCTCCAACTTAGAGAGAAGGATGTCATGGGAGACAGTGTCTAAGGCTTTACACAAGTCCAGGTAGATGACATCAACTGCTCTGCCCCTGTCCATCAGTTCCGTAGCCCCTTCATAGAAGGTCACCAGATTGGTCAGGCAGGATTTCCCCTTAGTGAAGCCATGCTGGCTGTCCCCAAGCACCTTGTTGGTTTTCATGTGCCTTAGCATGGCTTCCAGGATAATCCGCTCCAAGATTTTGCCAGGCACAGAGGTGAGACTGACTGGTCTGAGCATTATTTTGTTGTTTACACTGTGGAAGAGCATAGCCATTTGGGTTAACTTATTGTTATGTAGAAATCCTCTCTCACAATCACAGTTATCTAGACTTTTTTCATTGCATAAATTTTAGAATCACCACAGTGCAATTTAATCTCCTTTTATTAAGTATATTTTACATGTTCTTCCTTCTTTTGTTCAGAGGTTAGAAATGTTTAGGTATATATTACTACTAATATATTTCTTCAAACAAAAGGGCAGGTATTGCCTTCATTAAGTTGGACTTTGGCAAAGCACCAAGCTTTAACAGAGAGATAAATATGCTTAAATCAACACTTAGCATCTGAAGCATTCCATTTTATTCAGATTCCTATACAGTGCCTAAAATTACAGTAGCATATATCACACAGAGGAAACTTTCCTGTGTATCCTTAGGTTCACTAGAATTGTATCTTTTATGGTATTTCTGACTGAAAGCTGGTGGGATATGCAGTTATAATGACTTAAGAATGTTAACAGAGCCTTAATCAACATCTATTTCTGCATCCATGCATACTACAAAAGCTAATGCTTAGTGTCAGGAATCCCTGTCCCATCAGTCCTTAAGGATTGAAGCCCTGTGGTAGTCTAACAGTTTGTGAGAACTTTACTGCAGAAAACAAGTAATGGGTCTTTTTCAAAGTACTATTTTTCTAGATTTGCAGCTGTAAATCATCAGAGTTCCAGCAGAACATGTAAGTATGAATGCTAAGTACTCATGGGTGGGTCATTTTGAAAGCATCTGTTACTAGAAAACCCTGCAAAATTGTTCACCAAGTCACTCAGAATGCTTTCCACATCTGGAGGTATCAATTAATACAAATCTGCACACATTTTCTATACTACTGCGTGTTCTGTGCTATCAAGGAGCTAAGAACTTCAAAATTTTTTAATTACTTAAAACGGTACAGTAGGATTCTAAAGCATATAGTTAGGCATTTCCATTTGTAGGTCTTGTAGGCCGTGTATGTACATAGGGAAAAAGATATATTAAAGCGCAGGCCAATCCTGTAAATGCTTTTGGCATGTTTCAAAATATATTAGTCAGTTACAAATGAATCAAAACATAGAATATTGCTAGCATATAAAGATTTTGGACATTTCTGCTATTCACAAAATTGTTCAAGTTAGGATGTTCTCGGCATCAATGACAAAAACCAGATAATCATTATTTCCACTTATTTTTGCTTTTCAGTTTTAGTGAAAAGACAACCCTAATGCCTTGATGCTGAAATAGTATAGCCATATATTTAAAAAAATAATTCAGTGCGAATGTCATCATAATGCAAAGTTTGTGTTAGCATTTCAGTTTGGACACAGAGCTGACCTTTTTCCATTCTTGAACAAAATGCAGTCAAGGAAATTCATCATATACTCATTTTGTGACAAGTATGATAAGGGGCAAATCCTTGGTTTAGAGAGCATTTTCTAAATAGTCTTCTATTGCTGTACACTAAAATTATTATTTTATTAAAAAAATCTTGTTAATACTTTGGATCAACAGTATTTTGTATGTTTTTTCTTAATTCAGTGTTTTCTAACTTTCAGTGTATTTTTTAATTATCTAAGAAAAATTCTCTTTCCATATTCCACACAATATGGATCATTCAGATAATAGAAATATCATAGTTTATTGTTAAGAAGACAGAAATTTTTAATTGCATACTGAAGCTCCCAGCTACCATTAATTCATTTAACTGGACAGCATAAAGTTAGACATGTCCAAACCTTTCATCTTCTGTAGGTTTTTGGAGAGATGAAATCCAGGATGCATCCAACTTGTTGAGGAATGAAAAAAACATTACTCTATGGCTTGACCCAATGTCCACTGACATCAAGTAAAAGATTAAATTATTTCTAGTTGGTTTTGGATGAAACTATTTTCCATCCACAGCTAAATTACCTCCAGCAATTAAGTTATTACATATTGCTGAATCATCAAATTGGGGTTTTTATCTTCCTCACAATAGCAAAAATAAAGCTGAATAGCTTTTAATGCTTTCATTTTTTTTTGTTTTATTTTATTTTACATTTTTATAAATTCTACATAATGCCTGTAATTCAAGACAAAACTTGACTTTTTACAGAGCATGCTCCAATATTATTCACAAAAGTGCTCTGCAGACTGAATAATCTGATCAATTGTGCAGTGACTGGCTGCTGGACTTAAAATTATGAAATTATTAAAAGTATCCCCAGAATTTTTATGAGAAAGACTTTATATTCAATAATCCTTTGCCTAAAAAGGACATATAACATTTATGTTCTATTTTTACAAAGCTCATTGCTTTACTGATTCACAGATATTGTTGTGTAACCTGATTCAGTCTAAAACACTAAGGAAAAATAAAGACCATATCAGTAAGATCTTTGTAGTTTGTTCTGTAATATGGCCATAAATTTCATATATCCTAGATGCTCCTGTTCACTCCTATACACTTCTGTCTGGTATAAACACATTCTGTTCACCTCTTTGTAAAAGTCATGTCAGTATGTAACAGTACTGATAATGTTTATAAGGTATACCAGCATGAACCAGGCAGAGAAGATCCAGTGATATTGCTGTGTAACTTCATTAGAAATAGAAATTCTAACCAACACCATATTCACCAGTTCAAAAAGCAGAAAGCTGCATTCCTTGAGGGAAAGTATAATCAATGAAGAACAATGTCCATTCCATGCTGATGTTCCCAAAACTAGAACTCTGAATTTTGATGCTGTCTGCACATGCATGCAGTTTTCTGAAGGTAATTACCACATAAGCCCAAAACGTAGTATGTGTCCAAAAAGGACATAATTACTGGGAATTAAAATAGTAAGACACTTTGAAGCTCCGTCTTGAAATTCTGGGGAGCTATTTCAGCTTGAAAACTTAAAAATATGGAAATGTAGAAGAAAAACATTATACGTGACACGTGTATCTGTTTTGATCCTCATACCCACGATTACAGGAACAATCTAAGAGGAAATATATTCTGAACAAAGTTAACTAATTTATATTTAGCAGATGTCAGGAGCAACTTGGGGAAAAAATAAGTGGTGGACAGAAAAAGGCTAGAGTAAAAACATAAGTAGGCACAGTCTGAAATGCATTTATGTGTTATCTCAATTATATTTTTTTAATTAAAAATGTCTTGATGCTTTGCCTGAATATTTATTTCATAAATAGAGTATCTGAGGATATACTCCAAGACTAAATAGCTAGAGAGATAGTAAATGGTTAATAGTAAATGTAGCTTCTGGCCTCTTTCAGTGGACTCCCCTCAGCACAGGAATTGTACCTATTTGACAGTGGTACATACAAAGAACAGCTCCACATCAGCAGATTTCACAGAGTCCAAAAAAGAGTTCATACATTTACAGTATTACATTAAATATTTCCTTGAAGTAAGCAACAAAGAAGCAAATTTGAAAAGCTTGCCTTGCTTTTACTCCAAAATTCTTGGCAAAACAAAACAAAGCCAAACAAACAAAAAAAAAAAAAAAAAAAAAAAAAAAAAAAAAAAAAAAAAAAAAAACCAAAAACCAACAAAACAAGCAAAGAAAAAAACCCAGCCAACCACAAAAAAACCCAACCAAACAAAAAACAACAAAGAATCACAAAACCAAATATTTTAGGAAAGCCCATTAAGTGCTGTTAAGGTCCAAGTTCTGCTGATGTGTTGGTGTCTTTTTAACATAATGGATATGTCCACATAACACATTTTTTTGCCCTTCCTGTTCAGAAAAGGTGGTGAGTGCAGTTCCATGATAACATATGCAAGATGGATGGCATACTTTTTTATTGTTTTTTCTCTCTTTCTGTTAGGGAAGGGGAGATGGTTTAGATTTGGGGGTGTTTTGCGGGGTTTTTGGCTGTGCTTTTCATCCCAGAAAAGTGGAAGATGCAGCAGACATTGAAATGAGCAAGAAATCACTTTTTCTTTGGAGGAATTAATAAGCTTGCTTAGTGGACACACTTCAGACTACAGGGCTCTGGACAGGAAGACACAGAATGCAGCTGGAAAACTGCAGGTTATAAAGAGACTGAGAGTCACACTGAGAAAAATTAAGCAGAAAACTGATTCTAGCTAGAGATATGATCAAAATTTTAGGGAACAAAGCAACTTAATATGTCATTCAAGGGGTAACAGGTTCAAACTTAAACAGGAGAAGTTTATATTGGATATAAGGAAGAAATTCTTTACTGTAAGGGTGGTGGGGCACTGGAATGGGTTGCCCAGGAAGTTGTGAATGCTCCACCCCTGGCAGTGTTCAAGGCCAGGTTGGACAGAGCCTTGGGTGACATGATTTAGTGTGAGGTGTCCCTGCCCATGGCAGGGGGGCTGGAACTAGATGATCTTAAGGTCCTTTTCAACCCTAACTATTCTATGATTCTATGATTCAGTTAAGTGGTATTAAGCCTGTAAGCAGGGAACTGCTGGGAAGAATAAAGCAGGCAACAAGAAGCATGTAAAGAATTTTTTTGTTGTCCTTATTTGCCTTTTTTTAATTCAGAAAGATTAATATTTTATTTTTTAATCTAATAATATTTGTTTTTTCTACTTGAAATACTTTTTTGATTGTAATTCACTACAAAAAAAAATTACAGGCTTATTAACTTCAAAGATCTGGTTGACTGGAGTACTTGTCAAAGTGAGAGAGTGGATGTTTTACAAGAGAGAAGGCAGAAGGTGAAGAATTGCTACAAATTCTTCAGAGTGAGAAAAATTACTTGATAGCTTAACACTGGGCATCCTTATTTGTTATTATGATTAATGCCTTGTGTGACAGTACAGAATACTGTCCTGGGTTCAGCAGTAGCAGTCTTTTTCTCCTTCTTAGTAGCTGGTGCAGTGCTGTGTTTCTGACTTTCGGCCTGGGAACAGCGCTGATAACACCGATGTTTTCAGCTGCTGGTCAGTAATGTTTAGTCTGTCCAAGGACTTTCTGAGTCTCATGTTCTGCAAGGGAGGAGGGGAAGCCGGGAGGAAGCAGAGACAGGACACCTGACTCAAAGTTACCAAGGAGGTATTCCATACCACAGCACGTCATGCCCAGTACATAAACTGGGGGCAGTTACCCAGAAGGGTTAGATCACTGCTGGGGCTGGGCTGGGCTGGGCTGGGTATCAGTTGGCAGGTGGTGAGCGGTTGTATTCTCTTCCCTTGTTATTTTGCTTATCATTATTACTATCGGTGGTAGCAGCAGTGCTTTGTGTTATACCTTAGTTACTGGACTGTTCTTATCTCAACCCGTGAGAGTTACATTCTTTTGATTCTCCTCCCCATCCCTCTGGGAGCGGGGGGGAGAAAAGGGGGAGAGTGAGCGAGCAGCTGTGTGGCTGAGTTGCCGGCTGGGCTTAAACCACTACAAATATATACAAGGGGTGGGATTTAGACACTTGTGAAAAAATCCTATAATGGCATACAGAACAAGCCACTGCACATATCAGAGCGATAGAAAAATCACACATTTGTAGGCGACCATGCATGCCTTGTCACGTGTTTGCGCACACACACTACATTTAAATTTTAAAATGCAGATAAATGTTAAGTGCTGAAGGTGGACATTCTTATTCTAAGTAACTATGCATTATATTTACATTAACAATAAAGGACTCCAGCCAATATGAGCTAAACACTGATTTCAAGGCAGTCAGTTCTCTATAACTTGAAGTTATATCAGTGTGTAATGTCTTAGAATTCTCTAATTCAGACATAAACCATAGATAGTATTGACACAGTTTATTAATAAAATTATCTCTTCATTTTGGTATGAAGAACCGTCTATATGACCATTAGAGCTTATGAACTTAAAATTTAGCATTAATATGGTTTATGAATAATAGCACCAGTTAATGAACTCAAAAACAATATTATCCCTCAGAACTTTCCCTTGTTAGATAATACAGAATCCCAATAAGGCTGTGCAAAGTTTCAAACAGGCTGTATTGGAATTCTTGGTTTGCTGAGAAGTTACGGATTTTGTATTATGTACATGACAATTTCTTTGGTTGTCAGAACTCTAGCAAGTACACAGATTGCATATGCCTTGCAAGATCAGTTTTGACAGTAGGCAAAATACCATGCAAACTACATACCAGACTCAAGAGTTACATGCAAGTACACTTGGGACATACCCCTATGCCCATCATCATGTCAGCAGGAAATGGGTGGGTCAGTGACTCCCCAAATTATAATCAAATTCATTAGTACTTAGAAGAGACTTGTACATGCCTATATTTTGCAGAGGTCAACTCCTTTCAATAACTTGTCTTACATACTAAAATTAGAGATCTGAGTTTCAATTACAGCAGTCCTAGTTTCAGAGCAACATTCCCTGAGAAGTTTTCAAGAGGTTTGTAAGGTAATATTGGGTGTTACATCAATGTTGAAAGCTTCAGAGTATTTGCCAGTTACTGAATGCATGCAATTTTAATCCAAGAAAATAATTTTGTTCTTGTGCAGCACATACATACTCATACAATAGTTATCCAAATCAGCATTTTCATATCACATTTTAATCATAAACTTTTCAAAATACTGAAAAATATTTCAGAAATTTATATATACTTTAAATTAAAAATCAGCACTACTACTGGCATTTATATATTTATATGAGTATATCTGGTACCTGTAAGTGATATGTTTGTGTTGCCACTTCTGTCCTGTTAACGCATAGCGTTTCCGACGAATGTTAAATTTGGAGCTACCTCTTGTTTGGTCAGGCACACCACATCGAGGCTTCTTCATCCAGCTACAAGAAACAGCACCACATAGTTAAAGCAACATGAAAGACAAATCATAACCACTGAATCTAATTAATAAAAATATCATACTTTTTAAGTTACAGTTTTATCAATTTTGTGCCTACATGCAACAATGACTAATAAAAAGAACGGTTATCTTGTTATCAGATGTATAGTGCATAGAACTTCCTGGTATCACATGACCTTCAGAAAGCAATTTCTTTGCTGTTATTTTTCCTAGTTTTCTTTTGCCATAACCTCTGAACAAAGACTTCACAACTGGACAAGTATTTCACAGGCAATAATTCATATTGATTCATTCAAGGTAATTATAATCTATATTACTACTAGCTTGCTTCCTGAAGGTGATGCTAAAGCGTATATACAAAGATTTAGTCAAAGCACTAGTTCCTAAAACAATTTCTGTATTCTCTGATCCTTCTTTTTTGTCTCGTTGTCAGTGTACTTAAATAAGTCTCATATTGTTTTAATCAGAGAGCCCAGTCAACTGCCAGAATTTTATTTTTTTAATTCAAGATACTGAAACAGTAATTTTATGATACTATTAAGTTCTTCTTTTACACTTTTCACACAATGAGTAGTATCTAATTGCAGCTGTAAGCACTTAGTGGAGATATTTAACTTAAGAATTCTGCTTAAGTATATTCAAATCAAAATTAGGCTGAAAAAGCTCTAAATCACAAACAACAGAAATGATCATTGCAACACCAGGCTTTCCACAGAACTGCTTGATTCTCAAAGTGACCTTCAATATTTCAGTGTTTTTCCAATATTTCAAAAACTTTGAACTTGTCAGCATTCCATGTATGTCAAAATTAGGATGATACCTAATTCAAAAGCATAAGTCCAACAGCAGTATCATTGAACTGTTTCTCACTTGTAGAGTAAGGATTATTTAGATTAAGCAAAACTGAACAAAACTCAGCTGAAGTTATTTTATATGAGCTGAATAGCTGCAGAACAATTTACCATCAGGAAGACAGTAAGATTAAAGACACTGGTTGCAATTAGAGACAAATCTCTATTACTTTTCCAGTTCATTTGACATTATTTCCATCATGCCAAAAAATTAATGATGTAAAAGCTATAGTTTTCCAATGGCATTTACCAAAAAAGTAGTCATACCCTATATTCAGGCTTGCATGAATGAATTTCTGACCATTAAACTGGCATTTAAGCCTTGTTTCATAAATAAATATACACACAGCAGCTGTATGTGTGTATAACTGGATGACAGAAAGTCATCTGAAATGTCATCTCAGAATGCAGACTCCTTTGAAAACATGTGCAGGTTAGCAAAAACTCAAAACCACCTTCAACCAGCCATCTATCTTTTATTTTTTTTTTTTCCCAGTAGATATTCTTAGTTCAATATATACAAAATGAAGAAATCCATCTTGTGAATGCTTCATCCCTGGCGGCATTCAAGGTGGGGTTGGACATAGCCTTGGATGGTATGGTTCAGTGGGAGGTGTCCCTGCCCATGGCAGGGGGGTTGGAACTCGATGATCTTGAGGTCCTTTCCAACCCTTACTATTCTATGATTCTATGATGTTGTTTTGTCCAAAAGAAAAAAAATAAAAAATAATGGAATATTTACAGTACAAAGGAGGAGTGTGTGTGCGTGTATAAAAAACTACACAATATAAGGAATTACAGAATTATAGAATGGTTTGGGTTGAAAGGGACCTTAAAGCTCATCTAGTTCCAACCTCTCTGTCATGGGCAGGGACACCTTCCGCTGGACAAGGTGGCTCAAAGCCCCGTCCAGCCTGGCCTTGAACACTGCCAGGGATGGAGCAGCCACAGCTTTTCTGGGCAACATGTTTCAATGTCTCACCACCCTCACAGTGAAAAGTTCTTTATTAATACCTAATCTGAATCTACCCTATTTCAGTTTAAAGCCATTACCCCTTGTCCTATCCTTACATGCCCTTGTAAAATGAAATAATTGATTTTTCAGTTCTGTACTCAAAGAATTAGATCTGCATTGTAAGTTTTACACCTACCAATACAAGACAAAGCATATTGCATACTGAATGAATTTTCAGAGATGGGATAATCCAGACAAAATCAGCCACACTCATAAATCAGTGTGAAGAGGTTTAACAGCACAGACTTACAACACTTCATATATGCTGCAGACATGGATGTTTGCTGCAGCAAAGTATTGCTTAAATGTGTAAGTAGGAGTTAAGCTGACCAGCTTGTGGGAAAACACAAAATTTTAATGATAGTACCAAGATGGCACTACACCCCATTTGCACTGATAAAGACTGATGGAGGTGTCCGAAAAAATTTTCATGGGTGACACATCCATCAAGTTAAAAGTGCAGAAGCCAAACCTTACAAATTTGACTGCCTGAACTGGAGACATGGAGCTCATGGTTACCTGTTCAAGTCAGAAACACGTAATCATTTGCTGTATTTCTGGTCAGAATAATTACAAAGTATGTGTAGCACATAAAAGAGCTGGCTATCATTTGTATATTCATGGAAGACAATCTTCTCTCCCTTGTGTCTGCAAAGACAGTACTGCACAATCTATAAAACTTTACTCCACCAGTATTTGCTGAAACACCCTACAACTTTACTACAGGTTCCTCTGGTTTTTTTTATAAGCGTCAATTCAACAAAGAGGACGTTAGCAACTTCTGGGATGAAATATTATTGAAAAGTTTCATTTGCTCTCATAAGAAAAGAAACTGAATGAAAGAAGCAGATTTTAGTTATAGACCAAATAGCAGTTTTCTTAGTAAAATGATAGCATATATACACTTCAGCAAACGAGATTAAAATTGGTTCAGACCTCAGACAACATTTAGACACGTCGTCAGTAATATTTTTTGCAGTGCATGTTAGATCACCATGCAGTTACCATGCATTTTAATGATATGGTATATTTAAATTATGCTATTGAAACTGCACACACACATTGCAGAAGAATATATAAACGTGTAGCAAAAGATCACTGTTCTCACGTTAAAGTGACATCACTACATCAAAAGAAAGATGCAAGGAATAAAGCAAAAACAAGTAACTGTTATATTTTGTTGGAAATACTGTACAAAAATGTCAAGGTCTTGTATATAAAATATATCACTTACGGTTGTATTGCTCCAAGGGTAGTGACTTCAAATCAATTGAACTGCCTCCCTCCACAAAGAAAAGTTTAACTTATTTAGCTTAGCTGATGGAGACCTATTTTAGTAACAAGGTTTGCTCACTGGCAAACCAGGTACAGGTAAATATCAATATTCCAAGTTGTGAATTCGAAAGTTAATCTTCAAAGCTGTCATTGAAATAACCTCTTCAGTTATGTCAAAGGTTCAATAACCTTATGGAAAATAATGCTAGCATAGAATGGTTTAGACTTAGGGTTTAATACAAAAAGTCAAGAACAGTAGGTAGCATGGATTCAAAATTCAACATTGTGTTAACTTACTAGAACTACTGACAATCCATTTTTAGCAAAACAAAACACAGCCCAAAATAATGCTATGAATTTCAAACAGTCACAATTTGTTACTGCATTGATTCTGAAGTGGTATGTACCTATCAAGAACATTATGCTTGATTCCTGATTGATGTGGATGGGCAGCGAATGTTCCCTGTTGTTGCGCTATCTGGCTCACTAATGTTCTTGCTATTCTTACATGAAGACTGGGACTGTGGTTCACACACAGTATAAATCCCAACATAAATCAAACAGTACCCTTTGTGCAAGTTGCTCACTAGCTTTCAGGAAATTACCTTCATGTAAAATTTAAGGGAAAATGCAATTTGAAGCTGAAGAGCTGGACTACCACTAGATCTGTCACTTAGATCTCAGCTGAGCTAAGTTTAACAGTCAGAATTTTAGAGAAATTATTACATGCTTAGTACCAAGTTCAGTATTTTCTAGAACAGAAATGAGGCAAAATGTTAACTTCTGGCACATGAATTTTCTTCTTTTTTTAATATGTTAAAAATATTTTTTTAAGTGTAATTGTTCTCAAAATGACTTGGAGAAAGACTTCTGTCCATAGTAATAATTAATGCTCATGATATTCGGTTATACTTTGTGTGTAATACGGTCTTCCATCTGTGGGGGAATTGACAAATAAAACACTGATTTCCATTTTCTTCCAAATATAGCTGCTTTTAACAACATGATCAAAGTCTTCTGTGTTCTTGATTGCTCGTTCAAACTCAATTTTTATCTTTTTTTTAAATGATTGGTTTTCATTTTTAAAAGGGTGAATATGGGTAATGAATTTGCCTGTCTTGCATCTGTTTGTTTCTGAACTTGCAGAAATCTTTCATGCAGCAACCCCTCAAAATTAATATTTTATCAGTACTCATTAAGGGGCCTTAAATGTGACTAATGTAATCTATCTGTAGAGTATGTCACATCAAGTTCCGCTCTTAGATCCATTAGTGTGAATCTTGAGGAGCTATATACGTCAAGAGAATTAAAACAATTTAGACTCAAAGAAAATCTAAGAAGATTAAAATAAAAATAGGCAGCAAAAATGTTTTTCTAGTAGAGCAAGAGCTAAGACTGAACTTCTCAGAGGGAAGAAACATTTCCTGTCTCCTCACTTTCTTAAGCCTTCAGGAAAAAGTTCTGGTGTAATATGGAATCAAAACATTCAAAGACCCCGTCTTTGGTTAAATGTTTCCTCTCGTTTGCCCTTGATCAAAACTGTTGCTTCATCTGCATATGTTTTTATTGATGGTAGGTTCTGTTTCTCTTTCTTTTGAAGAGTTATAGATAAAAAAAAAAAAAAGAGTCAAACTTGACAATTTAGTGGATGGAAAAATAAACATTTCTTTAAGAAAACTACTGAATGGAATGGTACCCTTAAACTTCTGGTGAGGAGAGTAAAAAATTGATGTAAAACACTATATTTTAGCCTTGCTACTGATGATGACTTGTCCGCAAGACTTCCATTGTCATTGAATGTTTGCTGAGAGTACAAGATGTTATGTACAGCTTTTGAACAAAAATGTTTATGAATCCAATAGACCACTCAGTCAATTTGAACAGCTCAAAATTTATCATTCATGCTTAATCAGTGACTGATAACTAATATACAAACAACAGAGATCCCACATAAATATGATTACATCTTCGTTATGAACCTTGATGTAAACTTGGTTAGAAGCTCATCTGAGCATTAATATAAGCATATTTCTCATTTATTTATAAGAGATGACATTAAAATAAAACAAACGTTTTGTTAGTATTGCACAGCTTTAGTCATCATCCTATACACAACCATTCATCTGTATACCAAAAAGTTCATAATATACCTCTTTAAACTGCAAAAAAATGTTCTGGAAATTAACATATACAGCAGTTTTAATAAAAGACAGCTAATTAGGTAACTACTTTTATCTATTCTTCCTACTCAGCATGTTTGGTTTAGGGATGTGAAAGACCATGATATCAACAGTGGGTCCATTTTCAGCAGCCTCTTTTTTAATGAATCATTGACCGTGTTTGATAATATATAAATGAATCACAGAAAATACTGTGATGCCCCATGCAAATGCCCTGATTTTCATTGGGTTTGCCATTGTCATTATACTTGCATTCAGAACATTCCTCATATTTCAGTGCCACTATATTGAAATCTCTTTCTACCATTCTTCCCTATCCCCAGCAATAAGCCAGCATCATGCTTTTCAAGTCACTTGAGAAACAAACAAAAAGATATAGCAAAAAACCAGTGAATGGTGAGGAGCAAGAGGAAGATGAACGCTATTCATATTTATGCATGTCAAAATATTCATTGAGGGATTATCTTTTCTTCCTGAGAAATAAAATCCCCCCAGGAGACTTCTGATCATGACGCTGCAGGACATTATTTCTTCATTAATACCCCTAAAGTTGGTCCCTATCAAGTTCGTACTATAACTTCATTTAATTGTTTGTCCTTCTGAAGACAAAGAGGCACATCATAATCTCTTCTCAAAACATGCTCAAGAAGCAGGTAAATCCTCATGCACAAGATGATAACATATTGTTTCTATGAGGTTCCTGCTGTACTTTTTTATTTTGTAATCCTAGCATTGCAAGTGATTATAACATATTAATCACAGAGAAAATGGTAAATTATCACATATTTCTGGCCAAAAGAGAGTATGTATACTTTCTGTGAAGATGAAAGGGAAAATTATTTCAAACATTTACAAAATGCTGCCATAAATTAACTAAAAATAAATAATAATGATCTTTTGCTACACAGTCATACATCCCAAGAATATTCACTTAACTGATGGTAACTTGAGGCCACAGTTTAGTTTAATGAGATCTTTTCTTAAATTGAATGCAAACGTGACAAGTCTTTAAGAATCAGTTCTGTTCGCAACTTGACTCAACTTTACATAACTCCAAATGTGTAAGTAAATGCAGAATTCATCCAGCATGAGTTATATGTACCTAATAATTGCCATGCTAATATACCTTTGTGTGTAAAAGAAAATAATGTTATCAATGGTTTGTAAGACTTAATATCCACCAGATTGTAAAATTGATGTCTTGGACTGCTGCATAGATGGATTCCTTTGTCACTTACATAGCAGAAAAAGTGAGACAACTTTGTTGACATGCTGACCAAAAAGTCCAGTTTAGCAAATATAAACCTCTTCCCTTTGCAATTGAAGTTTTGTTATATTTTTTTCAACTCACTAGCTAATACTCTAAACAAAGAGATGTTTTTTTTTCTAAACAAACAGATGGCCTCTGCTTTTCTTTAGGTTTTCTTAAGGTACTATGAACAAACTATTTTCCTTTTAGTGAAACATACTGCCTCTCACAAAGCTGCTGCTAATGTGTCTTTAAAAGGCTAGTAGTGACAGGTAGAGAACCCTTCCCTCAAGGATCAGTTGCTGAAGCTGTATAAAGAGCCAAGTCTCCCCACCCTGCAGATTGAATCATAAACTTACTTCTGAGCATGTTTACTGAGCATGGTTAACAAGGCGTTTACTGACACTGCACTGCATGTTCTAAGGCCCTTTAAATTCCTGAACTGAGGGATGTGCGATCAACTCACCTTCCCTCAGGGCAGCCCTAATATCTGCTTTGCTTTATTGCTCTTCAATGCAATAATGCATGTGCCAGTGAAATAAAATGATTTTTCCAATCCTGCCAGCATTTTGGGTAGTCTCTTCCCTAAACTCTAAATGATAGAAAAATCATTCATGCCAGCTACTTTACTACAAAAGAATAATGAAAGATGACACTTTGGGTTAGAGCTGGTAAATGAAAAATGACAGAGGATTTTCCACACACACACACTAAAAAGCATTTCAGAGAAGTAGTAGAAACATATTTCAATGAAGTAAATGTTGAATATCTAGTGACAGTACTATTTTGTTACTATTTTATAATTGCTTACTTTTCAAACAAAGTAACTTTTTCTAAAATCATAAGATAATCTTTATTTCATTTTACTTGGAATGAGTCTAACAAGCACTTCAGATCTTAGAATCATAGAATCGTTTAGGTTGGAAAAGGCATTTAAGATCATTGAGTCCAACCGTTAACTTAGCATAGCCAAGTCCACCACTAAACCATGTCACTGAGTGCTACATCTACATGCTTATGTGCCACATCTTTTACATACCTCCACTTCCCTAGGCAGGCTGTTCCAGTTCTTGACAACTCTTTCAGAGAACAACTTTCTTCCTCATATCCAGCCTAAACATCCCCTGGCACAGCTTGAGGCCGTTTCCTCTTGTCCTATCACTTGTTCCTTGGAAGAAGAGACCAACACCCACCTTGCTACAACCTCCTTTCAGGTATTTGTAGAGCGATATGGTCCCCCCTGAGCCTTCTCTTCTCCAGACTGAACAACTCCAGTTTCCTGAACAGTTCATTATCAGACTTATGCTCCAGGCCCTTCACCAGCTTTGTTGCCCTTCTCTAGACCTGTTCCAGCAACGAAATATCTCTCCTGTAGTGAGGGGCCCAAAACCGAACACAGTATTCAAGGTGCAGCCTCACTAGTGTCAAGTACAGGGGCATAATCACTTCCCCTGCTGTTTTAATCCCAAATACATTTTCTTACTTGTGTACTAATACTCATTATTATTATTTTCCCAGCACATTTTTAAAATTTGTAATAGTGTAGAGTTGTTTGGAAGTGCCTTTGAATAGCTTTGTTTCACAGTTTCTCTGTGTTCAGTCTGACAATAAAATAAGATACTGCTGGCCTTACAAAATTCAGAATTGCAAAGGGCATGCAAAATTATTCCAATTTTACTGCATGCTAAAATGAGCACATCTAGTCTTTTTTCAAAGGAAACTATCAAATGAACAGGCCAACGGAGTGTGCTAAATTTTTTTTTAATGAGGATAAGGAAATTTACACTAGAGATTTTCCAGTCAGAAAAGACATATCATGAATTCTTGTCGATTTTGAATAGGTTCCTCCACTTCCACATTCATAAAATTATGGCCCTTTCTTCAGGTAGCCCTGAAACATTTTCTTTACAAATCACCTGCCCAAAGGCAGACAGCAGTTAGGCAGGGGTCTAACCTGCAGCCACGGAATAGAGGAAGTTACAAAAAAAAAAAAAAAAAGAAGGAGAAAGAGAAACATTTTAACTCCCCACCTGAAGCTGCAACCCTATTTGTATATCCCGGTCACCCTTCTCCATGTGTTGTAACGTTTTTCCAGTTCTATTTTACCCTGCTTGAAACAGAAAAGTCAAGAGCAGTTCAGTACTGGTTACTTACTCAATTGTGTTCCTGTCCACTTTTCCTGTCATATTAATGCCATAGAACTGCTGCATGGCAGCTATAGCTGATTGCATGGTTTCTGCAGAGCGCAACACCGACATTCGGGGGTCAGTTGGTGGAAGGTAGCCATACTTTTGTAACCATACCTGCAATGACAAGTGCAGTGGCTATTAAATAGAAATTAGAGGTAAATAAAATGCTCCCTAGTAATTTTGTACCATATATAATGAAGATTCTAATTCACTAAGCATAAATCCTATTAGTTTGGGGATTTGGATTTTTTTTCTGAGAGAATAAATTCTCTGAGGCTTTTATTTAATCTCCTTTATTAAAGATACTGCTGTTTTAAGACTTACAATGTTTTCTACCCAGAAGCCAGCTCTCTTTATTGTCTGAAACTGCCTGTTTCAATTATTTATTTAGTGTACTTATTTATTTGAAGTTATAACTTAAGCACCTAACCATGGCTCTAGGCACTTCAAGAAAATTTTAAGCAGACAAAATATAAAAGCTACAATATATGCCACATCTAATTGACTGCCTACAGGGTACACGATAATATTCAACAACTACAACAATAAATCCACAATAGTTCTCACACAGTTACACTATATTTTTATCATCTCTCAAAGAATATGAAAGAGAGGAGCAGGGAGACATTCAGCTTTCTGAGAAAACTATCAAAATTACATATTTATAGGCAAAGCAGGAGGCCAAGAGATAGTGAAGTAGCAGTCTGTTCCCACTTACAGGAAACTCCCTGATAAGAGGATCTTCCTTTTTAAATCAAGATGGATTCAATGCCAACTGTTTATGCTCTTAATTGTGTAGAAATGAGAGGGAGAAGGCATGTCCAAGTAACTCAGAGCTTCATGGATTAAAGCCAGTATCTTTAGAAACACCTGGAAAAACCCTCTGAAACACACTGTCCTCTTGAGGCAATGTTTCTAAACAAGAAGCTGTGGTTATCTTAATGTTTTTAAACAGTCTCAAAATCTAGCCTATACAAAACACAGCGTAAGACTTCTAAGGCAATGAGTGCACTGATGCATCTTCAAAAATGTCTTCACTTTTTATCAAGGACTGGAACTACCCACTAGAATGAAAGGTACATGTATTGCCAATCGCCAAGACACGGCCACAGCTTCCCCAGTAACAAAGTACTTGTGACCCCAAAAATATGTGCTTTATAAAAAAGGAATAAATAGATAAAAAAATAATTTAAAAAAATATAGTTTCAGCCACTTCTTTTAAACGTATCACTCCCAGTTCATGGATTCTGAATCATTACATTAATGAATGCTATCCACCCACTCTCCCTTTATAGTGTGCTGTGGGCTCTGTCTGCCTCATACAATATTTCTGAGTTTTTTATATTTTTATACACACTCTCTATACACAGGCTAACACCAAACTGTGTGGTCTGCAATTTTCAGCCTTAAGTTTATCTTGCAGGGTCTACAAAATCAGTTCCATAGGAGGTTAACCATGCTGGTGGTGTACTCCTCTTTTACAGATCCCGTGAAGAACCTCAAGATGGGTGAACTCACTGCTATGGCTCACTTTACTAATACTGAATGCGTATTATAGGTGAATACTGGCTCTGTAAACGAAAAAATCAAACTGGCATTAAAGATAGGGGAAATCTTAAGAGTATGAGTTCAGATATCTCCAATTTAAAAAGGTTTACCCTCCCACAATGCAGTTCAGACACAATCTCAACAGTGTTTGTAAGCTCCACACAACAGGTAGATATAGTACAAACAGGATTAAGATCCAGCCTAACCTCTTCCACCTTCACACTATCTCTGTATACAAGAGCCATTCAGAAAAAGAACAAAATTTTGTCTAATAGGTAGGAAGATGTTATTTCCAGTACAAATTAATTGCTACACTCAGTACCTACATCCAACTTTACATACTCTTGACTTCTTGCACTTTTGAGATTCAAGAGGGAACTTATGAACACTAGATTTTCCCTAGATTTGGGTGATCTCACAAATGATTTAGTTTATGTGTTGCTTTGCACAGGAAGTCTGTTCTTCTTTCCACTATTGGAAGACAGCTTTGAAAGGCCAGATTGAGCTAGAAGGTTGGCAGGAGCAATGCAGTATCTGGAAACAAGAACATAGAAGGAAGAAAGCATTTTGACACAGAGGGGGTTGATTTCAACGTAGCATGTAGAGTCCATTTGAATTGCTGAGGTGACTGTCTCGCAAGGGGACGCCTGCAGCGCCTGATCGGGGGGGAGGCTCGGTGCCTACGAGCTTCACCTCGGAGCAGCAACTTGCACCGAGGGAGCCTCAAGTCCTCGACAAGGCCTGCCCAGGAGCCTGCAGCTCAGCGGAGGCAAGCGGCTGACTCAGAGGGGGCGGCGCCAGGAGGACCGGCGGCAGAGCTGACTGGTTAAAAACCTGCCCCAGGGAGCGCGAGCGACCCAGAGCGCGGCGAACAGGGCGGGCTCGAGGCAGTTTGCGCGGGCAGGCGAGCGGGGTGGTGAGCAGGATGGTGAAGACTCGCCGTACGAGCAAGGCTCGGTCTGGGAGCTCTGCTCTGGCTGCGCCGGTGGTGGCCAGTGTAGGCACCCAAACAGAACCGATGGGAAGGGAGGCTGCAGTGCAGAGCTCGGGGTGTAGAGAGCGCCTGCACTGCTGTCCTGAGGGAAGGGTGAGCAATGGGCAGGGCTGCACTCTGTGCTCTCTGGTGGAGGTCCTCCTGCAGCAGGCGGCTGAACTGCAGGAAGCTGTTACCAGGATGAAAGGTGTCAGGGAAGCTCAGAAGCAGTGCTGCTTGCCCCGGGACCAGACTGTTCCGGGGCCTCAAGAGCCTACTGTTGCCCATGCAGGAAAGGAGGCTGCTAACCCAGGAAGCTGGGAAAAGGTAACAAAAAAAAACAACAAAAAAAGGAGGAAGAGGGCAATTAAAAGCGAGGGGCTTCCTCCTACGTCTGTTGTCCCCACCCAGAACCGCTTTGCTGTCCTGCAGGGGGCTGATGAGCAACAGCGCTCCTACCAGGCGCAACCAGCTGGTGCAATGGTAAAGAAGGTCACTGCTGGTGCTGCCAGGAAAAAGCGGCAGACCGTAGTAGTCGGGGACTCTAATCTGAAAGGCACAGACGCACCCACCTGCCGGCCTGACCCACGCTCAAGGGAGCTGTGTTGCCTACCAGGGGCTCGGATCAGGGATGTGGCCGAGAAGCTGCCTGCTCTAGTCGGTCCCACTGACAATTACCCACTCCTGGTAATACATGTGGGTGCTACTGATATAGATAGCAGTAGCCCGGAGACCATAAAGAAGGACTACAGAGCTCTGGGAGAGGTGGTTAGGGGCTCTGGAGCTCAGATTGTCTTCTCGTCAATTCTCCAGGATACAGGGCAGGACCTTGAAAAGGCTAGGAGGATTGGGCAGGTTAATAAATGCTTAGAAGGGTGGTGCTATAGTCAGGGGTTTGGGTACCTTGAACATGGGACTCAATATAGTAGGCCAGGTCTACTGGGGGCTGGTGGAACTGGTCTGACAAAGAAGGGGAAGAGTGGATTTGGTAGGAGGCTTGCCAGACTGGTCAAGGATGCTTTAAACTAGATGTGGTGGGGAAGGGGGTAGCATTCCATCCCAATACACCCAGTCAGTTGCCAGCACCTACAGTAAACGTTTGGAGCAATGTAGAGATATTCCAGCTGCCCCAGCCAACGAGCCGGCTTCAATTGGATCTCGGCTCAAATGCCTCCATACAAATGCCCGTAGCATGGGGAACAAACAAGAGGAATTAGAGATGTGTGCACGTCTACGGGGGTATGATATCACAGGCATTGTAGAAACATGGTGGGATGGCTCCTATGACTGGTGTGTTGGAATGGAAGGTTACAGGCTCTTTAGGAAAGACAGGCCTGGCAGATGGGGAGGGGGAGTTGCAATTTATGTTAGGGATAGGCTAGAGAGTATGGAACCCTGTCTGGGGACAGGTGAGCAGTCGACAGAGAGTTTGTGGGTCAGGGTTAAAGGGAGAACAGCGATGGGTGACATTATTATGGGGATCTGTTACAGACCGCCTGACCAAGGGGACTTGCTGGATGAAGCGCACCATAGGCAGATAGGAGCAGCCTCACGCTCGCAGGTCCGACCTTCTATGAAGGGGCTACGGAACTGATGGACAGGGGCAGAGCAGTTGATGTCATCTACCTGGACTTGTGTAAAGCCTTTGACACTGTCTCCCATGACATCCTTCTCTCTAAGTTGGAGAGACATCAATTTGATAGGTGGACCACTCGGTGGATAAAGAACTGGCTGGATGGCCGCACGCAAAGAGTAGTGCTCAGTGGCTCAGTGTCCAGCTGGAGACCAGTAACGAGTGGTGTCCCCCAGGGATCGGTGTTGGGACTGGTCTTGTTCAACATCTTTGTGGGTGACACGGACAGTGGGATTGAGTGCGCCCTCAGCAAGTTTGCCGATGACACCAAGCTGTGTGGTTCGGTTGATACATTGGAGGGAAGGAATGCCATCCAGAGGGACCTTGACATGCTTGTGAGGTGGGCTGATGCCAACCTGATGAAGTTCAACCATGCTAAATGCAAAGTCCTCCACCTGGGTCGGAGCAATGCCAGGCACAGCTACAGGTTGGGCGGGGAGGAGATTGAGAGCAGCCCTGCCGAGAAGGACTTGGGGGTGTGGGTTGATGAAAAAATGAACATGAGCCGGCAGTGTGCGCTTGCAGCCCAGAAGGCCAACCGTATTCTGGGCTGCATCAAAAGGAGTGTGACCAGCAGGTGGAGGGAGGTGATCCTGCCCCTCTACTCTGCTCTCGTGAGACCTCACTTGGAGTATTGTGTGCAGTTCTGGTGTCCTCAACATAAAAAGGACATGGAACTGTTAGAACAAGTGCAGAGGAGGGACTCTTCATTAGGGACTGTGGTGAGAGGACAAGGGGTAATGGGTTTAAACTTAAACAGGGGAAGTTTAGATTGGATATGAGGAAGAAATTCTTTACTGTAAGGGTGGTGAGGCCCTGGAATGGGTTGCCCAGGGAAGTTGTGAATGCTTCATCCCTGGCGGCGTTCAAGGTGGGGTTGGACATAGCCTTGGATGGCATGGTTTAGTGGGAGATGTCCCTTCCCATGGCAGGGGGGTTGGAACTCGATGATCTTGACGTCCTTTCCAACCCTAACTATTCTATGATTCTATGATTCTATGAATTAATATTAAAAATGCATGTGTTTAAGAATGGTGTTATTTTGAGATTCATCTTATGTCTGTGATATCAAAACAAGTGATCAGACAGGGAAGAAAAATTATTCTGAGCATCATGTCACTGTTGTCTCAAACAATGACACTATCTTGCCACCTTCTCAGCATGAATTTGGTACGCAGACACAGAGCAGGGCTTTTCATGAAGCACTGTTCATGAAAGGGGCACTTGAAATTGCTTGATAGGCTTGTGAGGCCACATATCATCACTGAAAACCATCCTTACTGTGGCAAAACCGAAGGAGACAGACGTATGGAGTTACAAGCAACCAAATTTACCAGGAGCTGAACCTTCAGATACCTGAATTAGAAAACCTAAAAGAGAGAGACAGAAAATATAGCTTGGGTAGTACTGCTCATGGGAAAAGTGGAGTAGAGAGTACAAACTGGAATCTAGCAGCATACCTCTGCAGACACAGACGAGGAAAAGAGAAGTGGCTCAGAAACATCAGGAGACAATAGTGTAGCTTTTTGCATTCTAAGAAGACATAAATGCAAGTTAAATACAGGATGATTCTACGATTTGGTGGGACTAGATGATCTCCAGAGCTCCTTTCCAACCCTAATGATTCTGTGATTCTATGCCTGATAGTCATTCCCTGCTATTGAACAAAGGAAGGAGACCACCTGGGTCTTCCTTCAGCCTTCAAAATATCAACTAGAAGACACAGCCAACATACCAGAAAGCCAGATAACCTTCCAAAAGCAAGCTTCTTTTTTGAAGTTCAGACAAATTGACCACCAAGGCTAGTAACTGGCAGATGACTGAGAACTAATAGCATTTAGTAATGCTACTAGCGTTTTCTCCTGGTGAGAAAGGCTCACAGAAGAAGCTAAGAGACAACAAATCTGGTTCCTGTGCATTCCTCAGATTCCTCAATTATAAATGTGCATACTGTCACAGGAAAAAATGGTCTTAAAAAACAGTCTGATGACACCAAACTGACCAAGAACAAAGAAAACCCATATATCATCATTAAAGATTAAGCCAGAATATTATTAAGATAATCAGAGTTTCAGAGCACTGATTTCTAAGATAGAAATTATCAACAAATTATTAACGTTCCAGAATGACAGTACATAGTGTAAGATACAATACAATTATGTTCTGTGAACCAGAAAGCTTAGTAAATCAAATAGTTTAACAAAGCATGGATCAAAACAATTCCGTAATTGCTATTTGTGCAGCTGCATATCATTATTATTCATGTATTCCTGTTCCAGTTTTTAGATTTTATCATGCAAACAAAATTCCTATCTGTACTGAGTAAAATGGTGAGATTTCACAATTTCAAAATATTTTGACTTCTGTTTTTAATACACTTCTACCAAAGGCACTCTAAGCGAAATTATTTAAAATGTCTGAGTAATTCAGGAGATTTATGTTTTTAAAAGCATACACTTAAGAATCTAACTTACACTGATCACCATAGGATTTAGCGGTTCAAGTGCCAATGTAATTTTGAAGAGAGATTGAAGGCTCTTATTACAGCATGGAGAAATAAGCTGACTCCAGAATTAGCATCCACGTGACCATGTCATTTCTCCATTTAGGCCAATGGCTACTGATGTATTTTAATTATGGACCTATTACAGCTAATACTGACTTTTCAGTGACAAGTTGATAGCCAGATGGAAAAGCAACACAGAAGTGTTTACATACAGCATTTTAGAGACTTCCACTGTTTTTCCTACCGCATATTTCTAATGCCACCAGTTCCTCACTGGTGATGTTTTCTCTTCTTAACAGAAGATACTGAACTGAATTTACAGACTGGACATATGGTTTATGGTACCTACCTAGTGAGAAAAATAATTCCACAAAAAGAATGTAATAAGAACATATACCGCAGAAGAGTCTAACCTAGCCTATCAGAAATGTCTACAGAATTAAATAAGATTTATGATAGATAATATAATAGCATAACAATTATTATCGGTTTGCTGCCTATGGTTGTAATTCAAAATAACTGATCTCTAACAGCTAAAAAAAGAGCCTGCTCACTCAGAATGCATTCATCTGGAATGGCTTGAAGCTCACAAACAAATCCAGCTCTTGGAAAACATATAGCAGAGTGGAAAAGATGTTAAATAGAAGAAATCATCCCGAGACCAAACAACGATCTTTTTAGTCATTATGAATGTACCAGAAAGAAAAAGTCATAATACCAACTGCAAACTTTAGTTCTCCAATGACCTAAACTAGAAAGTGACTGACTTCTTTTCTTGTGAACTTCTCTGACAACCCCTCCAAAAACCAATGTACATGTGCTATTGGTACAGTCTTAGACACATTAAAGGTGTCAATCTTTATTGTGGACTACAGAATTTGTAATAAGCACTAAGTGATTCAGAAAACTGTGGGATGTCTAGCTGGCAGACTGCACTACAGTAAATACTTAGATGCAGTTCTAGAAGTAGCAGAGTTGAGCTCACAGTGAGTCAAAGAAGACAAATTAGGCCCCACTGTGTTTCATGTTGCTGCAGCTAGATAGCTCAAAATTAGTTGCAGTATCATCTCCACCGTTCTAGCATGTATAGCTTACTGCTTTTCCTGTGTTCTGGCTACAAAATGGATGTGAAGCTGAACATTCATATTATGCAAGTATCAGTGCAAACCAGATTTACCAATACATAATCTTGCATGTTTCTTGCTATATTAAGTCAGGAGAGATGGGACAGTGTCAGGAATTTTCCCACAGAAGCGTATGATGACTGAGATATTAAAAAGGAAAGTCCTCTTCCCAGTGAGAGGTAACTCCACTGTAAGAATAAAGATTGCAACCCAAGGACTTGCCTGGTTACTGACTTCTACTGAACTCAAGAGTCCAGGAGTGCAAAAATAAAAGGCAAAATAAAAAATAAAAAAAAGATAAAAAAACCCACAACACACCAGTTTGGCTGATTTCCTCCAATTTATAATTGAAGTTTTAAATATTCTAAATATTTTGCTTTACTGTCACACTTGTGCATGTTAAAACCAATACAGCTTGAGAGCAGAAGGAGTGGAAGGCATAAAAGAGCAGCCAGGAG
This sequence comes from Amazona ochrocephala, assembly GCA_039720435.1. Lineage (NCBI taxonomy): Eukaryota > Metazoa > Chordata > Aves > Psittaciformes > Psittacidae > Amazona > Amazona ochrocephala. The sequence goes on along the minus strand of CM077876.1, from coordinate 27,828,304 downwards.
CATCCGGATAGAGCCATTTGAAAATCCCAGGCAGGTGGGGACATATCAGTAAGTGGCAGATGTGGGATCTGCATGTAACACTGTGCTTGAGAGACTCTGAAATAACACTTGGAACAGGGATCAGATACTACCCAGCTCAAAGGCAGGAGTTACACTGTTCATTCACTACTTCTGCTGTCTGTACCAGGACTGGGTTAGTGGTATAACAACTTTGACACAAAAACTTGCCCTGGAAAGAAACTCTTTGTACCTTTATCTTTCCCTGTAACAGTATGCACACTTATAACTGACTGCAGAATGGGGACCTTATTCGTTAGTTGTTTAAGGAAAAGGAAATTTTCTTCACCCATAGAAAGCTCTGCAGAAATCTGGCACAGACTCAGACCAGTGGAAAAACTTCCACAAATACAACACTTCTAGAGGATGTATACAATCAATCACAGAGCACAGTTTTGGATACACTATCCTTTCATCTTACTAGAATTTATAGAGCTTGTAAGATAATACGAAATGCTCTGCAGAGCTAAGGATCCAGTGCTGAATATTTGGGTTTGGTAAGCCATGCTTCAGGAAAAAAAAAAAAAACAAAAAAAAAAAAAAACAAAAAAAACCCCAACCAACAAACTTTCTAGGGCTATGAAGATGATTTAAGGGATCAAAGAATTTCTGAATTTCTCTTGCGAGAAAAGACTAAGACACCTGGGACTGTTCAGCCTAGAGCAGAAGTTCAACAAGGTTCTTACCTATGTGTACAAACATCTGAAGGGAGGAAGTAAAGAAGATCATAATATCACAGCATGGTTTTGTTTGGAAGGGACCTCAAAGATCACCTAGTTCCAGTCCCTCTGCCATGGGCAGGGACAACATCCAGTAGACCAGGCTCATCCAGCCCCATCCAATATGGCTCTGTACATTTCTAGTGATTGAGCATCTACAGTTTCTCTGGGCAGCCTGTGCCAGTTTCACTACTCTCACGGTAAAGAATTTCTTTGTAATATTTAATCTAAATCTGTGTTCTTTCAGTTTAAAGCCATTTCCCCTTGTTCCATCACTAAATGTCCTCGTAAAAGTCCCTCTCCAGATTTCTTGTAGGTCCCCTTTAGGTACTGGAAGCTGCTCTAAGGTCTCCCCAAAACCTTCTCTGCTCCAGGCTGAACAAGCTCAGCCTTCTCAGCCTGCCTTCGTAAGAGAGGTGCTCCATCCCCGATTGTATTCGTAGCCCCCCTCTGAACCTGCGGCAACAGGTCAGGCATAATATGCCCTCACTGAAGCCATGTTGGCTGTCGCAAATTGCCTCCTTATTTTCCATGTGCTTTGGCATAGTTTCCAGGAGGATCTGCTCCACGATCTTGCCAGGAATCGAGGTGAGACTGACCAGTCTGTAGTTCCCTGGGTCTTCCTTTTCTCCCTTTTTAAAAAGGGGATTATATTTCCCCTTTTCTGGTCAGTCGGAACTTTACCAGACTACTACAACTTCCGAAACACAATGAATAGTGGCTTAGGCACTTCCTCTGCCAGTTTCACCAGGACCCACAGATGCATCTCATCCAGTCCCATGGAGTTGTGCAACTTCAGGTTCCTTAGATAATCTCAAACTTTATCTTCTTCTACAGCAGGGGGTTCTTTATTCTCCCAGTCCCTGCCTTTGCCTTTTGTGTCTTTTGCAGCATGGCTGGAGCACTTGTTGGGGAAGACTGAGGTAAAAAAGTCAGCTGTCTCCATATGCCCGGTAACCAGTCTTCCATTTCCTTCCAGAGAAGGCCTATATTTTCTCTAGTATCCCTTTTATAGCTGACATACCTATAGAAGCTTTTCTTGTTGCCCTTTATGTCCCTGGCAAGACTGAATTCTATCTGGGTTTTAGCCTTCTAACCTGCCCCTTTGCTACTCAGAGAATTTCTCCGTATTCCTCCCAGGCTACCTGTCCTTGCTTCCGCCCTCCATAGGCTTCCTTTTTGTGTTGGAGTTTGTCCAAGAGCTCCTTATTCATCCACATAGGCCTCCTGGCATTCTGCCCTACTTGCTTCTTGTTGGGATGCATAGTTTCTGAGCTTCAAGGAGGTGATCCTTGTATATTATCTATCTTTCTTGGGCCCCTCTTCTCTCCAGGGCCTTATCCCATGGTACTCTACCAAACAGAGCCCAAGAACTGACAGAGAATAAGGAAATGAGTTTGAGATCCTCAGGACAGTGAGAAGAGCGTGCAGCAAGCTCACTGCCCTGGACTTCAAGAGAGCAGACTTTGGCCTCTTCAGGAACCTGCTCAGTAAGGTTCAATGGGATACAGCCCTAGAGGGCAGGGGGGCCCAAGACTGTTGGTTGATATTCAAGGCTCACCTGCTGCAAGCTCAGGAGCGATGCATCCCAACTAGAAGGAAGTTCAGCAGGAGGGCCAGGAGACCTCCTTGGATGGATAAGGAGCTGCTGAGCAAACTTCGAAAGAAAAAAGAGGCTTATAAAAGGTGGAAGCAAGGTCAGGCGGCCTGGGAAGAATACAGGGATGTTGTCCGGGAAGCTAGGGACCAGGTTAGGAAAGCTAAGGCCCACTTAGAATTAAACTTCTCTAGGGATGTTAAGGATAACAGGAAGGGATTTTATAGGTACATTGCAAATAAAAGACAGGTTAGGGACACCGTGGGCCCTCTCCAGAAGCTATCGGGAGAACTGGCTACCCTGGATTTGGAGAAGGCTGAGGTTCTTAATGACTTCTTTGCCTCAGTCTTTACCGGCAAATGCTCTGACCACACCACCCAAGTCATGGAAGGCAGACACGGGGACGGTGAGGGTGGGGACCCTGGGCCCACTGTGGGGGAGGATCTTGTTCGGGACCATCTTAGGAACCTGAATGTATACAAGTCCATGGGACCGGATGAAATCCATCCGCGGGTCCTGAAGGAGCTGGCAAATGAAGTTGCTAAGCCACTGTCCATCATATTTGAAAAATCATGGCAGACAGGTGAAGTTCCCGATGACTGGAAAAAGGGAAATATAACCCCCATTTTTAAGAAGGGAAAAATGGATGAGCCAGGGAATTACAGACCAGTCAGTCTCACCTCTGTGCCTGGCAAAATCTTGGAGCGGATTATCCTGGAAGGCATGCTAAGGCACATGAAAACCAACAAGGTGCTTGGTGACAGCCAGCATGGCTTCACTAAGGGGAAATCCTGCCTGACCAATCTGGTGACCTTCTATGAAGGGGCTACGGAACTGATGGACAGGGGCAGAGCAGTTGATGTCATCTACCTGGACTTGTGTAAAGCCTTAGACACTGTCTCCCATGACATCCTTCTCTCTAAGTTGGAGAGACATCAATTTGATAGGTGGACCACTCGGTGGATAAAGAACTGGCTGGATGGCCGCACACAAAGAGTAGTGCTCAGTGGCTCAGTGTCCAGCTGGAGACCAGTAACGAGTGGTGTCCCCCAGGGATCGGTGTTGGGACCGGTCTTGTTCAACATCTTTGTGGGTGACATGGACAGTGGGATTGAGTGCGCCCTCAGCAAGTTTGCCGATGACACCAAGCTGTGTGGTTCGGTTGATACATTGGAGGGAAGGAATGCCATCCAGAGGGACCTTGACATGCTTGTGAGGTGGGCTGATGCCAACCTGATGAAGTTTAACCATGCTAAATGCAAAGTCCTCCACCTGGGTCGGAGCAATGCCAGGCACAGCTACAGATTGGGCAGGGAGGAGATTCAGAGCAGCCCTGCGGAGAAGGACTTGGGGGTGTGGGTTGATGAAAAAATGAACATGAGCCGGCAGTGTGCGCTTGCAGCCCAGAAGGCCAACCGTATTCTGGGCTGCATCAAAAGGAGTGTGACCAGCAGGTCGAGGGAGGTGCTCCTGCCCCTTTACTCTGCTCTCGTGAGACCTCACTTGGAATATTGCGTGCAGTTCTGGTGTCCTCAACATAAAAAGGACATGGAAGTGTTAGAACAAGTCCAGAGGAGGGCCACGAGGATGATCAGGGGACTGGAGCACCTCCCACATGAAGATAGGCTGAGAAAATTGGGTCTGTTCATCCTGGAGAAGAGAAGGCTGCATGGAGACCTCATAGCAGCCTTCCAATACCTGAAGGGGGCCTATAGGGATGCTGGGGAGGGACTCTTCATGAGGGACTGTGGTGAGAGGACAAGGGGTAATGGGTTTAAACTTAAACAGGGGAGGTTTAGATTGGATCTGAGGAAGAAATTCTTTACTGTGAGGGTGGTGGGGTCCTGGAATGGGTTGCCCAGGGAAGTTGTGAATGCTTCATCCCTGGCGGCGTTCAAGGTGGGGTTGGACATAGCCTTGGATGGCATGGTTTAGTGGGAGGTGTCCCTGCCCATGGCGGGGGGGTTGGAACTCGATGATCTTGAGGTCCTTTCCAACCCTTACTATTCTATGATTCTATGATTCTATGATTCTATATGAACATGGAAACACCAATTATTAGTATTTACGCAGTATAAGTCAGATAGTATGCTATAAGGAGCAACAGAGTCCCACCTAACAAGCTAAGAAAGAGAGTTGATTCCTTCATCACAAACAGACATTTATAAAGTTCAATGTGAAATGAAGAAATAGTTTATACACAGGAAAGACTGAAAGCCCCTATGTACAAGGGGTGTTGAGTAATTTAACATTTTGAACAAGATAAATTGAAAAAAATTATGAGTAAATCTTAGTAGGCATCCACAGTCATTGAAAAAATCTGAGAGTGTCTTGGAGATAACAACCCAGCAGAGTCCTGCAAGATTAGGGAAAAAAGTCATGATCAAAGATGAAAATATATCCCAGGAAGTTAATTCTGCACAGAACCCTCTTTCAATACTCATAGCACATTTTCTGAATATCAAACTAAGGAAGAGCTTGCATGCAGTTTTGCAACATTTTGCCTGATAGCTACACAGTCTTGCTTCTGGTATATGTTTTGCAAGAACTGTGGTCTAGTTCTTTGACAACTACCATATTGCAGGGTACAGATATTGCCTATAAGATTCCATAACCTCCAGCCCCTGTAAGACTCATTTTGTTTGCTGAAGCTTTACTTTTTTCCCCTCATTCTCTCTCTCTCTCTCTTCTGAGAAGTTACTCAAGTGTTTCTACATGGAATAACCTCGACCTTTGCTGGGTTAATTTTTTTTCTCTTTCTTCTACTGTTTTCTATGGTTTGCTATATGTAAATGTGTAGTTCATTCAGATACTTGGACCCCAGAACACAAGCCAGCTCAAGGTGATTGGCACATATCAAAATCAAAATCAATGGTAAGACTGTAGCCAGAACAATTTCGATTGAGCCACAGGCCCATTAGGTGTTCCTGAGAAAATCAGCTGGCTTTTGTGGTAACAAAAATAAGAATGCGCGATGCTTCCAAACTTTCCTCAGAGCACAGCATTGCAAGAATCCAGACAGCGGTTGGAATACATAAAATGCTTTATAAATGCAACTGTCATATGGCGATATATGAGGGAAAGCAAAAGTTCAAAGACTCTTTCATCACACTCCAGAAGATTACCCCACCTTGTCACTGCCTTAGTATTAGCATCTTTGATCATAATAGCTTTACAATACCTCACCTGCAAGCTGATTATTTTGGTCTAATCCATCTACATATTGCTGACATTATTTTGACTAGGCTTACCATTACAGTATTTTAATGCAGAGTTGTTTCTTTTAATTCACTATTTCTAGAAGCAAGCAGAGAACTGAATGCCGATCAGAGAAACAGTTTGCTGCTTAGATCCTACAGCTTAGCACTTGTGCAGACTTTTGTTTCTTCTGTTTTAGGTTCCAGAAGATAAAGACCAATCTCCCCTTGCACACATATACTAAACAACCAAACCAGTGCATTTCATCATGAATTCAGAAGGGCTGCCTCACTACTTCCATCACCATTCAACCAGCAGCAGTTTCAAAGTGGTTTGCACTAGCTGGAAGTGGTCACATAGGCCTCTAGGCTCTGAGAATATTACTGCAGTCAATCAAGCACTGCAAAAGAAAGGAATTCATATCAGTGAAATTTAACAGTAACATAAGATTTTTCCTCATAAGCTGAAAAATTCTTATTAGCAGAAGTTACATCAAATAGAATCTGCATACAACTGTAAGACTAATACACAATTGTATTAACCAAAATCACACTACTTAGCAGTGCTTTTTTTTTATATGTCCAAATAGGTTGATTCAAATTATCTGAATTAAAGTAATAAAGCTTTGTTCTAAGACATATACATAGGAAATACATAAACACATAGTATAACAACAGATGGTGTTCTGCAACTCAAATAATGCTTGTGGGAAGGTAGATCATTGTAATAAAATCCAAAGGCCAAGCAACAAAGTTCCTTTGGAGAAATGATTATTCAAACTATATCGGACACATAGTATTTGAATACATCAGATAAAACAACTTTACTATTGTGGTTTATGCAGTTTTAAGTTCATATAAGTGAAACGGAAGAACTGAAACTTAAACATCTATAGGAAATGTAACTTGGCCAAACTTTTTCGGTTTTCCCCATATCATTTATATTTAATTTCCTTCATTATAATACTTTTTTCTCATTTTATGGACTTAAAACCATAATATTTTCAATCGCAAGAACATCCATTAAATGTCTATGCAAGTATTTCACAGAATCACAGAATAGTAAGGGCTGGAAAGGACCTCAAGATCATCGAGTTCCAACCCCCCCACCATGGGCAGGGACACCTCCCACTAAACCATGCCATCCAAGGCTATGTCCAACCCCACCTTGAACGCCGCCAGGGATGAAGCATTCACAACTTCCCTGGGCAACCCATTCCAGGGCCCCACCACCCTCACAGTAAAGAATTTCTTCCTCAGATCCAATCTAAACCTCCCCTGTTTAAGTTTAAACCCATTACCCCTTGTCCTCTCACCACAGTCCCTAATGAAGAGTCCCTCCCCAGCATCCCTATAGGCCCCCTTCAGGTATTGGAAGGCTGCTATGAGGTCTCCACGCAGCCTTCCTGTATATACTGAATATTTTTATATTATGATAAAACGAAAATTGCATTAAAGCAAAAGAATAGAAATTCAACAATACATTGTGTATCTTTTGTGGATTTCTATTTCATATATTCTTTTACAGGCAAGGCTGAACGGAAATTCATACTGTACTGCACATAGAATCACAGAATCATAGAATAGTTAGGCTTGGAAAGCACCTTAAGATCATCCAGTTCCAAATTCCCTGCCATGGGCAGGGACACCTCACACTAAACCATGCCACACAAGGCCATGTCCAACCCGGCCTTGACCACCACCAGGGATGGAGCATTCACGACTTCCCTGGGCAACCCATTCCAGTGCCTCACCACCCTTACAGTAAAGAATTTCTTCCGTATATCCAATCTAAACTTCCCCTGTTTAAGTTTGAACCCGCTACCCCTTGTGCTAGCACTACATCCCTATAGCCCCCCTTCAGATACTGGAAAGCTGCTATGAGGTCTCCACGCAGCCTTCTCTTCTCCAGGCTGAACAGACACAACTTTCTCAGCCTATCTTCCTATGGGAGGTGCTCCAGTCCCCTGATCGTCCTCGTGGCCCTCCTCTGCACTTGTTCCAAAAGTTCCATGTCCTTCTTATGTTGAGGACACCACAACTGCACACAATATTCCAAGTGAGGTCTCACAAGAGCAGAGTAGAGGGGCAGGATCACCTCCCTCCACCTGCTGATCACACTCCTTTTGATGCAGCCCAGGATACGGTTGGTTTTCTGGGCTGCAAGCGCACACTGCCGGCTCATGTTCACTTTCTCATTCACCAACACCCCCAAGTCCTTCTCGGCAGGGCTGCTCTCAATCTCTTCCCTGCACAACCTGTAGCTGTGCCTGGGATTGCCCCAAGCCAGGTGTAAGACCTTGCACTTGGCATGGTTAAACTTCATCAGGTTGGAATCAGCCCACCTCACAAGCATGTCAAGGTCCCTGAGGATGCCACTCCTTCCCTCCAACATAACAACCGAACCACACAGCTTGGTGTCATCGGCAAACTTGCTGAGGGAACACTCAATCCCACTGTCCATGTCACCCACAAAGATGCTGAACACGACTGGTCCCAACAACAATCCCTGAGGGACACCACTCGTTACTGGTCTCCAGCTGGACATTGAGCCATTGACCACAACACTTTGTGTGCGGCCATCCAGCCAGTTCTTTATCCACCGAGTGGTCCACCTATCAAATTGATGTCTCTCCAACTTAGAGAGAAGGATGTCATGGGAGACAGTGTCAAATGCTTTGCAGAAGTTCAGGTAGATGACATCAACTGCTCTGCCCCTGTCCATCAGTTCCGTAGCCCCTTCATAGAAGGCCACCATATTGGTCAGGCAGGATTTCCCCTTAGTGAAGCCATGCTGGCTGTCACCAAGCACCTTGTTGGTTTTCATGTGTTTTAGCATGCCTTCCAGGAGAATCTGCTCCAAGATTTTGTCAGGCACAGAGGTGAGACTGACTGGTCTGTAATTCCCCAGCTCATCCATTTTCACCTTCTTGAAAATGGGGGTTATATTTCCCTTTTTCCAGTCATCGGGAACTTCACCTGACTGCCATTTTTCAAATATGATGGACAGTGGTTTAGCAACTTCATTTGCCAGCTCCTTCAGGACCCGTGGATGGATTTCATCAGGTCTCATGGACTTGTGTATGTTCAGGTTCCTAGGATGGTCTTGAACCAGATCCTCTCCTACATTGGGCCCAGGGTCTTCATTCTCACTGTCCCTGTGTCTGCCTTCCAAGACTTGGGTGGTGTGGTCAGAGTATTTGCCAGTGAAGACTGAGGCAAAGAAGTCATGAAGAACCTCAGCCTTCTCCAAATCCAGGGTAGCCAGTTCTCCCGATAGCTTCTGGAGAGGGCCCACATTGTCCCTAACCTGTCTTTTATTTGCAATGTACCTATAGAATCCCTTCCTGTTATCTTTAACATCCCTAACCTAAGTGGGCCTTAGTTTTCCTAACTTGGTCCCTACCTCCCCGGACAACATCCCTGTGCTCTTCCCAGGCCGCCTGACCTTGCTTCCACCTTTTATAAGCCCCTTTTTTCCCCTTGAAGTTTGCTCAGCAGCTCCTTATCCATCCAAGGAGGTCTCCTGGCCCTCCTGCTAAACTTCCTTCTAGTTGGGCCGTAGCACTCCTGAGTTTGTAGCAAGTGATCCTTGAATATCAACCAACAGTCTTGGGCCCCCCTGTCCTCCAGGGCTATATCCCATGGAACCTTATTAAGCAGGTTCCTGAAAAGGCCAAAGTCTGCTCTCTTGAAGTCCAGGGCATCGAGCTTGCTGCAATCTCTTCTCACTGTCCTGAGGATTTTGAATTTGATCATCTCATGATAAACTGATACTAAACCCACTTTAAATTGAAAAAATCTCTTTTTTTGTGTCTTCTGGTTTTCAAAGTCAGATATATAAGATGTAAAATTTAAGTTTCTCACTTCCTTGCTGGATATCATTCAATATTTTAGAAACCCTTCTCTTTGACTATCTAGCTGATATAAGGTTTGTGATATTTTCAGTAATATAATAGCTGTTTGAAAAATCTAAGTCATGTTTTCCTGCAGAAAACTGTAGATAGAAGATGAACATGGTATTTAAAAGTATGTAAAATCTGCAGATACTATGCTTGTCGCTTTCCAGGAAGAGACAGGAAGAGAATGCAATAGACATATAATACCATGGTTTCCAGAATTATTTGGTTCACACAGCAGAATGAAAATAATAGCAACAACAACAGCAAAAAAGTAAATACTATAACACAACATCATTTGAAAGTCAGACCTTGTAACTTCTGTAAGGAGGCCAAGAAGCTAATAGAGAAGAAAGGAAGTAAAATCCGTGAAATGTATGATTTCTTTGGAGCAATGCATCCAGTTGGGAGGAAAAAGGGCAACATTTTAATTCAGCCACTCCCTCCCTGTTTTGCAACAAAGACATTCTTCTCAGCTACACAGTAACTGTATCTGATCAGAGGCTACTACAATGACAAGGCAATACAGAAAACAGCGCATCCTCCATCTCATCCTCTTTTAGCTTCTGACTTACATCCCAGTTTTCAAATGCTGGTCCAGTAGAGAAATATCCATGGGATATTGATCTGTAATTAATGTTTCCCACTTTCATTTCAAGCCCTTCTTCAGAAAACGCCTGTGGGAGATGACTGCTACAGAGAGGAGAGGGATCAATCAGAATCCAGCACTTCCATTTTTTACGTGCTCGTTCCAACGGTTCTGATAATTTATGCAAATAACACCTTTCTTATTTTTCTCTTGTATAAATGGAGCTAGCCAGTGCCCTACAACTGAAAAAATAACAATACCAGTTTAACACTTTTACCCATTTCTTTTTTTAACTAATCATCTTCAACACTGATCACGCATCTTTCATAAATTCTGTTTCAGCATGGATGAAAACTGGTGAGTATGGAAGCTTTTCTATATAGAGTTCAAATCTTAAGAAGCAAGAAAAGGCAAATTTAGCATGGGTACAACACTATCTTTGCTTCAAGTCACCATGGACTACATCACAGGTGACTCCTGACATAGGTGTTAAGGCAAAGAAAAAAGACAAAAAGTGCAGAAAAAGCTATCTTGCTTGCTATAATACGGATGTATCAATTCTGAAGTAAACCATTCCCTTTCCTTGAAACCATCTCTGTGTAGATTAGTGGCAGAATAGGACCAACTCAGGCTAGCTGTATTACCCTCCTACTTTCTCATAAAGAAGTCCTTATACTTCATTTGATAAGTCTATTTTGCTTGCAGTACACTAACTCACCAGCTGTTTGTAATCCTTCTGCGAGTAACAGAAAGACTGCATATATTTCAGTACATCTGCAACTCTCCTTTTGATGTCATCCTCTAACTATTTTTGTTAGAGGGCAGGATTACAAAAATAGAAAGGGGGAAGGGGAAGTGGTGGATTGAAGCAAGTGAGGGATGTGACAAGGTGATTCCTGCAGGCAGAAAGGGACGTACAGTAATTGCTTCAAAGCAAACCACGGGATTACCTTTTATTAGCTTCCCTATGGGCTATGGTCATGTGTATTGCAATTTAAAAATGTATTAAAACAATTTTAGCTTTGCTTAATTAGGACTTGGTGCTGTGAATTCCTGAGTACTCTCAAGAGCCATAGATTCAGATGGATGCTTAGAGTACTCAGAACCTGGCAGAACTCATGTCAAGTGCCTCCATCAACCAACAGCAAGATTAGGATTTAACTGTACATTTATATACATTTAAATAAATAAGTTGCTAAAAGAAAATAGCTTCCTTACAGTCATCATTAGTAACATTTATAAAGCTCGGACATTGTAGAGGTTTTTTGCATAAATACATTGTTTCTCTTGCTCAAACATGCAGACTGAATAAAATAGCAGAAAAGGCTTCCATGCGATTAAGGGTAATATGCAAAAAAAGTAACCTAGTACATTTTAGAAATTACATTTGCAATTAATAAACATCATAGGTCCTGTATTCTCATAGCAATGTCAGTAGCATGCTAATCCTGTGAACCTAATGTTTAAGCACCCCAAACACCACTTTATGTGTTATTTGTTTGGTTTAACTTATCTCTTTTAGACTTAGTCTACAATAACCTAGAGGCAAAATTAGAGCTGGTATCACCCCATTCAGCAATTAAATCAAAATTTACTAAAGTATGTATACAGTTTTGTTTACATTCAAACTGCAAAGGAGAACATGTATTAAAGCCAAGGGTGTTCACAACTGTTCAACTGTGTGTGTACATATCTGCTTAAGTGAAAAAAAAAATCACTTTTTTCTTCAGTTTTGACCTTAGAAATGTGAAAAAAAAAATAGTATAGTGATTGAGGTAGCAATTGTTAATGAAGGAACCGAGTATTTCACTTCCAGCTCTCAAAACCAGGAATCAAATTAAATCCTGCATTCTGCAAACATTAAGCTCTCTTCCAGATTAAGGTGCCTCAGAACTGCAACTAAGGAACCAACACCCAAAAACCCACCAGCCTGTGACACATGTATAATGAACAAAAAAATAAAGAACGACTGTCACGTCATAAACTGGTTAGGATATACTATTCTAGCACACCCTATCCCAAAACACAAAATAAATTTCCAGCTGAGCTTTTCCAATAGGCGGTGGACATCATAGAATCATAGAATAGTAAGGGTTGGAAAGGACCTCAAGATCATCGAGTTCCAACCCCCCTCCCATGGGCAGGGACACCTCCCACTAAACCATGCCATCCAAGGCTATGTCCAACCCCACCTTGAACGCCGCCAGGGATGAAGCATTCACAACTTCCCTGGGCAACCCATTCCAGGACCCCACCACCCTCACAGTAAAGAATTTCTTCCTCAGATCCAATCTAAACCTCCCCTGTTTAAGTTTAAACCCATTACCCCTTGTCCTCTCACCACAGTCCCTAATGAAGAGTCCCTCCCCAGCATCCCTATAGGCCCCCTTCAGGTATTGGAAGGCTGCTATGAGGTCTCCACGCAGCCTTCTCTTCTCCAGGCTGAACAGCCCCAATTTTCTCAGCCTATCTTCATACGAGAGGTGCTCCAGTCCCCTGATCATTTTCGTGGCCCTCCTCTGGACTTGTTCTAACACTTCCATGTCCTTTTTATGTTGAGGACACCAGAACTGCACACAATACTCCAAGTGAGGTCTCACGAGAGCAGAGTAAAGGGGCAGGAGCACCTCCCTCGACCTGCTGGTCACACTCCTTTTGATGCAGCCCAGAATACGGTTGGCCTTCTGGGCTGCAAGCGCACACTGCCGGCTCATGTTCATTTTTTCATCAACCCACACCCCCAAGTCCTTCTCTGCAGGGCTGCTCTGAATCTCCTCCCTGCCCAATCTGTAGCTGTGCCTGGCATTGCTCCCACCCAGGTGGAGGACTTTGCACTTAGCATGGTTAAACTTCATTAGGTTGGCATCAGCCCACCTCACAACCATGTCAAGGTCCCTCTGGATGGCATTCCTTCCCTCCCATGTATCAACCGAACCACACAGCTTGGTGTCATCGGCAAACTTGCTGAGGGCGCACTCAATCCCACTGTCCATGTCACCCACAAAGATGTTGAACAAGACCGGTCCCAACACCGATCCCTGGGGGACATCACTCGTTACTGGTCTCCAGCTGGACACTGAGCCACTGACCACAACTCTTTGCGTGCGGCCATCCAGCCAGTTCTTTATCCACCGAGTGGTCCACCTGTCAAATTGATGTCCCTCCAACTTAGAGAGAAGGCTGTCACGCCGGACAGTGTCAAACGCTTTGCACAAGTCCAGGTAGATGACATCAACTGCTCTACCTCTGTCCATCAGTTCCGTAGCCCCATCATAGAAGGCCACCAGATTGGTCAGGCAGGATTTCCCCTTAGTGAAGCTAGACCAACCCCAGGCACAGCTACAGGTTGGTCAGGAAAGAGATTCAGAGCAGCCCTGCAGAGAAGGACTTGGGGGTGTTGGTCAATGAGAAAGTGAACATGAGCCGGCAATGTGTGCCTGCAGCCCAGAAAGCCAACCGTATCTTGGGCTGCATCAAAAGAAGTGTGACCAGTAGGTTGAGGTAGGTGATCCTGCCCCTTTACTCTGCTCTTGTGAGACCTCACTTGGAGTATTGTGTGCAGTTGTGGTGTCCTCAACATAAAAAGGACATGGAACTGCTGGAACAAGTCCAGAGGGGGCCCACGAGGATGATCAGGGAGCTGGAGCACCTCCTGTGTGAAGACAGGCTGAGAAAGTTGGGGCTGTTCAGCCTGGAGAAGAGAAGGCTGCGTGGAGACCTCCTAGCAGCTTTCCAGTATCTGAAGGGGAGCTAGAGGGATGCTGGGGAGGGACTCTTCATGAGGGACGGTAGTGAGAGGACAAGGGGCAATGGGTTCAAACATAAACAGGGGAAGTTTAGATTGGATCTGAGGAAGAAATTCTTTACTGTAAGGGTGGTGAGGCACTGGAATGGGTTGCTCAGGGAAGTTGTGAATGCTCCATCGCTAGTGGTGTTCAAGGCCAGGCTGGAGAGAGCCTTGGGTGGCATGGTTTAGTGTGAGGTGTCCCTGCCCATGGGAGGGGGGTTGGAACTAGATGATCTTAATGTCCTTTCCAACCCTAACAATTCTATGATTCTATGATTCTATCTCAATGGTGCTGCATCTCCTGCCTTAATAAAAATCTTCCTATTGGACAATTTTGTAATAACCTGGCTACTGTGGAAAATTCATTTAAAACCCATCAGTTAAACGCTGTTTCTTTAAAAGGAATTTTCACTTCAAAGTTTACTGTCCACTTCAACCAATTTGCGTTAATTTTTGAAAATAGGAGAACGCAATTTAGCTTTTCTTATTCTTAAGCCTGATCCTATTTAGCCTCTTCAAATAAAACACTATTAATATAGACCCTTATAAAAACGCATGCACTTATTCAAATTTCTCTTGTCCATCTTCTAGAATTCTTTTTTTGATTAATCACTTTCTGAGATGAATTTATGAGAACCTAACAAACACTATGTAGGAAAATAGCAACAGGTCAGCTTAATGATACAAAAATATTTTATGATTTTTGGAATATTTTAAAGGTCCTAGCATTTTCCTTTTGTAGCACACTCAGCAGCTGCTTTCGCTGAGCTCTGCAAAACATTGCCCAAGTCTCTTCCCTCAGTGACTACAATTAATTTAGAAATCTGCAACATGTGTGAGAAATTCAAATTACACCCTCTGGTATGCACTACCTTATCAGCACTGAATTTCACCTGCCACCCTTGAAAACTGACAACCACTCACTTTGATAGCCACATTCTGAGAACTGTACTACAGCACTCCGCAAATAAACTCTCCCTCAACGCAAATTCAAAATCTCATAATGAACTCACTTCTTACAAAAGAATCTGTGGGAAGAACCCTTGCAAGGGTAAGTAGCTGATGGAATAAGTTACAAAGTTTAAAGAAATGTTCTTTTCACTGACAAGTTGGAAATCAGGATGGATTGTCTTTTCTCTAATAGATGTTCTTTATCTCAAAGCAGAATTAGTTCAAGGAAGTCCAACGACCTTTCCTGTGAAAGCAGGATGATCAACAGACTTCTGCGAGAACAGTTCTCACATTATTTTCCTCCTACAGTTAATAATCTTCCTGGAGATAATAATTCGTTAAGAGGAAGATGCAATGCGATACTTGTAAGATCACCATGGCAGTAGCTATTAGATGTGCATTTCTGTGCATCATGACGCAGAAATCATTAGCCTTTCTTCTATGCCTGTTCATTTTATCTCAGCCTCATAAAACACATGTGGTTGTGACAGCAAATGCTTACTGCAAGCAAAAGCTGTATATTTAAGTGATATGCATCATAAGTGTCTGGGAGGTCTGGCAGTTGATGCCTCCAGGGAACAACACAGAAGGCTTAATGAAAAAAAGCAGCAGGGACTAACAAATAACAGGACATAGGTCTGCAGAAAGACTAATACAGACCAGTCTGGAGTTGGAAGGAACTCCAAAAGATTCATGTGGTTTTAGTGAGCACTGAACTGCTTTGTAGGAAAAAGAATCTGAGAGAAATGAATCGAAAGCCTGCTACTGAGGTCTGAGATAATATATAGGCTCAATGGCTGTTTATATAAATGGCTTCATTTGTACACATGAGGTCTAGACAGGTGCAAAGCATGTATACAACCCTTCCAACATAACCAAAGCCAGATTTCTGTCATATGATTAAAAAAAAAAAATAAAAAAAAAATAATAATAAAAAATTAAATCTTCTTGCAGGCTCAGAACGAGCTATAAATAAATATAATTTTTTTTATAAATATAAAATTGTTTTTTTCTCTAGGGCACATAGGGCTGCTGATATACCAAGTTCTGTACATGTCACTTTTTGCAACGGAACACTTCAACTAAATCTTGTAAAATTCTTACAAGTAATTAGTATGAGAAGAACATACAGAAAGTTTCTGTTCCCAGTCTCGTGAAAGTCTTGAAACATTTCAGATAGTGCCAAGTAGTGCACTATCCAGCACTATAACAGAAATGCTTAGCAAGATTTCTTTCTTTTTTTTTTCTCTTGACACCAATGCTTATGTTCTCCTTTCCTTCTTAACTTTAAAATATTGAAAACTTCTAGTTTTTAAATACTCAGACTCAAAATTTAATTTCCACATAAGACCAGAGAAGTTTTATTTTGAAGAGCTTAATTCAGTACAGCATAAACACATACATATAGAAATCTACCATGGAGTTTACGCTGCCTTACAATAAATTATTTATATTTCACAATTTTAAAGGATTCCTTCTCATAGCAGATCAGACTGGGGAATAATGATAATCTCCTTTCATAGATGAGAAACTGAAGCAGAGGAAACTCTCTTGGGCACAACCTGTGCTTCCTCCTGATTCATTAGAACAAAACCATATGTTGACAAAGTTCCTGAAGATAATGGACCTGCTTTAATCTTGATGTTTAACCTAATGCTTTATAAAATACACAAGAATACCCACTAATACTTAGGCTTCAGAACAATTTAAGTCTTTTGCAAAAGAGAAATTGCATGAATGGAAGCACATATACTGTCATAATTTATTTATATATTCAGATATTACAGCAAACTTGATAAGGTGTATTTAACCATTAGCTAATTCACAATTTTTCTTCTCTTTGAAATATATACTTTTTTAAAAAAAATACTTTTTTAAATACTAGAACTTTAAAAATATTTGCCTAATTCTTGCATTATTCACTGGCTTTACAGATGTGTCTCCACACCATCCTTTCAATCATATATTAATTTCTGAAAATAACTACTAATTTCTCATACTCTTCAGACAATAAATATATTTCTATTCCATTAGAATTATAAATATACAATGCCCATCAGCATGCTGCACATTATTTCTATTAATACTTAAACACAATGTAAATAAATAAGTATATATGCGTACATATGAAAAATAAATCAATGAGAATATGCACATTAAAATGTTTTACTACTTGCTCATTTTTTAACTCACAAAATTTAAGTATATTCCGTTCTCTCCCAGTAAAATTCTGCTTTTACCTGTGAAATACCAGGTATCTTTGGAAGTTATTTTTAAAGAACATCCAAGTAGACCTGTCCTTAGAACTGGGTCTTTCCCTGGTTTAGTGTTATAGATACAGGAATTTGAGTTATTTTTCCAGCATTTTTGCATACATTCATTCAAAAAGGTCATAAAAATTTATGATAGGGTACACAGAAATTTCCCTCCAAATCGTCAGAATTTGACAGTATCTAATGTCATAAAAGATTTTCCCATTTCAATAAATTTCTATTTTTTTTTCTTCTACCAGATATTCTCATGGTTGAAAAGCTGTTACCTGAACCTTATGTATGTTCCCCTAAACCATTTATTGTAGAATAACAGATCCCCTAACCGGTCTTAGTGCAGTACCTATAGTGTGACTCTGTTTTATTTCAGGTGACAAATACATTTTTCCTTGGATGGCATAAGCAGTATCCCAGACTCCTCAAGTTGCTTTGAGTTCAGATTTCTGCTATTCAGAAAGATCTTTAGACAACACAGATATGCATGAAAAAAACATTTCACAGAAAGCAATAAGCAGCCTTTGGTTCCATTTTTGTTTTCTATTCAAACCACCAGAGTACAAATCCACACTGCTACTCATACCCTTCTCTGGGGAGGTATTCCCACTACTTCAAGTAGCATAACACACTGGTATTTCTTCAGAGGCTGGAAAATTTCAAACCTGCCTCTAGTCAAACAAAATATTGCAAGAGTCTGTGGCAGGGAAAGGCCAAGAATATGAACAAATGCTTTACTTAAAAGACCATAACAGGAATCTGATGACTACTTAGCAACAGCAATCTGGCAGTACTTTTCAAAGACCATGGTGAAGCAGCTACTCAAAGAGCTTACTCAGCTTGACAAAAACCTGAAGAGAATTCATGCCACAAACAAACTTCTCTTTCCTATACTTCTGAGTGGAAGCTGAAGGTATTGTACAACTTATGCTGATAAATACCCTGCTGCCCCTTCCGTATAAAAAGAATGCAGACTTGAGACATTTTTTTAGTTCTCTTCCTAGTCTAAGCCCTGCTAATACACAACATTTTCACATTACATCTTCCCGTTTTCCTGGGTCCAACTTTTTCACAGGCAATTGCCAATGACAGCACATACTGCAGTGAATGTAAATATGAACAGCTTAAAAAGCACAGACTCAAAAAAATAAGGAAAAAGAACATGACAATGAAAACAAGATAGGGTCCTATACAGAAGAGCAGGCAACCAAGGGAGGCATTCAGCCTTCTGATCCAAACCAGCAAATCTAACCATCTTCTGCACCCTTGTATGTAAAACTTTGAATGCATCTATGTTTTCATGAAGTTCAGAGATGCCACAAACAGATATGGGTAATTACAACAAATCCTCAGAAGCCCTCAAGTGGTAGCATAAGCTGCTTAAGTCCAGAGCAGCATCTCAGAGATAAACTGAGAAATCTTACTGTGGACTTGAACACATACTTAGTGTCAGTCGTAAGCAGCAAACTATTATCTGGAAAAGCTTCTGTCAAAATCAAAAGCCTGGATAATTAAATCAAGGCCTTTTCAGGAAGATAATAGGTCAGGTGGACCTTACAAAAGACACATTGTGAGCATTTCTTCATTATATATTTCTAACTGGCCAGGATGGTTATATTATAAAGATTTTTTTTTGTATATAAACCATATTTTCATACTGTATACTATTCATCTCTACTCTGAAGAATTATAAAATATATAAAAATAAGTTGCATATAAGTGAATTTTAGAGTGGTTGTGAATAGTAACTGAAAAAAATCAAATCTTCATTCAAGGAATAAAAAACAATACAAGAGCTCATATACATACATAGTACAACACATCTAAGGTAAAAAAAAGAAAACATACAGTGAGCTATTAAAACCACATCTAGTTTCTCTTTTTATGTTAATAAAGTGACAAAGCCTGGATTTTGCCAACTGAAGTTGCAGATGGACTCTATATGTACCAGTCTGATTAAACTAAAATACCTTACATGCATCCACTGTGTTTGCAGCCAGATACAAGAGTTATGAATTTCACAGTGTGTTTACACTTTAGTTCCATTACTGTTTCATAGTTTCAAAATACATTAGTGATTATCATTTGACTCTGGTCACTGTCCTTGATAGGTACTTCTCCCCCAGTTCTATCCCTTAAAAGGCCTTTCATTTGATAAAACATGCTGCATTTCAGTTTTTTCTGGCATTAAGTTTTAAAATGGTATATATTTATACAATCATGTACTTATAGAATGGTCAGGGCTGGAAAGGACCTTAAGGTCATCTAGTTCCAACCTCCCTGCCAAGGGCAGGGACATCTCTCAGTAAACCATGTCACTCAAGGCTCTGTCCAACATGGCCTTGAACACCACCACACATGGAGCATTCACACCTTCCCTGGGCAAGCCATCCCAGAGCCTTACCACCCTTACAGTAAAGAAATTCCTCCTTATATCCGAGCTCATTTGGTAGTTTCTTACTACATAAAAACCCAACACAAATTGGCAGCTAGGCAGAAGCTTTAAAATTAGGCAGGGAGTCTCCACAAGCACAGATTTTATCAGCCATTTTTCATGTCCTATTATCAGTGACAAACCCCATAGATCCAATATGACACCTTTTTACTCTAATTGATCCCAGTAACAATGGCTTGGCTTTCATTTCAATATCTTCCATCTTTCAACAAAATCTGTCCATACTTAGAAGTCTGTGTTTCACCATACTTTAATGTTTCAAAGTAATGCTTTTAATGCTGCTTGTAACACCCAAGGTCTTGTTGATAACTGTGCTTCAATTAATAAAATGAACTGCAAATGCACTGGTTTTCACAAAGTCTTAAGTTTATATAGTTTTTTCAACACTTAGGGGTGGAAACATGGAATGAAATCCAGACCCAGATGTCTTCCCCTGTGTGCTACAAATTCGTGGAGACTTGCACATGAGGAAAGGCTTAGCTTCAAGCACATCAAAGTCAGCTTATTATCTAAATGGTATATTATTAAAATAGGGATTAAAGTGGCCTTACCAGATGTTTACTCTTGTGAAATGCTCAAGAGCAGTACAAATTAGACTTGGTGTCAGTTGCTTACTGTCATTTTGGCCAATCATTGATAAATCCTGGGGGGTTTATTAATATTTTTGGAATTTAAATAATCTATGACCAGTGTTTTCAAAAGGCAGTTCTCATTTCACCTTGATTTTGCTGTCAAAAATTTTATCAACTTTCTCTATGCAATAGTAAGATAGATGATTTTGAGAGTCACATTTTCAAATTTTGCCCAAATAATGTTACAGTTTTTTATCAGCCTTTATTTTACTGACACAAAATTCAAAGACAATGCCAGTGACAATGGATCTGACAAAGAACCTCTAAGCAGTGCCATCTGTGATGACAGTCTGACATGTTCCGTTTTAGAAAGGTCAGTGCAGAAGGACAACCTTGCTTGCCACATCCATCACATGGGAATTCAGCAGCTTGGATGAAGAAAATGCTTTCCTTTAGTCTGATCAACCACACAATATCAGGGCAACCTCTCAAAATACTATAAACAAGCACTAACATGGTTGCAAATATTGATTTTTTCTTTGATACTGTCACCTTGAAATCTGCATAATACTCCAGTTTGGGAGACTATTTCAAACCATCTGACACCATGGAAAAGACTAATTTGAAAAGTTGTCAGAAAAAAATGCTTTGGGAAACAGTGTTCTCTTTAAATCACAACTTTTATAATGTCTCTAAGTACCTGGGGAAAAAAAAGCTTATTTTAATTGAAAAATCAGTAAAATTTAAATTCTGGTTAACTAGTTACAATGGCGTCCTGTCCAACAACCTCCAAGCCATGACACTACTTCAACTGTTTTATTCCTTCATGAGTTACTTGAACCTGTCTATTCAGTCAACACCCTTCAGCACCTTTCAGTGCTTCTGCTCTGCAGGAACACTTTGACCTTCTGTATGCCTCTTCAAAATGTGACAGCAAGATAGAATTACTTACACTGCGCTTTGTTCAGAAGTCAACTTTTTCCATGCAAATGTCAGAAAAAAAAAAAAAAAGCTACAGTAATCAGGCAACATTCAAGTTTTGAAGGAAGTTCAGTGTTACTTTCTGGTGGTGCCAGCTTTGTAGCTACATAGGTAACTAGGAAAAACGCAAGTAGAAACAGTACATGAAAGTATGTACGGATGTAATGAACCTTGCTCACAATTAAGGCAAATAATGCAGAAAAAACAGTAGGAGTAACAGTACAGAAAGCCACAATGACAGTTTAGTGCGTGCCGACCTAGACTGACTGATACTGATTTCAATCAGTATCAAGCACTGCTTCATCTCTATGCTGCAGTAGCTCTAACAGAAGTCTAAAAAACAGTATAAAATGTGGCCTCAACTCTTTGATTACTTTCCACTGCTGAAATAATATACAATAATTTCCCTAAAATTGTAATTATTTCTTTGGCAGGATGGAACACTCAAGTAACACTGAATTCAAAAATACATTTATTTCTTTAAATAATTTATGCTACCTTTCTACTACCAATGAAACTTATCATAAGCAGATTATATCTTCCTTAAGTACTACTTGCTGCAATTGTTTCGTCCATGTTCAGTTGCTTTTCCTTTTCATTTTATTAGCACTAAAAGAAAAACTCAGTAATAGCTATATTTAGCATCCTGACTAGATAATCCCCAGGCCTAGACTAATGTAGCAGCCTACAGGTAGAAGCACAAATATGAAATGAAACTGGAGTGTGAAGAAGATGCTCAGACCCATGAGAGTTACCAACTTCAATTAAGAGTACGTACGCAGTGGTTAGATGAGTCAAATATGATGAGAATTATTTAAAAGTTATCATGCCTCTAAGTAGCTGTACTGCCACCTAATGAACATAATCTTTGAAAGACACCTCAAATTCCAATATTGGTTTTAATTTCATTTTAAAGAATTCTTCCAAATGATTGCTCTGAACAAATTGTGGATTGTGATGTGCACACAACATGGAGGACAGTGATTTCACTCTTCACACGTTGGTTTATTATCTATAAGTCCTAGCGAAATGGCAGAGAGAAGGAAATCACTATAGCCTCACCTTAGGTTAAACTATTAAGTGTATTTTACTTCATCAAGTGTGGCATAGGCTTCTTTAACTAAAACCAAGTACATGAAACCAAGGCACTTACTGGTAAAACACACGGAAATTCCTCGTAGCTCTGGCTAGCCCCCCTTGGTTGTGACATTTCCTAATGAGTAATTTTTACCATGGGGGTGCCTCTCTATAATGAGCAGCCACTCCTGCAGTCAGTGCTGAGTCACATGCACACTTAGGAAGTCTCCTGTCCCACCTCTTCCGAATGGCAATGGTGCTAGCTGGAACATCTCTGTGCCAAACTGTGCGCAGGTGCAAGAGGGGGCATTTACTGGCCGCCTAACAGCTATCATTCTGTGAATAAAGGCTCAAGATGTAGCAAAATTGGGGCTGTTGAGCCTGGAGAAGAGAAGGCTGCGTGAAGACCTCATAGCAGCCTTCCAGTATCTGAAGGGAGCCTACAAGGATGCTGGAGAAGGACTCTTCATCAGGCACTACAGCAACAGACAAGGGTAAAGGGTTTAAATCTAAACAGGGAAGACTTAGGTTGGATATAAGAAAGACATTCCTTACTGTGAGAGTTGTGAGGCACTGGAACAGGTTGCCCACGGAAGTTGTGAATATGGTATCCATCCCTGGCAGTGTTCAAGGCCAGGCTGGATGGGGCCTTGAGCAACCTGGTCTAGTGGAAGGTGTCCCTGCTTGTTGAAGGGGGATTAGAACTAGATGATTTTATGGTCCTTTCCAACCCTAACCATACTATGACTATATGTCATATTTTTGTTTTAGTACTTTATTTTGCAAGCTGCTTCAAAATAGTATATGAATTGTGAAAAAAGGCTGACACAGTTTGGTAATCATTTGGAAGCATAGGGTTTGTATCTTGCAGAAGAGAGCCACTGCTGCCAAGGGGAGAACCTGAAGTTATATTGTGGTAAGGGTTTCTTCTACTTGCTTTCTCATGCCTGCACCTGGTGGTACTGGTTATAGCTGTTTGCCATCATAAGCATACTGACCTAAAATGAAAATAGGCGCTATTACGGATTGACATGCGTAAGCTTTCTCAAACAAAAACATGCAAGCAGCCATCAGTAAAACTACATTCATACAAGCAACCTGAAGTATGCTCCGAAACAGCTGTGTGGTGATTATACTGTAAAGGAAGAAACTGCAGCTGGAAAAATCTTCAACAACTTCATATCTTTGCCCTTTGATTAAAAAGAAGTAGGAATAGAGAAAGAGTTGATATCAACTGCACCTCACTTCACTACAGCTTCTTTGTGAATTAAACAAATTGCAATACATTTTGAGTTTAGAAGATTCAGACATTCCTTCATAAACCAGCTATTTAAACAGTGTTCCTTCTTCAAAAGCATGTATTTTACATACTTTTATGTGACTGTATCGTTTGCTTCCATTTATTTGCCCACTTGTCTCTGAAAACTTGATTGATACTCTTCCTAAGGCTTTCCCTGCTGTCATCCACCTGCCTTCTCCGCCTTCTTAGACTTACATTCAGAGCTCTGCCTCTTGCCTTCCTCAACTTTAACATGGTCCTGAATTATTCCTACTTACACCCCAACTGTACCTCCCTACAAACTCCAAGAAAATTTTACCTTTTCTCCTCTTTCCCTACCCGCCTTGAAATTTCAAAGCGCAGTTTGAGTGCAGTACCTGCTCACTCTCCCACTCGGGCTTTACCCCAGCCTGCTTCCCTTCTTGTCTATGCCAACGCCTATAGCAGATTATAACCTTTCTGGCAATGGCCCGTGAGTCCACACAGCGCGTTACAGGAGATGCTGAGTTCATTCTGCCCACGAGTATGTACCTACTTTACACAGAGCTAAGCCTGAATTTAAAAAGCCCTCCCGAGATACAAAATACACCAGATCAAACTCAGCATTATGTCAATATAAGCACTGATCTTTTGGACTCAGCTCAACTCATATTGCACTTTCTCTGAGCCCACATGAGAGACACTAAATACACTTACAGAATATCTTGAAGACATTTCTCCATTATTCTCATTCTTCCTCCTTTCACAGTCTCCACATGCATTCATATAAATGTGTGCAAACCATTCCTGGGTGAAGCAAAAAAGACAAGCCCATACTGTAGAGTGTTCCTTCTTGCCTACCCCTGCCATTTCCTCTGTACCTCTTATTTTCTGGAGGAGGGAGTGTTCAAAAAAAATCTTTTTCCCACAAAACTTCTGCTGAAGGTGCAAAACCACCAGCACCAGCTCTGCTTATGACCATGTGGATACAGAGCATCATTAGTCCAGGCTGTTCCTCACTCAGATACAGCTGCCCTGCTTCTGATGCTGACTCTTTTTTTGGGGGATTCCTACTTCCACATACTGAATACATTTCCTATCATGTTATGGATTACTGCGTCTAGTTCTGGACTTCCCAGTACAAGAGAGGTATATGAACATGGCAGCAAGTCCAGCAAAGGTCCATGAAGATGACTGAAGCACATGCCATATGAGAAGAGGCTGAGAGAGCCTGGATTGCTCGGCCTGGAGAAAAAAAGGATTAGGGATGTTCCCATCAATGTGAGAATAACTTATGAGTACAAATAAAACAAGAACAGACTCTTGTCAATGGTTCCCAGAGACAGAACAAGAGGCAATGGGTATAAATTGACACAAATTGACATAAAGGAAATTCTCTTTATATGTAAGAAAAATTGTTCTCCCTGCGAGGGTGGGCAAGCAACAGAACAGGTTGCACCCACAGAAGTCTTGGAGTCTCCACCCTTAGAGACATTAAAAATCCAGCTGGACATAGCCCTGGGTAACCTGCTCATTCTTCTTTGATCAAGGGGGCCAGAGTAGATCATCTCCAAAGATGCCTTCCAGCCTTCAAGCATTCTGTGATATCTATCAACTTTTTGCCTTTGATCCATTTTCTTGCTTTTTACACTGTTCACTACTCCCTCTTCTCTCTCCTTATTCCGTTCCCAGCACTTTGTGTCTTTTTGTTCTGAAAGGCTCATTAATGACACCTGAATG
The DNA here is from genome assembly GCA_039720435.1 of Amazona ochrocephala. Taxonomy (NCBI): domain Eukaryota; kingdom Metazoa; phylum Chordata; class Aves; order Psittaciformes; family Psittacidae; genus Amazona; species Amazona ochrocephala. The sequence goes on along the minus strand of CM077876.1, from coordinate 27,803,161 downwards.
CAGAGTGAGCTCAAATCAGAAAGTAGCATAACCATTCCCACATGGCTTTTGGATTTCTGAGCAATGCCACATGCAAGAAGGCCAGTGTAGAGTTAATTGTGCTGCCTGAACCCACACCATTATCTACATACAGACCAAATAAATGATAACAGAAAGTTGATCACATTTTTGTTCTCTCAGGCGCTGCTCACCTTTGTCACCTTTGTCTAAAATCATGGAATCTTAGAATGGGGTTTGGGTTGAAGAGGACCTTACAAACATCTAGTTCCAACCCCCCTGCCATAGGCAGAGGCACTCTCCACTAGTCCAGATTGCTCAAAGCCCTGCCCAACCTGGCCTTAAACACTGCCAGGGATGAAGCATTTACAACTTCTTTGGGCAGCCTGTTCCAATGCCTTACCACCCTCGCACTAAAGAATTTCTTCCTTACACATAACCTAAATCTCCCTCGTTTAAGTTTGAATGCATTACCCCTTGTCATATTGCTGTAGTCCCTGAAGTCTCTTTATTTCTTTGCAAAAGGTAAGAGGTCAAGCTAGCTTTGACTAAACCCAAACCCCTTCTATGATTCTCTTTTATTTATTATAATAGGCACAATCTGGCTTACCAGGAATATCAAAGTACAGAAGGCCTTAACATCCTAGGATTTTAAGGGAAGACTTACAAAACTAAAATTTCATTATTATTTCAGTTACTCATTGTAAAATCAGCATATTCAATATCCCTTTTCTCCTCCTTCCAGACCTTGGGTAAATACGAGACTTGATCATCCTTTCATTAACCCTCGCGGCTTTGGGGGAATTATTTCTTGCTTATGTGGGAGCAATGGAGGGAAGAAGCTGGTCCTCCATGCTGCAAGACTTACATCAAAGTACTGGATAAAGAAATACTAAGCTTTATACTGCTTGTTTTTTTTTTTAATACTGCATTTAATTACTGTTGTAAGAATGGTCCATTATAAGCTTCAAACTTCATTATATATTAACTGTACTTTTTTGTTGTTGCCACACATTCAAGCTGACACAAAGGAAAAACTTCAAAGAGCACTGTTTGTCCAATTGAGATGAGCTAGATTCAATAAAGGTAAGAAAAAGGTGAAATAGTAAATTATTTCATCGAATACATGTCTGCTTTATTAGAGGTTGTAGTATAAAACAAAGCTTTCTCTAATAGAATTTTACTTTATGACAAATTCAAACTAATAAATTGAAACATCATCCTGCTTCATGAAAAAATATAAACTACCAATGTTGTAATTTATTTTTTTTTTGGCATACGCTATATAAGGTACTACCAAAAGTTTTATAGTGCTTAAAATATGTAATTATACTGAGTAACAGGGACAAAGCCCTGATGAATTATAAAGTCACAGATAAAACCCACACAGATGCAGCTCTGCCACAGAGAGACTGGCATTAGTGCCCCTTGACTTTTACTACTAGAAGTAGACTGACAAGTCAAAATCTAGCTATGCTAGAGGGAGACAATTCAAAATGACTGAAGAGCTATCTCGGACAGAAAGGAGGGAAGGCCTGCTGGATAATATGCTCCTATTTCAGGTCTGGTGGCAAAGCCCACGAATGCCATGACAGCAACATTCCTCATTTCTCCACCAACAGAAACATTTCAGTGGTAGTTATCTTAGGATAAGGAAGCAAACTTACATACATTTTCCACTATACAGATATTCCTAGGAGAGGTACCCTTCTCCTAGAAGCCAGTTTCTTAGCTTTTTCTGCCCGTGCTGTTCTGAGGAAAGGAAATAAAAGCAGAAAAATTTATTCTTGCTGAGGCCTGAAGTAAAAGGTAAATACTAGATTGTCACTTCCATGTAAAAGGAGAAAATCTGTAAATAAGATCCATAAAAACACATATAAAACTAAGAAAGTGTCCATGTAGGTTTTGCCTCAGAGTAAACCAAGTATAAGACTGATTTGGAAATTCCAGCCATTTACCTACTGGACATCAGCCATGTAAAAATATAGCAAAGTGAAATGCAAAACTAATGAATGATGATAAATGAATAAAGAAAACTGTACTTCTCATTTGTTGGACCAGAAACAAAAACATTGCAATGGATGAAGCATATGGTTGCTGCTGTTGTTTAAATGCACAGAAGTTTTGTATGAGGTTGCTTTCATTATCCACAAAACAGAAAATACTTAAGTGCTTTCAAGGAACTCTATAGCTTTAGTAAACTTCCAGTGGAAAAACAATATGACATGGTGATCTACTACTTATTTTTCAGAATAAGTAAACTGTTACAACAGTATAATATATTAAATGGAAAATGTGACTGTTTTGCCAGAAATAATAATTAAAAAAAAAAAAAAAAAAAAAAAAAGAAACAACTCCTTTACATAACCACTTCAACTGTGAAAAACAGAAGAATTCTTCCTAATGGGGATATTCACAGAAATTAATTTAATCATCAATGAAAATAAAACCTGTCCACATACGGTTTCATATAAAGCCTTACAGCTTTTAGGCGAAAGAAAAGTGAGAGAAAACAAACCTTCCAAACTACAAAATGAGGCCCTGTTTTCTTACTGAATCACACAGTCAGACTGAAACAAACTGCTTATGGTTCTCTTGCTTATACAACCACAAATCAGGAAGAACTCTATCAAAGTTTATATAACTGATCTGGTACAAAAGTCATCCAAGTAGTAAGACAGTGGTGAAATACCTATTAGCTTGCCTGAGCTGCATCTTCCATGAGGCACTGCAGTCTTACCTAAATGAAACCAATGTGATAGACAAAATCTAATCTAGTAAATCAGAAGAAAAGAAATGTCAGAATACTGGAATTGCCTACAGGACAAAACCTGTGATACCGGCTAGATCTAATGTGATGCGTTCAGATACAGTGGTTGCCATTTCCATCAAACAGCCTCAAAATAAACAAGACTGAAGCCTGGAGAGATGATATTCTCAGTCCACATCAGAGAGACTGCTGTGTCCAGATTCTGGAGCATTCACAAGACAGAAAAGTGTTCACGCAAAATCGTAGAGAGATTATCTCTGGAGTAATAAGTAGCAACAGTCTGGCAAGTGACTCACTCTGAGCTGATTCAGAAGTTCTGTTCCCTAACTTTCTTTGTGTAAACCTATTTGGAATAGCTGATTAACTAGGAAGGCATCATATTTGAGGTATTCTGTCCAGTCCCCCAGATACACAGACCAAATTTAAAAGACACATTAAACTAAATAGAAATTCAAAATTAATAGAGATGTGGGCAAAATCAGAATTTTGACATTGCAATTTGCAAAGAAACTAAAAAAGGAAGGCTGGATGCATGTACTGGAGTAATGAAGTCACATGCTATCTCAAAAGTAGTGTTAAATGAGTCCAAACTATTCACGACAGGTTTTTTTCTTGAAAATCCCCCATGAAAGAGAATCCACAGAGTTTCCTGTTAGCCTGCATTTCATTCACAAAGGTGAAGTTTTCTCACAATATCAAATCTAAAGCCCTGGACTTTGATTGATTGATTACTTCCATTGTTTGGGTTTTGGTTTTAAGTGTTTGCTTTGATTTTCTTTTTTAAACTAAGCTAATTATTACCTGCTTATCCACATGGATGTCTTTTGTCTGTAAGTCTTCTGTCTAGCAAAAGTCTGTTGTTATGAGTTCCACCACTTAGATGAAATCAATTAAACATGTCTTCTCTGCTCAAAAAGGAATTTCCCACACCTCCTGTAATTTTGCTACTCTCCTCTGAGCGTAGTATAATTTTAAGCTCTTTTGTAAACTGTGGAAGCAAAGAATAGATACTTAAACCTCATACTCAAGTCTTTATCAGTACCAGAGTAAAATTATTAACTTATTATACACTGCAAACGGCGTTCTGGTTAATACAACCAGAATAACATCAGATATTAATTTTTCAATGACATTATTTTTTTAGCTGACAAAGTCTGTGGTCCACTCTGGCATTCAGATACTGTTCTCCAGAATAAATACCTAGTTCTTTATCTTCATTTTATATTTGTGCATTTCACTCTTCCCCCTAACATTTTACACTTTATTATTAGTGACTTTCAGAACAGCGATATAAAACATCTCAACATTTCTAAGATAATGCTCCTTCCTATTGTTCAAAATGCTTCCAAACTCCCATATTTCAGCCATAAATTATACAAAGTATAATTGCTAGTCTGTTACCAAATCATTTATGAAATATTGAACAAAACCCTCCTTGATGGTCAGATATTGATAATCCCTCTTTAAGCATCAGCATTAAGTATTGCTTCCAACTAGTTTTGCACCTTGTCTTAATTTCATCTAGATCATATTGTAGCAATTTATTTATGGACTTCTTTATGGGACACGGTTAGAAACCTTGCCTGAAGTCAAAATTAATCCTATCTGTTCCCACATCCGATAAACCCAGAAATCCCATAAAAGAAATTAATTAGAGTAGGTTGATGTGATTGTTTTCGACAAAACCACACTAGTTGTTTTTACTACTTTATTATCTTCTCTGTACCAACACACTGAATGTGTAACAACTTGTTCCAGTAACTTTCCAGATGCTGAAAATACATTGATACATCTATAATTTGAAAACAGTCTGGTTTCCCTTTTTTCAAGTTAGGTACTATATTTGCAAATAGTTCAGGGATTGAGCTGGCTAGGTTTTGTAAGCACTTAAGGGCAAATTTAATTGGATCCTGTCAATTTGAACACATCATGCTAAATTAGCATCTTTCAAATTGTTCTTCCCAATTCTGTTTGTACCTACTTGGTAATGCTGTTTTGTTAAATACATGACTACAGAACTGAAGGGGATACTTTTTCTGTATCTTGTAATTCTTTCTTTCTAAGTAATGAATCAGCACTATCCTTTATCGCTTTATTATTCTAACATATTATTCTAACACCTTCAGAACTTTTTCCTCAAAGCCTTTGTATTCCTTCTGTGTGTGCAATGATGCATCCATATTTCTGAATATACTTCCTTTCCTCTGTATTCTGATAGTTTGTGATGTTAATTATAACATGTCCTCTTCCAGTAACTGCTAGCTCTCCTTCACCCATTAATCCTTCGTATTATCTTCCCAGGAGACCATTTCTGCTAGGTCCTGAATTTCATTAAACTACGCTTTTCTGAAGTCAGTTGTTCATGTTCTGTACTATGGCTGATGCTTCCTAAAACCACAAATGCGGTCATTTTACTGTCACTCTCACCCAAATTGGCTTGCAAGTGCAGATTCACATCCAGTTTCAGAAATCTCTTAGCCATAGCAAAATCAAAGAAATACTATTTTAAATGGTAACAACTTTCTTTATATTTTAAAATAAGTCTGCCTATACCTCAGACCTTCTCCACCCTTACATACCATTTCTGGAATTCAGAAAGTAATGCTCTTAAATTCAACCATAACAAATCCTTCAGGTGTTTCTAGTGACTCTATGCAAAAAAACCCCAAACAACCCAGCACTCTGTTACAGGTACATTTTTCAGGATTTTAACATTTTTGTTATTGCTTTGAGCATAAGAAAGTTCCACCACTGACAATTCGTAATCCATAGAATCATAGAATCATAGAATAGTTAGGGTTGGAAAGGACATTAAGATCATCTAGTTCCAACCCCCCTGCCATGGGCAGGGACGCCTCCCACTAAATCATGCCACCCAAGGCTCCGTCCAACCCGGCCTTGAACACCACCAGGGATGGAGCATTCACAGCTTCCCTGGGCAACCCATTCCAGGGCCTCGCCACCCTTACAGTAAAGAATTTCTTCCTCATATCCAACCTAAACTTCCCCTGTTTAAGTTTGAAACTGTTACCCCTTGTCCTATCACTACAGTCCCTCATGAAGAGTTCCTCCCCAGCATCCCTATAGGCCCCCTTCAGGTATTGGAAGGCTGCTATGAGGTCTCCACGCAGCCTTCTCTTCTCCAGGATGAACAGACCCAACATTCTCAGCCTATCTTCATATGGGAGGTGCTCCAGTCCCCTGATCATCCTCGTGGCCCTCCTCTGGACTTGTTCCAACAGTTCCATGTCCTTTTTAAGTTGAGGACACCAGAACTGCACACAATACTCCAAGTGAGGTCTCACAAGAGCAGAGTACAGGGGCAAGATCACTTCCTTCGACCTCCACCTGCTGGTCACGCTCCTTTTGATGCAGCCCAGGATACGGTTGGCATTCTGGGCTGCGAGAGCACGCTGCAGGTTTATGCTCATTTTCTCAACGACTAACAACCCCAAGTCCTTCTCTGCAGGGCTGCTCTGAATCTCTTCTCTGCCCAACCTGTAGCTGTGCCTGGCATTGCTCCGACCCAGGTGTAGGACCTTGCACTTGGCATGGTTAAACTTCCTCAGGTTGGCAGCAGCCCACCTCACAAGCTTGTCTAGGTCCCTCTGGATGGCATTCCTTCCCTCCAATGTATCAACCAAACCTCACAGCTTGGTGTCATCGGCAAACTTGCTGAGGGCATCCAGATGCAATTTAGAGGCAATCTGCATCACACCTTCATTGTACAAGAGAATTTGTGGGAATATAGGTCTTTTTTTTTTTTTTTTTTTTTTTCAATTAGAAGACTAGTGAAGGAAGATTACCTCCTCAGTGAGTAGGTATTGAACAGAAGAGGGATGCCTATATAAAGTAATCCGTATTATAGTAACAAATATCCAAAGGGTTACTATACCATCACAAGCTTGTCTTTGAAAGGAGGAGAGCATTTTCTAATACAGACTTCATTCCTCTTTTTCAAGATATATCTATTCAAGATATATCTCTTTTTCAAACGTATCTATTGAAACACGGAACCTGCAAAAACTTTATACTTGAAAATGAGCATATATATAAATTTGTAAGCATATATACTGATGAAAACATACATCCATGCATGCAAATATTTACACATTATACTGAGAAACACATAATATTTATCTTTGAAATGGATATAAAAAAAACCTTGCAAAGTCTTTGCATATTTTGCATTATGTATCAGAAAAAAATCAATAAAAAGTTAAAATGAACCATTTGAATTCTAAAATAATTGCTCATATAAAGCTGACTTATGATCTCAGATTAACACTAGCTTAAAGACAGGGGATCTGAGTCAGAATTGTAGTACTCCACTGTCCTAAAATCAAACTAAAAGACAAAAGAATTCCAGTAAGTAGTAAATTCCGAAAACAGAGTATTTTTGTAATATTTTTCTCATGTTTCACATACACCGCTGCACAACAAACAAACTGAAACACTGGCTTTTAAGCAGCAAATAGCGTAGCGACATTACTTGCATGTTAATTGGTTTATTTACCTTTAATTAAGCTATTGTTGATTTACATGAAAATTTATCAGTATAGAATCATAGAATGGTTTGGAAGAAACCTTAAAGCTCATCCAGTTTCAGCCACCCCGCCACATGCAGGGACACCTTCCACTAGACCAGGTTGCTCAAGGCCCCATCCAGCCTGGCCTTGAACACTGCCAGGGATGGAACATTCACAACTTCTCTAGGCAACCTGTGCCAGTATGCAGTTGGTTTATATGCAATTTTGATAAAACTTTTCAGCCTGTTACAGTACAGCTTAATATTTGAGAGGGTTCCTTTTACACTGTCACTACCAAATGCTTGTCAATTCAACAACCTCTCTAGAGCATAAACATCTATGACAATGTCAGTCATTGTGGTTTACTTGTAATTAAAAATATTTAAAGTTTGCCCAGAGGGTGTTAAGCTCAGTTCCTTGTCTTGTTCTTGATACAGTAATAGACTGTTATTGAAAGTTCTCTGCTTTCTGTTTCTTTTAGCTGGACCGAAGTACGGTGAAAAAGCTGTCTCTTTAAAGGCTCCTCTAAAATGACCTTAATCTCCAGTTTATTTGAGTTTATTCTTGCATTCTCTTCCACAAGATGTAGTATATGGCCTCTGGGGACTTTTCATTAGGGACTGTAATGATAGGACAAAGGGTACTGGGTTCAAACTTAAACAGGAGAAGTTCAGGTTAGGTATAAGGAAGCAGCTCTTTACTGTAAAGGTGGTGAGGCACTGGAATGTGTTGCACAAGGAATCTGTGAATGCTTCACCCCTGGCAGTGTTCAAGGCCAGGTTTGGATGTAGTCTTGGGGGATACGGTCTAGGGTGAGGCATCCCTACCCATGGCAGGGGCTTGGAACTAGCTGGTCTTAAGGTCCTTTCCAACCCTAACTATTCTATGATTCGATGATTAAAACCACTGTAGATACAAAGTCTTTCCCATCACAAGATAGCTAGAATTATTAAAAACCAAACAAAAATCTATCAGGGATAGCAAGAAAGTATTTAATTATTTCATGATTTCCAAGGTGCCTTAATCTGGTTCTAGTTCAGAGATAGTGTAAAACGTCTTCCTCACACTGTGCTGAATAGAGTGTTATGGACAAACACTTTTTTCATGGTTTAGCTCAATTCAGTGATTTAATGATGAGTCAGATAATGGCAGTTTATAATGAGTAGTGTGCTGTGGTGGGGAGAATAAACAGAAATGAAAGAGTAAGAGAAGCTGCAAATATCTAAATACTGAGAAATAACATCTTTTCACTAGAAGACAATTTAAATAAGCTATATACAGTACAATAACCTTTAGAATTACACAAACATGCCTGGCAAAGCCAAAAAGCCAAATGCAAAACTTATAGATGTCTAAAAGTTAAGGAGAACATTGAAATCAACAGAAGACCCACTAACTTCAACAAGATACAGATTTCCTTGGGACACTGTCGACACTTCACTGTCCCAGTTTGCTAAAATTTTCAAAGCTGAAATAAAATAGTAGTGGTGCAAATAATGAAGAGAAGTTTTGAAAAGGGTAATGTAGTCTATGAAAAACTGACAGGAAAAGTTTCAAGGGAAATTTAAGAATTTCAAGATAAAAAAAAAAAAGAGGGGTCAGATGTTACGTTGAATCCATCTTAGACTTAGTTACAAAGAAATGTATTAATCCTTGGTGTCAGCCTATGCTGCCTGAGCCAACAAAGTAAGATGTTTTCACAGTTTCCACTAGAAAGGAACAAAGCTTTTTCTCTTATTAGCAGAAAACGTTATAGGAATTCAATAACATGTTCCCAAAGTTCACCCTACAAATTGGAAAAAAATCTTGTTCACAGAATTGTACTAAGACGCTAAAGAAACTTAAAAGGAGATCATTAAAACAATGGTTGAATGTGTTCCAGTTTATATGAACTTTGTAAATACCTGTAAGATACATTTTAGCTAAGGAACAGGCCTCTGAGACAGAAAATCACTGAAACGAATAGAGGTCAACAGACTAGAGAGATCTGAAAAGGAATTCTTACTGTGGTAAGTTGCAGGCACTCAGAAAAGTTATATTTTAAAGATTTTATTTCATTTACTGCAATCAGATCCTTGCTACCAGATTTTCCAACCAACAACATATTTACCAGTAAATTAAAAGTCATTGTATTATGAGTAATTTTTTACTGAAATCCCATACTTTTCTATCGAGCAGTAAGTTCCAAGAATCACAGCTACAGTAACAGGCAAAAGGTTTGAACTGTACTGAGAACCTCAGACCAAAGCAGAATTCTGAACAAAAAATCCACTTAGAGTCCTATAAAACAAAGCAGAATGAATTATCCATCACAGGAATTCAAGAAAAAAAGATTGTTTTGCAAATGAATGCAGGTAATGTCACAATTCTTTTATCTGGAGTAGGGGATCCAAACTTTCTAAACAACCGCTCTCAACAAGACCTATAATTTCTCACACACAAACTTTCATTACTTAAAGGTTTTAAGTAAAAAAAAAAAAAAAAAAAAACAAAAACCAAAAAAAACAAACAAAACCCAAATATCTGCCTTTAATAATTATAACGAAGTCTTGAACTCATTCAAGAGTCTGTAGGCTGCAGAATGTAGAGTGCAGAGGAAGGAAAGCACGTAATGTTCCTAGCAACCTGTAATTTATTCCCATCAACCTTTTTTTGTACTAGGAAACTCGATGCTCACAGAGGAAGCAGGTGATCACAAATTCTGAGAAACTTCTTCCCCACCAGCACTTTCTTGAAAACTGCAGTTGAAACTGGCAGTGTTAAATTTTATCATGTACTAAGGTGACAAAACAACAGCAAGGTTATATTTCACACATCATGGAATTAACTAAATTAGATTTCCACGTTTTATGAAAAGTGTTTATCTCATTAAAAACCTGCAATAGCTCACAGGACCAAAACCCAAGAGATTACATGCACACAGTAGGTACATGGTAGAAATTGGCTCACCAAACTTTTCCTTGATTTGGCTGAGTTTGAGGAGTCAGTTTAATGGAGACATATGCAACTACCAACCCCATCTTCCAGTTATTTCTTTGCTTCTCCTAGAATCCTTAAACTTTGCATTTAATTCTCAGACTAATTTGCAACTTTCTATTTCTGACAAGGCAAAGATGTTACATTTAGTAATTCTACATAGGCTTCCTCATACTGTCAAATAAATGAGCAGAAAGATGCCTTCAGACTATTAAGGAGGAAACATCTGCCCCTACTCTACAATTCACTACACTTCAACAGATAATGTTACAGAAGAATGAGGGGAGGGGGGTGGTTCTGTTTTTATTTCCCCTCCCCATTATGCCCACCCCTCCTCCCACCCCCCCATTTTACTTGGTTTTGGAAAAGTTAGCTTAAAATAAGAGGTAATTATGTGTAAGGCTAAACACAAAACCTTAGGTGCAAATACACAGGAGTCATCATCAAGCAACCTATCAATATCCTAACAAACATCTAGAAGTTAATTATACTAATTTCACACACTAATGGCTTTGGACTGCAAGTAAAAGAGCCTAAAGCCACTTTATGAAAAAAAAAAAAATTAATAGCTGTAGTAAGGGTGAATTTGAACAACACGTACAGCTCCTGCTTACAGCTGATGCTACTGTGAAGTTATATTTAAATTCTTAGTAAGTAGCTAGTGACACTTTTTTGCCTTAGCTGTAGATCTAGTTCTATAAATCTTTATTTGCCCTGATTTTAGGGCAAAGAGATGAGCTTTGGAGCAGCTGAAGAGACAATCAATTCTCATTCACTGAATGGAAAACACCCATTGTGGGCTCCCCTAACAAAGCCAGCTTAATTATAGATCCAGCCACAACCTATCAGAACTCCTTTAAAAAAGACCTGCATCCTGATCCTAATCTGTTTTCTCACCTAGAAACTGGCTTTTTTCACCCCAACATATTAAGATATCAGCTTGTACTATTTGTTGTCACAGCTGTGCTAATTCACTTTCAAACTGAAAAACAGGCTATCATCCAAACCCTGCTACTCTACAGGGGTTCCATACTGCTTTCGTTAAAGTTAAGGGGCACTCTGCTTTTGACTTCAACACTGCTGTGATATTGTAGCTTTTCAAAGCATGCTGTACCCTTCCAATCTAGATTTCACTCACTATGTACTCATCTCTTAAGTCTCTTCCTTTTATCTGTGGTGAATTCTACAGGGTTGCAAGCAGCTAATTCTGAATAAAAGTTAGACTGAGTTCTGGATATGCAATAGTCATCAAGCAGACACTTAATTCCCCCTATTTTTTTTTATACTCAGGGTGCAAACAAGGCTACTTCAATGTGTACTTGACTGCTATGATTACTGCCAAGACAATTCTGTCTTCCAGGTCATTGCTAGTTCCCACTGGGTCACATTCACAGCGACTTGGAGGCCACATATGGAGAATTGACCAGTGGACCAACAGAAGTGACTGAAGGGCAGTCGCTCATATGAATGTTCATTGGATGCCTCTGGACTTCTAGTGAAATATAACCTTACAATTTTTCTGGAACTCCTGAACTGGGAAGTCCGATTTTCTGTTCAAACTGCAGATGTCCAGAATGCTCTTATGAGAGGGAATGATTTCTAAATCATTACATGATGTGGGATTTCAGTTGCCTTAAGACTATCTTTTTAAAGAATACTGACACCTGAGATTCTACCATAAACCCATAATTTTTTATTTAATAGTCTAAATTAAGCAACTCTCTTTCTAGAGTGCTGACACTTTCATAAACTATGCATATATCCATCATTTTGTAATCAGTATTCTGAAAAGCTTAAAGTTAATTATTGCAATGGACTCATAAGAAATGCATAACATGTCTCCAGCTGAAAGAAAAAAAAACACAGCAATTTTATTTATAATTATTTTTCATATGCAGTATGACTTCCATTTTCCAATGATGGATTAGGGGCACAGTCAAGCAAAGAATCTAGATCTACTGACTCTACTGCTCTGCTTTGCTACTGTGGCATTGCATTTGTTTTCTTTCCTTCAAAACAAATAGTGAAATACAATCATAACTAACTATATTAAAAGTGTAACTTAAGAGAGGCTTATCTTTCTAATTGAAATATATTCTAGCAAGTGTCTGTTTTGCAGCTGTCATGAACTAAGTCTACTACAGAACCATCATGTTTTGAATTCTGATTTACAGCTGTGGGTAAATCTCTTCTGCCTGTTGTTAGCATAAAACACTGATATGCATGAACTACAAAAAAATAAAGTCTTAAAATAAACCAAACTAAATGTATTCTCACCATATTTAAAAGTACTCCAGTAGACTCCGCTCATTGCCTTAAGTACTTGCAAGATTAGAAATTGTCATTTCCTATTATGGAAGAAAATGTAACTTACCCATATTAACCTGCACAACACTGATCTGTGCTTGGGAGGCTGAGTTAGAAATGTTAGTTGCCAAATGCAGTGTTGAAAGTGGTTGCATGTACACTACAGGCCCACAGTTCCCACACCAGTTTGCATTTCTACAGTCACAGTTTTAGTGTTAGCACTGGTTTTCTCTCCTCTTTTGTAGTGCAAAACGCCTACACTGAAAGTGAGAATTGATTTATTAGCACTCTTTTTAAGTAGATCTAATGCACAAAGATGCATCTGGAGCACCTCTCTACTCCTGTGAAAGAGCAAAGTAAGGCTGCAGCCTATTCATCTTTTTCCAAATTTAAACAAACTCATTTGCATGAGCGGTAATGATAGAGATACTGCTCCTATCTGGGACAGATGCTCTACCCAAGAAAAACAGCTACTGAATACAGACAACATCTTTTCTCTGAAGGAAACAGACCACTCCAATTTGCTTCAAACATGCATGGCATGGCATAATGAGAAGCACAGTTCACTCATGTAGTGCAGTTTCCTTACGCATAACTGGACAGGAATACTTGACAGTAGTAGGCATCTAATTGCAGGCACTGGAAAAGGATCTTATGTGTTAGGGGAAAGGCAAAAGTAGTACACAAAAATGAGAAAATTACATGCCTTCAGCCAAATGGCATGTGGCTGAAGCCCACACCCCTGTTTTTCTCATTAGTATAATGCTTCTTTCCATTACAGATTTACTATTGCAAATCAGTGAAGGATGTAATTCCACCAGAGCCAAAACATGACAAACAACTTTTTCTCATCTGCTTAGTCTGAGAGGTCTAAACTTCACTTCCAACACTTGATTCATACTTAATTGAACCACATGCTATATGCAGACTACATGCAAAATATCGCTGCAGTACCCAGCACTATATATCTGCTGAGAAGAAACAGATCACTTTCTCCATGCATCTAGTTTTCTATCTTGAAAATTCTGAATTCTTCTTTAATGTCTAATCAGGCATTAAAGAAATGTGATACTCTATTGCCATATAATGCATCTTTACAAATAATATCAGTATTGAAATATTACTTATTTTCCTTTTTTAAGTGCAACCAAAAAAGTTTGTATTTCCTGCAAGTTCAATTTTCTGTGAGCCTGATTGGCTAAGTACTATCTAATCTATTATCTTTTTAATCTCAGATTTAGGTCCACTTCTTCCAGTGTGTTGTCTGCTATTTCCTCAGCTATGCAAATAGTAAAATGAAAAGCCTACAATCTATTCCCTCTTTAATTACTGAAAAGCCACAGTATAGTTTTTCTCTTCCAATGTTTATCTGATAAGCACACATCTGGGTTCATTCTTGTAAAAATGTCAAAACCAAGAGCTTGGTTCAGCTCTGCTGTTCCCAGTGAGAAACTGTTGTGATAGAATTACATACTTTACATGCTATAAAGCCCCCCCCCGTTTAAGCACTGGGTGATAACCATGGTTAGTTTGGCTCTCCTAAGTGCAAATTCTAATCTGACACTATTCCAAGTGAGCAGAATCCTCAGATTCATCTGCCGTAACACTGCAACTAGCCCTTCAAGCCTCTTCAGTGCCACCATTAATTGAACACATTTCTCCTATTAAACACGTCTCAACAGAAATACTGGCTTATCATTAATTTCATATAGAAAAACTTGGTAACAGAAAGAATTTGGGTTCAGCAAAGGAATTTCTATAAAACACAGAAGTGTTCTTCTAAAAAAGAAAATGAGTAAAAAATGGAGGGGGGGAAAGGAGGGAGTGGGCAAAGTAAGGAGTTGGGAAGTCAGGGAGTGAGAGAGGTGGGCAAAGTAAGTTCCTCAGCAACCTCCTGAATGTGATTTTACTTGTGCAGCTTCTAACAAACTTTATCCTCATACAGAAGCTATGTTCATTCTGTTTCTGGACAAAAGTACCCTTCTTTGTCCAGAGTGCATGCTCCTTTTAATATTTCCCTACTTCCACTGTTTCATTAGAAATTGTCTTTGCTCTAATGCTCCTGTCATTTGCTACTGGATTTCTGGCCAGAGAGCTGTGCAGAGTAAGTGGCCCTGCCTACAGAATATCCACGCTGTTCTCAAAGGGAATCAATGCCAATAGCACTGCTTTTCCCTCACACATCTTCCCACACTAGGGAATAGTTTTTTTGCAGAAAAATTTACTCTTGTAGTCTTAGCAACAATCATATTCAAAATAAGACTGAAAGCCATGCACAGACACAGAAAAATCCACCCCAAAACACCAAGGTTTTCAAACCATGGTGGAGCCTCAGCCATGGATTGGTCATAGAATAAAGAACAACAAAACATACTTCTTGAACCAGTGAGTGCCCTCAGTTTCAAGGGATGATTCAACTCCGAAGTGTTCCTGTGAAAACAGCACCTCTTAGCTTAAAGTGTACTGTTTTTTCAATGGCTTTTATCAGTTTACAAGTAACAAGACTATAAAGAAGCTCCCACCCCAGCCCCCACACCATTCCAACTCTCAGCATGTGATCCAGAAAGCCGGTTTCTCTCTCACATTCTACCCAGTAATCTTGATCCAACTTGCACATAGAAAAGAAACATCTGCGGCAAGGGTCACTTCTCTGAAGTACTGCCCTCATCAATAACATGGACATTAATAATTATATTTATAAAAATATTATTTGATTGATAATATTCATTAATCCTATATGAATATTAAAATATATCTGGGATCTACACCAAATTCTCTAAATTCTCGGAAGATACAAACTCTAGGTGCGTGTTTGAAAAAAAAAAAGTTTTTGCACACTTTTTCAGTCAAATCCTGGCTCTTAACCATGCAGATTATTCTCACCTATACTCTTACATAAAGTTATAGCTGTTCACTGTTACATAAAATGGACATTTAATGTATAAAGGGTATAAACCATATGTGTTTTGAACTCCATATTCTCAGAAACCTATACAATAAGAAACCAAGTAAAGAGTTTCAAATATCAGCAAGAAAAAAAAAAAAAGGAAAAAATAGATATTTAACCACTAAGAATGTAATTTTTGCTATCTAAGTCAGTGGGTCTATTTAAAAGGCATAAAGCTGAGAATTTCTTGAGGAAATTTTGAAGGTCAGTACCAGCACATAAGACTGCAGAAGCAATTGCATTCCAAGGCTGGAGCACAATTGATTTAGAGAAGATTTGCTTGTGGAAGAACCTTGCAGTATCGGGGGGAAAGTTTCACACCTGAATCTCACCCAGGGGAAGATAAAACTAGTCTTTCTTAAGCAAGGCTTCAGTCCCACTCAGTAAATGTCACTAAATCCCACTGGACATTTTACCTGAGTAACTGAGCTACAATGGAGCACTGGATAAGATGACCCTTACAGGTCCCTTCCAAACTTAACTGTTTTATGATTCCATAAACTGGAGTTTTGGTCCAAACTGCCCGAGTTTTGCAATTCAGCACAACACAGAAAAGCAATCCAAAAGCTCCCTTAACGTTTGACTACCCCTTTTCTCCATTCAAACATACAATACAACCTCGGAGTTAAACATTTCAACAGTTTAAAAATGAAGAATAACATCAGCCTTGTGCGCTGATGACAGAATTATTGAAAATGTAGCAATTTTCCATTTTTCATAACTCTCAAGCACTCAGGTACATAAACAGTTGGAAGGAACAGCCATATATTGTAGTTCAGAGCAAAAATGTTCATGATATTTTTGCAAGGTTATGCCATAAAAGAATAATTAAACTCATTTATGTTTTCAGAGCGTTTTAAGAACTTTGAATTAATTTCAGTCACTCTCAAGGAACTTAAAATTCTTTTCCAGACTCCAGTGTTCCAGGAAGCAAATATCTCTGTTCTTTTTATTCTATTTCTAAAAGGCCCTCTTTTTATTTGCCTATCGAAACATAAGAACAGATAGAACATAATAAAAGCAAGAATGACTGTAATGCGGTTGCAATGGTTCACAGTTTCACAAAATGCTGGGTGGACAGTTAATGGTAGAAAAAAGGAAAGAAGAGTGAATAAAGTGTTCTGAACAGGGAGAAAAGAATGCTTTGTAGTACATGTTAATGTGATCTGCAGTTAGAGTTGCTCTGAAGAGGAAAAAAAATGTATTTTTTTTCTTCAGGGTTAAGAAGAAATCCTACCTATTTAGCACAAATACCAGCCCTCCAAGAGAAAAAAGCGTATTTCCAATACATTGGCTTTTGCACATGCTACTCTATGCATTAGCTTATATACACATAATATCTTTAAATGGAAATCCACTGAGTCTGCACTCTCCTCCCACTAAAGCTTCCTGATGGAACTGCGTGAACATTTCTGTGAAAAAATGTGCAACAAACTGCAAAACTAAAGGCTTAAGCTTACTGAAGGTTTATGCTCACAGAAACACAGGTTCTGATTATGTGAACTAACTCACTGTCATACCAATACTTGATCACCATTCCGAGGAGGCCACGTGTGTCTGCCCATAGATCTGTTTAACGAAACCTGTACAGAAAGTACAAAGCTTTTTCATTTCAAATCAATGGGGAGAAGGTGGTGTTTGCATTAAAAGAAACTAAGAACAGTTTTTATTCCTCATATAGCAATATGCATGTCAGTTATGTTTCAAGTGATATTTACCCTTCTGAATCTTCAAATCATTTCAGATCTGAGGAACCTCTATCACTCTTTTAATCTGTAGCATTTCGTTCAGGGTATTATTCCTCACCTGGGAATGGTGTTTCATATTACTCTCATAGTTAATTTTTTTCAGAAAAGGATACCTTCTCTATTATATTACTGTGTTTCTAGTATCTTGGTACACATCATACAGAGCCCTTTTAAAGACTAGACTAGAGATCATTCAGACGAAACAGACCCAAACCCATCACCCATCAAAACTGGCTTTCTTCCTGAAGTTACAGCTGGCCATTGTTACATAAAATGGATATTTCAATGTATAAAGTCTATAGGCCATATGTGTTTCAAACTCCATAGTCTCAGAAACCTATACACTAAGAAAACAAATAAAGAATTTCAAATACCAACAAAAAAATTGAAAGGAAATTTGTTTTATCTTTAGTAGCATTCTTCTATTCTTTTTAGGTAAGAAAATAACCAATACACGCTCTTATTTTCCAGTGCAATGACTGTAACAACCCATTAGAAAGTAACACAGAGCAAGAGAATATAGATTCACACATTTACACTTATCTATATTTCCACCATTTGGAAAACATTGATTTTTCTTGTGCCCTGAATGGAAGTGAAATTTTCATGTCTGCATTTGTTTAACAAGAGCAACATGAACTTGCACAGTATCTCAACATTCCCATTATCTCTTTGTCTACATACTACCATCAATTGACTGATACTTGCATAGCTCTGGGAACAGTGATTGCTTTTTCACCATATTGGCACAACAAGGAAAGAACTAAAAATACTGTGTACTCCACAGAAATAAATGATTTAAAAAATCCTTACATCATAATTCAACAGGAGTAACCCAGCCTAGATAACAGGGGACTGAAGACAACAACCAAAAAAAAGATAACACTCAGCAACTGAGCCTGTTTTGATGTCTGACATACTATTATATAATAAATATGTCATGACAGACTAATATCTGGCTGACTTCTGGATAAACAGCAATCAAAGTAGTCTGATCACATTACCTTTGAGCACTTGAATAAAAAGCTGGGTTTAGTTTCATGTACTGCTAAGGCACTAACATACACTGCTCTCTGCTCATGCCCTGAAGAGTCTGACTTCTATTAAGACGAAGGGGAAAAAATGTAAGGAATAACTAATAATAAAAATTATTTATGTTTAAAGAAAAAAATTGACAAATTGGTTGGCCTAATGTGGGTTGGAACTAGATGACCCTTAGAGGTCCCTTCCAACCCAAACCATTCTATGAAATAATACCGTATGCATAATATGCTATAAATGGATGATATATGGAGCCAACTGCAAGTTTCTCTACAAC
Organism: Amazona ochrocephala; assembly: GCA_039720435.1. Lineage (NCBI taxonomy): Eukaryota > Metazoa > Chordata > Aves > Psittaciformes > Psittacidae > Amazona > Amazona ochrocephala. Next base: position 27,784,569 of record CM077876.1, on the reverse strand, counting down.
ACATAGCTCTAGTTACTTGAAGACAGAGATCTTCAAAGGCATTTGAGAAAGTAAAACTGAGGAGAGTCCCTGAGTTCTGCTATTATCATACTGAGTGCCTTTAGAGAGGTGTTATTTCCCAGCAAAATTTCTTGTGTGCCTACCCCTGTGTGGCAATATTTATTTTTTTAAAAGACTTTATTTCACTTTGTAGAAGGGAAGCAGTCACACTTATGGAACTGCACTCCATCTCTGAATTACACGCATTTGATTTAGCAGTCACAGACAGAAAAGTAGAGTTTTTCAAATAGTAAATCTTAGAGTAATAGCTTTAGCTAGCTGGTACTATGGGATTAAACTTCTTCAGCAGCTCATCGGCCACAGATTAGCCAAGTCAAGTTAAATTAAGGTTGGAGGTTCAGGTACAGCTGCCTTTCGCTGATGAGTTCTGGGATAAGCAGTGCAGGTTGTCTATTGCTGCTATAAGCCAAAAAAACACGCAGAGCAGGATGTTTCTCTTCAGTTCACATGGGCGTGCTTAACACAATGGCTTTCTCTCCATTTCTTCCCCATACACTAATCTCTGAGCAGGTTTGCCTATTCTAAATTTATAAGCATATATTGGTATTCTAATTTATTACTGAAATAGTTTTTTGCCAGACCTGCCCATGAAGGGCTTACTTTTCTTAACCATTCCTCTGCTATGCTTTGGTATCTGCTTAGACCTTAGTCTTTAGTTCATCTTAGCCAGCAGTCTGTAGGCATAACAGTGAAAAAATACCAATGCCTATTAAAAAAATAAAATATAATTTTTTGAAATCTCTGGGGGACAAAGCAAAATCACCTTTTCTTTAAACCTTTAACTCTGCCTTTACCTCTTTACGGGAAACTACACCAGTTGACTGAAATTGATGCAGCCTGTTTCATCAGAGAGGAAGAACCATGGGGATTCTCCCCAAAAAATATCTTCTATTCTTAGATGCAGAAATTTGCTCCATTCACAAGAAATACCCTCTAAGTCACTTTTCAAAACTCATCAGCTACATAGAACTATGTGAGACTAACCGGAAATTCGAACAACAGATAAAAACAAAATTAGTCGACGAAAACTATCAACAGAATTTGAGAATTGCTTGCAACACTTTCTTCCTTCTTTGAAATTTCAGCATTTTTCTACTGAAAATAATAAAATCGAGGAAAACATCAAATCTGTTGTTCCAATCTAATGGAATGTTTAATTAGGTAGACATTTTTTCCCTTTTCCACCACAACCACGGGAACCAGTTACCAAGTTTTTCAACATTCTATGAATTATTAGAACCAGACAACTGAATAGCAGAACACTCCTTGCAACACCTTTCTGGTAAGGTATTAAAAAAAAAAAAAAAAAGGTAAATATAGCAAACCTAAGAATATGGCAAAGCAACCTATTTTTGGCTCCCTACTTCCAAAAACTGGACTAGCAATCATATTCTGAAGAATTTAAAATAAACATAGATAGATAATTCTGGAAGACTCATGCAGTCAGAGAAGTGCTATGCAACAGGATTAAATAAAATTCTGCAGCTGCAGCCACTTAGATTCATTTCAAGAAAGACACAGAAATTAAATGTGCAGTAACACTTTGAACATAAAAGCTCAATACACAAACGGTGTGGAATGAAAACATACCATTTGTAAAAAGACAATGCTATTTTTTTTCCTAATAGGATTCACACATATTTTATATTTCCATGGACATACAAGGAAATTAAAATAACTATCTTAGAAAGAGTTCACCAAAGCCAACACTCAACCCAGCCACCCAGAAGAGGAACTTTAAATAAATGGTTACCCAGGTTTTACAAATCAGCGTTTACATTCACTTCGAGAAAAATGCAAAATATAGTGGGCATCGGCATCAGCCAAGAGTTTAGCTTAGCACAAACCATATGGGAGGATGTCCCCATAGACCGTGTAGCTTCTACTAGCGTGGCATCTGCAGTACATAGCAACACTTTATCTGATGTAATAACACCTTCTGCTCTTAGCCTTTCTAAGTTATAAAACAAATGATTAAGTGATTTCACCATAAGCAGTCTCATGGAACACTGACAAGGTGGTGTGAATATAGGGAGCTATCAATGCACGTCAGGCACCTTGCAAGTCAATATACTAACAGTGCCAGCCTAAGGTTTTTTAGAAGAACTGTATCATCCTAAAAAAGAAACTGTAACTTACAAATTGAGTGGGGGCTCCTGGACAGTTCCTTGGGTCTTACAATGCTAATGCCAGTGGATCAATATATTCAATGAGACTTTAGTAAAATCAATGTAAACCTCAGTTATCAACAAACAGCTACCATACTTTGAAATTATTCTGTTAGCTAGAACACGGTCATGTCACTAGCACCATCCACAGCACCCAAGCTATAAATCCAGGATGTGTTCACAGCCAGGCATCTTCAACAAATATTAAAAGAGAACACAGACATTAACAATTTACGCTATGAGGTGTGTTCACAGCAGTGCACCTTCAGCAATACTAAGAGAGCACAAACTGACTTTAACTACTTGTGTTATGAGCTGCAGTCTTCAGAGCAGAGGACCTTCCAGTGGGATAGGTGCTCCGTCTCCCATTGCATCATCTGAATAATTAACAGAAATGCTGTCGATACACACTGGAAAGAAAGGTAGAAAAACATCAAGAGAAAGATGCTTCTCAACAAGATTCCTGTCTCAATCATGCACCATAGAAGCATCACATCATTTAAATTTCCTGCTATAAACCAAATACTGCCATTCCTTTTTCCATAGATGTTTTGCCATCAAATACAGCATGTATTATTTTCATACTATATGCATAATATAGTATGCATATAGTATGCATAGTTTAGATGCATATAGTGCATAGTTTAGATGTATGTATCTAAATACAGAAAAAAAAAAAATGAGAGAGTATCAGCGCCATAAAATTAAGGCAGAATGGTATGCATTTATCTTTTTACCCTTCCTCAGAAAAGAGGTAAGGAAACTACCTATCACCAATCTGGATTTACCCAAAGAAACAGAGACACACAAAATAAACTCATCCACTACTTCATGGGAGTCTTCATCACAGGCAAAAAAGTAAGTGGAGATGAAAACATACTCATGAAATGCTTCTGACTTAGCAAGTTATCCAACATGCTCTCTTCCCTAGAAGAATTTCTTCAGGCTCTTACCTTGTCCTGTCCTATGCTAAAAGCACTGAGCAGGAAATGCTCTCACTGAAGTCATAAAACCAGCAATATAATAAAAGTGTCTGCAGAGTGCTCTCTCTGCCTTCTAAGAGCTCCCTTATATTGTCTACATCCAAAATGATAGCTCTACTGAAAGCTACTTACAGAGCTAGCCCAAGACAGGACCACATTAGAGATTAGTTTGAGATTTCTGCAATAATGCCATGCTCTCACACAACAGGGATTAATCAGTGACATCAGTCTCTTGTTTTATTACAACCCCAATTTTAGTAGACCATGCCTGCTTTTCACATTCTTCACTGATGTGCAAAGACCACTTGACCAAGCCATGTTCCATCAAATACTTGAAAGGAAATTATTTTTCAGAATTAGAAGAGATGTATTATGCAGAAAACCATAAAGTCAAATTTCATGCTGCTTTTCCTCAAATATATTTAACCTTAAAGGCCTTGACTCTCTCCTCATATCTCTTAACACATAAAATGCATCTCCACCATAGATGGAGTAATCTAATCCTGTTTAAGCAGGGAAAATACTTCAAGGTTTTCTCAATCTGTAAAGCATCTGTCATCTTTTGGCCTCAGGTAAATATAGCCTTAGAACAGACTATTTTTTTTTACCCCCAGGATTGTCTTTGATTAACATTCTGTCAATCGGAATTATTTTCTCTGTAACTACTTATCTACCTCACAAAGTATTTCCTATTGCCTGTGTTAGAGCAAAACCGACACAACTTCACATAAAAGAGATCCTCTAATATTATATAGTTGAATTTGCTCAAACCTGCCCATTAAAGTTGACTGCTGAGGGGATTACAAGTTTAAGGATTCCTCATTTGTGAAGCTCAAACAACCTCAACTAGTTACAAGTCCTGTGAACACTGCACAAAAATGCTGTAATCTCCAAACATTTTAAGGGAAGCCCTCAGCAGGGCTTTTGAAGAATGCTCTTTCTGTTTAAGTCCGCCTGAATTTCCACTCAAATGTTAGAATGCTTTTTGGATATTTTCTTAAAAAGAACTACATAAAAGGAAGATGTTTTAATGTTTGAAAGCACTGCATGTTACATATGTACCACAGGTTGTCTAATATCACTAAAACACATGGTGGGTCAGTAGCTACTTCCTGCTTGAAAAGTGCCACTTATGTCTCAATCCTCTTCATGCAGTACAGTCATTCCATAACTAATGTTCAGTAATGGAAAAGTACCACATCTTCCTTCGCTAGAACAACTGCTAACTCAGTGGACATCTAAAGGGATCAAATAAAAATCTTTTAATAACATGTCTTAATTTTCTAACAAGCCATGCCAAATGAAACACACTCAGGCAACAAATGTGATTATCACGAAACAGAAGAACTACTTTTTTCCCCATTCTAGCCACTGGTACAAATTTCTGATCTTCATTTTCAATATGAACATATGTCTTCATGCGTTTTGGTCTAAATTCAAAAGTAATTACATTAACAGAGTTCAATTTCAGACTTAATTTTTTGGCATTGCTGTTAATTTTGAACAGAATTCCCTGGGTCTTTTTTCCTGCTTGGGTTTTAAAAATAAACCCTATTCCCTACAATTCCTGTTTCCATGTGTGTTTAATTCCTTCTATGTTTGCTCTCAAAGGAGGATAAAAAGATTCAGAGATGGTGGTTAGGAGGCAGAATACTAAGCTTTGCAGAGATGTGCTAATCTTTTTACTGCAACACTGCCATTGTTGTATGTGAATGAGATCACATAGTAAGAGCCAGTAAGACTGGCCTCTAGCTGGAGGTAGGACAGAAACTCTTGGCTGAAGAGTAGGAAGAACGACAAAGAAAGAATGACAAAGGTGGAGAAGAAAAGAACTCAGTAAACCAGTGCGAGAAGGAAGTAATCATTAAGATTTTTCCAACATCCAGGAAAGGGTATCAAGCTTCTTCCAATCTTTCCCAACAGGTGGCATTTGCTTGCCAGTAAAGGATGAGACAGTTGTGAGTCTCTTCTCCCATTTAAACTGGCAGCCCAGGCCAAGCTGGATTTTACAGGTTCTGGGACAGAAGTTTGGTATCAAGGTAATTAATGCTGATCCCAGTAGATGCTCTGTTTCTCTTCACAGCTACGTTGAAGCCTCCCTGACTTGGAGGAGGTGGGGTGTGCTTCTTCACATGGATGCATGTACTGACTATGCAACCTCCAGATAACTCTCCATAATAATTCTAAACTAAAAGAAAATGAGACACAGCAACACAAAGCAAACAGTGGAAGAGTTGCCACATTCGCTCTGATAATGTTGGAGGCTGGGATTAACTAACCGATTCCATTTCACTCAGCAACAATTGGACCCAGCTATTCTGCTACAAAATAGTGGGAAAGTACAGCATGGTGAAAACAAGAAAGTGTGTCAGCAGAAAGCGGAGAGGCTCATCGACATAGGAAATTATTTTAATGACAATAGACTCCTACTCTTCTGCTTGCATTTTTACCTAGTCATCTGAATTTCCATGCAGACTGGCTCTGAGCTGCAATGCTCTTGTTCTACATAGGCAATAAGCTGACTTCTCAGATACGTAAGCAGGATGTAATGCTGCCTGTGGAGTTGCACAAGCTAGTTCAAGTACTAGACGTAGTACAGTTGCATTACAGAAGTGTTCTGCCACAGCTAATTAGACCAAACACTGCATCATGTTGTGGGAACATACTCTAGGAGAGTTCTGACACTACATTTATCTTAGATTTTAGTTTCCAAGGTGGTGTATCTTTTGTTAAACCCAGACTATTTCATGTCCTTTGAAAACACTTTAGATGCTGGGCCTTCCCATATAAACTGACTCAGAACACGCAATCCAAACAATTTGTTTGGTGAAGCCCCCACTACCATCAAAGCCTGTTTCTCACTGGGTAAGTTTTAGGATACTTTGCAAAGCACTTCATTGCTATCAGCAAACAGGACAGTCAGCTTCTATTCCAGGCAGATGCTCAAATCACAACTTACTTCAATAGTGAACCCTGAATTACATGGAACTTTTGGAGCTGGCTGTCTTAAAAACAACTTATCGTTGTAATGCAAGCTTATTTCACTTGAAGTGATTTCCCACATCTTCCTATTCAGTGTTTTACCAAGAAATCTCTTCAGAGTTTGAAACCCCAGCAGTCCAATAGTTTTATGAAGTTACAGAAACAGAGTACTTGCTTCTCCTGAAACAGAACAGCCAATTGTTACTCATGTCCTTCACCTGGAGGCTTCCTCTACATCCTGTATTTCTCTAGCAGAAGTTATGCTTTCACATTTTGATTTAGAAGTGGTACATTCTGAGGAGCATCTGACACTGCAGAGTGGATGAATTTACCAGTTCATATTCCACTAATGTCTACTCTAACATTAGGAACTTCTTTGGTAAGTTTTCAGTAAATCTGAAAACAGGTCTTAATCTTATCTCTGATGAATTACAAGCAGAGGTGTCTCTTACCATGTGTACTTTTCTCCTGTACATTTTATTTTTGTTGTTCATCTAGATCCTGTCCTAATCAAACACCTGGTTAGGGCATCGGCATTATCATGCTTATGTCCATGCCTGCTTTAATTTTGTAATCATTCATCATATTTCAGGTTTTCTTTTGACTGTTAGCTAGCTGACCCTCAAGAATCCTGAACCATAAAATTTATTGCAGGGATACACATCCTTTCTTGAATATAAATGATGAAAAATAACATTAAAATGTTCTAGAATGTAATCACACTCTAGAATGTGTGATTATTTCTCTCAGGAAAATCTAGGCTTCTCTTGTCGTGATATATATCTAGCTCTGTGGCTGTCAACATAAGGAGGATGTGAACCTGTTAGAGGGAGACTAGAGGCAGCCATGCAGCTGATCAGAAGACTGGAGCACCTCTCCTCATAAAGACAGGCTGAGAGAGTTTGGCTTGCTCAGCCTGGAGAAGAGAAGGCTCTGGAGATTCCTTAGAGCAGCTCCAGGGCCTAAAGGGGGCTTACAAGAAATCTGGAGAGGAACTTTTTACAAGGACCTGTTGTGACAAGACAAGGAGGAATGGCTTTAGACTGAAAGAGGGTAGATTTAGATTAGCCATTAAGAAGGAATTCTTCATGTGAGTTGTGAGGGTGGTGAGGCCCTGGCACAGGCTGTCCAGAAAAGCTGTGGATGCCCCATCCCTGGCAGTGTTCAAGGGCAGGCTTGACAGGGCTTGGAGCAACCTGTTCTAAGGTGTCCCTGCCCATTGCAGGGGGGTTGGAACTAGATGATTGTAAAAGTCCCTTCCAATCCATTCTATGATACCACTTCCTTAAGACACTGGTACGCTTAATTATTTTTCTTAGACTTTAAGGACTTCCAGGCATGTCCAACTTTAAAGAATTTTGTCATACAAGCAGCCTAAAACTAGAGAAATTATGAGTTGTCAATGCTTGAGAAGCAAAAATCACATTTCATTAACTGTTGCAAGCTTGCCTTTCTCACTTAAACATGTGCAGTCTGTCCAACATTAGTTTAGTAATATTACTGAGCAAAACAAGAAGCTCCCGCAAAACCCTCCGTATCTTAAGAAGAATTGAAAACTATCCATTTCCATATAATCTTAATTATTTCAGAAGAAATGCTGATTTCACTGGCTTATTGTCTGCCTTTTAAATTGCTTTCTTCCCTTTGGATTCAGTTTCTGACAGCATTCAATTTATCACAGACTGCTTGCCCGACACTTTTCCAAAGATTTCAGCATGCATAAGGATACATTAGCAGGGTAACAGACATGGAAAGCCGACGTCAATCAAGTTATGCTGAAGCTTCCACAGCTTTCTTGGTTTCTATATTCTCTTTGCTTTTCCATAAACAGCCACCATCTTCTCCAGTCTGTCGTGGTTTAAGCCGTAAATCACGCATCCCGTTCACTCACTCCTCCTTCTTTCTTCCCCCCGCTCCCAGAGGGATGGGAAAGAGATTCAAAAGAATGCAACTCCCACAGGTTGAGATAAGAACAGTTTAGTAACTAAGGTATAACAGAAATCACTACTGCTACCACCAATAATAATAATGACAAGAGAAATACCAAGAAAGAGAATACAACTGCTCACCACCCGATACCCAGCCCGACCCAGCAGCGAACCCCCACCCTTCCGGGTCTCTGCCCTCCGTTTTTACATTCTGGGCATGACATGCTGTGGTATGGAATACCTCTTTGGTTAGTTTGGGTCAGGTGTCCTGCCTCTGCTTCCTCCCAGCTTCCCCTCCTCCCTGGCAGAGCATGAGACTCAGGAAGTCCTTGGTCAGACCAAAACATTACCAAGCAGTAACTGAAAACATCAGTGTTAATCAGCGCTGTTTCCAGGCTGAAAGTCAAAAACACAGTGCTGCACCAGCTACCAAGAAGGAGAAAAATGACTGCTACTGCTGAATCCATGACACAATCACACCCACCTGATGCCCAGTATGGTGCTCTGCTAAAACTTTTCCACAAAATTGGACTTTCACCTTCTGAGCAGCTTTGCACTATCTTCACTTCAGACAGAAGCAATGCTTGTCTGTCACATGCAACTGTCAGAAATGAAAACCAGACATTAAACTATTTCCTTACACTGAACTGTGAACATGAACTGCAATTTTAATGAGTGTTCAGCTTCAATCTACCATACAGCTGCTGATATAATAATTCTTTTCAAAAATCAGAGAAAAAAGACATACATAAACATTTCCAGAAACTGAAAAACATGAAATAGCAATAAAGCAGCAAGTAGCTTGCAACTTCAGCATGCAGACTTACATTGCTGTTAAATCTCTTTTGACAGTATTAAATAGGGCCATGATGCAAAGTTTTTAAACACATGCTGTACTTATTTCTATGGAAACTGAAAGTTTGCTTGCATTTGGAGCTGCACACCAAGCAAGCCTTGCAAAATCCACATAACTGATTTCAGAAGGAAAAGCGCTCAATTCTGAAATAGTCACCTATCACATCGCACCACAAGTGCTTTCTTATGTCCATTCTATATGCCTTACCAGCTAAACTCCACAATGAAGGAAAGGAAAAGAAATAGCTTGCAGCATTTTCTCAGACACTAAATAGCCTGTCCCAAGGACAGGAATAAGGACTCCGGAGTCATAAAAATTACCTCTGAAAACTCTATCATCCATGTTCACAATCACCTGAGAAGTATTTGCACACATATACACAACCACAGACAGACCAGCACAATAAAGAACACACCAATGACTGAATGACACGCTTGTGGTTACCAGGATCATTGCTCTTAAGCCTCTCTTCACAGAAAAGCATTAATTGACCATCATATTAATAAGAGGTATGGAACAGTCCCATTATGCATTATTCAGAGAAATACTTCTCCCTGAATGTGTTTTGAAGGAACATTTAGAAGTGACCTTCCCAATGAAAAGCCTTTCCCTTTTCTTTGAAATGCAAAAGAATCATTTTCAGATGAAATCACAAAACTGCCTGCATGGAAAGGGAATGAAAACAATTTTAAAAGCATGCACAGGCAGAAATTGAAGAAAAACAAAATTAATTGACACACAGGTCTGAGTACTTTCCTGAAATTATTTGACAGATATTCTTCATTACAGTTGTCAGTTTGTGCATATACACCTAACGCTATTCTACACACAGATTATAGCACACTTAAAACTTTGATTTGTGTGTTCTTTTGGCACAGTAATTACACGACTGCAGCTTCTGATTTAGATATGACTGTACCTTCTTCACATTTGAGTCTTCATACTGCTATGTTTTTTTATTTCCTGCTTCCACATCTAGAGACAGATAAACCAGTACAGATCATCTTTATGCTCATGTCAATTCTACCACGTCACACTGGAGTGGAGTTTGCTTCTTTAGCTGTCTCATTTGCTGCAAGGAAATAAATTTGTACTGTGAGCAAACTGTAACAGGCAGTTCTTAGGTTTTCATTCTTGATGGAAGTTATGAACATGTGTTGGGATGGAATCTGTTGAAAAGGGGATATTGCTCCATCCTCAGGGAAGACACCAAGCCTCCTCAAAGAGAAAAAGTTCAAAGGAACTTGCGTAGCAGTACAGAGCTGGGAGCCTTCAACTCATTTTAAAAGGTAAAGAAATAATTGCAAGGAGCAGATAACCAGGCCTCAGAAACCAGGCTTCAGAGCTGATGGGGCGTTTTCTTCCCTGTAGGCCCCACAGGATGGTGCTGAGTCAGGAGGTCAGTGGGTTTTCTGGAAATAAGAATCAACTCTGGGAAGGCATGTGTTTACAAATCCTTCTTATTTCTATTGCCTTTCCTAAGTTCTTTGAATTTTCTGAGGAAGTTAACTAATCTAGTTTCATGCTAGTAAAACCTAAAGGTAATTTCCTTATTTACTTGTCTATTTACAAGCCTTTTGGTTTTCTTTGAAGAGTTCCTTGCAAGGGAAAGTCTAGGCACATCTGCCTTGCAGCAGTGGCTGACTTGGGGTCCCATGACACTAAAACGTAAGTTCTCAAATCAGGAAAGCTTCAGATGTTTCTCGCAAAACCAAACAAACAAAACCACCACCAAGAAAAACAACCAGTAATAGAATCCAGCTGTACCCAGTGTGTTGGTCTTGCAACTTCATGTATTTGGCCATCAGTTCAAGAATTCAACACCCTTTCTACCTCTGACTGCTGTCATAAAGTCACCTATCATATGGAATAAGAAGTGTCTCATGCATAACAATGAGATTAAACCCAGCTATTTGAAACAAGGAAAACCAAAACCATAGCACCAGTCAACCCTCTGCAGCCCTATTAGTCTCCAAACTGTCAATGTGGTCTCAATCTGTGACACTGCTGTATAGTATTCCTCAAGGTTTTTTTACTTTTACTATTCCTTAACTTTTCTAAATATATTTTTGAAGCTATCTTTTTCAAGTCAGCCTGAAGTTGTTCCTTTCTAATTTTAAGAACAGCACACTAAATGATGCAGACTAATGTGCATGCCCACTGTAATGCTAAAAGTATACCCACACCAGCAGCAATTTCTTGAGCAACACAAATGAGAAAGTGGGTAGCTGCAGAGGGCTGCCACACAGAGGGAACTGTCCAGCAGCACAGGGAACACACTGAATTTTGCTTCCTTTCTCACAACTTCTTTTATAGTTGTGCCAATCACTAAATCCATGACAGGCAACATCTTTGCTGTGAGAGCTCATCCCCGTAGAGATCTCTATAGAAGCTTATATATTTCAAGATGTGTCATGAAAACCATCCCATGCTTCTTTTTCTCAGTTTTATTCATGCAAATGCTCAACGGATGGGAAATACCAGACAAGAATTAAGGTAATCAGTCGCTAAATGGGAATTCAGAACACTGTACTAACAAGCAAGACTTAAAGTGTCATTTTTGATCCATAATTTACAATAGAAACTTCTCCGTCCACATCCTTTGAATATCCTTTGAAAGGCAGTAATATGATAAGCATTTCTTAAATAATGTTGGGTTTAATTGCATAAAACAAAGTGCATTTCACACTCTTAAATTATGGATTACAGTCTTCTACTTCAGCAAAGCTATGAGATCATACAATGCATTAAATCTTCATTAGCATTTTTGTTTTTTTATAAATCCGTCTTAAATTCAGAGACATGGGACTGAGTTCTGCGGAACAACTTGGAGCAAAACTCTTCTGTTTTACCTAGGATGTAAAACACAGGCATCGTAACAGTGCACTTGAACAGCATTTTTCTCTGAGTAAAAACTATATAAAATTGAAAATTATTTATAAAAAAGTTCTCTGCTTCAGAAAACACCTCAGGAAAATATCAAAATAAAATACTAAACTGGATAACAAGCTTTTAAGTATTTGGGGAAAATTTGCTTGCATTACAATACTTTCAAAAAAGAAATATTTTTCTTTTCAAGAAGCACATAACGCTTTTCCTATGGCGTAGGTAAAGTCGCATCACCTTTAATGGACTCTTCATTAAACATAAATGCAAACTAAAGATGTGCAACCTCAAAATGTTTCTTTAAAATGCCAGTCATCCTTGCTCTATACATTTCTACTTTAAGTAACATAAGAAAAACGTGAGAAAAAGATGTAGGGAATATTGCAATTTAACACCACATTATACAGCTAGACCATTGCAAATCAGTTTTAACTAACTGAAAGATAAATTCTTAAGCCTACTGATTAGAGGTTCTACACCTGACATCTAAGCATAGCTGAGCTATTCAGCAGTAAACTCAACAGAAGAGGGAAGTATTCTGACCATGACTTTGAAGTGTTAAAAAAAAACAAACCAAGGATAATGAAGACTAAAATCTTTTCTTTACTAGGTTCAGTGGCAAATTGAGGTATTTCAACAGGATGAAATAGCACATGGAGATGCCATTAAAACAGTCAGTTTTACTAAACGGAATGCTGAAACATCACAGCCAAACCCACACATTACACTGATGGTAGAATTTATTCTTAGTAACACCAGGTTATTCTGAAAGCCACAGCTGGAAAAATCAGGACATCTCATAAACCACTGCAACTATCAATGCGTAATCAAAGCTGGATTCCCCTGAATCCCTGTATCCCTTTATGCCACAGTACTAGCAATACAGCCATCACGTTGGACGGTTACTGCAAACGACCAGGATTGACAAATTGATACTATAAAAAATTCTAAAAATATGCATAGCTAAAAATAAAACACATGACTTATATGTTATTACTTTGAAAGCAAGAAGAACCCATTCCCACTTTTTAGTACCTTCGGAATTACAAATTAGCTAACTAATATTGAGATCAGTCTAATGGGACTTTATAGTGGATTTTATCTGCACTGTTATAATGGTATTTCAAAGAATTTATTTACTAACAATTGTTTCTACTGGTTTCTACAAATACATTTTGAAATAATGATTTTTGTAAGATTTTGAAAGTGAAGCTAAGTATAAGCTTATATATTTAATTCTTTGGAGGAAATACAATCCATGTAACAACAATACCCAGATGTTCCACTTATCAAAAAATAATGCCATCTAAAAGAACAGAGAATGTAAACTCCAGATTTCAGCTGTGAGTAACCACCTAATAGCCTTATGTAAAGCACCACTCCCAGACTCAAAATCAGTTCCCTAAGAATAATGAATATTCATATAACTGAAGAAAAATAAGCTTATAAACTAAGCATTAATGAAAACAGAGAATAATACTTCATTATTCACAGAAAATATGGACTTTATAATTTCTTACAGTCAAAAATCTGTGTTTCTTTTCTGCTGAAGCCATCAATGCTTCTTCATTTAATGTTCTATAACTATGGTATGTTTGATAAAAAATTGTAATTTATTTTTTTTACTTGATCATTTGTTCTCTGTAATTGAATTATACTATACTTTTTTACAGTGACTTTGTAAGGTCTTCAAATTCTAGTATTCTCTAGACTATAACTGAGCTCTGTATTTACTAATTCATCTCTATTTGCAGCTGGCAGATGCAAAGATGTTAGTTACCCTCAGGAAACTTTGACATGTGACTTCTTGAAATGCAGAGAAGTTACAATTTTCCCTTCAGCAAACTGTTCCATGTTTCATTTGCAAGAAATGTGAGTCCCAGGCAAAAAGAGATTATTAGACTGACTTACTCACTTTCTAACTAAGAATTTAATAACCAACATGAAACGTTTTACTTTTAATAACCTTAACTGAGGCTTTGGTTTAGCTAATGTTACTTCTGGTTAGAACAAAAGAAAAGCACAAGGAAACAGCGCAATCCTGCCTTGGACTTGGAAGCTGACAGAGACATGAAAAGGATCCTTCCGGTTGACACAAACACATTTAAGTGCCTCACCACCTGCACAGTAAAGAACTTATTCCTTATATCCAATCTAAACTTCCCCTGTTTAAGTTTGAACTCATTACCCCTTGTCCTATCACTACAGTCCCTAATGAATAGTCTCTCCCCAGCATCCCCATAGGCCCCCTTCAGATACTGGAAGGCTGCTATGAGGTCTTCATGCAGCCTTCTCTTCTCCAGGATGAACAGACCCACCTTTCTCAGCCTATCTTCATACGGGAGGTGCTCCAGTCCCCTGATCATCCTCGTGGCCCTCCTTTGGACTTCTTCCAACAGTTCCATGTCCTTTTTATGTTGAGGACACCACAACTGCACACAATACGCCAAGTGAGGTCTCATGAAAGCAGAGTAGAGGGGCAGGATCACCTCCCTCGACCTGCCGGTCACGCTCCTTTTGATGCAGCCCAGGATACAGTTGGTTTTCTGGGATCTGAGTGCATAAAGTATTCCTTCGGGTTCTGATTTCATGCAGGTCAACATCAAGTTGCTATGTCAAAACTGAAAAGAGGTGGCTAGTCAAGCAACAAAATATATCTTAACTTCAACTCCCTGGCACAGACATGCTCCCCACTGAATCTATCAAACAGCTCATTTGCAATCCTTACTTAGTGATGTTATACAAGGAAGGATCATGAGTTATTTTATGGCTCAGAACTATACAAAAATATACCAAGGCCAAGGAAAAAACTATTTGAAACATTTCACTTTTTGACATGAACAGAGAATTAGTCAGTGGTAGTATGAAATAACCTTCCTTCCTTAGAAAGAAAATTACAAGTTCTAAAATAGAGGGGTTTTGAGTCTTATACACACGTGTAATGGTACTCTGAAGTACATGAACGTGAACAATCCTTTATAGACTGAACTTCTAGAAATCGGACTTACTGGCACAATTTGTCTCCAAATTCTAGGGTGCCAAACCAAACAGTCTACACTTGATATATCACCTCTTCCCCCAATATTCCATAGTTTCTTCGCACTTGCACCAGAAAGCATTGCTAAAAATAGCTTCTGTCTAGTCTGCTTAAACTCCCCACCTGCATGTATGCTTAAAAACCCCCAAACTGCATATATGCATTTTGGATTGGGTACATGTAATCCAAGCATGGTAACAATGCAAAAACAGAATATAGATCAGTTAACTTTGTTGGAAACAACTGAAAACTATAAAATCCTCTTCAGCAAACTGATACAATCACCTAAATACACAGAAACACATAGCAATTCGGGGCATAATTATTTCTTGGCTTAATAATTTGCTGTATGATACTGTCAAACTCCTGTTGTAATTTTTCTCCATGAAAGTAAATTGCCAAAAATGGAAGAACAAAATTGTTCAACCATAAATAAAAGATCCCCAAAGGAAAAAAGATCACCAAGTTCCAGAATTATTATTCGCTTATTTTCTGTTCATGACCATTGACAAGATGTGAGTATCCAACATGGACAGAAATAAATAGCAAAGTCTTAGGAAAAGCAGGAGCAAACTGATCCCTCTGCTAGCTGGTGAGAACCCTCAAGCACATCAGTATAAGCTCACTGATGTCACCTTACTGCTCCCTTCAGTTACTCAGTAGGAGCCTGCTGCTGTATTTTTTTTCTTCAACAGAGCTAAATAATTCATCAGGGCATGGTGTTTTGTGAGCAGGCCAGACTGCAGGCATCAGGCCAAGACTGAGGTCGCCATGGAGACCTACATGCAGCTTCATCCCCGCTCCTTCACTTGCTGAGAGAGTCTATGAAAAACAGCATCAGCTGAGCAGCCATGCTCATTTCAGCAATGAACAATAGGTAAAATAAAAGCAAAAGAAAGAGAAGCAAAATAAGGATATAAAAGCATCTGCTGTAACTGCATTGAAAGATTTAAATGACAAATGAGTCATTAAGCAGTTCCTACTTGCACTGATACAACTATTATTTTACATGAGAGAAGTATTAACCTCCCCATTATTAGTAAGAGCCACTGCTGCTCTTCAGATTATCCTATACATTGCAGATGGCAAATTATTAAAGATACATGCTTTATAGAACTCATTTTTGTTACTAAAATACAGTTGTAGGGGTAAAACGAAACACTAATACACAAATCAGATTTATTGCTTGGACTTCTTTTACGCTCATATACAGTTGCTGCATAATAGAATCATAAAATAGTTAGGGTTGGAAAGCACCTTAAGATCATTTAGTTCCAACCTCCCTGCCACAAGCAGGGACACCTCACACTAAACCATGTCACCCAAGGCTCTGTCCAACCCAGCCTTGAATACTGCCACAGATGGAGCATTCACAACTTTCCTGGGCAATCCATTCCAGTGTCTCACCACCCTTACAGTAAAGAACTTATTCCTTATATCCAATCTAAACCTTTCCCTGTTTAAGTTTTAACCCATTACCCCTTGTCCTATCACTACAGGCCCCAATGAAGAGTCTCTTCCCAGCATCCTTACAGGCCCCCTTCAGATACTGGAAGGCTGCTATGAAATTTCCACATAGCCTTCTCTTCTCCAGGCTGAATGGCCCCAACTTTCTCAGCCTATCTTCATACGGGAGGTGCATAATACCGATTTTCAGAGTTCTCTCATCGTTCTTTAAAAAGACAGGCATATTTCTTATCTCACAAAGAAAAAAAAAAGAAATGCAAAAAAAAATTACATCAAAGAAGAAAAATGTTTTTGAACTACGTTTATTGAAGGGTTGTTTTCTTTCTCAATTAATGTTTTTCATTACCATGAATTTTATTTAGAGCATCTTGGTATGCTCTATCAATGAAAAAAATGAAATTCTATTCTGAAATATTTACAGTAGATCCACTTAACATTAGAGTCAGTATTCATTCCTTCCTTTTTCTCCTGCTGTGTACTGCTTTAGTTTGACTATCTTGCTCTCTAGGCACCTGTTATCGAACATCACCAAATTTTATTATTCAAAACCACCTGTAAAGCAAGGGCCTGGTCATGTTTTTATTAGATATATAAAGTACAAACCTTAAAATAAGCTCCATTCTGCCACCTCCTAGAATAAAATTCTGGATTTTTTTGCTCACTTCTAAGTCTGCTTATTCCAGAAACCTTATAAAATCACTCCCTTTAGCACATTCCCACATACTCCAGCTTATGCGTTTATTGGAAAAAGTGATTCTGTGGAATGCTGACATCATGCTAATACAAAGTGGTACTATATATATAACCTTTGCAAGCCCCAGTGTACTCTCCTTAGGTGATAATAGGGAAATTTACAGTATGAGACCACAAGCACATAACATAAGTGAGAGGACCACATTACTTCTGTGTGGTAACCCTGAAACCAGCAGAAGAGCATCTCTGACTGTTTGCCCTGGAAGAGCCCCCACTGCCTCCAATGCACACTCCTGCTACAGATGCAGAGCCCTGAAACTGGTATCCCTTGAAGTTTTTTCTCTATGATTGCCAATCTCACCCTAATTTTTGGCTCAAGGCTGTGTAGCAATATTCTTGTCTATCACTTCCCCTTCCAAATCTTTGGTTTACTAAAATCTGTAGCTGCTATATCTTATAGCAGGGCTGAGTGGACATAATAGACCTCTTCTTTGGATTGCCAGTACTCCTACAGAGTTCATGTTCAAATACAACTTATGAACAGAAGCCCCACAACATTTTGCAGCAGTATCCCTCTGGTAATGGCATGTATGTAAGCCATATAAAATTTGAGACAAATTTCTCCTGAGGTAAAGCTGATAAATAGGAACTGAAAATCAGTGCATTTCTTGAAAAAATATGAGGGGATAAGTCAGACAACCCCTGATCTCAGAACCACAAGGCCTAATTTAAATCCCAGCCCACCCACTAAAAACTACAGTATCAGTGTTTGTTTTTTTTATCTTTGCTGTATAATTACGAAGGAGATAAAAGAATTAAAAAACATACCTTGCTAGGTTTTAGAGAAAATTTTCTTTTCCCCAGAATAATATTTGGCACGAAACGATCCAGAAATCCAAGTACTAACATGTGACTGATTTTTTACCATCACATATTTTTTAGACAGAAGGCATGTGGGACATCTTTTCACTATCTCACCATACAAACAGCAAAAGTTCCTAGAAAGAGACTACTAAATCACAAAAAAAATAAATCTCGGCTGATGCTCTGAAGCACCATATGCAGAAAATTAGAACCACCAGAGTCCCTTTGCTCAGCTATAAAATGGTAAAAAAACAACACAGGTTGAAGTCCTGCAGCTCAGGCAGAGACATAATGGTCCATCGCTGGAAGTTCACACTCCACTACAGGGGAGCAGACCTCCTTGTGGAGTTTTCATTCTTGATGGTCTAACTGCAGCCTTCTAAGCCAGCTGGCCATTCCATTTATTTACCATTAGAATTGACAGGTCTGGTCTGCCTCCAAGGCTGCACACAGAACAGCCCGAGAATCATGGATCTGAAGACCTCATTATGAATGTGTAAAAACTGCAGATATGGTAATACAAACATCAGCAACTGTCAGACAGCTGAGGAAATCTGTTGAATGGTTCTGATACACATGCTGATTTAAGTGGACTAGAAGAGAGTTACCTCCAACCCAACCTTCACGTAATGCCAGGCCTTTTGTCCTCTCATGAACATACATGGAAAAGTTGTTATCTAGCTTGGAAAAAATTGTTATCCATTTGCCTTAAATTTATCTGTTGTTTAATAAATGTTGAACTTACACTCCTGTAAATCCCTGCAGCTAGCAATGTTAATGAATCTCTTTGATTTCTGTAAACTGTTACTTGCAAGAAGAAAAAAAACACAATTTGCATTATTTCTAAAATGTGCAAAGAAAAGGCATAAATGAGAGTCTGTTGACAAATTTTTCCTTTAAAACACAATATAAGTGGACATGTGAAAAAGTACAAAAGAACAATTACCATGAAAAATTGCTCTAATTACTGTTACAGATGGATTCAGTGGTTGCTGAGGGTATATATTGTGGAAACAAAGGAAATAAAGAAAAATCCCATTTTCTGACATTAAGTTTTTTCTTTTTGTTATCATGAACATGTGGGAGATAAAGAACATTGGAAATTGGTTCTTTTGGACTTGGTTTTCAGCTACTGGTCTGCTTTTTCAGTACAAGAATCTTACAGTGGGCATAAATGTTATTTACAGAGCTTTAAGTCATTAACGTAGAAGAAAGTAGAGAAATAGCTGTTTTTGTGAGTTGCACTAAATTTCACGTTAGACCTAGGTCACCACTTGTCATGCAAAGTTATAGACATAACATAGCATAACCTATTCCATTTCTATTCTACTCTAGCATAGTCCAGTCCATTCCATTACTTTCTGTTCCATTTTATTCTACTGCATTGCATTCCATTTCATTTCATTCCACTCCATTCCCTGCGCTCACCCTGAGCTGAATAACATGGAGACTGTTATCTCCCTGCAATGCCAAGGGTTTTCAGCTCCGAAAACACTTTCAAGGACACACATAGAATATTCATAGAATCATAGAATAGTTAGGGCTGGAAAGGACCTTAAGATCATCTAGATCCAACACGCCTGCCATGGGAAGGGACATCTCCCACTAAACCATGTCACCCAAGGCTCTGTCCAACCCGGCCTTGAACGCCGCCACAGATGGAGCATTCACAACTTCCCTGGGCAACCCATTCCAGTGCCTCACCACCCTTACAGTAAAGAATTTCTTCTTCATATCCAATCTAAACCTCCCCTGTTTAAGTTTGAAACTGTTACCCCTTGTCCTCTCACTACTGTCCCTAATGAAAAGTCCCTCCCCAGCATCCCTGTAGGCCCCCTTCAGATACTGGAGGTCTTCACACAGCCTTCTCTTCTCCAGGATGAACAGCCCCAACTTTTTCATCCTATCTTCATACGGGAGGTGCTCCAGTCCCCTCATCATCCTCGTGGCCCTCCTCTGGACTTCTTCCAACAGTTCCATGTCCTTTTTATGTTGAGGACACCAGAACTGCACACAATACTCCAAGTGAAGTCCTTTCAGCTTTCACAAAGCTTATAAGTGGAAACAGGATTTTATTTCATTATTTCATTTCATTTTGGTTTTGTTAATTTTATGTTACTTTATGTTATTTTATTTTGTGGGGCATTTTGGTTTTGGGTTGGTCGCTTTTTTTATTGAGCCAGAGAGCGCCAGGGCACGAGTAGTGCCTTGGAGGTGCAAGAGCAGCCGACAACTGAGCCCAAAGGGACCACGGAAGCCCTGACAAGGGGATGTGCTCTATGCAACAAGAGAAAAAGCAGCAAGTCCTGGGGCTACCCTGGGAGTCCAGAAGGCTTCCTCCCCCTGGACGCAGGGCACAAAGGCCACCTACATGGAGCACAAGCAGTCCTCTCAAGGGGCTGTGCTCAGCTGCAGAGGGAAGCAAAAAACCCTGGGGACACCAGCAGGCTCTCCCTGGGGAAAAAAAAAAAAGCCTTACCCTCCCAACTGCAGGACACTAGGAGACACCTTTGTGGTGCAAGTGCAGCAGGCAGTAACACAGCCAGGGTGGACCAGAGGGGCCATGACAAGTGGTCATGCCCAATGCTCAGAGGAAGGAAAAAAACCCCGGGACCAGTGCCAATCTGCCTAGGCAAAAATTCCTTCCTGACCCCAGTGCTGGTGATCAGCTATCCCTGAGCATGTGAGCAGGACCCGCCCCCCATCCACAGGCTGGTCACACCTCCCAAGAGATGGCCAAGCCCTATTCTCCCTCAACCTGGAGCCACCTCAGGGGCTTCTGAGAGTGGCCAAAGGCCCCCAGCCTGATTGACCTTGGGGGCAAAAATCCTTCCTACCACTGCACGACACCAATGGCTGCTCCAAGGCACTGGGATATCTGAAAACATCTCTGTGTCCTATTGCTTATGGCTGCTGCACCTGGCTCCGTGGTGGATGGCAACGATGAGCTCTGCAGTGTTCCTCAAGAAGGCACTCCTATGGTCTGGCCACGGCTATACAGCCAAAAAGTACCACTATCCCTCCCAT
This sequence comes from Amazona ochrocephala, assembly GCA_039720435.1. NCBI lineage: Eukaryota > Metazoa > Chordata > Aves > Psittaciformes > Psittacidae > Amazona > Amazona ochrocephala. The sequence goes on along the minus strand of CM077876.1, from coordinate 27,763,618 downwards.
AAGCTAATAAGCTGGTGCCGCCAGGAATTGGCCTTGCAGCAGAGAACCTCCAGCAGCCTTGACCAGCTGCTGGCCTTCCTCCCTTAGCCCACTGTAACTAACTCCAGCAGCTCAAGGACTTCCTCTCGGATGCCTTCAGGTTGCCCCAGGTCACCTCTGCCAGGGAACACTGGAGGCTGCTCCCTCCCAGGAAGGGAGGGCATTGTGACTGTTGTGTTGCCAGTTGGGAATGGAATGGAATGGAATGGAATGGAATGGAATGGAATGGAATGGAACGGAATGCAGTGCAATGCAGTGCAATGCAATGCAATATGAATCACTGGGGATGCTGAGCTCTTACCGAACAGGATGATCAAACAAAGAGTGAGCCTGTCTAGAATGTGAAAGCAGTACAGACTGGAAACTCAGAAGGAATGACAGGACTGTGTAAGAGTGAGTGAAAAGTCTGTCTGGAACGATGACTACTTTCCAGCATATACATACAAGCTTGCAATAGATGTCCTATAAAATGCTATGGATACTGCAGAGATAACACTTTTACACAGCATTATTATCACTGTGAGAATTTGTTTGCCAATGTCTGTCAAACATTCTGAACAAGGGCATATTCATATGCAGTAATAATTTCACATTTAGCTGCTAGGCAACTATGAAAGAATGTAAGGTTCTGACTACCACCACAACTTCACTTCATCTTGACACCTCATATTTCTTCCTATGCACTTGGGAATTATCGACATCTATGTTTTAGTTCCACGTTGTTTTTAATTTCTGTACTGGTTTTGGCTAGGATAGTGTTATTTATCTGCACAGTAACTTTTACCATGCTGTATTTTGGGTTTGTGATGAAAACAGTGTTGATACCATAGGGAAGTTTCAGTTATTGCTGAGCAGTGCTCACACAGCACCAATAGCTTCATCATGCTGTCCCAGCAGTGACCTCGCCAGGGCAAAAAAGGTTGGAAAGGGTCACAACCAGGATAACTGACCTCAACTGACCAAAGGGACATCCTATACCGTATGTCATCACACCCAGCAATAAAAGCTGGGGGAAGAAGGAGAAAAGGTGATATTCAGAGTGATGGCATTTTGCCTCCCCAAGTGACTATCACTCGTGATGGAGTTCTGCTTTCCCGGAGATGGCTGAACACCTGCCTGCTGATGGGCAGGAGTAACTGCATTCCTTGGTTTCCTTTGCTTGCATACACAACAGGTATTTTGCTTTACCTGTTAAACTGTCTTTACCTCACCACATGAGTTTTCTCACTTTTACCCTTTAGCTTCTCTCCCCCATCTCACTGGGGGGAAAGTGAGCCAGAGGCTGTGTAGGCCTCAGCTGCCTACTTGGGTTAAGTAAGCCATGACAATTGCTTAACAAAATGCTAGGCTGACTAGCAAAATGAAATAAAGTAATATGGACTTCAAAGTTAGTATGGGACCTTCCCTAGGTCCCCAACCAAAAGGGGTAAAGTGATGTTGGTCTGGATCTACTCACACACATGCTAATTTTCTGCCTTTGGATTTGGGGATCTAGGGGTCAGGCATAGCACTGTATGATTGCTACTGGGAGCCCAATCAAGTATCTTTACCCAGCAGACATAGCAGGTAGGATTAATAGCAGTTTCAAGATACCCATGTTTCACTCTTTACAGTAGGACAGATACGCCTTGCATATAACAAAACAGTATCACACATTCATGTGATGCTATAGTGACATGAGCATCTCATACATCTTAGAAACACTTCACTTGGTCTTTGGTCAAAGAAAGGAGGAGTAACACTGCTAGTGCCAATCATGTAGCAGTGGTGCAACATATCTCATGATTTCCTCCTCCATATGGAAGGAAGTGCAAGCAATTTGTTCCAGTATGCAGTTCAGGCAAAGAGGCTACGTCAAAGTAGCAACACTGACACCTTGTTCTCATGCTGACCATTCAGACTAATTTTGAGAGAGAATAATTTCAAGTTGATGAAGAAATTAGATTCTCGTTTCACATCACAATGAAACATAAGAAAAATATTTCTAGTGATCTGGTATATATCAAACTGGTACATACAGGTAAGTTAAACACACTGATAATCATTTGGCACTTTATTCTACAAGTGGCTTAAAATGAGGCACTACCTTGAAAATTGTCAGACACCTTATTTAAATGATTCCTAGCTAAACCTCTCCCAGTTGAAATATCTGCATTGCCTCATTTGATATTTTGTTGTATTTTAAAATTTTCTAAACAAAATAAAAGAAACAAGTCTCAATAACTTGAAACTACTTTGCCAAGCACACACGAAATGTTTCTGGAAAAGTTATGAGCCACATTATCATCCTGCAAGCAATCCTCCCCTGAATTACATTTATCCCATAGCCTACAGTGTTCGATTAGCAAGAGCTAATCCTGTGAGTTAAGAGTACCGAGCAAAAGCAACATGAAATATTATAGCCAGTGACAAGGGATTCCATGGCTTCAGACATAGTTCCCTCACACTCAAACTGAAAGCTGTGGAAGAGAAGTGCTCCAGGTGAAACCGCAGCCACAGAGAGGTCAGAGTAAAACTCCCATTAATTTCAGTCAGGACACAATTTCACTGCAGGAATTTCATCACTGCTAGGCTTGCTGTATTTTCAATGTCCTTTCTTCTACTTAGAATAAAGATGTGAAGTTAAAAAGGGGAGAGGAAGCACCATATGTTATACGGTAAAAACTACATTCACATAAAGAACAAGGGAGGATCTGAAAAACTGCAATTCAGTAACTGACTTCAGTTTCAGAGCAGAAATTGGAAATGCTTGCTATGGCCTCATTTACAAACCTTTAAAACCGTATGCTGCATTGAGCAGCCAGAGTAACTTAAACGCTTAAAAAAACTACACATTGCAAATTTACTGTATTTATTTCTGATATAACAGATGACAAATGTGACACAATGAACATTTTATTTACCTCAACTTCAAATCAGTTAATTCTGCATCATACAGCACTTCTACCTAGAAGGCCAGACATTAAAAAAGTTGTTCATACAAATTAAGAACTGGCTTACAAAATGAGAATGGAGGGCATCAGGTCAAGAAGAAACATTTGGCTTGGGTAGTAGTAACCACAATAGGTATCAACAGCTTGATTTTGCTTACAGCTTATACAGAAGATGGTATTTCACAGGGTGTCAGAGAAGGCTAATATTATCAAGCAGAAAAAGCTGCTCTGAGTTTTGTCCTTTTCAAGACACTGAACTGCTCAGCTTCCTTAGATAGCTCCCAATCGTGTGTTTTCCCAGATCACAGCTAAAGCCCTCTGCTACGTACCATGCTGAGCTTTACAAAGAAAAATGCAAAGGAAAAAAGCGGAGGAAGGCTCATTGTTCCCCATGGAAGTAATACTCTGAATGTAGTGTTAAAGACTAATAATGCTACATCATGCTATTACAGGAGTCCAGAGGGCTGCTAGTACATAACGTAAGTTGATATCCCAGCTCAGCTCAGTTCCCAAACATTCAGTTCAAATCAATTCTCAGTGACATTCTTCCTTGACGGTTCCAGGAAGTACCAAAGAGTGAAGGAGCTTTGGAAAGCTCTTTTGACTTACCTCACCTTCAACACAGTAGACTCCAGTCATATACGGACCTGACTGTGGGGCAACACCGTAACATTTGCACAGTGCACAAACTCACTGGAAGTTTGCAGTGCAAGCACATAAACTGCATGGAAGCGTTTCCTGAGAGCCAACTGCGTAGTCATGATCATAGATAACAATTAGTGTCTCTGCTTCAGCTGACTCTTCTCTCACCTGGAGACTTGGGTGCTGCTTTCTCCAGCTTAGGTTTGATGAACTTTGGTACAGCACTGGGTCACTTGCCCTGCCACTAACGATTCCAGAGACAATGATGGAAAAAAGCATGTCTGCCACCTCAACAGTCAATGCAAGCCAAACTTACAACTAAGAAAAACACGATCATAAGAAAGCACAGTCAAAAGAAATACAATACAGTGTAGACAAAGTGTTGACTCAATCTAATGCATGCAACAAATGGCAATAAAATTATTTCAGGCTTTTGAAGGCATATCTTCTAAATCATACATAAAACCTGACTGAGCCCTCGTCCAATATACCAGTATGACCCTAGTGCAGACTGCCCTGATCCTCAAGTATTTAAATCTGATTAGATTCTCCTTGTAGCACAGAAGTGTCTGGGGCTAACCTTTGCTTGTGGCGCTTGGATGATGCAAATTCAAAGAAAATATAATATGAAAAAACAAACAAACAACAAAACAATCAGTTTTCCAACACGGTGTCTGTCATCACATTTTTTTGACAGAAACTGCAACAAATGATAAGAAGGAGATAAATGTTCTGGACCTTTACCCTTCATATCTCATCTGAAGAGAGTGAATCACCAAGAGGAACAAATCAGGATCAGTTAATTTAAGAACACTCACAAAAAAAAACCTGGTCATGTCTAAATTACATGTGCCTGAGACTATTCTCCAGCATGAAAAAATTACCGGCACAACAGCTCACCTCCATACTGTTAAACACACAAGAGTGTCTGAATTCAAATCCTTCAGGGGGTTGCCCCTGGCCAGTAAGTGTTAGCTGGTCCCTACTGAAATCCTGCCTGAAAGTGAAACTCCATAGACAGATGAGTTCAGTGCTTGAATACTTCTCTGGCGTTGCTTAGCTTACCTATGCAGACAGAGTTACTCTGATACTGAGTTTTATACTTGTGACTTAACTCCTGCAAGTTATGATATCTTACATCAAGCAAAGCATCAGGTGAAATAGTCAGCAGTTCCACATGATACGAAAATTTATCCAAACCTTTTCAGTTTACCCCTTTGTTGAATATTTTTCAATGTAATTAAAGATACTAAGACCTGTACCAGTTTCAGTTAGGTCTATAATGCAGAAATTTAAAAAGTATTTGCATTTTTACATAGAGATCTCCAAAAAACCTGCAACACCAGTTTTACTATTTTAACATATTAAACATAAACACAGCCACATCTCTTTCAAAAATCTTCCAATACTGCGCTCATTCAGCATGAACCAAGTTGGCGTAATTTGAAACTCACAGTGAACTCAAGGGATACCTTCTTGTACAGACTCTGCTTCATGGTATATAAGACAAGGGGTCCACAGTCATGTGGGACTGCATTTCAAATGCTTTTTTGTCTCCAACATCAATACGATCAGGGCTTTAATCCAAGCTGGACATAATGAGCTAAATTCATTCCACTATCTTTAGTCCCTTGGTGGCACTACACCTCAAAAGCTGAATACAACTTTATTAACACAAGCCAAAGGCAATGCCTGAAGGGGCTACCTCCTCTGTTCTTTCAAAGTCAAGAGTCACACTATCCACTGCATTTATATGACATATAAACATGTGTTTCTGTTTAGTTCTTACTTTGAAATTCATGACATGCTTTCTCCTTTCTACCAAAGAAATGTCTCCTGGATTGTAGGGAAGAAATGAGGTGGGTGACTTAAAATAGATATATATGGTTAAAATAATGCTGAATTCCCTATTTACATTCTTGAACAAGCAGAATCCCCACTGCCAGGTCTTCCAAGGCTTTCCTGACTTTCAACTCCTCACCGTGCATGAAGTCAATCACTACAGGAATTCTGAAATTTAAATTTACATTGTTAGGCAGTCAACTATTGTCAAGTGTACAGTTCTGGTGTCCTCAACATAAAAAGGACATGGAACTGTTGGAACAAGTGCAGAGGAGGGCCATGAGGATGATCAGGGGACTGGAGCACCTCCCGTATGAAGATAGGATGAGAAAGTTAGGGCTGTTCAGCCTGCAGAAGAGAAGGCTGCGTGGAGACTTCATAGCAGCCTTCTAATATCTGAAGGGGGCCTATAAGGATGCTGGGGAGGGACTCTTCCTTAGGGACTATACTGATGGGACAAGCGGTAACGGGTTCAAAGTTAAACAGGGGAAGTTTAGATTGGATATGAGGAAGAAATTCTTTACCGTAAGGGTGGTGAGGCACTGGAATGTGTTGCCCAGGGAAGCTGTGAATGCTCCATCTGTGGCGATGTTCAAGGCCAGGTTGGACATAGCCTTGGGTGGCATGGTTTAGTGTGAGATGTCCCTGCCCCTGGCAGAGGTGTTGGAACTAGATGATCTTAAGGTCCTTTCCAACCCTAACTATTCTATGATTCTATGATTCTAAGTCGTTCCCTTTTCAATCAATATCCATTGAGTATGTATCAATCACTGGCATTTTTCTCATGAAACTATCTAAGCAGTCAGCCACTGTCTTCTTCATGGACTGCCTTAAATTTCATGTATCTCAACTGAAGTAAAAAAAATAAAACAACTAAATAAAAGAATATAAAAGAAAAAGCACCTCTTTACACAGGAGGAGAGAGAATTTATATTACCTAAATATTTATCTAAAAATTTGTTTATAGTATTTAAGTACTATTATTTAAATTAACCTCGTTAGTACACAAATTACTGTTAGTTTATGACTGAAAATACACATCATTACTGATGCTGATATATTAACATACTGCTATTGGAAGTCTAATCTTAAAACTCTAGGACACTGGTCCTACCCCACTGCAATTCTTTTTGTCTCTCACAGATGATACCAAATAACAAGAGTAGAAAATGACAAATTTAGTTTAAAAGCAGAAAAAACTGTGGGGTTTTTCCTACTAAAGAAATCACAGTACCTGTAAAAATAAAAGCTAAATCTCTAGAGAACCACCTAGCCCCTACTGCTGCAAACAATCAGTGGCTAAGCCACAGAATCAAGCTTAGGCTACTCTGTAGTTAAGCAAATAGTGATGTACAAGGCCAGCCAGTTAGCTGCTGTTAAACAGTTCAATGGTATTATGCAAACTGTATAATGTTAGTAGATGTTAGTACTCATAGTGAAAAACAGTGTTTGTCAGCAGCTAGAAGTACTTCAACATTATGAAGTGACAAGACAGAACAGCATAAAAAACAGCAGCAAATACAATTTTGAAGACAAAGCTGAAAAGAGGTATGAAATGAGCACTGTGGCTAGTGCTAGATAGGTTTCATCTTAAACATTTGGTATGTTTCCAGAAGACTTGGCTTACTGAGGATAATGAAAATATCCTATTTCTTCCTTAACTGTGAATTTCTTACCTTTGTTTTTTTTTTTCGGGGGGGGGAAGAAAAAAAAAAAAACACACACAAAAAAAAAAAAAAAAAAACCTAAAAAACTGAACCTAAAAGTTCAAAAAGCAGAAGACAACTAGAAATATTCCAAAAGCCCTTTGACAGTTTCTCAAACCAGTCTGGTTGATTCCATAGGCCTTATTCATGATTGTAAGCACTGAATTAAATGTTATTGGAAAAACAGACTTTCACACATGGTGTCTGAGTAGAGAAAGTGACAAAAAAGCAATGAAGTGGAGAACTCAACTGATGCAAAATAGTTCACATTTTTTGTCCAGTACAATAGCAATAGAGTTCTTAAGGTAGACAGACTAATACAGAAGAATAAACATTACCGTCAATGGCTGTCAGTGGAGCCATCAGCTGCACTGAATGAGGAAAATCAGTTAGACTGAGTGTACAGGACAAGGAAGGAATCCAGTCCATTACTGCTAATGAGAGCAGTAATATTATGTAAGCCCTTTCATTAAATAGTTAGATTCCATCTCAAAACAAGTTAACTGTTTCTCCCCTACACTATTTCCCTACTGTTCTTTCTGGAAAGTGGTTCAAGAATACAATTCCTCTAATGATTTAAAACTTTCTTCTAATCCCAAGATGCAGTTAACACATTGTATCACCTTTTTTACCAATTTTCTCCCTTAGGTTAAAATCCCATAGGTTAAACCTATAGATTTCCACAACGATATTTATCAAACATATTTAATATATACAAACTATTAATTTACTCTGCTAAAATGCTTGACAATTCAGTGCTTTCAAATAGCTTGGAGTAAAATCTTCAACTCAATGAAATCAATGGTACAATCAGACCAATTCCATGAAGTCAGAATCTCATCAAAGTTTTCCCATCAAGACCACTAGACACAGATGTCTTATTTTTATGTAAGCACATAAGTAAACAAGTAACAGCTACGCAAAAGAAAACAGATCAAGTATGGGTAGATTCCCTTCTTCTTGCTGTCTCTAAACAGATTCTTCTCATCACTGAAATATGGATAGTGTATGACCTCCAAAGAAGAAGACAAAAAAAAGGCACGAAGCAAAAGCATACTTATACTCTGCATTTCAATATAAATATGAAGGCTGTTGACTTCTTTCAGCAACTCTGAATGCTTTGTTCCAAAGTAAAAAAAACAATTTTTTTAATTATTTTATCAGATACCATTATACAATTTTCAACTGCACATACGATTATTTTATTTCTAAAAATATAATTAACACCTACAAAGACCTTGCACTGTGGGACATTTAAAGTTCCACTCTGTCCTCTTCTATCACTCTGTTGTTTCCTAGCTATCACACTATAGCTAACAGGTATGATGAATTTCTCTATTCTATTAGAATCATTACGCTGGGAAAGACCTTTAAGATCACTGAGTCAAGGCGTTAACCTAACACTGCCAGGTCCATCATGAAACCATGTCCTTAGAGTGAGAAAAGTTACGGTTGCTTTAGACTCTTCTGTCCTTATTCACTCATAACGTTTACAAAACATCATAGAACGTACTGTTCAAACATTTCTGAAGCTTAGATTCACCTTAAAAATCCTCCTCTGCTGCTGAAAATTTAAAGTAGGGAGGGAATACTCATAAAGGCATTTAAAACCCCTTTAAATGGAACAGATTTTTTATTTTGAGCAAAGTCAAAGCAGGAATATATTTCTACAGAATTCAAATCTTTTGGCCCAAATTAAACTGACATCTCCTCCTTAGAAAGATCTTGCATGTAGAGAAAAATTCTCTAATATCTCAATGGAAAAGGCATCTAAGCAATTAATCTATGAAGAACAATGACTCTATCTCACTGTTGGGACAAAAAGTGAATTCTTTTGTCAGCAAGGAAAAATGATAGGATTATTCACAAAGAAACTAAAATATTGTGGTTTTTTCTCCAAATGAGCCTGTCAGTGAAAAAAAAATAAAAAAATAAAATGGAATATAGCTAAATATCACAAAGGAAGCTTTTCTAGAATAAAAGAGTGCAGACATATCACTTTCCCTTCCCAAACGCAGACCTAAAAGTCAACAATAGATCTAGTCTCTCCATAATTACATGACAGCAGAAAACTCATCTAAATAGTGCATCAGGCAGCATATTCAGGTATTTTAAATTTTGGACTTATAGATAAGTAGCAAATATATAAATATAAGCCGACCAATACCACTCTTATTCTGACCCAGTTAACTCCCCAGTTCTGAGGAACTAAAGCAAGCAGCGTAAACAGATCAATGAAATACATACCTGTCTATGACAAGATCTAAATTCCAGTATCAACACAGAAATGTAAATTTCTGTTGAATTAATCCACATGTTACTTTACATAACAGAAGCACTTGAAAACATTGCTAATTGTTCTTGAGAGCCTAGGGCTCTTACCGAAAGAAATTATTACAATGTCATTTTCATTTTTATCTTCTTGGGGACTGTCTATCAGACAACAGACATTTAGCAAGCTTATTCTTCTAAAATATATTTTCTAATTACTGTTTGTAAAGATGCTTAAGATTCTGTTCTCTCAAGAGCAACAAATAGCTGTTTAGAGGTTTGTATGTCTAGGAAGGAAAGACAGCATTTAAAATCATTCATGGTAAGGCATCAAATAACAGTCAGAAGCACTGAGTTTGTAAAACGTGAGAGCAGTATTTGCTGTAAGTTAGGTAACACATTTTACACAGATTTAAACAGGGCTAAACCTGGTCTCTTTACAGTTGAAGGGAAAACTGCCTTGATGTCAGCAGAGAAATTCTGTGTTCTTTATATCCCTAACCTATATTATTAAAATATATAAATATAAAATATATAAATATATATAAAATAATATAGAATATAAATCCCTATATTATTAAAAATAATGAGCTCTAAAGACGTAAGAAAGTGTTAGCCTCTTGCGCTCAAGAACAATGTACTTAATGCACAGAGCATCAGAGTGACAGGGTAAAAACTGTAGTTCCACAAAAATGAAGTTATGTCCTTGGTTTTATCAGAAGAACAAGTGTCTGGTGTGATCTGAGGTGATCTACATTATCCAGGGGATGGCAGACATATCATCAGACCTTTAGGAGGCCTACGCTTTTATATGACATTATCTAGAGGCCAAAGCAAGACAAACCCCAGGGCCAAAACAGTATCAGGTACATAGACAAGTGTTAATGAATCTCACCACTGCAGAGGGCAGGGATTCAGCCCCAAATTATAACATCTGAATGTCAGTACCTACAAGTGCCTTAACACCCTCCACCATCACTTAAAATTGGGAACAGGATTTAGAAAACTAAACAAAAGTGTCTAATGTCATCTGAGATTACTTACAACACACAGCCTGGCTTCCAAAAAAAGGTGAAGCTTTCGTAGGTCCCATGTTATTTCTGTCAGCCTTTTGCACATCTCGGACAAAGGCACCACAAATAGCGCTGGATGCCCATTCGTAAGCAACTGAATCACACTAATAGCGAATACTAACAGCAGAGCCCAGAAAAAATACAAACATTAACTGGTTGATCAGCTGAATTAGCTTCTCTGTTTCATTGACTTCAGGGAACAGACTTATTAATATACAGGATATATGTACAGCACATCTGAACACTTAAATTTAAGTATTGTTTTCTCAAACCGAATCCCTTTCCAAATCTAACCTTACAGCTTGCACACATGCTGTAAAATTTACTTCATGCAAATCTCCCTGCACAAATCTCATCATCAGGATGTATACCAGTAAAGAGATTCAACATTCTCACATTGAATACCTTGAGACCCTTGTTTCTCAAGTGTGAACTAATTTACAAAGCATGGACATTATGACAGCTCATATGTGTCAGTGTCACAAACATCTTTAAATCTGTTTGTGATCACAGTAATGATGTAATGCATGAAATTCCAAAATAAGATTAACAGAGCACAATACCTAGTCATCCATAACGCTCCTACTAAAATCCAGTTTTATTCACTAGGTATTAATACTTCAATACAATAAGGCACAGTACTTTGAGAAAATCATCATAAGGTAGTCAAGTCCTCCTGAGACTGTGTCAGTAATCAACACACACATCTACGCATCTTTTAGAATCAGGCAGTGTTAGTCCATTTCAACTGCACTAAGGATTTCAAACTGAGTGAAAAATTAAACCAATCCTTTTCTTCCTGCCCCTCCTCCATTTTTCATTCTGTAAAGTCAAAGACATACATCAAATTACCAACTGGTGCATGTCATCTATGCTCATAAACAGCTTCTATCATACAATCATAGAATAGTTAGGGTTGGAAAGGACCTTAACATCATCGAGTTCCAACCCCCCTCTCATGGGCAGGGACACCTCACACTAAACCATGTCACCCAAGGCTATGTCCAACCCCGCCTTGACCACCACCAGGGATGGAGCATTCACAACTTCCCCGGGCAACCCATTCCAGGGCCTCACCACCCTTACACTAAAGAATTTCTTCCTCATATCCAATCTAAATTTCCTCTGTTTAAGTTTGAACCCATTACCCCTTATCCTATCACTACAGTCACTAATGAAGAGTCCCTCTCCAGCATCCCTATAGGCCCCCTTCAGGTATTGGAAGGCTGCTATGAGGTCTCCATGCAGCCTTCTCTTCTCCAGGATGAACAGACCCAACTTTCTCAGCCTATCTTCATACGGCAGGTGCTCCAGTCCCCTCATCATCCTCGTGGCCCTCCTCTGGACTTGTTCTAACACTTCCATGTCCTTTTTATGTTGAGGACACCACAACTGCATACAATACTCCAAGTGAGGTCTCACAAGAGCAGAGTAGAGGGGCAGGATCACCTCCTTCGACCTGCTGGTCACGCTCCCTTTGATGCAGCCCAGGATACGGTTGGCTTTCTGGGCTGCAAGTGCACACTGCCTCCTCATGTTCATTTTCTCATTGACCAACACCCCCAAGTCCTTCTCCACAGGGCTGCTCTGAATATCTTCTCTGCCCAACCTGTAGCTGTGCCTGGGATTACTCCCACCCAGGCGCAGGACCTTGCACTTGGCATGGTTAAACTTCATCAGGTTGGCATCAGCCCATCTCACAAGCGTGTCAAGGTCCCTCTGGATGGCATTCCTTGCCTCCAACATGTCAACCGAACTACACAGCTTGGTGTCATCGGCAAACTTGCTGAGGGCGCACTCAGTCCCACTGTCCATGTCACCCACAAAGATGTTGAACAAGACCAGCCCCAACACTGAACCCTGAAGGACACCACTCATTACTGGTCTCCAGCTGGACACTGAGCCATTGACCACAACTCTTTGCGAGTGGCCATCCAGCTAGTTCTTTATCCACTGAGTGGTCCACCTATCAAATTGATGTCTCTCCAACTTAGAGACAAGGATGTCGTGTGCGACAGTGTCAAACGCTTTGCACAAGTCCAGGTAGATGACATTAACTGCTCTACCCCTGTCCATCATCTTGGATTACAGAACAGGCATCACTTTTTATCAAAAATTGCTTAACCTCAGCCAACTTCAATCTTTTGCCAGCAGCCAAAGGAAAAGTCTATTGAAATGAAATCTTCCACTGTAGTTTTCCCTACTGTACTTTCACCAGGTTTGGGTTTTTTTTCAATTCTAATTTTAGAAGTCCATCACTGTGTATTTTAAAACTTGACAAAACTCCAGCAACTATACAACAGTTAGCAATCCTGCACTGACAGAGAAATAGGCTCTTGGTGAATCTTTCATCTCTAATACCTCTGATTCTGTGGCTTAGTAATGACTAATGATTTTCCTTGGCTGCTGGCAATAGCCTGTATGAAGGTAAGTTGACAGGAAAGAAGAGAAAACTAAAAAAATATGATGAAAACAGGAGATAAGAAAGAAGAAAAAAAAAAAGTAAGGAGGAAAGCTGAAAGAAGGAACGTCATAATGTGAAATTATAGTACAGGAACCCTGAAAAACAAGATTCGGTTTCCACTTCTACTATACCTAAGACGCCAGCATAGCCAGTCTCTTTATTTCCCCAGTGCCTCGTCCTCACAGTACTATGTTTTTAACATCCAGGGATACGTGAGCAGCACATCTGCCTATTAGTGGTGTCTAGTAAAAAAACATTAATACCTGGAGCAGTGAAAGGCCAATCTTTTATTGTATTGCATAAAAATCCACAAATATTCAAACAAAAAAGAAGCAGATTAGATACTGTGATGACAAGGCAATATGAATGTTTCTGGAACAATTTACTTACTAAATAGCACATTCATTCTAAAAAAGAGCAGTTTTTAACTTTGCATTTTATAACATTTACAATCTGATCTAAAATCCATTTTACTTGTTAAGACTTTTACATTTATTTAAATACATTCTGAGCAGACTATCTGATTTTGTATTAGGGTAACAAAAATTATTCAAACTTTAATTCTGAAAGAGAATGTGATACTATCTTCAGTCATCTAATGACATTCTTCAAGTAACCCTACTGATAATGTTCTCTACCAAGTTTTGGTACTTATACTTTAAAAAAAGTCAACGAAACTAAATCAACCAGTGTTTGAAGTGCTGTAGACATGTTTTTCACCTTTTTTAATCTGGTATTTGTCTCTTTTAACATATTCACTATTTGAATGACTGCACAGATGATCAAATTGAAATGCTGTATTTACATTTCATTGTATCCCTCTACTACTTATTATGAAAAATGTTAAATAGTTCTGAGACAAGTGAATGATGAAGACATATTCCTGGCTCTTTTACATCACTTCTATTGATCTTGACAAGTATTGGAAAAGGCAGCAAACACTGTTCAATTATTCCACTTCATATTTGTACAAGAAAGGTTACAAAGATGAGTAAGCCACGTTATCGATATGAAGACTCATGATGGAACTGGACACAAAACTCAGCTCTCCATGCCCATGTGCCACAGTCACTTACATCACCTCTTTTTCCAAACATATTTAAAAATACATGCAGAAAAGAAAGAGATAATGAAGACCTTACCAAAGCTGACATTCCATGTACAAGTAACGAAGGACAGAAGTATCAGAGTCCAGCAGTTTATAATCAGTGAGGAAAATGGAACGCAGTCCTAGGTTTTGTTTGGTCGTGGTTTGGTTTTTTTTTATATATAGTATTTTATTTTTTAAAATATACAGAATTTAAAAAAAAAAAAATGCTTCGCTCACCAAGACTAAAATCATGCTGTATACTTAGCACTATAAAACTATTCCTTGTAGTAATAATAACATTTTATTGTGTGGAAGACAGATCATTTAGTCTACATGAAATTAACTGTATTATTACTACTGTGCACAGCGTGTAAACCATCACATGCAGAAAAACACAATCTGTCAATTTCTCTGCAAAGACAGTGGGTCAAAGCAATATCCTAGAAGAGCATCACACAAACAGTCTGAGGTAAGAAAGAAAAATATGACAGGATCATCACCTTCAGATCCGGATGCAATACAAAACAGGAAGCAATTTCCTCTTCGGTGCATGTTGTAAATGCCCACTGATACATTTAAAGGAAGTGTCTTTCTACCCATTGAAAGCAATGTTTGGTTTCTTCTTTTGCAATCTATGTTTTAAAGAAATTGATACGTTTCCATGTGCCTTTCAGCTGGTAATTTTCTGACAAGGTAAGTCTCCCCCTTGCCAACCTGTATTTCACACTTGTAAGTGAAATTTGATTATATGTCAGCAAAAAAGAACAGGACCAATGAAATAAAATGGCTGCTTCTCTACAAGATCTCGAGGAAAAAATTAAAGACTAGATTTTCTGAGGTTAGCATTTCTTTTCAAATTATCTACACAACTGTGAAACCAGTTCAACTGTTTCATAGGAAAGAAAAAAGCACAACAGCATCTTCATGTATTACAGACATGTCATATGAGAGAGAAAAGCTTATGAAAAATCGAAGTAGATTTATATCACAGCAGTTACTTTGTCCCCCCTAATCGTGGCATGGTATGAAGAGTACTGCTGAGTTAATACAACCAGAATCTCAAAGCTGAGGGCATCAGTCTTGGAGGAACATTCTTCCCCTAAGCTCTGAGCTGTCCAGTACTGAGGCAAAACCACTGCTACCAAGAGGCTGCAGCAGAGAGACGAATCTACCCCCACCCCAGCCCTACAGTGACAGTTGTTCTTTTAAGATGCAGCTATAAGGAATTTGTTCCAATATTCCTCCCAACATGCAGAGGCATCTTCTATGAATGCTCCACAATACAACTGTCCCATTCCACACTGCTATTCCACACTGGGGTCAACTACAGTATGATTCATAAAGAATTAATACAAAGGCAAAATATTTTTCATCAACAGTCACAAAAAATTGCCAAATAATATGCTTTATGAATGCTTTCTCACAATGTGATAAAAACTGCCACTGTTCTATAATGAAAAATCATCAAGTGACTTTAATGTTCTATTGTGGTTCCTTGCTTCAGCTGCATATCCCATGTCACAGCAGTTTTAATCCCAGAATTTTAAACCCCTTTCCCAATAATGGGTTCAAGTCTCATCACTTGAGACTGGGTTGCCTAATGCCAAAACTGAAATCACAGGAGATTAAGCTTTTTCATATCCTGAAGCCTTGATCCTGAAATTAACAGGAGATTTTATACATCACAAGAACACTTGAACAAGCCCCTAAATCAATTATGTACTGTAATACATCAAAAGTTATGCTAGGAACATCATGATCACATCTGAAGTGCAGATTACTCCTCAACTGGTATAATCCAGCTGTTAGTAGGTAGAGAAACATTGTACCAACACTTTTGGTTAATAAGTAAAACTACAGAAATATTTTTTTCGATGTCAGTAATTTATATGCCAATTTTAATTCAGCAAAGAAATAAACTGTTACCATGTATTTGCTCTTACTATACAGCAAAGATGCTTGTAATGAATGATGATAAGCAGGAACATGAATGAACAGTTGCCAAGCAACCAATAAATAAAGGTTCCAAATAGCATGACCCCTCTTTAAAGGATAAAGCTCTAATAGTAATTATTTTTCAAATCCATTTATGTGCCAACTAAAACCATGTTTGCAGCACTAACCCTGGTCTTCCTCATACAAAATGAAACCAAATCTGTCATTTGACATATCACAGATAACAAATTAAACAGACTTAACCTGCTCCTTCAGATTACGATCAATAATGTAGTTTGAGGATAGTGAACAGGTCAGACAATAGAGTGGAATCAGACACAGAGAGGTGAGAAGAACTAAGCAATTTAAATAGATAATTAAAATAATTGTTTTTTTAAATTACATTGTTACTTTAAAGATCTTCGAAAAGCATTAACCCAAAGTCCTCCAGTGTTTTAACCCCACAAACTTTTTTAGTAAAGTAGAAGAATGAGACAGACTAAAATACTGAAAACAGATACAGTTTGAAACATTCTCTATATAATACTGCTTATAATTCTAGCTTATAAACTCTTACAACTCTGTCTTGATGAGTGCATAAGAAGAGCTGAGGTGCCTAGAGCAAGCACTGACCTTTTAGACGGATTCAAATAAAACTGACGAAGAGCAGCATAAATCTTAAACCAGTTAAAGAGCACAATATATCCACTCTGAAGAAACAATGAACGGTTATGCAGTTTTACATTATGCCTTCTGAATAATGGAAGTGGGAAAGCTTGCATTTGTTCAGGGGTTTTAGGTGGGCTAACAAATTGTGTATTTGTTTTAGTAAGACCTCATGTCAGAAAACATTAGGACTATCATAATTTTGGAAGTATTCCTAATTTTGTCAGATTTATCTTTCCCTACAAAAAGTGATTAATTTTTTAACCATTTTATTTCCTTAGTTGAATTGAGAATCACTAAGAGGTCTGATGTTTAAATACAAAACAGGCAAAAATTTCCAATAGGACATAAGATAAACCACAAGTATAAACAAATACGTCTTGGTCTAACATACTATGTCAATTGTGAACTCATAAGAACCGGGACCATCTTTTCAATATGTCTTTGAACAACATACATGCAACATAATCCATAAACTTCCTTGCAACATTAGAAGCACAAAATAATTTCCTGCTTTACCGTAGAAAATTGACCAACCGAAATCTTTCTAAACAGGAATTATTGTTCATATTGCAGTAGAGAATGCACTCTGCCAGCTACTAGTCTCTATATATATTTCTTCCTATCAAATGAGAGCCAGTTCATTATATAGTAGTCATTCACCTTCTACAACAAGGAAGTGTTCTGTTGCCTATCAGTCAGACACATAACTTTCCCATTATTTTCCTTATCTAGACATATCTACTCATTAGAAGCCTTTACAGGAGGTTTTCTATGTATCTGAATTTCCTCAAAAGCAAATAGGAAATACACCACATTATATCTGTATTTTTATTGACTAGTATTTCACCCACTGACCACCTCCACCACCTGACTCAATAATTCCTCTCCATCCTAGTAATTTCAATTTGAACTTCTGTTCTAACAAAAACGCAGTTCATGTAGCTGATACCTTATATAAGAGAAAGATTCAGATTTTAAATAACTGAGAATCATGCAAACTGACTACAACGAGAAACAACGTAGAAGATCGTGGAAGTTCCTTTTAGGACACATGCCAGTAGTTATATCAAAACCATCTTAATTGCTTCTATACAGTTTTGAGCTCGAATTTTAACAAATTATAAAAATATTGTGTTGCAAATACAACACAGCAAATACTGGCTGCAATCAAACCTGACAATCAAGCCCACTTCTTAAAAAGTGTGTAAACCTGATATTGGAGGACTTTTTCTCATTCCAAATGTTTATTCCCTTTCAGTTACCAGCTGAAGAATTAAAGTGGCCTGGTTTTAAGCTTAAAAGACCCAAAGCCTATGGGAGAAAAGGTCATGCTTTACCATTCAGCAGGAGCTGGAGGCTAATTGTAAAGTTATTAACAATGAAAACAATGGGGTTCTCAGGCACTTACTACCATGAAGGAAATTGATGGCATTTTCCTGAAGTACAGATTCTACTGCATTTTGTTCCATGGTATGCAATTTAACTCTTCCACCTCTGAAAATGGAGAAAAAACTGAATGGCCTTAGAGAGCTGCATAATTTTAAGACCTACCCTAGGGATTCAAGTCTACGTATTTAGCATTAGAAGAAGGAAAAAAGGGAAACTGCCAGCTTGAGGACAGAGATGATGAAGCATGCTTTCTCTCTAGTGTTTTCCACACCACAGATGTAGTCAATGAAGCTAGGCGCCATTCAAAAAAAAACACTTCTTTGCTCAATGGGGTTTACCCACATGCTCAATTGCGTAACAGTAGAAAGTATTAGCATCTAGAGATTAATCTTATTCCAGATTCATGCTGATCCTATCTTCCAACCAAGGTATTCTTGTTTCAGTAACCATTTTTCCCTCAACAAAACAGTGACATGATTTTTCAACTTCTTTTATATTGAATATTTCATAGTAAATATACACATACATATAATTTAAATACACAAATAAATCAACAGCTAACAATAGAAGAGAAACTCACAGGACGACACCAGCTCAAACAGTACAATATTATTTGCTTGAGGAAAACGTGAATATATACGTGTTGCCTATACTGATGATACCTGTGAAAGACCATCTGCAGACACTCCAAAAAACACAGAAACAAAGAATAGTTAGGGTTGGAAAGGACCTTAAGATCATCTAGTTCCAACACCCCTGCCATGGGCAGGGACACCTCCCACTAAACTATGCCATCCAAGGCTCTCCCCAACTTGGCCTTGAACGCCGCCACAGATGGAGCATTCACAACTTCCCTGGGCAACCCATTCCAGTGCCTCACCACCCTTACAGTAAAGAACTTCTTCCTCATATCCAATCTAAATGTCCCCTGTTTAAATTTGAACCCATTACCCCTTGTCCTATCACTACAGTCCAAAATGAAGAGTCCCTCCCCAGCATCCTTATAAACCCTTTCAGATACTGGAAAGTTGCTATGAGGTCTCCATGCAGCCTTCTCTTCTCCAGGATGAACAGACCCAACTTTCTCAGCCTACCTTCATATGGGAGGTGCTCTAGTCCCCTCATCATCCTCGTGGCCCTCCTCTGGACTTGTTCCAACAGTTCCATGTCCTTTTTATGTTAAGGACACCACAACTGCACACAATACGCCAAGTGAGGTCTCACAAGAGTAGGGTAGAGGGGCAGGATCACCTCCCTTGACCTGCTGGTCACGCTCCCTTTGATGCAGCCCAGGATACGGTTGGCTTTCTGGGCTGCAAGTGCACACTGCCTCCTCATGTTCATTTTCTCATTGACCAACACCCCCAAGTCCTTCTCCACAGGGCTGTTCTGAATCTCTTCTCGGCACAATCTACAGCTGTGCCTGGGACTACTCCAAGCCAGGTGTACTGCCTTGCACTTGGCATGGTTAAACTTCATCAGGTTGGCATCAGCCCACCTCACAAGCGTGTCAAGATCCCTCTGGATGGCATTCCTTCCCTCCAACATGTCAACCGAACCACACAGCTTGGCGTCATCGGCAAACTTGCTGAGGGTGCACTCAATCCCACTGTCCATGTCACCCACAAAGATGTTGAACAAGACCGGTCCCAACACCGATCCTTGAGGGACACCACTCGTTACTGCTCTCCAGCTGGACATTGAGCCATTGACTGCAATTCCTTGCATGTGGCCATGCAGCTAGTTCTTTCCACCGAGTGGTCCACCTATCAAATTGATGCCTCTTCAACTTAGAGACAAGGCTGTCACGCCAGACAGTGTCAAACGCTTTGCACAAGTCCAGGTAGATGACATCAACTGCTCTACCCCTGCCCGTCAGTTCCGTAGCCCCATCATAGGAGGCCACCAAATTGGTCAGGCAGGATTTCCCCTTAGTGAAGCCATGCTGGCTGTCACCAACCGCCTTGTTGTTTTCCATGTGCCTTTGCATGCCTTGCAGGAGAATCTGCTCCAAGATTTTGCCAGGCACAGAGGTGAGACTGACAGGTCTGCAGTTCCCCGGGTCATCTATTTTCCCCTTGTTGAAAATGGGGGTTATATTTCCCTTTTGCAGTCATTGGGAACTTCACCTGACTGCCATGATTTTTCAAATATGATGGACAGTGGCTTAGCAACTTCATTCGCCAGCTAAACATACAAAGGAGTTACCTTTGAGCAACAGAAGATATTATCACTATACTGAGAAACCCAGGGAGGGTGGGAAGGGAAAATTGGTTGTTCTATTATCTTTTGTGGGTTTTGTTTCAGTTTTTCCAATTTTACATTTAAAATGTTCTTTTAATAACTATTATTCCATCACTATCTCATTCATGTCTACCTTCCTTTGCAAGTGTACAGGAATAGCTGAAAATAGCAGAGAAACTACACTGATGTACTAATTCTTCTGTTAGTGCACTTAGTGAAGTTATCATTTTGTACCAGTAGTTCAGCACTGAGAAGACGGAGCTAGCAGGGTAGTCCTTAGCTTTTCTCATGATGTCAGAAACAAAGTCTCACAAAAATGCCACTAATACTCACTGAACTTTGAAAATTACTCCTAAAATATTCCAAGACATAAAACTATGTGAACCCTAAGCCTTATCATGATTAAAATATCAGTTTACAATCACCTGTCATGCAGCTTTACCATAAAGTTCTCACTGACTCAAGAGCGCAAGCGTGCCCCTCCAGAGTCCTGTACTCCAATATCTGAATCGTACGCAACTATGTCTATACATGAAATACTACATACATGAATACATTTCTGGATTGACAACTCAGCTATTATTGGAAGATTAAAGACTTCATCCATGAAAATGGACAGTTAAAAGAAATTTCACAGAGGGCAACCAACCTACAAGGAACAATAATGTTCACACAAGCTCGTAAACTTCAGCTTTCTGATTTCTTTTAAAAGATAACATTATAATTTGGTATCTTTGAGCTATAGTAGTATCTGCTAAGAACTGCCCTGGCTCACAGCCTAACAAACCCTCACTGAAACAAACAAACCAAACCAAAACATCATATACTGTCGCACACATTTTGTCTATCAGTCAGGAATGTTGATTAAATAAGACAGAACAGCAAATGGAAATAAATGACCTCCACATTTCCTAACATTCAACAGGTATTATCTGGACTTTGTTTAGAGATAGTAAGGAATGAAAAAAAAAAAAAAAAAAAAATCCCACTGCTTTCTAACCACCCTAAGCATTTTTCAGTAACATTTCATTCAACTGCATGTACACTACTTCTTTCTTGAACCTTGCTTTGCATATTATTATACTTATAAGAAATACCTGTCATATTTTCACAATTTACTATCAAGTACAACTGGTTTATGCACTCGTGCTGACATGGAGGACTGTACAGCACAATACATGCATGCTGTTGCCAAGTCCTTCTCCTCAAATTTTCCATGCTTTTAGCCTTTGCTGTTCCCAGTGAAAAGAAAGTTGAATTTTCAGTGCTATTCAAACAATGTGAACATGGTAATGGCTGTTCTGGGGCAAATCTTAGGTCTACTTAGCCCAGGACCATGTCACTGAGAGTGGTCAAAGGCCCAGGGTAAAGCCTCATATCAGGAAAACTTAAATACCAGAGTGACTCCCTGAAACTCTTCTAGCTCCCAGCAATCTGTGGCTCAGATTTAAATATGAAAAAACATTGGGAGCACTGACATATGATAACACACTTTGTTTCTGAAGGGCTGAGATGAACAGGAGATGGCCTATTTCAAAAGGGAGAAATATGTGCTCTCATCACACACACATGCTACTTCATTCCACCCAGCAGTGTTTCTTGCTCGCGATACTGCCTTTGCCCTCAAAATGTACTGTTTTCCATATGGAAGAGGTGGCAAAAAAGAAAGTGTTTCCCCTCTTTTCTCATAAAACCTTCTTCTGACTGGAGTTGGCCTCCTGTTCATATTCCATTTGACTAAGCCAATCTTTTTCTCCTCCCACACTAGCTCCATCTGCCGCCTGTCTCTCCAGCAGAGCCAGATGCCAGCAAAGCAGACTACTGTGGGAGGAGAAAGTTCTGTCGCTGGAATTTCTCCTCTATACCCTGCAGGGGGCCAGCCTGTGAAGCCTGAAGAGGATAGAGAGAGCAACTTCCTCTTTTCCATACTGTCTTCCCCTGCTCATCGGTAAAGAAGGCAGCTGAGGACATGAGCAAAAGAAGGATAAAACTTCAACGTGCACCCTGAAATTTGTGGCTTTAATATTTATATAGCAAAAGTCTCACAATTGTACTCTGGACCTGAGCACAGTACACACCACATAAACGTGCAAGAAGACACGAGTCCTGCCCCAAAGAGCTTACAATCAGACAGAAGCAGAGATGTACACTGGTTGTAAGGAACAAATAAGACCAACTAGAACTTAGATGACAAAGAAAAAAAAGACTAGGACTTATAAATGGGGAAGACCTTAATGATGGAGTAAAAAGGCAATACTGCCTGTAGAAATACAAGTCAAAGAGACCAGCTATGGATGTGTGTGGTTAGGCTGAGAGGAGGGTTGCATGTGGCAAGGGAAACTGCCTGTAGAGAGGGAAAGATCTGAATGAAAGCAGTCATAGGGAAAGAAAAAGTGAGGGGTTTTTATACATTTGAGGTCATCTTGCATGATTCAGAGGGGGCAGCAGGGCAGTTAAAAACTTCAGACAAAGAAGGAAACAGTCTAGGAACAGAGGATCATCTGCAGGAGTGATCCTGACAGAGACAGTAGCAAAAATGAGTGTCAGTGAGAACAAGAGCTCATATGAAACAAGCAAGTGTTCATATGTGCGAGACAGGGAAAAAAACACAGGCTTCATTCCCTGAGAGAAAGAATTGTGGGAACCCAGGGGATGAAAGAAACTAGAAACAAAAATGAGGGCAATGGATGGGTGCAGCATAAAGTTTGGAGTGGTGCTGGCAGGATGGAAGAAAGTGAAGGCACACAGGGATTTAAGAGAAAAACAGTTGAAAGAGCTCATATTAAATTAAAAAGAGACATGACAAGAAAGATGAAGAAGTCGAACAGGCAGGGAAAGGAAGAGGGAAATACACATACCACGTTGAAACAGATTAAGAAAAGGGGCTCACAGCAGAAAGAATGAAGTGACAGGAGAGAGAAAAAGGAAGAATATATGCAAAGATGATAAAGTCATTAAAGGAACATCAGTTAACAAAAAGCACTACATAAAAACCCCAGATGGGAAAACCGGGAGTGTACAGAAGACTGACTGGAAGTGGAAGCCCACTGAATTCTCGGTGTCACTGTAAACTCTTAGGGTTTGCCCCATCTAGGTATCCCCACATTTTATTATCTTTTTCACTTGGAAAAATGCTGTTTCTTGGTTCTCCACACCCTCCAACTTTTGCGCTGTAGTTGCACCTTTATGCCGTGGCAACTTTTTTTATTACCTTTGAATAGGAAAAAGATGTTACCTTGTCAAATACTTTACCACAAAGAAACGTGCCAAAATCTTAAGTTTCCCTCCTCCTGTTCCCACACTGCTCTTTCATTCATTCTTCACTTAAAAAAGAGAACTCAGCAATACAGTGTTCTCTTAAGCCCAAGATATTCAGTCTCCCCTGAGCTACATCCTTCGCCCCAGGAGTCTCCCGTGCCCAAGGCGAGGGTCTCCCCTCCTCTCTGGGCGGACGAGGGTAGCGCGGAGGCTGAGGTTAAGCCCGCCGCCCAGCTCCGCGCTTTGTGCAGCAGCGGACACTGGGATCTCCAGCCGAAACGCATCCACCGGGAGGGGAACTCAGGAAGCGGAGCTAGCTACCGGCTACTGGAAAGAAAGCCACCACAGACGTCTGCCCTGACTGCTGGAAGACATGGCTGGCTGGCTATTTCATTTAAGGGATGTAAGAAAAGGGAAGGGAGAACGGGAGAGGGGGAGCACACACGCTCGCACACGCATACGGCTGATCTTACCTCCACATTGAAATACTGCTCCGCTTTGCACACTGTAGCACATAAAATCCAAAGGAAGGTTTGCAAGAAGAACACCCTGGACTGAGACACGAAATCCAACCGTCTTCCAGTGCTGGATGCGAGTACGATCATAGTGAACTGTGCTTCAGCGGGTGGAAGATTTTTCTCTCTCCTTGCCTTAAACAAATACACAAACAAACCAACCCCCGGCCGTGTCGGTGAAGAGCCCGTAGCGCAGGTTCACCCACAGCAGGGGAGGAGGAGCAGACACTTCACAGCACAGGCGGCGGCGGCGGCAGCGGCAGCGGCAGGGTCAGCTCTCGCTCATCCTCACCACCAGTCCCGTAAAGAGGAAATGTGGCGTCCGAGTGCAGCCGCAGCTCCTCCACGACTCCTCTCTGCCCAGCAGCAGCAACCGCCTCCCCGTGTCCTCCCTTCTTTCCCTTCTCCCTCCTCCTCCTCCTCCTCCTTTTCTCCCTCCTCCTTCTATCTCCTCCCCCTCCCAGGGAAGGCCGGCCTGGCGACGCGACGCGGTGCGGCTCGGCTCGGCTCGGCGCGGCTCGGCTCGGCGCACTGCCTTGCCCGGCCTGGCCTAGCCCGGCCTGGCCTTGCCTTGCCGTGTCGCCCCCCGCCGCTCCCCTCCACTCCAGAATGTTCAGCCGAAATCTACATGGCCCCGCCTAGTAGGCGTTTTACAGGCAGAGGGCCCGCCAGGCGGCCCTGCTGCTCCGCCGCCGTGCGGGCGCGCTCGCCCCGCAGCCAGCTTGGTGCCAGGGCGCTGCTGCCGAGAGCGGCTGTAGCGAGGGGGGGGTGCGTGGGAGGTGCGCTCGGCCTTTCCCTACGAGAGCGTACCCCCGCAGCCGTACAAGCGCCTGATCTGCTGGCAGGGCGGCCCGCCCCTCCCCTCCTCACGAAGAGGAGCCCGGATCCCTCCCAGCGCGGTCGGGGAGCTGCGTGTCACCAGCGGGCTTCCCCGCCCGCCCCGTGCGCCGGCTGCTCCCTTTCGGCGGCCGGCGGGAGTGCCAGCCGGGGCGAGCGGGTCTTTCAGCCTCGGCGCGCCCCTACTGCCACCGGGTGCGGCCCGACTGCCTGTCCGCGCCGCCTCGGTACCTCCCTC
Organism: Amazona ochrocephala; assembly: GCA_039720435.1. Classification (NCBI taxonomy): domain Eukaryota; kingdom Metazoa; phylum Chordata; class Aves; order Psittaciformes; family Psittacidae; genus Amazona; species Amazona ochrocephala. The sequence goes on along the minus strand of CM077876.1, from coordinate 27,738,473 downwards.
TCCACGAACCGGGACGGATCGAGGCGGAGGAGCTGGCAGAGCGAGCGGCACACCGAGGTCATAAAATCATAGAATCAACGAGGTTGGAAAAGACCTTTAAGATCATCAAGTCCAACCGTTAGTTACCTCAGGACTGCCAGGTCCACCACGAAACCATGTCACTGAGGGCCTCATCTACACGTTTTTGAATACTTCCAGGGGCGGTGACTCCACCAATTGCGCTGGGAAGCCTGTTCCAATACCTGACCACCCTGTAAGCGAAGAATTTTTTCCTAATATCCAGCCTAAACCTCCCCTGGCACAGCTTGAGGCTGTTTCGTCTTGTGCAGTCACTTGTTACTTGGGAGAAGAGATTGAATCTCCACCTCGCTAGAACCGCCTTTCAGGCAGTTGTAAAAGAGACTGGATGGTAGCTGAGGCGGAGGGATGGAGCGCCTGAAATGCAGGGGACGGGATGATCGTGAAGTCCAGAGGGCGTCCTGGGGCCGTTTGTTCGTTTTGCAGCTCAGAAGACCCTGAATCGTTGCTGACAGAGTTCACAGAAATCGTGGTAGTGTAATTAAAAGTGACATAAACAAACTGAGCAAAATCTGGGCATTGTGTTGACTGAAAATCTACTTTAATGCGTCCAAATACGTGGTCATGTATTCAAGGGAAAACAGTGTGGAAATACCTGTAGCACTAACAAACTTTGTGCTGAATATTGTGCAGGGCAGATAAAACACTCTTGCAGAGATTTTATGGTTAATGTGGGATTTTGTGCAGCCCTTTTATATGTTATCCAGTCTAAGGAATGTGGTGTGATACACATTAATGAGGCAAGCTATCACAATAATGCATCCTGGGAAAACTGCGGGGGGGGGGGGGGGGGAGGCAAGCTTACAGAAAACAAGCAATTTCAAAATTCCAATATTCAAAAATTTATTTTGCATGTCTGGTTATTAAAAAAAAAATAAAAGAGAGAAAAAGAAAAAAAAAAAAAAAAGCAAAGTTATTGATAATGATGCAGAACAGCCTGGGAGTAGAAGATACAGCCAGCAGCTGAAATCTCCTTACTCCAGTAGTTGAGTTCAATGGCCAGAATTAAAACACATGCAGATTAGATGTATAAAATTTTCATAACACACAGTAGCAGGACATGGGAATGTGGTAGGTTCTGCATCATTTGATATCATAAGAGTAATGAAGAAGTCATATTCTGCCTAATCAAAAGTAATGCTGTTGAAGCAGAATTCCTTATGTGATACACTTTTTCCATGTTAACTGCTTGACCTTATATGCATTTTCTGTTCTGCAGATTGTTAGTGATGTGAATGATGAAATCATGTAATACAGAGCTGGCAGCAAGCTAGAAGGACCTCTTGGTAGCCACTGTCAGAAGTCAAAATGATTTCAACAGATTAAAGAAACTTCTTGGAACCATCAGAAGGAAACTTAATACTGACAAATGTAAATCACATTTGAGAAGAAAAATCAAAAGGATACTGGTAAAACAGCAGCACTTCAAAAGGGAATCTGGGGGCTGTAATGGACTATAAATTAAATATGAGTCAGCAATGTGCTACCATTAATGCAAGACATTGCGGAGTGTATTAATAGGTGTGCAGTACTCTTGACAGGACAAATTATTTTTCTGCTAGGATTGATGAAGCCAGCTGTGTTAAGCCTCGAACTAAGGACAGTCCAGAGGAAAATAACAAAATACTAAAATTTGCAGAAACTTAAGTTGTGTGAAAGTTGAAAGAATGCTATCTATTTATCCTGAGAAGACTAAGGATAAATGATTTCTTTATATGGAAAGTGTTGCTGTGAAAAGGACAAGGGTATTTCATTGTTTCTGGGTCTGGGATGGAGGAAAAGTTAAATCAATTAAATTTTTCAGAAAGTTCAGATTCAGTGTTAGACAAAACTTTCTAAAATGTGATGGTAGTAGCACGTGGAACAAAATACCTTATGGGAGTGTGGAATCTCTTCCAAGGTTTGATAGGCAAGAATATTACAGCTGTCCTCCCTCCATTCCTAAACCAGGGTCTCTAGTAAACATTTTTATAATTTATTTCCTTAAACACTGTAACTGGTGTAAAAGAAACACTGACTCACGTCATATCATCCCTTTTGCTTTTTCTCTTCTCCAAAGTGACCTCCTCCTTCTTTGCACTCTCAGCAAGCACTAGCTCTATTTTTACTGGTGCATTTTGTAGACTCTGCCATTAGTGTAATACCCAGAAGTGGAAACAGAAGCGGAAATAGATATGTTACTGTAACCGGAATTTCATTAATCTTCACTGTCAGGACAATAACTATGGCTATTTATTATGAAGAGCACAGGGTCAAATACAGCTGTCTCCTTCCTTTACACTGTATCCATTAGAATTAAAGAGAAGAAAAGCAATGGTGTGAATAGAATGGTGGAGAACAAAATCACCTGAGTATTTGTAAGCATGTTTGAGGAAGAGAGAGGGAGGCAATACAGGTAAATAGATCGATCAGGAAGAGAGTAGCAGTGTGTGAATATGAGTACCAAGGGAAGAGGCAAGGCATATGAAGGACAGAGATCTTTGAAGAGAAAAATGTGACTCAGGAATGTTTGTGTGAGGGAAGAATTACGGCTTTGAATATTTATGAGTAAGATGTGGGTAGGAGCATGCAGGAGTAGGGTCAAAGCCTCATGGGATATGTGAGAAAGTAAAGACAAATAGAAAACTGAAAACTCCATACAGTTATATGTGTATGGGATTATGAGAGTGATTGAAGAAAAGACAAAATAGCAGCAAAGATGAAAAGATAAGTAAACAAGTAAACAAGGACAGAAGTAGAAAAATGAAGTTAAAAATGCATGTGAGCTATTTGTTGAAGTGTTTGAATGATTCAAGTTCTATACTTTATAATTTCTTTCAGATTTTTATCTTTATCAAATACCAATATGGTTGTTCTTGCCTATGGCAGTTACCAGCAGTAATTAATAAGCAGTGAGCAAGTTTGTAGGGAAGCAAAACTGAAAAACTGAAATTTCTGTTTATTTCTAAAACTTTTAATCTTTTTGAAAGGCAGGAAGAGATCTGTCTCCTGTGCTCTTAGCCAGCCCATTTGCCAGCTGAGTTTCTTAGACTCTAGAATGTATCTTTTATGGATGACTGTAGTCACAGGCTTACAGTGGATGATTATTACCAGAAACAGACATAGACATCATTAAACATTCCCATGTCCAGCTTTGAACAGAGGGCAAAAATCTTCCATTTGCCTTTATATCAATTCTAAATAGAAATTCACAGTAACTAAAAAAATCAAATATTACAGTTTGTGCTTTCTGCATTTTGTGTTGCTTAGCTGCTGATAATACCAGCTGGAATCTTTAAAGAGAAGACATCTTCTTTACAAGGTATAATAAACTGCAAAGATTTAGGGTAAATTTCACATATCTTACACATCTGTATCCATCTTACACTACATATTTAGTTCTGATTTGGAAAAGATGTTCTAAACTTATCCAATGAAAGAGACTTTCATAGATGTGTCCGTATGAAGTTTCACCTCAACATGAGAAGAATTTCTTTACATTGAGGGTGGCAGAGCACTGGAACAGGCTGCCGAGGAACATTGTGGAATCTCCCTGTCAAGGGACATTCAAAACCCACCTAGACGTGATCCTGTGTAAACTGCCCTATGTGGTCCTGCCTTGGCAGGGGGATTGGACTAGATGATCTCCTGAGGTCCCTTCCAACCCCAAATATTCTTTGATTCTGTGATTTGAAGGATCCTATAGGGCATGAAGGCAACAAACAACTTCAACAGTGTAGGAGGGAATAGTGCATTGAATATGTATTCCTGCCAGGATCACACTCATATTTCCTGTGTTCAGGTATATATGGTTCATTATTTACACAAGGTTCATTGGAGGCATAAGGCTATCCAGTCAGGAAGTAGAATTGACTTATACTGCCAATGCACTTTACTGTGTTGTCTTACACCTCCACTAATGGCTTTACAAAGAACCTAAGTAAAGATAAATGACAGTTTAAGACCTCACACATAGTTGTTGTGAGATCACAAGGAAAATTCCTTGTCATCCTACATAAAAGTGAGTAATATTTCAGGATATTTTGGTTCACGTTTGGTTGCAATTTTTCACAGCTAGTGAAGTAAGAGAGGAAGAAAGTCTAAAAATGTAAAAAAATTAAAAAATATGAAGTTATAAGTTGAATTCCTAATTCATAGAGTTATAATATCATAGAATAATTTAGACTAAATGAGACATCTGTAAGTCATCCAGCTATCTGCACAAAGCAGAGGCAACTCAGGTTTACTCTGGTGCTTGTTTGAGGAGTACGAATAAAGTTAATCTAACTCAAGAATCATTTCCTAGTCTGAAACGCAATTTCTCTGTCTCAGGGATGTATTTTGAGGGTAAAATTTCTTTTGTGAGGCATTTGTCAGGCCTTCAGTTATTTTGCTCTTTGTGGTGGCAACGCCCATTTCACCAAGTACAGCAGGTATCTCCTATTTCTTTAAGGCAGGAGAAGCGCTCAAGAGAAATAGATACAAAAAATATGATTCTGTAGCTGAAGACTGAGAGAAATACATTTTAAAGATAAAGAAGATACAGTGTGAATAAGAAATGGCTCCTGGAAGAAAAACATCAAGAAATACAGAACAAGAACAAGAATAAGATGAAAAGAATAAGAAAAGAATATATCTTTTTTTTTTGTTTTTTAATAGTAACATTTTAATAAGAGCATTTCTAGAAACATGAGTTCATATTGGTTTAGTGTAGAATAGATCCAAAAAATGTATGCAAGCAGCCAAGTACTTACCTATTTACTCCATGTAACTGTTAATATCAAACTTTCTGTGTGACAATTTTCATGCTGTTGTTTTCTCTCCCATTCCTAATATATTCTCTCCATGCTTTCTGATTTTTGGCTTAGTCTGCAGAGCAAGAAAGGCTTATTCAAGCATCAAGTCCATCAGCAATTTCCCAACCTATGTATCTAAAACTAAGGGGTTCTTTATAATCAAAGGCTTACAAGTGGTCCAGCTGCCCTTCGGACTGTGCTGGTGATAATTCACTGAGTTTACAATAGTAAAAAGGAGTTTGTTGTGAGATACATTGAATATTATCTCCTTCATTTTTGCAAGGTGCCCTGTCTCTGAGATTGATATTGTTAACAGCTCAGAGAAGTACACATGAAACAGAAGTAAATAATGCAAAGCATGACAGCTGAGTCTGACAGATTTGAGAAGGAAGACATGATGAGTTCTGTAAGAATACAGTCGCTTAGCTGAATGGCTGGAAAAACAATGAAGTCATCTCAGAAACATTGAAGGGATTGGTGAAGAAATAAAGAGGTGTCTGTCATGAATAATGTATTTTGAAAGTGTGCAAAGATCAAATTAATAGGTGGCTTCTATAATATAAACACAAAGACCTCCACAACTCTGTATCAAGTTGAATCTTAAATGGAAAGTAATTATCCCAGGTTTTGTGTTGCTCTAACCTAGCTGGAAATTCCACATCAAAATCATAGAATCATACAATCATAAAATAGGGTTGGAAAGGACCTTAAGATCATCTAGGTCCAACCCCCCTGCCATGATCAGGGACACCTCACACTAAACCATGCCACCCAAGGCTATGTCCAGCCCGGCCTTGAACTCCCCCAGGGATGAAGCATTCACAACTTCCCTGGGAAACCCATTCCAGGGCCTCACCACCCTCACAGTAAAGAATTTCTTCCTCATATCCAATCTAAACTTCCCCTGTTTAAGTTTGAACCCATTACCCCTTGTCCTATCACTACAGCCCCTCATGAAGAGTCCCTTCCCAACATCTCTATAGGCCCCCTTCAGGTATTGGAAGGCTGCTATGAGGTCTCCATGCAGCCTTCTCTTCTCCAGGATGAACAGACCCAACTTTCTCAGCCTACCTTCATATGGGAGGTGCTCCAGTCCCCTGATCGTCCTTGTGGCCCTCCTCTGGACTTGTTCCAACAGTTCCATGTCCTTTTTATGTTGAGGACACCACAACTGCACACAATACTCCAAGTGAGGTCTCAAAAGAGCAGGGTAGAGGGGCAGGATCACCTCCCTCGACCTGCTGGTCACACTCCTTTTGATGCAGCCCAGGATACAGTTGGCTTTCTGGGCTGCAAGCGCACACTGCCGGCTCATGTTCATTTTCTCATCGACCAACACCCTCAAGTCCTTCTGTGCAGGGCTGCTCTGAATCTCTTCCCTGCCCAACCTGTAGCTGTGCCTGGCATTGCTCCAAGCCAGGTGTACTGCCTTGCACTTGGCATGGTTAAACTTCATTAGGTTGGCATCAGCCCACCTCACAAGCATGTCAAGGTCCCTCTGGATGGCATTCTTTCCCTCCAACGTATCAACTGAGCCACACAGCTTGGTGTCATCGGCAAACTTGCTGAGGTCGCACTCAATCTCACTGTCCATGTCACCCACAAAGATGTTGAACAAGACCGGTCCCAACACCGATCCTTGAGGGACACCACTCGTTACTGGTCTCCAGCTGGACATTGAGCCATTGAGCACTACTCTTTGCGTGCGGCCATCCAGCCAGTTCTTTATCCACTGAGTGGTCCACCTATCAAATTGATGTCTCTCCAACTTAGAGACAAGGATGTCATGGGAGACAGTGTCAAAGGCTTTACACAAGTCCAGGTAGATGACATCAACTGCTCTGCCCCTGTCCATCAGTTCCGTAGCCCCATCATAGAAGGCCACCAAATTGGTCAGGCAGGATTTCCCCTTAGTGAAACCATGCTGGCTGTCATCAAGCACCTTGTTGGTTTTTATGTGCCTCAGCATGCCTTCCGGGAGAATCTGCTCCAAGATTTTGCCAGGCACAGAGGTGAGACTGACTGGTCTGTAATTCCCCAGCTCATCCATTTTCCCCTTCTTAAAAATGGGGGCTATATTTCCCTTTTTCCAGTCATCAGGAACTTCACCTGACTGCCATGATTTTTCAAATATGATGGACAGTGGCTTAGCAACTTCATTTGCCAGCTCCTTCAGGACCCGTGGATGGATTTCATCCTGTCCCATGGACTTGTATATGTTCAGCTTCCTAAGATGGTTTTGAACCAGATCCTCTCCTACAGTGGGCCCAGGGTCTTCATTCTCACAGTCCCTGTGTCTGCCTTCCAAGACTTGGGTGGTGTGGTCAGAGCATTTGCCGGTAAAGACTGAGGCAAAGAAGTCATTAAGAACCTCAGCCTTCTCCAAATCCAGGGTAGCCGGTTCTCCCGATAACTTCCGGAGAGGGCCCACGTTGTCCCTATTCTGTCTTTTATTTGCAATGTACCTATAGAATCCCTTCCTGTTATCCTTAACATCCCTAGCCAAGTTGAATTCTAAGTGGGCCTTAGCTTTCCTAACCTGGTCCCTAGCTTCCCAGACAACATCCCTGTATTCTTCCTAGGCCGCCTGACCTTGCTTCCACCTTTTATAAGCCTTTTTTTTCCTTCAAATTTTCCTGAGCAGCTCCTTATCCATCCAAGGAGGTCTCCTGGCCCTCCTGCTGCACTTCCTTCTAGTAGGGATGCATCGCTCCTGAGCTTGCAGCAGGTAATCCTTGAATATCAACCAACAGTCTTGGGCCCCCCTGTCCTCTGGTCTATATCCCATGGAATCTTACTGAGCAGGTTCCTGAAGAGGCCAAAGTCTGCTCTCTTGAAGTCCAGGGCAAGTGAGCTTACTGCACGCTCTTCTCACTCCTATTTTTCAGTTCTGAATGACTATTACAAAAGATGGAGCCCAATGTCATGGACTGGATGGACTCAGCAGCTTTATTGGGATTGGTGCATGCACCAAGGGATGATCTCTCTCTCTTTCTGTGTGTGTGGGGTAATATATATATATATATTATATATATATGTATACACATGTAATGGTATATTGAAAATGTGGGATCTGAGCATGATGTGAATGGTATGGAATGAGGGGTGGATACTGTCTCGGGTTCAGCAGTAGCAGTCATTTTTCTCCTTCTTGGTAGCTGGTGCAGCACTGTGTTTTTGATTTTGGGCCTGGGAGCAGCGCTGATAGCACCAGTGTTTTCAGTTACTGCTTGGTAGTGTTTTGGTCTGACCAAGGACTTTCCAAGTCTCATGCTCTGCCAGGGAGGAGGGGAAGCTGGGAGGAAGCAGAGACAGGACACCTGACCCAAACTGAACAAAGACATTATTCCCTACGACAGCATGTCATGCCCAGGGTATAAAAAAAAAAAAAAAAACCCAGAGCAGAGACCTGGAAGGGTGCGGGTGCACGACATGGTCGGGCTTGATATCGGGTGGTGAGCAATTGTATTCTTTTCCCTTGTATTTTCTCTTATTATTATTATTGGGGTAGAAGTAGTGATTTGTTTTATACCTTAGTTACTAAACTGCTCTTATCTCAACCTGTGGGAGTTGCGTTCTTTTGTTTCTCCTCACCATCCCCTCAGGACTGGGGGAAGAAAGAGTGGGGAGTGAGTGAGAGAGCGACTGCGTGAGTTATAGAGGGTTAACTGTACTATGTGAAAATGCATTGCACACATGCAGTATTTAGTTGCACCATATAGATGATTTTTCCTGTCTTAGGGGAATATGTTTGGACCTGACTCGATTTTCCTCTGCCCAAGCTCCACTGACTAAATAATGTTGAGTTCCCCTGTTTTTAACACTGTTTACTTCTCAATTAGACCACTTACTCGTACATGTGGGGTTTAATTTATATTTATTCTGGAAGGAGAAGATAGGGAATAATTTTAAAGTAATGAAGCTTTAACCAAATTTTACCCTGTTAACTTTTTTCATCAGTCAAATTTCATGGCCATCCTGGCTGTTCTTTGCAATTCTAATGGCAGTCATGACCTTAGCAATAGGCAATTTAAAATATTTGCATAAAATATGTGAAAAAGGGTAAAGATGTCGGTGTAGATGTGATTATTGGGAAAAGGATGAAATGTGCTAGAATCTTTCGGTCTGTCGCAATATACTTTAGCATTTCTGGTGGGGAGGACCTCATGTAAAGAGGTATATGTCAAACCTATCTATATATGCGATTGTATTGTAAGTGTGTGTAGAGATACAGAAATAGATTTGAACTCATTATATTTCCAGTGCACACAGTTAAAGGGAAGATAAAGTGGTGAGGCACAACTGAAGGTTATTAGCTTTGAAAAGTCTGTTTATACATAGCTATTGGTGTCAGTAGCATTGTCAGGAAAGTGAGATAAGCAGTCCAGTTTTATATCTGTATTCTGGGAGGAATACACAGAAAGTAGTTAGATTATGGTCTGCCCTTCTATAAAGTCTTACTGCTTCAGTTTGATGTAACCTGTGTAACTCAGCCACAGAAAAGTCACACAAAAGCTCCTGAAGATTTTTGCAACACCACTTTTCTCTTCTCCCCCAGTTCTGTTCTGTTCATGTGAGAACACAGTCCTGGTCCTTGTAATGTTTTGTATTACTGTTCTTCAAAAAAGCTGCCATTTATACATTTGTAATTTATAATTTTTAATCTTCCTTAATTGAAGACATCCAGGTTTTTATACATTTCCTCTGTCTTCTTTCTGAGGTTTGGTTTGTTTTTCTCACTTTCATTTTCTTCTAACTTCTGTATTGCTTCGACACTTCATAAAAGTACAAGAACTGGCTGTACAGTATTTCCATATCATTAAGGGGGCTCCCAGTAGAGATCCTAAGCATGTGTTCTTACTCATGCATAACTGCAGAAGAGGCAGAATTATGCTTAGACCTTTAGCTTGAGAGAGGCTTCCAAACAGTGCTCATACTTCCAGGTTGAAATTTCAAGACAACCTAGCAGATTTGAACACATAGTTCTCATTAATTCTTAAGGCAACTGCACAAACCCATCTCACAGGCATATTTGAAAAAACTAGGCTTACACTTCATCTATTCCGTTGTCTATTTCATGTCCTGTGATGGAAAGGATGAAATAAAAATGAAAGAAAGCAAAAATAGTAGAACTATAAAGAGTCCTGGTAATATAGGTAATTATTTTAAAAAGTCAGTTTACTGCTATTTATTTAGTTGCTTAGTCATCACCTGAGATTTACAAGGAGTTTACATTAATTAATTGATATTGCAGTTGCTCAACTTATTAACTCTTCTGAAAACCTTTCATGCTGTTCATAATGTTTCCGTTGTTACTGTGTCGAGTTATTCATAGTGAAAACCCACCTTCTTCAGGCTGAGAGAGTTGGGGTTGTTCAGCCTGAGGAAGAAAAGTCTCCAGGGGGGCCTTAGAGCAGCCTTCCAGCCTTCCAAGAAAGATGGAAAGTGACTTTTTAGAAGGGCATGTAATGGTAGGAAAAGGAGGAATGGCTTTAAGTCTGGAAAATCAAATCTATAAGTTTACCATTTTTTTGTTGACTAAGTGTCCTGGGTTCAGCAGTAGCAGTCTTTTTTTTTTTTTTTCTTCTCCTTCTTAGTAGCTGGTGCAGTGCTGTGTTTTTGACTTTCAGCCTGCGAGCAGCGCTGATAACACCAATGGTTTTATCTACTGCTCAGTAATGTTTACTCTGACCAAAGAGGTATTCCATACCACAGGATGTCATGCCCACTATATAAACTGGGGCAGTTACCCGGAAGGGTTAGATCGCTGCTCGGTTGGGCTGGGTATTGGTCAGCAGGTGGTGAGCAGTTGTATTCTCTTTCCTTGTTATTTCCCATATCATTATTATCATAGGTGATAGCAGTAGTGGTTTGTATTATACCTTAGTTACTGGGCTGTTCTTATCTTAACCCGTGGGAATTGCATTCTTTTGATTCTCCTCCCCATCCCTCTGGGAGTGGGGGGGACGAAGGGGAGGGAGTGAGCGAACGGCTGCATGGTACTGATTTACCAGATGGGCTTAAACCACAACAGTTCTTTTTGGCGCCCAACGTGGGGCACGAAGGGTTGAGATAATGACAGATCTGACCAGAGTGTGTCTAATTGTATTTGTGATAAGCATTCGTTGTTTTGGATTAATAGTCACTCACCACAATGCTGATTTATTGGCTCTCAAAGTCGTTGCTCTTGATCTCACAGTTTCAGCATGTCTTACCTTACAGCCGGTATTTGCTGTGTTAGTGTTTATCAGCTGGGGGCCTTGGGTTCTTGTTTCATTGTACTTTATGATAGTGACTTGTAATACAGTAGAATCATTGATCATGAAACTGATCTGGCTTGCATTCCCAATGTGGTCACCACCTCTATACTTTGGGAGGTATATAATAGAAGTGTTTAGCAATTACACATCTTTTTTCCCCCTCCTCGGGTGGTCAACCTGTGAAGGAGACATTCCCTTATGTTCTCAGCCCCCCTCCACCCCCCACCCCACCACCACCCCTGACCATTTACAGCATCATTTGAGATTTCTGAAGGTTTTGAATGGCCTTTAGGTACCCTTGAGACCTGTCTGCTGGTTGTGATGGGATCACCTTGTTGGCATGCAGACAGAGTGTGTTTTACCCATAACCATTTTGTCTGATCGCAACAGTTACACAGAGTCTGGTTTGGGCCTTGTCTAGGGTTAGATGATGATATGGGAGGACCAAGAGATTTTCCCTGAGGCTGAACAGTCATGAGTGGCAGGGTGTGTGGGATAGTATGGGCAAGTATCTAGGCTGGTGGGCTCCTCCAGTGCTTTGGAACTTCACCACTGAACAAGTACAAAATCCAGAAAAATTAGTGAAACACTTAAATGATGTGTGTTGCCACTTTGGTCATACCAGAGAGGGACAAATCATGGCAACGTTCTGGGGCTTGGCCTATGCTTACAGAGCCCTGTTCAACACTATCCAGCACCTTCAAAAGGAAAACGAAAGACTGTGACTGCTGAGCCCAGGACACTGAGTTATTCTTACTTAGTGCATTCTTTTATTATCGTTACAACTTTGAGACTGGAGCTCATAAAATATTTTAGTTGTAAATGTGTTTATTTCTATGCTGTTTGTGCTTCATTTTTTACTTAAGTGATATTAAAATATATACATAGTTGTGGTGTTTAAGTGTCTGACTCTAAGCTTTGTAGTTTTTCTTCCTTAGGCAGTGTAGTTCTGAGCAAAGGTTATCATAAGGAACATTCAAAAACGAAAATTTAAAGTTTAAAAATCTAAATATCCACAGAGAGAAAATTTATATTTAAACTACATAAATGATCCACAGTCAAAATAGGTTATTTTACATTTAGATGAGGAATTCAAGTGCATCTGTAAGTACATAATCATGCAAAAAAAATTAAGGGACCATAAATAATTATCAGATAACTTATGAAACTATGCAGGCGCATACAAAACTTGAAAATTTCCAGTAAGTGTTCTGCAAATAACCTATGAATTCAAAATAATTTGTTTAAAAATTCAGCTCTAAAAAACTGTAAAGCAGATGTGTTTCCAGCATTCACATGAGGGTTCAGGTCAATGTGCTGTAGCCTGATACTTTCATTGTTTTCAATGGAACTGACTTTTACTACCAAAGGACCTGCCTCAGGAAATCTAAATTTGACCTAAATAATTTCCTGTACAACAGTAAACCAGTGTTTGAAGGGTGGCTTCAAACAAAGAAGATGGGGACACCCTTTTTACAAGGAGTCTAATGAAGAAGATAAGCACTAATGGGTACAAGTTACTGGGAGATTGCTGGGGAGATTCCGACTGGACACAAAAGGGAAATTTTTCACAATGAGAGTAATCAGCGATTGGAATAATCTGCCAGGGGAAGTGGTGGATTCTGCAATGTTGGACATGTTTAACATTCAACTGAACAGGATGCTGGGCCATCTTGTCTAGGTCACACATTTGCCAAGAAAGGTTGTACCAGGTGATCCTTGAGATCACTTCCAACCTTGTATTCGATGATTCTATGATTGAACCAAATACTTTGCTAATGTGTAAGAGAACAGATTAATGCATATGTATGTGCTAAGTGAAGGGACTAATAACTCTGAAAGGTGAACACTGCTTTATTTTTTTATAATATGAATTTTAGGTACATGCAGAGTCTACGGAACTTAGGTCTTCAGTCTAACAAGATTACTTTAGTATTCAAAAGTGGTTCTGGTAAGTACTTTTTCATTATGGCATTTTACAAATACTCAATAAAACTTAAGCTTTTTTCCTAATCATGCTATGCATTATATTGGATTCATATTAACTTTTGCCTTTTTAAATAATAACAATGTAGGTAACATGGTTTGCCAACCCATGCCACATATTCTTAACTTTTTTCTTTAAAGTAGTGTCACTGGCTACTTGCTTTTACAACCCTCAGGAATTTCAGGTTAATTGGCAGTACTTCACGCAGTGATATTTGGCATCATGGTATTGAACTGGCACCTGGGAATCTCCATTTTCCTACCTTTCCATATTACCAATACAGTTCACAGTTTTGATTTTCAAGATTTGATGGTTCAGTTCCCAAATTTATGTAACTGTTTGCTCTATATATTTTAGCTGAATGCTCTGTTCTCCACTAAAGCACTTTGTTGCCATGACAAAACAAATATTTCTATTTTACTTGGTACATTTACCAGATTAGTATATTTTTTTATGGAGGCAGCAGGAATTTAAGTCTGAAAAAGTGGGACAGTTCATGACTATGGGATGAAAAATGATCCTTTCTTAATATACAATTTTTAGAAATCCAGCTCCTTAATAATATGTTGTCGTGTTAAATCACCAGAAGAGTTTGAAAAAAATGCGAGTGTCCAGTTTTCAATAGTTTTGTGTCAAACTAGAAAGGTGGTACATGTCTGTCCTATTTGACCTATTTAGGGAAACAGCTTCTCTGAAGTTCTATGCCACATTTTCATCTTTAATTTTTAAAAGTTAAATAAAAGGCATAACTATGCAATTTACAAATGACGCAATATTTGTGGAGGTTGAAGTATATAATAGAAAAGATCCAAGATCTGATTAAATTTAATGATGACAAATACAAGTGCCATGCTCGGGAAAGATGTCTTATGGGCAAATACAAAAAGAGGAAGAGCAATACAAGAAAGACTACAGAAAAGTATAGGTATGCCATAATCTGAATTAACATATATAAGATATTGCCAAAAAGATAAATGTCATTCTGGGAATGGTTCATGGAAAATTGACAGCTCTGAGTGGTATTTGTTCTTCTTTCCTCAGGCTTGGCAAGGCTTCAGCTAGAAGTTTAGCTTTGGGCGCCATTTTCTAAGACAGAAAGGTGCAATAAAGTGATCAGAAATTTTAAAGTGTATGAGAAAAGCTTTTGTCTGTTTGTCTATACAAACTGGATTTGTATGGCCTAGAATGAAAGTGCAGAGGACCTGTCAATGCAATGATATCTGTGAAACTCTACAGGTATTGTGAACAGAATATGTTTATCCCCCATCATTGTGGGATACATTTGACCAAATTTAAACTCAGGACATTTAGTTAGGGTATACTTTTCCTTGCTGTAATACTGTGTAAACAGTGGAAGAGCTACTAAGAAGGCCATAAGGGTTTTAAAAATAAGAATGTTTCAGGTCAGTCCTGCCTTTAAGCAAAGTAGGTTGACCAAATGACTGACCCATTGAATTATCTTTATAATGAATTATAGGTAATGCAGTCAACATTAAAAGAATAGCAAATGTATATTTAATCTGGATTTAAGTATGTACAGAAGTATTTTTTTTCATGGGAGGAATTTTTTACTTGTTTCACTCATTGAGAATAAATAAATGATGGAGAAATACTTACATTTCTCCAGTTCGTACAGTAAATTTATTTATTAGACAAAAGCTTCTCTTTCTCTGTCTCTTTCTTTTTTTTTTTTTTTTGTCAAGGAAGACCCTCCCATGATGGGAAGTTTCATAGTTTTGTGCGCTTTTGTGGAACACATTAGTGTGCTCACTAACAGGGCTACTCTTTGAAGCATTAGCATTCTCTCCTTTCATTTTCGCTGACAGATGATGTTTTTCCTTAGGTCTTGGAACTCAAAGCTTTTCATTTAATGATTAAAAATGTACTTGCTTGGAATGGTATGAGCTTGCCATTCTGAGAACATGATGACAATAATATGATTGTGATGTTATTACAGCATATACAGCTTTGGGAAGTGGTCTCAATTTCAGAAACCCATAGCTCCTCATAATAGTTACCAGTACAGTCTTTAAACTTACCTTTACAGATGGGAGGAGGGTAAGGTTTGTCTGGACAGATGCAAATTTTGCAGATGCAAATAATCAGACTCAACATCTTTTAAGGCATCCTGTTGCCTTTTTCAAAACATGAGCTTTAGGATCCTGAATTGTTAAAAATACTGACCACAAGAGCTTATTTTCTGGATTTTTTTCCCTATATTGATAGGAGATTAGGGTTTCTGGTACATGAACTTAGATAACTTCTTCTAGCCTTTTTGTTGTTTTTCTTTTTTTTTACTTTTTCAGGAATAGATGCTATTTGGAGGGAGAAAAATGCAAAAGCAGGGTAACTTTTGAACCTTGGTCCACATTATCGAAGACCACCAGGTTACTAATGTAACTGTAAAGGGGTCATTTCAAGATAAGCAGTGATACTGCTCACCACATCGTTCTTCTGCTTGCTGCTTGCTGTATTCAGCTGTGCGTCTTATTAGGCTAAATGTCTACAGGACCATTATCTTGGTTTTGGTAATGAAGATGGAAGAAGAAGAAACAGCACCCCTGAGCATGTAGTACCTTATAAACAATTCATGGTCCATGTGTCTAGAAACCTTTCACTTGAGTAGAGCAATAGACAGTATGGCATAGAAAATCAAAATATGCCACCAGTACTGCTTAGAACAACAAAGTGAGGCATGCAAGGGCATGACCTTGTGTTGAGTAACCTACTATTTATGCAAGTAATTTTCATTAAAACAAGCTAATGAATACAAGGAATGATGTAAATATTCATTTAATTTTTTAATGAATTCACTTCAGCATTGTATTTCTTGTTTCTGTTTGTCTATGAATATTCTAGTGAACTAGAATTAGAGTGCAGGATTGTATTTATTTGGCTAATTAGCTATTTTTAAGAAATTGTTAATATAAAGGAAATGCTGGAGAATATTTGGGGAAGATGAGTCTTGTAGCTGTAAACAAAACTAGTCAGGGCAACTCAAATACATTGTAACTGGAAAGCTCGTCAGCTGCAGGTAAATGGAAAACAAACACAAAAATGTCATAGGAACCAGACCTTCCCCTTTAAGATGTGTGAGGATACTAATGCCATTCTTTAGTGCCACCTTTCCTCCTTTGAGCTATTATCTGGAGTTAAGCTGGACCAGCTCTAGAGACTTTATCTACATGTCCCTGAGTCAGTCTTTTACTTACAATTTCCTTGGAGTGAGAGGAAAGAAAAAACTTCACCCACCTCCGCACCTCCACCCCCACCCCCTCATGTTTCTGTTTTCTTCTTACGATGCTCATTCATTTTACTCAAAGAATTTGCAATTGTTCCCACTTCATTCTGCTCCAAGTGGGAAACAGCCCTCTGAAAATTGCATGTGAAGGGCAAGAATCTCTAGGTCTCATTTCCATTTGCACAGTTTCCTCAGAAGTCGCATCATGTGTACCACTTCACCAAGTTGTTGAAAATAAATTTGTTCTGTGATTTTTATGGCACAAAGATTAAGGAAATGAAATTAACTCTGGTCATCCTGCATTTTTTATATTTGGGCCACCGGCAGTTAAGATGAAGATAGATGAATAATTAGTTCTTTAAAAGTACAGTCATTACAGAAAATCTTTGTTTGTTTGTTTTCAGCTGTGTTGCTATCCTCTCTCACTTCTGCTTTCATATGGACTCTGATGAATTGTGTAATTAGTTGTTGACTAGACCAATTTGAAACGTTGGCTTCCTCTACTTTCAGGTACTTCTGATAGTTTTATTTTGTTTATAATTTCTTGTGGAACTCCTGCATACTATAATAGAATGCTCCAGGAAGAGTTTTGTTAGTAGTAGGTTGTAAATTTTAAAGTTTTTTCAGCTATACAAAATCTGCATTGTATTCCTAGAAGTAAGTAATGGGTAAAACTAAGTCTGCCCTTCATGCTACTCCTTTTGCTTGTAGAAGACATGATCAGTTACCTACAGAGCTCAAATTATTTGTAAGATAGTAAAAAGGAAGAAAAGCAAAAGAATAAAGTGGAGGGGGAAAGCCCTAAGACAGAGAAGCAGCAGAGGTGTAGAACATGAGCTTACAATTTCTGATGCACCCCTGAAGACTGTCAGCCTTCTCAGGCATTTCCAGCCATCTCCTGTTAACGCCTCTAGCTGTTTCCCCATTCTTTGGGAGACATTTTCACTTTTGTGGTGAATAAAAAAAGCAATCTCTTCCTTGAGTGGTAAGTTATGTTTGTGACATCCATCTGAAGGCCACTTTCTTAATGCTCCATAATAAGGAAAGAGCAGAGCAGAAAAATACAAAAGCAAGGAAAGAGACAATGAGTAATAAAAAAAAGATGAGTCAAGCTGAATGGGGGAATATCCTTTTCAGATGTAGACAAGAGATTGATTGTTTGTGGTAAGAAGATATCGGGGCACCTAAGAGAAAGCAGGAAAAATGATACCATCTGAGAACATCATGATTGGAAACAGTGGAACAAAGAAATAATGAAGTAATAGAATGAGATCAAGAAGTGGAACTGTGAGGCTTTACTGCTGCTTGACTGAACTGGGAGAAAATATCTTTAGTCTGGAAATTGCCAGGAATATGTTGAAACAGCAAAGTCAAAATTACTAGGTTGTACAGAAAACAGTTTTTTACTCCACATAAGAAAAATGGTGAAATCCTGGGTCCACTAAAATTCAAAGGGAAGTCTGTCATATAATTACAACCCAGGGATATGGGTTCACCCGATGTATTGAATATTTACCTTTATACCTTGCTGTATGTTGAAGTTTATCTCCAATGCCTTTTCTATGAAAAGAAATTTCTTGGACAATTTCTTTAGCAGTACATATTTTTATTCTTGAATGTAGCCATTATATGCCAGCTATGGCCTTGAGTTAATAAGGGTGTTTTAAGAGGCAGGGAAAAGAGTGAGATTGTAAGCATAAAAAGATGTAAAGGGTAACA
The DNA here is from genome assembly GCA_039720435.1 of Amazona ochrocephala. NCBI lineage: Eukaryota > Metazoa > Chordata > Aves > Psittaciformes > Psittacidae > Amazona > Amazona ochrocephala. The sequence continues at coordinate 27,720,413 of CM077876.1, read as the reverse complement.
CCAGGCAGAGGAGCATATTGTCTGTGTACCAAAATAAAAGAATGCATACAGTTAAATGCAGCATGGTAAACTTTGCATTTTTGGGAAGGGAAAAGAAGGTAGGTCAACTAAAGAAAAAAAAAGTGTTTCGCTTTCAATTACACTAACATACCAACTATAAAGAGAAAATCCAATATTAATACAGCCCTCTGAGATCAAGAAAAACTGCATTGGCAGTACTTGACATATCCAAATAAAAATAACTTCACTTCTAATGTTGGAAATAAGTTAAAAACCATGTAGTACAAAAAAAAGTGGAATCTTGCTATGAAATAGATGTGCATATTTCTTCATAGAGAATTTAAATATCAGGTTAATATAAAATCACAGATCTAATGGGAAGTGCCTGCACTAAATTTTCAGTTAAAGTTGGCTATCTCAAGATCTCATAAAACTAGTCCTGGATTTTTATTCACAAATATTGACATAAGTTTGGATTCTGCCTATCTTATTCATAGAGTCAATTCATAGTGTAATTTAATAGAATTTTATGAAATTCATAACAAGGTAAGCACAATTCAAGCTCCATGAGAATGGCAAATTGATTCCTTTATATGAGGAATCCACCTTAGTAGCATTTTTTATTATAATGTAGTGCTGGATCACAGTTAATTATGACTGCTCAAATGCTTGCATGTTTTCAATGGCTGTGTATAGCATGTTTTATAGTTGGTCTGGCCCCAGCAATAGTACAGGGATGGAACTGTGTGTATGGCTGACATGCATCTCACCACTCACCTTGCTCATCTTGCTCACTCTCAGAAGCCATGCATATGATGCCTTATGTGAGTATGGTGAAAGCCGTATTCTGGAGCACTTGAACTGTTCAATTTTTTATTATGGCAGAGGCAAAGCACCCTCTTGCCAGATTCTTTTTCCTTGCATTTTTCTCTGAGGATGCATAAGATATACAGTATTTGCCCACATTTTCACCACTGGGTTAATGTGTAGATCAGGCTAGCCCTGGGTGTCCAGCCATGAGCTTTAATTAGCCCCCTGTACCTATGGGCAGAAAGAGTGGGTGGAGACGCAGGTGAGGCTGCTTAGGGTAGCTAAAGCCTATTAATGCACCCAGGGCCCTGACAGTGTAAATCCAAAGTAATGCTGTTCACTTCAAAGTATAAGAAATGGAATTTACAGTAATTGGTCTCTCTCAGTCAAGCCTTCAAGTCCACTCTGTGCTAAAAAATGGTTTAGGGAAATAATGAGTCATTTAATAAATATTTATGTTGCTCCATATTGTTTGAAATAAGTCTTATTGATGGACCCTGAATATTAAAACAACACCCACTGGATGTTTAAAACCGATTAAATGATCAAATTATCTTAATACTAGAATTGCTGCAGCTTATAAATTTGTGACATTTGTGTAGCCATGTTTTGCTCCGTATTAATCCATATTTCATGAAAACTCAGACACATCTGATCCCAAAGAGACTTTAATTGATTCTTGTTCCAAATTAAAATATATAAACCATAATTCATTGTAGATATAAAGGCCACATTTACGCATATTTGAAGAGTTCTAACTATGCAGATTGATGCTCAGTGCGATTTACAATGGCAAGTGAGGTTCATTAAACAAGGCTTTTAGTAGTCAGTGAGTTAAGTGCTTACTCTAGTGGGTTCTTTTGAAAATCCTCCTGCATCTTTGCTCACCTTAGCTGTCTTTATTAGACCGGTCCCTTCAATTCTAATCCTTATATTAATCAAAACACTGTTATATTCTGTGCATGTCCTGATAATTCTCCAACATACTTCTGACAGTATTTTCTTTTGTTGCCTTTCTGTGCTTGCCATTTACTTTTTTTCTGATAGAACATTATCCAAGGCTTGCTCTCTGTCCCTAGCAGAAACTGTACGAGTTTGACATGCTGACTAATTTCAGAAATTTAACCAAGCATTGAAGCTGCAATGAAATATGAATAATGTCTCAGAGTTATTAAGACTGATTAATACAGATATTGCAGTGCTGAAATGACAGTCACCAACCAAATTTGGTTGTATGTTTTGGGCCTTAGATGGTCATGCTGTGCTTGTTTGGTTGGTGCCACTGCTAGGTAGATTTTGAACCTTTGTTGCAGCAGACTTCACTCATTTTTTAATGTAATACAAGAAGTTTCCTGTCTTCCAAAGTAATTTACATTTTTTAATCCCCCCACATACCTTGCAAAGCATAACGCATGGGGCGTTTTTCAATCAAGGATATTTTCTGGTTCAGACTCACCATTCTATGTCACAGAGAACATGTTTTTCAAAATATTTTAGGATAATTCACATAATTCCAAATAAATAAGCGCATGAGAGGGCAATAACATTGCTAATCCTGCTGAAATAACAAAAATCTGGTTGTTTAAAATATTTAAATGAATAAGGAAAGGCACAGGAAGTCATGTGAGTGACAGGGTATTTGTGCTGACTCCAGACTGGGAACAGTACTCATGCTTTGGTGAGTATTCCAATATCCTATTCCAAGCATACAAACTAACATCCAGGGAAGACATCTTCAGATGTACTGACTCCTATTCAATGAGGCGAAAGGGAATGTCAAAAGGACAACTTTGTAAGTAAAGGATTTCAGGAACCCTATTATCCCAGTGTAACTTAACCTGAGATGTTAAGCCCTTCAGTCTTTAGCATGAACAGTAACCACATGTTCCACTAGTTGGAAAAGTAAAAGAGTTGTCAAATGATCACCAGTTTCAGCCTTATTTAAAAAAATCCCTTCCTGACCTGCAAAGTACCAATCAGAAAGTCTTACCAGTGTCTTTAAAAAGCTGTCCTTTAGGACTATATGCCAACCCTTACCATATGAGAAGGAAAATGTGAGTGAAAAATGGAGAGATAGGAGAGTTGTTAGAACTATTTTTCCAAAATGTTTTGACCGGAGGAAATGACAGAAAGAATACTTCTTAAGTGGAGAGGCTGGGACCATGTTACCCAATATCCACTCATCTTCTTCACCTAATTCCTCTGAGCTTTGCTGGGGCTGTGTGTTTCACATCCGATGAAATAAGTAGTAATTTCTTCAGTAAGCAAAAGCATAATTTTAATTCTTTTACAAATTAAATATTCAAAATCTGTCTTGCTTTACCTTTTTGATGTAAATGTAGGTAATACAGGAAGTGTATGAAAATAATGAATACATGCCATTTCAAATTTTTACTGCATAAATTCTAATGAGGGATTTGTAAGTCTGCTTATTTGTCTTGCTAGATAAGACAAATGCAAAACTGTCCATATTGATATTAGGAAAGTTTTGGTGGAAACACATATTCACTTAAATCTTCTGAAAAATGATAAACCATATTGATCTCATCAGCAAGCCATCTCATATAATGAATTCAAATATTGATTATGTAAGCAAGATAGGTTAAAAAGATGGAAAAACATCAGTAAATTAACTTTTGACTACATGCAAATTAAATATAGAAATTAATTAATAGTGATGTGTGAATAATTTGCAGTAAATTTGTTTATAGGGTCAATATCTCTTTCTTTTCTTCCCCAGAATATTCATAAACATAGAATTTGAACACATTTAAAATGGAGTGGTGAAGCAATGGTAGGTTTCTATATTCTCATTCTCACTATTGCTTAGTTGAAATCCATGAAGATGCAGTTTTGATAAACCTCAGTTTAACTGAGTTTAAAACTGTATGAAAAATAGGTATTATTGGGTTTCAGTGAATTTTTATTGAAAGAATACATTTTTAACAAAGCAAATACTGACTGAATTAAGAAAACCTAGAAACTGTATGAAGATCATTATTTTCTTTAGGTTTTGTCACCATAATAAGTGGTACATTACCTGGTCTCTTCACAACTAGGGAATGGAAGCAGCAACTGTGGTCTTTCCAAACAATCCCAATGTACTCACCAAGTATTAGTGAGCTTCAGAGAGTTTGTTTTTTTGTTTGGGTTTTTGTTTTTTCACTGCATGGTTATTTGCTGTTCTCTACAAAAAGTAAAACCTTAAAAAAGAAATCTTGAGAATAAATCATGTCTTCATGGGCACTTGGAAGACCCTCCAGACTCAGGAACTCTGACAGCTCCATTGCGGATTTAATTCCAAACAGAGCCTTCTGTAACAAAATATCGCTCGCCTGCTTTAAAAGAGTTGAACTGTATTTAACAGAGAAAATCAGAAATAAAACTGGATAGTTTATAAGGGTTATGCTTAATTTTGTAGAAGTGCTATTCCATTTGGTATTATGACAAAATTATTGCCTCCATAATGTTCTTTTCTCCAAGGAAAAATTGCCACTACCTGTGATCCTGGTAACAGCAGCTGGGGAAAGTTGAAGAAACATTTTTCAGTAGTTGTGGCATTAGGCAGGTCTCTCAGAGGTCTATACCTTTCAAGCAGAGGAAATGTGGGTAGGAAATAAATATGAAGAAAACAAAAACATTAACAAAAAGGCATGTTAGAGTATTCTTCTGAAAAAACACAATTATTAGGAAACAAATTCAGCTAATCTATGTTGTTATAAAACTAAATTTGCAGATTTATTTGAACAATTAAAGTAGAGATAAAAGTCCCTCTTTAAATTTCATCCCAGTATTAATGAAGTTCTAATGATATCTCTGGTTGCTATACACATATACACTTATGTGTAAGGTCTGAAATGGATTAGGGAAATAATAAACATGCATATGAAATTATAGGTAAATCAGTTTAAATGGAAATACATTCCAGATGCCAAAGGAGATGCTGGTAAAATGCTTGGGATGCGGCATCAAAGATGATGTGTAAATAGGATTTAGTATTAGCATTGAATTAATCCTGAAGATAAAGTAGCATTGATATATGCTCCAGGAGAAATTCACACAGGAAACTGTAAACTAGAAGGTCATAACTGTTGCACTAGATGATGGAGGAATATATTCTTCTTGAGCCTTCTGTCTGGAACAGTGTAAGTGTCCTGTCATGCCTGGCCTGCTGAATTCCTCATGCTTTGTAGTAGCTGCCTGGAAGCAATGAAAATGGAAGCCATCTTTTTCTTTTGCTTGGGTAAATATTTAGATAAGTCCATAACCTCTCTCTTTTTGCCCAAAATGTATAGCGTTGATAATATAGATTTCCCAAAATATACAGTCCTGGTCCAATAAGATCATGGTTATCTACATCAATTCTGATTCATCCTAATCTCTTCTGGGTAGTATGTATGCAAGAAAAAGAAATGACACATATATATATTAAAACTCAGACTAGAAAGCCTTAAGTTTTTACTTCCAGAACTGATAATGAAATGACGAATTCCGCATCCAACTACAAGCATGTTATTCTCTTAAGCTGGTGGTTATGTGTTAAAATATAATGTCCAGTGCATTATGCTGTAGATCCATATATAACATAGTTAAAATAAAACCTATACACTTTACTATAATTGAAACTTTTTCTGTTACCATGTCTTCACAAACTCAAAAAATAACTTCATTATAAGAATATTATTAAATGTTATGTGAAGTCTTATCTCCCAAGAACTACATGGTTCTGACAGTAAAACTGCAAATTCACTCCTGAAGATTTTCAGAGCACAAGTCTTATGAGGAATGACTGAGAGAACTAGGGTTGTTTAGTCAGGAGAAAAGGCAGCTCAGGGGGGACCTTACCACTCCCTACAAATGCCTCAAAGGATGGAGGGAGGAGGTGGCTGGTCTCTTTTCCCAAGTAACAAGTGATAAGACAAGAGGAAACAGCCTCAGTCTGTGCCAGGGTGGTTTAGATTGGATATTAGGAAAAATTTCTTCACTGAGAGGGTAATCAGGTATTGGAACAGGCTTCCCAGGGAAGTGGCGGAATCACCACACCTGGAAGTGTTCAACATCCGTGTAAATGAGGCCCTTAGTTGCATGGTTTAGTGACGGACTTGGCAGTCCTGGGGTAATGGTTGGAATTGATGAACTTAAAGGTCTTTTTCAACTTAGAATCATAGAATAGTCAGGGTTGGAAAGGACCTTAGTTCCAACCCCCCTGCCATGGGCAGGGACACCTCGCACTAAACCATGCCATCCAAGGCTATGTCCAACCCCGCCTTGAACACTGCCAGGGATGGAGCATTCACAGCTTCCCTGGGCAGCCCATTCCAGTGCCTTACCACCCTTACAGTAAAGAATTTAGTTGATTCTATGATTCCGTGAATCACGATTCTATGATTCTAAGGTGTTATGCCAGCAACAAAAGCCCATACTCACTGGCATGCAAGTATAAGCCTCTTCTATGTGCACCTCACTAACTGGGTGAACTTTCAGTAAATTAGTAGCCCCTATTCTTTGCATATGGAAACTTTTCAAGTTAATCTTTCAGCAATTTTGGTGATATATTCTTTGTAGTATGTTTTGAAACGCCCTTAAGCACTCTAACCAAGATCAGAATCCAAGTAAAAAATATAATTTATAATTTTAATTATTTTCTATTAGAAGATTGATTTATTTTTTTATTTCTACCAAATATCCATTATGAATGGATTAGTGGGCTTTCTTTTTTGCAGTTACTAACACTTGGTGGGAGGTAGAGTAGGAAAAAGAGAATCTCCATAGCTTTCTTCTTAGTCAGTGAAAGAGGTTCCTTCTGAATGAACAGGACTTTAACAACATGCGGAACTACCTCTGGAGGAAACTTTCTATGTGGATTATACATGAAGCCAAAGCATAGATGTAATTATAGATTACATTATAAGTATAATAAGGTATACTTAGAAGAAATTGATTATATTTTTTCTGAGGATGAGTCCAAATGTGTAGGCTTTCTCTACCTAGTATGTGATTTTCTGGAAGTTTGAAATTGTGCTATTATGGTGCCAGAGGTGGTTAGATCATTAAATAAAGTATTTCTAAAAAAATCAGAACTAAAATCCAGTGAATCATAGACAGGATGGTTGTGATCTAATTTTGTGCTTAAGTCACAATTTCTTCCAATTTTCTTTGTCTGAAAGGTAATACATAAGTATTTCCCAAGTGTCCAACCTAGCCAATAGAACTAACTTCTGATGAAATGGTAGAAGGAAACATTAAGCTAAACTATTCCCTTTAAGAACTTTCGTTTTTGTTTCAGTGTCTTCATTTTCAGCATATGATTTACCAATTAGTTTCCCCCAGCAAATTAAGGCAAGAAATGCCATTGGGATAGTTAGAAAATTCTTCCTTTAGAGTTAATCTTCAGGAAGCAGTCTGTGTTATGAGATTATTCAGAAAGACAAAAACCAGAAAGATTGTTTCAAGAATTCTGGATGCCTGGTAGTTAATGGTCCTCTACAATGCTGTAGTTTCTTGCTGCCAAAATCATTAAAGGTTCCTCATGACTTTACCACGACCAGAATTTTGTGTCTATGGGTGAAATCCTTAATGCAGGGAGACACAGAGGAACTCCAGAATGTGACTTTCTCTGTCCAGCTTTCACATAACACTCACTGCTTTAATTATGCAGCCCTCTAAAGTATTTCAAACTCAAAGACAGGCTAGATTCACCAGTGTGCTCTGCTCTGAAAACATAGAATAACTACCATTGTAGCTTTACTGGGGTCTGAATTGCTTGGCATGGTAAGAAACCCAATCTCAACAGTTGAAATATTTTTATTTTTTAAAGGTTGATATTTCAAGTATTCATATCATTAAGTCATGAAGAGAATATGCTCTGACCACTTCTTATTTCAGTTTTCTAGTGTGAATTGTTAGGCAATTCTTAAATTGTAAGAAAATATATTCAAGGATCACCTGCTGCAAGCTCAGGAGCGATGCATCCCAACTAGAAGGAAGTTCAGCAGGAGGGCCAGGAGACCTCCTTGGATGGATAAGGAGCTGCTGAGCAAAATTTGAAGGAAAAAAGAGGCTTATAAAAGGTGGAAGCAAGGACAGCAGGCCTGGGAAGAATACAGGGATGTTGTCCGGGAAGCTAGGGACCAGGTTAGGAAAGCTAAGGCCCACTTAGAATTCAACTTGGCTAGGGATGTTAAGGATAACAGGAAGGGATTTTATAGGTACATTGCCAATAAAAGACAGGTTAGGGACACCGTGGGCCCTCTCCGGAAGTTATCGGGAGAACTGGCTACCCTGGATTTGGAGAAGGCTGAGGTTCTTAATGACTTCTTTGCCTCAGTCTTTACCGGCAAATGCTCTGACCACACCACCCAAGTCTTGGAAGGCAGACGCGGGGACTGTGAGGGTGGGGACCCTGGGCCCACTGTGGGGAAGGATCTTGTTTGGGACCACCTTAGGAACCTGAATGTATACAAGTCCATGGGACCGGATCAAATCCATCCACGGGTCCTGAAGGAGCTGGCAAATGAAGTTGCTAAGCCACTGTCCATCATATTTGAAAAATCATGGCAGTCAGGTGAAGTTCCTGATGACTGTAAAAAGGGAAATATAACCCCCATTTTTAAGAAGGGGAAAATGAATGACCCAGGGAATTACAGACCAGTCAGTCTCACCTCTGTGCCTGGCAAAATCTTGGAGCGGATTCTCCTGGAAGGCATGCTGAGGCACATGAAAACCAACAAGGTGCTTGGTGACAGCCAGCATGGCTTCACTAAGGGGAAATCCTGCCTGACCAATCTGGTGACCTTCTATGAAGGGGCTACGGAACTGATGGACAGGGGCAGAGCAGTTGATGTCATCTACCTGGACTTGTGTAAAGCCTTTGACACTGTCTCCCATGACATCCTTGTCTCTAAGTTGGAGAGACATCAATTTGATAGGTGGACCACTTGGTGGATAAAGAACTGGCTGGATGGCCGCACGCAAAGAGTAGTGCTCAGTGGCTCAATGTCCAGCTAGAGACCAGTAACGAGTGGTGTCCCCCAGGGATCGGTGTTGGGTCTGGTCTTGTTCAACATCTTTGTGGGTGACATGGACAGTGGGATTGAGTGCGCCCTCAGCAAGTTTGCCGATGACACCAAGCTCTGTGGTTCGGTTGATTAGTTGAAAGGAAGGAATGCCATCCAGAGGGACCTTGACACGCTTGTGAGGTGGGCTGATGCCAACCTAATGAAGTTTAACCATGCTAAGTGCAAAGTCCTACACGTGGGTCAGAGCAATGCCAGGCACAGCTACAGGTTGGGCGGGGAGGAGATTCGGAGCAGCCCTGCACGGAAGGACTTGGGGATGTAGGTTGATGAAAAAATGAACATGAGGAGGCTGTGTGTGCTTGCAGCCCAGAAGGCCAACCGTATCCTGGGCTGCATCAAAAGGAGCGTGACCAGCAGGTCGAGGGAGGTGCTCCTGCCCCTTTACTCTGCTCTCGTGAGACCTCACTTGGAGTATTGTGTGCAGTTCTGGTGTCCTCAACATAAAAAGAACATGGAACTGTTAGAACAAGTGCAGAGGAGGGCCACGAGGATGATCAGGGGACTGGAGCACCTCCCACATGAAGATAGGCTGAGAAAATTGGGTCTGTTCATCCTGGAGAAGAGAAGGCTGTGTGGAGACCTCATAGCAGCCTTCCAATACCTGAAGGGGGCCTATAGGGATGCTGGGGAGGGACTCTTCATGAGGGACTGTGGTGAGAGGACAAGGGGTAATGGGTTTAAACTTAAACAGGGGAAGTTTAGATTGGATATGATGAAGAAATTCTTTACTGTGAGGGTGGTGAGGCACTGGAATGGGTTGCCCAGGGAGGTTGTGGATGCTTCATCCCTGGCGGCGTTCAAGGTGGGGTTGGACATAGCCTTGGATGGCATGGTTTAGTGGGAGGTGTCCCTGCCCATGGCAGGGGGGTTGGAACTCGATGATCTTGAAGTCCTTTCCAACCCTTACTATTCTATATAGAAAAATTAGATGCACTGGTAAAAAGCAGAGTTTTCCCAAAACAAATGTTGCTTACTCTTCTTTTGCTGACAGAAGTTACTAACCCTACTTCTGTGTTAAAATATATTTTTGTCTCTGGATTATATATTACAGAACTGTACATAAAATGGTGACATTCATTTGTTAACTGACAGACACCTACACATACATGTAGGTTATAATTTCAGCAGTCTGATCCGAGATTCAGGCTGATCCGTCGTGATTTATATTAGGTGATTTCACTCTCAGTGTGTATGATAGAAGACTTTGTAAACTGTGGAACTTTATGGAGGGATGGATGAACATGAAATATTTATGCTGAATAAAAAAATACAAGACAACTTTTCTCATTTTTTCGTGGCCTTCTTGACAGGGATACGGAACTGATGGACAGGGGTGGAGCAGTTGATGTCATCTACCCGGACTTCTGCAAAGCATTCACATTGTCCGCTTGACATAGAATCATAGAATCATAGTCAGGGTTGGAAAGGACCTTAAGATCATCTCGTTCCAACCCCCTGCCATGGGCAAGGACACCTCACACTAAACCATGCCATCCAAGGCTATGTCCAGCCTCACCTTGAACACCACCAGGGATGAAGCATTCACAACTTCCCTGGGCAACCCATTCCAGTGCCTCACCACCCTTACAGTGAAGAATTTCTTCCTCATATCCAATCTAAACTTCCCCCATTTCAGTTTGAACCCATTACTCCTTGTCCTATCACCACAGTCCCTAATGAAGAGTCCCTCCCCAACATCCCTATAGGCCCCCTTCAGCTACTAGAAGGCTGCTATGAGGTCTCCATGCAGCCTTCTCTTCTCCAGGCTGAACAACCCCAACTTTCTCAGCCTATCTTCATGTGGGAGGTGCTCCAGTCCCCTGATCACCCCTGTGGCCCTCCTCTGGACTTGTTCCAGCAGTTCCATGTCCTTTTTATGTTGAGGACACTAGAACTGCTGACAATACTTCAAGTGAGGTCTTACGAGAGCAGAGTAGAGGGGCAGGATCACCTCCTTCGACCTGCTGGTCACGCTCATTTTGATGCAGCCCAGGATACGGTTGGCTCCCTGGGATGCGGGCACACAGCCGGCTCATGTTCATTCCTTGTCTCTAAATCGGAGAGACATCAATTTGATAGGTGGACCACTCGGTGGATAAAGAACTAGCTGCATGGCTGCATGCAAAGAGTTGTGCTCAATGGCTCAACATCCAGCTGGAGACCAGTAGTGAGTGGTGTCCCTCAGGGATTGGTGTTGGGACTGGTCTTGTTCAACATCTTTGTGGGTGACATGGACAGTGGGATTGAGTGCACCCTCAGCAAGTTTGCCGATGACACCAAGCTGTATGATTTGGTTGATACGCTGGAGGAAAAGAATGCCATCCAGAGGGACCTTGACATGCTTGTGAGGTGGGCTGATGCCAACCTGATGAAGTTTAACCATGCCAAGTGCAAGGTCCTATACCTGGGTCAGAGCAATCCCCGGCACAGCTTCAGGTTGGGCAGGGAAGAGATTCAGAGCAGCCCTGCGGAGAAGGACTTGGGGGTGTTGATCGATGAAAAAATGAACATGAGCCGGTTGTGTGCCCGCATCCCAGGAAGCCAACCATATCCTGGGCTGCATCAAAAGGAGTGTGACCAGCAGGTTGAAGGAGGTGATCCTGCCCCTCTACTCTGCTCTCGTGAGACTTCACTTGGAGTATTGCGTGCAGTTCTGGTGTCCTTAACATAAAAAGGACATGGAACTGTTGGAACAAGTCCAGAGGAGGGCCACGTGGATGATGAGAGGGCTGGAGCACCTCCCCTATGAAGATAGGCTGAGAATGTTGGGTCTGTGCAGCCTGGAGAAGAGAAGGCAGTGTGGAGACCTCATAGCAGCCTTCTAGTAGCTGAAGGGGGCCTATAAGGATGCTGGGGAGGGACTCTACCTTCGGGGTTGCAGTGATAGGACAAGGGGTAATGGGTTTAAACTTAAACAAGGGAAGTTTAGATTTGCTATTATTAAGACGTTCTTTACTGTTGAGGTGGTGAGACACTTCAGTGGGTTGCCCGGGGAAGTTGTGAATGCTCCATTGCTGGCAGTGTTCAAGGCTGGGTTGGACAGAGTGTTGTGTGTCATGGTTTAGTGTGAGGTGTCCCTGCCCGTGGCTGGGTGGTTGGAACTAGATGGTCTTAAGGTCCTTTCCAACCCTAACTATTCCATGATTTTAACAGCAAGGTGTTTGAATTCTGAGAGAATTTTAAGTTAAGTTCTCCTGCCTGCAAATGAGGTCCATTCCATAACTACAGTCTTAGGTACCTAAATCCTGAAGTCATATAAAGCAAATAGATGAGTAAGAGAATGAAAATGATCACTACTTTTATTTCTTGATATGCCTCTTCTAGTACTTCCTGAAGGAAAGGCACAAATCGTAGCAGGGTTTTTTTAAAATGAAAGTCTTTCTTTAACAATCGCGCATTTAGTTATGCAATGTGCTTGGACCATTATATAGAGAACTGACTTAGATCCTCTATAAAATAACATTATTAGCCTAATCTGCTTGCAGAGCAATGTCAGTCTGATACTAAAAATAATATTTCTAAGCAAGCTACTCTGAATTAGAGCCACTGGCTGTGTCCCTTTCGATGACAAGTGACTTTGGTGATTCTCCTTGAAAAGGATTTGGGGTGTTCATGTAGAAAGAAGCGCTTGTTACACTTTAAATGCAGATTTCTTTTAAAGGTGGAAAGTGGCTGTGTCACACTAGTGAAACTGATGAAACTAATTTTAATATTTCTTTTACAATTTCACCAAGGTGTACACATTGTTATGTTGCTGCTCAGACAATTTCTCTGATTCCTCCTGGGATTGCTTCCAGCCTCTGTAGGCTTCCTTTTTCATTTCGTCTTTGTCCAGGATCTCCTTGTACATCTACACAGGCTTTGTGGCATTTTTGCCTGATTTTCTCTTTGTTGGGATGCATCACTGCTGAGCTTAGAGGAGGTGACCCCTGAGTATTATCCAGCTTTCTTGGGCACCTCTTCCCTCCAGGGCCTTATCTCATGGTACTCTACCAAGCAGACCCCTGAAGAAGCCAAAGTCTGCTCTCCTGAAGTCTAGGGTAATGAGTTTGCTGTGCACCCTCCTTGATGCCCTAGAGATCTCAAACTCCAGCGTTTTGTGGTAACTGCAGCCAAGGATGCCCTGGAGCTTCACGTTCCCCACCAGCCCCTCCCTGTTGATAAGAACAAGGTCCAGCAAAGAACCTCTCCTCATTAGCTTCTCTATCTCTTGGAGAAGGAAGTTATCGGTGCATTCCAGGAACCTCCTGGATTATTTATGTCCTGCTGTGTTGTCCCTCCTACAAATATCGGGGTGGCTGAAGTCCTCCATGAGGACCAGGGCTTATGAATGTGAGGCTACACATATCTGTCTAGAGAAGGCCTCATCCTAGCCAGGTAGTTTGTAGCAGACCCCCACTGTAATATCTCCTGTCCCTTCCCTTCCTTTAATCCTGACCCATAACCTCTCTGTCAGCTCCTCATCCATCCCCAGATGGAGCTCCATGCACTGCAGCTGGTCACTGATGTAGAGGGCAACACCCCATCCTCATCTCCCCAGCCTGTCCTACCTGAAGAGCCTATTTCACCATGGACTGAAATTTACCAGCTCAGATTAACAAATGGATGTCAGTGAAGTCTAAAATGCTTTAGTACATCATCATACATCGATGGTTTTACTTCTCTTCTTGGCTTTCTATTTCTTTTTTCTTTTTTTTTTTTTTTTTTTTTTTTTTTAAGGTTAAAAGTAATAAAATCTGGTTTTATGTACTGTCTTTTGCATTCAGGTTACCCTGAAGTGTTTTAGAAAATGAGACCCAAGCTGGTCTTTTCAATGGATCTGTTAGAATGAGTAGAATGTGTCTGGTAAAATGAGGGGAACAATCTATTCATCCTCATACAGGTGACATTTGTATTGACCTCATGTGGAACTTTCCTAAATAATAATTATGGACAGAGCTTTTTCAAGGGGAGGACAACCTAAGGAGGCAGCGCAGTATATTCATTTCTTCCCAAAGGAAGGGGCGTAGCAGAAGTACTAGTGGAACTTCCCCTGCTCCAAACTGCCAGAGTAGCCTGTGCCAGGCTATCTTCTGAAGTGCAAATTAAAGGAAAGAATAGCGAAAATACAGCCAGAGTGCAGGCGCATATATCTTCTTCTTCTTCTCCAGTCACTTTTTTCCCCATGCAACATCAGGGCAAATAAATAATCCAGCTGGATGTAAAGTGATGTACTTTGATTTTAGATATTGATGCCTACATCAAGACAGAGCTAAATATTGGTCAGGAAAGGACCTCCTGATATCTTAAACTGTCACAGATTCATAAAATCCAGTATCAGTTAATTGCCTTTGCCCATATTTCCTGAAATTTCTGCAGTTATTTTTACTTACAAAATACAAGAATCCTTTAAACAGTGCATTGTAACCTAATAACTTTGGGCAGCACCACCAAAATTTTAAAATGTGTATGGATGCATGATTCACAATCCCCATCCCTCCATCTTCTATCCTAGGCATGGTTTCTAAATTAAGCTTCTAAATTACTTCTTCAAAATAATCATGTTGTCATCCTTCCTGTTACTGCTGTACTGTGGACATAAGTTGTTACTCAACTTCTCTCTGCAAGTACAATTTATCTCTGAGAATTGATGTTTAAAGAAATACTCCTTACAGTAGGAATTGGCAACAGCACACAAGCACACAGGAATAGAAGATGAGTGCCTGATCTTCTTACTGAAGGACAATTCTGCTGTGCGCAGTCATGTTTAAGTATACTGGTAGCTAGGTTAGTTTCAACCAGAGTAGGATTAGATTTAGAAGAGTAGCGGTTAAGGCAGGATGTGTTTTGAAGGAAGAAAGCATGACAGCAGCTCATTTATAGCTAAGATTCTTCATACATAATCTAAATAAATTAATGAATTTTCTTTATAAAAAAATCAAATTATCTTTATAAGCCTGGTGTGGTTTCATCTGCATACTGAGTTAATGTAACTGAAGTAGCTAGTATTGCTATTATTACTTGTCAGATGCAGAGTTAAGAACAGTATTTGATTAGTGCATAAGGAATTACTTTGGAAGACAACAAAGTGGCACTATGGAAAGAGTCAAATTCTGGAGAACCTTTCTACTTCAGAAACTGGAACAACAGTACACTGTTTTTAAATGGTGTTTCAGGCACCACTGATTGATAGAAAGCAGCATCTAGCAGTCAGTCTTTAGGAGCTATAAAACAGGGTGTACTTGAAACACGATTCTTAAAGGCTGTTTCTTCAGAATCACTTTCCAGATGTAGTTTTCAAGACAAACGTAACATTTTTAGTCACATTATCATGTTCAAAAAGTTCCATAAAGAAAATGAAATGAAGATAAAATGCGTTTAATACGTTAAATGTATAAATGTTAAATCTCTTCAGTCTGGAGGTCATAATATTGTACTGCTCAAAAAATGGCTCTCCTATTGTATTTGGCATAGCTGGTGGTGGTTGCTACAGGGGCAACAGTTGTAGCTAGTATGGGAGGAAACCATGAACCAATTCTAGCCAGCTCTGACACCTGTGTGAGTGCTTCATTGTGCACCAAAACTTACTAGGCAGTAAGAACCATGTTTGGCTGAACTTGAGCCTGGCGAAAGGGGAAGAAAGGTGTTTGCTAACTGTTTAATTGTTTATGGTTTTGTTTTGTTGTTTTTTTTTTCCTCAGTACCTGAATCAACAGTAAATATTTTGCTTCAGTTGGCATTAAATTAAACTATATACTCCAAGTCTAGACCATTTTGCCTGAAAGAGACATTGTTTTCAAAAGCTTGAATACAGAGGGATATCCAGGAGTGGATGCGAGAGAGGTAAGAAGATCCTGGAGAGAGTCCAGAAAACGACAGCTAAGATTATTGAGGGACTAGAACATCCCTCACATGAGAGGAGCCTGAGCTCCTGAAGCTACAAAAGACCCCAAAATAACTCATTTATGTGGGGCAAAATGTTCAAGCTGCAGATAAGGTTATTCTGCATGCCACTGAAGTGTTAGGCACAGAGCAGCCACTGTGGTTGTATCTTAGATTACCTGTCCTGAATATTTTGTTCAGAGATTCAAAACCAATTGATGGAAAAGCAACCAGTGCTACACAGAAAAAAATGTGTGCTGGCCTTTACCCAGTAGGCATGTACTGGTTCAAGCTCCAGACTGGGATTAGCTGAGTTTATTAGTCTGCAGCCAGTAAATTAAAAATGTGAGAAACCTGAAATCCTCAGGCTGTTGAAGCCCAAGCATATGATGAATTAAGGGCTGAAAACAAACAATAGAGTTTGTTAACAGATGGATCTTGTAAAATTACAGCAGGGGTCAGGAGGTGGTGAGCTGCTATTTGGAATCCCTCCATGGGAGAAGCTGCCACCTGGGAAGGGACTGGAAGCTCTAGTCAGTTTGCAGAAGTAATGGCCTTGAAAATAGCCTTGGAACATATTCAGGAGTATCACTGGCTTTAGTATATGTACGTACAGACTCCTGGATGGTGTCTAAAGCAGTGTGGAAACATCTTGAAGACTGGAATCCTGTTAACTGGCAGCAATGAACAGTTGAGCCTGGAGAGAGGGGAGGAAAGTGCTAGCCTTTAATTGTATATATTTTCCTTTTTTTCTCAGTACCTAAATCAGTAATCAAAAATTCACATGAATTCAAATGAAACTTAAATAAAATTCCTCTATTTAGAAATATTTTGCTTCTGACAGCTGTTGGCAAGGTAGCATAAACAAGAAGATTTCGAGAGCATAGCTCTGAAAAGTGAAGTATTGATTCCATCAGCTTGCTACTATACTCATACTTCATGAAAGTGACTGAGAAGGGTACTGAATAGATGGACAGATCTTAAGGAACAAATATTCCGAATTACTGAGGGCACTGTGCAGATAACCCTTGCACATTTAGGAGGAGACTTAAGAAAAATGTATGTTTATCATTGCACAAACGTAGACTAGGGTCTCAGTCAGTAAGCTAATTTGGCATATGTTAAAACAGTGAGAAGAGTGCAAACAACACAGAAGTTATATAGCCTCACCAAATTCTCAACTGAATCTAGAAAACGTCAGTTCAGGATTTAGGAAATATAAGGATGATAGACAGTTAATTTCCAAATTTCTGAGAAAGTCTATCTGGAGGGCAAAAATAATGTGGTGAGGGAACTAAAGATAGATTTTACAATTTCTGACCTATCTGACATTGACTCAGGAAATTAACACATTGCAGGAGAATTCAAGAGGTTCAGTGGCATCTGGGAATCTGAAAACATAATGGAGAGCAGTAGGCATGCATAATCCCCTGGAAAGACATCCAAGAAACTGATGGCAAGGACAAACAAACAGAAAAGGATCCCTACCTGCTAGTATTGGATCCAGCAAAACATATTCCCAGGTAACAAAGCTAAGTCTGATGAACTAGAAAAAACATCTTTATCCCCTGAAGTCATCTGAACCTCATTAGATTAATAACAGACCCTGTCACAGTTAGGAAAATGCCAAGTAAAATAGACAGCCCTCTGTAGCAAAGAAGTCAATGACCTGAGCTGGGGATGTACAGCTGAGCATGCTTGGGTCCAACTGTTAAATCACCACAGAAACAATGGCAATAGCCCATGTTCCCATGGATAACATTGCATGTAAGGTAAACACAGATGGAGAGAACAGTGGAGAGAAAACCATCGGCAACTTCATAAAATTGGCAGACAGACAGCATATAAAGGACAGAAAGAATGTGACCTAGAGTGACCTAGATTGTGACACTTTAAGCGAAATGAATTTGTCTAATACATCTATGACAATGAAGTACATTTTGTGAGCTGACAAGTCCTCTTAGGCACCATAAATGCTTCCAAAATCAGACTTCTGAAGATGAAAATGTTTTTAGCATTTATGTTTGATAGGAATTCTGAAAATATTTGTTTCCATTCTGGTTCAGAAATAATCATCAATATTTATCCTGAAACAGAAAACCTGGATGTAGCCATCTCTACGTCAAACCTGTTTCAAACTGATGGCAAGATCTTTAGTTTTTCCACCATATCTGACCTATAACTTTTTTTCAATGTCTTATATATTATAATATGTAGACTTTCTAAAAAGAAAGAAAATAAATAGCTTAAATATTATCAGATATTCCCAAATATGGGTTGCTTAATAATACATTAATTTGATGCTGATTCTTTAAGCTTTAAGTGCAAACACAAAGGGATGGAAAGCTGTTTTATTAAATACAGCTTTAGTTACCATTACCACAATCTCAAATTTTTCTCTGATTTGATTTTTAGATGAGAATGTTGCATTTATCCTGTATAATCAATCCTTAAGTAATTGTGTAGAATATTATTTAATATATTGATAAAACCCTTTCTCCTGAATAGATTATCTGTGTTGTGGATTCTAATTTTAATCTAGGTTAGACCTGATTAGCTGTATAAGTCAGTTGCAGAATTACATCCATGTGAAATTTTACAAAGGTTGTCTTTGCAGTGTCAGGGAAGAACTTATTAATTAACACTACTCAGAGATTTCAGTTTATAGTTAATTTGTATGGGGACAACTGAAAGCAGGTTCTTCGTTTTATCTCCAGCACACTAGCACAAGGAGAGCTTCAGTGTTATGAACAGAAATTAGCACTGTCAGGAGAAAATTTAATGGGAAACAGTGTGAGTGGATTTAGAAGGGCAATACCTTCTTTAACCTCCTCTCAGTGAGACTGTAACATCAATGACAATGTGGCAGGGCCTAGTTCACAGTTTATCCATATTTTTCAGGTAGCCCTACTGAATGAAACACTCTCATTTAAATGGAACGCGTAGTTGATCCAGTGTAGATATGCAGGATGGATGGAAGAAGTGGTGCCAAGACCTCATAGCAGCCTTTCAGTATCTGAAGGGAGGGCTGTAGGGACACTGGGGATGGACTATTCATGAGGGACTGCAGTGATAGGACAAGAGGTAACAGGTTTAAACTGAAACAGGGGAGGTTTAGATTGGATATAAGGAAGAAATTCTTTCCTGTTAGGGTGGTGAGGCACTGGAATGGGTTGCCCAGGGAAGCTGTGAATGCTCCATCCCTGGCGGTGTTCAAGACCAGGTTGGACAGAGCCTTGGATGGCATGGTTTAGTGGGAAGTGTCCATGCCCATGGCAGGGGGGTTGGAACTAGATGATCTTAAGGTCCTTTCCAACCCTAACTATTCCATGATTCTAAGTACTGTAGGAATGGAACAAATATATTCATTAGGGACTGTAGTGATAGGACAAGAGGTAACGGGTTCAAACTTAGGGGAAGTTTAGATTGGATATGAGGAAGAAATTCTTTACCATAAGGGTGGTGAGGCACTGGAATGGGTTGCCCAGGGAACTTGTGAATGCTCCATCTGTGGCGGTGTTCAAGGCCGGGTTGGACAGAGCCTTGGGTGACATGGTTTAGTGTGAGGTGTCCCTGACCATGGCAGCGGGGTTGGAACGAGATGATCTTAAGGTCCTTTCCAACCCTGACTATTCTATGATACTATATATTGCACTGTGAAGCATATGGTATGCTGGATGTGAATTATTAAGCAGCATTAGAGCATTTTAAAATACAGCCCTGGAGAATCATTATACTTAGGCTACAGACCAAAAATACTTTCTCTATCTGTGAAGTAGCTATAGTAAAAATGATCATCCTTTTTGACACACATAATTGTGAAATATGATGCAGTGGTCTTGGTTTAGTTTTGTTTATTTTTTAGAAGTGGGCAGTGTTCTTAAACATTAGTTCTACCTCTTTCAGTTATTTTATTTTTAAAAATATGCACACATTTTCAAAGCTCTATGTATGTTTCTGGATATTCATACAAAGAAAAGTCCATTCAGGGGATTATTTAGTTTTATGCTACTTATAAAAAGATATCAGATATTAAGTTTCAATCTTAGTTGCCATTATAAATAATATTTATTTAATAGTTCACAAACAGATGAGAATGATTCTAATACAATTTCCAGACTTTTATATAGAATGCCTAACCTTAAGTTAGGAAGATAATCTAAAGAGATCATTTATTAAATCCAGAAATTGATGCTTATATTATATTGCAAAACAAGAAATTTACCGAAGGCAATTAACTACTACGACAGTTCAACAAGAAGTGTGGTTGTTTTTTTAATCACACTGACTTGATAATTGAATGTCTTCCTAAGACACATTCTCTAAGCAACAAATGAGTTAAAGGGCACATGATGAATTTTTATTCCTTTGATATCTTCAAAATGTAATTTTAACGATATTTCTCACCTTAAATACTCTAAAAAAAAATCTCTTACCCAATATCATACCTGTAACATCTCATCACAATAAGGATAAATATGCTTCCACCCTAAAGCAAAAATTAAACATCTGTCAGTGCTTATTGCATGCTGTGATGGGAGAGCATTTATGTGATACCCGTCACCTCTATTCTTGATCTTAGTACAATTTTTGGCTAGTAACAAAAATTTGAAGTACATGGGAACAGAAAAGTATCCCCTGACTTGGCATATGAAAGCTGTCTCTCTGGAAAACAGTTTTATATTTTATGTTAGCTGGAATTTTTATTTTAAATATATGTAGATTAAACTTTGATTTTATAGGTTTTAAAATTGCACATTCATAGATGTCCTTATATGTTCATAGATAAAGTGAGGAGGAAAGAGTTAACAACTTTACAGTCTGACTCTACCACCATATTTTTAATGGAATAAGCTAACCATTTCACTCTATCATTACAGTGCTGATTTAGAGCCCTAAAAGGTAATACATAGTAATTTCCCAGTGAAAAAAAAGAAGTGACGGATGGAATATATCTTATCTGAAAGGGAAATAAAGGGTTTGAAAGATGGCAGGAAAATGTGGTTAGCTTTTTTTTAAATGCAAATTTTAAAGTGTTAAAAATAATTTTAATTGCCCTGGTGTTGCATGAACATTATTGGATTAGTCATTAATTCAACCTGGCAGCAGGTTTTTTAATACCTTTCCTACTTTGCTCTGTCAGGAAACAGATCATTTTAATGGGTATTTAAAGCCTCAAGATGTACCTAATACTGAAAAATCTTCAGTATAGAACTGGCAGAACCATAGTGACATCTTAATTTTATTCAGAACTGTCTCAACGTGGCTAATACATCATTTAGAGACATCTCACAAAAGACATCTCTTGTTTACAGAATGGCAGCAATGCAGCGTTTGGTCCCATTTGTGCTTTGTTTCCTTTGCTTTCATTACTTCCTATAGTAAGGTTATAGTTTGAGAGTGGCTAGTGTAGACATTTGCTGTTTCCTTCCAATCTGTAAGGCTTTCACTGAGGATAGTTAATGGGTTTATGGCATTTATGAAACCCCATTTCCATTTTAGTTTGGAAACTAAATAATTATTAAATAATTCTAAGTTAATTGACTCCTACTGAGTTGTGGTTTTCTGTTCAAGACTATTGGACTAATACAGACTGAGTCTCAAAAAGAAGCAATGAACTCCTCTGAGACACAGAGGACTGGAGCTAGTGAGAGATATACACACAGAGAAGGGTTTGGCAGCATCTAAATTTACTTTTCTATGTAGATTCCCTAACTAGCTCAAAAAGAGAGTATATGTTTGTTGTACCATCCCAAATTACTTGCCTGGGTTCTGAAAAGGTGGAGCTTTGTTATTCAAGAGCTCCACATACCTGAGGAAAAGCACATTATGCGGTGCAGTACCGCGCACAAAAGCACAAGTGTTTCTGGGCATATCAGAGCATACATAACCCTGTTAGCTGTAAGCAACTTGAAAACTTTTGCATGGTGTGCTATTTTTTAGAGTCTTGACTCATTAAATCATGAACATTTCTTAATTTATCTAAATGACCAAGTAATAAAAAAATCCCCAATTTTATTGCTCTTTATTATGCTGGGCAGTCCTTGCTGGAGTCCTTGTAAAATGTGTCTCCAGCCTAAAAACAACTGAGGCATTAACAAAGCCCTTGTTAGTGTTACAGCATTAACAATCATCAATAAATCTTTCAAACCCACAGGAAATGTATAAAAACTAATCAAAGCACTTGAAGCTTAAATAATCAATGAAGGTGAGTAAACAAAACGTTGCTAACTGAAATATTACATTCTTCAATATTTTGCCCTTTAATTGTGTGTAGCCTTACACAGGAAATGTCTTACTTGACAGCATTTGAAAAACATTAGAAATAGCATTAAATATGATGTTTGTGGCAGAAGAGAAACAAGCTATGCTAGGATATACTGAGTAGTTATTGCAGCTGCAGAAATCCAGTCATTTTTCTTTTAACTCGTTCAAGGGTAGGAAAAAGATAAAAAGTTGGTGAGACGGAGTATCAATTGCAACTTAAAAATATGGAAATTATAAGTACAGAGTGCAGTCTTATCTGTCACTTCCAGACTTGATAAACCCCTACCCATGTCTGCGAATAGAAGAATAAATGTCTGATGTAAGAAAGTTTAAGTTTCCTGACTTACACAGGTTGTGTAGTCAATCTGTGTGTGTAAAAGAATCTACCTCAGGATTTTAAGTCCCTTTAAAAATAATAAGGACTTCTGTTATACCTGAGTCCATACTGGCACACCTATAATTAGCTGGAGAAAGTTTTTTTACCCCTAAACCCTTATAGTGCTAAGTGATACCTCATCTTCCTTCACTTCATGAATTTGAAAGGAAATCCAATAAGGATTCTTGCTTAAGCTATATAAAGGAATGTGCTTTTGGCATGCTTCCCTTCTAAACTTCTTCATTTGCTATGGTTTAGTTCAAGAAGACTCCTCACTCAGAAATGTCATTTCTGGATTTCCTAATAGGTCCTCAAGGGTTTTAATTCTATATTTTAGATTCCACTCTGGTGGGTCTCACATGTCAAACCCATATGTTCTTAGGGATGAATCCAGTTCATTTAATTTAGGTAACTACATAATGCCTCCATTTTAGGTATCTAATGAAGTAGTAAGATTTATCTGTAGCGCAAAGATGTATTTGTCCAAGGTTCAGCACCTAAATTAGGCACTCATGAGGACTTTGAAGGCACCTGCCTCTCTGTATTGATGAAACAGATGTAAGCTTTGCATTTTGAAGTTTGTGTGCTTTTAGACTAAAATGGAAGGTAACTAGCATAGGCTATACACTAATAATACCTTGGGGCTTAGCCTGCAATGCCTGGCCACTTGACACTCTGTATTTAAAGTGCTTTCCAATTCTATATGTTCAACAAAATTTATTATCACGTTGACACTTCTGTGCCAAGTCCCTAAGGAGGTATTTAAATAACATCAGACCCAAGACTAACTTTTTAGGAACTTCACTAAACTTCTTGTATGAAGACAAATCTCATTTCAATTCTTTTTCATATTTCATTGGTCAGTTTCTTACTTATCACATGGTTCCTCTACTTCTTCCCATTTTCTCTGCTATAATGAACATGCCATGTGATACTGCATCAGTTTCTTTTAGTGAAGAGCAGATTAAATCTGCTGCATTTCTCTAAATGGCTTAGGAACAAAGGAAACATGATTCATTATATTGAATCTGCTCAGAAATTACATCTTCACAAAGTTTAGTGCAAAGAGATAGTAATTTTAAGATATTAATCAAAAATGAGAAGTAATGTTCTCAGAACTCATGCAGAGCCCAAACTAAAAGACTTCTTATTAAAATAGGTGGAGAGAAACCAAAACAAAACTATACAGAAAAATCAGATTAAAAAATAATCTTTTTTAAAATGACAGTTATTATCTGAATCAGTTTTAGTGATCTGATATTTAGGCACCAATCAGCTGGTACCCTGCTCCCTTGGCAACTGCAAATACTGACTGTAAAATATAATATGGTGTTTTATTTCCCCCCTTCTTGGTTCTTTCTTCCTGCACTGTGATGAATGATATTGGTGTTGCAAGTTATTGGGTCACTAAAGTTAGGGCACAAACTCATTTTTATGACAGCACTAAGATATTATTCTGCCTATTCCTTGAAAATGAAGAGTGCTTTTGAAGTCGCAACTTTTTCTACACACACTAAAAATTATATCTGTACTCCCTTAAAAAAGATATTACTTTGTAATATACATCATATCCATATGTCACATCTGACATCAAATAAGCCCTGATACGTTTCCTGCTGGGTGTTAGTGCCAGTGCCTGACATACTGCTCAAGAGGAAAGGAGTAACCTGGAAAATACAGATGCACTAAGGCCTCTTGTGATTCACTAGATCAGAAATATCTTACTGGGTGAAGTGATGAACATGTTCTGTGTAGTAATTTCCAGCCAAAGCAGACTGTATTTTCTCTCCTTTTGTAAGCAGAAAAACTTGACAGATTAGTACACTGACGTATAATAATGCTTATCAGACAGTAAACCCAGAAGTAGACAAGATCAATAGCAATTTATTATTCACAGAATACAGGCTTGTAATTTAGGGGTGATCTCTGAGAATTATTATTTGGTAAAAGTGGATGAAAACTTGGCTGCATGGAAGTCAGTAAAAAGTTGCCGTCAATTTGAACAGAGATAGAATTCCAGCTGCTTGTTCTAGTCTTCATTTTCACATGTCCCTCTTTTTGGTTCTCTGGACACTTCGCATTCATAGTGCATTATAAATTGTTTAGTTTTTCAGTTTGGGCCAAGGAGAAATTAGCACATCTGTATGTTCAAAGCACTTGAGTCACATCATGTTTTTTTGATTGATTACTAATATATGAAAATTTATGCTTGAGCATTACTGTATGAAGGACTGGAGCATCTGCGACAAAGGTGCACAGGTGAAAGGCAATTACATAGACTTGACGCAAATTCAATGGGAAATAAATATAGCTTAATGCATCTGATGGTGTCTCTGTTTCAAAAGAAAACTAGTAAGAAAGATCATAGAATCAGAATCATAGAATCATAGAATCATAGAATCATAGAATCACAGAATAGTTAGGGTTGAAAAGGACATTAAGATCATCTCGTTCCAACCCCCCTGCCATGATCAGGGACACCTCACACTAAACCATGCCACACAAGGCTTTATCCAACCTGGACTTGAACACTGCCACGGACGGAGCATTCGCAGCTTCCCCGGGCAACCCATTCCAGCGTCTCACCACCCTAACAGTAAAGAACTTCTTCCTTACAGACAATCTAAGCTTCCCCTGTTTAAGTTTGAACCCATTACCCCTTGTCCTATCATTGCAGTCCCTCATGAAGAGTCCATCCCCAGCATCCTTATAGGCCCCGTTCAGATACTGGAAGGCTGCTATGAGGTCTCCACACTGCCTTCTCTTCTCCAGGCTGAACAGCCCCAACTTTCTCAGCCTATCTTCATACGGGAGGTGCTCCAGCCCCCTGATCATCCTCATAGCCCTCCTCTGGACTTGTTCCAAAAGTTCTATGTCCTTTTTAGCTTGAGGACACCAGAACTGCACACAATACTCCAAGTGAGGTCTCACAAGAGCAGAGTGGAGGGGCAGGATCACCTCCTTCGACCTGCTGGTCACTCTCCCTTTGATGCAGCCCAGGATACGGTTGGCTTTCTGGGCTGCAAGCGCACACTGCCTCCCCATGTTCATTTTCTCATCGACCAACACCCCCAAGTCCTTCTCTGCAGGGCTGCTCTGAATCTCTTCCCTGCACAACCTGTAGCTGTGCCGGGGATTGCTCTGACCCACGTGTAGGACCTTGCACTTGGCATGGTTAAACTTCATCAGGTTGGCATCAGCCCACCTCACAAGCATGTCAAGGTCCCTCTGGATGGCATTCCTTCCCTCCAAAGCATCAACCGAACCACAGAGCTTGGTGTCATCGGCAAACTTGCTGAGGGCGCACTCAATCCCACTGTCCATGTCACTGACAAAGATGTTGAACAAGACCGGTCCCAGCATCGATCCCTGAGGGACACCACTCGCTACTGGTCTCTAACTAGATGTTGGGCTATTGACCACAACTCTTTGCGTGCGGCCATTCAGCCAGTTCTTTATCCACTGAGTGGTCCACCTATCAAAATGTCTCTCCAATTTAGAGACAAGTATGTCATGTGAGACAGTGTCAAACGCTTTGCACAAGTCCAGGTAGATAACATCAACTGCTCTACCCCTGTCTGTCAGTTCCATAGCCCCTTCATAGAAGGCCACCAGATTGGTCAAGCAGGATTTCCCCTTAGTGAAGCCATGCTGGCTGTCACCAAGCACCTTGTTGGTTTTTATGTGCCTCAGCATGCCTTCCGGGAGAATCCGCTCCAAGATTTTGCCAGGCAACAGAGGTGAGGCTGACAGGTCTGTAATTCCCTGGCTCATCCATTTTCCCCTTCTTAAAAATGGGGGTTATATTTCCCTTTTTACAGTCATCGGGAACTTCATCTGACTGCCATGATTTTTCAAACATGATGGACAGTGGCTTAGCAGCTTCATTCTCCAACTCCTTCAGAACCCGCAGATGGATTTCATCAGGTCCCATGGACTTGAGTATCTTCAGGTTCTTAAGATGGTCTCGAACCACATCCTCTCCTACAGTGGGCTCAAGGTCTTCATTCTCACTGTCCCTGCTTTTGCCTTCCAAGACTTGGGTCTTGGTCAGAGCATTTGCCAGTGAAGACTGAAGCAAAGAAGTCATGAAGAACCTCAGCCTTCTCCAAATCCAGGGTAGCCAGTTCTCCTGATATCGTCCAGAGAGGGTCTATGTTGTCCCTATTCTGTCTTTTATTTGCAATGTACCTATAAAATCCCTTCCTGTTATCCTTAACATCCCTAGCCAAGTTTAATTCTGACTGGGCCTTAGCTTTCCTGACCTGGTCCCTAGCTTCCCAGACAACATCCCTGTATTCTTCCCAGGCCATCTGTCCTTGCTTCCACCTTTTATAAGCCTTTTTTCCCTTTACATTTGCTCACTATCTCCTCATCCATCCATGGAATTCTCCTGGCCCTCCTGATGCACTTCCTTCTAGTAGAAATGCAACACTCCTGAGTTTGTAGCAAGTGATCCTTGAATATCAACCAACAGTCTTGGGCCCCCTGCCCTCTAGGGCTATATCCTATGGAACCTTACTAACCAGGTTCCTGAAGAGGCCAAAATCTGCTCTCTTGAAGTCCAGGGCAGTGAGCTTGCTGCACGCCCTTCTCACTGTCCTGAGGATCTTGAACTCAACCATCTCATGACCACTACAACCAAGGCTGCCCTGGAGCATCACATTTCCAGCCACCCCTACCCTTTTGGTGAGCAAAAGGTCAAGCATGGCACCTCTCCTTGTCAGCTCCTCTATTACTTGCAGAAGGATGTTGCCTTCCACACAACTGAGAAACCTCCTGGAGTGCTTGTGCCAGGCCATGCCAGACCGGATCATCACTCCAACAGATATCTGGGTGGTTGAAGTCCCCCATGAGGACAAGGACCTGCAAGGATGAGGCTGTTCCTATCTGTCTGTAGAGTGCTTCATCCACAGAGCCCTCTTGATCAGGCGGTCTTCAACAGATCCCCATAGTAATGTCCCCCGTCGCTGTTCTCCCTTTAACCCTGACCCACAAACTCTCTGTCAACTGCTCATCTGTCCCCAGACAGAGTTCCATACTCTCCAGCCTATCACTGACATAAATAGCAACTCCCCCTCCTTGTCTGCTGGGCCTGTCTTTTCTAAAGAGCCTGTAACCTTCCATTCCAACACACCAGTCATAGGAGCCATCCCACCATGTTTCTGTGATACCAATTATATCACATCCCCGTAGACATGCACACATCTCTAATTCCTCTTGTTTGTTCCCCATACTATGGGTGTTAGAGGCATCTGAGCTGAGCTCCAAATGAAGCTGGCTCATTGGCTGCAGTGGCTGAAATATCTCTACATCAGTCCAAGCATTTATTGTAGGTGCTGGCAAGTAACTGGGTGTTTTGGCATGGAATGATGCCCCCCTCCCCCAACACATCTTAAACACTTTGAAAGGTGTCTACCAAGATGCTCAGAGCACACAGCCTATATGAAGAGGTTAAGGGAGCCTCTTTGGACTGTCAGAGAGAAGACTAAGGGACAGTGAAACACCTGAAGAGTAGTTACAAACATGATGGAGCAAATCTCTTCTCAGGAAATGTTTCTTAAAGTGGCAATAGCATAATTTAGGATGGAAGGGAACTCAGGAAGTCTCTAGTCCAACCTCCAGCTCCAAGCATAGTCAATTTTGAGGTCAGACCAGTGTGCTCATGCCTCCACACAGTCTGGTCTAAAAACCTTCAAGGATAGGAACTTTACAACCTCCCTGGCCAACCTGTTCCATCGTTTGAGTGCCCTCATTGTGTAAAAGTTTATCTTTATATCCAATCTGAACCTCTCTTGCTTCAGTTTATGCATCTCATAAAGCCCACTATATACCACTCTGAAAAACCTGATAAAATCTTAGAATCATAGAATGGTTAGTGTTGAAAGGGACCTTAAAGGTCATCTAATTTCAGTCCCCCTGCCATGGGCAGGAGCTCCTTCCACTAAACCAGGTCGCTCAAAGCCTTATCCAACCTTTCCTTGAATATTCCCAGGGATGGGGCAGCCCTATCCCATCTCTGGGCAGCCTGTTCCAGTGTCTCACCACCCTCACAGTAAATAATTTCTTCCTGACACTTCTTCCTATTCTAAATCTACCCTCTGTCATTTTAAAGCCATTCTCCCTTATTCTATCACTACATACCCTTGTAAAAAGTCCCTCACCAGCTTTCTTGGTGACCTTGCCATTGGTACTGCTAGGTTGCCATTAGTTTTTTTCGAAGTCTACCTTTCTCTAGAGTGAACAAGCCCAGTTTCCTTAGTCTTCCCTGATAAGACAAGTGATCCAGCCCCAATCATTATGGTGACTCTTCCAAATTGCATTCAGTTGTTCAGATTTTTTTTTATTCTTGGGAGCCCAAAGCTAGATGGAGCATTACAGATGTGGTCTCCTGAGTTCTGAGTAGAGTGGGACTTCCCCTGATCTCTTTATTATGCTCCTGTTCATTTCACCCAGGATGCAGCTGGTCTTCTTTGCTGCCAGCATATGCTGCTGGCTCATGCTCCGCCTTCTGTCTATGAAGACCCCCAGTTTTTTTGAGCAGAACTGCTCCACAGCCAGGCTTTCCCCAGTCTATATTGTTTCCAGGGATTTTTCTTTCCAAGATGCAGGACTTGGCATTTTTCCTTGTGGTATTTCATAGGATTCCTGTTGGCCCATTCATTCAGCCTTTCCAGGACACTTTGGATGGTAGTACTGCTCTTAGCCATGTCAGCTGTTCCTTACATTTTGATTTGATCTGCAGAACTGAAGAGACTACACTCAGTCACCTCCTCAAGGTAATGGTGTTAAACAGTTCAGGTCCCAGAGCAGAACCGTGCATTTTTACACTTTTTATCTGCCTCCAGGTATGTAACAACCTGCTACCCTCTGAGCCTAGTAACCTCCATTCATCTTTTTATCCATCCAGATTGTAAGGTACTCATTTGGACACAAGAATATTATGGAAGCCAGTATTAAAAGCCATGCTAAAGTCAAGGTAAATAATATTCATTGCTCACATCTCATTCACAGACCTTTTTGTTTTATCATAGGAGGCAATCAAGTTGGTCAGACACAATTTAGCTTTGGTAAATCAAGGACGACTTTTTCACTTACCTTCTTCTCCCTTGTGTCCCCAGGAATCATAGAATCATAGAATCATAGAATAGTAAGGGTTGGAAAGGACCTCAAGATCATCGAGTTCCAACCCCCCTGCCATGGGCAGGGACACCTCCCACTAAACCATGCCATCCAAGGCTATGTCCAACCCCACCTTGAACGCCGCCAGGGATGAAGCATTCACAACTTCCCTGGGCAACCCATTCCAGGGCCCCACCACCCTCACAGTAAAGAATTTCTTCCTCAGATCCAATCTAAACCTCCCCTGTTTAAGTTTAAACCCATTACCCCTTGTCCTCTCACCACAGTCCCCCATGAAGAGTCCCTCCCCAGCATCCCTATAGGCCCCCTTCAGGTATTGGAAGGCTGCTAGGAGGTCTCCATGCAGCCTTCTCTTCTCCAGGCTGAACAGTCCCAACTTTCTCAGCCTATCTTCATGTGGGAGGTGCTCCAGTCCCCTGATCATCTTCGTGGCCCTCCTCTGGACTTGTTCTAACACTTCCAAATGTGTACCAAAAGGACTTCTTCCATTATTTTCCCAAGCAGGATGACTGTCCTGCCAGACTGAGGCTTGGAATACTGAGGTTGGATACTAAGTAAAAAATTCAGTAAGGAGTAATGCAGCACCGGAACAGGTGATGGAAGTTCCTTCTCTGAAGCTTGTCAAGGCTCAGCTAGACAAAGCCATTACTGACCTAATGCAACACTGACGATCCCCTGTTTTAAAGTAGCAAGTTCAATTAGATGACCTGCATATGACTGTATTTCAAACTGCTTTACATCCAAGGATGACTTGAGAACTTCACAAAAGTTGTTGTATCCTATCAACCATGTCATACAGATGGTGAAATTAATAAAGAAATTATTAAAAAAATTATGTCAAGAGTGTTATGAGCATTCAGCATCTTGCAGGATTATGCAAAAGAAATTACATTCAGGAAAACTGTACTGAACTGACTTTGTGACAGTTGTGTTGAAGAGGATGTTGTTCCAGCAGTGCTGTATTTTCCCACTTTTAGTGCAAATGACTTCTTTATATCTCCAAAAGCTTTTTATATTTAAATATCTTTTTCTCAGACCTTAAAAATTGCATTATTCTGACAAGATTACATGTTCAAAATCAGAGTCTAGTTGAAACTAATGGGGATCTGACTTGAATAAAAATCTAGTAAAAAATTCATACAAAATTCTCGGATTCTATAGTAATTTTACAAATCGAATATACTTTACCATGCAATCTGCTAACATATATCAAGAGTTTTTAGAAATTAAGCAGAGCACTGTTTCTGTTGATTTTTTTTACCTGATTTTGTGTTCTTGTATGTTTAAATGCTTTTCATAAGCATTATTCTCTCTTTTAGTGTATCATATTATGTACATAGAAATTCCTGTCCATCCCAGGATGTGTCTACAGAAAGGGATATCATCTATATAGTAAGTTGTACAGGCACAGGATGGCTTCCAGAAAAATGTGATGCATTCATTTAAGGCTTGCACTTGTTTGCTTTCATCTCTACTCACTACCCCATTTTCTCCATGATTTACTTTAATTTCCAGAGCTTGGAGAAACAGGAACCAACTGCTTAAAAAAATGAAATCAATGCCCTGAAAAAGTATTTTCTACCTTACACATTGCAGTCCCTAGTGCTACATCCTCATTTTTTGACTTGAAAATAATGATCTCACAGTAACTATTTTTAATGCCTGGGTTCAAATCTAGCTCAGTTTTAAAATGGAGTAAGCAGAAGATTTCCATCTCTTCTGTAGAAAAAACTGTCATGTTTTAAACCTACTTATTAATGCACAGTTGTTGCTATTGCCAAGAGACAGAAAATAATTGGAGGGCTTAAAACTGAATGATGAATTTTAGTTGTTTCTTTTTGTTGTTAGCTGTGCCTTTATGAGCAGGTCAGAAAGGACCTCTAAGGGAGCTGCTCTTCTGGCTCATACCCACCGTACTCTCCTGACTAATAAGCTTGTTGCTCACCTGCTGCTGGGTGCCAGACGATGGCAGGCACTACCCCTGCATGTCCCTCACTAGATGCCAAAGAGAGCCTGTTTATATCTCTCCAGACTAGTTTTATCCAGTTTTTTTTATAAGGCAAATCCCTGCTGCTTTCATATTTATCTCTAGGCAAACCTTTTTCACACAATGAACCTAAACCAGGTTTTTAAAGATTTAAGCTTTCTATATCATCTGCTTACCTGCGAGGAAATGAGGAGTATAAACACCCCGGAATCACTCAGGCTGGATGAATTAGTGGCTCTTGAAACAGCAAAGTATCAGTGAACAGCAAATAAATACTTTCTCATGTGAAAGCTACATTGTGAAAACAGTCTATAGCTTGTTGGACAAAAATAAACAGATTAGTGCCCCATGCAACTGATGTTTTGTACAGTCTGGGCATTGACATAACAATCTAATGAAGTTGGGGCCAGGCCAGTTCTGATTCCAGGAACACAGCAAGAGATTGATTAAAGTGCCTTTATACCATCTGTGGTCAGGTTATGCTTCGTATAGTTTGTATATCTGCAAGAGCAGCAATAAATATGCCAGCAGAAACAACAGGTTTTCATGAATTGAAAAAAGAAATAGGAGCTGACCAGGAAGATGGCTTCTGCCTATCACTAGATTCAAGAATGGGTGGCTCCCTGTCACCTGTGAGGAAAGATCACCTGCAAAGGAAATCTGGTACTGGAAGATGCTCCCCCAGAAATGAATTTATGATTCAAACTCAAATTCATTCCAATATTATTAAAATCAGTAGAGGCATTTTGGCAGAAATTCAAAGTCTACATTAGCAAGACAGTAGCAAAATATATATACGGTTAGGAATGACTGGCCCTCAGCTGTGTTACTCTATTAATGAGATTGAAGCTAAAAGTCAAATTATAGCCAGGGCATAAACCAGCACAGTTTAATTTGCTTTAGTGGTATGGTACACATTTATGCCAGGTATAAGTTTTGCCACAAGAGGGTCAGGCAGAGCAAAGTAGTCCTTTCTTCTCCACACCTTCAGCTAACACTGAGCGACTGTCATTTCCACCACAAAAAATTACTTGATTCCATATACATGACATTTCTGATCCATCCACAGCATAGGCCTTGTGCCAGCTCCTGCTGTGGGTGGCTTGGCAGGGAGCTCTGTTAAGATCTGAATTACCAGCACACATAATCACCAGTGTCAGTTGTTAAACATGAGGCAGTTATGTCAAAGGATAAAGCAGAAAGTACATTTTGTGATTAATCTCCTGTTTAATGTTTTGCTATCTCAAGCATCTAATTGGACTGGGAAAAGATTTGCTAGTGCCTATAAGCATTTGCACACTGACTCAGAAAAGTTAAAATACTACAGAAAACACTTTCCATGATTAAGGGAAGAGCGGAAGCAGATAGCTGAAAAAGGTAGAGCATGTGATTTAGACAGGTAACCTAATACTGTGCTCCCAGATTCATTTACATTGGAGATACACAAAAGATACACTTGTGTTGCCACTTTCATTTGGCTTTTGATACACTGTTTTCAAGAATGGGTTATGTGTAGAGTTACAGTAATAAAAACATAAGGCATATTTCTAATAGCAGCATATATGAATGCATTTGCCAGGCATGGGCAATAACTGTTGAATCTATTCTGGGATAGTATGTTCTTTTTAAAGAGTACCAAATCCATCCAAATCCATTCTGTGCTATTAATTGATGTTATCATTACTGCATGTATTCTCTAATGGAATTTGATGGAGGCTCCTCTGCTTCTCATAGATTACCATGTTCCAGTTAAATTCCATAATAGTATGGAATTAGACAGACTAAGCAACTGTGATGGACTGCTGATGTAATCTTGACATTGTCTTTTGGAAACTATTTCATTGGAAAGGAAGTCTAATCACCTCACCTATCCTAGGAACATCTTTCCATACCTAGCCTTCTGACAGAAGAATATTTTTTGAACTGTATAATACCAATCTTTGGATGCATCTTTGGATATTCTTTGGAATATTCATGGCTAATGTCATGGTTTAAGCCCAGCCGCTAACTCAGAACCATGAAACGATTTGCTTACACCTCTTTCCCTGCCATGTCCTGGCAGGATGGGAAGAATTGAAAGAATGTAACTCCCACAGGCTGAGATAAGAACAGTCCAGTAACTGAGGTATAACACAAACCACTGCTGATACCACCAATAATAATAATGATGATAAGGAAAATAACAAGGGAAGAGAATACAACCGCTCACCACCTGCCAACTGATACCAAACCCGCCCCGAGCAGTGATCTGGGCCTTCCAGGTAACTCCCCCAGTTTATATAGTGGGCATGACATGCTGTGGTATGGAATACCTCTTTGGTCAGTTTGGGTCAGGTGTCCTGTCTCTGCTTCCTCCCGGCTTCCCCTCCTCCCTGGCAGAGCATGAGGCTGAAAAGTCCTTGATTGGATTAAACATTACTTAGCAACAACTAAAAACATCGGTGTGTGATCAGCACTGTTCTCAGACTAAAGTTGAAAAACACTGAAGTGTATGACTTATCAGGTATTTTTTTTCAATTGACCAGGACAATTCTAATCCCCTTTTTCTGGATTCATGGTTGATCTTCTTTTGCCTATAAACAGAGCCCTCGGCCAGTACCAAGGTGATATGTCTTTTCAACCACAAAATCTTCGTGGGAACTCTAAGTCATAAAGAGGTAGGAAATCATAGAATGATAGAATGGTTAGAGTTGAACAAGTCCTTAAATTCATCTACTTCCAACCACCCTGCCACATACTTTTCATGCAGATAGATGTTTGACTTTCATTTTGGTAATTTAGAAGATGCATTTTTATGCATTACATTTTCTTTTGTACAGCTCTTCTTTGAACTCCAAAATTACTAAACTAAAAAAAAAAAAACAAAAACAAAAAAGCCCAAACAAAAACACACAAAAACCAACCAACCAAAAAAAAAAAAAAACAAAACACCCCACCCTATTTTGGATTCTGTGTGAAGCAATAGCCCTCCGTTACAACGCAAGAAACCATGTAGCTGCTTTATTTGACCTTCAGTAACAGAGCCTTTTCAGATTCATTTGGACATGTTTATTTAGATGTTTTTATTTAGACATTTTATTTAGACATATTTATTTAGACATTGCACCTGTGTCAGAACAATCCCAGGCACAGCTACAGGTTGGGCAGGGAAGAGATTCAGAGCAGCCCTGTGGAGAAGGACTTGGGGGTGTTGGTCGATGAGAAAATGAACATGAGCCGGCTGTGTGTGCTCGCAGCCCAGAAAGCCAACCATATCCTGAGCTGCATCAAAAGGAGCATGACCAGCAGGTCGAGGGAGGTGATCCTGCCCTTCTACTCTGCTCTTGTGAGACCTCACTTGGAGTATTGTGTACAGCTGTGGTGTCTTCAACATAAAAAGGACATGGAGCCATTGAAACAAGTCCAGAGGAGAACCACAAGGATGATCAGGGGACTGGAGCACCTGCTGTATGAAGATAGGCTGAGAAAGTTGGGGCTGTTCAGCCTGCAGAAGAGAAGGCTGCGTGGAGACCTCATAGCAGCCTTCCAGTATCTGAAGGGGGCCTATAAGGATGCTGGGGAGGCACTCTTTGTTAGGGACTGCAATGCTAGGACAAGGGGTAATGGGGTCAAACTTAAACAGGGGAAGTTTAGATTGGATATGAGGAAGAAATTCTTTACTGTTAGGGTGGTGAGACGCTGGAATGGGTTGCCCGGGGAAGTTATGAATGCTCCATCTGTGGCGGTGGTCAAGTCCAGGTTGGGCAGAGCCTTTTGTGACATGGTTTAGTGTGAGGTGTCCCTGTCCCTGGCAGGGGGTTGGAACTCGATGATCTTGAGGTCCTTTCCAACCCTAACTATTCTATGATTCTATGATTCTATGTAGATGAAATTAAAAATTAAGATAAGCCAAATTCACAAGAAAGAGCCATCTATGTCTTAGAAAGTGTGAAAGTATCATTCTCAAATGCATGTCTAAGCTTTGCCACTGGCTTGCCATTCTCTTTGCCACATCTCCTAAGTTTAGCTTCTCTAGGGAGTAGAAAATGCATGTCCATGTATATGACCCTCAGAAGAATCCCATTATATAGATGCTTAAGCAAAAGTACTTACCCAGCCTCAGACAGAATTATGTGCAACACATGCACAGCCTCAATAGTCAATCTCAAGGTAATTGTCTAATAATGTGTGACTCATAGGTTTTAGAAGAGCTTATAGCCCTGCAGGTTTATTTTGCCAGGGAGGCAAAGGAACGTGCTTCACATCTCTGGTAAAACATTGGTTTATGTTCTAATATCTGTCGTGCTTCTGGTATTGTGAGAAATAGTAACCACATTATTTCTAAACATAGGGAACACAGTTTTCCCCCCCTCACTTCAGTTTTGGATAGAGTGAACTTTTTTGTTGGAATTTTGACAAACTTAGACTGAGGCACACATTTGTGAAGAAAAATTGCAGCTCAGGTGCCGAACTTTTAAGAAATTAATTGCAAGTGGAAATAGAAATGTGTAAAGGAATAGCATCATCTTATTACTAAAAGAGTCTTCTGAGACTTGCATTTTACTTGCAAGAGATCTTGAAAAAGCAGTCTCATGAACACAATTGCTTAGTACTATCTAATTACATTATCAGGATACACTTGTCAGTGAGATTATATGATGCAGTAAGTGCAATAATAAATAATATCAGAAAAGGATTTGCTGAAGAAATTCCAAAGGCTGAATCGTCGGTTTTGTTAAAATAATTACATTGGGAAGAGTTTCAAAGTTAGGAGAGCAGCCATTTACTTAACCATGTAGAAAGGATTAAACAGTGGTGGTGGCATACTGAGATAGTCTTTGGCCCATCCTCAGCATAGCTGAGAGTATGTGAGTGCTCACAAATTCTTAGCTCAGCGGGAATTTTCTACATTAAGGTTTGATGTTGTTTTTTTCAATTCTTCCCTTAAGTAACATCTATTAGGGAACATTTTTCATGTCAGACAGTTGATAGATTTTCTTTATTTTTACATGATCAGCTACTGTTAAAATTGAGAAATGGAAGGTTAAATCTTAACCAAATGGGGAGAAGAGATGGAGAAAGTGGCTGCCTATATGAAAGAATATGTAGGGGGCCAAAAATCTCTATGGCACCAGACCTGACCTGAAACTTCCCTGCACCTGGAGTAGCTCATGACATTTAAAGCCATGGGATTGTGCATGATATTTGTCCATTTTAACAAAAAGTACCATTTTATTGATGGAAATTAAAGTGATCGTTTATGTACCTGAGAGTAGAGAGCTAGAGCCAATAAATTTTGCTTTTTTAATTTCCTTCTTTCTGTACTTTTCATGTGGGGAGGTATCATTAAGCATATATAGCACAAGAGGCTAATAATTAAAGTTCATTATCTGTAGAGTATTATATTCAACCATTTTAAGAATGCTTGTTCTTTAAGGCAAGCATTCAAGATTGCAGATCAGAAGGAGAAGTCGTCAGGTATTCTATTAATTGATGCTGTAGTAGACAGACTTGTGCACTGTACTATTGCTTATGGAAGAAGCTCTAAAAGATGAATTGGGAACCTAGAATTCCCTTCAGGAGCCCATATGTGGGTAAGTAGGAAAACTGGATTAAGATGATAAGAAAATTGCATTTATACTTCCTCCTAACTACTCCTCTGGGGAATAACTAAGATGCTGAATTTATCAGGCTTGAATCTGGGAATTCAACTTCACACGCTAAAGGGATTACTTGCAGGTAAGAGCTCTGGCCAGACTTTTGACATTGCTGTGGTAAACAAACAGAAATCAAAGATTAAATGTGCATTTTGTGCTGGATTATGTCCCATCTTCAGTTAACCTCACACTTTAATTCTGAATTCTTGCTTCTATCTCCACTTCTATCTCCGCTTAATGAAACATATTTTATTTCTATTTTTAAAAAATCCAACCTCAGAATATTCTAGTAGCTTTGGCTCAGAGATGTGTGAAATGTGACTAAGCAGTTGGAAAGGAGGCTTGGTGGAAATCTCCTGCTCTTTCATTAATGTAGTTGAAAAAACATATCTAAACTATGAAGTTTTTATTATGCATTTCATTCCATAAGAATATTTATAGCTTCACTGTTTTTTCAGTGGTGTCTGGTATCAACTTTAGGTGTCATTAGTATTGTAAAAGCTGGCTGGCAAATGAAGATTCTTCTAAAAGTGTTTGACGTATTTTTCAAATACAGAAATATTTTTCAAGTAGATAAGCAAGTCACGGACAGCATTGAAGCTCAACGAAATGAGATCCTAAGGTAAGTATCATAATAAGTGATACAATATCTTTGCTGGCTTTAAACCCTGTAAACTTATTGCCCTCCCGATATTTGAATACTTACATGATCAATTTAGTAACTTCCACTATTGTAAAAGGAAATGCATAATTCTTATGTATCTTATTCACATGAAGGAATATTTTTTATTTGAAAACAAAAACAAGGTATTGATTGAACTGAAGAATAAAAAAAATCACCAAAATACAAATAAAATATGAATTTCCTTTTATGACTTACTGCAGGCAATGTATAAAATATACATCGCAGGAGAAAGCTTTAATGCCCATTCATACAATTTATCCAGTATTTTATGTGACCCACATTTTTTTTTTTCATGTGGGATTCACCAATTAGAAGGAAAACCACAGTTAATTTGACAAATGTATGGGACTTTCCGTAGAAACGTTAGCAACAGACTTCTTCCACATGTTGCAAAACCCAAAACCACTTATGATTTATACTCAGATGTAACTAAACCTGGTCTATCCTTGCCTATCAGACAGCAACTTGTGGAGCAAGAAAACAGACAGGGAGATGGAAATTCAGACTGTTTTGGTAAACATAGACATTACACTGCATCTCTCACAGTATGTCAACAGAAGACTATTACAAAGTGATAAAAACATACCAGATAAATGGCTATTGTAACCTTTTTCAAGCTTCTCCTTTTCCTATAAAATTTTAACATTACAATATAATGTTCCTTATCATCACCCCACTCATTTATAAACATACAGAAAACTTCATGTGCTAGAAAATGGCAGATGGTCTGGCTAGTTCTATTAAAAAAAGTCTAGGAACCTTTGAGTTGAATCCCCCAACTTTGAGTTAAGTGAAACTGAAAGAGCAATAAGAAATTTCTTCAGTCAAGTGATGCTTCTTTAAGGGTCTCTAAGACTATTGTGGAATGTGCGAGCCTGTTCTTTGATAAGCATTTGTAGACTCTTAGATGGAAAATGTTCTTTAAATTTAAAAAAATTATATCTACGTATTTATGAGAGAGGTTGAAGTGGGATTGGCTTCCTGTCAAAAACTGTCAAACAAAAATAGGATTCCTTCTGGATAGTTGAGTTGAGGATTTCTCCTGCTTCCTCAGAGGCTTACATGGAAAGATTTACAAGTGTATTATGGATGAGTAGGTAGTACAAAGGATTAGAAATGAGAAGAATTATATTCTATTAACACATCTGACCTTAATTATTTTGTGATCTTTTCCTGTCATTCTGCTTTCCTTTTCATTCTCGTCTACTGTCATACTTTTCCCCTTTTGCAAATTTGCAAGGGCAAAGGAAGGAGAGACGGCTTAAGAGCCCTAAAAACCCAATAACACAATCCCCAGTGATATTACAAGAATGCCTTCATAGCTTCATAGTCTTCTTCAAACTCCATCTAACCTCTTGTCAAAGGCAGTGACCTGCTCTAGGTGGCCTTGCCTTTGGCAGGGCGGTTGGACTAGATGATCTCCGGAGATCACTTCCAACCCTATTGATTCTGTGACTGTCTTCTAACATATATTTTTATGGTGAATTAAAAATGAAATCTGATGATTCTATAGATGTTTGTATAATTTTATTATTACTGTTATTACCATTGGTAATAGTATTAATAATTATATTAATATTGTTGCATAAGTATTGCTATAAACATTTCCTGTTTTGCTAAATATTAATGACTCAGACTGCAAGTTCACATAGCTGGGAGATCTTCTGGTCATATGAATATGTCAATGGCAGACAGCAGTCTCATTTTGGTTAAAGTCAGGCTGTACAAGGGCTGTAATGTGTTCTTACAGGTCCCTAATCTGAGCAAGCGGGTGATCAGGAACCCCAGCAGTTTTCTGTAGGTAGTAAGTTAATTCTCTTCAGAATGTGAATAAGGCATAGGCCATACACACTTTGTTCTTGAGAAGCACACTAAGAAGTGAATGTATAAGGACGATTCTACAAATTCCCTTTCAGTTAGCTGCATGTGCCTGTAAAATAGTCATGCTCAGAAAAATCAGGTTATAGATTAATCTCTCCATGAAAAATTCATGCTTTGACTTTTCCTTTAAACATTGTGCTTTATTGATTTTTAAATGTCATGAAAAGGACATGTAATTATTTAGCACAGAAAAAGAAACAGGTTTAGATCTTTCCGTAAACAGAGGAGACAGACGACTCATAATAAGAAATGACAGTTTGCAGACCTTATTTCATAAATTATGGAGAAGGAAAAAGAAAGCAAATAATAGCAATTTAATAGTTATAAATGAGATCAAGGAAGGTAATACAGAATATTTTTTGCAATTATCTGATTAGCTTTTTGTGCGCATTCCTGTCAGCCACATTTTTCACTTTATTTTTATTGAAGCCAGTAAAAATTAATTTTTCTGGTCAAAATCTTTGTGAACAGAGAATGCAAGGTCACATCTATAAAAACAACCTGAAATCTAAATTTACGTTTACATGTCTGAGGATTTGCAGTAGAGCTGCTGGGATGTTTATCCAGTCAGGAAATAAGAACAATACCATGTGCCTTTGCTGATCCAGGCATCCAACTCATGAATACTTTGTAAAAATAATTCATATTCAGTCCATAACACTAACAATTTTTTAAAGAAGCTATTTTAATTCTGAATATTGAATAAGCTTGAAAGAACTGCAATCTGCTCACGGATATGCTGTAAGAAAAGGACTTAGATAAATTATTCATAAGAACCCCTTCAATCATCTATGTTCTAAACAATATCCATCAATACCCACTGTTCCTAGAGGTGTTTATGTAACAACAAAATGTGCAAATGTAGATATGAGAATGGTAATGAGGATGTTGAAGATAACAGGAAGGGATTCTATAGGTACATTGCAAATAAAAGACAGAATAGGGAAAATGTGGGCCCTCTCCGGAAGCTATCAGAACTGGCTACCCTGCATTTGGAGAAGGCTGAGTTTTTTCATGACTTCTTTGCTTCAGTCTTCACTGGCAAATGCTCCGACTAAGACTCAAGTCTTGGAAGGCAGAAGCAGGGACAGTGAGGAAGAAGACCTTGGGCCCACTGTAGGAGAGGATGTGGTTTGAGACCATCTTAAGAACCTGAAGATACTCAAGTCCATGGAACCTGATGAAATCCATCTGCGGGTTCTGAAGGAGTTGGAGAATGAAGCTGCTAAGCCACTGTCCATCATGTTTGAAAAATCATGGCAGTCAGATGAAGTTTCTGATGACTGGAAAAAGGGAAATATAACCCCTATTTTCAAGAAGGGGAAAACGGATGAGCCAGGGAGCTA
The DNA here is from genome assembly GCA_039720435.1 of Amazona ochrocephala. Classification (NCBI taxonomy): domain Eukaryota; kingdom Metazoa; phylum Chordata; class Aves; order Psittaciformes; family Psittacidae; genus Amazona; species Amazona ochrocephala. The sequence goes on along the minus strand of CM077876.1, from coordinate 27,679,343 downwards.
CAGTCCAGTCAGTCTCACTTCCATGCCTGGCAAAATCTTGGAGCGGATTCTCCTGGAAGGCATGCTAAGGCACATGAAAACCAACAAGGTGCTTGGTGACAGCCAGCATGGCTTCATTAAGGGTAAATCCTGCCTGACCAATCTGGTGGCCTTCTATGAAGGGGCTACGGAGCTGATGGGCAGGGGCAGAGCAGTTGACATCATCTACCTGGACTTGTGCAAAACGTTTGACACTGTCTCACATGACATCCTTCTCTCTAAGTTGGAGAGACATCAATTTGATAGGTGGACCACTCAGTGGATAAAGAACTGGCTGGATGGCCACATGCAAAAGTGGTGCTCAGTAGCTCAATGTCCAGCTGGAGACCCGTAACGAGTGGTGTCCCCCAGGGATTGGTGTTGGGACTGGTTTTGTTCAGTGTCTTTGTTGGTGACATGGACAGTGGGATTGAGTGTTCCCTCAGCAAGTTTACTGATGACACCAAGCTGTGTGGTTCAGTTGATGTATTGGAGGCAAGGAATGCCATCCAGAGGGACCTTGACATGCTTGTGAGGTGGGCTGATGCCAACCTGATGAAGTTTAACCATGACAAGTACAAGGTCCTACAGCTGGGTCGGAGCAATCCCAGCAGCAGGTTGGGCCGAGAAGAGATTCAGAGCAGCCCTGCAGAGAAGGACTTGGGGGTGTTGGTCAATAAGAAAATGAACATGAGCCGGCTGTGTGCCCGCATCCCAGGAAGCCAACCATATCCTGGGCTGCATCAAAAGGAGCATGACCAGCAGGTCGAAGGAGGTGATCCTGCCCTCTACTTTGCTCTTGTGAGACCTCACTTGGAGTATTGTGTGCAGTTGTGGTGTCCTCAACATAAAAAGGACATGGATCTTTTGGAACAAGTCCAGAGGAGGGGCATGAGGATGATCAGGGGACTGGAGCACCTCCCGTATGAAGACAGGATGAGAAAGTTGGGTCTGTCCAGCCTGGAGAAGAGAAGGCCACCTTCCAGTATCTGAAGGGGGCCTATAGGGATGCTGGGGATGGACTCTTCATGAGGGACTGCAGTGATAGGACAAGGGGTAATGGGTTCAATGTTAAGCAGGGGAAGCTTAGATTGTCTATAAGGAAGAAGTTCTTTACTGTTAGGGCGGTGAGACGCTGGAATGGGTTGCCCAGGGGAAATTTGAATTCTCTGTCCATGGCGGTGTTCAAGGTGGGGTTGGACATAGCCTTGTGTGGCATGGTTTAGTGTGAGGTGTCCCTTCCCATGGCAGGGGGGTTGGAATTAGATGATCTTAAGGTCCTTTCCAACCCTAACTATTCTATGATTCTATTGTGCTTAAGAAAGGAGCTTGTTACTTTAATCTACAACCTGCAATTTAAAACCAGTTTAGTAAAGTAACTTTTACAATAACATTCCCAGATTTTATTTGCATGACATTATTCTACTGATCAGTTGTACAGGGTCCAGTTAATCAGTTGTGCTCTGATTTGACAGTGGCTATATGTCAGGACTCTTGGTATTGTTAAAATATACCAACCAACTTTTCAAAATTAAATATTGTTTTCCCCAAGCTATTGAAGCTGTTCTACTCTGCTGTAGCTGCTCTAATATTGGAGAGGAGAAAAATAAATATAGTGTCCAAATATACTCATGCACAAGAATAGTTTTCTTAAAGTGCCCAAAAAGTTATTCTGCAGTAGAAGATACCAAATTACAATAGCATGATTTGGTTTTAATTCTGTAAAAGTGTAGAAATCTCAGTTAGAGAAAACTCAAGCAGATGGGACGTACCTTCACATATAGAATGGGACCTAAACTGTAGATTTGGATGTGTGTGGCTACTTATTGGATTCATAGTTGGCAGTAGGACCACACTGGAATAGGACACCCCCAGTGTAAGCAATTTGGGGATCAAAGATTTTAACAACATTTTTTTCTTGTTTAAAATAATGAAGCTATGATCTGTGTCCTGATATAGTACGTGAATAATGTTCAGGGACATTAGTTCTCCTTTTCTCCCCCACACACCAATCTGTGCCTATGACTGTGTTGAAGCAGTGACACAGAGACAAATTCTGATGGATATGATCTCTATTGTGCAATTATCTGTGGGTTTTAGCCCTTATTTTCCTGAAAAACCAAAAGTGATGATCCAACATTCCCCTGGAAAAGCCATACCATGTCTGTGGAAGAAATGTAAAATAAATAAACCCCATAGTGAACATTTAAGGAATCTGTGAAGTTTATGAATTTTGGGGCTGTTATCTCTGTGAAGTGACATCTGTATTGGCAAACTCCCAAACTGTTCTCAATACTTTTTCAGTAAAAAGCAGTCGTCCTGTGCCGATACTATGCCAGGGACTGTACTACAATTGCACAGCAAAGAAAATCTCATTCCAGTGCTTAAAAATGCTGTCTATACAGACAGAAGCAAATGCGTCCTACAATTTTACAACTTATGCTGCAGATAAGGACCAGAGCTTCCCTCTGAAAAGTCTGTCTTTGGAAGAAAGTGTTACTGAAGTAACTATATGTATCTTCTCAGTGAGCTACATACATGAAGAGAAGGTTATAGTTGTTTGCTTCCTTTTGTGGGCTACACTTTAGAGTAGGAGAATTTCCCTAATGGAACTCTGTGTTTGCATGGGGACTGAAAAATACTGGAGAGTCCCAGGACGACAACAACAAAAAGAGATTGGAAGAGCATACTGATTTTGTTTGGACTGTAGGACTAGCCAAATTCATAGAATCATAGAATAGTAAGGGTTGGAAAGGACCTCAAGATCATCGAGTTCCGACCCCCCTGCCATGGGCAGGGACACCTCCCACTAAACCATGCCATCCAAGGCTATGTCCAACCCCACCTTGAACGTCGCCAGCGATGAAGCAGTCACAACCTCCCTGGGCAACCCATTCCAGGGCCCCACCACCCTCACAGTAAAGAATTTCTTCCTCAGATCCAATCTAAACCTCCCCTGTTTAAGTTTAAACCCATTACCCCTTGTCCTCTCACCACAGTCCCTAATGAAGAGTCCCTCCCCAGCATCCCTATAGGCCCCCTTCAGGTATTGGAAGGCTCCTATGAGGTCTCCACGCAGCCTTCTCTTCTCCAGGCTGAACAGTCCCAACTTTCTCAGCCTATCTTCATACGAGAGGTGCTCCAGTCCCCTGATCATCCTCGTGGCCCTCCTCTGCACTTGTTCTAACAGTTCCATGTCCTTTTTATGTTGAGGACACCAGAACTGCACACAATACTCCAAGTGAGGTCTCACGAGAGCAGAGTCACTCTGAGGAGGACCAGAACGTTACTGCCCACACAATTCAATACACATTTCTAAATCACCACTGATGCAACAGCAAAGATGGCAAGAAGTAAAATTTATTTGAGGTTATAGCTTAGCTATATTCAGAGGAGGCTGATGAAGACAGATGAGCAAAGAGACTGTTATGCTTCAGAAGAGAAATTATAACTGTGGACAGCATCTCAGAGGATCTATCTTGAGAAACATGCCCTAGACTGGGGAAGAAACTTAGGCAGAGTGTACAGAGTGCACATTATTTTGTTTAAATAGCTATACTTTCTGTAATAGCAAAAAGAAAACATTGACAGTGGTTAGTTGCATTAGGTGTCACTATCTTTATTTTCAGCTGTCTCCCATTACCTAAGTGCTCTATTCTGTGTGAGGAAAAAGTGAAGAGTCTCAATAAAGGATTTAAGCAGCCAACAAAGCTAAGAGCTTACCTGTAAGTAAGAATAAGTGGTGCTGAAGTCACCCCCTTCCCTAGGACTGGAGTGACTGACTCAGAACTGTCAGGAGGCTTCCTGATCTATTTAAGATCCTCTTTTGTCTGAAACTATCTGTCACTATTGTGGTGAATACTGCAGAGGTAAGTCTTTAGCAGGAGTTCCAGCTTTAAAACATGTAAAGCCTCAAAGTATTTTATGAGAAATGTGATAATCAGGGGTTTACATACTTTGAATGTACATTCATGAGTTTGGGGCAGCGGGCTTTCTCTCTAGGAACTTGTCTGACCAAAGTTAAGGGATTCACTTTCTCTTTGTTTGACAATTCAAAGACCATGATATACTTCGAATGCTTCCATATTTTCAGGCTATAGGTACTTCCCACATCTCAACTCAAAGCTTTATTTTCAAGCTTGTTCTTTTCATGAATTAAATGCAGTATCTGACGAAACACAAGGAGGTTTCATTTCCAATATAGCATTTTTTATTGTTTAGGAATTTCTCTGGGAGGAAAAATATCATTGTATTGGTAGAGGAAAGCAGTTATAAAAAATATTAATTGTGTCATAATTGAGATTCATGGAGTACTGAGAGTCTTGGGTTTAGGGCAGATAGACTGTGTGGAGAACGTCTATAGGAAAAGGTTTCTCTAGATTCATGCTCTTGGTTGTAGCTGATGTTCACCTGCCCTGGGTTCAGCAGTAGCAGTCATATTTTCTCCTTCTTAGTAGCTGGTGCAGTGCTGTGTTTTTGACTTTCGGCCTGGGAACAGCGCTGATAACACCGATGTTTTCAGTTACTGCTCAGTAATATTTAGTCTGACCAAGGACTTTCTGAGCCTCATGCTCAGCCAGGGAGGAGGGGAAGCCAGAAGGAAGCAGAGACAGAACATCTGACACAAACTGACCAAAGAGGTATTCCATACTGCAGCACATCATGCCCACTATATAAACTGGGGGCAGTTACCCGGAAGGGTTAGATCACTGCTCGGTTGGGTTGGGTATTGGTTGGTGGGTGGTGAGCAGTTGCATTCTCTCCCTTGTTATTTCCCATATCATTATTATCATAAGTGATAGCAGTAGTGGTTTTCTGATATACCTTAGTTACTGGACTCTTCTTATCTCAACCCGTGGGAGTTAGATTCTTTCAATTCTCCTCCCCATCCCTCTGGGAGTGGGGGGGAAGAAAGTGGGGGGAGTGAGCAAACAGCTGCGTGGTACTGAGTTACCAGATGGGCTTAAACCAAGACAGCTCTTTTTGGCACACAAGGTGGGGCACGAAGGGTTGAGATAATGACAGATCTGACCAGAGTGTGTCTAATTGTATTTGTGATAAAAATTCTTTGTTTTGGATTAATAGTCACTCACCACAATGCTGATTTATTGGCTCTCAAAGTTGTTGCTCTTGATCTCACAGTTTCAGCTTGTCTCACCTTACTTACTGCCAGTATTTGTTGTGTTAGTGTTTATCGGCTGGGGGCTTTGAGCTAAGGTTCTTGTTTCATTGTACTTTATGGTAATGACTTGTAATATAATAGAATCATTGATCATGAATCTGATCTGGCTTGCGTTCCCAGTGTGGTCACCACCTCTGTACTTTGGGAGGTATATAATAGAAGTGTTTAGCAATTGCACATCTTTTTTCCCTGCCTCGGGTGGTCCACCCATGAAGGAGACATTCCCTTATGTTCTCAGCCCCCTTTCACCCCCCCGCCCCCCCCCCCCCAACCTTTTACAGCATCATTTGAGATTTCTGAAGGTTTTGAATGGCCTTTAGGTACCCTTGAGACCTGCCTGATGGTTGTGATGGGGATCACCATGTTGGCATGCAGACAGAGTGTTTTACCCACAAACATTTTGTCTGATCGCAAGAGTTGCACAGAGTCGGGTTTGGGCCTTGTCTAGGGTTAGATGACGATATAGGAGGACCAAGAGATTTTCCCCAAGCTGGACAGTCATGAGTTGCAGAGTGTGTGGGATAGTATGGGCAAGTATCTAGGCCGGTGGGCCCCTCCAGTGCTTTGGAACTTCACCAATGAACAAGTACAAAATCCAGAAAAATTAGTAAAACACGTGAGATGTGTTGTCATTCTGGTCATACCAGAGAGGGACAAATCATGGCAACGTGCTGGGGCTTGGCCTATACTTACAGAGCCCCGTTCAACACAATCCAGCACCTTCAAAAGGAAAAAAATGTCCTTGGATCTGAGGGCAAAGCAACAGACAGCGCAGCTACTCCAGCTCCAAGCACAGCAGCTACACCAGCCCCAGCGACAAGTGCAGCAGCTACTCAAACTTCGACCGCAACAGACAGTGCAACTATTCCAAGTACAGCAGCTACACCATCCCCAGTGACAAGTACAGCAGCTACTCAAAGTTTGACTACAATAGACAGTGCAGCTACTCCAGGTCCAAGCACAGCAGCTACACCAGCCCCAGCAACAAGTACAGTAGCTACTCACACTTCGACCACAACAGACAGCGCAGCTAATCCAACTCCAAGTACAGCATCTACACCTGAGGACCACTTTGTGCCAATATCGGTTGCCCCTGTAGGCAGCGGGAAAAGCAAAAAAGAGGCAAGAAAGACGAAGCAAGATGAAGAAACAATGTACTCACCACCCAGGACAGCATCTGACCAAGAGTTATTAGTATGTGAATCAGAGGAAGAAGAGGAAGAAGAGGTGATATCTCAACCCTGGACCTCAACCAAGGTATGGAATATGTGAAAAGATTTTATCCATCAACCAGGGGAGCACATCATCACATGGTTGCTCTGATGTTGGGACAATGGGGCAGACGGTCACGAACTAGAAGGTAGGGAAACCAAGCAGCTGGGATCTCTCGCTAGGGAAAGGGGAATTGACAAAACAATTGCAAGAGAGAAGCAGTCCCTCAGCCTTTGGAAGCGGCTCTTGGCAGCTGTGAAAGAAAGGTTCCCATACAAGGACGATGTTAGGAGTCGTTTGGCCAAGAGGCCTACTCTAGAGAAAGGCATCCAGTCTCTGAGGGAATCAGCCATTGTAGAAATGACCTATAACATCAAGCAAACGCTGGGGATGTGCCCATAGAACCAGATGAAGTCGAACGTACATGACTCATGTGGTGGAAATTTACATGGAATGCACCCCCATCATATGCCCATTCATTGGCAACAGTAACCTGGAATGACATAATACTACCAACAGTAGATGAAATGATTCATAAACTCTGAGAGTTCGAAGACAATCTCACCCCTTCCATCATTTCAGCTGTGGAAAAACTGTTCCAGAAGCTCAAACAATTGAGAGACGATCTATCTGATCTATCCAGCTCCTCGCATGTACCAATACATGTCTCAGCTATTAACGAAAGGTGTCCTACTGCTCAAGAAAGAAGATATAGAAGGCATATGCCACTGGCCACCCTGTGGTTTTACCTGCGGGATCACAGAGAAGACATGACGAAGTGGGACGGAAAACCTACCTCAGTTTTGGAAGAACAGGAGCATGAATTGAAGAGGAGAATGAAAGTCAAGGCTGATCATCCCACGAAAGCTGCAGCTTCAGTCTCTGGTGAGCAGGTTCCCAGATGGAGTGGAAGAGCTGATTTTACTTCAGCTCCTGTGATAAAGAAAACTAATCCCTTTCTACAAGACTGAAGTGTCCAACATTGTGATGACTGTTAGAGGGGGGCTGCTTCCAGCCAGGCTGAGGTAGAGGACAATCAGATTTACTGGACTGTGTGGATCAGATGGCCTGGCACATCAGCCCCACAGAAGTATAAGGCTATAGCAGACACCGGTGCACGGTGTACTCTGATGCCATCAAGCTGTCAAATGGTGGAACCCATTTGTATTTCTGGAGTGACAGGAGCTGACTGTACTGGAGGCTGAAATCAGCCTGACTGGGAGGAAGTGGCAAAAGCACCCCACTGTGGCTGGTCCAGAGGCTCCATGCATCCTTGGCATAGACTACCTCAGGAGAGGGTACTTCAAAGACCCAAAAGAGTACTGATGGGCTCTTGATATTGCTGCTTTGGAGACAGAGGGAATTGAGCAGCTGTTCACCTTGCCTGGTCTCTCAGAGGATCCTTCTGTTGTGGGGTTGCTGAAGGTCAAAGAGCAACAAGTGCCAAATGTTATTTGTCTGATGTTATGTAACATCTGAAAGAGCAGAAGGTACTGGAATAGAATAGTCCATCAACATACGTAGCGCATGGTGTCATGTATGATGTGAGTCTTGAATTGTAGCTACCAATGACGCCATCAACACAACTGTTCAGGCATGTTTGGATGCGGGATGCAAATGTGATAGCTAAAAAAAAAAATAAAATAGGATTTGAGAGATTTATTCTGGAAATCTAGTGTAATGGCTAGCTTTTAGGAGCACTGAAGATTTTTCTTTTTGAAAAGGTTGGATTATCTAAAATATTTACTAATTTTTTTTTAAAGGAATCAGCAGGAGGATTATTGCCCTCTAGAAGAGGTTGACAGGGAACTTTGTGCCATCACTACCTGTTGTTAAATTTGTTAGGAAGGAGACTGAAAGCTTGTAGAAACTGCAAGGCAAATGTTAGTTACATCTGCATTAGATTGTTTTATCAGGGAGGATTCACCTCACTAGATAAGTGTGAGCTGAACAAATAACTGATGTGAGGCTTTCTCAAGGTCCTTCATTCTTCAGTCCATTTGGATGTTATCATCGTTTTGGCTTGGGTAATGCTCCTCCTCAAAGTTTTGCATTTTTCCTTTTCAAAGAAAGAAAAATACCAGAAAAGCAGTCTGCTGGTTTGGAAGTAAAATATAGTCCAGATTTCTTGTGGTTTTGCCATTACTTCCAGTGGCATTAATGTCTCTTCTAGAATTTGTATTTCAAAAAGCTTTCTTCTATTGCCATGCTGGAGTTCTTTTCCAGGAAATAATGTGAATCCATGTTTGTTGTCTTCTATGCATTTACTGTCTCCTGTGATCACTAAAGAGATTCCAAAGGGGTGCTGCTAAGGTTGAATTCCCAAAGTGGTTTTACACACAAGAGGCAGATTAATCTTTTTCTGAAAAGTAAAGAGAAAAATCAGTAGAAAACGTCACTCCATTAGTTCTCTGAGTTCTTAAATTTTCCTTGCGGATTTTATTAATTTGCCACTGAAAACATTTTCCATTAAAGTCTTTGAACTTTTCCTTTCTGAAGTGGGTGTACCGGATTGTTCTTTGTTATAAGACAAGGGAAAATATCAAACGGAAGTACAGTTCAGGTACAACACTGGAGAAACAATAGTAGAAAAAGGTCGAGAATTTAGTTAATATGCTTAAATGTGAGAGAAGCTTTCAGCTGTCTTCTTCTGAAGCTTCCTCCATTGCGGTTGAGAACCACGGTTGTCCTTTGATTTTACACTCAGTGTAAGAGCTCTAGCAGAGAATGCTGTAAAAAAAAAAGACAACAAAACAACCCATCATCCATCCCAGAATACACTTAAGACTGAAGAAACTTGAGTTAAATCTATACTGTAAATCAAGCAAGGGAAAAACTCCTATTTGGAAACTGAGTCCTACAAAAGTATGTTGTCTGAGTTTCCAGGGAATCCTTGTGTCGTGGTTTTAGCCTCTCATGCAGTTCACTCACTCACTCCAGCTTCTTTCTTCCCCCCCCAACTCCCAGGGGTATAGGGAAGAGAATCCCAAGAATGCGACTCCCACAGGTTGAGATAAGAACAGTTCAGTAACTAAGGTATAACACATATCACTACTGCTACCACCAGTAATAATAATGATAAGGGAAGTACAAGGGAAGAGAATACAACTGCTAACCACCCGATACCAAGCCCGACCTAGCAGTGAACCCCCCACTTCTGGGTCCCTGCCCTTAGTTTTTTTACACCCTGGGCATGATGTGCTGTGGCATGGAATACCTCTTTTTGGTCAGTTTGGGTCAGGTGTCCTGTCTCTGCTTCCTTCCGGCTTCCCCTCCTCCCTGGCAGAGCATGAGACTCAGAAAGTCCTTGGTCAGACCAAAACATCACCAAGCAGTAACTGAAAACATTGGTGTTATCCGCACTGTTCCCAGGCCGAAAGTCAAAAACACAGCACTGCACCAGCTACTAAGAAGGAGAAAAATGACTGCTGCTGCTGAATCCAGGACACCTTGCATCTTTGCTTGTATAACAGTTACATTGTAATTAAAATTGTATGGTCCATTGGAAAAGGCTGGGTGGAATCACTGTAAGAATGGCCTGTTCTGGGAAAAGAAAGACTTTTGTTGTCAGAACCTACAAGCCATGGTTTTCAGGGACTGTAAGGTCTAAGTAGCTGGAACGTATGGAAATGAATTTTCATGGGCTTCATGGGCTCCAGTTACTGAAGGCTACAGGGCCTGGATTAGTTTCCTGATGGGTATAGGGTTTCATTTGTCAGAGAAAGTTGCAACTATGAATAAAATATGCTGAACTGTGATTTATTGCTGTCACCCAACATATGCACGATTCTGCTTTATAGAAGGCAACTGTCAGGGGTTTGCACAGCTAGCCAGCTGGGATATCCTTCATGGTTTGGGTCTCCTAACTCAGTAAATGAACAGCTGTGGTTTCAGATGAGCTCCACATCTGCCCTTCTGACATTCATTCTCCTTGATATCACAAGGGTCATGCAGTATACTCCTGGTGAAGAGGATCCAGACAAGAAAGTGGGGACCAGATTCAAGCTGAGGACTGAAGCTACGTCACTGTCCACACTCTTCATTTATCCAGCTGTTCTTATACTGTACTGTAAGAAGCTCTGGAAACAGCCAATATTGCCTGTGAACAGTTCTAGGTATCATAAAGTTGGTAGGGTATGAGATAGAAATCTGAATTAATAGTAATTATCTGTGGCTATTAAAAAGGTAAACTAGTAACACAAACATGAGCAGGCCTGCTCTCTGACTGGAGGCTAACTAGCATAAGGTATGCTAGTCAAGTCACATTAAACTCTTCTGAACTTCAAAAGCTTGCACTGATTCCCAGATAGCCTGGCAATTGCTTGAAAGTGTGGGGTGTGCCAGGACTCAGTTAGGCACAATTGTAACAACAGTCAGACAAATTTAAGAGCCCAGAAACGTTCCTTGTAACTGTTGCACACCCTACCCACTTGCCTGACATCACCCAGGGAATAATTATGGCAGATATATGGACATCTAGGTGCCAAACCATCCACAAATAACTGCAACAAAGTGTCGGTAGGGACCTCCAGCTGTTGTAACAACTGGATAATACGTCTAACTGTTGATAAACTATTGAACCTAACATGAAAGAAGAAGGGGAGAGGAAAAGAAGAAAAAACAATGTCACAGACACGCGTATACAACCCAGCAATATTATGAATATAGCTGATCATGAAGGAAAAGTCCTCTGTGATTTCATGTGTCTCCATCACTTTTAAGTGTCATGGGACCAGATTCCTCAAAATGGGGAATATCATCTCTGTAATTGCATTGTGGGAAATCTTGTTTCTCAACATTAACTGAAAGCAGAGACATAAGAGTTGGTATTGTCAACTTCTAAATGTTTCTTCTGCCCACTGGCACTCCGTAATCTTCTGTACTGAGGAGTGACATCGGTACAAGTCTCCACAAACGTGAATTCTCCTTCAGTTGTCTCTCTTCCCATATTTGTAGCAAGATCATCTGCCATTAGTTATTTGCTCTTCTCAGACACTCAGACACTGAGTGAGATAGGAAGCCATACATCACCATGCTGAAGGTCAGTTCAGCCTCCTGTAATTTAATTTCTTCATGTACTGAAACCTATGGCTTCTCCAATGTGTACCTCTGCCTGTATATGGTCTGTGGTAAACAAGACAGCTTGCTCCCATACATTAGTTTAACCACAGATGGGTATAGATCAAGACTTTTACAGCAGCTGCTTTATTTTTGTCTTGTCAAAATAGGCCAGGGATGAAAATAACACTTGGATTGGCCATTCCACAGTGTAGATCGTCGCCTGAACTGACACTATTGTGTTATTGCTCTTTTAAAGAAGCATGCTTCTCAGGCACTTGAAACCTAAAGAAAACCACTTGTCAGGGCTGGCATTTCAGACTGCACAAAATTCACAGAGGAAGAGTTAAATGCACTGCAGCTTTAGATGCACTGATTATTTAAGACTAATGTAAGATTATGGCTAAGAGTAACAAGGTCAGAAAATCTCATCTGCATGCTTTTGCTAATATAGCAATGTAATTTAACATGTGATAATGAGATTGAACTTGCTTAGCTCTACCATCAGATGACTGAACAGTGCAAACTTCTTAGCACTAGTTGTCTTCTTTCCCTGCTAAAAACTCCTTTGTTTTGTGAATGTTAACTACTGTTTTATTATTATGCACCATGAAATTGTATAATATTGTAATTTACTCAATTATGATAATTATAAGAGCAGCCGTATGACTACCTACTATTATTGGTTTTGCAGCTGCTTTTCTTAGGTTTAATGTAGGTTGTGTGGGCCCAAGGTGTTTTCCAGCTTACCTCACAAGCCTTGCTTCTATCAGTAGTTGGGGCTATCACAGACACATTTAAGTTTGAAGGGAACTCTTGAAGTCACCTGGTCCAACCCCCTGCTCAGGCAGCTTCAGCTAGAGTGGATTGCCTCTGACCCTGTTCAGTCGGGTTTTGAATATCTCCGCAGAGCGATATTTCACAAACTCTGTGTGACAGTGTTTGACCACCCTCACAGTAAAAACAAAACAACAAACTGTTTTTTTGTGTTTAGATGAAATGTAATGTTTGTTTAATATATCTTCATTTTATCTTGTTCTGCCAATGGTCACTACTGGGAAAACCCTGTCTCCCTCTTTTTGTATTAGCTCCTATTAAGTGTTTATACACATGGATATGTTCCCCCCAACCCTTTTCTTTCCCAGGCTGAATCTCCATCTGTATGAATAAATAAATAAGCAAGAAAGTCTAGAAGTGAAATAAAATACTGCATTACCAGCTGAAGCTAAACACTTATCTGGAAGGATGTGGACAGTACTAAGTAAAGTGGGTTTTATTACCTGGTTTTATAACACTTGCTGGTTTTTTTTTCTTTGTTTGTTTGTTTGCTTGTTGTTTATTTTTTTCCCTTTCTGGAGCTTCCTTACTCAGATTCAACATTACACCTCTAACCTAAGGAGCCCTGTTTCCTCTTTCTCCCATCTTTATCAGTGCGTTTTTTGCTGTAAGAAATATCCATGTCCTGTGAGTTTTATGAACCTCACCTTTTAGAAGGAAGACCTGATGTTTTCCTTGTAGATCATCAATGATGTGGCTGCTGTTAGCAATAACCCTGGTAAAATATAAATAAAAAGTCATTTGCAGTAGTTTTGTTTTTAAATGCTAATAGCATGGCAGCAGCTCATAAATCATTAATGATGAGCTTCCAATTACGTGTCAGCATCACAGTGGAATCCAACCTTACACCAAAAATTTACATATTAATGAATGCACTCATACTTTTACATGGAAGAAAGCAGAAAACAGCAGAAATCAAATAATAGCCTTGTTTTCTCCAAACTGTTATTTGGGTGAATAGCCTCCTTTCCTAACATCCTTCTTCCTATGATATATATTCTAATTTTAAATAGGTTTTTTTGGAGTTAGATTTTAAACTATAGATAGCTTCAGCTTGCCCAGCAGAACGTGTGTAGTCTGCAATGTTATGGGTAATGAATACCTCATATAATTAGTGTCCACTCCATTTCTGCTTGCTAACATGAATTTAGAGTTTAAAATATAGCTGGCATATGTTTAGTCTAGAACTAATGGGCTTTTATCTAAATTTTCTGTGATGTAACTTGGTATTCATGTTTTTAAAATATTTGCTCTTTTTTGCAGTAGATATTTACAGTTGTCTGGAACTAGGAAAGTTTGTTTTGGACAGTGTTGATACTTCAGTAGATCAGCTATAAGGGATGACTTTTAAATGCAAGTGGTAAGCATTGGAGTGAATTAAGAATGGTCTTTAATTTGTTGTGTTTTTACCGAACCTAACCTTACAAACCACAGAAAGCATTGGGTTATAGTGAAAGGAGCTAGCCTTTCCCATCTCTAAAAGAATCTAGTGTGAGAGGTTCTTTTGAGGCAAAATTTTACTCTCCATGAAATAAAAAGAATAAAACTTGAGAAAACATGTAAAGAAACCATTGCTTATGTTTTCTGCAGATTCCCAGCCCTGGAGACTTGGAGGTTTTTTTACATTCTGCCTCTTTGAGTGTGATACTTTCTTCTTCACCCTGCTCTGTCTTTGGGTCTAATGTGGCAGCTCACCTGCAGATCTTTTTCAGATGAGTCACTTCCTATCTCTGTAATAATTTTCACCTTTTTCGCTGGACCCATTCTTGAATAAGATCTGCTGGCTCCTGATGCCATGTCTCCTAAAGGGAGACGTGCCACCTTAGTAGAAGCCACAGTCTCTGCTTGGGGCTTGTTGGCACTGCTGCAACTCAGACACCAGTGGCAGTTATTTTAATTGAATGTATCTATGACTAATTATGTGTATTTCCACAGAAGCTATTATTCAACAATCCCTAAGCAGTTTTTTGCAATTAAGAATTATTAAGATTCATATCAAACCTGTATAGTAGATAATGATAATAATAAAATCACTGCATCAAGTATTGAGCAATCTCTGTTGTGGATTGTAATATCTTATAAAAAATGACTTGCCAAGACATTCAGAGTGCCTACTCTCTTCCCACCCACTCCTCACACAGCCCCACAAATTGTAAATCTGTATCTATCGTCTCCCTTATAGATGTAGCATAGTGACATATACTCCTTGCTGCTCCACTAGCCAGACGCTGCTGGTCAGAGACTAGAGAAGCTCCTGCTGCTGGCACACTTTCCCATGTCAGCTAAACCCCTTCTTTGTCATGCAGCAAACAGATCTCCTAACACAAGGTGTGACATTACTCCAGATGATGGGTCTGCTGAGGTGTGAAATCAAAGTTCAGTACCTAGAGGAAATTGCACAAGAAATTTATGAAGCCATGCTTACCCAAAGTAGTGCGTAGTAAGAATTGTCAGGTTGGTCTGCAACAGTGGTTTATCTAGTCCAACTTTCTGTCTTTTTCTTTATCCTTCCAAATTATCCAAATATAGTTTTCTCGTGACTACTTCTATCCCAGTGGTATCCCTGTGGCTTGTAGTCTTTCATCCTCCAGTGTACATCACTTGTCTCTACATGCCAAGGAAACCTTTTAACGTACAGAAATCTCCAGCAATGTGATGAAGTAGCTCAATACTGAAAGGTCTTTTAAAGTGTTTTCTCAGCTGATTTCCCCAGGAGAAATTACTTCACAGGATGACCTTTTTTCTTGGTTCAGAAAGATTAAGAAAATTTTCAGATATCTCACTGGGATTTTTTTTGACAAAAACAGAAATGCTGGAAGTTGAGTAGTGCTCACAAAGTATAAGATGCACCAAAAAAGGTTAAGAAATGGGAAAACAGTTCCAAGGCATATAGTTGTAGAGTGGAGTTTCTAGATTTCCAAAACAGCACTTGGAAATCTCTTGTTTAAGATGCTTGCCTTTAGTGCAGTATTCATTCTCCCACTGTTTTCACTACGTTCTGGGCTGTGTCCTTAATTATTTTAAACAAAAAATACAAATTTCACCCTAGGCAAAATACACCTCTGCCAGTGGAGTGCTGCCAATTGACAAAAGAAAATGTCTTCCATGAAAATGTCCTTAATTTCTTTATTTTTTAACTTACGTTAATTTTTAGATGTATATTTTCCAGAAATGTGAGCCAGCAACATTCACTTACTTTCTTAAGTCATGTCTATATTTGCCTCTTGTAAGAATATTTTTCACCTGCGGGAACAACATGATTCTGTTCTGGCCACGTACCAGCAAATTGTTCAGCATCTGTGGAGATAGTTAATAGCACATGAGATCTCAAATATAACTTATTCAGAAGAGATGAGGGGTACATCTGAATGCCTCCGCTATAGCTGTCTTGGTTTGATTTTTGGTTCTCTTGGTCTAAGTGTCTTGTGGCTGGGATTAATTTTTAAAAGTTCAGAAAAGAAACTAAACTTTTAAAAGAATGGAAGATAATTCAATATTTGTATTTTATTAAATGTGGACATGGCTTACATCAAAAGTAGAATAATAATAATAAATAAATAAACAAATAAATACAAATTTAAAAGGCTGGAAAAGACCTCTGGAGGTCCTGCTCAAAGCAAGGCTAAGTTCAAAGTTAGACTGCCTTGCTGAGGGCCTTATCCATTTTGAAATACTCTAAGGACAGTAATTCCATGTTCTGTCTGGGTTATTACGTTATAATATGCAAGAATAATTTACCTGAAGAGTTTTATAGAGAGTGCTTATACAGTTTCCTAATTGTCTGCATCATGTATTTTGCATGCGGTTTTAGAAGCACATACAGCATTTAGTCTAATGACTTCTTCCTGCAATCAGATCTGCAGTTCTATGAATTTTCTGTTCTTTACACTTTAAGATGCACCTAAAAATCAATTGTGTATATGTCCTTTCCCACTAGTAAGAAAGACAATGAATATTTCATTAAAATCTTGTCCCCTTCCCCGTCCCAGAAGCTAACGGCAAAGATCCCATGTGCTATAGTGGGACCAAAGTTCCACTGTGGATATACATAAAATATGTTTTTTTTTGGATTGCCATAAATGTGCAAATACCCTCGTCAATTTAAAAAAAATAATATTTTCTGTACTACATCATTTACCTTTATTGCAATTTCCAACACTTCATTTAGGAAATTCCTCAAACACTACCTAAATTTAAGGAATGGGTCTGGTAAATGTCCAATTATTATTGGTTCCCAATGTAAGATGAAACATAAGATATATAATACTTTACGGTGCTGTCCTAAAAATTAAATATTACTATTTATGCTTTGGACATCTCTTGCTTCTGAAAACTTCTTTAAGTCAAGGTATCACAACTAAAGCATAATTCCAGGCAATGTTTTCTAAGTCAGTGGCAAAAGCAGTCTTTCCTGCTTTTTAAAGAAGCTTTTTTTAAAATTTCAAGCTTCTTATACTTGGTTGAGATTTAAATTAAAGATAAAGGAGTCAAGAAATATGGAATAAAACTGGAGGGAATAACTAAATATTGAAGAAGAAAGGAAGAAGCATTCTGTGTGGAAAGAGGGGAGAGTTAGAAAAATTAACAGAAATTTGATCTTGAAAAAACATTAAATGTATATAGAAAAAAATGTGATACAATTTATACCCATTTTTTCAACTCACTTCACCTACAACTCAAAACTGCCAAAATGGTCCCTGACTTATTTGTTGGTCAGGCCAGACAGCATCCTTACAAACAATTTCTGGTCACCTTTCAGAAGTTAGAGTAGGGCAGGACTTACAGAAAATTCAAGGGTTACTAGTCTATTTAGGGGAATAATATTCTACGTATAGAGATTGTTATGATTGGTATGGAGGTTGGAATGACCGGCCCCAGTGCAGACCCAGACTCAGACTAATAGCCCCAGGCACATTTAACTTATTAGAATAAATGTATCCTCAGAGTACTTCTTCTAATACATCATATCTCAACTCTCAACTTAAGGGCAACAAGAAGCTTCTGATTACTCTTTAGCTAACTTGCTATTTGAACCTTCTCTGCATCTACATTGTGACTTCCAGACTGTTAACACTTTTGGACTCATTCTTTCGCTCTGCAGACATTCACCCTTCAGTAGGGCAATTGAAAAAAGGTAAATAAATAATCTTCCACAAATATCGATTCTATGATTCTATGAATATTCTTACATGGTCCCCTTTCCTTTTTCCAATATTTAAAGACATTTCTTTACTAATCAGTGAAGACGTCTGACATTGTAAGAAAATAAAAAGCTTTTGAATACACAAAAGGCTGTGACCAGAGCTCTAGCACAGGAGCAGTAGAAAAACATATCCTCTTACTTTAAGGAATTTAAGTCCTAGACATTAGAAGAGTTACTTTCAGTTTGTCCTGATATAAATGAGCTCAGATTCTGCTTTTGTAATGAAAACGAATGTTGATAATATTATTGTGGTTTTGCTGGTGAGTTTTCAGTCTCCAGGAAAGTGGAATCACAGTGTATGGACTTGGTATTTGCTTACCATTTCTTCACTGTGCCTTGGATAGCAATCACTTAAAATAAAATGTGATCTTAGAAAAAAATCAAAAACATGAGGCAACAATTTAGTCCCTTATGATACAGTTTCTTTGAAATTACTTTCAAATATGTGCACCCCTACAGCCTGGCTTTTAATTTGTATATTTTCTTAAGCACATAATAATATAGACATCCCAGTGTAAGACTGGCACCATTCATAAGTTGAGGGAATGAAAATTCAGTTTGATTTTATTAATTCATGCAGGAGCAGCCCACGTCTGGTATGCACAACCTACATTTGCCAGTTTGTATTTAAATGCTGAAAAAGAAACACATCTCCTCTTTATTGTTACAATTGTTTTAAATTAAAATTATGAAGAAATACAATATTAGGTAACACAAATCTCTTTTTATTTCTCTTAATCCAAAAGCTTTATGAATATGATGACGTATTTTGTAAACATAATTTTATCTAGTGAATCATTGGGAAAACATAGCCCCAAGGCTCATCTCTGTGATGTTTCTCTGAAATGATACTGCTGAAGTTATGCTAAAACTATCATAAAGAGCAAAAATATTTTAGCAAGTGCTTGCAACATTTTAATACTGATGGAACTGTATTTGCTCAAATGAGAAGATTCTGGTAAGTGCTTACATAGCAAAAGGCACTACATATTCTTTACACAAACTAAAGATAAAGCATTAAAAGTCAGATGTAAACCTTTGCCAGATAGGGCTCTCTCCATTGATTTTGCAGTGTGTTAAGAACAGGAGATCTAGCCTGCTTTTGTCATGGAGAAAGACTGCTGATTTGAGTGTGAAAGTGTGAAGGACCAATAGAACAAACTGTTGAATGAAGAGATGAGTCCTACAAAGGCAAAGATCTGGGCAAACCTTCAAAGCCAATGGTGACAAAGAAATGACATCGCTGAAATGGAATGTCATCAATGGAAATTGCAGGTTCCAGTGTCCATTGATTTTCCATCCTGGGCTCTGCCAGCTGTAACGTCAGTGTCAGTCAAATGCTGAGCCTCTGGAAGAACTGCAACTTGTGTGTGGGATGTTCCCAAAGTTGGTGGTCTTACCAGGAGGCATATTTTGAAAACTGAAAAATCATATAGAATCATGAAGTCATAGAACCATCTAGGTTGGAAAAGACAGGGAGTACGCAAAGGCAGTGGAAAAGAACTGGTTTTAATTTCTCTTGTTAGTGGACAGTAGTGCTCTCGGTCACTAGCAATAAATAAGGTGGTGCTATTACTTCTACAGTGCGTTCCTGAAGTGCTTTGTGCCTTGAAAATCATCACGCAGTCATCAGCGAAAAGACGAGGTCAGAACTCCTTAAATATTTTCCAGCTGGTTCCTGTAAACATATCTTCTGCATTACTTGGGTTGAGGTTGGAAAGCTGTTTAGTACAAATATCTTAAAAACCTCACGGTAAAGACTAGTCTAGGAATACAATTATGTTCATTTATCTCCATTATTCAGCTGTATGAAAGAAAAGCCTTTTTTCATATGAGTACTTTTTGAGAAAGAAAATATTTCAGGCATAGCAAATAGAAATTGAAATGAAAATCAGAAATAAAGAACACTTTTCAGACTCCTTTGGCAAATCTTTTTGTAATGAAAGTGATAAAAAATATTTCATAGTTTCAGGTGTTGGGAGGAGCTGAATTTTTTACTTTCCTCTTTAAAACTCAGTTGGCTAGTAAGATTTGCTTCTACCATCAACAGGAAAATCTTGAAGGGAGGTTTTGAATAGTGGCAGTTGAAGGTATTCTGAAATGCATGTTAAATAAGTCAAAGCTGAACAGTAGCACTATGTTTATGTTGCTAGAGTTAGGTTATATTTATCTTCCATTAAAAACTGTTGGCTATAAAATACTACTCTGAGCTCAATCTTACAAATAAAGTTCAAGCACAAGCGAGTTTCTCAGTTTGATTGCAATTCGAAAGAAATCTGTTGTATTGCTTGTTCTTTGCCTCAAAGTAATTATTAAGTGCAATATAAGCT
This sequence comes from Amazona ochrocephala, assembly GCA_039720435.1. Taxonomy (NCBI): domain Eukaryota; kingdom Metazoa; phylum Chordata; class Aves; order Psittaciformes; family Psittacidae; genus Amazona; species Amazona ochrocephala. The sequence goes on along the minus strand of CM077876.1, from coordinate 27,659,503 downwards.
ATAATTTGTCCTGTGTCAAAATCATCAAAAGATATCAATATGTTTTACTCCTACGAATAGTCTAGTTCACTAGATTGAATTTTGCATAGAATCTTCTGGGATAACATTTTCTCCAGCTGGGACAATGTTCTGGCACATTGTAGTCTCCCTAAATTCCTGTAGGCAGTTTGCATTTTATCTCCAAAGCATTTTAGTGAATCTTTGATACCTGAATTGTCATACTGCAGGATTGCAGGTATGGCTGCAGACCAGTAGAATATTGAAAATAACCATGATACATGTTGGTATACATTGATGTAAAATTACAAATGGGATGGAGAAGAAATGTCTTTAGCTATTTGAAAGAAAAAATAACCAACAGTCAGAAATACTATCTCGTCTGATGAAAATGAGTTTAAAGACAGAATTAAAAAAAAAGAAAATTTCTTAATGGAATGTTGAAGGGAAAATATTCTGGCAAGCAGCTCTATTGCGTTATGCAATAGTTTTTACAGAGAAACAGTTGAAGTCTCAAGTGACAGAAGACAAAATTATAAGTGGGGAACAGTTACGTACTGGTAGAGAGAGATGGACAAAACGATTTAAGAAATATTTTCCTTTCTCAGTTTCTATGATCCAATGAAAATATTTCTTTCAATATTAGAGTATCTTTCTGTGTAAAACCATAATAACAGGACAAGGATTCTCCTGGAAGGCATGCTAAGGCACATGAAAACCAGCACGGTGCTTGGTGACAGCCAGCATGGCTTCACTAAGGGGAAATCCTGCCTGACCAATCAGGTGACCTTCTATGAAGGGGCTACGGAACTGATGGACAGGGGCAGAGCAGTTGATGTCATCTACCTGGACTTGTGCAAAGCGTTTGACACTGTCTCACATGACATCCTTGTCTCTAAGTTGGAGAGACATCAATTTGATAGGTGGACCACTCGGTGGATAAAGAACTGGCTGGATGGCCGCACGCAAAGAGTAGTGCTCAGTGGCTCAATGTCCAGCTGGAGACCGGTAACGAGTGGTGTCCCCCAGGGATCGGTGTTGGGACCAGTCTTGTTCAACATCTTTGTGGGTGACATGGACAGTGGGATTGAGTGCGCCCTCAGCAAGTTTGCCGATGACACCAAGCTGTGTGGTTCGGTTGATACATTGGAGGGAAGGAATGCCATCCAGAGGGACCTTGACACGCTTGTGAGGTGGGCTGATGCCAACCTAATGAAGTTTAACCATGCTAAATGCAAAGTCCTCCACCTGGGTCGGAGCAATGCCAGGCACAGCTACAGGTTGGGCGGGGAGGAGATTCAGAGCAGCCCGGCAGAGAAGGACTTGGGGGTGTAGGTTGATGAAAAAATGAACATGAGCCGGCAGTGTGCGCTTGCAGCCCAGAAGGCCAATCGTATCCTGGGCTGCATCAAAAGGAGTGTGACCAGCAGGTCGAGGGAGGTGCTCCTGCCCCTTTACTCTGCTCTCGTGAGACCTCACTTGGAGTATTGTGTGCAGTTCTGGTGTCCTCAACATATAAAGGACATGGAACTGTTAGAACAAGTGCAGAGGAGGGCCACGAGGATGATCAGGGGACTGGAGCACCTCTCGTATGAAGATAGGCTGAGAAAATTGGGGCTGTTCAGCCTGCAGAAGAGAAGGCTGCGTGGAGACCTCCTAGCAGCCTTCCAATACCTGAAGGGGGCCTATAGGGATGCTGGGGAGGCTTCGCGGGGGTTTGGGAACAACGAAACACAGATCAATATGATCCACGCTGAACAATTTAATGTGCGCAATCATGCCTTTTATAGGAAAGTTTCAGAACAGTAGAACATTCGATAACACTTGGTTGGTTAACTTCACTTGGCCGAGTGCTAGCAACAGCTTAATGATTGGTTAACTATTACAGTATATGTTTCAAGGTTACAGTTAACATTCCTTCTCTGCGTATCTCTCTCAGTAGTTTTCCGTGCTAACTTTTCCCAAGGCTTCTGCACATACACGAACTTTAGTAACCCTCAGGCGAGGCCTCAATGCCTGTGGGTCACTACCTTACAATTGTCAAGCAATTGTCTGGATTGCTCACATGCCCGTTCACAGCCAAATAGCTCTCCACAGGGATGGGCTCTTCATTAGGGACTGTGGTGAGAGGACAAGGGGTAATGGGTTTAAACTTAAACAGAGGAGGTTTAGATTGGATATGAGGAAGAAATTCTTTACTGTGAGGGTGGTGGGGCCCTGGAATGGGTTGCCCAGGGAGGTTGTGGATGCTTCATCCCTGGCGGCATTCAAGGTGGGGTTGGACATAACCTTGGATGGCATGGTTTAGTGGGAGGTGTCGCTGCCCATGGCGGGGGGGTTGGAACTCGATGATCTTGAGGTCCTTTCCAACCCTTACTATTCTATGATTCTATGATTCTAAGTTGTACCCTTTTGCCTGTGAAAAGATTAGGGGAGGGGAGAGCTGGATAATATAAAAGGAGAAATGGCTAGACTAGTTATAGATATAAAAATAGAAGTCAGTTTTGAATCTGCATATATTACAGTGACAGGCGCCACATACAAAAGAGGCATATTGGAATGTTACATCAGGAAGCAAACCTACTCTTACCACTGAAGCATAATAATCTCTGAGCTGCTCTGATATTTCTTATCAAAGCTCCCTCCTGCTATGAGCACAAGCAGAAAGAAAATGTAACAAAATTATGAACAAAATCCATGATACATAAACAGGAGAAACCAGGCTTAGTAGGGTAAGAACAGTGCCTCTATATTTTTTCAATTCCACTTCTTCCCGAAATACAGTGCCGAAAATGACTGGTTGCATGTGCTCCCAGAGGGGAGAAATCTGTGAGAAATCAAGAGGAGAGTTCGGATATCAACTCATAGAACAGTAGTTGAGGTTGGAAAGGACCTTAAGATCATCTACTTCCAACCCCCACACCATGGGCACAGACACCTAGCACTAAACCATGTCACTCAAAATATATAAAAGGTTTTACACCAGTATATCTGAAACTATCTTCACCTAGATATGTGTAGGAGCCATTAATCCATTAGCATGCAATTATCCAGTCTGCCAAATCTTTTTGAACATCTTTTCATAAATCCCAAAGGAATAGACTGGCTGTGTCTCAACAGTCATCTTCCTCTTCTGCAGAACACAAAAATCACCAAGTAGACCAGCACAAGCTGACTGACTGACTCATCATCAACAGATTTGTGACTGGGGAGATGTTTTGGGTAGATGGAATCTGAAGGCTTGAGTCCCAGATGGAAGTAGTAGGTAAGAAAACCACTTTGAAATGTGCATGTTAATGATTCCCTTTACACGTTGCTCTGTTGGGAAGCTTGAACTGTGGTGCATTTGTAATGAGTATCTATCCAGTGTCACATATAGCAAATATTTTTGGACTTACTTGCATGTCACTTATCTTACACATTCCATTTGAATGCAGAGAGAATAATAATAAAAAAATAATTGCGCTGGCAAAGTTCTGTTCAATTGGTATTTCGAATTACCTTAATATAGGTGAGTAATCTTGTTTTTGTGTTACAGAAAACCAGACCAAGGAATAGATGGACAGTTAAAAAAAAAAAAAAATATGCATACAACTATAACTGCTGAGGTATGTAGGGCTTCAAAATCATTTTTGTGACACATTTTACTGAGTATTCAATTAAAATTCTCACCCCACAAAAATGAGTAAATTAGTGCATCCAAATATATATCTTAATTCAGTGACAAAAATGAGAAAAGCACACATCAAACTTGTTGTCTAATCTTGTAGCAAGACTCTGGCTTCTCCGAAATCCAGTATAAAATACCTATTGACTTCTGGTTTATCCATCAACTTAAAGTAGCTTTAAGATTTTATTCAGCTGAGCTGAGTCAGGTCATCCAAGTTTTAAATACCAAACAAGCATCTTTCAAAGAAACCAGATGCCAGTGCTTACTAGACAACTTGCATAAAGGAACAGAAGAGGTCTGTGGTTCTAAACAAAGTGGGACCAATTTAGAAAAGCTTGAGTAATAGCCGGTCTCACTTGGTCAATTTTATAAAGAGATTTTGGAAGATCGTTGAAAACTAGGAAAGAAGCCAATGGGACAGAGTAGAAAAGAGAGGTCAAGAATAGCAGCTGTGAATGCTGGGTAAGTGTCAGAAAAGAGGAAGGATGAAGGCTCAGATTGGAACCACTGCCTTTAAAATGCCACTTAATAATAAGTTTATGGGTTAGCTGTTTAAGCATACTTTCGGCTTCAACTTGAAACACAAGCTGTCATCCTAATTGCAATTTTTTTATTTTAAATATGTCTGAGCTAGGTTAATTTTAAAAACCAGAATAATCACTTCTGTATTAAAAAAATAAAATCAGCTGGAAATCAAATATATCACATTAAAATGAAAACCACATTGTAGATATTTCTGTGGACACATGTTCTTTATTTGCTGCTGTCTTTGACAGCATTTGGGTTTTAGTGAAATAATTTGCCTTTTGAAAAACATCTACTGCACCTGGGTGTCAGTTCCAACATCGAAAACTCTCTGCCTGATGACCGGTGACATTGACCCACTCTTTTCTTCTGTGAGATTTCCACACACTCATATTGCTGTAAAGCAGTAATAAAGGAATTGTTCTAATGCCAAGCCCAGAGACTTTTAAAAGCCTCTAAGCCAATGCTTTTATGGACTATATGTGTGCAGAGAAATAAAGGGAAAAATATTTAAAAATATGTGAATTTAAAGTTAAAGGTAATAAAGCTTTCTCTGATTATCTGGTCCTTGGGGGAAACAGAGTGGAATGAGTTTAAGTTCCCAAATACATTCATCCTATAAAGTAAGAATGGTGAAGATGGCATAGTCCATATTGCTATTATAGGGAATTATCTTTTACAGTTCAAGTCAGGGAGAGATGAGTAGACTTTTAAAGTAAACATACACAGTTTACCTAGAAATTGTATGCAGTATGAGGCAGTCCTACCATCACACTGTATCTTATATACTGTCATTAAGGGGGCCTCATCTTGTTCCATATCTGGTCCTTATGCTTTCCAATTGGGCTGTGGTGCTGTAATAGACAAAAGGGATGTGTCTTAAAATTATGTTTGTTCCAAAAATCCTGTTTTCTCAGTCTTGTCAGTACACCTGCATAATTGTCGTGGTTTAAGGCCAGCCGCAAATCAACCACACAGCCTCTCTCTCACTCCCCTGCTTTCCTCCCCCCACTCCTGGAGGGATGGGGAGGAGAATCACAAGAATCTAGCTCCCACAGGTTGAGATAAGAACAGTCCAGTAACTAAGGTATAACACCACTGCTGCTACCACCAATAATAAGAATGATAAGGGAAGTAACAAGGGAAGAGAATACAACCGCTCACCACCCACCAACCAATACCCAGCCCGACCGAGCAGTGGTCTAACCCTTCTGGGTAAGTGCCCCCAGTTTATATAGTGCGCATGACATACTGTGGCATGGAATACCCCTTTGGTTAGTTTGGGTCAGGTGTCCTGTCTCTGCTCCCTCCCAGCTTCCCCTCCTCCCTGGCTGAGCATGAGCCTCAGAAAGTCTTTGGTCAGACTAAACATTCCTAAGCAGCAGTTAAAAACATTGGTGTTATCAGCGCTGTTCCCAGGCTGAAAATCAAAAACACAGCATTGCACCAGTTATTAAGAAAGAGAAAAAATAACTGCTACTGCGGAACCCAGGACAATAATGCTGATGGAACATTGTTAGATTAGCTTTGCTCCCCATTGTACTCTACAGTAAAACTAACGCTTGGCAGAATATACTATCAGGCAAGAAAATCTGATTTTATACATATAATAACAACATTATGCCCATCTTGAATCAGGCTTAACAGTGAAAAATCTGGTGCTTAATCTCAGTGGCCATGAGCAGGTACTTAGGAAGATGAAGAAAGGAGCAAGCATACATGATACTTAGCAGTTTTCTAACCTTCTGCTGTTTCATATGTGGGGATTTCTTGACTCCCATATGACTTTTTTAACTAAGGAGTGCCCAGATGATTTCTTTCCATGGATTTTCTTCCCATGAATTCATGAATTCTTCCCATGATTTTAATGAACCTTCCCTTTGACCTATCCAAACTCTAGCACAGTACTGCATTCAGTGCAGCCTAGAGAGAAAAAAAAAAAGAATAAGGGAAACACAACATGTTTCACCCAAATTTTTATCGTTCCACCAGATATATTTCTGTTCTCTTCCTGGCTTACCTGTGAGTCAAGAAATAAGTAAGTAACTAAGTTTCAGAATACCTCTGGCAGTGTTTTAGTCCAAATAATTCTTGATCAGTCCCAATGCATGGTGACAGGAATACAACCCATAAACTAGCTCCCAACTGTCACAGAAGACCCCTAACACTGAAAAAATACTTCTTATATGCTTTTTTTTCTCACCCTCTGTACTGCAGTAGTCATCTAGACACTTAATCTCACCTTAAATAATGAAAGGAAATTAAGCCAACAGTAAGTGAAGGTTCTAGTAGGATCTTACATCAGCTAGGCTGATAACAAATGAGATACCCACAGAAGATATCTGGTCTTGAATACAAAGGAAATACCTCCTTTGTATTAGTAAAGTATATGCCATTGTGATAATTGAAAACTGAAACTTCTGTTTGCTTACATGATTAATTCCTTTGTATATGTTCCCGCATTTTCTTCATTTCTACATGTTCAAACTTTGTACAAGTAACTTGGGTGCCTGCTTTAGAAAACTTGGTCAACAGTGCACCTGCAGTTTCTGAGGCAGTATGTTCTTGGACAACAAAGGTTTCATATAATGTGGATACTCCGAAGCAGAGTTTCATTCTGGTGTACGTCACTATGCTGTCATATACTATGTGGGATTCTATTCAGCATATATATCTCATCAGAACCGAAAAGAAGTTGGAACCCTTAATAGCACAAATCCATGTCAGGCATTGCTTTTTTCACCTGGTGCCTGGGAAACATTTCTGAAGATATTTTGGGGAGAAGCATAATTGTCTCTGTAATGATTTAAAAAAACCCAAACCAACCAAACCAAGCCAAAACCAAACCAAACAAATTAAAAAAAAAGCAAAATCCTCCACAAAACTGGAGATAAAAATCACCTGAAAGATTTATACCATTAAAAACAAAACATGAATGTTCTCATGACAAAGAAACATACGCAGAATCACACACAAAAGTTAACAGAGCTCAAAAATCAGGTGCTTGAACTTACTTTATTTAAGACAAACATAAACTTTAATGAATAATGGGGGAAGGCAATGAAAATGCAACTTCCTAGCCAAGATAATTGTGCAGACAGATTTATCCTCACTTTATAGTGGTAATGTAATTATTATAAAATAACAATAATGTAAGTCTTCTGTTGATTTCTATACATTATTGTGTTAGTCAAGGTCCTAACTTAAAAAGATGTGCAAATCTATATGTTAACCAGCTCAGTCCTTCATTCAAACCCTAAACAAAAATGACATTATAAAAATAAAGTCCCTGTATTCAGTGAAAAGGAAAAAAATAAACTCATCCTGTGGAGGATAAGAACCCCAAGGAATTCTGTTAATAATTTAAAGATCAATTAACACTTTTATGTTAGGAAATTTACTAATTCTTTACAGACAGCATCCTTCTTCTTCTGTGAAGACAGAAATAATTTTTGTATTATTTATGAAAGACAACAAATTATTCTAGCTTTTAAGACATGGAGTGATATCATCAATCAGTTGTGGCTTTACAACAGAGTTAAAGACTTGGCTGTTCAGCCCATTTAATGCAGATTAATTTACCCAGAATAATAAGATTTATGGAAAAAATCTGCAAGTGAATGTATCTATGCAGATATATGTAAAATACATGAACAATGTCTTTTTAATTGATATATTTCCATCTGCTTCCCTGAAGTAATCAACAAGTAAATTTATCTCAAAAAAATGTTATTAGACATTGGTCTATGTAATGTAACAGACTGGAACAACTCTGTTATTTAATTGCTGAATTGCTCTTTTGACAGAGCGGTTCAGATGCATGAACACAGTTGCTGGTGTATTGCATAAACATGTTTTTCAGCATATATAAACCTCAGATAGGGGAAGGAGGAATTTTTCTATCTCAAAGTGGCATGAACTGACTTGCTGTACTGCAAGAGCTTGGAATAATTATATGTACTCAGAAAAACCCAGTGGCACTGCCAGGTAGTTCATTCTCATTTTCTTAAAGCATATTCTGGTGGTTAAGGAGTCTACATGCACATTTAATTTAGTATAAGGATGTTCAGTTAGATACAGAGGGGTGATCCTTCAAAATCCTATCACTACCTGAGTCTAGAAATATCCAAATCGAAAGCCATTTTCAAGCCAGACTACATGTGTTAAATTGGAAGACATTATTAATATGTAGATGCTATGTTTATACCTGTTTTTAATTACAGCCTCTGGATTTAGTCCCCAAAGGTGCTTCACTGAAGGCCTGTGGACGGCCCGCAGACTGCCTGCAAACACTCTACACAATACTTGCTGAAAGATCCCATGTGCTCTCTGGCCATGCCAAGTTTGCTGACTTGCTGGGAGCTTGTATCTGAGTGGTCTTGAGAGTAACTTCAGGTCTTCCCTAAGCAGACAATACATAATAATGCAAGGACCCTGGAAAGTTATATTTTGAACATTTATTTAAAAATTGAGACCTATAACTCATGGTGTCAACCCATACAGATAGAAGTTATTTTGTGGGTAAGATACACATTTCTCTATCCAATTATAAGGCTGGCATAATGATGGGAGGCTGATAACAAGCTGCACATACTAAAGCATCTGAAAGAGGAATGAGCTGTTATTCAGCAAAAAGTTTAAGATTTAAAAGGATTTTGCAGCCCTGAAACACTTACACTGGAGAAGAACTAAGAACAGAGTTTCAGGGATTGACATAATATATTCTTTATGTATGTAATAGTTTCATATGTAGAATTGCCCAGAAGAAATACAGAAAAGACAGTATGGCAACTGCATAGTACTGTATGTAGGAGGTATTTGCAAGTAGATCCTCTATTAAGGTACTAAAAATTATAATTAAAGGTTTCTTATGTCATATTTCCATTTTGGACTGGATGTTGGTGAGTATCAACATTCCTTTCATTCTCAGTTTAAGACATTCAGGTGCATCTGTGACCTGACCCCCTGTTCTGGATCCTGTTCTGACAGGTGGGCACCTAAATACATGACTGCAGTGTCCACCTTTACATCCCTCAATTCTTTCTCTGAAGCTGTCCCTTAACTCCTTTTTGAATCACAGTTCTTCTAAAAGTAGCTCTGTTTAAGTAGCAGCACATTTAGATTAAATCCATGTTTAGATATTAAAACTCATTTTATTTTCTAATACAAAAATGAAAAATAGCTACCCTTTGTATCTCTTTTGAGAGATTGTTCTTAAAATGGATCCATATTTAAAGCATTTGTTAGCATTTTGGAAAGGAGATTTTGCCCCATGAACAAATGAAAAGTATTTAATTTGAAAGCCATGCTGTTCATTAGCTCTCATCCTCAATAAGATTTGTCACATTCCTTTACTGCAGGAGGTCAGTAGTTTGTCATCTCTCTTCTTGGAAAGTCTTAAGCACAAAAAAAGTGAAATCCCAAATGTCATGTTATTTTGTTTCTCAAGAACTGGACAAAAGAGAAGTTATATCTTAAATGAATGAAAACATCTAGAACTAGTTTGCAGATAGGAAGAGCACCTGCAAATTTATATAGTAGCTAGAAAGTCCATGAGTACTGATCGATATAGAATATCCAGTATTTAATTACATTAATGGAATTAAATGTCTAATTAAAATACTAAAAAGGACAGTTGTTTCAAACAATTTTAAGCAATGCTTTCTAGGGGAAATTTCAGATTTTGGCAAAGGTATTTGGAATTTCTGTTAGTCTCACCTCCTGTGGGTTATTCTTCTTTTGAAATATGTAAGAAAAAATATGAATTGCAAGTGAAGCTTCAGTTATAAAAAGAGCTTGTCCCAATAGCTCACGCCAAAGTGAACTTTGCATTGCATTACAAGGAAAGGTCAACATTCCTTTTCTTGAGAAGATTAATAATTTATTCAAAGCAAAAAAGGAACTGTAGCTAAATGTAGCTATTTTTTCCCTATTTCCTAGATAGAAATGCCCATATTTTGCTGAGAATTTTAGCTTACTTTTTTGTTGTTCTTGCACAGTGTATAGTTGGTCTCTTTCTCAGCTCTATGATGTCTCATAGTTGCATATAATTTTCTGTAAAATAATGCCTCTATTTTTAAGATTGCATGGTGGTGTTCAAGGTGGGGTTGGACATAGCCTTGGATGGCATGGTTTAGTGGGAGGTGCCCCTGCCCATGGCAGGGGGGTTGAAACTCGATGATCTTGAGGTCCTTTCCAACCCTAACTATTCTATGATTCTATGTATCTGAGCCACAGGTGTGTCCACATTGAAGGTTTGTCCATTTCAGGAGAAAAAAAAAAATAAATAAAAGTGTTTCTTGCCTTTCTGTAGCAAGACTTAGTTCCTTGTCTTCCAGGTGCCAAATATGAATGCATATTTTTTTTTCTTTCTTTGGGAACAAAAAGAAGGATGGTATGATAGCAGTAACCAGACTGAAATGGTCCAAGCCCAATCATTGTATACAGACCAGAGTACCAAGAACTTTAGTATTTTTCCTTAAGAAAATAGCTGCATTTTACAAATTATAAAAATCAAAGTTGATACGAGCTATTTATCTCCAACCAATAATCCAATAATGCAATTATGTCAGGTATTGACTTTACCTGTCACTGAACAGCTGAGCCTGTAATTTATTTGTCACATCTCTAAGAAAAATATATGGTTTCAGAATTCAATGTATAGTAAAGAAAGAAAAAACTATTCTAATTTGGTAGAGCTCAACATGATAGACTATAAAAAAAGATACTGAAATGCCTGTTTTCTTAGAAGTATTGGTAATCATGTTTTTCCTACAGACAAATCACACTTCTGTATTGAAAGTAGTATTCATTGGCCATAGCCAACAAGCTCAAGACCTATAAAAACAGTCACCACACAGAAAGAAGCTATTACAGATTATTTTTCTTTAGTTTGTCTAGTAATCCCATGCTACTTACAAATGTCTTTCACTTCTCTTTATAAAGGATCATCACTTATACATGTGGTGATGAAATGTCATTCTCTTTATAACTAGAAACTAGCTGTTACTGGAAAAAAAAAAAAAAAAGGAATTTCTGGCTTCCAGTCATGTGAAAATCCACTTCGAATAAAAATAGGCCTATATAATGCAGCCAAAATGATGATTATCAAACAACATTTGCAGTTTTGTCATGAAATACATAAAGGGAAACCATAATCCGTAAATTCTCATTCAAATACAATATTTAGGAAGAGACCCTTCGATTTCTCTATTCCTAAGACTTAAAAAAGATCTGGTTTATAATCTTTATTCTAACAATTTTAGTTTGAACCTTAAAACTGTAATATTTTTTAGATGAGGAAAATGTAGGTAAATGTTTTTGCTCATTATAACAGTTTGAAAATAATGTATATGTTTCTAGGTATTACTAATGGTGGGGCTTAAATCTTGAATTGCACATGCAATATGCGGCGTCTTAACTACATCTGAATTTGTTAAAGCCTGCATCTATTTGAGAGATTTATCAATATAAAGTCTTAAATCTTTTTTTGTTGTCAAATGTGTTACTAGAGTAGTCCAGAAGCTACCAATATGAATGTAAAAGTGTTTTCGTGTCATTCTGAGCTCTCTTTCGCTGAGCAAAGATCTGACTTGCTTTATGAGGATGGACAATAGAAGCAAGAGCAATGGTTGTTTAAAATAAATGTTAACATTGAAGATTTGAATCAATCACATGAACAATTTCATGTCTTGTGATAGCTCAAGTAGTGTCTTTTACTTTTGGGAAAGCAACATTATATGATACATCAAAGTGGCTATGAGCAGTCATATGAGCAGTCATATCACCTTTACAGATGATCTTTGAATGAATTTGTCAGGTTTATTGTTCACGATTGTGTTGTATTTCATGTATTTTTGCTTTCTGAAGCAGTCTGTTACATCCTTGGTCAACATTTCTGGGCAGCAAGAATGCTGTATAAATAAACCTAGTGCAATGACATCTAGTGGATGTTGTAGTCCTGCTGTAGACAGTCCTTGTTTTAGATACTAGGTTACCTGTCTCAGAAGAGCCAGTTTTATATTCTCTGTTATTAAATTTATTTAGATCAGTAATAGTGTCATGAAAGTAAAAAATCAAACATGTGGAGCTAATAATTTACTTTTTTTCCTGTAACTTTGTTTTGACTTGTGTCCCAGATTTTGGCTATGGTGAGAGAAGTTTTGGAAGTTTTTGTATAAATAGCTCTTGAGAACTTTTACGGCAATTTTGCAAAATACATCTAGTCAGAACTTGGAAGATTTTAAGACTGTAAGTTGTCCAATTTTGGCTATCAATGTGACAAAACAGCAAAAACGCAGAGACAATTGTTACCAGAACACCGACAAAACCAACAAAGCCAAAAAAACCCCAGACCCAAGCAACCAAGAGGATAGAGCATTGTTTAACATTTCTGGTACCCTTTAATACCCTGTTTCAAATATTAACTATTAACAGTAAAAAGGTAGTGAGATGTGGTATAAAAGGAACTGTTTTTCCTTCTCTACTCTACGCCTCGCTGCAGTTTCTTGTCCCTTCACAGACTTGAATAGCTCCATACCCTTCAGTAGTGATCTTGGACAAGCTGAAAGCAGAATGACTTTTCACATTGACTGTGACAGAAACACCATTAAGTCCTTAGACTGTGATGGGCAGGCATGCCTTGAATATAACTAGTTCTGGAAAACTTAACAGCCACCTCATAGCTGATTAAGGAACAGCATCATCCATTTCTTCACTGAAAGTGAAGACACCTTAATGCTCACAAAAATCCTTGAGGTGGTTTTAAATCAGGCATATCAGGCTTCCATTAAGTACACATGCTATTTCCTAATTAATTTTATAAGCTTGCCATAGGGACAATATGCCACCTTACTTCTGAGAGAGCAGGAAATTCTGTCATCTCAGTGGAACAGTACTAGGAGTCTTGAACACTGGTAGGCATAGACTTCCTTAGTGCTGTGTCCCTATCCAGAAATTTAATATTTCACCCCAAACAGTCTTATTGACTTTAAATAATGGTACCTTCTGTGATTGCTTATCTTGCTTGAATTTTCCTGGGTTGTGTTCATGTATTTATGAAGCGGTGGTTGTCTTTTGTGGGAGACGAAAAAATGAGAAATAAACAAAACTTCTGTGTACTTCTTTCACCCTCAATGCAAGCAGTGGCAGACTGCTTTCCAAGGATGCTGAAACAGTGAGTAATTTAAATGCCAAGTAGTAAAAGTTGTCAAGAACATTTCATAAAGGTTGGCTGGCTTAGAATTATAATGTTTTAATTGGTTTCATTACATAACCACTTTAAGAGCACCTCTTATTTTGAACCTCCCTTGTATATTATCCATCTCTAAATTTTTTTGATAGAAATTTAGTCAAGTTGAGATATTTGTGCTTGCAAAAACAATAAGTTCAGCAACTGTCAGCATTTAAAAGATATTTTCATTGCATAATTCCTGAAACAGAATTGCTTTTGTTTCTTATTAAACTTTGCTAATTTTATCAGATATTTTTCTTCACAGAAAGTGAGTTTTCTTACTCAGAATGTCTGGTTTTCAGAGAACAGCCCTTAGGTTAATGGAAAATCTCATGAACGATCATGTATTTCTTTAAAGTCAATAAATTGTGTATGCTCTGTTGCTTATGGAAAAGCAATTGTTTGATGTTTCCCTGTGTAGTTTAGGAGGGCATATGCTTCTGCTGCATTTTCACCTTCACAATGCAGGAAAACATCTTCTACTAAATGTTAGGCATGCAGACCTCTGTTGTTAATTCAATTTATGTTTGGGCAACATCTTAGACTCACATTATCGTAAAACTGTCCTTAGTGTACATGGGGCCTAAACATCCCTTCCTGAAAGAGATAAAAAATGTAATTAAAGTCTGATATGATCCGCTGTTGGAGATGGAGCATTAAACTAAGCAGCTATTAGATTTAAGTGTGGTGTTACCAAGTCTAGTGTAAATCTCATGATTTAAGAACCTCACAACTATCTTTCTTTTTATTTTATGCAAAAAGCTAAACATTAATTTCTTCTTATTTATCTCCTATGTTAATATCTTTATTGGTCTCTGGATTCAGATTTGTAACGTTTGCCTGTGACTGGGAAGAGGCTTTTTTGAATGACAACTGACTTTCTCTTGCTATACCATGACTCCAGAAGCTGTGACTTGAGAAATATTGTAAATTCTATTATCTCAAATTGTATAAGCTGATAGCAACTGCTGTAAAAATTGCCATTTACAAGTCTGGATCTAGCAAAACGCACTCATGATTAAAGAAATTATGCCAAATTCTAGTAAAATATTCTATTATTATGGTGCTGTCCTGGGTTCAGTAGTAGCAGTCATTTTTTCTCCTTCTTGGTAGCTGGTGCAGCTCTGTGTTTTTGATTTGGGGGCTGGGAACAGCGCTGATAACACCAGTGTTTTCAGTTGCTGCTTGGTAATGTTTAGGCTGGCCAAGGACTTTGTGAGCCTCATGCTCTGCTAGGGAGGAGGGGAAACCGGGAGGAAAGAGAGACAGGGCACCTGACCCAGACTAACCAAAGAGGTTATTCCATAACACAGCATGGCATGTCCAGGAGGGAGATACGGAGAGCAGAGACCCGGAAGGGTGGTGGGGGTGCACTGGGGGGGTGCACTGCTTGCTTGGGCTTGATATTGGATGGTGAGAAATTGTATTCTTTTCCGTTGTATTGTCTCTTGTCATTATTATTATTGGTGGTAGCAGTAGTGGTTTGTGTTATACCTTAGTTACTAAACTGTTCTTATCTCAACCTGTGGGAGTTACTTTCTTTCGATTCCCCTTCCCATCCCTCCAGAAGCAGAGGGAAGAAAGAGTGGGGAGTGACTGAGAGAGCGACTGCATGGGTTTATAGAAGCTTAAACCACGACAGGTGCTCCTCTCAAAATTCCTCTGCAAATTTGTGGAGCACTTATTTATAATTCTAGCCAAGATAATGGTCACTTGTGTGATAGCAATCCTTGACAACTTCCTGTGTGGATGAGGAAAAAAAAAATAATTCAAGGAAAAGGTGGAAAAATTCTGATGCAACAATTTTCACCTGGAAATGCTAAACATCTAGAATTAATGGAGAAAAAAATAGATGTTTTGATATTTTTTCTTACATTAGGGAAAAATACCTGAAAGAATGAAACATTTCTTTATCTGTTTCAAAAACTGTGGATCCATCACAATGTAATAAATGTAACTATCAATTTGCTGATAAAGATGATGATTGTTTGTGCTTAATGATCGAGTAATGTTGAAACGCAAGGCTTGAACAATCCTAAAACAAGTGATAGTTTGTAAATGTCAGACCACATAAATGCTTGGTCAATCCTAAAACAAGTAGTAGCTTGTAAATGTCAGACCACAATATCTTACACATTGTCTAAGAGAATAATGAACATCCGGGAGGATTGTATTAACCTGTCTAAAAAGATGGAAGACGGGAAGAAATGGACTGCGCATGCACCGAGTCAGCAAGGTGGAAAGTACATAGTCAGAACTTCATCAAGAGACCCCTGCTAGAGACCACCAGGAGGCAGTGCGCATGCGGGACAATATTGCGAAACTAATTAACATGAGAGATGGGAGACGATTTACATATTGTGAAACCACAATGAATATGTATACCTTGATTGTTTAAAAGAACGATTGGTATGTGCCTGAGGTGTGCGTGTTGGTGGAGCGGAGACTTCCCACGCACCCAGCGCTGCTTTGCTTACTACCTGTCATTAATTAGGCAATAAATTACTCTTGCTACTATAATTTGACTTTGGTCGTTTATAACAACAATAATGCAGACACTTGAAGATTTGATATTAAGTTATTTCAATGTAGTTGTCTAAACGAAACTTTACATAGGAGCGTGGTGTTCACTACCTTACTGTGGCTAGTGGAGATCTAGGACTCGGTTTGGTTGCCCACTGAGACTTATTTGAGATCCTTATGGGAGTCCTTCCTGGCCTGCAACTTTTGCTGTAGGGCACAGCTCCTGTGTCATCTCTTGACAGACCTATGGGGATAGTTCTGATACTATAAGACTTTTAAAATTACATCAGATGCTTATATTTTGGCACTTAAGCACTGTTTATCTGTGGCATCACAACTGAGAGAATGAAACAAAAAAGTTTTCAAGCCAGATGCTTGATGAACTTTTCTTTTTGCTTTCTTCTGCTTCTTCTTTTTCAATAATATTCCTTTTATTTCTTTGGCTTCTCACACAATCCAAAAATTTAGTGGTGCACAGTGGCACAGAATATGCACCTGGTAAACATACCTAATTGTGAAATGTTAGTCATTACCACATTGTTTTCTTTTTCCAATACCACTTAGTTAACTGCATGAATAAATAGATGTTTTTCAGGTACAAAAATGAATCTTAGATGTGTAGAGATGGTTCATGCAATATATTTGATCCCGGAAAAGAGAATTTATGAAAAACTTGTTGCCTTTATTATTTATTAACACTTCTGGAGTAGGGAATTAACTCTAAAAACATGGAAAATAAACAGTAAGGAATGTTACTTTTACTGATTAATGAACAATGAAAATTTGCTTCAGATTCTTCAGCGTTCATCTTCACTGTATATGAGAAATCTAAGAAATATATTCTTTAGCATTCGTTTTACTTTCTTTGGTACTATCCACTTATTACTAAATGTTGAAAAGTTTTTCTTCTGGCTGTATATGGAAATGTATATATCTTTCATGCTGGGTAAGAGAAAATGCCAAAACAACAGCGGAAAGACTCTATCAAAGACAGTTGTCACCAAACTATATATCCCTGTAGAACACTGATGTAAATTTCAAAGCTGTTGGATTTTTTATCACTTTACGAAAGCATAGTCTGCCTGTCACCTTGGAAAAGCTGAATCAGAGTAAGGAGACCAAGGAGAAGAGGACATGAATAGATGAGGAAACCACTTCAGTACAGTATTTAGTTTCCCATGTTTTCTCTTTGTCGTAAACACTTTTTTTTTTTTTTTCAGGTACTTTACAAGAAAGATCTTGCCATAATTTGTGATATCTATAATTATTAACAACTGGTTTCAGCCCTCTTTTTTCTCTTGTAGAAAAAATCGGAGATATGTTTTCAATATCAGCATTTAAGTGGGTGTTTCTGTGTCCAGCTAATATGTTTTGCTTCCTCCCCATGCTACCAAGTGACAGCCTCTTCGGGGTCATGGGTAGGTGGTTCTGTAAGACAGCCTGTAATGGCTAAAGCCTACAATTTCTATTAAGTGCTCTCGCACAAGCAATATGTTCACATGAGCAGCATTTATGTTGGTGGTTCTGTTTTCTTTTAGCATGATTTATTTCTTGATTTAGTAAATAAAATTTGGAGTTTTACTGAATAAAGGATCTTGTTACCATTATATAATCATCCTAGAACTCCATTCTCAAAGGATGTTTATACTTCTTTTCAAAGATCAAGCTACTAAACAGATTAAATTACAACTTCTTCCAATGAGCTCTTGGTTGATTTGCAATTAGCATGTGTCACATTTCAGTAATGTCAGTCTAAACTTTTTACTCTAATTACAAGAAGTTAATATGATATGACTTTTTTTAATAGGATATGTCTTATGTTTTTTTGCAATGACAGACATTTAACACTGAGCATAACAATGAAAAAGCAGCTGTTGTTAAAATAAGATGAAAGTAAAATAATATATAACATATAAGTCTTACATAATGAAAATAAAATAATGCTGTAAATTAAATAATATTTTAGCTAATGTATCATGCTCTAATATAATATGACATGCAAGTAGTGTTAATGCCTAATATGAAATGACGTGATGTCCAACACAGAAGAAAAACAAATCTTGAAATGCTGGAATTTCCCGTGCACCAGAAGATCTGACTGCTGTTTAACTCCGAGGACAGAAGAACGGCAAGGGTATGAAGGGAAACTGAAAAACAGAAGGAAAGGAAAATTTGAAAGTAAGGACAAGGTGGGGTGGATCATAGTTTGGCATTAGTGAGATTCATACCCAACAGAAAATTATAGCCTTTGGTAAAATCTTTCTGTGTTTTTTTCCCCATTACACTGAGCACATGCTGCACATGCCAGCACCTGCCTGGTGTCATAACATACAGGAGCAAGAAGCACGCACTGTCTCAGAAGCATATTGTGCCTGCAAAGTGCAAATGCTCTGGGCAGCCCCAGCGGCTAAAAACCATTAGAGGGTACCCTGAGACAAATACTTCTGTGCTCATCGTTATAAACTGCTGAGAGCTCAGATTAGAGGCCTTATTTGTTAATGACCTGACTAAATGTGGGCAAACAAAGAAAAGGAAGATTTTCTAATTTCTGTCAGAGAGATATCTTTCCCAATATGACAAAAAAGCAGATGAAAGTGCTTATTTTAAGACTTAGGAGTAATGAGATAAATTTGGGTAATCAGTTTGTAAATTCATAGCTCTAGAAATGTGCATATTAACGATATTCTTTACATCTGGGATGAAACAGCTTAAAGGAAATACTAGCTAAGAGTAGAGGGGAGATGTTACTTAAGGAAATAACTCTGATGATTGAAAAGAGAGATAAGTTAAGTTTCTCTAGAAATAAAATGTCCAAGGTCTAGACTGTTAATAATCTCAACTTAAAAAATAAGAAGTCACAATTGTTGTCTATTTTACCACTTATGTTTGGTATATAATTTGTTCCAATTCACTTACATTGAGATTGCCTGCCAGTTCTACAGTATGTAACCCAAGGACAATTATGTCCCATATATGAATGCAAAATTAAACCTGATTATTCATTTTTATTTTCTTTTTTTTTTTTTTTTTTTTTATTCCATTATCTTTAATTTAGGCTGTAGATCAGGAACATTATGAATACTACATTTTCCAACCAAAATTGCTTTGCTGACATTTTGGAATTGTAAAGATGCTAGGCAGGATTTGGGAATTATAAAGATTCTTTATATTAGGCTGAATTTTTGAGAGATCCTAGGTTCATCAGTATGAAGCTGACACTCTGTCTCAAGTTCATACGAAAATTATCCCTTAAAACTGTTATTTATGTATTCATATGTCTCTTTGGGTTATTGATAAATGAGTCCACAAAAATTGAACTTAAAAAAAAATTCCAACTATTTAACAAAGTAAAGTAATTCACTGCTTGATCAACATATAATTTAAAGGAAAAGATAGAAGGCCATGACATTTGAATGTTAAGGGGTTTTGCTAGGGTTTTTTTCTCTTAACAACAGTATCTCTTTGCACCCCATGGCAACAAGATCTATAATAACAAATTCAAATCTGCTGTAAGTAGATAATGTTCAATGGAAAGCAATGAGCTTGTATAGAGGTTGAATTCCAGCCAACAGTACCTACTTTAATGGGGTTTTTTGGTACTTAATTAGAAACCGTCTGATTAAAGTCTTAATTACAGTTGTCATACTTCAAGCTACGAAGTAAAAGCATTCTTATTTACATTGTTTTTTAAAATGTAGCCCTTAAAATCTACAAAAAATACTAAAATTAAAAGGATTAGTTCTATTCACAAAGTTATAGATTATGAATGTAATCCCAGTAGAAACACTTTAACAGTATTTCATGTTAGTTTTATAACCCATCAACCACTTAATTTGTAAAGCAGTGCTTGTTGATAGATTACTAGGCTTTGCATATTTTCTTTTTTTTTTAAATAGCCTCAGGATTGGAGTGATTAATAATAATAATAATAACAATAATACAGCAAAAACAATGTAAGAAATAATATAAAGACTACTTTTTAATTTGAGGAGGTATATGTTTGTCATGCAGTGAAGCTTGCTCACATAGTGAGCCATTTAATAATTCTAATTTGCTAGTGTTCAGTGTAACTAGTTTGGCTCAAAAAGACAGGAAATTTCCAACTCAGAGAATAGAAACTTATATATATATAGTTGACATTATTTAATACCTGATTTTCTCAAAAGGTTTCAATCACTGGAAGATATGGACAGTATTACAAATTACGACGTCTGTATAGAATAATTCAGAGGAAGATAGTTCCCTGCTTTTTGTGTTTCATCCAAATGATCCTGTATAAAATTTTTTCCAAGCAGGTGAAGATTTATCACACATTTAGGATTCAGAATCATTATTACCTGTCTCTGCATTATATTTGATTAAGCAAGTCTTTGCACACGTATCACTAAAATGAATTCCTGCTTAATGAATTCTAATGTTCCTGATTTGGTTACAGTTACAGCTTTCTTAAGAATCCATTATAATATAAGTTTGATTTCAAAAGAGTAATTATTCATATTTTGTAACTGGCACTTTCCAGTCAAAATATTTTGACAAAAGAAAATCCACGACTGTTTCTTTTATTTCCTAACTTTTTATTTATAAATAGAATTGTCTGATGGATTTCTTTCTCAAAAAAAAAAAAAAAAGGTAAATTAAATTAGAAATTCTTTGAGGTAGAGGAAGTACACATTATATGCTCTATAATAGCACAAATATTCCAAGTACTGTATAGCATTGTTTATTTTGTTTTATATTTCCTCAGATTATTTCAGATGTTAATCTTGTACATGCAGGAAATTATTCTGCTTCTTCTGGTTCTGTTATTCCTGCTCCTACCCTGTGTATTTTTTTAAGCAACATCTAATTTTGCATTCAAAGTGGCAACAGTTTAAAGCCTGCATACATTTTTTAAAAATCTACATTGGGTGAAGTTTAGTAAACCAGAACATTTCCCATTCAGTATGAAAACTGAACATTTTTATCTAAATCACTGAAATTTTCTTACCTGCTTTTCCTATATCACTTCCAAATAGCTTTCATTTGGTATAATTTCAGAAATTTTGGGGATGTTTCCGTATTGTACAGTAGAACTTTCTGAAAAATAATTCCCTTTAAATTTCTGTAGGTTTTACTCCCAGAAGTAGCAAGTGAAATTATGCTGTAGTGCAATGCCTGCATGATAGCTTCTAGATCTGAGTTACTTTCATGGTATATGCCTTTATACTGTTTCCACTTTCTGCATAGGTCTGCTTGTTTATTTTCTTCTAATATAGACTTGTACTGTCAGTACTATCCAGAAATTCTGTAGAAATAAAATACCTTCAGCATTCATAGTTCTAGTTCTTTCACACACATTTGTCTTCATATTTTAAACATGATACTCCACTAGATAGACATCAAGTTTAAAAAGAAACAACTTATGTATGATTTTGTGAGTTATAAATCACAAAAATTGTTTCCTTGGCAAAACATTGCTTTTAAGAACATTCTTTAATAAGATTTAAGAGGTTTAACAAAAAAATCAGATAGAAGATCTGTCAAATTAATATGTTTCAATTAGTGTATTATAGGAGGAAAAACAGAATTTAAAAAGAGGTTTGTAAAAATAAAAATACTGTATGCTTAATATGTAAACAAACATTTTTTGGAAGGAAATCCCCTCAATTTGCTATGATGTTTCTCCCTCAAAAAAGGGATTGCTAATCTCAGAGGAGAATTGCATCCTGAAATGGTTTTGCTGATGTGGTCCTGTCCTGTTCTGGTTTTGCCTGGAATAGAGTTCATTTTCTTTCAAGTGGCTGGTTTGGTGCTGTGTTTTGGAGTTAGTATTAGAATAATGTTGATGAGACACTAATGTTTTAGTTGTTTATAAGTCGCACTTACCCTAAGTCTAGGAGTTTTCAGTCTCTTGTGCTCTGCCAGTGAGGAAGGACACAAGAAGCCAGGAGGGAACAGAGACAGGACAGCTCATGATTTGAAATTTAAATATGGATTAAGCTGTACGCAGACCATAGCAGTAGCATCTATCTCAACTATATTAAAACTAGTCTGAACAAACAACACTGTAATTCAGGTATCATTTATATTGATATCCTCAGCAAAGTATCCACTCGTGCTGTGTTTGAGGGCAAAAGTGTTTGCATGCTTCTTTCTGCCCATTATGACTGCTTAGATTTTTAAGGGACATATAGATCAATTAATGTCAGAAAAAAAGCTATCCTCCATTCTCTGCAAAAATTGGTATTTTCTAAATTAAAAGTTATGCAAATGTTTATAAATGTCTTGTAATAATATGGGCCTAAAGGAGAGAAGTTTTTTTCAGTACTTTGGTCGTTTGAATTCTGGTTTCAGCTCTTTGTTTAAATGCTTTTGTTGTGTTGTTTTTTCGTTTGCTTCTCCCCCCAAAGACTCATAATATTCCTTTTGTATCATTTGGAAGTCCAGTCAGGTATTCTTTTATCTATTTATCTGTTTTATTGTGATATAGTGCAAAAAAAAAAAAAAAAAAGAAAAGAAAAACAAAGAGAGATAAAAATATATCAGCTGCAAAACCAACTTTTTTTCTATAGCATGGCTTGTGCCTTGCATTTTACAGAATTAAAATGGAAGAGGCATAATATCCTTCAGTATTTCTTCAGGTGATAACAATTCTGTATTCTGATAGCTAGCAATTGGTAATTAGTAGCAATTATTTTCATTACAGCAAGATACATGTAGACGGCACATGCAGCTGAAATTCAGTACCAAAGCTGGTCGGAAAAGGGAGTTAAAATGCCATATCTTTTAGACTACGTTTGTGAAAATTAGTTTGGAGGGTAAATATGATGGAAAGTGAAAGAGGGGATACTTTAGCAGAATGAGAATATGCAAAATAAGATACTCACACTTAATATTGTGAGGCCATCTAGCAGAAGAGGAAAAGAGGAGAGGGGAAAGGAAGGAGATGACACAAATTAATAATTGGAGAAGAACCATTGAAACTACTGTAAGAAATGAATTCAGGTATAAGGAAAGGAAAAGATGAAAGAAAAAGAACGAAAATATATTTTAATTCCTCCATACAGATGATATTCAGTCAGAGTTCTTTACAGCCAGTACACTAAGTCGCAGCACCATATGCCCATGCTTAAACAGATACCACAGGCCCAATACCTTTTGTCCTCTACTCTCAGCACTCAACACAGAAGTCATCTACAAGCAGATAAGATCTGTATTTGTTTACCGTTGAAGACTGCTTCCTTGTCTAACCTGCAGTATTCCTTTGGACACAGAAACCACGCCTTTAATGATCTCAACAGTCTTCATGACCTGTTGCAGATATGCTCTCCCTCAAAGAAGTTATTACTTCCATTGCAGGCATAAAACTCTTTTTAATATTTCAGTTTCAAATTGCCTAAACCATGTTAATGATCATCAGTCATTACCAGTAAAAAGGTGGAGGTGTTTGGAGTAAAGACTTGTGGAAAATGTTGCTGAGTGATATGACTCATATTCACCTTCAGAAATTATTTTCTTTCCTCTGTAATGTGTGCCTCATTCCTTTTCATATTCCTTAAAATGTATTATCTTTTTAGCCACTGTTACAGAGAACAGGAATCCCAAAGGAAGACTGTTTCTCTTTTTCATTGTAATATGTTTTCCTGTTTAGAAACATCACTAGTTGTGTTGAGAACTGCACGTTTGTCTTTCCTTATCCACTCCCCACAGTGGATTACTTAGGGACGTATATATCCTTCTCTGAACTTGGATGCCCAGCTTACACTTAAGGAGATGTTTTTAGGATCTAGCGTCACACGAATTTCTAGAAATTGTTTAGTGTGAGGATCTAGTTCTCAAGTGTCACAGAAATTTCTCCCTCAAATTTTAGGTAACAATGCTGAAGCAAAACATGAGGAAATACTGTTCAGAACGTGCCCAGTACAGACAAATGCATACTGAAAAATATAGTAAAATCATATTATTTCATTTATTGAAAAATCAGAATTAAAATAAAAAATTGTATGAAGGTTATCAAGAATAATGAATACTGAGTTAATACATATTAATATAAATTCAGAAAGGCAGATTAAATAGTCTGCACATATCACAAACCAGCTGACTTGAGCCATTCTACCAAGGAGCATTTATGATTTTCAGTAACTCACAGAAGTTGCCTTCACTGCCTTATACAACATGTAACTTTTTACCTTTAATGAAGGTTAGTATGATAAGCAAATGACCTTTTGTCATTGTCATGATGGATATAGAGCAGTGAGATAATATAGACATTCTCCTAGTCAACTGCTTGACGCTTTTGACACAGTTCAATTTGTGCTCAGCGAGTTTGGCAGTTGAGATCTGGCAGTGTTTCCCAAACTAATGCATAGGGCTTCTTTTTCATACAACACTATTTGTTGATAGTATGACTGTGGGAAAGATGCCATCACCCTGAGGATCAAAGGCTGCAAATGAAACAATATCTCTTCCTGTGCACTATGAACTTTGAGAATGTATGATCTCCTACCTCCTTAAAACATCAGTATGAAGCCTTATAACTTCTCCTTTTGTATTCTCTAAACAGAGCAAACTCAGTTTTTTCTTCGTCATGTTTGCCAGACTTGCATTTATTTTCAGAGCTGTCCATTGGACTCTGTCTTCATACTGATCAGTATTTTTATTTAATACAATATCCAAGGGTTACTCTTTTAGGGAAAAATGATACTACATGTGTTATACAGAAGTATTCCTGTTTATCTATCCAAGTATGGTATTCACCTTTTGCCAGACCTGCTTATACATCGCGACAGACCTTTATGCAGAATTGCTGCCCAGATACTTATTTCTCATCCTTTGTTTTTCCTAGGATTGATCATTTCTGGGTAGTAGAGAATCATTGCACTTGCCAGTACTGACTGACAACCTTTTTTTTGGTTTTCTTTTTCCTTTTAAGGCTTTTTCTCCAGTTTGCAGAGACATTTTTATTTCTTTCTTTTCTTTCTTTTTTTTTTTTCTTAAATTCTGAACTGTATCTTTGTTCACATTTTCAGCTTTGCAAAAATGGAAGCAGAGGAAATTGTGATCTGAGAAATTTGCTTGACATGAACAACTATGTTGAAAAACTATATGATGGAACTACCCATCTTTTGGGAAGGGTTTTTAATAATTCATTATTTTCTTAGTTAGAAGGGAAAATGAAGTTTTATTATTTTAGATTTTAGGTGGTTGGGGTGATTGCTAGCGTGGTTTTCAGATAATGAGAAATTTAAGTTGTAATAATAATGTAAATGTAGTGATAAAAATTTGATACAGATCAGTTCATAAATCTGTGTAATCCGTATTATGTGTATGGGTCTGGGCCCCACAATTTAAGGATGTTAAGAAACTTGAATGTGTCTAGATGAGAACAGAGCTGCTGAAAGGGCTGGAAGGCATGCCCTGTGAGGAGTTAATAAGGACTTTAGGTTTGTCTGGTTTGGAGAAAAGGAAGGCGATCTCATTGCTCTTTACAGCTTCCTGAGGAGAGGAAGTGGAGAGGGAGGTGCTGCTTTCTCCTCCCTGGTATCCAGTGATGAATGAGAATGTTCAAAGCTTCCCTTCCATTCCCTTTCTTTCTGTTCCCTTCCCCTCCCCAAAATGGTTTATGAATACACGAGGTACACAACTAATTTTATAGTATGGCTTTTTGGAGCTTATATGATGTCAGTTTTAATGTATCACTTTTCGGACCCTATTTGCAAGATCTACAAGAGTAAAGAAGAGAGCAGTTAACAGGATATATATGTTATTTCCTGAACCAGCTTCATTCTATTTATTTCCACCTCGACTACAACACTTTACTCTCTTTTTGATAATATAGCTCAGAATCCTCAGAACAGAGGGGATTCTACCTTCCCACAGTGACTACTGAGCTGCAAGCAAATATATATCTGAATGACAAGAGTTGTTCAATTCGGCATCATGTAATTAAATTTACTCATACTATGGACTCTTCCAAAAATGATGAAGCACCTCCTGGCTTGGTCAACTGAAAATTGATAAACTTATTCGGAATAAGTTTTTAATAAAAAATATCTTAGTTTACTGGAAGTAGCAGACTTCATCTTATACATCCTATCAGTCTGAGGGTGAAACACTTGTAATTAATATCTGAGTATACTTTACAGATGGTACTACATTTATGTTAGTAATTCGCTTCATGTTTCCCTAGTACATCTATGAGAATACAAGATACTGTAAAAAGTTTTGCTGAAGTGAAGATGTATAGCATCTACTCTCTTTTTTACCCCTCACCCTGTCACTGACAGAAATTACATTGATCTGAAACTACTTGCCTTTAACAAATAAAGTGGCTATTTGTTGGAGTGTTTCTTGTTGAGAGTGGACGTGTGAGCAATCCAACCTTTGACTTAGCCTCACTCAAGTAGTGAGCGGAGGGCTTCATAGGCTACTGAAAGGGTTAACAAAGGACGCCTGCGTGCGGACATGAAGAGGAAGTTGCCTTGGGGGGGTACTGAGCAGGATGTCATGATGTCACGATGCTGGATCAGGTTACCACAAAGCAAACTTTGCATGCAAAACAGGAGCCTGTCACTATGGACATTTCATAAGCTGCAACCAATCGTTAAGCTGTTGTTAACTGTTGGCTAAGAGGTGTTAACCAATCAGATGTTATCGAATGTTCCAGTACTTTGTAACCTTTCTATAAAAGGTGGTGCTTGCATTTAATAAATTGTCAACGTTTGATCATATTGGTCGTTGCTGCATTGTCCATGATCTCCTGCCGTAGCTATTCCTTACTTATTCTTCAATCTTTGTGTTTAAAAATAGTTTGAAATTTTTGCTCTGCTTTTGAAGAATTCAACCTAAATTGACAGATCTGTTATTCTTTTTCTTTCTTTTCTTTTGTCTTTGAAAGACAGGTGGTATGAGAGATATTCACACTGCATCTCATATATTTTTAGAATCTCATCTAAATCCCAGATTTGGCTTCGAATAGAATCAATGGAGAAGAGAAAAAACCCAAACAAACAAAAACCACAGTAAACAAAACACGAAACAAAGCAAAGTAATGCTTAAGGAAGCCTAAGATTAGACTCCATACCCACCTAGGAAACTATGTGAAACCATGTCTATTCTGTGCCTATACATGGCAGTTGAGAAACTAATTACTTGATTTAGAGACTCATATGTATCAATATGCTTCTCTATTTTCTATTTGTCAGTCATCAAGAATCTCACCTGTTCTTGACTTCTCAAAGGTAATTGTGATTATCTTGGAGACCTTTTTGCCAGTTATTTTAAGGTTACTAAGTAAGATAAGCCTCCATTGCTCGTGTCTCCTAAAATACGTTTTAAAATCTATTAAGATATATTATTCCCCTGGGGTAGCCTGTTGCTTGTGTTGATTATGTTGGCTAACTGCAGTTCACCTTTTTAGTGAGATAGCACAAAACGCTTCAGCTTTATGTCTTCTTTGATGAATAATGAGTTCATACCTCACTTTGTCTTAGAATCCTAGAATCATAGAATAGTTAGGGCTGGAAAGGACCTTAAGATCATCTAGTTGCAACTCCCCTGCCATCAGCAGGGACATCTCCCACTAAACCATGCCACCCAAGGCTCTGTCCAACCTGGCCTGATCTTCCTCTTCTTCTTAATGTATTTTTGTTTTCCTTTCTCTCTTACATGTGACATGATATCTACCATAGAGGAAAATCCTTTGATCTTTCTGATTTTATTCTGAAGTTCTGTTTTTTTTCTATATTTTTATAAGCTTTTTGAGTCAGTTTCTCCTTTCAGTGGGCTTATTCTTATATGCAAATTCAAAGCAAGACCTATTTGGTCTTGAGGGTCTTTTACGATTTTTCCTATTCTTTATCCTCCACAATCAAGAAATCGTGCTTTCTCTTGCTCTTTGGGAGATCTAGATGTCCCAAACCTGGTCCTCAGGTGAAAGGAAGCAAACAACAGTGGAGACAAGTTTGTTTATTTATACTTACTGTATGTGAGGCATAAAGACCTCAAACAAGTAAGAACTTCTGTAATGTGGAGGGTTATATTTGAATTACATTGTTTTTTGTGTCCTACTTTTCCTACATTCACATTCAAATTTTTCATTGCTGAGTATCCTGTATATATTTACAGTAGACGAAGGAACAGTTGGAGTGACTCAGCCCCTCTTGAGAGAGATTTTGCATTTTAGAAAATGGCATCCTCTAAGTACAAACTCCCTGTAGTCACAATTGTCTCTGCTTTTGCACAGCTCTAATCTCATAGCTGCTCCTTCAAGAATTAAATAAATAGTACCAATGAATTTTATAAAACCTATATGAAAAACAGTGCATCAGGTGATACGGAGACATTGCTTTTGCTAACTAAATATAGACTGATTTATAACTACCATTCCAATATATAACTGATAGGCAGAAGGCACTCAGCCAGATGTAGAATGATTGGTCATTACCAAGCAGCTCTCACTTGTCAGCCTATGTCAGAGGTCAGACTTGAAAAGAAAAGTGGTGGCTGTTCTGCCAGCAGGTCCCATACATGGATCTCATGTATAGACCAAGTCCTCAACTGCTTTCTCAAACTCAGGCTGTGTCTTGCTGAACTTTCAAAGCCATGTAAACTATTTTCTATTTCATGGATAAACAGATAGCAGACTCAATTTGTTGGGACAAAATTTAGTGTAGCTATTTATTATAAGAACAGCAATGATATGAAGATAGGCTGAGAAAATTGGGGCTGTTCAGCCTGGAGAAGAGAAGGCTGCGTGGAGACCTCATAGCAGCCTTCCAGTACCTGAAGGGGGCCTATGGGGATGATGGGGAAGGACTCTTCATTAGGGACTGTGGTGAGAGGACAAGGGGTAATGGGTTTAAACTTAAACAGGGGAAGTTTAGATTGGATGTGAGGAAGAAATTCTTTACTGTGAGGGTGGTGGGGCCCTGGAATGGGTTGTCCAGGGAGGTTGTGGATGCTTCATCCCTGGCGGCGTTCAAGGTGGGGTTGGACATAGCCTTGGATGGCATGGTTTAGTGGGAGGTGTCCCTGCCCATGGCAGGGGGGTTGGAACTCGATGATCTTGAAGTCCTTTCCAACCCTTACTATTCTATGATTCTATGATTCTATATAAAAATCCAGCACTGTCAGAAAAGCAATGATGAAATCACAAAAAGGTATTATAACAAGCTTTTAATGTGGTTATGTCTCCTGCAGTCGTCTCTGAAAAGCCTCTATGTTGACTAGAGTGACAGATAAAATTATAGTTTTCTACTGTAGTATACAAAATATTGGGATATTATTACTACTATATTAGTTACTAGCCTGCATGGTAAAGGAATCAATATGTAAGCACTTAACTGAGGACATGACGTGTGATAAGCAGAACAGTTTTGTAAAGAACATATCATATTACAGCAATTACAAACCTGTGATGAAATTACTACCTTGGTGAAGAAATTTGTTAAAGTTAATGCAGTTTATCTAGACTTTGCTGAAGGCTTTGAAATAGAGTCCAGACCAAAACCATAAAATTAGGGTGATGCTGCCTTGGTGAGAGCACCAAGATGCTCCATCCCTGGTGGTGTTCAAAGCGGGGTTGGACATAGCCTTGGATGGCATGGTTTAGTGGGAGGTGTCCCTGCCCATGGCAGGGGGGTTGGAACTAGATGATCTTTAGGTCCTTTCCAACCCTAACTGTTCTATGATTCTATGATTCATGAAGTGACAATAAGGAATAAAATCTCACTGGAGAGAGGTTAGAAAGACGTTAACATAGGGTCTTAGCACTGCTAAGGAAAAAGATATATAACTATCACATTTATTTGGTTATCTTATTAAACAGGTAGAAATGGAGATGTGTTCAAATCAAATCAGTGAGGCAACACTAACCTGAAAGCAGAAAAGAGAAATCAGGTTTAAGATCCTAGTCTTTCACGGTGCAAGTTGATGATTAGAGGGACTAACAAAGGAGCTCATTATGAAGCAATAAACAAGTCAATAGGGATGATAATGCCAAAAGTGCTGGGAAAAGAACTCACAGGACTTGAGTCACGAGAATGTTTTTCTTCTCTGAATTCAGCATAATTGCAGTGCAAAACTAGCTTCACACAATGCAGCATCAGCTAAATTGCCTCAAAACCAAAAGCAGTTAACTGTTTCCCATCAAAGATAAAAATGTATGCATACGTGAAGGGATTCTTGAATTACTTTTTGTGGTTGAAATTAGCTTCAAACATTTGAAAACTTTGGGTTTTTATTTTGCATTATTTAACTTGCTCTGTTTTTCTGCCATTAGTTTATTTGCCATGTGTTTCATTGTGCTCACTTACCTTTCTCTTATGGATGAAAGACTAATACAATTCAAAACTCAAAGTTTTGTGAAGTGAAAACTAATTAGAATAATTATTACTGGCTACAAAGAATTCCTTCCACAAATATATGACAGGATATGTACATACTCAGGGAAAGCACATCTCTATTTCACTGTAGGTAACTTGGTAAATTGTTCAAGGTCCTCTGTAAAGACGAAGCAGTCATCTGAGTTATTTTAACCAATTTGTTTTTAGAATGTTTATGAAAATTCTGTACCTAAATAACCTGGATCCCAGTTTGATTCCGGCCTGCAATTTCCTATGCTTTGCTTCAACTGACCATTGCCAATCCCATCAAGGATTAACTTAAGCTTTGTTTATGTGTGCAATAGCAAAAATATTAATAAAAAAGGTCCCATTCCTTATCACTCTATCCAGAGTGTAGACAGAAAAAAACCCCTCTCATAACCCCAAATTAATATCTGAAGTATCCTAAACAGATATTAACTATAATACTGCATATTTATCTGATTAAAATGACTTAGAAAAACATTACAATAAAAGATTAGTATGCCATTTAGATAGTTCTATATCTTATTTTTTATTACAGTGTAATACTAACTTTGAGAGTCTTAGTATTGGTGGTTTTATTTTAATATAATTTCTCTAAATCTGTTAGTTTAATGTCAATGCATCTCTCATGGTCTATTTGAAAAAAAAAAATGGAAGCAGTGAGGCCTAGCTGAAAATGTAGTGACTCAGAGGAAATTTTTGGAATCCATACCCCAAGATGAATTTCAATCACACAGCATGCTTCATTTTCTGAAGTAAAGGCTTTAAGTCAGGCAGATCAGACCCAGGGATTTCTAATTCATTTTAGATCAGAATTTATAGGGCTTAATTGTTGTAAATTTCTAAAAAAAAGGTGAAATGTCTGTTTGTGTTATGGCTGGTAGCCGTAGCACTGCATATAGCAAGACGTACCTTGCATTTTCCATTATTAAAAAAGAAAATTAAATCACAATAACATATGGCCAAAATTTGAGCCACAGTAGTTATTCTGGACTATCTGCCACACGCTAAATTTACCCTTAAAAATCAATAAAATTCAAGTAAGTAAGAGCAAGAAATTGTTTTGCCAGGCTCAGTCACTGTTTTAAATAGCTACTTCAGTTACTATAATTCAGAATGAATATTTGAATCTATCTTATGAATGGTTGTATGAAAAAAACTACTAAAATATGGCTAAACTACAAGACTTTGAAAATCTCGTATTCAATATTCAACATGCTAAGTACAGAATTCATCCTTCTGCATCTTCGCTCTTCTGACCTATATACTCCTCCAAGGAGTAAGAATTGTAACCTCTTTAGCGGCTGTGGTGGGTTGACATTGGCTGAATGTCAGGCGCCCACCAAAATTGCTCTATTACACCCCTCCTCAGATGGGCAAGGGAGAGAAAATATAATGAAAAGCTTGTGGATCAAGATACAAAGCATATTGAGTTTGGTGAAATTAGTTTAATTTATTATGAATCAAGCCAGAGTAGGATACTGAGAAATAAAACTGAATCTTAAAACCACCTTCCCTCTACCTCTCCCTTCTTCCTGGGTTCAACTTCACTCCTAAGTTCTTTACCTCTTCCCCACATGGGGAATGGGGTTTGTGGTCAATTCATCACACATTGTTGCTCCTTCCTCCCGAGAGAGAGGACTCCTCACACTTTTCCCTGTTCCAGCGTGGAGTCCCATTCGGGAGCTGTTTCTCGCATACTCTCGCATACTCTCTCCAGGTGCAGTTTCACAACTTTTGATTTTTTTAATCTTTCTTAACTAGGTTATCTCATAAGCACTACCACAGTTGCTGAAGAACTCAGCCTTAGCCAGCAGTGGGTCTGTATTGGAGCTGGCTGGCATTGGCTCTCTGGGATACACAGTGGAAGCTTCTGACATCTTCTTTTGTACCCCACCAGGCTAGAAAAATCTTAGTTAATGAAAAGCACAAAACAAAATCCTGGACAAAGCAACTATGCCTGAATTTCCAAAAATCTTCTGGGAGTTTTTATGAGACTTTTTATTCCCAGCATCAAACTGACTTTCCATTTCAACATTTTCCCCTCTTCCACCTATATCTCCTTCCCTCAGCTCTTTCTAGTCACATGTCGTGGTTTAAGCCTCTATAACTCATGCAGTAGCTATCTCACTCACTCCCCACTCTTTCTTCCCCCAGTCCCAGGGGGATGGGGGGGAGAATCAAAAGAATGCAACTTCCACAGGTTGAGATAAAAACAGTTTAGTAACTAAGGTATAACACAAACTACTACTGCTACGACCAATAATAATAATGACAAGGCAAATACAAGGAAAGAATACAATCACTCACTACCCAGCCAGAGCAAGCAGTGCACCCCCCCGTGAGCCCCCACCCTTCCGGGTCTCTGCCCTCTGTTTTACATCCTGGGCATGACGTGCTGTGGTATGGAATAAACTCTTTGTTCAGTTTGGGTCAGGTGTCCTGTCTCTGCTTCCTCCCACCTTTCCCTCCTCCCTGGCAGACCATGAGACTCAGAGAGTCCCTGGCCAGACCAAAATGTTCTAAGCAGTAATTGAAAACGCTGGTGTTATCAGCGCTGTTTCCAGGCCGAAAGTCAAAAACACAGTGCTGCACTAGCTACCAAGAAGGAGAAAAATGACTGCTACTGCTGAACCCAGGACATCACGTCAAACCCACTTCCTTCCAACAGTTTCTCTCCACTTTCTATTTCTTTCTCAGTAGTTTAATTAATCCTTGGATAGTCTCACCCACAGAAATTATTTCAAATACTAGTGTGCTGGTATCACTGTTGAAAAAATAAACTAATATTTAAATAGACATTATTGTCTAGTTAAACTGGAATCTTTTTGGGAAAGAGACTGTTGTATTACAAAAGTTATTCCCAAGGGGACAGAAAGTTACAACATGAAAGAAAAATAGAAATTGCAAAGAAATAATGATAATTCTAAAAATGGCAAAATGAGCATTTCCTGTGCTATCTTATGTGCCTTCTTGTTTACATTGCCATAGACTGTACTTGATTCCATATGCATATACCTCCCTACAGACTGCATGAAAAGAAGTAGTTTTGGTATCTTTGTCTCAAAAGGGTATGTTAAAAATCAGACATCCCTGGCTTTTTGTGTATTTCCTATTAAATGTTCAAATGTTTAGACACTTTGCAACATTGTTACACTTTTAATGCTACAAACCATGCTCTTGCAAAGCAGTAAATTCTTTAGCAGTTGATGACCTGTGCCACATCTTTAAGCCCTACAAGACCTACATTAACAATAATCAACAAAATATATAGTACAAATATAATATACACAAACTTATACATGTACTACCACTGATGTACATTTAGACAGCTATCAATACTATTACTGGTACTATTGTCTTGTAGCTACTAATATTTAAGCTACTAATAAAGTTTAAAAATCACTAATGACAAATCACTACAGAACTATCAATTATTGCAATGTTACTCTTATGTTCAAAAGAATAATGCATAGATATTTCAGTCCAAGCATATGCCACAGCCCCAGATCTAGTGTATCTTATGTGAAATCCCATAATGTGTGTGAATTTCCCTGCAAAATAACAAATTTCTTTTCAACTGTTTGAACAGATTTTATTTATTATGGCTCACTTCTTGGTTTTTTTTGCAGGCTATTTCTTTCTTTTATTACAATAACTAAACTGAAAGTGGTATTGCTTGCCAGGAATATTTTTTTTTTTTTGAGAAAAGGCATTCATAAAACATATTGAGAAATATATCCTAATATTTTCAACACATTTCAGGGGGGGTTAACTGTTTTCAACATTTTCTATGCTTTTTTAAAGAAAATCAACAACAAGAATATTTCTGTTCTTCTCCATGTTGGGAAAAATGAAAAATCGTTACCTAAGCAAAAATGTTTCATGCAAGCTTCAGTTTAATAGAGAAAGCAATTTTCCTTTGTATGTTTTCTAAGCAAGAGGACCAGGAGACCTGCTTTGATGGACAAGGACCTGCTCAGGAAAATTCGAAGGAAAAAGGAGGCTTATAAAA
Organism: Amazona ochrocephala; assembly: GCA_039720435.1. Taxonomy (NCBI): domain Eukaryota; kingdom Metazoa; phylum Chordata; class Aves; order Psittaciformes; family Psittacidae; genus Amazona; species Amazona ochrocephala. Next base: position 27,625,193 of record CM077876.1, on the reverse strand, counting down.
GGTGGAAGCAAGGTCAGGTGGCCTGGGAAGAACACAGGGATGCTGTTCGGGAAGCTAGGGACCAGGTTAGGAAAGCTAAGGCACACTTAGAATTAAACTTGGCTAGGGATGTTAAGGATAACAAGAAGGGATTCTATAGCTACATTGCCAATAAAAGACAGGTTAGGGACAATGTGGGCCCCCTCCGGGAGCTATCAGAACTGGTTACCCTGGATTTGGAGAAGGCTGAGGTTCTTCATGACTTCTTTGCCTCAGTCTTTACCGGCAAATGCTCCGACCAAGACCCAAGTCTTGGAATGCAGACGCAGGGACAGTGAGAATGAAGACCTTGGGCCCACTGCAGGAGAGGATCTGGTTCAACACCATCTTAAGAACCTGAACATGCACAAGTCCATGGGACCGGATGAAATCCATCCACGGGTCCTGAAGGAGCTGGCAAATGAAGTTGCTAAGCCACTGTCCATCATATTTGAAAAATCCTGACAGTCAGATGAAGTTCCCGATGACTGGAAAAAGGGAAATATAACCCCTGTTTTCAAAAAGGGGAAAATGGATGAGCCGGCGAACTACAGACTAGTCAGTCTCACTTCCATGCTTGGCAAAATCTTGGAGCAGATTCTCCTGCAAGGCATGCTAAGGCACATGAAAACCAACAAGGTGCTTGGTGACAGCCAGCATGGCTTCACTAAGGAGAAATCCTGCCTGACCAATCTGGTGGCCTTCTATGATGAAGCTACAGAACTGATGGACAGAGGTAGAGCAGTTGGTGTCATCTACCTGGACTTGTGCAAAGCGTTTGACACTGTCTCACATGACATCCTTGTCTCTAAGTTGGAGAGACATCAATTTGATAGGTGGACCACTCTGTAGATAAAGAACTGGCTGGATGGCTGCATGCAAGGAGTTGTGGTCAATTGCTCAACGTCCAGCTGGAGATCAGTAATGAGTGGTGTCCCCCAGGGATCGGTGTTGGGACTGGTCTTGTTCAACATCTTTGTTAGGGACATGGACATTGGGATTGAGTGCACCCTCAGCAAGTTTGCTGATGACACCAAGCTGTTTGATTTGGTTGATACGTTGGAGGGAAGGAATGCCATCCAGAGGGACCTTGACATGCTTGTGAGGTGGGCTGATGCCAACCTGATGAAGTTTAACCATGCCAAGTGCAAGGTCCTACACCTGGGTCAGAGCAATGCCAGGCACAGCTACAGGTTGGGCAGAGAAGAGATTCAGAGCAGCCCTGCAGAGAAGGACTTGGGGTGTCAGTCAATGAAAAAATGAACACGATCCGGCAGTGTGCGCTTGCATCCCAGAAAGCCAACCGTATCCTGGGCTGCACCAAAAGGAGTGTGACCAGCAGATCAAGGGAGGTAATCCTGCCCTCTGCTCTGCTCTTGTGAGACCTCACTTGGAGTATTGTGTGCAGTTCTGGGGTCCTCAACATAAAAAGGAACTGTTGGAACAAGTGCCAAGGAGGGCCAAGAGGAGGGTCAGGGGACTGGAGCACCTCCCATATGAAGATAGGCTGAGAAAATTGGGGCTGTTCAGGCTGGAGAAGAGAAGGCTGTGTGGAGACCTCATAGCAGCCTTCCAGTATCTGAAGAGGGCTTATAGGGATGCTGGGGAGGGATGTTTCATTAGGGACTGTAGTGATAGGACAAGGGGTAACGGGTTCAAAGTTAAACAGGGGAAGTTTGGATTGGATCTGAGGAAGAAATTCTTTACTGTGAGGGTGGTGAGGCACTGGAATGGGTTGCCCGGGCAAGTGAATGCTCCATCTGTGGCGGTGTTCAAGGCCAGGTTAGACAGAGCCTTGTGTGGCATGGTTTAGTGTGAGGTGTCCCTGCCCATGGCAGGGAGGTTGGAACTTGATGATTTTAAGGTCCTTTTCAACCATACCTATTCTATAATTCTATGATTCTATAAGGTCTGATGCTGAAGCGTTTTACAAAGCAGAAAAGAGGGTCTTATACTGCTGCTGTCTGAGCTTCATTTGTTACAGAAAAGAAACATAACGAGTCTTGTTCTCAAGAACTGTGAGCTTAACACTGTTCTAATAACATAAAAAGAAAATAGAACCATAGGCCTTAGCAGTCTACATTCTTGATGGGATTCTGCTATTATACACTTGCTTCATAAATTATCTTTTGGCTCAAATCCACATTCAGCCTCCGCTTGATGCTCTGTGCTTTAAATTGCCAGAAGACCTGAAATACAGGATTCAGCATGCTGTCTTCTGTTGTCATCCCACCAGCTAAAGCCTAGCATGAAAGCGTGGCATTTGATGGGTAGTTTGCCACCCAATAAATTAATTTAATAGATAACAGAATTTAATTGCGTGAGACTCTCCTTTCTGTAGCATCAGCTAACCTCATGAGTAGCTTACATTTTTGCTGACACAATCAGCGGTTGTGACAGCCTTTACACCAGTAATATCTCTTTTTGGCCAAGTCAAAAGGTAGTCTTCAAGGGTTTGCAACACTTCTCTATTTCTGGCTCAGTTACCTGTATAGACTTTGTCCAGGATCCATATCTTATGCATACATTCCTTGTGGAAACTGCTCCTAATTAATCATGAGTAAGAGAAGCAGAAAAACTATTTTTGGATCACTATGATTTGGAAGCCCAGTAGCACTCCCGCTGTTCCGAAACACTGCAAAAATGTGATAGACTCAAAGGGCACCTCTTTTTACAATACATGTAACAGATCTTGAGAGGGGGCGGCGTCAGGAGGACCGGCGGCAGATTCAACCCGGGCATCATCAGCCCTTTCCGGCCCATTGCTGAGGTGACTGTCTCGCGAGGGGAGGCCTGCAGCGCCTGATCGGGGGGGGGAGGCTCGGCGACTACGAGCTTCACCTCGGAGCAGCAACTTGCCCCGAGGGAGCTTCAAGTCCTCGACAAGGCCTGCCCGGGAGCCTGCAGCTCCGCGGAGGCGAGCGGCTGACTCAGAGGGGGCGGCGTCAGGAGGACCCGCGGCAGACCTGACTGGTTAAAAACCTGCCCCAGGGAGCGCGAGCGACCCAGAGCGCGGCGAACAGGGCGGGCAAACAGGGCGGGCTCAAAGCAGTTTGCGCAGCAGTTCGCGCGGGCAGGCGAGAGGGGTGGTGAGTGGGATGGTGAACACTCGTCGTACGGGCAAGGCTCGATCTGGGAGCTCTGCTCTGGCTGCGCCGGTGGTGGCCAGCGTGGGCACCCAGACGGAGCCGACGGGAAGGGAGGCTGCAGTGCAGAGCTCGGGGTATCCTAAGGGAAGGGTGAGCAATGGGCGGGGCTACACTCTGCGCTCCCTGGTGGAGGTCCTCCTGCAGCAGGTGGCTGAACTGCAGGAAGCTGTTACCAGGATGAAAGGTGTCAGGGAAGCTGAGGGGGAGCAGCATTGCTTGCTCCGGGACCAAACTGTTCCGGGGCCTCGAGTGTCTACTGTTGCCCCTGCAGGAAAGGAGGCTACTAACCCTGGAAAGGAGGCTGCTAACCCAGGAAGCTGGGAAAAGGTAACAGAAAAAAACAACAAAAAAAGGAGGAAGGGGGTAATTAAGGGCGGGGGGCTTCCTCCTACGTCTGTTGTCCCCACCCAGAACCGCTTTGCTGTCCTGCAGGGGGCTGATGAGCAACAGCGCTCTGCTATCCTGCAGGGGACTGATGAGCAACAGCGCTCCCACCAGGAGCAACCAGCTAGTGCCCTGGTAAAGAAGGTCACTACTGGTGCTGCCAGGAAAAAGCGGCGGGTAGTAGTAGTCTGGGACTCTAATCTGAAAGGCACAGAGGCACCCATCTGCCGGCCTGACCCAGCCTCAAGGGAGGTGTGTTGCCTACCAGGGGCTCGGATCAGGGATGTGGCCGAGAAGCTGCCTGCTCTAGTCGGTCCCACTGACTATTACCCACTCCTGGTAATACATGTGGGTGCTACTGATATAGATAGCAGTAGCCTGGAGACTATAAAGAAGGACTACAGGGCTCTGGGAGAGGTGGTATGGGGCTCTGGAGCTCAGATTGTCTTTTCGTCAATTCTCCAGGATACAGGGCAGGACCTTGAAAAGGCTAGGAGGATTGGGCAGGTTAATAAATGGTTAGAAGGGTGGTGCTATAGTCAGGGGTTTGGGTACCTTGACCATGGGACTCAATATAGTAGGCCAGGTCTACTGGGGGCTGGTGGAACTGGTCTGACAAAGAAGGGGAAGAGGGGATTTGGTAGGAGGCTTGCCAGGCTGGTCAAGGATGTTTTAAACTAGATGTGTTGGGGGAGGGGGCATCATTCCATCCCAACACACCCAGTCGGTTAGTAGCACCTATAGTAAACGTTCGGAGCAATGTACGGATATTCCAGCTGCTCCAGCCAATGAGCCAGCTTCAAATGGATCTCGGCTCAAATGCCTCTACACAAATGCCCGTAGTATGGGGAACAAACAAGAGGAATTAGAGATGTGTGCACATCTACGGGGGTATGATATCATAGGCATCACAGAAACATGGTGGGATGGCACCTATGACTGGTGTGTTGGAATGGAAGGTTACCGGCTCTTTAGGAAAGACAGGCCTGGCAGACGGGAAGGGGGAGTTGCTATTTATGTTAGGGATAGGCTAGAGAGTATGGAACTATGGGGACAGGTGAGCAGTCGACAGAGAGTTTGTGGGTCAGGGTTAAAGGGAGAACAGTGATGGGTGACATTATTGTGGGGATCTGTTACAGACCGCCTGACCAAGGGGACTTGCTGGACGAAGCACTCCATAGGCAGATAGGAGCAGCCTCACGCTTGCAGGCCCTTGTTCTCATGGGAGACTTCAACCACCCTGATATCTGTTGGAGGGATGGTACGGCCCGGCACAAGCAATCCAGAAGGTTCCTCGATTGCGTGGAAGACAACTTCCTTCTGCAAGTAATAGAGGAGCCGACTAGGAGAGGTGCCATGCTTGACCTTGTCCTCACCAACAGGGAAGGGCTGGTTGGGAATGTAACGCTCCAGGGCAGCCTTGATTACAGCGATCATGAGATGGTTGAGTTTGAGATCCTCAGGACAGTGAGAAGAGCGTGCAGCAAGCTCACTGCCCTGGACTTCAAGAGAGCAGACTTTGGCCTCTTCAGGAACCTGCTCAGTAAGGTTCCATGGGATACAGCCCTAGAGGGCAGGGGGGCCCAAGACTGTTGGTTGATATTCAAGGATCACCTGCTGCAAGCTCAGGAGCGGTGCATCCCAACCAGAAGGAAGTTCAGCAGGAGGGCCAGGAGACCTCCTTGGATGGATAAGGAGCTGCTGAGCAAAATTCGAAAGAAAAAAGAGGCTTATAGAAGGTGGAAGCAAGGTCAGGCGGCCTGGGGAGAATACAGGGATGTTGTCTGGGAAGCTAGGGACCAGGTTAGGAAAGCTAAGGCCCACTTAGAATTAAACTTGGCTAGGGATGTTAAGGATAACAGGAAGGGATTTTATAGGTACATTGCCGATAAGAGACAGGTTAGGGACACCGTGGGCCCCCTCCAGAAGCTATCGGGAGAACTGGCTACCCTGGATTTGGAGAAGGCTGAGGTTCTTAATGACTTCTTTGCCTCAGTCTTTACGGGCAAATGCTCTGTCCACACCACCCAAGTCATGGAAGGCAGACGCGGGGACGGTGAGGGTGGGGACCCTGGGCCCACTGTGGGGAAGGATCTTGTTCGGGACCACCTTAGGAACCTGAATGTATACAAGTCCATGGGACCGGATGAAATCCATCCGCGGTTCCTGAAGGAGCTGGCAAATGAAGTTGCTAAGCCACTGTCCATCATATTTGAAAAATCATGGCAGTCAGGTGAAGTTCCCGATGACTGGAAAAAGGGAAATATAACCCCCATTTTTAAGAAGGGAAAAATGGATGAGCTGGGGAATTACAGACCAGTCAGTCTCACCTCTGTGCCTGGCAAAATCTTGGAGCGGATTATCCTGGAAGCCATGCTGAGGCACATGAAAACCAACAAGGTGCTTGGTGACAGCCAGCATGGCTTCACTAAGGGGAAATCCTGCCTAACCAATCTGGTGGCCTTCTATGAAGGGGCTACGGAACTGATGGAGAGGGGCAGAGCAGTTGATGTCATCTACCTGGACTTGTGTAAAGCCTTTGACACTGTCTCCCATGACATCCTTCTCTCTAAGTTGGAGAGACATCAATTTGATAGGTGGATCACTCGGTGGATAAAGAACTGGCTGGATGGCCGCACGCAAAGAGTAGTGCTTAGTGGCTCAGTGTCCAGCTGGAGACCGGTAACGAGTGGTGTCCCCCAGGGATCGGTGTTGGGACCGGTCTTGTTCAACATCTTTGTGGGTGACATGGACAGTGGGATTGAGTGCGCCCTCAGCAAGTTTGCCGATGACACCAAGCTCTGTGGTTCGGTTGATACATTGGAGGGAAGGAATGGCATCCAGAGGGACCTTGACACGCTTGTGAGGTGGGCTGATGCCAACCTGATGAAGTTCAACCATGCTAAATGCAAAGTCCTCCACCTGGGTCGGAGCAATGCCAGGCACAGCTACAGGTTGGGCGGGGAGGAGATTGAGAGCAGCCCTGCAGAGAAGGACTTGGGGGTGTAGGTTGATGAAAAAATGAACATGAGCTGGCAGTGTGCACTTGCAGCCCAGAAGGCGAACCGTATCCTGGGCTGCATCAAAAGGAGTGTGACCAGCAGGTTGAGGGAGGTGATCCTGCCCCTCTACTCTGCTCTCGTGAGACCTCACTTGGAGTATTGCGTGCAGTTCTGGTGTCCTCAACATAAAAATGACATGGAAGTGTTAGAACAAGTGCAGAGGAGGGCCACGAGGATGATCAGGGGACTGGAGCACCTCTCGTATGAAGATAGGCTGAGAAAATTGGGGCTGTTCAGCCTGGAGAAGAGAAGGCTGCGTGGAGACCTCATAGCAGCCTTCCAATACCTGAAGTGAGCCTATAGGGATGCTGGGGAGGGACTCTTCATTAGGGACTGTGGTGAGAGGACAAGGGGTAATGGGTTTAAACTTAAACAGGGGAAGTTTAGATTGGATCTGAGGAAGAAATTCTTTACTGTGAGGGTGGTGGGGCCCTGGAATGGGTTGCCCAGGGAAGTTGTGAATGCTTCATCCCTGGAGGCGTTCAAGGTGGGGTTGGACATAGCCTTGGATGGCATGGTTTAGTGGGAAGTGTCCCTGCCCATGGCAGGGGGGTTGGAACTCGATGATCTTGAGGTCCTTTCCAGCCCTTACTATTCTGTGATTCTGTGATTCTGTGATCTTCCTTCCATACTGCATTTTGGTACTCTAGAGATGGTGTAAATACATCTTCACATTTGAAAAGGAATTACTTAGTCTCAAAAGATGGGAATTGTAAATTAGAAAGCGTATTTAGTTTTTTCTTTTTTTCCCACTCTATCATCTTACCTCACACAAACATTGACATCTTTACATTTGGTCACTCCATCAGCAACCTTAAAAAGAAGCTGCATATATGATATGTAATACCATAGTCAGGAATCTCGATAAGGAAAAATATTTACCAACGTTTTTTGAATAGGAGCTTCTGGATATAATTACATTTGCAAACAACTTTAAGGAAATCTCCCTTTTCTGTTGCTGCCTTGAATACGTTGGCATTTGTCATTGTGCTATTAACCATAGAAGTTCAATAGTCAAGTATGGCACATGGACACCTGGTACCAGGAGTTTTTGTTCCTAGTGGAGACAGCAGAATTTTCTTAGAAAATGGTATTGTCGTCTCTCCTCACAATATTTTAGGCTACAACTCACTGCTGTTGCTCTAGCTATACTACATTTCTGCCCTGCTCTTTATACCCTGAACACACTACTCCTGTGGTATGTTTGCTAGCTATTTACTAGTAGGTGGACCACACACTCTCTTTCCATGGGAACTGGGGTTGTTCTCAATTAGTGTGGAGATAAGGCTTTTTTAGAGTGAAATATGAAATAAATCCAATTTCCAGGCAGGTCTTAAGCTAATTCCTTTAAGACATTTTTGTAAGTAATAAGTTTTGTTTATGTGAAAAATCTTTATTTTTGTCCAGTGTTACAGGAAGCAAGTCTTTAGCCCAACAACATCATGTGGAATGGATACAACTTCCTGCAGTAGATGTGACAAAAAAATCTACTACACATTTTTTCTTCTGGTTTACAGTTCTTGTACTCAGATTTTTTTTCTTGTTTGCTTTTATAATAATTCCTTTAACAAAATTTTACTTCTTTACTGCTATTGTCCAAAAAAGTGCAATGAGTTGCAGAAACACCTCTTCTATTTTACTGATTGCACATCACTTACATGAAAATTAAAACTTTCATAAGCGTTATGTTAGTAGTGAGTTAGCCAAGGTAGCATGGACTTTAACACAGAGATCAAATAGTGTGACTTTTATGCTTAATGTCAAAAGTTGCAAGCCCTCGATGGCTTTTTTTTTTTTTTTAATATATATTTATCATATTTTTCTCAGTTGTCTGATTATCATCTACATATCTGGGGAAAAGGAATCATACCAGTTGCCTAAACTGGCTACTGTTGAAATGCAGCCTTCAAGGCAGGGTTTGTGAGTACTGCCGAAGACATTCAGAAAATAATTTTTACCTCTCTGTGCTTCAGTTATCTCATCTGAAAACAATGGATATAATAAAAACATCTTCTGCAGTTCACAACAGTGCTAGGCAAGATTTAGTCAGTAGACTTCTTAGTAGTTTTAGGGCAAGAAATGCATCATGGAAAGGCATAAATAAACCAGTTATTATTGTTCATTCATATTACACATGCAACTTGCATTACACTTCCATTAGTTGGTTTAAAAGAGGAAAATTGTTGCAATTTGATGACTTGTCAATTATGTGCTCTTCTGTGAACCCTATACAGGTTGAAAATGTAGTTTTCTCTGTTTCGGGATTTGAAGCCTACAGGGAAAAGACAGATAAGTACTGTAAAACTTCACAACAGTGCAGAATGATGTAGATTTGTGGAAAAACTCACTATATATATGTGTATATATATATATGTATAAACATATCTTTGAATTAGTTGTTAAGTTCCACATATTACAGCTGGAACTGCTTTGTGATGAAGCAATATTGTAATAACCCAACTTTATAGGGAAATGGTAGGAAAGAAACACTCCAGCAGTGTATGGACAATATTGGTACATGGCAATTGCCAGAATCATTTATGGACTCTATTTTTACAATATTCCATAATAAAAGGAAGTAAGTATGCTTTTATAACTCAGAAGAAAATGTAAAGTGTTACAGGAATTTATATGGACAGAAGCATTATGGTCACATCAAGTCTTTAGAGGAAAATATGATATTATGCATAACAACAAGTAATAAAAATATTTTCTTGCATTATTTGTTTTTACTAACACCTACCAAGAGCTATTTATCACTTTTAAATTACATTTTTTAATCTTTCTGATGGTGATATTCACATCTTGAATATCTGATGTCTTTCTAACTTTAAGTCTGTAAATAAAAGAATGAAGAAGCTTCTATATTTATGGACTACTTAATTTAATCTATCACAGCATAGGACAATTTGAAGCAATCCTAACACTATACAAGAGATGCCTTGCTATGAAGTGCCAATTACTGCATGAAAGTACAGCAACAATGTGTCAGTCTGGTTCTGAGTTTCGTCCTGCTTTAATTTATCCATTTAAAATCACTCAGAGTAAACCCAGCTTTATTTTGAAGGAAAGAAAAAAAAAAATAAAATTTGTTGCCCCAGGACTTAAAATTCAGCAGTGGAATAGGAAATGTAGAGGGGTGAGATTCCAGCACTAATCAAGAGATGCCATCCAATCCATTGACAGCTGTAGGACTGAAAAGTTTATCGTATTTACCATAGTAGATATTTCGAGTTAATAAGAAGCTTTTTACTGAACTAGGAAACATGCTTTCTGGAGTTCAGCAGGAGCTACCTGAAGTGCTCTCAGAAACAATGATGCTCAAATGCTGGTTCAAAGCTAGAACACAGCTGGGCTGCAGGTCACATTTATTTCCTTTGTTATATAATGTCTGTCTTGAAGGACACTGTGGTTAAAATGTTCCTTTGGAGTCAGAAAGCAGCAGCATTGTGACCAGTATTGGAAGATATAATACAGAATTTTTTCCCTTATCTGCAGAATAAGCATGGGGTTTTTTGCAAGAATAATGGAGGCAATTCCTCACACTAGCAAGGCCCTTGAGTATCTGCAATTGCATGCAAAGCACACCATGTACAAAAGTAGATGAAGTTTTGATCCAAGAGGAATTTTGAAAGTGGCTAAAAGGAGGCAAATATAATTTCTGGCACTAATTTCTCTTTTAAAAGAACATTAAAATCTCAGTAAAAGCATTGGCTTGGATACTCTATTTGCGCAATGCATTCTTACACCAGTTAAGACCAACTAAGTTATGTCCAAATGAGAACTCCTAATACTTTCTTAATTGGAATTCTACATTTTTGCTCTCTGCAGCCTATCCCACAATCATCTAATTTTTACAGATGTTGCTCAGATAGTTCATACATGAACCTCTGGTTACCATGTATATATCAGAATATCTGATATAGTTAATTAAACTTATATATGTGCACACACATACATATGTATAATATTAGACTAAAACAAATTAAACAAAAACCTGATAATTATGACAGTTTTGCTCCAGGCAGATGATGTGCATTAGAACCCTTTTGCAATTTCTTAACAGACAGTGCATGCTGCAGTACCACTACATTGAGCTTTTTTTTTTCTATAATACCTAAGCATACAAAAATTTCATATAAAATAAAAATAAATATAAAAACAATCATACAAAAAGAGCATAGACATGCAGCTCAAAAACTTCAGTTGCTCAGCCCCAACATATGTCAGAGCATAAAAGGTAACTGAAATTGATACAAACTTTATCTCAAACATTTTGACAGCAAGGGAATCAAATGAGCAGAACTCTTCAACATACACTGCAGTTTCTAAATTCTGTACCAGCACTCATCCTCAAACAGACGAGGCATGACTGGTTTAATGGAGCTTGTCCTGCTTCCATTAACATCTGTACTACCTATTAAGGAATAGGAACATGAAGAGAATAAAGTAGGCAACATAATCTAGCCCAATACTTAGAAACAAAGGAAAAAGAGTATGATATGGATGCTTTACCACCTACCAGGGGCTGGGGTGGATTTCCTTACTTCAGGTTTCAGATGCATGCACTGGATATCAAGCTGTGTGGTTAGGTTGATACACATTGGAGGGAAGGAATGCCACCCAGAGGGACCTTGACATGCTTGTAAGGTGGGCTGATGCCAACCTGATGAAGTTTAACCATGCTAAGTGCAAGGTCCTACAGCTGGGTGGGAGCAATCCCAGGCACAGCTACAGGTTGAGCAGAGAAGAGATTCAGAGCAGCCCTGTGGGGAAGGACTTGGGGGTGTTGGTCGATGAAAAAATGAACATGAGGCAGCAGGGTGCACTCACAGCCCAGAAAGCCAACCGTATCCTGGGCTGCATCAAAAGGAGTGTGACCAGCAGGTCGAGGGAGGTCATCCTGCCCCTCCACTCTGCTCTCGTGAGACCTCACTTGGAGTATTGTGTGCAGTTCTGGTATCCTCAACATGAAAAGGACATGGAACTGTTGGAACAAGTCCAGAGGAGGGCCACGAGGATGATCAGGGGACTGGAGCACCTCCCGTATGAAGATAGGCTGAGAAAATTGGGGCTGTTCAGCCTGGAGAAGAGAAGGCTGTGCGGAGACCTCGTAGCAGCCTTCCAGTATCTGAAGGGGGCCTATAGGGATGCTGGGGAGGGACTCTTCCTTAGGGACTGTACTGATGGGACAAGGGGTAACAGGTTCAAAGTTAAAAAGGGGAAGTTAGATTGGATATGAGGAAGAAATTCTTTACTGTGAGGGTGGTGAGCCACTGGAATGGGTTCCCCAGGGAAGCTGTGAATGCTCCATCTGTGGCGATGTCCAAGGCCGGGTTGGACATAGCCTTGGGTGGCATGGTTTAGTGGGAGATGTCCCTGCCCCTGGCAGGGGTGCTGGAACTAGATGATCTTAAGGTCCTTTCCAACCCTAACTATTCTATGATTCTATGATATGTCCTAAGTCTTTGTGGCTACAAAGATGACAGAGACTCCCTTTTTACAGGGAGTCACATGGAAAAGACGAGGGGTAATGGGCACAAGATACTCCTGTAAGATTCTGACTGGGTACAAGACAAAATATTTTAACAGTGAGAACATTCGGTCATTGGGATAATCTCCCCAGGGAAGTGATGGATTCCCTAACGTTGGATACTTGTGAGATTCGGCTGGACAGGGTGCTGGAATACCTAGTCTAAGACCAGATGATTCTTCAGGTTTCTTCCAACATTCTATGATTGATGTCAGTGTCATGAGGCCACTAATAGGTTCCATAGCCTCTTCCCTTCCTTGTTGGGCTTTGGTGAAGCTGTACAACCCTGGATTGGGCAACTGTGAAAAGACCTCTCTGAGAAAGTTGTGAGAGGTATCATCAAGGGTTTTCCCCTTGGCCCATCTCAAAAGTCATATCTTAACCTCCCCTTCCCTTGCAGAGTATCTCACTCTTGCTACTCTTGACACCTGAGGAAAAAAACCCTGAAAATCTAGAAATGTGACTTAATTTATTATACCAGAATGCGTACCTTTCTCCATGTTCCAGTGGTTTTCTTAAAGAAAGACGTATAGACTTATAACATCGGTTTCTGGTTATTTTCTATTATAGAAATTTTTAAGTTTTATCCTGATCTTTCAATACTGGATTTACACATTCAGGTAATCTATTTCCACTGTAATGTATTCAAATTCCTTTATGACTATAATCTCTACGTAAAACCGTTTCCAAAGAATTCTGCCAATCTGAGGTATTGATCCATCATCAAGTGACAGCTTTAGTGTTCTGAGTCATGTTCAGCATTTTTTTCCTTAATCAAACGTCAGATATAGGAATTTCAAGACAAGATAGAATTATTTTTTTTATTTTTTTTCCTGAAAGGGAGCTAGACTACTTTGTTCAACATTTTTTATAAGAATGTGATGATTTCACTGTACAAAAAAGCGAAAAAAGTATTAAAATGATTACAGCTGGACTTTTAAAAGGCTCTGTCATAGAAAGTAAAGTGCCTAGTTGCTTGCTGCTGCATTTAAAATCACCCACATTATTTAGGTCAAAAATGTTTCCAAATATCAAGGAATTCTTTCACAATTCAGCCTACTTTCTAAGTTTTCATTCGCTAGGCTGCTTTTTAGCTAGCAAACATAAGAGTGTCTCAAAGATAAGGAAAAAATACAAACACAAAAACATGAAGACCATTCTGAGGGATTGGACAAGGGGTGATGGGTTCAAACGTAAACAGGGGAAGTTCAGGTTAGATATAAGGAAGAAGTTATTTACTGTGAGGATGGTGAGACACTAGAACAGACTGCCCAGAGAAGCGGTAAATGCCCCATCCCTGGCAATGCTCAAGACCAGGTTGGATGGAGTCTTGGGCAGCATAGTCTAGTGTGAGGCGTCCCCATACATGGCAGGTGGGTTGGAACTTGATGATCTTAAGGTCCTTTCCAGCCCTAATTATTCTATGATTCTGATTCAATGATATCAGAAAATCAATTTTATGTCATTATGAACCAAATGTGATGCTCTTCTGTAACTGTATTTGTCTAAGTTACAAAGGAGTAACAGCAAGAATAAAGATTTACAAAAGGCACATAGATTTAACAATCCAGCTGTTACACAGCTTCAGACACTGATATAGGTGGATTATATTATACAACTGAGAGAAACAGCAACTATATGTTGAAGACAAAAATCCTATTCACACTGTCCCCATTCCTTCACATTGTAAGCCTTGAACAACACAGGAGTGGTAGGGAATGGCAGATTATGGTCAGCCCACAACAGTACCTCCTCACACTTTCCCTCTGCACAAGTATGTCCCCTTTCTGTGGGCTGCAGTCCTTTAGAGTGAACCTCCTCAGTGTTGGACTTCTGTCTGTGCTGCAGGGAAATATCCACTCCACTGTGGTCTCCCCATTGGCTTCAAGTGCTGTCTAGCACCTAAAGTACCTCCTTCTTCGCTGAACCTGATGGTTGTAGGATTATTTCTCACTATTTTTCCACACTTTTCACTGCCAGTGTAGAGCTTTTACTCTTTTTTAAGTATGTTTTCCCAGGGATGCCATCAGTTTGGCTGATGGGTTCAGCTGTGCCCTGCAGACGGTCCACTGGGCATGGCTAGATCCAGCTGTAACCAGCTGTGTCCAGCACAAGGCAGCCCCTGGCACCTCCTCACAGGGGCTGCCATTGCAGCCCTCCTATTGCCAGCACCTGGACACAAGTGGACAGAGTCACTACATGCAGAGGACTTTCGCTGAAGTCACTCCATTTTGTTGATGCCTTTGCTGTATTGAGAAGAGGCCCAAACCTAAAAGATATCTCATTCCTCTGTCCTTTCCAATATTTTTTATTTTGCTTTTCTCTGATTTTCCTACAGCTTTTTAATTTTTCTGTGATAATGATCAGGCTGAATGAATATGCTGCAGACCAGGCATGGGAACATTCTGAGTAGGAAATGGGACTTGGCCGTCTTCTTCAGCAACAGCCTTCTCATACCCCTGTACTACAGGACGTGGTGGCTATCAGACTGTTCTGGAGCCCTCACTTGGGTTGATGGCTGAGCAAGTACCAAGGAATACTTGAAATACAAGGAATGTTTTGTTCTTGCTGCTGCATACAAATTAACTAGCCTCTCAGCTACCACATCTCTGCTGTAGTAGATACATGACAGCCTGTTCAAAAAGTTTCATGCCAAAGCTTAAAGTATTGCCTAAGTCATTGTGCATCTCCATATTTTGATCCCTATTTTGAGCAAAGAATATTAATAAAATGACCTGGACTATGCCTGAAAATCATTCAGTTGAGAACAAAAGTCATAGAAAATATGCAGGAAGAAATTATCCTAAGCCTCCATTAAACACCTATTCATGCTTATAAGAGTCAATCAGGACTACATGCAAATAATTCTACTGATATAAGAACAATCCTATAGCACTTTACCAGTATTTATTTACCTAGCAAAACAATCTTCCTTTGACTTCAGCAGAGGTCTTTCCAGAGTTGAGATTAAAGAATGTGAAACTTCACACTACCACGGAAATATACAAACAGTGCTTTTACTGAGTCTAATAACGCAGCAAGGAAGCCCTCCAAATCCTGAACATATTAATAAACTACTTCTTCAAAGGCCATATTCTTACAGTGACCAAAAAGATAATTCTGAACTGTTTTACTGAGACTGAGCTATTCCAAAACCACAAGAAAAAACTTATCATCTTCTAAAACTGGCAAAGATGCAACATTACAGTTGCGAGGTTGTCTTTTCCCCCCACATCGTTCCACTATGCAACATTGAAAACCGAGACGCTTATAGTGCTATTAATATGAAACCTGCATAAGCAAAGTGATTTGGGGCTTGTTTTGATTCAAATTCTCTAGAAACAAATGTGCTGAGAGCAAGAAAAATGAAATTGGAAATAAGATGTAATTTTCAAATGTTGAGGAAAAATAACCCTTAGAACAGTATGCTAAAGCATGCAATGCATCCTGCAAAACTAATAATTCTTGGTTTAAGAATGGATTTCTTTCAACAAGTAGTTTAAAGCTCAGCCATATGTTATTTGCTTTGATAATGTTCGTTTACAAACAATGAAAGAACAGTTATCTTCACTTCAGAAATTACTAGGTGATAATGTTTACTAACCACCTTAAGGAGACAAAGCAAACCCCTCCCTTCTGAATAAGAAGTCACAGATAGCAAGAGGTGATCAACTGTAAATAACTATCAACTTTTCAGCTATCTAAACAAGGACAGTGGGAAGGATAAACATCTTTCTATCATACCATTAATTATTGTTTCTGTTGTTACTGCTACATATAGTTTGATTCTCTGTAATGAGCTTCACACCGTGTTAGACAGAAAAGCAAATACAGACATAGTCCTTGTGCTTGGGAGTTAACGATCCAAAAATAGCCCACTCAGTGAAATGTTTTTACCAGGTGAGATCACTGATAGGTGGTAGCAGAGAACTTTTCTCTGCCAACTCTAAACTGGATCAATGGATAGTAAAGAAACTTAAGTCTGCCAGACTGAACGTCTGGCACAGTTCATGAGCATTAAAATCACATGTGGATGTTGCAAATATTTAGAAAGCAGGAGACTGACTTGTTTTAAAAAATCTTTGGTACTGTTTTTTTCTAAAATGTTGTTCTGGAGTACATGTGATGGAAAAAAAGTGAGGAATATGAAGACTACTGTTGGGAATTTTATTTTGTGTCAGGAACACAAAAATAGTAATATTCTAAGTGTCCAGTTTCTGCTTTGGTCTTTGCATGCTACACTATTAAATAATGCAAGATATTCCTTAGAGATTTTACTGTGTTTTGGCCTGCTCTTTGTCCTTTTGTGTATTTTTTCATTCAGCTTTAATGTGAATTTTTTGTGAAGCTCATTTGTGGAATTTTGCTCTATCTCATTTGTCTTTCCAGTTCTACTACTACTAAACTTCTGCTAGAAGGAAAAAAAAAATATATGGATAGCAATTGCTGTAGGTCAGTGAAGAATCTAAAAGTGTGCACATTTACATATTAAAAATGCATGATGTTATATGGCTCATGATAGATTATTTGCTCTTATTCAACAAGTGCTTGCTACTCATAGAGAAATTTTGATGCTTTTTCTTCATAGTAATGAAGAAGACAGGGAAAATCTCCAATCATAATATATCCTAATACATTTTTTTAACAAAGGAACATATAAGAATTATTCTGGTTTTGCTTTTACCTATTATCAAACACAGTTATATAATTACATTGTACAACAAATGCATAAAAATGCTATCGGTTTCATGCAACAGAATTTTATATCCATATCTTACCAGTGGGAGACAAAAAATATGTGGTCTTTGCTTTCGTTATAAATACCCAGATAACCCAAACAGAGGTATTGATAATGGTGCTGAGGAAATTAATGGATTATAAGAACACATTTTTCCTTCTTTGTCTTTGAACCTGGCAGAGCCTTGGATGGCATGGTTTAGTGAGAGGTGTCCCTGCCCATGGCAGGGGGGTTGGAACTAGATGATCTTAAGGTCCTTTCCAACCCTGACTATTCTATGATTCTATGATTCTATGTTACCACTGCTAGAATAAGTCAACAAGGTTTCAATATTCAAAAAAGAAGGTAAGAATTGAAAACTAGCTGCTTTGGTTAGTCCAATTACTCATCTATTCACTATTAAGAATTAAACAATCTTTAAACAAGTATTTTTTTCCCTTTAATTAATTTTTTTATGGAATGAAAGTGGGCTTCTTAGAGACCCATAATAACATAATTATACCTTAGAAACAAGGCTCTGTTTGTAATGTATCAAGGATAATATATTTACTTTTATAGAGAAAGATAGCATTCCTAGTGGCCCTATTTGATATGGTTGTCCCTATCGTATGATTTTATTAAGGTCTTTGAAGTTAAATTCAGGGAGATCACACAGGGAATTATGCAGTCATGTAAAGAGGTTTTGTGTTGATTTTGTGAGAAGCTGAGAAACCAAGTGCAGCACCCACTGGCAGGAGACAGGCAGCATGAATTTGAATGATGCAAGACCCAAAAATACATCATGGGGAGATTTTTAGTAAAAAAAAAAAAAAAAGAAAAAAAGAAACTTTATATGAAAGTACATGAGCATCTGTGAAGGGAGCCAAGAAATCACTAGAAGGACCCACAAACATAAGCATGGAAGAACATGTCATTATTACCTGCCTTCCTGCTTTCATTAGTGAAATTAGTTCAGGCAGTGCCGCAGTTTGCTCATGAAAGTCTCTATCCTGAGTTTACAGCACCCTTTGCAGAAAGTGAGAAGTACAGCCAAATCAGACTGAAATACAATATTGTCTTTACATAACCAAGCCAAAGAAAATAATCAGCTGTAAAGAAATCAAATCCAAGAACTACCTCTCTCCTCCACAGATACAAGCCTTAAGCATATTTTTATCTTTCACAAAGTGTGAGCATTTCAGCATGTCCTGCAGATCAGGAAATATTAGGAAACAATTTACTCATAATGGAAGTGAATGCAAATCAAACCACTTGAGTAAAAGGACTTTGCGGAGGTGGGGTGGGAGAGAATTTGCCTCTATCTAGAAAAAAAATGAGATGTGGAGCCTTAATTGCGTACTTTTTCTCAGACTGCTCGAGTTTGCAGTTCAAAAGGGGTGGCGCTGCATCCCACACTGCCTCTCCTGCAATCTGTTCATGCAAGGACCGTCCATCTGCTAGGTTTAAACAGACCCCCAGTTGCTTATGTGTTTGTTCACAGATGTAGGTAGGAGGTTTGACTGCAGGTTTCTAAAACTTGAATCCAAGATTATGAGACACATTTGCAAACATACTTGCATATAGCAGTCTTATCTATTTGCTAGGAAACGCTCTATTGTTTGACTTGCAAATCAGTTCCATTTAAATTGAAACATGGTAGTGGTACGCATATAAAATTGAATTTGCACAATATCATTTCAATTTAGTTGAGAACTGCGAAATATACAATGACAGAAAACATTCAAGACAGCAGCCATGAAATTATTATATATGAAATAGAATTTATTTGAGAGGAGAAAGATTTGCAAGGAGAATTTGTTTCAAAGAAAGACATTTCTTAAACTGTGGAAAGTGCAGCACTTGAAAATAACATTATAAATTCAGCTGATTCCTAAGGGTTCCCTACAAGTAAATCAATTGCTCTATTTTTAACAATAGGCTGAATTTGCCTCTTTATAACAAAATTACAGATTACTGAAACAGTTTGATTGAAACTGAAAGTCCTTTCTCTTTTTTTCAGTCTTTCCCCAAGGATCTGTCTTTCTCCTAAAAGCCGGCTCTTGATATTGGAAAGTAAGTGTGGAATACAACAGAGATGGTACAGAAAGGAATGCACCAACACATGACTACCTCATTTGGCAGAGATACTTTGTAGGAAGATGTTACTATGATATTTAACAAAATTTAAAGTGTGACTTTCTTCCTACTCTACCAGCTGCAATAGATCATTAGATTACAGTCCACAAACAAGATTTGGGTTCACTTGTAAATGAAACTTTATGGGACAAAGCTAATACTACTGTTATCATTGGGGTTTATGGTTCATTATTTGACACTCTCTATGAGCACAATTTGATTTGGAAAAAAACACTTGAGCAGTGAATCACAAACGATGGATGTACATATGGATGATTTCACTTTTTTCCTAAACATATGTTTCTATCTGTGTCTAAAGGAAAAATTCCTCATTGTATAATGAAAGAGTAGATTCTCAGTTCTTCCTTTAGTTTTTCATCACATCCATAGTGATTCAGCTGCTGAGCTGCAGAACAAGCCCTGCCTGGCCAGCATCAGTACACAGTTTTGTACCTAGGCACAGTTCTGCAAGATAATGGAGCAGCCAAGCTGGACCTGTTCCAGTGTTTCACCATGCTCATTATAAAAAAGTTCTTCCTTATATCTAGTCTGAATCTACTCTCTTTTCGTTTAAGACCATTACTCCTTGTTTTATCACAGCAGGCCCTTTTAAAAAGTCCTTCTCAATCTTTCTTATAAGCCCCCTTAAAGCACTGAAATGCTGCAATAAGGTCTCCCTGAAGCCTTCTTTTCTCCAGGCTGAGCAGCCACAACTCTCTCAGCCTTTCTTTATAGGACAGGTGTTCCATCCCTCTGATCATCTTCCTGATCCTTCTGTGAATGTGATTCAACTGTTCCATGCCTTTCCTGTATGTCTTGACTCAGTAACCCCGGTAGGGTATTCCAGGAATGGAGTAGAGGGGCAGAATCATTTCCCTTGACCTGCTGCTGGTCACGCTTCTTTTAATGCAGCTCAAGATATGGTTGGCTTTCTGGGCTGTGAGTGCACACTGCCAGCTCATTTCCAGCTTTTCATCCACCAGTACCCACAAGTTCTCCAAAGAGCTGCTCTCAATCCCATCATTTCCCAGTCTGTATAGATATTGGGAGTTGCTCCAACCCATGTGCAGGACCTTGCACTTGGCCTTTTTGAACATCACAGGGTTCATATGGACCCACTTCTTGAGCTTGTCCAGGTCCCTGTGGATGGTATCTCATCCCTCAGGTGTGTCAAACACACCAATCAGCAAACGATGAGGCGCACTCGATGTCGCTATGTTATTGATGAAGATGAGCTTCCTGGATTTGTATCATGACCCTGGGTGCTATCATTAGGTGGCATGATTAGGTAGATTAAGGTTGAGTAGGTGTGGGTGTCTGACAGAAAGGTAGTTAAAAAACAAGTGAATTCCTGCTCCTAGGAGGACTTCAGAGCAAATTTAACTGCATTTTTTCTTAATCCTGTTTTTGTTTGGCAATTAAAGTATCTATACAGCAGACAAACACATTTTCAGCTCATCAATTGTCCTGTAGAGACATGCAAATATAATTTTAGAGAAGCTGTGCTACATCAAAATCAGGTTGCCACCACTTATTTATTCACAATCAACATCACCTTTATTTTTGGGACATTCAGGTCATATTTTAAGTGGGATTCCTCCTTCTTCTCCTCTTCTGTTCTCCTCTTGCTCCTCACCCCCATTACTGTCTACAGTATGGTTTCATGTATTTTGGCTTATATCTGTTTGGTTTTTTTTCAGATTTTAGACATCTGGATCAAGAAGGAAATGCACCTCTGGAATAGGTCCCTGCATGCTCACAAGTGCTGATTAAAGAAGTTGTGTTGCTTCAGTATTTCTGTGCTTTCTGTGTCAAAATATACCGGAATGGTCTTTCTGAGAGTTCATCTATTATAATTTCAATTGACTTAATTTCATGAGTGAAAAAAAAAAGTGTATTGTCCTTAACAAATTGGCAAAGATTATTCCAAACACATTCATAACTCAAATTGTATGTTAGCAATTGAATTTCACTTGTACATGGTTTCAAAGACCTTAGTTTGCCTTTACAAGAAAAACTGACACAATAAGAAAAGAGCAGTCACAGAAACAAAAATTACAATCCTCCATAAATAAAATCCCTCAGTAAGACCAACATGCCTGAGTTAGAGCCAGCAGAATTATGTGTTTACATTCAATAATCAGACTTTCTTCACAAAGCTGTTTGGAAGTGTATAACTAATCTGTACCAGAGAAGTCAAAAGATGAGTATGTTTGAAGCATTTTTGATCCTGTAGTTGATTGGATCCAGAAGATCCCTTGAGGCACTGACTGTTCATAACCACTGGGTAATTTCTGCTCCTTTCAAATGCATCCTTTGCAAAAATGCTGGTGAATATTTTCCTAACTTCCATCTAGCTATCACATGTTGTAGAATATTTTGTATTGCTGTAAGAAAAAAAAAAATAAAAAATTTAAATTGGGTGATGAGATAATTTTCAATATTTTTGATTTAATAAATAGTTTTGAAGAACTTGAAGATTAGTTAGCATTTTTCAGGGAGCACTGAATATGAGCTGGATAGCTCTGCATCTACAGCGGAAGAAAACACCACACAAAAAAATCCTACTTAGGATGCAGCTAGGTTGTTCACTGTAGAGAACAGCTGTGTAAAACAGCTACTGTGCAGTAAATTCCCATCCTGGCACTCTAACTTTCCTGTGTATATAACCCCCATAGACATTCAGGCAGGTCAATGAAGCGCCTGCTTTTATTGCCATTAACGTGAGTTACAGCTGTTTACAATTGCTGCAAGACAGTCTAAGTGGAGAAAGCAAACATTAACAACATTAAAGGATGATACCATTATGAAATGTGTCTCTGCAAAAATGATATTTGAAGTTCAATGTCTGTCATGTTTTCTAACTTCCCAGCTCAAATATGTTTAGCTTAAAAATTAAAAAGTTTGTTCCATCTGCCAGCCCTGCATATCCAATTTCAAATTTTAAGTGAGGCTGCTTCTTTTTGGCTCTAATATCACTATGATGTAGATTGCACAAGAGAAATTCTCCTTGCATTTCTGTTTATGGTAGCTGAATCAGAATACTGCCTCTGTGTGTGTGTTCTGTGGAAAAGGAAGTAAAAACGAAAAAAAAAATATATTGTTGCTTAAGTAAACAGACATGCTTTTTTCTCTCTCACAAAAGCTAAGCATTTGTTATCAATAGCCATTTTTTAGGAACAAAGATTTTTGGATGCTTAGTTCATTCTAAATTATTGTGACAGATATTTTAAATCATCTTTGTCAACATCAGACTCTGAATTGTACCCATACGCAATCTCTTGAAACAAAAAATCAAGCTTCCTCTTTATCTGAGTTCATTGAGAGAAGTTTCTTCAAAATGCAACAATCCAACTTTTCAGTTTAGAACTCACACAATCAACACAAGGGCTAACATTAGGGCCAAGTGTTGCAACTTGTCTTGCAGAAGACAGAAGACCATTTTTAGTTCTTCTGGAAAATCAGAAAAATTAGGCTCTTTGATAATTATTTTTCCTTTAAGGAAAAAAGCTTGTTTCTCACAGTAGTGAAGGAGACAAAACATTGATGAATAACCCTTATTTTTCAACATAATCTTGTCTTAATGTCAGGAACAACACAGTCATCCTGCTATGAGAAAGATTTGGAGATGATCGTTGTGTCAGTAGGATAATGAAAAAAGAAGCAGCATGTATAGATTGGGTGGCTGAGGGCCACTCTATTATCTTGTTTATTTTCCTTTTGGTTTCAGAGCAATGAAAAAGGTCAACATCTCATAGGGTTTCATTTCCCCTGACTCTGACAACTACAGAAATCTGAAGAAGTGACTGGGAAACAGTATGTGATTCTGATGAAATGATATAAGAAGACAAAACTGACAAAAAGAAAGCACCTCTCACTAAGTAAAGCTTCAAGAAGACACATTTTCAATTTCATGGCCAAAGAGTGAAAGCCAGGTTATAGTAGTGTCTAGATGTAATAAACACAAGTAGTTGAAAGCAGTATGCACAGTGGTGACACCACTTTACTTTTTAACTGAACAATATATGCTGACATAACCATTACCTTTCTCCCGTACATACTCAGAAATAACTGCTGATAACATCAGAAGAAGACAGATTGCGTGAGCAGATTAAGAAAGGGGAGTAATGGTAAAATGGGCTACCAACTCATATTAGTAATGGTAAAATGGGCTGCCATCTCACTCCCCCACTTCTTCCTCCACCCATTCCCAGAAGGGTGGGGAGGAGAATCGAAAGAATCTAACTCACAGGGTTTGAGATAAGAACTGTCTAGTAACTAAGGTATAACACAAAACCACTGCTGTTACCACCAATAATAATAATAATAATGATAAGGAAAATAACAAGAGAAGAGAATACAACCGCTCACCACCCACCAACCAATACCCAGCCTGACTTGAGCAGCGATCCAGCCCTTCTGGGTAACTCCTCTTAGTTTATATAGTGGGCATGACATGCTGTGGCATGGAATACCCTTTTTGCTAGTTTGGGTCAGGTGTACTGTCTCTGCTTCCTCTCAGATTCCCCTCCTTCCGGGCAGAGCACAAGACTTAAAAAGTCCTTGATCAGAGTAATCATTACTTTGCAACAACTAAAAACGTTGGTGTTATCAGCGCTGTTCCCAGGCTGAAAGTCAAAAACACAGCACTGCATCAGCTACTAAGAAGGAGAAAAAAGACTTGTACTGCTGAACCCAGGACACCATTCTAGTCCTGCATCCTAGAAAGCAGATAATGTATGGGCTATATAGAATCATAGAATCATAGAACAGTTAGGGTTGGAAAGGACCTTAAGATCATCTAGTTCCAACACCCCTGCCAGGGGCAGGGACACCTCCCACTAAACCATGCCATCCAAGGCTATGTCCAACCCCACCTTGAACACCGCCACAGATGGAGCATTCACAACTTCCCTGGGTAACCCATTCCAGGGCCTCACCGCCCTTACAGTAAAGAATTTCTTCCTCAGATCCAATCTAAACTTCCCCTGTTTAAGTTTGAACCCATTACCCCTTGTCCTCTCACTACAGTCCCTCACGAAGAGTCCCTCCCCAGCATCCCTATAGGCCCCCTTCAGATACTGGAAGGCTGCTAGGAGGTCTCCATGCAGCCTTCTCTTCTCCAGCCTGAACAGCCCCAATTTTCTCAGCCTATATGGAAGCATCTTTGTTAAAGCTGCCAACCTCTGTTTTCATTTGAGTATCAAATATTATAAGTCCTACTATCTGCAGCCCAGGGACACTTTGTTGGCATCATTTTCTGGATAACTTAAAATAAATAATATTTGAGAAAGGCATCAATTGCTCACAGACATTTTAGGAAAAGATAATGCATATAATTAATTGTAATAATTGAGGATGACATTATTCAATGCAAATTATTAAATCAGAAGTGCTAGTTACTGTTAATATAAAGGCTCCATTGTTTGCAGCCAAGAAAAGATTGAAATCAGGACTTGGTGACTCTGGAGGTTTCTTGTTTCTTGACTACAGTTTGCTAGCTGCTGTCTGAAGCAGGCTATCATTTAACAAACATGCAGAATTTGGAACCGGGAGGGATCATGACAAGAACTTTGATAATTTCCAATTGTTTTACTAAAAGTTTGTTAGGCAACATTGCTGGTAATATGATTAATTTAAAGGGTTTTTTCCCCTCAAAATGATTGTATATTTATGAGAATGCATTTAGAAAGGGATAGTAAGAAAGATATTTGTGTTTCTGTACCAACTTTTCAAATCTTTTCTTCCTTTGATGTTTTTCAAGGAACTGAGTTACTTTCCAGGGTGAGAAGGGACAGATGATAGGGTTCTCATTTTCATATATTTTTTTTATTACCATTAAGCAGATCTGTAATGATTTCAGCAAGAGTTCTGTTGCTGAAATTATTACTGCTTTAATTTAAAAATTAATAAATATGTATTCCTTTATTTTAAAATTATTACTTATCTGGGGAAATGCATGACATACTTAACCATTGTAATTTGTTATATATTCCTCTGGTATGATAAAGCATACCAAACAAACAATGGAAATGCTGAGATAATAAATAGATTAATAGAATTCATAGTCTTCTCTTTCTTTGGTAGAACCTGATGTACACTGACTCCAGGAGAAGCAGAGTCTGGAGGCAGGACTACACTTACAGTATCCAGGCTGCTCAGGATGTAGATGATACAAAAATGGTTATCTGCATGTGTTTCATTTATACCTTCCAGTCTTCACAAGGATCCTGGCAATTCAGAGATAAATAAATTGCAGCATCGTATCCCACAGGCCTTGTTGATAGACAGGGTCTAAAATTCAGAGACTACCTCATCACCGTTGAGTGGAAAAAACTGAAAGCAAACATGTCACCATTTCTTCCCATGTTAGCCTTCCTGCCACAATTACTCTATCATTACTAGCAAATGCCATGTGAAGGTGGTGTAATTCTGCATTGGAAAAGGACCAACATAAACAGGCATAAAAATTTAAAGAAATAAGAGTTCCAATAGTGGTTTTGAAAGTCTTTCTTTATAGGGATCTCAGGATCGCAATCGCCTACATTGCAAAACAGGGCTAAAGACAGTTTGCTTTCCAGCTTGCAATCAGATCAAGCCTTTCCTCAGAGGAAACATGACTTTACAGATGTACTTGCTTCAAATTCTGTTTCGCTATAGAAACCTTCTCACTGCATCCTGCTTTCTCCAGCGGCTGAACTGATGAAGTCAGGAGAGCCCACTTGCAGCCCAGGAAGGACATCTGCCCTGTGTTCACTACTTCAGCACATGACGGGGAGAAGGAATTCACAGCAGCAGATCAACAGCGTACTGTTGGTGAAAGGAAAGAAAATCAGGCTTGGGAATGTTTTAGAGGTGCAGATGGTCACTGACCATCACAATCAAGTATGTGGAACTGTGGCCATGGAGTTAAGAGGAGGGGCACAGAAGTTTCATTCTGTTTCTGGTCAGAATCTTAGCCTGAAAACTTGGCAAAGGTTTTCTTGTGAATAATGACAAGTGAAAAAGAAATCCATTATGCTGTGTTGTTTGTAACTATTGAGCTAGACAGCTCTGACTCATTCTGTTCTCATATGCACTCTGCGTACACCCACTGTATATTGGCTGAGCACAGCCATAACCTTGTAGACATGACAGTCATATCTTTAACCCATTTTTACACTTACTTCCTTGATATTAAAATGTCAAAAGAACTTAACATGGACTATAAAAAAAACAACTTTAGTGTAAATTCGACACATTCTAGTCTATAATAGCATATACCAGATGAGACCATGACTATTTTCTTAGGGTGTATAGAGTGACTCTTTGTGTTTTTCAGTAATTTTTCACTCCATCTTCAGGAAAGGCTTATGATTACAGTTTCAAGCACTATCTTTTAGGATAAAATGCAACTTTAGGCCTGTTTAAATGTGACTGGTCATGTTCAACATTATTGATTAAAGGCAAACTTCATTTTCATAGAATCATAGAATAGTAAGGGTTGGAAAGGACCTCAAGATCATCGAGTTCCAACCCCCCTGCCATGGACAGGGACACCTCCCACTAAACCATGCCATCCAAGGCTATGTCCAACCCCACCTTGAACGCCGCCAGGGGTGAAGCATTCACACTTCCCTGGGCAACCCATTCCAGGGCCTCACCACCCTCACAGTAAAGAATTTCTTCCTCAGATCCAATCTAAACCTCCCCTGTTTAAGTTTAAACCCATTACCCCTTGTCCTCTCACCACAGTCCCTAATGAAGAGTCCCTCCCCAGCATCCCTATAGGCCCCCTTCAGGTATTGGAAGGCTGCTATGAGGTCTCCACGCAGCCTTCCCTTCTCCAGGCTGAACAGCCCCAATTTTCTCAGCCTATCTTCATACGAGAGGTGCTCCAGTCCCCTGATCATCCTCGTGGCCCTCCTCTGGACTTGTTCCAACAGTTCCATGTCATTTTTATGTTGAGGACACCAGAACTGCACACAGTACTCCAAGTGAGGTCTCACGAGAGCAGAGTAGAGGGGCAGGATGACCTCCCTCGACCTGCTGGTCACACTCCTTTTGATGCAGCCCAGGATACGGTTGGCTTTCTGGGCTGCAAGCGCACACTGCCAGCTCATGTTCATTTTTTCATCAACCCACACCCCCAAGTCCTTCTCTGCAGGGCTGCTCTCAATCTCCTCCCTGCCCAATCTGTAGCTGTGCCTGGCATTGCTCCCACCCAGGTGGAGGACTTTGCACTTAGCATGGTTAAACTTCATTAGGTTGGCATCAGCCCACCTCACAAGCGTGTCAAGGTCCCTCTGGATGGCATTCCTTCCCTCCAACTTATCAACCGAACCACACAGCTTGGTGTCATCGGCAAACTTGCTGAGGGCGCGCTCAATCCCACTGTCCATGTCACCCACAAAGATGTTGAACAAGACCGGTCCCAACACTGATCCCTGGGGGACACCGCTCGTTACTGGTCTCCAGCTGGACACTGAGCCACTGAGCACTACTCTTTGCGTGCGGCCATCCAGCCAGTTCTTTATCCACCGAGTGATCCACCTATCAAATTGATGTCTCTCCAACTTAGAGAGAAGGATGTCATGTGAGGCAGTGTCAAAGGCTTTACACAAGTCCAGGTAGATGACATCAACTGCTCTGCCCCTCTCCATCAGTTCCGTAGCCCCATCATAGAAGGTCACCTGATTGGTCAGGCAGGATTTCCCCTTAGTGAAGCCATGCTGGCTGTCACCAAGCACCTTGTTGGTTTTCATGTGCCTTAGCATGCCTTCCAGGAGAATCTACTCCAAGATTTTGCCAGGCACAGAGGTGAGACTGACTGGTCTGCCATTCCCTGGCTCATTCATTTTCCCCTTCTTAAAAATGGGGGTTATATTTCCCTTTTTCCAGTCATCAGGAACTTCACCTGACTGCCATGATTTTTCAAATATGATGGACAGTGGCTTAGCAACTTCATTTGCCAGCTCCTTCAGGAACCGCGGATGGATTTCATCCGGTCCCATGGACTTGTATACATTCAGGTTCCTAAGGTGGTCCCGAACAAGATCCTCCCCCACAGTGGGCCCAAGGTCCCCACCCTCACCGTCCCCGCGTCTGCCTTCCAAGACTTGGGTGGTGTGGTCAGAGCATTTGCCCGTAAAGACTGAGGCAAAGAAGTCATTAAGAACCTCAGCCTTCTCCAAATGCAACGTAGCCAGTTCTCCCGATAGCTTCCGGAGAGGGCCCACGGTGTCCCTAACCTGTCTTTTATTGGCAATGTACCTATAAAATCCCTTCTTGTTATCCTTAACATCCCTAGCCAAGTATAATTCTAAGTGGGCCTTAGCTTTCCTAACCTGGTCCCTAGCTTCCTGGACAACATCCCTGTATTCTTCCCAGGCTGCCTGACCTTGCTTCCACCTTTTATAAGACTCTTGTTTCCTTCGAGTTTTGCTCAGCAGCTCTTTATCCATCCAAGGAGGTCTCCTGGCCCTCCTGCTGCACTTCCTTCTAGTTGGGATGCATCGCTCCTGAGCTTGCAGCAGGTGATCCAGCCCAGAAGGCCAACCGTATTCTGGGCTGCATCAAAAGGAGTGTGACCAGCAGGTCGGGGGAGGTCATCCTGCCCCTCTATTCTGCTCTCGTGAGACCTCACTTGGAGTATTGCGTGCAGTTCTGGTGTCCTCAACATAAAAAGGACATGGAACTGTTGGAACAAGTCCAGAGGAGGGCCACGAGTATGATCAGGGGACTGGAGCACCTCTCGTATGAAGATAGGCTGAGAAAGTTGTGTCTGTTCAGGCTGGAGAAGAGAAGGCTGTGTGGAGACCTCATAGCAGCCTTCCAATACCTGAAGGGGGCCTATAGGGATGCTGGGGAGGGACTTTTCATTAGGGACTGTGGTGAGAGGACAAGGGGTAATGGGTTTAAACTTAAACAGGGGAAGTTTAGATTGGATCTGAGGAAGAAATTCTTTACTGTGAGGGTGGTGAGGCCCTGGAATGGGTTGCCCAGGGAAGTGTGAATGCTTCACCCCTGGCGGCGTTCAAGGTGGGGTTGGACATAGCCTTGGATGGCATGGTTTAGTGGGAGGTGTCCCTGCCCACGGCGGGGGGGTTGGAACTCTATGATCTTGAGGTCCTTTCCAACCCTTACTATTCTGTGATTCTGTGATTCTGTGAATATCAACCAACAGTCTTGGGCCCCCCTGCCCTCTAGGGCTGTATCCCATGGAACCTTACTGAGCAGGTTCCTGAAGAGGCCAAAGTCTGCTCTCTTGAAGTCCAGGGCAGTGAGCTTGCTGCACGCTCTTCTCACTGTCCTGAGGATCTCAAACTCGACCATCTCATGATCGCTGCAATCAAGGCTGCCCTGGAGCGTCACATTCCCAACCAGCCCTTCCCTGCTGGTGAGGACGAGGTCAAGCATGGCACCTCTCCTTGTCGGCTCCTCTATTACTTGCAGAAGGAAGTTGTCTTCCATGCAATAGAGGAACCTTCTGGATTGCTTGTGCCGGGCCGTACCATCCCTCCAACAGATATCAGGGTGGTTGAAGTCTCCCATGAGAACAAGGGCCTGCAAGCGTGAGGCTGCTCCTATCTGCCTATGGAGCGCTTCGTCCAGCATCTTTTAGTGCCATGTAAATTTAGGGTCAAATTATAATCTCGAGGAAGTAAATAATGAAAATCTGTTTATTTTGGGTAACGGTGAATTATTTTTCCATCACTATGGGAAACAGTTATCCTGGCTTTCTGTAAGTCTGCCATGTATATACCATGTTCAGTTTCTCATGTCCAGGCTGTATCCACGTCCTGCAGAATTTCTCTGAATAATTCATCTAACAGATATCCTTTCCTCCAACTAAAAGTTTTCTAGAGTCTAGTCAACTTGCATTTAAATGACTGAAAGATATTTTTTTCATTGTCCCTCAAAACACAATTTTTACTGATTTTTCCAGAATGCTGTTGCATAGATATATTTCCTGATCTATTACTGTGAGCTATTACATGATCTCCCTCCTCAACTTTCTAAAGTTCTCACTGATCAGAAATAATTTGCCTTTTTTTTCAAAGTTTTTACAGTCCTTCCTCACCTTGAGCCTTTCAGCTTGAGATCCTGAGAGGTTGACTCCTGTGTCTGCCTAACCCATGGTAGCATCCTCTGTCACTCATTTCTTTGATTTTCAAACCATACCTTTCTTTCTCCCACAGTGCCCTTTATGCTTTAAAAAGCTCACAATGTTACCATCTAACCTTCCTCTCATCCTTGTATAGAACTTACCATGCATAAGAGGTTTGCAGAAACCGTTGATCGCAAAGATACTCCAGAGTGCTCTGCCCTTCCTACTCACCCTGTTGAAAGATTTTGTCTTCCCTTGTCAGTATCCTCAAGTTTCTTCTTGTAACCCAGAAGTGCACACTTCTTCTGTTTTGTATTCAGCACCCAACACAGAGATCCCTAATCTTTAACTGGAATTCCTGGGGTCTGTTGTAGTAGAAATAATAAATGATTAAAACAAAATAGTTTCTTGAAAGTGACAGGAAAATTGACTCCTGACATTTGCATAAAAAACAAGGGTTTTCTGAGATGCATTATGAATCACACAGCTACTCTACTGAGTTTGCTTGTGCATCCTGTGTTGCTTTGCTCTTTTTAAATCTGTTCCTGAAGATAATTGGGCAAATACTGCTTTTTGAGCTACAAATAAAAAGTGTCTTTTATGCTCCCAATTTTCCCAATTTATTGTAAGAGCCTTACAATGGTCTGTTTGTCAGATTTGCATTTCATAAAATAATTTGTTAGTTAAAAAAAAGAATCTTACAAATTTACCTCCTATAATAGCATATCAGTTTACTCTTCTAAACATTCTGAATCACCAGTGTATCCATGCAACTCTAAAAGCTAATGGTCAAAACTGGCAGTCTCAAATTACACAGTATTAACATTTTACTTTTTTATTTTATACAAATTTGTATTGGAGTAAAAGCTATAAATTTTTCCCTTTAAATTGTTCTGAGTAAAAAAACTAAAGTGTTTCTTATCCCATTGTATTTTTTCATTTGTCTAATTTTTTTACTTATTAGAAGTGCCTTTGTATGGTATGGGGTCATTTACATTGCAGAAATAGTTATAGCATATTCTACAAAAAAGTTAAGCCTGACATCTCAACCCCTGTTTCTCTTCACAGCCCTTCCTTCAGCTTTAACACTGTTGAAATTATGATTCTTCTGTTTTATTACCAGTGTTTAACTTTGGACTTCAACATGTACTCGTTGTCTCCTCATTCTGCATACTTGAAAGAGACCTTCATGGGGTCTCTGTTACACCTGCACCATTGCAGTAAAAGTGTTTTACCCAGAGATGAATTACTCATATTCCCAAGAAGTAAGACTGGATGAATTGCCCCTGAATAAGGGCTACTACACCACCAGATTGGTCCACTGGTCCTTCATTGAACTGGTTTGTAGGTAGCATTTTCAAAACCCGTTTTAATTTTTAGTTCCAACAAGTTACAGTGATTGTATAACTTACAAATAACTGTACTGTGGCAGTCTGAAACAGCAAAACAAAAAAGGAATGAGATAATGACAGAAGTAGGGTTTGTAAAGAGAAGCAAAATAACTTTTACTGTGATTGCAGCTGGAAATAAAAAAGCTTTCAAACATCATCTGAAAGAGAAGCAGGAAACTGGAAGCTAGTAATGAAAGGATGAGTTCCAAAGTACTTTGGCTCTATCAGTGGGCTCAGCACACATATATTTGAACCAAATCTTTATCCTTTATTTCTGTCATTAGGCTCAGAGCCCTGCTTGAAACTTTGTGCGGAAACAGGACTGTTAAGCAGGAAGCAATGTTTTTTGCCGCAATTTCTTCACTTGAATGAAATGGTGTTTAGTGGCTGCTGTGCTGAACAGGATTCATCTTCTCATTACCCCTTGTCAGATCTGGTCTGTATTCTCGGTGCTGCTCACTCCAACACAACTACAGTCACATAAGGAAAGCTAAGACAACATGAAAGGAATGGTGAAGGCAGTTGCGTGATCCAACACTTTGTCAGCCCACAATGGTATGATTAACATAGGTAACAGGCTTTTTCAGACAGAGAAAGAAATGAGAAGAGGAAGGATAAAACTTGAATCAGGAAGTGATATTCTTCAAGGAAAGTTTGGAACAAATAAGAATGAGCAAGAAGGGGCTGGAAGGAAAAATAATTTCATTGGTGAGAAGAAGAGGTGAGAAGAAAATTGCAGCAGTAAAGAATTTTGAGATGGCTCAGACTGAAGGGGAGAGAATCTAACTGAGGGAAAAAGATCTGTATAGAAAAGAAGCTGAATCAAAGAGCAAACAGAAATAAAAATGCCTTCCTTTCCATACTTTTTCCCCTAACATTTAAAAATAAAAATGTTTGTTTCTGTTGAATATTTATTCCCTGTATTTATTTCTATTTGCAGCAAAAATTACATCACTAGTCTGGACAGGTTTTTGGCAGTTATCAGTGTTTCAAACCAAATATCTACATTGTAAACCTGTTGAGAATATCTATTAATTTTACTAGTAAACACATTGGAAGTTCAGTGGATTTTGTTTGTTTTAAAGTACATGGTAAATTACCATTTTCTTAATTCTGAAAATATTGACAATATCCAAGTAGAGCCCTTTTACAGTCAAAACTTTTCTGTCTCTTCTCAGCTGGTTGGGTAGCTGGTGAATATGGGATCCCATAAGATAAAATATTGGCAAGGATTGTACTGACAGAAAGATACATGCATTTTACAGAGGCAGGGAATCTGATATACCAGAATGAGCACAACACAGGTACCTTGAGTAGGTAGCTTGAAAGGCTTAATATAGCATAAATTTCCTAGATTGCTGAACACACAGTATGCATGCTTTAGAAGTAATCTGTGTATAACCTGTGTTCATTTATTGGGGGAATATGGACATGAAGCAGCCTTCATAGAAATGTAGCCTGCTATACATTTGGAAGTTCAAACAAATTGCTGGTGTCTTTTTTTGTTTGCTTTCTCACTGGACAGAATTTTCAGAGTGAGTGTATCTAAGGAAACCTGTAAATATTCACCCACATTGAAACCTTTCCAGGGATACAGTCCTACATGTGGGGAGCTGGAATTGAAAAGCAAATTGTAATTGAATGATAGAACTCAGTTTGTAGCATTCAGCCACGTGGTAGCACTTGCGTGTATTTCAGATGGACTCTGATCCTGCATTTAACATGGGAACTGTTGATATAAGAGGAAAAGAGAACCATGACTTAAAAATGTTCTGACCTAATACATCTCTTTTTACTGCTTCCTGCTATGTTTCTCTCCTGCTTCCCAAAAAATACATCCCTTTATTCAGCTTAAACACAGAATGTAGAAAATGTATCAAAATAACTGGATTGTTGGGCTGGAGTAGTAATTCTGTAGCACACATCTGAGGATTGTCTCAGGGGTTTCTTAATGTTTGTTTCACATATGCTTGGGGTTTTTTTTAAAGACTTTTAAGTAGAAAGATAGCTTTCCACACCACTGTGCTGTACTTACGTACTTATGCACTTATGTACAATGTGCAACAGTATATTCTCAGCTCAGGAGCAGCCATATAAGATTTTGTGTCAGAAAAAAAAAGCAGCATTTAACATTTTACTTCCACCTAACAGTAATTCTGTTATTCTTCTGCTCTTAAGTTCCATAGATAAGTTTTGCATGGTGTAAAAACTTTGATGTATAGGAGAAATTGTCTAGGCCTCGGAGAAACAAACAGTAAACAGGTAAAAAGATGTGGCTTTTCACCTGTAGACTAAGCATACTGTTCTACGGCAAGAAATCATGGCAAGGAGTGGAACATCTTAACATGGGAGCAGTTTGGTGCAAAAAGGTCACCTTGATAAAATACCTGTAAAGTACAGGATTTGCTGATTAAGAGCTCTTCTTGTTTTGTGCACTTAAATATTTTGTATGTCTTCATTCACTACTGCAAATGAGAATGCCAATTTTTTACTTGCATGGATATAATAGGGCATTTTCCTTCCTATTCCCAATTTGTATGAGCTAAGCTGACATTTATTTCCATATAACCTTGTGCATGCTGCTGTTTGTGTTGTAGCAAGTGAAAACTACAGTGAGGAAAAACAGTCATTAGAAAACATCACTATTTTTTTTTTTTTGTTTCTCTAATCTGCTTTGTACTTACAAAGCCTACGAATTCTTTTGCTTTAAAGTAGTATGCTGCCAAGAGCTCAATCCCCCGACAATGTAAATCAATAAGGCTCCAGGCTAAAAACTTCTGAGTACTACAGATTTTGTATTTTTATTTAATTTCTATTCTTCCTCATCAGTTTCCAAATAAGCCATCTTTTTACCTGTTTAATGTTTGTTTCTATGAGGCCTAGGCAATTTCTCCTATACATCAAAGTCTTTTCATGCTCTGTGACAAGGCGTTCCTTACAAGATGCCCAGGAAAACTACCATGAAAATGAAATTGCAAAGTCTCAGTTCTTGCTGCTGTTCTTAAGTTTTCTGATAGAACAGATCATCATAGAAAAAAAAGCTGACTGAAGATAATTTGAATTATTAATATTAATATTAACTGAATGGAAATCTGCTTCTTCAGGAGACAATTTACATCTCCAAACTCCCATTTCCTCATCAGCTGACCACCAGGTGAAGGCTTGATAGTGCTTTCCAAATTCTGTTAACACCAATTTTCCTTCCTTTTAGATCCTAATAGGAAAGTAGAGATCTCAGAGTTTCTAAGCACTACATTTACCACCGGACTAATTTTATCAATTCCCTGTCTGAAGGACTTCAAGGCTTTCCTGGTTAATCAGGAGGACCTGATGGCCAATTTTTGTTATTGCTCAAGAGGTTACTGTCAAACCAAGAGAACCAATAAGCCTATATGCCCATGAGTTCATTTTGGTTTCAAAATACACTGTCTCTTATGAACTTCTTTCCCATGAAAAGTATTGCCTCTCATCCAAGGTTACAATTTCAACCTCATCTCTCAAGAATTCAAACCCACATTTTTTCACAGAAAAGAATTAACACCCTTTCCTCATCAACGATTTTCCGTTACATATAATAGCAGCAAACAAGCAGACTACTTCTTCATTCATTTGTGATTCTCCTTTTAATTTTTTATTCTTCCCTGTGCAGATTTATCCTATGTAATCTCATATTAGTTAACAAGGTAATATTTTGCTCTGTCTTTGTACTTTCTGCTAACTCAGGCATCTTTATTTTTCAACCACTCAATTTCTTCTCTTAGTAGGAGAGACATTCTTTCAATAACTTCTCCCATTTTGAAATGGATGTATAACTTTGAATTTTAGAACACCACTATCTTTCACTCACATCTTGAGAAGCCACAAGTTCAGGTGAAGGTTCTCAACTTTTACTCATAGAACCATAGAATCATAGAATAGTTAGGGTTGGAAAGGACCTTAACATCATCGAGTTCCAATACCTCTGCCAGGGGCAGGGACATCTCACACTAAACCATGCCACCCAAGGCTATGTCCAACCTGGCCTTGAACACTGCCACAGATGGAGCATTTACAACTTTCTTGGGCAACCCATTCCAGTGCCTCGCCACCCTTACGGTAAAGAATTTCTTCCTCATATCCAATCTAAACTTCCCCTGTTTAACTTTGAACCCGTTACCCCCTGTCCTACCACTACAGTCCCTAATGAAACATCCCTCCCCAGCATCCCTATAGGCCCCCTTCAGATACTGGAAGGCTGCTATGAAGCCTCCATGCAGCCTTCTCTTCTCCAGACTGAACAGCCCCAACTTTCTCAGCCTATCTTCATATGGGAGGTGATCCAGTCCCCTCATCATCCTCGTGGCCCTCCTCTGCACTTGTTCCAGCAGTTCCATGTCCTTTTTGTGCTGAGGACACCAGAACTGCACACAATATTCCAAGTGATGTCTCACAAGAGCAGAATAGAGGGGCAGGATTACCTCCCTCGACCTGCTGGTCACACTCCTTTTGATGCAGCCCAGGATACAGTTGGCTTTCTGGGCCACAAGTGCACACTTCAGCCAGCTCATGTTCATTTTTTCATCGACCCACAACCCCAAGTCCTTCTCCTTGGGCTGCTCTGAATCTCTTCCCTGCCCAACCTGTAGCTGTGCCTGGGATTGCTCTGACCCAGGTGTAGGTCCTTGCACTTGTCATAGTTAAACTTCATCAGGTTGGCATCAGCATACCTTACAAGTGTGTCAAGATCCCTCTGGATGGCATTCCTTCCCTCCAACTTATCAACCGAACCACACAGCTTGGTGCCATCTGCAAACTTGCTGAGGGCGCACTCAATCCCACTGTCCATGTCACCGACAAAGATGTTGAACAAGACCGGTCCCAGCATCGATCCCTGAGGGACCCCACTCGTTACTGGTCTCAACCAGAGGGCCTTTACTTTTATCAGGTTACGCGGTTGTCTGAGATCAATATCTCTCGTGTACTCTCATTTTAACTTGTAGACATCCCTTGCCATGACCCAAGTGGACTTTTAGTGTAAACTAGGTCAGAGAACTGGACTCAGCTTGTTGGCATTTGCTTTAGCTGCTAAACAAACAGGACTTAGTAAGTTCTGCACAGTCCTGTCCTTTTCCATTGCCTACCTGGCTTCTGAGAACGCTCTGAAATTATCACATGTGTTGGTTCCAGTTTTGTGTAGAAACACTTATTTCTAAGAAGAGTTTGTCTACATTTATGATCAGAACATTGATAAGACAGTTATCTAGGCATGGTCGTTCTCAAAATGTTCGTAAGCCCCAGCTTAATTAAGCTTCCACTTTATCTCCATTAAATATGATTGTTTTATAAAATAACCACTAGCTTTGCTAGTTAAGCACTTGACTATTTCATACTTGAAAGTCTGACATGACCTCTATACTTGCTGTAGCTTAAAGATTATTATGTCACTTTGTCAGAACTCTTAAAGTCTTATCCCTTATCTATATCTGCAAACTGAATTTGAAGAATATAATAGCTTACGCTGATATGAGACCCAAGCAGTCTGGTGACTCTCCACAATGTCCTTGAGAATCAAATCCATATTATTTCTTTACTGATTGCTGAAACTCTTGTTCCAGTTCCAGTTATACCTCTGTGCTGAATTCCTCACCCTTTGGTGTTTAGTTCTTAGACTGCTGTGTGTCTGGTGAGTAGCTAATCTAGCTATGTGTTCATGGTTATTATATTCTTTCTTCTTCCTTTTTCCCACACCAATGTCAAGGCACTGCACAGGCCAAGGACCCCGGGAGCCATGAGAGGGGACCCCCAGGGCAGTAGGGCAGGAACTCACAGCAGGGGGACATTTCACTGCCCCATCAAGGGAACAGGACACATACGAGGCAGCTGGAGCAGCCCTAGCCAAAGGCATCAGCCACCTTCTTGGGGACCAGGCTAGATCAAGGCCAGGCAGGGCTGCTGGCCCACATGTGGGGGTCAGGATCAGTCCTGGTAAGGGGAACCAGGGTCATACACAGCTGAGAAGGGCCATGGTGATATTGGAGCCCTCAGGGCCCTGACAACTAATTTGTTATTGGGTCCTGCCCTTTCAATTGCCCATATCTTTGTGGTAACACAGGTGATCCTTAATGAACACCATATGCCAAATTTGGTCACTGCATGTCAGTGGCTTAATGTCTTTTAGTATTCTTCACAAAAATGTGGCAGGTCTTCGTTTCATGCAAATAGAAAGTGGTGATATTTAATGATGAATTTGTAACTAATAGGGATCTTTTGATTTCTTTGGGTGTTACATATACAGAGTCTTCTTTTAAGTATATTTAGGGTTATTCCTCTCCAGAGATTAAGTTTTTACAAAGTCCATTTTTTCCTCCCTTTCTCTCAATTGAGTTTCTCAAGTCAATTTTCTCAAAAGAGCTTAAGAATACGCAGAAAGTACAATATGGAAACTATAGTTAGTTTGAGATAGGTTTTTCTTGTTAATTGATGACAGTGAGACATTAAAGTGGGAAAAGCTGGTGGAGAAATATATTTGAGTAACACCAATTCCACTGAAAGTTGACTATCATAAATAAATTACGTATCACATCCAGCTCAGCGGAAAGCAAATGCAGGAATACACAGATTATATGGTGTGACAGTACATTTCTTAGGCTTGTATTCTCTGAGGATAGTAGAAAAACCTTTACTGCTGGAACAGAGAATTAGGCTAAAATAGTATGTTTCTGTTCTCTGTCCTCAGACTTTGACCACAAAGTCACCGGGTCAGTTCAAGTTTCCTTCCTGAACTGCAAAATGTTTTATTATCTCTGTAATTGTATCATTGTACATTGTAAATGTATCATGGTAAAATGATTGTAAAGGATGTAAATCATTCCTAGATCCCCATCTGAAAGATGAAAAAAACTGCAAGCTGTTAGTGATATCTTATCCAAATACCAGCCAAAATAGTCACAAATGTGCCAAAAGAAAGCTTTGAACAGTGGACATCTTCAAACATATGCAGGAAGGACGCTGCTTAACAAGACATTGAGAGGCTAAGGTGATGAATGAAGCACGAAGCTGCAGATAACTGAAAAACATATCCTTATGAAATCTACTTTGCATAAGGGAAATGACTTACATGTGAGAAGAAGAAAAGTTATACTGTTTTTACAGATACAGGATTCATAATATGATTTATAAAATGCAAATTCTGTGAAGGCTCAAGTCAGACTTCATCTGT
The DNA here is from genome assembly GCA_039720435.1 of Amazona ochrocephala. NCBI lineage: Eukaryota > Metazoa > Chordata > Aves > Psittaciformes > Psittacidae > Amazona > Amazona ochrocephala. The sequence goes on along the minus strand of CM077876.1, from coordinate 27,586,516 downwards.
GCAAGGTAATCTATCTGGTAACTGCACCCTTTCCTTATTATGCAGTCATGAATCCTAATTGGTTAATACACCATAGAAGTAATAAAATGCCTCTTTACAAATATACGATGAAAATAATTTCTGTCTGACTTTCAGTGAGATTCCATTGGGTCTGCATATCAGACCTTCACTGAATTTTCAGAAGGCATATATTAAATCTGTCATGACCATTTAGGAAAACTGGTATGTTTCAAACCTGTGGTCTGAAGTCCTAAAAATTTAAGGACTATGCTTTTGATGTCTGTTGTCTAAAATGATTGATTCAGGAACAGACTTTTTTGGGATACTACGTGCCAATAATTTCTCTATTAACACCACATATGTGGTTTGGATATGGATAAGCAGCAACGAACTGCCACAGATGAAGTCATAAGGCTGCGAGCTGAAGCTAGTCAAGGTGGACCAGTGGAAAATGTCAGTCTCCCCAAGGAAACGCTCTCATCTAGGCTTATGTTGATCAGATGTACTTTGAAGTCACAGTTTAATTCCATAATTTGCATGCAGTTCAGATGATCCGACCTTCTTGGTCTGCCCCTCCTCAGGCTGAGAGTGAGATATCCAACATCTAGTCTAGAAGACAGGCTGCAAAGAACACTCAGAAATAACAGCTAAGCTGTAATGCTAGTAACAGCCACCTCTCAGCCAAATCCATCAGTTGACTATATTAGCATGCATCCTCTAGTCTGGGGAGAAACAAAGCATGTAACTGGAAGACACTTGTGATTTAAACACTTACATCATTGCTGGCTTGTGAACACTGCTTCACGCTTACTGCAATGCAGATGAAACTAAATCACTTTCCTCAACCATCTCCCATAGACCGAAACAGTCTGAGTGGAGATGCAACAATTCATAGACAACTTCTGAGCTGGTGGTTTCAGAAGTATCTCACTGCTCCACTTGCTGCTTGTTGGGAGACCTGTCTAGCTAACACTAAAATAAGATACTCCAGGGGAAGCTGAAATCCTAGAAAAACAGGAGCTCAGGTAAGTAACGGTGTTGAGCAGACATTCACCTCTTTTAGGGATGAAAACTCTGAAGATAGGCCTGGTTAAAGGAAATGGTAGATCAGAACCTGGCAGTTGAATCAAACTATTTTTTAAACTAAATCTGAGGAAAATCACAATAAAATTACACACAATAAATCACAACAAAAACATGGAATTGTGCTTATTACTGAAGGCTCAAGTTTGAAAGCTAGTTAGCATTTGTCATCAAATTGAGATCATGATGCCATAGAAATAGTCTTGTGACTTCAAAGATCATTTTCTCAAGCATATCACTGACTTCCTATAAGCTTTTTAGCCCCATATTTCTACTTCCAAGGGGCAGTTAGAATCTCTAATGCATTTTTCCCCACTAGAATGAATACTTATTGATGCAACCCTTTATTTCTAACTTTGCTGCTGAAACATCAAAGTATTTCTAATGAGATTTTAAATTACTGCCTCTCACAACACAAATTTTAATGTATATATCGAATTACCTAAGTACAAAACCAATGTGCTAAGCAAAAGCAAGCAACTTCTTCCTCTTTGGTTCCTAAAAGAAGATTGCAAAGCAGTGCTGCAATGCAATGCAGATGCCTAAAACTACTTCCAAGACTTTTACACTAAGGTAGCTTTATTGTGCAGGAAGAATTTAGCTCCATTGTATTTTAGATAAATCAAAGAAGCAAGCTTTTCTATATGAAATTAATCCAAATATTTACAAGTATAAATAGCAAGATTTAATGCTGCAGTTTCAAGAGTATTTTGGAATATATTTGTTACTATGGGGATCTGAATTGGAAAAAAAAAAAAACTAATACACAAAACTAAGCCTGCCTTTGGAATTCTAAGTGCATGATTTTGGTGACTGTCATTGAAAACAACAAAGGTAATGGTTTAACTGATGACAGGTCTAATTACAAAATTTCAGAAAAAAATAATCTCTTTTTAAGGTTAGATTTCTCACTGACCAAGGTAAATCCTGAATTTCCCGCAGAAAATACTCTTTGACTAAATATAAAAACAGTTTAACCACATTAGCATGCTTCTGTCTTTGAATTTATAATACTCTCATGTCTGATCTAAATTGAAATATGGAAATCACTAGTGATATCTAAACTAGTAAAGAAGGGGGAAGGGGAATTAATAGGGGTGGCGAAATCTCTCCTTCTTCTGTGTTCTCTTTTAAGAGGAATTTAACTCAGTTCAAAAAATCACAGCATCAGTTAAATCCACATTTATTGCTGTGGTTGTCCCCAGACAAATTCCTAGGGCTAGTATACTTGCAATGGCAGGGTAATTCATTCTACCTTCACCAGAAGGATGTCCTCTTTGAACACAGACATGTCAAAATAGCTTCCTTTTTCTATGTGATAAACTCTGTTCTACATCTATCCCACTTTTTTTGAGACATTCGTAGGGCATTTGAACTGTACAGTGATGAAACAAATCTAGGCAGTTGGGAAATCACAAGGCAATTTCAGCGATGGCAATGAACATGTGGATGGATGCCTTTTCTTAGCTGTACCAGTATACAAAAACTAAGACGTTTCTCAGTGGACAGAGATATTTCTCTAAATTATTCATATGGTGCAACCCATATGATGATGGGTTATGAATAACCCACAAAAAAACACTAATGCCCATCAGTGGCTTCCATTTCATAAGGTTTTGTCTCTCAACTTTTGTATAAAGGCATTACTAAGTTTTTCTCTTCATCAATAGAAAATATCATAATTTTCTGACTGAGCACTGATCTGTGATTGAAAAAAACCCCTCAGACTTACCTAGTTGATGCATTATACCACGGTAAAAATTGTCTAACTGATACATTGCATCATGGCATCCAAACCTGAATATTTCATGTATTAATTTGTTTCAAGGAAAAAAAAAATCCTTGCACTTTCTATGAAACCCATGTACTTCATGCAAAAAACCCATTTAGTCAAACCTCAATTATAAACAGATGAACAGTTTTGACAGAAAATATTGATTAGTCCCATTTATCCATCTTTCATGTTTAGTGTTAATTGAGCATATCTGGGAAAATGCTATATCTGAATTTGGTATCTTTACTAACAACACTATGTAGCCCTGAAGCTCAGTCATCCTTAGGACTCAGGCCTCAGCTAACTTCCCTCCAGGAAATGAGTTTTGACTTCCAAGGATCAATATGGACTTTAGGTTAACTAAAACCAAACTATTACTAATGTATCTTGTATCTAATGTGTTGTCCATTTTTTTCTTAAAATTCAAAAGCTTTCACATGTTTGAATGTAACCACCTATACTCAGCTAATAAAAGAATTTTGAATATAACGGCAATGTTAAGCAATTCTGGAAAGAAAATTTCCTTCCACTTCGGGGAAAGGAAAAGTGCTTCCCTGAACACTAGTTAAGATTCAGATAATTTATACATATAAGTTAGGAATTTTACATTTCTATGGGAAACACTCAAGTTACAAAATTGTGAAACAGGAGTGCTTGTTCTACTTTTTTATACAAACTTCTTGTGCTAAACCTACTTCTAATATTGTGGTTCTTTATCACAAAGTCACATGTTAATCTTTCACAGGAGACATGCTTATTCAGGAAGAATAGAGACAGTGGTACGGAATGGATCATATCTCTGTAACAGATAATATTATTAGACAAAGGACCATTGCTTTTTTTGCTAGAAAGCTGGGACATGCAATGCACACAGCAGGAAGTTTTATGGTTATAGTATTCTGGGATTTAGATTCTAAACACCATTTTCTCAAGTAATTGATGGTACTTCTTATTTTCCTGGAACTCAGCCTCTGAAATACATGAAATCCATTGATAGTGACTTATAAAAGATAAATTCATTGATCTTTGTGAAATATTTCTTCGAATGACAACATAATGGAGAAGCCAAGGTGGAAATGAATAGTTCGGTATTTACTGCAGAAGCTTGATTGGTGAGCTATAAATAGTACATGAAAATACACCTTGACTAAGGATAAAAACTACTTTTAATACTGTAATTGCTCATTCAGTGCCGCTATTCACTGTGTGCCCTGAATGAGGCAGTTTTGTGGAAAGAGCAATACGCAGCCAGAAACTTAAAATCTGTGTTAGTAAACACAGGGGGAATTAAAGTTGACCAGATCATCTGACTGAAGTTGACTCACATCCACCCACTATCCTTTACAGGGAAAGCAAACATATGCTTATTTGAACTCATGCATATATAAATATCTTCAGTGTTCTCTTCCATAATTGGCTTAGCAATCTGCCAACCAGCATAGTAAAAGTTTTTTGCCCTTTTAGCAGGTTTAATGAACAAAATAACAAAGATTCTCTTCATGGAAGACCAAAGTTTATATTCAGAATTTTTTGTCCTCTCAAATGGTATTAAAGTTTCAATTTGCCTATTACAAATATCTTACATGTGAGTTTCATCCATTTCAGACTCACGCTTGGGTTTGGTGGGTTTTTTGTTTGTATTTCTTTTTCAGACATATGACTTTGGCAAATACGAAAAGATTTCCTCTTTTGCTTTTCCAACAGATGGATTTTTAACAAAAATTCCTAATTCCTGAATGCATGCATTTACAAATTTTGCTATTAGGTTTCTTTACATCTCTACCACTTCAGTGTTGAAGAACCTTCTTTCTTCCTTTTATGACATGCTTATTTTCTTCCTTATTATGCTACTCCTGTAGTACTTCCCGCTCCTTTGTGTATAGGTCATTCCTGAAGACCAACAAACAGGTTATTTCATACTATGCAGTTCTTGAGCAAAACCTCATCCTGTCTATATGAACCAATAATTTCTAACATAGACCTACTAAAAACATTATAATGAAATCCAAATATATCACATCTATTTCAATTCCTGATGTAGAAAAAAATCCAGTAATTTTATATACAGTAAAATATTGGTAAGTTTTGTACAGTATGTTCTGTAAATCACAAAAACAACACCCTCATTATTTTAAACCCTACTATTTTATTTGTGTCTGAGTTTAATTTTGTCACTTTCTGCTACTACTTTATCACCAGAAGTATTGCTTTCAGAAGTGTATTTTTTTATTTATTCTTCCATTTACACCTCATTTTCTTCCTTAAAATTAAAATCTATCCTTTGCCTATATATACTGTATGTAGCATTATCCCCTTGAAAGTAACCTTGCAAAAAGAAAACAACAACAACAAAACAAATAATCAAAAATATGTAGGCATGGTTCTGGTGGGTTCTACGACTGGCTTCTTTGCTGACTCTAATGTTGGCTTGATTTCATCAACTGTAATGTTTTGATTGCAGTTGTCTATGGGTCAATTTGCTGTAGGGCTGTCCTGTCCTTTTAGATGGCATTTCATTTTCAGTTGTATAAAAATGTTCTGCCTCTTACGTGGTACTTTACAAATGCCTTATGACATCTATCCTCAATGTCTTTTCTGGAGAAACAATGCCTGGCTCTCCTATGTCTTTATTTATTACCCTGTAAAATACCTGTAGTGCATTCTATCCTCTGCATGTGTTTTGCATGTTAATAAATACAGATCAGTTCATTTCATGAACTGTGCAAGTCAGAATTTATATATCATTCTGTCATTGATATTCTGATAATCTATATGCTTATAGACGTAGCTGTGGCACCTTCTCACCCTCTTTTCACTTATTTCAAGAATTCACGTTACTTGCATTCTTGTTTAAACATATATTTGTAAGATACAGCCATTATACTACATTTTCCTATTTAATCACTCTCTATTGTTGTCACATATCATATATTAGCTGTGGTGGCAATGTCTTAGTGTGGAAAGTCTTTACGGGTAGGCATCATGGGTTCAGCAGCAGCAGTCATTTCTCTCCTTCTTGGTAGCTGGTGCAGTGCTGTGTTTTTGATTTTGGGCCTGGAAACAGCGCTGATAAACCAGTGTTTTCAGCTACTGTTTGGCAATGTTTTGGTCTGACCAAGGACTTTCTGAGTCTCATGCTCTGCCAGGTAGGAGGGGAAGCTGGGAGGAAGCAGAAACAGGACACCTGACCCAAAATGAACAAAGAGGTATTCCATGCCACAGCACGTCATGCCCAGGATGGAAAAACAGAGGGCAGGGACCCGGAAGGGTGGGGGTGCACTGCTTGGTCGGGCTGGGTATACATGGTGAGAGGTTGTATTCTTTTCCCTTGTATTCCCCTTGTCACTATTATTATTGGGGGTAGAAGCAGTGATTTGTGTTATACCTTAGTTACCAAACTGTTCTTATCTCAACCTGTGGGAGTTGCATTCTTTTGATTCTCCTCCCCATCCCCCTGGGACTGGGGGAAGAAAGAGGGGGGAGTGAGTGAACAAGAAAACTGCGTGGCTGAGAGGCTTAAACCATGACAGTAGGCCCACAGGGTGGAAAGGCTGCAATATGAAAATACATTTTTATAAAAATTCTGTAAAGCAGAATGTCACTTTCTTTTTTTTTATGTAGCAAATCATTATGTAGAAGGCCAAACTTGTATCTTTGTTGTCATTTCCATAAATAAAACTGTACCAGCTTTTAAGATATATTTAAAGTAGCTGTGTAAATCATAAAATGCTTTCATTAAGAAAATTTATTTTTCTTTTCATAGGAAAAATTGCTAGAGAAGAAAGCTCGGTTACACTTTTTGAAAGTTTTACTTGTCTACAGGAAGACACTAGAAAAATGTGCATTTTATCTCTTTTTAAAGTCCTGAATTGTACAGCATCAACTTGATGACGTTTTTGATATGAAATGCTAGGTTCAGGCTGGTTAGCTCTGATTCTTTCTTCAGTAATAATTAATATTATGGTATTGGGAAAAGCTGGATTACTCAGTGTCAATGAGTCAAGGCTCAAACTGCTGCAGTGGCTTAAGACACTGCAAACGTACACTTTTTTTCTGTCATCTCTCTTCAGAGCTGACCTGCATTGAAATTTACATGAAGTATGCAGGTATTCAGCAGTTTCAGTGGAAAGTCCAGCAGTTTAGGTTAAACTTTTCCCAGCAGTGAGTTGAGCCAATCAGATACTGTTGTTGAAAACTGTTTACATACTTCATTCTGCAAATATGCACACATGGGATGACATAATGACAGCAGAATGTCTGCAGCTGCATGTAGGTACTGTACTTTTAGCCTATGCCATATTTAAATTAACAGTACCTTGATTTAGATCTCTTTTACAGAGATTTAGCTAATTATAAGAGGGGCTCAATAGGGCTCACATTATTACCAGAGATCAGCCGATGGGCAACAATTTCGTGAGGCACTGCAGCTTGATTGGTGTGGGTGTGTGAAAGCTCTGCTTCCCTACCTGCAAAACAGAGATAACATTTCCTCTCAGTTCTCATGAGAATACCATGAGGATTAAAGTTTGCACACTGCTTCAAAATGTAAAATACTACATAAAATAAATCAAGCACTAAAATGATGCCACACTTTGGAAAAGATAAGTGAACACATTCAGTCTGCCCAGGAAAGCAAAGCAGTCATGCACAACATGAATATTTTCTCTCCAAGATGTGAAAGTGTGGTGTGGATCTCTAAAGACTAGAAAGCTAGGGAAGGGGTGAAATCTCTAAAGCATGAGAAAATACACAAGACACATTACAATAATATCTTTTCTCCAATTAGGTGTATATATCTTTCATGTGCTGGTGTGTGCACATATATGCAGATGTATAAACTTTCTTATGAATTTGTTCCTGATGAATTATCTGACAGATAGTTTGATATTGCTGCGGAAGTGAACTGAACTCCACAGTCATTCTGTGAACAGCAAGATCTGTCATTTATCAAAGTTTAATATATGTGGTCTGTCTCAGAAAGAGCACTAGTGAGGAAAGGGCAGTGAGCAAAAAGGAAAGAGTGTAGCGGACCACAGTTTATGCTTTTGAAAGTGTCCCAGCTTTACCCTCTTGCTCTGTTAAAAAAATGATCAAAGGTCTGGAAGGGTGGCTTCCTTTGAGAGTTGCCTGGCAAGTGCTATTTGATGACTAGCTTTTGTGTTGCTCAAGCAGCAGTCTGTTCTCTGTACTATTTGGACTCTCATTATTGCTCATCTGTCAAACCTGCTGCTGTGAAAAGAGATGGGGTGGAGGTCAACTTGTAAAGTAGCAGCAGCAGAAGCAAAGAGATGTGCTCTCCTCTGGTGAATTGGCTGTCTATTCTCCTCTAATGCCATTAATCGACTCTCCAGCACTAAATAAGCACTGAGTTGTTTTCTTCCTTTGCACTCCGACCTGTCCACAAGAGGTGCCAAAGGAAACCATTTATTCCCAATGACTCCAGGAATTTTTTGGGATCCTGTAGCTGAGGGATGACACACGGATGTTATCGGGCCTTTTGGAAACTCAGAAGAGTCACACTGCTCAGCAACTTTCTTTCTTCAAGATTCAAGCAAAACAAAAGATCTGACAAAGGTGTATGTGTTACTTATCATAGTCTGACAAGGTAGCTTCATATGCTGGCATAAACTCATATCAACAGATTACAGAAAAAAAGGTCTCAGTGAATCACTGAATCAGTTCCTATGTGCAAGGTGTCATGGTTTAAACCCAGCCGTTAAACTGCACCATGCAGCCGCTTGCTCGCCCCACGCCTTCCCCTCCTTGGGCGTGATGGGGAGGAGAATTGAAAGAATGCAAAACCCATGGGTTGAGATAAGAACAATTTAGTAACTAAAATATAACAGAATATAATACTAATATTGCTAATAATAAAGGGTATGACAAGGAGAGAGATATAAAACTAAAAGGGGAATACGAAAATAAAAACCAATAAACAGCAGTAATGCACAACACAATTTTCACCATCCTCTGAGAGGTACCCAGCCAGACCTAAGCACCAATTGGACCTTTCTGGGTAATTCCCCCCAGTTTATATACTGGGTATGATGTGCTGTGGTATTGAATACACCTTTGGATAGTTTGGGTGAGGTACCCTGTTACTGCTCCCTCCTGGCTTCTTTGTGCCCCTCCTCACTGGCAGAGCATGAGACTGAAAAGTCTTTGATAGCAGTAAGCATTACCTGGCAACAACTAAAAACATCAGTGTGTTATCAGCATTGTTCTCAGACTAAAGTCAGAACACAGCACTGAGCCAGCTACTAGGAAGAAAGCTAACTTTATCCCAGCTGAAACCAGGACAGAAGGTTAAAATATTTTATTTTCCACAGAGCTTATGTCACTATCTGCTGATCAAAATGCTGCTCAGTCTCATTGGAAGACATCTAAGAGTAAATCTCTTTCAAGATAACGAGTGTCACCTAAGTTTTATCATTAAATCCCTATTCTTGCCCTCTCAGTGAGATCCACTGGGGTCAGTTAATATCTTTTTGAAGCCTCCTGTACATTCTAAGCCTAAACCTGAATTATCAGCAGTAGTCAAGGCCCCAATGTTTTCATAACAAATCTTTAAAAGTTCGGAGGTTTATGTATTTGGCACTTTGCCTGTAAGTAATTAAAATTTAAATATCCATGGGAGGTTATCTTTAGGTGAAAGAGTAAGACTAAGAATTCCTTTTAAAGTTTAACATGTATCATGGTTTCTGGGGAAGATGTATAATACCTTTTGATAACTGGGCATTTTGGCTGACAAAAAAATTAATCATTTGAAAACTTAAAATTTTTGAGAAACCCAGAATCATTTTGAGCCTCAAATGCCTTATCAGGGCATTGAAAAATAAGCTGAGCACTCCCTGTTAGTATTAATTGTTACAGAGAGCTTGTTGCCAGGTTTCTCAAAAGTTTTTGTCTGAAATTTTTATTACACATGTAATGTTGATACAGTGAAACAAAATTACTTGTCAAGTTCCTTTGATTTCACGAAATTGTACAAGCCAGTGTTGTGTAAATAAAATAAGGGTCTTATTTTATCGGGGACTTTGATTTGGCCTAAACTGAATGTTTAGCTTAGACTGAAGATCTGGCTGATGTGAATTATTCTTGCCTCCTATGGATTAAAAAGAAAGAATAAGTGACTGTGATTTTCTTTTGCTAGAGGGCTTGTTAATAAGAAACCTAACAGAAAACCAAGCAAAGCAGCATCCAGATGCTTCCCTAGACTGTGGTGCAATATTATGAGATGGCATGTGAGAACAACCTTAACTTCTTCATTTTTCACTTGATCTGACTACTCAATATCAAAGAATCATAGAACAGTTAGTGTTGGAAAGGGCCTAAAGATCATAGAATCATAGAATCATAGAATAGTAAGGGTTGGAAAGGACCTCAAGATCATCGAGTTCCAACTCCCCCGCCATGATCATCTAGTTCCAAACCCCCTGCCATGGCCATGGGCACCTCCCACTAAACCATGCCATCCAAGGCTATGTCCAACCCCACCTTGAACACTGCCACAGATGGAGCATTCACAGCTACCCTGGGCAACCCATTCCAGGGCCTCACCAACCTTACAGTAAAGAACTTCTTCCTCATATCTAATCTAAACTTCCCCTGTGTAAGTTTGAACCCGTTACCCCCTGTCCTACCACTACAGTCCCTCATGAAGAGTCCCTCCCCAGCATCCCTATAGGCTCACTTCAGATACTGGAAGGCTGCTATGAGGTCTCCATGCAGCCTTCTCTTCTCCAGGCTGAACAGCCCCAACTTTCTCAGCCTATCTTCATGTGGGAGGTGCTCCAGTCCCCTGATCGTCCTTGTGGCCCTCCTCTGGACTTGTTCTAACACTTCCATGTCCTTTTTATGTTGAGGACACCAGAACTGCACACAATACTCCAAGTGAGGTCTCACGAGAGCAGAGTAAAGGGCAGGAGCACCTCCCTCAACCTGCTGGTCACACTCCTTTTGATGCAGCCCAGGATACGATTGGCTTTCTGGGCTGCAAGCGCACACTGCCGGCTCATGTTCATTTTTTCATCAACCCACACCCCCAAGTCCTTCTCTGCAGGGCTGCTCTCAATCTCCTCCCCGCCCAACCTGTAGCTGTGCCTGGCATTGCTCCCACCCAGGTGGAGGACTTTGCATTTGGCATGGTTAAACTTCATCAGGTTGGCATCAGCCCACCTCACAAGCGTGTCAAGGTCCCTCTGGATGCCATTCCTTCCCTCCAATGTATCAACCGAACCACAGAGCTTGGTGTCATCAGCAAACTTGCTGAGGGTGCACTCAATCCCACTGTCCATGTCACCACGAAGATGTTGAACAAGACCGGTCCCAACACTGATCCCTGGGGGACACCACTCGTTACTGGTCTCCAGTTGGACATTGAGCCATTTTGCGTGCAGCCACCCAGCCAGTTCTTTATCCACCGAGTGGTCCACCTATCAAATTAATGTCTCTCCAACTTAGAGAGAAGGATGTCATGTGAGACAGTGTCAAAGGCTTTACACAAGTCCAGGTAGATGACATCAACTGCTCTACCCTGTCCATCAGTTCCATAGCCCCTTCATAGAAGGTCACCAGATTGGTCAGGCAGGATTTCCCCTTAGTGAAGCCATGCTGGCTGTCACCATGCACTTTGTTGTTTTTCCCATGCCTCAGTATGCCTTGCAGGAGAATCCGCTCCAAGATTTTGCCAGGCACAGAGGTGAGACTGACTGGTCTGTAGTTCCCAGGCTCAGCCATTTTCCCCTTCTTGAAAATTGGGGCCATATTTCCTTTTTTCCAGTCGTCAGGAACTTCACCTGACTGCCAGGATTTTTCAAATATGATGAACAGTGGCTTAGCAACTTCATTTGCCAGCTCCTTCAGGACCCGCAGATGGATTTCATCATGTCCTCTGGACTTTTATATGTTCAGATTCCTATGATGGTCTCGAACCAGATCCTCTCCTACAGGGGGCCTAGGGTCTTTATTCTCACAGTCCCTGCATCTGCCTTCCAAGACTTGGGTGGTATGGTCAGAGCATTTGCCAGTGAAGACTGAGGCAAAGAAATCATTAAGAACCTCAGCCTTCTCCAAATGCAACGTAGCCAGTTCTCCCAATAGCTTCCAGAGAGGGCCCACATTGTCCCTACTCTGTCTGTTATTTGCAATGTGCATATAGAATCCCTGCCTGCCATCCTTAACATCCCTAGCCAAGTTTAATTCTAAGTGGGCCTTAGCTTTCCTAACCTGGTCCCAAGCTTCCCGGACAACATCCCTGTATTCTTCCCAGGCTACCTGTCCTGGCTTCCACTTTTTATAAGACTCTTGTTTCCTTTGAATTTTCCTCAGCAGTTCTTTATCCATCCAAGGAGGTCTCCTGGCCCTCCTGCTGCACTTCCTTCTAGTTGGGATGCATCGCTCCTGAGCTTGCAGCAGCTGATCCTTGAATATCAAGCAACAGTCTTGGGCCCCCCTGCCCTCTAGGGCTGTATCCCATGGAACCTTACTGAGCAGGTTCCTGAAGAGGCCAAAGTCTGCTCTCTTGAAGTCCAGGGCAAGTGAGCTTACTGCACGCTCTTCTCACTGTCCTGAGGATCTCGAATTCGACCATCTCATGATTGTTGCAATCAAGGCTGCCCTGGAGGGTCACATTCCCAACCATCCCTTCCCTGTTGGAGAGAATGAGGTCAAGCATGGCACCTCTCCTTTTTGGCTCCTCTGTTACTTTGAGGAGGAAGTTGTCTTCCACACAATCGAGGAACTTCCTGGATTGCTTGTGCCGGGCCATGCCATCCCTCCAACAGATATCAGGGTGGTTGAATTCTCCCATGAGAACAAGGGCCTGCATGCGTGAGGCTGTTCCTATCTGTCTATAGAGAGTTTCATCCACCGAGTCCTCTTGACTAGGTGGTCTGTAACAGACCCCCACAATAATGTCTCCCATCGCTCTTCTCCCTTTAACTCTGACCCACAAACTCTGTCGATTGCTCACCTGTCCCCAGACAGAGTTCCATACTCTCTAGCCTATCCCTAACATAAATAGCACCACCCCCTCACTGCCTATAGGGCCTGTCTTTCCTAAAGAGCCTGTAACTTTCCATTCTGACACGCCAGTCATAGAAGCCATCCCACGTTTCTGTGATACCTATGATATCACACCCTCGCAGACATGCACACATCTCTAATTCCTCTTCTTTGTTCCCCATACTACGGGCATTTGCATAGAGGCATCTTAGCCGAGCTCCAATTGAAGGCGGCTCATTGGCTGGAGCAGCTGGAATATCTCTACGTTTTTCTGAACATTTAGTATAGGTGCTGGCCAGTGATTGGGTGTGTTGGGATGGAATGATGCCCCCCTCCCCCAACACATCTTCTTTAAAGCATCCTTGACCAGTCTGGCAAACCTCCTACCAAATCCACTCTTCCCCTTCTTTGTCAGATCAGTTCCATCAGCCCCCAGTAGACCTGGTCTACTAAATTGAGACCCACGTTCAAGTACCCAAACCCCTGACTACAGCACCACCCTTCTAACCATTTATTAACCTGCCCAATCGTCCTAGCTTTTTTAAGGTCCTCCCTTGTATCCTGGAGAATTGATGAATAAGACAATCTGAGCTCCAGAGCCCCTAACCACCTCTCCCAGGGCTCTGCAGTCCTTCTTTATGTTCCCCGGGCTGCTCCTATCTATATCAGTAGCACCCACATGGATCACTAGAAGTGGGTAATAGTCAGTCGGACTTACTAGATCAGGCAGACTCCCTGCAACACAGCTGATCCGAGCCCCTGGTAGGCAACACACCTCCCTTGAGACTGGGTCAGGCCGACAGATGGGTGCCTCTGTTCCTTTCAGCACAGAGTCCCCTACTACTACAGCCCGCTGCCTTTTCCTGGCAGCACCAGTAGTGATCTTCTTCATCAGTGCATCAGCCGGTTGTTCCTGGAGGGAGTGTGGCTCCTCATCAGCCCCCTGCAGGACAGCAAAGCAGTTCTGTGAGGGGACACCAGATTTAGGAGGAAGCACCTTGCTTTTAATTACCCTCTTCCTCCCTTTTTTTTTTTTTTTTTTTTTTTTTTCCCCTTTTACTGTTTCCCAGCTTCCTGGGTTAGCAGCCTCCTCTCCTGCATGAGAAACAGTAGACGCTCGAGACCCCTGCACAGTCTGGTCCTGGAGCAAGCAGTACTGTTTCCCCTCAGCTTCCCTGACACCTTTCAGCTCATTGACAGCTTCTCGCAGCTCAGTCACCTGCTGCAGGAGGACCTCCACCAGGGAGCACAGAGTGCAGCCCTGCCCATTAAGCACCCACCCCTCGGAGAGCAGTGAAGGCATTTTCTACGCCCCGAGCTCTGCACTGCAGCCTCCCTTCTCATCGGCTCTGTCTGGGTGCCTACACTGGCAACCGCCGGGGCAGCCAGAGCATTGCTCCCAGAACAGGCCCTGGTCATACAGCGAGTGCTCACCATCCCGCTCGCCTGCCCCCGCGAGCTGCCGCAGAAACTGCCTCGAACCCTCCCTAGTCGTTCGCCCTCCCTGGGGCATGTTTTTACCTAGTCAGGGCTGGTGCCGCTCCTCCTGGCTCCGCCGCCTCTGAGTCAGCTCCTTGCGTCTGCTAAGCCGCCGGCTCCTGGGCAAGCACTGTTGAGGACGTGAGGCTCCCTCGGCGCTTGTTGCTGCTCTGAGTTGAGGCTCCTGTATGCGGAGCTTCCCCCCGATCCGGTGTGTCATATTTCTAAGTTTTTAAAAGGTCAATGAATCATTGTCTCTTCCATTTTCTCACACTATGTAGTAGCCCTCAACAGTATCAGGTTTGTCTAAAATTAGAAGAAAAAGCTAAAACAATTTGTAAAGAAATATTGTTTCTTGTAACAATGCCATTTGATGAAACCATGTTTAGGGGTTATACGAAACTGATGTCCTACTATAAAATCGCTGTTTCTAATTTTAGTTTTCTCCTTTTTTAATTGAAATAGGTGTAATCTTCATGCCTCACTTGGATTAACAATTAAGAAAACATACAATGAGGGGAAGGGTGAGGGAGAGCGGAACTAGCAGCAAGTTCTAAGAAATAAAAAACCTGCTACGCTTGCAAACTTGATGACTGTGAGAGAAAACCAGAGGTTTTGGAGAAAGAAAAGAAATGAATCTTTATTTCTGTATCTTGAGTTCAGTTCCAGGCCTCCATTCAAGCACATTTTATGGCTCTACGCAGAGAAGAAATATATTAAGCATCAAATGGATGGCCTTTTCCTCTTCTTTCAGTCATTAATAATCTCAGGCTGTAAGCCTGATGACAATCTGGCAGGAGGCACAGGTTTTATTCCAGATGGGGTTGGGAATTTGGGTTCCTGTCCTCTGGGCAATACTGCTTTGGGTCCCTGGCACTATCACCTACCCTTGAAGCTTCCTGTGCCAGACTCATACTGGGCAGGACTGTACCACTGTTCAAGCTCATAATTGGTGGTTGAGGTGAAATACCTTTTATTTAAAATTTGTTATTAAAAAAAAAAAGATTATCTGCCAGCCTGACCCAGTCTCAAGGGAGGTGTGTTGCCTACCAGGGGCTCGGATCAGGGATGTAGCCGAGACGCTGCCTGCTCTAGTCGGTCCCACTGACTATTACCCACTTCTAGCGATCCATGTGGGTGCTACTGATATAGATAGCAGTAGCCTGGAGACCATAACGAAGGACTACAGAGCTCTGGGAGAGGTGGTTAGGGGCTCTGGAGCTCAGATTGTCTTTTCGTCAATTCTCCAGGATACAGGGCAGGAGCTTGAAAAGGTTAGGAGGATTGGGCAGGTTAATAAATGGTTAGAAGGGTGGTGCTATAGTCAGTGGTTTGGGTACCTTGAACATGGGACTCAATTTAGCAGGCCAGGTCTACTGGGGGCTGGTGGAACTGGTCTGACAAAGAAGGGGAAGAGTGGATTTGGTAGGAGGCTTGCCAGACTGGTCAAGGATGCTTTAAAGTAGATGTGTTGGTGGAGGGAGGCATCATTCCATCCCAACACACCCAGTCAGTTGGCAGCACCTACAGTAAACGTTCGGAGCAATGTAGAGATATTCCAGCTGCTCCAGCCAATGAGCCAGCTTCAATTGGAGCTCGGGTCAAATGCCTCTACACAAATGCCCGTAGTATGGGGAACAAACAAGAGGAATTAGAGATGTGTGCATATCTACGGGGGTATGATATCATAGGCATCACAGAAACATGGTGGGATGGCACCTGTGACTGTTGTGTTGGAATGGAAGGTTACCGGCTCTTTAGGAAAGACAGGCCTGGCAGACGGGGAGGGGGAGTTGCTATTTATGTTAGGGATAGGCTAGAGAGTATGGAACTCTGTCTGGGGACAGGTGAGCAGTTGACAGAGAGTTTGTGGGTCAGGGTTAAAGGGAGAACAGCGATGGGTGACATTATTGTGGGGATCTGTTACAGACCGCCTGAGAAAGGGGACTTGCTCGACAAAGCGCTCCATAGGCAGATAGGAGCAGCCTCATGCTCACAGGCCCTTGTTCTCATGGGAGACTTCAACCACCCTGATATCTGTTGGAGGGATGGTACGTCCCGGCACAAGCAATCCAGAAGGTTCCTCGATTGCGTGGAAGACAACTTCCTCCTCAAAGTAACAGAGGAGCCAAAAAGGAGAGGTGCCATGCTTGACCTCTTCCTCACCAACGGGGAAGGGATGGTTGGGAATGTGACTCTCCAGGGCAGCCTTGATTGCAGCAATCATGAGATGGTTGAATTCGAGATCCTCAGGACAGTGAGAAGAGCGTGCAGTAAGCTCACTTGCCCTGGACTTCAAGAGAGCAGACTTTGGCCTCTTCAGGAACCTGCTCAGTAAGGTTCCATGGGATACAGCCCTAGAGGGCAGGGGGGCCCAAGACTGTTGGTTGATATTCAAGGCTCACCTGCTGCAAGCTCAGGAGCGATGCATCCCAACTAGAAGGAAGTTCAGCAGGAGGGCCAGGAGACCTCCTTGGATGGATAAGGAGCTGCTGAGGAAAATTCGAAGGAAACAAGAGGCTTATAAAGGTGGAAGCCAGGACAGGCAGCCTGGGAAGAATACAGGGATGTTGTCCGGGAAGCTAGGGGCCAGGTTAGGAAAGCTAAGGCCCACTTAGAATTAAACTTGGCTAGGGATGTTAAGGATAACAGGAAGGGATTTTATAGGTACATTGCAAATAAAACACAGAATAGGAACAACATGAGCTCCCTCCGGAAGCTATAGGGAGAACTGGCTACCCTGGATTTGGAGAAGGCTGAGGATTTTAATGACTTCTTTACCTCAGTCTTTACCGGCAAATGCTCTGACCACACCACCCAAGTCTTGGAAGGCAGACACGGGGACGGTGAGGGTGGGGACCCTGGGCCCACTGTGGGGAAGGATCTTGTTCGGGACCACCTTAGGAACCTGAATGTATACAAGTCCATGGGACCGGATGAAATCCATCCGCGGTTCCTGAAGGAGCTGGCAAATGAAGCTGCTAAGCCACTGTCCATCATATTTGAAAAATCCTGGCAGTCAGGTGAAGTTCCTGATGACTGGAAAAAGGGAAATATAACCCCCATTTTTAAGAAGGGGAAAACGCATGAGCCGGGGAATTACAGACCAGTCAGTCTCACCTCTGTGCCTGGCAAAATCTTGGAGCGGATTCTCCTGGAAGGCATGCTAAGGCACATGAAAAGCAACAAGGTGCTTGGTGACAGCCAGCATGGCTTCACTAAGGGGAAATCCTGCCTGACCAATTAGGTGACCTTCTATGAAGGGGCTACGGAACTGATGGACAGGGGCAGAGCAGTTGATGTCATCTGCCTGGACTTGTGTAAAGCCTTTGACACTGTCTCACATGACATCCTTCTCTCTAAGTTGGAGAGGGTGGTGAGGCCCTGGAATGGGTTGCCCAAGGAAGTTGTGAATGCTTCATCCCTGGCGGCGTTCAAGGTGGGGTTAGACATAGCCTTGGATGGCATGGTTTAGTGGGTGGTGTCCCTGCCCATGGCAGGGGGGTTGGAACTCGATGATCTTGAGGTCCTTTCCAACCCTAACTATTCCATGATTCTATGATTATTCCTTCACAGTAACACATTTCACAAAGGTATCCTGATGTCTACTGAAGTTTGTCTGAAAAGATTTCTTTGCCACAGGATAGATTTTGCAAGCAAAGCTCCACAGACCTATTGCCCCAGAGAAAGTTGTTAAGTGCTTTCATTTTGAACATAGAAAATAGAGTGTTAAGTCTCTTCTCCCCCATTCACAGATGAGAATCTAAAATTTTCATGCATGCTATGAGTATCACCTCCTCTGAAATTGGCCCTTTCTCCCTTTTTTTTCCCCCCAGACTCTTGAAAGCCGGTTTTGTTCACATCAGAAAATGAAAACAAATGCCAGAATTCTGGCATTTATCATAAGATGGAAATCTTGTTTTCCATCCAGCTGCATTCAATACTTCAGGGAAAAGAGACAACAGGCATTAATCTTACTTTTTGTGTATAAATTGAAAATGTGATTCATTAAAGAACTATTTTTCTAGAGACTTATATGTGCTCTGGAGTGGTCAAGAGATATAGCTAATGCTGTCTGGAAGAATCATTCTCCAGAGAAAAACTGAGATGAGTAATAAACTGACTTTATGATTTATTTTATATAACTAAAGACTTCTGTTATCACAGCTAGCTCTTTCTGAAGAACTCAAGTATATAACATTCTGGCAAAGTATTGAGATAGAATAGAATGCGGCACCTTCAGAATCAGTGGAGTTGTGCCATTTTATACCAAGTCAACAGCCACCTCCTGTGTCTGGTGAGTCTTGCTTTTTAGTTTGGGCATTTGGAATATTGCTAAGTCCAGGTGTGATGGGTTACTCCAAAGCTTGTCCATTTTGAAGAGTATGATGGCAGCAAAGTTAGTCTGAGGAAATAGTGTTAGAGCTCCACAAATCCCCCAGGACAGGTTATTCTCTCTTTGCACTGAAAATTTATCTTGCTCATAAAGATAATAAGGAATCATGAGTGTGGTATTTTGAAGTCCAGCACTACTCCTGTGTTGTGGTTCACCCTGTCTGTGCATCAGAGTTACGGGTACTGTCAGAGACACATGCCTGAGCAAATATTTCAAAGACTGATGGTCAAAAGTTCTGTTACCTGAAAATTAGACTCTTGCAGTTGCACATGTTTACTTACCTTAACAGCAACAACTATCTTTGTAAAGGAAGTCCAAGTGCATAAGTCTTCTGCCTATGAAATGAGCAATTAACAAATACTAGGAAGAATTAGAGATATGTCACTCAAAAGCAGTAATTGACAGCTGACATCGTTATTTTTTCTGAGTGAGAGCTCTTCTGATGTTCCTTCGCGCTTTCGTCTATAATAAAGTAATGGTAGGAGGAATGTTAATTAAAGAGCATAAATCATACTTTAGTTAGAGTGAAAAATTTGCTTGAATTCCTATAGCCCAGACTTTAGAAATATTGAATAAATTGGCATAACCTGTAAATATTAGCTTGCTTTTAAGTATTTGCACTTATTTATCTTCAATAGAGATTTAATTTCTGGAGGATTTTATTGGGAAATAGCATGTCACTAAAAGAGAAATCTGATAAAATAATAAAACATGATACAAAAAGCAACCTTATTTTTCTGTTGTATTGAAAACAAACACACATCAAAGGTGATGTTGTAACAGTCAAAGTCTAGAATACATAATAAAAGGCAGCTGAACTTCATCAATCAACCATATCTCCGTGTTTCTTTTATACCTACAGGAATATCTCCTATATCTAGAAAAATAAAGTTGCAGATGAGAATCCAGTGATCTATCCTATTATGTCATTGCAATACCTCTGTGGGTATGCAAAGCCTTGGGAATCCGATGGAAGTTCCTGATATCACCTGTTATGATTTTATTCCAAAGTTCAGCATGACACTGTTAAAGGATTTAAATAAGTGTTTGTCGTTGTAACCATCTCTCCCACTGCTAAAATAACAGGTGACAGTCAAGGATTCCTATATATGGAGTATGTTCCTTTTGTGTTCCATAAAAAGAAAGGATAGCACAGTAAGTTTTTGCAATATATTGTGCAATGTGATTTCAAATGGTTAAACTTTTTTTCAGACCAGGCCTGTTTATTGTAATTGTGTCTGGTGCCTTTGTCCTGGGTTCAGCAGTAACAGCCATTTTTCTCCTTCTTAGTAGCTGGTGCAGTGCTGTGTTTGTGACTTTTGGCCTGGGAACAGTGCTGATAACACCAATGTTCTTAGTTACTGCTTAGAATGTTTGGTTTGACCAAGGACTTTCTGAGTCTCATGCTCTGTCAAGGAGGAGAGGAAGCCGGGAGGAAGCAGAAACAGGACACCTGACCCAAACTGACCAAAGAGGCATTCCATACCACAGCATGTCATGCCCAGGATGGAAAAACTGGGGGTAGGAACCCGGAAGAGTTTTTGTTTTAGTTCACGGCTCGGTCGTCGGGGGGTGAGCAGTTGTATTCTCTTCCCTTGTATTTCCCTTATCATTATTATTACTGGTGGTAGCAGTAGTGATTTGTGTTGTACCTTAGTTACTGGACTGTTCTTGTCTCAACCCATGGCAATTACATTCTTTTGATTCTTCTCCCCACTCCCCCCCACTAAGGAGTGGGGGGAAAGAAAGAGGGGGGAGTGAGTGAGAAAACTTCATGAGTTATGGCTTAAACCACGTCAGTCTTAAGCATCTGGGTGTTGATTGTTTATTTGGGCCTCCGAACACATGCTTCATATGCATTTCAGCAAGTGTTTCTGCCTTTTAAAGTAGAAGCACGGGATTAATGTTTCAGTAATGTTTCAGTGTGGTTTTTTTTGTTTTTTTTTTTTTTTTCCCTTTTTATCATATCTGAAAACGTCAAAGAGAAAATTGTCACAAAGAGGACACAATTGTAATTTAGTGGTGTTTCTCTTTAAAGGCAGTTTTTAACAAGTTTGTGTGCAGCAGTCACTGAGATGCTAATGAAGGAGTGATATGATTCAGCACAGAACCCTCTACTGACAAGATAAAATATAAAAATTGAAGATTATATGGAAATTATAGACTTTAATGTAGTAACTGTAGGTAAGCAATTACTTTTAATGATGGATCCTGAATTTATGGATTTGCCTCATCTCACAGATACGAATCAGGTGAACTATAACTATTGCTCTTTCTTATCTGAAAGGTCTATACTTATGGAAAAATTCTATTTCTTACTATAGTGGTATTGCAAATTTGTCCAGTAATGTTCTGCATATTCTGATTCACCTGTAAGAAAAGCATAACTGAGTTTACAGGTTGTCCAGATTTCAATTTTTGCTGAGATTATTAACAAAGCTACCTGTTTATGGACAAATTTCATTGTGCTTCTTGTGTCTGTTGAATTGGTGTCACAGTAAATTAAAATTCACCTAAATCACAAAATCATAGCATAGTTAGGATTGGAAAAAGCCTTTATATCATTTAGTTCCAACCCCCCTGCCATGGACAGGAATGCCTCACGCTAGACCATGTTACTCAAGGCTCTGTCCAATCCGGTGTTGAACACTGCCAGGGATGAAACATTTACCACTTCTTCGGGTAACCTGTTCCAGTGCCTCACCACCCTCACGGTAAATCAAATCAAGTATGAATAAGTATAATATTTTCTTGATATAGTTATTTCATAACTGTTGTACCTTTCAAACATGAAATATTTGCATGGTCAGTCCTGCAAGTCAAGGGACTTGAATTTCTAGATCACTGCTTTAGCTCTGCAAGAAGAGTCAGTTATCTAAGAAGGAGTGAAATAAGCTTTAAAATGTCTTAGTCTTACAAAACTGAGACCAGAATTTTCCCTCTCTACCCAATCACAAATTTTCATGGAAGTCATAGGAATAAAAGAGACAGTTCCTTTTTTTGTTTGTTTGTTTGTTGCCATCAGTGCTAGTGATTTATCTTTGGGGATCTCAGGTGCGTCACACTGCTTTTTGTAGAATCATGTGGGCAACAAAAGCATGAATCACGCTGACTTCAGGTCATCATTTGCCAAACGGAGCTAGACTTTGCCAGGAATTGGTGATTGGCACTTGTAGTTATTTCTGCATGAATAAAACAGGGGTACTAGTAGGCTGACTGAGTAATAGGATATTTGAAGATGGTGGCACACCGGGTTGTGCGAATAATGGACTTTTCTTGGTTGTGGCCACTTGTTTTAAAAATGCTAAAGCGAAACTGTAAAATGAAAAAAGAAAGGCCTTTTTTCTCACCAGAAATGTTTTCCATATGAAATGTAGGCCTACAATTTGTCTGTAACCCATTCTTTGTCTGTCTTGAATTTATATTTTTTAGAAAACTAATTTCCTGATAGTTGAAAACACAGTTCTGCCTAGTAATGCTCAATGGTCTTGCAGCTAAAATAGTCTTTCTTTATTCAGAACATTAGCTAAGCGCGCATCTTAATAATAGATACAGCTAGATACAGTTCTTCTAAAATTAGTGAAGACTTCAGATTTTACAGCCATGTCACTGAAACTCACTTTGCTAACTCAATGTTTATACTATAATTTATTCTTTAACAGCAATCCCCTGATGAAATGTGCATTCCACTAGATGCATGATATGCCAAAGCTGGTTTTGCTTGCTCAGTAGATCTGTTTAGGCTCTACATGAAAATACATTCAGTAAAGCCCCTCTTATGTTTGCAATAAATTGGCTGAAAGTAATTCACACATCTATCTGTCATGGTATCCTCTGAGGTAATTATGAAGTCTGCAGAGGACACCGACAAGGAAAAACCGATTGGTCAGTGCAGCTGACCTATCCTCGAGGAGGCTCTGGTAAGGCTTTACTTCATGTGGTCTGTTCTATTAGATATTTTGATGACCTCTTCTTGACATCTAAACTGTATGAATCTTTTGTTATTCATATATTCATTCTTTTCAGTACAATTTTAGTTTTCTCACCTCTAGTCTTGACATACTGTTTCCTAAACTAGAAGAAATCAGTAAACACTTTTACAGCTGGTCCCTTTTCTCAAACCTGCTTCCCTCTTCAAAGACATCTTCATGTCACCCTTCCACTTCTGTTTCTGTCTCCTCTCATCCTCAGTCAGGGACTTGAATTTCTCTCTCTTCTAAAATACTGAGTTGCTTCCTCCTTTCAGATTTTTCCTTAAAGGCTTCTGCTTTTTCTAGTTTATGACTCAGTCTGGATAGAATATGGTTATATTTCATTTCAATTACACTACATAAAAATAAATTGCACTGCAGAATATAATTTTCAAGGGGATGCGAATATTGATGCCCTTTCCAGCGTTCAGTAAGAATGTACAAAAAGTCAATTAATGTCTACTTTTTTGAAAGTGCTCTGCATATTTAGAAAATATTGATATCAGAGCGCGATGGCAGTGTGTTCATATTCTTAACTGTAATCAGCCCTTGATTACTTAACTTTGAGAATATAAAATTGCAAATGTAAATAAGCATAGAATAGTTGTCTTGAAATTGTTTTCAGATAACTTTTGGCATTTGGTAAAACATTAACAGCATATAACCACCAATCAGCAGTGTAAAAGCAAGTGGAAGTATAATTTCTACATTATAAAAGGGCCTAACTAACATTTAAATTTTACTCTTTAAAAAAAATATATTTTTTTTTCCATTATTGCATTAACAATATAATCTAAAATAAAGCTCTCTCTCTTCAGGTGCCACATTTTGTGAAGTATCTATTTTATTGATAAAATTTTCTAAAGACAGAAGAAAGCTTCTCTAACAGTTTTCTAAACCGATAGCTACTCTTATTTACAATTAGGCAGCTAAGTACCTACAAGATATTTACACCACAGTGTGCTTGGAAGTCTTATGAAGCTCGGCCTCTCTCAACAGGTTGTTGTGTTACTCTCAACGCATAGAGTCACCTTAGCTGCTACACGAAACCTCCAGATATGCATAGCCCTTGACAGTGGATGAAGTAACAATTAATGCTGGTATGCGTGCTATAAAAGCAAACTGTTCTGGCTGAGCTCCAACTGTCCAGGGACTAAGTTCAATAGCAATGGAAACAACTGCTCCTTTGCCTACAGAGGGTGAACTATGGGAAGCAATGCTCATTTCCAGTTTTCCATGGGGCTCACCAATGTGCAACAACAAATAGAAGTTTTAAGATTTTGTATCTAATGTGATGTTAATGAATGCATACTACATACACATATTTAACTGAAATCTAATGCACAAGTGTCCGCTCTAGTCCTCTGTAAGACCTAGGTGAGAACATAGGAACAAAACTTAAATTTGAGTTCAGCAAGACAATTGTTTAGCAAGCCAATTTAACTGTTGATAAAAAAATGTACTCAGGAAAATATCAATTAATGATGATACTTGAGATAGACTGGTTCTGAATTTCCTCAGTTCAGGAAGTAGAAAACAACAATAATTTACAAGAATATACTACAGTCTCAAAACCAAATAGGTTTACAGAAAAGACAGCATAAGTCTCCGTAAGACAACATAAGTCTCCTTTTTTTTCCTATGCTCCCTCTACATTCTTCACCTTGACCAACTTGAGCTCCTATTTTGTTTCATACCCATTGCAGTTTTTTTCAATTTTACCTAAATTATTTTTGAAGGTTTTGTGAGTGCTGCCGTTCCCATAAACACAGCATATTTTGTTCTCTCAGTCTGAATGACCTTCTGTTAAATTAAGGAAAACAAGGAAATCAGATTGAAATCAGTAAGCTTCACATAACAAAGAAAGCAGCTTTTGTCACTCATTCTGACAGCAGCTGTCTTGAGCTAAACAGTCCACCCTAAAAAGGAGGAAGGATAATACCCCTCCCATTTAAAGACCCAGAAAATGAGTAGAGAATAGCATGAACGTTTCACTTCTAAATTACATCAATAAAAGAAAATAAAATAAAATAATAAAGTAAAATAAAATGCTTGCAATATTGCCCTATATAGAATCATAGAATCATAGAATCATAGAATAGTTAGGGTTGGAAAGGACCTCAAGATCATCGAGTTCCAACCCCCCTGCCATGGGCAGGGACACCTCCCACTAAACCATGCCATCCAAGGCTATGTCCAACCCCACCTTGAACGCTGCCAGGGATGAAGCATTCACAACTTCCTTGGGCAACCCATTCCAGGGCCTCACCACCCTTACAGTAAAGAATTTCTTCCTCATATCCAATCTAAACTGCCCCTGTTTAAGTTTAAACCCATTACCCCTTGTCCTCTCACCACAGTCCCTCATGAAGAGTCCCTCCCCAGCATCCCTGTAGGCCCCCTTCAGGTATTGGAAGGCTGCTAGGAGGTCTCCACGCAGCCTTCTCTTCTCCAGGATGAACAGCCCCAATTTTCTCAGCCTATCTTCATAGGAGAGGTGCTCCAGTCCCCTCATCATCCTCGTGGCCCTCCTCTGGACTTGTTCCAACAGTTCCATGTCCTTTTTATGTTGAGGACACCAGAACTGCACACAGTACTCCAAGTGAGGTCTCACGAGAGCAGAGTAGAGGGGCAGGATCACCTCCCTCAACCTGCTGGTCACACTCCTTTTGATGCAGTCCAGGATATGGTTGGGTTTCTGGGCTGCAAGCGCACACTGCTGCCTCATGTTCATTTTCTCATTGACCAACACCCCCAAGTCCTCTCCGCAGGGCTGCTCTGAATCTCTTCCCTGCCCAACCTGTAGCTGTGCCTGGCATTGCTCCCACCCAGGTGTAGGACCTTGCACTTGGCATGGTTAAACTTCCTCAGGTTGGCATCAGCCAACCTCACAAGCGTGTCTAGGTCCCTGTGGATGGCATTTCTTCCCTCCAACGTGTCAACCGAACCACACAGCTTGGTGTCATCGGCAAACTTGCTGAGGGTGCACTCCATCCCACTGTCTATGTCACTGACAACGATGTTGAGCTTACTGCACGCCCTTCTCACTGTTCTGAGGATCTCGAATTCGACCATCCCATGATCGCTGCAATCAAGGCTGCCTTGGAGCGTCACATTCCCAACAGCCCTTCCCTGTTGGTGAGGACGAGGTCAAGCATGGCACCTCTCCTTGTCGGCTCCTCTATTACCTGCAGAAGGAAGTTGTCTTCCACGCAATCGAGGAATGTCTGGATTGCTTGTGCCGGGCCGTACCATCCCTCCAACAGATATCAGGGTGGTTGAAGTCTCCCATGAGAACAAGGGCCTGCGAGCGTGAGGCTACTCCTATTTGTCTATAGAGCGCTTCATCCTGCAAGTCCACTTGGTCAGGCGGTCTGTAACAGATCCCCACAATAATGTCACCCATCACTCTTCTCCCTTTAACCGTGACCCACAAACTCTCTGTCAACTGCTCGCCTGTCCCCAGACAGAGTTCCATACTCTCCAGCCTGTCACTGACATAAATAGCAACTCCCCCTCCCCGCCTACTGAGCCTGTCTTTTCTAAAGAGCCGGTAACCTTCCATTCCAACACACCAGTCATAGGTGCCATCCCACCATGTTTCTGTGATGCCTATGATATCATACCCCCGTAGACATGCACACATCTCTAATTCCTCTTGTTTGTTCCCCATACTACGGGCATTTGTGTAGAGGCATTTGAGCCGAGATCCAATTGAAGCTGGCTCATTGGCTGGAGCAGCTGGAATATCTCTACATTGTTCCGAAAGTTTACTATAGGTGTTAGCAACCGACTCGGTATGTTGGGATGGAATGCTGCCCCACTCCCCCAACACATCTACTTTAAAGCATCCTTAACCAGTCTGGCAAGCCTCCTACCAAAACTGCTCTTCCCCTTCTTTGTCGGACCTCAGAGAAATATCTAACAGAATATAACGAAATACTCAGTGTCTGGGAAACCAGAGGGTGCTGTGGTGTGAGAGAAAAGAGAAATGTGTAGAGGTTATTTTAAAGAATGCAAAAGCATCAGGGAGGTGTGTTAAATAGATATAGAGATATATATATATATCACTTATTTGTCAGAACCATCTCGGGTAAAAAAGGGGTTTGATATATACTCTTTGATCTCTAACCCTGAGTTTAGTGAGAGCCCTAATTTTTGTCATAACAAGTTTTCTAAGTCAAAGAAACATGTGCAGGCACTGGCTGCAAAAAGAGTACTTGGCTGATAAAATGTTACTGTGAACTATGGGATTAGAATTTTCTATGATAGAGTTTATACATTGTCAATGGTGATAGGAAATAAAGTTAATTAAGAATCATCTAAATCTAGGCCTGAAGCTAAATGAATACTTTCCCTTAGTTCTGTGTGAGAAAGACTTCAATGCACACTAAGCAAAAATGAGCACAACAGACACTGCTCTGAGAAAGGAAGCTGCTTTCCTGGAATAGTGAGAGAATTTCCAGTCCACTTCACACAAATTAGATTTCTAATTTGTCAAATCAGTGTCAACACCATATGAATGGACAAAACAGAATGTGATGCATATGTTTAAGAAAGAGAAAAATCATAGAATCATAGAATCATAGAATAGTTAGGGTTGGAAAGGACCTCAAGATCATCGAGTTCCAACACCTCTGCCATGGGCAGGGACACCTCCCACTAAACCATGTCATCCAAGGCTATGTCCAACCCCACCTTGAACGCTGCCAGGGATGAAGCAACCACAACCTCCCTGGGCAACCCATTCCAGTGCCTCACCACCCTCACAGTAAAGAATTTCTTCCTCATATCCAATCTAAACTGCCCCTGTTTAAGTTTAAACCCATTACCCCTTGTCCCATCAGTACAGTCCCTCATGAAGAGTCCCTCCCCAGCATCCCTGTAGGCCCCCTTCAGGTATTGGAAGGCTGCTAGGAGGTCTCCACGCAGCCTTCTCTTCTCCAGGATGAACAGCCCCCATTTTCTCAGCCTATCTTCATAGGAGAGGTGCTCCAGTCCCCTCATCATCCTCGTGGCCCTCCTCTGGACTTGTTCTAACAGTTCGATGTCCTTTTTATGTTGAGAACACCAGAACTGCACACAATACTCCAAATGAGGTCTCACGAGAGCAGAGTAAAGGGGCAGGATTACCTCCGTCGACCTGCTGGTCACACTCCTTTTGATGCAGCCCAGGATATGGTTGGGTTTCTGGGCTGCAAGCGCACACTGCCGGCTCATGTTCATTTTTTCATCAACCCACTGCAGGCTTAACAGCATGTTTTGGAGATTATAATAAAGATATAGAATTAAAATAACAAAAGGATTTGGTGAAACACAATGTTTTTGAAATTTATTTGGTGATCTTTGCTATATTTGGGTTATCCTGTTTTTAAAGAATTATGATGGAGCAGAACTAACCTACTTTAGGAAAGTCTTTGATGTGATACTGCATCAGAATTTACTTATTATGCTAGATCAGACAGATAAGGTGGACAAGACATTAGTTATTGTGGAGAAAAGATGCTTGCTTCCATTGAAAGAGAAATTACCAAGCTGGAGAAAGATTAGTAAGGGAGTTCCTCAAAGATCAACCTTCAGACTGTCCTGATTTAATATTTTCATTTATTACCTTGGCACACATAAACAGTATTTTCTGGTGACACAAAGTTATTAGACTTTGTCAATCTAAAGGTGACTTGGAAGAGGATAGGAGATGCAAAGGACTTGTATGACCATGAAACCTGGAGTGATGGTAAGGGGATAAAGTATAGAAGTGCAAAATGCAAAGTCATGCACATGCAGACTAATGAAAAAAAGACTCCTCTATGAACTGGAGGATTATCAGTTGGAAGTAACACATGAATAAAAAAAAATAACTGAGTTAATCCAGAACAGAAAAAATACAGGCCATTGTACAACGTATCTGTGAAAAAATGGACATCCTAACCTTAGGAAATAGAGTGGCAGGGGTTTGTAAGAAACATAAGGAAAGCCCTACCTAGAATATCATGTGTAACTAAGTTCAGAAAAGCTCAATTTAAGCTACAGGACAGAAGATCTGTAGGTAGATAGCAAGCCTATCTCATAATAGAAGACCAAAAGAATTTAAGACGTTCGCTTTAGTAAATGAAGGCTAAGAAGCAGCATGACTAACCTCCAAGAACACAAGGAAAACAGTAAAAATGTATAAGCTAGTCAACACTTGATGGAAACCCAGATTTATAGCCATAAAAGGAATAACTTTTTAAGATACTCTTACAATGAAAGTAACTTTACTAGTTTAAAGATGCAGCTAATAAATGGAATTTCAGCTGAAGTTGAAAAGACTTTGTAACATACAGTTACTTATAAACAGAATGGAACTGGAAGCAGTGAACAGGCCTTCGGTTGTGTGTTTGTTGTATGTTAAGGGAAGGATTGGAAATCAGGGTGTCTTAAGTTTATGAGACATGGTATCATAGAATCACAGAAACATAGAATCATAGAATGGTTTGAGTTGAAAGGGACCCTTAATGATAATTTATACCAACTCCCTTGCTGTGGACAAGGGCATTTTTCAACAGATCAGGTCTCTGCATTTCAATAAAGGTATGGTTCAACTAGAGAAGGATCAGAAAAAATCAAAGAAATTTTCTGGGGTGCGGAAAACACGACAAGAATCAGAAATGGAAGAAGTGGATGTAGTTGTTCCAGAATAAAAGAGAATACTGACAAGAGTCTTGCAAGATTTTCTTTCAAGATACAGAAAGAAGAGGGAACTTATCTGTTCTCCGTTCTCTATGATGGATAGGTTATGATGTAATGGACTTAGATCTTACTGAAGTTCAGGACTCTTCATTAGGGACTGTGGTGATAGGACAAGGGGTAATGGGTTCAAACTTAAACAGGAGAAGTTTAGATTGGATATGAGGAAGAAATTCTTTACTGTAAGAGTGGTGAGCCACTGGAATGGGTTGCCCAGGGAAGCTGTGAATGCTCCATCTGTGGCGGTGTTCAAGGTGGGGTTGGACATAGCCTTGGAAGGCATGGTTTAGTGGGAGGTGTCCCTGCCCATGGCAGGGGGGTTGGAACTAGATGATCTTAAGGTCCTTTCCAACCCTAACTATTCTATGATTCTATAATTTCTAATGGTAAAAGATAGATGAATGCTAGAATAAATTGGCCTGGAGCTTTGCAGAATCCCTATTACTGGGCTATTTTTAAGATAGCGGTAAAAACATCTATCAGAAACAGGACAACTATAAGCAATCTTGGTTTTAGATAAGGAAATTAACAATTGACAAACCTGTTTTATGACTCTACAGAATGAACTTGCTTTCTTTATCTCCACTCCCAGACTTTTGAGATGCACATTTTAAAACCTTTTTTTCATATCACAATTTACCAGAGTAGATAATTCCAAATAAGTTTAAAAGAGGTTCGCTGAAAACATACAATTTGCAATTGCAAGTTACTCTTTGTCCTGTATTATGCTAAAGAACCAATCAACAAATTAAATAAATGTAAACTTACTATGCCTTCCTATTTCATATGTCAGTATTTTAGAAAGCTGAAAGATACAATGAGTCTTTTGTCACTGAAATTGGTGATCTCATAATCTCACCATCTTCTATCTTTTTGTCTGTTCATAACATTCTTGTTAAAGTTTTCACAAGTAACTAAAACTACAAAAATGCATATGAAAGGTACAAAAATTGAAGAGGTAATTACATGAGTTTCAAGTTATTTAGGGGATGTTAATACCTTAGTTATTACTGGAATAATAGTAGTTTGATGTATTCTCTTTCAAGTGTCTCAGGATAAACACTGAACACATTAATTACTTTGTCTCAAAAGATAAATAAATTTTTGCCTTGGTTAAGAAGTAGAAAATATTTTTTAATGTTAATTTACTCCTATTTGCTACTATATTACTATTATCTAAGCTTTCTTAAAAAAGGAGATATGCTTTGATGTATTAAAGGCAGCAATTACCAATGTACATGACATTTGTTAGATGTCAAGTGTGATTTATTTTGTCTCTGAAAGTACACTGAGAAAAAAGAAAAATCCAGTAAGTCAGTCAATGCAGTTACTCAATTGTCCCTGAATCTCACTAGTAGGATGAAATGCAATCATGGAAGTTACAATATGTGTCTGAGCCCAGGTTCTCAGCCTAGGATAAATCATTGTTTCTTATTATTTCCTATGTTGCTTTGTATCTGGAATATATAACTTGCCATCTTTTATTCATTTTTCTTTATTATACTGGTCCTCTGACTTAAGACAGGAACATCCATTCACATATCTAAGAAGTTAAATTGTCCATGTGTGCTTTTGGCAAAATACTCCTAAACAGATGAACACATTTTCGCAAGTGAGCTGTTAATAGACACTTTATAACTGGAGACATTACTTACTGGGTTAAAAAGTCTGAAACTTTTGTCTATTTAATGTGCAAAAACCAGACTGTACCACAAGTGCTTATACCTAATTAAAGTAGTCCTTTTCTATTACAGAGATTTCCTAATTCTCTCACTTTTTCTAAGGCCCGTGCACTGAAATGAATAGAAAGACTCCCATGGTTGGGAGGGAGATTGTTCAAGGCCATGTCAGTTGATATAATCTTTGAAATAGTCCTTTTTCTTCCTGTTTCATGTTTTGAAGTCCCAGTCTATGTGGCCTACTTAACTCAAGTATTTCATTTTTCTACATTTAATCTTTCTTCCAGATACATTTTTTTAAAATTCTCCTTTGAATGTTTTTTTGACATCTTCAATTTATAGGTTCATTTGCTTTAAGAAAAGCCCAAAGCGCCCTTGGACTGAACCACAATTGTTGTTTGACTTCCAGTCTGGTTTCTAAATTAATTTGTTTTATCTGGCTCTCCATCCCAAGCCTCTTACCTATCTCCATGTCACTTTTTTGAACCCTTTTTTTTTTAAACAAAAGTTTCTCTAACAGTTAAAATTATATCACATGTTCCTCAGAATAAAAATTCTGTTAAATATTTTTTAAACCTATTATGCTTCCCTGAAGGCTGGTGCTATGGACAATTTGGAGAGTTAGCCTTTTGGTTTACATTGAAACACTAAACTGAACACTTATTTTCTCTGAATGAAATTCATGACAGGGATGAGCATCTCCAGAGCAATCCATGAGCAACACAGATTCGCTGAAACCCTCAACAAAATAGCTGAGGGGATGGGTAACCTGCTTTTGGTTGGTGTAAATCTCATTTTTACTTGCACAGAATTCTGCAAGTTATATTTTTACTGTATCCTCTGCATAGATGTATTGATGTAATTAATGACAAGTGTATCTATTTCAGTGTCAATGCAAAAGACAAATAGGCATCACGAAATTCCCAAAGATGCAGTAAAGGGAATTAATTTGGCCTTAGTTTACCTGTATTATCCCAATACAGATTGTGACTGATGCGTATATTAACTTTTTGTGTCACTGCAGCAGCCTAAGTCATGGTTTTACTAAACAATTTTCAATGTAAACGGTCCTAAATTCAACAATTAAAATTTGCCAGTCATTAAAATGCAAGGTCAAACTACTTTCAGCCTCATTTCAACAAATTATTGCATTTACAACCTATCTTTATGAGTTAAACTGTCCCATGTGTCAGATGATACATGTTGGAAACCCCTCCGGAGCTTTAATCCCATTAATCATGGGGCAAATGCCGAATGTGGTTCTTTGTTTAACAAGTTGTGTGTCACACAGCACTCATATGCACCAGTGCTTGTAATTTGCACTCACTATCAGCAGGTTGCTGTGTGAAATTCAGGATGTTGTTTTCAACTTCAAAAATTCTAAATCATTCCTATGTGGATGAGAGAACTAATAGTTTCAACTCTTATTTTTCATTGTGAAGGTGGTCTGAGTCATGAATCAATTGTGCCATGGGTGCAGAATCAAAAAAGTGGGGCTCAATTCCACTAATTTAAGTAGGCATTTGTGCTAATGTTGGTCATAGGATTTCTGGTCAGCTCAGAGCAAGCTTGTGCATAGACCATAGTATATTACAGCAACATAATGTCACCTGCAGGGTGAAAAATTTGTTGGCAATCAGCTATTTCAGCCACCAAAAAGAAAATCGTTTGGTTTAGAAGAGACAAGCTGAAATGCTGAAACTTTGCTGGGGAGGAGTGCTACTGACCCTTCCTCTGGAAGGCAACTGGCTGGTTCTCTCTGTGAATCCTGCACAAAGTTAATTTCTTCGAGATTTAAAAGCTGGCAAGTACTGTGCTTCATTTGTAAGGGCTTTCACAGTATCTTTAGTCATGTTAAAAACAAGACTGCATTGTTAGACAAGAACTGAGAGCATGTCTTGAGCTAACTATGGCTCTGATTGCAGCTTACCTACATGAAAAATTACTGTGCAGGAAGCAAATTACCATGTAACAGGGTGGAGTGTCCAGGATATAATTTAGAAAATCTAAATTAGGTTCTTGCTTTGTATGATTCCCCTGAAAAGCCTATTGGTCTTCACTAAGTACAAAGTCTTAAAGATGCTGAACTGGGATAGCTGAATACTGTTAAATGAATTATCTTCTAGATCTGTCTGGGTTCATCTTCAGTAGGGGTTCAGACTACCAGAGCCAGGGACACTAAGCTGTTGTATTGGTCTGCATGGCCAGGTTTTGATAGTGGGGGATGTGTACAGGGGTGGTTTCTGTGAGAGGTGCCAGAAACTTCTCCCATGTTTGGCAGAGCCAGTGACAGATGGCTCCAAGACAGACCTGCTGCTGGCCAAGGCTGAGCCCATCAGTGATGGTGGTAGTGCCTCTGGGATAACATAGTTAAGAATGAGGGAAAAATCTTCACATCAATTGCAGGAGGTGGGAAAGGAGTGAGAACATGTGAGAGAAACAGCCCTGCAGACCCTAAGGTCAGTGAAAAATGAGGAGGCGCTCCAGGTGCTGGAGCAGAGATTCATCTGCAGTCCATGGTGCAGACCATGGTGAGGCAGGCTGTGCCCCTGCAGCCCATGGACATCCACGGTGGAGCAGATCTCCACCTGCAGCCTGGGGAGGACCCCATGCTGGAGGGGACAGATGCCCAAAGGAGGCTGTGATCAACATTAAGTATATAGTATGTTGCAATATCAAGAAAACGTCACTATACTTTTCTATTTCTCAGATGTGTGACGAAGATGTAGGGAAGCAACCTGAAACTGATAAATAGAAGGTATGTTCTGACACTTAATACCTGAGACTTTGAACACTAGTGGGTCTCTGATCCAATATCAGTTTTTAATGTTTTTTTTTTTTGTTTAGTACTGCATATTTGTCTTCCAGGAGATACATCAGCTCTATGGTAACTGATCACTATTTGCTCCTTCTTTTAAAGCATATCTAAATTTTTTTATAAAAGGGTTATATCCCATTTTACAAAGTCTGGTTGTGACATGCAAGCTTAATGACAAAGGCCACCATTTAATTACTATTCACTGCTAGCAACTTCTTTGATGTGCTATGGGAAGCTAGTATGATGTTCATGTCTTAACATTTTTAGTGTTCTAGTTTCATGTGGGTATTTCAGAATAGACTTTTTTTGTTTAAAAAAATAATGTAGGCGTTGTTGCTAATATTTTTGAACTTCTGTCTATAAAATATAGTAGCTTATTTCATGCTTTGGAAAAGAATTGCGTCTTGCATTCTGAAAGTGTGGAACATCTGTGGCTTTGGGAATTCATTATATTATATTGTCATATTTCCTGCTTTTCTGAAATCTCACCTATGCAAATCAGTATTCTGAAGAGAACCTCAACTCTTCTCACAACTTTCATTCCTGGATGTAAGTCTTACCAAACCGTGAAACAGATGTGCTAAGAAGTTACCAGTCATCAAAGTTTGAGAGAAAAGCTTGAAAACATAAGACTTAAAAACCTGGAACAGTAATAAGGGAAGCACCAATGTGCACTTAAGAAACCCCAGAAACCCAAAAAACCAAAAAACACCAAAAACATCTGACGAGTTTTTAATTTTAAAGTGTGGTGCTTATATTCCTTAATCTAAGACTTTCGGCAATGTGATTAACAGTATTCCATATTCATCTTCCAGATGATATGATACATGCTTTATCATCAAAGATGACTTCTAGATTAATCTTTCTGACTGAATACCACGACAGAGCAGATTTAGTGTACTTGGACTAACATATTGGGAGATTTTACAAAATCAGTCAAATATAAATCCTGCAACATTATTTGCTATCTGTTCTGAAATGAAATCATAATTACAGAATTTTATGACAATCACTACTCCCTGAGGTCTTCTGCAGTGTAGCAACTTTTAATAGCGGCAGCAATTTCCTTTTAAATAATATTTCTATTCAAATGCTTCTGTGCTGTCTTTAAAACCTTACCTCTCCCACAGTTGCAGGGAAAGAGTCAGGACATTTAGATCATTAGAATCCGCACTCTTCTCATAAAAATATTCTGCTTCTTGAAGAGACAAAGATTTCAAAATGTAAAAGTCATGAGTTTTTACTGCTTAATATAAAATTATTTTAGGTAATTTTAGATGCTTAGTAGTTCCTTGAAGACATGAAAAGTTATGGCAGGCAAACCAAATAGTAAAGATTAAAATGCAAAAAAAAAAAAAGGAGAACTCAAACAAGAAGTGTCTGTATATAAGGCATCTGGAAGATATGTATTCTCCATGTGCAGAAAACAAGTGCAAAATTATAAAGCTTTTATTGACACTCTTTTTTTTTTTTTTTTGGAAGCTTCACATAGCTTGTAGCTTATCCAACCCAAAACTTCTGTTCATAGGATTTTACTATATGCAGTGCTATCTTGTATTCTCTAGCCATGAATCATAAAAGGCATTGAGATAGAAGTGACAAATTGCTAAGTCACATGGAAACTATATTCCTCATTTCTCTTTGCTCACCTCATTTTCACTCTGCTAGCTTGTCTATCTCAGGTTAAACTTTGAACATTTCACAGCTCTGAACAGCTTCAAACAGTGCTCACTTTTGCCTCCTGGAGCAGGATGTTGTAAAAACCAACATTCCACTTGAACAAATGTGGAATTTCTCTACTTAGCCCTGAGCTGGAGCTTTCTCAAAGTCCAGGGTAGACAGTACTTGTTCCAGGAACATTTCCTTTTTACCACTAGTTTAAAATTTTGCACTTGTTTGCTGTGCATAGAAAATACATAAGGTTGATGGAAATTAACTGAAATTTAATTACCCTATCTATACTAAGGTTCTCAAAATGAACACAGGCACAAGAATACATGTACAGCTTCAGATTTTTCATGGATAGAATCTGAAAGTTTCCCATTTTTATACTCATTCTTTTTCATGTTAGTGTCTATGTATACGCAAGTTACATGTGCATGAAGGTAGAAATATTAATTTAGCCATGACTTTCAGTCATTTATATGTACCTTGCTTTGATTTCTAGCACAGCTATTAGACTCAGTGTGAAAGAGCTATATTATGAAACGTTGCAACAACTAATTCTGTCCTCCATTTTTCAAGTCATGAATTTTATGAAGCCACTGGATTCAGAATGACTGATTTTACAACCTAGAGGTAGAAGATCAAATTATTTTTATGGCAGGAAAACATCTAAAATGAGATGTTTTACAGACCTCTTGCTCTGTTTTTTTTGGAAGCTGAGGTATTTGCAGTTAGTTCAAACTGCTTTGCTTTTTAACTAGCACAGAGTACTCATTCAAACACCAGGATTTAGATATATCCTGGCTCATAAATGGTTCCTTACATTAATTTCAGGACAAGCTATCAGATTTTCAGAAAAATGACTTGTATTTATCTTCAGAACCTTATTACAGATAAGGTGATAAAATTTCAGTTGTTATTGCCATATTGAACTTCATAAATGGCACTTAAGAAAATAAACTTGTTCTAAGTCTTGTAGGTGATAAAAGTGAAATTCAGCTTGAAAAAAAGCAGAACTAAATTTTCTCCTGTGCAATCTTGTTTTCTTTCTGGTAAAAGATGTTACCATATTTGAAAACTCCACATAAAACTGGTGTATTTATGTAGGCTTCAGATGATATACAGACCTCTAACCTTCCAAGCAAAGGTGAATTTCACTTTGCGGTAAAGTAATAATGTCTCCCACATCAGCTTGGAATGTGCCTAGCACAGCAAAGAAATGATTCTGATTAATCACTGCAATATTATTTGTTTCATTATGTTCTTATTCCTAATCGAATTATATAAATACATTTTAATGGGCTCTTCTGAATCACAGAAGATGATCCTCCTGAAATGAAATGTGTTTCTTCTCATAATCATTATGCCAAATAGACTGTAAAATCATAAGTATTGTTGGTTAACAGGTGCTTTCAGGCTATTAATGTAAGCAAATTACATTTGACTTAATTTCCAAAATATGTTGATGTACCCATATCCTCTACTGTTTAGTGAACAAAATAGAGTAATTCAGTAAGGGTGATCTCTTTTCTAGGATATACAGACATACTCTTATGTCTGTTTTTCTACTATCCTACCATTTTTATGATCCAGACTACAATCATTTCAATTATTCTGTATCAAAGAAAAAAAAATTCCATATCTAAACTGGTAAGGCAGATGAATTAGAGGGGTTTCCACATTTTCAGAGGCAGTTCTCCTTCTTCACAGTGAGAATATAATCTTGGCAGAGATAATCTGGTAGGTTCATGAAATCGATGTCAAATCTGTAAGGGACAGGCTGTCCTGGCATAGGGTACTCACACTACTTGTGCAATTCCATGCAGTGAATCTTCATGTTTGATCTCTCCTGATGTCAGCCTTACTGTAAGGACTAAGAAAAGGAGACTGAATTCAAGCGTGTCTGAGAGAGTTTTCTAGGCTGCAAGATACAGAAGGGAATATAAAACGAGATTACCACCGCAAGGGCCCAAGAAACTTCAGTTCAAGTAGAGAAGGGAAAAAAATGGCAGAAAAGAAGAAGGATCAGGCAGCCACACCACAGAGACGGCAGAAGGCCACAATGAAATTAACAAAATTTGTGGCAACCAAACCATCTCTGAGCTAGTTCAAACCAAGACCATATGCAAGGACATTCACAGAATCACAGAATCACAGAATAGTAAGGGCTGGAAAGGACCTCAAGATCATCGAGTTCCAACCCCCCCGCCATGGGCAGGGACACCTCACACTAAACCATGACATCCAAGGCTATGTCCAACCCCACCTTGAACGCCGCCAGGGATGAAGCATTCACAACTTCCCCGGGCAACCCATTCCAGGGCCCCACCACCCTCACAGTAAAGAATTTCTTCCTCAGATCCAATCTAAACCTCCCCTGTTTAAGTTTAAACCCATTACCCCTTGTCCCATCAGTACAGTCCCTCATGAAGAGTCCCTCCCCAGCATCCCTATAGGCCCCCTTCAGGTATTGGAAGGCTGCTAGGAGGTCTCCACGCAGCCTTCTCTTCTCCAGGATGAACAGCCCCAATTTTCTCAGCCTATCTTCATACGAGAGGTGCTCCAGTCCCCTGATCATTTTCGTGGCCCTCCTCTGCACTTGTTCTAACAGTTCCATGTCCTTTTTATGTTGAGGACACCAGAACTGCACACAATACTCCAAGTGAGGTCTCACGAGAGCAGAGTAGAGGGGCAGGATCACCTCCCTCGACCTGCTGGTCACACTCCTTTTGATGCAGCCCAGAATACGATTGGCCTTCTGGGCTGCAAGCGCACACTGCCGCCTCATGTTCATTTTTTCATCAACCCACACCCCCAAGTCCTTCTCTGCAGGGCTGCTCTCAATCTCCTCCCCGCCCAACCTGTAGCTGTGCCTGGCATTGCTCCGACCCAGGTGGAGGACTTTGCATTTAGCATGGTTAAACTTCATCAGGTTGGCATCAGCCCACCTCACAAGTGTGTCAAGGTCCCTCTGGATGGCATTCCTTCCCTCCAATGTATCAACCGAACCACACAGCTTGGTGTCATCGGCAAACTTGCTGAGGGCGCACTCAATCGCACTGTCCATGTCACCCACAAAGATGTTGAACAAGACCGGTCCCAACACTGATCCCTGGGGGACACCACTCGTTACCGGTCTCCAGCTGGACACTGAGCCACTGAGCACTACTCTTTGCGTGCGGCCATTAGACAGTTCTTTATCCACCGAGTGGTCCACCTATCAAATTGATGTCTCTCCAACTTAGAGAGAAGGATGTCATGGGAGACAGTGTCAAAAGCTTTACACAAGTCCTTGTAGATGACATCAACTGCTCTGCCCCTGTCCATCAGTTCCGTAGCCCCTTCATAGAAGGTCACCTAATTGGTCAGGCAGGATTTCCCCTTAGTGAAGCCATGCTGGCTGTCACCAAGCACCTTGTTGCTTTTCATGTGCCTTAGCATGCCTTCCAGGAGAATCCGCTCCAAGATTTTGCCAGGCACAGAGGTGAGACTGACTGGTCTGTAATTCCCTGGCTCATCCATTTTTCCCTTCTTAAAAATGGGGGTTATATTTCCCTTTTTCCAGTCATCGGGAACTTCACCTGACTGCCAGGATTTTTCAAATATGATGGACAGTGGCTTAGCAACTTCATTTGCCAGCTCCTTCAGGACCCGCGGATGGATTTCTTCCGGTCCCATGGACTTGTATACATTCAGGTTCCTAAGGTGGTCCCGAACAAGATCCTTCCCCACAGTGGGCCCAGGGTCCCCACCCTCACCGTCCCCGTGTCTGCCTTCCAAGACTTGGGTGGTGTGGTCAGAGCATTTGCCGGTAAAGACTGAGGCAAAGAAGTCATTAAGAACCTCAGCCTTCTCCAAATCCAGGGTAGCCAGTTCTCCCGATAGCTTCTGGAGAGGGCCCACGGTGTCCCTAACCTGTCTCTTATCGGCAATGTACCTATAAAATCCCTTCCTGTTATCCTTAACATCCTTAGCCAAGTTTAATTCTAAGTGGGCCTTAGCTTTCCTAACCTGGTCCCAAGCTTCCCGGACAACATCCCTGTATTCTTCCCAGGCCGCCTGACCTTGCTTCCACCTTTTATAAGCCTCTTTTTTCTTTCGAATTTTGCTCAGCAGCTCCTTATCCATCCAAGGAGGTCTCCTGGCCCTCCTGCTGAACTTCCTTCTAGTTGAGATGCACCGCTCCTGAGCTTGCAGCAGGTGATCCTTGAATATCAAGCAACAGTCTTGGGCCCCCCTGCCCTCTAGGGCTGTATCCCATGGAACCTTACTGAGCAGGTTCCTGAAGAGGCCAAAGTCTGCTCTCTTGAAGTCCAGGGCAGTGAGCTTGCTGCACGCTCTTCTCACTGTCCTGAGGATCTCAAACTCAACCATCTCATGATCGCTGCAATCAAGGCTGCCCTGGAGCGTCACATTCCCAACCAGCCCTTCCCCGTTGGTGAGGACGAGGTCAAGCATGGCACCTCTCCTTGTCGGCTCCTCTATTACTTGCAGAAGGAAGTTGTCTTCCACGCAATCGAGGAACCTTCTGGATTGCTTGTGCCAGGCCGTACCATCCCTGCAACA
Organism: Amazona ochrocephala; assembly: GCA_039720435.1. Classification (NCBI taxonomy): domain Eukaryota; kingdom Metazoa; phylum Chordata; class Aves; order Psittaciformes; family Psittacidae; genus Amazona; species Amazona ochrocephala. Next base: position 27,546,354 of record CM077876.1, on the reverse strand, counting down.
GATATCAGGGTGGTTGAAGTCTCCCATGAGAACAAGGGCCTGCAAGCGTGAGGCTGCTCCTATCTGCCTATGGAGCGCTTCGTCCAGCAAGTCCCCTTGGTCAGGCGGTCTGTAACAGATCCCCACAATAATGTCACCTATCACTCATTCTTTTAATGAAGAACTGTTTCTATATTTTTTATTGCTACTCAGACATTAGTTATTCTATATTTTCTCTCCTTTAAAGTTTACATTCCAACAAAACCTTCCTTTTCCAGTTTAATGGTCAAAATCAGAGTTTGTGTATAGGAGCTCACATAAAGAGCAAGTTTGAGGTGTATCATAGAATCATAGAATAGTCAGGGTTGGAAAGGACCTTAAGATTATCTAGTTCCAACCCCCCTGCCATGGGCAGGGACACCTCCCACTAAACCATGCCATCCAAGGCTACGTCCAACCCCACATTGAACGCCACCAGGGATGGAGCATTCACAGCTTCCCTGGGCAAACCATTCCAGGGCCTCACCACCCTCACAGTAAAGAATTTCTTCCTCATATCCAATCTAAACTGCCCCTGTTTAAGTTTAAACTCATTACCCCTTGTCTTATCGCTACAGTCCCTCACGAAGAGTCCCTCCCCAGCATCCCTATAGGCCCCCTTCAGATACTGGAAGGCTGCTATGAGGTCTCCATGCAGCCTTCTCTTCTCCAGGCTGAACAGCCCCAATGCAAAGATTTGGCCAAATCAGCGTCCCATCACATTCAACTAGCTTTGAACGTTCACACATAATATGACATCAGAAACTGTCTAGCGATGTTAGTTACTGAGAGGAACAGTGTATGGTCATGGACAGACTTCAGCAAAGCCAAGACTGTTCTCTTCTGGAATGCAGGTTAACTGTGATGCATTTGGTTTGGATGTCTCTATGTAGTTCTTCAATACCCTATACAGATACAGGTTTGCTAAATGAACAAATTGTACAGTCTATAGTGTCAGCAAATCAAAACAGGATGTATAACATGAGAAATTATGTCTTTATTGGTATCATTTAAATATGTGTAAGTAGTTTTCATTTGTTGCCTTAAGGTCATTTATAGGTTCCCTGTCCAAACTTATTTAGGGTTCAGTACCTCACTTAATTTGAGAATAAAAAGATAGCGGTCATTAAAGAAAGTCATTGGACTCAATATAAAGGTGAACCCTGTGTAGATGTCTAAGAACTTCATCCGTATCCTCTGTGTGACTAAAAACACCTATCTTCCCCTTCAGTGTGGAGCACAGCAACCCATTCATCATCCTATTTCTAGCCAAAAGAATTGAAAATCAAGGGCAAACAGAGCCCTACTGGTAACATCTCAAGAAGTTCCTAACAGATGGTTGTTATCAAAGCACTCCAATTTTGCCATTCTCAGATAATTTTATGTTTTGTAGATGGAGAGCAGCCTTTATTTTTTTTTTTTTTTTCTGCTGAGCTTCTATAATTAGAATTTAATCTTATTGGTGTTTCCAAGTACTCTCTCCAGGGTCATGGTACCAGTAATATCTGTTATATGGAAGAAATGAATTTTCTTATCAGAAAAGTATTCAGGTAGAGAGATAAGAATTCAGTGCAGCTGAAGGAAAAAGAGATAATACCAAATTATCTTGGATGTGGGACAGATGCAGACACACACATCCATAAAGACTTGGATGCGAATAATACTATCAGGCTGTTTCACCTTGTCTCAAAGCAAGAGGTGTATAGAACATTCTTCCCTCATTAACTGAGAAAAGCTCTGGGAATCTACCAGTCAGGACCTGCCTGCCTTGAGTGTCTTCCAGATGCCTGCCACTAGGAGAGTTCCTAAGGAAGTCTGACGCTCTCCCAAGAGGCTCCCAGGGTTGCTCTCCCAGGCTGTAGAATTATTGATTTCTGGGGGGACTTCCAGTCTTCCCTTTCTCCTTAGCACAAGGTTTCCGCTTCCAAAATTTTAATTTGATCCAATTTATAGGATAGTTGACTGTTGTTTCTTCTTGCCTCATCCTTTATATATCTTCCAAAATATTAATAACCTGTAAGTTGTTCAACAGCTTTCTGTTCATAGATAGTCAATATAAGAAGTACCTTCTGAAAAATGGATCAATGCTTATTTATTTATTCTTTCTCCTAAAATGTATGTGAAACTGTCAAAAGTGATGTAAGCACTTAATTGCTAAAATTGTGTTGATATTCAATGAAGTGTAAAACTCACAAATTCCTGCATCATTTAGAAATGGATTTTCAGCTTCAAAACCATGTAGCTATTTTTTCAAAATGTTACCTCGTCTCTTTCTAATAATTTACTCAAGGTTCTCCATGTATTTCACTAAATCCTAATAAATAGTGTTACTTGCTACTCAACACTTTTCTGGAAAAAAAATAATCTTATACACAATTCCACAAAGAAATTTAATTTTCAGCTCAAGAGGAACAATTCTTGTCCTTCAAAAATTTTTCATATTATATTATTTTTATCTTAGAATATAAGGCTAATCATTTTTCACAGAAGGTTAGTGCTCATCCAATTTCATGGGGTTATTGGTTCATACTAGAGATGTAAAAAAATGCAAGCGTTGGTTATTTTATCTTTTCTAAAAATACAGACTACTGCAAGACAGAGTAATGGCATTTGGCTTATCTCTGAAGCACAAATATAACTTGGAGGCCATTGGTGCATTTAGGAAAGTAGTACCAATCTCTCATGTAAAACACCAGTCTCATGACAGCATTCTCCCAGCAGCAGTCTTCCTAAATAGAGTTTTAGTACCAACTGCTAAGATTCTTTCTTTCCAATAAATGAAATGTATATTCAACATTACTGAAGTTTTTCTAGCTATTGGTAGGTCATATGAGTCCAGCTCTTAGTCTCTGAGCGTAGAGGAGATAAAGTTCAACACCAGAAGGATTCTTACATTTTAGTAGACAGGGACAGGTTAAGGTGAAGTTTATCATGTCCTGAAGATCTTTTAGATGTATTTTTTTCTTTTTTTTTTTTTTTTTATTCCATCAGGTACTCAGATAGGGACAGAGGGACAGATTAATCTTTCCTTAATTTAACTGTCTAAACATAAGGTGCTGAATCTGAACAGGTAATTTGCCTTGGTTTCTTCTAACCATTGGAGAGGGATGTTTGCAAATTTCAATCTAGTTTTACAATGAAGTTAATTTTAACATGAATCCCACTTATTTTAAGTCTGGATAGAAATCTAATTTGCAGGTCCAGCTGCAAAATAACTCTTTTTTTTAGTGTTTAACTGATACTTCAGTGATCATAGCATACAGCTATATACCCATATAATCAAAGATAACTGGAAATAAATGCAAACAATTTGGGTTCTGCTGTTATAAAACAGCTTCAGAAAACCAACAGAGTTCTGTGAGTCTCAGACAAAAAAACAATTTAAAAATTGGTATAAAATAATACCAAGATACATATGATATGTACAAAATAGTTTATGAGAGACAGGAATAGAGTGCATGTTTCTCTGAGCATGTTTCTCTGAGTATACCGACCTTCACAAAAAAATCTTATTTTTATTAATTACAGAATAGTTCTTTCAAGTCAGACTACAGTGAGGCCACTGCGTAACAGCAGCCATTACACAGTGTTGCCTTCTATCAGTCCTGCAGGCTGGCAGGCAGGTCAAAGCCTTGGTGGACATGAGCAATAAGTATATGTCCTTGGATGCTGGTCCCGCCTAAGCAAGCTCCAAGTAGCTTTAGCAGAAGCCTGAAAAAAAACCTTTCCAATACATTAGCTTACCAGAAACTCTAAATTGATTTAAAATTAGGCTTCTTTACAAAAGTCTATGCTTTGTAAAAGTAACCCAATTAAACCTAGGTTGTAGATTGATACCCACAGCCCATGTGAATCCATTTCTGCGGGATTAGTTGCTAAGAAACTGCTAATACTTCATTCAGAAGTTCAGAGCAAATGTGTCAATCTTGTCTGTCAATGGTAATAAATGAGTAAAGGTTTTGTTGTGGTTTTGTTTTTGTTTTTTTTCTTAGCAACTGGACTCATTTCAGCTTTCCTGTTACAGCCCTAAATTATATTGCTAACTGGTTTTGCTTAACAGTTACCAGGATATTCAATTTCTCTGAGTTACTATGCGATTCATTGCTGGGAGTGCAGCAAAATTGAGTTTTTCTAATAGTTCATCCAGCTAAAGATCACTTTTTACTCTGATAACATACAATGAGACCAAACAGGTGACAAATGACTGCAAGCACTCTGAATTCTGTACAAAGAAGTCACAATTCAAATGGGCAGGAATATACAGTTATGTCTTTCAAACTGAATAGCTAGTCAAAATCTGTCATCCTGCTAGGTATTTTGGTTAGGAGAAAAAGATAATGATGAGGCCAGGTTACTTTGACACAATCTTATTTACACGAGACATGGGAAACACTGCATTACACTGCACTTGAGGAATTCAAACACTATAAAATGGTCAGAATTATCCTCAAAATTATTTCATGTGAATTCTCAGCTCTTTCAAAAGAGCTCTTTTTGGCTTTTTTTTTTTCTCTCTTTTTTCCCCCTACTTCTCTGCATCTGTTGCTGTGGTTTGTGTCTCTACTTTTCTCTTTCATACATTTACCTACACTAAAATAGTAGCCAACCACAAAAAAAAGGAAATCACTTATGATTTCTTTCAATCAGCCAGGTGTTTTATGAAAGGAACCTCACTTGATGTTTCAGAGCTGTAGTTGTCATCTTGCAAATGTAATTATACTGCATTATCAGTATTAGACCAATATGCATACCATATATATTCATAGAAACTTTATGTACTATATAAATTTTAACTCATTGATCTGTATTTGTAAATCCCATCATAAATTTTAAATGAAAATTTGTAAAGCCATCATAAAAGAGAAGACATTATTTTCATCTGATGCTCATATGAAGTAGGCCAATCACAGTCTATATAATCAGGACAGCACAAAATTTAAGTGCTGTCATTTGTATAATCACTGCTAGAATGAGGGTCTCATAATTTCTAATGAAACTGACACTTGGGATCATATGTTGTTGGTAAAGAATGCAAAATTGGGTGCATACAGATAGAAGTGCCACCAGCATAGTAGCATAATATCAACACACGAACGAATGTAATGTGCTCAGTGTTGATCCTTTCATACCAAAGGAAAGCAAAAAAAAAAACCAGGAGGAGGTGTTTCAGTGAATATTACAACAGCAGGTGCACAAACATTACTGCCATGTGAAAACAGATTCAGCAACACTTGTTAAGGTGTAGTCGTGGTTTGATTTGATGGATCTAGTACTCATCCTTTTAGGCATGTATTCATTTGCATAGTACCCAGCAAGCAAGAGCAGTACAAACCAGAGAGATTTGTCAGCCTATTATTAATAATTTCACGCTTATATGGAGCTTGTTGTATATTCAGAAAACTGTACAAATATTAACCAACTAATGCAAACTAATGTTATCCCTTTACTATCTCATTGTATTAATGAAGCATTACTTACTCTCCATCTTCTTTTTCATGTTTTAAGCCCTTTGCATTTGAGCATTTTTGTAAGCTCTAGAGATCAATTTGTACAGTTAAGAAAGACGCATATATGCATAATATATTTTACAAACTCTTCCTTAAATAGTATGTGCTGCAGAATGTAGACAAAAGGTCTTAAAATGAGGCATCCCATAAAGATTTCAGTTTTATGATACTGTAAGTTAGGTATTGATGGAACCAGAAGGATTTCAGGTAAAGTTAGAGTTGGTCAGAATTTTCCTGAGACCAATTTACTGTTAGACAATGGCAGTCTTTCAAAAATCTTCAAATGTCCATTCCAGCTTTTCTGTGTGGGGAAAACCCCAAGAGAGGGCTCAAGGGCACCTATCTCTGAGTAGCCAAGTAGATTTATGGGTCCATTGCAGAAAATCCTCTCTGGGACCAGGGAAAGATACCTTTCTAGCTTTCTCAGCATGTACCTGGAAACTTTTGAATCCTTGAAACTGTAAGCATTTTTATTTTATCCTCCAAGTGTGCCCATAAGCCACTCTCCCTGATTGATCACATTTCCTACTTATGCTGACTCACGATCTCGCTTCTGAATCCAGGGTAAGCCAGATACTTCTGCTGATGAGGAAATCTGGAGATAAAAGGAAGAGAGTCACTTGTAGCCAAGTGCAACTCCATAGTCAGAGGCAGCTGGTGTGGGGAGTGGAAGTTCAGTTAAGCTTCAGAGCCGTTACTAATAACACCAGTACAAATTTTTTAACGTCTGGACTTTGGTCTCAGCTGGGACAACCCAACTTTGTCCATTCATATATCTCATAAATCCTGGGGAAGAGACTGAACCAGGAACTTTGGAAGTTGGGCTCTGTCCCGGGTTCAGCAGCAGCAGTCATTTTTCTCCTTCTTGGTAGCTGGTGCAGCACTGTATTTTTGATTTGCTACCTGGGAACAGTGCTGATAACACCAGTGTTTTCAGTTACTGCTTGGTAATGTCTAAGGTGGCCAAGGACTTTGTGAGTCTCATGCTCTGCCAGGGAGGAAGGGAAGCCGGGAGGAAGGAGAGACAGGACACCTGACCCAGACTAACCAAAGAGGTTATTCCATAACACAGCATGTCATGTCCAGGATGTAGAAACGGAGAGCAGAGACCCGGAAGGGTGGTGGGGGTGCACTGTGGGGGGTGTACTGCTTGGTCGAGCTTGATATTGGGTGGTGAGCTATTGTATTCTTTCTCCTTGTATTTCTCTTGTCATTATTATTATTGGTGGTAGCAGTAGTGATTTGTGTTATACTTTAGTTACTAAACTGTTCTTATCTCAACCTGTGGGACTTGCATTCTTTCGATTCTCCTTCCCATCCCTCCAGGAGCGGAGGGAAGAAAGAGTGGGGAGTGAGTGAGTGAGCAAAACTGTGCGTGGCTGAGAAGCTTAAACCACGACAGGCTCTTAGATGGAATTTCCGGTATAAAAGAAGAATTCTATGTTATAATTTTGAAATAAATGAGCTTGGGGAGAGGGGGAATGGGAGGGGAGATAAGTTTATCTGAAGATTTGAGATTTCTGGGTTTTTTTTCATACTGAATTACATTATTAGTTTTGAAGAGAAGAACTTTGGTTTCCTAGAAGATATAAGTAAAATCTAATAAGCTTCATGGCAAAGATTTTCTTTCCTTTGGTTCAGCCTTTAGCCAATTTCTGAGGACAGTGGGAGCAAAGAGATTTTTTGAAGCTGCTAAATCATTGTGTTGAACAGTTGTTGAAAACTAATAATGAGTAGTTCATCAACTGTGTTTTGAAGATGGAAAATGAAGGTTTTGCCTGACAAGCTCACTCCAACATAGTGACAGACAAAAGGAGAATTGAGAGACAATCTTGTCCAAAATAGGACTGCCGCACAACTGAAACAGGCAAACCTGAAAGACTATGAGTGATGGATAAATATGAGAAGGTAATAGGGCAAATACACGCATATTTATATGAGAAAAGATAAAAATATGGTTTTTGTTCTGTCAAGACTGGGGAGTATTCTAAGCCAATATTTCCTACACTTTGCAATGACCTTGTATGGAAATTCTGTACATTTTTCAAACTACTTACCCAAGAATACAATTGGACTTAGGAATAGTTAATATTAGGGTGTAATAAGAATTAATTGATGCTGATAGAACACAAAAAGTAAACTACATAACTGGTGAAGGTAACCTATGTTCATACTGAGAACAGCAAGGATTTGTAGTGAACAGTCAGCAACACAATTCTGGAGAAGAGGAAGCTCTGCAATTGATTTTAATTAATTAGAGGAAAAAAAAGAGAAAAACAAAACAAACAAAAAAAAAAAACCACACACACACAAAAAAAACCCAAAACAAACAAACAAACAAACAAAAACCCACCCCAAACCCCACCAAACACCTGTATGTCTTTACTTCCTTTTCTAGTAAGGTAAGGATTTCAACACTGTTATTTTACCACTGTGAATCTTTCCTAGTTATTGCTTTGCCACTTCCTGCTCTAATTATTGCAGCAAGAAAATTCTCCTATTGGAAATCACTAAGAAGGTTCTTCTGGAAGAGACTAGAGTTGCTGCTTAGTAGCAGCAGCATGGAACACAGGGTCCCCATGCCAGAAGGTCTACATACATATTGAAAAAGAGAATTAATTTCCTATTTCCCAAGCAATGCCAAAAAAGTATGTGGGGGAAGGGTAATAAAATATGTAATTATTCCAAACACTGAGGTAGCAATGTGTCACTGAAAGAACTTGAAGCCATAATGGAGAACATGATCATGAATGCAAGGGTCATAATACTGATTTACTTTCTCCTTGTCCTGTTTCTTTACCTTTACCATACAACAAGCCTCTAGAAGAGACTATTCCCAAGTACAATATATCCACCGAGTTTTCTGTCTTTCACTTTGTGACTATCTGCTGAGCCCATATGAACAAACTTTTGGACCGGTAATTATAGAAGCTTGACAGTTTTAGGTGCTTGCAAGATTTAGTGTGAATGAGGACTGGGTGAACCACATCATCCCCAGAAACTTGTGTTCATTGTTCATACAACTTTTATAAATGCTAAAGATGAATGAACATGGGTGTAAATATTTTCATTGAAAATATGAAATGCATACCTAGGTCACTAAGCAGATGGTGGCTCTGAAATCCTTGCTTTAGCATTAAATTCTCAGTTTGCCTTTTGATTAAAGTAAGAAAATACAGGAAGCAAGAAGGACCAGGAAATCACAGCTGTTATTTCTGATGTTATGTTTATTCGCCTTTCTGAAGTATTGTAGTATCTTGAAGTAACGTACAATTTATACTGTGTTCTCTGGTATATTTGTTAAGTTCCTGAGGACTTGGACCTTTATAACCAGACTTTTAAATGTCACCACATAGGATGCTGAGAAGTGTACATTTGTAATGTTTTAAATGTTAAGACTGAATAAGAATTTGTAGAGTAATATTGTGTCCTGAATCTGTGCTAGTGTGTCTGGGTTATGATGGTGGGAATCAGATGAATGACTAGCACATGAATGAACAAATTCTGCTTATTATCTCTTATCTGGACTGGACTAGTGACTTCAGAAATGTGCAGTTAAGTTAAATTGCATACTACCCTCAGTTTAAACCCTTTCTTGTTCAGTGTGTATGCAAATGTTAAATGGTTCTACTTTAACAAACATATAAAACACCTTTGTGGTGTGAAGCTCTCCCAGATCATAAAGACTCTTTTTCTATGTTTCTTTGATGACACTTTACTTGAAGGATGAAGCATTTTTTAGTTCAACTGGTTTATTTATTTTTTTTTTACTCTTATGTTTCAACTTGCTATTGCCTATTTTTTTTCCTATTTATTGTACAAAAAGTAGGCTTGATGAGAACCCCAGAAACTACAAGTTCTGAAATAAATTCATTGATTTTTGAGTTTTAACTCTCTAAAAATTATAGCTCTTTGATAGCATATACAGGATTAATACATTTGTTGCCAAAAAGTGGAATTTAAAAGGTAACAAGAGAAACGGCTGTAATTTTCCCAGACACATTATGAAAATATCAGATAACTTTTGGCTTCTATGCTAGAAGTTTCTTCTACTAATTAAATCTAAATGAAAAACCATTAAGGAAATGAAAAAGCCTTCTGTTATGAACTTAATTTTCAGAAGACTTTAAAACATTTTAAAATAAAATAAACTGCACAGTATTATTAGAAATCAGTCACCACAACTGCCTTAATAATTTTATTTATACATGAATGCTAGCTATTCTTCAGAGGAATCTAAAAAATTCTGTATGGTAGTGTCATTACAAATTCTTTCTTAAAGTAAGAATATTTAGAATTTAATTATTCAACATATATCCAGGATTTACTTCCTATTTACGCACCTTTCTAAAACTGGACTTTAACATGGTAAAGCCTCTGCAGCATTGGCGTTTCTTCTTCATCTGTTGATATTATCAGCCTGTAACACTTAGAAGGAAGCTCCATTTCCGAGTCCAGGGAAGAGCAATTATGATTTCAACATGCCAGCAGAGAAATTCAAAGAGAGATCAAGTATCCTGCATCTTACTGGTGTGTGGAATCACTATAAGTCATCCAAGGTTTTTTTCAAGTCATCTCAGTTCAAAGTTTGGAAAAATTTTTGACGCACCTGTTTTTACACTTAAATTTTAAAAACTACAATTTCCGAAAAATGATGGTTTTATAAATCACACACAGTAGCATCCAGCTTTGAGGGAAACCAGGCCAGCAAAATTTTGTCTATACTGAAACAAGCTGCAAATCTGCAGTTACCTTTAGACAAGTGAAAGTCTTACCAGATCAATTAAGTAACAAAAGCTGGATTGGAAATGGAGGAAAAAAACATTCCAGCCTGGCAATCACTGAGAAAGTATTCCTTCAAACCTATTAAATCAGTGGCAAACTGAATTAATCATAGTAGAAGCAAGACATCAGCTTTGCTTTCTATAGTAGTCTTTATTTTAAGAAAAGAAGTTGAGACATAGGAGAAAAAGAACCAGAAATCATCTATATAGTCACCATGTCAAATTCCCAAGGAGCTGAGTTGTAACATCACCCTCATTTCCAACATGGGCTAGCATATTTCTTTCTATAGCTAGTCCTCTAAGATACTGGTATAAGCAGCCAAAGAATTAGCCTTAATGTCTAGATTTAGAATGGAAAACTGTATAAATAGTTAGAAATTTAGGCTAATCAATGTACCCCTTTTTTTTCTGAATAACTTGTGTGGTCTACAGGCTTGCTAAAAAAGTTGGACTATATAGTTTAAAAATATATAGCCTGCATATTAACTTGGATGGCACACAATAACGTTCTGTTTCTATTCAAAGCAAAAATAACATTTTTGATATAACCTATAATCATCACAATCATCACATTGCATATAGGTCTCTCTCAGTGGGACACTACTGAAAAAGACATTTTCTAGAGAAATTTTAATGCTAAAGGAGGCAGTTCACAATTTGTTTCGAAAACAATATTAATTTCTATGTTTTTTAGTTACTCCTGCCATTGAAATTTTGAAGATGAAAATACAGTGAAGTGAAGGCTGTGTAAAATTGGTTGTTTCTCGTGTGTGCTACATTTTACTTTACTGACAATAACATTAACATTCTAATAAACTAATTACCTACTGCGCCCTAGACATGATCTGATTGGAACAAAAATACAGGGCAGGAAATGAAGAGGGCCAATAAAGGCAAGAAACAGGTGGCATACCCTGACCTCCATTCTGGTGATTGACATGACATGTAGATTGGTGATTGCTCTTTCAATTCTTTCTTGGCATATAAATAGATATGAAAAATAGCATTATCCCAACACAGTTGTACACACAACGAAGAACTCCAGAAACTGAACACAAAAAAGTTAAAGCATTTCAAATCTTCAAAGTCCATTCAAATCAGTAAGAGTTTCCTGAATGAATTTAACTGGATTTGATTCAGGTTTTGATTGAAATTCCCGCCCCAAATGAACACTGCAAGCATAGGTGAAAAAAAAGAAATATTGATAAGCCTTGACTGATATCTATGATCCGTATAACTACTCTTACAGAGTTTGATGAATAATAGCATTTAACCTTGAAAGGGGCTGGGCAAACTTCAGAGAGATAAAGCTCCATCAGCAAACAGTATCTATTGGTCCATTTGCCTGATAGAAGTCTTGGTGACCTAAAGAAGACAATGCTTTTTCTTGTATATGTTTGCATATTATCATTCACATCTTCTTTACTTACAGCTCAACCTACCACTTTTCTTAGATCATTTTTTTATCATTTTTACCTGTAACTGTATGTAGAGCTTGAAATATTGATAGCATGAACTAACATCTATATTGAAGAAAGTTTGGTGTGTGTTTATAAATATGATTTGGCATGATTGACTGACTTAGGAAGAAAAGAAATCAATTTAACTTTCATAAGGACATCAGGTCATAACACGACTCCTAACTTTGCTCTATTCTGCTCTTGTGAGACCTCACTTGGAGTACTGTGTGCAGTTCTGGTGTTCTCAACATAAGTAGGATATGGAGTTGCTGGAGCAAGTCCAGAGGAGGGCCACAGGGATGAACAGGGGGCTGGAGCACCTCCCATATGAAGATAGGATGAGAAAGTTGGGGCCGTTCAGCCTGGAGAAGAGAAGGCTGCGTGGAAACCTCATAGCCTTCCAATATCTGAAGGGGCCCTATAGGGATGCTGGACAGGGACTCTTCATCAGGGACTGTACAAGGGTTAATGGGTTAAAACTTACACAGGGGAAGTTCAGGTTATATATTAGGAAGAATTTTTTTATAGGAAAGAATTTACTGTGAGAGTGATGAGGCACTGGAATGAGCTACCCAAGAAGTTGTGAATGCTCCATCCCTGGCAGCGTTCAAGGCCAGGTTGGACAGAGCCTTGGGAGACATGATCTAGGGTGAGGCATCCCTGCCTGTGGCAGCAGGGGTTGGAAAAACTTAAGTCTTTTCCAACCCTAACTATTCTATGATTCTATGATACTATGTAGACCAAAATGCAGAAACTACTTCAGCAAATGCTGAAATAGACAAAATAGCATTCTGCTTTTAAAATTCTGCTCAAACCCTCCCTCTGCACACTTTTATTTTATGATACAGCTCTTTTAGCTAGACAGTAAATAGGATTATTGCAAAATATTTCATGTCTTCAAAGCAAGTCACCAATAATAATTCCCTTGGTAACTGAATATTTTCTGGTTTTCCATCAGTATAGACAATAAACAATACAAAGACCTACACAAATGACCGTGTAAGGTTATAATAAACTCACTCTTTAACAATGGCAGCTGGAATGAATAAGTAGGACTTTCCAGATAATTTATATTTAATGTGAAATCACTCAATTTGATATATTGGTCATATATAAAAGATTTCCTTAAAGCAACTTTTGTTCGATTAGATTGCTTTTCACGTTGAGATAGTGAGAGCTGATAATCAAAGCCAAATCGTCCCATAAACACATGAACTCAAGTGTTCCACTTGAATACATTATTCTTATACACAGTTTTCTATTTAAGTCCTTTTTCACATAAGAAAGGAATAGCTAGTGTGTAATAGCAAGTACCATCTCAAATATTGTACACAGGTAGGATTTAATCATCTAACTGCCACACAACTAACGCATCCAAATTTCAGATCTTGAAAAGCCTCTTCCAGTTGCACCCAAGTCCCTGAGGAGACATCTATGTTTTTGCACTACCTCCCTTTAGACAGCAGCAGTTCAGGCCTTTCAAGAAAGGTAATTTTTACTCCTTTTCCTACACCAAGTAGGCCAGCATTTCTTTGTGATTCAGTTTCTGTGCTCCACGCACTTTGTTTGAAAGTTTGCTGAATATATATTAACTTGTGAGGATGCTCTGGTGAATGGGTATAATGCCTTCCCCAGAAAAAGAACAGTTAGGCACAGTTCTAGCTGTGTAAACAAAATGCATAAAGGTGTCTGAATGTGAAAAGTGTTGTGACTCTCCAAAGTTTAGTATTGTTTTATTTGCTTTAACAAAAATAATTATGCAAACAGTGTCTGAAATAGTCTGCAGATATCTTGGGGGGAAGGGTAAAAAAATTTTTTAACTGTATTTTAATATTCAGATATTTATATTTTTTTTATTTAAGGGATGATAACATTTTTTTAAAGATTAAAAAATTTAGTGAGTTAAGCTTTCCTTGTTCTTCCAGAGCATAGTGTTAACAACAGCAACTTTTCTTCCCTGAGGGTACAACATCCTGCTGGGAGCTCCTGCCAGGTCTGCTACCTTCCTGTAGGGAGTTTTTACCCTAGTTTTGCGCTGGACGGCATGGAGTCCTACATAGCAGTGCACTGAACATTGCCACACTCTCAGAACAGGCTGCAAAAGGCAAAAATCTATGTCGTTCCCATTAAGTCCTTGGATCAGAAAGAGGGTAACTGCAGCTGTCTTCATTTATTTGGCCACAAGATGGGTTGGGAGTCCTGCCTGCCAGAGTTGTATCTGCTAAATTTCTGGGACAGGGCACCCTTGTTTGTTCCTGTGAGAGCTGTGCAGTCATAAGTGCAAAATCAGTGTGCTAATGAACTACCTTTTTGGGAGTAGTGGGATCAAGAAAAATATAAAGATTTTTAGCAAAGTACCTTCATTACTGCAATGTCAATTGGCACCTTTCCTTTAAATATATAGTACTTTTTTTCCAGTAAGTTAAGATAGTCTCTTTTAAGCCAAACTGACAGCTCTACTGTAGTTAATGGTATTGATCTTTGAATTTCTCTGAGGCCACAAATTCAACCCTATATCACCCAAAACCCTATTGCAAGGAGAAATATTTTATGGCTCCAAAACCAATTTCAGTATTAATATTGCCATCCGATGCACTTCAGTTGAATTGTTTTGGACTTTGTACTGTTTTGTCTTAAGATACATGTTTTTCTGTTAGCAAATGATAGTAAATTTTGGATATTTACTAGATCTGATTTTTACATGAGCATGGAATTAAAGTTTTCAATTTTTCATAAACAGAACATTGCAGCATTTAAAAATCATACTTGGTTGTAAATGCCTATTTTTATCATCCAACAAAAATTTGTATTTTGGGGATGAAGTTTTTATCATACTCAATAAAATTATGTGCTTCTATGAAATGTTAATCAAAAGGCATGTCAGATCTATCCAGAAAGTAATCAGTGTATCAAAGAACTAAGAAGAAAACTAGCATTTTTTTATCAATTATACCTCCCTCTTGTTCTTAGTATAAATAAGGATAGAATAAATTACTTTGCTCCTGTTGTATATTTAAAACAAACTTTCATTATTTTGACTTCTCAGTTTAATTGACTTCAGTATATAAAACACACAGCAATACAATAAGAAAAGGATCAGTGTCAGAATAATTAATTCTTCATGAGCTTTCACTGGATGTAGCTTGAACATATATCACTTTGACCTAACCAATTTTTAAAGTCTGGCTTTCCGCTTCATGACACTAGGGAGAAAAATTCCAAACCAACTTCATTCAAAAGTATTTGACAAATATCAGGATGAAATCTGCCATAATTAGGGATGCATAGGTTGTAAAGTGAGTTGCGTTGAACCATCTGATGGTAATAAAAATTACCTATTCTCTAGGACAATCAGTTCTCCAATTATCTGCCAAAACCTGGGCTTGTGTGTCAGTTATCCAATAGCATATCTGTTATTTGTCAGGAAACCCTGCCAGAAGCATTTCTTTTTCTTTGCAGATATAAATATGAAACACAGACATCAGACACATGGGATGTCATTTCTTTTCAGGTCTACAAACTGAATTTCTTTGTCTGCAAATGGTTTGTGCTCTGGGAAGGAGATTTCAAAAGATTTTTAACAACTCTGAACTTGGATAATGAGGGGGAGACACTTCTTTTCCAGATTTATATTTTCATGGATTGTGACCACATGCCAGAGGGCTTGGTAATCACTATTCTGAGCCCCCAGATGATTTTTAGTGATTAAGTGCAAAATAATTGCTTCTAACAGTTCAGTTAATTTTCCCATGAGATTTGTGAAATGGGACACTTGACAATCTTGCCTTCTGATTCTGGGGACATGATTGGAGTATCTCAATATACTGTTTGACATAGTTCTCTGAAACTACAGTGATTTCTGAAATCATAAATTCATGGAACCATTAGGGTTGGAAAGGAGACCTAATTCTAACCCCCCTGCTGTGGGCAGAAACGCCTTACAGTAGGTCATGTTTCCCAAGGCTGCATCCAACCTGGCCTTGAACACTGCCAGGGATGGTGCATTTACCACTTCTTTGGGCAACCTATTCCAGTGCCTCACCACCCTCACAATAAAGAACTTCTTCCTTATATCTAACCTGAACTTCCCTTGTTTAAGTTTTAACACATTAATCCCTGTCCTATCACTACAGTCCCTGATGAAGAGCCCCTCTCCAGCTCCGTGTCCTTTTTATGTTGAGAAGAAATCTGTGTGATATTTCCTGTATTTTATACTTTGATTATTGTTTAGAATCAAGCTAATCCTTTCCACTATTTCAGGGTTTTGGTACACAGATTTTGTTGAAACTCTCAGTTTGGGGTCAAGATTTTGGGTGAGCTGGACACAGACCAGTAACTATTTTGGGGATGAACTCATCAAGTTTGCACACCAGTCAACGGAGGAACTGAACTTCATTGGCAATAGGGTCATGTGTGGACATTAATATTACCACTACCTGTTTATAGGTAAATGTGGATGAAGAGAACTTTGGAGATTCTCTTCATTCCCAAGGTCTATCACAGATTTTGTGGTTATATCCACCCTTGCAAATTATACAAGGGTAAGGACAAAGGCTTGGCAATCACCTTTACTGTTAAAGTGTGTGCATACGCTATTCTAGCATTTTGTTCCAGATCAGCTAGTAAGGTCCCACACAGTGAGGGTGCATTCCAGCTGGGGGATAAAATGGCCTCCAGATTGGTCTGAGTATGCTACCCACTTTTGAGAGGAAGTTGAGATAGGCCAGTTGTCTCCAAGATTGGGTTCATGACCTAGCACAGAGGCTTTTGTCGCCTGCAAACGGTCAGGGATCCAGTGTCCCACACCTCCTCTAGGAACATTGATCCAGTCATGGGATGTGTTTTCTTCCTCCCTTTTTGAAAAATAGTTTTATGAAGCTGACAAAATGTTAGGAAAGCTCCTATGCTCTTGTGCAAAATCATTGTAATAATATTCTTGTGGCAAAATATTCTTCTGTTGTATTAAGTTAGAACTGAATCTCTGTCAGAGCAGCAATATATCTATGAATTGTGATCAATAGGACCCTAATATTGTTTGTGTCCTAATGTGACTAATGTTATATTAATGTAATAAATACTAGTAACTGGTCTTTGCAGATGTCCTATTTGTCACTATGCAAAGCCAAGTAGCATCGGAAATAAACGAGTTAGAGACATATACATGCCTCCGGGGTTACAGGTGGGATAGCTCATATAACTAGAGTGTTGGAATGGAAAGATTTCTTCCTCTTCAGGAAAGAACAGGCTGGGGAGATGAGGATGGGGTGTAGTTCTTTATGACCAGCTGCAGCCCATGGAAGAGCCCCTGGAGATGGATGAGGAGCTGACCGCATGACCTGCACATGGGTCAGGGCAATCCCCAGTATCAGCAGAGAGAAGGAGTTATGAGCTGACCATAACCCCATTCCCTGTCCCTGTGTGGTGCTCAGGGGTAGAAGGTAGAAGAACTGAGAGTGATGTTTAGCCTGAGAACCAGGAGGGGGTGGAGGTAAGCTGGTTCTCAATTTCTCATTATCCTAATCTCTTATTAATTGGCAATAAATTAAATTAATTTCACCAAGTCTGTTTTGCTCTTGACAGTAATTAGTGAATGATCTTTCTGTGTTATTTTGACCCGTGACCTTTTTGTCACATTTTCTCCCCCTGTCCTGTCGAGAAGAGAGAGCAATAGAGCAGCTTAGTGGGCACCTGGCGGCCAGCAAAGATCAGCCCTCCACGAGAGGGTAGAGTATACAAGAGTATAGAGTAAGATAATTGAAACATTGCTAGGTGGCAATAATTTCAAAAGATATATAGAAAGTAATTATAGAAAGATAATGGTCACAACTTTTGCCAATAGTTGTCAGTCTTCTTTTGAACTGTTGCTTTTAAATAACACAATGAATTGCTGTCTTGCTTTCACAATTTTCCTAGTATTTTGTCTTCTTCTTTTTTGAAAGCTTGATTGTACCAGGATTTCTAGGATTGAATACCTTCTCATGGAGAGCCAGAAAACAAGCTACAGTGCTGCATGCAGGTAATGGAATTGATTTATACGAGAAATTTTGAATACCAGAAGATATCTGGAACTCAGATATCTTGGCTAGTTTATATGTTTAGAAATTAAATTTTATGAAATCATTTATGGAAAATATACTGTGACAGCAACAATAAAATTAAAAAAAAAAAAAGAGAAAATTAACATTAGCTTCTTTCTTTCCCTAGTACACTGTGAAACTTGCAAAATGTGCTTATTTTTCATCCTTTTGGAAAACTAACAAAAAATTGTTTTCTGTAGAAAATGTTGATATATTTTTCTATAAAATAATTTAATTTGTTGCCTAAAATTCAAAAACAGACTTAAACAAAATTGATTCCTTTCTTAATTGGGAACTGGGTGCATTCTCTGGATCCTTTGATGATATGTATGTTAGTAAAAAGTGACCTACAAAACAATAGCAAAAAATTAAGAAAAAAAACCCTTAACTACACACAAACCATAAATTAACAATCCAAAGAGGCTAGCAAGCTGGGAAGACAAATTATAGAAATGAAAATAGCAAATGAACAGGGTTTAACTGAAAATTAATGTACTGGGCTGTGGCAACACTCTAAAAAGCAATGCTCAGATTTTTTTGCAGAAAGGTTAAGTGGCCCTTGAATTTAAAAAGGTTAAGGAACACTTCTTTAAGAGATGGACTATTAAAATTGTAAAGACCCTTTAGCAGTGATTAATAGCTGTCTTTCAAAGTTTAATTAGCTGATTCAGAAACTGCATTTCATACAGGTCTCAAGTTCTGTTCCATTTTGATTCCTTTAAAGCAATTTTACTTTTTCTGAGAATTGTTAGCTAATGGCTGATCTCTGCATCCTCTGTCAGATGCACAAGGAGTAGTGAAAAGAAGATTATCTGAAGAAAACAGTTGTATGGAGTAAGTTTTTTGTAAGACTGACTTTGTTATTAGGAATAGAAAGTATCTATTTCTAGACATTGGTCAGAGATGATAGAAATTACTTTTTTTGATCTTGGGGAGCAAAATAGTGATACAAGCCAAAAAAAAAAGAAAGGAAAAAGAAAAGCTTTGGCATCTTGTGGTGAATAACTCCTAAATGTAGCTCAATCCCAAAGTCAGTCAGCTGCATAGATTCAGCATGCAGATTCAGGGATCTTTAAGAAAGGATTGCCTCCAAAGGCCATGTTTATCAGCTTATTTGACTCCTCATTAGAAGCTGGAAAATATTGAACTCATTCATTTTGCTACCTCCAAATTGTTATATGATTTAAATTGTGTATTCTAATAGCTGTTTACATTTTTAAGACAAAGGGAGAATCAAAATGGTTGCTATCAAGAAGTCAGCCACTGGAAACATTTACTAAGTCATTATATTTGGAATATTAAATTGTTTTCTCAGCCCTTAGAATAGGAAATATTTGCGGCATCAAAGATACTGTGATAAAGTAATTGTTGGTAAATGCTGATTGTTTCTTTTAAATAGTGACAACAATGGCCATTTTTTATAGACAATGACATAACGGAATCACCATACACAGTGTTTTATTTGCTTCAGGATAAAAATGTCATTATATGCTGTCATATACTGTATATGAAGATATAATGAACATGAGCCGGCAGTGTGCGCTTGCGGCCCAGAAAGCCAACTGTACCCTGGCTGCATCAAAAGGAGCGTGTCCAGCAGGTCGAAGGCGGTGATTCTGCCCCTCTACTCTGCTCTACTCGTGAGACCTCACTTGGAGTATTGTGTGCAGTTCTGGTGTCCTCAACATAAAAAGGACATGGAACTGTTGGAACAAGTCCAGAGGAGGGCCATGAGGATGTATGAGGGGACTGGAGCACCTCCCGTATGAAGATAGGCTGAGAAAATGGGGGCTGTTCATCCTGGAGAAGAGAAGGCTGCATGGAGACCTCATAGCAGCCTTCCAATACCTGAAGGGGGCCTATAGGGATGCTGGGGAGGGACTCTTCCTTAAGGATTGTGGTGAGAGGACAAGGGGTAATGGGTTTAAAGTTAAACAGGGGAAGTTTAGATTGGATATGAGGAAGAAATTCTTTACTGTAAGGGTGGTGAGACGTTGGAATGTATTGCCCAGGGAAGTTGTGGATGCTCCATCCCTGGCGGTGTTGAAGGCCGGGTTGGACATAGCCTTGGATGGCATGGTTTAGTGGGAGGTGTCCCTGCCCATGGCAGGGGGGATGGAACTAGATGATCTTAAGGTCCTTTCCAACCCTAACTATTCTATGATTCTATGATTCTGTATATTAACTACCCTGCCACCAACATCTGATTAGTCTTAAGAATAAGCTGCATTGCCAGTCATTTTCTTCTGAGGAACTGAAAGCAAATATAGTTATTAGTAAGTTTGTCTCCTGATGTGGTGAACTTGGAAAAGTTTTCCATTTTAATTATTCATTTCCCAGGAGAATGCCTGTAACATTTTGCAGCGTGTGTGGGCAGGACCTTCTCAGCCCTGCAGCTTGCAGTGGGATCTGCCTCTAAATGTATCTTCTTTGGCTCCTCACTCATTTTTGTGCATCAGGATGAACTTGAACAACCATTTTAATCACAAATATCTGACCCTGAACACTTCTGGGACTTTGGCAGCATCTTGTCAGAGCTAGACCACTGCATGTCTGCTATTAGTTTTACTAATGTTTTAGTAAAGCCATTCACCCTCAGACCAGCGCTCTCCAGATATTTTTTTTGTATTCAATTAAGTTATTCTGACACATAATTGCAGTAAATGAAAGATGAAGGCCTATGTATTTTTAGTTGGCATTGGATAATAATGTAACTATGCTACTCTTTCTTCATTATCTGTAATCTAAATAATTCAAAATAAGATTAATTTTAAATCTGTATCTATCTTGAAAGAGAGTGAAAGGGAACAGTGTTACCCATATCAGGGATAACATTAAATTGTAGTGGTAACACTTTGATTACACCCAATTTTAAGGATATTCAAGAAATCTGCTCAAGGCGTCTGGTTTATGCCAAATGATCATATATGCCAGTATTTTGTATTCTTCAGAAACTAACTTCATGTTATAAAGGAAGAAGATTTTGATGATGGACAATTTGGTTTTTTTGTGTTTTTTGTTTTTTTTTTTTTTTTCCTGAAAATTATTTTAAATTACTTCTCCATAGTACTGGACCTATGTGGAACAGCTGCCATGACCAAAATCTGACTGTGGAGCAAATGGAGTCAAAGCAAAGTAAGAAGCAGTGTGTTGCAGAGATTTCGTTTGAGAACAGCTGCAAGAGCAAGATCTATGTATTGAATACCAGGCTACAGTATAACACCTTTCCTAATATATGTATTTTATAGATTTGGCTCAAACAAGACAGACTGTATTACGATCTGCTGTGCAAACAAGTAAGTGGAACATATACTGAACCAATACACCTTGATTTAAACCATTATTGCTTTCATAGTATTGTATTAACTTCGTATGTTGGGCCCTATGGACATAATGTAGATTTGTGGCCATTTAGTGGACCATTTTAATACAGTGTAGAGTAAAACCTCAGATCCTGGTAGACACTAATGGGTTTTATGCATATCTCTCTTGCAGTCAACTTTAAGAGACTGTTCCTCTAATGGCCATGCGATGCAGTTTGATAGAAGCAACAAGCCAAGCAGCCATAACTCCCTGTGGCGTTCGAATTTCTTAACCTCACCTGAGAATCAGGAGAGTTCTGTTGCATAAGAACTTATGTTCTGTGTGCTATTTTATCCTTCTGCCAGAAAATATTAAAATATATTATTAAAAAAGATTTACCCTAGCTGCTTATTTCCCACAGCAGTGATAATATAACCTCCTTTTCACCTACCTCATCTTGGATGAATTTCATTCTAGCCATCAAGGGACACATATACAGATGCTTATTCTTGAAGGCTTATTTTTAGTTGAAGTATTTCTGCAAGATTTCTTTCTGCCTTTGGCAGTTGTCATTGCCCATGTACAGTACACAGCAGGCCAGCTATCCCTCTCTGCCACCCCCAGAAAACTCTTGGGATATTTCTTCTACTTTTTTACTACATTTGAGAGCTCATTTCTCATCATTGTGATATAATGCCACCATAAAACCATGCTGAGCAAGACCTGTCAAATAAAAATGGCCAGTGCTGAATTTATTCAAATATGGTATTGAGCAAGCATGTTTTACTTCTGAATAAGAAGAATGATCTAATAAGAATTTTGGATAGAAGATATTTTTCTAATAGTAAATGATTATTATTAATAACATAAATTTTAGAAAGAGTTGTTTTTCTTTCTCTTAAGATTTTAACACAGTAAAATTTTGCACTGGTTTGAGAGTATCACAGCCAGAAAAATCTCTTTTTCTCCAGCTGCCCATTTCTTTTTCTTTAGCTGCCATTTTGTCATGGTATGGCAAGACCAACGATAATAAAAAGTTACTCTCCATTTCAGTGTACTTTCCTGCAATTCCCTCCCCAGACTGCTGCCTCAGAATGTAGTGTAAAAAAAAAAAAAGGGCTCTTTCAGTGGCTCTCCAGACAGAAGGAGATTTTCAAAGGGCTTAGCCCTGCTGCAGTTCCACATGAAGCACCATCAGCTAAGGTTAAAGGGCTTCTTGTATGATAACACTTCAGTATATTTTATAGAATCATAGAATAGTTAGGATTGGAAAGGACCTTAAGATCATCTAGTTCCAACCCCCCTGTCATGGGCAGGGACACCTCCCACTAAGCCATGTCACCCAAGGCTCTGTCTAACCTGGCCTTGAACGCCGCCAGGGATGGAGCATTCACAGCTTCCCTGGGCAACCCATTCCAGTGCCTCACCACCCTCATAGTAAAGAACTTCTTCCTCATATCCAATCTAAACTTCCCCTGTTTAAGTTTGAACCTGTTACCCCTTGTCTTATCACTACAGTCCCTAAGGAAGAGTTTTAAGGTGGAAGGAATCAGAATAAGGATGTGTGGTCCTCATGAATTTATTCTCCAGTGTTTTTGGTTACTGGTATTGACAAGACACTGAAATTATAGCCTCCAATCCCCAAGCACATCTTACTGCAGTTCAGTCTAAATTTACTGGCAGAAATAGAGGCAACCATTCACTTCCTTCTCAGCACCATTTCTTCTTCTTTGTTCTGTTCATTTAATTTCTTTTTTATTGTGTGTTGCTTCCCTTGTTTAAGGCTCCTGTCCCACACTTCCCTACAGGTTTGACTACACTCTTTACTATGTTGTTTTTTACATCTGCTTGCTGCTTCGTGAGTTGATTGAGTGATTTTAGGGGAGACTGGAATGATGTCAGATTAGGCAGGAAAAGAGAACTATGAGGTAGAAAGGTGAGTAGCGTGGGATACAATAAAAGGAACAGAAAGCAGATTTCTCTGAGGATTGTTTCACATCTGCTGAGAGGAACACTTTTGAAAATGGGCAGTTCATATTAATTTTTCTTTCTTTTAACATAGAGCTCTTTTAAGTAATTTGGTTACCATAGGTACACTGTTGACCAAATTTACATCTTCAAGGAGTTTAATTAGAGCAAAATGAAGAAAAATAATTCATGTTTTCCAAAGAAAAGACAAAGTAGTTTTCCTTGCAAAAGTACTCTTTTTTTTTTTTGGTTAAAAAATATTAAGCAAAGCAAATGAGAATTTATTTTTTCACATCAAAAGAAAAAAGTCCAAAACAAAACAAAACAAAATCTGCTGAAATTTCTTTCTTTAACTGCCTGAAAATTAAAATCCTAAGAAACAATAATAGGCCTCTTGTGACCTGCTGCTGAGATGATAATGATATTTAAAGCATTGTTTTCATGAACAGAGACTGCCTAGCCAATGCATCATTGGTTCATTGTAATTTCATCATGTGTTAGAAACTGCTGGGGGAGCCTTAGGTGCAGAGTGGTCACATAACACAAATCTATATGCAAGTATACTACACAAAGATGTGGAGTAAGCCACAAATAAACCTGCTTCACCGTAGCAATTGGATATCATTGGTTTAATTTCAAAATGTCATCCCAAATTGTTACTCTTTGTACCTTGATGTGCTATTTAACGTTGCTGAAAAGACAGCAATATAAAGCAAAAGTAGTGAGAAAAACAAAAATATACAGTAGTTTTTCCTTGCCCCTAGATACCACTGTGACTCCGGTAAGATCAGATCCCCATGTCTCTGGGAACAATGATCATGGAAAAGGTGATAAATTGTGGTTTCACTCCTTGCATCATACTTTATTTGGCTTTTAATACAAACCACACTGCTTAGGTCTAACAAAGTTACAAACACCTACACAGTGACTGTTATCTCTGATGTGTGTGTTTTTCCACATATTCAGAGAACTAAAAAATCTCAGTCCCTCACCATCCAAGCAGTTTTAAATGGTAAAGCAGCTGTCCTTTCTAAGGAATGGACACATGCCTTTGCTTCCTGTATAAAGGAAGATATTCTTCAGTGGGAATTCATGGAAGTGTTTAGTTCCTGCGCAGAGAAAATCTGCTTAAATGTAATGTAATAAAAATTATGTTAGCTCTGCAAGAGCAGACATTCTGTCTGCAGTAGACCTTAAAACAAGCATGTCACAGCAAGCTAACAGGTCCTTCTGGGTATGAAGCCAGATGCAAAAAATTTTCTACATCTGATTGAGATATAATCTATAAAAAGAGATATTTGCAAAGTCTGCAGCTGAATTTAAGATGCTGTCAGTCCATTAGACCGAAGACACTTTAGAGAGAAACAGCAAATATGCTCACAGACACCTGGAAAATTTGAAGTCTGGGCTTTGTTTACAGATGGCTCCTTCTGGAAGAGGTGCCAGAATGCAGCCCGTGGTTGGTTACATTATTGTGTGTTTACAAATATAGAGATGAGATATCTCAAAAAAACCTACAGTCTATATTGCTTCAGGAAGAGTATTCTGTGGATTAAAAGGAGAAAAGGTTGGAATAGAAGGTTTTAACCTGAGCAGAATCACTGACCAAAGCAAACTCTATGATATTCTCCATCTGCAGAACTCATTAAAACATATTCAATTCCATGTTTCATCTGATTTCCTGACCTGCTACCAAACTGCTGTTCAAATTTTAGCATGGGCGAACCTAAGATAACAGATAGAGGTGTGTCAGAACAAAATGTTTGTTTGTCTACATGGGATTTTAATATTAATTCCTGGAGGCTCACATATTCTTAATTTTCAAATTATATATTCAGAATAATTTAGAGCAAAAATGGCAACCCAGCAATATATACTGCATATAATACAGCAAGTTCAATGAATTAAATGGAATATACATAAATTGTATTTTAGATTAACCATAAACTATTCTGCATCATATCCTCTATTTTTAAAAATGATCGATTACTGTTTGAAATCATAAAATGAAACAAAAGGTGCTATAAAGCTGTGTTCTTAGAATACATCTCCTGACAAATGACAAGCCACCCCTTTTGCTGTTTTAATTTGTAATACATTATTTAAGACAATGAAAAAGTAGAATATAGTAAGCTGCTGATGAAAGGGTTTGCTTTTGTATGTGTAAGGCAGGACAGATTCATATATTATAAAGTAAGAAAGAATTGTTTCAACTTCCTGTATAATACACACCCTACTGCGTCATTGAATTAATTCTCACTTGATACAAGATGATGTATTGAAAGGCATTGTGTTTTGTTTAAAAGTTTTCACTACTCAATCACTTACTATATCTCCTCAGAAACCTGTTTCAGTAGTTAGTTATGCTGTTAAACAAAAAAAAGAGGTGCCTGGTTTCTGCATTGATCTTTCTTCACCTTCCAGCCACCAGAATTTGTATTTCTTCTGAATGACTGTAGAGCTTTGAGCTGTCAAATATTTCTTCCCTAAAAAGGTATTTGCAGACTCTAAGCCTCCCCTTAGCTTTCTTTTTGTTAAACTATCACATTAAACTTAGGACTGTGTCAAAAAAACTAAACCAAAACTGTTTCTGAAAAGACCTGCTGTTTATGTGCATAAGATTTAAGGTAACTTGCCCCAGCTACATCTAAGTTGGCACTTTCCTCGCTGTTCTGAGCTATATGTCGAGGAGTGTAACACCTACCCTGTGATCATTCGTATGCACAAA
The DNA here is from genome assembly GCA_039720435.1 of Amazona ochrocephala. Lineage (NCBI taxonomy): Eukaryota > Metazoa > Chordata > Aves > Psittaciformes > Psittacidae > Amazona > Amazona ochrocephala. Next base: position 27,520,509 of record CM077876.1, on the reverse strand, counting down.
TGAACTGCAGATTATGTGAGCTTACTTTTTCAGGATAGTTAGGGTAGTAGATACACATGTGAAAACAGTATAATAATGCTGTTCTCCCCTAATGTTTCTATCATTTGTATTCCATACTGGACAAGAAAGATTTTAGGATATACATTAAAAAATGTCTTCTATTACCATTTGTTTTCTAGTTTAGTTCTTATTACGGCTACTTCAACTTACTGTCAAAAGAATTATATTTTCTACCCAGTGCAGCATTTTTTTCTTTTTCTCCATTTTAGGACTGAGGATGAAATATGTAGCAAACTACTGTCAGACAGACATTTACTGCAGTCTTTTTATGTCCCTGCTCTTTCTCATAATTGTTCTCAGTCTTGTGAAACCAATGCTTTTACACAGCATATATGTGCAGGTGTGTGAGCAAGTGCATGTGAATAATAAATATGAGCATTTTCTATCTCCCTAGATATGAAATGTCATCAAGTCATGATCATTCAAACTTAATAACATTTCAGCTTTCTGCTCTTTGTCTCTGGCAGGAGGGGGCCTAATATTGTTTTGGCCTTATTGGAGAAAGTGTCTGTTGCGATGTTTAGGAATTGCGCTGTCAGTACACTCTCTTCAGCAGATAAAAGTGTCAGACAACACTGAGCAAAATGTTTTCAGTTCACCTGTTAACTCTTCCATCTATTTCATCTTATACAAGCAATGTTGTAACAAGACATATAACACTGTGTCAGTTAAGGTAATCACAGAGTGGGACAAAAGAATAAAAAAGAGGACATTGGGAACTACTGGTTAATCAGCCTCACTTCCATGTCCAGCAAGATCTAGACTAGATCCTTCTGGAAGACATCTGAACATATGGAAAACAGAAAGGTGATTAGAGAGAACCAACATGGCTTTACCAAGGGAAAATTGCCTGACTAATCTGGTGGTCTTCTACTATGGCATAACTACAGCAGTGGACAAGGGAAGATCTATGGATGTCATCTACCTATACTTCAGATACAGTACCCCACAGCATCTTTTCTTTCTGTCTAAGATAAACTATTCCTTTTTCTTAGATAAGTAGTCATGCAAGTCATACAAACAGCCTTTTAAATTTCATTCAGAACAAGCCTATTCTTCAAGTGTGTATGTTTTTGTGCATTTAAACATCAGCATAGAGCAAAACAAATTTTCTATTTCTTCAGGCAGTGAAATACTAGATTTTTACTTCAGTCATATCTCAGAGCTTTTGCAACAAAATTGCTTTGTGGAAACATGTCTTATTGCTACTGTAAAAATGGAGTCAGTTTTAATACAAAATGGCAAATCATTAGCAAGCAACAACACTAATTGCAACCATATTGTGAAACTATTGCTAGCTTCAAGCAAATTCCTGATGTCTGATGCTCCTGATCACTAGCGAGCTGCTGTCTGTATTTCCATTGCATTTTCTCTTCGCTTCAAAACTAAGAAATTACAGTGATTTTTTTTTTCCCCAATTAATTTCAGGCCATGCTGCATTGACAGATTTATCAGGGCAGGATCATAGGTTCACACTGGACACACTGCCTGAACAAGAGCACAAGCACAAGTCTGTGCTGTTGTAGAGCACTCCTCACAGAACTACGTCAGCTTGCACCAGCTGATGTTTGCTTCGTGTATATTGTTATCAGGAGGTCCCAGAACTCCACCAGATCTTTCAATAATCAAAAAAATTAAAGATTACTCCTGGTATAAAATTGACACTTAGATACAAATCTTTCATGGACCTAAGTTTGATCCATCTAGATAGGAGGGATTTGTATTGCTCATATATGGGTGAGATTACATAGCCTAGTTCACATTTTATTGGCTTTTGGGGATTCATAATTTGTCAGGCTAGAAGCAAAGAGGTTAGCTGTTACTCCCCAAAGTCAAAAATTGAATGGAAACGGTTATAATGGAGAGTTACAGGAATGCGATTCACAGAAGGGATCTCTCTAAAAAGATTGTCCAGCTCTGAATTTCTTTTCCAAGGTCATCTCAAGAGGCATGTGTGAAAGGAGAGATTTTTGTTACCCAGCTCAAACCATCTTCACTCTCAGCGTGCTTACTGCCATGGTTCCATTTGGGGACCTCCTAGGAAGGGTGAGCACAATGGATGGGATGGATGAAATTTATTTCCTCTTTGTACAACTTGACAGCAAGGAATTTTGTAGACTTCACATGTAAAATCTACTGTTCAAATATTATAAGTTTGTGTAATGAATTGTGTCCATAGCTCATACACTTAATTGTCCATAGCTCATACACTTAAGCTGGTGAGAGAATTCACTATTCTGTATTCCCTGTGAATCCATAAACAGAGATATTACTGTCACAAGCTCAAAGCATTTATTTCAGTGTTAAAACAGTGAAGCCTTTTTCCAAATCATGGTACTCAGAACTGGAGTAACAAGTCTTGCATTTTTTATGGTATTTCCTAACAGCAAAATGACTGCTTTGTGAAAGAATAAAAAATTCAAAACAATACCCAAAACATAAACTTGAAACAAACTTCAAAGCTTTTTCAAATTCACAACAATATGGTTAACTGAAAAACAAATAAAAATGAACACACATACACACATTATCACCCCCCCCCCCCAAAGCCCATGAATATGAGAAAGACATGAAACTCCTGTTAGGGTTTCTTTTTCTTTTGTTTTGCTTCTTTTTGGTGTGTGCTTTGTTTTTGTCATGAGTCAAAACTATGAATCCTTCAGCATCTCTCAGGGAAAAAAGAAAAAGAAATACAACACAAAAAACTCCACAAAAAAATTCTTTTAAGACTTTTTTGTTGACTTTTTGAAAGAATTTCTGATAAGTACAAAGTAGTTTAAATGGGTAGTCAAATATAACTAAACCTTAGACGACATAAGGTTTGACTACCACTAATTATAACATCATTTTATTTTAGAAGAATTAAGAAAATCAGAACTGAACAACATTATTTTCTTTCATTTTAACATCAATAATTGTAACAGTAAATTTGCAGTACATTAATATAATACTGTGAATATGATTATAAATATAATGATGAATATAATATTGTGGATATATGAAAAAAAGGAAGCTGTCTGCTTCAAGGTTGTTATTGATAGTTTGTCCCCTTTTCTTTCCCCATGGTTCTGGTTGTTTCAAATGTTATCCACAGAAATATCCCACACTTGGCTGTTACATATATGTTATAATGTTGGTTTGTGAGAATCTCAACATAACCTAGCAAGGTGCAATTGTAGCCCAAAAAGCCAATCTTATCCTGGGCTACATTGAAAGAAGTGTGACCAGCAGGTCAAGGTAGGTGATTCTGCCCCTTTTCCATTCTGGTGATACCCCACTTGGAGTACTGCATTCTGCTCTGGGGCCCACAGTGCAAGAAAGATATGGACCTTCCCAAGCAAGTCCAGAGGAGGGACACAAAGATGATCAGAAGGATAGAGCACCTCTCCTATGAAGACAGGCTGAGAGAGTTGGGGTTTTTCAGCCTGGAGAAGTGAAGGTTCAGGGGACACCTTATAGCAGCCTTCTAGTACCTAAAGGGGACCTACAAGAAATCTGGAGAGGGACTCTTTTCAAGAGCTTGTAGTGGTAGGACAAGGGGGAATGGCTTTAAATTGAAAGACGGGAGATTTTGATTGGCTTCTAGGAAAAAAAAATCTGCACTTTGAGGCTGGTGAAACACTGGAACACATTGGCCAGAAAGCCTGTAGATGTCCCATGCCTGGAAGTGTACAGAGCCAGGTTGGATGGGGCTTTGAGCAGCCTGGTTTAGTGCAAATTTTCCCTGACCACGGCAGGTGATTGAAACTTGTTGATCTTTATGATCCCTTCCAACCCAAACCATTCTTAGATTTTAGGACTGTAAGATTCTACATTTGCATATACATATGTCTTGCTATTTCTCTTTTCTTAAAAACTGCAACAAATTATTTTATTGGGAAATAAAAACATATTTTCATTTTAAAGGTAACCAGAAGACTTTGTTTTAAAAATAGTCTTCTTTTCATTTTCCTTTTTGAATATTTCTTTGAAATATCTGGAAGAATTAACATCAGGAAATACAGAAAATGAGAATCTTCAATGCATGGAAATTTTGACATTTGTTTTCATTCTAAGTAATGATGGAAAACATGGAAGTTTACAAAAAATTATTCTCTGAAACATTTCATTTTATTTCATTGTTTCCAATAAAAGCTAAGTCTTTCACTACAGCTGTTTCTGAACTGAAATGATTATTTTTGTTGTTCAGTTGATTGCTTAAACTGAAGCAAAAATAGTTTCAGCTTTACTTATCAAACTCTTTTTCTCCAAATTTGTTGATTCCCCAACATTTATTCTCCCATTAAGTCTACAGCAAGTAATGCTGTCCCTGGGCCAGCCTTCTCAGTGAAACTCATCACCCATGGTGCATCACCTCAGCTGAACACGGGAGAAGAGCAAGACACCTGGAAAAGGATTGGGCCAAAGGAAGATGAACTACCCAAGCTGCAAGTGACATGCAGTTCAGCTGGAAGAAATTCTGTGTGAACTCAAAGGGCATACTGTGTTTTAATTTAAGACAAGGAAATGGTTTTGTTTGAGTCCAAATATCCTCCAATGCAGTATTTTATCTTTTCAACAGAGCATAATTTGGGCAAAATTATGAATTGCCCAAGGTAATTCTGAGCTCTGTGAAAAGTGTACAGTCTCTTTAGGCAATACTGGATAAAATTTCCCATATTCATTTTAGCTAAAGGATGAATTAATTTGCCATTTGCCATATTTCAGCTGTCCCACAGAGTCCTTTCAGCATCTTCCCTTACCTGTGCACAGACATACAGTAGAGGCACTATGCTTCATATTTTTATGGATACATTTCCAAGGCTGGTATTTTAGTTCCTTTTTTTTTATACTAAATGGAGTAAAACTTAAAAAAAACACTGCAGGTGCTATGTAAGAATTTTGAAGAAAAAAACAAAACAAAACAAAACCAAAGAGCCCCCAAAATCCCAATGGTTTCATAGGTGGAGAAGGAAAATACTGATCATAGGGTGTTACATGAAAGGCATCTGTCATTGAAATGGTGAAACAAGATGTTTTAAGAAGTTTTGCATGTGTTTCTTTGTACACGTGGGCAGAGAGGACACTGTAACAACAAGTGTTTAGATAATTAATGGATGATGGTAATGCAAGAGAAATGAAACACAAATTGTTACTTAATACCCTCAGGCTTACACAAAAAACTGATAGAAACAGATTGCAGGGGGTAAACAGAGGAAAGATTAGTGTGCAGGAAGGAATAATTGAAAGCTGCATTCATGTGAGTATACTGGTTTTAATTATTCATTGACAGAAAACCTGTAGATAAAACGCCCATTAATCTTTAATCTGACAAACCCTCAGGCCATAAAACCTATTGAGGGATGTAAAGAGGATTAATAAAGAGGTAGATAGAATCTAGAAGTATGTGTAAATTGTCCTCAGTGTTCATTAACAGTATAAATTGTGCACAGATTTCATGAATTAGACTAAATAATTCAGTTTTATTTAGCTGGTGCGGCTGCATATTTTAGAGTGATACAGAATAGTAATAAAAGACATTCCTATAAAAAGGCTTGAATAATAATTCCTCTATCATTATTATTTCCAGTGATTACCTTTCTGTTGAAGAAATGGGGCAGATGTGTTTTCTGAAACAATTAAGAAGGATTCCTCATCTTCTAGTTTTAAATAAAAATTACAGTCTCAAGGATTGGCGTCATGATAAAACTGACATCAAACGAACATCCAAATCTTGTAAAGAATAATACAGAAGTATATGGTCAAGCAAATATGAAAGAAAAAAAAAAAAAGGAAATATAAACTAGATTTTCAGAAGAGTTTTTTTATATGTGATTAAAAAATATTGTCCTTGTGTTTGCCCCCAGCTCAGATATTTTTCACAGTTCACATGACAAAGTACATCTAAATTATACCTGCTTAGTATTTTGTTCAATCTGAAACTGAAGAATAGAGATATCTATAGGTTTGAATGTTACAAGTAAGTTATTTATTAGACATGAAACAAACCCATTGAGAAAATTGAGATAAAATGTGGCCTATTTGGATCAAACAGCGGACAAGGCCTATCCTGATCTGAATACCCTGTCAATATATGATTCTCCCAGCTGTTTCCATGTTAGTTTGATCAGTATTGACATTTAAACAAAGTCCTGTGCTTTTGCTAAGTGTTATAGAGAAGCTTTAGCTCCAAAGGCCAATATGTTTCCCACCAAATCATGACCAGCCCAGCTTAACAGTGTTTCTGGCTGTTAATGCTACCAGAGGAGTGAAGCAGAGTGAGGATTTGTCTGGAAGTCTAATGCTGTGGGGACCTGGATAAATCTATTCAACTCCTTCCAAGTCTTCTGAATCTGGCAATCATTAACATTCAAGTAATTAAAGAGCTGATGCAATCTTAGTCTTTAAAAACTCCTTTGACTTTTGTTTGTCATGCAGCACTTCAGGTTTTTCACATGTATTCACTGGAGCTAGCAAATGGTATAACTGACATGACTTGTATTTGTCACTGTACAGAGTATAGATTAGCAAAACAGATGTGCAGAGCCTTGGACAAATCCAGTTGTGCTGAATTTTCCCATGAGCAGAAAGAAATCTGCATCTTGCTATGATTAAACTCAGCAGGAAGAGTCACAATAAATTGTGTTAAATCCAGCATGCCCTTACAAAGTCTTACTACAGATCAAACAAATTTAGAAATGATTTTTCATGATTAGGCATACAAAATAGAGAACGGACAGAAATGCAGGAAGACAGAAATAACATTACAATGACCCATATATGGTGTCACCGTTTATATTACCAGACTTATTAGAGAAGTATATTAGAGTAGTTCTGTTTGTTTGTTTATATAAACAATTCTATGGACCTTTTCCTGCTGAGTCAGTGACACTGGGAATATTTAAGTCTGCATTATTTTACAGCTTAGAGTCATGCCTAACTTCTTAGATAAGGAATAAAGCTAGACAGGAAAAGGTATAGAAGATATGAAAGGGCACAAATGTTACAGTTTTTTCTGACATTGCTTTTCAGGGTTGCAATATTCCTATTGTCTGCTGTGCGTTTCTGACAGATTGCTGCTGTAGGTGTGGAAGACAAAGAATGTGCATCCTGGAACATTTTACCTGTGATGTAGATACCCAGGTATCCAGTGCAGGAAAGGAATAAAGTAGCTGGGCAAACTCAGAAGTAATTTTTCAAACTTCTGAAACCTTACTGGAAGAAAAAATGTTAGTTTCTGAATCTAAATTTAAAAAAACAAAACAAAACAAAACAAAACAAAGCAGAAATTTTAAAATTATACATTAAAATTTATTAGATTAGTAAGGATTTGGTATGCCTCTGGCAGGCATAGCACTTAACGGCTGTCAATTTAATGATCATTTTAATTGGGAATTTAACTTGGCATGTAGCAGAACAGAAATGTTAATGGTGTGACCACATATACAGCATAGTATTAGTTGCGTCTTTTCTCTTTTGCTGTCCCTACACAATAAAAGATGAAAAGGAAGAAAATTCAGTCTCACAGAAAGGAAAAACTGGGTATTAGTCTCAAAAGTATCTCATGTGTTTTATTGATCTAGTGTACTAAGTGCTTACAAACCTGCAGAAGAGAATCCAGAGGATTACTTTTGGTCTGACTTCAAAAACACTTATCGACATTTCTCATGTTGGCAGTTCCCTTCACACTGCTGGTCTGTATAATCGCCATAATTTACATATATGTTGCTTAATGTGAACTGAACTGTCAAAATAGATATGGCTCTTCAGATGTGGAATTGCCTTTATTTGAATCTATGACACATGCATTTTTTTGTGTTGGTATGAGTAATTTCTTTTTCTTACTTACTTGCTTAGTACTTAATACATGTGCATGAAATTTTTCTTAGGTTTGGAAAAAGTGTTTCCTGACCATTGTATTGTGAGTTTTCCTTGAAAGTCTTCAGATATATTTAAATCCCTAGGACTTGCATCTTACCACCTCCCAAGAAAGCTTGCCTTTGTGAGGACTAGCATTAAGCAGTGAAACAGGGGCAGCATGCTCCACTTCAAATCACTTTTGCGAATACTTTAGAATCCTGTATCTCATTTTTCAAAGATACCATGGCATTACATCCCTGCTGGAAATCATGAATGTAAATTACTTTATATAAAAAAGCAATATATTATTTAGTATATTTTCAAATAGCTTACTTCAAAGCAGAGAACATTAATAAACATCAAGGAATTTAAAGCAGTTATAGTTGGGGAATGCAAGGAAGAGTTACGGCTTCAGCTGAAATATAATTTTTCTCCCAGGCTAAATAGTCTGCCAATGAAATGCCAGGGCATTGCTGCCTCCCAGCCAGTATCAAACGTGCAAAGATTGATTGAATTATGATACAGGAGTACAGGGAACATACTCCTAAAATAAAAAAATACAGACAACCGAAACACTCTTGTCCTGATCCTGGGTTTCCCCAGTTGTTCAGTGGAGGTAAATTGTTGCAGCACATGTTCCTCATATTGCACCAAAATAAGATTTAATAATTAAGGGCCTTGTCTTTAGGTACTACTTTAGCAATGCAAACCATACTGTAGCCTCAGGAAGTATTTATTTTGAAATTTGGTGGGAAATTTAATGCTGACCTTCAATGCCTGTCTCTTCAAGTGCAATATATCAGGCATCAATGGACAATTGTTACATGGGCAATCTTTCTGCAATTTGTTTATATATGAAATTTCTCCCCCCCTTCTTTGCAGCATCCCAGTTCTTCACCTCATCAATTCTCCACTCTGATTTCAGGATTTCACTTCCCTCAGTGACCTCACAATCAAACCCCTGACCCTTCACATCTGTCTTCTCCTTTCTGGTGCTAGGGCCTCACAAGCTGTCCCCCATCACAAAAATGGCAATTTTAAATTGATCTTTTTCAATCAGCTTTTCAAACAGGTCAGCTATGACACTCGAAACCTCAGCTAGCCTGACCTTCTACCCCATCAAACTCCAGCTTCATCTCTTTCTCAAGGTCTTAAGTGCTCTCATACTGTGGGTTATTTTTTTCAGAAGAAATATGAAATTGCATCAAGACACAGCAGAGTCGCACTGAGATAATCAACCCAAAAACTGTTCCAGAGGCAGACTGGAGACAGCTTCTCACTCACATCTGTGCAATGTGATTCCACCCTAAGAACGAACTTTTTTCTTATAAATGTGAGATTCAAGAAGTCAGACCTTTTACATTTTTACTCTTCCTTCCCAGATACCTCCTTGTTGTCAGTTTTTTATGTGTTTCTTTCTTATAGTTCACCATTTGTTGGATCAGTCTTTTTGTACTCTGTTACCAGCTTACTGCTCTGTAATTACCATTAGTGTAAGTGTAGACAGCCCAGCCAAAGCCACAGCCTGAACTCACACCCTTCTACAAGTGAAGCAGGAAGCAGTGCCTGGGCTGGTCTGCTGCAGCAGTTTTTGTTTTCCTGAGGAAGACCTTTAGTAACTGCTGGCTGTGCACCAGACATGACCACTGTGGTAAGTAAGAGGATGCTGTTCACCATTGTGACATGTCTATTCCCTCTGCCAGCAGCGTCACCTGGCTCCGGAAAGGAAACCACAAGGCTATCAGGAGCCGAGTCATTGCAGGTATCCAGATATAGCGGAACTGGTAAATGTATTACATTAGCTAGAAACTTTGTAAAGGGGAAAATAACAGAGCGATGTCACGCAGCCAGCCCACAGCCTGTAGCTGTCCTCAGATCCCATCTTAAAACCCAACTAAGTGGAAAAAAAAAAAAAAAAAAAAAAAACCAAAATAAATAAAAAAAATTGTGGTTATGCTGTTTTTGCATGAAAAGTAAAGGGGAAAACGTTCTAAGCGAAAATATGTCTTCCCATGCCTGTGCTGAGCAGCTTCACTATCTTGTGAGTAGGATTGCAACATTCAGGCTGGCCACTGCCCTGCTATTGCCTCAGCTGATATGGGGGTCATGGCTTCCAAAACCATGCACAAGAGTGCTCGATCTGAGCAGTACTTGGGGCAACAGCTGTCCCCCTACAAAGAACTTCACATGCATGAGATGGCAGGATGAAGTCCTTATGTACTGTGCTTTTAAAGATAGTCAAAGTCCTGCAACATTAAAGCTGCACTAATTGCTGTTCTGTAGAAGAAATTCCTTTAGTGCTAGCTACTGACATTCATGACAAAGGTCTTGAAATACATTGAAGCTTTCTTGTCTCTCTGCTTTAAAGAAGTTGCCATTCTCGGGATACCTCTGAAATACCTTGTTGAGAGACCTCTTCCTTTAATAAATAAATACCTCAATGTCTAAATACTGACTTTTCAGAAAATATTTGGAGAATTGTTGCCGAGTTTATCTAATGCATACTCTAATAATATACAAATATGTTGGAAATACACAGAGTTTTTTATTAATTCAGAGCTTATAAAATTTCAGAAACACAAATTCCCCTTCAAACAGGAAACTGAACTGCTCTGGATTCCCTAGGATAACAAAGATTTTTCTAAATAATTGTTGAGATATGCAACTATTCTATATGCTCTATTCTATTCAGCTTGCTGTATATGAAACCAGGAGGTGGATTACCTCCTTCAACCCTCAGACCCATCTCTCTAGCCACACCTATAGTCAGCAGTATCTTCAGCAATACAGCAAACAACAAAAAAATATTCAGAAGGCTTTGGTAACAAATCTAGGACACCCATGCCTTTATTTAAGTTTTTAAATGTAGTAAAATAGTGCCTCTAGCTAGATTAATTCTGTTTCCTGGGAACAAAAAGGGTACAGTTGAGAGCACTGATTATTCTCACTCTCCCACAAGCCACATGTAATCATAATTGATTTGTAGTTTCCATATGCTTCCTTAACTACCATAACAGAGGGATACTTTTTCATCGCAGCTCTGAAGCCTGTTTTGTACCCTGATAAGGGCTATCCGGAAAGCAGCACTACATCTCCCTACAAGACCTCCTGCTCAAAAACCAACATAGAATCATAGAATAGCTGGGCCCAAAACTGTGTTGGCAAATGGTATCACATCTAGTTGGTGACCGGTCACTAGTGGTGTCCCTCAGGTCTCTGTGTTAGGGACAGTGTTGTTTAATATCTTCACTGATGATCTGGATGAGGGGATTGAGTGCACCCTCAGTAAATCTGTGGACAACACCAAGTTGAGAGCGGGAGTGTTGATCAGCTGAAGGATAGGAAGGCTCTGCAGAGGAATCTGTGCAGGCTCAACTGATGGGCAGTGACCATCATTCAACAAATGACATTCAACAAATGCACCAGGTCCTGTATTTGGGCCACAACAGACCCATGCATTGCTCCAGGCTTAGTGAAGAGTGACTGGAAAGCTGCTGGAAGAAAAGGACCTGGGGGTGCTGATTGATGGCCAAGAAAGTCAAAGGCATCCTGGCCTGTATCAGAAATAGGATAGCCAGCAGGACTAAGTAAGCGATCATCCCCTTATACTTGGCACTGGTGAGGCCGCACCTCGAATCCTGTGTTCAGTTCTGGGCTCTTCACTGCAAGAGAGACATTGAGGTGCTGGAGTGGGTCCTGAGAAAGGGAATGAAGATGGTGGAGGGTCTGGAGCACAAGTCTTATGAGGAATGGCTGACGGAACTGGGGCTGTTATTTAGTCTGGAGAAGGGAGGGCTCAGGGGGGTCCTTATCACATTCTACAAATACCCAAAAGAAGATTGTAGTGAGGTGGGCATCTCTTTCTTTTCCCAGGTAACAAGTCATAGGACGAGAGGTAATGGCCTCAAGCTGTGTCGGGGGAGGTTTAGATTGGATATCAGGAAATATTTCTTCACCAAACGTGTAGTCGGATATTGGAATAGGCTTCTCACTGGAATCACCATCCCTGGAAGTGTTCAAAAACCATGCAGATGAGGCACTTAGTGACATGATTTAGTGGTGGTCTTGGCAGTTCTTGGTTAAAGGTTGAACTTGATCTTAATGGTCTTTTCCAACTTCTTTGGTTCTATGAATTTATGTTTCTATGATTCTGAGATTATTTTTTTTTCCTTCTTATTTTCACAGCATAAAACACTGACAGAAGAAGGCTTCAATAAGAGGCTAAATATATTTTAGTGCAAAGTACAGTAGCCTTATATGAAAAATAATTTTGTGTTGGGCAGCTATATAATGAGTGCTCTAAATCACTGTTGTCCCTAAAATGAGACACACCACTTTCTCTTTGGTCTCTTGTGAACTCATTAAGACAGCAATATTGGTTTTAGAGAACATTCCCATGACTTGCAGAATAAGTAAGTTGGCCTTCACGCACTCACTGCTCAGGAGAAAAAAAAAAAGAAGGGCAAAAGAAAAAATGTTTTAAAACAGTGTTGTATATAAGGTACAATATAGTGCTACCTTCTGTTTAGTCCTCCAATTGTGCATTTTCATTTCAAAACCCTCATTGATAGTGGCTGTTAATATTTTGGACCTTGATATTTCAAAAAATACTTGGCAATAACTAATACCTTGATGGGAAACGTGTTGATAGCTAATTAAAAAAATAGAAGCAAAAGAACCACAAGAAAATTGAATTTCCTTCAAGATCAGGGCAGAGAATCAATGTAAACTAGTAATTTTTATATGGTTTAGGTACAGGCCAATGTTAATACAAATAATAGAGTTTTTTTAAACATATTTTATATTTAAGCCTAATTGTATCAAAATTGTGTATATAAAGAACATGTGAAATAAAATGTACATTAGTACAAGATCGAAGTATGTAGAAGGTGGCTTTATACAATATAATATTATTTTAATTTTTTCATATAAAAATCCTGCAAACCTTTGCTGTCCAAGTAAAACCAACTGCGAATCTGGCTGCCTAAATAAACTAATGCAGATAGTAAATGTTTTCACTGAGAGCAAAAACAGTCAAGCAATCCATAAATTCCTCTTCATTTAGGAATCCTGTACTTTTGATTCGTAGAATAATGACCTCATAATCCAGCAGGATTTTCTCACATTGAGAAATGTAATGATAAACCCCATGCAGAAACCTGCCAGATGATCTGGGGGATATTTCAAGGAAAGAAATATCTGTGACTTGCCCTCAGGCTACTCCCCCTGCAGAAATATGCAGAGCAGCTCCTGGGACATCTGTTAGTTCTCAGAGCCATGTCCCCTTGACTTCCCCTCCTAAAGTTGAGGTGCAATTTTGCAGAGCAGTAGTCCAGTTTCTCTTTAAAGAATTCTTCTTCCAGTCTTCTTGGTAATAGAATTGCTTATTAAATTTCGGTGAATGAGAATATGCAGGAACTCTCTGAAAAAGACAGTAGGGCTTATTCTCCTTTTAAGCAGTCATTCCTACGGCCAAAATGGCAGACAAAAAGGCGTAGTAGGTTTTTTTCGCTCTCCTGCTCCTTCTGTTATGTAGACTTCAAGTATTTTTCTTTTTCTTTTTTTTTTTTTTTTTTTGGTCTGTTATGACTGAATTCTTGTGAGAATGACCCATGCAATATGAAATTTGCTTAGAATTGAGTAATATACAGTATTACCCCAAAAGCTTAGGACCATTCTGAAGGACTTTCTGCATTTTCATGGTCTCTGCTTATCTTTTTCAGTCTCAGTAGTGTAGCAGGTTTCAAGAGGGTGCTAGTGAAAAGAAACCATTTCATGACATATGCACCTATTTTATATTCTCAGAACTCCTTCATGTTCGGCAGTGGCAGGATTTCAGTGCTTAGAGAAGGCTTCCATTATCCAGCAGTTACTTCTTTTTAAACCTTCCATGAATTCAAACACCCTTATGGTTACAGCTGGTAAATTATAATGAACAGGAGACATTGCTGGGAGCTCTGACTATAGGTGAATAACGTTTATGCCGAAATATGAATTCATAAGCCAAGCCATAGCTCAACACTACAGGGAAAGGTCTCTACTTTAGCTACAGAGTCACAAAGATGACACAAAGGGAATCTTATTCTGCTGACACACAGAATTGTCAAGTTTCAAACACCTAGAAACTATAATCCAGTATTTTTATCTGTAAATCCTGCGATATCAAAATGGAAATAGCTCTTATCAAGCCCATGATAAGCAGCCAGTTTCTTTGTGCAAACTGGTGAAATCATAGAAAAGATACCAATTTAATTGCTATATGCAGTTTTCACATTTAAAATAATTCCAGATGGTTACACTATGCCTGAGAGAATTGATTTCATTAGACAAAGTTGAGGTAATGAACGTATTCCTCAAGTTGCAGGTGTGAAAAGCTTTATGCACAACTGCTCTGAAAGGCTGGATACAGACAATTGTCTCTGTTGTAAAGAAATCCAAACATTGAATTTTATTTCTGTCTGGGCTTCAGGAATAGGCTTACTGAGTCATGTTGGAAATGATGATTACCTCCCAAAGTCAACTTTAGATTATGACCTATGAGGTTTACAAACTTTTATAACAATTTGAGGTTTCCTAGAGTTCTTTACATACCTTTTGGGAAAGAGGTGGTTGAATTGAGAAGAGAGTTAAATCTAGAGATTCAACAAAGAAGAAGTATCTTTTTAGCTATTTTTCACTTATCTATACTAAATGAATAAAACAGATTGCAGTTGTATGACCTAGTATTATAAATGTCTCTGAAGAATTTCCACCAAAAGAGTTACATTAAGAACTGTACAAAATAGAGTAAGTTTATAATCTCTATTTCATGCTTTAATGATTGTTTTTCAAATTTCTTGAAGCGATTCTTCAGTGGAAATGCAGTTGTCCATAATAGACTTGCTGAAGAGAAAACAGCAAAGGATTATACGGTTTTGAAAGTCTTCCCTAAAATATTATTGAGTTACTCAACATAAGCACACAAAAAAAATGGGCTACAGACTTGTGTAAATGCATGAATACACACACACCTTCCTCAAAGAAATTTACATATGCCCCAAAATTTTAAAGTTTTCTTCTGAACACCATGGAGCTGCTTGTTTGTCATTTTTTCAGTTCAACAAAATGATGGTAGTGAAGCAAGCAATCTGCTCCTGTGTTTTTGGGATCAATACTTTTTCTTATTTGAAACTCTGTGCTTTCAGTCTGTCCCACCATCTTGTTGCCAAAAGGAGGACTGGCCAGCATCCTACTTGCTCCAATCAACATGTATATGTCACAGTTTTCATATCATGTAAAGTAATTAATAGTACAGTCCCATATCCATAGAATATTCTTTCGTCAGCCAGGCTAGATGATACCTTTATAGTGGAGGTACCTTTATAAACTTTGCATCTTGTGCAACATGAGCCAAAAACTGTAAACCAGGTCTCTCCTCTGGTGAAAAGGATATAAGGAACAGGCTGCTTTTAGCAGAGGAAGAATAGGAGGAAGGGAATATTTCAGACAGAATCAAGCAGCATATTACATTGATATTCCACTACAAAGGTAGCTGCTTCCTCTAATTTACTTTGCGGTTTACCAGAAAGCAATCTGAGTCAAGGGATCTTCAGAAAATTTGCAGTCTGAACTCTGCCTGATGGAGGTATAGAGTACAAAGGAGGATGTCTGGGTAAGATAAAAGCTGGCAACAAATTCTGTCCCCAGCAAATTACCATAATCGTATGGGAAATTCCCACTCAGTCTTCTGTCCAGCCCGCTCCCCAGGATTTTTCTGCTGTTTATCTGAATTATTCATAGAATCATAGAATAGTTAGAGTCGGAAAGGACCTTAAGATCATCTAGTTCCAACCCCCCTGTCAGGGGCAGGGACACCTCCCACTAAAACATGTCTCCCAAGGCTATGTCCAACCCGACCTTGAGCACCACCACGGATGGAGCATTCACAACTTCCCTGGTCAACACATTCCAGTGCCTCACCACCCTTACAGTAAAGAATTTCTTCCTCATATCCAATCTAAACCTCCCCTGTTTAACTTTGAACCCACTACCCCTTGTCCTATCACTACAGTCCCAAATGAGGAGTCCCTCCCCAGCATCCCTATAGGCCCCCTTCAGGTATTGGAAGGCTGCTATGAGGCCTCCACGCAGCCTTCTCTTCTTCAGGCTGAACAGACCCAATTTTCTCAGCCTATCTTCATACGAGAGGTGCTCCAGTCCCCCCCTTATCCTCGTGGCTCTCCTCTGGACTTGTTCCAACACTTCCATGTCCTTTTATATTGAGGACACCAGAACTGCACACAATACTCCAAGTGAGGTCTCTCAAGAGCAGAGTAAAGGGGCAGGATCACCACCTTCACCCTGCTGGTAGCGCTCCTTTTGATGCAGCCCAGGGTACGGTTGGCTTTCTGGGCTGCAAGCACACAATGCTGGATCATGTTCATTTTTTCATCGACCAACACTTTCAAGTCCTTCTCCACAGGGCTGCTGTGAATCTCATCTATTCTCTGTTAGCTTCTGTCATACTCAAGTCTCCAGTTCTTTAAGGCTTGTTACACATGTCAATTCCCCTACACCAGAAAATAGCACAGTGTTTTAATTATATTCCCTTGCTTACTTAAAATGCACTTAAATCTAACATATTCCTGTGTATAACCAGAGATTATGAAAAGGAGTGTCAAGGACCCATGAAACTAGTCAGCAATTTATCTATGTGATGGGAGGAGGCTGTAGATGTAGGGTCATTGAATAACACTAAGAGGTGCTGCCCATGCCAGGTACAGCCGCTGTCATCACAGCAATAGACAGCGGATGCGACTGAGTCCATCCTGTCACTAGAGGCTCCATGTTTTTCTTTTCAGAGATTTTAGAGATATGAAATCAATTGAGCAGTTTTCAGTTAAAACCACATAGAAAAGTGGGGCTTGCCCCACATATCCGCTTTTTTTCTGACAAAAACTGAAATGACATAAGCAGTATTATGACTCATTTTAATTTGCATTACCCACAGTCACACAGGTGCTGGTCTAGAGAAGTCAGCTCTCAATGTTCCTTTGGAAATGATCTTTAGGGTACTCAACAATGTACCAGCTATGTGGAGGAACAAGTATTGCATCCTCCCAGACATTTATACAGAGACACAGATGGTTGTTCCCTTCCAGGATAAAGCTCACTTACGTGATTACACAAAGAGGCAAGAGCAGCCAGCCTTGTCTCAAGCCAAACTTTAGAGCAAAGTAGGAATTCTAAAATGTTAGGCAGTTCTTGAAAATAGATCTTATCTTAAAACTGTGTAATCCACATATATATAATTCTAAAATCCACCAATTTAATACTATTTTTTTAAATTATGTTTTATATTATTATATGCCTTCAGATCTGGAAACATTTAATCTTAATCAAAAGAAGTTTACTTCACATTCATTGTTAGTATTAATGTAAGACTTCTATATTTCAGAGCAAAGCAAATTAAATAAGTCATCTGCAGACACTGGCTGAGTTTTGGGGTTTAATAAGCCAGTCTGGTCTCTGTGAATAATAAGCAGTAAGTTCATCTCAAACCCAAGAGATGCAATATTTGTTGGGATTTTTTTTCTTATGTTATTGCAAGATTTTGTCAAGAGAACATTATATGCCTAGGACTTTGCTTTTTGTCAAAAATGTTTTTCACAGGCTTATTCTAAATAAAATAAACAAAATAGTTTAAAACAAATGTTATTCTATTGGCTTGGTAAGTTTTACAGGTCTTTCATTCCAGCTGCCCTGCAATGCATATCTTTACTACATGTCTAATACTTCTTAAGTGGTGCTGGAACCAGCTGTCCATCACGTTAGTTCGCATGATCAATTTTAAATGAATGCAGGCAAGGATGTAAAAGTGCATGTCCTCCCTCAACTGAATGTAGCAAACCATGTAGTATTGAATGAACATGGATTATTGAGTATGCTTTATTTCTTGAAGGGATTTATCTCCCTGTAGAGAAGATGTCTCAGAGTCATTCTGTCTCTTGTGGTACCCTGGAATAGCTTCAGAATACCATCAGAATAGGGTCTGTATAGAGCTTTTGAATGTCATTTGCGACTATATGATAATACTTTTCAGTCATCAGGAAACCAATGCAGCTAATTACAGAACCAACGAATCTCCTCAGAAAATCAATATATGTTGCAACAGTTCCCATATGACACCTCAAAAAAATGACTTTTCAGGTGTCTAGACAATTGACAAAACTAAATAAATTCTAAAAAAAATGTATGTCTGCTTGTCCTGGATTCAGCAGCAGCAGTCATTTTTTCTCCTTCTTGGTAGCTGGTGCAGCGTTGTGTTTTTGATTTCGGGCCTGGGAACAGCGCTGATAACACCAGTGTTTTCAGTTACCGCTTGGCAATGTTTAGGGTGGCCAAGGACTTTGTGAGTTTCATGCTCTGCCAGGGAGGAAGGGAAGCCGAGAGGAAGGAGAGGCAGGACACATGACCCAGATTGACCAAAGAGGCTATTCCATACCACAGCGCATCATGTCCAGGAGGTAGAAACGGTGGACAGAGATCCGGAAGGGTGGTGGGGTGTGCACGGTGGGGGGTGCACTGCTGGGGGTGCACTGCTTGGTCGAGCTCGGTGGTGAGCTATTGTATTCTTTCCTTGTATTTTCTCTTGTCATTATTATTATTGGTGGTAGCAGTAGTGATTTGTGCTATACCTTAGTTACTAAACTGTTCTTATCTCAACCTATGGGACTTGCATTCTTTCGATTCTCCTTCCCATCCATCCAGGAGCAGAGGGAAGAAAGAGTGGGGAGTGAGCGAGTGAGCAAAACTGTACGTGGCTGAGAAGCTTAAACCGCGACATTGCTTTAGTCATTTGGGGCTAATCTGGTACCTCTTAGACTTTTATTTTCCTTTAGATGAGATAGATAGGAAGTTCTCATACTTAGAAAACCCAAGCGAGTGAATACAAGATTCACAGATCATTGAGTTTTGATATCATAGTATTTAGAGAGTCCTCCAAAGCAAAATTCCCCATTGCGTGTGTGGGTTTTTTACATTTGAATTCACGATATCTAGGTATTCAGATCAGGCAGAAACAAGGTGGACATTCTTATTTCCATTATTTTTACGAGTTTTTTAGGAAGTATTTTCTTCTATTCCTCAAGCCTAATCTGAGGGAATAGAAGTTAGATATTGAAAGCATAGTCTTGCCATGGAAAATCATAATACACTGCAATGTATCCCATAAAGATTTCTAAATGATACATAACATTTTTTAGCTATGAAAAAATTATATTTTAAGATCACTTTAATAGATAAAATGTTAGTTTAGTTTTTATAAATATGAGTTCTATATATTGCCCTACCTATGTTAATGAGCTAAAGCAAGAACTTCTTGCCTTGGGAAATAACACTTCCTCACCAACTGTGAGTTCCCAGGGAATTCAAAGTCATTTATGTCACTCATATAAAGCAGAAAAATATTGCTTTAGCAGTGTTTCATTTTTAATATTGCCTCTGTCTCAAGATTATTGTTTGCTCAAGTTTATTGAACATGGTTCTAGTCTGAGTTTATTCTCACATCCTACTTGCATAAAATTTATGGCCCAAGAAGTTTTCTTCTTTAAACTTGATCATGTTTATGTTGGGATTATTTTGGTCTAACATCTTTTTGCCTCTTGAATTGTTACCAAAACAACAGATCTAGATTTTTATTGTATGTGTTACAGTTCCATAAAAAAGTCTGTAACGGAAGTGAAGTAACCTTTATACACTCATACCCTGCACAGTAGGAAAGGTGGGTGAAAATGCAAATTCCAAACCCTAGAGATCTCCCTGTTTAACATACTTTCCTTTACTATGACTATTAACTCTTTCAGATAGATAGAAAGAAAAAAGCTGAAGCTTCTTTTAGTAAGAAGAAGTCATACAGTCATGGTGGTAAGAAGATGGGGGCAAATGACATATGCCCTCTTGTTCTTAGCCAATACTTTTTCCTTCTTCAGACTAAGTCGTCAGAACTTGAAACTGTCAACTGCTAAAAAAAAAAGAGAGACAGTGGAATCATTCATGTTTGAAAACTTTTCAGACCTTCCAACTTAGTTTGCTCTTGTGTCATGCTATAGCCCTAGCTGGTAACTAAGTACCATGCAGCTGCTGTTCTAATTCTCCTCCACAACCTTGATGGCAAAGGATGAAGAATTGAAAAAAAGATAAAACCCATGGGTTAAGATGAGAACAGTTGAATAATTGAAATAAAGTAAAATATAACACTAATGCTGATGCTGATGCTGATGCTGATGCTGATGCTAATGCTGATACTGAAAAGGGAGATTTAAAATGGAAGAGAGAGAGATAAAACTACAAACAAACAAAAAAAAAAAAAGTGATGCACAACACGATTTCTCACTAGCTGCTGTCCAATGTCTACCTAGTCCCTGAGCAGCAATCAGCCCCTTCTGGCTAATTCTCCCCACTTTATATACTGAGCATGACATCGCATAGCCTAGAATGTCCCTTTGGCCAGTTTGGGTCGCCTGTCCTGGCTGTGTGTCCTCCCAACTTCATGTGTCCTTCCAGCCTTCTCTCTGGCAGGGCATAAGAAACTGAAAAGTCCTTGACTTAGTATAAACACTGCTTAGCAACAACTAAAAGCATTAATATATTCTGAACATTATTCTTATACTAAATCCAAAACACAGCAATGTACCAGCTACTAGGGAGAAAATTAACTCTATCCCAGACAAAACCAGGACATGCGGCTACAGAGAAGGAAAGCTTTGGAAATCCTGGGAAGTTAATGCCTTTAGGTATCTCATGTTCATTTTCTTTCAGATAAAAATAATAACATGCCTATCTCAGAAGACAGCTGAGATGTTGACTGGTCTATGTTGTAGTTTGAGAACTTCTGAAGTATATATATACCTTATGTGTATTACATTTTTATCAGTTGCTAGACTTTATCACTGATAGCTTCTGTTTCTGGAAGGTCATTCAGCATCTGTATTTCATGGACTGAAATATCATTTTCAGCATTGTCACAACTAAGATGATGGCTTTTCTGGAAACCATGATCAGAACAATGAATGACTGTTAGCATTTCCCCACAAGTGGATACCATTGCATGGCAAATAACTGCATAATAGAAGTCTCCTGATTATCAGATGATCACTCCAAATTTCACAGTTCTCTGACTATTTGCAGATTCATGCAACAGAACACTACCAGTCTCTCCAGCAAGTATAAAGTCACTATATAGGTCGCTTTATTTAATAAGAAAAGTGAAAGTCATGGCTGAGCGCTTGAAAAATTAGCAGCCTTCAAAGAGCAGTATCTACATTTTTAGAGAACATCACTACACTCAAGCCAACTCATCATATCAATGTCATTTTTTGGAGTATTGAGCCAATGTTGTCATTGCTTGTCAACAGTTATGGATGAAGGAGTACAAGATAAAATACTAAAAATTATGAAACCTTTCAGCTTTATACAGGCATGAAAACTATACTTCTAGATCCATATGGAAAGTTTGCTTCTGTTTGATACGATGATTTTACCATGTCACTGCTGTTGACAGCTTAAATAGCCTTGCTCTGAAACTCTCTGACAGACACAAATGACAAGTTATTTATCTGAAAGTGAAGGACAGAATCTTATGGATGAATACATATAATTTTACAACATAATTGTATCAGAAGTATCATTCATTAAAAGAAAACCCTCCATCAGGGAACTTAATGCACCTGGCTAACCAAAGAGGTGGTCATTAGTACATATGCTTCTTCCTAGTCAGATCAAACTTAATCCATGAATGTTAATTTCCTGCCTTTCCTATTTAGGTATTTGAAAGGTGTGTGTGGTATCTCCTGGGTTCTCTCTTAAACACATGCTACATAATATACTACATAAATCCCCAATATTCATGACTCAGATACCAATATAAAGTTCCATGCTGCTAAAAAAGATAATGCAGAAAAGACCTACAGACCACTTTTTTTTTTGCATCTCTAAGACTCTACATAAAAATATAGTTCTCACTATTTTTTTCCCAGATGTCTACTGCAAAATGGAGATTCTCTTTTTCTTTTCCTTTTTTTTTTTTTTTTTTTTTTTTTTTTTAATCTATGCACGGATTTGACACAATTCATAACACCCCTGAGAAAAAGACTGCAATACCTAGCAATACCTAGGTACTATTTGTCATTTATTTGTTGCTGAAATTATTTTCATCCATGGATGTCAAAACACATTTTACTTTGGCCAATATTATCATTTTATAGAGACATGAAAACAGATTTATTGAGATTATAAACTACTTCTCCAAGACACTTTATGAATTTATAGTACATTCACAAATGGATTTATGCATTCTTAATTCTTGTAAAGTACCCTATATACCTGAATTCTTGTATACTTCTTGAAAACACTGTGACTCATAGCATTTATTTTAGCTTGTGAGCTGACCACAGACTTTCATACCTGATAGTTAATTATGCTTTAGGAAACAGTCAACAAATCCTTAGTTTAAATATCTTACAGACATACATTGTCTCTAATCTTAGTTGTTCATGAAATGAATTTTTGCTCATTTTCAGACTTACTTGAAGCAAGTCTGCCCAACTACTTGCTCCTCTTTTTTTGCTAGATAATTGTTAAAGGAAAAACGACATCATAGGTACAAGCAAAACTGAATACACTGAATTTAATTTATGATTTGTGTTTACTCTGTATGTTTTTTCATCACTTTTGCCTAATCCTAATTTGAGACCACAAATCCACAGAAAACCCGTATGGAAAGAACACGAGAATGGATCTGTGTTATGAGACTGGGTCATTTCTTGATTAGCTTCAAAGTACTCAGCTCCCTATCATCTACACACTGCGCAAGTAACTCATATGCAGACATTAGTCTCAGATAAATCAGATCACTCCCTTAGCAAAAAAACCCAGATAGGAACAAAGGACCCTGTTCCAAAATCTGCTTCCAGAAGCAGTAGAAAGGATAGAAGTTTTGTACTGGGCAGACTAGACACATCCTCTAAGAATTTCATCTTCACAGGCAGTGAGTATGTACTCCTTTAAGGTCTATAAAGCATCCACAAGGTGGCATTGCATAATGCTATTTTTCATTAGTCTTTGATAGATCTTCATGCTGTGACTTCTTGTTAAGTTAATGATTTAATTCTCTTGCAGTGCAGTGTTATATGGACTTGGCCTACTGGACAATCTCTTAGTTACTAAATGCATTTTTCATGTAAGTAGACTATAAAACATTGTAAGAGAGTATCAAACTCTTGAAGTTCGGTCCATGGTAACAACAATAGATCTGATTAAAAAATAAAAACAAAAAAAGCAATATATTATTTTCAACATTAGGATGAATTAATTCCCATTGTCATCTGTTGAAATACCTCCATGGGTTTGAAATAGTTTTGCATAAAGCCATAAAGAAATATTAGATATGAGTATACAGAATAAAACTAAGTAAAAACCTCACTGTTTTAGAAAGTCAGATAATTTTATTGTCATTAAAAAAGACATACAGACACATTTGAAATATGAATGTGCTCAAGAGACAACAACATATTTTACTTCCTTTCCCTCAGCTTGCAAAATGCTTTGTTACTTACGTGTCACCTGAATCCATGTTCTTTGACAAAAGGAGATGAAAAAAAATATTTTCAAGTAGCTCTTAGCTCAGAATAAAAAAAACATGCTTGCCCCTGCGCCTCAGAAACTGCTGACTGTCAGAGTACTTCTGGCTTTGACTGAAGTCAAAAACTGGGAAATTACCTGATCCTGACCTAGTGTCTAGCATGGGATGATCAAAATTCTCTAACTTTGGTTACTGTTGTGGAAACTTACATACTTATTTTAATAATTTAATTTAACTGTGGAATTCCTAATAAAAAGTGTCTATTCACATGGTACAGTAAGTTCAAGGACATGTGAAAATAGAAATAATGTTTTAAAATATAGTAGGCCAGGTCTACTGGGGGCTGGTGGAGCTGGTCTGACAAAGAAGAGGAAGAGTGGATTTGGTAGGAGGCTTGCCAGACTGGTCAAGGATGCTTTAACCTAGGTGTGTTGGGGGAGGGGGGCATCATTCCATCCCAACACACCCAGTCGGTTGGCAGCACCTATAATAAACATTCAGAGCAATGTAGGGATATTCCAGCTGCTCCAGCCAATGACCCGACTTCAATTGGATCTCGGCTCAAATGCCTCTACACAAATGCCCGTAGTATGGGGAACAAACAAGAGGAATTAGAGATGTGTGCACATCTACGGGGGTATGATATCATAGGCATCACAGAAACATGGTGGGATGGCACCTATGACTGGTGTGTTGGAATGGAAGGTGTCCTGGGTTCAGCAGTAGCAGTCATTTTTTCTCCTTCTTGGTAGCTGGTGCAGCGCTGTGTTTTTGATTTGGGGCCTGAGAACAGTGCTGATAACACCAGTGTTTTCAGTTACTGCTTGGTGATGTTTAGGCTGGCCAAGGACTTTGTGAGCCTTATGCTCTGCCAGGGAGGGGGGGGAAGCCAGGAGGAAGGAGAGACAGGGCACCTGACCCAGGCTAACCAAAGAGGTTATTCCATACCACAGCACGTCATGTCCAGGATGTAGAAATGGAGAGCAGAGACCCGGAAGGGTGGTGAGGCTGCACGGTGGGGGGTGCACTGCTTGATACTGGGTGGTGAGCAATTGTATCCTTCCCTTGTATTTGCCTTGTCATTATTGTTACTGGTGGGGGTGCACTGGGTGGTCGGGCTTGATATTTGATGGTGAGCTATTGTATTCTCCTTTTCCTTGTATTTTCTCTTGTCATTATTATTATTGGTGGTAGCAGCAGTGGTTTTGTGTTATACCTTAGTTACTAAACTGTTCTTATCTCAACCTGTGGGAGTTGCATTCTTTCGATTCTCCTTCCCATCCCTCCAGGAGCGGAGGGAAGAAAGAGGGGGAAGTGAGTGAGAGAGCGACTGTATGGGTTTATAAGCTTAAACCACGACAGAAGGTTACCGGCTCTTTAGGAAAGACAGGCCGGGCAGACGGGGAAGGGGAGTTGCTATTTATGTTCAGGATAGGCTAGAGAGTATGGAACTCTCTCTGGGGACAGGTGAGCAGTCGACAAAGAGTTTGTGGGTCAGGGTTAAAGGGAGAACAGTGATGGGTGACATTACTGTGGGGATCTGTTACAGACGCCAGACAAAGGGGACTTGCTGGACGAAGCGCTCCATAGGCAGATAGGAGCAGCCTCACGCTTGCAGGCCCTTGTTCTCATGGGAGACTTCAACCACCCTGATATCTGTTGGAGGGATGGTACGTCCCGGCACAAGCAATCCAGAAGGTTCCTCGATTGTGTGGAAGACAACTTCCTTCTGCAAGTAATAGAGGAGCTGACAAGGAGAGGTGCTATGCTTGACCTCGTCCTCACCAACAGGGAAGGGCTGATTGGGAATGTGACGCTCCAGGGCAGCCTTCGTTGCAGCAATCATGAGATGGTCGAGTTTGAGATCCTCAGGACAGTGAGAAGAGCGTGCAGCAAGCTCACTGCCCTGGACTTCAAGAGAGCAGACTTTGGCCTCTTCAGGAACCTGCTCAGTAAGGTTCCATGGGATACAGCCCTAGAGGGCAGGGGGGCCCAAGACTGTTGCTTGATATTCAAGGCTCACCTGCTGCAAGCTCAGGAGCGATGCATCCCAACTAGAAGGAAGTTCAGCAGGAGGGCCAGGAGACCTCCTTGGATGGATAAGGAGCTGCTGAACAAAATTCGAAGGAAAAAAGAGGCTTATAAAATGTGGAATCAAGGTCAGGCGGCCTGGGAAGAATACAGGGATGCTGTCCGGGAAGCTAGGGACCAGGTTAGGAAAGCTAAGGCCCACTTAGAATTAAACTTGGCTAGGGATGTTAAGGATAACAGGAAGGGATTTTATAGGTACATTGCCAATAAAAGACAGGTTAGGGACACCATGGGCCCTCTCCAGAAGCTATCGGGAGAACTGGCTACCCTGGATTTGGAGAAGGTTGAGGTTCTCAATGACTTCGTTGCCTCAGTATTTACCAGCAAATGCTCTGACCACACCACCCAAGTCTTGGAAGGCAGACGCGGGGACGGTGAGGGTGGGGACCCTGGGCCCACTGTGGGGGAGGATCTTGTTCGGGACCACCTTAGGAACCTGAATGTATACAAGTCCATGGGACCGGATGAAATCCATCTGCGGGTCCTGAAGGAGCTGGCAAATGAAGTTGCTAAGCCACTGCCCATTATATTTGAAAAATCATGGCAGTCAGGTGAAGTTCCCGATGACTGGAAAAAGGGAAATATAACCCCCATTTTCAAGAAGGGGAAAATGGATGAGCCAGGGAATGGCAGACCAGTCAGTCTCACCTCTGTGCCTGGCAAAATCTTGGAGCGGATTCTCCTGCAAGGTATGCTAAGGCACATGAAAACCAACAAGGTGCTTGGTGACAGCCAGCATGGCTTCACTAAGGGGAAATCCTGCCTGACCAATCTGGTGGCCTTCTATGATGGGGCTACGGAACTGATGGACAGGGGCAGAGCAGTTGATGTCATCTACCTGGACTTGTGTAAAGCCTTTGACACTGTCTCCCATGACATCCTTCTCTCTAAGTTGGAGAGACATCAATTTGGTCGGTGGACCACTCGGTGGATAAAGAACTGTCTAATGGCCGCACGCAAAGAGTAGTGCTCAGTGGCTCAGTGTCCAGCTGGAGACCAGTAACGAGTGGTGTCCCCCAGGGATCGGTGTTGGGACCGGTCTTGTTCAACATCTTTGTGGGTGACATGGACAGTGGGATTGAGCGCGCCCTCAGCAAGTTTTCCGATGACACCAAGCTGTGTGGTTCGGTTGATACATTGGAGGGAAGGAATGCCATCCAGAGGGACCTTGACACGCTTGTGAGGAGGGCTGATGCCAACCTGATGAAGTTTAACCATGCTAAATGCAAGGTCCTCCACCTGGGTCGGAGCAATGCCAGGCACAGCTACAGATTGGGCGGGGAGGATATTCAGAGCAGCCCTGCAGAGAAGGACTTGGGGGTGTGGGTTGATGAAAAAATGAACATGAGCTGGCAGTGTGCGCTTGCAGCCCAGAAAGCCAACCGTATTCTGGGCTGCATCAAAAGGATTGTGACCAGCAGGTCGAGGGAGGTGATCCTGCTCCTTTACTCTGCTCTCGTGAGACCTCACTTGGAGTATTGTGTGCAGTTCTGGTGCCCTCAACATAAAAAGGACATGGAACTGTTGGAACAAGTGCAGAGGAGGGCCACGAAGATGATCAGGGGACTGGAGCACCTCTCGTATGAAGATAGGCTGAGAAAATTGGGTCTGTTCAGCCTGGAGAAGAGAAGGCTGCGTGGAGACCTCCTAGCAGCCTTCCAGTACCTGAAGGGGGCCTATAGGGATGCTGGGGAGGGACTCTTCATTAGGGACTGTGGTGAGAGGACAAGGGGTAATGGGTTTAAACATAAACAGGGGAGGTTTAGATTGGATCTGAGGAAGAAATTCTTTACTGTGAGGGTGGTGGGGCCCTGGAATGGGCTGCCCAGAGAGGTTGTGGATGCTTCATCCCTGGCGGCGTTCAAGGTGGGGTTGGACATAGCCTTGGATGGCATGGTTTAGTGGGAGGTGTCCCTGCCCATGGCAGGGGGGTTGGAACTCAATGATCTTGAGGTCCTTTCCAACCCTTACTATTCTGTGATATGATTTCTATGAAAATTTGCAGATACTAAGACATTCTAAAAAAGGTTTGGACTGCAAAAATAATGCTTGGTAGGTTTTAATTTACCTAAGAGTTTTCCCTGTTAAGTATGTTTGTCTTGAAATTTTCCTCTGCAAAAGTAAAGAATAAAAATCAACTTAGTATTTTAATACCAAACCAGAATAAGAATGCACTATTCCTCTGTTGCCTGTGGCAGTTTTTAGTATGTTAATGCCAAGCATTTAAGTCATGAATTAAGCCTCGGAAAAGAAAAGGAATAAAAAGATCACAAGGTATATCAAAACAATATGAATTTATTTTTAAATTTGCTTAGTAGGATTTTAACAGTGAGATATTTTCCACAACCAAAATTAATAAAAAATGAAAGATGTTTTTGCATAATCTCACATTTCCACATTGACACATTGAAGAAAAGCTTCTGATACTGTGCAGCAGCAGTGCAAGAGCTATCACTGCTGACAGGTAAATGATGCAGTGTCCAAATTCCAAGTCTACTTCTGGTCTGTTAGTGCTAAGTAATCTCAAATTCTATCATTATGTTTTTGTTTATGCCAGGACTTTTAACAATTTTTTAACTTAAACAATATAAAGCCAATATGCTTTCAAAAGGCTTGCCTAAAAATATATTAATTTCTATAAAAATCAGTGAGTATCTGGACCTTGAACAAAAAGACATAATCATATAATAATTTAATTCAGAGATTCTATGACTAGTTCAGGATCATATGATCCTGAATATAGCTCTGATTAATCTAATCTAACATCATTCATCCTGCTTTGAGCAGGAGACTAACTTGCAACTTCTGTTATATGATTCGATCATTTATACTGGTAAAGTACTAACAGCAATTACTTTTTCTACCTACAGATAATTTCAAATCATAATAATGTTTTCACTTCTGGTGTTTATTGTATCAGATTTTTAGCACAGTCTATACATTAATCTTACCTAACACTAATACCAAAACCATTAATCTTTAATAGCACTATGTCTCTGTGAAACTATATAGTAAATATTTCTTTAACAAACATAATTGAATATATTGAATATAGTACATGTACTGTGTGCCTAAGTGATGACTGGAAATAAGCTTCTTCTCTTTCTAAACATTTTTCTTAACTTTTAAATTAATAATTTTTCTGAGCATTTGTAAATCATTGTGATTTGGTTAGGTAGTCTACAATATAATGTATGCAATTCTGTTTGTCTACATAACATTTACAATGTATCCCTGGTTCTCTTGATTTTTTTTTTTTTTTATTTCCATGTAACCAGAGTGAAAACTGTGAATCTAAAACCTAACAAGGATTCATATTTGTTAAGTAACAGTCTTGAAAAATGTTAGTAATAAATACATAGTGTTTACGAAAAACCCTCAAGCAGGAAGCAATTCACAGCTTCTGAATATGTAGCACTGGATAGGTGATGTATGGAGGTATCCAATAAAAAGGAATTAGAATTTTTAAATCACTTATCCTGAAAGATATACATTGCATCCTGGAACAAACTAGGAGCGCTCACCTAGATGATCAGTGAAACTGGCAATGGTATTCTCAACTGAAGCAATCAGCTCAGATTAGCTATGAAATAATATGTGAAATAATGCTTAACAGACAGCTATAAGAGTATAAATTACAAGTAAGACAAGAAGCAAAAAAGAAAATAAAAAGCAGTGTGGTTAAAAGATAATAGATGACAAACAAATTTTGTAACTGACCTAGAGCTCAGGATGAGTGGGTCGACCAAGTCTCCGAAGAAAAAGAACAGATTATGTTGGTCATGAATGGTTTTAAATTAGATGAGCATTGTATCTTAATACAAATACAAAATTGAATATTAACATGACTGACTCTATAGGGAAAAGAGGTTTTAGAACACTTTAGGAAAATGTAAAAAAGAGGATAACTTCCAACTCTGTTCAGTAAGTGTGCATTATGCCAGAGAAATTGAATCTTGTGATACCTAATTCTTACAAAAAACTCAGAAAAAACAAACAACTAACAGAACGAACAAATAAAACTTCACAGTGTTTGCTAGTTATGTCCTGTTAAGTGTTGCATTATGTCCCCAAATTCACAGATAAGGCCACTGAAAAAGATCTCAGCAAAACTGCTGAAACTTGAAGGGTGTATGCAGCTCCATCTCATGAAGAAGAATACGTAATACTAAATGATACCTTAATACTATATTCTACTTGTCTTATTAAAAAAAAAAAAAATAGAAAAAAGGCTACAAAGGGAAAATAAATTAGAAGCTATGATCTGGGAATAGGCATTCAACTGCATAATACAGAAATTTGATGAAGTTAGCAATGAAAAGACATGTTAAAATATATTGTTAATTCAGGTTATGTACAATAAATTTATGTCCACAGCTGAAGCAAAATATGGCTTCAGTAGATCATTCACCATAAACTCTGGCTTGCAAAGAATTATTTCCTGTAGTCAGTTATCATGGATGTAACAAACCACATTGCTGAAATTGGATTATTGCCGTTTACTTGTGACTGTGTTGTATGTAAGACTGTGATAACCTGAAAGTCAGTTATGAAGCCTGACCATGTACTTTAGTTCTACATTTAGACTATGAGACGAAAGGAAGATAATTTGGCCACAATTCATATGGCACAGTCTCATGTCCTTGCTGCCAGGGGCTAACTCCCACTACAACTTACTAGCCATGCCCACTGCATTGCTCCAAAGCATTTGGCTCTGGGTGTCCTCTACAGGGACTGCCCTGTGACCCTAAGGCATAATTATTATTTTAAGGGATTTTTAGTTCAAAACACCTGACAGCTGTGTTGCAACTCACCGGAGTTTTGGTCTGATAATATGAAACTCACAGTACACCATGCATAAGCTAGAGCAGGGCTTGAAGTTCTGTCAACATATATGAAGGTATAAACCCTGCTGAGATTTTGCTGGAGGACTGTGTGCAGTGGGGAGACAAAAGCTTGGTGCAGTTTCATCCACAATGATGCATTTCAGGAATCGTCTGTTTTAGAAAGAGTTAGTGAGAGTGGTCCAAAACACATCCAATGAGCATGCTAAAAAATGTGGGACATGCAGGTTTCAGTGCTCAGACATGTTTGTTTACTCTCTTTTATCCTTTAAGGCTAAAGCCATACTAATTAAGAGAGTCAGTTCATCACAGATGTGACCATTTGAAGGGAGTTTAGAAGACTGAAAAAATGTCAATATCATGGGTCAATAAATGCATATGATAGTACTCCTTCTCAAGGTCTCTTTGCCTTGAAAAACAGATTAAGATGCAAACATCAATCTTTCGGAATAAAAATATGTCAATATCAACACACTGAGTGGCAAGTTGGGAAATCTTAAGCAAGTGAGTCAGTATGCAGTCTACCATAGCATTCATTAATCGTTGTATTTTAGGTATTCCTTGATAATGGGAAAAAAAAGAGAATGAGATCTCTAACACAGTTGCCCTAATTGACAACATGTTTGATGAGGGTGGGCAACACCACTGTGTGCACATTCTTCAGAAAACTGAATACCATACCCATATAATGATTTTCAGTTGTTAAAGACTGAACATAAGCAATGCACAAAACAAGATATTGTGGACCCCTTAGAGGTCAATTAGACAGTGAACTGTAAAACAACTGAGTGTTAAAATAAAAGGCTGTAAAAGTTGCTGGTACTGGATGGTGAATGCCATAAAAGAAGATCTATTAGAAATTAGATAAGAAAAACTTAACCATGTGAAAAAAAAACCAAGCAAACTGAAAGATCAGGCTCACTAGGGACAAAAAGGGTCTTGAGCTGACAGTGAAGTTCAGGGTTTAAGACAGTGTTACAGGCAATTTAAAGGAAAGGAAAGTTCTTTCATTTATCATTCACAACGTAATGTTTGCAATTTAGAATCTAAGAGCTTTTGTGTGGCTGTATGTTAATTTTTTATGTTGCGTAAAATAACAATAAAACATGAAGTATATTTGGGAAATTACTTGACAATGTCCTTCCAAAGCACATAAAAACATTCTTTAAAGAGTAGTAATGACTTGTGATAACCGTTTTATATGTTCCATATATTTCACTTCTCTATTTCCTTCCTGTTTTTCAGAAATGCATGTTCCAAACACAAATGGAGTAAAAAGGTAATGACATTTTATATGAGTTCTTTGAGGGGTAGAAATGAACCAGTTTGTGAGTTGGCTATCTATATCTAGCAGTACTGGGAAGTATAGCAGAAGACACTGAGATGAGAGTGTCTTTGGTATCATGCAGAGCTCAATGACTGGAAAACAGCTCAACAGAAAAGGACCTGATGGGCTTAGTGGACCTGGCCTCAGTTTGCTACTGAGCATGAGTCAGAAATGCGTGTTTGTACTGACTGTGCTAACTACATATCGGTTGACACTACCAGTATCACAGCCGTCACATCAAGGAAAGTGATTAAACCTCTTAGCTCAGCCCTTGGTGGGGGGCACATCTGGAATAAGGCATCCAACTTTGTCCTCTAGTGTAAAAGCTGTACCAGTAAACAAAAGAGAATTCACTGGAGACCTATTACGATCAGCAGAGAGCTGTAACCTTGGTGAGACCAAAGGAAAGCGGTTTATTTAGCCTGCAGAAAAGAAAACTAAGGAGAAACTTAATTAGTCTACTTTACTTAGAGAGGGTTTGTAGGCAATGGGGCCAGACACTTATCTGATGTACACAGCAATAAGCAAGAGGCAACAGACAAGAATTGCAACAAAGAAAATTCCAGCTGGATATAAGGAAAAAGCTCTTGAAATGAAGGTGATCAAATACAGGAACAGTTTCCCAAGAAAGCTTTGGAGTATCCGTCCCTTGAGATTTCCAGAAGTTGTCTTAATATGACCTTGAACAGCCAGATCTAACAAAAGCTATCCTTGCTTTGAGAGTGAGGTTAGACTAAATGACCTCCAGAGCTCCCTTTAAACTGAATTGCCTTGTGATTCTGATTATGTTTCCCTTCAATGTCTGAGCTGCAAAATAAACACATTTCAGGAATGATAGATCCTTGTAAAATTTTTACTAACCAGCTTTATTTTCTTGATTATCATGCTGTCATTCAAATTGTGACAAGATCTTATGCTTTGATAGGCACATTGATTTTCATCACCTTGTTTGTAACACAGACACAACAGACTCAGCATTAAAAGAGTAATCTCAGTCTTTCTGCAAGCATTCTGGAATAGGCCTATGCCCACTGAATGACAAACACCCCACAATCAGTCAGAAGGGCTTAATCTTCTTTACACTGCATTCAGAGAACAACCTGGAAGATAATGTTTTATAGTGATGAGTAAAGAGAATAGTTAGGAAATGTGGCTCTCATTAATGTTAAGATGAAAAATACTATATTTGACATTTTAGTCACTAACTGCCACTGTGCTTTGCATAAATTTGCCATCAAAATAACATATCAAGTTCTTTATTGTTTTGCAGCTTGCAGATCATTTAACTCATAGTGAAGTTGTTTAAAACCAGCAGAAATCTGACATGCAAGGGTAATGTTTTATATGCAATAATAATAAAATGCCCTAAAATGTTTTTAGATTGATTAAATGAGCTAAAGAACAGTAAATGCTTGAAAGAAAATCTTTCTTTGACACTCAGGGGAAAGAAATAAGGAAGAAGGAACTGTTCCTCGTTACATCATTGACTATTCCTGTGAATTATGAAAGGGAATTACATCACGCTATATCAAGTGCTACCAATCCCAAATAAGAGAAAACATTTTCATGTTTCTGAATCTCATCCTCAAAATTTATTCTTCAGTTTTCTTTTTGTATAGTTCTTTAAAATTTCGCCCAGCAGGGCACTGAAACACAATTACCACGTGATGAGAATTTAAAATTCTTCACATTAGTGCTATATGAATTCTTGCGTTACTACAAGGGAACTTTTGACACACTGTAGTCCCCTAATTTGTGGTTCCTACCTTCTGTGGTACAAAAGTTCTTTTACTATTCTGATGGTCCTTAACATTCACCGACATTTTATTACAGTGGAAATGAAGATAACCATATTATCATTTGAATAAGTAAAAAATATGCAGGCTTATCTAATAGAAACATCAAACTAATTATCACCTGGGTTATGCTGAAATGGTTACATTTTATATATATATGCATAGAAAGAAAAGCAAATAATTACATGCAATTTTGAGTCAAGATAATTACCTGCATAATGGTACCTACAATATGGGTGAATTTACCTTAGAAGTTCTAACAGCAATTCAGAAGTGTAGCTTCAACATGAAAACATGGTGAGAAAACAGAATTCATGTTTACGTCAAAACGCTCCACAATAATGATTTTAAAAGGTTCTGTCACAGATAAAGAAAATGCTGATCTTTTTCCCTTAATTATTAGTAAAGAAAGTCCACTAAGAAAAAGTTGACCTTTCTCCTTAAGGTCTTTAGACAGTTTGCCTCTCTTTTTTATAAAGTCAGATTAGATTCCACTTTCAAATTCATAGTAGTATGACTGCACCAACAATTTAAAACGGAAAAAGTGTTAGCTTTTGATATAATTAACGAATTTACCTCCTCAGTCCTACCACTACTCTGGGACAGCAGGAACCCAGCAGCTATTACTTTGGCCACAATTCTGCTTTATGATTGAAGATTGCTGGTATAAAAAAAGTAAAACAATGTTGTATAAGAATAATATTTTGACAAGTTTGAGTGTTGGACTTTGGTCTCAGAGTTCAATTCTTAAATGTACTAATAGACTTATGAAATGTCAAATAGCTTCATGCTGTCTCAGGTTTTCTGAAACAAAAATAAATATAATAGTGGTGATTTATTTCTAAAATGCAGAGGAGTCATAGAGGAAATTAATTATGTAGAGTTTGGTATGATTTTGCAGTTATTTTTTTATTTTTCAACATAATTCATTTTGCAAGTATGAACTGAGTCTCACACCCCACCTGGGAGGTATTTTTTACTATGTTGATCTTCCAAATGGACAAACTCTGATGTATAGAGATGTTAATCTTGGCATTTCCTCAAGCTCATGCACACAGAGCAACCAACTCTAAAAGGGCACAGAGTAATCATAGTCCCTACGGGTGTCTTCTAAACAACATTCTCCAAAATATCCAAGTTCCTGAAGTACATAAGAGAAACACTGCACATTTATGGTTTCAACAAATAACGTTTATGGGGATAAATTATGTCAAAGATGAATTAATACAATTAGTATTTCAGATGTTGAGTTTTTCCTGGTGAAATAGTTACTATGCAAGTTAGCCTAATACTGAGAATATAACAGAATCATAGAAGAGTTAGGGTTGGAAAAGACCTTAAGATCATCAAGTTCCAACACCCCTGCCATGGGCAGGGACACCTCCCACTAAACCATGTCACCCAAAGCTCTGTCCAACCCCACCTTGAGCACCACCAGGGATGGAGCATTCACAACTTCCCTGGGCATCACATTCCAGCGCCTCACCACCCTTACAGTAAAGAACTCCTTCCTTATATCCACTCCAAACTTCCTCTGTTTAAGCTTGAACCCATTACCCCTTGTCCTAGCACTACAGTCCCTAATGAAGAGTCCCTCCCCAGCATCCCTATAGGCCCCCTTCAGGTATTGGAAGGCTGCTATGAGGCCTCCATGCAGCCTTCTCTTCTCCAGGATGAATAGCCCAAACTTTCTCAGCCTATCTTCATATGGGAGGTGCTCCAGTCCCCTCATCATCCTCGTGGCCCTCCTCTGCACTTGTTCCAACAGTTCCATGTCCTTTTTATGTTGAGGACACCAGAACTGCATACAATATTCCAAGTGAGGTCTCACAAGAGCAGAGGGGCAGGATCAGTTCCTTTGACCTGCTGGTCACTCTCCTTTTGATGCAGCCCAGCATATGGTTGCCTTTCTTGGCTGAGAGCGCACACTGCCGGCTCATGTTCATTTTCTCATTGACCAACACCCCCAAGTCCTTCTCCACAGGGCTGCTCTGAATCTCTTCTCTGCTCAACCTGCAGCTGTGCCTGAGATTGCTCCCAACCAGGTGTAGGACCTTGCACTTGGCATGGCTAAACTTCATCAGGTTGGCATCAGCCCTCCTCACAAACGTGTCAAGGTCCCTCTGGATGGCATTCCTTCCCTCCAATGTGTCAACCAAACCACACAGCTTGGTGTCATCAGCAAACTTGCCGAGGGAGCACTCAATCCCACAGTCTATGTACCAAAGATGTTGAACAAGACCGGTCCCAGCACCAATCCCTGGGGGACACCACTCGTTACTGGTCTCCACCTGGACACTGAGCCATTGACCACAACTCTTTGCATGTGGCCATCCAGACAGCTCTTTATCCACCGAGTGGTCCACCTATCAAATTGATGTCTCTCCAACTCAGAGACAAGGATGTCATGTGAGACAGTGTCAAACGCTTTGCACAGTTACAGGTAGGTGACATCAACTGCTCTGCCCCTGTCCATCATTTCCGTAGCCCCATCATAGAAGGCCACTAAATTGGTCAGACAGGATTTCCCCTTAAATTTTCCCATGTTGGCTGTCACCAACAACCTTGTTGTTTTTCATGTGCCTTAGCATGCCTTCCAGGAGAATCTGCTCCAAGATTTTGCCAGGCACAGAGGTGAGACTGACTTGTCTGTAATTCCCAGGTCATCCATTTTCGCCTTCTTAAAAATGGGGGTTATATTTCCCTTTTTCCAGTCATTGGGAACTTCACCTGACTGTCACGATTTTTCAAATATGATGGACAGCTTCTTCTCAACTTCATTTACCAGCTCCTTCTAGACCTGTGGATGGATTTCATCATGTTCCATGGTCTTGTATATGTTCAGGCTCTTAAGATGGTCTCAAACCAGATCCTTTCCTACAGTGGTCCTAGGGTCTTCATTCTCACTGTCCCTGCGTCTGCCTTCCAAGACTTGGGTGGTGTGGTCCGGGCATTTGCCGGTGAAGACTGAGGCAAAGAAATCACTGAGAACCTCAGCCTTCTCTAAATTCATGGTAGCCTCTCCTTGTTTGGTCCTCTATTACTTGCAGAAGGAAGTTGTCTTCCACACAATCAAGGAACTTCCTGGATTGCTTGTGCTGGGCCGTACCATCCCTCTAACAGATATCAGGGTGGTTGAAGTCTCCCATGAGAGCAAGGGCCTGTGAGCGTGAGGCTGTTCCTATCTGTCTATAGAGTGCTTCATCCACTGACTCCTCTTGGTCAGGTGATCTGTAACGGATCCACACAGTAGTGTCTTCCATCACTGTTCTCCATTTAACTCTGACCCACAAACTCTCTATTGACTGTCACCTGTCCCCAGACAGAGTTCCATGCTCTCCAGCCTATCCCTAAGATAAATAGCAATACCCTATCCCTGCCTGCCAGGCCTCTCTTTTCTAAAGAGCCTGTAGCCTTCCATTCTGACACACCAGTCATAGGAGCCATCCCACCATGTTTCTGTGATGCCTATGATATCACACCCCTGCAGACGTGCACACATTTCTAATTCCTCTTGTTTGTTCCCCAGGCTACGGGTTTTTGTATAGAGGCATCTGAGCTGAGCTCTGAATAAAGCTGGCCCATTGGCTGGAGTGACTGGAATATCTCTGCATTGCTCCGAGCATTTATTTTAGGTGCTGGAAACTGACAGGGTGTGTTGGGATGGAATGATGACCCCCTCCCCCAACACATCTAGTTTAAAGCATCCTTGACCAGTTTGACAAGTCTCCTACTAAAACTGCTCTTCCCCTTCTTTGTCAGACCATCTCCACCAGCCTTCAGTAGACCTGGCCTCTCAAACTGAGTCCCCTGCTCAAGAGACCCAAACCCCTGACTACGGCATCACCCTTCTAACCGTTTATTAACCTAGTCAATCCTCCTAGCCTTTTTAATTTCCTCCCCTGTATCCTGGAAAATGGATGAAAAGACAATCTGAGCTCCAGAGCCCATAACCACCTCTCCCAGAGCTCTGCAGTCCTTCTTTATGTTCTCCTGGCTACTGCTATCTATATCAGTAGCACCCACACGGATCACTGGCGGTGGGCAATAGTGGGACTGACTAGTGCAGGCAGCCTCTCTGCAACATCCCTGATCCGAGCCCCTGGTAGGCAGCACACCTCCCTTGAGACTGCGTCAGGCCGGCAGATGCATGCCTCTGTTCTTTTCAAAGTAAAGTCCCCTGCTACTACGGCCCACCGCTTTTTCCTGGCAGCACCAGTAGTGATCTTCTTTACCAGTGCATCAGCCGGTTGCTCCTGGTGGGAGTGTGGCTCCTCATCAGCCCCCTGCAGGACAGCAAAGCAGTTTTGGGTGGGGACAATGGATGTAGGAGGAAACCCCTTGCTTTTAACTGTCCTCTTTTTTTTTTGCTGTTTTTTTTTTTGTTACTGTTTCCCAGCTTCCTGGGTTAGCAGCCTCCTTCTTTCCTCTATGAGCTACAGGGAACGCTTGAGGTCCCTGCAGTTTGGGCGTGGAGCAAGCAGTCCTGCTTCCTCTCAGCATCCCTGACACCTTTCGGCCTATTGACAGCGTCCTGCAGCTCAGCCACCTGCTGTAGGAGGGCCTCTACCAGGGAGCACCAAGTGCAGCCCTGCCCATTGTGCACCCCCCCGTCAGGAGACCAGTGCAGGCATTTTCTACACCCCAAGCTCTGCACTGCAGCCTCCTGGCCTTCCTGTACTGGCAGCCAAATCTGCTGCTAGCAAAACCACACAAAGACAAAGGCTTCCCAAGCTCCTCACCAGATGAGCAATACTAATACACCTTCCCTGCCTTGCCCCTGGGACCTTGCACCTCCTGCACGGTGGAAATGAGAGTGAAACTCATGGGTCTTGAAGAGCAAGAAACCTAATGGGAGATAAGCAGGCACTCTTGGAGGCTGGAGAAAGACTGAGGCTTTCAAAAGGTAACTGAGACACACTGAAGAAGCCGTGGTGTATTTTGAGAATGGACAGACAACACAGATTTGGGTGGAGAAGCTCCAATTCCAAAAATGTTAATGGGAAATGACAGGCCAGAGATAGAGGAGAAAGACCTATTAGATAAGAAATTGGAAAAATGTCCTGGATTTGACTGAACAAGGAGCTGGAGATGTAAGAAATTATGTATGTGCTGGGCAGGGGAAAAAAATATTAGGGTTTCAGGGGCTCTGGAGACATGCAAGA
Source organism: Amazona ochrocephala (assembly GCA_039720435.1). Lineage (NCBI taxonomy): Eukaryota > Metazoa > Chordata > Aves > Psittaciformes > Psittacidae > Amazona > Amazona ochrocephala. The sequence continues at coordinate 27,481,768 of CM077876.1, read as the reverse complement.
TCCTTCTTCACTGGCTCAGCTTTATTTCTCTTGTATTTTACTTCCTTTCACTTCTAACCAGTTCTTTATTTGGCAAATATAAACAGCAAACAATATGACTGATGTGAGCTATTAGTTCTTTAAGGTGCATCTGTTACTACTTAGTGTTTTAAATTTCATCAACATTTTAGATTATGAGCTCAGCATATTGATTTCTTCTCTGAGGGTCTTCTACTGACAAAAAATAACTCATCGCTTCACACACTGGAGGTATTTTCAATATGCAAAAAATATGTTGCTACAAAATATCAAGGGGAAAGAAAATCAATTGTGGGTTTTTTTTCCTTGAAAATACTATATAGGTCATAGTACAGATGCTGTGCAAAAATGTTTGTTTACATTAATACACTCAGTTTTTTACTATACAGACGGCAGGAATGCATTGTGATTAACATTTGCTTGAACATCATGACTTTGGCATTTCCTCATAAGACTTAACATTTTTATATCCTGCTTCTCACTTTTGGAGGACTGGGTAGATTTTGAATACTTAATCCCTCACATTTCCCTCGAAAGCCATCGATATTGTCACTGGTGTGCTGAGCCACTGTGTACTACGGAAAGGGCAACTATGACTGCCTACTAGTGAAAGTTTGGAAGCTTTGAGATGGTGAGGATTATTGTTTCTTAATGATAAATGAATCCTCTATAAATGAATAGTGTTATCAACCTGAGGCTTTCCAATTCATTAAGAGCTTAAGGGAAGCATAACCCAGGCAGCACAGTGAAAATCTTAAAAATAATTAAGGCCTAATGAGTAGGTACCACAGTAAAAACAAAGGACAGAAAGAATTCAGATACTATCCAGGTCAAAGAAGAATCAAAGCAATCCAAAAAGGACAGAAATCCATAAATTCAAGGTTCCTCCTGAGAAGAGGAAATGTTCGCACAGGAGTTGTCTATATGACAAGACGGCTGTGAATGAGGCAGCACATTGTCTGCAACACACTACCTGTGAGCAGGTACCTACAACTGGAGAATTAGTGAGATTCACTTTGGAAACACCAGCAAAAGCTCTAGAATGGAGTAAGCCACCTTGCTCTGGCCAAGAACACCTACGTGGGAATATAGACAGAATAGGTCGTTTAATGTAAATTTATATTTCAGCTTGTTTCAGTCACTTTTCCTGTGTAAGACAGCAAATCATATTGGCTTAAGGATGTACTCTGGGAGCTTTCTCAGTGAAAGATAATAAATTTATGTTTTTCAGGCCCTTAATAGTATTTGAAAATTAGGCTTTTAGAGCCGACTAAATAGTTTTAAGTGAATAATTTATTCAATATACTTAACCACTATTTCTGTTCTCAAGACAGTTCTAAGCAGGTCAGTAAATTCTTGAAACTATTTGTTATTTGAATTGATTCGGTGAATAGTTTTTCATGCTGTTTTTTCTCTGTGGTTGAACACAAAATTCTCCTACAAATGGACAAGCTAAATAATTCAAATCGCAACTATCAGGTGGTTTTGGTTATTCACAAACACCATTCAGGCACACACATACACAGATATTTGTAGGTTCTTAATTCCTGCTTTCTAAATGATGGGTTAAGCTAATGTTTTTCAGATGCTGTTGGAAGAGCTAACACTTTGTCACCAAGGGAGGAGATAAGGAAACAGTGCTGCAAGTTAGCCAGTAAGATGTAAGATGTATTGGCTTTATACAGAGACTCTCTTTAATTTCCTGACCCCAAATTCACACAAATCACATGTCCTATGTAATTCCACAATATAGTGTGTCCAAAGATCCATCTTGGGCTCTGCAGGTGTCATTTAATCAAAGCTTTATGAGGACATGAGGGAACTTGCACAGGGAAGGAAAACTATGCCCAGGATTCCACCAACAAAAGAGACTAAACTGCAGATTAAATTATGTGATTTAAATTTAATTAATGTTTTTTAGGCTACAGCTTGAATTTTGTGTCCTGTTTAGATGACACAGTTGAGGAGATAAACTGAAAAGTTGGACAGGGTCCAACAGAGGGTCACCACTATGATAAGAAGGTTGGAGGACCTGACATATGAGGAAAGGTGGAAGAAATTTGGTTTGTTCGGCATAGAGAAGAGATGTCTCAAGGGCAATCTAATGCTAGCCTTTCAACACTTTATAGTTAGTTATAGAGAAGATAAATGTACTCTCTTCATAAAGACATATTGGCACAACGATAGGCACGGGTACAAATTGTTTCAGAGGAAATTCTATCTTGATGTTTTAAAAAAACACCCTTCACCCTGAGAACAAGTAAACATTGAGACAGGTTTCCCAAAGAAGCAATAAAGTCTCCCTCACTGGATATTTTTTAAGACTCCATTTGACAGTGCCCTGGATAACTTCATTAGAGGCCAGGCCTTCAGGTTCAACCAGATGATCTCCAGGTGTCCTTTCCAAGCTAGATTTTTCCAAGATTCCATTATTTCTATAATTTAACTATGTTACTAATTTTCTAAATGACTTAAATATGTAATTTTTTTGCCAAATAAATTTATGTGTCTAACTGTGTTACTGAAAGTACATGGAAGTCTCAGGACACAGCCTTAAAAATCTGTGCTACTCCCCTATATGAAATATTTACCAAGGAAAATTGTAGTAAAAAATTATATATTCAAGAATGTAACTCAAAAATTTTAGACAATTCAGTTTTACTTCTAGTTTTACTTCTCTCGCATTTATCACCTGGCAGAGGAGTAGATCTGACCCACAGAGTTAAATCGCTGATGGAAATGCATATTTTCCTGGCTCTTGATGATTGTACAGCACTTTTACACAAGTTCTGTAACTCTAGCTTACCCCTTGAAATGTTTACATTAGCTTGAAACCAGTGCCATTTCTGGGACAAAGGACGTTTTTCTCCCCTAGCTACTGTCATCTATCACTGGAGATGATGTTAGCAGGGAACACTTGTTCACAGCAGTATAAACCTATTTTATGTTACTATATTTTAATGCTTGGTAAAAGGCTTTGAATGTTCCTAAACACCATATGCCCAGTGACATAAAAGAAAGATGTAGAAAAAGCTTATTACTGACACTTCTAAATCATTTTTTCCCTGCTAACAAAAAAGCTGCAAGGGGTTTAGAATATGGCTATGAAACAACATATGACCAGGTTTAACAGGGATTTGGTTGCTGTAATTCCTAATCTGGTGTTGTGAATTTTAAGAAGATGTCTAATCAGACTGTGACCATCCAGTCATAGATTCATAAACTTTCAGGGCAGGGGGAGTCAGAGAAGTTTGTCAATCTGATCTCTGGAATTGAATTTTGACTCTCTGAGCACAGCTCAGGAGTGATATATTTCTCCCGAACCACAACATGGATAATATAACATGATATGCCCCTACAAGTAATTATGTTTCATATTAGATTTCTATCAATGTATTTCTGAAGGGAATTTGTTTAGTTTAGGAGTGACAGTGCTATAAAATCACACAGATGAGATCCACATCTGGTCTATAAGAAGATTAGAAGTAATTGCCAAATCAAAAAAAAAACAAACAAAAAACACTAAAATTACCAGTGAACTGTCATTTCCTTCCTAAATTTGGAACATTAATACAGGAAGGCATTGAAACCAGGAGCATGTGACACTGGCAGAGAGCTGTACTCTCCTTCCATAAAATTGGAAACCAGGACAAGAGAGAGGACTTACCTGTGCTGGAACTGTTGCAATGCACTGAAAGATGTTTTTTTTACGATAAAATGACATTTTGAAAATCCTAGCTGAAGCAGCAATTTCACCCTAATCCCCCTCATACACTATCAAAGCAGAAAGTAAATCCTGTCATCATATGCAGGATTCACCTGCATGTGATTTCAGTAGATGTGCTTCTTAAAAACTATAATGTAGGAAAGGTTTCTTCAGACTGTGTGAAAATAAAAATAAAATCTTGATATGAATTTGTTGCTAAACATATTTCATCTAATTCAACACTGATTTTAACAGAAATGCTAGGAAACTTGAATGACCTCTGGTAATGCCATAGGAACCATACAAAATATACACAGGTAGAATATTCCTTTTTGTCCCCAGTACACACATCTTGGTTTTGTAACATTTTTCAAAATACACATGGGACTCTAAAAAATGGTTTCCCATTTATGGAGACAAAATTCACTGCCCATGGTAAAGGTACTGGAGAAAATCTGGTGAAGATATCCTCAGACCTCTTGGCATACAGTTTTGCTCAGAATAACAAGGGTCTGCTGGAAAACTGGAATCTGTACCTCACCAAAATGCCTCAGACAATAAATTACAAAAATGTCAGTCATTTTATTATAGGCAGGTTACAAGTCCAGCCATCAAAAACAAAGACTTTGGAGGTCTGCCTGGCAATATAGTAATGCTTTGGACACACCTGCCTGTGGTAACTTGGCTACTGAAATGATGTGCTTCAATGAAAAAGTGCTTTGGACTAACCAATTTCAGAAAAAAACTTCAAATAAAACCGTTCAGGATTCCAATTACAATCAGGGAGAAGCACAGGTCAGATTTGGCATTTCAGTCATGAATTAACTTGTAAAGGATTTTCTACTTTCCACTTAGACTTTTTTCCAAGTTGCTGCAACTGTAAGAGAAACAGGAAACAGAAAATGAATGTTGGCTGTTTCAGAGGATATAACTCTAATTAAAAAATCTTTTGTTAACAGGCATTTTGCAAAGCTGTTGCGATGCTACATAACAAGGAATCTGTGTTAGAAACTGCCCCCTGACACTCCTTCAAGTCCTTAATTCCTGACAGCATACAAATTTATTTCCGACTTTTCCACATTTATTTAATGGACCTCTAATTCTTAGGGAGCTATCAGGGATTGAGCTTTTTCACAGCTATTCTCTTCTAACTCTATTTTTCCAGCCATGGCATTGCCAGGAGCCTACATTAGAACTGCAGACAGGTGGCAACTGCAGCATGTCTCTATACCCACATCAGCCACAAGACAGCATTGCCACAAATGGCTGCGTACTTGGGCTTCTGTATCTTTGGCTGGCTGCAGAAGTCCTGCTGTGCCAAAGGTATGAGCACAAGGCTGCCATTCCCACTGGCACTTGTCTTTTGGAAATACTGTATGTCCCTTGTCACTGTAAGGTCAGGAATAAACTGAAAGAAGGAGAAGGAGTGGTGATATGTAAAAAGGGCATGAGCTAAGGTTGAAATCCTCAGTCCTGTTCCAAAGACAGTGACCTGACTGAAAAGTCTCACATGATGATGGATTAACATCGTTTCGAAGAGCATCTGGTATAGTATATAAAGGTCCTACTTAACTGTTGCCAAAAATCGGGTGCCAGACTAAAAAAAAAAAAATAAAAAATTTAAAAATCACAGTTAAAATTATACAGCCAGATAGTCATCTGAATTAGCTGAACCTTTTTATCAAAGCACGCAGGCCAGCAGCTTCCTTTTCTGTTTCAGATGAAGGTTAAGAATTTTAGGCAGTTAGATAAAACTAGAAGACTGCATTGCTTTAGAAAATCACCATACAAAGACCTGTGATAATGTAACAAAGATTGGCAAGAGTGCAGTTAGAGAAGTTACTTTGTCCAAGTGCTTAAATTACAGCCCACTGTAAGCAGGTGCTTGAACTTGAGCTTACGGGTGTAAAAGTCAGCTATTCTCTGCTCTGATCTCGTTAAACTGCTCACATTTCAAAAGACAGCATGAAATTTAAAATACATTATCCCAGTTCCCATACTCATATCTTAGTAAACCAAACGTATTTTTACTTTAAATAAAACCCATTTTTTGTCATATAATGTCTGTATGTTTTCTAGAAGCATTTATATTTATATGAATTACAAATCATCTGATTTGGTATGCTTAGCTTTTTTTTGCTCTCATTTACCTGTCAGCTGTACTGCTTATGATGAATCATATAATTTGATAGTTTGCATTTCATGGATACATAAAATTACTGTTTAAAGAAAGTCTAAATAGAGCAAAATATAGATGAACAATATTTTATTAATAATGTCAGATATATCAGATGGTAAGGCTCATTACAGGATTCCTTTTACATTTCCTCACAGCTTTATAAAAAAAGATTAGCCTCCCATTCATGTTTAGATATCTATATAGCAGGTATCTCCTAAAAATATCAGTTAAAATTTATCCCTAGTATAACACTATGGAGGTCAGTGGAGTTTTATCCAGGATTCATCTGTTCCATTCAAACTTCTTATTTAGAGTGTAATTCAAGGATGTTATGGCTATATGAGACAGTAGTGTCTTAAATAGAACTCTTTATTTTATATGAAAGGACTTTCCATATGCTCAAACTAACTGGAAATAATCAGTCTGTTCACATCACAATAGATGATGCTTAAAGACCTCTTTCACTTTGAGAAAACCATTTACTATTACATATACTTTTTTCACTTAGTATAATTTTGCATGCAAACAAACCTTGAGAAAGATCTTTTAAACAGGTTTCCAGGATGCTGCCTTAGGTTAACATCTTATCAATATTTATGGTTAAGAATTCCAAATAAACTACCTCCATCTTTCTCTCTCTTCTAGACAGTAATTTTATTTTAATTTAGCTGGTTCCTGCAGAGCTGAATTCACTTTCACTGTTTCTCACACAAATAAATGATATAATAATGAATAGTAAAATGGTAAAATTTTTGCTGCTAATTTATTAAAAATCACAGGGTTTTGTCCCTAAAGACACAAGGTGTTCTTGCACAGGAAGTCATGTACCTTGGACTGGTCAAATATGGACTAAGACATGAACTTACTTGTTATTAAACTTAATCTCAGCAGCCAGTTGAGAGCTATGGTAAGACAATTACTGCGTCATGGATAACGTTAAATTCCTTCCCAGCACATTGTAAACCATCATTTCATGTTTTCTCAGAGCTGGCACTATTTTGGGGAGATACATTCCAGACATTCAAGAAAGGATGAAAAAGCCAAATTCTACCGCAGGATAAAGAAGCAGCAACGATGTATGTGTTGACTGCCTTCATTTGAGGAAGCACTTCAGCTGCCAGTCTTAACGAGGAATCTGGATGTGAGTTACTAGCTTTGCAAGAAAACAGGGATAGAGGTGCTGTAAGATGACATCCTTGTGAAATTTAATAAAGGTGCAATCCCTGGTGTACTTGAATGGAATTTATAAAACCTTTGGGCTGTATTCAGCAAGGCTCCAATGACTGCTGAAACTGAGACCATTCATACACTATCATAGAATAGTAAGGGTTGGAAAGGACCTCAAGATCATTGAGTTCCAACCCCAACGCCATGGGCAGCGACACCTCCCACTAAACCATGCCATCCAAGGCTATGTCCAACCCCACCTTGAACGCCGCCAGGGATGAAGCATTCACAGCTTCCCCGGGCAACCCATTCCAGGGCCCCACCACCCTCACAGTAAAGAATTTCTTCCTCAGATCCAATCTAAACCTCCCCTGTTTAAGTTTAAACCCATTACTCCTTGTCCTCTCACCACAGTCCCTAATGAAGAGTCCCTCCCCAGTATCCCTATAGGCCCCCTTCAGGTATTGGAAGGCTGCTAGGAGGTCTCCAAGCAGCCTTCTCTTCTCCAGGCTGAACAGACCCAATTTTCTCAGCCTATCTTCATACGAGAGGTGCTCCAGTCCCCTGATCATCTTCGTGGCCCTCCTCTGCACTTCTTCTAACAGCTCCATGTCCTTTTTATGTTGAGGACACCAGAACTGCACGCAATACTCCAAGTGAGGTCTCACGAGAGCAGAGTAAAGGGGCAGGAGCAGCTCCCTCGACCTGCTGGTCACACTTCTTTTGATGCAACCCAGAATACAGTTGGCCTTCTGGGCTCCAAGTGCACACTGCCGGCTCATGTTCATTTTTTCATCAACCCACACCCCCAAGTCCTTCTCCACAGGGCTGCTCTCAATCTCCTCCCCGCCCAACCTGTAGCTGTGCCTGGCACTGCTCCTCTGAATCTCCTCCCTGCCCAACCTGTAGCTGTGCCTGGCATTGCTCCTACCCAGGTGGAGGACTTTGCACTTAGCATGGTTAAACTTCATCAGGTTGGCATCAGCCCACCTCACAAGTGTGTCAAGGTCCCTCTGGATGGCATTCCTTCCCTCCAATGTATCAACCGAACCACACAGCTTGGTGTCATCGGAAAACTTGTTGAGGGCACACTCAATCCCACTGTCCATGTCACCCACAAAGATGTTGAGCAAGACCGGTCCCAACACCGATCCCTGGGGGACACCACTCATTACTGGTCTCCAGCTGGACACTGAGCCACTGAGCACTACTCTTTGCGTGCGGCCATTAGACAGTTCTTTATCCACCGAGTGGTCCACCTATCAAATTGATGTCTCTCCAACTTAGAGAGAAGGATGCCATGTGAGACAGTGTCAAAGGCTTTACACAAGTCCAGGTAGATGACATCAACTGCTCTGCCCCTGTCCATCAGTTCCGTAGCCCCTTCATAGAAGGTCACCAGATTGGTCAGGCAGGATTTCCCCTTAGTGAAGCCATGCTGGCTGTCACCAAGCACCTTTTGGTTTTCATGTGCCTTAGCATGCCTTCCAGGATAACCTGCTCCAAGATTTTGCCCTAATAGAGGGAAATTGGCCAAAACTTTAGCCACTCTACACCACTAGAAAGAGGATTAATTATGAGAGAACATACATTTAAATATGCCTCTGTCATGGTTTAAGTCCAGTTGGCAACTCAGCCAAGCAGCCGGTTGATCACTCTCCCCACCCCTTCCTCCCCCCTGCTCCTGGAGGGATGGGGAGGAGAATCGAAATAATGTAACTCCCACGGGTTGAGATAAGAACAGTCCAGTAACTAAGGGATAACACAAACCACTGCTGCTGCCACCAATAATAATAATGAGATGGGAAATAGCAAAGGAAGAGAATACAACCGCTCACCACCCGCCAACCGATACTCAGCCCGACTGAGCAGTGATCTCACCCTTTCGGGTAACTGCCCCAGTTTATATAGTGGGCATGACGTGCTGTGGTATGGAATACCTCTTTGGTTAGTTTGGGTCAGGTGTCCTGTCTCTGCTTGCTCCCGGCTTCCACTCTTCCCTGGCAGAGCATGAGACTGAAAAGTCCTTGGTCAGAGTAAACATGACTGAGCACCAACTAAAAACATTGGTGTTATCAGCTTTGTTCCCAGGTCATAAGTCAAAAACACAGCACTGCACCAGCTACTAAGAAAGAGAAAAATGACTTCTACTGCTGAACCCAGGACAGCCTCCCAAAGAATGATACTTTCATAGTCACTCTGTCTATTTTTCTTCTCCCTCTGTGCCAGTGAATTGCTTTCCACAGCCCCCTGTTCTTTCTCTTTCTCCTACAACATTGATATTTTCAAAGGAACAAAATTAAAATTCTGTAAATATCTGCTTGTCTCTCTTTGAGCTTGCTTTATAGCTGTAACAGCAGCAGCAGGTCATCATTTAATGAGTTTAGCTCTGTAAAGACCTGATGGTGGCCCGTTGTACGAGCTTGCAATGATGTTCAGGAGGTGCAATGGTGTACAGTTTGTTCCTTTCCTTCTCCATCTTGACCAGCAACTGCCTGGTGATAGATCAGGATGAAAAAGAGTCATTGAGGGCAGAATATGTTTCCCTGCCCCATGTATACCTTGAGTGCAGGTGGAGGAAGACTAAAAAATGACCAAAGACTTAATTTCACTTTACAGCTAGCACAGGAAGCGTGGCCTCGTCAGCACCTGGGGATGCAAGCTTAGTGATGCATAGCTCTGGCAGAGATTCACATCAGAGCAAAAGCAGAGAAAAATTGTGGTTCTTGGAACCGGAGCTAACTTTCCAGCTTATGCCAAGGCAGTACAGCTATGTGCCACCAAAACGCTTGTGACAAAGCCATTTTTAACTGTTCAATTAACTGTGTTGAGAGCAAGCTCAGCTAAAAGCCTTGGCAGGGCTAGCTTAAATACAGACACAACAAACATAAAAAAAGCTGCCTTGGCTGTGTACACTGATGTCCTGACACTTCTGTGGAAAGCAAGGGCTTTCCATTGCAGGTAGCCTAAAACAGTCTGTCTTCTGTCATGCTACATTTTAATCTGGTGGCTATGTGATTCCTTTACATTCAATCACTTCATGTGCAATTAGACCCCTTGTTATACTTTATTTTGCCCTGTTACAAAATAGTTTGCCTACAAATTTAATTAAAAATGTGTTCTGTAAAATAGAGTTGAGTGAATATTAAATGCTTATTCCTGGAAAATATTTACATTAAATTTGACAGTCATCGCTTATGTGGTAAGTACTGTCAGTGCCAAGAACCCTTTGGCAGTTTCTGCCTGCTACAGGTCCATTATTCTAATTGCCTTTAACCTGTAATCAATATTTGCTGCTTTCAATGCAACTAGATGCATAGCTAAGATATACAAAGAAGAGATTTATGGTTCATTGCACCTTATATTCTATTTTGATGTATAGGAGATGGAGCAAAATGCATCATCACAATAATCTTTTCATCACCAAAACTATTGCAACTTCTTAGGCAACCATTCAAAGGGGAAACCAACGCATCTGTCTGTTTTACTGCAACAAAATTGACGTGTGGTTTTAGGTCAAATTCTGTTACATTAATGTAAACTTAGAATGATCAATTGATAGTTACTGAAATTTAACTTTGCAAATGAGAAAGGGTTTCTGCTCGCAAAACTGGATTGCTTTTATTAACAATTATAAACTGTGTGTGACCACAACAGCAGTTCCAGAGAGATCACTGGAACCTCTAACTGGTATACAGATCAGCTGTTCTCTACTCTGAGAATCAACTGTTAGATGTTCTGTCTGACAACAGGGCAAAATGCAGGACTGAAGAATACTTTTCATAAAGGGAACAGCCCATCTTGTGGAAGTAAATCTGAGTACATCAGAGAAACTACTCTTTCAGTTACATAATTTTGCATTTCTGAAGGTTTTTACTTTCTCTTTAAAAGCAAAGGGACTCCACATTTGTGTGGGAAATAAGTAAGTAGTTTTTGGTATAAAATGCATAATAATCTTTGTATTGATGATATTTGAAAGGTATGACTAAAATATAAATTGCCATCCCATCCTTAGCTAGGCATAACTTCCATTGCTTCCATTGCATATATAGAGACTATATATATCTAAATATGACTTCAAATCAGGCCCATTCATCTCCTGAATCATGGTCTGTGAGCTCCTTTTCAACAACTGTTGCTATTGATAGGAGATAATTCTTGGTAAAGTCTCAATTTCATCACAATTATACAAGCTATCCAACTGACTTCATCTGGGGCAGAATTTCATCCTTAGATTTAAACTGACTCTTAGGAGGTAATTCCTGAACGTTGAACAAGTTACACTAGTTTCATGCATAGAACAATGTAGAAGCACAATACATTTCCCAGTGTGTCTAACTGGATTGATAACTTGAAGATAGTTCGGTAAGTCAATAACACAAAACTATTTAGAAGGAAAGAGTGGGGAAGGACAGAGCAAACACGAAGTCACAGACATGGAAAAGGTTGCTTCATGTCTATTCCATTTCCAATAAAAGGGAGTTACTATCACTGCAAGGGTTGGCTTCTTCCAGTTTCTCAAAAATAAGCATAATCTTCTTGTCATGTTTTCCTCCCCTTGTATGTCATGCATTTGCAAGCGTACAAATTCGGCTGCCTCCTGCTTACTTTACTAAAGCCTAACATAGGTAAATATGCTCTCACAGCTGACATAATATTGCTGCCTGGCCAGCTGGCAGACCACACTTCTACACGGGATCAGAGCCTCTTGAGGGACCATGAGTCCATCTCTAAACTATAGCTGCACTACTGAGCCAACTCAATAATTTATGCTTATTAATAATGCATCTCAGTGAATCATTACTCCTTTAAATTTTAAAACAATTGTTTTAGCATTTTTAATGTTTATGTGCCCCTGATGAATGACTTATTTATTTCATCTACAGACATACTGGATCATGACAACAAAAGCACTGGCTCTCAGTGGACAAGAACAGCAAGGTTCTGAGGGGAGGTCAGACTGGTAATTAGCTAGGAGAAAAGAGGGTGAAATAGAGCTGCAGTCGATTGTGTGGAAGACAATTTCCTTCTGCAAGTAATAGAGGAGCCAACAAGGAGAGGTGCCATGCTTGACCTCGTCCTCACCAACAGGGAAGGGCTGGTTGGGAATGTGACGCTCCAGGGCAGCCTCGATTGCAGCGATCATGAGATGGTCGAGTTTGAGATCCTCAGGACAGTGAGAAGAGAGTGCAGCAAGCTCACTGCCCTGGACTTCAAGAGAGGAGACTTTGGCCTCTTCAGGAACCTGCTCAGAGGTTCCATGGGATATAGCCTTAGAGGGGAGGGGGGCCCAAGACTGTTGCTTGATATTCAAGGATCACCTGCTGCAAGCTCAGGAGTGATGCATCGCAACTAGTAGGAAGTTTTGCAGGAGGGCCAGGAGACCTCCTTGGATGGATAAGAAGCTGCTGAGGCTAATTGGAAGGAAACAAGAGTCTTATAAAAGGTGGAAGCAAGGTCAGGCGGCCTGGGAAGAATACAGGGATGTTGTCCGGGAAGCTAGGGACCAGGTTAGGAAAGCTAAGGCCCACTTAGAATTAAACTTGGCTAGGGATGTTAAGGATAACAGGAAGGTATTCTATAGGTACATTGCCAATAAAAGACAGGTTAGGGACACCATGGGCCCTCTCCAGAAGCTATCGGGAGAACTGGCTACCCTGGATTTGGAGAAGGCTGAGGTTCTTAATGACTTCTTTGCCTCAGTCTTTACCGGCAAATGCTCTGACCACACCACCCAAGTCTTGGAAGGCAGATGCAGGGACAGTGAGAATGAAGACCCTGGGCCCACTGTAGGAGAGGATCTGGTTCGAGACCACCTTAGGAACCTGAATGTATACAAGTCCATGGGACGGATGAAATCCATCCACAGGTCCTGAAGGAGCTGGCAAATGAAGTTGCTAAGCCACTGTCCATCATATTTGAAAAATCCTGGCAGTCAGGTGAAGTTCCCGATGACTGGAAAAAGGGAAATATAACCCCCATTTTTAAGAAGGGGAAAAATGGATGAGCCAGGGAATTACAGACCAGTCAGTCTCACCTCTGTGCCTGGCAAAATCTTGGAGCGGATTCTCCTGGAAGGCATGCTAAGGCACATGAAAACCAACAGGGTGCTTGGTGACAGCCAGCATGGCTTCACTAAGGGGAAATCCTGCCTGATCAATTTGGTGGCCTTCTATGAAGGGGCTACGGAACTGATGGACAGGGGCAGAGCAGTTGATGTCATCTACCTGGACCTGTGTAAAGCCTTTGACACTGTCTCCCATGACATCCTTCTCTCTAAGTTGGAGAGACATCAATTTGATAGGTGGACCACTCGGTGGATAAAGAACTGGCTGGATGGCCACATGCAAAGAGTAGTGCTCAATGGCTCAATGTCCAGGTGGAGACCAGTAACGAGTGGTGTCCCCCAGGGATCGGTGCTGGGACCAGTCTTGCTCAACATCTTTGTGGGTGACATGGACAGTGGGATTGAGTGCACCCTCAGCAAGTTTTCCGATGACACCAAGCTGTGTGGTTCGGTTGATACATTGGAGGGAAGGAATGCCATCCAGAGGGACCTTGATATGCTTGTGAGGTGGGCTGATGCCAACCTGATGAAGTTTAACCATGCCACATGCAAGGTCCTACAGCTGGGTCGGAGCAATGCCAGGCACAGCTACAGGTTGGGCAGAGAGGAGATTGAGAGCAGCCCTGCGGAGAAGGACTTGGGGGTGTGGGTTGATGAAAAAATGAACATGAGCCGGCAGTGTGCGCTTGCAGCCCAGAAAGGCAACCGTATCCTGGGCTGCATCAAAAGGAGTGTGACCAGCAGGTCGAGGGAGGTGCTCCTGCCCCTTTACTCTGCTCTCGTGGGACCTCACTTGGAGTATTGTGTGCAGTTCTGGGGTCCTCAACATAAAAAGGACATGGAACTGTTAGAACAAGTGCAGAGGAGGGCCATGAGGATGATCAGGGGACTGGAGCACCTCCCGTATGAAGATAGGATGAGAAAATTGGGTCTGTTCAGCCTGGAGAAGAGAAGGCTGTGTGGAGACCTCATAGCAGCCTTCCAATACCTGAAGGGGGCCTATAGGGATGCTGGGGAGGGACTCTTCATTAGGGACTGTAGTGCTAGGACAAGGGGTAATGGGTTTAAACTTAAACAGGGGAAGTTTAGATTGGATCTGAGGAAGAAATTCTTTACTGTAAGGGTGGTGAGGCCCTGGAATGGGTTGCCCGGGGAAGCTGTGAATGCTTCATCCCTGGTGGCATTCAAGGTGGGGTTGAACATAGCCTTGGATAGCATGGTTTAGTGTGAGGTGTCCCTGCCCATGGCAGGGGGGTTGGAACTCGATGATCTTGAGGTCCTTTCCAACCCTAACTATTCTATGATTCTATGATTCTATGATAATCTATGTAAGAGCTGGAGGTTGCTAAAAGAAAGGAGATACTTCCTTATGTTGATACCAATCCCCCACTCTAATATCAGTGCAGTTTCTCAGACTATGAAGAACTACGATATTTGTAGGACAAAGGTATTAGATCTATTATGTTATAACATTTTTCCAAAGCAATGACAATAATGCATCTCGTCAGCAACTGACTGAACCACAACACTTTTGAACTCTCCTTACAAGCACTACATACATTACAGAGCCTTTAAATCTACTAGTGTACACCATAAGACACTATGAGTCATGTATTTTATACAGTGGAACTCATAAATTAGCCATATGATAACCCAAAGCTCTTAACTTCTATACCATGGCTAATAGAAACAGCTGCTTCCTCTGATACAACACTGATGTTTTTAAATACTGCCCTTTGGTAACAGTTTTGAGATCTAGTAAAACAATCTTTTGCGCAAGCACAGCTTACCACAACGGAGCAAGTTATTTGTAAAGCAGCCACGCAAACTGGAGAAGTCACATGTAGGAAACTCACAGTAAGTTTTTGTTCAGCCAGTTATCCTGAAATCAAAGTTTCTGGAGAGCAGTATGCAGGTCCCGAAAGTATCTGCCAGCAGTTTCAGACAAAGAAAGATAAAGCTAAAAATGCACCCTGTTTGCGATATGTCTTGGTTTACCTTTCAGGAAAATAAAGTCTAGTTTTCCAGAAGCAGAAGAGATGAGTAAAACTACAAAGAACCAGGGGGTACATTGTCTTTTCATTAATATACATGAATGATATGCCCAGGGTGATATGTGCAAATAACTTCATGCAAGATTCAGACCCAGTATAAGCACTTTTAGTATCTAGAGAAAGAAATGCAATCTGCAAGTTTCTACAGTAGCCAAAAGCCCGCCTGTAATAATTTCTATTGATTTTTGAAAGTCTGGCATTTTACAGTCTCCTTATTCCAGTTCCTTAGTCCAAGCTTGGCCCTCAGTCCCTGTACACAGCATTAACATCTAACTCAGCATCCAGCCAATCACTAAATCATAAAAACCATCCTTCCCAAAACACCGTGCATCCTGGCCCTGGAAGAATATGACAGAACACTAATCTTCACACTCAGAAACCACACTCTCCTGGGATCCTAAAAGTGACAGAGCAGCTCTCACAGTGAGTTAAGATTCTCCTGCCATACTCTGTTGAGGCATGTGTCACATGGAACAGTCACAGCTCCTACATTTTAGATTTTGTATTCCTTCCTCAAATCAAGTTTTTAGTTAAAAGATTAGCCCTAGATGCTGGAAAGAAGAAAAAATAATTATTCAATTTGGAATAGCTAGACAGAGCTGAGTGTTTTGTAGTTCCCCATACTGTTGTATTATGCCCTTTGGATTAAACTTCATTTTCTGCATTAAAAAAGAAAAGTTGCAAAAAAATGTTGCTTAGAATTTTCCAGTTAGCTAACAAAACCTCAGAATCTTACAGTAAGCTTATATTTTTTGTCTGCCAAAAAAATCTGTTCAAATTCTCTTTTACCTGCCAGAACTGTTCTGAAAGATAAACAGTTTTAGCCCATTCCAAGCAATTTGTATTGTAATTACCCAAGTAGATCGTTCTGATTGTTTGGGCCTACTCCTCTGGCCTGTTGCTTTTATAGGTGATTTAAGAGTACAGTTGTGAATGGTGGTGTAAGTCTGCAGGGAGAAAACGGTTTAGAGAAGGAGTCTTGACCAGCAAAGGGGTTCCAGCTGAAATGCACAGCATCTCTCCATGGGCTGTATGATAGCATCTTATAGAGCCATACAGAATGCTTTTGATTGTGGTGTTTTGCTTGGATGTAAACACTGAAGTTGAAACACAAATTTAACATATTTAGGTATATAACCAGGAACTTCTTCTGTTATTCCCCAGGAATAATGTCAACTCTCTTACTCAGTATACAGATCTCAGAGGAGCAGGGGATTGTAAAGTCCGATTAGAGATCAAATAAGTATCATAAGCCACAGAACTGCAATTTAGCTAATTACTAACTTGCAAAGGATCTTGTATTTTAATTTAAATTAGTGTTGTACTATCTAATCTTTCTGCCTATGGTAATAGTTTGAAAACGGATCACCATAAGCATGGGTTTTTTTCACAGAAATTGTTATAAATTTCTTGAAAAGGACAAAAACCATACACAGTTTATTATGCATCTATAATCTGCAAATATATCACCAGTTATGTCTCACTGAGTACTGGGTGAACCAATCTGGAGTACATAGTAAGTATTGATAAGAGTTGAAATGTTAACAAAGTCTTATTTGCTCAATAAGGAACGGAGCAGGTGGAAAAGCAGGATTTAGCCTGAATCACAAAAGACACAATACCTAAGATGCTTTAGGAGCTAAATAGAAAGAAAATCCCCATTAGATTGGAAAACTTGTGTCCTTTGTGTTATTTAATAAACCACCACAATTTCAGAAAGCTAACGGCTGAGCCCAAAGCTGGCTGGAGACCACTTATGTATTCTGGATTGATTGAGAATCATGTTTTGATGTCAGGTTCAGGTGTTTGCTAGACACATGTCTGTGCCTCTGCCACTCATTTTCAGACAGATTTTTCAGAGGCAGCAAAGGAAGACACAAACTCACAAACTTTGTCACCATGTGTATGATAATTATATGCATTTGGAAGAAACAAACTGTCAAAAGGAACAGGACATGAAGGCAAAATGAGGAAAAAGCAAGGCAGTATAACATGAGGCTTTAATTAATGTTACACAAAATCCACTGTGTGGGAAAAGTAAACTCCTACTGGCTACACGAATACTGTGCCTCAGGTTTAGCCTGCAGATGTGTGCAATTGTTGGGAGTAGCACGTCAGGCCACCCCAGCTAAGGAGTACCCTACAGCATTTCATCTCCTCCAATTACTCTGTGGCTTAATCTTATTTATATGTTATGTCTCCCTACTAAAAACAGTCTTCACAGTTCTGAGCAGCTATCCAAAGCCATGTGGACACTTGCATAGCACAGAATAAAAAACATGCAGTCTGGTGCAATGACTAGGTTAGTCTCCTTAGGACTTTGGAAGCTCTGAATACTCAGACATGCACCGTGCTGCTCAACATGCTGGAGTGGAACATGGATGGCAGTGTGCAATATCTCAGGCATTTTTCTTTCTTTGAAGGCCAAATACTCTTCATTTTTAGTTAAAAAAAAAATTCTATAAGGTGTGTCACAAGGCTAAAGACCCTTTCTTAATTCTTCTGGGATCTTTTCCAATTCCTTTTATTGTCTGTCCTGATTCAGGTACATCAGTTCTGAATTCACAATTTTTTGTGTTCTTTAGGTAAAACTAATCTGATTCAACCAATCAAAGTATTCATTCCTCAGCCGTATTCTGAATGTTATGGTAGTTGAATCATCTCTTACTCATATTTACACACCCGGGTTTTTTATGACTCCAGAAGAATTCTTTTGCAACAGCTCTGTAATAAGTGATCAGTTCAGAAGACCAAATGTCTCATGGCTGTTTCTTGCATGTACAATATCAGTGCAGTATGGAATTTCTACAACATGCCCATTAATTAACACTGAATTACAATGCAACACCTATATAAAAGATGATGAATACCACACAAATTTATTTTTATCACTGTTATTACACTGAATACTAAATGAAGTTGGAAAAATAAGAACTTTAAAGTGTTGACAGGTTTTTTTTATCAGTGTTTATTCTTTTTCGTAGAATTTAATGAGAGAACATATGTTAATATGCAGCTGGAAAAAACTACCTTTCAGACTCAACAACCCTGAGAAGAATTTCCAGCTGCCATTGTGTATACCAGAGCTGTAATTAACAATCATTACAGAACAAATTTTAAAAAGCAAAATATGCAAACTAGAATATGTGCAAAATGACACAATGGGGTGAATCTGTTCTTATTTAATTGCAATTGCTATGTTTTTTTTAGTCTGCTACTAAACAAAGTTATTCTCCTCATCTTGGGCTCACTCTTCTCAGCAAAACATTTGGAAACAACCCCTCTGAGTCCCAAACACATCATTCTCAAAGCTTTCCCTCCTGTTCTTCCATAAAGATAATAAAATTTTAATTTCTCTCTCCAAGAAAGTTTGCAGAAAGTTTCTAAAATCTGTCAGTCCCACGTTATTTCGATGAAGTAAAGACTATTCAGTCTTCCTAGAGGTGTGTTTTTGCAGTTCTGATTTCTGCACATGGGATGTTAATGGATTCTGAGTGGCTGCAGAGGATTGATTATGTTGTCAACTGGAATCACTGGAATCTAGCACCATATTGCAATTAGGGAAAGATCCACAGCATTGGACCTATCCACACTGTACCTATTCCAACAAAACTATAAGTAACGTCCTGGGGTTTATAAGCTATTGTAAATTATTACCAGTTTATACTAGTGTGCACGTACACAAGTAAACTGTAAAAATAAAAATCTTGTCTACAATTTAAAAAAAAAAAAGTTTATCCCTTAAGCACAGCTGAGTCAATTCAGAGAATTCAGTTTACATTCTTAATCTCTCCTGAAAGCATTCTTTCTTTGCAACACATTAAGCCTACCTGTGAGCCACTATATACTATACTGCATATATATATACATATATACTATAGTACATACTATATCAACCAAACCCTTCTTTTTTTGTCATTACTGTTGTGTACTTCTAATTCTTCCAAATGAAGATGTGTGTCTCTGCTACTCATGAAGGACAATGTTATGTTTGCATTTTTGTTTAGGCACATTTCCTGGAAGTTGACATAATCATAGAATCATAGAATAGTAAGGGTTGGAAAGGACCTCAAGATCATCAATATTTCTTCTTTGGTTTGAATCACTTGATAAATAGCACACTTAGGAAATGTTACCACCCAAAACCACTAGATATTTTGCCAACTTTCTTGCTGAATTTCAAAATTTCACTTATTTCCAAGGATCAGCATATAGTGCATAGCTATTTATTTTACTCATATTGGCCTGTATTAAAGCTATTCATACAGTAATGAGTCACCATTTCCAGCATTTCCTGAGGTGAGTATTCTTTGTCAAAAGGGCTCTTTTGATACTTTATCCAGGTAGGTGGTGAGGATCTCTGGAAAACAGGCTCCGGTAAGACTACCCTGAAAAAAATGGGCTTCTTTCACTTCTGGGAGTACAACTTGCATGATGCAACT
The DNA here is from genome assembly GCA_039720435.1 of Amazona ochrocephala. Lineage (NCBI taxonomy): Eukaryota > Metazoa > Chordata > Aves > Psittaciformes > Psittacidae > Amazona > Amazona ochrocephala. The sequence continues at coordinate 27,462,135 of CM077876.1, read as the reverse complement.
TTGGTGCCTCTTACTGTCAAGTGTTTTGGTATAATTTAATGTAGAAGGAATGTATAAGGTTTTATGTAGAAGAAAAGGTGTTTGGATAGTCCATAATCTTCTGCAGACACTTTCAGATACTCATTAGGACAGAAATCAGAACTTAAGAGTTGTGTCTGTGAGGAAAATATTCTAGTTTGGAAATACAGACAGGTGGTCAAATCCCATATGAGACATTATTTTCTGCAAAGATCAGTTCTGAGTAGACAGCAGACCTTATCAACATACAGGCATATTGATTTTCTGAAAGTCCACTGAAATAAGGCAATCAAGTTTTCTTTTGTGGAGTACCGCTGGAAAATGTTTTGAACTTCTCTTTAAGAAAAAAACCAAGCAAAGAAAGGAGGCTGAATGCTATCCAGGAGCTCTTATACTAACTTATAGCAAGTAGCAGCATTTTGAAAGGTAAAGTACAAGAATTCATTACGACACTATCCAAAGACAGAGATGAAAATAGTAAAAGCCTTTGCCATCCCTAGCAGCGTTCAAGGCCAGGTTGGACAGAGCCTTGGATGGCATGGTTTAGTGGGAGGTGTCCCTGCCCATGGCAGGGGGGTTGGAATTAGATGATCTTAACGTCCTTTCCAACCTTAACTATTCTATGATTCTATGTGCAACCTGAGTACTATTGCAAGCTTAATCTCTTCCCATACTAGCTTGAATTGCACTATAATATACTTGGATAGTGAACACTAAATAGAATTTTTCCTGGTACTGGAAGTGACAACAGAAAGATATGGCTAGATATGTTCAGGTGTCACTGGAACTGATTGATAGGCAGAAGAACTGTGAGTATTCTAGACACACAAAAATTTTAGACTACTGATTTTCAACCCTAGGATAAATGGACTACTTCTAGAAAGTCAGTGACAAATAACTCTCTTTTTTTGCCAGTAATCTACATTTTGCTGCACTAGGGTTCTGTGTTTTCAATGGAAAATATTTAAAGGTGTACAATAATATCAAAAAAAAACAACCTAGAAATAGGTGGTTTAGGTGTTTGTTCAGAAATACTCTAAGAACATAAAAAGTCAATCTCTGGGGGAACCTGAAAATAAAATCAAAATAAAGATCAAATTTAAACACAAGAAAGTGGGAGTACAAAGTTAGCAAGCTAAGTTGCGGAAATAAATCTGAAGAGTATGAAAAAGCGACTTATAACACCATTGCCAGGCAGAAAAAGGAGGGCAAATGTCACAGAAAAGTGTGAATATGGGTTTCTTTGCTTCAGTCTTCACTAGAAAGGTTAACTGTGACCAGAATTTTAAAAATTCATTTTAATGAAGGGGTAGACATTTAAGCTAGAAGAAGAGAAGGACAAGCTAAGTAACATTCAAATATGATTGATTTGTTCAGGTTAGCAAGGTCTCACAAAATCCATCTTAAAACTATCCAAAGCAATTTCTGAACCATAATCAATTATATCTGAAAATTTATGAAAGACCAATAAGGTCCCAGAGAAGCAGAATAAATGTAGAATCTATCTTTTAAAAGGGAAAATGAGAACTGAGGGAATTATAGATCAGGCAATCTAACTTTGATCCACTGATGTATTTTTGAACAAATATTTAAAAGCAGATATCTAGTAGATAATAAGGCAATATAAAAAGGTAACATGAGTTTGTCATATCAAACTAATCTAAATTCCTTCCTTAACAGGATAAATGACTTAGTAGGGAGAAGGAGCAAATGCTTAAGCTAGGCTTCAGTACACAATATTCTCATAAAATATTTTTCTAAACAAGTTTTTGTTTTAGGTGTTATTACTATTAAATAGGAACTCAACTGTTTGGAGGATTACCCTCTAAAGCGATATTGGTACTTGGTTGTCAAATCCAGGGCATATCAATGAAGAATTCTCCAGGAATCTATCCAGATCTTAACTTCTGCCAGGGCCCAAGGCCACTATTTTATGTAGTGATCTGGAGGAAGAAATGGTAAATATGCTTCCAGAACAAACAGCATTAAATTTTAAAGGCTACAGAGTTGTTCTGGGAATACCAGAGGATCTAGACAAATGAGAGTCTCAAAGTGACAAAATTATTTTCATTAAGGTAATTGCAATTATGGAAAGGAAACTGAATGTTCAGTGTATTCACTTATTTAAGTAGCGATGCTGCAGGAAGTTATCTGAGGGGTATATTGGGAGAGAAGCAAATATCAACTCTTGGTGTTAAGAAAAAAGAAGACAGAACTCTTTCAAAGGTGCCTTAAAATATAAGAGTAAGCTATTTTGTAGTAGTGAGATTTCAGACACACTTTTGCGTTCAGTGCTCACTAACTCAATCCATAAGAAAGATACAGAAATAATGGAGTCTGAAAAAAGCAAGAGTGCTAAAGGAGTTTGTAAATGTTGCATATTGGAAAACTGTTGAGATAATTGAGTGTATTTCATCTAGAAAAAAGATTAATCAGACCTCCATTTATTATGAAAATGTATAACTATCAGGGTAGCAATCAATCACTACTGTCCATGCAAAACCAACAACAACATAACTGCTGAGTAAAATAAAGCAACCAAGAAGGAAGTTTTGCTATAGACTATAAAAGCATTTCTGAAAGTAACTGTGGAAATGACTGCCTAGATATATAAAGCAATATCTACACAAACTCTTACTCCTTGTGACTTTAGCTGCCTGTGACCACACCACCCTGAAAAAGACCAATCATCTCGTCTGATCTCATTAGGCTAAGCAGAGTCAGGCTCGATTAGTACTTGGATGGGGGGAAAAGGCTGCTCTTGACTCCCTGCTTATATAGAGGGGGTGACAGTGGACACAAATTGAAATCGGAAGCATCTAGTAATCTTGAAATCCTCAATTGATTTATTGTTGATATTTGAATCTATTCAGTGACTAAGAATCATCAGTCATCTAGGAGAAGCAAATTCCCAGTACTCCACGATTAGTACAAGCAGGGCTAGGTGTGTCATTCTTTCTGTCTGCCTAAGAAAAAGTCGTTAAGGTCTAGCTGGTCCTTTCTGGATTATCTTGTAATAGACATTTGAAAAGCAAAAAAAGCAGGTTTGGGATCTTATTTGATGTAAATATTATCCACTGAGGTTTTCAGAAAGTGAGATGAATGCGTTGACCCAGTTAAGCAATTGCCTGTTTCAAGAAACCTAAGTGTTTTCCAAATTATTGTATTTAATCTTGCTTTGTTGTTATAAATAGACAGAAATCCATTACATCTGTTTTCCCCTCTGTTTATTTTCACTTGTTAGGCAAGTTTTATTCTAAATGGTGCATAGCTCATGAAAGGTAAATTTGTGTCTGACACCAAGCATATTCCTATCAGTGTGTGAGAGAAAGCAAATTACAGTTCATGTGTCTACCCACAATTAAGGTAATCAGTATAACCTTCAGAGGAAGGAAAAATGTGTCAATTCTGGTCTGAAAAACAATTTTCCTCAATCTGTTTTTAATGCCATATACCAATATCTGATGGGCAGTTATTGCTGCCAGGACTTGATTTTCCCTAGGGTTTTTTTTGGGGGGGATGGGTTTTGGTTGCTTTTTTTTAATTTTTTCTTTTTTCTCTTTTTTTTTTTTTTTTTTCTGTCGGATGCTGGTAGCCAGCATCACAGTTTTGAATAAAGCGCTGTAAATGCTAAATAGTTTCTTTTACCTCTGCTGCACTGTGAACTAGCAATGACAGGTGACGAACCTTTCCAGTGGAGCCATAACAAGAGAGCTATGAAGAAATTCTAACCATGTAGTAGAGTGGAAAGGAAGCAATGACTAACTGAGAGTGATGTCGATGTAAAAGCCATGATGCATTTTAAATACATGTGCAAGTGTATATTTGTGTTTCTTTTACCTTTCACAGAAACCTGTAGCTTGTAATGATTGCAGTTATGGAGGTTTTCTGAGTCCAAACAGTAGCTGCTCAGTGCATGCAGCTAAAAAATTGCACAATAGAGAGAATAAACAGTTTCGGAAGGGAATTTTTTACCTTTAGACAAATTCAAGAGCCAGAAATAAAGAAATAGAAGCTATCTAGGGAATAGAGCTAAGGATTGTTTCATGCAGTCTATGCTGGCACAAACTGTAAAGCTATCAAATAATAAGTACTTTGATTTATTAATTCCGGGTTAGATCTGATATCATACCACACACTATAGGAAGCACAGCTCCTGAAAGTCTGTGTAGTATTTGCCAGTTTTCTCTCTTTCCCTGCTCCCAAAATAGGGCATTGAAATCTCACTGCTTGAAGATTTTCCCAAGACCCCAAGAAATCATTGAGGCTGTTACCAGATACTTACATACATCTCCAGTTACAATGACTTACTCCTGCGAAGGCAGTGCATTTCAAATGGAGTTTGCAGGAGTTACCTTTCATCCAGCAGAATATGTATTAGGAAGCTCACTTAGCTGGAGAATAGATATTTCCTGCTAATGATTATTGCACATGCTCCTGTTTTGACAGAACAAAATCACCCATTTCTGACAAGTAAACTGAAACACCAATGTGCAATTTCCTATGCTAAGCTCTTGCCTGTGCCCAATTCTTAATACTCCAAACCTGATGAAGAAACAAGGAGGATCTGCAGAAACTGCCACCAGAGCCCTGCAGCTGTTCTTATATGATTATACTACTTTGGCATCAGCCCATTATTAAAGATTTCTAACTGATGGTGATGGGCAGCCCACTGTGCAGAACAAGCTGTTCTCCAGTGGCCCATCTGAGCAGAACATGACCAACTTAGAGCCCACATGGCTCTCAAAATCTGTGGGAGTCAGGCTGCACCAAGCATTTATTCTCGATGCCACTGTATTTCAAGACATGTAATAATAACTTTCCAGCAGACATGCAGTACATCCCTAATGAATCCCATAGTGCTGATCTCACAATAGCTGGGCACAGTGCTCAGTTATCTGGTCAGCATAACCCAAGTACAGTAGTTTATTCTGCAGAAAAGAGAAAGAAAAAAGAAAACAGTACATTCCATCTTCTGAACTCCACTGAAAGATAGCACATTTGAATAATAGTTTTAATTAAATTGAGTTTAATTAAGATTGGGCTTCTTCAGGGAAGACAAATTACTGTTCAAGGCTTTTCAAATGCTTTCTTACCTCTTTTTTCCTGAAGAGTATGTTTAGCTGTACAACAATGTCGTGGTTTAAGCCCAGCTCACGCAGTTTGCTCACTCATTCCCCCTCTTTGATCCCACGGCTCCTGAAGGGATGGGGAGGAGAACTGAAAGAATGTAACTCCCACAGGTTGAGATAAGAACAGTTCAGTAACTAAGGTATAACACAAATCACTACTGCTACCACCAATAATAACAATGATAAGGGAAATACAAGGAAAGAGAATACAACCGCTCACCACCTGATACCAAGCCCAACCCAGCAGCGAACCCACTCTTCTGGGTCCCTGCCCTTAGTTTTTACATCCTGGCCATGATGTACTATGGTATGGAATACCTCTTTGGCTAGTTTGGGTCAGGTGTCCTGTCTCTGCTTCCTCTCAGCTTCCCCTCCTCCCTGGCAGAGCATGGGACTCAGAAAGTCCTTGGTCAGACCAAATATTCTAAGCAGTAACTGAAAACATTGGTGTTATCAGCACTGTTCCCAGGCCAAAAGTCCTGGGAACAGCGCTGCACCACCTACTAAGAAAGAGAAAAATGGCTGCTACTGCTGAACCCAGGACAAGCAACCTGAAGTCATCTAGTGAATAAAATTGCCAACTGAATAAGGTTTAGTTTTTTGCCACTGATAATAGCATGTGGCATTTGATAGAGGGAGATTGTAATCAAATGGTTAATGAAAATAAAATATAATTTTACTTTTTAGCTTGAAAAATTAAAACCTGGGAGCATCTGATTATGTACTATGCATCTTTGGACAATCTTTTACCTATACTGTTGTTAATATTCTTTCATGCAAATAGTTTTCTATGTCTCATGGGTTTTATTACAAATTTTAAAAAAAATCAAAACAAAACCCAAGGAAACAATTACAGGCTAAAAAGGGAAAAAAAAAAAAAAAGGCATATTTAAGTTTTGATTCCAAAAAATAAACAAGTAGGGAGTTATTTTTCAGGCAGGGGTTATAACTGTGAACAGGAAAATTAAGAACTTGGGAAAAGACCATGAAGACGATTAAGGGAAGAGTACACCTTTCTTACGAGGAGAGGTTTTTATAAGGTCTCCCCTAAGCCTACTCTTCTCCAGGTTGAACAAGCCCAATTCTCTCAGCCTGTCTTCAGAGGAGAGGTGCTTCAGCCCTCTGAGCATCTTCATGGCCCTTCATAGTCCAAACTTGCTCTAGCAGCTCCACATCCCTCTTCTGTTGCGGGTCCCAGAGCTGGACACAGTATTCCAGATGGGGTCTCTTAAGAGCGCAGTAGAGGGGGCAGAATAACCTCCCTCTACCTGCTGGACATGCTCCTTTTGATGCAGCCCAGCATGTGGTCGGTTTTCTGGGTTGCAAGTGCACATTGCCAGCTCCTGTTTAGCTTCTCGTCAATCAACACCCTCAAGTCCTTCTCCTCAGAGCTGTTCTCAATACATACTCCACCCAGCCTGTATTTGTGTTGAACAGTGCCGGCCCCAACACCAACCCCTGAGGAACAGAACTCGTCACTGGTCTCCACTTGGCCATCAAGATGTTGACCAGAACTCTCTGAGTGTGACCATCCATCCAACTCCTTATGCACCAAGTGGTCCATCTGCTAAACCTTTCCAATTTAGAGAGAAGGATGCTGTGCAGTAAATGCCTTGCACAACCCCAGGTATATGAGGTCTGTCGCTCAACATCATACATGCAATATTCACTAAAACTTAATATCACACAGAGTACCTTCTGCATAAAATTTATATCTTTGCAATTTACATATTATTGGCTGGTTTCATACATCATTCAATTAAAAAAGGAAAAGATACTATGCTGTGCGACCATGTGCCACCTCAGCTAAAGGCAGATCACTAACAATCTAAACAGGAAGAATTATATTCATGAGAAAGACTCCAATAATTTTAAAACAAAAATTAATTTTAATTCAAAAAACATTAATAGGTGTTTTATATGCTGGCCAGAAAAATTCACTTTGACCTTATTCATAGGGTAGAGAAAAAAATCATGAGACTAAAGGTAATAATATGCAGGAAATAATGATGCTGAAGCACAAATGAACATAGTTAAAGAAGGAGAATTGTAAATTCTCTTGATAAATTACAAGTTCTATGGATTCTAAAATTACATTTTTCCACTTCACCGAAAATTGTCTATTGAAAAAGTTTACATCTTTTCTAATAGGGCTAACAGTGCTAGTCACATTGCAGTTGTGAAAAAGGAAGAGAGATGAAGAAATTTGACAAAGAAAATGGTTCTGTTGGCAGGGACGCACAGGAGGCAATTAAATTTCCAATAGCAAACCAATCAGGATGCTCATCTGAATAAGCACAGGAAAAATAGGAAATAGGAGATAGGCTGGAAGCATGTGCAGGCCTTACAGATAAGATTCCCCGCCATTCCCTATAGTTTGCACTGCCTGATGGTCCTTTCTCTTGCTTTACTAGAATTGACTATCTGGAAATAATCTTAGAGTCAAAGGTAATAGTGGGGTTCTGGAGTCATAGAGAAACTGTCTGGTAAAGAGCTTAGTATATAGTGCAATGATTTTCTTCATTAGACTTTTATTTAAGCATGAGAAATGATGTAATCTCCATTGAGGTAAGCAAATTCTGCTTTCCAGCAGGAAGATGAATCAGAAAACATTGTCCATTCTAATTACTCAGGTTTCTTCTCCATAATTCTTCCTGTCTGATTGCCTGTATGGGAAAAAAATATTACGTAAAATGCCTCTATATTATATTTTAACTTGCATGTGACCAATTTTATGCACTTTTTACATGGGATTTCGGGACTAGCTCGAGAGGGGATGCCTTCAGCGCCAGATCGAAGGGGGAGACTCCGCGTGCAGGAGCTTCAACACAGAGAAGCAAAAAGCACCCATGCAGCCTCAAGTCCACTACAAGGCCTGCCTAGGAGCCTGCAGCTCAGAGGACGCAGCTGACTCAGAGGGGGCGGTGCCAGGAGGAGCGGCACCAGCCCTGACTGGGTAAAAACCTGCCCCAGGGAGTGCGAGAGACCAGGGCGAACACACAGGGCGGGTTCGAGGCAGTTTGCTCGGCAGTTCACGTGGGCAGGCGAGCTGGATGGTGTGCACTCGCCGTATGACCAGGGTCTGGTCTGGGAGCTCTGCTCTCTCTGCCCCAGTGGTGACAAGCGTAGGCACCCAGACAGAGCGATGAGAGGGGAGGATGCAGTGCAGAGCTCGGGGTGTAGAGAGCGCCTGCACTGATCTCGGGAGAGGAGGGTGCACAATGGGCAGGGCTGCACTCCGTGCTGCCTGGTGGAGGTCCTCCTGCAGCAGGTGGCTGAGCTGCAGGAAGCTGTTACTAGGCTGGAAGATGTCAAGGAAGCTGAGAGGAAGCAGCACTGCTTGCTCCGGGACCAGACTGTGCAGGAGCCTCAAGCAACTACTGTTGCTCATGCAGGAAAGGAGGCTGCTAACCCAGGAAGCTGGGAAACAGTAACAGAAAAAAAAAAAAAAAACAACAAAAAAAGGAGGAAGAGGACAATTGAACACAAGGGGCTTCGTCCTACATCTGTTGTCCCCAACCAGAACCGCTTTGCTGTCCTGCAGGGGGCTGATGAGGAACCACACTGCCACCAGGAACAACCGGCTGATGCACTGCGCTGGTAAAGAAGATCACTACTGGTGCTGCCAGGAAAAAGCAGCGGGTGGTAATAGTAGGGAACTCTACTCTGAAAGGAACAGAGGCATCCATCTGTCGGCCTGACCCAGTCTCAAGGGAGGTGTGTTGCCTCCCAGGGGCTCAGATCAGGGATATTGCAGAGAGGCTGCCTGCACTAGTGTCGTGGTTTAAGTCTATAAACCCATACAGTCGCTCTCTCACTCACTCCCCACTCTTTCTTCCCTCCGCTCCTGGAGGGATGGGAAGGAGAATCGAAAGAATACAACTCCCACAAGTTGAGATAAGAACAGTTTAGTAACTAAGGTATAACACGTACCACTACTGCTACCACCAATAATAATAATGACAAGGCAGATACAAGGAAAAGGAGAATACAATAGCTCACCATCAAATATCAAGCCCGACCACCCACTGCACTCCCACCAGTAACAATAATGACAAGGCAAATACAAGGGAAGGATACAATTGCTCACCACCCAGTATCAAGCCGTGCACCCCCCACCATGCACCCCCACCACCCTTCCGGGTCTCTGCTCTCCATCTTTTACATCCTGGACATGACGTGCTGTGGTATGGAATAATCTCTTTGGTTAGCCTGGGTCAGGTGTCCTGTCTCTCCTTCCTCCCGGCTTCCCCTCCTCCCTGGCAGAGCATGAGACTCACAAAGTCCTTGGCCAGCCTAAACATCACCAAGCAGTAACTGAAAACACTGGTGTTATCAGCACTGTTCCCAGGCCCAAAATCAAAAACACAGTGTTGCACCAGCTACCAAGAAGGACTAAAAATGACTGCTGCTGCTGAACCCGGGACAACTAGTCAGTCCCACTGGCTATTACCCACTTCCAGTGATCCATGCGGATGCTAGTGATATAGATAGCAGTAGCCTGGAGAACATAAAGGACTACTGAGCCCTGGGAGAGGCGGTTAGGTGCTCTGGAGCTCAGATTGTGCTTTCATCCATTTTCCAGGATACAGGGGAGGACATTAAAAAGGCTAGGAGGATTGGTCAGGCAAATAAATGGTTAGAAGGGTGGTGCCATAGTTAGGGGTTTGGATATCTTGAACATGGGACTCAATTTAGGAGGCCAGGTCTACTGGAGGCTGGTGGAACTAGTCTGACAAAGAAGGGGAGGAATGGATTTGGTAGGAGGGCTGCCAGACTGGTCAAGGATGCTTTAAACTAGAAGTGTTGGGGGAGGTGGGCATCATTCCATCCCAACACACCCAGTCGATTGGCAGCACCTATAATAAACGGTCAGAAAAACGTAGAGATATCACAGCTGTTCCAGCCAATGAGCTGGCTTCATCGGGAGCTCGGCTCAGATGCCTCTATACAAAAACCCGTAGCATGGGGAACAAGCAAGAGGAATAAGAGATGTGTGCACTTCTACGGGGGTATGATATCATAGGCATCACAGAAACATGGTGGGATGGCTCCTATGGCAGGTGTGTTGGAATAGAAGGTTACAGACTCTTTACGAAAGACAGTCCCAGTAGGCGGGGAGGGGGAGTTGCTATTTGTGTTAGGGATAGGCTGGAGAGTATGGAACTCTTTCTGGGGGCAGGTGAGCAGTCGACAGAGAGTTTGTGGGTCAGGGTTAAAGGGAAAACAGCAATGGGAGATATTATTGTGGGGATCTGTTACTGACCGCCTGATCAAGAGGAGTCGGTGGATGAAGTGTTCTATAGACAGATAGGAGCAGCCTCATGCACACAGGCCCTTGTTCTCATGGGGGACTTCAACCACCCTGATATCTGTTGGAGGGATGGTACAGGCCAACACAAGCAATCCAGGAGGTTCCTCAATTGTGTGGAAGACAACTTCCTCCTCAAAGTAACAGAGGAGCCGACAAGGAGAGGTGCTATGCTTGACCTCAACCTCACCAACAGGGAAGGACTGGTGGGAAATGTGACGCTCCAGGGCAGCCTCGATTGCAGCAATCATGAGATGGTCAAATTTGAGATCTTCAGGACAGTGAGAAGAGAGTGCAGCAAGCTCACTGCCCTGGACTTCAAGAGAGCAGACTTTGGCCTCTTCAGGAACCTGCTCAGTAAGGTTCCATGGGATATAGCCTTAGAGGGCAGGGGGGCCTAAGACTGTTGGTTGATATTCAAGGATCACCTGCTGCAAGCTCAGGAGCGATACATCCCTACTAGAAGGAAGTTTAGCAGGAGCGCCAGGAGACCTCCTTGGATGGATAAGGAGCTGCTGAGGCAAATTGGAAGGAAAAAAGAGGCTTATAAAATGTGGAAGCAAGGTCAGGCGGCCTGGGAAGAATACAGAGATGTTGTCCGGGAAGCTAGGGACCAGGTTAGGAAAGCTAAGGCCCATGTAGAATTAAACTTGCCTAGGGATGTTAAGGATAACAGGAAGGGATTCTATAGGTACATTGCAAATAAAACACAGAATAGGAACAACACGAGCTCCCTCCGGAAGCTATCGGGAGAACTGGCTGCCATGGATTTGGAGAAAGCTGAGGATTTTAATGACTTTTTTGCCTTAGTCTTCACTGGGAAGTGCTCTGACCACACCACCCAAGTCTTGGACGGCAGATGCAGAGAGTGTGAGAATGAAGACCTTGGGCCCACTGTAGGAGAGGATCTGGTTTGAGACCATCTTAGGAACCTGAACATATACATGTCCATATGACCTGATGAAATCCATCCACGGGTCCTGAAGGAGCTGGCAAATGAAGTTGTTAAGCCACTGCCAATCACATTTGAAAAATGGAGGCAGTCAGGTGAAGTTCCCGAGGACTGGAAAAAGGGAAATATAACCCCCATTTTTAAGAAGGCGAAAATGGATGACCTGGGAATTACAGACCAGTCAGTCTCACTTCTGTGCCTGGCAAAATCTTGGAGCAGATTCTCCTGGAAGGCATGCTAAGGCACATGAAAACCAACAAGGTTGTTGGTGACAGCCAATATGGCGAAATTTAAGGGGAAATCCTGTCTGACCAATTTAGTGGCCTTCTATGATGGGGCTACGGAACCGATAGGCAGGGGTAGAGCAGTTGATGTAATCTACCTGGACTTGTGCAAAGCGTTTGACATTGTCTCACATCACATCCTTCTCTCTAAGTTGGAGAGACATCAGTTTGATAGGTGGACCACTCAGTGGATAAAGAACTGGCTGGATGGCCGCACGCAAAGTGTTGTGCTCAACGTCCAGGTGGAGACCAGTAACGAGTGGTGTCCCCCAGGGATCGGTGTTGGGGCCGGTCTTGTTCAACATCTTTGTCAGTGACATAGACAGTGGGATTGAGTGCACCCTCAGCAAGTTTTCTGATGACACCAAGCTGTGTGGTTCGGTTGATACGTTGGAGGGAAGGAATGCCATCCAGAGGGACCTTGACATGCTTGTGAGGTGGGCTGATACCAACCTAATGAAGTTTAACCATGTGCTGTGGTTTAAGCCCCCTCAGGCAGTTCGTTCACTCACTTCCCCCTCTTTCTTCCCCCAGTCCTGGGGGGATGGGGAGGAGAATCCAAATAACATAACTCCCACAGGTTGAGATGAGAACTTTTTAGTAACTAAGGTATAACACAAACCACTACTGCTGCCACCAATAATAATAATGACAAGACAAATACAAGGAAAGAATACAATCGCTCACCACTCAGCCTGACCAAGCAGTGTACCCCCACCCTTCCAGGTCTCTGCCTTCCGTTTTTACATCCTGGGAATGATGTGCTGTGATATGGAATAACTTCTTTGATGAGTTTGGGTCAGGTGTGCTTTCTCTGCTTCCGCCCGGCTTCCCCTCCTCCCTGGTAGAGCATGAGACTCAGAAAATCCTTGGTCAGACCAAAACGTTATTAAGCAGTAACTGAAAACACTGGTGTTATCAGCGCTGTTCACAGGCCCAAAATCAAAAACACAGTACTGCACCAGCTACTACAAACGAGAAAAATGACCGCTGCCGCTGAATCCATGAAACCATGTCAAGTGCAAGGTCCTACACCTAGGTCGGAGCAATCTCAGGCACAGCTACAGGTTGGGCAGAGAAGAGATTCAGAGCAGCCCTGCAGAGAAGGACTTGGGGGTGTTGGTCGATGAAAAAATGAACAGGAGGCGGCAGTGTGTGCTTGCAGCCCAGAAAGCGAACCGTATCCTGGGCTGCATCAAAATGAGCGTGACCAGCAGGTCGAGGGAGGTGATCCTCCCCCTCTGCTCTGCTCTCGTGAGACCTCACTTGGAGTATTGTGTGCAGTTCTGGTGTCCTCAATATAAAAGGACATGGAACTGTTGGAACAAGTCCAGAGGAGGGCCACGAGGATGATCAGGGCACTGGAGCACCTCCCGTATGAAGATAGGCTGAGAAAGTTGGGGCTGTTCAGCCTGGAGAAGAGAAGGCTGCGTGGAGACCTCATAGCAGCCTTCCAATATTAAAGGGGGCTTATAAGGATGCTGGGGATGGACTCTTTATTAGGGACTGTAGTGATAGCAAAAAGGGTAACAGATTAAAACTTAAACAGGGGAATTTTAGATTGGATATGAGGAAGAAATTCTTTACTGTGAGGGTGGTGAGGCACTGGAATGGGTTGCCCAGGGAAGTTGGGAATTCTCCATCGCTGGAGGTGTTCAAGACTATGTTGAACATAGCCTTGGATGGCATGGTTTAGTGGGAGGTGTCCCTGCCCCTGGCGGGGGGGTTGGAACTAGGTGATCTTAAGGTCCTTTCCAACTATTCTGTGATTCTTTGACTGTCATTTTGAACGTATTTTGCAAAGCAAGATGAATATTTGCCAAGAGTGGAAACACCTAGTCTGTCAAAGGCGCTAATTATAAGCAGGATAAAGGATAGCTGCCTTAAAAGCAGTAATGGACATGTAGGTTACATATTGAGAAAATTTTCTCAGTGTGTGAACATAAAAATATTTGGACAGGTTGATTGGGGAATTCATAGACTAGCACTTAGAGTTTCTTAGAAAAAAAGCATTTGTTAATATTAAGAACAGATTATCAAAAATTACATTGGGAAAATTGAGTATATAATATTATCACATTATTTTAACCTTCCGTGATTTTTATGAAGATACAGACTAACTAGACAAGTTAGATGCTCACATAACCTCTCTTCTGCTATAGCATTGCATCGTGTGCTGTGCTGCAGGTACATTCTTCCAGCCCAGAGCTGCTTGATTCTTGATATGGGCTTTCTAAGAGAGGGTGTTCTGCAGACTCCCATTAAGAACAGCAGATGAAAGATGAACACATGCTGAAAATAAAAAGTGTTCACGCTAATATCATCATGTGAGAGTGCTGTGTGGGATAGGGCGTCCCTGGTAACTAGGAGTTGCTGGCCTTCCCAGGGTGGCAGGGCAGGGCCAGGCACGCTATCCTGCCCCACTCCCCCAGCCAAGGAGCAGGATCAGGCAGGTCCCTCGGAGAGGGGTGGACCAAGGTTTGGTTGTCATGTATGTCAGCCCATGTGGGAGCTGGAGACCTGAGATTACCTGAAGCTACTATTGTCTGAATTACAATTGCCTGGAATTAAAACCGTGGTCTTACCAATTAAATGAGAAAGACTTATAATTACGCTATTTATTGAGTTTTTCTAAAAATTGTCATAAAACGTAGATTGAAACTGAGTGGGACAAACAGAAGAGGAAATTATTTCTTACAAAGCTTCCTTTCTGCCAGCAAGCCATCTGCTGTTATGGTAGAAATTCGTTAGTGGACATTGATTTAATAAAATGCATAAACAGGCAAGTAGCAGAAATAATTTCTCTGCATTCAAATTGAGGTAAAGAGCTCAGCTGTACTGATTTTTCCGTCTTTATTTTTATAGAATGTACAGTGACTCCTAATGTATTTTCAAAGGGAAAGATAACTCAGGAATAGGATTTCTAAAGAAGAACTGCTGTTTCCACTGTAGAAGAAGGAAAAGCAGAACCATGAACATTTGTTGTATGTATACTTCCATATACCTAAGTTACCCTGAAAAATAAAAATAATAGCAAGCAGATCCTTTCCCATAGTTGAAATTTGAGGACCTTGGAGGATCTATTACATTTGTTTAATATTCATTTTTGGTTTTTTTTGCTCTGCTTCTTCAAACATATGTTCAAATATATCTCTCAGTAACTCCAGTCGAGTGTTAGTCCTTTATTATTCTATGCTATATGAAGACTATTAGTAAACAGCCCATACCTGGTTCTAGAGACCTAAGTGCAGAGGCACTTGAATCCAGGTCCTTATTTACCTAAGAAAGTTACTTTCCTTCAAATCAATATATATCAGCTTTACGAGAATAATCTCTTTTACATTCACATTTAGATAATCTTTTCTAGTTTTACCTTGAGTTACAATTTGTGCTTTTAAAAGATCCATAACCATATTTCAAAATCAGTAATCCACTATAGGATTTGTGTTGATACATCTATTAGGGCTAGCTGAGATGCACTTAGTTTCCCTTCTAGCAGACCTCCTAGTGCTGCACTTTGTACTGATAGTTAGAAAGGTGTTGATGACACACCAATGTTTCAGGTACTGTTGACCAGTGCTGCCACAGTATC
Source organism: Amazona ochrocephala (assembly GCA_039720435.1). NCBI lineage: Eukaryota > Metazoa > Chordata > Aves > Psittaciformes > Psittacidae > Amazona > Amazona ochrocephala. Next base: position 27,446,846 of record CM077876.1, on the reverse strand, counting down.
GAGGCCATGTCACCAACCTTCCTTCCACCAGGAGGCTGGGGATGGCCAAGATCTTGGGAAGGTACATAGCCAGGACAGCTGACTCAAACTGACCATAACATATTCCATACCATACGACATATGGTCAGCAATAAAAGCTAAAAAAAGGTGGATATTTGTTATTTATGATGTTTGGCTTCTAGGGCAACCACTGCATATACTGAGGCCCTACTTCCTGTGAAGTGGCTGGACATCACCTGCTGATTTGAATAGAGAATAAAATCTTTGTTTTCCTTTCCTTCTGTGCACAACCTTTGCTTTTGTTTTGTTAAACTCTCTTTATCTTGACCTGTGAGGGTTTTTTTTCCATCTTAGCCTCTTCCCTTCCCATCCCATCCTGCTGAGACAGGTAAGTATCAGAGAGACAGAAGTGAAACCCAGAGATGGAGAGAGAAATAAAAAAGGAAGGGACTCATCCAAACACAGAGACTGGCCAGATACACATTTAACACTTTATTTCTGTGTCTAAATGGTTAAAAAAATCAGGAAGGCATACATATGAAAAAATGCTGAGAGCTGCAGGCCATCCATACAACGTATTCCAGCAAATGCAAAGTGAATACACACGTGTCACTCAGGCTTATTATAAATTAATCCCTCTGTTGTTACACAGATTTGAGGCGGCTTTGCTTGCAGATGACTGGGATGCCTGCTATCATTTCCCAATGGAATTTAAATAGTCTTCTGTTTATTAAGTATCACAATATACACTGGATATCTATGGTAGATCACACTAAGATCATTAAGAGCTGGTGTTTTCCCTCTTGAGTGCTTAAGGATCTGAGGGATTTCTTTTTTTCTTTTTTTCCAGAAAATGATTTAGATGAATTTTTTTGTGTTTTTTTTTGTTTGTTTGTTTGTTGGTTTGGTTTTGTGTGTGTGTGTTGTTTTTTTTTTTTTTTTCTGTTTTGTTTTGCTTTGATTTTTTATTTTGGTTTGGGGTGGTTTTTTTTTTGTTGTTTTTTTTTTTTATTATTTTGTCTTTTTTTTTTCAGCATCTCTCTGCCCAGAATGAGTAGTTGCAAATAAAAACATCTTTGTGGCATTTCTTTCTTAATCCAAAGACTCTCTCACTATACTTTCTCTTCCATTTTGCATTCTGCAGGGTGCAAATGGCAAGGTAGATAGGGCTTTTGTAATTCTTCTGCTCTTTTACTAATATGGCTGAAAAGTCACTCTTTAAGACAAGTCTTGTGAAATAATATGAAGTTACTAAAAGTCCTTTCCAACCCTAACTGCTCTATGACTCTATGAAATAACTACTGTCTATATTACAAAGCCACTAAACCAGAACTGCTATTATTATATCTATATTGGTTTAAGGGGAGGAAAGGGAGCTAAAATGGCAAGTTTCATATCAACATACTTTGTCGATACATCCAGCATGTAAGCAAATTTCATATCAGCTTATTTTCCCTAACTCTTATATTGGAAGTGCAATTCCAGGAATATCATCAGTGCTCTACACAAATAAGGACTGACTTTCTTGTATCAAAAGTACGGAGAGTATTTCTTTTGACTTTAGAAACTTTACCTGCTATCTTCAAGACCTCTAGAATGAGGTAAATTCAAATGATAATAAAGAAAAACAAATATCTTTAATTTACAATCACAAAATCAAGAATAATCTATGTAGATTCTTTATGCTAAAGCAAGCATTTTTATTATAATGCTGCTTGTGAATTTCTCATTCCCGATTTTTGCTAGGCTGTCATCTAACATGGAGCAAATTTTTTTTTTCTATTACTTACATGAAGATAGTCACTTCTTTGGGTCATGAACAAACCATTAAGATTTGTATACCTATATTCCAGCATGATTATTGCCTTCTAACGTCCTTTTTTGAGTATCATGCATATCTGGAATAAGAATCCAGACACACATGCATATAGAATCATAGAATCATAGAATAATAAGAGTTGGAAAGGACCTCAAGATCATCGAATTCCAACCCCCCCGCCATGGGCAGGGACACCTCCCACTAAACCATGCCATCCAAGGCTATGTCCAACCCGGCCTTGAACGCCGCCAGGGATGAAGCATTCACAACTTCCCTGGGCAACCCATTCCAGGGCCCCACCACCCTCACAGTAAAGAATTTCTTCCTCAGATCCAATCTAAACCTCCCCTGTTTAAGTTTAAACCCATTACCCCTTGTCCTCTCACCACAGTCCCTAATGAAGAGTCCCTCCCCAGCATCCCTGTAGGCCCCCTTCAGGTATTGGAAGGCTGCTATGAGGTCTCCACGCAGCCTTCTCTTCTCCAGGCTGAACAGACCCAATTTTCTCAGCCTATCTTCATACGAGAGGTGCTCCAGTCCCCTGATCATCTTCGTGGCCCTCCTCTGCACTTGTTCTAACACTTCCATGTCCTTTTTATGTTGAGGACACCAGAACTGCACACAATACTCCAAGTGAGGTCTCACGAGAGCAGAGTAAAAGGGCAGGAGCACCTCCCTCGACCTGCTGGTCACACTCCTTTTGATGCAGCCCAGAATACGGTTGGCCTTCTGGGCTGCAAGCGCACACTGCCGGCTCATGTTCATTTTTTCATCAACCCACACCCCCAAGTCCTTCTCCGCAGGGCTGCTCTCAATCTCCTCCCCGCCCAATCTGTAGCTGTGCCTGGCATTGCTCCGACCCAGGTGGAGGACCTTGCATTTAGCATGGTTAAACTTCATCAGGTTGGCATCAGTGGAAATGTTTAAGGATAAGAAATAGAACTGTATATTCTTTATAGGATGGTGAAATACAGCTTGATTCATCAAGAATGGAAGCAGATCATGAAAGTGATGTGAATAATTCCATCTATAATTGAAAGAGTTCTTAAAGTGTCATTTTGCTCTCAAGTACTTTGTACTTCAGAAGTAAGTAGCCTGGACTGGAATATTTTCATAGTTCCCATACCAATCTAGAAGCTGTTGTATGAATAGTTCATAGACATACTTTTTCACTACCATCCTGCTGCGTACTTTTTAAGTTTTCTTTTTATTCTGGTTTTAAAAAGCTCACCTGCTCCAGATTTTACTCTAAAATTCATTTTTCCAAATGTGCCTAGCAAAACATTTTAGACCAATACAGATAAAAGGCTGGTGAGAGGTAAACATAAATTTGGTGCTCACAGGCCATGAAAGATTATTTTTTCTCTGCTTACAGCTAAATTACCTTTTAATATTAACTTTGATTCCAAGTTACCCATCTGTAGTCACAATATGAGACAAAAAGTGGAAAGGAGGCTTGTATTACATTAGTCATGTATTATACTATTCATTTACATTGCTGGTCATGAAATGCCTGATTTTGAATCTTCACTCTTAAGTTAGATTAATATTTCTTTAAGCAGCCATGAGGAAGAAAGCTTAAATATTAGTATTCAGTTATGTATTTTGCAGCTTAGTGAGTTGGATAAAATATAGTAAAGTAAAAAAGAGTAAAGTATAGTAAAGTAATGAGTGACAATAAATAAAGCAGTGCTGTAAAATGCTATCTAACAACTGTACCGGAACTAAAGAATCAGGAAAACTTTTTCAAGAATAAGGTCCCAAAATCTGTGTTTGCATTTTTTCCTTGTCTTAATTTTTTGGAATTCCTAGCTAACATCTTCCAGTTAAATCAATCACACCCCTAATTGTTGGTTTGTATGCCTTTTAGCTTGTGCTAGACTTGAATAGCAGCAGGGAGAAGAGACAGCTCTAGGAAAATCCAAACAAGTCAATTTCATCTTCATTGCCTTTGGAGGACCCGTGATGTTCTCCACTCCATGCAGATTTATGCTAAAATACTAATATTCATTCATTTCACTTATTTCATTGCACATAATTTAATATTATATTTTCTGCAAGATTAAGGGAACCACTTTCCTTGTCCCAGCAATCACAAAGGTAAAAATAAACAAACAAATAAATAAATAAATCTTACTGTAATTGAGTGAGAAGTGGACTCCATAGAGGAAGACATATTTAATTGCTATTCTTTAGCCTTAGAGCTGGAGATATCTTGCTCAAAAATTGTCATTTGTGATGTTGACAGTAATAGCCTAGTCAGAGATCCTGAAGACTAAGTTGACAAACAAAAGCAGGGCTGCACACAAAATAATGTCCCAAGCAAAGCCATCCTGGCCACTGGATTTCAAATACTGTTAGCAGCTGCCAGTACAGTAACTATGCTTCCAACACACTCTAAGAAAACATTTGATGCTTATGGAATGTAATAGTTACATTAATAATTAATAATAAAATAATAATAAAATAATTCATAATGTTTAAGGAGGAAAACAGTTATCTTACGCTACTGTCTCTTCACCTACAGTTAAGCAGTGACAGGTACTTTCCTGGGAACCACAGCTGTCTGTGTGCTTCTACTATGAGAACAGTCTTCTGGACACTTTTGGTTCTGATACAAATGACAGCAACCCAAACAACCCCTGGGTATGGTTAAGGAGTTTGTATAGACATAGGGGCTATTCCCCCTAATTAGTTTATGAGAGGCCATACCATTCTGGAAGTGGGCTTGAAATTACAGACACAGTTCCACACCAGCTGGCCGCAGTGCCAGGGAAGACATCCTGGTCCTATTTACTTTCCTAATGCAGACATAGCCCCCATGCTCACTACCTGAAAAAACGTAGCTGTTCTGTGATAAACCCTCACACAGAAATAGTAATAGCACTAAATAAAGATGTAGAATGTGAAAGGATTTTCTATTACAGATTAACGAGAAAATGTGATATTTTTCTTTTATTGTTATTATCAAAATGAAAGTGTCATGGCTTTTTCTTTATTTATTAAATAAGCTACTTTAGGACAATTTTTTCTGGTGTAAGTCTATTCAGTTCCTAAACTAATACAGAAATTTGATGATTTTCTCAAATTTAGCTAAGCATACCTGGAAAAACCAGACACAGAACAGGATTTTAAAAAGTATGAAAGTAAAAGAATACAGTTGCTATGATTTAAAAAAAAAAAAAAAATACTTGTAATTTCTGTTAGTATTATTTGGACAACTTACCCTAAATGCCAGGAAGATTATTATTTTTCTGAAATTCAGATGCATCAAGCTAGATAATTATTCTTTTTTTTAAAGATACAGTGCTCACCCTCCCCCCACAAAAAAAAATCCAACAAAATAAAGACAAACAATCCAACATGGCAGTTAGAAAACACTATTCAAAATTATACTTCTTGACTGAATTTGCTTAAACTTACACTGCAGACTTTTCTTCTATAATGTGAGACCATTATTGTAAAGCTGGAGATATTTACCAATTTTCGTTCTAACACTGAGATAGCTTCATCTCACAGCAAACAACTCCCTCTGCATCAGACATGACAAAGACAATTAGAAAAAACAGTGTTTCAAAATGTTCAAAATGAGAAGTGGTAATTTCTGGACATGGTGAACTGCCAGCTATTATGCTGAACAGACAGATATTGTTTTCCCATGAAGGTTGATTTATAGAATAGGAATGAATGACTGTTCTTTTTGCTGCTGAAGAGACACATTTGCCCCCAGACAGTTATTCTTTTATATCGTCATGTTGAGCTCTGGAGGAAATAACAATAGTGCTAGTCTGAATTGTGCCATAAAACCACCACTTGAGGTAAAATTTAACGGTGTTCATCACACTAATTACGAATTTGATATTTGATAGGATAATATACATATATCATTCGTATATGATAATATACAAATTTAATGTTTGATATGATAATATACAAATTTGATATGATCCATCTCTTGTATGGATAAAAAAATCCAAAGTAGAATTAATTTGCAAAATGCATGCTTGCTACTTTACAGTGTGCAAAATTGTTCCAGTATATTAGGCAGATGTTTCAAGAAAGTGGCAAATGTGTTCACTCTAAGAACTGGAATCTTCATAGCTGTACAGGGGAAAAGAAAAATCCCATACAAAGGAAAGCTTGACGACTTCCTGCCATCCCATGATGTCTTTGAACATGAAGCCCTAATGAAACCTCTATGGGCTGAAGGAAATAGAGCTGTGGGAGACACTCCTGTGGTCATTTTGGTGATGGCATCTTTTCTTGTGTTGCCAGTTTTGCCCTGATACACATGTATTAAGGGAAAATTTAAGACAAATCATACTTGGAGATGTCTCATTTCTACTGAAAGTATCTTTGAAAACAGGAAGGGAAAAGTTACAGGAACTCACAAAAAGCCCATCTTAAAAGAAATAAATGACATTTTTCTGTTTATCTGATGACTGAGGTCAGGAAAATGGGAATAAGCAGGTGGTTTTGAAGCTTTTCTTAAAATTAAAGTAATTTAAAAATACAATTAGAGGTGTTATCTGCAATAGTTTATTATTAAAAATAAATTTCAATACAACTGTAGAGCTCTGTATGCCATTATTCTTCTTTCTTTTTGCCTCAATTTTTTCTCACAATTGGTCAACTTTCTCTTAAAACCTTGCCTTTTGCTGTTGGTACTGGAGGAAACAAAGTGTCATGGAAATCCCTACCGCCCACTTTAGATGTTCCTCCTGTGGAGTAGGATATTAATTTAATTAAAGTATTAGAAGGTCATGTCTTTTGTGGTTCCTCCCACTGTTTACAGCCATAATAACATATTGCAGACAGAAGATTGGTGTAGCTTGTTACTCAGGGATCCCTGTAATGCAGGGAAGTCACCAAAGGTAGATGCTGAGAGACTAGAAATATCTGAATCAGCTCCTTCCCTTTCATTCTGTCTCCCTGGCTGAAGAAACTTTAAATTAGGGCAAAAGCATGGCAGTTTTTGCACCCCTTTGATCCACAGTTTTATAAAACATGTCTTTATATCAGATATGCCATCCAGAGGGACCTTGACACACTTGTGAGGTGGGCTGATGCCAACCTGAGGAAGTTTAACCATGAAAAGTGCAAGGTCCTCCACCTGGGTCGGAGCAATGCCAGGCACAGCTACAGGTTGGGCAGGGAAGAGATTCAGAGCAGCCTGGCAGAGAAGGACTTGGGGGAGTTGGCCAATAAGAAACTTAACGTGAGCTGGCAGTGTGCGCTTGCAGCCCAGAAAACCAAACGTATCCTGCGCTGCATCAAAATGAGCGTGACCAGCAGGTGGAGGGAGGTGATCCTGCCCCTTTACTCTGCTCTTGTGAGACCTCACTTGGAGTATTGCGTGCAGTTCTGGTGTCCTCAACGCAAAAAGGACATGGAACTGTTGGAACAAGTCCAGAGGAGGGCCACAAGGATGATGAGGGGACTGAAGCACCTCCCGTATGAAGATAGGCTGAGCAAGTTGGGGCTGTTCAGCCTGGGGAAGGGAAGGCAGTGTAGAGACCTCATAGCAGCCTTCCAGTATCTGAAGGGAGCCTGTAAGGATGCTGGGGATGGACTCTTCATCAGGGACTGTAGTGATAGGACAAGGGGTAACGGGTTAAAACTTAAACAGGGGAAGTTTGGATTGCATATAAGGAAGAAATTCCTTACTGTAAGGTTGGTGAGGCCCTGGAATGGGTTGCCCAGGGAAGTTGTGAATGCTCCATCCCTGGCAGTGTTCAAGACCAGGCTGAACAGAGCCTTGGGTGGCACGGTTTAGTGGGAGATGTTCCTGCCCATGGCAGGGGGGTGGACCTAGATGATCTTAAGGTCCTTTCCAACCCCAATTAGTCTATGATTCTATGATTATTAGAAGAAATCTCAACATACTGTTTTCTTGCAATGTTTTTCCTTCAAGCTGGCTCTGATTTTGGCCAAGGACTCTTCCTCCATATCCTCACTTATATCTCCAGTTTGTGATGGATTTTTGTCATCTTTGAATCCCAGGTGAAATGCTTGAAACGTGACATTTTCTTCTCTGCCTCTTTCTCCATTTTTTTTTTCACTACCAGGATTCGATGACATATTACACAGTTCCCCACTATTCTCTCTTGAAAGCTCCTGTATCCTTTCAATGTCAACTAGAATGGTTGATATTAGACTGGATATGAGTGTTTGCAACTCAGGTGTTTATATCTGAGCCACTCACTCACATGTTTTCCAGAATTTCCACCCAACAGGATACAATTTTTCTCAGCCTAAAGCAGACACCTACATTTTTTCACGAGTCATACGTTAAACCCCACTGACTATGCTATCAAAAATTCTGTTTGTGATGGAAGCTTACACAACCAGCTCAGATGTAGAAACCTCTGTTGAAGCCCTTACAGTTAGGTGTGACAAATGCCACTCTCGGACTTGTTCCTTTTTTTTTTTTCCTTTACAACATGCAGCTTTTTAATCAAGGGGAAGCTCATCACAGGATTGATGCTGGACTTCTCCAGGCAGAGGCCCTGCACTGAAGGCAATGTAAACTGATGGCAACCTTAATATAACTGCGATATCTCCCTTGCCTGTCTGTCCTTGAAACAGTGTGAAATGCAGCTCTTTCATTTAGCAAAACTGCTTTTTCAAAAATAGCATGTGGGTCATGAACTCTGGTAGCTCAATTTGAACAGAATCACTGTTATTTCCTTTTTGTACTTGATGTTTCCTTCTGGCAGGCAACTCCCATGTGTCAGATACTGTAAATGACCTACAGTAGGTACCAAGCCACCAAGGTGATAACCTCACAACTCTTCACACTGTTCTGACTCTGTCCTGCTTCATCACCTCAGTGCCATGTATTAGGTTGACATGATTGTCTCCTAAAGGCATCTGTGGAAGCCTTTATCCTGGGCTGGAGTCATTGGATATTTTTTTTTTTTTTTTTTCAAAAATATTGTAGAGATCAGCTTTTCACTGGCAGATTTAATGTGTCTTATTAAAGTTCATCTTTGCTTGTAATGTAAATTTAATTTATTTACTAAGGTGGTTCACTGGTTTAAGAAAATCTAATTTTTAAGGCACACACTGATACTATTTTTCAAAGTACAAATAGAAATGAATCTGAGGACCTCAAATAAAATTTACCAAGATTTCTAGAAAATTCATTTCCATTCTTTGCTCTTTTGCCTGATTTTGATACCTTGTAATAGAATGTCTGTGTGCCTTGTGAAAAAGTGTAAATGAGATGGAAATATTCAAAAACTTGATGAGCAAATGAACATATGAAGCAGTAGGGCATTTATAGAATGGCAGCAACCCAGAGATTCCTAGGGCAGTCATATAAGTTTGTGAAAGTCTTCATGCAGTTTGGTCATAAACTAAAATGCTTCTCCATGGACAGCTGCTTAACATGGAAGTAGTGCTCACCCCTTCCATGGGATCTGACCCTTAAATACTTAAAACATTTCCTTCTCCATTAAAAAGATACATACCAGCAAGGAACAGAAAAGACAGCAGAATAGAAACTGACACAGTAAGAGCAGTGCAGGAAGCCCTCAAATAGCCACCCTCAAAAAGAGAGGGCAGTGGCCATAGCAGTACGGAGTTGAACTGCTTCAGGACCATGCAGCAGCTTCAGTGCAGACAGGGAAGGGACTTGCAGTACAGCACAAACAGCATGAGGAGCCAGCTAACAATGCCGATCCCTACCTCAATGAACACTGATGTCAGACACACAGCAGCAAGGCCAACAGAGAAACTGAAGGTTTTGATATGTTGAAATATAACTGCCCCAGAGAAAAAAAACAGTCAGAGTTAATTGAAAGCTAGTAATCTCTAGTGAGAGGAAGTAGGAAGGGATTGGAAATGAAAGGTAGGGAGATAAAGTCAAAGTTTTGGCCAACAGGAAAGAAAATGGAATATAGGGTAATCTAATGCACCAGAGTATTTAAACATATGCTTAAATTTTAATGTACAAGTAATCCCATTGACTTCAACATATGCTTAAATGCTTTGCTGGATCAGGGCTTTAATGTACATTTGAATTAAACTGTAACATGATGATTTAGAAGTGAGCTCGTTTCAGGTTTCACTGGCTAACCAGAATTTTGCTTAACTGACATTTGGAGTGGGGATTTTTAACGAATGTCTAGGTGCTTCAGAAAGCAATTAGGCTTTCATTCAGCAACAGCATTTTCTCTCTGAAAAGTAATTCTCCATTCCAGATTAATGTGTTCCAGATTAAGCTTGAAGGACACCATCCTGCTGGTGCAAAATGATACTTAACATAGCAAATATATATAATAATAATATACATTTATAATACAATAATAAGCAAAATTATAGTTAACATAACAAACATATAACAGCAAACATATAACACACATATGTTCGCTATTTTTATATATATCATTTATATATATATATAGTTTATTTCCCATCACTTCAAATGCCTATCAAGAAGGGTTGAAAGTTCATGTGACAGTGCATACCTCTGGTTAGTACTCCATATTAGAATACGCAAAGGAGACTTGAAAGGAAAAAATCATAAAGGAAAGGAAATAAAGCACTACTAAAGATAAGAAAATTGTAATAATCTTCAAGAATTAAGATAGCGTCTGCGCTTTGCTTAAGAGGTTCTGAATTTCAATATTCAGAGTAGTGCAGTTCACCAGCTGGCATTGGTGGCATCAGCTGGAGACAACTTTGACTGGAGTGTTTTTACTGATCTCTCCCCTCTCCCTTTGCCAGCAATTTGTTGTTGAAAGCAGCTGGCTATTTTAGCTACATCTGGGAGCAAACCTAGACTTGATACTAAAACCATAAGAAGACCAATGAAAATAACCGGCTGGAATTCAACCATGGAAGGCTGGAATTATTGTGTGTTTTTATGATGCAGTGTTTAGTATTAAGCATGTTAGCCTCAGGAAGGAAAAAAGGAGTATGCAAGCATGCTGTCTGCAGAGTCTGATACACAACCAGCACACATACTGGGATAGCAGCAAGTAGGCCTAATTCTCCAGCCGGAAGTGGAAATAAACTGAAATGGATAAAATAAAATGTTGAACGGATAAAATAAAATGTTGAGCAGATAAAATAAAATGTAAAAAAAAATTAAATAGGGAAACACATGGCTAGATACGTGGTTAGGGGTATTTGTTGCATTAAATCATTTCCCCCTGAGGCAATCTTTCTGATGGCAATTAACATTGCTGGTGTTTTGACAATGCTGCCTTTTCAAGCGAGTCTAATCGGGCCAGTTCTCAGTTCCTGGAGGAAAATGGATAACAGGTGCTAAGTCCAGCTGGGTTGGTTGAATTAGCTTGGCTGGCAGAACAAGACCACAGCCTAATGTTCACTGTGAGAGCACTTAGTTTACATGGCTCAGCTCAGAATATAGTGCTGGGAACCAAACCTGATGCTGAAGGAAGTAAGGACTGTGTTAAAGTTCACTATGGATCTGTGCTTACGAGGTTCAACCAGAAGCGAGAGGAGTGAAAACAAGTAGCAAGGGAGTACGGTCATTTATAAGATTGATCATTTCACAAAAAAAGCCAATACAATTGGGGGAAGAAAATGGGCATTAGCAAAACTCCTTTCTTCTAAAGTTATACCCATTTAAAGTGCCCTGTCATTTCATTTTCATATCTGTTATATATTTGTCTTCTTAAATCTTTAATTAAAAAATAAACTACACATCATTAAATACACCTCATTTCAGGAAAAACCTTTAATCCTGTGCTCAAGTATCACTGGCTACAGGGACATCCACAAACTTCCAATTAGGCACTACTGGTGGCAAGAGAACTTGATTTATGTTGCTGTGCCACTGAATCCTTGTTTCAATTCCTTGTGAGAGTAGCGGACCACTGGGTGTTTCCATGTCCAAGGAACTGTAGAGGTGGAAGCATTTTATGGGGTCAGCATGATGCTCTTTCCAGAGTAATGAAGTCTGTTCACCATCACTGTTCTAATTCAGCTGTACGGCAGCTGGGGCTTGAGCTATGCATTATACATGTGAGCATAACATTAGTGATGGACAAATAGCTTCTGGGACGAGTTCTGTCACATGCCTTGCTGTGTGTAGCTGGATAGTGATAGCCACACTGAACACTCGGATTTTAGTAACACTGATGTTGCCAATTAGGATGGAAAGAAGACTTTTTGTCTGTCCTATGTTTATATTATATTCCATGTTGCAAGGTTAATGTCAAGCTTCTTCAGTGGCTAGGTAGGATTTTCTCCTATTTGCCTTTAGTGCATAGTATAGAATCATAGAATCATAGAATAGTTAGGGTTGGAAAGGACCTCAAGATCATCGAGTTCCAACATTTCTCTCTTTCTCAGAAGCTCTGAAAGTTGGCCACAGCCACACAGTGTAGACATGGTGTGGTGATACTGTTAATGCATTAAATTCATTCCATATGTACAATGTACATGTCCTCTTGTGATTTCCAGAACTAAGACAGACTGTGGATTTAGGATTACGGGAGGGCTATTTTCTGATTCAGATTAACAGGGGTTATAAAGGGCTTTCTTTTTCTCTTTAGTCTGACCATGGTCACTTTCTAAGATCGTCTGTGGCAACAGAATCATAGAATAGAATCATAGAATCAACTACATTGGAAAAGACCTTTGAGATCATCAAGTCCAACCATTACCCCAGGACTGTGAAGTCAACTAAACTAAACCAAGTCACTAAGGGCCTCATCTACACATTTTTTGAACACTTCCAGGGACAGTAATTTGACCACTTCTCTGGTCATCCTGCTTCACCGTTTTGGTGAAGAAATTTTCCCTAATATCCAGCCCAAAACACCCTTGGAGCAGCTTGAGGCTGTTTCTTCTTGTCCTATCAGTCATCCCTTGAGAGAAGAGACAAACCCCCACCTCTCCATCCTCCTTTCAGGTAACTGTAGAGAGCAATAAGGTTCCCCCTGAGCCTTATCTTCTCCAGACTAAACAGCCCCAGTTCCTTCAGCCATTCCTCGTAAGACTTGTTCTCCAAACTGCTTTCTTCCTTTTGGCACATTATAGTTGTTAATTTTAAGTCCTTCAGCGCAGATGCTGAATTTGTTGCAGGCTGCTGCTCAGTGTTATTTAGAGGTGGAATTTGGAATAGAAATTCTGTGAAACTTTCAAAGGCAGATATCTATTTCATCACTGAATATGGTTTTACAGATCTTGATACAATAACCAAGTGGTGCTTCTAAGTCACACATTCATTTATGCTTGTATTCAGCAGAATTACCCACCAACCTATCTTGTGTATGAATATCCTTTCTGCAACAAGCTACTTCACCTATGTCTTCTTGCAAAATCAGTAGAAATAGAGGAATCAAGTTGTATTTTGCTGAGCAAATCTCGAGAATTTTCAGTGGAATGCAAATAAGTTGTTCTAAGTTGTCCTGGGTTCAGCAGTAGCAGTAATTTTTCTCTTTCTTAATAGCTGGTGCAGCGCTGTGTTTTTGAGTTATGGCCTGGGAACAAAGCTGATAACACCAATGTTTTTAGTTGGTGCTCAGTCATGTTTACTCTGACCAAGGACTTTTCAGTCTCATGTTCTGCCACAGTAGAGTGGAAGCCAGGAACAAGCAGAGACAGGACACCTGACCCAAACTGGTCAAAGAGGTATTCCAGACCACAGCACGTCATGCCTAATATATAAACTGGGGGCAGTTACCAGGAAGGGTGGGATCACTGCTCAGTCGGGCTGGGTATCGGTCGGCGGGTGGTAAGCGGTTGTATTCTCTTCCTTTGTTATTTCCCTTATCATTATTATTATTGGCGGTAGCAGCAGTGGTTTGTGTTATCCCTTAGTTACTGGATTGTTCTTATCTCAACCCATGGGAGTTACATTCTTTTGATTCTCCTTCCCATCCCTCCAGGAGCTGGGGGGAGGAAGAAGGGGGAGTGAGAGAGCTGCTGCATGGTTCTGAGTTACCGGCTGCTCTTAAACCATGACATAAGTCCGTGTTGACTCTCAACAGCTGAAACTACAGAATAATTTTCTTTTTTGAAAACTAAACCAAATAATCTGTCTGCCTCAGTTCCTTCTGTTACTGGTGATATAAAAGGGAAATAAAGCTACATTCGCTGCTTACTAGTAGTCTCTTGGATGGTGTAGTAGGCAGAACTAGTGAGTCACATGGCACCATTTCAGGGACCCCATAGTGCTAGAGTGCAGGTAGCATAGAGCATTCCTGATAACATCAAAATGATGTGAAGACAACAGACATCTCTCAGAAAACCTAACTCATTGAAAAAACTGCCCCCATCGCTTAACTACAAACAGCCCAGCACAGTTAATATTAATCAAGGAACTAAAAATGGAAATGGATTTTCCAGATCTTAAAGATGTTTTCAGCATGTCATTGCAGGCTTTTGGGTTTATCCCTCATCCTTATCATCTTCAATTATCACTCTTTTTCCAGAATCTGTGCTATATTGGTTGTAGTGATGACACGTTGCCTCTTCTGTTAAGACAATTTGTTTCAGCTTGTATATCTTGAGTCAGGTATAATTCAAGTAGAATCAAGGTGAATATAAGGTACTTGTCTTTCAGTATGTCTATACATACTAGTAATTTAAAAAACAAACAAACCCAAAAATAAATTAAAAAAAATGAAAAATAAAGCCCACAAATGCTTAAATCTTGGATTGATGTTTGAAGTTTTTTGCAATTACCTGTCATGGCAGAATACCCAGAAAGACTGAATATGGGTAGGAACTTGCAAAACAGATTTTTTTATGAAAGGTGTAAAAGTGCTTCCTTCCCTGAAGTGTTCACAAATACCACAGTAAAACATGTTGACAAGTTGGACAGGACAATATTTATACTAGTGTGATAAAAATAAAGCTTATCAAGTGCTATAAAAACAGGTGCACGCTTCTTTAGGGAAAAGAATGTAAAGACAATGTGTGCAGAACAGATCAATGAAGGCTTCTGTTCAGAATCAGCTCAAAAGGAAAGGGTACTGTGATGACTTTTATTCTCCAGCGTGAGAAACTGCAAGAATATTGTAATTTTTCTCCCAACAGTGCTGTCAGCAGCAGTAACACAGTCATTTCAAATTACTTCAAACCATGTAAAAGCTCTATCAAGATGTCCAAAATTGTTTTCACCAAACAGCTTTCAGCTGCTCTTTTGGGGTCATTACACCACTATCCAGGTGAAAAGTTCTAAATCCTGCCTGTGTCCCCATGAGTCATGCAATGCTTGAAGCTGTTGATTTCTCTGAAAAAGTATTTCGGTTTGCCACTTGCAGTTAAGACACATTTACCACCAAATTGTTTAAACCAGAACTGAGCTTCTCCAACAGCTAACATTTCTATACAACGCAGATTTTCGCTGTGACAGATCTCTTCATAGTATTCACTGTTAAATTGTTGCAAAGCCACTAGATGTTTTATTGAATTTTTGGAAAAATCACACTAAGCAAAGACTAAGACCTCAGTCTTAATCCTTAAAATTAGTAATTTCAACCTTTGAATTAAAAAAGTATTTTGAGAAATGCCAGGCTTTTTAATAACAGCCCACAACATGCAGGTCAGAAACAGTTTTATATGTTTGCTAGGCAATGTCCATGCTGTCAAAAGGGAAAAATTTGTTCTGAATGTTAATGGCTGTGAAAGCTAACAGTGTGATTTCTTTAAAATCAGCTGTCTAAAAATTCAGAGACTTAGGCTAATGGACCCTTTTCTCTGTATTTCTAGGGGGAAATTTATTTCTTTTATGGCACCATGCAGTTAGCTGTAAATTGTGTCAAAAGATTAACAATGACCAGCCCTTAGACCACTGATGTTAGGTGGGTGACTCACTTTGCCGGTAGAACATACACGTGTCCATGTTCTAATGACACAAAGTTGTGCTGTTCTAACTGCAAAACATGCAATTTGAAAGTTTGTCTTAAGAGACCTAGTTGTTTCCACCTGGGTCAATGTAACTTCTCCAGTTTACTCATGAACAAGGCAGCGGCTAAGCACCACAGAAAACAGAGTATGAAAATGAGTTTTGTGTATCAGATGATGTGAAACACCTATAGTGGTAAAAGTATTCACATTAGTTATGAGATTTTTATTGCCTGCATCTCGCGAGAGGGTAGTTATTCAGTCTCTGAGCAGTAAGACATGAAAGGTAAAGATGCTGAAGAGTTCTGAAATCTATGTTCTTTCCTAACCAGCATTTTCCTATTCCAAACAAACATTTACCAACCCTGTTAACCACAAAGCAATCCTTGCAACTACCGCTATTTTGTTTTTGTTTTCTAAGTCAATAGGAGGAGAAATAAATAACATAAGGAAATCTTCATTAGGGACTGTGGTGAGAGGACAAGGGGTAATGGGTTTAAACTTCAACAGGGGAAGTTTAGATTGGATGTGAGGAAGAAATTCTTTACTGTGAGGGTGGTGAGGCCGGTGAGGCCCTGGAATGGGTTGCCCAGGGAGGTTGTGGATGCTTCATCCCTGACGGCGTTGAAGGTGGGGTTGGACATAGCCTTGGATGGCATGGTTTAGTGGGAGGTGTCCCTGCCCATGGCAGGGGGGCTGGAACTCGATGATCTTGAGGTCCTTTCCAACCCTTACTATTCTATGATTCTATGTATTTCTTCACTTACTTGATTTGAAAGTTTTCTAGGTCACATCTGCTCCCATTGGTTTCTACCATGTACTGATACTAAACCGTCTGGGATGTAGTGAGGAAGATATCCACAAAGGAATTCTTACAGAGGAATATCATAAAGTGGGTCACTCATTAGATCTCTTCAGTTGAATCTTAAATAGAAATAGGCCTATATGACAAGAGAAGCACTGAATATGCTGGGATGAGTGGCACCGCACGAGACAGTGGGCCTCAAGGTAGGAGTGTGCAGAAACTGTAGCTTAGAAACTATAACTTAGCCTCCTTCAAGTAATCCCATTGACTCACAAGCATGGGGGATATGATTTCTAATAATTTCTTATTATTAGTGTGATTTCAGTTCAAAGAGTTGACTCAGCCTCCACTGTCCCTCTCTTGTAGATAAAATTTAAAAGTTTGTTTTTTTTTTTACTACACTACCGATTCACAAGAAAATAAAATTTAAATCTGTCTTCCTTATCATAGCCAACTGTCACAGAGCCATGCACTTCACTTACAAGACAAGCGACAATATAGTGATAAAAGTTCAATGGTAAATGTGACAGTGGTTTAACAATATTCCATTGCAAGATACACTCGATTATTTCCTGCATAGAGAACAGGGCCCGGCAAAACTGTTAGGGAGACCCTCTCATTGAGTCATAACTTTCAGAAAGGACCCCTTTGCATTCTAAACTCCTCAGAGGAGAGGTCAGGTGCAGCTGGATCCAGACTTAGTCCCAGACTTGGTCAGCAGTTTGTGTCTAAAGGATTATCTATGTGCTATCAATCCTTTATCACTTAGCTAAGTTTTCAAAGTTTCAGCATGCTTATTCCCAAGTCACTTACCAAGTATCTGAGCACTCCTCCACACCAACACTGTGGGGTGAGGTTACACATTACAGAAAAGCAAATGCACTTTTTACATTCAGTAACAATGGTACTGTTAAATTCCCAGGATTTGTTAAGTATTTAAAATACAAGACTATTGACAAAAAAATGACAGATATAAAAAGCCTGAAATTAAGGCAAAAAATATGTAAATACTGCCTTGTTAAATTGTTCCATGTTTTCAACAGTCATCAATCAGAAATGTATCATTCAGAATCAAACAACAAAGCCAAGCCACATAAAATTTTTATTGTAGAGTTTAACATATTGTTTGCAGTTTATGTACTCTCATACTCTCATCTTGCTTCTTCAGTAATAGAAAACAAAAAAAGCATGTCATTGTATTAGGTACCAAATATATCTAGGGATGGTATTGTATTGTGATTTCTGTAACAATTTAGAAAAATTGATGTGTGTAATCTATTTTTTTAAAAGGTCACTGTGATGTGGGGCTAGAGAAGGTTGTAAAAGAAGGTGACTTTATTAACCGGGAAAGTTAGGTGTAGGTTATAAGGTGGGAGCACTGCCACCACGTGGAAGTAAAAGCTGCATCAGTTCATGTCAGAGGTCCATCTCACATTCTAATTTCAGACATCCACTAGTCAGCACGCTACAAAAAACACTCCAAGCTCCAGGAAACTGCAAAGACTATCCCTTGGGGTATACATATGGCATATGGGATTTCCCGCTATTCTG
The DNA here is from genome assembly GCA_039720435.1 of Amazona ochrocephala. Lineage (NCBI taxonomy): Eukaryota > Metazoa > Chordata > Aves > Psittaciformes > Psittacidae > Amazona > Amazona ochrocephala. The sequence continues at coordinate 27,428,838 of CM077876.1, read as the reverse complement.
TCAATAGAGAATTTATTTGCTTATGTATCACAGCACAGATATATATTGAACAAACATAATTGGTTTTCATTATCTACAAAATTAGTTTTAAAATCCTGCTAATTTCTTGGTCTTTCTTTCTTTAAGCAGTGAGTTACTCAGATTAGATATTAAGCATGTCAAAAAAATACTTTTGACCAGTTTTAATCTGCTTCTACTTTGAACTTCATTGATTCCCCCTTCTTGCATTAGGAAAATGTTCACAACATATAATAAATTATTCATTCCAATTTGCACTAATCATTGCATAGGTCAGAATGCAGTTGCATTTGTTAGCATACCGCTCATTTACATTGTTAGAAGTGTTTTTGCTCATGTTCATCTGTGGACTTTTTGGGTTCTAACTAAAATAATTTGGCATCATGTATATTACTCTACTGTGCTCTGGTGCTGACTGTCATCTTGGATAAATTACCTCTACCAGATTCATCACTTCTATCAGCATTCATCCTTCATAAATTTGGAATAAAATTTCCCCGTATCAGTTGCCAGAATAAAATTTCTAAGTGATAGTGAAGTGTTGAGGGCCCCTTTATTAAGTAAGGATTTGGAAAATCACTTGAATAAAATGCATGAACTATTAAGACAGATATTTTGTAGATGGGTAGAGTGCACTAATAGAGTTCAAAAATAATTTTCCTTATAAAATTCATTAACATTTTTCCTATGAAGCCATCACTGTAAAAGTAGAGACTGTTATCTAAATTACTTCTTAAAAATTCATCTCAAAGTAACATTAGTATGTTCAGAAGAGAAGTCATATTTTCTTGCCTAAACCCAAAAGTAACATTGGTTTTACTGGGACATACATCTCATAATTTTTATGTCTAAACTGTGATGGTACATCAACTCTAGCCTGCTCAGACTTAATTCACTGATGTATAGACAGCTCATTCACTGCAGGCTGATCTCATTTTATGTTAAAAAGACAGTCACTATATGTATGAACAGCATTAATTCATTTTTTGCGGGATATTTTGTTTCAGAGAACTGCATATAGACCAGGGACGTGAAATATTGGAGCAGATGACTTTTTTTTTCACCCTCCCAAATCTTGTAAATTGTGGTTGCAACAAAAACATCTCTTTCTTTGTAGAGACTGCAGAGATTCTTCTGCTGGGTAGAGCTGTTCTGTATGACTTTTTTTCCATTAGCACTGCACGTGGAAGGGAAATAACTCTCGCATCATCTTAACCATCTGCATTACAGAAAGCAAGGTGGCGAAAACTCCTCCAATATGGAACTAAAGTATCAAGGCAGAATCATTTTCTTTGTATGCATAAGGAATATTATTTAATGGTTATCTTTGTATGAGATACAAATAACTATAAGGGATATACACTTGATTTAATTTTTTCTTGCTTTTTTTCGGAAATTTCTTCTATCTAGAGCTTTCCTCGGAGAAGTTTATTGCTTAAAGTGAATCAGTTTGATGAATCATAGAATCATAGAATAGTTTTGGTTGGAAAGGACCTTAAGATCATCTAGTTCCAACCCCCCTGCCATGGGCAGGGATGCCTCACACTAAACCATGACATCCAAGGCTCTGTTCAACCCCAACTTGAACGCCGCCAGGGATGAAGCATTCACAACTTCCCTGGGCAATACATTCCAGGGCCTCACCACCCTCACAGTAAAGAATTTCTTCCTCAGATCCAATCTAAACTTCCCCTGTTTGAGTTTAAACCCATTACCCCTTGTCCTCTCACCACAGTCCCTCATGAAGAGTCCCTCCCCAGCATCCCTATAGGCCCCCTTCAGGTATTGGAAGGCTGCTATAAGGTCTCCATGCACCTTTCTCTTCTCCAGGCTGAACAGACCCAATTTTCTCAGCCTATCTTCATACGAGAGGTGCTCCAGTCCCCTGATCATCCTCATGGCCCTCCTCTGCACTTGTTCTAACAGTTCCATGTCCTTTTTATGTTGAGGACACCAGAACTGCACGCAATACTCCAAATGAGTTCTCACGAGAGCAGAGTAAAAGGGCAGGAGCACCTCCCTCGACCTGCTGGTCACACTCCTTTTGATGCAGCCCAGGATATGGTTGCCTTTCTGGGCTGCAAGCGCACACTGCCGGCTCATGTTCATTTTTTCATCAACCCACACCCCCAAGTCCTTCTCCGCAGGGCTGCTCTCAATCTCCTCCCCACCCAACCTGTAGCTGTGCCTGGCATTGCTCCGACCCAGGTGGAGGACCTTGCATTTAGCATGGTTAAACTTCATTAGGTTGGCATCAGCCCACCTCACAAGCGTGTCAAGGTCCCTCTGGATGGCATTCCTTCCCTCCAACGTATCAACGGAACCACACAGCTTGGTGTCATCGGCAAACTTGCTGAGGGCGCGCTCAATCCCACTGTCCATGTCACCCACAAAGATGTTGAACAAGACCGGTCCCAGTACCGATCCCTGGGGGACACCACTCGTTACTGGTCTCCAGCTGGACATTAAGCCACTGAGCACTACTCTTTGCGTGCGGCCATCCAGACAGCTCTTTATCCACCGAGTGCTCCACCTATCAAATTGATGTCTCTCCAACTTAGAGAGAAGGATGCCATGTGAGACAGTGTCAAAGGCTTTACACAAGTCCAGCTAGATGAAATCAACTGCTCTGCCCCTGTCCATCAGTTCCGTAGCCCCTTCATAGAAGGTCACCAGATTGGTCAGGCAGGATTTCCCCTTAGTGAAGCCATGCTGGCTGTCACCAAGCACCTTGTTGGATTTCACGTGCCTTAGCATGCCTTCCAGGAGAATCCGCTCCAAGATTTTGCCAGGCACAGAGGTGAGACTGACTGGTCTGTAATTCCCTGGCTCATCCATTTTCCCCTTCTTAAAAATGGGGGTTATATTTCCCTTTTTCCAGTCATCGGGAACTTCACCTGACTGACAGGATTTTTCAAATATGATGGACAGTGGCTTAGCAACTTCATTTGCCAGCTCCTTCAGGACCGGCGGATGGATTTCATCCGGTCCCATGGACTTGTATACATTCAGGTTCCTAAGGTGGTCCCAAACAAGATCCTCCTCCACAGTGGGCCCGGGGTCCAGGTGTCTCTGTATCCCTCCTTAGTGAGCTATTCTTCTTCTGTAGAGAACTTGAGTACCTTCTGTGGCCCCACAGCCCCCAGTCTCCTGAAATAAAAGACAAACAAGAGGTGTGTTTCAGCTCAGAACTGTTATATTTCTTACCATCAATCTGTCACGCACTTTTCCATGCTGTCATTTAGACACAAAATGTTCACTCCATATTGCTATCAAGCTCATTATGCTTTTGCAACTTGCACATACTTCTCGTCTTAGTTGGGACTATTAGGGGAAAAAAATAAAAAATAAGTTTTTTGCTTTTTCTTTTTTTTTTTTTTTTTTCAGATTTAGAGGGGAATTCTATTGTGTAGGCAGATTTTAAGTATTCACAAAGTTTCATTTTTTTAGATCCACTGGAAATATGTCTCAACCTCTCATATAGTAATAATTTCAATAAACTAATAGCTGCTTTTTGAAAATGCACATATAAATACACAAATGTAACCAAATTTCCACGCAATGAGTTTTTGTGAATGTACATAGATAGATGACTATAGTGTGGTTTAGGATCTTAAACTTCAGTTTTCATGGTAAATATAACTCTTTATTGTAAGAATTTCACTTTAAGCTAAATCTTAATTAGATTCTTTGTCATGAAAATTTAATAGTCATGTGCTGCGTAGCTTTCACATTGCTCTTGCTCTAGCCACCCTACATGCATATTTTAATTTTAAATTTTTTAGCAGGCAGTAACTGTCTCATTAATATTACATTAAACATGTGTATTTACAAGCTTTTAGAAACACATTGCTGTTCATTGTACTTGGGCAATGGACTTCAGGGTCATACGCAGAAAATGAGCGTACCTTCAATATGGTTTTGTTGTTCTCAACCACATGTCTGTTTTCAAGGAAATAGTGCTAGAACCCATTCAGGATTATTAAAAAAGCTTTGCTTTTGATCCTCTAAGTAAAGAAGTCAAGTTTGTGGCTCACAAAGGAGATTGGTATTCACTTATCCAGAGTGGGGCTAGAATGCTTTCAGAAAACAGACTCACAGCCCTATAGAAAGCTCCCAAAGGACTGGACAGCCCCCTTAGCCACCAGCAATGCTACTGAAAGAAAACAAAAGGGAAGAAAATTGGTTTTGTTGCAGTGGGGCTTATCCCATCTCAGAAATTGAGCTAGCTGTCGTGGTGGCTGTGCTGGACCACAGCAGGTAGCTGAATGTGGTCGAAAAGAGCAAGGGGCAACGCAGCGTAAACTATTATCACACTCATGCCTTTATCAAAATGGATGTGATGAGCACCTTAGTGCTAAACCATGCGAGTTTCTCTAGGTCATGTAAGAATCACATATACACACTGGAGCCCTAAGCAGACTTAGCTATCACTAGCAGTGTTGCCAGTCACTGTTTATTTTTCAAAGAATATTTCTGGCTATGAAAACATGACGAAACAACAGAATATTTAGCAATAAATTTTTCCCTTTTAAGTTTTTCTCTTCTCTTCTTTCTTTCTCATATTCTGATGCTATGGGCCTTTTCCTCACACACTGAAATAAATAATGGGGAACATCTTGAGGTCAACTATGAAAGCACTCCAAATTTAAACATCCCCTATTCTGCTCCAGATAAAGAAAGTGTCACTGAGAAAAGGAACCTGTAGATTTGGCAGCTGGCCATGGCTTATTTTGAAAGTTGGATTCTTTAAATTATTGCTTGTGAGATTTTGCAACCATTGTATCTCAACAACAGATTTGATGCAGAATTAAGTTCACTGGCAATTTAACTCATTTCTGGGTTGCTTGGACACTTTGCAATCAGTCACTGTGATAACTAGCCCAGATGATATAGCATCATCATCACAGAAAAATATACATCTGAATCAAGCCCCAGGACTCAGCCTATACTTGCAGAACTAGCTGTGTAGCAACTGTATAGGCAAAGTTTACCTCAGATTATGATACAAAGGCATAATGTGAACATGCATGTTCAGGCTACCATCAGCTGCTTCTCAGGAATTCCTAAAACCTGAATAATGGTATCATAGAACTACAGAATATGGAATGAAAGAATGGAAGGGACCTCAAGAATCATCTAGTCCAACATCCCTGGCAAAAGCATGATCTAAACTAGATGGCCCAGAACCCCTTCCAGCTGAATCTTAGAAGTGTTCAGTATTGGGGAATCCACCACTTCCCAGGGCAGATTATTTCAATGGCTGATTGTTCTCCTTATGAAAATCTTCCCTCTTGTGTCCAACCAAAATCTCCCTGGGATTAACTTGTCCTCCACTGCCTTGGGTTCAGTAGTAGCAGTCATTTTTTCTCCTTCTTAGTAGCTGGTGCAATGCTGTGGTTTTGACATTCGGCCTGGGAACAATACTGATAACACCAATGTTTTTAGTTGGTGCTCAGTAGTGTTTAGTCTGACCAAGGACTTTCTGAGCCTCATGCTCTGCCAGGGAGGAGGGGAAACCCAGAGGAAGCAGAGACAGAATACCTGACCCAAACTAGCCAAAGAGGTATTCCATGCCACAGCACGTTATGCCCACTATATAAACTGGGGGCAGTTACCCGAAAGGGTGAGATCACTGCTGGGTTGGGCTGGGTATCGGTCAGCGGGTGGTGAGCGGTTTTATTCTCTTCCCTTGTTATTTCCCTTATCATTATTATTATTGGTGGTAGCAGCAGTGGTTTGTGTTATACCTTAGTTACTGGACTGTTCTTATCTCAACCTGGGGAGTTACATTCTTTTGATTCTCCTTCCCATCCCTCCAGGAGCTGGGGGTACAAAGTGGGGGGAAGTGAGCTAACAGTTGCGTTGTTCTGGATTGCCAGCTGGGCTTAAACCACGAGATCCACTCACACCATGTCGGCCTGTCAGGTTAATTTGTCATAGAAGGAGATCAGGTTTGTCAAGAGCAAATTGCTGTTAGTGAATCCATGCTGGCTTTTCCCAATCAAGTGCTTCTTTTGACTTGTGATAGCCCCCAGGAGGATTCACTTCATAACTTTCCCAGAACTGAAGTAAGACTGGTGGGCCTACAATTTCCTGAATCCTCTTTTGTTGATCCTCCTTGTGTCCACCTGAAAGCTAGGTGTCCACCTATAAAGTAGGTGGACATAAGTTTTCCCTGGTAAACTCTCCTAAATCTACTAGACATACTGCTGGATACACCTAGAACTTCCTAATCCCTTATACTACTGAGTGGGTAGCCCAAACATCCTGACACTTGCCAGGACACTCAGAAAAAAAATTGCTAGGATTCGTACTCATGTCACCTGAAGAACCTGATGCAAGAGTTGTTGCCAGGCCACAATGGCTGAAGAGCAGCCTCCCCAAAAAGATGGAAAAAGGTGGTATTCCTTCTTCATCTCATTTTATGAAGTATTCACCAGTTAAATCATTCCTACAAGGTGCAGAAGACAGGGTCCACTCCAGATTCCTAAATTTCTCATTACTCAGGTGGACACTTACTATTGCAAATATTTCACTATGCTGAATGTAACCCAGGTGTCCCATCTTGATCATGACGACTCACACCACTCAGCTGGAGAGCTCTGCTCCTTTGCTCATTTTCTCAGTTTTTCCAGGAGATGCTGAAGAAATCAAAGCTGTATCTCAGAAGTCACCTAGGAAATTGATGATAAAACTCAAATGAGAAATGAAGAGACTACAGCCAAATCCTGCAGAGCCTGAGTTAACCTTCTACCAGTGAGCATCCAGAAGGTCCTTATTTTGTCTGATACAGCCAGCTCTAGGAAAGCATTTAGGGCTGTGGTTGCAAACTAAAGTCAAATTTCTTTCCGTGGCCTGATTTAGTTCCTAATTCTCTGTGAGAAACTAGACCTGGGAGACACATGCCTCTTCATTTCTGACTGATAAATCTGAGTGGCTCAGTGTTCTGGTGTTTTTAAAGCAGATTTAAGCTGAAAGTTCTCATTGTTTGCAAACATATGAATTTATTCAGGACCACTAAGTCCCAAACATCTGGCAATTAAAGGCAAGATCTTGGCACAAAATTTCCACCTGTTTAAATGAGCTTTATATATTCTCACAACTGTAGAATTTCAAAGTTGCTACCCTAAGTGTTGGGAATTGCAGTGCTCGGTAATGCATCACGCAATTTTTGTTGACTACCCTTTGGTATTTTTCTATTCTATAAATGTTTGGGTTTTTTTGATACATGTAACAACTACAGTTGTTTAGATGTATTCTGATTAAGTTAAATTCATGGTAAAATGTTACTGGGTCCAGCATGCTTTGTCATAAATATCTCGGGTTTGACAAAAAGTTCATACAGGGCATGGTATTTTTTCCATGGATTCCTGGACTGCCTCAGTATTCCAGCTTTCAAGACAGATCTGCCAGGAAAACAAGGGTAAAGTCATGATACGTCCAATTTTCCCATTTCCAAGCCATTATCTGATAGCCACAGCTCCCAGGAGAGCTGGTAAGCTGTTTTTATTCAGGTTAGAGATCTGGAGATCACGATGTGCCTTCTCTCCATCTATTATTTTGGCCTTTTTCAGGCAGACCTCCATATATACTGCTACAAGGCCAGGATCCAAAGGCTTCTACCTCCTTAGGTCCAGATTGCCCAGGGTCAGAGTGCTGGAGTCCCGGAATTGATCGTATGTGTGCACTTAGTCATGCCATAGGTCTCAGTTGATCTTCCACGGAGCCAGGTTTTAACCAAATTGATCTACCACAGAACCACGCTTTAACCTGAGCCACAGACTGTATGATCCCAGGCTATTGCTTAGTCATATCACTGTTCTTGTCAAGTTTAATTCTACAAATAGCAGAAATGGGCAACTGACAGGAATTTCAATTTTAGTGAGCAGACATGCAGCAAGTTGTTCGTGAAAAGTGTATCAGCATTTTCTGGCATAAAATTTCCACCAAATTTCTGGCTCCCTGGGAATTTAGGAAAGTCTTTTGTCTAGACTGTTAATTTGTCCTGTCTATTCAGCTTAGACTAGAATAAATCCTACAAATAAACACAACAGAAAATTTTGCCTCCTTCTAGCATCAGCTCCCTAAGCTTTGCCTGAAGCCTAGACTCATATTGTTTCTCAAAACTATAAACAGGATTAAGTGCCCAATTTGGATGCATTCTAAATGCCATGTTACTTAGTAAATGACAGTTACTGTTTTGCAGCATTTTAAATAGATATATGTTAGAAGGTTGTGTCACTTCAAATGACAAGAGACAGTGCTATTAAAACTACAGTTTTAAAATAACTTTTCTTCATATTTAAAGAAATAAAAGATCCTGATCTGTGATATTTGAGAAAAGTTATTTTCTGCACCTGTATAGTTATTGTTTTAAAATAATGAAAGTTAACAATTACACCTTCTGGAATGGTGAAAGTGGTTTTCTATATATAGGTTGACATTACCCACTTCAAAGAATATGAGGTGGTTATATGTTCTGAAAACAACAAATCAGATCTAGCATATGGAATGATATGTCTGGGCTGGAAGAAAAATATATTTAAATGTGTTGTTTATTTTATTTTTTGTGCAAAAATATAATGAATCTTAAAATCAGATTGCATTTACTAAAAAAGAACCAAAATTAGTAGCTTTGTTGAAAGGCATAACCTTTAGTTTTCTCCCTTAAATCTGTTGTAAAATAGTCCATGTTTCGCTTTTTTTATACCTCAAATTGCATGCTACATTTTTTAAAATCAAAACAAGCCAGAAGATTGCATCAGTTAATAACTCTATTTTTGTAATGACATATATTAAAATCTCATTAGAAAAAAAAATTGCAGTGTGCTCTACAGTGTTGAAAGACGTGTTCACTTGGTGACCAAGATGTGGAAGTCTCATCTGAAAATACTGTGTAATCAAATTCTCCTCTATATGTTCTTTTTAGTGGGAAAAGAAAAAAGGAAAATACAACAAACCCTAAAGCTTAACCAAAATTATCCAGTTCTGCAGTTAGAACATGTATACTTTGGGATGAAAAACAAGTATGATCACAAAATTATCATGATGGAATAGTCAATCTTTAAAAAAATGGATTTTTGATAGTAAATTCAATGAATTCCAAGGGATCATAGAATCATAGAATCATAGAATAGTTAGGGTTGGAAAGGACCTCAAGATCATCGAGTTCCAACCCCCCTGCCATGGGCAGGGACACCTCCCACTAAACCATGCTGTCCAAGGCTATGCCCAACCCCACCTTGAACGCCTCCAGGGATGAAGCATCCACAACCTCCCTGGGCAACCCATTCCAGGGCCTCACCACCCTCACAGTAAAGAATTTCTTCCTCAGATCCAATCTAAACCTCCCCTGTTTAAGTTTAAACCCATTACCCCTTGTCCTCTCACCACAGTCCCTCATGAAGAGTCCCTCCCCAGCATCCCTATAGGCCCCCTTCAGGTATTGGAAGGCTGCTATGAGGTCTCCACGCAGCCTTCTCTTCTCCAGGCTGAACAGCCCCAATTTTCTCAGCCTATCTTCATATGGGAGGTGCTCCAGTCCCCTGATCATCCTCGTGGCCCTCCTCTGCACTTGTTCTAACAGTTCCATGTCCTTTTTATGTTGAGGACACCAGAACTGCACACAATACTCCAAGTGAGGTCTCACGAGAGCAGAGTGGAGGGGCAGGAGCACCTCCTTCAACCTGCTGGTCACACTGCTTTTGATGCAGCCCAGGATGTGGTTGGCCTTCTGGGCTGCAAGCGCACACTGCCGGCTCATGTTCATTTTTTCATCAACCCACACCCCCAAGTCCTTCTGCACAGGGCTGCTCTCAATCTCCTCCCCACCCAACTTGTAGCTGTGCCTGGCATTAAGATCCAATAAAGATCACTTAGATCTTTAAAAAAAGTTAATGACCAGGCACTTTACAGGATGAATATTCATTCAGAATGGCCTATTGGACATTCTTCCATTCTGAATTGCAAACAGATATCAACTTGCAATGCAACCACTCTTCTAGGGGTTCAGTAGACCAAACAGAAGGTAGTTGCCATCCCTATGGCACAGCTAACCTAAGGGAAAGTCCTTTAGACTTTCAGACTTGGAGGGATCAACAACTGTTGCATTTAAACCTAATTTTATTTATTCCTTTGACTTCATAACTAACCTAATAACTCTACTAAATGGAGGTTTTCTCCTGAAATTTGGACAATCTGTTAGCATTTCTGGTGGACTGGAGCAATGCTTATGACTTGGACAAGTATAGACTCAATGTTTTTGATGCTTCAACTTTCATGCAGCAGCTTACTTAAAAATAGTTTGAAACAGAGGCCTGTCTTCTGTTCTGGCATTATTACTGGCCCCTAATACACTTGGGGCTATACTCACACTATCTTTTTATAGAAACCCTATTTCTCAAATTGTTCCTATCCTTGTGCAAAGTCTGTAAAGTTTAAACACTAGGCAGTCTGATTTGTTTAGCACTCTTCTAAATGCCTAAATGCCTAATGCCAGCACAATTGAAGATGAGATTAATATAACCATTTGCAAAGGAATTTAATGAAGAATATGTTAAGAGAAGGGTACAAGTTTATAATTGCATCTGGAGACAATAATAACAATAAAAAATGCAAAAGCCCTTCTTTATGGCATGTAAATGCTGCAGGGTTGTATTTATTTCTAAAGGAATGCATCCATATGTTTTACTGTTGTTGATTAGTATAGAATGGGAGAGTTATACTAATTAATAAGTAATTTATATATTACTTAAGGACTAAATTCTTTCTTTAGATAGATTAAAGCTAAAAGTAGTGGAACTTACATGTTTAATAGGAGAAAACCTTGCTGCTGTGACATTGGAAATTTCAGATTCAGTCTGAATTCCACTGGGCTGTCACCAACAGGTTCTCTGGAGGATGTGACCAGTCACTGCTGGAGCCCACAGCAAAGTCAATAGGAGCTGACAATAAACCAGCATCTGCACTCACGAACTTGTATTCCTTTTCCCCAAGACCTAAATTCTGAAACCAAGACCTACAGCTCCTAGATAATGGACCTGGATGCAGAGCCTTTCATCTTGCTCTGGTCCTCCAGTAAATTTCTGTGCTTTGTGGATTCTTTTCTGACTCAGGAAACTTGTCTAGTTAGGCACAAATTGAAATTGAAATCTCACAAATACTGCATATATGCCATGCAGTTTTGTACAGATAGATTGCACTGTATTTCATTCCAAAGCTTTTAAAACTGACTGCTATTCCTTAGTGATTGCACATTGGTACGTGTCCCAGATTGAACTGCTTAAAACCACCTGCTGGGTACTGGATTTTTTGCCACCCATCAGCATAGAACTACCATTTGTCTTCTTATGCAGTGCATTCTCCCATAATCAATAGGAGTGAAATACTGTATATACATACCCAAATTAATTCTTCCTCAAGATTGGTCTTCAGATTTCACCGTATGACTGCCAAAACCTGTTCTGTTCACTATCGTTTTCTACTTGCTAATTAATTAGAGAAAGTCACAAGAAATACCAGCTAAGTATTTTTGGGGGGCTTAATGTATGAGTCTATTAATTTAAGAAGATTTAGCAATTATGCATTCTCTAATATTGATTTCCACTAAATCCTAACTGGAAATTAAGGAGATTGATAATAAAATCTTCTATTCAGTTACACTACAATATATCTAATGAATAAATTGGCTGCATGCACATCCTTAGAACCAGATTCATTTAGTAATAAATGGTGCAACACAAAGGAGCACATTATAATTGAAATTAAGCAGGGGCAGAAAGAAGGTGTAGGCTGAACTCAGTAATATGCTAATCAAGCACAATGCAGAAAGGAAGTTTTATGTGGCATAGATTTGTTCCTCTGGCATTCATAGAATTCCCTTTTCAAATTTCATTTCTTACTTTTGTGTAGCCAGCTCCTGTTTGTTGGGTTCCTCAGCCCATTGTTTCAGGGTGAAAGGAATTTCATGCACAAAGCAGTACATTGTGACGTGAATCCTGCTTGGTTAAAAAAAAATCACAGAATTAATTTTGAGAAAAGTCTTTAGCTGCTGACAATACATTTTTCTACTCCAGATTGTTTATTCTTATTCCAGAGCCTCAAAAGAGGAAGATGATTCCTAAATAATGCAGAATATGCCTCATGGTCCTACAAGAAAGGAGGGATCATATGAAAAGATAACTGAAGGCAGGAAGGCTCAAATGTTCACTCTCCTTCATCTTCTGGATTGAAAGCCATGACCAGTTCATGGAGTGTGGCAATCGAGCCCACTCACATCTTTCTTTGCAGAGTGGTTCACACCAAACATCTCTCATAGGCCAGTAGTAACTCATTATTTTCATTGCTCTGTAAACCATATTTCACCTCATACATATGAGCAGTCTTCGGAGATAGAAGCAAAACACTGAATGTCTTAGCATTTCCTCTCTTCAGGTGAAGAAAACAATTCAGTTAATTCTTGAATCTCTTCTGAGTCGTCAGTCAACAGATCTTTTTCCTGTGAATTTCTTCCTCTTTTTGACTGACAGTTCTTAAATACCTGCTACCTCCTGACTGCACACAGGACGTGCAGTTTGCAGTTCAAATATCTAGTAGAACAGATAGTAAGGATGTGATTTAAAAAATTATTCCATTTAAGACTCACACTGATTTTAGTAAATGTTTCATCAAATAATGTGATTATTCAAATTAGATTCTTAAATGTACTGTATAATGCATCCTAATTTGCTTCATTGTGCTATAACTCATCTCTTCTTTCCCAAGGGGAAAAAAAAATACACATATGTGAGATTCTGGCTTTTTTAGACTTAGATCTGCAGAAACAAAGTGTTGCTAAAATCAGAATCTGACATTAAACACCAGAAGTGCAGAACAATGAAGTGTTGATTCCCAAATCTTAAATTTTCATTATTGTTTTCATTATAACATCATTATTAATGGAACATTTCATAAGAAACTCTCTTGACTGTAATTCATTCAATGATAATAATAAAGATTCCAATAATACTAAATGCATAAGGACCATGTCACAACAGCTCATTATGGCTTGACAGTGTACATACAAGGGCCACTAAATATTAATGATTTGACACTCAAAGGTCACTTTGAAAAGTAAGGAAATATCATTGCCATTGTGAAGGCAGTGGAAAGTATGTAATTTTCTGGTGCACAGAGAATATCTGTGATAAAGCCAAGATGAGACCTCAGAGAATATTATAAGCTATTTCTAGACTTTCATCATATAGCCACCCAGCTATATCTCTCCTAATTTTGTAGGCCACAACTTTTTCAGCTTCATATCACAATCATTTGTGCAGAGTTGTATCTCACATAATTTACTTAGTCAAAAATATTGTAATCTACTGACAAGTAAACAAATAAATTCTAAATTACGTACATTAGCAGGAAAGCCAAAAGCAGCAAATCGTGCATGAAATGTCGAGACTGTGGAGACAGGCCCTTCCCTAGAAGTGGTCTATTCTTACACTTTCTTTACATCTCTGCTCCTTTCAGTCCCCTTGCCATGAAGGCATGGACTGAGATCTAATGACAAGAGTAGGGAAAGAAAGCAGCACAGAGGAAATGGAAACTGCTAAGCATGGTTGCTGAGAAAGCAAAGGGGTGATGAAAGGAAGCCAGAAAAGTTGAAAAGCCAGAGTCCCTGTCCCAGGACATGGACACGACAGATAGTCCATAAGATCGAGCTTTGAACAACAGTGTTACGTTTACACACATAGCGCATCCTCAGCCTCCATTTTCTACAACTGCAGGTCTCTCAGGATGTGAGGGGGAGGAGGGATAATTTGCTGTCTTACAGTGGTGGCAGTTATTTTGAGAGGCCTCTCCAGTACATTTACTTTCACATTTGCATGCACATATACCCTGTACTGCTGCTCAGTCTTACATTTTCTACAGACACATGAATATACAGTAATTTTGGGGGTAGTTATTTCAGTGTGATGAAGTCAGCATAATAAGGCTGAAAGTGAGAGAAAACTGCCAGACGTGCATCTCTGATACACCTGAAAGTAGTAACCTCAGAATAGAAATTTTAGTGTTCTGCTAAGTAGCTCAACAGCTAATGGGCTGGGTAATCTCTGTTCCCTCTGCTCTTCAGGTACCTGTTCCAAGGCAAAATGCATATACAGCTCTTGGAGCAGGGGATGAATGTGGCTTGCCTTCAGTGCCAAGGAATGCTCCATTAACAAGCTGCAAAATTAGGGTCCCTCCCTCTATTTCTCAAGTTTCATAAATTATGTGTCACGTTCTGCACAGAACTTGGCTTCAAAGGGGAGAAGAAAAGGTGATGGTGGCTTCCTTACAGGTTATAGAATAGCCTTGCAGCTATTGTGCTTTGCTCATCAGGCTGAGAATACACATTCCTCATTTCTTGCTTACAGTTTTGCTTATGAGGGCATGCATCATCCAATTCATGGTCCATTAGCTGGATCTGGCCCACAGTCCTCTTGTGCCCACCTTTTTCATTGACAGAAACGAAGCATAGCTGTTCAGATAGTGATTCTTCCTATCTAGCTGGGTAATCCATCTGTCTTGGTGAAGAAGCTCTGCACTCACTCAGGGACAGACCTACTACCATGCCATATCCAAGTAAGAGAAGGCAGACACCAGCAGATGTATGTCATATATGCCTTCTTATGAATACCCACATAAAAGCTGACCTGCTGCTCCCTTGGACTCCAAGCTAATGGCGCAGACTTTTCTTCCACAAACTACCTTCAGATGAGGGCTCTGTGCTGTATATTCTGAGTAATAGGAGGTGATCAGGCTAGTTGCATGTGCAGAGTGGGAGATCATGTCTCTGCTGAAGCACTTTGGCTCTGTGTACAGACAGCGGTGAGAGCTGGCACCTCTGAAATGAATTTCCTGGAAGGATTTGATACAGCACTTCATTGCCAATGCAGCAGTGAGTCCTGCCTCGCTTTGTCACAGATAACGAAAAAAGATTACAGCTTTGGAAAAGACAATTCATTTAGGAATTGAAGAACTCTGGTTTATCATGAATAACTGAACAACTAATAAATCAGAAATCTTAAATAAGGTCTGATCAGAGGAAGGAATTTTTTAACTCATTTTCTTAAAAAGACCCTATCCAGGAGTTAGGCATTCTACACAGCCAAACATATGCCATTTCAATTACAAAGGTAGTATTGCAACAGGTTTAATAATGAACATTAATCATCTTACACCCAGACACATTATTTTTCCCTTTTCTTCCAGCATGCTTGCTTTCCAAAAGTACTTATTTAAAAACAGGTTAGCAGAACAAGCTGTTACAATCTTTAACGTCAATAGGATTTCAATATCCCATGGAAAATTATTGCAAAAGCAATTTCAAGTTAATCCCTTGACAACACTTTTGCAAACAGCAAGTTAGCAGTGATGAGGATGTCTGGCCACTATCGTCCTGTTTCAGCAGCAATACTGGACTGGAAGACAGCTCTGGGTGATGCTGTGCAGGAGGTCTTTGTTTCAGAGCTGTATAACTGCACAGAAACATTGGATCAGCAGACAGGGCAGGAATGAGAACTAACATTCCATTTGAGACAGATTTTTACCTTTTCTTTCCACCAATATGGTAGAAGAGAAGTATGCCTATTAGAAGCATAGCATTAATCTAAATATCAACTGTGGTCTTATATAAGTTAATTTTTCACAGGGTGTTCCACTGCTGACAAGAGACTGCTGTCATTTATTAGTTCATACACAAAGACTGTATTTCTTCTTTAATTTTACTAAAGATCCAGAAAGATACATGTAGTCCTTCCTCCCCCATGGCTCCCAGTTAGCTTTGGCTGAGGATGTCTCCCAGAAAAGGTAAGTTTCAATCATGTTAGGAGAATGAGGGCATCATATCTGGGGCTCTCACTTGACACCTGGCTTTGCATCACCTTCCTAAGTATGAGAGTCGTTGGAGCACTTTATCTAAAGGGAAGCAACAGCAGGAAAAAGCCCCTGCCAACTAATTTTTTGTAGAGTCTACTGCTGTGGGTATGGGATTAATGTTGCAAAGTATGCAAGTAAGATTGAATCTCTCTGGAGAATGCAAAGAATTCATTGGGGTTTTTAATCCTGAGTGGGCTAGCTATGAACCAAGCTGTGTCAGAACTGCCTGCTCCTAATTCTGCTCCTTTTTATCACACTTTCTGTGCTTGTGGTGCTTCATCACAGCTCTGTGAGTTGCATTCAGCATTTTGAATATCCCAGAAAATGTATTCAACCCGCATGTGATTGATTGATAAAATAATACTGCTAATGCACAGTCTGGGACAAGTCGCCCCAGGAGTTAGCCTTCAATTTAGGTATTAGCAAAATAAGATAATAATATGCAATTAACTATCCCACAAGCATATTATATGGCTTACTTATTTAATGTTTATAGTGAACACTTTGGAAATAAAAATGCTACATACACTAAGTATTGTGCAGCATGGAAAAATGTTTGACTATTTAATTCAGATGGAATGCCTGTAGCACAATGAAACCATGAGTCTTGGCCAGCATTCAAGAGACCCCTTGTCACCTTTCATTTGATATGCAAACACTGGATTAAGTTTCCTTTACTTTGGCCAAACCAGCACTCTCAGGAATCATGCTGTGTCTCTCCCACAGCTGTAAAATATTCTTCTTCTTACAGCAGGATATCAGGTGAGTTTTGGTAGTATGATGTACTCTGGGAGTAGAAGTCTGTTCAGTTTCTTAACTGCAGAAAACTAAGAAAAATGGTGTATGGTACAGACTTGAAGGTAAAACCCTTGAGATGGTCATGGGGATCTTTATTTTGCCATCTGTAATAGCCTATACCGTAAGGCTTTCCACAGCAAAACCAGCATACTTATCTCAGGCATTAAGCAGAACTGAAGTCCTGATGCATGCCATTGATCATACAATAGCATTGGTAATATAAATGCAAAAAGACAGAGATATTTCAAAAACATACTCTATGCAGAATTAGATTGCTTATATCCCTGGTTGGCTTTAGTTGAGGAGGAGGGGATGTTTGGTGGTTTTGGTTTGGATTTTCTTCCTTTTTTTCTTTTTTTTTTCTTCCTGATTTATGCTCTGCTCTGAGGATGTCAAATTTTAGCTGTACATGAATACTTAACAATGCCAGGCTTTGCAAATGTGCGTTTCTTCATGCTCACTGGCCCTTGAGCTCTATTCTGAAAATGAAAGAAGCAGAGCTACATAGGATGAGCGCAGATAACCTGTCAGTGGCTGTCTGTGGTGCGCTGACATAATCTATCAGAGCTTACATGGGGGTTAGAATACGGGATAGTATAAAAGGGAGAGAAAGAACAAAGAAAAGCCTGAAGGTGATAATAAAAAATGAATGCAATGAATGTATGACCTACTTTTCCCTTTGTTTTTTTATCTGGTAAAAAAAGATGCACTGATTAAGTTAAGATAAAATCTTATTCTTTAGCATTTGGTGCCTTAACCTGTCATTGTTCTGTTAATATGCACCATGAGTATCAAATAGTAGATAACTTCACCTTCCTACAAGGGCAAAACTATTTGTTTTGAACTCTTAATCTTGTTTGTTTACTTTTTATTTCATGTGTGTGTTTTCTCTGTTGACATTATTCATGATGCTGTGAGATCTAATAGAGAGCTGGGATTCACCCTGAGCGGTGGTGTCTGATGTCGTTTGGAACAAATTCAAAGAACCCAAGCAGTCCAGGGAAAACTTCAGCTTCCTTTGTGATCACCACCTGTCAGGAACCCAAGCTCAGCTGCAACAAAACATCACAGAATGCAGATCTCCATCACCGAAAAACAATTTTTCTCAGATTTAGTTAACTCCTTACAGATTCAAGCAATGCAAGGAAGCTGATATGCTGCTTGGAACAGAGAAGATCCAGCATGATCTGAAGTGTCCAAGACCAAAGACATCACTGACACTGCCTTT
Organism: Amazona ochrocephala; assembly: GCA_039720435.1. Classification (NCBI taxonomy): domain Eukaryota; kingdom Metazoa; phylum Chordata; class Aves; order Psittaciformes; family Psittacidae; genus Amazona; species Amazona ochrocephala. The sequence goes on along the minus strand of CM077876.1, from coordinate 27,410,888 downwards.
GGAAAAAACAGTGGCTCGGTCAAATGAAGAGAGTTACTTGGTCTGAAATACAGGGATGAAAAAGTTGAATTTCCACTAGACTTTAAGAAAGAGAGAATTCAAATACTATGCATGACACCACTTTCAGCCTTGAGTCAGCAGACTTTCAGGTACTTATTTAGCCTAATGTCTATAATTCAGTGCAAGTGCTTTGCTGGACCAAAGCCCTACTGAGCATATACAAACTTTTAGAAGGTACTTGAAGGAATCAATCTTTTCTGATGCTAAAGCAGATTTTAAATCATGGCTCACTTCCTCCTCATCCCTCTTCAGTTGTACACTTGCACAGTCATTTATTTCCTAGCTAGAGTAACTGCAGAACAGAGGTTTAAAATGTTCAATGGCTTAATGTGTTAGCTTAATTTCTAATGGTTTCTTGCAGCAGCAGTGGACAATGAAAGTGATAGGCTCAGTCTTGTCCTTGATGAATGCTTGCTCACATAATTATACTGGCTGCAAGCTTGGCACAGTTGGGAGAGAAAAGACAATGGGAGTTTGAAAAGTGCAGTTACTGTAGGTCAGGGATGATATCTTCACACAGCCTTTGCTTACCTGTTCTTCTCCAGGATTACTAGAGATTTCTTGCCTACATAATCCATATTTTCTCTCTTGCTCATGGGCATGCACTAACAAATAAAAACTTCCTTCAGCCATAGCTTTAATATAAGTACTTAGATGACAGTTATTATAGCTGAGGTAAACTTGCCAGTTACTACAGCTGTCTTTCTATTGACATTCACTTTAATGTCTATTTATGCTTTGACATCTGAAAGAATCAATCCATTTACCTCAGTATTTAATCTTTGAAAATACCTTATTCATGTCTCCTGTACCTACCGACCCAGTGAGAAGAACGTGTCACGAATTCACTTGAAATAATATCAAAAAGTCTTAATTTAAATGTAACAACCTCCCATTTCAATATTGCATATTTATGGCTGATTCCTAGCTGTCTTGTAAGCTTCTGCAATTTGAAAAACAAATGTTTAACTACTATCTCTGTAATTGGCTTTTTCTTACACCTCTCATACTGTGAAGTGGAAACGGTTAGCCAGTCTTTTACCCAGATATGACATAATCAGTGCCTTCCAGAGACAACCTTCCATGTGGACATTACCACCTCTTGAGATGTGGCTAATCAGTTTCTTAGAAGAAGCTATTATAGTCTATTGGATACATACAAAGCTGCTTCAGAAACTACAAAATAAATTCCCAGTAGACTCCTATTCATTGCAGTAAATTATGTATATTTCTCCTTTGTCTAAAATTGTGTCTAGTGTTTATACCAAAATCGTGTATATTTAATAGTATAGTATAACCAGATATGGATATGCAGGTTATCTCTGTAGCTTCAATTTCACATTTGCTTTAGTCCAACATAAGTGAGAGTTGTTTCTCTTCACAGAGATGAGCTTTCTCTCTCCCCTAATCTGAACAACACACCTCTGCCATCCTTTTGAATCCACGCTGCATGCTAGGTTGGACCAAGGAACTTATCAGGCTGAAAAACAGCCTGGAGGATGAAGGGAGGCTGCGAGGCACAAACAGGGTATTTTTTTTCATACCAATTAGGTCCCTGGATCACTCACTTCTTAAGCCCAAAAGGAGTGAAAGGCTGGAGATGGGACAGAGGGTAAGATGGCTTGCCTCATTCCTTTTAGGTTGCCCTAAAGTGATTATGAAATTTCTATCTTAACTAGGTATTAAAAAAGACCTTTCTTTTTCTATAGCTTATGATTTTCCTAGATCCCAAAGAAAAGTACTTAAGCAAGCACCTAACTTTAAGTCTCATGCTAAAGTCCACTGCTAAAGCAAGTTCCTAGTATTTTTGTTTCTTGGCTGACTTTCTGAAGTGTCAGAGGGGAGATGTTGTTCTTTGTAACAGTTTCACTGAAAATTATGCAGCCATTTTAAAGAAAATATTCATTGTTGCTAGGAAATATTGTTTGTGACCTTTTTATTAAACAGCTACAGCACCCCAAGGAAGAAAAGAGGCATAAGCTTGGCAAGGAGTAAAGCTCCAGGTAAGACTGTGTCTTTATTAGCCCTGGAAGAATTGGATGTGATTTAACTGAGTTATATGATATATAAAGCATTTTGTACGTGGGTCACGGAGTACATTAAACGATAAAATTGTTGTCTTCTGCTGTTCTATTAGCGATGGCACCAGTGGATATACAAACTGAGTCCAATATGTCTTGATGCAAAGGAAGAAGAGGGCATATTAAGGAGGATGGAGGTCTCAGAAGTGCTTTCCTACCATAATGTAAACTAGGATGAAGCTGTAATTTCCTTCTTCATCATTAGTGACAGTACATGTGAGGGCTTGACATGTTGTAAGGAAGATATGCACCTTCCCAGAGGACACTCAAGAGATCTTTAGAATCACTATTTCATAAAATGTCTTTCTTTCTGTATTGAATATATGAAGATTGCAAAGGTGAACACTGTGGGAGGTGGATAAATAACACAGAGTCATGCCTGATTGATTGCATATATTGAATAATACATAGTACAGGGCTGCTATGTAGCCAGTAGATGAAACAGGACACATTGCTTTATCCAGTTTTCTTTCATAAAGATTTTCTAAAACAAACCTTTGAAATCAATTGAACAAGGAGCAGTATGGCAGAAATGGAATCTCAACATGTCAGGCATGGCACTGCTAGGGTTGCCTGTCTAAACTTAGCAGCAGCCACTTGTACAGATCTGTTGAAAGGAGGCCCTTCTTACATGCAATCCCATTGATTTTCTCCCAAAAGAAGAGACACACCATGCATAAATCCCAAACAGCTGTGCACTTTTGTGAGTTGTATCTCCCTTCTCCTCTTTCAGATCTTCCAGATTTTATGCCATTGCTAGTGGCCTGTTCTCTTCTGGTTAAAACCTCTGCTTCTATGTCTTAAACTTCATAATGGTCCTCTTTCCTTTTTTGTTCTTTGTTACGAAGAAAATGAGTTTATATTTTTATCTCCTCTGTTAATCAGATATTGTCCTATTGTTTGCCTGTTAACAGACATTATGCTATTTAGTGCACAAGCACTAAATTTTGCCCTGTATTCCTTCCACAAGATAAGTGCTATGTCAGACCTGTAAGCACAGCTGCTCCTTAACCTAGTTCTGTCAGAATGATCTGATCAGTAAAACCCTTGCAGAGAAGTGTTTCAGTAGGTTTTAAAACCAAATTCTTTTGACAGAATCAGGCTGGGGACAGACACATGTATAGCTACACCAGCTAATCTGAGGGGGGCGGGAAGGGGTGGTAACCTTCAGGGAAGCAGAAGGAAGAAGAGAGTGGCTGGTGATGAGCTACCTACATTGCCTTCATGCTTACATTATCCACATATCTATCAGCAGTCCTATCAGCATCTGACCACACTCTGACCATTCTGATTTTCATACTTTTTGCTTATTTTTCCAAAACATCTGTTATTGCTGACAGACCTGCCACATGCCACCATGATGCTTTCACTTCATTACACTGCCTGTCTATAACCGCATTTTTATTTCCTCAGCTGATCTTCATTATTTTCTTCTTCTCATTTGGTTCCTAATTTCATTATTTTTTTACACTGTCCAGTTCTTCTCTCCAAAAAAATCCTGTCTTCACTTACATCTTTCCTTAAGTCCCTTTCTCAAAGCAGTTTCTCATCAGGTCTTATTAAATATCTTCTTTCTTCTGCCTTGTTTTAATTACACTGTGAACTCTTTAGGCCAATGAACGTGACTAAAGTGTGTAAAATGTTGTTTGAACCCTGGACTGTTAAATTATAATAACAGCAATAGTCATCAGAGCTCCAAAGTTTGAGCACAGGACAATAGGTAATGCTGCAGAAAGTAAGCTGAAACAAAAGAATTAAAAAAAACTTTAGAAGGAAGGAAGCCTGCAGCACTGATAATTTAGAAAAGGTGGAACAGCCAACAGCCACTGACACATGGAAAGGGCAAGGAGAAATAACAGGTCAGTCCTGAGACCAAAAAGAAGCTTCACACCAGGAGTGGCTGATGAATTGGGAAGAAAAGTATCTGCAGCTCAGGAAACTCCTAAAATGCTGTAATTGCCCTGGAGCATACACAGGGGAAAATTTGACTCTATCTTCATGATTAAGAATGGTTATATCTATGGAAATGAGTGAGCTCTGTGACTGAAAACTGGTTTTAGGAAATGAGTATATCCCTAGTCAGGAACTAGTGAAGACTTTTCTGATAAGTAAAAAGACCAATCCCTCTCTGAGCAAAGTAATTTCTGGTACTGTTTGACTTGAGTAGCAGCAAAGTAATGCAAAATGTACTGCATGATGTTTATCTCAGTACACAACCCATGACAGATGTAGCTAGTAACCTAGAAAATGCCTTGAAGAAAACCACTGAGCAAGTGAAAAAGTAGATAAGGAAGAGGGAAAGGGAGAAGAACACTGGAATGTAGAAGATGGTAAATGCAGCACATTTTCTTTCTGCTTCTGCACACATGCTGTATAGAAAATAGCTGGAGCATTAAATATTTATTGAAATTATGCTTTAAAAGAGAAGAAAACTCACTAGGAATATTGCTGACAGAAAAAAGTAAAATAATTAGATTTAAAATAAACTAACATTTGTAGATACTCTGAACTTGCACGCATTTTCAGTGATGCTTAAATTTGAATAAATATTTTCAATCTGTTATTTCAGTTCCTTTTCAGATTCAAATCTGAGCACTATTTCTTCAGTCCGTCATCCTGCTTATGTATTGATAAATAGCCATGTGCCAGGTAGTTTTCTAGGTGAAAAACAACAGGTTTGAAGGTGGTCCTGATTCAAGCCCCATCAGTACAGCATGGAATGATACCAATTGTTTCATGTGTCAGTGCTGAGTAGTTCAAGGTTTTACATCTCTCCCTCCTTGCTTCTTTTCTCTGCCCCACTGAGAAGCTCTTAAAATCTTTCATGATAAAGGTCCTTTCTTTTCATTTTTTTTTATTTTTTTCCCTTGGACAAACAAAAAAAAAAGAAAGAACAAATTCAAGAATGCCAGAGTTTTGGAAAAAAACAGCAAAAGGTTTGGCAGCAAAGCTCAGCAAACTGCTGAACAATCAGTTTTGGAAGAGGATTTAAACTACAGTGGCAAAAGAATGACTGTTGACCTGGAAAATCAAGATACATTAGGCATTTCAATGCAGGAGAGGGAGGGCTGCACTGCCTGGTCATGTCAAGGTCTAGTGGTCAGGAGCTTAATGACGAAAACAAAAGACTGAAGTATTTTAGTGAGCACAAAGGAGTTTTGCAGATAGGAGTATGCAGAGAGATTATTGAAGAAAAAACGTGGCAGTCAAACCAATGCAATGCAAAATCTCTCCAAGGTTCCCAGGGAAAATTGACTGGAAACAAATTTGTCAGTGACAGGAATTAACTGTTATATTCACAGCTCAGGCTGATTAAGAATCGGATAGTAATCTTACCAAATAGAGTGTTATCACTAAAAATTGTTAATGCTTTTTTTTTCTGATACAGCTAACAGATGTTTCTTGAAAATAACACATTTAATAAAATCACATCTTACAGTATGAAGTTCTCCTTGTTGTTCTCCTTGCTGCCAACCTGCAGGAAAATCACACATAGACTGTTTGGCAGGCCTGCTAGTGACGGAGGTTCTTATTACGCAGAATATACCTTCCAGACAGCAGGAGAGGGGAGCTCTCCACTAAAGGAGATGGAAGGAGATTTAGATGGTAACTCCTTGCAGTCACCAAATGAGGTCTACACCAGGGCAGTGCCACAAGGAGAAGTAATAGTCCTTCCAGGGGGATTTATTTGATCAAGACTCTGCTGAGCATGAAGGCTATGATGAAAATAACTGAAGGGGCATGAGCATTAGAAGCAGAACTTAAAACTGAGTCAGGAAGAAGAGAAAAATAGTGCCACAGATTGAAATACAAATAAGTGTATGAAAGTGAATGTGTACACTTAACCACTTACACTCAAGAGATCATAGGTTATAGCTTCAAAAAGACATAGAAATTACGTAGATGCCCAGCTATCATTAAGGCACTTAAGTTCAAGCCTCAGTACATGCTAAGCAGTGTTACTGAAATGAGAGACACTTACTCTGCATCACTAACATTCCTGAATTACCCACAGGTCTTCTGCTCCTGTTCAGAAACATTAGTATTTCTAATAGGGCTCAGCAATTTAGAACCAAGTCAAAGTCTATGGACCTGTCAGGATCCGCAAACATTTTTTTGGAGTTGTACTGAAATATTTCAGACTCATTCAGTCAAATATATTACTAAATATGCAAACAGGTCCCAAAATAGCTGTAATAAACCTGGTTTCACTGAGCTCCCTCCTACTGCTCACCCTTTCCCAGGATCACGCCACCTGTCTTGGACTTAGTAATTCTACCACCATATATCCACTCAGGCTTGGACCACAGAGTTTCCAGCCACATAAAACCAGTCATTCTCAGCCAACTCTCCATACATCAGCCAGCTCTCTCAGCCTCATGCATCCTAAGATCTTTCTTATATTCTAAGTGTGAGGTTAAACAAAGCATCTACAGTTGTCAGCTCCTTGATTATCTGTATCACATTATCATCAATGTACTCCAGAAATCTCCTGGATTGCTTGTGCCCTGCTGTGTTGTCCCTCCAGAGATACCAGGGTGGTAAAATAATGACCTAATAACCAGAGCCAGTGAATATAAGGCTTCTTCAAGTTAACTGAAGACCTCATAATTTTGTTGATCAGACAGCCTGTAAGAGACATCACAACATGACCCATGTTGATCTGCCTGATAATCTAACCCATAAACTCTCAAGTGGTTCCTCATCCCCTCCCAGGGAGAATTCCAAGCATTTCAGCTTCCTTTGGCTATAAAATGAAAATGCTCATTAGTTGCTTATTTTCCAAACCATCTGATCAAACCAGTTCTGCCTTTTTTCATTTCTTGTACTTTTGCCCCATCTATGGATACCTTTGGTAGAAATCATACCAAACTCCTCATATGTTCACATGTAGCAGAAAACCATATGTGTTTTGTTTTTCTGTCTGTCTATCTATCTATCTATCTATCTATCTATCTATCTATCTATCATCTATCTATCTATCTATCTATCTATCTATCTATCTATCTATCTATCTATCATCTTCCTGTATTAAGAGTAGGGAAGAGGCATGAAATGAGTTAAATAGTTTCTCTCATGGCAAAAAAACGTAATGCAAGAATAAATTCACACAGGAGTTTACCTCTTAGAGTATCTGTTTGTTTATAACATTGTAGAACAGAAGGATAACACATAAATTTACTCAATTTTAGCTGCATGTACACCTACAGCTATGATGATTTCCTATTCTGCTTTTAAAAACATAGTAAACTTTTTCTCCTTCACAAACTTTAGAGAGAAAAATGTGAAGTCTGGGTGAAATTTAACAGATTAAAGCACCAGATAGATCTGTATTACTCTAAGCATAAAAGACATCTTTGATTAATGGGTTGCTGCAGCTCAGCTAGCATAAAAAATCTTGAGTAAATATACCAGTAGGACATTAATGTGTGGGATGAGTGTGTGTAGAATAGGCTGCATATTCAGGAAACACTACAGAATTTCCATGGGCCATGGACCAGTAATCTAATGATCTTCTTCCTTTCATCAGGCATACTTTGTAAATAAAGTAGGCACAGAAATATATGAAGAACTTGAAAAAAAATTACCTCTGCTGTAGCACCCTTAATGCGTTAACAGCACTGCTGTTTCTCATACTGGCTTAAAAAGTGCTCTTTCTCTATTTAAAGTCTTCACATGCCTTTTTTTAGCCTGTGATGCTTTAGTTACTGGGTAAATCCATTATGATCTCACAGCACAGACCTTAGAGCCCAAAGCATATGCACAATGGCACAACTCAAGCCACAGCAAAGTGCTTATATAAAGATTATTTTCCTAAATTACTTCAGTGTTCATATTTCTTTATCTGCTTTACACTTGGGGCATTATAGCTTTCATTTTCAATCACATCTTGAATTAGAATTAGATTTGAGCATGAGAGGCAAAAATACTTCACATTTAAATTAAACCATTGAACTGTAATTGTTGAAACAATCAGCCGCAAAAATAAAAACACAAACCAGAAACCAGAATTGACTGCAGGAATCAAAATGCAAGGCAAAAGATGATTGGAAGGGACTTCAGAAAGTGAAGTAACAGATTATATAAGCTTTAAACAATATTCACAAGGAATTTCGCATCACATTCTGCATATGATATAGGAATTGTCAGTTGTAGGTGCCACTTCACACAGAGAATGTGAAAATCCAGTTCTCAGATATACTGGGTAAATAACCATTTAACTACAGGATTTGGATGAAAGTCAGAAAACAACATGAAACCTAGTCCAGAAGTTCAAAAAAGGAGTCTCTGTTCTGGGCTATCTCTGGATATTCAACTCTAAATATATGTCAACTTAATCTAGAAATGCAGAATCAGAAATCTATTTTTGGCCAACTAGTCAAATCACACATAATTAAAGACACATCCCACATAAGCATTTTCTTAACATTCTGCAGTTTGGACTTCACGTGACATTAAAAGATTTTATTTAAAAAATAAAAAATATTAAATAAAATAAGAAATAAAAAAATATTTAAGTAATAAAAAAATTGTTTAAGAAATAAAATCTGGCTATTAGTGATACTTCCCATGTCACGTATTATCACTAGGGAGTTCAGAATGGGATGCACAATTCCAGCCCTAAAATTCTCTGCGCTTCAGGTTTCTGCAGGAATTCTTCGGGTTCACTTGTCTGATTGTGTTGAAAGCTGCGTCTTATGTTAGCCAGTGTTTTTTCCTCGGAATGGATGACTGAAAAGTCTAGAGATGGCCCATCAGAGACAGGCATATGTGACCTATTAGGGCTTCACTCGTGCTACCACACATTTATTTTTCAGAGCTATGGTTACAAAATGCCATCTTGCAATAGTCCTTTCATGAATTCTTTTCCATATTAGGTGACCTCTTCTTGCAGAGGTGCTCTCCACAGATTGCTTTATTGGGTGACTTACATGAAAATTTCCCCTCAGAAGAAAACTTGATCCTTGAGAAGTGAGCCACCAAACAATTTACATTCAAATCAAAATTGTGCTTGGAGACAGCCAGGTAACAAACTCTGCTGAGAAGACCCAGGAAGGTCATCAGTAATCTCTATTTTTTGATTAATAAATTTCATTTTGGTTTGCTGTCTCATATGTTCCTGCTGTAATTACTCTGCAGAACCTTTTCAGTCTGTGTCATAACAGAATCATACTGTGCTTGCAGGCTTTTTAGGCTTGCCGCAAAAAAAAAAAAAAAAAAAAAAAAAAAGTCTCTCTTTTAAAAGAATCCTAAAGGAAAGGGAGCATGGAAATTTAATATATTTTTTTCTCTATCCCAGAAGTAATAATGCTAGGAATAGGTTGTTTTCTTTTCCTGTATACTCTCTAGCTTAGCGCAGTATTGAAGCCAACTCTATTATTTCTCGTGTGCAGTCTTTAGTGTGAGTAGGAGAGGTGTCTCTTCTCTTTTGAGGCTCATATATTTCAGAATAACCTCTGATAATACAGTATCTCAAAGTCTGCATATGCAGTCCAAAGCACCATACCTATCACACACCAAAAATACATTATGCACTAAAAAGGTGATGTTAATTTACACTGGTCAAATATTCTGTTAGATATTCCATTTAAATTCAGCTGATTTACCTTTCATACTGCAAATAAAATGCACTTAAAATACAGTCAGCTTATCCCAAAATAAGTAATCAGCTGAAGCACAGGAAACATCTCATGCATTCAAAGAAATATACTAAATCTGTCGTTGATGTGCTTTGCCTTTGCATATCTGCTTGCGACCTGGGAGCATGTATTCACTACAATACTGACCATTTTCACTGAATTCACAAAGAGCTGACAGCAGGGGTGTCTAACCTGAGCTCAAAGTGCTTTGGGAAAAAAAGATAATACCAGTCATCAAAACTAGTGAAAAAGAGAAACGGGAATCTTTCTTAGTCTTGGAGTCCAGACTACAGAAAACTAAATGAGCCACAGAGGTAACAACGACTCTCTTCAGAATAAGCTGCTCTGCTGAAGTCTAATATTTGATTCACTGGCACTTTTCCAAAGTCAAAATAAGGCGAAATAATTTCCCCAGTTAAATTCAATGGACACTTCAAAATTAATGACCATAAAGTTCTGAAATGAAAATAATGCTGTTGTGTTCTCAATGATACACTGTGTTCTGAAAAACTGATTGGATCACTCACTGTGACAGATCTGTTTTCTCACAGGACACAATTAAGCAATATCTAATTTCCTGGATCCCTAAACCAAATCTTTCACTTCATAAGCATTAGAAAAAAATTAGCTTGTTAAGAAATAGAAACAGGACTTTAACGAAGCAAATTTCACTGAGTTCATATTCTTATAAAGACAATGATAAGTCCAATTGGTGTGTGTCTTCTATTATATGCCAGAATTTTTAAGGAAGATTATTTCTGACATACTGGGAGCTAGAAATATAATCAACTGCTTTAATATTTGAATAAACATCAGCAAGTTTTTATGGCTTTGATCACACTCAAGATAGTTATCATTTGTGTAAGAAATTAATGGGCTATATTGAAAAGGCATATTAGATTATTTTTAATATTAAAAATTAGATCTAGGGTACATGTTCTGTCACACTCCCCTCCATTTAACGCTGTACTAATTTGAGCCCTCCTTTAGCATAAGAAAATAATCCATGTCACTGAAGTTTTCCTGTCTGCATAAACCTGTAACACTGATATCTTTCATGTCCTATTGATTCAGGGCTGCATCAAAAACCTGATTGAAATAAATGAGTCTTTCAGTCACTTGCAGTGGATTTAGGATTAGACACTTACATGAAAGCTGAGTGGACTCAGCACCTTACAGAAATAAGGTTCACAAAATAAAAAAGTTGAGACGCTTACTGGAAAACCAAAATGCTTTAATTGTGAATGTAATGCTTTCATTGTTTAAGGTATTTGCCAAACAACTCTCTTTAAGATTCTCTGAAATGATTATTTGCTGGTGGTCAAAAACGAGTACATATGCAATAGGAATATAGCAAAATATTACACTCATTACAATGAACAATTTATGTGACTGATTTTATGAAGCGACATCTAAGGTCCTTTTATCATAGAAATTTAGGAAGTCTTGAAGGAATAAGCTTTTTACACTTCCCTTATATCTTGCCAGAGAAGAACTATATGAAAAAAGAATTGAGAATCAGACACATACTTTGGACAACTCAGAATTGGAGTATTTTCCTTTCAATCGATTTCTGTACACGTATTCACATTTTATCTACTTATTTAAAAAATTTTAGAATATTTTTAATGATTTGAAAATAGATATCACACAGCTTTGAAACACATTTTCCACTATTTTTATTTGTTGTTTTTTATGATCCATTCATACATTCAACTTGATGGTGAAACTAGAAAAATTCCAAATATAGAATCATAGAATCATAGAATAGTTAGGGTTGGAAAGGACCATAAGATCATCTAGTTCCAACCCCCCTGCCATGGGCAGGGGCACCTCCCACTAAACCATGCCACCCAAGGCTCTGTCCAACCCGGCCTTGAACACCCCACAGATGGAGCATTCACAGCTTCCCTGGGCAACCCATTCCAGCTCCTCACAACCCTTACAGTAACAAATTTCTTCCTCATATCCAATCTAAACCTCCCCTATTTAAGTCCGAACCCGTTACACCTTGTTCTATCACCACAGTCCCTCATGAAGAGTCCATCCCCAGCATCCCTGTAGGCCCCATTCAGATACTGGAAGGCTGCTATGAGGTCTCCACGCACCCTTCTCTTCTCCAGGATGAAAAGACCCAACTTTCTCAGCCTGTCTTGACACGGAAGGTGCTCCAGTCCCTTCATCATCCTCATGGCCCTCCTCTGGACTTGTTCCAACAGTTCCATGTCTTTTTTATGTTGAGGACACCACAACTGCACACAATACTTCAAGTGAGGGCTCACAAGAGCAGAGTAGAGGGGCAGGATCAGTTCCTTTGACCTGCTAGTCACTCTCCTTTTGATGCAGTCCAGGATATGGTTGCCTTTCTGGGCTGCGAGCGCACACTACCAGCTCATGTTCATTTTTTCATCAACCAACCCCCTCAAGTCCTTCTCCACAGGGCTGCTCTCAATCTCTTCTCTGCCCAACCTGTAGCTGTGCCTGGCATTGCTCCGACCCAGCTGTAGGACCTTGCACTTGGCATGGCTAAACTTCATTAGGTTGGCATCAGCCCACCTCACAAGCGTGTCAAGGTCCCTCTGGATGGCATTCCTTCCCTCCAACGTATCAACCAAACCACACAGCTTGGTGTCATAGGCAAAATTGCTGAGGGTGCACTCAATCCCACTGTCTATGTCACCAACAAAGATGTTGAACAAGACCGGTCCCAACACCGATCCCTGAGGGACACCACTCATTACTGGTCTCCAGCTGGACATTGAGCCTTCTCCAAATGCAGGGTAGCCAGTTCTCCCGATAGCTTCGGGATGGCGCCCTTGCTGTCCCTAGTCTGTCTTTTATTTGCAATGTACCTATAAAATCCCTTCCTGTTATCCTTAACACCCTTAGCCGAGTTTAATTCTACTTTGGTCTTAGCTTTCCTAACCTGGTCCCTAGCTTCCCGGACAACATCCCTGTATTCTTCCCAGGCCACCTCTCCTTTCTTCCACCTTTTATAAGCCTCTTGTTTCCTTCCAATTTGCCTCAGCAGCTCCTTATCCATCCAAGGAGGTCTCCTGGCCCTCCTGCAGCACATCCTTCTAGTAGGGATGTATCGCTCCTGGGCTTGCAGCAGGTGATCCTTGAATATCAAGCAACAGTCTTGGGCCCCCCTGCCCTCTAGGGCTATATCCCATGGAATCTTACTGAGCAGGTACCTGAAGTTCCAAAGCCTGCTCTCTTGAAGTCCAGGGCAGTGAGCTTGCTGCACGCTCTTCTCACAGTCCTGAGGATCTTGAATTCGACCATCTCATGATCGCTGCAACCAAGGCTGCCCTGGAGCATCACATTCCCAACCAGCACTTCCCTGTTGTTGTGAATGAGGTCAAGCATAGCACCTCTCCTTGTCGGCTCCTCTATTATTTGCAGAAGGAAGTTGTCTTCCACACAATCGAGGAACCTCCTGGATTGCTTGTGCCGGGCCGTACCATCCCTCCAACAGATATCAGGGTGGTTGAAGTCCCCCATGAGAACAAGGGCCTGCGAGCGTGAAGCTGTTCCTATCTGTCTATAGAGCACTTCATCCACCGACTCCTCTTGGTCAGGTGGTCTGTAACAGATCCCCACAGTAATGTCTCCCATCACTCTTCTCCCTTTAACCCTGACCCACAAACTCTCTGTCGACTGCTCACCTGTCCCCAGACAGAGTTCCATGATCTCCAGCCTATCCCTAACATAAGTAGCAACTCCTCCTCCCCGTCTGCCGGGCCTGTCTTTCCTAAAGAGCCTGTAACCTTCCATTCCAACACACCAGCCATAGGAACCATCCCATCATGTTTCTGTGATGCCTATGATATCATACCCCCGTAGACGTGCACACATCTCCAATTCCTCCTGTTTATTCCCCATGCTACGGGTGTTTGTATAGAGGCATCTGAGCTGAGCTCCAGTTGAAACCTGATCATTGGCTGGGGTGCCTGGAATATCTCTACATTGCTCTGAGCATTTGTTATAGGTGCTGGCAAATGACTGGGTGTTTTGGGATGGAATGATGACCCCCTCCCCCAACACATCTAGTTTAAAGCATCCTTGACCAGTCTGGCAAGCCTCCTACTAAATCCACTCTTCCCCTTCTTTGTCAGACCAGCTCCACCAGCCCCCAGTAGACATGGCCTCCCAGATTGAGTCCCCTGCTCAAGATACCCAAACCCCTGACTACAGCATCACCCTTCTAACCATTTATTAACCTGCCCAATCCTCCTAGCCTTATAAGGTCCTGCCCTGTATCCCAGAGAATTGACGAAAAGACAATCTGAGCTCCAGAGCCCCTAACCACCTCTCCCAGAGCTCTGTAGTCCTTCTTTATGGTCTCCGGGCTACTGCTATCTATATCACTAGCACCCACATGTATTACCAGGAGTGGGTAATAGTCAGTGGGACCGACTAGAGCAGGCAGCTTCTCGGCCACATCCCTGATCCAAGCCCCTGGTAGGCAACACACCTCCCTTGATACTGGGTCAGGCCGGCAGATGGGTGCCTCTGTGCCTTTCAGATTAGAGTCCCCGACTACTATGACCCGCCGCTTTTTCCTGGCAGCACCAGTAGTGACCTTCTTTACCATTGCACTAGCTGGTTGCGCCTGGTGGGAGCGCTGTTGCTCATCAGCCCCCTGCAGGACAGCAAAGCGGTTCTGGGTGGGGACAACAGACGTAGGACGAAGCCCCTTGCTTTTAATTACCCTCTTCCTCCTTTTTTTGTTGTTTTTTTCTGTTACTGTTTCCCAGCTTCCTGGGTTAGCAGCCTCCTTTCCTGGGTTAGCAGCCTCCTTTCCTGCATGAGCAACAGTAGTCGCTTGAGGCTCCTGCACAGTCTGGTCCTGGAGCAAGCAGTGCTGCTTCCCCTCAGCATCCCTGACACCTTCCAGCCTAGTAACAGCTTCCTGCAGCTCAGGCACCTGCTGCAGGAGGATCTTCACCAGGCAGCACAGGGTGCAGCCCTGCCCATTGTGCACCCTCCTCTCCCGAGATCAGTGCAGGCGCTCTCTACACCCCTACCTCTGCACTGCAGCCTCACTTCCCATCGGCTCTGTCTGGGTGCCTACACTGGCCACCGCTGGGGCAGCGAGAGCAGAGCTCCCAGACTGGACCCTGCTCAGACGGCGAGTGCTCACCATCCCGCTCGCCTGCCCGCGAGAACTGCCCCACAAACTGCCTCAAACCCGCCCTGATCACTCGCGCTCCCTGGGACAGGTTTTTACCCAGTCAGGGCTGGTGCCGCTCCTCCTGGCACCGCCCCCTCTGAGTCAGCTGCTCCGTCCGCTGAGCTGCCGGCTCCTGGGTGAGTCCTGTCGGGGACGTAAGGCTCCTTTGGTGCGTGTTGGTGCTCCGAGCTGAAGCTCCTGGACGCCGAGCCTCCCCCCGATCAGGAGCTGCAGGCGTCCCCTCTCGGGCTAGCAAAATATGAATACATAACCACCAGAAAATAAGAAAACTCTGTATCTAATAATAACTCTTCAAAAACAGTTAACACAGCAATGTTTCTGTTTTCATTCGTTCTGAAGTAAACACAATGAAGTATCAGATACTGATATTTCCTTGGGATTTTAGTGTTTTCCTGGGTATTATTAATTCTTTTCCATATCATATCAAAAGCATCTTACAAGTTTAGGTGTTTGTTTTTTGGTTTTGTTTTGTTTTGTTCTGTTCTGTTATTCCAAAACAGCTTCTTTAAATTTAGTATAGAGCTTCAATTCTAAAATGTCTGCTTTGAAAGAGACCTTCTGTGTCATTTATCTCTGTGTTTAGCAAATATACCCTTTTTTTCCCCAGCTTCCCACACTTTGGCAAAATAATTCGTAGAATCATAATATTGTTTAGGTTAGAAAAGACCTATAAGATCATCTAGCCCAACCCTCAAACCAACACTGCTAATTCCATTGCTAAACCATCTCCCTGAGTGCCACATCTACACATCTTTTAAATATCTCAAAAGATGGGGACTCAACTGCTTTTCAGACACATGTGTACACTGCTGGCTCATATTTAGCTAGCTGTTGACCAAGGTCCTTTTCCACCAGACAGCCTTCCAACCCCTATTCCCTAATCCTTAGTGTTGCATAGGGTTGTTGTGACCCAAGTGCAGGACCCAGCACCGAGACTCAGACCTCATACAATTGGCTTCGGCCCACTAATCCAGCATATCCAGATCCTTCTGTAAAGCCTTCTTAACCTTAAGCAGGTCAACACTCCCACTCAGCTTGGTGTCATCTGCGATTCATTCCTATTCTGATGAGATCTCGTTAAAATATTGGAAATCTGCTTTGCTAACTGAGTACATTAAGCTTTATTTTGAGTTTTAATGTCTTGCATACTGTTTTTGGTTTCGTAAAACTTTTTAACTTTGGTTTCGTAACTTTTTAACCCGGCTGTTGGACTGAAGAATGCCTATTCTGTAACATGGCTTATGTTGCAATCATCTTCCACTCACCACTCCTTGACATTCCAGGCCAACACTACAGTTGACAAAGATAAGCAAGCACATCACTCTCATAAACAGTCTGTCTTCTTCCTGATGCCCACCATATGGCAGGAAAGACCTGTTCTAGTGAAGGGTGTCCCTGCCCATGGCAGAGGAGATGGAAGGAAATTATTTTCAAGGTCCCTTCCAACCATAACTTAATTCTATGCTAAGAAAAGGAAGGAAGGAAGCAAGTAATCCAAAGAAACTATCAAACATAAGGATCATCTCAGACCAGTGAGGTCAATATTCAGCTTTCCTGACTCCTGTACTAGGTGGCTTATATGGTGCTACATTATTTAGCTTAAAATAAACATTTTATAATAAAATAATAAATAAAGCCTCAATCTTATAAGGTATCTGCAATAATCTTTCTTTTTTTTTTTCTTTTTTTAAAAAAATAACTCATTGCCCTTTGGTTGACATAAGATACCCTCCTTTTATGACAATCTGGTCCCAGTTACAAACACAGGGCTCTGCAGAATTTGATCATGAAAGGCTGAGCTCTGAAGTCTTATTAGTCTCATAAGAAATCATGTGAACACTAACATCTTAAGCTTACGAACAACCTTTGAATAAAAGATGAGTGGATTATTTTGAGAAACTAACAACCAGGTTTATTTCTGATGTGGTGGCTTTGGAAAGAGCTTGGCTTTCTTCACAAATGTGCTAAATATGCTGATATACTGTGAATTTTTTGTTTTGATTTGGATTTTACTAAGGCTGAAAAGGTTTTAGAAATTATGTCAAATTGTCATCAACTCCCAGAAATACCCATAAGAGTTAGAGAAGCACAGTCAAGGCCAAAAGAATCCAAAAGGATCTTGGCCTTAGCTATTGTTTCCCATGGAAGTAATCGTCTTCCCTTACAAGTAACCTATATCTCCAGTGCTCCACGATCCTACTGACCTCTGTACAGCTGCATTAATTTTGAAACTTAAGGCCCAAGTCCCATTTTCCATGTAGCACAGGACAGAAAACTAACTGGTGCATTACCATAGTCCAGTGTACAAAGTCCCTGTGCACAGGTAGGAGCTCAGGGCTTCTAACTGATGCACCCAGATCACTGGGTATCTGTGCCTGTGCTATTTAATTGTAGTTCCATGGCTAAGTTGCTTTCAGTTCTGGAGCTTACATGATCACTGTGGGATTGGTGCTCTCCATATTGAATTCTAATGTTAATGGTGTGTATCAGTTTGAACTGTTTTGGAGATGCTGCCTAAATTATAAATTATTTGAAATAAATTTATATTTTTTTTTCCAAATATTGAAAATTGGAAAATAGCCTTAGCATGCTACCCATTTAAACACATAGGAAGCATCCACACTTTAGGCATCTGCCTAGTAGAATTCAATCCACAGTGTAAAGTCTAGTCACATCTAGTTTCTTTTATACATGTGCACACCCATTAATGTGTCCATTTGAACTGTTATGACAAGGTGACCTTGGTCAGTTGTATAACACGGCAATGTGGTACTGCATCAGCTTACTGAATTTAGTCGAGTCTGAAATATGGTAGCTTCTTTCCTCCATCCCAAGCCATTAAGCTTTCTTTTCCTCTTTATTTCTCTGTCTCATCATAACTAATATGGGGGGAAACAGAATGAATACACAATTCTAGGTAACAAGCTTGACCTGTTGCTTCTTTAAGGTTTGATGCTGTCCTGGGTCCATCAGTAGCTGTCATTTTTTCTCCTTCTTAGTAGCTGGTGCAGTGCTGTGATTTTTACTTTTGACCTGGGAACAACACTGATAACACCAATGTTTTTAGTTGTTGATGTAATGTTTACTCTGACCAAGGACTTTCTGAGTCTCATGCTCTGCCAGGGAGGAGGGGAAGCCGGAGGAAGCGAAGACAGGACACCTGACCCAAACTAGCCAAAGAGGTATTCCATACCACAGTGCGTCATGCCCAGGAGGTAAAAAACTGTGGGTAGGGACCAGGAAGGGGAGGATTCACGGCTTGGTAGGGCTGGGTATCGGTGGTGAGCAGTTGTATTCTTTTCCCTCGTTGTTTTCCCTTGTGATCATTATTATTGGTGGTAGCAGCAGTGGTTTGTGTTATACCTTAGTTACTGGACTGTTCTTATCTCAACCCATCGGAGTTGCATTCTTTCGATTCTCCTCCCCATCCCTCCAGGAGTGGGGGGAAGAAAAAGGGGAGAGTGAGTGAGCAAACTGCGTGAGTCACGGCTGGCTTAAACCACAACAGATGCTAAAAATCACTGTAGCAAATTCTATCAGTGTTCACCATTAACCTTCAAAAACTATTGTGTTGCTTTGCCAGTCAGAGACAATTTCAGTATTAAATACAGGTGCAGTAACCACTAAAGGAGCTAAATGACCTTGCTGTGGTTATCAACCAAAACATACAGATAGGTAGATTCTGACTATTGAATTTCATTAAGAAACAAAAGAATGTTGAAATATATTGGCTCATGTACTTTTAAATAGTCTTGAAAGTTTATAATAAATAGGTAGCCATAACCTGCTGGAAATTAGTTGGAAAAATAATTCAATGTAAATGCAATGCCGGAGTTCAGTGGAGGACTTATCAGACACTCTAATCAGGAAACGAGGCATCTCTTTGGCTTCCAAGTACAGAAATGTTTGCCTAATTATGTATAGCTATTCTCCTAAATATGCTGATTCAGGGTACCTCTGTTGAGGCATTCAAAGAATTCAGATAGATATGCAACTTAATGTAATTAAATCTGCCTACACACAAGTATTTTTATAGAAGTAGATAGATTTACTTCAACATCACTGGCAAAAGGTAAGATAGGGTTTTTTATTATTATTTAAGGGTGAAATACTCTGTATTGGATGTACTTTGGATTTAGTGTGAGGTGTGTGTTTTGGTTTAGTGTGAGGTGTTCCTGTCCATGGCAGGGGGGTTGGAACTAGATGATCCTAAGGTCCTTTCCAAGCCTAACTATTCCATGATTCTATCATCATACTTTAGTACATCCAATACAGCAGATAATGACTTTTCACTGAAAAATTAAACATAGCTTTTGGAGACACATAGTTCTAAGTAAACTGTAGCAATAGGAAAGCCATTGAAAATTTTAATAAATGGTTTCAACAAACACCTAATAAGTGAAAAACAAAAGAGTGAACTGTACTGGCCTTTTTTTTCTAATGTGGATGCCCTACCTTTTTACATATATCATTTTAAAAATAAAACATTAGTATTTTACTTAATCTATAATTTTATTGGCAAATAAAGTATTAAAACCCTAATTAATTTGTAACTAATATCCTATCTGTATATTAATATAGGACAGCTATTCATTTCACGGCCATACGTATTGTCTAAATTCCCTGAGCTGACACCTCTGCTCTAGAAATCAAGAATGCCAAGTCCGTATTATATGTTTCAAAAGGTTCAGCAAACCATCAATGCAGTAAATTGCCATAAATATTATCAAGAGCTAGAGTGAAATTCCAGTAAATGAAGATTAAAGGAATGAAATTGGCTGAGCTGAGCAAAGTAAGGAATTCATGTGCCTCCTAATGTTGTAAATCAACTTAGACTGTGCAGTCTCTGGCTATTTAATTAACAGCTTCATATTCTGCTAGCGAAAGAAGGGTCACAAGGACAGGATGTAGAATGTGCAGTAATTTCACCAAGGTCTGCATTACCTTCAAGGCCAAAATACTGTTTTTTCAACGAATGCAATTCTTGAGTTATAATCAGATAGATTTTTTCAGCCTCTTCCTTCTTTACTGTTTATTTCATTCGCTTTACCTCTCTATCTGTACATTCATGTCCACTCTTCACACACCTTCACAGCCTTAGTCCTATGGTAGCTGATTATATCAGCAGCTCTTTAGTTTGGTGGAAAAATTTCAAGAAAGCACCAAGTGTAATAAGGTACAATGGCATTCAAAAGCTTAGTTTTTAAGCTGTAAAGGCCATCAGTTCTATAGTTAAATGAGTACTTGCAAATGCAACAAATAAATGTAACTGCTTATTCCAGAGAGCCTTATGCACAAACAAGGATATTTTTGTGCACTAGTAAATGTACATCAAATCTGCATGGAGATCTCAAAGACTATTCTCAAGCCCAGAAACAAACTATAGTTCTTCATTCTCCCTACAAAACAGTATTCCTAATGAAAAGTTCAGGATGGCCATAATTTCAGTGCCCTTTGGTTTCACAAACCTTTGCATGTATATGACTTAGGAGAATTTAAACAGTGAATGATGAGTTTATCTAAAAACAAAGGCCGACAGGAAAAGGAAAAATTGTGATTACTCATAGGAGATATCACAGAGTGCTAATTCATAGATGACAGCTTGAAGAAATTGTGATATATAGATCTTAATCCATCCAAAATGCTGAAGAATTGACTCTGCACAAGCCTTCTAACAATTAAGATATAAAGGAAGCACATTTTCTTTTTTGGTAATTTTCTGGGAAAAAAGTACAGGTAAAAAAAAAAATAAATAAAAAAAATATCCCCTACCTGGAAATTAAATTGGTCTTTCTCTGAATTTAAAGTTAAAGACTTCTTTATTTCAGTTAATGTTTTAGTGAAATTCTAATCCAGATTGAGAAACTAGGTATTAGTTTAAAGCGAATCCGTAGTACTGAAGATGGCTGCATACTTAATACCAGTTGGGCTTCCAGAAAATTCATTCTGATTATTGCTTTAGCATGCTGTGATTCTTGACTGCTACATGCAGATGCACAGAATGATGCGCAAAACTGAATTTTCTTTAATCCTTTCTCGTGGTTTAAGCCTCTATAAAATCACGCAGTCGCTCTCTCACTCACTCCCCACTCTTTCTTCCCCCCTTCCCGGGGGAATGGGGAGGAGAATCAAAAGAATGCAACTCCCATAGTTTGAGATAAGAACAGTTTAGTAACTAAGGTATAACACAAACCACTACTGCTACCACCAATAATAAAAATGACAAGGCAAATGCAAGGAAAGAGAATACAACTGCTCACCACCAATCCCCAGCCCGATCAAACAGTGCACCCCCCACCGTGCACCCCCACCCTTCCGGGTCTCTGCCCTCTGTTTTTACATCCTGGACATGACGTGCTGTGGTATGGAATAACCTCTTTGGTTAGCCTGGGTCAGGTGTCCTGTCTCTCCTTCCTCCCGGCTTCCCCTCCTCCCTGGCACAGCATGAGACTCACAAAGTCCTTAGTCAGACCAAAACATTACCAAGCAGTAACTGAAAACACTGGTGTTATCAGTGCTGGTCCCAGGCTGAAAGTCAAAAACACAGTGCTGCACCAGCTACTAAGAAGGAGAAAAAAAAATGACTGCTACTGCTGAACCCAGGACATCCTTTATCCTGAATGTTTTCTAAAATTAAAGGACTCTGGACTTGCTTTAACCCTGTTTCATGAAGGGGTTTTTACATAGCTAAAATTCATGCAAAGCTTATGCAAATAGATATTAAAATGTGACTTGATATCAATAAGCCATCAGAAGCACATCATCAACCACCCATAAATTAGGATACTGGCCAAATCAATGCATGTGCCAAAACTCAACTGAATTAATTAATTGCTCTTACAAAATATGATTTCTTCTTCAGGCGTATTCATGATTCTTTTTATTACTGTTATTATTTACTTTCCTTCAATATTCTAGAAAATAGGTTTCTGGGCAGGACTGTTAGCAAAATGTTCATTTCATACCCATTTTAAGGAATATCCACAAAAACCTTATCTTACAAATCTGAATTCAATTTACTGAAGTGAATGGCCACCCAGTAAGCTGACAGAAAGGAGAAATATATGAGCTGTGCAGGCCATTGTGCATAATCAAGACCACTTACTTTTAAATAGTTAATTGTAACAAATTTCTTGAGATCATTCTACAGCTTTAGAATTTTTTATGGAACCCTTACCTTACCAAATACTCTCAAAAGCTTGTGGGAAATGAGATGTAAGTGACTGAAGTTTTCTTCACGGTCTGCTCCTGGATTCGGTATCTATTCCCACTATGACTGTCATAGTCAGGGTTCACAGTGAAGTCCAGCATATCTGGAAATAAATTCCTGGAAAGACAGCCGGCACAGAAGGAGTATCTAGATACTTGTCTGTGGGTTCCCTTGCTAAATCAGTGGTAAATTACCTAATATGACTTGATTTCAGCCCATGGTGAAGATAAGTCTGTACTCCTTGACCACCCATGATAGATATAAGAGGGAATATCATTGTCCCATTAGCCTTAGCTATGCATTGAAAGAAATATCTATTTCAGCAGGAGAAAGGAATAGATCAAGGCCAATCAATTTTTCATGCTCTGAT
The DNA here is from genome assembly GCA_039720435.1 of Amazona ochrocephala. Taxonomy (NCBI): domain Eukaryota; kingdom Metazoa; phylum Chordata; class Aves; order Psittaciformes; family Psittacidae; genus Amazona; species Amazona ochrocephala. The sequence continues at coordinate 27,388,327 of CM077876.1, read as the reverse complement.
TCGTGGAACATATTGAAGGACTATAATCCCTTTCTTCCCTGCAATATATATATATATGGTCATCTTTTCCCACCCTTCAGAAAGTCATACTTTCCAACACTGTGCTAGTATATGACTAATAGTTAAGAAAAACATATATAATGCCAGAAACACAGTTCACTGACTTTTTCTTTTTTTTTTCTTCTTAATACAAAATCTACTGCAGGAGTTGGAAGACAAAGAATAATGAACTATCATAGAAACTGTGCCATAAATCTAGTTTGAGTGTTTATCACTATGTTTTACCATATATTGATGCCTAGATATCTAAAATGTCCGTCAGATTTACACACTTTCTATAGTATGCAAATCTACAATAAATATAAACAGGTTATTCTCCCTGTCCCATTTTTCTCCTGGCATGGCTACTATAAAAAATCCACCTGACAATAGCTAGATAGGTTTCTAAATGCTATTGAAAATGGATTTGCATCTGAAAACACTAATTAATGATAAACAGAACTTCACAGAATTGATTGAAATGTCCAAGAGAGATTTTCTAATTTAAAAAATACCTTGGCTTGTTAAGCGTGACAGTAGCAGCAATGCTGTTACATCTTAGAAAACAAAAAACCCAACATGATTCTCAGATGTTAGTTCAGCAGCTACTATTTAAAATGCAGTCTTCTTTTTCATCTGATGCAATTTCTTTGTTTGCTTCACAGTTTCAGAGAATAGAGCTAATCAATTCTAGAAGTTAGTGTAAGGTTACAGTTCTCTAAATGAAATATGAAATTGTGTCAAATTATATTACAAAGTCTAAGGTGAATCTTAGATTCATCTTAGATTCCTAATACCTGGTATTAACAACTTCATAATCACTGCTGATTTTCAAAAGATGAGATTAACATTAGATTTGCACAAAAATCTGGTGGCACAAATATTTTTGATGACTCACAGTATGGCTGAGATTGGAAGGCGAGTCTTCTGGAGGTCATCTGATCCAAATCCTCTGCTCAAGCTGGGCCACCTAGAGCTCATTGCCCAGGACAATGTCCAGATGGCTTTTGAATATCTCCAAGGATGCAGACTGACTTATCTAGGCAACCTGTGCCAATGCTTGGTCATCCTCACAGTGAAAAAGTGTTTCCTGATGTTCAGAAGACTCCTCCCATGTTTCAGTTTGTCCCCATTGTCTCTGATTGTCCATAAGAGAAATTACTTTTGAAGTAACATGAGATATATCAGGCATATCATGCCAAAAAAAAAAAAAAAAGAAAGCAGAAGGACCTTAACTATATTAGATTATATATGTTTTACAGAAAATTTACCTTGGAAAAATGCCACTGAACTCTAGTATCAACATGCTAACCTCCACCTTGTTTAAAATACTATATCTTTTAGTCATAGAAGTTATTATTATTCTGTCTGTAAGTTATTAGAAAATACAAATTTTGTGAAAATACATGTTAAATAATCCAATAATAACCTTTCCTCTGACCCTTAAATATAATTATCAACAAATGCAGAAATTCTTTTTATAGTGAGATAGTCAGAGGTAGTACTTGCTTCAAAACAAACACCACTATGGTAGCCCCTCTGACAACCACCAAGCTTTGAAAACAGTGGGCTTCAAGGTCCATTGCACATCATAACTTGTAACTGCAGAACAGGTAACACTTCTGGCCCTACTTTCCAAAAGAGCTCAGTATAGTCAGCTCTTCTGCTTTATGCTTCTTCCTCAGGGGTCTGCTTTCCAGCAGAGATCAGCTTCGTTTAGAATGTAGGTAAATATATGGTTTCATATCACAAGCATGCTCATCCACCTTTTCCATCCTTGGTTTTCCCTAATAGAAAGAGAAAGGATGCGCAAGTACTAATCTTTCAACCTCTAAAAGATTTGGCTTTAGCAAAAACATGTTAAATATTGAATTGGTAGGCACATAAACTAGTGCACATAAACTAGTGGTGGTACAAGTAGATGCAGAGAGTCCTTCTTTCTGTATTCCCACCACTAATTATGGCAAATGCAGAAAATTTCAAAAATATGATATCACAGCTGTAAACAACTTGGCTAACATTACTTGTCATTCCTTGAGTCTCTGAAACAATATTCACATAAGTGTATTATTTTATTTTAAGGCTCAATTAGCAGGTGGAATTGAATTCAAAAGACTGCTTATTTGCGAAGTGTAAGTGTGCCTAAGGATCTGGAGTTTAGAATTGATTATTGTACATGACTAAAATGGAGCTGGACACTGATCTCCATTATGAGTTTTAGTATGTCATACCCAAATTTATTCAGTCTGAAGAGAGCAACTCTACTTGAGGAAAATAGTATAATGGATTTTGCTCTAGACCACAGTTGTGAGGCATATTCAGGTAGTCATCCCTGTGAATCTCTCTGAAATACCTCAGACCACTGCAGATTGCAGACATAATAAGGCACATATGCCTAATCGGCTACTGGTGCATCACCGCTTTGTTCTAGTATCTCCCAGCATCAGTGGCTTGCTCCATGCTGAGTTGCAGACAATTGGGTACTAGTGATACTATTTCAAAGTATTGTCTTCTGCCTGCCACAAGAGGATCATCTTTCTGTAAATGACTTCTGTGCATACTTAGAAAAATTAGCAATGACTTTCATTTATCAATGCAAATTTGAGTGTTCAGAGAGTTCCCAACTCTACTTCATTTTTTTTTTCTCATTTCCTTGTAATGTGTCCCAAGTTCAAGATAACAGAAATTGCATATCACTGACAAATTAACAAGTCTATCTCTGGGCATATTGTACAATCTCATTTTTGCAAATTGTGTACAGCAGAGAATTCAATGCCCTCTCAAAAATCCCAAACCACTTCTTCACGTCCAGTTATACATAAATCATCTTATAATTGTTGCTTCCTTCCTATATGAGGCTGTTTCTTATTTATTCTTTCTCAGCGCCATGAATCTTGTCTGATATTATATGTCTTAGTTGTAAAGGTAATATCTCTTTTCCCTGAGAACTATCACAATTAGAGTTGTTTATAGGACTGACCTACTGCTTTTCAGACTGTTTTCCTTGGGTTTAGCTTATTTATTGAATAAGCATTCCATCTTTCTCTACTAACATTATTTGGCAGTATATTACAGCTAGTAACTCTGTTGGTTTCAAAGCCATTGCATATAGTACAAGCATTGAATACGTTCTAATGTATATTTTGTATTCCTGTATACCTTGTAAAATAGTAAAAAAGATACTATCATGTTGGGATGTATTCAATGTTAGCAAAACCAAGAGTGCTTTTAATTAAGTTTGAACTAGTTTATGCTTATGTTTGAAATATTTTATGCAAATAAAACTCCCAAAATCATCACATTTGAAAACTTACACTGACTATTAGGAAAATAAAATTGAAAGAGCATAATTCACCAGAAGAATGGATGCTCAGGATAAGAAAAAATTAAAATAAATACCACCATCAAAAAAACCCAAACCAGTTTTGTTTACTTGTTTATTCTGGATTTAATTTTAAAGAAGCGTGTGAAAATTGCTGTGGTTTTGAATTGAAATCTGTGAGGACCAGCAGTTATAAACTTAGTAGCAAGTACAGAGCTCAAGGCCAGGTATAAACCTAATTTTTGTTGTCACAGCACTGGCCAAACCTAAATAAAAGTGATAAGTTTCATTTATATAAGCTGGATGGCCGCACGCAAAGAGTAGTGCTCAGTGGCTCAATGTCCAGCTGGAGATCAGTAATGAGTGGTGTCTCTCAGGGATCAGTGCTGGGACCAGTCTTGTTCAACATCTTTGTGGGTGACATGGACAGTGGGATTGAATGCGCCCTCAGCAGGTTTGCCGATGACACCAAGCTGTGTGGTTCGGTTGACACATTGGAGGGAAGGAATGCCATCCAGAGGGACCTTGATACGCTTGTGAGGTGGGCTGATGCCAACCTGATGAAGTTTAACCATGCCAAGTGCAAGATCCTACAGCTGGGTCGGAGCAATGCCAGGCACAGCTACAGGTTGGGCGGGGAGGAGATTCAGAGCAGCCCTGCGCAGAAGGACTTGGGGGTGTTGGTCGATGAAAAAATGAACATGAGCCGGCAGTGTGCGCTTGCAGCCCAGAAAGCCAACCGTATCCTGGGCTGCATCAAAAGGAGCGTGACCAGAAGGTTGAAGGAGGTGATCCTGCCCCTCTACTCTGCTCCCGTGAGACCTCACTTGGAGTATTGTGTGCAGTTCTGGTGTCCTCAACATTAAAAGGACATGGAACTGTTAGAACAAGTGCAGAGGAGGGCCACGAGGATGATCAGGGGATTGGAGCACCTCTCGTATGAAGATAGGCTGAGAAAGTTGGGGCTGTTCATCCTGGAGAAGAGAAGGCTGCGTGGAGACCTCATAGCAGCCTTCCAATACCTGAAGGGGGCCTATAGGGATGCTGGGGAGGGACTCTTCATTAGGGACTGTGGTGAGAGAACAAGGGGTAATGGGTTTAAACTTAAACAGGGGAAGTTTAGATTGGATCTGAGGAAGAAATTCTTTACTGTAAGGGTGGTGAGGAGCTGGAATGGGTTGCCCAGGGAAGTTGTGAATGCTTCATCCCTGGCGGCGTTCGAGGTGGGGCTGGACATAGACTTGGATGGCATGGTTTAGTGGGAGGTGTTCCTGTCCATGGCAGGGGGGTTGGAACTCGATGATCTTGAGGTCCTTTCCAACCCTAACTATTCTATGATTCTATGATTCATACCTCACACAATCTATCTTTTTACTTGTCAGAAAAAAGACAGAGATGCAATTTATTGGTAGAGATGTGGTCCAGCCCCTTTAAGAAGATATGTGTTCACTGGTCACTTAAGAAATTCAGAATTTCTGGATTCATAGTACCTTGGGAGCACATTCTGAGTCTTTCTTGATAACTTACAGACTCCCTTTTTGTAAAGATTGGCAGAAGTGTTAATACTTGTCAGATCAACAGTTCCCAAACCTAGGCCTTTTTCCAGTTGCATGAGAGAAAGTACTGTGCTATTTGGAATGCACTAATTAGCATAAGGTGTGGTGTTTTTGCAATAAAAGAGTGGTAAAGGTAAATATGTGTAATGATAATATATCTGTTATATATGTGCATGTGGTTATAAGAATGCAATATTCAATATAGGTATACAATGTATGCATGTTATATGCATAAAACCCCATAAATTGTTATATTATATAATTTATGTATGCAATATATAGGACATGTTATATATAGCATACATATAATAATATGAAATATCCTGCAATATGTTGTTGTTCTATATAATTATAATGTATTACATATTTCATATTATGTATAATATGTATAATGTATTTCATATTCTCTATTTCAGTCTGTTATGTGTCATTATAATATAGAAATTATTATATTGTGTAAAAATTTGTATGTGTATTTTTGAAATACCCTTCATAAGGCTAGAGGATAATATATAATAGTAGGAATTGCTGGCTAAGAGTTTTAGAAAAGCCTGAGAAATTTTCACCATTTTCACTGGCTACCTTAACCAACCTCAAGCTGATGGGAGGCATTGAAGAGATCTTAAAATGCCTTATGTGACCGAGGGCCACCGCCCTGTACAGGATGACTAAGTCTAATTTCTTGTACTTCCAGACTGAGGAGCTATTCTGAAAATGCTGAGGCTTTGTTGGGTTATCAGCCATCTTTTGGGGTATTTTACTCACTGTTATTTCGAAAAGCTGTTAAGCAACAGTGGTGGTAGAGAAACAAAAGCATACCCCAGCCTGCTCTTTGAAAGTTCTTTGCATTTTATGCTTGTAGTACCTAAATGTAAACTTATGTAACTAGCACATAGAAACAGTAAGAAGATATAAACTGATGAAGGGTAGAAGTGGGAAATCAGAAGCTAAGTGAGTACAAAAAGCTGTTTTCAAACTGATTCCAACATGTCCTTTCTTAGCCATCGCAGCTGCAATAGTGTTATATTGGAGGTCACTAGGGAGAACTCAGACTCCTTACTACATATCTTTCTGTGGCTTCCTACCAAAGCCACACAGAGAGAAGAGCTTTAGTGCCTAATCTGGAGACACTACTTGCCAGAGACCCCTCTGACACTGCAGAATTTATTTCCTTCTTTACCGAGTCTGCTCTCTACCGGAAAGGCGTCAGATGAAGCCACTTCCTGCTTGCTCAACAGTTGAGGATATGAGTCCCAGGAGGACCTTGAACCCTTCTTTGAAAATGCACTTGACTTTCCAGATCTTTACTGCTGTGCTGGGTTAGAGACTGTCTTGGAGCTGCTCTGCAGCCTACAGGGTATTTGAGTTCATTAGAAAAAGAGAAATTCACTTGGCTCATCACTGTAATTTAGAAGCGCATTAAACATTAAAATGAACCCCAAATAAATGCAACAGCCTATGTTCTATTAAAAGAGAATGCATCAGACCTTGGTTACAAATATTTGGATAAACAATTACAGAAGTAAAGCATCCAGGTAGCCAAACACAAAATGGAAGCCTTAGAAAATCTAAAATTGTGCTAGATGCCCTCATAGGTCATGAAGTCCTACCCAAAGTATCCTGAAACTCTTATTCGAGTTGTTAGGTCTGGATTTGTCATCAAATACTTCAGAAAACCTGAGGTCCTTGATCCAGAGGGCTCTATTTCTCCCGAGGCAGAATTACTGATGTTTTTGTTTACTCCCACCTGAACTTAGAGCTTTTATGAATTCTGCTGAAGCTGTAAAGCCTGTCTGAAGAACTTGCTTATTTCTCTACCCAGTCAAGAACCTCAGTGTTCTTATGCAGTTTTAGCTGTTCTGTGAAAAAATTGCCTGTGGCAGTAACTTTTTGAGTGAAAAAAAAAATGAAGATGTCTGACACCCCTCCTTCTGTATACTTCTAGTCTCAAGAAATCAGCTGACTACAATAAGTAGTCTAAATACAGTGAACACCGAAAGAGAGCAATGACGCTTCGAGGAGAGATTTCAGCTCTACATCTTTTTCTCTCACTTCTGTTTTTGGTAGAAAAAAAATAAATGGGTATGGTATACAGGGGGAGTGGGCAATAGTTATCAGAATTGGGAATGAAATTAATGGAATACCTACCCTGTGTATAAAGCAAATATATGCAAAATGAACATGTATAAACAGTTTGTTATATGTGGTCCTTGTATCAAAAATTCTGTATGTGTGGAACTTCATAAGTAGTACAACACAAATACACGGAAGGACACTGGACACTTTCGTGTTCAAAAGATGCACTCTATCATGTATGCACTGACAGATTGTCTGTGACTGGTTAGAATGAGAAGTGCGTTTGACTATATTGTAAAGGATTTTAGACTTTGACAGTTTCAATCTGCATAATTATTAATTGTGTGGCTTCAGGCAGTCTATAGAGAGGTGACAGGTAACTTTATAAAGCTAGATCTTATCATTTCTAAGTCATCAATAATCTCACTCATCGCTGACAGTGAGAAAGTGTACCTCTGAAGCTACACTGTCTGATCCATTTTGCAATATGAAGTATTGGACTGGTTGCGCTGGAGTTGAGCACTAAGTATCAGAGAATCAGGGGTTAAATACTATGGCACTTCCAGAGAGACAAAACGAGCTGCAGTGTACCAGGCCGCTGAGGCAACAGAATTTAACCAATAACACTGTCTTTCTTATCCAAACAAGTATAATCATCTGTCAGTGTTAATTATGGTGCCAGAGCCCAGATTAATGGAATCCTATAATGTAGCTTTTGTCACATATAGCTCCGTCTTGTTCAGATTTTATGTAAATCCTCCTGCCAAGCATAGAGGAGTGTTGTCAGGCTGTGATTTTAATTTTGTGAGAAGACATGCATTTACCAAGAATAAGGTCACTAATAAGTGTTTCTGAAATTTTTATGTTTACTTTCAATCAAAACACTTCTGGTCTAGGATTTAAATATATTCCTGCTGTGTGTGGAGCCTAACTATTGCAGTGTTGTACTACTGTGGGTGGAGAGCATTGTGCTAGCCTCCTGCAGATAACCCTGCAGTGACACCACAGATCCATCTGTTTTATTTGTCCTTGATGAGAGAAACAGAAGATAAACAAATCACCATGAACAGTGAGAGATAACTGGTCTTCAAAAATCCCTTCATTTATAACTGGAGCTGTTGTATCACAGAAAAAAAGATACATATTCTAATAGAAGTAACTTTTACTTTGTGATTGTCCTTTTAAATAATGTTATGGTGGTAGCATAGAAATCACTGCTTATAGCACTTTGAATTCCCTTTTTTACTAGAAACAGTGACAGATACAGAGCATGTGAGGCAGGTCTAAGACTACATGTGATATGAAATTTGTCTTCGGTTCTTGCTCTGATCTCCTCCGCCCTTGTCACCTTTGTTGGTGCCCACTGTGGTGAGCAGCAGAAAAGCTTTAGACTGTAGACAGGTCACAAGCAGTGAACTCCTCCCGTTCACATGAGAAGAAGTTGCTGCATGGAAGGGAAGCTCATACAAAATGAAAATGCAACATCACTCAGAAGACCAGAGGCAGAGCTGGACCAAAACCTCACTGTTCAGGCACATTGATGCCGAGCTTATCAGTACTGACTGATAATCATCATCCATTGTTTGGGCTTCCACACTTACTTTGTTTAAAATGTTTAATCAGCCTTTCCCTCAAAAGTTGTCTTAAAACATTCACCAAAACAAGCACTTGGGCATGTCCTATTTCTGCCAGGCAAGGACATACCGTAAAAAGGTAAGACAGCAGTTTCTGTAGTCTTACGTAGTTTAACAGGCTTCCTGGAAGCCTTCTATATAGTGATGGTTACAAATGTGTGAACACTTCCTCACTTATTTCATTTCAAACAATTAGGGAAAGACAAGAATGCATTTCCTGGCTTAAAAGTTCTATGAGAAAATGTGTCTCTCCATTTTACCTGTTCCAAAGAAGACCCACAGTCTTCTTCAAACAAATAGCCTGCCCTGTCTAAATGTTGTTTAAGAAAATTTCCCATAAGGACCTGAAAGATTTGACGCAGCACAAAGCAAGACCTCAGTAGGAGTGATTGCTCTATCACCAACACAAAGCTAAGTAATTTTGAGGTATGGAGTAACTTGTTTTATTTATGGTAGTTTCTTTTCAACTCAGTGACTTGTGTGACTAGCTGCTCAGGACTAATTCACTAAACTATTTGAAAACCAAACAATGAACTATTATTTTCTAAAATTCCAACAAGTCACTAAAGTTGCATTTTAGTGGAATTCAAGAATTCAAGATTAAGCTTTTTAAGTCTATCTTCTAGTTCAGAACAGCTAACAGAGGTCATTATGAGCTTTGTTCCTGTGAAACTACGTGATTAGATATTTCTAGAAATTAAAATATCATCTGAATCCAAAAAAAACATAAATATCACTGTTATTTTATCTGCCATTTAATTTTCCAAAACCAGAAAAAAGAAATCTTTACAGTATATCCAAAAGAGACCACAGATTTTTTTTCCAATGTCTGTCAAATATGATGGGAATTGCCTACCAAGTATCTATTTTAGGAAAAAATAAAGTTTGTGAGATGAAATAATTTGGGTTCAACTACCAAGTCTGTCTTGCATTTCCTATTCATTTGAGCAAACCTCTGAATTATAAAATTATAGAATAATTTAGGTAGGAAGGGATCTCTGCAAGACCCTAATCCAACCCTCCTGTTCACAGCAAGGCTAACTTCAGCTAGAAGAGGTCACTCAGGGCCATGTCCAGCTGAGGTTTGGAAGTCTCCACGATAGAGAATTCATGACCTTCTGCTTTAATGGTAAGTATTTTTTTCCTTGCATCTAACCTTAGATTTCCCTTGTAGCAACCTGTGTACTCTGCCTCTTGTTTCACAGTGCACCACAGAGAGGCGTCTGTGTCCATCTTCCCTAAAACTTCTCAGAATAGTGGACAATTGTGATTCTACACCCTCCTAGCCCTCTCTTGTCCTGGCTGCTCAACAGGTCACAGACTTCAGACCATTCATCGCCTTCATTACATTCCGCTGACCTCTCTCCAGTTTGTTCATGTCACTTTTGTGGCAGACAGTACAGGGCTGTACTGTCCTCAGCCCACAAGGGCTGAGCAGAAGCATCCTGGGTAATCTCCATCCTTGAAGGTTTACAAGCCCAGACTGGGCAAGGCCCTGAGCACCCTGGTCTGACATCACAGCCAACCTCCTGCTCCCAGCCTGAATTATCCTATGCCTATATGAGCACTGATGTCCTTTGACCTGCTGACTGTGTTCCTGCTGGTGCAGCCTAGTAGGCAATTGTCCTTGGCCACCCCAAGGGCATATGCCTGACTTGTGCCTCTGCTGCTCTTGGGAATCTGATGTAACAAAGAGGTATAAGTTGCCCCTGTCCCATTTGGGGCACATTCATTATGTTTTAGTGACAGAGACCCACTTAAATCTATGAATAGACATGGGGTTAGCTAAGGGTTGAAAATGTAAAAATGACTAAGCAGCGCAGGTTGAATATGACATATGCAACAATGAGGTTATTTCTCATTTAAAAAAGGTTTTTCAATTTTATTCTCCTGTCACCATCTATTAAGCTGAAGATTCCACAGTGTATGTGACAGTTTATTTTTCTATAACAACACTGATCTCACTCTCCTTCCACCTTTTTTTATTTCCCTAAATGAAAAGCAAATCACAATTTTTTTGTTAAATTTCTGACCTTTATACAACCCTATATTTACTTGCCAAACACATGCTAAGGCAAAGTGAAACTGCTTTTATTTCTGGTATAGAACTACATGCTCTGCGTCCAAGTACTTTGTTAAGAAATAATACCTGGTCTGTTTTTCTTTTTTTGTAAGAAGAACGAAGAATCTGTTCATTTTCCAGAAATGAAAAATGGAACAGGCATTATTTGTAACATCTGCCAAAACTTGCCAGGCGAGCACCTCTAGCAGCTTTGGAGCAAAAACAATGTTGGCTGTATTTTCTCAATTCCTCTGTGTACACATGTAGGAATTTATAAATATGTTGATAGCTTTTTGCATATCAGTAATAAAGGGCAGGAGAACAACATAGAGCAATTAATAATGTTACACAGTCATGCACTGTTACAAGGCCACTAAAAGATTCAGTGAGTGATTAATCAGCTGGATGGTTCATTTTCCTTGGGGGTCTAGTGAACAATTAATATTGATTAATAAAGCAACTAAATTTTTTTGCAAAATATTACTTGGAATTAACAAAACTGTGGCCTGTTGCCAAATTGTCCCTATGAAACTAATAAAAAATGCAAGCTGAGAATTGGGGAAAAAAAAGATAAAGATCAGTGCAAGAGTTAACAGGTCACAGAGGGAAACTTTAGCAGGTTTTTTGATCTAAAATTTATGATAGTAAAATAAAGTACCTTTGTGTTTCAAATTTCTAAACAGAAGTCAGATACACAGGACCCTCCTGACACAAGTGGGCCTACAATGGCCGTTATAAACCCAAATGCAGTCCTTTGCTCTAGGGTTTGAAGTACTCCTGCTCTTACTGCAACATCCTAAAAGTGTGAGATGTCCCGGAAAATGAAAGGCTGGCACAGAACTGCTTTGAAATCTGTGGAAGGGATGGACTCTGAGATGTCTTCGATTTGATCATATCAAAGCTTTCTGTAGGGCCCTGGAGCAATAGTATTAAACTTGACACTCTGCTTCAACACACTCAGTTTTCTTTCTATGTTCTGTTTACAGAACCACAATGCTTACAAGACCAAATCACTGACATTTTATATAGCAAAGAGGGTAGATCCTGATGAGAGCTGTCATTTCTATCAGATCCATTTAGGATATAAGTAACTCCCTTTCCATTTAACTCCCTCTCTCACAATAAGAGACTCAATTCCAGGGCACAATGTGAAATAAGTTTTAGCCTAGGGTAAGTACTAGGAAGCAGAAAATGTCCTCACGTAGATGCTAAGTTTCTGATCTCTGGAATCTTAGGACATGATTGTTTCTCATGAGGGTGGCAGATTTGGCTGGAGTTCTTCGAGAAAAAGCAGTGAGATCAAATAATTTTTCCAAAGCCCTTTTCAACTGCCTCACTTGGACCAATGCAAATAATAAATATGCCATTCATTTGGGGAATACATTTCCTATTCTTTTAAGAGTTTACCAAGTTCCTGCAGTATAAAACAAATTCTAATCAGAACAACTATTATTCCTGTCTCACAATATACAACTATGATTACTGCAAAGTATCTGAACTATGCAAAGGTGGAAATTATACTAACACTTCCTACTCTCTGGATAAGAAAATAAGGCAAAAGCTTTTTTAATCGCAGATGCTTTATAAACACCTTACAGAATGGTAATTTTACCCCAGGAGTCCACAGATAAAATATGGGTCAAAGAGAAAAACTTGGTGACAGAAATAACTGAGAAAAAGCAGCTTGTAGGCTGGTGAAGATTTTAGCGTCCTTCAAACTGGGCGTCGCTCCTTTTTACACATATAAGGCTTAGTCTCACTTGTCCAAGACTCAATTCTGAACTCCTTAGTGAACTTAACAAAACCCCTCTTGCATTCAGCAGGGCTTGCCTTCAAAGACACTTGTGCCTGACTAAGCACAATGACAATAGTATGTAAATAAAGAGAACTGGGAAAGGTAAATAGGAAGAAAAGTGATGAAAATGTGCTTTATGCTGCATGACAGCAATTAAAGTTGAAATACAAGGGCTTCAGTAGCAGGAGCAAAGCACAACACATCAGGGTTTTCTTTTTTCTTTTAACTCTGCAGTCTAGTCCTTTTCTTTGTCTTCCCCCCAGCTCAACAGCTGCCTTCATCAGTGTTCAGAGATAGCTGCACTTCTTTCAGGTTTCATTCCTTGAGAAAAGGTAAAAAAAAAAAGCCACAGGAAAAAACATTAAAATACTCCTCATTTAGTTTTTCTGATCAAATAGAAAGCTAAGAGTCTGCTGGTACCCACAAATTTCTGGAAACCACAAATGCTGGGCAGAGGGGCAGGAGGTCTTAGAAAAACATAGTCAGAGAACTGATGAAAAAAATTATCTACACCAAAAAGATTAGATGAAAACACATTAAGTGCACAGATTTTTTGAGAAATATTTTTCAATTTATAGGTTAGTGTATTGTTTAGCAGTTATTTGCCTAGCGTTTTTTCTATTCATTTTCCAACAAAAAAATCCCAAAAATGAAGGCTAAAGCATTGAAAGATGATACTTTTTTTGTTACAGAACAGAATTTTCTGTCTACAGTTGTAACAGAATCAATTTCTCTGCTACTAACACAATGAGTGCAACACAGTGAGACAAGTAGTATATGTGTAGTATCACATCAGTCTGATTTTATACACAGACTTAAATCCCCTCATCATCCACTTGGCACATATGTCCTGGCTCAGCAACAACAGGCACAAACCTGCTGGCTTTTTGGGATAGGAATCTTCAGCACTGGAGAGAAACATGTCACTATGAAAAGGACATGCACAACAGCACCACCAGCTCACACCTCTGCAATCCAGAGTCCTGGGCAGCACCTGAAGTGGGCCCTTCTCACCAAAGTTTGTACAGACACAGCCAACGAGCCTCCAGCAGGTTCTAGCTGGAAGCAACCTGCTTCTGCATGTCAGACCTTTTGCACGACCACCACTTGCTCCTTTCAGACGTTCTTCCCATCACTTCTGTCCCCCCCCCCCAAATGGGCACCTCAGCTCTCAGGCACCTTCCCTGCCTTGCTGCTCCCTCGTACTCATGCCAGAAAGTACAGTGTGGTTATCTTCAGACTCCCACATCAGCACCAAAGCAGGGAGGGTCACAGTGATACCTGTCATGGTTTAAGCCCAGCCGGTAACTCAGCACCAAGCAGCCGTTCTCTCACTACCCCCCTTCCTTCCCCAGCTCCCAGAGGGATGGGGAGGAGAATCGAAAGAATGTAACTCCCACTGGTTGAGATAAGAACAGTCCAGTAACTAAGGTATAACACAAACCACTGCTGCTACCACCAATAATAATAATGATAAGGGAAATAACAAGGGAAGACAATAAAACCGCTCACAACCCACTGGCAGATACCCAGCCTGACCCGAGCAGTGATCTAACCCTTCCGGATAACTGCCCACAGTTTATATAGTGGGCATGATGTGCTGCAGTATGGATACCTCTTTGGTTAGTTTGGGTCAGGTGTCCTGTCTCTGCTTCCTTCTGGCTTCCCCTCCTCCCTGGCTGAGCATGCGACTCAGAAAGTCCTTGATCAGACTAAACATTACTGCAACAACTAAAAACATTGATGTTATCAGCACTGTTCCCAGGCTGAAAGTCAAAACCACAGCATTGCACCAGCTACTAAGAAGGAGAAAAATGATTGCTACTGCTGAACCCAGGGCAGTATCCATCCCTTATTCCATGCCATTCATGTCATTCTCAGATCCCAACTTTTCAATATATCATCACTCTTATCTCATATATATATATATACATATACACAGAGAGAGAGAGAGAGAGATCATTCCTTAATGCATGGACCAATCCGTACAAAGATGTTGAGTCCATCCAGTCCATGATGTTGTGCTCCATCTCTTGTAACAGTCTTTCAGAGCACGAAAGGCAGTATGCAGTGTTCACACTCGTGAATAACCTGGGCAATAGTGTCCCTTGCTAAGTCCACCCCTCGATCATGAGTCCATCTGTATGTTGCATATCTGCCCTGATGGCCTGAAGTGTCATGGGCCCACCAGGCTCAAAATAATTCACCCTCCCCTTCAGCAGTTTTTACAACTTGTCGTTGGGGACTCCGTACAGCTGTCTTCCATCTTCAAAGCTTCCAGAGCACTGCAGGGGCCCAGTGGACTAGATACTTGCCCATACTGTCCCACACACCCTGCCACTAATGACTGTCCAGCCTTGGGGAAAAATCTCTTGGTCCTCCTATATCATCGTCTAACCCTATACAAGACCCAAACACGACTCTGCTTAACTTTCGAGATCAAACAAAATGGTCATGGGTAAAAGACACTGTGAACGCATGTCAAAAGGTGATCCTCATCACAGTGATCAGCAGGTCTCAAGGGTACCCAAAGGTCATTCAAAACCCTCAGAACTCTCAAATGATGCTGCTGTACTTGTCGCTGGTCTTGGTGCAGCTGCTGTGTTTGGAGTTGGAGCAGCTGCGTTATCTGTTGTAGTCAGACTTTAAGTAGCTGCTGTACTTTTCACTAGCGTGTGTGGGAATGTCTCCACATAGGCTGACCACCCAATGAGGGGAAAAAATATGTATAATTGCTATACACTTCTATTATATACCTCCCAAAGTATAGAGGTGGTGACCACACTGGGAACGCAAGCCAGATCAGTTTCATGATCAGTGATTTTATTGTATTACAAGGCATTACCATAAAGTGCAGTGGAACAGGAACCTTAGCCCAAGCCCCCCAGCTGATAAACACTGAAGAGCAAACACCGTCTGCAAGTAAGGTACGACATGCTTAAACTGTGAGATCAAGAGCAACAACTTTGAGAGATAATAAATCAGCATTGTGACGAGTGACTATTAATCCGAAACAATGAATACTTACCACAAATACGATTAGACACACTCTGGTCAGGTCTGCCATTATCTCAACCCTTTGTGCCCTATGTTGGGTACCAAAAAGAACTGTCGTGGTTTAAGCCCAGCCGGTAACTCAGTACCACGCAGCGGTTCGCTCACTTCCCCCCTTCTTCCCCCTGCTCCCGGAGGGATGGGGAAGAGAATTGAAAGAATGTAGCTCCCATGGTTTGAGATAAGAATAATCCAGTAACTAAAGTGCAACACAAACCACTGCTGCTACCACCAATAATAATAATGATAAGGGAAACAACAAGGGAAGAGAATATGACTGCTCACCACCCGCTGACTGATACCCAGCCCAACCCAGTGGTGATCTAACCCTTCCAGGTAACTGCCCACAGTTTATATAGCGGGCATGACCTGCTGTGGTATGGAATACCTCTTTGGTTATTTTGGGTCAGGTGTCCTGTCTCTGCTTCCTCCAGCTTCCCTCCTCCCTGTCAGAGCATGAGACTCAGAGGTCAGACTAAACATTACTGAGCAGCAACTAAAAACATCGGTGTTATCAGCGTTGTTCCTAGGCCGAAAGTCAAAAACACAGCACTGCAGCAGCTACTAAGAAAGCAAAAAATGACTGCTACTGCTGAACCCAGGACAATACCCTATGTAGTTACCCCTTTTCAGCAGGAGCAGGGAGACAGAAAGAGAAAGCCACCTTCTTCTTCCAAGGTCAGGGGTATGATGGGCTTGCCTTTAAACTTCTTCTCAAAGTAGGAGAACAGGCAGATTTGATCAGAAAATTTATTAGAACTGTTGTAAAGTGTGTTCTATTTCTTGGATATTTAGGTACTTTTTGAATATTTCTGTCTCCTCCCAAATCTTGGCAAGATACTTACATTTTCCTTTCTCCTTCTTTATCTGGGAGTTAATAATGGCTTTTGGTATTGTTCTTTTTTCCTCTTTGGAAAAACTAAGGCTAATAATTATATAATTAGTATGCTTCCTTTGTATGCAACTTATTTGCCTTTCTCTTTTAAGTCCAACAGCCCTCTTCAGGCTGCATTGTTCCCTTAATGTTTTTGAATCCATTCCCATTTTTACAGAAAGCCCATGTACATCCTTCTTTTCATCCCTGCAGTTTGCTTTTTTCTGTTTTTTTCCTTCATTTTACAGTCTCAAATTTGCTCTGTTTTTCCTCCTCACTTGAATAATTTCCTGCATGAATCACACAGATAATGAACTAATGAACTAGGCTGAATGCTACAAAATTTAGAAATGTATGATTCCTCCAGTAAATTAGGTATGCTACAGTTCTGTAGTTTTAAACTAGCACGCCTAAATTACAAAAATATTGGCTATCAGGAACCTATACAACAGCTATGCTACAGAAAAGTTGCATAGCCTCTTTCAAACTTCAAGGAAAGCCTCCAATACCTGAATGTCTCAAAACAAGTTCAGCCTCATTTTTTCTGACTAATAGTCAGAAAGGGACTGGAATGCATATTCTATTAATTAGTTTGTTAATGGTGTATTGAAAGGGATACAATTCGTGTTGCTGCAACTACATGGTTCTTCAAGGAGATAAGCATTTATGCTGCTGTATAAAGAAAAGTAGTCCTTTTTACCCTCAACTTTATCCTTTCCATTCTCAGATTTCTTTTTTTTAATGCTTCTCAACCAACCAGAAAGGATGAGAAATGTATTTCTTTGTATTTGAAACTGTGTGGGAATATGCATCTCTAAGCTTGTATTTTTAAGAAGTTTCATGTTAAGAAAAGATGTTTGCTGTCACAAGCATATCACCTTTTAGCCAATCCAAATCAGTAATGGAGATACAAAACCACAATATAATTGAAAAAAAAATGTGGAAGAGCATTCAGAATATTTGTAGCTACCAATTTCTCTCTTCTTCCTTCTTTCCAGTTCTGCACAGTAGTTTTTCCCATGCTTCCTATTCATAACCTGCACTTATTTCACCCATGATGAAGAAAATCTACTGATCAGTTACTCCTGATTTACTTGAGTGAAAGTCTGTCTTCCAGCTACTCCTCTACTTTCAGTTCATGATGTCTCATATTTGCCTTCCATCTCAGCTAGATACCATGATTCCCATTTTCTAATATGTTCATCCTTTATTCTTGCCAAACGTTTGCACAATTTATTCCATGCTCCATCTGAAGTCTGGTTGCTGTCTTTAACAGGACTGGAAGCTTTGCTATAGTGACTCCTGTCTTGAGACTTTGTTAGCCTGAAGCTTTTCACATAAATACCGAAAATGTCCTCAGTATGTCAAACACAAAATTAATAACCTAGAGGAGGATTTCTAACCTATTCCACTCTGCATGAAGTAGTGACATCAAGAAATAGTCTATTAACAGCAAGTAGACCACCTTGAATATAGAAGAAACTCATTACTGATATGGCACAAGCTTTTTAAAACAATTTTAATTATTATAGGAGAACAGATCGCCAGTTTTACCCTTTACATTGCGTCAGTTTATAACCCTCATACTTGAGAGCTCTGGTGTTTCTTCACACTCCCCTCACAGTACTATGTTGAGCATCACCACAGCAATAAGTTAAGGGTCAAAGGCAATAGAACTGATGTTCAAAAGTATATTGAGTGACACAGTGAACTGCTGTCACAAAGAACCAAGGGAGGGATCAGAAGAATGCAGGGACTCCCAAGGTGTCTGAACACGCAAAAAAATCTGTAACTTCACATGGTAAGTGGGTAGCATTATATTACATTCTGTAATCTCAAATTTCCTTCTAACTTTTAAAAAATAGTGCAAGATTATGGTGGTTAGATTTCACACCATCTGAAAGGAGGCAAGAGGATTCCCATTATCCTCGCTGACAAAATCTGCAGCAGCTAAAGGTACACAAAACCAACTTTACATAGCAGATATGTCATAAGTACATAGAGATGATAAAGCAGACAGAATCAAGTAGATATCAGTGTTTTAAAGATAAAAAGTCTACCAGACTGCATATGGAAAAGTATCTATGGGCCTAGAGACCACCTGTAACACAGTGCCAGGAAATAAATCCATTTAAACAAGGACATCAGCAGCAGGAAATGGAGCAATGAATCTGACAAGTGCCCAGTATGGGTGCATATCTACTACCAGTGGGGAAGTAGGAACACTCCAGGTTATGGTACCAGCTGAAAAATACACAGATGCAGTGTCTATGGATTAGAGAACTAAGCAGAGGAATGTATCATCTTTGCCTCGCAGAAGGATTTACTGACCTTTGTCTTAACGTCATTGGCAGGAAAGCTCAGAGTCAGCATAGTTGGCTAGTGTCCCTTCCTCCCCACGATGCTCCCAGCACTGGGAGGAAGAAGGGTCCAGTGCACAGGGAATGTATGTCAAGAAGGGGCTGTAATTCATACTTCCCTTTGAAAGAAGAGGCATAGAGAGCCACAGAAATTGTGTGTCAGCTGTGTGAAGTGGTCAGCACTGAAAATACACCTTAGGGTCCTTTATTTTTGAGTGCTTGCTCTGCAAAAGTCTATCTTTCAGAGAATAAGTGCTCAGAGGTTTTTGAAAGACAGCCCCTTTGATGTGCATTAAAATGAACACCAGTATTTTGAGCCATTTAAAACACCAAGTCACTTCTGAAAAAGGTTATTAAGCTTTTGTCTCCTTATATACACACTTAGCAGCCTTGGACATTGGCTACAAAAATGATTACAAGCGCCTTAAGCACTTTTTAAGCCCTCACTATCAGTGACTGGAAAGTTTATAACCTCTCTTGAGCCTTGTTGGTGGAAACATAATGAAATACTGCCCTGGTGAACAGCTGACATCTTCAAATGTGTGGATCTTGAGTTTCCTGACATCCTTAATTGCTGCAGCAGGAAAATTTGCTGAAAATCCTTAGAAAAATTTCCTTTAACCCTTTTATAGTCTGCAACATTAGTTACTGCTGTTGGATTTTCTTCACCTTTGAGGTAGGGGAATCAGCTTAGATCTTTACCACGGGCTCTTTGCCTGCAGTCTGACTTGCAACAGAAAGTGGTCCTTATT
Source organism: Amazona ochrocephala (assembly GCA_039720435.1). Classification (NCBI taxonomy): domain Eukaryota; kingdom Metazoa; phylum Chordata; class Aves; order Psittaciformes; family Psittacidae; genus Amazona; species Amazona ochrocephala. Next base: position 27,368,803 of record CM077876.1, on the reverse strand, counting down.
GCTTTATTCCATTCATCACTCAGTGTATTTGGTGAATTAAAGTCACAGTACCAACAAATTAGGATGGGAAAAAGGTGCAATAGTAATACTATGCTACGACAAAGACGAAGAACTAAGATAGGCTTAGGCATATGAGCATCTCCTTAAAAGCTGGGAGTGAGGAGGAAAAAAGATAGCAAAGGAATGTCCTGAAGCAGGTTGAAGAGTTCAATACTTTGCAGAGTGATGTGGGTTGACTTAGTTCTTCAGCACCACTAGAGAGTAAATAACAGCCATGCAGGTTCTGAGCAAAATACTCCAGTAATTATTGTTTCCTAGATTGAGCCCAGCACCCCTGGGCAGTTGCAGGAGCAATATCTAAAATAACAGTAACAGCAGGGCATGGTAAAATCCAGTTGTTTACTCAATTCCATTCTGCTTTGTTCTGCTGTGAGCCCCTTTGAAAGATGCCTGTAATGAAACATTGGAGACCTACATAAACTCAGATTTCACTCATGTGAAGGAGTTAAGGAGAATGTTTGTTTCAATTTAGCAAGGGAAAGACATATGCTCATTCATCCTCATCTCACTGGATTAACAGCTGTAATATTCCCAAATACTAGACATGCAGCATGCTCGTGCAATTAAAGCAATGTTATAAAGATGGCTGGACAGTTTAGTGACTAAACAATGTTATTGTAATTATGTATTCCACTACCGCCTGTTAAACAGGAAGTAACATGCAGTCACTGAACAGGAACAGAACATTTCAGGAGCAAGAGAATACTTTTAAGAAGTGACAGGATGGAACTCTAGGGGCATAGAAATACTGTGAATTGCTTCTCTGAGATAAGACACCATCAAGGGACTAATATTCCCTGAAATTATGTGAAGTGCAGATAGATACGAAGCTGGAGAGAGAGGAATGTGTCATTCATAGATCTGAGATTCTGGAAAATGTGTGTTTAGGAAAGTCACTTTTACATGCCCAGAGGGTGTGTAGGAAAGGAGCCTGTAGATTAGAAACTGAAGAGGTGTTCTGGTTTCCCACAAGAGGTGACCTGGAAGAATTACACCTGGCTGTGTGCTATACAGATCCTGGCATAGGAACACAACCGTCAGCCACAAATCTATTTTTAAGTGGCTTGGCTTTTTCATTCAGTCATTACCATTCACCTGCAAGAAATGGTAGAGGAGAAGTCTAAAGCAATATTTCTACATCTCCCCTTCCTTTCTTTGCAACCAGACTATTTGAAGTCCTGGTGGGTGTGGTATTTGTAACTTGCAGTAGGTAATTTTAGTCATATTTCACAGAGTGGAGTTTGGAAATTCATCAGATTTCTAAAGGGCAGAAAAGGCCAGCATGGCCAAGATGCAGTAGCCAGTAAAGAAATTTCTAGACCTAAATATCAACAATAGGAGGCATTAAAATAAGGTGAAAAACTGAACAGCAACATGGAAAAGAAAATATTTCAGGAAATATGGGTAAAATGTAGACAGGAGATTAATACATGCAAAATGGTCACCAGATAGGGTACCAAGTAAGAAAATGCTTCAAGGACATAAAGATGTAAAAGAATCCATAAGAAAACATTCAAATTGACTATTATCCTATTTTGGAGTAATGTAGAATATACCGCAAAGAAACTTTAATCTGCTTTACGAATTTAACGTGTAAGCCTGCGCTTGAAAAAAGCCATTTCAAAGGGCAAGTAATTCAATTCTCTATAAGGATAAGCCATAGAAAAGAGTAGACTCTCCCATGTTTTCAGCCCACCAATTTCTTCTGAACTCTCTTCTTCAGAGAGGCTAGTTTGCTTTTCCAACGAGTGACATATTCTGATGCTGTAAAGGCATTACACTTGAACTTTTTATGGGAGGGAAGTGCAAGAATATTGAAGAGACTAGAAAAATAAATGCAAATACTTGCTCTTAAAAATTCTATGTGCCTTGGAAAACTCCATCCTTTCCATTTAAAAAAAAAAAAAAAAAAAAAAAAAAAGACAATATTGGATCTATGGCAAATCCAATTTTTCTGTCCATCCAAATTTGACAGGCAGTCAAATTGTTTTTCCAGCTGAGAATATTTGGGGGAAAGAAAGTTCTGAAAAAATAAATAGAAAAATTAATGTCAAGGAAATGTGAATACCCATACAGAGTTCAGAGCAGTTTCATCTGTATAATGAAAATCAGACCTGAGAGTTCCTGCATCCATTTGAAAGATTGGATGACACATCTCAGAGGCACAAAGGGGATTTGTTAGTCCAGCTACCACTGCAAGTCAAGGGGGAAGGATCCTCACCTTCTTACATGCCTTTGAATTTCTCCCAACAAGCAATGGAGCAGAAATGAAAGGTCAGGTGATATTCTCTGCATTCAGTCATTCATATTTCATTTTATTATGGTTGAAGGCAGTGTAACAAGTTAGGAGGAAAAGACAATTGCTCAGCAGCTCAGTCTAAGATCTATATCAGAGTCTCTTTTAAATAACTTTGTTTTCATTTTTGAGGAAGAGACGCTCAGTCTGGAATAAAAGTTCCTTTCAAGTATATTGCTCTGATCTAGTGATTTGCACTCTGTAGGTGTTCCTGCTTCTGGCAATCTTCAGCAGTAAAGCCAGACTGATTTGTCTTTGCAATCATATTTGTCTGGTTTCTACCAGACTGCTCAGAACATCTGTTATCCTGTATCTTCAGTTCACCAACACAGAAGTGCCTGCATTTAAATGGAGGTAATGTACAAATAGTGCCATTTTGAGGTTCCAAGCTTCAGATTTCTAATAAAAGCACTTACTGCAAAGCCCACTCACACTAAGAGTGTATTTCCAGGCTTCAGTGGTCTACGAGGCAGCTCAAAATTTGGATCTAAGATTCTCCACAGTGCTGAGTGTTATTTAGTTTCCCACTGCATATAGGAAAGCCAATTGCAAAAATCCAGTTCCAGATTGGATCTTCCTTTCTACATAGCTTTGGCATCTTTGTTTTCATAGTTTTGGATGGACTGTTTGGTTTATAACACAAAAAGAAGGCTACTAACTGTCAAAATGACACAGATCCTTTTGAAAACTGAAATTATCTGAACAAGCATGAGCAGTTGTTATTATCTTTCCAAGAAGAAAAAGTCTTTTCTCTATTTCATGATAGAATTACATGATACTTTGTTATGCTAATACCGCCTTTTTTTCAAGGAGGCTTGTTATTTAAAAAACATATTTACATATTTTATTAGCTTTGTTTGAAAAATGAGAAGACAACATTAGTAAAACAAATACTTAAGGCCTTGAGTGCCCTCAAAAAGCAGTTTGAGGTGACTTCAGCCTCTGACTATAGCCTAGCACAGCTGTATGAGAACTCAGTACTGCTAGGAAATCATGTGCAGTAAGAGTTTCAATCTAAGGCTTTTAAAAATTTCTTTCTTCTGTGTATCTACTGCTGTTGCACACAGAAATTCTCCAGAAATTATTCCTCAAATTTGTCCATAATTTTTCCATAGAAATGACTACAAACTTCAGGTCTGCAAGATTCACAGATTTTGGAAGAACTGTCAGATGTTGAGGCTTTCTTTCAGGAAATTTCTTGCCTTCTTCCTTCCATTTATCTGGCTTAAATGTCTGCTCGCAAAGACTTACTTTCCTGCTTAGAAAATCTGACATGATTGAAATAGAAAAGATGCAAAACAAATATCTATAACAGGGTTGACATGTTACCTTATTAATCCTTCCACAGGAAGTCATTTGATCAATCTACATATTGTTTAGGTTGCTGTTGACAAGTATCAGTTGCAACAGCCATATCCTTGTGCAGCTGAGAAACGTGTTAGTGTTTTAGAAAGAATATAAAGGGTTGCATTAGTCAAAAAAGGCTCAGAAGATAGAATATTAAATGCAACTTATTATTTTTTTTAATAGGCAGTCATCGCTTCTTCCTATTTACAATTTTTTTAAATGAGTTGAGGCACAGGTTCTGACTTTATATACCTGCCTGCATCTCACAAATGCCAGTAACACTATCCTGTTCCTCAGAGTAACTCCAGCTCAGCATATAAATGTGAAAAAAGAATCTGATACACATCTTTCTTTCATTTAGTTTTCCTAAGGAATTTATCAGAGTTGTGGTCAGATGTTTGCTATACAATATTTCTGCTAAATACTAACATCTGATGCAGTATGATGCTAAAGAACAATCTGAAAATAAGAATTACAACAAAGTACACACCGTTACTACAATGAATCGAACTGATAGTAGAAAGCGTTGATGTCAGATATCCCTTTTTATAGTTGAACTTCACACTAATACTGCAGTAGAAGATTTTACTGATGTTAATGCAGAAGCTTGGTTGCGGTTCCTCCTGTGTATTTCTACTCAGATTAACAATTATGCAAGTGAAAAACATCTCTTTCTCTTATAACATTGCAAAAAACCTGTGTTTCTGAAGTTCTTTTACCTTTCTGGAAACTGATATTTACATGTTTCAGAAGTCAGTGCAGAGAAGCATTACTAACTGTTGACACCTGGGTTTACTAGTCTTCATTCAGATGAGTAAAAATTAATATATGCATTGCTTCATTATCATCTTCAGCAAGTACATACTTTTTTGCATAAAAACTTGACGGTTTTTCACAGAAATAAAAAAATAATTTGACAAAAGACGTAGCTAAAGAAACAATGTTTTTTAGGTAAGACTTTAGCACAAGAAATGTGGTCGCAACCATCCTGCTGTAGGAAGAGCAGAAGGAAAAGATTAAGGGGCTGAACAATTGGTTTGGATTAGAAACATCCAGAATATTTTAAGTTCCAGTGACACAGCTAAGTGGGCATTCCCCCTCTCAAGTTGTAGGAATCAAAATATTCAGGCAGTTTGCTGAACCCTCTCAGCTGAGAGAGAGTCCTTTTTAGGTGACAAACTTCACCCCTTAGAGTGACACTCTGCCCTTAGTACTGCAGGATGACTTTTCTCTCATCTTGGCTGTAACCCAGTGTTAACCCCCAGATTTCAGTTCTGAATGGCTTTTCACTCACAGAGCTGTACTCACGAGAAGGCTTGATTACGACACTGAAAGCATTGCTTACTCTGCATTTTTCAAGTACTTTCTCTTTGCTTCACCTAGAACAGATGACATGGAGAAAAGGTGCAGGAAAACACATTTCTGCTTACTGCAAGACAACAGAAGTGGTTCTACATGAGCAGCTACACTTCGAGTAATTGAAATGGAGACTTGCAAGTGGAAGGGTAAGAGAGCTAGGGAGCACTGATTTTGTGTAATAGATTCAGATGGGGCAAGGACTGAGAGTTAATTGAGTTAGTTTGACTGTAGGAGATCAACCATCTACCACAGGATTATTGCTCCTTAATGGAGATGGCAGTTTTGAAAGGACAGGCAATATATCTGCTCAGTTAGTAGAAAAGGTGGAAAGATCTGTAACACAGAAATATCAAAACTTTCGTAGTTTTTTTTTTTTTCAAGAATAGGTTTTCTTTTAAGATTTGGAAAAAAGTAGGCCTCCCCCTTCCATCTTCACTGGTTAGATCGAAGGAGAAGTTATAGCACCACAATTACAACATATAACATTGGATTTCTCTTCTCAAAGGGAAAAATAAAATTTGAATGTTAATGTCTACAATGGTCTGGATGACTACAAAGCAGCATAAAAATTATTTGGAACAAAATCTTTGCCAAAGATTAGGTAAACTAGGATGTTAAAAGGCCTGGAGAGAACAAGGATCAAGCTGAGAAGACAAGGGGTAATGGGTTTAAACTTAAACAGGGGAGGTTTAGATTGGATCTGAGGAAGAAATTCTTTACTGTGAGGGTGCTGGGGCCCTGGAATGGGTTGCCCAGGGAAGTTGTGAATGCTTCATCGCTGGCGGCGTTCAAGGTGGGGTTGGACATAGCCTTGGATGGCATGGTTTAGTGGGAGGTGTCCCTGCCCATGGCGGGGGGGTTGGAACTCGATGATCTTGAGGTCCTTTCCAGCCCTTACTATTCTGTGATTCTGTGTGAATGCACTGTGGAGCCGATTTGTCTTCAAGTTCCTGGACAGACATGACAAAGCTGATATATCCAAAACTGACCAGAATTAATCCACATATGCTGACTACTGCACATACAATACATCTGCTACTCACAGAGCTGTTGGACTCATTACATGCTTAGCTGTTTAGATTTTTCAGACAAAAACAAGTGAACTTATACGTAAGTGAATTAGTTAATTGTTACACCACAGGGAAGTAACTGTGAATCCATTAAAGATGCCATGGATCTACATATGAAAGCTGTAGCGGAAAATTTGGGGAATGGAGTTCCTGACTCCAAAAGTCCTTAACTCCATAAGATTGACAAGGTAAAATCCTTAAGATCTTTTTTATTTTGGTGTCTTCATTTTCTTAATAAGGGTTGGCTGAGAAGGAAAGGAAATTTGTATACTCCAAAATAAAGATTCATTTCATTAGAGAGCCACTAATGGGAGTACATCTCTGATGTCAATAGAAAATAACGCAATACATACAGAAAAATATATATTAAACACATGCATGTGGTGTTGCAAAGATTATTCTTTCACAAACTTGCATTTTCCCAATTAAGAACAAAATATAATTTCATGTGCAGAGACTACATGTACTTCTTTTTCCTCTCCTGGCTTTGACATCATCCTGCAGCTCTAGTTATTACTGCGTAATTGTCTTGAAATGTAGTTATTGTTACGAACTGTTGCAGATGTTCCCTGTGTAATTCAAACTAAATGAATACAGAATTAAATTACCAGTGCAAAGCTTTACCAGTGAAAGTTGCAGTAAAAATGGTAAATTATTTTCTCTCTTTAGAGGAAGCTATCTGAAAATGTAATGGCAAGTTAAGTAAGCAGTATTTCTTACTCAGGAAATCTAGAAAGATTCAAAACAGGATGTCAGAGTTAGTGGCAAATAGCTTAATATATTGTCCCCATTCAAAAGATGTAACTGTGAAGTACCTCTGCTCTCTAACTCTGATTAGGGGGATGTCAATAAAAATGCATCAGTAGATTATTAAAAATTTATTGGGACCTAGGATAATACCCTGTACTGGAGAAGTTTGTGACTATTTTATATTTCATGGCTTCTATGACTTTCAGTTATCTTCAGATAAGCTTAAAATATGCGAAGACCATGATGACTGTGAGTACTTTCCCAGCTATCAGACCATAAGGAGGCCACAAGTACCAAATAAAATACTTTGAAGAGAGAGTCTGGATCCCTAAACCTGTAAATCAGAGCAGTCACACTGTCTACAGTTGAAGTGATGCGTATAATATGCAAGTTATGTACAATGACATGGCAAACATCGGTATTTCAAGGTCCATTTCAGAGCTGGTGTTCCCTTAACACCAATCATGAGTGATACTTACACTCGAGAGCTATTCAAAGGCCAGCACAGAAATGAAAAAAGCAATTTCTAACCTTAAAGGAGGTATGCACCCAATACAGGGGGTTCAGTAGAGAAGATGCATTTGCCAACAGCTTTCAGACAAATGTATTGTGGATAACAGTGCTCTGACTGAATCACTAATGACAAAATTGAGGTTTTGGGCAGCTGCGTTAAATCAGCAGCCCATGAATGTCTCTGCTTTACCTTATTAGCATCACTTTATTTCTGTTTACAAAACGGACAGAGGTTAGCAGGGGCCATTCCATTCTTAATTTTCTGAAAATGAAGTGTCATTAATATTTTGGGCAACTCTGGATCCTGAGTGGGGTCAAAAAGCCCATGGGGGGGAAATTTAATGAACATACCAGATGAAAAATATGAAGTTATATGCATCTTGAATGAACTTTGGGTTGTTCCAAAAAAGCTGGTTTATTTGCTTAGCTTTTCTTTTTCTCGTTTGTTTGTTTCCCATGAACACTTTAAACTATGCCAGGACTGGTAATTTCAAATAGGTCTTGATTTTGTGAAACATAACTACTGTAATCAGTAAAATCTGGATGCTTTCCAATGTACTCCTTTTATTCCTGTAGAAGTCAGTGATGGCTGTAATACCTCTGCAGATTTCCAATGAAGTCTATGACAAAAATCCCACCAGCTTTGAAGGGTGGAGGTTTTACTTCCGAAAGGAACTGAATGTCACTGGGGTTTTATTTTGTAGCTGGTGGTGTTATTTTTAATATACATCATTCATAACAATTTGAAGTGAAATCTGGGTTCTACATTAGCATTTAGTTCTCTAGAAAAAGCAGTTTGATATCTGAACTTGGATTTACACCCAAAGCAGAAAATAATCTTTTTAATTTTCCAAATCAAGTTTAACATACATTATAGGAGATAACCTGTAAGTACATTTCTTGAACTTGCACAGGCTGATTACTTACATAAAAGAGAAGCGAGTTACAGCGTTTGGCTCAAATTGTACCATTAATTCTACCATTAATCCATTGGCTCATCCAGTCTATAGGAACAGAAAGAATATGTTCAGAGCATAAGGCTAGGTGATCCATTTTGTTTCTCAAGTTCTTTCCCTCAAGCTGCATAAGATATGGGTAGCAATAACTTACAAAGCTGTCCTACAGCACCTAACCTTTTCATTAAGATCTCAGCCTTGTATTTCCTTGCCTTATAAAGCAACCCAGAAAAATGCCTTCTGGAAGCATCAAGACGCCATTGCTCAAAACCTTAGAGGTTTTTTTTTTTTCCACTACTTCCAAGGTGCATCCAAATCTTATCACTTCTTTCAGTGAAGCAGATTGGATATTAGGAAGAAATTCTTCACTATGAGGGTGTTGAGATGCTGGAACAGGTTGCCCAGAGAAGTTGTGGATGCCCCATCCCTGGAATTGTTAAAGGCAGGTTGAAGGGCCTGCTCTAGTGGAAGGTGTCCCTGCTCACAGCAAGGGGGTTGGAATTAGATGATTAATAAGGTCCCTTCTAATGCAAATCATTCTACAATTCTGTGAAACACTGAAGTCTTCAATCTTGTCTAAGTAATAATCTGAATAATCAGTGAAGTCTTACAGTTGTCTTGGATCAATTACTCAAGCCTTCAAATACCTCTTCTGTGTTTTTTGGCTCTTTCTTGTTGGAGGGGTTGTGTATTGGTATGCTGTTCTTTTCTTTTCAAAATGTTGCCAAAAGTGGTCTGTACTATGCATAAATTCCTATGACCTTATCTTTTAAACACATTTCTATTGTATTTCTAATTGCTCTTCCTGCTCTATAACACTTTTCATGATGACCTTACCATTAAAATAATTATTTTTAGGAAGTCCTCAAGAAATTATTTGGGGTGAGGTAAACTGATGATAAGTAAGACTTAAGTTCAAAGGTTTTGTATGCATAATGAGGCATAGAGCACTTTCCATACCTAGTGTTTACATTAAGGCATGAGATTAGGTATCCAGCTGAATCAGAACCCAAATAAATGAAATTTTAACTTATCTTTGTCTAATATGTCAGATTAGCATTTCTAGACTTCCAGGAGCTCTGTTTGTACTTAACAAATAACACTAAAACAGACTGCTACAAATTTTTACTGTGATGTTTTGCACTTAGAATGTCATCTGTCATAAATTTGCTCTCAAAGCACTTTACAGACATTAACTAATTAGGCCTAAAGACACTTCTCTGGAAGTAGTGAAGTGTAATTATTTCCCTTTTGTGTAAAGGGAATTTAAGGCACAGCGAGATCAAATGATTTTTCCAAGGTCATGAAGGATGTTGCAGAAGATGTGGGAACAGAACCCAAATAGTCCAATCCTCCAAGACTGTGCTTCAGGCACAGGAACAGAGCAATCGCCTGTGGGAGGAGGGCAGCTCTTCTTTTCCTTTCTTTGTTATTACAGAAGTACAGGAAATTAATAGTTGCACAGACATGCTTTTGTTAATTCCACACTAATGGCCTACAAAGGGTGCCTGTAATAATCCATTAGGAAAGAAGTTATCTGCCTCTTCCAAGTTCTGTGTGTAAACAGCACTGAAGAAACTGTATTTCGAAGTTATCACTGCTGAGGACAAAGCACTGCTCATGTTATCCATTTTTATTGATAATGTCATTTACTATTTATTGTAGAGATGGTTTTTTAATCCTGTGCATTTGTATTCCTCAGAGTTAAGTCTTACAGTGACAAGAAAGAGGCCACAGAATTTCAATTTATGTAAGAGGTTATCTCAATGACTTTTGTAGATATGTAAATTCATGTCTTAGCTTTTGCTGTAAACTTTGAGAATGTCTTTTAATTTTTTCTTTCTTTGGCTTAAGCTTTAAAGTAAGAGTTTCCCTGGACTGCAATGAGCCAGAGTTTGTTGCAGGAGAAAGAGACAGGTAGCCCCATCTACAGATAACCAGTAACACAGTATTGGGGAAAAAAAAATGAAGAATATGAACTCATTGTTCTGATTTATAAGCCAGTTACCCCCTCTCCTCTGCATAAATCCCCAACGGTCCTCTAACTACAGTACATTATAAGTAAAATAAATATATATGGCCAAACCTTCAAACGTGATTAGGTATCTGTGTGAGTAGGTGCATCTGAGGTCTTGATACAACTGAGGGCACCTGAGTCCCACTGAATGGAGAATAAGGACAGGAAGTGGGCAGCTTCATAGAGACATGTCCTTTGATTTCACACAAATTGTCTTCGCTTATCATTTTTTGAATTGTCTTTGTGCTTTGAGATTTTGGTTAGCTGTTTTGACCTACTGTTAGTGAAATGATATAATGAAAGAGAAAGAAAAAAGAGAGACATGCTGTGCAGGAACCCCTCCATTTTTGTGCCTCTGTAGCTGCAATACTCAAAGATTAAGAAAATAGGAAGTTAATCTTTGAAGCCTTGTTGATGGAAATTGATTGTCTTTTTTTTTTTTTTTTTTTTACATATTTTTAATATATTTCCAATATTAACTGGCATGTTGAATGGAATTTTCTTGTCATTTATGCTAAAAGGTAACCAGTATTATCACTGGAAGCTATACTTGCTGAGGGAGGATCTGTGGGGATCTCTATGTTAAAACAGACAAATAATACAGCCTTTTTCACTCTCCTGTACAATCTGATTAGAATTTGTTGCACCTCACTTCACACTGATAAATTGTAATCAAAAATCAAAATATATAACATTGCACAAAGACAACAACACTCAAGATATGCCCAAAGTAAGATAAAGAATTAAATCAATACACTGCAGAAACATAAACTTTTCTTTTTTCTTAAATAGCCACAAGTATTTTGTTGTATTCAGTATGATGGATTTAGCAGCTGAAGCAGGCAACAAACAGTATATGAACTAAAAGGCAGTTTATAAAAGGTTCCCCATCTGGATAGAATATTCTTCTTTTTTTTCTATAAAATAAGAATTTATTTTATGAGTTTATAAATTGCAGCTCTTAAACTCTTCATTGAGGAATCGACTATAACCTGTGTTCTTTTAAAGACTAAAAAGAAATGTTTCACTTTAAATGGATACCATTGACTTTCCGCTACTCCAGCTTCTCTTCTGACAATTATTTTCCACTGATGCTGTAACTATTAGCAGTGTGGCAGGAATTGGAACTTGAGATCAAGGTACATTACATTTGCTGCTGCTGCTATAAAGCTTTGCTGCCCTCAGTTTGAACCTAGGTGAGTGAAAATGGCTATTTCAGAAAACTAGGGATACAATCTGCAGGGTTCCAGATATCCAGCAAGGCTATTACAGTCTAATATTTTAGTGTCTAATTCCAAGGGCATCCAGCAACAGGCATGGCTCAGAATGACTCCCAGCTGGCAGTGCTTCTAAAAGAAACCAGACGTTGTCTTAACTTGGTTCCAGGTTTACAGATGTAATTGTGTAGTGATGAACATGTGGCTTCCTGAAACAGAGCATTCAAATAATGAGCATGTAGCATTTACCTTAAAGTTATGGTGCTAACCCCTTTCTCTCTTCTTGCACCAGAGCTGACAAATCCTGATCCAATAATGATGTGTTTGCCTATCTTTTCACATGGCTGAAGTGCCACAAAACATCTATGGTTTCTTTGTCTAGTTAGCTGTGTTATGCTTTCAATTTCTCCCAAGATCTGGCATGTCCCATGCTCACTTGAATTTCTCAGCTTGGATCTTGATCCTGCAACTGGACCCTTCCTCCCAGTAAGCACTAAAAAAAAAAAAAAGTGCACCACTGCCGATCCTTTCCCCTCTGTAACTTTCCTCCCAGACTCACTACATGATCAGAGCTCCCCTGCTCATTGCTAAGGCTGTAACCTTCAATGGAACAAGCTGTGGTGCTCCACTGGCGTGCATGCAGCAGCTCCTTAGCCAGTCAAGCAGGACAGCCTGGCTGTTTGGAACCAAGAAAGAGGGAAGGAAATATCTTTACTGATCATTCGGAAGACTGAGGGCACTAAGGACCTGAGGGCAAAATTCTCTTCTGTTGTTCCCTGAGGGCAGTCATCCCTCTTCTGTACACAGACCCTCATGTCCAAGAAAAAAGCCTTGCACACAGAATAGGTAACCAGAGCATCCAATCCAGTGGTCTGAGAGATGTCTGCCTCCAGACATTTCGCTGCAGGACTAAAATCCTTCATCCTTGGAAGATGGGATTTTTTCTTTTCTTTTCTTCATTTTCTTTCATTATACTTGCATTAGTCCACCACATATTCCAGACTGCCTGAACAGTTTGTGGAAAATCTGTAGATTTAAATAAGTATGAGTTAAATATCAGCTCAGAAATACACAATCTAAAAGCAGAGGCTTAAAATGGAGACAGTTTGTCAGCAGTCTCTTCACTTCCTCTCACTAATAATATGATTACATTGTAGTACTTGTAGCATAAACTCATGTAATAACATTACTGGAATTGCTGGAGAGGCACAATATATCCTAAGGTTTATTTATTATTATGCTAACAATTTTGATACCCATAAATTTGTCTGTCAAGGTTTTTGTGATGAACCTTTTTTTCTCCTAGCATATGAGAGAAAACTAGTAATTTGCTGCTTTATGTTTGTGTTTCCATATCTCAAAAACAGATTAAAATTCAGTCTAATACTGTAGGATGTGAATAAATGCTTGAACCCTTAATTTACCTTTCCCATGTGTAAAGTAGGAATATTTATCTATGATCTACTTAATTTCCATCTTTCAAGAATGCTGCTGTAAAAATATACAATTTGGAGAAAGAAAACATAAGAGGCTCCAAACTATATTTCAATTAGAAGATTATGCCAAAACACATAATATCATATCGCTAACAGAGCTGCACTAAAATAAAAAAACATATTAACTGCAAAACCAGATAAAAATTACTTCATTGGCCCATATTTCTGTGTCTGAGTTGGATGGAATTCAGAAATTATGCTTGCTAAATGACTGAACAATACAAAAAACTTCTTTGTTTGCAAAGAGTTGTATTTAACTCAATCTTCTAGAAAACCAGAGCCTGCGCCAAAACTGTCATGAATGCATATTAAAGAAAAAGCTCAAATTAAACACAAAATAATTGATACTTCGGTGTGCTGGTGAGATAAACTTCATCTGGTACCACCAGATTACCATCTACTTCACTCGTTTTAGATAAGTACCTTAGAGTGGGCTGAGCTGCCTTTGAGACAAATAAAGAGGTAACCTGCAAACTAGTTTAGAGCAGTTTATACCCATGCTGAAAATGGATAGAGAAATTCTTTACTGTAAGGGTGGCGAGGCACTGGAATGGGTTGCCCAGGGAAGTTGTGAATGCTTCATCCCTGGCAGCGTTCAAGGTGGGGTTGGACATAGCCTTGGATGGCATGGTTTAGTGTGAGGTGTCCCTGCCCATGGCAGGGGGGTTGGAACTGGATGATCTTAAGGTCCTTTGCAACCCTAACTATTCTATGATTCTATGATTCTATGAGGTTAATGTTATCCAGAGGCCTGTACACATAGTGCTGATGGGTGTTTTGTCTGTAACTTCCAGGGGAATCTGACCATTGCAGTGTGTTATGATCAAATCAGTGAACTAGTAGGAAAGGAGACTGGCCTAAAACTGGGATGTTTCTCATTATGTGGCTAATTCCTCCAGTTCTCAAAGTGACATCTGCTGCCAGGAGTTATTTTCAGTTTTCAAATTCTATCTGGCAGCATCCTTGTCCAGATTTCAAATAATTATGCAGTGGGTGTTTAAAGGTAGTTTTTAATTCCATAATGGACCCACCACAAGTCTTTTTTTTTGCTATGAAAAGAACTGAATATAAATTACATGTCACTTTTCCAGAGAGATAAGTGTAGAAAAGACTGTAGGTATCTCAAAGCGTCTTAGTTTTATCCAGAGTAATAACTAGCCAAATTTGATTTATCTGCAATAAATTTTTTTCAGAAGTGCTAATAAATGTAGAGGGAAGAACTTTTTAAGGAAAGTACACCCATATGCATAACATACGGACATGCGTACTCCTTAGAAAGTATTCATAATGCTACACAAACACACTCAAAATACAGCATACTGTTCTGGATGAGCAGCTGGCCAAGCTGGAAAAAATGTCTTTAAGAAGTCAAGTTTCATGAAGCAGATTATATGGTTCCATCTTTAACTCAGCACATGCAGTAAAACCACCCAGAGATGCCTCAATCCTACCTTTTTGTTCAACAGTTGTATCTCTGGGCCAGTTTATAGCCTCTGCCCTCTGCCCCACACAGCCCAATTGCCTCTCAGTTACCTGTTTCTTCTGCGTTCTTGTTATGCCTACATCAGTTTTACCCTGCTCCCAAAGTTGCTTCTCTTCAAAGGCTGATCACCTGTTTTCCTGTGCTGTCTTTTGGAGGTTGTGCTCCATAGGGGAGCAGAGAACACACAGTTCCAGGCTCCAGTTCACACAACCGCCTCTTGCAAGCTCAGCCTGATGGCATATCTAATGGGTCATGGTCCCAGCACCTTGCTAAGCCGGGGCTGTAAGCAACAATTGCTAATACTGCTGAAACATGGGGCAGCTAGAACACTTCTTTTAGTCCTACAAAACCCTTCTTTCTACAACACAACCTGCATCAAGAGAAGAGGAATAAGAAAGCATTTGGCTAAGCAGAGCTATTTGGCTATGAGTGTCCTGCTTTATTTTTTTACTCCTTTCTCCTCTCGGAAAGCTGTATTATGTTTGCACATGATGGAGAGAAGGTATTTCCATTATAGCCATATCAGATTGACAGACATTTTCTCCTTTTCATGTTATCTGAATGTGGAGGTCCCTGAGTCTCTTGCTGTCACTCTCTGGCTTTTGCAGAGTTTGTACTGGGTCCTGACGCTCTTTGTGAACCATCCACCCTGTTATCCCAGTAAGGCATTACTTCAGACAGGCTTCTAGGGAGCCAGTGCTGTTTTGGAAACGTGGAAGTTTCTGTAAAAGTGCTCAGTACTTTAATTACATCTATCTCAGGCAGGTACTGAGCCAGGGCTTCATTTTATCACACGATAAGGGTTTGGAGAAAGTTTTCAGATTGGAAGTCATGAGCCTCTCATTTTCAATATCAGGGTCTGAGAGATGCCCAGTAGCCTCTGTGACTCACTCTAAAATTGTAAATCAGTGGGCTATCATGATATTTTCAGATGCCTGCTGTCAGTAACTGAGGAGAAATCTGTATCCTGCCTGCAAGCCAGGAAAATAATTCAGGAAATGAAGCTGCATTGGTGGAGAGTAGAGTATGTTGCAGAGTCAGAAATTTCATTTCCAGCAAATCTTTAATAAACCTTTCCTACATCAGGAATTAGCACACACATGCAAGCTAATCACACAACTTTTTATCTTTTCAGTGCAGGTGCTCCAAAATCAGCTTGTTTCCTCTTTCCAGCTCTGACCCTATTACAAGGAATGTGTAATTCCCTTAGGCAGCTACCAAGGACACTTGCCTCATGTTAAGGTGCTCATTAATAGTAGAATGCCTTAGGAATAGATGGATGCCATCAGAGTTGGGAGGTTCCTTTAGGGACACCTTATTATAATAACACTGTATGTACCTAAACTTACAAAAAAAACACGTGTAGACTGGCATAGACAGTAGAATTCTTGGAGCTGACCTTCCGGTAGTCAGTGAACTACCTCACAAATTACATATTTAGTACTCATAAGTAATCCAGAATGCAGAAAATGTAGTAATTTTTCTTTCTTATCTGATAGAAATGCTTATCGGAATGCAAAAATATAATTTCAGTACCTTCCTTTGCATAATGTGGTCATTTGGAAATAGTTTCATTCATCTTTAATGGTTGTAGAGGAGGTTATGAAGTATAATTTGGAACACTAAATCAATCTAGAATTAGTAATTGTATAAAAATTAAAATTTCCCTCTGTGTATGGAGAAGCAGGACCTTAAACTCAGTGACATTTTAAACTGTAAAGCTGTTACAAGCTTGCACAGGATCTGGTCCAAGAAAAGTCCTTTTGCAAATTCCTAAGCGAAGTCTATGGACAAGAAGAACCGAGACTTTTCATGTATTGTCTCTTACAAGAGTTCTGCTGCAGTTCTAGATTCAGTAACAAGATATATAAAATGGATTTCCTATTCACATCAGAATTAGTAGGATAAATACATCCCTTGACCCACAGGTCCCATGCAATGGCCTCACTTGTCTGGATCTTGGCAAAAGCAATCCTACCACATCTACTGAAGTCAGTGGGAGTTTGGAGCCTAACATCACTGTTAAATATCTTGTGTTTATGGCTATCTATTCACTGTATGGCCTAAGCAAGGTCACGAAGTCTGAAAGCCTTTTAAGCCAAGCATGTCCAAACATGTTTGTATCCTTAGAACATAGAGCTGAAAGCAGACATAAATGCCAGAACATCAAGTGCTTATGTAGAGACACGACTAATCATAAACCTGAAGGGCTAATATGAGGGTTTGAATTTTGTATTTAATCTTAAAAAGTCTTCTGTGCAACTGATCCTGTTAATACTTGCTATCAATATCAGTAGGGGTGTCTCTCCAGTTACATGGGACTAATTTTGCTATTTCTGACAAAGCAGAGAAGCATCTAGTGTAGTGAGTGTTTCTGGGAACTGCATTGCCACTTCTGAATAGGGTTTTACTTTGTTTTGTTTTGCTTTGCTTCGCTTCATATTTTTACCCCCTGCTGCATCCTATAGTTTTCTTTTTTTTGCTCTTGCCTTGTTTTTATTTTAGTTAAGTGAATTGGAGTGAGCAAAGCCTCAGACACTACTAAATTACCAGTCGCCACAATACTGAGCATTCAATGTCTGTGGAAATTGCTTTTTGCATCTTTAATTTGCAGGAGTATAAGCAGGGTATGTCTCACAGGATTATTAGACAGATGAAAAATGTGATGCAATAATAGTGAAATAAATAGAACAACAAAGCAATGAAGAACAGCTAGAGAGAGCAGATTATTTGGAAACAGCTACATGCCAGGTAGCAAGGAACACTGTTCTGATCCCTTCTGAGTCTACAGAAGTGCTCGTAGGAAAAAAAAGGTGTTCATATACATTTTACACCTGAATTTGCAATTCACCAGGAAAATTATTAAGATAAATAAATGGATCCAAGCATGCTCAATTAGAGAGTAGATGGTTCCAGTGTTTTTTCAAAACAGTGAGTATTTGTGCTAACAAAATCCAAACCAGTCTTTTACTAAAAAGTAACAGAATGGTCATCCCTGGAGGTCACATGATCATTGTTATAATGACCAAACAAAGGAAATTATTTTAATCTTCCACATATGGATCGTAAAACACAAAAAAATGTAACTCAGCAATCAAGCATGTGAAATACTCTTAGTATGATTATGATTAAAGGAAACAAGAAGGTGGAGAGCTGCTCAACAGACTGAGGGTCAACAAAGTCATATGTTTGATGATTATCGGTAAAATGTAGATACAGAATTTGAGACTGAACAGCAGAAACTCTTTGAAGAAAAACTAAGGACAACCGAAAGGTGGAAGGCAAAGATGAAGCAGATGATCTACAACGTAGTAGATAAGAGATGGCTGCAAAAGCATCACCAATTTCAGTTCATGCTGTATTTTCTCAGACTGCAACGTCTCAAGCTGACCTATGCAACAGCTTGACACTGTGGTGATGGGGAGTAGATTCTGACTTTGGACTTAATTATAGAACTTATATTCAATGACAAAGAAAATGAGAGTTGCTGCAAGAAAATGTTGTAAGGTAAGAGTTTGGTTTGGGGTTTTTAACAGCTTTTTATTTAGTCAAAATTATTGTGTATCTTGAAGAATGCCTTTGAGGCAATATATGTATTTACAAGTAAAGTAGCAAAATTTTGCTGTCTACATTATTATTAAGTTTTGATAGATTCAAGGGAAATTTGTTGGACAGAGGAGGCAAAACAAAGATATTGCTCTTAGAAACACACTAAGAAACAAGTAATAGGATGTGGACGTCAACGCCAATGACTCATCTTAATCTGCCATAAAAGTGTCAGGCCATGCGAGGCTCCATTTCAACTCAAATGGTTTGAAAGGTGATTGCTGGTTGCTCAAAAGAGAGCGAAGAATTCTGGGGCAATAAAGTTTCAGAAACCTGAAGGCCAAGAATGTGTTTTCATGCCTGATATAACAAAACATTTATTTAGTATCTGTTGTCTTACCTGCGTTACTCCTGCAGGCAGCAACATAATAATATTGTGGAAGACCCAACAGGAATTAAAAGCCTGTGAGACAAAACTAAAACAGTTAGAATGTTCAAATTTCAATGCCATTTACTGGTATTTCAGTCAACTCTTATTAGGCACTATGAACCTACTTACTAATTTCTGAGGTCTGGCTCTAAGACCTTATTGTCCTTTCAAAATTTTGTACTGGTTTCAACACCCACTGAAGAGCATAAGCAAACTTGTTTTTCACTTGGGTCTTTTCTCATTGTATTCTCACCCTCAATTATGACAACTTTGAGCTGTTACATTTTGGGAAATATGCTAATTATATCTCCTCAAAATTCCTCCTGCCAATCTCTTCCTCACATTTATTAACAGTTATTATTTCAAGATCAGTCAGTTCTGCATCTGCTTGATTTCTAAGACAATATACAGTGCATCTGCTCATTAAATCCCAGGAGTCTTATCCTCATTTAGAAGCTGATACTACCAACACAGAGATCCTATTGTGAGACCTTTATTTCTTCCAAGATTGATTATGGCAATTTTTATTACATAGATTTCCTAAATCTGCCTGGCTCAATTTATAGTCCCTGCTGTTTCCATTCTTCTTGTCCATAAAGCTGCAACATGTTCCTACCTTGCTAAGGATTTCTGTTTCATGAACAGAATGCTCTGGTGATACATGAGCACTTGAAAACCATACTATCTTTCCAAGGTTTCCATGCTAGTTTCCAATCTTTCACTATTTTCCATATCCCAGTGTGGCACTTTGTCCTCAGATACCTTTTTTTGTTTCACTCAAGTGTGGAAAATACTTTCTGATAATCCACCAGCTTCATAACACCACACTATCAACACTTCTACCCCAAAGACTCCCCTAAATAAATCAATGGTGATGCTGATGCTGTGAAGGTCTAACAAGTACTGCTCGGAGACTTCAGAGCCTGTCTGAAACATGACCTTGGTGCCTTGGACTAGGCCTATATTACAAAGAAACCGTGTCCAACGGAAGCAGATTTGTTTGCACTGCTGCAGTGAGGACCCTCTCTGGGGGAATTGAGAGGCCTGTCTCTAAGGCAGTGGGAATATGTACTTGGAAACGGTGGGATTGTTGTCAGCTGGCAGCTGTTTTGGTCTCTGATAATCATTCATAGCAAACTCTTTCCCCTGGAAACTTGTCAAAACAGTGCTCGAAGGAAATCATTCTGTATGTCCCTGTTACCAGGTGTGGTCTTTGAGAGACTTTCACCTCTGCAGATTTTGTCATGTTTTTCTTGGCTTCTACCAGGTGGAAGGGTGTCAGCAGATTTTTTTTTATTATTATTATTATTTATTTTTTCTTTGAAAGGTGCCAAATAGGTCATTAAGCTGGTGTTAAAAAAGCCACTGGCCACCAGGTTTTGTGGCATACACAGTCGGATGTTTCTGTTCTTGTGGAACAAAATAAGCAAGTGTCCCTGCTTCTCTTTGTGGAGAGAAGGCAAGGCTTCAGACTGCTTTCTGTGAACCTGTTGCTGATGGTTGTGTCAGAGTTCTTGCTTTGTGTGTTTACTTTTTAATAGCAAATAGCACAGACACTGTACTTCTGCAAGGCTCTGAGTTGGCTTCATAAATTGCAAAGACTGGGAGGACACTCCACGAGCATCCGGAAGCAGGAAGACCAGCTCCTCCCATGGAGTCATTTGTGTCAAAACGAGTTTGCGAACAGGAAATACACTGTGAAGGTGACATGCCTGGATAGGAGGATTTGATGGTTTTCTCTATCATTTGCACATAATGTTCCATCCCTGATGTGCTTAGAGCATGCTTTTTTTCAGTGTCTAAATTGGTCTAAGGTTTCAGAGCAGAAACCTCTACTTCACTGTTCACTAATATGCAAATCAGATAACATTTACTTTGGCATTTTCTAACACTGGGTAATTTCTGCTTTAGCTCAACTGAGACTAGTATTTACCAGATTAATTTCTGAATTATAGATGTAAGCAATGTAATATGCATTTAATTATACCAGAAATTAATTCGGCTTACTTAAATATTTATGGGAACATAGTCTCTATCCCCCTTGATTCAATATTTTTCTCTCACTAAGATATACAAGATCTGGCACTGAAAACAGCTTGATTGTCACTGTATTGGAGTACAGTGTCATAGAATCATAGAATCATAGAATAGTTAGGGTTGGAAAGTAACTTAAGATCATCTAGTTCCACCCCCCCTGCCATGGACAGGAACACCTCCCACTAAACCATGCCATCCAAGGTTATGTCCAACCCCGCCTTGAACACCACCAGGGATGGAGCATTCACAACTTCCCTGGGCAACCCATTCCAGTGCCTCACCACCCTTACAGTAAAGAATTTCTTCCTCAGATCCAATCTAAACTTCCCCTGTTTAAGTTTAAACCCATTACCCCTTGTCCTCTCACCACAGCCCCTCATGAAGAGTCCATCCCCTGCATCCCTATAGGTCCCCTTCAGATACTGGAAGGCTGCTATGAGGTCTCCGCGCAGGTTTCTCTTCTGCAGGCTGAACAGCCCAAGCTTTCTCAGCCTATCTTCATAAGTGAGGTGCTCCAGTCCCCTGATCATCCTCGTGGCCCTCCTCTGGACTTGTTCCAACAGTTCCATGTCCTTTTTATGTTGAGGACACCACAACTGCACACAATACTCCAAGTGAGGTCTCATGAGAGCAGAGTAGAGGGGCAGGATCAGTTCCTTTGACCTGCTGGTCACGCTCCTTTTGATGCAGCCCAGGATACAGTTGGCTTTCTGGGTTGCAAGCGCACACTGCTGCCTCATATTCATTTTTTCATAGACCAACACCCCCAATTTTTTCATTGACCAACACCCCCAAGTCCTTCTCCACAGGGCTGCTCTGAATCTCTTCTCTGCCCAACCTGCAGCTGTGCCTGGGTTTGCTCCAACCCACGTGTAGGACCTTGTACTTGTCATGGTTAAACTTAATCAGGTTGGCATCAGCCCACCTCACAAGCGTGTCAAGGTCCCTCTGGATGGCATTCCTTCCCTCCCATGTATCAACCGAACCACACAGCTTGGTGTCATCAGCAAACTTGCTGAGGGCGCACTCAATCCCACTGTCCACGTCACCAACAAAGATGTTGAACAAGACCAGGCCCAATACCAATCCCTGAGGGACACCACTCATTACTGGTCTCCAGCTGGACACTGAGCCACTGAGCACTACTCTTTGCGTGCAGCCATCCAGCCAGTTCTTTATCCACCGAGTGGTCCACCTATCAAATTGATGTCTCTCCAACTCAGAGACAAGGATGTCATGTGGGACAGTGTCAAACACTTTGCACAAGTCCAGATAGATGACATCAACCGCTCTGCCCCTGTCCATCAGTTCCATAGCCCCATCATACAAGGCCACCAACTTGGTCAGACAGGATTTCCCCTTAGTGAAGCCGTGCTGGCTGTCACCAAGCACCTTGTTGGTTTTCATGTGCCTTAGCATGCCTTCCAGGAGAATCCGCTCCAAGATTTTGCCAGGCACAGAGGTGAGACTGACTGGTCTGTAGTTCCCTGGTTCATCCATTTTCCCCTTCTTGAAAATGGGGGTTATAGTTCCCTTTTTCCAGCCATCGGGAACTTCACCTGACTGCCATGATTTTTCAATCAATTACACTTAGGTCCCCACAGAGAGGAAATCAGCCATTCTAGGGAATTACTCTTCCAAATTAGATTTCTTGGAATACATGAAATGGGAAAATACATGAAAAATCATTATTTCAAACATCTGCCTGTATTATAAAGCCACCATCAAAATCACTGGACATGTCACAATTAAATGGATTGAAAATAATTTTTTGAGAGCAGAAATTTTATATTCAGTCATGCATAACAACACATCAGAGTTTTTCCCCTCAAAAAGCTTTTTTGCCTTATGTTGTTATACTGCTAAGAAAACAGTATCTGCTATGAATCTAAATCAGAATTAAAAACTTTGAGCATCCAAAGTTTTTTTTTATGGATATGGAGGTAACTAATCCCTGAATTCCTATGTTCTGACCAGTGAGGTTTAGAGGATTTTCCTGTATTAATGCTTAAATCACATACTAATAAAATGCTGGCGGGTCACTTGAGTAATGGAGGAAAAAGGAGCTCAATTCAGAGTCTGACATTGCTCAGACTCTCCTGAACACAGGCTTCTTCTACATGAAGAGTAAGACTATAACTTTCCCTGTTTACCCTCATCCAACATGCCAGAGTTGACTGCAGAAACAGAGCAGCAAGCGTTCCTGATATGAATCTAGATTCAGGGATATGAATCAAGCCAGACATACATGTTTTACAGGTAGTGAAAGAGATGGAATGTCTGTCACTTAACTAAGTGATGGTCCCACAGTCATAAGTCCACAGTGCTCCCTGAGGGTGAAAAACAAAGCATTTCTGTGAATCCCTGTGAATTTCTTTTTTTTCCCCTCTCTCTTGATCTAAGCCTAAATCCAGAGGGGAAGGAATTAGGAGAAGCCAGGTGAAATGCCATTTAGAATCACAGAATCCTAGATAGGGTTGGAAAGGGCCTTAAGATCATCTAGTTCCAACCCCCCTGCCATGGACAGGAACACCTCCCACTAAACCATGCCATCCAAGGTTATGTCCAACCCCGCCTTGAACACCACCAGGGATGGAGCATTCACAACTTCCCTGGGCAACCCATTCCAGTGCCTCACCACCCTTATAGTAAAGAACTTATTCCTTATATCCAACCTAAATTTCCCCTGTTTAAGTTTGAACCCATTACCCCTTGTCCTCTCACCACAGCCCCTCATGAAGAGTCCATCCCCTGCATCCCTATAGGTCCCCTTCAGATACTGGAAGGCTGCTATGAGGTCTCCGCGCAGGTTTCTCTTCTGCAGGCTGAACAGCCCAAGCTTTCTCAGCCTATCTTCATAAGTGAGGTGCTCCAGTCCCTTCATCATCCTCATGGCCCTCCTCTGGACTTGTTCCAACAGTTCCATGTCCTTTTTATGTTGAGGACACCACAACTGCACACAATACTCCAAGTGAGGTCTCATGAGAGCAGAGTAGAGGGGCAGGATCAGTTCCTTTGACCTGCTGGTCACGCTCCTTTTGATGCAGCCCAGGATACGGGTTGCTTTCTGGGCTGCAAGCACTCACTGCCAGCTCATGTTTATTTCCTTATCAACCATTTAAAACAATAACTTCTTGAGGTTGCAGTTTACAGCGCTTATGGATGAATGTTTGGGCAGAACACAGTCTATTTAAAAGAAGACAAAACACTTCCATGGGTAAGAGGCAATATCATACCACAACGGTGCAACAACATGTTTAGACTAGACACTGAAGATTTCCTCTGTTCCAAAGAGATATTAATCATAGCAGGAAAAAGGAATCGATTTGTCAGTCTTACAGAAAAGTGTTAAAATGTATAAAAGTTCAATAAACAACTTCACGACATCAACACTTTTCAGCTGAAAACATTCAGATCTTTCAGTCCTGTATAAAAAGACATCAGCTTTCGAAATGTACATATGAAAAGAAATGCAGAGACATGATGGCTGTGAATACATAAAACTACTTGTACGCAATCAACTTAGGTAATGGTGCAAAAAATTGCTCTATAAATCAATCAGCCCTCTATACACATTTCATTAAGGGGTAATATAACTCTGCTATCATTTTACTAAAGTTGGCTAAGCTTCTCATACTTGATTTCCATCCAATTTTTTTAGCAGAACTCAGCATTTTAGAAACAAAGGAAAGAAAAAAATCCAGTGCAGATGTACATTTTCATGATGTTTAATGCAGAACAGCAAGGTTGCAGTACATTAGTCATCATGGCAAGCAGCCTATATGGAATATTCACTAAACTTTGAAGAAAAGCTGTATTTGTTCTAAATGCCTATATCTGCCTTTGCAGAACATTCGAATATTCCAAACTGAGTGTGAGAGTTATCATTAAGTCAGGGCATTAGTAGATAACCTCTCCCCATAGGCAAACTTGAGCAGCTCTGAATGACGGCAATGTGAAGCCATACAATCAGACTCCTTAAGTCAATTTTTGCTTCTTATTGCCATCTGAAATGGCACTAGTTTATTCTGAAAAGCTGTGTACAGAACCAGAAAGACAGACATTGATATTTCCTGATTCCTGGCAATTCCACATTCCTGATTCACCTCCTGCACATTCTTTGCTCGATCCTGTTAACGATGCACAACTACTATAGAAGGTGCTAAGCTTCCTCTGTTACCATTTAATTCAATAGGGTGACAGGAGATTTTGACCAAAAGTGTGATCATGTCGCATTCAAGATCACTCAGCTTTTGAGTGAAATGAGATCATCTGGCTCCTTATAATCTGCTTCTATCAAGTTTAAAAGGGAGCACACAACATTTCATGGGTATAATCATTAGTCATCTGATACATTAAAAATAAACACACCCTCAAAAGTATCAGCTTACCCCCAGTCCTCTGCTTTGATGATGTAAAATGAAATCCATCAGACTGTTATCCCAGAGGTTTTTTCTGAAGCGTGAGTGTTCAAAAATTTTACTGATACATACTGGATAATTTCCATTTTGACTCTTGGATATATGAAAAATCATGCAAATGAGCAATTGACATGATTATGCTTTTAGTGCTGCACAAGCTAACAGTTGTAAAGTAATTCTTGGCACTGATGCCATGTTATTTTGCAAGTTGAAGTAATAAGCTAGGTAAATGCATGTTTTTAAACACTGTTTTCTTGGTGTTATAGTATTTTCACTTTATTACTGATCTTTCATGTCTCTGCCCTTAATCTACTCCTACAAAGCAGTTTTTTATATTTCGTTTTGTTCATTTTCCTACATTTATTCATGTGCATTCTGCCGTACCTTCTCCCTCTTGTTGTGATATATTTCTCCCTCTCTCTACATCATGATGGACTTTGTCTTCATTGCTCTGCTGATTTGGACATACTGCCTTCTCTATCTTGATTTGTTCTTATTTCAGCCCACGAATAATTAGGTTCTACTTAGTTCTGAGAAAGGTAAATCTCACCTCAAAAGGGAGCTCTCCAAGGAGCAAATAGATGATACAACAGTTAGCAAGGTCCACTGTATCTATTAGAGACTCCTGAACTGACTAGCAGTGTACCCCTTCCCATGGTCTCCACCACACAGTACAGTGAAATCTGGCTATCTCTACTCATCAGAAGCTCATCTCCTACAGGCAATAGCCAAAGTTGTGTTTTATGTGTTCATTCCTGTGCCAAACAGTTGCATCCAGATTCCTGGGTCTGTGTCCATGCTGCCTGGTTCATGTGGTATTCTCAAGCTTACAGTCTATCCCATAAATCCTTACAGCTCTTTGAAGTATATGGCCCCAATCTTTAGACTTCAAAGCATATTCCAGTCTGAATAAATACATATTGCCTAAATCAATCTCCAAACACTCTGCAGTTTAACTGTAATAGAATATGGTTGATTTTTTTTCCTCCCAACCCAGCCCTTAGTGGAACACTTAGAAGAAGGTGTTTTACTGACAAGAAGAGTGAAAACACATTCGTTTTTTATCCCCTCTACACCAGGTCAACCATCATTAGAGTTCAGCTAGCAAAATTATAACTGCTAATGCAGCTACCAGAAATGCACTGAAATATGCCTCAGTGTAGCTAGAGAGGAGAAGGCTGGTGTGCAGATGTAGATGTAGCTTATAGGTAAACATGTCAAAAGAAGTGTGAAGCAGTATTTGCAAAATAAGGCAACTGCAAGGGAACAGATGACAACAAAACATAGACAATGAAAGTGAAAAAGAAGAGGTAGAGTGATACTATAAATCTGCTGATTTACAGTGGAATAACTTTTTCTTCAGGCCTTATTCTAGTAGAAAACTTGTCTATAAAAATATACAATATTTTGTATATTGCATATATGTAGGAGGTGCACTGTGCCTTTCTCATACTAGGAAAAGTGGTAAATCTATAATCTAATCAGCCATTTGGATAGTTCAGGGGCTGTGTTTAGGCAGAAGCAGCTGGAGTGAAGATTAGATTGGTTCAAACCACAACTGGTATAGCCTGCAATTATTCCAGTCCTCTGAGCCCAGACTTTATTTTCCATGGGCAGCTGCACAGTGACTAGACATCTGCTCTCTGTTAGCAGACAGATAAATGATTTTTTTTTCTGTTTCCAAAAGCACATTGATCTTTGATTGACAAGTATCCAAACCCTTCTGTATCACCCTGCCTCTGACAAAATGGGAGAGCAATGAAGTTGATGATTGATTGATGAAAAAAAGGGCACCTATGGTATATGCAGTCCAGACAAATAATTTAATGTTCTAATTTCCCACCAGGCACTTTTAATCAAGGCTGAAGACACTAGCACCCAGAGAGGACTGGCAGCAGCCAGGGCATCCTCTGAATCAAGAGGACAATGGATTGATCCTGTAGACTAACAACTGATATAGGGGTTCAAAATATTCTGTGAAAAAAAGAAATAGATTAAGGTTTCTTACCTACAGAGAAGGGTTGATAACCTACTAGGAGCAAAAGAGACTGACTTTGCAGAAACAGTTCCAGATTGGGATGAAAAGGTAATTTAAAGAAAGAGTCTTAATTCCATTTATGTCTCAACAGCCAGAGTTCATACAGACTATATAGGTAAGGACTGTAAGGGCTAGAGGAAGAGGTGCTGAGTTTGTAAATGAAGTCAGTGTGGAAACCTTTTCTTACTACACGTTTTTTAAAAAGTGAAGGCACAGGACAAAGAACAGGATAAATGTATTTTACAAATGCTAGAAACATATGTAACAAGATTGTTGTATTAGAAACATATGTTGAGGGAAAATTATGGTTACATTGGAATGACAAAGACTTGGTTAAACCAAGCTATCAAGTGGGAGATAAAATTACCAACACATGAAGTTTGCAAATGGGTGAGGTAAAACAAAAGTAATGAGGGAGGGAGCAATTTGTGTATAGGGAGAATACTGAATAAACAGAAATAAATGACACTAGGATTTTGGCTGGTGTAACTAAGACTATTTGAAGTAAACTGAAGAATGAGATATGGAAAAAGTTAGCCCTTGGATCTTGCCAGAGACCTTCTGAAGAGAATGAGAAAGGATATCAGGAAATGTTTTTACAGATGCAGGAAGTCTGGATCAAACTTGGTATAATGATCATGTTAGGAGTTCAATTGCCTAGATGTTTCCTAGGAAAATATCAGTGGGAAAAAGTAGGAAGGAAACATGATTATGAAAGTAATGCAAGATTGTTTCCTGCACAGAAGGGTAATGTGGATATAGTGACTAGAAAAAAAAACACAACATATGATTAATACAGTCAAAGCTGGGAAGAACAGTACAATAATTAGTGCAATACACAGGGTAAAATGCCAGTAAGACTGTAAAAAGGTAAGTAGGAATTATATTTTAGTTAAGCCAGACTCTGAATGAGTATTAATAAATTAAAAGTAACCTGAAAGAATTCAACTCTGCCAGTGGAAACTCAGAAACACATCTGAGATACATTTAAGAAGAATATATCCAAAATACGAATAATATATCAGGAATGAAGACAGAACAAACACTGCAGCTGTGTCAAGGAAGTATAATGCAGTATGTATTCCCATTCACAGAACAAGCATAGAAGAATTTTGCATCTAGTAATGAAAGTTTCCAACACCTTAAATGACCTATGAGCTTGTGCCCATCTATTGTGTTACCCTTGCTGAAAGAAGAAAACAGGAAAAGGGATTGGAGTTCAAAGAGAAGAGGTTAGGTGTGAAGAGGGGAATGATAAATGTCCACATGTATTCTCACCCATTTCCCTGCTTCTGGGGGATGAGGTTCAAAAATGTGCTTGGGTCATGCACAAAGCCTAACAGTGAGCCTCTAATGCACATTACAGGTGAGCAGCCATGTCAGATGTGGGGAACCTGTGCTCAAGACCATATTTTTGTCTAATAGAGGTGGACTCATTTCTCTGAGGAAACTACTTTCTCATGAACAACCAGGTAGCCTTCATCTTACCACTTCATTTTGTTGATACAATAGTATCAATGATACAGCTTTTGCTGTTTGTTGAGAGTTGGCTATTAGAAGGATGGCAAGTGATCATCTGATGAGTGCCAGGACATTTCAGTGCATGAAATGATTTCAACTAGAGATGTTGAGGCAGTCCCATATTTCCCTATTGCCCTTCAGCTTGTGCCCTGCGTTCTTCTCTGGAGACAAGAAAATGACTTAAAGCTGTTATTCCAACTCAATGAAGAAAAATGAAGCTATACCTGCTACACCTTGGTCATGCTCTTTAGCCTCCTAAAAAAGCATTCCTTTTCACTTTTGAACTCATTCCAAAGGGCTATTGCTGAACCACTTTCTTTGTTCATAGCTCTACTTTTATTAAAAGTAGTGAACACATTGCAAATTCCACCAGGACTGGGTGATATATTAATATGTATAAAATTCTTGTGTTTTTTTTTTCTCTCAGACATGCTACAGAATAATAAAATGGACAGAAATAATTTCCACCCTCCTGACCGTCACCACCTTTGTGCAAGGAAACTACTTTTTTCTGATTTTCATACAATGTTGAGAGCCAACAAACTTGTGCTGATCAGCTCAGCCAAAATCACTTTGCATTCCTGTCTAGACACAGGACTGTACTCTGTCCAAGGCAACCATTCGTAGAGCCACTGGAGATCCGGAGACCTTCTGGAGCTACCTAGTAGAGGAGTGGACAGATATTCTGATGATTTCCCCTATGCAGGGAGTGAGCTTCTTCCTCAAAAATACAAACATGACTCCTTGGGGTAAAATTCTCCTAAAAAATTGATAATTTTATGAAAAGTTACAACTTGGTTATCAGGAAGTTTAAGTGCATAAGAATATTCACACTTGCAAAGAGTTAAAATAATGCTGAACATTATTAGCAGTCTTAGTCATAACTCTAGGAACTGAGACCATATATCTCAAAATTCTTCATCATGAGTTGATTTGCTCCTATTAACTTTCTTGTACGGCTCAGTTGCCAGCTGTTCTCCAATTCTGTACAATTGGCCTCTTGGCAATTGACCATTTGTACTATTTGTACAATTGACCATTACACAGACTTTCAAGAAAAAATGTGTATGCAACTTGTATTGATCTATTAAGTCAATTTCCATCCAGTTTCATCTCCACCTCTACTTTGGATCAGTAAATTTTGCATTTCCATTTAAATCCCATCTCAGCACTTTTCAGCTGAAAACTGTTACAATTTTTGGCTTCCTAAGCAGCATCCAAAGGTCTCAAGCTGATCATCAGGTTGAATACTTAATACTGCACAAATTCTACTCAGACACTACTGAATACTACAGAAAAAAGGAGTACACAATTGCTTCCCTCTAATTAAAAAAAAAACAGAAAAAAGAGGTACATGGGTAAGCAACATAGATCACAGTATGACAGCTCAGATTGCTGTGTATGTATGGTGTGAAGCATGGGTACGAGTACTCTGTCTTGCACCTCTCTTTACACAGCAAAAGACTCAGACCCTCTTCCTGGAACGAGTAAGAAATAAGAGTATCTGTAGTTATACTGAGATGATTGAAACTGACATTGAGGTTTGAAAACACACTGCTGTAAGGATTAAAGCATACTTTTGGCATTTTGTGTATTCTTTGATATTCCCAGATCAGTGTTACAAGGCTGGTCTCACAGATATCTTCCTTTGGCTTTTGTAAAAACATCTGGATACAAACACTGAAGATTGCACCTGTGCAAGGAAGTGATTAATCCCCATTTCAAGCACCTCTTAGCACTGATCCAAAGCATCAAAGAAGAAAAAATCCCACAACTGTCAGGTTTATTTTTGAGGATTTGAATAACTCATTATGTCTACTCATTTTATCACTTATATCGTAGTGTTGTCATTCACACACTTGCCTTCAGAAATGAGAACAGAAAATGGCAAAAAGATTGGAAAATGATCTCCATAAAACACTAAGTTTGACAGGGGTGGCTGTCTGTTTTTGTGCCTGAAAACCAACCATCAGATCTCAAAATACAGTCTTTTTAAAAACTCTGTATTTTACCCCCAAAGAAGTATAAAATAGTGACATAGGCACTCCCCAAGCTCTGAACGCCAGTACATTTAGCAATGTCTGAGTCACCACACTGCAGTCTGCCTGAGTGGACCTGTTTTCCCATGTGGAGCCTAATAAAGTTAACAGGACTCCAAACATCTACAAGAAAGTACACAAGGATATCAGACCATTAATTACTCTCAACCACTGCAGTATATTTATATTCTGAAGTCAAACTGAGAACTTCATTTTCTGTTTACATATAAGGGTAGAAATTAATCAATTGGGATTGTAATTATACATATGCTGCTCGGGGAAGTTATAATAGCATCTGAAGTGCCAGATCTTTAGCCTGAATTTTGGTTTAGACATCTTAGATAATGCTTAGTGAAGCATTTTACATCCTATTAAACCTTCATAGTACACACTACTTCCTCTTGAAAAATGCTTAGAGTCAGCACCTAAGTGTAGCTTCTAATTAAATGCACTTACAAAATCTAAACATCCTGTATAATTTTCCTACATGTTGGAGCAATTGTAACTTCCTTAAGGACAGAGCTTTAGGTATTTGCTGCAGTATTCATAGCAATAATTGCTAGTGGTAAGATACGCTAGCTGGAGATCAAGTAGCATTTGTATACTGTTACAGAATTACAGTTACCAGAATTTTGATATAGGATGGAAATAAATATACTTAAATGCAGTATTTATTTAATATAATGCACCTGGATGCAAATTCCAGATGCAATTTCTGTGAATAATTGGCTCTGTTGACCCAGGCTGGTGTCAGATGCCCATCAAAACAGCTGTATCATTCCCCCGCCTCATCTGGACAGGGGACAGAAAGTATAACGAAAGACTCGTGGGTCAAGATAAGGACAGGGAGAGATCACTCACCAAACTAGTCACAGACAAAATTGTCTTGACTTGGGGAAATTAGTTTAATTTATTACCAAGCGAATCAGAGTAGGATAATAAGAATATAAAAATTAAATCTGAAAAAAGAAACATCTTCCCCCCCAGATCCTATGATGTTAAAAAGCAGTGGTTTTGCTTTACCATAATTTTCCATTTCTTTTTTAAATTTTACTGTGAGATAAAGTTTTAGGTTACTTTCAATAATCAGCTGACTCAAATGGCTCATTCCAAAGATATAATCAGCAACTGTGTTTTGATCAAATTTGAACACTGATGCAAGGCATAAGTGCCCCATCCTCAGCACTGGAAAAGTCCACTGCTGAACTCCAACTCCTTGCTCCAAGCACTGACTCTTTTGGAGCACAACTGGGAGCAGTTCCAATCTGGGAACAGTTTTACTGCCTCCGTTCTTGCAAGCTGATGAGCTGAAACTTTTGAAATATCTTTGCTAAAGGCAGATCACTAACCTAGCAGGTTTCAGCTACACTATTAAAATTATAAGCAACGACCAGGTTCTTACACTTTAGTGATAACCATAGGTGTTGTGGCATTATGTGTCTATTTTGCTGGAAGAAATGAAACATAAAGGTTTACTACTATCTTTGCCACAATTGTAGTAATAAATGACAGAAATCCCCACCTAACCATCAAAAAGTTCTCAATAAAATTCCCCAGCCATTCTGGTGGAACCTCCTGCCTATGTTAAAATGAATATACTTAGTATCAGTGGTTCCTTTTAGATCAAGTAGTTTCATACCTATTTTAGGCATCACTTAAAGCAAACAAAACAGCCAGTGCCACTTAACAAGCTCATTTTTAACCAAATCAAAAGCTACTATTTAACTTTTAATTTATATCTGGTCAAGTAGAACATTCCTCAAACTTGTCTTTCAAGGTAGGTTTCAATTTGCATTTTTGACTTGAGGGCTTAAAGTGCATTTCAGCCAGAAGGAAAGAACTGGCACAAGTCTGTGTACCATGTTGTGTCAGGGACAATAGATAATGGTCTGTGGTGAAACACACAAAGACAGAAAAGTGCTGTTTGTCTGCTTTGGCTCCTTCCTGGAAGGTCCCAATTTGGCTCCTCCCTGGAGAGTCCTGCTTTGGTTCCTCCCCAGAAAGTTCAGCTTTAGAACTCCCTGGAAAAGTCCCAACCCTTGGAGACCTTTCTAGATATTGCTGGCCACTTCTGACGTAGGCTGGCCCCCTGTATCAGAACGAGTGTGCAGTTTTGTTAGTATAAAAGCCTGAGCCTCATGTGATGCAGCAAAGCAGAACTTCATACCGTCCAGGTCAACTTTTCCTTAGCGGGAACACCCGCTACGGTAGAGTCTGCCTCCTAGCACTGCAATGATGATTGTCGGAGCTGATTTCCTGATTGTCTTCACAGGGTCCTTGGGGTTGGTAAGATAGCCAAACATCAGAAGTATCCTTTACTGTATCTGTTAATATCTCTATATTTTCCTATATTAATAAACTAGCTGTGAGTTCTCTATTTGTGTCTTCTTTCTCTCAACCCAGAATCCTCAGACTCTGGAACACACGTAAAGCCTATACTGAAGTGATAAACAGTGATATTCTCTTCCTGATTTTCTTCATGAAAGGAAACTCCAGCTTCACCAAGGTCTTGACCCAGAATAGTGTGCAAAAGTTCTCAGTGCTGAACCTGTCCAGACGTAATAATAATTTATCATTAAACTAACAAAAGTAGACCTCAGAACGCAGATGCTGTGGTTTAACCTCAGGTGGCAAATAAGCCCAAATAAGCCCCGCACAGCTGCTCACTCCTTCCCTGTCCACAATGGGATGAGGAAGAGAATCAGAAGAGTTAAAGTGAGAACACTTGTGTGTTGAGATAGACATTTTAACAGGTAAAGCAAAAACCACACATGCAAGGAAAACAAAATGAGGAATTCACTTCTCATCACAGGCAGGTGTTCAGCCACCTCCCTGACAGCAGGGCTCCATCACACATGATGGTTACATAGGAAGACAAATGCCATCACCCCACATGCTCCCCCACCTCCTTAGTTTTTCCTCCCACAGCTTTATATGCCGAGCATGACATGATATGATATGGGATTCAACATCTACAGCTGCTAGAATCTTCCCTTGTGTCTGAATGAAGCAGAGTAGTGAAACACATATCCAGCTGCAGCCAGCGGATGACCCCATGCTGGAGCAGGAAGATGTTCAAAGGAGGCTGTGATCTCATGGAAAGCCCGTGCTGGAGCAGGCTTATGGTAGGATCTGTGGCCCCATGAAGAGAGGAGCATACACTGGAGCAGGGTTCCTGTGGGACTTGTGACTCCATGGAAGGGATCCATGCTGGAGCAGTCTGCTCCTGAAGGACTGCACCTATGGAAGGGACCCACGCTGGAGCAGTTCATGAAGAACTGCAACCTGAGGGAAGCACTGTTGCTGGAGAAGGGAGGGACCCCACGCTAGAGAAGGGGAAGAGTGTGAGGAGTCCTCCATTGAGGAGGAAGGTGCAGCAGAGACCAGGTGTGATGAATTGACTGCAACCCCATTCTCCGTCACACCTATGCTGTTGCGGGGGAGAAGGTAAAGAATTTGGGAGTGAAGTTGAGCCTGGCAAGAATGGAGCTGGAAGGACGTTTTGAGGGGTTTTTTTGTTTGTTTTGTTTTGTTTTGTTTTTTGTTTTGTTTTGTTTTTTGTTTTGTTTTGTTTTTTGCTGTTATGTCTCATTATCTTACTCTGATTTTATACACAATAAATTATTTTTCCCCAAGTGGAGTCTGTTTTGCCCATGAGTGTAACTGGTGAGTGATGTCTCCCTGTCCTTAGCTCAACGCATGAGCTCTTCGTTATATTTTCTCTCCCCTGTCCAGCTGAAGAGGGGGTGACAGAGCAGATTTGCTGGGCACTTGGCATCCAGCCAAGGTCAACCCACCGCAGAGTTGTTACGCTTCTTTAAATAAGCTGTTCTATCAAAAGTAGCACACAAAAAAAAAAAAAAAAAAAAAAAAAAAGAAAAAACATGCTCCAATCTTTAATATTTTCTTTCCAGAAAAGAAAACAGAGCAACTGTCAATGCAACTAAAACAAAGCAACAGAGCAACTGTCAATGCATAGGTAATCATCATAATAATAGTACCTGCCAGATTGAGCAGATCAGAACTAGAGGTTAAAAATACATTTTGCCTCGATAAATAATTTGTTAAAGGATGGGGTTTTTTATATATATGTGCAGAGCACAGAAGGAAAAAAGAATGGAAAAAGAGACCTTCAGTAAGTAAGATTGTGTTCATAGTTACAAAAGAGGAAGAGGAGGGAGAAGGGTTTTGATTCCCAGTTCTGATGAGGCTCTGGTGTACACAAGATATATTAAAATATGTGAAACATCATGATCTTGATTGAAGCTGGGTATAGACAACTACAACCCTCATATGCCGCACATAGTCCAATCAATAGACCACTTTCAGGTCTGCTCACACTACCTAAAATATCTTTCTATTTAGTCTAAAAGTATCCCTGACTTATACACAAATTACACTGGGAAAATAAGTGTCTCTCTTTAGTCTATAACTGTCAAGCAAAAGCAAAGAGCCACCAATATGCAGCCCATTTCCTAAGCAAGGCATACAACTAAATCCAATCCATCTATAGGAGATACAAACATACTGACCACTTTCACATGACCATACTACCATAAGACAGGAGTCCTGGGCTTTACTCTGCACAAACTGCATCTCAAGCATTATAATTTGTACAAGGGAAGAAAGCATGTCTCAGACCTCCAGCTGAAGCTGAGTCATCATGCCAGCAGTGTCAGGAACATGGAGGCTCCATGGAGACCTGCAAGTGGAAGTTTTGATCCAGCATAATAATTAGCCGGGATTGTCCTGGAAAACAGACATGCTGAGTGACTGCTTGGGAGTTACCAGGGCTTAAGTGTTTGTGACTAAACTTGGGTAGCTTTAGGTCAAATCCCACCCATAAATTAAGCATACTGAATCCCACCCGAGAGACTGTATATTCTCGTTCAAATCTTGAAGAGCCTTCCAGCCGAAGAAACATGGCAACTCCTTGGTAACAAAGACAATTCCAAGGAATTTTCCCTCACCCTAATGTAGAGCCTGAAAATACTCGTAACCTATGCTGTGTGAGACAAGACGGTACCCATATATTTTGAAGAAAGCTGGGGCTGTTTAGCCTGGAGAAGAGAAGGCTGCTGGGAGACCTCATAGCAGCCTTCCAGTTTCGGGAGGGGGCCTACAGGGATAGAATGATAGAACCATAAAATAGGGCTGGAAAGACCTTAAGATCATCTAGTTCCAACCCCCATGACATGGGCAGGGACGCCTCCCACTAGACCGCATTGCCCAAGGCTCTGGCCTTGAACACTGCCAGGGGTGGGGCATTTACCACTTCTCTGGGCAACCTCTTCCAGTGTTTCACCACCCTCACAGTAAAGAACTTCTTCCTTATATCTAACCTGAACTTCCACTGTTCAAGTTTAAACCCATTATGCCTTGTCCTATCTCTACAGTCCCTGCTGAAGAGAAGATGGTATCTCCTGATACTAGATAGGGAGTCTTCACCAGGGACTGTAGAAAAAAAGAGAAAAAACAGAAAAAAGACCAAGATTTCAAAGATCCATGGCATTACAAGGATCTACATTATGTTCCCAAAAATGCACCCCATGGCTCTAGTCTCTCTGATTTAGGAATGTGCTATGCCAGAACCACTTATCACATTAGTGATGTTGATCTCATGTAATTGATTCAAATATTTGACAAAATGTCACCAAACTTTTTCCATCAATATCTTGGAGTGAAGGAGCTAGAAACTGATCTGAATAACTGATACTATATAATGCATTTCTAAAACTAAACCTGAAGAAGTTGTCTTCAATCCTGTCGATCACTATTTTACCTGGAATGGCCCCCACCTCCATAAATGACCCTATTTAGATAAACTAAATTCAGGAAAAAAAAAATAAATTGTTGCTTTGCTGTGGTTTTTTGCATATTTATTCCAGGCTAAATGAAATCCTCACAGGTAATGACAGTTCTAGCTGTGGCTGAATTAAAAGGGGCCCACTTTTCAGCCAATCCCTAACATCAGTAGCCACACTTGACAAAGCTGCAGAAGAACACATAATTCCTTGTAACTATTTTGCCTACTGGCAGTATCTCTTATGCAATCACCAGAGTAGATCAAACTAATGAACTGCTGAAAAATTAACGAAGTATCCCTGATAATTTTGGTTCAGTTCAATAAAGTTAGTGATGAGCATGAGTTTCATGATTTGCACATTGAAGTTCCTTTCACAAGTGAGGGGGCACTTGGAGTCAAGGTTTTGATTCAGATCCTAGTCTTAATTAAATTATTTCGTTATTAATTTCTGCTACTAAATGAGTTTTACCTATCATTATGCTCATCCAAATTGTTATTACCAGTAATATGAACATATTGCTGCAATCTTTGGGAGACATGTAGCAGTTTTGATCAGAAACACATATGTTGCCGCAACGGGAAAAATACCTTTTCAAAGATGGCAGTAGATGAGCTTTTGCTTGCCTGAGTCATATATTTAAACCATTGATATTTCACTTTGTATTGCAAGAGGCAACCTGCACCAGCCCCATATCATGGTCCATAGAGTTGGTTGGATAAAGTCTAAAGGAAACTTTTCCATTAAAATCAAAATTTCAAGAACAGATGGTGAGTTTCTCAATTTTAGTATTAGGAAGAAATTAATGTCAGAAGTGTGCTGAAACATTCTAGTTTAAGATTTTCAGAAAAGTACTTAAAAAGCAAAAAACCAAACCAAAAAACCCACAGTGACATTTTGTATGTATCTCCTTACATTGAAAGAAAAACAAAACAAAATACCTTAGAGTTTTATACTCACTAAAACTACCAATCCTAAAAAAAATAATCCTTCACCAAAAATAAAGCACAATTCATTATTTGGTAACTTAGTTCTAATATGAAATTAAACTGGATTTTGAAATCTTGAGTACTGGGAACCTCAGAAGCTCCAAGAGAGAAATTATTTTCTCTTATTTTCTGACCACAGTTCTTAGCATAGTTATGTTATACCTAAATGGTGAAAGTGGCTTCCTGGAAAGTGGTGTTTCCCTATGGAAATCATGCTTAGAGATAAAATGAGTTACAAACCTCAAAACTTTCAAATCAAAAGTCTTTTGAGTGTATTCTGGAAATGAAAAATATCTTGAGAAAAAAGTCTTTAATTGAATTAATAACTCATTAACTCAACTCATTGCTGCTGTTGTTTTAAAAAGTTTTTTAAGATCTCTCTTCTCCTCTCTTCATCTTGCCTTCACCCTCATCTTTGCCTACCTCATGGGCCCGCCTAGAGAGGTAAAAGCTTCTCATTTCATTGGCAAATCTTACTTTTACATGATGACACAGGAACATCCAGTCAAAATTGCCTTCTTTGTGAATATCAATAGCTCCAACTAATTTTTCCTTCTCATTATTAATTTTCATACCTTCGCTAACATTTCTTATGCCTTTTCAGTACCACACATGCAGTTGCCCTTAAAATATAAACATAAAGTTTGGCCAAAAAAGAACTCAAGACGTTATTAAGGATGGACTGTGAGATGGTCCTTTCCAACCCTAACTATTCTATAATTCTATGATAATAGTGATTGCAAAATTTCCATCAGCAAAAATTGCCTCTGTGACTGCATGTTTTCAGAATGTTGATTACCATTGAAATATTTTCTTTAAACTTAAAATTTTAAACTCTTAAAAATTTAAGTGCACATGTTTTTGCTGAAAAATGCAGTTTACAGCTTTATCAACCTTATTGTTGAATGAGCCTGCTCAAAGGAAGACTTTCCTCCTCCTTAGATACAAGTTTTAAGGAGATGAGTGTGATCCAAGCAGTTTGATTCTTCAAGCCAAGTTTACCGCGGAACTAATACATTGTCATGATTGATTTGAGATGTCTCATTTTGTATGTCTATGCCATGAACCTCATCATCCTCAGCTTCTTGCAGCAATGTGTTTGTTATCTAAGAAGACATTGCTTCTATTCATTATATCACTTGTTTCATCCAGAGAGAAGAGACTTCACTCCAAATATTCAATCAAAATGCAATAAGTGGTGATATCCCAGAATTTTGTGGCCTTAGATTATATTATTGCTGAGCTGTAGAATTAGGTTTTATTCTGAACCTAACTCAAAATCTGCCAACTCCAATTATCATTTCAGGTCAGGTTTTTTATAATACTAATTTATTGAAACTTCTATGTCATGTTATATTTTCATTTTATAATGTCCACCAGCACTGTCCCTTTCATTCAGTAACCTTCCCATCCTTTACCCTGTGTACCCTGTGTACCCTGTGTTTTGTACAGAGGTAAAACATCAATACCTCACTTTTCACCACCATTACTACAGCTGCTTTCACCATTTGGTAGTTATTAAATTTCCATACTTGATAAAAATTTGCATGCACCTTTCCTCTTATTGTTACAAATGTTAATATTATTATTATGCCCTAAAGCATATATTTCAGAAAAGGGATTATTATTTTTTTTGTTCTTTCTTTTTCCCTCTTATTCACAAAATAGTAAAGAGGATGAGAATCTCTTAAAATCCTGTATACCTTCTTCTGTAAAAGAGAGATACTGTAGGTAAAATCTTATCCCACTGAACACTGGTGGGAGTGAGCTGGGCATTAACTTTAAGGACTAATTCTGGCAGATTGTATCTGCCAATATTTTGGAGAATTTACAATCCCAGATTTTTGAGTCATTCTTGAATTATCTTGTTACATAATGAAAAAAATAACAGAATTATCAAAATGTGTCTCAATATTACAGGAAGAATTTACTGTGGCTCCTAAAGAAGATCATTCGTATTTTTGTCAGGAACTACAATTGCCCATTTTCCCTCTCCTTTTGTTGACTGAAAATTAGAAGCTTTATTAGAAAACATATAATCCTTGAGAAACAAGTTTCACTTGCTGCAAATAGTCTGCCTGCCTATTTGATTCAGGCCATTTATGCACAACAACTGCTGTGTACAAAAATATAAAATCCCTTATGGACAGAGAAAAACATATGTAAGACAGAGACTTCTGTTCTCTCTCTCTCTCTCTGAACAGAAGTAATAAGGTAGAATACATACAGGAGGCCCAAACTGCATTCAAACATGTACTAATCAACAACATAATACATTTGTATTAGTTTCGTTGGTCAGAATTTCTCACACTTTTCACAGTGTAAAAAATGTCTGTAGATGCCAGACACAAAAACAAAATTACCCCAAAATAATAGAAATAATAAGAAGTATATTCATCCTCCACCATGCTCCACAGGGAAAGTTGCCAGTTGGAGTTTACCCTTAAAAGAGAATAAAAAATACAGATCAGTTCTTCTTGCTTGTGTTGTTTTTCTTTGTCCTTTATTTGATTTTATTCCACATGATTTACTTAATTCCTTCAGAACATACAGTTGGAAAAGTTTCATGAACTGATGAGACTCAATCTCTCTTTTGATTAAGACGTCTCAGTGGTTATTCATATTAATTTCCCTTCCTCATTTACCCTTCTTTGACTTCAGATATTCTCAGACATATGGTTTAATTCAGGTGCTTTCTATTTTACGCTTTGCAATGCATTAGTCATAGGAGCGCCTAGGTGACACTGTTATATGTGAATTAGTCATCTACTATTCATTGGTTCACCAGTAATTTCAGTTGCTTGACTCTCAAGCTGATTTAAGAAAGTATCTAATTATCCCAGGAAAATTTCTTTGAAAATATATTAATGGATTTTTTCAGTTCATTAAAACTCTGCTGTGATTTCTTTATAGATAATTCTTCCAATAGATAATTGTAATCTACATTTAAATAATGTCCATCTTTCTAGTTTGCTAGACCTCTATCTTTCTGCTGGAAATTGCTGAACAGATCCCAGAGAATCTCATAGAAACTTCAGTTTACTAAGGGTCATCTTTTTTAGCCTGTCTTAAAACTCAGTGGAGAGGTAGGCTTCCAAGGACAACTCAGAATAGGAGGCTTCCTCAGGTGGCTAATCACCCACTACATTAGAAGTCTGATATGTCTGCTTTTCCATTGATAAAAAGTTTAAGGGGGCTGACTCAGACTTTCATCCTGCAGAGATGTTTAGATAGAATCTCTTGCAATTTACTGGGTCTGGGTGAGTAGGTGTCTTGCGTCGGAGATATTCTATATCATGTGTGAATATATACTCTCGTATCGTGCACTTGAAAAATCAGGGAGCAAGTTACTAACATAAAGGGAAATGCTTGGGCCAATATTGTCCTCATTCTGCCTCAATCCATTTCGTTGTCATCTCCCTGTTAGTTGTGACTGACAAGGTACTGATCCACTGAGGTTACCTATAGTAGCATCTAAATTATAAGAAAATTGGTGATGGAAATCTTTAAGT
Organism: Amazona ochrocephala; assembly: GCA_039720435.1. Classification (NCBI taxonomy): domain Eukaryota; kingdom Metazoa; phylum Chordata; class Aves; order Psittaciformes; family Psittacidae; genus Amazona; species Amazona ochrocephala. Next base: position 27,327,902 of record CM077876.1, on the reverse strand, counting down.
TCAGAACCGTACCATGGGAGATGATCTAAGTCCATAGAGTCCTATCGTGTTATGAATGGGCACCAATACAAAAGCAAGTATGAGATCTGGAAAGGGGATCTCATTGGCAATATACTAGAAAAGTAGTTAACAAATTTGAGTTCGTGATCCCAAGAGGTGGAAGTCCTGAAAGCATGACATTTTCAGTCTCAAAATGAGAATTGGTGGTCTAGAACAGTCCAAACAAGCCACTAGGAGAACAGACTTCCCAAAAAAAGTACAAAGAAAGACACTAAAGGGGAGAAGGGGCAAGTTCCCTGCTATTAATGTGCAGCACTAGACACTGGACTTTGAACTAGAAGTGAGGGGAAAGGAAGATTTTTGTCTCAGTCATCTCTGTCTTGCAAGTGTACTTAGAGGAGAGCAAGGGAGTCAGCAAGCAGGGCAAGAAAGTAGTATGGTATGGCAATTAATGAACATGGAGCAATGATTTCCAAATGGGAAAGCTGAATAGGTTGTTTTCATGAGAGATATAAAGCCTCACCAGTGAGTTAAGGAGTGGAACAGGTCTTAAAGTAGTTAATCAATGAAGGGATAAATCACAGTCTCTTTCCAGGTGGATAAAGGTGACTGCTCTGCCAGGTTTCCTCAAGAAGGTGAAATGGGGAAACCAGAAGAATAAGCAAGAGAACAACATTGCTGTCCAAAAGGCTCAGAAGGGCTACCAGATGAAAACTGACACTCTTCCACCCCTAGGACTGAATGGACATGCGTGGGTTTACATATTTATAATTACTTCATCTAGATGTATAGGGGAATTAACATGTACCAAGTAATATCTTGCCTTTCTATTCTCATTTCTTTTCAGTACTTGCAGATGATCCCCCTCCCTTTCAAGTGAATGATTTGTCCCAGCTGTGCTGTGCCTCTAATTGTATCTAAATAGAGCATCTGGGACCCAGTGGAAGGAGAATGTTGAAACATGCATGCATATATATATATATAAAAATATAAAAATATCTATACTCTATGTATCTGTTAGAGAGTCTCACAAGCCATGTGCCACCAGAGGTGCTCAGGGTACGTATACCTCACCAAACTCTTGATATTTTGGTAGCTTTGGCCAGAAATAGTAAAAAATTTAAGTAAGGGAATAATTAACTTCAAGGAGTTCATGGTAGCTGACCTCTTAGTATCAGTGATTCTAAGTCTGTTCAGCCACCAAATACGAGGGGATGTCATATCCTCAACCTTCCAGGAATCTTTAAAAATATCAACTCAGATAAATGCTTTTGTATCACATTGTACTTAAGAATAAGCAAAGTATATCACAGACCTGTCAGAATAAGAGACTTGATGTATTCATTCTTGGGGTTAATGGAGATTTCTTTTAAGTTCCTGTAAAGATCCACTTTTTTTGTTGTTGTTGTTGCTAGGATGTGTTATTTTTCATTCAGATCTCTCTCTCCTTTTTTTCTTTTTTTTTTTTTTTTTTTTTTTTGCTGCTCAGCTGCATGGAAATAAATCATGTTATACTGAAAAGTGAAAACAAGTTTTCTCTCACTGGGGTATAACAAATCTTAGTTAAAATACAGATTTATTTTTTTAATGTAATGATTTGATGTTTGAAAAATGTTAAGGTTGTGACAAAAATCAACAAAAGTCAGGAAATTCAAAGTTAATGTTGAATTGTGTCCATAAAACACCTCATTAAGCCCAGTCATTTTATTCCATATGGAATCAAACAGTTTCCAGAGATATATGTAATTGTTCATAATAAAAGGGCATACTAAGGACAGAATCAGTGGATGTCCCTGATCCAGCAAATAAAATAATCCTAGTGTTCATATGCTCTGTAGTCCATGAAAGGTGGTTCCATCGAGATTTAAGCAATGAAGCACTCTGTTTAGGGAAATCTGGCATAAAAAATCCCCAAAGAAACAAAACTTCAATGCAAGGCGTGTAGGGGAGAAAGCCCTGGAGTATCCATCCACTGTGTGTTGATAATAATCACAATTTTAGAAAATTACTGTTGATTTAGCATCAAATCTATTTGTATACTTTTTGCTGAAGCAGTTTCTTAATGAAAAAGTTTATCAAAAATTATCTGTTATATCAAGACCTCATTCATCAAGTATTTCACTGATGCATAAGCAAGTAAGGGCTGGAGCCCTCCAGATTTTCCTGCAGGATCACCATAGGGCTGACAAGAATTCAAATACTTCCAGAGTTTGCAGCTTTAAAGTAAAACCACCACATCCTCCCAAGCCATTGCACTAGACTTTTGAGAGCTCTTTGAAGTGAGGATTTACAAAATCCCCAGGACAAGTCTTACACTTGTTTGGATTTTTCTAGAAAATCAGATTTTTTTTGGTGGGTGGGAAATAGGAAAATTTGAAACAGGAATGTTCTACAATTTCCTGTCATAGACCATGTCCTTGCAGAAGTTAAACTGCAGGGAAAGAAGAGGGGATATCAGTTTGTTTCTGTTCATGAAACACAAGCAAATGCTGCGTAACTCCTCTCCTACCCTTGAGTGCAGTCCAGTAAACAAGTTTAGCAGTGGAGAAGAGGGGCTTTTTTAATTAGGCAAAGGGAAGGATAAAATGGTTTAGTTTTCAAAATCATTTTATCCTTTATAGTTACTTTACTGTGTGCAGTATCAGGGGAGTCTAAAGTTTGGAAAGTGAGCAGTACTCTGCAGTGATCTCAGTAGCAGGCACACAGGTGATGTTCCCTTAGTCCTGTTGATGGAGAGAGTATTGACTGTTGGCTGATGCCAGGCTGAGAGAGAGGACGGTGGGGTCGTGGGCCAGGGTGATGGCCACAACATGGAAGCCCAGAGGAGCTGTACTTCAGGGAAATGCAGGGACGTACTGGTCTGACCCTGAGCAGGCAGGGTGTAAACAAGACTCCCTATGATGAACTGGAGGGTGAGCCCCTTCTGGTGGTTCATTCCTTGAAGGCAAGGCTACTTGGGGCACCATCTTAACTGCCAGAACGAAGAGAAAGCATTGGAGGCATGGGCTGGCCTGGTGGAAATCCCAGGAGACCAGGAAGCCATATGAGCTGGGGTGTGCAATTGGCATCAATAATATAATGGAATAACTTCAGGAGGACATGGACAGGAGCTTCGTGGGAGGAAAAACCCTGGGTCCCTCCATACTGCTTCAGAGCATGGGCAGCCAGACTAGACTGAATGCTCCCAGAAACCAAGAACTTCAAGTAAAGAGGATTAGAGGGCTTGGAACTGGATTGAAGAAAGAAAGGAAAAATAGAAAGGAAAATATTTCATTGCAAGAGATCTGGAAACCTCAGCTGCCACTAATGTCTTTCTAAAAATTTGGGAGCACTGTAATATTTCACCTTCCGCTGAAATTTGCTCTGTTTGGATCCTGACTGCTGGAGTCTGGATTTAGTGTTGTTTATAAGACTGTCTATGGTATTTCAAACAATATGCTTAGCAACTGCACTATGATTATCAAGATCCATTAAGCTGTCTCAAATCAGGAGCCCCGAAATCGAAATATCCAAAATCATTAGTAACTTTAAAAATGTAGGTCATCTTTTTCCCTATCTTTCCGCCTTGCCAGCTAGAGCTCTCTTTGATCTATAACCCTTTTATATTTTTCTCCAGCTAAGAGACATTAAGCTGTAAGAGAAGAGCCAGGTCTGATTTACCTGTCACTCAAAATCAAGAGCTTTAGGGCTATGAAGTGTGCAAAACTCCCTTGAACTGGCTGTAATAAAGGTATTTTTAGGTGGGTAGACCTATGTTTGTTACCTTACTGTTTTCTCAAAGAATACCATCAACGCATAAACTTTGCTTTGGATCTGAAGTATCTATAAACTAGCCTAAACAGCAGAGAAATATCCTGAGTATTTTGATGTTGTTATTGGTTTAATTTTCATTTTACATTGTTTGGCATTTTTTCCACTGAAACTGAGATCAGAAACACAGCCTCTGGGTAGCTGTAAACAGTATCAAAATCATGCTGCTCACACTTGGAGTCTGTTGGCACAACTGTATAAATTGATCAGCAGTAGCAAGCAGATTAACACATAGCTAATGCTGAGGTACTGCTTTAATTCAGAGCTCATTTTCCACCACTCTTAACATATGTTCAGACATGCTATGTCCCCATATTAAATCTCTTTAGACATACAGCCTAAAGTAAGATTTAGGATGAGTTTAAGTACCTAATACAGCAGTCTTGTCCACCCACTAAGGAGCTGAAGAGCTCTGAGAGTCTTCAGAGCTTCCCTCCTTAGATTAAACGCTTCCTGTGTTTTCCTCAGGACTGCCCTAGGTGCAGTGACTTGGTCCTTTGATCTTGCTTGTGTTTCACTGAGGTCTGGAAGCTCAGGAGTTGAGATCCCCAGGGCTACATCCATAGTATGGCAGCAGAGCAAGCCAGCACCAAACTCCAGTCTTTGGATAAGGTACATCCATAAACCCAAATTCTTCCCTTCCCAGAATGGAATGCCAGTGTCTATATTGTCTTTTGGGCACTGTTCCTGATGAACCCTTTGGCAAAGGTGAAAACTGTGCCAAGGAGTATGTTAATAATTAACCAGCCTACTTAACTTCAAGCTAGTGCCTCTGCTATTTAGTGATATAGATACAGCTTTAGACACTACTGAAGAGGGCAAATAGATGTTTATTCAGTACTTAGTTTGTCAATGCACACTTTTTTATTCAAAGTAACCATTAAACATGTTGCTCCTGAAGAATCAAGCAAAGAGCACACTTCGAAACCTGGCTGACTATATGACTCACCTAAGTTCACTTGTAAGCATTTAGTGCCCTGATTTTCTGATGTTCTAAAACCACAGCACGCTCTGAAAGATTTTTTCATATAGGTATCTATGTTCATTCCACTCTGCTGTTGTACAGTTCAAGCTCCTTTATTCATTCTATTATTGTCAGCATATTTGCAATCATCTGAATTTTATTTCAGAGACTAAACAGCTAACCAGAACGTAACTTCAGGCACATGGGTTTGAGTATTTTGACCACCGCTGTCTGTCTTTACAAGTTCTTAACAATAACATTATTTCATCCTGCTCAAGTAGCAAACAGACAAATAACCCTCTTTTTTTCACATTCTAGTGCCAAAATGTTGATTCTTTAGTAGGAAGAACTGAGCTAATTATAGCCATGTTTAATGTTAGTTAACTTAATCTGAGATTTAAATTTTATTGTACTTAGTGTTCTGTTGCGCTTAAACAACTATTAGATAACTAAGAGCATAATCTCACTGAATAGAAAGGTACTAGAAAAGGTTTTGCAAGCAGGAATGACTGGAAGAATTCAAAGTAATAAAGTCAAGTCTTTGCCCTTTTAATATAACCTCAGATCTTGTCAATGATGTACTATAGCTGTGACTACAAAAGAATGTCTAGAGAAAGGGAAAATGTTGCTCACTTAAAATACCAGGAAACCCAAAATGTTCTAATTTTTGTAGATATGTGAATATATGAATTCCTCTTGTAGTTTCAGTTCAGCATCATCATTCTTGCATTACCTAAACCGCTGTATAGATCTCTATATTCTGAGACTAAATTCCACCTCAAAAGTGGCTGCATTTTGACAATGGATGAAACAAGCCATTACATGGTGTTAAAGTGCTCTGAGACCCTTTGAGAGAAGGTATTATATTGATGTACTAGAGGTATTATTTCATGCAGCAACTCTGCCAAATGTTAAACTGAGACTGGAGACTTACAGCTGAGTGGTTAACCTCTGAAAACAGGAGTTTAGACTGCAAATGCTAACCTAACCTTACCTCTGGGGGAGCAAATGGTAATAATGAAAAATTATGCAGCTTTCACCTCCTCTCCAAAGGCAAAACAAACATTTTAAGCTTCATTTTACACTGTCTTTCTCCAGTTAATTTAGACAAGCTTGTTGGTAAAATAATAATTCCTGTGCTTAGTAAGCAGTATTTAAACCTTCCGGCTTCCATTCAGGAGGAAAATCAAGAGGGCAGGTTGCTTTCGTCCTGGATTCATAAGTAGAAGAAAATTTTGCTCTTGCCCTTCTTCAGTACCTCCCTCAGAAAAGACAATAAACGCAAAAGGTAAACGTTGCAGACACACAGTGAGTCCCAGTGTAAAATCACAGGAACAAGCAAGCTGAGGGAAAAATGGAGGTGAAAGATGACAGGAAAATTATTACTGCAGATTTACCATCTTTGGTTGTTACCCTTAAAAGCAAAGAAAAAGAGATAAAATACTTTGCAGCTACGCAGAAGGCCGTAACACAGAGAAAGACAAAATGTCCACCTTTCAGCAGGCAGGAAGGAAAAGAGAGTCTGTCCAGCTACATTTAGGACAAATCTTTACAAACTCTTGGAGATAAATGTCAAAAAGCAGCCTTAAGTGCTGGGACTATTCATCAAAAGTGGTTTTCACTGCATATAATGCTTTAATTCTTCTTGTCTAAATATAGCAGGATATTGCTTACAAATTAAATGTGAGTCTGCTTGAAACTCACAGTAAGAGGGCCGTAACTACTGATTACTGAAATATAGAAAGATATGCAAGGAAGTGATTACTCAAATGATAGTAGTTATCATGTTCCTACGCTCTCCTGTCAGCTTTACGTGCTACCAGAAATTAGATAAGTTCATAAGATGAAGCATAATAATTTTTACAGTTTTGATTAGTAGAAAGCTAAAAGGAAGCAAACCAAGGCAAAGCAATGATTACCTCACCATTTACATGGTCTGTAGTCCTATCAGGCTCACGAAGGTGCCATAAAAGAAAGCAGCTTTCTCTTTGCCATCTTGTTTTCCTTATTAATTTCAAACTGTTGCAATGGTTTAACCCCAGATGGCAACTAAGCCCCTCACAGCTGCTCACTCACTCCCCTCCCCGTGGGATGGGGAGAGAATAGGAAGGGTAAAAGGGAGAAAAGTCGTGGTTGAAATAAAGACATTTTAACAGGTAAAGCAAAAGACACATGCACAAGCAAAGCAAACCAAGGAATTCATTCACCACTTCCCACGGTCAGTCAGGTGCTCAGCAACTCGAGGACAGCAGGGCTTCATCAGTTACTTGGAAAGACAAGCACCATCACTCCGAGCACCATCAGTAAGTATCTTAATAAATGTCATTTCCTAATTCTAAGGAATAGTGATGGGCACACATTTCATGCAATATTTTGTAACTCTGGTATAAGAAACATTAGAAGAATTATGTTGTTTATGTAGTTATTAGTAATCTAGACAATAACTCTAGTCAGATGGAACAGGGTCCAAAGCGTGCTGGCACCTCAGAAACTTTCAAAAACTGCTGTTGTGTGCACGTCCTTAGCTTCACTCACACACAACATCATGTACCTTCTTAAGACACTGAATTTACAATTGGCCTCCAAGATTCTATAAGCTGCAGGAAAACATTTATGCTCCAGACCCAGAAATACAAGTGTGGCACCAAACTATCAAACACCAGACCTCTGAAAATGCGAGTTACAATGCAATATCACTATGATTTCAGAGCTTTTGCCATCTTCTTCTTCCCATAACTGAGGATACACTCAACAGCAGAAGTAAACTAGGGTTATATTTCCACTAATTTGGAGAGGCATTGGATCAGATTGTTATTATTGAAATGTTTTATAAATCAAGTTTATTTGCAAGGATGAATCCTGATCCTGCCAAGACAAGAGAACAAAAAGACGAAAACTTTAATCACTTCCAAAATCTCAGATAAAAAGTTTGAATAAAGTTTAGATTTTTGCATTTATTTTATTCCTTTACTATATTTCATTAATAAAACCTTCTTTTTATTTTTTTTCCAAATTGTCCATAATTAGATTTAGATGGAGGCACTAGTATAACATTCTGTGGGCTTAAACAAAGTACTTATTTTTAGCCCCTAAACTCAGACACAGACTGCCAGGGTAAAATTGCATTCTTTGTCACTTGACAATTTTTTAAAACATTGATAATCACAGTAGTTATTCTTGATGATATAATGGTTTAATTAATTCCTGTTCATCCAGGATATAATATTTCTGGGTCATGCCCAGATTACACAATACAGTTTATTTACTCTTACTCTTAATTGCTTCAAGTAACCAGTAAGCAATCTCTGTTCTCCTTTCTGTTCCTCCTATCTTCTCACCTGCAAAGTAAATCCATTTTTTGAAAGCTTAAAAACACTTTAAAAAGTGTTAGAGGGTTTTTTTTAAGCATATCAAAATAAGAAGATTCATTAACATCCTGAATTCTGCATATCTAAATTACAGGGGTTTTTTTTGAAATAAAGAATTGCATATCATAGGAGGATGCATAAAGTGAAATCTTGGTCACCCAGAAATGAACAAGAAATGAAAACAGAATCAGTTTTAGCTTTTGTGAGAAAGATTTCTGTGTAACTCTTGGGGAAAAACTATGAATTCTTGTATCCTCATCCTAATTAAACCCAACCTTTCTTCCGTATTGTCTTCCACTACATATACTAGCTGTAAATTTCCTCCTCCCTGACAGCAGATTGAGCAAGGGAGAAGCACAGGTAACAACCACCGTCTATTTAAATACCTTTTATTAATTAAGCTATACCTGTTAATAGAATCAAGGTGTTATTATTAACCAGAAATATCTGTCTACACAGTGCATTCACTTACTCCTCATGCATACTGGGGGGCTTTCTATTACCTGATCGCAACTGGGATATGAACCCAAGCTGTAGAGGAAGCAGCTCATCCTAATGTGCCAGTGGCTTCTGGGCTGGTCTTCAGAAAGTCCCCAAAGAGTCTCTCGTCCCACCAGACATGCAAATAAAACCCTGTAGTCTCTTTACAAACAGCAGCACCACCTCCCATCACAATGTCCAAATTGTGTAACTCCTTGCCTACACATGCTGGCCCCTCGAGTGCCAAATTTCCCTTCTCTTGTGGATCCAGCAGGACTGCTGGCCTCTGGAGCTCATCAGGTCTTGGGAGACTGTCACAAACTCTTCAGCTCCTGATATTGCCACTTTCTGGTGTTCTTTTATCTGGTAATCACATCTATACCCACATACATGGGTAATTATAGGAGGGACTGCTACAGGACTCAATGCTCCCAGGCCACTGTGGAGGTTCCTTTCTGCCCAAAACACTAATGTTTATTTATTATACACATGATACACATATAAGAAAAAGGGAACATGCTAATGTGCTATGAAATATTTTACAGCTTTGGGTCTGGTATTTAATAATACCTACAGGTGGTGACTACAAGTTTAGGTGACCCTACTAGATTTCCAATAAATGACATATATTGCATCTCCATAGTGTTCACTATCAATAAAAAAGAAACTGACCCATTTATTTTCTATGGCTAAGCTGCATAAAATGTAAAAAAATAGAAAAGAGATTAAAGTAAATTTAAATTTTACACTTATTTCAATTTTATTGATCTAGGTTACTGTTATCTGGGAATATAGCTTAAATAATAACAATGACTTAAATAATAGTAACAATAAAATGAAATTATCTGAGGTGATATATTTTCATATTTGCCAACCCAGTCATTTCTCTCACCCATTTCTCCACCACGAAAAGTCAGCTATCCTACCAACATATCTATATTACTATCTCTGCTAAGACAAGATAGCAGAAATAGATTTTCGATACATAATCTAGTTATAAACCTGCTTTATGTTGGAATAAATCCTGCTTTAAATCCCAGTGGTTAACAAGATTCAAAACCTTAAAATATTCACTGTTTTGCAGCAGATTATTGACTATATTGATCTTCAGGTCACTAAAGTTTTGGTTAAAAACATCTGGACTCGAGGTAAGCGGAAAACTGTCTTCTAATGGAAGAGGAGGTGTTTTATTTTTGAGAAATATTTTTTATTGCAGTTGTTTTTATTGCATTTTTAATTGGTGCCAGAGGAAAACATTTAGTTGATTTTAATATGAGAGTTCATTGCAGCTACTCGGAAGGCAGAATATCAGGCATAAACATGGCAGTAAAATAGTGAACATTATTAAGCAGATCTAATTTGCACAAAACTAATATGTCTTCCAAATTTTTTATGGAATTATAGCAGCAAATTAACATGATGCTATAACGCCAAGCATGTCAGATCCTCAGTAGCTGAAATGTGCCAGTAATGTTAAAATCCTTCTCAGGAGTTGTTCCAGCTTGCTAAGGATCTGAAAGCAGGAAGATCTCTCCCTCCTCATTGCTGCTTAACTCTGGCCACTCGCCATAGTAAAATTCATTAAGAAAACTCAGAAATGCCATGAATTACATTTAAAAAGGAAGTAACATCTTTAATAATTCTGTTAACATTGCAAAGCCTGCCTTTGTTTTGAAAAAGGACCATGTTTCTGTTGGCTCTATGCAGGAGGAAAGAAATGTGAAAAAATCTGCTTCCAGAAACATCCATAGAAAAATACATGTGTTGTACAGATCCCTAAGAAACCTTTCAATTATCCAAAGATTTAATCAAGCATTGCTGACTATGGACATATGTTCCTGGGGTATCTTCACACCCTAAGCACGTCTAGCTACTTCACTTGGACTCTTAGCAGCTGATAAGATCAAAAGATCAGGAAGGTGCTCAAAACAGGAAGTTAAAAGTGTTCCTTGTACTCTAAAGAAGTTGGAAGGAATGAAGATGATGTTTCAGCCGCTCCAGCCAATGACCTGTCTTCATTTGGAGCTTGGCTCAGATGCCTCTATACAAAAATGCATAGCATGGGGAACAAACAAGAGGAATTAGAGATGTGCGTATGTCTACAGGGATATGATAAAATAGACATCACAGAAACATGGTGGGATGGCTCCTACAACTGGAGTGTTGGAATGGAAGGTTACAGGCTCTTTAGAAAAGACAGGCCGGCAGGCGGCCTGCTATTTATGTTAGGGATAGGCTGGAGAGTATGGAACTCTGTCTGGGGACAGGTGAGAAGTCAATAGAGAGTTTGTGGGTCAGGGTTAAAGGGAGAACAGCAATGGGAGACATTACTGTGGAGATCTGTTACAGACCTCCTGATCAAGAGGACTTGGTGAATGAAGCACTCTCTCAACAGATAGGAACAGCCTCACGCTCACAGGCCCTTGTTCTCATGGGAGACTTCAACCACCCTGATATCTGTTGGAGGGATGGTACGGCCTGGCACAAGCAATCCAGGAGGTTCCTCGATTGCATGGAAGACAATTTCCTTCTGCAAGTAATAGAGGAGCCAACAAGGAGAGGTGCCATGCTTGACCTCTTCCTCACCAACAGGGAAAGGATGGTTGGAAATGTGACGCTCCAGGGCAGCCTTGGTTGCAGCGATCATAAGATGGTCAAATTTGAGATCCTCAGGACATTGAGAAGAGCATGCAGCAAGCTCACTGGCCTGGACTTCAAGAGAGCAGACTTTGGCCTCTTCAGGAACCTGCTCAGTAAGGTTCCATGGGATACAGCCCTGGAGGGCAGGGGGGCCAAGAATGTTGCTTGATATTCAAGGATCACCTACTACAAGCTCAGTAGTGATGCATCCCAGCTAGAAGGAAGTTTAGCAGGAGGGCCAGGAGACCTCCTTGGATGGATAAGGAGCTGCTGAGCAAAATTCAAAGGAAAAAAGAGGCTTATAAAAGGTGGAAGCAAGGACACGCAGCCTGGGAAGAATACAGGGGTGTTGTCTGGGAAGAGAGGGACCAGGTTAGGAAAGCTAAGGCCCACTTAGAATTAAACTTGGCTAGGGATGTGAAAGATAACAGGAAAGGGTTCTATAGGTATGTAGTGAATAAAAGACAGACTAGGGAGCCCTCTCTGGAAGCTATTGGGAGAATTGGCTACCCTGCATTTGGAGAAGGCTGAGGTTCTTAATGACTTCTTTGCCTCAGTCTTCACCGGCAAATGCTCTGACCACACCACCCAAGTCTTGGAAGGCAGACGGAGGGACAGTGAGAATGAAGACCCTGGGCCCACTGTAGGACAGGATCTGGTTTGAGACCATCTTAAGAACCTGAACATACACAAGTCCATGAGACCTGATGAAATCCATCCACGGGTCCTGAAGGAGCTGGCAAATGAAGTTGCTAAGCCACTGTCCATCATATTTGAAAAGTCATGGCAGTCAGGTGAAGTTCCTGATGACTGGAAAAAGGGAAATATAACCCCCATTTTCAAGAAGGGGAAAATTGATGAGCCAAGTAACTACAGACCAGTCAGTCTCACCTCTGTGCCTGGCAAAATCTTGGAGCAGATTCTCCTGGAAGGCATGCTGAGGCACATGAAAACCAACAAGGTGCTGGGTGACAGCAGCATGGCTTCGCTAAGGGGAAATCCTGCCTGACCAATCTAGTGGCCTTCTGTGATGGAGCTACGGAATTGATGGACAGGTGTAGAGCAGTTGACATCATCTACCTGTAATTGTGCAAAGCGTTTGACACTGTCCCACACGGCATAGAATCATAGAATCACGGAATAGTTAGGGTTGGAACAGACCTTAAGATCATCTAGTTCCAACCCCCCTGCCATGGGCAGGGACACCTCCCACTAAACCATGCATCCTTTTCTCTAAATTGGAGAGACATCAATTTGATAGGTGGACCAGTTGGTGGATAAAGAACTGGCTGGATGGCTGCACACAAAGAGTTGTGGTCAATGGCTCAATGTCTAGCTGGAGACATAGATCTCCTTTTGGGATCTATTGTCCCAAAGATAGTTGGTTGCTGCGCTCTCTAGTCATAATTTTTCCTGTCTTGTGCCTGTCTTCTTGATGCGGTCCACACATCACTGAAGGAGTTAGCTACACTGTGTCTTCCAGGAGACAGCTGCTCTCTAGAGATGTCTGACCTGTCACTCACCCACTCCATTCCCAACACTTTTAGCTTGTGGTGGAGTGTCAAAGAGCTGATGCTAAATACGTGGTGTTTCCTTTGCCCTTGTTCTTCATTAAAAAACACAATTTTAATGAGACTATGGGAAACAACCAGCCCTGAGTGAAAGACAATATGCCAGACACAGAAAATCCCAAGGAAGCAGTGAAGTTCAGCTCCCACCATGGCTCTTTTGACCATTACTGAGTTGCTGAAGCCAAGTGTTTGGGCCTCCTCTTTGGCCCCATGAATTTTGGTCCCAGACATCTTCTGCCACAGCTGCCTGCCAGTTTCTAAAATGGGCAACTGTTCCCAAATTGTCTTGCATCAGCAGTGTTTTGGTAATGCATCTCTATTTTATATCAGGTATACCTGGAGAGAAAGTACATAATGAACTATTGCGCTGAGATACATAATGAACTATTGTGCTGAGACATTTATCTTTGCAAAATTAAGAGGGTTAACTTAAGAACAATGTGTAGCAGTCATGAAGATAAATAACACAGCAGGGCATAGTATCATGTAGAAAATATTCCCACTACTCTAGGTTCCATTTCATTATTAGATTTAAAAAAGAAAAAAATAAAAAAAAAATTTGTTGGTTAGTTTCCAGAGCTAGCAGTCACGGAGGCTAATTTCAAATTGCTTGAGGCCTTGGAAACAGAGATGTATTTGTGCAAACACTAGCTTAAAATTCAATAAACAAATGTGAGCAGGACCCACCCTGTCTTGTAAGTAGATTATACATGACAGTTTTTTTGCTCACAAACTCCCTTCCCCACCAAAATTTTCTGTCATGCACCAACATTTAAAGGCTGGCTTTCAAACAGCAAAAGTGTTAGGCAGGAAATAAGATAGCTATCTAGATAGGTAGATAGCTTCCTGTATTGCAGTTTCTTCTGATCAGCATGTGAGGTTCCTCCTATTCACCTATCTCCACTGAGATCTCTCCTGGAATATATTCAGGAATGATGTGGGACAAAAGCAGGAAGTCCACAGCAGATCAGTAGGAATGGTAAGGTGTTTAAGTGTTAAAGAGTCTGAATTTAGGTCGCTTAGCCTAAAGAAAAGAAGTTTGGAGAAAGAGCATGGTAGTTACGATGTGTACAAACCACTACAAAAACTTGCAGTAAGAGACAGCTCAAAATATTTTTCATGTTCACAGAAAAAGGAGGATCTTCAGAGACAGCGAGAGCTCAAGTTAGATACCAGGAAAACCTTTGTAATGTAAAGGTAGTAACACACCAGAATAGGTTACTGGAAACGCTGTAAAATTTGCACCACTGGAAGTCTGTTGTGAATGTTTATCTAGAGGTAACACAAGTGCAGTTAACTCTGCTCCGGGTCTGGGAGAGACACGGTGTAATCCTCTAAAACCCTTTCAGACCAAGGATTTTGTGATGTGTTAGAAGTACATGAGAAATATATGCCAAAGTGTTAGCAAAAAAGTGTTAGTATGAGTATAAAATTAATCATAAAGATCAGCAACGCAAATCTTATCCCAGAACTGTTAGCTTATTTTTTTAGATTATGGCACCAGCTGGCAATAGTATGATAATTTATTTATCCTAGTTAGAGACAAATGAGTTATTTTATGATTAATTCAGTATGTAGATTTTAGACCCTGTGGAGAAGAGTTCAAGCACATGTTTTGCAACAGAATCTGTTACTTCAGTTAATCACTTGCTCTCGCACTGAACCCTCATTTTTCACCTGTAAAAGGAGGACAAAACTCTTCCAGGCTTTAATTAGTTATTGTAAGATTGTGTGAAAAGAAAAATGGAAGCCAGGTGATTCCAGGAGTAGCCAGATACTTTCTTTAGAGAAACGAACTCCATGGGAACAGATATAAATAAAACAATGAATGTCTGAAGGCTAAACTCCTCACTGCCTAACAAATAAAGCATTATTTTCATTTTCAGGGTCAAGTTGTTGGTGGTGGTTGGTCCTTTCCACTGCATTCACTTTCCTAATATGGCATAATCATGGGATTGCAGCAATGAAACCAGGGCTTACTCCAGATAAGAAAATTTGAAGGCTGGCTAATCTCTTTGCTTCCAATAGGTGAAATACATTATATCCATTAGGTTAGTTGTAGACCACTTCTTTTAATCAAGCAATATAAGATGAAGCTGAAATGATTTGTATACATTGTCAGAAATAAAAGGCCAGACTTAGTATATGTGGTATTTTATTACAGTTTAATAATTTCCCAAGGCAAACCAAGTGTTAAGTTCTCATTTTATGGGTAGCATTATAATGAAGATCAGTTATTTAATATTTCAGGACAGCAAGAATGACAGATTTAAAAAGTCGTCGAACCCTGTTAAAAGTGTTTCTAAGATCAAATGACTCAAATGTCCATTAATTTGCTGTGTATACTTATTTTCAGCCAAATATATTTGGGTTTATATCTGCATAATTTGTATGCATTTTTCCAGTGAGGTGGAGGACAATTTAGGCATGGCATGGAGCAAAAGCGAAGCTTTCATGCCTTTGAGGAAAACTCTTCCTGAAACGGTCAAAACTACATGCCTAAAAGTTTCAGACTAGCTCTGTACTTGGATTGCTCAGTGACCAAGCTTGCAGAGCAGAAGTACAACCTTGCACCAGTGTTAGACTCGCACTACCTAGAGACTGTAACAACTTATTAATTCCTCAAGTTTATTCACCTGAAAGTGCAAGAACTAGATTTCTCTCCCCTGGGGCGGGGGAAGCTGTACCAGGAACTCAGATACGTGTCTTTGATCTATTCTGTAGGGTGATTGAAGTGCAGCACTCTGCACAGGTGAGTGCTGTCTTTGTAAGTCTGCCCCTTGGTTCTGTGAGCAGTAGTCTCTGTCAGAGTTTCTCGGTTTAGTCTATGGTCCTGGGAGATGAAATTGGACCTCTTCTTTCTTTTTTGTAGCGTTAAATGTCAGTTATTTGAGGATTTGTATTCGTAAGGCACTTTTTAGACTGTTGCTTTTCCTCACTTATGGTTACAGGGAGTGGCATATGTATTTTTAACTAGGAGCTATAAAAACTATAAAAAGACAAAGGCTTAATATTTTAGCTGAAATACGGTGAAAAAAGAACCTGCCTTAAGACCTTTATGAAGAGCTTGATCAATCTTTCTAATATTATTAATAAAGTAAAAAAATCTGTGAAGATTTGAGCAAAAGTGAAGTATAACTTTTTTAATAATTGCATTGTTTCCACTGAAGCCCTCCCCAAACGAGAAGACTCTTTTCGCAGACTTCATAGAAATAAAAAATGGAACACTTCTATTTGATTAAAAAATTTACAACTCATCCTGGTTTTGATGGACTTATCACTTATGGCTTTCACATTAAGTTTAACACATTTCAGGATGTCACTGTGAGCCTGACATATAGAACAGACAATTTTTATTCACTGATGCTCAGTCTTGGGGCATATTCAGTGACTGCTGTCATAGCTGGACCCACAATGTGAGGTATATCGTTTTGCATGTGTCACAAATGCGCACTCATGCCTACGTATGTGCAGAAGCCAAGCCTGTAGAAAAGGCTGGATGACACACCTTTAGCGCTTCTCATTTTTTTGCCAGCTAGGTTGGATACAGGGGCCTCTTTTTGCACAAAGAGTTCCACGATTGATGTCTTCATCCATCACTGTTGTGGTTAACCCCAGCCAGCAACCAAGCACCACACCTCACTCACTCCCGCCCCGGTAGGATGGGGAAAGAATCAGAAGGGTAAACATGACAAAATTCATCCAACTCCTCCCTTTTTCCCACAATACCTTTACTTTTTTTTTTTTTTCTTGTATATAATTCAGATTGGGTATTTCATAAGTCTTCCTTAGTTTTTTCCAGCACTAGGCTGTTGTTCATGCTGTCCTCAAGGTATATGAAGACAATGTTCAAACACAAATCGATTAAAATGTCTTTTAGTAAAGTTAGGCAAAGGAGTCTGGTTCACTGACTGTCTGCAATACCAAATATTCTTCAAAGCAATCCATAAATGAAACTTTACAGAACGTATAGTCTATTTTGACAAGTACTGTCCAAACAACTTGCACCTTTCAGTACAACATTGCATAAAATCAGTTTTATTACAAGAACTTATCGCTACAAAAGTGTGTTCTGTCTCTACAAAAATAATGGTATTCTTATTTTAAAGTCTAACAGGCTGAGGCCAAGAGAAATTCCAACCCAAATCTGATATAACTCCTTGGGTTCAACTGAAACTTTTTTTTCTGTGAATCATTGCATTGAAATCCAGGGAATTAAATGGGAAAACAAGTGATAGAATAACATGCACAGTTATTCCAGAATCAAAAACATAACCCATACCCATAATCTTTACTTTCTAGTCACTGTTTAGTCCCAACAGATCACATGCATCCATATAGCTTTTATATCTCTCTTAAGATTACTTTCATATTATCTGTAGAGAAATACACCAGCAAAATATTTTCACAGCTGAACATTCAGAAAACCTAATTTCATAACCTTTTGAATGTACATGCAAGTTTAATTGTCTTTCTTTTTGCTTGTTCATTGCCAAGCAATCTTTCGGTAGGTGTCCCATAACATATTTCAAACACTTTGATACAACATTAACTATTTTTGTAGTATATGAATATTAGCGGTGTAATATTATATTTTTACTTATGAGTGTACGGTTTTCTTTATCATGGTGTTTGAGTTTATCTTTATTGGCTTACCTTTTTCTGCAGAATGTCACTTCTGTGTTATGATTTGCACTGGGGACAATGCCAAATGTATTGCCCAATAAAATTGGGAAACATAAAATGGTCACCTCTGCAAATAAAGACGGTCATCTAATTGTCTGTCAAGGTGTCAACAAAAAGGTGTATAAATATAGACAATGTGAATCGTGTATCAGAATTCTGTGAGTGTTTATTTCCAGAAATTTCACCAAGACATCAGCTGTAGAACTATGATCCTTTCCAGAGCTTAGCCTGTGGGCTCATCAGCAAGTTCAAGGAGGTCAGGGATGCAAAGAAAATTTAGGTTCCAGCAGAGCTGGTCCTGGGTAGTCAGATAAAAGGAGACCGTGTTTCCCTGGAAAATACCCTTTGGAAAAGAATTAATAAACCTGGGGGGAAAAGAAAGCACTTACTGACTTATATGAATGAAAATGTTTCTAACTTAAATACAGCTTTCAGATTTTAAAATGCCAAGTATACTCAGGACATGATATTAGAGTAGCTATGATATCATTAGTTCTATTTTGCTACTATGAAATTGGACTGGTTTAAGGGACTTACAGAACCTACATTATGGGAATTTTACATCTCAGTGTTGGATCACCCAGGAGACAGAAGAGCACATAGTAGAAAGGGAGCCTGAAACTTTCTGAACTGCAAGAGCAACTAGACCCCAACCCTATGTGCAGCTGTGTAATCCACACCAGTTTTTGCTATGGAATTGTTGATTCTGCTCCATTTTGTTGAGCTCCAACATTGGTCCATATATGATGCCAATGAAGGCTGGAATGTCAGTAGGTGGGCAGGGGTGTCCGACAGCATGCTAGGAGCCCTCATATTTTGAGGACCTGTGTACCAGATTGCATAACAGAGATTTAAGATTGGATTTGTGGTGGGTTGATCCTGGATGGGTGCCAGGAGCCCATCTAAGCTGCTCTGTCACTCCCCTCCTCGGCTGGACAGGGGAGAGAAAATATGACAAAAACTTCATGGGTCAAGATAAGGACAGGGAGAGATCACTCACCAGTTACCACTGTGGGCAAAGCAGACTTGACTTGAGGGAAAAAACAATGATAAAAAATACTCAGAGTAGGATAATGAGAAATCTAAATCTTTAGATACCTTTTCCCTACTTCTTTCTTCTTCCTGAGCTCACTTTCACTCCCAAATTTCACTACCTTCTCCCATGCAGCAGCACAGGGTGATGGGGAATGGAGATTGCAGTCAGTTCATCACAAGTTGTCTTCGCCGCTCCTTTCTCCTCAGGGGAGGACTCCTCACACTCTTCCCCTGCTCCAGCATGGGGTCCCTCTCACTGGAGACAGTCCTCCATGAACTTCGCCAATGTGAGTCCTTACTGCGGGCTGCAGTTCTTCATTAACTGCTCCAGCATGGGTCCCTTCCATGGAATCACAGCCCTTGCCAGCAAACTTGTTCCAGCGTGGGCTCCTCTCTCCACACGGCCACAGGTCCTGCCAGAATTCTGCTCCAGGGAGGGCTTCCCATGGGGTCACAGCCTCCTTCAGGCATTGCCTTACTTTGTTGTGGAATCCTCCAATGGCTGCAGGTGGAGATCTGTTCCACCATGGACCTCCATGGGCTGTAGGGGCACAGCCTGCCTCACCATGGTCTGCAGCACGGGCTGCAGGGGAACCTCTGCTCCAGTGCCTGGAGCACCTCCTGCTCCTTCTGAACTGACCTTGGTGTCTGCAGGGCTGTTGCTCTCACACTTCTGCCTTCTTACTGCTGCTGGCATTGCACAGGGTTTTTTCACTCTCTGTAAATATTCTATCCCAGAAGTGCTACCATTGTCGCTGATATGCTCAGCCTTGGCCAGCAGTGGGTATTACTTGGAGCTGGCTGGCATTGGCTCTGTCTGTGATGGGGGAAGCTTCTGGCAGCTTCTCACAGAAGCTACCCCTATATTCCCCACCCCCGCTCCTCCCAACTACCAAAATCTTGCCATGCAAACCCAATACTGCACTTCTGATCAAAAGTTGAATGAGTTTTTTGAAAACTATGGGGCCAAAATAAAAATCTAAACACTTGCATTAAAATTTCTAGCACAGAGCTTGCCAAAGATGAAGTTTCTCCAAGCATTTTTCTTGAACCAAGTTCTATGCCTCAGGTGAAAAATGACATTAAGCCAGATGGCATAGCTACAGAAGCTGTATGAGTAAAAAGAGAGAGTCCTAGAAAATGAAGTAGATTTAAATGTTAAAGAATAAAAATAGGGGGAAAAAAAACTACAAAAAAGAATCAAATTACACTATAGAAAGGTTTCAGCAGTGCCTTAAGTTGCAAATAAAATTCAAGTAAGGGGCTGAGAGGAGCTAAGATGGTGCAAGAATGAGCAGCGGATGGACAGACAGGGGTGAAGAATACCACTCTACTGTGGCTGGGGTGGGACGTGGAACTTGACACCACCGTGCATACCCTTACCCTGGGAATGTACCTAAAGAGAAACAGAGGAGAAATTTTAATTATATGGAGTATTATCCTTTAGCAGGTGGATCATTTCTTTGAAGCAATGCTTGTCTCTATAGTGACAGCAAATAAAGAAAGCAGGATGAGTATGTGAGTTAGTTGTACTCTTGAAAGGTGTTTCTAATTTCTCTCCTTGAAACATAGCTATAGGTGTTTGATTTCTTAACATAAAAGGCAATCACACTGCAAAACAAAGATGAATGTGTCTCTATATTTCTAACATGCAGGTGCTGAAATGTTTCTTTCTCAATGTAAACACAGTGCCTGAAATACAGCTAGTTGCAGCAAGTTGATGGGCACCAAGCAACACAAAGCAGTAATTCATCAGCATTGCCAGGCTTCAGACACAAGGCAGAGCAGTAGCTGCTAACAGGTGCTCTATAAGGTAAACCATTACATGTGTTCAGCTTCTTCCCATTCACTGCTGAGGAATGGAAAATTTGACGTTACCACTGCATGCAAACTTTTTGCTGTTTAAGTCCCTGTGTTAGACTAGAAAGTACAACACAGAAGTACAGGTGCAGTGCTTGCTGAAATATCACAAAATGGACAGAAAGTTATACAAGCTATGGGGTAGGTGTGGGTCGTCAGCCACAATGTGGACAGGTCAATATTCAACAGAAAGAATGAACGTTGTGGTTTCATGTTGTCAGGGGTGACTCTGCCTGAAAACAGACTCCAGATTTATTTTTGACATACAAATACTTGTCTCTGCACTAGTCTTGACTTCCAAATAAAAACAACACAAGAGAGCTAACAGGTCAAAGAACCAAGAAGGACTGTAATTAGTAGAAGAACATTTTATCATGGGTTGGGTTTTGGTTTCAGATAGGCTATTAAATCTTATTTTTTTTCGAAGTGAAATACGTTCTTGTGAAAGTGCTCTCTGTTCATATGGCCTTAAGATAGGAATGAATTTTATTCCATTAAACATTTCTTCCAGTGATATACACAGTTACATAAATGAAATAAAAATGGTTATTAAATAATAGTTGTTAAACAATGATTACAGTAGAAGTTTTACAAACAGCAGTAGATTCCAGTGGTCAGGAGTGAAAGAAGAAAAAGATCATTAAGCTAAGCAGGAACAAGCTACATGAAGAAGCACTATGAAGTAGCCCTCACAAATGCAAAAAAAATAAGCATTAGGATTATATAATCTAGCCATTGATTTAGTCCTAGAAAAGGAATTTATAAATTAATTCGTACATCACTGGAAAGAAATCTATCTTTGTATCCACTGACACAGGATTCAACAGGTTATTTTATGTCTGACTGTCTTTAATCATGTTTTTCACTCAAGTTACCAATAGATATTTTTCTAAATAAAATTATTCTTATTTGTAAGCAATATTAGATGACATTTTAGGACAAGCAGCCTATACCACAATGGTCATTACTGAATAATCATCATTTTACCAAATCTTTCAATTTTGTCTTTATTTTTATTCAAAAGCAACAGCATCTGACTACAACAAAAATAAAAAGCCCTAAAGAAATTCACATGAACACATGAACATAAACTGCCTTAAAAATACCCCAAAGAAAGGACATCTTTGGAATGAACTTACAGTCTAGTATTATTTTCTGTTCTGTTCTTTTTTTCTTAGGCCATCAATATCTCTTAGGACTCGACATTTTATTTATAAACCAATTAAGTTCTTAAATATTTATAAATTATTTAATTAATTCATTAATGTTAGATGTGTAAACTTTACTATGAACAACCAGGTAGACATTTTATCATGTAATTCCTTTCCTATCCAAGACTAGAATTTTCCATTACTGGAAAGAAAGGGATATTTCTTGTAGATAAAATACTGCATTCCAATCACTGAATATCTGAGTTCAATTCTGATTCTCAGGTGCATAAATCTGTATTGAAGACCTACCAGAGTTATTCAGTTTACCTGTTTCAAGTTAGACTTCCTCAAATGAGAGCTACCCAGTCTTTGACATAATATTCAAGCTGTTGTGACCTCATTTATACCATCTTCATTTCCAGCAAGCCTGTCAATCAACACCCTCAAGTCCTTCTCTGCAGGGCTGTTCTCAATTTATTCTCTACCCAGCCTGTATTCGTGCTTGGGATTTCTGCAACCCAGGTGCAGGACCTTGCACTTGGATTTGCTGAACTTCATGAGGTTTGCATAGGCCCACCTCTCTAGCTTGTCAAGGTCCCTCTGAATGGCATTCCTTCCCTCTAGCCTGTTCACTGCACCACACAGCTTAGTGTCATCAGGAAACTTCCTGAGGGTGCACTCAATCCCACTGTTCACATCACCAGCAAGGATGTTGAACAGCCCTAGTTCCTAAACTGACCCCTGAGGAACCCCACTCATCACTGGTATCCACTTGGACATCAAGCTGTTGACCACAATTCTTTGAGTGCGACCAGCCAACTCCTTACCCACTGAGTGTTCCATCCATCAAATCCACATCTCTCCAATTTACAGACAAGGATGTTGTGTGGGACAGTGTCAAATGCCTTGCACAAGTCCAGGTAGATGATGTCAGCTGTTCTTCCCTTGTCCATCAGTGCTGTAGTCTCATCACAGAAGGCCACAAAATTTGTCAGGCACTATTTTCCCTTAGTGAAGCCATGTTGGCTGACACCAATCACCCCCTTCTACTGATGTTAGATAATGAACGCCAGCCTACAGAAAAAAATCCTCTTATTAGGCTCCAAGGGCATCAGTCTGTACTTTGTGTTCATATACTTTCGGGGACATGGCTAGATTATCTTTAATCTCTGCTCTGTCATTATTGTGTAGTGGACTTACTTATACTTTCCTGGGTTCTTTTTATTTATACAGATGACTAACCTTTTGCTATTTGTTTAATTTCCTTTACAAAATATGGCTTGCATTGACTTTTGGCAAGTCTCACATTATCCCCATACTTCTTTATCTCCTAAATATAATTGCATTGCTGAACAGAACTTTTCTTGTTCCTGGTAGGGTGTCTACTTACTCTTGTAATTTGCTTTGTGGTTTTTATTCAGCCAGTGATATCCAGAGCCTTATCCTAAAATTTCCCCCAGAGTTCAGAATATATATTCCACACAGGTTTTTTGCCCTTTTTACACAATAGATTTTAAGCCTCCAGTTGCTACTCCTTGATCTTTTCAGTGCAACTGACATAACAGATCTTAGCATGCTCATTCACACCCCAGGTGCCAAGCACCATGATATTTCCTTAGCTTGTGGCCACACAAGCAATCAAGTGACATAGCAACTTCCAACAAAATGCATGCACCAGTCCACCAAACTGATATCTCATCTTCCCCCCTCAGGTTCTTCACATTGCTCAGTTGCCCTAGTCTTAGGTGACTAGCCTAATAATATTCGCCCCATCTAGCCTGGCATCGTTGCTAGTTTTGGACAGATCTTATGAATATCAGATTGTCACTGTTCAAAGAAGGACCAATAACCAAAGTCTGTTATATTCTCATTTATGAATCTTCTTTAAGAAATCCACATACAGCATCTCCCTTTGTGTTTAACAAAAAGTGGAATTCTCCTTTTCTATGCATTTGATCTTTAAAGTATCAAACTGATGGTATCTGTGGTTTCAATGTTCTGTCAAAACCCATAACTTTTAATAATTAATTCATGTCATCAAACAGAGCTCTTTCTATCCATATACATCCTATCTGCAGCCAAAGAGTACAATTTGTCATGCCCACAAACCAATGACCAAATGATTTTCCTGACGATGCATAGGAAATAAATAATAAGTCATATTAACTTAGGTCATGTTCCAGAAAGAGTCACATTAACCACTCTTGGATACCAATCACACTATAACTACTTTGCATGCACACCCTGCATACACCAGAGCTGCGCTAGAGGTGACTCATTCCTTTCCAGCCAGCAGCTGCTTCCTGACTCTTCTGATAAAAAAATTTAGTCTAGTGAGCACTGCTCCCTTTTGTTGATGCCATTTTCCCTGATAACTGTTGCCTGCTCTTGGTTTGATGAATGTCTCCTTCACCTCTTCCCACTCTCTTTTCAGGCTTGCACATGGAAGCCTTTATACTTTGTACAAAGAGGGTCCAGAATTTGTCATCTGACCCCCTGACTCATTTCCATGCTCTCTAGCACTACTTCAACACCAGTTAACATTCCTTTGCAGCTCACCCTGATGCATATTGGTGAATCCCTCTCACTCCCAGGAAAATGTGAGGCCAGCAATGATTCTAGCAACAACCAAAACAATATACAGAGCAGCCAGGAGTGAATTGATGTTTGGTTTTCAAACACGAACAAATTGATGCTATGAAAATGGATGCATATTGGGCCATATAGTGAACGGCGTAAGAATGACTGGAATGACTCACTTAGGAGGGATCAGCATGAGGAGCTGCAAGGTCTAACAGGCCACAGAAAAGGTATGTGTTTAGATGGACTGAAGGGGTTCCAGTGGTCTATAATTGGTGTGGAGGGATATAACTGCTACGATGAACTGCTATGATAGAACAAGCAGTAACAGCTTTAAACTGAAAGAGGATAGATTTAGATTAGATATTACAAAGAAGTTCTTTACTGTGAGGGGGGTGAGACACTGGCACAGGTTGCTCTGAGAAGTTGTGTATGCTCCATTCCTGGCAGTGTTCAAGGCCAGGTTGGATGGGGCTTTCAGCAACCAGGTCTAGTGGAAGGTGTCCTTGCCCATAGCAGAGGGATTGGAACCAGATGAACCTTATGGTCCCTTCAAACCAAACCATTCTGTGATTCTATGATTTTACAATGTTATGGCTCTATGAAGAATTAGGTTGGTAGGACGAGCAGCAGTGGCTAGGCATACAAACTTCACCTTTACAATCATTCATTTTATACCTGCAAGGATATCTTGACTTCTCCAAGTAAGTGAGGCTCATCTACAAACCAATAGAGTTGCTTGACTCTGCAAATGAACAGGAAAAGAACAGCTGGAGATGTGTCCATGGCACCAAAAAGGAAAAAATTTAAGAGGTGTTTTTAAGAAGCATTCTAGCTGTGCATAATGCTGCTTGGCAAAAGTACTGAACAAATCTTGCAGCCAATCTTTGCTGAAATGTTAAGATCTTTAATGCAAATATGTTTACTTAGTACGCAACCTCACAAGAAGTGCAAAAGTGGATATTGACTCAGAAAATAAAACTGTTCAGATTCAAAGTGCAGCAAGGACGTTAAAAATTAAAAAAAAAAAAAAAACCACTGTAAAAATTACATTAGAAGCAGTCCCTTCTCAAAATGTAGAGATTTTTGGACAGTAAGTACTGCAAAGCTTTCATTATCAATGCTATTCTTATTGTTTATGTGGTATAATTATGTTTAAGACTAGAAAAATAAATGAGAAAAGTCAATAAACCCATTAAAATCGCAACATTATCTGAAAAGCAAATTCTAATGAAGCATAAATTTAAATCTCATAATAATCTCATAATAGGAGAACTCCTATTGTTTCAGCATATACAAAGCGGTCATGGGGTGCAATTTAGCTTGAATTCCACAGCTCTGTCAGACCAACCAGTGTTTGAATGCTTTGATAAACTACAAGGAGAACAGATGCATTATAAGATAACTCAGACAGCTTGCTAAAGTTTCATCTGCCAGTGGAACCCACTTGGTACAGCCAGAGACCTTTGCCAAGTCTACTTTCTCACACTGTATAAATGGCATTGCTCCAGTAGCAGCTCTCATCTTCTATCCAGCTGCTACTTGCAAGCACAATCTCAGAAAGAGAGCTTTTATTATGCATTAATTACAAAGGCCTCAAAAGAATAGTAGGACCTACTAACTACTTTTTAGCAGGTCCTCCAGCATTTTAAAAAGTGCTAGAGATGGCAAAACTGACCTTTGCCCATCTAGCCACAGAAATGGTCTAGGACAAAGTGAACCTTGAACTCAGAAGCATGTGAGGGCTCAACATCAGAAATCAGGCTTAGGATTTATTAAGCTGGAAATTTTAAATTCAAAAGTCTGACACTGCAGAAATACTGATTTTACTGTGGATTGTTCTTGAAATCAGTGAACTTCTCTTGTTATTATACTGCCATTTTCTTTACAAGTGTTTTTTTCTCTATGTGTGCATTTCTATTTCAGATGCTTAACTCCCCACTTGAATTGCTCATTTAGAGCTAGCCTAACTTTAAATGAGTCATGCTGTGGGGAGGCATCTGAGCTTCAAGTGAGTCAGATCAGCTCTTCTGGGTCAGTCACGTATGTCTCTATGATTTCTAGGGAGTTCATCCCATGTTTTTGTGCATTGCAGCAAGCCAATTTTTCCTATAATTTCTTTGCTGAAATATAATAGGAGGATTTTTTAAAATTTCTAGAGAGTATTTTAGCCTCCAGTTTTAGTCTGGAGAAATATAGGCTTAAGGGAAACCTTAAAGAGTCTTTTCAATATTTAAATGGGGCTTATAAGAAAGATGGAGAAAGACTTTTGTCATGGTTTAAGCTCCTCACACAGTTCACTCACTCACTCCCTCCTCTTTCTTCCCCCCAGCTCCCAGGGAGGAGAATCGAAAGAATGCAACTTCTACAGGTTGAGATCAGAACAGTTCAGTAACTAAGGCACAATACAAATCA
Source organism: Amazona ochrocephala (assembly GCA_039720435.1). Lineage (NCBI taxonomy): Eukaryota > Metazoa > Chordata > Aves > Psittaciformes > Psittacidae > Amazona > Amazona ochrocephala. The sequence goes on along the minus strand of CM077876.1, from coordinate 27,301,342 downwards.
CTACTGCTACCATCAATAATAATAATAACAAGGGAAATACAAGAAAATACAAGGAAAGAGAATACAACCGCTCACCACCTATACCCAGCCTGACCAAACCCCACTCTTCCAGGTCTCTGCCCTCCATTTTTACATCCTAGACATGATATGCTGTGGTATGGAATACCTCTTTTGCTAGTTTGGGTCAGGTGTCCTGTTTCTGCTTCTTCCCAGCTTCCCCTCCTCCCTGGCAGAGCATGAGACTCAGAAAGTCCTTGGTCAAATCAAACATTCTAAGCTGTAACTATAAACACTGTTCCCAGATCGAAAGACAAAAACACAGCGCTGCACCAGCTACTAAGAAGGAGAAAAATGACTGCTATTGCTGAACCCAGGACAACTTTCTACCATGCTCTCCAGTGACAGTAAAAGGGGTGACATTTTTAAACTGAAAGAGAGTACATTTAGGTTGGATATAAGGAACAGATTCTTTACAGTGAAGGTGACGAGATGTCGGAACAGGTTGCCCAGGGAAACTGCAGATGCCCCATCCCTGTAAGTGTTCAAGACCAGTTTGGTTGGGGTTTGGAGCAACCTGATCTAGCTGAGGATGGCCCTGCTCATGGCAAGTCCTTCCAACCCAACCTATGATTCTGTGATTATATGATTCCATTTTTTTGTAAACATACACAAAAGACTAGCAGTACCTAAATACCACCTTCACCTGAAGAGCAGAATAGTTTTGCTTAACATACTGATATCTTAAATCCTCTCTTTTCCTGCATGTCAGCTGTTGTACAAACTCTCAGTGTTGCTTAGGAAACAATTTTATGGGGTCTTTGCATAAGGTTGCACTCACACAGGGAATCAAACCCCTCCAAAAGGGCAGTCAGTCCCAGACTAAATGGTGACCTGACCTGAGCAGCAATCTAGCCCTTCTGGGTAACTCCCCCAGTTTATATACTGGGCATGATGTGCTGTGGTACAGAATACCCCTTTGATTAGCTTGGGTCAGGCGTCCTGTATCTGCTCCCTCCTCGCTTCCCATGCCCCTCCTCACTGGCAGAGCATGAGACTGAAAAGTCCTTGATCAGAGTAAGCATTACTTAGCAACAGCTAAAAACATTGGTGCGTTATCAGCGTTGTTCTCAGGCTAAAGCCGAAACACAGCTCTGCACCAGCTGCTAGGGAGGAGAAAAATAACTGTTACAGCTGAACCCAGGACATGCTCAGGTTATTTCTGTCTTATATGGGGAAAACATTCAGCATTCCATTAGTTTGGAGGTTTCTTGTTATTGAAAACATAATAAATAATGTCTTAAAGCGTAGAAATAATGGTGTAAATATTTATAAATCATGATTATTCAGGGACATTCCTTATTTAAAACTCACAGAAATAAACAGAAATTCTTCTGCTATTTTATATAAGTAAAAATTGTCTTTTTTTACTTCAGCTACCAAATACATGAAAATAGTATAATTGTGAAATGAACTCTTTAAATGCAATACATTAACCTCCATTAACAGTCTTTTGATGAAGCAATGAAATAGTATCCAAATACTCCATATTTCTTAATAAAAGAAATCAGAATTGTGCAGACACTCTAACCAAAGATTACACATTCACATGTTCCTAAAAAAAAAAAAAAAAAAAAACAAAACACAAAACACTGAATTTGAGTTTATGTGTATCCTACTGCATTAACCTGGATGGTTCCGTATTTTGGGGTTTGGGTTTTGTGAAGCTGAGCTGTGATAAATTCTATAAACCGTTTCCCTTTATACATCATGAGTAGGACAGAGTTTTTGTAACGTGATTTCAATCCTAAGGTGAAAGGCAATGTTCCAAAGTTTAGCCTGATGAATTTAGAGAAATTTTTTCTTCTGTAGTGTGCATGAAGTCAAGATTTCTGGATTACGGTCTTGGAGGCTACAAAATTATCCACAATTTTTACTGGGTTTTTTTCATCATTATAAGGCTGGATTACGGTGAAAATGAATGATTACCATACCAGGTCTTTCCAGTAAAATGCTGTTCAGTTAGTCAAAACTGAGCTAATTTTCAAACAATGCAGTTTCTCCAATCAGCCCTCAACTGACTCCAGAAAAACAAGTTTTAGAGCCGGAATGAATCAATGAAGAAAAGGTTCAGAAACAGTTTTGGGGGAAAAAGACATTTTAACATGGAATTTTTTCAGCACAAAACCAGACATGTCAATGGTATTTTTATGTTCATTTTATAGTAAATAGCAGAGTGAAGCCAATCAGTCTGCAAAAATTGCACATGTACCATAAGTGAGCAAATACTCCTCCTATTGCCTGTGCCGTTTGATCTCACAGTCTAGAAGAGAAGCAGAACTATATTTAATGATTCCTTCAGTCAGAATTTCAATTTGAAAACCCATCCCTGAACTATATTGTTCTTTGAAATATGAACCCCCTTCTCATTTTCCTACTCAGAGAGCTTGAAAAGGACGACAAAGGATCCTTCCATTAAATCACTGATGAGTAGCCAGATGCCAGGATTCCAGCCAGGGGCAAAATTCACAGGGGTCAGAGATGGAGGTGAATGTTATGCACCCACAGACAAGCCTTCTAATAGACAATACAGAAGAAAAGGTTTTTGATAAGTAACCTCCACAAAGATATGAGAAGCAGAGATTAGGGAATGAGGAGAAGATATGCTTCAGCCCTTTGTACTTCCATAGCAGGTGATGAAATCTACAAGTGAAAGCAGTCTAGGGATATTGTTAAGTGACAGAAATACTGAAGAAATTTTGTCAACATCTCTTTACCAGGTCCACAAAAATAAAATATTCATGAGTTGCTTATGTGCAATGTCACATCACAAAACAGTTTTGCTAGTACTACTGGCTTTACTATTTCATTTCTTGGGCTGAATAGCAGATTCTTCACTCCCAGAGAAATGTTCTCACTTTCTGTTTAAGAGAAGTTGAGGTTCATCACTGTAATGCAAGCAGCATAAATATTACATTTTTTTTTGAGTTTCAGCTTTACCTTTGCAAAAAACAAGGAGTCTTCATGTATATTCTTATGTTATGGCATCGAGAGGTTAGAAAGCAAAGAAGCCGAAGCCAAGTCCCTTTCAACTGCTTTTACCCCCGTAAAGTCTCACACAAGTTAATGTGGGACAGATGATAATGGAAGATCCTGCAGAGCTGGTCAAGAAAAGAAGGTAATTGAGTCTAGAAGAGCATTGTTAATAAAGAAAAAGTAAAATTAATAGAGTTGGTAGGCACTGAATGGGGTAGTAGAGAATCTGGATATTTATAGAAGCAAAACAGAAAAAAAGCTTTCACCAATATTTAATACATAACAGTGATTCTTTTGCGCTGGGGTAGATCATAATGAGTTTGCTGCTGTTAATGAGGAGTTTGCCTACATTTCTTGCTTAGCATTCCTCCCTGTTTTTTCCTCTGCTTCATGTTTATGTGCTTCGAAAGATAGGTGACACCAATTTATATTACCATGAACTTCTTCCTGCTATATCCACTCTGCAAGTAACTTATTTAACTCATTTACTTAATGGCAGCAAAACCATTTCACATTCCAGGACTTAAATATCTATGCAGGTAGTGTAAGAAATGAGCCATGTGTAATTCAGATGATAGGTTGTGATTTCCTAAGCATTTAATGATAGGAAAGAATTTGTATATATTCTTGTCCTAGCCAGTCATGTTAACTGAATTTAAAATTTCAGTTATAATATCCTTTAAGTACTGCCATCTCTACTTTGTAAAGATAAACTTTATTTCCTGAAAGTCCCTGGTGAAGCATTGTGTTTTCATAAGTGATGTGTCTTGATTACATTTTACAAAGAGGGATTTCTGTCTCTGTCACATTGTAACATAAATCACATATCATGCATGAATGCATCACTTAAAGTCACATAGGTTTATGCAATACTGTGACAAGCATTTCTCTCTAGAGTCCACTGGTAGCTTGATAATAGTCTTAGACCTTGACATTAGTGTCTTTAGGCAATTGACCTACATGGGACATTTACCGGCAAATCATGATGACTTTGAATAAGGGAAAAAATATACACGGTGAAGATAAATCTTCCTTTCTTACTAACAGAAGAAACTGGTAAAAAGTGTCCTCAATTACTGATATACAGAGAACATGTAGAACTAAAAGGCTGGTTACAGTGATGTGGCAAAATGCTGACAGAAAATTGCTTTGGCAGCATGTGAGGAAATAGGGAAGTGACCAAAAAAAAAAAAAAAAAAAAAAAAGAAAAGAAAATCAAAAGAAACAGTCCATGTAAAACTTCCTGCCTGCATAAAAAAGTCTGCATTGACCTTCCCATCTCTATGGAAACTACAAGTTAAGTGTTTTATCCCTCAGATTTACCATTTTTAAGTGACTAAAACTTATAAAACATTTCCAGAATTGAGTGACATTTCATGCTAAAATGCCCACAACATGACACTAATATGGGATGAGAAATTGCAGAAGTGTCATTGGAACAAGATATTAGTAAAGGTATTGTTTGGAATATCATGTACTCGGCTGGTCATCTATGCTAAGATAGATAAAACTGAAATGGAAAATAAGTAGAAACAATCTATAGCACTGATTAGGTAAAGAGAAAGCCTTACAGTGAGACCTTGCAGACTTTGTGTTGTTTAGTCAAACAAAACAAGACATGGAAGAGCATATGAAGGATCTAGAAATATGTCTTTAGATGAATAACGAGGAGAGAAAGAATGTCTCAAGCTAAGTACAAGCACTAACATAAAGTCAAATTACTGTAAATTTGTCATGAATAAATCTATTCTGGAAATTCCTAGAATCTGAAAGGCAACATTTAAAGCCCACATGGGCTATGGGAAGCAGTGAGGCTAAATCTGTTTTAAGATGCATGTTTGGAAAGAGCTGTATAACAGAGCAAGAAAACATCTGGGGCTATGAAGATAGTGGCTCACTACAACCTCTTAGACAGAGGCAACGAGTGCCATGTCCTCAGACACTGCTTCTGGACTCCAGCTGCTAGTCTAGAGAACTCCTACAAGATCTGGGTAGTGAGGTGCCACTGCCCACGGCAGGGGTGTTGGAACTAGATGACCTTTAGGCCTTTTCCAATCCAAAACAGTCTGTGATTCTATGATCGCATTTGCTAGGCCTGTGCAGATTTTTTACATATTACAGCATCTCAAATGGCATTAGGCAACTATGTTTAAGCTTCTGGTTAACTTCGAGATCCTCAGGACAGTGAGAAGAGCGTGCAGCAAGCTCACTGGCCTGGACTTCAAGAGAGCAGACTTTGGCCTCTTCAGGAACCTGCTCAGTAGGTTCCATGGGATATAGCCCTAGAGGGCAGGGGGGCCAAGAATGTTGGTTGATATTCAAGGATCACCTACTACAAGCTCAGGAGTGTTGCATCCCAACTAGAAGGAAGTTCAGCAGGAGGGCCAGGAGACCTCCTTGGATGGATAAGGAGCTGCTGAGCAAAATTGGAAGGAAAAAAGAGGCTTATAAAATGTGGAAGCAAGGACACGCGGCTTGGGAAAAATATGGGGATGCTGTCCAGGAAGAGGGACCAGGTTAGGAAAGCTAAGGCACACTTAGAAATAAACTTGGCTAGGGATGTGAAAGATAACAGGACAGGATTCTATAGGTACGTAGTGAATAAAAGACAGACTAGGGACCACGTGAGCCCTCTCTGGAAGCTATTGGGAGAATTGGCTACCCTGCATTTGGAGAAGGCTGAGGTTCTTAATCATAGAATCATAGAATCATAGAATAGTAAGGGTTGGAAAGGACCTCAAGATCATCGAGTTCCAACCCCCCTGCCATGGGCAGGGACACCTCCCACTAAACCATGCCATCCAAGGCTATGTCCAACCCCACCTTCAACGCCGCCAGGGATGAAGCATCCACAGCCTCCCTGGGCAACCCATTCCAGGGCCCCACCACCCTCACAGTAAAGAATTTCTTCCTCAGATCCAATCTAAACCTCCCCTGTTTAAGTTTAAACCCATTACCCCTTGTCCTAGCACTACAGTCCCTAATGAAGAGTCCCTCCCCAGCATCCCTATGGGCCCCCTTGCCTCAGTCTTCACTGGCAAATGCTCTGACCACACCACCCAAGTCTTGGAAGGCAGACACAGGGACTGTGTGAACGAAGACCTTAGGCCCACTGTAGGAGAGGATCTGGTTCGAGACCGTCTGAAGAACCTGAAGGTACACAAGTTCATGGGTCCTGATGAAATCCATCCGCGGGTCCTGAAGGAGCTGGCAAATGAAATTTCTAAGCCATGAAAATTTTCTCCTTTTTGATACATACTCTTTGGGGTTTATTAATAAGCATGAATCTTCCAAATTGTCCATAAAATGAGCAGTGGACAGCACATTTAATGATAGAGACACAGGATCCATTGAATAGGAACATATTTCCTTGGTAAAATGAGTGGTATATGCCATCACGAGGCTTAATTCCTTAGTACTGTGTGTCTTAGTAAGACAAGGGGTAACGGGTTCAAACTTAAAACGAGGGAAGTTTAGATTAGATATAAGGAAGAAGTTCTTTACTGTGAGGGCAGTGAGGCACTGGAATGGGTTGCCCAGGGAAGTTGTGAATGCTCCAACCCTGATGATTCAAGGCCAGGTTGGACAGAGCCTTATGTTATAAGGTAGAGTGTGAGGTGTCCCTGCCCATGGCAGGGAGGTTGGAACTTGATGATCTTAAGGTCCTTTCCAACACTAACCATTCTATGATTCTATATTAGAAAAATCATGGCAGTCAGGTGAAGTCCCTGATGACTGGAAAAAGGGTAATATAACCCCCATTTTCAACAAGGGGAAAATGGATCATCCAGAGAATTACAGACCAGTCAGTCTCAACTCTGTGCCTAGCAAAATCTTGGAGCAAATTCTCCTGGAAGGCATGCTAAGGCACATGAAAACTACAAAGTGCTTGGTGACAGCCAGCATGGCTTCACTAAGGGGAAATCCTGCCTGACCAATCCGGTGGCCTTCTATGGTGGGGCAATGGAACTGATGGACAGGGGTAGAGCATATGACATCATCTACCTGGACTTGTGCAAAGCGTGCGATGCTGTCCCACACGACATCTTTGTCTCTAAATTGGAGAGACATCAATTTGATAGGTGGACCACTCAGTGGATAAAGAACTGGCTGGATGGCTCACGCAAAGAGTTGTGCTCAGTGGCTCAGTGTCCAGCTGGAGACCAGTAATGAGTGGTGTCTCTCATGGATTGGCATTGGAACCGGTCTTGTTCAACATCTTTGTCAGTGACATGGACAGTGGGATTGAGTGCACCCTCAGCAAGTTTGCCAATGACACCAAGCTGTGTGGTTTGATTGATACACTGGAGGGAAGGAATGCCATCCGGAAGGACCTTGATACGCTTGTAAGGTGGGCTGATGCCAACCTGATGAAGTTTAACCATGCCACGTGCAAGGTCCTGCACCTGGATTGGAGCAATAACAGGCACACATACAGGTTGGGCAGAGAAGAGATTCAGAGCAGCCCTGCGCAGAAGGACTTGGGGGTGTTCGTTGATGAAAAAATGAACATGAGCCAGCAGTGTGCGCTTGCAGCCCAGAAAGCCAAACATATACTGGGCTGCATCAAAAGAAGTGTGGCCAATAGGACGAAGGAGGTGATCCTGCCCCTCTACTCTGCTCTTGTGAGACCTCACTTGGAGTATTGTGTGCAGTTCTGGTGTCCTCAACATAAAAAGGACATGGAACTGTTGGAACAAGTCCCGAGGAGGCCCACAAAGATGATCAGGGGACTGGAGCACCTCACTTATGAAGATAGGATGAGAAAGTTGGGGCTGTTCAGCCTGGAGAAGAGAAGGCTGCGTGAAGACCTCATAGCAGCCTTCCAGTATCTGAAGAGGGGCTATAGGGATGCTGGGGATGGACTCTTCATTAGGGATTGTAGTGACAGGACAAGGGGTAATGGGTTCAAACTAAACAGGGAAAGTTTAGATGGGATATTATGAAGAAATTCTTTACTGTAAGGGTGGTAAGGTCCTGGAATGGGTTGCCCAGGGAAGCTGTGAATGCTTCATCCCTGGCGGCGTTGAAGGTGGGGTTGGACATAGCCTTGGATGGCATGGTTTAGCGGGAGGTGTCCCTGCCCTTGGCAGGAGGGTTGGAACTAGATGATCTTAAGGTCCTTTCCAATCCCAAGTATTCTATGATTCTAGGATTCTGAATCGGACTGTGAGCATGGGCAATCAAACTTCAGATTTGTCGTGTTACATAGGCAGAAACATATCCGAAGTATCTGGATCTTTATGAGCTTGCATTGCATTTATATTGTGTTCTCAGGGCTTTTTACTTGCCACATTTGGAACCAGAGAGGATTTCTCAGGTGAATGCTCTAGTTTCTACGGGAGGCAGGTTTTGCTTTCAGCTTCGAAGCCAAAAAAGTTCACTGTAGCTGCAGAGAGAAAGTTTACAAGATACATTTGAGGATCATAGCATGTTATATTGCTTCAGGTTGGTGCTGAGGGTTAAAGAAGATATTGATCAACAGAGGGTATTTTCTCTCTCGCCTTTCTGTACAGAGAGGAAAGTAGTCCATCTTAAAGCAAGTTTTGTTTAACACATACTATGCTAGTACAGAGACTGGAGAAGTTCTCATTTTCTCACTCATGCTTCCCATGGCACAGATGTCATGCTTAGGCTCTCTAAAACTATAAATTCAGAGTAAGGTGATGGTGATGCTCTGCAGTTTGGGTACAAGGTACAGGAGGAGTATGTGCAGCCTTTTGAATAAGTGATTTTTCCTCAGTTACCCATAGTTCTGGGTGTTATGACCTAGATGAACCAGACTGTTTACCAACCATGACCTAGACAGTCTCTTCCAGCTCATGTTCCTATTTTTATGTCCATATCAGCATAATAATACTGAATTCTGGGAGAACTTCCATTATGCTGCCCTGAATTTTCTGTGAGTTCTAGCACTATGTATTTTATACTGATAGCTTCTGGGTATCTTTTTCCGTATCACTTCAGAATAAATGATATTTTATTTTTGATGTTCAGTGCCTTCTGTGAACTGACACTTTTCAGGAAACACTTCAATGTGAAGGATTTTTTTAAATAACTTATTTCTTTTTTAATAAAAGTCACATACATATTAGATGTACTTGAAAAGTTCTCAGGAAGTCGTGTGGCCACAGTTGCATATTTGAAAGTATACACACAACTTGTATGTGTAAAATACCAGTGTGCACAGAGAATATAACCTATACTATATTAAGTTGTAAGCACTGTATGTACCATCTGAGTATCCAATTGTTTTACCAGAGGCTCCTATGTATAAGAGATAAGTATAAATGGTGAGGTGGAAACAAAAAACAAGAAATAAAGCATTTAGAGATACAATGTTGCAATAAAAAAAAGCCTTTAACATACTTAGTATCTGGGAGATCAATGTGAAAATATATACCTGACTACCTTTTCCCAGGAAAATTAAAACTGGGGTCTCAAGATGTTGGTTGTAGGGTTTGAAGGTCTCCTCAGGACAGATTTTGGGGAAAGAAAGATAAAGCTACCTCCTGAGACAGCAGCTGCTTCATGAGAAGCATTCATGACTGAATGAGAATCTGAGTTGTCATAAGAATGCAATGCCGAGTCAGAGCATCGTATGGGAAATGCCTGTTTAGGATAAGTGTGGGTTTACCAGGGAAAGTGAGCCAGCATGTAAGCCATGATGCTGATACATCATCCTCCTCACCTGGATGTGAGGAAGCAGATCAGGATCCTGGTGCAGACAGCTGTAGCTATTCTTTCCTGTATCTCAGTCATTAGTCACAGCTGCGACATGAGACTTGGTAGGTGATTCTATGTCAACAAGGCCAAAATCAACAGGCTAGCTACAATCATGGAATGTAGGAATATACTAAAGGAAGCAGGAATTACACTACTTACCACTTCTCATAATTTAGTTTATTGCCCTGTTACTGGGAATAGAGGCTGCTGGAGCTGAAATAAGTTTGCGCGAGTAAAAATATTTCCATCTGCTCTGCTGTGTTTTAAGCCACCTTCACAAGCAGTTGGAAGTTCTCTTTGACCTTGCCCTGAAATGGGCTAGAAGTGCTCACTGAGGTCCCACAGACCTCACTTGCTTATTTTCTGCTGCTGAGCTGAGATAGAGGCCCTGACTGAATCCATATGTCTGGGTTTTGCAGTCGCTGACATGCCAAATTTGGATACAAATTTGGCATGTCAGCAGGTATGCTGCTGACTGAGCTCAGGACTAAAGTTCAGTCATAAAACTATTGCAACTTCCCCTGATTCAGAGAGGCAGGCAAAGGAAGTCTAAAGAAGACAGCTGTGTTTGGCTATGGACTGCTCTGAATTGTGTGCAGGAAGATTACAGTGCATAGAGTACAGATTATTTTATTGCTGTTTTCTCATATTACTGTGAACAGTGTCTTGAAAAGGCTGTTGAGTCACTGTCTGTTCCTGCTCACAGCTCCCAGGTGTAGGACAACAGGTACAGAACATAACTCAGGCGTGCTGAAACAATCGCAGTTTAGCACGCAGGCATCTGATATCCAAGCACTCTTTTAAAAGGATTCAATCCCAGGCAAGTGATCTCTTCTAAAGTCACATTCAGATCAAACAGTGATATGGGTGGAAGGATGACATACTTTCCTTTATTTCAGAAGTCTTTTTTAACTTTGTTGTAGCAAAAGACTGCTAACATTTCTGTTAACAAAGCTAACATCTCAATTTTTTATGGATTCATTGCATATTTATCAGCTTTTTGGTTTCCTCTTCAAGGAAACTGGTGACACCTTCTGCTATTTTCTTCATGACAGTTGTATCAGTTTTAAAAGACCTGATTAAAGAGTTTGTCTTTAGCATTGTTTCCAGCTCTAACTAGAGCTTTCATTACTATATATCATCTCCAGAAAAAAACAACTTTTTATCTCTTGAGAATGTAAAACATCCCGAAAACTTTATCTCATTCCAGAACCAGTGTAATTGGCCTTTTTGCACGTTCAGTCCACCAAAGCACTGCTCTCAGGTGCTGCTTTGTACCGTGTTCTTGTGAAGAGGTCAATAGAAGAGTTCTCAACCCTTCAAGAATACAGAAACAAGAAAGGGACCTCAACAAACACAGGCTGGAGACAGAAATAAACTTGAATTCCTAGAGGAAATCCTCTCTTCTCACATCTGGGATAGTGGGAATCAGATCGTAGGTAGGATCTTTGTTCCTGACCTGCTCAATCAGCTAGTGCATTCTGGTTTTGCGAAAACTTGCTTTTGATTTCCTCTCTTTCATTTCCCAAGAAGCTTCAGCCTGTGAACCCCAAAGTCATGCTTACCTGATAATTACCATCCTACTACAGGGGGACCATTCAAAAGGATAACTACAAAAAATATAGGAAGGGACACAGTGTGGCTTATACTGTTCTTCCATAACAGCTAAAGTCAGTCAAAAGACATACACTGACTTCCCTACATTTTGGTGAAGTTAGTGTTTTCCATCTTGAATTCGAAAAATGGGGCGAATAAAAAAAAAAAAAAAAAAAACATGTAACTCAGGTTCTGACATCAGAGTATAAATCCAAAAGAGGGCCAAAAGCAATGTAAGAAAATCTTTCAAATATGAAGTTGTACCTTTGAATTAACTGCTAGGAATTAAATATCTTTATAGCTATGTTAGCCATCATATGTGTCAAATTCCTTTTGTCCATTAATAAAAAATAAATATCAATCATGATTTAAAAAAAAAAAAGGCAATATCTTATTCTATTTGGCAGAACACTGAGTAGCACATGACACTTACACAGGTATCATATTTCACAAGTTTTATTTTCTCAAGTGCCACAGTTGTCCTCTACTTGAATTTTTATTTCAGGGTACCACTTTCCTGAGACCTATGTTCCTGACCTTACTGCTTTGCCAGCTCATGGTTGAATGAATTAGCCTAGGAAATAAAAGGCTGATTTCTGGAAGGCAGACTTATGGAAGACAACTGACGATGAATCACCGAAGTTAGTAGGTGTTAGTCATTAAAACTGTTCTTAATGAATGAATCTCACAGCAGCAAAAGTAGTACTCACCAGACAATGAGGGAAGTGGCAAGAAGTACTCAGGCAATGCATGGAAACTACATGTCAGAAAACACCATCTTTTAGGTTGCAGCAACATCTGCCTCTGCTCATTCTACAGAATTATAAAGGGTTTACATTTATTACAGCATAAATAAGCAATAAGAGAAAAATAAGATGTGATAAGGAATGTTTGCTTCCACATGCCGCTAATAAGGACCAGATACACAAATACAAAAAAGAAAGTTTGTCGTGAAGACTGGCTTCTCGCAGACCTTGATGCATGCACATGTGTTCAGTTCACACTTCTTGGAGACAAAAGTCTAACCTCAGCCAGTAGTGTGTTTCAAAAGAGGAGAATATAGAAGAGCTGCAGAGAAGGATGTGATATCCACATTCAATTTAAAGGTTTTGCTGAAAACTAGATCTAGTCTGATCTTGCTCAGCCAACACCCATTAGCAGTTAGAGTGCAGGTATCTTCCTGCAGCATTTCTACCAGTTTAGTTTCATAAAAATAGAAATCCCTTCAAGACTAATTCAGAGTGTGAACTCTGAGGACTGCAAGGGAATTCACAAACTTGCTCCTGATCCAAACTAGAACAATAAGGCCCATAGGTGTGTCTACCTTATGTCTACAGCGTCTACTCAGTGGCACCTTTAAGGCACTCACATCTGTAAGACTAAACTCCAAACCTACTTTGATTGCAAAGTAAGATACCATCACTAAGGCATTATAGCACAATAGCTCTTACGTTTCTTTGGCTGTGGTTTTCTTGAAGCCCATAAAACAGTCATATCTTTCTGCTAAGTGCCTGATTCAGCACCTGCTGAACTCATGAAACTCTTTCTAGTGACTTCAAGCATTTGTGGAACAGCCTCAGTAAACTGCTCACTCAGCTGCTTCGAGTTGGCTGTTTAAATGAATTTAATTGTTATTCACTAGTGCTGTTTTGTCTCAGAACCAATACAGGGCCTATTTTGGATTGGCAGGAGCAAAGATTCCTTTTGCTGAGAAGACACAAGATGGTACAGAGCCAACTACAGAAACTGTAGTTGCAGCACTTTTCCAACACCTTCCAACACCAGCACCTTGGCAGCTGCTGCAGCCAAGTCTACCCTTAAGCACAGTATCAGTCATTACATCTACTACTCACTGCAGTAACATCTTCTTTCACTTTTGCCACGACTAGGTGTATTTTGTATTGCCCTTTTTCCTCTATTAAACCAAGTCTGGCAAGCCCGTAGTATGGGGAACAAACAAGAGGAATTAGAGATGTGTGCACATCTACGGGGGTATGATATCATAGGCATCACGGAAACATGGTGGGATGGCTCCTATGACTGGTGTGTTGGAATGGAAGGTTACAGGCTCTTTAGGAAAGACAGGCCCGGCAGACAGGGAGGGGGAGTTGCTATTTATGTTAGGGATAGGCTAGAGAATATGGAACTCTGTCTGGGGACAGGTGAGAAGTCAACAGAGAGTTTGTGGGTCAGGGTTAAAGGGAGAACAGCAATGGGAGATATTATTGTGGGGATCTGTTACAGACCGCCTGACCAAGGGGACTTGCTGCGCTCCATAGGCAGATAGGAGCAGCCTCACGCTCGCAGGCCCTTGTTCTCATGGGAGACTTCAACCACCCTGATATCTGTTGGAGGGATGGTACGGCCTGGCACAAGCAATCCAGAAGGTTCCTCCATTGCGTGGAAGACAACTTCCTTCTGCAAGTAATAGAGGAGCCAACAAGGAGAGGTGCCATGCTTGACCTCGTCCTCACCAACAGGGAAGGGCTGGTTGGGAATGTGACGCTCCAGGGCAGCCTTGATTGCAGCGATCATGAGACGGTCGAGTTTGAGATCCTCAGGACAGTGAGAAGAGCGTGCAGCAAGCTCACTGGCCTGGACTTCAAGAGAGCAGACTTTGGCCTCTTCAGGAACCTGCTCAGTAAGGTTCCATGGGATACAGCCCTAAAGGGCAGGGGGGCCCAAGACTGTTGGTTGATATTCAAGGATCACCTGCTGCAAGCTCAGGAGTGATGCATCCCAACTAGAAGGAAGTTCAGCAGGAGGGCCAGGAGACCTCCTTGGATGGATAAGGAGCTTCTGAGCAAACTTCGAAGGAAAAAAGAGGCTTATAAAAGGTGGAAGCAAGGTCAGGCGGCCTGGGAAGAATACAGGGATGTTGTCCGGGAAGCTAGGGACCAGGTTAGGAAAGCTAAGGCCCACGTAGAATTGAACTTGGCTAGGGATGTTAAGGATAACAGGAAGGGATTTTATAGGTACATTGCCAATAAAAGACAGGTTAGGGACACCGTGGGCCCTCTCCAGAAGCTATCGGGAGAACTGGCTACCCTGGATTTGGAGAAGGCTGAGGTTCTTAATGACTTCTTTGCCTCAGTCTTTACCGGCAAATGCTCTGACCACACCACCCAACTCTTGGAAGGCAGACGCAGGGACGGTGAGGGTGGGGACCCTGGTCCCACTGTGGGGGAGGATCTGGTTCGAGACCACCTTAGGAACCTGAATGTATACAAGTCCATGGGACCGGATGAAATCCATCCAAGGGTCCTGAAGGAGCTGGCAAATGAAGTTGCTAAGCCACTGTCCATCATATTTGAAAAATCATGGCAGTCAGGTGAAGTTCCCGATGACTGGAAAAAGGGAAATATAACCCCCATTTTTAAGAAGGGGAAAATGGATGAGCCAGGGAATTACAGACCAGTCAGTCTCACCTCTGTGCCTGGCAAAATCTTGGAGCAGATTCTCCCGGAAGGCATGCTAAGGCACATGAAAAGCAACAAGGTGGTTGGTGACAGCCAGCATGGCTTCACTAAGGGGAAATCCTGCCTGACCAATCTGGTGACCTTCTATGAAGGGGCTACAGAACTGATGGACAGGGGCGGAGCAGTTGATGTCATCTACTTGGACTTGTGTAAAGCCTTTGACACTGTCTCACATGACATCCCTCTCTCTAAGTTGGAGAAACATCAATTTGATAGGTGGACCACCCGATGGATAAAGAACTGGCTGGATGGCCGCACGCAAAGAGTAGTGCTCAGTGGCTCAGTGTCCAGCTGGAGACCAGTAATGAGTGGTGTCCCCCAGGGATCGGTGTTGGGACCGGTCTTGTTCAACATCTTTGTGGGTGACATGGACAGTGGGATTGAGTGCGCCCTCAGCAAGTTTGCCGATGACACCAAGCTGTGTGGTTCGGTTGATAAGTTGGAGGGAAGGAATGCCATCCAGAGGGACCTTGACACGCTTGTAAGGTGGGCTGATGCCAACCTAATGAAGTTTAACCATGCTAAGTGCAAAGTCCTCCACCTGGGTCGGAGCAATGCCAGGCACAGCTACAGGTTGGGCGGGGAGGAGATTCAGAGCAGTCCTGTGCAGAAGGACTTGGGGGTGTGGGTTGATGAAAAAATGAACATCAGCCGGCAGTGTGCACTTGCAGCCCAGAAGGCCAACCATATCCTGGGCTGCATCAAAAGGAGCATGACCAGCAGGTCAAGGGAGGTGCTCCTGCCCTTTGCTCTCGTGAGACCTCACTTGGAGTATTGTGTGCAGTTCTGGTGTCCTCAACATAAAAAGGACATGGAACTGTTAGAACAAGTGCAGAGGAGGGCCACGAGGATGATCAGGGGACTGGAGCACCTCTCCTATGAAGATAGGCTGAGAAAATTGGGGCTGTTCAGCCTGGAGAAGAGAAGGCTGTGTGGAGACCTCATAGCAGCCTTCCAATACCTGAAGGGGGCCTATAGGGATGCTGGGGAGGGACTCTTCATTAGGGACTGTGGTGAGAGGACAAGGGGTAATGGGTTTAAACTTAAACAGGGGAGGTTTAGATTGGATCTGAGGAAGAAATTCTTTACTGTGAGGGTGGTGGGGCCCTGGAATGGGTTGCCCAGGGAGGCTGTGGATGCTTCATCCCTGGCGGCGTTGAAGGTGGGGTTGGACATAGCCTTGGATGGCATGGTTTAGTGGGAGGTGTCCCTGCCCATGGCAGGGGGGTTGGAACTCGATGATCTTGAGGTCCTTTCCAACCCTTACTATTCTATGATTCTATGAATAGTTAAATTTCATAACCAGTACAAGTACTACTAACATTTAACAAAGAGTCAAATATTAACCTATGTGAAACTCACAGAGAAATTCACAGAAAAACTTCATGCTTTTTCTTGGTCTGTCTAATGATTTTCTTCCCTCTGTGCCCATATTCTTATGCCATTACATTGTGAAGCATGTAACAAAGTAAAGTACCTGCCAGCAAAAGCCACATCTCTGTCCATGGAACACATCCCTTTTCACTCAGCAATTTCTCTGCTGCATCAGGCATGGTTCATATCCTCTAACTGAAAAGCAGGTCCCTGGAGTAAAGTGCCTGCTGCTCATGAAAACACACAGTCAGGCAAAAATGATTTCTTCAGATTTTAATGTTTAATATGACTCCATGATGATCCCCAGCCCACATACCAGGGACTTTTAACCTAGATGATGTTGGGCAACATAGAGAATTAGTTAAGCAAATGTTCTTTTTGTTCAGAAAGTCACTCTCTCCATGTTCTACCATTTAGCTATTTTATTGCAGAGTAAGTTTGTTTGAAGTAAAACTGGCAGACAATTTTGTGATTAAATAGTTTGTCAGAAATTGTTGATGTGTCCAAACAGAAAAGTATTACTGAGAAGCACTCACACTACTTTGAAAGGACAAGGCTTACCTGGTCAAATTCAGACACAAGGCAGATGTTTGCTGACCTTAAAAGAGTTCCAGGCAGGCATGTGGGAGTAAGAGTCCAACCATGATGTTCTTGCTTTCCTTATTTCAGTCCATGGATCTGAACCTCACACTCCTGCATACCAAGCAGGTTTTCTGCTTTATGGACTATTAAGTCATCTTCCCTTATGCTCTCTCCAAACAGATAATGTGAATCCATGTGACGTGGAGCTATCTCCAATAGGAATGACTGAAAGAGACAGATTTATTTACTCAGTAATATGCTTCAGGCATTTGATTAAAATCTACTATTCCAGGTCTCAAATGCCTGTTCCAGTAAGAGTCTATAGAAAGGAAAATACATTGAGTGAAATGTAGACAGAAAAAAAGTTAAAATCCTTTGGCGTGTTCGTACAGAGCAGAGCCTGTAACAGAGATCTAGATTTCTAGCGTGACAGCTCCTGAGATATTACACAACATGGGATAGGTAGGTCTGCTTTTTTTACCAGCAACTTTGAAATGTTCTAATGTCATTTTGAAGTATAATATTCACAAAACATCAAACCTGCACAAAAAAATCACAAGAGGAAATGGAAAAGCTTTTCTCACTAAGCTCTTGCTTAACACAAGAGCAGCACAAAAGTGGGAGAATCAGTAATGTTTTGCACTCACATGATCCTTTGAGATCTCACATTCCTTTAAAAGTATTATGAAATTCATCTTCGTAGATACTTTGAGATAGGCATTATCCCCATCTCGAAGATAAGAAAAATGTAGTATGGAGGTAATAAGTTCTCTGTATTAAATAAAAAGTAATTGACAGAGCTGTAGAAAGAACTTAAATATATAGCCCTCAGCCTTAACTTTGACACTGCCCTTTTTCCATATTCTTCCTTCCAAAGGTATCACAATCAGAGTTGAAGGGAAAGATGCTCTTTCACCTCATCTGTGCTGAGGTTTCTCCTTTTATCCTGTTCCATGACATGGGTTTAAGTACTGTCTATAAAGCAAAGGAGAATTACCCAGATTGTCCAGTCCCCTTTATTTAAAGAGCATTTGAAGTATTTTTGGCCTTGAATCTCCTTTGCTAATGTCAGACTTTACTGTACACTGGAGAAATTAATGTCAGACTCTACTGTACACTGGAGAAATTAGGGTGGGTTGTTTAATAACAACTTTTTCATTAGGGCATCACACTTCAATAAAATATTTCAACAAATCTTTTTTTTTCCTATAAAAATACATTTTGGTGAGAAATTTCTAATCACTTGACTTTTAGAGTAAGTTAATAACCTGGACCTAAATCCTGAATTCCTCCCTGAGGCATATTTTATCCTCTCAAGGATTTGATCTTCCAAATAAAAAAATTTGGGAGTAGTACTAGAAATAACAATGGTTTATCATTCGTATTTTATTAGGAAAGAAATATTATTTTTATTGAAAATCCCCTAGGAACTTTCTTTTGACTGCAGTGACATCTACTGGTATTCAGAAATTTTTCCGAGTATGAAATAAGAATAAACATCAAAATGACACTAGGTACAGGGCCTAGCAGCTTGAAATTTTACTTCTAAGTAGAGAAGTACTAAAAAAAACCCCACAGACATTACAGAGTTTAGACATTTATCCTCACAAGGACCACAGGCTTGCTCATGTTTCTTGATGTAAGAATAAATGGTTGAAGTGCAGAAAGCGCAAGTTCGACTGTTTTAAAAGGCAAAGAAACTAGATCACCTGATACCCAGGGAACTGATTGTTGCTCACTTTCTATTACAGAGTGAATGGAAGGAAATGAAAAGTCTGTACTGGCAGGAACAATTCAAGAATGAAGAGGGGTCTACGGAAGCAGCAGTGCTGGCAGAGGTAGCAGTAGGCTAATGCCTAGAGCTGCCAGATGTCTCTCTCCCCAAGATATCGAAATACAAATACAGTGAAACTAGAACAGTGGTAAGCTAGGAAAATGAAATACAGATCACCCTTGAGCATCCAAACCCTATCTCCTGTTTTCTTTGTGTGCTGCAAAGTTAATTACTGCCCATCCCCTGTAGAAGGCTACATCCTTAACAGTACTGGGGATTTCTACATCTTCCTGCTCTTTGCTAATAAAGTCTTTGTTCTGCCTCAGTTTTTCAAATAGGTAGTGGGCGCTTAAGAAAATAATACATAGCATCTAAAGATTTTTATAAGGTACCCAGATAGGTATTTTTCATTTTATATTCTCTCCTTCCATGTTGTGTTCTTATGGAGTTTAACTGTAAAATCATTAGAAGCATCATATAAGTTATATTACACTTATGAAGTATCACAAACAATGCCTTTGAAGGAACACAATGTATAGTGATACACTCAGAAGTTATTTACACATAAGGATCCCCCTCATTTTCTTTCTCAAGCAAACAGACAATCTTGTATACTTTAATTGTACTCTATTTGGAAATACACGATAAAGTATTTAAAAATGTATCCTTTTCTTAATAATGCAGAAAACTGGCATTAAGTAGTTTGAAAATGAGTAGTGTATCTATTCAGATATCAAATAATTACTAGATCTTTCTGAAATGACTGAGAAATGTTTCAAGAAATATTGTCCAATGACAATTTAATGCTACTTAAAGTCAGAAAGCTGCATTGTCTAATGCATTAAAGTATTCTGTTCCCCTCAGCCTTTCAGTTAAAATCAACAAGATGTATGCGAATAACAACAGGTCATTTCTCCGGACTTTTCAACCTTCTACATTAGCCATGAATCTTGTAACTTATTTGGAGAAGCACTGGGAGCAAATGAGTTATGAGTCATGAGAAGAAGAAAAAGCATGTCACAAATACTGAAATTAAATGCAAAGGAAATGGCAAGTACTGGAAATATAAGCTTCCTAACAAGGGAAAGATTGTAAAACAAGGCAAATTCTGGAAATGGCAAATAATCCAAGAAGATAAATACTGGGAATAAAACACAACAAAATAAGAAAAATGAAAACAAATACAGAACTAATGGTATCACCGAGCCTAAGGAATTTTGAAATGGTAAGACAAAAATACTGAAACAAGCAAAGCTCTAGGGAAGATGCTCAATTAAGGCACAGTACAAAATAAGAGATCAAAAGACTCCCTTAAAGGCTTGATGAGAAAGCATCAGAGTTGTCACTGACAGACTCTGTCCAATGTTTGTGTGTAACTTCAGCATACACGATCCCATTCTGATCTATTTGTTTCCTGTCATATAAGTAAATGCAAATACTGTCTTCAGGACTGTGGGAGGTTTTTAAGATCTTTGGCCACTGTTTCATATGTGGTCATTCAGACTTTGATTTACACCTTGAGTAGCCTTAATGACTTGCAGAAATGACACTTGCTAAGCAGGGCAGAAATTTATCCAAGTTCATTCATTGATTCTATAGGAGAGAGAAAGAAAAGAGTATGAAAATAAAGATGAAAGGTCACAGTCTCAGCTGAGATAAATGAGTGCAGTTGCATGGGCTTCTGATTTGTATTACTATAGGAAACTCACACTGAGGTTCTGTCATTGTGAAAGAATTTCTGAGGGTGACATCTGTGAACAGGGCAAGGTCTAGAAGGGAAACAGATTTGTAATTAAGAGCATTATTTATTCAGCCTAACCTAAGGCACCTCTGTCAGGGATCTGCTCTGAGTCACGCTTGACTGGACATGGTGTGTGCACTGACTTTGTATGAAACCAAGGGAACATACAGCAAAACTGAAAAGGCTACATCAACACAATTATGAAAAAGGTTACCAGTGTGAAACCAATACAAGAACATGAGAATATTTGAGATATTAAGAAAAAGGTAGAAATTACCTTTCCCACCTCTCACGGTCATGTCTGACTTCAGAACATTTAATAATGGGATTAAACTGAGAGTGAAACTTCCACCCCTTAAATAAAAGTTGGCAGCATTGAAGATCCCAGTTGACTTTAGAGAACACTCATGAAGTGCTTTGAGAACACGGACTTTCATTCTCAATGCTGAAGTCATGTATCTGAGTAGCGTTATATATAGCCACAAAACTAAATATTCATATATGCGTCTGATGGAACAAGATTAAGAATTGGAAATTCAGACTTTCTCTCACTTGCATTATAAATATTTTCCATGTGTTGCTTCCTATTTTCAAGAAGCCGTCAAGTAGGTCAAGAGACTACTGAAAATTCAATCTTATTTTACTGAATTTTATAAATTTTGTTTCTGTCAAACTAGTGTATTCAGAGAGGTTATCATCTTCATCACTCATTTACCTTCTATATAGAAAAAACTTATGTATAATTACTGAAGAAATGTACATAGAACCAAACTGCAGTGGTTTCAACCCTGTTCAGATTGCCATAAGCAGTCAGCTACTGTGAGATACAATTTGTCAATACTTAAAGATTAAAATCACAGGGGTTTTGTCCTCAGAAACAATAATGAAACATAGACTTAACTGAACAGTGCGATATCCAAGGCTAAGCATCTACATGTTTGCATAGGGGACAAGCCACGCAAAATTAATGCTCAGCTAATTAATTCTTGAACACGTCAAACTTTTTGTTATGCTAAGAGCTCGCACAGCCAGACTAACGTACATGGGACTACCTGCTTACACTCTGCGTTGTATAATTTCTTTATAAAGACAGAAGCAACCACGGCTTCAGTCATGGTTGCACAACTTTCCTGCTGCACAGCTGTTTGAAAATATGTTTGAAAATATATTCAGAAAAGAAAATGGGAATAGTGAAAATAAAATGAAAAATTATATCTGGGAACTTGCTGTAGCTTAATACGAACTTTTGCTGAATAATGATACTGATTATCTGTCTCAATGACACACTTTGAAGGGGATAAGAAAACAGAATATGAAATAAACTATGGACTAAATACATATTTTAAACTCAAAGAGAAGGTTACTGTGACATTTAAGACTGATAATACCTTTCCATATCACTACAAATACTATCACAAAAACAGTACTAAAACCAAAAAATCATAAGCCCTTTGTATGTCCTTGTGGATAAATCCACATACAGAATTAATGTTAACAAAACCAAAGGTGGCATGTCAAGCCAAAAGCATTTGTATTTTAGTCTTCACTCTTTAGTGCTGGAAATAACAAATTTCCAAGTTCACAGTACTATGCCTTTTATCCAAAGATCTTGATGTGCTTCATAAACTTTAATTAAGCTTCACAGCATGACTACCAGTCAGGCAGAAATTACATCATTTTCAGAGACATCTTGGCATGGCCTTCATTCCTTCATACCTCTGCTCTGATTACATACTGCATTTTCTCTGGTGTGATGAATTGTGGAATAGTATATGATAGCAAAGCAAAAGGCCTCAATGTGTCCAAACGCTATCAGTTTAACTTTATTTTATTTCTTGCTTTTTTGATAATACCCTAGATTTCTGTTGCTTTTATTTTAGCTTTACTGCTAAAGTCATATATGTGTACCTAAACTGAGGTTATGGCTAAGACACATTTCTTTTTTATTTTTTTTTTATTGTTGGTTTGTTTTTTGTTGTTTGTATGTTGATTTTTTTGTTTGATTTAATTAGAAGGCATTATAGGTTAGGTTGCATTTTCCTCTAGAATCGACTAAGGAAAATATACATGAGAAAAGTGCAAAAAGACTATGTAAGTTACAAATCAACTGCTACAGGAGTTGTACTTTTTAGAGCACATATCCTCTTTTCCTATATTTGCATGCATGTAGAACAATACAACCATGTTTTCTTCTGGGACATCAGAACAACTTTAAAAAAAAGGTACCATATTTATAAGTAATCCTTTCCCTCCTTCAGAGTATGCCTTAGGGTTTATACTTCATTTAAATATACTGCCATAAAGAAAGCCACCATTTTTCTAGGACAGACCGAGGAAGTAAAAGGCATATATCCATTAGCTTCTTGCTAACTGCAGTTGCAATTTTATTGATCCTTTGATACCTCTGACCAAAACACACCTTCAGCCGGAAAAGTGGGTTTGGATACAACCCATTTGAACTGAACTTTCATATAATATATATAAATAAGAAAAACACATTTACAAAATAATGAAGAAAAAAATGCTGCACTTAAACCAAAGTGCAAATACTTTGAAAGGGACACTAAATTGTGAAAGTGTATGTGATCAGCTCTCCCAGGTATCTACGGTTCAGAGCAGTAATTAGAAAATGTGGCTGAAATGTAACGTATGTAGCTCAGTTAACCAAATATAAATCAGAGTAATTTACTGTGCAGTACTAAAACTTTGTAATGAATTCTAATACTTGAAGAGTTAAGGAGAAGATCCACAGGACTGTTATTAAAACATAGAGATGACAGTTATTGTGCAAAACATAAACTAAAAAATCCAAGGAAAAGATATTTGTAATAAAGAAGTCAGAGTATTTTCTCAGACTGAGAGAGTATGTATTGCCCCAATTTATTTTAGGTACAGAAGATAAATAGTATTACAAATTGATGTAGAAGGCAATGTTTTCTGAGAAGCAACAGAAGTCAAAACAGTACTGGAACTCATAGCATGTAGTAGTTTCTGTTTTAATAAACCAGGTTTTCTCACAAGCATAGTACTACAGTAAATAGTACTATAATCCCAGCTAGCACAGGATCCCACCATGGGCCCTCCTGCTGGGGCGTGGTCACTACTATCAGGTGCACTCGCAAACCAGGAGATGCCTGTATCTGTGACCTGCCATGGTGTCAGTGAACCAGAAAAAGCTCTCTTTTTATGGAAGTATATACATTTCAATGCTGACTAGAAGGGTATCCATAAGAATATTTAGCTTACCTGTAGTTATTGTGTTATCTTCTGAGAAAGCATGCATATTCAGGTCTGTGTCTGTATGTTTCTTTGCTTGCATTATCTTTTTCTTTATGAAAATTTTATGCCGAATAACTTCAAGCCATAATTATTAAGTTTTCATTTAATAAAATGCTTTCTCTACAAAGCTAGATATATCTATCAATAACACATAATTTTTCCAGCAGAATATATTTAACCTCAGTGTCATTAAAATGTAGTGATATCTATGAAGTATAAATTGCTGGCTCCATCCAAAGTGTTGGGCTATGCAGCTTTGCCAACTGGCAGGAACTCTCCAGCGTGAGACAGCCACAGTGAAATACAGGAGCACTACCGCAGTGGGGACAGCTGATGGGCCGAGTCTTGCCTAATGCAAGGTAAGCAGCTCCCAGCCCTGCCACTTAACCACAGCAGCCAAATCCTGCCAGGCTAGAAACATGCCTGTTCTTCTTCTGACAGGTTCGTCACAGGGTTATTGACTGCTTGCTCAGCTGCTTCGTTAATGCACAGGCATGAGTTGTAGGCTTGCAGAGTGGCTGTGCCAGGAAGGGGAGTGCGATGCACCCATCTCCTAGCAGCACTTGAATTGGCCCAGCCTTGTAACTGCATCAGCACAGGGCTGTGCCCCAACACGTCAGCCGTTTCCTCTGCTGCTGCAGGCAGCAGAGAGACTGGAACTGAATATAAGAGAAGTTCCATTATCTCACATTCAGTAATATCTCCCTTCATGTTATTGAAAAAAAAAAAAAAAAAAGGAAAACGTCTTTCCTAGTCTTTCAGTTCTTTAATTTTATGACATGAATGTTTTCTGCTTACAGGTATGTTGCATTATATGATATAGTTTGCCAAAATATTATTTTCTATATGTGTATCCACCTTACTTTAAAATTCTTCGGCATGCAAATGCAAAAATTAAGCCGACTGCTTGAAGACTACAGGTTCTGAACTGAAAAATCTCCTTCGATTCTCGTTATATGCTATTTAACATTTCAGCCTCTGTACAAATTCAATTGACCCTCCTGAGACAGTTTAACTGCTGAAGAGATAATAAGAAATTATTAATACTTTTATAATCTCCAATTTTTTTAACTATTTAAGAGGGTGCTGCCATGGCAATAACTGCTTATATGATGACATAAAAATAGTCCTGAATTCATCATATGATTAGCAATACACGATTCCCAAAAGAACCATTTCATAGAGTAGTGCTTTTGAGGGCCTACTGCCAGTGCATTAACATTTTTGATGCTATAAAACCACTGGAAGAAAGTTTCTGTTATGAATAGAGACATTTCCTTTGCAGCAAAAGGGAATCTAACTGATTTAAATGATCTAAGCTTTTTTGGCTCCTTGGAAGAGCTGGTACCTCATAAAATGATGTTGTAGGGGCAGTGCCCCCACGTTGTAGGTTTTTATCAACAGCAGTAAACTTTCATTTACTTCTACTAACAGGGCCTTTAAAAACAGGTCAGACTTAGTTTTTCCAAAATGGTAGATTCAACATTTAACTCACAATGGCATTTAGCTGTAGTATTCAGGGAATTCTCTTGCTTTATTGATGTGCAGGAAAAATAAAAAATAAAGAAAAAATTTGAAATCCCATTTCAAAATTGTCTACCAACAGGGTTTTCTGATGTTTGTCTGGAGCAGCATAACATGATTTAACTGTGATTTTTATATGCAAAGAGTTTCAAAGCAAGAAATATAACTCCATATTAAATCATCATGAATGCTTCACTTGTAAAAAATTGCTTGCCTGAGCATTGTGTCAGTAGCTTAGTTATGTTGTTCTGCCTGACAGATGTGGATTAGTGCACAGCACTACAAAATGCTGCAGCATAAGCTTACTTAGCACTTTTCTGGTGGCAAAGTGCAGTAATAGTAGAGTAGTCACAAATCCTGAGACAAATGCATATTAATAAGATTTACCAGGTTCTTGCTGATTCATGGTGACTTTTCATTTCATAGAAGGACAGTGATTAATGAAACTTCTGTATGTGGGTTATGATTAGGGAAGAGAAACCCAGCTTTCCAAACAAGCAAGATCTGTCCCTAAGGGGTATCTGAGCTGAGCTGTGACTCACCAGAGGGAGAGCAGTGAGGGATGAAAAAGGAGGGGCTCATCTCTTGGAAACAAATTGCAGGAAATCACTGCTCCAGGACTGGATCTGTCACATACATGATGTATGAGCCTTCAGAAGCAGAGGCAGATGTCTCCTGAAGATATCTACAAACCGTATTCCAAATTATTTTTATAATAGAAAAGCCACAATAATTCAGCTTTTCAGGACTGCCTAATCACAGTCCACCTATGTGATATCAATTGGACAAAAGCCTCAGCCTGCTTTGTTCATCCTGAGTAAATGGGTTGGAGCAGAAAAGGTCCTACCAGCTCCATACGTGCTTATGTGAAAAATACCATACAGCTATAGTGGCTATGCAATGTCCATAGGAGGATATAGTACAAGACTAATGAAGGCAGAGGCACAGAACACAGCCACTAACGATTGTACTCTTCTGCTTGAATTTCAGAGGGTCCTCATTTGACTTCTGAACTTAAAGCATTCTTCTTTTCCAGGCATATGGAGAGGAAGAGTGCAGATTTTTACCATGAGCCTCATTAGGAAGACTTGTCCTTAGAGATGTGTTTCATCAGACCACCACAGTGCTTAGCACCTTTCCCTCAGTGGCTGTTCTTGTTTTGCAAGCCTCTGTTTTCCAAGCTGTTCCGCCAGTGAACAAGTAAGATGAAAAATGAAGAAAAGAAAAAAAACCAACATTCTTCAGGATGTGTCTTCTTTGGCAAACACAGAGCAAGCTTTCTCATACCAGCCTTGGCACTAAGTGGAAGAGAAGGACAAAGCCACTTTTTCCCCAGTTAAATAAGGTTCCCAGGAGCTCAAGCTATGCTGAGAAAACAAACTGTTCTGTCAAGAGACTAGTCTTCAAGACTTCATGCATATTTCTGAAGAGACCATAAAGAAAATATCAGACTCAAAGCAATGTATGTACGTCTGAAATTTCTTCAGCCATTGTAGCCCATGCTTCTTCAGGGCTTTAGACAATCATACCTAAATGACTCTGTCTCTTAGGCACTTGCTCCCCAGGTATGCATGGTTTCACCTAGATCAGTACACTGAAGCAGATTTCAACCCCTTTCTTGCACCCTTAAGCCCTCTCTGTTACCCTGAAGTTAAGAAATGTAGGGTATGACCCAAGTCTGCAAATGCAAAAGCTGCATCCACCAGCACTTATTTTGATTTTTTCTTCCATAAGTAAATGCAAATCAGATAATGCCAGAAAAGAAATAATATCTGAGCAGTTATTTTAAATAACTTTCCACCTCTTCTAAGCACAAAACCAATTATTAATAGTAATTTTTTGCAAATAGTTACTTAGGCTAATAATAACTTTGTCTAGCTGAGCTACCAAAAATTCATGTGTTCTCCTCTGCCACTGCAAGGTGTACATGAAGACTTAAAACTGTATTAAATACACATCTCTATGAAAAGTAAAACACTAGTGTCTTGAAATGTGCTTGTGTATGAGAGATAATCACTAAAAATATTCTGATCTGTAAAAACTTCTACCCATGGAGTTGGAATACAGATGGCACCTTAAATTAGCTAGTCTACATTTTAAAGAGATTTTATGAAAAATAAGAAATGCAGAACACATTTTATTATATTTATATTTTGCAAGTACTTGAAGAACATGCAGAAGAAATATCTATCCCTAAGAGTGTTTTTATGAAGATTATTTATACATCTGTTTGAAAAGATGTGTCATGCTACTCATATGAAATGTCACATTCATATTAACTCTAATGGCAAAACACGGCTAGCAAGGCTTTCTCAAGTATGAATTTGAATGACAATAGTGACATCGAGTGGTCATCATTGTTAATTGCTGTTTTGTGTTGCTGTGAAAGCCTGCGATAACGGTAACACCAATGTGTAGACCTAGTATACAGTTCTAAATCAACTAGCCCTGTTTGTGCAGGAATTACAAAGGTGAAATCACTACAAACTGTCATTATGCAGTTTAAATTCGCAGTCAAGAGTTTTATCCTGTATACAATGTAGCAAACCCACAAAGTACTGACAAAAGAACAAGCTGAATACAAAGGCATAGCATCTGCCAAAGGACAGACTGCACCCTTGAAAGGTTGGCATCAACACCCTGAAGAACAAGGCCTGAATAGTACAAGCACCCATGCATGTGCATAACATCAATCTTGTGACCTGGGCCAAATTCTGTAGCTAATTTCTGTCCCCAGAAGTGCTTCTCCACCACTCAATCCTGGCTCTTGCTCTGGCCCTACTCAGCCTCTACACTGACAGAGACTCACCCATGCCTACGTGCTCTTGCTCCTTGAATACTTTTTACCTGTATAAAACAATTTGTGTGTGCAGGCTGAATGGGTACCAGAGCACACCCTCCAACTGGTCCCCTTGCTTGATAATCAAGAGAACCAGCACTCCAAGGGCTCTCATGCCTCAGAAAACAGCCTCAGTGCAGCAGATGAAGTCACCAAGACTAGCTGCATAGTTAATCATGAACATAAGCACTCAGATGGTTTGAGCCATATGCTTGGTCTTTTGCATGGCTGCGAGGGACAGCAGGAGGGCAAAGATCACTCAGCAGTCAGGGGTGCAATGAATGCTCATGTAGTTACTTTTGTTGCTTATAGAATCCCCATTATGTTCCTATTCCACTATTTCTTTCTTCACCTTCTCCCAGTGCCCATGGCAACAGTGTGACAGAACTTCTACTGAAACTTCCACTTTTTTCAGTTCTCTATTTTTTTTATGTTTTGTTCCGTTTCAATATTTAAAAGCACTATTTCCTCCTTGTTGGCCTTGCTGCTTTCACATTAAAGCTGTAGCTTTAGCCATGAGGGTAGACAATTTCTGGCAGTGACAATCTGCCAGAAATCACTGAAGCTTTTCAACAGTTTTAGGTGCACATATGTAGCTTTCATCCAGAGCACATCTCAGATAATAATACACTCTCTGCCTACACACACTTCTATATCACACCTTGCATCTGCAGGCCATGCCTTTAACAGGAGGCTCCCCTCAGTATCTAGAGCTGGGTTGAGGGAACATACTTAGAGTCCAACGTGAAGACTTTGTTCTTCAGATTTCAAGAAGGAGGCGGTATTTTGTCTGTATGATTGGCAAAACTTCTTCACATGGTGTGAGACTTTACAGGAACCCATCCCTCTGGGACTGCAGGAGAAGGATGGGGGAGAGTGAGCGAGAGGCTGCATAGCTCTGAGTTACCGGCTGGGCTTAAACCAGAAGAGCAATGCAGAAAAGGAATTCCTTTTTATATAGTTGTAATGACAGCCCATATGGATAAGCAACTCCCTCCTCGAAGACACATAGTGTGCACAAAATGTTGTGTTTCATTTATTTGTTGTTTTCTTGTTCTGATGTCCCCAAGTCATTATTCACTAATGTGCCACATTGGAAAGAAACAATTTCCATAGCTTTTCTGTAAGAACAGTGTAAGAACACTGTAAGAGCACTACACAAATGGATACTTACAACAGGGCTTAAGCAGATGAAAAACAGTAGCAGGCTTTGGAAATACACAGCAGGTTAAGGTACCAGATGTCCTTGTGCAGCTGAGATGATTCTTGCACAGATCTGCAACAGTGCCCTCCCTGGAGCACCTCAGGGGACTGACAGAGATAAACAGCAGAGGAGATACTGAAGATGGCTTCCAAGTTCCTAAAGGATGTACAAGCTTCTTTTGTGCTAGACTGACCTGGGCTGAATGTCAGGTGCCCATCAAAGCTGCTCTATCGCTCTCCCTCTTCAACTGGACAGGAGAAAGAAAATATGACAAAAGCCTTGTGGGTCAAGGACAAGGAGAGATCACTCACCAGTTACCATCACAGGCAAAACAGACACAACTTGAGGAAAGTAGTTTCTAGCAATAAAATCAGAATAGCATAATCAGAATAAGAAGCAAATCTTCTAACACCTACTCCATACTCCTCCCTTCACAGGGAGGCAGCAGCTGACATGAGCTCAGGGGGCTGCCGCCCCTTGCAGACCCAGGGAATGCAACTAGAGGCACCTGTTGGCAGCAGCGCTCAGTGGCTCACAGCCTGCTCCCCATGCCTTCAGCCATGAGGCGGAATGCTGTGGGCCAGGGGCCTGAGGCACATGGTGGCTCATCACCCTGCATGAGCCCGGTGCTGGCCCCTAGCCTCCCTGAGCAGAAGGTATCAGAGCCTGCAGAAGGTGCTTCCTGGTAGCACATGCAGCCAGCTGCTGGAGCAGAAGGTCCGCCTGCAGCATGTGCTGGAAGACCTAGAGAGGCAACGCAAAACCCTTGAGATGGAGAACCGCCTCCTGGGAAAGAGCAGCTCTCCAGAAGCATGCCAGGAGGCAGAGAAGCTCCAGCGGAGAAATGCTTTGCTAGCCGCCATTACGGAGGAGCTGAAAAATGATATAGGCATCTGCAGAACACCATTGCTGAGGTGAGTAGCTTGAGAGAGGATGCCTTCAACATCTGAGTGGGGAGAAGCTCAGCATCCAGGAGCCTTAACTCAGAGCAGCAAGAGCCACCAAGAGAGCCTCAAGTCCTCCACAGGACTTGCTCAGGAGCTGGCAGCTCAGCTGACGCAAGCAGCTGACTCACAGGGGGCGGAGCCAGGAGGAGCCGCACCAGCCCTGACTGAGTAAAAGCCTGCCCCAGGGAGCGCAAGTGGCCAGGAGTGCGGCAAACAAACATGGCGGGTTGAGGCAGTTCGCATGGGCGGGCAAGCGGGATGGTGAGCACTCACCTTATGACCAGGGCCCAGCCTGGGAGCTCTGCTCTGGCTGCCCCGGCACTGGCCAGCATAGGCACCCAGAGAGAGCCAATGAGAGGGGAGCCTGCAGTGCAGAGCTCGGCGTGTAGGAAATGCCTGCCCTGCTCTCCTGAGAGGAGGGTGCACAATGGGCAGGGCTGCACTCTGTGCTCCCTGGTGGAGGTCCTCCTGCAGCAGGGGCTGAGCTGCGGGACTCTGTCAATAGGCTGAAAGATGTCAGGGATGCTGAGAGAAAGCAGCACTGCTTGCTCCAGGCCCAAACTGTGCAGGGGCCTCAAGGGTCCACTGTAGTTCATGGAGGAAAGAAGGAGGCAGCTTTTTCTAAAAAAAAAAAAAGAGGAGGAAGAGGACAATTAAAAGCAAGGGGCTTCCTCCTACAACTGTTGTCCCCACCCAGAACCGCTTTGCTGCCCTGCAGGGGGCTGATGAGGAACAGCGCTCCCACCAGGAACAACCGGCTGATGCACTGGCAAAGAAGACCACTACTGGTGCTGCCAGGAAAAAGCAACAGTCTGTAGTAGCAGGGGACTCGACTCTGAAAGGAACAGAGGCACCCATCTGTTAGCCTGACCCAGTCTCAAGGGAGGTGTGTTGCCTACCAGGGGCTTGGACCAAGGATGTTGCAGAGAGGCTGCCTGCTGTAGTCAGTATCACTGACTATTACCCACTTCTAGTGATCCATGTGGGTGCTACTGATATAGATAGCAGTAGCCTGGAAAACATAAAGAAGGACTATAGAGTCCTGGGAGAGGTTGTTAGGGGCTCTGGAGCTCAGATTGTCTTTTCGTCAATTCTCCAGGATAAAGGGGAGGACCTTAAAAAGACTACGAGGATTGGCCAGGTTAATAAATGGTTAGAACGGGGTGCTATAGTCAGGGATTTGGGTATCTTGAACATGGGACTCAATTTAGGAGGCCACGTCTACTGGGGGCTGGTGGAGCTGGTCTGACAAAGCAGGGGAAGAATAGCTCTGGTAGAAGGCTTGCCAGACTGGTCAAGGATGCTTTAAACTAGATGTGTTGGGGGAGGGGGGCATCATTCCACCCCAACACACTCAGTCAGTTGCCAGCACCTATAACAAATGCTCAGAGCAATGTAGAGATATTCCAGCTGCTCCAGCCAATCAGCCGGCTTCATCTGGAGCTCGGCTCAGATGCCTCTGTACAAACACCCATAGTGGTGGGATGGCTTCTATGACTGGTGTGTTGGAATGGAAGGTTACAGGCTCTTTAGAAAAGACAGGCCCATCAGGCAGAGAGGAGGAGTTGCTATTTATGTTAGGGATAGGCTGGAGAGTATGGAACCCTGTCTGGGGACAGGTGAGAAGTCAATAGAGAGTTTATGGATCAGGGTTAAAAGGAGATCAGTGATGGAATACATTATTCTGGGGATCTGTTACAGACCACCTGACAAAGAGGACTCTGTGGATGAAGCACTCTATAGACAGATAGGAACAGCCTCATGCTCACAGGACTGCATTCTAATACGGGACATCAACAACCCTGACAACTGTTGGAGGGATGGTATGGCCTGGCACAAGCAATCCAGAAGGTTCCTTGATTGCGTGGAAGACAACTTCCTTCTGCAAGTAAGAGAGGAGCCAACAAGGAGAGGTGCCATGCTTGACCTCGTGCTCACCAACAGGGAAGTGCTGGTTGGAAATGTGACGCTCCAGGGCAACCTTGGTTGCAGCGATCATGATATGGTTGAATTCAAGATCCTCAGGACAGTGAGAAGAGCGTGCAGCAAGCTCACTGGCCTGGACTTCAAGAGAGCAGACTTTGGCCTCTTCAGGAACCTGCTCAGTAGGTTCCATGGGATACAGCCCTAGAGGGCAGGGGGCCCAAGACTGTTGGTTGATATTCAAGGATCACCTACTACAAGCTCAGGAGTGTTGCATCCCAACTAGAAGGAAGTTCAGCAGGAGGGCCAGGAGACCTCCTTGGATGGATAAGGAGCTGCTGAGCAAAATTGGAAGGAAAAAAGAGGCTTATAAAATGTGGAAGCAAGGTCAGGCGGCCTGGGAAGAACACGGGGATGTTGTCCTGGAAGCTAGGGACCAGGTTAGGAAAGATAAGGCCCAGTTAGAATTAAATTTGGCTAGGGATGTGAACGATAACAGGAAAGGACAAGTCCAGAGGAGGGCCTCAAGTATGATCAGGGCACTGGAGCACCTCCCATATGAAGATAGGCTGAGAAAGTTGGGGCTGCTCAGCCTGGAAAAGAGGAGCCTGCGTGGAGACCTCATAGCAGCCTTCCAGTATCTGAAGGGGGCCTATAGGGATGCTGGGGAAGGACTGTTCATTAGGGACTGTAGTGATAGTGTTATAAATGGTCAAGGCCCAATTTATAAAAATAAAGTAATTTATTGTCATTTAATACAAAGAGGCAGTAAGCAAAGCAGTGCTGGGTGCAAAGCAGCACTGGGTGCGCGGGGAGTCTCCGCTCCACCAACACGCACACGGGGTGGGTTAAACGAGCAGGTATTTATTACACAAGCAGGGATATTACAATTAGTTCAGGTACTCATCATCATAAGTTTCCTCCTCTTTTGGCGCTTGCGCACTGCCTTCCGATAATTGTGGGCCGGGGTCTTCAAGATGAGGTAAGAAATCTTCCTCTTGTGGGCAGGGGTCTTCAAGTGGTCTTCCTCAGGCTGCACTTTTCACCTTTAGCAGGTTGAATGCCTCAGTTTTCACAATTAATTAAATATTAGCCATGTCTGCAAGCTTCTGACAATTGGCTAAAGTTTAGAACAGTGTGGTTGTCAAACAATTGATAAGCAAACCAGATGTGCTGATGAGGAGTACACAAAGTTATCAGATTTACAGAAGACACTTTTTAGGGGAACTACTAAATCTCATTAGCAGGTCAAGAAAGCGATTAACAAACCAGACGAGGGATGAGGAGTACACAAAGTTTGTAAAGAGGGCCATTATCACTTCACAGCCTTGTTACATTGTAAAAGAGCTATTTCTAGTTCAAAGACTTACTTCGTTCTCTAAGTTAAACTAGAAATATTTTGATCTCATGTTTTAAATACTTGCTTATACTCAAGGGAGTTACAAATAGTTATTTTTATTAACGTTGCCTTAACAATATGAACATAGTAACTCAGAGTTTCGTATAGTTAATTATTAATGGTTTCTCACTTCATAATTTTCCTCGCCATGTTTTATAACGAACTATTACTCTTAACACGAATCATAGTCTTGTTATAGCATAATGCTAATCAAGCTTAATTTACATGCCTTGCTTAACTGGCAAATTAATAATTCAAGTTTATTACAATTTATCATTATTACAATTTATCAGCAAATTAACTGTTTACATTTATCACAATAGGACAAGGGGTAATGGGTTAAAATTTAAACAGGGGAAGTTTACACTGGATATGAGGAAGAAATTCTTTACTGTTAGGGTGGTGAGGCACTGGAATGGGTTGCCCAGGGAAGCTGTGAATGCTCCATCCCTGGTGGTGTTCAAGGTCAGGTTGGACAGAGCCTTGGGTGGCATCGTTTAGTGTGAGGTGTCCCTGCCCATGCCAGGGTGGTTGGAACTAAATGATCTTAAGGTCCTTTCCAACCCTAGCTACTCTGTGATTCTATGATCAAGCACCTGGTGAGTGCTCCAGTGCCACTGCCCACCCAAAGCTCTGCTGAGAAAACATGCATGAAGTCATTTCCTGAGCAGAGGGCTGGAGGAGAGAGAGACCCTGCCAGAGCTCTGCTGCCACAGGCCCAGCAGAATGAAGTCTCACAGCAGGAGCTTCAGGACCACCTGGCTGTAAGCAACAACAGCTCACACTCTGTGAGCACCTTCTGCCAAAGCTGTGAGGAGTTGTAGGGGCAGCTCTTGGAGATGGCAGGTAAAAATGCCAGACTGGCTGAAGAAAATTCTTACCTCCATGGGCAGATGTGCTGGGCCGAAAAGGTTCAAGCTGAAAATGCTGACCTGATGAGGCAACTGATGCGAGTGCAAGCCATCAGCTCTCTTTAAACACGACTGAAAGATGCAGACTGCGAACAGGATGACATGAAAGAAATGGCTAAAAGTGCTCAGGAAGAAGTAAAAAGGGACCACAGAGACACCATACAACTGTTTGGAGCCCAGGTGAGTGAACTGAAGAATCTGTTTCAGAGCTTCTCATTGTCAGCGTGGGCAGAGGCAAGTCCTGGGTCCTGCCTTCTTTCAGGGGAGGACACTGCAAATGGGCGCCTGCAAAGCTCAGGTAAGGCTCCATGGAACTCTGGAGGCTAATTAAGGTCCCAAATGGACCCCTAAAGATCCTAGCAAAGGCCCTTGGTGCAACTCTGCTACATCAGAGCACACTGCTATTGGCAACAGCCCTGGGAAGGTGATGAAGCAACAGATAATGGAAACAACTTCCAGCTTGTCCTGTGAAGGACAAGAAGGTGATGAGGAGTAGTCAGCATGGAGTTACTATCAAAGGCAATTCTGCCTTACACTGTATCACATATGAAGCAGGAAGGTCAACTTGCTCCTAGCAAATGACCCTGACTGAGGCCACTCATCCCAACAGAGGACTACAGCTCAAGCTTTACTGCTTACTTAAATGATCTTACCTGTCCTGGTTATTTTCTCCCTTTCCCACTTATTCCTTGTACTCTTCAATTATCTTTGATCAGTTTTAACACTCTTTCAGAAAACAGAATCTTTTGTTGTGTATTAAGTACAAATATTTCTGACCTAAGCTTAAATTTTTGAGTCCTAAAGACATAGTAAGAAAATTTAATGGGTATTTTCCTACAAGAACTTTGAACCCTTCTAGACTTACAGAAGCAGGTACGACACAAATTTCCAATTTCAACTTGTCTCAGAAGTTGTCCCTGAAGGAAAACTTAAACAGAATTAAATTCTGGTTTTCTCACTCAGGAAAAGTGCAATAGCAAAACAACCTTCTGAATTGTTTCAAAACAGCAAAATTTTCTGATTTGAAAAGATAACTATTTTTTGGGTAGTGGAAATCTTCTAAAATCATACCACCTTGCTGAAACTAACTTCTTATGAGAACAGTTCCTTGAACATCAGTACTACTGATTAAAACACAGTTGTTTTCTTGGAAAACACCTGCAGTATTTTTATTGATGTTTCTATGCTGGAGATGAAAAGGATTTACATCCTGTATATTTCCTCAATTAATTAATCTTTATTTTGACTCTATGTACAGCACAATTATTGCAACATAAATACTGTCAGTAGGAAGGTCATGTTCTAAACTAAATTGTATTTTAAGCTCTGAAACCTCATTCTTTAGAAAACGTTTAAAAATCTGGGGTTGGTAAATTTTCTGAGATGTGGATCCATACTACAGATTTTCATTTATTGGAAATACACAGAAACATATTTCCAGTTTACCAAATCAAACAAAATTTTGCCTTTTCACTGAAGACCACAAGATGGCATGTGAAACATACGATAAGTATACCTGAAAAACTACAGTAGAAAACAACTACGCAGTCCTATCAGATGACCATTACCTGAAAATTCAGGCTGTTTTAAGAATTGCTCTAAATATTTTGTGGGGTTTTTTCTTTCTCAGTCGAAGCTCTCTGCACTGGAAAACCAGCGAAGTGCACAAGCTTTTTATTAATAAGGAGGGACTATTCTTTCTAGTATAAAAGTATATTGGGGCATTCTAACACAGACACTGTGTCTTGTTACCCACACAGATAAAGTTCAGAACCATCAGTGTAAACCTCAGAAAAGTGCTTCCATGATTTCCATTCAACACCCATAAGAACCAGACAGACCACCATGTATGTAGCAGTGCTGTGCTAAATCTTCATTTTAATGAAAAAAAAAAAAAATCATTAAGAAGTTTTTTTTTAACATTATAATTAGAAATGAAGAAATATGGCATCTGATACCATTGTGCTACACCCTGGAAGGTCTGACCCTATTCACGGTGAGGTCTAAGTGCAATGAAAAACTTTTTACTAACCACGCACACTTCTGAATTCAGCACATGCAGCAGATGTTTTTTGGATAGCTAAAGGACATTAAAGCTGTGAGGGTGTTAGTTGTTAGGAGCTAGTTGTTGGGATGTCTTCATACGCTTTATTTCAGATGATATCACATTTTTGCTATTGCCAATACAGACAGCATCATAGCGATGTGCCTAGTTTTCTGAACTGCACTCCAGGGAAACCTTCATTTTACAGATCACTTCAAATGCATGCCCAAACCCCAGAACTGTCTTTCAGCCCCACCCAAACTCCTATCTCAGCTTGTCTGTGCTATTTTCCCCTCTATGTGGAGAGTTGTGGTAACTCCAGGCCTGTTAAATCTTTACATGCATTTCATATACTGGCCAAGTGTCAATGATCTGATGGAAGACCCCCAAAGAAGGAGTTCGTGTGCTCCAGGCTAAAGACTTGGGAAAGGGTCATG
Organism: Amazona ochrocephala; assembly: GCA_039720435.1. Lineage (NCBI taxonomy): Eukaryota > Metazoa > Chordata > Aves > Psittaciformes > Psittacidae > Amazona > Amazona ochrocephala. The sequence goes on along the minus strand of CM077876.1, from coordinate 27,264,530 downwards.
CTAATACCTGTAGGCATTCAGACAATTAGAACCTGTAGGAGTGGTGTTTGGTACCCTGTGCATGGGGAGTGGTAAATGGACTCCTCATTTAATGCCTGATTTACAGATATATATTGTTCATGAAAATATTCCACTTTCATTTTTGGTGGGTTTTTCTTTGTGGTTTTTTGTTTGTTTTTTTTTTTTTTTAAGACCTTTTCCTGGTATTTGCCCTCTCACAGACTGCTACATTTGTGCTGAAAATATACTTTACATCATTCCTGGATGACACATGCTAATTACGTACACAAACAGGAAGAGAGGGCCATGTGTTTATGCCCAAAAAATGAGGAAATTATTAACTAGGTTGATTCACTTTGGTTTACTATAAATTCCTCAAGACATAAGTACTGTTGCTAAAAGCCATAGATCTTCAGCAGAATATTCGTCAGGAATTACCTGCTCCTAAATAAACAAAAATTGATTGCACTTACTATCAAAATTACTAAGGCTTGGATTACCAGTGAATGGGGTTGAATGCTGTAGTCAACAAACACCAGGGAGGCTTTATTTCTCCCTTAAAAATAAAATTGAAGCATTGCCATAGCCATTCATTTTATACAAGAAAAATGACCTTTCATTACATGAAAGAGTACCTGTTGGAGGTGGTTCAGGGTCACAGAATCTGGGCAAGATGTGATCTTGCTCAAGACTGAAGGGTTTCAAATCTGGAGCTGGCAACTACGCCTGTTGAAACTTCAGTCTTGTACTGTACTAAGTATGCTCAGTTCTTACAAGTCTTGGCTCCTCATTTCACTTACATATAGGCTGCATCTTAATTCCATTTCAAGGCACATAGGTGTTGTCAAATAAACACAATAATTTTTTTACCCTTACTGAAGTGTCAACGCAAAACACAAAGAAAACAAATGTAAATGTTTGACATTTCCAGCCCCCACTTGAACCCCTGGTTCTATGCCTCCATTTGATTACCTAAACCTTCCCTTGCAGTCTTGTAGTAAAGGAATGAATGTTATCTTTTATGACTTTGTCATGAGAGACAGCTTGACAGCTATTTGGAGAGAATTGTAGCTATTCAAGCTATTCAAGCTACAGGACAGAGCTCCAAGAGATTATGTATTTCTGTGAACAGTAATTACAGGTCTGGGAGATTTTTGACACAGTGCTTTGCATCAAATCTGCCACACTTGTGTAACAGTTTAAATTTAAAAACAGAGGGAAAGAAAAAAAAAAGGAAAATCAAATCTGCTCTAAGGCACTGCTGAAAGTAAATTTTTCAGATTGCTCTCAGCTGAAGTAATTTTGTGGGAACCACCATGAACATCACCAAAAACAAAAACAAAGTTTAAAATCTCAGCAGAGGGAGAGGGGAAACTGAAGCATGTGAGGAAATACCCCAGCCTAAAAAGTGAATATAGCCTGATCCTGAACATAGCAGACTACTCAATACCTTACATTATTAGTACTAACAAATTCAGAGGTGTCAGGGAATGCTCCCAGGATCTGGCACTCGATCTTCTGCCAGAAGATAGATATCTTAGAAGTCTATTAGAATAATCCCCTTTGGCTCACAAATAACACTCCTAAATAATTCCCATGCTTCAGGAATTGGAGCCAGGAGCAACTCTTAACAGGCATTTCTGATGCAGATTCTCTGTTCTGGATGGATGACAGCCATCCCATGCTGGCTGGCCTCGTTGCTAAGAAATGGTCCAGCACACGCTTAATTTATTAACATGGACTCAGCAGCTAGGATGGACCTGGGTTTCATGTGGCCCCAGAGAGTCCAAGACAACACATCTTGAGAAAGATACAGAAAGGTACCACAGTGCTACTGTGTCCAAGCAGAATTCATCAAAAATTTCCAGTCTTTCCCTTCCTCCTTCTCCACCAGGCTTTCACTTCTGCATTACTTTCACACAGGAAGCTTCACTGGGTGCATGCAAAGCAGGTGGCTAGGAAGAGGACTGGCATCATAAAATTGCCCACATCCCACAAGCAAAAGGAGAAAAGAAGCAGCAGAGTGAAAACCGCAAATAAACATTCAAAATGATTCAAGTGTGGGTGGCTTAGTTAAACTGCTAGTGCTGAAAGGAAATATCATTTACCTTCAAGACAGCACCAGAGTCTAGCTTGACATACTTATGATGTCTCATTACCACATGGGCACCAGCAGTAGCACAACATGGAAATAAAATCCCAGGTGACTCAGAAGTATTGTACTCCCAACAAGGGCTTTGAGCCTCCCTCCCTCCCAACTGCTAGAAAAGCTCCTAGCATCTCTGCCCCTTGATTCAGTCAACCAGGTTTGACATGCTGCAATAGCTGGATACAAGTACTTTCATGCAGATCTCTTAACAAAAAAAATTGTGTAAGCAGTCATCTAAAACAATAGCAAATTATTTCCAAAAGAATTCAGATGTCCAGGAACAGCCCAGCTAGTCTGTGGCACAGGCTGACAAGAAGGGGTTGGTTAAGGCTGGTAGGAGACTACACGGATGAATGCAAAGGGTGTTGGTTTCCACGGTGCTCCTGTGTTGTAGACCTCATTATTAATTGACCTCAGCAAGTGGGTCATTATATTGCCAGGGTGGCAGCAGGTAAAACATGATCTCAGACAAAATCTAAACACCTGATGTTTTAGTTCAGACAATATCAGGGCTGGAAATGATTTCTCACTAGTATAAAGGACTTTGAAACTTCTCTTTGAGTATGAAGAGTACTTTTTAACTCTTGTCTCCATTAGATAACAAGCAATGTGAAATGCACAGCTTGCTGGTCTGTCACCTGACACAAAGAGAGAAGACAAATTACAGATTACATCACATGCTCCTTCAAACATAGCAGCAGCACTGTCACAAGCAGCGTAGACTTTACTAGGCCAAAAAAATGTTTATTGCATAAATAACACATTAAAATATGATTATCAGATAATATAATAGTTCTTTTTATTAGTATACTATGAATCTGCTCTATTGTCTGCAAATTTTCAAGTTAAGAGTTTAATGGGCCTGTGCTTTGCTAAAGGCCACTGCAACAAACAAGCAAAGCTGTTGGGATGTGGTCTTACAGCCAGACCCAGGAGCAGGGACAACACCCTACACTTCTTCCCCAGTGGTGTGCCCAGGCTCTGAGACCTAGATTCTAATGTTTTTGTCCATATTCTTTCTTTATCCCAGGATTACTCAAATAGAAATAATCAAGAGTAATTTATCTAGAAAATCTACTTGCTCACTGCTTTAGAACTTCCCACAGATTTAACTGTTCAACTTGATTACAGGAAACTGCAGTGGAAAATGCCAGTGCTTTGAGAAACAGATATGCTCAGGTTTCTTCTGGGTAATCATTGTATCCCACTAATATCACCAAGCAGGAGCACACAAATGAGCACTGGCGCAGGCAGTTTCCCTACACATTGTCTCCATCACCCTTCTTAGAAGGGCCACACCCTTTGGGAAGCCCATTGTGTACTCTTCACTGAGGAGGGAGCTGCACTTCCTCTGTGAGTGAAGTTTGAGCTGCCACTATGGCTGGATAAGCAGGTACACCAAGTTTTACAAGAAATTGCTTTATTTTTTTTCTCAATTATCATCAAATTGGTGAACTTGGACTAGTTTTTATGCCTTCATTTAGTCACTGGTTACCCTTAAATCTGCCATTGACTTTTCCTGAAGGTCACTTTGTACACATTAGAGGATGGGAGTTGGAGATATCAAAGGGATTTTAAGTAAAAATTAGTAACAATGTGCATTCTCAGACTAAAGCCAAAACATCCAGCTACTAGGAAGAAAATTAACTCTATCCCAGCTGAAAGCAGGGCACAATGAAAACAATGATGTTTAAATTTTTTCACATGTGATGAACTGCTGAAACAATTAGGTCTTCCACTAAGAAACAGAGTTATGAAGGTATTTCTCAAACACTGTTACAAGTGATTAAAAAGAAACTCAGTCGCACATAATGAGTAGTGAGTGTAATACAAAACTCTCAGATATGATGCTATGACCCAATTTACAGCTGGAAACAGAAAGTCAGCTTTCCTGAATGCCATTACAGAATTGATTTAAAGTCAATTATGCAGTTAATCTAAAAATCAGAACACCACATATAATACTGCCATTCATGTCATAGTCAAGTTTTACAACAGTTAACAGTTTCACCGCAATCCTCAGAATATTTTAAGCTTTCATTTATACTGATACTAGCTGCAGTTTATGTCACATAACTTCAACAATGAAACCTTAAGCCAGCTGCGATGCCACTTAGGTCATTTGAGAGAATGCCTTTTAATGCACTAATATAAAACAAAAGGGGGTTTCCAGAAGCAGTAATGATTTACTGTAACTTTTCCCTCAGAAGCCCCTCTTCCTTTTGGGAGCTCCAAGTCATCTGTTTATCTTTCTGGAACTTCTGGTTTAGTATGTCAACAAAACACAGAGCTCACCACAGTGCTACAGCCACAGAACTTGGATAAAATTGAGCATTCTTCTTCCCTCTCCACCCTTACTAGCCGGCTTGCCTTCAAACTCAGGCAATTTTCCTAAAGGTCTGTAGAAAGCAGTAACTAACTACTTATTTTTGTTACTCATCCTGTATTCCTTTACTTCACTGAAAATGTCAATGCTGCTTCCACTCAGCTAGCAGAAACTGACCCCAAATTCACTGACATCAATGAAAATGGATGGGCTCTTTAGAGGATATCTAACAGTACACTTCAAATAATATGTCATAACAACATACAGCTCTACACTTTACAGTGAAACATTTAGTTAAATAAGACTTTCATAATAGTCTTGGCACTGTTACCGATCTGTCACATTTTACAATCACAATAAATTTTTTGCATTTTAAGTTAGTACACTTAAAACTATAAAAATACATGAAATCAACACAGCATATAGCAACAAGAGGTGCAAATAATTTTTTGTATAGTATCTTAAAATTTTTAGTATATTGATATTCATAATCTATTAATGAGAAATACCATAAGTACTTGCTTACAGAATGGCTTGTAGTATATGCTCACAGTATATGCCTATTGTGTATTATTTTCTTTATAAAATAAAATCTTTCTTACATATAAAAGCTAAAAAAGTATGACTTTTTATTACACTACCTTATTAATATTAATTTTAATTAATAAAATTAATATAAATATTTCATATAATATTAAATTACACTACCAACATGGTAAATACAGAAAGGGACATGCATAAACAAATATCCAAAACGTGCATACTGCAAACACTGCATCAAAATTACACTTCTGGGAAACCACCTAGTGTGTCAGAAGGACAGAGGCTAAATGAAAACTCCAACTAGATTAAGGCATCATTTGCTTTATATGGCTGCTCAGTACATTAGTAATGCTGCAGCACTTGGAGGATATAAATCACCTAAGATATAAGAAATTTGAAAAATAAAAAACAAACAAAAAAAAAAACACAGGAAAGCTATCCAAAGTACTAGGACCTAGAGACAAGTGAAAAATGTATGCCATGCCTTAAAATGCATGACGTGAAATACTGCACGTATCATAGTCTGACAGCTTAGCTCCTTCCCCTTTCCCTACTACACATACCATCACTGGGAGAAACAAGGAGAGACGAAAAGCCACAGAGGTTTTGCCCAAGAACCACACACACAGGAAGGTGAGGGCTTTGCTCTATTTACCTCCATTTCATCCTGCAGAACCGTCACTCCTTGTGGAAAGTTACTGCCTTCTAACTTCAAATTAAAGTATTTTGATAGTCTATGAGAATTTGGCATGGTGAACGAGCCTTGCAAAACCTTCCTGCATAACCCTGGCGTGAAGCTATCACAAACACATCAGCTGATCCACAGCTCGCTCTGAGCAGGGACAAGGGTGAACTTGCACTTTCTGGAAATTACGAGATCACCTTTTTCAAACGCCTGCTATCCTGAAAAAAGTCTTCCTAGGACAGACAGGGAGGAGACAAGCGAATCCATGAGCTAACTCTTCTCTCACTTCACCTGATCAGTGACTGTACACACGGAAATGCACAGACCATAGCTCCGAAGGGCGGCGGCCGGGCTCGGCCTGGCATCCCGCATCATCTTTCGGGAACAGAAATAATACACCCTCCGCCCGCCTCCCGCACGGAGCGGGGCGCTGCTCTCTTATCCCCATCCTCCGGACCGCCCGGTACTCTCCTGCACGACGGCGCTCAGACTGGGTGGGGGGGATGCTCCCTCCCTGGCCCAGGCTGGTTCCCCCTGCCACCGTGCCCAGGCTTTCCCGAAGGAGCAGGCTGCTGCCCCAGCACAGCTCTCCCGGGGGCCGGCTGGAACAAGCACCGCGCCCCTCCAGCTCACTCTCGGCTTCCTCCTTCCCGCAAGACTCATCGTGGCGGCTCCACCTCCCGCTTCCCGGGAGCCTGTTCTCTGCGGGAAAGGGAAGTCGCTGCTTCGTAGGGCTGAAGGAGGAGCGGGCTGCGGCGAGCTGGACGGGAGGCGGGCCCAGGAGGAGCGGAGGAGAGGCGGGGAAGAAGGGCGAGAAGAGTGGGTCTTTGGGCTCCCTTGCGCCGGGGCAACAGACGGCGCGGCCGCCCCGGGCGGCGGAGTGCGAGGATGAGCGGCGGCGATGGTGGAGGCCGGGCGGGGGCCATCAGTTACGCTCTTCCCTCCATCCCTTCCAATAAACTCCCGGACTTGCGTTTTATCAGCCGCGGCGCCTACGGTACCGTGTCCGCCGCCCGCCACGCCGACTGGAGGGTCCCGGTGGCCCTTAAATGCCTGCAGGGGCCGCTGCTGGACAGGTAACGGGAAGTGGGGGGGATCGCCGGGATGAGGCATTGCGGGGTGAGGAGCGGCTCGGGGGGGAGGGGGAAGAACCGAGCTGAACCCGCTTTTCCCCTAAACCAAGAAGGGGGTACCGCGCTTTTGCATTTCCGGGGCACTCCGTGAGCGGATCCCGTCGGACGAAGCTGGGTTTCTCAGGTTGATGGCTCTGAGAGCTTGTGTCTCGGTGGGCAGCGCTGCTGTAAATCCAAGGGTAAAGGACATCCCACGACGAGTGATTTCAGCTTGAGCCAAGGAAAGCACGGAGCAGCGCCGGAGCTTCCTCTCTTTCGGTTGTTGGAAATAGGTGGTTTCGGTCTCAGCCTGTGAAACGCTGAGCAGCTTGTCTGTTTTGAAGGCTTTTCCTTCTGCGCCGTCGTGCATGCTGAAGGTGGGATTTGCACAGTTCAGCTTCTGTCTCGGTCTGTTGGTTGCTAACCATTTTGCTGAAGTATCAGCAGGATATTAAAATACAGTGATTACTACAGAGTTGTTTACAGAGGGAGAGAGAATATAAGGCGTATATCTGTGTCCACTAGAGATTGCTTCTAGCTCCTAGAAGAAGCTTCTCTGAGATCATATGCAACTGATATTTTTCCTTGCTCCAGCTCTCACAGTTCTGAGACAAGCTAGTTTAAAATAATAGCCTTGTAGGCTCCAAGTACCACTGATATTTTCCATTAGCTCTTCAACTTGTAGCATTTGTGTTCCCAATTTTCCTGGGCCCAAGTGACAGTGTGTTTATTACAGGAGCTATTACTCCATATAATGAGGCAGCATGTAACAATTTTTCATCCATCAATACCTGATTTATTCCCTATAGTGACTATTTTTTACCCTGTCAGTGCAAATTTGCCTCTTCTTAGGCTGTCTGAAGCCTACCCAACTTGTAAACCAGCCTCTTGTATCTTATCTAATTGTTGTTAAACTTTACTGCGTCGGGTTTCTTTGATCTATTACGGGGCACTTAGGTAGAATAGCTTCACTCAGAGTAACAAGACTTCTAGTCTTGTGACCCAGTATGCTAGACTATAAGATAAATTGGTTTTAGCTATTTGACCTCTTATTCCCCAGGTGGGTACATACAGGCTTTATCTCTGAAATCTTGCCAGAAATAAATGGAATCTCAAGTATGTGTTTAACCAGGAATATTGTGTTCTCTGACAAGTTTATTGTTGGTTATTTTGTTGGGCTTTTTTCTTTAATTTAAATATCTGCTTAAGTCCCTGCTAATTAGAAATACGATGTTTATCTTCTGAACTCAGTTGGGAGAAACCAACAAATATTATTTCAGCTTTGCAAGAATTTAGATTAGTGTGGCATCTAACCTGTGAAATCATGATGAAAAGGGCAGCTGAGGTAATCAAAATAATTCAGTTTCCTACCATATATCATACAAAGCTTGGAAGTCCTATCAGAAAACCAAAAGCTGTAAGCAGTCTGTTATACCTAAGTCTCTGCAGCAAGTTGGTTGTATAGTAGGCAACCTAAAATGCCATCCTGTAAATGCTGTCAAGAAAAGGGAAGAATTCACAATGTAGTTAATTCCCCAAACAGGAAGCCTGCACCATGAATCCCAGAACTCAGTGTGCGACCAGCCAAAGAACAAAGCCAGTTGGGTAGTTATTGAGGGCCTGTGCTAATTTAGGAATTACTCAATGTCCTTCTGGTATGGAACAGACAAAGGTGAAGTGACCTACAGACACAGGAATAGGCCTTGATATGTTGCAGCTCTTTTCCTGGCTGCAGCTGAATCCCGTGCAGATGTGCCTCACAATCTGGGAAAACCCATAGCTTTTTTACACCTAGTCTTTTCTAGAGAGAGGAAGGGTAGTTGTGTCTTTTGTCCCATACATTTCATGAAGGCTACCTTTTTACTTCTGTCATAGCCTAGAGTTTCTTATAATAGAAGCCCTTTTCCATCACATAGATAAGGACCAGCTGTTGCCCTAAATTTCACATCCATCTAAATTTGAAGTTTTCCTGTCATAAAAGCAGGAGGCTTTAGTTCTCCATTTATTCTGATGTTCTTTCTTTTCTTTGTAAGGGCTAGATCTATATTGATAGGTCCAGACTGACATGAGCACTTCAGTGTATGCCCTGACCTAGATGGACACAAGCCAGCTCTCACCTGGGAACTGTACAGCTGCATTAACATGGCACTGTGCTGAGCACATTGTGATGGGCATAGTCCTGGCTTGTACACAGCCATGCCCCAGCACAACTGTATTGCTTCTGAATCACTCTGGGTCACCCCAAAGGATCAGTCTTAGATATATTGTAAAAGTCCTGTATTTGGATATCCTAGTCACATACCTGCACCTGTATTAGTCTCTACTGGTATAAAATCTGATTATTGTTTTTTATTAGAAATATTCTTCATGGTCCAAGTATCTTCACTGATCCATGAATCAACTGAATGATCAATTTATGTGAAAACAGAACATAGCTGGTCATTCCTTTTCCTTCAGAAACAGAAGGTGTATTCCTTTATTTTAATGCACATCAGTGTCCACTAAATTTAAATGGTTGGGGAATTGTGATATTAAAATCTCCACTGTAGAAGATAAATATTGTCCCTCAGTGAAAACTCAGGTTTGAAGATGGGCACTGAAATAGGACAAATGTAGCTGGTTGTTACTGTTATGGTTGTACAAGATGGTGAAAGTCGGAGTTCTGAGTGTTGTCCTTCTTTACGGGAATCATGGATTAAATGTGTAATGGAAATAGTGAGATTTGTGTGGTGCAGCAAAACTGGGGAAGCTATCTTGTATTTGCATTTGCAGATTCTAATTGTTCTTACAGTATCTTTTTATCAAAACAGCATTGTGGGAATCAAATGGTGAAATGTGGTTGTACTACATGTAGGTACATACTTTTAAAGAGAATATAGGGAAGCCAACATCTGCTTTAATTTTCCTAGTATTGCTATGGTAATGTTGTTTGTTTGTTTGTTTTCTTTAAGTGATAGAAACCACCTTCTAAAAGAAGCAGAGATATTACACAAAGCCAGGTTTAGTTACATTCTGCCAATTTTGGGAATTTGCAATGAGCCTGAATTTCTGGGGATAGTAACAGAATACATGACAAATGGGTCATTAAACCAGCTTTTACATGGGGTAAGTGTGCTTTCAGTCTTTAAATACAGTCCTTGGTTGTTTCAAATAGACTGTGATTTCCATCCTTAAGGGAAGTAGTAAAGTGTTTTATTAGTAATATTTCAAATTAAAGGAGAGTTGTTACAACTGGTAATTTTTGGTGCTCAGATAGACTTTCTGCATCCCAAGAAGATAACCAAACTCATCAGAATTGAGTTTTATTGCATTTTTTCTTTTATGTCATCACCTATAACTGGCTTCATGTTGAATTATTGTATACTATCACTTTAAAGTCTCTGTTGTTGTCTAATTAGAAGCTGAAATAATTTTGCTTCCTTCAGCCTGGGTTTCAGAATTATTGCCATTATAAATATCACACAGAGAAGGCTTTTTTCCTGAATTTGAATTTTCCTGAATTTGAATCCTTATTTATATTAATTAAATAAATAAATAAATTTGAAGATTTTTACTTTATTTAAAATAAGTCAAATATTGCTGATATAAACAGATAGAGATATTTCTACCAGATCCTGCTCTGAGGAGTAAGTTCTCCTGTGCTGAACTCTCAGCTGCTCCCATTAGCTTGATCTGAGCATCTAGTGTTGATACTGTAAAGCTACTGCAGTTGTGTCTTAACAGCACTGCACTTTCTTCTGTACCTTTAATCAGTGCGAATCTCATGCTCAGCTGTTTTTCATAAGGGCATTAGTGGCAGTGTAACTTTCAAGATTTCAGTTTACTGCCTTATTCTTGGTGTATTAATATTTATAAAGGTAGTATTTTGTGCTTGGTTTCACTGCAGCTTTCTCCGCTTCCCAATGTCAGTTGAAAATACGATTCTTGCCGTCCTTTGTGTAGTACTCATAAACTGTGGGTTACAAGTTTCATACAGGAGTTCATTTGTAAATCATATTTCCATATGAACGAATAATGCAGTAAATATCCCACATCATATAGCAGTCATGAACTATTACATGAATGCTAGGGAATAGAAACAACACTGCATCATTAACATTTATATATTTGTTACAACAGGTAACCAGTCTTAATGCTCAGGAGTTCATGTAATATATGTCTTAAAAGATTACTGCTTGTCCAAGTCACTTTCTTCTTCTTACAAAAGTGTTTATGATGTGCTGTTAGATCAGACCAGAGGATTGTATTCTGGTTTTGTGGTTGTATCTTTGCAGAAAGATCTATATCCTGACATTCCCTGGTGCCTGAGATTCCGCATTCTTTATGAAATTGCTTTGGGAGTAAACTATTTGCACAACATGAATCCTCCATTACTGCACCATGACTTGAAAACACAGAATATTCTGCTGGATGATGAGTTTCATGTCAAGGTAGAGTTATTTAATTCTTATGTTCTTTAGCATCCAAACTGAGTTAAAGTGTTGTAATTATTTTAGAAGAGGAGGAGTGAGGACATGGCCATACAGAGGGGATGTAATTATATGACAGACGCTTTCTTCTATCCTTGCAGAAAGAACTTTTTAGTTTTTTTTTGAAAACCCTGCTTTGCTCAGGTGTGGATATGCTCCATCTGAAAAGACCAGAAAGCCAGAATTGGGGCTGTTTCTGCTAGTGCAGTAGCTGATACTCAATAGCAGTGACATTCTCATTGGCAGCCTCCAAGCTGTAGCTACGTCTGGCCCCTTCTGAGAAGAAAATAGAAAGTGTTCCTGTCTGAGGTGCTCAGACAGGTTAGTTCTGGAGGACAGTAGGTAAAATTCAAATATTAATACCACATTTGATATTTATCCTGTGATATGTACATATATGTTGGATGGAGTCTTGGGTGAACTGGTTTAGTGCGAGGTGTCGCTGCCCATGGCAGGAGGGTCAGAACTAGATGATCTTAAGGTCCTTTCCAACCCTTATTATCCTATGACTCTATGTTCTGTTAGTGTAGCATAAGAACATGTAAAACATAACTTTAAGTGCTCAAAAACATTAAGTGTTCAGAAAACATGTAGACAAGGCCCTCAGTGATATGCTTTAGTGGTGGTCTTGGCAGTCCTGGGGTAATGGTTGGACTTGGTCTTAAAGGTCTTTTCCAACCTAGTTGGTTGTATGATTCTGTGATAACCATGAAATCTGAACATGTAGGAAGATGGCTTTTGTGAAACTCCGTAGAGCAAACAAGCATACATAGAGAAGTAACATTCATTTATTTAAAATATCACTGCCATGATGTGAAAAAGAGACTAAAAGTACTGCTGACAAAATGGTTATGTGCTTCCATAACTGCAAGAATTTTTTGTTGTTTTTTTTAATCCTCTTTTTTAAAATTGATAGAATATGCTATTCAAGTAAACAAGAAATAAGAGATTTTTTGCACTTAATTTATACTTGAATGGCAAATGTGTAACCTGTCACCACGAGATGAATCTTTTTGTGAGTCCTTTGATAAAGATCAAAGATCCAGTGCTGATTTCTTTCTCCATTGCAAAAACATTATTCTTGGCAGCAAGGTGCCTTACACAGCTTTGTCTCTGCTCACGCCCCCAGGAGGTCATACCTCCTCCCACTCAATTGTGCTGGTATTGCCATCTCTTGAGCTTCCTGTTAAACCTGATTGGGGAACTGGTGCAAGTAATTTTTTATCCACTCTTTTTTTAATCCCTAACAGCATTGGTATGGTCTGGTGCTCTGCCTAGCCACATCTAAACAGTTGCTTTCTGGGGCAGTCGAAGGGAAGAGATTAACTCTTCAATACCTGCCCTACGTCCTGTAAAGAGTCTGGAAGGTTTTTGAGGGTTTTGGGGAGGTGAAGCAAGATTCTCTAAATTAGGGCAGGAAATGCAAGGAATGGGCATGCAATGCATGCAAAATAGAATGGATATGTATAACTGTAACACCATTCATAGAGTGCTGCTGACTGTCCCAGATCTGCTGAATGAGCAAAATAACACAACAGTAAGGAAGGCTTGATGAGAGTAACTTGTAGAGAAAGCAAGGTTGTATTTTACTGTGGATTTTGGCTGCATGCTCTCAAGGAAAACTTATTTCTGTTATCTTTGCTGCCACAGTGCTCGCACAGGCATCTTTGTTGAAAATGTTTTTGCTCTTAGGAAAATGCTGGACAAGTGCAGAGCTCATAGCTGGCTGCTTATCTTTCTCCCTTGTATGCAAGACACTCTGCAGCTCAGCCAGCCAGTGTATTCTGTTGTCCGTTTGTCCCCTTACCCGTAACCTACTCTGATCTTGCACCCTGACTTGTGGATATCTGGGAATGTAAACTAACGTCAATTAATTCTTTATGTAGATGTAGTGTAAACTCTGTAGGAAGGGACAGGGCCCCAGCCTGTATAATAAAGAAGATACTCAGCAACTTTTTGCAGCACAGAATATCAGAATGTCAAACCTATTAATTCAAAATGAATATTTCATAGTTTTGGGGGTGAGGTGGAGTGCCCTAAAATTTTTCTGTGAGCACAGCTGTCCTGGGCTATCTGCAAGCTGTTACATAGAGTATTATGATTTCTACTAAATTTGTGCTTTTTTACAACCAAGGAGCTGGAAGTACTCAGTGCTTTGTTTTGTCTGGCTTTTTTTTTTTTTTTTTTTAACCAAAGAAAGTGATTTTCTTCATATGGGACACGCTTCCATAGCAAATTCCCTGGCCATAGAGTATATGAGTCTTTCCTTAAAGAGCCACAGGGTAGGGCAGTGCTACAGGAATAGCATGCGTCATGACCTCGGAATGCTTTCTGAACAGGAGCTGGTGTTTCCTGTTGCTAGGATAACCTCATACTTTTTGTGTGTCAGTTTAAGGACTTTAAGTAAGTGACCCGTTCTTTTGGGCGTATTTCAGGAATTTCTAATAGCTGTCAGCAGATAAATGCAGTTTTTCTTCTCGGAACAACTGATCTCTCCTTTCCAGATTGCAGATTTTGGCATGTCAAAATGGCGTGTCATATCCATGTCACAATCACGAAGTGAAACCTCTTTACCAGAAGGAGGGACAATCATCTATATGCCACCTGAAGATTACAATCCCAGTCAGAAAACCCGTGCAAGTGTAAAACACGATATCTACAGGTAACTCATGTCGTTCTCAAGTGGGCTTTGCAATTTGAATTCAAATTTGATTTACTGAACCTAGATTTTAACATATTTTCAGCAATTTTATTATTTTCACTAGTAGTAGTATCATAGGTGTATCAGCAAATTGAATTGGGAAAAAAAATAATGGTAGCTGGATTTAATGACTCATAGTTTCTTTAGGAAACACTGTGACAAGTGTAATGCTCCAGAAATCAAGCTAGAACTACAGAAACAGGGAAGGCTGGTTTCTATAAATGAGGGTACACATACAGACAGTGTAGGGAAGGAAAAAAGCTGTTCACACCATTAACTCATTGCACATACCTTTATAATTTGAGTGGATCAATTAACATAATTTGCAGAATGTACTCGGGGTAAAGAAGAAAACATATTTTTTTAAAGAGGTTAGGAAAAAAATAGGGTAATGGGGTTGGAGGACATAGTTAGAGAGATTTCCTTAAGGAATAGCTTATTTTATGAAAGTTCAGGTAGATTTGTGTCAGTCATTTCTGAGTAGTAGAAGTAATAGAATAGAAAGTAGTAGAGTAGTGGCAACCCTTATAACGAAACAGCAATTGCTCTTAGGATATTCGAATTGTAACTGTATTTTGGTGAAAGATGAATCAGTCTCACAGGGTCTTACTGAGTTCCAGGGAGACCGCTACTTCCCTTAATTATTTCTTATGCTTGTGGGGCACATAAAGTTCCTTGACTTTCCTGTCCAAAGAATAGAGATGGTAACATACCTGCTTTCTTCACCCTTTGCTAAGAATAGCTGGACTAGGAAGACACTGAAAAGGAATAATGGCATATTATGGGGAAAAAAAGAGTGGCTGGAGGTTTAATGAGTGCAGATGAGGAAGACAGATGTTTCTTAGCAATAAAACAAGTGTGCAAAGGAATAACAACCAAATGGGAGAAAATAAGAAAGAAAAGATCCATAGAAGGGCTTAGAAACTGATAAATTCAGAAGGGAAGAGATTGTTTGAAAAGAGAGAAAAACTGAAACAGTATCATGAGTGATGGCAGTTCAAGGCAGGAACACATGAAGGTAGAAAAACAGTGAAAGAAATGACCGCCAGAGAGGTCACAGAGGAAGGTCTGTGCTCAGGATCAGAAAGAGATGCTATGCACACATAGTGTGTTGGTAATCTGAAATCACATCTTCTATACGTTTTATACTTTAAACAGCTATGCAATTATTATGTGGGAAGTGATGTCAAGGAAACAGCCGTTTGAAGGTAAGGCCATGTCTTGCTTTTATTTATTTTTCCAGACTTATTTTACGTAAGGCATAATCTGAGAAATGGGTACCTGGGGACTTCGTTTTAGGAGTTACTTTTTAATGACTCAACTTTTAAGCTTATTGAAAAGGACTTTGAATTAGAATCATAGAATCATAGAATAGTAAGGGTTGGAAAGGACCTCAAGACCATCGAGTTCCAACCCCCCTGCCATGGGCAGGGACACCTCCCACTAAACCATGCCATCCAAGGCTATGTCCAACCCCACCTTGAACACCGCCAGGGATGAAGCATCCACAACCTCCCTGGGCAACCCATTCCAGGGCCCCACCACCCTCACAGTAAAGAATTTCTTCCTCAGATCCAATCTAAACTTCCCCTGTTTAAGTTTAAACCCATTACCCCTTGTCCTCTCACCACAGTCCCTAATGAAGAGTCCCTCCCCAGCATCCCTATAGGCCCCCTTCAGGTATTGGAAGGCTGCTATGAGGTCTCCACGCAGCCTTCTCTTCTCCAGGCTGAACAGCCCCAATTTTCTCATCCTATCTTCATACGAGAGGTGCTCCAGTCCCCTGATCGTCCTCGTGGCCCTCCTCTGCACTTGTTCTAACAGTTCCATGTCCTTTTGATGTTGAGGACACCAGAACTGCACACAATACTCCAAGTGAGGTCTCACGAGAGCAGAGTAAAGGGGCAGGATCACCTCCCTCGACCTGCTGGTCACACTCCTTTTGATGCAGCCCAGGATACGGTTGGCCTTCTGGGCTGCAAGCGCACACTGCCGGCTCATGTTCATTTTTTAATCGACCGACACCCCCACGTCCTTCTACGCAGGGCTGCTCTGAATCTCCTCCCGCCCAATCTGTAGTTACTTTTAATATTAGACTCTTTTTCTATATATTTTTTAAATTACAATTTTTGATAAATTAAAAATATATTTCTTCATAAAAAGAGGAATATAACCTTATTTTGGTGAACTATAAATGCACTGTCTGCAAACTAAATTACTTTTCCTATAGTAAGCTATTTATATTACATATATTTCTAATGACTTCACGATGTCTATTTTGACAGAAGTTATAAACCCCTTGCAGATAATGTATAGTGTGTCACAAGGACAACGACTAGACTTAAGTGAAGAAAGTTTATCAATGGACGTTCCTCATCGAGTGATCATCATAAAATTGATAGAAAGTGGATGGGCGCAAAACCCAGATGAAAGACCATCGTTCTTAAGTGAGTTTGCTTTGCATCATGATTTTTAAATTGCCAGCTTTCTTTTGAACGAGGTAGTTACAGAGCAAAGTTATAGTCAGAAAAGGGAAGTTATCAATATGTCAAGAGATGTATGTGCTCATTCTTGTTGCATATGCTAAGGTTCTTGTTTGCTTCCACGATGTCTGTAAACAAAATTTATGAATGGAACTTCACATGTACCATTAAAACAAATTTTTAGCTGGAGTGTTTTGCATTTGCCATCTCTAATTTACTTGTAAAAAAGCAGCATGCTTTGTATAACTACTTACATTTGGGTTTTTTTGTTTATTGTTGAAGGGAACATCTTATTTTTTAATAAGGGGGGAGAAGTGTAGAATGAGTGCTGTGGGATTTATGAGCAAGCTGGCAAACACACCGAAACCCGTTGTACATCAGATAAGCTATAGTGACTTCATCTTGTGTTTGCATCTCAGTATAAATCTTTTTTATTGAGACTTTATCTTTGTTCCACTCCCAGATCAAGCAGAAACTGGTTGAAACCACACGCTTAACCATCCTTGCCTTGTCCAGCTTTTTTTCCATGAGACCAAATATAGATACTTTCAGCCCTTTTTACAGTGGATTGCAGAATTTAGAGAAAAAGCCTGAGGTCTAAGTTTGTAGAGATTAGAGCGCTGTGGTGTGAACTGGAAAAGTTTTGATTTTTGTAAACCTGTGTTTGTTGCACTTAACTGAGATACTTGGTGTATGTTGAGTCCAAATTCACCCCCCCCTAACAATTTCTCCTTAATGTGCTTATTTTTGTGGTGGCTTTTGATTCTTTGGCCATTGTGGAAAGGTAATTCCATCAAAATTGGCAGAAACTGCTTACCTGCTTTCAACTATGAAATTTCCTCTTGTGAGTGTTCCTGTGGTCACTAATGTCAGTGTGGTGAAGCTAACAGTAGTTCCTGCAGCTGCCTTGCAGGAACTACCTTGTTTAATTTGTGTGTGCTTTCAGAATTTCCTCCCTGGTCCTTTAGAAAACACAATCCTAATTCTGTAGGGAAAGCAGGATCACCTTGGAGAGGCAAAAAACGTAGAATAAGAGTTACTGAATGTGTGCAAAGGTAGAACAGTACGAAGAGCTCTGGCTTAAACAATTCTATAAGTTTCTCAGCGCTTAAATTGAAAGTGCAATGACTCAGACCTGAAGTACATGGGGATTTTTAGGTTTTTCTGGTGCTTTTTTGGTTTTGGTTTTGTTTTGGTTTCCTGGGGAGTTTTGTGATGTTACAAATAGAGAAGTCCACAGTCTTAAATGTTTCATTGGTAGCTTTGGTGAACAGAAGTTCATTTATTTGAAAGCCCTTATAGGCATACTTCGAGTTGGAAAATGTTAGAAAATTGCTGTTCAGATAGCTTAGAAAGAAATGTTCTAATTTCAGTTTTTCGCATCAGTTTGGCAGAGGACAAAAAGGGACACACCCCAACACATAGAGTAACTTCATGCTCAATTTACAGTCCAAAATTACATGACCTTTTTATGAGGCTTTTTTTTTTTTTTTTGATTAAGAATATTTTGAGATGTCAGTTTATGTCGGCTTGAGTCTGGTTTGAGTGATTTTAAATTGTGGATTTATTTTTTTATTTTCCCAAGCTAGGAAATATAGTCATTTATAATATTTCCTAAAATCAAAAAGAACAGAGATTGTGGTATTTTTTTACGTATTCTTATTTTCCTGTGCCGGAGCAAAATAGCAATCAAAGTCTGCAGTCACAATGAAGGGATAATTATCTGGGATATGTTCTACATTATGAGCTAACTTGGGTTCTTTATTAGTGCCATGTGTGTAGTAAGATGGTCTTAGAAGAAAAAAATGCCTTGCTTTTTCCTCTACTTTACTATTATAAAAAGAAAGTGGAAGTTGCAGAATTGTTGCAAAATTAAGGGAAGTAAAGCTCACTGACTGGGAAACTTTGCAATTACAGTAGCACAGGAGGGTGGGGAGGGAGGAGGGGGGGAAGAGCAAAACAACCAAACCCCATTTCTGTTAAATAAACTTTAAATAGAAAGTCTTGGTTCTGTTAACCTTGATTCTGTTAAGGGGAACCTGTCTGTTTCCCTTATAAATAAGGGATAAAAACTACTTATCACCATGTTTCTGCATGTACTTGGAATGTATACCTACATTATTGATTATAATCAACAAAGATCAACCGTGCTAATATTTCATTGTGGAAAATGGAGTGACAAACCTTTAAAACTCTTTTTTAGCTAATGAAAGAACAATAAGAATCCCAGTGTTGAATGTATGTCTTGAAGATGCTAGTGGAAAAAAGTTAATATGGAAGAACAGTGGTAAAATTATAGCAAAACCTAGAAATATGTTTATAAGGATGTAGTGTGATGGGTTTCCAGTATGGTAAATGGACTTTGCTGAATCGGTGGAGTTCATAGAAATGCAATGGAATTGTGACATGCCATCATTCTTTCTGGAGGTTTTGTTGTACTTCAGCACAGTTTCAAAGAAACATTTTTACAATACATTCATCTGAAAATTTGAAGTATTTAGTTTTGTAAACCTTTAAGCATTGGAAAGAAAGGATGCATAGCACAGGTTGACAGTTGATCATTGGACCGTCATGTCCCTCCCTATCTGAGCAGATGATTTTAGCTTCTGTGATTTGCTGCCTACGCTGGGAACGAGGACAATATCGTTTGGATTTACTGGATGCGATAGGTCAATGACTTGACTATCTCATCTTCTCTGGTCCTGCCTCGTGGCGTCTATTCTAGATATTGCTGTGATGGGAGGTTTTTGTTATTTTTCTCATATAAATCTTTAGTACATCTGCTGGAATGAGAGGACAGCTGTTTGGTCCCATTTAGCTAATCAGTCAGGCTTGTTGGATCTGCCTTGAAACATAGCAAACTCACCCATCTACCTGTTCCAGGAATGTAAGACTTGCAGTCTGGCACAGTCCTGGATCTCTTTTGATACAGGGTGCCGAGGTGGCCAGATCAAGACAGGGTTTCTTCTAGTGATGTGAAACTGTTGCAACAGGTAAAAGAAAGAAACCTGTTTAGCAGCATAAGTGGTTTGATATGTATCAATAGACAAATTACTTTTGTAAATGTAAAAAAGTAGCTTTATCAAATTAAAAACTTAATTTCCACTTTGAAGCATTCATTAAAGTATTCTTTCTTTGTTTAGAATGTTTAATAGACCTTGAGCCAGTGCTGCGAACATTTGATGAAATAGCTATGCTGGAAGCAGTAATTCTATTAAAGAGATCAAAAGTAAGTGATGTTGGTGCAGTTATGATTTGGTCAAATAAGTCAGTAACTTCTGCTTGGTAAAAGAAATGTAACCTCCTTTGTCATTTATCTAGTTTTGTATCTGGCTGAAGCATGTGTTTTTACAGAGCTGTGATCTTGACTTTTAGCAGAAATTTAATACAGGTAAATATGTCTTTTCCAGTCACTATATGAATCACGATGTATTTACAAGAGTGGAAAGCAAGCAGATGCGGAGCAGATATCACTAAATATACCTCTGAATCCCCACGAGGTAAATGTTTTACATATTGCATTTGGTATGTCGGCATCATTAAAAATCCTGAGAGCTTAAAACAGGGGTCAACTTAGTAAGAGGGAATTGTTCTGCCGTTTACTTTCCTGTGCAGTTAGGAAGGGCATATAATACATTAGTAGAGCCGGGGTGTAACAAACGCATAGCCATATAGGTAAAGATAGTAAAGGGCGGGTAAACAGAAATAAGAAGGGCATGTTTGGTACGTCCTCTGAATGTGGGAAGGCCATCCCCTTGAGGAGAAATGCAGTACACAAAGAACGCAACTTGTCAGAGGTTGTCTTCTGCTCCCTTACACCCCTACACAGTTTGCTTATATAGGCTCATACAGATTTGCTTTTATTTTTTGATTATGAATGCTGCTGCTTTTGGTTCTTACTGATAGTTAAACTTGCATACAAAATTGCTGTCAGCTTTGGAAAAACACAAATATTAGGGTTATGTAGTTTCTTCTGGTTTACTGCACTTTATTTGTGCTGTCAGTTGAGCACTTAGCACAGAAAATGCAGTGGTGGGAAAGTACTCTGTAAAAAATTGCAACTTTGTATTTATTTAATATGCATTTTCTATATACGACTGGAATCATTTCAGGAAACATATTCTGGCTCCATTCAATGCGATGCACTTCCCCTTCGGAGCATCTCTCCAGATATTTCAAGACTCAAGTCTGCTCCCAAGTGTAATGTCCTCTCATCAGGTAGAGACACTCATGACTTTGTGTAAATTTAAGCTGTCATTGCAGCTTTACACTCTTGCTGTGATGTTACATTTGCACGGTAGAAAGTTGGATCTCTGTTTATGTCAGAAAAGACGTGTTTTGTAAACTTAGTGCTCTGGGTAAAAAACTAGAATATCTGAGCTCTGATTTTCTGTTCTTGAGAAATTCCCCCAGCTTCCAGCTTCAGTTTTCATCTTCAGGGTTGTGAGTGCAGAGATAGCATTTACTTGTCCCTTCAGACTCTTGACAGTTTAGTTAATCATTTGTGAACTACTTCTAAAGATAAAAAAGACCAAACATTTTGAGGCCCTCTTAAACCCCAGTAAAGTAAAAGTTTCTAATGCAGCCCAACCTCTCAATGAGTAATTTTTAATCCATTATACAAAACAGCTTTAATAAATAGATTGCCTTGCAAAAATATCTGCCCAGACCTTTTGTAGCTGTCACCTTTTCTGGTTAAAATTTGGAAAAATTCCCAGACAGAATTCAATTTTGAGGTTGTGCTGACATCAGCAGCCAGAAAAAAGTGACGGGACCCAGATGGAATTGTGAAACTAAAACTGCATTTAAGTTTCTTCTTTGAAAAGAATGTGAACATATATTTCAAAAGAATGGAGTATCCTTTGGCTTCACAGGGACCAGTGATGTGAAAGCAGACAAGACAATTGAGTTCACTGCCATAAACTGGGGCATCATAAAGCATGCTGATGTGCTGCAAAACTGGAGAGTAGAGGTAGGAGGGCACAGGCAGTTCCTTTTCCAGTTCCTTTTTGAACACATCCACAATTCTGGGCTTGTATTCAGTGTACTAGAAAGATACAAATACAGCAGGAATTCCAGGGAAAATAAATTATGGGAGGCTTAAGGAATTTCAGTTAACGGAAAAATGACAGAAAGCAAGTGTAGTGTAGTTTGGCTGTACCTCAACCCAAGCATTTATCTATATACATAGGAATATCAGTCTTGCTTTCCATTGTAAAACTCCCTGATGCAGATATTCGCATTGGGTCTTTTAAAATAACACAAAACCTCCCAAGCCATGGTCAAACCCTGGTAAAAGATAAGGGACATAAATATACTCAGAACCTGAGTGTAAAGAATTTTGAAGTGAATTTAGGTTGTTTGTGACTTGGTTTATGGAATTATTCTAAGTAGTTCCCAATGGCTGTATTTTATTTGAACATAGAAGTAACACCGCTGGCTCTTTGGTTGTTTCTGATTTCCTTTTTTTAGATGGAAGTTCTGGGGGTGTACAGTCTCTCAGCAGTCAGAGCACAGATGAAAATATCTCTGTAACTCAGAGTGCCAAGCTTCTTGTGCATCCATACAGTTGTTCTCCTTCATCTGACAAGAATATTTCAGATGCCACAAATCCTGCATCATGTATTCTGCGGTCATCACCAGTTCCTTCAGGTACAGCAAACACTGATTTAATTCCAAGACCCACAATAAGTGTCCTAGTATCAGATATATATATATGTGTATGAAATGGAAACTTTAACTATTGTTCATCTCTAAAATGAAAACAAAGCATTCTACAAATTAACAATGCAAGTAATTCCGTCCTTGTAGCCTTACATTACAAAGTAGAACCAATGTAAAATGTGACCAAGCGCATGTACATGTAGCTACTACCTTTTTTCACTCCTTTTAAGTAAAGTTACTTTGGACAGTGAGAAGAGCGTGCAGCAAGCTCACTGCCCTGGACTTCAAGAGAGCAGACTTTGGCCTCTTCAGGAACCTGCTCAGTAAGGTTCCATGGGATATAGCCCTAGAGGGCAGGGGGGCCCAAGACTGTTGGTTGATATTCAAGGATCACCTGCTGCAAGCTTAGGAGCGATGCATCCCAACTAGAAGGGAGTTCAGCAGGAGGGCCAGGAGACCTCCTTGGATGGATAAGGACCTGTTGAGGAAAATTCAAAGGAAAAAAGAGGCTTATAAAATGTGGAAGCAAGGACAGGCGGCCTGGGAAGAACACGGGGATGTTGTCCTGGAAGCTAGGGACCAGGTTAGGAAAGATAAGGCCCAGTTAGAATTAAACTTGGCTAGGGATGTTAAGGATAACAGGAAGGGATTTTATAGGTACATTGCAAATGAAAGACAGGTTAGGGACAATGTGGGCCCTCTCCAGAAGCTATTGGGAGAACTGGCTACCCTGGATTTGGAGAAGGCTGAGGTTCTTAATGACTTCTTTGCCTCAGTCTTCACCGGCAAATGCTCTGACCACACCACCCAAGTCTTGGAAGGCAGACGCAGGGACAGTGAGAATGAAGACCCTGGGCCCACTGTACGAGAGGATCTGGTTCAAGACCATCTTAGGAACCTGAATGTATACAAGTCCATGGGACCAGATGAAATCCATCCGCGGGTCCTGAAGGAGCTGGCAAATGAAGTTGCTAAGCCACTGTCCATCATATTTGAAAAATCATGGCAGTCAGGTGAAGTTCCCGATGACTGGAAAAAGGGAAATATAACCCCCATTTTTAAGAAGGGGAAAATGGGTGAGCCGGGGAATTACAGACCAGTCAGTCTCACCTCTGTGCCTGCCAAAATCTTGGAGCAGATTCTCCTGGAAGGCATGCTGAGGCACATGAGAAACAACAAGGTGGTTGGTGACAGCCAGCATGGCTTCACTAAGGGGAAATCCTGCCTGACCAATCTGGTGGCCTTCTATGAAGGGGCCACGGAACTGATGGACAGGGGTAGAGCAGTTGATGTCATCTACCTGGACTTATGTAAAGCCTTTGACACTGTCTCACATGACATCCTTCTCTCTAAGTTGGAGAGACATTAATTTGATAGGTGGACCACTCGGTGGATAAAGAACAGGCTGGATGGCCGCACGCAAAGAGTAGTGCTCAGTGGCTCAATGTCCAGCTGGAGACAAGTAACGAGTGGTGTCCCCCAGGGATCGGTGTTGGGACCGGTCTTGTTCAACATCTTTGTGGGTGACATGGACAGTGGGATTGAGTGCGCCCTCAGCAAGTTTGCCGATGACACCAAGCTGTGTGGTTCGGTTGATAAGTTGGAGGGAAGGAATGCTATCCAGAGGGACCTTGACACGCTTGTGAGGTGGGCTGATGCCAACCTGATGAAGTTTAACCATGCCAAGTGCAAGGTCCTCCACCTGGGTCGGAGCAATCCCAGGCACAGCTACAGGTTGGGCAGGGAAGAGATTCAGAGCAGTCCTGTGCAGAAGGACTTGGGGGTGTTGGTCGATGAGAAAATGAACATGAGCTGGCAGTGTGCGCTTGCAGCCCAGAAAGCCAACCGTATCCTGGGCTGCATCAAAAGGAACATGACCAGCAGGTCGAGGGAGGTGATCCTGCCCCTTTACTCTGCTCTCGTGAGACCTCACTTGGAGTATTGTGTGCAGTTCTGGTGTCCTCAACATCAAAAGGACATGGAACTGTTAGAACAAGTGCAGAGGAGGGCCACGAGGACAATCAGGGAACTGGAGCACCTCTCCTGTGAAGATAGGCTGAGAAAATTGGGGCTGTTCAGCCTGGAGAAGGCTGCGTGGAGACCTCATAGCAGCCTTTCAATATCTGAAGGGGGCCTATAGGGATGCTGGGGAGGGACTCTTCATTAGGGACTGTAGTGCTAGGACAAGGGGTAATGGGTTTAAACTTAAACAGGGGAAGTTTAGATTGTATATGAGGAAGAAATTCTTTACTGTAAGGGTGGTGGGGCCCTGGAATGGGCTGCCCAGGGAAGTTGTGAATGCTTCATCCCTGGTGGCGTTCCAGGTGGGGCTGGACATAGCCTTGGATGGCATGGTTTAGTGGGAGGTGTCCCTGCCCATGGCAGGGGGGTTGGAACTAGATGATCTTAAGATCCTTTCCAACCCTTACTATTCTATGATTCTATGATTCATGTTGCCATGAGTCTTCCTTATCCCATTCCATTTCCTCATACTATTTTTCCTCTCTCCTACTGCTGTAGCAATGCTGCAATCCAGCAGAACAGGAAAAAAGTTAGTTTGAGCTTAAGTCATCTTGTTTCCTGTCACTTCTCATTTTTTAATCTTCTCAATCCTCCTCTTAGCAATGATGGGGTAAAGAGAAATGGCAGCTGTGTCAGCATCATTCTTTTAATGATCTGCTGTTAGTTGAGAGCCCACTGCATTATATTCCTATGCATCAAATAACTGTTAAAAGTGTGCTTCCAAAAAAATAACAAAAAGAAACTTTAGTGCATGATGAATTATTCAGAGATTTATTTTTTTTAATGGGCCACACAATAGCATGTGACTTTATAAAGATCTGCCGCATCATCTCTCTTCTAGAAACAACAGAACCTGACATCTTTTCATTATGCGAATCCTCAGTTTGAGCAAAATACACAGGAACTAAAAGGATGTTTTCAGTAAACTTCAATTAAAATCCCACTGCAAAGTGAAGTTGCCACCTTTCTCTTTTTAGTACCAGGTCAGGTTGAACATTGGAACAGGTTCCCACAGAGTCTGTAGAAGTCCCATCACTTGGTGGACAAGGCACTGAGTAACCTGAATTACTGTTGAAGTTTGCCCCACTTTGAGCAGGCCATTAGACCAGAAGACCTCCTTGAGGGTTCTTTATGACCTAAGTTATTCTGTGATTCAGATAAAATAAATACTTCAACCACCAGATTTTAAAAAATTGAATATTTTAAATGTGGATTATAGTGGTGAAATGTTAAAAGCATGTTTAATAGTCTAGCGTATTTCTGACCAAAAACACCAAGTGTTAAACAGTTCTTTCTCAGCTTGGTCTTTGTTCTGTGGCATTATTTATTGACAGACAGTTACAGTACTTGTTTTCTAATCCTCTCCAATCTCAGCTTTTCTTTTGGAAACCATACAACAGAATGTAGCTCATCAATGGATCCAAAGCAAAAGAGAAGAAATTATTGATCAGATGACTGAAGCATGTTTGAATCAGTCACTGGATGCTCTTCTAGCAAGATTTTTACTCATGAAAGAAGACTATGAACTTATAAGCACCAAACCTACAAGGACATCAAAAGTACGACAACTACTTGATACCTCAGATAGCCAAGGAGAGGAATTTGCCAGAATTATAATACAAAAGTTGAAAGATAACAAACAGCTGGGACTTCAACCTTATCCAGACATTGTTCCCAATTCTCTGAGACTGCATCTTTAAATTTAGTTTCCGTATGAAACCATGTGAATATTTCTTACAACATGATTCTTAGTTTTGTATAGTAGTTTTATATATGTACTGCTTTGTCTTTACTATGCCTTTGTAGAGTCTCAGAAATGACACTGAGTTCATCTAGACTGCATTTAGTGGGTTACCAATTCAGTAGTTGGAGTGCAGCCATAATGCCAAACACTAGACATTTGACTCAGTTCATAAAAGTATTTTGTTTATACATGACAAAGAAAAAACATTAAATGTTCCCTGGTTTACATATTTTCTGTTTATAGATATCCTTTCCTTTCACTTCACAGGATTGAGACAACCCAACTCAACTTGGAGTTTTGTTTTTTCTCCCTGCACCTTGTCTTTCCAATAGAGGAGGAAAAAAAAACCTAGGTGTTGTATTTCAGGGCTTGTATGCTATGTGTAGAGTAAATTTTCTTTCAGCTGTATTGGTTAGTCCTTCCAAGATACCAGAGGTGAGAGGAAGGTGGGAAGAAGATTACATTGCATTTTTATAGGATTTTTTTTTTTTATTGTTTTGGTTTGGTTTTCCCATTTTGTTCCCAGGGCAAGTGCTTCACACCACTGCGCAAGAAGAATGTCAGTCCAAAAAGGAGCCCAAGGGTATTGTGCTGATCATCTTTGTTCTGCTATGAACTGATATATTAGAAAGAATGCAGCTATAACCTTTTACATTATTTTGTTATAACCGCTTCAACTCTTCTTGAAGTCACAGTAGGATGAGATCCACATATAGCTTATACAGAAGTACCCTTAGTTAATATCTCTTTTCTATTTCCTTAGTTAATGCCTCCCTTATCTTTGTAAATACTTATCTCATGGTGCTGGGTCAAACTTCTAATTCAATTTTATTTTTAGTATTTACATGATGAGCAGTAGTTTGGGTATGTACAAAGATGAAGCATGCACTGCCCTGCCAGGCTGGAAGTGATGTGAATGGGTCTAACCTGCCTAACCTCTGGACAACATCTCTGCCACCCGTTTTTGTCTGAAAGATGGTGTTAACATGTTGATTCACAAATGGGGCCACCTGAGATTAAAAGGTATGTGCTATTTATTTCAGGTCATTTCAGAAAGCTTTAGTGACTTTTACCCAGGTGCCTTCAAAATGCCAAAGCCCACCCCTCCAAGGAAACCCTGAGGCCACTCAATAGAATAACTCAGTCCAATCTCCCTCTTCTTTTCTTGGACCCTGAACTTCCCTCCACAAAGGAGTAGAAGCCATAAACCTGCCTTCTCCAACATGTTAGGCACACAGAGATTTCTTCAAGAGTGAAATGGAGGAGGGGACAGCCACACTCAGGACTTGAGGGGCACAGAAGAAGGGGTAAGGAGGAAGCTTTGGGGAAGCCATGGGGCATAGGAGATGGAGGCTGTGTGTGCCTGCTCCACACAGGGTGTGTGAAGGGTGTGTGGAGCTGACAGGCATATGAGCCAACACGTCAAAGTCTGATGCTTCTTCTGTTGTTTAACTCCAGTACTATGAAAGAGGAACTGAGTTTCTGTGTAACTGGAACACTCCGCACTGATTTTGTCTGTGGCAGCAAGTCCAGCGAGGACAGTCAGGCACAGTCATGCAGTTCATGCACAACTCTGACAGGAAGGCCAAGTCTGTCATGTCTGCTGAAGTCATGCCAGTTCTGTGGATGTAGCAGGTGGGACCCTGGTCTGTGAGAGAAAGAGTTGCAAGCACTTGGAAAGACTTATATTTGCAAAGCTGGTTGGTTTCACACACACACCTTCCAACACAAACAATATTTTGTGCACTTGGGATTAATTGTGAGTGCATCTGTTGCAGACGAGGACTGTAGGACCCTGTGCTGGCTGAGCTGTAAGATGCAGCCAGCAGTGGTTAGGAACAGGAGGGAGTGGAGGACTTGGCAGACATGCAGCTGAACTGTTTGCTGCATATGGAAAATGGTATGAATGAAGAGGGCCCTGGAAATAATTGAGGTACTCTTGTTTCCAGTGCAGAGTATGAAAATCCTTCCTAGCAGTTATGAAAGTATAAGCAATAAACCAGAAAATGTCACGCGCTTATTCAGGCAAGCATGCCTCACTTTGCTGTTCCATAAGCAAATGCCTGTTTGCGTAGCTGTAACACACAGAAGAATTGCTATGAGCAGTAAGCTGGCACAGAAGAATCCTTACTGCAGAAGTGCTAGCCAAGTTCTGCAAGACGGTAAAAGTGAATGAGAAACATGTTATAAAGGAAGTCATATTCACTTCTTTACGGTATCCATCCTACATACATAAAATGCAAGATAGGTGTAATCAAGAAAGTTTTCATGCAGTCTGCATGCTTTGTAATTGCTCAGTGCTGAGTTATATGATGTTACTGTAAATCTGTGGGAAATGTCAAGCAGGACATAACCACTAGGGTCAGATCAAAGTAGTATTAATGAAGAAAACATTTTGTTTCATCTTCCAGCATTCAGCCTTTACAGAATTAAAACAACAGGCTGAGGCTGGCTCTGTAGAAGGATATATGAAAAATATAAAGGTGCACTAAAGCTCTAAGAGGGGGCAGATGTCTGAGGACAGAGTCAGCACAGCATATCACACCATCAAAAAGCCAGTTTCATGACCCATATTGGAAACAGCACAAATTCAAGTTTGAATTTCAGAGTGAAAGTAGTTATACTCCCTTGAAAATATACATTCTAGTTTTTAGAATATAGTTTCTTAAAACTGAAAAAGATTTTAAAATGACAGAGGTCGTGGTTAAGGAACACTGTTCTCAGCCTCTCTGCTCTTCCAGCTGAGACCAATATCCCTGCAAAACAATTCTGTTGCCAAAATGTTCTTGGTATATTATAACGTACATAATCACAGACTTGCAGGCAGCTGGAATTGTGCAATCTTTTCAGGCAGACTTAAAGAGCTCTCAGGAATAAATAACCATCGTTCATAGATAAAACTAAAGCAACTTAGAAGCTATTTATTCAAAATACTTGTCATACCTGCCTTTGAATAGTGCTTTTTAAAAGGGCAGCCATTTCTGTGTAAACATTAACTGTAGACCTGTCTCATTCTGTGAAGGAAAGCATGTTTTTGCAAGATGTTACTTTAAAAGGAAGGAATAGGAGGAGCAGTGACTTTCAGTAGAAAGACTTGGGCTGTTTCTATTATTCATTTGAGTCACTGAGGGTCACAGTATGGAACGCGCAATATGATGCAACTTTCCTGCTTGTTTTCAAGTTGGATTAATGAGGCTGACTGGAGGGATATTTGTGCTTGAATTCAATTATTTCACTTTCCTGCATGGATTAGTAGTCCATTCTGATGAAGTCCTGTTATCTGGTGCTTCTACTCAGTCCCGTGACTTAACATTTGACGTGCTGGATCAGCTCCTTCCAGATGCTCTTTGACACGTAAGTACAAATTTTTGCCTTACTATTTAGCCTTGCCATTCACGGAAAATAAAAATCCCAGGTTAGTGCTCTTGAATTCATTAACTTTTTGCTCTGCCGAGAAGGCTTTATATTCTGGATGTTTACTTGTTTTGGAAATACTGTGCTGTACTGGCTTTCCAAAAGTACTTCATAGTAAGGGCAACACATTGCTTCAGAAGACAAAGCTGATTACGCTGGATAAGTAATTTCTTTCTTTGCTTATTTTTTGTCATACATATTATTTTAAAGTTTATTTATTTAAAATAAGATTTTAATACCAGATCAGCCTGTTTTGTATATTATTATGTCATAAATTGGAAAAGCCACAGATACATAATTCTCCAGAAAAATAACTGAGTTGATAAATATTTAACAATAAGTAGATTAAATTTAAAAGAAAATGTACATTTCAAAAAAATGTAAACAAAAATATTGGGTTGTTTGAAATTAAATAATACTTATGATTTTCAGTTAACTACCACTCTTTACTAGTCTTCCCACCTGAAAATCTTTCTGTTTTGTCCAACTGCACCATGAGAATAAACGTCTTCTTTGTGTACAGTGTTAGTAAGAAGTCTTGTGACTTTCTAAATTAAAAAGAAAGAATTAGACTGCATTTGTTTCACATTAACATCTAGGAAAATGTTGTTCTACGTTTCAGTGATGCACTGATAAAGGATATTTTTTTACCCCAAAATTCCTTTTGTCTGATTTCTTTCATAACTTTCTAAGGAAAAGAGAACAGCGGATATTTAAGCTGATGCTTCTGCCTGCTAATGACCTCAGTTGAGGTTGTTTGGAGAAACCACATTCCAGGAGAGTCTGGGATCTTCTTTCTTGAAAGCTCTCATTGATTTTAGTATTCATGGTACTGCAATAAAAACAGCAACTAAAGGCAAGGCTAAACTGAAAGTGAGAGAAGAGGCTATTCATGTTAGTGTTAACCCACCCACCCTGGTGAAACAAATGTGTGCTTATTTAGAGGAGCAGCTAGAGAGTCACTATTCAATTACAGTAGCCTTCCTGCTAAAGGAACCAAGCATATCACCTACCCTCTGGTAAGCTGCTACCTTCTCTTTGAAATACTTTTCTCATATTTGGACTGCAGTAGCTTTTCTCTCAAATATCCTTTGTTTCTCCTAGGGAAAATCCATCCTCTGATTGCAGTAATGAAATTGGAGCATGTGAAGCATTAATTCACCGAAAATTATTATAAACATAAAATTCAAACACCAAAAGGAAATATGCTTGTTTCCTATTGAGTGGGATATGTTTTCTTCAGAGGAGATCAAAGTGGATTTTTTGTTGGTTTTATTATTGTTATTGCTAACAGTATTTTATTTATGCTGTTCCTTCATAGTGTATAATTTGATTTGTTTGCTTTATCTCCCTTCTCACTGGAAAATGTTCAACAGTCTAATCTGCCACCTTAAGACCTGTTGATGCTCATGCTCAGCATGTTTTGAAGACTACACGTCATCTACACATTTTTGATTAATATAAATGTCCATGGTTGGAGGAGTTTTTATTTTAAGTTAATCTGTTATATGTGGAAGAGAATTATCCAGAGTGTACATGGAGAAAATAAGAGATTGCTCATGACTTTAAGAATAGCTTTCTACACATATATTGATTTCTAATATAAACATAATTAAAATATGCTAGATTTTGTTTTTAAATGTCATCCTTATTGTCATTGATTTTCTAATTGAAACAAGAAAATACTGGGGCTTTATCACTTTTATTGCCTGGTTTGATTTGCTATGTTCATTGATGGCATAGCAGACTTTCATTATTAAACATTATGTGGCAGTAGACAATAATCACCTAAAGAAAAAGCCATGAAATTATCTGAAATAATATTAAGGAGTACGCTTGGTGTCCAGCATGTTCCAGCATCTTTGATAGGAGATGACTTTTAAGTGCCCTCAGTTTAGAAGGGAATCTGCTGAATGGAACAATATGTGGTATCTAAGAGAGATCCTCTCTTAGATTTATTTATCAATTTTCTTGAATTAAAAGCTGAGAATTCTGAAATGTCCTAACAAACAGAGGCAGCTTGGTCCCTCTGGAAGTCTGTAGAGCAGCTGATAAGATGTCACACTTCCATAACTCCTGACCAAGCCTTGTATAAACATTTAGCAAAGGTTAATTTACCTCCTAAAGAAGGAGGCAATCACTCATGAGGCTGTAAGTCCTGAAGGATGAAAAGTGTCTGAGCAATCCTGCCCTGACAAATGTCGTACACTAATTTATGGAAGAACTGGTTTTTATTTCAGCTCTGGTTTTCAACTACTATCAAGCTGCCCCTTCTTCCTTCACTTTTATGTGTGATTTCTGGCAGTGGCTTGACTAAAAAATTAGCTATTGAGAATTACCTGTCCTGGAGCAATTGTTTTCTTTAACTCCTCAGGTGTCAGTCTACAAGTTGCTTTCTGATGCTCTTTGTGCATACAGCTAGAAGGTAAACATAGGACTGCAAAGGATTTAGGGCCATCATGGCTGTCTGCACTCTCAAGTCATTCTGTTTTCTCTCTAAGACGCTTTCCTGCGTTAATTAGGGGAACCCCTAAGGAAGAGCAGGACCTGAATGGAAACAGAGCTCTGAAGTTCTGTAGTAGAGAGCACTGGCTGACACAAGGCACAGGCAAGCATTTGCAGCTGTTTTGTTTAGCCTGCTGCAGTCTCTGAGGCACATCAGCATGTTGACACCTATCTGAATCTCTGATTCCCAGAAAGTGGTAGCTCTTTCTGCTTGTCTCAGGCCATGGGGACCAACAGAGCAGGGACCTTCCTTCATGTAGGAAGCTTTTATGTCATCATCTTCAGACTTCATACAGAAGAGCTACAAAAACACCTGTACTTAATATTTTTGCTGCCATAAATTTTTATTGTTGCAGTAGAATTAGTCTCTAAGTACTCAAATATGCTAAAGCATAATGCCAGGATGCAACAAACCTCCTTTTTTTAATTACTGCATAAATTTAAGCTTTCTGTTCTCCGGAAGCCATTCTGCATTACTCACTGATAGAGGATTCACTGTAGGAATTTGTTACCTATCATAATACAGGATTTTCTAACTGAAAGTGGCAACCCCCCTGTAAGAAGTCTATTTGTTACAACTCTGATGGTTGTCCCCAGCACATAAGCCTTCCCAGACCCTAGCTCATACTGGCTGTCATTTGGATTATGTGCACCCTCAAAATGTGACCTACAGCGATGCCCAAGTGACAGAAACAGAGTCATGCTTGAATAGCTAGGCTTCTTAGCTTAAGTTTTCTGGCAAACAAGTTCAAGGCAGAAGCAGCAGTGATGATCCCAGAAAGGGGAGGTGGTAGTATGAGGATGAAGTGACAGTGATGACAGTAGGGCAGGACTACAGGCCAGGTTCAGTAGAACCGAAACAGCAAAATGAGAGAACCATAGTGACAGACATTGGGCATATCCTCAAATTGTTTTCATCACTGCCTGGATTGTAAAAGTAGTAAATGTCTTATACATTACACAAAAAATTCTCCTTTTGCTATTATACAGGAAGAGCTGTACAGCAGACTGTTTAATCATAGAATCATAGAATGGTTTGGGTTGGAAAGGGCTTTTAAATAGCATCTTTTTCCAACCCCCCTGCCACGGTCAGGGGCACCTTCCACTACACCATGTTGCTCAAAGCCCCATCCAACCTGGCCTTGAACAATGCCAGGAATGGAGCAGCCACAGCTTCTCTGGGCAACCTGTTCCAGTGCCTCACTACCCACATAGTGAAGAATTCCTTCCTAATATCCAGTCTAAATCTTACCTCTTTCAGTTCAAAGCCATTCTCCCTTGTCTTGTCACTACATGCCTTTGTAAAAAGCCTCTCTCAAGCACTGTTTAGGTAGGCCTGCTTTAGGTACTGGAAGCTCCTATAAGGTTTCCCTGGAGCCTGTTCTCCAGGCTGAACATGCCCAAGTCTTTCAGCCTGTCTTCATAGGAGAGGTACTCCAGTCCTCTGTTTATTGCCTGAAACTTTGCTGAGAACTAGCATGATTCGTGCCTCAGTCAAATCTTATTTAAGGAAGACATAGTCCTGAATAAGGAGATTAATAAAAGCTTCAACACTGTTACTCCACTGAACAAAATCAGTGCACTGTCAAAGCTAATGGGAATATTGCTATTGACTTGGTGGAGGGAGGGGGGAAGGGGACAGCGAAGGAACAGGCAGAAGCTGTTTGAAAGATTTTGTTCTCAGATTCCTACTTTCTTGCAGATTTTCAGCAGATATAAATTGGGCTAACTACAGTGAATAACTACAGCGAAGCTACACATCTTGGTTCTGAAAACTGAATCTCTTATCCTGTGATTCTTAGGCTGTACCTATTCATGAACCTAATTCAGGGTCTGGTTTAAAGTTTTGCTAATGCGACATCTCTCAAAGTACTAAACTTTTAACTGTTTTTTCTTCTACTTGTTTTTCTTTTTAAATGGTCTCATCCAGAGTCACTTATTTGTGAAAAAATATTTCCTGCACAGCTCTGGTTACACATTTTGAGAGATCTGAAATCGCAAATAAAAAAATATGCACAACATAGTGTTACTTAAGAAAATAATTTGACCTTTACCTTTATACTCTCATGAAAGCTAGATTGTGAAAGTTCTACTACTCATAAGTAGCATTGCCTTTTTAAATGCTCAAATTCCCTTTATCTACCAGGTTATCCATCCTAGACATCAAAGTTCAGGTTGGATATCATGTATGCAAGTTACCTCTACAAGTTACAACCTGTCAATTGAATTATATATTTTGTGTATCCTACTTTACAGGAACATATATTTATCTCATTTGTCAGTGAGACTTCATCTGAGAAAAGTGGTAGCCATTGGTTTTGATCACTACTGGCATAGCTCCGCATTCACATCGCCTCCAGAACTGCTGCATTTGAAATTCTCACTCCCTTTGAGCGGTACCCGCTAAATGTTTGTGCATCCTGGCTCAGAGGCAGAGCTCTGAATACCCACATTAAAAAAAAAAAAAAAAAATAAAAAAAAAATTAAAATATCCCAGATGAGGCACAAAAAGCATGAGGTAATTTTAAACTAGCCCTGCTACCCAAGTAGTATTTATACAGAGTTCTGCCCAAGTTTCCAGCATGCTGCTGTCCTGATAGGCTCTCTGAACAGCTGCAATCACCAGAGAGTGTTTCTGTCAACATTTCACATAGCCATGAAAAGCAGAAAGAGAGCCAGGAGGTTCTGGAAGTAGTAGCTCCTATAATTCCTCCCTCCCAGGCCAAGTTGATATATTTTTTCTTAGGGGGACAAAGTGAGAAGTAAAAGGAGCCACCTGTGTGTGACTTCCATCAGCAAAACATGGGAGACTCAGTAATCACACTTGAACACGTATGGCAAATTAATATTTAGCTTTACTCCCATGTTCCCACAGTGCTCTGTGGTTAGAGAAAGTGCCATTGGGATGAGGAAAGCGTTTAATCTTTAAAGATAGTTTGACATCTTTTAATCTTTAATCCTCATCACGCTTCCTTAGTTATTTGATCAACAAGGAAACTGAGTTGCACCAAAAAAAGCTGGAAAAGAACACATGTAATTATAAATTATTCTGGATTGCTGAAGCAGACGTGCTTTATAAAGGAAAGCAAACCTTTTGGAAAGTTTGGGGAGGGCAGGTTGTTCGTTTTAAACTCACCATTGACACATGTTTTAACAACATAAATTTGTGACCAGATGTTTTTGGCCAGTGTTGCGTGAAGGAGCTTTGATCTACTTCAGAGAACTTGGCTTTAATTCTTAGGATTTTGAGGAATTTTTTTTGGAAGTATTTGAAGTGTATGTGGAGTTGGAGAAGGAAAGGAGAAATGAACTTCTTTTGAGAGAGGCACTGGAAAAATTCATTGTTCTAAGTAAGCACCATTATGAGTCAGCCAGACCCAAGAACTGAGAGAGTCACTGCAGTTGCGGCGGTTGAATTTCCCTTCCCCGTTCCTGAGGACCTCAGCCCCAGAGGGGTGTGATGGGGGCACAAGGCTGATTTATCCATGCAGCTAGATATTTTCATTGTTTTTTCCCAGCTCCCAGCATACTTGCGTCCTGCCATGCAAGCACCAGAATGGGAAGCTTTTACAGTCGTGTTTGCTGGACTCAACACAAAAGTGTTCCAAGGACAGAGTGTTCAAAACTCAATCCCTATGCATGCTAGTGACTCCTACCCAGAGGTCAAGTGAGATTAATAATCAACATGCATTATTCATTGCAGCAGCAATCTCATCTCTAGGAACAGCTAAAGCTCTTTTCTTTCTGTAGTCACAGAATTATAGCCCTAAAGGGCAGGGGAGCCCAAGACTGTTGGTTGATATTCAAGGACCACCTGCTCCAAGCTCAAGAGTGTTACATCCCAACTAGGAGGAAGAGCAGCAGGAGGGCCAGGAGACCTCCATGGATGGATAAGGAGTTACTGAGGAAACTCTAAGTTTCCTTAGAGGTTAAAAAGAGGATATAAAAGGTGGAAGCAACGACAGGCAGTCTGGGAAGAATACAGGGATGCTGTCGGAAAGCTAGGGCCCAGGTTAGGAAAGCTAAAGCCCAGTTAGAATTAAACTTGGCTAGGGATGTTAAGGATAACAGGAAGGGATTCTACGGGTATATTGCAAATAAAAGACAGACTAGGGACAATGTGGGCACTTTCCGGAAGCTATCAGGAGAATTGGCTACCCTGCATTTGGAGAAGGCTGAGGTTCTTAATGACTTCTTTGCCTCAGTCTTCACTGGCAAATGCTCTGACCACACCCCCCAACTCTTGGAAGGCAGACACAGGGACTATGTGAATCAGGACCTTAGGCCCACTGAAGGAGAGGTTCTGGTTTGAGACCATCTTAAGACCCTGAATGTGCACAAGTCATAGAATCATAGAATAGTTAGGGTTGGAAAGGACCTTAAGATCATCTAGTTCCAACCCCCCTGCCATGGGCAGGGACACCTCCCACTAAACCATGCCATCCAAGGCTATGTCCAACCCAGCCTTGAACATCACCAGGGAGGGAGCATTCACGACTTCCTTGGGCAACCCATTCCAGTGCCTCACCACCCTTACAGTAAAGAATTTCTTCCACCTGCGGGTCCTGAAGGAGCTGGCAAATGAAGTTGCTGTGCCATTGTCCATCATATTTGAAAAATCATGGCAGTCAGGTGAAGTTCCTGATGACTGGAAAAAGGGAAATATAACCCCCACTTTCAAGAAGGGGAAAATGGATGATCCAGGGGACTACAGACCAGTCAGTCTCATCTCTGTGCCTGGCAAAATCTTGGAGCAAATTCTCCTGGAAGGCATGCTAAGGCACATGAAAAACAACAAGATGCTTGGTGACAGCCAGCATGGCTTCACTAAGGGGAAATCCTGCCTGACCAATTTGGTGGTCTTCTACGATGGGGCTACGGAACTGGTGGCCAGGGGTAGAGCAGTTGATGTCATCTACCTGGACTTGTGTAAAGCCTTTGACACTGTCCCACACGACATCCTTGTCTCTAAGTTGGAGAGACATCAATTTGATAGGTGGACCACTCGGTGGATAAAGAACAGGCTGGATGGCCGCACGCAAAGAGTAGTGCTCAGTGGCTCAATGTCCAGATGGAGACCAGCAACGAGTGGTGTCCCCCAGGGATCGGTGTTGGGACCGGTCTTGTTCAACATCTTTGTCAGTGACATGGACGGTGGGATTGAGTGCGCCCTCAGCAAGTTTGCCAATGACACCAAGCTGTGTGGTTTGATTGATACACTGGAGGGAAGGAATGCCATCCAGAGGGACCTTGACACGCTTGTAAGGTGGGCTGATGCCAACCTGATTAAGTTTAACCATGCCAAGTGCAAGGTCCTACATCTGGGTCAGAACAATCTCAGGCACAGCTACAGGTTGGGCAGGGAAGAGATTGAGAGCAGCCCTGCAGAGAAGGACTTGGAGGTGTTGGTCAATGAGAAAATGAACATGAGCCGGCATTGTGCACTTGCAGCCCAGAAAGCCAACCGTATCCTGGGCTGCATCAAAAGGAGTGTGACCAGCAGGTCGAGGGAGGTGCTCCTGCCCCTCTACTCTGCTCTCATGAGACCTCACTTGGAGTATTGTGTGCAGTTCTGGTGTCCTCAACATAAAAAGGACATGGAACTGTAGGAACAAGTCCAGATTAGGGCCTCAAGGATGATCAGGGGTCTGGAGCACCTCCCATATGAAGATAGGCTGAGAAAGTTGGGGCTGTTCAGCCTGGAGATGAGAAGGCTGCGTGGAGACCTCATAGCAGCCTTCCAATACCTGAAGAGGGGCTATAGGGATGCTGGGGAGGGACTCTTCATCAGGGACTGTAGTGCTAGGACAAGGGGTAACGGGTTAAATCTTAAACAGGGGAAGTTTATATTGGATATAAGGAAGAAACTTTTTGGTAAGGGTGGTAAGTCACTGGAATGGGTTGCCCAGGGAAGTTGTGAATGCTCCATCTGTGGCGGTGTTCAAGGCCAGGTTGGACAGAGCCTTGGGTGGCATGGTTTAGTGGGAGGTGCCCCTGCTTATGGCAGGGTGTTGGAAGTAGATGATCTTGAGGTCCTTTCCAACCCTAACTATTCTATGATTCTATGATTCTATGGTTTGGTTTGGAAAGGACCTTGCGATCATCTAGTTTCAACCCTCTTCCACACTAGACCAGGTTGACCAAGACCCTGTCCAAATTGGCCTTGAACACTGCCAGAGATGGAGCATTCATCACGTCTTTGGGCAGCCTGTTCCAGTGCCTCACCACCCTTGCAGTAAAGAACTATTTCCATATATTTAGCCTGAACTTCCCCTTTTTAAGTTTAAACCCATTGCCCCTTGTCTTATCACTGCAGTCCCTGATGAATTGTCCCTCTCTGGCATCCCTGTATGCTCCCATCAGATACTGGAAGGCAGTGTATCAAGTAAGCCATACAGCTTGACGTCGGGAATTTCCCTTGATTGACATGATTTTTCAAATATGATGGACAGTGGCTTCAGAACTTCACCTGCCAGCTTCCTCAGGACCCGCAAATGGATTTCATCATTTTATCCTCATATTAACACTAACGTCCTGAGGCTAGAGCTCTTTTGTACCTTTTTCTCTCTTTTCTCTTGTGTTCCTCAGCAGATAATTTTCAGATAGGTGTGGTTTGATGAAACAGATAATAATGAAATAAAGTTCTTCCTGGGGTGAGAGCATGCCTTTATGGGACACTCCAGCCGCATTAGAACATGCTTCCAGGGGTACAGTGTCTCCTTATTCCCCAAGATAAAACTTCAACAATGTAGCACAGAATTACAATTCAAGGTAAACAATGAAAATGAACTGAGAGTTCATGAAAGCTTCAGGATCTATAATCAAGGACAATGGCCTCACATTTATCCTTTCAAAAGGTACAGAACAATGAAAGTTAAGTAAATTCACTAGTATGTGGTTCCTGGACTGCAAAGTAAAAGCAGACAAAACAATTATTCTTTGTACTGTTTCTGCCTTGCAGACTAATCATCTCATACCTGTGCATTACAAAAGATGTTCTCTCCTCTTGTTTTTAGGTAATGATAGTTGAGGATGCCAGCCCCTTGGGAAATACGCTGCAATAAGAAATCCAAAACTAAGCATGGAAGAGCTGAAATGGACAGTATGGAAGAGACAAGTGAAAAAATGCAGATGAAAAAAGAGATCACATTACTAAATGGAGTTTCTTTAATTGTAGGGAACATGATTGGCTCTGGGATATTTGTTTCACCCAGAGGTGTTCTAATGTACAGTGCTTCCTATGGACTCTCTCTAGTCATCTGGGCGCTTGGTGGGATATTTTCACTGTTTGGAGCTTTGTGTTATGCTGAATTGGGAACATCCATCATTAAATCTGGAGCCAGTTATGCCTATATTTTGGAAGCATTTGGTGGCTTTGTGGCCTTCATCAGACTCTGGTCTTCCTTGCTAATTATTGAACCAACAACTCAGGCAGTGATAGCAATCACGTTTGCCAACTATATTGTTCAACCAATTTTTCCTCATTGTGAGCCACCATATGATGCAGTCAGGTTGATTGCAGCTGCCTGTGTATGTAAGTAAAGTTATGATTCCTAGAAGTTCAGAACTATAATTGTAGGTACTCAGAGATACTCAGAGAAATTTTTCTGAATTTCTTTTCCTTCACCTGCTACTATGGAAAATAATTACTGCCCCTCTAAAACACATTCCTAGGAACTAATAATCTTTTATTCAGACAGATTGTATTTGGGGCTGTGATTACTAGAGGAGAGAGGAGAATTACAACAATTTGGCTGGAGAAAACTATGACTGCTGATTAAAGATACATATGTCCCTATGGATCATTGGCCTAATTGGCAGCCCACATTTAATCCATGCTCTCTCTCCCATATTTCTTGCAAATCACAAAAAATGAACAAAAAAATCATAAAATTCATATGGAAGTAAAAATATTCTGCCTAGTATGAGCGTTTTCTCTAGAGAAATTGTGTAGTTTAAACAGACACTCCACAAAGTTGACTTTATCATGACTATATGTTTTAGGTGAACACAGGGATAAGCATTACAAATATGTCCCCTAGTAGATGGACTGCACTCAAAGTGTTTTCCTTATAAATATGGATTTGTCAAGCTAGGATATGAGTTCCTTTGAAGCTGTGCTTAAAAATGGCTTAAACTGTACAACACAGCAAAAACTTCCAAAAGGGTAAGTAATTTTCAATGGAGGAAGTACTCCAGGTGGGGTACTCATGAAAGCAGAGTAGAGGGGCAGAATCACCTCCCTTGATCTGCTGGTCACGCTCCTTTTGATGCAGCCCAGGGTATGCTGGCTTTCTAGGCTGTGAGTGACATTGCTGGCTCATGTCCAGCTTCTCATCAGCCACACTGGCTGTCTCAAATCACCTCCCTATCCTTCATGTGCCTTAGCATAGGTTCTAGGAGGATCTGTTCCATGATCTCCACAGGCAGAGGCAAGTCTGACAGGTTGGTAGCTCCCAGGGTCCTTACCTTCTTACCCTTTTCAGAAGCGGGTGCATATGTTCCTCTCATGCATATTCTTTTTCTCTGCAGGTTCCTTAACATTTATTAATTGTGTCAATGTAAAGTGGGGAACCCGTGTACAAGATGTTTTCACTTACGCAAAAGTTATGGCCCTTTTCTTGGTGATATCTGTTGGCCTTTACAAAATTGGTAAAGGTAAGAATCATTTTAGTTTGCTTAAATTCTTAAAAATGAACTGCATATGAGTTTCAAAATCAGTGCAGGAAGATCAGACTCCTTCAAACTTATGTAATGAAACGTTGAGTTTTTTTTCTGGGAAAAAAACAACCCTCCCTGTCATAGGAAGATTACAGAAATGTTATGGCTTGTTAAGCAATGGGGTGTTGATTTTTATTCTATTCTTCATGTGGATGGAAGACCATATGCCAAGTTCTGCATTGCTCAAGTTGAATAGCAAATAGCAGCTGAATTAACATCAGTTTAGTGCTAACTAGTTTAAAGTCAGCCTCAGTGTCTCTGACTTGTGCTGATTAAAAGCTAGTGTTGCTACTTGTCCTATGGCAGGAAAACACAGTAGAAGTTGCCAGACACATCCTTTCCATTGCTCCTCACACCACAGCCCCTGGTGCACCCATGGCAGAGAGGCACTGCAGCAGCCAGCAAGGGGAGAGCACAAGGAAGGGAGGCACGTGTCCTTGTCTTCGTTGGTGAAAAAGTGTGCATGTTTCTAGAAACTAGGCAGAAGCCTGTGATGTGAATCACTGTGGTATTGTAAGACATCACAGGAAGGATGAGCCACCTCATATCAGCCGTAACTGCACTGAGCTGAATACACTGAAATGCTTGAGAATAGTTTATTCCTGTACTACCTCTGATCTTTGCATATGACAATAGATTTGCTTTTATTGATTTGGGCCTCTAGTACAGAGAAGTCTCTTCCAACTCCAGCTCTCATGTTCAGCTACTAAAGTTTTTTCATTTCCCTTTCCCATGAAATTGTCAAATAGCCACTCTATTCAGTTGAAATAAGGATCCACTCTTCATGTCAGGAATTGTCTTTTTCTACTGCTGAAACTAGCTTATAAGACTTTATGAACATGCTTACTTTTCCATGTTTGCTGTCTTTCTCCTTTCCTTGGCTGCAGTTGCATTAGCTGTTACACTGTAATGCTTCAACAGATTTTTAAGAGAGCTTTTTTGTTTAGCCATTATCTGTGCATGTCGATTGTCACCAGTTTGTTCAAGTCTAAAGAAACCCAAACAAATGAACTCAGTCCTAAGGGCATGAAGATGTACAGTTCCATGGAGGAGTAGTTTCACTCATGCAGCTGCTGCAGTTTTACAAAGGTGTAAGCCCATGACGTCCTGTCCCCACAGTCACAAATTAACCTATGCTTCCAAATTGTGTCCTTCAAAACTTCCAGCCTGCTTGCTGGCATGCAGCCACCAGGATGCAGCTCGGCCAAGGGGCCGTTCCT
Source organism: Amazona ochrocephala (assembly GCA_039720435.1). Lineage (NCBI taxonomy): Eukaryota > Metazoa > Chordata > Aves > Psittaciformes > Psittacidae > Amazona > Amazona ochrocephala. Next base: position 27,222,772 of record CM077876.1, on the reverse strand, counting down.
GCTCCTGCATCCATACAGCCCACACTAGTTTCTTTGCATTGCTTCATAGGGTCACTGAGGGTAAAGGCGGAGACGAAACATTACTCTGAGGAACTCAAAATGCTGAGGGCTTTCACTGGTAGTCAAGATCTCATCTCTGCTTTGTTTAAGCAGAACAAAGCACTTAAATACAGAAAAGACTGGAAAGAGGAATGATGTAGACTTCTGGAGGAAACTGTGAACAGGTCAATGCACTCTGAAAATCGGCAGCTTTTTTAATGAAAAGAACAGTTATGAAATTTTAGCCATGACATATTCCTCCCGCTGTGCTCAGTTTTACCTCTTTTTTTAAAACACTGAATACTGATACTGAATGTATCTGATGTTGAATATGAACTGTCTTTAGTGAAACAAACAAACAAACAAACAACTAAAAAACAGTTCTCTTGGTACTTTTGGATTTTTCTTTTTTTTCCTTCCAACCATTTTCTCCCCCAAAGTGTGTGTACATCTCATAGCTTCACCTTCCTCGGTTTGAACAGTCTCCTTGTAGTTACTGCTTTTCAAAGACTGAATTGCTTTCCCGGTATGTATAACCTCCTTCGTTTAACCACAGAGTGAAGTTGTTTCATTTTACAACAAAGACCTTACTTTCTTCCTTAATATAGGTTTAAGCATGTTTCTGTGTTCCTTAATATTTAACACACTTTCAGTTACATTAGATAGTTGATTTTCCTTCTTGCAAACTCAGTAAAGCCATTCTTTCCCTTTCCAGAATCACAGTGAAGGCTCACACAGATTCATTAACATTTCATCTATTTTGCAGCAGGTTTTCATCTCAACCAATTGAGCTAAACTAGAGGAGAATTTTGAAAGGAAAGCAAGTCACCTCCCTTAATTTTTAGAAGCACCTTTGTGGGACAAAGCATGCCACTGAGAACCATGCCTCCAGGATATGAGCACAGATATAAGGAAGAAATGTGAGACAGGTTCAGGAACTGAAACTGGGTTTCCCAGAGTGCCTCTGCCTGGCTGACAGGGCATAGGATGACTTCAGTATGGTTCCCTCCTTCTGTAGGCTTGACAGCGATACCAGGAGATGACGCTGTGAGTTCTGGTAGAATTATCCAAATAACAAAACATGGGAAAATATCTTCTGCTGTCTTCCTGTGCAAGAGCAGCTGTCTGACCGTCTGACTATAAATTTCCTATGTGTCAAGTGAAAATACAAGCTGTGCCCTTTTACAAATAGTAATGAAGCCTGGATGAAGTAGGCTTTTATTTCCTTTTGGTTAGCTGAAACTTTTACTGTAGTGTCCTTCTATGTCATAATCCTTGAAATCGAAGAGGCACCTGTCATTTGTACAGGAGAAACGGAAAACCTGAGAGCTCCATTCGAGGGCTCAGCAACAAACCCAGGGATGATTGCTCTGGCTCTCTACTCTGCCCTCTTCTCCTACTCAGGATGGGACACACTCAACTACGTCACCGAGGAAATGCAGAATCCTGAGAGGTAAAAGTGTGCTTTTCCTTTGTATTGCTGAAGTGTCCTGGTAAGACAGGTGAGATAGCAGGACCAGCTGCTCTGTATTTGTTTCTGAGTGGAAATTTCTCAAACTATTTTCTCTGTAAAAACATTCTCCATTTGAAAAGAAGTATGAGAACACTTTCTGATTACTTCCTCCCTTACCAATTGTACCACACTAATAAATCACTTGTCTGCATTTATGTATTTTACACCCTATACTTCAGATGGCAATTTTTAAAGGGGGGAACAAATCCCTTTGAAAAGCAGAGAAAATCATGGATCCATCCAGCCCCATGAAATTCCCTACTTCTTTTCAGTCAGACAGAACAATTGTTTCATTTTTCCGGGACTGGTTTTGCCACCAATAGAGTAAGACTCTGTCAGTTTTATGTCTGTTTTATCATGTGATCTTCATCATTACTGTTTATGGACAAAATATTTATTTTTGCTAAATATGAAAGGTTAAGTAAAAAAAGTCCACAAGTAGCACTGGAAATATTATCTCTGCCCCCCAAGTGTGCATTTAAATCTCATTGCTTAAGTGCGCTCTTAAGTTGCTTCATATACAGTTTCAAGGTATAAATGTACTTTTCTTACTCTGAAACTTGTAACAGACCCACAGCAGCCAACTATGTTGCTTATGGAATTGTTCCACACATGGCTCCACATTATTTTGTAACCCCACGATTGCAAACTGATGTAGTACAAAAAGTCATGGAGGTATCCATTCACAAATGTTTGAATTTGGGAACAATTCTACTTAAATATTATTTATTTAAAGAGCAAAAAATAATTTTACCACTTTCCTTTTGCAGGAATCTACCTCTTTCTATTGCAATTTCAATGCCTATTGTGACTGTTATTTATTTGTTGACTAACATAGCATACTATGTAGTGTTGGACATGTCAGCTCTCCTCACAAGTGATGCAGTGGCTGTGGTAAGTTGTATAAAATAATTAAGAAAGTTACTGTATGGATGACACTGCATAAAAACCTCAGGTAGCACACTTCTTGGCAAAACAACTGAAATATTTCTATGCTGAAGATTATTGCTTTGTTTTAAACTTCATTTTCATGTAAGAGTACCAGTAAATTGACAGGTGCATGTAAAGATAAATCTGCTCTTGTAAGGAACCTCTTATATACTCTGCAAATTCTGCTCCTAACAGTACTTCATTGTAGAAGATGCTTTCGCTAAGGCCAGAGAGAGAAAGAGCTATGCAAAGTCTGGGTGGTTTTGCTATCACTCTAATGTACAGTGTGTGATGTTTCATGGTGCAACATCACAGCAATATTTTCAACACAAAAAGGTGCAATGAAATGCTTTTTAAAACCTTATCAATATTTTATACAAAAGTACAATTATAACTCATGGATTATTGCAGCTATTATTTGTCAGAATAGGTTAAAACCAATATATTATCTTCTATTACATCATTGACTTGATCTGTGCTTAGAAATGTTGGGGGGTTTTAATCCTTTTTAAATATATCTGCCATTTTTATTTTGATACTGATCAGGTTTTCCAAATTCTAATTTCTCAAGTCATTATCAGGTGTCATAAGAAAGGATGGACGATGACACAGTATTTGGTGGGGTGTGTTTTCATGAGAGTATCTTAGTATTGTCCATATGCGTGATATAAGAGGCCTCACTATTATTTCCTTTTTCTGTTACAGACGTTTGGTGGTGAAACCCTTAGTTATGCTAAGTGGATAATTCCTATAGCGGTGGCCATGTCTTGCTATAGTGGCTTAAACTCATCAATAATTGCAGCATCTAGGTATGAAATACAAGATTTATTTTAACTAATTGAAAAAAAATCATTTATTATTAATCTGCATTCTTTACTACACAGTAAAGTGTAAAAGTAACAGTTAATTTTTGCCATGTCAAGTAGTTCATTCATGATGGAAGGATTGTTACAATCTGATCTGTTTTATCATGGCCAGCACCAGCTAAAGCCACTTGAGAAGAGAACAGCATTTACAACAGATTAATAAAAGAATTAATGCTGCCTTTGTCAGAAAGCAACACTGTCTGGTTGAGTTTTCTTTCTTTTTTTTTTTCAGGCTATTTTATGTTGGAGCCAGGGAAGGACACCTCCCTGGCAGTCTGAGCTTGATTCATGTTAAGTGGTTCACACCAGTCCCTGCTCTCCTCTTCAATGTAAGTGACAGCCCAGCCCTGTGCCTGGCTGAGGCAGCCAGTCATTTGAGCACAGGGAGTATAACACCTCCTCTCTGCCTGGACTTCTCCTGCACTTGAGACACCTTCCTCAAATGCCCATAATAGCTCACTGAGGGTGGCAGTGGTGGTGGTATTTTATCTGGCAAGTTTCTTCCAGTGGAAAGGGAATAGCTTGATTTATATTCATATGCTCTCTGAACAAGATTAGTGAGGAGGAAGTACAGTAGCATTACTTAGAAAACAGAGAATGGCTAAATATATAACAGTATGCACATGAGTTGTATAAGCCTTTATGCGAGTTTTCAGTGTCTCTGTGGAAGAATATGGCAGGAATATCTCTCAGACCCGGCCATAGGCTGATATTCTAGAACTCTTGTTACAACAGCAGTGATAATGTACTTAAAATTAAATTCCTATTGTCAGATACCTGTAGCCATGTTGACATTTTTCCTGCTGTCACTATACAATAAATTACGCCAAACTGAGGAATGATAAGGTACGTAATTACTGCAAATTATTTTAATAAATGGTTCATAAATCTAGAAGATTAAAATAAGGGGGATGATGTGCGCAAACAGAGAAGGTAGAATCATACCAAAGCATTTTACTGCTGTTTATTTGAACATATATATTATTTGGTGTCTTTCGTTGCCCCCTGTTACATATGGCTAATGAATACATTATCATACCAGTCCTATTTGGCACCATATAATTTACTAAAAGTTGCAATCTCATAGTCTGGGGCTCCTCATCCAACCTTCTTAGGAGGGTTTTCTGTTGGTGCTGAAACATAACTCAACAAACCTGACACCTCTTCAGCCAAATGTGGTGGTGTCACTGCTGTGTTTAAGGAAGAGATACCAGCACGTTTCACACAGAATATTTGCAGATTTCTGAGTTTTAAGTACAAGGACTTGATATCCTATGTCCAGAAAAATATTTGGAAACAGCCCTGTAATAACTTTACTACCTCTATTTTCACATTAAAAAGTCTTTGTTTTTATTACCTCTAGGGCTTAATGACTTTGATTTATCTCCTTGTGGAAGATGTTTTCCTCCTCATTAATTACTACTGCTTCAGCTACTGGCTTTTTGTGGGTCTGTCTATTGCAGGACTAATATGTTTGAGATACACTCAGCCACATCGACCCCGGCCTATCAAAGTAAGTAAACAAGAAAGGAAATAAGCCCTAAAAGCCAGTTAATGCACATGTTTATGCGATCCATAATACCACGACCATAACATTGCCAGTTAAGTTACAGATTATTTATCAGCCATAGAAATCTTTTCAACATAGAAGATAAGAAATGAAGTGGGAAATCCCATTTGAGTTTCCAGAAGAACATCTGTTCTGCTACTTTTGCTGTGAGATTAAAATGATATTTGCCATTTCCTTTTCCTTTCATTCAGCCTTACAACTATTTTTATGTCAAAATAAATAAGGCCTGGGGTTCTTAGCCCATCCTGAAACAGCCCCCTTTCGTATTGCTCATAGAGGAGCTCAGAGAGGTTAACACTGATCAGAATTACATGACTTAACAAACTTATCAAAATCCAAAGCCCCCATAAATGCCCAAATTTCTGCTCATGCAAAAGTTCAAAAGCTTGAATAATCAAATATATTTTGACTGTTCCCTACCTCTGCATAGTGGTCACAGACAGTAAAATGCAAGTTTTATGACTGCCTGTAGAAGAGCACCTGGCACAGTAACAAAGTGTGCCTAAAACTTGTTTCTAGTTTTAATACAGTGATTGTCCCGGAAGCAAGGAAGGAAATGCACAGCTTTCCCCAGGCACATAAAATCACATGCTGGCTTCCATTTCACTGCACTCTGTTGGCTCCATGACCTGCATTTCAACGCAGCAGTGATGCAGCAAAAATTATGAGAAATCCAAATTAAGATGCAATATAAACATTTCTTTCTTGTCACTCTCACTTATAAACCCTGGGCATCATTTTTACCAGCACAGGTTTTTTCCATTTAAGTGTAGCATCTTGATTATAAAAAACCACATGGTTCACAGGCATAAAATATCCTAAGCACCTACTGCTACAAGCTTCCAGTCTTCCAGAGCAGACCAAATTTTCCTGAATCATGTTCATATTTCATTTCCAAACTCTCCCTCAAAATATGGTTAAGATAAAGGTTAAATCTTGCTTTACTGGCAGTTTTGCTACTGTCTCTACTAAGGCAAGGATTACAGTCAGATTATAGACAAGGACTGTTTAATTCCTATCAGCATTTGCCACCTTAGTCAACGTCCCAACTCTGCATACACCTTTTGCTTTTCTGAAGCATAGCAGTTGGTTTTCATCAACTTACATTTTTAACCTTTATAAGGAAAAAGAGTTATTTATACCACTAAATACTCAAGAGTTTCAGCTAGTGTTCAAAGGTCAACTCCTGGACTCTTGAGAAGGCTCATTACTACAGGCAATGAAAAGGATTTTAGTGCAAATCAAATCCATAGAGGTTCTTGCAACTTTCCTTATTTGTGGTACGATATTTGTTAAGTGCCCAGGAGAAATGGTTGTAAATCAGTCCACTAGCTCTGTAGCATCAACATGGCAATATTGATGAAATAAAATCCAATAAAAATTACAATTAAAAATTTGCAATTGAAATTAGAAGCAAAACTACCCATTACTGCTCAGTTTTAAAGCACTGCTTTCAAAGATCAGTTTCATACTAATTGGAAAGAAATTCAGCTTGCGCAGGCCTGAAAGCAACAAAATGGTCAGCTACTGAGGTGCGTACCAAATAAGAGGCTCTCAGCACCATACATGTAAGCTTGCAAATTGTACTGACAGTAGGCAATCAAAAAATTCAGTACATAATAGAAATATAGTCCATAGCTATATTTTTATTATTGATGTGTCTAATCTGCAAAATCTGACATTTTTACTGCATCTTTTAATGAATGTTGGATTTTTTTTTCTTTTTTTTTTTGTCTCCACAGCTTAGCCTCTTCTTCCCTATAGTATACTGTTTATGTTCCCTTTTCCTGGTCATAGTTCCTCTCTACAGCGACACAATCAATTCCCTTATTGGCATTGGTATCGCCCTCTCAGGCGTTCCTGCGTATTATTTAGGAGTCTATCTGCCAGTTGAAAAACGACCTAGATGTCTACAGCGGCTCTCTGGTAAGCAACATAGAATCATGGCATGGTTTGGGTTGGGAGGGACCTTAAAGATCATCCAGTTCCAACTCCTCTGTGTCTAGGGACACACTCCACTAGACCAGGTTGCTCAAAGCCCTGTCCAACCTGGCCTTGAATACTGCCAGGGATGGGGCATCCACAGCTTCTCTAGGTAACCTGTGTCAGTGCCTCATCACCCTCACTGAGAAGAATTTCTTCGTAATATCTAAATCTAAATACATCCTCTTTCAGTTTAAAGCCATTCCCCCTTTTCTTATCTCTACATGCCTCTGTAAAAAGTCCCTCTGCAGATTTCTTTTAGCCCCCCTTTAGGTACCGGAAGCTGCTATAAGGTTTCCCTGGAGCCTTCTCTTCTCCAGGCTGAGCAAGCCAAGCTCTCTCAGCCTGTCTTCACAGGAGAGGTGCTCCAGCTCACTGATCATCTTCATCACCCTCCTCTGCACTCACTCAAGCAGATGCACTTCCTTCTTGTGTTGAGGACACCAGAACTGTACATAGTACTCCAGGGGGTCTCTCAGGAGCAGAGTAGAGGGGCAGGATCACCTCCTTCTACCTGCTGGTCACGCTCTTTTTGATGCAGCCCAGGACACGGTTGGCTTTCTGGGCTGCAAGTATACCTAATGGGTCATGTTCAGTTTCTCATCAATGAACACCTTCAAGCCGTTCTCCTCAAGGCTGCTCTCAATCCAGTCTCCTCCTGGGCTGTATTTGTGCTTCGGATTGCCCCAGCCCAGGTGCAGGACCTTGCACTTCGCTTTGTTGAACTTGATGGGATTTCTACAAGGCCCACTTCTCAAACCTCTCCATGTCCCTCTGGATGGCATCTCCTCCATCCAGTATGTTCACTGCACCACACTGCTTAGTGTCATCAGCAAACTTGCTGAGGGCGCACTCAATCCCACTGTTCATGTCGCTAACAAAAACGTTGAACAGGATCAGTCCCAACACCAATCCCTGAAGGACAGCACTTGTTACCCGTCTCCAGTTGAACATTGAGCCTTTAACCACAACTCTGATTCAACCATCCAGCCAAGTCCTTGTCCACTTAGTGGATAACTTCTTGTCCTACTCAGTGTGCTGAGACTTTGAATGCTTGCTCAAAAGTAAGAAAGAATAGTTTTTCCTAGAATCCTTTTTCTTTATGAAGATTTGCTATGCTTTTGTATATGGCATGCCTGAGATTGTTTGTTTCATCACATGGTCCTGAAAATAAAAGCATCCATACCTGTTCAAAACCACCCAATATGTGGATGTAACATGGTCATCTAGTATTTGTGGTGTTGAGCCATTTCAACATGTTGGCTCAATAAAAGCCATGTAGGATTGTGAGTACTAAGTGCATGCAGTTTGATACCCTGGAAGGCAGAGATACCAGAACACCACTGCTTCACTTCCTGCCCAAGGAATGGAATATCTGCATCAGTTGAGTATGTGCATTTTTGTAAATTATGAAATAACGAATTTTTGGCCTGAAGGGTAATTTCCACTCCTCAAATTCAGGCAGTCTTGAGAAACAAAACTTTAACATTTTTATGCAGTTCAAACTCAGCTATCAATCCAACAGTTTAATGGAGATGTTGACAAAAGTCTGATTAAACATGACTTTCTGTTTAATTATTAGCTTCTTTTGCCTTTAGCTATTTATAATGTGCTTTATACAATTGATTAAGGTATTTTAAGATTTTCCTAATATCTGTGTAGTGCTTTCAAATCCTCAAAATCCATGTATTTGTCTAAGATACATTATAACTTTGTCTCACACATTTTTGCTATTACAGCTACAACAACAAAGTATGTTCAGATGCTCTTCTACTGTGCTCTGTCGGACATAGACATGGAACCTACAACAGCTAAGAATAAATAGACCTGCCTTGACATTGACAGCTGTGCCTTGAGATTTCCTATCTGGAGTAATTTTTATCTTCTGAAGGTTTCCCCATGTGTTCAGTTATACTAAAGCACTAACCACTGTATTATGCATCAGTTTGATGCCTGTTAATTTGTGCTTGGTTTACAAACCACTCTGTTTTACAGGATGTTTTAAAAAAGTCTGTTAATAGTGACTTACCATGCAACACTTTGAAACTGTACAACACTGTATGAAACATTTATCAGCAGGTAAGTGCTAGATAGTACATTAATTGCAAAATCATAAGAAAAAGTTTTAGGTCTGGTCACGATTCTAACAAATAAATAGATAAATTTAACAAAAGACAGACTATATATTTGCAAAATTCAAAACCTGAGTTAGGAAGTAGAAGCCACAGTGTACTTCTAAAGATATCATTAGACTCTGGAAAATGGAAGAATTTCATAATAGACATGCTTAAAGTCAACATATTATTAGTGTTAAACTATTCTAATGCATAATTCCTGGCATACAGAGTTTACCAAAAGAAGAAAACCAAAGTTTTTGGTCATTGAAATTCTGTGAGAAATTCTTGTTGGATGATATCCCACATTCATTACCCTTTTGCAGAAGAGGCATTTTGAACAAACAAATTATACCACAGTAACTGAAGTACTTTTGCTTTCCAGCAGAACAACCTGTTGTGGAACACTGTAAGTGACTGAATCATGTTCCAGCTAGCGTATATTCAGAGAAATCACCTTTTCATAGTGTCCATTGCTTGCCTAGAAGTATCAAAGGTGTGACCCCATGAATGTACTGATTTTTTCCAGAGTGAAACTTATTGAAGGAATTCACAAGGCAAAATTAAAAACTATTGACGTTTACAAAATCCCTTGAGCCCCTGCCCAACCCTTTCAGGCCTCACCAATTCCTGCTGGCAAAGTAACCTGCAGGTCTCCTACTGAGCATGCAGAGAGCTTCCAGAACTGGCTGCCAGGTCTTTTTGTCACCTGAGTGCCTGTTGCACAACACCCAGCACGGGCATGTGCATTGGACAAGTGCATCCACCAGTGGGTGCCCTGGAAGAAAAAGGCAGTTAAGAACTAGGAGCAATCTCTTGAACATTGAGGTTGTCGGTGTGGCACACAAGAATGTGCAACAAGTCCTAATTCTTAGTGCCCTGAAATGGAAGAGACAATAATTGTCATTTAAAAAACGCCATCAGCCCTGCAACCTAGACCATAAAAAAACAGCTGCTCCAGCTCTAATATGGTTTGTTGATACATAGTAGTGTTTGTTATCCTTGTTGGCAAGGTATACTTCCTTTCTGTAATTATATTTGAGTATAGCATACATTATTTCTAATTTGAGTTTCAACATTCCTATTCAATTAACAACAATTAATGTAATTTAATCTTATACAAGTCCCTGCAGCTTCTAGTATTATTGTCTTTTATTGATGCCTGCCCAGAAAAGGGGCAATGGAATAGGTAATCGTTGCTACTTAAACCTCCCTTCATTTCCTCCCCATTTTGTAAAGTCATTTGCAGGATTATAATTTCATGCATCTCCAACGCAGTGTTTGCTGACAGGGCTCCTGTGAAACCTTATATTTGCATTTCAATGTCATCTGCTGTAGCAGTTTCCTTTCAGCGGGGTTTTCTTCTGATACAAGATATGAACAATAAAAATGCACTAAATTAAGCTAAACACAAAGATATCAGAGAAGCATGCTTTTCTTTTTGAAAGCCATTGCTTTCAAGCTCTAAAATCACTTCAGTATAATAATCACAAAACACAAAGAGGAAAGACGACCTAGGGTGTGGTTTAGTTTGCCCAGATAAGAACATCCCTATGTACTCCACACACACACCACATGCCTTTTACAGTACAGCACCATTTTGATCCTGCTCTACAAGTGTACAGAAATACTGTTTTTTTGCCCAATCTCTCACAAAGCACTGGTTAACAACAGAGCCACAGTCCCAGGCTGCATCAGGGCACAAATAGAGTACAAACACTGCAAGTCAGTACCAAACTAAACATGACAATCTTTGCCTCCAGAGTTCAATGTCATGCTTGGTGCTGAGCTGTGTGTTACACCAAGAGAGCACAGTATTATTCTTTGAAGCTCTTCCTTGCAGGACCAAAGTTCCTAAGAGATTAGTATAAGGGCTACAGACAAAGACCATTTCCATAGAGAATTCTGAGCTAAGCAACTTCTTTCTTTTCCTGTTTTTTGCCAAAATCTGTTTTTGCATGAATCTGTTAATTTCTGGGCATGATGCACAACACATTCATTTTCTTTCTTTCTGGACAGGAGGACAGTAGTGGTCAGATGCAAGGCTATAAATGTAAATAACTTTATTGAAATTCTCAATGGAATGAGAAATGTTAATGTGTTTGTTGATTTTTCACTCCTTACAAATAATACCTCTAAGTTGTCAAATAACTAAAGCAAGTCATAGCTGCTGAAGTGTTTAAATAAACATTTGATCTTACAAATGCTGTACTTGTGTGGTTTTAAAGCATAAAAATAGTACTGTGAATGCAATTTGCCCTGCCTTACTTCTCGCAAGTTGGTTTGCCAGGAGAGCAATGAGAATCTAACTAACTTTTATATTTATTCTCTATAACACAACAAAATAAGCATTTGCAGAAGGAAAAGTTTCTAGTTATTCCAGGTGGGACTCTTTCTCGCTGCAGTTATGAGCAATTCTTTACCCAAACACTTTCTGTTTGGCTAAACACATTTTTTTCACATTATTTATGGATGCCCAATCATACAGTAAAACAATAAACAGTTTTACTTTTTCTGAGGTGTTTTTGGCATCCATGCTAAGTATCTCATCATTACATAACAAAACATTAGAGGAGGCTGTTAGAGGACGCCTAGTTTGTCAGCTGGCATCTCTGTGGTGGAAGGGAGTGGGGTATGGATAACACTAGAAGCCTTTGGAAGGCAGAGACTGTGGAGGTGCAGGCTGCACTGCAATGTGTAATGGGAGCCTGGCAGGAGGCAGGAGACCATGGAGAACATGCCCACACGCAGAGCTGGAGAAGGGTCTTTCAGGGCCAAGAGCTGGGGCAATATAGCACTTGGCCTTAGCACTAGCTCTTCTTTAGGAATCAAGAAAATACAGAAGTCTTGATTTTTGTGAAGAACCACAGTTCTTTGAATAAAAAACGAATAATTGGTATCAGATTTCCATTTCTGTGTCAGTAAAGGAAAACAGAAGCTGGCATTGAAAGAGGAAAGTACTAGCAGCCACAGAAAATTTGAATCTGTCTGGGCTTTGTATGGGCCTGAAGAACCATAAGCGCTGTTTGCGCTCCCTGGCTATACAGGTGAGGAAGTGCCTTCACATGTTTGGTAGAAGGAGGATACTGAAGTGTTGAAACTTCTGACTTGAAACTGAATATACTTCCTAAATACTTTCTCTTGAAATTTACCTTCACTGTTTAACAGGAACTTTAGAAGTATTATTGCACAATCTTTGAATCTATAGTACGAGATCTGTCAAGTCCATGTTCTTCCAGCTGATAAGCTATCACGTTTTGTAAATCTTTCCTTTTTCCTTTTCCTGCAGGATTAAGTTTTGACTCATGAGGACTGGCAGCCAAGCAACCATGTGAAGTGCTACAAGTTTACAATGGCTCAAAAGCTCTGAAGTCATTTATTTATTTATTGGTAAAGGCAAATGAGGAAAATAAAATGCAAACCTAAAGAAGATGCTGCACAGTAAAGGGAGAAAAACTTCTTTGTACATCAGGAGCCTGGGTTATAACCACAAGGAATTAGAAATACTTCTCTGGGAACACACATTTAATGTAATTGATGTCACTGAAAAACATGAAAGACGAGTGGGCTACTGAAATGTCAGGTTGTTAGCTACCTAGAAAGGTCCGTATTAGAGGCAAAGGAAGAGAGAGGAATCTGGTTTACATCACCATGGTTTTAAAACAGGAGAAGTCAACATTAAAGCAAATGACCCTAAGTCAATCCTCTTCTAACATAAAGAAAAAATGAGCATTAACCAGTTCATGCAATAAAAAACACAGTACAAATTAGTAGGTGTTTAAAGAGCTGATCACTTAAAATGTGCTGCCTGTCAAGCGATGGAACTGAATACATTTCAGCATACAAATAGAACAAAGATTAATTTGGCAATATATTTACATAGTGCTCAGAAATGTCCATTTTACAGAGCCAAAACCAACTGTGAGCCACACCTGGTGGAGGGAGAACAAAGAGAGTTTAAACTGGAAAGAAACCTCCTTGGAGCTGTGTAAGAACCTACATGCAGAAATAGGAAAAAAAGAAAGGAACATGCACTGCTTTAAAACTGTAATAAATCCTTCCTTTTTAGAGAGGAAGTGCAAAGAGTCAGTGAAATAGAAGAAAGACAAATTTAATGGTAATGACCAGAATTTCAAGGACAAGCTGCTGAACACATCTGACCCTTTAGATGTGCTTCTACAATACCACAAGAGAACTTCAGAACCTGCTGGCAATGACATAGTTTTTGCCCAGGTGAAAATATGCTTGTTATGGTGATATTACCTCATTTCTGATTAGCCATTGCTTTTTCCCATACCATGCCATCACGTAAGGAAATCTGCAAATTAAAGTACCTTTCACTTGCTATCTTATGAAACTTGGTAGTGAAGAGCTATTTATAAAGACACCCTTTGGAAAATACAGTGCTTAGGTCAAATCAGTTGCCTGTTGACCTCCTGCCAGTATGATGTAAGTACATGGGCAGTTATGGCCTTTGTTCTATATATAGTTGTTATTTCTTCATATCACACTGTTGAATTCACTTCTGCTATAACTGACTTCTAGAGTAATCCCTTAGCTCTGCCCACTTAGTGTAATACCAGGCCATCGTTGCCTTTCATCTCAGCTTATGATATCCATCTGCTGCCAGTAATTCTCTTGACACATTGAGGTACTCTGAATTAGCTCCTGCCAGTAATAGCTGCAAGTGAGTAATATGCACAGAGCAGACAAGATCTCTATAAGCAGTTGCCAGCAAAAGGTAGTAAGTGAAGAAAAGCATGTAGGATTCATATTCCTTTCTTCATTTTACTTATTTTTTCCCTCAGAGCACGTGCATTTGTTGCAGTGCTTGCCACAAATCCAGACAGTAAAGAGATGTATAGGCCTACTGACCTCCCTCCACATATCTCAGCTGTTCATTCTCCAAAACGTGTTAAGTAGTAGGACACTTGACAGCGTCCCCACTTTCCACTCATGCCCTCATTTGTCAGCTGAGCACAGAAACTGAGCCCTATTTGCCAAGCTTGCTAGGCTTGGCTAACAGCATGGTGGCACTTGGGTCATGATAGTACCACCTTACACCCTTGCACTGCATGAGCTTTGCCTCTTCCTCCTTCTGTGGGACACACATTTAGCCAGGACTTTTGGGACCTGCTGCCATCTGAGGAAGAGGTTACTGATGCTGAAGTATTCCAGTTGACCCAAAATGTACCTCCTCACCTTCTGTATGACCTTAGCTACAAGCACATCATGCCCGGCTTCAGATATTATATTGGCTCCTATTTAGCACCAGATGCCAGTGAGCAGGATTTATCCCTAACATCCATTGTAATGAATAGATTGAATTGAAGATGCACTAAATATTGAATTGAGACCTACAAGTCACAAAGGTGTTTCTGCTTTTCTGGAACAGTGCAGATTACCAGACTTCATGTGTGTCATGGTGCAAAAGAAGTGATCAAACTTTCTAAAAGCTTTGATATCTATATAATCCAATTCTTGTTCCAGGTAAGAATTTGGGTATACAACAAACTTTCCGAGATCACTGGACCACTGTCTGAGTCTGACCAGCCTTAGATGTTGCTGTAAACCTCCCCTTTTGGTGGGTCTCAGGAGCAGCAAAGAATGAGGAAATAAAAACTCTCTACATTAAAAAGAATAAAGATTTTTATTCTGCTCAGCAGACAGCAATTATTTTCTTTCACAATAAAATGTTGAAGCAAGAAAATCAACTGAGTGCCTTGCACACTCAAGGCATAGGTTTATTTCTCCAAAAGACAGGGCACTAGAAACCAGGTAAGACTGAACTGCGCACGAGAGATTCAGGGAAGCACAAGGAGAAATGTGGCCATGATTTTATCCCCTCTCCTCTGTCAGACTGACTTGTCCTCCTACAATTTATCAAGACAAACAAGGCAACATTTTGCCTTTGAATGCAGAAAACATTAACTTTCACAAACAGCTTCACAAGTAATCTAGCTGCTGCTTGAGGACTAGTCATGGAGTAAACGACTGCCGAAACAGGTTTAAAATGTTTAGGAGTATATGGCAGAGAAAAGGATCAGGAAACTATTTGCTACAAGGCATTTCATGAACTGCCTACATGAAGTATCTGGTTTAGTGAGTAATTATGAGAAGTATAGTACTATAGTATCGGATGCAACCTGCAAATAAACAGCATAAAGATTGCTAAAAATCATGCTGGCTTTAACTGAAACTATTCCAGCATTCTTCAGTTATGCCTACTCTCAGAGTAACACTATTTTAGGTTAGGGGTGAACAGTGTTAACTGATCCTCATGTATCAATATGGCAAGATTTGCTCAGACCAATTCACAGTGGATGAAGTGTTACAGTCAGTGGAGATTTGTAACTAATATTATCTGTGGAATTATCCATCTTTCCTTTTTAATTTTACAAAAAAAAAAAAAAAAAAAGGGCTTTTTTCCAAAGTCTTTCTGTGTTTATTAACTTACTTTCTGATGGACAGTAATAAAAGGAGAGTAAACAGTCCAGCACCTCTCTCAGAGCTTGGGTTTTTGTTACAGGCTGAGTGACTGTTATGGTCTGTCACTCTCCCCAGTGGCACAGTCCTACCACTACACCTGTAGTGAAAGTGCTGGTGCTCTCTGATATGTCAGACATCTCAGAGGAGTGAACCGAGTAACACAGACATGGTCACTAGGAAATAGTCAGCTGGGAATGATTTCTTTGCATGAAGTAGGGTCAGGATATACATTTTTCCCCCTAAGTGCACCATAGAGGAAATGCTGTGCTCTGGCTAATCACAGTCACCAGATCAGCCCTGCAGTGGTACAACCATCGAAAAATAAATGACAATGGCTTGAGCACAGGTGAAGATGATAGCTGGGTAGACCAGGCAGCAGCTGTGCTGAGGATATGAAGGTGGGCACAAGCAGCTTTCTGCACAAATGGGACACTCAGCATCCTATAGCCAGAACAGGAATATCCACACTCTGACACTTACCAGAATATAAATAATTCTAATTAAGTAACTCCTGCATTTGATAGACTGGAGGCTGACAGTCTAGGTGGTGTGAGCTATGCGATTGCGCTGTTCAGCTCCAAGCCAGTCGGCAGGGCTGGGCAGTGCCCTGCGAGGGGAACAAGGAAGGACAGCAGTACTTTGTTACCAGCACTCTCTAAATCTATTGATCAGAAGTCAGAAACAAGGGTCTCAAATTAATAAAATAAACCAAACCCATGAGATCTAAGAGCAGAGCAGTGTTGAATTCTTTTCTGTCAGGCCTTTTAGATTCTCTGTTTATACGTTAGTTGCATTTTAAACCTTCCTCTTGCAATAATGGTGCATGGAAAGGGCATTTGGGGAGGTTTGTTCTTTTATTAGTTAGTTTTTGGTTTTAAAAGGACAGAGTACTACAGAATCAAAAGATTCAAGTTATGGTTTAACTGAAACCATGGAACAGTTTAAAGTGAGGAATACAATTAACAGATTTTAACAATTACATGCACTGTGAAAGCCAGAAATGAGGGCAATCAGCATACAGCTGTGGTCACGCTGCAGTTCCAGGTCTGGCTGATGGGCCAGTTCTGGCTGTACCTTCTCAGCACTGCCCTTCATTCACGTCATTAAAGCCCTTCCAAATATCACAGGAGTGCAGACAGCTGATGTGGAAATAGGGAAGAAACCAGAAATGGTTGTCTAAGGACAGCATCAACCTTTCTGCAGCAGCTAGCAGAAAACACAAAGACTTAAGAAAGCCATAAACCTGTTTTTTTCCCTTTTTCCCTTCCTATACCAATGGTTTACTTCTTTTCAATTTTTTTCCCTTGCTTTTTTCCCTTGCTTTTTTCCCTACTCTTCCTTTCTTGACCATTTCACTGCCATAAGTAGATGCACTTGAGGGTGATTTTACTTTATACAACAGTATGAACGACAGCAATTTCTTTTCAGTGCCTCCTTTTTCCCCTCCTCCCCCTCAGAACTTGCTTTAATGACTTGTCCTAATTAAGTTTGAACAAATTCTTTATTATGTTTCCAGATTTTCTGTGGTGTGATCACTTAACCCGCAAATTATAATTGGAGGGTTTGGTACGCATGCAGACTGATTATTATAATTGGTACCTGCTACTTCCTTTTTAGTTTTCATTATAGCTTCACACGCAAGGAAGCTAAGACAGCTCCATTTTAGGAATGCACAGGATACACTGTCCTAAAAGAACCGTGTTTGTCTTCCAAATGCCTATTGCTTTCATATAATGTCTTTAACTTTCACAAAGAGAATCTGCTGAGTGTTATCTGGGTAAGTGTGGTGAGAATTAGACCACGGTCTGAAATAAAAGCGATACTTCTGAGCTAGAAATGAACCAAAAATCAAAATAATGTTTGTCAGGTCAAAATTATTTATTCTAGCTGAAAATTTGACGAAAGGTATTTTCAAGAGGCAGTTCTGCCTCACAATGCATTAGTAATTCTAATCCTCTTCACTGAAAAGGTGGCACAGGCTTCTTTGCAGTAACTTAACTTCCTTGGAGCATCTCATTTAATGAAGAGAGCCATTTCAGACCTGAACTAATGATTTTGTAGGAATGCCCTGCAACACAGGTAAAATTTAAAACTAATTGATCTGAGTTTGCTGTAGGAAGGAAAGGGTGAGCAGAAAAGTGAAAGAAGGCTCTAGAACAGTCAAACTAGGCTCCAAAAGCCTGTGGGTTGTGCTTAGGAAAGTGCATAAACCCTGAATACATATGTGGGCTCTTTGCTCCTGCAAGGCTGGTTGACAAACGCCATTAAAAACTGCTACTTCTTTTTCAGAAAGATCATGCTCCTGTAAAAACTTTCAGACTTGAAAAATGAATCTAATACTCTTCACAGAACTTGGGTAAAGTTTTAATTGGTGACGACTTAAATTCTTTCATTCACTCTGAACTCAGGTAAAAGGGTAGAAGAAACGTTACTTAGAAAATTATTTTAAGCTGTAATATTTCTTAATTACCAGGACATCATAAATGATGGGTAAAATTAGAACCACATTTTCATCTGCTATTAATGGCAGAAGTTAATGCAAACTGACACTGTTCTATTGCCACTTGATGGTCTGTATAACCAAGATATGAGGAAGTAATTTACAATAATTTTTATTTTTGTCTTTGCTTGCAGCATCTCTTCTGAATATAACATTTTGTTCCCAATAGCATGTAGAAACCAGCTTAAACGTTTTAAAAGGTTATTGACTTAGTGTCTGTGCCTGTAGTCCTTTATTGACCTAAGTCAATAGTAGACATTTTGCTCTGACTTAATTCTGAATAATTTTTTTATCAGACCTGACATTTTGGTCTGCATTCTCATTCCTGTGAGTATTTCTGTGGTTTATATTTCTTTCTCTATTCAGAAAAATACAGCCCTCACCAACACATTGTTTCCAGCAGCAGGACTCACTTAGTTTGGAGCAGGCTTTATTCAGATGGGGCTGTTCCGGCATACTGCTATTCAGAAAGGCAGTTAATCCAACTGGTGAAACAGTTCTTGGTACCAGGACTAGCTCTGCTCTATGGCCATTTTATGTAGTGTATTCCTAGGCTAGTATAGCTTTCTCAGCGCAGTCATAGCAGGGACATTCTGCAACTCATCCAGCAGAGTCCAGCAAAGCAGTACTATTTTCTCCCTTCCACACTTCCTTTTCCCTCCCATCCTAGGGAGATTGCAAGAAAACTTCTTTACCTGTTTTCCCTTTTCTTTTAATTAGCAAACCCTTCTTGGTTTGCTGATTACTCCATACTGCAGCCCTGATGATTGCCAGCTATCACACTATTCTCTCTCTTGCCGTACTTCGGCCTTCCTCCTCCCTTTCACCCAGCCTTTTTTATAAGCTCTGTGGTATGTGGAATTCTTTTCAGTGCTTGCACAACGTATTGCACTTGTGATTGTTGCAAGGCTATTATTTATAATGCATGCAGTCATCCTAAGCTTTTTGCAAGTTCAGAAGCTCCCTATTTTACTTCATATTAATAAACTTTCAGCTCTAGCTGACTGTTGCTGTGACCATGACTTCACACCACAGAAATAACAAATCACTCCAATGGAGCAAACTGTTTCCACTGGTGATTTGCTAGTTTTAAAGGACAGAGACCCTGTGGCATCACAGAATATGTCTAGATCATCTAGATTAATTTAAAGCTGTAATACCGTAGCCATTGCCAACCCTTTCATAACATGTAATGTTAAAACAGTAAAAATTTGAGTGGAATGCAAGGTCTGATGAAAAGTTTATTTTAGTTATTGTTACCTAAGGGGCAGCCACATCTCAGGAACATCCCAGAAAACCTTCAGTGATACTGGGGAAGGGGCTTTCCCACAACCACTGGCACTGAGTGGAAAGTTCCCTTTGTAACCCAAGAGCACCACTGCTGGAACCAGATGAAAGGCAAGCGATGGCAGCTTGGAGAGGACTGGGCTGGGAAAGCCCAGCTGCCTGGGGCGAAGGAGACACTCGGCTAGCAGGTCCTCACAAGTGAATCACATGGCCACACCAGCCCTTGTGGGAAATAGGTGGCTGCCCCAGATGGGAAAAGCCGTGTTATTTACATGTTATCTATACCCCAAGAAGAGCAGTGGTACTTGAAATTAATTAAATACAAACGAATGAAGCCAAACTTGTGCCAATAAATGGTAAGAAATGGCTGAGAAAGGCCCGATATTCACACATCCACAATATAGTTTCCTTCAGAAAGAAGTAGGTTGCTTAGGACATGGAGCTTGATTTACCGATCGTATTGACACTGGCTTACTTGACTAATTAAAATCCTCATTAGTGATCTTAACTGAAAACCTGCTATTTTCAGGTCAGACTTCTGCCTGCATTCACTTGTCTGATCCCAAAGTTAAAGCTCAGGGACTCAACAGCAGAAATAGCTCTTCCCAGCTACCTCACGACTCCTGGTGTGTCCTTGACAAGAGACATGATCTGTTTGACTTTCTTTGCCAGCTTGTAAATGTGAAGGAAAGAACTTCCCACTTGTCAGACACACAGATGCTCACTTCCTAGTATTAGAAAAATATGGTGGCAGAGGAAAAGGGATTAGTCTTATTTATTCAGTCATTGACATTATTCTGAGCAGTTTGTGAGCATAAACAGGGCGACTGGGTAAGCACACCGATGACTTTGTGCTGCAACAGATTTTAAGTTGCAGACACACAACTGATAAAAGTGCACCAAAACCACATGACTGAGGTACCAGCAATAATACTGTTGTGTGCAGGCAATACAAACTTGCTTGATTAAAAAGAGAGAGTGGATGACTTACACATGGAGGTGTACACGACTGTACATGAATACCTTTAGAAGTCAAGTACTGCATAATCATCTTCCTCTAACACACACTGATCAAATAAGTTTTCTTTGGCTTACTATGTCTTTAAAGGTCTGAACACCCTTGTGTTCTTCAGGCAATTGGTTGACAGTATTGCACTCTGCAGTGCACTTCAGGATTTCTGCCGTCAAAGAGCTTTATCTGAGCCACGTATTCTAAAAAAACGAATGCTAAGATCCATGCTGACTGAAATAGATAAATCTCTGTTAAATAGTCTGAAAGCGCCTACTTAAACAGAAATGGCACATTTGAGTTTATGCCATCTACCTCCTCCCCATTCTTTTATGAACAAGGTTTAAACTGGGTCTAAGAATATTTGATAGATTTGTTTCTGTAGTGAAAACCTTACCCTGTTATCTTGTTACCAAGGATGTTTTGCAGTTTGTTTGACCTATCTTTGAATATATGTTACATACACGATAAACAAAATAGTAAAGAAATTTTCCCTTCTTTTTTAATTACTATACAGCTATAACACATGTCATCTCTTTAAACACTGCTGACTAACACTCCATTTTCTAATTCAGAATTGGTATAAATTCACCCTTTTAATAAAGGGAAAGGGCTAGTGTAAACTGCACTTTTACAGTAAACAGCTTTTTAGCTATTGCTTTAACAGAGAAGAACTGTGTAGTATTCTCAGCTAATAACAAAACTGCATTTTTTCTATTGTTTTCTGAACATGGAAAAAAGCTCTTTTCTAGACTACAAGTCTGGATACTTTATAAACCTATGGGTTATCTGGAATTAAAATTTTTTATATATATATCAGGTAGGTTATAATCACACAGACATATTCTGAATCATAACTCTGGAGCCCAAGGAGAAATATGAGTCAGGGAGGAGATGGAAAAAAACCCTAAGTGAACAGAATATACACTTTGTCACTAAGCTAAATGATGCATTAGAAAAATTATTTGCAAAAGAAAAAGAAGTGTTTCTTCAGTCAAATATTTGTGTTTCTTTATGTAATATTTCCACAGTCCTAAGTGACAACATTAAATTCTAAAGCTGTATGGTAGCATTAAAAATGCCTATATTCTGTTTTATTCTCCCTACTGAGTGTTTTCTACCCAGAAACCCCAGCCAAAAAACATCAGCATAGCTTCATACATCAACACAGGGATGTCAAAGAGCCCAAGTTCACAGCTGATGTAATTGTACCAGCCATTTCATTATATCAGGGTGAGATAAAGCCTCACCAGTGCAGCTGTGCTCTGGGGTTCTACCACATGCCACAGCTCCCAAGCTATTCCTCCAGTCTCAGCCAAACTCTCAGCAGGAACAGCTCTGTGCTGCCCTTGGAAAGGCTATCTCAAAGCTTTTGGCCAAGGTGGTGACTGAGAGGGACAAACCACACAGTGCATGTCCTGCACAAAGAAACATGCCTGCATCCTCCTGAGTATGCCAGCAGGTGTGTTCAGGCATCCTGCATAGGACATGACTACGTAATGTGGCAACTTCCACATCACCTGGGATAACTGTTGGGGCTGGGATCTGCCTGACATCTGAGCAATCCCCCACAGCATAAACCCAGGCCCTGAGCGTTACATCCTGTCCAAGGAGAAGGAGAGGACCCTTGAGGGTGTCACCCTGGGACAGCCTCTGTAGCTATAATCATGGGGACTGCTTTTTTCCAGAGACTTTGTCTTCCAAAGAGCACTAAGAATTAGTCTTATTTTATATTCTGTATTAAAGATACATCATCAGCTTTACAAATGGCTTTTAGCAATGTGTGTCTGATACATACATTGGTATCTGGTAGAGACGGAAAAATATAGAAAATACTGTGGGAAGTTTTGTTGTGAAAGAAGACATAATTTTAAACCAAAATATTTCTGCTCAGTGTTTTAAAATCAGACAATAAAGCACAGGTCACAAGAGCTTTTATTCCTAAATGAGTATTCCCTAAATGATGAGAATATCAGCACACAACAATACCATTATTAAGTACCTTAGGCTTTTCCATGTTTCTCGTGTTGCTGTAAGATGGAAAAAAAAGGAGGAAACACATTTTGGAAACATATTGTCCCACCTGGAGTTTCATGGTATGAATTGATAAGATGTGGATGACTTCTGGTAAGAAGTAAAGTTACACAACTTGAAGGTCAGGGAGCACTAGATTAAGAACTGCTGCAACTCTAGGGCTACATTTTTTGCATTTTATTTTATAATTTTATTATTTTCATTATTTTATTTTTATTTTACTGTGGAGAAATTATATCTTCCCCAAGTCCATCTTTATCTTCCAAAACTGTCTAGATGTTATTCCTCCTTACCACCCTAAGTTCTTCGCCAACTAACACTTGGAAAAAGTGCTGCTAAAGTTTGGCTGTTTTCTCTGTGTTCCACTAATACAACGACTTTGGGGAAGTTCTCCTACAAGGCACAGTCATCTCCAAACCCCAAAGAATTACAAGTGCACCACTTCAGGAAATCTTCCAAGGTTTAATACTAAATAATATTGTTAATATTAATCAGTTTAATAATGAAGTTACAAGAATCACAAAGGCAAACTACTTACCTGTACTGGGTACTCTGTGAAACTCTAAAGATTTCCCTCTGTGGAGAGCTTGGTCATGTAAGGACAGAATATACATCTGGACATTCACGGAACAAGGATTCAAGGCAAATTTTTGGCTGAAAGAGATGGGACAGTTTTAGGAGAAGCCACAGAGAACTGGATTATAAATAATTACCCAAACAGAGGAGATTTCTTGGAAAAGGCCAATGTACTATATACAGATGTCTGGTTATTTAGACACAGACTGGATTTCCTACAGCAAACAGGACAGTGTGGGCTGTTCACTTAAATGGTGACATTGTATTTCAGCATTGCCAGTAGTCACCAAGAATGACCAACTGTAGCAGAAGTGGGAAAGGTCAAGATGTAGATAAGGTTAATAAATGTTAACGATGATCATACACTGATGATGGCGTTGGGCTCCTAACTAAACAGAAAGATTTAGGGAGTAGGTTAAATGCAACACTATTAGCAAATCCTCCCCCACAGACTGATTCAATCGGTTGCATAAATGTTGTTTTAACTATAGCGCAATCAACATACTTGATACATGGTGACACAGACTATACAAAAGCTAACATTAGCATAATTTATCTTTTCTTGCCGCTAGGACCTGGTTCTTAAAAGGCAAGGGCATATTCTTTCTGTTTGTATGTATTAATAATATATTTTGTCAGACCAACTGCCACAAATAGAAAAGCAAGACAAACTGCTGGATACACACAGTGTCGAAATTGTGTAGTGGTAGCAGAGTATCATCAAGCTCCTACACATCCTTCCCACTTGCAATTTCATGTGCTGGAATCTACACACACAATTATTGAAAGGTTTATTAGAAGACAATCCTGGTCTGAAATAGGGCTTTCCAGAATCACCCCTCTAATTACACAGGCCCCAACTTCACTAAACCTGTTACAAGAAGCAAGCTGCCTGCAGCCAAAACAAACTGAACATATTTAGGCCCTTCCCAAGTACAAAATGTAACCAGCTTCTCTCACAACAAATACCCCTTAACACAGAGCAATCAACTCATATGCCTGTACTTCTGGGGACATAATACATTTCATCAAGTGCATAAAGTGCTCTCAGGGTAACTATGCAGGTGAAACTAAGCAACTACTGTGTGTATGAACAAACATACACAAGCTGTAAAGGACAGAAGCACGCAGTTACCAAGGAGGGAATGTTCTTAGAAAATAATCACTGCATTTTTAATGTCTTAGGCCTACATTTTCCAAAGAAAAATGAAGGAAGTCTACATTTTCCAAAGAAAAAAATGAGCGCTTTCACAAATCTGCTAGATACCAAAACGCTTCAACTCACAGATGGTGCTCTTGAGAGATTAAAATCTCTTACCACCAACCTGATGACTCTCTCCCTCAGACTCCTCTTCCTCTCTCTGTTCCGTCCTCCAGCATCCTCTTTCCTTCAGAAACATCAGGTACTTTCTCTTTGATATGGTCTGAGACACAGCTAGTGTCATAATTATAAGATAATGCTCCCAACTTGTACTTAGATTTTAAATCTGCTGCTTCTATTTCAGATTTGAGGAAGGACTCACATGCTCCAAAACTTGTCTGAGTTTGCCAGTGACACAAGCTGGTCTAATAAAAGATATTGCTTCCAACAACAAAATCTGTCTTGATTATGTCTTTAGGCTGTCATAACAACAGCACTACCAATGTTATTCTTAATGTGACACAGTCAATCAGTAGATATTTTATTTTTTGTCTTTTCATATGTGATGACAAAGCTAAAATAAACCAGGCACTGTTTAGGCTTTTTTTTAGCTGGATGGTTCAGAGAAAGAAGGAGAGAGCACTACAAATAGTACTCCAACCAGCAGAGCTGTAATTCAGGCAGAAAGTGTGTGTGGGCAGTGAAAGGGGGAGGGGTGAAGGAACTTGTGGTTTCAAAAGACATATACAAACACCTGAATTAAAAAATTAAATTCAGAACCAGACTAAGGTGACAACAGAGAGATAAGTCCAACCAATGACATCTAAATGTCAAATAAACTCATGAATTAAAGAGCTTATTATTTGTGGGAAACAATATAATGTTGAATTAAACTGAATACTATTCTTGATTGAATGTAGAGGGTGTAAGGTTGAATACTTTCGCTTTCAGGTTTCTTTTTACTTCTTTTAAAGGCTAACATCTGCCAGGAGTGTCTTTCTGAGGAGAAACCGAAGAGAAAACTCAGCTGTTACAAGAGGAGATACTTGCCAAACAAACACAGGGGAGAATACAAGCACAGAGTGAAAAAGGACATAAGCAAAACAAAGC
The DNA here is from genome assembly GCA_039720435.1 of Amazona ochrocephala. NCBI lineage: Eukaryota > Metazoa > Chordata > Aves > Psittaciformes > Psittacidae > Amazona > Amazona ochrocephala. The sequence continues at coordinate 27,197,611 of CM077876.1, read as the reverse complement.
TGCCAAGAGAGGCAGCCTGTCAGGAGTGTCTGAATCAGAACACACTAGGGGAAAGGAAAAGGGAGGAAATAAAAGACATGCAAATATTTTGACTACACGTCCATAAAGACACAAAAAATGCTGACTCTTAGAAACATGATATAGGTCAAAAGGACTGGGTGAAGGAGATGGAGGAGAATAACAAATGGCTTGATCAGTGAGAGAGGAAGATGATTCCTCTGGCATTGTTTTAACCCCATTCAAGACCATACAGCAAAAAGAAACAGAAATAATACCTTTACTAATTATGCACCAGGAACAGAAACTTCAGAAAGCTGATTTTTTTGCACTGTTTTCACATAGATTCTGTCATGAAATGTTACAATTTAATCTCAAGCTGCAGCTGATTTTATAAACTACAATTGCTTCTAGACCTGATGACTTTTTCACATAGTCAGATTAGTTTATTAAATGCCTGATCTGCTAAAGGTAATATCAGACTATCACATCACACTATCACATCAGACTTCTTTCATTGATTAATACATTCTTTAACGAGTAACAGAGACTTGTTTCCCAAGTATCTATTTCCTTGAATCAGATGCCTATTTAAAGAGGCATGTGGGGTGATCTTCACGCATATTTTCAGACTTCCAGCTTGGATCCATCAGAGTTTTAGTTGCACATTCATTCTTCAGCCTTCTTTAAAGGACACTCATAACAACCAGAAAGCTGAATTCCAACATAAGCATGTATGTGTACTGAGCATCAATCTTCTTCTACCCAGTTGAAGTTGTACTTGAGGAAAGGGAGAAGCCATTTCACAGCGTTGTTAGTGTTATATAAAGAGGATTAGTCAAAAGGATCAAGAATGCCTGTGGTAGTGCTCCACTCCATAAAGACATGGAACTTAAAATAAAAGCTTTGAGGTGTGCATTATCTATTGTATTTGTAAGACTACTTTGCACTCTTCCTCAGTGCATTTGAGACATCAGTCCTGAGCTCCCCAGCTCCATCTGAGCAATGGGGAGGGGCATGTCTTGAAAAAGGCACCAGGCTGATCAGTGCGAACACAGTACGATCACAAGATTTTCTGCATTAGTTTTCCTCCACAAAATAATTCCTCTCAGCTGCTCTGCACGGGTTTCTTTTCTCTGTTTTGGGTACAGTGTCCCTTGTCTTTGATCTTGCTCCTGTTCACATGTTGCTTTGAACTGCCAGGAGCTCATTTCTCATTTCTATTTCAGTGGTTTTATACACTCTACCACACCCATGTTTTCTAACTCTCCAGCACCCCATTAAAAGTTTACAGTTCTCCTGTAAGAAAAAAAAAAAATAAACTAAAACCACAGAATACCTGAGTCTCAATGCCACAAATCTAATTATTTCTGTTTCACCTCTCCAATTTTCACACCACCTCCGAGCATCTGCAATGCCTACCTCACTCTAAAGCCATATGAGAGTTCCTTAAAACCTAAACTTTGTGGATTTTAGATTTTTAAAATATTGCTGTTGATATGAAACTATGAATTTCAACCACAGTCTCAAATTATGAAGCCTCAGCAGCTTCTATGACTACTGAGAATGAGTTTTATTCCCCCAGGGCATTGGATAACCATCAAGAGAGGGCCTGCTGAAACCCTACTGCATTCTTTCTGTGCTTACTAGTAAGTCTCACACACCCCTACAGAGTACTGACCTTACTATACTAGTGCGTTACTATAAAATGCTCAGCTTTTTCTCAAGAGGCTCAATAATTGCTAAAGATACTACCATATTACAGAAAAATGTCTAATTTCCTAAAATCATAAAATCACAGAATGGTTTGGGTTGGAAGGAACCTTAAAGACCATTTAGTTCCAAACCCCCTACCACAGGCAGGGACATCTTCCAATAGACCAGGTTTCTCTAAGCCCCATTCAACCTGGCCTTGAACACTGCCAGGGATGGGACATCCACAGCTTCTCTGGGCAACCTGCGCCAGTGGCTCAGTACCCTCACAGGGAAGAATTTCTTCACAATATCTAAATCTAAACACATCCTCTTTCAGTTTAAAGCCATTCCCCCTTGTCTTATCCCTACAGGCCCTTGTAAAAAAGTCCCTCTGCAGGTTTCTCATAGGCCGCCTTTAGGTACTGGAAGCTGCTTCTAAGGTCTGCCCTGAGCCCTCTCTTCTCCAGGCTGAACAACTCTCTCAGCCTATCTTAATAGGAGAGGTGCCCCAGCCCTCTGATCACCATCGCCCTCCTCTGTGCTTGCTTGAGCAACTCCACATCCCTCTTGTGTTGGGGACCCCAGAAGTGCACACAGTACTCCAGGTGGGGTCTCTCAGGAGCAGAGTAGAGCAGAAGGATCGCCTCCTTTGACCTGCTGGTCACACTCCTTTTGATGCAGCCCAGGACATGGGGTTTGCTTTATATACGTATATATAATATACATAATACATATGTGAGTATACATATATATTATGCAATCTTGTCTACTGAGATTTAAGTAGTTTTTAAATTGCTTCCTTAAACTATATTATGGTGTATTATTTTAATATACATATTCTTAGGTCATTTACACACTCCTCTCAAAACTACATGATGCCACAACAAAGCACATACAAAACCATAGAATCCTAGAATCATAGAATAGTTAGGGTTGGAAAGGACCTTAAGATCATCTAGCTCCAACCCCCTTGCCATGGGCAGGGACACCTCCCACTAAACCATGTCACCCAAGGCTATGTCCAACCTGGCCTTGAGATAGGGGTAGAAAACGAGAAACTACAGCACCTTGACTGAGGAACAATGGTAGCCTGAAGTAATACTTTCCTTAGCATGTGTGGCATTGTCAATTTACCTCAAATCAAGGAAAAGCAAACCCCTCAACATCTTTAACATATAACAGTACAAAATCTAATGCTTTTATTTGCATTAATCCTCATACTCGAACAGATTCAGATGAGAAGGAAAGGAAGAACAGAGCCCTACAGGGAAATACAAAAAAGAAATTGTTTACATCTAGAACCATTTTTTTACTTGACAGGTGAAAACAGTAAACAGAAAACATCGAGGGAGTCTATTCTGCCTCAAAGTGCACTGTATCAGTAGCCATTTACTAAGAATGAATTGAGGGTCCTCCGTGTCCGCATGGGATGAGATCTTTAGTTCGCAATTCAAATTCAGTTTACCTCAGGCTATGTGCTCTATTGATTAGAAATATATTCTTAGCCACACAGTCTCCACCACAACATAGTTGATTCAATATTTCTAGGGATAGCATAGGTGGTTCTTAGAAACAGGATTAACAAAGCTACTTCAAACGGGCCTAATTTAAACTGCCTACAAATTCTGGCTATTCTAAGTGTTAACTATGCCCCACACTCTGCAGGTTACGTTTTAAAAGGCTCAAAATGGAAAACAGGGTCTACAGAGGATTCTTAATAACACATGACTTATTTCACTGCCTTGTTCATACAGTTGGATGGAAGAAAAGGAGGTTTTGTCCCTTCCCTTCTTAAATTAGAGATTCATCTACTCATTGAAACAGACAAAACAAGAAAGTCCCCGAGGTCATTTAGCTTATGCCTGCAAAACATATTTTGATTATAAGGCACTTCTGGAACTTTCTTGTATCAGGAAGTTCATAGCTCTGTATATGCTATCTTAACTGTACAAGTGTTATAAAAATACTTCTAGTTTTTATCCTACTTGTAACTTGGTTTTCAACTGAGAAGTCATTTGAACACTGCTATAAAATACTCATACTCATGTATGTCTCATTGAGTTAAGCAGATTTAATACAATGGATGACAGCTAGAAAATAATATACCAGAAGAAACAGAGTACTGCCAAAAGAAAAGAAACAAAATGAACCACTAGGTTTTCTTCACTTTTTGTTTCTAAGCTCTGCAATAAAAGAAGAGAAAAACACCCCATGCTTGTTTGGCAATGGTAGCTAATGCCTCCAATATCTGACATCAATGACCTATAGCTCTTTTTTGTCAAAAGTTGGAGCATTTCAGAGGCTAATTTGAACAATGCTGGCTGTGTGTCTGAGATGCTGGTGAGTATTCAACAGACTATATCAGTTCCTGCAAATGGGCCAGCATCTGAAAGGACCATGCTGATCAGCATCTCTGGGAATACAGACAAGTCCTCCAAAAGACCAGACCTATCTTTTATATATTTTCAAATGAATGAGGTAATGCAGAATTTACTACCAATGTACTGACAACTCAAAGGCAGCCTCTCCATGTTCAGCTAGCAATCGGGCTAGTTTTGCAGGTGGTTTGGGTTAGGGCTGCCCAAGGGAAAAGTTATGCCTAATAATGTTGAAGCTGGATGCAGAGAGATAAGAACTTTGACCTTTCTTATCTTGCTATGTTGTTTTCACAGCTCAGTGTATCTTTTCTATGAACTGCCCTAAGAAATGTCTCTTATGGGTTTTACCAAAGATACTTCTTGCTCCAAGTAAAACTGAGATGAACTTAGCAATTTGTTTGGGTATGATCTTGCCAGGACTGCAAGCAGAATTCTCTTGAAGAAAGTCCGCAAACCTGTGCCTGAACGTTTAGGAGCTGGATGCTGATAATTTGGAAACTTAACTGTAAATGAGTACTACTGTGAAAGAGTGATTTATTTTTTTTTACCTTACACCCCACCCCACCCCCCCCACCCCCAATAGACTTTTTAGAATCACATTTGCCACAGGAAGTTTTAAAATAAAACCCAAATTAAGATGATACTGTTCTGGAGAAATAAAATCTCCATTTTGACCAGACTTCTGCCAAAACACAGTATGGATAACTTTTGGGCAGCTACTGCAGTCTGCATGAGGTGTCCTCAGACATGACTAAGCAAATAAATGGCTCAGAGCAGAAGAAAAGTCCTTTAAGTACCTCTGAAAATTTTGCCCTAAATCTCTTCTTTTTTTATATTGAACAACTTTCATGCTGTACATTTTTAAAGGTTCCAAAGAAACTCAAGAAATCACATCTCTTGAAACAGCTCAGGCTCCCCCCAGGGTCTAGGAAGTCAAAGCATGAAGAAAAAAAAAATCTATATTGCCACAGAAGTGAATAAAAAAAAGCTTTGCTAAAGGCAGACTCCTGCTTTAAACCTCTATGGACTTAGTTTCAGTTTAGGAGGTGTCCCGAGGTAGCCCTTATTAGCGTCCCCAGGAAGCCTGTGCTGAACAAGACTACAGGCAGCAGCAGGACCTCTGCTGGCCTAAGGAATCTAACATCAAATCAAACAGGTGGAAGTCATGATTTCATTTCACCACCTTTAATAATGAAGAATGGCCAGAGCCAGTTTCTGGAGGTTTGGAGGGAAAAAATATAAGTAATTATATTGTACTTAGCCAATTCATTGGTCGGTCTGTGGGCAGATCTGGCCTCCAGAAAACTCAAGCTGTTTTCATAAGAATTCCTGTTGGATTTTCTGGTCATCCTTTTCATTTTCTGTTCATGTCAACACATTAACGAATTACTTGGGTGGTGACGCTTCTTCTAAAGAACGAAGTGTCAACTAAGTTCATTTGTAATCTGAAATACATCCATTTAAAATCCAAAAATCTTGTACTCAGAATGATTTACAGAACTCAGCAATTGTATCAGCTTCTTCCAGTAACGGGAAGTCTGACTGCAAATACATGATGTCAATTTTAAAGTATTTTGGTAAATTTTGTATTAAAAAACAGCTAATATTAAACAATGTCTTCATTATAGATACTCTCAAAAAGGAAGCAAAATACCAATTGTCCTTTTTAGCATTTCAAAGTTATGTTATTAATTCTGAACATCCACAAGTTGAAGTCTTGTAATTTAATATTTATAGAAATAAAATTAATAGTTCTGCCAATATAATAAACTTTTCACTGTGTAACTTTTATTTTGATGATCATTTAAACTGTGACATACAATCTAATTAGCTCAGGTCAGGCAACATAACAAAATTTAGCTCTCCTCTATTAGCTAAACTCTGTTTATGTATGAGCTCATTCTTGATTGACATGCATTAAAGCAGTTGACTTACAAGAGAATTTCTCCTTGTTCACTGAATTGCACATCTGTAAAAGTTAGTTTTGTTATGAAGCTATAATTTACCAATAAGCTGCATTTGCATGTCCTGTTTCTCCCATTGCCCTCTACTCCAATTAGACAGCTCTTCTCAGCAGATGGCATTTCTAGAAAATAACCAAATTCCAACTGATTCTACCAAAAGAAGGTCTGGATTGAAGGAGAAAAAGTGCTAAACACCAGTTACTACCAACTGCAGAGGTGGTGATTTAAGACAACTCAGCTGACTTGTATGAAACAACAAAGTGACTTGCAGGCAAGAAAGGCTTCTCACAACTCCCTGCTCCCCAGCTGGCCAGTTAGCAACTGAAACAGGATCAGTGGTTTGGCTTGTTTCTCCAGAGGAGTGAGAGAGAAGGAAAAGGAATGACAATAGTTTCTAGCATAAGCCTCCAAAAGAAAACAGATTTAACATAAAGAGGAGGAGGAGTTGGAGCAAAGTATGCTACTATTTGTAAATTACTACAGACAATACCTATGTAATGTGAGCCTAGTTTAATCACAATGACTACACACTGGAAACAAAGGTATGCTGACAGACATCAGGGAACTGAAAGACTTACTAGTGTAAAACACTAGTACACAAAACACAGGCAAGGATGTATGTTCTGTAGCAGGATCTCCATTGCAGGTAAGATGCTTCAGTACATCCCCAGAAACTTGAAATGAAAAATAAAAGAACAAAAAGTCTCATCTGCTTAAAAATTATCTATTAATTTTGCAATAAGTGTTTGCGTTTGGGGTTTGGTTTTGGTTTGGTTGGTTGTGGGTTTATTTTTTTACCTGAAGAAACTAACTGATCATTTACTCAAGTATGGGAAGCGTTTAATGCTAGATTAAGAACACTCCTTTTATTTCTCAATTGTACTACTTTACTTTTCTCTTTCTGGGCTAACCACCACTTTACGTACAAGGTGAATGAGTGGTACTTGGGGACCAGTCAGTTGAAAAGCCCTGTGATCATAAGACTATGAGATTTTCCAGCTATCTGAGTCACATTAATAACAGCTCAGCTAATCAGCAATTTTAGAAGGATCAACCTGCTAACAAATTAAGAGAAGTTTCGGTACACAATGAGAGATTGTTCAGTTTGGCTCTGGTCTTGATAGTAATAAATAAAAGCATTCATTGTGTGAAAGCAGGGAAATGTCTTATCTGTAGTGATAGGGATTCATTTTGGAATGACACACTCGCAGTTTCTATTTTCTCAGTGTTTTGTGGGGTATGTTTTGGTTTCTGCTTATTGAGAGTGAAATTTAAGGTCAGAGGCTAAATGCTGTCAAAATGCCTTCCAATCATTTGATGTGACAAGGCAGCTGAGCTGTTCAGGATGCATCCCAAACACTACGAATGTGTGGCATTTAAGTGAATACTGTTGGGGGACTTAATGTTTCTGCCTGCAGCTCATCTTTCAAAAATAAAGTGACCAACAAGGGCATCTCTGAAAATACTGCCTCTAAAAGTGGAAATGCTTTTATTTTAACACAAAGATACTGCCATAGAAAAGTGATTCTAGAGGTATTGGCTTGCTGCCCCATTGCCCAAAGCACTGTGATGTCTTTTATAGATGCTATGAAACATTTCAGTTTGCCTTGGATTAGAACACTGGCAGCAAAGAGCATGTGATCCCAGCCTCAGCAAAGCATTCTTTCGCCTCGGGATACAGCTATGGAGTGATTTTTCCTAGGAGATTAAATGAATCTAGCCTGGGCATCTGCAATACTTTTTTCTCTCGCATAATGGAACGCTTTTAACCAGAAATGTGACACAAGCTAGTAACAGGAGCCCTCTTGATTTTCTCAAAGCAAACCCAAAGAAATTAAACCAAATCAAACCCCCTCCAAAGACCCTAAACTACTTCCCTAAATATGCAGCAGAGAATTTGTATAACTTGGGGGAAAAAAAAGCCACATGTTCCAAAATGAGATTGTTACTGCACATCCAAAAATTATTCTAAAGGCAACCATTCAAGCTACTTGCTGGCATAACACCATCCTTGTATCATGGGTGGAACCTTGTTAAAATAACTGGAGAACTGCTAGTCTGAAAATATCAGGAGTACTATGAGCACAGCGCTCTGACTTCCAGGGGGCTGGTGTCAGGCACTGTGGAAATAATAAACGGTCAAAGTCACAGGGCCTTACTCTGTAAGCAATGCCAAGAAATTCTGAAGTCAGTAGGTTTTGTGAATGCCAGAACATAGACTATAGCTCAGCAATTTCCATGAAGTAGATTATGGAAATACAGTGATTTTCCTGTATTAAAATCTATAGTGATCTTTCTTTCAAAAAGCTCTGCCATTATCTGCCAGTGGCTATGACAAGACCTTTCTGTCACTGTCTTATACTAAACACAATAACCCATTGCTGTCATCAGTAACACCACGGTAGAAAAGGCAAAATTTTGGCTGGTGGATCTCCAAGGATTGATTTTACTCTTTTCAGGAAGAGTCTAAGCACAAATGAAACAGGCCCTGTAGTTTTTTATTGTAGCTGAAATCATGTGTACAGATATATTCTACAAAGATAAAGAGAGAACGTCCTAATGTGATTGTTTTGTTGTTATCAGTTGAAGTATTTCTTAATTGTACATTCGATAAATCATGATGAATAAAAGCAAATAAAGGAAAGGTATTAGCACAAATAAGAGGGAAGATGAAATCCTGTAGGGAAAGTAAGAGTTTAATAGAAACGACCTGAACACACACAGATGTTCATACACTGGTGGCCTGAGGGAAGCAGGGTTGGAAAAAAGTTTTGGAAATAAAAAAGTTTCAAAACAGAGAGGAGAAGGAAGAGGGTGTATCTGACATCTAAAATTAAAACAGTGTCATAAGTATCTTCAAGTATTTAAACCAAAGTTGTGAACCGCTGAGGCTGAGTGGAAACTATTTTTCATAGAGAATATAGATTACGAGTGAAAATATACTAATCCATATCAGATAAATCAACTTTTGGCAAATAAAACCACAAACTGTTTGTAATCGTACAATAACTATACAATCAACTAAATGCAATGAAAAAATCTGCTTTTTATACTAAGAATTACCAAGATGAATAATTTTAATTGTAGCTGGTGATTCAAACTCAGGAAAAAAAAATCACAAAGATTAAATTCAAAACAGATAAAACATTGTTCTTCTCTCTCTGATTTATTTGACGCTAGCTTTTAAGTGTAGAATTTACAAGCATGAGCAGATCAGGGACCCAAAATGACTGCATGTGCAAATAAAAAGACTCTTCACTACTTACATGACAGTTTGTTAAAAATCCTTTGCTCATTTGCCAATATCTTTCCTACCCAAAAAAGCTGCATAAGACAACACTGGATGGGAAAGATGACGTTTTTCTTTAAACTAGCTGATAAAGCTGTGACAAGCAAACCTGACCAGCACTAGCTCCACTAACGCAGGCTGCACCTAAATCAGCTAGCAAATATTCTTGATTCCAGTCCCAGGTGGGCTATACAAGTTGCAGAGAGTCTGGTATCTTCTTTAGTCTTCCAGATCAGTGCAAATTGAGCAAGTCCTAAATTCTGTCTAAGAGTCCCTGGAGTTTCAGAAAATCTGAAACAATCTCTTCAGTTTCATCTGAATGTGTGAAAGCGAAACTGAAATGTATACAACATTCACTTTTCCGAAGATGAGGTTGCCACTATTGATTACAATGTGTATTTCTGCCAGTCTGTTGTGTGGGTGCATCAGAGGTATGTATTCAAATCCTGCATTCCCAAGTAGTTTGATTTTATATGCACTGAAATGCTAAATGCCTGCAATTGTTTGCTTGTAAAATGCAGAGGCCAGTTGGCTGGCATGTAGACCAGCTAAGCCTCTATTGTTACTAGACTTAAGTTACTTAGACATTTTCAGCAAGGTTGAATAAAGCTATTATCAGTGAGACTTTCATCTGTTGTTTCGGTAATAAACCATGGGGCTTTTTAAGCAATGCAGAGACCTATGTATTACTGAGGCTGAGCCCAAAACAAAGTTGGACCAGAAACAACTAAGCCACTTAAGAACGTGCAAAATTGAGAGCCTTGTCTGCTTCTGTGCCAGTTTTTCACAGTGACTCTCCACAGATTTTCATGCAATCCCACTGAGGAGCTAGATGACTTTATTTCCATCATGCGTTCATCCAAAAATATTCTTTGAAGATGCAAATCAGTATATCTGGTCACCAGCAAATTGGACTACTGAGATAAAAACAGTCTCGGGGATATAACAGCATCTGTTTTTATCTTGTACTGAATGCTGTTTATTCATTTAAAATATAATTATAAATATATCTTTGTATGGTAGTATTCCCCATGATACCACAATCCAGACTAACATATAACAACTAGATGCTGTAGAAACAAAGAAGAAAACATGACTTCTCCCTCAAAGTCTGTAGAATTCAACAAGGACAGAGTGATAAAGATCATCTTGTGAGCACTAGAAAAATATATAGCATTTGTTCCTAACATTTTTAAAGCATTACTATTAAATAGCCATTAGATTTTATTTCCCCGCTTTTTTGATCAAACCATTGCTATTGCTTTCCTTCAGACATAGCTGCTAAGGTGAATCAAGTCTTGCTTTTGGGTGCCCTTTATGTTTCATGGTTCACTTTGATGATTTTGATTTTCATCGAAATTTACCATCACTGCGTTACTCGTGCACATTTAATGTACATATCAGATAGCCTGTTCAGGGTGGGGTTTCTTACCTCATTTTCCAAAGTGGTTTACACTTCCACAGTTGAAGACTCGCTAAAGCCATATAAACTACACCATTGAAAACAAAGGCTTGACTCCCAAAATGCGAGTAGGAGGTGGCCAAGTGTTTAACTTTGCTCTACAGCCTGATGGAAAAAAAAAATTAAAAAAAATAAAGATTTTCAGTGGTGAAAGTGCTGATTTTGACAGACTGGAATGCTCTTCAAGGAAAGAATGCCCTTATATAATACCAACCTTAGTTTCTCATGAGCAGCTTTTTCCAGGCTTTCTTTTTGGAATTTATCACACCTACTGTAGGTGGTCTGTGTTGTGGTCAATCTTCTGTTTCAAAAACATGAGCTTAGCAACTCTTTCCTACTATTCTATCTTCTGTCTTATGGATTCTCTAGTTTAGCCACATTTGCCATTCCTCGCCTTTGATATTAAATGCCCTTTGGCAAAAGAACATATAACAATACTGAATCAGGAAATTTACTTGGGTTTAACAGGCTATATAATGCTGCTTTGAAATGTGAAGGCTTTATTGCAAATTAAAAATAACGACAAAACCCCCCCATATATGCAACAAAACACATCAGATGTACTCATGACTTAAAAAATAAACAGGACTCTTCTTTTAGAAATTGTGATGGAAAATTTTGCAATATAAATCTAAGGAGGGAACACAATAATATTTGGGTCCAAATTTCACTTTAAAATATAGCTCCTAAGGAGCAAAACTGCTTGAAATAAATTGTGGCCCTTAGCATTTCACACTGAGAGGTCTGTGTTTACTCTCAGAATGTGACCTTGAACTTGGAATACATTCTGCATTTTCTCTAACATGAAGTAAAGAGGAGCAACTGCATGGGAATTCCGTAAATATGGCACATATTATGCAAACTGCCACTGTATTTACAGCAACGAGAAAGGAATAATCATGCATTCAGACAATCATTCAGATCATGTACAAGGAAATGAAACAGAGAGAGAGACTATAGAAAAAGAGAGAAACTGTACCTCAGTGGATTGTGGAATAATACATTTATTCTCAGATAGGAAAACATATAGTCAGTACTTCTTTATTTATGTGCCTTTAGCTACATGTTTTCTCAAATTGGTCCTTAAAAATGCCCATCTAGTGCACCGCATACTTTCTTTAGAAAAACAAGCAAGCTATGAGTACAGTTATTACTGGCAAATGCCTCCAAAAATTTTGCCAAGTCACCGCCCAAGTCAAATCCCATTTTATCCTTAAACACATCTAAAACCAAGTGCAAGCTGCAGACCATTCCTGTGGCCTGAAAAACAAGACAGGACACAAAAGACTGAGTTACAAAAGAGCGAGGAAAGTTAGGATTAGGCAGGCTTATGAGAGGCTTGATAATATACTTGGTACAGAACACAAAATCCCATTATTGTTTCTAAAGCTTTCTGCAACACTTGCTCATTGTCTGGTTTCATTTTGGACTGGCTTTTGGGTTTTTTTTAAGGACACCTATGTGTAATTAAAGCACAGACACATGCACACAGACAATGTGAACTCCCCTTTAGTTCCCTCTCCTGTAACCTGCAGCCTCTGCTTTCTACCCATTTATTCCATTACAGACTGGTCGTACCTCTTACTTCATTGTTTAAATTCCAAGATCCCTGCAATCTAATGCCTTTTACATGAAGCAGTTAACAGAGGCGACAAATAAAACAGAGTGACTTAAAATAATAAGGCATGTTCACATACAACTGCAATGTGTGGTCAAAGTGGCATTGCTATGGAGGTGCAGCTTCAACCAAACTGTGTTCTTGCAATTTAGAAATCTAACATTTAAAGGAATAAAACCCTTTGTATGGCTCTTTTTTTGTTTTCCTTGGGTACCTAACAGAAGGAAAGGCAGAAAGTCTGAGACAGGTATGTGTTGGGTACTGTGAAAAGTGACTTCCCCTAATTTTCAGCAATTGCATCTCCCATTCTGTGACAAAGCTACAGGTCACTGGCAGTAGAGTTGAAAAAAAAACCCTACATTTGCCACTTTTAATGATTATTGGTCATCTTTAGAAAATGAGAACGTCAGAATAAAATCACAGACTAACATTTTGCTCGTCTTGCAACAGAATCAAAAAAACACAGACTCTCAACTGCACTAGAAGTGAAAATGGCTGCCACATAAGAGGTCACAAGGATCAGTGAAATGCCAAATTGGCAGTAACTGTACTTTTTACCAAAATATTTTGATCATCTAGTCTTTTGGGTTTTTTTTCCCCCACTTACTCAGTTTGTCTTATAGCACAAGTTGAAAGGCCTAATCAGGACAGGGCTCCAGGACAGCAGTGCCCACCCAAACACACAAGCACACATAACTCTCCTGAGAATGTAATCACAAATAAAATGCTATAAATAGCTGTGACAGATGATAGGAAAAAACAGGAAAAAAACCCCACCCACCTGTGATTCTAAGTCCCTACAAGTAATTACATTGCCCAGTTCAATGACTGAAAGCTTTTAATTTCCCTTTAATTAAGTATCTGTAACAGCTATTCCTGAATGTTCCATCTTTCACTACTTGATACCCTTGTTTTGATGTTTCTCTCCCACTCTCTTTTTCACTTCTGACTGGAGCAACACAGCAAAAGTGTGACTCAATGAAACATGTGAAGAAGCAAAAGCAACAGGGTATTTATGACAGCTGGATTTTGAATAGATTAAAGGAGGGAGGAACGCAGAAGCCACAGCAAAAAAAGTAGGCTGGAGTACAAAACACTGCAACCTATTGTAACTGAAGAATTTCAGCTGTTTCAACCCCCTTTTTTTCCCTTGTTTTGAAAACTATTGTTAACCATTCTTTATATTATTCTTTAAATTCCTTGTGCTTTCATATAAGCCAGCCTTGCCAAGTTCGCTTTGCACGCAATCCTCTTCTCACCCTTTTCAAGCACCTATGCAAGTACACACATCTTCCCCATGGATTTGCCACTATCCCTAACAGATGCTACCTGACTTTTGTAACAGGCAGGCTCAGGAGTGACTGGGAACAATCAGTTTTTCATAACAGAAGAACTGAGAAATATGAAATCCATGAAGAATTCAACTGCAATTTTGACATCTTTAGAACTATGTTACTCTTTCCAACATCTCCTCTGAGAAGCCTTGTTCCTCTACCCAGTGTGCACCACTGTCTCTGAGAAAGCAGCACTGGACACTGGCAGGAACAAACTGTACATTCTTACACTTATATGAAAATGCTGTTTTCAGCATGGCATTATATCTAAAAGAAATTAGAACAACACAATAGAGCTAGACTTCAGTATTTAAGAAATCATGAATCAGACCTACAAAATATATGGAGCTGAAATTAATTTATATTTAAGGAGCTACTTTTGACAAAGTGTTTGCACAGTCAGAAGTATGACTGAGATGTATTTTCCAGACTTTTTTGGGGAACAGAGGATTAGATGCAGCCTATATAATAATTTGTCTCTGGGAGCTCAGCTTTAGTAAAATAATGAGTACAGAGAAAGATCTGGCAGTACCGGGGAAAAGTTCTACTATTTTTAAAAGTAGTTATTTATAAATAAAAATGCATTTCCTGAAAGCTTTATGTAGGAAAAACTCTGAGGTAATAGGAAGCCTTTCCTTAATGAAAATTGAAGAATTACCTCCCAAAAAGTGAATGTGCATCTGGATAGTTATACACGATATAAAGTAGCATGATCAGCCGTTAACATTATCAGTAAGCTTAGATTTGATTATTTATAGAATAAGACATTCCAAATAAACAAGGTACGAATTACTAGTTGTAAGTGGAGGAGATCTTTACAGGAATTTTGCCACAGGCTTGGAGTGTGACCAGTAGGTCGACGGAGGTGCTCCTGCCCCTTTACTCTGCTCTCGTGAGACCTCACTTGGAGTATTGCGTGCAGTTCTGGTGTCCTCAACATAAAAAGGACATGGAAGTGTTAGAACAAGTCCAGAGGAGGGCCACGAAGATGATCAGGGGACTGGAGCACCTCTCGTATGAAGATAGGCTGAGAAAATTGGGGCTGTTCAGCCTGGAGAAAAGAAGGCTGCGTGGAGACCTCATAGCAGCCTTCCAGTGCCTGAAGGGGGCCTATAGGGATGCTGGGGAGGGACTCTTCATTAGGGACTGTGGTGAGAGGACAAGGGGTAATGCGTTTAAACTTAAACAGGGGAGGTTTAGATTGGATCTGAGGAAGAAGTTCTTTACTGTGAGGGTGGTGGGGCCCTGGAATGGGTTGCCCAGGGAAGTTGTGAATGCTTCATCCCTGGCGGCGTTCAAGGTGGGGTTGGACATAGCCTTGGATGGCATGGTTTAGTGGGAGGTGTCCCTGCCCATGGCAGGGGGGTTGGAACTCGATGATCTTGAGGTCCTTTCCAACCCTAACTATTCTATGATTCTATGAAGCACACTTTCATTTTGCTCAGGCTGGGTACTGAGCTCCAGCTATTCCAGTGGCTTCACAGATTGGTATAGACACTGTCCCAGTACAGTGCTTCAGTTGATTCATTGAGGGTAGTTTACAACACTGAGGGTAAAGTTTACTAAATATTTTGTTTTTTTCATGGACAGTCTAATTTTTAAAGAACAGCCATTCAGAATCATGTTGCTCTTAGAACCAATTAACACATACTGTGCAAAAACACAAAGAGTTATCTATCAGATAAGGAGCAAATATATGTTCTCTGTAATAGCTATTGGAAGAACACTACTGGAAATTTATTGGTGGAATGACACTGTAAGAGGCCTGCTTCATCATGCTTCAGTGGCCACGGTTTGTAATTTTGGCATGGTTTTAAACATGTTGTAGATTGACAGAAAATTTATTAAAAGCAAGTCACCGGTCCAGTAACAGGAGATCCACAACCACTTCTGCTCTGCTCTGTTGGCTTTGAATCTGTTCCTGCACTGCAGCATTTTGTGTTTCAGATCAGACACAGAATGTTTTTGAACAATTCATGTCTCTGCGCAGAATGTTCTGTCATTGCTATTTTTCCTTAACATAATACAGAAATAATCTAAAATAGAAAGGGCAGATGTTCATCTGTGTAGAGAAGCACTGGCATGCCTTTTAATTTTTATCTTGCAAACATTAAGTATCTTGTACTTATTACCAAAGGCAACTCAAGTTACAGCTACATCTAGGAAAGACTCAGAGCTGTCTGACTGCCTACCATAAGCTGTGTGCTTGTATTAGTAGAACAACCCAGATACTGAATATTTTCTATGAATTCTTTTTTAGACAACTAGGCCTAGTCTTACCATAATGGAAATATACCTAGGCAAAATAACTTGCATAAAAAATAGAAAGGAAAAACAAAGGTGATATTTATAAGAACAAAGGTAGATTTGTGTGAACTTATATTTTAGATTTAGAACATACAGTTTATCCTGATCAAATACATAAAATAGAGATGCAACATTATGCAACAAACTGACAGTGTCTTTTTATAAAGCAATTAAAAATAATTGTCATGAATCTCCACTTATATTTTCCATAAATGCATCTTGCTTTTATACAAGCAGATAGCGGCAACAGCTCCTTCAAAGGTTGCAGTAGAGAACTGTAGAACTGCAAAAGGAAACAAAACTTCCAGACTAATCGTATTTCCAAAAACATCATTTGCATATTTTACCTATAGTGTATTTATTATTATAATTAGAGAGAAGATAGCAATTTTGCTTAGAAACAGAAAATTCTCTAAATCTTGTATTCATTAAAGGCTGTAGTTAGTTAAATGTATACACCATTAACGGCACAGCACAACATAATATTTACTTCCCTGAACTTACTCATATTCATATTACTTTACCATGGATAATTCTGTATACTAACACCAGAGCAGTTCACAAATCCAACTGTAAATACAAACTATACAAAAGATTCACTTGTTCTACTGCAGGGATTGAGTTTACAGAACTGGTCTAGCATATAACATAGGATATATCCTCACCCACATACTTATTCTTGCAAACAGATCTATGATAATTTACCTATATGCCTTTTGCCTCACTCAGGAATATGTCATGAAGTCTGTTTCATGCCCTGCAACATGCTGACTTCCACACATTTGTCGGAACCACCAAATTCTCCAGTTCCCAGAATCTGCAACTTCTGGCCCTACCACTACCCATCAGGAGTCTTTTAAGCATTGGAAGCTGCTAACCCCTTCTCAGTGTCACTTACTGCCAATTACACTCAGGCTAGCTATTCTTTCTCCCATCTTTCAAACACACCTGAGATGTACTCCCCATAGTAGAAAAACAACAAAACCTCTGAATGCTTAAAGATGATCATTACCACGTGGTAATGTTATCATCACAGCTCTACAGTTGGAGAGTTTTACCATTTTCCTGATTCTCTCCCCATCCCATTGTGCCTGTGGGGGAATGAGTGAGTGGCTGTCTGGTGGCATTTAGCTGCCTGCCAGGTTAAACCATCAGCAAAATTCTTCTCCTAGCATATCATCACAGAATTCTACACAGACCCGTTTTGAGATAGTCAGGCAAATTGACCTCTGAAGTGCAAAAAGCCCATAAACACCCTCCTGTCAATCCTTCTATACTACCAAGATAATTCTTTGATGCAGAAATTGATGCATCTTTATTCTACAAGCAAGTATAATTTCATTAGCATTTTCAAACAGCTGAAGAAAACCATTTAAAAGAATTTTATCCAACAGGTGATGAAGGAACCTGACAGTCCTGCTCCTTTAAGCTTATTTCATAAGTGCCTTTAATTCATCCCTCTTGGCAAGTATCTTGACTTTTTGGCAGGATCTTCTTGATTGCAATTTCCCTGCCTTTATCATTCTTTTTTCCTTTGCCAGGCAGAAAGTTGTTTTGCAGCTTCATTTCCTACTTGCCATCTTGCTTAACAGCATTGAGAGTAAACAACCTCAAGCCTTCTTAATCTCTCCTGGCCTTTCTTCAGCACCTTGTACTTCAGGTTGAGTACCACATGCTTGTGATAAACTTTCTGTCTGCTCATGTCAGAAGTTCCGCTACACTCTTGCTTGCTGGGCCTTGCAGTTCATACATCTTTCAGAGTCATTTAATGTTACAGGGAACAAGTTTGTTATTGATGAGACATCTGTTCTAAGTAAGCTCCAGTACTGAGATGCTGCATTATTTATCCAGAGTCGATCATATCCTTGTAATGACATTTGAAGCCTTCCAGGTCTATTTTCTACTTAGTTTGTACTTTAATCGCACATTGCAGTGGGTGGAGGTATGGGACTCTTATCAAAACATTGCAGTCATTTTCCTTGTTTCCCATGCAACATTACAGTGTGCAGGTTGTATTCAGCACACAGTTGTCATTCTTCAGTTATTCACCGGCCATGCCACTTCTACGGAAGATGAAGCCTTTTTTTGACACGCTGTGTATCATGGCTTGAGACCAACACTCCCCTGCTCTCACCTTATGCATATACAGGATTTTCTGGAATTCCACAGAGTCAAGCTGGTACTAAACACATTTAGTTACCAGCCAGTTGATCAGCAGAGAGATTATGCTACAAATGTTGTTAAAATACATTTGTGATTAGCAAAACCTGTACATTTCACAGGTGAAACCTGACGGGGCACAGAGGGAAACTCCGGGCCGGCTGCGGGGCTGGGTGATGGCCGCCACTGCCACCGCAGCCCGGCGTGGCTCCCCTCACACACCGGAGCCCCGCTCCGGGCACGCCCCAGCACGGCAAGGGACGGTCAAGGCCGCAGGTGTGCCTCGGCTGGCGGCGACCCCGCCTGTCCAACCGCGGGTCCCGCGTTTCTCTGTGGCGTTTGTGTGAAGGGGCCAGGGCGCCCACTCCTGCTACCACCCCTCTCACCCCCTGCCCAACGAGATCTCTCCCTGCTGCCGCGCCCGTGCATTCCTTCTCTTCGCTCTCCGCCTTCCTCGCGGGGAGGCGGTGCATCCCATACCCCGCGGCGGAGCCCTGCGAGGCTCGGCCTCCCCACCCCGGCCTCCCGGCAGGAGGAAGCAGCGCGATCCCCTCCTCATCCCGCCCTCCCTCGTTCCCTCCCGGTGCTGGCGCGGCTCCTCCTCCCGCGTGTGACCCGCTGCAGCCTGTGAGCGGGGAGGAGGGACGGCGCTGCGCGGGCCTCACTGTGGCGGCGGCGGCGGCGGCGGCGAGAGGAGGAGGAGGAGCGGGAGCCGCGGTGCGGTGTCCCCCCGCAACCTCATCGCTGGGCCGCGCTGGAGCTCCCCATGCCCGTGTGGTGCTGCCGCTGCTCCTTGGCTGGTCACTTCAGGTGAGGAGGAGGGGAAGAGCGGCCCGTGGGTCTGGAGTGGAGTGAGAGGGCCCCGGGGGGGGGGTGTGCTACGGAGGATAGGGGGCACTGGCGAGCGCGGAGGGCAGGCAGGGCCCCGCTGTTGCGGCCTCCGCTTGGCCGCTGCGTGGTGGCGGCGGCCCCAGGTCCCCACGCTGCGGCGGGCCGAACCGGTGGATAGAGGTGCTGGGCGGGTGCGCAGAGGCGCTTGGTCGGCGGCGAGGGGATGGAGGTGTCGCCCGGTAAAGCGCGGTTTGACCTTGGGCAGCGTGGAGGCGCAGCGAGGAGCGAGCCGGAGCCTGGTGATGCTCGGTTTCGCTTCGGGATTGGTAGCATTGCACCTCTGATAGCCCGGCCCCGACGGGGCATTGCTTTTCTGCGTTACTTAAAAAAACCTTAACAGCCTGACAGCGTAAGATTTGCTTCACAAAGCGTCAACTTGAGACCAAACATAAATTGCTTTTATATAACGAGTTCTGTTAGCGTGCTTAGAATCTAGGTGTTTGACGGAATGTAATTCTGGAGGTTATTTGGTATGACCAGCATAAGCTAAGCACTAGCTTTGGGACTGACTCATCTTTGTGCCCACTTGCATCTCTGCAGGACCAGAGCTGTAGTCATCTTTACCAAATCCCCAGCACTGCAAAGCTGTCTGCCCTGAGTTTTTATCAATATAAGAACTGGTATTTGGTGGCTTTCGATGCTGTTAAGAGGATAGGAAGATGGGGGTCCTAACTTAAGATCTTTGTGAGTTGTGGTATACGTGCTCCTGACAGCAGTCCTTCGTCTGCTTTGCATGTGCAGTAGCTGGGAAACTGTGTTGTAGGTGCATATTTCTATGCAAAGTTAGATTCTGCCCAGAAACAGTTGGGTAGTTTGTGATACACTGTCTGAACTGCACAGAAGCAACATTTTTATTGTTAAAGATTCTTTTGTAGCCTACAGCACTGTGCAGATATCCTATAAAAGAAGCTTTGAAATGTTTCTTTTGGTTCATATCTTCCAACTAGTGCAGGAAGACCACCCTAAAACAGACATACTTCCTTTAATCCTGTCTTTTGTAAAGCATAGGATAGTATTGCCTTAGTTAACTTTGAGCAAATTCTGGAGAATAATGTAGTCTACTTGTGTCAACCTAAAAACGGAGGTGAAAAAAGCAGTGTGATAATTAGATACCCTCTCTCTGCCACCTTCTTGCCTTAATCTAACTCACACTTTTGTATTTTATGCGCTTTCAGGATCATGAAGCACTAATGTGCAGCTGTACTCAAAACAGTAAGCATGTAATTTGCAAACTTTCCTTGTTGTAGTACAAGGAGTGCACATACCAAGGTCTTGCTTTCTGAAATAAATACAACCTTAGAATAGCTCTTCACCCTTTTTAACAAGGAAGTAACCACCAGAGAGGTGTATAACAGCGTGTGCTAGTGCTGTTATTACTGTACAGCTTTGACTCTAGTTTACTTCCAACTTCCCCATTGAGGAAAGGCTCTTGAAATACATAGCAGAACCTTCAATGCTGCGGGGGTTGCAGCAGCACATAGTGTATGCGGCTTCTTGAAGGCCGTGGGAATTGGATCAGCATCATATGCTTTTGGTTCTGAGTAAAAAATAATTCCTAAAATACTAGAATAGCTTTAAGATACAGAGATTCTTAGGCAACAAGTAAGAGTATTTTTATTTATTAATAATTAAAATCGTGTTTGTAAGAGGAAATTTAGATCAGTTGATTGAGGTACTTTTAATTAAAAAGTTAAGTCTTTGTTTTGAAGACTTACTAAAATAACTGCCAGTTATAGATGATCTTTAATATGCCTGTGCCTTTCTAGCTAAACTGATAGTGCATACTTCTTCAATGACCTGGAAAGGCTTCAGAAAGGGCTCCTAAATAATTAAACAGCAAACAAGACAAAACAAGTCTTCCTAGTCTAGAAGCACATCTAGTTGGTGAAGAGTTGTGAGAGAAACCTAAGCAGATGCTGCAGAGAAATGACTGAGAAATTGAGGAAGATGACTCGGGGTGAAAGCAGTCTGCTGCGCAGTAGCTGACCTTCTGCATGGCAATTCCATTTAGAAAAAGGGTTGTTTTAACAGTGGTAAAATTAGCTGTGTCTAGGGCTTACAGGGATCACACTTTTCTCCACCTTCACGCCGCTGCCAGTTTTAACAAGCCTTACTTCTGCCCAAGCAGAAATTTGTTGAGGTAAAGGTCCTTGTGCTGCTCAGCAGTAAGGATTGGATGGGAGCGGCTGCTGTGATACCTTAGCTGGTCTTAAGGATGTTAATTGGCTAGTTGGTGTGTCTCTCTCCTTCTGATAAGGATAATGAGGAATGAGTTCTGTGTGTGGGATCAAAATAATGCTTGTTGGTTATAATTTGGCTCTGTATAAACCAAAATTAGAAATGTGCATTTCTGCAGAGCCATCTGTGCCTTATTGTTATTCTTCTGTAGACTTCCTAGGAGAAAATAGACTTTTAAAAAATCTGTTAGAAAAACTGTGCTGAAAAGTAAAATTTTGTAGATTGAATGGAAGCATATCTGTTTTGGTCTTGGTTTTGCTAATCCCGTAACTCTTAAAGTAAAGCATCAAAAGCCACTTTATTTTTGAAAAGAATGTTCTGATGACAGTTCAACTGTTTCATTTTAGTTTCCTCCCATCTGTCCTTGTTAATTAGAAGTTACAGCAACCCTGAAGCTGAAGGACAGCTTTTGAATTCCTTTACCCAGTATTTTGGTGACAGCGTCGGGAGGAAGATTAAAAGAATGCCTTTAATTGAAGAAACTGTTGTGCCTGGGGACTCCCTCCTTACTCTGCCTGTAGTGGTAATAGGTGAGTTTTTTCACATTAAGATTCTCTGTTATTGCCTTTATAGACCTGTTGCATGAAGTCATTTATCGTTAAATAGCTGATGTTTAGCATCCTTACAGTGAAGACATTAGACTAATACAGTTACAATTAACAGCCTTACCTTATAAAATTATGTTAAGGAACTTGCTGTTGGAGTATATTTGAATTCAAAATTGTGCTTTGACAAAATGAGCTGCATTATTTGGCAGCAGATATGTGAGCCTTCACAGAAGAACTGTGTTGATCACATTAGGTTTTCATGAATGCAGTATGTCTACTTGAGCTTGCGTGGAGGTTGTTGATGGTGCACCAGTATAAATTTTTGCACTGAGATGTAACACTGAATGTAAAATGTGTGCTATGTGTTGGTTAGATGTTAACCTCTCTCATTAATTGCCTTTTTCTTTGTTGCATCTGTCACTAACGTCTAATTATTGTCCTGTCTTTTCCAGAATGATTCCAAATCAATTCAACCTGTTTAGAACAATAAATTGTAGTTTTGATTAAATAGTTAAAGGGTTGTACTTGTAAAATCTTACTGAATGACAGGATAGCAGAGGAAGCAGGTTCCTTGGGTATGCAGCTTAATCAAGAGTGCCAGGATGATTTGTATTGGGCCAAGGTTTTTCAGCAACAGCTGGTCACCAGCTCCTTACTGCCATGACTTGATGAGGGGATAAAGAAAAGATCTAGAGTAAAAGAGGTTTTTAATAATCTAGTCCAAAGCTGATGGGACTACAGCAATCCAACAGCTTTAACTATACCTGCAAACAAGCAATGATTCCGGAGAATGATGTTTCAGTGTAATGTACTCACTGTAAATCTCCACAAATTTGAAAGACTGGTATTTGTAAGTGCCTGTTCTCAAAAGCTCTCTTCATGATAGCTTAAAATAGTGCTCATGTAATAGGCTTGTGTGGATGTGACAGACGTGAATCATTGGCTGAGTTCTGCATCATAGCTGAAGAGCAACAGTTTCCTGGCATTTTGTCAACTTTAGTACAGGTTTGCCATATGGGTAATGACTCAGTTTTCACTGTTTAGTTTTGCAGATATGCATGATGCAAATACCTGTGCTCAATACTTCTTTTGTCTAGAGCACCATTCTATGTGCTGACACCAAATACAGCTGCCTTGACTATTTTTCCTTGAAAAATAAATACATTCCCCAACTGCTTTTTTACACATATTTGAGACGCTTCTTCACATGCTGATCTTCTCCATTGGCAGCCTGTTATCACTAAGACATTGGCTGTCTGAAGAGTCTTAAAAGGGATCTGAAATGACTCGATGTCGTAGAAGAGTAGAAAAATAATCATCCTCTCACACGTACACTCTGTCTAGTCCACGTGATTCCTGTATAGCTGGAGTTAAACATACTTGTAGCTTCCTAGTGCCCCATCTTCTCATTGCACTATTTTTTTAATCGGAAAGAAAAAGAGGGCACATGTGTAAGCAGTAAAATTAGTTATGGAACAGTAACTTACATTCCCCTTTCTTTAACTTCACCATTCTGTTTTACTTTACATGATGCCTGACTTTAAGATATGATTCTAAGCTTGTGCTGCATGTTGTACTGCAATTCTGCGTACAGTCCTGAGCTACTGTGGTAATACTGAGTAATTTCTGTGCTGTACCTGCCTTCAAGAAATTGGGAAGAAATGGATACATTCATTTGAATGGGTTGGAATTGAATTTCATTCTGGAGCTCTTAATCCTAGAGGGCATTCTGTGCTAAACTCTTTCATCTTCTGTGCACTAGTTTTGATCATAACTAAGTAAACACAATGTTTTAAATTTTCATCTAAATAACAAGGCTTAAATTTGGACATATATGTAAAGATGAGTGTACTCTATTTTACTGTTTATAAGGAGAAGCTTCTGTTACTCTTCAAATAAGATGTTAACTGCTCCTTAAATGAACAGGGCCATGGAGCTTGGGGATATATTGATAAAAGAGAACTCCTCAGGTATAAATTTCCCATTTCAGAAAGATTATTTCCTTATCCTCCTCCCCTCACAAGGATTTTCTGAGAAAATCGTAGCAAGTCTAATTGCAGACCTTGCAGCTGAACCTTCATCTTGTGTGTCCTTGAGGGCATTATTGACAAGGGAATTTCTTTACTCTGCTCAAAGAGTAGGAACTGGGTTTGGATCAGTTCTCTGGATGGTCCCAGGAAAGTGGCCAGTTACAGTAGTTCACTGTGACATAATCCCATCCTCAGTAATTTTGCTGGCCTTTGTTTTGGCAACTTTTGTTACCCATTTGGCTCTTTTTAGTCTTATCCAGTAGGAATTATCTTTAGCATGGAATCCTTGGATATGGCACACATTTTTCTCTTTCTGTTGTGACTAGCTCCCTTTGCACCCCAGAAGGGGAAAAAAAAAATCCAGCTATGCACTTGTAAAAAGAAGCAAAAGCTGAGATATAATTCTAAAAATAGTTAAGAATTTACTCAGTCCTGGGAATGTTTGTGAACTATAGGTATGATTAGAGTGTTTTCATAACTTCATGTGATTTCGTTACGGATGTTTTCAGTATATTGCTAGGCTTCTCTCTCACATCCATCTGATGGGGCAAGTGGGTGACAGGAGGGCTTCTATCTTTTTTAAGTTTCAAATTCTTTGGCTGAAGTGTACCCAGACATCTCATACTGATCTCTTTGTAGGAGGGTAGAATAGTGTGAGAGCAAGGAAGAGGACTTTCACTGTCTGAAAGATTCTTTACAATTTTTTTTGTAAATGGCAAAATAGGAATCCATGTGATTTGTGGAATAATATAGGCAGGATCACCAGTATTTAAACCTTTAATTATAGGAGAAGATCCCAATGACAGAAACCCACAGCTTTCTAGAGTCTTTTTCCCGTGCATTATGGTCCTTGGAGTACACATGTGCTCTTAAGCCTCTATTTTTGCCTCCATATTTGGGTGCAAAAACTAGATTGTGTGGCAGGAGCCATTCTCACATACTTATTTGGTTTCTAGGCCTTCAGAGAAAATGTGCTTATTGAAGATTTCTTACAGCTTAGCAGTCTTAGCCTTTGAAGAACTCATCTACAGTGAGCCTACATGATTTTCTTGTAGCCCATGGCTGTGACCGGTCTATGTGCACAGCATTGTAATAAAGTATGGGATATACTGCCGCTGGGGACCAGAGTCATGAGTGTAGCCTGGTGGAGGAGGAAAAAGAGATCTGAGGTATGAAGAGACTGGGAATGAAACAGGGTCTCAGCAAACTGATGAAGGATTTAGACACGGGGAAATCAGAAAAGAGAAGAGATGGACATTGGAAAAGCAGGATTGTTAGCAAGGTGATGGAAGTGGTGTGTGCTAAGGTGATGGGGAAACAGGAAATTGACAGGTGAACACTTGAGATCAAAAGTTGAAACAGTAGGAGGTAAGGGCTATCAACCTAACAATGAGTGTTACATAAGAACTGTGAATAAATTAGGAACTATATCTTTAGCCCAGAATTTGAATAGTGTGTGGTAAATATCATGTAAATGCCACTCTAGGTGGAAAACAAAGACAAAATACTTCATTATCAATACCTTATCAGGGGAACACTGTGCCTTCATTCAGTTAGAGAAAGAAGAGCTGTATAAGTAACAGTACGTAGTCACGTGTTTAAATTATGTATCACAGCACATACTTTTCTGGCTTCAACTTTCCCTGGCTTTTGATATCTGGCTTTGCAACATGAACATTATTTCTGCATTTGCATGTTATAAATGTGGTTCCCTACTTTGTTTAATATTAGTCAAATAAATAGAAATAATTACCTTACAGTAATGCTTTTGTCCCATCCATTTTGCACCTTTAATAACATTCTGAAAGTAAGTTAGTCTATTAAAATTGCAATAATGCACATACATGAATTACAAAATGCTACAGCAAGGATAAAGATCTTTGAATTTATATTGTTACTGAATGATGAATGTGGTCTCACATGAGTTTCTTGTACTTTACACTTATCTGTTCTATGTCTTCACTCAGCTTTTGTGCTGCTGTTGTGCTGTGTATCTTCTCTGACTTGCAGTCTTCAGCATTCTGCTTGTCTCTCTTCTTATTTTATGGGCAGACCTGTAGACCATTTGCTCTGGGTTGTCTTTCTGTTCTGTGTTTTACAGTACCCAGTGTAAATGGGAATGCAAAGTTGTAAGATGGCAATAATATTCAGATATCATTGTGATTGACACGCTGACCAGATCTTACCATCAGACCATTTTCACACGAGATTAATGAATTTGAGATACTAAATTATGAAACTCCTATATATGCATTTTATCCCATGTTTCTTGTTATCTGAAAGATTTTGCTCAGTTTATTTGGAGGAAATTCCTATGGTAGGCTTTATCTTACTGTGAAGTTTGTAAGCTACTTTCAGTCAGGTAGTATAATGTTACACTACTTTAGTACGATTTTGTTGCTGCTTATTTAGTGACGTAAATCTTAGTTTATTGATGTTTTTGCTAAAGCAGTAACTTATTTCTTTAATAGGAAATGGACCTTCAGGAATTTGTCTTTCTTACCTGCTCTCTGGGTACAGGCCGTATTTATCTCCTGAGGCTATACACCCAAACCCCGTTCTACATACGAAATTAGAAGAAGCTCGACATCTTTCCATTGTGGATCAAGTAAGCTTTGGTTACCATCTTGTCTAGCTCTTTTCCTTCTGCTAGCTGGATTATGAAACAGTAGACTTTCTTTAATGATCCTGTTTAAAATGCTTTTACAACTTACATAAGTAGTGTCATAAATAAGAAAAAGCTTAATGTTCTCAACCCCCAAAGAAATAGACCACAGTGAAGCTTGGCAACAGTATGACCTTAAAAAACTAGGTTTTTCTCTTGGCCTCTTTTTTTCCTACCTGTAAAATGAAGAGTGGTATATATCTTCTTCTGTGGCTTGTAACAAATTGTATGTAGGGTACTTCAGGTGAAAAGCAGTGCATTTTAGGAACTGCTTATCCCCCAAAATTCTGCAGATTGCATTGTGAAGAACCAGCCTACTTACCCAATCTTATTTCTAGTGGGTCAATGAGTTACTTTGTTATACTGATAATTTAAATAGAAGCAACTCATGACCATTAGATCCAGTACTGGGGCATGTGGTTGTTTTTGTGGTTATTTTTGTGGCTCTTGAGGGCTCTTTGTTTGTGGTGGTTTTGTTTTACAAACTGCCCTTTGTTGTGTTCTCCTTATTTGCCAAAAGTGTCTAAAGCACCACTTGATCAGTGAGTGGCTGATGCAGGAATTCCAGCTTTCACATCCTAGGATGTTTGGGCTTCATCATCAGACAGCACATGCTGCTAACATAGTTTGAGTACACATACTTAAAGTTAAAATCTTCCTAAATAGTACAATTCTCATTACGACTTAATTATTAGTGACATTAGGGGCATATACCCTCTATAAACACAACCCCTTTTTCTCTTCTGAACAGTCTGTATCCTTCCTGTTTGTGTTACAGCATGAGGCAATTGTGAGTGCATGTTATGCTTGTATACATCCAGTTTTTCTGTCTGATTTGATTAGTTAAATCTTCTCTGTTATTTTTATCCCGTGTCTGTTTGTTTGCTGTGTTATCATTTTCTACTCACCTGACTATAGTCCTGACTGATTACTCACAGTGCTGTCACTAACTGTATTGCTGTGTGACTGATTATTTTGAAATACAGACATGCATATGTGTTGTAGTGGGGAAGTAGGGGCTGTCTTTGTTTTGTTACAGTTTTGGTTTTGGGCTTTTTTTCCTTGGTTGATGGTGGGTTTGTTTGGGTTTTGTTTGTTTGTTTCAGTGCTGTGTTGTTTACATGTAACGTTGACATTAAGTCTCAAGGTTTATTTTTTGCTATGTGAATGACAAAACACTGGGACAGATTGCCCAGAGAAGCTGTGGCTGTCCCATCTCTGGCATTGTTCAAGGCCAGGTTGATCGGGGTTTTGAGCAGCCTGTTCTAGTGGAAGGTGTTCTTGCCCATGGCAGGGGTTTGGAACTGGATGATCTTTAAGGTCCCTTCCAACCCAAACCATTTTACAATTACTTGATTTGGTAGGAGAGTAAGTTGCATAAGATTTTGGCTACAGATGTTTTGTGTACTTCATCCTCTCCTGACCACCTGATATTTTCCGAGTTTGGGAAGCAAAACACTTCATCATCAAGAAGTGGCTTTATGGCCAGTTCTTTCTTTTCTCTTCAGATATTTGCTATTGCATTGTGAAGTTTTAAGAACAGAGATGGTTAATAGAGGCTGCAACATGAACATTTTTATGAAGTTATAGAAATTGTTCTCAACATTAACTGCTTTATACAATAAGCCTATTTTTTTTAATCAGTTTTTAAAAGTAATACTTACCTCCATTGTTTCAAAATATACTACGGTTACTGTTGGAACTACCTAAGAGCTGTCAAAGGACTTTTACTACTAGATGTTTAAAACTACATGTTTTTAGATACCAATTTTGCTTTATCAAAATGGGGCTCCTAGGAATATTAGCAATTCTTTGTTAAAAGAAGTGTACTCTCAATAAACATAAATGTTACTAAGTTGCTCTGATCTATGAACACTTGTTCCCGCATATCTTTTTCTACAGTGATTTCAAATACTGACCAGCCCTGGTATTACTGTGTAATTAACATGTAATTTTTGAATGACTGAAATGTATTATTTAAAGTTACAGAAGAACTGAATCATAACAGTTATTTCTGAAAAGTGTTTAGATTGAATCTCTACATTAAATACGTACCTCTACTTAAAATGCAACTTTAATTGTGGTTTTTGTTGAAATTCAACTTCTGGGCCTAAACCATGATATGTACATCAGAATAACATGAACAGTAGAAGTTGCATAAACATACTTTTTTTTTTTTTATACTCTAGGATTTGGAATACCTGTCTGAAGGTCTTGAAGGACGCTCTTCAAACCCAGTGGCAGTGCTT
This sequence comes from Amazona ochrocephala, assembly GCA_039720435.1. Lineage (NCBI taxonomy): Eukaryota > Metazoa > Chordata > Aves > Psittaciformes > Psittacidae > Amazona > Amazona ochrocephala. Next base: position 27,168,786 of record CM077876.1, on the reverse strand, counting down.
TTTGATACGTTGCTTCATCCTGATGCTGACTTCGGTTATGACTACCCACCTGTTTTGCACTGGAAGCTAGAACAACATAACTACATTCCCCATATAGTGGTTGGTAAAGGACCACCTGGAGGGGCTTGGCATGTGAGTAAAAATTTCATGTCACTTCTGTGGTAACTTGTTAATTTTGTGGTTTGGGATTTTTCTTGGTATCAAAGGCTGGTTTAGATGATAATGGCAATTGCAGCTTCAACTGCTCAATTACTAAAGCCAAAATATATTAGGGAGAGGAGAAGGGAAGGAAAAAGTAGTTCTTCATTTGGAGATTTGTGACCATGACTGCTGTCTTATGTGGGGCTTTTTATTAGCTTAAACTTAATGAATTATAATGAAGAATATTTTCTATTACTTTTTTCTCTTGTCTGCATTGTTTCCACATGCTTTTACACGATATTAAATCTTAATGTGTTCATATGCTGTTGGTTTCACATTTTTTTTTCTTCCTGTTTTGTATTTTAAATAACTTGGTTTTAGTTTCCCTTTTACGTGTTCTCTCTTCACCTTCTGCTTTATTGGGTCATGTAGGTGCTCATTGAAATAGTATCTAACTGTGACATGAAAACAGCTTATCGGCACTTCATGTCATGTCCTGGTATTGTGTTATGCTCTGGTATTTTATTGCTCCAGATGACTACAATGAGGTGAACTTCACTGTGTTTTGCATAAATGTATCTGTTGAAATGTATCTGGTCATGCATCTTGGGTTTTTCTCCACAGTCCATGGAAGGCTCTATGCTAACAATCAGTTTTGGAGACTGGATGGAATTGCCTGGCCTCAGCTTTAAGGAGTGGGCAGCTAACAAACGCAGGTAAAGATACTGCATAATGTGTTTAGGAAATCTAGTTGCTCTGAGAATCCAAATAATGTTATTTTGAGAACTGGAACACATTCAGACTTCATTGTTCACAAGAGTTTCTTGTTTTGTTTATTACATCGCATGATGGCGTTGGAAATTATTCTGCTGTGTGTACTCCAGTGGAAAAAAGTGGACAATGGTCAGCCGGAGTAATTGCTTTGAGTGCATCCACATTTGCTTTTGGGTAAAAACCTACATGATAGAAGGCAGTGCACTGTTACTGTAAGCAGTCTTGGTCACAGCTGAGAGATTGAGGAAAGAATTTAAAATCCACTTAAGTATTGAAAGTTCCTCTTTCAACATGTAGGCAACTTAAGCTACTGTGCACACTAGCTTTCTTATAATTTAGGAAGTTGTGTATTTGAGTATTTCCCTTTACAAATACTGAAAAGGCAAAGCTGCAGCATCTGAAATGTTGCTGTCTATATTTTAAGAGTATAATTCAGTATTTCCAGATGTTATTTTCCAGTAGTAAGTTTACTGGAAAAAATACAGAGAACAAGAATTACTGCCTTGTCAAGCTCACTGTTTTTACTTCACTTATACAATTAGTTCATAAAGGTCTGTCAGCAGATGAACCTAAGAACACTACATAAGCTTTTTCTGAATTTTTAATTTTTCTGACTTTGTTCTAGCAAAATTAAAGGAAGTTGTTCTTGTACCACGTATGGCAAAAGAAGTAGAATTACTTGGGTATGTGTCTTTAATGGCAGACTGTTACCCATTTCAGGACACCACTTAAAGTGAAGAAACTGTACCTTGTTCTGTAACAGCTTTCTTGGATAACCACAGTAATCTTGCTTCCTTATCAACTTAAATCCCATAAGCTGCTTATTATCTGAAGCTAATTAGTTTATATTACAGCTTTCAACAATACTAAACTCAGAAATGTTGCCTTGTTATACTACAATTGAACAAATGTATTTAAAAGTATTGATGACAATGAAAACTTCAAGTCACATGAAATAGTTTCCTAAATTTCATATTAACAGATGTGACACTGTCACATTATCCTCTTCAATATAAACCTCATCAGGATTTTCATAGTAGTAACCTGAACATTTAAAAGCACATACATTTACCTTTTTAATCTATGAGAATGAGTCGCCCGATTTCTTGTAAATATGCAGTTAAGAATAATTCAATGGCAAACCTGAAGTTTCTTTTCCGTTCTTCCTCGAGCATACTTCTAAAGGCAAAATTCATGCACCTGTTCAAAATAATTACATTTTCAGCTTCATTTATAAATGAGAATGCAGTAAACATAAGAGACATATAGATGTAATACCAGGATTGCAGTGAAAAAATATTTTTTATTGGACATTTGGACATCATAACCCTGTTTACATAGTTGCATTAAGGTTCTGTATCATACTTGCTTTGTTCATTCCTGTGACATGGAACTTAATTTGATACTTAGTGGCCTTACCTGTGTCCAATGGGGAGGTCTTCTACAAAGTTTGATGAAGAATACTTTACTCAAGTATGTATAGAATCTAGAGTTTGAAAGTTAGCAATCAACAAATAGTATGATATTTAATTACTCATAACCTAAGTCAGTGTATTCTGAGTACAAGTTTTGCACTTCACATTGTAAAGAATTACCGCTACTAAAAAAAAAAAAAGTTAGCTTGTCTTGTATATCAGGAGTCAAGACAGCAAAGAAAGCAGATTGAACGTGTTTAAAGATACTCATGTCAGTGTCAGTTACACTGGGTAGATTCAATCCTCTTAAATTTGACTGTCTTGTGGTATGTCGTATATGATATTCAGGTTACTGATAAGGTCTGTATATTAACTGGAACCATTCAATTTTGTTTCAGAAATATAAAGAGTGATCGAGTAATGCCAGAGGAAATAGCTTGTTATTATAAGCACTACGTTAAAGTCATGGGCCTCCAAAAGAATTTCAGAGACAATGTTTACATAACATCAGTATCCCGGCTTTACCGAGGAAAGGATGATGAAGATAGAACTCAACTAAATGAAAATATTTCAGCACAGCATTTGGAAATGGAAGATGGACAGAAATCACTGATTAAGAGAAACTGGGAAGTCAGAGGTTACCAGCGAGCAACAGATGGTTCTCACGTGCCCTTCTGCCTCTTTGCTGAGAATGTGGCCCTTGCTACAGGAACCTTTGATTCTCCTGGCCGACTACAAGTTGAAGGAGAAGACTTTCCTTTTGTACTTCATTCTATGTCTGACTTTGGAGCTGCTATCAGCAAAGGAAAGCTACGTGGGAAGCCAGACCCTGTGCTAATTGTGGGTGCTGGACTTACAGCAGCCGATGCAGTACTGTGTGCCTGCAACAACAACATCCCAGTAATCCATGTGTTTCGTAGAAGAGTTACCGATACAAGTCTAATTTTCAAACAGTTACCTAAAAAGCTTTACCCTGAATACCATAAGGTCTATCATATGATGTGTACTCAGTCCCATACTGTGGACTCTAATCTACATTCTGCTTACACTAGTTTTCCTGAGCACAACGTACTTTCCTTCAAGCCTGAAATGAAGTGTGTTCTTCAGAGTGCCTGTGGACTGAAGAAAATTTTGAAGTTTTCTGTAGCCTTAGTTCTAATAGGTTCTCACCCAAATCTCTTCTTTCTTAAGGACCAAGGACATAGTATAGGTCATCACTCTAATCAGCCCATCACATGCAAGGGGAATCCTATAGAGATTGATCCATACACTTACGAATGCACTAAAGAAGCCAACCTCTTTGCTTTAGGCCCTCTGGTGGGAGACAATTTCGTACGTTTTTTAAAAGGAGGTGCACTGGGCATTGCACGATGCTTGGCAATAAGGCAAAAGAAGAAACATGAATTGATTGAAAGTAGGGATGGAGGTGATGGGGTACCATAAATGAGACGTTAGAAACTCTCACATACGTAATTACAGACGTAGTCTAACAGAATACTCACTGGCAGCGAAAGTTGATAGCAGTCACATTTCTGTTGTGTACAAGTAACCTACCTGCGCTTGTATTGCTTGGTAAAGGATGCTGATGCTACAGTACTTCACCTTTTCAAAACACAAAAAATCGATCTGCTATTGCAACTGATCTCTACTCAACTGGAATTACTTCCAGATAAACAGAAAATGAGACTAATTTATAGTGACCTGCCTGTCATCTGTTGCTCAGCTAAAAGAGCAGACTTCCTCTGGGAAAAGCAATGCCTACCAGAGTGGCTTTTCACTTTGGTGTCAAATGTGACAAAATATTCCTACCATGAAACAACTTCTAAAAGCAGAAAGCTTGCTTAGTGCAAAGTGATTCTTGGTCCCAAAGCAAATTTGGAGCCTTCTGGTTGAAACGGGTTTTATTTATTTGCCATAGTAACCCAGTAATACTTCGGATGAGCACTTAGTAAAATGGGGTTTACTATAAGAAGGATTTCTGTAAGCATGGAGTATTCCTCAACAGTTATAAATTATCCTATTTGATAATTGGAGTAAATTAATAAGCATTCCCATTTAATCTTTTAACACATGATTTTACCCAGTCTGTTAATGTTTTTTTCACATTAGGCCTAGAGTTGGGTGAGTGCAGAAAGACTAACATCAGATGTTCCCCTGTGGTGGTATGTACATCTCTGAGAATGGTCGTTAACATAAACAATAAAGTACTGACATAAGTGCTCTTATTACAGTGTCAATATAATGAATATATAGTGTACTACTGAAAAACTTAGAGAACTTCAGGCTTTTTTTGCTTCCTAGCTCAGGAAGACTGAATGGGATCACTTGACTGGCGAAGGCGGGAAGATTGGTGATTGATATTCTCATCTCCACTTGACCAAGTATTGGGTTATTTCTTCTTTTTTTTTTTTTTTTTATTTTTTTAAGAGCAGCACATAACTCTAAAACTGTTCTAGCTTGCAGATTTTGAAACTTGAAAAAGAGCTGTATCTCACAGCCGGCTAGAAAACAAACCAACCAAACCCAAAACAAGCATGCTGTACTTCCTATAAATCTCAAGGCCTCTTATGAAAGACAGAGACTTAACTTGTATCTACCTCTGAATTGAAGTTTCACCTTTCTGCTCCATAATAATACAAGCCCTAGGTTTCATTTGCTGGGTTTTAGAGTAGTTAGTTTACCTAAACACACTCATGGGTCATTCACCATAGCAAAGTAAGCAACAGCCAGTTAGAAAAGTTATTTTCCAGAACTCTCACTAGACAAAAGTTCTTGGTTTTAACTGATTTATTAACAGACATTTTAATTCAGATCCAACATGATGGAAATAGGTGTTATTTACTTTTTTGTTGGTTTGTTTGGGGTATTTTTGTGTTGAAGAATATCATGTTAGTTTAGGGTATTGTGTTTGCATGATTAAAATCTCCAAGTTAAAACTTGAACAGATTTTAAAAAGGAAATCAGGCTTAGACTTTGTGAAACTGCTAGTGCTTGCTGGTTTCCCAGCTGTCTAATAAGTTTGGATACCTTTATGCAATAAATGCCTGTTTTCTGTGCCTACTGAACTATGGGGTTCTGTGGCTGCTGCAGACCTTTATGCACCTGAGTAAATTGCTCATGCTTTGGACTTAAGAGTTGAAAAGGTAAAGTATGCAAGGATTAAAGTGACTATTTCCAATGGAAGTCCAAAGAAGCTTATGAAATTATGCTACTGCTAGTATTGAATTTTAGTTTAGAGCCAATTTAATAGCAGAAAAATTAACACAAATGAAGCAATGTTCATATTAATTTCTGCATTGCCTACATGGTTGAATTTAACCGTGCATCGTCAATGCTAGGTAAGATACCTTTTTTATACTGGTACTTGAGCTGGGTTTAATTATTCTAAATTTTAGGCTTATTTCTTCATAATTGAATTGAGATGCTATAATTTCCCTTCTTTGACAGAAACTGCGTATATAAAAATATATCCTAAACCTGTGATACCTAATAATTTCAACTGAGAATCAGTGTTACAAGTGCTAAATACTTGATTATGGAACTTTATTGCAGTTAATATATTGGGAATACATCTGCGCGCTGATTAAATTCTTTCAGTTTTATGTCAATGTAAGTGTCTGAATACGACAGACATACCATGGCACGTTGCTGCATTTTCATTTGTCATGTGAAGTATTTAAAATACCAAGAAAACAGGAAGCGATTTACTTAACCACTTACTTCGCAAAAAGGAAAGTAGCTTCACAAATCCAAATCTCTAGCTTCAGCTGTTGCAGCTGCTTACAAGCTGTGTGTGTTGTAGTGACAAATTGGTAGAAGACATTTTCATCCTGTTACTATACAGGTATCTTTCAATGCCATATTACAGCACCTTGAGGTTTAATTGCATTATTTTCTTTTATCAATCTTGCCAGTGTTTCTGAGATAAGAAGTTGCATGGGAGATCCCTTCTTTGGGCAGAGACATTTTCTCAGTGGTCATGTTTATTAAGCCAGTATAAAAATACTGTTTTTCAACTAAAGCTTTACTAAAAAAATCATCCCGTTTATTGTAGGAATTGCTAGGCTTGAAGTTGTGGCTGGATTTTCTCACTTTGGGTTTCTGATTTTGAGAGAAATTTCCGTTTCTTCCCTCTTTGTTAATTTATGAGAAAAAGAAATGTAAAAATCAGGCTTTGCCTTGGGTTAGTTTTACCTAAAGCATTGTAACATACTTACAGCAATATTGTGGATTGGGTGTTGGCGCTGAATAGTTGTCTTTTGGGGAAATATATTTGTATCTCAGATTTGAAAAAAACCCAAAAAGCAACAAAATATTTGAATTTCCTGTATGACATAAACGTTCTCAGAAGAGAAACTTTGCTTCTTTCAGCTCTTCTTTCAGTAAGAAAGATAAGCTTTTAAACATGATGAATTTAAAAAGTATGCTTACTACTGAAGCTTTATTACTAAAATACAAACAGGAATATAATTTTTAGCAAAAGGAATTTAATTTAGATTTATACAATTTGTAAAGATATGTCAATACATACTGTGTATTTTCTAATAGACTAGTGGTAAGTAGCTCTAACAGGTAGTGTTAGAGCAAGTCCAGAGGTGGGCCACGAAGATCAGAAGGCTGGAGCCCCTCTCCTATGAAGACAGGATGAGAGAGTTGGGCTTGTTCAGCCTGGAGAAGAGAAGGCTCTGGGGAAACCTTAGAGCAGCTTCCAGTACCTAAAGGGGGCCTGCAAGAAATCTACAGAGGGACTTTTTACAAGGGCATGAGGGCCAGGACATGGAGGAATAGCTTTAAGCTGACAGAGAGGAGATTTGGATTGAATATTAAGAAGAAATACTTTACTGTGAGGGTGGTGAGGCACTGGCACAGGTTGCCCAGAGCTGTGGCTTCCCTACCCCCTGGCAGTGTTCAAGGCAAGGTTGGATGGGGATTTGAGCAACCTGCTCTAGTGCAAGGTATCCCTGCCTGTGGCAGGGGAGGTTGGAACTGGATGAGCTTTAAGGTCCCTTCCAACGCAAACCAGTCTGTGATTCTATGAAAATGTCTCTTACAATTGTGTTTGGTTCTTTATGCTGAATGTGCCTCCTAGCTAAATTACTGCTGAGGTTATTCAAAGTAGTATCCAGCTGCTGAACTGGGACTAAGGTTTGCCATAGTAGATTTCCCAACAGTCTGCCTCATATGTGATTATTTGACAGTAGGTGCTTGTTAATGAAGGTAAGAAATAGCCCAGCCTTTCTTTTTAGTTTCAAGTAGATGACTGACTTCTGCTTAGAACATCATCCACAAAAAGTGAGGCTAAATTTCATCCTGGTGAGTAAACAGAAATCCTTTCTGCAAGTAAGCCAGGGAGTGGTGGCAATAACGTTGGATTCTTCTCTCTCAGGAAAATGCATTTTCTTGGGCCTGGGCTTGCCAGTGGAAGCATGGAAAGAGGATAGCTCCCAGAAACAGCACCTGTGCATTAAGTAAGGGACACCAAAGTGTGTCCCACAGCTGTAGGTCCCTGGTCTGCAGCACACAGGGAACTTGGGGGGGGTATGCTGTATCTTCTTTATAGACTGGTGAGTGGAGGCACCTTTTTTAATGTTGAATTTCACAGAGTGATGGTTGCATAATAAAAAATACTAATTTTGTAGAAGGAGGTGGCGGTAGCTTCTTTGCACAGCTCAAGAACTGTGAAAACAAGGCTAGGGCCAGAAATGCAGAGTACTTATTTGAAGCAGGAGGAATTTAAATTAAGACCCAAACTTTGAGGCAGAGCTGACCTGGCATATCCATTTGAAAGGGAGAAAAAGACGGTTTTAGGCCAACTGCTCTGGAGATAGAAAGGGTGTCAAATTTACAAACTTCCCGTGTGTCCACACTGATAACCAATGAGGGGCAATGGGGGAAAAGCAATAAAGAATGTGAGAAGTGTGAACTACAGACCTGTAGGTGCTGAAGTGAATCCATGCAGTGTTGATGGGCTGGTGGTCTCCCATGCTCCCGTGTCAACATCTGCACACTGCACCTTCAGAGCTGTGTGTTGGAGCTGTTACTCTTAACAGGTTGCCATATATTTTTAACTGGCTATTAACTGAAGTTACATGGAAGTGCAACATGTATATGGACTAGAAGCAATTTTATTTGCTCCAGAAGCTGTAGGACTGGATCAGTAAGGCAGTATGCCAAGAGGTGAGATCTGGTTGCTCTGGTATCATATTTTCTATTTCTGAGAAAGCAAGTAGGTATTTTCACGTAATAGTGGAATTCATGCTCTAACAGTACTACCTTCCAAACATTTCTAAACAGCAAGAGGTAGCACAGGTATGCATTAAAGGCAGCTGATTATTTTATTATCATCCATATAGTGATGATTTAATTTTGAAGAATTTCTGGAACAAAAAGTACTCAGAGGTTTATACTGTTACATTTTAATTTAGGTAATATTTTAAAACCTTATAATAACAATGTTCTGTCGTCACGAATTTGGATTATTTTTTGAGATGAGAATAAGATGTGAGCATGGTACCCCAGCTGATGTGAGGGCTTTTTGGAGATTTACTTCCCCCTTTTTCCCTTGCCCAACCTGAAAGAATAGTCGTGCTTTGTCTGAAATGACCATAATATCTGATTCTGCTTAGCAGAAAGAATGGAAACTTAACCGTTCTCTGACAGAGAAATTAAGATTTTGATGATATTAGGTACAAATTTGAAGTGAGAATATTGAATTAAAACCATCTCTTTTTTCACTGAAAAAGATCGTATTTGAGGGGTACGGTACACGTCAGTTGTTCAGCCTAGCTAATTTTTGAAGCTTGAATTACACAAGGAACTGTGAGGTCAAAGATGAATTTGGTGTAAGGAACAAGGGTTATGGGGTGGGAGAGCCATTTATAGTGTAATACAGTAATTATAGTGAAGCTAAGCACTGTTTTAAAGATGGTTTTATCTTTGCAGACAATAGAACATTTCATCCTAAGCAAATCCTGACCCTGAGCTCACATTACACCTGACTGCATGGTAGCTGATTTTCTAACAACGATAATACGGTACTTACAGGGCACATAAAGCCAAGTCTTAAAACTTTGTGGTCATCAGTAGTCATCAAAACCAGGAAGAAAATACACTTCACCTTCTTAGCTCTCCTGTCATTTTGAAATTACTTGTTCTGTAGACAAAGTTAATCTAATTTGCACTTTCCTCCTCCATCCCTTTATACTGAGATGACTGGCAATGTGTAAGTATCAGCCTACACTGCCTCCAGTGGATGATCCAGTAAACTGAAATTCAGCTTTGTGTTCCTGGACACCCTCTGTAGACTTACATGTGAGCATAAAGAAAATGAACAACTAGATCTGTTGTGTATTTACAAAATATTACAGAATCCTGACATTTTTAGGTTCTTTTTTAACTCCGTGTATAAAGAAAAATTAGTTGTCCACAAATACAAAGCTAGAGTCAAGACAGTCCAAGAGATATGATACAGTTCCAGTGTGTACTCTGGGGAGGCAAATGGTTCATTTTTCATCAGAGTAGATTCTAGGACCAGCTTCTATGTGAATGATGAGTTATTGCTTATCAAGAATTGATGCTGCCACATTACATCTACCTGGCACAACTTGGGAAGTCAGTGCTCTGACTGTAATTTTCTTTGTTAGGCTTGGTATGCTGGTTGTGGCATTCAAGTTCTAAATGATAAAGGATTATATTCATCTACCTGTATGCTTGTTCAGACACAATACACCCAGACTTGGAGCTGCTATGTAAATGTTATTTCCTTGTGTCATGTCTCAGTTTCCTGCTTTTGCTAGAGTACACTTGGGTCATACCCTTTTATTTTTAGATGATCAATGTAAACATGTACAGAGCAGCAGCTATAGGCTAAAATTATTCTTCTTCTGAACTGCAAGCAACTTGTGAGCAAAACCTCAACTTTGGTTAGATGATAAACCTAACTGAGGTTTGCATGCTAAGCTTAAAAATTGGTAACAACTGAAAGCTAAATATTAACTAGATGATCTCCAGAGGTCCCTTCCAACAATTCTGTGATTTAAAGTGTTTCACCCAGAAGCCAATTATTTTGGCTTGCACAAGTGGGGAACCCTGAAGTCAAAGTTAAAAACAAACTGGGGAGGAAGAGGCATTCAGAGAGATGTAGTGGGCCGAAAGAGGGAAAAGGTGTTGGTTTGCATGGATCTGGTGCTATAGCCAGTGCTCAATAAGAGATTGATAGTCAATGCTGGGGCAGAGAGCTATGAGCAGAGTGCTAAAGCAAGTGGCAGGGAAAGAGAGAGGTCTGATTTTGTCTACTGTTTTCAGAACTAACTTGCTGGAATGTGATGGGTATAAAAATACTGTAAGAGGAAGAGTGCAGAATAAGGGTAAGGAAGGTGGTTCAGGTTTTGTCACATCTGGCTTAAGTTCTGTGGAGATACCACAACACAATTGGAATTCATGAATCAACCACCAGATGTGGCCAAATGTGACTGAGGATAGATTCAATAAATGGAACGGAGCAAGAGAAGGGCTAGTTTTACAGGGGAGGAAGGGAAAGACAGGAAAGGAAGGGCTGAGAAATCACTTGTACAAAATGAACTCTTACCAGGAGAGATGGGAGAGACTTCAGCTACTGTCTCAGTTAGGAACAGATGTTTGGTGGTAAATGCATTGAATAGAGCTTCACAAGGAGTAGCAGTAATGAGCTTCCCCAGCTGATGTGGGAAAAATGGGAAGTCAACTGAGACTGGTGTGAGTTTAAGTGGAAATTAAGCATGTTGTTCCTGCAGCACCCACCTTCTATTTAGTGGTGCATGGAGTAATTCAATCTGCTTTAAACTGTTCGGCTAAGCTGCTGAATGCAAGACTGCATTTTAAAAGCCTTGCTAATAAAAAGTATATTTAGTTTATATATTGTGTGAGTCTCCTTCCTGCAAGCCATGTGAACAAAAATAACCTGCTATAAAAGCAGTCCCAACACAACCACAAACTTTGTGTTACACAGAAAAATGCAAGAAACAAGATCTGAAGCTTCTAAGACCTCTAAGCTTCTGCTTAGATGTATTTTTAGGTGAAGAACATAATTTTGTCAGAAAGGTGGATGTGCTTGCAGACTGTGGTCTGAGGCAGATGAGAGAAGCCTTAGATGGCTTATCGGAGTTACTGAACTTCTTTAGAAGGTTAAAAGAAAATCAGCAGCACACAAGTTCTCTCAGAAAACTGGTGAACCAAATGTTGAAACCACAGGGCACAAGCACACAGAATGAAAATGGAGCATGCAGCAAAAGTTCTGCAGAATGCAAAGTTAATTGCCCTTGCTTGTGCTCACAGCTTTTGCTTTGCCTATAAAACCCATCAGGTGTCCCACTTTCTCTTCCCCCATCCTGCTGAGCAGAGGGAGTGGCTACCAGGCTGAGCCCACAACAGTATGTTTCATAAAATAAAGGAAACATCAGGTCAAGTTAATGTAATAGTTCCAGGAGTAAGGCAAATACTGATGTAATTAACTGGATGTTCAGACTCCAAGGACTTGGATCGTGTAATCATATCCTTTGTCACCTACCTCAGATACTTCATGTTGAAATAGCAAAAGGCTGAGATATACAGGGATGTTGTCCGGGAAGCTAGGGACCAGGTTAGGAAAGCTAAGGCCCACTTAGAATTAAACTTGGCTAGGGATGTTAAGGATAACAGGAAGGGATTTTATAGGTACATTGCCGATAAGAGACAGGTTAGGGACACCGTGGGCCCTCTCCAGAAGCTATTGGGAGAACTGGCTACCCTGCATTTGGAGAAGGCTGAGGTTCTTAATGACTTCTCTGCCTCAGTCTTTACGGGCAAATGCTCTGACCACACCACCCAAGTCTTGGAAGGCAGACGCAGGGACGGTGAGGGTGGGGACCCTGGGCCCACTGTGGGGGAGGATCTTGTTCGGGACCACCTTAGGAACCTGAATGTTCACAAGTCCATGGGACCGGATGAAATCCATCCACGGGTCCTGAAGGAGCTGGCAAATGAAGTTGCTAAGCCACTGTCCATCATATTTGAAAAATCATGGCAGTCAGGTGAAGTTCTCAATGACAGGAAAAAGGGAAATATAACCCCCATTTTTAAGAAGGGGAAAATGGATGACCCAGGGAATTACAGACCAGTCAGTCTCACCTCTGTGCCTGGCAAAATCTTGGAGCGGATTATCCTGGAAGGCATGCTAAGGCACATGAAAACCAACAAGGTGCTTGGTGACAGCCAGCATGGCTTCACTAAGGGGAAATCCTGCCTAACCAATCTGGTGACCTTCTATGAAGGGGCTACGGAACTGATGGACAGGGGCAGAGTAGTTGATGTCATCTACCTGGACTTGTGTAAAGCCTTTGACACTGTCTCACATGACATCCTTGTCTCTAAGTTGGAGAGACATCAATTTGATAGGTGGAGCACTCGGTGGATAAAGAACTGGCTGGATGGCCGCACGCAAAGAGTAGTGCTCAGTGGCTCAGTGTCCAGCTGGAGACCGGTAACGAGTGGTGTCCCCCAGGGATCGGTGTTGGGACCGGTCTTGTTCAACATCTTTGTGGGTGACATGGACAGTGGGATTGAGTGCGCCCTCAGCAAGTTTGCCGATGACACCAAGCTGTGTGGTTCGGTTGATACATTGGAGGGAAGGAATGCCATCCAGAGGGACCTTGACACGTTTGTGAGGTGGGCTGATGCCAACCTGATGAAGTTCAACCATGCTAAATGCAAAGTCCTCCACCTGGGTCGGAGCAATGCCAGGCACAGCTACAGGTTGGGCGGGGAGGAGATTCAGAGCAGCCCTGCAGAGAAGGACTTGGGGGTGTGGGTTGATGAAAAAATGAACATGAGCCGGCAGTGTGCGCTTGCAGCCCAGAAGGCCAACCGTATTCTGGGCTGCATCAAAAGGAGTGTGACCAGCAGGTCGAGGGAGGTGCTCCTGCCCCTCTACTCTGCTCTTGTGAGACCTCACTTGGAGCATTGCGTGCAGTTCTGGTGTCCTCAACATAAAAAGGACATGGAAGTGTTAGAACAAGTCCAGAGGAGGGCCACGAAAATGATCAGGGGACTGGAGCACCTCTCGTATGAAGATAGGCTGAGAAAGTTAGGGCTGTTCAGCCTGGAGAAGAGAAGGCTGCGTGGAGACCTCCTAGCAGCCTTCCAATACCTGAAGGGGGCCTATAGGGATGCTGGGGAGGGACTCTTCATTAGGGACTGTGGTGAGAGGACAAGGGGTAATGGGTTTAAACTTAAACAGGGGAGGTTTAGATTGGATCTGAGGAAGAAATTCTTTACTGTAAGGGTGGTGGGGCCCTGGAATGGGTTGCCCAGGGAAGTTGTGAATGCTTCATCCCTGGCGGCGTTCAAGGTGAGGTTGGACATAGCCTTGGATGGCATGGTTTAGTGGGAGGTGTCCCTGCCCATGGCGGGGGGGTTGGAACTCAATGATCTTGAGGTCCTTTCCAGCCCTTACTATTCTGTGATTCTGTGATTCTGTGATCTACAGGCCTCTCATCAACCAGAGAGCAGACATAACTTAATTAGAAGCCAAATTATCATCCATTGCACACCCTCAAGGGTATATGCTGGATATATGTTCAGCCAAGTGCCAATACTCCCTTTTTTTGTCCCCAGTACTGCTGTGGAAATCCCCACAACGCCCTCCCCTCTCAAGAGGAAACAACGTTAAGGTCTTGAAAATAGGCAATCCAGAAGTAGGAAGCAGTGAAAGAAACTTTTATTTTTCTTCAATAATGGGAAGACTCCTAAAACAAGTCTTGGAGTAACGGATAGTTCAGATGGTCACACATAGGTATGTATTACATTGTGTAACCAGCAAACTTAAGGAGCAGAAAGCTTATTTTGCTAGAGAATCATTGTAAACTCAGGTCACAATTTATCTTCGCCTTTTCACATTAGGATCGTATCTGCAAGAAAAAAGAAAATTTGTCACAAAGAAGTAAAACTTCATAATGTTCAAAGTTAACAATGGAATGTAAATAGCTTTATTACATATGCAGAACAAGGGATTGGTCACTGTTCAGGTCTTCCCCTGACTACACTTCTAGAATTAACGACTGTTGCTACAATTTGATAGAAGGATGTGTAACCTGTGCACGAACTAGAGGCAACCTTTAGTGAAATTTTCACTGACTTCCTAGCCACTTAAAATCCTTAAATCTGATGCCTGAGTTTCTCCCAGCTCTTAATGTCCCAACATAACATTTCTTAAAGGGGGGGAGGGTATATATTCACATGCGAATGTATATCCACAGTAATGTACAACATTTGACCACAACTCATTCTGAGAAAATCCCTTTTGCTGCTTCCTACTCCTATACAAAGCCATTCGTTGCCTTACCTTCCCCTTTATACAGCATCTTACCAACTGTTAGTAATTTAGATCTACTTTCTGGATCTACTAAATAGTTATCTGATTTACCACAATATGCTTGCAGTTTGCTTCTGCTTGACACTGCCTATCCCTTGGCTTTCTCTTTCTCTCCATTTGTGTTTTATCTATCTCCCCAAATCCTGTGTCACTTCTTTGAAATTCTGATGTGTTTTCTATTCATGCATGATTAACTTATGGACACAACTGAATGAAGTTTTTTACTTTCACTAATTCTGCTTTCATTCATCAAGACTTTTTTTGCTTACACAGGAAAATGTGACAACTTGTGAGCCAAATTACATCACCATATAACTAGAAAGGTATTAGAAATCACTGCTGTTGTTATACAACTCAGATTTCTGGCAAAAATGAAATGTGTGCCCTCTGAAAGAAATGCTCTATTATTAACTGTTAACTGACATAGCAATTAAGGTTTTCTGAATGGCTTTATACGTTAATATGCAGTATCGTTTTTCTTTGATAGAGATTTTGACCAAAAACACCCTTGTCATACATATCTTTCTACCTAAGTGCTCAATTTTTAGTGTTAGTCAAACACATGGCAGGTAAGAAGTCAAACAGTGATCAATTGTTTCTTCACATAAAACCTAAGAAAATAATGAAATCTTTGCTAAACAAAATCAGATCCTCACATTAAATCTTAAAGCATTTCTTTGAATTAATTGCTATAGCATTGTAACACATTAGTTTGAACATTTAAATACGTCCTGTAAATACCACCAAATCCTATTTTGGGAGGCAGGGGGCAGGGAAAGAGAAGGGGGAAAGAAAAGCAGATAGGAGAAGAGGATGCTCTCGTGAGACCTCACTTGGAGTATTGTGTGCAGTTCTGGTGTCCTCAACATAAAAAGGACATGGAACCGTTGGAACAAGTCCAGAGGGGGGCCATGAAGATGATCAGGGGACTGGAACACCTCTCCTATGAAGATAGGCTGAGAAAATTGGGGCTGTTCAGCCTGGAGAAGAGAAGGGTGCGTGGAGACCTCATAGCAGCCTTCCAGTATCTCAAGGGGGCCTATAGGGATGCTGGGGAGGGACTCTTCATTACGGACTGTAGTGTGAGGACAAGGGGTAACGGGTTCAAACTTAAACAGGGGAAGTTTAGATTGGATCTGAGGAAGAAATTCTTTACTGTAAGGGTGGTGAGGCCCTGGAATGGGTTGCCCAGGGAAGTTGTGAATGCTCCATTGCTGGCAGTGTTCAAGCCAGGTTGGAGAGAACCTTAGATGGCATGGTTTAGTGTGAGGTGTCCCTGCCATTGGCAGGGGGGTTGGAACTAGATGATCTTAAGGTCCTTTCCAACCCAAACTATTCTATGATTCTATGATTCTATAATGCGTGATGAAAACCTGCCATCAGGACACCACCAGCTTCAACCCTGTCTGTGACTGTCTATGGAGATGCTGACACCGGCACCTCACCCTCCAGCCATCTTCCATGTCAAATGAAGCCTAGATAATATTTTCCAGAGAAAAAGAAACCAAAGAACATTACCAAAGAAACTGTACAGTGCCTGTGATCTGAAATGGAAAAAGGACTCCAGAGATTCCACTACTGAATGCACAAAGAAACAAAAGACCTTGCTGGGGACAGGGAGTGAAGAATACAAAGGGCTATTACTGAATGTAATGCATTTGTCCGTAGTCCTAGTAGACAGCACAATAATACTTTTCCTTCCTTCTCTCTCTCTGTACTCAAGAGCAGCAGTTGAAGCAAGGCTTTTCTTTCTAGCTCATCTTTACTTGGAATACTGCATGAATCTTTCTAACATCATCTTCAAATGCAATTTTCACGGAAAATTTTAGCTGTTAATATTAGCAATATGCCATGTAGTTTGACTCAGAAATAAGGACAAAATTAGAAGGTTGGAAACTGCTGAACATTAAATTGTGTGGTTTAATATTTTTGACTGTGGAAACGTCTTTAAGTAAAACTATCCTAAATTGACTGGAGACGAGGTAAAAACTTTTTTAAGCAAGAATGCATACAAATTATCTAATTTTCCACTGCTGTGTTCTGACAGGCTAAAATTAATTCAGATATTCAGACCAGATATTGTGAACACAGCAATCAAGCTGCACTGCATTTTTTTAACTGTCTTCAAAACTGACAGACATTTAAAGGCTCTATTGCAGATGTAGAACTTGGCTTAGAACTTTTTTAATTAGAAATGGGTCATAAATCATTAAATTAGGATTACAGGCAAAGTAACCGGACAGGAACTCAACTGAATAGGATGATTCATTCTTTCAAAAGAGAGATTAGGGAAAGCAGTAGACAACTGAACTGGAGGTTATTGAAAGGAAACTGCTGAAACGGACTGTCTTTTGGAGGCAAATGTAACAAGTTATGGCAAGAAGCAATAGCAAACACCAAAGTGAACCTGGACCTCCCAAAGAAATCTCTCAAACTCTGTGACACAAGCACTGATTAAGACAGCATTAATGACTCCACTACTCTGTCAAAAGCATTGAATGATTGGTGTAAAAACGCCTCCTCTCCTCAGTCTGAAAACCAGGAAGATGTTAAGGCACTGAGGGAATTTCTAAGATAGGAGCTTTTTCATTGTGAATGGATTTGAAAGCAGCCGAAGGTCTCAAAGATAAGGGACACAGAGGGGCCATACTGAAGGATTCACTTAGGAGTTGTTTTGGGGTTTTGGTTTTAATTTTTATTTTAAATTCTGTGAATCATTACTTCAAAGATTAAAAAAAAAAAAAAAGATGTCCCTGCCCATCACTTCTTCACACACCTAATGGTCTGTTGCTTTAGGTCCCTCAAGTGACTGAGCACAGAGATAGGCAAGTGCCACGGCCAGAATGAAAAAGTGGCAGATCCTATCATTTCTTCTTCACAGTTCACATGACTGACTTCATCGTAAGACCAAAACACTTTATTAGGCTCTAGCAAACACTAATGGCAGAAAGTCTGACCCCATAATCTCTTCCAGCCTTTCTGAACAATCAAGCTTGTGTGTATGAGCCAGGAAGTAGCAACATTTTGTTTCAGAATGCTCTTATTAAAAACTGTAGCAAGTCTGAATGAAATTGAAAGTTTTAAGGCATAAACAGTATTTGAGAGAAGTTGAATCATTTGGATATATTCCATACATGGGAACCCATGGAATTTTGAAACTAACAGCCACAGCAGCCTTCTACAAAATCGGAATTTGCCCAACAACAGACACAAAAAAAATACACATTTTCTAAGCACAAACATAACACTCTTACCTAAAGAGATCATCAGCAAGTGATTCTTCTCTTGCATGTCGGTTCTGTTCCTGCAGAAAATAAATTTATTCAATATTTGATGCTAAAGATTAAACTAATAAACAACACAGAAAAACAATACATTACTGCACTAACACAGTTTTCCCTGAAGAAATAAGTTTTCTCTAAGTACTCCATTTAGTGCATATTCACATTAGATAATGTATTTCACTACTCAAGTTTGGCTACCACTACCAACTTACGGAATGTAGTAGTTTGTACAAGATAGCATTTTTGGTCAGAAATATGGGGTTTGGGTTTTAAGCATGTATGTAGAAATAGGGGATTTTTTAATCTGAGTATTGATGCATAAAAGGAACTTTAATTAGTGTTATCTACAGCCAGGGATTAAAAAGGAAAAAAAAAAGGGGGGGGAGGGGAATATAATCAGAAAGTGTTGATCCAATACCTGAAGGGGGCCTATAGGGATGCTGGGGAGGGACTCTTCATTAGGGACTGTGGTGAGAGGACAAGGGGTAATGGGTTTAAACTTAAACAGGGGAGGTTTAGACTGGATCTGAGGAAGAAATTCTTTACTGTGAGGGTGGTGGGGCCCTGGAATGGGCTGCCCAGGGAGGTTGTGGATGCTTCATCCCTGGCGACATTCAAGGTGGGGCTGGACATAGCCTTGGATGGCATGGTTTAGTGGGAGGTGTCCCTGACCATGGCAGGGGGGTTGGAACTCGATGATCTTGAGGTCCTTTCCAACCCTTACTATTCTATGATTCTATGTGATGGGATCTTAATTGGACTCTGGAAACAGAATATGATTTATCAACAAGTATTTATAAAGAAACTATTGGAAAATCAAAGTGCCAGAGAACTGCAATGACAAAATTTATTTACAACTTCTACATAGAAAAGGTGAAGATTTTTGCAACAGAAAAAAATATTATTTATTCTTATCTCATCAGTATACTCCAACTGAATTTTACTCAGGTATATTCTGTTCCATTTATGAGTAAAGTATCAGCCGTACTTTTATAACAATTTGAACACAGCTAACCACAGAAGTTTTTTCCAGCTCCCTGTCACGTTTTTTGAAGTCATAAGTTCCCATACTGCTTTTCTTATTAAAAAAAAAAAAAGAAAGATAATTCTTTCTTAGGTTATTGATTTTGCTTTAAATCAGTATTTCTGATTATATGACTGTTGCATGTAAAGTGAATTCAAATAAGCAGCAAAAAGATGAGTTTACCACTGACCTCTGACTTCCAGTAACTTTTCTAATGTGTATGTTCCTACGAGCATCTGTGGACAGCTGAGGTTTTATTTCAAAAATAAAGTTCAGAAGTATTTCAGTAATGACCAGAGGCTGGTATGAGCACTTACATATGGCAAGTTTTTGGTTTACCATCTTCAAGAATTAATTCCTTACCTCCATTTCTTGCCTTAACCACTCCTCTAGCTCTGAATTCCTTTTAGCCTGGTGAGCAATCAAATCTGACTTTCCAATAATGTATGGAAGTTGTCCAACCCCTGGATAAGCTACCTGTCAGACAATAAAGTCTTACAATTACAATACAAGGCAACCCACACTGCAAGTAAAAGGTCTGTTTTAACAAATTCAGAAAGTCTATTCAGATATCACAGAAGAAAGTCAGTCTTCTTTTGAATAACATTTATCAGAGACCAAATTTAAGAGACTGAAGCGAAAAAGCATTTACAGAAAGCTATTAACTCCCTCCTTTTACCGAAACACAAAAAATAGCTGACAAATTACATATGCTAAATAAGTCATAGTACATTAAATGGAGTTTGAAAACATTATAAACTGATTTTTACTGACAGATTCTATTTTATCATAGAATGCGTAAACATCTCTTACAATATGGTGGAAAAGAAAATGCTATTAGAAATTTAAAATGTTATCTAAAAACGAGAGCATGCTCCCAGAAAGCTGGAAGTTGTATTGTGTGACTCTCTACACAGTATTTTACTGAAATGCATTTCTAGCAATCTTATGCCTTTTTTTATATATTATTTTTTAGTATGAGCTGAAGCAGTATTTTTACACTGAACACTAGGACTCTTCAAATTATCCTCCAGATCCAAGCAAGCAATAGATCTTACTGCTGTAAGACACTAGATTTAGTTCCATTTAAAATCCAAGATTTCTTAGATAAGATCCAAGATTCTGAAACACGTTAAAGCATATGCTATGCTTTATACACAGCATATGTATAAACATATGTATTTTAACATATGGTGTCTGGAGAAGTCAACTTGCTAGCTTTTGGGAGATGGTAGCCATCACTTAACACCTTATTGCAAGCAACAGCTTGGAAGAGAGAGTACAAGTCTCTAAATCTAGCATGAGGTAAGTCTCTGTCAGCCTGGTACTTCTTCAGTCAGTTAGAAAAATATTTGTTAACAGTATAATATGGTATTTAAATTGTTTCTTTCTGCAGTTACTATCAATTTAAGAAAACACCAAACTTTCCTAACATATTTCTACAATCTTAAGGCAAACCTTTCTAGTACTTTCAAATACTGCCATCTTGTGACCATTTCAAATACACACCAACCTTTTTGAACAGTTTGAAATTCTTTTTTCCCCCATAGCTGGTATTTCCAGTAAGCTGACTGTTCTGTCTTGGATGGCTGACAATCAGTGATCTAAACTCAGTCAACAGAAGTCTGCTAGGAAGATTGCTGGAGTCATCTTGCATTTTGTTGTGGTTCTTAGGTGGGAAGAAAAGGAAAAAGCATTTCAAGCATATAAAGAGACACGCAGCGTATTTAACAGTATAAACTTTAGAGAAAGATATAATCACGAGCACAGCTGAGGCAAAAGTTAGGATTACAAAAGGGCAAGGGGAAGATGCAATAGTGCCAAAAGCCAAGAGGATGGATTTATTTTTCAGTCTCCTCATATACCACCAATAGAGCTGGGAGCTCAGTACATTTCTCTTGTATTTACATCTGTTCAAAAGACAGAATCAGTAAGAATTACAGTAATAATGACAAACTCAGTGTATCTTATTGCACTAGGATTTTACTTCCAGATGAAAGTAAGACATTTTTTGTTTTATTTCTATTTATCTAGTATCTAAGAATAACTTCTTTCCTCCTCTCCACCTTGCCTCTTACCTGGACTAACCAAGTACACTTACTCTAATGGAAACTCCAGCTAGCTCCATGGACGAAAAAGCCAAACATCTTCATCTCAATTCCAGCCTACAGATTTACCATTTAGGCCAAAGTTATGGTTTAGGCCCAGCCAGTAACTCAGACCCACGCAGCCATTCACCCACTCTCTCCCTTCTTCCCTCCCCCCTGCTCCCAGAGGGATGGGGAGAAGAATCAAAAGAACGTTAACTCCCACGGGTTGATATAAGAACAGTCCAGTAACTAAGGTATAACACAAAACTACCACTGCCACCACCACTAATAATAATATTAAGGGTAATAACAAGGGGGCGAATATAAAACTAAAAGGGGAAAAGAAAACAATAAACACAAGTGATGTACAATACAATTGCTCACCACCCGCCGACCAATACCCAGCCCGACCTGAGCAGCAATCTAGCCCTTCCAGGTAACTCCCCCCAGTTTATACACTGGGCATGACATGCTGTGGTATGGAATACCCCTTTGGTTAGTTTAGGTCAGGTGCCCTGTTTCTGCTTCTTCCCGGCTTCCATGCCCCTCCTCACTAGCAGAGCATGAGACTGAAAAGTCCTTGACTGGAGTAAACATTACTTAGCAAAAACTAAAAACATCAGTGTGTTATCAGCATTGTTCTCAGGCTAAACTCAAAAACACAGCACTGAACCAGCGACTAAGGAGAAAAATAACTGCTATAGCTGAGCCCAGGACAGCCAACTTTAGGGCTGTAAGCTCGATCTGATCAATGAAGCAACTTTTTCTTGTACATGAGAAAACCTCATATGCCAGCAAGTTTGCATGTACATTTTGCTGTCTGGAGCTAGACCTATGTGGATTGTAAAGGAAGTCTGAGTACAGGACAAGTTCACAAATAGTGTTAAACCATCTTCACAGACAGTTCCAGCCCAGATGCAGTACAGGTGTTTTATAGCAAAGTATAAACTAAAAGTCCCTTAATGTGAGCTGATCCTGCACTCTGGTACACCCGCACACATTCTCTCCTCTTGGGCTGATTTCTTATATGTACATGAAAACATTTAATCCTGCCACTTGCTCAGTGGCTACACTCAACTTTATTTATCTCTTCAGAATCTTTCCATTTCAGTTTCATTTAGTCTCCCTCCCCTCTGCCCCAGTGCCATTCCCAGCAATTCTCCCCTTCATTCATCTCACTTCTAACAAAACTAGCACACTATTTACTGTTAATCAGTGCATGTTACATCTATTTTTTTCAGTGATTCATCTCCTTAGAGCAAACAAGGTTACATTCTTGTCTGGCCTTTAAGCAGTAACCTAACAAAAACAACAGTACAAGTATTAACCACATGGAAGGGTTAATACAATTAAATTAGGTTTCTGTAGTTTCACCCATCTTAAGTATCCATACAAACGCCATTACACAAGCATGCAGATGAACTACACTTTGCTCTATCTCTTCACAGTCAATAATATAGACTGTACTACTCAAATTATTCTCACAAGTACAATCCTCAGAACCTCCTTTACGCTGAAACAGAATCCACAAATGCTATGTTCTTAAAAGCAAAATTTTGATCCGTTTTCTTAATGCTTCTCAAAGTCTGCTGTTCAAACTTAGAATGACTTGGTTTCTTACCAAGACTGGTGACTGTTCTTTGAACTCACTTTTCGCTTCTGGAGTTAGAACTGATCCAAGTACCTCTTCTTCCTATTTGATTAAAATACAAATTTAATTACATAAAAGTGTTTTCCGCTCAATGCAGTAGAATAAGCATTTTCAAATAAACATATACAGAAAAGAAACTGCACTTTAAATTTTTATGATTTTATGTACACTGTAACAATTGTGGGGTTTTCTTTCTCTCGCATCTTTTTCTTATATGAGTAGCAAGCCTTGTCCATGTGTACAATCTTTAAAGTCCTGCCAGGCTGTGGAAAATATTGTAAAGCTTTTAAATATAAAAAGTATCATTTTCAATTTCACATGTTAAGTGTACATGTGTGCAGGAAGGACATTTCATTACTAGGACAGGAAAGCATTCTGCAGGTTCCTCACACAGCTTAAAACCAAATTTGCCCTTCATAAATTATTTGCAGTGGTTCAAAAAGTCAGATCAGCTTTATGCTGATAGTACAGTAAGCTTTAATATATACATATCTTTTAAATAAGCAAAACTTAAACCTAGTCCTTGTCTCTTATTCCCTTCTGCATTGTTAATAGCCTTACTCTGCTACAGCTCTCCATATTGTTTTCCTCTACAAACCTGCTTTGTTTTTTTCCATGGAGTGGCTACTGTTAACTCAAAATCCATTGTTTTTCTTCTTTTCTCTTCGAAAATTGCCTTATACTCAAAACCAGAGAAATAATCAAGAAAGTGTGTTACAAGCTGTGTTTTGGTTTTGTTTGGTTTTGTTTTCTTGTTTTGTTGGTGGTGTTTTTTTAAGAGGATATCAGTGATTTGAATCAACTCATACAGGAATTTTAATACTCTTTCACATGATATCTAGAGATTCTGACTTGAAAGACACTGGACACAACTTTGGTAATTCAACAGGTCAACTAATGATTTCTTGAGAAAATCCATTACATAAAGGTAATATAATTGAATATTATTTTTGTATAAATATCAATGTTGAAATTAACAACGTACAAGAACTTTTGCTTGGACCACTGAAATATTCTGCTGTTCTACCCACAGTACTTCAAGCAAAAAGAGAGGAAAAACATCAGAATACAAGCAGCTTTCAATTCACAAAGAAACAATGTCCTGAAGAATGAAAATATATTTTTGATTCTAGATAGGTGTTACACTGCAGTGTTCACATGTAATAGATACATCATGACAATTTTTAGTTCAGAGTGATTTGAGAGGGTTTAAGCAAACAAACTTTACAAAGCCACTTCCTGTATGCCAAGCAGACTCATCCTTAAAGGATTTATCTGCATCCTTCTAACACAGTTCAAGATTAGTCACGAGAAGAATGTAACTTACCAATATTTTATTCTCCTCTCTCTGCTTTACATTTACTTCTCGAATCCTGCTTCCTTTGGCTTCCAAACATTTTTTCTTTCTCTGAGCTTCCTGGTCATGATCTGCCATTTGACCTTCCCAGTCTAGGTCGCTGCTTCCAAACACAATTTCTAGTGCCTCTGCATCTTCAGATAAATCATCTAACTCCTTTCTCCTCTTTGATGCATGCTTTTCACTAGAAGTAGTTTTAGTGTTGGTTTTATCACTTGTTAGTTTGGCATTTTTGCTCACAAGCTTTATACCTGTGTCTTCTAATGCAAAGTTTGGGCTTAGGTCCAGGATGTTATTTTCCTTCTGATGCCTCCCTGCTTCACTGTTCCGCACTGATGAAGCTGCAGGTTCAGTGAACTTGGGAACAGGCGATGACTCTTCCTCCAGTTTTGCTAGTTTGGCTACAGATGTTTCTTCTCCTTCTTCAGCTCTTCCCCTTAACCAGAAAGTATTTACAAACGAAAGAAATTACAAAAGCATTTTTGAACATAACTAGCTGCATTTGCAACATAACAGCTTCCTGGGGTTTCAGTGACTGCATTTTGAGATTTGAACATAAGCACCCTTCGGGAAAAGCTTGCCATTCTAGAAAGATGATCAAAAATTATCTTTTTATTTTGAATTAAATGTACATCCCTTGAATTAAAATTATTAACCAAAACAGCACCAATATAACAATAAGGGAAATGATGTCTTGAACACTTCAACATACCTTTTTCTAGCGACTTGGAAGTAATTCGTAATGGAGTTAGACTGGTGATGTGAAGCACACTCACTAGGTTTAACAGCTTCTGAACTTTTAGATGGTGAGACAGGATGACTTTTTTGACTAAACCCAGATGTTCTGCTCACTCTAGATGTTGACGTTCCTGCATTTAAGCTGCCACTGGTGCTAGGGTTTTTCTTTATGGCAGTTATATCCTGGAAAGACATCTTTCCTCGTCTATCCATCTGGGGAGTATTCTCTATCTCCAGACTACTTTAAAGAGAAAAAAGTAGTACGTGAACACATAATAAGATACCACAGAGATACACTGCAGAATACCATTTAAAAAAAAAAAAAAAAAAAAAAAAGCTGTACCTGTACTTTGAACATACTTGTAAAAAATGCAGGTGCGCTAAAAACAAACTGTAAAATCCATCATGATAAATATATTTTTATAATTGTGAAATGGCTTGAAAATTTCTAATAGTTTTAAGACTGTAAATCAGGTAAGCAGTATCTACATTTGTATCTGAGTCATGTAAGTTCTACGTCTTCTGCAGAAATTATCTCACTGCAGACAAATGGATGCTACTTAGTAAGTGCCATTTCTGACACCATACATCTTTGTCCAATGGCAATGATACAGTTCTTCTGTCACAAAAGATTGCTCTACTTGCAAGTATTAGCTTAGAAACTCTTTCCAAGAATATTTTACCATGTTTGCTCTTCTATTTCTGTATCAGCCACATATGCTGTGCTGTCATCTGCAGCAGCTACCGTTATGGTTTCATCCACAACCAAACTCTGAGAAACGCCTTGCCCTACAACAGCTGATGCACGAGTACTTTCAGTTACAACTGCAAGATCAACACGAGAGAAGAATTAAAAGGTTAGTATCAAATTAGTGTTTCTTTGCATGTGTTATCACACATTGGTAACTGATCTGGTGAGATTTTTGTAAAATGGTATTAAAGCAATTTCAATAAAATAGGCAGATTTATCAATTAAAAAGAAAACAGAGCTGAAAAAAACCAGATCTAAAGGACCATATTACGGGATTCAGGTTCAGTTAAATATTCCACTGAACGAAGTAATGGATTTTCTTCTTAAATGAAAATAAAGCACAATGGGAAATCACGATTAATATGGATATAACATAATAAATCATGCAATGTATATTTTATGCACAACTGTCAGAGCACAAAACTCCTGATCTTTAACATGTAATTATTATATTTGGGATTATTTCTACTAATGTAGAACCAGTATTTGCTATCAAAACAACTTAGGATAACTGTCTTCTACAGCCAGCTTCTCATAATCCCTATAGTAAGGGGGTTATCTTGAAACATCATTTGCTGCTCTCTATTCATTATTTCTCTGTATAACAGAAAGAAGAGCACACTTAACATTTTTTATATTGTCTTCCATTTCATATGCCCTTGTCTTCATACACTTACATCTTCTCCAAGTCAAAGGATACTAACATTTACTATTTTAACATAGTGCTTCTTAGATACATTTTTAATAACTACTCATGTCTTAGCCCTTTACCCTTTCTTCCCACATCTCACTGTGATCCAGATGATGATTATTATAATTTCAGATAACTCATTCTCTATACATTCATTTGTTAATTTTTTAGAATCATAAGAGTAGTTAGGGCTGAAAACAACCTTAAAATCATCTAGCTCCAGCCCTCCTGCCATGGACAGGTTTTCCTAGCATTGTAACCTAAAGAGGAATAAATCATCTACAGATACACATCTCCTCAAGCAACTACATGTGACTGTATGCTGCTATTTGTTCTGAGACAAGAACTGAGGAAGAAGTCTTGTTTATAATCCTTTTGATTTGAAACACATACATGGAATCTTTAAATTTAACCTGAGAATTGTTTTATTTTGTATTGTTTTCTAAACTAAATGGATAAACAATCATATACAAGTTATTTATACAAGGATACCGTCAACCAAAATACTTTTCAGAGCTCTCTGTTTATCGCATGTCTATCTTTCTCTCTTCAAAACACACTTTTGAGTAAATAACTTTTCTGTATGTAAAAACAAAGCTATAGGGTTTTATTTTATTTTTAATTGTAGGATTTGCTACCTGTTGCAACACTTTGTAGAACAGAGTAAGAACAATTTTACTGAAACAAACCATAGAGTAACAGTTTTGGAAGAAGCATGAAAAGATAATTAGACAAATAAAAGCCTTTTTTAGTGCCTCAGAGATTTTTATTACTATCGTTTGAGTAAATATGCTTGAGTTTCAAGCCACGACTTGGAATGTCCACCCTCAAACTATTATTTTAGTAAATGTGGCAAACGTTTCTCATTGTTTTTACTTCTTATGCCAAGACTGTGCTTGGTTTTACTGGGTGGAGGTGGCTGAATTTTCCTGAAGCAAATTCCTTTCTGTGGAGGGGGAGGAGGGCAAGGGGAAAAAAAAAAACAAAAACAATTTACAAATTAATTCTGTTCTCTCCATTTCTAACACTCATCTTTTATCTCCCTATTACCCCAGTATTTTCATGGAAGACAACAGCATGGAATCTAAACTACCACATACATTGGTTCAGTTGCCATTAAAAACATGAACTTCAGAAGATTGTTTTAAAGTATTTTCTTTTAAAGATCAATGCACAATGTGTCCGCTTTTTATGCTAATTTTAGATCTGCTACTTTTTTATTTAAAGTCATACGATAGTCATTGCAGTTTATTGCAAGACCATTAAAAAACAATTACCTCTTCAGATCTGTATGCATCTTTTGAAGCGTTACTCTATTTTAGTGATCTTGCAAAACAAAAGGACATTACCAGTTGATGCCCCTGTACAAAAAGAAACACTGCCTCTTTAACACTGTTAAATTATTACTACCCTTCTTCCAATTACCTTTGTTACCAAGCTGCTTTTGAGGGTTGCAGAATTTTTCTGTAGACATGAAGAGAACTGCCAATCCGATTTCTGCCTCCGGAATAGCCCTGAGATTCTTGCTGTTAATATACAAATAAAATAAAGACAGAAAAAAAAACCCAACCCTGTTTCTCAATACAGATTCAAAAATGAACAGGCAAATGGGAATATATATGACAAAATACAAGATGTTCCAACTCTTCCTCTCAAAAAACAGCAGTCTACACTACAATTTTTCACGATACAGTACATCAGTATAATTACCCATCATTATACTCACGTCCTATACATATGAACTTCCATGTTTCCTGCTGCTGTAATCACAGTCTAGTTTCAGTAATCTGGCCAATGTATCTCTCCCTACCTGATTTCTGGGCATCTAACCAACTGTGCTCTACCTTTGATTCAAAAATGAGTGTGAATGTAAAAGTGACTTGAAAGACAAGAGCACTTCTTAGAAGTTACTCAGGCACACACCCCACCTCTTCTGTACTACAGCCATGAGAAGAGCTTGAGTATGGTTTTCTCTTAATCAGCAAGAAAATTCAGAGGAAACAGGTTTATGTATTAAGTACTGGGACCTTGTTTTCTTTCATTGTTTTAATAAAATGGCCTGCCTTCTCTAACAACTTACCACCAAAACAAAAACTGATTTTCATTAAACAGAAGCTGCTCTTCAGAAACATTATGCAAATAATTAGACAGCAACAAACCGCATGATCTCAAGGTGCCATTTCATGTTTTCCATTAAATAAATATGTATATTTATCAAAAAAACAGATGACCTATTTTCCATTCTTAAAATATATTTTTAACTTATTTTAGATAGTAGAAGAAAATAAACTTGCTGTCTGTAATTTCAAAGAAGCTTCATTACAATTCATTTTTCATAGAATTGGATCCTCTGAACAAGGAAAAACAAAACAAAACCAAACAACAACACAAAAAACCTGCAGAAAGCTCGTTAAATCCTAAAAAACTTGCCAAGTTCTTTCTTTCCTGTTTGAAGAAATTTTAGTTACTAAGCTAAATACTTAAAGCAATGAAAAAAATGCCTGCTTTATGTATGCAAACACAATGACTAAATCTCTGCAGAAATTTTCAAGTACAGGAGAACAATGCTGCACCTTTGCAAGAGAGTCAGAACGGAATCAGTCCAGCTTCTCATGGAGTCAGATCCTGGGATCTGAGAGTTTGTCAACATCACATCGACAACACAAACATCAGGAGAAACTAGTAAAGATGTTTCTTTTCTTCCTTCTGTCATCAACTTTGCTTCACCGCCTCCAAGAATAACTGCTGGACCCAGTTTCTTGTGCTAAAAAGCGAATGCAAACACAAAAATAAAACTTTGAAATGCAGTCAATTTAAAACTATCAGCATAATGAACTACCAGCATAATGCTTATTACTGATGCACTAATGCAGAAGTGATGTGTTCTGCTTCTCCCTCTGTATTTCATCTTGCTTAGGCCATTATACTGCAAGAAGATAAATACATAGAAATCCTTCTTCCCTGATGAACCCAATAACAGTGTAAATTCACAGAGAACAGCATCAAGTCTGTGCTTAGCCACCCCTGCAACATTTTTTTGCAATGTAAAGCCCCATTACCTGCTTGGCAGTTAGAAATACAAAAGTTTTTCCGCTGAATATTTTTTTCCTTTCTGGATGCTCAGACAAATCCACTTTTTCAGTGCCAATGGAAGGCTCGTCAACTGGAGGATAAAAGCTGCAAGAACAAAAAACTGAAGTTACAAAATTCAGATTTACCCATCTGCACCAATTCATCGTCCTTTTTGTCTTAAGAGTAAATCTCCGAAGTTAAAATACGTGCTGTGTTAAAACTATTTATACAAATATTTTTCTTTCAAGAGAATGTGAAGAAAAAACAGAGCCTCTAATTTCTCGTTATCTAAGCTAAGACCAAGACTTTCCACTTTAGTAACTGAGAGGAAAACACTTTTAGGAACATATTCAACCTATCCACTTTAACTGCTGTACACATATCCACATTTTCCACTAAGAATACTAACAAATAAGACTGCAATCTCATTTTGCGCTTATTCTAGCTAACATTGAAACTCCACACAAAATTAGTCATCCTGCTTGCTCTACTCTTCAAGTAGGAACAGCCACCCTCCTCCTCTTCTACTGGATCAAGAAATCCACCACAGTGGACGACAGCCTACTAATATAACAGAAAATAAGTACACTTCTCTAGCTGGTGGGATAGAGAACTGAACTGGTTCACCCTGAAGACTCTCAATTGTTTTGTCTAATAAAAAGAAAAGTGACCATGATTTCTGCTGGGGAACTCATTAAGGAGAAGTGAAATTCTACCCTGAAACACTCATTTTTGTCACAGCCTGTGATCTCAGCTCCAGTTAATGATGGCATGCCCACATCATAAAACCTCTAGAGTTAAGACAAGCATCTAACTGATAGTTTCATGATAGTAATTTACGGGGTAGTTGAGCCACATATTCCCTACTACAGCAGTTCTGGCAGAGCAAGATGAAGGCGCATGCTAGAAAAAAGGGAAACTATAGGTCAATTTTAATCATACTGCGCTAATGCCTGTACCTAATCAGCAGTTCATGTATGTATTTTGGCTGACCACAGAACTACATATCTTTATTGTGACTGTTGATTTTACATCCTTTTCATAATACTATGCAGGGGGGAAAAAAATAAAAAAATGCTAAAACACAGTCCCAAAATCCAGTTTAACAGCACAATAAATTACATTTATAAAGGTTTACATATATACAAATACATATCTTTCTTTTTTCCCAATTTATGCAAAGATTAGCAGGTTCTAAGGAAGAAACATACTCCATGAAATGCTGAAATGTTTAAGTTTCTGAAAAAATGCACCATTTCTAAACATATAAACATTCTTCAGACACTGAATAGTCACCTTATAGCAGAACACAAAAACAAATATGTAAATTTACTACTGCATCCAAGTACATACTTCAATTATGATAGTCTAAAATGTACTAATTACAGTTAATTTTAAGTAATCTTTGTTCTTTTATGTTTTTCACAATCCCTGAAGCTTTACGTACATAATGGAAATAAACCAGCCTGAAACCCTCGAGTTTTGAAAAATGAGTATTTGATAAGTTTCAGTAACCTATTCAAGTCTGTTTACAAAAATACTGTTGCACTGAAATAGATCTGATAAAGTCTACTAATCATAAGAAACAGGGCAACTCGGATTTTAGATACCAGGCCAGACTTCTGAGTCCTGCAGAGACAGTTACTAACCTAAGATAAATACAGGGAATAAAGTAATATTTAAAGACCAAAGGATGAATAAAAAAAGGGAGCAACAGCAGTTTCCATGAATTTGGAATTTGACTGTAGTTCCCCTATAAATACATTTCAAACCTGTTTTTTAATTTCAGCAGGAAACTTCAACTGGTCATCTCCACAAAAAAAATGCTTGCTTTTCCTTTGAAACTCTTACCTAATGCTGATGTAAGCTCAAAAGGCAACATAATCTTTTTCCATTTAGGATTCTGAAGAGCTCCTTGTACTTTCTCCCCATAAACTTTGAACAGTAACACAGTTACTCAGAAAAGACCTTCTACACTCTTAAATCTTTCAATAAGTAGATTTTGAGTTTTGGTGAGTTAAAGGCTTAGTTACTTTCCTACTTTTTCCAAAGACTTGTACTATTTACATTGATCTGCTGCAATAAAATACATCATTTCACACAGGGCTGCACTTACGCAGTAATCAGCAAAGTCTTCAGTTATTGTTCTTCCTTGCATAAGTTATCGAAGACTACCAGAGGACTGGGGTAATACACTTCCCCATAAAAAGCCTCAAGTAAGAAGGCCCACGCTGATATGAGAACTGCAGATTTGCAATTCTGTGAAGTCTGATTATTTTTGAGCTTTAAGACTATACTGCCCTCAGACTGTTGAGAGATCAAATCTACAGTAGCAATCAAGACTTAATTAACAGGGTCACCCTGCATTACCACATCAATACACCTTTCTTATTTCATATCCAAACAAGTATTGCCCCAAGTTGTTCAGTGTCTTGTGGGTATAGAAGCTCAGGTCAGCTCTAGCTACAATGCAAAATGTAGAGATTCCCTGTGAAAGTTAAAAGTATTTTTGAAAATAGAATGCAAAGAGCGGCTAAAACAATTTTCGGTATCTTCCCACCAGCTACATCTTAAAAGTATCACCTGTTCAAAATACTGCAATTATTTTAAATATAGATCTCTGTATTACACCAGCTGCCTCATTTAGCTTAATTCAGAACTCTCTCTTGGAAAGCTACACAATGGATATACTGCTAGTGTCACTAACATTTAGACAATTCCTCTAAAGGTCTTAACAGTTAGCAAAAATATGTAAGAAAGGGAAACATATTCATCCAGTTCTATTTTATGGAGCCCTTTTCCATGTCACCCTGGTTCTTCAAACTATTCTACCATTGGCTATCATCAAACCCACTAAAGAAAATAAACCGCTATGCCCTAACACATATTTATGCATGTATACCATACGTATGTAAAACCAACAGTGATTCTATGCTTCAACACTTATTTTCCCCAACTCAAATATCTGGAGTCCAGCATCCAACTGGTTAAACAACATACCCAGAAAAGTCATAGTATCTTGAAAACATTTAAATGAGTTTCACATCATTTTCTCCCTGTTAACAGACATTAAAAGTTCAACACGTTATTTTTCAAATGCCAAGTACTCTTACAATTCCCATTCATCACGTATTTCATTTCGCAGTATCTTCCAAAGCATGCAAAGAATAGAAGCAGTTAAAAAAAAAAAAACCACCAAAAAAACCCCGCCAAAAAACCAAAACCAAAACCAACAAAACAAACAGCTACCAATGCAATTTACCTTTTAAAAATACACAATGGAAACTTCTCACCCACATAAATCGTGTTCATACAAAACAACCAACCCAAAACACAACTGCCTCCCTTTTCAAGGTAAAAATAGTAGCAATACAGGCTCAGATGAAATTCTCATACACCTTAACAGGATTATTTTACACTTTTCTACCCAGAGAAAATAACCAAAAGGGAATATTCTGCAATACTTACTCCAAAATAAGAATTCCAAGTTAATTAAACCATGGAAACAATGAGTATTTTATTCTCATATAGTGAAGACCAAAGCACATTAGTCTTGCTTCACCTCTTAACACACAACTCTGCTATTCCAGGGAAGTCAATGGCCAGGCTAACTCTGCCTTAATCAAAGTTTACAGTAAACTGAGTAACTGTGTAGTGTGAAATTATGTCTACATAATGAAATAAGCTTGACATAATTTCTTTTATAAAAACACAATTTTCTTTATGTTACTATATCACCGAGATAAACCTTGTGTCATTTAAATACCCAAGAGTTTAAATGCTGCTTCAAATATATCAATAAAATAAGTTCCTATTTAGAGCTAGTAACACCTTTAAGCATACATACAGTCAATTCCAAGAGCTCGCTCTATATACTCTATGGATAAGAGCAAGAAAGTCGCCTGAATATTAAAATATGTGTCATATTACGCATTCTTCCACAAGTAAAGTTACTGTAAATCACATATTCTGTCAAACATCATCAGATAAATGCATAGGTACTTGATAATCT
Source organism: Amazona ochrocephala (assembly GCA_039720435.1). Classification (NCBI taxonomy): domain Eukaryota; kingdom Metazoa; phylum Chordata; class Aves; order Psittaciformes; family Psittacidae; genus Amazona; species Amazona ochrocephala. The sequence goes on along the minus strand of CM077876.1, from coordinate 27,135,401 downwards.
ACATCACATAAATTTAATCTGTTACATTGAAAACATGATACTTACCTTTTATGATTCGGCAACTGTTGTCTGGACTGAATAGCTTTGATTAATTCAACAAAAAACTCTGGTTTTATAATTGGCCGACCACAAATCAGAGCACATATAGTCTGAAAAGACAGAAAATATATCATTATTCTATTCAACAAAAAACTCTGGTTTTATAATTGGCCGACCACAAATCAGAGCACATATAGTCTGAAAAGACAGAAAATATATCATTATTCTATGTAAAAAGTTCAGCTAGAATACAGTTCAACTGACATTAGGTTAATATCTTAGATGTGGAAAACGTCACACAAACAAATAGAATCACAGAATCATAGAACAGTTAGGGTTGGAAAGGACCTCAAGATCATCGAGTTCCAACCCCCCTGCCATGGGCAGGGACACCTCCCACTAAACCATGCCATCCAAGGCTATGTCCAACCCCACCTTCAACGCCGCCAGGGATGAAGCATTCACAACTTCCCTGGGCAACCCATTCCAGCTCCTCACCACCCTTACAGTAAAGAATTTCTTCCTCAGATCCAATCTAAACTTCCCCTGTTTAAGTTTAAACCCATTACCCCTTGTCCTCTCACCGCAGTCCCTAATGAAGAGTCCCTCCCCAGCATCCCTATAGGCCCCCTTCAGGTATTGGAAGGCTGCTATGACGTCTCCACACAGCCTTCTCTTCTCCAGGCTTAACAGCCCCAATTTTCTCAGCCTATCCTCATAAGGGAGGTGCTTCAGTCCCCTGATCATCCTTGTGGCCCTCCTCTGCACTTGTTCTAACAGTTCCATGTCCTTTTGATGTTGAGGACACCAGAACTGCACACAATACTCCAAGTGAGGTCTCACGAGAGCAGAGTAAAGGGCAGGATCACCTCCATCGACCTGCTGGTCATGTTCCTTTTGATGCAGCCCAGGATATGGTTGGCTTTCTGGGCTGCAAGCGCACACTGCCGGCTCATGTTCATTTTTTCATCAACCCACACCCCCAAGTCCTTCTCTGCAGGGCTGCTCTGAATCTCCTCCCCGCCCAACCTGTAGCTGTGCCTGGCATTGCTCCGACCCAGGTGGAGGACTTTGCACTTAGCATGGTTAAACTTCATTAGGTTGGCATCAGCCCACCTCACAAGCATGTCAAGGTCCCTCTGGATGGCATTCCTTCCCTCCAACTTATCAACCGAACCACACAGCTTATAGAACAATACTGATTTTTGCTACTGAAAACCAGGATAGTTTAGTTTCTAACAGCCTAGCTTTTAATTGATGTCTTGACCAAAGTTATGAAAATGTAGAAGGCAACTGACGAAAACCAGTAAAGGTCTTCAAAATTTGCTTGATTTTCTTCCCCTCCAACCTTTCACCAACATACTCCTCTTTCTAAATGGGAGTGAACTGATTTTGTAGCTTTGTAGGGGTAAATCTTGAATAGGTCTAGAATTTAATTTGCATCTGTGGGAACATGGCAAAGCTATCCCATCAATATGTAAAAGCTCAACATACCTTAACAGTAACTTTTACTGATACCATTACAAGGTGAGTACAGTCTTTTGTCCATTCATTCACAACAAGGCCTCCAAGCTGCTGGATGGCTTGATTTAAAGCAGTTTTCTGAGCTACATCTAAACATGAGGAGCAGACAACCAAAGGCTCATACTCTATCCTGCAAAAAACAAGAGAAAATTGCTGTAGTTATTTCAGTCAATCGTGATGAACAAAGCTGACTTAGCTATTATGTTTGTGTCTCAGGTAAATCTGAAGGGGGAAAAAAGACCCAACAACAAAAAAAACCAAAAGCCACAGCCCTTTCCCCCCTCTCCCCATACCCTTACTTAGACCAAAGATGGTTTTAAGATTTCCCAAAGAAACTAAATACTGATTCTTATTCAGAAAACATAACATTTTAACTGGAATATTTCTAATGACTTCCAAAACTTTCACAGACATCACATAAGGTTACTGCTTCAACAACACTGCAAGGTCAGGGAATATCAGAAGAAATTCAGCATGCGCTTCCAAAGGCAAAAGTATGCTCAACAAAACAGTCCACAAATAGATTAGTATTTAAAAAAATCTAAGTGCTGTAGAAGTTCAAGTTCAAAAACGCAAAAAACATTTATTGTAATAAATGGAGGGGAATTTGTAATCTATTGCAATAAATGGCGGGGAAACGGATCAAATAATGCCAGCAGCAGTGAAACGAGCCAAATTTCAAGGAACGAAGACAATATCTGGTTGCTTTAATGCAACTGCAATTTTCTATTTGATATTTCAGAATTAAAGCACTTACCTAAACTTGCTCTCAAGGACTCCAAAGTTGATTCTGTCACCAGACTGTAAAGACTCTGAAGTGCCACCGAGTTTTGATCCATTAATGAAGGTACCATACTTAGATGTGTCTGTTACTGTTAATACAGGGACTGAGAGAGACTGGCTCTGAAAACAAAAACACAAATAAGCTGTTATAGCTCATCAGAATGAGACAGTTTCATCATAACCAGGTTATTACCATTATGGATCAAAGCAGTAGATGAGTAACAAAAAGCCTACAAAATACCATCCTAAAGAAAGACTTTGGACAATGAGGCTGGCTAACTCACTACACACCATCTTGTTTTCACTGCCTGGGTTCAGCAGTAGCAGTCACTTTTTCTCCTTCTTAATAGCTGCTGCAGCGCTGTGTTTGTGACTTTCAGCCTGGGAACAGCACTGGTAACACCAATGTTTTTAGTTGTTGCCCAGCAATGGTTACTCTGTCCAAGGACTTTCTGAGCCTCATGCTCTGCCAGGGAGGAGGGGGAGCCATGAGGAAGCAGAGACAGGACACCTGACTCAAACTAACCAAAGATGTATTCCATACCACAACACATCATGCCCACTATATAAACCGGGGGCAGTTACCTGGAAGGGTTAGATCACTGCTGGGTTGGGCTGGGTATCGGTCAGCGGGTGGTGAGCAGTCTATATTCTCTTCCCTTGTTGTTCCCCTTATCATTATTATTATTATTGGTGGTAGCAGCAGTGGTTTGTGTTATACCTTACTTACTGGACTGTTCTTATCTCGACCCGTGAGAGTTACATTCTTTCGATTCTCTTCCCCATCCCTTCAGGAGCCAGGGGAGGAAAAGAGGGAAGTGAGCAAACGGCTGCGTGGTTTCTGATTTGTCAACTGGGTTTAAACCATGACAGCTCTTTTTGGCGTCCAACATGGGAACGAAAGGTTCAGATAACGACAAATCTGACCAGCGTGTGTCTAATCGTATTTGTGATAAGCATTTATTGTTTTGGATTAATAGTCACTCGTCACAATGCTGATTTATTGGCTCTCAAAGTTGTTGCTCTTGATCTCACACTTTCAGCATGTCGTACCTTACTTACAGCCGACATTTGCTGTGTTAGTGTCTATCAGCTGGGGGCCTCGGGCTAAGGTTCTTGTTTCACTGTACTTCATGGTAATGACTTGTAATAAAACAGAATCATTGATCATGAAACTGATCTGGCTTGTGCTCCCAGTGTGGTCACCACTTCTATACTTTGGGAGGTAAATAATAGAAATGTATAGCAATTACACATATTTTTTCCCCTCCTCAGGTGGTCAGCCTATGAGGGAGACATTCCCACACACCCTAGTGACAAGTACAGCAGCTACTTAAAGTCTGACTACAACAGATAACGCAGCTACTCCAACTCCAAGCACAGCATCTACACCAACCCCAGCGACAAGTACAGCAGCTTCTCAAACTCCGACTGCAACAGACAGTGCAGCTACTCCAGCTACAAGCACAGCAGCTACACCAACCCCAGAGACAAGTACAGCAGAGACATTTGAGAGTTCTGAAGGTTCTGAATGGCCTTTGGGTACCCTTGAGACCTGCCTGATGATTGTGATGGGGATCACCATGTTGGCACACATACAGAGTGTGTTTTACCCACTACCACTTTATCTGATCTCAAAAGTTAAGTGGAGTCGTGTTTGGGTCTTGTCTAGGGTTAAGACGACGATATAGGAGGACCAAGAGATTTTTCCCCAAGGCTGGACAGTCATGAGTGGCAGGGTGTGTGGGACAGTATGGGCAAGTATCTAGTCCACTAGGCCTCTCCAGTGCTTTGGAAGCATCGGAGACGGAAGGCAGCTGTATGGAGTCCCCAACGACAAGCTGCAGAAACTGCTGAAGGGGAGGGTGAATTATTTTGAGCCTGGTGGGCCCATGACACTTCAGGCCATCAGGGCAGAGATGCAACATACAGATGGAATCATGATCGAGGGGTGGACTTAGCAAGGGACACTACTGCCCAGGTTATTCACGAGTGTGAAGACTGCACACAAGCCCTTCTGCTCTGAAAGACTGTTACAAGAGATGGAGCTCAACATCATGGACTGGATGGACTCAGCAGCTTTACAGGGATTGGTCTATGCACTAAGGAATGATCTCTCTCTCTCTCTCTCTGTGGATGCGTGTATACATATATATATGTATACACAGAAGAGTGATGATGCATTAAAAATGTGGGATCTGAGCAAGACGTGAATGGTATGGAATAAGGGGTGGATACTGTCCTGGGTTCAGCAGTAGCAGTCATTTTTCTCCTTCTTAGTAGCTGCTGCAGTGCTGTATTTTTGACTTTCAGCCTGGGAACAATACTGATAACACCAGTGTTTTTAGTTGCTGCAAAGTAATGCTTACTCTGACCAAGGACTTTCTGAGCCTCATGCTCTGCCAGGGAGGAAGGGAAGCTGGGAGGAAGCAGAGACAGGACACCTGATCCAAACTAACCAAAAAGGTATTCCATACCACAGCACGTCATGCCCACTATATAAACCGGGGGCAGTTACCCGGAAGGGGTATAGATCCCTGCTCGGTCAGGCTGGGTATCGGTCAGCGGGTGATGAGCAGTTTTATTGTCTTCCCTCGTTATTTCCCTTATCATTATTATTATTATTAGTGGTAGCAGCAGTGGTTTGTGTTATACCTTAGTTACTGGACTGTTCTTATCTCAACCTGTGGAAGTTACATTCTTTTGATTCTCCTCCCCATCCCTCCGGGAGCAGGGGGAGGAAGAGGGGGACTGAGCGAATGGCTGTGTGGTTTCTGATCTGCTGACTGGTTTTAAACCATGACAACGGTGAAAGAATGAGAGGAAATATACACATTTTTAGCTTCACAACTTCTGTGCTTCTCACACTGAGTTTTTCTGTAAGCTGTGCAAGTCAGTCATTTGCCAGGCCAAAGCCTCTGCTAGCATGGTTTAGCAAGGCTGAGATTTATTATTGAAGCTTTTACTTACCATTCAGCCCTGGCATAGGTGCCCAAGTCACCTTCCCTCACTTCCATCCTTGAGCGCTGCTAGTCTTCCACAAGCTGCAAGGTATTGTGACACCAGCATAGCTCAAGAAGAGGTGAGACACTGCTGTATTTCCCAAATTGTTCAACAAGTACTATCAGCTTGTTTTTATGGAAATTTTGACATGTAGTTATACACTATTTGGAATATTAAAATGACAAATAAATTTTATATATTTAACTTCAAATTCTATGAACAGTTACATAAATGAAATTCCTGCTGACCGGCTCCAAAATGTCCATAAACATTGCAGCACATAGAATCATAGAATAGTTAGGGCTGGAAAGGACCCCAAAAGCATCTAGTTCCAACCCCACTGCTATGGGCAGGGACACCTCCCACTAAACGATGTCACCCAAGGCTCTATCCAACCTGACCTTGAACACCACCAGAGACGGAGCATTCACAACTTCCTTGGGCAACCCATTCCAGCGCCTCACCACCCTTACAGTAAAGAACTTCCTCCTTATACCCAAACTAAACTTCCCCTATTTAAGTTTGAACCCGTTACCCCTTGTCCTATCACTACAGTCCCTAATGAAGAGTCCCTCTCCTGCATCCTTATAGGCCCCCTTCAGATACTGGAAGGCTGCTATGAGGTCTCCACGCAGCTTTCTCTTCTTCATGAGTAATATTAAATCACTAAGCATCCTTTGGACATTTTTTCCAGTCTTCTAAGCAAATACAGAATGGAATGTAACAAGAACTAAGCCTGCAGTAAGATAACTGAAGCACTTTTCAGAACCAAAACCTAAAACTATGTAATTAATTTCATAGCATAATTTTCCTGCTATGATTATTTTAATATAAATTCCTACTGAATCTTCACTCTGGAACAAAAGGGAGCTTGAATCAGTAGAATTATGCCACTAAATTTCTCAGCAAAGGCAAGCAACCCTGAGGAAAAGAAAAAACAAACCCGAAAGACAGATGACCAGTGGTTCTACTCCAAGCATAAAAAACCAGTGAGATTGAAATGAGAGTATGTAGGGCCACAGCAGACTGAATTATTCACACAGCATACTGATAATGCAGTCAAATGCTGCCTACTTACACTGGTTGTTCCAGGACGACTTACTGTCAGAACCGCATGACTTCGACTGATGGACATATCATGCTGAATTAAAATTGCACAGTTTTTGCGTCCAACAACGTATTCTGTACCACTCAAAAGCCGATATGGCTCTCCTGAAAATAAAGAGGAGACAGAAAAATATTAACATAGGAAAAAAAAACAACAAAATACCCTAAATACTTAGTAAACATTCAAAAGCTTATGTATGTTGCATATATGTTGTATATGTGAAATTCAATTTTCTCATGCATCATTTATTAGGCTGACTCAAATTACCCATTTAGTTTGTACACAAAATCTCTTCCCCTCTCTCTTGCTTTGTCCATTATAAAAAGTTACATTTCATAATACACAAAGCAGCTAAAATGGCAGCACAAATTTAAGGACAACATGTTTTTATTAATACTTTGCTGCTTAACTTTTCTATTACTTCTTGAAGATTACGTGTTACACATAGAAGTGCTACACAGAGAAGAAAAAAAAAAGATTACTATTTAAGATAGCTTTTCCAAAAACACAAGTTTTAAGGGTACATATTTACATAGCATATTAAGAGGTTCAGAGGAAAACATCCTCTTAATCAATATAAAAAGATCTGCAATGTAAACCAAACTGACAGTAAGTTGAGTCTCTGACCTATGCTTTAGCTCATTCTTGGTATCCATGGTGGCTTTCAGTGATGACATCCAAAAGGTGTGTGTTACCTACTCGTCAAAATCAGAAACATGTATTGATGAAAATTAATTAATAAATATAGATTAAGTTCTACTTAACAACCTTGGGCAAGTAACTTTCCAAACGTGAAATGCACAGAAATGATTGCCCTGAACATAATGACAATCCCACTGTTTTGGCTCTTTCTCAAGAGTTTTCGACGCAGTTAAGAGATAACTCAGTTCATTTCAATGTGATTAGGTACTACCCCACTCGGAGTTAAACCAAACATCCAAAATTTACTTCCAATGAAACAGGAAATAAAAAGCAGATGAAGTTGTGATAGGCCTACGTGTTATACAGACAAGAAAACATTTAAGTCAAGAAAAAAAACTATATATTATACGATGCCTATTGTCAAAGTTATAAATGTATCAAAACTCCTATGGATAAGGAAACTGATGAAAAAAGGCACAGTGGCAATTCGGCTTCAGAACTCTGTATCCAAGAAACAACACGATGTCTTAAGTTCAATGCTTGATCCTTGAAGCATCAACATAATATTTAGACAACTTCTCTGAAAGGGAAGCTGTCAAGCCTCAGAGACTCCTGAGGTTGACTTCTGCCTCAGAGATCAACTCCTCGGGTATTTTAAAGCAGCGCTCTGTGACCTGCTACACTGGCTGCAGCAACATCTGAAGACACCCTATATGGGTCGGCAGACCAAAAAACCCTGTTAAATTTAACGGGAGCTGCCGTTCGCAGCGCCCAAGGGAATATCGGAGGTTCAGCCCTGGACGAGCGCCCGGTGCAGAGGACTCCTGCCACCGCTGGCCCACACCGGGCCAACACAGCTCTGCCCGAGGAGCACGGACAAGCAAGCCCGACTGGAGACCACTGTGGAAGCCGAACCGCCGGCACTACCGAACGACAGCTTCCGGCCTCACAGGCAGCCGCGGGATGCGAACCTGAGGCCGGGAGGCGGCCTCAGGCCAAGGACCCGCACAGGCACGGGACCACAGACCCGTGGTGCCCGGGCCCAGCCCGCTGGGCTCTGGCGTTCCCTCACCTGTTCCCGCGGCGGGCACCAGCTTCCACATCCTGGACAGCGGGCCCGAGAAGCCTCAGCGCACCGGGGGGGCGCCGCTCAGTGTCCCCGGCGTGCCGGAGCGACATAGGAAGAGAAACCCCTTCTCTCGCTACCTTGGGGACCGCAGGGACCACGGCGTCCCGACCCCGCAAGCTAGACTGCAGCCGCGCGGGAGAAGGGATGGGAAGGGAAGGGAAAGCAGAGAACACCGCCTGTTGAGGGCGGGAGACCTCGTAGCGCATGCGCACTGATGGGGAGGGTGCAGGGGTTGCAGCCGATGAGCGGTTGGTCACTTGCCGCTTCCTGGTATCCGCTGTTCTCGGCAAATAGCCCCCTTCAGTCGCCCGGTAGCCGGCAGATCTCCCACTGCCCCATGACAGATTAGGTCGGCACCGACAGCCCTAGGCTGAACTGAGGCGGGGCGCCTGGGCTAGGCACTGGTTGAAACCTGAATGAGGGTATACCAGGGCTGCTAAGGCCTGAGGAGACCGCCACCCTGGCAGCTGTGTCTCTCTGACCTACCCTTCATGGTGCCCTAACATCCTTAACAAAATGCAACAGGAAATACTATAGAGACTCTTCTCTTTGCTGAAATATTTTTGGATAAAAGAAATAAACTTAGCTAAAACTTTAAGTAAAAATAAAATGAAGCACCTGGAAGTTTGAAGGCCACTTGGCAAGTTACAACAGACTTGTTAAATAAAAAAGTTACCAAAGATTACTTTGTTAAACTGAATTTTCTGGAAAGGCACAGCAGAGGACAGGTATGGAGAAGCCATCTATGCACGACTCCACTCCCGTTGAGATATGGCTCCAAGCACCCATTTCTCCTCTTGCTACGCAGCTCACAGCAGCAGGGTGTCAAAGTTGTGATGTTCATGATGTTCATCGCACCAGCCAGCAAGTGGAGAGCAGGTTTCTTCCTACTGGGCAATGGTCTTGTTTCTCAAGTGATCAATCTTGGTAGATTGGTTGTCCTTGTATCTTTGGAAAACAGGGAAAGCTTTCAGGGATATGTTCACAGTTACTTAAAATGTTTTAGCATAAAAAACCCCATGCAGCTGAAATAGGGGGACTCGGGATAACATTTTTCTAATAGGAAAAGATTAAAACATGCAGAAGTGTAAATACTGTCAGTCAGAAACATTGCTTCTGGAGAATCATAATCTGTTAAATCATCATGTGTTACAACTTTAAGTATACTTTGTCCATAATGTTCACTTTGATACCTTTTTATATTTTCCTTCCTGCACTTCTCTGTAGATGAATGGCTGCTGTCTCCCTAATCTATTTTCTTGTGAGTTTTCTTCATCTTTGCTTGTTTTTTTAGTCCCTCATAATTTTGCAATTTCAGTCAGTTTTGTGTTAAGGTGGCCAGAAATACAGAGCTAAATTCCTAAATTAAACTATTTCTCAGCTTTATATAGCAGTCCCTACATATTCTCTGTATTGCTGTCATTATTCCATGTCTTATTTATCATATTAGCTTCTGTCATCACAACATTGTATGACAAATCATCATCATAAGAAACAGTATGAATCCTGTAAACCCCATTATAGTGTTTATACTTCAATTTCAATGCATTTATCCAATTTTATTTTATAGTCTGCTACCACGTTTTCCTACTCATTTACCTTCTTGCAGTTATCTCTGATCCTGATTGAACTGTCTTCTAATATCTGTTTATTTTTTACTTGTTCCTTTTTTAAGTTCATAAATAAAAGTTTCATATGAGTCCAAACCTCAGAGACTAGCAGAGCAGAAAGAGGCATTTCAGATATTTATATGGACTGCAGACTTAACTTGCATATAACTGGTGAAATAGTACCACAGTTGACTAATCCCTGAGAAACCATATCTAAACAGAATATTGAGCTGATCTATCATTAAACTTTTCCCCTTAACAGAAATATAGGTCTGCATTATTTCCATGTTGATATTTTATCCCTCATCTAAAATTTGGTTTGGTTTTGTTTTTTTTTCTTTAAATAGCCTTTTGTGTCAAAAGCCTCTTTGACTGTCTTTAAACATCAGGTGCTGTGAATTTCTTCCAACAAGGTAGTTTGAATGGTAGGAACAGCATTGGCATGCAAGTTTACAATGAGGACTCAGGTTTCTGCTGAGCTCTATGTTATGCCTCTAGGCCAGACCCTTGAAAGTCTAAGTCATGCCTGCCAGCTCTTATATACTCATTCTTAGGCATTTTTGTAAGAGATTACTGAGACATAATTTATATTTAGAGGACTAGTGCTAGTTGAGACGCTTTCAGATCATGCTTTTCTAGGTTTTGCGATTTTTAATTACCTTTTCCCTACATATGTCAGATTTACAGTCCTATCATTTATCATTTCTGTAAAAGATTTTTTTAAAAAATCCTGTATTTTCTGCACTTTAAACCTCCTGAGATATTTTAAAGTAGAGATTGGATGCTTTCATATTTCACTTAAGCTATTCTTAAACTCTTGCTGAACTGAAGCAGGATTTTATAAAGTGGAGAAATAGCCTAGTAGGCAAATTTATTTTCATTGCAAAATGCAGGTAGTCTGCCTTCATTTACATTTCTCAATTATGAGACATGAAAGTGTTGTTTCAGGTTTTTTCTAATTAATCTGCTTCCTAGTCTTGGAGACAACTTTCTTCTCATTACCAGAAAATAACAGGTCTGGTATAGGAACTGCACCTCATTGATGAAAGCTGCTGAAAAACATTTTGTGAAATTTTGTTTGGTCATATCTTCTTGATCACTTTTACCATGAGAATATGATTCTTTCAGAGGCAGCTGTTTAGCACATTTGCATCTTCCAGTGTGTAAAAGGTTTGCTTTTGTAGCTGGTTTCCTCTTAGCTTAATTTCAGTGAAGCTTTATAAATTCTGTAGTAACTGTTAATTTTCAAACATCTCTTGAACTATATTCACTTCATTTCTCCAACTTTATTTTTGTTTGGGGATTATGTATCTCTTGAGACTCAGTGTGTTTTAACTGATTTTAATGAAATGTTGCTACCTAAAACATAACAGTGACTCTTTTAACACCTGCCAGGTGTTTGTCATAAAGCTTCAATGATAGTATGGCAAGTGCTGCTTAGTGGTGTGGCTCTATTTCTTCAGTGGCTGCTAGATGGTATGCAGGACTAATAATGATATTATGTACGGCAGAACTTACTGTACCATCAGAAATCAACAATTTTCTGTGTATGTTGAACATTGAGCTGCTTGGCCATTCTTATACACAGCACTGATGACTAAATGTAGGATTTTAATTCTGATGCCTCTGAACTCCCACAGCAGTCAGTGTCTATTCAGTTCACCTGGAATTCCTTACTCAAAAGTTGGTAATATAGATCCACTGACAGGTTTGTTGTCCTTTATGCCAAGTTTTATAAGTGCGTAGTTTCATTGGTGTTGTCTCCTCTCAAAACCTGCAACTTTACTGAATACGTAGGTTCCTACAGCTACTGTGCTACTCCAGCACCCCCTTGCCCTGCCTCATGGCCAGATATGATGCTACAGGCTTCTCTCCTTTGTTACCCAGGCTGTGCAAAAGGCTGGATATCAGTCAACTGTTACCTTTGTGAGTAGCCAGTCTGCGTGCTCATCCCAGATAAATGTTTTGTTAACTCAAAGTAATCCCTTTTAGATCAGCATGGTTTAATGTTCACTGGTCAGGCCTTTTCTGAACTCTATTGACAGTGCTAAATTTGAAATGAGGAATCTTCTATCATTCTGGTAAACCTTGTTTTACAGAAGTCAACGAGGTGTTGGTGTGCAGCCCCCATGCTGCTTCTGTCAGGGAGTCACCTGTAAACGCAATCAACACAATCTCACTCCAAATCACAGACTGGTTTGGGTTGGAAAGGACTTTTAAGATCATCCAGTTCCAACCCCCTGCCACGGGCGGGCACACCTCACACTAAACCAGCTTGCTCTAGGCCCCATGCATCCTGGTCTTTGAACACTTCTAGGGATGAGGCATCTACAACTTCTCTGGGCAACCTGTACCAGTGCCTCAGCACCCTCACAGTAAAGAACTTCCCAATGTCTAATCTACATCTACTTTCTTCCAGGCCGTGTTACCTAGCCCGTTTGAAATCCCAATTAGCAGGTTGCTGTGCCACCGCTTTTCTCATGCTTCTTAAATAAATGACCCCTTCCCCCCCCGCCCAAAAAAAAAAAAAAAAAAAAAAAAAGCCAAGAACTGGCAGAACCCCTTGAGAGGAGCTGTGCTACACGTATGGAGAACCTATCAATTCCTGCGGTTAGGTCCCACATGACAAATAAGAAGTTAGTTCCTTAGTCTCCTTCAAATAGCGGATAATCCGCAAAAAACCAACCCAGTGGGGCAGCACGCTCGGGAGGCCAATCCCGGGGCGGTGCTGCCTACGGAGCAGGCGCCGCCAGCCCGGCCCCCGGCAAGGGAAGATGGCGGTGGTGCTGCGGCAGGGGTGGCGTGGTGTTCGTGGCAGTGCCACGGCCTGCTTCTCCGGTACCGCGCGGGTAAGGTGCTTCCTGCTCTGATCTGCTGTGCTGGGGACGAGGGCAGGCGGCCGGGGCCTCAGGGCCGCTCCACGACCTCCTCTCCGGCGGTGCCCGGTCGCCCTTGTCCTGTGAGGGGCACGGCGGATCTCCGCAGCGCCGTTAACCGCCTCACGGGCTCCCCACCGCGGCTGCGGGGAAAGCCCTCTGGCTGTCGCCTAAGGAGTGGCCCTGGCTTGAGGAATGCTCCATTGCTGGGGTTGGGGAAGCAGCCGAGCACTGCCTCGGGGGTAGGGGCACCCCCAGGTTCTCGTAAACTCAAGGCTCGATCCCTGCTGGCCCTGTCCGCCGCGGATGTGCGGCCTGTGCTACCCGGGACACGGCCCGTGACCACCCAAGGGCAGGCGCTTTTCTTTCCTGTTGCCATACAGAACGTGGAAGAATTGGTATCGTCCTTTGATCCCAGTAGCAAAGTTGTGCAGTGCGATTTAGGTCAAGTGGTTTGAGTGCTGCTTTCCGAGCAGTGACATGGCTGATCTTTGTGGGTGGGTGTTTCTGAAGGCCGTGTATGCTGAGTTCAGCCCAAGCACGGCGCTTCTTGCTAGCCGTGGTTTGTGTGCTGCTGAGAGGAGAGGGCTTTCTGCAGTAGTTTCATGATTCACTTCCATTCCCTGGATGAGGGTGTTGTTTGTTTTTTTTTTTTCCTGCTCCCCTCCTCCTTCCCCCCCCCCCCCCGTTTTTCTTAAGCCCTTTAGTGGCTTTTTTATATTTGCTTACATCTGAGGTTTTATTTAAAACCTTGACCTTAAAGAGTGGAATGATCAAATTGAGTGAATTCTGTCACAGAAGCCCCGTGTGCAAGCTAGTAATGATATGATGGCAGTCTTGGGAAAAAGATTGCTGAATTATACCAACTTTACTGGCTGCTTAGTGTCACTACAGTACTTAATTAGTCTCAGTGCAGTCTTCTTGCCTTCCCCTGCCGTGGCTGGCTTCCTCTCCTGAGTAGGAGGAAAGGTGCTTGCATGGTTTCTCTGGTGGTGAGCAGGCGAAGTGGGCTGTGACCCTCACTGACAAACCACCTGATCAAGGTGACTCAGTACTGTGTAAGGATTATCTCTGGTTATCTCCTTATACTGGAGGAAGAGGCAGTCCAAGTGCTGTCTTGATTTGCAGTCTCTGCCATGAGCTGAAGCTCTCCAGAGGGAGCCCTTCTCTCTCCCTGCATACCTGAAGAGAGATGAGTGGGGGAACTACAGAGAAAGACTGTAAGGAGAATCTTCACACTCCCCTTTCCTGTAGGCTTAATAGTGATCTGGTACTCCATGAAAACATGCAAATTTCATTTTCACTGGGAGAATTGAGGGGGGGAAGTCACTATTTTACAGACAGTTGAGGAAGATCTGATCTGTGGAGTGTTGTTGCTTTAGAAAGATGTTAGGACAGTCTTTGGATTTTCCATTTGGTCTGGTTGTGTTAGAACCACCTTTGGCTTATTTTTCTCCTTCTGAGAAGCCGTTGCACATACCTGAAGAGTACCAAGTTCCAGAAGGAATCCCTAAAGTACATGTTAAATGTAAATGCTGTGATAATCTGTGATAAATTTGTGATAATTCTAGTGTTAGTTTGAGCTTTATTTTCTTGTTTTGTTCTACATAAGTGTCCACAACTCTTCACTCTCAGTTTTTGCTTCATCATGTCTTTGGGACATGAGCACCATTAAATTGGTGGTGTAATTACATGACTATTCTGTTTTCACTTGTTCCTCATATGCAGATGTGTTATAACACAGGAAGCTTCGCATGCACGCTTTCTCAGGCCATCTCTAAACTCTGTGAAAGCTCCTTCCCTGTGCATTATAGCTGAGGCATTTACAGATGATTCAGCTGCCATTAAAAATGTTCCTTAATTTTAGTGTTAAAAATGCAATTTAGCAAATAAAATCATAGAACAGTTTGGGTTGGAAGGGACTTTCGAAGGTCGTCTAGTCCAGCCCCCTCCAATGAGCAGGGACATCTTCAACTAGATCAGGGTGCCCAGAACCACACCCAGCCTGGCCTTGAATATTTACAGAGATGGTGCACCTAACACCTGTGGACAACCTGTGCCAGGGTTTTACCAGCCTCACTGCAGTAGTTTTTTCCTCATGTTCAGCCTGAATCTCCCCTCTTAAATTGTAATATTTTTACTGTTTTAAAATAACCTTTTTTTTTAAAATGTTTTTATTAATACCACCATGCAAGAATAATCATTTGGTCGTCTTTCCTATTTTTTTTTATTCAAATGCATTAAAGGCCCAAGGACAAATTAGTACTAGAGAAAATAAACATAACTTAGAGTGTTATAATTTTGTGCACATCAGAAATTGAAAGAATCTAGTTTTGTCATGTTTGGAAGAGTTTGTAGCTTCCAGTGAAGATAAATTTTGTGTTCTAAATAAATTGGGAATTATTACTTTAGTGCTGCCATCCCAAAGCATTTAATTAAGTATTTAGGTTAGGGCTTGAGTTAGTTTAGTGTCTTAGGATGCTAAAAATACCCTCTTCGCTATTTTTGTTATGACTTCCTTGGTGGCATCACCAATTTCTCATTGCATTAGTGGTATGTTTTCTTATTGATATAGATCACTAGGTGTAATACTGATTTTTATGTTTCTCTTCTCATGTATGTTTTTAAACATGTACCAGCCACGTTTCTTTTTGCAAGGACCGGTTCATCAAGGGCTAATTTACTGTATTTCTGCTGGGACAAAGTTGATGTGGGTCACAGAATCATAGAATGGTTTGGGCTGGAAAGGACCTTAAGATCATCTCCAACCTGGCCTTGAACACTGCCAGTGATGGAGCATTCACAGCTTCTCTGGTGGCCTCACCACCCTCACAGTAAAGAATTTCTTCTTATATCCAACCTAAATCTTGCGTTTAAGTTTGAACCCATTACCTGTTGTCCTGTTGCTACAGTCCCTGATGAAGAGTCCCCCTCTAGCATCCTTGTAGGCCCCCTTCAGATATTGGAAGGCTGCTATGAGATCTCCACGCAGTCTTCTCTTCTCCAGTCTGAACAGACTTACCCTTCTGAACTTTCTTAACCTGATAACCAAATTTTGACGAGTTTTGTCTGGGAAGTGGCATTGGTTTGCTTAGCAGCAGTAACATTTGGGTCAGGTCTCATGGAGTTTGATTCTGCCCTATTCTCCAGTAAGGAAGAATGTTTTATTAACTGCAGTAATAAAGGATCAAAGCCTTGAACTACTAAAGGTTTTAAATCTGTAAATATATATGCTTGTAGTGTCAAAATCATGTGGATTTTTTAGGAGTAAACTCTATGCATCCAGTACATATATGAATCTGAAAGCTAGATCCTGCTGGGAGTCTAATTAGTTGGTAGGTAATGTTTTTCTATGTATGTTAGTAAGAGTGACAGACATTTCAAAATAACAAAAATAATTATTACAACATTTTTTTCAATAGTTGGCCTGGAAAGTCTAAAAATAGCTCCTAGTATGATGTTAGCATTTACACAAAGGCCTGTTTTAGTGTAATACAATTGAATCATTCTTACATTCACTTTATAATAAGGCAGGCATGGTTTTCTCCACTGTCATAAGAAAATCTAATCTCATGTAACAGCCCTGTATGCAGAAATGAGAAAAAAACGTAACTTTCTTATTTTTCTTTCTTTCAGTTTTTCAGCCGTGGGCCACATGTGCTGCATCAAGGCAGCAGTGCACCGCAAGCTGCATTTTTTTCACCCCTTCAAAAAGTGATGTTGCCACCGAATACCTTTCAAGGGAAAGTGGCCTTTGTAACTGGTGGAGGTACTGGGATTGGCAAAGGGATGACAACAACTTTGTCCAGTTTAGGTGCCACATGTGTTATAGCAAGCAGGTAAGTATTAATGAAGGTAGTTTAGGGCTTTCATTTAGTACTGAATGATGAACAGATACATTTTCTTCATAATGGATCTTGGTGCTTTCTTCATAAACTGGATAAATGTATTCTACTTACTCTATTTCAGTATACTTTTAAATTATGTCATATTGTAAATACCAGACATTTGCAGATCCATCTGCAAATGACTAATGGTGTAACCAGCAGTAGGAAGAAATAAGCTAAATGCATTGCCATGAAATGTGGCAGCAAAATGAACAACCCAGAATATTAGACTTAAATTCAACTAAAGCCTAAAAGAGAAAAAAAATTGTGAAATAGCCATTATTGAACATTTTGAATATATTATTGCAGGTGTCACTGATACAGATTTGGATTGCAGTAAAGAATTAAAGCCATCCTCTTAATTCTTTTGACTTCTAAACCAGCCCTGATTTTCCCTTAAAATGTTTTCTAAGTTATCACATTTGAGTATGTTAACAGTCTCTTACTGTAGTCACTTCCGAATTGCTTTGAAGTATTGCTAATGAGAAATTGTTTGGATTTAATTTTCTTTTCGGAATGTTAGTGACCAAACATAGTTTCAGGAAAATCAGCAACACACACATGTGTACACGTTAGAAGTTTTAGCTCATTTGGTCAGAAAAAATAATACTCAAATTTTATTAATCTGAATTCTAATTGCATTTAATTGCCATTTAGTGATGTTGTGTACTTGTTTCTAGAAAGCTTGATGTTTTGAAAGCAACAGCAGAAGAAATTTCTTCTAAAACAGGGAATAAGGTAAATTTTTACAGTTTTGCAGTTATTATACTTTAAATGGTTATAGAATTCTTAGTCATTATGTGCTTCTGTGGGCATGGTGAATTTATGAGTGACATAGTTTTGAAGTTTTGCAACTGTCTTTCCATTATTACATAGGTTCATGCCATCCAGTGTGATGTGAGAGATCCAGTTTCAGTTAAGAATGCTGTTGCCGAAGTAATCCAAGTGGCAGGACATCCTGCTGTAAGTGTTCTAGTGAAAGGAAAGAACTTCAATCTTCATTACTGAAAATACTCTGCATAGTAGGTATGAAGCAAATGACTATGATAGGAAGTTAATGGGATATAAAGAGACACTGGGCAGAAAGTGGCAGTATTTCAAGGTAAGGTTAACATTCACAGTTAAGACTCGTAACTCTCTTCCTGTGATTTTTAAAATTCTTAGCGGTCAAGTAGACAAAATGTTGATGTCCTTATTCTGAAGACTTAACATTTTCTTTGTAAACAGTGAAACAATTATGATGTGATTCTTCGAATTAATTAAGTAAACCGAGTATGGTTGCCCTATAGACCTCCTGAAAAGGTGATTTACCTGTGTTGGTATCAGATTACACTTGTTGCCTATTAACAGTATGTCTCACAAATTTGAAATGGAAATAATCAAATTCTGGTGTCCTCAACATAAAAAGGACATGGAATTGTTGGAACAAGTCCAGAGGAGAGCCACAAGGACGATCAGGGGACTGGAGCACCTCCTGCATGAAGATAGGCTGAGGAAGTTGGGGCTGTTGAGCCTGGAGAAGAGAAGGCTGTGTGAAGACCTCATAGCAGCCTTCTAATATCTGAAGGGGTGCTATAGGGATGCTGGGGAGGGACTCTTCATTAGGGACTGTAGTGATAGGACAAGGGGTAATGGGTTCAAACTTCAACAGGGGAAGTTTAGATCAGATATGAGGAAGAAATTCTTTACTGTGAGGGTGGTGAGGCCCTGGAATGGGTTGCCCAGGGAAGTTGTGAATACTCCATCGCTGGCGGTGTTTGAGGCCGGGTTGGACATAGCCTTGGATGGCATGGTTTGGTGGGAGGTGTCCCTGCCCATGACAGGGGTGTTGGAACTAGATGATCTTGAGGTCCTTTCCAACCGTAACTATTCTATGATTATTGTCATCTTTGGTCCTTGCTTAGCTTATGGAAATGCACAAAGAAGGTTCCAACTTGAAGACTAAGTGCTCATAAAATCAAGAAAAAAAATATTCAGTCAAGCTAAGCACATGTTTTTTAGTAGTTTGGCACAAAACACAGAGCTCTTCACATCAAACTGTTGCTTTGAGAAGGGTGGTCTGGTGTAGTCTGAACAATTACAGGCACCAAATTCTGGTTTGATCATGAGGGAAATAACTCAGATTCTGCTAGCTGACAGCGTGATGAGGATGTTAATGTAAAGGATAGTCAGTGTGGTTTAAAACTGTCATGTGTAGACATGTATTGTAGGCACTGCATTCACCAATAGCTTTCTATAGACATGGAGTAGAACCTACTGAATTCTAAATATGGTAAGAAGTAGAGAAGCTTTATCTCACAGCTGTATGCTATGAAATATGGCAGCTCACTGTCCTGATTTGTAGGCAGGATACTCTGTATGTTATTTTGACTAATGGTTACTGCAGGTTTGACCAAAGCACATCACTATCTCAAGTTCTTAAGTGTGTGCAGAAAGAAAGGAGACTTCTTTCTATGTGTTATATTTTTAGTAAATCAGTAATTTTCTGAATAAGTACTTCCCATGACTTGTTCTTTATAAGCATTTAATTTCTCTTTAATTTCACATATTCTGTGTGAGAGACTGCAGAGGAAATTTGATATTCAGTTCTTTTTGTCTAGTTGTTCTCTTAGTGACACACGTGACACCTACGTTTATGAATACTGCAAGCCTGGGCATCACTGCCATTGTGCATGTGAGGTGAGATTTCCAAAAATGGAAGTTAATGGGACTATCCTACTCCTTATGGCTACAGTTGTATCCCCAAGAGTCTTACTGCCAATTAGAATCCAGTCATTCTCTTGTCAAATGGTTTGTTTTGGTATTCATGTACCTACATGCCTCAAAGATTTGTTATGCAGTCCTTAGTTCCCTAGTTTCACTATAGTGTCTTCACTGTAATTATTCAGTGATTTAAGTAACCTCCTCAGTATCTTGAGATATTTTATCTCAGATGTTTTATTTCTGTTTTCAAACTCTAGGGAGGCCTAATGTCTTAATTTAGACCAGAAGTTCTTCAGGACAAATACTTTCTTTTATGTGCAAACCTACATGAATCTCTGTGCCATTCCATAATACACCATTTTATTGCTTCATCACGTTATTATTATTAAATACACAAGATCTGGCTATGTAAGTTTTGGTTTGAAAGCTGCTTATGTGATGCTTAGTTCCCTTAAGAAAAAAATGTATCTAACTTGCTAGTTTGAAGGGCTAAGCAAATGATATATTGAAAGTATCCTGTGCGTAATTATTGTTTGTAGGGAGGTAAAAAATGATGGATATGCATCTATTAAAAAAAAAAGTTCTGTACTAGTTGCTTGCAGTTCACTAAATGGTAATATTCTATTTCGTCATGACTGATTAGACTTCCTGTTTTGCAACAGTCAGCTAATCCAGGCTTCAGCCATCAGGTTGCTTGAACTTCTTTTGCTTTTGTTTCCATGCATCTGTTACGGTAACATGATATGTGACCTTGAAACTTGGTGGGGACAAACTGTTTAGGACGAACTTGAGACTCTGTGGAAAATAGCGACTTAAGTCACCCTCTGTGGTTCCTCAGTACTAGACTAGTAACTGCAGCAGTTTGGAAATAAAGCTAATTTTCTGTTACTGATATATATACATGCTACAGATGTTAAAATTTCTGATTAATTATTCTTCCCCGCCTCCCCCCTCCCTCCCCTTCCCCCTCCCCCCCATTTGGTGGGGCGATTTTAACTTTTCCAGCTGGAAACCCTAAGAAGTTCCTTCTTTGCTTTTCTCTCAGGGAAAATTATTTCTAGTTAACTCTTAGGTTTTCCTTCATGTGTTTCAGGTTGTGATAAACAATGCAGCTGGAAACTTTATTTCCCCTTCTGAGCGGCTTTCTGCTAATGCATGGAGAACAATAACTGATATTGTGCTTAACGGAACTGCTTTTGTAACTCTGGAAGTAGGAAAGGAGCTCATTAAAGTACAGAAAGGTATCTTAAGATAAACGCTAAGCAAGCACATTCTATTACACAATATTATTACTTGTGTTCCTTGCCTTATTATATATTTTAAGAGTTTTAAACACTATTTTTAACATCATGCTTTGTTTATAGAAGGAAACTTAATTTATAGTAAAGCCGTAACTTAAGTATCACACATAAAAACTGTCTAGCAATTATTTCACTTTAGAATCTGCCCTTAAAATTGAACCTGGAAGCCATGAAATTGAATATAAAAATCTGATTGTAGAGTTCGTACTAGTTGTAAACTTTTTAAAATTAGAAAAATAAGGCTTTATTTAAAACATATGATATTTCTTCTCTTGAGTCTTCTATACCTGTGTTGGTTTTATTGAGCAACTGAGCATGTGGCATTTATTTAAATGAGCAGCGAGTCAGGATATCACTTCACATTTCTTAAATTAATTCACAGCTGTGGTATTTGACTAATAGCACTAGAGAATATTACCTTTGAGGTAGAATACTACCTTTGAAAAAGAATTTCAAAATTGAAATCAATATTAGCTTTTATTTTCCCAGGTATGTTTCCTAGTTCTAGACTACCAAGGAGTTTAATCCAATGTTCTAGCTTTACCATAAAAATATGATAGTTCTTTGATATACTATTTAGCCAAAGGTTTACTTAACCAGATTGTCTTTGAGGGAAAACTAATATATGCCCTTCTATGTTATGTCATACATAATGTAAAATGAAAACAATTATTTCTATATAATCTTACAATTATGAATTGAAAAACATTGGGCTTATTTTTTTGATCAGAATTACATAATCTTAAATAACATTTAAAAGCAATGAGGTATATTATGGTTTTCCATGTGCCCTCACTTATGAATCCTGTTTTCTAGGTACAGGTACTGTGCTGAAATAATCCTTTTGTATTTCTCTGCATTGTATTTCTAATACCTCGGCATTAGTTGAATTTCTTCAAAGCTCTTCTCCAAAATGTGCTCAGTGGGTTCATTCTATTTAATTATAACAATATAAAGTTAATGTTGTTTCAGTAAGTCTGTAACAGTTTTGGTCAGTTGACAAGGTATTTCCCGCATACATTTTGGCAGCACATGAAAAAATTATTTCCACCATTCTAGTGCTAATATTCCTACATTAAAACTCCATCCCCAACTCTGACTTATATCATTGTAGCAAGCTATTGTAACGGTTTGCTTTATGGCCTTCCTGATGCATGCAGTGTCTCTCTGTAGTAATGTGGAATACAGCTTTGAAAACACCTATGTCTTTGCTGCTGTTGAATGAAAAACTACTTTCCTTGTTTCCACCCTCGAATTTGGCAAAGTCCAGAAGTCATTAACCTTCCTTTCCAGTTTCTCTTCCTTTCACTTCTGAGCTTCCAAAACACATGAATTTCTTTTGCTATTGTTTGCATGCCTTCTGTCTAGGGGATTCTGTAAGACTGCTTATTTAAGGTTTTCTTTAAGACATGTTTTTGTAAGTAAATCAAGTGTACCTATTAGTCCCTTCATTTTCTACCTTCATTTCATTTTTATGTGCTTGCTTTTTTAAGTTTGAGCAGAGTCCTTAGTTTCTGAAGTGATGTTCCCCCATGCAGGTATTTTATAACAGTCTGTGAGGATGCTATACCTCTGGCAGTTACTAAAACACTGGCATGTCCTTTAGGTCTACAGTGTGACCTATGTTAAACCTAATTTAGTAAATAAAGTGCTCTGCTCTTAGACTCTTATGTTTGTACTGGTGTTTAAAAGGGATTTGTAATTTGCTAGTGTGTTATTTATGCACTAAAGTTTTACAGAATGAGAGGAGTTAATTGGTTACATACTGTCCATTTCATTAATATAAGGTTTAGAAATAAAAATTGAATGTGGAGAGTGCTAACTTCAGAGCTGTAAATTGTCATTCTTCCCTCTGTGTTAGGTTCACCCAACTCACTTCTATTTAACCCATATTTTCAAATTTCAGTGGTTTAATTCTGCAAACTGTGTAATTAACAATCAACTCTAGATAGATTCAGAGCTGTTATGTGTGTTTTCCCTATGTTGAGTTTTCTATTCAAAGTTGCTTGCTGTGGCCTACTTTTTATAAATAGGGCCCATGGTCTCTGGATATCTGCTGGCATTTGTGTCCGTGCTTGTTTATGGTTCTCTTTAGTTTCTCTTATGTAACATTACTGTAATATTTTAACCAAGTCTCTACTTCATCACATACATTCTATCAGTAATGTATATTATTTCAGAAATATCCCTTGAGTAGCTCTTCTAATTAAATTATTTTTAAAATACAGTAAGTAGAACAGCTATTTTAGTTACTGCGGCATAAGTAGTGAATTTTCATCCCTTCTCCAATTTCCCAGTAAAAGTGAGTTGATGCTAGTCATTGATCAGACAAATAGAATTTACAGGCTTCCATAAAAGATTAAATAAGCAGTTGCAGTTTCCATAATGTTTTTGCTAAATCTCTGATAGAATATAACATATAAAAGAAAGTGGTCTTTTTCTAATGCAGTTTGTTGTGATAATAACAGGAAAAAGTTACGCAGGTTAGTTTTGTCATAAGCTTTACTGCAGAAAAAGCTTCTGAAGTTTTTTTTTTCTGCATATACTTTACTCAAGCCCTAAACTGTGTCATTTTAAGGTTATGCCAAACCTAATTGTTAATAGTAATTGTTTTTTTTTTTTTTTTTTCTTTCCAACCAGGTATTGATGAAATAGGGGCAGATTACCTCTTTAGCGACTACTAGACTAGAGCAGCTTCTAAAAAGACACTAACATCTTAGACCTTCGCTCCAGTTAGACTGATGTGCACATGTAAATTCATTATCAGAAGTCTGAGGGTATAGACCTTTGGAGACTGATCAGTAGCTATTTACACTTACATGGAACAACTCTCAACATTGATGGGAAAGAGGGAACTGAAATAAAAAGGCTTGAAAGCAAAGCTTCCAAGACCAGATTTTTAAAGCGCCATTTTACAGCCCAGAGTGAGATGTCATCCCTAGCATTTGAGCTGCAAATTTCTGTACCACCGAGGTTGCTTTTACTTGAAGTTCAGAATTCTATTTTCGTGTATTGTTTGTGTGGTGTGGGGGTTTTTTAAATGTGTGTTGAAAATTGCAGGAGCGGCATTTTTGGCTATTACAACAATTTATGCAGAGAGTGGTTCAGGATTTGTGTTGCCGAGCGCCTCTGCCAAAGCTGGTGTAGAAGCAATGAGCAAGTGAGTAATATAGCAAAATGTGTGTTCTGCTTTTCACATCCTTGACATAGCATAATTGGTCTGTAAAAATGAAGCTAGTTGGTGTAGTTCTCCTATTCCACTGTATCATAAGAGAACCTTCCAGTCTCCAGTATCCTGGCAAGAAAATAGTATGCTGACAGCTTCTTATAGAAGGAAGTATTAACTGCTATTATTATGATGGTTTTTATCACAAGGATGAGTGGATGATTTTTCTGACAAGGACAAGGTAAGGGCAAGTGGAATTATTTCTTTTGGTAATAGCAAGTTCTAAAGTTTCAATTACAGTTTTGATAATCAGATTCTCTTGCATTGTTGTAGGTGAACTAGCACTTAAAGATAGTTATTAGGGGAGCTGTTTGAGGTCTGTAGTGCCTTCCACTTTTCTTTTGTCTCTGGAAAAGATGTGGTTGTATTTGGGGGAAGTATACTGTTGCTTCACCTTTCTAGTTTCATAAAGAAATGTATTACCTTTCACTATTTTAAATTAATGTCTGCAGCCATATTTAATTCAGAACAGTATCATGTGATGTGTCCATGTTTCTCAGCAAACAAAAGGATTTCTATTGTTATTAACTACATGGCATTCCTTCATAGTGAATAGATCCTCCTCTGCACTTTGGCAAAAGGATTTGAACAGTTCGGCAGCCTTTTATTAACTAAAATTCTCTATCCAGGAAAACATGAGGGAATGAGTGATGGTCTTGATTTGTGTCTGTGGAGCTGTAACTGAAGTGTGTACTTCTCAGAGACTATATGACCTAGCTAATTCATTCACTGTAGTAGATAGATCTATCTGAAGTACTGCTTATGCAGAGAAAACGTTGCCATAAAACAGGATTATTCTGCTGGTCCCATTTTTGAATGTAACCTCTGATTTGGGTTATTTCAAAACATCTGAGAGCTATGTTGAATATCATGTGGGATAGTCAAAATTACCAGAGAAAGATGCTGGCTTAATGGTTGCTTTTCAAGGAGTTTAGGTGCCAAAATCATCAGTATGATTTGTGATGGAAGAATTGCTCTTTCATGTTGCTTTATCTACGATGCATCTATTAAATCAATACTCCTCTGTTTGTGATTGTGATTTTTTTCTTTGTTGAAATGTTAATAATAACATAAAAAAACTAACCTCAAGTAGAAATGCCTGTTTCAGGAAAACTGTAGTATTTACACATTTGATTCAGTTTAGAATTTCTTTTTTTTCTAAATAACATTTGTAAAGTACTGTGTTTAAAATGTTGATGCATTCTGTTAATGCATTTTTAGGTCTCTTGCAGCTGAATGGGGTAAATATGGCATGAGATTCAATGTGATTCAACCAGGTCCAATAAAAACAAAGGTACATAGCATGAAGTTAAACACAGCCTTGAATATTCTTTCTAGTACACCTTATGCTTTGTAGTTAACTTTAAATAGTGTAACCTTTTCCATAACTGTTAAAGTATGATTTCTTTGGTATTCAAGACTGTGCTGGAATATCGAACACACTACATCCCAGTCCTTTTATTAAACAGAATTTCTGGAACTTGTGAAGCCTTCTACTGCCCCTTTACTGCACTAATATAAACAAACCCTTTTTCAGGGTTTGAAAGAAATTAAATATTGGAATACCTAATTTGATTCTTATCAACTGCACATACATAGTTTGTCAACTTATACTTGGTGGAGTAAGAGTGCCTATTTCTGCCGGAACTCCTATTTTTAAACAAAACATATTGTTGATTCCAGAATGTCAGGATCTTTTTTAGGTATATGAGAACAGAATCTCACTAGTTTTGTTGGAAAACACGAAACTAGAAAGAGGAAAAACTTAGTCAGCAAGGAAACGTGAAGCTTTGTTATGAGTGAAAAGGAGGACTAGAGAGTTTGAAGGAAGTAATGCAGACCAGCTGGAACAGGAACAAAAAGGAAAGTCCTGCGAGAGGAGAAAGGAAGATGAATTTCACTTTGAGCAAAAATATTACACTTATGAGCAGTAACAGCTAATAATGATATTACTGCTACCTGTAAAATGTGTCACAATTGTTTTTGCTGTTGTTTTGGGGGTAGCAGTGCAGGGTTGCTAGCTTTTTTAATTCTATATTTATTTTTTTCCTCTTGTCAGTATTAGATGTTACACTGGACAACTCTGTTTTACTTTTTTTGACTGTGAAGAAAGATAAGTGGCAGTACCAGCAAGGTTGTAAGAATGTTGGAATAACATTACAATATCAGACCAGAAGTCTTCCAGGCCTTGCACATGGTGGATTTTTAGGCTTGAAGAAAAACACTAAGTGACTTTCCTCCTTCCTGGCCAGGGAATTTGATACATGTGGTATCTCTACATGTTACAATCATCTTGATGGGTTCTTTTCTTCCCTGAGTTTGTCCTGTTCCTTTTTGAATCCATATAAACATTCAGTATCCACTATTTCATGTGGCAAGATCACTTTGATTTATAGATTCTCTTTAATTTTCAGCAAGTTAACTGCTTTAAGGGTCAGTATTGCTACCTCCTGGTAATGTTTGTGATTTAAACTAATTGTGCATATCCCACTGGACATACTCTGTGTTCTTAATAAAGTACTGCCTTTGTTGTATTGGTTCCAAGTTAAAATAGCCCTGAAAGCATAAAAAGGCAGACCAGCCTTACTTAAAACAGCATGTGCAAAGTCAAGGCTTTCTGCCTTAGGGGCTGCATCCATGTCTTAAAAAACACTGTTGTAAGTCATGAGAGGAAAAGAAAAAAGTGTGCAAGTGCAGTACTGTTAAGCTTATAAATTGGCATCTAAAAACATGATTATAGGAGACTTAAGTGGCATGAGTACAGCCATGATTACAAAATTACAGTGTGCTTTAACTCATTAAATACAGTAACTTAACAAAAATATTACTAATACATTTCTGATTTTACATGAGGAGGTTGTTTCCTTCTGGAGGAACCAGGAAGAACAAAATCCTCTTCTATTTCCCATGCCATTCTAAACTATTCAAATACCAAAACTTCCAGTGACTTGATTTAGTTATAGCTGTTGCTGCAATGTAACTGAACTTGATTTTTTTTTTCCCTTTTCAGTTTTACTTACTCCATGTTGTGTATAATTTATTTCTATTGCTTTCCTGCTC
Source organism: Amazona ochrocephala (assembly GCA_039720435.1). Classification (NCBI taxonomy): domain Eukaryota; kingdom Metazoa; phylum Chordata; class Aves; order Psittaciformes; family Psittacidae; genus Amazona; species Amazona ochrocephala. Next base: position 27,108,510 of record CM077876.1, on the reverse strand, counting down.
CTCTTCTCCCCTTGTTCCTCCTCTCCACTGCCTATACAGCAATTCTGAGTCTTGCTTATAGCCTCAGATGTGTATTGGGGCTGACTGGGAAACAAAGGTTATTAACCCCTTTCATTTTTCATAGATTGTGTGTAACTGTCCTAAGTGTGTTAAATTCTAGCTTATCATTTTCAGTAGATGCATATCAGTGCAAGAGGGATGAATTGTTTTGTTTCCGTCTTTCTTCTTTTTCATCCTACTGACAAAGGGGGTGTAGACAGTTTACTGACATATTGTTTATGTGCAGTCAAATATCTGTTGGATTTTAATTTCTGATGTAGTTATAACTTTGCCCCCATAATGTTTCTCTCAATTCTCAGGGTGCTTTTAGCCGTCTTGACCCAACAGGCTCATTTGAGAAGAAAATGATTGAGAGGATTCCCTGTGGTCGTCTGGGAACTGTAGAAGAAATTGCAAATCTTGCTGCCTATTTCTGCAGTGACTATGCAAGCTGGGTTAATGGAGCTGTGAGTTTGGGTTGATCTTGTTTACACAGTTAACCTGATGATGGACTGAGTTTTGCTGATACTTTCTATAAAGCCCTTGTTTCAGAAATGAAACAAACTGTTACTCTGAAAGTCTTTACAAGCATTATTAACCTTTTAATTGTAATGCATGGTAGTTAGTGCCTTTAAAAAGAACTTCTAAAAGTGATTGAATTACGTTATTTTAAGCATGACTTTTTCTGATCCAAATCAATAAAAATCAACTTAAATAGTTCATAACAAGGAAATGCTGTAGAAACCCCACTACTATTAAATACACTGCTTATGCTTTCTCTAGGTTATAAGAATGGATGGTGGAGAATATGTTTCTATGGCAGGAGAATTCAATGATTTGAAGACGGTATTTCTTTCTTATTCAAACAAAAATTAGATGTATAATGGTTTTATGGAATTCCAATAAATTTTTTTTTTTTTTTTTTTAATTAGGTTACCAGGGAGCAGTGGGATATGATGGAAGCAATGATTAGAAAAGCAAAAAGCTCTTGAAGTGTAACTGTGCGGTGGAGATCTTTGGAAATGAACTGCTGCTTTTTCATGACTATTTAGAATTAATTGAGGAATAGCCTTTGAAAATTTTTGTATGCATATTTCAATAAAATATTTTGAAATTGACATGTTTTGGATATGTTTATTTTTGCCATCTATAATCTGTTGCCAATAGCAAACAACAGTTGTTCATTGAAATGTAATTGGTTTAGATTATGTCTTGTAAAGCCGTGACATACAGTTTTTTTGTAACTATGTTACAAAACATAGTTTTGTATGTTTTAGTTGTATTTTTTGTTTGGTTTTTTTTGTTTTTTTTTTTTATATATATTTCAGAGCATTATTTGTTTCTCAGATGTATGCAGGTGTCTCGATATTGTAATTCCAGTAGCATTTCAGGAATATCATAACTTTTTTTTTTTTCTCAGACTAACAATTACATTCAGTTCACACTTCAGTAAGAAGTCTTAAACTTGCAACTAACAAACAACATTTGAGATAGGATATAACTCCTGTGGTTACAAAATCTTGAAATATGTGGTCATCTTGGGTCTCATCTTTTGCTGACATTTTCAGTCTGTTCATTATCTTATACTGAACTTTAAAAATGACATTTAAGGACTAGCAATGCCTTTCCAAGGAGCTCACTCTGTAATGATTAAGTTAATGTTCTTGAAAATGAGAAACTAAAAATCATTTCCTCTTAGTGTATGTGTGTGACTAGGGAAGTCGCTCCATGAAGTGGTTTACTTGAGACGAATAAATTTGGACTTAAAGTGTTGAATCCTTACTGGCTGGTTGAGATTTACAGAAATTCCTAGGTTTCACTTGCATTCATGATCTGGTACTAAGTAAGTTTTATGATGGCATTACCTCTGAATCTAGTTAGTTTATCCACCCCAAATATGCAAGTGATATTAAATAAATAAAACCCCAAAACAAACCCCCGAACACCCAAACAAGTTTTCTCGTTGCCCTCTTTTAGTACTATTACATCTTCCAGATTAGGGAGGTGCTAGTTGTTTCCCCCTGTTTCAAACAATGGATGGAATTCTTCAAAGAAATTAGCAGCCTGAAATCCATGTCTTGGTTTTTTAACTGTTCAACCTGAGCCCCAGACACTCCGTACATACAAAAATGGACATAGCTGTTATTTTAATTTTTTTGCAATTTTTTGAGCAGTAGGTACTGCAGTGCTTAAATGTAATGCCTACTGACATAATGAATACCAGAAGTCCATGATGTGACTAAACATACAGTCCCACTATGCTTTTGCTCAGACACCACTAAAGTATTGCTTTCCCTGGGTATGTTCTTTGTTTAGAAAGTAAACTTCAGAGCTCAGTTCATAAATATTTCTTTTGCACAGCAAAAGGCATTGTGTCCCTATTCAAAAGTGCGTAAAGAATTTCAAGTGCTTTGCAGTTTAATGCTACTTCTTGACCTAAAAATAAAAAGATTTAAAAAAAAAAAAAAAAAAAAAAAGGCTTTCCTTCAATGCTTTGCTCATCATTCAGGCCAACTTTGCATCTAGGAGGAACTCAGTTGAATTTACACTGAACTTTTCAGGGACCAAAACTTTTTTCTGAACCATCGGAGTTACTGGAATGTCTCCTTCAACAGTGGCATTTTTGCTTGGTTTGGTAAGGTGAGAATATCAAAGGGAGGCTACTTAAAGCCTGTCTTGCAGATAGATCCTGGTTATTCATTCAAAACCAGAACATTTATCACTTGCAGAAACGTGTTACTTCCAAAAGCATCTTCTTCTACCTATTCACTGTAGCTAAATGAATTATTAGTTGTAAAGTGACAACAGAACATTTTGTAAATGTAAAGCATTCTGGTTCAGTGGCAGAACCAAAAAGCACAGTTTAAATTTTAATGAGTATCTATAATAAGAATAGAGTATTTTATCTTGCCTGTACCAATGACATCCATTTCAAACTGTGCAAGGTAGTTGCTTTCAGATTCAGAACATTCTGTCTTCACAAGACACGCAGGGTGTTGGTGCAGGGTTTAGAAATGGCGTATAATGTTTTAAAGGGTTATATCCTACTGGATAGTTTATAAAATGTATAGACTTAATTAAGTGAAAAAACTTAACTTTGATGTAGCCATCCACTTTTGCAGGAGAATGAAATAGTCTGGTTTGGATTAATTTCGTACTTTAGAATAGTTGTTACACTTGTTAGGGACAGTAAAGGAACATTTCTGTGAAGAGATAAATCTTGAACATCTCAAGTGCTATTTAATTGTTACTAAAGCAGCAACACATGACATCTGAACTCAGGAAAAGGACAAGAGAAAGTACCTTTATAGCAGTAATATGGCTTGGCTTGGAACCTGTTCTAGATGCCCACAGGGATGAGACTGCCCTGAAAGAGGCATGAAATATCCCTAACTCCCAAGAGATGCCCAATCCATAAGCATGTTTCGCATCTGTGTATCTTGCATGCTTATCACAGACATAAAGCATGGTCATCACAGCTGCTTTATTCCAAACATAGCAAAAATGGATAAGAGACAGTATCCACATTAAGCACACTGCTCTTTGCTGACAAAATTTGTCCTAAGCTGGTTACCCCCTGACCCTACCTCAGATTGCCAGCAAGCTGTGATATAAAGGGGAGTGTGAGAAAGGTATTGCTTTGCTGCATAATAATTTTATGGAGATGAAGGAAGGGATAATAAAGTGGAGGAATCGGTCAGAAAAGGTGATGGGTTGCAGAGGCAGTTTGATATTAATGGATCACATGGAAAACTGCTGGAATCTAAATACCTTTTTTTAAATTACTTTTGCATGACCCATCAGTCAAAGGTGTTGTCGCTTCTATGAACTCAACTTGGAGACATTCATAAAGGAGGATTTGTTGTCTGTTTTCAACTGAGAAGTACATCTTGTCTGCTTGATTACATCTTGAAATTACCCTTTTTATTTCAGATGACAATTTACTGTCTTTGAACCTATCTTAAAATTTCTTAGATTAATTCAGTGCTATAAAAGTGGTATTGTATTATAGTAGCAGCTTATAAGCAAGTTATGAAAATCATTTGATGAAAGAGATCAGTTGTCAGTATCAGTTATTGCCTTTTCACTATGATACTAGAACTGCTGCCAATCTTTGGTTCTATTTCTGGGAATTGCCTCCCTCCTTTTGAATATTTCAGTCACTGTTGAGCATATTGCTATTGTTTACCAATGCAAGAATCTGCTTTAAAACCAGATGATGACACTGTCTGAGAGGACTGTGAGTTTCCACCTGTCCATACTGGCTTCCAAGTTGATTGGCACATGAACTGCTCATTTATCTCTACTTTTTTTCATGTGCTGATAACACGTAAGTAAAGACACTGAATTGGAAGGAAACTTGTACCTTTGTCTAACTCCATGGAGCAGCTAGTGTTACAACTGCTAAACACATAGCTCCGCTTTAACCAAGGTAAAAGCCCTAGTCTTTTTTGTGATAATTTAATATACAGTAAAATAAAATGATCTTTGGTATTTTAGTACATTCACCTTCTTTTAATTGGTGCAGAACAACTTCAGTTGATTTCAGAGGGATTTGGAGGTGCTCAGCACTTCAGAAAATCAGGCCACATATATTTGGGTGCCTACATACAGATTCTGAGCCTCCTCATAGACACAGCAAGTAGGTGTGAGTCTCGATATGCCTCCACACCAGTGATTAGATCAATTATTATGATGAGGGCTTAGTATAAATGCACAAGATGCTGAGTGGAACTTAATCAGAAGAAGCTGATGTCTAATGAAACAAAGACTTAATTCCAGTTTAAGTGGAGCATGTGTGCATTTAGTGAGACAAGATTCATTTTACGTAATGCTGCTGTTGGCTGTCAGCATCCTCATCTGTATTTGACATTTGCATATGGAATATGCTGCTTAGAAATTTCCTAAGCTTATGTGGGTAATCTTTTCAAAGGTGTGTAACTTGAGTTGTAAGCAGGCAGGGTTAGGCTGGTGCTGTGGTACTGAACTGTTCAGGGTACAACACTGCAGCAGTGAGTGAAAGCCAGATTGCCTGCTTCAAGGGCTGTCTGCAATCCTGATTAAATGGTCAGTGAAAATTAGCATGATACTCTCCACAATGGTTAGTGGCTTTGTGTCACAGCTGCCAGTGGGCCAGCATTAGTGGCTGAAGAACAGGCGAGCCTCAAGGTGCACTGATGGGCTGTGTTGTGCACATCTGGAAGCAGGCACTCACTGAGTAGGACAGTAGTTTTGAATATTAGCTTGGGTCCTTATTTGAGTGTTTATTTTAATAAAATATATATTTTTAGACAGTAAAATGATTAACAGCTTCAGTAAAGTGGAACCCAGGTAGTACGTGCCAGTCAGCTTCTTTGTTAGCATGAATATGACTGTGGAGTACCTGCAGTACCTCATGAAATTGATTTTTGTGCATGCTATAGTTTTACTTTCAATCCTATTTTTGGTCACCAGATGTCTGCCAGAAGAAAGAAGATTGCAGTCTTCTCTGTCATCACCTCTCTTACTATTCAAAGCCTTGTTCTCCAACTCTGACAGTTTTTAAGAGTTCTGCCCACGAGTGTTTTAGAGGTTTTAAATCCTGGAGTTTTTACAGCAGTTTTGACTTACCCATATTCGCTATACTTTGCTTTGCACTGGCATAGCATGCACCTGTGCTAGAACTGGGGTTTAGAATTACTGTCTTTTAGTCCAAGTTTTATTTATGAGAAATAACTGCAGGAAACGTCCTGCTTGTGGGTGTCTGGGACCTGCTTTCTGTGTCATGCTCCTCAGCAGAGCCAGCTGGTAGGCAGCAGCAGTGGTAGAAGGGTGGCTTCAGAACAGATCAGTGACAGGTAACTTTACACATACTCAGGAAGACAGATTCCAGTTTCTGTGATGACTTTGTGTCAGAACACTTTAAACACTTCATCTTCCACTGTAACAATTTCAGCAGACAATCCCATCATATTTTTACATACAAGTTTGTTTTTTTTTTTTTCTTTACCTTTACACTTTTAAAATGTTAAAATAATGCAAAATCCAGGTTTTCAAGTGCACGGTGTGAACAATATCAGTCATTTATTGTACTTAAAGGCAGATTCACTGTTCCTTCACTTAACAAACACAACTGTATTTCACATTGCATAGAGAAAAGAGAACAAGCAGCTGAGAAATTAAATCACTGTGCACGGAGTGGTGAGAATGAGCTAGCTTAATCTTTAAGTTTTTGTGGCTTTTTTTCAGCAAGATCCCATCCCATACCACCACCTCTTTAACTTTCCAAGGCTCAGACTGGAGAGAACTCACAGCTTAAGGCCATTTCTGAAATGGTATTTAGTTGCCTGAGTTCACCTGAGGAATTCAAGGATTTATTAAGGTGAGAGTTCAGTGACTGTAATCTTGGAGGATGTGAGCCTCATTGTTTGAGACACATTTCAGACAAAATGCATTTGCTTCTGCTTGTTAAATAAGACACACAGATGCATCTGAGAAGTCGTAGACAGCTGATCTGTTAACCTGGAATTGCCTCTGAAACAGTTGTACATGGATACTACGTAGGTTTATTTGCTTTAACAGAGAGCCCGGTTTCCTTTCTACACCAGTACATACCGGAAGCAAGGGCCTGAATGTTTGTGGAGTTGTCTGTCATAGAACTGGTGTAAAGTAAAAAGGGAGCCAGGCCAAAAAAACAAAGGTTCAGGAAGGCAGGGCTGTTTCCATAGAATAGTTCCCATTTAAAAAATACCTCTCTAGCAAATAAAAAGCAGAGCCCACCATGTAAACTAATTACTAAATTGGTATAAAGTCTTTTGCTTTGTTTAGCGTTTGATTTGAATACTATTATTATAGATTAGTAATTCAGTGTAAGATCCAAGGAGGCATATCATTCTTTTAAATTGTTTTGTCCTTTAAATGTTACAGAAAAAAGAATCCAGGAGATTGACAAACTAGACACCAACAATCTTAGGATATTAAATTTAATTAGAGATTACACAGAATATGATGTAAAAACAGCAATTTACTAGAATTATAACCTGCAAAATGTGAAAATAGTTTAGAAAATGGATTGTCATATTCTCTGACACAGCAATAGTCATGAAAGGTACACTTATAATATCATACATTAATCTGTGTATTAACTATACTACCTGTCATTTAGCCAGGATTCCAAGACAGATTAAAGGCATTTACTTCTGAATTGCCTATGTTTAAATTCAGTAAAGTTAAATATCTAGATTGAAAACACTATATTTTCATCAACTACTACGTGGAGATCTATCCCAGATAAATGCTTTGTCTATATGCTATGAGTTTGTAATGAGACGAGTAATTGAAAAACTGCAGAGAGCACAGACCTGTAAGTGGGTGGTTTGACAACTGAAATACTCCGTTAGTACCTTGTTAAATTTTGGAAATCAGACATGCCAACGTCTCTTTTCTGTTTCAGACTTAGATCATATTTAATCTGAATTGATGTTTTGCATTAAGAAAAGCAACATTAAGTTGTAAGGGGAAAAGATATCTGCAGACCTGTTTGTTATGTAGTTCAACAAGAAATATTGCAAGTGTCAAAGGATATGATGACCACAGCAATGTCAGCAGGTTTAATTTGTTTTCCAGCAGTGTTTATAAAAGAAAAAACACAAACAAAAACAAAAAACAAATCCAACCCTGACATATTTTAGTTTCTTTTTGAATATACAGACTGGCCCAAACATAGACATTCTCTTTAACAATCTTATTGTTACAAAAACTGTACATTACAAACAGTATAGAAACAAACTGAAAGGAATGTGCCACACATCCTGGCTAATTTTCTATATGCAGTTTAAAAATACAGCCTACTCCCTTATAGTGCACAGTTATTGTGTAGATAGAGTACATCACTAGTTAAGTGGACATGATAGAAGAGTTCTAGTTTTCTTCAGCACAGAGAATAAGAGCCAGTTCTGCTCGGTAAAGCTTTCCTCCATCAGACAAGGCCATGATGTTTTTCTTGTATGTTGCAAGGTTGTTAATGTCTAATTCCTATTTAAAGAACAGATAATGCTTTATAATCCTGTTTAGTTACCAGTATGAACAATGCTGGTAACTGGCAGAAAATGAGAAAACAAAAGGGTATTCTCAATCTATCCAGCAGTAACACATTGCAAATGTTCACGTATTTGTATGTTATCCATATTATAGCCATATGTTAGATTGCTAATAGTTAATGTCTCAGAAGCAAGCTTTGACAGTGTTGCTATACAATCATAACTCTCTACTAGTTCAGGATTTACACTGCTATGACTTTTGCAAAGATTTTTAGTTGTGCTTTGACTTCAGGAGTTATGACTTAGCAGTTCTGTATTTATCCTGATAGGGTGGATTAAAGTGTCCTTAAAAACTAAATTAAATCTAATCTCTAAGGGGAAAAAAACCTGCTAGGATTACCTTTTTATTCTTTTCACAGAGATCCTTCAGTAGTGCATCAAGTTCATTTTCATCTATATATCCATTGCCATCCTGAAAATTAACATTAATTTTATTAAATATTTATTTTTCATTTTGAAGATTATGGTTAGTTTTCCACAAATTCAGAAAATGAGTGCCTTCAAACTATGCAACTAATAAGTTTTTTAGAAGACTTACTTGATCATACATCTCAAAGGCTTTATTGAATTCCTTTGCACACATTTTGACACCCTATATGCCAAAAGGAAAACAAATGAATTAATGACACCAGTTATGTGTGACGGTAACAGGTTACCTTAAGAATGAGAATATTCATACCTGAAATTTAATAAGAAAATTTTCCTGTACAGGGAGTAGTCTTTGGAGAGAAAAAAACAAAGGTCAAAATATGTAACTGCTTCCATAACAACTATGGTACATGGTATTTGTTGTGAAACAGAAGACATACCTGGCCAGTTCAGTAAGCTCCAACTTTCCATCATTGTTTGCATCAAACATCCTGAGCTGAAAGAATGTATAGTTTTACATTCATAACCAAAATAAATCAACATAATGAAGAAAACAATTTTTAGAAAACTTAAATTCAATGAAATTTAGCCTTTATTTCATGCTGAAATACTAGCCCCAGGTTTTAATCTGTCACATTTGCTCTGTGACACATTTATTTAAAATACTAAGTAATTTTAGTAATTAATTCTACTGCAAAAGCCTGATAAGAATCCAGATGAACAATTCTGATTAACCTACTGTAAGGTAGGTCTTAACCTGCCTACACTGATGAATGTCCCATATGAGAAATGCACATGTGATTGTTTATAAATGATTGTGGACATGATAACATTATACTTTTGAATTCATGTCATGATTTGATAATAGCTTCATTAGTCTCTATTCATAAAGGTGAAACAACAGTTGAGTAAAGTTCAATTGAATCCAAACCATTCAATTCCTTAGACAGAAAATAATAGACTTTTCATTCAATTGGCTGCAAGATCTAAATATTTAAGTAAAGATCATGTTCTGTTTCTGTGATATATTTCAAGAAAAGCTTGAGCAGATGCTGTAGATAACATTTTGTTAATTGTATGAAAATAGGATATTAAATCTCTCCAAATAATTATAATTAAATTATAGGAATTAATATATTATTGCAATTTGACAAAATAAATGAATATTATTTCTAATGATTTTAACAACTGTATTGTATTAAAGTGTTTTCCTTTGAAGCCTTGAAATGATGAGCTCCTGCTGCTTGAGAGGCACAGCTTATATTCATTATTAGAAGATGGAGATACTGCACCTGCGTAGGAAGTCCTCTCTAGTTTTTATGTCTATATAGCTCCATTTTTCTACTTTCAAGTATTATTTTGTCTTTGCTGTATAAAAGAGTCACAAAAGCAGCAAACCATACAAAACATTTTTAGACATTGTACTGAAAACACCATCACCCACACTCCATCCCATCACTTTCAATCACAGTAATTTTAGATGTAATTTTTAGATAAGAGGAAAAGCGACATCCTGTACTTAGATAAGTGTATATCCTTTTAAAGATAGAATTAATGCCATGAAAAAAAAGACCTAATTTCACTGGGTTAATGCACAATGAATGGCAAAGGAGAACAGAAAAGAGACCAATTCTATAAACATTTATTTCTGCGTAACACCCTGGTTCCTGTTAACATTTCTTTTCCTTGTATAAAAGCATCTGTCTTTCATGCATTTCCCATGAAAAGAGATTTGCATCTGGGGGAGGTAAGCAGTGGCAGCTGCGGAGTAAACATATTTTGGATTTTGATGGGTTGTTAGTGGCTGGCTGTGCCTGCCTGCAGCTGCTCAGGACTGTATGTTTTCTATTAGTTTTCTAGTTTCTGAGGAGATTATGGGATAGCTGGAGAGGGACTTTTTGTAGCTGAAAGTGGTGATAGGACAGGGGGAATGGCTTTAAACTGGAGGAGGGTAGATTTAGACATTAGGAAAACGTTTTTTACTGTTACGGTGCTAAGGCGCTGGCACAAGTTGCCCAGAGAAGCTGTGACTGCCTCATCTCTGGCAGTGTTCAAGGCCAGGTTGGATGGAACTTTGAGCAACCTGGTCCTAGTGTGATGGCAGGGGATTGGAACTAGATGAGCTTTAAGGGCCCTTACAGCTCAACCCACTCTGTGATTCTATGATTCTGACAAGTATAGTTTTTCTCCTATGAACTGTGAAGATTTTAGTTTTACAACTTATAGCACAGGGAAGCAGGACAGGGGAAAATACTATAGTATGGACCAGTATCAAATCAATAACATGCAGATTCAAAAATTATGAGGTTTGTTTTTTTTTTTTTTTTGGGGGGGGAGGGGTGTTGTGTTTTTTTTTTTTTTTTTTTTTTCTTTAAGCAGTCCTGAAAACTGCCCATCAAAGCTCTGTAGCTGCAGAAGCACTTGTGCTGGATCCCACAGACGTCTCTCTGTTGCAGCGACATAGCCTGATTAGGACCTGGTGGGGCTCCAAATTGTTTGGAGCTTTCCAGTGACTAAAGATAAATAGAGTTTGGATTAATTGAGTCTTGATGCAATATGCCTGTAAATAATCTTACCATTATTTCTGTGTATTCTGTTAGCTTTGAGTCTTCGATCTGCTTATTTGCTTTCTGTAATAAATCTTTCAAGAAGCTCTGTTAAAATAAATAGAAGCGTAATAGGTGAATTTTTAACTGCACTATAAAATGCTTGACTTGCTAACTTCAGATTAAAGTAATGGAAAATACTATTTTACTCCCACTTTACTATTTACTGCTGAAGTTCCAAGTAAGTATGAAAAGAAGTAGTAATTAGCAGCTAAGAATATAACAGTTTCTTTTGATCAAGTATATTGCGGTTTTATTTGGAAAAAGTGACTCATAAAACTTTCTGCGTTGTATGCCATTTGTTGTATTGTGAATTTGGAAAAAATAGTTTGTCTTTCAAGTATATTGCTTCCTAATCAGATCTACCAGTAAACTAAACTAATTAACCTTGTGTATCCTTGAAGACTTGGATGCCTAATCACTTCTTGCAACATAGGAACAATTTTACAGAAAAGATCAATGATTAATCAAGTTTTCTCCTTGCCTATGGCAGTAACTGATGCTAGACATGAACGTTAACCTGTGTTGCCTCTTCCTAACTTGTATTTTAAATGTGTGCAGCCAGTTCATTACATTTTTTGAATGAGAATTTGACATAGTAACTAACACTGGCCTTTTTTACTTTGAAAGATAAGATTGTTTCCACCCATTCAGTGGTTTACATTCTGGTATTAGATTTGTGGCATCAAAAGAGAAAGATATCAATTTATTTAACGAGGACATTTCAAGACCTGAGATGTCCGTATGCCTGTCAATGTGCAATGAAGTACCTAATTACTGTCATCAGTTGGAGTGTCATTATCTTTGTGGAATTTTGAGCCACACTGCAAGACAGAAAATGGGGTAGCTCATAAGAAAATCTGTTTGTGCATAGATGACATTCTTGGACTTGAATGCAGCCGTATCAATAGCCATAGGACTATAACCACTTTAGTTCTTGTCGCCTGGCTCCCTGTGTGCTGGGGGGCCTTCCTTGTAGCTTGCACACAAAGAACATGCCTGAAATGTTGTAAATGGATGTTATGGGGATATGTTTAATCTTGCGTGCTTTGATGGGAAATAGAACTAGAAAGGACATTGAAACGCTATCCAGTCCATCTCCATGTCTCAAGAAAGGATCATCTACATCTAAACTTCTTGACTTACTGCCCTAAGTAACCTGTCCTAAATAGAGGCAGTGATGGAGAGTCTGCCTCCCCCTTAGACAAGGTATTCCACTGCCCTTACTATTGTTAGAATGTTTTCCCCATTTCCAGCTTAAATTTCTCTTACAAAGTTGTAAGCGGGTGTACTCCTCACATAGCAAATACCTGAAGTGTTTGGGCTTGTCAAGAAATACTTATCTAAAAATAAAACTGGACATTATGTCTTTCAACATGTTAAAATGGCCTGTTTCTTTGAAGCAGACAAATTCTCACAGGAGAAGAGGGGTGGGACCATTAGGAATCCAGTTAAAATGCCTTCATTCTTCAGCTGGTCCTCAATCAGCCCTGCATTTTTAAGTCTATTTTAAATTGCAGCGAATGGAAACAGTCCTGAAAGCATTGTTTAACAGCTGGAGAGTTCTCAGGTGCTGCACAGCCTCCTCCTGATCCTACCACTTTAGATCACTGACCTGCTGCGACCAGCCAGCAGAAGAATAAGCTTGTCTGCCTGAGGGTTACCTTAAGGTAGAATCCTTGCCAAATGTCGCACAGACAGCAGACTCAAAGAGGAAGGGAAAAGGAAAAAAGATGGGAACTGTCTGATGTGGATTCCTCTTCTGAACAAGAGAGCTGTGAGGACTTCAGACAGTTTGATCTCCTGGTGCTTTAATTAATAAAGCTTATGTAGTTCTTTAGAATACCATTATGGGCAAAATTGTTCAAATTAGATGGATAAACACTGCTAGGTCTTTCTCTTGCTATGAATTGATTTTGTTCTTCTGAATTAAATTCAGAAACCACTAGAGTACTGTATCCACAGCAATTGAACTATGAAAAATAGCACCTTTCTACTTAGAGGTTGCTGTATATGAGCATTTTTCTTATGAGGAAAAGCTGAGAAAGCTGGGACTGTTCAGCCTGGAGAAGAGAAAGCTGAGGGGGACCTTGTCAACATATATAAATACTTCAGTGGAGGGTGCAAGAAGGACAGAGCCAGGCTGGGGACCAGTGACAGGACTAAAGGCAATGGACATCAACTGAAACACAGGAGATTCCTTCAGTAAGCACTTTTTCACTGTGAGGGTGGCTGAGTAGTGGCATGGGTTGCTCAGAAAGGTTATGGAACCTTCATCTTTGGAGATATTCAAGAGCCATCTGGACATGGTCCTGGGCAGCTGGCTGTAGGTGGCCCTGCTTGAGCAGGGGTCTTGGTCCAGATGACCTCAAGGTCCCTGCCAGCCACTTTGTGATTCTGTGACTGTGATTCAGCATCTACAAATTGCTGTTAGTTCTATGACTAGGGAGGTAAATCACTTTAGTTTTAAGGTTTGTTAACTCTACAATGCTGAGATGGCTAATGGAATAATCTCAATTCTGCTCTTATTTGTGCCTATTGAAGCTCATACCAGAATCCCCAAAAGTTAACCAAGCAGGGGCAACACAATTCCATTTGTGTTAGCCTAACAGTATTAAAGTGTAAATCATAGGGCTATATGATACTTGAGAGAGCATGATCTCTCCAGCAGCAGTGTGATTAATGCTAGTGATGCCCTTAGGAAAAAAACCCAACAAAACAGCACTCCTCCCTAATATACCAAGAAAAGGACAACACAATTCTCTTAGAGGCTTATCTTGCTTCCTCAACCTTTCTTCCTTGCAAGCTACCTGCCACCCTGAGTCACTTGAGACAAACACTGTTCTGAACTAAAACATGTTTTAATGAACATTGATCAGATTAGAGTTTCCCTTTAATTTACTGGCAGTAAAACCATTGGCTAATCATACTGCTTTTCGGTCTTGTTTGAAATGCAAAAAACATGCACAGGTGGATATCTGAAGAAACAGATAGCAGCACAGGCTGTAATCCAATGCCTGTTCTCACGTTGTGCATACTCGTAGATATCAATTTACCTTAAGTTCCTCAGAATCAATGAAGCCACTGTGGTCACTGTCGTATTTTCTCCATGTCTGCAATCAGAAAGTGAATGCTTTAATGACATATTTATGGCAAGTGGGTCCTGGATGATTTTACAAAAGGTAACTTTTCATACTGTACCTGCATGAAGTCTTCACTCGACTTTAGCTGCTGGCATCTGAAGAACAACAGGAAATTCTCTTCCGTTGGTAATATCTGAGCAAGCTACAACAGAATTTAAGAAAGATTAAGTTTTGATTCTTCATTAGGCAGCTGAGCATCTGAAAGAGCATGAAACTTTTAAAAAGAGTATGAAATTCTCTGTACTCTTATGGCCCTATTGTAGCCCCATAGGAAGCTTCATCCTGTTAGCTGGAATTTTTGGAAGGTGCTTCCAAAAGGCTTCCTGCTTGCAGCTTTGCCATATTCATAAGGTCAAACAGAAATGAGGTCTAAAAGAGTGAGACAGCACGTACTAAAGGGGCACCTGGGGAAAGAAGGAAAAAATACACCCATGCAGAATTAGGACCTGTGATGAAAAGCTTGGAATTGGCACAAAGGGAAAGCAAAATACAAGAATGTTTAGTGGATAAGTGCAAAGGTCCATGAATTCACAAAGTGAGGAAAATAGACTACTCACAGGTATTGTGTAAGAGGAAGAAGACAGACAAAAGCTGACATGAAGAACAGATGTGTAAGGTAAACAAAAAAATGCATGGAAAAGTCAGTAGACTAAAAAAGCAAGTGGGCAGTGTATGGGGATGGCAACCAGTAATCATTTGTCAGGCACAGAGACATGTTCAAGAAGAGCTATAAATACCAGAAAGAAATCAAAAGGGCTTTTAGCCCTGCAAAATCAGGGGTGGTTCTTCCAATGCCTCTGCTCTACAAAAGGCTTTTTTAAAATCAGACATTATTGTACTGATTATTGAAAATGTTCATTTACCATATAACTCAACTTTGGCAAGGGACAAATGTAGAAGATGGAGAGTATGCTGTATAATTTAATGTAAAATCATGATTTGTTTCTAACAAAAGCCCAATATCTTTTTCTATTCTCAAAATGTATGAAATTTGTTTTGATTAAAGAAAACTTTTTAGTTGAAGAATAGACCAGCTGTGCTTACTAGGAAAAGAATACGGAGAAAAAAGATTCCTTAGCTGCATTCTTTCATGAAAAATGACATCTGCAGACTTTCTGGAGCCCCATTTTAAAATTTTTATTCAAATTTTTGATTTTCTGCCTTCATTTCATACCCTCAAATCCCTCATCCTGTCTATTTCCATGATACTGCCTACTTGCTCCGGCTTTTTTATTGGGGTCCAGTAGGTGAGTTCAGGTCTCCCTCTCACCCTACAGGTATAGAAAGGTTATGGAGACAGATCTCTAATTTCTCTAAAATTATCCAAGCAAGGAATCAGTTATACTTTTTAAGTGTGGTTACGACTGAAAAGGCAAATCAGAGCACTCTCCTTACAGACATGGTACATCTGATGACAGACTGTCAGGCTCAGCAGAGCATTCTGAGGGCTTTCACTAAATGGCTGAACACCAAACCCAATCAACTTAATGTGTTTTTGTCAGCAACTCCATTATCAATAGTATATACACATGTGAGTAAGTACATTCTAAGCCTAACCATTCTATGATTCTATGTTCATATGCACGCAATAGCTTAATGTGCTTAGCTTAGTACAGATTCATGGAAAAAATTATTTCTCCCATGACAGGGAAGCTTTGATTTTTACAGTACATCCCTACTCAACATCAAACATTTTTGATGGAAGAACTGGTTATGATAATAAGAAGAGTTTGGGGGAAGGGACGGATTATGACAATGGGAAAGGGTGTACATGCATGGGAATTGTACGTTAGATGTCATTTGTGGCATGTCTGTAGATAACTGGTAAATTTTGCAAAAAGCACTGTAAAATAGTACAAAGCGCAAGGGTAAATTACTAACTTTCCAAAGAATCATTAACAGTTTACTAGCAGTACCAAACTGTATTTAAGGTACAGAATATATTACCTCCGGAAGAAATTTACCTTATTTTAAGCTATACCTCTGACCCTTTGTAAGTCTCAGGAGAAAGAACAAGCTTTCAAGTTACAAAGACGTAGTAGCTCAATATCCAGTATCAGCTCAGGCTTCTGCCAAAAAATAAAATGTCTTTCATGCTTTCTTTCTTTTGTACGCTTTAGAGTAATAGAAACAATATAACTAAAGGGAAGTCCAGTTCTCCAAGCTCATGAATCGAATAACATTAAATTGCCCTCTGTGGAAAACTGCATTACGAAGGGATGAGGACATCATGTGAAAATTGGCTCAACTTCCCAGTCCCAGTTATACCACCTCAAAGAGGAAAGACAGAAACCTGGTGCTATTTCTAGTGATGACTTCTTTGTGAGGGTAATCACAGGGGACTTTGAGGGTGTTTGAATAAGAGTGAAGACTGCTATGTGTTTGTGTATGGCAGCAATAGCAGTTTAGTGATTGCTTCTGTAAGCTCTGCTGCTTTTATGGAGAAAAAATACTCTCAGTTTTTACAACACTAACAGAACTATTTTCTGGAAATCATTCTTAAAGTAAATTCTGTTGATATTAAACTATTTAAAATTCCTTTCACCTAATACAGTGAGTTTGCCTTTTAAAATCCTGTAGTAAAGAATGGGAGTACAAAGAATATTTTAGGCTAGTACGTAGCGATTTTTACAGCAGCAGTAAGCTTCAAATAATTTCAATGTGGAATTACTGCAGTCCTGAGTTTTGAAACCTTGGGTTTCACATCTAAATTTTAGTGAAAGCTTTGGTCTGAATGCGTACAAAAGGTGAATTACATAATAATAAGCAAGTGGTCAGGTCAGACTGTCCTTAGCTGGAGGGCACTGCATAAAAGGTAGTAAGCTAACTGCAGTGTGCTTGCAAAGACAGAATCAACACTTAATCTGAGCTGAAAGTCCACTCTTTCCTCTGTGAAGCCACCCAGGCCTCCTCTTTATCCCAGTCAACAGACCTTTCCTGAACAATCATTATTTGCTAGGATATCTTCCTTCATATGCTGGGGTATTCATTATGATGGCTGAGAGTCCGAACTGCTTTGCTTTCTTTTTTTTAAACAAAATTCATACACTTTTTCATAAAAACTACTTGACGTACTATGTAAATGGGAGCAATCTGGAATTACTGGACATTTTTATTTGTAAGGAAAGAGAATCAAGTCCAAATAAATACCGACTTTAACATCTTACTGCTCTGCATGTACAACAAATTTCATCTGGGTCCCATCAGCACTTTCCAAATCAAGCTTCATGCTGATGTAAGTGCAATAAAATACAGCTAGTGGGTTAGGAAACTGCTATATTAAGGGAGAAAGTCCCTTCAGTCTCTGAACTGAGTATTGGCAGTATGCAGTGGTGTCCGTGATGCTGATCATGCTTGGCACTTCACTGGGGGTGGTAAGCACCATGCCATATCAGCCTTATTGGATTTGCTCACCTTTAAGTCAACATTAGTCAACAGCAATATCAGAAATAGAATTTGAAAGATAAAGCTTTTCGTTATCTTTCCTGAGCAAAGAAACACAATCTTCTTCAGGCACTGTCTACGCATTCTTCTTACATCCAATGCTTGCTATTACACATACTCAAAAATACTAAATTAAATAGGATTCTTGAATACCAAATCAATAAGCATTTGTTAGTCCAAACCCAAGCACTTTGTTACTCAAATAAACACTAGTTAGTTTTAGATGTAGAATGATTTGATCAATCCTAAGTATTGTCAAAAGGTACATTTTTAAAAATAAAGTATAACTGCGAGTGAAACAAGCTGTTTGCATTTCCATAGCAGTTTAGTCATAATTACACATGCATTTAAACAAGTTATGAAATTCAGACACATGGCAGAGGAGAAAAGATACCCTGAAAGGATCTATTATATCAGCAGTGATAACTTCCTATTGACTTTTACAGGTTTTATTCAGTCCTCTATTTTAAAATTAGCTACTGATCCCAAGTTGGTCACTGTAGAAATTCTGCAGACCTGGCTTGTTTCCAGCTGTTTCTTAATTAGCTCTCTAGGTCAGATTTCTTATTAGCAGAAAAAAAATAATACCACTTAATAATAAAACCGCAGTCTCACTGCACTCAGTGACATAAACGAGTTGTAGATTTAGGCTTGAAAAAGTGACTCCTCAAGCTGTAACCCAGCAAACTGTCCTTTTTGACTTGCACCACTGAAGAGTGAAAGCGAGAGAAAACACGATGGTCCCCCCTTCCTAGCAAGTTGTGTAAGTTTTACAATTGTTGAGCAGCTGTACGTGCAGAAGGCGTTGGTTATCTTTGCCCTCTTTAGAAAGGGGGAGTAAGGTATAGGGGAATTTTCTGCCCCAAGTTGTTAAAGTTCAAGAAAGGAATTTATAAGAAATTCTGATATTTTATGAGATGGATCACAACTACTATTCAAATTTTGTTTACACTTAACATGATTAACTTATGCTCTCTTACCATATACGAATTCTTTTAGAATAGACTACATACAGTGATGGCCCAATTGCATTCACTTGTGTGTTATCCTTACTACAGGAGTGGTGACAGAGCATTAGTTCTAAATCACAAGTAGAAATAAATCATATCACCATTCACAATTTAAATTTCTAAGACAGAGCTCTTACTTGCTTTGCAGGAAAACTAAATTGCTGTTGATGCATACTTGTACTGAATGAAGAGTGCAAAGTGAAATGTAGTGAAATATCTGGAGAGGGCTAGGGAATACCTTACCTTTTGTTAAGGAAAAAGTTTCATTAGTGAAAAAAATACTAAAGACCTTAAGGCAGAGGTCTGTGTAACTAAAAACAAAAAATATTTACATATTACGCTCACATCATTCTGTGCTAAATGTATTTTCTACAAGTAAACATGTCAGTCTTTTCTTATAAAATAACTCTTACCTCAACTATTCCTATTTTTCCATCAGTAGCCTTCCCATATTGGTCCACAAAAGCTTTCATTTCGGGTGTTAAATCCTAAAAAGTTACAATGAGAGAATCATTACTTTAAGACACAAAGAGACATATGTAAACTTACTTGAATGTTCTATTCATTTCCAAATAATATGCTACATTTAATGAAGTACTCACTCTTTTAGCAGCTAGATTATTCAAATTTAAATGAAATTGAGTAATTTTTAATCATGAATAATGTCATTGTGATAGATTTTACTTCCTAAGGAATTATAGTCAGTGTGAATGATTGGCATCCAAATACTTAGAACTCCTCTTTTAGTTTATGGTATGAAAAGATTATAAAGATAGATGTGATGGAAATATGTATAACAGCTCTTTTGTTTAAGACAATGACAGTGAAGCTCATAGCCAATTACTAGTCAATTTTCTCAGTTTTCATTTTTAAATTAGTAACTTGAAGGCAGTGCAAAATCTTTCAAAATAAGGAACATTTCAGTATAATATATCTGAACACCAAAATAGCCTTCCCACATCTTTGAGTGGATTTTTCCTGAACAGTGGATGCTATTTTATCCTGAAAGAACTCATCACGATATATTTTTCACTGTTTGGTATTTGGTTAGCACAGAAACAGAGTCAAAATGTCACTGCTGAGAAGTAGAGAGGCAGATTTAGAAGGGAGAAAACTTCGAGCAGTACCTTAAATCCAACAGAGTAAAGCCAGAATAATTGTTCTTTATATAAATTATGTTCCCTGCTATATACCTGTTCTCTAAAGGCTATCCTTGCTCTAGGCTATGGCAAAGGTGCCAGCCTTGGGCTGAAGATCTAAATATTTGATTTCATGCTTCAGCTTGACATGATTTGTGTTGACATGAGCTGCCATCAGCCTTCAATATTAGCTAAACTTTTAACTTCTTTTGTAATTCTTATAGGTGTGAGCTAGTAAAACCATGCAGCAACAATCAGGACTACAGATAGATTAAAACAATGGAGAATTTTATGGTTATAGATGAAGATGCAGCCATCTTTGGAAATTAAAAGTTTAGTTGTTATAATAGATCTGATTATACAGGACCAAAGTGATTCTCACACTGGAGACACAGGGAATCTCAGCTGTACAAAGTCCGTTGTAGTTTGTCCCAAATTTCAACTACTAAAGCTAAGTAAAATCTCAGTTCCTTGTGGCTGATACAGTCACGGCCTAGTATCCTATTTCTGTCAAAGTCATCCATGGCAGGTTAGTAATTTTCCATGGCTTTAATTAGAGATATGGTTATTAATACAATGCATTTCAATGTCACCTTTCATCTAATGATCCCAAAGTGGGGACAAGTTTGCTTAGCAGATAGAATGGAGAATTTAGACACCTGGATTTTAATTAGTACTGGTTAAATATTTTACTAATCTTTCTAACAGCAGTTCCGCAGTGCCAGTGTCCAGCCACTGAAAGAGGCACAGCTGATTACAGGTTAAACAAAGCAGGATGCTCATCCTCTAGTACGTTAGGACTACCTTCAGAAAGCTGGTACTTTTATTTTTGGTGTTCACTTCACCTGCTTTTGGGCTGCTTGATGGCTTATTTGAATTATGTTTTTCAAATAAATATTTTCAGTCTAAAAATTTGCCTAAATTTAACAAAGCCTGGTCCTAAACTAGTTACAGATGCAGTGCTCAGTGTTTGAAATTAAGAAATTAGCCCTTCATACCTCAGTCTCACCTTTTAAAACTGAAGATACACTTATACAATCAAGTGGAGCTTTAGAAAAAAATGGCTTTTTTCAACATGATTTGCAAATGTAAGGATAGATGGCACTACAGAAACATTTACGTGATTATATTCATAAACATCTATTAGATCACACATTTCTGTGGAGAAATTTTGTCATCATCTATATATGCAGAGAAAGTGAGAAACAGATGTGGAATAGCTCAGCCAAAATACATCTACTGACTTTTTATCAACCTCTATGTTAGTCACTTATACCCCGTAGTTTATTTGGCAATTGGCATATATAAATAGAGAACGTATTCCATACATGTGGGGCACAATAAATGGAAGTTATACTTACATGCTTATATAGCTTTTATCTTTAAAAAAGAGGAAGTTCTTTCAACATGGCGGAAAGTATATCAGATCAATTCACTATCTACATGAAGCAAAAACGCATGAAGCAAAAAGACATAGTGTAACCTAAGAAAAGTCCAAGCTCTAAAAC
The DNA here is from genome assembly GCA_039720435.1 of Amazona ochrocephala. NCBI lineage: Eukaryota > Metazoa > Chordata > Aves > Psittaciformes > Psittacidae > Amazona > Amazona ochrocephala. The sequence goes on along the minus strand of CM077876.1, from coordinate 27,087,174 downwards.
CTCCAAGTACACATCCACCCCTTGGAGTCAGCATGAATCAGACTGCATGCTACTGGTCCGTCTGAGAAAAATCAGCTGTGAAAGTACGGGCTTACTAAGTGGATTAATAAAAGGATTAGCATTAGGACATAATTAGAACAATTCTGTATTTGGGAAGAATACTGGGAAATGTTAAACCATTCTATTCAATGACAAAATCAATGTGATTCTTTAATGCATATGGCATGACTGATGTAAAATCCAGCTATGAAGAATGCATAATTGAATATTTCAAAAATAGTGAGAAGGAGAGTGATCTGAAATGCAGAAGTTAATGATGACAAAGAAGCTTTGGGGTGTTAAAAGAAGGACAGCTGAGGAAATGACATATAACCTACACTAGTTCCTCAATGTGTCCCTTCTGGTAAATGAATAGAAATTCAAAGCTACTGAATTAGTATCCTGTGAGAAAAGACACAAAGTAATGAGATGCTTTTTTAGCAAATGAGCTTTCAAATCCAAGAATCATCTTAGATTTGAAACCTAGGATGACATATACCCATACTCCAGAGCCAACAGCCCAAGTACTGAGTTTGATGTTGCTACTCTAGGTTGCTCTTTTCATCAGAGCTCTTCAAAAATAGGTTTGAATCAGAGAAATGGGAAAAGAAAACCTAATTAAGCACCTGAGCATTAAAATATAGTGTGAGATACAGGCAAAGGTTATTAAAAAAAAGGCATAGATTACAAAATCTGTGTAAGAATAGTCCTGCAAAGCTTTTCTATTTTACTTTGAGCAGGCACTATTTTTAAGAAGAGACACACTCTTGCTTTGAGAGAGAAAAGAATCTGATCTTACAATGTTAAACATTTTTTTCCTTGAACTTCTAATTAATCTTTTAACTACTGAATAATATATCAGCACTTCTACTAAGACGGCACTCGCACTAAATATGCACAGGCTTTAATGCCTTCTTTCTGCTGGACATACTTGAGTTTCCTGCACTTCAACACACTGTTGCAATACCTGAAAGGTATTGAAGTTAAATTTAATCTTTACTGTGAAAATGTGGTGTTTTTTTTTTTGTTGTTGTTTTTTGTTTGTTTGTTTGTTTTTTTAGTTTAGTTTAAACTTGCACTCATGAAAATGAGAGCCTACACAAATGGCTTTAAGAAGAATTAACCAATAACCTAGACTGCAGTAACACTAATGGCATTGCTGGGGGACAGACTTCCAGCTGTGTGAAATTTGCACTCATACAATTAACATGAAGTTACAATTTTCCACAAAATAAATTAAGGTTCATATTAATATCTTTCTGCATTTACTTCTTAAACATACATCAGCTTTTAAAGCAAAGTTAGCTATAGAAAAACCTATTGCTCAATTTGGAGGTATTCTTACATGAAGTATTTTGCTATTTCCCTCATGCACACAAACCATCCAGTTAAATTATAATTTTATTATCTGTTACTTCAGAAGTCTATAAGCACAGACTCATTTCAATTTATTCCATTAGGTTTTATACTGGAGTTTGATGCTAAGTGGCCTGTTTTAGAAATGGATTATTTATAAGCAATTTATCTGTTAAAAATGTTCACTTCTATTTTAATTCAAATCTTTACATGGAATCTTTAATTTCTTTCATTATTTTTTTCTTTATCTCTCTGCTTTTTCTCCATGTGGGAATAGTTTGGAGGAAATTAATAACTCATACATTAACAACTCACACAGAATTTTTTTAACAACAGTGTCAAAAACTTTGCTGTGTCTCTGAACAATTTAAACTACTAGGGTTTGGTGCTCATACTCCTGGCGCGTAACATCGATGGGGCAAAAAGTGGTTGGCAGTCATCTGCAGATCTATTTAGTGACCACCAAGGGGCAGAAATGCATTTCAGCCCATACTGCCCATTAGGTACGAAATTAAAACAAGAGTCCAACTAACTAGAAACTGTTGTTTTGGTTGGTGTTGTGTGTTTTTTTTTTCCTCTTCCTCTTTTTTCTTTTTTCTTTTTCCTTTTTTCTTTTTTCCTGTTCTTTTCCCTCTCTTTTTAGCATTGGTACCTATCTGGATCAGGTAAGATTAATTGCCATGGGTTAAGGCTCCGTCCAAGACATAAAGGTAATACCCATACAATTCCTGACCTTTCTTGTTGAGCACTGTCAGAAGCAGCAGCTAGTAGCCTGGCAAGCTGTGAGCAGAACCTGCTCTCCAGGGAGGTGGACCCTGGCCTCACCTTTCCAAACCAGACCATTTATTTCATTTGCAACATGCTGGTTTATAACTGGGCTATTTCCCTGTGCCGGGTGAGGCAAGTGCATGAACTGTGTGATGGCAACAGAGAACAGAAGGAACCGGGGTGCTCGAGTTTGCTCACGTAAACTCTTCTTTCCCAGAGAAGATGGAAAAGTGGGGCAAAACGTTAACCTACCAAGCCTGCCTTCTTCCGTGCCTGCTGCAGCTCCTGGATGAAGTTCTGTAGCTCCTTCCCATCCATGTACCCATTGCCTGAAAGAAACAGTTACGGTTGCCGTCACCGCTCCCTCCAAACTCTCTCCGCTCTTCAGCGCTGGTGGGGACGTCTCGGACCCGTCTGCACCCTGCCGGCGGAGCGGCTCCCTGCCCGCCTCGACCGGCCCCGACGCCGGCCCCGAGGGCTGCGGGACGGCGGTCGCGGAGCGGGGAGCGGTGTGTTCCCCCCGAGCCCCCCGCCGGCCTGCCCCCCTCTGCCCCCCGCGCCCCGCGCCCCGGGGGAAGGGGTCACCGTCGGAGTCGTAGTGGTGCCAGATCTCGAAGAACTGCGAGGCCGAGATCTCCACGCCCTGCAGGTGGGTCTCTGCCGTCATGGTGGGGCGCGGGGGGCGCGGCGGGCGCTGTCCGCGGTGCTGACTCTGCCCGCGGCCGGCGTCGGCTGTGGCGGCTGCTGCGACTGCGATGGCTCCGACGGCTCCTCCCGCTGCTGCCCCGCCGAGGGCTATTTATGGGGCCGCCGCGGCCGGGCCACTCCCCCCGGCGCTGTTCTCCCTCCCGCCCTCCCTCGCCGCGGGCGTCGGCGCGGCCTGCCCGGCCTGCCTGCCCTGCCCTGTGCAGGGGGGCCGGGGTCTACCGGCGGCGGCGCGCTGCTTGGCGCAGCCCAGCGGCCCCTTCCCCGGCTCTGTGGCTAAGCCCCTGTAGGCAGTCACCCCGAAACGTGGGTCCCAGGGAGGGGGTGGGGGTGCTGGATGGAGGTCCCTGAGCAGGGGGAGCAGCGCTGCGTGACCCAGGGGTTATTGAGAGTCCCTCGCTGTGGGATAGTGTGCCCATGAGACATGGGGGGGCAGAGGGTGAGCAGAGTCTCTCAGTTTAATCGTTGGGTTTTCATCTGGGAAAGAGTCCTGGAGGTCAGAGCATGGCTAATAGCACTGCAGGATGTCCTGGGATAAAAAAGCTGTATATACCTCATGTGGTGTGCGAGGAATCCATTTTTCATGGCTCCATCCCCAATCCAGCCCTGCAGATAGCTAACTTAAATATACTGTCCTAGCAGGTAATTTCATCCCATCAGGTAAGTATGGAAGGCTTCATTAGTTATCTCTTTCCTTCCCCATGCAGAGGTGTGAGAGGCATGACCACAGTTACTTCTGATTGGGCAGGACTTTTTTGGTAGACCAGCTTTGGAGACTTGCCCTCCTACAGCAGTGGCTTTGTGGGAGGTGACCAAGCAGCTTACCAGAAACTTTCCTTCCATCACAGCCTAACACAGTATTGACGATTGAGTCCCTTTTGGGATGATTCATTTTAGTTGTTAGGGTACCTGGATACTCTGAAGCACTGAAGCTGCTTTTCTCTGTCCAGCAATGTCCCTCACATGCTACATCAAGTTACCATAGTTTGTTGGCCAAGGTGGCTGGTTGACAGCACACTGCCAAATATAGTAGGTGGTTCAGTAAGGGTGGGGAATGAGAACAACTGTGAAACCTGGGAATTGCCACGTCTTAAGTGACTGACATAAGCAACAGTCGGGCGATAGTACATTAAGACTCACATGTAGTGCAAGGATGAAAACCTGCTTGGATAACACAGAGCAGAAGACAGTAAGATGCCAAAGGAGATGGATAACCCAGCAGGATGAGAGGTGGATGCTTAGTTAGAGGCTGATATGTCCTGGGAGGGATTTCAGTAGATTGGGTGGCTTAAATCTTGTATGCATTATGGAACAAGATGTGGGCATGGCGATTAAGTAATCATGAGACATTATACTTGATTCCCTCCATCTTTCCATTCTCCTGTTTCTCTACCTGTTATGTGCAGCTTTCTCTCATTCTGTAGCTGCTGTTTGGCTGTGAGTTCTACAAGAGATACATCATGTTGGTCTGTTTTGTGAGCTGCTGAACAAAGCAGCAGCTGAGATGGAAGACACAAGAATCTGGTCATTAATCCCTCCAGTTAAAAATATTTGTATTAACGAAAAATAATCAGAATAGTTTTACAGCCATAAATATCATTATATATTTTCATAAGGACTGAGGAAATGGAAAATAATTCATTCCAATCAGGCTTTCTATTTTGCCTTGTGAAAAAGAAATAAAAAATCACAACTGCGTCAGTTTCCCATCTAGGAACTGATTTTCAGGCATGGCTTTCTCAGGGTAGTAGACTTCAGTGGGAGCCATATTCTGAAATGTCTGTAATCTGACTACATCTTGTCTTGAAAATAAAAATCTAAAACTAATGTGTTTCCATAAAGTAGCAATGATGACAAAAGAGAGGATTCATGAGGGGTTTGGTTTGTTTTTTTTTTTTACCAGGAGTACAGACATGACACAGCTCTGGCCGTGATAAGTGGAAACACAGTGAATTGAGCCTGGGATTATCCTTTGTGCTTGGGAAAGACAACGGGGTGCCAGTGACGCAAGGGCACTGGAAGAAGACAAAGGTGGAAATGGCATTTCTATCATTTTTAGATAGAAGAGGTCTGTGCCAGTGAGGCAACCTCTTACATTTGCCAAGCGTATTGGATTACTTTGTCTAGTGCAGAATTTCAGCTTCCTGCAAGCCTGTACAAATGGAAACCGAGTACTGAACTTGTTTCAACAGCCCTTTGACTTGCATCCTATGTTGATCTTTTCCTCGCTGCATGTACCATTTCCATTGGTACATCAAATCTTATGTTTGTTACTTTTCTCTGACCCAGAAGTCCGTAGCTGAATGGGAGAGAAGAATTCAGCATTTTTTGTCCAGCATTGTTTATCCGACTGCTCAGACTTTTAAATGAACAGGAGCTGCAATGTTTACATTTTCAGAAGTCCTCAGAATAAAATATTTTGCATAGGTCATATGTGGCCAGGAGGGTTTGAAAGAAGTCTCCCAGGAACTTTCAAAATATGCTGCTTCTCCCCACCAGGAACATGTGTAGTCATGTGCAGGTAGGACTCTTGGACACACTGACCTCTCGTTATGCTAGCATCTACAAAATCAGTGTTCTCTACAGTGCATTTATGTATCTTTGTGCATTCTTTGTAAAACAGTGTCTCAAGGTGAATGGGTTTGTATGTTCCTGCTGCTGCACTTGAGGTGATCCTGCACAAGCATTAAAGTAGCAGGCATTTCCATGCAAAAATAATCACTTATATAACTAACTGCACACCATATTTTCATGATTAATGAATTACTAAGCCAGCACTCATATTTAATCCCACTGGACTCTGCTTCTTATGCAAAACTAAATTGGAAACTGGTCATTTCGATTCCAAGAAGCTATTAATTTCTACTGAAAGAAGAAACACTGGAAAAGATTTAAAAACACAGATATATACAGGATGTGATCCATAACCCAATGAAGTCCATGCATTTTTTTTCCAGTGACTCTAGAGGGCTTTATACAAGGACAAAGTTCTTCATATTTTCAGAAATTATAGGTATGGTGATATGCATATATACACATTGATTAATGAATTTCTTCATTAAGAAGCCTAAGCCTTGTCATTCTAGTTAGAGCTAAGATCTCCTTATAAAAAATGAGCCAGATCCATCTCTGGCAGAAGTCAGAAATGCTACACTGAAACCAGCTGTGAACATGACCCAGAATCTAAGTGACTATGATTTTCTTTGAAAACATTTTTTGTTCACAGCTGTTCTCCAAATGCTTTCAATTAATAATGTTTTGTTTCTGGGTTTTCTGAAACTTCCTAGGTCTGACTACCAGACTTCTGTCTTCACGCTCTCAAGAGCAGCAAGCTGCAATATCCCAAGGGTTTCTCAAGATGTGTGGATACATCAATTATAATAGCAATCCAAACTAAAATATACCCCAAACAAAACCAAGAAATAACAGGGTAAGTAATTCTCAGTCAGAAAACACCAATATTTCAGCATCATATGAAGCATCACAAACTTGATTTTGATAAGCAGAGACCAAAAGAGACACAAATGTAAGAACTTTCAAATGAAAATGTCCTGTATGAACAATACAAATGCTTTGCAGGGACATCAGATGTTATTTTCTGTCTCAGCCCACCATCAGAAGATATATCAAAGGCAGGGATAGATGTTTCACCTCTCTTCTGAAGGGCCAAATTCATGTGTGATCCTGAGGTGTGGCTGGATTTCCCTTATCAGCATTTTCTTTCCCATTTGATGCTTAGTGATGATTAGCAGCACAGTCATTCTTGAGAGATGTAAAAAGAAATGCTGGTCCTTAGCTGCTGTTGCTCAGTACAGTCCTGCCTTCTTGTAGAGAACCATCACAGTAAGAAACATTTTGCAACAAGTGATTCCCTAGATTTTAACTTCAACTTTTTTATGATTGTCAGATATGGAGAAGGTCTCTCTTATGCTCTTCTACATTCCTACATCAAAACACGTACCTGTAAAGCACAACTGGAAGGATGGGTAAGGTTTTGACCAGATTTTAGACTTCAAGATCTCTTATGCAAATATAAAAAGCAGACTTGCCCTTCATCTTGAGCCCAACCATGTGAGTATCAAATATTTTGAAGCCAGTAGATACAGTCTTTTGTAAGAGAAAAGATTATATTAATTCTGAACAGGGTCAAACACCTGTACCTGTACAGACTCCTTCTCATGTCAGTCTTAATGGTGGTAGATACACAGACCAGATGATAGGTAAGAGATGGTGCTTTATAAAGTGATCCTAGGAAACCAAATCCCTTGGATGACTTTTTTTTCTCAGGTAAATCTTCTATCCAGGTACTCACATAAGATCCACAAGCTTATTCCTGACACATAAACCAGACAGAACAACTTGAACAGTGCTGGTACCTGGTTTAGGCTATAGCAGGATTGGCAGAAGTAGCACTGGGCTCTAGAATGGAGCTTCAAGTTGTGTGCAACAGCCAGCAGGGAGAACCGTCCGTGGGTGAGGAAATGTGTCTTTTCAAAATATTTGGATAATTCTACAGGATAATTTATTGCTTACTTTTTCTGTATCTACATTTCAATCAGTATTTGTATTCTTCAAAAATGGAAAAGAAAATGAAGCACTGAAGTGCACTCTACTTTAAGCTGGCCTTGGTTTATACAGTCATTATGGTAAATCACAATCTGCACAGGAAATGCATTATGTAAATTGTAATTTACATGAGCCTTCACTATTTTTCAAAGACAGCATTTTATAGAAATACATTTTTCATGCACCAGACAGAATTGTCTGAAATAATTTTAATGATAAGAAATGGATTTTACAATACAAACTGCAAACTGGTGAGCCACTTTGTAAACTCAGATTGCAGCATATCCCAAACCTTAACCTTCTGACAGGGGAATTCAGGGCCTAATTCATTTCTTTTTGTCTATTTTATACCCTTAAAGTTTCATCTACAGCTTTCCAGGGAGCAGTATAATGATAAGGAAATATTCAACAACGGATACCTAAGTTTGAGAAGGCCCAAAATCCATGCAATCATGCTTGCCATGTCTTCCCACTCTAAGATCCTCGGAGCCACCAAAACATTAAATTCTTCACATTGCAGCTACCTTTCTTCAAGGACCAAGTGGATGCCCAGCACAGGCCTTGAAGGCAGTGATGGCCTGGCACATCCCTCCAGCCCAGCAATTCCCAAGGGCAGGGAGTGTGACGGCCTGTGGCTTCAGGCATGGGGGACCAGCTTTTTTGTTTGAAGGAATCCAACAATATGTTAGTGCTAGAGATGCGTGAAAATCTGTACTGGGGTGTCAATTTATCAGTGCCACTTGGAAAAGCACCTGAGGTGAATGGGAACTCTCTGATGCTCCACAATGCTACAGATCAACTAGGAAGCCAAGAAGAACAAAACTGATACCAGGTAGTATCTTTGTATTTAGTCCCATATTTTCCAATACAGTGCTTAACTGTGTTTATTCTTGTGTTCTGCAGGCAGATACCTGCCTAACTATGAGATTTTAAAGAGCCTCAGGGATGACCTAATGATACCCGGAGGAAGCAGCTTGGGGATGACCTAACGCAGCTGCCAGGAAAAGCAGCTCCTCTCACCCACCTGCTACAGTGCCATAATACCTTCACATAGGTGGGGTGTGAGGTGCTGTGAAGTTACTGCTACAGCCAAAGCTACCCCTGGCATGAGTAAATCTTCAGTTGTTGCCTTGGGCTCTCTGCATGGCATGGACTGAGTGGGGATGGGCTGCAGATCACTGGACCCAGTGCCTCCTCAGAGGGTCTGGTCCAGTGTTTACTAAAATCAGTGTTCGTCCTGTTCTTGATCTTCAGTGGTTTATGTTGTTGCTGTGTGCCGGACTGGATTTTTATTATAATCCTACTGTTTGTATAACGTATATTTTAATGCAATTCCAAGGAAATTCAGCATAGTTCAGTCGTCTAGCAAGCAGTTAATTACTCACAATGTTTGTGGTTGGTTACTGAAGCTTTTGGAGACCCATCTTGTGAGACACTTACTGGGAGCCTGCTGGAAATTTAGGATCCTAATTTAGGAGGATTGCCTGTCTCTGTGGAGGATTTTAGATCTCCTAGCTCTTTCTGAGTATTTAGGACGTTCACTTTACCCATCCTGGAGAACTCGACTGTGCTAGCTCACAGGGCAGTATGCATGCTTTGGCTGAGCACTATCTCCACAACAGGATGAGAGCTGGATGTGTGTCAGTGGTCCCGGTTCACTTCCTGAGTACTGACTTGTTTGCAAAGAAACTCGAGCTGACAGCTGAAAGGAAACTCCAGAGTACACCCACAAGCACGGCAGATCTGATGAGTGGAGGACCAGGGCTGTGGGGTGCACCCTGGGGCACACCTGCTCTGCAGCCCAGGCACATCCATAGGGCATTGTTTCACATGGGGGCAAAGCTGATTGTGTGACCAAAACTTGGGGGGTGCAGCTCAGAGCTGTGTGAGATGTGATGGCATCCAAGTGAAATGACATTGTGGGTCAATCCCCTGTGGACAGAATGGGAGCAAAATGCTTCCCTCTGCTCTCCACAAATCCTCTTAGCTGAACTTGATGCTCTTTAAGAAGAGCATGAATCACAAGAAACAGAAGCTATGTCCTACAGTTGTTATGCAGGATGATAACATACTGTTTGTTAATTTGTAACTAGGAAGTGCAGTGCTCTTCAGAAAGGTTGAATTAAAAATTTAAACTGGAGAATTTTCTTGTCTGAGCTCACAGCACAACCTTATCCTGTCCAATCTGTGCACGGCAAGGGTCTACCAAAATGTAACAGTTCCTTAAAAAATTAATTTTAGCAAAGTTATGGAATATGAAGGTCTTTAATAAGTAGCCTCAACCTTTTGTAAATAATGGAAAAACTTCCGTTATCTCATTCCAAATTCTTTTATTACAGTTATAGGTCAACCCACATGACTTCAAAGTTGTAAAATTACATGGCGAGAGTCTCAAAGGGTAATATGGAAAAAAACAATAAATAAAACAAATGATATTATAAGGTGAACAGGTTCATCTTTCAACTCCGCTGAACTCAAGCCCAGGTCAGCAAAAATGACGTAAGTGCCGTTGTAATAAAGATTTCAGTCACTGCATGCTGCTGCACAGCAATGTGAGTTCTGGTTATGGACAGGAATCTGTGTGGTCAATGATCACTGCAACTGGAAGTCCAGAGAATCAGGCATGTAACTCTTTACTTTTGCTGTGCAAAATACCAACAACTGCAGTTCAGCTGTAAGGTCCATTCTTACGCACGGCTCTCACTGGAGATCAGCGACTGGTAATCTTGTATATCAAAAAGAGAATAACTCTTCTATTCCTGTCCCAAATTATATGAGCACTTTTTACATAGACCGCTGCATTCTTCTATTTGTTTTTTTACTTTTCATATTTCCATCTGCTTATCTCCTTTCTTATACACAGATTAAAAAATGTGTGTTTTTATCAAAAAAATAGAACATTGTATCAGGGAGGCAGACTTGCTAACAGTATTCTCCATCCCTCTGATCTATTATAAAATCCCCAAATGTTTAATGTTTTTTAAATATTTAAATAATTTACCTTGTAGATGAATTCAAGATAAGAACAGAGAACTTTAGTAAGGAATCCCTTTATTAATTCTCTGAGGGATATCACTTTTAAAGAGAACTGACAGCTACTTCTAAGCAGCTCCTGGAAATTATTTCAACATCTGATAAGCACAGTGACTTGGAAGCTTGTAAATGATACATTAAAAGTATTTATCTTGTTTAATTTAAAAATTCAATCGATTCTACCTGCCTGCACTAGTGCTCAAGACTAGAAGCTTTAGGTCCACCAATTTGTAACATAACCACTTAATCAAGATTGTCCAAGGTTTGCAGTAAAATTATGACGAGCAGGCTTGATATGAGAGCTGGACCCTTTTCTGAGCAAAGATCAGGGCCTGGCCTTCTGATTGTGGAAAGAAATGACGTTTACAACATCCAAAGAATGGAAAATGTTAGCAAGTTAAAGCAAACAGAAGCTAAACATTAGGCTTTCACAACACAACAGTGCAGTGTGTCCAACCTGTTATCAGTTTACAACTTTAGCCTCACAGCCCTCTTTCTGAGCTCACAAAGTTCTTTGTTACTTCTTGATTGAGATCGACCTGATTTCAAGGCTGTTCTCACCGCGCCTTGTGCTGGGGGGAGCGAGCAGAAATTTAAGGGCTGTGTACTCGGACCTGCTGCATTGTTTCTCATCAGTGACTGAGAGTACTCAGTACCTGATATGGAAAGATTTTTTGGAGCTTGCAATCTCTCCTCAGCTAAGGACTAGAAGTCACCACCAGCAAGCCTGCCAGTTTGACCACATAGAAACAATGTACGTCAGGAAGAGTTCATAGAATCATGGAATCGCAGAATAGTTAGGACTGGAAGGGACCTTAAAATCATCTTGTTCCAACCCCTATATTTAAATAGCTACAAACTAAACAAAACAATGACTTGAAAAAGCGCATGTTGCAGACATACCAACTGATCAGGTTTTGCACTCCACTATGCAGGAAGAATATGGAATGAATACTTCAGATGACCTCTGTCCTGTCAGGGATGATCTTGCTTGACCAGGTGTTTTTCTCTCATTCTCACCTAATTGCAACACAAGCTTGACCTCAGCTCCAGGTTTCTAGTCCCCCATCTGTTTGTGAGAGAAGCACAGGGACACTCCGGAAAGCCTCCTGTCTTCCACAGTTCCATCAGCAGGATTTTTGAACAGTTTTTTCTTGTAATCCACCATTAACCACAGTAGGGATCATGGAAATCCCACCTATTCAGGTGTCTGGGCTGGCTCCCGGGTGCCAGTTTGTCTGCAGTGTACCTGTCTCAGATTCGCTGGGAGTAAGAATATTAGCCAGAGGTTTTCCACAGTTTTTCAGCAATGCCTCGCTGGCTATATTCAATCACTCATTTCAGAATGACTATTTTGTCTCTCTGCTTCCCATGTCCCTACTCTTCCCACACTCTGGAGAAGAGTAAGGAAGATCTTGGCTCTGTGCCATGGAAAAGCCTGGAAGGCAAAAGTGGCAGATAAAAGCTGTCCCCTCAAAATGAGAGCCCCTGCAGCCTGAAACAATACATGAAGCTGTGCCCAGAATGTACAGAAGAAAATCTCCCAAAAAAGCCACAGAGAACCAAATAAACCAACTGAGAAATAGTAAAACATGTGAGCTTAACATCAGCTACACTATAGACTGACAGAGTGTGTGTTAGACCTGAAGGAGGCCACAAGAAGAGATTAACCTCCCTGCACCTGTATGGGGTAACAAACAGCCACATATGCAAAGACAAACTACTTCCATTTTGGTGCAGAGAAGCTCCAGTAACTGCTCTTGAAGTCATTCTGCAGACTGAAGGACAGACACACCAGAAAGTAAATACCTGTGCTGGCACTCAGCTCCATCAAGTCCTGCATTTGGCCTATGGAGCTTATGCTTGACTAAGCAAAAGCTTTCTCTGTGGGTACCCCACATAATTAAGAGCAGTTTAATTCTGATTTTCCATTCAAAATTGCTCTATTATCTTTATTTCAGGAATATCCTACATACATTTTAGGCTGACTCATCCCCTCTGTGGTATTATCTAGGGTACAGATAAGTGGAGGAATTAGGAGTGGTTTGCATGACTGCTCTTAAGATTTTGAAACACTTAAGGCCTTTACCTTTGAAAAGAGTTTGCTAACTTCGGTGAGCCTTTCCAGCACTTTTCTAGAGACTTAGAACAATCCTTTTCACCTTATGTTTTCCATTGACAAGCCAAGTCCATAGAGCAGGATTAATCTTTAATCTTTAATGTTTCAAGTAACCTGGAGGTGTATTATTAAATACTGCAAGCCGCATTTCTTTCCTGGATGCCAGGGTGTGGCTTCTTTTAACTCAGCAACAATGAACATTATGTCTGGCTTGCTGATGCTTTGCAGGTTGGTGTGAAAGCCGTAGTACGCAGAGCTTCTCTAGTTTCTCACACAGGACTCATATTCTTCCCTCTTGCTACCCATAGATCTTCAAGGTCATCTGTTCCTAAAACTAATGTGCAAAGCAGATACTATTCAAGAAAGTGGGAGGAGGCTTTGATTTCACAGGATGGCATAGTGGGCAGGCTGGATTCTTCAGGTGACAAAGCTGGCGGAAGCTTTCTTAATGGTGATTTCTTCAAGGGGAGCTCACCGGTAATGACCATTCGTGATCTCCTTTCTCTGCATATTTGAAAACCAGTAAGGCACAAGCACACAGCAACAGCATGTTCCTAAAATGTTGACAATTAGAAAGTATCTGGGACTTGCATGTGGAAGGCATGGCTCAGGAAATCCCACCAGAGGTGACCCCCTTGGGAGATGCTAAATTCAAGCAGGATTTTTGCACATATCCGTAGTGCAGATCATAAGAAAAAAACTGCTTTGGTCTGGGATGGGTCTTCAGACAGTCTTGAATGTTGTAGGAAGGTATTTAAACTTTGAGAATACGTCTTTTTCATTAACTAATATGATTGTAATGTACCCTGACCCATAGCTCCTGGGCCTTATTCCTCCTTTCTCTGTCACAATGGTCACAAAGGATGTATGTATGTGAAAAGGGGAAGTATGCTTTTGGGAAGCAGAATGATGGATTCATTTGATCAAACTGGCCTGCTTGCTAGTTTTACAAACAGGGAGCTCATACCACTAGCGGGTGCAGAAACCTATATACATGGCCATTAGTGTCCTGTGCCAGGGAGGAGCTGGCTGGGCCTTTGGTGGCAGGAGCTGAAGGAACAAGTAATGTTCACTTCCTCGCATCCCAGCGAGGAGTACTGCTGCTGAAAGTATATCTTATATCATGAGAATAACTAGATAGTGTGGATCTTATTTTTTAAAAGTTTATTTAAAAACCAAAGGGGACAAAGTTAAGGTACCTTCCAAATGGAACCGTTCTATGATTCAATCAAAGTTTATTTCTATAATAAAGAAATATCATAAGACTGCTTCTGGAAGAGTTACATTTTTCTGCTTGAATTCAGGCAAATTAAAACCATCATTTCTTTGGTGTTTGAAACTTTCTTAGAGAGGAAATGTTTTGTGCTTCTCAGTCATAGAATCATAGAATCATAGAATAGTTAGGGTTGGAAAAGACCTTAAGATCATCTAGTTCCAATCCTCCTGCCATGGGCAGGGACACCTCCCACTAAACCATGCCATCCAAGGCTATGTCCAACCTCCCCTTGAAGGCCGCCAGGGATGAAGCATTCACAACTTCCCTGGGCAACCCATTCCAGGGCCTCACCACCCTCACAGTAAAGAATTTCTTCCTCATATCCAATCTAAAATTCCTCTGTTTAAGTTTGAATCCGTTACCCCTTGTCCTATCACTACAGTCCCTAATGAAGAGTCCCTCCCCAGCATCCCTATAGGCCCCCTTCAGATATTGGAAGTCTGCTATGAGATCTCCACACAGCTTCTCTTCTCCAGGCTGACCAGACCCGACTTTCTCATCCTATCTTCATACGAGAGGTGCTCCCGTCCCCTGATCATCCTCGTGGCCCTCCTCTGGACTTGTTCCAACAGTTCCATGTCCTTTTTATGTTGAGGACACCAGAACTGCACACAATACTCCAAGTGAGGTCTCACGAGAACAAAGTAGAGGGGCAGGATCACCTCCCTCGACCTGCTGGTCATGCTCCTTTTGATGCAGCCCAGGATAGGGTTGGCTTTCTGGGCTACAAGCGCACACGGCTGCCTCATGTTCATTTTTTCGTCGACCGACACCCCCAAGTCCTTCTGTGCAGGGCTGCTCTGAATCTCTTATCTGCCCAACGTGTAGTCCTGATGTTGTGATACAGAAATCTTTGAAGGTCTCTTGAGGTTGAGTAAGTTTATTAACAATGTAAGCTACATGAATGCCCGACGTGATTTTCTGTGCTTTGAACCAAAGTTGTTAGCAAATATTAGAAAACAGGTAAAAATATTGCACTTTGCAGCTCAGTTTTTCAAATGGTTCTTTCTTTCACCTAAGAGTAGGAAAGTTTGGCAAAAGAATAATATGTATGGTTTTGTCAGATTGCCTGATACACTCCGATTTAGAGATTTATATCAGGCTCCAAAGCCTATATCTAGGCACTGATGAACACATCCTTTGACTTTCCAAAATTCTACACACACATCCTATCAAAGCAATGGAAGCTGCAGACATTCGCTATCACTTCATGAAGGCTGTACATACATGGTATGTACAGTAGCTCAGGCTGGGAGAGGGTGAACTTCTTCCTAAACCTCCTAAATAAGATAAAACAATTTTTTGATTGGGACCATGGCTAAGTTATGATTTCAACTGCAAGGGCCACCAAGCCATGCACATAACTGGGCCTGGAGGGACTTCAAATATAAGTGTCTGCCGTTTCATTTAACTCCACTGAGCTCAAACAGTTAGTTTAGAAAGTCTATAAATTTTCTGTATCTATAATTCAATGCAGGCTACATAATGATCAAGACGTCATATCAAATTAGGGTCAAATCTTGCCACCACCAAAAATGAGGGGATGAAATAAAGCATATAGTCTTAGATAAAGCTAGTTAGGTCAGACATAGTTAACTTGAATTACCGGTGAAGATCTTTTTTAAACTTAAGATTAGCGAGTTTGTATTGCTGCGGGCATCACTCTGTCAGACTGGTTAACACCAGTTGCTCTCCCGGACATGCTGTCCAGATTAACCAGGCATGAAGTAACAGAACCTAAATATAGGTTTCTATTATTGTTAGTAGGTGTTATCCTTACCAGGTAAGATTTCTCATTCCTTTCTTTGGTAGCATACAGGGTTTTTATAGAGTCAATTGCTTTAAATAAGAGATAAAGCAGTCCGAGAGTGGTTGTAAGTATTTTAGATTGGCAAATAGAAATATTTGGAACCATCAAAGGGATTTTGGTGCAATTGGTTTAGTAGTTCTCCTTGACAATCATAGAATCACAGATTCATAGAATTATTTAGGTTAGAAAAGACCTTTAAGATCACTGAGTCCAACTGTTAATGCTGAAGTCTTTCTAATGCCTTGAAGTATGTAGCATTTATAAAAATGTGAGTTAAATCATTGCTAATGCAATTATGCTAGCTATCAAGGTGTTCTAGTCACCTAGTCATGCTAGTTAGGGACATGCAGCTCTGCTTCAGTCTCCATTATCAGCTTTTCTGTTTGGATTATTTTATCTCCGTTTGAAAGTGGGTCCTTTTCTAAGCAAACATTCGTGCATAATCAGGATATTCTGGGTTTGGGCCTCTGGCTTTTTTTTTTTTTTTTATGAAAACAAGCTAACAAAACTGTTCAAATTTGTTAGTTTCTACGGTTGCTTGAAAAGAATAAAATTAATTACTGCCTGTTGTTTTTTGGTTTGTATCCTCAGGATTTTAATTAGGAGGAGAGTAAGGAGAGAGGTCCCTTAAGCTTTTAGCAGGAAATACTCCTTTTTTATCAGCTCCTGCAGACTTACCTCAGTAAGGCAGTACTAGGTCACCATGCCCAAGAAATCTCACACTACTGGAAGGAGTCCCAGTAACTCTTGTCCTGACACTCCTCCAGCTTGGCTCTGTATTCTTCATAGAAAGCAGCCCTAATGCCAGCTTAACTGGCTGCCAGATGATTGTGCGTATCGGGGAGACGCATGGACTGAGCAAAATCAGTTTGACAACTCTCATGGCACCTCTGTGGACCAAGGTGGCTGGGTTAGATGAGCAAATGACTCTCAATAATTAGAGAAATTCTTCAGCAGCTCTAGACTGCTAGGAGAAGTAGGGGAGGATAGGAAAATGGTGAACCCCTAGGTCAGGGGGGCACAAAACACACCAAACTGCCTCCTCATTAAAGTGATGAGCAGTGCCAGGAGGTCTCTGACTAAAAGTTACATATTTGTTAATGGCTTGAAACCTAAACTTGTTTATTGCATGGTAGTCTGCATTTGCTGTTAGATTAGTGACTAACACATTTATACATGGATTGTCCAGTTTCTTGTTCCCACTTGTGCTAAAAATATATGGATCTGGGAAGGAAAAGCTGCTCCTGTAGTGCGAAGATAATCTTATATAAAGGAAGGGAATTCAGAAGTAGCAAGAAGTGGGAATTACTTCGATATTAGTTGCTATTAGTTGTAATATCCTGGCATTTACAGCTTCAAGACCTGTAGGGTCAATATTCAAGATTTTGTCTCCAGTGGTAAATATGCCTCCAGGAGTGGTGAGTGTACCTCATTTCCCTCAAACCCCATTTTTGCATGCAGACAAAGCTTAGAAATACTTTGTTTTAAATGCATCAGAATGAATTTGCCTGCAGAGCAGGAGTCTGATCTGAAGGACAGAATCCTGTTTTCTCCAGAGGGCTTTTGAATAAAGCCTGAAGTGCATTTGTGTGGAGGATGGTAGTGTGCAGATTTGTCCCAGTGTTTCCAAATGTACCTCTTAAAGTCATCCAAGACACTTTCATATTTAGTACACTTGGATAATATGAAATGCAAGAAAGGATTAATCAGCCTTCTATGACACATGACATGAAGTTCATTATTTACATAGTAGATAGAAATAGTTCCAATTGTTATTTTATAAGTGAGCTTCTTGCTGGTGATCTGCATCTGATGAAGAACACCAGAGCTCTTGCCGTGCTGCCTCTGCCTGTTCATAACCCTGTTACCAGGGCTTGCAGGGTGACAGCCAGGTATACCATAGATGTGACAAATTCTCATTATCCACAGGAATCTTTTGTCTTTCAATTCCTCTGTATAATCAAAGAATCTTGAAGTCACTTGGATCAATGACTCACTCTTGAAAATGAGATTATAAGGAGCACAGGTATATTTTTCAAGAATTATTTTCCCATTTTCGTGGGTGATTCAGAGCTAAATAACCAAGAAAGTAAAGCAATGTTTTTATTGATGTCTAGACTAGACCATAATGCAACCATCAAGCTGTGGCACTCTGCCCTGACTCCGCTTATCCAGAGGCTGTCAGGCCTCCTGCTGAATGCCAGATCTCAGACCCTAGTTCTGCTTGTCCCAGGATCAGAGGCCTCTTAGTGTAGCCCTAGATGCCATTTTTCCTTATTTCTGTGTCCCTCAAATCCCTCTTCATTTGGTAAGGGGTATGTTGACCTGGGGAGGGGAGAACAATTCCCAGAAGAACTCCAGTTGCTCTGGGCTCCAGTGAACTCCAACTTCTGCAGACTCTGGTGAAGCATCTTACTTCAGGTTTTGTACCTCTCCCTGTGCTTTTCCTGCATCTCCCAAAGTGGGAAGAGCAGGCTCACCCTCTCCTTTCTGCCTGTGTACTCAGTTGGAGGGCTGAGTGCTCTAGGAGCAGGCAGTGGGGTATTGCAGGCTGGGGCTCTCCTGTATCCTCACCTTGCAGCCGTTTGGCACTGCATGTTCCTTTGGCTGAAAAGGAGCGTCGTTGAGCAGCAGGGCACTCACCTGAGTGAGAGAAAGGAGCAGGAGCAGAGACCTGGTTTCCTATCCCAGCTCCACTGCTGTTCAGGTAGTAACAAGAGACGGGACCGACACAGGAGTCCCCTTGCCCAGAGGAGCAGTAGACAGTAAACAGTAATGCTTATCTTCTGTCCAATTAAAATTTAACAATTCTATATAAAATAAGCATCTCCAAGAGGAAAAACCGCAAGTACGCTTTCTTTCTCCTCTCTACCCCCAAGAATACTTGATAACCTGAAGGTGAGAGCTTTCCTCCTCTGAGCAGTGTGAGGCACCACGGATTCAAATCCTCATGGGCAGAGCAAGAGAGTGTAATCCCAGCTCCCACACCCCAGTGAATACTTCACAGACTGTGATGGGTGAAGACCAGGGTATGGGAGCTTCCTTTTTTCTGGAATCAGGTTCCTGGCTTGCCTTGTGCTGAAACAATCCTGAAAAAATTTTGCAAGCTTATTTGAAAAACTCTGTAAGTTCTGTAGCTGTCCCATTTAAGTCTTCTCTCTGTATATACCTCCATGTAGCCATACTGATTCTGAGGAGAAATGCTTTAAAGGGCCCATCATTGTATCATACAGCCGGCCTTGTCAGAGGCTGTGTTGGTAAAGCCCTTGGGACCAGCGTGGTCCCCACCAGACCAAGCACTTTGAAAATTTCCATTTGGGTTGTAAGAACCTCGTGTCCCTGCCTTTTGCTCAGCTCCCAGTCCTGGAAGCAAAGGTCAGAATATTTAATGATGCAGCACTGGGTGTTACAAGGTCTGTGCTGAGGACTGCTTCTAAGTAAAGTACTAGCCCATTAAAAATTGTATACTTACGGACTGGAAAACTCAGAAATTTACAATCTCAAAGTATTTTACCACCTAAGTAGTAGAATGGTAAGACTCATCATTTACTTTTATGGTCAATAAAGTAAAGCCTGTTCTCAGGTGCAGTGCTCTAAAATGGCTGCCAGTTGCTAACATGAGACTTTAGACTGATTTTATCCTTCTGACGTTCAAAGGAACAAATATCCCATAGTTTGCAGATAAGGATCACTCCAGGATCAGTTTCAGTTTGACACAGTTGTTTCAAACTTCACCTTGGGTGTATTTTTTCCCTTCGACTTTATCTAAAAAACTAATCTGCCTGGATAATGTATTAAAGGGGTCAAAGGAATCAATGGTCCTTATTTGCATTCATTCAAATTAATACATACTTTTTTTATTGAATAAGGAGTTACAGCCCTGGTATTCATAAATACGTGATACAAAATGTCCATAATTCAGTAAAATTATCCTTGTTTTCTTGTTATGAATTAACAGACAATGTATATAAGTATTTTTACGATTAAACAGATTCATCATGTGAAAGTGATCTCCAGACAGGTAAAATGGTGCAATTGAAAGGAAGGATGATTGAATAGCTGAGGTCTTGGTGTTAAACTTAGGAGGTCTGTATGGTCCCAGTGCTCCCTGAACTGACTTCCTGAACGGCTCTTGGAGCAATTCAGTGCTCTGGTGCTTCAGTTTCCCACTCATTAATTTTCTTTCTTGGACTAGTTTGATGAAAATTAATACTTTAGAAGCTAAGGATGTTAGACCTTTCAGCTGTGCAATACAGTAAGAACAGAAGACCAATACAAAACAAAAAAGGTCAATCCCTTTTAAATGGTATAAAGAAATGTAGTGGGAAAACTGGAAGGGCTGACAAGGCTTTTTTTGTTAAAGTCCACCTTGTTTTTCCATGACACACTAAGCTAGCTTTGTCTGTAAGGCTACAAGAAACCTGATTTGAAAGTGCTTTGGGCTGTTTTCAAAACTGTGAAGTCCCTAATAACTTTTGAGACCACTGGAAAACTTCACTACATTCTTCTGGGTATTATTTTATCTGTTTAAGGTAATGGAGTTACTTGTTCAACTGCAGGTTGCAGGGTCAAGACTCCTGACTATTTCTGTAATATTTGCTCAGAATTAAAATACTCTGAATTTAGGTCCCACTCTTGCTGCAGCACACCTGCTTTTAATTGCAAGGGCATGGGATGTTAGCTTTATTAATGTCAGTAAGATGGCTCAGGTGGGAAGCAAAACTCTTCTGAGCAAGTCCTCTATATGAAGAAGTAATGAACGCATCAGTGCCACACGGTTCAGTACCATATGGAGAAAGCTGAACTATTTTGCAGCTCTTGCTGGAACCACAGAAGACAGTCAAGCTATGCCAGCCAGCATGCAGTGCTGCACTGGACGTGGCACTGCTGAGACAAAATGGTTTCATTTGCAGGAGTTACTAAATGTGAAACCCCTTCAGCCACCCACTTTAATTCCTAAACATTCCCAAAAATTAACTCCTCAGATTATCTTTGGTAGTCTTTTATTGAAAATTACTTAATATAAACTGCATAATCAGTAGTGTCAGGTATCTTCTCTCTCAGATGAGCACCCTCAGCCACCAGCCAGTGAAACTGTCCCCCTCTTCCATGCAGAAATGAATGGCTTTTATGGCATTCATAATGAATGCCATAATGAACACCTTTCTTGCAGCCCACGAAGGAGCCTATAGATGCATAGACAGGGCCCTCTCATGCTCAGAGTTCAACCCCATTAGGACAAAAGCAGGTGCTAAATGCAAATCCCTGCATCTCAGATAGCTGCTGATACCAACAAGAGCAGCAGATCCCCATCAGAGCTTTGAATGAAAGGGCTGTTTCCTGATCATTTCAGGAAAGAAACAAACTCAGAGCAAGATACAGGAATATCGTAGCACCAGCTCAGCATTAATCAGCTCCCATTGTAAAACCTGGAGTTAGAAGAAGACTGCCTGGTGCAACAATGATGCCTGAAAGGTCACCTCCATTTCCCTGTGGACCAAGGTGTTTACCTGAATGGTAAAAGATTTTGAGTTAAGAGTCACAAATAGGGAGAATCTGAAGACAACTTTTTGTCTGTTTTGCTGACTTAGGGTGGCTTTCCCCTGGAGTCCCAGATTTTGCACATCTCTTTCAGAAATGCTGCACTATTTCCAGCCTGCGTAAGCCGGTCGGCTCCCTCCCCAGGGCCATAGATCAGAGGGCTGGGGAGCAGCTGTCTAAGATTCCTTGTGTATCTACCCCCCTGTTAGTATTAATAACAATAGTTCAAAAGTGAATGCCTTCAAATCTTTTTTGCCTATTGAGAGAAAACTGAAACAAATATTAAATTTGATCTAAGAGCAAAGCAGGAAGAAATGTTTCGGAGAGCTCCAGGAGCTTCCTACCAGCTTTCTCCATGCATCATGCCTTTACATTTCTTCCTTCTTAATTGGGGAAGATTTAACTCCTCAAGCTCTTTTTATCTCTGTAACAAGTCATGGTTTTAAGAGGAGTCATTTTGGGGGTACTGCAGTAAGAAAAGGGAACATTGGACTCTGGAGACTCATTTCCATAGGGTAACGCTATTGAGCTTCTTGATTTGTGCGCATCATTGTGCCTCAGGATGAAAGCCAGGGAAGTGTTTGGAAAGCTACCTACTCATTCAAGTTATTTGATTGAAGTTTGCCATTACCTGCATGTGCACACAAAGTACTCACTTGTTTGTAACTGCTCCTTGAAGATTTTTGGCAGATGTTGTGCTTTTAGCCTGAAATATGGCTCTTTGTTCTCCTTAATGAGCAAGAGCTGTTAATACCATGCTGTGTTTCTGATGTGCTTTTGCTGGTCAGTACTCACTGCCCTCTGCTTTAGCAGAAGCACGACTAGAAACAGTGATAGCAGACCACTGCATGTCCTGCTTACCTGATGTAACAGCCTGGCAAAGTGAAGAGATCTTTGGGAGGAAGAGCCATTTCCTTTTAATGAATTGTTAACTGGTAAGTTACTCCCATCAATCTTTTCTCAGCAGTTAAGTGAAACTTTTGAGGAGGTTTCTGAGCAGACTAGGCTTAGCTAAAATCAAGTAAAAGGAGAATCACATTCTGTGCAAACCTACTGCAAAAATAAGCACATACAAACTGCAGAGAAAATGAGAATTCTCTCACTTATATTTATGGAAGTGTTTTTGTCCTAAGTATCATAAAGCTCTTTAAAAACCTAGAACTGCATGCAGTGTACAAGAACTTTTAATTTCTCCCTTAGAAACAATAAGTTCTGATGCTAATACATGGCAGCACCGCAGTGAAGAATATTCTATCTAGTAGTAGGTTATGTTAGCCAAATAGAACTACCTTGTACCATCTTGGTGCAATGTTGTTGCTAGTGTAGTTATCCTGTGAGGAATGCAGCTCATGTAGCTAGTATATGTAGTCAAAACACTGATGATGTCTTCATCACCACAATATCCCTTAAAATGGGGGAGTGCACAGATGCAGTACAGACATATATCCCTCATTTAAATTCCTTTTTTTCACTGGAAAAAACCCCACAAAGCTACTCATTTACTGCTTCTTTTCTCACAATAAAGCACATCTGTTAATCTGGTAAAAAGAAAGATGTCTCCAGTTTAATAGTCAAACTAGCCAGGTATTCTGACAAAGGTCTTCAAAAGATAACTAAAGGAAGTAGGGTCAAAGTTTTGGATTTGCAATGACATTGGATGCTAAACAAGCGTGATCCAGGTTAAGGTTTATCGTAGTAAGTGACCCAGATGACTTGCTGGAAAAATAACTTCCTGCAAGTTCTCAGTGGAAGAGCTGATACATGTTCTTGAGCTCTAATTCATGGCCACATACAGCTCTGGACACTCTTTAACAGCAGGAGGACTTTATATGGCTCTGCAATGATAGATTTCTTGGAAGAAGCCTTCTGGGACCTCTGATTGCCAGTGCTTCTGCAAGTGTGTGCTACAGAGTTTACATGGGGACCTAAGTTAAACAAATACTGAAAATTTGTTAAAAGTAATTGTTTCCAGAACACTAGATTATAAAAAGATACAGCTGTGTATAGTCTTTATGGTTGTCTTCAAAAGAGAATTTACTATATAGTCACCAAGGTGTGCTGTTAATGAACAGCAAATTAATCAAGACATTCTTCCGTTAATGTGCTTGTCTTCCACTTACATAAGCATTACTTTCAGCAAAGAATTTGCTAATGAGTTTCCTGCCATGCTAAGATTTATTCAACAGAGAAAAATGAGAGCTATACAGAGAGAACTGTGTGAGGGTGTGATGTTTCTAATTCATCAGAGCTATTCAAATGCAATTCTTCCTTGAGCAGCTCCAGTGTGAAGCCTCCTCTTCTACACATGAAAATTCTGCTTTATATGGTTTTATCTACTTTAGTGCATTATTTTGGATCAGAAGTGTGTTTTAAAACAAGTGTCCGTACTCACACTTACTGTGCTTTAGTTCCCATTGTGAAACATGAGCTGGATTCCTTTTGCATGAAATTAAAGTGGAAAATGCTCTCTAGTAGCATAGCTAATGCACTTCAGCCCCAGTCTTCAGTCTGTGGGGCTGGACTAGAGCCGTTCTGAAGAAAAAGGAGAAAACAAAACCCTGGGATGTGTGCTGTATGGATGTTGGGTTCTCAGCCAATATAGGTTTCAGTGGCAGTATAATGATAACTTAGTAGAAGAATCCTAAGAGTGTGTTTCTTTGCAAGGAAAGTTCTTCAGACTTTCTGTAGGATAGGCTCTAACTAATACTGCACACTCGGTGGTCCATTTGTATGCCTTAGAAAGTAGCCCAGGTTTTCAAACTGCAGATGGAACTGAAGCAAGTGTCTCTTTTCAAGTTAATTTCACTTCCAAGCCATCTCAGTAATGCTACTAATGAATTTCTGTCTCCATGTATATGATATTTCTGAATGTCTATCACCAGGGTATCTAAATGTCATTATAAATTTAATGAACAGCTGCTGCCCATTAAAAGTAAGTGTAACTTCTATTGCTTAAATTAAACTAGTTTAAAGTAAAATGAGCATTTAGGTTAGGCTGGTGTTACTGCTATTTATATCCAAAAGTCAAATATATCCTAGACTGAGGGCTAGTTTCAAAATTACACTCTTTCTGCCACTGTTATTTTGCTGGAGAAAGCTCCGTAAACTGGTATCTAAACTGCAGAGATGGTAAAGGAGTTGCCTACATCACAGTTCTGGTCATCTTTGAAATATGGGTGCTCATGGCATGAGGATTGAATGATCTTCTTGCAAGAAGAACTTCTAGCATTTGCCTTCTGTATTGCCAGTTGATTATACATTAGTGAGGTTAATTGGGACATTCAATCGGATTCTGACACTCTGTCTTTCCTTAAAGGACTGAATAAGATTTCCTCCTAAAATTCTTATTATCTCTGTAACAAATCTTAGTTTTGCTACTGCTGGTCTAAGAGCAGAGGACAAGGATTTGGGCAGCTCCACAGCAGAATCTGTAACTGTCTTTGACACTTTTTTTTGAATACTCAATTACCAGAGTTCACAGGGGTGACCAGAAACAAGCTTGGTTTGGGTAAATATACCAAGACAATTGTAAACTCTCTGTGAGGTAATTAATAGCAGCAAAAAGTGTTTGTTCTGTATATGTAGGACTGCTTTTCACAAGTGACTGTGAAAGGTGCAGCCCCAAATCACAGAGTGGTGCCTCGTGCAGGCAGATCATCCCCTGTTAGGTCTCTCTAATTGTGGGAAATCTGTTTATTAAGACTTGGAAAATAGACGTAGTTGGAGGGAACTGGAGAAGAATAGCACACATACACAAATATTGATGGCATCTGCAAGTGAAGAGGAAATCATGTTGTAAATAAGTCATTTAACATCCTTCCTCTTCAGTGTTGAGTATCTTGCATCACTCCAATTTAGATATCCACTGCACCTTCTCCTCAGCTTAGCCCTCCAAAACACAGCTGTGTGAAGGTCTCTTTGCCTGTCTTGGGTCCTCAGGAAGCTTTTCTGATCCAGCTGTGAGCTGCTGCTCCTTAGCATCTCAGCTGCATGAAGATGCTGAAAAAGCAGGACTGGACAGTAGAATCCATTGAGTGATGCTTTCTGCCCCATCTCCTGTCATCTGAAGGATTTCCTGCAGTTTCCTAACACACAGCATTTTCCTAGCCTGAGGAATGTCAGTCAAGCCTGGCCCCGGCCATATAGAAATACATTAAGGGTAGGGAAAAGTGAAGGCTGAGCCCACAGACACCTTTGGTCTTGTGGTAAGTCCCTGAATGTTGCTGGAAGACATGTTAGCCTGTGCCTATCCCCACCCCCAAGGAGGTGCCTGGGGCTGGGGCTGCCTGTCCCTGCCCTGCCATCACCATGGAGAGTCCCCAAAGACCCTAGCTCCAAGTAGCACCTGGCCTTCTGGAAGCTGTGAAAGGCCCCACTTTTGTGTGTGCAAACATTTGCAGGTTGTTTTCAGCACGTAAATTTGATTATCAGAAGCCTAAGAAGACTTAAGAAGACTAAGAAGACATCTGACTGAATACATCCACAAACAAATTTCCTCTGAAATTTTAATGGAAAGTCTAAATTTCCCATTGTCTACCTGCAGTGGTTGGAGCTGACATGCCTTTGACTGCATACCTGGTGTAGAATGCTTGGCAGAAGTCATGTAGAAGAGCACCTTCAGGTCTGGAGTGGCTGGGGGTATCCCAGATGACAGCAAATCCAGCACAGCTGTCCTCTGCAGTTTCTCTGATGGTCAGATGCCCATTGAATTCACCATCTCATTCAAATGGGAAATGTAATCCTTCTCTTCAACAGTGCCACTGCTTCTCCTCATTCTCTGTTGCTCTGGGTATCAGGCTACTGCTGGCCTCATTAACATACTTCTTTCTTCCTGCGGATCCTCTTTATGTTTGACCTAGTATTTGCCACTTTTATTTTTGAAGAGAAATAAATGCACTGTGTTTCTTCATCTGTCTGTTAAATTGTTGCTTTTGAGTAGCTTATATGTGATTCTCCTGTAATTTCTTAGTCCACTGGGAAATCGTCTTTCTAACCTCATGAACTTGGCATTTATCGTATTGCAAGGGAGATGATGGCTTTGTGAGACAGTGGCTGGCATCTGGCCACAGTATAATAGAGCAGATGCAGATCTCAGTGGGGCAATAAAGAGTTCATGTGGCACAGGGGCTGAAATGCAACAAGGACCACTCAGTAGCCAGGAGATCTTTTCCAGCCCTGTGGTACTTTTGCATTATTCTTTGCTGGATTAGAAGGATCTCAAAGGATGAGATATAAAAGACAGGTAAAAAGGCTTCATACACCACAGCCTTTACCATCAGCTGTTGTGTCAATCACTCTCACAGATTTTCCTTTTAATTGCAAGTAATTCAGTAGCAGCTGGGTTTGATTCATCCTTTACATGTAACTTTAAGTGAACGAAGGAAATGATTCAATGATCAGTGACAGCAGTTAAGTGCTGGCAGTGCACATCATATATTTTAACCCCTGGCCTTATTAGGCAAGAGAGAACTAGAAACAGAAGTTAATTTACCATATTCAAACATCCTTCTATGATGTGAGAAAAACCTCAAATCCTTTACACATCCCAAAGCCATGAAAACACATGGCTGTCTTGAAACAAAACTTCTAAAGCGTATTGCTGATCAATGAGACACTCTGATACGAGACAAAGCCATTCTGAAGTATGTTTTATGACCTGGAATGTGGGAGTTGGAGGTTTTTTCCAAGTTGTTTGAGGAAATTGAGGGAGCTAGTCCAGTCTTAAAAAGGCTCTGAAAAACACAAAAATCCTTTATTCAATTTTTCTTATTTGATGACTAACATTGTATAAATGGGTCTTTTCAGGAAGTTTCATGTGTGTCACCTCTCTGCTCTGGATGAAATGCTGTTCCTTCAGCTGGCTGAGTTCTGAATATGAGACCCTGAGCTCTATTCCAAATGCAATGCAGCAGGAGTGACTTTTAAAATCATTATATATATATACAATGCATATATTTACAATACATTACAGTTCATTAGTCACACTGCAAACTGTATTCCTTCAATGGAAGTAGTCATGCAGATACATACCCTCTTCAGCCACTGAACTAATTGTCAGCATGACCTTGGCAACAATAATGCAATATCAAAGTGTAAGACCTCAATGCCAACTGCAAAACTACAGGATATGTAAAAAAAGATTTAATGAAAATGCTAAGCATCTCTGTTCGCCCCCTCCCCAGCAGAGATACTCTCATGCTTCCAGCGATCATCTGGTTTATTAACCGACTAAAGAGGGGGAAACAGCCGTACAGAGTCAACTTTTCCTTGAGAAAGAGTTTGAAGGACAGCTTAATAGAGACAACTAGCACAATGGACAGAACATTTGTTTTTTTACCTTCTTCATAGCAATAGGACATTTTCTTAATAACAGGGAATGATTATGAGCAAGATACTAGTCAACGCATGGCTTCACCAAGGTTAAGTCCTCTCTGACCAGCCAAGTGGCCTTCTATGATAGAGTGACTGTATCAGTGGACAAGGGAAGAGATATGGATGTCATCTATCTGGATTTCTGTAAGGCCTTTGGCCTGCCCCCCCCCCCCCCCCCCCCCCCCAGCATCCTTCTCTCTATATTGAAGAGATATGGATTTGATGGGTGGACAGTTCAGTGGATGAGGAATTGGTTAGAAGGTCACATCCAGAGGGTAGTGGTCAATGGTTCAATGTCCAGATAGGGACTGGTGACAAGCTGTGTCCCTCAGGGGTACATACTGACCTTCCAGTACCTAAAGGGTGCCTATATGAAAGACGTCAATAAACTTTTTAGTAGATGCTTTTGTGACAGGGCAAGACATAATGGTTTTAAACTAAAAGAGGGTACATTTAGACTAGATATAAGGGAAAAAAAAATTCTGGAGGTGGTGGAATACTGGAAAAGGTTGCCCAGACAGGTGGCAGATGCCTCATCCTTGGAAATACTTAAATACAGGGCTCTGAGCAACATGGTCTAGTTGAAGATATCTATGCTTATTGCAGGGGAGTTGGACTAGATGACCTTTAGAGGTCACTTCCAACCCAAACTGTTCTATGATTTTATGATTCTATGATGCAAAGATTTCTAGGAAGCTTACTGAATCCTGTTTAGTGCTAACCTTGAGGTATACAAATAAAAGTTAAGCAGTTCAGACCATTACATACATTTTGCTGCCTTAGAATGTAATTGATTTTGTTTAGCTTCAGAAAGGTTTGAAAACTATGTTGAATTTTTCACAGTGCAGCATCTGCACTGGTATGAAACATTAAACAATTCTGCATGATTTTTAATTATTGGTCTGAATCTCTACAAGTGTACAATATGAGTGGTTTTCACTCGCATTCTGATGCCATATTTGTCTTCCTTCAAGAAAACATGCTCAATATGAGAATTGGGCTCCTGAATTTTAAAAGCAAAATGACTGCTCTGGTCATCTCAGTGGATCTGCAAAACCTTCAATCAGGGAAGTGGAATTCAGAAATTCATGTCTCAGTCTTAATCCGCTGGCGTTCGGTTTCAGAAAAGTTAAAAATTATAGAGTAATTAATGAACACAAGATCCCCCCACATGCCCCTAAAAGGCAGAATTGGGACAGTAAAGGTGACGTCATCAAGCAGAACAAAAGCTGTTAAAACAGTAGCAATCTGCTTTAAAAAAAGCAATACTGTAAAATTATGACTGCATGTAAATTGCTTCTTGCTCAGTACAAAAGGCACTGGAAAATCCTCTGTAAAGAATATTATGCTTTATCTTGGACATGTGTATTGCTGCAATTAGGTAGTTTGCTCTTTAACTTGAACCTTGAAGTGTCTGGACAGTAGTATTATAGCTGGTTGTATTCTAAATTCCCTGCTGCGCAGTCAGCAGGAGTAATTTTACCATCCTCCTTTTAAGCCTTTAGAGCCATAAACACCTCCCCAGCTTTCTGTGTGGAGCTCTGTAACTGGATAAGCAGTGAGTCCATTAGCAGTCTGGCTGCAGAGAAGGAGTTGGAGCAAGTGTAATCCTCTGGAAAACTGTAAGTCTGCCTCGTACTAGCTGGTGCAGCCCTCTAACAAGGACTGACTGTGATTTTATGCTTCAACACCACCATGTGAGAAATTCAAGGGAGGCAAGAGGGGTGGCAATCAGACAAGCAGAATCAACCTATATTTTTCTTCCCTTTGAAATATAGATATGTATGTGTTTGCCCCTCAGTAAGGGGTTCACACCCAGTTCTTGTTAGAAATACTTTAAACCGACACAAGATGATGCTTGGATTTTTGACTTCTGGGAGATGTTCATGTCCTTGTGGATGGAGAATGACATTACAAACTCCATGACCAAAGCTGGCCCCCAATCTGACCCACCTCAGCTGGAGTTAGAAGTGTGACCTCTTAGCTCAGAGGTGGCTCTTTCTGCAACAGGGCTGATGGGAACTGATGGGACCTGACCCCAGTCTTAATCTTCAGAGGTTAAGTGCAAGATGCTGGTTGTCTCCACCATTTTTTGACGTGTTAAATTCACTTGAAAATATGAACAGTGTCTTGGAGGACAGTGTCTTGCATCTTCAGCTCTTCAGTGGAATTCCATCTTCAGTGGAATTTTCTGCTGCCTGACTGTGGGATGATGTGATGAACTGTCATCTATGTGACAGGTTAATAGAAACAGATTTTTACAGGCATGAGACCCCCACAAGTGTGTGGTTGGAGAGATTTGTGCATGGTTTTTTTTAATCAAACTTCTGGCAAGGCAGTGATGTCGTGGTCTTAGATACGCACCTTTTCAAATTCTTTCTGTAAATTTGACATGGCCCATTTCTGTGGGAACATTAGCAAGGAAACACACACCTTCACTTTGTGGAGCTATCTTCCTTGCAAGGAAGATCACCTTCCTTCCACCTTGCTTTCTTCATTCCTACGTTCATGAATACCTCATGTGACCATGGAGAAAAATTGCTCAGCAGCAGGCATGAAGGAGCAAGACAATCATTCCTCCTGTTCTGATGGACAAATGTGATTGAAAAAAATTCAAATTTAGCTGTTTAAATCCAGTCTGCCTCTCCACGTAGTCTTTATTAAGAGAGAGATAGGAAAGCAGATGTGTGTTAAACTCAGCTATCCAGAGGGTACATGCAGATGGGATCCCGAATGTAAGGAGAAGGTGGAAGAACTCCTTCAGGGTGGCAAAAAGTCAAAGGCTGATACCGGAGAGAGTAAGTAGGAGGCTGGAAAGGGGGTGAAGGTGCAGGGACATCTGGCTTTGCTGAAGCAGCAAGCACACCATGATTTATTTGTTTTGCATTACCACATTTTCTAGCAGGTCTTCCTGATTAGCCCATCTGCAGGGTCATCCGCATGACCCACAGAGATGCAGGAGGGCATGGGAAGCTATTCTCCTCTTTCTGGAGTTTTCCACACTGTTGTTAGCACAGGCACACCTTGATTGTAGGCAGCACACCAAGTGCAAGGTGTCAGGGAACACAGCCAGACACTTCTTCTCCTCTCCTGGGAAGACCACGTCCCTGTGTTCATATTCCCAATAAACCCTACTAATGAAGCAGCCATGCATTTCATGGAGGAAGGGTCTGGTATAGTGGAGCAAGACAGAAGTGAAATCCCTGTAGCATGAAGTTCTTCCAGAAAAGGGGGTGAACATCAATTTGAGTATGATGCAAACTCCGTCACCTACTCACTGGGAGCACTGCCTGGAAGAAGGATTCATGAAGCTATTGTATCATCATAATACATACTTAAAGAAATTGAGTGACATCTCATCCAAGCCTCTTGCATTGGAGTTTCCTGAGTACTGAAGCTCTTTCTGAACATTTACAAAGTTAACATGGTATTGCAAAGAGTTCCTACTCCCAGATGTTCATAATATAGACACTAGCATAGCTAAAGCAAAGTGTAGCATGGGTGGGTGGTACAGAAGGAACAAAGGGATGGATTAGAGGTGACTGGAAATTACATTTCACTGGGAATTATGTTTAGGTTGTTACATGCTACAACCACACAGTGTAAATGATACCTGACTTTATAAATTCTTCCTGTTAAGAAACAAATCATAAGGTGTTTGACGTCACTTTGGAATAATAGAATAAGAGCTGTTGTGTCTAGAAGAACAGAGCATGAATTTATGCATCTGACCAATGCAACTAGATCTTTGCTTCTTGCCCATTCTATTCTCCTTTCAGCAGGGTTCTCACACTAAAAGGGATGATTAGTTTAAATGCAGTCTCAATGGGAAAAAATACAAGCTTAAGCTCCCCTTTTTTGGCTCCAGACAAAGCACGCGCAATCAGGATGAGGTGCAGGGTGAGGCAATATGCTGGGAATATTAAGGGATTTGTGAGTGAAATACTATAATCTTCCACAACCTGCACATATTCACTCAGTGTAAAATAATTGTAACATCCTGAAAGAATATCAGCACAATGAGATAGGGAAGCTGAGTACCAAGTTATTTATGCCCCCTTCTTTATGTATGATTTTGGGAGCCCAACAGCTGTTGGAAAAGATAACTCCCTGATTGCTTTTAGTCTTCACAGCTAAGGCTGACTTTGATCTTACCTTCTAACAGAAAGGTTCATGATGCACCACTAAAAACATTTCCAAGGCTTATGTACAGGGAACTGATATGTTTGCATTTTGTCTCCCCATCCTTATGTCTCTTTTCGGGGTTAAAAAAAGCTACAGTATATACAGAGAAGTTAGAGACACTGCAGGCATAGTGTAATTTCCAAAGTTCAGGTTAGCACTGTCGCCAGAAACATGGGATGTGGAAAGAGTAGGGGAGAGGCATTTTTTATGTAAGGTAGTGCAATAGAAGCAGTCTGTGGTCAAAGCTATATTATTTCTCTTCCCAGTAAATGGGAGCCTGTTCTTCTTTTATAAGGGAAAACCTTTGATTCTGGTCCCTGACTGCTATGTGCCATGTTGGTTGTGTTTTGGTTTTTCTTGCTTTTCTTTTAACCAGAAATGCAAAAGAGGGAATTATTCTGAGCTTCTGTTATTTACTAACGCAATGCATCTTCTTCAAGAAGCTCCTTGAATACTAAATTGGTTGGTCTTACATTCTAACCTGCTTACTTACCAAAAAGGATGAAGTATTTTTCCTAGAGTATGGTGAATGCTTTTGGCTGAGGGTTAAAACAAAGGTTTTCCTATGTCTTTCAAGTTTAGATCTTTAAAGACGTCCATCCTGAAATCCTGAGATTACAAGTAGAGTTTTCCGGGTCTGTATGGGATTATTTTCTGTCTCACAGAACTGCTGCACAGCTCAACTGATAAGACTCGGGGGAAGGTGAAGTTTCTGTCAGGCAAGGACTGTACTCTTGAACCTAAAGAGCAAAGCCTGTATGCTGTAAGTCCTAGCCTAGCAGGAGGACAGTTTGCAAATCAAATTGGCTCATGCTCTTGTTGACCCTGATGACAATATGCACAGCATAAAACCTCTCTTATGAACAAGAATAGATAACATAGAATCATAGAATCATAGAATAGTTAGGGTTGGAAAGGACCTTAAGATCATCTAGTTCCAGCCCCCTGCCATGGGCAGGGACACGTCCCAGTAACCATGCCACCCAAGGCTCTGTCCAACCTGGCCTTGTACAGTAAATGCAATATTTTCCTGGAAGAAAACGAAAGAGGAGATAATCATGATTGCCTCTATTCTTGTGTTTCTCTCTTCCTATAGGAAGAACAGATCTTCAATGTCTTTTCAGTTTTAATCAATAATATATATAAAAATACATACATATGAAAATATAAAAGTTAAAATTCTGTGGAGTATTTGTTTGTTTTGTTTGGTTTTATTATTAAATTATATCCTGTGTCTCTCCTGTATTTTTTTTTGGATGTGACCTTTGCTTTTACCTTGATCTTCAAACTTTTCTCCCTCCTTTGGACCTTTGTGAGGCTCCAAACAATCCTGCTGGTGTAAAATGGACCTGGCTTTCATGTAGTCTGAACCTTGTAATTAGGACTTTGAATACTTTCCTTTTAGAGTGAGTGAATCAAATTGACCCAGATTGGCCACAATCAGACACTTCTATCTTCTAGAGGTTGTTCAGAGAGCAGTGTTAAATGCTCCCTATTTCTTTCATGGTGGAAAGTGTCTCAGCACAGAAATGTCTGACATTATAATTAATTCTTTTGTTGCCAATTTCGAAAGAAAGACCAGAGCCAGAATGAACTAGAGACTAGACTACGTTAGCAGCAGTGATCTGCGTATTTGTGGGATTCATGGTTAGCCCAGGGCTTTCTAGAAGAAGCAAATTAGGGGCTTTGCTCAGACATACTGAACACTTCGGTGTCTATGTGGTATCCTGAATTCAAGGGCAAAGCATCTGATACTCAGCACTGCCAGCCCTAGTTTCTTTATGCAATGACGAGAAATGGGAGCTGGATTCAGGCTGCCCTCTACAGCTATATTATGTAAGTGTTTAGCATGAATTGGAGAGATTTCCATGGTCTTGCAGCAGCAGGGCTCCTTATGCAGCCACGGGGCTCCCTAGGCCATCAGGACAGACAGTGATCAGGAAGGTCAAAATAAAGCAACCGCATTGTGCCTGCCTGTCCAGGCTGTCACCAAGCTGAATATCACATAGTCTGCCTCTTGCCAATGACTAAGGGCACAGGTACTGACTCTGATTCAGGTCCTGATGCACCCTTGCTGCTGCTGTGCTTGGCATCAGGGGCCTGTTCCCACAGGAAAAACTAGTGCCCTGTGTTCTCCTTGGTGGAGACAGTTTTTACTGAAGGTCAGCCTTGTACTCCAGTGTGGACTTAGCTTAAGTTAACAACTTTGGCCATTTGGCCATCTCCACAAAGTGTCTCAACTGTGTGCTCTGAATAACCCTGCCAGGCCAGGAAACTTCACCCAAGTGATGCAACAGCGGATGTGGAGCAACCTTAAATCATTGCACAGGTGAAAAGGAAAAGTGTGATTTTTTTTTTCCTAGGATGTTGTTGTTACAATTTGCTGTCAATCCCATGTTCACAGAGTTCAAGTCCCTCCCTCGATGTCTTTGCAATCTCAAGCTAGTGACATTAGCAGAAGTCAGAAAAGAAAGTATTTAAAAGCATCTTAAAGCAGCTTAAAATCCATCCCTTTCACTTCATACACAAAGACTGCTATCACCCGTGCTTGTGTACAATTAAAGATTATGAGAGAGCAGGGAGGTGTGGGTGACATTCTTTGCCTAGTGTCACTCACTGGAGAGCACGAATTTATCTCTTTTCATGCTTCCATATTTATCAAGATAGAGCTGACATCAGCTGTTGAGAATGGCTCAAAACAGCTGTTCTTTGACAAAAAGTGAGTCATTCACAGCTAAGAGGAATATGATTATCTACTATTCTTTAACAATAAACAAGTACAGTAGCAATACTATTTATTCTGTTCTGTGTTTTTGCCCTCTGTTCTTTACTTTATATCAGCTCAGGGCTGATCAGGGAGTACATCAACTGTTCACAAGTCTTACAAACGTCTGTGTGACTTGTGGAAATTCAGCGTGTCTTCAGCTTCAGTCCTGTTTAAGAATTTCAATAGGATGTGCAGAAAAACTCTTTGCATAAGTCCCAGCTGAATCTTTACACCCACCCCTTGACATGAGTCTTTAAAAACTGTGCTTCATATTGTGGATGCTTGTCTACATGCAGCAAGTTTGGGTTTGGATTCTGTGTTTACCACAGAAATGCTATAAGCAACCATACCTCAGTACTGTGGTGAAGTGTGATCCCTCAGGTCCAGTTAAAGCTTCAGAAAGAAAGAGCGTGGGTCTGGTCGCATCCCAGTCTTGCAAGGTTATAACTATCTGCACATTTTTGAGGGAGCTGTTATTACTCAGTCTTTTCAGTAGTGTTCATAGTGGTCCCTGCCCAAGTGAAAGGGTTAAAACATGCACTGGAAGGACCAAACTCAAGGCAGAGCAGATTTGAAAGGTCGGGTTTTTTTCAGGTGCATGGGGAGCTAAGACTTTGGCATTTTATAGCCTACTCCAGCGGCTGTGTTAAATTAGATTATTTCTGTTCTGGTGAAGCCATTTTCCCGCAAAATTCAGTAGGAGTTTTTGTAGCTTCCCTAGACTATGTTTAGAAAGTTTATTTCAATTTTATAAATAACAATGATTTCAGATGAAATATTTATGCATACCACAAAGACTAACTTCATTAATGACACACAAAAGCTTTTTGCTTCCATGACAAAACAGTAGAATAATTTAAATGCAATGTTTGTGGGCTGGTTTATATATTCTGACATATGGAAATGAGAGTAAAAATTCCTTAATTTTGAGTCTGTTGAACTTTAAGTTGGCTTCAGAATGATTTGCTTAGTCTATATATTGGGAGGGTTCATTAACAAACAGTCTATGAACGCCTTTTTTAAGTAAAGATTTTTTTGCATAACTGAATTTTTTTTTTTTTTTAATTCTTTAGGAATTTAAGCCACTTTCAAAACCTGTATTTTTGCGTAAATACAATATTCACCTAAAATTTGAGCTAGCTCTGTGTTAACTGGTCTACTACATTCACAACAGTGGGTTTTGTGAATCATATCCAGTACCTTTTAATGGGCAATAGATCAAGCCCTAAGATTTGAATGCAAACCCTCACCTTAAGTCTTTAAAGACTTTTATCTGGCTGACGTTCAGTGTTAGTATCATCAAGCTCCACTGTGGAAGAAAGCTCTTACTGAACACAGAGATCAATTGAGCATCTCAATGGATTTTCAATATTACATCATTAATTGCATTCAGTCACCATGAATGGAATTAAGCCAAAATTGGCTTTGCTGGGATCTGCCAGTTCTAAATAAAACTTGTAGCAGGAAAATCCCTATTGCATACTGCATCAATTGGTAAGTCAATAAACTGAATTTGCAAGACACTCAATGTATAAAAAGATCAATGTCTCTTGGCTTCTCTTGGCAAGAAACTCTTAGTACTTAAATGTCTTTAACCTTCACTATAACCCTTACATTTTCTCTGATACGATGCATATAAGATAAAGATATTTAAAATGGATCAAGTAGGATCTCAAGATTTGGTCTTCTAATTGTCTTGTATAGTGGTAAGTAGAGAAGTAGAAGGACCAAAATTTTACTACAAAGATGTATAAAATATCTTTGAGTGTAATTGCTAGCTAAAAACCTGACAGGTTTTTATTCAGCTTACTCATTTAAGGGGGATGCAAGGTCAAGAGAATGATGAACAGCAATCAATCTTCACACTCGCAGCTGAAAGACTCTCTCATGAAGTCCATGAAGAGAGGCTGGTGGGACACCCTGTTTAAACCAGTGTGTTGTAGCAACATTGATTTTGCAGGAAGTCATGGGGTGATAGCTGTGGATGGCAGGGAGCTTGGATCACTAAGAATCAGTTCTAGATGACTTCTAATTGATTAAATCCACCTCTGTATTTTGTATTTACCGAACATCTCACATGCAGCTACTTTAGGCAGTGCTGTCAGCTTTGCTACCTATCTGTAAAAGACATGCAGATTATATTATTATAGATTCCTCTTGAACTACCAGATAGGATAAAGCTATCAAAACCCAAGCCTGATCACCGCCAGACTCTGGGTTTCTCCACCTACAAGTTTCACAAGAAATATGAAGACAGTACCAAAATTTGAGTCACATTGCAGATCTGTGTAGCCCAGCATCCTTCTTTGATGTTAACCAATGATGGGATAAGTATTCAGAAGAGACAGATGTGTCATATGTCCTCCAAGATCTCTCCAGCTTTCCAAAACATAAGACTCAAGTATTTCCTGAACTAAGTTGCTTAAGTATTTCCAGTGGGTTCCTCTTTTATTATCCATAAAGCTATATTGCATGGAAATAGAGCTTAAAGTCCCAAGACTGCCTCTGTCTCTTCACTAAGCATCAGCCGTTGCCTTCAGGTCATTCACATTGCACAGTTTTTTTAAAAGCACCCATCCATGCAACTCACTGAAACCAGTGGCTATGTCCATGGACCTGGAGCAGTGATCTGCCTCTGCCACACCTCCTGCACATGGAGCTGCCATGAAGACAGCCTGCCTGAGAGGACAGCACATGACTGTGGATGAGGGACCTGCTGGGATGTTTGAGCTCATTGATTTGGTCGGGCTGCACAGGAAGCCAGCTTTGCAAACTTTCAGCCCTGGCTTTCCATGTTTTCTTGGGGCAGCCATTAACATGCAAATCTAGAAATTTCACTGAAAGCTAGGTTCCTAAGTGACTCCTCCTTAATCTTCCCTCTGCCAAGGATAGGAAATGATTTTGCCTTTTCTACCTGCATTACTATGGGTAGATGTAATACTATACTATATATACAGCTATTGCAGTGACAGAAGACAGAATGGAAATCCTAGATCCAAAACCAAATTAAAAAGATACCAGCTTGAATCCCAGAAGCATTACAGATGCAATTGTGGTGTTAATCGATTTACCTCCTAAAGGAGGTAGACTGTGTTACTATCTCATTTGGAACTAATTTGAGAGTTTCTGCACAATTCCTCTTTGTACGATGCAGAGAAACCTCATGATTCTCTGCAGATTTAAAAAAAAAAAATCCCTTTTGCATTTTACTTTTTTTACTTTTCATAGAGGCTGGTCTGGAAATGTGGTTCATCAGCTCATCAGGATGCATACTAGTGCTTCTGGACCTAAAATGTTGACTGTCTGTATTGCATCTTCCTGTTAACAAATAATATCTTATGAAGATGAACACAGTTCCCTAGAGTCTGTCCCCTCGGTATCTGGTTCCTTGGCTCTGCACCATAAAATATTACAGTTTCGTCATTAAGGCTGTCTCTTACAATGCTATTACCCACTTCTAGTGATCCATGTGGGTGCTACTGATAGAGATAGCAGTAGCCTGGAAAACATAAAGAAGGACTACAGAGCCCTGGGAGACGTGGTTAGGGGCTCTGGAGCTCAGATTGTCTTTTCATCAATTCTCCAGGATACAGGGCAAGACCTTGAAATGACTACGAGGACTGGCCAGGTTAATAAATGGTTAGAAGGGTGGTGCCATAGTCAGGGGTTTGGGTACTTTGAACATGGGACTCAATTTAGTAGGCCAGGTCTACTGACGGCTGTTGGAGCTGGTCTCACAAAGAAGGGGAAGGCCGGTTTTGGTAGGAGGCTTGCCAGACTGGTCAAGGATGCTTTAAGCTAGATGTGTTGGGGGAGGGGGGCAGCATTCCATCCCAACACACCCAGTCAGTTGCCAGCACCTATAATAAATGCTCAGAGCAATGCAGAGATATTCCAGGCGCTCCAGCCAATGAGCTGGCTTCATTTGGAGCTTGGCTCAGATGCCTCTGTAGAAACACCCGTAGCATGGGGAACAAATGAGGAACTGGAGACGTGTGCATGTCTGTGGGGGTATAATACCATAGGCATCACAGAAACATGGTGGGATGGCTCCTATGACTGGTGTGTTGGAATAGAAGGTTACAGGCTCTTTAGAAAAGATGGGCCCGGTAGGCGGGGAGGGGGAGTTGCTATTTATGTTAGGGATAGGCTGGAGAGTATGGAACTCTGTCTGGGGACAGGTGAGCAGCCAATAGAGAGTTTGTGGGTCAGGGTTAAAGGGAGAACAGCAATAGGAGACATTACTGTGGGGATCTGTTACAGACCGCCTGATCAAGAGGACTCTGTGGATGAAGCACTCTATAGACAGATAGGAACAGCCTCACTCTCGCAGGCCTTCGTTCTAATGGAGGACTTTAACCACCCTGATATCTGTTGGAGGGATGGTATGGGCTGGCACAAGCAATCCAGAAGGTTCCTCGATTGCGTGGAAGACAACTTCCTTCTGCAAGTAATAGAGGAGTCGACAAGGAGAGGTGCCATGCTTGACCTCATCCTCACCAACAGGGAAGTGCTGGTTGGAAATGTGACGCTCCAGGGCAACCTATGGTTGAATTCTTGATCCTCAGGACAGTGAGAAGAGCATGCAGCAAGCTCACTGCCCTGGACTTCAAGAGAGCAGACTTTGGCCTCTTCAGGAACCTGCTCAGTAAGGTTCCATGGGATACAGCCCTAGAGGGCAGGGGGGCCCAAGACTGTTGCTTGATATTCAAGGATCACCTACTACAAGCTCAGGAGTGTTGCATCCCAACTAGAAGGAAGTGCAGCAGGAGGGCCAGGAGACCTCCTTGGATGGATAAGGAGCTGCTGAGCAAAATTTGAAGGAGAAAAGAGGCTTATAAAATGTGGAAACAAGGACAGGTGGTCTGGGAAGAACACAGGGATGTTGTCCGGGAAGCTAGGGACCAGGTTAGGAAAGCTAAGGCCCACTTAGAATTAAACTTGGCTAAGGATGTGAAAGATAACAAGAAGGGATTCTATAGGTGCGTACTGAATAAAAGACAGACTAGGGACAACATGGGCCCTCTCCAGAAGCTATCGGGAGAACTGGCTACCCTGGATTTGGAGAAGGCTGAGGTTCTTAATGACTTCTTTGCCTCAGTCTTCACGGGCAAATGCTCTGACCACACCACCCAAGTCTTGGAAGGCAGACACAGGGATTGTGAGAATGAAGACCCTAGGCCCACTGTAGGAGAGGATCTGGTTCGAGACCATCTCAGGAACCTAAACAAGGACTTACACAAGTCCATGGGACCTGATGAAATCCATCCACGGGTGCTGAAGGAGCTGGCAAATGAAGTTGCTAAGCCACTGTCCATCATATTTGAAAAATCATGGCAGTCAGGTGAAGTTCTCAATGACAGGAAAAAGGGAAATATAACCCCTATTTTCAAGAAGGGGAAAATGGATGAGCCAGAGAACTACAGAACAGTCAGTCTCATCTCTGTGCCTGGCAAAATCTTGGATCGGATTCCCCTGGAAGGCATGCTAAGGCACATGAAAACCAACAAGGTGCTTGGTGACAGCCAGCATGGCTTCACTAAGGGGAAATCCTGCCTGACCAATTCGGTGGCCTTCTATGATGGGGCTATGGAACTGATGGACAGGGGTAGAGCAGTTGATGTCATCTAGCTGGACTTGTGCAAAGCATTCGACACTCTCCCACACAACATAGAATCATAGAATAGTAAGGGTTGGAAAGGACCTCAAGATCATCGAGTTCCAACCCCCCTGCCATGGGCAGGGACACCTCCCACTAAACCATGCCATCCAAGGCTATGTCCAACCCCACCTTGAATGCCGCCAGCGATGAAGCATCCACAACCTCCCTGGGCAACCCATTCCAGGGCCCCACCACCCTCACAGTAAAGAATTTCTTCCTCATATCCAATCTAAACTTCCCCTGTTTAAGTTTAAACCTGTTACCCCTTGTCCTCTCACCACAGTCCCTAATGAAGAGTCCCTCCCCAGCATCCCCATAGGCCCCCTTCAGGTATTGGAAGGCTGCTATGAGGTCTCCACGTAGCCTTCTCTTCTCCAGGCTTAACAGCCCCAACTTTCTCAGCCTATCTTCATACGAGAGGTGCTCCAGTCCCCTGGTCATCCTCGTGGCCCTCCTCTGCACTTGTTCTAACACTTCCATGTCCTTTTTATGTTGAGGACACCAGAACTGCACACAATACTCCAAGTGAGGTATCACGAGAGCAGAGTAAAGGGGCAGGATCACCTCCCTCGACCTGCTGGTCACACTCCTTTTGATGCAGCCCAGGATACGGTTGGCTTTCTGGGCTGCAAGCACACACTGCCGGCTCATGTTCATTTTTTCATCAACCCACACTCCCAAGTCCTTCTCCGCAGGGCTGCTCTGAATCTCCTCCCCGCCCAACCTGTAGCTGTGCCTGGGATTGCTCCGACCCAGGTGTAGGACCTTGCACTTGTTATGGTTAAACTTCATCAGGTTGGCATCAGCCCACCTCACAAGCATGTCAAGGTCCCTCTGGATGGCATTCCTTCCCTCCAACTTATCAACCGAACCACACAGCTTGGTGTCACATCCTAGTCTCTAGGTTGGAGAGACATCAATTTGATAAGTGGACCATTCAGTGGATAAAGAACTGGCTGGATGGCCACAAGCAAAGAGTTGTGCTCAATGTCTCAATGTCCAGATGGAGACCAGTAACAAGTGGTGTCCCTCAGGGATCAGTGCTGGGATCGGTCTTGTTCAACATCTTTGTCGGTGGCATTGACAGTGGGATTGAGTGCGCCCTCAGTATATTTACCAATGACACCAAGCTGTGTGGTTCGGTTGATAAGTTGGAGGGAAGGAATGCCATCCAGAGGGACCTTGACACGCTTGTGAGGTGGGCTGATGCCAACCTGATGAAGTTTAACCATGCCAAGTGCAAGGTCCTACAACTGGGTCAGAGCAATCCCAGGCACAGCTACAGACTGGGCAAGGAAGAGATTCAGAGCAGCCCTGTGGAGAAGGATTTGGAAGTGTTGGTCGATGAGAAACTGAACATGAGCTAGGAGTGTGCGCTCGCAGCCCAGAAAGCCAACCGTATCCTGGGCTGCATCAGAAAGAGCGTGACCAGGAGGTCAAAGGAGGTGATCCTGCCCCTCTACTCTGCTCTTGTGAGACCTCACTTGGGGTGCTGTGCTCAATTCTGTCATCCTCAATATAAAAAGGACATGGAACTGTTAGAACAAGTGCAGAGGAGGGCCATGAGGATGATGAGGGGACTGGAGCACCTCCCTTATAAGGGTAGACTGAGAAAGTTGGGGCTGTTCATCCTGGAGAAGAGAAGGCTGCATGGAGACCTCATAGCAGCCTTCCAGTATCTGAAGGGGCCCTATAGGGATGCTGGGGAGGGACTCTTCATTAGGGACTGTGGTGAGAGGATAAGGGGTAATGGGTCAAAACTTAAACAGGGGAAGTTAAGATTGGATGTAAGGAAGAAATTCTTTACTCTAAGGGTGGTGAGGCACTGGAATGAGTTGCCCAGGGAAGTTGTGAATGCTTCATCCCTGGCAGCCTTCAAGGTGGGGTTGGATATAGCCTTGGATGGCATGGTTTAGTGGGAGGTGTCCCTGCCCATGGCAGGGGGATTGGAACTAGATGATGTTAAGGTCCTTTCCAACCCTAACTATTCTATGATTCTATGATTATATTTTTGTGCAGGTTATTTGGGGGCATCCCCATGTCTTTGCTTTCTGTTTCCCAATGTTGCCCTAGCTTCACCAGATGAAATTCTAAGGATCAGAGAAGGATTTTTTTTTCACACTTAGTAGTTTGTGACATAACACAGTTTTCATCAAGCCTAATTCTGAAGGAAATGCAAAATAAACCAGTTACCAAACTTCCGTCTCTGAAGGTGTCCCATTTCACAGGAAGAGAGAGGCCTAACACACTGGATTAGAAGACTTTGAGACGAAGCGCTCCATAGGCAGATAGGAGCAGCCTCATGCTTGCAGGCACTTGTTCTCATGGGAGACTTCAACCGCCCTGATATCTGTTGGAGGGATGGTACAGCCCAGCACAAGCAATCCAGAAAGTTCCTCGATTGCGTGGAAGACAACTTCCTTCTGCAAGTAATAGAGGAGCCGACAAGGAGAGGTGCCATGCTTGACCTCGTGCTCACCAACAGGGAAGGGCTGGTTGGGAATGTAATGCTCCAGGGCAGCCTTGATTGCAGCGATCATGAGATGGTCGAGTTTGAGATCCTCAGGACAGTGAGAAGAGCGTGCAGCAAGCTCACTGCCCTGGACTTCAAGAGAGCAGACTTTGGCCTCTTCAGGAACCTGCTCAGTAAGGTTCCATGGGATACAGCCCTAGAGGGCAGGGGGGCCCAAGACTGTTGCTTGATATTCAAGGATCACCTGCTGCAAGCTCAGGAGTGGTGCATCCCAACTAGAAGGAAGTTCAGCAGGAGGGCCAGGAGACCTCCTTGGATGGATAAGGAGCTGCTGAGCAAAATTCGAAAGATAAAAGAGGCTTATAAAAGGTGGAAGCAAGGTCAGGCGGCCTGGGGAGAATACAAGGATGTTGTCCGGGAAGCTAGGGACCAGGTTAGGAAAGCTAAGGCCCACTTAGAATTAAACTTGGCTAGGGATGTTAAGGATAACAGGAAGGGATTTTATAGGTACGTTGCCAATAAGAGACAGGTTAGGGACACCGTGGGCCCTCTCCAGAAGCTATCGGGAGAACTGGCTACCCTGGATTTGGAGAAGGCTGAGGTTCTTAATGACTTCTTTGCCTCAGTCTTTACGGGCAAATGCTCTGTCCACACCACCCAAGTCTTGGAAGGCAGACGCGGCGACGGTGAGGGTGGGGACCCTGGGCCCACTGTGGGGGAGGATCTTGTTCGGGACCACCTTAGGAACCTGAATGTATACAAGTCCATGGGACCGGATGAAATCCATCCAAGGGTCCTGAAGGAGCTGGCAAATGAAGTTGCTAAGCCACTGTCCATCATATTTGAAAAATCATGGCAGTCAGGTGAAGTTCCCGATGACTGGAAAAAGGGAAATATAACCCCCATTTTTAAGAAGGGGAAAAATGGATGAGCTGGGGAATTACAGACCAGTCAGTCTCACCTCTGTGCCTGGCAAAATCTTGGAGCGGATTATCCTGGAAGGCATGCTAAGGCACATGAAAACCAACAAGGTGCTTGGTGACAGCCAGCATGGCTTCACTAAGGGGAAATCCTGCCTAACCAATCTGGTGACCTTCTATGAAGGGGCTACGGAACTGATGGACAGGGGTAGAGCAGTTGATGTCATCTATCTGGACTTGTGTAAAGCCTTTGACACTGTCTCCCATGACATCCTTCTCTCTAAGTTGGAGAGACATCAATTTGATAGGTGGACCACTCGGTGGATAAAGAACTGGCTGGATGGCCGCACGCAAAGAGTAGTGCTCAGTGGCTCAGTGTCCAGCTGGAGACCGGTAACGAGTGGTGTCCCCCAGGGATCGGTGTTGGGACCGGTCTTGTTCAACATCTTCGTGGGTGACATGGACAGTGGGGTTGAGTGCGCCCTCAGCAAGTTTGCCGATGACACCAAGCTGTGTGGTTCGGTTGATACATTGGAGGGAAGGAATGTCATCCAGAGGGACCTTGACACGCTTGTGAGGTGGGCTGATGCCAACCTGATGAAGTTCAACAATGCTAAATGCAAAGTCCTCCACCTGGGTGGGAGCAATGCCAGGCACAGGTACAGGTTGGGCGGGGAGGAGATTCAGAGCAGCCCTGCAGAGAAGGACTTGGGGGTGTGGGTTGATGAAAAAATGAACATGAGCCGGCAGTGTGCGCTTGCAGCCCAGAAGGCCAACCGTATCCTGGGCTGCATCAAAAGGAGTGTGACCAGCAGGTCGAGGGAAGTGATCCTGCCCCTCTACTCTGCTCTCGTGAGACCTCACTTGGAGTATTGTGTGCAGTTCTGGTGTCCTCAACATAAAAAGGACATGGAAGTGTTAGAACAAGTGCAGAGGAGGGCCATGAGGATGACCAGGGGACTGGAGCACCTCTCGTATGAAGATAGGCTGAGAAAGTTGGGGCTGTTCAGCCTGGAGAAGAGAAGGCTGCGTGGAGACCTCATAGCAGCCTTCCAATACCTGAAGGGGGCCTATGGGGATGCTGGGGAGGGACTCTTCATTAGGGACTGTGGTGAGAGGACAAGGGGTAATGGGTTTAAACTTAAACAGGGGAGGTTTAGATTGGATCTGAGGAAGAAATTCTTTACTGTGAGGGTGGTGGGGCCCTGGAATGGGTTGCCCAGGGAGGTTGTGAATGCTTCATCCCTGGCGGCGTTCAAGGTGGGGTTGGACATAGCCTTGGATGGCATGGTTTAGTGGGAGGTGTCCCTGCCCATGGCGGGGGGGTTGGAACTCGATGATC
Source organism: Amazona ochrocephala (assembly GCA_039720435.1). Lineage (NCBI taxonomy): Eukaryota > Metazoa > Chordata > Aves > Psittaciformes > Psittacidae > Amazona > Amazona ochrocephala. Next base: position 27,042,240 of record CM077876.1, on the reverse strand, counting down.
TTGAGGTCCTTTCCAGCCCTTACTATTCTGTGATTCTGTGATTCTGTGAATATCCAGAGTGACAATGATTGCCAGCAAACAGATTACCTCATTATAGGACAGTCAAAACAACATAGTTTTGCAAGTAATTTAAAGTTCACACTACTTTAGGAGGCTCTGATGTTCTTCATGACTGATACTTCTAGGTATTTAACACTGAATATATTCAGTCAGTTTTCAGGAGCAATATTAGGGTTGCCAAACTGTAAAGGCCTTCTCAGATCTATGGAAACAAAATAGATTGTAGGAAACAACAATTAAATATTGACTCAAACAAACATGTAATGTGAAATAACAAAACAGTGGCTGGTAGTATTTAATACAAGGACATGTATTTTTGGCTAGTGTCAGCAAAACCTATGCTGAACTACTGAGGAGAAAATTCATTTAGCCGAATTTAGAACCTCCTCAAAATGACAGAAATTCCCATTAACTTCGGCAGAGCAAAGATTTCATGTAGAGCTCCTAAATTTAGTGCAGAACTTGAAACATTCATAATCTTCAAAATGGGAGCTCTGAAATAGTGAGAATAGCTTTATTTATTTGCCCGCTAACTCTTATTCCACTGTAATTCGAGCAGTCATTAATTAGAGGAATGTTTCGTCTGTTTCCCAAGTTATTTTCTTAAATCTTGGGAATATTTTTGAGGGAAGATTCCCCAAGTTTTATATTTCTGATGGGATTTTAGCATGCTCCTTAAATCAATAACTGTAAGCTTCCTTCAAAAATCTGTTTTGATTTTCAAACAGCTAACGGTAGCCTGTTCCCTGTACCAAAGTAGAGAAAAAGACCTTTGTCAGAGTGAGGAAAACGTAGGTCTACATTTATATTCATTCATGTCTGGCTTCTACCCAAACACCAGAAAGGATTTCTTGTTTCCTCCATCAGTTGCAAACAGCTGTGTCTTCTTCCTCTTGAAAAGGCAGATGTTGGGCAAATGGTTTCACAAAAAATAATTCTTGTGCATAGTCTGCAGTCAGCTTCAGATTGTGAATTGTGCAGAACTGGATCCCTATCAGCTGACCTCTTTGCAGGCAGAAATGTTAGTTCCAATTAAGAAGGCGCAAATACAGACACTAAACCTGCTGACCGGCCTGCATGCAATTTCACTTTCATTGGGGCTTTTTGTGGGAGGATTAATTCAATATGTAAGCTGTGAATGGGTCAGTGAATCTTTGAGTTTTGGGGGTCAAGACAAGTCATAGCAAAGGCTGACTAGGTAACTGTGGTAACTTTGATAGGCTTTTCCTGGAGCTTATTTCATTAACAAAATCTTGTTATGAAATTTCGTGACTCGAACAGCAAGTACCAAAAATGCCCTCCCACCTACTCTAAATCTTATGCAGCCATGCAGACCTCAAGTAACTGCTCAAATGAAGGATAAACTTGCTTCGTAGGTGGTGGTATTTAGTAGTAGATATGTGGTCTTCACATATGGCTATCAGCATTGCATAAGTAGTGATTTCTACGAACTATATGCATACTTGCTGCTCTTACCACTGTATGGATGTGAGCTGGGCCATTTGTGGCTGAACATATATGAAACACTCAAGATAACTTGCATCTCATATTCATGCAAAGATCTAATCTTGGTATTTGTCACCCATGAGAATATACACAGTGAAAAATGAACACACTGGCTTGAATCAAAAGATTGCCCCGAGAGCTGTGTCTCCAGCAACACCCAGTATTGCAAAGCTTGAAGAATATATATAAGAAACAGGCATGACTGGCTGATGCTTCTCTTTGTATATCTACCTGGCTATTTTGTTCCTTAGTTTACTCTTAGTTCCTCCATTTCTGGAGAAGAGATGTTTAGAGATCTCTGAAGTAGAAAGTCGCGTCTGAACTACAGTATATTAATTCTTCAGCAATCTCTTTTGTTTCTGAGTGCACTGTGTTGGCTTCCCCAACACCCTGTGGCAGAGTTTCATGGTTCAGCTATGTTCTACGTGAAAGAGAATTTGTTTCTTTAGTGTGCTGCCTGATAACACCATCATTTTCTGAAAACCTGAACCACTTGAAAAAAAATGCATCTCATACTGATTCTCTGGAACAAAGAAGGCATCTTTCCATGTTGCTACTGATTGCCTACTGGCATATAATTTGAACAAGGTGCATTATACCAAATCCATCTTCTTTCTAATTTAATGCCTGTCTTCCTTTAGGATACACCTAATTTGGGGATATCTAGTGCTAGCAAAACAGAGATTCATACAGGACTGTCTCATAAATAACCCACAGTTCTCTCCATCTCTGGTCACATCCTGCCTACTTTGCCAGGGGGTTCGGAAGCTGCTGAATGATTGTTTCGTTTGCTGAGGTAAGCTAAGAAGAGGAGCCTTTAGCAAGGTCTGCCATATGCTGACTGGGAAAATAGGGCTTTCAGAAGTTCCCTTTGTCCTCTGATCACCACCCATCCACCCTACTTTCCAGAGGACAGCAAGCATTTATTTTTTTGGTAAAGTGATAAAGCAGCTTTTTGTCACCCTATCCTTCTCCTCATGCTCTTTTAGCAGAAAAATAATCCAGCAGCAACAAGAAAGCTCCTTTTGCATGAGTGAGCGCCTTTCAGCAAACTGGCGGAAAGGACCTTTTCCCTTCTTTCTCAAATCTGTTTTCCAATTTTTTAAGAAAATTTGTGTTCTTCAGCAGAAGTTGAATAAGTTTGCTTGTTCTTTGTTTTGAGGGAGAGCCAAACCCCTCGGTCTTTAGCAATCTTAAAGCTTGTCAAAGAGTGGTTTAGTTTTCTAATTATAGTTTCTGTGCATCAAATACAAAATGCATACTTTTGTTGATATTCCTCTTTCCGTAAGGAAACAAAATTCCTTTAGTCACCTTAGGATAATTGCTCAAAATCAGGTGCACAGTGTCACTAGTCAACTTAATCTTGGGTTTGTGTTTGACAGCACACCCCATGTGTGGGTGTTGAATATTCGTGAAGGCAGGTGAAAAGTGCCATTACAGTTCATCACATTACAATACAGAGTCACAATAAGACAGCAGCACCCCAGACAGACTCTTAGTTTAAATTCCCAGCTAGGATGGGTGTCTGGCCCTGCACAGGCTGGGCATTATGTAGTATGGTTCAGCAGTGTCTTCCATTTTGGATGATGGTAGCACCCCTGCTCTGCCTATCTTTAGAATTCTCCACTCCTAGGATGCTTGGAGAGGGGCCAAGCTTGACATGATTTTAAGTCCAGTTTTTCCTCTTCTGTAAACTTTGAGTGGATTCCAAGGAAGCTGTATCGTGTCCTTGTGGTTCATAGCTTCCTGCTGTGACAGGTCGAATCACTCACTTGGCTTCTGTACCAGCAACAAGGCAGGGAAAGGGCAGAATCTATGCTTACGATGCAGGCCCACGTTGCCTGGTTATGCAGCCCTCTCTGCCTGTGGCCACACCAGGGAGTTCAGGTGCTGTATAAGCCTGATATGCAATGGGCTTCTTTGCTGAAAAAGTAGAAGCAGTTATCCGTGGATCACTTTTCATGACTGGAAGACGTCATCACCTGACCTGTAAAGGTGACCTGTAAAAAAGGTTTCTTAGGGCTTTTGAGAGCCTTATATGACTTTTGCTGCAAGTGGGGTTCCCCTGAGACGCTGTGATGTTCACTGTGACATGGAGAGTCAGAGGAATTCTATTACCTGTTCCTCATAAAGCATCTGCCCACCTGGGTCAAGACCCAAGGGCACCTCCCATAGCTCAAGGTTACCAGTGAGCCTCAGTAGTGCCTTCCTGGGAAGTAGCATGCACGTTGGCGAAATCCCCCCCCAAGCTGAAAGGATTACCCTATTCATTGGGAATGGTCCCTAGCAGATCCTGGTCCCTGAACCATCCACAGGGGTTATCTTCAGAAGTGCTGCTCCTGCAGAGCAAACCCGTGTTGGGTAGTTGAAGGATGAACAGGCCACAGGTTTGTACTTTTTCTCTATTTTTTTTTTTTTTTAAATCAGATTCCCCAAAAGTCATGATGCAGCTCTGAAATGAGTGGATGGAGGCACTTCTTAGCTACTAGACCAGCAGCAAACTTGATTTAGCCCACACTTGGGCTATACAAGTCTAAATTCTGAAAGCTGGTCTGCTTTGACTCAAAGCTGGCAACACATTTTAGACTTTGCACTTCTATCTGATGAAGAATCTGATACCTCTGCAAGCGCTGATGCTCCTATTCTTCAGATAGGGGCAGAAACACCACATGTCATGGCATCTTGTTGCCTCCGCACAGTCACCACATACTTTATCAGCATGTCAGCGTCCTGCTGCAGAGCATGGTATTTCATCAGGGGATGCACCTGGAATTCCCACCTCTATGAATGCAGAGGTCTGGAAGTGAGCCTGTTGGATTAGGATACTCTTAAAATGAGTCACGTTTACCCACATAAGGGTTTACGTATCACAGGGGATTACACTGCAGTGGTTGGTGCCTTAGATATGCTTATAAGGGCCAAAGATCCAACTGCACCAGCAGGGAGGGTTATACAACAGTCTCTAATGATAGCCCTGCTTGCTACCTGTAAGTAAAGATAGGCACAAAGTTGTCTACTGCAGACCTGTGAACTTGGGTTACTTGGAGATCCCTCAGCCTCTTGATACATTCTGGAGCAACTTTCAGGACAAAGCATGTGATGAGGATAAGCATTCACAACCACAGATGTGTACCCTGCCTTCCTAGAACTCCAGCTGGCAAACTCAGCAGCTGCTGTTGTTCTTGTTCCTTATGCTCTTGTGAATCCAGCCTGTGATTGGTGCCCCCAGAGTACGAACTCCACAGCTAGCCTCCACTACAAAGACCTTTCCAACACAGGCACTCCTTCTCAGGCTGGGCACCATCAACTTCCTTGATTTACAGAATAATTCCTCCTTCCACTGCCAAACAGCACCTTCAATATGATGGCATTTTTTCATGTACTTCCACTTAGGGAAAAAGTAAAACCCTCCACCTCTCTTTTTTTCTGGAAGATTTCTGACAAAATGTCCTCTGAAGACCTCAATACTCTCCAGGCCTGAAGAAAACACATAAATGCAGCAGCCTTGTTCCTTTCCCTAGGAGTGGAAAATGTGCTGCTGCTCTCTGTATATCACCTAGGAACTCATTGCCCTGTGAGTCATGCATGGACCTTGTGAAGGATGGAAAGTAGATGGACAGATTAATGGCTTTGTTCAGTCTTTGCCAAGACTTTCAGAGAATTATTCCTCTCTCAAATGCAGTTTTTTATACATAATTTCTTTTTTGTTGCCCATTATGACTGAAAGGTTATAACAGAAATGCTTTGAAAGTATTTGGACAACCATGGTCTTCCTGCAGAGCTGACAGTTTTACCAAGCCTGAACAATGGTGATAAACTTGTTTCCCGAGCCCGTAGTAGGAACTACATTTTGGATAAAACTTAAATTGACTAGCGATTTCTTGGACATATAGATTTTCTTTCCAGAGGATCCAGAAGATCCATTTCCAGTCTTTGCATAGCTAGACAGTTTCTCTTAAATTTCACTTTCTCTATGCAACTTGTAACTTTCCAGTTCTGATGTTCTTCTGCTGACTTAACTTTGGCTGAGGTTACACCTGAAGGTCACTGGGAAACAGTTCCTCATGTGCATTGCAAATGCATACCTGTTAGGTAGTGTTAACCAGTAATCAGTACAGTAGCTTTTTCTAGCTGTTTTGATGGCTGCATCTCACAGACTCACAGAACGATTGAGGCTGGCAGGACCTCTGGAGGTCACTTGGTCCAACACTCCTGCTCAACCAGGGTCATCTAGACCCAGTAGCCCAGGACCGTGTTCAGGCAGCTTTTGAGTATCTCCAAGGTTGGAGACTCCACAACCATTCTGGGCCACCTGTGTCAGTGCTCAGCCACCCTCACAATGAAAATGTGTTTCCTGAAGTTTAGAAGGATCCTCCTGTGTTTAACTTTGTGTTCATTGCCTCTTGACTTCTTAGTTGTTCTTATTGCAATCCAAACTCTCAAGCTCCTTATGTGAAGCCTCAGAGTGGTTTTGTCCTTCCTTTCTGAGGGGCTTGCTGTAATATTCCACAGCTCTCCTTAGCCCATTTACCTTGTGCTTGAATCTTCTCCAAAGTTAAGTCTGAAGATGAAGAGTTTGTGGATCCACACCTTCCATCACATTTAGGTGCTAATGTGTTACTATCATCTTTCAACCAGGATGTTTTTCTTCTAACACGAGTTTACACTCAAATGGAGCTCAAAGCATAAATTAGAACATGAGATTTCTTGACTAACAGTTACTTTGAAAGTTGGAGTGACAATAACAGCTGTGACTGTTCCTATTTAAGAAAATCTTTAATTCTGCTTGCCTTTGCATTTGATGCTCCAAGCAATAGATGTGCTTTTGTGCCTTGCTGCACCCTGCTGTGCCCCATTGAAGCCCCTGCAGCTACTGAACACTCTGGGTTTGAAGACGCTATGAGACACAGCAAGATCCAAAGACACCTAGAGTCCATCTGTAGGGACAGAATTTCCCATTCATTTTCAATATTCAGACCTGAGCCATGAGTTTGTGCACCTTTTTGTAAGGGACACGTCTATGCAAATTTCAGATCAGCACAATTAATCATTTGGGGGATGTAACAGGTTAATTTATTCCTGTGCATGTTTTATTTTGTTTCCATTTAAAACCTAACATTATTCTTTTGCATTAAAATCATTATCAGATTTCTGGAGTTAATGAGCCATAGAGACGAGAACTTGGCAAATATTCTTCCACCGAGTTGGAAATATGTAGTCATTAAAAGAAAACACATCACATCTTATTCCATGGGTCTAAAAGGTTATTTATTTATGGAGAAAAGCAAGGAGAATAACAATAACAGCTAATTAGACCTGGAATTATATATTTTAGAAGGAATTGTACAAACTTCAGAGGTATGTGTTATTGGAAATATTGGCTGATGCTGAGTAAAGCATCAGGCTCTATCAGCAAGGTACAAGCTGTGATGCCAGACACAATTTGCTATCTGTTCTTCTTTGCAATGCCACAGCTCTGCCACGGGCTGCCTGGCATTGCTTAAAATCACCAGGGATTTGGGAAGAAATCTGCTTGGATGGGGTATACTGCTGGAATGGGTCATACAGCTTTCTCTGCAACTCCTCAGTGCTTGGCTCAGTGGTAAGAGAATAGTTAGCGTGCATTTATGGATGTGTGTGCAATTGTATATACATGCTAAATGAAACCATTTACCCACAGCAGAGAATATGTTAACAAATAAATAGCATATCCTGGTGATGAAATAGGCATTGGCAACAGAACAGACTAAAGAAACTAACCTTTTTAACTGTATATCCAGTGATTATTCTCAATGTAAAGATATCCTTGTCACTTGTTGCATTAGTTACTTGAATTCAAGGTACCTGAAAATATGGCAGAAATTTCTGGAAGGGTGCAGAGTGTGCCAACACTGCTGCCTGAAGCGAGACACTGAGATACCTGAGCTTTTCCTAAGAAGAAAACTCACTGTTGTTAGAAGACTGCATTAAAAACATATCTCCTTGCAGCGTGCTGTTTCTTGCCATTTAGGGATGGGAATTATGGGTGAACCTGCACCCCAGGAGATGCACCATCACCCCCCCTGGCCTTGCTGCCCTGCAGATCCTGCAGGCAAGTGTGGGCATCTGTTGGGCAGGAGGTCATCTTCACCATGGAAGTGATTCCAGTTGTCTATACTTGAAAGCAAGTTTCAAGGAGGGAATATCTCTCTCACTTGTTTAGGCATGGTGAAATAAGTAGGCAAACTATTTAAATGTCACTTGTTTTGTATCTTTTTTAGATATCCAAAGATTAAGTTTCTATATGATAAAATGAAACCAAAACACACATTTGTTTAACGATGGTAAGGTTCATTGTGAAAATGTTGCTATTAAACTCCCAAACACCAAAACTTTGGCAAGCACCAAAAAAAGACATTTTGTATGAAAATAGCTTGAAGTTCTCTGAGTCATTCTGGTTACTTGTCAGCACCAGATCATAGAAACATTGGCTAAAATGAAAAATTGCTAGAAAAATATCAATTATTATTGAAGAGCCATTTTAATAGAACAGATGTTGACTAGATCTAAAGCACTTTATAGATCCTGAAGTGAAGAAAACCCCATTATTTTAGAGAGATGAGTTCTATTTTGTTCAACTGAACACACCCCAGAGAGCCAAAGGATAAAAAGATATAAAGCCTCACCTCCGCTAAGCCTAACAACCAAAACATTTTTCTAACAACTTATTTAGCAAAACTGAGCTAATTTCTGCATGTCTCTCATTAGAAAGTAATACAGCTGAGCTCATTAGGCCTTTTCTCACATCAAAGATATGAAGAAATCAGCTCTGTTTGGGTCTTTTTCTGCTGTAGGGAATCTTAGCTGGGCAGCTTGATTAAATAGAGTTTTATTAATTTTAATACCTTACTCTTTAAAATTTTAGAGGCATTTTAGTGAATCTGCTGTTCCCAGAACATTGTGGAAAACAGACAACAGACGTAGCTATTCCTATAAAAGCCCTCTATTCCAAAGTCTAAGCATCAGGGGGATTAATTTCCTTGAACACTGTTATAGTTCAAATAACCACAAAAAATAGACCTTGCTCGCCTATTTAGAAAAACAGTATCTGAACTTGTATTTGCATTTGCAAGAATGCCAAGAATTGGTTTACTCATGTATTTTCCACCAGGCATAAACTCCACATTTCTGGGACCAGATTTCATTTAATCTCATGAATACACAAACTATATGGTTCCTTAAAGCATTTAAAAAGCAAATAGAATCATAGAATAGTTAGGGTTGGAAAGAACCTTAAGATCATCCAGTTCCAACCTCTCTGCCATGGGCACGGACACCTTCCACTGGACCAAGCTGCTCCAAGCCCCATCCAACTTGGCCTTGAACACTTCCAGTGATGTGCATCCACAGCTTCTATGGGCAACTTGTTCCAGTGCCTCACCACCCTCATAGTGAAGATTTTTTCCTAATGTCTCATCTAAATCTACCCTCTTTCAGTCTGAAGGTGTTCCGCTTGCCTTGTCACTACAGGCCCTTGTAAAAAGTTCCTCTCCAGGTTTCTTGTAGCCCCCCTGAGGGAGAGAGGGTTTGCTCCTAGCCCACTCCTGTTGGCTGATGATGGAAGCACAGGCTCATGACAATATCTCTTCCCCACAGTCTTTCTTAAAGCTAACTACATTGTGTGTGGTGAAGGAGCAGGGCCTGTAGTCCATAGGGGTTCTAGTCAAGGGGGACACAATGCAAAGAGCTGCAGCAGAGTGTGGGAGGGCTCCTTCTGCATGCCCATCCTGGAGCATCTGCTCACGTGCACGCTGGTACCTGAGTCACCAGAGCAATAATAAGCTGCGCGCTGTGTTACCAGAATGGTCTTGGGTATTTTTTTGCTTAAGCTGAGATGCTATGTGAATCTCAAACTTAAATCTCAGTTTCTCTTTTGGAACTGTCTCTCCTACCAGCCGTGCTCACCCTGTGTGCCGTGCACCCGTGAACAAGGAGGATGGACTTGGCTCAGGAAACAATGTCACTAAAACCCTACGGCTAAAACTTTCTTGATGGAGCTGGGTGGAGTGAGGCATTGCCCAGCGAGGCATTGTAGATGGAGCAGGTACAGGTGACCGCAGCATTGCATGAAAGGCAGCTTCTCTGAGTAGAGTGGGATCCCCACATATGCTGGTTTCAGTGTACTTGCTTGCCTACAGAAGACTCCTAGCCCTGCGGTTTTAACTAAAAAGAAAAAAATCAAGCTTCTACAGGACTCTAAGTTCCATCAGAAAGCTTATGAGTATTGCACATCTTGTAATTGGCATCTTTCAACCTGCCCTCTCTGCTGAAGTCAAAGCTGCTATGAAGACAGCTCCCACATTTCCTGCTGAAATGTTGTGGAGAAAAAAGTTTTAGAAGGAAATGTCTGAATACAGGAAAAGAAATATTTTTTAAGGCAATAGAATTGAAATGGTCAGCATTACATCAGCTGACCATTAATCTGCTTTTGTATTGCTTGAATTATGGCATATGCAGTCCAGCAAAGGGGCATACCTTACAGAGCACCATGGAATTACGAGGTTTTTTGACTATAAATATCATGAAATACTGCTGTGGCTTCAAGAAGATGCAGATCAATATTCAGCAAAGTAAAAACTAAGTGCTTCAAAATCTCTGTATTAATCTCATCCAGAAATAGGACATTTCCTTCTGCCCTATTCAATACAAAATCAAACATCAACAAGTATTTGGGCCATAGAGCCTCACTTTTAACAGCTCCAATGACTATTAACAAGCTAAAATATTTGATTTCACTGGAAATCAAACCAGATTTTACTGTGACAAAACATACAGTACAGCTTCAGTCAGATTGATTACTTAGCCCAACCCATAACTTTGTGACCAATAACACCTTCTCTGTCTATAGCACAATGTGCCCACATCAGTACTGTGAGGGCACAGGCGGAAGCTTCTGTAGGGCATTTGGTACCAGACCTGGCCACCATTCTGTGCAGTGGTTCTGGGCGTAAATCTCAGACTCAGAAGTAGGGTTCAGCAGTCTGATTAGCTGTAAAATGGATTTTATAAACTGATGAATGGAGTGGTATAACCAGTTTTCTGCAAGAGCAGGTAAGTGTATCTGGTGATGAAAAGGCTCTTGCAGACCTGTATGCCTGTATTCCTGTTTCATCCATCATCCTGGCATCATTCTCAATGCAGGGCTCCTATTCTGAGAAGCCTTCAGGTCACCTCACTAGGGACGTCGTTCAAGGAGTGTTCTCAAGGGCCATAGCTTCCCAAGATTCCATGAAATTATATTGGTTCATATAGGTTACTTTTTTCCTGTTAAATGGACTATCTCCCTCCTCTCTGTAAATTTATCCCATTTTAATTTTTGTCCTAAACCAGCATAAGCCCTTTTCCTAAACAGATTATTTACTCATTTTCCCCTGAATTAGGATACAATTTCTTTACCGTCATCTACACCAGGTCCCAGGACAATTACTAGTAAAACACTCCACTGCACATACCATAGCTGGTTCCCATGCAAGACACGTGGGTGTTACAGAATTAGACAAAAGAAAGTAAACCGGGGCAGTTTAGCTGATAATGCTGTTTCCTTGTAAGGTTATAAAACGTAGCAATGTGTCCTAATGAGACAAATCTCTCCTTTATCAAGGGAAAGCTATTTCTAATCTATTCTTTTAATTGACTTGCAGTAACTCCTTACACAGAGCAGTGACTGTTGAATCATCTCAAAATGTTCTTCTTCTCTGACTTCATGCAAAAAAATCTGTTGAGAATATCTATTTTTGTATGTTAACTGCAAAACAAAAAACGTGAATTTTGACTTTAGTTCTGACATGAGTCACTGTAGCATAATAGGAAATTAAAAGAATATGAAGAAGTGTCAGCCCTTTTTAATTTGCCATCCCTCTTGCTCTCTCTGTAAAGTTCTGACTGTGGCTGAGATGTAGAAGAAAGGAAGTTGACTAACGGTACCAAAAGAGTCCAAGCAAAATGTGTAGTATTTTCTAATTTTTGTCACTTCCACTATCCTGATTTTGCTATATGAGGGGCTATTTATCACTCCTTTTAAAGAACATGGTGAATACATGAGAGTCTCTGTAAGCTGAAGTCTACTTGATCCTTCCATGAGGGTACAAAGGGAGAGAATGGAAAAGGAGGGATACTTTCTCTCCATTTCTGAGGGGTTTTTGCAAAGGTCAGCCTTTGACCAAAGAAACTGTGTTCAAAGAAAGAAACACACCACTCCTGCTCTGTCCCTAATGCCTTACAGAGAATGTTCCCCACGATGTTAGTGCCACCTGAGAAGAGACAGGCTCCCTTAATCACATATGTCTGGTTACAAAACAAAGATGGCAGGTCATAAGGCATGGTCTGTCTTCTGTTTGCATGTGGGCATATTCTTCTTGTTTAATGAGAGTTTCAGGCATCAAAATACTTCCAAGAAGAAGAGAGCCTCACTGAGCTCCCTCTGGGACAGATTGTTCTGCATTACCTCTTTGAGCTGAGCCTTGAAGTTATATTTTAGCCCTGTGTGATCAAGAGTTTTTCTCTGCATAAATTTAATCTTGAGTTCAACTGATTTGAAGGTAGAGAGATCCCGGAGGATTTGCCTTGCAACTTACAACAGAGCAATTAGTGTTACAAAAGTTAGGTGCATAAATTCAGTCCCCTAGATAGCAAGTGCATATTAGCTGCATGGTTATGAATTAGGTGTGTTATATATATATATATTGAAAACTCTTCCCCCTGGACAGTCTCCAAATGTAAGAGCAATCTGTTTTCTGTGAAATGCTCAGATCAAACAGACAAAGTCAAAGTAGGACATCTCTGTCATTTACTGCCCAGGAAGCCATTGCATCTGATCTGACACTGGTTATTTTAAGATACCTTTTAACAATAAAAGTAGACCCTTTTAAGTATGATGTGAGGTTGCAATGTATGCCAGTAAAAGCAGAACATCAGAGTACTGCACAGAGCAATCTGTTCTCTGCAGAGCAGTAGTATGTAATCATCTTAAGAGCTCAAGTTCATTGACTTTCAATAGGGCTCAGTTTCCTAAACCACTAAACCATGAGATAATTTTGGTGAGCCTTAACAGTGCTCTCACACCAGACCCCTCCTCAACGGGTTCCTATGCAGCATTTTTGGTGAGGTTATCCATGATGGAACACAGGTCACAGCCTTTCTCATGCTGCAAGACATAAAGCACCTTCTCCGTGACCTGGAGAAATCCCTTCCTACACACCTGGAAGTAATTCCCTTCCTCTGCCTTAAGCTGCTCAGCACAGTTTAGTGAGAGGTATTTGGAAACGTTACCTGCTTGTGGGCTGGCCCCCATGACTCTTTTCTGGGACGTAGTGCACAGGATATTTGCTCATCATTCGACAGCAAACAGGACAGAGTAATCATGTGCCTTGGTTTCCCACGCTACCTGCAGTCAGCTGTGTGTTCTTCATAACATTAAGTTTTCAAGAAATACGAGATGCAGGTTTTTTGTTGGTCTTTAAAACAAGTAACTGGGATCTGCACCATGCTATGACATCTGTTACATGTGTTGTGTGCCCTGGAGTGAGATGGACGTGCATCATGGATCAAAGAGCGTCTGCAGGGAGCAGTCCCTGAAGAGCACTGATGCCTCAGCTGGCCACATACTTAGCTCACTCCAAAAGAGAGCAAGGGAGGGAACTAATATGCATTGAGAGGGAACAATCAGGACTGTGGAAGCCTCAGCTGTGGACTGCCACACTGCAGTAATATCATGTACATGCTGCAACACCAAATAGTTTCTTTACAACAAAATACCATGTGTTTTCCTGGGTAAAGAGACAATTCAAAAATACTTAAACAAGAAAAATATTCCCCTCCCCTCTTCATGGGCATTGTCCTTTCCTAATTTTATTCCCTGAGCCAACATAGCTGTAACATCCAACATACAGGACAAGCTGACTATTGCCTTCCCAGACAGGACTACGTCCCTATCAACTTCTCATACAATAAAATGTATTTTCTACATTTAGCCTTTCTGCTGGTAAACCATGGGCTTCTTTTTGATTCTTTGTGTTGCTTTTTTTTTCACTATTTTTATCCCTAGAATTATGACTCCAATGGAGGTTTTTAATTTTTTTTTTTTCTGGTACAGATGTTTTAATTGTTAAATATTAATAAGCTAATACTTAGCTTATTGTTAAGTGCCAATGTCACATTATTGGCAATCATTAAGCCAAAATTACATTTACATTTTGAGTAATTTTAGTCTTTGCTGTCAAAAAAGACAACATTCTCCTGCATGTCTGTGAAGTGTGATACTCAGAACTCTTTCTTTTATCTTTCTATGTGGATGTATAACTCTATTTACACCAACAAAACATTGCCTTACAAGACTTGCAATGATAACGGAAAATTTTCAGGCAAAATGAAATCTGAGCAAAGCTTTTTCTCGGTATTCTAAATCATTCAGCTTAGAGAAAATATTATATATTTTTCCTAGAAAAGAATTCTGTACAGATAGAGGGGAATGGTGATTAGCTTTGCAATGATAATGAGACCAGTAGTTCAGTCCCTAAGGGTATGAAATGTTCATCTGCTTTTAGAGTACAATGATTGCAGAAGAGTCATAAAATCTCCTAAATCTGTATATCCCAGTCAAGTTCACATCTATGTTTCTTGGTAAATGCAGACCAACTTTCTAAAATCCCCCTTCTGATATCAGAAATCCTAGGATTCTCCAGCCAATACCACACCACATTTTTGCCTGAAGGAAAGCTGCAAGTAGACATTTCCACCAGCTATAAATGTATAACCTGTACACTTCCGGGAATCTGCAGCTATCTTTTCTAGATCTGACATCTGTTACAGAAATCTCAAAGAATCATAGGATGGCTGAGGTAGGCAAGACCTCCAGATGACTCTGGAGGTCCTCTGTCCAACCTCCCTGCTAAAGCAGGGTCACCTAAAACTGTTTGCTTCTGAATATCTCTGAGGATGGAGACTACACAGTCTCCCTGGGCAGCCTGGGCCAGTGCTAGGTCACATGCAATAAAACAGTGTTTACTGGTGCTCAAGAGGGAATCTCAAGAGTTTCATCTTAGATGCTGCTATCTGGTGTTTCACTTTCAAACCCAGCCTGAGCATAGCCTGATTTGAGAGCTTTATATCCTAGCTACAGCAGGGAAATAACGGATTTCTTGATAGCACTGTCTCTCCTGCTGATGAGAAGGTCGGCAGTTTTATTGTTAGCACAATGATGTTAACTCACAGGCTGAAAAGATTCTATTGCTGTAGCATCTATCTTATGCACTCACATGGTCTATTGTGAAGGTATCAGGATAGTTCAAATTTTTACTATTCTAAACTTCAAAACATTTCTATAAATATGGAAAGGTTGTTATCTTTATTTAGTACCTGGGGGAGCCAGAGACAAAGAAGGTAAGAAATCTGTTACGGGGCACCCAAATGGGTAGCTGCAGTAGAGAAAGGTGTTGATCCCCCCAAGACTTCCCTGCAGTCCTTGAGCACAGGGAGTGTATGGCTCTTCTCCTCACCCAAGGGTGATGATGTTCTTTACCAAATAGAGACCTTATATTGTGCTGGCTGGACAAAAACATTCCCTGATGTATCTCATCTGTCGTTCACTGATGTCATACCTCAGATGAGCCTGGTCGCAGACAGAAGTACTTATTTTAACAGGATAATATTTTGTTCTGAGTTTGAATGTGAAAACAAAATGTTGGTGATATTTACTTTTTATATCCAGAATATTTGATCCAACATTCAAAGTTTTTCTTTTTTTATTTGCATGCATTTTATGGTTGTATAAAGAGACAAAACTAAATACTGATCCAGAAATAAATCTTTTCCGTCAGATAGGTTTCAGACTGGAGGAACCAAAATGAAATCTTCTGTGCTGTTCATTCAATACAATAAGTAGTAGCTATGGGTACAGCAGAAAATTACAACTAGACTTTTATCATGTCAAACTACCGTTGCTTTTGCTAACTAAAAACTTACAATATCAGCTTTTCTCCTGAAACTGCCTGCATGGTAGCAGAAACTGCATAAAGGAATGTAACAGACTCCCTCTGACTTAAGATCAGACAACAAGCTATAACTGTAGCAAGCATTAAACGAGTTGGGTTTTTTTAGACAAGAACAGTCTTCCTACCAGCCTCCATTTCTACATTATAAGAGAAGATGATGGTGCCAGCAGTCACCTTCCTGTTTCTAATTCCTAAAAATAATGTTAGCCAAACTTTACTGCCTATTTGTCACCATTAACCAGACAGCTGTCCATGGAAATGAGCAAGAAAAGAGGATTTTGTTGTGTTTACTTTCCTTGGTGCTTGCAGGCTAGCTAATATTTTTGCTGGGAATATGAGGCAAGTCAACTGTTTTTCTAACTTCAGCTTTCATAGCCCAGCAGCTAGGCACTGATTTTCAGTAGAACTTCTTTTTGGTCTAGGTTTGTTTAATGCCAGTTCTTTTCCTGGAAAGGTGCCTTTCTGTCAGGATCAGTTTCTCTTTTGCACATTGGCACTGAGGTTCTCCTGGCAGATGCACCCTGAAAGGTTGTCTGAATGAGATCTGTAGGTTGCACCATTTTTATCGAGTCTTTAGAAACAGGCTGCTGACATTCATAAATGGATGTTTTTAAAATAAATATTTTCCGCCTTGAAAACTAACTTTTCTTTAGTTAAAGATATACCTAAAAATAAGCATGTATTATTTAAGACACTTTTCAGCATTAACTTTGTTTTATCCACTGAAAAGTACAGTGGCAGTAATATGCAAAAAGATATTGTCATAGCATTGTAGGTATAGCAGGTATAGCACGCACAGATCTAATCATGCACAGGTGAAACAAAATGACAGGCTGAAATAGAATTACCACTGAGGAAATAACTGCCCTGACTTCATTTGTAGACTGCATGACAGAGCTTTATATCCTCAACCAAATAGCCAAACTTTCTCATGAAGATGTCTGTCAGGCTCTTCAGCAAAAATCCAAGAAATGAAATAAACTTTGTTTCCCTCTGTGCGTTGACCACTACTTGTTTTCATGGGGTAGAAGTAGAGTACCTTCTAATGTTGTTTTCCTCATGCCATGCTTTCTAGTGGATGAAACAAATTAAATGATTGAAGAAAGCAGTAAACATTTACTTTCCTGACTTCCTTGCTATCTAATTCTTACCTTCTGAAAACAAAGCTCTTGAAGTCTCTGTGATTTTGGTAGCTCTGATGTTATTCCTCGTGCTGCCTCTGAGTCCTCCCTGCAGCTCCCCATTCTTCAGTATGCTAGGACGACATTTCTCCACATCAAATAGCTACAATTATGTATTAGCTCTCACTTTCTTTTTCCCCTCTTACCTTTGATTGTCTTTCCACCTCACACCTATCAACATTATTTTAATGTTAATTATTCTTATAATTCTACATCTAATCTATCAAGAAATCTTTCTCCCTTGAATTCAAGCACCCTCTTTTGTTTTCTCTGCTGTGGGGATTTTTTTTTAATTCTTTATTTTTTTTTACTGGGATAACATGCTTCCGCCTTCTCCCCTGAATGTTTTGACTGTATTTGTTTCTCTTGAAGACCTTGACTATAAATTCATTTCAAGCATGGTTTTTAAAGACAAAGTGGCACAGATATGAAAGATAATATAAATTAGAAGCTGAGGAAATAGAATATATTTTGTCTCACAGAAGGACGGTAAGCATTCAGAACTAAGTATATGCTGAGCACACAAGGGTTTTTTTTCATTTTTGTTAAAAGGAAAGTCATTATCTGTAGGCATGAGTAGGCATTCCTGTATTTGCAGTGGCAAATACCACTGATATGTAACTATTCTCTGGGAGAAAATATTAAGGACCCTAAGTCTCATTAAGTACGCTACTCGCGTACCCTAGCTCCAACAGCACTGTGCTTACTGAACAGATGCAACCTTGTCTATGCACACAAACAAATCTATATACCAAGGGAGTCTATATACCAAGGGAGTCTATATACCAATACAAAGAGATATCAAGGATAGATATTGATATGTAGGCGCTTCAGAGACCCAATAGAAGGAAGATCATCCTGGAATATTGAAATAATAGTATATAAATTATATAAGAGAATAATAATTTAAGAATGAATCATTCCAGCAGGGAGGAGTGTTATAAATTCAGAAAAGTCTGGAAGGAAATGAATGAATTTGATCAGCGCACAACATTCTTTATCAATGTATCCCTGGTGATTGCACAGGTTCCCCAGCAGCTGCAACTTCAGACAGACTAGTAAGCCTTCTTATCATCACCCCGGGCAGAGACCACCTGGATTGTGATTGTTAAGGGAGATATTACAGAATCCACAAAGACACAAAACATATTAATAAAAGACAGGCCTCATTCTTCTGGGTTTCCTTCTGCTCATTCATGGCTGATGGGACATTACATTTTTGGACATCATAGATGTTTTAAACCTTCTATCTCTTGGAGCAGCTGGTTAGAAAACTCACAAACAGAGAAGCATGATTTCATGTAGTCCCTGTAGGATCAACTCACAGGTCCTAGTCTGAAGCAGTATTAAAAAGCTATTGCTGACTGCTATATACTTATATCCAGCAGCCATGTAGAACTGCAAGAAGGCCCCCAAAAGACACGATCAAAACTCCTAGCCCTACACTCTGGTATCTCTTGGCCTCAAAATCAGGAACTGTATAAAAATTATATAATTTCTTCAAAGGAAATGGAAAAGTCCTGGTAAGAAAATAAAACGTTTTTAGGTAGCAGGGAGTTGCATAGAAGCACTAGATTGGAAGCTCATAACAAATATATTCCTATCCACAAGAAGTTTAAGAGGTCAAGAAAGACTATGCAGTCATGCAGCAGAGCAAAGGCATTTCTGGGAGTTAGAAGCTGCCCCTCAAAATGCGGAAGCAATCTCCAAACCAGAAAACTGGAAAAATAATATACTCTGGCATGCTGAATGTAAAATTATAGCAAGACAGTTCAGAATGAGTTCAAGGAACAGCTAGTTTAAGACATGAATGTTAGTAGCAAATATTTTCCAGCCTTATCAGAAATGGCCCATCTGTTAGAAATCTTGTAGAACAGAAACATAGTTGAGCTGCAAAGGAATTGCTCAAGGAAGGTAAAAAGGCAGCAGAAAAGTTGTGTGCAATATTTGCATCAGCAGTCAATGTGGCAAAGCCTGAGTCTGGTCTTACCCCCTTCAGCCTATCTTTGCAGGAAACAGAATAGGGAAACCATCTCAGAACTGTCAGCAAAAGACATTTTAGGACAATTAAAAAAAATAATCGATAGATCATTGTCAGTGCTGATAGCATTTGCCCAGTGGGTCTTAGATAATTCAGATCTGAAACAGTCATGCTCTCAGCTGCAGTGTATAACCTATTACTCAAATTGGCCTCAGTACAAAACGAAAGGAAGACAGCATGATACAATGCTAGTTCTTAATAAGGGCTTCTGGGGAATACGAGAAATTACAGGCTAGGAAATCATACTTTTGTACTGGGCAGATTAGTAGAAACTATAATAAATAACTAGCAGCATACATGAATTAATATGATTTGATAAGGAACAATTAACATACGTTTTGCAGTGAAGGAATAATGAATCTCGAACCTGTTTCAGCACATGGAGGATTCATTAAACACTGGTTTATCACTGAGCTAGTTTATTTACTGGGCTCGGATTTCAGAAAGGTTTTTGATAATATGCCTTTTCAAAAAACTCTTAGAAAAGGCAGGTGGCTAAGGGGCAAAAGGGAAGGCCGGCTGCAAGAGTATTAGCTAGCTATAGGATAGGAAAGAGGACAGGCAGAAATGGTCAGGCTTGAAAGGGCTGTGATGGGACATGTACTGCTAGGTGTATTCATACCCGAGACAGAAAAGATGTCACGTAAAGTGATTGTAAAGCATAAGAACATGTAAGTTTTCTGACTTTACAAAATTATTTAGGATTGCTAAAACTAAAAATGATCACAGAGGGCTTTAGTATTATTTTGAGCTGAGCAACAGTTGACAATTGCAAATAACTGCACTTGAGAATAATAATCCTGACATTAACTATTACTTAATCAAAAGATGGATCTTAGATTTATTGTGTATTATTTTATGAAAATATCATCTCAATGCTCACTGTAATTCAAAATGAAAACAGATGATTAAGTACTATCAGGCAAGGAGCAGAAAGGCAGCCTTTAAATGTTATTATAATAACACATAAACTCAATCAAATTCCCGCGTTCTGGGTTTTGGCTGCCTCAACTTAAAGATACAGAAAAGACAAAAACAAGAGCGAGGAGACTAATCAGAGGAACAGCATGGCTTTCAAGGGAGATGAACTCAAACCACAACATACCAGATGTTATTCTGCAAAAAGTTCAGATCAAAGCGAGTTAAGCTTTGTGAAACTACACATCAAATAGACTCATTGCCAAAAACATTTTAGATACCAAAGTATAAATAAGTGTGAAAGCAGGTTAGATGAAAATAGGAAAAAAAAGTCCATTAAACCTTCACAATATAAAGATGCAGGTGCTATGTCTTGCTCAGGAAGCCTCTACTCTGCAGCTTTCTGTAAATGAAGAAGGTAACTAAAGAAATATTACTTGTCTTCTTTTATTCAGTAAATAACCAGCACTTAGGACCAAGGTAGACACTCATGAAGCAAGTTCAGATGTTTTAAGGTGTGCAGAGAATCAAACTGTGGAGGACACATCTCAGAAAAGGTTCTGACAAGGTTTTCTATAATGAAAAATGGTAACTCCCACTGAAACCCATGCAACATTTCTGGGAGCAGGAGCTATACAGTAGGTCTAACACTGCCTGGCTGTCAAGAGACTTCAATGTTGTTATTCCAGGTGTCCAGTGAAAAGTTATTTAGGGATGTTTTTACACAAAAGAAGTAACACAAACTTGTGTAAACTATTCCTTCTAGAAACATAACAGTATTTGACTAATAATGCATCACTATTTTGACTATATTTAGTCCACTGTATTTAAACAGCTGCTGCTGTAATCTCTTCATGCAAATATTTACTGCTTGAGACTCCTGCTTCTCATTAAATACCAAGATTGAGCAACATCTGCTACTAAACCTTATATTTTTAAAATGATACAGTTGAAGACTTACCAAGACTTATTTCTGTTAGCTTTCTAAAGCTCCTTCTGCTGAAGATCAGTGATTTGTTAAAGGAAAAAAAATTCTATCACACCCTCTGAATACTCACTTTATATATTCATAAGCATTCTCGGCCCAAGCTCAATCAGGTTCATAATCAGTTTACTTCTTTACTCAGCCATGGACAATTTTTTCGAATCTATATATGTCAGCATTCTGTGTGATGATTGAAACTCCTTACGGGTCTGGAAGTTCCAGCAACAGACTGCAACATGGAAGTTACTGCAATGATTTGTTTTTACTCTCCTCACTCACACTAGAGTTAGTTGAATAGTTGACTTCAGCCAGACCACAGGCTTTTGCCCTTTCCATCTGTTTTTTTTTCATCCTCGTTCACCAAGTTTCTCCCGCAGCCATCTGGTTTTTGCAGGAAGAGGGACCCTTCACTGACAACGGCTATTGGTCAAGGAAAGCCCCATGTAGCGCACAGCAATTCCCAGAGGCTGGTGCACAAACGGGTACTGTTTGCAGGTGATCTTCTAAGTGCTTGTAACTGTCCCACAATGCCGAGGTAGCTTGTGACATTTTCAGTTGAAAGTTTGATAGTGAGAGACCGCAGCAGTCTGTGAGATCTGGAGGGCTGAGGACAACCACCCCAGAAGATGGCAGCTGTGTGAGTGCCATTGTTGGCCATGCTTTCAGGCATTCCCTGTGACTGACACTGCAATTTTCTGACCTCAGTTTCAAAGTTCAGATCAAGGAATTAGACCTGGGCTTAACTTTCTATTTCATATTAGGCTTCTATAAATACACTGGCTTTGCAAATGTAAGCATTACATGCACACCAAAAGCTTTCACAAAGAACAATGTTACCTTCTGCTCCTTTTCAAATATTAGCAGTATTTTCTTTCATTTTGTTTTGTAAAGTAGTGTATTTATTTTAACAGAACTACAACAGTGGGACATCTACATATGTATATAGCTTTGGTATTTCTGAAGAATTTAATAACAAAAACATGGAGCTCTAAGCTGGTGTCAGGGACTGCCCTGTGTTCATGCTTCCCTCCAGCTGAAGAAATGTCCAAGAGCCATCTATTTCCCTGCTAGGTGCAGCACCTCCCTTGATACTGGGTTACTGAATTGGTGGGCCTTATTCTTCGAAATGTTTAGTTATTTGTGCTGTATAGAGCAGTTGCACACGGAACCAGTAAGAGAGGCACCTGATGACTTTCAGAGAGTCATGTCTCATGACCAGGGTGCATACCACAAGGTGACAAATGATGGGAGGTAATCAAACCTTTCGCACTTCTGCTGCGCAGAGTATCAGTGCTGGGACATTTGAGACACTTGCAGATGGGATAAGGATCTCTTTCTCCAGCCATTATTTGAAGAACTGAGTCCTCCTCACGTTCCCTCACAGCATTGATTTACCAGGAGATTTCATCTAAATTCATATTCATCTATAGCTATTTGGGACAGACAAGTCAGTTTAACAGGAAAGTGCTGTGCAGTTTGCTCTTTTCTGGAAGGGCATTTCAGTGGCTGCACATCTTCCTTTGGGAACAGTCATGAGAAGAGCAGGGAGCTGCTCATTAAGCAGAAGAGTTTCCAAGGTAGGGAAAAGCAAGAAGTCCCTCAATGACCTGGCACTGAAAATCCTCAATGTAGAGTGCGTTTCCGGATTAGGACTGAAGCAGACAAAGCTCCACTGTACGGGAGCCAGCACAGTTGATATCTCATCTGTAGATTACAGGGTTATGCAACAAGTGAAGCAATCCTAGCTAGCAATATTTTTATGATGTGAACTAAAATTTGGCTTTTGCTGTCTGAAAGACCACAATGCAATAGAGTGGTGTGACTTTCTAAGCCGAGCTATACAGAGCTAAGCAACCAGAAGTGTATAAATAACCATGAACAAATAGTGTTTCAAAATTGTCACTACCAAATTACTGATTCTCTGCCTCTTGCCATGAAAACATTGAAAAGTATTTTAGATATTTAACAAAAAAGAAATCCCTCTTTCATGAGAGATGAATAGAAATTTCTAAAGTATCTATCCGTACGCTTACACAATTATTGAATTTATTTGGCATGTGAGTATTTATAGACATTACATATATGCCTATAATCAAGTTGTACAGAAGATAATTCAAACCTGAAATATTTATGGTACATACAACACTAACGTTGGGCCTATAGGCAAGTAATTTTTTAATGGATGCAAAAAACTGCATTGATCTGTACCTCTTTCAACAAGGTAATGCTTCTTCACGGGGTAGTCTCAAATGAAACCCTAGATATTGCTAACACCATCCCCTTATATCTTCCTTAGAGAAAATATGAGCACTATCCTTCTAATCTCATAGGTGTTACAAATTAATATCTGAAAATACCAGTAGCACATCAGGGGCTGGGGTTGGCCATCGTACTGCCTCTACTGGGCATCGAATGGATCCAAAGACTTGATGGCAGACAGACGCAGTTCCTGTGCGGGGAAATGGTTTGAACCCAGACTCTCCAACACACCCTCAAGCCATGAGTATTCCCCTGATCACTCAGAAGAGGCATGAAAGATGCAGTCTCCCAGATGCACATGCAGCTTGCACTGTGAATTATAAACACCAAAGATTTGCCACAAAATTGTTCATAACAGTCCTGATAAACTTTACATACTTTTGATCATTTGTAAGAAGTTGATTTGCCAGAGGTCTTACAAGTCTCAAATAAGAATGTCCAGGATTTTAAAGATAAACAGAGAATGATCAAACAATTCATGAAAGAAAATGAACAAACTAGTTTAGTGTTGGTGATAAAAGGTGTTAGTTTCAAAAATAGGAGCAGCATTTTTGTTGAGCTCTCCTTTCTGCAAACCAAGATGAAAAGTTTTGAATGTAAAGACCTAGATTCTGAATGAATTTATTGAGCAGTTTGCGACAAAAGAAACATTGTCATTATTTGTGACTATTTATTTCCTGAGTGCTCTGAGGAGAAGCTGGTCCCAGGAATTTTTGTGATGGAACTTTTTTTCAATGGCATGTCCTGTGCTGGTGTGTTCTGTACAGCTTTTGTGTCTGTAAGTAAATTTGTAAGTTTTTCTGCGCCAAACAGGGAAATGAATATGGGGAGGAGAAGGTGATGGAGGTATGGAAGGGGTCTTTGAAGACTAAGCTGCAGAGGATGTAAGGCCATTTCTCTCATCAAGGGTCTCATGGAAAGTTTAAGCAAATTAGCACTGCTCACAGAAGAACAAAATGAAACTAAGAGAATCTGAAGTGGGGCTGCCTCTGTGGCTGTGTTCCTTGCAGAAACTGCTTCATTACACCACCCACAAATTTCCTAATATTAGAAGAAGGCTGGAAATGAAGATAGTACAACATCAGGCAAGTAGAAGTTCATACAGAAGCTTTTTCTGTTCCACTGTCTCTGAGAAAAGCTTTCTTTAATTGTATTATGGTAAACCCAGCAACAGGTCTTTCCCTTATGTTGTTTTGACAAGACAAGGGAAGAGGCACAAAGGCTGTATTTATATTAGTGAATTAACCAGCAATGGGAGTGCTCTGAGGCTATTAATGCCTGCCCTGCTCCTCAGCATGACTTCGGCCTGGGCTAACCAACGCTTTCTGAAACACCTCCTGCCCCTGGCTTTGGAATTAGCACAGTCAGTACTAGTCCTAAGAGAAACCATGAGGTCATTCCTGCACCTTTGTGTTTTTCAAAACATGGCCCAAAATGATAGAATTTTTTTCTCTGCCTCTGTTTCTATGCCTGTCTTTTTTTATTGTAATCACTATCATCAGTTCTATTAAAAAGCTAACATCCCCATAAGCATTCCACAGATGCCAGAAAGAAATGAGGTAATAAATATCAGCCATTAGGGTATAATGCTGGCAGATGTTTTATTCAGTGTTTGCAACAAGTCTGATGGATAACTAGCCACAAGGTTATTCATAAGTCCCATTTGATGAGTGCATTTCAACATTTCTCAGGACATTGCTTTCTAATGCATTATCATTATTATTTCTTTAAAAATCAATTGAATTCTATTTTCTTCTCTATTTCCTTCCTCCTCTAAATGGAAGTATTCCAGCTCTATTTAAAGCTCCATAACAGAGGTCAATTTGCTTGCTGAGTCCTCAGACACACTTGGATTAGACACTTTTCAGCATCAGTGAGGAAGAAAGTGTAGCAGCCCATGGCATGCTCTGCAGGTGGCCTCTCAGCAGCAGGAACTGAGCACTGAGCATCTGATGGGGATGGAACCACCTCATTTCACTAAGCTCAAGTATGTCTCAGCATTAGTTTATTCACCTATTGCATTTGACCTTTGGGTATACTTCAGATTACATCAGTAGGTCCGGGGATGCCTGCGGAACAGGAATTAACAAATATTTAGTCAATTTTTTGCCCTCAAACAGTAGGCCTGTGAGTAATGAAGTGTTATTAAACACAAACTCTGCAAATATTCAAACCAGTGAAATATGCCTTTACGGGAATTTACATAGTGTGCTCTCAAGCCACCAAAATAACTTACAAAATTATGTTGTCAAAGGCTCCCCAGATTCACACAAACAAACACTCTCTGACTTTGAACAGGACTAACCAACTTCACAGTCTGTCTTACTCAGCAAGCAAATTTAATTCTGAAAGTAAAATAGGGGAGGCTGACCAAAATCATATTCAGGTTAATTCTCCTTCAGGGATGCAACAGCACCACTTCAAATCAGTGTGCTGAAGACAAAATAAGCTAGTTATTTCTGTGGGCAAAGACCATCTCACCGCCTCCAGTAACATCAGGCAGGGTGGGTACCAGTGTCGTAGCTGTGAGGCTTCGCTGTCTCTGCCAAGTGATCTCACCTGACACCAGTTTCTCCTGTCAGCTTGTTAAGTCCATAGCTATGACAACTGCAGCACTGTCTCTTTTGCAGAAAAGCAGTTCCTTGTGCTACAGGTCACGATGCTACTACTGTTCTCAGGTATTGCTGTGGAGGTATTGTCCAAGCCAAGTGAAAACTAGTACCTGAAGTGTTACAATAGCATGCTATGCCCATTAGCAGACACCAGAATGTCAATTACCAGCATCTTTTTGATGTTTTTAATTGGAAATCTTAAAATCACAGAATCATAGAATGGGTTGGGTGGAAGGGACCGTAAATATCATCCACTTCCACCCCTCCCTGCCACTGGCAGGGGCACCTTCATCTAGACCAGGTTGCTCAAAGCCATGTCCAACCTGGACACTGCCAGGGATGGGGGCATCCGCAACTTCTCTGGGCAGCCTGCGCCAGTGTCTTACCACTCTCACAGTAAAGACTAATTAATCCACTTTTTTTAACACATTTCGATGAAAACTGAACAAAGAAAGGTGAATACGCTCTGGTACAGTGGTGGTTGTATGGTGTTAGAAACCTGGGTGGTAGCAGTCATCAGTTTCCTCCCTTCCAGGGCACATTGTCAAAGATGAATTCAGCATACGGTCCCATGGTCAAACATCATGACCCCAAAGCCCTATCATTCAATCCAGACACAGTTTAAAAGGCTAAGATTAAGATACATGAACTCATAGATTCTTATATCGCTGTAATGGAGAAGATATGTGATCCTAAGACTAGGACGGCAGCACCTGCGATTCTGAGTAGTGAAGGCCATCCTTGATATATGGCACAGATTTACCCAAGTACCTTGGTGCAACATTGGCAAGGAGTTTCTGAGAATGTGATATTCAGAGCTTCAACACATTTCCTGGATTTAATGCTTAAAATTAATCTTGGATATGCACAAATAACACAGTTTCCTTTGGAGGAGTATCTATCTGAAGTATGTTTATGCGCCTGTTTGAATCCTGTTCTACCTATATAAATCTATTCTTTAAAATGTGCTTTGTTTTTAATCTTCACCCATATTTTCAGGCTCCAGAACCAAGCGTCTCCTTTTATCCAAGACTTAGTACAACAGGTTACACAAATTCATATCTGCTTAGAAACACACTAAAATCAAAGTCATCACATAAACCAAAGTTAAACTAAGACAGCAATCTGCCTGGCAGGTGAAAGGCTGCTGCTTTATTTACTAAGCCTTATAATCTTTTGACTTGCAGTTCATTGCCAAAGAAGATTAAGAACTACAGCCCATAACAAGTGTTAGAAGGCTATATTTGGTATCACATTGAACTCCTCTAACAGAGCTTGAAAAATATCTCCAAGTATGAAAGTTTTCCAGTGGGTTGACGGACAAGGAATAGAGCCGTGTTTTGGAAGATGTGAAAAAACAAGCTGCTCATTTAGCATTATCATATAGACCTTTTTCTAGCTCTTTCGCATCACAGTTCAAAGCTCAGTGCCATGTCTAGCTGTATGAACTGAATTAAAGTCAGAAGGTGCTGCACAAATGATTTAAATGCAGATTTGCATTTTCAAAATTTGATAATGGGACACTTTTAACAATCTATTTTTATTAATTCATTAATAATTAACTTGATGGGTATATATGCATGGGGTCTCATTGACTGTCCTCAGCAGGTGGCCTAGGTGTCCTGCTGCTTGCATGCAAGTCAGAGTGATAAAAATATGCTTGTGTGAGAAAAGCTGGAAAAGGGTAGATGTTGGCAAACCACCTATTACACTCTTGGTAATATCAAAGTGACAGCAGAAGTCCTTTGAAACCCCAAAAGGTCATTCCTATAACTGGATTATTGGCATGGGGCCACTATTTTGGAGTGGGCTGCGGCAGGCTGAGGTATAGAGAAAGGTGAATCACTGGCAGAGAGATCTGAGTCAGCATTAGCTGTAAACCAGCCCACTTATAGGTTGACACATTGTCGGGGAAAAATCACAGCTCATTTTTAACATTATTTTAAAAGCATGAGCATGGTGGCCCTTCTATTACCATGCCTGACTGAAAGGCTGACCATCTTCTACCACATGCAAAGGAGGTTTCCCTGACAGAAAGCTGTAGTTGCATGTACCTACACGTACTCTCACAGTGTGTTCTGTGGGTTAGAAAGGAAACCTAGGAATAGATTAGGAAAGGGTTGTAGCAAGTACTACAAGTAGTGGGGCAATATAAAGTTTTAACTCTTAAAACCTGTATTTTCCTCTCCTGCTTATATTTTTTCTGCAAATGCCCAAGTGAAGAAGTTATAACTGAAATAATTACAAAAAAAATTAAAAATTACTTAGGATTATTGTTAAATTGCAAAACTCAAGCCAACTACTCACACGGGCTTGAAGCACTATCATCTACTATGATGATGATGAATGCAATCAGTTTAACTCAAAGATCTTAAATATTCAGATATCGCTTTACTAACACAAGTTTCACAAGAAGTTTTAGATTTGCAGTATAAAATTCTCTAAAATGTTGATAAATAATTTAAAGCACACAAAAACAAATTACAAGCTTTATCATGATGAGTTATAAAGGGACAGTTAGTTTGGAAAAATGAGTTGCATCAACCATTGTTCCCTAAGATTGCAGAAGAATCAAATATATCACAAATTCATAACAATGCAACTTCCTATCTTGATGCCACTAGAATATTGGTTTTAATGGCAGAGAACCCAGAATACATCATCTGCTGCATGCACACGAAAAAAAAGACACTCTCTAAATGCACGTATATAGGAATTCCTGCTTTGTATCATTTTGGTTGAAATCTTATTTGTTCTTTTACTTGCAAGTATAAGACAAGGGAATATTTGCCACTTTAATCAAGAGTGGGAGAAATTTATTTCCCTCATCTGGTTGTGCTATTCTCTGCTCAATATTAAGTAGAAACCTTGGCTCTGAAACTGAGGCAAAAGTCGGGAGGTGAGCTGAAGCCAGGCTGCCAGGCAGTGCCATCTAGAGGTAAGCCATCAGGACAGTGCCTCCTGCTTTACTCATGGTAAGGAAATCACACCTGTAGTTGCGGTAGGGTGAAATACATCATGGCTTGTATCCCCTTATGCTGATCTGTTTTTCCAGTTCTGTAAGATGGTCTCTAAAGACCCAAAATACCACTTAGGTCTTTATAGTCTCATATCTGTGACAACACCTCCATGAAATCCTACAAAAATCTCTTTAGTACTTTAGCAGGATCATTAATAACGGTGCTGTTGTATGTTCTAAATTCTCTGCTTTTCTCTTTTTAATTCTATCTCTGTAATAAAACAATAAAACAAGAGGTCTAGTAGGGCATTCAGAAGCTAAGTGATGGCAAAGATCCCAGACAATCACCAGACATCCAGAGAATCAGAGGTTCTCTGTCTCTCTGTTTATGTGCCTGATTATCTCAAATATGGGATCACCATTTGAGGTAGCATTCTGCTATGTTATAGGGTCAAATAATGGGCTTTCTAGTCATTTGGTCATGGCAGCAATCAGGAGCCCAACACCCAAAAGAGGCTAATGGGCAGTTTGCAGTGCTTTTAGATGCTCCATTGCCTCTCTTGGAAAGAATGCTCTTCGGCAAGACCCAAATCCAAGCAGCTCTGCTCATATGTGATGTGGAGGAAGATGGTAAAATATTAATGCTTCACAATGTGAAGCCTCTTTGGACAGCTGGTTGAGTGCTGTCATGTGTGCTGGGAGAAGAAAAGTTATTGCAGTAATCAAGACTTGATGCAGTTCTTTCTTAATTTGCAACATAAACAACATGAAAGCTGCAAAGATGCTGACATGTTTAATACAAATAAAACCTTTTCTTAGGGTCTACTCCAGCACAGTTATACAAGCCATAGCCAAAATAATGGTACTTTCACTTGAGAAAATATATCAAGATGCAGAAAAGATAAATGCCCAAGGGACTCTTTGATCTTGATGCAATATAGAGGTTAGAGAAGGAAAAGGTTGTAAACTCCTCCTTGTAACAATGAATTGAGGTAAGAAAAGATCAAGTGACTAACCCAAGATTATATAGAAAAGCCTATGTCAGAGCCAGGAAACAAACTGAAATTAGAAAGCAAAACAAAATACAGTCTCATAGTTTGAAGAATTCAGATCAGAAACCAGTGGACCTTTTTTTAGGGAAAGTAAATTAAGTACTGGAGCAGCTGACTGAGCTTTGGATTCTCTATCACATCTGAATGCATCACACTTTATATGGGAAGTCTTTCATAGATTCTGGGACTCCACAGGAGCCTACTGGCCAGCTGCAATTATCACTCAGTGATATGCAAAGGCACGTAAGTATCCGCCCTCTGTTGCTCTGCACTTTGAGAAGGTCTCTGACCTGTGTTGTGCAGAACATGCCAGTTTATCATGACTGACATGTCTGGCTTTAGCTTTTAGAACTTGTGCGTCTGCCACAACATCTCTGGATGCCTCTTCCCAGAACATTAAACATGCTAAACATCAGTCTGTTACTAAGCAGCCTAATGATGGATGTGGTACTTACTGCTGAAAATCTCATCCAGTTCTTGCAGCAGACAGATGTGACCGCAGCCACCCCTCACTTTATTTCTTGGGACTGATGCTACACTTTCCTAACACCACTCCAGCCCGCATGTGCATGTGAAGGTTGTCTGTAGTGCCACATCAGGAGAAGAGACTGATAGCTTTTGCAAACCCCTGCCTTGTACTGCTATAAACAATTACAGACAATGCAGAGGAGCTACAGCTGTTTCCACCATGGCTCACCACCTTTTTCCCCTCCAAATCCTTGCTGACTGGGAGGAAGTCCAGTCTTGGCATGAGTTGTGGAAATCAGTGGACTGTGATATACAGAAGCTCAATGAGATGATCACAGCTGTTCCTGCCTGTGTTGAAGTCTGTTATTCTAAGCCACTAAGTCCTCTTCTTTCCCCCAGCCTAAACTCTTTCGTCACTTACCAGAAGAGCAAAGCCTACTATGTGTAAGTAGTAATCGTAACTACAGCTTGTGTGTTTTGGTGACTTTCACAAAATAAAATTGTACTGAGTGATTGATTATAGCTGTTAACTGTAATTCTAGTATGCTTTTCAAATCACAGTAAATGCAGAGCAGCATAATATTATTGAGTATACAATTATAGGTGGTGTGCTTTTTTTGCTTAGCTTCTGACTTTAGCAATGAAAAGTACAGGGGAAAATCAATGAAAAACATAAAAAGGCCTGCTGGAGCTCAGAGGCAGCTGGTTTGTGAAAGCACTCCACCTTGGCTGCTGAAAGAAGTCAACTTTGGAATACATTGGGGTTTTTTGGTGCCAGACTAAGGAAACTTCCCCAAGAGCAGCTGAAAGAAGGAGCTAGAATTTGCATCCCCTTGTCTTGGACAAGGGTTGCCTGGAAGGTCCATGAGGGCTGTTTGCCTGTATGGAGAGCACATGGATGGAATTGGCACAAGAGCTGTGACCCAGTACAGTCCCTCCTGATGGCTCTTTAAAAGCTTGTGGTGAATTGCAGCATCCAGAATCTTTAACCTTGAATTCACACCATCCTCACTTCCAGGTGATTGCCTACACTTCAGAAATGCATGTGAAGAGCCTCACCCTCTTCTGCTAGAAGTAACAGAAAGTCGACTAGGGATGATAACAAAAAATCCCAATAACCACAAAAGATGGAAAACTTTTATTTAGGCAAAGGTGATGGTAGCAGTTCTCTCAGCTTAATGGGCTTACTGAGGAGCCTGACACCTGTAGTGGGGAAAAAAGAGACAAAGTGAGGAAGAGGAAAAATGTTTACCTAAGAAAACATTCACAAGTGTGCTGCTGCAAGGTACCTGTCAGGAATATATCCCTGTTTAGGGATATATGGATATGTCGTCAGAGAAATGAGACATTGCCAAAGCTGCTGCAGTTCATCATTTAAAAGGAGAAAGTTTGACAGGACTTTAAAAATAACAATGCTCATAATACAAAGAGCAAGACTGTGCCTGTAACCTGTTGGTACCTGCTTCTCTGGGAGGAATGAGGAGAAAGGACAGTAGGTGTTTCACCTGTCTGTATTTCGTTATCAACAGTTATTGATTAATAGGTGTTTGTGGGTTTACACAAAGCTTAGATCAGCATCTCTCAGTAGCTTATTTCAAAGAGATCCTTGTGATTGAATTTAAATAAGGAGATGCTTTATTAGCTTATTTTGAATTTTCAGCATTTTGACTTGTAACATGCAGAAAAGATAATGTTAGGTGTGTAGGAGGAGTGTGCATTTCAGGTTGGAGAATCTGTCGTACAATAATTGAAAAATGAAATAAAATCATTCTTACTGGGATTGAGAGCTATCTTGGTAAGAGATTTATTTTTAATAGAAACTTAAGAATTCTGAAGCTTTGACATAGTTTTGCAAGCCTTAAAGCTCAGCTCTCTCACCATAGGGTTAATCTTCTGAGTTACATCCTTCTCTCTCAGGGAATGAGAAAGAAAAGGTCACAGCTGGATAGTGAAAGCATTAAAGGCCTTAGCACAATAACAAAAATGGGATTAGAGCAAATTGTAGCAGCTTCAGACAAAAAGTCCTAGCAGCCAAGTAGGCATGATAGAAAGGAGATCTTAATTTTTAAATTCAACATTTCTAGCTATGGCTAACCTGTAGGACTCAGAAAGATCTCCTCCCTGTCCATCTTCCCTAAGCCATGTCCTGGCACAGTGTAGAAGCAAGTCTGGGTAAATACTGAACTCCCAAAATCATCCTTTGCAATCCTCATGGGTTGAAAATTCAGACAAAACTAAGTCAGGAGAGACGTGTTTGGCCCCACAGGCAGGAGAAGTGCTTTTTGGCTTTTTTCCCCTAGAAGACAGATCCTAAATTTATTCAGATAAGGTGTGTTTTAAATAGGCAATCACGTAATCTACAAAGCAACTCAGACTTCCTATTGCTCTATCCTGTAATCTAACCTTTCACATCCTGGTATCAGTGGTATTTTGTTGACTTCTAGAAAGTGTGTGGTAGGAAAAGAGGTGAAAATAGGTTTTGGATTGTTTGGGTTATTTTTGTATTGTCAGGGTATGAACAAGTGAAATATAAGCACTTCTTTACCATCTCAGTTCCTTGGGCAGAGCTGTGGGTACAGTCTTTTATGTCTTTCTGTTATTTGGAGAAGACAGAAAGAGACATATCTCAAGCTTTCTTCTTTTTCCTTTCTTAATCATATTCATCGCTCTGCAGACCTTAGAGATGTACAATGAATGCTGACACTGACTTTGTAACGTACAAATTAACATTTCTCTGACATCCTGTTAATCTGCAATGGTAATCAACTGGAGACTTCTGATCTGGTAAGGATTGAAAGATTAGCACAGGATGGACAACCCTTTTAATTGATTAAAATGATAAGCAGAGAAAGAGCAAACCACTTCCAAAATCCTACAGCTCAGTGGCCAGAGGAGTGCACACAATATATTTTCTAAATCCCCCAGCAACTAAGCAGCTTTGATTAAGATCCCCCATGCACATTACTTCTGACTTTGGGAATACAAGAGTATGCAGGTCTTGAATTTGCAGATCAAGAGGCATTATGATGTCTACAGCACTTTTATGTTCTCCTATAGGGAGAGCATCAGGCAAAGTATGTGTAACAGGATAAAAGATCAGGCAACTGCTGTAGGTTTGCATGTCAGAAAATCAGCTTTGGCTGTTCAGGTAGCAGAGAAAAAAGGGATGATTTATTTGTATCTCTGTTTAAAACACACATGATCTAGGGCAACCTTTTAAAATTAACTGCCGGGGAAAGTACATTCTCAGTAGCAGCAGTGAGAATTACCCCTTTACATTTACAATTATCCCTTTCAAAACCGTACAGTAAATTTTAGATACACGAAGGAAAAAGGATTCCAGTCTGGCTTTAAAACATTTATATTTTCCTCCTGGTGAGCAGAAACATACAAACCCTCAGAATTGGTGCAAACCTAGTGTGGGGCAGGCAGTCGTTAAGAAAGTGGCTAGTACATAACTTCAGCATAAAGCTATAGGAGGGAAAATTTAATTAGGGAGCGCCCTGGTGGTCAAGTAGCGAAAGAAAAAAAGCAAACTAATGGTGTGTGCACCAAGATGTCAGCAGCCATCAAAGATATTACTCACACAGTAAGAAGAAACATGTTTTAGGACTGTGTGCCTCACTGACTGTTGTCATATTGTGTGTACCTTCAGCAGTTGTTGGCAATATACAAGTAAATGTACAATTTTATACCATAGTGAAGAGGGAAAAACAAAACCCTAGATTGACAGATTGACATATTTGGTGTTATTTTGTATAGTGGTGTGTGTGGTTGCTCCAGGAATACAAGGTCCATTGCAGACTGAGCCACCGTGCTTATCTACTGACTCAGCTACTTGCTATCTTTCTGGTTCACTTCACACCAAGTTGTTTTTTCCCACGTGGAATTTAGAAACAAGGTCAGTGGGAAGGACTCCTTGTGAGAAGTGTTACACAGACACACACTCCAAAGGAAGTCTGCAACTCAGAATGGGTGATTTTTACACAAAAGGTACACATAGAGAAGCATATGAGGAAAAGGAGCGTATTTGATGGAGTAACAGGCAAAAATCTTTGTTGTTGTCAATGATTTTGTTTTCTTTGCAACAATCAACTCAAATTAGAACTTTAAGGGGAGACATGAAGAAGGAAAACTAAGTGGATCTAAAGTACTTAAGGGTACAGTGAGAGAGATACCTAGCAAGACCCACACCCTGCCATTCTTGAAAGTCAACTGTTGATGTGTGACATGATCAAGAATAGTGTCTTCGAAGCATCAGACCGGGATGGTTACCATGAAGAGCAGCTGTAAGGAGGCTGGGGTTGTTTCTGTCAGTGTAGCTAGAGAAAAAGGTACTGAATTTAATCAGTCTCAGACACCAAAATGCTGGGGAAGTGTTGCAACCGTATGGGCAAGCTGTGAAAGAGCCTGAGAGCTCCAGAGAGAGAACCTTGTATACAGTCTGAACAGGATAGTTAAATTAGGGCCAAGGCAACTTCCCACTAGTAGATGTTAGAAACAAGTAGGGTGAGCTACGGTGTCTGTAGGGATCCCACAAGGAAATAATAAAAATGATGGTTTCTCTTAGTTATGCTTGCTTTGACCAGACTTCCAGATATCTGGAGAGACAATTCAGAGACATAGGTGGAGCTTTTAATTGAGGTATATTAAACCACTGGACCTATAAACTGTGTCAATGGAGAAAGCGCCTAAGTTTGGGTAACATCATAAAAATATGAAAAGGAAAGAGAAGAAAGACCAAAGTGTGGAGCCCTGTGGAGATATTTCTCTCTAAAGCCACCGTGAAGGAACCCCAACCAGAAAGCAAATTTCTAAACATGCCTACAGGCATGTTCCCCCAAAAACTTTATTCCAGACTGTGCACGCCTTTAAGCAGCAATATTCATGCTGTTTGTGCGACACACCTAAATACTGTGCACAGAGGCATTTTTATGTATTAAATCTCATTAAATTTCATGCACTTTTGACTCGCTTTCAGTGCAATAGGTTCTTCAAACACCTGGGCTGGTATTCTCATTACTCTCTGCCTCTACTAATCATCTTGGCCATCACTTCTCCATGTTATGAATAATCTGGGTCATAATTATTCTGTGTGGGCTGCTATGTCAGTGAATCATGTGCTGTCTACTGAAACTTTGAATGAACATCTTTACACTTTATATACAGATATCAGCTTGCTTGCTTTCTGTACTGAACACTACCCCATTCATACCATAACTTACATTTCAGACTACATACATATGGCACAGAATGGATTTTAATTTCTCTCTTTTTGGAGTAATGTTGAACTACAAGCTTTTCCTCATAAACCTTTTCTTCTCAAAATAAGCAGTCAGGTTGCTGATAATGATCTTAAGCAAAGCAAACCATGTGCTTCCTCCACTAAATAGATCAGTTGCCATTTATCACAGCGTTATTAATTCTTCAGATTATTTAACAATTATTCAATTGTTTTTTAATATATTTTCAGGTACTCATGGGGTGCTCTATCAAATGGATAATTAAAATCTACCTATTTCATCTCTCATCTTTGCCTAACCTACTAATTTTGTGACAGTCTTAGAGCACCAGCTATTCAATATCTGATTATGCTGTTTGCTGTTTATAATCCCATCATATTTACACATTCAGATTGTTTTATCTTTATAATTATTCCACAGATGACATCCAAACTTCATTTTATCAATATCTGATTTAACCAAGCCTTTAATACTTCATTATTTGTACAACTGCTGCCTTGAAATATCAGCGTTCAGTTTGCCATCAATTTTATCTTATTTTCCAGTAAACCTCTGTAATAATTGAAATGTCCCCATGTATTATTTGTAAAATCCTTTCTGACTTTTCACAAGTTTTTGGCTTGACTTACCTTACTGTTTCTTCAATTTTTTTCTTTTCCTATAAATCTCATTGTTTTTGCAGTTACACAAGTGTACCTTACCTAGTTTCATTGGTGCACTTAGTTAAGCTTCTTAGCATATGACACTGGCCCAACTCTCTAATGATCTTCATTAGGTCCCATATTATTTGTGGTAACTTTGTGTCTGAGCCATCTTGATCTTTGAATACAAATTGCTGAGAAGCTTTTAGCACTTAAACTGTGTGCTGTTGAGATTAGGTAGGCACCATGAGTGTGCCTTGCTCAATTACTTGTGTTCAGCCCTAAGCTGACAACATGACTATTAATTCTATTTTGCAGGATTTCAGTTCTCATCCTGCTAATTATTTGGACTGGGATAGTCATGGCTGACCTTCTTTTTAGTCTTTTACCCCTGATGGTGTGTCTTGTTAAAAGGCCACATCTGGTCACTTGTATAATTCAGCGTGTCTTGATACTGCAGCTGCTTAATTAAGGGTTATGCCTTCACAAAGAACTACATATGAAGAATTAATTTATCAGAATTTTATTTACTGAAGGGAATGGGATGTGGATTCCACTTGAGCCATTTATGATTTAGTCACCTTCAAAGATGTTTGTAAATACCTATAACCAAACTGAAAGTATTGTTATATTCTTATCGCCTGCTTCCAGACACAATTGTTAATCTGTATATACATGCCACAGAAGCCAACAGTTTTGATTTGTTTCAAATCTTCCCTTTTTTAATGGATGTCTAAGTATTAAAGTGACCATTTGTTCTGCTTTCCTCAAAACTAGAAGCCCAGGGTTTATTTCTTCTGAGTAAACCATCACATAGGTTACTATAACATTGTTATGAAAACATGACTAGATTCCTTCATTTTTGCAGTGGATTGCAAAGTTTGACTGTTGCCTTTCTGTGACTTCAAGGCTCCAGGAATAGCTTAGGCTTTAGAGCTTTCCGTTATGTCCTCATCAAGACTCCATAAGCTATCAAGCACTATGTGTATCCCTATGGGCTTCCTTTGAGACGCTGGATCAGAAACTGTACATTAAAATATGCTGGCAGAAAATTCTAAGCAATAATTTAACATGACTGAAGTAAATATTAACACCTCTTAAAACAAGCTGTTTTATATAATTCCCTTGCAGTAGAAACTGTTATTTAAGACAATGGGATTTCAGAAAAGCAGTTTCAGATAGTGATGCAAAATGTTTCGTACTTTGTTATTGTCATTTAATCCAGTGACTAGTGTAATATACACAGAAAATTCCAGAGGAAAGAGATCTTTGGACTCCACTGTTTTTACTGAGCACCTCACCACTAAAAATTGCAAGCACACTTCATTTCTCCTGCTTTACTCCCTGTGTAGTGGCTCAACTCCAAAGCATATTACAGAAGATGTTTTTTCTTCAAGGGACTGCGGTCAGTGTGCACATTTTGGATTGAAATCCCTCCAGCAGGGAAAATCCAAACTGAGATTCTTTCATCTAAGACAATTGCTTTAGCAGCTTAGATACTGGCAAAAGATACATTGAACCTGATCCAGTAAACTTTTTAAGTTAGCACATTGGCAAATTTTAGCTATGCTTACATAATTTTTACTGGATTAAACCTTAAGCATCTCTCTGAATAACCTTTGGCTTTCACTGGTGCTTAGGAAGAAAAAACCTCACGGAACTTCAGACAAAGTAACTTCTAAAACATATGGGAGGCAGTTTAGACACCAGGCACTGAGACAAGACTGGGATAATTTCAAAGGTGCCTAACAACTTTCAGAACTCTTGTAAGTCAGGCCCTGCTGTGAATGAGAAAGCTTTCTTGTTCTCTCACCTGGCAGAATTGCTTAAATTCTGCCAAATTTAGGCAAAGTGGAGGTGGAGGTGTAGGTGTAGTGTAGGTCCTTGCCCAAAGGAGATAATATAGCAAACTTATCTCCTGACTCACTCTGTGACACAATTAAGGAATATATAGTGACATTCCCCTAAAGCTGAGGATGCTGGTGCTCTGGAACACTTGAGGTTCCTGCACTGTTATTCAACCCCTCGCTCAGAAAGCACCTTCATCCTTTAATTTCTAGCTAAGCTTTTTGCACAGATGTGACTAAGAGGTATGGCAGGGCAAGGAGCCCTCTCGTTGGTCTCTAGAATATATTCATAAGAACTAACATTTAATTTAAAATAAATATTCTGATGAAAAAACTAACTCTTACAGTAACAATCCATTATAATATATCTTGTCCACACATTCAGACAATCTGTTAAACAAGGAAAAGCAACATAAACATTTAGAGATGAGCAGTAATTTCTAGGAGAAATCTATAATTGGAAAGGGTATGAAGCTTATTGAGCTGGATTGTTTATTTTGCCAGTGTCTGGGGTGAGCAATTTCTTGAGGATTTACTGTTACGTGCGCTGCCTCTTATTCTGAGAAATCCTGGAAGAGCTGTTCCACAAAGAGAAGACCCAAGGACAAAATCTTGAAATGGAATCTCCTGTTGTAAAGGAATACGACCAGCTTTCCTGGCAACCACATCAGGATTGTTCCAAATTATCCCCTTACTACCACTGCCAGGAAGATGCTGTGTTTCACTTCACATCAGCCCAAAAGCTCAGGACTCCATTTCATCTTCAGGGGTGTTGCAGCATGGTGGTTGAGATTCAATCACTTCAGCAGCCCTTTCTCTGCCTTCCTAGTCATATATCTCACACTTACCAAGACGAAGAATGGATCTTCATTTTATGCTAGGGTCATTTTTGGGGCAAAATGTCTGCTGTTTAACAGCCATTACCCCACATCATGTTCTTGATGAAGAGCTGTGAATCATTCCCATCTGTACAATTAGGTTCCCATGTTTTTTAGTTACCTACCGTGTTTTTAAATGAGAGACTCTCTTCTGCTTATATCTGTACTAATAAGTTAATTTCCTCCTTTTGAATGCTATGACCCACTGACATTTTGGTTGCCATGTAATTCTCAACCAGTACATCAGGACACCCCATTGTCTGAAGATATGTTCTAGATTATTTAGATGTTGCAAAGCAGACAGACTGCTTTCTAAAAAAAAAAAATAATAAAAATTAATTTCTCCAAGTATTTTTTACCTTTTAAATCCAAATTAGACCTCACTTCCCACTGACTAAAACACTTTATAGATGTTTTTAGAATGTGGGGTTTTTCATCAACATTGTCCCATACCACTAATTTCCACTTCCCCAGTATCTTGATGAATGAAAAAAAAATGTATCTCCTGTTCCTCCATATCAAACTTGCTGACATTTTCACTAAAGAACTTTTTCTCTTTGTTATGTATGCGGCTGTATCATGAGACATGTGCGTATACTGGCATCTGACATTTTGGGACACTTTTACTCACTACATATAATAATCAGAAATGGAAACACTTCACCCGGTAGAGACCTACAGTGTGTCTCCAAATTGCCCAGTCAGCCAAGGGCTCCCAGCCCAGTGGGTGCCACTGTGGGTTCAGGAACAGCAGTGGGACATCAGTCCCTGCTTAGGAGAGGAGGGAGGGAATGGTAACAAGTAGGGATGACACCACCATTAATGTTAATCTTACCAAGGTTGAAGGAGGGTGGTGATTATTAGCTGTTTACTAAGAAACTGTATGTGCAGCTGAACACCGAACAGACCTGTCTATCTACAGAAAACAATGATTTCTACATTCAGGCATTTCTTGCAAAAAGCTGAAGAAGAAATCACTCAGGATACTTCTTTCATGTCAGCCAGGCAAGCTCCTTGGCTCTCTCATGCTGTAGCTTTTAGAAAGTTTATGAAGAACCTTCACAGGTGTGAAATCTAGCATGGCAACACACCAAAAGCCCATCTGAAAATCAAGTAAATACATGATGGAAGTTGGCATCACAATTCTGAGACAAGTGTACTCGGACTTCTCCTAATAACCAAAATGCCTGGCTTCCTGTGGATACCCAGAAAGCTGCAGATACTGCTGATCATCCAGTCAAGAAACGCAGGCCTCTTCCTTCATTTTCCCAAAGAAATCAAATAGTAATGTTTTCCATTCAATGACATTTTCACCATTCATTTGTCTTCAGATAAATATTTACTTCCAACAATTTATGCCCTCTCCTCCAGTTTGGGTTTATAGTGTATCTGGATCAGTTTCACATATGGCATTGCAGAGGGTTTTGATAGCCACAGATGGTGCGTCTGTAAACATTTGAAATCTGCTTCACTATCCAAATCTTTAATAATTGTCAGTGTCCCAAAACCAGTTAGTAGATGCCTGATGTAGTTATTCACTCATAATAAACACTAACGTGTTGTGAGTTGTTGGGAATTAAAAAAAAATCAAAGAAATCTTATCTGCTGATTTTGTAGCTCCAGCTTAATATCAGGAGCAGGATCATCTCACAGAAGGTAAATTTAAAGAGAAGTTTTAGTTGGCCTTTCTGTACCTCATTCATTTCCTTCCCTTGATTTCAGACAGATCTCTGTAACTAAATAACATTATTTCTACTTTAGCATATTATATTTTGCTGTCTTTAAAAGAACACAGGTGAAGAATCGGTATACGTATTGCCTAAGAATACCAAAGTCCATTCAAAAGGAAAAGAAAAAGCAGGATTATTAGGCAGACAAAACTGAGTAATTTATTAATGTACTTCTATAGGAATTTAAAATTACGTGTCCCATCAGAAAAATCCAGATAATTTCTATCTTCTGTGTTAGATGAATACCAGCGCCTAGCAGGATTCACCCTGGCAGAGACTGATGGTGGGCTGAGGTGGAGAGAGGAGAAATGCAGAGACACAGCCAGCCCCTGCTTTAATGCAATGTCACCCCAAGCAGGTAGTTCAGCTGCTGGCTGTGGCCCAGCTCCCATCAACATAGCAGTACTGTCTGGCCTTTTCTTCAAAAGCAATTCTGCATCTGCCTGTAAGTGAAGGGAAGGGAAGTGAGAAAACACTACTCTCCGCACTCATGCAGGCATTTCGAAATGCAAAGTACCATTAGCCCCATAAGAGCTCATCAGATGTCCTGACCTCCAGGTCTAAAATTGTTGGAATGACTCCATAATAAATGGTGAATGCAAGGAAGAAGAAGAAAAGAAAAAAGAAGGCATTATTCCCATTTTTCAAATGATTGATGAAAGTCTTGCAAGTACACCTGACTTGCCCAAATTGAGAAAGAAAAATCTGTGCAAGAGGTAAACTTCAGTCCAGGTGAAGGTGCCAAGCCCAGACTGGGCCCTCACAGTTATTTATCCATGGTCTAAAGGCACTGACACCATAAGCTGTCTGGTAGGAAGCAAAAGTTGAAGGATGGAATTGTTTGGATAGTAAATGTGGAAGGTTGCTCCTAAAATTAAGGTTATCTGAAAAGTCCAGAGTTGGGAAAGGAGACCAAGACAGAAAGTAAAGCTGAACCTGAAAAAAAAGGGGAACAAAGGAGGCTTAGAAGTGAAGAGCAGATCCTGGGACAGAAAGGGAAGCCGGAAGTAATGATTTCGTACATCCACTGTGGTTGGAGGAATGGGTAGGGACATACTGCAATTTTGGTAGCTGCGACTTTTCTGAAAAAGAAAGATAAAAAGCAAAAGTTAAAAGAAAGACAAATCTATTTCCCAAGGGTGAACGAAAAGGGTGCAATAGTGCTTTGACTGTGTGTGTACATTCTGCAGTGAAAGAGGAGCCAGGGTGGGAAAGAGAGAGAGAATAACTCTGAGACCCAAGCCAAGGCTGCGGCAGGATGGGCAGCCAGGAAAGGTCTGTTCCTGAGTCAGTCACTGTAGCCCATGCTGTCCTGCTCGGTGGGACCCTGGTCAATGGGTGCTGCAACAACTGTGATATCCTTTCTGCTTGCGGACATTGGCTTCCTTTGAGCCTGTTGGGCTGGGAACTGCAGGGAAGAGCCATGGGCAGAGAGTGGGAGAGGCAAGCAGCATGCTTCGAGCAGGTAAGAATGGCAAAAAAAACCAGGCAGCAGCTTATGTCTCTCCCAGGTATCGTCTTACTTCCCAGCTGTCAATAACAAGCAGTTTTAATTCCCAAACTTGACAGCTTTTCTACAATTTGCTCAAGAGTGAGTGTGTTTGCTGAGAGCTCCTACACTCCTACATCCATGTGTAGATCTCTCTTCCTAGATTTTAAATGGCCATGCAAAGATCATGACTCTGAGCATGAGTTACTGTGCATTCAAGAATAGCATATTTTTGCAAGCCGGAGAATGAGAATAGAGATTGAGTTTCTCACTGTACAAACTTTCAGATTTACACAGTGCAGCTTGAAACCACAACCGTCCTAATGAGGAAAATATGCAGTAAACTGAACATTAACTGTTTTGGACACTATTACTGTAAAAATAAATAATCAACGAACTTTATCTCTGAATAGAAAACTGCAGTGGGAAGATTGACTGAATAACTGTCATGATTGCTGAGGAAGAGATGGAAATAACAGTTTACAGTTCACAGGATCTCAATGGACAATCAACGTGGTAAAATAGGATGTGACTGAAATTACAGATACAGTAATTAAAATTAGCCATGAATAACAGGACACAGTTCCTCTAGAATAGAATGGAAAGTGCTGCTAGACAGAAACAGAATAATGCCGTACAAATATACAGAAATTTTAATTTTTAAGAGAAGTTCAAATTGGCAAGAGATGTGTTCAGTATCTCCACTGACACTGCAAGCTTATAATAGGCAGCTGTAAATTATTGTTGGAAAGGAATTTAATTTAATCGCATCTCCTCCTTATGAAAAGCACTTTCTGAAACACATTTAAAGTCAATGATAAGGTGTCTCTGAATAACCATTCAGATAGAATCTATTCGTTTCAGCTGGCCCCAGTTTGACTGTACTCTCCTCTTTAAATTATTGCTCTCTTTTAAATTGCAGAAACTGTGTTATCAACAGAATAGCCATAAGCCCTGCTGTTCCAGCTTGGTGGCTATTCACAACCAATGCTGGAGCTGCTTTTTATGTAACAGGAGAAAATTGCAAAAACAAAAAAAGGGGAGGGTTTTATTTGTTCTTTCTGTTTTCATGCAAAACTCCTGTTTGGAAGTCACTGCTGACAATGTGATGTAGAACGTCAGGTACCAGTTTATTCTAGCAGAATGATTCCCACATTTTTTAAATCTTTAAGTATAATATGATTATGCTGAATGAATAAATGACTGCAAAGCTGGCCAAGAAGCCCATGTGTCATTAGATTTCCACTAGATATATAAGTTCAGATTCAGAAAGCTCTAGAAATATGTCTGATTTCCAGGTATGTGGACAGTATGACTGAATTCCTTTATTCCCACATCTGATCTAGAGTAGTTCCTCCATAATATCAATGCT
This sequence comes from Amazona ochrocephala, assembly GCA_039720435.1. Taxonomy (NCBI): domain Eukaryota; kingdom Metazoa; phylum Chordata; class Aves; order Psittaciformes; family Psittacidae; genus Amazona; species Amazona ochrocephala. Next base: position 26,998,972 of record CM077876.1, on the reverse strand, counting down.
GAATATTCAGGCTTTCCAAGGGTAAAAATCCCTGCTAGAATCCCATTCATATACTTTGAAATATTTCCCTTTCTCTTGCACAAACTCCAGCAACATGATAGAGGATACCTGTTGCATCTCTAATAGTCTTTAGCTGATCTTACGTTGGACATAAGAAAGAAATTCTTTACTATGAGGGTGGTGAGACACTGGCGCAGGTTACCCAGAGAAGCTGTGGCTGCCTCATCCCTGGCAGTGTTCAAGGACAGGTTGGATGGGACTTTGACCAACCAGGTCTTGTGGAAGGTGTTCCTGCCCATGGCAGGGGGCTGGAACTGGATGAGGTTTAAGGACTCTTCCAACACAAACTGTTCTATGATTCCATGAACATGTGCCAGTATTTCCCTTTCCAGTTGCCACTCTGCCATCCTTACAAACCTGGGACAGACATCAAATCCTCTCTGGGGGCACCTGCATAGGTACATGAGTGCATGAGAATGCCCTGATATGTGCTAAGCCTGTTTATAAACCCCAAGACACAACCTTCCCCCTTCTCCCCCTTAATGTTAAAAACGGCTTCATTGCATAAAGGAGAGTCAAACACACACGTATACTTGCTGAATGTATAATCATAGAATCATAGAATAGTTCGGGTTGGAAAGGACCTCAAGATCACGTAGTTCATAGAATCATAGAATCATAGAATAGTCAGGGTTGGAAAGGACCTCAAGATCATCGAGTTCCAACCCCCCTGCCATGGGCAGGGACACCTCCCACTAAACCATGCCATCCAAGGCTATGTCCAACCCCACCTTGAACGCCGCCAGGGATGAAGCATCCACAACCTCCCTGGGCAACCCATTCCAGGGCCTCACCACCCTCACAGTAAAGAATTTCTTCCTCAGATCCAATCTAAACCTCCCCTGTTTAAGTTTAAACCCATTACCCCTTGTCCTCTCACCACAGTCCCTAATGAAGAGTCCCTCCCCAGCATCCCTATAGGCCCCCTTCAGGTATTGGAAGGCTGCTATGAGGTTTCCATGCAGCCTTCTCTTCTCCAGGCTGAACAGCCCCAATTTTCTCAGCCTATCTTCGTACGGGAGGTGCTCCAGTCCCCTGATCATCCTCGTGGCCCTCCTGTGCACTTGTTCTAACAGTTCCATGTCCTTTTTATGTTGAGGACACCAGCACTGCACACAATACTCCAAGTGAGGTCTCATGAGAGCAGAGTAAAGGGGCAGGATTACCTCCCTCGACCTGCTGGTCACGCTCCTCTTGATGCAGCCCAGAATACGGTTGGCCTTCTGGGCTGCAAGCACACACTGCCGGCTCATGTTCATTTTTTCATCAACCCACACCCCCAAGTCCTTCTGCGCAGGGCTGCTCTGAATCTCCTCCCCACCCAACCTGTAGTTCCAACCCCCCTGCCATGGGCAGGGACACCTCCCACTAAACCATGCCACCCAAAGCTCTGTCCAACCTGGCCTTGAATGCCACCACAGATGGAGCATTCACAGCTTCCCTGGGCAACCCATTCCAGTGCCTCACCACCCTTACAGTAAAGAATTTCTTCCTCATATCCAATCTAAACTTTCCGTTTAGGTTTGAACCTTTACCTCTTGTCCTATCACTACAGTCTCTAAAGAAGAGTCCCTCCCCAGCATCCTTATAAGTCCCCTTCAGGCACTGGAATGGGTTGCTCAGGGAAGCTGTGAATGCTCCATTGCTGGCAGTGTTCAAGGCCAGGTTGGAGAGAGCCTTGGATGGCATGGTTTAGTGGGAGGTGTCCTTGCCCATGGCAGGGGGATTGGAACTAGATGATCTTAATGTCCTTTCCAACCCTAACTATTCTATGATTCTATGATTCTATGTGTCTATTTATCTTGCTTTCTCTTGTACTACATGCATTCTGTCTGGCAAATCTTTGGATTCTCCAACAGTTTTGTAATGATCCGTTACATTACAAACAACCTTATTTTGTCTCGTTGTTGAGTTTTTTTATTTTTATTTTTCATTGAGCAGTTTCTAATTCACAATTAATTATAAGAACTCTAAATTTTCAATTTAAAGTAGTTGAAATTGTTGCCCAGGCTTTTCAAATAGGCAGAGACATGTTAGTTTTACAGGACTGGTGAGTCAGATTTAATAGGCGTTTTGAAACAAACATAGCTGCAATTATGCCCAGAAAATCCCTGCCAACTTTTTAATGGTTTATTTTTATTGTAAAAGCATCTTTTAAATACCTTTGTTTCTCCTGGAATAGAAATTATTGGTTTAGAGTGTTTCATGCCAAATTTTTGCTTACATATTACTTAGTAATCTGTTTCTTGTTATATGAAAATTGCAAGTTATATTTCATTAAAATATAGAATGTATACAAAAGAACATGCTGGAATTAAAGGCATTTGCTATCCTACATCCGATAGTTATTGTTTTTATGTTACTCCTGATATTTTGAAGTGCTATGCAAGCAGTAAGTAAATCATAAAACCTAAGAACTCGTTATTGCTCTATGTTCATTTTATAGATGAGGAAAAGAGGGCACAGAAGTGCCCTGCCCATTGCAACAGGGAAACAAAATTCAAACGCCTGTTCCCATCTCTCAGCTGAGTCTTGAAAGTGCTTTGTAAATAACAACATCTCTCATGAGAAGTTGTCTTCAAGTTTGATTCTATAATAAGATTTGGACTTCCTTCATGATTTACAGAAAAAAGAGAAGGTGTTTACATTTTATTTATCATGTTGAAAAATGTTGTACATCCTAATTTTGAACCATTCTTCCATTGCATCTTGAAAACCAAGTGAATGATAACTAGTGCCAGTCACCACTTTATAGCTATACTTGCATATTTCATGTGACCACATTATGCATATTAGGCTGGCTTTGAAAGGTTCAGTTAATACATTTGAAGTCCAACTTCCAACATAAGCAACTACCTGCAATATATATTTGCTTGTACAGCATCTACCGAAAACAAAGCAATAGATACAGCAGGAAATTAATCAGATATGTAGACTTTTTTTCTACCTGATTAACAAGGTACAAGGAGAATAAACCATGAAAAAAACATGTAAAACATTAATGAAACATATTTAGGACCACTTCTCAATCATAGGATATATCTTACAGCAAAAATACTACTTGAGAGGTCTGAAGGAGGCACAGGGCAAATACCATTGAATTTGGTTGAATTTATTTTCATTCAGTTATCTCTGTTATGGATAAACCACGATCCACTGACACTTGATTCTGAGACCCACTCATTTTGTCAAATTCAGCTTTAGCAGTATGTCGGGCTGAGGCTCTAGTCATACATGTGATGATGATACCTCTCTTATTTGGTATGGGTTGAGTGAGACACACACCAGTTACTACTATCAGTATTTGAATTTTAGGTCTTTATCTATCTACCTACATCTCTCTTTTGCAGACTGTGCAAACTGCAGTTCCCTTAGTCTTAGAGGGAGTTTCCCAGGAATAAGAAGGTGCAAAGAAGGGCAACAAAAATGTTCCTCCAAGAAACCTGTTTCTCAGCTCGTTCTGTGGCACCAGTGATTATTACTGCCCCTATTCACATCTTTAATACTCACATACTTATATCACACTTAAGAAAGTGTGGAGTCAGGTCAAGTTTTAATATCTCCTTATGTTTGTATTTAATTTGAGCTAGCTAAGATTTCCAGACCCTAACCTCAGCAAGAAGCTCTCTGGAGCATGTCAGAGGACACCAAAGGCAGTAATGTCAATTAAAAAAAACAAAAACAAAGAAGATGTGAATGAATTTCCATGCAAGCCTAGAAGGATGACACTGAAAGTGCTGATTTTTAAGAACACTTCTCTCTTCTGTAAAGTAGCCACTGAAGTAATCATAGAATAATATCTACAACACAACTTCTTAAAACTATTAAAGATAACTATTTTCTCCCTCAATGTTATGCATTTCCGATTGCTCCAAAAGTGCAAAATGTATTTGTTTAGTCAGGAGGACTCCTGCTAGTTGTTCAATGGCACTTGCTGTGCAGAGTGATTTTATATTTATGCTGTTGCTCTGAATGCAATGCACTTCTGATTCATTTTAATCTTGTTTGGATAGCTATGAAGAGAAATAAAATGGCACAGTATTGTTTTCCCGTGCTGCTTTCAAAGTGACATAATTACTGCAAATATTGCCTGAGATACCCACTGAGACAATCAGGAGACTTAATTTTAGATGAAGCAGTATGTATCTGAAGACTGAAACCAAAACGGATACGAAGTGATGGAGGAAGTATTGGAACAGAGATCACTGCTAAGCATGAGGTTATCTACCTACTCAATCCCAGCCATAGGTAAATATTTTTTAAGACAACTGCCAATTTTCATATCAGGTATACCATATATTGCCTTAATTCTGTAACTGTCTTTTGCAAATAGCAGCAGAGATATTTGTGTGCTAAGTGGTTACTCTTTCAATCCTTCACAGAAAATGCATTTGTTATCAGGAACAATGAACGGTTATTCCTTCAAAGACATCATTTGTAGGTTGATTGCCTTCTTAATATTACGAAGCAGTCTTTTGATTAAAGAGAGAAATGAGAAATTTTGTGCTGCTTCTTAATTTTACACCTCTCTGTGTGAATGTGTGTCATAGCATCCGTCTTCATTCAGAACAACCACTGATTTCCCCAAACGCATGCTTCACCTCTGAGATTGAACCCAGAGCCCACTTCTCCAGAGGCAGACCTTGTTCTTCCCTTTATCTATGCCAGATATCAAGTCCATTCTTCACAGCCTTCCTTCTCCCTCATACAAACGCTCCAGCATCATTTGCCCTAAAAAAGTGAAATCTCAGTGTCTGGACCAGCTTTTAAAAGGGTAGCGTGCCTTCTAGTATCATCTGGGAGGAGGTTAGCTATACTCACGCTGTGTGAGTTAACCTGGGATCCATGCAGGACCCATGGCATAGCTTAAAGTGAACTCATGTGAGGTTTGAGTTGTAATGAGCAGTGTCCTCGTAAACACGGAAGTCTCCATCGATCTCAGAAGAAATGCATTAGCATGGGTGCAAAGGCTTGATAGTGAAATACTGTGAAGCATCTTAACATTTCACTGAGTGTGCACTGTCACTTAGAGGTTCCATAGCAATGTTCAGAACTTCCTGACAGGGGAGGAAAAGGGCTCAGAGGCCAGGAGGAAATTTTGTGAATTTCACGGAAGTAACTGAGGGAGACTGAATCAGATTCTACATTGTACCTTCAGTGGCTGCTATCCAGAGGAAAAAATTCTGAGCTGTATTTTGTTTACATCTAATTTTCATGATCCTTGGTAGCTCTGAAACACAAACTGAGGATTTTGGATTCAGAGTATGGAATGGATGTATCCTTTTTCCCTAGTGTCCTGCCACAAAGCAGACAAAAGCAGACCCTTAGAGGAGAGAAAAAGAAAAGGCCAAAAATATAATGTTTCCCTAGAATACTTTTCCAGCTGTAGGGACTCCTTGCATTAGAGATGGTGTCTGTATAATTAATAACCCTGATGGGTCTTTTTCGTTTGAATTTTTTTGTTCAGTTATCTTTTGAACTCATACAGATGCTTTGCACCTGAAAAAATCTGTAGTTTACCTGCATCCATGTGAGGAATCAATTCCTTTCATTTGCCCTGAGTCTGCCATCTGCTTTCTTCTTGTTATCCTGTAGTTCTTGCTTTGGCAGAGACCAGCCTCTGTGCGTTTCTTAAATATGTGCCACCTCTCCCTATTCCTTACTCCTAATTTATCTTTTTGCTAAGCTTGTGTTTGTTTAATTGCTCTTCCTATGGAAACTGTTCCATATTTTTAAAAATAGTTCAGTGGTCTTGAACATCCCTGCCACCCTGCTCTCAGTCCTTCTCAGTTATACTCAGTATTTTTTGAGATTGGAGGATGAAAACTGCACACAACAGTTCATGATGTGGCTGAGCCATGGATTTATGCAGCTGGGTAATGAGATTCTCTCCTTGTTTCAAAGGCTGCTGTGTCTTAAAACTGATTATCTAGTGTAGCCTTGCCAGCTCCTGTATGCATATTGTTTGGAGACCTGTAATTATGTAAGAGTCTCAGCTTGCATTTATGAGTTGCATACACAAGTTTCTATCTTCTGTGACTAGAGAAAAAATCTACAGGAAGTAAAACCTATAACTTTGAAATCAGAAGCTAAGAGAAAAACAAAGATGCCTGATTGGGGGTGTGTGCATGCTTAAATTTCATTCCTTTAAACCTGATTTTGTAATTTGAGAATATATGTAATATTTGTGTGTATTTTATTAGTATTGTAGTATTTTGTGACACTTCTTGATGTGGAGATTGAAGGAGCTCTGCTGAATAAAGCTCATTTCTCAGTGTACAAGATGTACTGCCATCCATAGACGGGATCCCCATCTCCTCATCCTAGCTCCAAACCTAGCATGTCCTTATGTTTTGGCCCCTGTGTTCTCCCTGCAGTCCATCTCTGACTGCTATTAAGAGTTGTCCTTACACCCATGAACTCCCAAACCTGGACAGGGAGTCTGGGACAGGAATGGCTGACATGTGGTAGCTCAGACTGGGTCTGAGACCTACAATCTTTAGGTTTTGGTGTCACAGCAGTATTTGGAAACAAGTGCACGGATGGTAATCCCTCCACATGACTCATTTTACTTCTGACAGTGACTTGTGAACTGACATGGTCCTTCCTGAGAGCAAAAACCCAGTCCTGCTGATTTTTTATATAAGTTTCTGCTTCCTGCCCGTATCCAAAGGTCATGCCCATTTATTCTAGCTCATCGAAGTTAAGGTCACATAATGATGCTAAATAATACCAGCCAAAAGAGCTTTTATCATATGTTGTAAAACTATAGAAGGAAATAAAATGATTGGAGGGAAAACAGATAAGCAATGGTTAGATGTAGCTATAAGGGGGGAGCTGGTATTAAAGCAGAATCCTTGTCAATAAATGCCAGCCAATTTAGTCTGAAGCACTCTTGCTCAGCTGCAAAAGGACCCTGCATGATAGATGTGAAATGAGAGTGCTAATGTATCAGGTACTTATTCTACAATCTTGTTCGTATAAGTGTAATTAGCTGCAAGTCTTTTTCAAGCAGTGTTATTACTATTTTTATTTTTATTGACCTTTGAATCCTATCCAAATGCCACAACGTTTTTCTTGACTGCTATTACTTACTACATGATTAGAAAAAGCTAAATTAAAAGCAGATGTACTGCCCTATAACTGAGTAAATAATCTAGGATGTGCAAAAAAATTTCAAGACAACATCTCCTTTGATTAGCTTTATTTGAATGAAGTTTCCATTAGTACTCCTTGGAGATGGAAGAAGGAACTATAAGGAGAAATGTGTGTGCTCGTGTGTGAACATATCCCTTCTTGTTTACATCTAGGAGGTTGAAAACTCTGTAAACAAGCTTAAAGTCAGCACTATCATTCCCACTGGAACAACCTAGTCATGTTTCTGCCAAGTTTTAGACCTTTAGTATCTCCTACATGCATATATATTCTTGTGACATTACATTTTGAAATAAGCATCTTGGGAGCTAGTGGCCATTTGCAACAAAAGATAAGGTTCTTGTAACCTGTAAAGACAGAGATTCAGAATTTCCAAAGCAGTGTTTGTATGTATACATTGAAGTTAATGCTAAGTTAAGGAGGCTGAACTCCTGGAAGATTACAGGCCTCATTTCCACTGGTTTATCTATGAAAGTTACCTCAAAGCATGACACCTATTTTCCATACAAAATTTTTCTGCTCCATTTTACACTTCCATCTTCTATTGGCCTCACTGACTCTGAAAGACTTTCTCCTTTAGAGGTTTTAAAAGCTTTTTTACTTTTTGTATCAACTTTGCCATTTTTTTCTGGAAGTCTCTTCTGCTGTATCACATTGCATATATCAAATATATACAGAATCCATTAAATTTTATAATTATTTCTGTTTTTTGAAAGGCACCACAAATTCTGATGTTGCTGTTAAAGTGGAATTTAATCATGACCAGGTTTGCTGCCTGGAAGTTAAATGGCGTATAGATAACTCTTAATAATAAGTGCTGGCAAAGGCTAGCCACTGAGGGTGCAGAATCTCCTTCACTGAAGACTTTTTAGGCAGATAATACCTTGCAAAATGCATCTGATTCTGCCCCAGTCCAATAAGCTAAACTGTGTCATCTCTTCAAGCTTTACTTGCATAACTAAAGTCAACTTAGTTCAGCTTCCTAAGTGTCAAACTTTCATAGGAAGGTAAGTTTTCTGTAGGCCACAAATACAGTCTGACACCTACAATGTTTAGATTTCCCCTACTATAAAATGAAGTCCTCAGGCCACAGTGAGTCAACTGGCTAGACATTAAAAATAAAAACATTTTAAATAAACACTCCTCGTAATAGAATTTTCTATTCCTACATTTACAGTTATTAAAAAGTTACTTTAAAAAGACTTAATATACATGTTTCAGACGTTACAATTATCTGTGCCACAATTTTCCATATATTAATTAAAATGAAGAGAGGAAATGTGAGAGACACATAGACTACTGAATTTAAAACAATAATTCAAGCAATTCATCCATTTTAATAGAATTTCATGAATTAAAGTTGGATAGTTAAGAAAAAGAAAATGGGGAATCTTAACCAGTCCTTTATTTGCGTTCAAGTGGTGCCCTCACTGAAGTCTTGTGATGACACAGGAAACTAACACATGAATTGTTATGAAGTTTGTCCTCAGATTTAGTATGCAAATGTGGGTATTTTTTCAGTGAGATTTACGCTACATAAGAAAAGTAAGACAGCATAAACAAGTCTAAGTGACCATATCTACAAAGAATGTGTACTCAGGTAACCCAGCACAGTCGCGGGGAGCAACAGCCCAACACTTCATTTTACTTTGCCTTAGTGGTTCACAAAGAGGATGGTCCACAAAGAGGACGTAAACACCTGTCAGTGGAATGACAAAGAATGCAGGATGCTGTGCCTCTATCCCCATTCTTCCTGGCTTCAGTTCATCCTGAGAGCAGAGATGCAGTTTGTCTCCATGGGAACCAGCATCTTCCCCTCTGCCTGAGCCCTGAATGCAGAGATCAACAGCTCTGCTGCTGCATAGGTAGCACTGCAAGGGACAAGGAACAGTAATGAGAAGGGCTCCCTTTCAATGTTCACTACATTTTCCATCCCAGTAAAAGGGTAAAGCAAGTTCTTAAAATGGGAATACTAAAAATACTGGAATTTATTAATTTTTCAGCTTAGGCAAGGGCAAAAAGGTACCTCACAAAGTTTTAGGAAATAGAAGTCAGTGCTTAAGTTAGCAATGATCTTCCTTCTCCACTTAAATCTACTAAAGAAGGTTGTATGGCTGGACATACCTGTTTCTTACAGAGCAAACTGCTTTCACATGTCATCCAGTTTGATCATCCAAAGATGAGAACCACAGAAACTAAAGCCTTGCCCAGAAAAAACACGAGACATAAGCACAGAACAGGGAGGAAAGTGGCCTGAAAATCTTCCTATTGATTTCAAATGACAAGAAAATATTCACTGTGAAAGTATTAATCAGAAGGAGTCTGCTGAAGAAGTTCTTGTCACAGTCTGCTTCCTTTAGCTGAATGCCCATTTTTTTTGCATTCACCTATTGTTTACCTTGTATCGCTTATTCACAGATCTACCTGGGATACGTCCCTTTATTGTCAGCATCCAGTGCTTCTGGAGGCTAGACTCCAGGCAAGGTATATAACCCTAGAGCATAGCTTATATTGCTGGGTGGCTTCCCAAGCTCTTGTAGAAGATCCTGACCAGCAGTGTGTGGGTGCGCTGATTTATAAACACAAAACTTTACACAAGGTAAAGGCAAAATCTTCAAGTAAAAAGTACTGCTTTTATAGCTCAACAATCTTGAGATCACATCACAAAAAGCTCTTTTATCAACAAATAAGTTCCTCACAAGAAAAATTTGTTTTATTCATCATCTTTCCAATGACACTGACTTTCAATAGCAATAATGATTATAACTACTTTTCTTTTTTGACACAGTTTCACCTGATACCAAAATAAAAATATCCCTATTTTCTCTGTTCAGGTTGGAATCCTCTTTTCACTTGCCATGACAGATATTTACTTAATTAATCCAAGCTTTCTGTCAAGCTGTGTTTAATTAAGACTGTAAATGACATTTGTGACTTTAAATAGCTCAGAATAAAACACAAAAGGTCATAAAATTCAAGGTCTGTATTCTACCAGTGTGTTTTCCTTCATAATAGTCTTTATGAGATAGTAGGCAAGATATTTTTCTCTTCAGTATCTGTAAAACACATTGCAAAAACATCTATACTATGCTGAAGCATTTGTACTGCTGGGAGTTCTACATGGAGAGAAAGAAAAATAATGGAAATAACTAACAAATGTTTCTGTCTCTAGCGTAAAGCATTCATTTTGCTATCAAAATAAATATGCATTTCACATAGGTATAAAATCTGAATGATATAACTTTACATTCTGTCTTGGAAATACATTCCTAACAATGTGATTCTTCATTAATAACATTAAACCACAGTTACTCATCAGTTACAATGTGTTAAATATTCGAATACTTCGGTGAAAACAAATTAGTTCTAAAGAGGTATAAAATGAAAACCATGAAGGACTTCATTTACTGGTAACACTTTCCATGCACTTTCAACTAGAACAACAGCGCAGGGTTACAACCATGATTCAATCCTGGGATCTGCTCAGTAGAGAGAGCAGCATGTAGATATCTTAAATAGTCTTAATTTCTTTTCCGGACCATCCCATAAATACTCAGCCATGGTTCCAGACTGGTTCTTGTCAGGAGTCCTAGGAAGCACTGACTGGCTCCAAGCACACAAAGACATATCCATAAAACCTGTGTCACTCGTCCTCAGCAAACAGGGCTGGCCCACAGCCTTATAGATGGGTATCCATTTGACATCCCCAAAGGTCACCAAATCTCAGTACTGGTGAACTCAAATAGCTGCAACGTAAATGACCAAGGAGAGGGAGCACAGGCTGCTGAAGGACTGAGTTTAGAAAAGACTCCAGGAAAAGCCAACCATGCATGGCCAAATGCCACCTTATACCACATCCCCATTTCAATTTTGACAGCAAAGGCACTAATCCCTTTGATTGCCAGCTGCACTGCTCATGAAGCACTTTACAAGGTAACAACATTCTAGGAACTGAGCTGCATGTACTGCAAAAGTTAACTTTTTTTTTTTTCCTGGATAAAAAGGATTGTGTAACATTAAAGGAGCTCCTGGCAATTCCTGAGCCTCTTTCCTGAAAGCACTAGCTTTTGTTTGAAGATTGAAGCCCTGATCCTGCAGAGAATGGAATGAAACCTCCTGAAGGCTGATGGTTCTTCCAGGCAGCCCATGCAGGCTGGCAACACTGGCTTGTTTTTACTCTGTGTAAGTAACCTGCTGTGACCCATATTCAGACATGTCTCACAGGACCACCCCAGATGACCATTTCCTCCACTAAGAGTTACTGCCTCTGACCCAGTTGATGATATGGAAAGCCTCATCCCCTTGCAAACAAATTACTTTGATTGCTTTCTGCTGCTAGCACTGATGGCAAGAGGTACCTGAGAGCAGATTTATCTGAGCCATGCCTAGTCAGATTTTTGTCTCCCAAGCTCAACACAAACTCCAGTGGGTCCAAGGAAATGCCAGGACTGCAAACACAAAAGCATTAGCTTCAGCCTGCAAAGACCCACTTCCCTTAGTCCTTTCCACTTCAAACAGCTTAGTGGAGATAATTGCTACTTGCGGACACTCTCCCTCCTAAACCCATTTTTCTACAGTCTGTAACATCCTGTCTCTTTCAGCATTTGCAAAGATGCTTACAGTGGTAAAAAAACAACTTTGGAATATAACTTGCCTCAGACCCAAACTGCATGGAAGAAACCTACACTGTCAGAAAATAGATACGTCAGTGAATGGTTCCAAATCAAACACAAGAAAACGGGTAAGCTTTGCCTGGCAGTGTTGAATACATATGGTTGCTCTCATTAGTCCATAGTAGTTTGCTGTTGTTTCACTACTGTGAAAATTCCTGTATGACTCCACAGCTGGAAATAATACATATTACTTTAAGTTTCCTGGGAGGAGCGATCACTTGTAATTTGGTCATGCTGTGTCATTCCAGGGCAAGCAATATGACGCAACATGTTTTTTACAGTGTAATGATGTAATGGAAATAAATCAGTCATGGTATAGAATTATCCTGATCTTGAAAACCGATGCCCATCAGTACATGATAACCACCAGATATGAAACAAGTGATTGGAGGAAACTGGGTGGTAGATGTTTGTACAAAACTCACATTTGAAAACTTTTCCTTCTTTTTACAAACAACATGAATACAAAAGGACCCTCACTTACAGCCATAGAGATTCTTCTTCACTGTGGGTGATTTTTTTTTTGCAGATTTTTAAAGTTACTACCACCTTCAGCTAAGCTGTGTTTTCTCTGGCTGGCCTTTCACCTGAACTCATGAAAAGAAGCCATAGGAAAGCACAGCAAGAATGAGAAACAAGAAAAGCAGACAAAACACCCTGATTTTGCAGAATGTGGCACAGATGGTTTGGAAAGTACATTTTTTCTATAGAACAGCTGTAGAAATTATCCTGCAGACTGACCTGATGCTATGGAAAGGGCAGAATGACCCTTTTTTGTTAATTCCATTTTCTGTTTGAAATGCTATCAGCAGCACCACTAAAACCGGATTCCCTGGCAGTTTTTGTCTCAAATACACTAACACTAATTTTTTAGCAAAGTTTAAGGTTAGACAAGTAGCATAATACTTAAAGGACTCTTCAGCTTCTGATCCTATTTTACTTCTTATTCTTTGCACGGCTGTTACACATGTGTAGGATGAGATCGAGCTCATGTTAAATTTTGGTGTCTGCATGTGTACTGGGTGCCTGAGCTCCCTCTACAACAAGTGAAACTCTAGTCACCACTGATGGGAGGCCAGTAAGTGATGCAGATGATCACCCACTAAGTGCCTATGGAAGGAGGAGTCCCAGCGCCTCTTGCGCTCTGCTCCCTAGATCTCCAAGAATGAAAACTGAAGAATGAAACACGGGTCATGCAGGCGCCTATGAGTACACACTGTGATTTGGTATGATAATGTGCTCAGTCAGCCTGTGTTCTTGATAGCTAGTGAACCCGTGAAGCAACTCCCAGAGGTTCTGTCTACTTCTGACCTTGCTGTAGTCAGCTGAAAAACCGCCCATCCATCTGTCTGGACTCTTCCACAGCCATGGGGAGAGGTGATCACAGGCAAGGAAGCAATTTGGCATTATGACACTTACAAATCACCTCTTGGAGGTGCTCATCTCTTTCTATCACCCCTAGAAGGTTTCCCAGACAACAGGGTTTCCCTATATACTGAAATTAAAGCATGATGAAACCCACCCTGCATCAGGCTCTTTGAAGTAATGTACTGACAATAGCTACAAGAGCACAGCTGGTGGCAGAAGCATTAGTTCAGTGCAATGAGATCTTTAAGTCTCCAAATTCAGCCCTGATGTGTCCATGGAGTGCAATAAATATATCACTGTACTCATTTCTTGATGATGGTTGTGTCAGAGGCTGATGGCTATGGGCACTGGTCAGGGTAACCAGTCTTGCAGCGGGTGGATAAGGCTGCAAGTAGCGCTGACACCTGTGGCATTTCCCATCTTTGGTTTCAGTAGATAAAGCCCCAAGGTGCTGAGGGCAACCTATGCGCAGTGTACACAGCATCACCTGAATGAAAGATACTGTATACATCTGAAAGAACCACGTATATTTAAAGTGCGATAGGAATTATGGTTACGATCTAATTAGTTCCTGGCCCCAGTTCACTCACTGAAGTCACTCAGTGGCCATGCTTATATCAAAAGATTTGAATTTGCTCCCTGCTCCTCTCTGACCTGAATGGTGCCCAAGTCCCATAGCCAGCAGACAGCGGATGGCAGCATTTTTTCTCCACATGATGCTTTTACATGCAACTCAAGAGACTCATTTTGCTATATTCACAAAATGAATGGTGTACAAGGGCTACTGAGACAAGGGAAATGTGGAAGGTTTCTTCTATCAGTTCTTTATATACAAACATTTATATAATGTAAATTAATAATAGTCCCTTGTCCAGAACACACTGATCAGTATATGAAACATAACTTGATGCTTTTCAAATGCTGCAAGACCATATAAATAAAAAGAGGAATTGTACAGCCAGATATGTTGTCTAGATGCATAATATTACGGCTTTGAGATTTGTGGTTCTGTTAGCTGTATTTATTGCCTGTAAGCAGTCTTTCCCTCTAAGTATATTCATTGTATTTTACTCAAGCCAACATTGCTCAATATTCAGTAAGCCTACAAATTAAATGTGAAAAATTACAACTGGATAATCTCACTATCCTGCCGTCTGTTCATCAACTTGAAAGTAGCAGAGCATAACGCTGTTTGTTTTTTTCTCAAATGTTCATTGTAGACAACAAACCACTATAGAACCACAGGCTCACAAGCTTCAGTGCCCAAAATCAGACTGTTTCATTGCAAAAACTTTGGAAACATGGTAAATTCAGGAGGAACATAAAGTGTTTTCTGCTAAATGCATCCAAAGCCATGGTGGAAAGCATCTGCTCAGTACTTGCCAAAACTGACCACTGCAGGACAGGACTTTGCTCCTGTGGAAACCCTGGGTATTTGTGGGGTGGGTAGCAGGGGTGGGATGGTAACAGGCAAAGTAAATGCTCTTGCATGGTTGTTTTGATAAGTTGATGAAGACAGAGTGATTATCTTTGAACATTTTGATAGCTAGATGTTTTCCTTAAGTTTCTTGTAAGAATTCAGTTTAAAATTGAAGATATCCAAATATCAGCTCAGTTACCTAAGTAAAAAACATGGGTAATATTCTTCAATAACTTTTAGAACTAAGTTCAAATTTTTGAACCTCAGTCCAAGCCATTCATGCTAATACTGCTCTCGTGGGACCTCACTTTGAGTACTGTGTACAGGTTGGACATAGCCTTGGATGGCATGATTTAGTGGGAGGTGTCCCTGCCCATGGCAGGGGGATTGGAACTAGATGATCTTAAGGTCCTTTCCAATCCTAACTATTCTATGATTCTATGATTCTATATTTGCTATCACCTCATTTTCCCAGTGATTGGGGAAATGGCTAATGGAAAGGGATACTGCCTTTCTGTAGTGATTCTCCAAAGGGATAATTAAAATGCAAGTAAAGTTAAAATACAGTTAAAAAAAAATCCTGTTTAGAAAAGGTAAACCAGGCCATCAGTGTCATATGACAGTACCCCTAGAGATCCACCACCTGATGGGAAATTCAGCTCTGAAGAGGGGGTCAATAAAAGTCTAATTTTAGTGTAGAAGTATTTTTTTTGTCTCCAGACACAGAGTGAATCAAGGCTAAAGGGGCATAAAGGCCATCTTTGTATTATCTTTTTTGAGCTATCATTGCTGCCGATCCGATCATTGCTGTAAAGGATCACCTTTGCTGAGGGGGTGAATTTCATCCTAAGGTAGAGGTTCCGATCCTTGTTCCAGTGATACAAGAAGTTACAAGGCAACTGTCAGGAAAGGTGAGTGACCCCTATTAAAACAAATAGACTGTGCTGGGTGCTTGGAATTCCCAGAAACTTTTGTTGTCTTTTTTGTGGCTTTTGTTACAACAGGGTTCACTTTCTGGTCTCCAAAAAATTCTCTTTTGAGATCTATAAATCCTTATTATCATGGTGACCATGTAAGATCAACTGCAGTGAAGCCGTGATGGAGAAATCTCAATTACTGGGAAGGACCCAGGTGAGAGAGGTTAATAGAACAGCTAACGGAAAGTATATATGACACTGAGCAGTAATAAAATATTGTTTCAGGGGTATATGCAGTAGAGACTCTCTGCCTGGGTTCCCTATTGATGTTTGCCTTTGTCTACCCATTCCTACAGAAGCAGCATGTGGCTAGTAATTACTGGTTATAGTTCACGTGCAGATTCATTCTTCCCTGTTCTCTAAAGAAACTTATCAGTAATGTGTTTTTATATTCTTTTCTAATGCTTACAAGAGATTTTCTGCCATACTACAGATTTTCTTTAAAGCCACTCTCCGTAGTAGTTTTAAGTAATTCTAAATTGTGTTTGATGGCTATTTAAATAATAGTGCGAAGACTTAGAACAAACGTGGCATCACATTGGTGTTTTAAAGAAGTTCAAAAGAAATCCACTCCATTAAACAATTTACAAGCAGAATAAAAGGTCAAGGAACTTGTTCTTATTGCGTCCATGTAGTCTGAAGGTCTATCACACTCTGAAGTCTCAGGCAACTTAGAACAAAACCAACCAAACTGTACAGCAGCTAATTGCTCCTCAAGGCATTTTTTTAAAGGTTACATCTGGAGCTGGACAGGAACTGGGAGATCTGATGAGATACCCACCCCTCCCCAGACACCGTGGGGATCACAGGTACTGAAGCTGAACTTTGCAAGCTGAAATATAAACTGTTGAGCTTTTTGTTCGTTACACAACAACAATAACAACAGGAAATCTCTTGGGTGAAAAAGGGGTCCAAATAAACTTACTCACCAATACATATCAAATTCTGGGCTAGGGCACATCATTGGTGCATAGCTGTATATTCTGATAGCACCTAAATCAAGACAGGGCGGCTTATTTGAAGGAGTAAAAGTTACTTGAAGCATACACTGTGTTTGACATGTTTTGCAACCTCATGTAAAGCGTTCAGCCTAGACACGACTGATCTTCTTGGGGCAAGATTTTGAGTAATGCTGTGGGGCAGATTGCTCCTTTGAGGGAAAGGGACATCTAAAATTGCACTGTTTGATTGTAGCCTGTGGTGTGCAGGGAGCTGTTTGTATGTCTGCGTGTCTGTGCGTCTGTCTGCTTAAGTGGGGAATTTTGACTCCCTGTGAGTCTTACATGAAGATGACTGTATATACTTGTTCCAAGCGTTGTCATCTTGTGCAGCAGCAGATATGTTGAGATGCCAGAAGCAGTTCCTCAATTACCCTGTTTACCCTTTTCCTGACACTGCCACCTCCACAGCGTAGATGTTTGAGAGGATCGTATACCTGCCCCAAGCCACCTGTACTTTTATCAGATGTCCCTTCAAGGGAAACTGAGATCTGCAGAGGAGAGGCAGCAGAAGTGCCATAGGGGAAAGTACATGTGGCTGCATGACTGGCCTGATGGAGATTTGTTCACCTGACGCACTGAAACCTTCGCTGTGCAAGGGTTTGATGACATCACCACAAACTTCTAGAAACATTTGACTCATGTTTCTGCTACAACCACCCCAGAGCTCTTAATTGGATCCAAGTACTCTCTGAGCTCTTGACTGGGAAGGAGCAGGGAATAGTTACAGCATCTCATCTGTTTCCCCCATAGCACTTGGCATTTAAGATCAACAAACAGAAATATCCAATTCAACATTTCTTGCTGGTACCTTTCATTTGTATGCGGGCTTGACGTTCCCAGGTTGGCCCTAAAAGTTCCTGCTACAGGCCTCTCAAGTCACTTGCCAAACATGATGAATAGCTGCATGGGCAACCTGCAGAGCTGTGGAAAGCTAATCAATGCCTGCCTCATTTTCTAAATGCTTTCTGTGCTTTCACAGGTAGTGTGAAAGTCAATATCCAAACAGGAGACCATTGTCACACATTGTCATGCCATTCTGAACAATTGTTTTGATTTGCAGATGCTTTTCCTTCCCCTCCTCTTTGTGGCAAAACAAGTCACATATTGTCAGGCTCTGCCCAGATAACATGATGCATCATGTTTCATGTAGGCTCCTGTAGCTAAATCTAGATAAAGCAGGCATTAAAAAACGATCAATCCCAGGGCATGTTGATAAATTGAGACACCAACCTTGGCAGGTTATGTAAGATTTTAGTGGCAGGGAATTAGGAGGAAATGACTGATAGTGAAGTTCATCCTACTTACTTTTAGTCCTCTAAAAGGGATTTGGTCTAAAGTAGTAATTTGGGATGCAACCCCAGTTAATGGAGAGACACCTCTTCAAAACATGATCTGTTTTGATCATCATCAGAATTTGCCTGCATCAGAACATATCCTATTTGGGAGAGATGAATTAGCTACTGAACACATCCATTCTTCCATATGGGCAGCAGCAGGTGTCTCTGACCGGCTGCCAAACTTCTAGAAAGTTAAAGAGTTTCTCCAGGACCCCCAGAAACTCAGTGTAATAGTCTCCAAAGACATAGGATCTTCAGCTTAATTTCTAGGGATTGTTTAGATAGCAAACCACATCACGGCCTTATATGTAAGTCAAGCAACTAGAACTCCTATATGCTTGTTTCCTTTGAAAGTGGGATTCAGCCTGCTAAATTGCTAAACTTGGGGTTTGGACAGTCAGGACCATTCTGCCTCTAAAGGCATGATGGAAATGTAGTTTTTTAGGCAGAGGCTGTACCTAAGCTTACACCCCTTATTCATAAGGCTAGAGTTATGTAAACCATGGCAAGGAAGGTTCAAGTGCACTTGACTGCCAGGAGTTGTTGCTGGGCTTATGGATCTCAAGGTTTGCCAGAGTGTTTGTGGTTTGTGTTTTAATTAGCAGCTCTGAACAACAAGTGCTTTCAGCAGCTGCTTTCTGAGAAAGCACGTATAAAGCGTTGCACAAGGGCTAAATGTTGCACAACTTTCTGTATTTACAGAGTTAAAATCCTGAAAATGATTTCAGAAACTTCAAACTGTCAGGACAATCTGAGACTAAAAAGAATAGGGATGAATGTAATAAAATGTAGGGGAAAATGTAGAAAAATACAAAAACAAAGGAAAAGATAAATAATGATCATGCTGGCATATCCTAATCAGATGGGCCTGCATAGGGGTATAATTAAAAATCACAAATAATTTCAAATATGAATGGAAATGGAAAGTGGTCAGGATAAACGAAGAACACAGAGTAAGAGCAATTGCACTGTCACATGCTCTACCTACAACGGTTAACAGAGTAAGGACCCAGGAAAACATTAGAAGTGCTCAATTGCATTGACATATGTGATCGAAAATCTGTGGAAACACTATATCCTCACATGAGTACACCACACTACTCAGCTGCTAGATCTTGAGAGATGAGCTAGGCCATGAGGGGTTAGGAATAAGGACAAGGAGTTTGCATGTGAAAACATAGAGAATGTACACAGACTCTCCAAGGCTACAGATATGAGCAAACAGTGAATAAACTCTCATACAGATGTAGAGAAAAATAATTCTCCAAGTAAAAAAGATCAAAAATTTACAAGAAAAGATAGCACTAAGTGTGTGCAAAATGCACAAATACAAAACAGAAAACTGAAAATAAAGGAAGGGTTTGGGGGAAAAAACGTTCTAATAGTTACTGCTTGATATATCTAATTATTTACAATAACTATGGCTAGGGAAATCATAATGACAAAGAGTGCAGACAAGAAAAGCCAAGTGCAAATGTACCATACTGACAAAGCAAGCAGTGACTCACAGGAAGAACTTCAAATAATGTAATGCTGATTAAAAATAAGTGGTTGCTAAGGCCAGGTTGACACTTAGCACAAAGACAAAGCAACAGCATCCACACAAAAGCAAACTGACTGCCAATCATGCAATGCAAGTTTCATTATCTTAGTGAACACAAAACTTCAACAAAGCAGCATCAAATTAAATGATATGATAACAAGATCATTACAGTGCTAAGATGAGCTCAGACAGAGCACAACAAGGAAAGGTATGCAGACTGGAGTATTAGTGCAAACAATTCAGAAATCATGGCTTTCACCTAAGCCAAACACATTCATGCATTCACTGATACTAAACCAGATGAATTGCTCACACCATAGGCAAAGAGATTCATCCATCCAGGCTGGCAGGTTGTGAGGCACCATGAGGTACTGTGGCACTGCTGTTGTCACATGAACTCATTTGGAAAGCCAGGTCAGGCCAAACATATCTGAGGAAAGGAGACTATGAAGATGCTATTTAGCTATATGTGAGAACACAGACTTTAGGATAAAACAGTGAACTTGAAAAAGAAATACACGCAACTGTCTTGCATCTCTCTCTAACCCCACCATATTTGAACCTAATCATCATCTAAAAGGTATTTAGAAAGTTTAAACTTATTTTCTTATTTTTACTTTTCTTTGTAACCTTTAATTCATACTGAAAACGCATGACTGTTGCTGTTCTTCCGAAGCCATTATGTTTGAGAGACAATAAAACAGTAAGAACATGTCACAAAATCTCTGTGTTATATTGGTCTAAGTGAAAGTTCATCTTTAAGAAGACCACATAAACACTTCTCTCCCACCCCATTTGTTTGTGGCAGTGCTGAACACTGCTAGCTGAAAATGACTTCAGTGACAGCTGAAGTGACCACTGTAGGGTGTCAGCTGAGTTGGCCACATTAGTGGTTCAGCGCCAGTGTCACAAGTTGTTTGGTTTGTATTTGGCTTGTTTTTGGTTTTACATGGCTGTATTTTTAAAGCCAATGAAATATGAAGTATACTTTATTCAGGGACCCAAATTGGGATATTCCCTGAAAAAAAAAAAAAAAAAAAAACAACAAAAGCAAAACAAACAAAAAAAAAACCCACACCTTCTCAAATATTGTATAGTAGAAGAGGAAGAGGAAAGATGACTGATATACCCAGAAAGTCAAGAAGTCTCCACTCCAGCTGGTACCTGTCATTATACAGGGTAACTTAATTTTCCTTAGCTGTTGATCTGCCATTACTTTCCATTTTTAGAGTCCCGAACTATCTTCCTTTCTTTTTTTTCTTTTTTTTAGCTGCTCATGGTCCTGCAGTGCATTGTATAAAAGACAAAATGCTAGCTTTGGCCAGACTCAGTCCTGGAGTAAATTTGCATGTTCAGCAATAGAGCTGCTCTCAGGGTCATTCAGTTCACTGATGCCTCAACTTACTTTGGCCTGGGTACAATGCCCCTGAACACTTAAAACATCATTCTGTGCACTGTCTGTCACCTCTACTTTCACAAACCATTGTGGAAGCCAAGTGAAACATTATTTTGAATGAATGAAAGTCCCAATATAAGGGACTACTACATTGCACACTGCCACATAGGCGGTTCTAGAGTGCACATACCTTATTACTAACAGGTCCCTGTAGCTCCCCAAGCCACAGGTACTACAGGGGTAAGTGAACTTTCAATTTCTTCATTTTCTTCTTCCATCCCAGGTTCACAACAAGCAACTTCCCTTCTCTCTTTTCCCCCATCCAAGGGCAGGATGAAAACCTCCTCCATATTACTGCTTTGCAGACTTAAAAAGTTCATGCTTGACCTCGTCCTCACCAACAGGGAAGGGCTGGTTGGGAATGTGATGCTCCAGGGCAGCCTTGATTGCAGCGATCATGAGATGGTCGAGTTTGAGATCCTCAGGACAGTGAGAAGAGCGTGCAGCAAGCTCACTGCCCTGGACTTCAAGAGAGCAGACTTTGGCCTCTTCAGGAACCTGCTCAGTAAGGTTCCATGGGATACAGCCCTAGAGGGCAGGGGGGCCCAAGACTGTTGGTTGATATTCAAGGCTCACCTGCTGCAAGCTCAGGAGCGATGCATCCCAACTAGAAGGAAGTTCAGCAAGAGCTGAAAAGATAGGGACCAAGTTAGGAAAGCTAAGGCCCACTTAGAATTAAACTTGGCTAGGAATGTTAAGGGTAACAGGAAGGGATTTTATAGGTACATTGCCAATAAAAGACAGGTTAGGGACACCGTGGGCCCTCTCCAGAAGCTATCGGGAGAACTGGCTACCCTGGATTTAGAGAAGGCTGAGGTTCTTAATGACTTCTTTGCCTCAGTCTTTACAGGCAAATGCTCTGACCACACCACCCAAGTCTTAGAAGGCAGACGCAGGGACGGTGAGGGTGGGGACCCTGGTCCCACTGTGGGGGAGGATCTTGTTCGGGACCACCTTAGGAACCTGAATGTATACAAGTCCATGGGACCGGATGAAATCCATCCACAGGTCCTGAAGGAGCTGGCAAATGAAGTTGCTAAGCCAGTGTCCATCATATTTGAAAAATCATGGCAGTCAGATGAAGTTCCTGATGACTGGAAAAAGGGAAATATAACCCCCATTTTTAAGAAGGGGAAAATGGATGACCCAGGGAATTACAGACCAGTCAGTCTCACCTCTATGCCTGGCAAAATCTTGGAGTGGATTCTCCTGGAAGGCATGCTAAGGCACATGAAAACCAACAAGGTTGTTGGTGACAGCCAGCATGGCTTCACTAAGGGGAAATCCTGCCTGACCAACCTGGTGACCTTCTATGAAGGGGCTACGGAACTGATGGACAGGGGCAGAGCAGTTGATGTCATCTCCCTGGACTTGTGTAAAGCCTTTGACACTGTCTCACATGACATCCTTCTCTCTAAGTTGGAGAGACATCAATTTGATAGGTGGACCACTCGGTGGATAAAGAACTGGCTGGATGGCCGCATGCAAAGAGTAGTGCTCAGTGGCTCAGTGTCCAGCTGGAGACCAGTAACGAGTGGTGTCCCCCAGGGATCGGTGTTGGGACCGGTCTTGTTCAACATCTTTGTGGGTGACATGGACAGTGGGATTGAGTGTGCCCTCAGCAAGTTTGCCGATGACACCAAGCTGTGTGGTTCGGTTGATACATTGGAGGGAAGGAATGCCATCCAGAGGGACCTTGACACACTTGTGAGGTGGGCTGATGCCAACCTAATGAAGTTTAACCATGCTAAGTGCAAAGTCCTCCACCTGGGTTGGAGCAATGCCAGGCACAGCTACAGGTTGGGCGGGGAGGAGATTGAGAGCAGCCCTGCGCAGAAGGACTTGGGGGTGTGGGTTGATGAAAAAATGAACATGAGCCGGCAGTGTGCGCTTGCAGCCCAGAAAGCCAACCGTATCCTGGGCTGCATCAAAAGGAGCGTGACCAGCAGGTATAAAGAGGTGATCCTGCCCCTTTACTCTGCTCTCGTGATACCTCACTTGGAGTATTGTGTGCAGTTCTGGTGTCCTCAACATAAAAAGGACGTGGAACTGTTAGAACAAGTGCAGAGGAGGGCCACGAGGATGGTCAGGGGACTGGAGCACCTCTCGTATGAAGATAGGCTGAGAAAGTTGGGGCTGTTCAGCCTGAAGAAGAGAAGGCTGCGTGGAGACCTCATAGCAGCCTTCCAGTATCTAAAGGGGGCCTATAGGGATGCTGGGGAGGGACTCTTCATTAGGGACTGTGGTGAGAGGACAAGGGGTAATGGGTTTAAACTTAAACAGGGGAAGTTTAGATTGGATCTGAGGAAGAAATTCTTTACTGTGAGGGTGGTGGGGCCCTGGAATGGGTTGCCCAGGGAAGTTGTGAATGCTTCATCCCTGGCGGCGTTCAAGGTGGGGTTGGACATAGCCTTGGATGGCATGGTTTAGTGGGAGGTGTCCCTGCCCATGGCAGGGGGGTTGGAACTCGATGATCTTGAGGTCCTTTCCAACCCTTGCTGTTCTATGATTCTATGATTCTATGATTTTTTCCGCAGGGTATGTGTCCTTGGAACATAACTTCTTAAGGTGGAACAAATGATGTTTACTGAAAGTTATAGGAAGATGCTAAGTAGATTTCCAGACCTTTTATTCAAAGTTGTCCCATGAGGCTGTTCAGCCTGGAGAAGAGAAGGCTGTGTGGACACGTCATAACAGCCTTCCAGTAGCTGAAGGGGGCCTATAGGAATGCTGCGGATGGACTCCTCATTAGGGACTGTACTGAGAGGACAAGGGGTAACGGGTTCAAACCTAAACAGGGAAAGTTTAGATTGGATACAAGAAGAAATTCTTCACTGTAAGGGTGGTGAGGTACTAGAATGTGCTGCCCAAGGAAGTTGTGACTGCTCCATTGTGGGCGGTGTCCAAGGCCAGGTTGGAGAGAGCCTTGGGTGTCATGGTTTAGTGGGAAGTGTCCCTGTCCATAGCAGGGGGGTTGGAACTAGATGATCTTAAGGTCCTTTCCAACCCCGACTATTCTATGATTCTATGATTCTATGGAGAAAACTGCTGCTAAGTGAAACGTTTCACTTAGGAAAAACATTTCATAATTCTTTGGGTAATGGTAGCATGGCACTTGTGAGGCCAAACCTCACATAGTGTGTTTAATTCTGGACCCCTCACTACAAGAAAGATTTTGAGGTGTTGGAGCAGGTCCAGGGAAAGGCACCAAAGCTGGTGAAGTGCCTGGAGCGCAAGTCTTAAGAGGATCAGTTGAGGGAACTGGGGTTGTTCAGTCTGGGGAAGAGAAGGCTCAGAGGGTACCTTATCACTCTCTACAGCTACCTGAAAGGAGGTTATAGTGAGGTGAGGGCCAGTCTCTTCCTCAAGGTAACGGGCGATGGGACAAGAAGTAACAGCCTCAAGCTTTGTCAGGGGTGGTTTAGACTGGATATTAGGAAAAGTTTCTTCACAGAGTGGGTAATCAAGTATTGGATCAGGCTTCCCAGGGAAGTAGTAGAATCACCATCCCTGGAAGTGTTTAAAAACCATGTAGATGAGACCCTGAGTGACATGTTTTACTGGTGGTCTTGGCAGCCCTGAGGTAATAGTTGGACATGATGATCATAAAAGTCTTTTCCAACCTATCTGATTCTATGATTCTGTGACACCTAGCTAACTTAAAAGTCACATTCATGACCACAAAGAAAGAAAAACATAAATACCCATGTGCACAGCTATTGTAACAAAAATGTCTCTATAAAGAAACCCACTTAGAGAAGAGAAATACAGTGACTGGAATGTAAGTTTCAAATATCGCTGCAATCAGAGGGCATAAAAATCCCAGCTCAAGTTGAAGTGAATTTTCCTTCAGTCACAGATAGATAAATAAATGGCGTGTTTATCACCTAGCTAGTGATACTGCTGTCCTGAGGTATTTGTACAGAATAGTGTCCTATTAAATGTACAAATGATGTACTGATTGCAGATAAGAAAAGTTAGGGGAACATAATTTCCACACAAGCACAAGCCCAGGAAGTCCGAATTTCCTATTGTCCCCAAATAAAGAAAAGAAATGGCTATGGCAGCAACAGGAAATTACTATGTTTTATGGAAGGAGGATATTAGGACACTTTACATATGCTATGTTTCTACATTCTCCCTCTTAAAATATTTTGTTGTCTTTTTTTTCCCTTGGAAGATAGATTGAGCAGTTCTGGTTTGAGTCATACTCTTTTCTCTCCTTCTTTTTCACAGAAGAGTTTATTCACTGTTACCATGGAAATTATCTCATCTTTTCAATAGTTGGATTCCAGCCTTGCAGTCTTGGTTTTGTCAATATAACATCCAACCCCTAACATCTGTACTTTATTTATGTCACTGCTCAAGGAGACTATTTACGTATTGTCATGGTTTAATTCCAGCCGTAACTCGGAACCATGCAGCAGCTCTCTCACTCCATTCCTTCCCCCCCTCCCCCCGCTCCCAGAGGGATGGAGAGGAGAATCGAAAGAACGTAACTCCCACGGGTTGAGGTATGAACAGTCCAGTAACTAAGGTATAACACAAACCACTGCTGCTACCACCAATAATAATAGTGATAAGGGAAATAACAAGGGAAGAGAATACAACCGCTCACCACCCACCCGCCGACCGATACTCAGCCCAACCCCAGCAGTCATCTAATCCTTCCGGTAACTACCCCAGTTTATATAGTGGGCATGACGTGCTGTGGTATGGAATACCTCTTTGCTTAGTTTGGGTCAGGTGTCCTGTTTCTGCTTCCTCTCGACTTCCTCTCCTCTCTGGCAGAGCATGAGGCTCAGAAAGTCCTTGGTCAGCGTAAACATTACTGAGCAGCAACTAAAAACGTTGATGCTATCAGCACTGTTCCCAGGCTGAGAGTCAAAAAACACAGGACTGCACCAGCTACTAAGAAGGAGAAAAATTAACTGCTGCTGCTGAACCCAGGACACCTATATAAAGAAAAAACTTTTAAGGCAGCTTAGACAAGCAAGGAATCTGAGACTAAACCGTTTCATAGCTGTGTGCTGCAAATGAAAGACCTACAGTTGTGATCCCTCACAATTTATTGCGGAGTAAGTCAAGTTATTTCAGCCTCCTCCCAAGCCCCTGTCTTGTGAAAAGTTCTGTCTCTCCTGGAAGATGGTAATAGACAGACATAGGTGTAGCACAAGTTTTTTTACTGCTTTTTGTTTGTTTTGTAATTCCCTCATGGTCTTTTGGGAAAAACTAGACCTGGCATTCCTGAGTTTGTATCCCTATCTCTCTGCTGCTGTTGCTGGCAGACTTGCCAGTGGAAAGACATACTTGGAAAGACATACTCTAATCCTCCTTTCAGCTGAAACAGGGTTTTGTTGCGTTTCATAAGGCAGCTGAAGGGGCACACAGAACACTCTCAGACCAGCCGATGGAGAGCAGAAGCAGCATACATACACACACAGACACAAACAAACAGAGCCGTGTAAGAGTCACAATTTCCTTACAATTTGCTATGCTCCAGCTGTGACTCTTGCAAAACACCAACCTCAGTGACCGTACTTGGGGAGAATAATAAATCAAGCTCTCCCTTTGATGTTCACCAGCAGATTTGAAGAGTCTATTCAGGAGCTGGTGAAGAGTGATTTAAATTTCAATCTGTTTTTTGTTTGTTTATTTGCAAGGATTCCATGTCTGACACCAAAATATGAGTTTTCTCTTTAAAGCATATTAGACTTCAAGTACTTTGATGAAAATGTTCTACCCTGTCTTTGACTGTGCTTCAGACAGAAGTCTCCTGGGCTTCTTTTCCAAAATGAGACAGGAGTGTGAAGCAAGGCAGTCTGATTAGCTGTAGTGCTATGAATCCATTTTAAGCCACATCTCAAAGTCCTTTCAGCACTCCTTTAATTTTCTGGCCCATCTTTTTAAACCTTCTGATGTGTTTTGTTCAAAACTCAGCTTCTGGATGAAGTACTTTCACCTTGCGTTAAAAATTACCTTATTGCCCATCTTTCTGAGCACAGAGGTATAGGACAAGAGGAAACAGCCTCAAGTTCCACCAGGAGAAGTTTACAGTGTATATTAGGAAAAGTTCTTCAACAAAAGGGTTGTCAAGCACTTGAACAGGCTGCGCAGTGAAGTAGTATCCCTGGAGGTATTTAAAAGACATGTAGATGTGGCGCTTAGTGACATGGTTTAGTGGTGGACTTGGCAGTATTAGGCTAACGATTGGAATCAGTGATCTTAAAGGTCTTTTCCAATCTAAATGATTCTATGATTCTTAAAGTTTCTTGTTAAAGCAGCTTCTACAGAGAGGGATAAATTGTCTCATTGATTGAAGACTTGAAATTAGCAAGGCAGAACTGATGAGTGTGAGTGAATGTGTTCTGTTAATATTTTGGGGCTCTCTGTACATGGCATGTCATAATATTACATTAAATTTTCAGCTATCTTGTTGCCTTCTGTGGCAAAAAATAGTGACAGAAGAGGGAAAGCCATCAAAGAGAAGAAAAGTGTCTGGACAAAAAGACTATCTGTTCCAAGATGCTGCACATTTTGATGATGTCATTCCCTTTTTATTCACACTCAGGTATAAGCGACTGATGGAACTTCATGTGGTGGTGTGCTGAGTTCTGGCTTGGCTGCCTTTGCTGGTGGCAGTGATAAGAAGAAGACAGATGGAGCTGATATCTCTAGCGCTAATAAGGGCGACCCTGATACTTTGTGTTGTATTTTCAGCTGCTTAAAACTTTGCAAAATATTAGGGCTTTCTGCCTCTCTGCCTCTGGATGACCTTTTTCGTCTTTTAAGTTTCACCTAATATAGAGTGGCTATTTTTGATGAAGAAGCTTCTCACTTGGATCTTAAAGAATGACAAAAACAAAACAACACTCCCCCTTCCCCCAAACCACACAAAACCCCCACCTGGGAGGAGTGTCTGATATACCAATCGAGTATGCTGCATTCAGAGGGACCCTGGACAGCCTGGAGCAATGGGCTGTCAGGAAACTTATGAAGTTCAGTGAAAAATAAATTCAAAGTCCTGCATCTAGGGAGGACCAACCCCAGGCACCAGAACAGGATGAGGGCTGACTGGATGAGAAGCAACTGCAAAGGACCTGGGGTCTGGTGGACAGCAAGCTGTGCTCCTGCAGCTAAGACAACCAACAGCATCCTGGTCTGCATTAGAAGTTGTTGGGTGCTGTGGCTAGCAGATAGAGGGAGGTGATCCTTCTCTGTTCAGCATTGATGACACACATCTAGAGAGCCATGTCTAGCCCTGGGCTCCCCGGTACAAGAGACGTGGACTACTGACACAAGCCCAAAAAAAGAACACTAAAATGATCAAGGGAATATCTCGCATGTAAGAATAGGTTGAGAAAGCTGGAACTATTCAGCTGGGAAAAGAGAAGGCTCAGATAGATCTTATTCATGTGTATACATATCTGATGGGAGGGAATGAAGGAGTCAAGATATTCCCACTAGTGTCCACTGACAGGACAAGAAACCAACGGGCACAAAGCTGAAACATAAGTTCCACCTGAACACCTGAAAGTTTTTATTTATTGTGAGAGATATTATGGAACCTCCATTCATGAAGATATTCAAAACCCAACTGGACAAACTGCTCTAGCTGATCCTGGTTGAGCATGCAAAACCCAGTTGGACATGGTCGTGGTAACTGGTCTAGCTAATCCTGCTCAAGCATGGACTTTGAAACAAATGACCATGAGAGACTCCTTCCAACCCCACCCAAGCATCTGGGATACCATGACTGAAGAAATCTTTCCAGTCCTTAACAGATAATTTCTAGCTTTGGAGCAGAAATTTTTAATGTCTTTATAGGAGGGGTCTTCTGCTGTCAGTTGTCTTCCTGTTTTCATCAGAAATTTTCTACATTCACAACACGTTGATGCAGCTAAGGATCAATAAAGCCTGGATAGAATTTGATTAATAGGCGAATCATAGAATCATAGAATAGTTAGGGTTGGAAAGGACCTCAAGATCATCTAGTTCCAACCCTCCTGCCATGGGCAGGGACACTTCCCACTAAACCATGTCACCCAAGGCTCTGTCCAACCCGGCCTTGAATACCACCAGCGATGGAGCATTCACAGCTTCCCTGGGCAACTCATTCCAGTGCCTCACCACCCTTACAGTAAAGAATTTCTTCCTCATATCCAGTCTAAACTTCCCCTGTTTAAATTTGAGCCCGTTACCCCTTATCCTATCACTCCAGTCCCTAATGAAGAGTCCATCCCCAGCATCCCTATATAGCCCCCCTTCAGATACCGGAAGGCTGCTATGAGGTCCCCACGCAGCCTTCTCTTCTCCAGGCTGAACAGCCCCAACTTTCTCATCCTATCTTCATATGGGAGGTGCTCCAGTCCTCTGACCATGAGGATGAAGCACCTCCTGCAGGTCTCCTACGGGTCTCCTGCAGGCGCCTCCCATAAGGAGCACGCACCATCTCTGGGCTGCAAACATTGGATGCAATTTACCCTACTTTTGTTGCTTGGAACACTACTGCTTGGAGCTTTGGATCAGACACAGAGAACAGGTCTTTGGGTTTGTGAGGCCCTGATGGGAAGAAGGGGAAGAAGACTAATGACTACAGCAGAGCAATATATCCCTCACAGGGAAAAGATTGCAAGAGACAGAGAATAAAGTGGAATAAAAATCAGTGCCAATTCATGAAAGAGAATAAAAAGGCTGTAGCCTAGAGAGATTTGGGGGGGGCATGGAACAGACTACATCCAAATACAGATGTAGAGGGAGACCAAGGGACTATGCCAAAGAAAACCTGAGCTATAGCATTTTGTGAGCTTAATGAGCATTAATTTAGCAACTAGTTAACACACTGGAAGCTAATGCACATCTTCCTCCCCACCCCTGATGTATACATATGAATTCTCGCCACCACACTTATCAGATGAACCCTCTTAAGAAGCTTTCATAAATCCAACCTTAATATATAAAATGCTATAGGATCTTTTGAGATAAAATTCTCAAGAGTACCCCATTCATCTCCTCTTCCTTACTTTGTGGAAGTACTCAGTCTTTATATAATATTCATCCCTGATTACATGGTACAAGACTGTTCTTTTTGTCTGAAGAACTAGTTATGAAAGAAGGCTAGGTTTGGGTTTTCTGCTTTTATGCACAGCAAACATGCAATTTTGTTACCGGTAGCAACAACCAGCTCAGAAAATGATTAGGCTTTTAAGTGACTGGGTTTTGTGAAAAAAACTGTAAACAGGAAGGTGTGGGCTGTTTCTGGGGTTATGGAGATTGCACTAGAAGGAATTCAGTGAAGAGACAGAGTGAGTGAGACTCCTACATCAGTTTCCATTTGATGCTGCTAAGTCAGAGGAATTCCTCCAAACTCATGAAATTTGCAAAATTCTAATTAAGTGTAAAATTTGGGCCTTGATGTTTTTCAGGGCTAGAGCCAGATTTTATCAAGTTCGCTTCTGTAATTTGGAAAGGTTAATTATAGTGTTGAGCAATATTTTAATTTATTATAATTTGTCTCATCTGGATTCATTCTTCTAATAGGTTTGCATATCTTTACATTCATTACAGTCCATTAAGGTAGAACCTTTTAACAAATACTCATTTGTGGCCACTTTCACCACTTTCCACTTGAGCCTAATTCTTTCCCAAATGTCAAACTGTTTAAAAGTCTTGTCATGAAAGGCCATCTTGCTGTGAAAATCATATTCAACATTTCAGCTCTGGCATGGAATGGCAAGTTATACAGAAGTCTTTTCCATTTCAAGAAGAATCTCAGGAAGAATGGAAAGCTGGGTTTTATTTTCCTTAAAATTACAGTTTTCCCATCAGGTTTTAGTGCTACACCTCTCACCAAAGCTAGTGTGTCTACTGACCACAGTTTTCATCTGAGGTTATTTGATATGACCAAATAAAGGCCCAGAAAGAATGCAAAGGCTTTGCTGGAGCACCCTGCTCTCGCACTGTAAGAACAGACTCACCAGTCTCACCAGTGCTCATTCTTAACTCATGGTGATAAAGAGTGGATATAACAGCTGAAAAGACCATCTGAGGTGCTTATGCAGGTCACATACTCAACCATGTGTACACTTGGACTGCTTTGCATTAACTTCCATAAATGTTGTGAGAATAAGCCAAATGTTTTATTTTGTTGTTTGTACTGTGGTACCACCTTCTTCCTCGGGTGTGCTTCTATTCTGCAAACATACAGCAAAAAAGATATGTCTTGCCCTAAGGGCCTTCTAGGTTTAGAGAAAAATAACAGGAAACAGGTTGCAGCAAACAGACACTGGACACTAGGAAACAACTAGTTAAAACAACTTAGAAAAAAATGCTGTGGAAATAACATGTTTGTAATATTTTTTATAAGCATCATATCAAATATGAGATTGTGCATTCACCTGGGGCTGAAATGGCCATTTAGGAGCTGCTAATGATAGCTGCCAAGTGATAAAGACATTTTTTAAAGTCCAGGTAAAACTGGAATAGAAATGTTTATTGAGTCAGCTGATATTTCCAAAAAAAGCATGTGAAAAACATATGAAATAAAATGGTACTTACTATTGAACAGTGAGTTATGCTGTTCTCAACTCTGTACCCTTCCATGCACATTTTTAAGAGTCTCAGTAGTGGTACTTTTCCAGTTTTACTGTTTCATTGTCCTCATGGTCCTTCAGCTGGAAACCCCAAGACTGTTGTCAGGGCCAGTTCTTGGGAAGAAACTGCCACTTTGCACCTCGGGGTTTTTTCACTCCTTATGTCTTATTTTGTATACATTAGTTCATACTGGAGAAAACTAAACTTACTGAATAACAAAATATGGGGCAGTAATTTATATATTCAGTCGATATTACTCAATAATTTATGTGCAAGGAAGTTTAACAAGAGGGCAATGTGCAAGTTTTGCACCCAGTTAGTATGCTCCAGTCAGTACTAATAGCACCACAAGTGGAAACAATAGGGAGTATGACTGGCTCATAATGAAAAGTACATAGTGCTAAGTAAAAAACATTACAAAAATCATAATTATCCTTGTCATCTTCATCCTTACCACCTGCTGCAGTGGACAGCCCAGCCACTGCCTCTCCAGAGGAAGACACAGTCACCTGGGACTCTACCTCTACTCCTCTTGGCTGGGCATAGGGAAGAAATTTCCCTCTGTTCTTTCTTTCTCTCCCCTCCTTCCCTCCCTTCTACGTTTTTATTTTTCTCCAGAAGAAATTAGCACTGTTAGTGTGGACATATATCATCAGCTACAGATCCCACTAATAAGTGTTTCTGCAATAGGATCTTGTCTCACTATCCCTTATGCAATGTCATAATTTTCACAGCTTTGCTGTCCAACTTTAGAAATTCTGGGCTTGATGTGAGTTTTTAGTATCTTCTGCACTTTGACGTAAAGGCTGATTATCTGATGAAAGTGCCTATAATGTGCACTCTGTTACCATACCCTCTATATTTGAATCAAACAAACCAATTTCCGTCTTTTCTATCTGATTTGCAGTGATCCATAGAAATATTTCTCCTTCAATAACTTGTTGAAAAAACTCTCACTTTTGGAAGATGCTGCCAATATCTGCATGGCATCAAAGTATGACAGTTGCAATTTATTTATCAGTGCATTAGATTTTAGCCACAGCATGCCCTTTCATCACCCAAGAAACAATTGCTGGCTACAGTCTTATATCTATATAATTTCTATGAATAATATGTACAACTGAATTTAGTCTATCATCACTTGCTATTATTCTGTTCCATGAACATCTCAGCAAAAGAACTGGAAAGCAAAAAAAAAAAAAAAAAAAAAAAAAAAAGGAAGAAAAATTACAGTCATAAGGTAAACAGTTCCAGAATTCCAAGAGAACCACAGGTTCATTGGAAAGCTTTTTTTATCAGGAGCACAAGTGGTATGGCTTGTCAGGACCTAATTAAAAAAGAAATTAAACAGCTAATGGACTTCTCCTAGAGGGCATATATGAGAATTAACCTACAGGCCTCTTTTGGAGCAACAGACTGACTAAAATGAAGGCTGTAAATGGTGGCATAGGCAACTGGATCAGTTGCCACCAGGAGTTTAAGAAGTTTTCAGCATAAAACTCAGGCACATAAGCCTCATGCTACCCTATTTCGCACTGCTACATACCTTTGGCTGAGCAAAGGAGAATTGTTTGAAGAAAGTGTCTTGAATCATTTCACATGACTGAAAACTAAGATAAAATTCCTATCTTTTCTCAGTAGTCAAATCATCGGTTTCTGCCTTCAGAGAGATGAAGGAAGCGAAGCCCATAGCTGGGAAGACGCTCATGACATGTGAGATGTAGTTCACACTCTATTTGGGCCAATACCTTATTAGAAAAAGACTGAGAACCTAGGTAGCATGTTTTTATTGCAACAACTTGGGATATGTCATGGAATTAATGTGGCTATTGAGCTAACCTTACTGCCATGTTGCCTCATAACTTGCAGTCTGTTCATCCTCATCAAACCTATGTGAGGTAGGGCTATAGGTTTGTTTGTCCTGCATTATAAGCCGAATAAAGACTCCCAGTGAAATGAGCAGGGAGAGTTGCATGCCACTGGGACATTGAAGTCCATGATAAGTGAGAATCCAATGGAAAAGGCTTATTTGTCTCCCAATGAGATTTGCACAGCCTCCAGAACTTGCTCCAGCCGAAGAAATAGGAACATATTTTTTCAGTATTTTTCTCCTTTAGGGAAAAAAATCATGGAATATTACAACAATTGACATTTGAGCAGGCCTGCAGAGGTCATCTCAGCCAAGAAATTCTGAAAAACTTCAAGGACATAATATCCACCCTTAGTTACTAATGGATTTTATAAATGTATCACTCTTCATTTGCTCCAGTTTCTGAGTTTCCCACAGGAAAGATGGAAAGAATCACTCTATTGAAATGATTCATAACTCAGTACTAGCCAGTGCGTGTCATAAACTGTCAAAAAAAAAACATTTTTTGAAAGCACTGAAACTGAGGAAATAGTAATTAGAAAACAGAAAATAGTAATGAGAGAAATGAATGTACATGCACATTCATAAGAATAAGAGTCAAGATTTCTGTTTGCCAAACTAGTCCTGGAGGTATTATAGGCAGGGAAAGTTTTCAGTCTTCAAAAGTAAAAGACAAAGAACAAACTGACCTATCGGAAAAACCTTGATAGCTTCAAGCTCAACACCAGACTTGTCTGTGTAAAGTTTTTTTAAATATAAAAATCTAAAGAAATAAACAGTATTAAAAAAAAAAAAACTGAACTGTGAAACTGTAAGGAATTGCTCTGGATCTTTGTTTGTCTCCCCTGATGCCATAATTACCTCATTTTTCTTTCTCTTGTTCATTGTTTTTTCTTTTTTTTTTTTTTTTTTTTTTTTCAGGTATTCATAATAATAACTTCGTAAAGACCTCTCCTACTGGGAAAAAAAAAAAAGTTATGACATTTCAGAAGGATTTTTAAAGTCTGAGACTCAGCCTTTTGGATCCAAATTTAGAGAATAATACCCTTATAGAATTTTGTTTTGAATGATCTTAATTTTCAGATGTTGTTTTTGTTTATACTAGCCTTTTAAATAAACCCTTAAAAAGAAGACTATCTCAGACTTCGAAGGCAAGAAGCTTTTGCAGTAAAAAACAGCTGTAAATATTTCGTTTTCCTCTAACAACCATTCAGTTTATTAGTTTGAATTTTTGAGAACTCTTCAATTATTTTAAGTCTGCTGCATTTTACAGTGTGCTGCTGATGACATGTGGAAGCCATATCAAGGTCATTGTTTCTGATTGGCATTATCACTTTCTTTCTTCAGCTTATTACATTTTTCGTGAGCAGGAAATCCTGATGCTGTCAAGTCAAGTGCCTACTGAATTTCTAGAGGCTTATGCTATCATCCTCCTTTAGCAGAAAATAAATTGTTCTTTCAGTGTTGCATAATCAGATTGACATACCTACACTCAATGGGCTCTTTTTTACCAGGACAATGAATTCTACCTCTCTTGTCATATTTCATAAATTCCACACAGTTGCATTATAGCAATCTGTAAGCATTGTGAAATTATTAATAGGGTACAAGACAGTCATGGTTGGCCACTCTTTGTAATGAAAGATGGAGTTTAAATTAATTCCTATGATTGTGATGTATTTCCATGCTGGCATAAAAGCTGTCACAATATCTTTCTGCTATTTTAATAGACACATTCTGAAATAGATATTTCATGAAGCAATTTCCTTATTTCGAATTTGAAACTTTTTTTTTTAGAGGGGAGAGTAAAACTGTGATATGTATTTCAAATTACATTGCCTAAGACAAAAAGATGCACAACCTCTTTTTAATTATTATTCGGCATGGAACAAGAACAGCTCTTTTCCTCCGCTTTAGTGGCCCCAGGGGAAGAGTTTAGTGTTTCCAGCTCTTTTAGGAGAATCAAATGGCCAAGTTTCAAGCTCTAGTTCTCCCAGGTGTGCTGGAAGTGGAGAGAAATCTGTCAACCTGTGGTTTCAAATCCACTGCTCTAAGTCAGATGCCCCCGCTTCTGAAGCATTGTTTAGGGTAAATTAGGTATAAGGACCTGTGTAAAATCAGTACCTGGATAAAGAGTTGCCAAAGCTGAATGAGTGTTATGATAGGGATTTTACTGTTATACAAGGCTGTGTGGCTGGAATTTAGACACCGAGTGAAAGAAAACACCCCTTGGCTTTCAATGTAAAAACAAATGAGAGCAAGGAAAAGCCCCACCAGAACTGTAACTCTCTGGAAGGGAAGATAACACAAGAACGTTAAAAAAGCAATTCATCCTGACTCACAGATGATCAATTCCAGAATACAAAGTCAGGTCAGACAGAAGATGGATTTTATTTTTTTTTTTTTTTCCTACCAGTATACTTTTCCTCGTTGGCTCTTTTTTCAGCAAGCAGTGGCTATGAATCTCTATAATGATGCGGAAGACACCTGAGCTCCACCTAAAGAAAAGTGAAAACACAAAGTCTGCAACTGGTCAAAGTCTGAAGAATTTAATCAGCTATTCTGGAGAACCATTTGAGCTGTTTGACTTCTGAAGAAGAGACTTGACCAGTTCAATGTGAGACCAAAAAGCCAGAGGGAATACAGAGGACTTCAAGACAGTGATTAACCTTGACACAGTGGTTATGCAGTTGTTACAGAAAAGTATCCCCCCCAAATGGTAAGTAACTTTTCTATGACTTAGCTTCTGGAAAGGACTCACTCGGCAAGGCACCAATGCACTGCTAGGGAAACAGAAGAAACACTCTGCTGGGACGAGGGAGTAGGTATGCCTAAGGAACATGGAACTGTGTGAGAAAGGACCTGTGGCATGATCGACAAAGCCTCTGTCTGTATTAGCAAGTAGTGTGGCCAGACATAAATGTATCTATTAAAGAAAATACTTTGTATGAACAACCCAGTGTCTACACTGCATGTGTTTCACGGGGTCTCTAACTTTTTCCACTGGAGCAGACACCCTGGGGTGCAGCTGCAGAGAAATGATGCACATATAGTTTATCTTCCTTCTGGTTTAGAGAGAAGGAATCCAGTTTCTGCCTTCCATGAATGCTCTGTGGCATGAAGCAAAACGTGAAAAGTAGAGGAGGGGATTAATTTAAAATACTTAGTCCTGATCTGAACTAAAGCGCTAGTGTAGGCACACCTAGAGTTCATCTGCACACAGGTCAATGAGGTCATCATTTGACACATGTCAAAGAGAGATCACCAGTGTCTTGTCAGGGCTCTGCTCCCAGGTCTGCACTTCATGCCTGCCTCTTTGAATCTGTTTGCCTGGCATGGAAGGATCTATCTGCAAGAAAAATGCCAGCAACATTTTTCCTTGCTTCCATTGGAGGAAAAAAATTCTTTTGAGGGTTGCAAAACTGTTTGAACTGGACAAGACCAAAGCAAACATGCAGTTTGGGCACTGGTTCTTTTAAAGCCTATACGCGGGGCTGACTGTCTGGTCTTCATGTTGGCTGTTAGTGTATGAGCTGGTGGTTAGTGTGCAAACCGACACATGGCTCTTCAAAGTCAGAGAAAAATAATTTTTTTCAATAGGCTACTGATTAGATGCGGCTGAGTCAGAAGGGTATGAGTCACCACTCAAATGACAAGGGTAAATTTAGTGCCTAAGGGAAGGCAGGAGGCTTTTAAAAGCAAATACATTGTTTGGAACTGAAGCAACTGAAGCCAGGTCTCCTCCGCAGGATTTTGCTGGCATACCTGCATTGTCTAGAGGTGTAAGAAAATCACCCACAGAGTTGACACTGATCTACTGGCAAAATCCATGGTGAAGACACAGGGAGGCTTGAAGGAGAGTGTTTATATAAAAGCTGTTGCTGTACAGGGGAAGAATATAGCTATGCTGATGAGAAGGAAAACTGCTTGGGGTAAGATCTTTTCAATGCATGTTTGGGGTGCTCCTGCCTCAACAAGCCTCTCAGAAAGTGGGAATCCCTATGTCTAGTTTCAGGATCCTAGGTATATTTAGGCATAAACTAGCTTTTAGCTATGCAGCATGAAAAGGTGAAGATGGGAAGGTCTAGGTGCTAGGGAACATAATAGCTTCAGAGTATTAGTAAAGGGAGTTGTTTAGACTAATGTTTTGGAGCTCATTGCCTCAGTTTCCCCAAAATATTACTTTAGGTGCCCACATTCTTTGATATCATTTTAAGGAAACAAGAGAAGGTTATTCTAAATAAAATTGTCAAATTGTGCTTTTGTAGCTAATTATTCCAGAGTAAATATTAATAGATCACACCAAACTGGCACAGCACTTCAAACGAGATCTAACAGGATACTTGCCTGGGTGTCACTGAACATTTGATTAATGGGTAGGTCGGTGGAACTGAAGTTCTTTCAAAGCGTGTAGACATCAGTGCACAAACCAGTCTGTAAACAACACTAAGGACAAGATTAAAATTCAAGATAATTACTTGAGACTGGAAAAAATAATTTGAAAACAACAAAAATAAAAAAAAAAGTCAGTAAGCAGCAAAGAAAACTCAGAGAAAGGAAAAGGCAACTGCACAAATATATATATATACTTGAAAAAAGACCCCCCAAAAAGATAGATAAATGAAACAGTTCCTTGGAGGAAAGGCATTAAAGTCTGTTGTGTGCCACGAACTATATGACAGGACTACAGTGTAATGTTGTTACAAACAAAGCAAGCCACCATCCCAAATGATCAGGACTGTCATCTTCAGAACTTATGAAGCAATTAATCTTTTTGTCTCCACATAGCTTGAGGCACTAAACTTTACGAGAGATGTAGTCACACTAAGAAGAATAACAGGAATGCTGAGAGACTTTAGAAAATGTGACCTACCCGTCAATGCAGAGGTAATTCAGTTTATTTTTTGAATAAAAAAGAAGTATGGGGGTACATGATAAAAATCCCAATATTGAAAACATAGTTGAAAGTGTGGTGATACATGACTTTTCATTTCCAGGATGGGAAAGAAAATAATAGTAATTATTTTTACGTAAGACAAGATGTAGTTTAGACACTACGGAATATGTTCCTAACCACAAAGATCAATAAATATCAATAAGCTATCTTTGCTTGGAAGAATGTCAGGGTTCTCAGTCCTCCTCAGAACAGGAATACGGATTAGCTGTCCTGTGAAAGCAACTTCCACCTTTGGTATAAAGAAAATGAACCTGACTCTTCTCAGATGCAAGCAGCAAAAGCACAAGGGGCAGTAAGTACGGGTTCCTAAAAAGATAATTCCAGTTAGGTACAAAAAAAAGATTTTCTCTATGAGGGTGTTTCAACACTGGAACAGGTTGCAATCTCCCTTTGTAAACATTCGAAATTCTGCTGGACAAGGCCCTTGCTGCTGATTGGAGACAAACAAATGATCTCCAAATGTCCCATCCAAACTCAATTATTCCATGATCCTGTGATTCTATTCTTAAGGCTTATACATGGAAGGGGGATGTAATATCACCCTGGTGTAAAATGTTGCTTTAAGTCCAAAGAAGAAAGACTGATAGTTGCCTATATTGGCATTAAAAATACATTATCTGCAGCCTGTCTAGGATCTTTTCTATAAAATAAAAGAAGCTATTTTCCATAATTATATTCAATTGACTTGAACAAAAAAGGATCTGCATTAAAATACCTTTCAACTCTCCACCCATTCCCACCTCTTTCTCTTTAGATAACAAAATGTATTAATATTTTTAATTAGAGAAGAACATAGAAAAGAGTATTGTCAAAAGCTGTCTTTGGGAAGTGACTTTACTGATTTGCCTTTGATCCCTGTCATCAAGTAATTAGCTTTAAATTTAAAATGTCAAAATGTCTGAGAAAATAAAAGAAATGAAAGAGCAATTATCTTTTACTCCATATTTTGGCAGAAAAGCTAGCCCAAAACTTGAATTGAACTTGACTACATTACTATGAAGTAATTAGAAAAGCAGGAACCTCCTTTACTATAACAAAGTTCTCTAGTGCGCAGGATTAGCTGTTTCCTTCATAGTTATTATAAAAAGTTCTTTGGACACATAACATGCTGTTTTCAGTGAAAGAGGAAATTACTGTCTATCAGCTAGAATAAAAGTGTGTTTTGTTTGCTGATGTTGCTTTAGACTTAATTGAGTGTAGATGAAGACAGCATTTGGTCCAGTGTCATTTCAAGAGATCATTGGGTTAATTTCAGTTCTGACTACATGCACAGTGGGTCATAAGAGATGGATATGTGGGTAGGCAGTCAGGCATGATAGCAATGAGCTTCCAAATCTACCAGAAGGCACTCTGCAGACCCCTTAACAGTGATCTGAGTATTACATCAGTCATTTAGGAGTGATGTCTGTTTTCCCTTCACTGGATTAGTAGAAAGACAGTTATCTTATGTGAGTTTTGATTTCCAGGAAAGAAAAGTCACAAAACGAGGCTTGTAAAAGCCCCCATAAACAGAAAAAGACATGCAGAGAAACAGTGATGTAGGAGACATTTGAAAACAGACCTGGAAAACTTTTAGAAAAACCGTAGAGCAAGGGTGTCTGCATATGCAAAAATAGATGGTTTTTTATAACCAGTTTGGAAGTATCTAGTGCAATCATAGCACAGAGGAACCAGGAAGAAAATTCATAAAGACAAGTCGATTTACCTATGACAGTGAGCGGTACTGGAGTTTCAGAGCAGAGGAAGGACAAGCTAAATGAATTAACTCGAATTTCCAGCAGGTCTCTTAGGACTACTCGAAGAAGAAATTAAGTAAGTCCTCTTCAGGTGGCCTGTTTCCCTGGAGCACTGTAGTTAGTCACCAGTGAAAATACTCAGGGAATATTATTGTGCTATGAATGCAGGACTAAGTTTAAAGCCTAACCTACCTAGCACCTTCATAGTCTTTGGACACAAACTTGTGCACAGATACTCCTTAATATGGGCCCAGTACCTGCCTATCCAAAACTAACTGTGATCTACCTATAGAGTCTCATTTCCTTACACATCTACTCTTATGCTCCCATAATTGTTCTGACCTCAGCAATTGTGAGTCCTTTCCATGAGCCATTTTGACTTGGTCTGGCAGAAAACTAAACCAGAAGATAACACCTACTCCTGGGTAAACAAACTCAAGTAACTCACAGAGAGTTCACCTGCTGAGGGTCAGAGCCAGTGCAGCAAAGCAAAATGACAGGCCCAGGAGAGATGGAAGGTATAAAGAGATCTCTATGTAGGGAACTGAGTGACTGTCTCAGTCACTGAGACAGTAAGTCAATTCAGCTGATTATCAGATTTCAGCCTTGAGCGTCTTTCTCAGAGAGCAGTGGCTCCGTAGGTGACTTTTTCTCTCCAGGAACTATAAAGGGAACCTGGGGTAAGTAGCTCAGTTAGACAATCAACTTTTAGATGCTTACATTAGTATATATTAGACACCTATACCAGTATACATCTCCATCTTTAAGGTAACAGGTTCAGTATTGTGTAGATAATCTGCCTGCAAGATTTCCCTAGAAGGGAAAGGTACAGTAGTAGTCTGAATTCTGTCTGCCTTTCAAGTACTGAAATCATGAAGTTGCTGTATTTACCATGGGAACTGAGCATACAGTAGTACAGATGTACGGAGATGCATATGGAAGCAACATAGGAAGCCTGATAGTGTAAGGCTTCTTGGTCCTCCTTCCTATTGCCAACACAGTAACACTACTGACACCTTTCAAATCACACACTCCAACCTGAAGCACATGAGTGAGTCATAGTCAGGATAGGCAGGATATAAGAGAAAAACAGGGGGCAATACCATTCCAAGTTTTCATGATACCTATCCTTCACATTTCCTTGAGCACCTATCTGAATTTCAGGATGCCCATAGATCCCTCTTGTTTTGGGAAAACAGTGGGTAAATGGTATTGAAATTTAGCTCACTGGGGCTTGGAAATCTAGAGTTCATTTAACTTCAGTGACAATCTGACTGCCTTTTTTAATCAGCTCCTCACAATCAGGTTACTCACAGGTACTTTAGTGATGACACTCTGGTCTAGGTAATTCTGTGAATTAGCTATTCTATTTATCATGATATATACTGGAGAGTAAAATCTCTTCAATCAACTGCAAAAACTCTACCAAACACAAATGTGAGCTCTGGAAAAAAAAAATAAATTAAAACCACGTGAAAATTTGAAAATTAATGTAATTTTTAGTTTACAATCTCCAAGTTTCTTACAACCATTATCTCCTCAAGCTGCACAACAGCTCTCTGAAAAGAAAGCAGGTCTCAAATGGAGGTTATTTGACCTTTGCTGAACCAAAGATACTCTGTGGTAGGACACAGTAACCCCAAGAAACAGACTGATGCTATAGTCACTGCAGATACAGAAGATGGCTCTGGAACTCAGTCAGCTGAGCAGGAGTTTGTGCATGTCACCCACATCACTGCTCTGCCAGGAGGGTATCACCCTTCTTTTTTTAATAGACAATGCTCCTGTACGTTTTATCACACTTGGAGGGGGACATAACCCACTGTGTGAAGAGATTATCATAGGCCCTTGACCCATTTCTTACTCAGAAGGAATATCACTGACTCATGGGCATCCCAGAGCAAACTTATTTCAGTCTGACTCTGCTTATCTTTGGAGCAAAACACAAGGTGATCTGCTGTGAAGCTTTTTGCATAGGACTGTCATGACCAAGACAAACAAGAATATTATGATGGTCTTCTTAAGTCATAAGGCAGCACTAAGTGATAAGTTGTCATTTCAAGTTGATCCTGGTCCTACCAAAGCACTGTAAAAAAGATACTAGGTAAAAGGGGTATAGCTTAGACCTGTAAAATTGCAATTAAAAACTAAGTCCTGCCTCCTCCAAACGCAAAAATTACTTGCCTGCAACCGTGTTGTTTTCCATTGTTTCTAAGTTTCCTATTGTCCTTGTACTGGGAAAGGTACAACTTGTGAGTGGAGATTGGATTTAATATTTAAGGAAGCAGAAAAGACTTTGTTCAAATACCAAAACAAATGAAGGACTTCCGCACAAACAGATATGGACTCAGGAAAATATGAAGCAGAAGAGTTAATTTTTTCAGGACTGGGAGGGGTGTATTTAAATGATGGGGATTGGCTCTCTGCCCTTTGTCTTCACAAGCAGCAAATTTAATTCCACAAATTGATGACATTTATAATGAGACTTACCTCATGTTAGGCTACATCTGTAATGACACTGTACACACTAATGCGTCTTGTAAGTCAAAACCAAGCAGCCCATAAATCCCATCAGGTTTTACCACCCATAGGGTTAGAGGCTTTTTTCAAGTCCACCTTAGAGCCTGTCTCTTTTAATTGCTCAAAACTGACTGCTACAGCCTCAGCACTATTATGGCTGGAAATAAACTATATTACACAGCGATTTCAGTTCATGATCAGTAGCCATGGTAACACCAAGCAATAAGGCTTAAAAAAGGAAATGGCCTTAAAGGGCAAAAATGTGCATCTTGTACCCAGGCAAGTGATATGAGGAGGTTTTGTTTCTTCAGAAGGAAAAATTCTTTTTATTCTGCCCCAGTTAATTTTTTAGGTACTATTTTAAGTCAATTAACTCTTCATTTGCCTCACAGAAACTAATACTGATACATTTTTTATTTTCAGTCGCATACTCATTGAAGTCTTCATATTTAGCTGCCTGTTGTTTGCAGCACTGATATATTGCAGTCTGTACTCCTGTGTGGATAATGATATTAATAAAAAATCCCTTTCAGCTGAGCTTTTGCTTTTAGCTTGTGATTTGTTGTTAAGTGCTTATTTTGGTGAGCAGTGCAAGCTTGGTCCCTGTTACTTAAAAGTGAGAAAATCTGCTGTAAAACAATGTGATTTAGGCAGCATGTTCAGTATTTCTCAAGCCTAGTCCTGAGCTCCTTCACCTGTTGCACACCCTATAAAGCTAGACTCAGTCCCACTGCCTGTAATAATTTTGAAATATGGCATTAGCACTTTAAATCCTTTTAAAGCTTTCAGATTGCTATTTTTATTGGTTCAAATTGATAGTGCATTTTCTGCTCTGTGCACAACACTAAAAATCCAAGAAAATCAAATGGACAAACAGCTGCTTTTCAGAGAACTGCACGAATTAGTTAGAAACAAGCACACCAATCTGTTACGTCTGTTGGTTTCTGTAACAGGGGACAGATATTATTAACTTTCTTAGGTGATCATCATACGGAACCCTAAATATTTAATTTTTTTTCCTTCTATCCAAAAGCCAGCTATGCTATCACAGAAGAAAATTATACTGGTCTGACTTGACTTGCTCCAAAGAAAATGTCTGCTTCTGCTACTCATCCCCTAGTTATTTTTCCAAAGCTCCTCAGCGTTAATTTTTTTCAGGGATTGAAGTTAAACTGACCATAGGACAGTTACTGTATTATCTCTTGGATCTTTTTCCCCTCCCTCCACTAAACATAGGTTCTGGTAAAAAATCCATTCTCCCCAAGGGCACAAACTTGTTACTGGTCCTAAGAGGCTTCCTTCCTTCAGGTCTTCGTGAATCTTAAGAATAAGTTTGTCAGACTCAGGCGAGTTGAAAACATCGAATTTACTCTCTAATTTGCTCTGTCCATATTCCAGTCTAAGACCTTACTCCTTCTTCCATAGCTGTATTAGATCACAGTTGACCTTTTTGGTGAAGGCAGGCTCAAAACCACTCATAATTTGCTTTCTCAGTGTCCTGTGTAAGTCTCATTGCCAGTCCATTAGTTAGCAGAAAAGTATGGGCTTTAGTCTTCGCCTTACTTCTAAAGTACTGGTGGAAGGGGCTGAAGATTTTTTATCACTGATTTTTCCTTACAACTACGTTTTACTTATGCTTTGTCCTTCTGATGTTGTTTCTACTTGCTCACTTGCTCAGTTGGTCTTTTTATGTCCGTCTTTTGTGATCTGATTTACTTACCACTTTCTCTATTCTCTCTTCTTGAGTTTGATGTCAATGGAAAGTTCAGTTTAACTAACCTGATCTCTTGCTACATTTATTATCCTTCACTGGGACAGTTTGTGCTTCTGCCTTTAGTAGCGTTTCCTTGAAGAACTCTTTAATGCCTTTGAAAGCCCGTTGACATTTCCCAAAATGTGATGCAATCCCAAAGATGAATAATATCCTCTTCAGTAGAGTTTCATGCTTCCTTCATAAAAGTGACACTAAGCCTGGATAAAAGGATCAATGTACACAGCTTTGGAACAAGTGAGGCAAATAACCTCCTGTTAGGTGGCCCCACTAAACCCTTCCAAAAACATTCTTATCTAAAGAGGCTTGAAGGACACCTTCACCAGCAAAATTCTACTCTTACTGGATGGGGTTTTAATTGGAGAAATAATTTAATGTCCTTCCAGGAAGAGAAGGAAAAAGAGTAAGAAACGGTTTA
Organism: Amazona ochrocephala; assembly: GCA_039720435.1. NCBI lineage: Eukaryota > Metazoa > Chordata > Aves > Psittaciformes > Psittacidae > Amazona > Amazona ochrocephala. Next base: position 26,954,117 of record CM077876.1, on the reverse strand, counting down.
TCTTCTGAAACTAATCTTTTATTTTTTCCTCAGTCTTGGGTGGTGGTTGTATTGTTTTGTCTAAATTTAATCTACCTAATGATAATCTACTGATCAGTTTATTAATTATTTTGTGCAGAACTCTGTGAAATTTGTTTAGTTTCTTTTGTATTTGACATTACTTCTTTTCTGTACATGATATGCTTAGGGTGTAACTTCTTGCTGTTAGATGACAGTGGCTTTTTTTGCTGGTCATTATAATACTGTCACACTGGAAAACCAGTCACATGTTCTTGATTATGAATATCTTGCAATATACAGTTACAACAAATTTGTCAGAGAATAGATTTTAATGAAACCTTTCTGCTTTGGTATCTGATTTTGAGCATTCAGTCCTTTAAGTGGTCACTTCAAATCCTCCATGTTACTGTATTTTGCTCTTTCAACAGTACTGATTAAAAAGAGACAGTGTTACAGCAGGCAGGATAGTCTTTGATTTCTGTCCCTAAATGAATCAATAACTATCAGTCTAGATAATTTATGACTTTTACTTGAGAACCTAATAATTCCCATACATTAATGGATGTATTTTTATAGCACATTTCTAAATCGCCATTGTGCTCATAGGAAATTCAAGGAATAACAGGTCAGATGAACAGGGTATGGCAGGGTCATGAGCAGAATAAGGGTCTTTGCTGTGTTCTTTCTCAGATGCCAACATATTCTCCTATAGACTGTAAACAATTGGAATGTTTCCAGTCAAACTGTATAAGAGCTATAGGGGATTTATCAAATGTAATTTTCAGCTTTCAGATTCATAACATTTCCCCATGGAAACACTGAGGACTCAGAAGGACTCCCTGGAAGTTTCATTTGCTGTGCAGAAGAGTAGGGACCTCTATAATATTGCTCAAGTTTGATAGCTAAAGTTAGGCTGCCTGATTCCTTGATCTGAAGGCAAGTTTGCAACCTACAGAGCTTTCCTCATTTGGAATGCATTTTCCAGGATGCTGGGTATTAAGGTTGCTTCACAGAAAAGCATTTTTGAAATCAGTTAGTCCTACCTAGTAAGTAATCTAAGTTATCCTAAAAAGAACTACAGGGAACTTCACAATGGCAAGACAATGAGAACACTATGAAAAAGTCACATAGTAAAAAGGCTTGAGTAGCAGAACATAAATAAAAAATGAAACCTGTGAACACAGCGGTCCTCTTCAGGCACTGAAGAGAAGAAAAGGTGAAGAGGACATCAGAACCTGAATGTGCACAAGTCCAAGGGACCTGATGAAATCCATCTGCGGGTCCTGAAGGAGCTGGCAGATGAAGCTGCTAAGCCACTGTCCATCATATTTGAGAAATCATGGCAGTCAGGTGAAGTTCCCGATGACTGGAAAAAGGGAAATATAACCCCCATTTTCAAGAAGGGGAAAATGGATGACCCAGGGAATTACAAACCAGACAGTCTCACCTCTGTGTCTGGCAAAATCTTGGAGCGGATTCTCCTGGAAGGCATGCTAAGGCACATGAAAACCAACACGGTGGTTGGTGACAGCCAGCATGGCTTCACTAAGGGGAAATCCTGCCTGACCAATCTGGTGGCCTTCTATGATGGGGCTACGGAACTGATGGACAGGGGTAGAGCAGTTGGTGTCATCTACTTGGACTTGTGCAAAGTGTTTGACATTGTCCCACATGACATCCTTATCTCTAAATTGGAGAGACATCGATTTGATAGGTGGACCACTCGGTGTATAAAGAACTGGCTGGCTTGCCGTACGCAATGAGTTGTGCTCAATGGCTCAATGTCCAGCTGGAGACCAGTAACGAGTGGTGTACCTCAGGGATCGTTGCTGGGACCGGTCTTGTTCAACATCTTTTTTGGCGACATGGACAGTGAGATTGAGTGCGCCCTCAGCAAGTTTGCTGATGACACCAAGTTGTGTGGTTCAGTTGATACATTGGAGGGAAGGAATGCCATCCAGAGGGACCTTGACACGCTTGTGAGGTGGGCTGATGCCAACCTGATGAAGTTTAACCATGCCAAATTCAAGGTCCTCCACCTGGGTCAGAGCAATCCCAGGCACAGCTACAGGTTGGGCAGGGAAGAGATTCAGAGCAGCCCTGTGCAGAAGGACTTAGGGGTGTTGGTCAATGAGAAAATGAACATTAGCCGGCAGTGTGCACTTGCAGCCCAGAAAGCCAACCGTATCCTGGGCTGCATCAAAAGGAGCGTGACCAGCAGGTATAAAGAGGTGATCCTGCCCCTCTACTCTGCTCTCATGAGACCTCACTTGGAGTATTGTGTGCAGTTCTGGTGTCCTCAACATAAAAAGGACATGGAACTGTTGGAACAAGTCCAGAGGAGGACCACAAGGATGATCAGGGGACTGGAGCACCTCCCGTAAGAAGATAGGCTGAGAAAGTTGGGGCTGTTCAGCCTGCAGAAGAGAAGGCTGCGTGGAGACCTCATAGCAGCCTCCCAATACCTGAAGGGGGCCTATAGGGATGCTGGGGATGGACTCTTCCTTAGGGACTGTACTGATAGGACAAGAGGTAACAGGTTAAGACAGGGGAAGTTTAGATTGGGTATAAGGAAAAAGTTCTTTACTGTAAGGGTGTTGAGGCACTGGAATGGGTTGCCCGGGGAAGTTAGGAATGCTCCATCACTGGCGGTGTTCAAGGGCAGGCTGGACATAGCCTTGGATGGCATGGTTTAGTGGGAGGTGTCCCTGCCCATGGCAGGGGGGTTGAAACTACGTATCTTAAGGTCCTTTCCAGCCCTAACAATTCTATGATGCTAGGTAACCAAATATAAGAAGAATTTCTAAGCAGTGGTATATTGTGATGTTTGGACGGAAGAGAGAGAGATGGTTGAGAGCACTCCACTGAATTGAAAGCTATAGAAATTAGTGATGATTTGGGACATGCACTGCAAAACTTGTTAACAAACTATGTCTTTATTTTGAAACACCAGACTTAGAAAATACCTGACTTCCCAGCTTTCACAGGCGCCAAACCTCTGCCCTGTTTGGGGTAAGCAAAGTTATTGAAAATTGGCTAAATATTTTAGAGGACTCTTCACCAGTGACATCAATACTTGGTTCACAAGACTGTCTGACAGCAGAGCTTCTTCATACATAATTGTAATCCTAATTTCTGCAGAGTATCCTGGAATAGTTATGTGAAAGGTATTTTATGTAAATAAATATATAACTGACTAAACAAAGTCATGCGAGTGGTAGAGCAGATCTGGTTTTGGAGGCAGACAACTCTGTGGAGGCATCATATATCTGAGGCCTAACTAGCTGTGTTTTGAAGGAAAGTTTCAGTGATGTTAGGGGATTTTTATCTGACAAGCAGCCTGCAAATGCTACTGTAGTTCAGCTGTGCCAAAGAAACTGTATAATATCTAGCTTGAAATTAAAGGCTGAGTACCTGGGGCAAACAATAGCAGAAGTTACATCCCCCAGTGCAAATCTATCAGAAAACCAAGACCAGGACTCATAGCTCCCTTAATTACAGAACAGTCTGTGTTGGTGACATAAACCAAAACATACATTCTAGAAACATAACCCTAAACCCATGTCTGTGTGAGAGATAACTGTGACTTTTCTGGTTGTTTGTAATAGGTTTTAATTTCCTTGGAGTAGTTTTTGTCTTCCAATACATCCACATATCACGTCAGACATTCTTTCTCTTACACTTACCCTTTGATATGCAAAGCTCTGATTTGATTAAACTTCACAGAAAGTCAGACTTCAGCTGTCCCAGCTGAAGCTGCTGGGGTCCCTATAGGAAGAAAGGAGAAGCTAGATTACAGTGGATCTAGGAGTCAGAAAGTCTGACCTTGGTGTGCCTCATGGGACCACAGAAACTCACTGGCCACCTGGGACTTGTATGTTAGACCATGAAGGAGGACAGATGTGAGTCTTGCACTCCACACATGAGCCTTGGCACCTCTGCACCACAACTGTGTCGCTGTAGGAGGACCTGCAGTCTCACCTGCACACAGGGCTCCCCGCAGACCCATCTTGGGCACACCAGGCTCAAAGACACATCCCACAAGTCACAATAGGGCACAGCATATGTGTGGAAGCCTGAGGATGAGGTAGAGCAACATGTCAAGTTCTTCTCTTTTCTGGACCAGAAAAATGAATTTAATGTGTAAAGTGTGAGGTCTGACAACCCCCTATAGTACCATGCCACAGCTGTTGTCCTGGCCCCAGACAAAACACCAAACTTTGCTCCCATAGCCTCCTGGGCACGCAGATAATCCCTAAGCACCTATACTTTTGTGTCATTTTGGAACAGAAAATGTTTTGAATTCAACCTGCAAAATAAAAAGTAGAGTTCCTGTCCTGCTAATGCAAGTTTTTTCATTTTGTGCCCTGGACAGAGAAAATACTTTGTATTCTGAAGCAGAATGAAAGCAGTAAGTTCTTTACTGTGAGGGTGCTGAGACACTGACACAGGTTACCCAGAGAAACTACGGCTGCCCCATCCCTGGCAGTGTTCAGGGCCAGGCTGGATGGGACTTTGAGCAACCTTGTCTTGTGGAAGCTGTCCCTGCCCATGGCAGAGGTTTGGAGCTGGATGAGCTTTTTGGCCCCTTCCAACCCAAACCATTTGATGATTCAATGATAATAAATAAATTCACAAATAAAACATAACTTGTGTGCAAAATAGAAATCAGAAAACAAGACATCAAGTCAATGAAAATATTGTGTTTTTCTAGAAATTAGATGTTTCATTCGATTTTGACTATCTTGAATCATATGAAATGAAAACTTGATACGGAAAAGTAATTTGAAAATAGAAATATCAACTCTGAGTGTTAGACTGAATCAAAACGTTTTCTCCCCACTTTTCCTTTTAAGAAAACTTTTGTTAAGTGCATTTCGGTGTTCGCAGTGGTAGACTGAAAATTATAATATTGCAACTTCAACAATGCTTGTATTTCCTCCAGTGGATGACTAACAGCCATTCTACAGCATGGAATAGAATGCAGGCAAGTAGACAAATCTTACTCCAGAACAAGAAGTCACATTACTCCGTTGTTTTCCTTGGGAATTTCTAACTTGGTCCACACTGCATCTAGTAGATGTGACTAACATATCCCAACACGAGCTCTGTGCTCAGTCTTTCAAGCTGCATTTGTCCCATATATGGGTAACAGACATTTGGTTTCATGCCTAGCACACATTTGGACAGCACAGGTAAGAAAGATTAATTATATCAGAAGCTGGAAGTGAGCAGTTTAGAGGTTTAGAGATTTGAATCAGAGTTGTAAAGGAGTGAAAAAGAGAGTGTAAAAAGTAAAAGAATAGAGAAAAGAGGTTGGAATTTTGCTTTCTAACTCGATTGCAAGATGAATGTAGCCTTATGAATAAAAAAAAAAAAGGGAAAAAAAGAGAATTGTGTAAATACATGTACACACAGAAAAACATTTCACCATATGTAAGGTGAAAATTATAGTAACATTTGCCTTTGTTTGTTGTATAGAGCGTTGTTGGTGTTCATGTGGCATAGAGCATTATCCAATTCTCTATACAAAATAAGAGCACTGTGCCTATCTGCAGTTTCTCCTCTGAAGTGTAGGGTCATTTTGCCTTTAGGAGTAAAGGAAATCCCTTGGTATTTGTTGAAGGTTTGCATGTTCTCCCAGGTCTGGAGTAGGAAGTGCAGCTGATACCATTAAAGCATGTGGTCTTTCAGAGTTAAATGAGCCATGAGAGAAACCATCTCCAAGGAGCTAGACAGTTCAAAGCTCCTGTTTGAGGGGTTTGGCATAGAAGATTGTGGAGTAGTTGGGAATAAGCCACAGCATCCTCTGGAGAGCAGGTCTGCTTTCAGTGAAGCAGTCCTTCAGAGCTGACTGAATAGGAGCCCAGATCAACTGTGTATCTATCCCCCTCTTTGAACCTCCGAAATTTACCTTGTGGCTGACTCAAGCCAGTTTATCAGCAGTACATCTGTACCTAAGCATTCATTGCTATATGTTGAAGCTTCTCTCTTCAAAAATTTTGTGATGTTTTTCATATCAATCCTCAACTGGAAGAATTTTAACTATTAAAGGAAGAATATAAGGAGTAAACAATTTTCTTTGATTTATACTTGGCAGAAAATCTATCATGTCCTAAGGCTGAATACTCCACTTTTCTTCCCCTAATACATGCATTTCCCCACCTTTTCATCAGTCTCTGCTCTAGGCCTTATTAAAACAGGAGGTCTGTGGGGCATTATTGCTGTCTTTGCACACACTTAGATAGTTCCTGTGGTGCTCCAGGTTTGCCTGCACAAAACTCACACAAAGATACCCACTGAAAGCACATTGCTTATTTTCAGGAAGTTTAGTGACAGTGCTTTTGGTGATTTGGCCTTGGCAGGAAGAGTCTGAGCTCCATCTCACAACCTGTGTCTAGGCAGAGGGGCAGGAGAAGTTGCAGTCCCCTGGCCATCAGGACTGGAAACTGATGGCTGGAATCTCCCCTGTCAATGCTGTTGCTTTGCTTTGCCTTCTGCGGAGACCAGGGTACAGGGGGTACACGGGATAATTGGCAGCTATGAACTCTGGCGCACAATGTTCAAACCAAAGGTGGTTTTTCCAAATATATCTCATGCCAACAGGATGCAAAACGTTCTTTACTCATTCGCACAAAGAGGTTTAAAGCTGGGGAGAAGTGATTTGGTAACTTGAGAATGCCACCTTCATCTGACTTGGGTCGAGGTGAAATGATTGACCAAATGTTTGGAGGAAAAGGGTTTGTCTCATTGTAAACAGTTGATTTTTGAGGACAGCAAATCTCTTTCATTTATGACACCTCTGGTCTTCAAGCACAATGTTGAGAATCCCCTTTCTCTAGATGCCATATCTCTTCATATAAAAGCAAAAAGGGAGCAGAGGCACCTGTCTCAGACCATATGAACTGCGCCCATATTAGATCTCCCAGAAAGATGAGTTGCCTGCCCCCCATGTTGCAAAAGCAGGCTGTAAGAATGTGTGCAGCCTTAACTGAGGGAACACCTGTACCATTCCTGAGAAAGATTTTCATTTTAAGGGTGCAATTTAAACATGAGGTTGCTTGGATTGGCCTTTAAATTGCTTGCTATGGTTAAGGCATGGTGTGTTTCGTTTTTAGCACATCCTGGTATCTACCTAAAGCTCTAGCTCCTTCCTGTTGTGTGTGTGATGTGTGACATCTCTCTTGGCATCCCAGTTCTTCCTGTCTTACCTTGTTGTCAGCATCTGGACTGCAACAAGATGTAAGCCTGTTTTTTGGCTAGGAAGAAGCTTGTGTATGAAATCCAGGCTTTAAATAGGGAGTGTGCTTTAATCTTTATCTTTGCCCAATGTGCTGTTTGACCGGCATGCTATGGAAGAAGAGTAAAACTTTTGTGTATCTAGCATTAATATTTCTGTCATGAGTTTTTTTTATCAGTATCATTAGCATCTTAATACGGAACTGCTTTTACAGACACTGTGCTTTACTTAAAAAGACTTTAACAAAGCAGCAGATGGAAAATCTCATATTTAATTGTATTGCTCTGTAGAACTCCACAGCTTTTGTTACTATCACTTGGACCTTTCACCTATGTTTCAAGCAAAAATTATTGCAGGTTCTCTGAAATGAGTTGCATGAAGAAATCATTATTATTTAATTCAGATGTTTTGAAGTCAGATTTTAGATGTTGTTTGAGGTGCTGACATGAGCACTTTCGATATGCTGCAGCAGCTGTTGTGCAGTTACTGCTCCTTAGCTAATGCTTTGAGACCAGCAGACTATTTGTGTTTCATTAACATTTAATTAGCCCACAGTACCTGTGCCTTATTAATGACAGATGGCTGCAGTGAACTTGACGATCTCTGGCTTTTAAAATTTTGCTATTTCAAACCTGTTTTTCAGTCTTCTTGCCTTCCTGTTAATAACCTGACGTTATGGTGTGCTTTATTTTATTTTAATCAGCCTTTGGATAGTTAAACTTGAAGAGGAAGGTAAGCCTCATTGTGGCATTTGAAACCACAAAATGCTGTTGGAGCGCAGCAACTGTATATTCTTCAACATGTCTCAAAAAGGCCTTTCCCAACAGCTTATGGTATGGACACACGCTGAATTATGTGAATGATAGGAAATGCAAAGACAGAGTCAGACATTTTGAACGTATTGTTTCAAACATCAGGTTACCTTTGAAGTACTAGCAAATCTGACCAAAGTATTTGTGTAAAGGAGCATTTTAATTATATCTGTAGTCTTTTGATGGCTTTTATGCATCCGGGAGAGTGATTTTTAATTTTTTTTTTTAAATAACATTAAATTGATGTTGCAGAAAATAATGTGGACTCTTTGCTACCTATGGTATAATATTAAATTATAGAAAATTGCTACAGCATCGAGTTCAGAAATCTTAGAATATTTTCTAGCATTAAGAAGGAGTAAAAGGAAACACTGCAAAATATGGAAAAACTGTAGTAACAGGGTACATTTCTTTCTTGTAATTCTCAGGAAATTAGTAAATAGCCAGAAAACTGAAAGAGCAGAAAAAGCAAACGGTATTGTTGACTTCCATCCAGTTTTGGCCCTATTCATCATGTCCTTTATTCTCAGATGAAAATGTGGTTTAAATCTGCAATTTATTTTCTGGTTAGGAAAATGTTTATTATGGTTGTTGGAGAGAAATTACCAGACATAATGGACTCTTAGCTGAAAGAATCTAGAACAGAATTCAAAGTACTGTTCCTCAGCCTGCCAGAAAAATCTTTAAAAAAACATACATTATGAGGAAAATTTGAAGGAAGAAAGAGGCTCATAAAAGGTGGAAGCAAGGTCAGGTGACCTGGGAAGAATACAGGGATGTTGTCCGGGAAGCTAGGGACCAGGTTAGGAAAGCTAAGGCCCACTTAGAATTAAACTTGGCTAGGGATGTTAAGGAAAACAGGAAGGGATTTTATAGGTACATTGCAAATAAAAGACAGGTTAGGGACAATGTGGGTCCTCTCCAGAAGCTATCGGGAGAACTGGCTACCCTGGACTTAGAGAAGGCTGAGGTTCTTAATGACTTCTTTGCCTCAGTCTTCACCGGCAAATGCTCTGACCACACCACCCAACTATTGGCAGGCAGACGCAGGGACACTGAGAATGAAGACCCTGGGCCCACTGTAGGAGAGGATCTGGTTCAAGACCATCTTAGAAACCTGAACGTACACAAGTCCATGGGACCTGATGAAATCCATCCGCGGGTCCTGAAGGAGCTGGCAAATGAAGTTGCTAAGCCACTGTCCATCATATTTGAAAAATCATGGCAGTCAGGTGAAGTTCCTGATGACTGGAAAAAGGGAAATATAACCCCTCTTTTCAAGAAGGGGAAAATAGATGAGCCAGGGAATTACAGATCAGTCAGTCTCACCTCTGTGTCTGGCAAAATCTTGGAGCAGATTCTCCTGGAAGGCATGCTGAGGCACATGAAAACCAACAAGGTGCTTGGTGACAGCCAGCATGGCTTCACTAAGGGCAAATCCTGCCTGACCAATCTGGTGACCTTCTATGAAGGGGCTACGGAACTGATGGACAGGGGCAGAGCAGTTGATGTCATCTAGCTGGACTTATGTAAAGCCTTTGACACTGTCTCCCATGACATCCTTCTCTCTAACTTGGAGAGACATCAGTTTGATAGGTGGACCACTCGGTGGATAAAGAACTGGCTGGATGGCCGCATGCAAAGAGTAGTGCTCAGTGGGTCAGTGTCCAGCTGGAGACCAGTAACGAGTGGTGTCCCCCAGGGATCGGTGTTGGGACCGGTCTTGTTCAACATCTTTGTGGGTGACATGGACAGTGGGATCGAGTGTGCCCTCAGCAAGTTTGCCAACAACACCAAGCTGTGTGGTTCGGTTGATACATTGGAGGCAAGGAATGCCATCCAGAGGGACCTAGACATGCTTGTGAGGTGGGCTGATGCCAACCTGATTAAGTTTAACCATGCCAAGTGCAAGGTCCTCCACCTGGGTCAGAGCAATCCCAGGCACAGGTACAGGTTGGGCAGGGAAGAGATTCAGAGCAGCCCTGTGCAGAAGGACTTGGAGGTGTTGATCTATGAGAAAATGAACATGAGCCGGCAGTGTGCGCTTGCAGCCCAGAAAGCCAACCGTATCCTGGGCTGCATCAAAAGGAGCGTGACCAGCAGGTATAAAGAGGTGATCCTGCCCCTTTACTCTGCTCTCGTGAGACCTCACTTGGAGTATTGTGTGCAGTTCTGGTGTCCTCAACATAAAAAGGACGTGGAACTGTTAGAACAAGTGCAGAGGAGGGCCACGAGGATGGTCAGGGGACTGGAGCACCTCCCATATGAAGATAGGCTGAGAAAATTGGGGCTGTTCAGCCTGAAGAAGAGAGGGCTGCGTGGAGACCTCATAGCAGCCTTCCAGTATCTGAAGGGGGCCTATAGGGATGCTGGGGAGGGACTCTTCATTAGGGACTGTGGTGAGAGGACAAGGGGTAACAGGTTCAAACTTAAACAGGGGAAGTTTAGGTTGGATATGAGGAAGAAATTCCTTAGTGTAAGGGTGGTGAGGCCCTGGAATGGGTTGCCCAGGGAAGTTGTGAATGCTTCATCCCTGGCGGCGTTCAAGTTGGGGTTGGACATAGCCTTGGATGGCATGGTTTAGTGGAAGGTGTCCCTGCCCATGGCAGGGGGGTTGGAACTCGATGATTTTAAGGTCCTTTCCAACCCTAACTATTCTATGATTCTATGATTATTGACTTTGCAAATCAGTTATTAAAAAATGAGGAAATACCAGGATTAAAATTTGCCCCACTGTGCTCATGCTTATGTAAGAGAATTTAATGTGAACACATTCTCCTCTCCCCTTGCCTCTCTCCTCTTCTCTCCTCTCTTCCAGAAATAGATGGCTTTCCAAATACTCCTCAAGACATGAGACAGTCCAGTTTTCCTTATATGATGGATGAAAGAGTCCAGTTAGCTCAGTTATCCTACCGCAATAATGACAAAGACCTGTGGCACAGAGATCAAGCAGAAAATTGTCAACATGCTTGGGGTACCCAGTTTAATATCTCAAAGTTTCTATTACGACAAGCAAGAAAAATAACAATTTTATGCATAAGGCCCTGTGTCTCTATTTGTAGCTTTAGCTCAACAGTAGTGCTGGCTGAAAGATGCCCAAAACAGCTACTGCTCTGCCAAATCTTACATCCTGGTTCCAAGACAGAAAGAAACTAGAATTTTTTTTTAATTTATTCTATTTTTACTTGCACTAAGTGCTTTTTTTACCCTATAGTCTAAATCACTAAAATAGCTGAAATATTTTAGCTGAAATTTGAAGGATAATCAACCTGAGGAAACTGCAACCCAGGGGAAAGTTTGACTAAATTATAAGCATTTAAGTGCAATCTTAGAAGTGTTGAGCAATGCTGACAATAGATGGGGCTAGAAGCCTTTCCTGTGATGTGAAGGTGCTTACTTTTGGGCACAGCTATGGAACCACAAGAGATCAATATTGCATGACAGGTATTAGCTCTTCCTTCAGAATCATTTTTCTTCCTTGGGAGAAAAGCAGCACCATTGCCCTATCACAAAGTCTGCTACCCTGCTAGTAACAACAGGCAGCTAGTCAGTCAGTCAATCAGTTAGGCAGCCCGAAGTGTTTTCTTCAGCAAGAGCTCCCTTGTGAAGCAAAACTATGAAAAAAATAGCAGCCTGCTGGAAAGCTCTGTTTTGCCTTGGGGGTCCCTGAGAAGCCTGTGAACCAAGCCACTTAACCATTTAACCACAGCGTCTTCCATCTGGCCAGCAAGAAAAGCTGTCCCAGGCAAAAAAGTAATGATGCTTCAGGAAATACAATAACACCTCAACATCTGCAAAATTGTGTTTCTGACTGTGCAAAGTTTCTCCCAGAGGGTTATCAGACGAGGCAAGGGGGTCTCTTTCTGAATTTGTATAGAAAACAAAAAGTAAAGTTTTTCCTTGCAAACACATTACTGTTGGCTTTATCTTGTGTTTTATTCTATCGCTTCTTCTGAAGAAACTGTTCTTTAAGGATGAAACAGGTTTGTCCCTCCACCACTGCCCAGATGGATAAGTGATAAAATTAGAGTCATAGCTACACAACTATTTCATTTTTCTGCAAGACACTTGCAGACCCTGGCTGGTTCTCAGCCCAGGGCAACCTCCTGGTTGCTTCAGTGTTCGAACATGTACACATACAAAATAGGAGATCATATGATATCATTTTATACGAGTTCAGTCTCAAACAATTCAATAGATACCAGTTACAGACAGATGAGGCTGTTCCATATATTCTAGTTCAGCACTGCATCTGCTGAAGCGTTATACAGGAGCTGTATACAGCCATAATTAGTTTTGTTCCCATTACCCTTCTGTTCCATATCCCTGCGGATAATCTTTCAAGTTCCCTTAGATCCACTAAAGAACAAAGAACTTTCTAGGTCATGTGCTACAGTATCTAATGTGTGGACAATGTCCAAAGGGGGAAGCTTACCTTAGAGATTTTGCCACAGAACATGGTGTAGTAGGAGAAAGTTACCACAGAATAAGAGCCCAAACATCAGTACCCTGAATTGGAAGAAGACTAATTTGAAATGACTGTATAAAGCCAGGATAATTTTAGGGCCAATGTTGACATAGACAAGTCTCACAGTTTAAGGAAGAAGTGCTTCTATGTGTTTAACAGTCACAGCTATGAATCCCTTCAAGAAGGGGTTGGTACATCTTTTCAAGAACCTAACTGAATTCAGTCAATTTTGAATGCATTAAATATAGAACAATGTGATATATTACTGATAAATTTATATAAATAATATATCTTAAAATTAATGAGCTATCCATGGTTTTCTTTTATACAGTAGTCTGCTGGTTGTAGGAAACTTCCTGGAAAAGCGTAAGCCTGATGCATTTTCTTCCTCTCCCTGAGGGATTTTCAAGCTACAGTTTCACCATTCTGTTCAAGCACCTTTAGCACTTAGACTGAAATTATTCTGCGGCAGGAATAAAGCGGAGTCATCAACTTTCTGACAAAGATGTGCCAAAAATGTGCAGAAGGGAATTCAGGATTTATTGGTGCTCTCAGGGCCTGGGAGCTCTCTGGGGAAGAGTTATCCAATGCTCTCTTATTTAATTATGAGGCCCTATTCTGTTTCAGGCTTTTCTTCCTATATTTCCTTCTTTCTCACTCTGCTTTGTGTGCGTATGTTTTTTTTTTTGTTGTTGTTTTTTTTTGTTTTTTGTTTTTTTTTTTTAAACTTAGACAATTCTTACTTCCAAGAATTTTTACCTTTAAGCACTGAAACTGCTATAAAAATGCAGACAAACATATAGTGCTGAAGTGGTTGGTGTCACTTGCACACAGTATAGTGGAAGCTGTCTGACTAATTTTGTTCCTTAATGTGAGCCTTACTAGTTCCGGTTGTCATCCATAAGGTGACCTGAATTGTGACAGAAAATGGCTTTAAAAGTCAAGTACTTGTTGTTGAATATTGCATAACATGAAAACAGAATTAAGGCTACTGAAAAGCAGTGAAACCAACATCTCAATAAAGATGGTTTCTGCTTTGCTGCTAGCTCCAGCTGTAACTTGGATTTTCCTTCAAAGTTGACTTCTATTCACATGCAAGAATCTCTGGAGCTGAGAGTGGCTTGGAACTTTTCAGATTCCCAGTTTTGCTCAAAGCAGCAATAGGATGGATCACAAAAGCTTCTCTGGTTCCTTTGTGGTCTGTTTTTGTATAGACTTCTCCCCCCCCAGATATGTCCAGTGGGGTAGCTCTGTTGCAATAGTTGTTGTAAAGAGAAAATCACATAAGAAAACATACATATTTCTGCATTTTTTTCTTAACTTTTTTCTGCACTTTATAGAAAGAAATTAAATAAGCAAAAGAGCATTTTAGTAAATTGAGACTGGAACATCTTTCATATAGAAATTATTCGACTTCATATGGATTCCTCACACAAAAAAGGCCTGCCATAGGGATGAACAAAGGCGTTTTCTGATTTTTAAAATATTTCTTACTTCTTCACTTTGAACTATTCTTTTAAAAAGTTATTATAAAAAGGAAAACACTAAAGACATGTAGTGTTAAAAATAATTGGGTAATACGTAATTTGTGCAGCTAAGAAATGAAAATTATATATTGCCTTGGTTGTTTTCATTTCTCAATAATTCTCATAGTGGTTGCTTATTTTACTCTCTAAATATAAAAACAGAACTGTAATAAAACAACTCTGAACTCACTTAGCTTTTGAAGGATTAAAGTTTCACTTAGCAGCAATTAGAGTAGTTCCCCAGAGTCAAAATGTGGTGCCGTAAGAATTGAAATAAGTCATGGAATAAAAAAGCTGAAATCTTTGCTGTAAGAAACAAGTTGTAACTCCAGTTAGGGTCAATAACTGCAGATACAGATATCACAAGTGCAAAATTAGCTACACTTTCAGGATACTCTGTGAGTATGGAAGTCAGAATTATTATTCTTTTTTGGGCAGAATGGGAGAATAAGGTAATATAATGCAGAAAAGGTGAAATTGTACTTGTAAGTTCCCAGGGATCATAGCACTCTCAGACTTTTTACTATTGTGGGATTTTAAAAAGCTAAGAAATGGAAATCAACTTTGCTGAACAATTGCTTTGAATTTTGAGCTTAAACATATAACAATAAATTATTCAGAATACTCCCCAAGATGAGTTGCCAAGTTTTTTCATAGAAGTAGTACCTAATAAAAGTAGTACTCAGTAGCAATTTTACAGAAATAGCCAGCATGCAAGTAAAGCTAAATAAAAGCCAGCACAGCATCTGGCTTTCTGTATTTCCATTTTCACTGGGTTATATCATCCTTGAGAGCCATTCAAGGAAAATGAAACATTCATACTTTACTTGTGATCTCCTTAGAAATATGAATTAAAAGATGTAATGACATAAGTAGATTTTATTCTAAGCATATTAGTTGAATATGTAATAGTGTTATACAGAAGCAATATATTGTCCAGCTGGTCTTGGTCATAATCCACATTTTGTACATGATTACATACATTTGCAATCAGTTAAAAAAATGAACAGCAGGTATGAGATAACAATTTGCAATGTGAATCTTACTGTAAAATGATATTCAAAGTAATGTACATTTCTGACTGATATGAAGTAGCATATATGAAAATTAAAATTCTTGAACATTTTTGGTTTATTAGTTCTTTTACCATTCAAGTTAGAAGATGTCTCAAGAAATCTGTAATTCAACAACTTGTTCAAAGCAAGGTCAGCTATGAGATCTGATGTACTAAAGAAAGCTCACAAAATGAAAAATTGCATATAGTATATTCCTGGCTATTTTGATGTGATTTTTTCCTGAGGTTTGTGATCATAGATCTCTTAGCATGTGAAGTCTCGTTGCCTTAGGACTTACTCCACGTCATGCATAAAGTAAAAGCTGGTGAAAAAACATTTAGCTTCACATTAATTAACCAAAATCTATTCCCTTAAATCACAGTTTTCAACTTCTTATCAGATGATCCCAACCCTGATTCCACATGAAAAACCTCACTGCCAAGAACTTCATTAGCTGTAATTAATAGAAAACAAAATTTACTGTTGTGAAATGCTGGATTATTTATGATACACATTTCACTTGAATTAATTATTTCTGGTTCCTCCCAGAGATGTAAGAAGAACATGATACGTATTCTTTAATTACACTGGTGGTTTGAATCTAACTTACTTTGCTTATGTCTTTCAACCCATAATTCTTTTACCTCTTTCAGGCACCAAAGGAAAACAAGCAAACTGTTGCCTTCCTTACAAACCATCACTGTTAAATTTTTTCTAGAAGGCATTGCTCATTCAGAGAAACTGGGCTTGGTTCTGACACTTAACTGCATTGCTGTCAATCTACAGGAGCTCCACGGTCTGCTGGCTACAGATACAATCAATCCTCTGGTTTCTGAATGTCTGGTAGAGCATTAGATTCCTTTTCTCAGATTATCTCCTACCATCCATAGTTTTAAGGACACAATAACAAGTTTAGGGGAAATATAAAACAGGCATTCTGGTCAGCTGTAGTAATTCTCTTCCCAGTTCTCCTGAGCACACATTCAAGGGCACCATTTAAGTGTTTCGAGAGCAAGCAAGTGAACTTTAACCCTTATGACTTCAGCTCAGACAGCAGGTCACTCTCCATATTTCTACTGTTTTCCAATATAATGATTAATTTTGCATTTTCTATGTCAATTTATTGGCCCAATCCTGTTCTCCACCCCTTTGACATAACTACAACCTTTTCAAAGTGATTCACTTTTGCTCATCCAACAGCAGTTTGCAATGTCTTCTTTATTATCTCTTGAATTAGCTGAGGATGTGAGCTCTTCAGAGCTGTGGTTTTTCCTGCAATTGGAAGACACTCTGTTCACTGTGGCAAAATCAAAACTGGTATGAGGAAATATTTTTACCCACAGTAAGTGCAAAACCCATGGAACTTGTACCTGACGGAAGTTGCTCAAAGCAGGAATTTAATTGCATTTGGAAGGAACTTGAACATTTTATATTGCTAACAAGCAGATTTTTAATAGCTCATGCCAATGCACTTCTGGAAGAAATATTAAACTTCATGATGCAGATCTTAAACCAAACTCTTAACTCTTCTAGATCAGCATAAAGCAGAATTTACCACCTCTTTTTATGACAAAGCTTAAATATATTGTTTTGAAGCACCTATGACCATTCTTCAAAGGATAACACTAGGTGAATTACGCCTTGCAGCAATTACATCGTCTTGAATGGCAACTTGTCTGCTCCTTAATAACATCACCTATCTTCAGGGGGGGGAAATATCCCATATTGCTTCTGAAATTCTTCCTTGAAGAACTGCATAGTCTAGAAAATGTGTGTTGGTAGAAATAGTATGATTATCCACCAAATGTTAATATTCTGATTGTCAGAACTACATTTCTCAGAGCAATGTAAGATGCAAAGCCACATAGTATTTTGAAGAACGAATGTGGACAATAGGTAATTTAGTGTCATTTTTCCCTCTTCATGTGGATATCAAATACACTTCTTCAGGACAGAATAATATATTTTGAGCAAAAGTTCTGTAGGTTTAAGGAGAAAAAAAGTACACCTGCTTGAAATGTAAAGACCTGTTTCATGGTGATGTCAGAAATCAGATTAAAGTACACACCACCAGGAATGTATGAGCTTTGTTGTATGACTACAGACATAACTCACTTGATTCTTAGCCAAGAACCCTAAGCACAAGGATAATAGCTCATAAGTTAAGAAGCCAGTAAGACACTTTGCTAGCTTTGGCTGGGATACAGTTAATGTTCTTCACAGTAGCAAGTATGGAGCTATGTCCTGGATTTATGCTAAAAACAATGTTGATAACACAAGGATGTTTTTGTTATTGCTGAGGGCTGTTTACACAAAGTCAAGGGCTTTTTTGTTATTCACATCACCCCACCAGTGAGTATGCTGGGGGTGCACAAAAAGCTGGGAGGGGACACGGCTGGGATGAGTGACCCAAGGGCTATTCCATACCATATGAAGTCATGCTCAGCTTTTAAAGGGGGGGGAAGAAGAAGGAAGCGGTTGGGGGCATGGACATGTTCGGACATATTTGTCTTCCCAAATAACCATTACGTGTGATAAAGCCCTGCTGTCCTGGAGATGGCTGAACACCTGTCTGCTGATGGGAAGTGGTGAATGAAATCTGAACTTTGCTTGTGTGCGTGGCTTTTGCTTTACCTATTAAGAGTGTCTTTATCTCAATCCACGAGTTTTCTCACTGTCACCAACATTTTTAAATATAATATTGCACAGCCATCTACCTGCCACTGATTCATAGGTAAGTGAGCTGTCCTTGGGGAAGAAAGAATGGTAGACCCACTTCTGAGGCTCATTGTAGCTCTGATTTTGTAGTGTGCCAGAATCACTCAGGAACTTTCGTTCTTCTCTGAATATCTGAAATTTACAAAAAAGAAGATACAAATTCATCCTTATTCCGATCTCTACAGCCCTTCTGTTAAGAAAGTAAAAATGCTATCAAAGTGCTTACGCCTTATGTTGACTTTTAGTAAAAGAAATTAAATAATATCAATTATTTAAACTATGTTTGAGATTTCCAAATAGATAAAAAATTTAGTGAGCACTGTCTTAAAAATTAGATCATTATTTAAATTTGGCCAAACCTCCCCCAAACTCCAACATGTTACTACAAAACTGAGCCAGGTGGACAGATGGGAATAATACTATTAAATACTTTATTGCCAGAGGTCATGTAACCAACAGCCAATAAAAGGAAAACCTTGAAGAGACAAGAGACAAAGACATTTCAGTTACAAAACAGCATGTTCTGCAGGTGGCGTAGGCGACATGTCGTTCCTAATTATATTAAATGATTAGTTTATTTTCTTGATTTGATACAATAAGAAATTATTCTTGATAACTTTTTCATTTATTTAAAATCCCAAACAGTTATCCAAGATTAACCTAAAAACAACATAAATGGAGAACAATAAAGGACTCTGAAATTGATTTTGTTTTTAATATGAACATGTTTTCTATTATTTACCCTTGTAGAAATTTTGTGTGCAATAATATTGGAAGTGTGAGGCTCAACCATTGTTTCTTGTGGCTGCTGGAAAATTCAGATGTCACTCCTAGTTGCAATAATTGACTGAAGAAGGGAATCCAACAGCAATAAACTCATCCACATTTTGCCAGTCCACACAACATTTCAGCAGTCGGTTTCTAATATTTTGAATGTTTTCTCAGATGCTGAAATATAATCATTTACCTAATAAAATTACATATACAACTTCATATTTTTTTAACTATTATTAAATACTTTTACAGATGCTATTGATAGTGAATTCCATACTTTGATATATTATTTTTTCAGCTGACTTTCCTCTCTTTGTAAGTTGGTCAGATTTTACCTGTCCTGATTCCAAAGTTTTATATCAGATCCTGCTTCAGGCAGGATTTTGTTGGGAAAGTTTCCATTAAAAGAATTGAATCATTGCTGCAGATGGAGGAAATATGCTTATATTATAAGGTTTTTAAAATTCAGAACTGTTTGCTGAAAAGATCAGGCTGCTCTGTACATTTGAAACACTTGACATTTGACAAGAATCTTCCTGGTGTCAGGGATGTGCCCTTTTTTAACACCATGAAAATCCACCCAAATTTGATGCAATGAGAAGATTTTGAAAAAGTATGGTCATTACAGATTTGTTACGTGATGGCAGTTTCCAGAGGCACCATCTGCTCAGAGTATGTTTCATCCCTTTTCAGCTTCTACAAGCCAACCAGACATGCCATGCATCATTCCCACAGAGTGACTGTGTGTTGTGCCCTAGGGGGTGTGATGCGTGCGGGAGAAAAAGTATTTACCTGCAAGTGTTTGTCTGCTGAGGACTCTTGGATGGAACAGAATCCAATATGATACGGAGCCAACTACAAGTTGCATGATGTCTTTCTCCCCACCAGGGCAAGCTGAAAGTAAAAATCAAGCTCAAGATTCAGAGTCCTTTGATTAGTTTGATTTTATTCTCTGGTCTGTATATTTTTTTCCACAGGGGCCATGAATATGTAAATGCATTACTTTGAAAGCAGGTTTCTAGTAGCTTACTTGGTCCTGGCCATAGATCCCCAGAGAAAGCTTGTAGATGCCTCCCATAGCTGAGACTGTCAAGGTAGCAAGCCAAAATAAGTAGTGAAGCCACAACTGTCACTGAAAGGATTCTGCTGCAATAGTACCTAGGATTCTGCAAAGGAAACAAAGACAGTAAAGAAATGACCTAAAGCATTGGGAATCACCTGATTTAAAGTTTACATTTGGAATTTTATTCTGCTTCATTTTCTTCATGTATTGTGCCATTAAGCAAGACAGTGTTCTATGCAATTCCACATACTCCCAACCTAAATGACGGATCTGGACAAAATGAGCATTCATTTCTGATAACTCCATGAACTTCTACTAAATATAGGGTAGAATTAGAAGGTTTGCAGCAAGGGAACTAAAAGAACTGTGATAGTTTTTGTAGAGCCTAGAGAGTGGCTTAACATCCTAAAGTGGATATCACAGGCTTGGCTCAGTTGTTAATGCAGAGGCAACTAGAGCCACTTCAGGTGCCCCAGGCTTTCCTGCCTGGCCTCATGTCACAAGACCAAGGCCATTTCTTGGGCTGTCTGGCAAAACCAAGGAAAGGACCCTTCTAGGGCAGTATGTGGGAATCAGGTGGGAGACCTGAGGCACTTCACAGGCACTGGGAGCTCATATGCAGGGCAAGGAAATAAGCTGATCTCTAGGTGTCAAAGAGTCTGAGTTAGTCACTCTAGGAATGTCTATGTCATCAGTGAAGACAAACAGGCAGCTTCAGGTGGAAATACATTTGGCATATTTTAGGACTAGAAAAGCTGACCGCTGGAGGTCTCTATTTCTCCCTATTGACCCTGAAGGAAGTCTAAGAGTGATCAGGTCAGACTGAGACATCTAACTCCTAGGCATCAAAGGAGTTTCAGCAGGGGTGCCTACAAGCACATTTGATGCTACCAGGTATGTCATTTGGCTTTCAACTACCCCTTCAGAAGTGCAAAGGCCTCCCATAAATCCTGCACAACATTTTCAAAGATGTGCAGGTGTCCAGGTATGCTAGGGCATCAAACATCATTGTGTGCCTCTCTTCACACTCCCGTAAAAATAAGTAATATGATTCCCGTTCTAATTGCAGAGCTTTAATTTGAAACATTTTTTTTTCTTTCTCCCATTAAAAAATAATGAATATTTTTGCCTTGCAGCTTTTCTTCTTTAAATCATTGAGAGGTCACCGACATATTTTTACACCAATAATGAAAACTAGTTCTGAGCAGCTCCTGGTTTTTGTTTGATCATATGAAAATGGAAGGCATACATATATAAATCTTAGATATAGACACCTCTGGCTTTCCTACAAATATTTCTAATCTCAGTATTATTCTGATGCCTGGAGTGCCTCAGCTTAATACACTGACAGCATTGTAAGCTATTTCTTTTATTCCGAGAGGATTTCCAATTTTTTGATTGTTTGGGCAGGAATCACAGATGCTCATCACACATATGAAAATCTAAAAACTACCTTGATATCAGTCTGAGAGGAGGTGACCTACTTTGCAGCTCTTCCATCATCCTCAATCTTTGTTGAGGTTCCTTTTTCCATCTTTTTCTTTATTAATCTCTCACTGGACCAAACTGAGTCAGTTAACTATCTGCCTAGCTGACAAAAAGGTAGAGCACAATATTCTTCTCATGAGTTAACACTTCCATGGATTTTCTGTTAATTGTGCACTACTTGAAAAATATTGAGTGATATATGCATGGGATAATAACATAGAAAATTTGGTATGCAGCACAGCAATAGTTTACAAATATTTTAATCTATTCATGAAACAGCTAAGTCTATATAGAGTGTATTATTAAGAAATGCTTGATCTCTCAAGGTAACAAACTCCAGAGGGCAGGATTTTGCAAATTTAGGAAGTTTTCTGAGCACCTGGGACTATACAAATAACACCACTCACCAGAGCATGGACAGGTTCATGTTTTACACCTACATACACATTACTGAAGTCCGAGTAAATTCATGCAGGTGTTTCTACTCTGGAAAGATAACTAAGCAACAGTTAAAGGGTAATTTCATAAAAATCACTTGACAATCATTTTGAAACTGCAGTCTCAAAATATTATCAAAGTACAGAAATTGCAAGTTTGAAATGACACAGCATAGAGGCAGTGAAATAAGGTGCATGCTATATGCAGATATGAAAATGTGAGTGTATAAAATTTAGAGACTGGATTATTTGTACGACAATTGAAAACCAGAACCATGCTGCCAGATTCTAACATTTGAATAAAACTTTATTTTATAACTTACAGTAAGTATTCCTAAATTATCAATCTCAATTGAGAAGTGATCCTCTGCAGGTGCCAGAATTATCCCTAATTTTATTAGGGATAAATAAGTTAGTTTATTAAAAGGAAACAAAACTTCTATCAGTCCTCATGGAAGGGTCTGGTGTTGGATAAGACAACTTTTAAAACTGTGAAATAGCAGTACAACTGATTGAAGAAAAATCAGTCATAGAATCATAGAATACCAGGTTGGAAGGGATCTCAAGGACCATCTGGTCCAACCTTTCTTAGCAAAGCATGACCTGCATGAAAGTAGATGTCTAGACTAGATGGAAATATTTTCTGTGGAAAATTGATACGAGGGAACATTTTTCCACAATGCTACACAGATTTTTGCAATTTTCTTAATGAAAAATAAACATGTTAATTTCAGAATGGGAAAAAAAAAGATGAATATACAGAAAAATTTTCTTTCTAGAGCCAATGAGAGGGGCCTCCCACCCTGCCTGGGCCAGCGCCGCCATCCCAGGGTAGGCAGCAAGGCCAGCACTCACTGGAGACTTCTGATCAGCCCCTGGCCCAGCTCTGCCACTGGCAGCTCAATGCCTCACCTAGTGAGAGAAGCACTTGTGTGGTTCTGCAGTGGGCACAATGGCTGGCTGCCTGCCCCTCAGGGTATGGCAGCAGCATGGGGGCTTCTTTGGCCTTTGTGGCAGAGAAACTAGCAACTTTGCTCAGGGTACTGAGGAATTTCTCAACTGGCAGCTGAAAGAAAATATTTTGAGCAGTAACAGTGTCTTCAAACAGTCATCAACAGAATTCCTTCCTCAAAACACTTTGGCTGTTTAAGGTCACTTTTATCTCACTTTAACATGTAATCTTTTATTTGAAAATGGAGCCTCAGTTCAGAGGAAAGGAGCACTGAAATGAAAATGCTTGTTGTCTCTGTGCCTTCCAATGTGGCAGATATCTGAGTAACTGTCAAACAAGATAAGAGTCAAAAGAGCTCTCAATACCTATTTCACCACTATGACATTTCCATAAATGCACACACATAGGAACTTGGAGTCACAGAATCATATAATGGTTTGGGCTGGAAGCGACTTAAAGAGCATTCAGTTCCGACCCCACTGCCATGGGCAGGAACACCTTCCACTGTACCAGGTTGCTTGAAGTTCCATCCAACCTGGCAATGGGGGAACCTCCGTCCAACACTTCCAGGGATGGGGCAGCCACAGATTCCTTGGGCAGCCTGTTACAGTGCCCCACCACTCTCACAAAAAAGAATTTCTGCTTCTATCCAACCTGTCCTGTTTAAGCTTGAACCCATTACCTCTTGTCCTATCACTACAGTCATAGAATCATAGAATCATAGAATAGTTAGGGTTGGAAAGGACCTTAACATCATCGAGTTCCAACCCCCCTGTCATGGGCAGGGACACCTCACACTAAACCATGCCATCCAAGGCTATGTCCAGCCCCACCTTGAATGCCGCCAGGGATGAAGCATTCACAACTTCCCTGGGCAACCCATTCCAGGGCCTCACCACCCTCACAATAAAGAATTTCTTCCTCATATCCAATCTCAACTTCCCCTGTTTAAGTTTAAACCCATTACCCCTTGTCCTCTCACCACAGTCCCTAATGAAGAGTCCCTCCCCAGCATCCCTATAGGCCCCCTTCAGGTATTGGAAGGCTGCTATGAGGTCTCCACGCAGCCTTCTCTTCTCCAGGCTGAACAGCGCCAATTTTCTCAGCCTATCTTCTTACGGGAGGTGCTCCAGTCCCCTCATCATCCTCGTGGCCCTCCTCTGCACTTGTTCTAACAGTTCCATGTCCTTTTTATGTTGAGGACACCAGAACTGCACACAATACTCCAAGTGAGGTCTCACGAGAGCAGAGTAAAGGGCAGGATCACCTCCCTCAACCTGCTGGTCATGTTCCTTTTGATGCAGCCCAGGATACGGTTGGCCTTCTGGGCTGCAAGTGCACACAGCCGGCTCATGTTCATTTTTTCATCAACCCACACCCCCAAGTCCTTCTCCGCAGGGCTGCTCTGAATCTCCTCCCCGCCCAACCTGTAGCTGTGCCTGGCATTGCTCCGACCCAGGTGGAGGACTTTTCATTTAGCATGGTTAAACTTCATTAGGTTGGCATCAGCCCACCTCACAAGCGTGTCAAGGTCCCTCTGGATGGCATTCCTTCCCTCCAGAGTATCAACCGAACCACACAGCTTGGTGTCATCGGCAAACTTGCTGAGGGCGCCCTCAATCCCACTGTCCATGTCACCACAAAGATGTTGAACAAGACCGCTGATGAAGAGTCCGTCTCTGGCATCCTTATAGGCTCCCTTCAGATACTGGAAGGATGTTATGAGGTTTCCATGCAGCCTTCTCTTCTCCAGGATGAACAGCTCCAACTTTCTCCTCCCATCTTCATATGGGAGGTGTTTCAGCCCCTGATCATCCTCATGGCCCTCCTCTGGACTTGCTCCAACAGCTCCATGTCCTTTTTGTTTTGAGGACATCGGAACTGCACACAGTACTCCAAGTGGGCTCTCATGAGAGCAGAGTAGTTGCCATTTCCAATTGTTAACATCATATACTTTTTCAAACGTATTTTCCATATATTCCACAGAATAAAGAGGAGTGCTGCAAGGAAACACTACAGGTGCAAGGAACAGCTTGTGTGTGTTTAGACAGAAGGTGGAAGATTAGCTAATGTGAGGGTTGAAGACTCAGGATCAAGTTATATTTAGTAAGTCAAGAATATGCAAATCTCCAAGTAGCTGCCCTGTGGAGAAGGACTTCGGGGTGTTGGTTGATGAGAAACTGAACATGAGCCGGCAGTGTGCACTCGCAGCCCAGAAAGCCAACTGTATCCTGGGCTGCATCAAAAGGAGCGTGACCAGCAGGTCGAGGGAGGTGACCCTGCCCCTCTACTCTGCTCTTGTGAGACCTTACTTGGAGTATTGTGTGCAGTTCTGGTGTCCTCAACATAAAATAGACATGGAACTCTTGGAACAAGTTCAAAGGAGGGCCACAAGGATGATCAAGGGACTGGAGCACCTCCCTTAAGAAGACAGGCTGAGAAAGTTGGGGCTGTTCAGCCTGGAGAAGAGAAGGCTGCGTGGAGACTTCATAGCAGCCTTCCAGTATCTGAAGGGGGCCTACAGGGATGCTGGGGATGGACTATTCATTAGGACTGTAGTGATAGGACAAGGAGCAACAGGTTAAAACTTAAACAGGGGAAGTTTAGATTGGATATAAGGAAAAAGTTCTTTACTATAAGGGTGGTGAGG
The DNA here is from genome assembly GCA_039720435.1 of Amazona ochrocephala. Taxonomy (NCBI): domain Eukaryota; kingdom Metazoa; phylum Chordata; class Aves; order Psittaciformes; family Psittacidae; genus Amazona; species Amazona ochrocephala. The sequence goes on along the minus strand of CM077876.1, from coordinate 26,928,934 downwards.
CACTGGAACGGGCTGCTCAAGGAAGTTGTGAAAGCTCCATTGCTGGCGGCATTCAAGGCCAGGTTGGACAGAGCCTTGGGTGACATGGTTTAGTGGAGGTGTTCCTCCCTGTGGCAGGGGGGTTGGAACTAGATGATCTTATGGTCCTTTCGAACTCTAACAATTCTATGACTCTATGATTCTAAATTTTGCCCTCTATCAAGCCACATCAGAGCCCACTTAGGCTGCTCAAGGAACGCAGGCACTTCAATAGTGGTTGCTCCTTCGTTCACTCCCAGACGCTGCCTCCAGGTCCAGGATATATCACAACCTGCATTATGCTCAGATTACAGGTCTCTATTAAAATGAAAAAGCAAGAGCTGAACTTATAACTCCAGGAGCCATTCTTCATCTGGCATACCTAAGCCCCACTGAAGAAACTAGTGTTCAAGGCTTAGTAGACACTACATCATCATATTTTGAGCATAAGGAAAATAAGCTTTGAACGGCAGCTCATCCTAGCCTTTAAAGAAATGCAGCTGAGCATCAATTCTAAAAACTTTGACTACTTCAGCTTTAATCATTAAAGAAAATCTTATTCCTTTCACTGTCCTCTGCATCTAGCTGTGCTATGGGCATTTTCTTAGAATTTAGGATGAATGTAAAATCTCAAATGCATTTATTCCAGTTTGTATGCAGAACTATCTTTACTTCAAATGAAAGGTTTTGTCCTTCAGTAGAGATTTCATTTTTACTCTCAAAGTACAGAAAAGATTATTTCATTGTGGTAGTGTTATAATAATTTTGGATCACTGTTCTCCTTTGCTCCCATGCAAAAATACTGTGTCTCTTTTCCCCACACATACTCTGGCAAAGCTTTAGACCTCAGAAATACACTAAAACATATTGACGTTGGAATTACAGTAACATGGAAAGTTCTGCCTGTAAGCAGGGAGTCTGTGTTGTGTGGGCTCAGCAAGGCAAATGCAGGAACATCACCAGTGTTTATGTGAGCTATGCATATGGCTTTCTCACCCACACAGCCACAGGTAGACTTTAGTGGAAATGCATGGAAACTGCTCAGATGCATATTAAGTCATTGAGAAAAAAAAAAAAAAAAAACAAAAAACAAACCTTTAATTCACAGAACAAATTCTGATGGCTGTAATAAATCCAGCCCAGTAACTGCTATGATCTAATCTATTAAGATTGTTCGTACCCCTAATAATCCTTCAATTTTAAAAGCCACAGCTTTCTGGCATTCCCTCGAGAAAGCTGACCTCTTTCAAGTTTTAATTTTGCCCAGAGTGATCTGTTATTTTATTTGATAAATAGATAAAAAGTCAGCCGTACAACAATGGGACGAGACTGAAATTTCAGTTCTTCAGGAATACTGATATCACCACCCCATTTTTTCTATCAACATAGAATCATAGAATCATAGAATAGTAACGGCTGGAAAGGACCTCAAGATCATCGAGTTCCAGCCCCCCTGCCATGGGCAGGGACACCTTCCACTAAACCATGCCATCCAAGGCTATGTCCAACCCCACCTTGAACGCCGCCAGGGATGAAGCATTCACAAGCTCCCTGGGCAACCCATTCCAGGGCCCCACCACCCTCACAGTAAAGAATTTCTTCCTCAGATCCAATCTAAACCTCCCCTGTTTAAGTTTAAACCCATTGCCCCTTGTCCTCTCACCACAGTCCCTAATGAAGAGTCCCTCCCCAGCATCCCTATAGGCCCCCTTCAGGTATTGGAAGGCTGCTATGAGGTCTCCACGCAGCCTTCTCTTCTCCAGGCTGAACAGCCCCAACTTTCTCAGCCTATCTTCATACGAGAGGTGCTCCAGTCCCCTGACCATCCTCGTGGCCCTCCTCTGCACTTGTTCTAACAGTTCCATGTCCTTTTTATGTTGAGGACACCAGAATTGCACACAATACTCCAAGTGAGGTCTCATGAGAGCAGAGTAAAGGGGCAGGAGCACCTCCCTCGACCTGCTGGTCACACTCCTTTTGATGCAGCCCAGGATACGGTTGGCCTTCTGGGCTGCAAGCGCACACAGCCGGCTCATGTTCATTTTTTCATCAACCCACACCCCCAAGTCCTTCTCCGCAGGGCTGCTCTGAATCTCCTCCCCGCCCAACCTGTAGCTGTGCCTGGCATTGCTCCGACCCAGGTGGAGGACTTTTCATTTAGCATGGTTAAACTTCATTAGGTTGGCATCAGCCCACCTCGCAAGCGTGTCAAGGTCCCTCTGGATGGCATTCCTTCCCTCCAATGTATCAACCGAACCACACAGCTTGGTGTCATCGGCAAACTTGCTGAGGGCGCCCTCAATCTCACTGTCCATGTCACCCACAAAGATGTTGAACAAGACCGGTCCCAACACCGATCCCTGGGGGACACCACTCGTTACTGGTCTCCAGCTGGACACTACAGTATAGATTGAAATTGAAACTTGAAATTAATCTTGAAATGAGCACTCTAAAGGACCATGCTATAGAAGAACATGTTCTTTTGGTTAAAAATAATATTAAGAACTTATATGTCATATATAGAACCATAGAATCATGGAATAGTTAGGACTGGAAAGGACCTTAAGATCAATATGCATTTTAGATAAGCTTACATAAGCTTATGTAGCATAGCTGAACAATAAAATCAACATCCTCATGGGTATTTAGGTATCTAGCTCTATACTTTTGAACTTTTGGGACTTGGCTTTTTAAGTCTTCAAATTACCGACCTATAAAAAGGATCACTTTCAAAACATCAGATTAAATTTCCATTCTTGGTACCCAGTTTATGATAAGAATTAAGGGAGGCCCCCAGTTTTGTTCCCACACCTTAAATGTCTTTCAAAATGATATCTCTTGTCATAACTTTAGTAGTGAGCTTTATCTATAAAAGAGTAAGATCTCAGTTTCTAAGAACATCCCACAGATCTATATTTTATTTGGTGATCTACATTTGAAGCTGTTTGCTTCTATAGCGCTGCAAAATACCCTGAGTAAGTCCCTCTGAATAATTCCCAGCTCCTCACTCTTACAGGCTGTTTACTGCTGAGTTTTTTCTCCATTATCATCTTAGCACACACTAGTTTCTTTTCACAAGATACTGGATGTTCATAATCATTTAGATTTAACACACTTAGATTTTAAGGTGTTTCTCTAAATGCATCAGCCATCAATTCCTTCCATTCTTCGTAGCTAAGAACCACTTGATCACACTTCATCTGTTCTCATGGCTTTTACAACAAGAACAATGGATAAAAAGGAATTATTTATCATGGTTTGGCAGGGTTCTTCACTATTTTATGTAGTTTCTAAGTTATCAATATGGTTTTCAAGAACAGTGAAAGGTTCAGTTCTTACTGATACAGATCTGTTTTCCAGCTCAGTTCTGAAATTATCACCCATCTTATGTACAACTATGTTAACAGCCATTGTAATTAATTCAAAAGACTATTATTTCCCTCAGGAAGCATATTCATTGCAATACTGCTCTTCGGAAACTTTCCTGTGGTCTCATGTCTCACAAGAAGATACTGAAATATTTTTCATCATTCCTTAAGTAGATAGAACTGAATTCTTTCTCACTTGTTCTCTGGGACTACATTCATTCTCCTGTGTTTTCTTCCACTATTACAATGAATAGATGAGGTTTGGAGGAAAGGAGTGAAGAAAGAGGCTTTTGTTTGGATTGATTTGGTTTGGTTTCTGAAGGGGAGGCAATTATGGTAATTATGTTTATCAATTCTTGATTATTAAAAAAAAAAAAGTACGTGTGTTGTGTGCACCTCACATTAAAGAACTGGCAAGAAATAGAAAGTACATGGCTCAAAAGACAATGAGAAAAAGATCTTTTTCTAGGTTGCTTCTCTAAATGTCCAGGGCTAAGAAAATATTTCTGTTTGCTAGAAAGGGAACAAAGAAAAGAAATACACCCCCGCCAAACACTATCCACCAACAAAATCTATTACTGCTGTGGTTTAAGCCCAGCCGGCAACCCAGAACCACGCAGCTGGTCTCTCACTCCCCTCCTTCTTCCCCCCTGTCCTGGAGGGATGTGGAGGAGAATTGAAAGAATGTAACTCCCATGGGCCGAGATAAGAACAGTCCAGTAACCAAGGTATAACACAAACCACTGCTGCTACCACCAATAATAATAATGATAAGGGAAATAACAAGGGAAGAGTATACAACTGCTCAACACCCGCAGACCAATACCCAGCCCGACCCCAGCAGCAATCTAGTCCTTTCGGGTAACTGCAGCCGGTTTATATAGTGGGCAAGACGTGCTGTGGTATGGAATACCTCTTTGGCTAGTTTGGGTCAGGTGTCCTGTCTTCTCTTCCTCCCGGTTTCCCCTCCTCCCTGGCAAGGGTGAGACTCAGAAAGTCCTTGGTCAGAGTAAACACTACTTTGCAACAACTGAAAACATCAGTGTTCTCAGCGCTGTTCTCAGGCTGAGAGTCAAAACCACAGCACTGCAGCAGCTACTAAGAAGGAGAAAAATGATTGCTACTGCTGAACCCAGGACAACTACCTTCAGAGTATTCTTAGAACAAGACCTGTGTCACAGGTAACATTTAAGCTTTTGGGTAATTCTTGTGATATAGGCCCCTTTCAGAAGGAGGCATACCACACCTTCCAAAAGGAGGGTACAGAGTGCTGCTCCTACGCATTTCACTGGCCAGAGCAGAGCATTAATTATAGCTCTATTTCCCTTCCGCTGCTTCTCCCCTCATGAAAGTCCATTGCAAAACTAGGAGAGAAGGTTGTGTTCTAAGATGAATTCACCAACATGAACTTGCAGCAGACTGTTTTCCTAGCACAGCCAAGGAAAGTCACATTGCTAAACACAATATCACATCACAGACAACTCCATGGATCTGAAGAAGAGTATTGGAAATAGACTGCAGGAAGTGTAAGCTATCAATAAGTGATAATCAGTCTACTTCAGAAATGTTTTAAATTAAATATGTCAAATTAGGCACTAGAAGCACAGGAAGATGGCACACTTGCAGCCAGTTATGACATTTTTTGCTTTAATGGAAGCAAGCAGCTGCAGTGATCTTGCCAGCACTCTGCTTTTAGTTTGAAAGAGAATAGCTATGTTGATGCTGTTGGGTTTTGGTTTAGAGCAAATGAGTCATTGCTACAGCCAAAGATATTAGCTGAACTGAGAGGATATTTCATACAAACTCTTTTTTGTAAAATTCACTAAGTCCCTGATATGAAAAAACCCACACATAACATAACCCCCCTACCTTAATGGAAGATTATTTTAATTTTGAATAATAACCTGTAACAGTTATCTTTTCCACTGAAATTAGATGAACCACCAACTGATAACACAATATTGCTAAACTTTAAAGGGTGGCAAGAATTTATGTTCTGGCTTTCTTTTCTCTGAAACTTCTTGTGTCCCCTTCCTTGAGGAGTGTTGTCTCTTGGACACTCATGAGCCTGATGGATAAGCATAAGGACACGACTTCTTCAGGCTTCACTTTTATGCCCAGGTAGGTTGCACATGCACCCAAAACCCCTCAAAGGCAAGGGAACTTTTTCCACTGGTATCCCCTCACTCTCCCAGTTCACGCTTACCCTCCTTTTCCTCCATACCAAAGGACCTTCAGCCTGTCCGCTTATTCTAGCTGTCAGTTTCCCCTGGAGCCTGAGGAATCTGACTCACTGTCTACAAGCTGAACGTAGTTACCTGCTTTTCTAGTTGCATTATCAGTGTTCTTTTTTAAGCTGGTGTATCAGCATAGACCAGAAATTTCTGTCACAGTGTGTTTCAACAGACAGTAGAATATTTACCTGTGTGCCTCCCTTTTCTTCCTCATTCCTTTGCTGTGGGAAAGATTTTCATTATTTGACCTAACTTAGTCCTGGAGGAAGTTCTGATTAAAAGAACACACAGGCAATGGTTTGAATCTATCCTGGTGCATTCCCTCTTCACTGCATGTTTCTCCCTAGCTAGGCCCATCGGACAAACAAGAGTCGCCGTGTTGTTCTTGGAGTCTGTCATTGCAGAGCACCTTAAGGAAGGGATTGAAAATCAGTAGGAAGCCTAAATTGTCTGGTCTCTCTTCTATGAAGGGTGGCAATAAACCATGGTTGAACACAGCCTGAAAGAAGGAAAAATAATACCTCTGGCTATCCTGCAATTGCCTCTACCCTGTCTTTTGTCTTTCCTCTCACATCCTGAGGATTTAAAAGCCTTGGGAGAACTAGTGAAGGGAACAGAAAAATCCATTGCCCCTGACGAAGCTCTGATACACAAGTTTAATAAATCCAGTCAGAAACAAGAAGACTTCCCAGTAAGATCTTCAAATTTTCACAGAATTCTGTTTCAACATAACATTACCATATTTTTTTTCTCGGTGCAGCTCTTGAGATCACTTGCAGTAAAGATGGGCTCTACAATTCAGAAAAATACTTACAGACATTCATGAACACAGAATTCATCTAGAGACAGAAAACTATGCTATCAAAGGATAATGCAATTCAGAAAATAGATTTGCAGTATCACTATTGGCCTTTTTGGCAAAGGATGCTAAAAAGATTTTCAAGGCCAGGCTGGACATGCCCTCGAGCAACCTGTTCTAATGGAAGGTGTCCTTGCCCATGGCAGGGGGGTTGGAACTGGATGATCATAAGGTCCTTTCCAACCAAATCATTCTATGATTCTATGGTTTACATCTGCTATAGCATTAAATAAACATCTGCTCACTCTGCTTCACTTGAGCTGTACTGATATGTTTTGTACTGTGGAGCTCAGGCTGCTTCAAGTCCATAGGCAATTATGTGTTGGCATAAGCATTGCTCAGAATTTAAGCTAGAGACCAATGGCTAAACATCTTTTAGCCTTACCCCCGCAGGAGGTCGTCCGTCAGGCAGCAAACTTCCTCTGCTCCACCAAAATAATTCTACCAATGACCAGGTCCTGTAGGACAAATCTTGAAGCTAGCATATTAGCATGGATTTAGTAGATATCAATTCACTGATTTAGGCTTTTATTTTATTATTTTATTTATTTATTTTAATTCATTTCATTTCATTCCATGATAGCTCGTATTTTTATAAGCCTCCATAATGTCTACCTTCAGGAATAGTTTTTGCCTCTGCTCTTTCAATGTATGCGATTTTCTACTACTGTTAACCCATGATTACCTCACCACAAAACTTACAGTCATGTGGCACATCACAGCATTTTCATTAATGGACTTCAAGAACCAGTGTGGTTTCTAAGATAATTCATGTGATCCATGATCTTCCCTTCTCTTGTCTTCAGGGCATGCATCTAGAGGCAGCAAAAATGAAACTCTGAAAACTTTCCCAATGAAAAAAACCTCTACATAGCTAAAGGCTAATTACTACAACTACGATATTAAGGCATTCTCAAAATAATGTCTTTCTGACACACTCTCTGCTGATGTACAATAAAAGCTTTTAAAAATACCTCCCTTCACCTTTAATACTCATTCACACAGAAAACCCAGTTGTTGAATTTCCAAATGTTAATTCACAGCTCTTTATTCATCATATTTATAATCTTTTTCTAACATTAGTAGCAGTTAGGTAAATTTCAGTAGTTTAAATGCCAGCTTCACTCACCTATCTGCATACATAGTTGCTGAGACTTTTTTTATGTCTATATGAACATGTAGAAAAGAGAAAGACTTGCTCAGTCTACTTGAAGTGTATAGACAGACTTCAGTAACTGTGAAGATCTTAAGGTGTAAAGGAAGGCAATATGGTTTTGCAAACAGAAACAAATAAAGTCATGCAGTTTTATATATCAGTTATCTCAAAAACACATAAAATAGTTCATTTCAAATTTGCCCTATGTTCATTAGACATTCAGATACTTCAAATCTATTCAGAAAAGATAAAAAGCAGGAAAGTTCAGAAATAGAATACATCTGTTTCTGAAATTAGGGGTTCCTTAACATATTTTTAATCACTACTTTTATGAATGGCAGGACCTGTTAATCTGAATCCCACTTCACTTGACTGAGGGAGATACGTTACACACTAGTAGTTAGGTGATTTCACAACAGTGGGATTCAATAGCTTAAAGATGTATAGAGTTTGTGAGCAGTAAGTATCCGTTGTCAGGAAAGGGCATTGATGACCTCAGGGTAAAACATTCACTGATATTCTAGCTAGAAATCATTTGAACTACAGTGTCATACTGAGGTCCATTCACAGCTGGATCCCATTATCATAGCTGCTAGGTAAGCAAACAACAGGAAAGATGCCTAAACAAGTCTTTGGGTAGGAATTAAATCAGTATCATCTACTTATAGAATTGAAAGGAAAAAAAAAAAAAAAAAGCAGAATAATGGAGTAAAACTGTCCCAATAGATAGTTACCAAAGCTACGTTCAAAGGCAGGACCTCTGTTTCATTAGACTCCATGCCTTCTGATTCAGTCACCTTTTCATAGCTACATCTTAATGTCTTGTCCTTTGGCCCAGCAGCAACTGTCTTCTCCCTTGATTACACTCCAAAGTCTTTCCTGCTACTCTCTCTAATTAAGAGGTTTCTAAATTGGGATGGTAGGGGTTGGTGGGAGCCAGAATATTTAAAGCTACATATGGAAAGAAGTATGAAAACTATCTGTACATATATAAATAATATGCTGCAACTATAATATCTCATCAATTCTATGCTCATTATATATCACTTTAAAAACCTAAATAAATAATTCCAAGAATACAAATAGGAGATTTTCCCTCCTTTCTCTTTACAAATGTTGGTCTTATGACATTGGGACACTATCCTCTTTCTTGTCTTCCTGAAGCACCAGTCATATTAAGTCCCAAACTGTCATAGTCAGGACTCAGATCTATGAGAAATTCTGAGCAAAACAATGAACAAGAACTTGGCTGCAGATCCTTAACAAAAGCAAAGCAGAAATACAAATGTGTCTACCTTGCAAGTATACTGAGACTGGATGGCCTTAGTGTACACTACAGCAGTTTCCCACAGTTACTTTACCTGACTCACAGTCTTGGCAGTGTTGTCATTTCAACTTTTCATACTTTTTCCTTATACAGCTTCAATAACTTGTCCAATAATAACCCCTGAGATTAAACCACTTAGCTTATCTATTTCATTTTTCCTCTTTTTTTTTTTTTTTTTTTTTAAATCTGAGTAGGTTGCACTGCTCCCCAATTTACTTAGGCTTTTAAACACTATTCTATCTTCTCTTAAAATTAGGTTTGGAGCAAAAGGTAAGTGTTTTTATACCTCTATAAGTTGTTTTTCTTGTTTGGTGGGTTGTTGGGTTTTTTTGGCATGGAGGTTTTTTTGGAGAATGCTATTTTGGCATGTAGCTTGTTTTGGTGGTTTGGTTTTTTTTTTCAGAAAGGGTTATTTTGACATGTCAAACTGAAAGCGTTTTAATGGAATGAGAAATTAAAAAAATTGCTAGTTAGGGACATGCCTATCATGCAGACAGCTGAAGAATTAAAGTTCAGCTTGTTAAAAATGTATTCTGACAGACATGTTCTAGCTGTTGATACCGGTTTGATTTAATAACAACACTCAGTAGGGACCTGTCTAAATTTCTGATGGAAAGCAGGCAGGGAGGCTAGGTGTGACCTGCCTTGCTGTCCAGGCTCCTTAGCCCTCAGGGTAGATGGTTCTTTTGGCCACTAGGCTCACTGGGAAGGGAGAGGTTTAAAGTGTTGACCAGCTGCCTGGCTCCTTGGACTTCTTCCTTGGCCAAGAGAGAGTTCCCCAAACACAGTATTTTCTAAAAATGACATTTTACATTAGTTCTCCTCGGGAATAATTCCAGAACCTTTCCATTCCACAGAGCATTTCCCATTTCCAAAGTGTTGGTCCAAATCAAAATGGTAAATAGATCGAAAATGGAAAAGGTTCCCTGTGCATTTAGTAACACACAGTTCTTCAGACCAGTGATTTTAATAAAATGGTGGTTCTGCCACTGAAGACCTGAAAACACAGGACTTTATTTCCTGTACACTGTTTCTGCTACCTTGGGTGATTAAATCAGGCCATGCTGCAGCTAGTAAGAGTGTGGGTATTTGCTTTCAACAGAACTAGATCTTTACTTCTTTATAATGTAGCTAAAACTTTAGCTTTATAATGTAGTTCCAGCCACACACAACCTACTACAGCCCATCTGTGTAAGGCTTCCCATTGATTCTCGTGCTTAGGCAGTCACAATTCTTCTAATGACTTCAGTGAATGCTGAGAATTTCTTAGGAGAGTGGAGGAAAATGGTTAAATGTCTGAAAAGACTTACATGGAAAAAGAATGAAGCTCAAAATGCATATAGCTTAGATAAGCAGTGACTCAGAGGGATCTGATTGCCATCCACAGATACTTCAGAGAGGTTAAACACATGGGTGGGGAGGAACTACTCAGGATAACAAGGGAAAGGAAGCAATATGATTGCAGAAAATTTGGATTGAACTGGAGACATATATTCTCAATAGCATGACTGGTTAGACTGTGCAACAATTTGCAAGTGGGACTGTGGTGGTCTCAGCATTTTGGCCATTTACTTCCAGATGGGGAAAACACGTGGTGATGAATAATCCTATTGTAGAAAGAGAATGGACTTCACAGATTTTCCATGAGCTGTTTCTATTACACTTTAAAGCTTCAAGGATCTCAGGATGAAAAAAGTAGAAGCAGATGAAAAAGGTAGAGGCAGGTACAGTTTTATTGCAGTTTGCTACTTTAAAAAACGTAGTATCTCTGAGTAACCAGAGTTATTTTCGTTTTTCAGTCTATGTGATTGTTCTTTCTGAATCATTCCTATTAATTCACTCCTTCCAATTTAAAATTTCTTTAATAATACTGTATTAAAATGTAGCTAAAAGAAGCATAAACCAACTGCTTTCCTTCTTGCTTAAAACTAAATAGCAACCATTATGCCAAACAGATAATGTTTAAAGTCTTACAGAATGCTGTATTTACACCAGCATTAAAAATATATATAATCACATTTCCATACTTTGCTGTTCTTAGGTAATGATAACATTAATGACTTGGATGGCATAGTTTAGTGGGAGGTGTCCCTGCCCATGGCAGGGGGGTTGGAACTCGATGATCTTGAGGTCCTTTCCAACCCTAACTGTTCTATGATTCTATGATTCTATGACTTACATTTATGTAGCACTCTTCTTCTGAAAGAAGACCAATTGCTGCAAAAACTAGTTTCACAAATGACGTACAAAACACGTTTCACTCATAAGTGCTAGGTGGTCAGCTAAAGGCTGAAGAGAGCATAGCATTAGAGCTCTGGGTCTATACAGCTTGGAGAGAATGATGTCTCCAGAAGAAATAGCAGTACCACGTAGGCCAGGGCTGAGCACATTTCTTACATTAGTAATGTAAGAGTGGTACAAACAGCATCACCATCTCGGCTTTGCAGGTATAAATGAGAGATTTTGAAGTGCAATGTGCACTGTATTAAGTGAAGGAAAAGATAAGTACCACATAAAGACAGGAAAATACTGCCCCAGCCTTAGGATTTGAAAATATCTGTTTGAAAATGAATTTTTGAGGCTGGATTTAGACTGCTTGATGAGTGTTTTCTAGGGGGCATGGTAATGCACAGCATAGAAAAGTATGTCGTGCTTAGGCAGAGGCATGATTTCTAACTCGGACAAGATACCTGTCCCTATGTATTTACATTACCTAAAAGTTGGCCTGTGTAATACAAGCAGAAAGAAAAAACTACAGTTGCAACAGGCTTTCGACCTTGTGAACCAGCATGCTCTATATGCTCTTTAACTACCCACACCTTTTTCAAGCCTCTCACTAACCCAAATATGATCTACAGCAGAACATCATGAATGGCCATGAAGTAAGGCTTAAGTGTTAAGAAACTGTAAATTTTATTCATGCACTGCCATGTCCTTAGCCAAAGGTTTTCAAAAGCTTTTATCTGTAAGCTTGGAGTTTGGAAGACAAAATGAGCTTACAGCTCAGTACTTACATGAATGAGGGAAAATCAGGGCAGAAAATGTCCTGTCTTATAATTAATGTTAATTACAATCCAGGCTGTTGGGTAAGTGCTTCATATTAAACAACTGAACAAAGATATTGAGACCAAAATAACAGGTTTTCTGGAATAAATAATCTTCCAGTAAGAGAGTGCAGGAGATATGCTCTGTCCCAGCCTTTTGTCTCAGCACTCCTGGAGTACAGAGCAACACAAAAGAGGGCATGAAACAGAATGAGGACAGAAGTGCAGAAAAAAAGCATTGAGCATCCCTACAGTGTGCAAAAACACAGTGATTTGAGGGGTCAGGGGAGAGACAGAAGAGCAGAAGTGAGATGGAGGTGAAGTACAGCTCAGTCAAGTTTCAGCTGATTGTCCAAAGAGGCATCTGCTGTGGACAAACAGCACCTGGGCAGATTGCTGGTGAGAGGAGAGTGCAAAGCTAGAAACCACGGTAAAGAGATGGTTACAATAACTAAACTGCGAGGATGAAGGGTGCGACAGAGATTTTCGAAGTACGCTTGGAGAGGCTGCAGCTGTATTGCCCCGGATTCCAGGTTTCCTTCAGCATAAGGGGAATTTTTCATAGGATGGGCTTTGTTTTTCTTAGGATGGGTTTAAAAAGCAAAAGCTCTTTTTATGTTGCTAGCCACAGTGCTCTCCCCAGTGCAGCTCTTAAACATCAGTTTCTGAATGCTGGATCCATCAGCCTCTGCATGAAGTTGTCTCCTGATTCAGGCAAACTCTCCTTAGGGAAATAATTTACAATTTCATATTATTGGCAGAACTGATTTGGAATAGTTTCTATACATTATTGTTTGCCTTGCCCACAGCTCAGTCTCTCCCTGTGATGTCTCCTCAGCAGCCCCAGCACATCACTGCCTGTGTCAGGCAGCAGGCACACTGTGAGGATCTGACCGTCTAAGGGTGAAAATGACTGAGAAAAGAGGAACATGAACATTGCATCAAAGTCCATATTGGCTAAAATCTTCAGTGTAAGTCCCCTTCAGTGGCTCCAGGGTGCATTTGTCCCATTGGATAAATAATGCCCGCACTATGGTTCTTGTATTTTTACCATTTACATGGATAAAAGGAACCTGCCCAGCTGTCCGCCTACTCCTCCTGAGGGAAAGGTATTTTCTTATAACAAGAGCAAAGTGTGATGGGATCTGCTCTGTACCTCTCACCAACAAAAGCCAAACATGACTGTGACTCTCTGAGATTTCATACTTTGCAATCAACCAGATGCAAAAAGGGCTGGAAGCCCTCAGCCATGAAAAAGAAAAGGAGAAGCCTATCTATCACATGCCTTTTTTGCACATAGCTTTTCATTTTAGACCTCCTTTAATCCAATATAGCAGCCTATAAAATAAATCTTCATTCTACTGTCTCTTTTAAGGGAAGTCTCTGGATGATTTTTTGTTCTCTATTTCTGCTCAATTGGATTCTATTGTAATTTTCTCTTCAAATTTCATCTCCTCCTTAGGCTTTCAAGCTCATATCTCTTTTACTTGGTCTACACCAATCAATTCCTTTTCTTCCACACACCAATGTCTCAAATTCTCTCTTTGAAACAAAGACAGAAATTTAGCCTTTTCAAGTCCTCAGATCTATAAAAATCTGTACAAATTCACTCCCTGATCCAGGGTACCTTTTGTATTATTAATTCACTTTGTAAAATATTTAAAGATGTATAAAAAATAGTTTTAATAGTAAACATTAGTGTCTCTTTGTGGAATGTCTAAAGCAAAATAAAATCTGAACCTGGATAAACCTGAGAAAAATTACAGAATTATCTTTGAGAGCAGCCCTGTGGAGAAGAACTTGGGAATACTGGTGTATGAAAAATTGAACCTAAACTGGCACCAAGTAATTCCAACCCAGAAAGCAAATCGTACGCTGGGCTGCATCAAAAGAAGTGTGATCAAGGGGAGTGATTCTGCCTCTGTGCTCTGCTCTGATAAGATCCCACCTGCAGTACTGTGTCCTGCTCTGGAGTCCTTGGTACAGGAAAGACACGGATCTGTTAAAGCAAGTCCAGAGGAGGGCCATGAAGATGATCAGAGGGCTGGAAGAAAAAGCCTATGAAGAAAAGCTGAGAGTTCAGATCGTTGAGCCAGTAGAAAAGACTCTGAGAAGCCCTTATTGTGGCCTTAAAAAATATAAAAAGAACTTACAAGAAAGACAGAAAAAGATTTTTTTGCCAAGGCCTGTAGTGAGAGAACAAGGGTGAATGGTTTTAAACTGGTAGAGGGTAGGTCTAGAATGGAGATAAGGAATAAATTTTTTACAGTGAGGGTGGTGAGATGCTGGCACAGACTGCCCACAGTTGTGGCTGCCGTATCCCTGGCAGCGTTCGAGGCCAGGCTGGATGGGGCTTTGAGCAACTTGTCTTGTAGAAGATGCCCCTGCCTATCATAGGGTAGTTTGATTAAGTGATCTTTAAAGTCCCTTCCAACCCAACCCATTCAATGATTCTTTAATTATGAAATTTCTGGGATCAGTAGGTACTGTCCGTATTCCTTCCATTCAGCATAAAAGGTGACCCTTCTTCAAACTCCCAGAGCAACACTCTTGAAAGCAAAGATGGGAAATCGGTTTCAGTCACAGCTACTTGGTTTCAGTGTTTTTCAAGAATTTGGCTTTTCCTACCAAGTAACAATATCTAGTGATGGTTCAATGAATGCTATTAAATACCTTAAAGAATGAGGTTTCTACTACTTCCCTTTCTTAAACTGGGTAGCTTTCTTGTCCTTAAAAGTATAGCATAGCTCCTTTTGGAGAGTCTCACGTAAGGATTTATGGAAGATGCATGTGAGAAAATGTGGGCCATTAACATATATAGCAGAAACAGTATGGAACAAAAGCAGCTCCACTGTTAGTAAGCGATGTCCCAGTTTACCAGCTGTGACTTATACAGCACTGTCAGACATTAAGGGATTCCTGGCGAATACAACTTTCAAATGCCTCTGTCTACTGTTACCTGATTTTCACTTAGTTTTCCATCTGAATTCTTATACTCTTCATATAGTACATATGAAGTCAGAAAGTTGCTGCACTGGGGCTTCTCCTTCAGTTAGCAGAACCAAAGCTGAAGTCAGAAAGTGGAACTCACAGGAGGAAAAAAAAAAAAAAAAAAAATCTTAATTTCTTACTGACTCTCATAAGGACAATCAATTTTCTGGAATGATAATTCACTAAAGGCCCCTTTTATGGCAAATATGGCTCACTCTTCTTTTTCCTACATCAATTAAATCACATGCAGAGCGTAACACTCCAGACAGACCTCCATTTCAGTAAAAGTTCAGAAATGTGGTTAGTTTTGTATTATAAATGCATCAGAAGAGCCATTCTGTATTCATCACAGATGGGTATGCCCCACTGAAATATTAAGTCAACCTTAAGGCAGGCAGTGCTGCCTATATTTCACTGTGTATTGTGGCTGCCGCTCAGGAGGTGCATTAGCAGTGTCTCTCCCCACAGGCTGATGAAAAATGTATATTTTTTATTCTTATCTGAAGTATAACAGAAATTAACAGTCAAAAAATTCTTAGAATTTAATTAACTGAAAGCCCTACAGTAAATGAAATTAACTTCCAGTTAACCCAACATAAGAGCAGCTTTCTTCATGGACATTTGAGATAAAGCCCTGGTGTTCATGCAGATTACTGTCAGAATAATAAAAATGTTTTTTGCATATGTTTGATTGAATAAATGAAACCTGGGAGTAGTAAACATTAAAAGAAAACCTCAAAACAACTTTATCGTGAAGCTGTTACAGCTTGTTTTGGATATACATAGTTGAAGATTTTCATTAAAAAGCAAGATGCCTCATTCCCCTGCAGCCATTCTGAACACATTGGCTGGGGTTTTTTTGGTTTACCTTTCTTCTTTTGTTAGAGCTAGACCCAAAATCACAACCATGTGATCTCAAAATCTATCTTCAGAAAATGTGTGGGTTTGTTAAAAATAATGTTAACATGACAATGTGGGAAAGGATAATCTGTCTTTGTGCGTAAATATTTGGCATAAGAGTCCTATATGGCAAAAGCTAGAGCAATTGGGCAAAAGGAGATGGAGAGGAAGATATAAACAAGAACTTCACTCAGAACCTTCCTCTTTTTCCTCTCAAACTGAATGTGAACCAAATCATCCTGAAAATACTGTGATATATAGACATTTTCAGGTTTCTGAAAGTGCAGAATCAGTCATGCCAGACCATGAAGGGCAGTTCTTCAGTGATTTCCAGTCATTTCAAGTGATAAGATTAGACATATGGGGTTATCAGCAACCTGAGATCACAAGATGCTCGTTAAGAGTCTGGATTTTCCACAGTCAAATGCTTTGAAGCCTGTTCAAAACTCTTTTTCCCCTGCACTGGTGAACGTATCCCTTGTTACTGAAAAGAATCACTCCTCAATCCTTCCTCTTGAAGGGCAAGGTCTCAGCCCTGAGACGTTATCTACATGGATAAATGCAGAGAGACACCTGGGTTTCACCTAAGAAACTGACTCAGTTTTTTGGCTCAAAGCATGATTAAGTGATGTTTTTTCCTGACTCTGTGCAGTGATAACAAAGCATCTGGATCATTTTTCTGCTAAGTAGATGTTTGAATGGAGGAAAACAAAACCAAACATCATAATATAAGGGTTTACACCAACTTCTTGGACCATTTAAGAACTCATTTCTGAAAGTAATTGGCCATTATCTGAGTGCTCAGAAACACCAAAAACTTCGCATATTTAATTCAGCATGGTTATTTCAAAATTATCAAATCCACTTTAGATTTTCTTAATTGTATTCATGTTCACTGTAAGAAACCTACACTTCTTTCGGTGAGGTTGTCATGGGCACAAAACTGTTGTCTTCTGACTGCCATTTAGCTCAAAGACTTTTTGGCTGCATAAGGCAGTTTCAGCAGAAGCAGAAGAAAGAACTTCCCCACAGATCCTCTTTACTGATGGGAAAATCAGGCTTTCTGGTTTCCTGGGAAGAAGCAAAAGTCCACTGTAATACAATAAGTAAAAGGCTTCCCAAAAAGAAGGACCTGTAGGGAAAAAAACAAAAAGGGGGGAAGGGGGGGACAGATGATGGAACCCCACAAGAGCAAAATCCAAACATTCAGTGATTGCATTGAATGCTTTGAAAGTCTTGTGGCAAGAACTCCATGCACTGTATTCTTAACTGTTTTCTTTCCTATCAAACTGCAAAGTCTGTCCTGTATGATGTAGCTGACTTCAATATAAACTAATAAATAAATAAAATAAATAAATAAATGAAAGAAATGCAATACCATTTGCACCCAAAATGCGAAATGAAAAATATTTTCCTCTGCAAAACTACATTTCAAACTAGTTGCTATGACTACCACAATGCACTTGAAGATAGCAGCTTTTAAATGTCATCATCCTGCCATCGTGTGCCAATTTGAGGTACTGCTCACAAAGTCTAATAGTGCAATTATGACTCAGTTTTTAAACTTAGACATTTCTAGTACAAGAAAAATATATGTTGAAATACATCAGGGTTTAAGCACTTGGAATATTTAATAGACTATGATGCTGAATGAGAATGATTAATGCAGATATACAAACATGATGCAGTGACTGGGTTTGCTTTTATTTCAGAGACAATGCCCTATAATATAAAACAGCTGGGAAACCAACAGCTAACTCAATGACATTGGTAGCATTAACATTTTACTTGAAGAAAAATTAGTAATTTAAGTCTTGGGCTTTTCCTGCTTTGTCCCAGTCTCATTCAATTCCAGACTGTCTAGAAAATCACTCACCTTGAACCACGCTGCTATACTAAATCAGCTGTATTAATTAGGTATGGTGCATCAGATTAGCCAGCCTTAGCAGCCTGCATGCAGAACAACATGGCAAAAGGAGGGAAAGCTGCTTTTTGTTCTGTTAGGCTATAGAAACTATAATCTTTCTCAATGTCTGGGTGCATACCCAGTCAGCTTCCAGCTCTATATCAAAGCAATACATGGGCTCTCAAACAACCCCTCCCTCCTCTTCCACAAGGAGATACCAAGCACATACACTTGCATCCTTGTAAGTAAGCACAGATACAATGGGGTTTGTTTTCCTTTTGTTCTACTGAACAGCCATAGGACTTCATCTGTTTGAAATAACAACCCCTCAGCTTCTATTCCAGCCTTGACATTGAAACTGATCAAAAACCTTTCAAGCCAAATAAAGAAGGAGGTAGCAGCCTTTTCTCTCATTCACGTGTTAGACTATGTTGAGTGCATCATGCTCCTAACACCCCTCGCTGACAAGCCAGTTTGCTGTGTAAATGCAGGGCTGGAAGAGACAGAGACACAATACATTGCCAGCTGGCCAACATGAAATGAATTCACACAGCATTGATCTGTACTCCTGAGTGTGCTGCTCTTGGCTGAGATTTAGTTAATTTTCTTCATAGAAGCTACTATGGGGCTGTGTTTTGGATTCGTGCTGGAAACAGTGTTGATAATACAGGGATGTTTTTGTTACTATTGATCAGTGCTTACACAGGGTCAAGGCCTTTTCTGCTCCTCACATCACCCCACCAATGAGCAGGCTAAGGGCGCACGAGAAGTTGGGAGGGGACACAGCTGTACAGCAGACCCCAACTGACCAAAGGGATATTCCATATCATAAGACCTCATGCTCAGCATGTAAAGCTGGGGGAAGAAGGAAGGAGAGAATGTTCAGGGTGACGGTGGTTGTCTTCCTAAGTAACTGTTTCACGTGATGGAGCCCTGCTGTCCTGGAGACGGCTGAATACCTGCCTGCTGGTGGGAAGTGGTGAATGAATTCCTTGGTTTGCTTTGCTTCTGCACGTAGATTTTGCTTTACCTATTTAAGTGCCTTTATCTCAACCAATGAGTTTTCTCACTTTTACTCTTCTGATTCTCAACCCCTTTCCACTGAGGGGAAATAAGCAAGTGGCTGTGCGGTGCTGAGTTACCTGACTGGGGTTAAACCATGACAGTGAGCCACTCAGTGCATCATTTTAACCATGCAAACTTTAAAAATCAAAATGGGTGAAATAGCTCAGGCCCCCCAGGAGTAAAACTTCCATAAAACCTCAAACTCAGAAGGTGTGACTGAAAATAAATCAGTGAAACTCGCTAGCCCACTGTTACAGATGAATTAAAACGTTCATAAAAAGTTATTTAAAATCTCCAGAAGGAACCTGAAATGTTCTGGCTCCAGCTGAGGCACATTATAACTGTTAACTATCCATGTATAACCTTACTCAGTAAAATAACTCAGAAATGGGAAACTATGCTGCCTCCAGAGCAGAGCAACTCAATATTGCCTGGGCTCATAAAATGTTTTACATCTGTTGACATCCTATCGTTGCACACATTAAGGTCCTTCCAATGTCAGCCAGCCACTGGCAAGCTCTGTACAAAGTTCTCTCTGCAAAAGTAGTCCCATTTCTTCATTTAATCATCTACACTTTTCCCCCTTATGTTCAGAAATGAGACTAAAGGCTGCCACTAAGAACAGAGCTGTCAAGGCAACCAGCACATCTAGCCCACCCCCTCTCTGACAAACTGATGGATTTTGGCATCTCTGTTCTGACACCAAACACTTAATCCTGCAAATAGTTACTCACACAAATAGTCCCATTGATTGCAGTGGAACTTCTATAGGTTTGCAGAATGCTCTCCTTCTGCTATGCATATGCTGTAGTCATTACTCAGCTGCTCAAGCAGCTGGTGAGAAATTAATCTATTATACTTTCAGGGCGAAAGTCCAATGGGTTAATAATGATACTAGCTGCACATCTCCTCTGCAAAGGATAACAATTCACTCTTCAAATGCACTTTACCTCAGTCATTTTTACTTCAAGCATATCTAAATTCATGAAGTAATCAAACCCAAAGCCTGTACTAAGGACTATTCTTTGGGTCCAGGCTAATGGGACCTGGTAGGTTAGTTTAACCCTCTTGTTTAATTTGTGACAGCAGAGATTCCTAATTCTCCTAATCTTGGAATAGTATCAAATATATGTAATTAACTCGCATTGCTTTCTGCCACAGGTTATTGCATTTGGACGCTGCAATTTTCCCCCTGTGTCCCAATGCACATTTTGCAATAGGTGTTGTCATCACTGGGGAGTATTTCCATTGCCTTGCAGCACAGGAGGGGTCTTCCCTACCTCAGGCCATTAAATTTAAGCAATATCCAAATAAAAAATGATAAGGTTTCCTGCATTTGCAATGTCATAGCATAATTTGATACAATGACAAGGACATAATAGGATTTTAATGGGACAGAGAAAAAAGCAACCTTGCACTCACATCCGATCTACTCTACAGGGCTCTGCTGCTCACAGGGCAAGCCCAGATCAGGTGAATAACCACTTGCTCTCTACAGCAGTGCATTTGGGTCCATTTAGGTAAAGAATCTGTGATAAACAAAAATGACTCAGTGGGTTGTTACACAACCAGCCAGCTTTGTTCACAGACATCAGCTACACCAATAAATTTGAGTCATGACCTGCTTATAGTGCTAATGTTGAGGTGGGTGGTAAAGAGAGACCTATTACAGGTTTGAAAAATAGGACTGGTAGAGACATCAAGAGGCCGTCCAGACTAGTCTCCTCCCCTGCCCAAAGCATGAGCAGTTACGTGGATTGTTTTCCGATGACATCCACCCCACCAGCTGTTAAGCTTGCTCTCAAAAAACCTCACTAACGATGGGGATTATGCAAGATCTATTTAGTACTTCCCTGCTCTAACTTTCTTACTTCCAAGATTTTTTTTGTACTGTCTGAAATATCTCTGCAGACTTATGTGCCATTTATCTCGTCTCTGTGTTCTGCTTTGGTATATTACCATTTGATTCATAAAATGTGTATTGTCTCTTACTTGAAGGCATTTCATAGGCACATTTCTAGTTAAATCTAAGGAAGGGTACTATCTGAGTCAGTAGAAGGAAGAAAGTGTGATGAGAAGTCTGCAGCTACAGAGTGAGAAAACCCTTTTGGCTGAAGGTAACCAACTTCCAGTGGAAGGGCTTTCTCCAAGAAAATACACATCTGAAAAGACAATGCCAAGCTCCCACCCCAGCAGCCAGGAGTAATGGTTTCTGTCAAATCTCCAAAGCCAAGCCTCTGCACCAGTAGATGCTGACACATCCTTAATGTCTGCCTTCAGTGTTTACTGTCTGAACTGCAGCAGGGCACTATTACTGAGCAAGATCATTTCTGACTTCACATCTCCAAGGGTGCTGCAGAGCATTCAGAATGGCGTAGATTTGCATCTCCATTGTCTTCAGTAGACCAGGGACTGGGATAGTAAAATATTCTTTATGGTTTCCAGTATGCTAAATTGCTGCACAATCATACTGTAGCTGGTTGTGAGTAAGAGGGTAAACTGCATTCACATGGGAAATTGTGCTGTCTTACAACAAACTTAAAAAAAAAAAAACCAACAACAACAACAACAACAAAAACACACACAAAAATCAGTCTAGAAGTTTTGGAGAGCCTTAACCCACCCTAACAACAATATTTACAGCCTTGATATTTCTTTTAACCTCTGTTAAAGAACCGGAAAAGAATTTCCCATAAGCATGATCCAAGATTAAGAAAATACTTCAAAGAGAAATTTTGCTTCCATTTTGCTGGAAAATTTCAATCATTTTTCAGGAAACAAGCCTTAGCTCTGCGGCTTCTTCGAGCCCACAGTCTAGCAGTAGCAGGAGCATCTTTTGTTCTATTTACACCAACACATCCTTGCTGAGGAACTCTAAAATACTGTCAAATCTCAGCTGAATTTAAAATATGCAGGTGTTTGGGTTGTCATTTGGAATGATAACACAGCCAAAAAGTCACCTGAAAATTCAGAATTTCAGCTGAAATGTAAAGCTACTATTTCACATGCAGTAAGTGCCGCTCTCAATACACATTAACATTTGTTGCCTTTGAAAGGCGACAGATTATCTTTGTTGCAAGTTATCCTTTAATGCAGAGATATGCTGCTCTGTGAGAAAATACATATAAACTTTATTTAAATCAACTTCACCATTTCCTCTGTAGCTAAAATTCAGCAGAGGAAAAGAAACAAACAAACCCCACACAACTGTCTTAGTTCTATAGCAAATCATTAACACTTCCCATTAAGCTGACCAAGTGTCGTGGTTTTAGCTTCTATAAACCGATGCAGTAGCTCTCTCACTCACTCCCCACTCTTTCTTCCCTCCACTCCTGGAGGGATGGGAAGGAGAATCGAAAGAATGCAACTCCCACAGGTTGAGATAAGAACAGTTCAGTAACTAACGTATAACACAAACCACTGCTGCTACCACCAATAATAATAATGACAAGAGAAAATACAAGGAAAAAGAATACAATTTCTCACCATCCAATATCAACCCCGACTATGCAGTGCACCCTCACCAGTGCCCCCCACCGTGCACCCTCACCACCCTTCCGGGTCTCTGCCCTCCGTCTTTTCCTCCTGGACATGACGTGCTGTGGTATGGAATAACCTCTTTGGTTAGTCTGGGTCAGGTGTCCTGTCTCTCCTTACTCCTGGCTTCCTCTCCTCCCTGGCAGAGCATGAGCCTCAACAAGTCCTTGGCCAGCCTAAACATTACCAAGCAGTAACTGAAAACACTGGTGTTATCAGCGTTGTTCCCAGGCCCAAAATCAAAAACACAGTGCTGCACCAGCTACCAAGAAGGAGAAAAAATGACTGCTGCTGCTGAACCCAGGACACCAAGGGACAAAATACATCATGTCGTTTGTGGATGAAACTACCGATTTCTTTTAGTACTAGCATCATTCTCTGCTTCTCTGCAATAATTCTACTGCCACTATCTGACCTGCGGTCTAACTCCAACTTGATTTTCTGCTAACTCTGTGCTATTTTTTCCCTTCTCTACATCAATAGGAATTCTAAGGTCTTTGTTTCCTGTATCAGATTAAGATATCATTTCGATGGCACAATATATTTGCTGGATGAACTTTGCTGAGAGTTAAAGCTCCCCACAAATATGTCTTTCTGGGTTGGAAGAGATAATCCCACAGCAATTTACACTTTCTGAATTAACAATTTTTTTCTTCTTCACTTTGAGTAAAACCCACATTTGAGACTTCGCAGGTTTGAAAGCAGAGAGGGAAGGTAATCATTGCAGAATGTGAATTCCTGAGAATCAAAGATAGTTGTGCCAGATGCCCACAGACTATAAAGACAGAAATCTTCTTGGTAACAAAGTGATTACTCCCTGCAGGTATGGACTATGCACATTTGAATTTGCCTCTGTGCTTAAGAAGAAACGAGGATGTGCATTTGAAAGAATACTCAGATATAAGACTTTTTATTCGTCTTCACTTTCAGTTAAAAGCAATTTAAAGGGAACACAGAGATCTGTTTGCTGCCCACAAACCATGAACAAACAATAAAAAACTGCTGAAGTCTTTGATTTATGTAGGTCAGCCACTGTACATGCTAAAACTGGCTTATTATTGCACACACATTTACATAGCTGCAAGAAGTTAAAGAAACCAACTCTTCTAATTTATTCATATATTTTTTTGCCAAAAAGATGGGGTGATATATTTACATACTAACAATTGAAAACCAAACCCATCGAATGAGTCTATTGCATTCCATACATGAATACACTGTGTGGAATATACACAGCAATCCAGAGAGCAGCACCATGGAGGTACACCAAAGAGGAACATGGTCTGCTGCAGCACCAGCATCTTACTGGCCTTTACTACCATGGCAGTACCTCTAACCTCTACTATCATTCCAGTCTAGGTACCATGAGTGGAATCTCTAGTACTTAGAGTACAACACGGGTAAAGTGCAAAAGCTGTTATGAGCATTAAGAAACCATAGGGAAATTACCGATTTTGTGAAAAGACCGTTTCCCAGCCATTCTTCAAGATTTACTGCAAGTCTAGCTTCTCTTGTTGCTAGGATTATGCCTGCTATAGTATTTGACATAAAGAATAATTTATCAGAATTATAATATGCATACCTGAGCTCAGTTGTATAACTCAGCATTTACAGAACATTATCTTTTGTTGAGCTAATGGGTTTTTGGCTTGCTTCTATTTTTATTGTCAAGTCACACAGCTAAGAGACAGCCACAGCAGTCATTTACAGAGAGTGACTATGTTACACAGCGGTATGTATCAAGATGCAAAGGATCCTACCTAGTGACAGCTGCAAGGGGAATTTCTGTAAGCTGAATGCAATCAGTGAATAGAAACATAGCCAGCACTTTGAGCAATAACATTACAGTGTCTCTGTGATTTACAGTGACCTACTTTACTTCTGATTATAGTCTCTTAAGGGCAGTAGCTCCAATGATATGATGGTACTGGTGCTGTCACCCGGTTCTTCCCAGCCTTAAGGTGATCTTGGAATGCTCTATACACCCGCACAGAAGAGGTCACAGTCTCTGTGTGGGTTTTGGACACATCTTTTACTTTGTCCTCTGGAGAAGAGCCAGTTTCAACACTAATGCTTCCATGATAAGCTACTCAAAGATTTGGTAAACATCATAAGCAACAATCTGTCTCTGTGTGTTTGAGAGGTGATGGCCAGGACATTCTGTCCAGACGATGCTCAGTACCTTCTGGCTTCCCTCTCTGGAGTTGTTTTGCACTAGACCTTAAAACTCTTCCTTCAGCACAGAAGGGGTGGATTTTTGTTGTAAGAGCAGGGTAATTACTGCACAATAGTTAGAATGCTGCAAAGTTCCAGGGCAGTACAGTCTTTGCAAGGTTGATAGATAATAGCAACACAAGGGAGAGGGAGCTATGCCACTGGCCAACTTCAGGTGAGTCAGATAGGCACAAGTATAGGAGGCTGGTCTTCTCCTAATGTTAATAGAGAGGCAAACCTTCCCAGAATGCAGGTTAGAAGAGGAGCCAAAATTAAATACATAGAAGCGCGCTTCCCTTCCAGCGGTTCATTTTACAGGGAAGAAGTCTTCAGTATTTTACCTTCACTAGAATCTTTGTGTCTGATGTAACACTGAGTCATTCTGAGGGGACGTTGGCCCTTTATGGGAATGAAATGAGGCCCTTGTTACAGCAAGTCCCTGCTATAACAGCTTCCTGCACTTGCTTGATGCATTACATTGCCCTAATGCCTGTACCTTCTTTCTAAACAGCCTAATCTGCCTCTCATTCACATACACAGTCCTCCAGATGTAGCACTTCCACTCATGGCTTCCAGTGTTCATAACTATAAAGACGGGCTGAATATTCAAAACTGCAATCTTGGCATGCCCCAGACTAGTTCAGGGATGACAAATATAACTTTTGATCGCACTCTGTTCATGCGGAAAAGTTAGAACAGCTGCTGCTATTTCAGTTCTCACAGGCAGGGAGTTAAATTACCTACAAATAGACATAGCAAGTGTAACCCAGAAGGCAGATGGCACTGGGAGGTGTGCGGGTGTGACCTGCCTCCCCACAGACACAAGGGCATGCAAGGGGATACCTGGAAGACAAGCTGTAAAGCTGCCCTCTGTAATGCTTATGTTAGGGGAATTGCCTCCCTCTCCCTCCCTCCCTGACCTTCAGAGCTGGAACCAAGGTTTCTGAGCACCTTTGTGTTTTTTTTGTTTTTGTTTTTGTTTTTGTTTTTGTTTTGTTTTTTTGTTTGTTTGTTTGTTTGTTTTGTGGGCAATTTAGGTGTTTTTTTTTTTCTGTTTGTTTCGGTTTAGGCATCTTTAAAGAGTAAAGAAGTGATGATGAAAATCTTATCCAAGGAGTTCATGGACCATAAAAAGAACTCAAGGACAGAACACGGTGAAATAGATAAACCTTGTTGTAACCGTTTTGAAATATGACTCATACGGGTGGTTAAGGTGAGGGAAAGCAAAACGCATTAATCGCAACATTTAGAGTTTGATTCTGTTCCCCCAGCTTCCTTGACAAATCTCCTGGTTCTGCCTCATCAACTGTACATATGCACCTCTATAACAACAGTGGCTAAACTCTAGCAGCTGGGCAAAGAATTCTTCTTCAGCCCATCAGCAAGTCAGCTGTGTCAGACAGTTATTGTTTAATGGTATATGTGGGATAATTTATTTTCCCAAAAAGTAATTACTTTTGTTAGCTAGAATATGAAGATAAACTCTTAGAAATACCTACACAAATCTACCTTCTGACTTCTGCTTCTTTCCATATTCCTACTAGCTACTCTCCAGGCAGTCAGCAAACACACCACAGGATTTACGCAGCCAACAACTTTATACGCAATGCAAAATGAAGTGAAGAAACAGAAGGAAAACCTGACAAAGGAAGAAGATAGGACTTACTGGAAAAAACATAAGTCAGACAACAGCTCTTAGAAAAGAGCAAACTAAACAAAAACAATAGTATTCTGTCAGAAAAAAAAAAAAAAGAGAAATGAAAGAAAAGTTATTTGCTCAAAAATAATGTAAGTCTTGGAGAAATTATTAATCATTAAGAGAGCTGACAAGTAAAGATGGAAGAAACCTAAGAGGTCATTTAGCCTATTTCCCTTATACTCCAATATTTCAAACTGCTGGAGTTCTTTCAGCACAAGAACTACTTTTGAAGTGTACTTCTAGGACTTGTTTCACTATAGATGTTTATGCAACACATGTGAACAGAATCAAAGAGATGTCCCAAACTAAGCTGACGATTTCATTCCAAATAAGCTTTAACTTACTGTAGAATACGCTCATCAGGCAGATCAGAATGAATATAGCAATTAAGCAAAGAAATATTTGCCCCAATTGTAATATTTTGCTGTTTACTGCCAATTTGTATGGCCGAACATGGAGTGCTAGACAGTGACCTTCAGCTTCTCATTTTCACTGACCATTGAAAGAGCTTGATTGCAAAGATAAGAAGACATGTTTGTCACTATACAGCTCCCATTTTGCC
The DNA here is from genome assembly GCA_039720435.1 of Amazona ochrocephala. Taxonomy (NCBI): domain Eukaryota; kingdom Metazoa; phylum Chordata; class Aves; order Psittaciformes; family Psittacidae; genus Amazona; species Amazona ochrocephala. Next base: position 26,902,054 of record CM077876.1, on the reverse strand, counting down.
GTATTTCTTTGAGCTGACAGCAAGTAACTTGACATGGAAAAATGAATAGAAATACAATCACAGAAAAGTCAACTAGTTACTCCTTCAGTGCATTTCTCTAGCATCAGTGTTAAGCACCATGCATTGTAAATATTCTCCTTTAACTCACTGGACTGTGAAACTAGTTTGAAAGCAAACTTTGAAATTTGGTTACAAAACCTTCACATTGATGAATTTAATTTACTATCTCTGGAAACAACAAAATGTACATTAAAGTTCTGAAACAATGACAAATGCAGAGAAAATGACTAATTCTTTTCAGCAGCTTCCTATCTGTCCTAATTTTCTGCTCATTTTAGGCCTATTTTTTCCATCTCGTGGGGATTAGTATTTAGAAAATAAATTTAAGATTTAATTCCACAGAATATATAGCAGCACAAATTGTTCTCAAATATGCAGCTATTCTGTCAGGGAAGATAGCAAGCATTGGTTTAAAGTCTAACATTCCCTGTATTTATTAATGCAGCAGAAATGAGAATGCAGCTACATAAATACTTGCGTAAATATAAATCAGCAGAGACATGAAATTGAAAAATAATATATATGCAGAGTCTTAAAAGGAAGATACTATTCTGTTTTCCATGCTTTTTTCCACTCCTTAATCAAATAACGCATTCCAGAAAACTGATTAGGTTCTGATCCTGCAAACACTTGCAATATGTTTGAGGTCCTCATCCCACTCATCAGTTAGTTCTGAGTATGATGAAATTGCACGATAGGAAATCCATCTTTTCCAGCATTTATCTTACTGTTGTCTCAGACTTTGATACTGAGATGAGACAAAAAGCAAGTGCAGTGCAGGTTTAAGTCAGCATATTCCCACTGGAGCTTGAGAAACAAAAGACTTTTGCTCTCCTGGGTAAAATTTAAAGTACTTTAAAAATACCCTTAATTCACACTCCTATTTTACACCCCCCAAAGACTTCTTCTAGAAGATGAAAAAACAAGCTATTGGGTCCCCTGTCTCTCTGGGTGTCCTAAATTGACCAGTATACCACAAATCATAAGGAAAATGCATATTATACCTGGAAAGTTCTCTCACGGACTGGAACTGCTTTCACAAGCTGCATGGTCTTTAGTTTAAAGAAATTGGACCTGAATGATTAGGTAAAAATACATCTATGCTAACATCCTGATTCCAGAAGTGCCAGGAGACAATAAGCTGGAACAATGGACATCCAAGAACTATTGCAAAGGATGCATGGCCTTTAATTAAGAAAAGGCAATTTATGTTTAATTTTACTACATGGGCATCCAAAAATCTTCGATCTGAGAATCAAAAGACTGAAAATCACTACACTGAAAATGTCAAGGCAAAAATGCATCAATTATAGATTCGGAGTTTGACAGAAACAGTGGATCTCTGAATCACTACATGAAAGAAGTTAATGTTTTGATTTCAACCTCACTTCAAAAGTCAAACTGCTGTCCATATATGAACAAATTTTTCTCTTAACTTGCCTGACTTATAAAGATCTAAATGTATTTGCCATTGAGCTGCCTAATCTCCTCTCTGCTTAAATCTGTTATGGTTTTCTCTCAAGCCTTCTTGATTTAGACTTCCAAACTGTTTTTCTAAGAGGTAATAAAAGCAGCTGTCATATTATCCGTCCTTATTTGTCCCCTAGATGACAATCATTACACTGCAGCCTTAAGAAAACTGTGTAACACCAGATTGTTTTGATCCATAGGCAGAGTTAAAAAGTAAATCAAACAAGCTTTGTGATTCCTTTTGTCCCTGCACTGTCAAGAATTTATAGACTATATTATAAGCATTCAAACTTGAACTATGTTGAATACTAAGAAAAATTGCAGTGGTTTTGTCTGGGACGGAGTTAATTTTCCTTATAGTAGCTTGTATGGTGCTGTTTTGGATTTGCAATAAAAAATGTTGATAGCACCATAATGTTTTCGCTGCTGTTAAGCAGTGCTTACACAGATCCAAGGCGATTTCTGCTTCTCACGCTGACCCCACCAGCAAGTAGGCAGGGGGTAGGCAAGAGATTGGGAGGGGACACAGTCGGAATAGCTGACCCTAACTGACCCAAGGGATATCCCACACCATGTATGTGTTATACTCAGCAGTAAAAGCTGGAAGAAAAAGGAGTAGCAGGGGACGTTCGGAGTGATGGTGTTTGTCTTCCCAAGTAATCACTATGTGTGATGGAGCCCTGCTGTCCTGGAGATGGCTGGACACTTGCCTGCTGATGGGAGGTGGTGAGTGAATTTCTTGCTTTGCTTATTTGTACAGTTTTGCTTTACCTACTGAACTGTCTTTAGATTCTCACCCCCATCTCGTTGAGGGTGAAGTGAGCAGGTGAAGTGAGCACCTGGACTGGGCTTGGCTGCCTACCAGCATTAAAAAATGACAAGTATTCATGTTGCAGTAATGCGCAAGCTCTTTCTTCCTCATCCTGGTTAGGAAAAGATACTCTATCCTATATACTTACAGGTACTTCAGCTCCTGACTCACAGTATAGTCAGATGTAGGAAACTAGATACCTTTTAAGATCTCAGCCTTGGGCTCTTACTACTTTATATACAAAACAAGAAAATCTGCTGAGGAGACTGGATATTTTTGTAATTGGCATTTTGATTTCAAAACTTTTAAAATTAATACTAACAAGATGGATCCAGGTGCAACAATTTAAGCATTTGGCATGTCTATACTGAAGAGTACCACAGACATTTTGTCTTTAAAGCCACCTGAAGACAGGAACAGTACTTTGTTCCACTGCTTCTTGCCAGACAATCTTTAACATTTATCCTAAAAGCACTGAAATAGCCTTGATGGAGTCATGCTGACTGGAGGATGCAAACAGTAAAGCTGTACTTGCTGGAGCTTCACAGTAGCTGAACAGCAGAGACTCAGAGCAGGAAAAAGCAATTATAAAGTTGTACCCTGCAGTAAAAGACCAAAATCACATGCCTAAAGACTAAACTTGAGAAAAAGTTAAATCACTGACGTGAAGAAAATGCGAAATGTCCAAAGCAGGGCACTGGATTTCTGCAGCGTGTAAAAATATTCATGGATGAGATTTTTGAGGGAGCGTCATGAGCCTGAAATTAAGCCCTGATATGTTGGTTTAACTCACAGTGAAGGTTATCGTATGCTTTTAAAAGAAATAAATGTAAGTCATATGTAAATATAAGTTAATGAAGAAGCTTGATATTGATTTAACCTACACCAGTTTTAATCAGAAGTGCTGAAAGTGACCTTCTAAAAAAGAAACACCACCCCCCAACAGAAAAAACACAGAGCTGGAAATATTGTTGGCTTCTCTGGGAAAGGCTTTCACAACACTATCCAAAACAGCACTCAACCTACAGTTAAGATTTAAAATAAAAACCTTTAAAGATACAGACTTAATGTCGAAATGGTTGAAAATGCGTTATCCAAAGACAGATGAGTGGAAGAACCCAATGCCTCAGCTACAGGAGCTGACAGTGAATACCCCAAGCAGAATTAGATAGAGGAAGAGAAAAACAAATTATTACAAAACATCACTTGGGGGCAACTGAAAAGCAACAGCTTGAATATGTGTGCTTGTAAAGTGGCTATTATTAGAGGCTGTGATTTTGTAAAACCACTTGCATTTACTAGCCAGTTGCTAACAAGAAAATACACCTTGTATTGTATAATATGGTGCTGCACCCTGTAACAGCTACTCTGCTAATGCAAATCTGTGTGTGCTTTGCCATAGTAGCCACTTGTTACTGGATGAAGCAGGTGAAACTCTGCATTGACAATGAGGTGCAAGGACTGAGGTTGGACAAATTCCTTCTACCACAGTCAAGGGCAAGACTGGGTTGGTCTCTGTGTTTGCCACCAAGAAGAACCTTTAGGTCCACTGTTGGCTGCAACCCAGCAGGCATAGAGATGTGGGGACACATGCCATGCCAGACCTTGATGCGAGGGATGGCCTCCCCTGTTATCAGAGAGCTATCCAGGAGAGAAGGGTAGGCTAAGCAGCCTGTGGTTGGAAAATGCTGGAGATATGATCTAGTCCAATTCCCCTGCTCAAGTAGGGTCATCTAAAGCAGATATTATATATAAAACAAAAACAAAGGGGAATGCAAGAATTTTCTCCGCACAAACAGTTAGCAAAAGTGCAATTTGTACTAAATTTCTTAAATTTGTCTAGTTTTGATTCTCTTTCCACAATACAACACTTGTGACATCTGACGGACGATTCCTTGCCCAAACCACCAGTTCTATATAACGACCTACATGATAATGAGTGGAAAGGATCAGAGCCCTTGTTGACATGGGGTCGAGGATACGGCTGTGTACAGCTAGCCACACAACCATACTGGCTGCCAGCAAAACTTATAAAGCCCCAGAACTCAACAATATAAAGAAACGACAATGACAGAAATATTTGTAATATCTGTTCTATTATGTGTGACCATGGGTAATGGACAAGTATACTGGGCACATTTGTTAAATCCCCCATTATTCTGACCTGTTACATGGTGTGTAGGATTCACTGGTATGCCACATGTTATAAAGGTTCAAGTGACTTCAAATCAGACTAATCTTACTGAAATAATGTTGCCTGGAGTACTGGGTGGTTACGTTAATTACACAGGTCAAGCAGTGATAGCGTGGACACGCCAAATTGTAAAAAACATGCTAGTAAAACAAAAAGGGGGAATGATAGGGGAGACCCCAAATGCACAAATGAACAAAGCATTGTTTGTCTTAAATTTTTTAACATTATCCAATTCTGATTTACACACGGGCCTGAATGTCCCCCCAGTGATTAGGCATTTTTATGCACTAACCCATGTAGGTCCAGATCCGATACCAGGGAAAGAGCCTGTTATGGTAATGGAAAAGTCTTTGGAAAATCATAACTGGGAAGGTCCTTCTAGGTTAATAACTTGGGAAGAGGCTATGCTTTTGTCTCTACAGAATGAGGACCCTGATGGATCCTGCGCAATGTACACATCCGTTCATACAAGCGATGGCTACCGATGAAGATTGATGCTGATTCATCGCTGAAGTTAACCTGTGGGAGCTGTACAAAGTTAACCAGCCTCTTTTTGGAGAACCAGTCAATGGAGAGCGTATCCATCTGGGAGCGTATCACAACTGGACTTTTCAGCCACTGGTAATAGACTGGGAACATGTAAGCCCGGAGAGGGTACCACTGGACAACAGGGCTGCTTTTAGACATTGATTCTGTAAGGCACTCCTCACTACAGAACAGAATGACTGTTGATTTTTATTGTTAGCTCAAGGCCATGGGTGTGAAGATGTTGATAGTATGTGATACATGAATTTATCAGATTATCCATAAAAGCATTCCGGACTTAATAACAAGGACAGCACACCTTCAGGAAGATGAAGGACTGAATTGTGGAACAAAGGGTTTTCTGGCTTGAACATTACAGAATGGCTTTACTTTATCATAATCATTTTGTTAGTCTTTTTAGGTATTCTAATCTGTGTGCCTTGTTTGCTACAATAGCTAATGAAGAATATAGAAACTTTGGCAAAAGAAGATCATAAATCAATAAAAGCTGTCTTTTAGTAAAATAAAAAGGGGGAGATGTGAGTGACAGGTTAGAAATAGTTAACGAAATGGATTCAGGTGTTATCACCCTGATCTGGCTTAAGCCTTGGGAACAGTGAAGAAAACACCAGGTGTTAATGCCCTGCTCAGGCCTAAGCCTTGGGAACTGTAAAGACAACAATGAAGGGTAAAGATCAGTTAGCGAAACAAAGCAGACAGTTTGCAAGATAAAGCAGGATGTGCATCTCAGAAACAGACCAAATGATGTAAATACTTGTAACCCTTAGCAGTTTTGCTGAATTGGGATGATAAGGAAATAAGAGAGTGGAAAGTTACTGCTTAGCACTTAGTAGACTATAAAAAGGATGCGAGACGCAAAATAGAGGTCTTCCGATTTCACCAGAACTGGCGTCTGTCTTTGATATGCCACATCTGAGCACTCTTGTTCCATGTGTGCTTAACTCTTGCGCGGTTTCTATCCCTGTATATTCACAGGTAAGTCTGAGTACACAAAACAGCTGGTTGCTAAGCCAGCAGTATATCTGCATTAGCAAAGTTTAAGGATAGCTTGCTATGTTAGGGACACAGTCATATTTAGAGTAGAGACAAGTGAAACATAAATAGCACAATGTATTTACTTAGAATGTATTTACTTAGAACATTAAAGAGTTCCTGCTTGTGATGATGGCAGAACCTGGTATTTGCTTTTGACTGGCTGAAAGCTACGAACAGAAACGACAGGGTTCAGGAATGTAGGTAGAAATTAGATTGAATCAGTCAGATTAAAGAGGAAACAGGACCAGTTCTACTTCCAGTGGCACATTTACCCTGTGCTGTCATCAGGTAAGCCTGTGATCTCATGCCTTTGATGTTGATTAAAAAGCTTACTCTCCAGACCTCAAAGCTCCAGACAGTGAAGGATGGGATTCATTGAGCTAGGTGTGGGCTGTGCCTAGTATATATCTCAGCCAAGTCACCATAGTATCCCTTCATAGTCCAGCAGAGAGCAGGGAGTTGGGCAAGAACAGCAAGAATAGTTCAGGGACTTGTTTGCTTCATCCTGAAGTAGACACCTTTTATATGATCAGATTAATCAGGTATATTTAGATATAGAAAGAGATTCTTCACTATGTGGGTGGTGAGACACTGGCACAGGTTGCCCAGAGAAGCTGTGGACACCCCATCCCTGGCAGTGTTCATGCACAGATTGGACGCGGCTTGAAGCAACATGGTCTAGTAGGAGGTGTCCCTGCCCACAACAGGAAGGTTTGAATAGGTGATCGTTAAGATCCCTTCCAACCCAAACCATTCTATGATTCTATGAATTGTACTTTAATTTCCACTGACTCTGCTGGGAACCAAAACAACACAACACTTAAAGTCAGGTGAGCTCAACCAGAGTAACTCTTTTTAAGGGTCATTGCAGAGAACTCTTACAGGAGACATATATGAGCTGAGTGCAGTGCAACGGGTCAGACACTAGAGCTTACTCTGTACATGAGGGATAGGCATATCCCTCATAAGGACACTATCTTGCAGTCAGAAAAGGTATTTGGCTGGTAGATCAGTATTCCTGAGAGCTTCAGGGGTACACTATCAATCAGTGTGAGCTGCAGGACCCTAAAGCAGTTACAGATATTCATAAAACAGAAATAATCACAGCTCTATGAAGGATACATGTTTTAGATAAAACATACCCTTTCTCCCATATAAGCACAAAGACACTGCTTCTCAGGCACTGGAGTTTGCAGTATAACTATACACACATGCTCAGGTAGTGAGATAATTGTGGAGCTGACCTCCCAGGATGATTGCCTTATTCTCCATAGAGTCTACAGATAGTCAAAACCAATCAGTATCTTGCGGAAATCACTAGTTCAGGCTGGTCAATCAGATACTACCATAGCATGCAGAAAAGTCAGAAAAGGGCTGTTGAGATAACACAGGATCAGGCCTGCAGATAGTAACAAATGTGTCTTCTGCTCACGAGCACGCATCATATGCTTTGATTGCAGGAAATCAGGGAGACTAGGGCAGCTATTTACGTTTTCACTTCATATTCCTGGGGCCATTTAAGACAATACCACAATGTGAGAGGCGCTGGTACTACCAATATATGTATTCAGCTTTACACACAGCTAACACCATTCATTACCTGCTGCTTGTGTCACAGCCAAAACTGAAAATACTTTAGTTTGCAAAAAGTCAACAAAACATGGAACCATGAAGCTTCAAGTTGTCTGAAACATACAGCACTTATTAGATTTGTTTGTGGATTGTCATCCAGGAAGACTGCATAATATTGCAAGGGAAAACAAGATACAGAAAGCAAATGCCTTAACAGCTACTAATTAGAATATAATTATTCTTTCAACTACCTTTGCTCACCACTCTCAGTCCCCAAACCAGGTACTGACAGACATCAGCTATACATATAGCATCCTCATCTAGCACAAACCCTACTGAGCATGAAATCAAATGAAATGCTGCTACACCGACATTAACAGCATGCTTTTCAAAAGCTCTTCAGTAGGAAGGAATGCTGAATATTTCATAGCACATGTTTATACTTAATGCCTCCTTTCTGAGGTGACAGAAATACTGTATATCTGCATAATTTCAGCGCTGCATAGCTATAGACAAGCAATTAAATTCTCTGTATAAACACAAACACATGAAAAATCACAGTCATGCTGGACTAAACATGGCTTTCCCCACCCTTTTACTTGAGTTCAGTCTCCTGCTCTTTACAAGCATTTTGTCACATGGTAACACCTCGCATCAATCCCTTCCTTACTTAAAAATCAGAGAAGGTTTCTTGCACACTGAAGGAATGAAACATAAATACAGTTCTTACTCCTCCATGGAGAATTTTCTATATATTCTAAGAAATTGCAAATCCCCCAATCGCCATCATCTAGAGAGGTACATAAAGCTGGTGATTACTTCTTGTAATTCTCACAGTGCCTAGAGTCCTCCTACAGCTATGGGATCCCTCCGTAGTGGCTCTGTAGCTGCTGGCACTGTGAGCAAGCCCACACTGTCACAAGCACACAGTATTAAGCATGTAAGGAAAAGGAAACAATCTCTATTTACAGATGAGGAACTAAAGTTGAGAGACACTTCCCCCAAAACAGGAGAGACTCAACCTCAGATTCCCTGCTCTCCGCACAGAATCACCACTGTGCATCTGTCCTTCTTTCCCAAAAGGATGGACTTCTTTGGTTGTAAATCAATACATCTGAGTTTTGTGGGGACCTGAATTTTTGAAGCTCACCAAGCAATGAGACTGTTTGATACATAAAGAATTAGTCAGCAGGAGAAAGCCTATCCAAGTGCGGTTTATGGGGGTGGTGGTGCCACTCAGCTGCAATTACAGTGGTATGGCTGCAGAACACAAGTGCTGCAGGAGGAACCTGTGCTTGTTTCTTGTCTAGCACACTCTATCAGGCAGCAAACACACTCTATCAGCTCTTTTGCAGGCGAGTTAACCAGGCTTCTTTTCAGATCTGCCTTTTTTTGATCAGTTCTCAGAGCATGCTCTTTGCCCCCAGAGGAAGGAATCTGTATTCTAACAGGAAAACTGCGGGCACACAAGATGGCTAAGAGCTGGCACAGAGATATTCAGCCTGAAAGGAGAAGAGTCTGTAATACCTGGCAAGAAAAACCTGGTAACTATCCAGAGAGTAGAAGAGGTTTCCCTCAACCACAGCTGGAGAAGGATCCCCTTGCCTGGCAGCTGTTTCTTCCATTTTACATTCATCTGCCTCAGCGTGACCAAGGTTTGCAGGCCCACGTGTGACCTAGTGATAGAAATGGTCTTTCCAGGCTACCTGGTGCTCTCCCAAGAAGCTTCCAAGTTGGGTTTGGGAGTTGGCATGGCTGGGAATTCATCTAGTTTGGGCATGTCCACCCTGTTTAAGAAGACAAGAGGGTTTAGCTGTATGAACATGGACTGTTCATAGAATCATAGAATAGTTAGGGTTGGAAAGGACCTTAAGATCATCAGGTTCCAACTACCTTGCCATGGGCAGGGACACCTCCCACTAAACCATGTCACCCAAGGCTCTGTCCAACGCAGCCTTGAACACCACCAAGGATGAAGCATTCACAAATTCCTCGGGCAACCCATTCCAGGGCATCACCACCCTTACAGTAAAGAACTTCTTCGTTTATCTAACCTAAACTTTCCCTGTTTAAGTTTGAACCCATTTCCCCTTGTCCTAAGCTCCTCTTCAGACAGCTCCAGTGGAAATAAATCATTAGTGGAAGAAATCAAAGGGAAAAAAAGAAACTTGTTCTTTCAAATTCTCCTTGTTTCCTGCATCCACCACAGACCACAAGGTCAATAGTAATTTGTTTTCCTGCACAAATCCCTATTTGGGAAGAAGTGGTCAGGGAGATTACAAACTGCGGACAACAATTCTCCCTCCTGACCACACTAATCAATATCTCTCATTAATTTGCCAAACATGGTTATCAACATGAGAAGGCTCCTTAATAAGACCCAGAGGCGGCTTTTTAGTTCTAAAGAGAGATCATTAGCGATGTGCACCCAAATAGGTCAAGCTAGCAGATAGAATATAAAGCAGTTTTCTATACCAAAGCATCCCTCTTGAAGGAAAAATCATGGTCAATCTCACATCAGTTTGTTTTCTTATTACAGACAAATTTAGCATGCAAGTGGCGGCTGATCAAATCGTTGCCTTTTCTTCTGCTGCAGGTGAAAAGCCCAGAGAATAGCATTACAAAGGCTAAACAAAACGTGAAAGAATAAGCAGCTCCACTGAAGAGCAAGTCCTGCTGCCATGGGAGTTTAAAAGATTCCTAATCCTCAGAAATCCCTGCCCCTTTTAAAAACAAAAGAAAAACAAACCCAAACCAAATGAGTTTTTAACAGATATTGACCTTATCAATACAAAGAACCCATTTCATGAGTAGGAGATGGTGGAAGAAAGATGCTCAAAATGAGGGCTGTACAAAAAGCTTCCAGACTACCTCCATGTAGGTTACCTACCTAAAAATTTCCTTGCATTTTTAGTGATCAGTAGGGTTTTTAATTCATTCTGACCTAGATTGTAAGATACTCTTCTGCAAGAGGCAGATAGAGGGATTTACCTTCTGCAGCTCACAACAAATCAACATAGCTTTTTATTATTTCTTATGCAATTCTCTCCTGTGAATATTATTCTGATTATTAAAGGAATGCTATTTAGATAGTGGAATGATTAAGATATATTTCACTTAATGTAGCCTTTAATGTAGGACTCTTTTTTGGGGGATATGACACTACTTTATTAAGCCATTGCTCTCCAAAGATGCATGAACTTACCTTCCTGTACAGACCTCTCTGCTGGGCTCAGACCTTAATTATATTAAATCCAAACTTTGACATTTTCCAGAAATGCTGCTTGAAAATTTGTCCATATATTCAAAGGGGAGAGACAGATAGTTCTTTTCTATTATTATTTTTGTAAATTATTAATATTGACTAAATATTCGTTGAATTTATTTGCCATCTCTGAAGATGAATGTAAATATGTTTCAAGCAATGTGCCTCCATCGTGTTAGATTTATTAGATCTAAAACTCCGGAATGCATGAAGACACATGGAAAATGAAGGTTTTTTTGGTTATCCAGAACAAGGGGAGATGTCAGATACAGTGGGCGAGTTCTCTCATCTGTCCAGTTCTGAATATTTTGCATACTGCTTTTTTCATCCAAGCATTTTCCTAAGCCTTTAAGTAGGAATTAGAAAGTTAATGCATCTATACATGAATATACTGATAAAATCGCTTTACATTTATATAAGATTAAATTATATTTAAAATTTAAAACAGGTTTTGCTTTTATCTGCTCTGGTTCCAACCTCTTACAAAGAGATAATCCAGCTAGTTCCAGAGTCAGTGCCATCTGTATTTTAATTTATTATAAAGTCCCCAAACTGTTAATTATACATCAGAGGACACAAATCTAAATATAACACAGAGTTCTTGGAATCCATGTGAAGCTAATATTGCAAGAACATTGGCACAAGATAATAAAGCTTTCTTATTGCTTATTGATACTACTTTCTTATTGCAAAATCTCAGCCTTTCCATGTAGCAACTTTATCCCAAGTGAAAATAGAAGCCAGTCTATGGCAGCTAGTGGTATGGCCCTAAACAATGAGTGCTTCCCTTCACCAGCTATGAATCAGAAACGCCTTTAGAAAAACAAATGAGTTGAGGGGGCAAAACTAGGATGCTATTGAACAAAACTGCAAGCTTGATTTGGCAGTATGTCTTCCTGATGATCCTCCCTGCAAAGACAGAAGTGCAGCATTTCAGAGCTAGTTTCACAGAAGCACTCCCATGGGCCAAGACATTCAGGCTGATTTTACAAGAACAAGAATCTGAGGTTTTTGACTTGTAAGCACACAGAAACAACATCCTACAAAAAGCCTTGTGCAAAATTGTTTTGCAGATTAAAATTGCTCTGCTGCTGTTTCTTTGGTCAGATCAAGAATGTATTTTGAAGTCCAAAATGCCTGTCTGCCTGAGATCACAAGGCTGTGAGCCTGCTTAATCTGCAGTCTCATATATATACATGATTTCCTAACCTCTTTGTTCCACGCCTCCTCTCTCTTCCTGTATGTAGTACAAGGAGTACAAGCAAAATGTGTCAGCGTTACCTTCTCCAGGATCATCTCACTATGAGATGATCTCATATACACATCTCAGATACGCTGAGAGATCCTAGAGCAAAGTGAAACCATATATAGAAAGCAGCACTTTGGCTTTGCATTACCTTGCAGTTCCAGCTCACAGCCCCCACATGATACAGACTGAGTAATTTAGAGATGTTGTAGGGAGAAGGTGTGGTTCACTGTCCCTTGTTTCAGTACAGTCACGTCCTTCACTCACAATTTATATTATATCTAGTGTACTTCTGAGCTTGTCTTGCAGTCTGTGTTTAAATGATGACATCCAGGTAGATTAGGATTTGGCAAGATTTCAAGGAAAGTCTATCTAATTTTAATTCTTTTGTTCCAAACTAGAGGTAAGTATGCCTGAGGCAACTCAGCAAGAGACGGACCCTTCTCCAAGGTGCATGATGCCTTTATCACACTATCTTGATTCATCATGAGTGAAGATTCCCAAGTGCTGCCTAACTCAGAAATCAGTAGGAATCAGGCTGAGGGAACTTGCTGCTTTGCAGAATATACCAGAGCACTCCCATTCTGATCCTTTTGTGCCTCACTGAATGCTTGGCAAGACAGAGTGATACAGATGCTGGTAGGTCAGAAAGCAAAAACACAGATCAACCCGCAGAAGCACTGGCAAACATCAGCAACGTGCCGTGGTACTGGGTACTGGGGTGCTTGGAGACCCTTGGTACATGGCTTCACACATCCTTTAGGCACCAAAGTACTTTAAGAAAACTGTTCTCTGGGTATCTAATACTTATTACGCATAACAGGACTTCCAGTGTTCTTTGATAAGTTAAAACGAATTATTTTTTTCTCTTGTGCTGGTAGCTTTTTGTCCTGCTAAATATACACTACCCTCAAGCAACAGAAAAGATAAAGCAGTTGCTGGGACTGCATAGGCCTGCAAAATGACTCACAGCAATTGTACCGTACTTAAAATAAATATTTCATAGAATCAACAAGGTTGGAAAAGACCTTTAAGACCATCCAGCCCAAACACTACCCCAGGACTGCCAAGTCCGCCATTAAACCATGTCACTTACAGCCTCATCTACACAGTTCTTGAACACTTCCAGGGATGGAAATTTCACTACTTCCCTGAGAAGCCTGGTCCAATGCCTGACCACCCTCTAAGTGAAGAGATTTTTCCTAGTATCCCGTCTAAACCTCCCCTGGAGCAGCTTGAGGTCATTTCCTTTTGTCCAATCACTTGTTACGCGGGAGAAGAAAAAGACTGCCACTTCACTACAACCTCCTTTCAGGTAGCTGTAGAGAGCGATAAGGTCTCCCCTGAGCCTTCTCTTCCCCAAAGTGAACAACCCCAGTTCCCTCAATCGTTCCTTATAAGACTTGTCCTCCAGGCCCTTCACCAGCTTCGCTGACCTTTTCTGGACCTGCTCCAGCAACTCAATATCACAGTTTAGACCTTTGCATTAATTGCCATTATTGTAGAAGCTTACTGCTATGAAGAACACTTCTCTGAGTAGCTGGTATTCTGGTATTTTTTTTTACCTGATACCTTTACCTTTTAAAGCTGATACTTTCAAGAGAACAGTTTAATAATTTCAATGGCATTTACGAGAAAAATTTGGAATTAAATAATATATTATGTAGGTACTTCATTTAAGCAATTAAATGCAATAATTCAAAAATTTGAGTTTTGGGGATATGTCTAAGTTACTCAATAAAATAGCAAAAATGCATATTCAGCAGCAAGATAAAACTAAGTCTGAAATGTCACTTGGGATTTCGTAATTTTCTTTGTTTTCTAGCTGCAACTTAGCCAGCTAAGGGTTTGGAGACAGCTTTCTCCTCATGCATGATTGTTTTGCAAAATAAATATGCAAAGTCCATGCATTTCATTATAACCACATAAGGACAACAAATCCAACAAACTGTGCATATCTTTGACCTGCAGGGCTGCATGTACGAATATAACCTTTTCACTTGCATTCTCTGCCGAGTCAAGTTTCCCCATCACAGTGCCAACCCCCCCAGCACCAGCTCTCATGCCAGCATCCTCTGCCCTTTTGCAGGGCAAGACAGGAGCAGACCAGCAGGAGTGCCTCTGAGGGACTAGCCATGGCTCCCAGCTCCTGTTCAACTGCTGTCTTTGCCTACCTAACAGGCAGGCAAGAGAAGAAAGAGCCAGACTCTTCTTGGAGGTGCTCAGTGACAGGAGGGAAGGCAATGGACACAAACCGCAACACAAGAAACTCTGACCAAGTAGGAGGAAAACTTCTTTTACTATAAGGTTGGTCAAAGATTGGACCAGGTCACTCAGGCTTGTGGATCCTTCACCCTTGAAGATATTCAGGCTTCAACTACACATAGCCCTTGGGCAATATAACAAAACTGGATGTGATCTGAGCAGGGGCTGGACTGGATGACATCCCTTCCAATCTTCATTACTCTACGATACTATGACATGGAGACAAACAGCTTTTCAGGAGCTTCAGCTGATCAATATGATCTCACTTGTTTGAGACAGAAGTTCCCAACTTAGATACGATGACGCTTAAAAAAAAACCCTTGAGGAGTATTTTTAGGAGAAAATTCATCTTTTAATTAGGCAAATACAATCATATATTATACCTGTACAGGGCTTCCATCTAAGGTACCTGAACACTGTAAATACCATTAAGGATAATGATAAATCCATTATCAGAAAATGCAGGTGCATTTCCCAACTTTCCTTTATTTAAGTTCCGATACGGTAAGAGGTGCTGACAACAGGGTGGGTTTATTTGCTCAGGCTCATGCTATAGCATTTTAAACATGCTATACATTTGGCCAATTCTGAGACACACAAGTGGCATGGAGCACAGGAAGAGGACACTAGATACTTCAGTGCCACACATAACCCCTAAAAAATGAATCCCAAGCACCTTTCCCCAAAACAATACAATCCACATGATACTAATGTATCTATGCTTCACGACACAGCTACCTTTCCTTTAGTGTTTATCAGAGTGGATATAACGAAGAAAAGGAGATTTGTACCAACATACCTGCCACATATAAAAACAAATTTCTGCCTTGCCTTGAGGTTAATATTCAGTAATCGTTATGAGTTTGCATTTTCTGCATTGCTAATACATTCTTCTGTAACTCCCTCTCCTCCCTCTACTTGGGTTTTAACAACTAAAAAGGATTTTAGAAAATAAAGTACATTTAATCCATTCTCTAAGGAATGATTCACTGAAAAGGGGAGAATAACCTCGTATAATTATAGCTGCCAGGATTTTTACCTCCTGGTAAGTATACTAATAGTCTTGCACTAATTGCAACTCTCCCCCTCTTCCTCTAAGTTTTCAATTCCAGTCTCAAACTGATTCTTTATGGAAACATTTTTAGAACTCATTACCACAACACTCTTTTCCCCAGTGGAAATGCCAGGGCCTCTGGGGAGTTGAGGGTTCTTCCTCCAGACCCTGCCATTTTCCCACCTTAAGGCTTGTTTGAAAGAGCACTGTCATACCCCAACTTAATCTAAGGAAGCATCAGTCGCAAGGAGAGAGAATATATTTCATTAGACTGACTGGTATAGCTGGAAAAGAAGACAGATTGCTCAGCTGAAAGGAGCCAGCCACAGAAACCCCCTGTTCAGTGCTGGACCAATGCATTGCACAGCAGAATCACCTCTCTGACTGCAAATTAAATGACACCTATACAACACCTGGTCAATCACCATGGCTGATATGGGGATAGGAGGCAAGAGGCATGCTGTATCCAGTGAAAGACCTTTCAACTCATTGTGCCAAAAAAAACCCAAGTAACTTCACTCTTGCCAAAACCTGGACAAGACACACATCATGTTACAGTCAGAACAGCCTTCCCACAAAATGCCACAGACAACATAAAATGCTTGTAAAGTACCAATTCATGTGACAGTGGAGCTGCACCTAAAATTCACTGCAATATTAAGATGACTGGAAATCAGTGATTCGATAGTGTGAGCTGCAAAGAGATCCCTTCATGGCCTCCAAAGTACTGCATCCTAGCAAGCTCAAGAGCTGGAGAGCTTCATTTCATGCAGGAGTCATTGAGCACAGCAGAGATTACTACAGCTGGCTGAACACAAAACAGCTCGTACATCAATTTACATCCGCAGGAGAATATATAGGATATTAATTTACTGGTATGAATTTTACCAGTCCCAAAGGTTTCTTAGACGGTACTGGTTTTTTTGTTTGTCTTGTTTTTGTTTTTTTGGAGTTTTTTTGTGGGTTTTTTTGTTTGTTTGGGGTCTTTTTTTTTTTTTTTTTTTTGAGTGGGATGGGTTTGGTTGGGTGTTTTTTAAGAGCAGAGGGAAAGGAAGCTACTCAAAGGGGTGAGGGAATGAATAATACAAAGCAACCTCTGGTTTCAACTCTGCAACCTCTGCCTCCCCAGATGAGCAAGTACACAGCTCTTTTTCACCCAGCCACCATCTCAGCTAGGCAAAGCAAGGCAAAAATGAAGCCTTCCAGGCAGGCAAACCATCTGCTATACACCTCTGCTGCATAAGATATCAAAATGGCAGCAACGATGTTCCCCTTCTGACGAGAGCTATCCACTGCTTCTGGTTTCAACTTTGCTAGCCCAAGGTATAAACACAGGCCCTGGAAGAAGACTGGAGCGGCTTCCGTATGAAGATAGGCTGAGAAAATTGGGGCTGTTCAGCCTGGAGAAGAGAAGGCTGCGTGGAGACCTCATAGCAGCCTTCCAATACCTGAAGGGGGCCTATAGGGATGTTGGGGAGGGACTCTTCATTAGGGACTGTGGTGAGAGGACAAGGGGTAATGGGTTCAAACTTAAACAGGGGAAGTTTAGATTGGATCTGAGGAAGAAATTCTTTACTGTAAGGGTGGTGAGGCCCTGGAATGGGTTGCCCAGGGAAGTTGTGAATGCTTCATCCCTGGCGGCGTTCAAGGTGGGGTTGGACATAGCCTTGGATGGCATGGTTTAGTGGGAGGTGTCCCTGCCCATGGCAGGGGGGTTGGAACTCGATGATCTTGAGGTCCTTTCCAACCCTAACTATTCTATGATTCTATGATTCCATACTCAGCAGCCCTCAGAAGCTGAGATGCTCTTAGTTACAACTCTTGCTCTAGCTGCTTCTGAGATGCTATTTCCCATAGATGTAAAAGGCATCTGAAACAGTCACAGTAAGGTTCAAAACAATGAGCAATAACTTCGTATCATTGCCATTTCATAGAATCATAGGGTTGGAAAGGACCTTAAGATCATCTAGTTCCAACTCCCCTGCCATGGGCAGGGACACCTCACACTAAACCATGTCACCCAAGGCTCTGTCCAGCCTGCCCTTGAACACCACCAGCAATGGAGCATTCACAACTTCCCTGGGCAACCCATTCCAGGGCATCACCACCCTTACAGTAAAGAATTTCTTCCTCATATCCAATCTAAACTTCCCCTGTTTAAGTTTGAACCCATTACCCCTTGTGCTATCATTACAGTCCCTGATGAAGAGTCCATTCCCAGCATCCCTATAGCCCCCCTTCAGATACTGGAAGGCTGCTATGAGGTCTCCACGCAGCCTTCTCCAGGCTGAACAGCCCAAACTTTCTCAGCCTATCTTCATACGGGAGGTGCTCCATTTCATTTCAGTGTTATCTGCTTCCAGTAATATCACCCCCACCCCTCCCCACTCCCAAAAATCCAACAAACACCCCTCTATCATCTGGGTGCTTCATCATGTACTGAAGCAAATTGTTACTCCCTCACAAAAATCACAGTCACAGAATTCATTAGTCTATTCCCTCACCCGCCTACCATTTCTCACACTAAATGGAGAATATTTGTGATCTTTAGCAATCATGTTTCTAAGGCAGAGTGAAAATCTGCTATTAGAATAGTCCATCACCACAGGCCTTTCCTTCCTTCCTCCTACCCGCCCACCCACAAGCTTCAAGTGAAACAGTTGTAGCTCACTGGGAACAGGGGAAAGCACCTCACATGTAGAAAAACTCAGCTCATGCACATTGCCCTATGGAAGTTCCTTCTTGGGCCAGGTGCACATGGATGAAAACCACTTGGTACATACATGTTTGCACCCCAGCCAATCTCACCCTGTTACTGGGACAAACTAAACCATCCTGATTAGAGAAACATCAACGAAATTTGTCAAAAGACTATTTCAGAAGAGGTCTGAGAGTCAAAGCATACTAAAATTCTCCAGAAGGGAAAACAATGACCTGCCTCTAGGTGAGGCCACCCATCTGCAGTTCTGTGGAAAGAAGTAGATGCTGTCAAAGGATTTAGCAATTAAGAAAGCAAGGCATTTCCATGTATTCAGTTATGGCAATGTTATTTTAACCTCTTCAAAGTGTCCCCGCTGGGCTCAGACTACTTTCCTCCCTTTCAGATTTGAAAGACTTGCAACTCTCTAGATTGCCTCTCCTGCAGATGAGGAGGGATGGGAAGCAAAGCACTGCAGTCACCAGTGCAAAACTGCTGTAGGTTGTATGAAAAGGACAGACATGCCATGCTAACTTGAAGATACAGGTTTTACATCCTCTTCACCAAAGCAGACAACTGATTACCTTGACTCACCTTACATGTGCTACATCTTGGTAACATTCTCGTCTCCTAAGAAGGATGACACCAAATATTCAAATCTCAGGATCTGGACAAAGCAAATCTTTCTTCTGCTATCTTGCTAATAACACAAACCCCCTGTACAATAAACCTAACCTGATTTATTTCACAGTATATCTAAAGTCTTAAATAACTAAAAGAAAAGTTAGTGGACGTTGCACTCACACCAGTAAAACTTGCCCACCTAATTTTCCAAATGAATTGAGAATCCAGATCCAACCAACTATTAGTCATTTGGCTAGCAAGCAAGACTGAACTTACATTAATGAACACCAGACTGCATTAAAATGTAGTTTTAAGTTTAGCAATATGCCAGAATAATCTAAGGAAGGAGGGAATGGACAGGAAACTTTGGAGTCTGTTATTTCTTGCTGCTTAACACTAATAAATTAAAAACCAATACCACAGGAGAGTTTGAGACAAACCCTAATGTCCTCGAAGGCAGGATGTGTTAGACCCATCAGCCCAGTGCTGCCAGGCATATCACTAATCCTGCAGGACTGGGGAGGACAGGGACAAGACACTTTCCTCAGCGGAGGCAGAATTTACATCACCTCCTCCTCTGCTCTTGACTTCCTATTCCCCCATGCCCAAACCATCTTCTTACGTAGATGGGACTGGTACCAACTTTGAATTTATTATAGTGAGGAAGCCTGTCTGAGCTACTCAAGCTATTTGCTTCTGTCATTAAGAATGACCATGCAGTGAATAGGAACACATTTACAGTATTTCATTTTAAGCATCATATCCTAGATTATTTGCAAGGCCGCTGATGACTCCAGTAAGCTTGGCCAGTCAAAAACCAAATCATACCAGCCTCAGGTGGAAAGCTAAAATGAATACAAAGGATCTGATAAGTGACACTAGCCACACACCATGGAAGAGCAATTTTTCCATTCTTGAACCTCACCTCAGCAATGCTTCTTGGAGTTCTTGTGCAATAATGAGTGTGAAAATAGTATATAAAGTTCTTGGACAAAAAAAGGGTTTTCCTCCCAGATGCTTTGTATAAAGTCAACTTTTGACAAATTTATTACACAGTTGCACTTACCACAAGGAAGAGGAAGAAAAACTGGTGCCTCACAGCTGAGAGAGATTCCTCCTTCTGTATGAAGGACCTGCGATTTAGGTATATTTTGTATATGAGATATAGAAATTTCACCATCATGGCAACTCAGAAAACATTCATGAAGCTCATTTGCCACACTACTTAAACTGGATTAATACCCTTTTCCTTTTGAATGCACTAGGTAGGAAGACCATCCAAAAGGACAAAAAAAATCACATTACTTGTACATTCAAAAATAACAGCTGTCTTTTGGTTCAGTACTACATTTCTCATAAACACCCCTACGCTTATTCTTCTATCAAAAAGGCAGCTACAAGTACCTAACCTTCAATATATGTAACAGAATTAAGCATGAATTTATTTCAAAATTTAAAAAAAATTAAGTCCTTTTCACTTGTAACTTCCCCTTCCCAGAAATCAGCCTTAAGTACTAACTTGTTACTCCTCCAATGTAGGCAACTATCTTTGCATGCATACGTAAAGACAACAGTTCTTTCCAACCTTCTTTCCAACTCCTTCATAGCAACTTAAGCATTTAATACATATTCCTTTAAAGAAATTTCAGTGAATTTATTGTATAAAATTATGATTGGCATGGTACAGAAAAATTCTTTTTAATGCACATTTCCCATTAACTTGTACACAAATATTACAAGTATCAAGCAAAATGCAAAAGTCTTAAGAACTAATTCCATACTACAAAAGTGTTCACATAGCGAAGTTACTCTGGTTACAAAATGTGATGGAAATAAAAGCACTTCAAAATACATATTTGGGAAATGTTCTCAAATAATCAACACAACCTTAAGTTAGTTAAAAAAATGCAAAGAAAGAGATATCCTCCTCAAAACACTGTTGTTGATTTGGCAAGATGGAGCAAAGTTCAGATCAGTTCATTTACTGAAGGATTGTTTTTTCCAAGAAACAAACAAAAAAGGAAAAAAAAACAACCAACCTTTAGTTAAGAAAGGGCTCAATTCTATTATGATGACAATGCCATCAAAGAGTTATCTGGCTCTCTCGTTTTCACACAGGAGCTGTCAGAGGCAGAGATGTGTAAATGGACACCTCCAGGTATACACAGACTGCCTTTTCAAAAACAAACAAACCAAACCAAAATACCAAACCCCAAAACAACAAAAAGGAGAAAATCTGAACTTTGTTGTTTCATTTAATTAGTTCAGTTCGTTAGGTCTCAAGGCTCTAGAACAGCAGTCTGCAAAGGATACATACTTAAAGAAAAAAATTGAACTTCCACTACCAGGGAAGGCTCAGATGCCAAGTTACATGAGTACTGTACGTCCTCACAGTAAGACTGTTAGAGGCCATCAAATCTCTGCTTTCCAACAACCCTGAAGGCTTGCTACTCTCAAAACAACAGAACTGCCTGGACCCTATAAACAGCCTTACAAAAAGGAGGCACAATCATATTGTTAGAAAATAACACAAATCTTGAAGACTGAAAGCATCCTTATAAACTCATGCAAAATAACTACAAAATGAGCAATACATCACTTTTTGTATCAGATGACTTGTGTGTGTTTGAGCAATTAAACCTTGGTATGTATATCTACATGAAACTCACACATACAGAACACCATATTCAGGTGTTGTTGTTTTCCTTTTACACACACACACACAAAAGTTACTATTGGGTTATCCGGTCTACTCAAACTCAGTGAAAAACAGTCCACAGCACACATAAAAGAAGCATTATCCAATACAGTGTTATCTTGCAAAAACGGAGTCAGAATTCCTGAGTCTCAGAGACATTACTGTCCTCCTCCATTACTGGATTTTTTATTTTTCCAAGGAGAACCTGTAGTTTTCATTTCTTCATGCTGATGAAATTTATAATAGATTGCATCCTTTAAAAAAAAGGTATAACTTTTAGAAAAAAACACGCCAACCAAAGTGAATTTTTAAAGCTTTCTTTTTTTTTTTTTTTTTTTTGGGGGGGTAGGATTCACTTACAAAGGAGAACGGAGATTCACTTACAAAATAAAGGCCACCTTCATGTAAAATAAGCACTGCCAGTATCCCATCATTCTGTTTAAAAGAGGGATTTAGCTCCCTGTTCTGGAAGCACTATTACGAGCAGTCATTAGAGTTGAAAAAATCCCTCCGTTTAACAATTAAAAATACTACAAATAGGACTAACATGGAACAAACAGCCCTTTGTTACAATCACCAAAGTGGCAAAACCAATGCAACAGTTAGGTCATGAAGTCTCCTTCAATTAGTCATTGCAATCTATTATAACTTCTATATTTTCCCTTTTACTTTGCATATTACACAGTGTAACTTAAAATGTTATCTAAGAGCACTTTAGTCCCACAATGTAGGATTTAAGCTTGTGTGAATATATATGCATGGCTCTGCAACATTTTTAATGACTTACAAAAATACATTCAACCAAAACTTTGTATAGGGCTTTTTGTTTAGTTTTTCTTTTTTTTTGACTCAAAAATAAAGGAAAAGTCAAATGTTCCCATCACTAGCTAAATAATACACTCCAAGTTCTGGAAGCAATTCCATAGCAAAAGCACATTCAAGAATAATGTACACTGAATTGCATACTTTCTCATTCATCTTGATCAGTAATAAAATTCTACTGCATATAATTATACAGCCTTATAAATAATGCTAAGCAGAAAAATATTTACCTCTGTGGTACTTTTCTCAGTTTATAGAAGCATTTTTCAGTTTACAGGAGCAAAGGAAGAAAACCTAAAGTGCAGACTACAGGCCATGACAGGCGTAATAAATGACCAAAGGTGCAGCCAAATTTGCATTTACATCTTAAGTTACTTTGCCATCTTTCTTTCCTTGCTAGAAGTCACCCCATGTGCAACTGAAGAGCTGGTCGGTTGGTTTGTGCCACAGTACAACCTGTAACCACTGGTAAATTATTCTTTTTTAAAAAAAACTAGTTGAATTGTCCATAGCTTTTTCTAGGCAATAGCTTAGGTTCACAAAACCTTACTTTATTAATACTTGAAATCACACAATATTGACACCTCCTCCAGAGAATGCTACTGTCCTTTTGTTGCAGTATGTGGTTGAACCACTGATGCTTGGTTGACTGTCTTTAGCAAGAGATGTCTTCATTTCTATTTCACACGCTACAATAGCTGCATTCAGTTCCACTTGGGCTCGGTGAACGACATAAAACATGAGTCCTATGCTTATGACAATCTGCAAAAAAAACAAGACTGTTACAGGCTACATAAACTGTAAGCATGAATACAAACCAACTGATCTGAACAAACCCAAAAGTCACTGACGCGAAGATTCATGGAGGCATCTTTTGACTCCATGTCAAGACATCAGATAGGAGATGAACTTGACCAGTGAGAGGCTCTAAATCTATATATGCTGACAACATCACAGCATATCAGAACATAGATATTACATAGACCTTAAACATTGATATAAATTGAAAATATGTTTTCTTCCTTTCCACTGACATCCAAACACTTATTAAAAAACAATCCCGTCACTTTCTCTCGGCAAAAAAACTTCCCCAAAGAAACAACATGGTGTATTTCTGTCAGTCAAAAGGGCTCTTTTCCCATGTACCAAGTGAATAATAGATCAAAATTGTCCTGGGCATCTGCAACTTGCAAAATAGCAGACAGGGGATGATGCAGATGAAAGGAAATAAAACTTCTTGGCCTTGTCCCTCTGGTGTGGAAGAGGGCAGAGAGCAATATTATCACTGTGCTTCTCGGCTATCACGACTAAACAGGACTCAGCAACTTACAGTGGTCTGTATGGGAAGAACTTGGTTTCTGGACAATGGCTCAGGGAGGAGGACAGAATATTGGTGGTGTGGGTTTTCTTTGTTTGTTTTAAGCAGGAAATATCGTCCAAAACTAGGGTTTAGCTCAGGTTTTTGCTCTTTATTTTACTACTAATAATTTCAAACTTGCACCACAACAATTATCAGGAATAAACCTGGACAATTTTTGCTTAGAAATTACTCATTCAGTGACAACAGCATGCATCGAACTCCCCAGAGGAGGCCTTTGGTTTCAATAAAACATCAGTTAGGTTCTACAAATGAGATCCTCCTGAAGAAAAATAATAAAGCCCTCAAATAAAAATAAATCTGTCTCATAGTGAGAGTGCCTTTGGAAGAAGTAAATTCCTTTGCCTTTTTAAAGAATATTTTATGAAACTTGTCTGCAACTTCAAAAAAAAAAAAAAAAAAAAAAACACAAACAAACCAACCCAACCCAAAACCAAAAAAACACTGAAAAATGTTATATTGTTTACAAAAGAACCTAAAGTTTTGAGTCAAACATCTGAACTTCATTATTAATTGGTAGGGTTATGTTTGCTTTGAGGACTATCACTTAAAACATCTGTTGGCATGGTATAAAAGATGCTAGAATATCCCCAAGTAAGATGATTCGCAAGTACAGTCAGAGGAGAATTGTGGCAGCCTCTAGCCCAACCTGCTGCTCAGAGCAGGGTTGGCTGGAAGATCAGACCAGCTTGCTCAGCAGCTTTGTCTAGTCAGGTGTTGAAAACTTCCAAGAATAATGGTTTCACCACCTCTCCTACCCCTGTGGTGAAAAAGATGTTTCTCACTAGTTCAAATTATACAGTTCAAAAGCTGGCCAATGTAAGGTCTAAAGGAGTCAATGGATGCAAAATTCTGAATACATAGTAAAAATCCTATTCTAAAAGCTTATCCAAATATTTAAATTTTACTGGTTTTGGAAATATTACTACCAGTAGCCTAGTTCCCACATGAATAACGATGACATAATGGCTATGTTCTGATATGCTAGCTTCTCTGTTAGCATATCTACTCTACATATCTAGTCTACTAGTCTGGAAGTAACATTTCACAGCTAAAATGAAATATTATCAAATAACCATTTATTTTCTCCTTGATCTATTTACCCCACATCCAAAAAGGCATTTTTTAATACTCATAGCCCTATTCTATGAAGCCTATAAATTAAATGTTCCACTTAAGAAAACAAAAGTTGGGAAGGAAGGAGTATTAAAACAGTCCTCCTAGACTTAGTTTTACAACAGCATTGTTAAACGCCAGCTTTACAACTGTAAAAACAAAGGAAGATAAATGACTGCAGTACCAAAATCTGCAAACCACAATAACTGCCAGCCAAACACAGCCTGAAGTACTGACACTGTCATAGGAGATTTTAATATATAATCTGGTTCTAAAATACTCATGACCTCTATGCTAGTAATGGTCTCAGAGTTGACGCTTACCTCAAAGATTTACTGACAAATTATTTCATCAGCTAAGTTTATATAAAGGTACTATATACTTCTCATGAATTTACTCACTTGAAAACTTAGGATATTCTGATGCTGGCTTTAGGAAAATATTATTTCTACAACACTTTCCATCCTGAACACCTGTGCAAAATCGGGAATGTTCAGTGCTAACAGTGACCACTGTGCATGTGCTGGGTCCATGCACCCTGAACATGCTACTTCACAGCTGGTGGCACACGGGCTTTTGCGTAGCAGGGATCTGACACAACTAAAATTCATCAGGAGATTACCACAGGGGGCAAAAGAAGAAAACTTGACAAAACTGTGGCAGAAAAAAGAACACTAAGTTCTGCTTGTGTCATGTGATGTATGAGAGAATTAAACTTTGCTAACTGAACAAAATCAAAAGAAAACCGTACACTGGAAACTAGTATCTCTGGGTATCTAGCAGTCAATAAGGCTGGGAAAAAAGAAACATCAGCTCAGCTTTACACAATCCACTGAAAATACCAGTAACAGTTATAAATTAAATACTTTTTAATATCCACTACTTTTCAATACCACATGCCGTACTCGCTTGGCTCAGCCTGTACAAGGTCGGTTATCTCAGACTAGGGATCTGTTATGCCAAGAGAGATCAGTTCTTAACCCCCAAGACATACATTCCCCCAAAACCTACTGTAACCCACACCTTTTACTTGAGGCTGTACAATGTGAAAGACAAATCTGTGTCTCACACATTCCTATGGGCATGCAGTTTCCAAAGCAGAGACTGAATGACTTGAAGAGACAAAGCTACAGGAAGGAAGCTTGTCCACTGTCTCCAGAAGAAAAATTCTGCCTTGAATTCCACTGGTACAGTAGATGGGTGATAAATCAGGGGGATACAGAAAAAAGCTCAAAAAGATGATTGTTTGCAAGAGTAACTGCTTACCCAAGGAGTCATAAAGAAACTGACATTACTGTTATCAAGGTCTATGAAAGCTATTCTTTTAACTTACCTGTAAACTGAATATAAAATAGCCACTAACACTTTGTTCTGCAATCACATCCTCCATGGTGCGCAAGGTAGTGCCCAAGTATGAGTTCAGGAGCTGAGTAGGAAGCAGTCCAACTGAGGAAGCCATCAGGTAGTTGGGTAGTGACAGATCTGTAATCTGAGTAAAAGAGAGCATAAATGGAGCACAGTTCCAACACAGCCTATGTGCACAAACAGCCAGACTGCCACTCCCATGCAAACTAATGAAAGAATTTCTTACATTCCTTCACTGAAAGTTTCCACTGTGTGCAAATCAAAACAGTATAGGGCTAGTTTTCATCTGACCTTTTAAAAGTTCTTAGGTTTTATTTCATTTCACCTTACTTTACACAACATGTCTGTGCAGAAGTCATTAACTAATGATGCAATTACACTGTTCATTCAAGATGTTTATTTCTTCATGGTGAACAGAGCATTACAATTTATGAGAATTTGCCTGCAGGAAGAAATTACTTTATCAAACGTGAAGGTCTAAAGCAAAAATCTATTTGCTTTGCATTTTACATGTATGGCAACTGATAAGAGGCAATTGTTTAAAATGTCTCTGTATTAAATATCTAGGTAAACAGAACGGCAGATACAATTGGCTTCTGCAAAGGAAGCTATATAGCTCATTAAGACACATCTATCTACCAGTGATATCCATCAGTGATATCTTTCTGTATTTGCCCTGAGATATACGGGTATCATTAAGAATCTCTACCCAAGATGTTTTACATCACTTTCATTACTGAACAAAGCAGTACACAGTTACAGATTTTGTTAATTTATCTGGAAAAAAAAATGCTAACCATACGTCAAAATGTTTCCCTCTCTTTGCTGAAATTTCCGTTCTCAGCCAATATGCAAACAGTTTACATGGGAACAAAACACACAGTACTAGCTAAATTAGTATCAGCAACCATTAGAGATATTAAATGAAAGAGCCAAGAGGCCAAAGGATATTTACTCAAGAAAAACAAAAATAGGAGAAAACGACAGGTTAAAAATGAGTACAAAAAGGGTGATTCTGAAACAAGCAGGCTAAGGAATTTTCCAGACAATTCAGTTGATCACATAGTCATAAAACAAGTTCTAATTAAGAACAGCCCCTAACACTGGGAGCCTACACGGAAATTATTGACCTTGACAGTTCTGTACAATGTCGAAGACAAGAGAATAGCAGCAAAGTTACTCATTTCATCGTGCTATTCTTAAAATAAACTTTGGTTACTATGAAAGTCACAGTGCTGAATTCTCAGAGCTCTAAGCATCATCAGCAGAAAGTTTTTGGGAGGAAGGAAGGGCAATGGAGGAGGCAAATGCACTGAAGCATAAAGATTGATTCACTGGAACAAGATCCAATAACTCAAATCAAAACTTCATGCTGCAAATTATTCTTCCCACAGACTAAAATATATACCAGCACCACAAATAATACAGTTCCCCTCTACACAAGATTAATTTAGATTTATAATGAAAAAGCTCTACATAATTCATAGAAACAGAGAATGGCTAGACCTTAAAGATCATCTAGTTCCAAACCCCTACCCTGGGCAGGGACACCTTACACTTAGACCAGGTTGCTCAAAGCCCTGTCCGACCTGGCCTTGAACACTGCCAGCGATGAGGCATCCACAACTTTCTGGGCAACCTGTTACAATGCCTCACCACCCTCACAGTAAAGAATTTCTTCCTCACATCTAATCTAAATCTATCCTCCTTAAATTTAAAGCCATTACACTTTGTCCTATCCCTGCATGCCCTTGTAAGAAGTCCCTCTTCAATTATGTCAGAACTTCACAATTGACCAATGCTTTGAAACTTTCCCCCCCACGAACATAATAGTAATCTGGGCCATGCAGTAAGAATGCATAACCAAAATTTATCATATTGCCAAGGGAATGAAGGAACTGCTATTAAAAGCCTCTGAAATACTAATGCTGAGGCAAGATCTGCTAAGTAGGGCATGATCATTACATGTCATGGAACTGGGAAACTTCCCAAAGATTGTTTTAACGCTCCCAGTCACCTCTCTCATTTCTGTAACACACATTAAGGACACTTTGGTTGCAGAGCAACATATATGCACACCTGGATTTGTCCTGAAGCAACTGGACCTCCTGAGCCATGAGAGAGGCTCCAAAGGAGAGGCTACCAATGAACACACTGAACTGCAACCTGTGCTTCCGTTAAAATGAAAGCTAGGGAAAGGGGGGTGGAATTTTGCAGGTGCCCTTTTAACACCTGGTTTGCAAGGCTTAGACCTACAGTGGTATTCCTTTCCCCAGAAGGCACAAGAGGTGGACAGCGTCCTGTCTAAGAAAACGGAGAAATCTGCAATAGAACTTACAGCTTTCCATTTCTTTCCTTTTATGAACTTGACCTATCCTACAAACCTGCTAGACTGGGGTCTGTATGGCCAGACAAACACAGCTTCTGCCAAACAGAAGCTACCAGAACTCCATTTCTACTGAAAGCTCAAGCCAGCAAAAATTAACAGTGAAATGCCAAAGCAAGCACAGATATAATTGTGTTATGCGCCATACTGATGTATTTAAATGAAATTAAGAACTACCTAACTGCTCTGGTAACAAGATCATTAGCCAGAAAATCTCCCGCTAAGCGTTGGACAGGCTTTGTCTGGTAGAATTCCTGTGTATTCTTTGCAGCTCACAACTTTGGTTCAGTACCATCAAAGAATGAATGCTTGGGTCAGAACTTTATTGGGGGTTTCACATGCCTTTAGGGAATGCAGTAGATTTCTCTCCTCTCAACTTACAAATCTATGTGTTTCAGATCCAGTAGGCTTAGCAACCAAGAGCAAAGGACAGCATTGATGCCCTTTATTTCCTTCGGGGGGGGGGGGGGGTGAGGGCTGTGAGGTTCAGGGTGGTGCGGGAGGGGGGGAAGAATAAAACTCGGAACACCACCACCAAGTACTAAATTAAAAACAAGACAGAAAATAGCTATCAACTTTCCAAAAAGCAGAGAAAGCAGCCTGCCTGCTCTTGCAAAGCAGGTACCATTTCTTCACATCTGATTTCACTCTGTGCATTTCTGGAACCGGAGATGCCCACTTAGACACTCTAGATTTTTTTTTTTAGCCAGATTATTTCATACATGTGATACTCCTCTCAAAGACTAAAAAAAATAAAGAAAGATAAATTCTGATCTAACCTACACCTGGCACTACAAATAATCAGTTTGCACAAACCTCGCTCTGGGGACCTACTAGTAGGAAGGAGGTGATAACCTGCATACCAAGACTCCTTACTGACCTGCCTTCAAAACACTCGAGCTGCCAAGGGAAGAGGGCTGTGGGTGGGCAAACACTCCAGTAACAGCTAGCAGCCCACCGCAGCAACTAAGGCCAACCTGACGTCGCAGGAGTAACAATTAAGCAAAACCCACTCAAAGAGAAATAAGAACATGCTTCCAGTTATCAATTTTCTAGGTCTTCATAAAGGCAAGTAAATGCATTACCCCACTACTCCTACTATCAACACCTTCCCAAAGAACAGCAGAATGAACTTAAGAAGCAAGATGCTCATGTCTGGCTGGTGAAAGACTAAGGAACTTGTGTTAATTTTCTTCTTGTGCTGTTTCAACTAATATAATCCCATCACTTGCCAAATGCTAGGAAGCTCTTCCTCCCTACTGTACACTCCCTGGCAATTCAACCTCCCCAATCCCCTCAGCAGGTGGTACACACTGCTGAACAAATGCTTGTGGAAATCCATTAATTAATCCCAGCCCTGCAGGTGACCACTTCCACATCACGGTTTTGTTTTGCCCTGGACTTCATGTGTCATTTCCTCCCTTCTCTCTCATTCTCAGTATCTCCTGTTTACTTATACAAATGCACACAGAAAACACACACAGACCAGAATGCTGGAAAATTAAAGATGCATAGGTTTTCTTAAGGCCACTGGTCTCTCCTCCACTATTAAGAGCAATCCTTTTCAAATTCATTGCTAAAGCTGCTAGGACGAGGAATGGATAAATGGTTAGGGCACCCCAAACCCCCTTGCAATTTTAACTTCACTTCTCAAATAAATCAGATTTCAAAGAAACTAACAACTTGACCTGTGTAGGTAGAATTTTGTATTATATACATAGCTTAAACTTGACTAACAGCAAGAAACTGCCCCGAATTCCCAGATTTGCATGCAATATCTTTATCTTTCATTAATCTAGCAGTTCATATTAAATGTTCTTGGTTAAAATTTGAACACACTGTTCTTTATTTGACTATGCTGTGAAGTAGTAAATCCAGAGTAATAAACGTAACCCAAACTAGTTTTAGCAGGCAATATCCAAGTTACCTGGCATATCAAGAATCTGGTTTCATCTCATTTCCTATTTGTTATTTTAACACTGAAACCTTCCCCTTGGAAAGAAAATTATTTAGCTTGCAATACTTAGAGAATACAAAATGCTGATTTACAGCATCATTTTAATATTGCACTGGCCTGAAAACTCTGCCCAATTGTGTTTCCAACCAAATGGTTTGCCAGGAAGGAAATCTTTTCAACCCAGTAATTCTTCATCCAGTTCTCGAGATTCAATACTACTCTACATCTGCTGGCTACTTCAAGTGACACCCAGAAGCTGCGAACAACTGGAGCACAACAGCTCTCCCAACTTTAAGGAGGGTCACACTGCAGCAGAAGCCTCAGCTGCAACCTTGGACCTTGGGCTCCAGGGGGACTCTGCTCCCAGCTGCATGGGTCTAAGCTTCCTCAGTCCTGCAGTAATACAGGAAAATAAACAAAACGGCTGAGGTTCTTCTCAACTGAAAGCAAATAGTTAAATGACCTGCTTAAAAAGAAATTATAAGTTGCTACAGCTTTTATGGACAGAGACTGCAGCTCTTGAGACGAATGCCTCAGCATACATAGCTTTGTACATCTCAACTTTAAATATTCGATGGGAGTGTTAACCCCTAAAAATTGTGTGGATTTTTTCTTAAATAAAAAATTTGGTATTCAGTGATCTACGCATTTCAATCAGATGATTTTGCCAGAATTACGCAAGCACTTCAGAAGGGTACAGGACCAGGACTACAGAAGGGGGGAAGTGTGCTGTAACAAAGTGACAGACCAAACCACTTTTTTAGAGGGTCTCTTACACTAAAGAACCTATGAGTTCCTGTTAAACGTTTAAAACATTTCACCATCTGGTTTGCTTTGTTTTGATTCCACAGAGTTAGCAGACACAACTAAGGCGTAACACACAGCCAAAACCAAAACCTTCAGACAAAGCACTCAGGAAGAGATGAGGGTCTGAAACGGTCATCATCAGCATGATGGTACTCAAAAAGGGGACCCTCCATGCTCTACTTTCTCCTTTAAGATGACTAAAGAGAACAGTAAGATTATAAATTTTACATGGCTATTATTAACACACCAATCGTCATTTAAAAGTAGAATGAAAAGCCAGAATAACCCCCTGTCAAACTCAAGTTTAAACCAACTTTCAATACCACTGTGGTGTACAGTCTCTTTCCAGCTCTGAGGCTACATCTTGCTGCTTTGCCCAAGATATGCAGCCTCTCTGATGTGCATGGACCTACCATGTATGGATTTGCCAGATGTATGCTACAAACGCCAAACAGAGGAGAAATTTTGTCAATTTTTTTCTTTCTGATGTAATTACTTATACGAAGTAGTTCAGAGAAATCTGGCATGACCACTTAAAAATACAACTCTTCCTCCCACTCCAATCACTTTAAAAACACAAGCACTTAAAACGTGTTGTGTTCTCCACAGATTTTGCTAACCAGCACATTGGTGCTTCTTTCCAACATCAGAATATAGTCTTGAAACATAAAGAACAGCTCTAACACTATGACACCGAACAATGCACCTTGAAAACCTACCATCCCTCCACAAGCACAGAAGAGCCACCAGCAAAAGCAGGCAAGGGGGTATTACTTTTAATGCGGTTAGAAGAGAAAGAAACCAAGGTTTCTTCCCGGGAAAGAGGGCAACCTCCACCAGTGACACCGGCCGCTATGCTGCAAGCCATTCTTCCAGCCAGAGCTTCTTCCTTGGCCACCCGGGAACTCACCGCGAAGACAGCATTCTGCAACCCAAAGGGGATCGGCGTCAGCCGTGCCAGAGCCACCACCTTGAGGCCGCTGCCGCCCTCCACAACACGGACGATGGCACTGAGTGTCTCGCTTCCCTGGATCCTGGCCCGCGCCCAGTGGGCCAACAGCCGCTTGCAGGCCACATGGGAGACAAAAGTGCCCACGAGGACGCCGAGCACCATCAGCCCCATGCCCAGCCAGAAGCCATAGAGGTAGCTGGCAGCCACGTTGAGCAGGATGTAGCCCCAGCCGCAGGGGAAAGACACGATGATGAAGCCCACGGTGAAGAGCAGCACACCTGCCAGGCTGTCCAGGCTCTCGGCCCAAAGCACCAGGTCCCGCAGGTATTGGCGCACCAGGGCCAGGGAGGCGAAGCAGAGGGCTGCTAGGACGCACACGCTGAGGCAGCTCTTGCACCAGCAGGTGCCCAGGAGGCAGCAGGAGCAGCGCCAGCCCCGGGCCTCGGCCAGCCCGGACCCGCCGCCGCCCGCCTCGGGCAGCTGGCAGAGCAGCAGCTCCGCCGGCGGCAGCCCGCCCTGCTCCACGTATGGCCGGAGCAGCAGCCCCTCAGTCCCCGCCGCCTCCGCTGCGACGAAGCCGACGGTAGCCCCGCTGCCGCCTCCTGCCGCCGTCCCAGCGGCTCGGGACAGCCAGCGGCCCAGGTCCTGCCGGGCCCCCTGCGCCGCCGCCTGCTTCACGGCCCGGGAGAGGAGCTGCAGCGCCGCGGTCCCCGCGCTCCACATGCCCTCGCCCCGCCGCCCGGCTCTACCGCCGCGAAGCCGCCCAGCCCCGTCGCTTCCCGCCTCCGCAGGCAGCCAGCGGGCAGGGGCGGCTGCTCCCTCATCGCTCCGCCATGGCCCGGCTGCCGGCGGAGGAGCCCAGCCGAGGGCCGGGCGGGGGCGGGGAAGTGGCAGCGGGGCGGGAGGAGAGGTGGTGGCCGCGCTTCGCCGCCGCCGCCGCGCTGGCCCGGCAGGCAGACGGTCCGCGGCGGCCTCCGAGCTGCCTCCCCCCTCAGCGTTAGAGAGCAGCGGCGGCGTCGCGCTCTCCGTCCCAGCAGTGGCAGCGGTGGCCCTGGCGGAGCGCGAGTCCCGGGGGGCGGCAGCGGCGGCAGCAGCAGCGCAGCTCCATCTCCGGCGCGCTGGGCTCCCGCTCGCGAAACGCGTTCCCGGAGCAGCGGTGCCGATGTGGCAGCCCGAGTGCCGCTCGCAGCGGAGGGGGAGGAGGCTCGGCTTCGGCGGCAACACAGCTCGGCGCCGCTGCGGGGCTCGGCAGCAGCGCCGCGGCCCGCCCCTCCTCGGCCCCGCCCTGAGCCCGGTGTGCGTGCGCGGGCCTCTCGCCTCGCCCTCGCTTGAGGGAGCAAAGCGGCGTCGGCGGCGGGTTTGCTGAGCCGCTGCCCGGTTCTCGGCAGCCCTCGTTCAGAGCCGCGGGCAGCAGCGAGTAGAGGGACCGCGCTGGGAAGCCGGTGGTTTTGTGGCAGAGGAGCGGGCGGCTGAGGCGTTTCTGAGTGGATGCTCGCATAGCGGCGGGTTGACCCATGCGACGGTTTAGCTCACATGCTGAAGGCTCAGACACGCTTTCGAACAGTTTGAACTTGAATTTTGAGCCACTGCTAGAATGAAACAGCCTGAATACGGGGGATTAGTTCACAGGGGGCCTTTCTCTGAAGCTTTGCCGAGGCTCGGCAGCTTCGTAGGTGGCTGTTGCTCTGGCGTTACTAATGACAGAAGCTGTATAGTGCAGAAAGGGTTTTGCTTCCTTTACAACACTTAAACGTACCATGCATTCCAGTGGAGTTACATTCCTCCACTAGGAAATTTGCAGGCATATATAAAACAAGACTGTGTGTGGGAGCTGTAAAGGTTAAAGAGTGATTGGAAAAAGATGAAGAACATATCTTGGGTGTACTGCAGATATATTCACTTGCAAAAGACACCATTTAGAAATGATATAACCTGGGTAGTCCAACAAATCAGCCTGAGAAAATGACAGATGTCTTTGAGTACCACAGCAGAATGAAACAATCCTGGGAGACACTGTACAGCAGGGACCTGCAGATAAATATCTCCAGCATAATCTGCTTTCTTGCTGTCACTTATACCCCAGTGTGAACGTTTGATTTTGTGTGTGCTCTTTCCTGACGATGCAAACACAGGCAGGGCATACATCCGATAATAATAATATTATTGTAATTATAATAATGCCCCACATTGTGGGTTGTAAAGGGTGGTTGGCATGCTTGTACATTCAGTAAGGCATTTCAGCAAACTGGGGATGGCTGGAAGTTGAGTAGAAAAACAAGAGACAAAATATTCTGGTTTTATATTAAGAGCATCTATGCCTTTGATGTGGATTCAGCTTGTGTGTATTTTTGTTCAGTGCAGTTGCTTTCACGGAATATGGAAAAGCCTGAGTGGAAATGTCTATCAGATTTCCACAGAGTTTACACTGCCCCTACATTTCTGTATTTAAAGTGTATAACCTTGTTGGAATGAATTGCCTACTGTTGTTCCTAAAAGCCTCATGGTTCTGAATTTGTAATCACAGAAAATGTATTTGCAAGAGGAACTTCATAGTCTATCTAACTGAGAGTCCTGAGATTACACTCCAAACTATAAAAATATTTTAACTAGTTAGCTGGTGGAGATGCTTTTCTAGTCTCTAAGAGTATGCAGGCTGAAACTTCTTGATCTCATCCATCCCTAAAATATCCCTAGGCTTCCTTAAAAATCTCTAGGTTCCCCTAAAATAGCTAATCCTGGCATTGTACAGAACCTTAGAGCAATAGCTCAGGAAGGAAAAACAACAAGCAGTCAGATTTAGAGTGATGCGGAGTAAGAGCTGAAGCATCTTTGGATAAACATCCAAGTGAAGCCACAGGAATTCAGCAGGACTGGGGTGGAGCTGGGAGCCCTTCCCTTACACGTAGCAGATACAGCTACAGAGCTGAGAGCAGTGTCATCTGGCGCCTGCGAGCCTTCCCAATGCGCTCTTACCATCTCAAGGGGAAAAAATCCAACCTTACAACATCCTTGAAAATGTGCCAAATTGGCACATTGCTGGACAAAATGCTGGACTAAATGGTTCACCTTTCACCCTTACTAGTCAGTGATTGATAAGGTATTCCCGTACTATGTGTGATGTGGTTGCAATGGTTTGATGATATAAGCAAGGCAAGATCTGTAAGGAAAAGCAGTTATCTTCTCCTAGACTAATCACTACAATTAGAAAAACAGACAAGCTCTTGAGTACACAGCTCCTGGACAAACACTTTGTGCTCCAAAAGATAGAACTGATTTTTGTTTGTTGACTTTTATTTTTTTTTTTCCTCAGGTAGGTTAGTTGAGTTGATTTAGTGAATAATCAACAAATGTTGTCTGACTCGTTCTATAAAAAAGCACTGCTGCCTTGGTTAGCTTCAGAAATTATTTGAAGCAATGGGGATAAAAAGTACAGGTCTAGGACATATGGGTTTAAATGGTTACATCAGTTAAAACTGCTTCTGAGTTATCTAGTATCTCATTAAACTCATCTATCATTTGAACTGATTTCTTACCTCTCTTTATATATAATTTTGGTATTTGTCAATAAACCAATATAAAACCTGAGAGGTAAAGGGTAACAGCCAGAGGACTGCTCTGCTTCGAGAAAAGGCATTGCTATAGAAAGATACTCTCATAATGACATAGATTGTTGTAGATATTGAAGAACTTTTGCCATGTGGGTTTTTTTTTCCAGGCCTGTGTTGTAGGTCCAGGATATTTCCTTGACCTGGTGTGAGCAACTGAACAATGCTATTTTGTTTTTTTGAAACTCTGCTTCTCCTGTCTCATTTTTTATTTCAAAGAATATTGGCATGCAAACTCACCCAACTAACTGTGTGGGTCGTCTTATTGAAATGAAAGACATTTCTCATTTAGGCCCATGCAACTGGTCCACACTTCAGGGGTCCTGAAGCAAGAGAGTAGGGTACATTCGACCTGTTGGATCAAGTCTGGAGGAAGGCCATGGGAATAATCAGATGGCTGGAGCACCTCTCCTATGAATGCAGGCTAGAGAGTTGGACTCAGTCAGCCTGGAGAAGACAAGGCTCTGGGGAGTTCTTAGAGCAGTCTTCCACTACCTATAGGAGGTCTACAAGGAAGATGGAGAGGGACTTTTTACAAGGTCAGAATGTAATGGCTTTAGTCTTAAGGAGGATAGATTTAGATTAGATGTAAGAAAGATATAAGAAGTAAGAAAGATGTAAGAAGATGTAAGATTTAGATTAGATGTAGGAAATTCTTTACTGTGAGGGTGGTGAGGCACTGGTACAGGTTGCCTGGAGAAGTTATGGATGCCTTATCCCTAGAAGTGTTGAAGGCCAAGTTGTACAGGGCACTGAGCAACCTGGTCTAGTGAAAGGTCTCCCTGCCTACAGCAGGGCAGGCTGGAACTAGATGACCTTTAAGGTTTCTTCAACCCAAACCATGCAGTAATTCTGTGATTAAGCCACAAATCAGAAGCCAAAATATTCTGCAAGGTTCTGTAAACTTGCCTTACTCATTTCTGAATTGTTCTTTAGGAGAAAGAAGCAGGACTTTTTTGAGACGGTGATGTTAAAGTCTGTAACTCCAAGGTACTTCTTGTTGCTTGTGCTGTTTAATTCTGTCAGTGTTAACGTGAAGGTCCTTTGGTGGGAATTGCAACATTGACTGATTTTGTCAGGAGTAACCATTCTTTGGCCACAGCAGGCTGTCACTAGAAGTACTTTCATCTTATCTGCAGCAGTATTCCTTGTCATACATTCCTTTACATCCGCATGAACGAAGGTGAATACACTTTGCTCATGCAGGAAGTATACTTTTTGCTGTTTAACAGAGAATGAGTTGCAGGCATTTAGGGGAAGATAGTAGCAAGGAGCAATCCATGACCAGAGAAATTACTCTGGTAGATCATAATAATGGCTGGAGAAATTATTCTGGTAGTGGTGCCAGGGCCTGAGCACCACTGATTTGGGTAGTTATTTTAAACACGTTAATTCGTAGTTTAATCAAAGTGAATGAGAAGTATGCTGATGGAAAATAATCTATCAGGTAGCTTTATATGAGATTGGTTAAATTCCCAGTGAAAGGTGATAGTTCTGAAGTTGCTGTTTCAGGAACAGGAGGTGTAAGATAAGAAATGGCACTATTAGCAATTTAGGATTGCTTCATTGTTTTAATTTTTTGGACAAACATCAATCAAGATGGAGCAAAGCTTGCATTGCTTTCACCTGGAGCTATCTAGATTAGAAAAGATCTTTAAATCATAGAATCATAGAATAGTTAGGGTTGGAAAGGACCTTAAGATCATCTAGTTCCAACCCCCCTGCCATGGGCAGGGACACCTCCCACTAAACCATGCCATCCAAGGCTATGTCCAGCTTGGCCCTGAACACTGCCAGGCATGCAGCATTCACAAGTTCCCTGGGCAACCCATTCCAGTGCCTCACCACCCTTACAGTAAAGTATTTCTTCCCCATATCCAGTCTAAACTTCCCCTGTTTAAGTTTGAACCTGTTACCCCTTGTCCTCTCACTACAGTCCCTAATGAAGAATCCCTCCCCAGCATCCCTGTAGGCCCCCTAATAAATGACACAATCATAAAAAAAAGGACATGTCCCTTATTGAGTCAATAAAACTCAATAAATATATCCATTAAAGAGTACTACAAGTCTTAGGGTGGGAATCCAGACAGTGTTATTTTGCAGCTTGATTCATTAGGTGTCTGAATATAGGACTAGAAATTTCATTATTTATAGTCCAGCCTTCCAGATAAGAGCCATACAATCATGCTAAAAACATTGAATTTTATATACTATCATAAATTCATATAATTCAGAATATGTGTTTATGTTCATACATGTTTATGCATAAAAAATATGGTTTAATACATAATTTTAAAAGAACCATGTCAAGCAGATTTTATTTAAAGCAATATGTAAGGCATGGACAAAAATTAAATATAATAAACAACGTGCTGAAATATTTACATTGAAGGGAAGATTCTGAGACTTCACTCTGGCATAGTTATTATATAAATAGTGACACATCTAAAACAAGTCCATTTCAGTAGAACTGAGGATTTATGATGTCTTACATGATATTCCTTAAGAGTTGTCCTAGCCCAGAAACAGCAAATGAGAAACCTTAATCATCCCTGTACGTATGGCAAAAATACAGCTATATATTTGGTATTTCTACAGCTGCTTAGAACTGTTACAGTCATGGAAAACTTAAGCTAATTCATCTTAAAGACTCACATGGGATTCTTCCTTGCAAAAGGATATCCTTAGGTTGACAGAAGAAACTTCCGCCAATTTTTCATTCCATGAAATGACTGCGTTCTTGCCAAAAGACCACATTAGTCACGGGTTGTTGGTGTAATGCAGAGTAGGCTAAAGTTTGGAAGTCTCACAATTGTACCTAAGGACTAGACTAGCTTTGCAGACCTTGGAAATGATAAGCTATAGAAGAAAGACCACTTAAAAGTGACTGAAAAGTGTGACTAAATATATATGCCATGCTCAGGGCACTTTTTAATGGCACAGGTTTAGGAAAATGGCAATGTTACCATATCTTTAGTGTCATGATTACATCAGTTCCCATGCATCGGTGTCTTTCTAGCAGTATATTTTGATATTCTTCAACAAACCGTCACATTCCTTTTGATGCATCTGCAATGCATTTTAGCCGATTCTCTTTGTAAAAGTTGTATCTGTCTCTTTTTATACACTTTTATATATACACTTTTATATATATATGCACTTTTCAAGTTTACTAGACTAAGTTTCAAAGCAAAGAAAAGTAGACTGCATTTTCACTAATTCCATGGCAAGGGTGTAGTCCTAGCACGTTATGGATTGGAGGTTAGTTTTTCCTAATATTTTTATATCAGTGATTTTTGTAAAAATATTTAACATTAAAGGTTAACCCAAAATTCAAAGGTTCTCTTTTAACACCACAGTAATATTTGACTGAGTTTTACTATTAAGCTTTATCAAGCAGCTTTAAGGTTAGCTTCAAGTGAGCACTGAAGGACAATATTGTATATGAGTTTGTGGCTTGGATGAACAACACATGTTTAAGTTTGCTGGTACAAAGCAGGCCACTGATCTCAGTTACAGCAGTCTAAGATCAGAAAGAAGCTCATGGATTTATGTTTTCATGTTGTCTTGATTTATATTTAGCTTTTATGTAGCAAAGTTTTAGCAGCCCTTTCCCATCTTGTTATTCCTTTAACTGAGAAATCACAGTGTGGTAACTGCCGACAGGCATTGACCATAGCAAGTCTTTCTGCCTCTGTAGAAGAATGAGGACTGAATAAATTTCAGCTTCTAAAATCAATGGCAGAACACTCGTCTGACTTACACTATATCAGGCACTGTTTCTGCAACAAAGCATGAATATATTGGTCTACATGTTTACAATCCTTGCAGCATATCTACTAAATTATATATTTTTCTTAGTTTCCAGCTAGACTAACTGATGAGTTACAAACCTCCTCTAAGGGAACATCCACATTTTACATGAAACACTGGTGCAAACATGATTTGATGCCTAATTTACCTCCCATGCTAATTGCTATGGCCCTAGCACCAGGCAAAAGAGCATCTTAACTAGAATCCCCCAAAGGCAGAGTTGTATAGGCAGCCTGGCTCTCCTCTGCTGTGTAGTTTAAAGGAGAGGCACATTATGACTGAGTTTGGAAAACGGTTCACAGTTAAGACTGCAAAATGGAAACTCCACTTCTTGCCTGCTTCTTCTAAGCTCTGGTGTCTGCACCGCTGCTCCAGCAGCTGAGATGGGGCACACTAGCTGAAAGAGCAGCAATTCATTAGGTTTGAAATAAATATTTTGCCAAAGGCTTGGAGTGTCCTCTCTTTTGAAGTATTCAGTAGTCCTCAGCAAGCTTAGTGTGCCCTCAGGAACTCATATGTTTCACATGAAGGATCTTAGAGATAGACACAGAATACAAATAAATAAATGGTCAGATGTGACAGCGAGGGCTGACAGGACTTAAAGAATATTAGTGTTAATAGGAAACCACGTGAAAAAGGGCTGTGTTTTCTTTTCAGTCCCATTTCTCTGCTCCCTCAGTAACAAGAGGTGCTGTACATATCTTTTACTACTACTTAAATGGAGTTATAAATGAGAAGGTATGAGAAATAAGGTAGAAGTACAGGGTCTATACATGAGTCTGCTCCCATCAGCCCCAGAACCACTCTATCCAAGGCAACCTCCATGCACCCCTTTCTGCACCTGAGGGAAGCTTTTCCCTAACAAGTAGGAGGAACCTCTAATGCTGTAGGCGACAGCCTTGCACACAGTAATTAAGATTAGTGTGTTTGCTAAACATGAAACCTGTGTACAGAGCACATCTCTATAGGGCACACAGCTTAGGCAAGTAGGAGTCCAGATGCATGGCAATTTGGACTTTTGAATACAAGCATTCCCAAATTGCACCTCTTGCCAGGTTCAACAAAATCATAATAGCTGTGTTTAAAAATATTTCAACATGTTGAAACTATTTATTGACTTTGAGAATGACTTAAACTGCTTATACACTGATACCCAAAAGCATGTGTTTAAACTGCAGTTATTTAGTAAACCTGGTTCAAATTATATTATTAGATAAAATCAGAAAAAGGTTTCTAAACCTGATCTTGCAAAGACATAGGAACACATGGGTTTTAGTCATGGAGGTAGGTACTTTGGTCTGCCCTCTGTTGACTGTATCCTGGGCAAAATTGTGCTTTCTGCAACCAATAAAACCCAAAGGAATATTATAAACAGCTGAAAAGTTATACATGTCAGTGGTAGACATGTTCAGGCAAAGACATCCACAAAACCTGAAAGCATCAAGAGGTTACCACTGATAGGCTCTACAGCTCACCTCTTGCTTAGCTCAAGTCTTTACCTGGATTTAGAGTTTGTTTGTGAAGGTGGTTGTTTGAGGGTTTGAGCCATTTATACCATTGCTGCTCATTCTTCATTCTAACAGTTTCAATTTCAACAGTTTTCCCTTGGCTACAACAACTTTTTTGTGTGTCTGGCTCTCCTGTACTTTGCATCCTCAAAACACTATATAAGCACTTTGTGTTGCATTTATTGCCTCTATCTGTTCCATGAAGCACTTAAAATTACCTTTATAAAATATGCATACATTAAATCCAACACACTGTACATTTGACTAAATCTGCTCTAAACTCCTTTCCAAGTCATTGCACCAAACAGGCAGTCTGCAAACCCAGGTATCCCCTTAGGAAATAAACACAGCAGCAGCATATCAGATACCCCAAGAAGATGAGCTCAGTCTCAAAATACAGTCTTTCCCTACTATTCCTCCCAAAGTAACAGAACTGATCATGTGAACCACTGCATCAAGTCCTAACTTAGGTGGAGAATATCTTCTTAATTGAAAGAGCAATGAAGCTTTCTCCAACATTGAACCTGCTCTCTTTCTAAAACCTGTACGTAGTGTTTACTTGCTTGTTTACTTCTTGTGATCAGAAGTAAGGCAGAAGGGTTAAGTTAGACAGAAAGCGAATTCGTTCCAAATCTGGGATTTTAAATCAGTTTGTTCCTATTATACAAATATAGATTTCTGTGAGTTCTTTTTCTCTCTTAAAAAATGTAGAGGATCATATGTTTTTAAAAAGTTTGTGCAAAAGAAGTTCCCAAAATTTTCCTTATTCTTTTCACAGTTTCCTTAACATATTCTGAAATCATTCTTTCAATGTTGTTTGCATTCCTTCATAAAATAACATGGTATGTTGATATACAGACACCTGATCTATCCTTAGGAAAATGTTAGCTTTCATCATTTTGTACAGTCCCAGTGCTGACACTTAACATCTGCCTTTATTCCCTGTTTCTAGCCAAGAATGATAGGAAGTTCACCTCTGTTATCCTTCCTCCTCCATCTGCTTTCTGGCATTCTGCTATAGCCTTGGAGTAACAGGCATATAGAATTTCTTCAAGCAGTTACACCAGCTACTTCAGGCATGCATATCTCTTCAAATTAACTTCTCCCTGCCCTTTAGCAGCTGTTGCTGCTTTATCACTTTACTCCTAGATGGGCAGCAGGCACCAATCCTGAGCCAAGACCAGCTGACATGCCATTCCATCCTTACAGCAGCACTGCTGTTGAATTCCTTACTGGAAACTGGATGCCTTAAGCAGCTATGTTTCTTCATTACAAATCTATTTCTATTCTTCTTTATGCGTGTTATTAATATTTGTCAATAAGGCAGGACAAATTTTATACCAAAGGAGATACTGAAGAGCTATTATGTAGACATGTATATATGATTTTTAATGACTTCTGAGTGCAACTCAACACCACTCCAGCACAACATTTGCCTTAATTTGAAGTTATTCCTAATTTTCTTCTTTATGCGTTAAGGCCTTCCAGATTAGTCTCACCTCTAGCAAGACAAAAAGTTTTGCTATGAAATAGATACATTTTAAAGTATAAAGTCTACTTCATCTCCTCTAAAGTGCACAAAAATTTCCATAAAATAATTATTTGTCAAGGAAAAAAAAATCATTAACTAAAATCATTAAAATACATTTGCAGTTGACTTTGATATTAATAACTTTAGTTACAGTGTGTGATGCTAACATTATCCTTCAGAACAAAAAGCAGACCAATTTACACTGCTAAACCCAATATATGTACTTTCATAGAATTGTACAATCATAGAATGGTTTGGGTTGGAAGGGCCCTTAGAGATCATCTAGTTCCAACCGCCCTGCCATGGGCAGGGACACATTCCACTAGACCAGATAGTCATGATATTAATGATATTCTTAAACATACTATATGCTATTGGCTAATTACGGCTTGGGTAAGACCATGGCATGCTCTATTATGAGCCTCTCCATTCCACAGTAGTTTATTGCAGTCCTAAGCAAAAGGCTGTGGTGCCCTTTTTCTTGACCTGTTAAGTTATAGACTTTTTCTGTAACATATACCTTGGTCCACGGTGCCAAAAGAGAACTGCTGGATTCCTGCACAAGCTTTACTTCCCCACAAAGCAGACATTGTAAACAGTTTCCTTCTAGATCACCTTCATCAGCTGTATCATACACACTCCAGTAATGACAGAGACATACATTACCTCTAGTCTGAATTCATGGACAAACTACTTGCTGTCCCTCTACTTGCTGTACTAACTGCAGGAACACGGACATCAAATGTGCAGACATCCCAAACTATGAAGACCAGTTCAATATAGTTTGTAGAATTTGTTTTGCTAATTCTAAGGAAAATTGTGTTACGAATGCAAACGACTTGTTTGGCTTACACACGGTTAATGTGCTAGTAGAGGTTGACAAGTGCAGAGGAGGATCATGTCTTTCTTATTTGCATCTGTGTCATTAAAAAGGTTTAATTTGGATTTTGTTTCTGTGTTTGTTTTGTTTTGCAGTAGCTATTAGTATTTTTTCTGTGGTTTTTATTTTTTCTTTCTTGCATGGAGGTAGAACTCAAGCCTCATGAAGCAGTTCCTTAAATCAGAAAACTGACAAGAAAAATGAATGTGAGGTGTTGAGCTTCTGTTGAGAGCAGAGATCTAGTATCTTGGCTCTTCATAAGACCTCCAGTCTTCACGATTTCACCCTCTTGTTTTCTAGTTGCCCCTTCCTTAAAAATTTGTCATGCCCTTTAAACTTTCAACCCTTCAGATGCTTTATGTTACTTCAAAATCCACTACTCCTCCACTTGCATGTTTGACCAAAACTTGCAGGGCAGAAAGCAGACTACATTTCTTAGGCAATACCTGTGGAGATTGCTTCAGAATTAAGACAACTGATCATAAACTCAGTGTGTAGTGATAAAGTCAATCCCAGTAGCTTCCCAAGAGATGCAAGAAGCTTTTGACAAAGTTACTTTTTAGACATACCAAATACAGGAATAACTCATTGCACTGGCATTTGAAATCCATGAAGCATTTGTTTCTTTTTTATTGTCTTAATTTTTGATTAGCATTTCACTTAGCTAAGTTTGAGCAGTCCTTTCCTATTTTTGTTGTTATTCCTTTATCTCAGAAACTACAAATGGAGTCCATCAAAGGTAATCAAGTTGCTCAGGCATGATTTTCCCTTGGTAAATCCACGCTGACTGCTCCCCATCATCTTCTTTTCCTTCATGTTCTCAGACTTTTTCT
This sequence comes from Amazona ochrocephala, assembly GCA_039720435.1. Classification (NCBI taxonomy): domain Eukaryota; kingdom Metazoa; phylum Chordata; class Aves; order Psittaciformes; family Psittacidae; genus Amazona; species Amazona ochrocephala. The sequence continues at coordinate 26,857,563 of CM077876.1, read as the reverse complement.
GCTCTCTGTATCTTTTAGATGACATGCAGAAAATATTTAATCAGAGTGTATTTTTATTGCTGCTACACATTTCTCACCACGTATTTTAGAGTACAGGCTGTGCTGTGTGTAAACCTTCACACCATGTGTCTGAATCTGTGTGCCACACTGGAAGAGGCTAAAGAAGAATGGACAGGGAGAAGGAGAAGGTTAAGGGCCACGTTACTTGTCTCACTTCCCTCCTTGCCACTCCACCTTTTCCAGTAAGCCCTACTTGCAGGGAATTGTGCTGTCATCCAAACTAGTTCTGTAAGCAGATAGCAAACTGGAGGCAGGAGATTAATAAAAACCCTACATAAGTATTTACATAGCTGAGGACTTGATCTGATTCAACAGAGCATTACAGTAGCTCTAGGACAAGTCATCTTCCATAACACCAGAGGTTTTCCATGAGCAGAAGAGCAGAGAAACAGAAGCAGTCAGCCTTACCTAGTCTTCAGTGTAAGGGAAGGCTGCTTCAGCAACAGAGGCAGTAAAGTAGTTGAAACTCTGCTGCAACTCATTACAAAGTTTCTAGTTACTAATAATTATTTAGGATTTCCTCCACGGAGTTCATTTTAAAGAGAACTGGAGATTAAAGACCTCTTGTGACCTGTCACACTTAAAAGCATTCCAGCTTCTCAGATGTGCTGCTCAAGGGACCTCTTTGTATTTTACTGGAATCCACTCTAGAAAAATAAGCAACAGTCGAATCAGAAAAAGGTTGGCTTTTATTACTTAACTACAGCAATTTGCTGTTGCTAACCTCATTGGGAAATTGCAAGGAGCTGAAGATAAGTGGATGAGCTGATTCACCAGGGAGTATAATTGATGGTGGGAAAATAATGAGAATTCCCAGGGAAGAAGAGAAACTTCAGCAAAACAAGAGTTTTAAAGGGAAACATTCTATTTTTTCTTTTTTTTTTCTTTTCTCTTTTTTTTTCTTTTCTTAAGCAAAAGCACCCACCACGGTCACAATACACTTTGATCTGCCTAATTTTGAGGTTATTTTCAGAGTGCAGAAGGCCCTTCTTCCTGTGTGAAAGTGAAAAGGCTGTGCTTGCCAACCCTGGAGACAGGTGTCGGATTCCCAATTCACTCAGAGTTCCTAAGAAAGTAGATTCTCATATGCAGCCTGTATTTCCTTCCGACAATGTAAAACCAGCTGGTTTAAGCTGTTTGTTAAGCAGAGTCTAAAACACGTCATCTTTGGATGAAGAAAGTGGGTGTATACCATGTATGACTGGACAACAAACTGCTCTCCCCCATGCCAACATTTAGATCAGAGCAAAGCACATGTAAAAAGCCCCAAAATATTTCCCCACCTGTTTCCTGCCCTTGCAGAGAATGTAACAGTCTCTGTGGTTTGGAAGCAAAACCAAAGAGGGAAGCTGTGATTTGAAAGCAGCACAACATGAGGGTAACGTTCAGTGTGGCAACAGGGTCTGCTGTGCCCGCAGTTCTGCAGAAGAGCAAAACCGTTGCCCAGTTGTAATGAGACACTTGCAGATACAGCACATCTGTGGCAAAGATTATCACTTTGTGGTCTGGAATAGCATCTCTGCTTTACTGTGAGTGAAAAGCAGGAAAATTGGGTCAACTGAGGGGACAAACTACGGGGACAAACTACAGGGACAAGGGATTTCTTCTTTCTTAGAGTTCAAGCAAGTCAAAAACATAGCAAGAGATTATGAAGACACTTCATATCAAGATCTTAGAGAGGAGAGGACAAGCATGCGTGAGTGTTAGAAGAAAGCCACACCAGAGGGAAGCCAACCAGCCAGTATCTAGCAGATCTTTGTTGTCAGGGAAACTCAGGAAATGGGTGAGCTTTCTGGTTCTTCCTCACTGCTGATGTGTACAGGCAGTACCACATGGAGTCCTACCCTTTAAAGTACAGATTACCACACAAACACGATTCTCCGTTATCAGGTTTTTTGGAATTAAATTTAAACATACATTGTACTATCACAACTAGTGTTACTACAGCAGCAGTTGCTTTATTTCCTATATTTCTGCAACAATGCAATTTAAAGACTGAACCTGACTTTGAGACAGAAAAGCCTCCTGTAAAGGAAATAATCTCATCAGCCTTCTGAACTGAACTATTAGTCCTGTTGCAGTGCAGAGCAGACTGTAAAATTGCTACTGTCACACCAAGGTGACTTAAACTTACTGCTGAGCCTTATGCCTTCTCCAGGAACTGCCACACAGGAGCTCTCTTGGAGGGTTTTTCAGAAGTCACACACGTCTTGGATGCTGCAAGTCCCTTGGCAACACCACTGTCAACAAATACATACAAAATCACCTGATGGTGTACACAAAACTCTCTACCATGACAGCAGAATCTAACACTGAAATATACATCACGAGACATAGAAATAACTTTTCTTGTAAAATGTGGCTGTAGGCTGCAGGGCTGCTTTAGCAGTCATGCAAGAGAGCCTGTACTCTCAAGAAGCTCTAGAAAAGGGGAGTAATTAAAGGGATTATGCCAGTGCTTACTTCAGACATCACTTTTCAGCCTATGTAACCAAAAATAAATAAAACAAGGACTGCATCATCATTTAGATATTAATTAAGTAATGAGAGAGGTTAAAAATAAACCAGGAAATTATTCTTCTGTTTTTACTTCCCGAGCTTTCATTCACCAGCTGACACAGGCCAGCTCCTGGGTTAAAAACTGGACAAAAATTAAAAGATAAATTTGCAGACCATCTCCTTGGCAGCTCTCACGTATTCAGCACACAGTAAGACTCCTTTAAAAATGTTCAATCAATCTGAAGATGCCACATACCTTTTAGGAGAGGTTCGAAGTGAAACTAATCTGCTTGGAGCCGTTGTGAGCCCACAATAATTTATACCATCTATCCTTATTGAATGTTCAGAATATTAGCATGCCAATCAGATTTTCCCAGATATCATGTTATTAATCTTTACCTTTTATAATAAATTCTTAGCTTTAGCTATATTGTATACTATATGAGCCCAGGAACCTGTCAAGGACTTGTCCTCTGTGAATTTTCTGCAGCCCAGCAATGTGGGTTCTTCTGAGACAAAAAAAAATGTCCTTTGAGATTTTCTTTAGCATAGGAGGAGGAGAGGGAAAATGTTAATAACTATATAGAAAAGTATAAATTTTACTGATTAAAGTGCCTTGCGTGTAATCAACTCTGTGCCAGTTTCAGGCAAGCGATTGGACGCAGCAGGTGGACATACACTAACACTTCTTTCTGTGGATGGAACTCAATCACTTTCTGAATTAGGCCAGGATCCCTCTTGGGAAAAGACCCAGGAATTAGCAGCTCTAATTGCATTATCCAAAGAGATTTGGGCCATGGCGAGCAGAGACAGCCATGAATGACAACTTGTTACAAACTCTTAGTCTCTTGCCCATCTCTAGGCACTTTTTAGAAAGTTTACCCTTTCTAAGTAGCTATAATTTAGTAGAGTTATGGCTTTGTATAGGCTATGTAGCTTTATACAGCCAGCTTTTGTGCTGGAAAGTGAAGAAAAAGGAAATAGGAATACTGAGAGTTTGACAGCCTGAGAGCAATAACAGTGCCAATACAGCCCGTCCAATAAAAGATGTGCTTGGGTTTTATTTAGATTCTGTTACCATCTGTGTTTAAAATAATCTCATTAGTTCAGGTTATTCAGTACCTGGAACGTCCTTTTCCCTGCTTGCCAAAAATAAATTGTTAAGCCTTATTCTTTGTGATAAAGAACACTGGAAAGGGAAGCTATGGGGGAAAAGACAGAAAACTAGATTCTGAGAAATAGTCAGAATACTCAGCAGTGGGTTTGTAAGCAGTTTGACGTACACCTGAAGACTACAAGAGATCAGAATTTCTGTCCCAGCTGGAAATGGTGGGCAGAACAGGTCTCACAGCAGTGCCAAACAGTGAGGACACCTGAACCCTTGTATCCTTAGCAAGGCAGAAAGTTAATTTTGCTGCAGATTAAGTATGAAATTCTAAGTGAAACAGAGTATCTTGATGCTGTTTCCCTTCTCATAGATGTTTCCATGCATGGTTCTGTTCATATTTACTGCTATGCCAACAAATGTGCATCAAATGCCTTTCCAGTGCTGCTTTTTCTCAGAACTGCTGCCAAACCATACAATCATTTTTTTTTTAATTCAGTGTTTACAGAGAGTTTTGGAGTCTATAAACTGTAGTTCCTGTGATACACACACAAAAGCAAAGGAAAGAGAGGGATAAAAATCTCTTGCCTGCTTTGATGGCAAAATTGTTTGTACAAGGAAATATAAATTCTTTTATTCTTTTAAGTTCCAACAGCTGCCAAACTCATCCTCTGCTAAACTACAGTATTTCAAAAATGCAGTGACTTAACTGCAGGGGATTTTGCTGATGAATCGGACTCCCATCTCTCTAGCTCTGAAGCTGGCTTTTCTAAAGCAGCGTTTGCAGACCATTTTGCATCCAGGTGTAGAGGTTTTCCCAGCCCCAAACTCAGCCCCCATCTTCTGATCCTTCCTCATATTCTCTTCCTTATCTGAGCAAGAACCACTTTCATCCTTCAAGCTGGAGATGTTAATTTGTACTAATTAGATTAAGATAGAAGTTATAGTTACACAAAGGACTTGCCAGTGGAATCTGGCAAAAGAAGAGGGAAGGAAAAGGAAGAAAGAGTTTATTTGTGGAAAGCACTTCATTAGTAGTTGCTATTTCTGAAGTACAAAACCGAAGCAAAAACTTGAATTTAAACCCCTAAAAGCCTAACTGAAATCGGTACAGCTGCCAAATATTAGGCCATCTTGGGAAATTGTTTCGCTAAGCAGTATTCTCCATTATACTGTTGTTTTCTCATGTGGGTTACTCAGTAAATTGTGCAAAAGGAAAGGGTCCCTGAGTGAAGGAGAGAAAAAGTCCCCAACGAAAGGGAGAACATAGCCACTAATACTAGTAAATACTGTATAATATATAACAATGAATAGTCAGTTGCCATCTTGACAATTAAAAGGTAATTGTCTAAACTGACGGCTGTAATGTAAATGGAGATGTGCTAACCTAACTGAAATTTGTGCAAGTATCATCAGAGACTAATCAAACCCTTCTTCTCTATAGGCTTGCTTGAACTCGCTTAGTTTGGAAACAAAGCGAAGCTTTAACCTCTTTTGTTAAAACTGTATAGGCAGCAGAACTAGCTCGTGTTTCACTTTGTCTCATGACCTTTTAGTGAAGTTCCCAGAATCAGCAGATTTCCAGGTGCAGAAGTTTTAACTGGTGAAAATACAAGGGACAGAAGTGACCTGTAGGTTGCAAAATTAACAGTGAAATAACTATCTCTGACATATGTCTGAGTGCTGTATTCCAGTGGTAGATATTTGCCATTTTACACCACAGTACATTTCTGTGAGATGTCCTGATGGTCCCCAGCATTGAAATTAAGACAACACAGTCATGTTCAGTCATCATGTACAACAGTACAGGTCTAGAACTGAATTTTACAGGTCAGTATTGAATTTACATCAACAAGAGAATGAGAGATCAAGAGGACTTGGCCTTTTCTGGAAAGATCCAGAACAAAAAAAAGTGTTAATATTACCTTTCCCATGAGATTTAACATTGGCACAAGGGAGGCAGAATGTGATCACTAATACACCAGCCTTAGAATTAATTTCTAAACTTTATTATTGTCTCCACTGAGACTCTCAAAATCCTTTTTCTATAACATCATCCCAATTATTTTCAGCTGCTCGGCAATCAGAATTTTATAGGAAAATTCTGACTTTGTGAAAGTTATGCTCATTCTGAATGAGAACAAAAGCAACATTTATAGTTCCTTAAAACAGAAGTTTCTGGAAGAGATGCTGTTTCAGGAAATTTGAAATGCATTACCCTAAGATAATTAACTAGTAAAGAGCTTTGCATTTCAAACACGACAATTTGTTCTGAAAATGATCAAAATTAATTACACTAACATTGTGAAAATGCTTTTCATTTCTTTTCATCATGGAATTTCATGAAAGGCAATGCAGTTTTCAAGATAGTTCAGCTTTTAATGAAGCTTAATTTCCTAAAAGATAAATTTTCATACAGTCAATTTCTTACCTTTTAAATTTTATCCTTTGCTTTCCATACTCTGTTCATCTGACAGTTAAACAAACGTTGACACTTGTACCACCATTAAGACCCCTTTTTCTAGGTATGAGTCTCTTACTCCATCTGCCAGTACGAAAGTGTATTACAACACAGACATTACAGCTTTATATATATGGCATTTTATAATGATGCCTAATTAGGCATTTTGAAAGACGCCTAAGAGTTAATATTAGTTCCAAACTACAATACTAAAGGCTGTAAATAAAGTTTTGCATGTTGGAAGTGACTGTTAGCTAAATGAGGCCTTCTGCTTTTGAGAGGTGATCAGAGTGCAACGGGTAGATTAGGAAAAGAAGCTTAACTAAAAAATTAGAAGGTAAGAATAAGGCTTGAATTTGCAAAATACACAGGCAATATCTCAATTAACATGGAAAAGCTTTCCAAAGAATGGCTGTACGTGAAGCACGGTGAGAAAATTAATTGGTTCTCCTGAGGTTAATAGGGAATTAGAGAGAGGATGGAGTCGCATTGCAGACCTGTTGTATAATTTCCTTGTCTGCTCTTACAAATGAAGTGGATGGATTTTTGCTTTACTGGACATCCATTTTCCCAAAGACAGGGAAAAGAACTAAGAAACAATGCTCAGCTATAGGTACAGGTGAGATGAAGCAGGGCCAAATGAAGTCAAAGCAAAAGATGTGTGGGTGGGAAACTGTCAGAGGTAACTACGGACAAATATTTGCCAGGCTGGTTTTGGTAGATTTGAATCCAACATCTGTTCTGAAGGACAGGAAAAAAAAACAAGTGTGAAACAAATGCCAATACAAGAATCAAGGCTTATTTGGCAGAGATTATGGGTATTTATTACTGGGCACACATATGGAAATCTGACCTTTGGCAAGAACATATGATCAGGCAGAGTATGCACACTGCAGACATTGTGGCTTTCCCACTGAAGGAGGACACTCAAAGCAGCAGTGGCTGAAGTACACTGGGGTTGTAAAATGGAGACCAAAATATTCTGTGCATGTGTCATGTAGGAAATGACGCATGTTGCCCATGGGAGGAGGAGAGGGTGCACACCTTCTTTGCAGCTCTCGCACCTCATCTTTGCCCTTTATTCAGATAGTACAAAGTTAGCAGATGAGTTATTCCCAGGCTCCCATGGACACTAGTCATGTTCTTTTACTAAGGGCTGCTTTAGTGACTTAAAAATATCTTATAATTTGTTTCCTTTTCAAGTGAGATCAACCTGATAAGCACTTATGTTTACTGTTCAACAGCCCGTACATTCCTCGTTGTTGACAATTAAAGCCACAAGGTAAATCTTAGCTGTTAGTTAAGGCTGTGCTGGCATCCCCAGCATAAGAAGGACATGGAACTATTGGAGCAAGTCCAGAGGAGGGCCATGATACGGGGGTTGGAGCGCCTCCCATACAAAGACAGGCTAAGGAAATTGGGGCTGTTCAGCCTGGAGAAGGCTGCATGGAGATCTCATAGCAGCTTTCCAGTATCTTAAGGGGGCCTACGAGGACACCAGACAGGGATTCTTCATCAGGGACTGTAATGATAGGACAAGGGTAATGGGTTCAAACTTAAACAGGGAAGTTTAGGTTGGATATGAGAAAGAAATTCTTTACTGTGAAAATGGTGAGACACTGGAACAGGCTGCCCAAGGAAGCTATGAATGCTCCATCCTTGGCAGTGTTCAAGGACAGGTTGGACAGAGCCTTGATCTAGTGGGAGGTGTCCCTGCCCATGGCAGGAGGGTTGGAACTATATGATCTTAAGGTCCTTTCCAACCCAAACCATCATTTGATTCTACGATTACATGACTCCGACAAAAATGGCCATTTTATTGCCTCATGCAAGAATCAAGGAGAAGAGCACAGGCTGTTTTATTGTGAGTGACAAAACATGAAAAGAGAGTTTACAAAAGTTACCTGCCAGGTATCCTTATATTCAGTGTAGATGTTCCTCTGGTGCATGCCACCTCCCAGGTAGACTCCTATTTTCCACATATGTCTGCTGAGCAGGTAGGCAAGAATGGTCAGGATCAGGATGGTCCATACAGTGCTTTGCACTGTGCAAAGCAAGAAGGTTTGTGTGAAGGAAGCTGGCATGGGGATTAACGTCACTGCAGAGGCAGCTAAACAGAGAAAAGTCTTTGGATGAAGGCCTTGGGGCTGTGAGGACCTTGTCTGTTATAGATAAAAGAGGCATCATCTGGGATCCTGCAAATGTTTAAAAAAAATAAAAATAAAAAAAAATAAAAAGGCAAAAGGCAAAACCCCAGCCCTCATACATCTCCATGAACTTTCTCATCTATACAAGGGGTTCAGACATGAAATCCCCTCTCAGTCAAGAAATGGGAATTGTCTAAGAATATCCACATTGACAAATCGAGCGCTGAGTAAAGACAGATGTGGAAAGGATTAAATCTGGCATTTTTTGTACTTGTTTGTGCATTGGATCCACCACAGACCTTTTTGTATTCACTAGAATTAAAGCTCCCTTCTTGCAATCTTCTATGATAATTCAGTCACATTCTACCTTGAGAAACAGGATCAGAAGCCAACAGCTTTGAGTAATTAAAGACAACCCAGTTAAACACACAGTGCTATGAAGGAGAGAGGAGCATCCAACAGACCGTGCCAACTTCTGCAAACAGCGCACATGCTTGTCTCCATATGACCAATGGGGAAAGTGCTCTCTGTGTGAGCACTTACCCTGCTTTAATTTGTGGTTTTTGGAAATTGATAGCACATTATAATCCATTAGTAAGTATCTTAGGTCATCATCCTGTTAACTGCTTTGTGCTTTGATCAACAACACAACAAATACTACTAACTCCCAAATTCATACCCATAAGTAAGGTCTAGTGTGGGCAATACTCTTTGTGCAGGTGGAGTTTGTACATAAACATTTAACTTGTTCACATCTTTTCAATTGTAGAAATTTAAATGCAAAATGGAGGGAAAGAAAAGGATGTAAGTTGGGAACCAGATGTGACTGTTAAACCTCTTTCCATGAAGCATAGCTTTCTAAAGACTAAACAGAATTGCTGAATGTCATGCAGAGGGGAATAGGAGAGAAGCTTGGCAGAGCTTTAAATCTCTTGTTTTAATGACTTGGTAGGTAAGATTCAGAATTTCTAATGTGTTCAGTTTCAGAAACTCACTAGGAGTGACACAGCCAATAAAACAAAGAAGTGATGTTGTTCAAACCACCTTCATGCTTCATTTGATTAAAATTTTTATTTTTGTTTAAAGATAAGCTCAAAATGAGTTAAAATTAATACAGGCACCATGTTTATACTTCAGAATATAAATTAGAGATTTATAAACTGTGTCCTAAAAATGTAACATAAATTTCCTGTTCCTTTTACATTTCGAGGGATAGTGATCTGGGTATTTGTCAATGTCATTTTAATATTTCACAACATTTGTCAAATGCATTATTCACAAACATGTTCAATGATTCACTTGTTTAGTTCTGAGCAAGCACTTTCATGTGGAAAGGTGGAAATTCAAATATTATTATTCTATTCAACCAACAGTGGCTGAGAGACAGAAGAAGGCACGCTTGCTGAAAATACCCTATTCTAGCACTTTAATTAGGAAAGACTGGAGAAAATTCCCTAAAGCTCTTGACTAGATGGTATTAGGCTGCAGTGTAAAAAACAAAATCTAAATTAAAAGAGGAGCGTTCCTCTCATGGCAGAGCTCAGACAGGAGACCAGAGCACACCTGCAGCCTCGGTCTTTTTGCTTGAAAGCTGAAAACAGTTTGGGTTTTGTATGCTTTATACATCAGAATTGCAACAGATGAGAAGAGTAAAATGACAGAGTTAATACAAGAGCAGACTATTTAAAATAAAAACCTGAGAGCCAAGTGCTATTCAGAGCCTCACTAGCAGGGCCAGTTGGAGGCAGAGCATTTGCTTCTGTGGCCAGAGGGCAGCCCATGGCTGTGTCCAAGGAGCCGCACTCAGGCATTCAGAGCCCTACATCTAGACCCTTTGGGATATTCTTGCTCTGGCTTCACCAGTGCAGTCTATGGCAGATGTGAGCACAGCGTTTTCTCAGGCTGTAGCCTGTGCTGTACCTGATCCATAGATTAATAGAGTTCAGCAAGCCCAGCTGTTAATCTCCTGCTTTTCAGGAACATGGTATATATATTTATTTATGCTCACATTGATGCTCATGAATGCATAAGTAAATGTGAAGGGAATGAAAGGAAACCGTTGAAGTAGAAACAGACTCGTGGGAACTCTGATTTCTAACTAGAAACACTGTGCATCTATTACAATTTTAGCCCAGAGAGGTTAATAGAAAATGAGATCAAAGGCAGCATGTGTTTGCCAATGGTAGATCATGCCAGATTAAGCATCTTTGATGTGCTAAGAGCTCTGAATAGGAAATGCAGATCTCATCTATCTGAACTTCAGGAAAACATTTAATGTGCTGCCACTTGGGACAGTATCTGTTAGATGGATGATAAAGGAACTCATAAAAGAACCATAAAAGTTCATGAGGTTTGGAACAGGGGAGATGACAATCTGATGCTGTTGAAAGGAAAATTACTATACTGGAAAGAGGTCAGTAGTGAAGATCCTTGTGGATTTGTGGTGGGTTTGGTCATCTTCTGTAACAGTACTTACACTGTTCGTCCACTCCTCCCCCCAACACCATATTTTCCTGGGGGTTTGTTTATCTGATACTTCAGGGCTGCTCAGGAAATGAATGCGATGCTGCCCTGGACCCTGAGCTGTGTCACCCAGCCAGTGGGAACCTGTGTTGCAAGTCCCTGCCCTTCCTCCTGGGGAAATCCTCACCTGGGCTGCAAGCATTTGCTCCAGGGAGGCATTTGTACCCAGCAGGCGCAGGAATGGTGGTGCCTCCCACTTCCCTTGAGCATGGAAACTTGCAGAAGAGTTCTGCAGGGCCACACAAAGACCACAAAACCTTTTAGACTCATGTCTATGAGTTGATAGCATTGCCAGGTCATCCTTCAACTAGTAAAGGAAATAGGTTCCAGTGTTGGGTGGAAGCAAATGATGAACACAAAAAGATATCTTTCATTGGTAACCATGAAACATTATTTATAATTGAAATTACAGATGTGACAGAGCAGGTAACTGCAATATCATTCAGGAGGAACTAGAGGACCTTAGGGCATGGAGTCACAGCAGTGTGATGAGCTTCTATCAGATACGTTGTAAAGCCATGCCCTTTGGACCTCGATGAGATTTGTGTTATAGACTAGGAGTTCATCCTTTGGGCAGATGATGGATCAAGGTTTCATTTTCAAAGAAGCAAAGGTACTTGGAAAGCATAATCTGAGCTACTTCTAGCAAAGAGGAGGAAATAACTAATGACATTTTCCTTGTGAGCTCTTCCTCAAAGGTGGCATAAACCCCTTGTCCTTTACTTCGAAAAAGAGAATCAAAGGTGAACCAGTGCAGAAAAGGCAAACCTGGCAAGGGAACTCACAGCTTCTCTTAATGGAAGAAACACTAATGTATTTGCTTAGTTAGTCTAGCAAAATCAAGGCTGAAAAAAGAAGCAATTATTCTCTGTAAAGCTATCAAGGCCAAACCTCAGTGAAGAAAAAGGACTTTTTAGCTGACACAGAAAGACATAGGAATAAACTGGCCATGAATATGTTTCAGCTGGAGAACAGGGGAAAAAAAAACCTGCAAGGGAGCAGGGCTGTTTCCCAGTAGAGGGAATAAAATAAAAACATATGCAATTTTAGGACAGCAGCCAATCGGCATATGGAAGGGCCACCTTGAATACTGCCATCCTGCAGCAGGAAAAAGAAACAATAAGAAACCATAAGGCATTTCTAATTTGCAGCTGGACATAAAGAAGCCCAATGGATACCAAAGTGTATGGCAGTAAAACCACTTCTCCTCTCAGTGCAAGAGACTGCTGTCTAATAGGTTAGTAACGCTGGGATTTAAAGGCCAGTCCTACATCAGAACAAGTAGTTTCTTTACTCTGGAGTTATAAGTGAAACTGGAATCAAATTTACCTAGCCTATGTAGAGCAAAAAGAATGGCAACAAGAAGAGCAACAAGCCCACAATAAGTAATTTCAACCAATGTTCAGATCCACAGTTCAAGCTGAACTGCAACAGCAGAGAGTTGGTTATTGGAGCAAATACTTTACTTTGGAAAAATTGCAGGACCTTATTATAAAAACTTATATACACTTTTGCTATGAATTATTAAGACTCCAGGTAGGACATCTGTGCATTTTGAAGGTGAAAGACCTCTGGACATTACCTTACCATAATAACAGTCCTTGCTTTTTCTGCCACTGGTCTGCATGAGGCTGCAGACCTGAAACTTTGGTTTGGGCATGTATGTGTGTGGAGCTTACCAGAGTGGTTGGACTATTGCTTTGGGGGTGACATTTGATTCATGTTGCCTTGGCTGGAGCTGAGGACAAGTTGTTACACTTCTGATTAACTTCCAAGCTACAAAGCATCATTACAAGATTTGTGTAACCACAAGATGGCACAGCGGTAGTAGGTATATAGAACTGCATAAGGCAGCCCAGCATGAACAGATTAAAAATTAAAATTAACATAGTATTTAATGCCAATTACAATTGGGGAAGGAGGAAAAAATGTCGTACTCTGGTGAAAAAGATCTTCTTTCTAAATGAAGGGCGGTGTTCTCTTAGCCCATAAACAACAGACAATACTGAAATCTTTTCAATAATCAACGGTTATATATTTACCAAAAAAAAAATAATTTCAAAGCAGAAAGGACTTCTGAACAAGGAAACCAGTTATGTCTGAGATGTAATAGAATCCTGTGACTGTAGATTCAAATTTCAGTCAAATGTTACAAAGATTATAGAATAGCTTTCAGTGATCTATTTTTTTTTTAAGCTGGAAAATTCTTTAATATCAACAAACTCTCTCCATCCTACAGACAATTCCATTTGCAACCACTTTCAATTTTTGAATAGCAAAGGAGTTTGAGTACAAACCCTAATTAGATATGAGATACCAATGACCTTTTGAAAATAGCCTTTTTATGATACAATCCACAAGGCAACGAATGCACCCTGTGAGCCAGTAATGTTAGTAATATGGATTTATGGGATCCAGATTCACTGCCCTGAATGACCCAGAAAATATCATGGAAATTTAACCAAATCATTACTTTGGCAGCCTACCACAAAGGACTGGACAGGGTAGGTTTATTGTCTCCAGAATATTTGCTTTTATTATCCCCTAACTACTGAGGAGATGATGTGAGGTAAAGAGCAGCACATACACATTAAGAACGATGCAGGGAGGTGGAATTACATTATGTTTATGCAGTAGGTTTTTTTAATGATATGATTTGTATAGTTCACCAGTGAGTTTTGCCTTTTGTCCTGCAGCTGTTCAGCAGCTAACACAACAGGGTGATAATTCATGATTGAGATTTCTAGGAGTGTCTGCAACAAAAATATTAACTTTCTATCCATTTATGTACTGCCATGTTTGTCACTCTTCACAAATGCCAGGGATTTGGAGAGGTCCTATCACGGTGGAATAATAAAAATCTAAATATAAACTCATCTAAATGCTGATATAAATCCATCAGAAATATCTATATCTATTCATCTAATGCATATCTAAAGGTGGGGGGGAAATTATAGTTTTATTAGCCAGGTTCCTTTGTAGTAAATCAGAATTCCTGATTAGCATACAAATGAAAAACTAGCCTTTCCAAATTTGCTACCTTTCATCCAGGTAAACTGTTCTCTGACTTTGACAGTGAGGACATTCACAAAAACCTGCATTTTTGAAAATAAGATCAGAAACTTTAATTATAAAGCTTTTCATTTTGACTGACATTCTTCCTTATTTTAACTGAGCAATGCCTGTGTCAGTTCTTGATCTTTCCTTGTATTAATATAACTCAGCATAGAGAGAGACCAAAAAAGTATAAACTGTCTGTTTATTTTTTAGCTGAGTACAATAGTCGTTAAAGAGGATAACATAGCCCATGTAGAAAACTCAGTCTTGCAATTCCCATTAATTTTCATGTGATTTGTACAATCAGTCCCTGAATGCTAAAAATGCCTCATACACATACAAAGTCTCAGACACCTTCCCAAATCACTGTGCTGTCTGTTAAATGTATGTATGTGCTTACTTCTGGCCCAGTTGTGAGACAGAAAGCCTTTGCATTTTTCCCAAACACTTCTTAATTCAAAACATGTTACTCATAGGCTGTCATTTGTAGGAGCATACATAGGTATGGAAGAAGAAACTATTTACACACCCCCACCAACGCTCATGTACTTGAATAAATTTACCAGCCTCCTAGGCAATGGCTTCTTCAGAACCAGTATAGACCAGGACTCTTAAGACTGGACTTAGCCTTTTGGTGGATCCTCACTCCCTTCCTCAGCTGTATGGAAAACTGTCCTCCTAGGTTTGACAAATAATTATCAACTAAAGCTTTCCAGTACAAACAACCTTATGATCCCACTTCAGGAGGGGAAAGGAGCCAGGGTGCATGGACTGCTCAGGACCATTGCTTGTATCAGAGCCTGACAGGTATGGTGGGCTGGACCTCTTCGAGTTTGGATTAAATATGAAATCATTTTTATTCACAGACTGAAAGTAGCAATTTCCTTCTACCTTTTTTCCGAGTATGATGCAAATACAGAAAATCAAAGTGCATCTTTTTCACTATGCTGTTGCATGTTATGCTTCTGACGCTGTCATGTTTTGATCTTTCCCTTTGTTCCGTTTCTTAGATCTTATAAGTAAATATCTGACTTAGCCATCCAGCCACACAGCAAGATTTTTCTTAACATGAGCCATAGTCTCTGCTGGATGCCACGTTACCGTCATTTTTATTACATACTTGCTTCCAAAACACTACTGTGGGGCTGGTTGTAAACAGTGTGCACAGGAGAGTCTATGCAGAATATCAATCATCATCACATATCTTATACATTTCACATGTCCCTACAACGGTGTCCTAAAATATGCCAAATTGGATCTATGTGAAAGAGTGTGTAAAAAAATGTGGGCTACATCCTGCAAGCTACAACTGATACTCTATGTACAGTGATGTGCATGTAGTTTACGTAGGCACTCCTAACGCACCACTGTGCATTACTGACTCACAACAGTTCCATCTTTACTATGTTTCTCTTTAAAATGATATTTTTCTATCCCAGGAGTATTATGTGTTCCCTACAGACAGAAAGGGGACTGGTAAAGAGAGACTGAGGTTCATAGCTGCTGGTCTAAAGCCTGCCTTAGATGCCAGGAGATCCCAGGTTTGACATTTTCCACTGGTTGCGAAGAGGCTGTCAGAAGCACCAAATTATTAACAAAAGTTAGGCTTGGGAACATACATGAAAACTGTATTGGATTAGTAGATCTTCAGCGATTTCCCCAAACATGTATAAGAAGAGCATTCAAATAAACAAAAAGAACAAACTAATGTTCTAAGCTGCATAGTTTCCTCCTGCAGGAACTCTTACCAGCATCTCCCTGAATTCCTTATGGGTAATTATGGCTTTACATTCCATTTATTTTCCTGGTGATTTAGGAAAGAGCTCCGATACACACAGACTGCATCCAAGTTCACCTGCTGATGTACGTCCTGCATCCCAGTTGCCTATGCTGGATTGCCATTGGAGTGTGCTGTGGCTCCAGTCCAGCTGGTTTCTGGGTTTCCTTTCCACCAAAGATCAGAGGGAAAAGAGGGCAGACTAAGGTCTTGCCCCAGGAGGGATCGAGGTGAGCGTAAATTCAGCCCCCAAGCTGGGGACTTTGATGAGATTTTCATATGATGAACTAGACATAGCCACACACTCCATGTATAGGTAGCTGACCCAATGTTTTTCCAGGCACACCGTTGGTCCTTTTAGGATTTAGTACATCTACCCTTTCTGTCAGTGGCACAGATGCTGTATGGAAGGGGACTCACTTCTTCATCCTCACAAATCCATTTGTGGAAACAGGGAGATGTAAAGATACTGGCTCCTCACTTGGGTCAGATTAGCCCATGTGCAAGACACAAGATGGAAATGAAAGATGGCCTCTAGCATCCTCTGTTGCAACTGATATTAACTATCCATGTCCACACACATACCAACTCTGAAATTTCTCTGTTTGTACAGTTTATGATCACAAAAAGTCAAGAGGGAGTTGTTACAGCGAGCAGAACGTGAATACTCAAATTGGTTTGGGGGTGGCCTACAGAGCACCAGTCCAGGTGGTCAAACCATGACAAAATTTGTTTGGAGAGCTGAGGGCAGATGTTGTGTTATACCGACTCAATTCTTTAGATAGGTATCAATCAACTCCTGTGGTGAAAAAACCAACCATAAAGCAGACAATTTCCTTAGCCAAGGGCAAATAGTACTTTTTACTACAGATCTGTGGGGCTCCCAAGTGTACAAGCTGTTCTTTTGCTGGAAAGGTTGTATTTTGACATAAGCATTACCTAGTGGTTTTCCTGTCATTTAGAGGCAACACACATAGCTAACCATCATGGGGTGATTTAGAAGCTTTATTAGACAGGCAGCTTGCATTTTCTCCGTGAAAAGGAAGTTTTGTTGTCTATCTCAGCATTGATGGCTCTTGTTACACAGCCCACTGCACAGCATGTGTAAAGTAGCTTATTGCCAGTTTTCATTTGCTGTTTTTTCCCAGATAAAAGGGCAAAACCATTAAATACTGGCTGGCTTCTTCATGTCATATGAGCAAAGATGATAGTGCAGTAGGCTGGTTTCTAAATAAAAGTTTAATGATTTGATAAATGACAAGGCAAAGAGCAGGCACTTTTAGGTTTAATCCTTACCTGCACATGAAACAACTTTCCTTCTTACAACAGATGATAAGCAGCATGGGTCTGTGGCTGCAGAAGCGAGTTTATCCCTGAGTGCTGGTCTCTGCTAACCTCACCTGGGGATTTCACAGAGCTGTCACCCTCCTGTCAAGACAGCAGGTACCATACCTGTACTTCAACATCACAGAAACCTCAGGCCGCATTCCATCTCCCGCATCACACAGCCTCATGCTCAGAGGCAGAGGGAAATCATCAAAGGAACAGGGAAGCTGGTAAAATTCAGAGCTTCCATCTGCTTGTGTTGTTAAAATTATTACTTCAGATAATTTTAAAGTCGTATAAAAAAGTATCACCACTAAGTGATGCATATACTCTACTCACAGATTTGTTTACCCATCTGCACCTGAAAACTAAAGTCCCTAAACATGATTACTTGAACTGTGCTTTCGAATTTCTATGTCACACAAAGGTGACTTGCAAATTAGTTTTTCTAACAATGGAAATAATGCTTCCTAGTATAATAAAAGGCCTATGAGTTACTTTTTGCTTCTTATGCTTTAATTTTTCCCTGAAAATATCTGGATTGCCCTTTTTTTAAAACATTGTTTTAAAGGAAGATTTCTCTATGCAAGATAATCACAGTGAACATTAGGACTAATCGGAGGGGAAAGATACTGGTTCTTCAACCAAAGTCTTTTCATTCCAAGATAGTAATTAGTCAATAAAGTTAAATATGTAAATTATTATTGGTTTTGTTATAACAGTTAATTATAAACCAAGCCCCTCTAGAGTCTAAAGAAGGATGACCTTTGGACTTTTTCTTCTTTTCTCTCTCTGAAAAGAAACACATTCCCATACTTCCACCCTAAGAATCAGATTAAATAAAAGCCTTTCAGTATTATTAAAAAGCAAAAATAGCCTGAGATTGTTTTCCATGTCTTTAGAGATATTTTTAAGATGTGAGAGAAAAATTTGTTACCCTCTGAAATTCTTCATCTTTCCTTTCGGACAGTTGTCTCTCGTCTCTTAGTTTTCTTTTGAAACACAGGAAGGGAGGTAGAAGAATCAGGAACACCCATGCACAGCAAACCATGTCACAGCTGAGACTTTTTACACATGAAGGTGATATGAAGGTGTTTTAAAGTAGAAACTTTACTCTGAATTTATGTTTTATATAATCTATTATATGTGGATATAATGTATCATATATAATAATATGGTAATGTATAATTTATCATTGCCAGTGGTGCAGAACAAAGACAAAGCCCCCATTATGTGATGTCCATATAATAGCCTCAGGGCATACATCTGAAATAACACAAACAGAAGTTTTCCTCCAGACTGCTCTCCCCCTCACCCCAGCATCCTCCTCCTCCCCTCTCTTCACCCTGCAGAGCCTTCTCCTGCCCCATCTCACAGCTCCCCACATGCTCCATCCCCAAAATCACAAGCACTCCCAGGTCCTCCCAGTCCGATTTTTGACCAGGCAACTTTATTGTATTCAAAGACTCTATTTTCACGCCCAAGTGCTTTTGTGGAGTGCAGCTGATCATGATGTCTCCATCAGCCATGTGAACTTCAGTTTCACCCCATCACCCCTCCGCACTGTGGAGACCTCAAAGCACGGTCAGTCTTGCGGTACAAAAAAGATCTCCCCTAAGTGAGTGTACTCAAGGTGAAAGCAGCCAAAGTGACGATGAAAACTTGCCCTGACAAAGGCAGGCTGCAAGAACCAAGTGCCTGTCGTGGAGAGAGCGCAAGTCTCACCACCAGCTCACTTCAAAGGCGCAACAAGGCGCCTGCGAAGCAGAACGGAACAAACTCTTCCCCGCGTCCCCGCGGGCGAGCAGGAGCAGCAACAGCCCCTCCCCAGCCTTTCTGGGGGGCTTTTCCAGCGACAGGCGAGGCGGGGCGTGCGGCTCGGCCCCACCAAAGCCTCCAGCCCGGCCGGGGGCGGTGGCGGCGGCGGCGGAGGCGGAGGGATGGCGGCGGAGCCGGGAGCGGGGCTGCGCATCTTCCGCGATGTGAGTACGCAGCATCCCTCACATGAACACATGAACCCCTTCCTCCAGCAGTTTGAGGGGTGCGTGTGATGTGTGTCTTATTTTTTTATGTTTTGCTTTCCCCCCCCTCTTTTCCTCCCTGCAGTGGGAGTGAAACACAGCAAAGCAGTGGGCCTTTAGCTTTCCCTTTCCTTTCTCCTTTCCTTTTTCTTACCTTTTTCCCTTCCTCCTTCCTTTCTCTTTTCCCTTCCCCTTCTCTTTCCTGTTCCCCTTTCCTTTTCCTCTTCCCTTTCCTCTTCCTTTTCCTTTCCCTTTCCCCTTCCTTTTCTTCTTATTCCCTTTCCTCTTTTCCTTCCCCTTCCCTTTCCTTTTTTTGCCTTTCTTTTACCTTTCCCTTTCCTCTTTTCCCTTTTCCCCTTTTTCTTTCCCCCCTTCCCCTTTTCCCTTTCCTCCTTTTCTGTTTTCCCCTTTTCCCTCCTTTTCTGTTTTCCCCTTTTCTCATTCGTTTTTCCCTTTCCCCTTTCTCTTTTCCTCTTTCTCCTTCTCTTCTTAATGTTTTTAGCATTTAAAATGTCCATGAGGGGAATGAGTTTGCTTGCTCCGGTGGCGTGCATGTGGGAGGAGAGCCTGTTAGCACTTGTGAGCAGATAGGAGAGGTGCTGGGTGAAAACACTGTTACATTTCAGAATACATTGCTTGGATTTCTGTTATTTTTACTCTGGGCACTTCAGTGAAGTGTTTCTCACACTGCAGGTGTTTTTCCCAAACTGTACAGGTTCCCTCCCATCCCATTAGACCTGGATGGATTTGAGGTGCCCAGGGTTGATGTACTTCTAAGCCCCTCAGCCATTTGAGGGGGAGCCCAGCAAGGTGCCATCCTACCCCTCAGGGGTGCTGGGCTAGACCATGACCAAGGGCTCAGCATCTCACAAGATGCAGCTGTGAAGTTTTGGTCTAAATATGCCCAGCTCAGAGCATTTCCTTGGTCTGAGGCAAGTCCTGATAAAAGGCAAATTCCCATCCAAAGATTCCAAGGTATCCCCTGCATCTCACCTGTCCCTGGTGAGACCTGCATACCTTCAGACCAGCTCTACTACCAACTTAGATCTACTTAAGCCCAAGTCTTGTACCAGGGTTAGTCCACAGTATCAGTACTGTATTAAAGGATCCTTCATCTAGCTTCTCTAATGTGCCCACATTAACTTCCCCAACATTTTCCACAAGTTATTTCAAGCATCTCCTATCTGTTCATCTCCCAATTTCTTAAGACTCCATGACAAAGCATTTAAATTAGACTCTTTGTTGCTTTTTATTTCCGTTCAAGTGTATAAGGAAAATGCAGCTTTTCTGTATGTAAATACCACTTGTAAGAGAAACCAGAGAGTTACAGGCATACGTCGCAAAGACGGAAGAGAAACCGAAGTAGCCAGGAACGAGTTAAAAACGTTAGCCTGAGCCAACTCCCCCGTTTAACTCAGCACACTGGGTTAGGAAACTGCTCATTGTCAGAATATCTCCTCCCTGGCTTTGTGTCAAAATCCCTATCAAGTGTACAAAGGATTTTAACATTTCCCTAATTAAAAAAAAAAAAATAATTTTTTAAAACAAATTATTAAAAAAAATAATTAAAAGTTAAGATAATGATAAATACATAAAATTCTTTTCAAAATAAAACCCAAAAATTACTTCTGCAGAAACCTTTGCCACCTTTGACCCATACTTATGGGGTACTTCTAGTTGGTTGAAACTCCGCTGCTACAGCTGTCCTAGTCTTGTCCACCCATAGTCCAAGCCAGAGCAGCCAGCGCTCTTGGTCACATAGAAGGCTTGCACAGGGTGTGGGCTGCATCATCTGGTGGGGCTGCATCACCCATGTGACTCCACATGGACCCTTGCTACTCATGGTGCAAGTCACTGGTCATCTGTTAATATTGTGCAGGCCCATGCTGGGTGTATTTATCTCTCTGCTAAAGCACACCTTGTTCTTTCCCATCAGACACAGTGGGCAGCTCAGCCCAGGCACCTGTGAGGCAAGGAGGAGGGTTTCAGTGCTTGCATCTACATGGGGGCACCTGCTGTTCTTTTGTTGAGTGTAACTGGGCAGAAGAAAGCTGTCAGATCTCAGGAAGAAACGAGGCTGCTTGCCAATGAGACAGGAGAAAGACCAACAACAGTTCCCCCCCAAAATCCAGTCAAAATTGCCAGGAATGTGGAACTGTGTTTTACCTGTTAAGGACTATGGACAGTTTTTATTTTATTCAAATAATGCTTTTAATGGTCTTTCATTTGCTCTGCATTTAGTCTTTAGTTCTCATTAGGATAAAATTTCCAGTTTAAGAGTAGAAGTTTAAACCCCCTAAACAGTGCAGTCCTCATACTGAAAATTGAGGTGCATGTTAGTAAGTTAATTTCATACTTCATGTGCTGTAAACTTGGTCCAATGCAAAGTTCTTCTTACAGACCATTAGTGAAGTCCTGGATGCAGGTAACAATTCTGTTAGCTCCCCAACAATTTTCCCCTATAGAATACAGTCATGAAGATGCTCTGACAGAGCTTGGCACTTCAGTCCTTGGGTTTCTAACTTGGTTTCACCTCTAGGAGCAGAGCAGTCATGGCATGTGCTGGAGAAGCTTTTTAAATAATACTAGGAGTTTATCAAACCAGAGAATGTTTCCACTGCTGTCATCTTTCAAAAGTGTATGCTCCCATTTTGAAACTCTTTACTGATATTCATAGCAACAATAGAAACTATATTAGGAAGATTTGCTTTCTTCCCTTGTGTAACCTTGGAGCATTGCCCGGACAACTCCCCGTTGAAGTTCAGGCTAAAGCAGTGATGGGGACTACATCCAGAAGCACAGCAGGGTGACAGTGGATGGCAATTGCACGTATCTAAGTGTCACATTGTGACCCATGCCACAGCAAAACTACCTCATCTGGAGAGCAGGGAGCAAAGAAACTGGAGGAGACCGCCTCTGTTGGTTCCACTCCCTGTCCCTGATCCCTTCTTCTAAGTGTGGACTAATGTCATGGTACCTGCAGTGGGACTGCAGCAGGGCCCGCATCTCACCAGCAGTAAGACAGCGCAGTACACCTACATACAGTCCTGGGTGGGTTGTTGCTGCGTCCTGCCACTGATGGCAGGGGTGACTTGGAAGGCTTTGCGACCTCTGCGCACAGGGTGCGCCCCTTGGGATCCTCTTCTCAGACTTTGCACAAGGAGTTACAGACTCTGCCTGTGTATTTAAATGGCTTCTCCAGTGGGTGCCATTTACAGTGGGGAGAAAAGGCAGCTTGCCCACCATGAGGGTAAGCTGGGGTCATGCAGAGTTTTCATGGCAGAAGTATTGCAGGGAAGGCTCTATAGCAGGCACCCTCGTGCTCCTTTGCCTTTCCAGCTTATAAACCTGTTTTCCTTCCCCCTTTGCTTCTGCATCTGGTTTCTACTTGCTATGAGAGAAATCCTCATATCAGCTGCCACACATTTGATCTCGCTGCCTCCCACACTCAGTCTGATCCCTTCATGCCATCCAGCTCCTCTCATGACTTACACCTTTGTTCCCTCCACCCACAAACCCCTGAGCCTTTCTCACCATCTCAGATGCTCAAACCATTCTCCCAGCTCTCATCCTTACTCTGCTTCCTTAAACCACTTTTCTCAACCTTGAATTCAGTGTCATGGTGGCCATACAGTATCAGGTTTTGTGCCTGAACATCATCCTTCTAAGCCATGCACAACTAGAAAATAAAAGCCAGTTCTGATTATGATCCTGGTTTTCAGTGCACATAGCACAGGGAAGCAATGATCTGACGGAAGGTAGACCTCAAACTATAGTTGCCAACTAAATTATATTGTGTGCTATTAACCCATTAAAAAAAGAGTGATTCTGTTCTCTCTTTTTGTTTAGATATTAAGAAGAGCAGACAAGAATGGTAAGACTGTGTCTTCCCCTCTCCCTTTGGAAAAAACCCCATCCATCATTGATTCAGCATTTTAAGTCATGCTTTAAACATCCTAACGTGAAAACTAGACATCCCTCATGCAATGTATTCTGTTGTGCACTGATCCTCCCTATGAATTCTTCAAGGGCAGATCTTGTGCTTTCACAATTTGGCTTATGTTTTTGATTTGCACTTTGGATGCACGTGGGTGTTGTCTTAGTGACATTTTGTTCACGATGTTTGAAATGCTTGTTAGTAGCTCCATCTCATGACTTTTTAAGAACACCATAGGCTATATCCAGCAATCAGACTTGTTTCCTGTGTTTTGCAGTTATGTATTTGTTTGGCATGTCAGTAGGCAGGATAAACCTTTGAGCTCAATATGTAACACAAAAGTCATAAGTTTTTGTTACATTCATCAGAAGTTTTGCCCACATACAGCACAGTACTGTAAGGCTTCACAGATGCTGCCAGGCAGCAGGGAAAGGTCCTTGCTGTAAGGACTACAAGGGTAACTACTGGATTTTTTTGCCATATACAGTCATGGTCTCAAACCTGACTATAACTCCCTTTTCCATCTCAGAATTGCTGCACAATTTTGGACAAGTTGCATTTTTGGTTTTGTGCCACGTACCCCAGCAGAGAAATGAAGCCACTAGCCTGTCTGCATCACAGAGAGCATGAGATCTAGTATGTTTGAGGCTATGAAGAGCTTCTGTAGATCTGCAGTTACCATAATAGTATTTATGTTTCACTCTGATAACCATAGTTAGCTCTTGCAGGGCAAGAAGGAAGCACAAGTTTCTTTGTAATGAAATGCAGTTATTTAGTACTGTAATACCAAAATACAGGAAGAAGCGGATGTGACTTGTTGCAGAAGCACCGGCCAGTCTTTTGTCTTTTCCTGAAAGCATTGAACAGTGCTAAACCCACAGCTCAAACAGGTTTAACCCTGACAAGTAATTCCCAGTCAATCCTCAGAAAACAGGTATTGTGCAGGTTCAATAAAGTGTACTGTCAGGTATTTGAAGGCATATGGACACCATTATGAAAATCAAAATAACTTTCAAGGAGCAACTATTGGACAGTCAGGGGCTACCGCATGGTTTGGTGAAATAACTGAGCCTGTTGAATAGCTATTTGCATTACTATTGCTGAGAGGGCAGTCTCACTCGCACAGCCCACCTCTGGTTGCTGTTCCACCCCCAGCTCGTGCAGCAGCTGGCACTTCCCACGAGACCATGGCAGGCTCCTTCAGAGAGCTCAGGAGCCACAAAATCCATCACTGTGAGAGTTTTTTGATAGTGTTTTTGTTGTTTCCCTCAGTCAGCTTGCCAGTGGCTTGCAAGGGCAGTGGTGGTATGAGCTGAATCCCAAGATGGGGGCTGGGATGGCAAGGAGTAAAGGGCCCCTACAGCTTCATGTCCCTGCCCTGGAATTTGAGCTCATGCTCTGTCCCTTCTGTGGTGTATCCACAGCACCTTCGTGGTCAGGAAGACCTCCAGTCCTCACAGGGTTTACACCACAGCTTATTACTTACACATTGCTATAAAAACTAGGGGAAACAGCTCACGCAATCAGTGACAAACATGCTTGTACCAGCACCATATGAAACCACATCAGCTGCCGAGACTTTGGTCACTGGCATTCATACCTATATGTGGATGCTTTACAGCATGCTGTTGGGAGAAAAGTGGCTAAGGTTAGCCACTTTAGTTCTGTTAATTTAAGTCTGTGAACTTGAAATTATTTCAGCTCTTATGTGCTCAATTGTGTTTGCTCAACCATCAGTTGCCCATGGGACTTCCACTTTGCTCATCCAGCACTGCACAGGCTTGTGCCACATTAATAGGGAGGAAGTTTGTTTTAAGGCTGGGAAGTTAAGTACCTTAGAACAAGTGCAGAGGAGGGCCACGAGGATGATCAGGGGACTGGAGCACCTCCCATATGAAGATAGGCTGAGAAAATTGGGGCTGTTCAGCCTGGAGAGGAGAAGGCTGCGTGGAGACCTCATAGCAGCCTTCCAATACCTGAACGGGGCCTATAGGGATGCTGGGGAGGGACTCTTCATTAGGGACTGTGGTGAGAGGACAAGGGGTAACAGGTTCAAACTTAAACAGGGGAAGTTTAGACTGGATATGAGGAAGAAATTCTTTACTGTAAGGGTGGTGAGGCACTGGAATGGGTTGCCCAGGGAAGTTGTGAATGCTCCATCCCTGGCGGCATTCAAGGCTGGGTTGGACATAGCCTTGGATGGCATGGTTTAGTGGGAGGTGTCCCTGCCCATGGCAGGGGGGTTGGAACTCGATGATCTTAAGGTCCTTTCCAACCCTTACTATTCTATGATTCTATGATTCTGTGATTCTCTGGAAGGTTATTGGATATGAGAAGACTTGCCTAGCATGTTTACACTGTTGTCAACACAGATTTTAAGCTTTTTTTTAATGACTAGGATATATTTTCAGTGTCACCCTTCTGAGTAATGGGAAAACAAGTATTGGCTTACAGTAACAAATACTATGTTACTGTCCATGACATGGCCCTCTTAAGCTCTCTCATACACTTTTAATAGGACTCTCAGAGCTGCTGTACTTCTTCTTTCTGTGAGATTAAAACACTCCCAAAATAGTTAGCACCAAAAACCTTACTATATACTTGCTTGACAACATCCATCCAAAAAAGTGAATTAAGCTGATAAATAAGAGTATTATAGGAGATAGGAATTTAGGGACTGTGGAACTTCAGTTTAGCCTTCCACAACAAAGGCAGACAGTGGTTCTGCAAAGACAATATAAAATAAGAGATCAAAAGAGCCAAGAAATCCTGCTGAATTGGTGTTACTTAAAAATACTACAGTGATTTATGATAGCGGGGTTTGATTGAGAAGCTCCTTTATCAGTCCCTGCCCTATTTGAAAGAAGCTGTACGAATGTTTTTTTCATGGTGGTGGCTTCTTTCTTTGCCAGCTCGGGTACATAAATCATTCTGTTACCTTCCTGTTTCTGGAAATACCACTGTGCACAGCTTCCCAAAGAGGGTCAGCTTCCTACACTCAATCTATAGTTCTTATTTCATGGGTAATCAGCTCCACACTATATAGGGAAGATCCACACTCCTCACGTAACTGAAAAGGTCATGCAATTTTCTTAGGGGGAGCACAAGACATAGGGAAGGAATATCACATTTCTAAGAAATACATGGTGCATAATATTGACAAAAGCAGCAGAGAACCCCAAGGGGAAAAAAGTAATTTCATAAAGGTGAGATGTTGCATGTTGGCCTTTTCGGAAAGGAGGAGTTTCAGGTTTGCATGTCAAAATGAAATTTTGGTCAGGTTTACTTTACAAAACTCCATGCATTCAAAGGAAAGCATGTGGATTTCACACAGAACTGCTGTGGAAAATTTCCAGCTAAAAGCTAAGTTCTCAATTTATTTCATTGCCTTTGCTGTTTAAAACAAAATCAGACTCGTAAGATTCCTCTCGAAAAGTAAAACCTTGTCCCTAGCCTGCAAGGGAGGGAGCAAAGAAATACGGGAAACTGGAGCTACCAAATGCAGTCTTTTGTAATCAAGAAAATTTTTTACCTCCCTTATTTCACAGGCAGCAGTGGTTGCTATTTGCTTCCTGACAATCTGGATTTACTGCAGGCACCACTCTGGATCCTGTTTCACAGCCCAGCCTCTGCTTTGGGTGGCATTCCCCATGCCACCTCCCTGGGTCCTTCAGGTGCTGCAGGGCTAGACTCTGTGCTCCAGATTCCAAAAAATTATTTCTGTAAAGGTCAGACATCTGCTTTTAAACCTAAACCCTCTCCCTGTTCACTTAGTCTACTTGGGATCACTCAGTTACATGTACTCAGCTTTTCCAGCATAACAGCTGCAGTAACGGCTCAAAATCGTTATTTCTGATTGCATCAACACTTAATGCAGACCAGAGTCAGTGTTTAGTCAAAGAAAGTCAAAGTTTAGTGCATTCGCCTAGAATCTTCAAGGCTTCAATGTCTGTGCCTTTTTTTATGCAGCTTTTTATACCTGGGTCCTAGTGCATGTTATATGCATGCTCTTTGGCGCACTGAACCTTATTATTTTGGCAGGTCTTTCTTGGTCTGATTCCAACCTATGTGCCATGTGCCAATGAATCAGGTGTTTTTCAATGTTCTGTATCTGCTTCCACCCATTTGTGTCTGTTGTCCGGTATGTGTCCCCACTGCCTCATTCTGTCTGTGTATAAGGCAACCGTAAGCCATCAAAAATGTGTCCTAGAGACTACTTGTGTTTCTGGAGCAGACTGGCTGGAGGATATCACTAGATCCTATTTTATGCATAAAAACATCTATTCAATAGAGAGGTGAATTTTATAGAAATAAATGTAAGAATGCTATTGTAACCCAAAGGAAGGCTCCCCTAAAACACTGTGTAAATATATTCCTAAACTTGCAAGCACTATATAGGGATATTCATTTGATTGTTTATGATTTTCTCTGTCAGTCAGGAGTGTTTGGCTCCAAGGAGAAGGGGCAGCCGTGCTTGTTTTTAAAGAAACCCTGCTTTTTGACAGACATTAGAGAAGACACATAGAAGCAAGCAAGAGTTGCAGAACAGCTTCTTTGAGATAATGTTGCCAAGGCAAACACTGCTGAAGTTTGATTTGTCTGAGGGATGCATGGCTTCAGAGAAGTGTGTCTTTTCATGAATCGTCTGTCCCCTGTCATTTTGCCACAGAGGCACAGATTGAAGCATTTGTAATGGAGATTTCTGCTCAGCTGCTCTGAAACACTTAAACCAGGTAGTATTTATGTGGGTACTCCCAGGTCAGTGAGGTGTGCCTCAAGGAAGCAGTGCTGGGGATATGCATTGCAGCCTTTAAAATAAAGCCCATTCTTGACACCTGACACAGAAAACTAGCTATGAAAGATGTCTTCGGTTACACAGCACAAGGAGCACGTGTTGGGGGTTGGGTCTGCACTTCATAGAATCATAGAAGAGTCAGGGTTGGAAAGGACCTTAAGATCATCTAGTTCCAACCCCCCTGCCATGGGCAGGGACACCTCCCACTAAACCATAAGATGTTGAACAAGACTGGTCCCAACACCGATCCCTGAGGGACACCACTCGTTACTGGTCTCCAGCTGGACCTTGAGCCATTGAGCACAACTCTTTGCGTGCGGCCATCCAGTCTGTTCTTTATCCACCAAGTGTTCCTCCTATAAAGTTGATGTCTCTCCGATTTAGAGACAAGGATGTCATGTGGGACAGTGTTGAACGCTTCGCACAAGTCCAGGTAGATGACATCAACTGCTCTACCCTGTCCATCAGTTCTGTAGCCCCATCACAGAAGGCCACCAGATTGGTCAGACAGGATTTCCCCTTAGTGAAGCCATGCTGGCTGTCACCAAGCACCTTGTTGGTTTTCATGTGCCTCAGCATGCCTTCCAGGAGAATCCGCTCAAGATTTTGCCAGGCACAGAGGTGAGACTGACTGGTGTGTAATTCCCCGGGTCATCCATTTTCCCTTCTTGAAAATGGGGGTTATATTTCCCTTTTTCCAGTCATCAAACAGGTTCAAGCCTCTTTGGGGTTTGACAGCCACAGGTTCGGTGATGTGTCAGTCAGTGTTGATATCACTCAGAATGTTATTGAGAAAAAATAGCATTGAAGCAAAAGTCAGTGTCTGCTCTTGGATGGTAAAATGTAAAGAAAAAAGTGTCCAACCTGTCTGTTGGCAGATCATTAGTTTTCTGGATTGATATAAAGCAGATGATCCTGAAGAAGAGAGACAGACAGATGTTTTAGGGTTTGTGTCATACCCAGGCTGTTCCATGAATAAAGTCATAATATGTTCATCTAAGGAAAGTTGCTAAAAATCACTTGTTTCTTCAGTATGTGTGTAACTTCCATGCAAATCCATCATTCCCAGCAAAGGCTAAAGCTGCAGAGGCAGTTAATTAATCAATTGTATCTGTGTGAATCAAAGGAAGCAGAGCTATGAAAAGAAGATCATTTCAACAAGCTCAGTGTTTGATATTCCTTATCCATAGCCAGTGCCAAACAGCAAATGTATTTAGATTCTCAGTCAGGTAGGCATGGCAGTGTTGTGCCATCCTTGGTTTTAGCTCTTGTAGATCTTGACATTTTATTTTGATCATAATGATGATTATCTCCAGCTACGATCTGTCTTTTCGTATTGAACATTTCAAAATGTTTTTGGTGAAGCAGACTGTTAATTTGTACAATTTTCAAACCCCTTGAAGATTACATATGTGAAGCCATATATTCAAGTCAAAGAAATGATGAAATAATAGCAAGTAAAAGAGTGAAGAAACCCCTGAGCTCTACTCTTCAAATCTGCATGCTGTAGTACAGCATGTAGTTACAGGATTCAGATACTGCCTTTATAATAAAGTCTTCACCACTATAAAATTAGGCCACAATAATGTTGTAGATTAGTCTACTGCTTAGGACGTCTTAATCTTACCCTTTACAGTTGTTTAGTGCCCTATGAGGGTTTCAGTATATTACTGAAGGAATAGAAAGAGACATGTGAACTTAAATTCAGCGCTACCCAAAACAGAGTTATAAGGTGTTAGGCTTTTAGAATTTTCTTTATGCTTCATGAGGCTCAGGCAATTTAAATAAATTATTACTTATCTACCCTTTAACCATTCAGATTTCTTCTAAATAAAAGCAAAAGGTGGATCTTTTTTTTTTTTTTTTTTTTTTTTTGCCTTTGTTTGCTGATTATCAGTTTTACTTTTAAAACTCTCTACATTAGTCAGTGATCTTCCATGAAGATGTGAGGACATGGGCAGGGACTGAGTAAAGAAAGCATATGGCAGGGTGGGGAGAGGACACAATGAATGGCATCTGGGCAAAGACAGGACTATATTCATGCATTTGTCAATAAAGGCTTACCAATACCAAACTAACTTTGCCTGAAAGATAAGAAGGAAGAAGAAGAGATACCAGGCAAACTGAGAACTCTGATGCAACAGCTGACACAACAGCACTTAGCATCATGTTCTTCATGTGTCTTGATCAACTATGTCAATTTTCTACATTTAGTCTGAAGAGCTAGTTTTTCATAGTTTCCTCTCGTATTGTGTGAAATAAACAAGCAAAACTATAAACAAAACAAAGGCACTTTCCATTTCTTTGTTTCAGATGATGGCAAACTCTCCTTTGATGAATTCAAAGCTTACTTTGCTGACGGAATTCTGAGTGGAGAAGAACTACATGAACTTTTTCACACCATTGATACACACAACAATGAGTAAGTGCCCCCCTCTTAAAATTACAGTGCTACTCTCTGTACCTGAGAATGTAAAAGAGACTTCAGGCTGGGTTTAGAAAACAAGTCTGAGAAGAACGCTGCATGAGGGAAGCTAGGCTGTGTCATATGGCTCTAAACTGTACAAGTGACGTGTTTCTAAACGTTGTAGAAATACCTGCATGTTCCAATAAATGTGATATAGGTCCTGAAAACACAGGGTAGAATGCAAGACAGAGAAAGAGGTCTCCCAGATAAAACACACAACACAGGAGAAGCAGCAATGTAAATGAGATGTCCCTCATGATAAGAAGAGAAGGCTGTTATTTCCCTTGTTTCCCGTAGTTTTATAATTTATCAAAAGTGCTTAAGTGCTGTAAATTCAAAGTAGAAGATTGATGAATAAATAGGTACCATGTACAGAATAAATAAATGTAACATTTTTATTTCCTCAGGTTTGTTAAAATCAGTGGCAAAGACTGAGAAACAAATATGATCTTCAGTAAATGCAAAGCATGCAGTCTGTCTAATCCTAGCAAAAAGAATAGTGCTTATTAGAACACCATGGGAATTTACTTAGCAGATTAAGGGCCTCCATGCAAATTTTTAACCCAGAGTCAAACACTCATTTCGGAGCCAAAGACTGTTTCATACAGCTTTGGTCTTCCTCATGTATGCCATATATCTGCATGAAAGTGGTTTTATTTTACCATGATTCCATTTGTCTGCATTTGTCAGGAAGCATCCTGATAAGGGCAGATATCCTCGATGACTATGTAACATTTCTTAGAAAAAATAAAATAAAATATATGTTCTACATTTATTTTTCCTTTTATTTGATTCATAAAGCTTTTTTTCATTTGTAAAATATTTTTATTTGTAAACCTTTTTCTCTTTAGCAGGGAATATCTGGATCTGAACAATACGTGGAAAAGTGAGAATAACATTAGTGTTTTCTTTTGTCTGTGAGATAGGCATACCTGAAGAATAGGTGTGACTTCATTGAATGCTGCAGTGTCCTGGGTTCTGGGTTCAGTTGTAACAATTATTTTTCTCCTTCTTAGTAGCTGGAGCAATGCTGTGTTTTCAGCTTTAGTCTGAGAACAATACTGATAACACACCAATGTTTTTAGTTGTTGCTAAGTAATGTTTACTCCGATCAAGGACTTTTTCAGTAATATGTATGTAATTACATACAGTTATTAGCTGAGAACAGGTAATGAAACTGGCACATCAGCCATTTGAGATAGAGGTCATTTGCCAGGAAAAGCCTGGCAAAAAGCAGGTACAAAAGCCAAGAGAATAAGTACTGTGAAGGATGTATTTCAGAGAAATGAACAGGTGGAAGGATAAAAAAACCTTACGAAATTGCATTTTCCAGCCAGAAGAAAGGGTGCTTTGTTTTGGTTGGTTGATACTGGTTATAGAGTAGAACAGGTAGTAAGACAACTTATAATAAGCTTTTTGAGTTTGGGTTGGTTTTTTTTTTTTTTCTTTAAGACCTTAACTGATAAAAGGGTTAGTGCCTGACTTTGCAGCTGAAAAGTATTCTGCACTGCTTGATCTTACCCTTTAACAGAGGTAAACACTCTTTGAAGACTTTCCTTTAGTATTTTTGAAAGCATTTGAGAGCCCTGTCATCAGGCATGCAGCAAGATGGAGCATGTCAAATATCAGATGGATATAGCAGAGACATCTTGGACAGTATAATATAAATTCCTTGTTAATGTAGCTTTCCAGCTATATTATTGTTTATATATTTTCACATGAAGCAGATATAATAAGGAGGCAAAAACTTTACTCACTGGCATTTGCTGAAAAGGGCAGATTATGTAAAATGTCTCAAATTAACCATCTGACTAAGAAAAGTAGCAAAATGTTCATTGAAGCTTGGGAAGTTTTGTAATGTAAACAGCAGGAGAATCATGTACATATCAAACGATCCCCAAACCACTTATTTTGGGATGGTTTTACTTGCAAATTACCCAAGGGAATGAAATTAAAATCATGGTTTGTGCCTATAAATCTCAAGTAGTTTGTGAGTGGGTTTTGGTAGGGGAGGGTGAGAAATTCTACTCATTTGGGATTCTAGTATGAGAAGATTTGCACAGACTATTTTGTCTCTCTTACCCAGTTTAAATGCAGATTCTGTCAAATTCTGGGCAAATCATTTATCTTCTCTCTGCTTCACTATTTACAAAATGCAGACTGTAGTTCCCTATCCCTGAAATATTTTGTAAGCATTGAGATTATACAGTGATTTATGCTACATGTGAATGCTTAGGACAGATGGCTAGGGAAGCATGTCATGATCCACTAGATCATTTCTTGGAGTATCTCAAGATGTCATACTCAGCTTGTCACAAGAGCAGACAGATTGTTTCCACCTGCGCTAAGTCTTATAGCTCTGCCAGCATTCAAAACCTCACTGTCTGCTGTGTGCGTGACTCTCTGTTCTTCAAAGCCTGAAGATAAAAAAGGACAGGTTGCCTTGAGATGATATTGATGGGCCACAAGCTCAATCAATCTGAGTTCTCAGCTCTGCTGCAGCAATCTTTCAAAAAAATATTCAAAGCATACCAAACTTCCACCAGCTTAACACTTTTTGAACGCCCTGTTACAAGGGTCCTAATGTCAATCTTGGTGAAGAGAGACTTAGAAGATTATTAACTTTCAAAAAGACCAAGCTAAGGTAAGGTAACATATCTGTTACAAAGCATATAGAAGCTATGGAAGGCTATGGAAGACTGCTAAAATGAGCAATTATCATTTTCAGTGTGACAGCAGGGCAAATAATAGAGTGTTTAACTTCCCAGTAATTGAGGTTGTGTCTGCCTAACTGACTATGATCTCTGCACCTTACTGTTTGGTACAGTGACCATAATCACCAGCAAAAAAGATGAGTAGGAATTAGTCACCACCACTTGAAGTTTCCAGGTTGAACAGGAGTTCATTATGCCAGGATGAATTTTTATTTACAATTTGTCTAGACCCTGAAGTACAGGTTATTCATTTGGGGCAGATCATTGCTTTTACTGAAAATTTGCATTAGCTAAGGATCTTTCCTCAGTACAGCATTTGGACATATATTTTGCAATTTATGAGTGTACTTACGTGTAGACTACTTTGTGGCTATTTTTTTTTCAAATTCATAAAATCTACATTACCTTTTCATGAAATCTAAATGTTAAATTAGTACCCGTGAGGACATGCCATACAAATGGATTGCCTGATTTTTTTAATGTCCATTCATTTTTCCTTGTAATACCACCAGAAACAAACGTATAAGTTAATATATACTGGGTATGATATAGATTTAATGATGCTGTCACTATGCAGACAACCAAATTAGGTGAAGTACTGTGGCCATGCAAAAAGGAAGGGTTATTTTTTTTCCCCCATATTTTAGTACTGCTACGATGTTTTACATTCCTCAAAGGTCTTTTAATATAAAAATTATATTTGTAAGAACTAGCAATCAAAAATTACACTTCCAATTTGGGGTGAAGTCTTCCATCCACTGAGCCATAAGCCAATACAATTATTAGTTTACAGGCCAACTAAACATAGGGTTACACAGAAATTTTCCTCATGGGCAGACCAGCTCATACCTCTTCACAAGGCCTTAACATAAGTTGGTGGCTTTTTTAAAAGCCTCCAATGACCACAAAGAAACAAGAGGACACTGGACCAAAGGCCATTGTGGTGACCCAGTGAATGCCAGCCTCCTGTTTTTTCATGAAGGCAGGGAGATAATACCAAGATTAATTAATACATTAAATTTTAATATTTTTCACTAAAACAAGTAACTTCTGATTATTCAGAGATACTGTGCTTCAAAAGCTACATAAAGAGGCAGTAGAACACTTAGGCCATACAACTAGCATTCCTGACATCTAAGTAGTACAAGGTAGCCGCTTTAGGGGAGTAGCTTTAAACTATTCTTCCTTCAGTGCAGTTTCCAGTATTGTCATTACTTCAAATTGAAGCTGAAAGCCCATTAGGCATTTGACTTCCACTGAAAGTCACTTCTATTTGTGCTTTCCAGGATCTCATGAAACCTTTGGGCAATCCCTATTCAATCACATACCATTAAATAGTATAAAGAAGCTGTTATGGAGGGCCCCACTCAAATGCACTCTCTCTGTCAGTGTAAGAAAAGGCTTTGGATTAAAGTAGCCGTGATTAGGTCTGAGCTGTTATAGCTAGGTCTCCAGGTTCTCGTTTCCTAGCATGCACTTAGCATTTGGATGTACTGCAAAGCAGCGTCTTGTATTTAAAGACCTTTAAAAAGTATAGGCAAGAAATCAAGAGCAGTATTAAAGACTTAAGCTTCAGGCTAGAGTTGTACAATGATCCTTCTCCCCTTATTCATAATGGTTTAAGGATTTTGCAGACAGCCCAGAAATAAGCACTATAAAAGCATCTGGGCAACATCTTAAGCTCTGTTGAAAGTATCGGAAGGCCAGGATAGATCCTGACAGTGTGCTGAGTAGGAGTCAAGCCCGCACAGTATGACTTAGATCAACATGAGGGCACGGCTGTGAGCAAGGAAGGAGCAAGAGAAAGAGCTCATCTTTGCCTCCTGATCTGACATACATTTGATGTGAGGAGGCAAATGCAGGTGCTGTAAAGGCACCAGAAGTCTTTCCTGGGACTGAGAGGGAAGGTGACAAAACAGAGCTCATGGAGGACATGATCTGCAGATCATGTCTGAAGTACTTTTGAGGCTGAAGACCTACATGCTCTGCTGTCTTGGAGCATCCCAATTGTTAACTCCCCTGTCAAAGTGAACATGAAACATTTTGGTTGCATAGCAATTAGTACTGTAATGGCAGAAGTATAAATCAATACACACAGCTCAAGCCAAAGGCTGTCAGGGACTGATGCTCAAAGCCACCTGAAGATAGAAATGAGCTGATGATGTTAACTACAAGAAACATTTTATGTTTGCAGAAATTGCAGTTTTACAAAGGCAATATCTGAGAAGGGTAAGGTAGAGAAGAGTAGAGCTGTGTTGCAACCTTAAGCATTGTGTTTCTTAACATATTCTCCTAAGCATTATTTTTAGGAGCAGATTGGAGCACGAGACTGTTTTACAGATTAAATAGGAAGATTAATAGGAATGTGACTGGGTTTGCTGACTTTCCATTTGAAAAATATAGAAGACTTTTTTAGTGTTATTTCCATTGCTTTTTCACTTCTCAGCCCTTTTGAATCACTAAATCCTAATGTATACACAAAATCCAAGTCTGAAGATCTTCTTCTTCCCATATTTGCATCTAATCAGGAGCAAAAATCATATTTTCATTGTAAATCTATATTTTAAATATTTTAATAATGTGTGCATCATTCCTAGTAGCTACTTTGTATCTTAAACATTTCTATAAGCTTTCATCTAGTTTCACAATCCAGTGTGTGTGTATGTTCAGTGCAGCTGTCTGGGGGTTGTAATATTGCTGAAGGAGCTATTTAAACTTCCAATTATCCCAGTCCAGAAAATCGTAACTTGTGGGGTTGGCATGCTATAAACAATTAATAGGTTGCATTACCTGGACGTGCCTTTACTGAATGTTAAACAACCTGCATGCAAGACAGGATCGCGTCACAGTTCAGCTTCAGAGGATGAAGTTCTATAGAAATGCAGCTGTTTTGCTTACATTTGTTATTGCCTGAATAGAAAGTATCAGCAGCACAGATCTTTTTGTCCATGGAGAGAAGTATTCAGGAAAAGTTTAAAATTTGTGGCTTATGGGGTGAATACTTTCATAGCTCATTTCCTTGGTAAATCTGCCCCAGCTTAATTTTCATGTCAACTCTGATGAGCCCATGTTTCAGCAGAGCAAGAATCCTTGACACAGTTAATAGTCTATTGAATAGGTTTTAGCAATCATTGCAAATGTAAGCCTCCCTTTTACTCTTATCATTCCCTCTTCCTTCCTCAACTCATAACTTTCATGGAAATTGTTTTTGAATAATGGCATCCTTAAGGAAAAGTTGTCAGAAGATAATGAGAAGATCTGGCAAAATTACAAACTAAAAAGACATGCAGACAATCTCAAGGGGATTCAGTCTACAGCACTGCTGGAGAGATACTGTGATAAAAGCTTCACTGATTACTGACTCCGATGAGTCAGTGGGGAATTGCGGCGGGAGATCATGGACAACGCAGCAACGACCAATGTGATCAAACGTTGACAATTTATTAAACACAAGCACCACCTTTTATAGAAAAGTTACAGAGTACTGGAACAGTCGATAACATCTGATTGGTTAACTTATGAAACGTCCATAGCGACAGGCTCCTGTTTTGCAAGCAAGGTTTGCTTTGTGGTAACCTGATCCGGTGCCGACATCCTGCTCAGTGCCTTTGTGGTAACCTGATTGCGGGTGCTCAGTGCCTTTGTGGTAACCTGATTGTGGCGCTGGGATATCCTGCTCAGTGCCCCCCCAAGGCAACGTCCTCTTCATGTCGGCATGTAGGCATCCTTTGTTAACCCTTTCAGTAGCTTATGAAGCCCTCCGCTCACTACTCGAGTGAGGCTAAGTCAAAGGCTGGATTGCTCACATGTCCACTCTCAACAAGAAACACTCCAACAGGGAATTAGACTTGGTTTTCTCACTTTTCTCATTGGTGAAACAAAGTTCTCAGCCAGGACCTTAGTTAGAAGGTAAGAGGGATGCTAGAACTATTGAGGGAGACCTGGGGCACAGACAACCTCCCAAAGGTAAGGTCCCATTAAACCTTTGTGTGTGGCACAAGTTAAACTGTGCACAAGCCAGAGATGAATTCGGTGAGAACCTGAGAGCCTCAGTGACTTGCAGTGCTGAGCTCGTGCTGGGCATTCAGGAGAGAGTCTGTCATGCTGCACATACTGCACATGTAGGGATGGGACTTTGCAGTATGGAAACTCATCTACACTTGCATGCGTATATGTCAGCAGGGTATCTAAGGCTTCCTCATAGTCAATGAAGCAACTGGCACCCAAGAAGTAATTCTGCTCACATAGGTTTCAGCACTGGTGCCCAGGCGTAAGCATTTAAGATGTTCCCACCTGAGACATCAGCCCAAGGTGGACAGGATGACACAGGCAAAGCAGTTGGGACATAGGTGGTGGGAGAAATGCTAGAGCGTCTGACACAACGCTAGATGCCTGTGTTATTTCCAACTACTCAGGTTCCTGATAGCTGGTCTACTGAAAACCTCCCAACTTCTTTGAATGCAATGGGGCTCTTTTGCCTGGCAGGGGAGGTTGGACACCCAGTGCACTTACGCTATCTACGTTTAGGACTCAGCCCCAAAGTGACTCCACCTTCCTTCCACCTAGTTCCTCCTTTAGGCCAAAAGAGGAATGCTGAGATCATCTGCCAGAATAGCAAACTCCAAAAGGATGTCAGTTTGATGTCTGAGAGCAAAAGGTTGGTTAGCATTATCCTTGCAATTGTGGGAACCCATCCAACATTAGGCTGCATTAGCACTGAGCACTGAAACTAAAATAGAATGCATGTTATATGGCACCACAGTGCTTCCTTCAAGACTCTGGTTGTAAAGATGTCCTGGGTTCAGCAGTAGCAGACATTTTTCTTCTTCGTAGTAGCTGGTGCAGCGCTATGTTTGTGACTTTCGGCCTGGGAACAGCACTGATAACACCGATGTTTTCAGTTACTGCTTAGAATGTTTGGTCTGACCAAGGACTTTTTGAGCCTCATGCTCTGCCAGGGAGGAGGGGAAGCCGGGAGGAAGCAGAAACAGGAAACCTGACCCAAATTGACCAAAGAGGTGTTCCATACCACAGCACATCATGCCCAGGATGTAAAAAAAACTGGGGGCAGGAACCTGGAAGAGTTAATTCACGGCTCAGTCGTCTGGTGGTGAGCAGTTGTATTCTCTTCCCTTGTATTTCCCTGGTCATTATTATAATTGGTGGTAGCAGCAGTGATTTGTGTTATACCATAGTTAATGGGACTGTTCTTATCTCAACCCATGGGAGTTATATTCTTTCAATTCTTCTCCCCATTCCCCCACTCCCCCCCCCCCCGGAGTGGGGGGGAAGAAAAAGGGGGGAGTGAGCAAACTGCGTGATTTACGGCTTAAACCACAACAAAAGATAATGATGACAAATCCTCAGTAGCTTGACAGTAGTCTAAGGATAGTAATTATCTGTGCCTCAGATGGGTTTCTTTTGTTTCAGTTGAAAGGCATATTTTAGTCTCATGCTATTGCTGATTTACCATGGTTCAATACAAGTACACAGAAAAAAAATAATGAACTTATAAGTACAATGAAAAAAAACAACTTATTAAAAACAGCGCGAGATACAGACAGGATTTTTAATTAGGTGAACTGCAGGTGAGTGAAAATGTTTTTCTGAAAAGGAATTACTGAATGCAAAAACATTGCATTACTAAAATAACGCAGTGGGTAAAATAATCCAGTGGGTTTTGAGTTGTTTTTTTAAACCAGATCTTTTAGGCTGAATAAGAATTTCAGGCGTATGGTGCAGCACTGACATTAGAAAGGCCTGTTTGCTACTGTTTAAGAGACATAGTTGCAATGTCAGCTATTGGTTTTAACTATCACTTTTCAAAACAATAGCTATATAAATCAGTTGGAAATGAAGAACAGAGGAAAAGGCAAGAGACTGGTCAGACTGTGAGCTGATTATATAGTTTGGTATTTCATGACTGAACAAAAGAAGTTCACTGAGAATGATTTACTCAAGTACTGGTGCTAACAGATCCTCTGGTGAGACAGCCAAGTTGCAAATAGAGTTGCTTGGAAATTTTCCATATGAATGGTTATTTTTAATGGGAAAGTCAGCTTTCTGCAGAAAAAATGAGAATCACAGCGGGAAGATCAAACTGTAATGGGTAGTTTCCACTGCATTGATCTAAATGTAGTTGACCTAGAATCAGTTCAGTTCTTCAGAAGATAACACTGGCTTCCAAGCAGTGAGTTCATTGCTTAATGGTAGGTGTAGTCTGAGGGCCTAGTCCCTTTCATAATCTGGGTTTCCTAGAGAACCACAGCAGGTTTGGTATGTCTATCAACATGTGCATTTCCAAGGAGTTTAATAAACAAAATAAACATTTTGTGTATCAATAAATAATTTTGTGTAATAAGAAATAAACACAGTTAAAAAAAAAATTTGGGGACAGAACTAGAATTTGAAACATCAGCTTCTACAGGGTGTAAACTCTGAAATTTGCTCCTTGTGGCAAAAAACCTCACCATGGTATTGCCTCATCTCCTCAAAAATCGTAGCTCTGCAGCCCTTGTACAGCTCTCTACAGAGTTTAGCATGCACTGCAACTTTTAATGGTATCATTAAGATACTTTTAGCAGCACAGAGACACAGCTGGGATGGGCTGAGAAAATTGGGGCTGTTCAGCCTGGAGAAGAGAAGGCTGCGTGGAGACCTCATAGCAGCCTTCCAATACCTGAAGGGGGCCTATAGGGATGCTGGGGAGGGACTCTTCATTAGGGACTGTGGTGAGAGGACAAGGGGTAATGGGTTTAAACTTAAACAGGGGAGGTTTAGATTGGATCTGAGGAAGAAATTCTTTACTGTGAGGGTGGTGGGGCCCTGGAATGGGTTGCCCAGGGAGGTTGTGAATGCTTCATCCCTGGCGGCGTTCAAGGTGGGGTTGGACATAGCCTTGGACGCCATGGTTTAGTGGGAGGTGTCCCTGCCCATGGCAGGGGGGTTGGAACTCGATGATCTTGAGGTCCTTTCCAACCCTTACTATTCTATGATTCTATGATTCTATGATTAAGGTGGCTAGCTAGCTATGTAGTCTTCACATCCCTGTGAATCAGTGCCTATCAAAGGACTGGTTTTGGGTTTCTTTTTCAGATGAATTGTTAGGAAAAAAAAACCACCTTTATTCTGTTTTATAGTCCTGCCACAGACAAAGCATGTCACAGCCCTGAGAGCCAAGCTGGTTGCTGCCTTTAGAAGCCCAGAAGCTGCACAGCCCAGCTAGCCTTGGGGTTGAAGAGCAGTGGTGTCCTTGGGCCAGCAGCAAGTCTGGTTTCCCAAGGACTAGGCCTGGGAGCTGTTCCCCACTTTCACCTCTTCTTCCTCTTCTCCCTTTTCTAGTGTTGGAGTGCATGTCTCATTTTGCTGACTTGAAGTGGGGTGGCCTGCAGGCTTTCTTGTTGCAATGAGCTTACATCTTTTTGGCTGAGATTGTCCATGCATGTCTATTCAGTTGCACAGTCTAAGTAACATTTAATTCCTTTCAGTCACAAATTATGTGCTTCTACGTAACAATAGGAGATACCAGCCTCACATTTTCCTCCCTAAAACCAAATTTAGCAAAGAGATATGCAAATGGGACCCAACAAGGGTTGGTTTAAGCCTCTGAAATAAGTCTCTCTCATATCTGAGAATGAAGAGAGTTCTGAGGAAGAAAGTGCTATCCTTCTCCAGCTATGATACTCATGGCAATGAGTTTCCTAAATCAAGTTAGTTCAGAAAGTTCATCATATATTGGATTCTTCAATAAAATAGCTTCTTTAGACACTAGAGGCCATAATTTATATATAATTCCTGTACTGAAGAGATGCCATTGCCTCTTCTTCTGGTCCAGAGAAAATATGCAGATCTTCTGCTGGTACCTCTGCCTAGAGGTGTCTTTT
This sequence comes from Amazona ochrocephala, assembly GCA_039720435.1. Taxonomy (NCBI): domain Eukaryota; kingdom Metazoa; phylum Chordata; class Aves; order Psittaciformes; family Psittacidae; genus Amazona; species Amazona ochrocephala. The sequence continues at coordinate 26,816,791 of CM077876.1, read as the reverse complement.
CTTCCAGAGAACGGTATGTGTAAGATCAGTGGATGGGGCTGTGAATCAGTGAATTCACACCAGTAGATGGGTGGAATAGCTTTAACCTTCCCTCCTCCCTGGCTGGCCCCAGTTCACAACTGACTGTGGTGGGCAGAACAGGAGCATGATCACAGCTGCTTTGCACTGCTACGTGTTGGGCTACTTCCAGAAGTATCAGAAATAGGCACTTCTGCCATGGTTTATTGAAGTGAATTTGCTTAAAGCTTCTGTCACTGAGCAACAGGTATGATCAACTTTGAAATGATCAGGACTGCTCAGTGGAATATTTGCAATAGCCCTCTAAAAATAGCTCATGTTAGGTGGAAAACATTTTTTGACACGAAGCCAGACATGTAAAATGACTGCATTTAGTACTCAGGAAGCAAACTGAGAGCACAAGTTTGAAAAATTATCATGTTGACATGACGTGAATGCATTTGGCTGCACCTTCTGCTTCAGGTGCTTATCATGAGTGGAGTGTTGGCATCTGGATGTAAGTCATCCATCAAATACTGCAAATAACATGTTCAGCATTACCAGATTATAGGTCTAAGCAGAATCATCCTTGGCATACATACCTACTGAAATGATTAACGTGTGCCCACTATAAACCTGAGTACTGAGATGCAGAAACAGCCCTCTGGTGTGCACCTTACTCCTGTACTATTAAATATATTTCAAACTGCTTTGTTTCCGTAGCATACTGCAGGGAGCTCAGAATTGTTTGTATACAGAAAAAGAACTCCTCGGTTTGTTCATGACTCTGGAGCAGCATGTTATTATTTCTGAGCAAATGAAATAATCAGTGACAAGAAATTATATTTTCCCTGCCTAGATGAGCGTCCCTTTCAAACAGAATGTCAAGAACAGTGGAGCCTCAGAGGATATTTGTAATAGAGAAAGAAATACTATGAGTATGCTAGACTGAAATCCATGCTCTTTATGTCATTTCTACGTTCTGTCACAGGCTTCTTGAAAGCTGCTGCATAAATCACATGAAACAATAATTTTCTCATTATTCAGGTGCCCATTTCTAACTGAAAATAAATTCAGCAGCTAAATACTTTTCCATTTTCACTTGTAGTCCATTTGCAGCTGTGTTGCTCATGTCAATAGGAATAACAGCAGTGTTCTCATGACCATAATCATAGAATCATAGAATAGTAAGGGTTGGAAAGGACCTCAAGATCATCGAGTTCCAACCCCCCCGCCATGGGCAGGGACACCTCCCACTAAACCATGCCATCCAAGGCTATGTCCAACCCCACCTTGAACGCTGCCAGGGATGAAGCATTCGCAACCTCCCTGGGCAACCCATTCCAGGGCCCCACCACCCTTACAGTAAAGAATTTCTTCCTCATATCCAATCTAAACCTCCCCTGTTTAAGTTTAAACCCATTACCCCTTGTCCTCTCACCACAGTCCCTAATGAAGAGTCCCTCCCCAGCATCCCTATAGGCCCCCTTCAGGCATTGGAAGGCTGCTATGAGGTCTCCACGCAGCCTTCTCTTCTCCAGGCTGAACAGCCCCAATTTTCTCAGCCTATCTTCATACTAGAGGTGCTCCAGTCCCCTGATCATCCTCGTGGCCCTCCTCTGCACTTGTTCTAACACTTCCATGTCCTTTTTATGTTGAGGACACCAGAACTGCACACAATACTCCAAGTGAGGTCTCACGAGAGCAGAGTAAAGGGGCAGGAGCACCTCCCTCGACCTGCTGGTCACACTCCTTTTGATGCAGCCCAGAATACGGTTGGCCTTCTGGGCTGCAAGCGCACACTGCCGGCTCATGTTCATTTTTTCATCAACCCTCTGAGCCACTCCCTTACTATATCACTGCCACACTGCTGAGGATACTGCAGAAAAACAAGGACCAGAATGGATTTCAGTATGAATTTTGAAAAGAGAGCATGAATTCAACTTGCTAAGCAGTGTGAAAGGCTTTTTTAAACACAGTTATCAAGCTGTCCATTAAGAGAGAATGCACTAGGGCAGATGATGTGAAGGGGCAGAAAATGCCAGGACAATGAGACAGAGTAGGCATTATAACAAGAAACTCCTGTCATTTAACATTATTCTGTCACTGCCTTTGACTCAGGCAGTTTTCCAGCTTTCAGGGTTTCAGTTTGCATTCAAAAAGTGAATGCCTGGACTGTTCCAAAAATGACAGCTGAACTGTAGAAGCGGTTGAAGAGACGTGTTTGATAATGGATGTAGCAGTGATCTTTGATGAACAGCCTTGAGGAGTCACAGACACTTTTCCCCATCACATAGTTTGTTGACCCAAGAGTTAAGTTTTTCAGCTTCAGCACCAGTTCTTACAGACTGTGAATTATACCTGCCACCAGGGTCACTGAAGAAATCAGATGCAAGACTCATTTGCAGCCGTTCAGATTGGCCTGTTCAAATGCAGATAAGGTCACCTTCAGTTAATAAAAGTTGTAGGAAATTCTCATTTACATAATCAGTTAAAAGTGTTCGGAAGTCTTTATAGCCCTGAGTATGCAAGTTTGTAACAACCCAGGATCATGTAATTTCTGTCTGTTTCTTTCCCTCATGAAATAAAAGCCAGATGTATGGGAGTTAACATTGTTGAAACCAACCTTAAGATAACACTGTGTCATCATTTTATTAAAAGGTCAATAAAAAAATCCCATTAAAAAGATAAGTGAAAAATCCTAAGTGCAATAAGCCATTCAGTATTCACCCCTCAGCAAGATTCAAGAAGGACATTCATGCTTTTAAGTTTCTTTAATAATCAGTTTCTTCTCCTGCTTGGAAGAGAGTCAATGTACTAATTTTTAGAACTGAGCTGTAGGTCAAACATTTTTTCTTTTGTCTGTTAAGGCCTCAAAGAGAAAGTTCTGCTTAAGAGTTAATCAAGATGAAATCTGTTTCAAGTGAACAGCTTTGAATTGTGTAAGATACTTGATTATGTATTTTAATAATGTTGGCATGGGAATATGGCAATACAGCTATGCTTTTCACATCACTAATTTTGCCATAGTACTGATTAAATGGTTTTCTATGTCCAGAAATTCTTATAAACTATGTATGCTGATGGGCTATTTTTGGTTTTATCCTCCTACTGTAGTGTCACTCCCATGGAACCCTACTGCAGAGCAAGGCCTGTAAACAAGAGAAAGTTACTGAGTTTTCCCTCATTTTGCATGGAGGAGGAATGAGCTCTCTGAGCCATGCTGTCCAGCACGACAGAAAAGGAGTATGGGCAGAAAGATGGGGGGGGAAAAAACCCAATCAATTTCAGGTGTTCAGATGAATTTCTGCCAGCACTGGGACCAAGTGTGTAAAGCCTGAGGGGCAATGACTCTGCACCATGATTCACAAAGCCTGGGGGAGGAACTTCAAAGAGGGTTGTTGGTGAGTAGGAAGGTGCCAGTGGGAACACGCACCCTGGTCTAGTGGAAGCTGTCCCTGCCCATGGCAGGGGGTTGGAACTGGATGATCTTAAGGTCCTTTCCAACCCAAACAAGTCTATGATCTGGAAGGGAGACTGCACCTGCAGCCACCTTCAGAAAGGCTGCAGCACAGCTATTGCCTTCAGCTTAGGACAAGTCTCCCCAAGGCAGAAGAGCAAGGCCAGCAAGAGCCAGGCACTCACATCCCCTGCTAAGCCCAGGTAGGGAGGCTGATCCTTGAGTCAGGCTAATCTTCAAGTCCTACTGTTTACCAATCCAACAAAAATAAATTACTAAGCTTACTAACCTTCTATACTCTTATCTTTTCAGCAACCTTGACACAGAAGAGCTCTGTGGTAAGTTCCTTTTTGGGCAAGAACACATAATCTATGTGTTCTAGAATAATCTATGCCTGTGGCAGCCCTGGGCAATTGAACATATCATGTGATGGGGTTTTTTTTTCCCTGTTTAATCTTTGTAGCTCAAACAGAAAATAGTTTCAATTGAAAGAACTGCTGGGAAACTGAAGATGACTTACAACCTTTTTGCACTCTGTCATCCATTACTTGCAGAAGTTACTTTGAAAATGTTTTTCCTAATCAATACGTCACATTCTCTGAGCTTCAAGATCTCTTCTGATAGATTTTATCTTACTTCCTTTTCATGTGAGATATTTTTTTCTAGTTGGTTTATCACTTCCAGAGGTACGCTTTGGCAATTTTGAAAGAGATTGTCGTATTAGTAGCCCACTGGAAAAAAATTCCTTGTGTCCCTCCAACTTGAGCCAGTGATAACAGGAGTTTGACAAGTTCTATCATCCTTCCCCACAAGGAAAAAAAACATCCTGCAAGGCCCAGTTACCATTTCTGTACCACATTTTGGGCTGTAATTTCCCCCAAAGCCTGTTTGCTTTCTAGCTGATCTTACTGCGCCTGATTTACGAGTGCTGTTTGCAGCAGAAAACAATCCACAGAAAATTTCTGGAAGTCCTTCCACAAAACATCCAGTTATGCTTGTTAAAAACAGGCTATTTCTGAGGGAAAGAAGCCTGATAAATATTCCAGTGGCTAATGATGTTAAAGACTTACAAAAGCTGCAAATACTGTCAAGTTCAGTGCCAGCTCACTGACTCACGCACACAGTGATTCTACCCATGGCCAAGAACCTACTCAGCCTGTGGCTTGTAAATATATGACAAGCGACTCAGGTGAAGTGTCTTGGGCTGTGATGACTTCTGGTTGAACATCTTGCCAAAATTACATAAAACTGGCCAAGGAAGGCTAGGTGGCCTCAGTTCACAAGAGTTTTACTGCTCCTGATGTGTTACTGGAGGCTTACAGGTTTGCTCAGCGCCTAACTCTGCAGACTGGCCAGAGAGCTAGGGCTGGGGCTTGGGGTGTCAGCCTGATGGTCATTCTGGTTTTGTTAGACATGGGCTACTTCAGCTGCCTTTTAAATCTTTCATAGGTTGCTAGCTAGGGTGTTTCTCATCTGTGAGCCTGGTACTAAGTTTACTGAACACGTGTTTAACCTAGTGATTATAGAGCTCTTTATGAGTTACTTGAGTTCTCAGAAATGAAGCTTCATTTCCAGGATACTAATTCATGATACATTTTCGTTCTATATCATTTCATTTAGTCTTTCACTGATACCAGGTTATGTTTCAGTGTCCTGAAACCTTATGTTACATGACTCCCTCAAGAAGTCCATGCTGACCTCTAAAAAGCCTCAAAGCATTGCTGTTTATTATTTAAGAAAGTCCCTATCTAATCTGGTTCTTCCTGTCTGCCATTTAGTTGTTGTTTTTCATGCTCTTCCAGGTGATCTGATGTCTAAGTGCCTTGTCTAACAGTCTCTAGCTTTAACATGTTTTTTTTTCTTTCTTTTTCATGCTTTTTCTGTTCTGTGCCTCTCTCTATTGTGTTTCATCACATTGGCCAAATGGGAACTTGGGTCATGATTTCCCGGCTTTGCCTCCTCCTCTCACTGTAATGCCTCCGAGTTATGCGCCCTGATTTTACATCAGCTCTTTCTGTTAAAATATCCTTTGCTTTGAGCACCTATGCAAGGATATTCCACAACTTATGTTATTTCCATGATTTTTGTTAAAAGCATTTTGCATACATCATACTTGTTGAAAATATCATCACAGTAGCTGGGACTAGAAGCTTACCTGGCCAGGTCATGGTGTCTTAATTCCTCACTTAAACCCAGCTCACAGCAGACCCCACTTCATCTTATCTCCTCTCAGGGCTTTACCAGAATTACTTGGTTTTGTATGGAAATAATCAGATTTAGTAAATGCACATGAAAACTTAATTTCCTTCTAGTAACTGTAAACTATTAGACTGGAAATCCAGTTTAGAAAGAAAATGCAGATATTTTGTGGGTCTTTTTCAACTCTTAAACTGACATTGTAAAATTCTGTCAATTTGGCAACTCATTTATTGAAGGAAAATGTTTTTAAGCACTGCTTATGGTATTTTTAAGTACTCTGGGAATGATTTTGAAGGAAAAAAAATAATCATTTTCATTGTAACTCGTGTTCATTTTATACGTTTAGGTAGTTAATAACAACATAACTGAATTCAGACATGATAAAATTGGTATTTCATGAAGCATTGATTTTTCAGGTCATTAATAGCTGGCATGGGTTTTCTTCCTTTAGAATACTTTTCCCAGCACTTAGGAGAGTATGAAAATGTTTTATCAGTCTTGGAAGACTTAAACATAACCATACTGAAGGCAATGGACAAAACAAAGAAAGTGAGTAAAAATTGTGAATTTTTCTTTACATTGTATATTTTGTTTACTTGAATGTGTATCCGGTATTTTGCTTATGTAGGTAAAGTTACTAATTCATATTTAAGTTCTTCCAAACATGCATGTTTATAGCAAAAGTCCAATAGGAAAAGGTTTGTCTAAATGGCTGAGTTTCAAAGCTGTAAAGTTCTGTTTGTAAAGTTTTACAGTTTGGATATAACTACAGTTATCTTTGGAAAATATCTGAAGAATGTTCTTCAGATTGTACCAAGAGAGGGTTCCATATCCAGATGTGGGTAGATGTTACCAGCACATCAACATCTGGAAATAGTTTGAATTTGACAAATATAATTGTGGTGTGTTGACCCTGCCTGGGCACCAGGTGCTTCACCAGAGCTGCTCTAGCCCTCCCACTACTGTGATAGAGCTGGGGGTGCAGCAAAAGCGAGGTAGGGCATTGGGATATCATGTATAAATGATGCACATCACCACTGAGACACAAGATGTGATGTAGCTCCTAGCTTGAGTTAACTACCCAGCATAAACAAGCAGGTCCTCAGAAATGGGTGGTCTGGTTATGAATGGACGTTGGCATGTATCCAGAGCAAGGCCTGGGTTTCCTCTCCCAGTGCAAAATAAAGTTTTGTCACTGCTCTGTCACTGTAGTCAGCTGGTCCTTCGAGTAGTCACTGAGTAATGGGAGCATTTGTTACCATCTTCTAAGCCAACATCTAGTTTGAAAATTCATATATAGGAAAGAAAAAAAAGCCAAACCAGAATTGAAGGCCTATACTTTGAGAGCTACAGAGACATGCTGTGTATATGTACAGTGGCTGAGTCTGTTTCCAATGGCCAGGACCAAATTCTCCTATTAAAAACCAAAAGTAAAAACTTCTGCGGCTGAACCTGAACCCCACTCTGCAGAGTGTGGGGCTGATTACAGATTGTCAGTCCTCAGGGTTGCTGTGTGGTTTCCATCCGCCCTGACTTTTTGTGGGTTAGAGAAAGCTCAGCACCTCTAACTATGAGTCTCTGCTAAACTTTCCCAGAGTGCATGCCACTTCAGGTAGGCAGCTCATTCAGTCTTAAATATTTGGGAGGAAAAAGGAACAACTTGGAATAACGATCATTTCATTTATCCAGCTTAGAGTCCGGTAAACAATCACCACTCAGTCCTTCCTATAGAAAGTCTGTGTTCTCCTACTAATTCAAGTTGCCCGTACTCAGTAGATATTGTGCATGAGAAGGAGCTGCGGAATTGGAGCCCTAGCAAAATTTTTCAGCTTCGGTTTCCAAGGAAGCCCCAGAGAAGGAAGATGTCAGTTTTGAATGAAAAGCTGAACAGGGGGTTGGCATGTCTGAAAAATTTAGATCTAATCTATAAACCCACCTTATTCCAGATATAGACAGAGATACAGATAAAAACCCCATAAAAAACCCCGCCCCTACCAAAACCTTACTACACAAAGCCAATATAATCTTCCACCAATAGCAACTGGAGTTTGGCTTGGCTATACATTCCTGGATTTAAATCAAGATCAACCAAATTGTCCCCATCACTCCAAATTATTTCCACATATAGATACTTTTAATCCAGGAGATTAGCAAATAACTGATTCCTGCAAGGTAATTGCAGGATAATTTCCATGTGTTTTATTGCCCTCTGTGGTTTGAAAGGGTTTTCAGCACAGCTTTATTGAACTGAGCTTTTTTCCATTCTTCCAGTCCTGTGCTATCTGAAAGTAGACATACCAAGTCATCTATGGGAGAAAACGTTCCAGTGTGTTAGCAGGTTCAAGAAACTTTCAAACCAGGCTCCTTACACCAGGGCCAGATCTCTCCTAACCACACTAAAAGACAGGAAGCCCTTGGGCGTGTAGGAGTGGATCATGCTCCATTGCTTGATGGGAAAGTCCTAGTCTAAAGATGCAGAGAAATAGATACAGCAAGGAACATATATCAGCTCAAAAACCACCGAGTTGCATTGCAAGCAACACACTGAATACAAAAAACATCTTGTCAGAGGATGCTTGGGGAGCTACAGACCTTCCGTTTTGCTACTGTCTCCTCGTGTTTCATCTTCACACAAGGAAGGGAAACACATATCTGAGGATTTTAAAAGGGATTTGTATCATTTGATATTTGATAATTTCTCTCGTATGTCAAAAGTCTCCATGAGTTGCTTGTACAGCAGTGGTGAGGACAGATTAATCATTAGTGTCAATCATTTTCTTGTACCTGCCTGATTGATATTTTCCTGATGAAAGTACAAGCTGGTATAGTTCTATTTATCTCATTTCTTCTTCATCTTATGTACAGGAAGCATTACAAATTAAAGACTCGGCAAAACTTCACAAAGGCATTCGAAGGCTTGTTTCTTTGAGCCTTTTTTTCCTGACATGTTTTATAGCAAAACGCAGAAGCATATGTAATTAAAATATTTAATCTTATGGGGTTTTATTATCCAAATAAACATAACATTTTCAGCAAGCTGCACGTTTATTACAATCTGTAGCTTGCAGTCACATATAAATACAATGAAGAGAAACTTTGCAACCAACAGCGCAGAAAATCTGTCACTGAGTAATGATGCAAATAGATAAAAATAAACCATTTTTTTAAGGTGCTTCATATCTTGGTTCTGTTGACTTGGGAATGCTGAAAATCAGAAACTTGGAGACAAAAGAGCATGTCTTCCTTTTGGTATCAAGCCATAAAATTGTTGCTATTTGTCACTTGTTCAGTAAGAACAAGGTTTTTTCTATTTCTGGTATTGCTATAGGTTACTGGAAATGCAGCCTGCTAGTGGTGGTGGGCTATCCTGTTCTCAGCAAACCAAAAAAAGCTCATTTAATCACTATAAATGTAATTTTTGTATACAATGAAGTTGACAATACAGAAATATTCAGGGGTTTAATCAAGCATCTAGTGGTATTTTAGAGAATCTGTATTCAACGGTGCCCAACATGCCTGCAGAGGCCTGACAAATACAGGCCCTCAGGAGACCCAGGGGCAGAATGAGACCCCCGTCTGAGGCAGCAGCTGGAAACCAGGGGTCTCTGTAGGGCACAAGACTCAAGTTTAGGTACTTGAATAGCTCTGAGGTCTGAAGGGTGTTTGCTCAGAGGAACTATCTCGCAAAGGAAGGCCTGGTGATGGCTTACCCCAATCTGACACTGCCTTTTATCAAAGTTGTAACACCCATTTAAAGTTCACATTTTTTCACCAGCTGAAGAGCACTCTCCTGCTTTCTGCCTTCCCTTTTGCCAATGGCACGGGGCCATTTTCCAGCCAAGACGTATCCCCATGTGTCCCCACTGGCACCTGCACAGTGATGGCTGGCAGCGGAGGCCTATGCAGAAGCAGAGACCATTTCAGATGATTTTAAACCCCCTGCTCCTGAGGGCAGCTTATACTGCAGTGTTAGTGAAAGTCTAACCACAGCTGGCTGTTAGCCATGTGACCAGGTGGATTCCAGGATGGGACATGCTTCATGCTCCATGATTTCAGTGACTTGGCTTGAGCAGGGCTTTTATCCATCCAATAGAAAATATTTATGAACAGCAAAAAGAGAAATTTGAATCTAAAGTAAAGGGAACATTGAAACAAGCAAGGACTCTCAGTAGGAAATTGCTTTGCAGGGACTTCCTTCCCTCCTTTGCAACTCTTTTATGGAGGACAGCAAATACTCTTGTCTGTGATAGCTGGGGACCACACTTGGTGAACTAGCAAAAGCCACTTAAGCAGCAGGAACTGCGACTGGTTTATACCCAGCATTTAAGTATGAAAAGCATAATATTAAGTTTAGGATGGAAATGAAAGATTATTCTTATTCAATAGAGTAATCAAATTCTGGAGTATCCTTCTAAGCATTTGGGGGCAAAAAAAACCTAACTACTTTTTACTTCTTACATGTTGCTTGCAAAAAGATAGGACAGTGTGTGGTGTGCAACAGCAAGATGCTGGATTTGGGGACTGACAGAGCATGTCTAATTCTTTGCTCCTATGAAATCAGTCATTTTTCTGCTTTGCTCAAAAAAACCCCAAGCTAAGTGAAGTTAATGCAGCCTTGTTATTACATGAAAAATTCTTGAATAATCTAAAAATAGAAGCTAGTCAAAGTAAAAGAGAAGATTATAGGAGCTGAAAGAGTAACACAGGGACATGCAATTTAGTTACTGATAGCGCATTTACAGTAATTATGTAAATAGCTGCACTCTGGAGGGTTGATACCCATTATAAACCAGAATACCAAGATTTTTTTAATTGCATATTTGAGTAATAGTAACAGTAGTGATTATGTAAATTATATTGCAAAACAAAATAACTGGAAAAAAGCAAAAAAGCTAGATAAGCATATGTCGACAACAGAGTTCCACAGCTAACATTCTGCTTGAGTAAAAATGGAGCTTCAAATTGTAGTTTTGTTTTCATATGATCTGTGTTAAATTGGCTAGCACCAGACTGGGCATGTGAGCAGAATTTATTCTTGTTCTCTTTGAAATTGCACTTTTTACAAATGCACCTTTCACAGAATGAATGTAATGAATAGCTGCTGCGTAAGAATAACCTAAGGCAAGTATTACTCTGTTTATCCTGGTTATTAAGTTTCGTGCATTGGCTTTGAATCCACTTCATTTGTTCCTTTATGTTTATCACAAAGTTTTTCAGGTCACTGTCAATCTAAAGTCATAGAACCGTTTAGAGCGAAAAAGACCTTTAGGATCATCAAATCCAACTGTTAACCCAGCACTACCAAGTCCACCACTAAACCATGTCCCTAAACACCCCATCTATACATCTTTTAAATACCTCCATGGTTGGCAACCCAACCATTTCCCTGGGCAACCTGGGCCTGTGCTTGACACTCTTTCTGTGAAGAAATTTTCCCTAATACTCAATCTAAACCACTCCTGTCCTTGGCAACTGCAAGCTATTTCTTTTTTTCCTGTTACTTGTTACCTGGGAAAGAGGCTAACCCCAGCCTCATTCCATTCTCCTTTCAAGTACTTGTAGGCAGCGATAAGGTCTCCCCCAAGCCTTCTCTTCTCCAGATTAAACACCCCCAGTTCCCTCCGTCATTCCTCATCACACGTGTACTCCAGACCCTTCACCAGCTTCACTGCCCTTTTCTGGACCTGCTCTAACACCTCAATGTCTCCCTTGCAGTGAGGAGCTAGAACTGAGTACAGGATTTGAGGTGCCGCCTCACCACTGCCAAGTACAGGGGGATGATCAGTTACTTGGTCCTGCTGGCTACACTATTTCTGATACAGGCCAGAATGCCGTTGGCCTTCTTGGCCACCTGGGCACAAACTGGCTCATGTTCAGCTCCATCAGTCAGCATCCCCAGGTCCCCTTCTGCTGGTAGCTTTCCAGCCACTCTTCCCCAAGCCTGGAGTGTCCCATGGGGTTGTTGTGGCCCAAGTGCAGGACCCGGCACTTTGCCTTGTTGAACGTCATACTATTGGCCACAGCCCATGGATCCAGCCTGTCCAGATCCTTCTGTAGAGCCTTCCTATCCTTCAGCAGTCAACTTGGTGGCATCTGCAAAGTAATTGAGGGTGCAGTCGATCCCCTCATCCAGATCACTGGCAAAGATGTTAAATAGAACTGCCCCCAATACTGAGTCCTGGGAACAACACCTGTGAGAGAATGCTGGTGACAGTGCTAAATATATCACCAGTTGCACCCTGCTAAAGGCAGAAATGACCCTATGAATAAACAGCTGATTTTAGCTACAGACATTAATAAATGAGGCTTTAGAATTTAATTTCATAGGATTTTGTATATATAAAATTTATTAAAGATTATGACTATTAGGGCAAGTCAGGGTTCTCCTTCTAGCTCCTTATCAGAGTCATGAAAATTCTTGGGATCTTCTTTGATCTTTTTTGTGGAAGTCTTATACCTACTAGGTGAGAAGGAGACAATGCTCAAAATTCTGCTGGTAGCAGAGAAGATGTGTTAAATAGTCAGAACTTAAATGCAACCAACCAACCAAAACCAAACCAAACCCCTTAATTTACTATCCATACCTTTGAACATAGAAGTGTATAGAATTAACTTCAGAGCAGAAAAAGAAACATTTAACCTAGCCATTCTCCTGTTGATACCTATCAAAACCACCACCAACAGCTTTGATGTTTTCCTTGCAATCCTTACAAACTTCTCCCAGAAGCAATGGCATTACACATATCCCTGCTACCTGCTGATATAAAATGGTTTCTTGTCTCTTAAGCTGTGTGATGCACTTAATAGCAGTTAAGTACAAGTTCGTTTTTATCTATGCATGAATTTCATACATACTGCAGTACGAGTATATTACTTCTTCAGTAATCCCAGTAGAGTGATAGACTATGTGGTTCTGATGGATGCTATTACAATTATATGTCAGTATTCTATAATCGCCCATGATTACCTATTATTTTACTTTCTCTTATGTTAGCACTGCAAGTGGTTAGTAGAGATTATTACTGTTCCAGTTCTCTAGGCAGAATTGAAACATGTATTTTATTCCAAATAAAATACTTCTATAAACTTGGAAAGCTTGTGCCACATGCAAAAACTGAACCTGAATCTATGTAATAGCTTGGCATGCTATGCTTTTTCACTTTTACAGTAAGGATACTTGAAAGTCAACACAGTGAGCATCTCTGGGTCTGGTTTCTGCTGAATTTATGATTTTACTCTTGACTTTACTCTTATGATACAGATTATCCTCAATTTAAAGTTGTAACACATGGCATTGTCCCACTAATGTAGGATAAACACACAGGGCAGGAGACATCCCATGATCAAGGGAAATTTAAATAGATTATTCCTTACTGAGTCTTTGTCAATTATAACTACTTTTCAGTCACCTTGGGGGTATTTTCTGTAAAGATAAGCATAAATATCTTTTATGAAACTATTTTTATATAACACATAAAATAGGAAACAGAAAATTGCAAAGTAAGAAACAGTAAGAACTATTATAAGTAATTTTACAGATAAAGTACAATAAATAAGTTATAAAGTGCTATATGACATAATGTGCTACATAGTAGAATAGCAATATAGGAAGGAGAGGCCAAGGGGACGAGGTTTGTTCAGCCTGGAGAAGAGGCTGTGGGAAGATGTAATTCTGCTGTCTAAAGGAGGGTTACGGTGAAGACAAAACAACATCATCTCTTTCAGGGGTGCACAGCAAAAGCACAAAGAGGCAATGTCTGCAGCTTGTGGAAGGGAAGAGACATATGGAAAATTCTTTTTGCAGAGAGATGGAGTAATCTCCATCCTTGGAGATGTTCCAAGCTGAGATGGACATTGCCCTGAGCAGCCTGTACTAGCTTTGAATTTGGCCCTGCTCTGAAAAGGGGGTTGGACTAGATGACAGCCAGATGTTCTTTTCCACTACGTTTGTGGAGCTTTTGCCTTAGCTCCCACTCCTTCTGTCAGATTTCAGGTTTTTTGCTCCAACCAAATTTAGTTTACATGTCCCAAGTCAGCGAACACAGGTTATCTCCCTCCTTTCCATCTCAAGGAGCTGCTCTTGGGATAAGTGGATCAGTGTGGTGTCATGTTACCCAGGGGGAGAGGACTGGGGCTGGCACAAGTCACAAGAGAGTGACTGAACCCGTGATGGCCCTGAGATATGGACTCCTGCGATGTGGATACCTAATCCCCACCACCTCCACCATAATAAAAGGAGAACCTCTTCTGAACCTTTTAACACAGCTATAAGCAAGCTTTAAAGACCACAGTAACCTTTTCCACAGAGAAATAACCCAATTATGTGTATTTTCAGTTGCATTAATGGGAACTCAAATCTTAGCTGCTCACAAAGGTCACAGTTGTCTCTTGATGAGGTAGATGTGGAAAATTACCCTCATTCACTCACTATCAGTAAAACTAACAAGCAGAGTGATACATTAACACAGACTTATTTCATGTGGACTGCTCAAACTGCTGGGCAGTATAATGTATATGCTAATGAATGGTAATTTGCAGCTAATGAAATTAAAGAAACAGGTAATTTTTCTAGTTTATATATAGACACCATCAGTGGGTCCTATTATTAATTGGTGGCATGATACACTAACAATACAAATGCTGGGCATGCCACTTATGCTGATTTTACCATAATATACACTTAATAAATTTACACACATTTTTCTTAATTCAGAAATAACAATGCCTTTCTCCTAATGAAATCTTGTACCAGTGTGCCTCTAGTGAAATGCAAATGAAAGCATTTTTCTATATGAAGTAGAGTGGTGAAATGATAACAAAGCATAGAATCATAGAATCATAGAATAGTAAGGGTTGGAAAGGACCTCAAGATCATCGAGTTCCAACCCCCCTGCCATGGGCAGGGACACCTCACACTAAACCATGCCATCCAAGGCTATGTCCAACCCCACCTTGAACGCTGCCAGGGATGAAGCATTCACAACTTCCTTGGGCAACCCATTCCAGGGCCTCACCACCCTTACAGTAAAGAATTTCTTCCTCAGATCCAATCTAAACCTCCCCTGTTTAAGTTTAAACCCATTACCCCTTGTCCTCTCAATACAGTCCCTAATGAAGAGTCCCTCCCCAGCATCCCTATAGGCCCCCTTCAGGTATTGGAAGGCTGCCATGAGGTCTCCACGCAGCCTTCTCTTCTCCAGGCTGAACAGACCCAATTTTCTCAGCCTATCTTCATACTAGAGGTGCTCCAGTCCCCTGATCATCCTCGTGGCCCTCCTCTGCACTTGTTCTAACACTTCCATGTCCTTTTTATGTTGAGGACACCAGAACTGCACACAATACTCCAAGTGAGGTCTCACGAGAGCAGAGTAGAGGGGCAGGATCACCTCCCTCGACCTGCTGGTCACACTCCTTTTGATGCAGCCCAGGATACGGTTGGCCTTCTGGGCTGCAAGCGCACGCTGCCGGCTCATTGCTGAGAGCTGGAATTGAGGTTTAAGTTGAATTGTAATGGCCATTTTTTTTCCCTCTATGACTTAAATTATAATAATGCTGACAATTTATATATGCTGAATAGCTTTTTCCATGACCTCTGAAGAATTTTAGAAGGACAGGTAGACATAGCTGTCTTTCAGTGGGCAGGACTCAAAGTTGTCCAGCATTGCTGTGAGCTCAGATTTGCTGGCTTAGCGCCATTACATAAAAATACTGAGTGGCTATTTGCCCATTAAAAGACTTAAGTCGTCTTACAGAAGAGTTGTAAGCACTACTATTTGGGTAAAATGTACATAAGGAAAGAGTCTTTGATAATTCTAGACTCACACAGATATGTTAGCATCCTGCCTGCGTGGCCTGTCTTTAGAAAAAAGCTCTGTATACCTGTAACTGTAAGGTGTATTTAAAGATCACAAGGACCTTTTCCATAGGTCTTTTCCAAGTATAGAATTTACGGAAGAACAGAACAGGAAGAAAGAAAAGACTAAATCCTGGTGCAATGCACAAACCTGTAGTAGTTCTGATGGGAAAAAAACCCTGAAATCTTAGTGATTTTCAGGTGCAAGAAATATTTCTAAAGGAGTCAAAAAGCAGCCAGCCTCAGAGAGCAGCAAGTATTGCAGAGCTAATATTTGTATGATCCCCTCCCATCAGCAAGGGCCCACCAGAACAGTTTGCAAAATGAAACAGGATGGATGTACATTTTAAGTTGTAATTCAGCATACCGGTATCAGATTTCCAATGACTACAAGCAGGAAGCTATATGGAGGTATCTGTGGCACTTGCTTTTTGGATGCCCAGGATTTTAAAACACTTTGATTATTCTACTCTTGTGAGATTGCTTTGGTATTCAAAAACTTACAAGAAGTGGTTGGTTCTGTCATCACTTATTTCCAAGAGTACTGGTCAATGGTGGAAAATTATAACATACGCTGGATTTCTTCTGCAGGGTTTGATTTAACTGCCCATACAACACATGGTTTTCTAACATGCCCCAGAGAACCAAAGTTCTTTGAAATTAAGTGATGTCTGCCAAGTGCACCAGTTTTAAATCAGCTGAAATGAAGACAATGTAGAAGAAGAAAATAAGCTTTGCTATTGCATAATAAGATACACTAATCATAAAGGTTGCCATAAATGTTATTTGTTGGACTGGTGTGAGTCTAAGGTATTCATTCAAAAGGTGGACAATCTCCCATGAAAATCTATTTTTAAAATGTATAAATGAGAAATTATTTGTTGGAGAGTGCCTTGCACCTGATTCATCTGAAGACAGAAGTAAATATAGAAGTTGCTCCTGGCAACATGAGTAACTTCCGATGACTCATGGATCGTTTAACATCTGAGATCTCTCTAGCAGAAGTCTTCCATCAAGAACTAAGTTAATAACACATATTGTGAATCAGTTGCTCTCATTTGAGAGCAAAATGCTTTTAAAGCTATTAACTTAGTCTTTTATTTTACATTTAAATTCCAAAACATCCCACATTTGTGTTCTGATTGCAAACACATACATGCAAAAAATCTAAGAGAAGTCAAAAAGGCATTTCACATTGAGAAGAACAGGGAAGAGCTTAAAAATACCCATATGCATTGCCAAAAATACTCAAACAGGTTGTCAGCTAGAGTAGGAGGCAACAACACTCAAATGACACGTTTTTTTTAAAGCTTGGAGAGAACAGACCATCAGTCCATCTTCAAATATGGTGACTAGAGAAATCTTTCATTCAATGTACATCATATTTTGTGAAACCATTTTAGACGGAACTGTAGCCAAAGGCTTTCAGGATCAGCTGAATGGGATTTCTGCACACATAAGCTGACTTAGGGCATATGAAAAATGCACACCAGCATACTGTCATCAGAGTAGGACCCAACAAATTCATTCAAAGTTAGAGATGGAAGTCCATTTTCCTTCCCTTTTCCTGATGGGAGCTTTATGCAGTAAGCAGAGGCTCTAGGGGTCTATCCTCTCTATTATATTTATTAATGAGAAAACCACACAGAGGTTTTTTATATTATGCTAAATATAATTTAAGTGCAAACTTTTCTAATAACCAAGCTCCAACTCAAGGAACTTCTGGATGAATTTAGTGTAATTGTGAAATATATTGATACATGGTTTCAAAAATAATCAAATTATAGGAACACAAATCAGTTAAAGACTGTTAAATTCAAAAGACAACCTCTCTGGCACAGGCAGTCCTCCAGCCAAACTGCTGGTGGAGTTTTCTGGGGAGTATCACTAAGCATGTGCCTTGCCCAAAGACTATTCCCATAATCACTGTCAGAGACAGGCCAGTGGGCTCGATAAACATCTTTCACAAGAGTGGAGCTGAATAAAAGCTATGACTTCATTTCTGCAGTTGTCAATCACATCTTGGCTTTTGCACACTTAAGAAGTAATGTACTGCCATCAACTGGAGTTAAGCAATGTAAGGAAAAGGGTTTTTTTGGGGGTGGAAATAATGTTGTGACACACTCTCAGCTTGGGTGGGATCAGCATTTATACCTGGAAATGCAGAGGTCTTTTGGCCCCAAAACGTAAAGATAGGTTGCTTATGTGGTTTGCATGTGTAAGCATGAAAACATCCAAGCGGCTTCCTTTTTGAAATAAATCTGAATCTTTCCTCACATATTCCTAACCTAGTAGGCAAATCCTTACTTTACTTTTTTATTTTTTTAGGACTATCAGGAAGCTTCTAATTTGGAGCAGTTTGTGACTCGCTTTCTTTTGAAGGAAACACTGAACCAGCTTCAGTCCCTCCAGAGCTCCGTGGAGTGTGCCATGGAAACCACAGAGGAACAGACTAGGCAGGAGAGGTGAGCAAACCTCCTGCCCAGCTGCAGTGAAGGGTATGAGCAGAGGGGTCACCGTGAACCTCCAACACCATTTTGCATTTCACCCCGCAACCTGAAGGAGTATAGGAGTAGCAATGGAAAAGGCAGGCGAACTCAGCACTTCAACTACAGCTATTTTGGAGAAAACAAGTTAGTTCCTAGTGCAGATGCCCCAGTCCCTATGTAAAATCATCTTCAATTATGCTTAACCCAGAGGCAAACTGTCTGAATCAAAATCCCATTAACACATTCCTAAACTAATTTAAGGGTTCTCACAGTCCCAGAAATGTATCTGTTCTCCAACCAGTATTAGCCAATTCTCATCAGTTTTCCTTCCTTATTATCAGACACATATTATTGTTTATCTTTTCAGTCTTGAAGCTGAAGGGGTCAACATTTAAAGTTCATATCTCACTTTTAGCTGTTCTTGTGACACCAGGTCCTCTGCAGAGATGTCGCAAAACTCATGTGAATGAGGAAACGTTGTGAATGGTTCATTAGGTCAGGTCAGAACCACATCACAAATGCCAACTTTGAGCGTTCTCTCCCTAAAAGATAGGTTTACGCCAGCTTAACCCTCCTTTTTTTACATTATAAAGTCTCCTGTTTCTGTGCAGACAAGATCCAGCAAAACCAGAAGTGCTCTCAATTCAGTGGCCAGACAAACACTCAGCTCGAAGGCTGCAGAGAAATAACAGCCTGTCACCAAACAGCCCTCGTTTTAGCACAGGTATGGCATTTCACATTTTAAAGATATTTAAAATGTGCATACACACACATATATATACAGAAAAAATATACTAGACAAGATACGTATTTGTCTCCGCACTTGGTCTTCCTCCTTACTGTCTGCTACCCACACTCACAGTAGCACTGCAGGTGTGTGTGTGTGCTCAACTCTCAAGCCAGCACTTCTTTAGCCTTTGCACTTGTTCAGGTAAAGCCGCACTCTCCTCCTCTATGTATCACACCCATGGCACATCCCAAGTGTTAAGATTTCTTCCTTTGGTCAAAACATAGTCCAGGTGCCACAGGAACTCTGAGCTGGAAAATGAGCAAGTTACTGAATTTGCATATCAAGAGCATGTGTTGAAAATTCTTCAGTTTCTGATAAATAACCTCTCTCTTCAGAGCAATCACTGACATACACAGTCACACTGTGGGTGATGCCAGCAACTGCTCTCATCATGCACATATGTGTTTCCTTGAGTATTTTCTTGAGGCTTTAGCAAAGCAAAATTTTCCAGACTTTAGAGAGGCTCAGAGATGCTTGTGCCTTTGTAGAACATGTTCTAGCTTCACCTTTGCTATATGACATGAGATCATTATACAGTTATAAATATGGCTGCAGTAGAGATGGGGAGCTAGGAAGTCTTCTAAAAGGGGCATGTCTTATCCATATAAAGAGACAAGACACAGTGTCTTTAGTCCTTCCTGTGCTGCTAACTTCTATGACTTGGGAGAAAAAGATATGGAAGTTATTATGACGAAACAGAATCGATTCTGACTCGGTCAAAATTTGAAGTCGCCACAGGCATAAATTGCACATCTCGAACCCAAAACCTCATTCCAAGAGAATCTAGTGGAGGATGGATCAATCCTAATAAAAGTATTGCTGCAATTCATCAAGCACCTAGGAATGCTGTTTTGTTGGAAAGGTAGAGAAGGGTGATTAGCTGCAAGGACATCCAGTTAATGTTATTAAATTAGCTACAGAGTCCACCACAAGGTTATATCCATGATTAGTGGATACATGAAAGCCCTAAGGACAGCATATTACAGATAACTATTAAAAAGCTGAAAACCCCTCAGAGTTCAAGTATAAAAACAGCTGTGGCAGCTAAATGAACCTTCTCTAAATGAAGAAAAGACCCCTTATTCCCAATACATACAAGACATTCTACAATTATTTTAGGAGGCTCCTTCAGGAATCCCTCAGTATCAGGATTCCTCAACATGCCATGCCAGAAACCTACATCACTTAACTGCAGATGTACCCCAATTAGTTCTTTTCTACTGTTCATAAGAATGTTGTGATTTGGTTTGGTTTGGTTTGGTTTGGTTTGGTTTGGTTTGGTTTGGTTTTTTTTGGAAGGAACATTCATATTCTTAACCTTTGAGTAATTCTGGAATTCTGCTGGAAGCACTGTATTGGGACCCTAAGAACAGCAACAGACTGACGATGGCAATGTCCTTGCAGTCAGGTTCCTACAGCAGCTCTGCTGTCTCTCTGCAGGAGGACGTAAGATCCTGTCACCTGAGCTGCATTGTCCATGCCAGGATATATATCAGACATTCTTGACTGCCTTTCTTTCACTTTCACTGATGCTCTCAGGGCAAAAAGGAACTGCAGTCAAGACACACACATGGTCCCTCCATGGGATGTATTTGAAAGGAGTCACAAAGACAGGATTTGCTATGCAGCAGAAGAGCTGACTCCTACTCTTAGAGAAACCTTTATATAAAGAAGACAAAGAAATGGCAAACTAAGAAAAATATTAAGATAGAGAAAACCTTAACACACACACACACACACACACACACACACACACACACGCACACACACCAGATGATTTTTTGCATTTTGAGCAGAAGGTACTCAGATAATGAGCTTGTTACATCTGCAGAGGAAAGTATTTCTTGAGGTACCAGCATGATTTGAAAAGCACTTGAATGTATTACTCTACAATGTAGTTTTCATTCTGTACTGGACTTTAGTTGTATCTTAAAAAGAAAGAAAATAATTCATATAGTCAAAATCATGCTTTCCTTTAGTTACACCTTAATGAACATGGAACTAGCTGCAGCACCATCTTCAAGAAGCAAAATAAATTGCCAGCTAAGCCAGATATTTTTATAAAATAAATGAATGTACTGTATTCCAGTATTGAGTAACAGTTGATAAATGTTCATTATTTATGTTTTCCAAAGGTTGGGCAGAGGAAAACGGCCAGTGGATGACCCAGATAAACAGACTCCAAAACCTGATTGACAGGCTGGAAAAGAAGGTGTGTGTTTCTTCTCACCTGTTTGTCTCTCAGTAAAGAAATCTTTAAACCACAACTGCTTTCCGTGTCCCAGTCACAGCCTTTCCAATCAGTGAGTGAAACATCACCTAAGAGAGCTAACACCCATTAAATCTCTACATTTTTCCTTCCACCTTCTTTCCTACTTCATCAGAGTATGACATGGTTTTTTTCTGTTTTCCTTTCCCCTTTCCTTCATCACAGACCCAGCTGTTCATGAAGAATTGAATAGTCACATTATGACTGGAGGATTCTGTTGTTTTTAGTTATGCTTGTTTGGAGGAACACGGGACAAGCCTCTCTTTTTAGAATCTCTTTTTTTCCTTTTCCTCTCTAAACTTGCCCCGTAAAGCTTGACATAAAGTTGTTTCCTCCTTCCCTACCAGAGAAAACTGATTTATAAAGGTTAAACACTCTTCATAAGAAGTACAGTTCAACCAAAAGCTAATGCAGATCTTATCATCCTGCCTGGGAGGTGGTTGCATCAGCTCCCAGAGCCCGGAGACTGCCTTCAGTTCCCATGCCAAAGCAGAGCCATCTGGGCATCTGACAAAGGACCCATCTGATCCAATGAAACCAGGGCTTCCAGGGCCTTGTAAAAACCTGAGTAACACCTGTAGAGAAAGTACCTGTTTCTTTTTTCTTTCAATGAGATTGAATGCTACCCCAGCTTTTAAAATTTGGGTTATGTCTATGTGTGATGACTTTTTCTTCTTTTTTTTTTTGGGGGGGGGGGGAGAAGAAAGCAGGGTTTTAAGTAAGGTTTTAAATGCCTGTGTTGTTCTCTATATGAAGTGTGCCTGTTGAAGGACAGACAGCTAATGTTGTATAGATGCTAAGGAAGTAGCCTTATTCAAGGATTTGGGACTCAGGGGATTTCTTCCTCCTGGCCTACTAGAGGCTAGGTTTTAGGTTGAATTACTCTCAGACCCAGGAGTTGCTCCAGTCCCAGTTGGACTGATGCTGCTCCTCCATGCAGGTCAGTGCTCACCAGCAGTGAGGCTGTGCACATACTCCAAAGACATAGGTCAAAGCACAGCAGCACAGGTACCTTCACCAGCACCCTCAGACAGGCATCACTTGCAGAAACATGAATATGCAACAGCCTGATCCTTCTTCTCAGCTGAGCAGTATGGATGTTCCCCTGTGAACATTATCATGGGCTTTAAGTCTAGTGTTTGTGGCTGTATCCATGCCCCTTAGCCAGGCACTGGCTCAGACCTTGGGTCCTGGCAGACGAGTGTCTCCTTGTTGTGGTTTAAGTCTCTCAGCCGCGCAGTTTTGCTCACTCACTCACTTCCCCTTCTTTCTTCCCTCCGCTCCTGGAGGGATGGGAAGGAGAGTCGAAAGAATGCAACTCCCACAGGTTGAGATAAGAACAGTTCAGTAACTAAGGTATAACACAAATCACTACTGCTACCACTAATAATAATAATAATGACAAGGCAAATACAAGGAAAGGATACAATAGCTCACCACCCAGCCCGACCAAGCTGTGCACCCCCACCAGTGCACCCCCACCACCCTTCCGGGTCTCTGCCCTCCGTTTTTACATCCTGGACATGACCTGCTCTGGTATGGAATAACCTCTTTGGTTAGTCTGGGTCAGGTGTCCTGTCTCTCCTTCCTCCCAGCTTCCTCTCCTCCTGGCAGAGCATGAGGCTCAGAAAGTCCTTGGCCAGCCTAAACATCACCAAGCAGTAACTGAAAACACTGATGTTATCAGTGCTGGTCCCAGGCCCAAAATTAAAAACACAGCGCTGCACCAGCTACCAAGAAGGAGAAAAATGACTGCTACTGCTGAACCCATGACACTCCTCCTTCTTGTCTGCTAGTCCATCTTGAGTTCAGTAGCAAATTATACACACAGAAAAGAACAGTTAAGTGAGGAATTAGACAAGAATCCAGAATAAATGGTGGTGACCCAGCACAGGGCTTAGCAAGATGAACATACTGAACTTTCTCTGCCATTGCTCCCTCCCAAATAAACAAACTGCTCCTAATTACTTTTCCCTTTTGGTCCCACTTTGGGATCAAAATTCGGTATTTCAGTTATCTCAGCTTTATAATCGATTAGCGGCATGACGGATGCAGTCACCCCTGGCACTCCTGGCCATGTAAGGCTGCTCTCCAAAAGCCCAGTACTTCCTTCGGTTATCCCTGAGGTCTGACAGTCTCTCACATGATTTCTCCTTAACCAGCTGTGAAATTTGGTCGTTCCTTGTGGCACTGTCTATAACTTCTGTCAGCTGCTCACTCTGCTCCTTGCTGTGCTCAGCAGCTCCTCACGGTCTGCTCATTCCAATAAGCCTCTGGTCAGGGTATACCCATCCACCTGCACACAGCAGCCTCCTCCCAGAGGTCATTTCTGCATGAGGAAGGCAATTACACAGCAGTTGCCACACTAATGACATTTTAGTAGCAACTTGATTTTTTCTGACTAGATAAAAGTTGGATTTTGAAATGTCAAAGTCCATCATGAAACGCAGCTCCCGCCCTTGATCCAGCTTTACTCCCAGCTCTGCTTTGGAAACAGCAGCTCCCTGTCCTGCCACTGTTGCCTCCCAACATGGACTGATGCCAAAAGGAGTTCCAGGAAACTTAACGTTTAAAAGAATGCGACTGAAAAAAGAGACCTAGCATACAGCACTAATGCACTGCAAGCATTACAGAAAGCAGCCAACCATTTTGTGGTATATAACTTGAGGATGTTTAACAAGGATGTTAGAAAATTATCAAATCTGCTACAGATAAATGACAGAGAACCTCAGCCTGAAAAGGATCTCAGTGCCAAAGGGAAACAGTGGCAGCGTCTAGGCCTTTCCTGCCCCTTTACTCTGCTCTCGTGAGACCTCACTTGGAGTATTGTGTGCAGTTCTGGTGTCCTCAACATAAAAAGGACATGGAAGTGTTAGAACAAGTGCAGAGGAGGGCCACGAGGATGATCAGGGGACTGGAGCACCTCTCGTATGAAGATAGGCTGAGAAAATTGGGGCTGTTCAGCCTGGAGAAGAGAAGGCTGCGTGGAGACCTCATAGCAGCCTTCCAATACCTGAAGGGGGCCTATAGGGATGCTGGGGAGGGACTCTTCATTAGGGACTGTGGTGAGAGGACAAGGGGTAATGGGTTTAAACTTAAACAGGGGAGGTTTAGATTGGATATGAGGAAGAAATTCTTTACTGTAAGGGTGGTGAGGCCCTGGAATGGGTTGCCCAAGGAAGTTGTGAATGCTTCATCCCTGGCAGCGTTCAAGGTGGGGTTGGACATAGCCTTGGATGGCATGGTTTAGTGTGAGGTGTCCCTGCCCATGCCAGGGGGGTTGGAACTCTATGATCTTGAGGTCCTTTCCAACCCTTACTATTCTATGATTCTGTGATTCTTAAGGGGACTGGCAAGTTATCCATCTGCGTTTCCTACTGGAAAACTACCTGGTGAAGGATTTAGTGTTGTCTAATTCTTCTACTGTCTTCTGTGAATGTAACCATGAATCAGTCCATAAGTTGTCTCTTTTTCCCTCAAATAATATCTTTTTTTTTTCTACATTCATGTTTTCTGGAAAAAAATTGAATACTTTTTTGCTGTCTTACTAGACAGTTTCCAGTACAACTTGAGTCATTCCTTCCCTCTCTGTTTCCATTTGTTTCCCTTAGAAATATAAGGCACTGTAAGTATAGAAGAGCCACAGGAATATGCATTTTCTCTCAGAGTTTTTACCTGAAGTGTCTGCACTGACAAATGAGCTATTAAAAGCTGGGTTTTCTTCCCTCCAATCACGCATGTCATGCCCTTCTATGCACATTCTACAGAAGTAAAGCTACACTGGACTTAGTGTGATTGCGACTTCACTCCTGCCTTGCTCTGCCACCTGCTGCTGATGTGGGTCTCCTGGTCATTTGGATTCTACCTGCACACCTCTTTTTGGCTTTTCCATGAGTACAGTATTTGTGCTGGCAAAACACCTGCTCCTTGAGGTTAATCAGTCCTCACCCAGTGGGAAGCAGAATGTTTTTATCTTTCTTACACAAGAATTGCGTGCAGTAGGACATGAAACACCACTAACAAAGAGCGCATCTTGCTCCAGCTGCTTTTTGTCAGGCATATGGATATTTTTCAGAATATCCATACGGCACTGGGCTTGAAGGTACTGCATGTGCCTGGCATGTAAATGCTCATTGTGTGTGCATTACCAGACAGTGTTTGCATAAATTACCGATTCATGAAGTGCGCATCCAGTCTGTGCCAAGCAAGCATACTGCTGCCTCCCAGATGCATGTGTTTGCTGCTGCCCTGCCTGTCCTCAGAAGCAAGTGCAGTAGTTCAGAAACCTGACTTGAAGCAATGCTGAAAAACAGTCCCTTGCAACCTTTAACCCCCATAGGGAAGCTTCTTCTGTGTAAAGTTTTATGATTGCAGAATGGTAGCTGATTGATAGTTCATTTCAAATGAGGTTGAGGGAATAGGGTTTTTTTAGTCTGGAGAAAAGGAGGCTTGGGGGGACCTTATTGACCCCTACAACAATCTCTGAAAGGAGGTAATAGTGAGGTGGAGGTCAGTCTCGAGTGATAAGACATCAAGCTGCGCCAGGGGAGGTTTAGACTGGATATTAGGAGAAGTCTCTTCACTGAGAGGGTGATCAGGCATTGGAACAGGCTTCCCAGGGAAGTGGTGGAATCACCGTCCCTGGAAGTGTTCAGAAACTGTGTCTATGAGGCCCTTAGTGACATGGTTTAGTGGTGGTCCTGGCAGTGCTGGGGTAATGGTTGGACATGATGATCTTGGTCATTTCCAACCTAGTCGATTCTGTAATTTAAATCACCATCCTTGCTCATCTCCATAGTCCACATGACAACTTCAGGAGGCATTGTCTTACACATTTGTGAACAAGTAGATTTCTTACAAATGAAATATCACCTGATCAGCATTATAAATAAAACTGTACAGAACAGCTTAGGTTGGATTTAACCACTGAAGCATGCAAGATATTGCAAACAGTGCTTCTATTTGACTTACAGCTAATAAAGAAGGGATTTAATTATAACTCCTGGAGATTAAACAGGATCTAGCTATTGGAATAGTTTGTTAAAAAGGCAAGAGCAGACTACAGATGTAGTATTGCCTCGTATATTTCTGTTTTCTTTTCAACTGCCTCAAAGGACCTAAAGCTTGAGCCATTTGAAGAGGAGGTTTTGGAAGAAAATGCAAGATCTGTAAGTGCTTTTCAAGATAATGATTTTGACATTTGATTTTGCATGCCAGGTATTGAGACAACAATCTCACCTGATCTCTTTTGTTGAAAACTAATTTAAAAAATCACCATCCTGACTTTTTGCAGCAATAAGAAACCATTTTAGTTAGCAGAATACATCATGCAAGAGGCAACAAAAGAATATGTGGGCAAAACTTTTATATTAATTTTTTGATCATTTTCAAAGGATACAGTAGCCAAAACCTCAACTCACATAAGGAGGAATAGGTACCATTAATAAGATTTACCAATTCAGCAGCAGTATTTAAGGGGTGATAGCTTCTCTGCTCCAAATCACCTAATGCTGAAGGCATGCTTTAAATCACTGTTGTATGGCCTTCTCCCCTTCCTTCCTCCTTCCCAAAACTGCTACAGGAAACCTTATCAGAAAAGATGGGAGATTATCTAGTACTAAGCAATACTCAGTATTGCAACTTACAAAACCAAAATTGTGACCAGCAATAAACTTACTGTTAAGTAAGTTTATGTCCCAAGATCAAGGTTTTTCTGATACACTAGCATTCATACATTCAGGGCTTTGGACCTAGCAAAATGCGAATCAAATACACATGAAAAAATAACCAAAAGAGGTGATCCATCAAATTCCTTATTTCATCACAGGAATATTTTCTTTTTTTAAATTATATTATACAGTATTGTTAGGAAATCTCTGTTCATCATTTAACATGGGCTACCTTAGGCATCTCATTCAGGTGTGTCATAGCTCTAAAAGGTAAACTACTATAAGAGCAGCACCTCAATGAAAGTATCACTGCATCCAGTGCAGACTGTGGGAATACACTCTTATCTCAAACCTCACACCTGCTTGCATCCAGATTCATCCAAGGAAATACGCTATTACTGAACATTTCAAAGATCAACGTTTGCTTCACATAGTTACTCTCTCATCCAGGATTCAGACAACTCTTGTTTTCTCTAAGGTGGACACTCATTTGCGTGTTCCCATTCTGTGCCTCACCTTGCCCAGACGTAAAAGCCACATATGAGCATTTATACTTCTCCACTCCAGAGCACTAAAACAGAGACTGCAAACTGTGTTTTTTATTGTTTCATGGTAGACTTTTCTGAGATTAAAGCACAAGGAACTCAAGAAGATGATATGACAGTAATAATGTTATGTTCTTGTATCAGCACATAATGATTGTCCAACGTCAGATGTCTGTGATAGAAGAAGAAACTGAGGAATTCCGCCTTGCTCTGAAGCAGTATGTAGAATCCGCTTCTACTCAGGCTGGCTGCTTGCAGTAAGTACAATGTTATTATGCTTGAGCTGAAGGAAGGAATGCAGCTTAATTTCTTGAATACCTTTTAATTGGAGCTGGATTATTTATGAAGAGAGAACTTGTAACATCCTCTTCCCTGGCATGTGTGTAAGGCAGAGCTTTTCAAAGACAACTAAAACCACAAAGACATGTCAAAGTGTATGTGCGGGCTAAGTAGGATCACAAAGTGACAACACAGATTATGTCAAAGATGCAAAACAGGCTTCTAAGGCCTCTCAGCTCTGCAGGTCATCAGTTTGTGGCTTCTGAAAGATCCTAGGCTGACACGCTATATTGGAAAACTCACTTGCCATCCTTCATTTGCGCTCACTTGGCAAGTGAACAACTTACCACCTTGTTTGCCAGTTCTCTGCTTGGAAGCTTTCAAAATCAGTCAGAATCTTCCCTTTAAGCTACAATTTAAAAATTTTCATTCATAATAGAAAAATTAAAAAGCAAATTTTTCAACTAATCGGGCTTTCTTTGCTTTGCTCCTTTTAGAATTAAAGAAAATATTAGAGCTGTGTTAAGAATAAATTTTAATGACTCACTAGTGTACTGAATTTCTTAATTGAACATGCTGGAGAAAGATGCTATTTTACACACTACAGAACATTCTGGAAGAAATACTTTCATAATGTGTGCACAATACAGGATCTTCCTGTATCTTCAAAGGCTTCCAAGGCTGACTGTCACATCCCTAATTTGTGAGCCATGTGGTTATTTGATTGTCACACTTAGGACTGTATCAGTGGTGTTCACTCAGACCAGAAAAGGTAAAATTAGCTAGAAGAAGAAAAGAGTGACCTATTTGCAGTGGTGAAGCACTGGCACAGGTTGCCCAGAGGAGCTGTGGCTGCCCCATCCCTGGCAGTGTTCAAGGCCAGGCTGGATGCAGCTTTGAGCAACCTGGTCTAGTGGAAGGTGTCCCTGCCCATGGCAGGGGGTTGAAACCAGATGATCATTCAGGTCCCTTCCAACCCAAACCATTCTATGATGCTATGAAAATAAAACTCTCTTCTGGACCAAAAGCTGAAAAAAACAAAGATGAGAAGCTGCCCAGCCCTCTTTCAAAACCGAGCATCCAGCAAAACACTGCAGTCCGTGCAACCCTGTCATGGGAGAGAGCTCACAACTTCAGAACACAACAAATGATGGCCAAAAGTGACTTTCTTTCCAGGTTTACCGGCATTTGGTAAGTCTGTAGTGCCACCTACAGGTTGTGTTTTACTGTAGCTGCATATGACTGTTTTTTCCAACTGTTCTTGGTATTTTTATAATTTACAATGTGTTTTCACATACAGCAGGATAAAGACGATAAATCGTACCAATTTTTGCTTCTCACAGAATGAAATATAATAGATAATATATATAAGACCAGTTTTCAAGTACATCAGTAGTAAGATCGGTAGTCTCACACTTGGGCACTCTGGGAAACATGTATATATACTTTATATGCTACACATCTAAACATCAGTTTGAGTGGCATCTCTACCCATGGCAGGGGCTTGGAACTAGATGATCTTAAGGTCCTTTCCAACCCTAACCATTCTGTGATTTTGTGATTCTATGGTATGCTGTTCGGTCGATTTTCCCCAAACCACAGTTGTTTGATTAATTTTCTGTATTACTGATTAGCAGTTCTTTAGATAAATTACATTTATGGAGCAATATGAAAAAGGGGTTTTGTAAATGGGTCCATCATAAGTGCAGTAAAATAAAATGTTTATTAAAAAAAAGCCATGAAAATATTCCAAGACATTGTTTAGAAAAAAAACCCTCATAATTTGCAGTGTATAATCACTTATTTTTTTACATTTATTATTTGGGTTGGTTTTTTTTTTTAGTTTTTTTTTTTTTTTTTTTTTTCCCAAAAAACACTGCATTTAGTGCTATTCTTAAGCAGTTTGGAATAAGATGTGTATGTCCAATAACTTTGCCATGTTTCTTTAAATTCTACAATTTCTACTCTACAATTCTTAGCGTTTCTGTACAGAAGCTTCCAAGTGATTCCCGTTTCATTGTTTATGAGTTCTGGGAGAACAGCAATGCCTGGAATAGGTAAGTTTTGGGGGTTTGGTTTGATTTGGTTTTGTAATACCGTTTTGAAGATTAGAAAGCAATCATATAGAAAGACTGAATAAAAATTACTTTAAATATGGCTAAGGGATCTCTTGCTAAATATATCACAATCCTTCAGAACAGTATTTCGGTTGCTAAAGACTTAAATATACTAACATATGTAAAGAAAATGTCAGAAAGACAAAGCTAATCTGAATGGAAGTTGTAGTGATTAAAAGTCCTACCAGGCAAATTCTACCCTGCAGGAGGCAGACGGCTGAGAAATTGAGACAAAAAGATTTTCCTTAAGTAAATTTACTGTTAAAAAAAAACAAAACAAAACAAAACAAACCCTACAATCCTAAACCTGTAGACAGAAACCATTCTGAAGGAAGAAGTCTCTTGAAGCTTAGTTGCTTTCCTTTTGAACAAAACCCTAGTTCAGAGTTTACTTTCACTAAGACTCAATAACACTAGTAATACATGTCATAGAATCATAGAATAGTTAGGGTTGGAAAGGACCTTAAGATCACCTAGTTCCAACCCCCCTGGCATGGGCAGGGACACCTCCCACTAAACCATGCCATCCAAGGCTCTGTCCAACCCAGCCTTGAACACCATCAGCGATGGAGCATTCACAACTTCCCTGGGCAACCCATTCCAGGGCCTCACCACCCTTACAGTAAAGAACTTTTTCCTTATACCCAATCTAAACTTCCCCCGTTTAAGTTTGAACCCATTACCCCTTGTCCTCTCACCACAGTCCCTAATGAAGAGTCCCTCCCCAGCATCCCTATAGGCCCCCTTCAGATACTGGAAGGCTGCTATGAGGTCTCCACGCAGCCTTCTCTTCTCCAGGCTGAACAGCCCCAACTTTCTCAGCCTGTCTTCAATAAGGGAGGTGCTCCAGTCCCCTGATCATCCTCGTGGCCCTCCTCTGCACTTGTTCTAACAGTTCCATGTCCTTTTTATGTTGAGGACACCAGAACTGCACACAATACTCCAACTGAGGTCTCAGGAGCAGAGTAGAGGGGCAGGATCACCTCCTTCGACCTGCTGGTCACGCTCCTTTTGATGCAGCCCAGGAAACAGTTGGCTTTCTGGGCTGCAAGCGCACACTGCCAGCTCATGTTCATTTTCTCATCGACCAACACCCCCAAGTCCTTCTCCACAGGGCTGCTCTGAATCTCTTCCCTGCCCAACCTGTAGCTGTGCCTGGGATTGCTCTAACCCAGGTGTAGGACCTTGCACCTGGCATGGATAACATGGTTAATGTCAACACTACAATGGCTCACAACCAGTTACCCAGTGCCTCAGAGTGGTAGTTAACCACACAGAACTTAACCTGTGTTTAATAAAACATGAAAGCACTTCATAGCTTATCTGGTCTCCCCTCCTACTATCATCATTGCCAAAGTTTTGAAGCACAATATTTCTTATACAGCATTAACTGTAAAATTTCAAATACTCATTAAGAAAAAAAGCCCTTTAAAAAAACTGATATATTCTTATTTTTTACAATTATTTAGCCACCTTCAAATGAATTACAGCAAGACATTCCAAAGAAGTAACGTGGACTTCTTGGAAACTCCGGAGCTCATGACAACAATGCTAGTCCCTGGTAAATACTGACATTTCACATTATTTTGTTTTTTACATGTGAAGAATCCAGCTATGTTAGTGTGTTCTCTATGCAGGACTACTGCATAATACCACCCTTAGTCACATCATCTTTGGTAAAGTATGGAGGAGAGAGGAACTCCAAATGTTTTTATTTTAAGCATAGAAATTTAAAGTGCATCAGCAAGAATGAGACTCACAATGCTTTATTTTATATAGTGCAAAGTTATGCTACCATATACTATTTAAGAAAACACCGGAACAATAGTTATTTGTGAATAGTAAAATAGACTCTGTTTAAGATTTTCAGGCAGAAAAATGCTGATGAAGATTTAATCAACTTAATACTTACATTGATTGAAGGGATCCGTAATTACTAATAGTTGACATTTACTAGCCTATTTATTATACACGCTTCCTGCTGTGTTTAAAGAAAAAAAACTGAAACAGCAAGGTATTAAAATACTATAAATTATTGTTTCAAATGCAAACCAATGAGCATGCAACATTATCGTTCTCAAAAGGGTGCAGGATGAAGAAAAGCAAGCATCAG
Organism: Amazona ochrocephala; assembly: GCA_039720435.1. Classification (NCBI taxonomy): domain Eukaryota; kingdom Metazoa; phylum Chordata; class Aves; order Psittaciformes; family Psittacidae; genus Amazona; species Amazona ochrocephala. The sequence continues at coordinate 26,785,011 of CM077876.1, read as the reverse complement.
TCCCATATTCACAGGGGGAGAACAGCAAATTTTTGCTAGGGAACACAAGTCTATTACAATGAAACCCGAATTTCCTTATGTCTGAGCACAGAATGCATTTAAAATAATAAACTCCCACCTAGCAGGAAAAAAAAAAAACAATATTACACAGTTCTGTACCTGGGGTTTCACCTTGAAAGAAAGCAGACAACCCATTTTCAGACCTCATAATTGTGTCTGGGGACACAATTATATGCCAAGGATTCCTGCAGTATCAGGAGATTGCACTTAATGACCAGAGAATCTATTAATATCTTCTGTCTTACTGTGAGTCTGCTGGATTTAAGACAAACTTGGCTGAAGGAAACAATGCAGTTTTTTCCCTAACTTCTTGGTGTCCAAGAGCTAAAGTGCATATGACCCAGGAATGTTGCAGGGGCGGTTCACTCACAGCTAAAGTACAATTCATGTAAAATGAAATGTAAACATAATTTTAAATGCACAGATACAGAAGTACCTGAAATTGGACTCAAGATGCTCATTAAAGTATCGACTCTGCCTGCTAAGAGGATTTCAGTCTGCAGCACAGTTGCCATAGAAACAGCATTTCTCACTGTGCACTCCTTGCTGGGGGGCAGTGGGGAGTATGGCATTCAGTGCTATTTCTACAGCTTTATAGATTACCTATAATTTAGAAACCTGCTCAAAGATTTGAACTTTTGTTTCATGGAAAGTACTTCCCATGTTTGATCTATATAAATTGTATTTGTATTTGAAAGACAGAAAATGATCTTGAAATAAAAAATGATGGCTGCAATCCTACAAGTATACTTTATGAAAGAATTTTAGACACTGTAAAGTGATACCATTGTAAAACCACGGGTAAAAACCCTTCTGCCACTAATACACAGACAGGCTCCTTTTTAAAAACAAATTTACTCTTATCTCTGATACTTCCCCACCTTTTACACATCTGGGTAACTGAGAACTGAAAAACTTCTAATCTGAATCCGATTCAATCAAAAATTACAACTTGAGAGTCCTTACTCCACCAATTAAGTAAAATAAATAAATGTGCACTTATGCAGCTAAGAATAAGTCAGGAAGACGAGTCTTCAACAGTGTTAGATCCAGTATTATCCTAAAGCAAATTCATTTATCATCAGTTAACAGGAACCTCAACCTATTATAATCACTCACACACCCGTTAACCAACCAAGTTGCTTCAGGCCAATCTATCAGTGTGGCATGAATCAGTTAATCTTCAGTGACTGCACAGTTTTTACATGAGATCTGGGCTTTAGGACACCAGAGAACCTTTTGGTGAAGAAAAGCAAAGCTAGGGGAAAACTGTTGAACACTTATTGACACTATAATCCATTAAATAAACTGTTCAATTGGCATTTTTTTTTCCAAAATTCATTAATCCACTGACGTGTCGGAGACTAGTAGGCTTTCTTGGCACTAATTCAGGTAGGTTCTTAAGTATCTTCTCACCATTCTTCAAGAATAACATTTTCCATGAAAATGGCATAAACTGACAAATTCATGGACAATCACAAAAATAACTATGTTAATGAATTTAAACCCAAACTGTGTAGTACAAAACCTACTGAGCCTAGTACACCCTTCCACTGAGGGAACTGTACATCTCACATACAGTCACAATTCCTTTCCTCCCATCCTGTCTCTCTCCATAAATCTTGCGGGTTTTCTGCAGAACATTCAATATCCAAAGGCCAAAGGGTAGGGACTCTGAAGAAGTACAGATGCATTTCACTCCAGCTCTGTCTATAATCTGGTGATTACAGATCTTCTTTTACGGAAATGACATTTTACAAGTCTATCTTGCCTTTGGGACAAAACACTCTTAAACCTTAGAGCCGTGTGAAAAGAACACCAGCTTTGAATAATGTCACCAGGAAAGAAAGATATTAAAGACATCACAGCCACTCAGGGAACAGAGTGCTTGGCTTAAGTACTGAGACACACAGCAGAACAGGAGGGTGGATTTATGTGGTTTTCTCTCTGGGTTCTGGGTGCTTAATTCTATGCAGCTGCACCTATGACATACTGATGCTTCTTTGGATGTTATCAAAAGGACATATAAATTCTTGTGCTGAAGCCATACCCCAACCAATTAAGACTCAGTTCTCTTAGTATTTTAAGTATTCTTCCCCTGCATGGAGAGGTTTTGTCCTTGATGGTATGCAGCTTTCAAATAAAGTAGTATTAGCTGTTTCTTTACATATGTTATAGCTATTTCATTTAGTGTATTTATAAGAGGTGGAAAAAGAAATACTGTTTATGTTAACAACTGAATAAATAAATTCCCCTCTCTTTCAGCATCGTGGTGGGTCCTCAATAACAACTAGAAGCCGTGGTTCCAAGTAATGTTAAAGTTGCATTGTCTTTCATTGCAGTAACATTCAAATAGCAGTGTCCAGGTGTACCTGGTTATGAATTTATGATGTGATACTGTTTCTTATTTTGGACATGATCTTTTCAATTTTAAAATATGGAAAACTGCACATGTATGACCTTCTTTTGAACACTTCAGTGAAATGATGCATTGTTAAGGCTAAAATAAGACAACTGTGCTGTTTACTGTATGTATTCAGTGAAAACTGTCACAGAAAAGTTCATCTTGGTTGGTATGACTAAATATTTGTGAAAAGTTTTAGTCTTGCATTAATAAACAGTTCTCACTTAATGCTGCTGTCTTCTTTTACAGAAGAAACAGGTATAAACATGAACACACATGGACATGAACACACATTTTCATACATGTCTTATGCTTTAGAGAAGTTGTTATGTCATTAATTAGGAGAATAAACATAGGGACAACTTTCTGTGTTAACACAGAACTTCACTCATACAGGATATTCTCTGCTTAGGACAAGACAAGGCAGTACCATTTTCTCTTCAGCCTCTAGCCCATCCCCTCACAAGAGAAAACTACGGATCTCTTAATTTTTAAAAAGGCACCCAAATAGCCATATCATACTCACAAAATGACCTACCAGTGGAAGTTTAAGGGTTTCTTGTCTTTAGCAAAGTAAAACTACTCATACTCCTCAAGATCTGGCTGGCTTTTTTCCTATCAAAGATGCCACTCTACTGTATGGCATGTTTTTTTTTGTCATTACTGATCTACAGACAAAGGAAATACAGTGATATGTGACTCTGCTGCAGGGCGAATCTGTAAGTGAAAACAGACACACTACACCAAGTACACTGAGGTTTATGACATTTTTCCTTTTCACTGGAAAAGCCATATTAAAATTATTCTTAAATAACCTGCTTTAGAATTCTGTATCAGTTAGGTGTTGGGAGGAAGGAAAGTCCTAGTAGGCCATATGTCCTTCTAATAGTTATTCTGCTTTGTATATTTACTAGTAAATATCCTGGTTTCAGCTGAGATAGAGCTATTTCTCTGTTCTGGGCATCAGTCAGTGGTGGTAAGCAATTTATTGTGTTTTTTCAATTTTCATTGCTCTTTTTTGTGTTATTCCCTATTACTATCAATATTCTTATTGTTATTATTTCTATTATCACTACATTTTACTTTACTTATTAAACTGCTCTTATCTCAATCTGCAGGTTTTACATTCTTCTAATTTTTCTCCCCATCCTGCCTGGGGAGAGAGAAGCGGGGGGGGTGAGCAAGTGGCTGCGTGGTACTTAGTTGCTGGCAGGGCTTAAACCATGACAGTAAAAAAACACTTTGATGAACCATACACCAGAACACATTTGAGAGATTTCACTGAAGACTTTTAAGAGCTACACAAAAAACTGCCTTCAACGCATACTGCAAAAAAAGATCCATAGGACTCACAAAAATCCCAGGGATTAAAAACCAACCAATCAACCAACCAACCATTTCAGTTCTCTGTAACACTACTTGTAAACAACATACAAACAATAGAATATATGTGCAACTTAATTTTAATTATGTGCTACTAAACATCAAAAAAACCCTGAATTGAAACAAGTTTGAGTAGTTCAGGGAAAGAAGCCTAGTGTCTATCAAATGCAACTTGAAAGTTTTCTGCACTTTTACAATTACTAGTCAATACATTATCATTTAGCTTCCATTACCATTTGTGACAGGTATTAGAAAATTGCCTTCAGTGCCCACATGATGTTGTTGTGGGTCTGAGGGTAACAGTATTCATACAAATATCTATTATTGACACTTGTCATCTGAAGCATGCTTTCAGGACATAAAATACTGCTTTCCACTTTACTGTGAAACACTCTGCTAATTTAAGCCAGAAAGTAACAGAATAAACTATGCTTTGGTATACCCATTTACCCATATAAGACATGATTAAAATCTGTCTTGTTCCTCAGTTTCGCCCATTACTTCCACTTTTCAAAGTCAAAAGCACTGACCAGTTATTTTCAAAGAACTTCAAGGAATGCAAAACATAGGCAGTTCTCTTGCTCTGATCTGATGTCTCAGTGACATGGACAGTGGGATTGAGTGCGCCCTCAGCAAGTTTTCCGATGACACCAAGCTGTGTGGTTTGGTTGATACGCTGGAGGGAAGGAATGCCATCCAGAGGGACCCTGACACGCTTGTGAGGTGGGATGATGCCAACCTGTTGAAGTTTAACCATGACAAATGCAAGGTCCTACACCTGGGTGGGAGCAATCCCAGGCACAGCTACAGGTTGGGCAGGGAAGAGATTCAGAGCAGTCTTGGAGAGAAAGACTCGGGAGCGTTGGTTGATGAGAAACTGGCAGTGTGCGCTCACAGCCCAGAAAGCCAACCGTATCCTGGGCTGCATCAAAAGAAGCGTGACCAGCAGGTCGAGGGAGGTGATCCTGCCCCTCTACTCTGCTCTAGTGAGACCTCACTTGGAGTATTGTGTGCAGTTCTGGTGTCCTCAACATAAAAAGGCCATGGAACTGTTAGAACAAGTCCAGAGGAGGGCCATGAGGATGATGAGGGGACTGGAGCACCTCCCATATGAAGATAGGCTGAGAAAGTTGAGGCTGTTCAGCCTGGAGAAGAGAAGGCTGCATGGAGACCTCATAGCAGCCTTCAGTATCTGAAGGGGGCCTATAAGGATGCTGGGGAGAGATTATTCACTAGGGACTGTGGTGAGAGGACAAGGGGTAATGGGTTCAAACTTAAACAGGGGAGGTTTAGACTGGATATGAGGAAGAAGTTCTTTACTGTAAGGGTGGTGAGGCCCTGGAATGGGTTGCTCAGGGAAGTTGTGAATGCTCCATTCCTGGCGGTGTTCAAGGCCACGTTGGACAGAGCCTTGGGTGGCATGGTTTAGTGTGAGGTGTCCCTGCCCATGGCAGGGGGGTTGGAACTAGATGATCTTAAGGTCCTTTCTAACCCTAACTATTCTATGATTCTATGATCCATGATGAGATAGATTTCACATTTTAGTGAAACTTAGTAGCAAGAGACTTTGTAATTTGAAAGATACATATCCATAATATACTAAGGATGTACAAATTTGTGTCAAGCTGGAGATTTCAAATCAAGAAAGCAAGCCAGCAAATTTTTTGGGGGCAAAAAATAAGCTAGAGGGGCACATACCCTAAGACAGCTGAGATTTGACACAAGCAGTATGCGTCGTTCCATTATCAGTGCTAACTAAGGGTGGTGGGAGCACGTAAAAAGGCCCAGTCAAGCACTGGTTTAGAATTTACTGTCAGACGCACTACATGTTTACATAACAGACAATTCAAGGAAAAAATCCTGCCACAGAAAAATGTAGAATTTTTTATTTTCACTGTAATTGTTATTACCATCTCAGGCTTCACAAATTAAAGGTTTGGCTTTTAACACAGCCAGGCAATTACAGGAAGAAACATGCTTTTTCGTAAATTTGACTGGGTTCAACTTTCATCTGTAAGCACCCAAGTACCTTCAAAAATCTTAAAGATCTACATCACATGTAGCTCCTTCATTGATGGATTTCTCATTTTCCAAACAACCTGTCACTTCTTGCACATGTCAATAAAAGGCCTGCTCTTTTCCTGTAAGACAAATAAACCATCAAATTACTTCCATTCTAACAGGTCATTTAAATGAAGTTTTTATGGGTCTGCTTATAACCCGTTTTTACTACACATACATTTAACAATTTTGTTTGGTTTTGTTTTTTTTCTTTTGTTATATTTGGTTTTTTTGATTGATGCAAACTGTTCTACTTTCATTAATCAGACAGACTTCATCCGAAATCTTCCTGGAAGACGTTGTCAACACAGAGACTTCAGTTCAAATGCTGAGCTATGTATAGGTAGACCTGATCCCCACGTCGCAAAAAAACCTGGTGTCCTTCAGGACAAATGCAACCCACAGCCTGCTAATGGCAACAACAGCATCTGCCTTGTACAATTACCTCTAGGAAGCTTTCTCCATCTGAAAATATGGCTTTCACTCAACAATGGGCATATACTTCAGCAGCAACTTCAAAAACTCAGAACTAGGGAGAAGTCCTAAGGTGGGCAAGAACTACCTGAATAGTCAATTCAGTGGCAAACTGCTGACAACCACCTGCTCCTAAATACAAGCTCACTGACATTGGGATTTCTGTCAAGGTTCTTGTACTTTAACTGAGATCTTGCAACACTCTTGGAAACAATGGTAATTTTTTCCTCTTCCTTGGCAATAAGGAAACGGCTTTGTGAAAAGCAAGCAGGTATATCCATGCAGGCATACAAAATATATCGTCAGACAGTTCACATCTAAATAGCTTAAATGTTTAATTCATGCTAATATGCTGCCAAACTCCCAAATTACTAAAAATTCAATGTCTACACAAAATTCAACACTGGAATACAAGAGTGGCTGGTTTACCCTATATAACAACAAAACATTTATTCTAGTCAATTCAGAAATGCAGACTATCACTAACCAAGTGACAGGTTATTGATGCTTCAGGTTATTCATGCTTCAGACAACAAACCTGCATTCATACCAAGAAGAATCTGAAGTATGACTGGCAAGCTGATACTACTACCCTTATATACTAACGAGACCAGTATACTTGCAATACCTTTTTCAACACTTTCCAGGATCACACAGCAAATTCTCCAGCTTTTGCTCTATTTTAATAACAGGATTTTTTTCCTTTAGCTTCCTACTTAAGCATCCACACTTTGTGCTTAAGACACCAGTAATGATAGCTAAGTGATACATTTTGTGTAACTTCAATTCAACATCCTGACTAATAGGGGTTTCTAATTTACCCATCCCCTTTTGCAGCTGAATAGGATCAGAAAACTCAGGTTTTTTATATGTATGATAAACTGGCATATGCAGAGGAAAGAGTTTAAGACCAGGCCTCACAGTCAGTTACTCTTTATTTCTAACAACACAACTATATATAACTGAATCCTACAGACACAGACCCCCCAGGCCCAAAACAATCTCCTAAAACACATGCAACCCATCTTGACTTGCACCAGTTTTTACTATCCTTCTTTCCCTCTATCCAAATTATTTGCAATTTTGCCATGTCATGAGTAATTTTAGAGTTCATTCATCCACTGATTAAATTTCTGCAGGGATTCTCCTTTGCTTACAAACATAACCATGTGAAAATGTATATATTACTGAAATTTGCCCCACTTGGAAACTCAAGTGACAGGAAGAGCGGAAAAGAAGTTGGGAAATTCAAGAGTTGTAATTTCCCCATCTGCAGGCAGGCTTTCAAACAAGTAAAGCTTTCATCTTGAGGACACGTAAAAAGTAAGATCAAGGAAGGCCAATTTCTGTCTTATATTAGCTTAACTTTTTTTTTTTTTTTTCCCCAAGGATCAGAAGTTTAAAACTGTCTCAACTTGTGGCCAACACAGTAGTCATCCAGACATATTCTCCAAGATAAGAATCCTACTTCTAGAAGAACTACACCTTTATGGCCTCAAAGGCAGCCTAGTATTTAGCCTGACTTGATATTATAATGTTCATACCCAAGAATGTTTTCCCATACCTGATGTGTGGAATGCAAGGCATTATATTTTTTTCTCTTAGCATACAAAGTCTTTAAGGATTACTTCATCTTACAGGTTAAGGTGGCACTCCTGGATATCTTTCACATTCAGCATTCATTTCTACTCATTTCTCCCCAACAACACAGACCAGGAATGTTAACACAGATCAGGAACGTTAACACAAACTGTATTAAGCTCATCAGTGGACACTGATGCATGGGCAACTTAAACACTGAAACCACACTTTCACAAAGCCAGAAATTTATTAAGATTGGTCTCTTTTATTTCCAGAAGACAGATAATGGAATTCACACAGACTACTAAAGCTATGTACTGTGATTTCATGGTAGAAAGCTTTTATATGATTCCATACTGATTTTAAATTTGGAATTTCTGGAAAACAAAGAAAAAAAAACTTTTCCTCTGTATGGCACTTGCCATGGTAAGATGCCAAATACTGACTGGGGAAATCATGTACAAAAGTAACAGAGCCGAACTGCACAATCTGTCTTTTGACAGTTTTACCAATTTGGCAGGCAAGTCAGAAGAAAAATGTTTCCTATCAAATGGGTTGTCAAAACCTCCATGACTGTTTTATAATTTCAGTTAATAAAAAAATGCACTTACTGGCTTTTCAAGTACAATTGGATGATCAGGAAGAAACTCTGGCTTCTTCTGAGAGAGAGAAACACTTGAAAGTTTCAGAAGGAAATCCCTGCTGTACTTGATCCTTCCTGTCAATACACAAAATTACAATGTTTGACATTGTTCAAGGCATTAAGGTTCGGAATTCATAAAATTCATTTATTTCTTCTACAAAGGTGGAAATGCTGCACACAGAATACAAAAATCAGTAGTAAAACCAATAGTAATTTAAGTCTGACCTTGTCTTAAGATAATTTGTAGGGAATTAGAGATAATTTCACTTTACCATATTGACTTATTTGAAAACTTAGGGCTTTCTTTTATTTTTCCCTTGTTTAAAAACATATGATGAAGATGACTTCTATGAGGCCTTAAATATAGTCCCCCACAACACCCTTCTCTCTAAACTGAGAGATACTCAGTGGTGGATGAAGAATTGGTCAGCTGGTCACATCCAGAGGGTAGTGGTCAATGACTCGATGTCCAGATGCATATCAGTGATTAGTGGTGTCCCTCAGGTGCCTGTACCAGGACCAGTACTGTTTAATATCTTCATCAGTGACACAGACAGTCAGATAGAGTGCATCCTCAGCAGGTTTGCAGAGAACACTAAGCTCAAGTGGTGCAGCTGACATGCCTGAGGGATGAGATGCCACCCAGAGGGACCTGGACAAGCTTGAGAATTAGGTCCATGTGAACCTTGTAAGGTTTAACATGGCCAAGTGCAAGGTCCTGCATACGGGCTGGGGCAACCACTGGTATCAATACAGGCTGGGGGATGAAGGGACTGAGAATAACCCTGCCAAGGACTTGGGGTTACTGGTGGATTGAAAACTGGACATGAGATAACAATGTGCACTCATAGCCCAGAAAGCCAAATATATTCTGGACTGCATCAAAAAAAAGAAGCACGACCAGCGGGTCAAAAGAGGTGATTCTGCCCCTCTTCATGAGACCCCACCTGGAGGTACTGTGTCCAGCTCTGCGGCTCTCAGCACTGGAGCAGGAACACTCAAGGTCAGGTTGGACAGGGCCCTGAGCAACCTGATCTAGTTGAAGATGTCCCTGCTCATTGCAATGAGGTTGGACTAGATGACCTGTAAAGGTCCCTTCCAACTCAAAAGTATTGTATGATTCTGAAAGAAAGAAAAGGAAGTGATTGAGATAGCAGTAACAAGCACTTAAGAACTGTAGAGACAGACAACTGAACTGAACAGATATGAAATGGAAATTCTTATCTAGAATTTAAGGTACAACTGGAGATAAAAATGGAGCTCCAGTGGAAATCTTAACGGTGCAATGGAAGTATTTGTACACAGTAGCTGAACAACAGGACCTTTGAAGTTGTGTTACAACTTTCCTTAAGGAAAGAATAACGGCAATCTACAAACAAACAAAAGGCCTTTGAAAACAAGTGTTGAAAAAAGTTTAACATTATGGACAAATGCGGAGTAGTCTCAGCAAAGCATCACAGAGCAGTTAACCACTAAAAAGGACCCAATGTGATGACTTATACATGAGACTAGGATCTGATGAGAAGTCATTTAAGATCTTGTAAAACACAACAGTCTCAACACCACAAGCAGAATCAGTAACAGATCAGAAACAGATAGAACTTCACAAGCCTGACACCAAACTAGGCCGGAAGAGCAGTATTCTATTTGTAAGATCAAGAACAGAAGAAACCTGAGCCTGAAAGGGGTTACATGGAAGAATTACTTTCAAATTAATTACATGACAGTGTAAAATTACTGCTCAAGAACCTGGGTGATGGCAACCTCAGACTGAGGAATAATGGGAAAGACTCAAAAAAAACAGAATTATTTCAATTCTTGAGTACTAAGAGCAACTGAACAAATCAAGTCTCCAGAGATTACTTAATGATTGGAGATTGCAGATGGAGACTTGAGATGCCTGATTACAGGAAGATATGAACAGAAGAAACTGTCTCAATGAACTGATGACCTAATGTGGATCACTGTCACAGCTCCTGTGACATGTTTAAGAATGAAGAATTAGGCACGAAGCAGTGCAGAGGAGGACTGTGAGGATACATCGGGAATTTGAGATTATTCCTTAATGAAAAGAGAGCAAAAGTTCGACTTCTTTAAACTACCAAACAATTACAAGAACACTGTTATGCTTTATGAGTACTGATTGATAGGCAGTACAAACAGAAAAGCATAACAGCCAAAATTTAAGGACAGTGTTGACAGAAGAAAAAACTGTTTAGAACTAATCATAAAAGAAATTAAGTGGTTTCTAACTATCAGAAAATTAGTATTTCAGAAGTACTGTAGTAAGAGTAGGAAAAGGAAGACAAACTACTAAATTCTTTAATTGGTTCCATGCAATAGTCTGCATGCCATGATTGAGCCCTGCAACAGGCTATGGGATGCAACTCAAATCTGTATCCCTCTACACAGAAGCACTTTAAACAAAAACAGGATTTTGTGTGAAGATTTTCTTTTTATGCTTGTTTTTTTTTTTTTGTTTTTGTGGTCCTCCCAAAGAAACCCCAAAACAACAAAACAAAATGAAGGAAAAAAGACAGGTACACCCTTACAAGTGAGCAAATCTCCTAGTGGAGGTTTCTTACCACAGCTGTGGCCAATTTGTACACTTTCTCTAGAGTGTTATTTGAAAACCAGAAATGTTTCATGTAGCTCTCAAACTGTGATACAGAAGAAAGCCAAACCCTCTAAGCACCAGTTAATCAGAAAAAAATAATATTCATCCTATCCCACACTGCTTTGAAGTTCAGTTGTCTTCTATCCAGAAAATATAATTCTGACACAGATCTCTATGCAGTATTTTACCTTTTTTTGCTTCTGATTCATGCTGGTTTGGTTGACAGGGCACCATAGTTTGAGTTAAAATCTTCACTTCAGTCATTTCAAATAACTAAAATACGGAGGAAAGAATTAAACATTTTTTGACATATTTCACAGTATTAAGTTATAAAGTTTGTTTAAATTAAGCACATTAAAACACAGATGTATGCTTCTGGGTTTCTTAGTTAATAATTGTAGTACAGTTTAACTTGAACCTGTAGAATGTTTGTTACTCCTGATTACATATAATAAAGGAATAGTTCAACTACCTACAAAGAAGTATAGGTAACCACATTTGAGACAGTAATCTTTTAGACAGAATTTCACAGTGCTATTGTTAGTTTTTAAAAATAACACAATTATATACTCCTGTTCCCTGAACTCACCCAGAACACAGCCAGAAGCTGCTACACTTGGGAATAATAAAAGCAGGAAGGCCTTTCCTTAAGCCCAAGAGAGAGATTAGGATTCTCTCACTGAGAAAAACATTTCTTAAGCATGAAGACCTAACAACTACAGTATAACACTGAGTTCCTTCTAGCTGCCAAAACCTTGAAGTGCTTTGGAAAGCAGGAAAGCTGTTTACTCTCAACAGTTTGACTCAGCTCTCAAACGTCTCAACAGTTTGACTCAGCTCTCAAACGTCTCCACAGGTTTGCCTAAGGAATTGTAATCTCATTCTGAGACAGATTTAGAAATACAGAATCATAGAATAGTTAGGGTTGGAAAGGACCTTAAGATCATCTAGTTCCAACCCCATGCCATGGGCAGGGACACCTCACATTAAACCATGTCACCAAAGACTACATCCAACCTGGCCTTGAACACCATCAGCGATGGAGCATTCACAACTTCCCTGGGTAACCCATTCCAGTGCCTCATTTTGGGGGGGACAGGGGGAAATGGTGGGGGAGAGCAGAAAGAACTGGAAATTTTGGGAAGCAGTTGCAAAAGCAGAAGACATTCTATTATCTGAACAGAGACGACAGTTAACACTGTAACTGTATCACCAGCTTTCATGGTGTGCTAAGAGTAGAAATTGTGAAATGGCAAAATATTTCTAGTATATTATCCACCCTGCTCACACTTCCATTTTTTTAGTGGTTTAAATTTAGTTATCTTTTCCTGACTTGTCTAAAACTGAAGCGGGGGGGGGGGGGGGAGCTGAAAAAATCTAGGGATTTTGGAGAAGGAAGTTAACAGAGAACCATACTGCTAATTCTAACTGCTTTGTGATGTTCAACTAGTTTTCACAAGTCTTAGCTATTTAAAGGCTCTTTCCAAGTACAAACAAGGACTTAACATATTCTCAAATATACAAGAAAAAGACATACATGATAAAGCAGAATTTACAGCAATGTGCCAGACAATGTCAACACAGTATTTTTACATTTCTTCCTGCACCATCTCCCATCACATCATCCTGCCAACTGCTTTATAATATCAAGAGTTCCATTATGCTCAGTTTTCAGTCCAAAACTTAACATTTGAGCATCACCACTCATAACAGTGCTCTTACACACATTCCTATCTGAAATCTATCTACAAAGAATGGAATCAATTTATAAAGAATAACCCAAGAGCAGGGCACATATTTCTGAAGCTCAACATCATTTTTAAATGGTAGATAAGAAGTAGTAATTTAAAGCTGATACTGACAGATGGGAGACTTTTCAAGCATCTCTCTCTACCTCAAATAGATCTCAGGTAGTGGACTTAACACTCTCCAGATCTGAAAATTTCTTGCACACCATGAAGTAATAAAATTTATTCTTTGCTTTAAATTATCCAGTTAGGGCACAGTGAGCATTCATGCTCCACTTTCACTCTAAACACCAGTTTGGCAGAAATTCCCTAGAATCAAAGTTAACATCTTACAAGCACTGTCACCATGCTCATTATTAACAGTAGCTCTTCTCCGCTTCCTCTAAGGCTTAAGACTAAAAGTTTCAGACTCAGTAGTTTTAATTCTATAATTCACTGTTCTTCGTACTGAGTTGAATCTAACACTGAACAGCACTCCTGACGTTCCATAATGATGATCCTTTTTTTCCTGGCAGAAGTCTAAGCAGCTTTAAGCGTGCATACTAAGTATACCAGAGTAAAGCAGTTTGGAGAATTCAGTTGCCAGATTCTTTTTCAGCTCTTTCACTGCTTTAAGAACCTGATTTGTCAGAGCTGGCATTTCTTTTGTTTCTAAAGCCTCCTTTATATTTTTAATATCTGTAAATTCATGGCAAATATAATCTGCTTTACTTTTTAAAATCTTCACCATTCACCATACTTTTCAGAAAGTAACCTGTACTTCCTGTATCCTAACCTACATTAACTTCAATTTATTCATAGAATCATAGAATCATAGAATAGTTAGGGTTGGAAAGGACCTCAAGATCATCGAGTTCCAACCCCCCTGCCATGGGCAGGGACACCTCCCACTAAACCATGATATCCAAGGCTATGTCCATTCCCTCTTTAATAGATCGTCACTACATAAGACTGTGACTGGTATAAAAAGTTGTAACAAGCTGGTTTTCCTTTAGCCCTACTAAGTGTTATAGCAAAACTTGTTTTTCACTTTAGAGTGTGTTTAGTGTTGTGCTTGTTTATCTTTTGTAAAAGGTACTATACTGGAGGAGGAGGAAGGAAAGGGGATGAGGATAATTACAGTTTTATGCTTGTAAGATACAGAGCACTATTACTGTCTTGCCAAAAAGGCAGTAAGATTTAAAGTATGTGAAATACAATTTTGAAGAACAAGTTCTTGAAGTGAAATATATATCTTTTCATACATACATTATTCTAGGAATGTGGACATTTCACCGTATCAGGAGCCAAAGAGTAAATGGTTAACAACATACAGCTTTTTCAGATCATCACTGATGCTTTTTGAAACAGCAAGATTAAAAAAAATAATAAAAAATTCTAATGTTATTTTTTACACCTAATAAACAAAGACTGTATGTGAGTACTTAAAATTTTAAACAGCTGTCTTAAATTCACTGAAGACTAAAGAAATGCCACAGAGATTTTTACAAGACTCTACCTGAACAAGCAATTCATAGAATGCATTTTTCAGAAACTAGTGTATGAAAGTATCAGGGAAGGGCATTCATGAAACTCATACTTCTTTTTAACCCTTCTGACACTGCTTGTATATAACATCAAGGCCACTCCTAGCTCGAAATAGTTTACATTTGATAACATAGGGGACCAGCTGACCTCCAATTCATAGCCATCTAGAACACACTCCATCAACTTTGTAATCTACTATTTACTCAGTACTCACCCAGTCAACCTTACTCTGCAAACATACTTCAGTGTTGCCAGGTAATTCAGTCTGAAAGTTTAATGCAATGGCTGATTCTGGAGAAGACACAGAAAACATTCAGAAAAAAAAAAACAAAACAAAAAAAAAAAAAAAAACAACCAACCAAACAAAACATTTAAACATACTCCACATTTTTGTTTTGTGATAACTGCCACAAGAACATTGCTGAAATCCAACTGCAAAGAGATTGCATGGGCATGTATTCAAAACCTGAAATTTTAAATCACCATAGGACCATTTTTCCATTTCTTCCATGAAGTTTAAAGAAAATAAAAATTGATCATGTTCACATCAGCACTGCTGTCACTTTCTCTGGCCACTAAAGTATTTCTAATTTAACAATAATAGCAGCTGTAATACTTCCATATCTAGATAGCGTACACAGGCTTAAAAACAAACTCAAACCTGACATAAATACTGCATGTTTTTTTCCCAAGGCTTTTGTTTTTTTTTTTTAACTTTTATGAAGGCTAGACAAGAACAGTACAGTGCAGTATTCCGTGCTTGCAATAAAACCTAAACAATAATCTATGTTACATTATGTGTATTTTATGTTTTCAAAGCAGGAGTCAACTGACCCAAGAAATACAGATTTAATAGAGAAGCCTGATCCACCTTTCTGAAGCTAGAATTTCAAATGCCAAGATAGAACAATGCCAAAAAGAGTTCTGCATAAACCTAATCTAGTTTAAATTCAGACTTTATCAACACACAGCAAGATATTTACACGACTGCAGTTTGAACAAACGTCATTAAAAACCAAAATCCAAGTCACCTTACATGTCCTTGTTATCTCCTTAAAAGCAACTGCACCTTTGGCAAAGTGAACGGTATTGTATCTGCGCTACTTACCTTGTTTAGAAGACAGATGGTGCACAGGTCGTGCTGGTTGAAGGGATTTACCAAGAAACTTTTTAGTTTCCTTTAACATTTTGTAGCATAACACTTTTAAAAAACCACCAGAAGTCAATACAGAGTATTAGGTTCCATATGGGGATGATAAGAAAAAGAGCAGTCTATCTACTCACTACTCATTAACTGCATTTGACAAGAGGATATACTATATTTTAGTATCTGGACAGGACAAAGAAGTAAGGCCTAACACAGAAATTTTATCACATGATAGAATATAGTGGATGGAATTTGCATAAGGGCAGAATCAGATATACCTCTCAATTTTCCTTCCAAGTGAGCTACCCTAACTTCTTTTTTAAAAGATTTATTTTTTTCTACATGCTTGCTGTACACTTGGAGAAAGGAGATGGGGACACATGATGGAAATGAAGATGTTTTCTAACAATTTAATTAACTGGGTTAATACCAGCGTACCCTTTACAGTCTGCTGGCTGTAGGAGTTCCATATATATCTACATAAAACTTGCATTACTGGCTTTTAATATCTACTTAAATTAATAGTTTTGCAACTTCCCACTCAGTTTATCTGCTTACAGAAGCACCAAAAACTGCTAAGGTGGTGCTGGGCTAACAGATCTCCCACTATATGTAAACCATTGGTCGTAAAATCTTAACTTGTAATATCTATACCTTAATTTTTATCCTATCCCCTCAACTTTCCTTTGTCAACCGGGAGATTTCACCATTTGAAGGAACTTCAACTTCTTTTAGAGAAAAAGAATAGCAGAAACAACTAACACAATGATGAATGGTACTGAAATTGTGTTTTCTCTAAGAGATTTTACAAGACAAGGGAATAAGTGTTATAATTAAAAAAAAAATCCAAAGGAAACAATCATGACTTCAAGAGTTAAAACTATAGAGATTACTATCCAGTTCCAGTATGAACAGGAGAGAAATTAGGCTATTTAAAATATGATCCAGTATCACTCCCTATGTTAACTGGTCCTTGAATTGGGGAGGGGGAGGAATCACCTGAAGATTTACTAAATTATAATCTTTTAAAGTTGAACACTTAACTTTTAATATATTCAAGTAACAACTTACCAACATAGCCAGTCTGAACCTATTCAGGTCTAGAAACCAGCTGTTAAAAATCTTTACTGTCTGAATTACAACAGCTGAGCAAAAGTCAGGAAAAACTTCTGGTTTGATTCCCCGGGTGTGCTACCTTCTCACCTTAAAAACGAAAGACTGAAAGCTGTAGTCAAAAGCAACAATCAAAATTCCTGCAAGTGAATGCACTGAAACTACTGACACGAAAGATTTCATTTTATCCAGATTAGGAATGCTTGTTTAAATCATATTCATTCAAGATACTAAATTTCCACATAAAGCAATGCAGTAATATTTGCTCTGGAAGATTAAAAAATCAACTTTCCTCCATGGCCTAACTGCAAATGATATGCACCCTTTTAAAAAACAGGAGAAACTGTTTAAGAGGCTGGCTGGCTAGCTTTTACAACATAGCACACCTCCATTTTTAAAGTGTTCTCCTTACTATAAAAACAAGATCACTTACGGTGACAGCAAATGGTACATTTTGCCCCTTTGTCCCAACCCAAAATTTCTATGAGGAGGATTTCTAAGAAACCCCATACTCCCAAAATCAGGAAAATAGAACACAGTATGACAGAGAGGGAAGTTTGGGCAAGGGTGAAATAAAAAAAAAAAATCAGCTCTATTTCCTTCTTTAAGCACAAGTAAGAGGCTAGAAAAGATCTCATGTTACCTAGACCAACCTTCTTGTATTAACAGTGCTCTATCTTGTATCAAGAAAAGTGGAGAAGAATTAGTTTTAATAGCTGAGAAATAAATTGCTTCCATGAAAGCCTACTACTTCAGAGGTGCCTCTGCACCCCAAGACCTCCCCCCTACAAACGCCATATTGCTTCTCAGGAGCTGTTCCAACTGGTGACCTGCTCATTGAGAGGAAGCCACCTGCATTAGCAAACGGGCCTAGCAGGGTTTCTGCATGACGTTTTAGTTTTGAGCATCTGAACAAATTGGATATTCACAGTAGACAGCTCATGAGGGCCATCAGAAATATTCTTTGGAACACTCTTTTCTGAACACATGAATGGGAATTAACACAATTCTTGTGAAAACCCCCTCGGCACCCACCAGGCCCACGAGTAACCAAAACCTGATAATCTCCCCTCCCCAAACAGGCACAGCGCTGTTCCACCCAGAGCCCTTACCACAACCCACAAGCAGCCATCACCATTCCCCACCAGCCGGACAGAGGCCGCCACCCTCCCGTGCAGCGGTGCCCACGGCAAGTGGTGGCATTCCCCGGCCAGTCGCTTTGCCGCTTGTGAGCCCCTCACGCCCCCGGGGGCTGCCCCAGCCCACCTCAGGCCGACACCTAGCCCACCTCTGGCCTCCTGCCCAGCCGCAAGCAGCGCCTATACCTCAGTACCCTGAGGGCGCGGCCCAAGCTAGGCGTCAGCCTCCACAGCCGCGGCCCACGGGGGGTGAGGCGCCGGAGGCCGTTTAACGGTCGCGCCGCCAAGAGGGTGGATGTGGGAGGCGGGTGCAGCCTAGGTGCGGCCTCGGGCGCCCCTTGGACTGGCTGTCGTGGCTTGTCGCTACCTGCTGTGCTAGGGAGGGAGTGCAGACTTAAAGGGTGCCTTTCGGGTTGCAAAGGGTTTTGTCGTCCTTGCCAAGGTGCAGTAAAGGCGCTGCCGCTAGCTCCCTCTTGTGTCAGGATAGAGAAGGACCGGAAATGGTGTCCGTAGAGCTGCTCTGTCCCACAACGCATAGTCATGGAATCATAGAATGTTTGGGTTGGAAGCGACCTCCCTGCCATGTCCCCTGCAGGGACACCTTCCACTAGACCAGGCTGATGAAAGCCCTGTCAAACCTGGCCTTGAACACCGCCAGGGAGTGAAAATTAAGAGGAAGTAAGTGACTTTTGAACACAACTGCAAGGCCTCCACAATTAAATTCACCCAGAAAGAAAAGTAAAATCCACAGGCCTGGGAAAGCAGTCAAACGGAGTTGTGAACCAGAAAACAGCCGTTGCCAGCCAGCCTGCCTGTGTCACACCCACCATACATAAGTATGAGGGACCACAGAACAGCCACTGGCTTTTCATTTACACAAGTGAGGGCATCCTGCATGTTTTGGAAATGAAAATGTATTTTGCTTTTTTGCATGGAATCACAGTAACAGTGGAAATGCCCTGGTAACTCACAAGGGGGCAAGCTAAAATTCCCTGATGTTAATTTGTTAGATTCCAGATGGTCGCCTTATTTACATTACTTAAGTACGCATTAATGAAAAGTCCTTAAATATTTTTTTTTTGTTTTTTTGTTCTGTTTTTTGTCTGGTTCTGTTTTTTAGTATTTCATAGCACCCGCTGTGACTCCAGAGGTTCAGAGTAGCTAGTTAACTTCAAGTATGTAACTTACTTGTATAAATAGCAAGTACTTACATAACAGGTATTTAATTATTAAGATTTACAGTCCTGGATTGTTGTATAGAAGGACTTCTTTTGTTCTAACGCCAAGCATCTTGGTTTGTCTTTGCTGCAAACTCTGATTTTTATTTTTCTAAAGTATGCAGAGTTAAATACTGTCCCTGAAATAGAGGCTATTATACCTAGAAGTCATGCTCCTGTAGTCTTTTCTCATAACACATCATCTTCCAGTTAATTTCCATGCATGGTGCACCATCACATTCTTTTTGCAAATGCTGATGCAATATATCTGCATGCTCACAAACCCACTTGCTGCCATTTAAATCTGGTTTGAAGTAATTTCTCCCAAGTTAGTTCATTTATACTCAGAAATATATATCACGTTTTTTCTGACCCATCATTTATTCTCACAGGACTATCATATAAAAGTTACTCCCCTATTCATGGTTAACTATTCATGTTATTTATGTTAACCATTTCTCTACATCAGAATAATTACCAATTAATAGTATGTAAGTGCACATAACTGTTGCTACTGCAGAACAGTTACTGGTGAGAAAGTCAGTGGAGCAGCTAAGACAAAGATACAGTTTCTTATGGGGCTGTTGTGTTTTTTGAAAGAAGAGTGTCATGTGCTACTGATCAGATTTGCCCAAGATCAACACAACCTTTTTGTGGTTGATGTATCAAAATGGTATCACACAGAGTGATGTATCCTTCCAGTATTTTTGCAGATTTAAATATGCTAATGATGAAATAAATAGTAAAAAAACTCGCGTATTTCACAGGGGCTGTAGACTAGGCTGTTGGTTTTAATGTATAAGGGAAGGAGAAGGAGCAGGAGCAGAAATAGGGCAAAAGGAAAGACATGGAGTGTGCCAGATATTTTGAAAGCTTGTTGCTCTTGAACCTGCTGGGAAGCTGGGAATATTAGGGCTGGTAATGGCTGGTTTTTGAGGCACTGACCATCCCAGCAGTAGTAGTTAACACCTCACATGCTACTGCCCATGAGTTGGCAATACCAGCAGTAGCAGTGAGGCCAGCTTTCCAGCAGTCTGGCGTAGGCAGAGGGAGCACTGGACCACAGCCATTTCGCAGATCCCAGCAGCCTGCTGTCGCAAGCAACTTGGCCTGTGCCTAGAAAGACTCCTGCTTCTGATTGTGGGAAGTGAAAACATACGCTAATGTTTCTTCTGCTTTATCAGTTATCTCTCAGTTTGCCTGGTGCTTGTAATTAACCTACTGGAAATTTCTACTTCATTTGGCATTGTTTATGTTCTTATATTACGTGATGATAATCTAGTGTTCTGTCAAGTACCTGATATATACAGTATTTAATGTAAAGAGCTCATGACAGGCCGAGCCAAGAAAGATTTATTATATATAGCAAAATATAATTATTAAAGGTTTTATTGCTGTGTGAACAAAATGCATATATGTAGGGAAAAACCACCACAAAACCAATTGCTTGATGAATTTACCAGAGAGATTATTTCCTTTGTTTAAATATATTGCTTTTGCTCCTTATGGCTATAGCTTGCAGAAAGCCACACAATCACATTCCTTTTTCTAGACAGGGCTCAGGAAAGCATAGAACATTTAAAAAAACAGTATCAATACTGCACATATCAAAATGAGCAGTTGCACATCTAAATGAGCATGTAATTGTAATTGCACATGATTTTAGTTTTGTAGCGAGTGGCACTTAATAGGAAAGTAATGGCTTTGTGCTGAAATGAAAGGACTCCTGGGTCAGCCTGAGGGCAGACTTGTAGTTGCAAGTTTAAAAAGCCATTTTTCCAGTGTGATTTGTTATTCAGTTGTGCAGCCAAATGTAATCAGTCTTATTTGCATGTGTAATTGTAATTTATTTAGCAGTACTTTTTGGGAGACTTTTTTTTTTTCCTAAAGGCACTTTCAAAGTAGTTTCATGGCAAAGCAAAACTTTATTTCCAGTGTTACATGCTTTATTAGTCAGTCAACAGAACAAACACCGAGAGACAAGAACGTATAAATGTATATGTGTACACAGAGAGTATTTTCATTGTACCTTTGTGAAGTGGCTCCTACAGCTAAAGTAGTGATTTGTCCTGTGGCAGCAGCACAGGGAAAGAACGCAAAAGCTTTTTTACCCCCTGCCTGTTCCTGAAGTTGAGCGTGCACTGTATTGATGCTGTTCCTTCAATACACTTAAGAATTCAGATTCATCATGAGTATTATTCTTGTTCTTTTTGACTAGGGAACTGTTGAATTAAAGTGGGAAACTATTGCTGTATTTACTGATTACCACATGTAAATATAAAGAGGTTTGAATGTTTCTGATCAACATATAATACTATGTACATTAATATGAATGCTTCATCCCTGGCGGCGTTCAAGGTGGGGTTGGACATAGCCTTGGATGGCATGGTTTAGTGGGAGGTGTCCCTGCCCATGGCGGGGGGGTTGGAACTCGATGATCTTGAGGTCCTTTCCAACCCTTACTACTATTCTGTGATTTATTCTGTGAATGTATGCAAACATTTTCTTCACATAAAAACT
Source organism: Amazona ochrocephala (assembly GCA_039720435.1). NCBI lineage: Eukaryota > Metazoa > Chordata > Aves > Psittaciformes > Psittacidae > Amazona > Amazona ochrocephala. The sequence goes on along the minus strand of CM077876.1, from coordinate 26,763,377 downwards.
TTCATTTCTGTAAACTGTCATGCTTCTCTTGGATTAGGATTTTGTCTTTAAAGCTGATCCTCTAGGATCATTAATTTTAACATGTTCTCAACATTTTTCTTCAATATTTCTGATTTCTGTGAATGTGGAGAAAAATCTGCATAATGTGGATCAAAGGCACCGTACAAGTACCAAAAAAATCCCCAAATGGTAAATGAAACAAATTTTGTAACTAAATATATAAAAGACATCTCAAAATTAAGCATTCATTATCTAGGGGGGGGGACGACTGCCTTGCTAATGTCTCACCACTGAGATGGCAGTACTGAACTGCAGAGGTTAATTACCACACCTAAACTGAACAGAGCATTCAGGCAGTGTGACCAGTAACTGCAGACATCAAACATCAAAATTTCGACTGACCTTATTTTGTAGGCTCAGAAAAGCCACCTGCACGTCCTGCTTCTTGAAGGGGATCCCAGAAGCTAATGGCAGGAGGATTAAAAGGCAGAAATGCTGAGGGAACCTGTAGGCTCTGTATATCACAGAGGTTTTACCCAGGCAGCAGTGTCTGCTGTTACTGCCTGCATGAGCACAGGGGCTGCATTCTTCTCAGAGTTGCTCTTTTGGTTTTGATACACAAAACTCTGCCTCTGTTGAGCTAACTGGCATGTGGAGGGCACACCTCATGCAGAGCTTCATTTTGCCATGATTGCATCGGATAGTGGAAGAAGATGCCATGGAACAGTTGATCCGTAGAGAAGGAAAATTTCTGGACTGCAGCAAGCAGCTTGAGGAACTAACTCTGTAAATGAAGGTGGGTATCGGAAAGTATCAAAATAGCTGCTGCTTGCTTATTTCTTTGCATTATCAAATGCGTAAGAGAAAGAAGATAAGAAAGATTTGTGGTCTTGCACAAATCACAGAATCACAGAATAGTAAGGGCTGGAAAGGACCTCAAGATCATCGAGTTCCAACCCCCCCGCCATGGGCAGGGACACCTCCCACTAAACCATGCCATCCAAGGCTATGTCCAACCCCACCTTCCATCAATTAATGAAAATTCATCCACATCTAATATTACTCAGAACAAGAAAGTTTTATAATCTATGTATACATACACTTACTAGTAGACAATTTTTTTTTAACTATATATATTTCTTTTGTATGTTTTTATATATGCACAGGGACAGGCTCTTGCATTTAATAGTTGATAATATCCTGGAAGAGTTCAATTTGCTGTGGGAGACTGGAATTCTGAGGTTGTGGCTTAATGAATTTAGTGCAAGTTTTGTACTTTTTTCGTGGGTTTGGACCAGAATTTTACCAAATATTTGTATAGATTCCTTTCTCTGAATTTTTACCTGTGATACAACTATCATAGCTGAATTACAAGACCTAAAAATCTTTGTATATGCTGGAGTTATTCTCTGAATCTGAACATTTAAGAGAAATTGGCTTATGCTTTCGGGTATTTCAGTCATGGGAATTGGGTTTAGTTGTTATGCTGACAGAGGTCGTTGTCATAGCTTTTAGCACGAGGAGTATATGTAGCCTCTAATGACTAAGGCACTGCTACCTGTAGATTCAGACTAAAAAATCATCATGACTCAGCAAATGGCACCAAAACCTGTACTGATAAATAAGGACACAGTACAATGGGAATAGAAGAGCCAGAACCAAGAGTGTTAACAGGAAAAAAGACCAAAGTTTGGAATGTGACACAAGGAAACACATATTAGCTGTGTAAAAGAGTAGTGATTATGAAAATTGCACACATTAAAACTATGCATTCATGCTTTTCTGGATAGAGATAATAATCTGTTTATATCATAGCTGTGGGGAAAGACGGTTATCAGAATTGTTCACAATTTTAGTTTACATGCCAAATAGGAAATACGATTTGAAGATAGTAATACTATTATGTGTTCACATGTGTGTATATACATGTAAGGGTAGGAATTATCTAAGTGAAAATTAATCTTTGTAAATAAGTTCATTGTCATGCACCCCAGGGAAGAAGCATTGCTTTGTCACCCTGAAATAGATAATTGTAAAATCGGAGTGGAAAAACTCTGAGCTCATTTAGCTTTTTCTAAATGTGGGGTATGGCTGATTTATAAGGAATCAAAATCAAGTTTCTTACTTATATTGCTACTTAAATTTTAATTACTTACAAGGCCTATAGGGATGCTAGGGATGCTGGGGAGGGACTCTTCATTAGGGACTGTGGTGAGAGGACAAGGGGTAATGGGTTTAAACTTAAACAGGGGAAGTTTAGATTGGATATGAGGAAGAAATTCTTTACTGTAAGGGTGGTGAGGCTCTGGAATGGGTTGCCCAAGGAAGTTGTGAATGCTTCATCCCTGGTGGCGTTCAAGGTGGGGTTGGACATAGCCTTGGATGGCATGGTTTAGTGGGAGGTGTCCCTGCCCATGGCAGGGGGGTTGGAACTCGATGATCTTGAGGTCCTTTCCAACCCTAACTATTCTATGATTCTATTCTATGATTCTATGAAAGAGATTAATATTTCTACAGCTTTTATGTTTGTATCTATCTTAAGTCAGTTCACTGTTCTTCCTAGTGGTAGTATATATCTAATAGCTTGTAAAGATGAACTGTCAAGACAGCAGTCAGTATAAACTCAGTGCATACTGATCTTTCTGGATTATGTCATACATTGCCTCCATTTCTGTGTTCTATATGTGTGTGTCTCAGGGTTTTAAAAGCTTTGTCTGGTAAGTAGGCTTTCCAGCCATTTTTGTCTTCGCACCTCTATGTATACTAAAGGATAGATAACACTTTGTGTAATATCCAGCAGATGTTATAATCATGGAAAAGGACAGGGGGAACTATTGTACCTCTTTGCAGTTCACACATCCCATTCCGTCTGGAAGCAGGCAGGGGACGAGCCTTAGTCTTGTCCTAAAAGAGTCTGAGCATACACCTATCTACAGCAGAGGTAATCTCGAATGCAGAAAAATGTTTAGCACTGGAAGTTCTATTTGTTGACTTAGTGGATGCCTTTTCTCTGCCAGAAACAGCAGTTTGATAGAGTTAGTTGAATTAACTCCTGTCTGGTCAGGGACTCCTTGCAATAGAAACTAATTGCCAGAAGCAGGAAGGCTCTGGCAAGTGAATTCTTGCACTGGGGTGCACTAAGGGAAAATGAATGCATTAAGAGGATTGGCTTGGCATTGCCCACAAGAGATTACCCTGATAAAAGACGCCAGAAACTGTACAGTTTATGCTCCAGAGCACTCTTCAGTTACTTACTCTCAGTTATCTAAGCTTGCCACTTCATTGTAGCAATGGACCCATTATATTTTGGCTGTTTTCATAACTAGAGACAGCAGGTTGTTCCATCCAAGAAGACGGTTTTTCTCACCTGCATGCTCTATATTTTATCCTGTAATTTGCTGTGTGCTAATTAAACAGTGACAAAGGTAAGGAAAAGCAAAGGTCACCATACAGCAAATGAGAATAAGGAGCTAGACAGAAACAAAAGAACTGCTGCTGTCATTAACCAAACAGAGCATTAATTAAAAAAAAAAAAGAAAAAACATAGTACCTAGAATCATAGAATCATGGAATAGTTTGGGTTGGAAAGGACCTTAAAATCATCTCGTTCCAACCCCCAACATGGGCAGGGACAAAAATCCTATTTTGGACAAGAAGCCCTACAACCACCCCAGGAATTAAAATTAATCTGATTTTTTTGAATATGCAAAGGTCTCTTTTTCAGTATATGAAGTGGAATAAAGAAATTCACTGCCAGTAGAATGAACTGAAGACATCTTTGACGTTATTGAGAATAAGCACAGAGTGTGGCCCCTTTACTGGCAAAAACTAAAGGATTGCCAATTCATCTTGCTAAAAATAAAAAGGAAACAAAGAAATCAGATCAAGTTCTCATTGCTCTGTCAGAAATACTGTTTGTTAATCAGTTTGTTCTCTGAGCATATGCTTACAGAGACTTTTGGTCCCATGAGGTAGTTACAGGTATTCCTTTGTTTTCATTTATAAATCTTATTTTTTAGGGCTTTTAAAGTATTGCAGTAATAATATCTCGTGGCCTGGAACAAATTTATACCAGTATATCTTTCCTCTCTATTTTATATTATTCTACCATGGCTTATATTACAAGTTTTTAAAAAAAATATTTTGGGATAAATATTTTTACAGGGAGCTTTAATCTAGATCTCATGTTTCTCATACAAGTGTAGTGAAAGACACTTGGGGGGGGGGGGAAGTCTCTATTTGTATATAATGTAGCAAAAAAATGACATTATTCCTCAAAGGTTGTAACCATAAAAAGGATTTTGAGGCAAGTATTTCACTTTTCGTGTATTTAAATGCCACTGCAAATTAAAACCAAGGTTTATGGGAAACATGAACTTTTCTGGAATAGTCTTTTTAATAATATATTAACTGTACTTTGAACAACAAATATAACTCATTTCCAGATTTATTTGGCTTTTAATACACAGTTTTTAATTAAGCACAAAAGCATTTAGGAAGTTGAGATTTTAGAGGGAGTCTTCACAGACATTCTTCACAGACGTCTGTTACTAGGAGATCAGTTCTAATGAGAAATCATCAGGTGAGCTGCTGTGACCCTCTCTGCACCCTCAACAACCAGGGCTAGACACACATATTTGGGAAGTTAAACACTGATGTTACTATCCCATACTGATCATTAAGCATGGGCTGCCCTGCCTCAGGAATTTGCTGTTTAGACTGATCTCATTGCTGCAAAGTGACTTCCAAGGATTCCAGTGGAATCAGTCTCTTATCAACAATACCTTTTTTTTGAGGATAAGTAGATCCTAATTTTTGATGTTTTCAATCCAAGCAAAGTTAGCAATATGGCCATTGTTAAAACTATTATAGATAGTTGTACCAAACAGAAGAAGTTACGTCACTCTAGTAAAAGAGTATCAAAGAAATGGTTATATTCATTAGAGCATATATTTCTTATTGATTTAGAAAAGATTATAGGCTTAGAAGAATGACAGGGATTTCATAAATAATGATGAAATAGGAAACTTAGGGTTCAGTCAGCTCACATCAGTATCTGATTAGATCAGCTCACACCAATGCTTTCCTTCAAGTCAAGATTAGGATCTGCTAACTTGAAAATTGTCTTCAAGCCTTCTAGCTCATCCAGCCTGTGTGCTTACAAGTGTGAAACTAAAAGCAGATAATCCTAGTAGGGAGTAAATTAAAATTCATAAATATAAACATTTGAATTGTAAATGTTGCTGTTTTCCTTTTCCTCTGCCTACTCGGTATTAGCAACAGTCCAATACACTTAACGCTGTATTAAAAGTACATGGGCTGTTTTGGGCATAACAAGATTATAAATTCTTCTGTGGTAATGCTGCCTTTTCTGTCAGTGCTAGAAGTTCTTGCTCCTGTCACTGTACTGATGGCTGGCTGCTGCTGCAGCCAGGAGACTTCTCTGATGGAGCGGAGGGCAGTGTCACTCCCAGCACACTGTCGTGCTGGCTGTGCGTGACAGGAACATTACTTTTCCTGCAGGCAGTGAGGCATGGCATTGGTCTCTCCACACTCTTGACCTGCCCTGTCGTCTTAATGCTAAAAGCATAGGAAAATTCAATAGTTTGTTTAGCAAAGCCTGAATTAGAGGAGAGGCAACAATATTCTTTCCATAATTCACCAGATAAGAAACTATGGAAAGCTTTCATTTACTGTCTTCCAAAATGAGATATATCCCAAGCTTTCAGTTAGGATTTCTTAAAAAAATAAAATGCAATAAAAAAAAAAATAAAAAAAATAAAAAAAAAATAAAAAACAAACAAAAAACAAAACAAAACAAAACAAAACAAAAAAAAAAAAAACAGTCGAACCAGTTGCACTAGGTTTTTGTTTTAAACTAAATTGAAGAAGAAGGGTTGCTGGTTTTGGGCTTTTTGATATTTGACAGATAATGGTTTTTGCTTTTTACCTTAAAATAAAGATGAAGGAAAAAAAGGTTTCTTCTCCCTAGTTTTTCCTTTGCTAATCTGGAAAAAAAGCATTCTTGTTAAGGTTCAGGCCTCAGATGTAATAACAGAACTATGCAGTGTTGTATGACTACACCATTTCTGCTTTTGCAAAGTAAATTATAGTGTATTTGTACATCTGAGGTTTTATTATCAATAACAGCTGCTACGTTATGTTTTCCAAATTTGGAAAGAAAACCCTATTTGTAAAGTTGTGTCTTCTTTTCACTGCTAACAGCCAGAAAAGGTATTCATTTGCTGCAAGCCTGCAAGTCCATGAAGTCTGTTGCATATCACCTCTGATACTGGTGACACTTTAAACAGAATTGGAAGTATTTTGAATAGAAATGGATATTAAAGTGATTTTTCAGGAAACCTGCAGCATCTGTTCAGCAATATGTAAATGAGTCCACCTTGGTGTTTTTCTAATCGGAATAAAATTCATGCATTTGGGGACAGTTCTGGTGATAGGGCTGTGTGACAGTAGGTACACAGTGATGCTAACAGTGATGAGTGTTTCATCAGCCTTGTCAGGCTGGTAAAGGGAGCTGACTGCAAACCAATTTAGAGATTAATGCATAATAACAGTGAGAAACTCCTTTTGTGTGTGTGTGTGTGTGAGCCAGATCTCTGATTCTTTGCTTTATTTTGTATTGTGCATGTATTTTTAACAATTTTTGCTTAGCTCCATTAGCTTCCTAGTGTCCAGGTTAGACAATCTAAATATAACAACGAATGCAATAGCTTTGTATGTGACACTCATTTATAATTTAAATGCAGAAATTAAGATTGTTATTGTAGTTCTTTTTCTTAGTTGTTTTGGTCCTTGGGGTTGGCTTTAACTCTGAAGTTTGTATTGGCTCCTCTTTTCCCGCGACATGCAGGATATCCCTGGGTGCTGTTAGGCTAGGGCATTTCTGCCAGTAACTCCAAGGTCCCTAGGTCATGTTGGACAGTGCTGGTGGAGGAAACTTTGGGGATCACAAGTGTGCTCGCAATCTCAGAGGAAAATCACAGAATGGTTTGGGTTGGAAGGGACCTGAAAGCTCATCCGGTTCCAGCCCCCTGCCATGGGTAGGACACCTCCCAATAGACCAGGTTGATCAAAACCCAAGCTAGCTTTGAACACTGCCAGGGATGAGGCAGCCACAGCTTCTCTTGGCAACCTGTGCCAGTGCCTCAACACCCTCACAGTGAAGAATTTCTTCCCGATAGCTAATCTAAATCTACCCTCTTTTAGGTTAAAGCCTTGTCCTATCCCTAATGCAGAATTTAATGTTCTTAAGAAATTATTAGGCATTTCTGCCTCGTTTTCCATAGTGCAATTTCCTCTATCCCTATAGTTTGGTCTAACAGATTATTTTCTCTGCCTGTTTTGCATCACTATCCCCTTTTAGGATGTTTCTTCATCATGACACCCTGTGTTATGTTTTTTTCCTTCTGTTATGTTGCCCAGTTGCCAATGAGGAAGTCCTTTTCTTTCTTCAGATACAGGAGTTGCAGGAAAGCCATATGTATTTCCTGCACCTCCAGAATGAAGGTACCAATTTGACCAGTTCAGAGGAAACAGACACCCAGTATAAAATAGATGTTTTCAGATTTTTAGCTGACTACTACTAATAAACATCTACAGAGAACACATAGGTGAAGTTTCCCTAAGTCAGCTGCGTTTCAGCTCACTTTTGCGGGAGAGTTGGAAACATGCCTGCCACAATTCCAACTGATCCTGCCAAAGCACTCCAAAGCATAGGGCAGGGATAGCTGGAATTTTCCAACTGTATGGTTTTATTCAAGCATAAGAAATTCAACTATTTTCCCCTGCTTTCATTCCTGAAAACCAGTAGTATTTTAACTGAAAATGCAGAGACAATATGCCTGAGACAGACACCTCGGATGGAAAATTTTGATCTAAAAGGCTAATGTTTGACATTATAAGCATCAAGAGAAATGAAACAAAAGCTCAGAGGATGGAAATGATAGACTAGTTAAATATTTTTTTTAAAGCACTTTTTCTCGTTCACTCACCTTTCCATCAAAATAACAATAGTGTGCATTTATGTTAAAAGGAATGTAAATTACTGTTTTCTTACTCCTAAGTAAGAAAGGTACACGGACTATAAATAGGACTGTTGACTCTCTCAGCCCTCTCCAGCACTGATTAGAGTTAGCTGAGTAATTTTGGATGAGAGAAAAAATAAAGTAATCATAGAATGCCAGTTTGTCAAACTCAGATTTCTGAAGGGAAGACTCCTGCAGTGACTGCATTTTATGCAGTCAGAAGACCCTTATGGAAGCCTGCTTGCTCTCTGGTGGCTCCTCGGATGGGTGTTTGGGGTTCCTTGCCACACAGCCTGCTCATGGTGAGGGGCTCCATGCTTGCAGAGCTTCTTGAGAGGTGTCTTATACCTTTCAAATTGATGTTCAATAGAAATAAATCCTGTATGAAAAATTAATTTTTTCAAGGTGCTTTATGTTTTATCTCTCTGAAATGGTTAGAAACTATGTGCAGTGTGTTGTAAAGTTATCCCTTAAACAGGCAAGTATTCAAAGTATTTTAAGTTTTCTCCGAGAAAATGGTAAATAGTATATGCAGTAGTATCCATTACAGACATAAAACTGAAAATATCTGCAGAAAAAGATGATAATTACGTTACAAAAATATCGAGGACCCAAAATCCTCCAGTAATACTACATAGACAACATTTTGGAGGTAAATAATCTAAAAATCAAATTCTCTGCCTCTTTCTATCTAGGCAACACTAGTTTTTTTAAACTAATTGAAAGTACAAGAAAGAGGTATCATACATGGGTAGGAGACTTCATTAAGTAACAGCAAAAGTTTAATGAAGTTGCTTTGGAAATACCAGAAAATCAGTCTGTGATGGTAATATGCTGTGTGTCGTCTGGCCTGGCCCCATGAGCCTGCTAGTAACTTCTTTCTCACACAGTTTAACTCAAATCTGTCTTGAAATTCGTATCAACCACATCATTTTCCCTAAGAAATATTGCAAGAAAAACAAGCAGCATGGCCTCGGAGGTGTTTTTCTAACCTCAGTCTCTTTGTCTCTCCTCCAGTTTGTTTTTAAACTTTAAGCAACACACTTAAATTTTAGTAAGCTGGAATGGTAACCATGTCATTACAAATTGATATAAAGCTGTGCAAAAAAGCTAGTATTAAATCTATGTTGAAATAAATTGTTGTTTCTCCATTATGAGACACACTGTTATTGGATAAAACCATAATAAGTAACTGTCCTCTTGACCCCATACGTATCATCAGGATTTATTTTTTAGCCTTTTTTTTCAAGTGTTCTTAAATCCATTTGATAATTGTTTTACCAAGTCATTGCAATGACATACAGCTTGTCACCTGGATCAGCAATTTCCAATCCATACTCTGCCATAGGTGTTACTTTTGTTGACAAGATTTAACTGAACACTGTTCTTGCTAATAACTGTTAAAAAGGAACCATAAAAATCAATTGAGCATTGATGTCCTTTTTTCTTCCCAAAAGCAGCCAACAGTGAATGACTACAGACAAAGTATAAAAGCAGAAACAATAATACAGGGATACCTCCCTGGCAGACTTCTCCAGATTACAGTGAAGTGTAATAAGATGAGCTGCTGGCTAATCAGGTTAACAAGTATCTTTATTGTTCAAAAATAAAAGCTCTTTTGTGGTTAGAGATGTAGGAAACTGAGCCTGGATATTCTTCTCTTGTTGGCTCAAATAACCATAACAAAATCTTGCAAATAACTTAAATGGCATTAAGTTCCTCTGCCCCATCTCTTTCATGACCTCTGTCATCTTGTTCTTCACATTCATGCAATCTGCTGCTCATCAGCTGTACCAATAAAATCACTGGAAGAAATCTGAATGAAGGAGGCACTTTTAAAGTTATTTTCAAGTAGACTCCCCTCCAACCCTCCAGTGCTGGGAGCACAGTGTAGCCGCTCATGCTCCCCTGGGGTACAGCTCTGCTGCTGACCACAGTATAGGGATGGACACAAGTGGAAGGCTGAGAAATAGGGACAACTTAATCTAACTACTGAGGCAAATGTGGCTTATAACTCCATTAAAAAGAAAATAATCTTTGGTATGAAGGGGGATAGAGTCCAGCTTTTGAACATTACACATTATATTAAATGCCATTAGAATTTTCTATTGGAAGTGATAGCAATTTCTCCAACACTGATCTATTTTTCCACATCAAAATTTTTAAAAGGGAAAGCTCAGTCCTCAGCATTGTAAATCAGAATCACACATCAGAAGGAAAGTAAGTAAGAAAACAGCACGGGTAATTGAGCTTGCTCTCAGTTCTATCATCTAGGAGTAAAATAAATGAAATAAACTGCACACTATAAAAATATTAAGTATTTCCAAATAGTTGGCATGTATTTCTACCCTGGATTTAGAGAAGGCTGAGGTTCTTGATGACTTCTTTGCCTCAGTCTTCACTGGCAAATGCTCTGACCACACCACCCAAGTCTTGGAAGGCAGACGCAGGGATAGTGAGAATGAAGACCTTAGGCCCACTGTAGGAGAGGATCAGCTTTGACCATCTTAAGAACCTGAACGTACACAAATCCATGGGACCTGATGAAATCCATCCGCAGGTCCTGAAGGAGCTGGCAAATGAAGTTGCTAAGCCACTGTCCATCATATTTGAAAAATCATGGCAGTCAGGTGAAGTTCCCGATGACTGGAAAAAGGGAAATATAACCCCATTTTCAAGAAGGGGAAAATGGATGAGCCAGGGAACTACAGACCAGTCAGCCTCACCTCTGTGCCTGGCAAAATCTTGGAGCAGATTCTCCTGGAAGGCATGCTAAGGCACATGAAAAACAACAAGGTGGTTGATGACAGCCAGCATGGCTTCATGTCATGGTTTAAGCCCAGTTGGCAACTCAGCCATGCAGCTGCTCGCTCACTCCTCCCCCCTTTCCACCCCCCCACTCCCAGAGGGATGGGGAGGAGGATCAAAAGAATGTAACTGCCACGGGTTGAGATAAGAACAGTCCAGTAACTAAGGTATAACACAAACCACTGCTGCTACCACCAATAATAATAATGATAAGGGAAAACAAGGGAAGAGAATACAACCACTCACCACCCGCTGACCAGTACCCAGCCCGACCAAGCAGTGATCTAGCCCTACTGAGTAACTGCCCCCAGTTTATATACTGGGCAAGACGTGCTGTGGTATGGAATACCTCCTTGGTTAGTTTGGGTCAGGTGTCCTGTCTCTGCTTCCTCCTGGCTTCCCCTCCTCCCTGGCAGAGCATGAGGCTCAGAAAGTCCTTGGTCAGAGTAAACATTACTGAGCAGCAACTGAAAACCTTGGTGCTATCAGCGCTGTTCCCAGGCAGAAAGTCAAAAACACAGCACTGCACCAGCTACTAAGAAGGAAAAAAAAGACTGCTGCTGCTGAACCCAGGAAACTTCACTAAGGGGAAATCCTGCCTGACCAATTTGGTGGCCTTCTATGATGAGGCTACGGAACTGATGGACAGGGGCAGAGTAGTTGATGTCATCTACCTGAACTTGTGCAAAGCGTTTGACACTGTCCCACACAACATCCTTGTCTCTAAGTTGGAGAGACATCAATTTGGTAGGTGGACCACTCCATGGATAAAGAACTGGCTGGATGGCCGCACGCAAAGAGTTGTGCTCAATGGCTCAATGTCCAGCTGGAGACCAGTAACGAGTGGTGTCCCCCAGGGATCGGTGTTGGGACCGGTCTTGTTCAACATCTTTGTGGGTGACATGGACAGTGGGATTGAGTGCGCCCTCAGTAAGATTGCTGATGACACCAAGCTGTGTGGTTTGGTTGGTACGCTGGAGGGAAGGAATGCCATCCAGAGGGACCTTGACACACTTGTGAGGTGGGCTGATGCCAACCTGATGGAGTTTAACCATGCCAAGTGCAAAGTCCTACACCTGGCTTGGAGCAATCCCAGGCACAGCTACAGGTTGGGCAGGGAAGAGATTCAGAGTAGCCCTGTGGAGAAGGACTTGGAAGTGTTGGTCGATGAGAAAATGAACATGAGCCAGCAGTGTGCGCTTGCAGCCCAGAAAGCCAACCGTATTCTGGGCTGCATCAAAAGGAGCGTGACCAGCAGGTCGAGGGAGGTGATCCTGCCCCTCTACTCTGCTCTCATGAGACCTCACTTGGAGCACTGTATGCAATTCTGGTGTCCTCAACATAAAAAGGACATGGAACTGTTGGAACAATTTCAGAGGAGAGCCACGAGGATGATCAGGGGACTGGAGCACCTCCCATATGAAGATAGGCTGAGAAACTTGGGTCTGTTCAGCCTGGAGAAGAGAAGGCTGCGTGGAGACCTCATAGCAGCCTTCCAATATCTGAAGGGGGCTTATACAGATGCTGGGGAGGGAATATTCATTAGGGACTGTAGAGGGAGGACAAGGAATAATGGGTTAAAACTTAAACAGGGGAAGTTTAGATTGGATATAAGGAAGAAGTTCTTTACTGTAAGGGTGGTGAGGCACTGGAATGGGTTACCCAGGGAACTTGTGAATGCTGCATGCCTGACAGTGTTCAAGGCCAAGCTGGACAGAGCCTTGGGGTGACATAGTTTAATGTGAGGTGCCCCTGCCCATGGCAGGGGGGGTGGAACCAGATGATCTTAAGGTCCTTTCCAACCCTAACTATTCTATGATTTGCTACATCCTCCCAGTTTGATAATCACTATCTTTGAATAATTTTACCAATATGTTTCTGAAGTTTGCTTGGAAGAACATTTCACATATTTTTGCAGGGCATATTGCATTCAGTGCAGAATTTCTGTCAGAAAAGGCAGCTAGATTGTCTAACATGACAAACCATCTCTATTCAAACCATATTTATTCAAGTCCTCACATTTAGTTACAGGGATTTTTTTCAACCCTTGATATTAAGCTTCTGCCCCAGCTTTCCCTCTGTTTGTAAAGACATATACTGTGTGAAAGACTAGGAAAAAAAGCAGATATTGCTCATCATCCATTTCTCAGCAATAACCACTAATGGCATGATGGTTGCTTCAGTATCTTCTCCAAGATGGTATCTTCTCACTTCACGGTGAATTGCGTATCAGGCTGATTTGAAACCTCGAGCTTCCTTCAACATGCTACTCATGACAAAGTTCTCCTGATAATCTGATTTCAGAAACACTACCCTCTAGTCTTTGTTTTTAAAAGAGAACACATCAGCATGTATGATGGGTACAAACAAAACCAGTAACACTCACGCATCAGTAGGGTTGCAATTAAAAAGAAACAAAACAACAGAAAACCCCAAATGAAAACAAACACACACTCCTCCTCAGTTTAAGGCCTGAAGTGTTTCCTAGACAACACCACTCAGTTTGTAAGAAAACTCTTTTAATGGGAAGGAGAATAGGGAAGGGGGAATATAAAACCTGACAGCAAAGAAGCCTTTCACCGTGAATTCCAATCCACCTCTAACACAAAAACAATACATTAAGGAACAGCCTATTAAAAGTCAGTGGAAGAAATGAGTTCAGTAAAAAGGTTGGTATGCACAGGACAGGATTATTTTATTGTTTTTAACTTAGTTTAGAGAAGTTTAACAGATGGAGATGTCGTTCAACAGATCATGACTCTGCCAACAAGCCTGTTTCACAAGTAGCCAGATCCAATTGAGTTTCTTATAGAGACCCTTTCAGATTATGCCATCAATTTTGTTATGCTGTTAAAATAAGCCTTATGTACCCCAAAGTGTTTGAAACGCAGTGACACAATAAATGTTATTTTATAGAAATAACTACATTTCACTTTGCAAAAGGAAGTAGTAGCAAATATCATCCTATTATCCAAACACAAATACTTTGCTTAGGTATCTTCCATTCTGCTTGAAATATTTAAGAAGGAGAAAACACAAGATAGGAAATCAAGTACAGCTTAACACCGGGGGGGGAGGGGGGAAGCAGAAATCCCTTTGATTCATTAATATAACATTATGCCTAAGCTCCCCCTGCCCTTGTTTCAAAAGTAGTAGATGACTTCCTGTACAGCTGCAGCCTACTTTATTTCAGGATGTGGAGGGCAGGCAGTGTTCTAAAATACAAGACACCTGGAAAGACTATTCAAAGGTTTAAGATGCAAATCAGCACAGCAAACCCCTGCAGCAAAAGGATGTAAACAGAATTAGGAAAGGAATAGAGTATATTACCATATTCCCCTCAATAAGCCACTGACTGAAGAAAACAATCTCAATAGTAGTCTTATCCCTTATTTACTTCAGTAAATAAGTTTGTTCTTGTCTCTTATATTCCCATGCCTTCATTGCTCATACCAGGAAATTCTTCCACTTTCGTTATTTATACGTAAAGGAAAGTACACATTTTAAGTTTGAATAATAATCTTTATTTCTTTATTAGTTTATTTGTAAAAGCTACATTGTAATCCTGAGCTACTGCTTTTATACATTTAGCATCATACAAAGACAGATCATTTACAGTTTGATCATTTACATTTATTGTGCTCCAAAATCCTTATCTGAATATCATTTTGTCTTAGCAGGAACATAGATAATTTAAATTACATGTATCCCTGAAACATCCACATTAATTTACCCATCTGACCCCATTATCTAAATCACTACAGTCGTCTAAATCACTCAGGACATTCCTTCCGAGTTTAGCAAGAACTTGTTTAAACTATAAGATGGGCAGTGCAAGAACTGGTCCCTCAATCCTTGTGAATACATCATTAGAAAAGATTCTGTTTCCGTATTCTCTTTGCAAATCAGTGCTAAATTGACTAGATGTACTCTGATGTAATGGTCCACGTAATAATTTGCTCATTTTCTTATTACAGCAGTTAATGTGAATTTACAGTGTCTCCCTTTACAGTGACCAGCGCTTAAGTCTCCCAAACAGGGAAATTCTGACATAATCAGAGGAAAGTAAGAGACAACCCATCACCATCTTATTGTCACCTATGTGACACTGAAGTATTACGAAAGTCATATGAAATGCTTCCCTTAGACCCTGTTAAGGAACTTGTACATACAACCAGAGTTAAGTTCCATTATCCGAGCTTGGCTTTTAGGATTTGCCAGTTAATTAAAAAAAAAAAAAAAGACAAAAAAAAAACCAAAACAACAAACCAAAACCAAACACCTACATCCAAGGATCCTTGAGAAGAAAGCATTTATCCTAACTGCAATCCAATCCTGGATAAATGGAAATTTAATTAACTACCAAAATAGCATCTTTCTACCTGAAAAATCTTGAAGCATACAGTGTTTACAAATGTCTCTAGCAACAGTGTCAGTCTTTTAAAGTACGCTCACAACTTTCATTTCCTGAATAAGGTCACTATGATCTTAGGCAAAAAATACAGTAAGCAGTTCAAGCAAAATGCTTATTGCTTAGGTTTTAAAGCAAGCCACTTTGATATAATTTTAGTTAAAATGTTGAGTACAAATGTGAAGCTACTGTAGAAACACTTATAAACACTCCTGCTTTTGAATTCTTACTGATCATCTAGAAAAATGGCAGACGGATTTTAACATAGCAAAGGAAATGTAAAACTTAATACTGTCTGTTGAAATAAAATTCAACACCTATAAAGACAGAGTTATGAACATGTAAACACAGCTTTAGTATTCAGAGCTAGGGAATCTAGCAGCAAAACAAACTATTTGCATATTATGTAGTGCAATGAACATTTGTTCTTAAGAGACCCCCAGTCTTTAAACTACTTTGAACAGAATGGAATCCTTACAGGGAAGGTTTAAAAGTGTCCAAGATGTAATATCCAGAATTACTAGATGTTCATCTCCTATAATCTAAATTTCTCTACGCAAAACTATGTTCTGGATAACTGACTTTAATGGCTCCCCAGTAGCAGGCTCGGATGAGGCAGATTAAACCTAAGAGATAAGCAATAGCCCAAGAAACATATGTTGCGTGATACCGCCTGGCAAAATCTTGCGTACCAACCTAGAAAGAGAAAACAACAGTGTCAAACAGCAGCACTATCTGCTCTTCAGGAAAGAGCAAATTATACTGAGAAGCACCGTAGCACCTAACAATGGTAAGGATAAACAGATATTTTATTAGCTTAATTTTACACAATCATAGGATAACTGAACTTGGAAGGGACATCGGGAGGTCTCTAGTGCCAGCTTCTAGATCAGAGCAGGGCCAAGTCTAAGGTGAGACACCACATTGCTCAGATTTTAACCCAGCTGGGTCCCCCCCACCCCAAAAAAAAAAAAAAAAAAACACACACAAAAAAAAAAAAAAAAAAAAAACCAAGGATGCAGGCTATACAAGCCTTCAGGCAAACCTCATGGAGAAATGTGTTCACATTTTTCAACTCAGTAACATTGTTAAGAAAAGATCTCTCACTGGTTTTATTTCTAGCTGTCACTGTTTTTACTAGGGAAACTGGAAAATCCTTCATAACTCACTGAAGCTCACACAGAAAATTATTCAGGTTATACCACAAGTTAGAGATATAATGAGAGTCACAGATATGAATTAACTGCAGGTATTTCCTCATCTGTATTTTCCTGGGACTTCTGGGTAGAAAGCTGGCTCAAGTAACACGTATCAAGTACTTCAGAGCCAAGCAAGCCAAATAGTTTTCTGGCTAATAGAATACCAACAATGTAAGCCTTTCCATTTGTAAATAGCTTATTACCTGGTTTTACTCCTTAGAGCATGTACAAATTATAAAGGCATATACATGTTTAACTTTTGGAATCCCATTCCCCTCCACTGGAACTATATTCCCAGCAATACGTATTTCTGGAAATCTGGAAGTTTTGAGAGTCCTAGCAAGAGCAAGATGTTCCAGTATTTCTACAGTGAAGTAAAACCATTTTTCATAAAAGAGATGAAAAGTTAAATTTAAGATCAGAAAGAAGAGACTTCCAAAGTGCCAGAGTATTTTTTCTTTAGGAACACTTCATTTTGCTGGCCAACTCAGATGATTAAGTCCATGGTTTTAATAGAGATGACAAAACCCACACAAACTTAGCAGGTTTTACTCAAATGCTGGGAAAAGAAGAGCTTGCCAACCAAGGTGCTCCCTTGTACCCACACACCCCTGGCACACAGTTGCAAGTATATATCACAGTACACCACTCACAGTTAATCCAACTCCAATGAAGATGCATATCATTCCAATTGTAATATATGCACAGCAGCGTCTCCGTGGCAGTGCACTTCCAACAGAAGAACTGTTAAAAAATAAATAGCATTTTAAAAGAAAAAACAAACCACAGACAGAACCCCGTTACATAAATAGTACCTGTTCAGTCTAAATGGGGGAAGGGGAACAGAATGACAATACACATAAACCATCTTAAGTTTATAAAGTTGTAGGCAAAGTCTACAGTTTTACCAAGCAGTAAAAGACAGAGACCACATGTTTGTTTTAAAGGTGACCTATTGGTGAAGATTATCTAGTATCTAAGAATCTAGCTGCTTACAACAAAGAGAGGTGCCACACCTACAGTTTGAGTGCACCTACCTCCTATATCTACACTGCACCCAGATAAGTATGGTGGAGCCTTTTGAATTGCAAAACCCAAGTTTGCTTTGCAGCTTCTATGTAGGTTGCAAGACACCCTTTAGACTTCTAATACATGGCTTAAATACAGTCACTGCATCCAAATAACTCACAGCACCCCTAAATGTCATGTAACAACCTGCACTTTATTTGATGGAGTATTTCACTCAGTACTATCAACTGGCTGAAATTCTACCCTATTTTTTGAAGATAAAAAAAAAAAAAAAACAAAAAAAAACCACAAACATTTAGTCACAAACATGGAAAATTTTTCACATTCAACATTTCCAAAGACTGAAATTCTCTAGACACGTTTTAGTAACTTCAAAACCATGACAAGTTCTTTTCACTTTTCGATTTTCTTTTAGGGTTCTACCAGAAGCTACCTGAGCAGCAAAAATCACTGCTGTCAACAAAGGTAAATAAATCCCCTGGAAGTTCTGTCACTCATCATCTAGACTATGAACTCCAAGACAGACAGCTTTGTCTCTATCTGCTGTATTAAGCTAACGATTACAGTGTTTCTGTCAAACAATACAAAATGCAAGAAAGACATTCCATTCTCTATTACAGGTTAGAAAAATTATTCCAGAAGCTAAGCATTGTTTAGCAAATACATGTTAAGTAACTCATCTGCAATCACATACAGCTCTGCTAATGAGGAAAATAGCAACATAATTTAATTCCATTGAAATACAGTTAATGTGTAGGTCCACTGAAAGGCCTAGAGAGGCAGAGGTGCTTTCATAAGACATGTACCACCTATCTTGGAGGTAGTTTTGGAAGCATGCTGAAGCATGCTGTCACTAGTTAAGTACTTCATTCCATTTCAAGAGATCAACATGCTTTTGGAAATACTGGGATGCTTATACACTGCATTCAAACATACAAGGGAAAATAATTTTCATCTCATGATAGTTCAACATATTCAAGATGAATGTATAACAAAGAAAATACTGCTGAGCTATTGAAGTAGTACATCTGTCATATGACTGACCAAATTTCTGGCTCCAGTTAATCAGCGATAGTAAGACCTCATATGCTTAGCGTGTGACTAGAATTTTTGAAGCATTCATCTTAGAAAGGCTTCAAATAGATTGGTTTAAGCAGCTTTACTCCAATATTATTTCCTTACAAGGAATTTCTAAAACACTCCAAGAAAAAAAAAGCACAAACCCCCAGCCCTCAAGCTTTACATACTGAGCCTGCAAGGCAAGGGTTGAATACAGAGACCACTCACAAACCATCTACTACGTGTTTTCAGAAAAGGAAAACTTCCAGAACTGTTCTGCTCATTAACTTCTCATGGGAAATTACTTCTTAGTGAAAGCCTCACTATAAACGTTTGGGATGGGATTGGGGGTGTGACTAAGGTGGGAGAATTCCCAATTGGGGAAATAATGGTATCTTACCACTCTCTTACACACAGACCCTTCCCTCCACCCCACCTACCAAAAGCCACCCTAAATACTTCTACAGCCATTCTAGAAGACGGCTATGTTGCCTGATTCCAAGTTACACAAGTTACACCCAAACAAGTTTTATAAAAGGGGACAGGGAAGAGACTTCTCCAAAAGCTGAACTGATGAGCACTGAGCTTGCCAAACTGACCTCAGGTTCCCTCCTTTGCAGATTTCCTGGCTGTGTACTCAGACAGCTAATTCTATTACAGAGCTGGATACCTTAAGATAAGCTGGTAGAAATGTCAGGTTCAATATACCTAAATTAAACATGATGTTCACTGCACTGTGTATTTCACACGGATACAAAGTTCATTTTGGGAAGTGAAGACCTTCACTTTCAGAGATGTCTGACTTACGACCCTGTTTTAAACTGTGCATGCATTTTTAACAGCCATATGTAGCCATGTTTCTCTGTCCCCTCCTATATGGTAAAAAAGGCCAGGGAAGAAACCATCACCTCAAAAACAGGAAAAAAAAGAAATGGAAATCTTAAGAGTATCTTAATTTAACTGCCTTTCTGTTCTCACAGAAAGCACAGCTGAAATACATATACAGTCTATGTTCCTATAGTCCCATAACAGACCTGGGAATATTTAGTAATCTAAACAAACCATAATTTATTTTTCATCTCCTGACAGTGATATTAGCCACTGGGACACTCTAAATAGAGAGGTTTCCCTCTCTCCACCCCAAATTACATACAAAACACCCAAACTAACTTGGAATTGAGAAAGCTAAAACTCTACCCAAAACCCTACCAACTGC
Organism: Amazona ochrocephala; assembly: GCA_039720435.1. Classification (NCBI taxonomy): domain Eukaryota; kingdom Metazoa; phylum Chordata; class Aves; order Psittaciformes; family Psittacidae; genus Amazona; species Amazona ochrocephala. The sequence continues at coordinate 26,743,610 of CM077876.1, read as the reverse complement.
AGCAACTTTGACAGGCACATTCAGAAATACTAGAACTGGGGTCAAAAGAACATGTTCAAATTGCAGAAGCATCTGTTTGCATTGTGGGAGTACTGAGGATGAACTCCCTAAAAAGCTACCCAGAAGTCCGCGGTTGTACTTTCCGAGCTGCTGCTAAGGAAGCAAAGGCACCTGCCAGACCTTCGAGCAGTGGCAGCAGATATAAAAGACAGCAAAGCCAGTTTAGCATCAGGGAGTAATTAGAAGAGGGGAAAACCACCACAAGGGACAAAGGCTATTAAAGGAGTAGCATAGGAAAGAATGCAGGGTCACTTGTGCTTCAAGTAATAGAAATTATTGCCAGGATTTCAGACACGCCCTTAGAAGGGTTTTTAAGAGGAAGATCAAAACACCAGTATATTGAAGGTAAACAGAACTGCTGAAACTAGCTTCCACAGTAGTGAAGCGGTTTCAACATCCCTTTCTTTCCTAGAGGTCTTGCAGACTTTGTGTGGCAAAAGTGTTACAAATTCATTAGGGCTCATCATATTGTCAGACCTTAAAGAGAAAAATAAGTAGGCTCTAAAGGAAAATAAAAAAAAAAATTAGGGAGATTTGACATTCTGAAACAAGACCTTGTACTGTTCAATTCTCTTGCTAGGAACTGAATTCATGATCCTGAAGTGTCTAGATGATTTAATATACACCTTGGGAAAGAGAGCAGCAGACAAAAACCAGTTCCTGCTGCTTCTCCATCATTACATGAGAGAAATACCAGAAGCCTTCCTTAAACCTTTCACTCTTTTGGGAAACAGGCTGATAAACATCTGGTATTTTGTATTTTGATACACAAAAGATGACAAAACGAGTGAAAAAAAACAGTTTCTCTCCCACTCCCAGGTATTACCCTTTGGTGCCTTTTGCCTTAATCTACGCTATCCTTTTTCCAGTGGCAATCATCATATGAGTCAACAGAAGGAATGTTTTGCATCTGACTAGTCAGCCACTAATGAAAGAAGTTGTGCATTAATAAGCTGAAATAAAGAACCCCACATTCCCTTCGACTACTTGGCTACAAGTATGACAACCTCTGTCAAGGGGCTGATAAAAAGCAGCAGGTCACTGCAGTTATTTATCCCATCATCATGACTCAAAGCTCTGCCTCACCTACACAGTGCCCCAAATCCATGTATTAGAAATATTTACACTGCTGGAAATGCAGAACTCTTGACCATTTCATCTCAATCATGGAAAGATATCAAGCAAGTCATTCAAAGCTAAGTTACAATATTCCATAGTTTGCATTCTCAGCCCAAGGCCAGAAATGTCTATTTGTTAAAGCTTGTTTTGTATTCCACTATTCAGTGCCAGGCAAGCTGTAATTTTCACAAATTGCACTACAGAGATGCTCTGGTTTTATAACATACAGAGAGCTGCTTTGCACCTGCCGGACAAAAATACTAAGGAATAGTTAAACTCCAGCTGGCTTTTAAAATACAAGCAACAAATCAACAGAAGACAGACCAAAAGATCACATGGTATGACTTTCAGACTGTTCCCTGGAGAAGTCTGGGTTTTTTTCGCTGTTGTTTAGGTTGTGTTTCTGTTTGAGTTTTGTTGATTTATTTGTTTAGTTTTAAAAAGGTTAAACAAAACAGCAAATGATTTTGTATCTAGCGAGAGTCAAGAAAAATGCTGAGGTCAACTATCAAGTGTGACAGGGCAACATACAAAACAAGCTGCAATTAGATTAAAACCAAACAAAACAAATCACAAAACACCAACCCATCCCCCCAGGACTGAAAGGACTGAATGCAATTACAGTCATTAAGAACACCCCTGCAAAGCAACATCTCATCAAGACCATGAGCTTTTTGACCTGAGCAAACTACAACATACCAACTACTCCACATCCAATGGGTTACACTCCTCAAGTTAAACATACTTGCAGGCTGAATCTCTATCGAATACTCCAGCAACAGATTTCAACCACTGTTGGAAGACCATGCTATGCCAATACCTACAGTACATTTACCCTAAGCCTCCTGCTTCCCAGGAAACCTGTGGCGTTTTCTACAACATGCAACACAACTGTGGCTCTCCATTCTCAGTGAAAAAAACCTGGAAATTGCACTTGCCTATCAAAGGAAGACAAATATTTAAATAAATCCGCAGGGTAAGAAAGTCGCTGAAGTAATATTTTTAAGACTTATTTTGCACCCTGTGGTTAAGATTCCTTACAAATTTAGAGATGTTAGTAGTGTAGCTTTTAACAACAATTCAAACTAAGTGACCTTAGACAAGAAAGTCCAAACACTCAAAAAACAAACCAAACAAAACCCAAAACATAAAACCACTCTTACAGCTCTTGTATTCTAATTTTTCTCCTCCTTACTGAAGAAACAGCAGGTGAGTAGAAAAGTTATTCCACAGTAATTCATAAACATTAAACAAGCTAATGCATTGAGATACTTAACACAAGTTAGCTGTCGACTTCATAAAATCAGTAAAACCTCTTTCAAATTAAGACAAAATTATTCATTTCCTCCTTTTACAATAAAACAATTCAAGTTCCACATTTAAACACGGCATCTGATTAATTGCACGAAGTGGTACAATTTCAAGGATGCAAGTTGTTAGTTTTAAGAACCCATTCCTTTCTATTGTTAGCAGCTTATTTATGCCTCTAGCAATTCAATCAGAGCATTTTAATAAACACAGGATGGATTTGTCCGTGTTACTGATTTGTGCATAAAGAGTGGAGAATTCATGTGCATATAACATGCTCTTTAGTCCTGAAATTCAGATGAGGATGGCAAAATAACCAGCATGGCAGACATTTTACTCCAAAGACTTTACGGAAGAAACTCTGGCAACTCATCAGTTAATTTACGTAACCCTGCTTTCAGAGAACTTACATTTTTTTGCAGTGTGGGCATTTTGCTAGTGTGTTAAACCTCAGCTCCATCCACTGTAAAGAGAAAAAAATAAAAAGGTTGAAAAACTGGCCTGAGAAAGTGTTTGTTGTACTTCATACTAAACATCACTATGAAAACATTCTGCTTCTCAGGCTTTATTTGATTTGTTTCTTGCTTTCTTCCATAAACGCAATGCCCTTTTGTCAATGGCAACACAGGACTGGGACTGACTGGGATTTCCATCCGAACATTTCCCATGACTTGCCTTAGTATTACAAGATTTGCTTGACGTAATGTGGTTTCATGCACAGGCACAGTATGAGCAACATGATGATATTAATACAGTTTTTTCTCTTATTTCCAGGACTGTGCATATACCCTAAATCCAAATAAATGAGTTTTCTTTGGCACAGTTACAGATAGATGCCTTTTCCATCTTTCCCCAATGCTTGCATCATTTGTAAAAACAGTGCAGAGAAAGATTAAAGAATACTTGAGAAAGTACATGTCTTTACAAGTTTCATGCCAGTAGACACCACCATTGGCTACTATTGACATTTTAAAAAGGTGGTATATAACTTCTTCTAAACGGGTTCAAACTTAAACAGGGGAAGTTTAGATTGGCTATAAGGAAGTACATATTCTTTACTGTAAGGGTGGTGAGGCACTCGAATGGGCTGCCCAGGAAGGTTGTGAATGCTCCATCCCTGGCAGTGTTCAAGGCCAGGTTGGACAGAGCCTTGGGTGACATGGTTTAGTGGGAAGTGTCCCTGCCCATGGCAGGGGGGTTGGAACTAGATGATCTTAAGGTCCTTTCCAACCCTAACTATTCTATGATTCTATGTACATGATACAGTCACAACCTCCCAAGCACAGTCAAAAACCTGGGAAACAACTTCAGTGAAAGTAATGTCTAGAACTACCTCAACCCCAGGATACACAGTTATACACTCATTTAAAAACAACAGTTTTCTGTTAAATTTCATTCTGATAACAGAAGTATTAGACAAGCATTTTAAACATGTTTGAACAAGGGGGCAGGATTATTGTTCTCTGCTCTGTAAGCAGTTATATCGTACTTGCAGCTCTCTTCTGCTGTCTTTCTCAAGCGGACATAGTTAGCAGTTTCCTGGTGAAATATAATTCTCCCCTCCCCACTTAATTTATGCAAAAGTCACACTGCAAATTAGCAGCAGGGGAAGGAGGCACAGCACAGACCACCAATGCATTCATTCAGATCCTCATCTCTGTGAGAAATCAGGAAGTGATATACTGAAGTGAACAGCCTTGTTATAACTGCTATGAACACAGATCAGAGCCCATTCTTGTAAAGAAAACAGGACCTACCTACAGCACAGCACCATTTAAACACTGAGAAGAGAGTTATGATTTCACAGGCAAAGAAAGAGGATGTGGCTTGTAATGCCTTGTCAGTATGAGCAGGTTCTGATGCAAGAGAGGTTCTGATCTGTAGTATTTAGGTTGCACTTTCCTGCCCCTTGAAGAGTCTCCCTCAGTTTTATTTACTTCTAATAGGGATAATCCTCTACTAAAAAGAAATCAGGTTGTTCTTTTTGCCTGGTCCTGAAGTATCCAATTACAATACCGCTTACATAGCTGTTCTTTATTTGTTAAGACTTGGCCAAACTGAATTAGCATAGTTCTATTTTATCCCTTAATGAAGTAAAAGCTTCTGTAATACTTCCCACCTGAGCAACACATTTTAGGAGCATTAATTCAACTTCTACACTCCTGTGCCAGACAAGCAAGTTAGCTGTTTTCCTGCATCCCTGTCAAAAGCTACTCAATTTCCCTTAGCTCTACACAGCAAAAGTGGGATAAGGTGCAATTGTCAGCACCACTGATGGAGACAGGCCTCTTCAGAGCTGTCCTTTATGCTTTTTAAACTGCAATTCCAGAAATAGAATGGAGTGTAAAGCCAGGACTTGCATCTTATGTAATTGTAATCTAACTTCACTGCTGTACACTAGTTTTATCCCAGTGTAAGCAACTCCATTTCCAAGGTTACTCATCAATGGTCTTTCTGTGGTTTAATTTATTCTAAGATTTCTGATTACTAGCCATAATTACTAACAGATACAAACTCAAATGTATTTGGACTGCAAATAATCATGGGAAATAAAAAAAGAGGCATTGATAATCTGCTTTCATTGAAGAGTTACCTGGAGGTAACAGAAGGACTGTTATGAAGCCTTCTGCACAAATTGGAAATATTTGAAGAAAAAGAGCAAAAATATGACAAGACATCCAAGCTACAAGAATTCAGATCACACTAGCACAGTGGGAAAATGTTATTTTCGTATATGTTCTAATTTGTGGAGTTTTGGTGGGTTTAACAAGTAGTTAAAATCATGCTTAAACCTATTTTTTACATGTATTCCAGACTGCTTTAAAGTATGTAATCTTGTTAAGAAAATTTGAGGTTACAGTTTCATGAAGCTTAACTCCCTGCTGAGAATAAACACTATTTTTCCAACTGAAACAATACAATAAACAATAATACTCCAAACCCCTGGTTAGATGTACTAAAACACAGATGAAGGTTTCGGAGAGCTCTTCAATGTTTCAGCTGTGGACAAAACCAGACATCTATCAAGGCAATTACTAGAAAAATATGTCATTTTTTTTTCCATGTGGGCCTAAAATATTTCTCAGTACCTCGAGTACGAGACAGAAGAAAAATTAAGGGGGTGGGGAGGAGAAAGGGTTTTCTATTCAATTATTTCAGAAGAAATACTTCTCATATTTGATGAGATTTAGAAAAATAAAACTGACAGAGCACAACAGACAAAGAGCAGTGCTTAGCCTACAGCATCTGGCTTCCATAGCTTGTTCCTGGTCTCCTGTCCTCAAGGGTCTCCCCAAAGGCAGGATGGCAGCAGATAGGATGGTGGAGGGGAGGACAACACAGAGACATTTCCAAAGTCAACTCAGCCTCTGACAGCCACAAATATTCACAGCCAGAGACCCCTGGGAGAGGGGCTGCAGTGAATGCCTTACTGCTGATAGAACTATCTCAGCCACAGACCAAGTCCAGAAGCTCACAAAAAAAGCCTAAACCTGATGAGATTGCAATTTAGCGAGACAGTTAAACCCTCGTCCTGCCCTCCTTTTCTATTCCACCACTTTTTCCACTTGCCTGAACTCCAACTGCCAGAAACACAAGGGATTTCATCCTATCAGGTTACTGAGGAAAAAAATAACCTGATGAACAAAATGAGAGTAACTAGTGATAGTTCAGTATTGCTTCAGTACTAAGTCATTTTCCCAGCTAAGACAGAGATAGTTTTAAGGCACTACATAGCATGAAGCATGCTTTTAACAATTTGTCAAAAACAATCCTCACGCACAGAGGCAGGGAAAGCCCAGCCCATACTTATACACAAACAAAAGAATCTTGGAAAGGTGATGAACAAGTTGATACTCTTAAAAGGACCTCAAACAAGCAACTAACAACTTGACTTTTACACTCAAGCAATTCTAGCTTTGCTTGTCTATTTTATTTATTTTTTTAACTGCCAAAAAGAGATACCTTACTGAGTTGCTGAGAACATTAGCATTATGTATTTGCTTTATAATGTCGATATAGCAAAGGGCAGAAATACCCCTGCAGAAGCTGAATTTCCAGGCGGGCTAAAGCACTTCTGTTTTCTGCTTCTCTGCCCACTCTCAAACCCAAGCAATTTCCTGATTTTTCTTAACTAAAAATTTTATTTGCAGAATTTCACAACTTAGTAACAGAAAACAGCAGAAGAGTGCTGGGAACGCTGTGTAAAGTGAGAAAAAAGGGTTTGTCTCTTGATAACAAGCATAAAAGAATTCAAGCTTCAAATCTCTAATGAATCTAATGGTTACTTTTCAATGTTTTGTGAAGTGGAAAACTGGTCTTAGTGGCAGATGGGACTACGAAGCAACGATCAGACCTGAAGTCACACGCACAAATTTCAAGTGAGAAAACATAGCCTTTTAAGGCATAATCTAGTAGTTAAGAGCAAAATCAGCCTTTGTGGGTTTGGTGCTTTTTCTCTTTATGGTCACCTAAAGAAGCTCATAGTGTAAACTACAGAATTAATTTGGGCGGCACTTACAGAAAGCAAATAGAAGATAAAGACAAATAAAACTCTCATACTTATGAAAGCCCCCAAAGTTCAGCCAGTAATTTAGCAATGAGAATTTTATTTCATAGCAGTGACTCACCATCATAATTAACACCCCCCCCTTAAAATCACATAGTAGAGATGGTCTTGTGCATTGAGACCACATTAAAACTTAATACCATAGCTATTCTACAGCACTACTTTAACCTGTGCAGTTTTAAAGCTGTGCTAAAAAGCATAACTGCATTACAAAATTAGATTATGACTCTGTATCAAACTATAGCGTTCATGCAGGTACTCTGCACTTTACTACTTACTTTTTTACTTACATACTACTATATTAAAAAAATAGAAGAAAAGGCAACCCTTAATAAAAGAATCCTGGTTTAAAATATGTACTTGAGACAGCTTTTTCTTCTGTAGATCCAGTAGTTTTCTGTTAGTAACATTATTCTATATTGCACACAATGTTCTTACTAGTTAAGGCCTTATACAGGCTTGCACTTCCAAGGGTTAAGCACAGACAGAATATTTCTCAAGCATCTAATGGTTTTGCAGGTAGGACATTACTTGTAAATTCATAATCTATTCCCTGGTTTCCGTTAAAAAAAAAAAAAAAGGTCAGAGCCATCTCTGATCCGTAAGCCTGACAGCACAAGTCTATTCCATTATAGAGCCCATCACAAGCAAACCCTTCTCTCACAGCTGATACAAGCCAACATGGAATACCATCCCCTAAGCTTCTCTCCTTTCACAAAATGCACTTCAGTGTTCTCTGGCCTGAAACAATCCTTTGCTTTAGGAACATAACACCACTCTGGTGACTGTTCAGGTCCTTCAGCTGTACCACTTAACTCAGCCATTTCCCGTAACTCACAAACCTGACAAATATTTAAGTATTGCTAGGTGCTGAAGCTAAAGTTAACTTGTGTATTGCAATCAAAATTCAAGCATGGCAGCCACTTATCCACGTAAAAGGCTACAAACAGTTCAACAGCACATGAGTATTCTTGCACCCATCCACTTCAAAAACAGAATCAACCGTCAGCCTCACAGAGAAACAAAAATCTCCAGTTCTGTAACAGCTGACAGATAAGCTAATGGCAAATGCTATAACAAACAGCTTTCAGGGGCCCATACAGCAACAGCACAGCAGTTCTCTTAGCCACTGCAGAACACAAGCATCACTGCAAGCAGAACAGAACCTGGAATCGTAATATTTTTTGCCAGCATCACCCACTTTCACATCACTAACCAATAAGACCGACTTTGAGCTTTACCCACACATGCACAGAAAGACTGTTAAAAGTTTTATAAGCATGTAAAGATAACCACATACAGAACAAACATCCATAGCAATGTGAGCACAGAAGGAGCTTTAGTTCCTCAATGATACCATACTGTGAAGCAATACGCTCTTAAATGTGCTTACAACAAATAGCTTGCGGGATAGCACAGTGAGGTTAGAAGGCGAACGTGGTGCTTTACTTACAAGGAACGTATTTCCACAGTGCCCACACACCACACGAGTTCCGTCTGGTTGAACTGGCAAGGCAGGCTGAGCTGGCTGCTCTTCTGGGATCAGCATTACTGGACCAAGAGTAATGATGCGTCTACTGTGTTAAGAACATTAGATGTACATGTAATTAAGGTAGCAGAAGAGAAGGAGGATGCGCTTAAGCAATTAGCTCAGTCACTACCAAATATTTTATACTTTTAAACTATCATCTGCTTTCTAAAACAGACGATGCATCCAGTTTTGGTCTCTCTCCAAAGTGTTTTCCTTTTCAGTTTTCAAAACATTCTCTTCCACTGTAAGATCAGCCATGCAAGCCAGAACCCTGTAGGGATCAAAGACTTGCCATCATATGGCAGAAACACTCCTCAGGAAAATGTAATCTTAATACCCTGGCTGAGGCAAACCCATGACCTGGAATGTACATACCCACGTGAAACATGAAGAAAGAGTAAGGACTCTTCTATAACCTCATTCTCCTTCCCAAGTCAGATACACCTCCTTCCCACACTACTATGACCACATCAATATAAGCAGCACATCCATATTTGTCCAGTAAAAATCCCATTCAACTTGAATGAATTAAAAAAGAAAACCACCCCAGGCTGACTAAATACAATCAATTTACTTCAAAAAACAGTTTGTTAAGTATTTGCTTTCATGGTCAAGTTTCAAGTTTAATTATACAACTTGTTTGTCCAAAATGACAGTACCCAAATTAACCAACTCAAAGCAGAGCAAGCATCAGACTTCTTAGCATGAAAAAAGTGAAGGGAAAAATTAAAACATTATTTAACTTGCATTGCACCTCTCTCCATATACAACCAAAACCGTATTCTGGAAGGCCTCCCTTCAATCTGGAGCCTTCCATTTAGGCCATATCCCCAACTCTCTCTAAAAGTACCCCAATTTTGCTCATCTTCTAGTATGGTAAATACATTTACCATCATAGAAAAACTGCTGGGATACATGCTTTTGGGATCATTTTAACATTAAAGAGTTTCTGATTCTGACTGGTTACCAGCCACATGATGTATTACAACTGAAGCATCCCACAAACATTTTTTCACTTAGAAAACGTCTGCAATTTTTGAAGTTTTCCTCAATACTGCATTAGTTATAAATAAATGAATATATAAATCCATCCCAAATATCAAACTACGTTTCAAAATCAGAATAGCCAACTGATTGGCAACCAGGGCTCTTGGTGCAGTAGCACATGTACCTGCAGACCTAGCCTACATCTCAATTTCGCCTGACAGAGCTGCACCACTTACAATAAAAAACCTCCTACCTCAGCGGTATCTTTAACAATCAAAGCCCAAGGGTAAGAATGTTCACTATGGCAATCAAGCTTGTTTCTTTTATAAAGAATGCGTAAATTAAAGTCAAGAGGTGAGAGGAGATTGAAAACTCAGCGTAACAAACAAGGGAGAACTGGGCTAAAGCCAACTTATTGCTCTCTCTCCCATTTCATTCTGAAGCTCCCACTCCAAGCTACACAGAGGGAGCAACCTGTGTGCTTACCATAATTGAGTTTGCAAGAAATTATGAAAGCTGTGTCCCAGAAAAAAGTATTTTCTTCCCTGTTCTTTATAACATTTTTTCCTTATGAAGGAACTAAATTGGGAAACACACATCCGAGACTATCACTAAATAAGAAAAAAAGACAATTTTTCCTCTTTAATCTTAAAAAAAAAAAAAAAAAAAAATCAAAATTGACACTAGCACAACCTGCATCTGCAGTAATTCAATAATGCTCCGTAAGTGTCCAGTGTACAGGTTTGAACCTCTCAGTTTTAAATATTAACACAAAACAGCATTACAGAAAACTCTCAAAGCACTTACAGTTTTTTATTCTTACCAGTTTGGTCTTGGACAGCCTATTTTCCGAGACGTATCCTTACAGATAAGGAGACAGTTACACTGACATCTAACATACTTCTTCCCTGAAGGAGGGTTTTTGATTGGCTGAACAAACAAAAAAAAAACCCACCAAAAAACACACATCAGAAGTCATAGCAATTCACTTTTTTCCTCTTAACGGTATGACAAAGCAGAACAACTTCAGTTACATGTTCTGACTAACGGAGAAATACAGTTCCTCTTACAGAGGAAATCTGAGAGTCAAGACAAAATTAGAAGCTTTCTCTCTTTCCAGAGAAAGAAGTGCAAGTTTCCTCACTGGAAAAAACAAGAGATTCTGCAAACTAATGGAAAAACCACGTGTATTTTTAGCAATGACTAATTTAAGTCATTGCTAAAACTTCAGTTTAGTCATTTTTTAAAATGTGAGCTTAAGTAGTGGTATATTAAAACAAAAAAAATACAGTCAAAACATCAGACCAGCCTCCTTGCCTGGTACAATGGCTTTATTCAACAGTGAAAGCATCAGTCTGGTTCTCAGTCTCCAAGAGAATATGTAGATATCACTGAACTGTAATCTTAATTTAAACTGCACTGAAATTATCTTTTTCCAATGTGGGAGTCAAGTTTCTAGGTCCTTTTCATACAGCAAACCAAAAGCTGCAAGATATTTGGCTTGAAACATTATATATTGGCAGGCAAAGTGCATATTAATGACAGGTTCTCTACTTTCTCTTAGATAAAAAAAAAAGAAAAAAAGGAAGAAACAAAAGAAGAAAGAATAAAGTTCTACAGTTTTAAGGCTTCCCATTTTCAGGACATATTTTGAAGCTCTTTTCATAAAACAAATCCAATCTAGTGTTTGTCATGCAAATGCCCGAGTAGCTGTGGAATGCTGCAATACCACATCCCAAAACTAAAACTGGCAGGAAAGAAAAAATAAATACATAAATAAATAGAAGCAGAATGACAAATACTGATGACTTGAAATAAGAAAAGGAGAAGAAGAGAGAAGAGCAAAAAGGCCTGTGATCACTGGGGAAGAACCTAGAATTTATGCACGTCAAGACTGTGGTGTTGTGGTTCATTAGCAAGCTAAGGAACTGACTGAATAGTATCGCATGAGGAAAGCATACAGTCAGAGAGAGGTATGGGTTAGTTACTTTGTTTCTTCCACTGTTAAAATAATTCAGTTGTTCTTTTCACCCCACCAAAACCAGCTTCACCCTTCTTTACAGAAGAGCAATTGCTTAAACAGCATGTTTGCTTTTTGTCCTCCTCAGAAGGAAACATCCTGCACAGACAGCTCAGAAGCATGAAGATTTATCCTAACTGCTTTTGACCACCCTCAGGCCAGCAGTTCTGGAATCCGCACACTAGCTACACAGCAGTCAGCTGCGCTGACAGGTCCTCTGCAGGGATAGCAGGAACTCATTCTTTGTAGGTGAGGACATGAATTCTACCAGCAACTTACTTCAACTTCCTCCCACTTTCCTTCACAAAAAGAAAATGCTAAAAATCCATTTTACCGTAGCTTCATTGCAAACTGTGCACTTAACAACGTGTTGGTGTAGCTTGCCATCCAAATTGATTAGCGACTGGCACACACGGCAATTTATTACAGGAACACCGCTGGCATCTGGACTTGCAATGGCAGTATATGGAGGAGGAAGCTCTGCTGCAAGAGATCAGGAAATTTCAGTTGGAAAAACAGTGGATCCTAAAACAACGTCAGCGAATATACCATCTAATAGTCTCAGCTTCAAAATAAGAAAAATATATTAAAAAAAAAAATTAAGTTAATGATTTCTATAAACATTAGGCAAGCCTGAGTTTGCTCTCCTCTCCCCCACAAGTTCTGTGTACCCAAACATCAACTGTAATTGTACATGAAGCATACTAGCAACACACTCTAAGTCACCCCAGAAAAACAGATCAGTCAGAAGGCTCATCTATGCAACTCTGTTTCCAAACCAACTTTTTACAGTCTTTAAAAGGGGGTGAAAAACCCTGAACAAACCTCAAATTCACCCCAGATTAGTAGCAATCAGAGACTGGCTTCGGATAGAAAAAAAACACAGAAGATAAAACAAGACACAGGTAGGTAGAAGAGCCATAACCAGCGCTTAGAAACATCTGGAGAGGCTGAAACATAGACAAGTGTTTATCACATAGTAACAAATACTACAGGTAAAAATACAGAATCACAGAATGGTTGAGGCTGGAGGGGACCACCAGATGTCATCTTGTCCAACCTCCCTACTCAAGCAGGATCACCAAGAGCACATTGTGCAGGATTGTGTCCAGGTGGCTCTTGAGTATCCCCCATGGAAGGAGACTCCACCACCCCTCTGGGCAACCTATTCCAATGCTCAGTCACACTCATAGTGAAGCATTTCTTCATTTTCAGGTGGAACTTCCTATGGTTTAGTTTATGCCCCTTGCCTCTTGTTCAGTTGCCTGGCACCACCAGTAAGAGTCTGTTCCTGTCTTCTTGACACCCTCCCTTCTGATATTCAAACACACTGATCAGATCCTGCAGAGCTTTCTCTTTTTTAGGCTAAACAGGAGCAGCTATCTCACCCTTTCCTCACAGGAGAGAGGGTTCAAACCCTTAGCCATTCTAGTAGCCCTTTAGCTGGACTTCCTCCGGGAGCTTCATGTCCCTCTTGCACTGGAGAGCCCAGAACTGGACACAGTGCTCTAGGTGAGGAATACAGAAAAGTCCTGTTAAGGAAACAGGTCTTGGATTGGAAATGGCATGAAGTGATTCTTTTTTGAGTGCAACAACACCAATTTTATGCCATCTTGATAGGGGGAAAAAATAAATAAAAATTAACTGAACCTTCAGAGCTTCTGCTTTGAAGGGTTCAGATATTTTTGTTGTCCAAGAGCCAAAGCACAGACACACAAGGAGGTCTTTAATCACTTAGGACAGGCTAACACAAGAGAGAACAGAGTGTCTCAGGCCCCTGTGGAAGGGTAGATTTCAGCTTTGCCAGTCCTGAGCCCACCACAAACAGGAGGCAGTGCTCAAGAATCCATGGAATGAAAACAATTCAACACAGCAACCTCTCACAAGCTAATCACCACAATTATTTGGCATGTAATAGCACCAGCTTTTATTTCATCCAGAAGTTCAGGGCTGTTCAGGTAAGCAAATAAGGAATGGACTTAGTAGAGCATAGTTAACTTTTTTTTTATACTAATAGTTTGAAATACTCTGCAGCCTTGGACTTGAATAAATTGTTTCATAATTATACCTAAGCAGCCAGTAAAACCCTGACAGAAGCAGTGAGAGATCAGCCTACTTCCAGTTTACAAACACACTGAACAGAGCAGTATCTGCTGTAGGGTAGCAAGGGAAGAAATCACAGGCTGTTATCAAAGGTGACAAGCCCAAAGGTGTCACCAAATATGAAATTTAAGCCTATAAGAAAGCACTCATCACTCCTTCACTCTGTTTTAAAGTGAATTCCATAAGCTGGAGGGATATAAGAAAAAAAATCATCACAAACCTCTAAAGCAGCACTGCTGATCAGCACTACTATTTCCTCCTGGGCCTACAAACATCCAAACCTGTATTTGATTTTAACTCATAGAGGCAGAGGAAGGAAGGTGGGCACCTTCAGGGTCTGAGAATCACATCCAACATACTTGAATTATTTCAGATGAGAAACAAAATTAACTTATATGCAGCAATGCAGTTCTTAAGTCATTGCGCAAACTGATGCGCTGTTACTTGAGCAAGCAAACTTCACACCTTCAGCTTTGCTAAAGCAGTTGCAAAAACCAACGTCCTTAAGAAATATCTGGTAACTTAGAAGTATTGCTCTGATTTTTTCTGTTTCTCAGGAATTACATTCTAAGAAAATAATTTCTGACTGAATGCTATATTAGGAGTAACAAATATTTCACAGTACTGTGATACCCTAATATCAGTACAACACACATGCAAGACAAAACCCCAACCCACACACTTCAGCAGCTGGGAACAATCTCAATCATACTAGACCACTACAGAAACCAGGTTTATGATTTGGATTATGAGAACAACAGTGTTTTAGCTGTGAATGGCAAAGTCAAGGGTGCTGCAAGGGGGCTTTGGCCATAAGCAAGCTGTCTAACTCTCCTGCAGCAAGCAGCTGATATACTTTGTGGCTAGAAGGTAACCATAAAACAAAAAGGCACATCCAATAGATCAAACATCAAACTCTCTGCCAAGACACCCCTACAGTTCAGTCCCAGCTCTGAAGTTGCTTTTTTGCAAAGCAACAATAATATTAAAGAACTTCATTGCTTTGTCCTCTCCATTTAAAGCACAACTTCTCAACTCTAATCAACTGGGCACAGGGCAGCTGTACAAAGGAAAGGCAAAGAGTACCTTTTGAGGGGTACTAGGAGGTTAAAAGACACACACATCCCCCAGCCTTTCAGCTTTCCACAATGCTGGAATAGTTGAAGAATTGGAAACCATACCTTTCTAGGCATTTATAATATTCTATAACCTGCTCATAAGTATAAACTCTTAGGATTCTGAATGTTGGTTAAATGAGGTACGTGAGCACCTGCAGACAGACACTGCCAGTCACTTTTCAAGCCTCATCCTGGAGCTGCTTGGTTTCCAGGTAAGCAGCCTTGCTGTTCCTGTCTTGCTGGCTCAGCAAATTTCAGTTAGCAAGCGAATAATGGCTGCTTTTCAGAGTGGTGCTGCAGGAAATAACATTTGCTATGGAGCAGAAAGCCTGAGGTATCTTGGCACTGCAACCTTCATGCTTAAAGAAAAAAAATGCACTTGGAAGAGCTCCAAAAAAATAAAAATAAATAAATAAATAACAAACAAAAAACAAACAAACAAACAAAAAAAACCCAGCAAAAGCCACCAAAATTAAATTTAAGGAAAAGTACACAGGCAGGAAAGGGGGCAGAAGTGAAAAGGAAAAACAAAGGCATCATCTTAAGAGTTTGATCATGACTGCTTAATAAAGAGGTTTCAAAGCACATTCACATAACTTGGTATGATTTTATGTTTAGTTTTGACAGCTTGAATTTCAGGCTAAAACAAGTTCATAAAGCATCATCATGTTGGATGTGACTATATGGTTGGCAAGTCTCATGTACAAACCAGAGGTCTGGGGATACATTTAATGAGATACTGAATACTTTGCTGCTGACATACCAGCTTACAGAATTACTATCAGTTTTTCTTTAAAAAAAAAAAATAAAAATCTGACAGTAATTAAATCAGCAAGATTAGCACAGTGCCCTAGCATGCAGCACATCTGACTAGCCTACAATTCCTTCTTCACCCCCAATAGGACAGAGATACAGTGGCAAATACCAGATATTCAACCTTAGAAATTCCTTGTGGCGCTCATGCACTTTACTCCCTTGCTATCTGAAGGGCGGAAACCACAAAGAACCACTTGTGGCTTACCTGGGTCAAACAAAAATCAGTTTGTTTTGGTCATTGTTTTGTTTATTTAATTTCTTTAAAAATACAAAATAAAATTACTTTATCTTGACCTGGGAGGGCACGGGTGAGAGAAAAAGAGTTAATGATCTATGTCAGAGAGGGGTCATTAAAGACTGAGAAAGCCTGAAAAAAAGCCTAAAGGGGGGGGAAGCACTGAATAACTACCTTAGTACATGGGGCAGAGCTGATGGTCCCACTCATAGTGTATGTGAAATGTTTCTTAACAGTGCGCCCTGTGTCCACATTGAACAGATTTTTCTTGCTTGCATCCATCACTATAAACAAACCCTGCGCCATTACCAGGATTCAACCACCTACCAGCTTACTGTGAACAGGGTCAGCTGGGTCTCAGCTGCAGCGCAACAAGAGGCAGCTACTCTCTAACCATGGCCTCTCTAATTTAAAGCTCAGGGTGACATATTGGGCACTGTAGATAATTACAGTGATAAATATATTAATGTACTTCAGGTGGTAGTCTGGATGGTGATCAGCTTCTACCTTCTTCCTCTGCAACTCCATACGAGCCAGATGTTAAGCAAGGAAGCACTGCAGAAAGGGCTTTGGAAGCAAACCCTATCTCCCCACAAGAATGCTTCTTCCCTCTATGCCTAGACTTGCACTAGGGAGAGAGATAAAGACTGCCTGTTAGCTAAAAAGGTGGTTTAGCTTGCATAGATCCTTTCACTAAGGATTACTGACAGAGCAAGGAAACTAGAGCCACTGAATAGATGTCACAGCTCTGCAAAATTTCATTCTGTAGGTATCTTCTTGTAAGGTTGGTAAAGCAGGTTTGAAGTGCTACCCAGTATGCTTGCTTGTGGACTGATTCAACAAGAGGTCCTCAACTTGTGGAGAGACGTCTGACATTTAAGAAAGCTTTATGGTTCCTCCTCACTTTTGGGAACAAGCCACTTATCTCAGTCACCACACCCCACCACTGGGGAGCTACAGATGTGCTCCTGAAGGCGCAGCAGGACTCAGCTACCAACCAAAATAAGCATTTGGTGTCCTGCTTGTTTTCTGGTCATGAATTTTACCCTGGGTTCAAACAAGAGTCCCCGATCTAATGCATCTTCATTACTTTTTAAGTTTGTAAAGACCTTTTTAAAAACAGGTTGAAATGTACACAAAAGTAACAGTTACAGGATAAGGACTACTATGAATGAAAACACTGAATAACAGAAATTAAACTAAGGTGGATTTCTGGATTTCTTTTAACTACAAAACTTAAGGGATGATGCCAGTCCTACACAATTTGACTGGATAAAGCCTCAACAACAATAAAAATAATTCAAACCAACCCCTGCTGTTTTTCAGGCCGATATTAATTTCTGCAATTCAAACTAAGTAAACAGCCAACATTAGCAACAGCACTGAGATACACTTTCATGTCAAGGCAAAGAGGACTAGTTTCCCATGAATTTAAATATTCAAAACAGACAGATGCTCACTTAAAGCATTCTAGTTGCATACATGTGTCATGAAATCTACACGATTACATAAAAATTTTCAAGAAAGGGCCAACACACTAGAGCCGGTGAGATCAGGGCTGCAATCTTACATTTGAAAGGCTACTGCTAGCAAAGCTACACTAATCTTATTTAGTCTTGATTCCTTCAGCTTTTTCCCCACCTCACTTTCTGCTCCAGACCATTTAATGGGGGGCAGGGAGGGAATCTAAATGTATTTTGTAAACCTCCTGATTCTAAATTTTTTTTTTTCACCTGCTTACTGAAAATTCAGTATTGATTAAGAGGATGATTTCTTAAGTTTGTGCAAGAAATGTAATACTATAATATTAAGCCACAATTCCGGATTTGTAACCACAGTGTCTGATCTCCCTCAAAAATAAAGCCAAAACCAGCTACGGCCTTGAAATATGTTTGCAAGGACATCCTACTGGTTCTTCAGCTATGGCCCTTCATAGACCCCCTGCGTTATTTGTCTGCCAAACCAGGATCTGAGTAGCTGGCACCTCTGTATTAGCGCACTTCCATGGTCACTGGAGATGCGACAGAGATCTGCGTACTTTAGTCTGCTTCGACGCTCCTGCATTACACCTCTGCTGCTGCTGCTGTCACCCTGCAGCTCACTGCACCGAGTTCAGTTCATAGCTCAGGATTCATCCTGCTCCTAATTAATGGAGGAACCGAAGCTCAACAATTACCTTGCAAGCTCCGACATGCAGGTAAGTTATAATAAAGAGACTGGCTCGGGCTTGTTCTGCCACTGCGAACAATAATTATATGTTTTTTCCCCTCTGAGGGGTTCCCTCCGGAGAGCAGAGCTCGGCCTACCCGGCGTTACCTGTTGTTGCCCAGCTCGTCCCCTGCCGCCGGGACAGGGCGAGGGCTCCTCCCCGCCTGCAGCTCCCGGCCCGGTCCCGCCGCGGCGGTAACTTCACCCGCCGAGAAGGACGGAGGAGCCGCCGCAGCCGGGCGGAGCCGCCGCGTCCCCCACGGCTGCAGTGCCTCGGCCCCCCCGGCCTGAGCCCCTCCGAGCCTGCCCGCCCTGCTGCCCCTTGCCCGGCACAGCCCCGCGGGCGGCGGCTCAGTGGCGCCGGGCGAGCGGGGAGGGCAGCGGCCACCTTACCTCGAGGGCTGCTGTCCGGCAAATAGGGCGGCGCGGTCGGGGTGACATTGCCGGAACCAGGCGCAGAGAGCAAGGGGGAGCGCTCGTCCATCCCCTCGGCAGCCATAGCTGCGGCGCGAAAGGCCCTTCACGCTGCCGGGCTCTCGGCGTGGGGCGGGGAGGGCGGGGAGGCAACCGGGCCGGCAGCGCCGGAGAGAGGGGAAGGAACGCAGAGGAAGAGGCTGGGAATGAATGGGACCGGGGCGGGGAGAATAGGCGGGGCTGCGCTAGTTGGGCCTGCCTCCTTCCGTGCCCCGTCCCGGGCTAATGAGCACGGTAGGCTCAGGAGGGCCGGGCTTCCTCCGGTGAAACAGGCAGGGGTGTGCCGCTGCGGCGGGCCGGATCGGGGCCTCCCGAGCTGGGGTATCTGCCTCCGGTTGCCCTGCGGCCGCCGTGTGGCCTACTCGCAGCCGCACAGCCGCCGGAGGCGGGTCCGCGACAGGGAGGCGCGGCTTGGCTTGGCTTGGCCCGGCCCGGCCTTCCTTGCCTCAGGGAATCCCGAGGAGGGGGTTAAAAGACCTCCAGCACGCTGGTGAAGGCAAGCAGCACGGACTGGTAGATTGAGAGTGGCCTCAGCAACGCTCCAGGCTTGGGGAAGAGTGGCTGGAAAGCTGCCGGCAGAAGGGGACTGGGGGTGCTGACTGACGGAGCTGAACATGAGCCAGCTTGTGCCCAGGTGGCCAAGAAGGCCAACGGCACCCTGGCCTGTATTAAAAACAGTGTGGCCAGCAGGACCAGAGAAGTGATCGTCCCCCTGTACTTGGCACTGGTGAGGCTGCAGTTCGAATCCGTGTTCTGTTCTGGCCTTTCACTGCGAGAGAGACATTGAGGGGTTAGAGCGGGTCCAGAGAAGGGCAACAAAGCTGGTGCAGGGCCTGGAGTACAAGCGTGATGAGGAACGGCTGAGGGAGCTGGGGTTGTTTAGTCTGGAGAAGAGAAGGCTCAGGGTGGCCCTTATCGCTCTCTGCAGCTACCTGAAAGGAAGTTATAGTGAGGTGGGGGCCAGCCTCTTCTCCCGGGTAACGACAGGACAAGAATCAGCTTCAAGAGGCACCAGGGGAGGTTTAGGCTGGATATTAGGAAAAATCTTCTGGGGGGAAAAACAAAAAAACAAACAAAAAAAAACAACCAACCATCCAAACAAAAAAAAAAAAAAAAAAAAAAAAACAAACAAAAACAAAACAAACAAAAAAAAAAACCTTAGGAAAAATTTTTTAGCATTTCTTCACCAACAGGATTGTCAGGCATTGGAACAGCCTGCCCAGGGCAGTGGTGGAATCAGCGTCCCTGGAAGTGTTCAAAAACCATGTAGATGAGGCCATTAGTGACATGGGTTAGTGTTGGACTTGATGATCTTAAAGGTCTTTTCCAGCCTCACTGATTCTATGA
This sequence comes from Amazona ochrocephala, assembly GCA_039720435.1. Lineage (NCBI taxonomy): Eukaryota > Metazoa > Chordata > Aves > Psittaciformes > Psittacidae > Amazona > Amazona ochrocephala. The sequence continues at coordinate 26,723,717 of CM077876.1, read as the reverse complement.
TTCTAAGTGGGTATGTGGAGGAGAAACAGAACAGCCTTTTTAAAATAAATTTTTTGGGGAAAAAAAAAAAAGTGCTTTTGGGCTTCTTTTGGGGAGGGGGGGAGAGAGTGTGTGTTCTCACTTCCTACCCCCCATTGAAATGCTGTGGTTATAAATATCAGTACTGGAGAAAGCTATCGTTGATTTAACTGCTGCCTTTGCCAGCAGTCTGAGGATGCAGGCCAGCAGTGAGGGCCTCGACTGAGGCATAGTGCTCACTGCTGTGTGAAAATGGTGGTAACCTTTAAGGGCACTCTAAACGTGAGGAGATAAATCCACGTTGTCAAATCTGCAGCTTAATTGAGAAGTCTCCGCCCTAGTGTCACTGAGCTCTCCAAGGACGTAGGGACGTAATTTCCTTGTAGACAGCCCACTCGGGCACCATCTGGAAGTCTCCAGCAAAGAGGGAAAATAGCCGTCCCTGATGAATTTTTCAGTCTATATTGGGATAAACCAGATGTTTGTCATCCATGTGTTGAGCGCTTCCACTGTCAGACTGCCAGGCTGTGGTAATACCAGAAGATAAGCAGTGACTGTACATAAGCACACATGACTGCCAGGTGCCACCTGGCATTCCCACAGTACCATCACCTACAACTCAGCCACCTCTTGAAACGCATTTTGTGGAAGGTGTGCAGGCGTTTTCATAAGAACTGGGTAAAGATGAGATCGTGGCCTGAGAGTTCATTAATCCCACTGGTCAAACTCCTTTAATAATACATTTTCTAGAACAAAATAGGACTTCTTGCATTATGTTGAAAATTTCCTGTGGGAGCTGTTTTTCACCAAAAAAAAATTGGATCTAAGAAATCCAGCCATTCTATAAAAACAGACAGATGTATTTCAGAGTTTATGAGAAATAATCAAAACATTAAATTAGAGACTGATGTGCTTTATTTCTGTAAAATTTAAATTATTTCTTTTTACAACTCTAATATGGAATTCTTTAACAGCTATAATATGGAATTAATACACCATAGTAATGTGATTGCAAAACACAGTCCTTTCATCAATTATTTTAATGCTTTAAAAAAAGCTTTTATTTTTAATCAAATTTTGAAATATTGTTAATTTTTTCTCATTTTGGGGAAAAAAAAAAAAGGCATTTTTGAACATTACTTCTTGCAGAAATAGACTCCAGATTTCAGGAAGTTAAAGTTGCTACATAAGCACTAAAGTGCTACAAGGCAGCTGACTTGTAGCACATTATTCCTTACACGAACAGTCTTCATCATGCAAGAAATGCCATCGTGCCATGTCAAACTGCTCTTCACTTGGAAAATGTGGTAACTACCTTGAAAGATGCTTTCTTGGTATAAATTAGATTGAGTTTTCAGTTTTCAGTCAACTTAAAAAGAAGTTTCCCAAGCTCAAATCAATACTAAAAAGCTCTTTTTTTGTGAAGATTTTTAGAGCTTAAGGTGTTTTGTGTCCCAAAATTCTTTGTCTTGATGAGGTACTTTGAGACTGACCTTGGCAGGTCAAAAGCAGATCACAAATACTACCAGCGAGGTTGTATTTCAGCACATTTTCAAACGACGGAACTTGCTATCATATGCACAGTTTTCAACTATTTCAGAGCAGCAGGCTTTCCTTTGGAGTCCTAATGCAGGAAGTACCATTTGCAACCAGGTTTCTTCACCATTTTGCTTGTTTGGGGAAAGACAGATAATTTAACAGGTTTTACATCCTGTTAAAGCTGCCAACTAGGCAGCCCTGAGTTCCACCAATGCTCAGTCCAGCCTGCTGCAATTACAGCAAATTGTTTCTGTGGGACCTCCTTCTCTGCTGAACTGCTGTTCAGTGTCTCTGAAGAAGACTAAAAACCATAAGATCGCTCCCAGGGACCTGCAGAGAAATCTACGTTACAACTCAGTCTGACAGCTCAAGCCTGCACATAAAGCTGAGAATTACTGTTATTAAGCATCCCAGCATGCTGACTTGTACTTGGAGATATGACTGTCATATAAGTAAGTATCCATTTGGGATTAAAAGAAAATATGCATTCCTTTAGCCCCTGTAACTTGTTTTTACTTTAAACCCTACTCACCCAAGCAGCTAGACAAAGTAGCAGAAATTATCAATAGTTCAGGCATCTGCCTCTATTTTTCAGTATTTTGAGTTCATGTGCTTGAGGTAGCCAAAGGTCTACAGGATTTTCTAACTCAAACGTTGCTGCCTGATGTGGAGATCTGCTAGCATTGTCTGCAATATCCACATGAAGCTGGATGGACCCAGCTAGTAATAAGGTACCAAAAGGTATTGGGAAACAAGGCAAAGCACTCCGCTGGTAACAAACCTTTGGATGTTACTTGGGCTGTAAAGGGAAGAATTCAAACATGGGACAATGCCAGGCTGAAGACAACTTAGGCAGCGAGCGCTTGCTACTTTCTTCCTGCTCTTCTTCTAGTCACAAATGCCTTATGTGTTTAATTACACTGCTGCGCAGTTTTCCTTCTATGAAAATCCCACCTCGTCTGGTGTGTAGGATGCTCTGAGCTGAGCAGCCCCACTTGTGACTGAACTATCTAGAAGATACATCACTACTTGAGTTCAGTGCAACATCACAAGCCACAGTGCATGGCACATCACAGTAGTTTTCTTGATTCTTGGCCTCACTGCCCCTAGGCTTTTTGACCAGTGAGTTGCACCCTGCGTATGCCTCATGCTTGTACTGTGGTACCTCTTCATACTGCCAAGGCATCTCACAGGTTTCCAGCAATAAAGGCTGAGTGATAAAAGACTGTGGATGCAACCACATGCCTCTATGAAAAATGCCTCTGTAAGTGCAGGTAAACTGAAAACATACTACTAAACAACTTTGAAAAGGGCACAGGTAAATGAACCAACTATTCCTCTGAGAACAATCTTACAGAAGGTTTCTCAAGGTGTCTTCATCTGTTTCACAGAATTGAATCACACAGGTACCTCTCCATCCTGCCCCCAAGTTGGGTTGTTTCATATGAACTTCTATACCAAATAAATGTAGGCTGAGCAAGACAGGCCATCAGTTACTAACAAGGCTTACATTAAGCAGAGACATAAAATGAACAGTGTGCAACATATTTTCTTCTACTATTTTTAACTTCCCATGCTTAGTGTGGTCTTTTGAGGAGCTTGGTAATACTCAAGCTTTATTTTTTGCCATGTTAAAAATATCATCCTTATTATTTTATTTTCCATAGATTAAAAAAAAAATCAGATTAGTATAAAACAAACCACTGCAAATGTTGAAGCTCACTGTCAAACGCAGAAGTATTTGTATATCGAGACTATAAACAACTACGACTCCTTCTTAATCTTGCCCTTTAATAAGTAGTAAGTGCAAAAACTATCTTAGGGAGTATTTTGTGTTTTGCAGAGTTTTTTCAGGTAACCTTGTAAATTTATGTGTTAATTTTAAGAACAAGTAGCCTCTAATAATGCCTTTTTTCCGTCTATTATTTTTATTTTTATAATAATGCTTAGAGACTGCAAACCTAAATCCACTGTGATTGGAGCTGTTCAAAGACACAGAGGAATACCTTGAGCATTTAAAAGATAAAAAAGGGAAAAATAAAAATTCAGGCATAATAGGGGTGATGCAATTTCATGTAACATCTCCCCCATAGGGTAAAAAATGGAATACAGTAATTCTCAAGTCCAGTCAAAGGGCAATTTGCTAAACCAAGTTTCTTCCTAATGACCTAAAGAAGAGGAAGGAAAAGCCTGGGGTCATTTGTTTTGTACTTGGCCCAGCTCCATGCCACCATGGCCTGAGCACAGTTTTCAGATGCTATGCAAAGGGTACAATAACTTAAGTAGACAAAAATTAAAGTCATATTTTATGTCTAAATCTTTGGATGGTAAAATCTTACTTTAGAATGGCTAAAAACAATGAAAAGCCCATCTATTGCTGGGTTTGATACTGAACAAGACAGTAAAAGAGAACAATACCAATCTGCCTTACCAAGTTTGCTGATGTTTTTGTCAGTTCAAATAATTTTTGAAAGATCTGACTATAACTGGTAAAATACCTGCATTTCTGGACATGTCAGATATTGAATATGGCCATACTGGGAAGGAGTTCCAACTGAAGCTTTCTGAAATTGTGTGCTGTGCCTTTGTATTAATGTCTCTTTTCCTGTGTTACTAAAATAAATTAATTTCTCTTGTGCTCCTTGGTGAGTATATTGAATATAAATAGAAGGAAAAGTGCTTATTCTTACATTTTCCCAGATCTGCTACACTGGAAAAAGCCACAGTAACAGAAGACCTGGCTTATTTTTTAAAACACTAATACAGAGAGGTGCATAGGAGCAGCACACACAGTGTACACACAATCTTCTCATGGTTCCCATGTGCGGAGATATCCTGCGCTGCAAGATCAAGTCTACGACAAGGTAAAATTTTATCCTGTACATAGTTTGAGAAACAAAATTACATTACTATGTATACTATGAAATGCAGGATGCAATAGCACCAGTTATAAAAATAACTATAGGTTTGCATATGTGGTTTCAGGTAAGGTAATGCAACATAATCTAGCATGATAACAATGATACAGTATTAAGAGCATGTTTTGAGAGACAGGCAAGTCTTTTGAAAACACTTCTTACCTCTGTACTTTGTTACCTGCTACAACCTAGCAGAAACTTCTGATTCAGGATAGCATTGTAACTTGGCACTGATATGCACAACTGTGTGATAACCTCTGGAACTGCTAGTATGTTGGGATCATAGAATCACAGAATGGTTTGGATTGGAAGGGACCTTAAAAATCATCTACTTCCAACCTCACTGCCATGGGCAGGAACCCCTTCCTCTAGACCTGGTTGCTCAAAGCCCCATCCAACCTGAGATGTTTAATCTTTTTTCCTCTTTTATTTTAAAGTACATGTCTGTAATTTATTCACATGCAAAAGTATACAAGCACCATGAAAATGGGAACATCATACAATTCCATATTTATCTGATCTTGGGGAAAGGACTGATTCCTTTCTATACAGCAGAAATTAGACAGGTCTCTAGAAATTAAATATGAACCTCATATGCAGGAGAATTTTATCTCTAGTCCCATCAGCACTGCTCATCCTGTTACGGTTATGTGATAAGTCACCCTCCCACTGGCAAAACACAGACAAGGAACATTATGTTATTCAATGATGGCAGCAGCTAATGCTGCAGAAAGTAGTTGTTCTTCCAACCCACTCCTTCCCACCCACAGAGCTACGAGGGCAGGAGAAAGCACACCAAAGCAGCAGGAAGGGTCATGCTTGCTGAACTGACAGCTTCTGTTTATCGCCACCCTCTGTTCCCGAAAGCAATTGGTAGCATTTGGCCAGTCACTAGACAAGTCTATTTTTGGTAACTTTTTATCCTGTATATTCTATTCCTGTCACTCCAGGGCACTCATGCAAATGTATGTACGGAGGCTGCTGTTACAAAGCTGCAATTTACTGGACTGCACTAATTTTACTACAGCAGACTATGACAGACAGAAATTATCATGGAAAGATGTCTTCGTTTACACAAAAGGAAACCTCTTATGTTGTTTCTAACTGGAATTGCAATTCTTGCAAAGCTTACTCTTATCATCTTTTCCTGATTGCACATCTGTCACTTCTTTTACAGTCTTGGTGGTATACCAAGTTAACCTTATTTTTAGAATAATGGATGAATTTTCAGTCTCAATTCAGAAGCAGTTCACACTGGAAAATGTAATCTTGATTGGCAGGAAAATTGTCTATGGGTTTTAAATTCCTTTCCAGCCCAGCTCTGTATCAGTGTATTACCATAACTTGCTAAGCATTTTCCTGGTTGTCTTGAAGACACCAGCTGCTTTCAAAAATATTTAATATATTCATCTCCTCTTAATGACATTACATATACTGAATATTCCTTCCTTATTATTTATCAGAGGTTGCTACTCACTAAATACCTGTATCTAGATCATTTCCTTGTGTAAAATCATTCCATTTGTTTACTAATGCCAGTCAAAAGGTATCGTACTAGTAGCTTTTGAATAACCTTTTAATTCACTTTTTCAACCTTCTTTTCTACTCTTGAATGGATGAATATTACAGTGATAAGTAGATACTTCTGAGTTTGTAGACATTTCTAAATGTTGACATCATCTATAATTTTAATTTGATCTCCGATTTTTAATTCTGAGGGTGGGGGCTTGGTGGAATAACAAGGAAAAAGTTGTCTTACACCTTTATTTGAGCTTTTTTTACAGTTTCAGTTGGAGGTACTTTTTAGCCAGAAACACCTTTGAGTCTTTGTTCATGAAACCAAGCAGTACCAGGCTTAGTCAGTAACTAGATAAGATAAATCCAGGAAAAACAGGGAAAGATGTAAAGTTTCTTCTGGTGCTTCAGTAGATGGCACCCTTTGCCCTGATGAAGAATGAAGCTTCTGGTACCAGGTGGAGACTAAATATAAAAAAGGAAGCTTGAAACTGAAGTCAAGGTTAGAATGGCTTTTGATCATGAGCTATCCCATGACACGTATCACAAGAACAGCTGCATCTTCATCAAATTCCAGTTTGGATAATTAATCATCTGACTTGAATTCCCTTTGCCAATTCAGTCTCAATGAGCAGCCTTCTTCACTTTCAACTGGAACTCATTTCAGACAATGTGTTCTTTAAAGAGTTGCTCCATTTCAGGGCTGGATGAAGTGACATAAAGTTCACAATTTGTCTAGGAGAACAAAAAAGAATAACAAGGCCTGTTACTCCAGCTATTTTTATGCAGGCATCAATCTATTTCAGATAAGTCGCAGTCTTGCTGATGATCTAGTGTTTATCAGATTCATGACAACATTGGAAGTGGTATCGCAAAGACTGTTCCACATAGATATGGATGGTGTGGATTGAAGTGGCACAGCGCTGCTTTTTAAACCTAACTGCATTTGTTAACGTAGTGCTCAAATGTGATCAACACCAGTCATATTGAGCTTTCAATTGCTGAATCACCAGCACTTTGGAAGAAACATTTGAAATCAGACTGGGGGAGTGAAAATGGTGCTGATGGCCCATCTCCAAGATAAGCTTTGCTACTGGGAGCTGCCAAAAGACATGTTGTTGCAGAAGGAATGTACAGATGTTGGAAATTGGATTGAATGAAATCCTTAAAGAGCATCGGGTGCCTTGCGCTTGGTTCTGCTATGGCTTAGGGTTCTGCAAGACTTCTGTGAGTTGGGAAACCTTCACACGGGAAAGAAAAGAGGTTGAGGAGGGGTGAGTTTACTGTGAATACCCAGAAATTAAACTGTTTGCATATTTGCATCTAAATATTGGCTGCACCTGCAGAACCTCTTTAATGGATTCATTTCATAAAGCAATAATTTAGTTTTACGTATATGGAGACCTATTTGTCTCTCAGCATCTGATGCAAGGTTGGCAACAGCTGGTCTAATCACAGCCACAAATAAAGAGGAAATAACAATTTACTAAGAAACCAGACAAATTAGAAGCCTGGTGGGACTCCAGTTACTAGAAAGCTGAATATCTTACTATAAGAACAAAAGATTGTTTTTTTTTATTTTTTGTCTGTTTCTACATATTACAGATTGAAAATGGAAAAGTGAAAACATACACGATTCTCCCATTGATGTGAGAAGCATGACAATAACATCATGATCATTAGTAGAAGAATAATTTGCAGCTTTTTGTACAAAACCCAATATATCCTCCTGGGAGAGGTCAAAACAGAGCCGGGAGCTACTCATCCTTATCAAGTGACCAATCTTAAGATTGTCAAGAAAAGATGCAGGATGTAAGGATGTATAACAAGGAAAAAGAATGCAAAATGCTGCAATTAAGGTAACAACTAAATATAAAAAATCCCTTTGCCTGTAATGCAAACAAGTTTCAAGATCCATACAATTGAACTAAAGTGCAATGAAATGAGTGTACTTAATGTCATTGCATCATCTCTGTAAGTAGTTCTCCTAATGAAGAGATAATAAATATGGAGTCTTTGCACATGGTGACTCAGCACATAACATATGAAACTGATTCCTGAGATCTTTTTATCTTGGGGGGTTGGAGAGGAAAGAGACTTAGTTTTTCCAGTGAATCTCTGCAAAAGTTACTTTGATGTGCATTGGCTTTGGGAGCTAATGACACAAATTTCTTGTGATCTTGCTATCAGGTTACTCACTTAAGTTATTATGTTTTGCTCTTTCCCTGTAGAGCTGGAAGACTTTGCGCAATAGGAATGTAATGTGAGCAGTACAGAGAACTTCCACTTCCCTTATTTCCCGCAGGCAGATACTGTAACTCCAGATCTTGCCTTCCTTCCACAAACCCTCCCAGATGACCTGCTGTGTCATTTGAGATCTCTAGTATGCTATCTATTACAGATCACAAAAAATCTCAACAACCTGCTGTATGAAATTTATAATACCTGTCTTCCCTGATACATCCTTAACATCCAACAGTGATCAGACATGGTATCATCTCTGGGCATGTTACTAGAACACATGACAGAGCAAGAATTAATACAATTCTTCAACATATTTTTGAGAGTATGCTATTGGAAGTTCAGGAGCTTGGAGTTCAAAGGAACTGATTAGGATTTCCAAGGAAATGGAAAATTCAATTCTGCCCCATATTCAAGCCCTAAATGCAGCTGTCCTCCTCAAAACCAAGCCAAACAAACAAAACAACAAAAAAAACCCAGAAGGAATGTCATTTGTTTCTGTATCACTTTCATGTAAGTATGGAAAAAGATTTTTGTCATATATTTAATAAGATACATGAAAATATGCACCAGCTTTATTTATTACTTTGGTTCTGGAGAAACTGTGGGATTTTCTTCTTTCTCCTGCATGTTACACTGCAAATGTACAGAGCTGTGGCAGGTGCTTATTAATAGGTTCTATAATCTAGACATAAAAATTCATGAAGCAGTTTGAGAGGATTGAAAGACAGCTGTTGTTAATATCGACACTAATTTGACGTTTGAAGTACTGCTTCTCTTAGAGTTACACAGTTATACTGATTTATGAGTCCTTTGACCTGTTTTCTTCCTTTACCAAGCACTGTATCCTCCATATGTTCTAAACCTTTCCAAATAATTCAATTGTGCTTGTTGTCTAATCATGTGTTGTCTTACTCCACCTCATCCCTCTACACAATTCAGTCATAAATCATTCCTTGTAGAGGGTGTTCATCCCAACATGCTGCAAGAACAAACAAAAGTCTGTTGCCAAACTCATCCACTATTTAATCAGCTGTTTGTTTGTAAATGTTGAGCGTAGTGTGACAGTTTTCTTTGGAGTGTGTGCAGCAATGTCTCTGTGTGTCAATCAGAATATCTGTGCAGCCCACTTCCTTTACACTCCAGAGTTTTGGATTTTGTCCATCTGTTTAGTTGATCTCTTTAACCATTCCCTTGCCCCAGTACTCATGTTTTTCCATTCCAGATGCTTACCCTATTTTGCCTCTTGCTTTTGTAATCTGGATACATGATTCCTTGATTCTCTCTGGCTTCTCACTCAGCTTATCCCAGTTTTCTCTTGCAGCCTTGTGTCTTGCCAGAGCTATGTCCCAACTCCACCTATCTGTGATAGGGATCAGTGATTTTCTGTTTCCTCTGACTAGTTCTATTCCCACTGTTCATCCCCTATTTTAAAATTCACATAATGATAGAATGGTTTGGGTTGGAAGGGACCTCTGAAGGTCATCTAGTCCACCCTCCCTGCAATGAGGGACACCTTCCACTAGATCAGGTTGCTCAGAACCCCATCCAACCTCACTTTGAACACTGTCAGGAATGGGGCATCCACAACTTCTCTGGGCAACCTGTTCCACTGTCTCACCACCCTCACAGTAAAGAACTTCTTACTATTGAATCTAAATCTACCCTCTTTTATTTTAAAACTATTACTCCTTGTCCTATCATTACAGACCTAAACAAGGGGGGGGGGGGGAATGGTGTCTACACACTAGATGGGTTGTGAAGGTATTTGCATACTACCTGCATTTAGGATTGTCACCCAGCAATTTCACTCTTGAACCCCCTATGACTCCCCCATTGCTGATAAATATGCATGGTTGGGTCTGTGCTCAAGTACATCATCAGTTTGTCTGACATGGACAAATATTTTTGGTTGAGTTGTAACAATGATGGAGAGAATTAACCAGTGGTCTGTTTGCAGGACAGCAATGGTCTGGACCAAGGTGTAATTGTATTTTCTTGATATACGAAATTATGTTGCATGAATCACACTACAAATATTTAGTCCTACATTTGTCTTGAAGTATATGTACATGTAAAATGCAATTTTAGCTGGAATGCTTGCTACTGAATACTACTTCGAGAGTCTCAGAGATTACTGTATAACTATCCAGTTATACTTTTTAGCAGTTTAAGGAGTTCCTGGGGTCCCTCTTTTCTTCTCTTCCATTATCATGAAATCTGGGAAGATTACCTGGCGAAAAAAATGTCCGCTTAACATGCGACACCATCTTTCATTGCTTTATAGCAATAAGATAAGCTATAGTTGGCAACTCCATAGTCTAGAAAGTAAATAAAGAGCATAGTGAAAATGACAGCATCTTCAAGGGGTTTAGCGGAGTGTGGATTATTAGCCAAGATCCTTGCCAAGACCATACCAGCAGAACATGATGACAGTGCTAACTGAAACCTGACTGACAGTCTCTGCTGAATGCATTACGTATTTCAATACTGGAAATCCCAAGTGTCCAATTTTTAATTTTTTACTACTGAAAAGCAGTGTGAGGAGCTGGAGCTGGGCTTTTTGCTTATTGTTTCTGAGCATTTAGTACACATTCAAGTCACCTCTTGTCAAACACATCATATCTCTCAGCCGTATAGCTAAGAAAACTGCTTAAAAACTCAGACGTGTGCTTTCCTGAAATCTCACCATTACAGCTGCTGAGATTTAGGAAAGCAAAACACTGAAAGCTCATGATACATTTGCAGAGGTTGGCAAAATTGTGCTAGCACTAACACACATATTTCCTAAGAGCAGTCTTCATCAGGATGTGTCCAGGTAACAGCCGGAGTTTCTCTGCATCCTAGCACTTGTAACTGTGAATAACAAGTGACCCTGAATCTCTCTCCATTAACAGAGACTTGAGATTCTTTTACACCCTCTGGTGCTACACACAGAAAAGGTAAATACATTGGTACTATTTTGTTTAACTGATAAATATGACTCCTTACAGATTTTATTAAGTGATTGGATTTGCGTTAGGTCCTGACACTTGTCAGATGCGTGTTGAAAAATTACTAGAAAACAGTTCCACAGATGAGCGATCTTAGCTGCAGATGTCCTGTTGCAAAAATCTGTTAGCACTGCTTCCTGCAAACATAAATGAACATGAAAAGCTCAGCTAATTAATTTACTGATATAAATGAATTTTCAGACAACAACATAAAGTACGTGTACCACAGTAGGCAATTGTAGGAATTTAACAGAATGTGCCACATTGATCTTCGTGTTCTGTGGAGGCTTTGTTGCAAGGTCATGTATACTACTTATTTCATGTAAAATATTTGCAAATCTTACTACCAGCCAATTTTATGGCATAGTGTAAAGGAAAAATTAGTCGCTTTTGCTTCAGTATCTGGGATCAAGTGACTCAAACTGACTGGTTATGCAGTACGTAAATCAGAAAATGATCAACAAAACCTCAGTGAAACAAGAGAGCCACTTAAGGGTTTTGTGTACAACTTAAGAGTTTGTAGCTACAACTAGTCTATAATTAACTTTAATGCTTAGCAAAAACCATCTTGGAGATAATGGAGGGGAATTAGATACACACTGACCTAAAAGTAGTAAGAGAGCTTCTTTGCTCCACCAACATTTTATATCATTTGAGTAAGATTTGGATATTCTTTGCTGCTGTCATGAAAATCATCTGCTACAAAACATTCGCTTATTGGGTCTGCAACTGAAGAAACCACATGAAGATTTTTAGAGGGTGACAGAAGTTCAAGGGGTCCCACCTTGGCTTACTTATACCAGTGAACAAACAGCCTTCCTGATTTATCAGCATGCTTACTAAGCGCTGTGAAACCACTGGGGGAAAGATACTAGAAAAGATGTCAAAGTGTAATGCTTTAAATAGCCACACATGCTTTTGTCCCCAGAAAAGAAATACGAAATAAAGAGAACATGGCAGCTGGCTAATTTGCTGAGTCAAGTGGTATTAGAGGTAACCCTCAGTCACTGATTTCAGTGACTAATTTGACAATATTCGATCAAATTTCAGAAGTGCCCATTAATTCTCTGAGTTTCAATTTTGACACAGACTGTACTTAGCACAGAACATCTTTCAGCTATCATTGACCTGAACGGGATCTTCAAGTCCCTACAAAATAGATTAATGATGTAATAAATTTTAATATCAGAAAGAGCCATTATGGTAATTTAGTCAGGCTTCTTTGGATTCTGAGAGCACTTCGGTAAATGTTGCTTGCACGGAGCCTATAACTTACAGCTGAGCTAACACATATCCATAGGAAGGCTTTCAAGTCTTGATTTAAAGACTTGTGTGATAGTGAGCCTATCACATCCTAGATAAAGTGCTTCACAGTCAGTTACCTCAGATGTTTTTTTTTTTTTCCATTTCAGTTTCTAACCATTTGATTTTATTATGACCTTACCTGTTAAACCACCCTTTCTACCCAGGAATCACAATTAGGCAAGCTGCAGTATGGCTCAATATAAAGTGCTTTAAGGGTGTCAAAGAGGAAGAACACACAGAATTTGTGGTAGGGAAAAACATATGTACACAATCCTGATGTACATGGTTCTGATAGGCTGCGAGGGCAAGAGGTCCCTGGTGAGCCAGGGCCCCTGGAGCAGGCAGTGTAGGAGGAAGCATCAGGGCCCTTGGTGCAGACAGGGAGGGCAGGCAGCACACCTGCAGTTTTGGCAATCCCATAGAGATGTCATGACTCCAAGTCCCCACTGTGTTCCAGTATGTGGTGTTCAGATGAGGCTAGCATATCATAATATCATTTCAATCAACCTACCTTCATCATCACTTTGTACTTTACATTTGGTCACCTGATGTACTTATTTATTTGGTCCTTGGCACTTATTCTGTATTCTTTTGTATTACATATCAGGAATAGGGCAGAAGTCTGGCCTAAAACCAGTAGTCACCACAGGGACCTCACCAGATGTATCCCCATGGACTGTGCTAGTCATGCTGGAGAGAAGGAGCCTCCACTACCATTTTTCTGAAAGATTTAAGCCTGTAGTCCCTCAAAATACCAGACAGCTTGAAGGATGGGTTGGGTCATATGTTGAATAACTAATTACAATGTCTTGTTATAGTAAAAAGAGGATTATTTTTTTTATTTGCTGTAATGTTATAAAATTCTAAAAGAAACTTAGATACAGAAGGCATAAGAGTGTATTATTTTTTGAATACACAGCATTTTTAAGAAAAAGGGTTAAAATTCAGCATATTCAAATATACATGTTGACAAATAGATGTCATCAACAAACTGGTAAGAGAGCACATTTGTATGTTAGCCATGTCAAATCTAACCCAGACTTGTCCTTATTCTGGATTCGCTCACAGTATATGAATGACTTTAAACCCGATTACAATATTAAAGTTTATAAATTAAATTTTGGCCACATGCATTGAATGTTCCCCAAAATAATGCTGGTGGCAGGTGAACAGAAAAGCATCTCACTCCACACTGCTACTCAAGAATTTGTAGTTCTCAGTTTGAGGTGGGGATTTTACTGTAATAAAAATGTAACTCTTTATGAGACATAATTTCACAGTGGTGGGGGAGACACAAATCACATTTCTCACAACTTGGAAAATCCCGAATCTTGTGGGTTTTTTAGCTTACAGTAACTTCAGGTATAAAACTTGCACACAAAGTGCACTGTGTGTTTTGCACAAAAGCAAACAGGTTAATTTCCTTTGACTTGATAAATCAGTGCAGACCCCTAATCAATTATTTTCTCACCTTCAGCCCTCCTCCTTAATAGAATTTGTCTTTGGTACCATTTTCCTCAGTGCAGACACGTCCTTGCAAGTCCTTTATCAGGTACGAGATAGGAGGGGACAGCTCTGCAGTTTGTTAGGGGGACAGAACCTGGGGGGGGGGGGGGGGGGAAGGGACCAGGAGGCAGCCCCAAGACACAGGGGCGGCGGCTCGGATACCAATGGGTGCTAGAAAGCAGCAGGCAACCCACTGCGCGCCATGGAGGCGGGAGAGCCACACGAGAGCAGACCTACGCCGTGCCGGGCCCTTCACGCTGCTGGGCGGGGCGGCGCTGCCGGAAGCGCGCTGAGCTCCCGCCTCGCGCTGGGGTTGGGGGTCACACGCGCCGGCCCTCCGGGGTGAGGGTGGCTCGCGGGGCTCTGGTTCGCCCATGGAGGGCTTCGGAGATGAGGAGCCGGAGACTGACGGGCCGCTGCAGCAGTTGGTGAAGCGGCAGCGCAAGGAGAAGAGGGAGCTCCAGGGTGAGGGGCCCACGGGCTGGGGAAGGGCGAGCGGCGGAGAAGGCGGGGGAGAAGAGAGCAGCTCCCTCAGGCGCCCGCCTCGCCGGGGGCTGATGGGGAGGCGTGGGGCGGGCTCGCGTCCTGCTGTCGGCTTTTTCCCGAAGGACGCTCCGCGGGAGCGAAACTGGGAGCCCCATACCGCCCTCGGGAGTAGCTGGGAATTAGCCGCACGGCTTTGGGGAGGGAAGGAGCGGCCCTTGCAGGGCCTTCGCCAGTGGCAAGCGGGCGGAGGCCATGGAGATGCCGCGTCTTGACAGGGGTGTCAGAGCTGTGCTGTGCTGCGAGGTGTGGTTCTTGGCACCTCTGGAGCACGAGTAACTCTCGAGAGCGGTAACACAGTGCTGGGTTATTAACACCGTGTTATCGTTTTGCTGCTTTTGTTCTGTGGCAAAGAAGGTGTGGTTTTGTTAGGCATTTTAGAGTGAAAAGCCTGCATAAGGGGCCTTGCTGCCGTGCAGCTTCTTTATTTAAAGTGTAGTTGATCTGAAATTAGCTTTTACGTTCTGTCCAGCCACAGTAAAGTATCTATAGTAGGAGATTTCTGTGGTCTTAACACTGCTACCTATGAACTGTTCACAAGCCACATTTCATCTACCCTGTTATGGTAGATCAATATAGTGAAGTAATTTCAGTAGTTACCTGGATTCTGTATTGTAGTTGATTCTAACGTTTTTGTTAAGCCTTTCTCACTGCTGTTATTTTTGGGTGAGCTATTCTCATTGTTATAGCCTTTTCCTTATTTGGCTTTTTTGCCATGTTATGAAATAGCCCCATCTGCAGCCTTTTATCAGTTAGAGGGTTAAAGAAGAGGAGAAACAGTATTGGGCATGGTGTTGTCATTATATCTGTAGGAATGTACTTTTTTGATATGCCTTTTCCTCCCTCAAGTTCGGTTGAAGTTGAAAAGAGGAGTAGGAATTGATGATCGATCTTTGTTAGGTGGCTGGAGCACATGGTAGGTGGCTGGAGCACATGGCACATTGGTTGGGAGAGGCTGAGGAATAAAGGGTTTTTTCGCCTAGCGAAGGTGATAGGGAGTATCTAATTGTAGTCCTCTGCTAAAGGTGGGAAGGTTATCCAGAAGACAGAGCCCTTGTCTTGCCAGTCAAGAGAGGCAGGTGTCCTATAGTCACACATCTTCCTACTTGAAAAATACATTCTGGTAAGTGCAGTGGTGACTGTTTGACAGAGAGCAAAACAATTTGTTCATAAGAATAACATAAAGTGCATCTCAGCCTCTGAAAATTCAGCATTTCCTCCAGTTGATGACCCTTGTCTCCACCACCCCCATATACTCTCTGTGTGTATTTGTGTGTGCCTCTTAAGTCCCAGATTTCCTTCTCCCCCATTATTAATTTTTATGAACAAAATACTCTTCTGTCTTTCCAACTCACCTGATCTGTGAGGCTGAATGCTTTTCATAAATCTTTCAGTATAAGCATCATTCCTGCCTCCTCTTAAAAAGTTTAATTATCATCCCCACCATCTTCAGCTTAATGTGTCAGTCACAGGTGAATGACAGGAAAATGTACAGCTGATGAATAGCTGGCAGGGTGTTAAATAGTCGGGGCTGTCACTCTAAAACAGTGGATACAGAACTAGCAGGGAGTATTCATTCAAGAGCACAGGTTGTGGAAGCTGTTACTGTTCACACTGCAGAAGAAGAAAATACTATGGTGGATCTGTGTGTAGATCCAACTGTGTAATAGATGGAGCCAGATTTTGTAAAGTGAAGTGTAGAGAGTGAACTCATGTCTGAAAGCAGTAACAACAAAATCCTTGTGGGAGAAAAAAGGGAAAATATTTTCATAACATGAATGGCTAAACATTGGAAAAAAACTGGCCAGAAACGTTGGGAAGTGTCCATCCTTGGGGTCTTTGCACAGTCATCTGAATAAATTCCAGATCAGTCTGAATCAGTGTTACCTGATGTAGCTTTGAATTCAGCCCCGCTTCAAGCAGGAGGTTGAACCAGATGACCTCTGGACATGCTTTCTAACAAAGCTCTTCTATGGTTTGAGAAATGGAGTGTTGACTTAGTCTAAAAATACTTGCGGAATTTAAGCAAGTTGAGGTTTATTTTTTTTGCTTCTTGAATAGCAGAAATTTGCTTTTGGAAACTTTTTTTAAAAGGATAGGTAAAATCTTTTTTTACTTTTAATTTACTGCTTGTGTAATTAAAAATTTACCCATCTTCCCTGTGATAGGATTTGAGGTTTCAATGCCCAGATAATATTTTTGAAGCCAACAGGCTGGTGTCTGCTGCGTTGAAGTTCATAAGCATTTATAATAGTAACCTAGCACAAGTTTTTCTCTTTTTTGGATACAGCGTTTTTATCTTTTAAGAAAAATATAGCTGCTTTAAAATGTGATGGTCATCAAGGGCAGTCTGATAGCTGAACCGTTAAAACCTACCAATATGTTGGTATTTGTAAAGTTCCTTCTGCATGACTTGCTTGCATTTGTCCTTTCTGTGGTGGCTGAACTATCTATGTTTAAAGGTAGTCTTTATTACACTACTACTCTAACAGCAAAAATTCAAGGCATGAAAAATGCTGTTCCCAAGAACGATAAAAAGAGACGAAAACAGCTGGCTGATGAAGTTTCTAAACTAGAAGCAGAACTTGAACAGAAGCACAAGGAGGAATTAAAGCAGCTGAAGGAAGCTTCACCTGAGCAGAATAAGGTAGGTGCCATAACTTAAGCTGAACAGAGCTTATAGCTAAATTGGTGCAATACAGTTATCTGTGAATGATGCTAATGCTGCATGCTCATGCATCTCCTGAAGTTTTTCTTTTGGCTGTTTAAGTCTTGTAAAGAAACAAACAAAAATCTGTCTGCCTGATATTTCTGGACGAGGTGTTTTCTTTTTAGTAACCTAACAAAGAGTTAAGCAGAATGTACTTTGGTTTGAAAAGGAGAGTGAAGACACTTCTGAATTACTTTTAGGGAAATAGACTTGATTGAGGAGCATCTGCTGAGAAGCATTGTGGGGGGAAAAAACATGTTCAGTTGTTAGAGTTATGAGCCCTTAACAATCTTCTGTAGTAGTTTTTAAGCATATGATTAATGCATAAGCGTTAAACATAGTGCTTCTGTTTACCTGAAACTTAGATTAGTTTCAAGAGTCTTATTTTGCTAAATGAGCTGTCAAAACTTTATGATGGAACCTTTCAAGCTAAAATCCTTGTCTTGCACATAGCTTTCCCTTTTGGCCAGTAAGCAGGGTTCACACTTCAGTGTGGAAGCTTGTACTAGAACATACAGAGCAAGTTGGACGTGCACAGCTCATAACTGCATCTTTGGTGAGACTACAGAAAAAGTAATGAAATACATGACTCTGGTCTGGGACGTGAAGTGCTTTAGTTTTGGCTTTGATGGGTTCTGTGCTATACGCAGATCTTTGTGGTTAAACATCATAAATATACCCTGGAATTACCTAGGAACAGAACTTAAAATTGTTTCAGGAGATGTGCGTCTTAGTTATCATTTATACTAATAAGAGCATTTAACTTTTCTTTTTTCTTTTAGACAGATTCTGTAGCTGATGGGGTTGCAAATTTAGAGCTTGAAGGAGTAGAGCAACATATTCAGCATCCTCGAATATCAAAAGCACAGAAGAGGAGGGTATGACTTACTATTTCAATCAAATATTTATAAAATTTTTAAGTTACATTCACTTAAACTGAACTGTAATAACCAAAGTTAAGCAGTTTTTCAGGGGACATTACCTGGCTAATTCAGTATTGATACTGTACCTCCTGCATACCTTGAAAATCTGTAAAGCTGCTACCTAGAGATATGTAAGCATTTTATAAATAGTTGTAGTTTTTCACCTCAGCCATGAGCTGGTAATCAGAATAGGTCAGGAGATAGGAGCCAGGAATAAAAAGAAAATTGTGTAAAGCAAATGCTTTTAAAAGAATTTCACTAAAAACATTAATAAATAAAGTAAATGTAACATACTACACGGAAGTTATGCAAGTAGAACTTTAAACATTTCCCAAAAGAACATCAGTACTGAAATTCATGTAGTTTTTTGATTTAAGAAGTACCACTCAGTATGCAGGCCATTAGGGTTGAATCTTGTTAAGATCAGATGTTAGATTGCGATGGATTAACATTATCATCCTATCTACATGAATGTCGGTTCAGGGCCAGAGGGCCACGGCTTTATTGCAGAGTCCATCCCCTGTTACATCATCACTGCTGCAGAGCTGCCTTTTAACACACATGATGAAAAGATGTTCTTAATTCATGGCACCACATCTAGGCAAATTGGCAGCTCTGTAGTCTAGTTTTCCTGTATTGTGGTTGCCTAAACCAGTCTGATCTTAATTTTTGGTGAATTTAAAGTGTGAAAGTGGAAAAGATCACTCTCTACTGCTTCATTTTTATTTGCTTATTTACTTTGACTCTTATTCCCTTATAAATATGAGTGTAAACTTCTGAAGCGTTCTATTGAAGTTATATTTATGTTATGTATTATTTCATCCCCCTAGTGTTCTGTGTGTATGCATGCATTCTTTTCTGTCCTTTAGGTTAGGAGCAGCCTTTTTCCTGTATAGAATGTAACTGGAGAGAGTTTCAGTTTCATGACATTAGCTCCTTTATGCAATCATATGTGTAAGCGGTAGATCTCATATTTATTATGAAACAGCAATATTTTCTGTTGTTTAGTTAGAATTCCCGTACTTGACTTGTTTTTCAGTGTGTTGAAATAGGTGATCCTGGAGAAATTACTACAGTTAATAGCCTTTGTGCAGTGTTGTAAAGTGTTATTTTACATATTGTTATAATGAAGATTTCTTCAGTCAATAATTTCTGGTGTGGTGTCAGAGGGAGTTAGGATATATTGGTCACTTACCAATTGCTAAACTTTGTGTTTAGAAGGTCTCTAAGATTTGGTAGTACTGATTCAGGTGAACATTTCACAGATGTGAATGTACTAAGAAAACACCTGAAGAGTTAGAAGCAAACACTAAGCCAAGAACTGTACAGGTGTCTTGTAAATATTAACATTTGATGTGTTTTTGTGTGTGTGTGTGTGGTGTGTGTTCTAAATCTAAGGAGAAAAAAGCCGCCTTGGAGAAAGAAAGAGAAGAAAGGATAGCTGAAGCTGAGATAGCAAACTTAACAGGTGCTAGACATCTTGAAAGTCAGAAACTTGCTTCCCTATTGGCAGCAAGGCATTTGGAGATTAAACAGATCCCTTCAGATGGCCACTGCATGTACAGAGCTATTGAAGATCAGCTCAAAGATCACGAAAATTCCTGGACTGTTGCAACTCTGAGGAACCAAACAGCAAAGTATATGCAGAGTCACTTTGATGACTTCCTGCCATTTCTTACAAATCCTAGTACCGGAGACATGTATAGCAGAGGTAAGACTTGGGGCATAAGAGACTTTAAAAACTGTTATAATCATTTCTAATAAATCTCTATCTCAGTTACAGCTGAATTGGAATTTACCCATTATGGGTTGTTCCTGAACTTTGTTACGTTATTGGTTCAGCTGTGTTCTCTGGAACACAGAACTATGATCTACTGTGATACTTGGTGCACCTGAATCTTTGTAATTATTTTTTAAGAATCTTCGTATTTTTTTTCTTTATGGTAATCTAATGAAACATTATTCCGCATTAGAAACACTACAAAAAAATGCTGATTACTATATAGTAATCATGTTCTGGGATGTGATTGAAGTTGTTATAAACAGCTTGATACAACTAACTAGGTTAGGGATGATTTTTTTTTTTGTCAGTTTCATGCTGGTGTTTTCAGTTTTCATAGGAAAGCTGTTAAAACTGAGTGTGAAATTCAAACAAATCTATTTAACAGTTTGCTTAGATGCTTTTTATTATTCTGCCCTTTATTTTCAGTGTTTATGCTGGGTCTTTTGGAGCCCTTATAAACAGAATAAACTGAAAAATATAAAAGTGTTTAGTGTGGAGCAGTGGTATAGGCTGAGTAAATGTAGTTAAATGAAATTTATGTACTACTTGAGCAATAAATGATTTTTTCATTCGTGTTATTCGTATTCCATGTCTGGAACACAATGTAAATAATTTTATGCATTGTTTTGAACTTACTGCTACATCATTTAGTAGTTATAGCTGTGGATTTCATTTGGTGACTGGGGGCTGATGTGAAGTAGTTGGCATCTTTTCCCATGTTGACAGAGATAATTGTCACAGGATAAATCTTCCCCAAGAGAAGACTGAATAAAGTTGCTACAAAGCAGCAGGAAGTTGTGGTTTTCTTATGTCTCTTAAGCCTGTTTTAGGGGGAATGTATAAAAAACAATTCTGAAGAGTCTTCAGAAAATCTGGTCTTTTTTTATCAGAATCTGTTCATAGCATTCAGAAACCTGAAGGGCTGTAATTTTTAATTTTGAAAGCTTGGTTCCAGTAGAACATGATCTGTAAAAGGACTGTTTTGCTGTTAACAAAGAAACTATTGGGACTAAATACCTCAGGGGTTAAAAACAAGGCAGCTAATTTGGAAACCTGTTGAACTAGATTTTTATAAACATACCTGACACCTAGGTAACTTCACAGCTTAGTGTACTACCCCATTCTTACCTAAAGTCACCAAACAGCACTCTGAAACTTACCAGGAAGAAGAGTGTATGTAATTTCGTGCTTGTTAGCAGTTCCCTGAATAAAAAATCTAAAATATAAATATGTGCTTCTTGTACATAATTGTTTTTATTCCTGTCTTCAGTCTGTTTTCCTTTTTTTTTTTTTTTTTTCCCCCCTAAACCAGTTAGTGGGTGGATTTTTTTGGCCTCTGGTGTTTTATTTTCCTTCTCTTCAGTGACTGTAGATATTTTCCTGTATAATGTGTTTGGGGTTTTCAGGTTCTACTTCTTCATTGCAAAATCAGTACTTTTCCTCAGTTGCTTATTCTTAACTAAGGACTAAAAGTTGCCTTTTCTTTCACTGCAGAAGAATTTGAAAAATACTGTGATGACATAGCAAATACAGCTGCATGGGGTGGTCAGCTGGAAGTAAGTACTGTATTGATCATTTTTATTTGTGAAATTCTGAAGTGGGTGAATATATCTTTAAAAAAGGGCTTCATAAGAGAGAATACCCAAAGGCATATGGGAACATAGTCGCAGAATCATAGAATCAACCAGGTTGGAAAAGACCTTTAAGATCATCAAGTCCAACCATTCCCCAGCACTGCCAAGGTCATAAACTATTTACCCAGAACTTTTTCCTATGGTTATAAATTGTTTCTGCTTTTCTGATGGTGCATCACTGTTCTGATGTATTTGACGACATGCAAGGTAATGAATTCAGTACTTCTAAATGTCATTAGAAAGAATGACAATATAAGTGGGGGAAGACTTTCTAAGGAGAAAGCCTTTAATGATGCAAGCTTAGATAGTAGCAAGGCTGACTAGAATAGAGCAATGTTGACTTTTGTAATATAAACCAGAACTTGAGCTTGAGAAAATAAGTATTTGTTTTAGTTTGTCTTACTTATTCTTTTGTGAAAGAGTAGTCACCAATTTGCTGAAGTTAGCCCAATGTTACCTGTGTTTTTTCATCAAAATGATTAAATTAAGGTAACCTGTTCTCAAAGTTCAAAAAGTTAAAATAATTTTGCTTATTTTAGTAAAGTGTATTTTCTAACAATATTTGAAAGGTTATGCCTAAACTCATGTAGGCTAAAACTAAATGTCATGTCTTCCTCTCTCTTCCCTGCACTGGATTTAATCCTATTATTGAATTGCTTTTGTGCCGTAAAGCTAAGGGCTTTGTCGCACATTTTGCAAACACCTATTGAAGTTGTGCAAATGGATTCCCCTTCCATTATTGTTGGTGAAGAATATTCAGGCAAACCAGTAATACTTGTGTAAGTATGTAATTTTATCCCTTCTTAAAATTACTCCACTTTTTCTGTAGCAGAGAGCTCAGCTTTGATTCTCACCTGCTCTTTTATTTGCTGTTACTATCTGATGTTGAAATGCTGCTTGCATAATGATCTTGCGGGTCAGAAATTATGTTTGTGATTGACACAGTTTAAAAATACTGAGATAAGTTTTAAGATACTCGTAATTAGAGTTCTTAAAATGCTGACAATCAGTCTGAAGTCTGATTCAGTCACTGCTTTATAGAATGATACAGGGTTATTTTATCTCTTACATAATTACAAAACAGTAGTGAAAATGATGGACGATGCAGGAAATTCTCCCCCCTGCTCTTTAAAGTTGATGTCGATCTGTTCCTGGAAGTCACCAGAATTTGAAGCTATTAATACTCTTCTATTTAATGACCCTGTATTTTCTGTGCTAAAATTTGAATTTGTCTCAGCTATCGTCCAGGTGCTATTAGTGTTTGTCATGAGATATATTTCTAGTTAAACCGAACACTAATTCTTTAACTTTTTTTTCAGGTATATGAGACATGCCTATGGATTAGGAGAGCATTACAATTCTGTAAAACTTCTAACAGACACTGCTACAGAAAATGGCAGCTAGCATACAAAAATCAGATGCCTACATGGGTAACAGTTGCATCTTGATGTATTGGGCTCCAGACAATTCCCAGATAGACTGGAAAGTAAAGCTAAATGGAATGGATTAAAAATGAAAAATACTTACAAGGTTTGACTATAAATCAGAAATAGCTCTTGATTTAAAACAAAACCAAACAACAGTATTTGAACTTGTTGATATTAATCATGCTTAGAAGATCCGCTCTAAAAAGATGGCTGTGTAGATGGGATTTTTTTTTTAGTAGGGCTTCTTCCCATGCTGCAGTGAAAATACCGAGTAGTAAATGTTTTGGTAAATAGGCATTTCTGCTTAAGAGTTCAGATTACCTGAAGGTTCCTGTTACATTCTTTCTGGCAGGTTTTAATTATTGTGTAAGAATAAAGGCATTTAAAATATTTGATTTTATTTTGATGGGTGGAATATCCTCTACAATTGTTTTTTAATTTCACAGCAGGATCTAGCTTTAACACTGTAGTAGGGATCCTCTTGTTTATTTGGGCAGAGAAGAGCAGGAGGCAAATCCAGTAGTAATGTATCTTGCTTGTCTGAAGAAATTGCACATTTAAAGACCTTTGCTAAGTTTTTTTTACTAAGGTTTGAGGGCTTCACTTTTTTTTTCTTTGCAGTTGGCAGTAGGTCAGCTGAACACTTGGTGCTGTTCCTAGTACTGAATCTGTAGGGAAAGCACTGTTGCTCATGACTATACATCATAATATTGATGCAGGTGAAATGTGCGTTTCATCCTTCATAGTCTTTCATCTGTGCATTTCAGTGATACAGAAATCTTAGAAGCAAAAAGCTTCTCAATATCCTCACTTGAGGTATTGAAACTCATCTGACCTCGTTATCTATGGATCTGCTGAGCTAAACACTTAGTGTTCTAAAGTATGATGTTTTGTAATGCTCTAAAACAGATGGTTGCATACAGGTGTAAAAATAAACACTTTGGGGTTTGTTAGTAACTTTAAAGGTGATCTGCAGAAGAATTAAGCTTGTTCTCATTGCTCCTTATGATGTACAGAGACTTGAAAGGTGGTGGTTTTTTGAAATGGCTTGGTTACTTTGAATTAGGAGTGCTGATTTTCATCTTTAAGTTACTGTAAATGTGATTCCAAAATTAAGCACCATACTGAAACCAAAGTTATAATGCAGTTGTTTTCTAACCATAGAAGTAGGTTGTTTTTGTTTTGGTTTTTTTTTTTTAAAGTCTAAGTCAATAACATGATAATTTGTCTGTGTTTTAGTGCTGATGATTTGGTTTGGAGAAAATCAATTTGTACCAAGTTTAAACATCTTTGCTCTCATTTGAGGATTATGAGTTAACACTGCACATGTTGTAGTGCTTCAGCAAAGCTAGCCAGCAGATTGACATTCTTGGGACTTACAAATCACAAATTAAAATCTGCTCTTAAGAAGGAGGAGATAACTGTTCACTTTATGGATCAGAATATGTCTTGATTTAAAGCACTTTGAAAGAGAAGGACGAGGAGAAAATCAGACAATTGTAGCAGGGGGGTTTGGACAAGCAAAGTTTGAATTGTGACTTTAGGCTGGTGCCTGCCGGGAAAACAAAGTATTAACTAGATCAAGAGATTTTTTACATCCTTATTTATCTGATACAGTATAGCAAATAGAGCTGTATTTATAGCAGCTGGTTTACTGTAGAATTTGGGTTTACTACCTTGGTTGTATAAAACGATATTTTTAATTTCAAACAAAAAATTTGGATACACCAGTATGAAAAAAGGGTTTCTATTTATAATACCACTATGAATTTCACAAATAATAATGAGAAGTCCTCTTCTCTGCTGTTTAGAATTGATGTTGTCTGAAATGCACGTGTTGCATTTTATAGATACCCTGTGAAAAAAGTTCTTTGGTTTATTGGGTTTTCATTCTTGTTTGATTTACTGACAGAGAAAGTATGTCAGAATTTTGGAAGGCCTGTACCAACAGTTTGTCCTGTTGAAGATGTTTACAATTTGTATAAAGCAAAATACTGTTTTAATGTAGTGAGTGAAAGATCTTTACTCAGGCTGTATGGGACTTGCCAAAAAGTAATAAATTGATTTATTTGTGGCAAATCTTGTTGTGATCACTTTTTATTTTGTAGTTATATTGTTTGCTTCTTAATTCCTGGTATTAGTATGTTTACTCATGTAATTTTTATGGCTTTAGGGTCCTACTGTAGTATGAATTGTCCAACAACTGGCAATTCAGAATTTTACTCATTATGAAATGAAGTTGTTTCTAAACAAAATTTATCCTTGGTGTTTTAGCAGTTAATCTTGAGCTCTTCTGAAAAGAGATATTTGAAAATACTATTGAACTTCACTTGATCATTTTTATGTATGGAGAAATTGAAAGGGTTTTCTAATACAATTTACCTTTTAACTTCTTTGTCAGATTACATTTTCTCTGCAAAGTATCACTACTTATTTTGAGGTTTTATGTATTTAAGTAGCTTTTCTTGCTTTTATCTGCAGTTAACTGACATCAGTTTCTTCAGCCACTCTTTCTTTTAAGGGCTATAAGGTAAATTTTTTTTGCAAAGAATGAGGTTAGTTTCCAGTAGGAATGCTCACATGAATAGGAGGGAAACTGTCTAGTGGTTTGCAGGCAATTGTGTGTAATATTCTTAAAGGGAAGAAGTTATTTATTGTTGAAAGCAATGGATACAGTCAGGCATGGAGGAGACTGGCCTCCTCTTGGAGCTACACACAATGTTTAGTATCCATCCCTGTTCCCTTCACTTAGTCTGCTCACAGCTGTGTGTGTTTTGGGAAGACCTGATCAGACCTACTGAGTAGGTGTGCTGGGTAAGTGGCGTCTTCAGGGGTGTTACAGGCTTTGTAACAATGGAGTGAATGCAGAATACCCCAAAGATATCCCAAAGGCCATGATGAGGGTGGACATCGGAATGTCCAATCTGCAGCATCATGGTGGACAAGACAACACTTTGAGACAACACCTTGGACTATCATCTTTCATAGGCCAAGGAACTGCTGTGAGTACTGCTTCCTATTTTTAGTCCTCAAGACACAACCTGCCCTCCTCTTTCTCATCTCCTGGGATGTACTTATGAATGACAAGCAGCCCATGTTGATTATTTGATGTATGTGGTAGCTGAGCAGACTTAAAAATAGCATCTGAAATATAGAGGGCATTTTCTGTGCTTTCTTTGGCTCCAGTAAGAACGCTAATCCACTAATTCCTTTGTTTTGAGAGACTAGTAAAAGCAGCAGATGAGTTAATCACTAGAGACTTATGATATATAGAATCATAGAATAGTTAGGGTTGGAAAGGACTTTAAGATCATCTAGTTCCAGCCCCCCTGCCATGGGCAGGGACACCTCACATTAAACCATGCCATCCAAGGCTCTGTCCAACCCCACCTTGAACACCGCCAGCAATGGAGCATTCACAACTTCCCTGGGCAACCCGTTCTAGTGCCTCACCACCCTTACAGTAAAGAATTTCTTCCTCATATCCAATCTAAACTTCCCCTGTTTAAGTTTGAACCCATTACCCCTTGTCCTCTCACCACAGTCCCTAATGAAGAGTCCCTCCCCAGCATCCCTATAGGCCCCCTTCAGATACTGGAAGGCTGCTATGAGGTCTCCATGCAGCCTTCTCTTCTTCGGGCTGAACAGCCCCAATTTTCCCAGCCTATCTTCATGTGGGAGGTGCTCCAGTCCCCTGATCATCCTCGTGGCCCTCCTCTGCACTTGTTCCAACAGTTCTATGTCCTTTTTATGTTGAGGACACCAGAACTGTACACAGTACTCCAAGTGACATCTCACGAGAGCAGAGTAGAGGGGCAGGATCACCTCCTTCGACCTGCTGGTCACGCTCCTTTTGATGCAGCCCAGGATACGGTTGGCTTTCTGGGCTGCAAGCGCACACTGCCGGCTCGTTCTTTTTTTCATCGACCAACACCCCCAAGTCCTTCTCTGCAGGGCTGCTCTGAATCTCTTCTCTGCGCAGTAGCTGTAGCTGTGCCTGGGATTGCTCTGACCCAGGTGTAGGACCTTGCACTTTTCATGGCTAAACTTCAACAGGTTGGCATCGGCCCACCTCACAAGTGTGTCAAGGCCCCTCTGGATGGCATTCCTTCCCTCCAACATATCAACTACTTCCAAATGCAACAAAAATCCTTAGCATTGCCTCTGTATGTTACAAACAGATACATCATAAAAAGAATTGTTTGCACACACAATGTTCAGTAAAATTAAAAATAAACTGATTTAGTCTCTATGGTCCAGATTAAATAATACATCAAGGTGTCAAATGACAAGCTTCATCCTCTCCACAAATCAGAAAAACTAGAGTGCATAAGCTTAAATAGTAAGAAGATAAAAAAATACTCCTAGGGAGCTATATCATCTGCAAAGCCTCCTTGAACTTCATCAGTCCTGCAAAGAGGTTGTCATGGTATCTGGAGGGATTAGATACATGAAGAGTCTGAAAGTGCTGTGTTTATCAGCAAAACATTCCAGATGTGAGTTTTATTTTTCAAAGGCTTTTGTTTTTTGTGTTTTCCTTTGAAGAAGAATGATCTAAAAACATCTGGGCAAGGTATGTTTCTGTCACATTGTTACGTAAGTCATGAAGATGCACTTTAATAATTGTAATCTGGAAAATAATTGGATACTCTTTCAAGGAAGTTAAGGATGTGGAGATTTTGAACTAACAGTTCTTCCTTTTATACATATATATCCTATAAAACTCATTAATTAAACCTCAGCAGTATAAATAGGCAGTAGTTTGTTGTTAAATCCTAATGAGGTTCCACTGACTTGGGGAAAAAGCAAGAGACAAGATAACGTGAAGGAAACATTTTTTCCCTTAGCAGTATGCAGAACGTTGGAGCACAAAAAAACAGGAACAAAAGAGGGTAAGTTGTTGGTAAATGGGGATACCTGAATGAAATGCACAAAAATACCTGGGCTGAGAACAATGAGATTAGAGAGAATACAAAAGTAAGGGCTAGAATAGCTGTAGGAGTAGCCAAGCAGAGAGGTGGCCAGCTAAGCTAGTAACCTGTTTTCCAGAAGCAAAACACAGGTGGATTGTGTGTCTCTGGGGGTCTGTTCTTAGGCTAAAAGACCTTTCTAAAAGGGAAAGAAAAGAAGGTAAGCATTTGCTGCTTTCTGTAGCTCAGAATGTACTTAACAATATGAAAAATACTATATATCTTTGTACAGATCCTGTGTGTGTCTTTGCACCTTGTGCTTCTGAATCATTGCACCATATAACCAGCAGTCTCAAACATTTGATGAGCTCCTCCAAATAGAGGCCTCTTTTGTAGCTTTACTGGCAGCCTTCATTGCACCGTCTTCACTGTCAGGTAGTACTGCAGATTGCTTCAATGGATTTTAACAACTTTATTTTAATCTCTGGTGTATTTATCAGTATTTGGCATACTGTGTTTTATGTCATTTAGTAGCAATATTTGCTGTCTGCTTGATCTGCTCTTTGGGTGTTATCCATCTGCTTCTGAATGTTTTATCACAGTTTTTGCAGACAAATGCAGACTGAGTCGACATGGAGATCTTTGAGAATACCTATGTGAGACAAGGATAGAGAATGTCATGAAAGAATGCTTTAAATCCAACTAGAAAACTGTGCTATTCAGTAAAAAGAGTAATGAAAAGATTCTTAAGGAAAATTACCCTGCTGATATTTCAAACCTTTACATTTTACTTTTTATGGTTTAGTTGTGACAATCAAGTAAAAAACTTTGTGTATTCTTTTTTAATAAAGAACAAAGTGGATATTACACCTCCGATAGGGTATACTGAGGTTTTGCAGATTCTGTTATTTCTGAAAGAATGGTAGCTTTGCCCTGCATAACAAATTATATTCCCCTTCTAGTGCAATGACACATCACAAAAATTAAGTTAAAGGTCTTTTTTCTAGTAAGACCATTTGAACTTCTTATGTTTTTTGTGAAACATCCTTGATGCTTTAGCCCAGGTTGGATGGGGCTTTGAGCAATCGCGTCTAAGGTGAGGTGTCCCTGCCCATGGCAGGGGGGTTGGAACTAAATGATCTTAAGGTCCTTTCCAACCCAAACTGTTCGGTGATTCTGTGGTTCTGTGTTGCTGTGTGTAGGGATAGAGATGTTCAGGGTTTTTTAATTTAAAGTAGTGCCTTTAATGGTGGAGGTGTTTTGGGGGGACAGGAATGACATGGATTGCTTTTCTTAATTGTGCAATAATTGAGCTGATACTTGGGCATTCTGCGGGTCTGTTGAGAAAACTGTATTAAAAAAATCTGTATGTCAGTATGTCATCTACACTTTGGATCTGTGCCGACTTGTCTCATGTGATAGCCCCTTCAGAGAAAACTTGGCTACAGAGCATTGGTTGGAGGTGGAGCTACAGACTGGAGCTGGAAAGCTGTGGACTGTTGCAGATCTAGGACATCACTGGCAATAAACAGAAACGTGGAATAAATTGTGGGACTGGAGCGGTGCACTGAATGGATACAGGCTTTTAGGAAGGACGGGCTGCGAAGGTGAGGAGGAGACGTTTAGCTTAGTGCATGGCTGTGACAGGTTTGTAGATACTATTTGTAATCTGTCTGTAGGTTACAGGTCAGGATCAGAGGGGTGACCTACATGGGTCATGTTATAGTGGGTGCCTGCTGTCCACCAACCAACATATTTTTGCTGGTTTTACTAGCAGTGGGGTTTTTTTTTTTTTTTTGCACAGTTTAAGTTCCCTAGGCAACTCGATCCTTAATCTAAACATAAGACAGAGCAAGTTAAATTTGAAAGCTATTGATTAGTAAATACATTTGGTTATGAAGTCTCCATTAAAGCCTGCATATGAAACACAGTGTCTTTTCCCTGCAAGATTTATTTATGTATTTTAAGAAGAACACAACAGATACCCTATTTGTACAACAGGTGAAACCAGGTCTCAGTAGAGGCTTTCTTGTATTCTTGCTTACTTCACACAACGTATGGTATGTATCACAGTGATGCTTGTAACATTAAAATTTGTCAGATGCACAAACTAAGGCATTGTCTTCAAAGGGTGTGCTTACCAAAACTGATAACAAATGTTGCAAGATTAAGAGTCTTGAAATAATCTTTATACATTTCAGCTGCATTGGTATGCAACATTTCCCAGATCAGAGCACTTAAGAAAGGTAATTTTAAGGACTGAAATCACATATGCATTTTAGTGAGGAGAAAAAAAATCCAGCCCTTTCCTGTGCACTGTGAAAAGAGATGAGAACTGCTGACTACTATTATAATAGAATCTGAGTAAAGAGTCTGCGAAGAGAACAAATAGGTTGTCTATCTGGTAAACCTGATGTTAATTTCTTTAGCAGAATTACTCCTACATAAGATGCATAAAGAAAATATATTTTCAGAGCTATGAGTTATTTTAGCTAATTAAAATCATCATCCTAAATAGGAATGCCTAATTAGGATATAATGTTAATAAAAAAGTAATTCCTAAGGTTTCTATAATTAATTTTTAAAAGAACTTACTAAAGATCTCTAAAGCCATTTGCCCGTCTGTCAAAACTTATTTTTTGTTTCTCACAAAGCACTGACACAAGATCTTTGATTTTATTTATACCAATAGGTTTAAAAAAGATCTATAACTGATCACTAAAAATGATGCAAAATGCACCTTTATAATGATGAAAAAATTAACCTCCATCTGCTCTATTGTAGTTGCATTCCTGCTTCATCAGGTGAGTGAACATCAGAAAAAGCAGCATAGAAATACACCAGGAAGAAAGATGATCTGCAGTTTCTTAGAATATATTATTGAAGAATTCAGTAGTTGGTTTGAATTACTTTAGTTGTAGTAAATGTAATATTTGAATAGTCTTCAGAGGACCAATGACTGATGAGTTGTTTCCAAAACAGTGCATTATTCTTACAGTGTAATTCTCTTAACCTAAGGTCCTCTCTTGCAGCAGTTTTGCTGCTTCGGTTTACATCGACTGTTTTTACAAATTAAAAAGCTATTTAAGAATAAAGAAATAAAAACAGATGTTCCATGCAGCATACTAAGTTAAAGCTCATCTTCCTTTGCAAAAAATTAGGATCTCATAGTCCCCTCATGCTCCTAATAAGTAATTCTCACATTTTAATCAGACAGCTAATCCCCATTTGCTCTACTAGATTAATCTTGCCACTTGAGTGACAGTTTACTGGAGAGATAGAAACTGTCAAACTCAGCCCATTTAAGACCCCAAAGATGTCAGAATATCTGAGATCAGCACATAAAAATATCCTCTACTTGACTGATTTTAGATGTACTTTATTTTTGTTATCTGTGTTTCAGTGTGAATCACAGAATGATTTTAATAGCAGGCTGTCTCAGCCGTGAAACACTTCTTGTTTCCAAATTTTCAAACAAAAGTTGTCAAATTATATTTTTTAAAGCACTGTACAAATTATATATTGTCAAGAATAAAACTGTCAGTAAACATTAATTAAAGAGCTTTTAAAGTTTTAGAAGCAACTTCACTTCAAATTTTGCATATAGTACATCTCACAAACATTTGCTTTTGAAATACAGAAGTCTGGGAAATAGATAACCCATAACTATTCTGAGTAACTCAAATTATGTTTTAAGTTAAGAAACGATGATTCTGCATGTGACTCATCTGCTCATGGACGCAAAAACCCATATAGAAGTATATATATTAAAAAAAATCCACTTATTTGGTAGTACCTTTTTTTCAGTATGTTTTCTAAATTAAAACAATAGTTAAGCAATTTATGGAGTCAGTTCTGAACGTATTACTGGTATGCAAAGCATATGACATTCTTCTCATTCAATTAAGGGCTTCAAGGATAGTTTAACCAAGTATTTGAAGGGACTGTACACCAAGATTAGATATGTGTTAAATATTTTTTGATCTTGTAAGTGTAATAATTTACTTTTAAGACAGCATACATGAAAATACAAAGCGGTGGAATGTGAGGTTGGAATGTGGGTCTCAAATTTGGGCAAAAAAATCTTGACAAGGTTATCAGTGACCTCAGTAACACATGTTAGAACTGCACAAGTACCTTCCAGCAGTTGGTTTACAAAATATAAAAACTGATCACACTTTTCTAAAATGCAGTGTGAAACAGATGAGTAAATATGAAGTACAAGTTTAGTTGAATATTTTAGTTTTGAAGGGATCTCTGGTGGTCCCCTAGACCAACATCCAGCTCAGAGCAGCACTAACTTCAGGCAGATGCTTGTTTGTGTGTTTGCTTCAGCCGGTGGGTCTCTTGTTGCTGAGGGTTTCCTCAGTCTGAGCCGAGTTTTGCAGCTTCATCCAGTTCAGCCTGCTGTTTCATAGTGAGATGTTTGTTTAGGATTTTCCACTGTCAAAGTTGTTACTGAAGAACCTCACCTGTTCCACCTCAGTCCTTGCTAGAAATTGACTCTCACCTGTATATCATGGCAGTTGTGAACACACCCCATGCAGAGGTCTTACCACCCTTGGGCAGATGATGAGCAACACACCCTTTGTTTCAGTTTGTTACTTTTCATTTGTATTTGCAAGGATCTTTCTGTGATTGCACCTTCAATTTAGCAGCAGCTGCACATCCCATTAAAGTGTTTTCTATTTCTGGCACCTCATTAAGTGAAAGCTATGTAAGGCTGAATGGGACAGCAGTAATGGACTTTGTCACAGAGCATTAGCACTCTGTCACCTGATGCCTTGAACTTTTGTAGTTCACCCTGAGTTAATCTATGTCACAGAGCAAACAGTCCCCAAAAATATGGAGTGTTTCTCGCAGACTTTGTTATGTGGCATCAAATACTTTGTTAGTTGGACATAAGCGACACCCCTTTATCACTCATTTAGTATGCCTTTCACCTCTTCTGAAAGGGCTTCTCCATCTCAGAGTAGTTAATGATTTCTCTGCACGTGCAGTTCTTACTGCTGCAACTGCCAGTGAGAGTCCCAAACATATGATGATTTTTTTCAAAATCTGGACTTCATTCATGAGTATCTGGACTGAGGCCAGGGAGCTAATGTCAGATAGTTTGGAGTAACAGCTCTCAATTATTACTCAGAAGGTACCTAATGAAAGAGTGACTTGGAAACAGAAGGTCCTAAATTCCTTTGCCATCTCCGTCAGCCATTCAGTCCTCCTGACACACTTTCATGTGTATTTGCTTTCTGTAGCACTGATAATCCTAGCTTTTCTCTGGATCCTCTTGAAGAACAGAGTTTTGGGAATAAATGATTTGGGTGCTGGATAATGAACTTTCAACACCATATTGAACAATGTAATGCAGTTAAAACACTGCTCGTGAAAGAGACTGAGGTGGATATGCCTCATTCCAAATGTGTGTGACTTAAAGTGTCCCATTACGGAAAAATAAATGGAACTTCATAGCTGTAATTACTTTAGCTGACATGTTTAGCTGAACAGCAATAAAACATACATCATCTTAAATAGGTGCTGTTAATCTTGCCAATGAATTATACCATGCAAGCAAAAATTACCCCACCAGGTTAGACAGAATGAAGTCAGTGAAAAACAGCTAAGCTTGGTAAGATAGGCAAAGTGGCAAGTAGGTATTTTGCTGCTTAATATGTTATTGTAATTTATTTAAGTACTAAAAGACAACATGAAATTCCTTTCTTTTAGCTATGACTGATCTTGCTATGGATGTGTTCAAACAGAACCGGTATTTCATAAGAGTAAATATACAAGTGTTTATTTCATTTGCAGATCTGCATTCAGTGTGCTGAGATTTTAGGTTAAGAAATACCTTCATGTCGTGGTTTAAGCCTCTCAGCCATGCAGTTTTCTCGCTCACTCACTCCCCCCTTTTTCTTCGCCAGTCCCGGGGGGTGGGGAGGAGAATCAAAAGAATGCAACTCCCACAGGTTGAGATAAGAACAGTTTAGTAACTAAGGTATAACACAAATCACTGCTGCTACCACCAATAATAATAATGACAAGAGAAAATACAAGGGAAAAGAATACAACCGCTCACCACCCGATACCAAGCAGTGCACCCCCACCCTTCTGGGTCTCTGCCCCTGTTTTTACATCCTGGGCATGACGTGCTGTGGTATGGAATATCTCTTTGGTTAGTTTGGGTCAGGTGTCCTGTCTCCCCTTCCTCCCGGCTTCGCCATCCTCCTGGCAGAGCATGAAACTCCGAAAGTCCTTGGTCAAACCAAAACATTACCAAGCAGTAACTGAAAACACTGGTGTTATCAGTGCAGTTCCCAAGCCCAAAATCAAAAACACAGCGCTGCACCAGTTACCAAGAAGGAGAAAAATGACTGCTACTGCTGAACCCAGGACACTTCAGCTTTGAAATTCTTCCAATAACTCATGAAAGCAGAGCAAAGAACAAGAGAACTTCACTGTTTGTCAGGGGTTTTATTTTTAATATATTTCTGTCAGCGCTGCTTAGGAGAGGAAATTTTTGTTCAAGTGTTTTTCTTGCTATCATTTCTCATCTGAGGGGAGTCAGCATGGTGGTGATAGGAACCGAGAATCTTCATTAATAGCAGAAAAATCTAACTTCGTATTCATCTACCTTTTCCATTTGAAGATTGTTGTTATTTAGAGAAATATCAGGATATTTTCAAGCACTTTAGCATCAATGAGGTAATTACATTTCGCCCGCCAATAATATACTTCTTTTCAATTTGACTTTTGGGTCAGTTTTTGTAGAACCATTGTGCAAAATGGGCTTATGAGTTTGTTATATTTTTTTAAGCATTCCATAATGGAAATCAGATAAGCAATTTTATAAAAAAAAAAAAAAAAAATAGACGCAGTATTTCAAATCTTAAATTTTGGGAAAAGAAAATCCATGTTTTGTTTTGTTTTGTTATTTTTTGACATTCTGTTACAACTTGAAGCAATATCTTAGTCCAAGATTTCAAAGGGAGCACAGCTGGCTCTTTAGTCATGGCTGCACAGTCACTTAGGGGCACCAGCGCTTAAGTTCTGTATGTTAGTGACTGTAGGGTAAGACAAATGTCTTTAGATCAAAGGCCATATTTCATAACCTATTTGTGGTTACTTTTAGTTTTTGTTTATGACTTGTAAAGGATGTGCTCTTATGTAAACCTAATTTTTATGAGGTGTTGTGAATTAATGGCTGCTCTTTGTTTGCTATCACTTGAACACAGGTGCGTCATTGTGCTTGTTACACAGGCCACCAATTTGCTATGGTAGATAAGGTCATAGAGGTTAAATGGCTTGTCTGTAATGTGATGAATCATACAACAGGAAAGAGAATCTCCAAGAAGAATTTGGATGTGCAGTACTGAGAAACAGGAAATCCTGAATGTGTATTGTTCAGCAGAAGCACACATTTCTATGGAAGTAAATGAATTTTAAGTGGCTAAAGTATTTGGATTTTAAAGCTCTATTGTTTTTCTGGTTCTGGATGATCCTAAATAAGAGGACTTACAGTATTTTTCATTGAGGGACTTAATGTTTGTTTGGTTTCTTATGTAACTGCTTAATCAAAGCAGTCTCGGTTGGATGGGATCTCCTGAGATCATCCAGTGTAACCCCCTGCTCAGGCAGTTGAAATCTGTTGGTATGTTAGCTGTGGATAGAAATAGAATTAGGCTTTTTAAGATATTAAACTGAATGTTGAATAGAGGGTAATATTAACAATACCTCTAATTTTGAAGTCAGAAGTGACTAAGTTGCTGGGTGCATCATACAACCGGACCTTGGCGGGGAAAGAGTTCAGAAGGCTGCTGCAGCCCACTGCTGGGAGTCAGGGTGGTCTTTCTCTGTTGCCACTGTGTCTTTCTTTGTCTGCCCTGTCTCTTTAGCCTTAGGCTGCGCAGGATTGAAAGCACTGCTGGTTATATGTGTAGTCAAGGAACTGGACATGAAGCCAGGTGGCACAGGCTGGCTAGTGTCTGTGTTTCTGAAATAAGCTGAAGCAGTTTGTTCAGCTCACTAGGTTTTTATAGAATGGAAGTGAAGATATATATGCACCTTTTAGAGTGCAGCAAGGAGATAGTGAGTACTGTACTGCAGTACATAGAATTAATGAATTGCTTCTTCCTAAATTAAAAATTCACTTTTGTGGTCTCAGAATACTTGTTTTCTGCAGCAGCATTCCTGTCCACTCCTTGCTCAGTGTTGCATATGACCCAGCAGATAACAGTGGTCTCTCTCCTAAGGATCTTTACAGAATCACACAGAATCACAGAATAGTAAGGGCTGGAAAGGACCTCAAGATCATCGAGTTCCAACCCCCCCGCCATGGGCAGGGACACCTCCCACTAAACCATGCCATCCAAGGCTATGTCCAACCCCACCTTGAACGCCGCCAGGGATGAAGCATTCACAACTTCCCTGGGCAACCCATTCCAGGGCCCCACCACCCTCACAGTATAGAACTTCTTCCTCAGATCCAATCTAAACCTCCCCTGTTTAAGTTTAAACCCATTACCCCTTGTCCTCTCACCACAGTCCCTAATGAAGAGTCCCTCCCCAGCATCCCTATAGGCCCCCTTCAGGTATTGGAAGGCTGCTATGAGGTCTCCACGCAGCCTTCTCTTCTCCAGGCTGAACAACCCCAATTTTCT
The DNA here is from genome assembly GCA_039720435.1 of Amazona ochrocephala. Lineage (NCBI taxonomy): Eukaryota > Metazoa > Chordata > Aves > Psittaciformes > Psittacidae > Amazona > Amazona ochrocephala. The sequence goes on along the minus strand of CM077876.1, from coordinate 26,687,095 downwards.
CAGCCTATCTTCATACGAGAGGTGCTCCAGTCCCCTGATCATCTTCGTGGCCCTCCTCTGGACTTGTTCTAACAGTTCCATGTCCTTTTTATGTTGAGGACACCAGAACTGCACGCAATACTCCAAGTGAGGTCTCACGAGAGCAGAGTAGAGGGGCAGGATCACCTCCCTCGACCTGCTGGTCACACTCCTTTTGATGCAGCCCAGGATACGGTTGGCCTTCTGGGCTGCAAGCGCACACTGCCGGCTCATGTTCATTTTTTCATCAACCCACACCCCCAAGTCCTTCTCCACAGGGCTGCTCTCAATCTCCTCCCCGCCCAACCTGTAGCTGTGCCTGGCATTGCTCCGACCCAGGTGGAGGACTTTGCACTTAGCATGGTTGAACTTCATCAGGTTGGCATCAGCCCACCTCACAAGCGTGTCAAGGTCCCTCTGGATGGCATTCCTTCCCTCCAATGTATCAACCGAACCACACAGCTTGGTGTCATCGGCAAACTTGCTGAGGGCGCACTCAATCCCACTGTCCATGTCACCCACAAAGATGTTGAACAAGACCGGTCCCAACACCGATCCCTGGGGGACACCACTCGTTACTGGTCTCCAGCTGGACACTGAGCCACTGAGCACTACTCTTTGCGTGCGGCCATCCAGCCAGTTCTTTATCCACCGAGTGGTCCACCTATCAAATTGATGTCTCTCCAACTTAGAGCGAAGGATGTCATGTGAGACAGTGTCAAAGGCTTTACACAAGTCCAGGTAGATGACATCAACTGCTCTGCCTCTGTCCATCAGTTCCGTAGCCCCTTCATAAAAGGTCACCAGATTGGTTAGGCAGGATTTCCCCTTAGTGAAGCCATGCTGGCTGTCACCAACAACCTTGTTGGTTTTCATGTGCCTTAGCATGGCTTCCAGGATAATCCGCTCCAAGATTTTGCCAGGCACAGAGGTGAGACTGACTGGTCTGTAATTCCCCGGCTCATCCATTTTCCCCTTCTTAAAAATGGGGGTTATATTTCCCTTTTTCCAGTCATCGGGAACTTCACCTGACTGCCATGATTTTTCAAATATGATGGACAGTGGCTTAGCAACTTCATTTGCCAGCTCCTTCAGGACCCTTGGATGGATTTCATCCGGTCCCATGGACTTGTATACATTCAGGTTCCTAAGGTGGTCCCGAACAATATCCTCCCCCACAGTGGGCCCAGGGTCCCCACCCTCACCGTCCCCGCGTCTGCCTTCCAAGACTTGGGTGGTGTGGTCAGAGCATTTGCCCGTAAAGACTGAGGCAAAGAAGTCATTAAGAACCTCAGCCTTCTCCAAATCCAGGGTAGCCAGTTCTCCCGATAGCTTCTGGAGAGGGCCCACGGTGTCCCTAACCTGTCTCTTATCGGCAATGTACCTATAAAATCCCTTCCTGTTATCCTTAACATCCCTAGCCAAGTTTAATTCTAAGTGGGTCTTAGCTTTCCTAACCTGGTCCCTAGCTTCCCGGACAACATCCCTGTATTCTCCCCAGGCCACCTGACCTTGCTTCCACCTTTTATAAGCCTCTTTTTTCTTTCGAATTTTGCTCAGCAGCTCCTTATCCATCCAAGGAGGTCTCCTGGCCCTCCTGCTGAACTTCCTTCTAGTTGGGATGCATCGCTCCTGAGCTTGCAGCAGGTGATCCTTGAATATCAACCAACAGTCTTGGGCCCCCCTGCCCTCTAGGGCTGTATCCCATGGAACCTTACTGAGCAGGTTCCTGAAGAGGCCAAAGTCTGCTCTCTTGAAGTCCAGGGCAGTGAGCTTGCTGAACGCTCTTCTCACTGTCCTGAGGATCTCAAACTCAACCATCTCATGATCGCTGCAATCAAGGCTGCCCTGGAGCGTTACATTCCCAACCAGCCCTTCCCTGTTGGTGAGGACGAGGTCAAGCATGGCACCTCTCCTTGTCGGCTCCTCTATTACTTGCAGAAGGAAGTTGTCTTCCACACAATCGAGGAACCTTCTGGATTGCTTGTACCGGGCCGTACCATCCCTCCAACAGATATCAGGGTGGTTGAAGTCTCCCATGAGAACAAGGGCCTGCAAGCGTGAGGCTGCTCCTATCTGCCTATGGAGCGCTTCGTCCAGCAAGTCCCCTTGGTCAGGCGGTCTGTAACAGATCCCCACAATAATGTCACCCATCGCTGTTCTCCCTTTAACCCTGACCCACAAACTCTCTGTCGACTGTTCACCTGTCCCCAGACAGAGTTCCATACTCTCTAGCCTATCCCTAATATAAATAGCAACTCCCCCTCCCCGTCTGCCAGGCCTGTCTTTCCTAAAGAGCCGGTAACCTTCCATTCCAACACACCAGTCATAGGTGCCATCCCACCATGTTTCTGTGATGCCTATGATATCATACCCCCGTAGATGTGCACACATCTCTAATTCCTCTTGTTTGTTCCCCATACTACGGGCATTTGTGTAGAGGCATTTGAGCCGAGATCCAATTGAAGTTGGGTCATTGGCTGGAGCAGCTGGAATATCCCTACATTGCTCCAAATGTTTACTATAAGTGCTACCAACCGACTGGGTGTGTTGGGATGGAATGATGCCCCCCTCCCCCAACACATCTAGTTTAAAGCATCCTTGACCAGCCTGGCAAGCCTCCTACCAAATCCACTCTTCCCCTTGTTTGTCAGACCAGCTCCACCAGCCCCCAGGAGACCTGGCCTACTATATTGAGTCCCATGGTCAAGGTACCCAAACCCCTGACTATAGCACCACCCTTCTAACCATTTATTAACCTGCCCAATCCTCCTAGCCTTTTCAAGGTCCTGCCCTGTATCCTGGAGAATTGACGAAAAGACAATCTGAGCTCCAGAGCCCCTAACCACCTCTCCCAGAGCCCTGTAGTCCTTCTTTATAGTCTCCAGGCTACTGCTATCTATATCAGTGGCACCCACATGTATTACCAGGAGTGGGTAATAGTCAGTGGGACCAACTAGAGCAGGCAGCTTCTCGGCCACATCCCTGATCCGAGCCCCTGGTAGGCAACACACCTCCCTTGAGGCTGGGTCAGGCCGGCAGATGGGTGCCTCTGTGCCTTTCAGATTAGAGTCCCCGACTACTATGGTCCGCCGCTTTTTCCTGGCAGCACCAGTAGTGACCTTCTTTACCAGTGCACCAGCTGGTTGCGCCTGGTGGGAGCACTGTTGCTCATCAGTCCCCTGCAGGATAGCAGAGCGCTGTTGCTCATCAGCCCCCTGCAGGACAGCAAAGCGGTTCTGGGTAGGGACAACAGATGTAGGAGGAAGCCCCCTGCTTTTAATTACCCCCTTCCTTCTTTTTTTGTTGTTTTTTTCTGTTACCTTTTCCCAGCTTCCTGGGTTAGCAGCCTCCTTTCCTGGGTTAGCAGCCTCCTTTCCTGCATGGGCAACAGTAGACACCCGAGGCCCAGGAACAGTCTGGTCCCGGAGCAAGCAGTGCTGCTCCCCCTCAGCTTCCCTGACACCTTTCATCCTGGTAGCAGCTTCCTGCAGTTCAGCCACTTGCTGCAGGAGGGCCTCCACCAGGGAACGCAGAGTGTAGCCCCGCCCATTGCTCACCCTTCCCTTAGGATACCCCGAGCTCTGCACTACAGCCTCCCTTCCCATCGGCTCCGTCTGGGTGCCTACACTGGCCACCACCGGCGCAGCCAGAGCAGAGCTCCCAGACCGAGCCTTGCCCGTACGGCGAGTGTTCACCATCCCGCTCACCACCCCGCTCGCCTGCCCGCGCGAACTGCCGCGCAAACTGCTTCGAGCCCGCCCTGTTCGCCGCGCTCCGGGTCGCCGCGCTCCCTGGGGCAGCTTTTTAACCAGTCAGCTCTGCCGCCGGTCCTCCTGACGCCGCCCCCTCTGAGTCAGCCGCTCGCCTCCGCGGAGCTGCAGGCTCCCGGGCAGGCCTTGTCGAGGACTTGAAGCTCCCTCGGGGCAAGTTGCTGCTCCGAGGTGAAGCTCGTAGTCGCCGAGCCTCCCCCCCCCGATCAGGCGCTGCAGGCCTCCCCTCGCGAGACAGTCACCTCAGCAATGGGCCGGAAAGGGCTGATGATGCCCGGGTTGAATCTGCCGCCGGTCCTCCTGACGCCGCCCCCTCTGAGTCAGCCGCTCGCCTCCGCGGAGCTGCAGGCTCCCGGGCAGGCCTTGTCGAGGACTTGAAGCTCCCTCGGGGCAAGTTGCTGCTCCGAGGTGAAGCTCGTAGTCGCCGAGCCTCCCCCCCCCGATCAGGCGCTGCAGGCCTCCCCTCGCGAGACAGTCACCTCAGCAATGGGCCGGAAAGGGCTGATGATGCCCGGGTTGAATCTGCCGCCGGTCCTCCTGACGCCGCCCCCTCTGAGTCAGCCGCTCGCCTCCGCGGAGCTGCAGGCTCCCGGGCAGGCCTTGTCGAGGACTTGACTTTCAAATATTACTCTTGAAGACAAAATTTGAGTTTAAATTGTGCCCTTGGAAGCCTTTGTGCCTTCTAAATCATTTGAAAAAAACTAGCACTTTACACGATGTTTGACAGAATGAGAATTCAGCGGTATTTGTGGTACAGGTTTGTAGAAAGTGGTTTTGAGACACTGGTGTTACAGGCTTTTCTTCAAAAAGCATATACAGTATCTGTTATTTTCAGAAGAAAATGAAAATAAGCTGAAATGTACACCTGCTACCTACAGGGATGGTGCTGTGCTCCTATCCAGCATGATCATGGACTGGTTGCTGTTGCTGTGCCATAGAACAAGCAAGGAATGCACTCAGTAGATCAATCAGATTACTCTCTTTGGTATTGTTTACAATAACTGCTAATTAGTTTCCTAGAATAGTACTTAATTTGTGGTCAAAATAAAATGTACACCAGATGGAGAGAAAATTAATTCTGAAGTGGTAATCTAAGTCATATATGTAATTATTCCAGCATTACTCTGTAATGGTGGTGTTTTGGCTGTCTAAACTCCAGCAAAAGATAGATCAATCAGATGACATTGCTTAAATATTATTTAGAGTTTTATTGAGTAAACCATAAACAGTTGATATATGATCGCTTTTTGACTGGCTTCTTCCATATGTTGTGATGTGATATTGTTTTAACAGTGTTTCAGTTAAGAGACTTATGGTTCAAATTTTAAAATTGCAGAAAATGTTTAGATGTGCATAAAGTGTTACTTCTAATGTGTTTCAGCGTTTTCATTATGAGTTCTACTTTTCCTTAGTTCTGAAATTCGTTTTTGAAATATGACATATAGATCCCTTAATATAGAAGCAGATAAAATCTTAAAACTGAAGAAAAAGATCAGGTTTCAAATGCTTGGAAGTTTTTGGTTTTTGTTTTCTTAAACAACTTTAAAGAGGTTCTTATACCCCATAGGAAACATTGAGAAACTGTGTAGTACTTTATCTTCAGAAATTCTGTATTCATACTCTTGCTTTTGTTTTTACTCCTATGGATGCTTTTATGTGGAAACATTAACATTACTTCCTTTTATGCTAAGAATCTGATTATTCATGACATTTCATTCTCTCCTGAAATTACAGTTGTTATTATCATAGAATCATAGAACAGTTTGTGCTGGAAGTGACTTTTGAAGGTCATCTAGTCCAACACCCTGCAATGAGCAGGGACATCTTCAACTACATCAGGTTGCTCAGAACCACATCCAGCCTGGCCTTGAATGTTTCCAGGAATGGCGTATCTACCACCTCTCTGGGAAAGAGAAATTATCATGATGTTACAAAGACAAAGCTGATGCAGGAAACATATTCCTAAATTTAAGTACATAATTAGTAATTTCAGTGGGTTTCTCAATGAGTATGTATTTAAGGATGTGCTTAGTAAGCTTCTTCGAGTGGCCCACAGTTACTTATTTTGAAATAATTCCACTGAATCTACTGTTCCTATAGTAGATACTTGTATGGCTAAAGAATAAATACATAAATAAAAATTCCATAAACAGGTGCAGATTTTTTCCTATAGGTTTTCTGTTTAGGACGAAAGATTGCTGAAATGCAAATATTTCTAGAGACTTCTGGCTCTGTAATGGAGCCAGTGGAGACTTTTGGCATGATCTTTGAACAAGTAGAATGGCTGAGAGGTGATGAACTTCTTTTATACGGCTGTGCAAACTGTGAGAAGTGTCTCAGTAATGTTCCAAATATTGTCACCTTCCTGAATTTGAACATTTCAGCAAAAGGGTTGTTTAAAAACATTTAATTTTTTTTTTTGAGGTAGAATAAAGATGTAAACATGGTGTAATAAATTCATATCCTTATCATATTAACAGGATGTTAAGAAGTGTATGGGAGATGCTTAAATGTATGGAAATGACAAAATCAGAGTTGGTTGGGAGACTTTAGTTATGCTTTCCTTTTAAGGGTCTTTAGAAAGCAATGTCTTATTTGCAATCAGGTTGTAATTCCAAACACCAGAAGATCAGAGTCAGACTATTTTCATAGCTGCTTAGTGCAAGATATAACATTATACATGATAGAAAGGCCAATTGTTAAAAAGAATTAAAGAGAACCTACACAGATTTTAGTTTCTACCTTCAACTAATTTATGTAATAGATGTATTGATTTTCCTTTGGGTAGGACATATATCAAAATCCATTTATGAAGAGGAGAAAAATATACTACTGAAGTTTATGCAAGTGCTGTCACAAGGCAAATGACCATGTGGGTACTTGCACAAACTTAGTCTATATGTAGGAAGAAATTGCCACGTACAGATTTTGTTTAGAAACCTTGGGTATATATACATAGAGAATTTTGTAGAACTTCAAAAGTTATCTGTAATTTATATCCAAAAAATAATTCCTGACCAATAGAGTTTTATTGTTAAAGATAGACATTCTAATTCACACTGCAATGTTTGTCCCAATTTGGTTTCAAAAGCAGCTTCAATATAGAATCAAGGTTCACGATGTTTCTTGTCTGATGTTTTACTGACATTGTGTTAAAGTGTTGACACTTTAAATAACACACTTTGCAAATGAATGTACAAATAAATAAGGCAACATCAAAGTGGTAGCTATTAATTATACATGAAGATAAAATAAGTCTTTGATGGCAGACTGGGCCCTCATTTATCAGACATTGGGGCCTAAGATGGCTCGAGGAAGCTGGAGGTAAAAGAAGAGCTGGGAAATGAAGTCATGAAGTCATGGTGTAGCAAAGTGGATATTGACTCTCACAGCTGCCCAAACCTTTAGTCTCCCAGCGTGAGTTCCCTTTATTCCTATTTAGTTTTTTACAGTCTGTGTAAATGACGGTTGTCATGTGTCTCACTGCTTTACTTTCTCATAAACGTCTCTGTAACATTTCCTCCTTCCCTTTATGGGTTGCCAGAGAGCATCTGAAATGTAAGAAGACCATGCACAAAACTCCTCTGTCCATGGAGGTTGAAATGGTAGTCAAGTATGACAGACTGGTGTCAGTACGTGCACATGAAATTAGTCTTGTTTCTCATTCAAAATGTGTAAGTAAGCACAACATATTTATTTGAAGTCTGAAAAGGCACTCTCTGAATTCAGCTAAGTTTTTTTCATTCTGGTAAGTAGGTTTTCTGTAGGTACAGTCTCAAAATGCGTTTTAAAGCAAGATATTTTTAAACACTATTGTATATTGGAGGAAGCTTCCCTTCAGTGAAATCCTATTACAATTTCAGCTTTGCAAAATAAACTCAAAGTAATTGCAATTGGAAACAATAAATCTGCGCTATATATGCCTTATTTTATGTACTGTTCTTCCTAATGTCTAACTTACAAATATTGCAAGTTTCTGAAGGAAAGATTCATTTCAAAACTGAGAAAGTGCAGAACTAATCTACGGCAGAAAAAGAAAATCAGTAATAACAGTATCAGCATGTTTGAGAACATGGGACAGGTTTTAATGGTGAGGAAAGGAAATGCCTGCATGGAGTTTGAAAGTCAGAATGCAGAAATCTTGCATAAAAGGAGGAAAAGAAATTATGAACCAATGGACGAAATGGGAGAATCAACACAAGAGCTAAAGAGTCTAGATTTCAAAAGTAGCAATAGAAAAGGAACTAAGAGGAAATGGCAAAAGAAAATGTTTTGTGACGTTTGTGAAAATAAGGAACTGAACAAAAACAATTGATTAAGCACCTGAATCAGCAAACTGTCCAGCCATATGCTCAAGTGCATTTTTGTTTAACAAAGCACTTCACAGTCAATTAAGCAACCACTGGGGTCAGGAGAAATCTTTCCATAACTGCTATGAGAATTAGTTTAATCTCTCAGACTTGGGTTTTGTTTGGGTTTTTTTTCATTAAGATTTTTTCATTGAGATGTAGACATTGTGTTCCCTTTGTTTATGGGGTTACAGAAAATGAGGCTGAGGAAATGATTATAAAAGATTTTTAAATTTTATAAATAAAATTTTAAACATATACACAATGAAGAGCACAGCCTCTGTAATTACTTTCCAAAATGTATTTGAAAGATTTGCCTATAATTAATCAATATTTTTCTGTTTTGGCAATGCATCTTAAAAATACAGGTTTTGAACTATTTAGGAGAGAGCATTAGTACAGAACAATCATCTCATTTGTCTGTGCTCCCTCACCAGGAAAAGGGAGGGTGGCAATTTCATCAGATTTGGAGCTGCAGTAGTTATAGACCAGTAACAATAAGAGCAAAAATGTCCAGATAATAGAGTCCAGGCCACGCAAATCTGATCATACGTGGAATCACTTTTTTACATAATCAGTTGTATAAAATGCAAAGAGTTGCGTAACATGTACAGAGTTGTATAAAACATGCAAGTAGCTGCAATTGGTTGGGTTGTCATCTCAATTGTTCTGTACTTTGTATGAAAATTGAAACTGACCTTGTCTTGGGAATCAGGGAATATGGATCTGAGTAGTGGGAACTTTTAATAAAATATTGAGCTTACTTTGATTGCATCTCTGAAAGAGCAATCTCTTTATTTTTTAATACATTTCCATGGCTTCTTAATTACCTGGCATGTGAGTCACTGTGTTCTGCTTTGCCAGACACAGACTGAGCTGGTTTTGTTCCCAACACTTTGGAACAAAGTGCTGGAGAAGTAGCAACAAGGCTCCTGATTTCAGAGCGCTTGGCAAGTATACTGGTGGATTTACTTTGACTTATTTCTAATGTAACTGCTGGAATTTGGAATTAATTTGTTTTAATAAGTTGTGGATGCATGTTGGGGTAGTTTAAAATACTTTCTTTCAGACTTAAGTGTTTTGTGTGTAGTTCCCTAAGTCCCAAGCAAGGGTGACATTTCTATATAGAAACAAGGTATTTCAGTACAGCTGTTTGTTGTGTGAGTTTTCTGAGGTCATCTTTTTTAGTAGTCAAGTTGTTTAGAAAAATAGTGTTCTTATTCCTCTGAATATCTTTCAGACTTACTTCTGGAACCAGTTAAAGTTGATGTTAGAAATTATTAGAATTTGTCTTGTCTCTAACTTCTTAGCTATAAGGGTAGTATTTTGTACAATACACTGGATTTTCATGTGTACTTGCTAATGATTATTAAGTCAGTTTGGCAAATGACATTTTTGGCGAGGGAAAGCATTTGGGCTCATGTTTGAAAATCCCCTTTTATTTAGTACGCACTGTGCATTCTTCATGAGTTCTTCCGTGAAACTTTCTGTGTAGTATGCACATTACAAGGTAGTAGTCTTATAAAATACCTCTCAAGTACTTTAAATCAAAATGAAGAAACAAAGGGCTACGTGAATATGCTGATGCTTTTAGATCAGGTTTTTCAAGAACTGTTTTAACTGTCGCACAGCTTCCATGAAATTCGCTTGGCTGTTGTCCTGGAATTCCATCAGTCTGCTGTCTCTGAAGGCAGCAAGCTACTAGATATTTAAATACTAAATTCTAACTATTACACTTCCTAAGCTTTCATATTTGAATGGCTGTATTTTCTGTCGTATGTTGTAAAATCTATTACCGCTGTGATTTATACTATGAGAGCCTACGGATCTGGATTAATATGTTGCCTTATAACTACACTATTAACTTACTTTCCTCAGTGAGGTGATTAATTATCCATTTCATCTGGCTGAAATTAAGCCAATGAGTAAAGTACATGGACAGTCTAAAATTGCAGGCTTTTCTAACACTTGCACCAAATGATGTCTGTAAAATCCTTAGCAGCCGCACAGTGCATCGTAAGAGTGGGTAGAAACTAGGAGTTTAGAAACTTCCACACACAGGAAAAGGAGTGTGGTAAGGTTATTATGGCATGCAAAAGAAGGGATTTTATTTGCTGAAGAGTCTGGAGGCAAGATATTGCTGATTGTTCAGCTAATGGTGTCTTCTCTCTATGGGAGTGTCAGAACAAAAGCTTACTATTAACAGAAGGCTATGCGAATTGGGATAACCTTTAATTTAGTATCCATTTCTCTGCCATAAGATGCAACACTGAAGAGAAGGAATATGAAAAGCTTTCTATGTTGCCCACAGTTTTTAGTATAGTGTATGTTTTTGGGGAAGAAATGGTAACCAGAAGATGCTATAGGAAAGTGATGCTTTCTGCACCACTTTTGAAGCAAAATGACAGTGATATCGCATTTCAGCATTTCTTTCGTCTTAGTTGAAATTTGTTCTATTGATCTATTTTATGACGATTAAAATTGTTTTTCGTGATCATGATGGTAGCTAAGGTTTTCCTGTGTTCAACACGATCACAGACAGAAGAATTGCTATAGCACAGAGGTAGCTTTCTTTTCAGTCGGACATTGCTACTGCTCCTCCTAAGTGCAGCAAACTTCACTTACCTTTAACATACTTTTTGTACCTGAAGGCTTGGAGTCAGCTTATGTTTCCACTGATACAAAAGACAATAAATATTTTGATTAGTTCCATCTGTGGTTATTTTTCTGATAAGACTGCCTTATTTTCTGAGTCCACTTGAAAGTGAGCTGAAGCAAGGGAGTCTTGTGTCTGAGGAACAAGTAGAGGAACGTAATAGAGAAAACAGAGCCAGCCTGTTGTCAGAGCTGAACAGCAGAAGGACAAGAGGCAGTGCTCACAGGCAGTAGCAAGGCAAATTCTGATTGAATACATAGGAGTGGAAAAACTCAGCAAGGGGGGTTAAACACAAGTGTAGTTTGTCCCCAGGGCTTGTGGAATCTTCATCTTTGGAGATTTGAAAAATGCTTCTGAGCAACTTGATCTGGCTTTGCAGTTATCCCTTCTTTGATGAAGTCTTTGGATGAGATGACCTTCAGAAGTCCCTCCCCTCTTAAATTATTCTATAATTCTAAGGGTATCTGGAGATAAATTTCTTCAGGAATGCTTATTTTGTGATAGCTGTTCCCAGATAATTCTCTCATGAGACAAACAGTAATCCATGAATACCTAAACGTTCTTTGGTTAATGAGACCATTATATTAATTTAGGTAAAAAGTAACTTGACATATGAACCCTTTGATGGCTTGGGAACAGGGGTTGCACTTTTTGAGCACGATTACATTTTAGACCTATCTGCTGTTTGTCTAACTGGCATGGCATGCTCAAGGGAAGGGGTCACTTAAGTTTGGATCTGTTGATTTACAAAGTTAAAAAGCTCTCCTTTCATTGCGTGGCTTACAGGCTGGTTTGTGCATTCAGTAATCAGAAAACCTGGTTTATGCACTCTGCCTTAACATCTTTATAAGTGAACCAATATGAAGAAATTGATGCTTGCTATTCAAACATTTTTTCACCGTGTGTTTGTGATGTTGAGACTTTAAACAGATCTGTCTTGCACACATTAATCTGTGTCAAGGCTAAAGGTTACCACAAGATATTTCTGCATTTAGTGTCAGCATATGTGTATAGTTATTCATATATAGTGGCTATAAAGATGCATTCTCAAATGTATGAGTTCATAAACTTCAGTTTCCAGTCCGTTCTATGACACTTATCCCAGCTTAAAAAGACGAAAAAAACCTTTTTTTTTACAATTTTGAAGGTAAATTTGAAAGTAACCTTCAAAGAGCTGCAAGAAATAACTTTAAAATAGAGTTAAAAAAATACATTTTCTTTACAGATATTTTCCTAAAAAAAGATGGACACTAATGGGTGTCTTATGTTTATTTTAGATGTTCTAAAATTGTTTAACATAGTTTCCAAGTAGTTTTAAAGTTTTTCTCTTCATTAGCACCTGTGTGGTAAATACCAAGCAAAGCCACTCGATGTCAGTGTTGCTTCACACAGTTTCCTGCAGCCCAACGTCATTAACGGGCTGAAAAGAGATGTTAAAGTCGAGCCCAACCCATGAGAGTCAGGTCTGACTCCTGTGTTGCCTGAATGACCACCTTTATCTCGTGATAACTAGGATTACCCTGTGACAAAAGAGTTATTACTGTCACCATAGCAGCTCCTAAACGTCGTGCATGATGAAGGGATGGAGATTTTAGCTTAATCTGTTTTGCGAAGGGTAAGAATCATATCTTTTTCAGTTTAGGTCCACATTTAAATATTTGATGATTGACATCATGAGTGCTTTTAAAGTTAGGTATTACTGAAAATAAATGCATTGCATACAACTGTGGAACATATATTGGCAAGCTTTGGAGTTTGTGAATTTCGTTTGGTTTTAATGCACCAGAATTTTAGAGGGGGAAGTTCCTTAAATTTCAGTAGCAAATAACATGCATATTTAAATGTATACTTCCTCTGTGGCCGACTGTTGCAGTTTAACCACTGCTGGGTTTGTGAAATACATGTGATCAATAATCTTTTTTTTTTTTTACAAATTCTTAAACTTCAGGAATGCTTTTTTTAAGGTATTTTTGTTACCGTTCTTTTTTTTTGTTGTTGTTGTTGTAGTTCCATTTGTCAGCAATCTCTTATCATTCCAGCACATTGTGTAATATTCCCATGTGCTGTGTTCTGTGATGTACGAGCTGCGCTTTTTTGTCTTTTTGAACCAGTACCCATCACTCCTTACTTTAAATCTGATTTCCATTCCCATCCAGCTGTGCTTTGTCAAACATACTTGGAATTTCTCGTAGGATTTTTCTTGGATTTTTACCTGTCTTTCCTAAAGTCACAAGCTTTGTGTGACTAAGATTTTTGCCAGTCTTTTTTTCTTAATTCTTTCAGCTAGTATCCTTTTAATCCTTTACCTTTTGTGAACTGTATTTGAAAGAAAGAGAGCAGTATCAAAAATGAGTTCAAAGAGATTGTTGCTCAGGATAGAGGGCGAGGATGTGTGGAAATTACTTTCTCCACTGAAGGATAGGTGAGAAAAGTTCAATCATTATATATTCTGTACATATTCAGAGCTCAATCATATATATATTCTGGAAGTGGCCAGCCAGCCAGAAAGGTGCATGTAGCTTTGAATTAATGATAGCACATACTTTTTCTTGCCCACTGAAAATGGGTGGAAGGATGTGGGGAAGTGGGTTAGATGCACTGAAAGTTCTTGGGGAGAAAATGATGCGCATCAGCAGGAGTACAGGTTTAGTTAGGCCAAATTGGTCTAACATTGGATGTTTGCAGATATTCAGTAAGTGATCTGTCTTTCCAAGAAAACTTGCAAGAGCAAGTCACATTATTTCCATCATGGCACCTATGCCTGCCCAAGGTATGAATAACTTAATTTCTTTGAGCATATGTAAACTGAAGTAGAGGTCTTATAGTTCTTGAACTTTCCTGACAGCCTATGTGGAGACTAAAGGCAGTTCTCAAGCAAGAGCACAGTGTTTTCCTGCCAAAGCTGCTTCCATATAAACTGAAGATGAGGCCTTCTATCTCAGAGTTTGCCAGATTTTTTTTGTTTTGGGGCCTAATCTGGAGTAAGGTGTTAGATTGTATTTTTATTATTTTTTTTAAATCTTTTGAGGCAAGATCCAGAGAATCAAGCCTCCTACCTCCATGTATCCACCATACATGTAAATACCCAACGCGTGTAAACGTTAGAGGAGCCGGTGAAAGTACAGAGTGTCCCCACATTTCTATGCCCACATCATTTCTATGGAACCTGCTATAAATCAGGTTCGAAAAGCCCACCACATCTGATCTATGATGCAGTATTCTTTCTTTTTATATATGATCTGTATTCAAAATTTTGACTTAATGGTAGTTCTCTTTTTAACATTGTGCATATATACACTACTAGAATCATACTTTTGTGTGTTTCCCAGAAAAAACAACTGCCTAATCACTTGAAAATGAGCTTTACTTATATATGATCATCAAAAAAGCTAATTGTAAAACATCTAACCTTACAACACCATGTGTTTGTGAATACACTGACTTAAATGTGTAAAACCAGATGTTCCTCATACTTATCTTTTGGTGTTCTAGAATACTTACTTTTATATGCCTGTTTTAGGAAAGGAGAGCTTCTCATAGTTCTGGTAGCTCAGGTGCATTCTGATACAGTTTGAGTGTGAAAAGTCTGCATAGTCTGGGAGTTTGTAGATTATGAACTTACAGGTTAATGAAAACCTCCTGATGTGAAAACTTTCTAACATTGCGTATGTGTGACACAGTATGTATTTCAGGCTATTGGTCTGGTTTGGGAAAGTGTCTTTTTCATGTTTCTTTAAAGTTTTTATGTTGGACTACTGTGTAGGTAGGTACAAGCTTGCTGTTATGAATGCCTGTACATCTGTTTTCCCTTGAAATTTTTGATTTCTTTGTCTGGAGGGTTGTAAGTGATACGTTGCTTTGTGTCATTGCTAACTAAGGGTACTTTATTAATTTCTAAGTTACAAGGAACAATGATTTTCAAGACCACTGATGATGTTATCAACTCCAGATTTAACAATAATGCAATTTTTTACTCACCAAAGTAATTGTTGGCGTAAACCAAATTTTCGGCACAAATCCCACATGAGCACAGACATCCCAAAGATTTTGCATGTGCAGTTCTGTCTGTATCTAACAGGGCTTATTTTCAAGTGTTATTTATAGGATGTTTGCACTCACGCATGCGCACACCCATAGAGAGAAACCATCCTTTGTTGTCGGTGAGGGACAAAATCTGTTGATACAGCTAATCCTAGGAGTTCAGATACTAATCTGGGATTGATGACTCTGCAAATATGAGGTGGGAACATCTCCATTACAGACTATTTCAAACAGCCTCAATGTTTTAATGTGAAAAATTAGACAAATGGAGAACACGTTCTTGAGTGTTTAGAGATGGTTCTTTGGTCTCATTATGTCTTTTTTTTTTTTTTCACTGTTTCATAATTTTCAGAACTTCTAGTGAGCCATAATTTAAGAAAAAAAAAAGAAAAAAGTGGGCCAGTTTCTTTTACAGTAATACCCATATTTGGGTATTTGTATATATGTACCTTTTTATACATATGTATCTATGTGTAGAAATGTTTTTTGTTTTGCCCCAGTAAATGCTATTATAGTTAGAGGTATTGAATATTCTATATAAACTAAGCAGCTCCTGACAGCTGAGTAACTCCTGCTGTAGCCAGAAGGATTCCTGTCCACTTCTGATTATTGAGAAAGCAGGGACAGGTCTGTGTTGTGGAACACTTGGTAGCCATAAAAGCCTTGATTATGAAGTCCTTGATTATG
Source organism: Amazona ochrocephala (assembly GCA_039720435.1). Classification (NCBI taxonomy): domain Eukaryota; kingdom Metazoa; phylum Chordata; class Aves; order Psittaciformes; family Psittacidae; genus Amazona; species Amazona ochrocephala. The sequence goes on along the minus strand of CM077876.1, from coordinate 26,671,571 downwards.
AACTGCACTTTTGAGCTAAAAGCAGGGACACACACACAAAACCCAAACCAGAAATGCCACATCAAGAGAAAAAAAGAAAAAAAGGGAAAAGGAATTGATGCATAGAGGTTTATTCTTGTTAATAGAAGTAAGAAGGAGAAATCTGTGTTGTGTTTATTCTGTTCTTTAAAAAATGTACATGGTTAAAAGGATTGGCAAGGCAAAGAATAAGTATGCTTAGGATAGTTAAAAGTGAGGATCTGCCTTAAGCAATCTTTTCGTGTTATTTCTTTTTCCCTTTACACTTCTAACAGACACAACAGTGCACACCACCTGAATGCCACTCAGCAGAATGAGCTGTGGTACATGTGTCCTTGTGCTGTTCTCAGCATTGCATCTGGAAACAATGTCTCAGTTTTCTGAAGTTGTTTTGGTTGGACAAAGCTTCAGTTCTGTTCATCTGAAACTAAACAATAAAATATTAAGTAATTTACAAAAAATAAAATGGAAATGCTAAAAAAAATAATATTGCCACCTGCAGAATAGTGATTGGGAAGATATTTTATGTGTATAATGGGTCTTACACTTTAACTTAAATTTCTTTGTCATTCAGAGATACAAAAACACTTGGAGGAAAGCCACTGTGTCCTTGCTCCATATCAGGCAAAGCATTTAAATGCTTAGTAACTTTGAGGTTCTTCCATGGTCTTATCACTTTGTGTCTGAGCACTTTGTATCATACACAAGTTGCATGATGTATTACAAGATCAGAAGTTATTGGGTGAGCTGTCTTTGTTGAGAGAGTCTTTGCTGGGTGGACTACCAGGGGCGAAAAAGAGTAGCTTTGAAGTAGAAGGATCATCTCAAGAATTTTCGGTACTTTGACATGTGGAGTTGATAGCTGCAGTCCTCACCACACTTTGAGCTTGTTACACTTTTGTCTGGGGCTTCTTCTGCAGAGATAATATGTATATTTTCAGCAGGATTTATTGCTACCTGATGTTCTGCATTTTCTGCATGAATAAGCTTTTTGCTGTCATTTAGAAGGCACAACATTGATGGACTAAAACAAGTTTGCTAGCCCCACGGTTGCTGAGGACTTCCTACCTTCCAACAGTGGCAAGAAAAGCTCTTCCAGAAGAGGCAAGGCTTGGCAGGGAGATGCCTGCTCCTCTGGGCACTTCCTGCTCATATTAGCATAGCCCAGCCTGTATCGCACACACCCCCAGTAATACCTCATTTTGCCACTGGACTGAGGCCAAAAGCACAAGCATTACAGTGAATATAAAGTGGGAGGTTACTGGAAAGAATCACAAACTAACGTGAGACTGGACCAAATTCTTTGCAAAGAGCAGAAAATGTGATCCTTGAAATAAACAGTTCTTACATTTCATGTAGCTGTTTATATCATTGAGCATTTAATAAATGTTTTTATTGAGTATAGTTAGACAGCAGCTGCAGAAATCTGAAGTGCTTCTTTTCACTGTGTTTTTTTTCTGTGTAGTTTTGGAACTAAAAAATCTCCGAAGAGAACTGGAGACTGACAGAGAGCAGGGTGATTCCTCAAGTGTGCACTCTTCTGAAAGAGAAACTGCTTTTGAGGGCTGGAAAAGATGACAGGAGCAAAAAGGAAAAGAAATGCAGTCTGCAGGAAGATCCCGGCCTTTCGCTTTGCAGATATCAAAATCTGGTGTTTGAGAAGGCTGCCCATCTTGGAATGGATGCCTATCTACAATTGGAAGGAAAATTTGATTCCTGATACCGTTTCTGGGATGATGCTAGCCATCCAACAGGTGACTCAAGGTACAGTGAACTCATTTCAAATTCATATTTTTAAATCTGGTTATGCTGGATTTCTCTGCTCTTCTTTCTCTTTTATTTTTTCTTGTTTAATATTATTGTAAAGCTTTGATCAAAACAAAGACATTCTTATATACCTAATGTTGACTTAATCTAAATAAAAATATAAGGAAAAATGTATAGTCTTAATTTTTATGTGCCTGTAGTGGCTGTTCAAATGTGTATAGAAATGCCTTGTGTTATTGTAGCTAATTTCTGTGAGCTTGAACTTTACTATATATCCCATCACTCTGACAATTTTTTAAAGACAATACAGAAGGTAAGTCTATTCACACAGTGTATGGTTGTATATATTGTATTTTGTCAGTTAAATGACCACCTTTTTCACTATTTCATACAGAAAACAATATATATCCACATGCTAATTGCATTATAAGGCATGCTGTTCTGGAAGAAACATTTGCATTATACTATTACCTGTGGAAGCCCAGAGCCCAACAAGAAAGGGTGCATAAGGGTATTCCTACCAGAGATATTACCTATGGAGAGCATCTGCCTGCATCTGCAGCTTGTGTGCTTCAGCTTCTTTGTGGATTTAATGCTGTAATACATTACCTACTATTTCTTTTTTTCAAGAAACAATACTAAGTAAGGGTGCAGTTAGAATCCCTTTGGCAGCTTAAACAAAAAGGAAAAACTCCCCAAAACAAAAGTCTGCACAATGACCTGCAAAAACTTTAAGTCCCAGTAATGTGGGTTTGTAAAATGATGATTGCTGCTGGAAAATAAATGCTTTGGTCAGTTTTTGATGTGTTTTTGATAGTGTCACCTTCATTTGGCAGTATTTTATATTTGCCTCAGACAAATCACAGCTTATCTGCCTCAGATGGACTTGAATTCCTTCCCTTATGTAAACTATACATAATTATTTCCTAACAATTTCCCATCTTAGCTATACTTAACTTTTATTCATTTTTTTCAGTTGTAAAAACTTCTTTAACTGAATTATGCTGCATCTGGAAACAACTGATTTGTGTATTTGTGCTTTAAAGTAATTAGGAACATCTGCGCTGGCATGATTTAAGAACCTTAATACTGTAAGACTGCAAAGTATCTAATTTCACTGGTATGTGTGTATACAACAGTTGTAATTAAAAAGCTGCTAATAACAGTAGGCTGAAATTCATTAAAAATATTAAGTTAAACAGCAGTTCTGAACTGCTGCTAATTGTAGCCAGGAGTTTCTTGTTTGAGTCTTGTGTACCAAGAAGTAATTTAATGTAATAGATAAATTCAGGAAGATCCCACGAAGACAGAAAATACTGGCATTGTTTTTCTAAGTTATTACTAAGTACTCTAGAAACAATTTTATCCTTATTTTATGCTGTTTAAAAACAAGTACATTGAAACGGTTCTGTCCTGCTGACCTGTTTTTCCTTTCTCTTCTTTATGACTTCTTAAAATTTCAGAATGATTTTGAAGGATGGAAAAATAGGAGAGTTAAATACCAAAACATATTATTGAATTTGTGGTGCTTTAACTTGAACACAGCTTATTTATTTGAATCCTGCTTGCACAGTTTTTTTCCTAGTGTTATAAGCCTTCCAGTTACTATCACTATCCTTTAATGCTTTCTAGGAGAGGGTTATGCAAGAAAATAAAGTCCCATTTATTATATAGAATGAAGGGAAAATACCCCAAATTTTGAGGTCTTACTGTGTCTATTTCCTTCCATCCGCAAAGTAAAAAAAGAAGTTTTGTAATTAAAAGACAGGCAGAAATTCTAAAAATGGTAGGAAAAAATTAGTAACCGGTGATAACTGGCATGCAGAGCACAGCGTCATTTGGTGTTGCAACAGCATGCTTAAGTAAATTTAAGTATATGGAAATAAACTTGAGTTATGGAAGTAATCAGATGATATTCAAGAACAAAAACGCATTCAAAGCAGGGCTTGACACAACCATCTTGGCCATACTCAGCCAGATCTTTTGCAGCACATGCTATCATTTTACGTGCTATATTTTATTTTTCAAAGCTAGGTTGGACAGAGCCTTGGGTGGCATGGTTTAGCGGGAGGTGTCCCTGCCCATGGCAGGGGGGTTGGAACTAGATGATCTTAAGGTCCTTTCCAACTCTAACTATTCTATGATTCTATATGGAAAAGTATGCAGTTGTATTCATATGCAGCAGTTTCTTGAGTGATGAAAGTTGCATACTCCAGGGTAGAGAGCAGTCCAGTAGCTTGAGAATAATTAAGAAAGGTCTTCCAACTGGGCTGTGTTTTTCACAGTTTTGCTGCTGTAAGATTTCTTACTTTTGTGGCATTGGCCATGTTCAGACTATTCAGGCTGGAAAATGCTTTAATCTACTGTAATGTATCTAATCTTTGGATTATATAGCTGTCTGCCCTTTGTAAAAGAAGGAAGTAAAAAGAAAGTCACTGTCCTTGATGTGTTGTAGTGAATGCAACAAAGATAATCCTCATAACTGCTCCTCACAGAATTTTCTGATTTTTTTCCGAATTCATATACAACAGCAGGTTTTGGTGTCTGTCTTATAAGTGACAAAAACAAAAGAGCAAATTAATACAAATATCAGCAGTCAATGTATGCAAATAGTATTTGCTCCCAAGAAGTCTTTTGTAAAGGTATTGTAGAGGTCAGAATAGCTGTTCTATACCATCTTTCTTTTTGGATGAAGTTTTAAAGAGCTACTACCATTCATCTTGTCATGGTCAAAATTATTAGTTTCTAAATGTTACTTAAGCCTTCAAACTCCTGTAAGATACCTTCAAGTCACCTACCTTAAAATTGAAACACTTGAGCTCATATATCAGCTCAGGTTTAAATGTCTTCCATCATAACACACATAAACTAGAAGCTATGTTTTATGATGACAGAGTCTACGAATTGTGTACAAAAAAGGCATACTCTCTGACTATTTAATAGTTTTGACTTCCATGTACAGCGGGGAAAAAATGGATCTTTAAAAGATCAGGTGTTACTTTGCCTAACACTGAACTAAGGTAAAGCCATATGCTTCTGTGCCTAAGGTGTTATCCTTGCTCTTTCAAAATGTTATCCAATAAAGAAAATAGTAATTATAAAAAATCCATAACAAATTATGTAACAACTTCTGCAGAGTGCATTTTTTGATGCTACTTTTCAAATGCTTTCGAAAGTTGTTTAAAACATGCCCAAGTCATATTTGACCATTCAGAGGAAATCCATTGATCATTAATTGGGTGGGAGAGAGGAGACTGAGTGCAGGGAGGTGGGAAGGAAATGCATGGGATTACCATTATCTGCTTCTTGGCACTTACGGTGAAAGAGTCATTGCTGAAACCAAGCAGGCGTTCTCCAGGTGTTCCTATAGTTGTTTCGTTGTTCGCTAAAAATGCCAAATTAATCTTCAGTCATGAGTCCCAAAATTCAGTGCTGAACTCTGTCCTATTTAATTTTTGAGACAATACTTGCATTATCTCTGATGCCACAGAAGATGGAGCAAGAAGTGTCAGATATAAGGATATTTCTACGATTTTTTTTAAATGGCCAGCGGAAACAGACCCTACAGTGATCATATAAGCTCATACCTTGTTAGGCATCTGGTAATCTGTGTAGAAAAAAAAATAGGAAAAACAAAAAAAAGAAAATTTCTTTCAAATGCTCCAATTGCTGTAAATATTTGGTCGGAGCTTGTACTGTTTCAAATTGCAAAGCCACAAGTTAAAACCAGTAAAAGAAACTAGGCTCATTAGTTCCACCCATCATCTAATATCAGTTCCAACTACCATTTAATAATACAGAGCTCAACACGTATTTTTTTTTCTAGACATAAAATCCTTATTCTTACTCTGATACTTAAGGTTGAAAAATAACCTTCAAATCTAAAGTGAAGTTTGTCATCTAGTTTTGAAGTTTGCTATATACTTTCACAGTTAAGAAATCTGAGCTTTCATGCTTTGGTAACCACTACCTAATTCTTCCGTGTTTCTCAGAAATCTATTATTGATAGGGTAGAACAAGATGCCTCTAAATTAACAAATAAATCTTTTTTTCTTGGAATAGTAATTCACTGTTCTATTCCCTTTCTTTTTAAAACTTATTAATACCCCATCAGCATTTGTCATACGAAGACTTCTCTTTCCATTTCATTCTGTGTTCCTTGTTCGTAGAAACAAATTGAACTGCTAACAGGTTATTGGCTCAGCTGTAGACACTGATGACGCAGACACCAAAACTTAGGTGATATGTGTCTCAGCCATTATATCTGTGGCATTATGAGTAATAAACAGTTTATGCTCAACATGGTTAAAGGCAGGTCTTCCTGATTTCTGTAAATCATCTGTTGACCTGTCACAATTATACCAAAATTATTCTTGTAGCTTTTTTGTGTGACCTGGACACCACGTACTTGTATGACAAACATACTTCAATCAAGCTATATCTGAATTTTTCTCACTTATCTTGCATGATAATGTTAAGATGCATTGTGGTGCTGTCTTTCCAGGTAGCTAAATCTCATGAAGTTTCCAGTGTGTTTTTTTTCGTAGTCTTCTGAACGTGTGCTATAGGCCCTTCATATCTCTTCAGAATGCAGCTGCTTGTCTCATTCTCAAAGTCTGGTAACTTTTTATTGCACCAAGCTGGTTATTCATCTTTACTTTCAAGGCCTTTCATAGGTGATCTTTCCTGGCATCGTTTATTCATTACCAAGCTGCTGATCTATCTCTCATTAATGCATTTTGCTAGCCTTCTGTCCTGGGTTCAGCAGTAGCAGTCATTTTTCTCCTTCTCAGTAGCTGGTGCAGCGCTGTGTTTTTGATTTTGGGCCTGGGAACAGTGCTGATAACACCAGTGTTCCCAGGCCCAAAATCAAAAACACGGTGCCGCACCAGCTACCAAGAAGGAGAAAAATGACTGCTACTGCTGAACCCAGGACACCTTCTTTCTCCAAACTTGTCTTTTCAAACAAATAGTTTTGTGCCTTCTCTGAGGATTTTAATTATGCAATGTGTATTGATAGGTACGCCACATCTCAGTATTTGCTTTTACGTTGATGTTTAGAATGTGTTTCTTTATGGTATGTTTGTTTGTTTGTGTGTGTTTGGTTGGTTTGGTGTTTTGTTTGTTGTTTTTTTTTTTTTTCCGGGCAGAAATATATAGCCTGTCCACGAAGACTGCCATCTAGAAGTCACATAAGTAGTGCTGCAACCCATCAGTAAGCTTCTCTGACTGTCATAGTCTATAAAAAAGTCTCAGTTTGTCTGAAATGGTCTATGCAAATACACCCTGTTGTGTGGCTGAGTTTGTCACCAGAGAAATTATCCCCAAACTTAGTCTATATGAGTTAGTGTCCAAAATTTATTTACGTATGTTAGTTCTCGATATACTTAGGGGACACAGATGTATCCAAAGTATTTTGGTTGGGACATTAAATAATGTGAAAATTAAGTACTCTTCTTAACACCTAGCACATCTAACATCCTTTCTGGATGTAAATTCCTAATGTAGGTACTCAGCTTCAGACAATGTCAACCCTTCCACCCAAGCTTCTTCCAAGTTCTCACTTGAAGTTTTGATAATTATAATCCTCTTCTATGAACCATTAACAACCAGAGAGGCTCCTGCTTAGAAAATACATGACTTAATTTCTGTTTTGTCATTCACTGGGTGGTGATAATACTTGCACCTGCACTTTTCATTGCAGCATTTTGGAGCTCTTTTTCTGTCCCGTATTAGAAAAGTATATGGAGAGGGAAATCAGAAACACAAAATTTCTTTTGCTTGAAACACAGAAATGGCTTATGTAATACTGTATTGACAGTGTATGGTTTCGATTGTTTGCAACTAATATGAATGTCAATCACAACTGGGTTAGACCCTTCCAATAAAGCCCAAACCCACAAATATTTTTTCTGCCTTAGGGAAAAAGAGGACAAAACAAAGACATGGTACTTTCTGCTTAATTATTTGTCCTAAACTGAAGCCTCAGTACAAAATTACAACTTTGTCTCAGTTTTTCTGAAGGATGGTTACTTAGCCCATGTGGAAAATGGTTATCCACCTTGTTATGCAGCTGAGATTAAACACAGAAAATGAAACTCACTCAGATCAAAGGCTGAGATGGGCAATTGTCATCTCAGAATTCTGAGAGAATAAGTAGATGACATTGCATATCCAATAACATGTGTCTTTGATGATTTTGTCAAATTTGGAATGATATCTGTAAATGGATTGTATTGAGTATTGTGTTGTATCCAAGTTACAAGTCTGCATTGCACATGAGGGTAGATTTAGATTAGACATTAGGAAGAAATTCTTTATTATGAGGATGGTGAGACACTAGACCAGGTTGCTCAGAGAAACTGTGGCTGTGCCATCCCTGGCAGTGTTCAAGGCCAAGTTGGATGGGGCTTTGAGCAATGTGGCTTACTGGAAGGTGTTCCTTTGTCTAGTGCTCCCTGCCACGGACAGAGTGGTTGGAACTCGATGATCTTTAAGGTCCCTTCCAACTGTAACAATTCTATGATCCTATGAGGGAATGGACCAAATGCCAACAATAGAGGTGTATTTCCCTTTAATGATCATAAAATAACATTTGCGTGTGTAACAATAAATGGTACCAGATTGGCTGGTTCTGCTACACAGTTCTGAAGCAAGGCTGTAGGACAGCTGGTAAGTTTTGCTTCAGATTAATATATGTATCATAAAGACAGCTCTGCTGATGCTTTCATGTAGGGCTAGCTTTAATGATCTGCTGGAAAATAATCAGGCTAGTTGAAAAAAAATGGTTTGTTAGGTGGGTTAAGAGCTCTGAAGAAGCTGACAACCACAGGTAGTGCTGAGTGTTGATCCATTATCTGAAATATACTGTGTAATTTTGGTTGTCTCTGTTCATGGATGATTATTTCAAACTTCAGCATGAGAAGGAAAGGCTATGAGAAGGATCAGAAAAACGAAGATTTTATTTGGGAGAAGATTTAAATGGCTTGGACAGTTTAACTGAAACCTGAGAAGGTTTTTCCTTATCAAGAAAGGATTCAGAGCAGCCCTGTGGAGAAGGACTTGGGGGTGTGGGTTGATGAAAAAATGAACATGAGCCGGCAGTGTGCGCTTGCAGCCCAGAAGGCCAACTGTGTCCTGGGCTGCATCAAAAGGAGTGTGACCAGCAGGTCGAGGGAGGTGCTCCTGCCCCTTTACTCTGCTCTCGTGAGACCTCACTTGGAGTATTGTGTGCAGTTCTGGTGTCCTCAACATAAAAAGGACATGGAACTGTTAGAACAAGTGCAGAGGAGGGCCATGAGAATGATGAGGGGACTGGAGCACCTCTCGTATGAAGATAGGCTGAGAAAATTGGGGCTGTTCAGCCTGGAGAAGAGAAGGCTGCGTGGAAACCTCATAGCAGCCTTCCAATACCTGAAGGGGGCCTATAGGGATGCTGGGGAGGGACTCTTCATTAGGGACTGTGGTGAGAGGACAAGGGGTAATGGGTTTAAACTTAAACAGGGGAGGTTTAGATTGGATCTGAGGAAGAAATTCTTTACTGTGAGGGTGGTGGGGCCCTGGAATGGGTTGCCCAGGGAGGTTGTGAATGCTTCATCCCTGGCGGCGTTCAAGGTGGGGTTGGACATAGCCTTGGATGGCATGGTTTAGTGGGAGGTGTCCCTGCCCATGGCAGGGGGGTTGGAACTCGATGATCTTGAGGTCCTTTCCAACCCTTACTATTCTATGATTCTATGATTTAAAGTAAGAAATAGTTTCAGCACATGAAAAAATGAGCATAAAGCACTATGAAAATGTTTAGACTTAAAATTGAAAGTAGTTAATATTCCATTAAAGTATTTGGATATGAAAGTGTGTCTCCTTGTTTCACATAATTCCATTCATAGCTGTACTGAGTTACGTTTGTAAGAAGGAACAGAACACAGGGCACAAGGAGGTTCCTTCATGAGTTTGTTTCCTTTCAGTATCTGCTGCTGCTCAAAAAAACCTGGAAAGTGTTGAAAAATGGTCTATCTATTAACGAGTTAAGACAAATGTGTGAGGTTTTTTCTAACTCAAATGCTGTCACTATTTCTTGATTCAGCCTACATCTAGCCAAGTTACTGGTGTTTGGCTGGATTCGTAAACATTATGTTATTTGTTTTGAAATAAACGTCTGCTCATGTGCTATCCTGTATATACTCAAAAGTTGCTCATGTGGAAGCATGATGGTATAAGATCTGGACTTTCAAATTTCTCAGGTTTGGGACTATGGCAGTGCTCCTTTTTAAAGAACATATTTTTCTGTAGTCAGCTAGCAGATGGATACACTTCATATAGAATTTATATGTAGTGTTATATATTTTCTGCCTTTCCAATGACCTATCATAAACAAGAAATGGTTTGGCTCAAGTAGGTTTTGGTGGGCTGTTTTTTTTGGGGGGTGGAGGGCCCTTGAGACCTATTTCCTCTAAAAGTGAAATATGTAGATGGCATCTGATGAAATCAGTATTGTTATTCCTGCCAATTTCTTTTTTCATTCTGCAAGCCCAGTAATAACTCTCTGAGGACTGGTGTGCTTTGTATGCTTTAATTAAAGTTAATTTCATCTTGAGCTGGATTTATTGCTGAACAACTAATTCCTTAACACTGGCTGGAGACCTTGGCATTAAAAAAAAGATCTATACTGCCTTCATGCATTCCAGAACTGGTGCCCAGTGTTTTGGAAGGCATGATGCCAAAAACTTATACATGATTTCTTTTTTTCTTAGCTTTCCATGGAGGAACCCCAGCTGTGTCTTCTCAAGGGTTATAGTTGCAAGGTTTTTTTTTCAGGTTGTGACCATAAATGTAGACGTAAATATACCCTGAGCAAACTAACTGGAGCTAATAATTTTATTAAGGGGTAGAGCTGTCTTGTAAGTATGCATCTGGCATGCAGATAGCATGTATAGGTGAAATTAAATAAGAACATTTGGAAACAAAGCCAGAAAAATCTCCTACAGAATTCATTGAAGAATCCATGTAGTTCATAAATGGTTTGTGGAAGAGAATGTCCAGGTGACCTCTGTTGTGGTTCTCCCATACAGTGAATAATGGTGTAAGCTGATTATGAAATGTAACATGCTAGTAAGTAAATTAGGGAAATGTTTCATATTTATAAAACATTGCAGCAGAGAAAGACACTTATGCTGCTATGCATAAAATATTTAATTACTGATGTCTATTAAACTTACAAGTTACACGTGAGCTAATACAGACGTGTCTGACAGACTATTATGAATGTGAATTCAGCTCCCGAATGACTTCTGAATCCTTTGGAGCCTAACGTCCAGGTACACTTGTCTTAGTATGACCAGACAAACTGTGCAGATATCCAATCCCTGTGCTGGGATGTGCCTGAGCACCATGGACAGAGACTGACAAAACCAGGAAAGGCTGATTTCCTGAAGGAAGAAGAAGAAATTACTTCACCTATAGTCTTTCAGGTCAGAGAGACCAGGAAAACTCTTAATGCTGAGATTCTTGGCCTCCAGCTTGTCAAAATGGATGCCCTTTTTATGGGTTTTAAAAGTCCAGTTCATCTTGAGTAAGGCCTGTCATCAGTCATGACTGGGCTTTGCTTCTCCACATTGTTGATGCTTCTCATAAATCTACCTCATTGCCAGAAACTTATGGCTTTCATTCTCTTTATTTATTCTGCTTCATTCTGTTTATTCTTGCAGAGAAATTTCTCAATAATCTACCTCTTTATTTTTATTTTGGAGATGGCCAGATTCTTCAGGCGTTATGGCTGAAGAGTGTAGAATAGTTCATAGAATTAGATACATAATAATTTATAAAATATTTGTGGTGTTCATATATTGTGTCAAATTCATTCCAAAGAGGTCTGAACATTTAATGTCTTATTGTCTGTCAGGAATCATAATGTTTTGCAGAAACTCCATTAAAAGCAAAGAAAATAGTAGGATTTGTTTTTTGGTGTTTTTGAGGCTCTTTTTCTGCCTGTTTTTGGTTGTATCCAGGCTTTTTTATGTACAGAAGGGTCAAGCTATCTTGAGGAGAGAATTCATGTATGGGTCATGCAGTCCACTTGTTTCTTCTACCATAATACCTGCATATCCTTTCTCTTGAACATTCAGATGCAATGTCAGGATCTGGAAATCTGCAAAGTGGCAGAATAGAGCAGTCTTTTCTCAAACATACCTTCCATGTAGCTGTCCTCTTTTCCTCTGATGTTTTGTTTCTTCAGTAAAAGCTACCCTGGACTTAGAATTAAATCTTGTGATATGAATCACTGCATGCCTGATTTGTTTGTTCTCCAAGAAAGATTGATAGGAGACTCATTAAATATGTGTTAATTCTACATTTTTAGGAATCTACAGGAAATACCTTTCTTACTACATAATTCAGCATTGTAACTGAAGGAGGAAATTGTCTTTTTCCGAAGCACTGAAGTGGCCACAACTGCAGATAGAATTTTGAGTGGGATAAGATATAGTGGTGCCACTTTGGGTTCCCTATACCTGAGGCCTGACTATATTGTTATAGTCATGTCTAAGAATAAAAAGTTACAATAACAAAAAGTAATTGGAAATACTGAAAAAACTTTCAAATTTATAGCTTTTCATAGTAAATAGTAAATGGCACAAATTTTGAAATTCCTCAAATTAATTATACACTTACTAATTTTCCTGCTTCTTCACTTGTATTTCTGGCTTATGTGTTGTATTTCCAAAAGACATGGTATAGCTTTCCTCAGGTCATAGGTATGTATCATGAGTGTTTTTCCGGATGCAGAAAGTTGTTAGGTAGTTGGCTGTATTCTGGTGATTCATAGATCCTTCTGTGGAAAATATTTTTTATTGCTATAGTTATGATGCTAGCTTAATCAGCAGGAGCTATCAACTTAAACTGAGACCTTTCTCTTGTGGTAGGATGTGACCTCTTTTATATTTATATCAAGCTTGTTATTTTATAGTTATCTTCACATTTACTGGCAGCAGTGCAACATCTCTTGCTTTTCGGTGTGGCATGCCAGCTGATTGTTATGCATCTTATGATAGGCAGAGGGCACGGTTTTCAATGACAGTGTGTTGCTCAATGTTATCTTATGATAAAGAGCTAGTTAAAACAAGGAACCACAATATTATTGTACTATACCTGAACTTACCGTTCATTTTTTGCTTGGATTTCTTTCCATGGAATTTGTATTCTTGTTTGAAAACCTTAATGTCACTGCCATAGAGGCTTCTCCATATTACCAGTGAAGATTAGGTGGGATCCTTATTTTAGGATCTATTTCTTTGAGTGTTATTGCTGTTTGGAATGAAAAAAAAACTGAAATAATTTTTTACTGGCTTTTGGCTAGTTCTTCAGCATATGGAATGCATTGTAGCAAAGTTTAATCAAAAAATAATGAAATGAGCTGAAATATGCTACTGATAATATCTTTAAAAGTATTTGAAATTTTTGAACATTATATGCCTAATCAGAAAGCCTGAGGTCTTTGCTAATTCTATTTCATAATGCCTTTCTGCTCTTGCACGATTGACGTGCTTCAGTAACAGGAACATAAAGCTAACAGGACTGATAATGGGATGCCTTGCCCAGCAAACCCCCTGCATCCAACAGGAACTTTGCTTTACTCAAAGACTTGCTGATGAGGAATAGCTCTTATTTGCAAGCAGATAATCTTAACATAAATCCGGCCCTTTTTTTTTTCAGGTCTGGAATACCTGTGTGAATGGTATTCTAATACTGAATTAATTACAAAGTTTTGTTTGTTTGGGGTTTTTTTTGTTCATAAAGCTATTACAATGGAAGAGCCTTTCAATGTTGAAAAAGCCTTAAAAATCTTTCTCCTTTTTTCTGGTTTTTTTCCTCCGTGCTCACTTTTGACTTGATAGGGTCATGCAGTTCTCTCTTGTGCTGTTTTTGTTCTCCTCAGACACACCTTTCCGTGTTGCTTTTGGGTCAGAATTTTCTTTTACATCTACTGATCATGTGAACATTGATGTAGAACTATGATTTCAAAGATCCTTCATGATAATGAAATATTAAAATGAAATACAATGGTAATTGTGTGCTAATGGGAATGGTAGTCATAATAATCATAGAATCATAGAATCATAGAATAGTTAGGGTTGGAAACGACCTGAAGATCATCTAGTTCCAACCCCCATGCTAAGAGAAAAAAGCAGAAGTGATGATCAGTATATATGCTAATGGAAAGGCGAAAGAGCAGTGAAGTCTATTTCTGTTTAAAAGGCATAAAATTTTTAAAACAGATTGTCGTGGTTTAAGCTTCTATAACTCACGCAGTCACTCTCTCACTCACCCCCCCTTTTTCTCCCCCCCCACTCTGAGGGGATGGGGAAGAGAATCAAAAGAATGCAACTCCCACAGGTTGAGATAAGAACAGTCCAGTTACTAAGGTATAACACAAACCACTGCTGCTGCCACCAATCATAATACTAGAGAAACACAAGGAAAGAGAATACAACTGCTCACCACCTGATCCCAAGCCCAACCCACCAGCGAGCCCCCACCCTTCCAGGTCCCTGCCCTCTGTTTTTACATCCTGGGCATGACGTGCTGTGTCATGGAATACCTCTTTGGTCAGTTTGGGTCAGGTGTCCTGTCTCTGCTTCCCCCCGGCTTCCCCTCCTCCCTGGCAGAGCATGAGACTCACAAAGTCCTTGGTCAGACCAAAACATTACCAAGCAGTAACTATAAACATCGGTGTTATCAGCGCCATTCCCAGGCTGAAAGTTGAAAACACAGCACTGCACCAGCTACTAGGAAGGAGAAAAATGACTGCTGCTGCTGAACCCATGACACAGATATGTTCAAATATATCTTCTCTCCAAGTCACAACTGATAGTACTACTTTGCTGAGCGCAGTGTTGAGGATGATGATCTGTATAAGTTCCATCTCAGCAAAACCTTCACTGTGATGTTTTTCTAAGAACAGGTGAACTGCTTGGCCTTGTCTGCTTCACAGGGAACTTGACACTTCTGGCCTCTTGCGATTTTATTGCCTTCCCCTGCCATGTGCTCTTTGTTACAGACTCAAATGCAAATTCATGAAGACAGATTTTGAATTAAAATATTCAGAATTGCCACTTAAAGCATCTAAGCAGAGATACTCTTTGCACTCTCCATATTATTAAAGCAACATACACTAATGTTTCAGGTAAAAAGTGCTTTCTGGAGCAGCCAGGAAAGTCTGGTGAAAACAGTTATTCCCATACATTTAATTTTCTTTAGATATTTCAAATGTACACAGAAAATGTCTTTGTTTCATTGATCTGAATCATCTCTGCCACAGACCATGCATGGTCATTCGCCCAGTACGCATGCCGTCTTCAACTGGTCACTCAGGTAAAGCAAGGGTGGACCTCAGAAAGGCACCTTATGTGTTAGACAAGCCAATACTGTCTTCCTTACTGCACAACAAGGTATTCACCAGGACTTACAGAGCAACTCTGCTGGGCAATTCTTCCTACTCTTAATTTCTGGGAGTAAAAACTGTGAAAGGGCATTGGAGCCTGCTGATCAGAAGCATACTTTATACTTTCTGCTGGCTTGCAAGAACTCAGTGCAGACTTGCTTGCTATTTTAGATATCTGAAGTTGAACAGCAACCAAAGCTGTTACTTTGCAGGAATGTCTCTGTTAAAAGTTGATTTCTTGGTATGTTCTGAGACTTTCTAAGGAAAAGATGGATGCTGTCCTGCTGTCCTTTATAGCTGAGCAATGGAGATAGCTATAAGGTTGTAAAGTTAAATCCTGACCAATTCAGCTCATTCTCCATCTCAACATGAAAGTCAAATGCATTCCATTTCTGGACCAAGAACTTTATGTAATGAAAAAAAATGTTAATATCTAAAGGACTAAAAAAAACCAGGCACCTAAAGACAATGAACCCTGGAACATTTTTTTGTTTAAGAAGAAAGCAATCTGAAGGGGCTCCATCCAAACCAAAATTACAGGTTTTGAACTGTTTGTAAGAAAAAACCATCTGACTGCCTGAAGCCCTGGCAGTCTCAACAGCATGTTTGTGAGGGTGGGGGTGAAATGGCACTGCCTCCTCCTGTGAGGACTGGCTTTTAAAAAAGCACTCATGGAGACAACCTGGAACCATGGTAGCTGATGCCATAGGTTGTATGTATGACCCGTTTGTTTCTGCTGGTGACCAAAACTCTGGACAAAGTGTGAGGATTTTGATGACAGACAACAAATGAAAAGTCTTCCACAGTTTTTTCTGATCCTAATTATACCGTAGCTGACTTATGGGTTCGGTCTTTGTAAATGAAGGTGGTTTTTTTCCCTGCTCTTAATAAAATTGTAGATATTTCCTCATAAAAAAAAAAAAAAGATTGAATGCAGAATAGTTTTATCTTCATATAGTGAAGTAATTCCATCTAACTTTCTATAGGGCTGGCCTTTGCTATTCTGTCTTCAGTCCATCCAGTTTTTGGTTTATATGGCTCTTTCTTCCCTGTCATTATTTATGCCATATTTGGAATGGGACGTCATGTTGCAACAGGTAAGTGTCTATTTTCTAATAACATTTTCAGAAATAAGAAACTGATAAGTGGCCATTTTTGTCGTTGTTGTAATAAGATCAGTCGAAGGGAAGTTATATAAGACTAAATAGAAATAAGATTTTGTTTGCTTCATTTTACAACTTTCTTTTTTCCAGCTGAAATACTTCAAAGAGCCTCATTAAGAATATATAGCAGTCATTCCTGCCATTATAATTTAATATTGCATTGACACTTCCTTTGTAAATGTCATTTATTAAGGGCTTTTTTATTTTAACTCTAGAAATCTGCTTCAGGCTAAGACTTTAACAAAGGGCTCAGCCAACAAGCTATATGCAAGCAGGAATGAAAAAGTCCCAACTGCTTCTTAACCCGTAGAAAACACACATTACTTCTCACCTGTCTAAAACACATACCTTTAATTTTTCACAAAAGAAGCTTTCTGTGCCTATTGCCTGCTATTGTATTAAAGCTAGAGATTCTTCCAGTGAGTTCAATACAACTCCTCTCCTCTTGCAGAGTAATTGGATAGGCAGCAAAGACAGTACAAGAATTGAATGACTGATTTCCTAATAGGTTGGCAAATGTTCTGTTTCTGACTCCAAGAAACTAAATTATAGATGGAAGTGGTGTGTGGAAGCGGGCCCTTGATGGTCTCTGAAGTTTGCAGGAAGGATGAGACAGACCCATAATAACACAGAGCAGGATTGGATAAAGAGAAGCAGCCTCCGGTTGTCAGAAGATTTAAGCAGAAGGAAGCATGTTTTTGCTGTGGAGGAGAAAAACTCCTGAAAGGCAGAAACACAGTTCTGGGTAATCATGTGCAAAATGAAATGCAGAATCTGATTGCTCTAGTGTAGGTACTTTAGTGTATGCAGTGATTAAGTAAGAAGTTAGCCACATATTTTGAGCACCTTTTTTGTTCAAAAAATCTCAGTTAATTTAAAATATTAATATTTTAAAAACAGTTTACATATCATTTTAAAAAAATTAAAATATTTTTTAATGTTAAAAAATGCTGAACAGCTGCAAATTTTCTTAGTGCAACAGGAAAGATGAAAGTTTGTTTTCCCTAGAGACACAGAAAGTATCTGAATCTTTTAATGGCTAAGAAGGATCTGTGGATGCTGTTAGTGGCCTGATGCTGTAATGAGTTTTGGGATGTATTCAGCTCATGTGAAAAGGAGAAGGATTAAAAAAAGTGAAAATTTAGAATTTTGAAAATAATTTTGACTCTTGAGTAGATATTTATTAGTATACTTATAAAAACATGAATCTGTATTAAAAAGCTGATTCAAAACTGAATAATTTACAGTGTACTTTCAACAGTTTATTAGTGTAAGATTATTAGGAAGAAAAGAATCCATCATATGATCATATGTAAGAAAACAAATAAGTATCTGGCTGACAAATTCTAGTAATGAAAGTAGGTGATAAAATGGGTAATTAAAGGTGTTAAGTGTGATGCTTTATCCTTGGGAGAGAATACAATTCAGATAATTATTTCCTGAGTCCCATAGCTCCATGGCTCTGGATTCCTGCAGTCCTTGGTGTGAAAACCTGTTCCTTTCGTGCGTGTCTGTTTCAGAATTTAGTCTTAAGAATAAAAAAGGCAACAAAACAGTTCTCCTGCAGTCATGAAGAATTTTTTTATTTAATAAATGCGTGAGACATGCTGTTGCTTTCTGTAGAAATATCTCATGCACCTGTCCTACCAACCTTGTTTAAAGTGTGCTGGTGCACAGACTGAACTGGAGCTATACTGCCTGCCTCATATCCTCAAATGCTCTGTAATTCCTCATGTGCATTGGTGACACAGAAAGGTGCTTTTCATATGTAAAGAGGTTATAAAATTGCCCTGTATTAGCGAAGTCTGCCATCTTTATATGAAATGGAAAACTAATCAATGTCCCAATTCTGTCAACTTTTAGTCACTTGAAATGTCTCTTCTGCGAGAAAGTTGATCTACTTTAAAAGATTGCTCATCTGAGCATCTGACCGCTACACCTTTTTCTTACTGTTTGTGGTAGAATTGATCTTGGAGCATCCTCTGAGACAGCTTTATCTGTCATAATATCAATACAGATGTTTGATTTAAGATAGAATTATATGTGAATTGTTTTTAAATCCAATTTTATGTAAGCTGAATTTTGTCTGTTTTATTTGGGTTTTGCTTTGGTTTTGGTTTTGTTTGTTTGTTTTTAAGTAAAAATGAGAGAATGGGTTTGAAGGAAAAAAGAAGAATAATCTGAAAAGTAAAATACCTACAGCAATCCTGAGTGTTGCATGGAAAAAAAAATCAAGGGAACTGTCACAGGGAATTATTTGGCACTTGTAGGTTGGAAAGCTTAGCTAAATGAGGTGAGCAGATAAGCCATGAAATGGCAAGTCAAACATATGGAGGTAGTTTAGAAGGATTAAAAAATGAATTTGAAGAATGCCATGAAAGGATAATCTAACTGGTAGTTAAATGTTATTTCAATACATCAAAACAAGGACATTGAAAAGGAAACTGGTGGGACACCTTTCTGACAAAGGTGTAAGAAGGACATTCTGTGACAAGATCACAGCATTGCCAAGTTAACAGTGTAATTGCACTGTCAGAAGGGCTCTGGAGAGAATCCTGGGAACTGCAGCGCTATCTATAATAAAAATTAGAATACTGAAATATAATCAGAGTCTCTGGAGAGGAGTTAATATGACTTCTGTAAAGGAAAATCCTACCTCATTAGTCTCCTAGAGTACTGTACGAGTGTCAGTAAGCATATGGAAAAAGGAAACTTTGGATATAAGATATCAGAATGGTCAAACAGCTACTGATAAGGTTCCACATCAAAGGTTACTAAAGAAACTAAGTTGCCCTCACGATTAAAAAAAGTTCTCTTATTGATTATTATCAGGTTAAAGGATAAGAAATAATAGGTGGGACTTAGTGGTTATTTTTCAGGGTGAAGGTGTCCTTGGTAGGCTCCCAAGGAGTTCATGCCGGGAAGTTGACTCTGTGAAGGCCAAGATGAAGGCAGAACTGTGTTCACCATGTCCTGTAACAGTAGTAATAAGGAGGGCTCAATGGAACTGGTGAAAGATCACTTTAAAAGACTTTTTAAGTATAGATTAAAGAAAATACTGCAACAGATGGTGAACTTACGGAGCCTGCTCCCAGAGGACATCGTAGAGGCAAAAAATGCAAGAAGTTTCAAATGGAGTTTTGACAAATTCATGAATGCTAGTCCATAAACAAAATCCAAAAGGATGTACTACCCTAACATAACAGCTATGGATGCTGAAGGATTATGAGAGGAATGGCCTGAAGAAAATGGCCAGGCTTGTGCGCTTTCCTTGTGTAACACTCCTGATTGACACAGCTGGAAGCAGAGTACTGGAGAAGACGAATCATTGGACTGAGATAGTAGGGCATTTCTTATGCTCTTAGAGCTCTGCAGAAGTGCATTTGTGCTTTTTAATATTAACTTATCATCTTTATTTATCTGTGTGTCATTAAACTTGCTTTACCTTTCTCAGTAAATGAATGTTTCTTTCAAAATCTGTCTCCATCTGTTAGAGTGCTAGGTACTCTATAAAGGGCTAGGTGGCATATATATATATAGAGTGATGAATTGCCCTAGAAATCTAAATGGTGAACATTTGGGATTCTCAGACAAAAATGCTGTTTCATCACATCTAGGGTGAATTAAAAACATTTCTGATGACTTGAAATCATTGCAAATTGTTGTTTTCAAAACTTTTTTGTTAATGTGTCTAAATGAATGTACTCACAAAAGAATTTACATTTAATTTGCTGTACAAATGATATTTTGCATGAGGAAATGTGTGTTACATAAAAAGATTACCTTAAAAATTGTTCTTATCATGACAGGAATGCACAAAATGGCACTTTCACTCATAATGGCCAAGTGTTGAAAAAGAGACCATGAGTGACGAGTATGGGGAGATACAGAACTATTAATGACTAATGTTTGACTTTTTTTATAGGAACCTTCGCTTTAACTTCCTTAATATCTGCCAATGCTGTTGAGCGTCTTGTTCCTTCAGCCAGCTCTAATTTCACTACAAACAATAATTCAGGAGTTTTGGGCCTATCAGAGTTTGAAATGCAGAGGATTGGTGTTGCAGCAGCAGTTTCATTTCTAGGAGGAATCATCCAGGTTTGTGGTAAACACATTCTTTATACACTGCATTTGTGACAACTATGACTTTTGTAATACTTTTCATCACTTCTTTGAGAAAAAGAGAACATTGCATGTGGTCCAATGTTAATGAATGATGAAATTAATGTGTTTTAAGAATTTGCTGCTCCTTTGTTGAGGTGTAGTAATTGTATGTATACATGTTCATAGATTGTTGCAATATGAAGTAAAACCACAGCCAGCTCTAATATAATATTCAGTTGCTGTTGGTGCTCCCTTTACTTCTCCTTCAGAAAAAAACCCACGAATCATCTCCCGGTAAGCACTGAGGATTTCTGTTGTGCTTTGCTTGAAGAGAAATCCTGTACAGTATTCAATAATTAAAAACTGTAGGGAAAACATCTTTAAATTCTTTTAGAGTTCTCATACACATCATTAAAGCAAAATAAATTAGTCAGACAGATGTCTTCAAATGATTTTCCAAAGTTTATTCAAATGATCAGAGGTCTTATAAATTCCTTGTCTTTTTCTATTCTGATCACAAGTGCTGAGTTCCTTCATCCATTGCCAGTTGCTTAGGTCTTCAAAAAAGGCTTTCCTCTTTCCTTGTTAATATTAAAATGGAAGAAATGTTCCATTACTTGATGTTGCAACACCGTCTGGATACCTGGCCTCCTGAAACAAACCTGAACCCCTGTGTTTGATGCTTTGGATCCCTGTACCATGCAGAGGATGAGTGAAGGAGCTCAGAATGGCATCTCCAGTGGCCTGTATGCTTGGCAGGAACAGGGTCATATGCTTAGGTTAGTCAGTAGGATACATAAAGAAGCAAGTTCATTTCTGTTGCAATTTTTTTCATTCTTCTGTTGGTTACAGAATTATGACTTGGGGTAGCAGCATGACCAAACCCTATGGATGATACACAGGGTAGAGCTGATGCTGATTGTGCCTGGCTGCTGCATGTGCTGTCCTGTTGCACTGGTGTGTGCAACACAACGCTGCATCACGTGCAGGGTGCTTGTATCAGTAGAGTCCTTTGAGCATCCACGGAGTTCTTCATATGGGAGCACTGCACTCACATCCTGACAATCTCCTGTGTTGTCCCCAGAGAGGACAAAATGTCTCAAGTGGCAAGTTGGTACCTGCGTTTGATCTAACATCAAAATCCAATGCAGAATTATTTTGATCAGCTGCTGCTGAATCCCATTAGGTGTGCAAATCCTCTAGACCTATTACTCTTTCATTCTGAAAAGTTCTGCTTTATTATGTGCCTTCAACCGCACCAGCTGACTTATCTCAGCCTATGTCCTATTTAAGCCTGATTGGAATAAGAAAAACTGAAAAATCCTCTGCCTGCATCTTCAAAGCAGGTCTGATAGGGAACTGTGGCATGTGCCTGGGCTCTTCTCCCAGGTCAGTAATGTTGCTTGCATTAGAGTCATACTAAAATAGCTGGTGCTTGTAGTGCTGCCATTAGTCTTTTATGCAAATTTAATGGTTAGAGACCAGATTAAAATACTTATTTCCTAGAGTAGTGCCTTGTAGCTACTGATATGCGACATGCAAGTGATAGTCTGGATCAAGGCTGTGATTAAACTTTGCCATCATCCCAGGTGCTGTGAAGTGTGGGAATCCATGTTTCGCATCATGATTCCAGCCTCCTGACTTACAGTTTCTGCAATTCCTAGATAAGGTGACAGGGCACATCTTGCTGTTAATAAAGAGCTAAATCAGTGAGCTGCTTCTACTGATCAGATTAAATTAGAAATTAAGGAATAGCTTGGAATAGATGTGTTATTCTGTGACAAGAATAATAAAGTGATGCATGTTGAGGCAACAGTTTTTCACTGAAGGCATCCTGAAATACAAAAAGAAGTGGAATTGTCAGTGGAGTTGGGATGGTATTTCCCTGGAAACGGAGAAGAGCTGGGTAATAGTGTCTAGTATAAGACCATTTATTCATCCTGAAAAAAATTAAAAAGCAGCCCTCTAATAAGCCACTAATTATACAGAAACAGCTGATGCTATGACTGTTCCATTGGGCAGCTTCCGTACAAAGGATGAAATGTCACTCTCCAAAACAAGTGGTTCCTTCTTAGAAACAGTAGGTAAAGACCTGAACCTCGTTGACCAGAAAAGCAATTTGATGCTGTTTCTCATGTAGCCTACCTAAGTATTCTAATCAGCAAATAAAAAGAACAAAACATACAAGCTAGTGAGTCATGGAGGAAAGGCAAAGGGAAGAGGTGTGTTTTTGAGATAAATTGCTGTTGGCTGCTTTGTGTTTTGTGAAGACTAGAAGTGTACATCTGTGTGTGAGGCAAGCTCTGAGCAGGCTTTGTGAATCCCAGTGCCATCTAGAACTGAAACACATTAGAACTGGTTTCTGATCATCAGGCAAGAATAGGTGGAGCTTCTAAGATTTTAAATTTGTGGCTTAGTTGCTCAATATTTTTTTCAGGTAATAAGTTTCAGATTCCTTAACTGCTTTTTATACCTAATGTTTGAGGCAGTATTGATAAAAGAAAGAAGACATTTAGTTATCTTAAGAGGCATTCTAATGAAGATAATATAGTATTAAAATAGAAATTAAGTAAACATAAAATAAAAACTGTAATTGCAAAAAGAAAAAGTATTATGCATTCATAGAGACTGTTTCATTTTTAAAAGCAGAATGGAAGATATAATGCAGATTTTTTCATGTTGTGAAACTGCTACTCTATAAACAGGGCATGGAAAGCTAAACAAATTAATTAAATAATTCCCTGATATTAAATACCTCAGAGTTATTGATGGGGAGATGAAATGATAGCATATAACAATGCCTATGGAAGAATTTTGCAATTAGCATTGGATGATGCCTTTATAGCAGAAAAAAAATACGCAAAAAATAAGCTTTTGTGTAAGATTTCTTTTTCTTATTAATATATTATCTGTTCAAGAATGCTTGCATAAATGTCTATGTCTATAAAAAACCTCATCATACTCAATACATGGAGGGAAGGAATGCCATCCAGAGGGACCTTGACACGCTTGTGAGGTGGACTGATGCCAACCTGATGAAGTTTAACCATGCCAAGTGCAAGGTCCTCCACCTGGGTGGGAGGAATCCCAGGCACAGCTACAGGTTGGGCAGGGAAGAGATTCAGAGCAGCCCTGCGGAGAAGGACTTGGGGGTGTTGGTCGATGAAAAAATGAACATGAGCCGGCATTGTGCACTTGCAGCCCAGAAAGCCAACTGTATCCTGGGCTGCATCAAAAGGAGTGCGACCAGCAGGTCGAGGGAGGTGATCCTGCTCCTCTACTCTGCTCTCGTGAGACCTCACTTGGGGTATTGTGTGCAGTTCTGGTGTCCTCAACATAAAAAGGACATGGAACTGTTAGAACAAGTGCAGAGGAGGGCCACGAGGATGATGAGGGGACTGGAGCACCTCCCATATGAAGATAGGCTGAGAAACTTGGGTCTGTTCAGCCTGGAGAAGGGAAGGCTGCGTGGAAACCTCATAGCAACCTTCCAATACCTGAAGGGGGCCTATAGGGATGCTGGGGAGGGACTCTTCATTAGGGACTGTAGTGAGAGGACAAGGGGTAACGGGTTCAAACTTAAACAGGGGAAGTATAGATTGGATATGAGGAAGAAGTTCTTTACTGTAAGGGTGGTGAGGAACTGGAATGGGTTGCCCAGGGAAGTTATGAATGCTTCATCCCTGGTGGCGTTCAAGGTGGGGTTGGACATAGCCTTGGATGGCATGGTTTAGTGGGAGGTGTCCCTGCCCATGGCAGGGGGGTTGGAACTGGATGATCTTAAGGTCCTTTCCAACCCTAACTATTCTATGATTCTATGATTCTATGACTTAATTTGCTGAATGAACAGAGGAAAGCTGAGTGCACTTCAAAGTGAGGAAAAAAAATAGGTTTTATCCTAGAAACAAGTATTATTCTCCTAAGAGCTGCAGTGCTACGTACCTCAGTTGTGCTACACTTGTGTAAGTGCTGGTTATTGCATTCCAGCGATTCGTATTTTAAAGTCTGACAGATAATTAGTTGCTCATGTACAGTGTTGGATATAAAAAAATGTGTCTGGCTATCAGGAGAACAAATTTACATGGTCTGTTTTCAGCTTGCTTAATAATGGAGCAGCACATTTGAATATGAAGTGAGTTTTTGTGAGGCTAATGGTATTGTCCAAAGCTGTTTCCCTGAGGGGAAAATTATGCTGCATTATTCTATGTTACACATAGTTTTTCATTAGGTACAAACATTAGTCTTTATTATACAGTGATAATCAGGAAAAGAGACCATTTTTCTTTCAGTGAAAGTAACTTCTTGTAGGCTTATATTCTGTATGTTGAAAAGTACAACTAAGCTGGATGGGAGTCCTGGTTCCCACAATTATGGTACATCATAGAATCAAAGAATCGTAGAATTGTTTAGGTCAGAAAAGACCTTTAAGATGCTCCATGTTAGTCCAGAAAGACCACAGAAAGATGTCTTTTTCAGGTCCTGGAGTGAGGAAAGCTCAAGCCAAACACCATCAGAAACTACCAACCAGGCATTCTCAAGCCATCCACAGTGAACTTAAGAGCTGCAATTGAAAAGGCCAAAAGCTACCAATTATAATGTCTATTGAAACAGGTTTAAAATTGATTACTTGGTCAAGCTGAACTGTGTCTGACTGTTGTCTCCATATGGTCCATAGATGCCTTACTTTTGCAGCTTCTGATTCCAAGATAACCAATGCAACATACTAAATGAGCTCACAGCCTACACTGTTTCCCTTGAAGAGGTATTCCCCATGGCTGACCTTGTCTTCTTGGCCCATGCAGCAAATAACCAAAAAGAGTACCACCAGGTTTTATTCAGTTTAACAGAGGAAAAAAGCCACAGCTTCTACGATGTGGAGTTTTGAGGGGTTTAAAATTCATTTGCCAAAACTGAATTGATGCAGCAGGTAACATGATATCAGCCTTTCAATTACTGTGGACAGAAAGTCTGACATTAGTGATTTCCAGAGAGCTGTTAAGTGATAAAAATTTTTACTGGCCATAAAGT
This sequence comes from Amazona ochrocephala, assembly GCA_039720435.1. Taxonomy (NCBI): domain Eukaryota; kingdom Metazoa; phylum Chordata; class Aves; order Psittaciformes; family Psittacidae; genus Amazona; species Amazona ochrocephala. The sequence continues at coordinate 26,646,056 of CM077876.1, read as the reverse complement.
TAGATTGACTACACAGCGAGAGTGGAATTTTAACAATAATAAACTGTGCGTGTTGTCATGGTAAGAAAGTATTGAAAGTGGACAAGAACCAAAAGGGCTTGAATTAATGAACATAGAGGGCTTTGCTTTTTGCTATTACTCATTTCTTTTCTTTTCTCCTGGCTCCTTCCCCATTCTTTTCTTCTACTTGTCAGAGTAAAATTATGGACCAGTAAAGACAGCTGCAAGAAAAGGTTCTCTTTGTATTATCTTTCTTCCATTCGAAACTATAGTTTTCTTTTTTATTTTTTTTTTCTTTTAAATGCTACCACTTCTGCCTGATCACTTGGTTTTATAACTTGTTTCCAACATCTTTTCTCTTTTACAGTGCATTAAATCAAGACTGCTTTCCTTCATTTTCTCCTGAGTTTTTGTTGGGTTTTTTCCCTTTCTCTGACAGCTCCGATGCCATTCACATGAAGTTAATCGAAAATGTATAACTGGTGAAAGCAAAATTCATCTCAAGCCTTTTACATGGTGTGATGTACTGAAGAAGCTGCATGATGGAACTAGAGCCATGTGTCTTTCAAACCAATTTTTTACTGTGACTGTTCTCTCTCTGAAATATTCCTTCATCCCTAGGAACTAAATTTTGAAGAATGAAAAATTCTGGAGACAATCCTAAAATGCATGAAAATTTTCCTCCTTTTACATTTTAAGAAAAGCCCAGTATTAGTACAGATAATGAAAACAGAAATATATTTACCTTTGGCATTTTTTTATACTTTGTTTCCTGCTGTTCTGACATTTCACTGTCAGTTTTCCCTGTAGTCTGTCTGCATCAAAAAGGAAGAAAAATCATACAGTGTATCAGACAGTAAAATGGGAAAGCTGCAAAAAATGAGCATCACAACCAGAGCAAAGATAAAGTAGATTATTAGAAATTTCTTCAAGAATATTGAGCTTTCTACATTTTGGTTATTGCTTGGTGGGTGAAAGATTTTATGGCATTGTGCAATGTACTGCAACTGTGTACTGTCAGCTAAGCTTAGTTTAAAATGGTGTTTATCCAAGAAGCAGTGACAGCCAAGCTATATGCCTGTTGCCCAGCATGGAGGGTGAACTGGGCCTACATAGAAGTAAAAAATTTTAAATATAACTGTCAAGAAAGCTCACATGGAACAAGTTTTGAGAGGCTTGTTTCAAAACAGCTTCTTGTCTCATCTTGATCTAAGCAGTTTCTATACATTACTCATGTTGCAAGGAGAGCAGAAGTTTCCCATACCAGCTTATGCTGAAAATTATACTCTCCTCAGATGTTTTCTGCTCTGGTTGCTTCATTGTTAGGTCTTCATCACAGAAGATATATAGGCGCACACTATATTTATTTAACTACAGTGTAAATAAAAAGTTGGATGCACATACTGATGAAATATCGCCTTTGTTTCTGGAAGTTCTGAGCTACCTTCTACAGTAAGAGATGGAGGACCAAGTGTAGGCTACTGCTTGTTTAGCTGAGTGGCTACAGAAATTGGCTACCTCAAAACATACTTATAGTAAAAACAGTGGTTATAAACAAACATTTAAAAGTGTGTTTGAAATGTGACCTTTCAGTTCCTACCTGTGAAGCATCCCATTAAAATGCTGAAGATTCAAAGTAAAAAAATTAGTGCAAAAAAAGAAATAAATCAGAGTGATGCTGAAGTTGCCAAGTTCCACAACCATGACACCTTTTCCACGTGCTTCATTGTAATAACTTTCTCTGAAAGCTAATATTAGCTAATATTTCTCTGTGATATTATGTAGTTCATAGAATTGTCTCTGTGGTTTGGATTCCACAGCTAAATAAAAATCCATCTCTCTGGAAAGTAAGCTATTATACAATTAGAAATTTCACATCCATACAATGCAAACTGATCTTAGAAAAACAAAAAATCACAAGGAAAGGAAGAATTTAATTCTCATTGAACTTTGCTACTGTGAAGAATGTTTTAAATACATGAATAAGCACACTGTTAGAACAAACAGCTAAATAAAAAGCCCGAAGTTAGTAATTATCAGTTTTAGGCCTGACTAACTAAATTACTACTCAATGAGGGCATAACAGTAATTACCATTACTGGGGTGCAATCTCGAATGGCAATCAATGTTCTGGCTTCACAGTACAGAGCCACTCACACGCTGTTAGTGGGAAATAGAAAAAAGTATCTCAGATTTAATGTCTCAAATGGAAACTAGAGGTTTTTGTGGTAAATTAAAAGCCACTCTCGTATTTTTGTTTCTTTTGTGCTGTTATAGCTCACTACATACAGGTGAAATTAATGGTGAAAAATAGTGTTCAGGCATAGAAAATGACAACATTTGGAAATTATTCTTTTAGCTTCATAACAAATGAAATAAAGCAAAGGGGACCATGATATATATCAAAAGGATGATATTTAGTATAGTAAACACAACATAAACCTTTCAGAAAATATTGTAACAAAAACTCTTTGCCGAGAGTATGTACCTTTTCCGGCAGAAGAATAGTAAATGCAGAAGAATAACAAATGCCGAAGAGTATAAAAGTAAGAAACTGCTTTTTTATCCTATGAATGAGGAGAATTCAATTGTAAGGGGAGATATTTTAAATGTAACTTAATATAGATAAGAAAAGGGTTAAATGTTACATAAACCACGGTAGCATCTATAAGTATGTAACAACTTTGTACAAAGAAGTAAGAACTGTCAAATCTTACTCTTCTGAGGAAAAGAGCAATTGCAGTCTATGATAAGGTGAGAAAACACAGCAGGATGCAATACTTTGGGTATTTGTCCTATATTTCTACAAAGTATTTGCAACAGTAGATTCAGCTGTATTTTAGATTCTTGAATTAGAGAGGAATGTTATTCTTTGATTACATGCCTGTGCTCTGAAATAACTTCTGTAAAAGCTGCAACAAAATTGAAATAATCTTCAAATATAGCAGAGCCAAAACCTAATCTTTTTTTTCTAGCAGAGAAATGCAATTTGTATATGCGGTTGTGCTTATGAAATGGGCTGTTGAATTTTTTTCCTGTTTTAAATTTTCTGGTTATATACAGTTATTTTACTTTAAGGTAGTTCAGATATTTCTTAAATACATAGGAAATAGATTTTAATGGTCTTTAAAATAGTTTACTCTTACTGTAAGTTTATAGAGTTTGTTCATACAGAGCACTTAAATATATAAACATCTCTGTTTCTCTGTGAAGACGGTATTTTTATATCCTCCACATCAGAAGCAACTTCTGTCACTCCCTGAATACCTACGAAACCAGAAAGTTCAGCATATATGAAGCTGATGCAGCTAGAGGTAGCGGACTGCCAGCACTTGATGTTTTTGGTATTATCATATTGCAGCATGATAGTGTCAAGTATCACAGTATATAAAACTGTGCGTGCAGGGTCAATGGGATATCAGGAGGTTATGAGTTTGCTGGAGGAGCAAAGCTGTTGTGTGACTTGGGAAGGGAAAACTGATGTTGCAGCAACCTGCGGTATGGCAGGGCTCCAGGGGATGATGGAGCTCTAATCATATGAATCATCTCTCCATAGATTCAGCACCTAATAAATTTGGTAGCAGTTGAAATTACTAACATTGGGAATCCTGATATCGACATATTATCATTTGTTAAGCTGGACCAAGGTATGGCTCATTGCCTACTCAGGCTGAACAGCGGTGGAACGGGAATGAGTCTTAGCACCACCTTCGACTTTTGAGTTGCTTTACTTCATGTCACTGTATTGAGTTGATTTTTTATAGTATTTATTGGGGTCACATATTTGAGCAGGACAGAATACTAAGTTTCTCTGAGTCTGCTTTTGTTGCTAATCTAGTGTTGGAGTGATGTGAGCAAGATAAGGCAGGTAAACACACAGAACTTCAGTGGGTTCTATTTTCAGCTCTAGTTGTCCTTCAAAGGACTTTTGTTTTTTGTCTTTATCTCATTTATCTTAAAGCTTGTTGAAAGGACCCTGGCCCTTTGTCCTATCACCAGGAAGCTGCTTGTTATTATAATTGCTGATGCTCATGCGTTTGCCTTTTAGGTAGCGATGTTTATGCTGCAGTTGGGCAGTGCCACGTTCTTATTAACAGAACCAGTGATAAGTGCAATGACAACAGGAGCAGCTACACATGTTGTGACTTCACAAGTGAAGTATCTGCTGGGAATGAAAATGCCATATATATCGGGACCACTGGGATTTTTTCATGTGAGTCCAGTAAAAGAGATGGTTATTCCATTAGCTAGCATTTTCTTAACCATGTTGTTTGGCTATATGTAGGTATAAGAAATTTGTTATGCATGCTTGTGAATGAAGAGAAGATGTAATACCAAAATATTCATCTTGCTAGGTCTATTTGTAAGAACACGTTAGGAAAACTTGATAAAGAATTAGCACAAATGGGTCTTATTTTGAGAGGATACAGAAATCAATTTAAAATATGTGTATTACAGCATCAGTAACTCAATTTACTATCCTAAGCAATTATACACTTGTTCAGGGAGGGTTAACTCTTTCTGTATTAGCATGTGGGAGTGATATATCCAAATGCCATTCTAAACATGTTTTCTTCATATTTTACTGAAAGAAATCTAACAATCATTGTGGCAAAAAGAAAATAACCTGTGATTTGTGGATCTCCTATGCAAAAATTGCCCTAGCTATGTTACTTGTTGCATTATTTCATCATATTACTTTGCCATAGAACTGCAAGGGTACAGCTTTAATGTAGTTTTCAGAAAATGCATACAGCCTTCCGTACAGTGTCATGGTTACTCCCTTTGGAAAGTCGATATTGGCTGAAGCCTTAAAGGACAAAGTTGTAAAATCCTGTTGCATGAAAGATATGAGAACATATTCTTTATGGTAACTCATTCCAGCAAACCTAGATTTTAGGTGCTGTGAGCATAATCTTCTGGCTGAAGTGTTAGTAGTATTACAATGGTATCTGTCAAAATGATGTTTTGATCATAATAGGACTTTCTTTATTTGTTGAGGTGGTATTTACATTGCATTGATAACAATGGGTTTAAACTTAAACAGGGGAGGTTTAGATTGGATCTGAGGAAGAAGTTCTATACTGTGAGGGTGGTGGGGCCCTGGAATGGGTTGCCCAGGGAAGTTGTGAATGCTTCATCCCTGGCGGCGTTCAAGGTGGGGCTGGACATAGCCTTGGATGGCATGGTTTAGTGGGAGGTGTCCCTGCCCATGGCAGGGGGGTTGGAACTCGATGATCTTGAGGTCCTTTCCAGCCCTTACTATTCTGTGATTCTGTGATTCTGTGATTACCAGATGAAATGAGGCTTAATCTAGTTAACCACTAAATTAGGACACCTTATTTAAAGCACTAACTTTATTTTCTTGCACTGTTCTGCTCTTTATTTTTTCCTGTTATTTTGGGAAATTTGTTAATTCTGTGATGAGATGTTGCTTTTTAGAATGTTATTTCATAGTACTTTATAAATTTGATAATATTTCATATGGGTATGAAGCATGAAGTTATGCGTAACTTCATATGGATAATCCACTGGTAAGTTTTTTAAAGGACCAATTTATTGTATTAAACAGAAGTAATTTATCCTGTAGACATAAAACAAAAAGTTTCATAGACATTTTTATGAGTAGTCAGCCTGTGAGACAATTGCAAATGATTCATCAGATATTAAAATATTTTGTAATTCTTCAAAACCTTTTCATAAATACTTTGTGATATAAAATATGACTAACGTCTTTTTTTATGGTGTTTCCATGGAGACTATACTTACATATAGGAATATTGTCATCTTGTAGAGATGAGTGGTGTTAAGAGCCCCAGCCCAGACATAATCAAAATATACATTATGAGCAGTAACAAAGAACAGCAATGATACGAAGAAATATTTCCACGTTGGTGAGCTGATGGTGTCATAAATGAAGTCATTCAAACGCTTTGAAAGAAATATATTCCCTTACACCCTGTATTTTTTAATATATCTGAAACAAGTTCTTTGCCCTTCACTTCTGAAATCAAACCTCTTTGACCATTTTCCAAAGAAAATTTTTCCTGATTTTTTTTAAGGTTCTGAATTGCTCTGCAGAGCTATGTGAAAATAAATGAACAAACAAAAAACCTGCTCTTTTTCCTGAAAACAATAATAAAAATGTCTTCATATTTAGAAGGGAAAATTTTACCCTAGAAGTCTTTCAAAAGTTTCTGGTACCTGTTCAGTTTGGGCTGCTTTGAGAAGGTCCAGTATCTAAGTCAGAAGCACCAATTTGAATTTTAACATTTTCTTTTTTCACTAGTAGTAGTTTTATATGAAAATAATATTAATTAGATATCTCTTAATGTGTATATCTAACTAGAGAGGGAAAGGCAAATTTGGCATGTCTCTCTGGTCATGTTCTTTACTCCAAATTCTTGAAACCCAAAGACTGGTATTTTTGCTTGCATTTTTTTTTCTTTCTTCACTCCAAAACACTTCCCACTGACAAAGCCAATTGCTTCACCCCAGGCAGACCTTGGGTTGGCAAAGCAGGAATACGAATGTTTAATAAAGTGTGATAGGAGAGTTGAAAGTGAAGCTAGCCAGTGAAACTGATTCTTTATAGCAAGTGAGATCATTATGAAATATGTAAAAATGAACCTTGCATATGGAGAACAAATCTACTACGCTGGCGTTGGGCCTATGGGATTTTTGCGTTTACATACTGTTTATGTCATTTATTAAATTTCATTTTCCCAGTACATGGTTTGCAACACTGCAACTGAGTTGCACATTGCAGCATCAATTGGTATTTTGCAAATGGGAAAGGCAAGGTAAAGGTGAAGAAGAAAAATGCTGAAAGAAGGCTACGTGTGAGATCTGATTTTTACAAGAGACAAGAAAAGTGTTATCAGGTTTTACTTAGTATCTGAAAAGAGGAAAGCATATCTATATTTGCCCATTATCCATGTGTAGATATATGTATCCTTCCACAAGTTTCTGAGAAAATGAAGCACTGCAAAATGAACTGCAACATAACAAACCTACTTTGCAAAACAGGGTCTATTGTGGTTGTGTTGCAAGTTTGTTGCAAAATCCTTGTGGTTGTGCTGAAATTAGTTGAAAAATACCTTCATGCTCCACTATTCATCCTTTTTCTCCCCCTTTTCTTTCCCCCAGTTTGTCTCTTATGCATTTCACAGTAGATGCTTGTACTTTTTTCCCCATGGTGCTTTGTATTTGTCTAAAAAACATCAGAATGAAACGTACCTGAAAGTACAATGAAGTTGTCTACTCTTAAACTGTATTAAGTGTTTTAACTAATATGTTCCTTTAATTCTTTTGTCTGCTTCAGCCTCTATGCTCATTTTAGAACAAATCTTTCTGGTTTTCATAATTGCATTTAAAAAAAATACAACTCAGCATTTCATTAATACGTCAGAATACACATCCTTTCTGGAATATAAACCATTACTGTGTTCATTATTACCATATGAAAGCATGTGAAAATATAATGGAGCTCAAAGCCATTAATTTCCCACAAGAACATGGACATTAAGTGTCTGTATATATTTGTTCAATATAAGAATTTTGCTTTCTTCACTTATATGCAAATTTTCATCAATTGCCTAGAAAGTTCACTGATTTCTCATCGGACTGCCACATCATTTCCATTAAAAATCTTTACACAAAACCAACCATAAAAATAAAAAGCTAAAGGCAAACAGATGAATATATTATTGCTATATTTGTAATTTTTTTATTTACGTAATTACACCAAAAAATTGTTTCTTACACTATAATATCAAACTAAATTTTACTATATAATTTCTAAATTATTTCAGTAAGTGCATCATCAAAAGATCTGAAGTACTGAATTTGTAATGATGTTTGTGATGAAAACGTTTGTAAATATTTCTTTTGAATCAGATGGCAGTTATATTACAAGCTTGAACTCTAGGTGCTTACATTTCGGATTTATATTTTCACCTCGAAAGAGTACAGTAACTGTCTAGATAGCATAATGTGTGAACTGTGTAGTACAGAGAGACGGCTATAGTGCATGTTATAGTATATTGCGTTAAGACCCACAGTCTCTCTCTTTCTGAAGAGCCTGTGAGTGGTTTGTAAAATGGTCTCTTGCCTTTGCTGGTCATAATGACATGAAATTGGTGTTTTTAGATTTTCAAGGAATGGTTACCTGGGAACAGACTAGTTAGTGGAAGCTCTTCACTCTGATGCAGTAATTGATTTAATATTTAGGTATTGCTGCCAGAACTGCTTCAGTGTACTATAGACACTTTGGGGATAGGGCTGGTGGTACAACTGTGAAAAAGCACAGTAGGTCTGAAAAAGCTGTGACAAAGGTTTACAAGATTTGGCTATATCTTTTAAAATTGTAATAGAAGTTTCTTTTTTCAACAATTTATGAAGACAGAAATATTAAAAGCTTGTGCATATTTCTTTGTAATCCTTTGTTAAAATTGCATTTATTCGCCTAATCTTGTGTCTCACCTTGTTTTGGAAAATGAAATTAAATTCCGTAAACATATATAGCTAATGCTGACTTTTCAATAGACACTGTTCATTTCAAAGCAAGCCTGCATCTCTTTGATTTAGAAACTTAGGATTTAATCCATTTCCTTCCTTTTCTTACCACTTCACCTTAGATCTAGTTAGCCTTTGGTGAGTTTGTGGGCACAGTTTGCAATATAGTTTTTCAGATTGCCTCCTTTTGTCTTAATTAATCACAGCTTCTGCTTGGGCACTGAGCCAAGTCCTGTGCTCTCATGAAAATTCATTCTTGGAAATTATGGGTGCAGAGATTAATCTCAAGCCACTCAAAGCACATTCCACATATTTTCTGATTACAGTGGGGCAATATGTGGTTAAAAACCGTGGGTTGATTACCATTCTTCAGACTTATGACATATATAGATCATATTATTTGACAAGTTGATTTTAAAATGTTCTCTGGGCTTCCAAGAAACGTTTGTGCTGGGTTACACAGTGCATCCTTAAAAAAGGTCCAAGGGCTAATTTTTAAAGGAGTTGACTCCATTTTTCCTCTTTATGAGGAAAATGACATTTTGTCTTTTGCTGTAACTATTTTTAGGTTTTAAAATACTTTTTCCCTTATATATCACGAAAATAGAACATATGAGAGAAGAAAAATTGGGCATTTCTTTCAATCTACTCATTCTTTAAAATGAGCATCAGCTCTTCAAGGAGTGACGGAACAGTAGAAAAACTTTTATTGTCATATTGATCACCTTTTGCTAGAATAGAGTTCTTTCCTAAGATAATTTTTCTAGTACCTTTTCCATTCCATTATAAATATGTGTATTTAAACTCCAAACTGTCAAGACTTGTTTGTATTATACATGGTTTTGAGAATAGGTTCTCTGGAGCAGAAAATTATTAATCTTTACTTTGATAAAACTGCAAGTGTCACTTTTCATTTATTTTAGTGGTCATCTTAGTTGTTGCCAGAGAAAACACATTTCTAAATACTGTTATTTTAACCTCAGTTGATTGATTTTGTTATCCTTAATGTTGTTGTTTAAAAAGAAGTTACTTGCGATGCAGTTTAAATCTACATCCTAAATTTTAACTTCTGTTCACTCTATGTTTATATTTCACAATAGGTCCCGGAGTATAACTGCAGAATTCAAGAGACTGAGTCTACCTTGTTTTTTACCCCTGCAACTTTAACAAGCACATGTATTATATCCATTTTCATGCCTCTCTGTTCCTCCAGGCAATAGGCTTTTATTCATAAGGCCTGAAAATAACTAGTGATAGAAATCTGATCATTTCTTGATTTACTTGGACAGAAGGTCCATATAACTTTCATTAACCGTTCAAACCATACCAGTAAACTTGTAAATTTTTTCATTACTTTCAGTTAATCTGTTATCATATTGATTTATGCTTCATTTACTGGACTCCCAGATTCAGTGTAGAAATGAAATTACAGTTCACTGTCATCTGTGCTGGTGAGAAGGCAACAGTATTCTTCTGAGACTGTTACTTACAACATTGCATTCATCATCAGAGAACCTTGTCACTCATCACCACTGATCATTCGTCCTGGTTTCAGCTGGGATGGAGTGAATTTTCTTCTTAGTAGCTGGTGCAGTGTTGTCTTTGGGCTTCAGTGTGAGAACAATGCTGATAATACACTGATGTTTTAGTCCTTGCTAAGCAGCACTTACCCTGACCAAAGACTTTTCAGTCTCTCATGCTCTGGCAGTGAGGAGGGGCATGAGAAGCTGGGAGGGAGCAGGGAGAGGACACCTGACCCAAACTAACGAAAGGGGTATTCCATACCACAGCACGTCATGCCCAGTGTATGAACTGGAGGGAGCTGACCAGGAGGTGCCAATTGCTGCCCAGGAATGGGCTGGGCATCGGTCAGTGGGTGATGAGCAATTGTATTGTGCAATACGTGTGTTTTTTGAGTTTTATTCCTCTCTCTCTTTTCCCTGCTATTGTTACATTATATCTTACTTTATTTCAGTTATTAAACTTCTGTTATCTCAACCCACAGGTTTTGCCTTCTTCTGAATCTCTTTCCCATCCCACAAGGGCATGGATGGGGGGGACAGTGAGCAAGCAACTAAGTGGTACTTAATTGTTGACCGGCGTTAAACCATAATTCTATTCCTGTTCCATATTTCCATTCCACATGTTCCTTATATTCAGCACCAAATTTCCTTTATTCATCATAGACCCAACTATATTTTTCTGGTGATGTTTCACAGCATGTCGCAGCACACTTTGAAAAGCTGAAGGCCTCCAGTTTGCAGCTCTGTAGGTCTGATCTATTTTCCTCTTTCTCTTTTAACATGGCAGTCATCCTCTCATGTGCAGTGATGTAGTCATACACCAGCATCCCAAAGCACATTGCAGCCGGACTTCGAACCTTATGGTCCAGCATGCCGTGCCCTTTGCATCCTTGCACCTGCAATTCTTGAACCTTGCCTTGGAGTTTCCCCTGAAAAGCACTTGCCACTGGCATGTGAATTATCCCTTTGTCCCCTACCCTCTTTCCATTTCTTCATTTGCAGCTTTTAAGTATAGGCTAAGGAAAAACAGGGCTTAGTAGATAACATCAGTTATTTAAATAACAAATAACATACATACACAAGTTTAACAGCTAATTAATGCATGTGGCATCTGGACTTGATCAAAGCAGGCTCCATGGAGCACTGTTTGTATGATGGTCAAGAGCAACCAACAAGGAGACTGAGTGCACCCTACTGAAGCTATACAGTTACTCTGGAAAAATAAATCCTTATGCTCGGAAGCTTCTCTCAACATTTTTGTGCAACACTCATCTCGCTGAATTTAATGAGACTGAATAAGAAAAGGATACATATCACATTTACTGCAATTATCTTGCTTGCTTCTATCAATAGAAATTTGTAAATGCCTATACACAAATATTTGCTGCATGTTTTGAGATCTCAAAAGTCCATAGTAATAATACTTGGTGATTTTCTTCCTCATAAAATCTTAAGTGTAGGCCAATTTGTCAGATGGCTCAGCTCCTGCTGTACTGATTCAGCTCTCACAGAGTACTTAAGGTGTCTGAACTTGTGTAGAATATGCCCTAGCATGTGACCCAAGATCATCTATTTTTTATATGTAGATTTATGCCTACGTATTTGAGAATATCAGATCAGTTCAGTTGGAAGCTCTACTTCTCTCCTTGCTGAGCATTGTGGTGCTTGTTCTTGTTAAAGAATTGAATGAGAAATTTCAGAAAAACATTAAAGTTGTTCTTCCTGTCGATCTCCTTTTGGTAAGTACAGAATCAAATATCAGACTTCTTTGTTTACAAAGATTTCAGTGGTTCAACTAATCTACTGAACTTTACTCTGTTGTCTACAGCTATCCAGAGCCGTGCCTGCCATTTATTAAATGGACAGCTAATTTTCATGGCTGTATGCTAACTGTAAGAACAGGGACCAGTTTGGCTACATAATTAAGACAGAAGTGACATACGTTCCCAATTTATGCAATATTTTTCATGTGTTTATTTCTTTCTACATAATCATAAGAACGTGAAGCCTAGAATGTTAAAGCATAAGAAGTTTGAAATGGACAATTAAAAGTAACTAGCACATTGTAACTCCAGGCAAGTCTTGTGCTGTGTAGTTGTGTCTCAGATGTTGCTTGTTTTTTATCTGCAACAAGGTTAAATAGCTATGCTATTGTTTTCTGTGGTTTTGCTTGCAGTTTTCCTTTCACACAGCATAGGCATGAATTTAGAAAAGATGGTTGAAGAAGAACTATGGTGCCACTAACTGGCAAGGTTCCCAAGGCTTCACAGAGGCTTGTAGAGGTCACTTTCATTAACGTGGAATATACAAACTCCACCGTAGGTCTTCTTCAGCTACCTTTTCTAAATTTATTATTGTGTCCAGATCTTATTTTCTTTTGACTCTCTTCCACATTTGCAAAAATTTTCATAATAATATTTCCACATCTTACTGGATTGGGATAAATGCATGAACACTATCACGTGCTTAGGTATGGCAATAATAGGGACCACTTGAAAAAAACTAAAAGCAATAGAAACATAGCATCTTTTTTTCTGTTGAATCAATAGGTTATTGCTACATCCATTGCGTGCTACTATGCTGATATGGAATACATCTATGGGCTAGAAGTTGTGGGACATATTCCTGAAGGGTAATGTGGTTTTTATTAGCTTGTGGCTTTTATATATGTTTACTTCTGAGAACAGTCTCTGAAGAGGTCAAAGAAGTTTCTTAAATTAGGAATAGCAAAAATCTATTATGTTAATTTCCAACCTCCTCAAACACTCTCACAAGTGAACCCCATGTTATCAAGATATATCTGCATAGATATCATTGTCAAAATACAGACTTTCTTGTACATGCATTTCTTTCCAGCTTTTTTATTACTTTATAGAATAACAGATAGGTTCTAAGTACCTGATAATGGCTGATGGATCTACAACAGGAGGGCACTCTCTACAAGATTATTGCAACCTGTTTTTTGAGGATTGCTTTGGATTATTGTAGTAGAAACGACTTGCAATATGATTGGGCTTGTAGATTACTACACTTTATTCTTCTGCACTCACTTACATAGTAATTTTAGAAAATGTGGTTCCTGAAGAAATATAAAGGATTTAGATATACTTAATCTAGAAAGGATCATTATGACTACAGACAGTGATACGTTTTTCTCCATGACCTTGAAGAGGAGGAAAAACATACTTGAAATAACTAGCAGGAAAGAGGAATTAGATTAGCTGTAAGAGAGAATGTTCAAACTTTAAGGGTTGGTAGGCACACCTTTAATACAACCTCCCCTTTGCAAATTGCAGGGTTTCACTAAATTTCCACGAAATGTAAGTCCCAGACAGCATCAATGCATGTGTGGCAGCTTACACTGATAGAAATAAAATAGAGGAAATAGCTGAGAAAGAAAATCAATTTTAAGTATTTAGAGTATGCTATTACACGCTATGTATCTAAGATAAACTCAGGGCTGAGTGTGCCCTTTCAATATATGTCATGAACAGCTACAGTGTATTCATGCAGCTTTAATCAAGAGCTTATTTTCTGCCTAACCTTGCATGAGAAGATTCTGTAGTTTGAAAAACAGGAGCAGAGCCTGGATCATTCTGATGTATTTTTAAGAATTTACTTGAAATACATAACTGCCTTCTCAGTGGAGAGTGATAGAAAAGTTAAGAGCGTGATTTGGGTCCTAGGCAGTGTGATTTGCACTCTGGAGAGAATGAAGGCTTTTTGTGGGGTATGGATGGTTCAGTTCTTGACTGAGGCGTTTCACTGCAGTCCCCCTTAGAAAGTCTCTATTAGATGGAATAAATATCCACAGTGTCCATAATCTACAGGAATACTAAATTGTTTAAATTAAACATTGCAAGAAAGCCAACTATAAAAAAGAAAAAATATACAGAAGAGTCTCTTTTATTGAGCACTACAGAATTAGGGAATGGTTGCTTATTTTGTCTGTCAGAGAGGGAGTTCATTTATAAAGATCCCTTCATAATTCCTCAGATTAAAGTTCACAAATAGAATAATCTATCTGGAACTGTTTCATCTTCTACAAATTCTCCTCTGCAGGTTCTCACAGACAGAGGTCTTCTTAATCTAAATTATTGAAAATTGTCACCTTACAAGTATTGCAAAAATTAGCTGTGCATGCAGAGGTATTTTATCTTTTATCTTCGTGAATTGCTGGTACATACAAGTTATGTACTAGGCTTTTAAAAAAAGACTGTCTTTATTTTATTACAGGTTACCCTCTCCAAAGCCACCACCCATGAATGTCCTGCCTGAAGTAGTCACTGAAGCTTTTGGAGTAGCACTGGTTGGTTATGTAGCATCACTAGCTCTTGCCCAAGATTCTGCTAAAAAATTTAAATACACTGTGGATGACAACCAGGTAAACCTCTCTCTCCTTACTGTCCTTAAAATTGCTTCAACATTTTGGAAATGCGAAACAATTTTCAAAATTCCTGGATTTCAAAAATAGATGAATTCCTGGTAGGAAAGGGTATGTTCCATATAGCATCCTTAGGCCTTCCAGTGATTACAGTAAACCCCAAATGTAGTCCAAATTAGCTCCACAGAATGCTCAGGTCTCTAAAGTATTTTTCAGAATGAATACATTGGGTCATGAATTTATGTTGATGCTTCCGAGCCATGTTCTCTAAGGAGCAGAGGGAAAATGTTTTGAGCTTAACACATGTCATACTTCAGAGAGATATGCTACATTGTCTGAAGGGCATTATATGGAGCACAGCAACCTGCCTGTCTTTCTGTGCCCTTGGAAATCTTGTATCTCACACAGCTTAATTACTGAGATGTTGAAAACTAGATGTAAGTCTACACGGAATAATGGAGCCAAAGAGCAAAACCTCCATGACCTCAGAGACTACAATGGCAGGATCTGGCTATACTGCATTCAGGAGCCAGGCACAGGGCTCTCCCTGTTGGCATGTGGCTATATAAAGCTGTCTTTAAGGTAGTGCTGTTTTGTGCTGTGAAAACAAACTTATGATCAGGTGTTGCCCTGGCTGGATACAATACCATTTGTGTCCTAAGCACCTCTAGCAGTATTGAGGTCTTTTCTTATACATTAATCTTGGCAGACAAATAAACTCCTTATAGTCTGGGGAGATGAATGATGCTGGGTAGCCAAGTTGGGGCGCTTTCTTAGAAAATATTTTTTCAGATGGCTCTGCAGATACAAGGTGGCTTCTCCACTTTTTTCTTCTAACACCAAATGCACTTACAATGAAAGATAGCATGCAGATAGGATTGCTACCATATTTCACTTTCACTGATGTTCCAAGGGAAAAAAACTCGGTGGCTGCCTTTTTCCAGTGGAGTCATAATCTAGAAATAATCTGGACACCATTCAGATCCCACTACTTGAGGCCTGTTAAAAGCAGGGGTGCATCAAGATGTAAATATTTTTGTTGAACTTAACCTTCAAAACTTAGCAATACCATTTATGCTGTGAACAAAATGTGCCTCCTGCTTTTGATGAATCTGTTTCAACAGTTTTATCATTCAAATTAGAGTTGTGAGGATATACATTCTATTTGGAGATCTTTTATCATGTAGATATGTGATTTTTTTCCCCTCAAACATCCTTTGTCATCGCTAATATTTACATAGGGGACTCTTCTGTTGGCAAGAAGCATTGAAATGATAGAAAAATAAGAAAAAAAACTATTCTATTTAACAATTTTGCAGGAATTTTTGGCTCATGGCCTCAGCAACGTGATTCCTTCATTTTTCTTTTGCATACCAAGTGCTGCAGCTATGGGACGGACGGCACTTCTGTACAGTACAGGCGCCAAAACACAGGTAATGGGTTAGAATAGAGTATGTAGGAGAACTAAGGCTATGGTACTGCTCAATGAAACTTGTACTGATTTAACCATTGTATTTCCCTATTCTCTTCTCTGTCCTGAGAAATGACTTTGTCTTGTCATTTTTAACAATCTGCATGGAATTGTATCAGATCAGCAACTGTCTTAGTAGAAAAGCTAATGGTTCTACTTATTAATTTCTACTTGTTTAATTCAATCTAAACTCTGAAGTCTGTGGTAGTAAGGAGGTTAGGAGTTGTATTTTCAGGCTGCAGGAAGCAGCGCACAAGCCCGTTCAATTTTATGTGAGATTTGTCATCACTGTAACAAAAGTGCCCTCTAATGGTGTTTAATGGATTTAATCGTACAGGCTAAACTGCAGTTTTAGAAAAAGGTCAGATTTAATTTGGTGCTTCTACCTGATGTTAAATTAAAGTGAAAGTAACCTTAAGAGCTGCTTATTTAAAAAAAAAAAAAAAACAAAACAAAAAAAAACAAACAATCTACTAACTTTTGCTTTGTGACACAGTGTACTTGTCCTGTCCCTCAGTATACACTGACCCCACAGAGAAGGCACTCAGATTTTTGAGGATGTTGGGGCTATTTCCTACTGTTGACAACTAAACCCACAAGTTCAGTAGCTCAGAAAAGAGGGGACTGCCGTGGGGGAAAATTATAATTGTGACCCTGTGAGGCTGTCACCTGTTCAGATCATGCTCATGAACAAGACAGGTAGCAAACTGCTCAGTAGCGACCTACCTACACGTGTGATGGGCCACTGCAACTGGGGCACCCCTGCGGAAGGCCCTTAAGCACTGCTTCTCCCTCTTTCCTCTGAAACTCCAGGGATTCATGAGGTACATTCTGACATCTAAATGTTATGTCCTTTGGAGTTTGTTGCCATTGTCTTTTTGTAATGGTTGCTGTTGCCTGTGTAAAGGAAATTGACAGCAAGGAAAAGGGTAATAAGGTACAACTGATAAGGCTATGTGCAATCTGTAGGTACTGTTTCTTCTTTACCATATCCTGCAATTATTTCTCATGCAGATACCACAATACTGAGAAATGATACAGGGCTTTATTTCAAAACTATACATGTTCACTACTTGCTAATCAACCTGCGCAGCCCTCTGAACTCACTTAATCATAATTGGTATTTTACCCAATAATAATCTTTAAAAGCATTTATATGCAAATAGTTTAGCTAACACTTTGCTACTTGCTATTTATGTCTTTGAGTTAGATTCAGTGTCAGACCCCATGCCCTCATCCTCACAGACATCCTCTTCTGTCACCTATTCATGTATTGTTTGTCCAATTTGCATTTGTACTCCATCATGACTTTCCCAAGGAAGTTTTAAGGTAACCTGAAGACCTATACCTGAAGACCAATAACCTGGAGACATATAGGGTGCCTGAGCACTTTGGCTCTGGTATATGTAGGCAAAGGTGCAGCAGAATTTTGTTCAATATATGAAAACAAAAAGGAAACCACCATAGTTTGAGTTCAAAGTAGGAAACACATGGTAAAAATATCAAGTATCTGCTTGGTTTTACCCATTGGTTTCACAGTATAGCACAGCCTGCATCCAGAATTTAGTGTGGCCATGCATTAGCACTACTAAGAGGGTACTTCAATAAACTTAAAATTCTCTCCCCTGCCTTATTTTTAAAAAGAAACAAAACTACTTAATCCTATATATCTGGGGTGTCTAAGCAGAATGAAGAGATGAGAAGAACATTAATAAATGTTGGTCAGATCATAAGCAAAGAGTGAGAAGTAGCTTGGACTACATAGAATGAAGTCAGTTTACTTTGGCATATGACACAAAAGAAATACAGAGTCTTTCAGGGGCTCAGAGCAGCCCTTTTTTCTTCAACGGCTATGTCTGGGATTCAGTGATGCCATTTACACTTCAGCAATATATTCTCCTGCAGAAAAAAAGCCAAACAGAAGTGAGGGCCTCTATCATAGAATCATAGAATAATTAGGGTTGGAAAGGACCTGAAGATCATCTAGTTCCAATCCCCTCCCCACTGGCAGGGACACCTCACCCTTGACCATGTTGCCCAAGGCTCTGCCCAGCCTGGCCTTGAACACTGTCATGGATGGAGCATTTACCACTTCTTTGGGCAACCCATTCCAGTGCCTCGCCACACTCACAGTAAAGATCATCATAGAATAGAAGTGTCCTTCAAATAGAATCAACACTTTTGTATTTTTTTCTTTTTGGGAAAGTGAAAAGAGGGAAAAGTTTCTTGTGACTTCACCAGCAGATTTTGTGTCCGTTTTTCTGTAAACATTCTGTATATCCTTCTTGATGGTATTTTTAAGTGCATTATGACTTTAATTTTCTAGTGTTTTAGCAACTCGTCTGGTTTTGTTTTTAACAACTTGTCTCTTAAAATGAAACCTAATTATTTTAGTAGAGAAATATATTATCAATATGAAAATAAAGTGAGCATCTGTCTACTTATCATCAAAAAACTTCTATGAATCTGGACTCTGTCTTAATGAGACCAGAAGTACTCCTCTTTGTGAGCAATCAAAGTGGGGTAGGAGTCTGCAATTTTAATGCAGTTTTCCGTCAGATTAATAGCATATAATGCTATGAAGAGAAATATAATTCTTGTGAGACCTCACTTGGAGTATTGTGTGCAGTTCTGGTGTCCTCAACATAAAATAGACATGGAACTGTTGGAACAAGTGCAGAGGAGGGCCATGAGGATGATCAGGGGACTGGAGCACCTCCCATATGAAGATAGGCTGAGAAAATTGGGGCTGTTCAGCCTGGAGAAGAGAAGGCTGCGTGGAGACCTCATAGCAGCCTTCCAATACCTGAAGGGGGCCTATAGGGATGCTGGGGAGCGACTCTTCATTAGGAACTGTAGTGAGAGGACAAGGGGCTAGGGGTTCAAACTTAAACGGGGGAACTTTAGATTGGATATGAGGAAGACATTCTTTACTGTGAGGGTGGTGAGGCCCTGGAATGGGTTGCTCAGGGGAGTTGTGAATGGTCCATCGCTGGCAGTGTTCAAGGCTGGGTTGGACAGAGTCTTGGGTGGCATGGTTTAGTGGGAGTTGTCCCTGCCCATGGCAGGGGGGTTGGAACTAGATGATCTTGAGGTCCTTTTCAACCCTAACTATTCTATGATTCTACGATTCTATGATCATATATTTTTTCTGGATTCATGCCACCTGCATTAATTATAATTTTTATGTATTTTAAAAAAATGTTCCTACATTTTCTGAAGTCTGCTGATAATAACGTGAAATCATTGGTGGTTTCTGACTAAACACAATATTTCCTTTTAGTGTTGATCTCAATAAAAGAAGTTAGAAATCTTCTCTTATGCAAAAATGATGACAGTTCTCCATATATATCTTTTGCTCAGTGCTATGACAGGTCTGTTATTTAGTGCAAGATAGGATGCATGGCTATAAATATGTTACAGAATGAGAGTGGGTACTGCAAAATTTCTGGGATGAGATATTGCACACACATGGTCCATTGAATTACAAAGTGTATAAGGAATGCTGTGGTCTGTGTCTGTGAACTGTCAACAGGGTCAAGCTCAGATGTTGTGATCTCTTACTATGTTTTCACTGTAGTTGGCTGAAGGTAGTCACCAGAAATTAAAACAGTAATTAAATGCATCAGCAATCCATAGATACATTAACAACTAACACGCTCAACATTTTGTCCTTGACTTTGCAACATTTGATGATTATCCCTTTTCACATATTTTAATATAATATTTTTTGTTAGACTGAATGATCTGCTTTTCTTATTTATTGTTTTAGGTCGCTTGCCTTATCTCTTGTGTATTAATTCTAGTGGTGATATATGCAATTGGACCTATGCTGTACTGGCTGCCTATGGTATGGTAGTTTTCTTTTTTCAAAATTATGATGTCATGCATTTTCCAGTGACTTGATTTCTTTCAGGGAAAGATAGTACTACGTCTAAAATAACACTGTTTAGTTTCAATGGGAGAACAAATATTAAGGGCACAGCAAGTCTCAGAATCATAAAATGCAGAGGTGACAACATAATGCATAGATTTTACACATATAGAATTGGATATACAAGCTATCACACAAACATTTCTCTTCCGCTTACTTTTGGCATGTAGTTTATGAAAAATATACATCCAGATTGCTGTGTATTTGTAAATTGACAAAGTGTGGTAGAAATTAATCAATTTTTATCCAGTTACGGGTATGATGTGTGACTTTGGTTCTCAAGTGAATTTGATGCAAATGATTGTAGCTGTAGTTGTGTCATATCAAAGATGGTCTCCACTTCTGGTGAAATCTGAAGACCTTTATTTCGGTCTCACATCCCTTTTATAGTCTACTGAGTGCTAAGCAGTAACTTTCCACTCTCTTACTTCCTTATCATCCCAATTCAGCAAAACTATTAAGGGTTACAAATATTCACATTGTTTGGTCTGTCTTTGAGATGTGCATCCTGCTTTATCTTGCAAACTGTCTGCTTTGTTTTGCCAACAGATCTTTACCCTTCATTGTTGTATTTACAGTTCCGAAGGTTTAGGCCGGATCAGGGCATTAACACCTGATGTTTTCTTCACCATTTCCAAGGCTTAAGCTGGACCAGGGCGATAGCACCTAGTGTTTTCTTCACTGTTTCCAAGTCTTAAGCCGGACCAGGGCAGTAACACCTGAATCCATTCCGTTAACTATTTCTATCCCGTCACCCACAGATAGTGATCTAAGGTTAATTAAGAAAGATTATGAGGTGTTCTTACATATCTGCCATGGAATACTAAGAATCTATAGAGCAAGGTGGTGTGTTTTCACATAAGCTGTATCTTCATATACCTTATGTGAAATATATCTTCTGGTATTACAAGTTAATAGCTAATTTTAACCAGAAGCATGTCAAAGCTTCAAAATTATCCTGAATTCTGCTATGTGTATATGTGATATTTTAACTCAACTGTGTCTAAAATTTACTTTGTGCTATTGTTTGCATAGTGTTAAATGAAGATTCTCACTTCTCAAGCACAGATCCTTTAATAGTTTATTTTAACCATGCAAAGTAAGGACACTTGAAGGGGGATGCACAATATGTCTTTTTTCTTACTATGCTGCTCTCCTCCCTTCATTTTTTATTTTTTTTTTAGGGATTATATGTAAATTTTGGCTGGTTTTCTGTAGACTTCCCCTTCCTCTCCATCTTTAAAAAAAACTTTTTATATGTTGCTTTCTGGATATTTTATTTCTTTTCTACTGTGTTTTCTTAGCCTCCCCACCTACGTGCTGTGAGTCCACCTCTTTGTACTCCATCGGTTTTGGCTGCAGATAATTTCTTCATCGATCTCCTCCTCATTTCTGATTTGGAGAACAATAAATTATTTTGTTTACCTCCAAGTTTCTGGATATTTTGTTCTAAAGGCCTTCTGTAGGTGGTAAAGAAGGGGAATCAAAATTCTTCACTGTGTAGAAGTTGTCTGCTGATTTGCTCCTGAGCCCCTCAGACTATGGCAGAGTGTTGTTGGTCTGGCAATGTGTGGAGAGTCTTGTGAAGTCCTGAAGTTTCTGTTGTTTTTCTCACAATTAGGTGGCCTATAGATTGCTTTCAGAAAAAAAAACAAATGGATTTGATACTGTTACAGCTGTATTCATGCCATTTCTGAAAAATTAACTTCCTATTTTTTATAATTTAGTTATAATATTGACTTTTGAACTGAAGAAAGAGCATTTGTTTTCACTACCAATTCTGCAAATGGCTTTTGTTTTTTATTTCTTTGCAGTGTGTGCTAGCAAGCATTATTGTTGTGGGCTTGAAAGGGATGCTAATACAGTTCCGGGACTTAAAAAAGTATTGGAATGTGGATAAAGTAGACTGGGTAAGTGAAACTTAATCTAAGGAGATCTCCCTGTGACTCTTTAACAAATACCTGATAAATAAACTTTGATAATTCTGTGACCCTAGAAGAGATAACCAAGCCATTATTTTAGGGGGTTTGTGTCCTGTCACCTTATTTCCTATCTCAGAATAACAGCATCTGTAATGCCAATTGTATTTAAAAAAGGGAATTATAGCAAATGATAAAGAATTAAGCCTAATTCAATGCTAAAGATGTGTATACAGGCAGATCAGGTTGATCTGAGCAGATGTGTGTCTAATTTTGTATGCCTTCTCTAGCTGGTTAGCATGCTTTTGCTGTTGTAGTGTCATTGAAGAGAATCTGGTATCTTTGTCCTCTGAGGGTATGGAATAACCGTACAGGACAAACAGAACTGGAAACACTAGAGATGCAGACAGATACATGTTCTAGGGTGATGTAGGTACATTGTCTTAACTCCTTCAGATTTTGCAAAACAGAGTATGTTGTTTGACCATAATGAAAGATTCTGCACTATGAGAGGAAGTATACATCAGAAAAAGCAGATAGATGGAAAGGGAAATAATACGGAAATCTAGTTTAATGCAGAGTCTTAATAGTCTGACATACATTTGCACAGAATTCCTAGCAAATATTTAAGATGTCTCCATGTTTAGGAAGACTCCAAGATTTCTTTTCTGAGGAGTTTTTGAACATACTCACCAGTTAATGTTACTGAAACCTATAGCCACTTCCATAAATACATGCTGATGTTCCATAAAGCTTTTGAAACTTATGTTTACGTAGTTTCAGTTAACAAATGCTCACAAAAGAATTTCAGCTGTATCCTCCTTCTCTGTAGTGGGAGATACAGGTTACTGGAAGTAATATTGGGCTTTGAACACACCAGTGACTTAGTATTCTGCAGCAGCAAGGGGAAGTCTAAACTGAGTAAAATGCTGCCTCTTAAATAGAATAGTATATTTCAGGATGGAAAGCAGAGCTGAGTAACCCATATTGAGTTTGGCTATGTGAGATTTCACTTTTTGTCACAGGAGACTAGAGCTTGGGGTTTTCTGTTGTTGGTTTTTGTTTGTCACCGTCCAGAAGAAAACCTCTGTCTCTCATGAAGTCTTACGTTCCTCAAGCAGCAAAATTCTGAAACTATTTTCTACCCCATATTGCCAGTGACACAAATGGTGGATGATGTAGATCAATAATTATTCTGGTTATTCAGTAGTTATGGGAGCAAGAGATAGCCTGTCTATCAGTGCATTGGGATACTAAGTAGTTAAGTTTTCCAGAAGGATATTCTAGAATCTCACTAGAGTTGATGTATCTTCACAGTTAGACTAGCGTGACTGGTTTTTTGCTTTGTGATTTTGATTTTGTGGTTTTGGCAGAAAAAGGTGGGGGAGTAGTTCATATATCTCAGACATCTCATTATTACTAAGAGAGGTTATAGAGTGAGGGAGATTGCTGGGTTTGTCTTTTTGAACGAACATACTCGAACAATGATTTATCTTCATGTAGTTGTACCATCAGTCCTCAGCCTGACAGGGTAAATCATCTTGCTTTAAATAGCGTAATCTAAAGTAAGACTATAAACATTACACTGCTGCTCAGTTGGAGAAGCCCCATCAAGCCCATTGATTTGAGTAGCTACACGGGGTTGGTTTTGTCCTGAAAAGATTCACCGCAGCAATTGACGGCACATTGGAAATGAATCAGTTACATTACCCAGGTTATCCAGACTGTTTTAAAGATAAAAACTCTAACAAAACATTTGGAAGTAATTAGCATCTGTCCTTTCTGGAACTGATTCTTTGAAGGGTGTGTGTCGTAGCACAGAAGTCAGATTTGTTATGCTTAGAAGTCTGGCAAGTGATAGTTTGTGGTAAGGGAGTATTATGAGGTTTCTTACCTTATTCCTTTACATTTTAAGCTTCTCATTGAACACAAACCGGATAAGTAATATTTATTTGTTGTTTCGTTCTTTATAAAGCATCATCCTTGTCGTGGGTTCAGCAGCAGCAGTCATTTTTCTCCTTCTTGGTAGCTGGTGCAGCACTGTGTTTTTGATTTTGGGCCTGGGAACAGCGCTGATAACACCAGTGTTTTCAGTTACTGCTTGGTAATGTTTAGGCTGGCCAAGGACTTTCTGAGCCTCATGATCTGCTAGGGAGGAGGGGAAACCAGGAGGAAGGAGAGACAGGACACCTGACCCAGACTAACCAAAGAGGTTATTCCATACCACAGCACGTCATGTCCAGGATGTAAAAACAGCAGAGACCTGGAAGGGTGGTGTGGGGTGCACTGTGGGGGGTGCACTGCTTGCTCGGGCTTGATATTGGGTGGTGAGCAATTGTATTCTTTTCCCTTGTATTTCTCTTGTCATTATTATTATTGGTGGTAGGAGTAGTGATTTGTGTTATACCTTAGTTACTAAACTGTTCTTATCTCAACCTGTGGGAGTTGAATTCTTTTGATTCTCCTCCTCATCCCTCCAGGACTGGGGAAAGAAAGAGTGGGGAGTGAGTGAGAGAGCAACTGTATGAGTTTATGGAGACTTAAACCACGACAATCCTTTCAAATGTAAAAGATATAGCTTGAAAGGTGTAGCTCAGGAGTTGGACTTGGTGATCCCCATGGGTCCCTTCCATCTCAAGATATTCTGCGATTCTATGAAATTGTCCTTCAGGCATGGGTTGTTTTTTCTTGCGTATTTAATATTTGGAAACAGCTGAGTTCAAAGGAGCTAAGCTGACAGACCTCAGTAGATAATGCCAAATGTTATCAGCTGAATATTACTACATATATTAGATTTGGTTTTCTTTTAACTTGTTTTTTATCATAGAATCATAGAATCATAGAATAGTTAGGGTTGGAAAGGACCTTAAGATCATCTAGTTCCAATCCCCCTGCCATGGGCAGGGACACCTCCCACTAAACCAGGAAATGTCCTGGTTTTACATCCTGCCTCTCAAATCACATTCAATTTCTTTCTAGGTAGAACACCATTGCCCTTACTCCAAAGTGCCCTTTCTTGCCATTCACAGCATTCATATGTACTTCAAAGGTCTCTTGCCTCAGTTAAGGTCTTCTGTCAGTACTTACAGCTTCTTGGATGACTTCAACAATTTCAGATCAATAATTGTTCTACTACACGATATATATATGCTAAACACGTAACTCTATACGTAACAGTATTTGCCCTCCCTCTGTTGTCTTCATCTGTTGGTTTCCAAGATGTTGATTTGTGTATTACCTGCATTTTATGTTAACCTGAGAATGATTTGTCATTAATTTTTGCCTGTTTTCTGAGAGCAACCAGGAAGTTGGTCTGGAATTCATTTTAAGTGTACGTTACTTTTCAGGCCATCAAATGGAAAGTTGATTTCCATCTCCTTCCTGCAAGCCTCATTTCTTACGCAGGCCGACTTGTTGACCAGCTTCCTTTTTTTATTCTCCAGTTTGACAGTGCACTTTCCTGGTCTTAATAAGAAGGCAGTGAAGTTCTCGTTAACTTAGTTTTTAAGGCTGAGCATCCCAGATAAACTGGAGCAATTTAAGACTGGCAAAGACTACTACTGAGGAAAATGTTCTTTTAGCTGTTAAGTTGGACTTAAAAGTGACCAAAGATGGAGAAAAAGTATTTCACAAGGTGATGCTTTAAGTGAAAAGGCAACAGAATAAGGATTATTTTAATGAGTTAATCTTAAACAGGGGTTTTTGATATTTAGCAGAGAAAAACTAAGACATTTAAAGAGAAAAAAGTATTACGAGGTTGTACAAATTACTTGGCCAGGAAATAACTACAGCAGAGAAAAAGCCAAGTTGTATGCCTGACTTGTAAAGCAGAAAGAGTGGCAACAATTTGTGGTAAATATTGCACATTCCCTGCATGGTGTCATGACTGAGAGGCAGTTATTTATGTAGGAATTGTATGTGTATGCACACATATTAATGTGTATGGATGTAAAAAATCATACTAATTCAGCAATTAAAGAAGATTCAACAAGAAGGGTCTAATTTTGAACAAGTATCCTCCAAGATCTTGCCAGTGTCAGTTTGTGAGCCTTGGATTCACCACCCTGTCAATCTAGTTTGTCACAGTAGTTTGGAGAAGGGGGAACATGGAGGGTCTTACATGGTATTTTGAAGATCACTGGTCCAATTTCATGTATGTTTAAGAGCTTTTTAACTTGATATCCTCAGGGAGGAGATGACCTTCTAGATTTGCTCAGGTATTTGTCACATAAGGGCCCTGATTCATGACAGGGCTCTGAGACATCTGAGGGCTTTGCTATATTTTCCACAGAGTAGGAAGCCTTCTCTTCTATATAATAATTTATATGAATACTTCTAGCTAATGACATTCTTGAGAGATTTTCTTTTTCCTTTGTTAGGAATATGCTACCCTTCATTATATTACTTTGGTTGTAGTTAGTCTCAGTGCAGTGAGAGGGGATTTAAAAATGTTTAATCCATTGAAAGTATGATTGCCATATAAATTCTTTTTAAAGAATAGTATTTATGCCAGTCCATCTGTCTCCAGGGCAGTTTGCAAACAAATACCCTCTCAAGCATTCCACCATTACACCATTGTGTATAGAATGCTTGTGAAAAATTCTATTAAAGAGCTACCATGCCACTTCACTACTAAGGAGTTTCTGCTCTACGGCTGTGGTGGCCTTCACTGCATTCTAAATTCCATTCTGATAACCAGATCTTCTCTGTGTATGATGGGTGTCTAGACAGCTCACACAGCTGTAGATATCTGTGCTGTAGATAGTTAATGACAAGTGAAGTGAGCCCTACTCCTTTATGCAATAGCTGAGCATCTCATCAATTTGCAATGAAAAAGGAAGTTTAAAATCCAGTTTCAAAGTGATTCAGAAACATTTATTATCATGGTACTGTAATATTGCATTGTTTAGCCATAGGCACAGAGAGTATTCTCCCACTTCTCCTTTTTTCCTGTTTCAGACTCCCTGTAATGGTGGATGTGTAGACCCTATGAAATAAAAAGTTCTAGATAGAAACACACTGTCCACAGAATTCTGTAGGCAGCTGCTTTGTATACACAGTCACTGTACCTCTCAATGCTTCTGATACTTTCTGACGTATGCAGGATTCAGCATAAATCTTCTGCTTGTTTCTTTTCTCTCTCTTTAGAAGTTTTTTTAAAATTAATACAGTACGAGTGTACTTTGGAGGTGGATTTTGTTTTGCCTTTTAGAGAATAACATTTGCTTTTAACACATTATTGCTAAGATTAGAAGAATGATTAGATTCAATCTGTCCTGGACTATATAATAAGTTGCCAAAGAAAACTTTGATATTTTTATGACTTCTTTGCTGAACCTTGCGAAAACCCATGAATTAAAAAAATGTCTATGAGATCAACATAACTTCTTTCTGCAAGTTTGACGCTTTGCTGTCTAAAAAAGTGCTGACTTCAGGCCAATTCAAAGCACTGAAAGAATGATTGACAAATGAGACTATAATTGTTTTGGCTCATCCTCTACAACAATGGCAGTCTCTGGTTACAGTTAAGATGTAAGATACTAGGCTGCTAAAGAGGTACTCAACTAGCTTTTTCAGTACTCAGCAGTACTTAAACATTTTTGTCTTTGATTCTTCCTGTGCAGACTTTATATTGTTTTTTCATGCTTTGTTTTTTTCTGAGACAGAAGAATTTTTTGGGTCTTGCAGCAGTGATTTATTGCAGTTGAAGTGGATTGCTTGATCTCAGGTGTCAAGAATTTAGCCGTATCAGTATGGGCTAATTTTTGATCCCACTGGAATTTTGGGTTTGTAGTAGGTCTGTAAGCCCTTTCATGTCAAGCAAGCTCCTTTATAAATATATATTGTATTTGTAAATCTTAGTATTAGTTGCTTACTTATTAATCGGAACTCAATGTTTGTTGCTCATAAAGGTATTCTTTGCAAATATATACACCAACATTTGTATAAAATGTCATTTTAAAATATAACTGGAGATCTAACACTGCTTCAAAAAGTGAACTACCTCTTTACCTGGAAGCCATGCCCTTGAGGAGACTGCAAAACCTTTTGCAGTAGTTTAGAATTTTGAAGATGAGGGAGGAAAATGTTTCTGAGTAAAGCCTAACTCTCCGCCCCCTGTGAAGCACAAATTAGTACAGTATGACTTTCATTTCATAATTCGTAAAATAACACTTCTGAAATCTGCTTGAGAAAAATTCCTGTGGTTAGACTGAAAGTATTCTATTATCTCTGGCTTTCCTGAGCTAAGTGAAAGCATCAGAAAGGATAATTTTGACACTGATTGTGCCGTTGTAACGTGATCTGTCCTTCTGCAAACATTAACAAGAAGCACAGTAATTGTTGAAATGGGCACCTGTGGAGATCAGTATATCCAGAGGAGTGAAAATGCTTTCCATTCTTCTTTAACACTTTTTATAGAAAGATTAGGTGGCAGTCTTTGCTTAAGGCTCCCTCAAGGAAAGAAATATATGCTGACATTAGGTTGGTATAAAAAATCAGGTAATTTACACTTTTCTCATTTTAATTGCAAAATCTGGATATCTCTCAGCCATGCACTTTTCTGTTTAGAAAATTATTAAGAAAAAGTTTTGAAATGTTTAAATATTTTGATTTTTTTCCTTTTAAATTCCTTTTCAAAATGACTATTGCTTCAGATATGCTCCTTTGTATTTTTAATTATATTTAAAATGAATCCAAAGTTTTTTTAAACACATATTGAAAAATGGGGAAGTAATCTGAAATCTCACCATTTCTGTGTGAAGGAAGTAATTCCTCAATAATTTTTATTTGTTATAGAGTTGGTTTAGTCAGCTGTACTCTGATAAATGCCGCTTTAACTTGCAAATTATAATTCTCATTTATACAATTAGTGGGAGAAGAGCTCTCTGTATTTGACCTTTAGGGTACGCCATTGTGTAAAAGGAAAGGAAGATTTTAAATGTGTGCAGTGAAAAAGGTGACAAAAACTTTCAATGTGAAAAATAAAATACAGGTTTAACAAAATAACTGAGTTCGTTCTAAATTATACTGTTAGCACAAGTACAGATGCTATTTTAATTAACTTTCAAAGGAACTTGTGTGAGCATTGGGATGAGTAGTGCAATATCATATGTGTTCACCCACAGGGAAGCATTGTTTCAATTGCTAATTCAGTCTTTAATATTTGTCAGTTCAAAGATCCAACTGTTCATCTCTGAGAAACTATCTTCAGTTTAAAATCTTTATTTCTAATTCATAAAATGCGCATTGTTACAGGAATTGAAACTAACCACTTTTTTCTGTTTCCCTCCATAAAGAGCATATGGGTTAGTACCTACATATTTACAATATGCTTTGCTGCTAACGTGGGACTGTTGTATGGTGTTCTCTGCACTGTAGTAATTGTGATTTTCCGCTTTCCCAGGTGAGAAACTATTTATTGAAACATTCTAGTAGCACATTATTATGTCTTTTTTCTGGCATATTGCTTCACAGTCAGGATAAACATATGGTATTCTAAATTTAACAATGAAATTCAGGTTTTTATTTGCAGAAAATTACAAGGTAAGAGAATTCAAAAGGAAAAGTCACACCTGTGCACTTACCGTTGGCTAAGGATCTCTGAAACATTTCATGCTATGACATTATTTTGTGATGTGTCTTAGTATTACACATCTGCATGATGGTGAAGGTAGTACAAAATCAACAGAAAGATCAATAATATAATTTTTTTTCCATTAGATATTTATATGCTCCTTAAGTATGTTTGGCAAACCTTGGTAAATAAGTGTTATAAACTCCTAGGTACTATGTTGTGCAGGATTTGATAGCTGACATTTGCATTGCTAATATACAGAATCATAGAATTGTTTAGGTTGAAAAAGTCATTTGAGATCATTAAATTCAACTTGATGAAACATAACTGCATCACTATTCTAATGTCTAATGAAAAGTATAAATTCTATGTATGAATTAGAAAAGCCAGGACAAAGAAATGGAGCTAAAAGAATCATAGAATCATAGAACAGTCTGGGTTTTAAAATACCTTAAAGCTCAGCTAGTTCCAACCCCACTGCTATGGCAGGGACATCTTCCACTACATCAGGTTCCTCAAGGCCCTGTCCAACCAATATGTACTTGAACACTTCATTACTTCTTTGGGCAACCTGTTCCACTACCTCACCACCCTCACAATAAAGAATTTCTTCCTTATATCCAACCTAAATAGACCCTTTTTAAGTTTGAACCCATTACCACTCTCCTATCACTACAGCTCTTGATGAAGAATCCCTCTACAGCATCCTTGTGGGTACCTTTCAGAAATTCATTCATTATTTCTCATGTATTACAGCTGCTACTTTGGACAATGAATAAAGGAAAATGTCAGCTGAGGTTTATGATCATTTTGTGCTACAGAATTAATCCACAGCTCACTAGTCCTGGAAATGACTAGTGCTGCTTGCAGGCAATTGTTTGCATGAATACTGAGTCACACTGAAATCAAGCGCAATATAGACAACTCATTCTAATGCTTATCAAAGTTAATGGTGCTAACCATTTATGCATAGCTCTGTTCTCATGGAAAAAATTGCATATCCAGTGTGAAAATGGCCAAAAATTGCAAGACAATTACAAGCTATGGAAGATGGTTCTGCCTGAATCAATCTATACCTTTGTGGTAATCTTCTGCTACTTAGCAAACTAAAATTTTGGTAAATTCTGCTAGCAAAGGACACCAGAAAGAAAAGGATGTCTGACACAGAAAAGCATAATCCTTTGCTGTCTGATCAGACCTGAGCCTGAACCTCCTCTTATTAAAGTAAAAAAGACTTTTCCCAGTAACTTCTGTGTTCTTTAGGCAGGCTGCACTTGATTGTCCATGCAACCTAAAGGCACTGAACAAGCTGACAGTCTTAAAATCTGTACTGCAGATGAGATTAGCAAGAGAATGTGTAGTAAACTGTCCAGTTGTAGCAAAAGCATCAGCAAAAATAAAGCAAGAAAAACACTGTAGATTATTTGTTGTGAACTTTCTATTTGGATGCCAGAGTATTGGTCATGGTACACATCATGTATCAGAATGTATTAAAACCTGCAGCAGCTACAGTTTGATTTATGAAAACATGAGAGAACAGCTGATTTTTGCAAGCCTCATTTAGCTGGTACCTGCAAATACTCCTTGCATATTGACATATATATTAAATGTTTGTGTTCTGGGATTATTTCCATTGCCTAGCTTTAGGCACCGAGCTCAGATGACAGCTAGTTTCATAGTCGTCTTCTCCCGCAGTTAAATGTATTCCTGCAAATAATGTTTTGAAGCAGAAGGTCCTACACTGAGCTACTTTCTCAAGGCAATTTCATCTTTCCACTGACTGTATAGAGAACATAGGGATATTGGCTCTTCCAGTTAAGTTCCCTTACTTTGATAGCTAGGGTGCAATGTTCTGCTTCAGCATAAAGACGTGTCAATTTTAATGGCAAATGAAACATCCTTAGATTTCATGACCCATAGCTATTTGATTTTCTTTTTTGCTTCATTTCCTTAAAATATGATTTTCCAGGTTAAAAAAAAAATAAAAAATTAAACCTCTCCACTTTGAAAGCTGTAGATTATATATTCTCTACCTTGACCTGAGACTAGGTTTCTGGCCAGCTACAAAACAGTAATGAAACTTAAAACTGAGGGTTTATTTACCAGAAATTTCCATTACTCATATTTTCAAAGTGATATCTTATAATTAAAAATGTGCTTTTTACTCTTTACCGGGATGATTATCACAAAAAATAAGCTCTATATGCATGAAAATGCGTATGGAATGCATTGTCACAACTTTAAACTTCTATGATGTAGTTTTGGGGGGTGTCTCTTCCTGTTTCTGTTCAAGACAACTAATGATTTGCCTTACAGATTTTTCTCTGTGTATTAATTACAGAGCAAAGACACTGAATTTGAAAAAAATGAAAGAAGTGGAATATAAATGCAAAACAGAAGATAATTGTGTAAGTTAACTATGTGTGTGTGTTGCACTAATCTTCATTTTCTCTAGTTGGTTACCAGATTTTAATCAGTGAGTCAAGGAAACATTCTTATTATATGATCAGTTTAAATCTAAAGCCAATATGATGTAGTAAACACAAAACTAGTCTAGGCATCAGAAATTGTAATATTTTCCTGGTTCTGCTGCTGGCCTGCAAAGTAAAGTTGAGCAAGTCCTCTTAGATCTCTCTATCTTGGTTTATTTGTTATTCTTAAATTAGGAGTTGCTGTTTGTAAAAGTTTCCTAAGTCTAAGGAAATCTCTTGGCAGCAAGGGCGTCTGAGCAGGCAACAGCTCTCTTTATATTCTTATAAGATTTTCTAATTTCCTGAGAGTACTTTGGTATTCTCATCATTCATAATCTCTTTTGTGACCCCATTTCTGCCACTAGCCCCTCTTGATCAGCTGTCCCAGAGGGCACCATGTATATCTGGGAAAGGAGGGACAGCAGCATGAAGTTGTCACAGACTACTTCACACATCTCACCACTCCGTATTCAAGCAAGGGTACCCTCATATCTAAAATGAAGAATCTCTCCCAAAGACTGTGTTTTTGAAATTTGATTTCTTACAAACTTAAGCCTACCAGTCAGAAATTTTGCATTCTTTTGGTTAGTTTCATTACAATTATCATCAAAGTTGCTTGCGGTCAGGCCTATAGGAAGAGGAAAATGTGACCTGGAGAGGTGAAATCCCTCCTCCAAAATGAAATGTTAGATAAGCAGCCAAAGAGAAGCAGAATCATGTGTCCTTTCAGTACAGTCCCATCAATAGGACATCTTGCCTTCTCCGTGATGACAGTTTCTACTGTGTACTTTTTCCTAATGCTTATGAAGAGTCTAATGTATCAGTAAGCAACATACTCATCAGTTATTACCTCACCACTAAGAAGCTCTCCTCTAAAGAGTTTATTTTTTTATGGCAAATGTTTTCCATCAGAGCTATCTTGGGCTCAAAATCTGAACTTGGCTTAGGGGTGTTTACTGTTTTGGCATGCTGAACAATGCTGGAATGTGAAAGGTACATATGAATGGAGAGGAATCTGAAATGTGAATTAAAACCACTGTTGTTGAGTCCGTCCAACCTGTCAATTATTATATCATTTTTCATTCTTAAGAAATATGTTGCGGTAACTTTGTCAGAGATGGGCAACCAAAATTTTATTTGCCTGCTTGTATTCATATCAGTTCACAAAATACTTTGTACAAATCCCTATGTGTCTTTTCTTTTTTTTTTTTTTTGCTTTCTTATGCTAACTGCTCCCCTGCTTTTTTTCCTTAATCATGAAGATTAATGACAGTAACCAAGTAATAACAAGCTAGTGTCTGCAGACAGTGGGAAAAGTAACATTTTGTTAAGAAAGCAAATTGCTCAAGAGCTTATTACACAAAACAAAGAAGGAAAGTATTTTTAAGATTTAGAAAAATGCCTTTAATTGAACTTAGAGTCACTGGGTTACAGCAGGCATTTAGGGTAATTTTTAATGTATGAATGTGAGACTGATCCAAGTTCCCTTGGTAAACAGCAGCTTACACATGAACAACAGGACTTTTAAACATGAAAATATGCAAGCTTAATGATCTACTCTGCCATTAAGGTCAATAGATTTATAGAGGTTATTTCATCAATAAGAGAAAAGAGAGCTTAATGTGGAAAAAGTCAAGAAGGCATTTAGAAGCTTATGTGAAACACATTGCATCACAGGCACTCACAGAGCTGAACTCTTAAGTATAGACAGTGGTGTGCAGAGTGCATAGGGCAATCCTTCTAAGTGATAGCAGGGATAGGCCTACCACGATAATTTTCTTTCTTAGCAAGGACACAACAAAGAAGAAGTTCATTTTTTCTCACAACAGTTCTTATTAAAAAAGGAACTAAAACCAAACCAGAGCTGAGAATAAGTAAATCAAATTTGGCACAGATGTCACTGCCTATCCTGGACAAAACGTTATACCTATGTCTGCCATTTGCTTGATTTGGCCTTATGATTTGGCCTTTCAAGTTTTTCACCTTGTGTTTTTGGAAGCTTATGAGCTTCTTGATCATCATGGGCTTCAATCTTTGCACATTAGTCTTGCTTTTTCTTAGTTTTCATCTTCTACTTTGCCAGTACCCACTTGTCTCCACACTCCAGCTATGTATAATATTTTTATGGGAATCTGTGGAATATTGGAGTATTTCTCCAATCGACCATATATTGCCCTATGTTTTGCCCTTATTTTAGAGCTTACTTGCATATAATTTTAGCTATTTAAATTGCCAGTTAGGCTTTGCCACTTGACTAACCGAAGTACGCTGGTGATGGGATATTTATCACAATCACATTAATAGGTAAATTGCACGAAGTCCCTATACATAGTCTGGGGTTCATTGCCTCAGTTTTGGATGTTTGAAATATTTCCTTAGTCTTCATGGTTGCTGTGGTGGCGTCTGAGAGATCATCTGGTTCCCAGAAGTCTGAATAGCAGTCTACAATAAGGAGGTAGTTTGTGTGGTTTGTGGTGACGTTTTCCATTCCTGTTGTCCTTGAAGGCCTGTTGGGAAAACTGCATGTCTTCAATGCAATCCCATGCTTTTTAACAGCTCAAAAAATGGTTTATGCCAGCTTCACTTGCTTGTGTTTGGTTGTGACTTTGTTACATATCTCTGACTTTCGTTAGGAAGAAGAGAGGATTTTTGAATCTATAATCTCTTGCAAATTCTTGGCTTTTACTTTCTTTTACCCATTATCACAAGAAGTTCATTTTTGAGAGCTGATACTCACATAAATCAGATATTTTATTTCAGTAGAAAATGTTTTTTTTCTGCATCCAGCCCCCGTTTAGCATTTAATGATAGGATATTTTATTGCATATAGCACTTTTGTGGACTGAAATCCTTTTGGAGAACCTGTCAGAATCAGACCTGTTGATCTGCCATCATGGTCTCCTGCTGACCTGCTGAGGTGTTGTCAGCTGCAATGCTTGCCCCTTAAAATCCGCAGAATTATGTCTTTCATCCTATTTTCATTCTTCCAAAACAGGCAAAGCTTTTTATGACACTGTTGAAGCTGACACTCAATAGTACCATGCTTTGCATGTGAAAATACCTAGTGGGAATCGTTGTGCAATGCTCAGGTGGTGCGTGTTCAGGGATCCTCTTTTCTTCTCACAGGGAAGGACAATGGTCTGAACTTTCACCTGTAACCTAGAGATTGCCAACTGCCATAAAATACTTGCCTGAAAGATAAATTAATCCTGTTACTTTTTTGGCAGCTGGTGCTTATGAGCAGTGTTACTGTGTCTATTTCAGATTCTCTAGTTGCATGCTTGCTTGTCAGGTAGAAAACCAGAAAATGCTACTGAAGATATTGATAACTTTTACAGGTCACACATGATCCTGCTTATTTGTGTTTACAGTGCTAGATGTGTTGAAGATTAATATAGCTATTTATTGGAATATACATAAAAAATTTTACAAGCAGATGAAATATCTTTCACTAGATCAAATAACATAACTAGGAAAAGTAGAAGACCCTAACAACTGACACTTTTCCTCAAGTCTGAAACAGAAACAGCAGAAATCTAAGCAGCTGTGCTCCACGCTGAATTAGGTCTGTCTAAGACTTAATTTTCCTAAGGAAAAGAGAGACATGGGTCACAACCTGTAGAAAATGGAGAGCTCAGTAGAATTAGTTTAATTCTACCTACCTACAAAACCAGTATTACAACTGGGCTTGTGATTGCTGATATTCAATATATTTATATATAAATCTTAATTTTCTTACTGGCTTTTAAAGGTATTTTATAAGTCTACTTTGAGAATGAGAGAAATAGTACTTGTGTTGTGGGAAATATTCCTCACTGGTACCTGTGAGTTTTTGGCCTTTATCTGACATCCTTCAGAAGTTGTTCCGCTGTGTAACATCTGTGTTTTGAGCTAAACAAGCTTGGTCTGAATTGACTAAGTATTTCCACAGAGAAATATCCCTGCTGTACTAAAGTCATCTTCAGATGACTAAGATGAACATTTTCAGCCTTCCCTAAAACACCTGCAGTGTTTGCTCCAAAGCTCTGTGTACTTTTTTCAATGCATGTGTTCATCTAATAAATAATATTCCCTGTCTGCAAACCTTGTCTTTCCTAAATTTGGGGATCATGCATCATAACGACTATGATTTTCCCTTTATGCTAATTTGAATTGAGGATAATTTTCCTTATGGTTTACTTATATTTCCTTTTTATTTCAGTTGTGTGTGAAGACTGTTAAATCGTTCTTGCAATCCAGAATTCCTGCTAGGTTGATTTCCAGGAATTTTCAGGATTTTTGAAGAAATCAGTTCAGTTTTCAGTCTTCAAACCCAAGATAAATTTTTCAGCTTTATGTTTATTTCATTCCACAGGAATCATTAAAACACGTAAACATCGTTTCAGTCAACAACCCATTAGTCTTTCTGAATGCCAGAAAATTTCATGCTGACCTGATAAAGATAATCCAGAAGGATAACATGAGCAGCCAGGCATGTGAAGATGTAAACAAGGTAGGATATGCTATATGCTTGAGTAATCATGGTGACAGGGTTGAAGATCTTAATTGCTTTCCTTATATTTCATAGAGAATGTAATCAGATATTGAAACAGATATAAAAAGGTAAATGATTAATTTAGAATAGGATAAAGTTAATGCTTACCTTAATAAGATTCAGTAAGGATTATTTTCTAATTATGAATTGAAAAAAATATCTTTACTATTTCTATATATGATCATGTAAGAGCCATTAAAGCACTGATCCAAAACTCTTCAAAGTTTCTGCAGAACTTATATATAACTTCAGTTAACATAGGGTGGTGATTTTGAAGAGACAATGAGTAGCTACATATCTACTTGAATAAGATGTAATTTGTTTTGCTGGAGAGCAATCTGGTCTAGTGGAAGGTGTCCCTGCCCATGGCAGGGGGTTGGAACTGGATGATCTTTAATGTCTTTTTCAACTCATATGTTCTATGATTCTATGATTCAACAATGTATGTCTGCCGCCTCTGCTGTCTCTTGCTGAAAAGCTGTGCTACCCATACCTGCTTTGATGGGTGGCTTCTCCTCATTTGTCAGAAATTCAGCTCAGAAATTATGCTGCTTTTATTCCTTGGTTCTGTCAGGCTAACTGATTGGGATGAGTATGACAACAAACTTCCAAACAGAGAAGTTACTTAGGATTTGAATTGAAATAATTTACGAGTTAATTTAATAAGTCTAATAAGTTTATAAGTTAATATAGAGGTTACTTAGGAAGGAGATTTTATCCTTTTTCTCTTCGGAAAGGTTCTTGGCAGTACGGATGTCTGAAATACTGTGCATGCATTTTTTCTTGTGGAATAAAGGTCTTTCTGTAGCACACAATGGGAATGAAAAAAATTTCACTTTGGATTTTGTTTCTTTGCTGTATTTTTGGTTTTAACTCATATTTCTACCAAGAACTTAAAATTCATATTGAAATAATTATAAAGAATTTATCCAGATAAAGGTAATTCTTTAATAAATTTTCAAGTAAAAAATGTCCTTACTAAAATGTTAGTGTAGCAGATGAGATTACAACAATTAGAAAATCTTATAATATCACTGGCTAGAATGTCTTTCCAACATCTTTCCCATCTTTTGACCTATCTCTTAACCAACTCCTGCTTCCCCAAAGACATCATATTTATAATATACTTTCTAGTGGATCCAAACATGATAGTTTGAGTTGTTATTCTGGGTTCAGCAGTAACAGCCATTTTTCTCCTTCTTGGTAGCTGGTGCAGCACTGTGTTTTTGACTTTCGGCCTGGGAACAGTGCTGATAACATCAGTGTTTTCAGTTACTGCTTGGTGATGTTTTGGTCTGACCAAGGACTTGCTGAGTCTCATGCTCTGCTAGGGAGGAGGGGAAACCAGGAGGAAGGAGAGACAGGACACCTGACCCAGACTGACCAAAGAGATTATTCCATACCACAGCACGTCATGTCCAGGATGCAAAAACAGAGAGCAGAGACCCGGAAGGGTGGCGTGGGGTGCACTGTGGGGGGTGCACTGCTTGCTCGGGCTTGATATTGGGTGGTGAGCAATTGTATTCTTTTCCCTTGTATTTCTCTTGTCATTATTATTATTGGTGGTAGGAGTAGTGATTTGTGTTATACCTTAGTTACTAAACTGTTCTTATCTCAACCTGTGGGAGTTACATTCTTTCGATTCTCCTTCCCATCCCTCCAGGAGCAGAGGGAAGAAAGAGTGGGGAGTGAGTGAGAGAGCGACTGCATGGGTTTATAGAAACTTAAACCACAACAGTTATCTAAAAAGGAAAGTGAAGTATCAGTTTGATATAACTTTAGAAGAACAATTGAGATACATACTCAGCAAATCTTGTGTATCTAATAGGCTATTGCATAGAACATGATTTTGAAGAGGAGTTAACTTTGATATTGAGAAAGAGAATACTTATATATTACATTGATTTTCTCTGGTTACTATGCCAGACTAGTTTTCTTTGGTATGTTAATAGTTTGTTGCTTTCATTTCAGTGTGAGCAGAACACATTGCTGTGTTCATTTTCCAGTGGAAGTTGTCGTGGTGAGTTTATTATCGTAAATGATATCAAAATGAAAATAGATGTAAGCATGCAAAATGGCTCTCTATGCTTTTCTATTTATTTCTGGATAAACTCAAGAGGTTTAGAAACTAGTATTTTCAGTTGGACCTTAATGAAGGAAGAATGAGTACTAAATAGTGCCATACTCTGTTAAACTTGGCCTAGTGGGTCTTATTTTTATTCTGTTCTTGACTGACTTTTTAAGATTTCAAAAGCAGGGAACCCAGAAGAATACCTTTTCTGCTGGCGTCCCTGCTTATTTCACAATAATCACTGTGTGCGTACTGACACAGGTATGCCACAGATTAGTCTTCAGACCATGACCTAAGAAGCTGTTTTGCTAAGCACTGATTTTTACATTCAGAGTGGCTCTTGAATATTAGTATGTAAAAGTGAAAAAAAGGATCAGATTAGAGCCATGTTAAATCTTTGTGATCTTTAAAGCCACTTCGGAGAAAAGTCTCATAAAATGTCAGCTGACTTATCAGTGACATGATGGGCACCAATATTGTACAGTATATCAGTGTAGTATAATGAAAAAAACCCTAAAGATTTGCTTTCAGCTGAGGATTAAGCTGGATGATTTCAGTCTTCTCATCCTTTGTAACACTTAAACCAGAGCACATACATTCCCATGGTAGAGCTGCAGCAACCTACTGCAGAAGATACTTTTTACAGAAGATTTTAATGTTTATGGAATTAAACCACTGTGTTTATCTAAAATACTTACAACCATTAAGGCCACAGTACAGAATCTGATTTGGAGGCTGTTGTCTGAATGTGTACATTTATTAACTAGACTCATGACATTTTTATGATACTACAGTGTGACCGAGTGCTTTGCTGAGACAAATCGCAACATAGCGATACTGAAGACTGCATAGCACTATGCTGTAAAATACTAAAAGAGTGCGCAGCACTCTATGTGTAAGATCTTGCCAGTACATGCTTCAACCTTGTTCTTTTAGATCAACTGGTTTCTCATGTTACAGAAGTGACAGACAGCACAAGGCCTCTTTTCTGATTGCTTAAGGCTTGCCTTGAGGACTTTGCTTTGTAGTTCCTCGCACCAACCAGACTGTGGTGACTGTTCTAGGGGGCTTTAGAATAAAAAACAGAGAGAAAAGAGAAAAATCCCTAGAAAAACAAAATGTGGTGCTTCAATTTTCAGGGAGGGGAGCAGGAGGACATAATCCTTTCAGCAGTCATCCTGGAAAGTGTAGCAACTTACATCTACATCAAAATTCTCCCTTTCTTCCTCTGGGGAATACTGAGTTGCTGTTGGTCTGTGTCAACACAAAATTAAACAGCTGCTGCTGTCCTTGCCACTGGTTCAGAGAGGAAACAGGTCTATACCTCCCTCCCCATGTAGAAGCCAGACAGCCTCTACTGCAACACAGGATGCCAGTTGGGTGGGAAGGTAGCAGGAGTAATAGGCAGAAAGACTGAGTTCTTTTGTTTAGGAGGCAGAGGAGGCATGTAGAAATTATTACAGTGAGCAGCATAGCAGATCTCATAAATCCTTTCTGGGCTTCCATCACAGTAATATCAGGCAGGAGGTTTCCTTTAAAATTTAGTATTTCTGTTTGG
The DNA here is from genome assembly GCA_039720435.1 of Amazona ochrocephala. NCBI lineage: Eukaryota > Metazoa > Chordata > Aves > Psittaciformes > Psittacidae > Amazona > Amazona ochrocephala. The sequence continues at coordinate 26,606,098 of CM077876.1, read as the reverse complement.
TATGTATCTATTAATGTACATTGGACAGTACAAAGAGAGTAAATCTCCAGAGGTGCAAGTCCAGAAGGCTCTGACTTCAGACTACTGTCAGAAAGGAATTAGCACCATTACAAATCTATACCATGGGCATACTCTAAGTCCGCTCAAGAGTTTAAAATCTTTACCTCTGTTCTGTCAAAACCATTTAGTTTAACCTGTTCTCACATTCAGAATTCGTTTCCTTAATAATGTTGTGGGGGTTTTTTTAGCTTTGTGTATTATGATAACTAATATTTGTTCATGGAATAATGTAAATAAGATGTGCATTATTTTCTAGTTTTCCCTTTATGAAAGCCAGGAATCATTTATCTGTGTGTTAGTTCAGTATACATTTAGTACAGAGTGTTCTTAGTTTTAGTACAAGATGGCCTGAGGTTGAAGAATGAGTGTAAGACCTTAGCGAATCTTACCAACATCTTTCCAACATCCAAATGTGGTAGCACATAAAAAATAAACCAAACAAAAAATATCATAGGTAATACCTTAGGAAAATGAAACACTCTACATATTTTTCTTTCTTACAGGCAAATATTAGTTAAGCCATAGCAAATGTTTGGATATTACAGAAACAAATGTCAAATTAAGAGATATATTGTCTCTGTGTCCCATATAAACTCTTCCAAACAAGGCATTATCCTGACTCATTTAGAAATTCAAACCTGAACAAGCAATTCTTTAATTCTTAACAGACTATTCCTGTCTAGAAAAATCTCATTAATATTTTTACTCACCACCATTTCATCCCATTGCTCTGAAGATCCTTCATTTCTGATTCTAAAATGTTCCATTTGCTAAAGTTTGGGCCTATTTTGTCAAACTGCCATTATTCTTGTATGTATTTCTTGACTACTCTCCCTTCTAATTAAAGTTTTTCATTTATCAAATGTGTAGGTGAACCGTTACAGTCATGTCACAGTGAGCAACGTGTTCTGATATTAGATTGCAGTGGACTGAATTTCTTTGACTACACTGGAGTCTCAGTGCTGCTTCAGGTATTTATGACATCACAGAAATTCAGTGCATAGAATATTTACATGCATAGAATAATTTACCTGTATGAGTTATTGGCACCAGCTACTAGTCACCTCACCTATACTGGCAGATAAACACGTCACTTGTGAAAAACGTGAACAAAGATTTCATATTAAACTAGAATGTGTTAATGTTTAAAATGATATAAAAAGCAATTCTAAAGATTTTGGGTGAGATTCAGTGCAAATGAAAGTATCTGTATGTAATGGAGAAAAGGACCGGGGGGTGTTGATTCATGGCCAGCTACGCATGAGCCAGCTGTGTGCCCAGGCAGCCATTCTGGCCTGTATCAGAAATAGTGTAGCCAGCGGGAGCAGAGCAGTGATCATCCCCCTGTACTCGGCACTAGGGAGGCCACACCTTGAATACTTGCGCTCACTTTCAGTCCAGTCACTACAAGAGACATATCGAGGCGCTGGATCAGGTCCAGAGAAGGGCAACAAAGCTTGTGAAGGGCCTGGAGCATAAGTCTGATGAAGAGTGGCTGAGGAACCTGGGGTTGTTTAGTCTGGAGGAAAGGAGGCTCAGGGGGAATTTATCACTCTCTACAACTACCTGAAAGGAGGTTGTAGTGAGGTGGAAGTCAGTCTCTTCTCTCAGATAACAAATGACAGGACAAGAGGAAATGTCCTCAAGTTGCGCCAGGGGAGATTTAGACTGGGAATTAGGAAAAAATTTCTTTACCAAAAGGGTTGTTAGCCCTGGGACAGGCTGCCCAGGAAGTGGTTGGGTCACCACCCCAGAGGTATTTAAAAGACATGTAGACATGGTGCTTAGGGACATAGTTTAGTGGTGGACTTGGCAGTGCTGGGTTACTGATTGGACTTCATGATCTTAAAGGCATTTTCCAACCTAAATGAGTCTATGTCTCTACATAATCAGCAGTTCTATATAGTGGGTGAAAAATTATGCTTGTAAGTATTTCTTATGTTTCCATTGGGTCTGGCATTTAATAGTTGTGCAGTGGGTACAGATTTAAGAGGGTATGCAAAGTTTGGTTCCTATAATTTTTCTGAGTAAGATAGAAGACTAGATTTGAAATTAGGTCTCAGCTGCCTGCTTCCAAAAGATCTTGAGACCTCAGAACTAACTGCACATTATGTCCGAGAAGTATTTGACTACGAGAGGTAAGGTTGGGAGTGCAGTGTCTGAGTGAATGACTGCTCCAAAACTGAGTTACTCATATGAGAAACATACTCAGCATGTAGTTGTTGTTACATTCTTTCCCTGTTGCTAAAGTTGAAGGGATTTTTATACTTATTTGGGCTTTTGGTTTGTTTTTAAAATAGGGTATTCTGACTTGTTTCTCTGTCCTGGGTTCAGCAGTAGCAGACATTTTTCACCTTCTTAGCAGCTGGTGCAGTCCTGTGTTTTTGACTTTTGGTGTGGGAACAGCGCTGATAACACCAATGTTTTTCAAAGAATCATAGAATCACAAAATAGTAAGGGTTGGAAAGGACCTTAAGATCATCGAGTTCAAGCCCCCCTGCCATGGGCAGGGACAACTCCCACTAAACCATGCCACCCAAGGCTCTGTCCAGCTTGGCCTTGAACACTGCCAGCGATGGACCATTCACAACTTCCCTGGGCAACCCATTCCAGTGCCTCACCGCCCTTACAGTAAAGAACTTCTCCCTTATAGCCAATCTAAACTTCCCCTGTTTAAGTTTGAACCCATTACCCCTTGTCCTCTCACTACAGTCCCTAATGAAGAGTCCCTCCCCAGCATCCCTATAGGCCCCCTTCAGGTATTGGAAGGCTGCTCTGAGGTCTCCACTCAGCGTTCTCTTCTCCAGGCTGAACAGCCCCAACTTTCTCAGCCTATCTTCATACAGGAGGTGCTCCAGTCCCCTGATCATCCTTGTGGCCCTCCTCTGCACTTGTTCTAACAGTTCCATGTCCTTTTTATGTTGAGGACACCAGAACTGCACACAATACTCCAAGTGAGGTCTCAGTTTTTAGGTGCTGCTTAGAATGTTTAGTCTGATCAAGGACTTTCTGAGTCTCATGCTCTGCCAGGGAGGAAGCAGAGACAGGGCACCTGACCCAAACTATCTAAAGAGGTATTCCATACCACAGCATGTCACTATATAAACTAGGGGCAGTTACCCGGAAGGGTTAGATCACTTTTTGTTGTGATGGGTGTCGATCGGCGGGTGGTGAGAGGTTGTATTCTCTTCCCTTGTTGTTTCCTTTATCATTATTATTACTGGTGGCAGCAGCAGTGGTTTGTGTTGCACCTTAGTTACTGGACTGTTCTTGTCTCAACCCGTGGGAGTTACATTCTTTCGATTCTCCTCCCCATCCCTCCAGGAGCGGGGGGAAGAAGAGGGGGGAGTGGAGTGAGAGAGAGACTGCGGGGTTTAACTGGAAGCCGCGCCACTGCCACCGCACACTCGGGGTGGAGGGAAGGCAGTAGAGCCAGCAGAGCACAGCCTGCAAGCCGGTCTGAGTTATGGCTGGACTTAAACCAGGAAACTCATTTAATCTCTCCTCTCAGAATTGTTCCAATTTACATGGGCTATTTAAACATTTTTTGAAGCAGGGTCTGCTTTGGATGTTCCTTATCCGCCAGAAAAAAACCCTCCTCTGGTTATAGGGTTATTTTCAGATTTTTTTTTTTACTTTATAGCTTATTGAATATTTAGTCTCTGTGAAGTTGAACGTTTTTAAAGTGAGAATAGAGAACAACTTTCTGCGGATAGACTGCTGTGAGTCTCTATGTTTTCTAGGTCTGATTCCTGTCTTTGTGGACTGGTAGGTAAGCATATGGAGAAGACGTGGGAAAACATGTTGAAAAAAGGAACTGTGAAAAAAAACCCTAAAAGTATAGTAAAAAATACAAAATTGTTAATCAAAGTCAGATTTAATTCTCAGCAGAGTTGTAGAATACTTTGAGGAAGGGGGAAGAAATGAGTGTGGGTTTGTGGTGTTACAATTATAGAAGAGCGCACTCTGGTGACCGCTGGTAGTATAGCTTCAACAGCAGCACTCCGTGTTCCCTGCCGGCTTTGAATATCATATTTCAGCGTATTTTATTCTCTCTTGGTATCTTGAACAGTTGTGGTTTTTTTTGTTTTTGTTTTTTTTCTCTAATTTCATGTTTTCACACATATAGATTTACATGGACTGTAAAAGCAGACACATTGATATGTTGCTAGCACACTGCAAAGGCAAGTATCAGCTTACAGCAAAACTCTTAACTTGTCAGTTTATATATCGTCACTACCTTACCAATGCTCACGTTTGTTTTATTGCAGCTTCCTTGATAAAAGCAATGCAGTACGGTGGAAATCTTGAATCTGAAACTCCTGTCTTCTTTGAATCTATTTCTTCAGCAGTCAATGCCATTCAAATTCACAGGGTGAGACTTACAGCAGGGGTAGGTGATGTCTGGAGGGCTTCTTGGATGCTCACAGCAATTGAATAAGCACTGGGTTTCTTAAAGCTACTTTCACAGCACCACACTGTTCTGACTGAAAGGCTTCTGGATCCTGAGCAAGTTTATTTCAAGCTAATAAGCTTGTCTGTACCCTGCTCTGTAGTGTGCTGTGTTGGCTCACTGGTGGAAAGAAGGGAGAGGAATTGCATGAGATCTAAGGGAGGGCTAGAGGGAGAACTAAGATTTGGCTCAGAAATTGAGGCTTGAGGCTTGAACATTTGCTTGAACACATATTTACTTGCTCAGTAATTCTTGCATTCCCTGTTTAAAAGCCTGGGCTTTCCTCATAAACCATGTGAGCTTTTTCCATTGTAATCCCAGTGTAACTGAAAGGGCATTACAAGCAGTGTGCTTTCCTTTCCCATGGTTCTATTTACGATTCTAAACATGGCTAGAGCTTGGCTCACAGCCTTCTCCAAGAGACATTAAACTCATCATAGTCTGTGGTTTTGGTTTTTTTCCTCCACTTTATATTTTACTAATTAAATTAGAGTTGCCTATGGACAAAATCACTTTTCATTGATTTGTCCAAACAAGGTAAGTTGGCACAATTGGTCTAGTGGGTTCACTGGAAAAACATGTTCTATTCAGAGCTTTTCATAATTTCTCATTTTGTTGCCCTGCAAAAAAAAAATAATTTACTGAAATGGTAACTGCAGGGCAAAAACAGTGGGGAAGGCTGTTGTATATTTTGTCTGGGTCTGCTTAGATGAATTAGGATAATTGTTGTACTATAAAATGTCTGCATTCTTTACAGGCATTAATTAACCTTCCTAACATTCTTGTAAGACAGTTATGTATTAGCATTCTCATTTTATGGGAATGGGACATGAACACACCAGGACAAACGTTCTAAGTGAAAAGGGGGAGTTAGAGCTTAGAAGCCTTCTTTTCTAGGAACTGACCCTATGTTTTGCCAGAGCTGCTTGGCAAATCAAAGCTCTAAATAGTGGCTTAGTGGCTTAGTCTGAGGCACGCAGCCTTAAATTTTAAATGTAATTATGAACAGTGTCTGTATGATGCTGATGCTTCTTCAGAGTATTCAAAGCATGTGCTTTGTTTTTTTTTTTTTTTTTTTTTTAATGCGTTCCTTATGTTTAACACCTGAAAATAAGATGAACAGGAATAGAAAGGCAGGGTGACTGCAGTAGCAGTACCACACTGCAACTAACACAGATGATCTATCTACTCTTCCTCTGCCTTTTTAAGATGCTGGGGTGAGAAGGTATTTTGTGTGTTTAGATGAAAGAAAAATGGCAGAAAAAAGATGGGATGGCATGGAAAAGGGGATGGGACAGCAAAAGAGAATGGAGTGGAGCGGAGTGAAATGAGAGGAGAGGAGAGGAGATGGAGAGGAGAGGAGAGGAGAGGAGAGGAGAGGAGAGGAGAGGAGAGGAGAGGAGATGGAGAGGAGAGGAGAGGAGAGGAGAGGAGAGGAGAGGAGAGGAGAGGAGAGGAGAGGAGAGGAGAGGAGAGGAGAGGAGAGGAGAGGAGAGGAGAGGAGAGGAGAGGAGAGGAGAGGAGAGGAGAGGAGAGGAGAGGAGAGGAGAGGAGAGGAGAGGAGAGGAGAGGAGAGGAGAGGAGAGGAGAGGAGAGGAGAGGAGAGGAGAGGAGAGGAGAGGAGAGGAGAGGAGAGGAGAGGAGAGGAGAGGAGAGGAAAAAAAAAGAAAAGAATAGGAGGAAGGACTTGGATATTTATGGAAAGTGATTCATTCTAATTTAGATTCCAGTTTCCACCCCACAGCAGGAAATGGTCTTTCATTGGCAAAAAGGCAGACGCAAAGAAGGCTTTGTGGTTCTTTTTCATCTCTGCTGCTGTTTGCAAATGCAAAGGTGCTCTTATGTATATCCTCCAAGGACAATGTCATGTAATTCTCATTTTTATGTTGATCAGTTGTTAAGAAGCTCATCTGTTGCTTTATACAACTCATCCTCACAATAAATAAATTAATTTTTGATTTATTATTTTTTATAATGGAGGCATTTTCAAGCTAGGACTGCTGCATCTGCTAATCATACATTATATTCTAGGAAAACATTATAATGCATGTTTTTTTCTGTTTCTCCCGATTTAGAATTACAGCAAGTTCAGTGAACAGAGTGAAGTGTGATGTCAACTCATTGAATATGGATAGTTTCATCTGCTCATATTCAGAATTAACTGTACCACGGTTTCTCCTTAGCTTTTTTCTCCATGGGATCTCATAGATGATCTTTTGTATGCCATATATATTTACTACATTCAGTAATGACAGATCTGCCATTCAGAAAACAAAGAATCTTTCAGCTGCCTTCAGGCAGAGAATGTCCATGCAATTGTTCTATAGTATGCTTATATAATATTCTTAAATACATTTAGATACGAATTATTAGAAAGCAGACATGAGGTACAGGCTGTATCTACCAGTGAGGCATATTCTTTTAGATATCTTCTATTGTAACATTAGTTATAATAAGCATCTGTAGTTTTGTGTATGGAATAGAGACATTATAAATTCTTAAAAACATCATGCTATATTTGATACAGTACATGCAGGAAGCCATATGCCAGTGCTGTGTCTAATGGCTTTACTTACCCTTTCTTCTGTTCAAGACAGCCATTTGCAATAGCAGCATCATATCACAGCTAACATATGCTTCTTTTTTTTGTACTTGGTTTTTCATGCTTTTTTAATACCTGCCAAGGTCAGTGGAAGCCCTGCATGTTCAGAGAAGGCGGATGTATGCTGGTTAAGTGCACTGGCTTGTCTCCCCCTTTAGTAATTGTCAAAGTTATTATTGCAGCTTGCTACATTTTCAAAGGCACACGTATTCTTTAGCTCAGATCAAAGAGGAAAATCTGGCAATATTTTTCCAAAACTTATTCTTGTTTCCAGCATAGAGTAGCCTGCATTTCCAGTTTGAGCTGTGATTTGTTTAGTGTTGAAATCTTCAGCTCTGGCAGCTGAGAGATAACAGTGGGGAGATATAAGATGTGTGGCCACATTTCAGCCCCAATCCTGATGTGCAGTTCTATGTGCAAGCACACAAATGGGGTGGAAGAATTCAAGGGTTGAGTATTTGTCTTGTAAGTATGGATTGATAGCAACTATATTAGATTATACTATCATATCAGTATCATTTTATGTGGCAAAATGTGTGACCTTTTTCCTCCTACCTTTGTTGCCATACATGAACACTAGCAGTAAAAAGTAAGTTGAGAAAAAAACAATCAAAAAATGATAAAGGGTGAAGAAGTAGATTTTTTCTTCACCGACTTGAAAAGAACCTATGGAAGCTAAAAGGTAAATGAATATATCACAGCCATAATGGCCAGGTCAGTACTGCAGAGAGGAGAGAAGTACAAGGGTGCTTTGTGTAGCTGGAGTCTGTAGGCAAAATGAGATGGTAAGAATCCTGTTTCAGCAGCAGTTAATGTATCTGTGCTTGTCTGGACTCTCCTTGCTCTGTCTGCCCAAAGCATCTACCTGCAGTAGATGAGGTGGCCCATGGAGTGATTTTCACGTCTCTTCATAGCTGTGCTAAGGCTTTTCTTCTGGTCTTGGTGATGTCACACTACTAGAAGACAATGGGAGAGAGCCATGGGAATTTTTACCCTCTCACTTATAGGTGACTCTTGGAGTTATTTCCTATTTTGTTCCACAGATGACCAGAAGTGTTCTATACATGTTCTTCTGAATCTGCTTTCATAATTGCTATTCAAAGGGTTTATTAGTAACCATGAGTTCTGTACATTGCCCCAGGTGCATTCATTCTGGAGGCTGTAGTTGACTGCAAATTACTCATTACATCCTTGGACTCAGTAACAGGCTATAACATTTGATTAATAACTTCCTCAAACAGTTTTAGTATTTTATTAACACTTTAGAAACTATTTACAATGTATTTTAATTATAGAAGCATCAATTCAATGTCACAGCTGAATGAAGATCTCAACTACAAATTGAATAAATGAATAAATGGTATCTTTTCTACTGTGTTCGGTATTTATACTTTGACAGTTAAATGTTTCAGTTTGGGTTTTTTTCCCCCTGAAAATTTACAGATAAATTGATCAATGAAATTATTAAAGATAGAGTCTTTATCAAAGATAGCATCTACCAGGAGACTTTCGGTTTTGATGTGAATGATGTTGTAAATGGAACCACACAGATACTTTTAAAATTCTTTGCAGTGTTAGCCCTTAATGAAACCAGTGCATCTCTGCATCAAATTAACAAAATGGCTTCTAATTTCCACTGCTTTCAATAGTCATAACCTTCCACAGCTAAATGGCTTTTTTGAGTAGACATTTATTTCTCATTAATTCAAAGACCTCGTTATGGCACAATGTCATTCTAAAAAAGATTTCATCGGTGTAAGATTTCAAAATGTCTTATTGCTGTGATTACCGCTTGATTGTCTCTCAGGGCAGAATCAGGGATGAGATACATTTTTTCCCTTAAAACATTTAATCATAACTCTAAATTTTCTAACCTTTCAAATCTGGGTTTTACGATACTTGTGATATTACTGCACCTTATACAATTAGCCTGAATTTCTTTCTATTTTCAAGAATATACTTTGCTAACAAGATTCCCTTTCCAGAAAGTGTTACCACTTAGGATAGCTGTTTCTCAATGGAAGAGAGCTTTCAAGGGACCCATGAAGATAACCACCCTTTCAATTGCTTTTAAACCATCAGTAGTGAGTTTAAGATCTGTTGGACCAAACTGCTTTACAGAACCATGGTTAGTGGGTGAGGGATGGTCATTTTTTTTTTACCATTGACCAAGAAATGCAACCTGCTACTGGTGCAGTTTCTATTCCAACACCACTACTCCCCTGAGCTGTTGATGTTTACTAGAACTGGTGATTGCACATTGCCTGTCTTCAAATGACCAGGATGCCATGTCATCAGAACTCATGCACTGGCAACTGACCAACAGGAGTTCACTGGTCACTCTGCTGATGGGCTGGGAGTTGCTTAGCATCTTGCCTGAGGTGCTCTGTGAATCTCTGATGATGGTGTGCTTGCTTCACTAGCTTCACAAATTGACAATTGTCACCTTTGGTGTGAGTTTGAGATCTGGCCACTGGTGTGTAGTTATCATGACAGGCCATGTGAAACTTGACAGCCTATGCAGATTTTTTTATTTTAAGACCCACAGATGCATATTTGACCTTTTTATTTTTTTTATTATTTTTTTTGTCTCCCAAAAATGACTTAAGAAAGATAACAGGCTCTTTTTAGACTGTTATTCAGCTTTGTGTAGGATTGGAGAGATGTTGTGAGAAGCCTCAAGCTTATGGTGTTTTTTTGATGTTGATAGAAGATGAGCTCGCTGCAGCTGGGATCATCATGGGCTTCATCCAAAAAAGCATGGCCAGCAGGTCAAGGGGGGTGATTCTCCCCCTCTACTTGGCTCTGGTGAGATCCCACCTGGAGTGCTGAGAACCCCATCTGGAGTCCTCAGTACAGGAAAGATATGGACCTGTTGGAGAGGGTCCAGAGGAGGCCACAGAAATGATCAGAGGGTTGGAGCACCTCTCCCATGAAGAAAGGCTGAGTTGAGTTGTCGCTCAGCCTGTGGAGGACTCTGGGGTGACCTTATTGCAGCCTTTCAGTACTTAAAAGAAGCTGTCAAGAAAGACGGGGAGAGACTTTTTAGTAGGGCCTGATGCAATAGGATGAGGACTTATGGTTTTAAACTAAAAGAGGGGAGATTCAGGTTAGATAAGAGGAAGAAGGTTTTTTACTGTGAGGGTGGGAAAATACTGGAACAGGTTGCCCAGAGAGGTGGTGGATACATCGTCCTTGGAGACACTCGAGTCCAGGCTGGATGCACTTCTGGGCGACCTGATCTAGTTGAAAATGTCCCTGCTCATTGCAGGGGGTTAGACTAGATGATCCTTGAAGGTCCTTTCCAACCCAAACTATTCTATGATTCTTTTGTTCTATGATTCTATAACAGCAACTGCTCAATTCTTTGATTTAAGGAAATGCCCTAAACCTTCTAGATTAAGTTTTGGAGTTTACAATCAATTTCAATCCTTAATGCTTCTCTGTATAAACCATCCACTGGCTTCCTTCTGGCTATCACTAAAAATTACTATGTAAACGTATAGGAGCTTAACCCAAAATATCCCAAATAGCTTCAATAGAATAGAACAGAACAGCATACTTCAATCATCTAGTCCAAATGACACTATTATAAATAACAGAATATTACAGAACAGAATAGAATAAATTACATTTATTCTTCTGATTCAAAATGGTGAAGTGAGACAAACTCACCCTGCAGCAGAGACTGCACAAAGTCTGTTCCTCCTTACAGTGGCGCAGGTCCTGGTCTTGCTGTCCACACTGAGGTGGGGTTTAATTATTATGGCCTCTTGAGGTAGATCATTCATCTTTGTACCTTTCAGCTGTATTTTCTTGAATATTGATAGAGAGTTTTCAGACTGATGTGAAGTTTTATTAACTATGCTTGCATACCTAAGCTTGTGCTGTGATTGCAAAAACGGCAGAGCCCTGCAAAGTCACTCTGTTCTTATTGATTTCTAAAGGTGTGAGAAAAAGATGTGACTCTCCAGCAGAAGCTAAAGGAAGTCTCTCATTCAGTAATGGATTTCAAGTCATGAAACCAAAGAGTTTGCTACTCTGAGTAGTAAACAATTCTAAAAATCTAACCATTCACTTTGATTCCTATATGTATACTTAGATGCTCAGATTTTACATTCCTAAATTCAAATTGTATGAGTTGTCTAGCTTACAAAAATAAATTATTCAATTTTGCACATGTTGGTGTATTTTGCACTTCATTGGAAAACATTAATATAAGATTGTTTTCAAGAGATGGCCCAGTATTTTCAAAGATGGCATATTTTCTTGGTATGTTTAGGAATTTTTGGCTAGTTTTAGGAATTAATTCTAAACATTATATAGCACATAATGTGAATTTAAGATGTGTTAATCAGTATATTAAAATGAGGATGTGATCGTATGTTTCTTACAGAAGTTATGTATCACATGTTCCAAAACAAAGTGAGCAATGAGGAAAAACAATAGAGTGCATACCTATGTTAAGAAATGAATATAGTGACAATCAAAAATTAGGCATAAAATATGTAATAAGGAAAAGATTATTAACATTGCATTTATGCAAATTAAATGTTTCTAATCCTCATCATATGTCTTTCATTTTAAAGGTTATTTGCCCTGATTCTGTGATTCAAGTGTCACAAGGTCTGGCTTTAGCTGCTTTGACATAATTTATTTGACAGCTCCATGTGTCATAAATATATAATGTAACAAGGAAAGGTATCTTCATTGTTGAATGAAAACATCAATGCATCAATACCATGCGTGAATACTGTCTGACATTTACTAGCTACTAAAATAAAATATACAGTATACCTTGAAAATATGGCACTCCTATTTTGGTGAGAGATTTTCTTTATCTGCAGAAAGCAGTATCTCATAAATAAACGAAGGATTGCAACTCCAGAGAGGATGCTACGTGGTGCTTTCATCATTAAGATGGATTTTTAGTAAAGATCAAATAATCTATATGTTTCCATATGTTTTACAATGCCTTTTTTTTTTCTTGTTTCAATACTGTGTATTAGCATATGCTGCAATAAATTTATACAGAAATAAATTGGATTATGAGACAATTTACATGTAGAAGGAGGAAAATGCCATCATTATTTTCATACTTAGCAGCTGATTTTTTTACATTCCTTACTAACTAGTCTGTAACGAGATATGTTGCCTTCTCAAACCTCAAAATGTATTCAATTTTGACAATGAAAGACGAGAAATTCCATTACATTCAGAAGTTTGATTTCCTTACAGTTCTTGGGGAGTATGGAATTTAACAGACGTTTTTACCTCTGTAAGAAATAAAGAAATCTTGGGCCAATTTTCCCAATATTGCTACTCTGCATGCATAGTTGTTTGAATATGTCTTTTTAAATTGTCAGTTGCATCTACAGATGGTGCATCTCATATCCAATTTGCGCATACTGATGATATTGCTTATATCGTCTATGTCTTACCTCAGTAGAGAGGAAATGATGGTCAACCTCTTTTCTCCACCCCACCCACCCCCAATAACTTTGATGGCATTTATAGAAAATAGATCGCTATATCTTTAAAACTTCTGGTAATTTGTTAAGTATTTGCCTTTGCCAAAAACAGTACCACCTCTGCATTTTTTGATTTTGCAGTGGTTTGCAAAAGTGTAAACAATTTGCAGTACCACAAATTCCTAGCTAAATAATCTTAATGATATTCTTAATAATAAAGGCCATTTCCTAGAGCTATGATTTTCAATTACATGCACACAATAACAAGGAAACCACTTTGGAGTGAGATGGCTGAAAAAGAAAGTGTAATTCTTTTCATTCCCAGAACAAGTACATTAAAGTCCAAGATCTGCTCTCACCAGGGACTTGAAAGTTAACATTAGGAGCAACTCTTCCCTGATAGGAATCTTCTGGATCCATGGCATTTCTGAAGCGTATACCTGCAAAAGCAGAGAAACGGCTGTTTGATTATATTTTTTCTAGTGTTTTTTCCGATAAAGAAGTATTTTATGCTGGATACATTCGGGTGATTAAGAAGAATGAAGGGAGTGGCTCACAGCATTGCACAAATTGTCATAAAAGTCCATGTTGCTTCTCTGACTGACTCGGAACATTCACTTGAATTCCACAAAGTATATCGCACTAGCTGGATACACTAACTTATATTCTATTTAAGGGACAAAGTTATTTGATCCCTTAATTGTTACTTACAATTAATAGTTGCAAGTTTTTGGTGAAGGTACTTTTTGCACATTTTTTGCTTTGTTGAATAAAACACAGACTTTATATAAGTAAAACTGTCAGCAGATATGAAATTTAAACTGCCATGTGTAGACCCAGGTAGTATAGTCAAAAATGCTGCTCGTCATTTCAGGAAATGAAGTCTCTATTAGTCCACAGACAAAACAATGGAGTGTCACAGAGTAATATATAACATCCCCTGGACGGCTTCAGATTTGTACCACTTGCAGCTTCTAGGGATAATTGAACTAGTAAACTGATAGAAAGGCATATAATTTTAGAAACAGAGGTCTGAAAAGGACCTATTTCATCACTGAATTGTATTTTCTGTGTGACCTTGTTACCATGCTTTATAATCTCCAAGAATGATCTTTAAACTCACAATTGATTGGGACATGACTTGTTATTTCACACATTTGAAGCCTGAGCAGTCTATAATGGTTATAGCCTCAATTCATTTGTGGTAGTCTATGGATGGAGAGATTTTTCAGGAATGAAAAATAGTATTACTCAAAAAGCAGCTTTACACTTGAAGTACTTCATACGCCTCCACCTGTGATTACCTGTTCTCTTCCTAATGGACTATCACACACAGATGTTCCTCATGCAGTCTCTTCAATCTATAAACCTCTGTGACAGACTGTAAATCTGCCTATGAGCCAGGGGGAACAAGATCCCTGCCTTTTGTTCTTGTATAAACAAGCAGGAAGTAGTGGGTGATACTTACTACTTCAGTTTGGAGTGCAGAATAATTGGCAGATCACATCCATCCTTCATACTCTCTATGACAAAGGGAGAAGTGCAGTGTTTTATTAGTCCTGCAGTCTTGTGGAGGACTATTTCTAAACATCAGGTATCAGACACTGAACATCATGTCTGCCTTAGGATCCAACTCATCTATGGTATTAGTGGTCATTATTTTTCTGCAACATCTATAGCTGATTTTCCATTCTACTTCTATGGACCTGCTGTGTTTACATCTCTAATAGTAAGCCCTTCTAAAGTATATTTTAAAATCACATCATGATATTTTCTGTCTAAGGAAGTTTAGTAGTCAACGTACTGGAATTGTGAATTGATACTCCAATATGGTTTGTTTATACTCCAATATAAACTAATAATTTCAAACACCCTCAGCATTTTGCCTCAAGTTCCTTTTCTTTTTGCTCTCTCTGTGACTGTTTTCAAATCTCTGGAGCTTCATTCCTTTCTGGTTTAGCTGCATTCCTATAGTCAAATTCTTAATTCAGAGTACCTCCATAAAGGAAGACATGTTTTGAAAGAATGAGAGCAATCCTAACTTGTAAGAAAAAAAGCACATTTTTTGGGTCTTGAAATACTTCCAGATTTGAAACAGGTTTTGAAATATTGCATTTGCAATCTGTAATTTGTGATCATTTTCATTTTACTTTCAGTAGTAAAACTGTGTTTAAATCTGCCAATCATAGCTCAGGTTTAGTGCTAGCCTGGCTCTACTGTTGCCCTCATTTCACACATCTCAAATATGTCTCTTCTCTTCAGTTCCCAAAGCCATGAAGCAGAGGTGGTGACCTTTGAGGAACTCATGATGCTCTGCAGACCAGGGTCTGCTTCCTTCACTCCTTCCTCCTTCTTATCTCTCTTATTAGGATATGGTCTGCTCTACAGACTGCAGAGCACAAGTGCTGGTGGGCGTAGTACTGCCTGAACTGTGCATGAGAGGGTGTCGATGCAAAGCTGGAGACAAGGGCTAAGATGCTGGTGAGGCTGTGGTGCATGGGACTTTTTAGGAGGATGCTGGGGTGGGCAGCTGGGTATAGGAAGAGGGTATATGAGGGAAGAAATATGAAGGTAATGAGACTCTAACGCTGTGCCTGGATGAAAAAGCTGAAGAGCACAGGGTGCAGCTGTGATGTCAGGCTGCATGGAGGTGCTGGATGAAGGAGAGTCAGACCATAAATATTTGAACTGATTGATGGCTGCTGGCAGGCTCCTGATCAGCACGTCAGGTCGTTTACTTCAGAAGTGCAGTTTGCCTCACAAAAGGATAGTTTCCCCACACTGCCACTGATCCTGCTAATGTGGTTTTAATAACTTTCAGTTACTTTATATAAATAAAAGATGGTTGTCATTTTTTCTAAAGTAAGACTCTTTCAGACAAAATACAGCATTTATAAGTGTTTCATCCATGTAAACATGAAGTACATGTATAAGCAAGCTCACATCTGCCTCTTTCCAGCCTCACAGACTATATCTTTACAGAGAGATAGGTGGCCCATAAGGAGGAGCAGGTGTATCCCGAGCATGACCACCACCATGTTATGAACAGTCATTGCAAACACTGCGCTCAAGGCACTTCAGTCATTTCTCCATCAACACCACCACTCAGATACTTCATCAGGGGTAGTGGCAGCTCCATTCATGGCTTGTTTCTGCAAAAACTTAGGCTAGGACTAGAAGTGTGTTAACCAAAAGAGAGAAAGGCAAAGGGGAAATACTTTCAGCTGAAAGATTAACCTGAAGCCAAGGCAGTAGTTTTAGAGTAACTGATCAACAGTTAGGTATGAGTGATGTTGATGGTATTTCATGGGGATATGGCAGCTTGTGCCTTGACGTGTGCTACCACTTTCCCCATGCAGGGAAGTGCCAAACCAGGCAGTGCAGGGGAGAGATACTTTCAGTACTGCCCGTGTGCCCTCAGGGCTGCACTGGGGTCCCCCTGGAGATGTGCAGACCCTACACAGGGGACTGCTGAGACCTATCTGACACTGGGCTGTGTGCACTAAGGTGTAGTCTGAGAGCTTAAACTGAGTATTGCCGGACCACTAAAATCTGTTGTGCGTAGGTCTGGGCTTCTCAGTAGAAGAGAGAGCTGTACAGAAGTGAGTCCAGCAAAAGCCACGAGGCCTGACATAGTAGAAGAGGCTGATAGAGCTAGGGCTGTTCAGTCTGGAGAACATGAGTCTCAGGAGGATTTATCTTACCTGATGGGGGAGTAAAGAAGACAGGGTCAGATCCTCACCAGTGGTGCCCAGGAACAGAACAAGAGGCAATACAAACAAACTGAAGTACAGGAAATTCCATTCAAACCTACTTTTATTGTGAGGGTGGTCAAACACTGGAGCAGTTTGCTCAGAGAGGCTGTGGAGTCTTCACCCTTGAAGATACTCAAACCCCAACTGAACATGGCCCTGAGCAACCTCCTGTAGTTGGCCCTGCTCGGAGCATGGAGGTTTGACAAGAGACCTCCAGAGGGACTTTCCAACCTCAGTGACTTTCTGAGTCTGTGTAACTGGGGGACCACAGTGACTTTGGCCAGTTAAAGTCTTTCAGCTATGTGTGCCTGCTGCCGCCCTGTCTCTTACCAGCCTTTGTACAGTGACCTGTTTGACAGCCCTCTCCCCTCTCCAGACAGGCAGCAAAGGCTGGTACAGCTGATACCATGATCTTGAACACTGGCTATCTGCTGGCATGGAAACAAGCACACAGACAGATGGGATCTGGACAGTGTTATGTGAATATTGTCCAAATATAAAACACACCCTATTTTGTGGAAACCGTGATGCAACAGCCCCATTTCCCAGCCCCAGCTTCATGAAGGTAGGCACTGAGGACTTCTCTGCTAACAAGGTAAAAGGCTCTTTCCTTTTCTAAACACATCTGGAGAAGTGCTTAGGCTTTCTGTACCCTTTGGCATATCTCTGTGGTTCAAACAACCTCCTGAGGGCTGAGATATCCTAACTTAATCACTGTTTCTGGCTGGATATTTTCAGCCATGCATTTCCTGTTCCTCCCTTGGGTAAGTGCCTTAACTTCCCTATGATTTCTCATTCCTATGGGCATTATCCTGCTGAATAGAAAAGAGAGCAACAGGATGCACTGGAGCAAGGCAAAGACAACAGGCATGAGCTGGAGATCTACAGTGAAATTCCAGGATCTGGTCCTTGCAATGGTGGTTTAACATTAAATGTATAAATTGTCCTGGGAGCAGGAATTGCTGTCCAGGAGGTCCTGCTGATATGACTTTACCAGGCACTGAAACAGAGCCTCTTCTTTTCCCAGAGTGCCCCATTCAGGCTTGAACTATTCTTGATATAGCTTTGGTGGAAAGTATTCTCAACCACCAGTGGGGCGGTATTCCCCTGAAGGCAAAATAGTGGAGTTGAATCTTATCAGCCTAAGAAGGACTTTGGTTTTGGATTCAATTTCTCATCTTATATGGTAAAACCTGGCTATTATATTGAAGGACCAATCCTAGCTTATGTCTGAAATGAAGGCCACCTCTGTGCTCTATTAGCCTTTTACTGTCAAAATGGTGGAAACTCTAGAAGATCAATGGAGAGCATCTTTATATTTCTGCAAGGAGTAAGGGAAGTACATCACTGCTTGTCCTGGCCAGCGGTGGAACAACCCTAGTGCCACCAGAGCCACAACTCTGGGTGCCAGGTGAAAGAAAATACAGTGTTCTAACACTACAGCACCCCACAAAGCCAGGAACAACGGCCAAAACCTTTGCTAGGTGTTGAAAATGCTGCTTTTGCCCGTGCAGTTGTCAAAAAGGATCTTTCCACAGAAATATTGTTTCCTTTAGTAAGTACTAGCAAAAAGAAAAAAGTTATGTTTAATTCTGTGGCATGTAAAGTGTGTCTGCCTCAGTGGTTTCTTCCCCATGGAAAACAGCAGGTAAGTTTTGGTGACAGTCAAGCTTAGGCTTTTTATTTCCCTCCAATATCCTAACATTTGTAAATTTTAGATAGGTGCTTAATGTTATATGAAGATAGATTTTTATGTGTCAATTAACAGATAAATTCATTATGAAAACTCATTTAGGAAAGGGCTGACACCAGACTAAGCCTTGAGGCAGCTGTGGAATGCCAGGATACAACATCTGCTCCATCAAATTGCACTCAGATACTCCCATTCCTCAACTGCTCACCACTGCTACATGGTGTCTCAAGCAGCTACTTCATCCCCGGGACATACAAGTTCAGACAAAGACCCACAAAGGCCAAATGTCTCCGTTAATTCTCCCAGGCATAACCAGCTAAAGAAAGTTGTCAAGATACACAACTCTTTGATAGTATAAAAGGAAAAAAATCTGAACAAGCTACATGCCATGTTGATTTGTCATGTGAGATTTGCTTTCATCGATTTATTTACTCAGTATTGAATCTGACATCCATCTGATATATTAAATTTACCTTTGGGGCCCACCTATTTTCTATGTTGTGAACCTCATTTGGTAATTTAGGTAATGTAAAAATGCCTTGCATTACTAGCGGTGGTGCTTCTCATGACATAACAGAAACTAACTCAAAAAAGTAGCATATGCTGTTATCACCTATAATAGATCAGCCACATCTCAAAGACTGGAAGCCAAAATTACCATTTGGCATGTCTGTAAATTCAAATATGCCGTCTGTCCCAAGTTAAAAATTAATGGAATTTTATCTATTTTATATATGTATCAAATGCTTTGCTTTAACTACTGCCATAAAAGATTTTTCATCTAGTATTTGTATACTAGTAATTCTCCATGGGTGTTTAATGTTGTTGCAGAGCTCATCAGACTGCAATTTGTAAGACACATCCCCTTCTGCCTCTTTGCAGAATGTTTCCTCCACATTGAGGTTCAGTGCCTCCAGAAAGACAGAGCTGGGAGAAAGACCCTAGGGGGCTGTTTGGCCATCTCCCTTTCCCAAAGAAGGACCCACTAAGCCATTCCCAACAGGTATTTGTTAACAAAATAAAAGGCAATACTAAAATTATACGTATGTACATACACACATTTTCATATATTTGCAGAATATCTCAAAATCTCCTCCATATGGTCTGGCATTATGTACCTTTTGTTTTAAAGGGCTGATAATTTAGAAAAGGACAATTACTGAGGAGGAACCTTATCTGCACACCTTCAGAACAGAAAACTCCCTGACAGGAAGCATACTTCCGCGCATACATATGGCAGGATCAGACCTTTCAAGGGTAGCTCATTTCTATACGTGTAGTTATGGTGCATTTTCAGCCAGGCAGAAGTTATTTTTGAGGGCATATGGTGGGGGTTTTGCCCAGTTGAATTCACAGACTCTTTTCAGGCAGCCTCTGCCACTCAAGTGTTTTTCATGAAGACTTCTTTTCGACAGCTACAGTTTCTAAAAGGGGCAAATTATGCGTCCAGTCCTGCAAGCCTGCCTGCAGTAAACGCCTTTAGAAATCAGTGGAGCTTTCACATGGCAGATGGCTCCCTAGGATTGAGCTCTACATAATTTTGTGATATTTTAGCTGGGGATATTTTAGTGGATTTTTCCCTATGCATGACAGCATGATTTGCTGGCTGCTAGAAAATGTCATCAGACCCTTTTTCATTCCACGGTAAAACCTTTGGATTTTTTTTTCTTTGAACAAGCAAAAAATGGTTTCTTTCACTGTTGTACAGAGCACTCCTACATGGTGAAAAATATTTCCAGACACAAACAGTGACAATAGAAGGGTCGAAGGGCAAAATAGATGTGTTATGTTTCAAAATAGACCTAAAGCCAAAAGAAAGAGGAAGAGGTTTTTGTGAAAGTTTTCAAACAAATGTCCTACTATGGAAAATACTTCTATCCCTTGAAATCCTTGTGGAGGACTGTCTCAAAATCTGATTTGTGGTGTCATCTGATTTTTCCTGGAATGAAATAAATGAAAAAAATGTGATAAATTCACCAGGTTATGCTTTTTTGCATTTGCTCAAAAAGAATAGTTGCTTAAGCACAAACTCAGGGGTTATCGCAGATTAGTCCACAGCTATCCTGCCTGCTACAGAAGCAGAGCAAAAGAAAAAAATGAGTGCAAATCTCTCTCTGTTTTGCCAGCATCTGTCTCAGTCCCAGAAAAAATTAATTCATTATCCCTGGCCAGGTCTATATCTGCAGGCAGAGATTGCAGCAAATTACTTTGCACTAGTTTTGTCTATAATAATAGAATACTTCTATAAATAATAGAAGTATTTATATTGCATATAGCTTTGCAGTATAAATACTTCTTGAAGTTGGTCACACAACCGGTTAGTGGTAGCGAGACATTCTGAAAAGCTTAAAATGGACTTGAACAGTGCTTAACATGGACTTGCATGCCCTATAGATGTTTAAGTTCAAAAGACCTATAGGTGAGTGATGCGAAGGTGGTCTATCTCCTCGGGCACTCTATGAATGATGTAGAAGCCCTGTTCAGACAGTTTACATTTCCCAGTATGTCATGCCCTTATATGTAGCTATGACTTACTGTCTCTGGCTAGTAAGACTGATTCTGCCATCAAGTTTTTTTGAAGGTAGATGTAATTCTAAGCCTCTGTGTATGTATTATAGACCAAAATAGTTATTCTGGGTGTGTCTCACTCCTCCTTAGACTTAGTAGTCTGTAATATCATTTGGAGCACACACAAATACACAGCCTCCTTTGTATCTTTTTCCATTCTGATCTGTGAATAATTATTCCCTTCTAATGTTTCCACTTGTTTTCATTAGTCACTTGCTCTTCTTTGACCCTTCACTATGATGGGTATTCAATAAAACTAAAATTAATGTGCCTTCCTCAGCGTAATCAATAACATCAGTTGATCCCTGGAGACAGGAACTGCTATTTAACCTCCCTTGCCACTCCCGCCTGAAGAGTTGCCTGGCTTTGAAGGGCAAAGGCATTGTAAATTATAGGAAAATAGTAGCTATCTTTAATATGATGGTACAAAAGTAACTTTAACAGCAGGATGTTTTGCTTCATTGTTCATGTAATAAACACTTCAAGATTTGAGTATGGGCTATTGAAAAGGAGGTGTTTTTTTTTTGGTTCGAAATAATTCTTAGCCACTGCGAGCCAGACACTAGATCAGAAAGGTCTGGAGGCTTTGGGGAGTATTCAGAATCCTACTTGAGGTCTCCATGCACATTTTGTGTACTGCCCAGCCCAAGCCTGGAAATACAAATGGGAAAAAACTCCCCCCAAAAATACAGTGCTAAACATTATATGGGATCAGTTTTGTTTTGCTTTGTTTTATTTCCCTTTGCACAATTATACTTTGTCAAATGGAAAAGAGAAAATTATGAGAAAGTAGACGGTTAGCAATGAATTTACTTTTATACTTGGGATTCATGAATGTATTTTGCATCTGATAACAAACCCAGCCAGGGAGGAAGAGTGTTCATTACTGCACCAGTGACAACAAATCAGTAGATGAAAAGTTAATAAGTACACGTTTAAAAAATTAGGGAAATTGGACCTTGAGGAAGCACTCTAAGGCATAACATGCAAAACCATTTTTGCTAATCAAAGAGGCATTGCAAACTTGGCTGATATTCAGTGAAAGACTTTCATTGTTGTCCAGCTCCTCCACAGAGTTCAAAACTGTGTAGCTGAGCTCCAGATTGTCTAGTATTTTGTGCTGAAGGACTGGTCTTCTTTTGGCAACAAATCAGTAGATCATGAGTTCCCATTTACTAAACTCTGTCCAGCTAGTGTGGGTGATGTCTTGCTTACTTATATTGATAGACTTGTAGACTTAGTTCATGAAGATGAAAAGGAAATTACTGTAGTTATAGGATGAGTACATTAGAATTAGCATTATTTCCACAAACTTACTGAACAAAACCAGTAAGTTCTTCCATGCATTTCATTTCAAAATGCCCACCTTTTCCTAAATACAAAATCACTGCTCTCCATATTTTG
The DNA here is from genome assembly GCA_039720435.1 of Amazona ochrocephala. NCBI lineage: Eukaryota > Metazoa > Chordata > Aves > Psittaciformes > Psittacidae > Amazona > Amazona ochrocephala. The sequence goes on along the minus strand of CM077876.1, from coordinate 26,584,092 downwards.
GAGGAGCCTGGTTTATGACATTTTACTGTATTGTCATCTTAAGTAGTAACTAACTTCCACATAACATCTGTAGTAGCAATACTCCAGAGAAGAGGCAGTCTCATTCTCCTTTTATATTTCAAAAACTAGGTTACATATCGGACTAAAATATCAAACCTGATATATCCATTAAAGACACTCTCTGTCAGGGGTCCTTGGAAAGTTTAGTTAGTGTAATTTACATCAAAATTGAGTCACAAAGGAGAGAAAATGGGGAATATTTATTATCAGAAGTAACATGTTTTGGAGCTGTCACAATTTTTATAATAGTTTTGAGGAGTCACACCTGGAATAAATGCAATGACATTGTCTTCTCCAATCTGGGATTTGAGGGGAAGTAGTCCTTGAAGTAGCAGAAAAGGCAAAACATCCCTGAGACAGCAGGGATCAGTTCATTGGTCATCACTGAAGTGACAGGTTCATGGGTTGACCCCTGAAGAAGGGTTACCATGCCTGAGATATTCCCTGCCCTGCCTAGAAGGTGAATTCTGATGCTACCTAACAGCACTGTAAAACAGAGATGGTGAAAGAAAGGGTAAGTATGCCAGAACAAAATAATTCTTGTATTTTATTCTGATTAAAAGCTCTATTTTAACTCTTTTAAGATGGACTGGGGCTGGGGGGAATTGAGGGAAGAAGCTATTTTGATGAATAAAAAAAACCCCAAACTTATTCCACCAGCTATACTTATTTGGGGCGTAAAACATGAAAGTAAAGTACTTTTTGTCAGCCAGTGACAGAAAATACATTTAGATTTTCTATTTGAATTTTTGCACCATTAATTAAAAAGATGAACATTTTTGAATTCTTTTAGTAAAATCTTCATGTTAATTGTGAAATTATTTTTCACAGAGGAAAATATTTTGATAGAAAATTGTCAATTTAGCCTGATGTAAATGAGAATTAAATACTTCCATATTGGTGGAGAATAACAATGATGTAAATGAAATGATAATCTACAGGGGAAAAGCAAGTTTAATTTATGGGAGGCAAGAGCCTCAGTGGCTGTGCAGCTGAAAATCCTTAACATCCCTCCAAAGGCTCAGACTGAGTTGCATGATGTCTTAGCTGCTTATGAGATCCAGATTTTAATTCAGAAGACAGAGCTGTCTTGACCAAAACTTCTACAGTGTCTTGTTTCAAGTTGTTACCCATGCCTGGAAATGCTAACACAGGCTGATTATGAAGGGCTGACACCTTCCAATACTTTGATGCTGTTCAACAAGCATTAACTGAGCTGAGGTTATTTTACTTTTATTTTTTTCATCCTCCAACCGTGATAAACAGGAAACCTATTTAATGAATCCATTTATTTCATGGACTGACAATATCGAAGAAAAGATAACTTTTTGTCAGTATCTTGCATCTAATATTTGAACAACAGACCTGTACAGATGCTCTACTTCATTGATAGTGAGTCTGAAGTATGCACAGCTATGTTTGGACACTATTTCCAAGAATGAAATGAAAAATAAAAATACTCTTAATCTAAGAACTAACACAATGTAATTTGACTGCTCTACTTATACTAGATGCTGAAAACAATAATATTGTTTATACTATTAATGCAATATTGTACAACCATAATTAATATTATTGATTCCATTAATTTGTTGGTATTTAAGTAGACTCCTGCTGAAAACTGTTTCCACTTGATATGTGTTTGAAAATGTCTTTAAAAAGCTGAACTAAAACTGAATAACAAACTGTATGAGAATTTCACTGACCAGACTTATAACTTGCTCTCTAAGAGCGATCCTGCCTGAAAACAATTTTACAGAACAGGGTCCTGATAAAAGCGCACTTTCATTATTTTCAAAATGCCCAATCTATTGGTTTTGAGAAAATGTACCATGAAAAATGTAAAAATGACATTTCTAGTTTCTTTAATTGGTGTAACTCACTATCCTATTCTTATGCGTTATATTATTATATAATATTGTATTATATGTAATGAACATTTTAATATAACATAAAATCCAAACAAAAGATCTGAAATGATAACTGGAAACTCAGAATTTTTACACTTCGAAGTTATGGTATTTTTATATTCTTAGAATGATGTTATTGAGGTGAGAATAAAATAATACTAGGTAGATTGCTGAAATAGCTTGCTTCATTGAGCATGTACTAAAACTGTCTGGATTTTTTATGCCATGAGAAACTTTGGATTTTAGCTCATCATTTCAGTTAATTCAGAGCAGAGAAAAAGGAAAATATTACTCAAAATTGAATGGCATTGCATAACAAATGGAATTAAAAACTACAAAAAAAAAAAAGAGAAGATGGAAAATCTTGGCCTGTGAGGTTGTGCTTATATGTATAAGGACTAACATTACTTATTCTATTAACAAATATGCATATGTGCATATGTTAAAAAAAAAAAAAGGATTTTGGCATGACAGTTAAAATATTCAGGGATTCATCCTCTGCATTGCCTTAACTTGTAGAGTATATTTATCACTTTTATGAGGACACATAATTTATAACTACTCTTCACTTGACCTGAGCTACTAGAGCAAATGGATTACCATCAGTTCAAGTCAGTTTATACAAAGACTCTTTTCACTGACAATGTGCTGCTCCAGCACAATAACCTAACAAAAGCCCCACATAAAAGACTTCCTAGTGTATTTTTAGGATACTTTGTAGAATTTTGATGTACTTCAGTATACTTTGTATACCTTCTCTGTGTTGATATTATTTGAGTTTTAAGTACAATGGACTTTGTATAAAACTACAGAGGAACCAAACAGGGAATTAAAGAAAGAAAAGAATCCCTTCATATGCTTTCATTTGTGGTCAGTCGCCACTGTACTCCCTCTCATTCCTTTTGAGATTTGTAACCAAGAGCAGATCTATGGCCATCTGGTTTTAATCTTCTATTCAGGATGATAGTCTGTGGATCAATGAACTCTAGTCATAGTCTATAGAGAAACTGTAAATCTTTTTGGGATAATTTCCAGAGGATAATAATATTCACAAGAGGCTTCTTTTGCCTTCCTTATCTCCAACTACAGTTTTTCATAAAAGAATGGTATCATAGCTGTCTTTTCTAACAATTGCTTCTGTCGTGATGCATTATTGCCAATGAGCTGAACAAATGAAGTTATAAATCTTTGAGCTTTTAACTATGCTACCACTGCCCAAAAGGAGATTTTGTGAGACAGCAGTGAGTTAGAGAGAGTCAAGTGACTAAATGCAAGACAGTAAAATGGGACAGACATGCTGCTTTCCTTCTAACATATTGTTTGGATTTTCTTGCAAGAAGAACATATAATGAAATACATTTCCTTGGCAAGTCTGAAATTAAACAGGGTGCACTTGCTTCAGTGAATGCCCAATAGACATAAATGAGTAATTCTACTGGCTGTACATTACACTGAGAAAAAAACATTTCAGCAGAAAATAAAAACTGCTGCTTGCTATCCTGGTGCCCATTGACTTGGCCTCTGCTGAGAATAAAACACACAAATGCATACTAAACCGCACTAATCTCTAGCACTTCCCTACCTGCACATTTCTGTGCATGACTTGCTACAATGCTGCCAAAGGCAAGAAATGCATGGTAGGAAACCCCTGGGAGGGGTCGGCAGTGCTGCTGCTCCTCTGCTCCACTTCCTGTCCTGAAGAAAAAGTGGGAAGAATATTTTGAACTGAGGAGATGCAGGTTCTGTACTCCCAAACTGAATTCAATACAATACTGCTGGACAACACAGTACTCTCCCCAAAGCTGGCTGAAATCCCTTGACACTAAAGCATGCTTGTTACCACATATGCATTACCATTCCTTGCAGAGGGGCATGAAGGCATGACAACCCAGCTCACCACACTGCTCCAAATAAGAATGAATAAGCAGTAGTCCTTAACCGTCGACTCTCCAAATATGCTTCGTTATTTCTTTCAGAAATTTTTCTGAAATGAAAGCAGCATGAACCCAGGAACACTTTCTGATCTGAAATGCAGGCCTTCTATACAAATTGCATCGCTGCACTTACAAATCCTTGTTGATGTGAATACCCATCTTTTAAAATTATTTTATATACCCCATGTAAGCTACAGCATCTTCAAGTCTCTTGAGAAAAACTTAAGCTGACCATTCTTTCAGATTCAAACAACATTAAGTATGTTGAGATTCTGAATTTTGAATATGAACAGTTGAATTCTCCCCTTAGATACATAAATGCAATTCCCACTGAAATCAATTAAAGCTGTCTTGAAATCTCCCAGAGAACCCAAGGATTTTTATCCATTTCTATCTTGGAAGTAATCGGAGATATATCATGTGAATTGTCTAATGGAATTATGAATCACCCCTATTTCACTATCTGGAAGGAGAGTTTAGATACTTGATCCACAGCTTTTCACTTGCTGTAAATTTTCACAGCTACATCTCTGTACACCTCCATTTGTATAAATTATTCCGATTTCATGGTTCTAATCATCTTTTTTGGTGAGCCTCATATGGATTTTCTGCCGAGAAAGGAAGAAGTATGGGGAAAAGATTGTATTTTAACTGAGGCTACTTCTATATAAAATATTTCTACTCTATAATATTATGGTGAACATTTTATAAGATTTTCTAAAAACCAGAATGGTTATGGTATTAACATGGGAAGTATTTACCAGGGAAATTACTACAGTAATGGATATTCGTATTACTGGAGAGTAGTTCTTGTCCCATCCAAGTCAACAGATTTTTTGTCACTGATTTCTGTGCTGGGCAGGGTTTTACTCTGCTCAAGGGCTGGGACTTCCTGCTTGCCAGCAGAATCTTTAGAGCATTTAAGAGAAAAAAATGGAATGGAAATTTCTTTCAAACTATTATTTCAAGAGTGCCTAGAAATGCTGATAAGCAGGTTGCTGATTCAGAAATGACTTTTTACTTCCAAGCTGTCTTTTTTTTTTAATGTTTTCTATTCTAAGCTTTTATATGATATTCCAAATTAATTACAAAATGTTTTCTCTGAAGCAATTTCTGAGATATTACTTTCACTGTTTTAATAGAAATGTATTCTTGGCTTTAACAGTTTTAATTTAGATTGGAGTAAAGTTAGGTTGGGATGGAAAATCAATTTTTAAAGACACATCTGTCTGGGAGATATGAGGGCAGGTCAGAATCTAACAGAAGTCCTTCTAGATGGCCAATTCAATGCATCACAGTTGAGAATGGGAATGTGAGGAGTTGTATAACCAGGACGGAGCACCTGAAACTACTTTCCCCGTCTTCCTTTCATTTCTACCACAGAGCTAGGGAGCTTCAGCTTTATAAAAGAAGTTATCTTCCTGACCATCCTTCTAATACAGCATCTGTAAACTTTTAATTCAGACATAATCTGAATGAAACAGAGTATTTTCTTTGAGCAATAGTCTCCTGCTGTCAGGCAGGCAAGGCATTTACTGAAATGAGATTTATCTTCAAAGCAGAAGATATTGATCATGTGCCATTAAAATATCAGTATTTTTTCCTTTACTGGGTGATTGATGGTGATGCAATGATTTTGACTGATGGATCACTACTGGTGCCACCAGAAAAAAACAGTGGGTCGTAGTAGTAGGGGACTCCACTTTGAAAGGCACAGAGGCATCCATCTGTCAGCCTGACCCAGGCTCAAGGGAGGTGTGTTGCCTACCAGGGGCTACGATCGGGGATGTTGCAGAGAGGCAGCCTGGTCTAGTAAGTCCCACTGACTCTTACCCACTTCTAGTCGTCCATGTGGATGCTAATGACATAGATAGCAGTAGCCTAGAGAGCATTAAGAAGGACTACAGAGCCCTGGGAGAGGTGGCTAAGGGCTTTGGAGCTCAATCTTTTCATCAATTCTCCAGGATAAAGAGGAGGATGTTAAAAAAGCTAGGAGGATTGGCCAGGTTAATAAATGGTTAGAAGGGTGGTGCCATAGTCAGGGGTTTGGGTATTTAGAACATGGGACTCGATTTGGGAGGCCAGGTCTACTGGGGGCTGGTGGAGCTGGTCTGACAAGGGGAAGAGCTATTTTAGTAGGAGGCTTGACAGGCTGGTCAAGAAAGCTTCAAACTAGATGTGCTGGGGGAGGGGGGCATCATTCCATCCCAACACACACAGTCACTTGCCAGCACTTATAACAAATGCTTGGAGCAATGTAGAGATATTCCAGCTGCTCCAGCCAATGAGCCGGCTTCATTTGTAGCTCGGCTCAGATGCCCCTAAACAAATGCCTGCAGCATAAGGAGCAAACAGAATTAGAGATGTATGTACGTCTATGGAGATATGATATAATAGGTATCACAGAAACATGGTGGGATGGCTCCTATGACTGGTGTGTTGGAATGGAAGGTTACAGGGTCTTTAGAAAAGACAGGCCCAGTAGGCGGGGAGGGGGAGTTGCTATTTATGTTAGGGATAGGCTATCGAGTATGGAACTCTGTTTGAGGACAGGTGAGCAGTCAATAGAGAGTTTGTGGGTCAGGGTTAAAAGGAGAACAGTGATGGGAGACATTATTGTGGGTATCTGTTACAGACCGCCTGATCAAGAGGAGTCTGTGGATGAAGCACTCTATAGACACATAGGAACAGCCTCACGCTCGCAGGCTCTTGTTCTCGTGGGGGTCTTCAACCACCCTGATATCTGTTAGAGGAATGGTACAGCCCGGCACAAACAATCCAGGAGGTTCCTCAATTATGTGGAAGACAACTTCCTTCTGCAAGTAATAGAGGAGCCGACAAGGAGAGGTGCCATGCTTGACCTCATGCTCACCAACAGGGAAGGGCTGGTTAGAAATGTGACGCTCCAGGGCAGCCACGATTGCAGCGATCATGAGATGGTTGAATTTGAGATCCTCAGGACAGTGAGAAGAGCGTGCAGCAAGCTCACTGCCCTGGACTTCAAGAGAGCAGACTTTGGCCTCTTCAGGAACCTGCTCAGTAAGGTTCCATGGGATATAGCCCTAGAGGGCAGGCGGGCCCAAGGCTGTTGCTGATATTCAAGCATCACCTGCTGCAAGCTCAGGAGCGATGCATCCCAACTAGAAGGAAGTGCAGCCGGAGGGCCAGGAGACCTCCTTGGGTGGATAAGGAGTTGCTTAAAAAAAAATTATAGCACTCAGGTGAAGCTCCTGATGACTGGAAAAATGGAAATATAACCCCCATTTTCAAGAAGGGGAAAATGGATGACCCGGGCAATTACAGACCAGTCAGTCTCACCTCAATGCCTGGCAAAATCTTGGAGCAGATTCTCCTGGAAGGCATGCTAAGGCACATGAAAAACAAGTGGTTGGTGACAGCCAGCATGGCTTCACTAAGGGGAAATCCTGCCTGACCAATCTGGTGACCTTCTATGAAGGGGCTGCAGAACTGATGGACAGGGGCAGAGCAGTTGATATCATCTACCTGTAATTCTGCAAAGCGTTTGACACTGTCCCACACGACATCCTTGTCTCTAAATTGGAGAGACATCAATTTGATAGGTGGACCACTCCATGGATAAAGAACTGGCTGGTTGGCCGCACGCAACGAGTTGTGCTCAGTGGCTCAATGTCCAGCTGGAGACCAGTAACGAGTGGTGTCCCTCAGGGATCGGTGCTGGGACTGGTCTTGTTCAACGTCTTTGTTGGTGATATGGACAGTGGGATTGAGTGTGCCCTCAGCAAGTTTGCTGATGACACCAAGCTGTGTGGTTTGGTTGATACGCTGGAGGGAATGGATGCCATTCAGAGGGACCTTGACACGCTTGTGAGGTGGGCTGATGCCAACCTGATGAAGTTCAACCATGCCAAATGCAAGGTCCTACACCTGGCTAAGAGCAATGCCAGGCACAGCTACAGGATGGGCAGAGAAGAGATTTAGAGCAGCCCTGTGGAGAAGGACTTGGGAGTGTTGCTCAATGACAAACTTAACATGAGGCGGCGGTGTGCACTCACAGCCCAGAAAACCAACCGTATCCTGGGGCTGCATCAACAGAAGCGTGACCAGCAGGTCGAAGGAGGTGCTCCTGCCCCTCTACTCTGCTCTCGTGAGACCTCACTTGGGGTATTGCGTGCAGTTCTGGTGTCCTCGACATAAAAAGGACATAGAACTGTTGGAACAAGTGGAGAGGAGGGCCACGAGGATGATGAGGGGACTGGAGCACCTCCCATATGAAGATAGGCTGAGAAAATTGTGGCTGTTTAGCCTGAAGAAGAGGAGCCTGCGTGGAGACCTCAGAGCAGCCTTCCAATACCTGAAGGGGGCCTACAGGGATGCTGGGGAGGCGCTCTTCATTAGGGACTGTAGTGATACGACAAGGGGTAATGGGCTCAAACTTAAACGGGGGAAGTTTAGATTGGCTATAGGGAGGAAGTTTTTTACTGTAAGGTTGGTGAGGCACTGGAATGGGTTGCTCAGGGAAGTTGTGAATGGTCCATCGCTGGTGGTGTTCAAGGCCGGGTTGGGCAGAGGCTTGGGTAACATGCTTAGTATGAGGTGTCCCTGCCCATGGTGGGGGGACTGGAACTTGATGATCTTGAGGTCCTTTCCAACCCTAACTATTCTATGGTTCTACAATTCTACGATTCTATGTACACAGGGGAGACCGTAGTTTAGTGCAATTACTCAATAGGAGACACAGACCTCTAAATCATTCAAATCATAATTGCCCCTTAAGAGGTCAAGAAAACGAAGAAAATCTTAGAAAGCAGTGGATATTTCTTCCATGGAAAAAAATTTCCATTTAAAATACCATTTGATTAAGATACTTCTTAATGGACTTCTAAGAACTTAAAGTAATTTTAAAATCTTTCAACAATTTTTTCCTAGCAACAAAGCAATTTTACTAATAATATAATAATAAAGAATAAATATTTTTTCACATTCACCCTCAGAGTTTCATCTAAGATTCATGAAGTTTTTTCATGAATACAGTGCACACCTGCTGCAGTCACCCAGTTGTGTATTTTTGTCCTCAGATTTCCTCCTGGAGTTTCCAGTGCCCCTCTCCTAGGGGTCTGAGGATGTCAATTATCTCTTAAGATTGGTGAGGAATTGTGTGTGTGACTGTGAGATGGGGTAAGACACCTTCCTTCCTGCACACTATGCAGGGTACAGCCCTGCCGAATCTCACTTGTGTTATTTATTTCCTCCTTAAAGCCATCCACAGTTTTTTCATCCTTTCTCAACATATATGAGAAGTGTAGGAAAACATACTCCTTTTAAAGATAGGGAAAACCAGGGTTTTTATGCTGGCTAGTTTGTGCTGAGAGCTGTAGTCAGGGTATCCTTCCCAAGAAACATGGTAAGAACTCTAGCTATGGTTTCTTCTCTCTTATTCTTTTTTCTCATTTAGTTTATGTCTGCACCTGAGGATTTGGTATATCTCATAAATTATTGAATCTTGTCTAAGTATTGTAGTTTATTAATTTTCAAAATTTTTTGGGCTTTCTGCCCTGGATAAAAGCTCTTAAGCATTTTTATCTGAAATTCTACTTCTTGGATTAATTTACTGGGATTTTAGCAGCTGTGGTAAAATGTTCGCTTGCTGTAGCCTGTTACATATTACGGTGGGTTGGAAGCCGTACAGAGAAAATGAGAATTGTTATTTGTCTCTATTTTCACAAGTTTGGTTGGCTGACTCCAAGTCCTTTGTATTTTCAAAGAAATATAGATATACATATATAAATATGAATAAAGGATTTTTATGTTTGAAAAAGCAAAAAATTGCAAAGGACGGGATGTACTGAAGTATGGGCATGAAATGAGGAGCTAAGATACAAGTGACAATAAATACAGGCCATCCCTTCTATTTTTAAACCTATCTTTGTTGTCTTGCTAGGTAGGATTGAGAAATCTTGGTGTTTCAGAGGCTCAGAGGGCAGCATGTTTTACCTGCCCCCTTGCCCAGCTCACTGGTCTCTTGCACAGCCACATCAGTAAGGATGCTGCTAGCCCATGATGGGGCTTGGCTAGCTGCCTGTTCCCTGAAATAACACAGCCATCAGCCCTGTCCTGCTCCTTCCATCCACAGGGGAAAGGCAAAGCAGACAGCTCTGTTTCCTTGGTGGGGTGGTGAAGGCAAACTCCCTCCTTGGCTCCTGCCTGGGCTGGTGTCCTTGCTGCTCCCAATGCCTCCAGCAGTGCAGGTCAGGAGCAGTGAGGGGTCTGTGCAGGCTCTCATCCAGCTGCCTGGCAGCTCTTGGGGGCCACCCGGCTCTGTGTAAGGCACAAATGTTTCCGGTTACCCTGTCATTCCTGTCCCAATCAGCACTGCCACCAGGGAGTCCGTCTTTCCCTCCCCAGCCTCTCTGCTGCATGCACTGCAGACACAACTCGTCCTTCATTTGAATAAAACCGTCATCAAAACCATTCAGTTGAGTCGGCTATTAAACCACTTAATTCCAAAATCCATACCATGGGTGATTTAGAAATGACAATTAAAAAGCCAGAGAACAGTCTCTATGTTCTTTTTATTGTGAAGTTCATCAGCCCAGAGTGCTGCCTGCCATTCGCTTTGCTAATAAAAGTCTTGATACACAAATTGAAATAGTTTTTTATAGGTGTCTGCTATGCTTCCCCTCCTCTACCCCAGCCTGTCAGAAAATGCCTTCTTGGATATAAATAACTCTTTTATTTCATTTTATTTTGTTCTGACTGCAGTTTTAAGGCTAGATTAAGAATGACCATGACATAACCAACAGAGAGCGAAAGCAATGAAACAGTCACCCAGTGGGAGCTGTGTGGCTCTTCGCAGCTGGGTGCAAGACCAGCCCTGTCTGTGTTGTGAGCTTAAGACCCTTCTCCTGGTCAAAGTAAAGCAGCAGCAGCGCTTGGGAATAAGCCAGCTCCATCACTGCGACAACAACCCCATAACACAACCCCCCCGCAGGACCAGGACCAATGGTTCAATCTTACACTTGCCAGTCAAAGGCAAAGAAGATAGGACTTATGTCTGGAATTAAACTGGGCGAAATTCTGCTTTAATATCTGTTAATTCCAGAGTTGAGGAAAAAGCTGAGAGGAGAGTGACTAGAACAAGAGACTCACAGCAGGATTAAGCTGAACTTAATATTTTTGTTTTCATGTTGTCCTCCTGGCTGCTCAAAAAAAAACCCTAATACCATGCTAATGTTCCTTCTGTAGACACTGTGTGAAACTTGTCTGTTCACATCCTTCAGTGTCTGAACAAGAAGCTGGCCCAGATCTTATGTTCTACATCTCCATCTGTGCTGGTGGGTCAAACTGCTCTGTGAAAAGAGCTCTCCCATGTCTCCTCATATTCAGCTAAATCAATGAGAATTTGAAATGCCAGGAATTTGGATTGCACTCAGCTTTTCTTTTGATTAGAAAAATTCAGACAAACTCACAAATGAAAAACTTCCCCTCTTTTCCCAGGTGAAATGGAGGGTCAGCTGGAGTTGTAAGTGGGAAAGGCTTTGCCCTCACTGTGGGAGCAGAGCAGGGGAACAGTATTAGACCGCAGGAGTAGGAGATACCTTTCGTGCCGGGAGTGAAATTAGCAAACAGGTAGCCTGCAAAAAGAGTCAATCTAGTCCACAAGTCCAAAGATCCCCAACTGTGCTGCATCCAATGTGTGGGCCATTGTGAAGAACTTTCTCTCTTGTTCTTCTCTTTGACAATTTGCCATCCCAGACAATTGACAAGGCAGCACTCCTCTCTGGATAGCATTAATGGAACTGTGTTTCCTTGTAGTTCCTACAACCATCTGGTTTTCTACTTCTCTCCCCCTTTTCGTTTCCTGTTGGCACTGCATCCTAAACTCCTAACCTCTTACACACATGCACTTTTTTTTCACTTGCTGGGGGAGCTGCTGCACTATGAGATCCATGTAGTGAGAGTTCAGATGCTACATGTTGGAGCACTGCATATGCTAGCCAGTTTTCTCACCCACACCCCACTCCATGGGATTTCTCAGCACACTTGCTTCCCAGCTCCTACACTCAACATGTGGTGCAAAGTGTAGTGGAATATCCGGGTCTGAGGCCCTGCAGTGTACAGGAGAACCCTTCCTGGCTTGTATTAATATTGCTGCCAGCGAAATCTGTAGCATTTTGATTGCTTTGGATCTCCAGTGATGCAACGCATTTCTCTCTGCTTACCCACATGATCTTCCTTTCAGCTTTTTGTTTTCACATGAAAGAGAGGGCAAAAAAATCCTTTTGATGTTTTTGAGAATATTGCAAGATATTCTCAAGAAAACACCATTTCGTTTGCTCAGGCTCTTGTTCATACAGGCTTTCATGATTTCCAGGATTGACTATTTTAATTTGTTCCTGGTGGTGTTCCAGATTGTTTGCTAAACTGGCTGCAGATGGTTTTGAATATTGCTGCTGCCAGATTTGTTACTAGGACTTGATCTACAGATCATATTTCTCTAGTCTCACGTTCCCTCTACCCTGGTGCCTGTTAAGCAGCATATGGCTTTAAAATTCTTCTACTGACTTACAAAGCTTGCACTGGCCCTTATTCTCTTTACCTTCCTGACCTTTTAACTCTTTTGACTTTGGCTTAGTCACATGGCTTAGCTGATGTAATGTCCATTGACCACTCAGAGCCAGCATCTAGAAACCAGGGTCAAGTACAGCTTTGAGCTTTGCTCCTTGTCATGCTTTTCTGTAACTGCAGTGAAGTGAAGGAAGTGAAGGGCTGATTTTTTGCTTCTATTGCCTAATATTCAAATTATTATCCCGAGCTTTACATTAAGCTTTTCTACATAGATTTACACACAGACACAGGCAGACACACAGTCAACATATAAGCAGCACACTGCTCCTTTAAAATTTCAAAATGCAAATAAAAGCAGTTTGATTCCCAACTGATGCACAAGAGAACTGGTCTAATAAATTCTGGACAGCCACTTCCTGGCTACACTGAGTGAAGAGGGAGAGCTCCTTGTATGTGTATGGCATGAAAAAATTTGGAACACGACCCTCTTTTATTTGCATATCCTTCAAGTACCTTGATTACTGGAAGCTCAGGAGTGCCACTCAGCTTCTATCTATGTTGTGTTGCCCCAGTTGAAAAGCAGGTATGCAAAAACACTACTTTGCCTGGGTACACACAGTATTTGGTTCTCCCCTAACTATCTAGATCCTGCTTCCAGTTTTCATCCCTGTCAGATGCAGCACTGAGGACAACAGAAAGGAACTGAGTTCTTTTCATCTGTAACTGGTTGTACTTGTAGAGCTTTGTGGTGTGGCACAAATGCACTGCAGGTGAAGTTTTGCATTTACTGAAATCTAATAGAAATTTTTTGGTGGTTTTGTTACAGCCCAGGCTGTGAGGAGTGAAGTTTAGAAGCAGCTTGGACTGCTAAAGTTGGCAGCTGCATGAAAAGTGTTCCTGCTATCAGTAGCCTAAGTCAGGATTGCTCTGGGGGCCACTGAGGTATAATCATAATTTCAGAGCCCACTTCTGCAGAAGTGCTGCTCTGCAAGCCTAACCTTGTATTTATTTTTCAAGGGCTAAGTGAGGTTGATTCCTGTTCTCTTGCTAGCCTTGAAACTCTCTGGAGCACTGAGATGTTTGTCTTTGTCTGGAAGGAATTCAAAGCGCTCCCTTCTGCTCCTACCTCAGCCCGCAAGACCAGACCAGGACCTCAGTGCATCCACTGACTGCAAAACAGTTATTTCATAGAATCATAGAATCATAGAATAGTAAGGGTTGGAAAGGACCTCAAGATCATCGAGTTCCAACCCCCCTGCCATGGGCTGGGACACCTCCCACTAAACCATGCCATCCAAGGCTGTGTCCAACCCCACCTTGAACGCCACCAGGGATGAAGCATCCACAGCCTCCCTGGGCAACCCATTCCAGGGCCCCACCACCCTCACAGTAAAGAATTTCTTCCTCACATCCAATCTAAACTTCCCCTGTTTAAGTTTAAACCCATTACCCCTTGTCCTCTCACCACAGTCCCTAATGAAGAGTCCCTCCCCAGCATCCTTATAGGCCCCCTTCAGGTATTGGAAGGCTGCTATGAGGTCTCCACGCAGCCTTCTCTTCTCCAGGCTGAACAGCCCCAACTTTCTCAGCCTATCTTCATATGGGAGGTGCTCCAGTCCCCTCATCATTCTCATGACCCTCCTCTCAACTTGTTCTAACAGTTCTATGTCCTTTTTCTGTTGAGGACGCCAGAACTGCACACAATACTCCAAGTGAGGTCTCACGAGAGCAGAGTAGAGGGGCAGGAGCACCTCCTTCGACCTGCTGGTCACGCTCCTTTTGATGCAGCCCCAGGATACGGTTGGCCTTCTGGGCTGCAAGCGCACACTGCTGGCTCATGTTTTTTCATCAGCCCACACCCCTAAGTCCTTCTCCGCAGGGCTGCTCTGAATGTCCTCCCCGCCCAATCTGTAGCTGTGCCTGGCATTGCTCTTAGCCAGGTGCAGGACTTTGCACTTAGCATGGTTAAACTTCATTAGGTTGGCATCAGCCCACCTCACAAGCGTGTCAAGGTCCCTCTGGATGGCATTCATTCCCTCCAACTTATCAACCGAACCACACAGCTTGGTGTCATCAGCAAACTTGCTGAGGGCGCACTCAATCCCACTGTCCATGTCACCCACAAAGATGTTGAACAAGACCGGCCCCAACACCGATCCCTGGGGGACACCACTCATTACTGGTCTCCAGCTGGACACTGAGCCATTGAGCACTACTCTTTGCGTGCGGCCATCCAGCCAGTTCTTTATCCATGGAGTGGTCCATCTATCAAATTGATGTCTCTCCAACTTAGAGAGAAGGATGTCATGGGAGTCAGTGTCAAAGGCTTTACACAAGTCCAGGTAGATGACATCAACTGCTCTGCCCCTGTCCATCAGTTCCGTAGCCCCTTCATAGAAGGTCACCAGATTGGTCAGGCAGAATTTCCCCTTAGTGAAGCCATGCTGGCTGTCACCAAGCATCTTGTTGCTTTTCATGTGCCTTAGCATGCCTTCCAGGAGAATCCGCTCCAAGATTTTGCCAGGCACAGAGGTGAGACTGACTGGTCTGTAATTCCCTGGCTCATCCATTTTCCCCTTCTTAAAAATTTTCTGAGAAGATACATAAAAGCTTCTTTCATCTGAGTGACTTTACAGATGTCTTTTTCCCCTTGCTCCCCCCAGTCTGAATCTCTTGGTGAGCTCCTATATCTTTTCTACTTATTCCTTTTTATTTTGTCTTTCTACAACATATAAGCAGCAGAGAAGTCCTCCTTTCCCTGTGGAAAACCATCCCAGCCTTTTGTTGTTTCTTTCACTCTTCCAGAGTTGATCATAGTTGCATATAATATTATTCTGTAGAAACAGGGGAGAGGGGGAATTGACTAGGAGAGAAAGGGGGGAAAAAGAAAAAGGGGAAAAATAGAAGAATGTGAAAACTCATCTCTGCTGCCCTTTAATCTGACTGCGTTCTGGCTGGTTTGCTTTTGTATTGTTCTGTGCAAAGGAAAAAGGGAGAGAGGGTGGAGAGGAGAAGGAAAAAGAATGGACACGTTAGCAGTTCTTCATAAAATCCTTCTCTCAAGAGAGTTGTATGTTTTATAAAAAAGGTCAAAGTTCAGACTGCATTTTGGAGTATAGAATATATTACATTTATTCCTGTACGGTAAATTCGTCAAGGGAGAATTGTAGTACTTTATAAAAAGCTAGAGTGCCCTACTAGAGTTTACGAAGTATATGGAAAGGAAGTGTATCTATAAGACAAGGAACATAAGACATTGGACATGGATACTTATTTAAGTTCATGATGATTTACTGCTGTGATGTGGAGGCCAAATGACTTATGCAGTCCCCAGGTATACAAGCAGGTCAGCAATAGGTAGAAATTAGGAGTTACTTTTCTCCTGCATGTGTGCTGTAAGACAAATAAGACCATTGTACATGAGCGTACAGTCAGATTTTTAAACAAGATGTTGAGTAACTGGAAAAAAGGGGTAAGGGAAAATGAGGGAAATGAATAAACAAAATTATCTGAAAGCTAGAGAAGTTAGTTTGCCTTCACAAGCTTGAAAGTCAGTGTGTTTATTCAAGCGAATGGACGTTGAAGTAATCTTTAATCAAATAGATATGGCCACAACAAGAGTTATGGCTGGAAGCTCTGACCAGATGAAGTCAGAACAAAACATGAAGCATACTCTCAGCACTGACGGCAAGTAACTGCTGCAACACAATACCAAAAATACATTGATACTGCTTAAAAAATTCTGAATGTTTTTCTGGAAGACCAATATCAGAAGGGGGCCTATGGGGATGCTGGGGAGGGACTCTTCATTAGGGACTGTAGTGATAGGACAAGGGGTAATGGGTTCAAACTTAAACAGGGGAAGTTTAGATTGGATATGAGGAAGAAATTCTTTACTGTAAGGGTGGTGAGGCACTGGAATGGGTTGCACAGGGAAGCTGTGAATGCTCCATCCACGGCAGTGTTCAAGGTCAAGTTGGACAGAGCCTTGGGCGGCATGATGTAGTGTGAGGCGTCCCTGTCCACGGTACGGGGATTGGAACTCGATGATCTTAAGGTCCTTTCCAACCCTAACTGTTCTATGATTCTATGATTCTATGTTTACTCAACACAAATTTTACTTTAGTCACACACATTACTGAGCTCAGCCAATATGTGAACACTGCATAAACAGCTGTACTCTGAGATGTTCAGGGAAACAGACTAAAAGAGTAGTTGTTTCATCCTGACCTTAAACTTTAATTACCTGGGAAATGACTTTCTGGGTCAGGCCTCAATATTTCCAAACAATAAAATGTCCAATTTTGGTTTGTTGACTTGAACATTTTAGTTCAGGAATCAGAGGGACTCTAATTCCTCATGGGAACTGTAGTTCAAATGCAGCATTCCCATTTTACCACTGTGATTTGGGGTCTCCAGCTCAAATGGATCTTGTCTGATGCTTCAACTTCAGGAATGTTGATGGTGTAGCTCAGACAAGGAAGCTTTTGCAAAAAGAACTGGGGCATATATTATCTGAACTAAACTCTCAGAAGGTCTTGCTATGACTTTTATGACCATGAGATAAAGTCTAACTAATCTAATTTGAAGTGTTTTAACTAATCAAAATGTTGCCCTTGAAGTCAGTGTTGCTCAGTGAAGATTCAGAAACTTCAAGGAATATTATTATTTCTTTGCCGTAAAGTTCAGTTTTGCAGAAAATAGGTTTTCTATGAGAAAGGATTCATGGAAATTCCCTGACTTATTTAAGAACTAGAGAACCAGCTTTTAATTGAAAGGAAGTGAGTGCCAAATATTAACATCCCCAGGGAGAGCAAAACTGATTAAATACATACTTAATGTTCTGTTTTTTATCCAAGGGAAACTGCATCAACAGCATACATGTTGTTTTAAGTTTTTTTTCATTTTTCTGAAAGAGTGTCTAAGTAAAACAGCATGTTTTTTATGCTGGGGTCCCATTCCCTCGGGTTACTGTCATCATGCTCACGGCATATAAGCCCTTCTCTTTTCTCTGAGCAAGAAGACATGCCATCAATTAAGGGCTAGAAGCAGTAATGAGGAAAACACTGTGCCTGACTAAGTGCTTTCTTACAAAGGCATGATTATAGTTTCCATTGACTTCTCACATGGTGCTCACTTCTACCTTCTTACAGTGCTGGCTTCGGCAGCGAAACAATCAGGCCATGGTGAAGCAAGGGAGGCAGTCATCCTCAGTCAACTTGTCCCTTCCTGAAGCTACAGCTGTTACGAACAGTCCCACTTGATGACTAAAATGAATGGTGGGGGATACTAAAACTGGCAAAGTTTTGCTGTTGAAAAATCCAGGTTTGGTTTTTTTTTCAGAACCACAGGATGGCTGAGATTGGAAGGGACCTCTGGAGGTCATCTGTTCCAATCTGCCCTGCTCAAGGAGGATCACCTAATGCCAGTTGCCCAGGACCATGTTGAGACAGTTTTTGAATATCTACAAAGATAGAGAGAGACTCCACAGCCTCTCTGGGCTACCTGTGGCAGTGTTTTGTCACCCTCACAGTAAAAAAGTGTTTCATGATGTTTAGATGGATCCTCCTGTGTTTCCCTTTGTACCTATTGACTCTGTTCTTGTCACCAGGCACCACTGAAAATAGCCTGGCTCTATCCTGTATGCACTCTCCTTTCACATATATTCAGATAGGTAGATAGATAGATTTGTACACACTGATGAAGTCCCTCTGAGCCTTCTCTTCTCCAGGATAAACAGCCTCAGCTCTCTCAGCCTTTCCCCATAGGAAAGATGTTCCAGACCCTTACCCTTCTTTGTGGCCCTTGGCTGGACTCTCTCCGGCATGTCCAAATCTCTTTTGTACTAAAGAGCTGAGAACTGGACACAGGTCTCCAGGTGTGGCCTCATCAGTGCAGAGTAGATGAGAAGGATCACCTCCCTTGACCTGCTAGTAATGACTTCATGAGGACTTTCTTATAAAACTAGATGTTGTCAGATAATAATCTTTGCTGGACGGACACAAATTACATTAAAATGCAGTAGACAATCTAGGGAAAATAATTCTGATCTTCTGTCAACACTTACTGCTTACGTATCCACCAACTATCAGAGTCATTAAAATATCTTACCTCCTGCTATGACAGATCAACCTTTTCCAGAAAATGTGTGTGTCACTGATCAATATACTCTAAAAATGTTGCAAAACTAAAGATGTAGAGCTAAAGATGTTGAGACTTCTCTTAACACTGAAATAACATTACCAAGGCTTTCAAATCTCTGCTGCCAAGAGGAGAAAGCAAACATCTTGGCTTTTATCCCTTGACTTACTACTGCTATTGCTACACACGCTGAGAGGCACCATGTACCAACTCTGAAAGCAAATCCACATCTCTCTAGTACAGATCTTTAACTTACTGACACTGATCAGATGGTCTGTTGCAATACAGCCAGGTAACTTAAGGAGATATGGATCAGAGTCAAGATTGGCTTGGAGCTCTAGCTTCTTGCTGCTTTTAAATTTGTAGGATGAGTTATAGGATTGTTATTGTAATAACTCTAATGTCAGCTGTCTTAGTGCTCATGAAACTACACCAAACTGCATGATTTTTCTTGAAATATATTGCATATTTCTATGTGTATATATGTATATACAGGTTTTTTAAATTAAAAAGTGGGCCAGCTGACATAAATCTAGGTACAGTGCCACACTCGTCACTGTTACTTATTTCCTGGAAAGGCTAAATGGTAATTGCAACTCTGGAGAACATATTTGCTTGTGTGACTAAGGCTGAAAGCCATCTTTAAAATCTGAAGTGTTAAATACCATTTAAGAAAAAAAGTCTCATCCGAAAGTCGCATGTAAATGTAAGCAAAGGTTAAATCAATTCTGAATCTCTTTTACAGTACAGAAATGCAGAGCTGAGGTCACATTAAATCACAATCCAGTTCTGTAGACAACATCCTGCGTAAAAGCAGATATTCTGAGAAAAACTCAACCATCCATAGCAAGCAGGCTCTTCTCATCAGTGAGCACAAAACCAAAGAAGCAGAAAAGACCAGCAAACATTAGTTTACTTTTGCAACTAATTTGTGGATGACTAATTGGAGAGCACTGTGTGACAGCAAGCAGCAAATTCTTGGTGTTTATACTGAATAATCCACTGAAATGGTCAAAGACAAGCCAAATCACTTACAGGAGGCAAGGGATTTTGGAGTGGCTTTGACAATAAACAGCTAAGCTCTGTTGGAGATGTCGTGTGTAACTGATTCTCAGCAACTGATCCTGGCCTCTGCATACAAGAGTAGTGACCATGCCTGTCTGCATTAGGTTTCTGGCTGCTGCTATGTCTTAAATGGTTAGGAATATGGAGTTGGAACCCACCCTGAGAATGCCAAATACAGTCCCTAGCAAATAAATGCAGTAAGTATTTCCTTTCATAAGACATGCTTAAAATATGATACAGAGCTAAGAAATCCTGAAGTCACTATAAATTAAAAATGAGAAAAGGAGGCAAACTTCCTAAATTGCATCATTAGAAGAAAGCTACACATAACACTGAACTGTATATTTTGTTATGTGTACGTAACTGAACTGTATATTTATTTATGTGTACATAACTGAACTGTTATGTATAACTTTCTTCTAATACAAACAGGTAGTACATCTCTGGCATGGAATGCCGAGAACATGCCTAAGGGAGGAAGAGGAAAAGCTGCAGTGATTGGCACTTGTTTCCAGCTCTACTCCTGGATTAGATTAGGACAGCCGTATTTGTGACAAGGGTTTCCTGGACAGAAATATGTGTGCATGCACCACCCACATGGCCTACACATGGACTGGAAGTGCATCCCAACCTCAGCATGTCTGATGTACCAGGCATGTGCTCTGCAGCTGTGCACATATAGTTAGTCAGATGGATCCAGTACATGCTACTTTTACACTGCCATCTGTACAGCCTATAAACTACTGGGAGAGTCAGGCATACAGCACATACACACAATGTGGGATTTCTAGTTGCTTTTGGACTTCCTCCATCCTGAGATTCATCATGGAGGTAAAAAGAGGACATGTCTGGGACAACCTAGACAAATGGGGAGCATTCTTACATGTGATTTACCCAAAAGGTGATTTTGTAGAACTTGGAGGATATCTGTTGTGCATTTATAGGCAGGAACATAGACAGCATGAGTAAAACCAATGCTTTGTTCATCCAGCGAAAGAAAGTGTTTAATACATGACTCCTGGACTAAGCTGAGGATGAAATCATATCAAAGCAAAAATGCACTGTTCAAGCAATACAGCATAGCTCCCAGATGCATAAATCTTTGGAGTAAAATAAAACCACATGATCCCCATTCATAAAAGCAGCCTTTGGTGGCATTTGCTCTGCCTTTGACTTGCAAACATTCAAGCGTG
The DNA here is from genome assembly GCA_039720435.1 of Amazona ochrocephala. Classification (NCBI taxonomy): domain Eukaryota; kingdom Metazoa; phylum Chordata; class Aves; order Psittaciformes; family Psittacidae; genus Amazona; species Amazona ochrocephala. Next base: position 26,563,242 of record CM077876.1, on the reverse strand, counting down.
AAAGCTTTTGTTCATGAGGATATCTGCAGGGCTGTGAATACTCCTGCATGTACACTGCTGATATTAAAAAGTATATATGTATGTATGCAAACCTCTGTGCAAATAGGCATCTACACAGTGATTATCTTGACGGCTTCTCTTCATTTAGGGAGTCAGGAGGCAGGCAGTATATGGTTTTGATGAACAGATGCAAAGTTGGAAGAACAGAGCAGATACGCAGTTCATATAAACTGTTATTGCACAGAATTATTTGAAGAAATGTGTGAAAATCAATTCTGTACTTTGGTAAAACACTGTCTAGGAAAGAAAATATAATGGAGGTGATACATTGCTCATAGTGATAGGTGTGCACAGTTTTCAGCTGTGTGCAAGTTAAAATTTTATTGTGCACAAGGAGAGAGGCTTGAAAGATTTAAAGAAAAGAAATTCACAATCAAAATGCAGTGAGCATCTTTGCCAATAGCAGAACCTCTTGCAGAATGCTTCTTCCCCTTGTTATTTCAATTCAAGGTCTAAATGTTATTCACGGACATGCAAACTAACAATGACATTTTAAAGCCTGCACAGTGCACATGCATGCAGCTCCCCTAGGGAAAGTCAGGCAAACACCTGATGCCTGCTGGGAATTTCGCTGTGGGTGCCAGACAGCTGCTGCCCATCAGTGTTTCCAGGTGTGCTTATTCGGTTGGGAGGTCGCTCCAGCTGCAGACACAATCGTAGCAGGCACCCAGGCAGGCTGGAGAGACAGAGGACATGCTCAGATTTTGCTGCTTGGGCTGCTTTGGTTTTGACCTGATTTAAAGCACCTGGCTTGTTGCAGGATGCAGATGTTTGCTCTGTTGCCCAAGAACCAGCACTTCATTCCCTTTATAATGAGCACCGTAACCTGGGGGAGTTATTAAATCTCTGGTTCAAAAGAATCTAGTTTCCATCTCTTTTGTTTCTCAGCTGACAGCCTAAAGTTCACAAACAGATTAGTGGAAAGAGTATATAGAAATTAAAAACTTAATTTTCAAACTCCTCTGAGTCAAGTCTAATTGACAATTTGAATTATAGCCTGTGCTGTTCTTTCCTTCATTTTTCTTTGGGGAAAACCCCGGTTATAGTTTTGCTCTGTCTTTTACTATAATTTTACAAGCCTGTATTTAAAAATCATTCTGAAGCAACTTCTAGAGTCTGAAGCAATTTTAGGATGACCGCAGTGCTGGTGTGAAACCAGGCAATATTCAAAATTGAAGAGATTATACCTTACTCAGGAGATTAGGTATTTTTTTAAGACCATCTAATTAAAAAACACAGCCACTATATTAGCAGCAAGCTTATGGATCACCATATGTCAGTCAAACATAATGAAATACATGCAAATGTTAGATGACACATTCTTTTGTCTCTGAAATTAGCAATCTCAGTGAACATTTTCCACACTGTGTGCGTGGATTTATTTATTTGTCTTTATATATGTATATGTTAAAAAAAACCTGTCCAAATATGTACCCTTTGAATGATAGGAAACAATCATTGGCAACAATGCTTTCTTTATGACTCATGGTTTGGCATTCCCACCTTCCACCAGGGATGCCTGCATCCTGCACAACATTGACATCAAGTAGAGGTGTCCCTCTTCTCCTATAAATATGCTTTTGCTTTTGGAGGTTTTTTGCATTGAAGTGGAAAAAAAGTCATGAAATAGAAGCCCTGCAGAAAATCACTTCTGCTCAAGAAACACATTGCAACCTTTCTGTCTGAACAGGTTCATTCTCTTTTCCAACTTCATTCTTCATCATTGTCACCCATCCACTTGGCCATTTGTATTTGGGAAGTCAGTGGACAAGAGAACATTTGCTCTTTGTATTGCTGCCACTGTGAAGAGATGTAGCGGAAACTGGAGAACCATGATATAACAGTTCCAGTGTCTGTGTGTCCCTGGGAATCTTGATAAAAAAACTTAAATTTAAGTAAAGGACAACCTCACAACTGAGAAATATGCAAATAGTAAAAAATAGATTGGAAAAGAAATACAGAGTGTGAATCTGATATGAGGAAAACTGCAGAAATAATCTTTCTGATTTATACATCTGAAAAGAAGATAAAGTCTAAAGACACAGTCTTAAGGATGTCACCAGTATATGACATTAAGTTCATGACAAAGGGAAGGAATTCTGCAGTTCTTTGGATTTTTATACTACTGCAAGGTCTTTGTGGAGTTTTACTGGCATATTTTTTGTTACATTATCTGAAATTGTTACAGCTGTGTCTAAAGATACTATTTGTATCAGTACAGGATCATCAAAAGTTCTGTAATGACCAAAGTATTACAGTTTAAAAAGGTTTCATGAGAGGAAATTACCTTTTAAATCAATCAGTTAGAATATTTTTTTCTTTATGAATATTATCATTCTTTGTTCAATTACTACATTTGCTAATACTCTTATCTTATCCTTGAGTTATGCCATCGTATTCTGAGTAAGGTCTATTCATTCAAATAAGTTCTGGTAACAGAGGTATTAAAATATTTCCACAGATAGTAAGTTCTAAAGGTGTTTATTAAAGAAAGGGCTAGATTCTAGTCCTGGTGCGACTTTGTTTTTCACAAGCCTCTTTTCACAACTATTTTTAAATTATTAATATTATCTAAATTATTTTCTGTTATTGTTATCTATTTTGAAACAGCTTTACTCCATTTTGATTAGAATGAAACTAAAAATAAAAGTCTTCCATTTCCTGTAATCTTATGCATACAGAAAGCTTACTGCACTCTTAAAGTGCTGTTTGGTACTATCTAATAGTTTGGGGGCTTTTCATAGCCAAAATTTAGATTGTTCTTGTTAAGTTATACAGAAAAGGGGAAATTACATCCAAGAAAGGGCAATGATAAATTATACACTTTTCCTACAGTTGAACCACAGGATGTCACTGTTTCTCTTTCACAAGAAACAAGCTTCAGCTGCGAAAGTAGACCAGATTCTCCTTAAAATGACAGAAATGCACAGATATGACATAAAAAGCACAGAAATTAAGTCAGACGTTTCCTTTTGTATGTGTGAGTCAACCTAGGCAATGTGTTGCCTATGTAGAATAACAATTTAATATTCAATTCAGTCTCATAATGTACCAAGATTGATATATTTTTGGTACATCCCTCCAGACAGAACTGACACATATCAATATGTCCCATATTGCATAAAGAGTCAGGCAGAGCGGAATAGAGTTCAAGAGAAAGTTAATGTAAGACATTAAAACTTCTTGTAGCCTTCTCTATTTAGCACTGAATTTCTGAAATTTAGCACCCTGCGCTACCACAAAGCTAGATCTTGACAAACACATGCTGTTTCTTGGGATTTAGTATGATCCCTTTACAAGATCCTTGGTTGTCTTTGTATGTAGGGTTGTCCATCTGAGATGCCCCAGTGGGATGCTGGAAACCAACTCGGGGAGGCATTAAGAGATCAGTGTACCTCAGGCAGTATTTTTCAGGAGCCTCTGAGAGCATTGCAGAATTAAGTCTCTTTCACATGGTCATCTTGATGCTTCCTTTTACACATGGAGCTCTTCTGTTATTGCAGTTCATGGGGGAACTCCCTCACTCTTTGCAAATCTCTTTCCAAAGTACCTTGTTCAAAACATCAGTGATATTGATCTTCTAGTTCACACAAGACAAAATGCTGTTTATTAACTTACTGTTGGCTGTTAATTCCCTTTTAGCTTTCTTGGGCTTTCTTGGGGAGCAGTCTTGTTCTTTCAATATTTCTTACCTTGAGCACACTGCTTGCACACAAAGAATAATGAAGGCATTGTATTAGTGTCACGGATTTTTCTCATACTCAAAGGTCTAGTGGCATAGGTTTTAAGAAATACTGTGTGTGGGAGATGACTGCTCCCTGTTTTTTTCTGGGATGGCTTGTGTAAAATGGAGGTACTCTGGCACACTTTTACCCACCTCTCTGATTTCTATCCTCTTCTCACAGCTTCAGTAAGATAGACTCTTCTATTTCCATTCCTTTTGTGGGATGACATGTGAAATATATGGAAAACGTGTAGGAAGATTTTTCACAATTGACAATTTCATCCCAGCAACCCACTGAGATCTCGAGCTGAATCACACCCCATCTTCTACATGTCTGAAATAATTCCCATGCTATTCTATAAAATGGCAGCCAGGAGTCAGTGAGAGGTGGGGTTGCAGTGACATGAAGCAGATGAAAGTGCAGTACCTGTAGAAATCTTTTTCCTGAAGTCAAGAACTAAATCATCTGGCACCTCTCGCTGAAGTCTAAAATTTCCCATCACTAAGGAGCTCCTAAAAGTAATTATGCTTTTAATCTTCATTATAAACAATGAGGTACTTTGCATGAATCAGCCTCACTAGTTCTCCTTCCAAAAAAAGAGAAGAGATAGCAGTTTGGGGTGAGGGATTGTGTGGTGGTTAGCGAGACATATGGTACGCAGCATAAGGACCATACTGGATGCAACTGAAGGCAGTAGCAAAATTCCCACCCACATCAGCAGATCTGAACCTGGCTCATAAACACTTTCTTTATTTGACAAACCATAGTATAAATGATTTTCTATTTTATAAATGGACTTTAAAGAGGAATTATGAATGCCACTGAGGTCTCCCATGCCAAGGGCATTCTTGTTGCCATAGGAACTAATGTACTTGAAAGGTGGGGAGAATGTACAAGATTAAGAATGGTTTGTGGGGCAGGTACCTAAACGAAATATGTGGTTACAAGCATTCCTAGAAAAATTTCCACTGTTATGGGGAATATTTAGCTGAATTAGGCAGAGGTATCCATTGACTGGAGGATACGGATGTGATATTTTATCTATTGACAAGAGCTGGCTGGCTGATACGTTTGTTCCTTGAATTTCCTGTTTCCACAAACCGAAATGAAAACTGCCTCCAAACACTAAATCTGTCCTCCCATTGGGTCAGTTTGTACTACTCTTGTAGAGTAACTCGGGGTCTCACAGCAGTGTGGACTGACACATCTTTAATAACCTCAGCAAAACCAAAACATAAAGCAGCAGAAAGGAAGATGCAGAGGCATGGATATCTGAATAGGCTACCAGCTAAACACCCTTCCTGCAACCTATGGTCCTCACTGCATTATTACTGGGGCTAGTTAAAACATGTCATTTTTGTTGCAGTCATACATCTGGTTGCAGTGGTAAGTTGCTCTGCGACAGCACTTTCATTGGAGCTTCTCTCCATATACACTGTTGGCAGAATATGCAAATACCAGCAGCATAGTTTGCACCAGACAGTGGAGTTATGGCAGGAATATCTTTTGCCTTTTCTGGACCATGTGTCAAATTTTAGTTTGCTCTGAATGAAAGGAGAATTTTCTCCACAAGAAAAGATAGGGGAGATCCTGTTAGATAGAAGACAGAATACTGGAAGGAGAGTGAGGGGGTTACAAAGCTCTCCAGTGCCTTTTTAGCTGTATTGACCTTTTTTTCCTAATTTCTATCTCATTTCAAATGAATAAAAATAATTTGTGGGCCTTAGGACCCTCAGGGATACTGAATCCTGCAGCAAATTTAAGCATGCTTACCACTTCAAAGTGAACTGGGCTTTCTCTTACAGAAGACTAGTTAGCATTTCAGGGGGAGGGGGAAATTCCAGGGTATTTCTCACCTGAGATGAATGTGGAGGAAATGTGCTTTGCTTCCAGCAGAAATAGGGTGTTTTTGAAATGTTACTTTTTTAATATGTTGTCCAGTCTCAGCTTCAGTCAATACCGAGCTGCAACATTAAAAATCTCTCAAAACCTGGGGAGATGGACATTCAGGGCTTTCAGATCTGGTGAGTTATGGTTTTGGTAATCTCAGTGGTTTGTGAAAAGCTGTTATGATTTGAAAGGACAATTATTATAGTGTTTTTTGGTGTGTTATGGCTGCGCTAGCAGATCCCAGCAGAGATCTGTGCCCATCTGTGCCGTGTATATCTCTGTGGGGTCAGATGATAATAGATGTGTGGTGCTCATCAGTAAGGGAATATCTGAAGCAATGTACTTAGCACTTTCTGCATCATTTAAATATTGTTCTTGTGAAGAAAATTAAGAGCTTGGATGGAATTCCTAAATGTAACTCCTAGTCTAGCTGACAGTGGTAAAAATTGGAAGGCTAAACCCCCTTTTGTGCATTTGGAGCAGTGGTACTGACCCATGCAGGCCACAGGTGCTTGATTGCTGCCTCCTTGGGAAGTTCTGCCAGAACATCAGGGACAGAAAATTTGTATGACACTGATGGTGCTGGCAGTTCCCTTTGTCAGACACTCAGTAACCTCAATACCTCAGTCACCTCCAGGATAAAGCAACAAATGAGGGAAATAAGTCTAAAGGAGTAGAGATAGGTGCCAAATCCCTTCATGACTATCTATAACTGAAAATGTAATGAATAATTTTTCCCACCTCCTTTTTCTCCAGTATCAAGACTGGATCAGTAAGTGATGCCTTAAAAAACAAAACAAAACCAAACCAATAATTTATTCCCATTTAAATCTCTCTGAACAGCTGAAAAATGCAATTTCAATTGTGCTGAATGAGATCAGTTCTAAACTGGGGACAATTAGCAATGGGAACACGGTGAAAACCTTGGTTCACTTCAAAACCCATGGTGAAGCCACATCAATAATTTCTCGTATTTCTCTCCACTCAGAATTTGTACTAAGAAGTACACAGGCTGCATTTGTGAAGATCAGACTCTCACAGACTTCCTGAAATAAATAGAACACAATGAGAAGGGGAGAAAACGAGTGGCTGGAGACTAATATCCTTCTTGTTTAAGCTAGCAGGTCTCATTATGATTTTGCATAACTTTCAGTTAACTCTGAACAAAGTCCAGCGCTCAGTGATATTGTGCTCGTTTATTTTATGGGCCTGATCTCTATGGGCTCATAAAACAAGGACTGGATAATGCTTATTCTTAGATTTATTATATTTCATTTTCTAGTACAAATGTACAAGAAAATACATCTAGTACTCCAGGCTTCTTTGTCACAAATCTATAATAAAATCAACCTAAACCCCATCTAATTTCAGCCATCAGCAAAAAATGTCTTCCATTCATTTTTTCAAGGCCTTCCCTGCAATAATCCCCAAGTCTTTAAAGGTAAGAACTGAACAGGGAAAAGCATTACAACTTTTTTTTTATTAATTTTTTTTAATTTGACCAAGTGGAAGGGGCAGGTTCAAAGGAGAAGGCTTCCCTGTGAACATCTGAACTACTGGAGTCAGAGTTTCTCTTTAGCTGTGTCTTGTGATTGACTTTCGTGACTGGGAAGGGGCTATTTGGATTGACATTTGGGGGAAAATTGTTTCTTGTTTAGTGGGGTTTTCCACCCTTTTTTCCCCTGTAGCAAGAGAATCATGAAGTCTCTCTCCAGAGTAGATTCTCTGCTTGCTTTCAGGTGAGAGCCTTGTAGAGCCTCTCTCTCCTTAACTGCTCATATTCTTTAAAGATGTGGATTAATTTTGAAACCTCAGCATCTGTATCAAATTTGATAGGATTCAGAAGGGCCAAACCCTTTGTGTCTGTGTGGGAAGTTGGACTTGCAAAATATCTGCAGACTCTAATACAGGAACCCTGATTCTTTAATAATTCCTCTTCCTAAGTGCTTTCGATTGATTGTAGCTACGGCAGTATCCCACAGGTGGGGGTTCCCCACTGTACAACTAGCGTGGTATGACTGTGTCACAACTTGACTAGCTACCCAGATACATAATGAGAGTTAAATTGGAAGTAGGATCACTTTACACAGAAAGCCAGCTTTAATGTCATTCATATTCACTCCCTTTGCCTGGTTATGGTACCAAAGCTGGCTTCAAAGGCAGCTCTGCCAGTGACTCCATCACCAGTGCTTCCCTGGACTAAATGGTTTCCTTTCCCATGGGGCAAACTGCTGGGTGACTCACACTGTCCAAGATCCTTCCTTGTCACCTACAAATGTTGCCTTCCCTTCATACTTGTGTCAAGACCATATGTTTGAAAAAGACAAACCCACCATCTACTGACTTCCCAAACAGCCAAGCAGAAGTTGTCTTTCCACTTTACAACCTCCCCTGCCCAAACGTCTGTTTTAGAAATCTAACAGCAAGGTTGGCCCAGAGACATATTACCACCTGGCTTCCCTCATGGTCTAGCAGAAGCTTATGTCTGGTGGCTAGAATTTGACACGACCTTATGAGATCCAGAGGTTTATTTTTGTGTGGGGAAACAGTAAAAAACAAAATGGGGAAGTGACAAATGGGCAAATAGAAGTGGGAGGTAAACTCCAGGAGAATCACCTCAGGGGTAGGCATAGCAATTCCCTGCTCTTAAAACTGCATCCAGCCCGAAGTGGCTTGTTTTGAAGCGCTTAAAAATGCAACTGAGTGGAAATTGCTGAACAAAATATGTTATAATGAGCGTGCGAGTGAAGTGAGAGACATGTTGCACTCTGTTTTGTCTACTGACTAATGTCACAGTCTAAGGGACAGGCATCACATCAAACAGATGAGAACAAGAAAAGTCAGTGGCAACCCCCACTCACCCCAGCTGTGCTCTCTTGGCTGTGTACTGAATGTGGTGATCACAGGCTGGCAAAGCTGCTGTAGAAAATGAGGTCTGGAACATTTAAAACATTTTTGAGTGAATTCTGTTTATTAAACACCATGGAGACCTTTTATATTAATTTTCAATCCTTTCAATAACTTGTTTTCCAACAGCACTAAATCACCCACCTCTTCTTCAGATCTTAATTAGGCCATCAATTAGGTAAATCACATCTGTTTGTCCTTTTCACCACAGTTCCCCATATACAGTAGCTCTGGATATTTTGGAGTATACATCCATGTTGGCAAGGCAAGATTGGCATTGCTCCCACTGCTATTGCCACCCACCCTCTGTTTTCGTAAGGGTGCACACAGATGCAGCAGGGTTGAGGATCACTTCTGCTGCAAATGAGTTGGGTTTGAACAAGGGAGTTGCTCTTGGCTGAAAACCCCTTAGTATTCGCAAGTATAAACAAAATCAGCAATAAACGTGATCAGTTTGCATGACTGTGTACTTAGACTAACGATGAAATAGTTGCCTGAGCTTAAACGGCTGCCAAATGCTGTCACTCTGCATATTCCATGTTGTGTACAACTTTTCCATAGCTAGGAGAAGCAGGCACTGTTTCAAAGAGGATGCAGGTGCAGAGTCACACCTGGCATGTTAGGAGGATTTACCTCATTCACCCCACAGGCCCACCATGATGCTGGCAGATGGATTGCCATGAACAACTCCCTCTGGCTTCTCAGGCACACATACTGTGTGCAGGGTGCTGGGGGCATCCTGGTAGACTGGGCACTTGGTCCTGCCTGCAGCCCTGCTGCAACTGGCTCCTGCTGCTGTTGCAGGCACACAGCAGCTTACCTCCATTGCTCACAATGGGGTTGAGCCCACCCAGGGTCCTTAACCAGTTTATTATTCTGGACCAGCTTTACACTGTGTGTATTAAACTGTTATTGGTGTAAATGGTATTAAGAGATCCTGAACTCTCTTGAGCTGACATCACCCATTAGATGGCTTTCACTTCAGTACCTCACAAGTTAAGGTTGACTGTGTTACTGGGCACAAATGGGAAAAGGGAATTTAAGTGGGTGGAAGCTGCAAAATCTGGCTTTGAGATTACAGGTCCTGACTTTTCTCTTCTTAGCTCCTTATAGTCTTTGCCACAAAGAAAATGCAAGTATGGGGCAGATGTAAAACACTACTCAAAACTCCCCTCTCAGAACAAAATGTACTTATTACACTTCCCACACTTGGAAATTACTCACCTAACATGAAAGGTAGTGTATAATTGGTCCTTCATAGCTAATTTGCTTGTGGAATATAATAATAGTGTGCATATTACCGAAGAAGGCAGATTTAACAAGTATTCCTTTAACAACTTAAAACAGTTGGATGAGACATTTCAAAATTACACACTTTTCAAAATCAAAAAAAATAGTTTACAAATTTTAGCCTTCAAAAGTTAAAAAAATTACCATATTAAGATTGTATCTAAGACCATTTTGCTGTTATGTGTGTGTGCTCTTTGAAGCAGACTACTTGTATGAGCTTACAACTTCTCCACTAGTTTCATCTCATTTGATGAGCAAGATCAGATGCTCTGGTATACAGTTAGGATGCTGTAGTGAAGGAAAGTAACATTAACTGGAGAATCCTTGTTAAAGAATTTAGGAATATGGTTCAGTGGATTGCAGGTAAAGAAATTATTTCATCATTAGTTTAATGAAATGCAAGTTTAGGGAGCTGTATCCTATATCTATGCACAGGGTTCCTCTCTGATGCTAGGCAAGTCACATAAAGACTCATTTTCGTCTGAGGCTCACTAACCTGTCTTCTCCTCGTTTTCTGGACTCCTAGTGCAAGTTTCTGAAGGCTAGGTTAACTGGTGGATTGGAACCATGAGAGAACATAGTATAGGGTGTAGAGAGAGGAACATCACCCATTCACGGGTAAGGTGAGACATCCTTGGTGTTCTCCTGGGCAAGATACACCCCCCAAACTCATCTGGCCCTGAGTAACTTAGGGAATATCCAAGGCATTAGCCAATTTCTCTTCCTGAGGTAAAAGAATGACACACATATATGCCAATCACACAACTCCTTCTTCTGGAGAGCAGCAGGAGGTACTGCAATGAGGGAATGAGCTCCACTGAGAGCTGAAGTGCACTGAAGTACACTAATGTTCCCAGGGCTCATGGCAGCATACTTTAGGCATTTATTTAATTTCTCATTTTCTTCCATGTTGTCTGCCTTGCTCATTACCACCCTTCATGCTCTTTCGAGATGGAATGGATCACAGGAGCAAAAATCACACATAATGAGAAAGTTACTGCCAGGTGATATGGCATCAAAAGAGCTTTTACTTTCTCTCCTTTTAGCAAAGGAAATGTACTCCCAGCAATCCTTGCTTGCCTTGTTAGTGGGCTGTGAGTACTCTGGGAGCATCCTGCTTCGGGGTGTCTGGCTGCCAGCTCAGGGCTGGCACAGAGACAGGGCAGCCTCTGATAGTCCATTGCTTTGGTGACATGCGGCAATGATCCCAGGCAGCTTGACCTCCTGTCTCAGCCCTGGCTTACCACAGGGAGGTGCCCGATGCCCAGGGCTGGTGCTGCCCCAGCTGCCCCCTGTCCTGCCCTGCTCCTGGCTGGGGCGGTGGGACAAGACGGGCTGTGAGGGAGCTCCCAGCCCATGCAGAGTCCTGACAGGAGGAGAGAAAATTTTCATTGAAGATATTTTGCTCTTTTTTTTTTTTTTTTTTTTTTAAATTTTTAACACTAGATTTCCATTTTAAAATATCAGCAAGAAAGTGTTCTGAAAGGGTGCTACTGATGCATGTAACATACAATTTGGAGTTAAATGTGAGAGACAAAGTAATTTGCAATAGCATTGCCTCACCTCATATGTGACTTGCCTCTGCACCCATGTACAAAACCAGTGCACAGACATTGACCTTTTCTGATAAAATTAATTCTTTTTTTCCCACTCTGAATCAACTAATCATGCTGTCCTGACCACAGCTGTGTCTGGCTGAGCTCCTCTTCGCAACGCTGGACACCCTGAGACCATTTATTTTTCTGGAGAGGACAGTGGTCCACAGCTCAGTGGATTGCCACAAAAGTTTATGATTGGGCAACAAGGTCCAGTAAAGCCACAGCCTCTCCAAGTTAAACCTAGTCTGCTGCACATTTCCTGGAGGGGACCACAGAGTTCTCCTATCACCAGATCAGGTCTCCCCTGGTGCCATTTAATACAGCATTTTTAAGGAAGTACAACTAGTTTTAAGGTTTTCACCTTCTTCCCACCAGTCTCTCATTCTCAGTTGTCTGCCACTTGCCCTCACCTGCGCTAATGCAGTACTGTGCGAGAGTGATGCCAAACAAATCAAGAGAATGATTCAGGACACACACACACACCTTCCCCAAAAGATTTTTCACTTTTTTTTGAACTAATATTCCTCCTGTGGTCCCCAAGTTAGGCTACTGGCTTTAGCATAGTCAGTGTCACAACCACAGCATTACCTTCTATACGGCCTTAAAGTAGATACTACTGTCCTCAACCATTAATTGCCCCCTTGTGGTCATGTAAGTTGTCATGTAAGTGAGAAGCTCCTCCAGAAATGACCACTTCCATCTAGTATTAAACTACTCTGCAGTAACAATAGGAAAAATCAAGGCTATACACAACATTCACAGAAGCGCTGCAGTCTGTTGTAACATTCTTCCATCACTAACTAGTTATATACCCAAGTCTTTTCCATTCCTTGCCTCAGTATTTACCTTTCCAAATGCTGAAAGTTGTGAGTTGAACAAAACAAAAACGTTTCTCCAGCCCAGCTGTTTGAATTCTGTAGAGGTTTTTTCCTGGCCTTTTTTCAGCAGCAGGAGGGAAGACTGCCTCTTCTTTAAATTCCCAGGTGAGTCATGATAAAAATAGTGTGGCACTTGTACTCATACTAATGCACCTGCAGTATCATCTGTCTCCCAGCTATGAGGCTGCAAATTTCTGCACTTATGTGTGCATAAGTTAAAATGCTTGTAACTCTGCCAGCATAAAACATGCCTGCAACTTTGCAAGCTCTGCAGAAGCTGCAGAGAAACAGAAGAAAGTGTGTGTCCTGAACAGTCCAGAGCAATGGGAAATGCATAAAACATTATACGAGTTACTTAGGTTCACATGATTAGACTTAGATTTAGATCTAAAAATTGCATGATTTAAAACTTTTTAGGCTAGTTTCCAAAGTATTTTCATGCCCAGTTTTTGTTCCCCAGTAATGAGTTAGTTTCAGTTATTCTTTGCTTGCAACTGCTTTGTTTTAGATCTCATTTGTCAGTGCTAGTTCTAGTGTAGTCTCCAACAGAAGTATGTAATTATAATTTTTATAACATTTTAAACGAATTCTCAGTCCACCGTGCCATAGTAAGACATGCTTGAATATATTTTTTAAAAATTAATAAATACATAAATGCTGAAAGTTGTATTTTTTTGATTCTGTCTACTCAGCGATACCACTCAACATCATTCTTGTTCTCCTCCCATCCCCGCATGTCTCAGCCTGATGCCTGCAGTTCTGTTCTTGTTCTCACAGCCCTGTACAGCTCTTTCCCTGGGTCTATTAGCAAACTGCAGAGCTTTTGTTCTAATACACAGCTGTTGCTTCTCCTGCTACTTCTTGCTAACTTACATGACCTCCTGGTTCTGGGACATAATCTGAGGATATTTTCATAAAATCCATAAGTTACTTTGAAGTCTAAACCTAATTGAAAACAAGAAAGAGTTAAGCAGCTTTGAAGAGTCGTTTCCTCATTTATCTTCTAGGTAATAATACTGCTTGCTTCAAAGTCTCATGTTCGGTTATAAAATATTGGTGCATTCATCAGAAGTGGATGGGGAGATACTCAGCTGGTGGATTCAGTAAGTGTACATCCTGCCTACCTAAATGAAGACTTACGGAAAAAATAAAACAACAAAAAAACCAGTACCAACAAACCACCAAAAGCAGCCTTGGGGGCGTTTGAAATGTATGTCACGATTTCACAACCTCTTCCAAGTTAACAAATTGCATTTTAGAACTGTGTTTGGTAATTATTGCATTCATACCTCAGAATTGAGACCCAGGCATTATGGTTGGTTGGAATTCATCTGAATAAATAGCAGTTTGCCACATTCTTAACAAAAACATTATTCATTAGAACTATTACATATTAGCTGCACTGAATAACATTTGCAATTGCTTTGGGTATACGTTACTAAAGGGTCCATAGACACATACAAATTGCTTGGTGCGCTAACATAAAACAGGGGCAATAATGAAATACCGGAGTGAGTATTAAGCTCCAGGACTGCAGTTTTATTCTGCAAAATGTTTGTCTTGCAATTTGTAAACAACTTAGAAATATGAACGTTTTTAAGCTATTTAATGGTTCTTAGTCATAAGACTTGATTTGTATTTACCTGCCTGCCTCTGCAAAAGGCATTACTTGCAGGCTGAGTTGGTCAAATGATTCTGGGCATGGCAGCAACAACCCCTAAGGACTTTAGAGCTTTTTGAACACAGATTCCTGAAGTCACAAAAAGATGCTTTGAATAAAGAGGCCAAATGGGTGCTGTGGTTAGTAGTGCTAACTGGTAGGGTAGTAGGAAGTGCTTAGATAATGATGTAAGACTTTCTTGACAGCTCCTTAAGGAATGGCATCTCTTCAAATCATGTGTGACCTGCTCCTGCCCCTGTGCATGGCTCTGGATTGTAGGAAATGGAGAAGACAGTTCTAATGAGCAAATAAATGACTACTTGTATAAGAAGCTTATGTTTTATCACACTTAGAAGAGGTATAGCCAGGAAGAAAGCAGTTTTCTGTACATGCAAAACTTCCTTTATCATACACAATCAGAAATTATTTTGTTAGAGCTTCCTTTCTTTTTTTGTTCTGAAAACAGTCACGATATCTCCTGCTACAGCCTCAGAAAACAACAAAAGAATTTCTGGGGCCTCTGTGTAGTATCTGAACACTTCTGGAACTTTAAAGAACCTAACAATGAACACTGCTGTGAGATGGCTTTATTGTCTCAAAGAACAGAGAGAGCTAGAGACATCTCGAAGGTATTGGAAACGCTGAACTTTCATATCAGTCTAAATTACTTGCTCAAGATCTTGCAAAAAGTCTCTGAACAACCAAGAAGCTGCATTATGTTCTCTCAAATTCTAGTTTTATGGCTTATGACTCCAATCCAACCACTGAAATCTGCACATAATCTATTAACCAAATAAAGTCTTCTTTGTTTATTGAAATCCAAATGGTTTCCAAAGCATCTGCTTCCAGTTCTGTTGGCAATCTGCAGGATACATTGCAGCTACTTTAAAGGTAGAAATAAGGTTCAAGATTTGTATACATATTACACACCACTGTGACAATGTGTAGGAAATGAATCTGTAATGGGGTCAGCCTTAAAAGTTGGAAGGAACAATATATTTTCTGCAAGGGAAGAGAACGCAGATGCATCTTCTTGTGGTATCCATTTAAAAATATTTTACAGAAAGTTAAGACAACAGCAAGCCTTAACCTGATTTCTGATTCATTGGTATGAGATGATAGTTTGTGTGGAGGGAATGACTAAAGGAGGGAATGTGGAATGAAAGCATAACCACAGGCAATTGTTTCTTGTCTTTTGGGTGATAATGGTCTATGAGCATGGGCTTGTGGAAAAAAAATGCCAAGAAAGAAATCTGAACAGAGAGTGGTTTTCCTCTGGTGTTTGTAACAGTCTTTCTATATCCTTTAAGATGTTTTCAGGATAGCCAGGATTTCCTTATTCTTAAAAGCAATGTGCTACTGGGGCTTTGGTGCCTCCTGATCAGTTCAGAAGCAGTCAGCATTAGAAAGATAGTATTTATCACATAGAATTCCTCATTTATATTGGAAGTTATGATTTGCTCTTATCATCAGTAGAATACATGGCAAACAAAATTGTCTGTGTGCATTGCAGTAATTCCTTGACGCAACTGTCTTGTTTGCTTGCCATCAGCAGGAGAGTATCTAACATAATTCAGAAATTCACATTTCATAACTGGCACTTGATTTCTGTTAGGCTTATGAAAGGTTTTTATAAGGTTGTGGTCACAGAAGACATTTACTTAGCCTTGAGAGAAAACACATTAGCTCCATTGCAGAACAGTAATCATAAAAGGGATAGGGGTGTGATAGAGTTGTAATTTATTGCCTTTGAGAATCTACTGTGAACTGAAATTAGCACATTGTTATTATGTTTTCCAGTGATGAAGTATTTAATTACTTGGAATAGCATCACCTATATTTTAGAAATGGATGTTGTCCTGGTTTTGGCTGGGATAGAGTTAATTTCCTTTCTACCAGCTGGTATAGTGCTGTACATTGGATTTAAAATGAGAACTTGCCTTCCATGTTCAAATTATTTGAAAGGCTTTTTGCTTTCTAGCATGTGATTTAAATAGGAAGAAGAACCTACAGTTAAAGGCTGGCCTGCTCAGTTCTTCACAGGAAGCCAGTGCCTTCACCTGAACTTTTGCACATAGCATAATTCAGCTCTAATTCACATGTACAGTATTATTCACTCCTTTATATTTAGGCCTACAGTTTCTACAGCTAGAATCAATAAGACAAATTTTAAATGTAGCCATGAACAGAATGACCTCACTGCTTCTTGAAAAGTGGAGAGGAGGAGGAAAACTGCCTGATTAGAAAAAAGTGCCCTTTACTTTGAGATGCTGTTTGGAAAATAGGTACACAAGGCAAAAGTGTGACACACAGAGCTCAGTCCTCATTCCCCATAGTCCTGGGTAAGCAGCCTGGGAGAGCTGCTTCCAACAACAGCTGGCAGAGTTGTAGCTTACCTTTTCTTAGAGAGGGTTAAGAGGCTGCTCTCATTCCTCCAAGCCTCTGTCTCTGCTTGCTCAGTAGCATGACACAAGGGAAAATGGAAGCCTGTCTTCTTCTCCTAGGTGAGTGTAAAAGTATGGGTGAAAAGGAGACATCTAGTGTTACATGGACAGTAGAAATCACAAAAATTATGTAGTTTTCCTGTACAGTGAAGATTGATAATTATTGCTCAGGGATCTGTTTTTATTTAAGAAATAAAAAAATACCAAAGTGAAATGCTGTTTATGATATTAGTTACTCTTTCTTTCTTTATTACATAACATTGTTAAAATATTGGCATTGGAATTTGTTTAACTGAAGTAGGGTCATTTAGAAAATGCTGAGAAACCTGAGGCTCCACTTAAATAGTGCTAGTTACATGCATCTGTTTTCAGTAAAGTTGCTGGTAGTTGTATAGCCCATCACCACTAAAGGACTGGCAAGCATGTAGAGAGTATGAACAAGCCCATCAGCGTATTTTCTCTCACCATACTGTGAAGCTAAACAAAGAGTACTGTGATGCATTGACTAATGCTTGAAAAGACTCTGGGTTGTATAATGAAAACTGTATTTATTGAGTTTCAGGTTTACACGGGGCACCTGAAGAAAAGGATGACCACAGGCTTTCCTGTCATTTAGCTGTAGGTAAGAGGGCACTGAAGAGTAGGAACTATTCATGCTATTAGCTTAAGTATCATTGAATTTAGTGAGAGATGAGTGGCTAAAACCTCACACAACACTTTGAAGATACAGAGGTCACTTTGTCTTCTAGTCCGTTGGAATGACTTACAAACAAGCCAGGAGCTATACATAGATTTTGAAAAACGTAAATAAGTCAGCATCACGGTAACACTGGTATGTTTGGCCAAATAAATCAAAATATTAGGGGAAATAAATTATGCAAAAATAGGGTAGATTATAACTGACTACATGACAGCTGAACTGAACTACTATGGAAAATTTTTGAAGATATCTCCATTAGTTTACAAGATGACAGTAAATAAAATGGCATAATTTAGCAAGGCATCAGAGCTAGACTTTAATTAATTTTATTTAATGTGTTTGGTTAGATGTAAATATGACATTAGAAAGCACCTATTTGAATGCCCTTTGGTATTCATTCTGAACGTAAGCCAACAATGTGTATTTGCAGCCCAAAAAGCCGACCATATCCTGGGCTGCATCAAAAGAAGCACGACCAGCGGATCAAAGGAGGTGATTCTCTCTCTACTTGCTTTGGTGAGACCTCACCTGGAGTGCTGCATCCGGCTCTGGAGCCCTCAGCATAAGAAAGACATGGACCTGTTGGAGCAGGTGCAGGTGAGAGCCACAAAAAATGATCAGAGGGATGGAACACTTCTCCTATGAGGAAAGGCTAAGAGAGCTGGGGTTGTTAAACCAGGAGAAGGCTCTGGGGAGACATAGCAGCCTTCCAGTACTTAAAGGGGGTTTATAAGAAAGATGAGGACAAACATTACAGCAGTGCCTGTTGCATTAGGACAAGGGGTGATGGTTTTAAATGAAAACAATGTAGATTCAGACTAGATATAAGAAAGAATTTATTTGCAGTGGGAGTGGTGAAACACTGGCATAGAATGCTCAGAGAGGTGGTATAGATGCTGCATCCCTGGAGACATTCAGGGCCAGGCTGGATGTAGTTCTGAGCAACCTGATCTAGTTGAAGATGTCAGTTGCTGAGGTGACTGTCTCGAGAGGGGATGCCTGCAACGCCTGATCGAGAGGAGGCTCGGCGTCCAGGAGCTTCAACTCGGAGCACCAACAGGCACCGAGGGAGCCCGAAGTCCTCGACAGCGCTTGCCAGGAGCCGGCAGCTCAGCGGACGGAGCAGCTGACTCAGAAGGGGCGGTGCCAGAAGGAGCGGCACCAGCCCTGAGTGGTTAAAAACCTGCCCCAGGGAGTGCGACCGACTAGTGCGGGTTTGAGGCAGTTTGTGCGGCAGTTCTTGCGGGCAGGTGAGCGGGATGGAGAGCACACGCCGTATGGCCAGGGCTCGGTCTGGGAGCTCTGCTCTGCCTGCCCCGGCGGTGGCCAGTGTAGGCACCTAAACAGAGCCGATGGGAAGGGAGGCTGCAGTGCAGAGCTCGGGGTGTAGAGAGCGCCTGCGCTGCTCTCCTGAGAGAAGGGTGCACAATGGGCAGGGCTGCACTCTGCTGTCTGGTGGAGGTCGTCCTGCAGCAGGTGGCTGAGCTGCGGGAAGCTGTTACCAGGCTGAAAGGTGTCAGGGAAGCTGAGGGGAAGCAGCACTGCTTGCTCCAGGACCAGACTCTGCAGGAGCCTCAAGTGCCTACTGTCGCTCATGCAGGAAAGGAGGCTGCTAACCCAGGAAGCTGGGAAACAATAACAGAAAAAAACAACAAAAAAAGGAGGAAGAGGATAATTAAAAACAAGGGCCTTCATCCTAAATCTGTTGTCCCCACCCAGAACTGCTTTGCTGTGCTGCAGGGGGCTGATGAGGAACCACACTCCCTTCAGGAGCAACCGGCTGATGCACTGGTAAAGAAGATCACTATTGGTGCTGCCAGGAAAAAGCGGCGGGTCATAGTAGTAGGGGACTCAACGCTGAAAGGAACAGAGGCACCCATCTGTCGGCCTGACCCAGTCTCAAGGGAGGTGTGTTGCCTAGCAGGGGCTCGGATCAGGGATGTTGCTGAGAAGCTGCCTGCTCTAGTTGGTCCCACTGACTATTACCCACTTCCAGTGATCCATGTGGGTGCTACTGATATAGATAGCAGCAGCCTGGAGAACACAAAGAAGGACTACAGAGCTCTGGGAGAGGGGGTTAAGGGCTCTGGAGCTCAGACTGTCTTTTCCTCGATTCTCCGGGATACAGGGTAGGACCTTAAAAAGGCTAGGAGGATTGGCCAGGTTAATAAATGGTTAGAAGGGTGGTGCCATAGTCAGGGGTTTGGGTAGCTTGAACATGGGACTCAATTTAGTAGGCCAGGTCTTCTGGGGACTGGTGGAGCTGGTCTGACAAAGAAGGGGAAGAGTGGATTTGATAGGAGGCTTGCCAGACTGGTCAAGGATGCTTTAAACTAGGTGAATTGGGGGAGGGGGGCATCATTCCATCCCAACACACCCAGTCACTTGCCAGCACCTATAGTAAGCATTCAGAGCAATGTAGAGATATTGCAGCTGCTCCAGCCAATGAGCCGGCTTCATTTGTAGCTCGGCTCAGATGCCTCCACACAAATGCCCGTAGCATGGGGAACAAACAAGAAGAATTAGAGATGTGTGCATGTCTGTGGGGGTATGATATCATAGGCATCACAGAAACATGGTGGGATGGCTCCTATGACTGGTGTGTTTTGAAATGGAAGGTTTTCTCTAAGAAAGACAGGCCCAGTAGGCGGGGAGGGGGAGTTGCTATTTACGTTAGGGATAGGCTGGAGAGTATGGAACCCTGTCTGGGGACAGGTGAGCAGCCAATAGAGACTTTGTGGGTCAGGGTTAAAAGGAGAACAGCGATGGGAGACATTATTGTGGGGATCTGTTACAGACCGCCTGACCAAGGGGACTTGGTGGATGAAGTGCTCTATAGACAGATAGGAACAGCTTCACACTCGCAGGCCGTTGTTCTCATGGGGGACTTCAACCACCCTGATATCTGTTGGAGGGATGCTACGGCCCGGCACAAGCAATCCAGGAGGTTCCTCAATTGTGTGGAAGAAAACTTCCTTCTGCAAATAATAGAGGAGCCAATAAGGAGAGGTGCCATGCTTGACCTCATGCTCACCAACAGGACAGTGAGAAGAGTGTGCAGCAAGCTCGCTGCCCTGGACTTCAAGTGAGCAGACTTTGGCCTCTTCAGGAACCTGCTCAGTAAGGTTCCGTGGGATACAGCCCTAGAGGGCAGGCGGGCCCAAGGCTGTTGGCTGATATTCAAGCATCACCTGCTGCAAGCTCAGGAGTGTTGCGTCCTGACTAGAAGGAAGTGCTGCAAGGAGGGCCAGGAGACCTGCTTGGATGGATAAGGACATGCTGAAGAAAATTTGAAGGAAAAAAGAGGCTTATAAAAGGTGGAAGCAAGGTCAGGCGACCTGGGAAGAATACAGGAATGTTGTCCGGGAAGCAAGGGACCAGGTTAGGAAAGCTAAGGCCCACTTAGAATTAAACTTGGCTAGGGATGTTAAGGATTACAGAAAGGGATTCTGTAGGTACATTGCCAATAAAAGACAGGTTAGGGACACCGTGGGCCCTCTCTGGAAGTTATCAGGAGAGCTGGCTACCCTGGATTTGGAGAAGGCTGAGGTTCTTAATGACTTCTTTGCCTCGGTCTTTACCGGCAAATGCTCTGCACACCACCCAAGTCTTGGAAGGCAGGCACAGGGACTGTGAGAATGAAGACCCTGGGCCCACTGTAGGAGAGGATCTGGTTCAAGACCATCTTAGGAACCTGAATGTATACAAGTCCATGGGACCTGATGAAATCCATCCGCGGGTCCTGAAGGAGCTGGCAAATGAAGTTGCTAAGCCACTGTCCATCATATTTGAAAAATCATGGCAGTCAGGTGAAGTTCCCGATGACTGGAAAAATGGAAATATAACCCCCATTTTCAAGAAGGGGAAAATGGATGAACCAGGGAATTACAGACCCGTCAGTCTCACCTCTGTGCCTGGCAAAATCTTGGAGCAGATTCTCCTGGAAGGCATGCTAAGGCACAAGAAAACCAACAAGGTGGTTGGTGACAGCCAGCATGGCTTCACTAAGGGGAAATCCTGCCTGACCAATCTGGTGACCTTCTATGAAGGGGCTACGGAACTGATGGACAGGGGCAGAGCAGTTGATGTCATCTCCCTGGACTTGTGCAAAGTGTTTGATGCTGTCCCACATGACATCCTTCTCTCTAAGTTGGAGAGACATCAATTTGATAGGTGGACCACTTGGTGGATAAAGAACTGGCTGGATGGCCGCACGCAAAGAGTTGTGCTCAATGGCTCAATGTCCAGCTGGAGACCAGTAACGAGTGGTGTCCCCCAGGGATCAGTGCTGGGACTGGTCTTGTTCAACATCTTTGTGGGTGACATGGACAGTGGGATTGAGTGCGCCCTCAGCAAGTTTGTCGATGACGCCAAGCTGTGTGGTTCGGTTGATAAGTTGGAGGGAAGGAATGCCATCCAGAGGGACCTTGACAGGCTTGTGAGGTGGGCTGATGCCAACCTAAGGAAGTTTAACCATGCCAAATGCAAGGTCCTCCACCTGGGTGGGAGGAATCCCAGGCACAGCTACAGGTTGGACGGGGAGGAGATTCAGAGCAGCCCTGCAGAGAAGGACTTGGGGGTGTTGGTCTATGAGAAAATGAACATGAGCTGGCAGTGTGTGCTTGCAGCCCAGAAAGCCAACCGTATCCTGGGCTGCATCAACAGGAGCGTGACCAGCAGGTCGAAGGACGTGCTTCTGCCCCTCTACTCTGCTCTTGTGAGACCTCACTTGGAGTATTGTGTGCAGTTCTGGTGTCCTCAACATCAAAAGGACATGGAACTGTTAGAACAAGTGCAGAGGAGGGCCACGAGGATCATCAGGGGGCTGGAGCAGCTGCTATATGAAGACAGGCTGAGAAAGTTGGGGCTGTTCAGCCTGGAGAAGAGAAGGCTGCGTGGAGACCTCAGCAGCCTTCCAATACCTGAAGGGGGCCTATAGGGATGCTGGGGAGGGACTCTTCATTAGGGACTGTAGTGAGAGGACAAGGGGTAATGGGTTCAAACTTAAACGGGGGAAGTTAGTTTGGATATGAGGAAGAAATTCTTTGCTGTTAGGGTGGTGAGGCCCTGGAATGGGTTGCCCAGGGAAGTTGTGAATGCTCCATCCCTGGTGGTGTTCAAGGCCAGGTTGGGCAGAGCCTTGGATGGCATGGTTTAGTGGGAGGTGTCCCTGCCCGTGGCAGGAGGGTTTGAACTAGATAATCTTAAGGTGCTTTCCAACCCTAACTATTGTATGATTCTATGATTCTTTGTCCCTGCTCATTGCAGGATGTTGGAGTAGATGACCTTTAAAGGTCCTTTCCAACCCAGATTGTTCTATGATTTTATGATTCAACTTTCAGAACACAAATAATTACAAAACTGTAGCAGGGATGATCTCTGTCCTTGGCAGCAACATAATAGTGCTCACCAACAAATAATTACAGAACAAAATATTCTGTCTGCAGATTAGAGCTACAGGGTTATCAGTCTGCTCTTACCTTCTCACGTCTCACCTCTGACACTCTTCAGATGTCTGTTTAAAAAGCTTGACTTTGTCTGGAAGAATTCCCAGAGGCCAAGAGACTCAAGATACTGAGTACTTGCCTTAGTAAAAAAGGACAGTGTGAGCTGTAGCATTTAGGCTGGTTTTGCCTGGAGGAGGAATTCTAGGCAGGAAAGTTGAATGAACAGACTCTAAATACATATTTCCTATGGAAATGATCTTCAGATCACACTGTTAAAGTAAATGATGAGTTGAGAAATCTGTTGGGCACTCTTATCTGGCAGAAATTCTTTGGGTTTTTTTCATTTTCTCCTGGGAACATAGCTGTATGTATTATTCTTGCTCAGAACAGCCACCCAGTCTTCAACTCCTGGTTGACTGGAACAATTCACTATCCTCCACCTCAAATCAGGAATTTCTATGCCCGTCCCTCCATGAGGCTTGCCTCTCCAGATCAGTCCTTGAGCACAGGACTGGCAGTATCGCTGCAGCCACAATAGTCCAAGAAAAGATTTCTAAGGAGACATTTTTCTTGAGACAAACTGGTAGAGTAGGAAAGATGAGAAACAAAATTCTGCTCTGATGAAAATACATTTGGCCATTTCTATGTATTGAGCTTGACAGTTTTTACACAGTGCTTCTCTGAGTATTGTTAACTACTATCCTGGTTATGCAGAAGTAGCCATCAGCATCTCAGTTCTGCATTAGTGTTCATATGAGCATGTTCTTCACTATAAAAAGGGTGGTGAGGGATTCATATTTATTGTGCCTGAGTGACTTGAATGACATTTTCTCAGTTTAGAAGCATCTCCACTTGCAGACTCAGCTTGGGACCTGAAACTCAAGCTGTGCATTTTCTGGCTCATACAGCTTTGCTATTAAAACTTTGTTACATGAAATTCTGCTCACAATTAAACCTTTGCAAATAAATTGTCCTCTGAGTTTGCAAATAGTTGGAGGCAGCATTTGGTCCTGGAATTGGGAAACATTTAACAAACCTTTTAGTGATGTGCAAGCCAGAACAGAAATCAGTTTTTTTCTCTTATACCTTTGTCAACACTGAGAAAGAAGGAAATGTAAAAATACAGTTTGCTACTAAATACATAGGATAAATATACAGACAGGGAATAGATCAATTGAGTGAAAGGGTGCAATTTTTTGACAGTTGCTTTTCAGAACGAAGACATTTTAAGAAAGACACAGATGTGTGTTGGAATAAAGAGTTTTCTTTTACACATGAAGGTGAGTCAGACTGTCTTGGGACTTCATTTGCTTAACTGACAAGCAGAAAATAGGATTCTGACTAGTACCGTAGCTCCTCTAGCTTCATATGGGAGTTGAAATTGAAAGTAATAATGAACTGCAATGTTAATCACTCCTTTATTAGAGCAGGGACTGAGGATCAAGGGGCCTAAGTTCTTTCTCTGAGTCTTTTATCACATCCTTTGCTGATCTGAAAATTGTTAACCTAAATATTGGTTTGATGTTCATGAATTGGTACTGCTTGGTCCTGACCAGCAGCCTCAGGCCTGGGCATTTTCAGCTTCCAGGCTAGCAGCCCAGCATAACCAGTAAAACTGGCACAAGTACCCATGC
Source organism: Amazona ochrocephala (assembly GCA_039720435.1). Taxonomy (NCBI): domain Eukaryota; kingdom Metazoa; phylum Chordata; class Aves; order Psittaciformes; family Psittacidae; genus Amazona; species Amazona ochrocephala. Next base: position 26,539,009 of record CM077876.1, on the reverse strand, counting down.
ACAAGCAGGGCACCTCTTGGCACAGTGTCAAGACATAAGATTACTGGATAGAAAGTACCATTCCAAAGTAGAATCATAGAATCATAGAATAGTAAGGGTTGGAAAGGACCTCAAGATCATAGAGTTCCAATCCGCCTGCCATGGGCAGGGACACCTCCCACTAAACCATGCCATCCAAGGCTATGTCCAACCCCACCTTGAACGCCGCCAGGGATGAAGCATTCACAACTTCCCTGGGCAACCCATTCCAGGGCCCCACCACCCTCACAGTAAAGAATTTCTTCCTCATATCCAATCTAAACCTCCCCTGTTTAAGTTTAAACCCATTACCCCTTGTCCTCTCACTACAGTCCCTAATGAAGAATCCCTCCCCAGCATCCCTATAGGCCCCCTTCAGGTATTGGAAGGCTGCTATGAGGTCTCCACGCAGCCTTCTCTTCTCCAGGCTGAACAGCCCCAACTTTCTCAGCCTATCTTCATACGGGAGGTGCTCCAGTCCCCTGATCATCCTCGTGGCCCTCCTCTGCACTTGTTCTAACAGTTCCATGTCCTTTTTATGTTTAGGACACCAGAACTGCACGCAATACTCCAAGTGAGGTCTCACGAGAGCAGAGTAAAGGGGCAGGATCACCTCCCTCGACCTGCTGGTCACGCTCCTTTTGATGCAGCCCAGGATACGGTTGGCCTTCTGGGCTGCAAGCGCACACTCCCAGCTCATGTTCATTTTTCCATCAACCCACACCCCCAAGTCCTTCTCCGCAGGGCTGCTCTGAATCTCCTCCCCGCCCAATCTGTAGCTGTGCCTGGCATTGCTCTGACCCAGGTGGAGGACTTTGCATTTAGCATGGTTAAACTTCCTTAGGTTGGCATCAGCCCACCTCACAAGCCTGTCAAGGTCCCTCTGGATGGCATTCCTTCCCTCCAATGTATCACCGAACCACACAGCTTGGTGTCACCGGCAAACTTGCTGAGGGCGCGCTCAATCCCACTGTCCATGTCACCCACAAAGATGTTGAACAAGACCGGTCCCAACACCGATCCCTGGGGGACACCAGTCGTTACTGGTCTCCAGCTGGACACTGAGCCACTGAGCACTACTCTTTGCGTGCGGCCATCCAGCCAGTTCTTTATCCACCGAGTGCTCCACCTATCAAATTGATGTCTCTCCAACTTAGAGAGAAGGATGTCATGGGAGACAGTGTCAAAGGCTTTACACAAGTCCAGGTAGATGACATCAACTGCTCTGCCCCTGTCCATCAGTTCCGTAGCCCCTTCATAGAAGGTCACCAGATTGGTCAGGCAGGATTTCCCCTTAGTGAAGCCATGCTGGCTGTCACCAACAACCTTGTTGGTTTTCATGTGCCTTAGCATGCCTTCCAGGAGAATCCGCTCCAAGATTTTGCCAGGCACAGAGGTGAGACTGACGGGTCTGTAATTCCCTGGCTCATCCATTTTCCCCTTCTTAAAAATGGGGGTTATATTTCCCTTTTTCCAGTCATCGGGAACTTCACCTGACTGCCATGATTTTTCAAATATGATGGACAGTGGCTTAGCAGCTTCATTTGCCAGCTCCTTCAGGACCCGCGGATGGATTTCATCAGGTCCCATGGACTTGTATACATTCAGGTTCCTAAGGTGGTCCCGAACTAGATCCTCCCCCACAGTGGGCCCAGGGTCCCCACCCTCACTGTCCCCGCGTCTGCCTTCCAAGACTTGGGTGGTGTGGTCAGAGCATTTGCCGGTAAAGACTGAGGCAAAGAAGTCATTAAGAACCTCAGCCTTCTCCAAATCCAGGGTAGCCAGTTCTCCCGATAGCTTCTGGAGAGGGCCCACGTTGTCCCTAACCTGTCTTTTATTGGCAATGTACCTATAAAATCCCTTCCTGTTATCCTTAACATCCCTAGCCAAGTTTAATTCTAAGTGGGCCTTAGCTTTCCTAACCTGATGTGTGAGAAAAACATCAGTCTCAGCCTGTCCCAACATTTTTTTTCCCATGGCAGCATTTCTGCATCCTCAAGAAATGTTTTCTAGATCAAATGTGATAGCCACGACAAATTGATGTACTGTGCAGGGCACATCTCCTGCATTGCAAAGGAGGTCTAACCTTGTTAGTAATGAAAGAACTATTTTCTGCTGGGATCGTAGGGACTGCAAGACAGCCCACATCACAGTGGTGAGCACCAGCAGACTGAGAAAGTTTCCCTTCTATTACTGTTGTTTTCTGAGGCTGCAGCAGCAGATGCTGAACATCGTGGCGGCTTTCAGAACAATTTAGCCAGGTGCAAGTCCTAGCATTATTCATCCCTCTCAAAACTCCTTCCTAGCACTGACAGGTAAGTCAGGTATCCGGTGCCTGTGCTCTGAACAAGAAGCAGTTGATCTATCCAGTATTGCTGTATTATGGCTCCTAGAAAACTGAGTGTGGCTGTATTACCTACTGCAAAATAGAATCATAGAATCATAGAATAGTTAGGGTTGGAAAGGACCTTAAGATCATAGAGTTCCAATCCGCCTGCCATGGGCAGGGACACCTCCCACTAAACCATGCCATCCAAGGCTGTGTCCAACCCCACCTTGAATGCCACCAGGGATGAAGCATTCACAACTTCCCTGGGCAACCCATTCCAGGGCCTCACCACCCTTACAGTAAAGAATTTCTTCCTCATATCCAATCTAAACTTCCCCTATTTAAGTTTGAACCCATTACCCCTTGTCCTCTCACCACAGTCCCTAATGAAGAGTCCCTCCCCAGCATCCCTATAGGCCCCCTTCAGGTATTGGAAGGCTTCTATGAGGTCTCCACGCAGCCTTCTCTTCTCCAGGCTGAACAGCCCCAATTTTCTCAGTGCAATGCTTAGGCTGACCCACATGACAATAAGATTTATAATGAATGGCACGAAAACAAACACATTTCAGAGCATCAACATAATTCTTTGGGCACTCAGCACTTATAAGCCATTTTTTTACTTATTCAGTAAATTGGACCTTAAAATGCTCTCCAGGCATGATTTGAGCTGAGACTTCAGAAGATCCTCATGTTTTGATCCTGTTTCAACTCACTTGCAATGATGTCAGCCACCTGCCTTCCTTGAGTGTCTGTTAACCCAGCTGGACTTTTCTTCCTTTTTTTAAAAAAAAAAAATCGAAGATTTCAATGCAAACCAGATGTTCTATCTGATCCAAACTTTCCTGGGTAAATAAACGCTCACTTTGTTCTGTCCACTTAGTTATAATATACCAAACCATCTCTAATGGAAATGCTTCCACAGGCCATTTCGTGAAAATAAGGTCTCAGTTCTCCTAGAGAGATGCTGATCCTGTGTAATAATGCAGGAAATAGTGGCAGGAGTCCCTCTGCCCTGGGCAGTGCCTGTCCTTCCTGTGAGCTGTGGTGAGGTGTTAGATGAGAAAAGAGCTCAGCAGTGCTAATGAAAGCCAGAAAAAATCTTTGGGTGGACTCTGCAGACCACACTTCAGTGTAAACATGAGGAAAATGGGAGGAGATTATGCATGGAGATGTTTGGAAGAGAATATGAAGCAGCGTGGGTCAACTATGCAAAAAAGTGGGACAGCAAGAGAAGCAAGCAATAACAATATTTGGAGATAAAAGATGATGAAGAGCAGCATTTTCCTACCTTGTTGGCAGTCCACCCTTTCCCCCACCTCAGGCAGGGAAGCCAGATGTCCCTGAAAAACAATTCATTAAGTTGGTGTAACAAAAGGCAATTATCAGAGGCAACATTTGGTAGTGCTGTTGGCTGTGTTCACATCACAGACACCCTGTCCCATGGCAGCATGGGGATTGCTAAGATCGCGGAGGCAACCAGTCACGTGAAGCAGTAAATGCACGTCCCCACTACACAGTTCACCAAATTATATGTTCATGTGAGTACACCTTCATCTCTCATTCCTTCAACTCTCACAGCAATGGGTGATGATACTTCTGGCTAGGAAGCAGGAATCAGGAATTTAACAAAACAATACTGGGGTAACTGGGGGCTGTCTCTCTATTCTTTGACTAGCAGGCAATGTTTGGGATGGCTTTATCAGCATCTAGCCAAAATTATTTGGATATGAATAAACAAATGCTCATTATTTTAGGAAGAACGTGACTGTCTGTAGTGGAAAAAAAAGAATTATTCCAGTTCCTCTCTGCTAAGGAGACTGTGGACTTTATGGCCGTCCCTGACATCAATCCTTTTTAGCTTGAGATAGATCTGACCATGGAATTTTTTTAGTAGACCTGTGAAAATATTTTTTATTCCCTTCGACCTCCAACATAAACAGATTCTGCTTAACCATGCTTACATAACTTCATGCTACTCAGAACTGAGAATCTTAGAAGAGGGCTGCAGGCTTTTCTAAGCATCAAATTAAAATATTTTTATATTTAGAAAAAAGAAAGGATGAGGATGTATACCTTTCACTGTATTTCAAGTTTAGATGACTACAGTCCACTTGCTCATGCTGGTAGCTTTTTTTATTGTCAAGGTTTACAAAGGCTTATTAAGAGGTTTTGCAGTCAAATGCAGAACATCTCCAGGAGTTCCCAGAAGAGCTCCGGTGAGATGTGAGATGCAATGCACTACCTGAGCTCTGTAAGTGGTGGACAGCAAGTCTGTCCATGAAGGCAGAGCATTGCTGGCCCTTTGTGGCCAGTATCTGGCTCCTGGGAGAGGCAGAGGCTCCCTGGGCCCAGTTTTGCTGTACTCTGACTCAGCGGAACTCGTGAGAGAGTTGCCCCTGGTGAGGCAGCAGCTGTTATCCTGCAGCTCTTGTGGCCACAGCAGGAGACAGGATCTATGTTTCAGAGCCCCACACGAACATGACATATACCAGAGCCTTCACTGGTATTTGATCCAAGGAATGGAGAGTGGGATGACAGTCAGTTAGTTGGTCATGCATAATTTGAAGAGATAGTCAAGACCTAAGCTGCCTGTAGTGGGACGTAGGAGAATTTACAGCAGAGCACCTTGGCATGAGCAAGGTGAGGTAGCAAGGGAAAATAAGCCAAACATAGGCTCTCAAGGAAGCAGTATTGGAGGCACACAGGTGGTTGGGACCTCTTGGAACACTTAGGAATGGAAAAGAAAGCAGAGAACAGCTTACATAGTTATATCCATCGTTGGAGGGAGATCTTCCCCTCAAACCCCTAACCTCTGCCTGAGTGGGATACAGTAATACAATAAAGTTCAGGGATCAGCAGTGAGAGAAGGCGCAGCCTATGCACACTGCTCTGAAGGTCTTGAGCCCTGCCATCTTCTGCCTGTCCTCCTGGGCAATCTGAGCATCCACTGTCCCCACTCACAGAAGTGCTCCATTTAAAGGGGCATCTGCAAAATGCTGTCTGCTGAAAGCATGTGAATTGATTTCTCTGTGCAATATGCCTTAAGGCCAGTAAAAATGAGTTTTCCCTTTCTGCAAAAGAAGGAAATGAAATGAAAGTTGTTAATTGACTTGCTCAAGACCAAAGAGGGAGCCCATACTGGAGCTTGGGAGAGACTGGAAATCATGCAGTGCATTTCCCAGGAGAGATCCTTTCTGAAGGACTCACACATCTTGATCTGAGAAAGACGATCACAACTTCAGACAAAAAGAAAGAAGTATTCGGTGACATTTCTCTTAGTACTGATATCTCAAACCTCTTCAGGTTGTCTGAAAAATGTGTGGACTTGATAAAGGGAGTTCTGCGTCCAACAGAACACAAAATCCAGCCTCAAACACCGACAGAAAGGCCCTGAACTAAGTGTGGTCTTGAGAGGAAAAAATGCCAGGTTTTTGATCTGAGGTTTTTCTTTTACCAGATCTCAAAATGCTGGTTTAAAGTTGATAAATTGGAGATTAGAACATATACAGAATTTCCAATAAATTACTCAGTCATGGTGTATTGAAGGATTTTTTTAAATTGAGAATTAAATGCATTTTTAGAAAATATGTAACTTCTTAGAGCCACTCTGGAGTTGGAACAAAACAAGTTTTCTTTATTTAAATTGTAATTTTTATGGATGCATTACATTGGAGCCAGAAAAAACATTTTTAACTGCTGAGGTTTTACAGCCACTCTAGGGTTAGGAAAGAAAGCTGAAAAAATATTCTGCCTGGCAGATTTTTTAACGCTTCATTTAAAAGTAAAATAATAAATAAAAAGTATGGTAACCCTTCCACAGTTCATCCAAGTGAAAGAGACACTGTCCATTACATCCCTCCCTGCCACAATGAGCCCAAATTCGGGACACCTTGTCTCGTGTGAAAATTGGTCTACAGCAGTGGTGAGCCTCTTTTTTTTGCCGTGTACCTTAGATTTTAGCATGTTAAATGGAGAGAAAATGTTCTTTCTTCTGCCTGATTTGCTTAGGTGTATTGGGAGGCAATTTGGAGTATCACTGTATCTTGTTTGTATAATGCCTTTTGCAGAGACACCTTCTGAGATATTTGCTTTTGGGCATGATTTGAGGGAATTAATGACAGAATGAAAATCTCCTTCTGAAGGCTAAAATGTGATTGTTCATTTGCTTAATCAAATAAATTAAAAGGGGTAATATCTTGATTTCTTAAGAGTAAACAGTCCTCCTCTCCAAGTAAAATTTTACACCCAAGAAAAGACCTAAAGAAGTCCTAAGTAAACAGGATCTCCTTTCCTGGGAAAGCACAAGGCCTGACACAGTTCTTCATGCATTGCTAAGAGAGAAATACATTCCAGACTCGTGTATAACTTAGTGTCTGGTGAGTCAGAGTTAAAAGAAGCTTTCTATCCACATTTTTTTCATGTTGAAATTCTTGCATGTGGAACCTGCAGAGCTGTGGGTGAGAGCATATCCTACTAATGAGCATAACCTATATGAAAAGGTAGAACAGGCATACTTTTTGTTTACGTGCACAAAGAGACTAATCTACTCAGATGAATAATAGTGTGCTGTTTTCCCTCACTTGTCCTGAAGTACTTTATTTTCACATGCAGTAAATCAGAAGTCTGGTATCTGCTCCTGCACTGTATTCAATATAGGGTGGCTGAGGTTTGATTTCGGCATTAGAGCTCTTAGAGGCACTTTCTCTGAAATGAGAGTGCTTCTGTCCTGGGTGTTTTTGTCTGTAGCACAGGGCAAAAGGCTGCTCTCACGGTGTAATTATATAGCCCACAGGAGCAAAGAAAATAGGGCTGAAAAGGAGCAGAAAAATCTAAGCCATCTAATTCACTCTCTTGCTTCCTGGGAAGATCAGTGTTTTCAAATTAATACCTCACCTGACTTTATCTGAAAATAAAAATAGTTACGTGTAAGGATGATTGTATTTTTCTCTCTCAGCTGTAAACCTGACTTCTGAGAAGCGGTACAGTCCATCAGCCCTCAGGGTCTGAGGTCCACAGCAAGACATGAGGTAGTCGTTTCATCTCTCCATCTTTCCGTCTTGCACTTTCTATGCTGCAGACAGTGCTGATCTCCTATTCTTATCCTACATCATATGAAGATCATTCTTAATATTAGTAATGAAGACATGGTTTGTTTAATCTTTAGTCCGTAGTTTGGAGGTATAGACCATATGCTGAATTCATAGTACAGCCTTCTGCAAAATATCTGGAGACTTGGCTTGATGAGGTGTCAGACAACTTTGGTGTGATGTTGCTAGATGTATAGAAGTTGTCAGTCTGCACACATTTGCAAAGACAATACTTATTTTCAGACATTAGTTCATGAAATGAAAGTTTGCCATTTTGAAGGAAAAAAAAAAGAAAGTGAGGAAGCAATGGGTTATCATATGCATTTTCGTTCACGTACAACATATTCTTTTGTTAATCCTAAGAGTGCCAGTGGAGTAAATCATTCCAGTTTCTCTTGCATGGTCAAAAATGCCTCATTGTTACTGCAGAACTTTGTCTCCAAATTTAGACATTTAGAGGAAATTGAAAAACACAACTGGAAAGATTTACTGAGAGACTGAAGACAAACAGAGAAATCAAAAGTGTGTGCTTTTAAAGCAGAATTTTTAGAGAATGGTGAGAAGATTATGTTTGTTGTGGGAGCACCAGAGAAAATGGGAGACCCATGGGTTTCACTTACAGTGTGACTACTGCCTTGTGCGAAGACCTGCTTGCAAATGCTGAACCCAGAACCTAGAGGAAATAGCAGTCTGGATCATGGGGGTGATATATGTAGTTCTTAGGGGAAAAAAAATGAAAGTTTATAGGCAATAATATGGGAGAAAAGAAGGGAAACGGTTCTAAAAGCAGCAGCAGTGGAGGGACAGGGGCAGTGTAATTTTAGGGCTACATATGAATGTTGTCTCCTTCGCAGTTTAAGTGCCAGAACTGCTCAGCTTTTCTTCATGGTTCTCACACCTATTCTGCTCATGAGACAACACTATAATATCACCAGATGTAACCCAGATGGTACATATTAATTTATATATGGATGCTGGAAAATACATACATACTTTCCATTTGAAGTCTTTTAAGTATGATTTTTATATTCATTTGAAAATTGTTCATTTTTATTTGGGCCATAAGGCAGCCAAAATACAGCTCCCAGGTGAATGAACATTTATCTATTCCACTCTGAATGATTCCAGGTTTCTGTGAGTCTACTTTTGAAGGCGTGTGCTCTTTTCAGAAATGATTCTCACTGGCTCAACAACGTGTTACTGTCAAACATCCATTATTATGCTGAATAGAAATGCTGGGGAGATAAATATAGAACATCTTTCATCTCATTTTCAATATTAACAACTGTTCCATAGGCTTGCTAGGAGACTCAAGTGTGTGACAAAGTAGAACGCCTTGATTTAAGCATTTAATTATTTTTCTGTGTCAAATTTGATTTAATAAGTAATGATAATTGGAGTCGGACATGATCTTTAGATAATCAAGCAATCGAGCTTGCTCATCCGACAGAGCCGGAAGAAGAAGTGGTGGCGGTGTTTGTCATAATAATCTATGCAGCATAAACTCTGGTATTTCCCCAGGGTTTTGAATCACTGAGAAAAGGTGATGAAAAAAGAAAATATACAACTACAGGTAGAATATCAAAACAGCATTAAAGAATAAACTGTGTCTCTCGGTTGGTAACACCCAGTTCCCTCCTTCCTTGTACCCTATTTCTTGCCGTCTGCCTCCACCTCAAAATGGACACCATTTCTGAAATTGCATTTTCTAGTCTCGAAACTGGAATACTAAGTGCTGTGTTTCTGCCAGAGGTGGACCCTTTGCCCCAGAGAGCAACAGGGAATAAATAAGCAGTTAAAAATATCAGTAAGTAAGAACATTCATTTTTCAAGCACTAACCCACTGAGTAGTCTACTATTATTTGTGTTGTATAAAAGTGGGTATGCAGAAATGAAGGTAAATCCAAAATGTGAGCTCTGTACACTCAAGATAACTGGAAAAGGTCTTTTCAGGCTACCTTTGCCATAATTCGCATTATGCTGCAAGACTAGAGAAAACCTTTCCATGGGACAACCACATTTCCATCAACTTAGCAGTGGGAGTGGTGCAAGGGTGCGAGGCAGATTTCACTCTGTGTGTCCAAAACGTTCAGTGTGGGATGCTCATCACACCTGCTCTCAACTTCTCCCACAAAGTCCTTCCAACTTCAGGCCTAACCCCTTCCTTTCCACTGTCCATTCAAAGTTGCTTCATTCCTCCAGCTCCTCTCCCATTTTAGTAAGTCCATGCTTACTAAAACTGGCTGATTCTCTTTTCATAGCTAGTAGGTGAAAAATTCCATTCTTATTTAAGACAATGTGAGACAAATGTATTAAAAAAGCAATGAGCTATGCATGTGGTTAACATGATTGCATTCGAATAAATAATGGGTTGACAAACCACTCTTCCTACTTCAGGATGGAAAGCACCACCTAGATCTTAGGCAGAAACTTCTCCTATAAACATATTGTCCTGGCATTATCTACTGTAAAGATTGAAAAATATGCTGTTGGGTGTTGTCAGAGAACTGTCCCTGGATTAGAGGGGTTGTTAGTCTGATGAGATAGGAAAGTGCCTTTACTCCACCCCACCCATCCCCTAAGTAATCTCCTGCTGAAATTATATTTAGCTACTTCCCATAAGTCCACTGCTAATTCCAGTTATTCAAGTTCTGTCTGGTTTGTGGCATTCAGTATTTGCAGCATCCTTTAGGTAGTGCCAAACTGCAGCCCAATATTTCAGGCGTATTCATAAGGTACAGTCACATCTGGAGCGAGTACCAAGATACTTCCCAGAAGTAGACAATTAATGACTATGAAGAGGACTGTAAGACATCCTGCCGTAGCAATGGCACACATTTTCCAGCAATTGCTGCCCAGTGCTTTGGAAACACTCTCATGTTATGCTGCTGCCTGTTAAATATCTTGGCATTTATCTCACAGCAGAGACCATTCGACTGTGCCAGGATTCTGTTCCATTGACAATGTCTCTTAATTGCCTTGTTGTTTAAATAAACAAGACAAGATAATTAAGAGATAATGACAAAGAAATAGAATGTTAGTGATAATGGGTGGTAGATCCCTCTTCGCTCCAACTTCTCTATCTAGAGCAGCCCAGGCTCTCTGCCTGCGTCAAATCTCACAGCAACCTTCTGAGTTTTGAAAGGGGCCTTTTGTCCTTGCTGTTTGTCTGAATTAATCAGTAAAAGGGAAAAACTCTGGAGGAAAAATTCAGGGCTGAGCATCTGAGAGTAATGGGTGAGGCAAAGATTTGGATAAGTGGAAGGGCGGACCTGCAGCACAAAGGAAAACGATTCTGCACAAAGACCTGGCAGAAGGAGCTGTCTGTCTGCTGCTTTGGTAGTCCTGTATTGGCCAGCCTGAGTCATCCTGTTTCTGCTCCTGACCAAAGCTGTTCGACCATGCAGCCTTTTTAAGAGATGACCAGCAGGAATGCCTGCCTACTGATGGCAGCTGCCTGGGCTGATGTTGCACACATGCCTTTTTGGTGCCTCTGCTCATGCTTTACCTCGCTATTCCCTCATACTGAGGGCTAATCAAAAAGGCTGCATTAATTCTTTGATCAATGCATTAGGCAAAAATTAGCCAAAGCAGGATATTCAGCTATTCAGAGCTAGGAACAGAGCAATTTTAAAGTGTTTTCATAAACTTGGAACACTAATAAAATAGATTAGTGATCCTTTCCATAGATTATGTTGGTTCCTCAACTGGGGCTAACAGGCAAAATTACAAACCCCAAAAGATTTGATATGTAGAAGCCTGGGGGTATTTTTTCTGATTCACCCATGAAGAGTGTGACGGATCTCATTGCTCATCTGAGATTTTTGATTTATTTTGGTACTTAATTGTATATATAGTTGGCAATGACCATATGCATATGATGATGCCATTATACATTTCACAGTATCAGAAAAGATTATTCTGACAGAAACACATAGCTAAAAACCGAGTGAGCATACGAAATGTTGAGCAAAGAGTGGTAGCGAAAGGAAGGAGAAGTTCCTTTGAACTTCTTTGAAGTTCCTGTTCTCTGCTCTGGCTTCCAGCTTGGCTGTGCACTTTGCTTCAAAGACTACAGCAGTATCATAACAGATTTGCTTCTAATTGTCTCAGTTCAAACATCTTTCCTGCTGGTTATTGATATTGATCTGACAAGCTCCATGACAGGTTTTCAGGACATTCTTAAAGCACTTGTGTTGGCTTCAAACTGTTCAAGACAGCTGAATGTGAAAAAACACCATGAAGCCTTTGAGCCTTATTTTGTATCTGTCCTAAAACACATTACACAGATTACCAAGAAAGTTTTAATACTGGAAATAAAAAATGAATTTTGGTGACAGGGGTGCAATGTTTGCTGCATGGTCATGCCAGTGTATATTCCAAGTCAGGAGCAATAGGACAACAGGATTGAAGGATTGACTACACAGTCTTGTCAGATACTCAGATATTGAATATGAGAATAGAAATGTACGGTAATCTTGCCGAGTGCTCTTCTCTTCCATTCTTGCGTATTGCTTTACTGTCAGTCGAAGGAAGGTTTAATTTTTTGAAATGAAGGAAATATGAGAAAGACTGCTTCTCATGTAGTGAGAGATCTACCAAGCCACAGATGCTCATCAACAATTTCAAACCTGCTTTTGGCAACTGTGGCAGTGGCTTGTGTCAGGCTGGCCTGGAGCATGTTGAAGAAGGATTAAATTTTTATTACAGTTTTAGTAAGATTGAAGTACATGATTCTTCAGAAACATTAGGAAATTCTGTGGGTCTTTTGAACTTTGATTTTGATTTTTTTTTTTATTGGCTGTTATTTTCAAGGTTACAGACTAAATACATTGGTTGATGAATAGGTAGATTTTATAAAGGCTGGGCTTGTGTTAGAGGCAAATTATACTGCAACTCAAGAAAGACTGAATTGTGTAATATTTCCACATAGCAGACTAAGAAGCTGGTTTATTTACACTGAGGAATTTTAACAAATCAGTACAACAATTTAATGGCAGAACCAAACCTGAAACCTATACCCTTAAGATTCTAGGGAGAGATGCTGATAGCGTAGAATGTTTAGATTTAAAGGAAGTGATTAGGATGCCTGTTTCAGGCACTTTGGTCAAAGGAAATAAGGATACACAGTGTGTAGATCATCAGTACATATATGTCACATATATGTTTATATGAGCTGGAAATGACAGGCAAAGAGCTTTTTACAGAAATACACCATTACAGTGTGCTACAATTATGCCCACACCAGCACTGCTTTTGTGACGAAGGTCCTGATAGACAAACACTTCTGCTTCTGTGATTTTTTTTTTTTTGTAATAAGAATAGTATTTTTGTCATTTCATATTCATATATTTGATTCTGGTTTGCATTTTGAAGTCATTCACAGGCAGAGACATAGGTTCATCTTATTCATGGGAATGGGAACTTGTTATGCCACTATCCCCCAGGAAATCTTCTAGAATAATAGATGCATTGAGTTTTAAAATAAGTGTTGAGCATCTGATCAACTAACAGTGCCACTATTAGAAAGAAACAAAGAAAAAACAAATAAAATGGAATCTTATTTGCATCTGATTTACATTATCCTTGTGAGCATTGATTCCATTTTTATTTCATTCCTCTTAATACTATTCAGATTGCAGACTGTAACCTTGCTGCAAATTTGCAGCTGAGTTTCATTGTTCATTTAATCATCTCAGGTGTTACTGAAATAGGGAACGCTGCTGCTTGAAAGATTTCCCCTGGGGCTTCATGGGAGCTGCTTATATCCTGAGTTTGGAGGAGCGGGCCTGTAGATACATTCTGGCAGCTCAGCTCTGAATTTTGGTGTTCATCTATTGAAAAATTGCATGGGCCATCCTGTGTCAAGACCATCATTGCTGCCTCCTCCTTTTAGTCAGCAATTTGTCTTCAAGCTTGCTACTTTGGTTATGTCTTTTTCTTCTCCCTCCTTAAATCCTCTCTTCAGCTTAAATATTTGCAAGAACACACTTTTACCACTCCCTCATTTCTCATGTAAGAAGGAACAAACACACAGTGTCAACACTGTGCAGATGCACTTTAACCCAGCATATTATTTCAGGGAGTTTGATGGTGAGTTATGAAATTTGTGTGGTAAGCTAACAACACAAGAGGATTCTTTGATAAACACAAATAACTGGAATTTACCACACAGGTATCTTCGACAGATTATTTTTCTTTCTGTTTCTTAGAGCATTGCTTTCTCTGGTTCAGAGATCCAAAAAGTCAACAGTCTTGAGCAATAGACAGTAGAATCCATGCTCTGAAAATCTGTTTTAACTAATATTTTAGAATGTTAACTTAAAATCTACTGTGTCTGCAAGTAACCCTTCCTATATAATTATTTACCATTGAATATTTGCTGAAAGCAAACACAAAAAGGATTGTCACGTTTAAGTTAATTTGTTTAAAAAATTAAACAAATAGCAGTGAAAAGCATTTTGAAATCTTTGTTTAGCTGTAGTCTGTTTCTGTTGACATGGATCTACAAGAATCTCCTGGCTGGGAGCTCTCATCTGATGTTTCCATTTGGATTCTTCAGATCAAGGTTTTTTTCCATTTTTGACAGGCAAAATTGTGCTCAGATGCTTATGTGATGGCATCTTAATGAATAAATGAATGAATAAATAAAAACTTAAAAATTTCCCTTCAGGCAACAAATTTGCTAATTTTAATGCTCGAAGTGAGGGTTAAGTGCTATGTGACAGAAACTGTACTAGCTGTTGCAAAAGGAGCTGCTCATTTTGATCAACAGCAAAACATTTGCCTTCGAATCTTGAGACTCCAGTCCCAATTGGAGCAGCGACCTTTCCCCTATAATTAATTTTTGTATGCTGTAGTCCATTAGAGAAGAGAGTGACAGCCTCTGGACACAGATTACTGTCTTACATATGGCCCAAAGGAACATTATGGTCTTAATTAAAGGTGGCTCAATATGTCAGCCATTGCAATAGTTTGAGCATTTTTAATACTATGTCGGTGTCTATCCACCTTAAAAGAATTCTGATAGCAAGCAAACTAAGTAATTTGAAGGCAGCTCATGTTCTCTGTAAGTTTTGCAGGACTGCTATTGGGAATACTTGATAATTTATGAAGGCTTACGCCACCAAATTAATTACATTTTCCTGATGCCACATGTCTTTTTCATACAAGCTAGCTCTGAATTATAAGTAACAATATTGTCCTTGTTCATTCCTTCAGTACAGGAGACAGCTTACTAATAACACTGGCAGAATTCAGTTGCTGCATTTTAGAAGTGTCATTTATTAAAGCATTGCTACAGTTAAGGCGGCGTATACTCCTCTCATATTAACCCTGATTTCTGCTGTACATACTACTGAATCTTGTTTCTGAGCCTTCAGCATGGATTTGATTTGGGAACATTTTTTACACTGTTTGGAAAACATAAGTTTGCAGAAAGTGGCCAATTCAGAGACTTGCTGTGATGTGCAGGAGACACAAAGGCACACACTCTTCTGTTTTCTGTGGGAAATAGGTTACGTTACAATTTTCTGCTCTGAAAAACAAAAACTCCTAAGAGTGCTTACCATAGATAACTCACTGCTTTCTTTTGTCAGTGGTCTTCCTTTGAGGCCCTGCAATCTTGACTCATGCTTGGATTTGGCATAAACAGATACTTCTTGGAAATCCTGACAAACTATCCTAATGAGGGTGACTTAGAAAGAATTAAAATTTTTACCTTTCTTTTTTCCTAATTAAACTAAAATAAATTTAAATAGATGGTATATAATTACAGCTAAGCCCTGAACTTTTGATTAGTAAGGAAAGAAATAAACTGAACATCTACTTTCTTGAATAAGATTTTAGAATATTGACATTTTCTTTTGTGCCTCTTCCACTTTTTTTCTGATTTGTATGAAGATGACAGAACAGAATCGAGGGCTGCTTTTGGAATGATTTTCAAAAGAGTGATTTATACAATGAAACACAGTTCTATGACACATTATCACTTCAAATAAATACTGGTTTGGACATAAAATTTCAGGGGAAGGATTTTTCACTAAAGAGCCCACCTTTTTTTTTGCAGTTCCTTTGAACACTGAAGTTTGTTCCATGGAAGAAATTTGCTGTTGTAAAATTTCAGCAGATTTAGGGGAATTTATTCGGCTGGTACCATTTAAGCTCAGTCTTAAATGCAACATGGTTTCACACCATTTTGGTCTCCTGCTAGAGTCTTGACTGGCAATGGAAACACTGAAAAGACTCAGGCAAAGACATACAGTCCTCTGTGAGAATCAGTAACTTGTGAGAATGAAGCTGGGAGAGAGAAGGAAGTGAGAGAAGGGGGTTAGGTTAGGAATGAGGGTGTGAAAGGTAAGGAAGAAAAGGTGGAAAGGATGCAGATGTTAAGATCAAGCCTAGGAGCAGATGTTGCAAAGGATTATGCATTTGCCCTGATGTGAAGAGCATTAGTGCTGGGGAAGAACAGGAAGGAAAAATGGAGCTAACAGGAACATGACAAAAGTGTAATGAATGAGGGAATGGAACTGTAAGATGCAGAGGACAAAAAAGAGCAGGACAAAATTCTGCAAAATAGGACTGGGGTAGAAAGGAAATAAGTATTTCAATACTGAGAATTTCAATTACTGGCAAACAAGACTGAAAAAACAATACAGAAGGTACCATGAAAGAAGCATGTATAGCTGTACCTTACTTGGATCATGATGGAGGACCTTGCATCCTCTTTCTAGAGGGAAGTGAGTATGTTATTGAACAATGATGCTACAGGATCAGTGCAGGAGAAATAATCTTGGAGCTAGCAGATCTCCAGCACTTAGACTTAACACTTCTCCTGGTGAGGTCTTCTGCTCCAGTATTTTCCTTTTTGTCACATCATGGAGCCATGCTCCATTTTTCAGCTCTATCAGTGACAGCATACTGAAGTCAGGCTCCAAATGCTAGTGATTCGGCAGAGAAGATCATGCTGAACTGATGGTGAATTGCATTTTCTGCTGCATTTAGTCTTCAGCTCAGAATAATGTTTGGTCATCTTCACATTATGCTAAGTACAATGGATGTTGAAGGCCTTCCAGGTAGTGACATCTGGTTGTGCTACTTTACAGTACAAAAAAATGCCTCAAGGAACTAAGCCTCAAGTAGTTCAGCATCTGTTTCAGGTTGTTTCAAGAGATGGTAAACTCCTTGTAAGCTTGCCCATGAAGAATTCTTACATGAGCTTTGACAGCAGCAACATTTTTATGCTTTTCCTGCAGCATGCAGTTAGAAGGTTTTTGTTTTATTTTTCTTAAGGATTTGTTTGTGCACTGAAATTAAGATCTATCTGAAAGTGGATGGTAAAAACTATGTTAGTTGAACATTAACAATATTGTAGATACTTGCAAGGGCAAAGGTATATTCAACAGCCCTTTACACAGTCAGGACTTTTTAGCTGTAATTGCACTGATAAGTTTTTGTCCCCATCTCTGTTCAAATCTAAAGAAAACCCAGGTCTTTGTCAGCCCATTCAGGAGTTTGCCATCTGTTCTCACCCTCTGTCTTGTGATAGCAACAATGTCCTTTAATTTTCCTTTGTCACTAATAGCAAAATTCTCTGTTACAGCTGCACAGTGGGCAATAACTCAAATCAAAATCTTTCCTAAAAGACAAAGGACATTTGATTTCTGACCAATAAGGAGGTTCTCCATCTTTTGCTCTGCCTTCAGCCAATGACTCCTGAGTTTGCACAGTTTATTCAATCCAGATTATTGTATTTAGAACTAAACCTGAAATCTAACAAACTGGAAAGAGCACCAGTTAAATAGAATTGTGACTTTTTAGTGATACAAATATAAACTGACAACAAATGGCTGCCCTAGGCCAGGGCATATTAACTGGAAACCACAAGATGGTGCTGCTATAACTGGCCTAGTTTTAGTCTAGCTCTGTTCAATAGACAAGAAAATACTTTGCCTTCTCTCCTAAAGAGGCAACAAGAAATGACTCAACATGTATCAATTACTCTGTTGTTCCCCGACACATTTACAGCAATGTGGAATTTGTTTTCAAAGTGTCAGGATGACAGACAGAGATACATCCTCTTGTTGTCTCTCCTTCAGCACCTCCCATGGTTGGGCAACTCTAACTTGTGGCAGCTTTTTTATAAAATATAGTTATATTGCAGGCAATTGTCTGCCATAGAATGTGTTAAGGAAGATATAATTTGAAATCCCTGATGATGGCATATCCAGACAAAACACTGCAGCCAGGTCTGTGCATATCCCAGGAGCTGTTGCCGTAACTTTAATAAGTAAAACATCCAACACTTGTAATAATTTGAAAGAGCAGGCCAGAACTGTTGGGTGTCTGCCAGCCACATCAGGGTGTGAATAATTCTCTCAGTTCTATCCATATTCATTGGAGTCATCCTTAGAGCCAGATAATATCTGGGATCCAGAGCTGATCCCTAAGAAAACAAAGTCACAGACTTAGTAGCAGAAGTCTCCAAGGATTCTAAAGGTCTTCTGATGCATCTTGCTAGAAAGCCTAGGAGGTAATTACCTTTACCTACTCCCCCTGCTGAACTTATATTCCTCCAGCTGCTGCCCCTTGTCCCCTGGGTGCACCAATAGATATGTGGAGGTCCACATGAGAAGGAGGCTGCTGTGCTGATCTAAATATTCCCCATGTTCCTTCACATCGCTTTTTCTCTACCAGGGCTGCTGTGTTACAGCAGGAGAGAGCACGTGCCTGTGCCTCAGGGCCACCAGTCCTTGCAGCGGGCACAGTGAAGTGCCCAGCAAAGGTGACTTTGTGCTGTGGCTAAGGGCAGTGCCTGGGGCATTCATTGACACACATTCCCTTCTGCCACCTCTGCTGCTGGGTGATAACTGCTGGCAGATGACTGTGAGCATCTAGGAGCTTTAAAATGTCCCAGAAAATTCCCCACGTTTTTTTTTTCTGAGAGCCTTTCATTGTGCTGCCCTTATTAGTTTCCCTGTATTGCTTGTCCTAGTCCAAGTGAAACTGCTGAATGAAAAGGACATCTTTTGTGGTAATAATAACATAAATCTCTGCTGGAATATGACTTCATTTATTTATCTATTAGCAAAAAGTGACAGCAAAAATGTGTATGCAGGAGCACCTTGAATAGACCCATAATAAGAATGTCTTTGCTGTTACAGGGAACACAATAAATAGCTTGTTGGCTGCAATGAAAGAGAAGCTTAGAATAAACTGCACTGAGAAATAACATTGATATGTTCATATCAACTATGAAGGAATCAGGTGGGACAAATTAGTAGAGAATAACCTTTTCTGGAACTAAAATGTAGTTGTTTTGAGCACGTACATACACACATGCACACACAGTAGTAGTGTATTCTTTCCTTATTTATTGCATTTTCACCAAGAAATACTTCTAAAATGTTATGAGAGACAGTTTTTGAAATATTACATGATTTTTCTGGAAGAAGAAGGAGCTTGCATTGCTATATAGACTGGGTTTGTGTGAATATGTTCCTCTTTTAACACACTGAAGACTGAGGTTGAGTTGATACATACACACAGAAGCATCTTCACAGCTGATTAAACTGTGCCCCCTTTCCTCTGCAGACTTCCACAAATGTTTAGATTTATGCTACTTCCCTCATCACGGCAGTGTTGTTGACTGGGCTTGTGTTGCTGAAAGAAGTGGTTTGGTTTTGCTGGATCATAGAACCCTAGAATAGTTAGAGTTGGAAAGGACCTCAAGATCATCTAGTTCCAACCCCCCTGCCGTGGGCAGGGACACCTCACACTAAACCATGCCACCCAAGGCTCTGCCCAACCTGGCCTTGAACACCACCAGGGATGAAGCATTCACAACCTCCCTGGGCAACCCATTCCAATGCCTCACCACCCTTACAGTAAAGAATTTCTTCCTCATATCCAATCTAAACTTCCCCTGTTTAAGTTTGAACCCGTTATCCCTTGTCCTCTCACTACAGTCCCTACAGAAGAGTCCCTCCCCAGCATCCCTGTAGTCCCCCTTCAGGTACTGGAAGGCTGATTTGAGGTCTCTGCATGGGTAGTGCTTTAGGAGAACTCCTTTAAGTGGGAACAACCTCTTTTCAAAATCTCACATGTGATCTGAGACTTAGCAGGAAAAGACTTATGCATGAATGGACATGGGGATATTAAGCAATTTGGTAATACCTTTGTGATAAAACAGAAGGAGGCCTTTCGTTCTCCTAAATTCTGGGGTTGTTCTTTAAATGAAATTGGTGTGGCATAGATTATTGCTGGCTGCCCCACACACAACACAGTACCCTCATGAATTACAGACAAGAATTTCTTTTTAGGAAGGAAGAACAAAGATTTCCTCAAGTCTCTGTTCTGTGGTCAAAAAATGTACTTCATTGCATTTAAACTATACTAAAGTTATAGTTGGCCATGCATGAGTAGCTGATGATTTCAAAACTTTACAATTCCTTGCTAAAAGAAAAACTACCACTGCATTAATTGTTTTCTGTAGCTGTACTACATTTTATTGCTCTTTCTTGTAACATTTTCCCCAACAGTTTATATTCAGTTTATCCAGCAGGCCTCTGGCAACCTGCAGCACAAATAATTCAACTCCATATGTAGTTCTACCATGTCTGTCATCAATTGTAAAGCGGTGTTTGAGAAAAAAGGTGAATGCCAGTACCAGTGTTTTTTCCCTGTATATGTCCAACTTGAGAAGCTCAGAGCACAGCAGTTTAGCTGAAAACTCCCTGACAGGCTTTGTGAAGATTTGTCCGGTACTGCTACCGTTACTATTATTATTATTACTGTTGTTGTTGTCGTTGCTGGTCTGTGGGCAGTCCTCAAGAGGTCATTAACTTCTACCACATCAGACAGGAAATGGACCCTTCGGGTCCAGGATGAGCAATTTGGTTTGACTCCTTGAAAAGATAGGTGAAGAGGAAAGAAAACACATCTGATCCTGCAGTTTAGTCTATGGGGCAATCCTAGTGGCCAGAGCACAAAGGCAGCATAGTCTCAGCATTGCTTTTGGAGCCATAGAAGCCCACTCTACTGGCTTCACAGACTCTTGACATGCCTCAGTATCCTCTCTATTGCAACACCGTCACTCAGGATATTCAAATTTCTATTTCTTCATTTTTTTCCCTTCATAAAGTAATAATCTGTGTTTTCAAATGTGCAGGCATAATCAGAGATACTCTGTGACAGTGCCAGCATTCTTTGGATGGAGGCTGAGAACATGGCTTGAGGTGTTCGCGCAGTCCTGAGGGCCAGTGCTTGGCAGCACAGTGCAACGTGGCTGTTGGATCAATGAAGAGGTGCCTATGCTCAGTGACCTCCCCTATCTTTCTGCATTCTTCCCTGCCATACTTTTTCTGCCCCTCAGCCAGACATCATACATGCACTAGAATAAGCACATAAGAGGAAGGTCCCCTGCCAGAAAGGTGCTGCTCATGTACTACAGAAAATCCACCTCCAGCCTCAATTGTTGGACAAGACATTGTCATTTCAGAATTACTCCTTCTACACTGATCTCTGGTGGGTTCAGCATTGTACAAACCCTCCTTTCTGAGTGGCTGTCATGTTTGCTTCTCCTCCATGCTTGGGCAGAGAGGGATTTCTTTCTCTTGCTTCCTAGAAGAGGTGAGGTCAGAAGGAGAAAGAGCCTGGGTGGCCTACTCACAGGTGGTGAAAGAGCTGGAAAGGGTCGCCAGATGGCTGACGTAAGGGTTCATAAAACGATGAGGGCCCAGCCCTCATTGTTCCTTTAAACCTAAATGTTTGTATGTGTTACCAAACCATCATGTAAAACTATATAAACGTTTTCACATGTTGAACTACAGATTAACTGTTGTGCTTATGATGATAATTAAAACCACAAGCACAACATATTGTGAAAAAGTGCCACATGCACATTTAATTATGATTCAAATTTCCAGGCGTGCAGTCAGAAAAAGGAATTACTGGGTACCTCTTGCTATATATATATATACATATAGCTGTTCTACGTATTCAGCAAATTTTAGGTGATGCTGAGTATCTTGCAGGATTGGACCTCATTATTTGTAGAATTTGGAGAGGATCTCTCCTTATTCCTGGAGTTATTTTTTAGATCTGGATTATTTTTTCAGGTACTTTTTAAAGTGAAAGAAACTGACATATAAGGTTTGGTGTGATTGGTGCATAATATTTCACGTCAAACACCTAGAAAAAAAAACCCAAAACAATTCTTGATCATTTTAAACCATTTGAAAGTGTAAAACTGCAGGGATGGCATGGAAATAGTTTTAGAAAAGTAGATTTTCTTTGGGACTTCTAATTCTTTAATACTTTCAACATCAAGACAAATGTTTCTGGGTGTTGCTTTAAGTATGTATTTTCTGGGGTGGTTTGCCATATTTGTTTCCTGCTGCACAAACTTTGCTGTGCAGCACTGAGTCTGCAGCTAGATTTCAGAGCTGAGTGAGCCAGAGCCTTTGCTTGAAGCAGTGCTGTTTCATGAAGAAACACCAATTACTCTGAAATGTAATAGCCACATCAGCAGCTGAAGAAAATCAAAATGGACCCTGGATAATTATTATTACATGTATATTTTTTAATTTTTAAACAGGTCTCATAATTTTTTAAAGTTTGAGATGTGTTTTTGAATGTTGATGGTAGGCGACACCAGAAATGAGGCAAGCAGCAGCATCCTCTCCAAAGCAATGTAGAGGCCAAGGCACAAGAGGTCACAACTCTTACCAGTAGAATAGAGATGGGAGAGAAACAGTCTGATGCAAGTAAAAATGTAACAGCTTTGCAGAAACTGCAACTCAAAATGGGGGAGTGTGGTCTCTTTGAGTTCTCCAAATTCATTGAAGTGCCTATATTCTAACATGATCCTGTGCTGAGTTTTCTATTCACATACAATTCTGGGCCTAATTCTCCACTGGAGCTGTATCTTCACAGTGCAAAGCAGCACTGCAGGAGAAAGACCACAAGTAGCTCTGAGCAGATATAAGTATCTCTACTGCACACTACTGCAACATGCACAACAATTCTTGAGAGAGTTGGGAATGCCATAATGTTAGCACAGTGTAGATGGGGCTATTTGAAGGATCTTTATACCATCCTGTACTAAGCAGTGGAGATGCGCCCGAACTACGTCTGAAACAAGTAGCAGTAAAAACTGAATGACCCAGTGAAACCATTTAAAATACTGATGCTGGCGGGGCGGGGGTGTTTCAACAATTAGAAGAGTTCGAAATTAGAAATTATGAATAAGCAAAAGAAAAAAAATCAAAAATTAAAAAAGAAATTATGACTTGAAGTGTCATAGGTCATGTTTTAGATTCAGACAAATAGAGATCCTAAGAAGGCAACCTCTTAAAAATATTGTTTGTCTTAAAAAAGAAGCTATTTTTTCTGCTATAAAACGTGTTGTCAAAACTGTCGAGCTTATTTTTTATTTTGTTTTATGCAGTGTTTTCTTCTCCTTTGGGTTTCTGATAATTTTCGGATTATTTTTTTCTCAATTTAAGTTCTCTGTAACCAGTTGTCAAAAATGAGCAAAACCTCATTTCTTTCCACAAAAAGATTTTTTTCCCACAAAAGGTAATATTTTAAGAAATCGACAACAGTTTTTGTGAAATATTACACTTCAGAAAAAAAAAAAGAGAAAAAACCCAACCAAAAAACAACAACCCCCCCCTCAAACAAGAAGTGATACTTCTGTAGAAAAAGACGTGATGTTAAATTCTGAGCAGCTGCAATCCAAAACAACACCTTGCGGAGTGTCAAAAAATTAGAGCTACAGAGTCAGCAAAACACAGGTGTAAAGGGCTCCCTCTGTGGAGCGCAATGAGCTGCCATGTTTGAGTAGTTGAGTTTATTGGGATGTTGTCTTGGGAAGTCTTGCTGGCAATCTCTGGAAATCTGAATGCAGTGTGAGAGAAATATCACACTGAACTGTTCAGCTTGAACCTTGCACTATGCCTGCCGTGATGCATACCATTATTATTACTATTATTTTTAGGGTTGGGTTGGAATCTTGGGTTTTTTTTTGCTCTGCATTAATATAACCAAGATCATAACAGCAGCATATGCACAACAAAGCTGCTAACCAAGGAAATATCAGGCTTACAGCATTTCTTTGCACCACAGTTGCTTATCAATGAAGCGTATATATAGCCTAATTAACATAACTGGAACGACTATAATTATGCTATCATTTTGTTTACTTTAGCACATTCTGTTGAGGTATATGGGTAGCAATATTTGTTATTGAAATATTCCCCCTTGCTACATTCAGGCTGTTTAATTATCTTGTTAGTCTATTTTATTTATGTTGTGATTTAGTTGCTTAAAAGCAAGGAAAGTGTTAAAATCCCCAAACTCTTGGCTTACATCTTCTTCTCTATTTTGGATCTTGGACACAATCTGATAAAGCCTTGAGTTGTTCTTACTAATTCAAGTAAGGCGGTCCTGTCATAATTAATGTCACTATTGGCTTAAATGAGACTTTGGAGCATAGAGGTCTAAAAATAAAGATAATCAAGAACATACACAGCAAAAAACCTTTCTGGGTTCCCATTTGCAATGCAAAAGCAAAGCTGCTAGTTTGGGATAGCACTGCTAGACAAAGACAATGAAGGAAAATTATATCAAGAATTTTTTTTCCTGGTTTAGACTGTCCTGCTGAAATGGAATTGCACCCATTTTTGGTAAAAGCAAGATATCTCTCCTGTAAATGCTTCCAAAGAAGGTTCCCTATGCATTCAGGATGATGCTTGTCTCAGCTTTTGTATAGCCCACATAGACACCCTCATCTTCATGGCTTCAGCATTGGTGTCACCAATGCTCTCTAGGTCCACAAAAGCCTGAACATCCTTGGTGCACTGTAGTGTGACCACAGCTCAGGATAGGCAACCACAGCACATCCTTGTCTCTTATGGCTTTGTCTTAGGGCAGGAGGGGAAAGAAAAGGCACATGGGGCATCATCTGAGCTGGCAAAAATCCTTATCAAGTTCTTGCCTTGAACATCCCTCACCCTCATGCACCCACAGTGCAGGCGCACAAAGCCGTTCACTGGCTTTCACCATCAGAAGTGGTACACAAACAGCTCATCCAGCAGAGACCTGGATCATCTGTTCCCTCACATTTCACCAGGCTTAATGCCTTTTGCTTTACAATGGTGTGCAGAACATTAATAAAGCAAGTCATGTTTGTATAGCTATATGATTTCCATAATTGGGAATGTCAAGAGTATATTTTAAGGTAAGGATGTATGAATTAATATAGACATACTGTGAGTGTTGGCAGTTTACCACACCTTTGGGTGTAGTGCAGAGCCTTTCTTCACATTAAAGGAATAACAAAGGTTCTCTCAGGTCTCTTGCTGAGTTGCTGGTTGGCTGGAAATGTCCTTTTTTTTTGGGTCTTTTGATGGAGCAAAACTGTTCATGGTAGTGTTTTCATTGGGAGAGTACTTCTAATGTGCAAGCTGTCATACTTATAGTCATCTCTAATTGAGAGCAGTACTCAAGCCGACACATACCTTCAGCATGTGGCAG
This sequence comes from Amazona ochrocephala, assembly GCA_039720435.1. Lineage (NCBI taxonomy): Eukaryota > Metazoa > Chordata > Aves > Psittaciformes > Psittacidae > Amazona > Amazona ochrocephala. Next base: position 26,514,037 of record CM077876.1, on the reverse strand, counting down.
GTCAGAGGTATCTGAATCTTCCCAGGGATCTTCTAACGAAAACCGGGTGGCTTGTAGTCATATTCCTCTTCTCCCTAGCACCATCCCATTTATACAAAGACAATATAGATGTCTAATTTAAGGACACCAAGTATGGGGGGGGGGAACTTACTGGGTCTTTTCCTGAAAATTGCAAATACACCACAGTTGAAAGAGGAGGAATAAATGAAGAAGCAGCACATTTCAAATCCTCTGTTAAAGAAGTCCCATGGCAGCTTTGCTGCCTGCCTGTGTTTCTTTGCTACTCTTGATCAGGCACCATATGTAAATGAGCACTGCTTACATGCAAGCTCCCCCTTAGAGTTACATCAGCTACTCCTAATAAAAGCTCAATATGTGGAACTTAATCATCTACCAGATGTTTTTATTTACCAATTCTTTTTTTTTTTTTTTTTTTTTTTTTAAAAAAATCTAAAATTGTTCATGGGGTTTTCTAGTCACTTGGATCTAATTTAAATGAGCAGACCCAAATTCATCTCTGACAATGCATCATTAAAGTGACGCAGTTTTGCATAAGAGATGAATTTCACCCACAGACCATATTTTTTTAAGAATGAAATAATGTGTTACTGGAACACAACCACATATACACTCTTTCTAACTCCTGGCCACTCCAATGAATACAAAGCATTGAGGACGTAACCTTTGGAGATAAACACACATATGTGCATCTCTTTCCATCTCTCTTGCTGCCATTCCAAAGTCTTTAACATGGAAATGATTGCTGATTCCCTCTCCTTTTTTTATACAAGCACAAAGACAGAGAGTGGACTGAGGCTCAGAGCCAAATATCTCAATGTCCAGTGAAAGCAGTGAAAATTGTGTCTTAAGCATTGCAGGATTGAACTACTGTGGCAGGGCATGAGACTAGTCATGATTTTTATCCATCCCCTGCTCTCTTCCTCTGAAATACTTGTGACATTTGCTGTCTCACTGTAGCCCATTAGTTGATAACAGCGAGCGTAGAAGTGTTTCATGGGCTCTAAAGAGTAGAGACCAAATGTGGCATACCTGCCAAAGACCATGGCTGGACTTGCTGATCTTTGTCTTCCACTTTTGTGCTCCTGTTTCAGACATGACATGCACAAATGTCTTTTGCTGCTTGCTAAATTGTCCTTGAAGTCTAACCCTTTTTATTCCCAGCTTGGCTTCTCATAAGTAAACTGTCAGTCATGTTAGGGTTTTCTAGATGTACAATGGTTTAGTTGGTTCATACAAATAGAGGCTGGTTTCACTTGCTTAAAACATACACTTTAATTTTCTGCTGTGATTTCTTAAATTCAGAATGAGGAGTAGAAATCCATTCTGGTTTAAACAGCTTTCTAGTATTCTGCAGTTGTGTGTAGCAACAACAATCTCACACCATTTGGACACTGCACTCTGCTGCTTCTGAGATGTGACATGAGACCGTCTCCCCTTGCATAAAAGAGAGTCTTGCTCTATCTTCTGAGGCTCTCGGCAATACCATGCTGTGAATCATTTTATCATCATTGCTGTCATCTGGGAAAGCAAACAAGATTTTGCCCTTTATTTTGGTGCTGTTTGTGCTCGCCACTTGAACTCTTGCACTCCCCATCCCTTTTCCTACCATAAACACTGCTTCTGCTCATCTCCCATGCAGTCCTGTTGCCTTTGCCCTTTCTCCTCCTCTTATACAGCTCGTGTTTCTCTTGCACCGGGTTATCTCAACAGTTTATATTAAACTCCTCTGCTAACCACATGGCATTTGTGCAGCTGCACGCTCCACTCAGGCTTACTCCATGCCTTTTCTGTTTACTCTAGGTGCAGGTGACAGCAGCACAGGCTGGAGCAACCAGCTGGTGTTGTCAGGAAGAGCAGTAGGTAAAGCTATTCTGGAACAAGCCTAAACTCCTGTGGTCCTTAATGCCTTGTCTGTGTGCTCAGTCTTAGTGTGGTGAGACCTACTGGTTTGTGCAACTGGGTAATAATTAGAGTTCTTCTTTGAAGAGGGGAGATTTTTGAAAAGTGCCAGAATGAGAGAGAAATGGAAACCCTGTTTGAAGGAACCTTGAACACCCCATCGGCAGCTGATGTGGTGTTGTGAGGATCCCCAGGTCCTGTCCACTGCAGTGGTCCACAGGGAAGTGCCTGCAATGGGCAAGACAAAAAGCAGCAAGCAAGGAAAATAACTGCAGAAAACCAAAACTGTTGTGAGAACATCCTTTGTCATCTTCCTAAGAACATATTCCTAAGAACATCTTCCTAAGAACATCTTCCTAAACTGGGATTACAGTGGTGCACTGGGAGTTTTGAATAAAGAGCCTCCAGGTGTCAAATGACCAAAAGTGGCAGAAGTTTATGACATACTTACAGGTACACTTTCCAGACACTCCTTTTTCATAAGATCATGTTGACCATTGCAGTGGTGAAAGTATTCGCTCATGTGCACTGGCTACCTCAAGCCACTGCCTTTGCAGAGGACAGCTGCTCTGCAGAGTGCTTCTTTCTCTACCTTAGTCATTTCCCAGCAGACAAGAAAATAATCCTTTTCTTAGATCAAAGGGTTTCTCATAACCCCAAACTGAGACACGTCATGAAAATATTGCATTTTTATTCGAACCAGCCATTGTTTAATTGTCTTGTTTTTATCAGCAAATTGCTTTCTTTTAAAATTTGCCACATGTGACAAGTCACATTGTAATGCATTACTTCAGGCTGTATCTTTCATGTTGCATTAGAGTGAGACAAGTTTAACAAGATCTGATGCTTTCAATCTGCTTCAAACATGGCATGGTGAAAGATTTGAAAGAGATGCATCTTTAAGGGGAAACAAAAGGTTTATCGATTTATTTTCTCTTTTATTTATATTTTCCTCCCTTTTACTTTCAAACTGAAGTCAAGTAATGGGATTGTTAGAGAAAGAGTTAATCTATTTTTCTTACTTGTAAAAATTCTATCAACTTCCAATTGTTTGCTTGATTTCTACTTTATCTTTTCCCAGCTTTCTGAAGGAAAAAAGCTACCTGGTAACTATAAGGAAAAAGTTTTCTAAGAAGCAATTAGTTTGGAGAAAGAATGAATTGTCTTAATGGGTGCTGATAAAAGAAGAAAATTCAGCTTTTGAAAGATGAATATTTATATGGCTAAATCCAACATATCCGGCCTCTTATGTTCTAACATTTTTAATTTTCTGATTCAAAAGTGAACATAGAAATTTTATCACAGAAATGAATATGCTTGCCTCACAACAACAGTGAGGAAAACAAAAGAAAAATAATCTGAATTGCTAGACTAGATTCAACTAATTTAATTTAGCATATTTGTTATAACCAATTTACACTTAAATGTAGTAAAAATGCACACTTTTCTTACAAAAGCAGTAAAATGAATTGTAACATTTGAAGTTGTTGTTTGTTTTTTTCTCCTACAAAACTGTTTTGTCAAAAAATATTTTGCTGTAACGTTTCTGAGAACATGCTAGATTCCCCCATACCCTGTCTACAAATAACAGCACAAGCATATTGATGCTTACAGTCCACTTGAGTTTTCTGCTTTCCTCATTACTTGTATTCTATTTTCTCTGAGACTATTCAGATATTGTACTTACAGCAAGAGACAACAGTTAAGTACGAACATAAAGCAAGAGACAACAGTTAAGTATGAACATAAGCATGTTCATGATTCACACTGGGCTACACACTGATGTTTTTATTCCTTCTGAACCATCATATTTTGCCCCATGAGATCACAATAATCTCAGTGGGATGACTTTGAACTATGAACTCAGTTCATTATATGCATAGGTAACACATTCTAGTTTTATGGACTTTTTCAGTGTGAGGATCTTTATTTAACTGCACATTTTATTTGGTATAGATGCTAACACAACTGCAGCAACCTACTTCTCCACCATTTCAGGTCTTAAAATTATGATATTAAAAGATATGCTCCTGACCAGCCATGAAGTAGAATACTAATACAGGAAACATGGAGTAACATTATAAAATCCTTGTGTAAAAAATCAGAATACTTGACCAAAGTGGTCTTTTCTGGTATCAAAATCTATTAAACTGTAACTTCACCTTCTGTCCCAGTGACATGCATCTGATCAAGAATAACTTCGGTTGAAATGGACATCAATTGTTTTATCTGTGTTTGCCTTTAACCTGATTTAGCCTTAAAGAGAGGTTCTAATGATCCCTGTAACTGTCCTTTCAACACCGTGGTTTAGCAGCTTTTCTAATTGACTTAATAAATTACTATTAGGTTATGAAGTAGCTTTCCAGTAGATGAAGAAAAGGAAAGGAAAAAAACCCACCCTCAAGCCCCAAAACCACTACTTTAACAGAAGTCTGGCTTTAAAATGTCTAAAATGCCCCTCCTTCCATTTCTGTGGAGTTTCTCATAACACAGCTGTTGGAAATAACAAGAGACTAACCTCAGTACAAGGGTCAGCACCCAGTGTTTCTTCGTAAACCAAGAGTACATTTTTGTTCAGACTCCCTGAAGTTGCCAGAACGACATGTCAAACCAAGCAGCCAAGTTATGAGCAGAGAATGTGGTCTGTATCTCATGGTTGGCTGTAAATGATTGGGGATAAATTAGAGATAATACCAAAAAAAATATTTTTATTTCCAAAATGGAAATATTTTACATGCTCTTCTGGTTTCACAAAGACTAGGTATTTGATGCAGTCTTTCACTGCCCTAAGAAGTGGTGGGGATAGAGGTAATGGTGTTTTCTAGCTCATTACTACAAATGAGTCAGCATTTAAGCAGAAAACAAAGGTAAATGTAGTGCTCCTTGCCTATGGTTATCCACTCTTGCTTCTAAATGAGATTTTTACAAGCTGACAGGACATTGAGTTTCACTGCCAACTATTTGATTTAGTAATAAAACTCAAGTAGTACTGTCTAGCTTAACTCATCGATGTGCAAGAGGACAGTATGTCAAGAACTTACTGCACTGGATGTCGTGATGCTGCCATATACACTGGGTAAGACCACAGTAACATCCAAATCCTTGAGCAATAGTTAAAGCTCTTTACAGCAAGCCAATATAAATCTAGAAAGTCAGCTAGCATCTTGCACTAAGTTTTTTCCAGAACATGTGCCAGAAGGTGTCTGTTGTACTAAGCACCTAAGTATCCCGATTTGATCACTTTCAGTGCCAGCTCTCTTCATATAGATAACCGTATAAGCAGCAGTGAAAGCTACTTATTATAGGTAGATTTGCCGCAAAGCCTGCAGGGGATCTCTGGGAGCTGCCTACTTCCTCGCTACACACTGGTGAGTTCTGGTTGCTGTTGATCACCCAGGCGCTTTCCTTTATGACCCCTAAAATATCAGCTCTTAAATGGTCTGTGCACATCTGCAGGGCACAGATGAACAGCAGTGTGGATGAAGCATACTTCCTATGTTAGTTCCCTATTTTTTTGATTTACCACCCTTTCAAAGAAAAATGCCTTTATGTAAGCCAGTTACCTTCAAATCATCTTTAATGCATGTCAATTTAAGCTGAAAGGCAGATGAAAGCATAAATTCACAACATCCAAAGCAGACTATGAAAACAAAGGTTTATGCAAGATATGCACAGAATGAAAGAAAGAAACATATGATCTGTACAAATGAAGCTGAAATAAAAGTTATTTCTTACTACAGTCAGCTGAGGTGCTAAAGGTGCCTCAGTACAGACCTCAGCAGCGATTTCAGACTCCATCATGTCCTCAGTGTCCCCTTGTGTCCCTTGCAGAGGAGCTGACTTGAGCAAAGCCACCACCTCTAAATCATCTCTGTGCAGGTCCTCAGAATTGCCATTCACATCAGCCTTCCCATGCCAGACTCATAGGTTTTTCCTTGGAAATTTGAACTGACTGTTCCCTGACTCATGAGAGGCATAATGGTGTTTGGTTCTTGGTGAATCTTAACCAACTTGTCATGTTACATACGAAAATTTTCCCTCTAAGAAATAATTGGAAGTTCTAGTCTTTTAAGAGACATCACACAGCATGCAAGAACCCGTGAAAAAATATCTAAAGAAATACATCATGGAAAACAAAGAAATCCTGGTGACGATAAAGAGCTAATCCAATAAACTAATCTGATCAAAAGATCAGTCTTGTAAAATCAATTACATTTGTCTTCAAACACAAAGACATAGACATAAGACATAAGGTTCTTCTTAGAAGAAATACATTCTCTGAAGGGATTTAACCACAAATTGATTTATGAATATACTCCCCTAAGAGAAACTAGAATATAATTCCTGAAGTATCTCTATCAAGAACCAACAGGAATTTTCTCTCTTTTGTACTAGTTTAGCAACTCACTTGAAAACATGTAAACAATGTTTGGTATACAGCATGTGATTTATAGCATGCACTGTTTTGTCTCAGTGCTTTCAAGGAGAACAACAGCAAGCTGTAAAATCTTCTGCTCCAGATCATTCCTTCAAAATAAATCCAGTTCAGATGCTCTGTGAGGACTGGTATTTCAAAGTGATAACTGACAATTTATAAATCACCCGCTCCATTTTGCAGTGAGACAGCACATCTGTAATCCATATTTATTTCCCATTAATAATTGTGAGGGTGCTGCTACATTGATTGTTTCATATCTTGCACGTTTCGCCTTACTAACTAACCTTGAAGAAGAGCAAAGAGAAGCACTTTTCCAGGCTTTTTTTCAAACTCAGGGAATATCATAAGATTCAAATAAATTTAAAATAAATTCAAATAATATATTGAACCAACAGAAGCTCAACATTTTCATACTTATTAAGGAAATTCATATTGGCATTATTTATGTTTCATTCCCTTTCAGATATCCACATCAAATACAAAAGCTGAGCAATACAAAGAGGAAATCCTTTATTTCTTTTTTAAAAACGGTCAAAATGTTGATTCAGTTCAGGGTTGACATTGGTAACAGTGTGACTTTGCATGCCTCCAGGATTTGTAAAACTGCCAAAATGGATTTCAGGGAAGTGGTGGGACTAGACTACCAGGAGAGAGATTTAACAGCAAGAAGATTGATTACAACCAACTCTGCTAGGGGGCGGTTATAGCAGGGTAAGGTGCATTCGCTGCCTGCCCTCAGGATATGCTGCCTGCTGAAATCTGCAAAAAATGCATAACCTGGACTGTTCCCATTTGCTATTCCAGCCTCTGCCATGGGAAATGATTATACTCTTTGCAACTGGGTTTGCCCCAAAGCCCTGTCAGAACTTAGTCAAAAGCAAGGCTCCAGTCATACCAGCTATGGAAGTTTCTTCTCCTGTATGTAGCCAAGGACCTCATGGCTAGCTATGAAAAAGACACCATGCAAATCATGTTTCATAGAGCAGAGCACATCTTTTCTAGTTTGCCCGTGTTTTCCTTTTGCCAGTTTCATGTTTGATACAAAGGTTTCTGGGTTAAAAGGCATCCTGTTTTGACATATTTTAAACTTATATATTGAGCCTTTAATTATTGAAGACTAATAATCTCCATTAATAAAACCTATATAGGTAAGCTGAAAAATTAACCTCCCAGGCAAAAAGTGGAACTGATAGGAAATATTGGATGCATACACCACCTATTTTGTAATGCAGATCCTGATCATCGCTTAAGATGTAAAATTGTCATTCTTCAAAATACCTTTACAACAGGGCTCTCTCTCTACTCCTGCCTCATATTGCTCATAAATCAAAAATACTGAAGATTAAATCATTGGCTTCATGTCACACTAAACATTCAAAATCATTATCCCCAAATCCTTTTGGGAAGCAAACAAGATGCTCTCAGTTCAAGTCCCTGTAAATTGTAGGTCAGTAGCACAAAGACATAGCATATAATTGGACTCAAGTGGTAGTCTGAGCTCATAAGAGTCCAAGGACAAATTAGTCTGAGCCACCTCCTACTTTAAAAAGAGACATTTCATCATGGACACAGTTCAGATTTGCAGCTGCCTGACCTACAGATAAATATAAGGCTTTAATGCTTCCAGAAACTGAACAGTGAACAATTTGGGTGTCTGAATATGACAGGAAACATCAACCTTTTTGATGCAGGAAATTTCTGAGCATTTTGGCCTCAGGATGAACTCTGAATTCTTGAATTTGTATTGAGGAGTGCAAAACTCAACATTAAACTTTGGATCACAGAGGGTAATACAGAGTGAAATGAAAGCAGCATGCAAATACTAACTGTGAAATGTTTCCAATAAATATCAGATATTGCCTTTTAACGTTATATGACATTTCACAGATGCAGAAAACAGACATCTATTGTCAGCCAATTAGTACCTTAAAATAAATGCAAATGCAAAAAAATCACTGATCTGATATCAGTTTTGATATCGGGTAAGTGGTATGTGTTTAATTTATTTTACCATGTAAGTTTTTAAATTACTAATCATTCATGCTGAATAATGGGAGAATAAACCAGGAAAGGATCAGTCTGTATTTGTCCTGTTTCTTATATTCTCCAACTATTTGACTGCAGCATGCAGTAGACTCGATTTAAGACCCTTTCATCTGAGTTGAAGAGCAAATGTGTTCCTAAAATTTAGGAGACAAAGAAATTATCTAGGTTGGAACTTAGGTTCCCATTCACATCTAATTGTCAGTTACTACATGGTAACACTGAGCACATTTCATACTTTGGGTAGAACAAACAAGTATCTGCTTCCTGAAAACATGTTTGAAATTCATCAACAGAAGCATTTTTATTATACAGCTGGGCTGGAAAGATGACAAAGTAACTAAAATATGAGCCCAGGACACAAAAGAATCTGCTTTCTCTGCGATGTTGGACCAGTCGTGGCCTCCCATGTGCCTCAATTTCCCTTCTGTATTGCAGGACTAATAGCATCACTCTTCATCAAAGAGGAAGACAATCATGTAGGTTTGTGATTCAGCCTCGCCAGCCTGGCAGGAGGAAACAACACATTGTGCTTCTCACTCTCTGGGATTATTTTTGGACCTTTAGAAGGAGGTAAAAGAGAGATGAAAGCGCCATCTGAATTGTGCTTTCTGCTGCTGGAACAAAAGTAATGGCGTCCATCAGATTTAATCAAGCTGCTTGCCTGCTTTTGCTCTCCTGTACTTGAAACACTACAGCACTTTGTTTTCTTTGTAGTGATTTGATGCAGCAATTCTTCATTGTTTCAGTTTATGCTCAGAGGTTTAGAATTGGACATAACTTTTCAGTGTTACTTTCAGTGTTTGTCTCAATGGCCTGACTCACAGAATCGGTCACATTTCCCCAATGTGCTAACATTTCAGCTGAAGCATTATAGTCACCATTGCAAAGCAGTGGCCATATTTTTATTTATATTGCTTTGTAATGAGTAAGCAGTTCCTGTTAAAAAGAAGCTGGTAGAGGAGGAGGTGGCAGGTTCCAAGTTTGCCTTTAGAAAGCATTGCAGCTGCAGCTGGCTGGGGGCATAATACCAGCCAAGGACTACCAGAAAAGACCTCTTTTCCCACAGCCACATGAGTTAGAGGAGAGGGAACACACGTTTACCTGTGCAACACAACATGAGATTCAGCAGCAGGATGTGATTCTGGTACACTAAATTCAACAAGAACAAGCTCTTGTTGGCTTCTGCTGCAGAAGAATTTCATCCTCAATATAGCATTTCCCATCAGCGGCAAGACCAGGTTCTGCATATGCCTGCTCTTTCATGGTAATACCCCATCATTCACACAGTGACTCTGAGTACTGTCTTCTGCAAGGTGCCCACACTCACTGTGCTCTCTCAGCTGAAACGACATGCCCACTGTTTGGATGCTTTTGAAACTGGTATTTCAGCTCATTTTCACCCTCCTCTATCTTTCCCACCTGTCCTTTTTTTTTTTCCCACTTCAAACTCTTTCTCCTCTCTCTAATATTTCCAAACCCACCTTTGAAGTCATTGACCTTGAAAACAAAAGACAAAAGAGCAATCCACTTGCCAAGTGCAAATACCTTGACAGATGCAGCATATAAACCAAGCTGTGAAGTCAAACAAACCTGTAACATCTCACATCAGAAGCCCTCTCTCTCCCTCTGGGTCTGGGTTTCTATACTGTATTATTTTTACCTGGATTGCATCATTCTTTTGTGAAGACTGAAACTCTTGAGACCATAATTACCCTAGTCTCTATAATAAATATATCATAGAAATGGTGTGATTTATGGATTTTAGTAGTATTTTTAACAATCTTGTTAGAAGTCAGCAGGGATTTATGTCTCAATCCCTCAATCTTATAAAAACAGCCACAACATCCAAAAGCACATGAACCTCTAACTCACAGCAATCTCTAATGCTGCTTTGTCAATACAGAGGATTAAGAAGGTGCACTGTATTAGTACAGGATTCACATTAAGGCTGCCCAGGAGATCCTGGGTCCCTCAGGGACACAGTTTCTCAGCTCCACAATGTGAGGACTTCTCGTGGTGGTGAAGCTCACAGTATGTATTTAACCCTAGACCTCTACTTTCAAAATGCAAAATTGAACCTGGAAATACTTGAACCTCCGGGTCAAGTCCTTTAGCACAGAGGCAGCAGATTTACAACAATTTCTGTACGTAGGCAAACCACTAGAGGGAGGGAGAGGTCCACGGTGCCTGAGAAGCCCTTCCTGAGCCAGCTTCTCCACATACTCCATCATCAAACGCGAGATAGACCCTTTAAATAGCGGGCGGGGAGTTTGGTTTTGGCCGTATTCGTAGACGAAATGAAGGTGGCAGCAGTTCCCCAAGCTCTTCGGTGTTTGTCTCTCCAAAACCTGCCTAGCAGCTTTTCTTCATCCCGGACTGCTGCTCCCACATGGATGCAATTTCTCAGCACCAAGGCTGCAGGCCAGATGGACGCATGCCGTGGGATGAATGCGGCTCAGGAGCCATCAGCTACAGCACCATATGTAAGTGGTGTTTTACATACATATCAAATGTCAGGCCTCAGCTAAGTCGCAGATGAAGTAAAATGCTACTACTGTAGCACAGTGCCCTTAATATCATCCTGCAATGTGGAAGAGTCCTTCCTCCAAATCATTAGCAACAGATGAGCTCTGTGCTCATTATAGGCTCCTGAGTACTTTGTAGCAAAAACATACCCAGAACAAAGTCTGTCTCCATTCCTTCTCAACTGAGTTTTAGCAAAAAATATAATAAAGATTTATAGGTTTTCAGAGATTGTTTTGAGCTGAGCCAAGGTCTCTTTTAATCAGACTTTTCCATGGGGGGCAGGGGAGGAAGTGTTTCCAACATTATAGAAATTGAAGCAATATCTTAGGTATCTCCAGCCTTACTCAATGTGCTACCAACTCTTTAACTTATGAGAAAATAGACTTTGTTTTTATAAATCTCATCCAGAAAAGCTTTGTGTGAGTAATAAAATGTTAGGCTTCATAAGCTTATGCTAATACTTGTGTCCCTGGGCTTTATTACATCTGAAAATCAAAAATTAATACCATAAAATTTCCAGAAATATAAAGGAGATATGCTGAGGGCAAACAGGTGAAAGCTATCCTGTGTCATTATTCATTAGTTAAAATAACAAAGTCTGATGGACAAATGCCAGAAGTTTCACTCCTACAAGGAGCTTGTAATGTTGATAAGAAATATTACAGTTTGGGGTTGTGATAGACATCATCCAAATGTGAGTAAAATGAAAGTTTTCCTGTCTGCTAACTTAACATTCCAAGCACTCTGAAATGCTTTTCAGAGAAGATAGGCAAGATTTCCCAGTAAATTGGACAAAGGCTTTGAATTCAGGAAGGAATGGCTTGGAGTCAGCATTTAAGCTTGAAGAGAGTGTACTTAGCTGTTAATTACAGAGACTAGTATAGTCAGAGTAGGAGGAAGGACTAGTCAGGTGGACCTTGGAAATGGTGATCCCTGTCAGCCTAGAAGAAACATCCCAGGTCTGCTCATTTGTCCCACATAGGCTGTGTTCCCTTGACTACTGAGCATTCATGAAGTTTCCTCAGACTTTTTCCAGCTAGACCATACCTTTCCTGAGATGCAGAATGTAAGACAGGACACAACGCTCAAGATAAGTCATCAAAAGCAGGAAGAATAACAAAAGAACTACTTCACCGGTCTAGCATACTTCTTTGTTTTTGCATTTGCTCTGGCTGGGGTTTGCTGTCTTTTTCTACAGACCTGCAGTCCAGCTCACATTTTTTCTCCTTTAAGCACGCATCTGATTGTGCCTGCCTGTGTTTTACTTACCCTATTAAACTGTATCCTGTTTATTCCAGGGCTTTTTTTTTTTTTTTTTCTAATCAAAGCCGTTTGGAGACTTTGCTATTATGAACTCCTCATGTCACCATCTAAGTCTTTAACAAAAATATTGGTTACCTAATGTCAGACCCAAACCCCTATTGCAAAATCCTGCTTACTAGATCAATCCAGTTGCCCAATGTTAGGGATTTTGGATTGGACAGGAATCCAAATCCCCTGGAAAGGGCATCAACAAGTGGCTGTGCTGTTAAAAGAGGAGGCCCAGTTTTCATACGCTACTGGAACAGTTAGTCCAATAGGCTGTCCTTGACATCAGCTGGTTTCAAGGGAAAGCTTAAGAAACTGTGGAATGGGCAGCTGTGGAACTAGGGAAGATTATGCTGTAACCAGAAAATTACAAGTGACAGTAGGACAGCACGTGCTGAATTCCTGCCAGACAATATTATCTGGATTCTGAACAAGGGAAAGTGAATGAATAAAGATCTCTTAGGGAAGATAAATCTCATACCCAGTGAGAGAGGATGGTGTTGTTTTTAAGCCCCTGCCTGCTCAGCTTTGCAGGGGATCTGACAACTGTTTCTATCGCAGACTTTTCTTATGGGCCATAATAGATCTTCTTTGAGGATCAAATATCTTCCTGATTTTGAGGGATACACGCAGTGTTGAGGGCTCCTTAACAGTGAAAATGACACCCTCTCCGAAGGAAAAAAAAAAATTAAAAAATAGCAATTTCTGGAGATGAAAAGGTGAAATCAGAAGAGGAATCAAAGATTAATAAATGCCTTGACTGGAACATGGTGTGTGTGTAGTGAGACACCCGCACAAAATGAGATGATACATTGCACACATCATAGAAGTGAGGGAAGACAAGAACTACAAGTGATAAAAGTAGACAGGTTCAAAGAAGGTCAGGTGAGGAGGGAAAGGATTTTATTGTTTTATTCAAAGCATTTACATCTCTTATAGGAAGTGTATGTTGTGAGAAGTGAGAGTTGCCAGTCATTAGTAATGAAAAATCAAGTAAGACACTATGACACCTGAGCTCCATTAAGACTGCAGTCAAAACAGATTTATGATCTAGATTAGGACTCTGGTGCACTTTAGGCAGCAAAGTCTGATGCCGAGATTCTGGGAACTCATTACACATGACTTTGGAGTTGCATAAACCCCAGAGAAACTGAAGTTCCACTTTGCGCTTAACCAGAGCAGCTCAAGAAGCAGCACAGCTCAGGACTCAGTTCTGACTGCACAGAAACAGACACAAACAGCTGAATCTTTTGCAATACCAAAGGTACTATCAAGAAACCCAGTGTTATTACATGTAAGCGGTTAGTGGGATTCATTGTGGCTGAAAGCAGGGATCTATCTCTCCTTGCTAACTTCTTTGCTTATCCAGATGGTCTGACCTGGCACAAGAAGACTACATCTCCTGAAGTGCATGTAAGCAACTTTCCCAGAATAAGACTTCTCCTTGGTGACTGACACTCACTGATCGCATTATACAGCATTCCACCCTGCTTCCCAGTTCAAGTGTTGGAATGTAGAAGAGGGTGCAGAGACAGCGAAAACATTGTTTGGCCCTAGCTGGTAAAAGGGACAAGACAACTTTGTGGGGACCGTGGAGTTGAATGCACGCAAGGTGACCAACCAGTGCAGATCAGGGCTAGGGCAGCCCATACAGAACAGCACATAGTGGACGCTAATATCACACTTGTATGATATTACTAGCATCTAATAATTTTGAAATTTCATGTGCTGCAAATCATGTTTCTACCCTATGCTGATACCGACTATCACTATGCTGGAGGCTGAAAGGATCTATAAGCAATGAATTCCTTATGGAAAGTCCCTCTGAGGGGCTGGATTCAGTAGGATTTGTCAGTGTCACGCATATTGCACATGTATGAATACACACGCACATGTGCATACAAAACATTGGATTCTTCACAAAACAAAGTGGCAGCTTTTGTTTTCCCTGAGGTGGAGGAATGAAGACAGGCTAGCATTTATGCAAAAGCCCAGCAAGTATTTCATGTACAGCAGGTAAGAAAGGTGCAGTGTCATTTCCTTTATTCACGTTCGGGTCCTTTCTTTGCCCCAGAAAATCTGAGTTTAATCTCACTGTTTGGTAGGCAGCTTTCTGATAGAGGATGGTTACAGGAGAATGGATGTGCTCAGGTACAATACCAAAAATTTCTTCCTTATAGACTTAAAAGAAAAGACTACATTTCCTTGCTTCTTCAGTAGATGAGGCGTTAGCTCCCACTTTCACAAGATCTGTTCAAGAAGTTCAAGTCTACATCTCAGCCTTGTAATATCCATGTCCCCTACATAGCACTGAATGCCCTTGTACAGGTCCAGGTAACTCATATTCTCAACAGGTTTTGTGCAAATATACAGAAATGTCCATTATCTGTATGTCCCAAACCACTGAGTTTATGAAGCCAGAAAGTGAAAGTAATTTATAAATATAATTTCAGACCTCAGAGGACTAATGGAAGGCAGAGTTGGGAGCTTATGTATCTGCTCTTCTTGTACATTCACTGTGTACAATGTAACCTACTTCTAAATAAAACTCATAATTTGAAATAGTATCTCTCATTTGTTTAAAAGAGCTTTTAAAGGAATCAATTTGTCCTGTTTTTCTTTCTGGCTTTTTTCCTCATCCCCTTTGAATATCACAGGTCTCATTTCTGACTTACAGGGATGGTCATCTGCTCTTCTCATTCTCGTGTGGTCTCCCTGGATAGAAAATAAATTATGAACCTTGCATTCCTTCACTACCTTGGTCCCCAGGGAAATAACTGTAGCCACAGATACAGAGCAGAAAAAATGAGTGAGCTGGGCTTTTCCACCATCCTTTATTTACACTTTTCATGGTGTCTTTTCTTTCAATATTGCTTGTGTATTCATGTTCAGCTGGCAGCCCAGCAGGGATCAAAGTCTTTACTCTCACTAGTGGAGTTTCTTATCACAGCAAGGAAATACAAGGGATATAAGTGGAAATGAGAACCCAGATGAAAAAAAAAGGTAGCAACCAAATTTTTGTAAATTGCAACAACAGTTGGAACTGCTAAAATTACAACACCAAATACTGTGTGTCCAGATCAGTCTAGAGTAATCACATCTCTCTCAGAGCAGCTCTGAATGCACAGGCTCTATAGTGCTCTAGAAGTTTTGTACTTGGCACAAATAGAGCTATATAAAGGGGAAGTGTGGGAATGAAGAAAGAATCAGTGTGCAGCAATTTTGTAGTACAACCTGTGATAAAAATATTGACAGAGATTAGTAACATTTGTCTGGTTTCAGGTTTCTTTACAAACTCAGTTATTAAGATTTAGCAGGATCTTTTTACCCCAAGGAAAATGAATTTTTTAATAACTCTTGTGAGCAACAGGAAAAACAGATCTTTACCTTATTTTTATTTACTATGTATAACTCTTTTTTGATTGCTTAACACAACACCATGCACCCAGAAACAAAACTGCTAGGAAGTTAATCGGATGAATGTAGAAGGAGAGGGGAAGAGGAGGATGTTTTAGTTGGCTTTGCTGTGTTGGTGAGCCACCAGCCAGCCCAGCGTGACTATCATGAAACATGCAGCTAGAATGAAGCAGGTGTAACAGGGAACTATTTCAAGGTATTATTGCATAGGACTTAAGGAGGACGGAAAAAATACAACTTGGTTTCTAGAAGCTTCCTTAGAAGCTAATTCACTTCTATTTTACAAATAGGATTTTTTATAGGAATTTTGTTTACAAAGATCTTGGACTGATGAGCCTAGCAGAGGCTAAGCTAGAAAATCATTACACTGCATAGTTTTTACAGGTAGGTAAATGCAGAGGAGGAAGACAAGCTCATGGTCAGGGTAGGCATCCTGCACAAAGAGCACAATGAAGAATTTCCCTGAGGTTTTGATGAGGCAGTTACATTACCTCCTACAAAAATTGGTAGACAGTTTGTGACTGCAGGAAAGAGAAAACTTCTCACAACCACTTGTGGGAGTACTCAGGGGAGCCTGCAGCTAGTTTCTTCAAGAGGAGTTGATGGAGCTATGCACGACTGAGCATGGGTGTGCCTATGGGTCTGTATTATCTCCAGATGGTCCTGCAAAGAGATGAAAAGAAAAGTGATGGGGTAACTTCAAAGGCGGTTGTTTAAATCTTATCAAGGTTTCACTCAGCTTGTCTTTTAAATAAGAAACAAAAATACTAAAGGAATTACATAGAGATGACAAAATCATGGGCCCTGTAGTGGACTTCAGTACCATGAGTACCAGTGCCTAATGAGACAGAACGCGGTAAAGATGAATTTTTGGGAATTACTGCATCTACAAGTCATTATTTCCAGTAGAAATCTTACATAGTATCATGAAACACTGAAGTATTTCATAGTGAAATTTGCAGGAGATCTCCTTTAATGAATTTGTGTCACTAGTGAATGCAAGTAAATAAATCAATGCAATTTTGATCTTTTAAGGAGTGAGTGGATAGAAGTTTTCTTCATTGCCTCAGGTGTCTCTCTCGTACATTGTTTCTTGGTTATTCAGATTGATTGGGCTATTCTGTGTGGAAGTCCAAGTTTCCTTTCTCATACCAGAGTTTTCAGCAAGCAGAAGAAAGGAGGCAATAGATTTCCTTGGAGCTAGCACTCTGTTTCAGTGGCCACATGAATTGCTAGTGCACTTACTGCAAGCTCATAGCACCTCTTGCTCCTCAAAGCCGTTTTTTTTCACCTCTATCTATACATGAATCAACATGCCAAAGGCTAGTTAGTACAAGGATCTCCAGGAACTTTGTTTTAGGGAGTCAGCAAAATCTGCTAAGGCAAATGAATGAGTGTCAGAATGAGGGCCTCTAATTGTCGTTCTGTTCCCAACGTGGGTTTTCAGTTATGTTAGTGGCACTGGCTGATTATGAAGGGAGAAGAAAAGAGATCAGAAGGCACTGGTAGAAAGTACTGAGTCCATGTGGGCCTCTACTCACCACTGTCTTCTTCTGAGTGAGCAGGTAAATCATATTTCACTCTGCTCTTTGGCATTCCCTGACTGAGCAAAAAACGCCTGATTCAAAGCTCACACAAAATTTCAGGCAAAAGAATGACTCTTTTTCAGTCCTTTTACAACAAATGACTAAGCTGGATTTGGAGCCATCTCTATACTGTGCAGTCAAAACAAATTCAAGAACTGGTAAGTAATTCTACAGATTTGTGCTTCAAATTCACATTCTCTGCTGTGGTCAAACATTTGCTTCCTAGCGACAACAAAATCATCTTGTGTTACATGTCAAGTGTTAGCATTGCCTAAAAGGCAAACCAATTTCAAACATCAGAGAACAGAATCAAGTTTAAACCATAGGAGCAGTAATTTCTTACTCTGGAAATCAATAACATTGCACTGAGGAGACCTGCAAAACCTCTCCAGTTTCTATAGCCATAAGCCAAAGCTCTGATTCCCACTTTGAGCATTACTCAGTTTCGCAGACTTTGATCCTCACTGGGAGGAAATAAAGGTCCGACCTCTGCCTGAACTTGGGTCCTGCAGAGAAAAAGACTCCCCAGTTAGAAAAATAGAGGTTTCTGAGCTTCTTATACATCTGTTAGCTTCCCACCAGGCAGCCTGTGCGTGCACCTGGATAGTGTTCCTGAGTAGTCTTCTCTAATTAACCTCTCAGAGAAGGTTGCCAGCTGATTTTCTGACCAACCTCAAACAACCTAAAAAAGAAAAAAAAAAAAAAAGAACCCAAACAAAAAAACCCAAAAAGAAGAAAATATTTTAAAATATCAGCTAGAGCAAACAGACATCCCTGGCTGCTGCTCAATAGCCTCATTCCTCAGTCTGCCTCCAGCACTGTACCCTCCTAACCAGCAACCTTTCTCAATGGGAAGTATCCTGATGTCATTAAGTCATTATTGGTTTCCTTGGGTAGCTATAATGGAGATCTCCCACTTGGAAGGAGCTGGAAACATAGACCAAAATTCAGCTTGCTGCAGCTCCTAAAAATCTTACAGACAAAGCAACAATGTGAGTTACTATTTTGGATTTGTGATGAAAACAGTTTTGATAACATAGAGGTGTTTTAGCTATCGCTGAGCAGTGCTTGAACAGCATCAAGGCCTTTTCTGCTTCTCCACCCCTCCAGTGAGAATGCCGGGGGTGCAAAAGGAGTTGAGAGGGGACAGAGTCAGGACAGCTAATCCCAACTGACCGTCCCATATGACATTGTGCTCAGTAATAAAACAGGGTGGGAAAGGAAGGTTGGCTAGGACTTCCATTGCTCAGGAACTGGCTGGACATTGGTGCACAATTGGGGGTTTTCTGTATTGCTTGATTTTGGGGGGCTTGGGATGGTTTTCTTTATCTTTTTTGTTTTCTTTTTTTTCTCCTCTCCTCCTTTCCTCCGCTCCATTATTAAACTGTCTCTATCACAACTCATGATCTTTTTTACTTTTACCCTTCTAATTCTTTCCCCCATCCACTCTATGCAGCAGTGAGCTAACAGTTGTGTGGTGCTTAGCTGCCTACTGGGATTAAACTATGACAATTATGCTTGAAACCTTTCCAGGAGTTTGCTGAACCCCACGCATTAGGCTGCATGAGTTTCTTGCAACTTCCATAAAGTGGTAAACCAGTACACACCATCCCATCTGACATAATTTTTAATTTCTGATTCCTACTAGGTTATAAAGGCTTCCAAATACATACCTCCACTTTCTTTCACTGGATTTGGGTTTCTTCTCTTTCTCCTGACACCTCCTCACACCCCAGCTATAAACTGAACTTCAACCTCTTGCCTTCTATCTCTATCCCCACCTGCTTTCCTTCCTCTTCTTGCACTTATTCCTCCTTGCTGATCTTCTGACCAAGTCCCAACATGGAGTCAAGGGCTGAAAGCACATCAGGTCTGCCAACCCTCTCACCTTGCTGCAACCCCAGTGCTCCCTGCAAGCTGCCTCGGTCACAGCATGACTTGCTGTGGCACAGCTGTGTGGAACACACTGGGAGGTTGCCTCCCCCTTCCTAGATCACCTTGCTGACCTCAGACTGAAGTTCGATTCTCTCTTGCCCCTATCCTGCTTTCTTGCACTCTTCCTCATTTTTTCCTTCTTGCTAGTCACTTCGGGATCAGTTCTTTCCATATATTAGGAAAGAGAGTAAATTCCTAAAAATAAGTATAGCCGTAAGTGGACTGGCTATTCTTCTCACCCTCCATGTAGCTAGGCATAGATAGGGGAGATTACCAAGCATATAAGATGGAGTGAAGGGGATGCAGAAGTGAAGGGCTCCAGGTTTTAACCTGGCCTCCTAAGTACTATCAAACCAGCTGTGGTTGATACTAAAATGTTGGACTGACTATAAGTTGCAGTGTCCCACAGTGCCTATATCGTCCCTTCAGGATACCTACATCTTTTCTGTTAAAGTGGGTCAAAAACCTGGTAGGATTGCTTAAAGTGTTTCATCCTGATGCTGACCTGAATACTGTATTGCAGGAGTAAGAAATAACTAGTGGCTGTAGTACAGCTAAAATCATGCATGTCAATAATAGCATGTGCTAAGAAAGCAGCCAGTCTGGGATGTGGAGCTGGACCACTATGACAGCACCACAGAGGAGCCTTTTGGCAGAGGCGGTGACTCTTCATCTTCAGGGTGCTTTTTGTACGGCTGAAGGAGTCAAGCCCCTGCCTTACGCAGCAAGCTAAGGACATTGCTCTTTTCCATCTTTTTTGTGAGGGGGCTCCTTAATGTTCCCACCAGGCCATTTAACCTATAGTGCAGGGGAAAGATTTATGTATACACTGTTCTCCGAAAGTTGTGCGCCTTTGGTGCAGTATTGAATGTCTCTGAGCAAATACAGCAGCTAGGAGTCGCCTTTTCTTGGCCAGCTAGGAATGGAGCCCACAGCACAGAAAGTAATCCCCTTGATTGCAGGATGTGATACAAAGTTCCTGTCCCTAGAATGCCAATTTGACAGGAATTGCTTACTCAGCAAACAAGAAGTTTTCACTGGTCTTGTTAGACCTGGGACCAGATTACCCTCAGTCAGGGTGTGGATACTGGTCCATCTTTCCTCAGAGATCTCTGTTAAGAAGACAGACCTGCATCTTCGTAAGACAAAGTGGTTCTCATAGCTTCATGACCTTCTGTCTTCCTGGGATAAGTTATATCAGGTTATATCAGAGGAGATTGTTATCTATTCTGGATATTTGTTTGGAGCTCTAGATATAATCAAGTTCATTTCTCTGCCTCCTTGCTTGAGGGCACGTTTTCTTTTGTCACCCCTAATACTGTGTTTCAGTTATTTATAAATGTTCATCAGATCATTTGCCTGTACAAATTACAGCCAGAGTATTACCCATGAACTGTGTATTTCCATTATTCATCTCCTTCTCTTCTCCAGATTGGGTGCCTGAAACTTTATGAATAGAGAAAAAAGTGAATGATGAATAGTGAATCATGAATAATAAGCAGAAGATGAGTACACTTTTTCAAGCTCCTATTCCTACATGAATATGTGTACCCCTCTATATCATTTGCCTTCACCAACATTCATATGCAGAGAAAATAGATTGAAACAAGACTAACAAAACAAGGGCAGGAATGCAGCTGAATCAAATCAGGAACTGTGGGTTTTTTGTGCATAGTTGTGAATGCACTACTCAGCAGTTATTCAGCCCCAGTAAAATCCAACTGTTTTGAGGACAGAGTTAGCTGGAGAGGCAAGAGCAGGATTTTCTGTCACAAATCCCACACTAACTTCTTCAGGAAGGTGGACATGTTGCAATGCTTCTGCTTTCTTTTGCTTCCTTAGCTGTAAAATAGAAATAATGATGCCCTTCCTTCTTCCTGTAGCGCCCTCAGACCTCTGAATAAATCATGCTAAGTAAGAAAGAAGCATTTTTAAAGAGTCATCATTAACTGGCATAAATCATGTCAACATTTAGATTCTTAGCCTTGTAGGTATGTTCAATGGAGATGTTGCTTAGAGATTATTCATAAACTATATTTTTCCCACACCAGGTAATTGATGGGTTCTGTGTGCTTGTCTTGCCAAATCATGTTATACTTAAAGAAAAAAAAATGCTGTTTGTTTAAAGGAAACTTTATTTTCTTGTGCAGTGTCCAAAACTTAATAATTATTGTTTTCCTAAATGGCAACAATTTGCCCTCCTAATCCTGTAAAAAGTCTTCTAATTTAAACCTGTAGAAACATCTTGGCAGTGAATGCAGGCAATTACAATCATTCTTGCTCTAATTTATACAATTATAGGAATGTATTTTTTCTTAGCTGTGGGCTCCAGCTGTCTAAAGTTGCTGACCAGAATGAAAGCTGTGAACATACTTTTTTGAAAGGAAGAAGATTTTGTTTAGATTGTGAGATTTGTGCTTCTTTTTCGTGTTTTTTCTAAGAATGGTTCTGAACTAATTTTATGTGCATTTCTATCTTCTTTCTAATTAGGGAATCTACATAAGTCTTGAAGCTTGGTATGAAAAAGAAAAAGAGTTTTAATCCTTAGAAGTTAAAACACAAATCTCTAGGGTATTACCTGTAAATGAAAAAATAAATGAGCCTGAGACTTCCATATGTGGGCTAGCTGTTAGTAGATAGTTATTACCAAACTGTTTTGAACATTTTGAAATTCAGAAAAGAAATGTTCCTAGCTTGAATAAAAACAACCAAGCCTTTCAGGAACTGCTGGAGGGTACTCAGCCAAAAGCATCCATTAGTCACCCAGAATTACCCCTCTAAATCAGACAGAAGAGGGACTTAAATCTGCTTTTCTTGTACAGTGAGTGTCTCAACCTGCTTCCAAAGAGCTTTTTGCCAGCTGGGACCCAGGATGGTTGTGCTGAAAACAGCACTCTTAAAATAGTTTTGGTTTTGACTTTGGCTTTCTTAGTGACAAAAGTCAATTACATCAAAAATCCCCAGTATGCTTTAACCACTCTAACTGGTATTGCATAGGGTGAAATACCTTACAGATATGCATTAAACAGACCTGTATAGCTCTGCTCTTTAACACTTTACTGAAGTGAAATGCCAGAAATTTCTGCTTTTTTGGAATGCCAGGATTTGAAGATTTTTCTGAAGAGGCTTTTAAAATGAAAAACATTTTTAACAACAGTTTATACTATTAAGGTACATAAGTGTTTTTATAAGTACTGGATATGCTTTCTTCAATCACAGAAATAAGTGCTGTATCTGTTTAGATTTTAGCTCTGAGTCTCTAAAAAACTATAATCAAGAAGTTCAAAGTACCAGTCTAGCCTAAAACTCAGTTAATGGAAGTTTTGTGACCATACTTTTGCCACTTTAAAAAATAGTAATACAGCTTTGCTGATGTTTCCTTTGGTGCTCCAATGAACTGTAAATTAGGATTGCACTTTTAGTGTCCTTTTGAATCACCAAATTATAAATGCATTTCATCTGCCTCAAGGTATCATGCCAAAATTACAAGATGACCTTTAAAAATGGCTTGTAAAGCACTGTTGCTTTCTTTGTTCTGGATCTCAGCTCAGACAATCTCTTTTCTCTGTCACTTCCAGAGATAAATTACTATTTCTACTGTGCCTACACCTGTAATAGCAGCTGCCTTTTCACCACCTGTCACTCACTTTTCTAACCCCTCCCTATTCCTGCTTTTATCTCTTTCCACCTAAACTGCAATTCTCCATTTCTCCCAAGGGGATAATTATATATTCAATATATAAATGCGAAAATATACAATATACCCTGACCTTCCTTTCCTTTTCCTGTTGCCTGTCATAATGCAGGTGATACCTCTATGTTCCTCTTACTCCTCAGTTGTTCCAGTAGTCCCATCTCATCCCGTTCCCTTCCTTAGTCTTTTCCTTATCTTTTCAGTGTGCTCTGTCTCTATTTCCATCACCACACAAACAGGCTTAGTCTTGCTCAGCTCACACCGGTCTGCCCCTCCAGCCTCTGACCGTTCTCTCTCCGTTCCCCTTTCCAAGCCACAGCTGCAGTTTTGTTTCCCTTCTTCTGTCTGCCTTGGACTTGAGCACAAATCAGCATGTACTTTCGGAAAATTCATCCTTTTCTTGTCTTCAGTGAGGCTTTTCTTATTTCCACTTTCTTCCTGCTTCCCTAACTGCTTTCTCAGAAAGTTCTCTGGAAGATTTTGCTGTTCTCCTTTCCTGATTGCTAGTGAGAAGAGTGATGCTCACTAAGGCTGGGTTTTTTACAGTGTTTCTGATTTGATTCTTCTCAGTTTTTGCTGTGCTTTATCTACGAACACAAGACCAACCAGTGTGTCTGTGACAAATAGATATGTCTGTCATAAATGTCTTTACTCCGAATCTATTTCCTTATATCCAAATAAAAACTTTTAAATGTCTCTTAAAATTCAACAATCAGGCCAAGCTGAACACAACTAGCACAAACCTCTTAACCTCTCTTCCTTATAAATTGGTTTCTCAGACTTTTCGCAACTGCTTTTCACTGATACAGTATTACCATGCTGCTCTTAAATGGATGTGATCTTTTGAGATGTCTATAGTTCCCCATTCCATGTTATACCTTGTTCTTGCAGAGTCTTTCTAACTTCTCTAGGATTCATTTCCTACCCACCCACACATCTGAGACTCTCATATAGATCCTATCATCTTATTTCTCATTAAGTATGTTGACATTTTCCCTGACTTTTCTCTGACTTCTTATGATAATGAACAGTTCCCCAAAGCACCCAAAGAGCCACTTTAAGGTGTTGTTTTGTTTTTCTTTTTTCTGTAAAGCCACTTAGCTAGTACTGTATTAAGACCCTCACCACCTTGCTGACCAGTATGTCTGTTTGTATGGGTTATATATGACCAGATGCAGACATTTTTAGATACATGTGTGTCTGTGAAACAGCTCATTTTGACTTGTTCTTTAGTAGATAAAAAGAAACAAGGCATTGTCAGATCAGATGCGATGTGTTTATATGTAAAAGTGTCTGTTTCCGTTCACTGGATATAAAAGAAGCTGAGGGTCACCAGCTCAGATGGCAGTATCTGAGATATCTGAAACTTTTGAGAAGAATCACACTTTTTTTGTGGTTTTGAACTATTTTGTCCCCATTTTTAAAATATATGTTGTTGGGAACAATTCTGTATCCATACCTGGATCTGTGCAAAGCCCAGTGCAACAGGGTTCAAGGCCATGAATATGTTCTCTTGTTTATTAATATTGTGCCACTGTAATTGTTAGACTTCAAGTTATCAACAGCACCAAAATGCTGTTCAAAAAAACACTGAAGAAAACATCTTGCAAAGGTTAGAGGAGCCACAGTGATGCATAGCAAGAATATGGAGGCATTCAGAAACAGTTAATTGATAGCTTGTGTGGCTGGTATTCACAGTGCTGCAGTCCCAGTGACTCTAAACATATGGCAGCAAGGATAATGCTGGAAAAGAACAATGGCATTTAGTCAACTGCAGTAGATAGCACTTATTTATTTATATAACAGTGGTATGTAAAACTTTTCTTGCTTTCCTTTGGAGGAGGTTTTATAATTAAAATGTAAGCCACTTGGAGAAAACACGAAGCCCTCAGACTTCCATAACTATGGGTAACATTTAATGAGAATTTTGCCTTTGCCTGTGTGATTGCCTTTCATGTAAGTGAAATTTTAGGGCTTTGTCTAATTCTTTTAATTTCTCATGTCTTTGATTTTGCAGACCACAATGACCTTGTTTGGGAAAGACGTGACTTAACAGGAATATGACTAAGATACGTAAAGTTACAAGTAATATGGGGTTGGTGAATGAAGAATGTTTATTCAGTATTTCCTGCAATATACTTATTCTTTTCAAAGAGCATCAAGTGACATTTCCAGGCAGCAAATTTAAAGCAAATAAATGAAATACTTTTCCCCACATGCTGCAAAGTTAGCCTGTGGAATTTATTACCAGATTGGAAGGAAAATACCAGACACACACACACACAATACAGGTTTCCCATGGAAAGTTTGTTGTTTACTTCAACATAGAAATCCAGAGTTGCAGTAGTATTATTCTGCTTAAGCAAATCGAAAGTGACATTTTGTCTTGCCTAATTCTTGGTATATATGTTTTAAATGGAAAAGTAGGAAACCAGGGAAGAAGGCTACTGGTTTACATTTCTTGGCTCCTTCACGCTGGGTTAAGTGGAACCTTTGGAGAGAGGAGGAGATTTTTCCTTCCTGTAGAGTGACCAAATACTGCCCAAGCAGGAAGATTTTGAAACCCAACATGGGATAGACAAAATAAGTCCAGACTGGGAAACTGCTCTGAAGAGCAGTTTTCAAAGGTGGTAAAAAGAAAGAGACTTTCCCAAAGGACCCATGAAAACTCACATAAAAATTGCTGGATGAAGTGAAACTCTGGAGGAAATTACTTGGCATGCAAGGAATAAGGGGCAGGGCAGAGAAAATTGGTGCCAAGTCAATTTGTTTTAATTCAGTTTTACCCAGCACATCTGGATTTTTGTCTGTTTAAAAAATGTGTGTTCTAGGAGATCTTCACTTTTCAAATACAAATTCCTTTTGGTGTTTTTGTAGTGCTTCTTTAAAGAAACAATATTGGCAGATGTACCTCAGAGTTTTGGCTTTTGGGATCATGTCGCTTCCCTGTCACAGAAAGTATCTAATTTCTATAGACAGTGGAGAGTGAAAAGCACCATCAAAAAGTGACTCATACCTAATTTGGAAGACAAATGACCCTTTGGAGGCAGCTGTTTCTCCAGTCACTACACTAGGAGCCTGGTGTTTAGACTAGGCACTAGACTTTCAGATGTCTGTATTTGTGGAAGAAAAAAATCTTGCCTTTTCTCCTTTGTTTGTTTGAAAATATTGATATTGCAGCCCTCCAACAATGCCAACACAGGTAAGCTAGTGGACGTAATACTGTAAGTGATGACTGGTGTAGCATGCAGAACATACACAAGCTTTTGGCTCCCCAGCGAGAGCAATAACCCTCACAGGAGTCACATCTCTAGAGAAGCACTATGGTTTGGTTCAAAATGCCCTCACTACATTCAGCTCTACATAGAAGCTCAGTCCATTTTTTTTGCTTTAACCACTCTTCCAGAAGTGGCATTGGCACTTCTGACAGGAGAGAGCACTGCATCATCTCTAAAAGCATGATTTGACAAGAGACTAACAGGCTCAGAATGTGATCTAAAGTTGTGAAACAATTGCTTTGATGGCCTTCCTCAGCTTGGTTACAAGAAACCTTGCTTGACAATTTATTTTGAACATCTGGCCTACTATTACTGAACATCTATTTATAAAGCTGGCCTCAACAAAACTCTCATAGAAGTGTCTGTCTTCAATCAGTTTGTGTGTGTCTTGTGGCAACAGAATATTTTACAGACATTAGTTCCTAATTGTCCAGGGTTTTCTTATACAAATCAGCATTCTTTTCTGGAGCTACTTTATTTATATATGTTTTTTATTAACAGAGCTGTTTCTGCATACAACATAAATGAAAGCATCTCTATTAGAGAAGCTGTGAGTCATTGACATCATTTTAGTAAATAAATTATTCCAAGATCTCAGACATCTCTCTTTTTCTCATGAAAAGGCTTTAACAAACAGCTAGCAATTCCTTAAAATACATGCAAAATACTTATCTTTCTTCTGTGTATTAAATTTATTTAAAAACCTGCTGCCTTTACCAAAGGTAGCGAAGCAATTGTAAGCACATTTGGGGATGTTATAGGAAGAGGTGAGAAAGAGAAAGCATTATTCTCATTCAAGAACAAAGATACAGCATGGAAAGGTTTGATGTACTACTGTTCTTACATGGGTATATCACGTGTCAAGTGAACGCATTGGGGAGTGAAGACAGTTCTGTGCCTATCACATATTTTACTCATCGTAGGCTTCTGTTCTCCTAAAGGTCCTCCTATTACTTTTCTAGAGATCACTGAAGTTTGATGCTGTTGAGTCAGAAAGATAACTCTCTTTAGGATCATTTTCTTGCTCTGCTACCTATGACAAAACTCTTTGTCCCTTCATCTTCATTCAGCACTGTCTGGATATCTGTATTTTACTGAATCCATGCAACACATTTTGTCCTTGCACCAACTATAGTATGTGAACTAGAAAAAAGGGGTTTGCTAATGGGAAAGAACTTAGAAAAAGATTCTTGTCCTATCTAAGTCAAGGAAAATATTGCATTTGATGTGAGCAGAATCAGATTTCCTCCGTTAAGTTCTGACTACTAATTTCACTGAGCCATTTTGAATTTGGTTGAGTGTTCTTCTAATCTGTTAACGATAGATGCTGTGACTGAAAGACAAAAGAGGGGATTACTTCTTTATATTTTAATCTACTTGCACCTTTCATTGTTATAAGTATGAATTTCATGGAATTAGGATGAGAAAGTTGGGGCTGTTCAGCCTGGAGAAAAGAAGGCTGCGTGGAGACCTCGTAGCAGCCTTCCAATACCTGAAGGGAGCTATAGGGATGCTGGGGAGGGACTCTTCTGTAGGGACTGTAGTGAGAGGACAAGGGGTAACGGGTTCAAACTTAAACAGGGGAAGTTTAGATTGGATATGAGGAAGAAATTCTTTACTGTATGGGTGGTGAGGCACTGGAATGGGTTGCCCAGGGAAGTTGTGAGTGCTCCATCACTGGCGGTGTTCAAGGCCAGGTTGGAGAGAGCCTTGGGTGGCAAGGTTTAGTGTGAGGTGTCCCTGCTCATGGCAGGGGGTTGGAACTAGATGATCTTAAGGGGGTTGGAACTAGATGATCTTAAAGTCCTTTTCAACCCTAACTATTCTATGATTCTATGATTCTATGTTGCCTGACCAACCTAGTAACCTTATAGGATGCAGTGACTACATCAGTGGACAAAGGAAGAGCTACAGATGTTGTCTATCTGGACTTCTGTAAGACCTCACAACATTCTTCTCTGTAAATTAGAGGGAGATGGGTTTGATGGATAAACTGTTTGGTGAATGAGGGATTGGTTGGATGGTCACATCCAGAGGGTAGTTCATCAAAAGAAACGTGACCAGCGGTTGAAGGGAGGAGATTCTGCTCCTCTACTCTTCCCTCATGAGATCCTACCTGGAGTAATGTGTTCAGCTCTGGGACCTCCAACACAAGAAGGATGTGGACCTGTTGGAGAGGGTCCAGAGGAAGCCACAAAGGTGATCAGAAGGATGAAGCACCTCTCCTATGGGGAAGGTCTGAGAGAGTTGGGGTTGCTCAGCCTGGATAAAAAAAGGCTCCAGGAAGACCTCTCAGTACTGAAAGGAGAATTATAAGAAAGCCTGGGAAAGACCTTTTAGCGGGGCCTGTTGTGATAGGATAAGGGGTAATGGCTTTAAAGTAAAAGAAGGTAGATTCAGACTAGATGCAAGGAAGAAATTTTTTACTTTTGTTTTCCCAGAGAGGTGGTGGGTGCCACATCCCTGGAAACATTTAAGATCAGGTTGGATGAGCTCTGAGAAACCTGATTTGGTTGAAGATGTCCTTGCTCATTGAGAGTGGTTGGACTATATGACCTTTAAAGGTCCCTTCCAACCCAAACAGTTCTATGATTCTATAATTCTATATGGCATAAAATTATATATCTGTTTGTAATTATTTGGGTGCCTCTGTTTAGAATGATCTCTGGAACTGCCTTAAAACTGAGAATGCTAAGTGATACATAGGAGATGTAGCTTCACCTGCACTCAATAAAATGTTAGTACCATTTTTCACATGCTATAACAATTTTTGAGTTACAAATTGCTTTTGGAGTAAGAATTACTCTTACTTTTATTAGCCTGCCATATTTCCTGTATATATGTATACGTATATAAAACAAAGAAATAAAAAGAAAACTTCAAATGCTGCTCCTATAGGAGCAAAACTTTACTATTGATAAAATGTAGCTTTAAGACACTGGATTGACTGGAAAGCTTTTTGTCAACAGAGTGCTGTGTTTCTGCATGAAATTAATTGTCTGCAAGTAGGTACCTATAATTACACTACCTATTGCTCTGTCCGTCATTAGTCCCATGAGGAACAAGAAAGATAGATAAACTGAAGGAGAATATTTCAGTATTCCACTTCAGGTGTGTAACAGCTGGTCAAGGCTGAGGGACATTGGCACTAAAAGCTATAAATTCTCCTGGAACCTGGGACACTTTCCATCATTCTGGCTTTCTCACATTAATAATCACTGTAATTGAAACCATGGGAGCTCAGATGTGTGCCATCACTCTCCTTCTGATCATCCCCACACATTGACCTGTTCTGGACTCTCAGTGGGGCCTTGAATGGTGACAGGCAGAAAGCTGTGATTTATACAGTGCTGCCAAAAGTAGGGCCAAGCTCACAAGTGCTGCTAGAGTTTGGGCTATGTCAGTGTTTCCAGTAGAAATACTTCTATTTAATGGTTTATAGATGTGGCCATTAAATGTCGCTCCAGGCTGAAATTTGGCATACAAGTTGTCAGCACCTGGGGGAATCTCACAATAAAATACAAAATCTGTTTGGTGTTTTTGAAGTAGCTTGGGCACACATTCATGTGCACCTACATAAGCATATCTACCCAGCACCACAACTCCAGATAAGGAGGTGTATAAGTTACAAATGTTGTTCAACCTGTATGTTTCAAAAAGTCAGCTCCCTTTTCCTGGCTGTTGCTTACACCAATGGTGAGAGCAGAACTGATCTCCCCTGTGTAGCTTTCAAGGGCTGGCCAGTGTCCTTCACCAACTACCACCACCAAGAGAACTGTCACTTGCTTTACTCTGCAAGACCTAAAGTGGGGTGTTCCCTGGCTTTCTGATGCCTACTCAGCCTCCTTTAGGCACACCCTGAGATCTGAGAGATCTGGAAAAATGTCATGGGGCATGGAGCATGCTGAGCTGAGCTGAGGTCCCTGAGCTAATGTGGTCTCAATGACACTGGTCTCAACTGTTTTTTCCTGGTCCACAAACTATGTTTCTCCCATTCCTGGGCTAGAGCCACACTCAGTCCCAGTCCCACTGTCCTCCTCCCTGGTCACATCTGGGACTGTGCAGGGACAGGGTCTGCTGGAAGTCTGTTACAAGGTGGTGGTTGTGACTAAGGGCATTGCTCCTTATCTCCCCATTGATAAGGCTGTCTTTTGCTCGATGGGGGGATGAATGCATGCCTTCCTCTCAAGGCTGCTGAAATACCAGTAATGAGTGCCACAGATGTGCCTGTAAATAACTGCCTAGATCTAAGAGCATGCCCATGAATGAAAAATCATTCACTGAATATTTCCAGAAAGTGAACTGAAAGAACAAGGAAGGAGGAAGCAAATTCATGGCTTTGAATTACACTACTTTTTAGTAACATTTGCTGTGTTCCTAGTACATCCCATATTACAAAACCACCTGAATGTCACAAGCACAGAATAATAAATTATGCATATGCAACATCTGAGAGTATTAACCTCTAGGCACTAAGCAGCTTGCATACTAATAACATTTAGAAAACTTGCTTCCTTCCATAAGCTCCCTAAGAGGGAAGATATCCAGTCAATGTAGTAATAAAGGAAATAATGCAGGAGCCAATAGATCACAAAATACGAAGTATGGAGTACCCATTTCAATCAGTCAGTGTGAGCATTTTTATTTATGATATGTTATAAAAAGTTTATTGCCCGTTTTACAACTCTAGCTGCCCAAAGTTTGATTTAACCAGAAAACATGCCAGTAAAATGCATTGCCACCAGGCTTAGCTTTTCATGTCCTGGAAGTCATGACGGTTTAGCCCAGACTTATGCCTAGCTATTTCTTAATGAACATAAATCCTCCAGGTACCTGGTGAAAGTCTGCACCTCAAATTGTTAATCTCTGAGGAGGTGAGCAGAAAATCTGCACCCTGAACATCTACCCATGAATAGAAACACCACTTGTGTTATTATTAACTGGACAGATCTCTAATTTTACTGTCCTACATTGGAATCCATAATCTAAATTGCTGGTAATTTTTAAATCAACAGTGATGTGTCTTGCCATTAGAAGCACTGACGTCTCACTGGAGCCAGCATGGCTGCTCAGTTGGCCTTGCTGGCCATGGGGAAAGTTGTCTCCCTCACTGGGACAGACCAGGCATTGCTGGAGGGTTTTCCTTTCTCTCCCCTCCTTTTGCCTCAAGCTGTGGGTAGAAATATTCCTAAAGAAGGGAATGAGGAGGGAAACAGACCTCCTTCCTCTGATAGGAGATCTGAGGAGTGAACTTGCTTTCCTCACCCTTCTTCACCTTTGACAGTTGTCCTGGCATGAAGCGAGGCCAGCAGGCATTTTCTGCTTGCCTTTTCTGCCTTGCGTGGATGGGTTTCCCAAGAGGTGTTTTCTGTCTGCTGTGGTTCTCTACACCGATATGAGGCACATTGCTTCCCGTTTGGGCCATAGTGGATGTACGATGGGAGGCTTCACTGACTTACTGGGTGTGATTGCACTGATCTGGAATAAAACAGGTGAAAAACTTTTTTTACATTGGAAAAATTAAGCTAATTTAGAACAGAGAAGGGACGGAGAAGAGGACATGTCAGCAAGCTGAAGGCAGACAGCTTTTTATTATTGTCTGTGCTGAAGCAGGCCATATAGCTCCTCACTAAGTTCCTTCAAGTGCACAGTGGTGGGAACGAGGGTGTGGGGGAGAGGCTAGAGAAGCAGCTAGCACTCTCAATTAAATTTAACTAACTTCCTTCAGGTACTTTAAATTCCATGTAAACCTTCAATATGTGTGTCTTGATCAGCCTTCCTGTCGTAGGTGCATGGTCCTCCCATGCACGCTGATGCATCATGTCCTGTCTCACAGACCTCAAAGCTTCACACTGGTCTTAAAGGAGGAAGCCAGTGAATGATGCATTAGAGATGGAGCACTCCCTGCATGTCATTCGCCTTACCCTGGATTCAAAACTCCTGCTGAACCAGAGAGACATGAGAACACAGCAGCAGACCAAACACACGCAATCAAACAGCAGTAAGTGTAGAGGTCCTGGACAGCAACCGTCATTCCCAAGTTCCAGGAAAACTTACCAGGAGGTTAACTGCTGCAGAAGAATCAGCACACAATAATGCTTTTTATACCTTAATTATTTTATAGTGTACAATGCAATATCTTGTGCTATTAAATTATTTATTTATGAAGCATCAGAAGTTGCTGACTGCAGAAAAGCCATGATAGCACATTGTCCATGGTGGCAAATTGTGTATACATTTGAAGACAAAGTGCCTCATGGTACTAAACTGCTAAATTATATTAGCTTTCTGCGTTTGGAGGTGTATCATAAGGATACAAGATCTCAAACTTTGGTCCAGTATTTTCTAGTGAAAGAATTTATGTTCAATGTCAAAAGACCAAAAAAAATAATGTAATGGAAAAAAAATATACAGCCCATTTATTGCTGTGTTCTTTCCTTTATTTTTCAAATTAATCAAAGAGCTGTGAACAAAATGAGCCTAATCTTGAATATAGAATAGGGGTATGCCTAACTTCATTCACCTGCATGGTAGATGAAGGTTTTGCCACTCTGAAAATCTTTTGGACTGCTAGGAAGGAAATAATTGGAACATAGCTTTTTTTGAATAAACAAGAATGTAAATCATTCTGAGTTCAGACAGTGCTCAGATCAAGAATGCATCAGCTTCAGAAAAGATTAATAAATCAGTATTTCTTTCTTGTGCTCTTCTTTGGAGAAAGCAGCTGTCTTTGATTAAGTAAATGAAGATCAAAAGAACAGAGACAGAAACATGTCGAATACCTAATCCAGGGTATGTATAACTGGTAAAAGAGAAAGTTGCCTCCTCTATGTCTTCAGTTGAACCAGCCTAGGGAAGTGTAGAGCCAGATAACGGCCTTTGTCCTGCCAATGTGCTTTAAACTCTAAAGAGTGAAAAACGGGGTGGAGCTACAGGACAAGAAATGTAGCTTGTCATTGACGTTGTGGTCAATGAGGTTTGAAACACAAGCAGAGACACAGTAGGTAAAAAGAACAACAGAAAGATTGACTTTAACAAGCCAGGAAAATTTATGATGACAGAAACTATCAACCTCAGAAGAGCTAGGCAATTCCCTTGTTGTATGTTTGGGAAGTTTATTTTTATTCAATACAGATATTCCTTTTAAGATGCAGTCTCATATGGTGATGGAAGAGTGACTGTTCATCCTTATAGTAAGTATGGTCTGAATCCATTTTAGATTATTTTTCATGAACAGCTGCTGACATTTTTTATATCTCAGTAGCCTCACTCACTTGCAAGTACTATTGCTGGTGGCTTCTCTTTGCCACTCTGATTTTGGATAACAAGCCTTCGTAGGAGACAGGCTGTTCTCTGGATAAGACAAATGTTATCCCAACTTAACAGACATTCCCACTGTAAGCTTGGCTCACATGATCAGGGTGAATAAGCTACTGAAGTGTATTATGCCATCCACTTGTGACTCACCTGCCACATTTTGGTTTTAAAATAATGTGGAGGAAAACAGGGAGCAAATGAAACAGAACAGAAATCTCAGGTTTTGAGCTGCAGGGGCAGGCGAAAAGAAACCTAAAGCACATCAGGTTTTAACATTCAGTTTAATTTAGTTCTCCATTTCCTAGGTCTAAAATGAATCCTGTAAACTTTACTGTGCCTCTGCAGTTTAAATTCAGGGATAGTTCCAGTAAAATAAAAGGAACTAATCATATTATTTAATTTAAGCACAAGATTAAACATTAATAAGGTGAGAGCCTCTGTAAGGATCATCAAAAGTAGAATGGCCTTGCTACAAAAGGCCTGTGAGTTGATAATAATTTTTTTTCTGTTAAAGGAAGACCTGAAATAAGTTGCGGTTATCTGTTTTCTAACAGGAAATATGGGAATTGTATTGCATTGCTGACTTGTTATAGAAAAACATGGAAAACATAATTTGTGGTGATGGAAAGTCTGTAAGAATATCATGATTAATTTCTGTCAGATCCAAATTTATTCCAAAACTTCCTCACAACTCAGACACTCATATTCACCAATATTCATAAAAATCCACTATAAAAACTTAGTATATCATACCCACTACAAGAGGGGAAAACTGTGTGGCTCTAGACCTCATACTGTAATGTCTAGCCCGAAAAGGTTCACAAATGTGCAAAGTGGGTGGAACCATGGGATTGGGAATATGATTAAAGCAAGCGACAAAGTACTGGTATGCACTGTCTTCCAGTGCAGGCAGGGCTGAGCATGTGGGTTGCACAAGAAAAAAATGGCCTTTCACTTTGCATTACTTGAAGACTACAGGAGTCCTAATCTATGGTCCCGTACCTAACTGAATTAGAAAATACAGGGGGGGAAAAAAAATAAAGAATTTCAGGGTTTGGGGCAAATTTTGAAAATCTAGTGTGTTTCTGATACGTCACAACAACAGCTGAACTGACTTTAAGCAGGCTCCTCTGTAGAATGGGGGGTCGTTAGGCAAGCTCTGAGCTAGGTGAAGGATGATGCACCCACTTGAAACATGTCTTTAAAACAAAACAAATTTTAAAACTAAGCAAAGAAGCACTAACATAAATATTAGATGAACACTATTAAAGACACCACCAGAATGTGGCTGCCCTGCAATTTTAATTTAAAATCAAGATTGGTTTTCATGTATGTTAATGATGAAATCTCCTTTAACTTTAATGGATGGGAAACCTTTCTTTTTTTTTTTAAGAATTTGACATAATAGCTTTGCTTAACGTTTTAAATATGCTTGATTTCTTCTGTATGATCAATGCTGATCAATATTAGGAAATGGATGGTTCTCATTTGCAATATTACCAACACAGCCGTGTAATCTGGTGTAAGTGCTGTGACTTGTTTGTGTTTATACTTTCTCATATGGTTTAGAATTATGCTTGTGTAATTAAAATCCAAAGATTTTTATTTTTTTCTGCAAAAAGGAAAGGTCAACATTTTGCATTTAAAAGTTACCACTGCTTAGAGCAGCAGTTGCCCAAATTCATTAAAGTTTAGAATTAACAGAGACTAGTGAATAGGAGCTTTTCTAAAGAGTTTTTACCAAGAATTGTACATTGTGACTGGACTATAAGCATGGACCAATGCCAAAAGTACATTAGGTGGTGGGTGTAGAAGGAATACAAGAGTAGGTTGCCCTATGAATGCTGAATCAGACACTGTGTCTTCAGTTCTAGCTGTTGTACTTATCATGACACATGGACTAGTTAAATCCAAAACCATCATCAGAAAAAATCAGGGACAATCAGTAGAGATTTGTTACAGTTAGTGCTCTGTGAGGAAAGATATTTATTAACTGACCCAAAGATTGCAAGCAGTTGTCCATCTTTCTCTAACAGAGATTAGATAGTATCACAACCAGCTGCAGGAATTTAAATATTCTCCATATTTTCCCATTCCTCCTGTCAAAACTTCCTTGGGTGTTTGCTGGGGTCTTACTTTTCTGTTTTCTGTTTTTTATGTTTTTGTGGAAGAAGCTGGTACACCAAGTCAGGAGAAAAAGTACCCCATGTATTTTTCATTTCACATTCCCCTCCGTCCAAGCAGTCTTGATGCACAGGTGGCTGATGGGGAGCCCTCTGCAGTCAATGGGCAACGTGCTAAACCATTTCAGTGATTACTACTACTCAACTACTGCTGGAGCATCTTTAAGTGATTGCTGCAATAAACCAACGCTTTATGTGCATGGTAACCAATGCTGGGAAATACTGTCATGCAACTTGTTGTGGGCTATGCTGCTTTTGACTATTTACACCCAGTCCCTGCTGGACCAGCATGTTATGAGACCAGAGAAGATCTTGTCATAGGTCAGGTTGTCCTTTAGGCCATTTATGCCCCAGCACAGAGACAATGCTGACCATCTCATCTGACCAGTACAAACAAAACATGCCCTACTGATGCTGTCATTGCAGTAGACTTTAACATACTGAATACAAAGGTGTTTTGTTGTTGCTGTTGATGTCTGTTTGTGGGAACAAGTAAATTTTGCTGTGCATTTGTTTCTTCCTATACAGCCTTTTCTGAAGACATTGGGTAGGATTGACTCATCCTTCCCATTCCTGTGAGTTCTTTTGAAGAATTATGCAGGACTGTGTCTTGTCACCTTCAAGCACAGTGCTTGTCTCCTGGACATCTGCCAGAGAAGCTAAGAAGAGTGCTGCATCACAGGGATGTTTAAAACCAGAGAACTTGACAGCATGTAGATCCAGACATGGACACAAGGCCCAGACAGAGCAGCCTGGCAACTTTCCGGCAGTTATCAGTGAAATAGTGAGACACATGGGTCTATCACAAATCCAAAACACATTATGCTCATAAGAAATCCTGGATTTTATGCAGTTGGTATAAAATAAAACAGTACGCTGCAGCACAGGCTGGCTTACATAGCACACAAGAAAGGCGATTACTGAAAGTTCTGTGATAGGTGGTGATCAAGCAGTTTTGAAGATTAATAAAAGAAGAGGAAAGGTAATAAAAATTATTGTCTTGAACTATTAGAATTTGTCTCTGTGTAAGTGAGTGTAAAGATTAATGTGGTCTCCCATACAAAAAAGACAGCCTATTTCTTCAATTTTATGCTTCACAAATTACAGCACTGTCTCACAGCAAGGTGGTATCAAGCAGCTCCTGTTGGAAACTGCAGGCAACACCTCTGAAATTCTTCCTAGTTCACAAGAATGCTTCAGCAACAGCTAAGATTGCCTGAAACTCCCCCCAGTCATATATGCTCTGTGCATTGTTTCAAATCTGGACCTTCAATCCAGAGTCATTAAATAACCTGAAAATTTCAAATCTAATTCTACCTCCTCTCTGACAAATATTTTCAGCAGAAGTGTCCCATTAAAAAGTCCTTCTATTCTAGACATTTTCTGTTTAGCCACTGAAAGAAATTAAAACAAAATAAAATTTCTAAAATGATTAAAAAAATATCTGACACTTGATACAGTTCTTCCTACAGCACAACGGCTTCCAGTAATCATAAGATATTTTACACAGTGATTTGGGTATCAAAAGTCTTTAAGAGAAGCTGGGTTGCATGTGTGTTTGCCTGGATAATGGAGGAGGCAGTGGCAAGATTCCCTATAAAATCCTGTCATAGCAACAGAGCAAAATGAAGACAGGACTTAAAAAAAAGTGCTAGCTCTGCTAACATGTTCTTTGGGTGACAGGAGGGGACACTCAGCTCTGCTTTTCAAAAACCAATCAAAATGTTCAGCTTTCCTTTCTGCCAGTGTGGAACCTCAGGAACATGCTAGAAGCTTTATCAGATGCATGAGTAAAATGGTACTATAATGAAATATTTTTGGTGTCTTTATAAGCTTTACCTTTTCTGAAACTCTTCATTTATAATTTCATTTTGAGCCATACCAGGTCACAAAATTTTAAGCCTCTTAAACAGTAACAGTTTTTTTGGTTTTGTTTTGGTTTTGTTGTTGTTTTGGTTTTTTTTTCTGGGTTCTTAATTAAAAATCTGTACAGTAAAAGGACAAATGCGCTATAAAAATGAGTGTATGTGATATGTTTAGAGCAGTGAGGTAATCATTTAAAAATAGCAGATGACAGCAAAGATTGTAGCTTTTTAATCTATGCCAAGTTCTAGTGATATTCTTCATTAACCAAGTCTTGCTATATGCAAACGTGTGTCATTTTGTTTGGAACTGACATCAGACTAAGAAACTGTAGTTATCTCTCTCTTTCTGTTCTCTCTTTTTCTTCTATACCAGCGACTTTCTTCCATTCCTTGGGGTCTTACCTGTATACCAAATATACTGAAAAAATATGCCAAATGATTCAGACAACTCTTAGACTAACTCATCTAAATCCTAGTATGCAAATGTATTTCTTTTGCCACTGTTGAAAAATCTACCTTTAATAGCTGCTGGTTATTATCTTCATTTTTTCATATTTTCATTGGAACATAAGTCACTTCGCTGTCAGCACATGATACGACTTCTTTTAGTAACTACAGGACAGAAGCATGTCCAGCGTGCTTCAGTGTCAGGATTTTCCTCACTTCCAACAGTTTTCAAGCATTTTTTTTCTGATCCTAATATATTTAAAATTCTCCTTCGTATCATCTTTTCAGCTGACCCTAGAAAACTGCTTATATTCTTTTGTCTCCCTTATCTGTTTTCTGTTATTCATAGCTTCTAATTTACATTAATCGGTATGAACATCCTTTTTTTTTTATCTGTTTTATATTAACCAGTAATTAATTCTTGCATTTTCTACATTCCCTCTAAATTCAAGTTGGTTGGGTTTTTGTGGTTTTCCCCCATGTGTCTCTCTTCTCAAATTGCAAGATTGTGAAGAGACAATATTTTAAAAGTGGTTTTCGATTCTCATTTGCAGTTGTTTATTTAAATTCTTTTATTCCAGCTGATCTGAGTCATCTGCTTTTGAGATGCCAGTAACATGGGAGCAAGTACTGCCATGCAGAGCCAATGTCCTCCTCATTTGTCCATTTCACTTAAATAGGTTACAATGAATTATATTAACATCTCCATTATGCAGATTTTCCTTCAGGAATAGTACTGGAATGGATTTCCTCTCCTAAATGGAAAGTTCTGCACTGATAGAGGGGTAGCTGATGCTCTTCCCTTTGCTTAGCAAAAAGTCTGTGCCTGCCATTTACAGTGGCCAAGTCACTGCCAAAGCCTGTTGCCAAATCAGACCTCTTTGAATGTCACAGCAAGATACTGTCATTAACTCCAGACCTGCCCAAGTGGAAATTCTCTGTCGCCAAATTGATTCAGTTCCTGTTTGGCATGTGGAAGCACATGACAATTGCTTATACCTGGATGCCAGCTCAACTTAGCACAAACAAATTTCATCATCAGTAGCAAAGCTGAATCTAAATTAAACTTTCTGAATCATTAGAAATGCTTGAATATACTCCTGCCAATGTCAGAATTTCAGTTCTAATTCCTGCAAGTATAGCAACAACCTTCAACAGCCAGCTGTTAAGTACTAGTAGGTTTAAATTATCTTTATGCATACCTACTGGAAAGTGCTTAAGGACTTGAAAGTCAAAGGCAGCTGAAAATTACAGCCATGGATATATGTGAGTGCCTCCAAAATGTTTGGAAATAGCTGTTCCTATCCCTTTCTTGTGGGCTGTATAAAATAAACAACTTGATTATCTTTAGTTTGAGTGTGTGAAGGATATATTTATTATTGAAAAAGATCTCCTTTTGAAAAAAAGGAATTGTAGCTTTAATTTTGAAAGGTCATCTTAAATGGTTGTTATCATTGTACTGAATTCCCCAGAGACTGGTGTTTGGGAGATATTCACTTGCATATATGGTAGGTGTTTCAAAAGACCCTCACACAACAGAAATTTAGGTATTGATAGCTGAACACTGAGTATTTATCATCCAAATGACAAAAATAACTCCCACTTCCCCCTCTGGCAATTTGTTCTGAGTTGACAATAGAGCTGTTCCACAGATCATGGCCCATCCTGCTTCAGGGTCTGCTTCACTGCACCCTTCACCTCCTATTCTCTCCTCCCTTGCACTTGAGTTAGGCACACAATTCTCTTCCTTTTCTTTATTTGGTCAGTAGCTGTTTTTTTTTTCATAGCAACTGAAATTTCTAACCAACTGCATAACACTTGCCAGAAAAAGTTTGCTGCTTCAATTTATTTTCCGCATCTCATAAAGGAATAATGCGGTATTGCTCTTCTTAAATTGGAAATGACATTTTTTTTTTGTTTATCCTAATGTCCCCTTTGTATTTTGAAGATTTGATGAATACTCTTTCTATTTTTGTTGGTCTCTAAGCATTTTCTTTATTATCGAAATTTTCTAAAAATTTACTTTTGCTTTATAAAGGAACTCTTCAAGTGACATTTTATCTTGCAACTCTGCACTGATCATCAATGTTTAATTAAAAACTGTCATTGAAAGGTGATGTCCTTCCTAAGGAATGAATTTACTGTAGCAGTGAAAGTCTAGAGGGGCAGTTCTCTCTCTGTCACAGATCGACTTAAAAGACCAGAGAGACACACATGAAGACAGCTAACAGTTCTGTGCATATTTATGGACTTGTTGTGCATGTGGTAAGTACTCTCCTGACAGCTAGTGTTAAATCCAATCAATCATCACTTAAATACATCACTGTGTATATTCACCTCACTCCTTCATTAGCATTCATTAGCAAT
Source organism: Amazona ochrocephala (assembly GCA_039720435.1). Lineage (NCBI taxonomy): Eukaryota > Metazoa > Chordata > Aves > Psittaciformes > Psittacidae > Amazona > Amazona ochrocephala. The sequence continues at coordinate 26,473,710 of CM077876.1, read as the reverse complement.
TAATCAACACAGCAGTAGTCTCTGGAAAGTTCAACAATCCATAAGGTACATTTACATTAAAGATGAACAAGTGAACATTTGTTCCACTTCAGCAAAGTATTGTGCATTGTCATTTCTTCAAGGAGTGAAAGACATCGATCAAGCAAATGATTGATTGATTGATAGTTGTAGCATACCATCTATTTCCTCTGAAGACCATTTTTCTTCAAATCAGGGGACAGTAGTTTTACTCAGAAAAAAACTTCAGTCTCCATTTTCACAGTATATGTTTTCCAATACTGGTTAAAAATTTTGTCTTACAGCCGTAAAGCCACTGGCTTTTTAGATAAACTGTATTGCTGCATCTCTTTCAATTTTAAAAATAAGACCATATTCTAGGGTACGGAGGTCCAGATATGAAATATAAAATTAGACCCTTTTATCATCAGATATAAAATTAGATTTGTTTCACTGCCTCACTTCTTCAGGCAAAACAATTCACTAGTAGTATTGCCAAGGCAAAATGGGGCTGGGGGAAGCATACTAAGGGGCGTAAAAACACAGTCTTACTTTTTTGTTGTATTACATTTAAGAAATAATAAATCTTAGCACTTTTAGAGACCTTTACAACCTTCTGAAAAATTAACTAAACTAAGTTCAATTGAAGTAGTTGTTCAGCTCTGCATGTGACATAAATATATACTGATAATGATCTCTTTAGTGTTTATCTTAAATACTTCTCAAACTTTATAGCAGTGAAATGATATAATCAGGTTCTAATTTGATTTCCTGTTTTCTTTTGTGGTAGAAAATATGTATTTCAAAAACAGGATTTTTTAGCTTTAGAAGCACAAATTAATGGAAAAGAAAATTTACCATCTTATACTCAATGAAATCGAAATACTTGCTTTAATAAAAAAATATGAAGTTGTTGACACACTAAGTAGACATGTATTTCTTTTGTAATTCTTTCGCTTTCATGGAGCTGTATTTAGCTGCAATTATTGTGTTGTTAATCTGATGAAATACCAAGTATCTAATATACATGCACTGCTATGTGAATATTGAAAACTTTATAATGCACCAATTACAGACTTGAGTTTCTACTTTATCTGCTTCAATATATCTTATTATTAATTTCATTATTTCTTTTTAATTAACTTCACATACAAATGCTATCCTTCTCCTAGATATGACTTGATACACCTTTGGACAGAAATGACTAGGTGTATGACACTGATCTTGCTGTAGCATACCTCAGAATTACTAAGCCATTTCATAGTTCAATTCATCTCTAAGTCTTTCTGTGGCAGCTCTCTTCCTTCTAGATCTTTTTGTTTGTTTGTTTGTTTTAACATTCATCGTTGTTTCATTAAATATATTTTCTTTGTTGTACCACTATTTCAAGGCAGAAGTTTGCTAAAGTTGGAAAAACCTCAAAGCGAAGTACTGTGAATATGCATACATAATGATATATGTCTACATGTGTAGTGCAGGGTTGGGAAGAGCAGGATTTGTTTTCCATATTGCATAGACAGAGAAAGTAAGTTGCACAGTCATTCTGTTTAATGGTAGATTTTGATATTCTGTTTCACTGTGATTTGAAATGTACACTTCCCTGTTTGAAAGTCTTTAACTCCTTGATAGGACTACTTAGACCTGCAGAGCATCACATTAGGAAAAAATGTGTAATGGGAAATCTGGTGGGTTATGTCTGGTATCTGAATAAGTGCAGAACCCTGCTAGAAATAGAGGGTTTTCTACAAAAAATATGTTGACGTGATTAGTCAGAATTCTTCAGAATTTAAACGCAATAAAATAGCATAATTATTTAAAAGATTTTTAATTATAGTCAAGACTACTCACCCCTTCCTTCCTCTCTGCTTGATTAGCTTCTCGGAGATGGCTGGGCCGGCTTCAGAGAGGTAGGGGTACCGGAAACCTTTGCTAGAGAGATAGTAAACAAAACAACAGCGTGAATTCCATTATGGGTTTGTCTGCCCACTTCCTATGCTACCGTCCTTATTAAAAAGCTCTGACCTAGCACAAAGAATAGCATTGCTCCTCTCTTTCCTCAGGCAGCCTGTCTCCTGTAAAAAAAAAGCAAGATTTTACCTTTACATTCACAAAATGATTTTTTAAACCTCATTTTCCGTATGACTTTGAATCAAATGTTTCTCCAATTTAAAAACAACCCCCAAACCCCCATGTTTTATTCTACACATAAGCACTGAAATTTGTTAAATTAAATCTTTATTTTGCAGAGGGAAACCCAGCAGTGATTTTTACTTTTTAAACTCCTTTTCTATTTCTAGGAAACTTCAATGAACCATTTTATGGTATGATGATAGTGCAATGGGAAGAACTTGTGTTCAAGATGATTAGACAGCCACTAACATAAGGCACTACTGAATTTCTCAACCCTACGGGCAACAGAAATGGCAGAGCAGATTTTAGGGAAATTTTACACATTAGTACATAAACAGTCTGTCAAGAAATCGCACCCTTCAGATGTCTGCCTCTGACAGTCTTCAAGACATTAAAAAAATCATAAATGTGATTTGCAATAGAGACATTTACTAGCCTTAATATACAGAGACTGTCATCACTAGGCAAATCCAGGAATGTCAAGTGAAGATTATTAGACTCTGAAATGCCCGTACAGCAGAATGGCAAGTGTGGATGTATGTTATCAAAAAGACTGTGAACTTCTCTACTTGGTGACTGGTTTGATCTTTAGCCCACAACCCCTTGTAGTGTGGCCCTACATGCTTTGACAATGTGTAGACATAACTGTAAAAAGGAAAAGCAGAGGTCTATGAAAAGGGTCAGTAAAATAAGAAAACTGGAGCTTCGTGGAATTTAACATGAATTATTAAAAGGACAGAAACTCTGGCAAGGAGAAAAAGCAGAATCAATATGAGACCTGAGGGAAGGAAAGAAACCGGACTCAAATACACGGTCTGAAGATGAATGAAGAAGCTGGACCACACCTGGAAAGAAACCAGGGAGTTTAGTTTCTCTGCATTGCTTTGACTGACATATGACCCCATGGCTTTTCATATTCAGGTCAGTACGTCCAGGTAGCAGCTACCAAAAAGTGTGCAGGGGTTTCAGTGAATGACAGCTGTACAAACACCTGTAGACATTTCAATGAAAAGAGCTCCAGGGTAAAACAAGAAACACTGTAGAGATGGAGCCTAAATGAGATACCCAGATGTAGAGATGCTCCGTCTCTTGGCTGTGTAGTTGCACTAGTTGCTTTGGAATTAGCATATCTGGGGCTGACTCTCATATCTCAGGAGTCAGTGTTATCAAACTGGTGTCTTTCAGGTCATTACAGACAATAATTCCTTTTTAAGTATCAAAAAGAAAACAAAACAAAGTGAGATGGTTAAAAAGCCAATTAGCAGATCAAAGTATGAGAAGCCAAGACCCGGAGGGGAAAAAGAATGCTTCTATTGTAATTTAGGCAGTAAGGAAGATAATTAGAGCAGGATACTGATACTGGGATAAGCTGGAGATCAAAAACTGTAGAGTTGATTGGAAACAAAATGAGAAGAAAATTAAGGAAAATTTTAGTGACTGTTTGCATAAAACAATAAACCATATAAATATTAGACTGAAAACTGGCCTAAAACCCAACTTGACCTCCTTGTAAAGAGAACAGTGATCCACAATTCTTAAAAAAACCCGTTTGTTTAACCCTGAGAAGTATTTCAGGCTCTCTTTCGCAAACAGCTGCTGGGAGGGGGAGATGGCTGTGGAAGACATACGTGAAGTAGCCAACAGAGATTAAAGAATTAAAGGCAGACTTTCCCATCTTATCCCTCCTACTTGTCTTTTTTGGAATTTTACCTTCCTTTTTCAGCAAAGGCTTCAGAGTTTTGATGTTAACTTTGAGTCCTGACTCACTTTCTAAAATTTGTTTCCTTTGACTTCCTTCCAAATTCTTTCTTCCTCTCCAATTCTCCCAGCTCTGGCTTTCTCGGATGAGCTTTGATCTTGGCCAAAATCTCTGTTGGCCTTTTCTCCCTGTGTTGGAGCACACACACCTCTCTCCCATCACTGTGCCTGCCTGAACTCCTGATCTTATCCCTGCTGCTGTCCATTTGAACAAAATACGCTATTCAAGGACTAACTGCAGATGGGGCAAGAATGAGGAGAAACAGAAAACTTTCTTTTTTTTTGTGAGGTTTCCAAAAAAGACCACCCTCGAGCTTTGGCTCCAAATGCCTCACAGCACTCTGAGTTCACAGATTTCTGTGTTCTCCTTCACAAAGTCCTGTGAGCCTTTAAACAGAAAAGCTCCTAACAGTGCTCCCCATGGCTCTGTCAAAGCAACAACATGCTTACATAAATATTGTTTGGCTCTAACCCTTTCCATGTGGCTTATGCCACAGGAAGTTCACTCTCTTCCTGAGAGCCTGAACATGAGTAGGGGTAAGGATGAGTCTCAGTCTGTGAAGTATGAATTACCCTTTTAGAGACAGCTGGGACTCAAGAGAGAATGAAGGGTTTGCAATTTAACAAGTAAGAACAGGAAGGAACAGAGATATGAAGAAAAAGTAATAAATCAGATGCATAAGTAGAAGAATAAACACCTTCTTTATATTACCTAAGGAGCTTCCTAAATAAGTTCAGTAAAGGAATATTGCAGTCGCAGAACAAAGAACATGGTCATTAATGCCAGCACAGTGTCTTGGCAACAGTGCAGAAAAGGAAATGATCTTCTCCTAAGAGCAAGTGGTAAAGATATAGTAACATTCAACAGAAGATTCCTCTGAATGAAGAACATCAAACACCACCTCTCTTGAGTATTCAGCCATTGTTTCAATGATAAACGAGATAAAAGGTGACCCTAAGAAGCTCTGAGTGGTAACTCCCTATTTTCTTGCAAGTAGAGAATGTGAAGAGGAACTACAAAGTATTACTCCCTATTTTATTTAGAGTATCTCTTACCTCACTGATTGGTAATTCACTTCAGGAAATGGAGAGTTGCAGCTGGACCAGAAGAACATTAATACCCAGTTTCAGCTCAGATCCTTCCTGCTCTCTCGGGGCATAGTAGCTGTGTTTAGGGAGATTGTGTCTCTGACTCATATCTTTCTTTTCTCTCTGGAGACAACTATCTTGTCAGCTCTTCTTGTTGAGAGGAGACGTATTTCTAATTACTAGAAGGGAAGAGAAGGAAAGGAAAGAAAGATTTACCAGGTCTAGTCACTCTTTCACAACCTTCCTACTTACTCCAGGTTTAAAACCACTGTAATGCTCTTAAGCAGTGATTAATGATAATTCTAAGTCAGTCAATCACTATGATGAGTCTGGGACATAACAATAAATGACCTAACAAACACTAAAATTGGGAGCTTCAAAGGTGGGAAGTGGGGGGAGAAGGAAGCAGACAGTCTGTGTGTGCCTGACTGATGGGTTCAACAGCCTTTTGACCAACCAGAGGTGGGGCCGGTCAGCTATTCCAGGCACATGAAAGCCCACCTCCACTTTTCAGAGGAAAAGTACAACATGTACTGGCAACATGATTTATACTCTTATAACACACTCCACCATTATCTAAATTCACACCTTTATTGAAAGCATACAATAGGATGCTTCAGCATTTGGTGTTGCTCTGTTTAAGTATTTCTGTAGAAGTATGTGGTTTCAGATCTTGGAGTCCAAAGTCTTGTTTTCTACTCCAAGAAACTTCAGACCTGCTGCCATTACATTACATGATTCTAGTTCATGTGCCCCATAATAGATTTGCTTAACATACATTAGGATTGTTTGTAATACTTGACAATTTGTTCTTTTCCAAGTAGTTTGGATTTATTTCAGTTTTAGCAATCTTTAAACTAGACATTCAGTTTAAGCCACTATCTAGACCCGTGTTATAATGAGAGAGCAAGACATAGCATCATCGAATCATGGAATGGTTTGGGTTGGAAAGAACCTTAAGATCATCTAGTTCCAACCTACCCCCCGTGCAATGCAGGACACATCACACTAGACCATGTCACCCAAGACTCCGTCCAACCTGGCCTTGAACACTGCCAGAGATGGAGCATTTATCACATCTTTGGGCAACCAAGACATGTCCAGAGGTGGTCTGTCCTGCCAAGCCTATACATCTGTCTTATGAAAAATAATTGTTGTATGGAAGATCATTTACTTGGTAGTTATATCCTACAGGAACAGTTTCTAGGGAATGGAAAAAAATACGGAAACAACGTGACAGTTTTCTATAGGACACAGCAACTCCTTGCCAGGGTTTGGCATGGATCTCTACTTTTCCTGGGCAAATTTACATGTGGGACACCAGCCCCTGGTTTTTGACCTTTTCTTTGTTCTGTTTTTTGATAAATAAACAAATCTCAATATTGTTCTCTGCAATATGTATCTTTTTGCTTTTTGCTTTTTCTTCTTTATATTTAGCTCTGCTTTCTTTTTATCTAAATTTTTATTTTATATGAACATGAGCTTCTATTGTATTCGAGAAATTCTTTCAATTATAGTCAATATCCCATGTGTTTCCAGCCTTTTTTTTTTTTTTCTTTACTTCCTGAAATAATTACCCCTTTTTTTCACCCTTACATTGGTTTAACCACATTTTAGCCGCTCCTTCTCCTAGGGAGTGTTCCTCTACAGTAGAGTTTTACCCCTTCTGAGATCAACATGGTCAGATTTTCTCTACCTTTCTCAGTATGGTCCATGAAGAGAAAATTGGGATCTTCTCACAGCTGCACTTCATCAAATATTGCTCCCTTTTGGCAAATTGCAATGCTAACTTTCTTGCTTTGTATTTTTTCTTGAAAAATCATGAAATCCACTAATAATGCATGAAAGCCACCTGGTTTTTCCAGAAAGTCCTGGCCGTTTGACTCATCCCCTCCGTAGGATTATATTTCCTTCACGGCAGATTCTCTGATCTGAGCCATTCCTTCTGGAAACTCTTAGAGAAAATGGGTTGTGGTGGATGTCGACCCCCACACGATTTTGTTTGTCTAACACAGCAGTTTGCATGCATTCAGTAAAAAGCTGAGAACTCAAGCACTTGGAAAACAGAAGATACAAAGTTAAGCTGAAAGCCCAACTTTGAGATTTCTGCCTGCTGTGAGGGGGCTTTATTTGATTATTTTGTTTGTTTGTGCATTTATTTTTGGAGAATGATGAACTGCCCATTGTTTTACTTCATTAGGAAAACCGAACTAGTGTTGAGGAGCTCTACAGTGTGGGATGGGCTCTTATTTGGTTTCCTAAAAGAAAACAAAATTAATTAAACTATAACTCTTTCTTCTTGGTTTATGTCTTAAGAGATAGTGCCTTTTTATTGTTATGCATTCTCCAGTAATTATTACCATTTGTAGTATACTGTAGATTAGAAACCCTGTCTTTAATAGATCAGAAATTTTCAGTTCATATCCCTCAGTTATTATATCCTTCTATTGCAGCAAAGCTGTGATCTAAGTACCCTTGGTGTAACTCACAAATACACCACAAAAAATGCCTTAGTAGTGGAACAGTAAAATTCAGCTTTGCTTAACAGCAGCAGGACACGAATTACCATTTTGCTTCTTTCTGCATCCCCAGGTGCATCAGGCTGTGTTCAAATCCACATAGCTCAAAATAACCCAGCTCAACAACTGTCTGAGTCAGTCTGCACATCTGATTACTGCATTGGAAAACCCTTGCTAAACTGTGTTAGAGGCTGAGAAAAAGTGTTCATTTTTCTTTATGGGGCCTGATGGCATAGAAAATTATAAATTTTCCCTGGACCTTTTGGGCTGTGATACTGGAAATCACAACTGCCAGGGCTGGTTAAATGTACCATTGTTTTCTTGTGTGTTTTCTGAAGCCCTTGATGTTAACCTGGCTTAGATTTTCATCTAAAATACAGCTAATAGTGGTTTTCTGTGCAATCATTCTTTTTTCTTAGGTCTTGTAGAGACACATATTGAAAACAACTCTTTACGTGGAGCCCTTAAATTCATACCTGAAAATCTGATTGAGCAGATTTAGCACTGAAAGGCAAAACCTCCCTGAACTTAGAAGGGCACAAGTCTAAATTTAATCTGAAAAATAAGGAATTGCCAACTGGATTTTGTACAGCTTGAAAATAAGTATTTGTTCAAAACATCCTGGGAGGATGATGATGCAGTGCAGAATGGGCTTCTCAAGCATGAAGACCGCTTGTCCATAGAGATTAGTTCTCTTTATTTTTCCCACTGCCAATAGCACAGAACAAAAGAAGATGACTTTGGATCAAAGAACAGCTGGAAGAGAGAGACACTGCCTTTCAAAAATGGATTTGCTGTAACTTCAAGGTAAAAGTACATCAATAATGAGCCAAATATTTGCAATGATAAAGTTAAAACTGCACATGAATTTGAAGGTAATTGCAGATGAAAGTAGAGTAGTCTGATTCAATGTAGCCAAACCCCTAGAGAGACACAAAACTTTAAAATGTTCAATTCAGGCCCTGTACTCACTATGAAATGGCTAAAATTTATGTGAGGTCAAATTCACTGCTGCTATATTCTAATATTACTCCTTTGACCTGTAATACAGAATTGCATGCAACTGTTCACATACTGAAAGACATGCCACTTTTTTGTAAAATCAGTGTTTAGGAAAAAATCAATATATTTACCATTTAAAAGGTTAAAATAAAGCAACACTATTAATATTTGCTCTGAAATACGTTAAATTTTGCTATTATTAAAATGTCTTTGTATGTGGAAGATTTTTTTAAGGATTGCTACTACACTACAGTATTTTTATTATTAAACTCCTGCTTTAATATGACATTTTCCTTATTTTTTTACTAGATGACAAATATCTGTTGTGTTTATTTTCTCTCGAGTATGTTACTTTTGTCTTCCCTTGTAGACTTGTACAGTGTAATAAGAATTTTAATTTCAGATATTAAATAGATGCTTAAAATGTTATGTAAGATTTGCTTACACTTGTCAAATTGTTCTTTAAAGGACTAGTAATTGTGAGATAATGAAAGAAGCAAAGTTATTACAAATAAGTATGTTACTAAATTCTTATTTTGGACATATCATTATAAAACAGAAAATTTGGAATAAAATCTTAGTAGACCTATTCTAGCAATACCATATTTAACAAAGCTACATAAATGGTTCAATTGTTCTTGTCAAAACAGCAGAACATGGATTACTTGGGAAAGCCACAAGCTTATCTTTTAAATAGGTTTAAATTTAAATGCAATTTTAGATTGCATTTAAGACATTGTCTCACATAACAGCCTTGTCTCTAAGTTGGAAAGACATCAATTTGATAGGTGGACCACTTGGTGGATAAAGGACTGGCTATATGGCCACATGCAAAGAGTTGTGGTCAATGGCTCAACGTCCAGCTGGAGACCAGTAACGAGTAGTGTCCCTCAGGGATCGGTATTGTGACTGGTCTTGTTCAACATCTTTGTTGGTGACATGGACAGTGGGATTGAGTGCACCCTCAGCAAGTTTGCCGATGACACCAAGCTGTGTGGTTCAGTTGATACGTTGGAGGGAAGGAATGCCATCCAGAGGGACCTTGACACGCTTGTGAGGTGGGCTGATGCCAACAGGATGAAGTTTAACCATGACAAGTGCAAGGTCCTACAGCTGGGTCGGAGCAAGCTCAGGCACACCTACAAGTTGAGCAGAGAAGGGATTCAGAGCAGCCCTGCAGAGAAGGACTTGGGGGTGCTGGTTGATGAGAAAATGAACATGAGCTGGCAGTGTGCACTTGCAGCCCAGAAAGCCAACCATATCCTGGGCTGAATCAAGAGGAGCGTGACCAGCGTGTTGAAGGAGATGATCCCGCCCCTCTACTCTGTTCTTGTGAGACCTCACTTGGAGTATTGTTTGCATTTCTGGAGTCCTCAACATAAAAAGGACATGGAACTGTTGGAACAAGTTGGGAGGAGGGCCACAAGGATGATGAGGGGACTGGAGCACCTCCCATATGAAGATAGGCTGAGAAAGTTGGGGCTGTTCAGCTTGGAGAAGAGAAGACCTCATAGCAGCCTTCCAATATCTAAAGAGGGCCTACAAGGATGCTGGAGAGGGGCTCTTCATGAGGGACTGTAGTGATAGGACAAGGGGTAATGGGTTCAAACTTAAACAGGGGAAGTTTAAATTGGATATAAGCTCTTTACTGTAAGGGTGGTGAGGCACTGGAATGGGTTGCCCAGGGAAGTTGTGAATGCTCCATTGCTGGCAGTGTTCAAGGCGGGGTTGGACATAGCCTTGGGTGGTGCAGTTTAGTGTGAGGTGTCCCTGCCCATGGCAAGGGGTTTGTAACTAGATGATCTTAAGGTCCTTTCCAGCCCTAACCATTCTATGTTTCTATGATTCTATGTGTTTTGATGAGGACAGTCTTTAATCGTTTGAGTGTCTGCAGTTGTTGCTTAACATACTGTTGCTTCAGTTAACTCACTGTTGAATTTATGGGAGTTGCACTGGATTCCTCATTGAAAAGGCTCCGGCAACTTCTGATCAGGCTTGCATGTGGCACATGGCATTTATGCACATAGAACAGCATTTTGTATTTCACTAAAATGATCTGTTGGAATTATAGTGGCAAGTTTACTTCATGAAGATGTTTAATTTGCAAAGTCTTAAATGCCCTTTTTTTTTTTTATCCTGGAAAAGGGATTCTGAAATGTCTCAAATACTATATAAAACTGCTTAGTCTTCTTCCATAGTCTTCTGTGTAGTTAGGAGTGATCCTTGTATTTCTAAGAAATTTCTTATCAGAAATAATTTTGTTTACTTTATGGCCTTTATACAAGTTATGGGAAATAAATTGTTGAAAAATCAGTTCTAAGTTATACCTGATTCATGCCATTTAGTCTTTCAGTCTTCTGATATTTTAGCTGTATTATCAAAACACTACTTGTTTCATCTAGTCTCATTCTAATGATCTTTACATGCTTTCTCAGGTAACAACAAAGCCTAGCTTTCTCCTTGTATTTAAATGTATTTGCGTTTAAAAAACACTTTTGTAACCTTCTTGCTAACTGTATGGGTTGCTGCTTGAAGATGAGAATTGAGATGTTTTTATTGATGTTTTTGTTTTTTCCCTCTGAAAAATTGATTTTAATGCAGAGTCCTACTTAAAAATCAATGACACAACCTGACTCAGGGTTTGACACTGCAAATCTGTACTATTCTCAGTGGACATGAGTTTCATAACCTTAGAATCTGAAGACACATTATACAAAAGGCAAAAATTCTCCCCTAGGGTAAAATGTCAACTAAGTTATAGCGCGTCTTAACAAATCAGTCTAATTGGCACTGTTCCAATACAGAAGGTGCTAATAACCAGGTAAAATAGATATGAGAGTATGCATTTGGAAATAATACCTATCAAATGTCCGAAAAGTTAGCTTATGAGTAACTTCTAGACTTGTTTACACTTTAGATTCAATATATCTGTGACTTATCATTCCCTAGCATTGTCTCCTCGTGATACTAGAAATATTTGGAAGTTCACAAAAAAGACTGATAAGCTCCAATTAATTAAAGAAATGATTTAATTAAGAATATAGAGAAGATTGAATAGGTGGCCTGATATGGAAATGTCAAGAAGATAGGTTTTCAATTTCCTGGGATCCTGGTCCATTTTCAGATGGAAGTAGTTGGAGTAGGAAAGAAAGGGGAAAAGGGAAATAGCCTAAAAAGGATTATGATGAACTTTGATCAGTTTATGGAAAATATCATGTGATGACTCTGAAAGTTCCTTTCCATTTTACATTTCTGTATCTTCCCTTGAGCCCCGCACAAGACCAATGACATTTAAATGACATTTAAAGGTATCTCTGTGATATTTAAAAGGATGAAATTCAAAAGCAATGGAAGCTAATATTTTTCTACCTTGTGTATACTTGGCTTCACGGAACTGTTGTGAAAGCTTTGTCAAAAAAGTTTTATGCCAAAAATATTGTTGTTCTGAAACACGGATTGGCTCTCAGTATGCACTGTAAAAATTTTGCTACATCTTTGGATCAGATACTATGACTTGCTTGTCAGAGTTTAAATCAATATCATGGTTTTTACACTTTCTTTGAGGTATATTGCTTAAGGCCATCACTAAAATAAATTATTTGATGAAAATGATTTTTGATCTTATCTGCTGTGCTTCTTAACTAAGGAACAGTTGTTCACAGTTGTTTATTTTTGTTAGAAGCCTCACAGGTCTATGAATAGTATTGGTCTCATTAAATTGTCAATAGAATGTACTGTTCAAAGAGAATACTAAGAAAATTGTTTTCTGAATGTCAAGAACTGAATATGGTAATGTAGACTGAACACATGAGGCAAGAAATTGCACAGACAGCTGTCATCTAGATGGCATAGATCATCCAGAAAACAGCTACCTTTCCATAATTAGTAAGCACCAAAACATAAGTTGGTCCCCTATGATAAGATGTCAGGATCTTTATATTGGATCTTCAAGGGCTTTTTGAGAAAGTTTTCAAAGTCAAGATATCAGCCAAATTAGGAAGGTCCAATACTTTTAAGGCACCCAAGGCTTATTGGGAAAGCAATTGCATTGTTATGGAGACAACAGAAAGAGAAATATCAAGATAATATTGTCCATACTCAATGCAGAGAATGGAGACTGTGTTCCTGTGACCTCTTCCTGAACCAAGTTGTCGGCCAGGTCACTTCAGGATGATTTTTGCAATTTGCTTTTTTATAAAATATGGATATTTTTATTTTCTTCCTTCAACAAACATTTCGAGATTGAATCAAATTATGATTCTGAAGTGATTTGTAGTATTTAAGTGAAAGTTAGAAGCTGAGCATGTATTATTTGTTTAAGCAGAAGGTGATAAATAGATATAGAGTCAAAAATAGTACCCTGATAGTATTTTATTGTTATTATTTGCATCAGTATTTTGAAAATGTTATTTAAAATATTTATGGGATACAGGAAATATCATTCTCCAGACAAAGACAAAAAAAAAGATAATGAAAAATTAGAACAAATGACAGAGCTATGATGACAAATGAGGAAAAATGCAAGTAGTTACAGAAAAGCATTATTTATGAGCTAACAGAAGATGGAATTACTATCATGTTTATAAATATAGTGCAACAATTATTTTGATGACCTTTTATCAAAATTCTGTGACAGAAAGTAGGAAATAAAAAAAAGGACAGGAGGCCAAAGATAAGTCAGTTTACACTCTGCTATTAATGAAGAATAAGGATCAGCATGGAAACAGACATCTTGCAGGATAGGAAAATGACAACTTTGGGCTCATCTTTAATAACCTGAAAGACTTATCACTCCTTTTGTCTGCTGAAGGTGTAGACAATATTTCTATTCTCTGTCTGGTATCTCAAGTTATTATACAAAGAAAAGGCAGCAGATGTGCAGCAGAGATGGAACTGAGGAGGAGATTGAAGAAAAAATATCCAGGAGATCACCGCTGTGACCATGACCAAATACGTCAGTCGTCACATTTGTGACAGTCCTCTACTCAAAACTTATTTGGACTTGTCTAAAAGAGGCACATGATTTTCAAGCACTGATAATAACTATGTTCCCTCACAGAAACCCATTCTCAATAGTCTGTTAACACATTTTTCTGATGAGCAGTGGAAGTGTATTCCTTGTTACTATACAAGGTAATATCCATTCTCATGACTTTCAGCAGTGGTTTTGGATGATAGGTGGGACTAAGGGTGGATGTGGAAACAAATCACTGTCATGGGAGCATTTTTCCAAAGTCTGTCTACTGGAGATTCCTACTTATTCCTCTCATGATCTTTTCTCCCATTTCCTTGTGATGACGATCTGAAGAGGATCAGAAGACAGCTGCCATGCAGGAAAATATTTATTCAAATTGGAACACTATTTCATCCTAAACTGTTATGCCATAGCAACTGATACGGGCTTGGCAGTTCACCACCACCATTTTCAGCACAGCTTTTCACTCTGTTTATCCATCAGATTTAGATTTTTTCACCAGATTTCTATTTCCTGGTAGTTTCATCTACCCTCTTCCTAAATGCTTTTGTTTTTCTTTTTATCCAAATGTTCCAATTTCATCCATTGTGGAGGCTTTTGGGCCAGCCAAGAGCATGACAGACATCACCAGGTGCAGAATAGACCCTCAATTATACCATTCAGGTCACCTTTTTTAACTGTGAGCTTCATAAAGATGTGTGCTCAACTATGGACCCTGTGCTCACAGTTCCAACCATTTGTTGTCATGGATTGTTTCTTTTTGCTTTGGAGCCAGTTCTGCCATCTATGCCAATATATGAGTACATATATGCATATGCACCGTACAATATCCATAGATGGCCAGCCACCAGATGCTCAAGATTAGTCTTCAAACTCCAGCCTACAATTTCTGAAGTACATTCAAAGATAGGATATGAAGAAAAAATTAGAACACATCAAGTGCTGACTTATGACTCCACAGCAACCTCCACACACCACAGATTTGGAAGGCACCACATGTTGACATAAAATAACAGGATCCAAACTCCCTGGCCTACCATCCTGAGGTTTAGCTAGCATATTGCTAAGTAAATGGGATACAATCAGAGAATCATCAGTAGTACTTATTATTTGGTATAGATATCTGTGGATACAAAAACTTTTGCAAAAACAGAGTCCTGGGTGGATTAGTGTGTCCTGATTGGTGCAGAAGAGCCCCATCTCCCCAGGACTTCAGAGATGGGTAAAAGAAGCCTCAGTACTTTTCAGTTTTCAGTTACTTGAAGACAGGGTTAAAGAAAAGGTGAAAATGGCAAACTGCTCAGGGAGTCTTTAAAATTTCTGTTACTGGTGAACTGGAAAATACGACTGGGCAAGACCGTGGGTGACCAGCACCAGCTGCGATGCTAGCCCTCCAATAAAGGGGAGAAAAGACATGGTCACTTCCAGAGGTGGCCACAGATCTCTATCCCACTGCAAGGGCAACACTCCCCTTTTGAATAATGGCAACCAGCTGGCCTCCTTGTTGCCTCTCTGTTCAGCTCTGTTGGTCCTACAAATGCAGCAGCACTGTTTAGTGTCTCATTAGCAGTGTCCTCCCTGTCTCCTTGAAGAGATGAATCACCAACCCTTCCACCCAACCCAAGAGGCAGAGAAACATGAAGTTGTGCAGAAATCCAGTGCCAAAGCAGAAAACCAATGAGTCACTATATTTGTGTCTCACTGGAAACAATTCTGAGCTGTTCTGCTGAATTCATTTTTGGTGGGAACTCAGACTGAGCTGGAACAATTTAGTGCTCAGCTAGATGGAGAAACATCAGGCTCCAGTCCCTGTCTGCAGGGATGCAAAGACCTAAAGGCTTCCAGAACAGTTAGAAATAAGAGGCTACTAAATGGTCCCTTTCTGGTCTGCTTCCTCAGTAATCCATGCATGGACGAAGAGGGGTTTGTGGGGTCACTACAAGAGTAATTTGATTGACTGTTTGTGATTACTGTAGCACACAAAAAAAAAATCTTTCCTCACTTAAAAACAACCTTCATGCTACTTTTTGAAAATCACTCTTTACACTGCTTGCCTACTGCAATTTATGTTTTCACAGACAGCATAGATGTGCTAATATTCCTTGTAACCTTTCAATTCACATTTGCCCCTCCCCTTGCTCTGCGGTCTGCTTTTCTAAAACTGCAAGTAGAATCATTTCTTTTATTCTAAGATAAAATTATTTATAATCAATTAATAAGCATTGCTTAAGCTTTTGTTTGCCTCAAGCATCATTTCCTATTCAGTTTTTGCATCTGAACTATTCAGCATTGCCTTTTGGTTCTCTCTGAAAACGCTCTTGAGAAGCCACGCTTATCAGCCAAGAAGCATCCAACAGCAAAACATGTGCATTTATAAAAAGACTATCACTTTTGTGCTAACTTTGATTGCCAGTTTCTACACTTAAAATGAAAATGAAGCCGGTGGCAAAGCCACACTGCTAGATATCTGAATTCACTACACTGAATTATATGAATTTCCTTTCTTTCCTTCAATTCCCTCAAGTGGCATAGATTAATTTATAGAGTGTATGTGTTTTTAACATCTGCAAAGTTCTCATGTGGATTGATGTACTGAGAATAAAACTTAAAGCAGCCATTACAAGGGTAGTGCAAACATTATTCCTCTTAATGATTTTTGCACACCTGTATTTTTGAATGTCATTTTGGGAAGCGGGAGTGGAATAGGGGTAATTAGAGAAGTGACTTTACTGACACAGTGGGAGATGTATAATTGCACAGGCCACAAAGCATAAAAATGCAAGGAATGATTTTCCAAAAAGCTTTGTGTGGAGCCATTTTGAATCTCCAGAATTTGCCCTCCACAATAAAGGACTTAGAATACTTGTTCCTCTGAGCACCTGATTCACATTAGCAATCAGTTACTTAGAGGAACAAGCACTATGATTTGTGTCCAAAAGCTGGTTTCTTACACAGATTTTCCTCATTAAAATGGGAGTTACTTGTTTTGAAATTTTTGTCCTGAAATGCTTATAACCAAAATCCAGTGGTTTTGAAAACATATGCAATACATCCTACTCTGGTCACTCCATCGTTTCTTGGTGTCTTTAAACAAACTGGGAGCAAGGTAATAGTTTACTCCTTTCATCCTTTGATCACCTGTCAAAATGACAGCCACACCAACCTGTGTAACGATTTCTGGCTACCACTGACTTAACCAGAAGCAAACACTGTGTTCTGTAGATCACGTTGGGATTTAACTTCACATTCTTCAAATTCCCTAATCTATTTTTCAGATGGCTAAAATTAGTGAGAAAGAGCTTGCTTTTCATAGAAGATGTTTCTGTAGAGTTCAAAGAGAAACCTTTAAAAAATTGGTAGTGTTTCACACAATAATTCAGGTCAGAAAGGATTTCTGGAGATCAGCTTGTCCCATTCCCTTCTCAAAGTAGGGCTGATATCAAAGTTGGGCCAGGTCACTTGAAACACTGTCTAGTCAAGTTTTGAAAATCTCCGAGGACAGCTCCATCACCTCTCTAAGCAGCCTGTCCCTTTGCTAAACCACTGTTGTTATAGAAAGCTTTTTTTAATATCCAGATGGATACTGCCAAAAGTGCAACTGTTCCTTTTTGCCTTTCTCTGTGCACCCTTGAGAGAAGTCTGATTTCATCTTCTCTGTAAACACCCAATAGGTGACCAAAGAAATTCTCAGTCTCTCCTCATACACCATGTGCTCCAGCCCCCAGCCATCTGAGTAACAGTCTACTTGACTCACTTCAGCTTATTGATGTTTCTTGCACTAAGAGGTTCAAAACTGGACACAGTGTGTCTTGCAAGGGCTGAACAGAGAAGGATCATTTCTCTTTACCTTCTGGCACCAAAAAGGTCTACTAAGACTCCATTGCCCTAAGGGCTCATTGCTAACTTATGTTCAACCTTATGCTGCCCATAAAGACCAGCAGATCTTTCTCTCTGCAGAGCTGTTGCTTAACCACATGCAGCCCACAATGTGGAGTGTTGCATGGGGTTATTCCATCCCAGGAGAATGACTTTGCCTTTGCCTTCATTGAAGCTGGGTTACTCATCATGCATTGCCTTAGCATATTGGTATCTCTCACTCAGATTGAGGTCATCCAAACTTCATGGATGCAAACTAAGGCGCTGTAAAGGGTGTTGGAACAATGTCAGCCCCAGCATTAAATCCCACTGCAAGTGTCTGCATGTTAGGGTTTGAACTGTTGGCAAGGATACTCTTGCACCATGTTTTCAGGTGGATCCCATCTCTTCTCAGCAATATTTGTTCCTAGAAGAAGGTATGTTGGAAAGTCAAGACAAAGCCTTGTCTGTGACAGTAGCAGTGCAGCCAGGTACTGATCCATAGGCTGCCTTTGCTCCTGCACAAATATTTCCCTTTGACTGATGTGACTGTTTGAGTCCCTGTTCCTGCCCCCTTCAATCTTCTAAAGATCTGTAGTCAACAAGAATTACTTCCTTGGCAGTATTCCTCAGTTCTGGATCCCTTAGATCCTGTAATTTTCATCTCACTTAATGGTCAGATACTCCAGCTCATATCAGATTTTTTTCAATGACAGTAAAAGACATATAACCTGTAATTTTTCTGCCATTAACAACAGTATTTTTAACACACTCAGATGTCGTCTCAAGCAAAACAAGTTATTGTAATATTTGCTTCTACCTATGCAGCTCAATAAGGTGCAAAATGTATATTATTTTATTAAGGCTCAAAAGTCTTTTCTCTTAGATCTGACTACTGTGTATTTTACTCATAGCTCAATAATGTTAGTAGTACCTTAAATAAGTAATTAGATAGAAGAATGTTTCATTATAACTATAAAATGAAGCAAATTCCTTCTCACAATCAGAAGTCTCATGTGAAAAAGAAATCACCGGGTTGTAGAGTAGACTCCTTTGTTTAAATCCAGACAAGCACTGACTGCTCTGCTGGGCACAGCGCTGAGGAGCACACTGAAAGGACCAGACCCGCCCTTGACAGAAGAAATGGACCTGTGATGATATGCGCATTTCTCTTTGTTACTGTGGGGTTATTAGACCCCTCAGATGCATTCCACCTCTAAATTCCCAAAGTCATAAAACATGCATTTAGTTTTGAGAAAAGCATTTTAGTCTGCATATCACTAAATTTGCCAGGGGGTGCAAAAATTGCTTATGGCTCTGATCTTTCTGAAAGACCAGAGAACAAACACTAGCAGTGAAGTTTGCTGAGACTCATCCAGGCTGCAGTGGCTCAGCAGACCTCCTCGTCTAATCTCCCTGTCCTTCCAGAGGCACACAGGGACCCTGTTGTGCACGTGGCCGTTTGATGTCCCATGATGTACTTCTCTCTGCAGGGCACACAAGTGAATGAAAGCCTGAGGTGGTCAGACAGTAAGGAGGTTACTCTGGCTGTGAAACACTGCCTGCTGCGCGACACTGCAGGCAGCTGAGGTGTGTGCTCTGCCTTGCTTCTGCTCAGGGCTTTTCACAGGGAAAATTGCTTTTTCTGAAACACAATAGGAGTTTTTGAGGGGAAATGTTCTATTTTTAACCAGACTTAGTCATTCCTTACCAACTCATTAGAGGGACCCTCAACAACCTACACCTGTGCCAAGACAGATTAAAAGGATATCATTCTAATCTAATAGCACTTTTTCAATTACTTTCTGTAGCTGTAAATGGCAGTCGGACTACAGCATGTTCCTCTCAAGAGATCTGACTTAAATTACATTCATATATCATATATCAGCTCTTCGGTTTAGCTTGAGATTTCAAAACTACATCAGCAATCATGTTCTTTAACCAAATCAAATTATCTTCTATAGATTTGAAACAAGAGACAGTTTTAAACTCATGCAAAATGAAAACTAAAACGAAAATAAAATCATATTGCAAATTTGGCTTTCTGTGGTTAAAATAAATTCCCTACAAAACTTTGATAAATAAATACTATGTAACTAACAATCTGAACAACTATACAAGAAGCTATGTTGCCATATTGACCTCAGGAGCTTAATTTATCTCATCATTCAGAATCTAGGCCTTTTTAATGTGTTCTGGGAGGCTCATTTATTCTGCACCCTTACAAATATTTTTTTGCTCCCTCAAAGTCATCTGGCCTTTGCTTTTTCTCTGTTGTATCTTGATTTAATATACCATAATAATTCTTCTCTCAGTCTTTCAAGTAACAGTATGTATCAAATAATTATCTAAGAGCCTTCATGCTGCCTTTAAAAATATTCATCCTTCCCATCTGTTACTAAACACTTTAATCACTTTCTTTCCTTGTTGTGGCTATAGCACTCCTGCCAGTGTGTTTCATGCTACATGGATATGGTTGGGCATGGGGTAATTTGATGATGAGTAGGGATTGTTAGAATTACTTCTGTTACTTTTTAAAATACAAGGGTTTGAGGCCACATTTTTATCCTATTTAAGTGAAGTGTGATGTGAGCACTGTGACCTTCATGGATCTAACTTCAAGTCCTTCTAGAAAGGGCCTGAACCAATAGCAAATCCACATAGTCAAAGAGATTAATTTTAAAACGGGAAACTACCCTGTTAAGTTCCTAAAGTTAGAAAGGCACCTAACACTCTGTTTTGGATTTTGCCTTCCCTGCCATAATAAAAACCTTCATTATGCCATAACAACATGGAACAGTTTCATTGGAAGGAGCTGAAACTTCAAGTATCATGGGACAATGCTGAACAAATCTGAACCAAAGCTTTTAGGTAGCTGCTCTTAATTAGAAGCTGTATAACATAGTCTTTGCTTTTTTTTTTTCACAGAGACATCTGCAATGAAGAACAGATACTAAAAAGCAACGATTGATTCAAGGTAGACCAGGGACACACATCTTTTGTGCTTCCTCATCTATACTGCTTTATGAGCTATACATTTTCTGCCTTTCTCTTTCCACATTCGGCCTCCCATCATTTACATGCCACTGTAGGCAATGTGCCAGATTGGCACTTTAAACATGAAAAATCAGGAAAAGAAAAAGAGAGACACAAATAAAAGGTAAATACAAGGTAGGCCTGCAGCACTCACATCTCTGTGTCCTTTCCTGACAAGCAGCACTTCCATTTGTGTTGGGGTGCCAGCTCTATCAAACTTCTGTCTTGTATCAATTTTTAGCAGCATGGATAATTTATTGCATCTAGGATGATAGAAAACCAGTTTTATACATCATTCAGCTTGCAAAAGATGTGCAGCTTCAGTTCCTTAATGGTGTCATTTTGGCTGAATGCTATTAACAGATTACCCCTGCCTAGGGCAGTGGAGCATGTGCAGCAGAAAGATAACCTTGTGTTCGTAATTTAATATTAACTGTTTTCTCCATAGTACCTCTTTCCACTACATTAACAACAAACCAATATGGCCTTGTCCCCTGCGGTCGTATTCTTCAGCAAAAAATGGATTACATGATAGCAAGTTCCTGAAGATTTCCAATGAAGTATTACAAATCACTCAATGTCTGCTCTGCAGAAATGAAAAATAAACAGGCTTAGATTCAATCAAATTTAATTCCTCCAATTTAGCTTTACCGCACTTCAAAGGGTGCTCTTATTAATGTCTTGGTGAAAAGATGTAACAGTAATTTTCCCCCCTTCTTATAGTGAAAGCCTCCAGTTGTGTTCAACATACAGTGAGATCAAGAAAATGTTTGTTGTTTTTTTTTTTTCTTTTTCCCGTGAATACTCTGACACAGTTTGATATAAAAGTGTAAGCCATTTACAGAAAACTCTTTATGGAATTTTTATCCTATTCCATTCCCGGGAGCTAAATTTATATCCTGCATTAGCTATCATAGCACTAGAGTATTAGTCTTCTTGCAAGCAGTTCAGGGCAGTCTGAGGGCCCTATCACTCTCTACCACTCACATACACAGGCATTATGGGTTTATCTCATCTTCTGCAGCAAGTGCTAGGCCCAATTCATTCCTTTAGGCTACTTTACTAATAACTTATTCCTTATCAGGGCCTCTCCACCTCAGCTTGTGATCAAAGACCCAATTAATGGAATGGAGAAAGGTGAAGCATTCAAATAATGGAGACAGCTGTTTTTCTCTGTTAGAGAAAATCCATTTGTATTGTTATCGCAAGCTCCAAGTTCTGCAGCTCCTGTTTAATTCAGTCTCCCTCTATTTCTGCTGATGATAAAAAAGTCACAATAAACTCAGAGGAGAATGGCAGAAATATCACCGTGTTTCAACTCAGCCTGGGTGTTATCAACTTGAAAGTGAAAATACAAGCAGATAAGGAGAGGAAATGTCCAACAAAGACCATATCAAATTTTCAAAAAATGTACTTTCATGCTGCATTCTTTAGTCACCTTTCTGAATGTTTTCCAGATCCTGATATACACTCCCTGTGTTGGCTGCCTGAATCAGAGGAGCAGAGGGTGATAAAATACTGGGTTCTACCTCAATTGAAAAGTAATTAAAGAGGGAAAGTAATCATAATTGGCTGGCCTGAACACTGCCAATGAACTTCAGCTTCTTCTGAGCCTTGGTGTCCAGGAGCCGACAGCTAAGCTGGGTGTGTTTATATCACCATCACCAGTGGATGATGTTAGTTTCTTCATCTGAGAGCAAAGGGGTTATGCCATGCTCAAGTCTGGTGTTAAACCTCCTTCTTAACAGGCTGCTAGGTGTAAATCTACCCAGATTATTGAAAATGAAATCCTACCCACTTATATGACAGCAGTTCATTTCAGAAACATGTAAAGGCCGCATTACCATTCTCTTCCTCACTCCTTTGTAATCATGTTGTCACACTGTCATGTACAGGAATAAACATGGGCAGAACACGTTGATTGCGCTTAATTGAACTATGTCAGACCTGCAAGTTTAAAGTACAACAGTGAAAACCAATTATACATTCTTAAAAATGATGCTGTGCAAAAGCAAGAAGGAGGATGCATCTACCACAGTTTCCATGTGTAAAAGTGTGCAAGTGTGCAAGGCAAAATCCTGCTTTATTTCACAGAAGTTATTATTGCTTTTCTTATATGCAAAGCAAGTGCTATTTAGAGATTGTGAGACTATTCGCATGTGGGGGAATGATTTGAGTTTTTTTTGATTACTTGGGAAACCTTTGGACCTGGTGCTTCAGAAGGAAGGACTGAAAAATCCTGCATTTCAATTCTCCACTGAGCGTGGACAATGAGCACAATAAACGGGCACAAAGCTGCAGTGTATGTGATGAGTTAAGACAGCAAAGCCTTTCCCAGGCTGATTGTTCACAGGGGATCACAGAATCTGTGTTAGGCTGAATAAGGAGAAATGCATTATGCATTTGCATGTATGATGAACATTTAAAAGGGGACTGTGTGGAAACAAAGAATAATTCATAATAAACACAGAATGGTGAATATTTCAGACCCAGCTGTAGTTTTTGAATCTTCACAGACACTAAACATTACCATTTTAACTTAGAAGTTTCACATTTGGTATCAAGTAGGCCAGCTGAATAGTATTATCTGTTTGTACATCAGGAGTTTCCTCATCCTCTCACCCTGTTATTAAGCCTATATTCAACAAATAAAGAAAATAAAAAGCTGTACTCAAAGCAATATCATGCACAAAATCTATGACTATCAATAATTTCTCATTGGAATAGCAAAATGTATGGATTCAAACATAATTTATATATGTCTGAAATGGAACACACAAAGAATGATGAAAACCGACATTAGGGTCTTTCATCAGCAATAAATTCATAATTCTGCTCCACCTGTACACGTCACTGATATAATGTACCAAAAGGGAATGCAGCTGTGAATTCTTTTTTTCCATACTTCAGCAGTCTCTGTACAATGAAACCAGTCTTGAGAAATTATTCAAGGGTCTGAGAAAAACCTTAACAAAGGTACATTTGTAGTAAAGGCAAACCAGAATCATATTTAATATGTATTGGGCAACCTTAGTGTGGTCTTGTAAGATGTGAAGTGACTTAAAGGTGGTTTCTTATATCGGTGTTTCTCAATAACAAAACGCTAATGACAACACAGGCTGCTGAACGGCACGATTGTAAATTAAAATTAGCCAACCTGCCTGTAGCTCCCACCCCAGCTCCCTGAAACTAAATAAGCAATAAGCCTGGTAAAGGGACAATCCTAGCAAAACAGGTTGAGGGGAGCAAAAGGCCTGAATAATTTACCAGTAGTCAAATATACTGGAATCTGATTTTGGTGAGAGGAATGATTTCATTCTTACCTAGGATTGGAAGAAATGCAAATAAATATTCCTCTGCTTTCAGACATAGCACTGCACTTGTAGGCTTCTGAAAGAATATATTTCATGACATTATATGAACTTCCAGGGTGAGATTTTCTCTCTACCTTGAATACCTACAAACATCTACATACAAATACCTACTTTGGGCAAAGCATTGTATTATCTAGCCAATTTATTTAAAGAGATCTTAACAGGGAAAAATAATTAAATTTTATGCTGGCTAGTGAACCTTCATGTACCCACCTTTAATCTGTGAAACACTGTCTTTTTTTTCTTTATGCTGCTGTGGTGTGCCACGACAGTGAACTGTGGCTCGGGCAGTGAGATGGCTTGCCCAGTTTAGAGGAGGTCCAATCTTCTCCTCTGGCATTGGTCAGACAGGCTGAACTGAAGGATTGCTACACCCAGATGTACCAGATAAATAAAGATGCTCTCTTTCCTCCAAGGAGTCTGGGAATAATGCAGCTGAGTTAATGGAGTTTCACTAATACAAACTAATGGCAAGAAAAGGCATAAGCCTGGGGTTATATTCTCAGATTGGGCAGCCTATCAGCCGAAGTAAAACCTTCATGAAAACTCCTGATGGGAATTAATTTTCCAAATGTCCTTTTGCAATTCTATAGCAACAACTTTGGCTGGCTTCTGCTCCCATTCCCATTCTTGCAGCTGCAGCAGCCTCTATGTATTTACAGCAGGAGCACAATGTGACCTTTGTCTTTTTAAGAATTTGGCCAAGAGGGTTGTGCAGCTGCAAATGGATCCAGGTGCTGGGGCCAGCAGCCAGGAGTGGCTTGGACATCCATGGAAGTGGCAGCCTGCATACCTGGCCAGCTGAGGTCTCAGGGTCTCTGTGACAAAGCAAACATACACTGCTACCACCCCTTCACCCTCTTCCAACCTCCATGCTCAAGCATTTTCTGAACTCCAGGCATTTATTTTCTTGAATTTGCCTCCTTTTTAATTTTGAGCATTACTTCCAGTGATTTTTATGTGGAGAGCTAAGACATGAAGAGCTAGAGCAGAGCTTATATTGGATGTTCTCTGGTAGCTTTGATGTTTTAAGCTGCTGTTTTTCTCAATTCTAACTTAACTTTAGGAGAATACCAGTCTGCAAATTGTGAAACACAGTAGCTGCCACAATAAAATCCCAGCATTTGACAAACATTGCAACTTATTGGCTGGCTGATGCCACTGTATTTGGTCTTCTGTCAGCAGAAAATTATTCAGGTGTCGGATAGTGGACTTGGATAAGACTCTGAACTTTCAAGCCCCCTCGTAATTGAACAAATGAAATTAAATCCCAAAATCCATCTGTAAAAAAACTGAATATCCATAATTTATGAACTTCTTTATGATCTAATGAACTGTGCTCAAACACAACTTTAGATTTCAAAAAGATGCAATCAAAAAGCCAAGACTGAACAAAAAGGTTCTGTTACTGGTAAGTTATACGTGTATTGAGACTTTTTAATAGGAACTTTGGGACTACCATACGAATTATATGAGTGGGCCTAATAAATGAAGAGTGTTCAGAGGTTTATGGCTGGATTCTTTTCCCTTTCTTTGCACTGCTAGCCTACATCTAGTCCATGAGGAATAAAAGTAAGGCAGATTAACAAAACAAATGTCAGCTTAAAATATCAAGTCTTGGAGTAATATTTAGTTCTGTTCTAGTTCTTCATATCTTAACTCCTTACTTTAAAAATGCTGAAGTTCATAACAGTTGAATGGACATTTGTGAAGTTTTTATCATTTGGGTGCTTGTTTGCTATGTTTTATAATAAATTACCCATCTTTCTTGACTTCACGTAAGTATTCCTAAATACTCCTAAAAGGCAGAAATCATCCTGGGGTAAGTAAGTGATCTTAGTCCCTGTTTACCCAGTTACACTGGAGGGCTGAATGGTCTAAGACCCTTCTCCATTAAGACCTTTGCCAAAGTCTCCAGAAACAACATACTTCTTCCAGTGCCATTGTTCTCCTTATGGCTGTAATTATAATCTAAGAGCTGTCTTGACCCTTAAGAACCTGGTTTTATGCACTTTCATTGGGCTGAAAGTGACAGAAGCATTAGAGGTTCTTCTCTCTCTGCCAGCCCAAGTGCTACCTCCATGCTTTTCGTTCACCATAAGGGATCTAAGGACAGGAAAAGGCTATACTTAAGACAAGGACTATACAGTGGGAATTCTGTGGCCTTTATCAAACACCTGGCATGCAAAATTGATAATGTTTTGGTCTGGCTCCTAAATCCATCTCTATGCCTGTCTTCATTCATCAGCACCTCCTCATCAAGAAGTTTTATGAAATATTCCATTTTTTCCTTCTTTGGGTAATCTTTTTGACTTGTGCTTTTAATATTTAATAATTATCCACACATGATTTAACCCTGCTACAAATGAGATTTCAAGTCAGCATCTGCTCTAACTTCATGTTACTCAGAGATTTCAAGTTACTGATGACATACATATGTGACTTGTTTTGCCAAGTCTGCATACCCCACCAGCATGGCTTCAGAAGTAACTTCCACTCCCTCCCTACTCTCTCTTCCCACATGTTTGTTAGCAAGATGCATAGTCCCTTCCCTCATTTTTTCTTGTTCAGTCATTAAAACTAAGTTTTTAACTTGATAACATTTTTTATATCTAGCCTGGCAGTTTTGACATAGATAATGGTTTTTATTTATTATCATTACTATTGACTGAACACCTGAAGAGGGATGCCTCATTCATGCAAAATGCTGGATAAAATTCTGCTCCCATTGAAATCCCTGGGGGGTCTCAGCACTGACTTCGGTCAGGCTAAGCTTTTCTCTTTGTCACAGGCTGCACAATGTTGGGTCCCAGTTTTCAAAATGTAACCTTGTTTGTTTTATTGTTCTGCCTTAATCAAAGTAAGCTATTAAAACAACTCACCAGGAAGTCCCCAGTCGCAGGGACAATGAAAGGTGAATTTATCTTATCTGGTAAGAGGAATTTCCCTGATGTTGCCCAGTCACTGTTCAAGAACGACAAACCTTAGGTGAATCAGCTGTGCTTTGTTCAACTGGTGATACGGGTCATAAAAATCAACAAACCAAGATAAACTGGGTAAAAAAATGTCTCTTTTCTATCTTCTTCCATGGAAAGGAAAAGCAGACTCGGGAATAAAAAATAACAATTGTTATTGCTCTCTGGTCATCCAAAAATATCTTCCAAAACGCAAGATGTGTCAAGTGTTTAATACCTTTTGAACTTTCCTTTGAGCTTTCCTCTGTGGTTAGAGCCCTCTGAGCCTGTGAGTAGCAGCTGACAGTGATTAAGTTTCTGTATGCACACACAGTTCAAACTGCGCTTAGAAAAGCCACATTTGGTCATTGTTTACTTAAGTTTGCAGCAACAAATACAGATGCATGGATTTGAATGTACACCTGGCATTAATCAGCTGCTGCTGCTGCTATTTCACAGCTGCCTCCAAGCAAGGCAAAATGCTGGAGTGGAAATACAATTTCAGAATAACCAGAAATCTGTAAGGGACCCACATGGAGGAAGGGGACCTCCTGAACAGCATTTGCTTCCAGCTCGTTTCAGCCTTCAGATGTTTTTTGTGTTAAATCCCTCCTTTTATAAAGGATCTGCAGTTTTTCAGCTGAAGTGTGCATATATAAGTATGCACATATGCCTGTATACATGCTTTAAAAATTTGCACGGATACTAACTAAAACTGGAAAGAACCTATGCTTTCTACAACCAGGGGTCAAGGAGACTTGGAGAGACAGAATCATCAGTAATACAGCAGCAATGCAGTAATAATGCAGTGGTGCCCACCTTTTCTAACCCTTTCTGGGAGATGTCCAGTGCTGGAGGTGTAATACCGCTTTCATCCATCAGCTCCAGGTTTAACAGACCCAAGAGGTTCTTAACATAATCTCATTCGGTTTAATTTAATCTCATTTCACCCTATTGCTGCTGGACATGAAGGGCAACAGATTCAGAAGCCAGGAGGACGGGGCTGTTCAGAGAGGCAGCCCCGTGCCAGGCCATCCATCACATAGCCCTGCGGCACCGCCGCTAGCACAAACACAGCGGGCTGCCACTGAAATGGGTCACTTGTTGCAGACATGTGCTACCTGGGGTCCCAGCATCTTCACAGCCTGCCTGCCATTGCTAGATGGAGTTTAGGATGTTTGGCTCCCAGCTGCAAGCCCCAGTGGGGATTTTCCACCTTCGCAATGTCTTTCACCCATGAAATATTTCTGTGCTGAGTTCAGCAGAAGCACTGAGGCTGAGAAGGGCCCTTCTCCATGATAGACCCTTTCTTCCAAAAAATCCTTTTCTTCGAGTGTAAAATAGCCAGTTTGTTTGTTTTCTATGTTTTCAAAGGTGTTGCAACATGAAGCGTATCTGAGGGGGCAGTGCTGAAGATTCAGGCTCATTAAGTGGCAGCAGTTGTTGATCATCAGCTGCATGAGGTATGGTAGGATACATGGGGAGGGAAAACAGGCATTTGTCAGTGACAGTTTTTGCTAACAACGCCTGACATATGTATTTATCTGTTCTCCTGTTAGATAGTGAACAATGTGTGAGTTTTGATGCATTTAGAATATTTCTGACAATAGCTAGGAAATGAAAACTGAATTTAAAAAGACAGGAAAAGCAAGAATCACAACCAGATCCTGAAGGGCTTCAGTCTGAGCTTGAAAAGGACAAATTCAAGTCACATATATCTCACTTAGTGAGCATACTTGCCTCATCCGAGAGTAAGAGATATTTACCAGGTTCTCTTCATCTAGATTATAATCTGGATAGGTTGCATCTTCTAGATACCTAAAGATAGATGCCACTTCCTTGTCTTGCGTTTTATGATCATTCTATACTTTCAGTATTTATTTTTGTGCTAGAAACCCTACAACTTTCAGAAATGAGAGCAATATGTCAACTACTGCGCAGTTAGTTTAACTCAAGTGAAAATCTCCCATCCCTCTTTTCCTCTAAGAGGGTGCCTACACTGCAGGCACCAAACAGACTGTGGCATAGAGAAGATGAATGCAAGATCACTGTCAGCAAGCGTGGCATTGCAAGCAAGCAAGCAGTGTGAGGAGCATGGGGTGTTGCCAGTCCTGAACTCTGCACATGGGTGCATCCAGAGTGTCATTTAAAGCCCTTTTGTGTAGGTCTATTTGACAATGGAGGCTTGGCCAGTCCCCATCCTGGCTGAGCAGCTCCTGGTGTGTTGCACGGGAACAGGGGGCTCAGCCCAACTGCTGGAGGGCCCTGAAAACTACAGGCACTGATACGGACACCAGCCTGGCCCCCCCACAGCCCTGCTTGCCTCTTCGTCATACCAGGGTTTAGCCATCCTTTGTCACTTGTGCCTACCCCAAGAAGAGTTGGTGAGCTCATTACATCACAGCCTGACATCTCCAGAGTTGCTGCCCAAACAACATGTCCTCCAGTGTGGGCATCTTCTCATCGAAGGAGACACATTTGACAGTAAAGCCACCATTTACTCTCTTTAGTGTATTCCCATTTTATCTTCAATGTCAGGATAACCTCCCCAGTGAAGAGGAAGAGGAAATTTCAGTGTAACAGCAACAGTGAATTAATGGAGTATCGTATAGAACATCTTGTATTTTTTTAGATAGCAAAGGAATGAGCAATTTCTCTGCCATTTTCTGATTACTGGCATCAAGATAAATTCATATGTGCATATGTGCACACATTTAATCTCTTTATGCCAGACTTAAGACATAGGGATGGTGAACATAGACTGCAAGATGATTACCAGTATGGGAGAACCCAGTTTCATGATGGTGCTGTGGGACACTTCTTGTCTTATGACCAATATTTTGGAAAGATAAATATAACAACAGACATGTAGTTATTTATTTTCACAAAGACCTCTCTTCTGCAGGGTCTTTCCTGCAGCAGTAGGTATGAGATTTTGCATTGCTTCAAAAAAATCCTTTCATTCAGTCAGTCTAAACCCAAAACATTTAAATTCGCTGTTAGGGATGGTTTTATGTTTAAATGACCCTTTTTTACCAGCCTTCTTCCCTGCTTCATGGAGGTGGAAGATGTCCCTCACAAAGTGGCCAAATTTCTGTTAGAGAGTCAGTGAAATATTTGTGCTTTAAAGCTGAGATATGCACTTCTCCTTCCACATATCTTTACAAATGATTATCTGTGCTCATCCATGTGTTGAAATGCTAGTTAGGATTTAAAGCTTGTTCAATGTGTTAAGGCCCAGTTGCAGTTCACTGATCAACAGTCTATTCAGGATTAGTATTTTTGACATTGAAATTTAGAGACAAAACCGGATTAATTATTTCACAATTCTTTGTAAGCACTAGGGAAGCTAAATATTCCTCTTAGTTATGTGAATATCTATTGATCTAGGCATCTCTTTATTTTTATTCAGATAGAAAATTTTTCTCAATATTCAGATGTTTTGCTATAATGGAAACAAAGCTTGCAAAAATAGATTATTTTAAGCATGGATTTCAAAGAGTTTATCAGTTACACATAAATCATGGAGCAAGTTTAATCTCAGGTTGAAAAAAAATAGGATGGAAGAGGCAGTAGAATAAAAATTAATCATCTCAGTTAACTTCAGATATCCAGCATATAGGTACCTCCAATTGAGACAGTTATACCAAGAGCCCTTTATAGTCAGTGGAGGGAAAGTAGGCCTTTTGAGTTTAGCAAATCTGATTTTCGTTAGACATTTACTTATCTGTCTTATAAATTTATGTTTCTTTCTGCTGGCCATAAAAGTTTAGACAACCAGCTCAAATACAGGCATTTTCACTGCAAATGTACCCTTTTGGCCAGAGGAATAGTACTCTTGGAGTTTACGCTAGTTAGTGATCTAAAATGATCTGGAATATAATGGATAAGAAAGCATCTCTGTGTTACCTGACCATTTAACTCTCTCTGCAGAAGCAAATGTATTAACAATAGCTTTATTGCTGTTGACATTTCTATAAGTCATCTTTCTTGGTATAACTGTTAATGTGAACTTAGAGTAGAATATGCATTTGCCATCATTTTGAACTTTTTCTTAATGCTTAATGTTTATGCTTCATCAAAAGAATTTCAGGCTTGTAAGAGGGTCAGGTTCTTGGCTAGGGTCAGTGAATCCAGTGCTTTTTTAAACGTACATACTCTGATCAGTTCTCTTAAGAGCTTCAGTACATCATTTTGCAATCACATATCTCAGAAATAATTTATACAATCAATTAAAGAGCATTATCAAGGGATGATTTGACAACTGTTGCCATGCCAACCAATGAAGCAGAAAGCTCCTCAGCGTTTAAAGGCTGCACCTGGTGATAGATATAGCAGATTTTGAGGACTCAGACAGAATCGCAGATGTCCAAAGGTGTGGAGGGAACATGATTTAAAGCTTGATGTTTTTCCATTTTTACTGGCGAAAGGGTGTTGATGGCATGTTGTTCACTTTCTCATTAAAATTCTGTCATTTTTCACAAAGTGTTCTGCATTCAGGGCTGAAAATTGAAGTGAGAATGCACTTTACAGTCTGATAAAATATGATAGCAAAATGGATGATGTTCATTTGCAGGCAGAATTAATTAAAAAAAAAAAAAAGGCTTTGTGTCAGTGCATTTATGAAAAGCCCGTTAATCAAACACAACTTTACCAGCCTTAATGGACACATCTTAAACACTCTTGCATTAATATTTAAAATTTCAGTTAGCAAAAGGCTCCTACTACATTGAGCTAAAAAGTAATTAGAATAGGTCATTGGAACAATAAAACAGTACAAGCTGAAAGTACATTTTCTGTTGGCAACAAGAGTTAGTCACTGGCCGCTCAGTCTTGATGTTTGTGTTTCATCTTTACTTACACAGTATCTCCGCTCTTAATCAGAGACTGAATTCTGCAAAAAAAAAAATTTCCTCCTGTCCTCCTATGCCGTATTACACGTTCTCATAGCTACAGGAATTAGGGTTGAAAGTGCTGGTCCATGTTAGCTTGGAGGCTGCGCACTCTCTCTGTCAGACTTCCATTATTATGGCTATACCTGTGAATCTCAGAACAGCACTTTCAGGTGTGCAGTAGGCTGCTGCTCAGGTTACTGTAGGTCCTCTGAGACAATTTCTTATGATGAACTTGCTACAGTCTTGAAACACTGAGGCACTTAGGATCCTTTGTAATGCTAATGAAATAATTTGTGTGCAAGACATCAAGAATGGTTTCTCATGCAAATGGAAAACTTGCATAATACCAAATTTTCACTGCAAATTACTTGCCATAGAAAGTCCAGAATTATCACTGTGATCCGTTTCTGGGATGTTCCTCTTGACCCTAATCCAATGAAAATTCTTAGAGAATTTTTCTGTGACAGAGGTAAAGCTATTCCTTTGAATAGTTTTGCTGAAGCTTGTATGAACTGCTGAAGCTTGCCTTAAAATCTATTACATTCAAATGACTTGTTCAAGATGATTTGCACCATCCTGCCCCACTTCGCAGGACTATGGCACCCCTGCTCTCAGGCTATTCGAGAACCTAACTCCCTTTATGACTCAAAGCAACTCTTAATTTCCCATCTAAATTTATTCACTTCTGTGCTGTGAGGCAGGATATTACATGTGTCTTCATGGCCCATCTCCTGCCATCATTGAACCCTATGGTATTCTTTGACATTAAAAACTGGCCATGAAAACTTATTACTTGGTGGAATATACCTGCAGGTTATTCACTTAGAAACAACCAGGGGCTGTAACCATTATGATAGCAAGAATTATCCCTTTCTTCTAGATCTAGTGTTTTTGTAGGTGATTACTTGGCAGACTCTTAACCATTTTACAAAAAGTGGAAACTACTAGTTTGGAACTAGATGATCTTAAGGTCCTTTCCAACCCTAACTATTCCATTATTCTATGATTCTATAATGGATAAAAAGAAAACCCAACAATGTAACATACATGAATAGCAGGCCCAGACTGAGATGCTATTTATGCTGTCTCGCTGATCTGGAGAACTTGTGGTATACCATCATAGAACACTCTTTACTTTCTCTGCATAAAAAGATTATTGCTAAATGTGAGAGTCATTGTGTGCTTCATCTTCTGACACTGCAACAACAACAACCTTGGTCATGTCAGGAGACCATTGTCATGGAATGCTGTCTCCCTAGATGTCACACTTATGTCTGAAGATAAACAGCAGGACCAAATGACGCAATCATATTTTATTTTACCCCTGATAGATAAAATTCAGTGTCTATTTTGTGTATCACTGCAAAACTATTTCCCATGCAAAAATAGATTGCCAGGAACAAGTGCGGTGTTTCTTTGTCATGTTCACAGTAGAAGAAATTATGAGCCTGTGATTCTTATCCAAGCTTGTGTCATATCAATATCTCAGTTCTTCTCACAGCCAAATGACCTCAGGATCTGGAATAGGTTGATCTGAGAATATTTTAAACAGAAGTTATGAATAAATATTAGATCCTGAGATCATTCATTGTTCTGGGGCTAATTCTGGCTTCTGATTCTGTGAATTACACAAATGGCTGCTTGTCTAGGCCACTGCATTCACTTCTGTGATACATCTTTTCATGCTGTACCAGAACAAGTCCTGGCCCTTCAGAGACCCCAAAAAGTCTTTGTTCAGGTTTTGATGCATTCTGCGAGGTCTCAGATCCTTATTTGCCTTTGACAGGATGAATGGCCCACGGTGATATTAACAGATCTTGCTGCAGTTTGTAGATTCATGAGGTGTAAGTTCAAGATGTGCACCAAAAAACTGCCCAGCCATACGTGGGTACCCAGGAATTTGGGATATGGATGCAGTACTAGTCGTGTTTTTCCTCTCTGTGGGATTAAGTACAGCTGCTTGTTTGTCTTACTCCAATGGACCATCCTCTGTGTCGACAGAAAGATGGAGGTATAAAGGCAAAATTGAGGGTTTTTTTCCAGGAATAACATCTCCCAGCTACAAGGTCCCTAATCTGCCCATTAAGTTTAGGCTTCAGTCCCAGGCCTTCCCCAGGACTACTCTAACATCAGTGGGAGTCTCAAAGAGAAAGTTTCCACATGGCCTCCTTTGGGCACCAAAACCTTGCTTTTCCTTTTTTTTTTTTTTTTTTTGAAGCGAGGGGGAAAAACCCCGAACATCTCACAAAATAATTCAGTTGCTGTGAGATCCCCTTGGATATTCATTATTCCTGGCTTTGCATGTGGATTTGAGCCTTGAAAGCATGTTCCGACGTTCCCCCAGCCAAGCAGGTCTGCAAGTGGAGGCTGGATGCCCTCCTCCAAGTGCAATTGGCACATTTCCCCATACCCTCTGCAGCCTGCTGAGCCCTCAGGGGACTGAGGGCAACCTTACCAGCACTGGAGTGTGGCTTATCTGACTGCCTGTTGTGTATATAAAATAAAGCAGCTGGTGTATTTTAGCATGATTAACTTTGCTAGAAATGATTTCCAGTCTTTAGAGTTTGGTCTTTGGAGCTGTTACAAGCTCTGTACAAGCCTTTTCCTTGTGTTAAGCGGTGGAGCCACCTAAGCCAAATTTCCAGGGTGTAATCGCTCTCTCAGGGTTGGAAGGTATAAGTTGTGTAGGTATGTATCCATCTATTTTTGATCTATATCCTCTCTTTAAATGGTGTTTACTGGCTTTGTTTCAGAGCTTACACCTTGCTTCAAGTATATCTTTGTTTATCCTCATTTTAAACTCCATTTCTGCATCTCAAATTAGCAGTCACTCAAAAATTTGAGATCATTACTGGCACATGAGAGTGGTCTAAGCAATGGGCTGTGGTCTCACTTTTTGTGATTTCCTAATCTGTCCCACAGAAGCATGGCTTCTCTGCTGCATGATGTCATTGCTTCAGCACAAGAGTTTGAAAAATGCCTCATCAGCATCTTATGTCTTACTGTTTGTGTGGTCTTTTAAGAGACAGTGTTAAATTTGTCCTCAGCGAGGCTGAGGAGGGAAATGAAATCATGTTTCCCCTATCACAGATGGCTGTCCTACCTTCTTGGCTATCCTAGAAAGATGAAGAGCTGCAAAGCCAATGCTCCATGGTCTTTAAGGTTCAGCCAGGGTGTCTGATGTGATTTTTACATGACAAATGTGGTGGTGAACATGAGAAATGCTGCAATAACACTTAGTTCGCTACTTGCCTCTTCCTTAGAGACTTGCTCCTAGCTGGTTTGAGGGGTAAGTTAGGCAGCTAGCTGCTCTGACTTGCTGTTCAGAAAATAACCTGCATGCAGAATGTCAAGCTCTATGGAGTATCTGTGGCTATAGGATCAGCTAGAAGTGCAGCACCACAGCTTCTGGGTTCCAGCTTTAAATTTTGGGCCTTCATGTTCTACATATGTCCTTCTTTATTGGCTACTTCCTCTACTGACCCAATCCATGAGTGCCACTTGCTGGCAGAAACAGGCTTGGAGTCATGTGCAAACATTTTCATGTTTGGTTTAAGAGCTGGGGAAACTAAACATTACATCCTCATTGTAAATCAGCACTTGAGTTTGAAAGAAGCATTGACTTCCAGGATAGTTTTCTGAAGATCTTTCGGCTCATCTGTCCTGTTTTTGCATTATAGCAGGGGAAATGCATCCACACGTGCACATCTCAAATCAGAAATGGCAACAGTTCACACCATTCTAAGTCTGTCACCATATCTAGCCATACACCATATTATTCCTTCTTCTTTTTGTAAACCACACCCCCACACTCAAAATTTTTGTATAGCCTTCGGTTTCAAATGATAACACTGTGTTTCCTCAGAGCAATTATTCAAGACACAGAAAATACTTTTATTTATATCATGTGACAAGTTAAGCCAAGTGAAATAATAGATGTTAACCAAGCACCTTCAGTTCTGCAACCTAGCATAATATGTACAGCACCAAGTGTCAGAAAAGTTCCTATCTTGGGCTGGTTTTGTATTTAAAAGCATGCATATGAAAGGAATCAATTAAAGTGCTTATATCTCATCAATTTCTGATAATTAATATGAGCTCTAAAGGCTTTATGGATTGCTGGTTTGATAATTCACTAGCAGCTGAAGTAATAGAGGTTATGATGGAAAGATGGCCTCATAGCTGCCTTGCAGAGTGCACTAAGTGATTGAACCCAAAGAATAATAGGGATGGAAATTGCTGTGTTCATTCATGGATAATATATGACAGGAGTAAGGCAAGCAGCAAGTTAGCAGATGACTCAGCCAAGCATCTATGACTGAACAAAGTGTGATTCTAACCTTCTGTCATTGAAAATATATTTAATGAAAACACTATCATTCTGATATATTGCTTGCTAAGATAGGACACGTTTAGAGTACAGTTTTCCTGTGATACTACTATAGCACTAGATTTTGGCACACTTGCTTTTACTGAATTGTACTTCACCCCAGAATAAATCTACTACTCCTGGAGCAAGAGACCATGCAAAAAAACCAAGTGAGCCAGAAGATGGTCCAAAGTTGGCTTGAGCCAAATATCACCAGATAAATGCAGAGGATCCTATTAATTTTTAATATATAGAGAGGAAGATCTGTATAAACACTGAGGACCACATGTAAGGTTCTTCCTTTGTTACAACTTTTTCAGCCTAAAACTAGAGCACCGGACAATATAATTTATTTTTTTAATTAGTGAATATGAACGGCCACATGCTTCAGATGCAGATCAAAGAAAAGGGATGCTGAAGGCACGGATTAAAGTTAGCTGCCTTTTCCCTGTGTCTGGGAGAGATCAGTTTGTAACATTTTTATTGATGGGAACACTCAGGTGTTCAGCAGGGGAACAGAGCACAAAGTCTGAAGTGTTGTATTAAAGTGAAACTTGCTGAAGGGAGGGGAAGGAGCATAAAAATGAAGCAAGATAATCTCTAGAGCACATTATACATGTACGCTGGTCAGGGATGGCTTGCAGCAACTGCAGTACTGTGCAACAGTACCCTGCCAACAGAATTCATGCTGAAAACATATGTTCTTCTGCTCAAACCAGCTTTTGCTACATCTGGAAACCAAGAGTTAGAGGGGGAGGGAAAAAGTAAGGCAGCAGCATATGTAATTCTCTTCTAACAGAAACCATTCATTTGTTCATGAAAGAAATCTTTCTCCTTGTATCACCAGCAGAAATTCTCTCAAAGTTCTGGAATGGATATTTAAAAGCTTGGTTAGGAAAGTTAAAAGAAAGAAAGAAAAAAAAAGGTAGTGAAAGGGAATGTAGGTAATGGCAGACATTTATGACATTTTTTTCTGAAGTAAAGTCACGTCTTGATATCAAAAGCAATCTCATGTAGCAAAAAGTGGAAAAGTTGGCAAAAACACTGTTTAAAATGACTGCAAGACTTGTAAAACCCCCAGAATAACTCTGTTTTGCTGTCAAAAGCCTGAGAAACACAAAACAGATGTTTCACCCAGCCTCACTTACTCAGCCAGATCTCTCCCTACTATGCAGGCAGCTGTATCACAGGTCTTTTCCTGAGAAAGAAATGGTGCTTTCCTTTGGCATTTCTGCATCATTCTCATTGACCAGCTGGACACTGTCATCAGATGAAGACAGCTTCTGTTATCCCTCCCACTACCTATGTCTGCAGAATCTCCCCAGGAGAAGCTCCCTGCTTTGAAAAACAGAAGCATTAGGTACCAATTTTGGCAAGCCTTGGATCCTCAGTTGACTGGTGGGGCCACTGAAGTCCAAAAGCACTACTTGCTGTAATGGGTGGTGGCAGCAGAGCTCTCAGTTTGCACCCTGAACAATGCGCGCATTATTAGAGCTAACAGCAGCAATGTGCACATGTAACAATATAGCCTTGAGACTGCAGCTTGGGAATGCCACAAGAGCAGATCAGGATTTTTTGTTCGTGGGAGAAAGTATGGTGAGTAACAGGAAAATCACTTGAGCCAAGGCTGAACTCCACCTGCAGGGTTGCTTAAGGAGGGAGGGGTGAGGTCGGGGACTTCTGTCTCTACCT
Source organism: Amazona ochrocephala (assembly GCA_039720435.1). Classification (NCBI taxonomy): domain Eukaryota; kingdom Metazoa; phylum Chordata; class Aves; order Psittaciformes; family Psittacidae; genus Amazona; species Amazona ochrocephala. The sequence continues at coordinate 26,436,065 of CM077876.1, read as the reverse complement.
GACATTTTGAGGGATTTTCTGATCTTATATTGACCTCTGGATCTTCCATTTAGCTTCTGCCTCACCCTGTCTGTCTAGCTTAGCATTTCAGGATGTTCAGCTCACTGGCCGGGTGATGGGGACACAAATCTGTGTAGACAGAGGTAGATATTTCACCCTGCATTCATCTCATCCTCTCCTGAGCCCTCTAACAAGCAGTTATTTGGTGGTGTGGCTCCTCATCCCTATCCTCCACGTGAAAGAGATGGTTTAAGAATTTTGCTCTTGGCAAGTTGCTCTGTGAATCCTCAGTGCATCTGGGATTTAGCATCCACTCTCTCTGGGGATACTTCTTTGGAAAAACACATGGTTACTTTATGTAAGCAGATCAATGCCTCAAACCTGTTCCCAGACATGAAGCTTGGTCTAGGGAAGGAAGTCCCAGAATCTGACCCTAAAAATCTATATAATGCAATATTAAGTGAGGCTGTGGCTCTAGAATGAGGTTACTGTTTTAATGTTGCATTTTCACTATGAAGCTTCCTTTGCTGGGTATCCGATGGTTGCATTTCAGTTGACCAAGTATAAGACTATCAGTTTGAAACTGAGATGGAAATCTTAATATATGATAAAGAAAATGGTACTATCACCACAACAAAGAAGAGGCTGATTATTTAAAATGACCTGAATATTAATGTAATTTATAAATCATTCTGGAAAGACAGGCAAGGGGAAGAGAGAAGCTATTGTCTTACATACCCTTGTCTCCTAAATTCACTATGAGGCAGAGGGAGTTAGACCACTGGCAGTCTCTTAAAATGATTAAGAAAAGAGGGAGGCTCACCGCCTTGCAGCAGAAGGGGAGGTCTCTAGAGCAGATCAGATTGACAAGACACAAGCTTTTATTAACAGAATCACACTAAGCAAGGTTTGGAAATAGTGAGGGATTTTAACTGTAGAAAAGAGAAATAACATAGCAAAGAATGCAGACTGTTCAGCCACTCCTTGGAAGACAATTTTTTATAAGGAAGATGAAACAGTAAAATCTTTTTTTCCTAATAAGAGAGAAGGCGGGGATGAAAATACAAAGGTAAAAAGCAATTTGTGTCAGGGTGAACAAGAAATGACAAAGTTCATGATCTTCATGAAGAGAATCAAAAAATGAAATGCAAGAAGACAAACTTCAGTAACTGCAAAGGATTTATAAGCAAAGTCTTATGGAAGGCACTTTAAGGAAAAGATGAAACAAGCTGTCAGCTTCTCAAAGAATAAGAGGAAGGAATCAGCTATAGAGACACAAATTTAGCAAAATCATGAGCTCTTCATTCATCTCAAACTCAAGAGGAAATGTAGGAAATAAGCAGTCAGTGACATTACTAAAGGTGGGTATAAAAGAAGAACTCAAGCATGTAAGAATAGAGGCATCAAGGACAAGAAGAAATCACTCTACAAGTACATTTCTAGAAAGGAAAAGACTGGTGGAAAGCGGCACATTACAGGTGAAGGTCAAAGTGTTTAATGTTTTTTCTTCATCTATCATCCATATAGCAGTGATCAGGTGGTTAACATAATTAATTCCAAGGACAAAAGACTGCAATAGGGAAAGAACAAGCCAGACAGAATTAGGTAGGTTCACATTTTTAATTGGCTGAGCTTCCTTGTCTGACACAAAGATATCTCTGGCTTGTCAGCAGTTATCACTGAGGCCTTGTGGGGAGTAGCTGGGTTACCAGGAGTCTGGAAAAGGTCAGGGGAAAGGAAGGGGCAATAAAAAAACCCAAGAAAGTAGACTCAGAGGATCACAGAGCTGTCAGCTTAAATGCAGTCTCTGAAAAATTCTTCACAAATAAGCAAACAAACTTCTTGGGAGGAGCTGGAAGGTGAAAAGGTTAGCGTCCAGCTTGGATGCTCCAAGTACAAAACATTTGAAATAAGGGGAGAAGCAGCTATCTTCACTTCAAAACAGGTTTCGACAGTTGCACAAGGCTCACAATCCAACAAGCAAGCAGTACAATCTATAGGCTGCGTGCAAGCTGTTCTGGTACCTGTACCCACAGAGCAGTTGGCAAAGGTTTGCTCTCGAAGTGAAAGGGCTCCTTGGATGGGAGGATGCAGGATGCTAGAGTCTGTTTTGTCCAATGCTATCATATCTAAATGATGGGAAAGGGGGTGTGCTATATAAATTAGCAGATGATACTGCTGGGAGGAGCTGCAAGTACATTGCAGGAGTGCATTAGAATTCAAAGTGCCCTTGGGAAACGAGTGAAATGGCCTGGAAAACACAAAGGATGAATTTCCATGGTGAAAATGCAAGCTGCCGCATTTGACAGGATTGATCACAAATCTGAGGTCTGTGAGAACAAAATTACTTTGCAAAGCTGTGTCATGAAAATGGCAAACATTGTGTGGGGTGTATAAAAAGTAGTGTTGCAGAGAGATACTTGGACAAATACTATTTATTTGTTCCATGGCATAGATATGGCTGTAATTTAAGACGTATGTGGACAAATTTGAGCATGTCCATAAGAAAGCAACAAGAGGTCTAAAAAAAGCATGACCTTGGAGGAAGCAGTGAAGGAATTAGCTTGGTGTGGTCTCAAGAAAAATAGACAGGAGGAGGGGTTGGTAACAGCCCTTTTAGTGCATAAAGGCTGCTGTGAAGAGGAAAGGCATAACTTTGCCCTCTGCATCTGCAGGGGATAGGTCAAGAAGCGGTGGAGTTCAACTGCTGCAAAGGAAGTGTATAAAAATTTTCTGAGGCATTAGGGAAAACTTTCTAATGGTACAATTAGGGAAGCACTAGAATAGATTGCCTGGGGAAGTCATGGAGTCTTCATCACTGGCAGTCTCAACAATTTGGGCTAACATCTGTTGGGAAAAACACACACATAACCAAACTGGCTGGAGGCCAGGGAAGTGATTACACGACCTCCTGAAGTCCCTTCCAGACCTGTTTTTCTCTGGTTCTAGTCATTCGAGAGCCTCCCTCCCTGACAATGTTATGTACTTTTAGTTTAAACCATTTGACGTGTTGCTCAGTTATTATTCTGGGGTGGGTTTTTTTGCAGTCCTATATATTACACAGATAATTCCTAGCTTATCTGAAAGAGCAAAGTTTCACTTAAAGCTCCTCCAGGAAACATTAGGCTTATATCTGCGGTCACCTTGTGCCTCTGCATTTTCAGAAGTTCAAATTTAGGAACTCTTCAGGACAGCCACATATCCTAAACCTGGTGGTATGAGAGAGGAGAGGGGCTGGAACCTAGATCATATGAAGGACCAAGAAACAGCCTGTCAAGCTGCTGTGCGCCACATGGGGAGAAGAGGCAGGCTGAGCTCTTAGGACTTTCCTCCCCCTCCCATGAAAGACAGAAATCTCTACTTTCCCACTGGCAAGGGGGAGCTAGAGGGTCAAGACACAGACCTGTCTTCTCTCCTTAGCCCACATCGGGACCAGTGCTCAGAGCTGCCCCTCAGAGCAAGAACTGGTTACCTGGCAGTGACCCATGCACAGCCTGAGTCACTGGGCTCTTTAGGTTTGGATCTGCAACATGCTTGGTTCCCCAGACCTGGGAAACTACAGCTGAGAAGATCTGTAGAACCAAACCCAGAGTGGGGGAGTACAGAAGCAGTAAAGAATAATTCTTTTTATTGACCCCTTGATTTATATGAACCCAAATTCGGATTGCACTTTCATGGTGTCCTCATGAGACATACTGAACAGCAGTGACATTCTCAGAAATCATCAGCTTTTAAAGTACTCAGAAAATACCTGACCTTTAAACAGAAAAGAGAGGTGTTAAGTGGACCATTTACCTTAAAGTGGTATTTTCAGCTGAGATGAAAGTGCTATGCTGAGGCAGACAGGGTCAGAAACCTGTCTCCATCAGCATTCCTCTTCTGTGATATGGAGCGAACGTGCACCTACAGTAAACGTTCGGAGCAATGTAGAGATATTCCAGCTGCTCCAGCCAATGAGCCGGCTTCAATTGGATCTTGGCTCAAATGCCTCTACACAAATGCCCATAGCATGGGGAACAAACAAGAGGAATTAGAGATGTGTGCACGTCTACGGGGGTATGATATCATAGGCACCACAGAAACATGGTGGGATGGCTCCTATGACTGGTGCGTTGGAATGGAAGGTTACCGGCTCTTTAGGAAAGACAGACCCGGCAGATAGGGAGGGGGAGTTGCAATTTATGTTAGGGATAGGCTGGAGAGTATGGAACTCTGTCTGGGGACAGGTGAGCAGTCAATAGAGAGTTTGTGGGTCAGGGTTAAAGGGAGAACAGCGATGGGAGACATTATTGTGGGGATCTGTTACAGAGCGCCTGACCAAGGGGACTTGCTGGATGACGTGCTCCATAGGCAGATAGGAGCAGCCTCACGCTCACAGGCCCTTGTTCTCATGGGAGACTTCAACCACCCTGATATCGGTTGGAGGGATGGTACGGCCCAGCACAAGCAATCCAGGAGGTTCCCCGATTGTGTGGAAGACAACTTCCTTCTGCAAGTAATAGAGGAGCCAATAAGGAGAGGCACCATGTTTGACCTCGTCCTCACCAACAGGGAAGGGCTGGTTGGGAATGTGGCGCTCCAGGGCAGCCTTGATTGCAGCGATCATGAGATGGTCGAGTTTGAGATCCTCAGGACAGTGAGAAGAGCGTGCAGCAAGCTCACTGCCATGGACTTCAAGAGAGCAGACTTTGGCCTCTTCAGGAACTTGCTCAGTAAAGTTCCATAGGATACAGCCCTGGAGGGCAGGGGGGCCCAAGACTGTTGGTTGATATTCAAGAATCACCTGCTGCAAGCTCAGGAGCGATGCATCCCAACTAGAAGGAAGTTCAGCAGGAGGGCCAGGAGACCTCCTTGGATGGATAAGGACCTGCTGAGGAAAATTCGAAGGAAAAAAGAGGCTTATAAAAGGTGGAAGCAAGGTCAGGCTGCCTGGGAAGAATAGAGGGATGTTGTCCAGGAAGCTAGGGACCAGGTTAGGAAAGATAAGGCCCACTCAGAATTAAACTTGGCTAGGGATGTTAAGGATAACAGGAAGGGATTTTATAGGTACATTGCCAATAAAAGACAGGTTAGGGACACTGTGGGCCCACTCCAGAAGCTATCGGGAGAACTGGCTACCCTGGATTTGGAGAAGGCTGAGGTTCTTAATGACTTCTTTGCCTTGGTCTTTACCGGCAAATGCTCTGACCACACCACCCAAGTCTTGGAAGGCAGACGCAGGGACAGTGAGAATGAAGACCCTGGGCCCACTGTAGGGGAGGATCTGGTTGAAGACCATCTTAGGAACCTGAATGTATACAAGTCCATGGGACCGGATGAAATCCATCCACAGGTCCTGAAGGAGCGGGCAAATGAAGGTGCTAAGCCACTGTCCATCATATTTGAAAAATCCTGGCAGTCAGGTGAAGTTCCCGATGACTGGAAAAAGGGAAATATAACCCCCATTTTCAAGAAGGGGAAGATGGATGAGCCGGGGAATTACAGACCAGTCTCACCTCTGTGCCTGGCAAAATCTTGGAGCGGGTTCTCCTGGAAGGCATGCTAAGGCATACAAAAACTAACAAGGTGGTTGGTGACAGCCAGCATGTCTTCACTAAGGGGAAATCCTGCCTGACCAATCTGGTGGCCTTCTATGTTGGGGCTACGGAACTGATGGACAGGGGCAGAGCAGTTGATGTCATCTCCCTGGACTTGTGTAAAGCCTTTACACTGTTCACATGACATCCTTCTCTCTAAGTTGGAGAGACATCAATTTGATAGGTGGACCACTCGGTGGATAAAGAACTGGCTGGATGGCCACACGCAAAGAGTAGTGCTCAGTGGCTCAGTGTCCAGCTGGAGACCAGTAACGAGTGGTGTCCCCCAGGGATCGGTGTTGGGACCGGTCTTGTTCAACATCTTTGTGAGTGACATGGACAGTGGGATTGAGTGCGCCCTCAGCAAGTTTGCCGATGACACCAAGCTGTGTGGTTCAGTTGATACGTTGGAGGGAAGGAATGCCATCCAGAGGGACCTTGACACGCTTGTGAGGTGGGCTGATGCCAACCTGATGAAGTTTAACCATGACAAGTGCAAGGTCCTCCACCTGGGTCGGAGCAATGCCAGGCACAGCTACAGGTTGGGTGGGGAAGAGATTCAGAGCAGCCCTCCGGAGAAGGACTTGGGGGTGTGGGTTGATGAGAAAATGAACATGAGCCGGCAGTGTGCACTTGCAGCCCAGAAAGCCAACCGTATCCTGGGCTGCATCAACAGGAGCGTGACCAGCAGGTCGAGGGAGGTGCTCCTGCCCCTTTACTCTGCTCTCGTGAGACCTCACTTGGAGTATTGTGTGCAATTCTGGTGTCCTCAACATAAAAAGGACATGGAACTGTTAGAACAAGTTGAGAGGAGGGGCACGAGGATGATCAGGAGACTGGAGCACCTCTAAGGGTGCTGGGGCACTGGAATGGGTTGCCTAGGGAAGTTGTGAATGCTCCATCACTGGCTGCGTTCAAGGCCAGGTTGGACACAGCCTTGGGTGGCATGGTTTAGTGTGAGGTGTCCCTGCCCATGTCGGGGGGGTTGGAACTCGATGATCTTGAGGTCCTTTCCAACCCTAACTATTCTATGATTCTATGAATTTTCAGTTCTAGCCCAGAATCCTTAGCATTGGGCTCGAATCATGCTTCATCTGGTTTTGGTTGGTGGCACTGACACACCTGCGATCAGAGACAGCAGAGAGATGTCTTGTCCAAAGCTTGCACATAAAGGGAGGAAGGAGAGGTGTTCACATATATATGGAGGAAGTGTACCTCAGACACCTTTGGAGAGCCCCTGGCTCTCCAAAGCCCATAAACACAGAGGGAAAAAGAAGGGATGGCTAAGAGTGACCCCCCAAATGTTAAACTGATCATTTCTCCTAGGCTTTTACTTTTCCACTATGCGTCTCTCCTCCTTTCATTCCAGTTGATCCAGTCTGCCTCAAACAGTTCTTGTGGTAGTTCCAAATTCTTCATTCTTTGTTCCTCATCCACCTTCTCCCTAATGGCCTGTTTGCAGCAAGCACTCATCATTGCCAGCTAACTGAAGGAAAAATTTCAGCTTCCTGAATTTCTTGGAGTCCTCAGAACACAAAACTCCAAAATTATGCTATCTGCCTCCTCAGGCAAACCCTTGGTTGAGAGAGACTATGATAATCTATGTTTATATGGAAGAAGAAATCAGTGTTTATAGAATCATAGAATCATAGAATAGTTAGGGTTGGAAAGGAACTCAAGATCATCAAGTTCCAACCCCCCCGACATGGGCAGGGACACCTCACACTAAACCATGCCACCCAAGGCTGTGTCCAACCTGGCCTTGAACGCAGCCAGTGATGGAGCATTCACAACTTCCCTAGGCAACCCATTCCAGTGCCCCAGCACCCTTATAGTAAAGAACTTCTTCCTTATATCAAATCTTAACTTCCCCTGTTTAAGTTTGAACCCCTTGCCCCTAGTCCTCTCACTACAGTCCCTAATGAAGAGTCCCTCCCCAGCATCCTTATAGCCCCCCTTCAGATACTGAAAGGCTGCTATGAGGTCTAGCACATTGGCTCTGAACTGTCTTGGAGGTCAGTGGTGTATGACTTCTACTCCAGTAGCACTTTCATCTGCTTAATAGATGAGTGTGTCTGTCTGGACATGGTCTTGGGAAATTGTCCAAGTAGGTGCCCTTAATTGAGAAGGGGGGTTGGACCAGGTCACCACCAAATCACTTCAAGATATCCCTTCCACCCCGTCCTGCGTTCAGCAGCAGCAGTCATTTTTTCTCCTTCTTGGTAGCTGGTGCAGTGCTGTGTTTTCGACTTTCGGCCTGGGAACAGCATTGACAACACCAGTGTTTTCAGTTACTGCTTAGAACGTTTTGGTCTGGCCAAGGACTTTCTGAGCCTCATGCTCTGCCAGGGAGGAGGGGAAGCCAGGAGGAAGGAGAGACAGGACACCTGACCCAAACTGACCAAAGAGAGGTATTCCGTACCACAGCACGTCGTGTTCAGGATGTAAAAACGGAGAGCAGAGATCCGGAAGGGTGGGGGTGCACTGGGGTGGGGTGCACTGCTTGGTCGGGCTGGATGGTGAGTGACTGTATTCTTTCCTTGTATTTGTCTTGTCATTATTATTACTGGTGTGGGGGTGCACTCTTTAGTCAGGCTGGGGACTGGTGGTGAGCAATTGTATTTTTTTGCCTTGTATTTCTCTTGTCATTATTATTATTGGTGGTAGCAGTAGTGGTTTGTGTTATACTTTAGTTACTAAACTGTTATTATCTCAACCTGTGGGAGTTGTGGTCTTTCGATTCTCCTTCCCATCCTTCCAGGAGCGGAGGGAAGAAAGAGTGGGGAGTGAATGAGAGAGCGACTGCGTGGCTGAGAGGCTTAACTCACAACACACCCTCAACCATTCTGTGATTCAGTGTGATTCTGTGACTCCTCAGCCTGCATCTCCTGAAATATCCTGTTTCTTTCTTGACTAGTGTTTCAAGTGTCGCTCTCCAACCTTGTGTGCTAGACAAGGCAAGTAACAGTTGACTGCAAATTGGAACTGCTTATTCACATTTCCCTAAATGCTGAACAATGGCCCTGCTCCACACCCCTGAGAGGCACACCCAGTATCTGGAAAAGCAAACTCATTTCTTAAAATTTAAAACATCTAGTAGACCTTTAAACTGCAGAGAGCTTTTCGACTCAGCGACAGGAGAGCTTCCATTTGTGCTACCACCCCATATATGCAGCTATGCATTACAAAGATGAGGGCAGTCACACAGAAAATGGTGTCCACGCCTTACTTAAAACCTGCTGCTCTCCTGGTGGCATCAATGCTTTATTTAGGTCACTTTCGATAAAACACAAATTGAGCCTCAGGGCGGAATTTGATCCTTTGACTCTGTATCCAGGTTCTATTCTCATTCTGGAGTAAATGGTGATGACTTTAGTTTGTTGAAGATAATAAAGATGTAACCAGAGCATTTGAGTGGTTTATAATGGAAAGTAGGATTTTATTTTTAAATAGAAAAAATAATCAGAACTCTTCACACTGTTTCCTCAAAATTCAGTAATAGAAAAAAACACGAGCAGGAGTAATAATTTTATTTTCTTTTTCTCATTTAATTGGTCTGTCCCTGAAGCTCTCTGCCAGGTTACATTGACTCCTCAATGAAGAAAGACTTTCATTTGCACTGAGGTCTTTTTGGTACAATTAGATGGAATCTGTTGCAGAATTCAGTCTAATAGCACAAAAAGCTTCCAGTAGCAAAACTTCCCTGAGGAAAGGAGTTTGTTTGTTGGAAACTTGACTTTATATATAAAAACTCACCAATATATAACTGAAGTTATGCCAAACATTATCTATATTATGCTAGTTAATTGAAGTATACAAATACAGCTCTTATTTTTTTATTTCTTTTTCCTGATTTCTTGTTTTCTTCATCTGTGCAGCATAATCACAACTTTCAGAAACTTAATATCTAGGGTTTTTTCTTCATAGATTCAAATATATGGTTCCACTGGCCAGAAAAAATAACATTATCACACACCATGCAGCTGAAATCACTGTCCTGCTCCCATCACAGAAGACCTGTGTAACTCTGTGTTCCAAAAAATACTGTCAGAAAATTCTGCAATAAATATTAGTCACATGAGGAGGTTTTCAAACAGCATGTTTGAAAGCAATTTTTCTTAAACAGCCCTTGCACAGTTTCAAGGCAAATCCTAATGATGCTAGTAAAAATCCCTACAAGCAAGTATGTGATTTGGTAGACTTTTTAGACGCATGACTAATATGGGCTGCTGCTAGAGCAGCCCATTTCCATGGGCTGACCATATCCTCCATCCCCTTGCCCAGAGCCTGCCTGGTGCCTCTCTGCTTTCTTCTCTAGCTCCAGTTTGTCTGGGGTCATCAATGCTACCAACTGCCTTTTCACTAGCAATACAAACAGATTCTTTCATATCTTAGGTACTGCTAAAAATCATGGCTTGTTTTCTCAGAAAAGCAAAAAAGTACCTTTTTCCTTAGGTTTTGCTGCTAAACCTATGGAAAAGATAGTCAGCTCTCTAACCAGATTTTGTGGTTGTGCTCCTTCCCTGCCCAAAAGTGCCAGTAGGAGATGTTGGAGCTTTTTCTCAGGTGACATCTGTAGGACAGTAAAGACATAATTTGATACAATATTAAACTTAATGGCACTACCTAAGACAGAACTAAAATGATTTGCCCAATAAAACGTTTGTGATTTTTTTGTTAGTGAATAGCAGTCCTCCAAACCTTGACTCCACCCACAGAAAAACGTCAATTTTATTGAGTCACATTTGAGCAACAGCTTTAAGCAACAGGAACAGTGAGGAATTATTCATATCCCACCCTTTCTAAACAAAATGACTTGTGATTTTCAGACTTTAAAAGGGCAGTTAATTTATAGTGTTAAAGGAGTTTAAAAATATAAATATTTAAGACAGAATCAAAATGTTCTGAAATCATTAAAATGAAACATTTTGGTGAGGATGGCCAGAAATGTGGTTTGGCAAATTGGTTTGCAGTAAAGATCTGAGATTTTTAAATATTGGTGGCTTGGGTTCAAATGGGACAAAAAAGCTTATGACATATGCACGAAGATGAACAAGAAAATGAACAAGGAGGTGTTGGTATGTGCATATAACCACGTGCCTATTTTCATATTTGCTGTTATCCCAGTGTGAATTGAGAAGAATGGGATGCCATAGCCTTAGAGGCATGGACAAGAGACATTTGAAACCCTATTGATTTTTATTATGCACTGTGTCCTCATAAAGTTCTTTGTTTTTAAGGACTGCTTGCATTTTAATGCTAGAGCTTCCTTCAGTGAAGTACAGTTAGATATCTCCTCTGAATCACTCTAAGTTATTTATAGGGCAATCCTTTTTCTTAACCTTGAAATGAAGGAATTTACTGGAATACTTTGATTTTTCACAGTAACAACCCTTTTTCAACTCAGTTTGGATATGTGTCCTATGAGTGGTATCTAACAAGTCTGAGAGCAGATATAACTGCTTTTCTAACGTGTCAGCAGTATATGCATGTCAGTCCATGTTACCACACGAAATAAGCGAACATCATCATTTTAGTGAGGAGTTCCTGTAATATTCAGTTTTCATATTAACAGGAAAAATAAGGTTCCTTGGGAAGTTTATGGCCTGAAGAGTGACAAATACTTACAATATACACAGACATGGTTTCCATGTACTGCAGTTCAGCTCCCTAGCCCACATGGCTTGCATCAGGCAAAGCAGGCTGAGGGCTAGCGCTTGGTACAAGGTGGGAAAAGTGACTGGAAAAAAAGGGATGCAAGCCTGCCTGAGCAGTCTGCTGAATGGAAACCTCTGCCTTCTCCTGCGGAACAGTTTCCAAGTGGATGTGATCCAAGAATGATTTGCTTTCCCAGCGAGGTCTGCACCCTGGTTCCAAGACGCAAGTGGTGCCCATGCCTGTTAACAGCTGTTCCTTCACCTGGCTCCATCTGCAAGCCCTCTGGAGTCTACTCCTCTGCTCCTGCCATGCAGCTCCTCACTGGCTCCAGGAGGGCCTCGTCCACCTACTAACAAGCACATCTAAATTACATCCCTACGACACCATCTTGCCATCAGTTTGCAGTGTAGGAGCTTGCTCACTGCCTTCAGCCACTGCTGAGTAGCAAAGCATTATCAAAGTACCATGGAGGAGGTCAGCTGGTATAGGGATGGCTCTGCCAGTGGGCTGCACTCCTGGGCAGTGCTTTAGAAAAGCTAGGACCTATTCCTCTGAATACTTTCACGCTATTCCTGTCAAATCAGAAGTTTCTTCCAAAAGTAATGGGCCAGCAACATTTTGCTGCATGAAAACTGGAAGTCAGCTGATAGAAAGAAACCCTGTTCCCTTCCACAGCACACACGACTAAAATGAAGGCAGATCAGAGTAAACAGAGGGAACCCATCTAACAGCTCATCTCACATTAGGTCATACAGGATATGATGCATGGCTGAAATTTACTCTGAGTAACCTATATGGGGTTTCAGCACACAATAACACCAGTTTGGCAGTTCACAGAGAGGAGAAAGTAGCAAGTGGCTGCCTTTATGAAAATGCTAAGGTACACCTAATGTTTTCATGTCTCTGTTTCTGCACGGCCTTAAGGCTTTTCAGGAGGCTTTCCTGGAGGCCTGTGATTATATGAAGTTGTCAGAAGTCTAGTTCATGTAGAGGAGTATTCTGCAGAAATAGTCAGTGGTTTTCTCCCTCACTATTCCCTGGGACTAGCCAGCTGCTCCCAGAGCTGTAATGAAGGTGTTTATCTTCAGGTGTTGAATGGCCATTGAGAACATATTCTGTATTCTCTGGCTTATATTAAAGCACATATGTATTGTCAGTTTATGTATTTCATAACATAAGTGCATGTGTTTCATTACGGTGTGAAGTGAAACTTTAAGATACAGTGTGAAAGTGCACCCAGCATGAAACATAACTCTGCAGGCATGCCACAACAGCATACAACTTCATCTCCCAAGTCTGGGGGATCTGCAGGTACAGGCAAGCAGGAGTGATGGGACAGGAGCCCTTGCTTGGAGAAAGGCACCATTGCTCCTTGATCTGGCAGGGGAAACACTGCCAAGGCCTCCAGAGTCTTCTCTTACTGTTCTTTTCCTGCATTTCAAAGAGTAATTTTAATTACAAAAAACAGTTTTTTTTTTCTCTCTCTTTTTCTCCAAAACTTCTTAGCTGTGCTCTGGTTCTGGCTCACATTTTAGATGTGCTTTGGCAGCAAGAGCCTCAGCTTCTTTAATTTATTACCTCTGTTTATGGAATATGGATATTCAGCCAACTTTACTTCTTACACTAAGTGAATCAGTGCAAATGCAATCACTTTTGGACATCCACTGTATAAAATAAGCATATTTAGATGATCAAATAAGTGTTCCCATATGTACATTGACTGGTATTTTGTGCTGGTATAGCGTTCTTGTTTTTCTTATGTGGTGTCTTTTGTCTTTCTTCCTTCCCTTTTTGACTGTGTTTGGTCAGTCACCCAGGAAAAAAAATGCTTGTACCTTAAAAGAAATGCTGTCTATTCAGCATATGGCATTTATAGATCTTCGGAAATTCTTTTGGGAGGCGTGCTTCAGATTAGTGGTCTTTCCCTTTCAGGGATGGTTTTAATTTGTTAGCACTTTAGATCTGTAGTCTTGAGGTAGCTCCTTTTTCAGTCAATAAAATGGTTAGTGAAATGAGGCTAAAATATAATAATTGTGTTCTTCAAATCAGATTTTTATGCGGGGTTTTTTCCTCCTGGTATGTAAATCTGTCATTCTGAGAGGATTTTTTCCTGTTTTCTTTTAATCTTCAGTGTATGTGCCAAGAATGATGATTTTAACCATGAATTACCACCGTGACTCAAAGCCAAACTGCTGGGAGGCCACTACCCTGGGATGAAAAGGGAGCCAGAAGCAGCCCAGCTTTGACTCCAGAGTTTCAAACGAAGTCTGCCACCCAGTCTACAGCTCTCACCTCTGCTCGCAGCACATCCCCTCCTCAGTACCACATGCATAACCCCAGGCTCAAGGCCCCAAGCCACCTGTAAGGAAAGCCAGCCAGATTAGTAAAGACAAAGATGTAGTTGAGCCACACTGGCTGCCGGCTTCCTCAAAGCATCGGCTCTGTTGTAGCCAATGCAGCTCATCCATTTATCCAGCTTTACTCACCACTGATGAACAGCCAAAGCCCTTAGCAGTGATACCTTGTGAAAAGAGTGAAAGGACATACCAATGCCACACAAACCTCTGCCAGCATCAGCCAGCCATGGCAACACCGTCATGGAAATAACTGAAGGCCTCTGATTGCTATGGCTACACATTAAAGTCTTTGTCCAGCAGAAACTCTTGAAAATAGCACTGCTTGTTTTGGAGCAAATGGGAAGGGCAATGCAGGGCAACATTGTGGCTTACTGCAGTGACCAGGAAAGCAGGTTCCTTAAAGACACTGAGACTCATCCAGTCCATCCCAGCCCCAAGACAGAATCAGTTATATCTCCCCAGTCAGACAGACTTTTGTATAGACTGACCTTAACATCTCTCTTGTCACAGGGATTTCACTCTCAGCCAGTCTTTTCTCAGGTTCTAGTGTCCTTCCCAGGAAGAAGCTTTCCCAATATCTAACCTAAAGCACTGCTATAATCTCAGACCGTCATTTTCTTTTCTCTTGCTCACAGAAATGGAGAACAGAGTATTGTCTTTGCTCTGTAGCAGCTTTTTACACACTACAACCATCTTTTCTCACCAGTTTTCCCTTCACTCACCCTGAAATATGTGAGTACTGCCGGTGGTTGCTTTCCTAGGCTGTTTGCTATGGACTTGACTTCTATGTAAGGATCAGTCTAGGCGGTCAGACCATTGACAGAAACAATATGTAACTTGTGGGAGAAACTGTAACAATAGTAGAGAAGATGTGGATGACCAAACAGGTCACTGAAAGGTGAAAGGTGTCTAAGAGCCTTAGGCACACAATATGGCAGAACTATTTCTGTCATAGTCTTTGTGTCTGGGTGTGCCTGGACAGTTTGGGCCCCAGATTTTTGGTAATGCAAATAATTAATTCATTTCTGTTTCCCTAAAAGATCTGCAAATGATATGCACTTATCCTCTTTTAACTATTCATGTCAGTAAAACTGAGAATAGTACTTTGCATCAGCAGTAGATTCAGTGGTAAATTGCTTTGTAACTAGACCGCTGTGATTTAGAAATTAACAAATTACTTAGCAAGTGTCCAGGCCCCACTAGGGATGTGTGGCAGAAAACCAGCTGCAGAAGAATGGCAGAGGAGGAGGATGCTTGTTGCTATCAGAACCTCCCCACAGGTAATCAGGAACACATCCTAGGGCTTGTGATTTGGGTGTCCCAAGCACTGTTTGGAGCATCTGGGCCTGTTACAAGAGGATGAGTTGCAAGAAATCCAATGTTTCGCACGGGTAAAGTCAAAACCACCATGCTCAGTATATTATAAACATGCCTAAAAACACAATAATGAACAGAAAAAACAAACACACAAACTCAAGCAGCTTCCTTTCTCTTGAAAACCGGCGCTGATCACAAGCTCTTAATGAAAGCAAAGGCATGATTTTGACCACAAAAAACAGCTTCTGTTTGAGGTTAAAACAATTATTAGTTTTATTATTAAAAAAAATAATAAAAATGGAGAGAGGTGCAATTGAATACATTTCATAACACATAGGAAGTTTTCCCATTACACTTGACAGGAACAGAATAGGCTGGAATCAAACGGATATGTTAACAACTCAGCATATCTCCCCCTTTGGAACTAGTATTAGTCTATCATATCACTAAAAAATAATAAATCTTTGTAAAAGGCAGTAGTTGCTTTCATAGTCTGGCAGCAAACCCCGTCTGGTACTATTGGAAAAGTAAGAAAGGCAACATACTCTAAATTACATTGTTACAACACCTACAGCCTAGTTCATTTTCATATGCTATCCATATGTAAGCCCTTAGCAATAGACAGCCACTTAAAAACTCTACTGTTCTCTATGTGTGTGTGTGTGAGAAAGAGCGAGTGAGAGAAGGTGATCAGGGAGCCCTGTGTTTTTGTTCTGATATTTTCAAGTGGAAAATATTGCAAAACCTAACTGGTGTGAAAATAATTAAACTGGATAAATAAATGAATAAATATAATGGCAAGTTTTCACATATAAAAATTCCTGAAAAGTTTTTAGTTTTATCAACCCCCTTCCACACCCACCAGAGCATATGGCCCTCTGTTTGTGCAAATCAGCAGTCTTTGCTTAAAGTGGATGTTTCCATTAACACTGTGACTAATTACTGAAAACAAACATGTGTAAGTATGATCTCTGCTAACTGCCTCTGTCAACCCATTTTTTCTTTGTGCTATTCATTCAAAAGGATTAAGATTGCTTGCAAAAGTACAGTAGACCTCTATTTAGCCTGTTAACTGGCATGGATAAACAAAGTCCATCAACCACAATTGACGTCAGGCTTCAAGAAATGTTTTTTACATCAGTTTAAAAAAAATACAAGCTATAAAAAGTGAAAAAGTTTTAGAGAATGTTAAACCACCGAATGTAAAGAACTTTAACACTGGATATAAAGGGCTGGTTTGGGAGCAGGCACTGAGAGCACGGCTCTACAAACTGCAGCGCATGAGCTCAGATGGGTGGCAGACACTTTGTGCTGAGGATAGCCAATATTGTCCCAGTGTGCAAGCCTAGACATACATGGAAGCCAAAGGGGCATCCACAGAAACTTTAATGTCAGTCTTTCTTGTGGTTTTCTCCCATTCAAAAATAAAAATGAAAAAAAAAAAAAAAAAAAGGCTCAATGAATCCATTTGGTCTTTGTAAGATGCAAAGATGAAAAGATGTTTCCAAGTGTCCTACAAAAGCTGGATTTATCTGCTGCCATGACAGCACCACCGAGTGGAATCCAGCAGTCGGCATGGCTCCTTGTCTTGCTGTGTCCTTGGGAGAGGAGGAGAGACCCAGGCTCCTTTGGAGCATCAGTAGTTCTTATCAGCGCGAAAAAAGAAAAAAGCATTTTTATGGTACAGCTTGAATGTGTGTGCTCTTCACAGCCCCCTTTCCTGGGCTGGCTGTGGCCCTGAAGAAGATGTTGGCCTCTGAGCTGCTGTGGCCAGTGATGAAACCAAGTTTCAGTACACTTCTTTCTCATATACACACTGACCTTAGAGGAGCCAGATCTCCGGGGGGAGATAGAAGTAGTAACTGCCTTTACACAGCTATGCTGCCTGTCTAAATTAAAAGCTCTGGGATGGGGTCTCAGTGCATTTTACCTCAAGTTGTATATAATGTAAAAACAAACTGATGCTAGAAAAATTGCACAAGTCTACATGTGCTGATTTTTCTGAGCGTGTAGTATGGTTGGGAGCCAATTCCCTGTCATTTCTCATCTCTTACACTTTACACAGGGTGTTTCCTTCATAAAACATCTTGCCTTTGGGTTTAATGATTTCTAAGGAAACACAACTCTGTCACTGCACTCTGGTGTTTAATTCCTCCTTTGTCATTAGTGTCTGCCCAATGCAGCCCAGGGACGCCAGTGTGCTCACTGAACTGTGTACGCACTTTATGTACTCTTGGGCTCGTGCCCATACCTAGAAGCTGCTGTTTGATCTGGACTGAACAAGATGGCCTTAGCCTTCAAAGCTAGCATGTTTACATTCCTCTGCTCTATCTAGCCTCTTTTTTTCAAGTGCCCCCAAGATAGGTGTCTTGCTGTTAGAATAAATACTTACCTTGTGCATTGTGCTTTTCTCTGGTGGCCTCAGCATACTTTTGCAGAGGTGAAAGCACTGTTAACTCAATTTTATGGATGGAAAAATGGCAGCATAGTGCTCAGACCCACAGGGCAAAGCAGGGGTAGAAACAGCCAGGAAAAAAAAACACAGGTCTCCTCTCACTCAGCCCAATGTAGCTCAGCCTGCTTCAGGCCCATCTAGTCAATCATAGCACCTCAGTTTTCCTTCCAGCCACTTTTGCCTCAGCAGTTCCTCCTCTCCTTCCCAAGCCAAGCCTCATGATACAGTGGGCTGGGGGATATGGGAAACAGGAACAGCACAGCAAGGGATATGCAGAGATAAGAAGTCCTTACCTATTCATTTTAATGCAATGCGGGCTGGAGCAACCAGGGCTGATGCGCTGTCTTGTCTGCTCTGTGCATATCACCGGAGAAGAGCTAGGTCAGATGATAAGGTCCTGTGAAGAAGACTGGTGAAGAGCAGAAGTGGGAAGGGAATGAAAACCCTTCTGAGAACAGAAGATGAACAGAATCAGTGCTCAGCTGGCTCTGTCTGCCATCACATGTCATTGCTTTGGTTGTATGAGGGGAACACCAAAATCCACTGCCAGTAGTGACCCATTCAGAAATGGGCTCTCTCTGCCTGGGAGAGCCACAGCATGGCAGGGACAGGGGCTCTGGCTGGGTGCAATGGCAGAGGGTGCTCTCTGGCTCTTCTCGAGCTCAATAGAGACTATAGACATGTGAAGGAAGACCCAGTGATTGAGTGGTTGCTGTTTGTTCCTACTGCTGTGTCCAGTACATATGAGAAAATTCAGCTCCAATAATGGTGCATACATCACAGGAATCAACAGTCCAAGAGCTGGAATAACCAATGGAGAAACCCAAGTGAACTACAGGAACAGGAAAACAGCTATAGCAGGGTGCACAAAACTCAAAACTTTAGTTTACTCTTCAACTCCTCTTTGGTCAAGCTTGCAAGTGCAACCTAACCCCCCTGGGTATGCCTCAGAAAAGGGAAGACGAAGCAGCAAACAGGTAACTCCTGGCTCAAATCTAATCATGTTTCCTTCCCTTCCAACAGATATTTCAAATTTGCCACCATTTCTCCAAAGATCCCAAAATAGGAAGCAAAGCACCCTAGTTTTGGCTCATTCATATCCCACTAAGGCAGAGAAGAGAAAAGCAGTTATGAGTGCTGACGCTACACCCTTAGTTTGCTCTGTTAACACAGGATCAGGCGCTTTCAATATATGGGGTGGGGAATAAAAATGAGTAAACATGATAAAAAGCCTACCTCTTCCCTGCCCCACGGCTTACAAAGTCAGGCACAGCAGTATAACGCAAAAAGAAAAAGCCACTCCAAGTGCAGAACCTCTCAGTCTTCATAGTTCACATTTCCCAACACACGGTGTAGGCCGACAATTATTTTCTGTTCTCTGAAGACTGGGTTTTGAAAACAGCCAACTCTGTGCTCAAATTCCCTTCCCACTCTAAATGCCATTTAATGGCAGTGTAACTGGAAAGGTCAAAAACCAGCTCTTACTTGGCAATGACCCTTTCTAGAGTCAAGGCCACGGCCCCTGCTGAGACACAAACACCTCCCAGTTTCAGCGTGGCTGTTCACAACACTGGGCTTTCCTGAGAATAGCTCTTACAGAAACTCTGAACACCAAAATGCTTTCAAGAGTACAGATTGTGCTGATGATGAGAGAAAGGAATCAAATTACTGGAAGGCAGGTAGGAGCCTTAGAAGAGGGCTTAGCTCAGCACTGGAGTTCTGACTTAAAAAATAAAAACTCATTTCACATGTCTTCATGATGCATTTATTTATGCCACTGTGCCTCCTCTT